>OX463813.1:4094303-9625425 GCA_949825045.1 Argyresthia goedartella | reverse complement strand
ACAGATTATCCCCACATAAAAAATGTTGTAAGTATAGTAATATATGTCCCTAAAAATAGATAATCGAAACTCCGCCTTTCAAAATTGAAGGTCTATGTCTTCTACGTTAAAAATGGGGTCCACTGTATGCCTGTGTTTGTATGCCTAACGGCTGGACATAAGAACAGAACTTATTATGTAACATCTGTTCTTAACTACGTTCCACAATACACGATCTGAATCTGAATCTGAATCTGTGCGCCCCACTGCCACAACGCGTAGGATACGCGTATCAAACTCGAGTCATTTTTGAGTAGTCATGTGTGTGGAGTGTCTTAGTCTGGATAGACAGAAAAGTGTTGGGCAAATCAGTGGTGCTACATTCCCGAATGGGACAAGAGTGATGGTATGTAATTAGGGTCAGAAAAACTTACGACATAACCATCCGCGGCCCCTCGAAGATAACTTAAATATGAAATAAAAAATTAATAACACAGCCGACACAATAAATAAAAGTGAAACATGAAGTCATTTGTTTCCCTGTTATCACTATGGGTGGAAAAAACTTTAACATAAAGATCAAATCCTGTTATGTTGACGCCATCTTGTAAAACCGAATTATGCCCGTTCACCATCAGTTTATTAAAAAAGGCTAGTATTTAAACGCACATCAAAAATACTGATTTGCACAGCAAAAAAGGATAAGCAAAAACACTTTTTATGTTTTAAATATTTTATGTGTACTTAAGTTTATGTTTTAAGTATTTTTTATTGTTTCACCTAAGCTACCGCAGCATTTTGCCTTGATATTTTCTGTGCAAACCTGTATTTTTTATGTGCAGTTTAATATTTCCCATAAAAAAATTGGAATTTTGGTAACACTGGTTGTTCAATGTTTCCGACAATGCTTTAGTAACTAAAGCTAAAGTTTAGTTAAATGAAAAAACTAGCCATATGCTTATACGCCGGATTTCAGTGAACGGCCCGGATTATTATTTATGTTCCTCGCTTATCCAAACTGTCATAATGTGAATAAGAACATTATGACCTCTTTTATTTTTATTTGACAACATTACACGAAGGATAAAAGGAGGTTTTGCTTCGCTCACCCCCTTTTACCTTCAGAAACCCTGACTCCTGCAACAACGCCCTGATTTCGAGTCCAATTAAATTTTAAACTAATTCATAATTTTACAGGCTGTCAAAGAAATATTTATAGCTATTGAAAATGAATAAGATATATTGTAACCACTACGGTACAGTTTAAAATTTATAGACAATTTACCATCTCGCGAATATATAAACAATGTTCCGTATTACACGGTGCCATATATGAGATATGATCTATCGTAGTTATTGAGAGCTATTAGAAAGTGAGTTTTTTTTATTTACCTATGATACACCTGGAATTAAAAAAATATAATTAAAGTGAAAATTTAATATACCCAGGGGTTAAGGAATGATGCAGGCTTTTCCAGTCTAGAGACCAACCGATTATTGAGGAGAATGTTAAAAGTTTTTCTGAAGCAAACGGTTTCATAGTGACACTTGTATATAGATAGGAGATAGCAACTCATTAAGATGCTGGTCAACATCTGCGAGCAGATCTTGATGTTACCTACATCCTTCGATGAGATCGCAAGTATTGCCCTTTTAACTGCATCGATTCCGACATGGTCAAAGTTAAAAGGTGGATTGGGAGCTGTGGTCCTGGAGCGCAGGTTGCGAAGGGTAACTTCCTTTACAAGAGGTTCCATAAGAGCTGGGAATCTATTGAGACTGTTGAGATCCACACTTCCAGCAGCCAACACTTCAGACTAACCAACACCGAGGGTCGTAAAGTAATTCCAAACCTGTACTGGAGTTTACATCTCGATACTCTAGTAGATAGGCCACGATTATGGAGGCGTTTGAAAATAAAGACATTTTCGTCGGTCGGATCCTTCTTATATCTACTCTTGGTACGGTTCCTGTCAGTAAGCCATGGTGTAGGAAGATGATTAATTTAAACCTTTTTGACCGCAGCGTGTTTATAAAACAAACTCAGGATAGTCCATGCCTTAAGCTACGAGTTTAACTGCATGCTTGGGAAGCCTTAACTTATACGAGAAGGGGGCATTAATATGGCCATGCATTAACCTTGGACATGTTAGAAATAACAATCAGGTCAAGATGAGAGAGGTTGTAGTTTAAAGTAAGTGGCATCGAAAGAAATGATGTGTAAATATAGAGAGCTGACAACAGATTTGAGTTTTTCAGAGCGACGATTGGTTTTAAGAAGGCATCTGTTAAAATCTCCAAGAACAAGGGTGTCACTGTAAATGTAACGGCATAAATAGCTAAGGTCAAGCCACCGCTATCAGAAAGCTATGATCATCTATTCTATACACCCCCAACTTAGATGTCCCGATTCAGCTGTGGAAAATGTCAAGTCAAGAATGATAAGTCTGAATTTCTCGTATGTTGAGAAGTTCGTTAGGCGTACAATAGTCGAACGGAAGATTGGTTCAGGAAGTTAGAGTTTCAAGTTAAACAGAGAAAGCATGTATGCCCGCAAGCCGGTATTTCGCATCAGTTAGCGGTGTTTTGCGCCAAATCGATCTTTGTTATATTTTGTGTAATGGTACCATTTATTTTTTTGTATATATGGGCGCTTGGAGCTTCTTTCACGTGGTCGACAACAATTTATAATATTTATTTGGGATATCGTATGGTTATTCGTCGTAGTGTTACGACGTGAGTACTCAATGATATTTCATGTGCTCGCTAGTAGCGGCTTTAGTGGCTCCAATTATATAATTCGTTCACGGCAATAACGATCCAAATAGACCGGGTTTACACAATTGCGATTTGATTTTCCGAAATGGGTCTGAACTAGCGGTTTCCTCAAAAGGTCCGTAACGTTTTGAAACCTTCAACTCTGCGCAATTCGAGCTGGATGTTATCGAAACGTTTTCTTTAGTGCTTTTGGAGATCTAACCCTCTCCACAGCGAGTTACGTACTTCAGAAAATACCGATTTAGATATCTCGTTAACCTCAGCTATCCTCTAATGAGCCCAGCAAAATAAATGCGTGACATAATCTACACATTAGATCTCCCAGCGAAATTGACATTTAATTTAAAGACGCAACTTGAATCAAAACGATCCAAGGCAAGGCAAAATTATCTACCCGTCCCTAAACACTGAACTTAAGACTGTAATTTGATCTCTTCGCGCGTCCCCGATAACACTCAAATGTCAAAGATATCAACAGGATAGGTTATCTGAGTAGACAACGTTTATACTTTGTTCTGAATTTGTTATTTTCATCCGCGGAACCCCATCGATCAAAGATTCTCCCTTTGCCTTGACAACCTAGGTTTAGCCTCAACTAAACTCCTGTCTAGCCTAGTCTAAAATCCTAGTGTTATACCACGTCCATCATCGACACCACTCGAAAATGGTTGTGTGTGATTTTAATGTGTTTGTGTGTTTAACAACTTGTGTGTGTGGGAATTTCAAAACTCGCTACACGAAGGGAATAAGGAAAGGATTAGCCCGCAAATATCCAAAGAGCTAATCCAGGAACCCTATGGTGAAGGAAAAAGGAAATTAGGGTCTCTCTAAGCCCAGACTCAGACTCAGATCAAATTACCTACAAGTTCTTATCTAATGACCCAAGGATAGTTTTGGAATTTGGGTAGGTTGATTTAAAGGATAGGAACCGAGGTATATCTCGGCGCTTCAGACACACACGAAAATCCACTGTAGCACGCAATTACAAATCTTCCAGTTCCAGACTCGTAAAACAGCAGACCGAACTGTACAGATTACCGAAAAACACGTGTACCCCAGTGATTTGACGTACGGACTAAATGCCTTCCCCACCCACGCGCTCGTATTTATAGGCTGCCACATATGTTGAGATGGCGTCCTGCCGCAAACACTGCCCAAGCGCAAGTTTCTTATCATTAACTACACAGGGTCTAGTTTCAATCAAACACGCCATGCACGCCTGCTGTCTACAATTTTGTGTATGCATATTTCCTATAATCAACCGTCGGTTATCACTCAAGTCATTTGGTATTGCCGATACACAAAATTTGTCGATCGCTGGCTATAAAGCGGTTGCAATTAAATAAGCCTGCCCGACCGCTAGCGTCTAAGACAAAGATCACTGGAAAGATATTCAAACCCGTGATGTCAGACTCACCACAACGTAATAATCAATCGCAATTGTATATTTGCAGTCAACACATTAGCTTTCTCCGTATAGTTCCATAAAACCTTCCATTATTTAGTTATTCATAATTTATTCAGCGCGCAGCCAAATCGGCTCTGATCCCTACACATTTCGCAGGAATGCGACAAAAAAACCTGACCCGACCTCTCTTCCCCGAACCAACCACGTTCTCAGGCCCCTTTCTAGCCAACTTACTTCGAATCACTCAATAACCCAAGCGTTAAAAGGAACTGACTCTTGTATTCAATGTGTGTACCATTACAGTGCGGCGATGGGCTAGCCCTCTGTCACGCAAAATGAAGTATTAAATGAACTGACTCTTGTATTCAATGTGTGTACCATTACAGCCCCGTCCCAGACCTTGAGACACTGTTTATCTCAGTTAAACATGGCGCAAGGATCTTATTACCACAATGCTAACCCATGCTTTGACCATAACTACAATCATGTACACAGACCGATGAATCTGTCAATTATGTATGCATATAATATTTACACAACGCGATTGAGCTCTCTCCTGTCTTATCTTATTTATCTACCTAACTTTACAACCTCGCACACCCGCACCTTATCCTAATTCGTATTACTATATATATATATAAACATTTTTTTTCCTCTCTAAACCATGCAAGATCCCTAAATCTACAAGGTAGTCACTCAAATTTACAGCTTAAAGCTTACTTATATAACTTTTATATACTATCTTATTTGTCTAAGCCCTTATTCGTCCTCACATAATACCTGGCTATATTTATAGTATTGTAGTTACCCAATATCTCATTTGAAACCGGATCTACTAAAGTATAATAGTTCGCATATACCACTGCCGAAATAACATAAGGCCTTTATACAACAATGAAAATTTCCGCATGATTTTATGTTCTTTATTTGAACGCACAAAAGTATTAATTTTCACATAATCACCTATACGATAGACTTCTAACTTACGCCGTTTGTCTGCCTGTCGCTTACGTCGTTCACTAGAAATTTTAGAGTTCTCTATCGCTACATTCCGCACCTGTTCCGTATCTCGGACACTATGACCTAATAACCATTCATCGCCTAATTCTTTGTCAATGGTTAACGGTTCCCGCCTACCAAACGCCAACTCATTAGGAGCGAATCCAGTGCTCGTGTGTTCGATATTATTGTAGCAATTTTCAATGTCCGGTAAGGCGTCGACCCAACTTCGATTACTTCCGCCGCAATAGGTTCTAATTAGTCGACCTAGCTCGCGATTCACTCTTTCTACGCTATTAGAATTTGGACAATATACCGACGTATGAGTGACCCGAATCCCTAGCTGTTTGAGACCAAATTCCCAAACTTTCGATATGAGCTGCGGTCCATTATCTGTGATTATAGATTCGATAGGTATATCACTATGAAATCTCTTTGTACAAGCGAGCACGCTCCTACCTGTCGCTTTCCGCATTAATCACCTTACTGTACACGTCTTAAATCACATATATATATTGATATCCGAATTTACCTACGGGCAATGGCCCATAAAGGTCCGAGAAAACTTTCTCACCCAACTTTTCCGCCAACACCGGTATACAAGGACCAACGGTACTGTTAGTACTTGGTTTGACCTTTTGACATATGTCAAAACTTCTTATCACCGTGTTAATCACCCCACTCATATGAAGAAAGTAATATCTGTCCTTCATCAGTGCTAATATTTTATATCTGCCGTAGTGACCTATTTCTTCATGTATGTGTAATATTAGTTCCTCCTGTAATGATTCCGGAATCACTAACAACCGTACGTTCCGCTTCGGCACGTGAAAATATAACGTATCACCTACTAGCTTGTAATTATCAAACCCTCTCGTCTCCGCATCTACCTCTCACGTCTGATACAATCGCTAATTCTATTTAACCGCTCATCTTTGCTTTGTAATCTCGCAATGTCCCGTAATCTCGCAATGTCCCGTAAACTCGAAATAACACTTGCGGTATTCGATGCCTGAAACCAGAATATTCCCAGCTGAATATTTATACTGTCAGTCATACATCCATGACCCGCTATGTGTCTGCTTAGCGTGTCGGCAATTTGATTGTCTACCCCACGCACATACTCTATGTTGTAATCGAATTGCTCCAAAAACATAATCCACCTAGTTACGCGTGCCCCCAATAAAGTCCACGACTTAATGAACGTCAAACTCTTATGATCTGTTCTAATAACAACCTTTTCTCCTCGCAAATATATCTCAAATCGCTTTAAAGTATCTATGACCGCATACATTTCCTGTTCGCTTACAGACCATCTCGTTTGAGCTCCTCGGAATGCTTGCGAACAAAACCCTATAATTCGTTCCTGGCCCAAATCATCTAATTGATAAACGTAGCCCCCAATTCCTATAGCGCTGGCGTCGCATTCAACATAATACCTCTTTCCCGCCAATGGCTGACTCAATATTATACTTTCTGAGAATTTTTTTTTATCTCGTCAAAAGCACTCTGCACGTGCGCACTCCAAACGAACTTGACTCCAGACCGTAATAAATTGTATAATGGTTGCGTTAGCGTTCCAAAATTTTTTATGAATCTCCGAAAGTAATTTATGAACCCCAAAAACGCTCTCAATTGCCTGACAGTTCTGGGTGATGGATGTAATTTAAGTGTTTCTACATTGTCCGGGTCCATCTGCAAACCTTGTGTAGACAAAATATGCCCCAATAACTTGACCCTTTTTTGTGCTAACTCGCATTTTTTTAGTTTGCATGTGAAGCCCGCGTCTTTCAATTTACTCAGAACCGTGTCCACTTGAGACAGATGCTGATCGATGTCACCCTCAGTTAAAATCGCCAAATCGTCAACAAAATTTCAACAATATGACCTAACCTCTGGCCCTAGGATTAAGTCCATCGCCCTCGAAAATGAACCCACACTGGTTTTCAACCCCTGAGGTAAAACGTTGTAAACGTAATTTCTGCCTTGATATACAAAACCCGTGTATCGTTTAGATTCGTCTGATAATGGTATAGAAAAGTACGCATCGTTGACATCGATGACCGCTATGTAATTTATCCGGTGACCCGACTGCAATATCTCACTCATTAAAGGTGTAGTTTTAACTTCCCCAACCATTCCCGTGTTTAATTGTCGCGCATCGAGTAATATCCGAACCTCCCCTGACTTCTTTAGTGCACAAGTCAATGGACTGCTGAAATCCGTAGATTGCCTGCTAATAATACCTATCTGTTCCATTTCTTTCAATCGTTTTGTTTCTTTATCGCGATATGCGAACGGTATGGGATAGCTTCGTTTTACGAAAGGCGTTTCATCTCTCATTTTTATCTCATGTATATATTTATTTGTCCGACCTACCCTATCGCTAAACAACTCTGCATGTTTATTTAACACCGGCAATAACTTTGTTTTGTGTTCAACAGGTATTGATGAGTTATTCACATATTCCTCTATCATATTTCTACTGGTATCTTGGTCCTGTACTTCCATTGTACAACAACAAGCTTCCTGATCGGGCCCCGTACCTAACGGTATTTCACACATCCGCCCGGCGCTTCGTATAATTAGCCTCTTATTTCCCTCACACATTAAACTGGCTTGCGTCTGTTGTATAAAATCAAACCCTAAAATTAAATCTTTAGGCACCCTTGTTAATACTAGTGTGCCAGCCATCCCTTATCATCACGGACTAAAGTATCGTCGAGATAAGTTATTGGCTGACACAGAAAATCGACATCACGTACCGGTTTTGGTACGTGATGATTATCGAGGACGATTTATATATAAGAAGAGTTATTTGTTAAATAAAACTAGACTGTAACTGAGCATATTCCAAGCATTTTATTCCGTCTCCCGTAGGTTGCCACAACGTTGGCAAAGTGGTGACCCCGACGTTTGAATATCAAGCAACCTTCGGTTAAGCAGCAGCATGTCGTCGCCTGTGAAACAGAACCCGTGTGCAGCTACCCTAGAAGTGCAAGCAATCAGCACTCTGTCTAAAATTGCAGACTTCTGGAAGGACAAGCCCCGGTTATGGTTCGCACATTTTGAAGCAGTAACCACCCCCCAGAAGTTAGGTGACGAATCAAAATTCCACCTAGTCCTTACCAAACTAGCCAAAGAGGAAATCGAACAAGCCAGTGACATAGTGAATTCCTTATCAGACAGCGGAAAGTACCAGAAGTTAAAAGACAGATTGATTTCGACATATGAAGAATCCCCGCATCGAAAAATCAAGGAGCTTGGGGAAGGTCAAATCAACGACGAAACTGCAAAAATGTTTTGGCTAAAACAATTAACGACCTCCTTAACCTCAATACTTTCGGCAAATAAAGAGAAAGGAATTGACGATTTAGCCCAGATGGCCGACAATATTTACGAAGTCTCGAGCTTCGAACAAGTTGCTGCGCTAAGCCGGGTCGACGACCCAGTAACGCAACTAACTGCCGAGCTAGCGAAAGTAAAGATTGAGTTAGCTGCAATTCATAATAACAACAATCGTCGGCAGTTTTATCGCAGTAAACCATTCTCAAGTTCACGGTCAGGAAGCCCGTTTCCATTCCGGAGAAACTCGAAGTTATGCTTTTATCATTCACGTTTTGGCAAGAGAGCTTTCAAGTGCGAGGCTCCGTGTTTCTGGAAGCAACAGGGAAACTAAAGCGGGCATGCACTGAGGCGGAGCTGTGTGCTTTTTCACAATTTCATCGCCTATTTATCATAGACAAGAAGACTGGAGAAAAATATTTGATCGATACTGGCGCGAACATATCTGTACTTAAACGCAAGCTGAAGCATTCCGGGAAAACAGATTACTCATTACATGCTGCCAACGGTTCAAAGATCAGCACATATGGAGAACGATGTTGTGCCCTTGATCTCGGGCTTCGAAGAACTTTTAAATGGAACTTCGTGATCGCCGATGTCAATACCTCTATCATTGGAGCAGATTTTCTGGAGCATCATGATTTAGGGGTTGATTTACGCAGAAAAAGGTTGATTGACAACACTACCAAACTATCATCCAGAGGTAGAACCATAATAGCAAACCAAGCCACTTTAAGTACCATTGATGGGAGTCTTGTTATCGCAGACTTACTTCGGAGATATCAGCGCATCACCGTACCCACATCTTTGAAGATTAGTCCCAAGCACAACCTTCATAGAGACGCAAGGCCCTCCGGTCGCTTCTAGAGCCAGGCCTCTCCCTCCAGAAAGGTACAGGACGGCTCAAAAGGATTTCCAAGGCATGATGGATATGGGAATATGTCGACCGTCAAACAGTTCATGGGCCAGTCTTTTGCATATGGTGAAGAAGAAAAATGGTGAATGGAGACCATGTGGAGATTATAGAGCCCTGAACAATATAACAGTCCCTGACCGGTATCCACTCCCACGGTTACTAGATTTCACTTACATTCTCGAGGGGAAACGCATTTTTAGCAAAATCGATATCCGGAAAGCATATCATTGCATACCAATGGCTCCAGAAGATATTTCCAAAACAGCCATCATCACCCCCTTCGGTCTTTTCGAATTTCCGAGAATGACATTTGGACTTCGGAACGCCGGTCAGACTTTTCAACGATTTATGGACTCAATATTCAGACATCAAATATCTTCACAACGCGGCGGAGCATCTTATCAAGAGCCAAAGGATGAAACATATCAGATTTCACATTTTGTTTCGTCGACGACATCCTTTGTGCATCAGAAAATGAAGAATAGCATTGCAAACATTTGGAGATAATTTTCAAGAAATTAGATGAACATGGTCTTACAATGAATCTGGAAAAATGCGAATTCATGAAGAAGGAAATAGATTTTTTGGGGTATCATGTATCGGGACTGTAACGGGATTTCCCCCACTCAAGAAAAACTTGAGGCTATAACCAACTTTCCTAAACCAGAAAAGGTGAACATGTTGCGAAGATTTTTGGGTATGGTTAATTTCTATAGAAGCAGCATCCCAAAAGCGGCATTTTATCAAGCAGAGTTGAACAAATATTTACATGGCTGCAAGAGGAACGATAAGAGTGTAATTAAATGGACCAAGACAGGGGAAGAGTCTTTCGAAAAATGCAAGGAGCTTATGAAAAATTTAGCAAGTTTATCTCACCCTGCTAATAATGCATCCATCGCGCTTATGACTGATGCTAGCAATGACTGCGTGGGCGCCGTTTTGCAACAAAAGGAGGATGGTGAATGGAAATCCCTCGGATTTTTTTCAAAAAACCTGACACAGACGCAACAAAAATATTCTACGTATGATCGAGAGCTTTTGGGTATCTACCTAGCTGTGAAGCATTTCCAAAGACTCGTGATAGGACGAGATTTTACTATCTACACAGACCATAAACCAATCACTTTCGCATTTTCCAAAAGACCAAATATTGATGACCCACCTCGGAGAATTCGTCAACTAGACTACATATCACAGTATAGCTCAGACATAAGGCATATTAGCGGATGAGACAACGTGGTTGCAGATGCCTTATCAAGGGTGATCGAGGAGATAACCACTCCTTCAGAAATTGACTTCGAGGAAATGGTCGAATTTCAACGCATGGATGCAAATCTTAAAGAGCTTTTCAAGAAATCAAATCTGACATTATCCAAGTTTAGTGTGCCCGGCAGTAATTCCCAGCTATATTGCGATACCTCAACCGGGCAACCGAGACCATATGTTCCTGCAGTATTTCGGAAGAAAATTTTCGACGCGATTCATGGTTTGAGTCATCCAGGAAAACGAACCACACGAAAAATGATTTCAAAAAGATTTGTTTGGGATAACATGAACAAGGAAATAAATGAGTGGTGTAAAACATGCCTATCATGCCAGAAATGCAAGGTTACTAGGCACACTATTTCACCTATCGGCACATTCATGCCCGCTCAGCGTTTTGAGCACGTGCATATAGATATCGTTTAAAAAAGGAAACGCAAAAGATGCGACGACTGTGGAGTTTCTTCGGTGAGCTCTTCTCCACAGATTCCGCCATAGTGTTAGTGAACTCACCCAAAAAAATGTAATGACGGATCTAAGTGATGTAACAACATCCTATGGAAATAAATGATTTTTTATTTGATTTGATTTGATTTGTCGGCCCCCTACCTACAAGCCAAGGTTACAGATTTCTGCTGACTATGATTGACCGTTGCTCTTCTTGGCCTGAGGCATATCCCTTGAAGGAGATTACTGCGGAAAAAGTCGCTTCATGTTTATTCCAAGGGTGAATCTGCAGATTTGGCCCCCCCTCCGGCTTTCCTCGGACCGTGGAAAACAGTTCGAATCTGAGCTTATTAAATCCTTGGCGAAGTTAATGGAAACCGAAAAATTACGAACAACAGCCTACCACCCGCAATCCAATGGAATGGTGGAGAGATGGCATCGTTCGCTGAAGGCGTCTCTCATGGCAAGGAACAGTAAGGAAAATTGGGTAAAAGAATTACCAATCGTCCTTCTTGGCCTAAGAAGTTGTTTACGAGACGACACGGGTTCGAGCGCCGCGGAAATGGTTTATGGAGAAACAATAAGGCTTCCCGGGGAATTTTTTGGTGATTCTGGCTTGCGATCAACGTATCACGACTACGTGCAAGATTTGAAACAACGAATATCAAAAAACTGCTGCGTTCCGAGGAGAGAGAATCACCAAAACAAGTATTTCGTCCACCCCGAGTTAAGCTCCTGCTCTCACGTTTTCATCAAGAGAGAAGGTGTCGCCAAAGGTCTGATTCCTCCTTATGAAGGGCCTTACGAAGTTCTACGACGAACGGTGAAATATTTCGTCATCAACAAGAACAACACCGTCGACATATTTTCGATTGATAGATTAAAGCCAGCTTTCCTACCAGCAGATCAGCCGAGTTCCATCACGTTCCCGCAACCAACGAGCAAAGCGGAAGACTCAGTTGTCGAGTCAGCACGACCAACAACGTCCAAGTTTGGTCGAAAGTACAAACAAACGTTGAGATTCCAACTTTGATGACGGCACTCGTTTTGTATAAATAGCGAATTGGTAAATCATAGAGTATCATTCGCTATTCAGTAAACCAGCAAAAAACGCAACGAAACCACCATGGGCGGATATAACTCCAAGGAACAACTAACCATGACCCAAAACAACGGGATACAAGACGCCACCAAATTGACGGAAAATATCGCCGAGCGGAGGTGAGATGATTCTTGCGACGCTCGGGATCCTCACCATACTAGCGGCCATCGTGTTCTTCATGGTGGCCAACCATTTTTTTAACGGAAGAGTTGGCGCCGCACTCCGGAAGAGGGGGATTACCTCAGCCTTGCTAGTCGCAATGTATAGTATTTTTTAATTTAAATGTTTTCGTGCTTTGTTTTTTTACTTTTCCATTTATCGTAATTTACTTAATATTGCCTTTTTGTAAGGGGGGGAGTATCTGTGCCAGCCATTGACAGTTTGTAATATTGCAGTCAAAGTATACAGAGCAGATATTGGAGCATCATGCTGAACAACTATAACCTGGAGGCACGGGTGTGCCTCGCCAAGACTAGTCGGGCATCTTAGGCAAAAACTGTGACTTAGGTTACTCTTGAAATTCCTTTGAGGAACTTTTAACGAGAGCTTAGCTAAAAGTTGGCGACAGTCATCTTAGGCGAGGCAATTTTAGGCAGATACGTAATATCAGCTATCTCGCGTCTTAGTTCAAAAGGTAAAAGGTGGTGTTTCTCACAGAAATTTAGGTAGTTCGAAGAGTTAAAAGTATCCTTTAAACGGTAGCACATGTTTTTTTTTTTTTGTATGTTCTCAAGACGAGTAATGTAAACCTGGTAATTCGGGTTCCAGACTTGAGACGCGTACTCCAGGTGACTTCTAACAAAAGTGCAATATAATATTTTCAATGTTTTAGCTCTGGCCAATCCCACCAAACTACGCATCACAAATCTCTGGGCCCTAAAGGCTTTGGCTGCAACAATGTCAACATGACTGTAAAATAGTAGTTTAGTGTCATGCATGACTCCAAGACCTTTGACGTGTTTTCCTTTCAAGTGCATGACCTTTTAGGGTATAACAATATGGAAGTAACAGAAAAACATTTAGATGGGTTGAGGTCCAGTTGGTTAAGACAACAATAGTGGTCAAGACGAGACAGAGTGCCTAAAGGGCGTCGATGTCTTCCTATGAAGAGATGGCAGAAAAAACTTTCATGTCATCTGCAAAGCAGAGAAGACTAGACGAGTGAAGACATGAATTAATGTCATTCACAAAAATAACAAAAAGTAAAGGTCTAAGCAGTGAACCATGGGAAACACCGCTAGGGATTGATACCCAGCTAGACATGTAATTGCTAATTACCACAGCCTGTGAACGATTACTTATGTATGACGAGAACCACATGTGCAGATCGCCTCTTATACCTATATTTTGTATAAAGGTCCAAGCAGTGAACAATGGGAAACACCGCTAGGGATTGATAGACATGTAATTGCTAATTACCACAGCCTGTGAACGATTACTTATGTATGACGAGAACCACCTGGGCAGATCGCCTCTTATACCTATATTTTGTAGATTGATTAGAAGGAGCTTATAATTAATTTTGTCAAATGCCTTACTGTAATCGGTATATACAACGTCAACCTGTTTCCCTTTTGTCCATAGTAGCAGTAAGGTTATCGTTTCACAAAACCTAGTTGGACACTATCGAGCGCCACCTCAAAAAACCATGCTGAAAATCACTAAACGAATTTTAAGTGTAGCGTAAATTTGATTGTAAACTATTTTCTCAAATACTTTTGAAATTAAAAAGAGTTTGAAAATGTTTGGTTTGGGTCTGTAATTCAAAATGTCTGATTTTTGTACTTTTTTGTGAACTGGGGTGATTTAAGCTGATTTCCAGATATTATTGACAGTACAGACAGATAATATTTTTTTTCAAAAACTCAAAACTCAAAACTCAAAACGTTTATTCTGTAAATAGGCCACAAGGGCACTTTCACATGTCATTTCATTTCATTTTTTACAGAACATTTGGTATTATTATCATATTATCAGAAAAAAAAAGTACTTAATTATTGTTTCTGAGAGATGTAAAGAGTCTCAAATGTCATAATAAAATAATTAAAATATAAATAACAGAGATGTATAGTCTCTTTAGTCAATATTATATAATTTAAAAAGAAGGGTAATCGGTAATGATATGGTTTTACCACAGTTAATAAGAAAGCGCGCTGGAATTATGAAACTAATAAACCGATCAAATCAAAGCTATTTTTCAAACTTTATCCATATATAGAATCTGTTGGTCATAATCATAATCATGTAAAATTAATAATGTAAATAACAACTCAGTTAATAATTTTTAAGTTCTTATCATATTGTTTATATATATCATGTTATATTTTATAGTTATATATGTTATATATATAGACATATATAACTTTATGTATATATATATATATATATATATATATATATAGTTTCATGACATTTTTTATAACAACAGTACTACATAACTATTTATATATATATATATACATATAGTTATATATATATATACATATATATATATATATATATATATATATATATATATATATATATATATATATATATATATATATATATATATATAAATAGTTATGTAGTACTGTTGTTATAAAAAATGTCATGAAACTAGTGAACCGATTAAATCAAAGCTAATTTATCAAACATTATCCATATATAGAATCTTTTGGGCAGTTTCCTTAAAAAAATGTTACTTACACTACTTTCCCCGGGATTCGCATTCTGAAATCATTCAAATAAAATATTAAATCTCCTGCATTCGAATGTCTTTGAGCCTGCTGCCTGCATTTTCCCGAAAAAGGGATTAGGATTGTTTGTTTATATTCAGAAAGTCGGGCTTTGTTGTCATTACGCTCAACAGTATTTGGCCGAATGCACCTTTTCCTTATAAATTTGATATGCCGTACAGTCAACCGATTTTTAATTTTGAAGAAACGTCCACCTCCAATTTTCCAGTTTGGAGTATCAATGCATTACTTTTGTTGGAAAGATAATAATATCTATTCTTAAAAAAAATATTAAGAAAATGTATTAAGAGAGCTACATTTATTTTTTCTCAATTTTTCATCTGAGAGATATCGAACTAATTTTAAAGTATTTCACTTTGCAGCCCCTGGAGACATCAGTGATGGGAATTATTTGACAGGATTAATAGTCCTCCTCATGTTATAAATCAATTGACACACTCATAACTGGAGTTATCCCCGTAAGTACATAAATGAGTATGAGTTAGCTCTCATAAGTATCAGATACAGGACCTGATTGCTTGAGATCTATTTCTAGGTTTACTTGTAGACCCCCGAAATAGCTCTCAATAAATGCAAAATCATTTGAAAGTATGTCAAGTTTCGACATCTGCTTTCTCCCGGGGCTGCATCTGGATGCATGATTTTTAGTTGGGTAGTGAAAGCTGTGAGTGATTGTACTATGTATATGTTCTATTTTGTTTGGATAATTTATCACAAAACCGTCAGGTATTCTCTAAATACGACCATTTTTAGAAAGAAAAGCTAATTATAATTTTCTCCATACTTTTTTTTCAATATTTGTTTTCTCGAAAATAATTCTACTTACATAACGCATCCAAATATAAATATTGTAAGTGTAATCATTATCTGTTCTTAGAAAATATCTTAATTCCACCTTGCAAAACTGAAGGTCTACGTTTTCTATCGTAAAAAAATGTTTGACTGTGCGCATCGACACCGCTGCGACAAGTTGGATACGCGTATCAAACTCGAATCACTTGGAGTATTACTGTGTGCGTAGGGCCTTACTCTGGATAGCCAGAATACTGTTGGGCAAATCATTAGTTCTACAAACACGGATGTGAAAAGCGTGATGGTATATAATTAGTGTCAGAAAAACTTACGACATAACCATCTGCGGCTCCGCGAACATGACTAAAATATAAAATTAAAAATTAAAACCACCACCGAAGCAATAAATGAAAGTAAATTATTTTGTTCACTTATTTCCTTGTTATGAAATAAGTGAACTTTCTTGTCATGTTATATGAGTCAAAAATAAATTTCTTAAGACTTGAACTTTAACGTAAAGTTCGAATCCTGTTGCGTTTAATCCATCTTTTAGAAGCGAATAAGGCCCGTTTTCCATCACTCTAATAAAACATCGGACTTTCAGTAACGCGGGTGGTTCAACGTTTGAGAAAATTCTGTAGTTTAATGAAAGACATAGCCATTTGCTTATACCCCAGATTTCATTAAACGGCCCGGGCTATTAATAAGGTGCCTCATTCTACACAAACTGTCATGTCATCGACCCGAAAATCACCGATTTGGCTCAAAAATTATGACTCATTTGTTGTTACTTGACAACATAACACGGGAAGGAAATATTTTTAAACGATTGAAAATGAAGACGGTATATCGTAAGCACTATGGTACAGTTTACAATTTATTGACAATTTACCATCTCGCGAGATAATAAACGAATAATGCTCAATATTTTACGGTGCCATATAAAAGATATGATCTATCGTAGTTGTTGAGAGCTATAAGAAAGTAAGTATTTTTTTACCCATATAACGGATTCACCTGGAATTAAAAAAGAATAATTCGACAACTGGCTTAGTCTAGGTACCAACCGATTATTGTGGAGATTGTTAAAAGTTGTTCCGATGCGATCAGTTTCGTAGTGAAACTTGTTCAGAACGGTGTTTCTAATAGGTACAGCTTTGTCTTCTTTCATATAAACAACTTATATGTCTGATTTACAATGCTTTCAAAGATTTGCCAAACTTCTACAAGAATAAACTTGTAAAAAGTATATTAACATTGTAACTATACAGTGTGTTACCATGTGGGCATTCATTAAAACTGATAATAACATGCTCCGTTAACAATCGTTGCACGTATTAGTAAATCATAATTATGTTAATTAAATCCACAATTAAACTTTCTAAATTTGCAGCTTAAATGTAGTTGACATATTGCCTAATAGTCGTAACTCACATGCTTTGTACCAAGTAATTTAACGACATGAGTTACGACTTTACCGTGCTTTACATTGCGGGCAATTAACATTTTGTTAGAAAGTTAACAAACTCTAAAATTTAATTTATTAATTAAATTGATGTTATGGTTACGTTACAGACACACGTTATTTAAACGTCCTTAATTAAAAGCCCAGCTGCTGGTAACACACTGTATACAATAATTTATCGCATGGTAAATAGATATTACAAAATACATTGACATTAATGCGCAAAGGCGAGCGGCTTATAAGTGATTTCTCCCGTAAAACTAGACAGGATAGGTCAGCCTATTGCTAAAAATGGCAGCCTGGTGCACAATAAATAAAATAACTACCTGCTAACATATTCAATATAATAAGAGTAATATAATTCATAATAATACTTACATATGTAATAATAATTAAATATGAAAAATATGTAATTAAAAAAATATTAAAATACTTAAACTAAATACAGAAGAGAAAGGAGATAAAGTTTAAATATTTTCTTTACAAATAATGGATGGACTATCCCTAATATCACATCAATCCGAATATGAAAATGGCTTTCATTTGGATTCCCTTAACCTGAACGAGTGATCGTAAGCAACAGTTTTGTGCCGAGGAGTTGAAAGAAGAAACACGATGTAGATCTGCAATTTTTGTCTCTAGATTTCGAGGTTCACAAAGATACGTGCATACGAATATTTTTCGAGATATTAAAAAGATAGGACAGAATATGAATATCACGGCAAAGACCAATCGGAAGCCATTCTAGCTGCTTGCAATTCTGGGAGACATGGTCATACTTTCGCAGCCCAAAGATAAACCAAATTCCGAGATTCTGAACTCGATCGAGTTCATTCAGTTGTGGCTCTGCCTATCATGCGAAATGTCCCGGGTTCGATTCCCAGCTGGGGGTAGAGAAAAAAAACTCCAACGACACAGGGTACCCTATTGTGTAAATATTTATGTTTATGTCTTCGGTTGCACTAACCCAGAAAATATCTGCGAAGTCAATTAATGGAAGTAGAAGGGATTGAGTAAGGTTGATTTTAGTCTGCCATGGCAGGAAGTACTTAAATCTCCGAATGGAGTGAAAATACTCAAACCTTACAGACATGGGGCGACCATGGAGTGTTCAAAAACAACTCCAAGGTTATTGGCTTCCTCACTATTACCATATGGCGACGGGAGTTTTCTGTAATAAGCTTAGAGTGTGCCGTGTTCCCACAATCAAAGCTTAAGATTTGGCCGGGTTAATACAAAAGAGCCAATTGCCTGATCATATCAAGGTCAGCATTCAATGCCTCTACAGTCAGAGTCACATCACATGGAGAGAAATGCGCATATAATTGGAGGTAATCTAAGTAAAAATGATAGGAAGAAGTAAGGACGTCCGAGATGGAGTTGATATATAATGAGAAGAGAAGTGGAAAAAGGATGCTACCCTGCGGAACACCTGCAAAGAGATCAAACCAGTCCATTGAGACCACCTCAGACTTAATACACTGCAGCCGATAACTTAGGTAGGAAACACACCAACGAGCCGAGATTGAGGAGACATTAAGTGATTTTAGGATTTGAACCAAGACATCGAAATCAATAAAAAAATACAGTTGAAGGCGGTGTTAAAATCAAGACGAGTGAGAAGATCGTGATCTGCCTTTGATCCATGGCCGATTGGATGTCATCAGTAATTTTGAGATAAGCCGTGATAGTGATGTTGCCCGGTTCTTTACCCGATTGGAAAGAATAATTTAATTGAGGAGAGGTAGAGGCAGAGCCGGCTAGGCAGAATAGACTTTCCGGCTGATTTGATTTCCCACGTCTCCACGTATTGTTGCTTTAACTTTTCAGCCATCACAGATATATCATATCTCTTATGTGATAGGTATGCGATAACTGTTCACTATTTAGTATTTTTGCTTTTATTCGTCTCCCGGAGTCGTCAAGATTTTCCATAGCCGGCTAAGTAGTGACTCCAACAAGATGCCGGGAGTCAATAAGAGAATAAGAGAAGAATGACAAGGAATTTGACTGCATGCTTGGGAAGCCTTAACTTAAATGAAAAGGGGGCATTAAATTGGCCATGCGCAGCGACACAGGGGGTGTAGTGTGGTTTAAAGTGAGTGCTATCCAGAGGAATAATATGTAAATTTAAAGAGGTGACAACAGATTTGCGTTTATCAGAGCGACTATTATTTTTGAGAAGGCATGTTTTAATATTACCAAGATAGATAATGTCACTGTAAAGAGGACTCAGATATTGGAGTAGGGTTTGAAAGAAGTCAAAATAATTGAAACAAATAGAGGGGCTCAAATAGACACCCAGGAAGACTTTGGAATGACCCAAGCAGATCTCCAGGAATAGGTGTTCAGCGGTAGCATTGAATAGGCATGGCGAGTGGTTGATCATCTTGCATGAAATGTCGACATGTAGGTAAATAGCAACACCGCCATTAGGTTTGCCTATCCTTTAGTTTCTGTAGAGCTTGAGTCATGGTAGATGGAAGAGACGTTTTAAGAAATGATTCGGAATTAAAAATATCGTGAATGTTCTTGTCACTGAAGTAATCAAGGAGGTCAGAATAACTGGTATGGATGCTTTGTGCATTGATGTGAACATTATTGAAGTTCGTGCTATGTTTTGAGAACATGCGATTCAGGTTATTAAGGAACGAGTCGTCCGCTAATAATCAAACACTTCCCGAATCATCACCATCAGAACAAGTAAAGGGCAATGTTAATAAATTATAAATAAATTGTATATATTCTAATACTTTTATAAAAACTCCCAAAATAATAAAATAAACCCAAATAAAACTATGTAAGCCAGGATCCGGACGTTCACTGGGCTTGCCGGGAAAGACAGGAACTGGATTTTAAATTACAAAGAGATAGCATGAAACGAACGTGCCCTACGTTCTGTTACACAAGAAAACAAAAAAAAACATTAGTTTGACATAAACGCCTGCCGCTGGATGGGCAGTTTCCTGCGATCGGCATCGTCAAAGCAGCTGCTGCAACAGTAGGAGTCGCAGCAACCGCCGCCAGCTTTGGAACAGGGATATCGGTCGCTTCGGGTACAGGCAGAGCAGTATTACTGACTGAATGGCAACAGTTCTACATAAGTTGTTTAAATAATAACTTATATAAAAGTTAGTTCTTATCCTTTTTCGTGCTTTGCACGTCTACTATATAGTACTGTTGTAAAAAATATATCATGAGACTAGTAAACCGATTAAATCAAAGCAATTTTTTTCAAACTTTAACCATATATATGTTACGGCTAAAACTAGATGTGAAACTAAACTTAAGTTTAGCCGGCTAGTCTTAAGATTAATTTCGTGCCTCGGCTAATGTCGGAAATAATATTCATTGCGATAAATGATTTCAACATTAGTCGGCTAAACTGCAGTTTAGCCTCGACGCTGTTGAGGCTAAAGATGGGTGAGAAAATGTGGTTGACATTAACCGACTAAACTTAAGTTTATTTTTCAGTATACCTAGGCTAATGTTGAAAAGTTACCGTCTTAATCTGGAATAAGTGATGATAATGATTCGGTAGCCGTAAACACTTATACTCATACAGTATCGTAGCCGTAATCAAAAATAATTATACTCGTCTTATTATAGTTTTTGTTGTTCTTACATGTTCAACCTAATACGAAGGATAAAGGGGGCTACGCTTCGCTCATCACCTTTACCCTTCACCTAAGCTACCGCAATGTTTTGCCCTGATATTAGAAATAGCTTTCTCATCTGAATAAAATTACCCCGCCCCACTCCCCGCAGTCGCACGAATACTATATTTTCAACATTAGCTAACTAATGTCCAACATTAACCGAAACGCATCGGCTAATGTGCAGTCTAGCCGATTAAAGATGACATTCGCTATCACAAATGAACAATACTTCGGACATTAGCCGAGGCTCGAAATTAATCTTAAGACTAGCCGGCTAAACTTAAGTTTAGTTTCACACCTAGCTTTAGCCGTAACACATATACAGAATATGTTGGTACATTTCATTAAAAAAATGTTACTCACTCTACTTTCCCCCGGATTCCCACTCTGAAATATTTTAAAAAAACTTTAAATCTCCTGCATCCAAATGTGTTAAAGCCTACTACATGGTTCTTCCCGAAAAAGAGATTAAGGCTTGTTAATATTGAGAGAGAGAGAGAGAGAGAGAGAGAGAGAGAGAGAGTGAGAGACAAAACGGCTAACATTGATTGGCCGATTGCACATTTTCCTTATAAAATTGACACGCCGCACAGAAGACCTTTCTTTGGGTTCCGTACCCAAATGGTAAAAATGGGAACCAATTACTAAGAATCCGTTGTCTGTCTATCCGTCTGTGACCAGGCTATATCTGATGAACCGTGATAGTTAGACAGATGACATTTTTACAGATGATGTATTTCTGTGGTTGCATAACATCAAATACTGAAAAAATAATTAAATAAATATTTAAGGGGGCTCCAATACAACAGTTCAATACCATAAACAAACTTATGGTTAAAATATAATACAAACTATTCACTCCACACCTTCCCTACCATTGAACGGAGGTACAAAACCCTTCATGCGCGAGTTAGATTTGTACTTGACCGGTTTTGTATATTCGAAAAACGTCCACCTCCAGTTTTCCAGTTTAGAATATCAATTCATTATTTGATCCATAATATCTACTCCTAAAATAATCGTTACATTGAAAAGATCTGTAGGGTGCTTTCTTATCAAAAAAATAATCAAAAAAATGTTAAAATAAAGTCAGATTTATATTATCTTAATTTTGTATTTGATGAAGTTCTAACTAATGTTATAGTAATTCACTCCCCAACAAAAAAAAAACTCATCCATTCAGTTGCAGGAGAAATCAGATGTCCAAATTCAACATACTTAACCTTTCAAAAACCAAAGTTAGTTGGGACGGGTCGCGATTTTGAACCTTATGCAATGCAATAAATTAAAAACCTATAATGGGAAAGTAGAGTTAGCAAACGCCGGTGATATTCAAAAAGATAATAAGTAATTTTAGAAATTAGCGCAATTTTTTTAATTATTTGACAGCATTTATATTCTTGCCCAAGTTATACTTCCATTGAAACCCTCATAACTTGAGTGATATCCGTTAGTACTCAGGTTTCAGATACAGGACCTGATTGCTTAAGACCTGTTTCGGGCTTTAATTGTAGACCCCCGAGGTAGCTCTCAAGCAATACAAAATCATTTATTTAGAATGGCAAATTTTGACATCTGAGTTTCTCACGGGGCTGCAACTGCAAATGCATGAGTTTCGTTTTTTTGTTTGGAAGGGAAGGCTGTAAATGGCTGTACGTGTTAAGTTTGTTGGGGTAATGTATTTCTAAAACGTTACAATGATAAACGTCAGACATTCTGTAAAAGCGACAATTTTTAGAAAGAAAAACTAATCATAGTTTTCTCCATACTTTTTTTCAATATTTATTTTTCGATAAGAATGCATCCTACAGAATATATCCACATAAGAAATATTGTAAGTGATGTTAATATCTGTCCTTTAAAAAAGATTATCAAAATTCCTCCTTGCAAAATTTATTAAGTTCAAAAAGGTTCCACTGAATGCCCCGCCGCCACCGCGACGAGTAGGATTCGCATATCAAACTCGAATCACCTTCGAGTAGTCTTGTTTGCAGAGGGCCTTACTCTGGATAGCCAGAATAGTGTTGCGCAAATCAGTGGTTCTACAAACCCGGATTTGAAAAGCGTGATGGTATATAATTAACGTCAGAAAAACTTACGACATAACCATCGGCGGCTCCGCGATGATGACTATAATTTAAAATTAAAAGTTAAAAGCACTACCAACACAATAAAAATATATAAAAGTTAAAAATTGAATTCACTTGTTTCCTTGTCATCCCTATATCGTTCGAAAAATTCATATTACTTTAACTTTAACATAAAGTTCGAATCCTGTGGCGTTGAGCCATATTGTCTTGTTAAAAATTTCCGACAATACTTTGGTATTATTAAAAAAGCTAACCATTGCTTTTACGAAGGATTTAAGTGCTCGGTCCGGGCTGTTAGTAAGCTTCCTCATTTACCCAAACTGTCATTTATGAACAGCACCGAATTGGCTCAAATACTGACGACCCGAATGGCCGAGTCGGCAGTGACGCTACGCTGCCTACGAAGCCAAGGGTCCCGGGTTCGAGTCCCGGTGGGGGCAAATATTTGTTTGATGGGAACTAATGTTTGTACCCCGATAATGGTTTTTTATCTATCTAAGTATAATATTTATCTATATGAGTATGTGTATCGTTGTCTAGTACCCAAGATACAGGGAATCCTAGTTTGGGGCTAGATCAATGTGTGTAAATGGTGTCCTAGATATTATTATTATTATGAATCGTTTGTTTTTACATGACTTCATAACACGAAGGATAATAGGAGGTTTCGCTTCGCATACCACCTTTAACCTTCACCATACCCTTACTACTGCCACTTCGCCCTGATTTTGAGTACAATTAAATTTTATCTCAGTTCACAATTTAACAGTTTGTCAAGGAAAAATTTTAAACTATTGAAAATGAATACGTTATTATCACTGCAGTACACTTTTAAATTTATCGACAATTTACCATTTCGCGAGATTATAAACTAACAATGTTCAATATTGTACGGTGCCATTTACAAGATATAATCAATCGTAGTTGTTGAGAGCTATTAGAAAGAAAGTAATTTTTAATTTACCCATAAGATTGCAAATTTCCCTGGAATTAAAATATAATTATTCGACAACTGGCTTTACGTGAAAATGACCATGCCCAGGGGTTAAGGAGTGATGCAGACATTTTCCGTCTAGGGACCAACCGATTATTGAGGAGAATATTAAATGTTTTTCCGATGCGATCGGTTTTGTAGTGAAATTTGTTCAGAACGGTGTTTCTAATAGGGACCGCTTAATCTAATTTCATATAAACCAGTTATATTCCTGATTAACAACGCTTGCCAAGGTTTCCCAAACTTCTAAAAGAATAAACATGTAAAATGTATATTTACTTTGTAAATAGATACAATACTGAACTGCATAAGACACAAGACAGACTGCATGGTGAATAATGAGTAAAAATACATTGACACTTATGCGCAAGGGCGAGCTTATAGCTAAAAAATATTTCTCCCAGAAAAACTAGATAGGAAAAGGCAGTCTTTTACTAGTAAGGTCCGTTTGGTGCACAATAAATAATATGACTACCTACTTACATATAAAATATAATAAGAGTGGTATAATTCATAATAATACTTACATATATCAACGTGTAATTTATATATATATATATATAAATATATATATATATATAATAATTTATATATATATAGTGTAATTTATATATATATATATAAATTACTAAAATAATTACATACTTAAACTTAATACGGAAGAGAAATGAGTTTCAATATGTTCTTGAAAATGGAATTGGATGGACTGTCCCTAATATCATATGGCAATCCGACTGTAAAAGTGGCTTCCACTGTTGGATTGCCCTTAACCTGAATGAGATCACTCGCTAAGCAGTGTTGTGCTGAGGTGTTGAAAGAAAGAAAGAAAGAAAGCACCATATTGAATCTGCATATTTTGTCGCTGCAGAAGGTTCACGGAGATAAGCGGGGTAGCACGGACTTTTCAAGATATTAAAAAGATAGAAGGGAATATGCAATTTGTCGTATAGTACTGCAGTTTTATTATTATTGCATTGATGTTATTCTTCTTTGAAAAGCACGAAAAAGAATAAAAGGTAAGAACTAACTATTGTATAAGTTGTTATTTAAACAATTTATACATATAATGTTATAACATTATAGTTTAATATGGTATTTTTAGGTGTTTTGTACTGTTGTAACAAAAAATGTCATAAAACTAGTAAACTGTTTAAATCAAAGCTAATTTAGAAACTTTATCCATATATAAAATCTGTTGGTATATTTCTTACAAAAAATGTTACTCACTCTACTTTCCCCCGGATTTGCACTCTAAAATAAATCCAATCAATTAAATCAGTTAAATCTCCTGGATTCGAATGTGTTTGAGCCTGCTACATGCTTTGCCCCGAAAAAGGGATTAAGGCTTGTTTTTATTGAGATAATAAGGCTTTATTCTCATAACGGTCAACAGTGATTAGCCATGCAACTTTTTCATATAAATTTGACACACCGCACAGTAAACCCTTTTTTAATTTCAAGGAAACATCCACCCCGTTCAATTTTTTTTTTGTTGGATAGACAATATCTATTCTTACATGATTCATTACGTAGAAAAAAACTGTAGGGTGCATTCCTATCAAAAACTAAATTAAAAAAAAAATCTAGAAAGTTACATTTTTTTCTTCTCAATTTTGCATTTGGGAGATACATACATACATACTTATGCTCACATCTATTTCCCGGAAGAGGGGTAGGCAGAGACTAAAGACCTCAGGTGGCGACCTGCTACGATCATGGCGTACATCTCTCATCTGCATTTAGGAGATGTCTCACTAATGTTAAAGTATTTTACCACCCAACAAAAAAAATCTTACTCATGCATACAGTTGCAGCCCAGAGAGATCTCAGATGTCAAGTATTGCCATATTTTATAAGTAGTTTTTGAAATTTGCGCCATTCTTGGAAGAATGAAAGGGTGCCTACAGAATTTATCCTCATAAAAATATTGTTCGATTTTTTATTATCTATTCTTAAAAAAATATATTGCAATTCCGCCTTGAAAAACTTGAGATCCATAGATCTCGAGTTTTTCAAGAAGACATATCTTCTAACGAAAAAAAGGTTCCACTGTAGGCCCCGCCGCCGCCGCGAAGAGTAGGATACGCGAATCAAACTCGAATCACCTTCGAGTATTCCTGTTTGCGGGGGGCCTTATTCTACATAGCCAGAATAGTGTTTGTAAAATCAGTGGTTCTACAAACCTAGATGGGAAAAGTGAAAAGCCTCATCATATCATATCATAAAAACTTACGACATAGCCATCCGCGGCTCCGCGATCTTGACTAAAATATAAAATTAATAAAATTAAAAGACCACACAATAAATAAAAGTAAAAAAAGTTCTCTTATTTCCTTTTTATCCATATATGGGTCGAAAAAAATTCATAGGTGCTTGAACTTTAAAAAAATGTTCGAATCCTGTTGCGTCGACGCCATCTTGTTAAAGCGAATAAGGCCCGTTCTTAATCACTCTAATAAAAAAATGGATTTTCGGTAACGCTGGGTGTTCAACTTCTCCCCCAATGCTTAGTTTAATTAATAGTTTAAAGTTTAGATTAATGAAAAGATTAACCATTTCCTTATGGGGCGGATTTTAGTGAAATGCTCGGGCTATTAATTAGGTGCCTGATTGACGCAATATGTGAACGTCACCGACATGGATCAAAAATTACGATTCGTTTGTTTTTAAATGACAACATAACACGATTTTGCTTCGCTTACTCTCTTCAGCCTTCACATACCCTGACTCCTGCCACATCAGCCTCATTTCGAGTCCAATAAAATTTTAACCCAGTTCACTATTTTACAGTTTGTCGAGGAAATATTTATAACTATTGAAAATGACTACGTTATATTGTAAAAACTAGGGTACATTTTACAATTTATTGTCAATTTTCCATCTCGCGAGATTATAAACTAACAATGTTCAATTTTATACGGTGCCATATAAAATATAGGATCTATCAAACTCAAACTCAAATCATTTATTGCAAGTAGGCAAAATAATGCACTTTTACAAGTCAAACGCTTACTTAAGTCCCATACACATGGAAAAAATAGATCAAATATGATCAACTAAACTAATGAGTACATAACTGACTATGCTTTGAGTTTAAAAAAGGAAATTTCTCCTTCAAGGGATATTTAGGTCTGAATCGCGCACAGAAAAAAGAAACTCCATTATCTCTACCAGAGCTTCGGAAATACGCCCGTCAGAGAAAATCGCACCAAGAAACTCTACGGGGATGTATTTTTTTTATTTATATTTTTTTTTATTACACAATGAACGATATAAAAATTATCTAATCTAATGACAATATTATAACATCGTATCCATAAGTGCCAACAAGATGTCTCAAAATAACAATCTAACAAAATAAATAAATGAGAACAAAGACAAGCTGTAATGAACATAACTTATGAGAAACCAGACTAGAGCAGTCCCCCCAAGCAGCACCCGTTCACGAGTATGACTCGTGCACCAGTCATCACCCCCCTCGCCATATTTGAGAAAGGGAAGCAACCCGCTATACAGAGCCGCCGCAAGAAAAGACGTTTTAGTGAGCATGACCATAAACTCTGGTTTCTTGGTAACAGACTCGTATTTTACGTTAAAGCTAATAAATTGTTATGAGTCACCCTACATAGCACTTTTGTACACTTAATTATATTACCAGACTATTAAATTACATTATTGCATTTGCAAAAGTAAGGTTTATTATTATTATCATTATCATGGAGCTTGGCGCATTGAGGCCATGCAGTTTTGTCTATAACATAGTCATTACTAGTGTAATAGCCTTATGATATTAGCCTTAATAAATGTTTTAAACCTGTGCATGGGTAATTGATAAATTCTCTCCTGTAAATTATTATAAAAGCGTATACAGGTCCCCATAAATTAACCATTAACCTTCTACAACCTAAATCGGTTTATTCAGTTTATTTTCATTTCTAGTATTTTTATTTTTTTTATTTTTATTCTAGTGTAGTTAAAATAATGTATATCACAATTTTTGACAAAAGTGCGATATTTTCATATATCGTAGTTGTTGAGAGCTTAAGTAAGTGATTTTCAATTTACCCATAATATTTCGCATTCACCTGGAATTAAAATATAATTATTCGACAACTGGCTTTACGTGAAAATGACCATGCCCAGGGGTTAAGTAGTGATGCAGACATTTTCCGTCTAGGGACCAACCGATTATTGAGGAGAATATTAAATAATTTTCCGATGCGATCGGTTTTGTAGTGAAATTTGTTCAGAACGGTGTTTCTAATAGGTACCGCTTAATCTTATTTCATATAAACAAGTTATATTCCTGATTAACAACGCTTGCCAAGGTTTCCCAAACTTCTAAAAGAATAAACATGTAAAATGTATATTTACTTTGTAAATAGATACAATACTGAACTGCATAAGACATAAGACAGACTGCATGGTGAATAATGAGTAAAAATACATTAACACTTATGCGCAAGGGCGAACTTATAGCTAAAAAATATTTCTCCCAGAAAAACTAGATAGGAAAAGGCAGTCTTATGCTGTTAAGGTCCGTTTGGTGCACAATAAATAATATGACTACCTACTTACATATAAAATATAATAAGAGTGGTATAATTCATAATAATACTTACATATATTATTGTGTAATTTATATATATATATAAATTACTAAAATAATTACATACTTAAACTTAATACGGAAGAGAAATGAGTTTCAATATGTTCTTGAAAATGGAATTGGATGGACTGTCCCTAATATCATATGGCAATCCGACTGTGAAAGTGGCTTCCACTGTTGGATTGCCCTTAACCTGAATGAGATCACTCGCTAAGCAGTGTTGTGCTGAGGTGTTGAAAGAAAGAAAGAAAGAAAGAAAGAAAGAAAGCACCATATTGAATCTGCATATTTTGTCGCTGCAGAAGGTTCACGGAGATAAGCGGGGTAGCACGGACTTTTCAAGATATTAAAAAGATAGAAGGGAATATGCAATTTGTCGTATAGTACTGCAGTTTTATTATTATTACATTGATGTTATTCTTCTTTGAAAAACACGAAAAAGAATAAAAGGTAAGAACTAACTATTGTATAAGTTGTTATTTAATCAATTTATACATATAATGTTATAACATTATATTATAGTTTTATATGGTATTTTTAGGTGTTTTGTACTGTTGTAACAAAAAATGTCATGAAACTAGTAAACTGTTTAAATCAAAGCTAATTTAGAAACTTTATCCATATATAAAATTTGTTGGTATATTTCTTACAAAAAATGTTACTCACTCTACTTTCCCCCGGATTCGCACTCTAAAATAAATCCAATCAATTAAATCAGTTAAATCTCCTGGATTCGAATGTGTTTGAGCCTGCTACATGCTTTGCCCCGAAAAAGGGATTAAGGCTTGTTTTTATTGAGATAATAAGGCTTTATTCTCATAACGGTCAACAGTGATTAGCCATGCAACTTTTTTATATAAATTTGACACACCGCACAGTAAACCCTTTTTTAATTTCAAGGAAACATCCACCCCGTTCAATATTTTTTTTGTTGGATAGACAATATCTATTCTTACATGATTCATTACGTAGAAAAAAACTGTAGGGTGCATTCCTATCAAAAACTAAATTAAAAAAAAATATATCTAGAAAGTTACATTTTTTTCTTCTCAATTTTGCATTTGGGAGATACATACATACATACTTATGCTCACATCTATTTCCCGGAAGAGGGGTAGGCAGAGACTATAGACCTCCACCTGCTACGATCATGGCGTACATCTCTCATCTGTATTTGGGAGATGTCTCACTAATGTTAAAGTATTTTACCACCCAACAAAAAAAATCTTACTCATTCATACAGTTGCAGCCCCGAGAGATCTCAGATGTCAAATATCGCCATATTTTATAAGTAGTTTTTGAAATTTGCGCCATTCTTGGAAGAATGAAAGGGTGCCTACAGAATTTATCCTCATAAAAATATTGTTAGATTTTTTATTATCTATTCTTAAAAAAACATATTGTAATTCCGCCTTGAAAAACTTGAGATCCATAGATCTCGATTTTTTCAAGAAGACATATCTTCTAACGAAAAAAAGGTTCCACTGTGGGCCCCGCCGCCGCCGCGAAGAGTAGGATACGCGAATCTAACTCGAATCACCTTCGAGTATTCCTGTTTGCGGGGGGCCTTATTCTGCATAGCCAGAATCGTGTTTGTAAAATCAGTGGTTCTACAAACCCGGATGGGAAAAGTGAAAAGCCTCATCATATCATAACATAAAAACTTACGACATAGCCATCCGCGGCTCCGCGATCTTGACTAAAATATAAAATTAATAAAATTAAAAGACCACACAATAAATAAAAGTAAAAAAAAGTTCTCTTATTTCCTTTTTATCCATATATGGGTCGAAAAAAATTCATAGGTCTTGAACTTTAAAAAAACCGGTCAATTGTGAGTCTAAGTCGCGCACGGAGGGTTCCGTACCACCGTTCAATGGAAGCGATGGTGTGGAGTGAATAGTTTGGATTTTACACAGCAAAATATTGTTTACAAAGTTATTGGTGCGGTTACTTTCACACTCCATGTACGTAACCAGGTGCATCCATAAGTTTGTATGTGGTATTGAAAGAATTGTTGTATGGGAAATATTTCATAAATATTTCTTTTATCCTGTTTTTTAGTATTTGTTGTTATAGCGGCAACGTAAATACATAATCAGTGAAAATTTCAACTCTCTAGCTAGCTAGGTTCTTGAGATACAGCCTGGTGACAGACGGACGGACGGACGGACAGCGGAGTCTTAGTAATAGGGTCCCGTTTGGAACCCTTCGGGTACGGAACCCTAAAAATGTTTGAATCCTGTTGGGTTGACGCCATCTTGTTAAAGCGAATAAGGCCCGTTCTTAATCACTCTAATAAAAAAAATGGATTTTCGGTAACGCTGGGTGTTCAACTTCTCCACCAATGCTTAGTTTAATTAATAGTTAAAAGTTTAGTTTAATGAAAAGATTAACCATTTCCTTATGGGGCGGATTTTAGTGAAAGGCTCGGGCTATTAATTAGGTGCCTGATTTACGCAATATGTGAACATCACCGACATGGATCAAAACTTACGATTCGTTTGTTTTTAAATGACAACATAACACGATTTTGCTTCGCTTACTCTCTTCAGCCTTCACATACCCTGACTCCTGCCACATCGGCCTCATTTCGAGTCCAATAAAATTTTAACCCAGTTCACTATTTTACAGTTTGTCGAGGAAATATTTTTAACTATTGAAAATGAGTAAGTTATATTGTAAAAACTAGGGTACATTTTACAATTTATTTTCAATTTTCCATCTCGCGAGATTATAAACTAACAATGTTCAATTTTATACGGTGCCATATAAAATATAGGATCTATAAAACTCAAACTTAAATCATTTATTGCAAGTAGGCAAAATAATGCACTTTTACAAGTCAAACGCTTACTTAAGTCTCATAAACATGGAAAAAATAGATCAAATATGATCAACTAAACTAATGAGTACATAACTGACTATGCTTTGAGTTTAAAAAAGGAAATTTCTCCTTCAAGGGACATTTATGTCTGAATCGCGCACAGAAAAAAGAAACTCCATTATCTCTACCAGAGCTATGGAAATACGCCCGTCAGAGAAAATCGCACCAAGTAACTCTACGGGGATGTATTTTTTTATTTATATTTTTTTTATTACACAATGAACGATATAAAAATTATCTAATCGAATGACAATATTATAACATCGTATCCATAAGTGCCAACAAGATGTCTCAAAATAACAATCTAACAAAATAAATAAATGAGAACAAAGACAAGCTGTAATGAACATAACTTATGAGAAACCAGACTAGAGCAGTCCCCCAAAGCAGCACCCGTTCACGAGTATGACTCGTGCACCAGTCATCACCCCCCTCGCCATATTTGAGAAAGGGAAGCGACCCGCTATACAGAGCCGCCGCAAGAAAAGCCGTTTTAGTGAGCATGACCATAAACTCTGGTTTCTTGGTAACAGACTCGTATTTTACGTTAAAACTAATAAATTGTTATGAGTCACCCTACATAGCACTTTTGTACACTTAATTATATTACCAGACTATTAAATTACATTATTGCATTTGCAAAAGTAAGGTTTATTATTATTATCATTATTATGGAGCTTGGCGCATTGAGGCCATTCAGTTTTGTCTATAACATAGTCATTACTAGTGTACTTTCTTTATGATATTAGCCTTAATAAATGTTTTAAACCTGTGCATGGGTAATTGATAAATTCCCTCCTGTAACTTATTATAAAAGCGTATACAGGTCCCCATAAATGAACCATTAACCTTCTACAACCTAAATCGGTTTATTCAGTTTATTTTTATTTCTAGTATTTTTATTTTTTTTTATTTTTATTCTAGTGTAGTTAAAATAATGTATATCACAATTTTTGACAAAAGTGCGATATTTTCATATATCGTAGTTGTTGAGAGCTTAAGTAAGTGATTTTCAATTTACCCATTATATTTCGCATTCACCTGGAATTAAAATATAATTATTCGACAACTGGCTTTACGTGAAAATGACTATGCCCAGGGGTTAAGGAGTGATGCAGACATTTTCCGTTTAGGGACCAACCGATTATTGAGGAGAATATTAAATAATTTTCCGATGCGATCGGTTTTGTAGTGAAATTTGTTCAGAACGGTGTTTCTAATAGGTACCGCTTAATCTTATTTCATATAAACAAGTTATATTCCTGATTAACAACGCTTGCCAAGGTTTCCCAAACTTCTAAAAGAATAAACATGTAAAATATATATTTACTTTGTAAATAGATACCATACTGAACTGCATAAGACATAAGACAGACTGCATGGTGAATAATGAGTAAAAATACATTAACACTTATGCGCAAGGGCGAGCTTATAGCTAAAAAATATTTCTCCCAGAAAAACTAGATAGGAAAAGGCAGTCTTATGCTGTTAAGGTCCGTTTGGTGCACAATAAATAATATGACTACCTACTTACATATAAAATATAATAAGAGTGGTATAATTCATAATAATACTTACATATATCAACGTGTAATTTATATATATATATATATATATATATATATATTACTAAAATAATTACATATTTAAACTTAATACGGAAGAGAAATGAGTTTCAATATGTTCTTTAAAATGGAATTGGATGGACTGTCCCTAATATCATATGGCAATCCGATTGTGAAAGTGGCTTCCACTGTTGGATTGCCCTTAACCTGAATGAGATCACTCGCTAAGCAGTGTTGTGCTGAGGTGTTGAAAGAAAGAAAGAAAGAAAGAAAGAAAGCACCATATTGAATCTGCATATTTTGTCGCTGCAGAAGGTTCACGGAGATAAGCGGGGTAGCACGGACTTTTCAAGATATTAAAAAGATAGGAGGGAATATGCAATTTATCGTATAGTACTGCACTTTTATTATTATTACATTGATATTATTCTTCTTTGTAAAGCACGAAAAAGAATAAAAGGTAAGAACTAACTATTGTATAAGTTGTTATTTAAACAATTTATACATATTATGTTATAACATTATAGTATTATATGGTATTTTTAGGTGTTTTGTACTGTTGTAACAAAAAATGTCATGAAACTAGTAAACTGTTTAAATCAAAGCTAATTTACAAACTTTATCCATATATAAAATTTGTTGGTATATTTCTTACAAAAAATGTTACTCACTCTACTTTCCCCCGGATTTGCACTCTAAAATAAATCCAATCAATTAAATCAGTTAAATCTCCTGGATTCGAATGTGTTTGAGCCTGCTACATGTTTTGCCCCGAAAAAGGGATTAAGGCTTGTTTTTATTGAGATAATAAGGCTTTATTCTCATAACGGTCAACATTGATTAGCCATGCATTTTTTTCATATAAATTTGATACACCGCACAGTAAACCCTTTTTTAATTTCAAGGAAACATCCACCCCGTTCAAATTTTTTTCTGTTGTATAGACAATATCTATTCTTACATGATTCATTACGTAGAAAAAAACTGTAGGGTGCATTCCTATCAAAAACTAAATTAAAAAAAAAATCTAGAAAGTTACATTTTTTTCTTCTCAATTTTGCATTTGGGAGATACATACATACATACTTATGCTCACATCTATTTCCCGGAAGAGGGGTAGGCAGAGACTATAGACCTCCACCTGCTACGATCATGGCGTACATCTCTCATCTGCATTTGGGAGATGTCTCACTAATGTTAAAGTATTTTACCACCCAACAAAAAAAAACTTACTCATGCATACAGTTGCAGCCCAGAGAGATCTCAGATGTCAAGTATTGCCATATTTTATAAGTAGTTTTTGAAATTTGCGCCATTCTTGGAAGAATGAAAGGGTGCCTACAGAATTTATCCTCATAAAAATATTGTTCGATTTTTTATTATCTATTCTTAAAAAAATATATTGCAATTCCGCCTTGAAAAACTTGAGATCCATAGATCTCGAGTTTTTCAAGAAGACATATCTTCTAAGGAAAAAAAGGTTCCACTGTAGGCCCCGCCGCCGCCACGAAGAGTAGGATACGCGAATCAAACTCGAATCACCTTCGAGTATTCCTGTTTGCGGGGGGCCTTATTCTGCATAGCCAGAATCGTGTTTGTAAAATCAGTGGTTCTACAAACCCGGATGGGAAAAGTGAAAAGCCTCATCATATCATAACATAAAAACTTACGACATAGCCATCCGCGGCTCCGCGATCTTGACTAAAATATAAAATTAATAAAATTAAAAGACCACACAATAAATAAAAGTAAAAAAAAGTTCTCTTATTTCCTTTTTATCCATATATGGGTCGAAAAAAATTCATAGGTGCTTGAACTTTAAAAAAATGTTCGAATCCTGTTGCGTCGACGCCATCTTGTTAAAGCGAATAAGGCCCGTTCTTAATCACTCTAATAAAAAAATGGATTTTCGGTAACGCTGGGTGTTCAACTTCTCCCCCAATGCTTAGTTTAATTAATAGTTTAAAGTTTAGTTTAATGAAAAGATTAACCATTTCCTTATGGGGCGGATTTTAGTGAAAGGCTCGGGCTATTAATTAGGTGCCTGATTGTCGCAATATGTGAACATCACCGACATGGATCAAAAATTACGATTCGTTTGTTTTTAAATGACAACATAACACGATTTTGCTTCACTTACTCTCTTCAGCCTTCACATACCCTGACTCCTGCCACATCAGCCTCATTTCGAGTCCAATAAAATTTTAACCCAGTTCACTATTTTACAGTTTGTCGAGGAAATATTTTTAACTATTGAAAATGTATACGTTATATTGTAAAAACTAGGGTACATTTTACAATTTATTGTCAATTTTCCATCTCGCGAGATTATAAACTAACAATGTTCAATTTTATACGGTGCCATATAAAATATAGGATCTATCAAACTCAAACTCAAATCATTTATTGCAAGTAGGCAAAATAATGCACTTTTACAAGTCAAACGCTTACTTAAGTCTCATACACATGGAAAAAATAGATCAAATATGATCAACTAAACTAATGAGTACATAACTGACTATGCTTTGAGTTTAAAAAAGGAAATTTTTCCTTCAAGGGACATTTAGGTCTGAATCGCGCACAGAAAAAAGAAACTCCATTATCTCTACCAGAGCTTCGGAAATACGCCCGTAAGAGAAAATCGCACCAAGAAACTCTACGGGGATGTATTTTTTTTATTTATATTTTTTTTTATTACACAATGAACGATATAAAAATTATCTAATCTAATGACAATATTATAACATCGTATCCATAAGTGCCAACAAGATGTCTCAAAATAACAATCTAACAAAATAAATAAATGAGAACAAAGACAAGCTGTAATGAACATAACTTATGAGAAACCAGACTAGAGCAGTCCCCCCAAGCAGCACCCGTTCACGAGTATGACTCGTGCACCAGTCATCACCCCCCTCGCCATATTTGAGAAAGGGAAGCAACCCGCTATACAGAGCCGCCGCAAGAAAAGACGTTTTAGTGAGCATGACCATAAACTCTGGTTTCTTGGTAACAGACTCGTATTTTACGTTAAAGCTAATAAATTGTTATGAGTCACCCTACATAGCACTTTTGTACACTTAATTATATTACCAGACTATTAAATTACATTATTGCATTTGCAAAAGTAAGGTTTATTATTATTATCATTATCATGGAGCTTGGCGCATTGAGGCCATGCAGTTTTGTCTATAACATAGTCATTACTAGTGTTCTTTCTTTATGATATTAGCCTTAATAAATGTTTTAAACCTGTGCATGGGTAATTGATAAATTCCCTCCTGTATCTTTTTATAAAAGCGTATACAGTTCCCCATAAATGAACCATTAACCTTCTACAACCTAAATCGGTTTATTCAGTTTATTTTCATTTTGAGTATTTTTATTTTATTCTAATGTAGTTGAAATAATGTATACCACAATGTTTGACAAAGCTGCGATATTTTCATATATCGTAGTTGTTGAGAGTAAGTAAGTAATTTTCAATTTACCCATAGTATTTCGCATTCACCTGGAACAAAAAAAAATTCGACAACTAGCTTAGTCCAGGGAAAAACCGATTATTGAGGAGAATGTTGAAATTTTTTCCCATGCGATCGGTTTTGTAGTGATACTTGTTCAGAACAGTGTTTCGAATAAGTACCTTTTTATCTTATTGCATATAAACAACACATATGCCTGATTAACAATGCTTGCCAACAATGCTCGTAAAATGTGTATTTACATGGTAACTTTACACAATACTTTATTGCAGGGTACATAATGAGAAGAAATACATAAAAACATATGACAGGATAGGACAGTCTAAGCTAGTAAGGGCAGTCTGGTGCACAATAAATAAAGTAACTACCTACTAATATAAAAAATATATAAGTAATAACAGTAATATTGTGCATAATTATACTAACATACACTGACGAGCAATGAAAAAGTTCCAGTGAGATAGCACCAAATTACTCCTAAACGGGAAAGGCTAGCTTAATGACGCCGTCTGCAATATTGACATACATTTAACAGCGCATCAGAATATTATATTATTAATATGTTAATAATGTAAACGTAATATTGACTCTATGTCTTAGGAGATATTAAGGTGTTTGTCGACATTTTTTGAGTGGAACTTTTTCATTGCTCGTCAGTGTATTTCAACGTATAAAATAGATATATATAAATACCAAATTACGGAAGAAAAAGGAGATGCAGTTTCAATCTTTTCTTGAGGGTGAAAATGGATGGACTATCCCTTATATCATATGGCAATCTAACTCTGATTGTCCTTTACCTAAACGAGTGATCGTTAGCAACAGTGTTGTGCTGAGGAGTTGAAAGAAATAGCCCCATATTGGATCTACGATTCGTGTCCCTGGAGAAGGTTCACGAAGATAGGTGGGGTAGCACGGACTTTTCAAGATATGAAAAAGATAGGAGAGAATATGCATATCACGGCGAAGACGAATCACTTTGTCGGATAGTACTGCCCTTATATTATTATTATATTGATATTGTTCTTCTTCGTAAAGCACGTAGAATAATAATCGATAAGAGCTAACTATTGTTTAAGTTGTTAATTAAACAACTTATATATAATGTTATATATTATAGTTATAAATAGTATGTACATAGTTATGTAGCACTGTTGTAATTAAAAAATGACATGAAACTGGTAAACCGATTAAATCAAATCTAACTTTTCAAACATAATGCATATATGTATATAATCTGTTGGTATATTTATTACAAAAAATGCTACTCACTCTACTTAACGCCGGATTTGCACTCTAAAATAATTAAAATAAAACGTTGAATCTTCTGCATTCGAATGTGTTTAAAAAAGGGGCTTGAGATTGTAAGGCTTTGTTCTCATAACGTTCAACAGTGATTGGCCGAATGCACCTCTCCTTATAAATTTGACACGCCGCATAGTGGACCTTTTTTAATTTTGAAGAAACATCCACCTCCAATTTTTCAGTATGGCCTATCAATCCATTTTTTTGGAAGACAGTTAAAATCTATTCTTACAAGATTTGTTACGTAAAAAAAATCTGTAAGGTGGATTCCATTACTATATATATATATTTATTTATTCACTAAAGAGACTATACATCTCTGTTATTTATATTTTAATTATTTTATTATGACATTTGAGACTCTTTACATCTCTCAGAAATAATAATTAAGTACTTTTTTTTTCTGATAATATGATACAAATAATAATACCAAATGTTCTGTAAAAAATGAAATGAAATGACATGTGAAAGTGCCCTTGTGGCCTATTTACAGAATAAACGTTTTGAGTTTGAGTTTGAGTTTGAGTATAAAAAATAAAAAAATGTATGAAGAAATTTACATTTTTGTTTCTTAATTTTGCATTTAAGGTATGTCTAACTAATGCGAAAGTATGTCAACAAAAAAAAAACAGATTCATGCATCCAGATGCCGCCCCGGGACAAATCATATGTCAAAATTTGTCATACTTTTTAAGTAGTTTTCAACTCGCAGAGAGATCCTCGATATAACACTAACATCGGTTGACATAGGCAAAAGAGTTAAAAATTGAAGGGTAGATGAGGAGGATACTCATTCTGATCATAGCCATATAACCTTCCAACTAGACTATCAGTTCTAAAAATAAGAAATCCTCGGAAGACGGACTGGAGTATATTCTGCGACATCATGGGCAAATGGACTCCAGCCCGACAAAAATTTGGAACTTGAGAAGATTTAGAAGAGGGCGGAATGAATTAGGAAAATAACTAATATATGCATTCCACCAGGCATGCCCCCCTTTGAAGAATTCCGGAAGAAAAGGGTCAACTATGGTGGAACAAAGACCTGAAGAAGCAAAGAAAAAGAAGTCGGAGAGCTATGAGGCTAGCCCTTTTCAGGGACGATGAAGATAGCTAGGATGAGTATAGAAGGGTCAGAAATGAATATAGCAAAACAAGACATAGACAAAGTAGGAAAAGCTGGCGCCTGTACTGCAACGAGATGAGCAAATATTCAGATGCGGCTCGGCTGGTGAAACTACTAGGAAGCGACAAAACATGCCAACTAGGAAGTCTGAACCCCAAACAGTTTTGAAAACCAGGTTGGAGACACCCTTCTCGGGCTGTGAAGAATATAAAGAGAGCAACATATAGGATCCTCAGGAAACATGGAAGGATCCACCAGATATAATAAAAGAAGAAAACTTAGAATGGGCCATGAATTCATTTGCACCATTGAAATCTGCGGGGCCTGATGGCATTTTTCCTGTACTTCAACAAAAGGCCTACAGATTTATTAGCAACCATCTAGCAGAACTATTTAGGAGTAGCAATATATCCTTCCTGATTGGAGGAGAGTAAAAACAGCTTTCATACCAAAATCAGGAAATAAGCTAATAACCAGGAAGCTAAGTTGTTCCGGTGTATAAGTCTTTTCTCTTTTGTATTGAAATCACTAGAAAAAATAGTGGACAGACAAATAAAAATAAAACTCAATGAAAGTGCCTCTCCCCTACATAGCAATCAGCATGCATATATGGAAGAGAAATTAACAGAAACAGCTCTACACAACCTAGCAATAAAGGTGGAAAGAGCACTAGAAAACAAAGAGTTTGCCCTGGGATGTTTCTTTGATGTAGAGAGAGCTTTCGACAGGGCAAACTTCCAAGCAATAGAAGAATCCCTTGAGCGGGACGAAATACATGAACAGTTAGCAAAATGGGTGTTAGCTATGTTCAAAAACAGAGTGATCACTGCATTTCTTGCTGGGATAACTACTCAATCGGAGAAAATAGAGGATTCTCACAAGGTGGATGCTTATCTCCACTGTTGTGGTGTCTTCTTATAGACTCCCTTATAACTCGCGTTGCCAACATGAACATATACCTACAGGTATATTCAGATGATGGGGCTAAATAAAAATATGGGGGGAAAGTGCTAAATACGATACGAGATATTATAAAGAACGCAATAGGAAAGGTCCTACGGTGGTGTCAAGAAAATGACCTTAACCTAAACCCGGAGAAAACAAAGTTACTAATCTTCACGAATTAACGGAAAAATATTGAAATGTTTCCCATTTCGTTGAAGAGCACAATACTAGAAGTTGTTCGTGAGATTAAATGCCTAGCAGTGACCTTTGACTGGAGAATGATACTCATGATATATATATATATATATATATATGAGGTTCGATACTCATGAAAAGTCACAGTGCGCTAAGGCCATTAGAGTCTTATTCCAATGCAAGAGAGCTGTAGGGAATAGATGGGGAATGAAGCCAGACATCGTCCATTGGATCTACACGTCAATCATTCTACCAAGGATTCTATACGGATCAATTGTATTGAGGAAAAGAACAGAACTAGCAACGACAAAAAAAGAACTTGGCATGGTGCAAAGATTGGCATCTCTTATGATCACAGGAGCCATGAGGTACACCTACGGCATCCTTACTAACAATGCTCAATCTAAACTCATTGCACGTTGAAGTAAAAAAGACAGCAACTGAACAATGGTACAAAATGAAAATGAACAAAGAATGGAAAGGCAACTCTATAGACAAAGGTCATGCCTCAATTGTAGAAACGTCAAGTGGAAAGTTGGCAATGCTATTGGCAAACAATGATCTGATAAAGAAGGAAAGATGATTCGATAAGAAATACCGAATCCATATAGGAACAAGAGAAAATTAGGAATTAGAAACAGACCAACCGGTTGTAACTTGCTTCACGGATGACTCAAGAAGATAGAGCAAAAATCTATCAGTAGCTGGTTTTTGCAGCATGGTCAGCAATAAACAAGACAAATCAATTTCCTTAGGGTAGAATACGCTGAAGCACTAAGGGAAACAGCAGAAATCAAAAACAAGATAGTAGTTATTTATTCTGACAGTCAGGCAGCTTTAAATGCGCTTAGGTAACCAAGGAATAAATCTGCACTAGTCAAAGAGTGTAAGGCCAGTCTTAACTCTTTGGGAAGAACATCAGAAATATATAATTATCGCATAGGTTCCACGGCCATGAAAGGACTCACGGTAACGAAAAAGCAGATGAGCTGGCAAGAAACGGCGCTGATAAGCGTTTTATTGGACCAGAACCAACATTACCTATATCAGCGACTGTCACAAAGAACATATTCAACATGATAGCTACGCGAGATGCAAACCAAGAATGGAAGAACACCAAATACTGTAGGCAGTCTAAGATGTTTATCTTAAGGAAAGACCCCAAAAAGGCTAAGTATATACTTAATCTTAGTAGGGAAAACTTAGCAATACTGATAGGTGTGGTGACAGGTCACTGCAAACTAAATAGACACCTATCATTATTAAGGCTTATACAGGACCCATCATGCACTCAATGTGGCTTGAAAGAAAGTAGCCAGCACTTCTTGGGAGAATGCGTAATGTATTCAAACATAAGATAGCAAACACTAGGGATGGATAACATTAAAGCAGATGGTTTGTCAAACTTAAAGTTTAGCGACATCCTAGAATTTTTTAAACGAACAAGAAGATCTGGGGAGTGACATCTGTTGATCCAACAGTAACCAGTGCCCAAACACTGGGAATTGGGTGAAATATTCACAATAGAGGACCGATGACACGCCTGTGGTTCAGCGGGCGTCCCACCTCATAATCATCATCAAGAAGTTTTCAAAATCTGCGCCATACTTGGAATTATTTGACAGCATTTATATTCCTGCTCATGTTATTAATCAATTAACACCCTCATAACTGGAGTGATCTCCGTAAGTACTCAGATGAGTCTGAGTTGGCTCTTCTTTGTTTCAGATACAGGACCTGATTGCTTGAGAGCTAATTCGAGGTTTACTTGTAGACCCCTGAAATAGCTCTCAACCAATGCAAAATCATTTATTTAGTATGGAAAATTTTGAAATCTGATTTCTGCCGGGGCTGCAACTGGATGCATGAGTTTCGTTTTTTGTTGGGTAGTGAAGGCTGTTAATGGTTGTACCTGTTCTATTTTGTTTGGGTAATGTATCAATAAAACGTTAAAATGATAAACGTCTGACATTCTCTAAATACGGACAAGTTTTAGAAAGTAAAACTAATCATACTTTTTATTTTAAAATATATTTTTTTCGATAAAAATATTTATCCACATTTAAGTGATCTGTCCTTATTAGAGTCCAAAATTGATGGTCTATATCTTTTAATTTAAAAAAGGTTCCACTACGCGCCCCGCCGCGAACGCGACGAGTAGGATACGCGAATTAAACTCGAATCATCTTCGAGTTATCCTATGTGCGGAGTGCCTTACTGTGGATAGCCAGAATAGTGTTGGGCAAATCAGCAGTTCTACAAACCTTGATGTGACAAGCGTGATGGTATGTATTTATTGTCAGAAAAACTTACGACATAACCATCCGCGGCTCCGCGAACTTGACTAAAATATAAAATTAAAAATTAAAAACACCACCGACACAATTAATAACGAAAAAAAATGATCACTTGTTGGCTTGTTATCCCTATATGGGTTGTAAAAATATCATAGGACTTGAACTTTAATATAAAATTTGAATCCCGTTGTGTTTACGCCTACTACTTTTAGCGATTAAGGCCCGTTCTCCAGCATTCTAATTAACAATCGGACTTTCGGTAACGCGCTGGTTGTTCAATGTTTCGAACAACGCTGTTGTTTCATAAAATAAAAAAACCGGCCAAGTATTGGGCCGGTTAATTCGAGTGATGGAGAACGGAAAAAAAAAGGTAAAGTGCGAGTCAGACTCACACACGAAGGGTTCGATACAACCTTACAATGGTAGGGATAGTGTGGAGTGAATTGTTTGGATTAAACATAACAGAATGTTTTTTATAAAGTTATTGGTGCGGCTACTTTCACACTGCATGTACGTAACCAAGTGCATTCATAAGTGTGTTTGTGATATTGAAAAAGCTGTTGTATGGGAGCCTCCTTAAACATTTATTTTATTGTGTGTTTTAGTGTTTTTTGTAATAGCAACAACAGAATTACATCATCTGTGAAAATTTAAACAGTCTAACTATAACAGTTCATGATACATACTGGTGACAGGCGGACAGACAGACAGACGGACAGCGGTCTTAGTAATAGGGTCCCGTGTTTACCGTTTGAGTACCGAACCCTAAAAACGAGCCATTTCCTTTTACGCCGAAATTTAGTGAACGGCGCGGCCTATTAATCTCCTCATTTAAAGGCCTCATTTACCCAAACTGTCATATGTGAACTTCACCAACTTGGCCCAAAAAATACGATAAGTTTTTTTTTTACATGAAAACATCATACGAAGGATAAAAGGAGGTTTCGCTTCACCCACGCCCTTCAGCCTTCACATACACTGACTCCTGCCATTTCGCCCTGATTTTGAGTCCAATTAAATTTTAACCCAGTCCACAATTTAACTTAAACATTATTTTAAAATAACTTTTAAAAATTAATACGTAATATTGTAAAACAGTTTATATTTTTTGATAATTTATCATCTCGCGAGATTACAAACTAGAGTCTGGCAAACGAAAGCGTGACCTGAGAAAACGTGGTAGAATTCATAAAACCTCTATGTGGTATCACTAACATAGATCACTACACTCCGTTCAGTTATTCTAAGATCTTTGCCTCTCTTTCTGCTGTACGGAAGCGTTACAGCTAGAAAGAGAGACAGAGGTTTAGAATAACGGAACGGAGTGTGACTATCTATCACTATGTCGTTTGACGTGCCTTTGGCAGCATAATATTGTTGCCATATTGAAACTTTTAAGAAAACTCCAGGTCATGCTTTCGTTGGCCAGACTCTATTAATGTTTACTAAAATATGGTGCCATAAAAAAGAATTGATCTATCATAGTTGCTAAGAGCTATTAGAAAGTAATTAATTTTTAATTCACCCATAAGATTGCTTATTCACCTGGAATAAAAAATTAAAAATTGACAACTATGCCATTATGTCATATGCCAAAATGGGTTAACATGGAAATGACTATGCCCAGAGGTTAAAGAGTGATGCAGACATTTCTAGTCTAGGGACCAACCGATTAATTAGGAGATTGTTAAAAGTTTGTCACATGCGATCGTTTCCCTAGTCAAATTTGTTCAGATTACCGCTTTAATTTATTTCATATTGTAGCCGCATCGGCTCGACGTCTCACTGGATGACGCATGGCATGCTACTGAAGCCGAGCAGAGCAGAGCAGTCTTGCTTATCATATACCGCGAGACGGCCTGTCACCCGTCTTGCTCACACGCTCCACATTACTGTTATCGCGCGGTTTCGTTCTAGATCGATTGTTTAATTTGTACATATTTGCTATTAATTATTAAATAAAATATCTCAGTTCTGCACTAGTGTCTCGTTGATTAACTACAGCCTCCTACCTCAACAATATTAACAACTTATTTACCTGATGCTTGTCAAGGTTTGCCAAACTTTTAAAAGAATAAACTTGTTAAATATGTATTTCATTATAATTTTACAGTTCTTTATTGCAAGGTAAATAATGAGTAAAAATACATTAACACTTATGCGCAATGGCGAGCTTATATCTAAAAAGAGATTTATCTCATAAAATCTAGACAGGATAGGACAGTCTATTGCTATTAGGTAAGTAATAACTACCTGCTAACATATAAAGTATCATAAAAGTAATGTAATACATAATAATACTTACATATTAACGTATATCAACGAAATATTTACATACTCAAATTTAATACAAAAGAGAAAGGAAATGCAGTTTCAATCTTTTTTTGAAAATGAAAATGGATGGACGTGTCGTAACAGTGTTGGGCTGAGGAGTTGAAAAAAGACACACGATGTTTGATCTGCGATTCCTGTCATTGAAGTAGGTTCACGAAGATAAGTGGGCTAGCATGGACTTCTCAAGATATTATAAAGGTAGGAGAGAATATATCACGGCGAAGATTAATCGGAAGTCATCTTAGCTTCTTGCGATACTCGGAGTCATAGTCATGCTTTCGCAGCCCGAAGATAAACCTAATCCCGACAGTCTGAGCTCGATCGAGTTTATACAGTTGTTCTTCGTTCGCACTGACCCAGCAAACATCTGCGTAGTTGATTTATGGAAGTAGAAGGGACTGAGCAAGGTTAATTTTAGACTGCCATGGCAGGAAGAACCTACTGCAATCTCCGGAGGGAGTGAAAAGACGCAAACCTCACAGACATGGGGCGACCAGGACAGTAGGTTTTCAAAAACAACTGCAATGTTATACAAATTTACGAGCTATACGAGCTTTCTCGCTATACGAGATTATGGTACCATCTGGTGACAAGTGTTTTCTCTAATAAGCTAAGAGTGTGCCGTGTTCCCATAATCATAGCTCGAGATATGGCCGGGTTGGCTAGTAGCCCATAAGAAAGATCCCATTGTCTGATTATATCAAGGCCAGCAATCTACGTCTCTACAGTCAGAGTAATTTCACGGAGAGAAGCGCCCATATAATTGGAGGTTATCTGCATAAAAAATATAAGAAGAAGTATGGACGTATGTGATGGAGATGATATATACTGAGAAGAGAAAAAGAGAAAGTATGCCACCCTGTGTAACACCTGCGGAGATATCACACCATTCCGTTGAGTCCTTCTCAGATTTATTATCCTGCTGGCGGTCTCTTAGGTAGGAGTCAAACCAACAAGCCGTGTTTGAGGAGTCAAAGTGTTTTTAGGATTTCACCCAAAATATAGAAATCGACGCAGTTGAAGGCGCTCTTAAAATCAAGCAGAGTGAGGAACGTGATCTTCTTTCAATCCATGGCCGATTGGATGTCGTCAGTATTTTTGAGTTCACCTAAAACGCGATTCGAAGGAATTTAATAATTTTATTAAGGAGAGTTAGAGGCAGAGCTGAGAGTGGACAATCGTTTCAAGGACTTTGGAAAGGATAGGCAGAATAGACGTTCCGGCTGATTTTGTTTCCTACGTATCCACGTATTGTTGCCCCAACTTACCAGCTGTCACAGATAAATCATGTCATGTGTGAAATAGATATGCTATAAGTACAAAGCACTGTTTCATATATATGTTAAGTTTTTATCATAATAAAATAAAATAGTAATTGTATGTGTGTAAAAGTGGCGATTTAAACTTTATATTGGTTGGTACTCTTTATAGGATGCGGGACAGGGAGATTAAAGCAGGGGTATCAATAGCACATTTTTTCACTGACTTGGAAAGATGCATTCGGCAAGAGAAAAATTTAATTATGCCCGTGATGAGAGACGGCAACTCATCAAGGATGTTGGTCAAGGAGGTTGGCCTTTGATGAGATCGCAAATATTGTAAAGTATAGTAAGAATACTGCGCCGATTCTGGCATGGTGCTGGAGTGTATATCTCGATACTCTCATAGATATGACAGCATTTGGCATCACGGCACAGGCGGTTGGAACGATTATGGAGGCGTTTAAAAAAATAACTCGCCGGTGGGATTCTTCTTTTATCTTCTCTTGGCACGGCCCTTTTCACCATCAGACTCTTGATGGTGTCAGTAAGCCATGGTGCAAGAAGGTGATTAATTTTAACCTTTTTGATCACAGCGTGTTTATTAAACATACTCAGGAAAATCAAGTTAAAGCTCCGGACTTTGTTATCGACAGTCTTGCTACCAAACACAGGGGAACAGTCATCAGAGGAGGGGTCTGATTCAACCTTAAAAAGTCCACGGAAACTTTTGAGACATCGCGATTTTTAATCTCATGCCATGGTAATAAAATTCAAAACCTATAACGGAAAAGATGCATCCTGAGATGACGTGGGTCGTTAAGAGGTTAATGGAGTTGAGATCTATGCCTTAAGCTAGGAATGTAAGTAAATTTTACTGCACGCTTGAGATGTCTTAACTTAAACAAGAGGTAAATCAGTTGAATATGGGAGAATACGGCGTTAACTTGGCTTGCGCAGCCACCTTGGACATGTTTGAAGTAACCATCAAGCTGAGAGTCGGTGTAGTGTGGTTGAAAGTGTAGAGGATCCAGAGGAAGGATGTGTAAATGTAAAATTTTCAGAGTGACTAATATTTTTGAAAATACATGTGTCAACATCACCACGAATAAAGGTGTCACTGTATAAAGGACTCAAATCATGGAGTAGGGTTTCGAATGAAAACAAAGAGAGATGCTATAATAGCCAACCAGGAGAACTTTTTAATGATGCAAGCAGATCTCCAGAAAATCTAGTAACTGTGGCTCCGCCACTTCTCATGGGGAAAAAACGTGAGGCTATGTTTTTTATGTACACAAAAATGTGTTGTTGTATCTATGTATATATATATATATATATATGTATACATAGATTATATACATATATAGATAAAAACTAACTATTGTTTAAGTGGTTATTTACATTTCTTTAAAAAAATGTTACTCACTCTGCTTTCCCCCGGTTTCGCACTCTAAAATAATTCAAATAAACCGTTTAATTTCGAATGTGTTCGAGCCTGCTACATGGTTTTTCCCGAAAAAGGGAAAAAGCATGTAGCAGGCTCGAACACACGAAAAAAGGCTTGTTTTTAGTGAGATATATAAGGCTTTATTTTCCTAACGGCTAATAATGATTGGCCGACTGCACCTTTTCCTTAAAAATGGGCTACGCCGCATAGAGGACCCTTTTTAATTTCATAGAAAAGTCCTCCTCTAGTTTTCCAGTTTGGAATATCGATCCATTTCTTTGTGGAATATCAATCCATTTATTGTTACCCTATTCGTAACGTAATAAAAATTGGCAGAGTGCATTCTTTTCTAAAAAATATTTTTTAAAAGTATCAAGAAATTTGCATTTTTTTTTCTTAAATTTGCATTTATGTCTATCGAATATAATAGTCATACACTACCCAACAAAAAAATGAAAATCATGAATCCAGTAGTAGTAGCCTCGGGAGAAATCAAATATAAAAATTTGCCATAAGTATTTTTTGTGATTTGCGCCATTCTTGGAATTATTTGAAAGCATTTATATTCCTGCTTTTGTTATAAATCAATTGACACCTTCATCACTGGGGTGGTACCCGTTAGGAGTCAGATAAGTCAGAGTCGGCTCTCATTGGTTGCAGATGCAGGACCTGATTGCTTGAGACCTATTTTGGGATTTAATTGTTAACCCTCTAAATAGGTCTCAAGCAAAGCAAAATCTTATGGCAAAAATATCAAAATTATTTATGGAATTTTTTTACATCTGATTCTCCCGGGGCCGGGGCTGCAACTGGATACATGAGGGTTTTTTTGTTGGGGAGAGAAGGCTGGAAGTGGTTGTACGTGTTTATTTTTTTTGTTAATGTATCACTTAAACGTTCAAATTCAAATTAAACGTTCAAATTCACGTGAGACATCCTCTAAATGCGACTATTTTTAGAAATAAAACTTATCATAATTTTCTCCTTACTTTTTTTTAAATATTGATGTCTCTTAAAGTATGCACCCTACAAAATTTATCCACATAATTAACATTGTAAATGTAGTTAATACCTGTTCTTAAAAAAAATATCCTAATTCCGCCTTGCAGAACTGAAGCTCATGTCATTAAAAGTAAACAAGGTTCTACTTTGTGCCCCGCAGCCGCCGCGACGAGTAGGATTTGTATTTGATACTCGAATCACCTTCGAGTATTACTGTGTGCGGAAGGCCTTACTCTGGATAGCCAGAATAGTGTTGGGTTAACAGTGTTTCTACAAAACTGTATGTGAAAACATGATGGTATATAATTAGTGTCAGAAACACTTACGACATAACCATCCGCGGCTCCACGAACATGACTACAATATAAAATAAAAAAATAAAAACACCAACAACACATTAAATAAATAAAATGAAATTATGACTTGTTTCCTTGTTATATGGGTCGAAAAAATGGTAGGACTTGAACCTTATCATAAACTTAAAATCCAGTTGCATTGACGCCATCTTACAAAAGCGAATAGCTATTTAGTTGCCTCATTTACCCAAACTATCATAGTGTGAACAAGACCGAATTGTCTCAAAATATATGATTCTTATGACAACATAACACGAAGGATAAAAGAAGTTTTGCTTTGCTCAACCCCTTCAGCCTTCACATACTCGGAATCCTGCCACTTCGCCCTTTCGAGTTTCGAGTCCTATTCAATTTTAAACCAGTTCACAATTTAACAGTTTGTCAAGGAAATAGTTTAAACTATTGAAAATTAATACGTTATATTGTAAGCACTACGGGACAGCTTATGATTTCTCGACAAATTACCATCTCGCGATAACTATAAACTAACACTGTTCAATATAATATGGTGTCATATACAAGAATGATCTATCGTAGTTGTTGAAAGCTATTAGAACGTAAATAATTTTTTATTTACCCACGAGATTCCTTTTTCACCTGGAATTTATAAATAATAATGAGGAAACTGGCTAAACATGGGAATGATTGTGCCTGTTTAAGGAGTGATGCAAACATTTCCAGTCTGGTATCCGATTATTGAAGAGAGTGTTCTTAATTTTTTCGATGCGATCGGTTTCTAATAGGCCTTTATCTTATTTCATATAAACAATTTATAATGCATGATTCACATGTTCCACATTCCACAAGAATTTCCAAACTTATTAACGTTGTAATTATGCCTCCGCCACTTTTTAAGGGAAAAGGTTTGATGTTTTTTATGTGAACAAAAATATGTTATTTACTTACGTGATGTAGCTTTTTCAGAAGCGGGCTGAAAAACCTAAGATATCTTATTCACTTATTTCTATCTAAGGGATAACAAATCTTCCATGACCTAGAGTCATAACTTATATTCGATGATCGATTAATTATGATTTAACATACTGCTTACAATCTATCGTATCCACTTTTGTTAGCTCATAATCTATCCATATAAAACAGTCAAATTGTGAACGAGACGGACAGTGCTCAAAAATATGGTTTTTGTTGTATTGACATGTCAACCTGACATGAAGGATGAAGAGGGTTTCGATTCGTTTAACCTCTAGAACTTCACATACCCTGTACCACCTTTTTGCTTCGAAGTTCATTATTTAACATCGATATACAACATTAAAATTTAATACGTTACATAGTAAGCCATATCATACAGTTCACAATTTAAAATTTTGTCATGGACAGATTGCAAACTATCAAAAATGAATCCATCAAATTGTAAGCAGTACAGTTACAGTCCTAAATTCCTTCCGACTCCCACGCGCAGCATTTGCGCTCAGACAAGCACGGAATCTGCATATTATTGAATAGTAATTTATTTATTTTAATGTAAATATTGTATTATTTATGTAAAATCTATTTTTGAAAGAGATTTAAAAACAATCTGTGAAAGTTTTTTTGTCCTTCTTTTCTCATAGTGGTCCAATAAAAAGGAGAGGAAAATAATATTTGATTGAGTGGCAAATAAAATAAATAATAATAGTCGCAGAAAGGTGATTTAAAATATACATATTTAAGTTCAATCAATCAATCCTTCAATCTCCATAATTGCGGCGATGGTCTAGCGCCCTGTCATGCAAAATAGAGTGTTGAAAACTGATTGAACTTGGAAATAACTTTGTCTCTGCTAGCCTGAATGGAAAAAGGCGTGACTCTATGTTATATAATGCTATTTGTTAGCTACAAAAAATTACCTTACACTGGTTAGTTGTACAAGAACCTCCTAAAAATAAATGAAATGTAAGTATGAGCAAAAACATTAAAAATGCCTTATGTAATAAAACAACTAACAACATTATAAGTCGGTACAATTTTCATAATTTGTACAGCAAGGCAAGACCCTGTTTAGACACAGATCATAATATAGGAACAATATTTTCACTTGTCATGTTTATGACCAAGTGATTAAGCCTAACAGATTTTATATAAAGTTAGATTTAATCGGTTTACCAGTTTTATAGCATATGTTTATCGCAACAGTACTACATAACCAACATGCAAAGCAAGAAGAAGACTAATAATTCAGAACGAACTATTATACATAGGGCGCACTGTAAGTTTTTGGAACTGGCCACTTACATAAACAATATTTAAAAATGTATTGCAACATTTGAAAATAGAACTCTTTGGCTGTAGAATGCAGTTTGTTTCATCTGACTGCCTTTTGTTTTTACCTTGTGGCGCCATTTAAAAAATTGTGTATCTGCATCAACATGGATTTAACTCGGGAAAATTTTCGTAGTATGATTTTCTACGATTTTAAGTGTAATTTGACAGCTCAACAGAGCATCGCTCGGCTTGAAACAGCTTTTGGCAATGAAGCACCATGCAAGACAACTGTTTATAGCTGGTTTGCAGAATTCAAGCGTGGTCGTATCAATCTCAGTGACGAATCTCGCGATGGTCGGCCGTCCACCGCTGTGACCAACAAAAACATCGATGCTGTGCGCCGTATGATTGAAACAGAGAGGCATGTGACCTACCATGAAATTTGCGCATCCTTAGAAATAGGCATGAGTCAAATACAATTAATCCTACACAAACATTTGGGTGTGAGAAAGCTGTGCTCGCGGTGGATCCCACACAACTTGACCGAGGCTCAAAAAACGGACCGCGTCACTGGTGCAGTGCCATGCTTACCAGATTCAACGAAGGTGCGTCAAATTTGGTGTGGGACATAGTAACAGGTGACGAAACATGGATTTATTGCTACGATCCCAAAACAAAGCAGCAATCGAGCGTATGGGTCTTTCAAGATGAGCCGAAACCAACCAAAGTGGCGCGCGTGAAAAGTGCATCTAAGCGGATGATTGCTTCTTTTTTTAATAAAACTGGACACGTGGCTACTGTTGCTTTAGAGAATCGTCGTACAGTGAATAGTGACTGGTACACGACCATTTGTTTGCCGGAAGTTATTGACGAACTCCGTAAAAATAACCGTAAACGCCGTATCATCCTGCACCACGACAATGCTAGTTCTCACACGGCCAGACAGACAAACGACTTTTTGAAGGCGAAAAATGTAGAACTCATGAGTCATCCTGCATACAGTCCCGACCTGGCACCTTGTGACTTTTTTCCGTTCCCAAAAATTAAGAACCAATTACGCGGTCAACGATTTTCATCACCAGAAGAGGCTGTCGAGGAGTATGAAAAACACGTTTCAGAGGTCACCACAGAGGAGTGGCACAAAAGTTTTCAAAACTGGTTTCATCGAATGAAAAAGTGCATAGACGCCAAGGGAGATTATTTTGAAAAACATTGAATTAATTTTGTACCTTTAATAGTATTTTTTCATATTCATTCCGGAAACTTATAGTGCGCCCCACGTATAAGTGGTTAGTTACATTGTTTTCAAAAAATGTTACTCACACTACTATCCTCCGGATTAGCACTCTAAAATAATTCAAATAAAGACCTTAAATCTCCCGCATTTGAATTTTAATGAGCCTGCTAAATGTTTAATCTCTAATATCTGTGCTTAAAAAATATATCGAAATTCCGCCTTGCAAAATTGGATGTCTGAGTCTTCAAACTTAAAAAGGCGGGATTTTGGCTCTAGATGACAGACACACTTTGACTTCCAAGAGTCTGTATGGGCCACACTGAGGATAGTTGGCTCGTACACCCGAAGTAGTTGAGGATTATTTTGGTAGTTAAAGATGAGCACCAAGTAGACACTAGTAGTTTATTTTACTGTTAATTGGTAACTAAATAATACTATGTACAATGAGGTATAACATAAACTATTAAATGCAACCTAAGATATAAAAAGTAGGTGAATAACGCGCACGGAATATATACGCGTTGCTAGACCGTACATGCTGCCAAGGACTAGAAAAGCTAACAATTATACAAGTTAAACGTTAAGTTAAATATCAAAATATAAAGTAAAAGTAAAACTTAAATATTCATCTTAAATATTTGACGCTGTCACTTTCACTATCTTCGTTCAGAGCAGACCGTTCATGTCGAATCCTTTTCTCTCCATTTCCATTCCAAGTTCCATTCCCAGATTTTCAGGACTTGGCTGCTGCGAGGCGTTGACGTCCCTTGGTCTTTTGCAGTACCTTTTTATTAGTAGGTACAGTGCAGTGATCGTTGCAATTACAGTCAGTAATGACGTTATTGAATAGTGATAAACGTCATGAACCGAAAGATTGTGCCGGAAGTTGTTCTTGTTTCTTCTGAATAATGAGTTTTCGATGTATTCTGGCAATTTCTTCAGAAGTATTTGTCTGTACGTTCAAGTTGATGTTTTTAATGCTGGCATTCACCATTTTGTTGATAGGTGAGTTCATCATGGGAACTGAAATGTCACTTCTGTGTGTTATTCCCGAACACATCAAAGGAATAAATAGGTGCTTCTTTCTTCTGCAGTATGCATCCTCGACTGAGGACAAGCTGCCCGATGCCTGTTACCGCTATGCTAGACATTTTGTCGTCGCAAATAATATGTAGTAGGCACGAACTGCAACAGACGTAAAGCCATACGTTCGACTTATGTAACTTAATCCAGTTGTCTTTGCATCGCGCTTTCTGAGTATCGCACGGCAAGGTCGTTTGTTGACTGAAGATTTTTGCTTCGCAAGGCGCATTTCTGTCGTGTAAGTTGTAAACAGGGTGATACGCGTTGCATAGGTAAACATCGTCGTTTTATACGATACATTGCCGTATATCTTCTTCTCCGATTTGGACATACGTGTTTTTTCTAAAGTTCATGGCGAGGTATCCTGATGATATTTGTACCATTCTGGTATCCGATTCTCGTTTGATTGGCAGTGGTAACAATCGATATATCATGTAGTTATCTCCACTCGTAAGCGGAATGTGTAGCTCTAAAAGCAAGTAGTTTTCCGTAATGCGAGTCTTTACTAAAGTAATTTGTATAGTTCTGGGATATCTTCCTGAATATTTTTGACCGGAAGTGATAGTTGATTGGGCATTCCTTCAGATATCACAAAGAGTTGCTCGATAAGTTGTTTCGGAGTGAACAGACGCATGTCGAGGTGCCCCTTGTGAATGTCGGCCAGCGAGTTTACCAGCATGTCTTGAGTTCTTCTTAAGTTCGATATAATCAAGCTTACGGTGATCGAGGCTGCGTTGAGATTGTTCAACGTATACATCTCTACGACCCTGGACCCAATCTTCGATAATGTTGAGTTAGTCTCGTAGACAAACGTGTTGAACATATGAAACTGATTATTCATAAACTTATCATTCTTCTTTATAATACTGTTTTCCGCTTCAATTATCGTAGTTTGGTTTTTCATAAAGTCCAGGACGTATTTTTCGGTCCTTTGAATTATATCTATGTCTTTCTGGTACTTGACAGCAAATTCTTCGTCTAGTGTCCCAAATAGAGATCGGGATCGTAATCAGAAATCGAAATTCCCGATTCCGTTAAAATAACCACGTTTTTTCCTTGACAAATGCTGATGAAGTAATAGTGCATTGTACTCGTTCAGTTGAAGAACTTCGTGTTGTAGTTGATTAATCGTCGGCTCGCACAGAGTTGTGTCGAGCCTACTGCAATCTTCCTCCAATATCCTCAAGAAGTTGCATAAGTTTTCCGTTCCTTTCCAATACGACGTTAATTTAAAGTAGAACAGTAGTGTCCACTCATCGTGTATAAGATGTAGTTGTCCAATTTCATCGTAGTAAATCGGATGTTAGTTGGTTATCGGCGTCACGTTGAAACGTAGTACTTGTGCGGCTTGTATTCTCGTTAGGAGGCTCATAAATATGATCTGCGCTAGGGTGACCAAATAGCAGGTTGGTTTTCTTCTTACTCGTTTTAGTCTTGGTTGGTTCTGGATATTAGTTTTGACATCTTCAATATTCTCGTTCGCAGGGAGTGGAGTCGGTTTCGATATTGGACGTTTGAGTGTCCCTCCTTTCGTTTTTATCGTTGCAACCCGTACGTAGCCGTCGTCTCCAGGGTGTAGTTGAAGCACTTTGCCTAATGCCCATTTTCCCGGAGGCAAGTTACTCTCCTTGACCAGGACGAGTTCTCCTTCTTCTAAGTTTTTTCTCGATCACTGCCATTTGCTGCGCACTTGAAGTTGATGTGAATATTCACTGGACCATCGTTTCCAGAAGTGTTGTTGCATGAGTTCAGTTTCTTTCCATTTGTTCCTGAGGTCCTGTGCTCGATTTTCGTTAATTTCTGCTTGTGGCAACAGCATCGTTGGGTCTCCAGTTATGAAGTGGCCTGGCGTTAAGTACTCCAAGTTGTCTATGCTTTCCGTAAGGGCGCACAGTTGTCTGGAATTCATACACGCTTCTATCTGCGCCAACAAGGTTGAAAACTGCTCGTACGTCAGTTTTTGTTCTCCCAAAACACGTTTAAGATGGTACTTCATCGATTTCACAGCTGCTTCACACAGTCCTCCTGCATTCGGCCAGATTGGCGCGTTGAAATGCCACTCAATTTGTAGTTCGCTGATTTCACCAAAGAACTCCTCAGACATCATAGCCTTGAATTGTTGAAATTCTTTCTGCAGTATCCTGGATCCTCCCCAAAGGTTAGTCCCGTTATCCGAGAAAACATGTTTGGGGGTCCCTCTTTTCGCGCACATCCTCTTGAGGGTTGCCAGGAACGTTTCTATGCTGAGATCAGATACAAGCTCAATATGGACCACTTTTGTTGCCATGCAAATGAAAATACAAATATATCCTATACATGTTCGCCCCCAGAGGGATATCGATCGGTCCCGAGATATTGAAGTCCGGATCAGCTAAGCATGACGTTGTCCAGATGATCTCAAGTGGGTCTGTTGAAGGTCGAGTTGGGCAAGTTGCTTATGATTTTTTTCATAATTAGTGCTTCTAGTTGAAACTCGTAGTTGTTGTTATGGATGGATTTGCAATCCAGGAGTAGTTTTCCCTTGCAATTCCCCATAGTAGTTCCGACTCCCAATATCACAGCGCTTAGTTTCTGCCGTGGAAGCCGCAATCGCTGAGCTACATTCTCAGTCATGAGAGTAACTTGAGATCCTTGATCCACCAGTGCTCTCAAAGTTACGTAAGTTCCGTCCCCAGTTTTAACTCGTAGTTGAGCTGTTGCTTTCTAGCAAGTACTTCTGTACTTCTCCATTTGCGTTGGTGACATACATTGATACTTGTTGCGAAATTGATAGTTTCTGGTTGTATGCACTTTGGTTTCCTCTGGATGAACCATTTTGCTTGTCACATAACATTGTGTAACGGAAACCCTTACAAGTCAAGCAAGTTTTCGTGGACGTACATTGCTTGTCTCCGTATTTTTGCAGAGCCGCAATTTCGCAACTGTATATTTCCGGCCGTCGCAGTTCATTTCACGAAATTTGGGGCAAAACATCAGAACGTGATTATTTTTGCAGATTGGACAATTCTTGTATGCCGCATGATAGGTTTTCGACTCCTTTTCATACTTATTATAGTTTGATGACCCCCGATCGTTATGATTTTTCGGAGTATTTTGTTGCGAAGACGAAGTTTTTGGATGGTTTTTATGCCAATTATCGAGTGTTTCAATTGCCATCAACTTTGTCTCTAGGATTTTTATAAAATCTTCCAGGTCAGGCAGTTCTCTTGGAGCGAACAAATTTTTCACGTACTCGCTGTAAGTCGCTGCATCCAATTTTTGTTGAACCAAGTGGACAATGAGAGGGTCCCACGTCGTAGTTTCTATTCCTAAGTTATTCAGAGCTTTCAGACATTCCAGCGTAGTGTCGTGAAGCTTTTTCAGGTTGTAAAACATTAGGCTGGTGAATGAATGGTTAGTTCAGGATAGTGTTAACGTATGACGTAAAGAGCAGTCTCGTATTGTTGTAACGAATATTTAACAACTCCCAGCAAGACTCGTAGTTTTCTTCACTGACGCTCAGATGTTGTACGATTCTCTCAGCTTCTCCCTTTAGTTTAGTTTTCAAATGCTGCATCTTTTGTGTTTTAGATATCAGTGGATTAGAATGAATAGTTTCGTGGAAAAGATCTTTGAAGGATATCCATTGATTATAATTGCCGTTAAACTCTGAAAGTTAGATTTTTGGTGTCGATTTTTGGTAATGCGTACTCTCCCAGATCTTCTGCTGAATCTTTCGTCTGTAGCTATAGTAAGTTTCGTCCCATCTAGAAAATTCATCGTACAAGAATATGTACGCGTTGCTAGACCGTACAGAGTCCATATTTCTTATTGATAGAGCTTAAGCGAATCAATACAAAGCCAAAAAATAGCGGATATAGATATTTTACACAGAAACTCGCGATTTTTTTTCACAAGTAATAATGGAGAATTTGTGAAATATTTTCATGATTTCGAAATAGCAGGGAGGGTCGATATATCCTTTAAGGATATTTTAGAGCTAGTTTTTATGATTTTATTGCATATTCTATAGCCGTCTAAGGTACGCTTTTAAAAACACGGTTATTAAAATAAAATAAACTCAAAACGGCCAGTAAAGTAAAAATTACATATGCCTTTTGGAATATTATTACTGGTAATTGAAGAAATAAATAGTTTAAAACTAAAACCAACTGGCTGAGTGCAAATTGGACTCCCGCATCGAAGGTTTCGGACACATCGTATTTATTTTTATTTTACATGATAAACTTTATTCGAGTTTATCATGTAAAATAAAAACCGAGTCACCTTCGAGTAGTCCTGTATTCGTAGAGCCTTAGTTTTGATAGACAGAATAGTGTTGGGAAAATCAGTGGTTCTACAATCACTGATCTAAAAAGTGTAATGGTATGTAATTAAGTGTCAGAAAAACTTACGACATAACCATCCGCGGCTCCGCGAACATGTCTTTAATATAAAAATTAAAAATTAAAATCACTCCCGACATAATAAATGAAAGTAAAAAATAGTTCACTTGTTTCCTTGTCAACCATATATGGGTTGAAAAAAAATCATAGGCGTTGACGCCATCATCGAAAAGCGAATTGGGCCCGTTGGTCATTGCTCTAAATGAAAAGAAATACTTTCGGTAATGCTTTCAACAATTCAACAATTCTTTAATTTAATAAAAAGACTAGACATTTCTTATAGGCCGGACATAAGTGAACGGCCCGGGCTACTAATTCCGTGCCTCATTTAACCAAACTGTCAAAACGTTGACAAGTCTGACTTGGCTCAAAAATAATGATATTTTTGTTTTTACATGGCAATATAAATTAAGGCTAAAAGGAGGTTTCACTTCGTTCACCCGATTTAGCCTTCATATACCCTGACCCCTGCCACTTCGTCCTGACCTCATGTCCAATCAATTAAATCAGTTCACAATTTAACAGTTCGTCAAGGAAATTTTGTGAGCTATTGAAAATGAATACATTATTTTGTAAATGCTACCGTACAGTTTACAATTTATCGAAAATATACCATCTCGCGAGATAAATTATAAACTAACAATGTTCATATCATACGGTGTCGCATACAATATATGATCTATCGTAGTTGTTGAGAACTAATAGAAAGTAAATAATGTTTAATTCACCCAAAAGGTTTCGATTGCACCTGGAATAAAAAAAAGATTTTCTGTAAAGTCGGTTTTCGGACCTTATAATTTTACGTGATAACGTCATAAGAAACGCTTAGGCCTATCGTGCCTCTCTATAGCTTGTTTCGCGCTCTCGCTTGCAAGATCGGCTCAGGCGGAACGTGACACTTTTTCGTGCGTGCAGCCGGTGTTCATCGATTTATATGACGTTATCAGGTCAAAAAAATCGACAACTCGCTAAACATTGAAATAACCACGACTGGAGTGATGCAGACATTTCCAGTATAGGGACTAACCGATTATTATTATTATTATTATTAGTTAGAGATTATTAAATATAACCGCCCCTTGTTTGTCTGTAAAGTTGGTACTAGAGAACAAGCTAAACAACTGCAGAGCATTGATTTATTTATTTATTTATTTTATTTATTTATTCAATAGTTTACAATAAGGCTTACAGTAATTATTTACCAAATTGCACTTATTGCTAGATAATTAGTAACAAAAAGCAACACTTATCATTTATCTGTAGAAACTAAATAGTAGAGTCAGATCGTTTGTTAACTTTGGGATTGTATCAGAGAATATGTCAACCAGCTGACCCACCCTGACCAGTTCATTTATGAGAGCTATAGCTCTTGGGGTAGGCGCGTTTTCACCGCGCAGGCTGCGAAAATGATGGGCCGAAGCCAATAGTGGTGGCCGCCGCCGAAGCATACCAGATCGCAATTTGGGGACTATTATAGAGATGCTGTGCAAAACGCTTGGATTATTTACCGTGTTTCGCAATGTACTGATATAGTGGACAAATAGGGCCAGCTTTCTTCTAAGCTCTAGAGTATACAGGCCAACCATACCCACCACAAATAGGGAGGGGAAAAGGAAAGGATAATAACCATACATTCGTTTGTAGAGGTATCTAGCAAACTTCCTTTGTATTCGCTCTATCATAATAGTGTATTTATCCTCGCGAGGATCCCAAACTATAGCGTCAAACTCCAGCCTACTACGAACAAATGCGTTGTAGAACATAATAGCAACTTTCGGATCTCTAAAATGAGAAGCAGTCCGCATGATTAACCCTAAAGTCCTGCTGGCATTTTTGCAAGTGGTTTTAATGTGATCGCTAAAGGTTAATTTTTGGTCCAACATTATCCCCAGATCACGGATCTTGTCAACCCTTTCCATGACTTGTCCGTCTAGCGTGTATAGATTTATTGCAGGTGCGCGTTGCCTAGAAAACGTGATGACTTTACACTTTGCAATATTCAAATCAAGTTTATTTGATTTGCTCCACTTAGCTACAGCGTTTACATCATCCTGCATTCCTTGACCATCGGCAGCAACTCTACAAGGTGTGAACAATTTTAAGTCATCAGCAAACATGAGACATCTACACCCCTTCACAACGTCAGGGAGATCATTTATCATGAGCGCGAACAACGTCGGTCCGAGTGTGCTACCCTGGATTACCCCAGATCTAGTGTAGTAGTCGACAGAACGGTATTTTTGAAGCTGGACATACTGGACACGATCACTCAAGTAACTGGCAATAAATTTTAGAAGTTTGGGTGTGAAACCAAAGCCAGATAGCTTACGTAGGAGTATATCATTATCAACAGTATCAAAAGCCTTCCGAAAGTCAAAAAATGCAGCGTCAACTTGACAACCTGTGTCCATTTGACAAAGAGTGTAGTCAACGAAGTTAATATGGTTCGTTGTGGTAGATCGCCCTGCACGAAAACCATGCTGTGCGTCTGCAAGACGAATCTCTACCTGTCGAGTTATTTGCGCATTAAGTATATGTTCAAAGACTTTACAAAAACCTGACAAGACAGCAATAGGCCTAAACTCAGTCACATCAATAGAGCTAGATTTAGGCACCGGCGTAACTCTCGATCTCTTCCATTTACTGGGAAATTTACATTGCTTTATAGAGAGGCCAAATATATGCTGAAGCGGCTTAATTAGCACATATTTATAATCTTTTATCAAGAAAGCTGGTATTGAGTCAGGGCCTGTGGCAGCTGTAACTTTCGTGCTCTGGATGGCGCGCTTGAATTCTTGAAATGTTATGTCAGTTATAGAAATGTTGAGAGCGTCTTATCAACCTCCAGAACACTGTTCAGCATCCTCTGCGCTAAGATTTGGAATAGTGTCTAAGAATACAGAGTGAAAGTGAGTTGCAAATGCATCAACAGCTTCCTGGTTGCCTACACATTTACCCATGTGGATGTATTCTTGGCTCGAGCTCCTGGGACTCCGCAAGCTTTTAACATACTGCCAGAATTTATTGGGGTCTTCATATATATTACGTTCAACTTTGACGACCCGAATGGCCGAGTCGGCAGTGACTCTGCCTATGGAGCCAAGGGTCCCGGGTTCGAGTCCCGGTGGGGGCAAATATTTGTTTGATGAGAACGCATGTTTGTACCCTAGTCATGGTTGTTTGTCTATCTAAGTATAATATTTATCTATATAAGTATGTGTATCGTTATCTAGTACCCAAGATACAGGGAATCCTAGTTTGGGGCTAGATCAATGTGTGTAAATTGTGTCCAAGGTATTATTATTATTATTATTATTATTAACTGTTTTCATATAGCGGCGGTACGCCATGTCTATTAGTGATTTTATAAGACTTCGATAGTACTTATAAACCTGATGATTGAAATCCAGACCCAACTGCTTATACTTTTTTAGGTGAAAGTACTTGATCTTCAATTTTGATTTAATTTCATCCGTAAACCAAGGTGGATAGCGTCTATAGTTGATTTGCGTACTACTTTTTAATGGCACAGCCCCAACATTTCACCTGCTTCAATATCGAGGCATCCCCTACCGAGGATGGCGAGATGAAGACATCTGTCGGCTTAACAAAGCAATCTAAGGTACCCAAATCCAACACCAGAGGTCGCCTCCGTATGGAAGATAGGCAAGACTTAACAAGACTTAACAGGTTCCAAGTTGGGTCGCTAGGCAGCGCCACTTCGTGTAGCTGTAGATCGTTGATTGATTTTGCAGAACTCGATCACGAACGACGATATATAGTTCCGTCTGTGACACCACTATCCTCCAATTGCTGTTAATTCGTGGTACCAGGCTACAGGGGGTGCCACTGCGCACACACAAATTGGAAAAAAGGTGAATGCGGCGGGTGAGGAATCGAACCTGCGATCGATTGCGCGCTCAGCTATTATACCAAAACGTTAACGCAGTGAGCCATCAAGACACTACGAACTAGTGCGGAATTAGAATACTCTATGGAGTGCTTGATGTAACTCTATGGAGTGCTTGATGCGATAATATAACGTTGATGTAGGTGTTTGCAGAAATGTTCGATGTTGTGTCTGAGCACTCAACGGAATTTGGTCACACTTTGCACTGGTTTTACTGCTTAACTGATATTAATGTTTGATATTTTACGGAACACTTGAAGATGTATTGGTCTGCTACACTTCCTTTGAAAATTAGTATATTTGGTGCACTTTGGACTAATTTTATAAATAAAACTGTACTATATATATATATTATAGACGTTATCTTGTCGGTCTACCCGTTCGTTGTTCCAGTGATCAATGGCACAATGCCGGTCAAACATGCGGTTCCTGAACACATTAAAGAGAGCTTATGAAATTTGTGTAGATAAACTAGTGTATGTAAGTACATAAATAGGCATTAAAACTCTCGATTGATATTAATATTAAAGAGGGTTAATGATACATGTGTAGATAATAGTATTTTATGTAACTGCTACATAATGGAGGGCATTAAAACTCTCGCCTTTGGCTCGTTTCATAAACCCTCTCTCGGGTATTGATGCCCTCCATTATGTAGAAGTCACATAAACTACTATAAAACATAAAAAATATTTTTGTTGATCCTTTTTTGCTGTGCAAATCAGTACTTTTGATGTGCGATACTAGCCGATAAGAAGTAAGAAAATTTTATTTGCGTGTCATGGTTTATATGCGGCGCGCGCGGCGCAGCGTGCAGCTTCTGTTGTTCGGCAGCGGGCGGTGCGGGGCGCGGGCGGCGGCGGCGGGCACGGCGGGACACAGCAGCATATGTGTCCTTCTGTGGTTCCGGTGTTTTGGATGGACCAGAAGAGACCGCATCAGGTGCTGGTCGAATTGGCTTCGTGACGTCACGAGGCGGTGCGGTATTCGTCAACGCGGGCTTAGCAACCCGCGTAACTAGGTCAGTCGCTTGTTGGGCATTTTTGCTGACCGTCGCGTTATCGGCGCGCGCGTCGGCTATTCGCTGCGCCGGCAGCGAGGTATGAGCCTGACGCAATACTGACAACTCACGTTTGAGGTCAGCGCAGATGCCCTCCGAAGCCTCCAACTTGCTTCGAATTTCCGTGACGTCACCCTGGAGCCACATGACATCCTTCAGCAGCCGGGTGACATCGACGTGGTCGAATGTCACCGGCATCAGCTTGTTGAGGTCGCGGGCCACGTAGGTCGGGACATCATCGGGTTCGGTCTCCATGAACACCCGGAAGATGTCCTGGAGATCCTTCTTCCGTAATTTCAGTTTCACACGATATAACGCTAAATAGGGTTGCAAATTATTTATTCACGCAACTTAATTACTAGTTATTTATTTACATATTAACATGAGACATAAGAAGTTAACTATCTTAGATATTTAATATTATAAGTGATTTATTTTGCCTTGATTGTATTTATTGTATTAAGAAAATTTTAAGGAAATCTATTTTTCAGCATACTTCCCTGTTTTGTAAAACTAAGGCCAGCCCAGTAACTTTCGCGAGTTTATTATTTTTATTTTAAGTATTCATAATAATCATAGGTCATGTTTTATTTTTAAAAAATCTAGTCAAATATTCAGAAATTTAACTGCAGTCTTTATTCATCTGGTAACAAGTTATATATTTTAATCAGAGTAAAGTAAACAAGGAGATTAATATGGATTTTTGATTTGGCTGACAGCACAATAATTAATTATTTATCCTTGGAATATTCATAAATATCATAGCATATATATTTTATTTTTAAGGATAGTGTGCAGGATTTCAAGAGTCTATATGTCATTTCTTAACAAGTTATATATTTAAATCAGAAGAAAGTACACAAAGAGATCAATGTAGTTTTTTGATTTGACTTACAGTGACCACGTTTTCAAGTTTTTTTTCAAAGTATGCTTTAAAGATAAAGATAAATATAAAGATATTTTATTTGTGAATGTGGGTTACAGGGTTGTTAAATAAATATTGTTCTTGCCACACTCTACCTTAAAGGCGTACAAATATTAATTTAAATTAAATTAAATTATTTAGATTAAATTTAAATTACATAACAATACATTATATTACATGTCCGTTTGATTATTCAAATACTGCAAATTACATAGATCCTTAATAAACATACGCTACCACCCACCCATTAAGCAATCTTTCAGTCACCATTGAGGAAATCTTGTACGCTATAGTAGGCTTTATTAAGCAAATGTTCTTTAAGCTTTAATTTAAATAAATTAAATGATTCTATTTCTCTGATACATTTTGGAATATTGTTTTAAATTTTTGGTATCATCCCAAACACATTTTTTTGAAATAGTGCGGTCGAGTGCCGCGTTATGCGTAACATAATGTTTCTTTTTGAATTTATTTTTTTTAAATGATCCCAATTATTTCTTACATAAACGGCCATTTCATAGATATATAACGATGGTAGAGTTAAAATTCTTAATTTTTTGAATGTGGCTGACATGTTTCTATTTGTTTTAAATGACATATCGCCCTTAAACAACTTTTTTGTGCTTTAAAGGCTCTGTCCTTATCATGTACCTCATGTACATCATGTACCTTATCGTCCTTTCACGGCCAAATCAAAAACTTATCGAAAGATACTGTTGCGTATTCAACATTACTCACACTATAGAAATGACTGGATGATGCTGGTAGGTGAGGATTACGGTATACACTGAAAATGGAAACAATCAAATATGCTTTAGAAATCACATGAAAACTGTTAGAGCTCTTTCACGTGCGCTGCATGCGCGTCGGAATCAGTCGACGAAAGCCTTAACCTCCCAAAAACCGGGGGTAGTTCTGACCGGTCGCGATTTTGAACCTTATGCCATGGTTATAAAGTTTTAAATCTATAACGAAAAAGTGGCATTAGCTAACGCCAGTGGTATTCAAGAGGTTAAAACGTGAAGGCAGCAGTCGAAGGTAATCGAAAGCTAGCAATAGAACGTGTAGATATCAGACGTTAAAACGCGTCGACAGCAGCCTTGTATCGACGCCAAATAGACTAAGAGATGATATATTACGCTTTTCTGCTTTTACGGTGCCTTAACGAGTAATTGAGTATTATTGAGTATTATTGAGTATTTCCATAAAAATCAATTCAACTATATCGTTAAATGAGGGTACACGAAGTATTCCGTACCATCGTACAAGAAAATTTAATCTTTAGGTGCATAGTTGCTCTTGTAAAAGATCTTATTAGGCTAAGCGCCCACCCTGAGTGACATGATACCTGATCTGTCAAGTGGGCAATATGGGCGTAGCGTGGCATGACACGAAACGACGTACCACTAATAAGTATACTATGTTTGAAATGATTTGCCCCAGGATGCTTCTGTATGTGGAAGGAGGATTTGACAGAGTGAATAATTTCCAAGCAATAGTCCTTCAATCAGGATGGCTTACATAACTTGATATCAAAGTGGGTGGTAATTTGGTAAAAAAAAAAGTGATAAGGGAATGGGGTTAAAGGTTCACAATAAAAGACCTATCACCCACGTATCACCCACCCACAAACTACCTAATTTTGTGTCGAAATTTTTTTTAAGGAGAGTTTGCTAATAAATATCGTCATTTTTAAGGTAATTCCGCAATGAAAGACCTAAGAATTTCAGAATTACAGGAAAAAAAAAACATTTAGAAATCTTTTTACAATTAAATTCTAGCGAAAACAATTCACCCAATCGCGTTTTACCTCTGTGAGAATCTTAATCAAATACTCAATCAAGGTTATTCCAAAAAGCAAATCTGAAAATTACTTCAAATTGGAGTATTCGAAAAAAAAACCCATATTTATTTCGTATCACCTTAAGCGCTTGGTGTTAGGAAATCATCATACGTATCTCAATATATGTAACTGAAGAAATCAATGTAATGCGATTCACTTTTATTGTATGTGTTGTATGGTCCTCTGAACACGCTGCCACTGAAATCCAGTTGGTAGCTGGGAACGATGGTAATAAATCAAGAGTCGTTCTCGCTACTGGTTTAATGCTATTTCTGACACGTTTTCTTGGTTACCAGTTACGAACTGCACATGAAGCTATTGGGAACCGGCCTGTATTGTATTTTTTGATAGGTACTATAGGAACCTAAAAGAGTTTCCTTTATTAAGGTTTACATTAAGGATTACATTAGTTACTAAATAGTTACCCAGAAGGTGCAGTGTGTGTTTTTTTGAACTGTAAAGTAAAATTTAATGAATTTATAAAAATTTAATGATCCACTTTATAATACATATACATGACATACAAAGAAAAAGACATAAATTAACCAGGGAGGCATGACCAGAAGCTGCAATCCACAACGCTTGCTACTGGACCTGTCGACATCACTAGGCGAGACGAGAAGCCAGACATTGTCTTCTCGGATGCGCTCAGTGCAGTGAGCGTAGTAAATCGCCTTATATATTTTTTTATTAATACATTAATACCAATGGAAAGACTCATCAGCCCCTTCTAGCCCGCTTTGCTACAAACTCGGCGCGCTTTGAATTGTGGATATCAAAGAAACAGCTCAAGGGTTCTGGCATCACAGTGTCCGAGTTCTTGACCAAAACCCGATATGAGGTGTTTGTGATGGCGAGGAAGCATTTCGGTCTAACCAACACCTGGTCTTCAGATGGCAAGATTCTAGTGACAGTGGCCGTCCAAGTCGCAGCATAAGGGTTGGAGTGCTGGGCGGATTTACTGCCGCTGACTGAGAAGTATCCCAGAAGGGAGACCACTTGCCCGCTGGCAAGGGGAAGAACTGGCAGCGGAGGCAGCGACACCATCCACCAAGGCACAAACCAGGAGTGCCACAGACACAGGGCGTGAAGAGGTGATTAACATGATTTTAAGGTAGAATTGTTTGTTTGTGCTAGTCCAAGTCCAAAGTTCGCTTTGTTTTTTTATTCTTTTCTCAAAAGCGACACCAATGTAACTTTACTTTGTTTGATTTACTTGTCAGCTGTCACTGTCAGCCGACCTTGTTTTTCTGCCAGTGAATAAACGAAACGCAAACGTCAGCTTTATGGTTTATGTAATTTTGTAACCATCGAATACTTTGCGTTTCGTTCTTGCGTTTGGATGCGGTCCTGATGCGCATTGCTCTGTGTTCCCTTTTCGCATTATTATTTCTTATTCCTTTTTTTAATAACAATGATGTGTTTATAACTTTGTTACGTATTCTACCGTAATAACTTTAGTTGAGTATTGTATCGAATCTGTCGTTATAATGCCATAAGAATTTAGATATGTTTCAGCAATCCGATGATTAGTGGTCTAGGTCACCCTTAAATATATTTTATTTATTTACATTCAATAATAATATGAGTAGCTCACTACATATTGGAGATAGTTTTTTCTCATGCTCCTCCAACGATGATTTTGAAAGTGCGTAGAGTGACAATGACAATTAATCTTTAGCGGAATCTCGTTCAACCAAATTGAGAACTGTTTTTGGGAATGGTCTGGGGAAAAATTTGAACCTAGTTCATGTTAATGCCCTATACTCTGGGCATGAATGTGAACTAGGTACTCTTGAGTAACTCTGACTTTTTAAAGACTTTTAATCAGCAACGTATAGACGGTAATCTTGTGTAGGAATCTTTCCTTAAGCCTAGCCTGCCCTCTTCTATGTACTGTCTTCCAGGATACAGGCTGTATTGGAATTACAGAGTTCGGAAGGCTGACGGAAGAGTTGCTGTCTACTTGCACTCGGATATCCCGTGCAAAGTATTCAGTGCCTCTCCGAGTCAATATTTTGAATCTGCGGAGTATCTTTTCTTGGAAATCTCTCTTCACCATAATAGGGTTCTTCTGGGTGTTGTTTTTAACCCTTCTCTTCGTTTAGACTATTTGGAGTCGTTCGAGCCCTTCTTAATTAATTGACCCCACCGTATAGCGATAACCTTATTCTTGGTGATTTTAACACCTGTCTTCTCAAAAATAACTATCGCTCTGATAAACTCTACTCGATAGTTAACTCCTTGAATATTCATATTCTTTCCCTTGATGCCACTCACTTTCAACCTTGTACAGATGTATTGAATAATCCTTTCCTTTCGTATCTTCTCGGAAATGTTCGTTTTTGTCTTACTACTTCACTCGCACTCAGTACCCATCGAGACAACTTAGGGAACGGTCGCATTGCAAGAGGAAGTATCTATATAGAGTAGTTAATACCACAGAAATATTTTGTTGATATTTATGTTAGATTTTGTGATAAACTTCATGGACTAGTGTATTAATGCAGGCCATCTATATATTTTTTTTGACTTTACATTTCACTCTTGTCTGTCATTTTTGTAAATAATAAACATTGATTTTATTCGATCCACATTAACAATTTATAACAGACATGCCGAAAGGACTAAGAAAAGGGGAAACGTTTAGATCGGCAAGCCTGCGAAGTTATTTTCAATATTTATTTATATTTCTTAACTGAAAATGATAAATTCAAACATACCAACTATACAGCTTACTTTTGTAAAGTCCAAAAACGAGTTTCGGAGGCCAGTAGAATTTCTCAACGAACAGTAAATAAAATATTGCAAAAAGAATACATAAATCAATCCACCTCCAATAGTCCGAAGTCGGCAAAGTTGGGTAGACCAAATAAATTATTTGTCTAGGTCTTGACGATTTTGACTACAACGTTATACGCCGATTAGTGTATAATTTCCATTTAATATACAAACAAGTACCTACAATTAAAGCCCTGAAGTCCAAGTTATCCGAAGCCATAAATTTTAAGGGATGTGACTTTACGCTAAGAAAAATTCTTAGAAAAATGGGATTTCGGTATAAAAAAGTTGAAAACAACAGAAAATTACTTATCGAGAAAGATGATGTTCGTTTAAAAAGAGTAAAGTTTTAGCCGCGATAAAAAAGTACAGATTGCAAGAGAGAGAGATTGTTTATATGGATGAAACATACATCCATACCTCACATTTGGCAGGTAAAAGCTGGGCTGACTCGTCAGAAAACGGAGTGAAACAATTAATTTCTAAAGAACAACGTCTTATAATAGTGCACGCTGGTAGTAGAAAGGGGTTTATACCTGGGGCATTGTTAATGTATAAGTCTACTGATAAAACAGGTGACTATCACAACGCGATGAACAATGAAAACTATGAAAAATGGCTTCGTAATCAACTCATTCCAAACTTAGCTCTACATTCGGTACTAGTAGTAGATAATGCTGCAAATCATAATAAGTACGTAGAAAAACCTCCTAATTCAAATACCAGGAAGCAAGACATGATTGATTGGCTATCCAAACATAACGTTCCGATTGATCCGTCATTAACAAAACTTGAAATATATGAAATTATTTGCAAGTACAAACAAGACTTTGTAGAATACTCTATAGATAAACTTATGAACGAATATGGACACAGCGTACTAAGATTGCCACCATATCATCCTGATTTCAATCCTATTGAAAACATATGGTCTCAAATAAAGAGATACGTATCCAAAAGAAACATCAGTATGAATATGACTACTGTGAAACAATTGGTACAGGAAAAGGTTAATATGATTGGTTCCGATGTTTGGGCCAAAGTATGTGACCACGCCATCAAATGCGAAAACGAGTACCGAAAACACGAACCTGAGTTGGAAAATTATATGGCTAGTTTTGTAATCACCGTTCATGAAAACTCTGACGATGATACACCAGAAAATTGTTCTGATTCTGACTGTGATATGGAAGTTGGAAGTATTGTTTCGTATCACACTGTCCACCCCGCTCCTCCTTCTTGTCCACCTCCGCTGTCATAATCGAAGTCGTTCATCCAATCAGAAAATCATATTTATTTATATTAATTTCTCTGCTGGTTTGTTTTGTTTTATGTTGAGGTGTCTTTTTTGTTATGTCATAGTATTTTTAATTAATTACAAAAATGTATTGTTATAAAAAAGGTCTGCAAAATCCTACTGTAGTTTTAACTTATAGTTAGACTTTTGGGGTTCCAATCCTTATAGAATCATTAGATCATCCCAACCGGAATTTGGTTTTTATCAGTGCGTTTTATTGAAATAAAACGTCCTCAGTAACTAGTTATATTTTTGTTTACCTAACGAATTCTTTATATGATAGAATCGTGGTGGTTTTAACATCTCAGTGTAATATACGTCAAACGGGCAATTTGACATTTGTCATTGATAAATAAAGTATGCGATTTATTTGAAACCTACACGTAATTTAATTATACAGTAATTCATAGACACATCGGCACCATTAGGGTGTTATCGTTGTTCCCAGTTTTGCCGATAGGAAAGGATTAGTCACTACATCTGTACACCGTCCTTCCTTGATCTGAAAACCTTGGGCTAAAACTTTACTCTTTTTCCGTGCTCTTTATCCGTCATGAGCATGACAATACCGTAGCATAAAAGCACTGTTATTAATTGCAAGCGATCGCTCTTTGAAACTCGCTTTCCTGCACTATCTGAGATAGTCCGTCTCTCCCCGTCTTCTGGAATCCTTTCAAGGAGCATTATCTTTCTCTATCGCAGATTTGAGCTTTGTATATATTCGTATAGTTAAGTGTATTTATATTGTTACATAATATTTATGTAATTGTGTATGTACTTATGTAGTGTATCTAGCAGTTAGTTCAATGGTTCAGTTATATATGTATGTATCTTTTTTAGAGCACATAGGTCTATCCTTAAATTCAATTGTTCCTATCAACCTTGGGTGTGCTGGAAGAGATGTCTAATTAGAGATAAGCATGCCTTTGCAGATGTCTTTTCTGTTTTATTGTATCCTATGTCGTTTTATGTGCAATGCATACATACGAAAGTCTGGTGCAAGTGACTCTTAATTAAACATTATATTAGGTTTGTATACCTACTTGTTTTAAAAGATAACTTGTGAGGCTTTCAGCGGAAGCGTCCTCGTCCTGAAACACACAACAAGCCAATAAGTTTGAAAACTATTACACGACGACTCAAACAACGCTCTCTAGAGAGTATGTTACCTATAACAACACCCTTCTAACCAAAGAGTAGGAGTTAGTGATATATAAATCCCCTTATTTTGATATACCGGGCAATAAAGTATATGGAAATATTTTTTTAAATCATAACTTCATGCCATCAAGAGGGCGCCATATAGAGTTTATTACAACTTCACAAAACCTTTATAATCAGCAGATATATTATAACATCACACTTCTAACAATACCTAATTATTTCAAATTATGATAAGAAGTTTAGATGTTCTAGGGGAATTGAAAAACAATTAATTTAAACCATCCTTTTGGCTTCGCCCTAGTCGCGTAATAAGTTAACATATTATTTAACAACAAAATTATCTTAAAGCCTCATCCAATTTAGTATCTGCATTAAAACGTATGACTTGGCCGTTCACCTGCCATTCTTAATATTTATGTAACTTCATGTTAGGCCCTGTACTCCATATTATATGGAGAAGTCAAAGTTATTCAGAGAATAGTGTTGATTCGCCTTTGTAGTAGTGAGTGTTAAAGATTTTGTTTGATAGATTAACGATATATTTGCAACAAAGCTTCAGGGTGTCACAGAAAGGTGTAGTCATATTGGAATGAGTTGTTGAGCAAGTCATTCTGAACAATTTTCACTATCAAATAGCAACTTTTTTTACACTACCATACAAATCAGCTGACTTGAAGGCCCGGCCTAAAATGTATCTTGGAGATATGAAAAATAAAGTTGCTTTGATCAAGTCGGTTTCATAGTGAAAGTTGTTCAGAATGACTTGCTTAAAACCCCTTTAAATCTGACAATACCATTGCGTTACTCCTTGACAAGCAAGTAATCTACCTCGATCTTAACCTACATAACTAACAAGCCTTCAAATGTGACTTCATAGACATTTATTTTACACTCTATATAGGTAATAAACAGTAACTTTACTTACCACCAATGCAAAACTGTGTTTAACATGAGTCCGAGGTTTCAGATAAAGGCTGTAAAAATAAGGTTAATCCATTAAAAAAATATCCGAGAATTGTATTGTGCACTTTAATGCTCTACCTATATCTCACTATATTATATATATTCTAATGAATATATATAATATAGTGAGAAAACCTTCATCTTCATAGCTGCGGGGATAAGCTAGCCACATGTCACGGATTTAATGGAGTATTGAATAACTGACTAAACGTGGACATGTGAGTTATGTTTTACGTGTTCATTTTAACGAACGAACATTTATGACGAACATTTATGAAATTTTTAAAAACAAAAATATAACATATAAATATAAAAAAGAGCTCCGGGGTCTAATGGGTTTTACGCTTGTTTCTCAAACTGAATATGCAGATTCGATTCCTGACCAATGAGATAATGCAATGTTGAATATTGTTATATCCCTCTTTAGAAAAAAATAGTCTTTACATGCTTTTCAAATTGCTCATATGGCACTTTCAAAATCTCTAGAGGGATCCTGTTGTAGTAGAGAATAATTGGACTCTTGAAATAATTGCTAACTTTTGTGACTCTAAACCGGGATGCAACTAGACTATGATTATTTGCTAGGTTAACATTACGGCTACCGCAAATTTTTGAAAATGTTCAAACGTTCTTGCGTACATACATTATATTTTCGAAAATAAATCGATTTATTATTTGCCATACCGTTTTCATTCTTTTTAACACTGAACTGGTCTCAACTTGCTTTACATTTGGAAGCGAGAATTGGATACACTTGAATTACCAGCGTTTAATAATAAATAATTTACTTCGAACCAATTAAAGGTTAATTAAAATACATTGCTAAGATCATCAAAATCTTCTTTTTGGCTTTCGATCTTGAAGTATCACCAGCAAACAACACTTTATCAGTCAATTTCTCCAGGAATTTAAATGGGTTATGAAACCATGTGGAACGCTGTGGATTTTAACACCCGCTCTATCAGATTTAACGCCGTTGATTTTTGCCTTTTCAATTATATTGCTTTAGTGTGAAATAAGTAGAACCTACGCTTAATTTTAAACTTCAGAATCCATAATAATTGAATTTCATTGGTAGCGTATCATGATCAATACAATCAAATGCCTTTGACAGCTTGCAAAAAACATCGATAGCAACATGTAGAGATCTAAGGATAAGCCTGCATCCTTTATCAATTTATCTCTAGTGAAACCGTTTTGTTTTGCGTGGAGTTGTTTTGTACGATTGAAGTGTGAGAGTATTTGATTTTGTATAATCTTTCAAAATATTATTATCTTAATGCTGGAAGCATAGATATTGGTCTGTAATTTGAGGGATCACCCTTGTCTCCCAAGTTGAACATAGGTATCGATTTACTATGTTACATGAGGACTGAGCTCCAAGGTCAACACATTTCTTGAATATATAAGCTTTTCAGTATTTTTAAGGTTTAGTAATCTCAACGTTTGGCAATGTCCTGGGGATATTCATTATTAAATTTAAATTCAACAACACTGACGCTAGTGTTGTTTTTTAACGAAGTCTTGCTTCATACGGATATTACTTTAGACGTTCTATTGAGAGTACGTGTACATTGTGAATGTTTTGAAAGCTTTATGCGAAACCTTTAAGCAGAACAATAACCTTAGTAGTAGTAGTATATCTTTGCCATTCACACGGTTTATTATTTAAAAAACCATTTTCATTATATTGTTTCAGTTTTGTATTTTTCTATCACAGTGTAAAGTTTTTGTATTTATATAAACCAACTTAAAAGTTTGGATTATTTTCCAACATGTTCTTGAAATTTTCTATCAAATATTTTATTTTGTTGTCAAAGGTTATTGTTTACAAGATGAACTTTATCTTATCTTGCATTTTACTCAAACAAATCTCAAAAGTTGCAATTTTATTTACCGCTGTCAATGACTTTTTTTTATGATTTCTAGTTTCTATGTGAATAATGTTGAAAACGTCACAATAAATTTTGTTGGGACTCTGTCCACAAACATCTAGGACTGGCCAATTCATATCTAGGTTTTTTGTATGTGTTTCTAGTCTTTGGTATGTAAACACATCCAGTTGTTCAGCAAAGCGCGCTATAGACCGCTATAGACGACGAATTCCTATTCACGCCGTTAGGCGTGGTGGCCCCTGGGCTGTGGGGCCCTGACGCTCGACGAGTCATTAACCTCTTGCATAACATTACGATTAAAATTTTATGACCGAGGCATAAGGTTCAAAATCGCGACCCATCCCAACTACCTTCAGTTTTTGAGAGTTTAAAGACAACTCTAAAGGAGTCGTCGAAGCTTAAGGAAAACGTAAACCTAGCACCTAGGTACCTCGCTCAACGTATCAGTTTAGCGATACAGCGAGGAAATGGTGCCAGTATATTGGGCACCCTACCGTCGGGCAGGGATTGGGAGTTTTTTTAAATTTAGTATGGGTTTTAGGTTTAGTTACATTCTTAAGCTTTTTATATAAATATTTTTTAACACTTAATGAAAATATGTTCTCATCGTATTATCTGTCAATGTATCGTATAAAATGATGAAGATATTGCTTGTAAGGCTTAACCAGAAGGTTAAGCCTTACAAGCAATCAATTGTAACAACTGTTAGCAGTTATTCACAGTTATGCTTCCGAATGCACAAGCACAAAACACGTTATCTAAGCAGGTTTGGCTGGTAAGTATTGTTTTATTTGGCTCTAAAAATATATGTGATATAAATTTATTGAATTAAATAAAGTTATTAACATTTTTCTATTGTTGTATCTGTCACCGTAAGATAATTGCTGCTAAACTAACTAGTAAATGGTAGCGTACTGCTTACTATATGACGCGTAAGTTGATAAACTAACAGTTAAAACCATTAAATATTAAACTGGTTTAAACTTGAATGGCAAACGAAATATCAGAGCAATCACTGCGGCAGCTTAGGTGGAGACTAAAATAAAAGAAACGTAAATTCTAAACACTGTCGGTCTGGTTTGCTATCTATCTATAGTTGATCAACTAACGCGTTAGTTTATCAACTAATGGTTTTGACCATCTTACGGTGACATATCAACAAGTAAATATTAGTAGTTTATGTGACTGCTACATAATGGAGGGCATTAATACTCGAGAGCGGGTTTATGAAATGAGCCGAAAGTGAGTTTCATAATAATATCACTCGAGAGTTTTATTGTCTAATTAAGTACAGTTACATACACTAGTTTATCTACACAAATATCATAAGCCCTCTTTGATGTTTTCAGGAACCGCATGTTCGACCGGCATTGTGGGATTGATCATTGCTCTGCAGTTGTGTAGCTTGTTTTGTAGTACCAACTTCACAGACAAACTAGGGGCGGCACGCAGGCGGGCATCGGCGTTCGTAATTTGAATGTCATAATTTGCCAAATTTTGGTACATTATGGTCGTAATGTATCAATATTCATATAAGAAATGAGTTTTTACCAAGAAGTTTATCATTATGCTGGTCGTAACGTGTGGTTTTTGGATGCAGTACGGAGGATTTATAATACGTGTGTAGATAATAATTTAAATCGCCTTACACAGCTAACATTTTTCTGTTATTACACAGTTTAGCGAGGTAACTAAACGAACGAAATTCTTGGCCGTATCAGTATAAGCGTGCGTCATGCCGTCGCTTTGTATGCTGTTGGTAAAACCGTGCTCAATATGTGCTGTAATATGCGGAAGGTGGCAGAATCCTTAAGGCGGTTCAAAAATTAATTAATCATAAAATATATTTTAAGCATAATTAATTTTATTTCCTTAGTAGTCGTGAAAAGCACTGTGTAATGTCTTGGCCAAAAGTGTGATAGATAGACTAGTTATAAACTCACTTATCCATCTATTGCTCACTTTCTAGCTTTTACGACAATTAACTATTTAGTCACAAATTATGTCTTGCAATGGGGCGGTTAGCTGTTAAATTAGTTCCACGTAGAAGGCATAAGTGTTTGTGCCTAATGAAGAGTAATTAAGCTAAGAGTTTCTTTCATCCGATGTTGCAAATAAAGTAAGACTAAGTTTAAGCAAACAGTTTCCTTCTAAGGTCGCAAATTAATTACAGAGTAAGCAATGTTTTCGTTAATCAGACTAATGAATTGTCAATATCCATAGAACTTTTTTGTTGGCAAGTCACAATAATGTTTGACAAGTCTTAGATACACAGTCCACCTCTGCCAAAAAGTTAAATGAATTCTTCCCCATTACAACGTCTATTGCAAAGGCTAACACGAAATAGTATCCATCAATACGGTAGTGTTATAACTATGTAAGAAAAAAAAATACCACCAAATTGAAAGCACCTTTGAAGTCAGATAAAAATTTATCGATAAATATAACCGTGAATCTCTCTAACGACTGGACTGATTTCGATGAACTTTTTAAAACTAACTAACATGAAGTCTTAGGAAGAACGGACGAAAAATAGAAAAATCCTTCCATCAATAGATGTCGTTAGTAGAGCACTGCCGCAGTCCAATAGTTTTTGACAAAATGATATCAGCTGTACATATGTAAATTAGATAAGTATATTTACCCAGGATAAACATTGTGGCTCTGTTTCTCCTACAAATAAAATATATTTGTATGAAATAAAACGTATTATTAGTGTGTGATGTTATGTGCCATTTATAACCTCTTTATCTGTCTTTCTATGTCCCCGTTGGTTGCTATAGGCCGCCCAACCAATACCCAAGGCTTTTTTAGGTAGCCAAACTTGGCCACCAGTGAATAAAATTGTTACTTGGGTGTTGAATTTTGGCCGTCTCAGAGGGGTGCTCTCTTATCGAGGAAAGAACTGAACTCGGTGGACAAGGTTTATTACAGAAAAATAAACAAGGGGGAGAAAAATGATTTTCTCTTCTGGCGGCCGATCAATTCAAACTACACAAATGTGCTTCCTGTTGTTGTTAAATTGTAAAATTTCAATCAATTTGGTGTCCCTCCTTATTCACTATTTCTAAATATAATATTTCCGCTTTCTAGGATTTCGGGAAGTACCCTTGAGATTTTCAGGAGTGAAAAAACTTTGGAAAATGCTAGTTGATACCGATTTTCTGAACAACTTTCCCCTAGAAACCGATCGCAAACGAAATAAAATTTGGGCTTTCATAGTAACTTGTAAACAGCTGATTGCTTCAATGTACTGATCAAGAAAATAAACATTCGCAACCATATTTTTCTTTACAAAAGTTGTTCATAATGATATCATTCGACTTTCATTTCCCAAATTTCGGTCAACTAATAAAAAGTCACCGATATATATGTTTAGATAGTTAGGATAAGTTTATTTTTCTAGATTTATAAAATTCACTGTTTAAAGCTTAATCGCCGATCCACTACAATCCGGGTCCGCCTGGGTGGACATGCGGAGCACGCCCCACTCCATTTGATCAAAAATTCAAAATTTCTTCACTTTGAAGATATTGACAAATATGCTCATAACACGCAATTTTTTGCCTGCTCTCTATATTGGACAATTTAGACCCTTACACCACAATACACAGAGTCTACCCGCGCGGATCTGGATCGCGGCGGATCGTCCGGTGTGGATCCGGCTAATGATAAATTTATCTTATCCCTAGATTAGAACTTTTAGCATTTTATATGTAACGATATATAAAATGCAATATCGGTCTGAAAACACGCCGAATACAAAGTGAATGGGTGGTGCTAGAATAGTCTTAACATATAAATATTTATAAAATGCTTACTATTGAACTTGTAACAGAAAGGTGTAATCATATTTTAAGGCGTTGTTAGATATGTAATTTTGAGCAATTTTTACTATGAAATCGATTTGATCAGAGCAACATTATTTTTCACTTCTTCATACAAATCGTCTGACCGCTCGGGCAAAAATGAATGGAGGCATGAGAAACAAAGTTGATTGGATCATATCCATGTTGGAGTATACGTTGTTCAGAATGATGTACTTAAAAACATCTTAAAATATGACTACACCATTGTGTTACAACCTGTATATCAACTTTACTCACCTTATAGAAGTTATGGGCTTTCAATGATTTCAGAAGATTCAGATTTACGCTGAAAATATAAGGCACTCGTAAGTACGTAACTAAGAATGCATTTAACTAAGATATACTAGGAACAAGTAGTAATCTTATTAAATATATATAGTAGTATCATATTAAGTAGTTGTTTTAGGTATATTAGATAATAATATTATTAATACGTATTTACCTTGGATACAGTCTGTATCTTCTGTTCTGTAAAATAAAAATAAACTATTAAGTGCGAGTCAGACTCACACACGAAGTATTCCATACCACAATATTTTTTTTAATTACGTGTACTTGATTATTTGTCGCTGTAGCAGCAACAGAAACAAACATTATTAAAAAAAAATAACTCTACCTATAACAGTTTATCAGACAGAGCCCGCTGACGATAGACAGACGGACGGACAGACTGACAGGCAGATGTACAGCGAAAGCTTATTAATAGGGATATGTTTTGCGCGCTTCGGGTACGGAGCTCTGTTAAGATCCACTACACAGGTCGAGGCATTGTGCATATGCCTGTATAATTATCATATTTATATTGATGCGGCGATGAGTTTGCCGAAGGCAACGTGGGCGCAATTTGAAAAGGCATAAATTTATAATTATTCATGTTTTTCACAAGTAGATTATCCAAAATGGTTGCTTCGGCTCTTAGGCTGGAGCGGGCATCCAAATAAGCAACGTGACATGTAATTTGACAAGTAATCTGTGGTCGTGGCGTCACATCACAAGACTTTACGTGCCATTTCTATAGTTCCTATCACGTCACTTAGGCAGCGTTAGCTAGCCCGTGATCTCCACCACTCACTTTAACAACTGTATCGTCAGCGTCCTGAAAAAACGAAAAAAAAATATATAATTATAATTGACAGACATAAACATGGATATTATTTATTAATAATATTCATTACGAGTCGTGCGAGTAAAAATAAATATTAAATGAAATCATAGTTTAGGAGTGTCAATAATATTCACTTAGTCTTATTAAAGATCCTTTTATTGCAGTTCAGTTTACATTCAAGGTACACATGGGAAAACACAAGTGGAGACAAGTTACTTAGAACGTTACGACGGAACGACTAAATTGAAAAATTGTTTCTAGTCGCCTCTTTGCCTCCAGCATCTAAAACATTGAGGTTTCAATAAATAATATTTCTTTCTATTTCAAAGATTAGAAATTACATTTGAAATTAAATACGTTATTTAAAACTTGTTGGAATGAGTACCTCCTTAGCGTCATACTAAGTACACAATCCCACGAAAGTCCTACGTTGATACTCATTCCAACAATACGTTATCAAACTACTTTTGACGAAATACTGCAGTTATACAAAGCTGAACTGAGGATAACCCACTTAAGTCTAACATAAAATACCCATCCTTAGTACATTTCATATTAAATTGCATGACACAAAAACAAACGTATACCTATTTATTTTGTGTCCCCAAGCCAACGATACATTGCGGTGCATGTGTTTCAAGCCCGACTTGAAATTAAATACATTTATTACGTACAAACGTACATTGCGAATACAATCAATAAAATAAAAACTTACGAGACTACTTCTTAATCGCTACACATTTTGGGATGCTGCATTCATGTCCTTTTTAAATAATTTTCTTAGATGATTCTTGTAAAGTCTGAAGGCCATATACAAATACATATACACTACAGCCACTGTCTGCACTATTAACACCATAAAATTACTATTAACTTTTGTTTCTACCTCTTTGATGCGCGGACTCGCATTATTAGCTCCGTTTTGCGCAATTAGTATTTCCTCGTGCTTGCTTTGATTTCCACCCATTATGTTCCAAAAAAAATAGCAATTTTGTTTACTCGATGCAATTGATGCGCTATGCGCCCAATAAGTACCTCTTACCAAGATTGCGTTAATAATGTCGATTTACTCTCGTACAACTATATTTAAACTATAGACTGTTCTAAATAATGGTGCTGACCGCTGAGGTTAACATTTTTCTTACAACAACCTCCGTCATTTAACATCTGACAATGTCTGTATTTAAAACTATATTCTTATGTACTCAAAACTTATACCTATTTCGTGTGCTCAATTAATGAAGGGCACGGGTCGCTTGACGATACGGCCGCCACGTGTGCACTTTTCGCCAGCGGGTACTAAATCTGCCGCGGGCTCGGACTTTGAAAAAGGGGGTGGCATGTCTATTGTCTGTTGGTTTGTCTGTCCCTTACTCTCGATGCTACCTTTGGGTTTCTGTCAAAAGTATCTTCGTCTTCCCTAATTAAATATGTAGGTTTAAGCCTGTCTATTGAAACTTGCGTGATTCTATTGGGCAACTGTATCGAATAATATTTATCTGTTCTACTTACCACTTTGTACGGTCCGTCATACGGTGGCTCTAAAGGTATGCGTACGGCGTCGTTTCTAATAACTACATACTCACATAATTTTAGGTCCGGATGAACAAACACGGCTCTAGAATTCGAGTGTGACTTGGGCTGGGGCCGATTCTGTGCCATTGCCTTATGCAGTGTTTCTAAGTACTCATGTTCGTCTAACGATCTCTGCGGACTTTGTACATACATTTCTCCCGGTAATGTGATTGTCTGTCAGTATACCAGTTCGGCGGTATTTATCCCTGAATCACTACGAATCGTTGTTCTCAATCCAAGCAGGAGCGTTGGAAGTTCGTCCACCCACGAGGTCTGCGATAACCTTGCCATTAGCGCCGCCTTAAGGCTATGGTGCCAGCGTTCTATCATGCCGTTGCTCTCGGGGTGGTATGCGGTTGTTCTGATTCTTTTTACACTCAACATATTCATCAGTTTTGTTAACAAATCACTCTCGAATTGCCAGCCTTGCTCTATGGTTATTACCATACAATTTCGAAATCAACAAATCCAGCCCTCGTACAGCGTTTTTGCAACTATATCTGCCGTTATTGTTTTCAGTGGGAAAGCCTCAGGCCACCTGGTGAATCTGTCTATAACTGTCATTACATACCTGTAACCCTCTTGAGTTGTCTGTAGTGGGCCTACTATGTCGACTTGAATATATTCAAAACGTTGTTTCTTCTCAAACTGCCCTATCCCGGAGCTGGTATGACGCACTACTTTGGCTCGCTGACAGGCGATACAAGTTTTGGCCCAAAGGCCTACTTCCTTATTCATATCTGGCCAAAAGTACCTCTAAGCTACCATTCTCCTTGTTGTCTTAATACCTGGATGGCTGATGCCATGAATTACACCAAAAACTTGTTTCCTCATATTTTCCGGGACGTATGGTCTAATATTGTTTGAGTTTCTTCACAATATACCTTGCTGTCTGAGTTGGGCATGCTACATTGTTTCAATTCATATCTATTTTTATCGCTTGCTTCATTTAGCAGTAATGTAATCTGAGTATCGGCTTCCTGCGCTCTTGCTTAGTCTGCGACATAGAACACAGTGGGGCATTCTATTGTTTCAACACGGGACAAGGCGTCAGCTAAAATGTTGAGGTCGCCTTTTATATGTCTTATATCTTTTGAGAACTCACTCATGTATGCTAATTGTCTAACTCTTCTAGCTAACTCCTTGCCGTTGTCGGGCTTTGTAAATGCGAATGATAGCGGCTTATGGTCTGTGAAGATTATCAATGGTCGGCCTTCGATCATGTTCTGTAAATGTTGGATTGATAAGTATATTGCTAGAAGTTCTCTGTCATAGGTACTATATTTAGTCTGAGTACCGGAAAGTTTCTTTGAGTAAAATCCTAACGGTCTCCACGACTTACCATTCCACTGCTGTAGTACTCCGCCGATACATGAATCAGATGCATCAGACATCAGTTCTAAAGGAACGCCTTCTAATGGATGAGCTAAGGTGATAGCGTTTCTAAGGCTCACCTTAAATTGTTCAAATGCTTTACACGCCTCCTCCGTCCACGTTATTCTGGTATTCTCTCTTTTCTTAGTGTTGTGCAGAAACTTGCAGAAACGTGGAACAACAGCAGGAACTGTGGTTCCTGCTGTTGTTCCACGGCTCTGGGCAGATGTGATCTGTAAAAATTAATTATCCCTAAGAATCTTCTCAGTTGTTCTACTGTTTGTGGGCGGGGAAAATTCATGATGGCCTCCACTTTAATTTGGACGGGTTTGATACCCTCCGTCGATACTTCGTAACCAAGGAATTTTACTTTATCTTTTGCAAATTCACACTTTGCCATATTGATGGTTAGCCCGCACTCACTATACCTTTGGCAAACCACATATAGGTGTTTCTTATGGCATTCCACACAGTGACTCAATATAGCGATGTCATCAATGTAACAGATGCGATTTTTCGGTACTCGATTCCCTGGTAGACTCGCACTTAATCTGTTCTATGCCTTTTAATACTACGTCATTCATGAACCTTTGATAAGTCTGGGCTGCTCTTGCCTGACGGACCCACATATGTCAACATCTCCCGAAATGCCTCCGGGTGACCGACATGGTGATCTAGAAGGACCCATTTCCCATGGGACCAAGCGCGTCGCAGGTTGCGGATGGCGAATGGCCCCCCAATCGGAGGGTCAGCTGCCTGTTCCATGAGCAGGTAGCCGCGGACAAGGGGAGCCCATCTGACCTCCTCCAGGTATGACGATCGGCGTTTTAGTTTTCTCCGGCGCGAACACTCTAAAGTAAGGGCGTAAGGCAGCCCATCCGGCCTCCTTCAGAGGGACAAAGATTGGCGGTGAAAATAAAGTGTATGGTACGTGCGCACTCTAAAAAATCACGACCTGCGGGCGGTAAGTGCGCAGCGTCCGCAGTACCGTGCCGGTTTACTGGCCGGACAACGCCTAGTCGTCAGCAACGGTACGTAACGTACTGCAAACTTGAAAGATGGGGCCCGAAAGGGTTAAAACCATGGAGTCAAATACGGGGCATCTAATACCCCAGGAGGGTTCCTGTACTACCAGTACTGGACCCCCCCCCCCCCCGCAGGTTCTCGGTGGGTCGTTTTCTGGGGGCCAACAACCTATTTGCTCGCGTGGTGACACGCGCTCGCCTCGGAGGATAAATGAGTCAAAAAATAAGAGGCACGATAGAAGTGGTGCCTCAAAGACAAAGAAGAGGAAGCAGCGCCTTGCAGAGGAGCTTGCTATAGTCGCGGCCATACGTCTTAGGGCCACGGATGCCTCTAACCTCAACCTTGCGGAAGTGGAGGTGCCGGCTCACAACGATCCCAACATGGGACCGCGTGCGGGACAGCACCAACACTTAACATACGGAACTGTGGCGCAGGCTCACACCAATTCCAATATGGGATCGCGTGCGGGACAGCACCACCACAACACCAACGAAACTGTGGTGCAGGCTCACACCGCTCCCCATACGGGAAAGCGTGCGGGACAGCACCACAACACCAAAAGGTCAGGAAGGCAGGCTCACAACGCTCCTTTTATGGGACCGCGTGCGGGACAGCACCACCCCCTAAATCAAGCCACATCACGGCGAAATACATTCTCGCAGCAACCAGCCCAAGGGGAGGGGCAGGTGCCTGCGGGAAAAGAAAAATTAACTGGGGAAAGCGCAAACTCGGGCCCTCCCCCGTCTGCCGCCTCGGCGCCGTAAGGGCAAAGGGGTGGGGAAGGGCAGATCGGAGGGGTCATCAGAGCAAGCACATGGGGCAAGCTCTGTGGCCAGGACAAGCAGACCCTAAACAAAAAGAATGAGGTCTGATGACCAGGTGTCGCCGAACGGGGAGTTGATTAGGGGACCGTTCAAAAGACCCTGTAATTCAGGCCCAAATGTAAGGGACAAGTGAGTCCAACCTGGACTATCCTATGCCAAGGCTGCTAACTCGCACCTGATCATGGTGATCGTCCCCATTGACGGTCAAGATATGACGGCCGAACAAGGCGTTCTTCTCCGTCTAGAGATGGAGAAGCAACAAGAAGAAGCGGTAGATGACCTGACCCAAGACCTTATCCCGGGCTTCGATCATATGCCGCAACGTCTGCCGCAAGGCGGACTTAAATTCACCAGCCTCGACCAAGAAACCGTGGCGTGGCTTAAGGTCACGACAGCAAACCTCCCCCCCCTCCCCCCCCCCCTATGGGAAGAAGGCTGCTAGTTCATGGCGGTCGGCATGACGGAGTTGCCAAAACTCATCAAAGGGGTGGTCTGGCTTCCCGATGTTCAGGGAACTGACATCGAGGGGCTGAGGCTCCGACTGATAAGGGCAAACCGTCAGCGCGGCATCGACATGAGTCGCTGGCGCCTTCTAAAGGGGGAGCTAAAAAACACCGACTCGGAGCTTCAGGGTGCCATCATGGTATTCGGAATCCCCGAGTCGGATATCCCGGAGCTGGAGAAAAGGCAGATGAAGGTCTGCTACAAGTGTGGCTCGGTGAAGGTGGAGCTCAAACGGAGGGCAGGCGGAACTGGGTCCAGACCCGCTCCAGCCGGCCAGCCGAGTGAGGTGCAGCCCGCACCGAGTGACGCTGAAGGTAGCAGCAACACTCTGCCAACACGCAGGGCCTCGGCGGGCAGCGTGGGGGAAGCGCTAGGTATCCGAAACCTAGCGATTGGCTCACCGATGTCCGACGAGGTCGAGGCGCTTCTCGGCTCCGAGGACGAAAGTTCAACTCCAGCAGAGGGGGAGTAATAATAATTATGTGTCCTTTCACAACATGCTTTGCACACATAATAAAATAACTTACATATATATAATATATGTATACATGTATTAAAAAAAAACATTCACACTACATATAATAACAATAGCAAAAGGCGCTAACACAAATATCATACAAGCCAACATCCAACATAGCTCCTCCGGTGCAGCGGCCCTTCGGAGAACTCTCGAAGAGTACCCGAAGACGATCGCACTTATACAAGAGCCAGCAATTTATAAAAGCAGGCTATGTGGTTTCAATAACTTATTTGGAAATATATATACCTACTATTCAAACATAAAAGTGAGGGCGGCCATATATGCCCCGAATCACTACAAAACCACGTTAATAACACTTCTAACCGTGGTGAACATTGACACGGGGCAAGGGGGTCTCTCCTTATACCTCGCCTCGGCATACCAGCCAGGCGAAGGGGAGATACCTATGGAGGAACTGGAGGTGCTAGTCAGAGAATGTGAAGAAAATAACATACCCCTCGTAATAGGATGCGATGCCAACGCGCACAGCACCGTATGGGGCGGAAAGGACATAAACAAAAGAGGTAAGGATCTCATGGAATTTCTCTCAAAATACGAACTGTCGACACTAAATAGAAGATCAGAACCCACATTTGTCACAAGAAAGGCACAAACAATACCAGACATAACAATTGCCAACTTTTTGGCTCTAGACCTAATATCGGGATGGAGAGTTTCATCAGAAGCATCGTGTTTGGATCACAGATGGATTACCTTCAGCCTGAAGAATATAAAGTTGAAACCTAGGCAATTTCGTAACCATAGAAAAACCAACATAGGTGAGTATTATCAGCACCTAGAGACGGACTTATCTAGAACGGAGTACAACATCAAACTGGAGACAACAGAAGAAATAGAATTAGCGGTCATTCAACTCAAGGGAGCGATAAATGAGAGCTACAACAAATCCTGCCCTCTAATGACAGCGAAGCCATCTAAAGACAAACTGGAGAGAATGCGGGTTAATATGAGAAAGCTTTTCAATCATGCCATCAACACGAAGGCAGAGGACGTCTGGAAAGCTTTTCAAAAAGCACGTAACCAGTTTAAAAAACAAACTAGGTGCAATTTTAGAGAATCGTGGAGAAATGTCTGCAGCTCGATAAACAGCGAGTTGCAGGCCTCACTAATCAAAAAGCTAATAAGTAAAGACCCACAACACCAACCTGGTTCGATAAAGAAACCGAATGGAGAATACACCAAGAGTGAAGAAGAGCTCTGTAGTGTGTTGCTACAAACGCATTTCCCGGGGTGTACAATCCTACCCGCAAAAGAGGTAGAGACACCGGCGGAAACACCAAGCTCCTCGCAAACATAAACACCCCCGCCGGAAGCATGGGTGGAAGTAAAAAAGCTGATAGATGATGAGAAGGTGAGATGGGCGATCAGCTCTTTCCTTCCGTATAAATCACCAGGACCAGACGGCGTAATACCAGCTCTATTGCAATAGGAAAAAAAGCTCATTGTACCAAAACTTGTAAAAAAAAATAATGCCCAGGATCTGGAGAGAAGTGAAAGTAGTCTTCCTGCTGAAACCAGGCAAGGACGACTAAACTGAACCTAAACCCTTCAGACCTATAAGTCTCACATCATTTATTCGGAAAACGTTAGAAAGAGTGTGTGATAGATTTATAAGGGACGGCCCCATGAGAACCAACCCTATACACCCAAACCAACATGCGTACCAAGCGGGAAAATCTACAGAGACCGCCTTACACGTAGTGTTCAGAAGAATAGAAAGCTCAATACTAAGCCAACAGTCGTGCCTGGCGGTATTTATAGACATCGAAGGAGCTTTTGATAAAACAAACTTCAGTAGCATCAGAACTGGATTGGAGAGACTAGGCACCAACCCTTACATGATAACCTGGATAACAAAAATGCTAGAATCAAGAATAATCTCTCTGGAAATCAGCGATAAAATCAAATGCAAAGTGGCCAAGGGCTGTCCACAGGGGGGTGTGATATCACCACTACTGTGGGTACTAGTAGCCAACGACCTGGTGACACAACTCAACACAAGAGGATTCTACTCAATAGCATACGCCGATGACGTGACAATACTCGTGAACGGCCTTTTTATAAGCACGATATTTGACCGCATGCAACTAGCACTACGGTACTTAGAAACATGGTGCAAAAATAACGAACTCTCAGTAAGCCCCGCCAAAACTGAGATGGTACTATTTACAAAAAAAAAACCACGGCAGTTACAGGCTGCCCAAACTCTTAAATAAAACACTAACTTTATAAAAAGAAGTGAAATATTTAGGTGTATGGCTTGACCACAAATTAAGTTGGAGCAAGCACATGGAAGCAACACTTAAAAAAGCCACCATATCGTTCTTCCAGTGTAGGAAGATGGTATGGAACGGATGGGGACTCCAGCCCAAAATATGTCGATGGATGTATATGGCTGTGGTGAGACCCATCATCACATACGGCTCCCTGGTATGGTGGCAACGAACAACACTATGCACAACTACAACACAACTACAGCAGTTCCAGAGAATGGCATGTGTGGCCATGACAGGCTGCATGAGGTCAACGCCATCAGCGGCACTGTAAATCATGCTAGACATACCACCATTGGACCTATTCGTACAGCAGGAGGCCAAATCGGCGACCATAAGGCTATACAGTACTGGAAAATGGAAAAGACAAATAGCAGACAGACAAGCTAGCAAAATTAGGGGCAGAAAGGCCAGCAATCGGCCCTCCACCATTCTCGCCCTTATCAGTGAAAGCTCTACAAAATAAGCTCAGAGAAGCCACAGTACAGCAACAAAACCTATTATGGTCTAGCAGAGAAGACTGCAAAAACACAAAACTTTTTATAGACAATTATAACCATAAATTTACGAATTACTTAATGAGACTGCCGCGCAGTAAAATAAAAATACTAACAAGCCTTATTACAGGCCATTGTACACTAAACAAACACTTGACAATTACAGGTGCAACGGACAGCCCCCTGTGCAGGGGGTGCATGGAAGTGGATGAAACAGTAGAGCATATGCTACTGGCATGTCCATCCACAACAGAAACCAGGCTATCCTAGGAGACACAACAAACCCCCACGAGCTCCTTAAACACCCAGGCCTCCTTCTCCAGCTGGTGCAGGAGTTGTGATGGCAGAAGTAGATGTGCAGGCGAAGGGGACATGCACAAAGGCCCCGCTCAAGTGGGCCAGGTGCAGGCACTACAACCCCCTCTAGAAGATAGAAGATAGATAGATGTCTGGGCTGCGTTACATAGGCCAAACGTCATTCTGGGAAACTTGAAGAGCCCAAATGAGGTGATTGCCGTTTTTCGACGTCCTGAGGATTGATTGGGATATTATGGAATGTTTTATTTGCATCAATATGCGAAAAAAAAACTTACCTGAAAGTCCATGTGTGAAGTCCTGCAGTCTTGGGATGGGGTAACGATCCGGCTTGGTTGCCGCGTTCAGCTGCCTGTAGTTACCACAGGGTCGGATTTTCCCATCTTTCTTGGGCACGACGTGAAGCGGGCTTGCCCATTCGCTCTTCGATGAACGGCAAATACCTAATTCTTGCATAATCCTAAATTCCTCCCTGACCTTATCATACCTATTTGGGGGTAAACGTCTCGCCTTTGCGTGGACAGGTGGGCAGGTGGGTGTTTAGTGTCATATTTCAGCTTAAAAGGCTTGGTATCTAACCAAAATTTCGCTACAGGAGATTTCGCTATCAAAAGTGCTTACTGTAGTAGCCCCCTTATCAACCAAAATTCCTGTTGTTTTTAAATCAGTCATTTTATTTCGCAAACATTACCCACTTACATCAACTAACAGCTTATAATGCTCTAAAAATCTGCCCCCTAGATTGGTTTGCTAACATTGGCAATTACAAAGAACCATTTCAATGCTCTTCTTAATTTTAAATCGAATTCTAAAGTTACAGTTCCGTACGTTTGTATCTCGGAACCGTTTGCCGCATATAGTTTATAAGATACATTTCCACAACGCAAATGTTTGTTCACTTTTGATTTTGGAATAACTGAAATGTTCGCACCAGTATCCACTAACCACCGCAACGCGTTTTTACGATCGTACACACAGAGACGATTTTCCCGCAGAACGGTATTTCCTCCGTCTCCTGAGGCTGCTTCTAGTTTTCCGCCGGTTCTTTCCATGCGCAGGGTTTCTCACATCTGGTCGCTCTTGATCTACATCGGAAATGGTAGCGACAGAGCCAGTCCGGACTCTCTGGAATTCTGTTAGGTGTTGGCGACCTGCCCCTTAACACTGATCTGCCCCTACTCTGGTATATTGTTTGTGAGCTGCCACGTATCTCGCCGCGCAGAGAAGCTACCTCCAGGACCAATTTGTTCATAGTTATTATAATCTCCTGCATCGCGAAGTTTGCTGCACTACTGCTAACCGACGCTACCTCGTTCACACTTGTTATGTTTTCTACTACCTTATCTGCAATTGTCCCCAGTTTTCCGACAGAGTGGCAACCGACGCGAAACGTATTATAAGGCTTGTCACTGCATGCTCAGTTAATGTAGTGTCTATTTATTGGAATAAAATCCTAGCTTATATACTAGGATGGTACATGTTATTAATGACGTGCGTAAGATATAGTACGTGATGAGATAGTTCCACATATCTGTGGCGGGCGTACGGGCTGGCACAGATACTCCCCCCTTTACAAAAATTTAAACACTGGACTCCAAAATACAAAACATAACAAAAAATAAAATATTTTACGAGACATGTTACACATTTGATATAATGCTGCGAGTTCAATCTTGATTTTGCGAGTTCAGCAGTTGCATGTTGTGATTCGTAGACAATGACAGCCCATTTACTTACTCTTGAAATCACATTTCTTGCGTGCAAGGTCAGGTATGTAGTTATGCTGTCTTGACTTTGCGCTCCTCACTCGATGATTTATGTCCAAAGTTGTTCTTATTGGGGTTTAGTGCTACTTTGTTCTGCATGGATCTAGTCTGCGAGGTCAATTGCGTGGTGATTGCTCCATCTTCTGCTCCTCGTATGGGGTTGATGTTGCACGTGACGTTGTATGATATTCTCAACGTCATCTCTTTTTTCACAGACTGGGGTGCAGGGTCAGCGGTCATGGATAGGCCTCTCCATGTACTAGTCACTGTACTCTGTCACGACGAAGTGCTCGATGAGATGACTTATGATGATGATGATGATTGCTTCTGGTTGTAGAACGTTTGTCTGTACCGGAACTATGGAACGAAGCATAGCTTGTTCTTTAATCTTCTCTATTCTTGGCTATATCGCCGTAATTGTTGATATTATGTGGTGGGGTGTCTTCATAACTCGCTATCAACCGATCATTGACCTGCGGTCCACAGTTGAGGTTGCTGGTGGGCTGCGTATTTTCCACTGTTGTTCATTGGCTTAGGATATGCGACCGAAGGCAGGAACTATTTCACTGATATCTCGGCAACTTGATGATGCAGTCTTCTTGGCGCCTTAGTCTCCATTGCGGAAACATTTTGAAAGGCGAATCCAGCTTATTTCTTCACTTCGATGAAGATTTTACCGAAGGTTGCTCGATGTTCACTGTCGGTGTCACCACTTTGCCGACAGAGTGGCAACCGACGGGAGACGTAATAAAAGGCTTGTCACTGCATGCTCTGTTAATGTAGTGTCTATTGATTGGAATAAAATCCTAGCTTATATACTAGGATGGTACATATTATTAATGACGTGCGTAAGACATAGTACGTGATGAGATATTTCCGCATATCTGTGGCGGGCGGACGGGCCGGCACACCCAGGTTCTCCAATCTCTGATCTTAACTCGCTGTCAACACCGCTCTTACAAACGTCAGTAGTCATGCCATCCTTAATCTATGAACTGTTTCATCACTCGCTTGGCAGTTCCTTGCTAAGGTCACTATTTTCGTAGCAGCTGCGTGGGTTTTTGTGATCCCAAATCTATTTCACCGACCAGCCGCTGATATTGTCGTTCTGGAGACCCTACGTTTACCTTGAGAAGCCTTTTTTTGATTGGATTATATTTCTCTTCTGCTGGTGGTGTATAAAGTATGTCTGAGCACTGTTGTAATGCATCCCTACTTAGCTTTGACACTGCCAGTTAGTATTTGTATTCGTCACCTTGTTTCTGGGGGCTGACTATCGAATCGAACTGCGCGAACCATAAACGCGGCTGTTCCTGCCAGAATTCAGGGATTCTTGCCGACACCGAAATTGACGCCATTTCAGATGATTGCTCTTCTTTGCTGGGTCCGGCGGTGATTCCGGCCTTGTCTTGGCCCAATCACTTACTCATTGTTCCACGTTGAAAGTCCGGCCAAGTCGTGGTTACTTAGCCGGGAGTCGCCCCGTCGCCACTCGTTCGTAGGTACGTATACACTTGTCACTGCACTGATTCCAGAAAAAGTCGAGGGTCACCAATTTAGGAGTGTCAATAATATTCACTTAGTAAAGATCCTTTTATTGCAGTTCAGTTTACATACACGATACACATAGGAAAACACAAGTGGAGACCAGTTACTTAGAACGCTACGACGGGACGACTGAATTGAAAGAAGAGCGCACTCGCTACACTGTAACTTATTGTTAACATAAGCAAGTCCCTACAAAAGTGTAGTATTAATATAGGATTCATAAAATTATTGTAGTACCTATCTCAATCATTGTCACATAATTGATTAACTTAAATGTTATATTATATCTACAACTAGAAGATGCCCCCGGCGTTTCTCGCGCAAACTCGTGTAAAAAAGCCAGTCTCCTGTGCGGGAGGACCTCCACCATTCTCCTCTCGCTCAATACGGCCCTGTCACTAAGCCCTAATCAGCCATTTAGACAACGCCTCTTTACCTACCGGACATGTCCATACACAGTCTTTGAGTTACATAGATCGCTAACAGTCCTACCCTCCTACCCTTTTACAACTTGTGGGGGCCAGAGTTTTTAAAATCTCGTACTGCTAATCGCCTGAATGTTCAACTTCCCTTCTGCCAAATTAACAGATTCATAGTTCAAGAAGATTCTGATTTTCTTACAAACTCCAAACCCCCAATGGGATTGAATTTCAATATAAACTTTACTGAATTGATGTCTTACATACTATAAACTACCTACCTGCCAAATTAAAATAGCTTAATCGGTCAAGTAGCTTTTATTGCCATACAAAGTTCATCCCTACCTTACTGGAAGTGAATTAAAAAAATCACTTGCTTCGTTGACGTCACATTTCTATAAATGCCCGCCTCGAAGACCTTGATGTCAAAAGCTACAATTATAAGTATAACATAAAGGGACAGTTACTATACCTAAAACATGTGTATGTGTTCTTTGTTTTTTTTCTGAAAAGAGGTATGGAAAGAGACAGCATCCTCTTTACGAAGCAGAATTGTGAGTTCACCTATAGCTACTGAACCCATTTCAGATAATATATATATACAGTGTGATTCTTCATAAACTGGACATATTAAATAGGGTTAAAGAGGACCCTTTATCGACAAAAAATGTTTAACAAAATCCCACCCTCCCCCTTTTTTTACAGCCATTTGATTATAAATTTTCGTGAACCATGCACCAATTGAAAAAAAAACGGACTAAAAGGGTTTGTCGTGGTCAAATTAACTGGATTGTAAGGATGAAGAGCAGGCAGTACTACCAGTTACAAAAAAATGCTGAAAAAGTGTTAACTTCTTACTAAAATTACGCTTTGTTTTTGAACAATTGTAATTTTTCGACGTGATAAAATAAAGAATCCGCAAAGTGCATCGTCAATTAAAATAATCTAAGTATCAGATATTTTAAACCTACACACGCATAAATACTGAGTACAATAAAAAAACACAATACTAAACATATAAACCGCCCCAGGACATGCCCGACCCAAAGGTACCCATCACGCTGGCAGCATTACCGCGCTGCACGGCGAGTGAGCTCCTTAGGATCAGGAACGCTCCGAAACGATTGTCAAAACCTCGGTCCCTCAAGCGTCGCCCAATGTCCTTGACAAATGTCCAGCCCTGAACACCCCAAATACCCGTGGTCTCGAAAGCCAAGGGAACAAACAGGTAGTTCCCCATCCCCATTTTAGGCATTTCTGCCGCGCCGCCTACTCCACTGAAGCCCCAGGTATTGCCATGGTGGAGCCGTCGCGAACGTGCATACACAAGTCACATCCTACAAAAGGCAACGACCTCTCTCCCACGGTATCAAGGTGAGACCGTCCGATTTTTCGACTACTTTTTTTAGTAATTGCATTTTAATTCAGAATTTGGTCCCTAAAAATAACTATGATATGACGAAATATTATTTTCCATCTTACTAGCTTTCAAATAGCACCTACATTTTGTTTCTAAGTAAATTACTTATTTTAATAAAATAAGACCGTGATACCTCTTTTTCACTTTTCGGAACTAAGATTAATCCTAGCCTAATGATACTTCCAGTGGATTAATGAGGTGAGATAAATAAATCTAGCCCATCAATGTCCCCACCGAGGGGCACAGGCCTTTAACCAGATACGAGTAAGATTGAGCCATACTCCATCACGCTGGCTCAGTTTGGGTTGATGGATTGGTATACTATACAACTCAACTCAACTCAACAGCGCGAGCGCCGCGCCGCTCACTGTCGCGCGTATCGCGCTGCCTGCTGAGGCGTGTGTCATGCCACACGCTGCCCCGAGGGCCGCGCCGTTCGCCGTTGTGCACGTTGCGACGGTTGCTGCCGCGGATGCCGCGCCAACCGCCGCCACGTGCATCAAACCGCACTCCAACACATGTGTCCCGCCACTCACCTCCACTCGTGTACCGCCAGCTACCAAAATATGTGCTCAGAGAAAAACTCTGTTGTTCTCCGACAAAGTAGGTGCAGGACTTGGGCCTCTATTACATTACCGGCTTAACCAAAAAGTAACTAACATTTGCTGTCCAATTTTTTTTTTTTTTATATAAATATAATTTATTCAATACAAATAATACACCAAATAGAACTTAGAAGATAACAAGTAGGCATAGAATATTACATACCTATAATTTGTAAAATATATATAAGTTAACGGCGTTAAATCTGATGGATCGGGTGTTAAAATTGGCGTTCCACAAGTTTCCATGTTAGGCCCTTTCTTATTCCTGGTATATATTAACGATCTGCCTTTCATGGTAGAGAAATTAACCGACATAGTGTTGTTTGCTGATGATACTTCAATGGTCTTCAAAATTAAAAGACAAAAAGGAGATTTTGATGATGTTAATGGTGTATTGTCTTTAACCTTGAATTGGTTCAAAGTTAATAATTTATTGTTAAACGCTGATAAAACCAAGTGTATCAAATTCTCACTTCCAAATGTCAGACAAGTTGAGACCAGTTTAGTGTTAGACAACAGCGCGATAGAATTGGTAAATGATGCGAAGTTTCTTGCAATAACCATTGATAGCAAATTGCAGTGGGGACCCCACATAGATAAATTAGCTGGTAAATTAAGTTTTGCGGTTTACGCTGTTAGGAACATCAGACAAAACACGGATGTGGCTACATCTAGGCTAGTATATTTTAGTTACTCTCATAGTGTCATGTCCTATGGTATCTTGTTGTGGGGGAAAGCAGCGGATATTCAAACTATTTTTATTTTACAGAAAAGAGCTATTCGAGCAATTTATAATTTAAAACGAACAGACTCCTTAAGAGAGCTTTTTAAAGAAATTGACATACTAACTGTAGCTAGTCAATTTATTTTCGAAAATATTATGTATATACGCAAGAACCTTACAACATTTACTAAACTTAGCGATAGCTGCAATGTTAACCTAAGAAATAATCACAGACTGTGTGCGCCCCGATTTAGACTCGCGAAGGTTAGCAATTCTTTCAAGGGTCAGTGCATTCTCTACTATAATAAGATACCTCTGGGATTTTGAAATTGCCATTTGAGCAGTTTAAAGAGCATGTTAAAGCGACTTTGTCGAAAAAGGGATATTACAATGTTCGAGATTACTTAAATGACAGGACTGTATGGTTAATCTAGCTCAACACAGACCTCGCTGTTAATAATTTTGTAATTATTTATTATTGCCTGCTTATTAAATTAAAAAAATCATTATTGTATTAGTTAAGCACAACCTATTTTTAAAAGAGATCTAAAAATCAATCTGTGGGAGTTTCTACGCCCTTCTTCTCCCACAGTGGTCCAATGTAGAGAAGAGGCAAAAAATGACGTTTGCTAAGTATATGTAAATATCTACAGTAATAAAGTACTTTGACTTTGACTTTATAAGTAAATATAAATAAAACCTATGTAAGTATTTCTGTTTTAAGAGATCAATCTGTCACCAAAGTATTCCTGCTCCATCTTCGCATTGAAAGGCCCTGACATGTTTTCTCGTGCCTCTTACTCTCATGGAAACTGCTCTTATAACTGAAATTTGTTTTTTCACTTTCAGCCAGTACACTATTTGAGAATACGCTTTTCCCCATTTCCCGTTAAGCTTTGATGCGGTTTTTTAAAAAAAACTGTCATATTCAGTTCCTAGGGCTCCATCGCATGAAATAACTAGTGGGGTGAATGAGACTCTTAGGTCTTTAGCTGCTCGGTCGTATTTCCAAATAGTTCATTTGTAGATCTTGTGAAGATAATTAGTCGCGGTAACTATGATGAGTACAGCACTATTGTATTTATGGTGGGAAATGATTCAAACATTACCCGGATGATTTGAATAAAAGTGTTGAAACACTTCTAGACTTACATAGTAGGATGAAATGCAAATTTTTACTATGCAATTTTCCATATGCCTGTAATTTGACAGAACTACAGAACAAATCTATGCATAGAATGAATATTCATTTCATTCATGAATAATTTTATTCATAACTTTACTCGGACACAGGATACATTGTACCTGTCTAATAAATATTGAAAATTATTAGCTACATTGTTAGCTTATAATATATGTGACGCAGCTGTAGATGGTTTAACTAAGTTCAACTTGACATCAGCTTATGTTAAGAGTAATACGACATGCACCCCTATTGGGAATTCACCTGTTAATCATACTTTGCATGCAACATTGGAATCTGTTCCAAGTAATTTAAATTAGTTCATAAGACAATAGAGGAAATCTCTAGCATACAAGAGTCACTAAATATGTCAAAATGTAAGCCCCACTTAAATATTACACATCAAAACATCCAAGGGCTACCTGGCTTGTATTAGAATTATTTCAAAAAAAATCAGACAACGATGATATTTGTGTTACAGAACATTGGTTAAAGGAAAATATGATGTCTTTAAACATAAATAATTACAAAATTATCAGTTGTTACAATAGAAAGACTGCTGATAGAGGTGGTTCTTTAATCTTAGTGAAAAATAATATAAAGGTGAAACAACGGAAAGATATTCTTGCACTTACTGTTGAAAGACAAATAGAGGTATCCTGTGTTGAGTTAGATAGCCATATTATTGTTTGTGTCTACAGGCCACCGAGGAATGAACAATGCCATGGCAATTTCGAATTATTTGAGAAAATTATGAAGGAAGCCCTCATTAAACTATGTAATAACAGAAAAAAGTTAATTATTTGTGGCGATCTTAATGTAGATTTGCTTGAAGGAACAACATAAAACAACGATGAATAACTTTATTCAAATCGTTTAATTTACGTCATGTATTTTTATTTTATTTACATATGTTTTTTTCTAATAAAATAAATGATATGAATTGTACATAATATTTTTTATTGTTTTATTACATTAGCTCTCGATGGTCTAGTCTAGAGGGTTTCACACTTCTTAAGCGCAGGTCAAGGGTACTATCGCTACTTGGCATTAAGTATCGTAATACCCATCCATCAACCCCAACTGAGCCAGCGTGATGGAGTATGGCTCAATCTTACTCGTATCCGGTTAAAGGCCCGTGCCCCTCGGTGGGGACATTTATGGACTAGATTTATTTATCTCACCTCAATAATCCACTGGAATTATCATCAGGCTAGGATTAATCTTAGTTCCGAAAAGTTAAAAAGGGGTATCACGGTCTTATATAAAAAATAATAAGTAATTAACTTAGAAACAAAATGTAGGTGCTATTTGGAAGCTAATGAGATGTAAAATAATATTTCGTCATATCATAGTATTTTTTTGGGCACGAAATTCTGAATTAAACTGCAATTACTAAAAAAAGTAGTCGAAGAATCACAATCGTTCAAAAACAAAGCGTAATTTTAATAAGCATTTTTTTCAGCATTTTTTGTAACTGGCAGTTTTGCCTGCTCTTCGTAATTACAATCCAGTTGATTTGACCAGGAAAAACCCTTCAGTCCGAAGTTATATTTTTTTTTGCACTTGGTGCATGGTTCACGAAAATTTATAATCAAATGGATGTAAAAAATAAATAAGGGGGATGGGATTTTTTTTAAACATTTTTTGTCTTTAAAATAGGGTCCTCTTTAACCCTATTTAATATGTTCAGTTTATGGAGAATCACACTCATGAACAAAATTACTGTTTGGACAGTTCCTAAAAAGCATGTTTTTTGAACAGCAGTCAAATACCGTATTTCCAATACAGTAGTTAATTAGTATGATAATAATATAATAAAGATAATAATATTATATATATTGATATAAAAACAACATTTATTCTCCTCCCTGTTCTGAAAAATAAATATACTTATGTTTATTTTTAGTCTATAATATAACTGAGTGGGTGTGTTATACACAGACCCTGCTTTCAATTAATTATAAAACATCAACAACGTACATGGCGAGTTTTGATTGTTTAATATGTTGCAAAAGAAATCACTAACATGTTACTCACAGCAATATGATTTAAGTGGAGTAATTAGGTTAAGTGCTTTGGTGTATACAGTGAAGCTGGTCACACGTGTAGTTTAAAATTGTTTCATTCAAGTCCTTTCTTGGAGAACCGCCCATCAGGGTACCCAAAGTCGATCGAGCGATGATATTGATTGTGAAATTCGTCGGAAATCTCTGCTTACATCCTTGTCTTTTTATGTATGTTTTATTAAAATTATAATTTTAAGAATGTTTTACTGTCCTAAATGTCTCAATTGTAATGAACATAAAATAGTAGATTATACAAAAAGTGAAAAAAGGAAATTTGATTCGAGGCACGAAGTTGGATCACGAGAGCAGCGAAGGATTCAAGAGTAAAATCGCATATTTTCTGGCGCATAATTTCTTGATAAAATTTGTAAACGGAAGTATAACTCCTTGCTTTTACTTGATATTTTCTTTTTTTACTGAACGGCACGGGAAAACGATTCAGCAGAAACTGCCTAACAAATCGTTTTATTCACTGTTATCGATGAATAAAAAGCACTTTTTCGAGGGGCAATGGTTAAAATATATTTCTCTTTATCTTTGTGTTCAACAGCAAAAAAATATTAATGATTATCACTCACAAGTTCCGAGGTAGAGTCCTCCCTGTTCTGAAAAATAACATATACTTATGTTTATTTTTCGTCCGTGGCAATATAACTGAGTGGGTACGTCACATACAGATCATGCTTTCAATAAAATGTAAAACAAATCAACGTACATGCCGAGTTTTGAATTGTATAGCTTTAATACGTTGCACAAGAAATCACTAAAAAGTTAAACACAGTAATATCATTTAAGTGGAATAATCAGTTTTAGTGCTTCGGTATAAATTGTGAATCTCATCGTGTGGGTGGCTTAAAATATGTTTCAGTCAACTCCTTTCCTTAGAGATCTGCCCTTCCGGGTCCCAAAATTCAATCGAGCGGCTAGGAAAGAAAAACAAACGATAAGATTTATAATTAAATTCGACGGAAACCTCTGCTTACATTCTTGCCGTTATATGTTTTTTTTAATATAATTATAACTTCAAGAATGTTTTTAAAGTCTAAGTATACAATAAGTGAAAAAAAAGGAAATTTTATTCGAGGCATGAAGTTTCATCCCGAGAGTATCGAAGGATACTAGAGTAGAATCCCGAGCATAGCGAGATGTTATAAAGATGAATCCTGAGCAGTGCGAGGGATAAAAAGTCCAAATAAATATATTTTTTTCACGAGTTGAGTGCTCTACATTTTACCATTGAATGCGAGAAAATAAATAGAGGTTTAGTTTATATTTATCACATTTTAATATTTAATCGGAAATGAAGTAGGTTTAACATAAGAAATGTATTGTGAAATTATAACAGCTTTAGAAATTTAGTGTTATATTATTGTTTGGTTTTGAAATAGTCGTATTAGAAAAGACTTGGGTATTTAGCAAAGTCTTCGTATTTACTGATTGGTGTTGCCGAGAAAGCTGTGATATAGTTGCTTCACAAGTATTTCCTTTCGATGTTGAAGGGCGCCCCGGAGATAGTGGCATGCAAGAGTCAACAAAAGATGGCTTTAGAATTATTATCTCAACTATTCGGCTGCATTTTTTGGCTTTGTTTGATATATGCTTTATATGGCGAATGTTCGATATAAATTTATGCTACTGTACCGTAACCCAACCTCTGCGGCGTTTCAGTTCTATAAGATGTGCACCTGAATTCGCTTAAATGGTGGCAGAGCTTCTACATAGGCAATGTCCTGTGAATTGTTCGGGGTTTAATAGATTCAAGAATGTGGCAATTGTTTTTGGTATCGCACATATTTGATACTTTTGAACGAAATGATTCTGGATAAGTAATTCATTTTCATCAATGAACGAACTCATTTTACTAGGTAGCTAATATATTTTCCAATGAAACACCACGATAAGTAACAGAAAAGGACCTAATACAATCTAAAATTGGCGGGTTGTGTTTGTCTTTTTTTTTGTCAATGGAACTAGCTCTACTCATTCTGCCAGTAGTAGTTACGTTTAGCGCGTTTATTTTAGTAGGTACATTATTCGTATATGGAAGCTTATTCCAAATTCAAATGTCAAGCGTTTCATTGATTTGTTAGATAGCTTCCGCTGAATCGTTTTCCAGTGTAGTGACTTTTAGCATTCACATTTTCCGCGATGTTTTTTTTTCAAATTGTAAAATTTCTTGGCGTGACTTTTATGTAGTAGCGAAAATGTTTAATCGCTTTTGTCTTCGATCGCAGGTTTTAAATAGCAAATTTTTTCAACATCTTGTTATTATAATCGGAGATATTCTAAATAGCATATTTTTTCTGGCGCGTTTATTTCATTTTGCATAATTCCTTGATAAAATTTGTTAATGGAAATATAACTACTTGTTTTTAGTTGATATTTTCTTTTTTCACTGAACGGCACGGGAAAACGATTCAGCAGAAACTGTCTAACAAATTGTTTGATTCACTGTTATCGACGAATAAAATGAATTTATTCGAAGGGCAATGGTAAAAATAGTATTATCTTTGTGTTGAACTGCAAAAAAATATTAATGATTATCACTCACAAGTTCCGAGGTAGAGTCCTTCACAAGTTCCGAGGTAGAGTCCTCCCTGTTCTGAAAAATAAAATATACTTATGTTTATTTTTCGTCCGTGGCAATATAACTGAGAGGGTACGTCACATACAGATCATGCTTTCAATAAAATGTAAAACATATCAACGTACATGCCGAGTTTTGAATTGTATAGCTTTAATTCGTTGCACAAGAAATCATTAAAAAGTTAAACACAGCAATATGATTTCAGTGGAGTAATCAGTTTTAGTGCCTCGGTGTAAATTTTGAAGCTGATCGTGCGGGTGGCTTAAAATATGTTTAAGTCAACTCCTTTCTTGGAGAACCACCCTTCGGAATGCCAAAAGTCAATGGAGCAGCTAGGAAAGAAAAACGAACGATAAGATTTATTGTGAAAATCGCCGGAAACCTCTGCTTACTTTCTTGTCTTTATATGTTTTTTTTATTAAAATTATAACTTTAAAAATGTTTTAACTGTATTAAATGTCTCAATTGTGATAAAAATAAAACAGTAGATTATACAATCAGTGAAAAAAAAAGAAAATTTAATTCGAGGCACGAAGTTTGATCCCGAGAGTATCGCAGGATACTAGAGTAGAATCCCGAGCGTAGCGAGATATTCGTAAAAAGAATCTTGAGCAAAGGGAGGGATACAAGGTCAAATATTAAGATATTTTTTTCACGGGTTGTGTACTCTACTTTTTACCATCGACCGAGAAAAAATAAATGAAGGTTTAGTTATAATTTATCAAATTTTATTATTTAATTAGAAATAAAGTTGGGTTACCATAAGAGAGGTATCGCGAAATTAGAACAGCCTTGGAAATTCAGTGTTATATTCTTGTTTGGTTTTATAATAATAATAATAATACCTTGGACACTATTTACACACATTGATCTAGCCCCAAACTAGGATTCCCTGTATCTTGGGTACTAGACAACGATACACATACTTATATAGATAAATATTATACATAGATAGATAAACAACCATGACTAGGGTATAAACATCCGTTCTCATGAAACAAATATTTGCCCCCACCGGGACTCGAACCCGGGACCCTTGGCTTCGTAGGCAGGGTCACTGCCGACTCGGCCATTCGGGTCGTCATTCGGGTCGTCGGGTCGTTTTGAAATGGTCGTGTTAGAAAAGACTTGGGTATTTAGCAAAGTCTTCGTATTTACTGATTGGTGTTGCTAAAAAAGCTGTGATATATTTGCTTCACAAGTATTTCCTTTCGATGTTGAAGGGCGCCCCGGAGATAGTGGCGTGCAAGAGTCAACAAAAAATGGCTTTAGAATTATACTCTCAACTATTCGGCTGCATGTTTTGACTTTGTTCGCACCTGAATTTTCTGAAATGGTGGCAGAGCTTCTATGGAAGCAATGTCTTGTGTACTGTTCGTGGTTTTATAGGTTCAAGATTGTGGCAATCGTTTTCGGCATCGCACATCATTGCTACTTTTGAACGAAATGATTCCGGAGTATGTGATTCATTTTCATCACTGGAAGAATTCATTTTACTAGGTAACTAATATATTTTCCAATGAAACACCATGATAAGTAACAGAAAAGAACCTCATACAATCTAAAATTGGCGGGTTGTGTGTGTCTCTTTTTTTTGTCAATGTAACTAGCTCTACTCAGCCTGCCAGTAGTAGTTAAGTTCAGCGCGTTTATTTTAGTAGGTATATAATTCGAATATTGAAGCTTATTCCAAATTCAAATGTCATTAAATCTCTGGTGATTAAAAGAGCGTTTCATTAATTTGTTATACAGCTTTCGCTTAATCGTTTTCGAGTGTAGTGACTTTCAGCATTCACATTTTTCCGCGATGTCTTTTTTTCAACTTGTAAAATTTCTTGGCTTGACTTTTATGTAGTAGCGAAAATGTTTAATTGCTTTTGACTTCGATCGCAGGTTGTTAATAGCAAATTTTTTCAACATCTTGTTTTTATAATCGGAGATATTCTAAATAGCATATTTTTTCTGGCGCGTTTATTTCATTTTGCATAATTCCTTGATAAAATTTGTTAATGGAAATATAACTACTTGTTTTTAGTTGATATTTTCTTTTTTTACTGAACGGCACGGGAAAACGATTCAGCAGAAACTGTCTAACAAATTGTTTTATTCACTGTTATCGAGGAATAAAATGAACTTATTCGAAGGGCAATGGTAAAAATAGTATTATTTTTGTGTTGAACTGCAAAAAAATATTAATGATTATCACTCACAAGTTCCGAGGTAGAGTCCTTCACAAGTTCCGAGGTAGAGTCATCCCTGTTCTGAAAAATAAAATATACTTATGTTTATTTTTCGTCCGTGGCAATATAACTGAGTGGGTACGTCACATACAGATCATGCTTTCAATAAAATGTAAAACATATCAACGTACATGCCGAGTTTTGAATTGTATGGCTTTAATTCGTTGCACAAGAAATCACTAAATAGTTAAACACAGGAATATGATTTAAGTGGAGTAATCAGTTTTAGTGCTTCGGTGTAAATTTTGAAGCTGACCGTGCGGGTGGCTTGAAATATGTTTAAGTCAACTCCTTTCTTGGAGAACCACCTTTCGGAATGCCAAAAGTCAAAAGAGCAGCTAGGAAAGAAAAACGAACGATAAGATTTATTGTGAAAATCGCCGGAAACCTCTGCTTACTTTCTTGTCTTTATATGTTTTTTTATTAAAATTATAACTTTAAAAATGTTTTAAATGTCTTAAATGTCTCAATTGTGATAAAAATAAAACAGTAGATTATACAATCAGTGAAAAAAAAGGAAATTTAATTCGAGGCACGAAGTTTGATCCCGAGAGTATCGAAGGATACTAGAGTAGAATCCCGAGCGTAGCGAGATATTCGCTAAAATAATCTTGAGCAAAGGAAGGGATACAAGGTCAAATATAAACATATTTTTTTCACGAGTTGAGTGCTCTACATTTTACCATTGACTGCGAGAAAATAAATAGAGGTTTAGTTTATATTTATCAAATTTTAATATTTAATCGGAAATGAAATAGGTTTAACATAAGAAATGTATTGTGAAATTATAACAGCTTTAGAAATTTAGTGTTATATTCTTGTTTGGTTTTGAAATGGTCGTGTTAGAAAAGACTTGGGTATTTAGCAAAGTCTTCATATTTACTGATTGGTGTTGCTAAAAAAGCTGTGATATAGTTGCTTCACAAGTATTTCCTTTCGATGTTGAAGGGCGCCCCGGAGATAGTGGCGTGCAAAAGTCAACAATAAATGGCTTTAGAATTATACTCTCAACTATTCGGCTGCATGTTTTGACTTTGTTCGCACCTGAATTTTCTGAAATGGTGGCAGAGCTTCTATGGAAGCAGTGTCTTGTGTACTGTTCGTTGTTTTATAGGTTCAAGAATGTGGAAATCGTTTTCGGCATCGCACATCATTGCTACTTTTGAACGAAATGATTCCGGAGTATTTGATTCATTTTCATCACTGGAAGAACTCATTTTGCTAGGTAGCTAATATATTTTTCAATGAAACACCATGATAAGTAACAGAAAAGAACCTCATACAACCTAAAATTGGCGGGTTGTGTGTGTCTCTTTTTTTGTCAATGTAACTAGCTCTACTCAGCCTGCCAGTAGTAGTTAAGTTCAGCGCATTTATTTTAGTAGGTATATAATTCGAATATTGAAGCTTATTCCATATTCAAATGTCATTTAATCTCCGGTGATTAAAGGAGAGTTTCATTAATTTGTTATACAGCTTTCGCTCAATCGTTTTCGAGTGTAGTGAGTTTGCCAACGTTGTGGCAACCTACGGGAGACGGAATAAAAGGCTTGGAATATGCTCAGTTACAGTCTAGTTTTATTTAACAAATAACTCTTCTTATATATAAATCGTCTTCGATAATCATCACGTACCAAAACCGGTACGTGATGTCGATTTTCTGTGTCAGCCAATAACTTATCTCGACGATACTTTAGTCCGTGATGATAAGGGATGGCTGGCACAGATACTCCCCCCCTTACAAAAAGGCAATATTAAGTAAATTACGATAAATGGAAAAGTAAAAAAAACAAAGCACGAAAACATTTAAATTAAATAATACTATATTTTGCGACTAGCTAGGCTGAGGTAATCCCCCTCTTCCGGAGTGCGGCGCCAACTCTTCCGTTAAAAAAACGGTTGGCCACCATGAAGAACACGATGGCCGCTAGTATGGTGAGGATCCCGAGCGTCGCAAGAATCATCTCCCGATGACCGTTGAACTCTTTTATCACCTCCGCTCGGCGATATTTTCCGTCAATTTGGTGGCGTCTTGTATCCCGTTGTTTTGGGTCATGGTTAGTTGTTCCTTGGAGTTATATCCGCCCATGGTGGTTTCGTTGCGTTTCCTGCTGGTTTACTGAATAGCGAATGATACTCTATGATTTACCAATTCGCTATTTATACCAAACGAGTGCCGTCGGAAGTTGGAATCTTAACGTTTGTTTGTACTTTCGACCAAACTTGGACGTTGTTGGTCGTGCTGACTCGACAACTGAGTCTTCCGTTTTGCTCGTTGGTTGCGGGAACGTGATGGAACTCGGCTGATCTGCTGGTAGGAAAGCTGGCTTTAATCTATCAATCGAAAATGTGTCGACGGTGTTGTTCTTGTTGATGACGAAATATTTCGCCGTTCGTCGTAGAACTTCTTAAGGCCCTTCATAAGGAGGAATTAGACCTTTGGCGACACCTTCTCTCTTGATGAAAACGTGAGAGCAGGAGCTTAACTCGGGGTGGACGAAATACTTGTTTTGGTGATTCTCTCTCCTCGGAACGGAGCAGTTTTTTGATATTCGTTGTTTCAAATCTTGCACGTAGTCGTGATACGTTGATCGCAAGCCAGAACCACCAAAGAATTCCCCGGGAAGCCTTATTGCTTCTCCATAAACCATTTCCGCGGCGCTCAAACCCGTGTCGTCTCGTAAACAACTTCTTAGGCCAAGAAGGACGATTGGTAATTCTTTTACCCAATTTTCCTTACTGTTCCTTGCCATGAGAGACGCCTTCAGCGAACGATGCCATCTCTCCACCATTCCATTGGATTGCGGGTGGTAGGCTGTTGTTCGTAATTTTTCCGTTCCCATTAACCTCGCCAAGGATTTAATAAGCTCAGATTCGAACTATTTTCCACGGTCCGAGGAAAGCCGGAGGGGGGGCCAAATCTGCAGATCCACCCTTGGAATAAACATGAAGCGACTTTTTCCGCAGTAATCTCCTTCAAGGGAAATGCCTCAGGCCAAGAAGAGCAACGGTCAATCATAGTCAGCAGAAATCTGTAACCTTGGCTTGTAGGTAGGGGGCCGACGATATCTATATGCACGTGCTCAAAACGCTGAGCGGGCATGAATTTGCCGATAGGTGAAATAGTGTGCCTAGTAACCTTGCATTTCTGGCATGATAGGCATGTTTTACACCACTCGTTTATTTCCTTGTTCATGTTATCCCAAACAAATCTTTTTGAAATCATTTTTCGTGTGGTTCGTTTTCCTGGATGACTCAAACCTTGAATCGCGTCGAAAATTTTCTTCCGAAATACTGCAGGAACATACGGTCTCGGTTGCCCGGTTGAGGTATCGCAATATAGCTGGGAATTACTGCCGGGCACACTAAACTTGGATAATGTCAGATTTGATTTCTTGAAAAGCTCTTTAAGATTTGCATCCGTGCGTTGAAATTCGACCATTTCCTCGAAGTCAATTTCTGAAGGAGTGATTATCTCCTCGATCACCCTTGATAAGGCATCTACAACCACGTTGTCTAATCCGCTAATATGCCTTATGTCTGTGCTATACTGTGATATGTAGTCTAGTTGACGAATTCTCCGAGGTGGGTCATCAATATTTGGTTTTTTGGAAAATGCGAAAGTGATTGGTTTATGGTCTGTGTAGATAGTAAAATCTCGTCCTATCACGAGTCTTTGGAAATGCTTCACAGCTAGGTAGATACCCAAAAGCTCTCGATCATACGTAGAATATTTTTGTTGCGTCTGTGTCAAGTTTTTTGAAAAAAATCCGAGGGGTTTCCATTCACCATCCTCCTTTTGTTGCAAAACGGCGCCCACGCAGTCATTGCTAGCATCAGTCATAAGCGAGATGGATGCATTATTAGCAGGGTGAGATAAACTTGCTAAATTTTTCATAAGCTCCTTGCATTTTTCGAAAGACTCTTCCCCTGTCTTGGTCCATTTAATTACACTCTTATCGTTCCTCTTGCAGCCATGTAAATATTTGTTCAACTCTGCTTGATAAAATGCCGCTTTTGGGATGCTGCTTCTATAGAAATTAACCATACCCAAAAATCTTCGCAACATGTTCACCTTTTCTGGTTTAGGAAAGTTGGTTATAGCCTCAAGTTTTTCTTGAGTGGGGGAAATCCCGTTACAGGATACATGATACCCCAAAAAATCTATTTCCTTCTTCATGAATTCGCATTTTTCCAGATTCATTGTAAGACCATGTTCATCTAATTTCTTGAAAATTATCTCCAAATGTTTGCAACGCTGCTCTTCATTTTCTTATGCACAAAGGATGTCGTCGACGAAACAAAATGTGAAATCTGATATGTTTTCATCCTTTGGCACTTGATAAGATGCTCCGCCGCGTTGTGAAGATATTTGATGTCTGAATATTGAGTCCATTAATCGTTGAAAAGTCTGACCGGCGTTCCGAAGTCCAAATGTCACTCTCGGAAATTCGAAAAGACCGAAGGGGGTGATGATGGCTGTTTTGGAAATATCTTCTGGAGCCATTGGTATGCAATGATATGCTTTCCGGATATCGATTATGCTAAAAATGCGTTTCCCCTCGAGAATGTAAGTGAAATCTAGTAACCGTGGGAGTGGATACCGGTCAGGGACTGTTATATTGTTCAGGGCTCTATAATCTCCACATGGTCTCCATTCACCATTTTTCTTCTTCATCATATGCAAAGGACTGGCCCATGAACTGTTTGACGGTCGACATATTCCCATATCCATCATGTCCTGGAAATCCTTTTGAGCCGTCCTGTACCTTTCTGGAGGGAGAGGCCTGGCTCTACAAGCGACCGGAGGGCCTTGCGTCTCTATGAAATGTTGAACGTTGTGCTTGGGACTAATCTTCAAAGATGTGGGTACGGTGATGCGCTGATATCTCCGAAGTAAGTCTGCGATAACAAGACTCCCATCAATGGTACTTAAAGTGGCTTGGTTTGCTATTATGGTTCTACCTCTGGATGATAGTTTGGTAGTGTTGTCAATCAACCTTTTTCTGCGTAAATCAACCCATAAATCATGATGCTCCAGAAAATCTGCTCCAATGATAGAGGTATTGACATCGGCGATCACGAAGTTCCATTTAAAAGTTCTTCGAAGCCCGAGATCAAGGGCACAACATCGTTCTCCATATGTGCTGATCTTTGAACCGTTGGCAGCATGTAATGAGTAATCTGTTTTCCCGGAATGCTTCAGCTTGCGTTTAAGTACAGATATGTTCGCGCCAGTATCGATTAAATATTTTTCTCCAGTCTTCTTGTCTGTGATAAATAGGCGATGAAATTGTGAAAAAGCACACAGCTCCGCCTCAGTGCATGCCCGCTTTAGTTTCCCTGTTGCTTCCAGGAACACGGAGCCTCGCACTTGAAAGCTCTCTTGCTAAAACGTGAATGATAAAAGCATAACTTCGAGTTTCTCCGGAATGGAAACGGGCTTCCTGACCGTGAACTTGAGAATGGCTTACTGCGATAAAACTGCCGACGATTGTTGTTATTATGAATTGCAGCTAACTCAATCTTTACTTTCGCTAGCTCGGCAGTTAGTTGCGTTACTGGGTCGTCGACCCTGCTTAGCGCAGCAACTTGTTCGAAGCTCGAGACTTCGTAAATATTGTCGGCCATCTGGGCTAAATCGTCAATTCCTTTCTCTTTATTTGCCGAAAGTATTGAGGTTAAGGAGGTCGGTAATTGTTTTAGCCAAAACATTTTTGCAGTTTCGTCGTTGATTTGACCTTCCCCAAGCTCCTTGATTTTTCTTAATAACTGTGATGGTTTTCTGTCTCCGAGGTCGGTGTCCGTGAATAATCTCTGGAATTTGCGATGCGGGGATTCTTCATATGTCGAAATCAATCTGTCTTTTAACTTCTGGTACTTTCCGCTGTCTGATAAGGAAATCACTATGTCACTGGCTTGTTCGATTTCCTCTTTGGCTAGTTTGGTAAGGACTAGGTGGAATTTGGATTCGTCACCTAACTTCTGGGGGGTGGTTACTGCTTCAAAATGTGCGAACCATAACCGGGGCTTGTCTTTCCAGAAGTCTGCGATTTTAGACGAAGTGCTGATTGCTTGCACTTCTAGGGTAGCTGCACACGGGTTCTGTTTCACAGGCGACGACATGCTGCTGCTTAACCGAAGGTTGCTTGATATTCAAACGTCGGGGTCACCACTTTGCCAACGTTGTGGCAACCTACGGGAGACGGAATAAAAGGCTTGGAATATGCTCAGTTACAGTCTAGTTTTATTTAAAAAATAACTCTTCTTATATATAAATCGTCCTCGATAATCATCACGTACCAAAACCGGTACGTGATGTCGATTTTCTGTGTCAGCCAATAACTTATCTCGACGATACTTTAGTCCGTGATGATAAGGGATGGCTGGCACAGTGACTTTCAGCATTCACGTTTTTCCGCGATGTCCTTTTTTCAACTTGTAAAATTTCTTGGCTTGAGTTTTATGTAGTAGCGAAAATGTTTAATCGCTTTTGTCTTCGATCGCAGGTTTTTAATAGCAAATTTTTTCAACATCTCGTTTTTATAATCGGAGATATTCTAAATAGCATAGTTTTACTGGCGCGTTTATTTCATTTTGCATAATTCCTTGATAAAATTTGTTAATGGAAATATAACTACTTGTTTTTAGATGATATTTTCTTTTTTTACTGAACGGCACGGGAAAACGATTCAGCAGAAACTGTCTAACAAATTGTTTTATTCACTGTTATCGAGGAATAAAATGAACTTATTCGAAGGGCAATGGTAAAAATAGTATTATCTTTGTGTTGAACTGCAAAAAAATATTAATGATTATCACTCACAAGTTCCGAGGTAGAGTCCTTCACAAGTTCCGAGGTAGAGTCCTCCCTGTTCTGAAAAATAAAATATACTTATGTTTATTTTTCACCCGTGGCAATATAACTGAGTGGGTATATCACATACAGATCATGCTTTCAATAAAATGTAAAACATATCAACGTACATGCCGAGTTTTGAATTATATAGCTTTAATTTGTTGCACAAGAAATCACTAAATAGTTAAACACAGCAATTTGATTTAAGTGGAGTAATCAGTTTTAGTGCTTCGGTGTAAGTTTTGAAGCTGATCGTGCGGGTGGTTAAAAATATGTTTACTTCAACTCCTTTCTTGGAGAACCACCCTGCGGAATGCCAAAAGTCAATGGAGCAGCTAGGAAAGAAAAACGAACGATAAGATTTATTGTGAAAATCGCCGGAAACCTCTGCTTACTTTCTTGTCTTTATATGTTTTTTTTATTAAAATTATAGCTTTAAAAATGTTTTAACTGTCTTAAATGTCTCAATTGTGATAAAAATAAAACAGTACATTATACAATCAGTGAAAAAAAGGAAATTTAATTCGAGGCACGAAGTTTGATCCCGAGAGTATCGAAGGATACTAGAGTAGCATCCCGAGCGTAGCGAGATATTCGTAAAAAGAATCTTGAGCAAAGGAAGGGATACAAGGTCAAATATAAAGATATTTTTTTCACGGGTTGTGTACTCTACTTTTTATCATTGACTGAGAAAAAATAAATGGAGGTTTAGTTTCTGTTTATCAAATTTTATTATTTAATTAGAAATAGAGTTGGTTTACCATAAGAGAGGTATCGTGAAATAAGAACAGCCTTGGAAATTCAGTGTTATATTCTTGTTTGGTTTTGAAATGGTCGTATTAGAAAAGACTTGGGTATTTAGCAAAGTCTTCGTATTTACTGACTGGTGTTGCTAAAAAAGCTGTGATATAGTTGCTTCACAAGTATTTCCTTTCGATGTTGAAGGGCGCCCCGGAGATAGTGGCGTGCAAGAGTCAACAAAAAATGGCTTTAGAATTATACTCTCAACTATTCGGCTGCATGTTTTGACTATGTTCGCACCTGAATTTTCTGAAATGGTGGCAGAGCTTCTATGGAAGCAATGTCTTGTGTACTGTTCGTGGTTTTATAGGTTCAAGAATGTGGCAATCGTTTTCGGCATCGCACATCATTCCTACTTTTGAACGAAATGATTCCGGAGTATTTGATTCATTTTCATCACTGGAAGAACTCATTTTACTAGGTAGCTAATATATTTTCCAATGAAACACCATGATAAGTAACAGAAAAGAACCTCATACAACCTAAAATTGGCGGGTTGTGTGTGTCTCTTTTTTTGTCAATGTAACTAGCTCTACTCAGCCTGCCAGTAGTAGTTAAGTTCAGCGCGTTTATTTTAGTAGGTATATAATTCGAATATTGAAACTTATTCCAAATTCAAATGTCATTTAATCTCCGGTGATTAAAAGAGAGTTTCATTAATTTGTTATACAGCTTTCGCTAAATCGTTTTCGAGTGTAGTGACTTTCAGCATTCACATTTTTCCGCGATGTCTTTTTTTCAACTTGTAAAATTTCTTGGCTTGAGTTTTATGTAGTAGCGAAAATGTTTAATCGCTTTTGTCTTCGATCGCAGGTTTTTAATAGCAAATTATTTCAACATCTCGTTTTTATAATCGGAGATATTCTAAATAGCATATTTTTTCTGGCGAGTTTATTTCATTTTGCATAATTCCTTGATAAAATTTGTTAATGGAAATATAACTACTTGTTTTTAGTTGATATTTTCTTTTTTTACTGAACGGCACGGCAAAACGATTCAGCAGAAACTGTCTAACAAATTGTTTTATTCACTGTTATCGAGGAATAAAATGAACTTATTCGAAGGGCAATGGGAAAAATAGTATTATCTTTGTGTTGAACTGCAAAAAAAATATTAATGATTATCACTCACAAGTTCCGAGGTAGAGTCCTTCACAAGTTCCGAGGTAGAGTCCTCCCTGTTCTGAAAAATAAAATATACTTATGTTTATTTTTCGTCCGTGGCAATATAACTGAGTGGGTATGTCACATACAGATCATGCTTTCAATAAAATGTAAAACATATCAACGTACATGCCGAGTTTTGAATTGTATAGCTTTAATTTGTTGCACAAGAAATCACTAAATAGTTAAACACAGCAATATGATTTAAGTGGAGTAATCAGTTTTAGTGCTTCGGTGTAAATTTTGAAGCTGATCGTGCGGGTGGCTTAAAATATGTTTAAGTCAACTCCTTTCTTGGAGAACCACCCTTCGGAATGCCAAAAGTCAATGGAGCAGCTAGGAAAGAAAAACGAACGATAAGATTTATTGTGAAAATCGCCGGAAACCTCTGCTAACTTTCTTGTCTTTTTATGTTTTTTTATTAAAATTATAACTTTAAAAATGTTTTAACTGTCTTAAATGTCTCAATTGTGATAAAAATAAAACAGTACATTATACAATCAATGAAAAAAAAATGAAATTTAATTCGAGGCACGAAGTTTGATCCCGAGAGTATCGAAGGATACTAGAGTAGCATCCCGAGCGTAGCGAGATATTCGTAAAAAGAATCTTGAGCAAAGGAAGGGATACAAGGTCAAATATAAAGATATTTTTTTCACGGGTTGTGTACTCTACTTTTTATCATTGACTGAGAAAAAATAAATGGAGGTTAAGTTTCTATTTATCAAATTTTATTATTTAATTAGAAAAAAAATTGGGTTACCATAAGAGAGGTATCGTGAAATTAGAACAGCCTTGGAAATTCAATTCTTGTTTGGTTTTGAAATGGTCGTGTTAGAAAAGACTTGGGTATTTAGCAAAGTCTTCGTATTTACTGATCGGTGTTGCTAAAAAAGCTGTAATATAGTTGCTTCACAAGTATTTCCTTTCGATGTTGAAGGGCGCCCCGGAGATAGAGGCGTGCAAGAGTCAACAAAAAATAGCTTTAGAATTATACTCTCAACTATTCGGCTGCATGTTTTGACTTTGTTCGATATATGCTTTATATGGCGAATCTTCGATATAAATGGATGCTAATGTGCTGGACCCCCATCCTCCGTGGCGTTTTAGTTCTGTAAGATCCGCACCTGAATTTTCTGAAATGGTGGCAGAGCTTCTATGGAAGCAATGTCTTGTGTACTGTTCGTGGCTTTATAGGTTCAAGAATGTGGCAATCGTTTTCGGCATCGCACATCATTGCTACTTTTGAACGAAATGATTCCGGAGTAACTGATTCAATTTCATCACTGGAAGAACTCATTTTACTAGGTAGCTAATATATTTTCCAATGAAACACCATGATAATTAACAGAAAAGAACCTCATACAACCTTAAATTGGCGGGTTGTGTGTGTCTCTTTTTTTTGTCAATGTAACTAGCTCTACTCAGCCTGCCAGTAGTAGTTAAGTTCAGCGCGTTTATTTTAGAAGGTAATCATTCGAATATTGAAGCTCATTCCAATTCAAATGTCATGTTATCTCTGGTGATTAAAAGAGCGTTTCATTAATTTGTTATACAGCTTTCGCTATATCGTTTTCGAGTGTAGTGACTTTCAGCATTCGCATTTTTCCGCGATGTCTTTTTTTCAACTTGTAAAATTTCTTGGCTTGACTTTTATGTTGTAGCGAAAATTTTGCGCCTGCGATCGAAGACAAAAGCGATTGTTTTTTTATAGCAAATTTTCTCAACATCTTGTTTTTATAATCGGACTAATTCTAATTCACATATTTTTTCTGGCGTATTTATTTCAAGTTGCATAAATCCTTGATAAAATTTGTAAACACGAATATAACTACTTGCTATTACTTGCTATTACTTGCTATTTTCTTTTTTTACTGAACAGCACAGGAAAACGTTTCAGCAGTAACTGTCTGACAAATCTTTTTATTCACTGTTATCGATGAATAAAATGCACTTTTTCGAGGAGCAGTGGTAAAAATAGTATTAATTTTGTGTTGAACTGCAAAAAAAATATTATAGATTATCACTCACAAGTTCTGAGGTAGAGTCCTCCTTGATCTGAAAAATAAAATATACTCATGTTTATTTTTCATCCGTGGCAATATAACTATGTGGGTACATTACATACAGATCATGCTTTCAATAAAATGTAAAACACATCAAAGTACATGCCGAGTTTTGATTTGTATAGTTTTAATACGTTGCATAAAAAATCAATAAAATTTTAAAAACAGCAATATGATTTAAGTGTAGTAATCAGTTTTAGTGCTTCGGTGTAAATTGTGAAACTCATCGCGCGGGGGGCTTTAAATGTGTTTCAGTCAACTCCTTTCTTGGGTAACTGCCCTTCGGGGTCCCAAAAGTCAATCGAGCGGCTAGGAAAGAAAAACGAACGATAAGATTTTTAGTGAATTTCGCCGGAAGCCTCTGCTTACTGCTTATTCTTGTATTTATATGTTTGTTTTTTTACTATAACTTTAAGAATGTTTTACTGTCTTAAATGTCTCAATTGTAATAAAATAAAATAGTAGATCATACAACAAGTGAAAAAAAAAGGAAATTTAATGCGAGGCACGAAGTAAGATCCCGAGAGTTCGAAGCATTCTAGTGTAGAATTCCGAGCGTAGGGAGATATTCTAAAGTAGAATCCTGAGCGGAGCGGGGACACAAGGTCCAGAATAAAAATATTTCTTTCACGAGTTGTATACTCTCATCATCATCATCATCATCAGCCTCTCAGGGGACCCACAGTTGGGTATAGGCCTCGTCATAAACATGCCATTCAGAACGCTCCTGCGCAACCCGCATCCATTGCTTTCCTGCCACCCTCCCCACATCATCGGACCATGGTCCGACCGGATGGTCTGCCGACCGATCTATGGCCTCCTCTTAGCCACCACTCTGTCAACGATCTGGTCCATCTTCCGTCTTCTCGCGTTGCCAAGTGTCCTGCCCACTTCCACTTAAGCCGTCTGATTTCGGTATTACGGATACGGTCTGACAGCCTGATGCCTAGCATGGCACGCTCCATGGCTCTTTGTGCTACCGTGACTTTGTGTACCATCTCCTTCGTTAGTACACATTGGTGAAATACCTTTGTCTTCAGGCATTGAGGGATGTTAAAGGTTAGAACATCCCTTAGTTTTGCGAAAGCAGCCCATCCTAGCTGGACTGGTCTAGCTATCTCCTTTACCTGGCTTTGTCGACCAAAAGACAAACAATGTCCAAGATAGATATACTCCTCAACCACTTCTAGGGGAAGGTTATCCACAATAATGTCGATACCGTTGCTTGTGGGAGTGTCTGTCAACATCTTTGTCTTGGACATGATCATCTTGAGGTCGACCTTCAGGGATGCTTCATGCAATTCTGCGAGCATGGACTGGAGATCCGCAACGTTCTCAACCACCAGGCCCAGATCGTCAGTGAATCTCAGGTGCGAAAGATTCACGCCATTGACATTGAGACCTCTTTCGCTCCAGTCCAAAGTCTTCAAAGCTCCCTCTAGGACATTGTTAAGATTATCTCCTTGGCGGACTCCCACGGAACGGGGTTGGTTCAAATGTGCATTCGCACCTGGAGAGTGGCGGACCTGTACATCTATATTGCGAACTCTCGGTTGTGTACTCAATTTTTTGCCATTGACTGCGAGAAAATAAATAGAGATTTAGTTTATATTTATCACAATTTATTATTCTATCGGAAATAAAGTAAAATTCAAAATTCATAATTCAAAAAGAGTTTATTTCTATAAGAAACACATAGGTTACATTTGGAGAATGTAAAATCTTAAACTAACACATATATAAGGTGTAGGGAAATATAGAACACAATTTTAATTCCGTCACCTCAATGTTTTAGATGCTGGAGGCAAAGAGGCGACAAGAAACCTCCAGCTTTATACGTTATTTTTTACAGAATTAGAGTAAACACCTTTCCAAGCTTTCTTGATTTCTACTTAATCTGAGATTTTGTTGTAAGCCTTTTTACATAAGTGATTTTTAACAACATTTTTAAATTTATTAACAGACAATTCTTGTAACTCAGTTGGGATTTTGTTATAAAAGCGAACATTATGCCAATGTCAACACTAAAAATATATATAATAATAGTATCTTTGAGATTGCATTATTCACATCGTCAAAGTTCAAACTGCGTCGTTTCATTTTAAACAAAAGTGAAGTGTCATCTGCAAATAGTACAATTCATGATTATGTCTGACAAGATGTGGCAGGGCATTTATTTAAACCAAAAATAGGAATGTCCCGAATATGGAACCCTGCGGTACACCCATAGTGACAACAGACCTGGAGATCATTTTTCATTAATGTCAACTCTCTGTATCCTGTCATTTAAATAAGAAGAGAGAAGATCTCAAGAGTTATCCCTAATCCCATAGTGATGTAATTTCCTGATCAATGTCCGATGTTCAACGCAATCAAAAGCCTCAGAAAAATTGCAAAAAAACTCCTAGAGCATCATGCGACTCCTCCCAGGCATCATATATATGTAATATTAACTCAATACCGGCATCAGTAGTTGATTTGCCTTGTGTAAAATCAAATTGTTTGTTGGTGTTGAAATGTGTAAGAAGTTGATTTAAAATTATTTTTCAAAACTATACTAAAACACCGATATCGGTCTGAAGTTAGAAGGGTCAGATGTACTACCCAATTTAAACAAAGGAACTATTTTACTGTGTTTCATTAAATAAGGAAACATGCCAGTTTCAATAGATGCATTAAGTATGTAAGCTAAATCAAGTGCAATTACATTTATTAGGGGCACATGAACAGAAATATCCCAGAGGACTGCAGTTTTCTTAACACTTATTGATTTATAGGCCTTAATAATATCTTTATCATCTGCATAATTAAACAAGAATTGATTTTCACATCTAGGTACATAGTCTTTTAGCAAAGATTCAGCGACTACTTTGGAAGAGTCTAAAGACTTCCTAGTAGAGATTGGGATGTCAGTAAATAAAAAACCGCTTTAGCTACATCAATATCATTCTTGAAAGTAATACCAATAAATAAATAATAATATATAACCTTTCCAGTCTCACTTATAATTATATCCCAATTTGATTTAATTTTGTTTTCACTTTTTGTTGTTTTAGATCTGATATAATTTGATTTTGCAATATGACAAACTTTTCTAAAGATTTTTGAGTACTTTTTTACGTTATCATTAAACTCTTCACTATGATTCCATTGTTTTCCACTATATAAATCATATTAATTTTGTCTACTTTTAAGTATACCTACTGTGGCCCACTAACTAAAGTCAAGTTTGTCTGAGACCACAATCGATCAGGTAGTAAATATTGCCTTGAACGCATTGCTGAATTTGTAAAAAAAAATACAATATGACTCATTAGGGTTATTATTAGAGTAATTGATAGGTAGTTTGCTATCCCAATTCAATCTAAACTTTTCAAACTGATGTGCAGTCATAGGTATGTATTTTATATTTCTTGAAGATTTTGTTGAAGTTGAATTTCTAGTCTAATGTATTGACCTAAATGGTCTGACATTAAATTACATATATTTTTTTTAGTACAATTTTTTCATTTGGATAAGTAAATGCATTGTCTATACAATTTTCTGAGGTTTCAGTTATTCAAGTAGGTTCCATGAAAAGTGGCCTTTAAGTTGTGAGAGTTAAATAAGTTAGTTAGTCTCGTACTAAGGGAGTAAGTTTCTAATAAATTTACATTGAAGTCTTCACATATACTTTAAATAATATGTCATCCATGACTTTTTCAAAAACATCAAATGAAGCTGAGAGTGGGCTGTAGTCGCTTTTTACAATTATGCACTCCAACTCAACACATGCTACTTTAATGTGGCTTTCAACTGATAAACATAGTACGATTTATGTACTTTAAGTGTTTATTAAGAAATATTAGAGAGCCTCCACGAACAGAATTCCAACTCTAATAATTTACTGCCTAATACCCACCAAAAACATTCTGTAAAAAAACTAGCCAAGTCTCGATGGAGCTGCTTGTTTATCTCTAAAAAGAAATGAAATCTACACAAAGTCGTGCCAAGTCTAAGGTTCCTTACTGCGATTTCTTTATTATTATAGTTAATGTTGTGTGACTTGGCCGTTGAACATTCTTTATACCTTAGTGGGTACACGTCAATTTTGAACTGCGTCGTATTTAATTACAATAAATTACAAGCTGCAAGTTTCCTGATAGGGACACGTTATGAAATATTAGAAAATGACTGCAGGCGCCTTCCGTGATCGTTTTATGCTGCACGTTAAGGGTATATAAAGGAATTCTATTTTAAGCAAATTAGTATGTAAAATAAAAATAACTTTGCCATGACTTATTTTTTATTGACATTGATTAATTTCCCAGGCCTACCGAACGGCGTGGGATCATGAGGGGGATGTGCCTTTGCCACGTGAGAGAAAAGAAGTGATGAAATTGGTTACTGACCTTGTCTCCGTAGGCAGGAAATCGAAAGCTCGATTCGAGACGGGAATACGGGAAAGGGGCACAGTTTGGGATAGGATATGGAGTGAATCGAAACCTATCGTTGCTGCCGACGCTGTCACCGGCGTGCTGCCTGCCGTGACCGTGGAGTCGCCGCTACCGATGCGACGATGTCCAATCAACCGGAATCACTTGGCCGCTGACGCGAATCTACTTACAATCAATAGCCCGACGCTATGAAGTAGATTTACACTCTGACCAGGCCCGATGCCTGTATGATAATTGGTACACCGAAATACCATCACGGGGCCCGAGCCGCCATGTTATTCTCATCGATGAGACCAGACCAAGAGGAAGATTAACCTCCAATTTTACATCTCGTTTCCGATACGAGTGACAGCTGCTAGGGCCGTTTTCGCTAGTGATGTCTCGATTACTCGCGATCGATTCGCGCAACAAAAAACCGGTGCGTTTCCGACGCATAAATATTAAACAGTCACCCGCCCGGACAGGCCCGAACCTGTCCCTAATCAATAGGAAGGCGAGAAAGTGTTGCGACCGCTCTCTTGAGGACCGAGTCCCCCACCCTGACTTCTGCTGATCGAGGCGTGCCATCCCGACCCGTGTACAAATTGACGATCCGTCCTCGTCTCCATCTCAATGATGGCAGGTTCGCATCCTTAATCAGCACCAAATCACCGACTTGAGGGGGGCTCGTCCGGTCAGTCCACTTAAGGCGCTGCTGCAAGATGTGCAAGTACTCAAGGGACCACCGTTTCCAAAAATCTTGAGCCATCTGCTGCAACATCTGCCACCTAGTTAACCGACTTAACTTAACATCACCGAATGGGTATTCTGGCAGGGCGTTAAGGGGCTGACCTATCAGGAAGTGACCCGGCGTCAACGCTTCCAAATCATTTGGATCCGAACTGAGCGGGCACAACGGACGCGAGTTCAGTGTCATTTCAATTTTACAGAACAGCGTCGCAAGCTCTTCAAAGCGTAGAGAGGTCTCACCGATGATCCTCGTCAGGTGAGACTTGGCCGATTTAACCGCAGCCTCAAAAATTCCTCCCCAATGAGGACATCCCGGCGGACTGAAAACCCATTCAATCCCTCGTCGGGAGCAAGCCGTAACGATGGCGTCCTGGTTACCGTTCAGGAATTGAGTGACCTCCTGCAGATATCGCCTGGCTCCGACAAAATTTGTGCCGTTGTCCGAACGGATTAATGTCGGGAGGCCCCTTCGTGAGACGAACCGATCTAGACAAGCGATAAATGCCTCTGTAGTGAGGTCACTGACCACCTCCAAGTGGACTGCCTTCGTGGCAAAGCACACGAAGACGCACAGGTATGCCTTCACTAATCTGGCGTTCCGTAGCTGTGAAGACTTGACCATGAATGGTCCCGCGAAATCCGTTTCGACACCCGCAAAGGGCCGGATTTCGTTAACCCTATCCGAGGGCAAATCGCCCATCTGGGGCTGCATCGTAGCCGCCTTGGCCCGATAACAAGGCAGGCACCGAAATACGACGCTACGCACTAAGCGTCTTCCCGATAGAATCCAGAACTCGCGCTGGAGAAACGCCATCAAGGCGTGGCATCCGATATGCCCATTCCGAATGTGTCGATCCTGTATCAACAGTTCGACCAACTTCCCTTTCCGAGGGAGTAACAACGGGTGGCGAGCCGCATAAGGCAGGTTGGCATTCCGCAGCCGATCTCCTACCCTCAGCAATCCTTGAGGGTCAATAAACGGGTTGAGCCGAGCCACAGCTCCCTTCAGTTGGACGCGTCCGCGTCTCAGAATGTCCAATTCGGACTTAAAGTGCACCGTCTGCACGTTCCGTACCAATGCGAACAACGCATGGTTCCGTTCCCGTGGTGTCAGGACCGGTGTCCGCACTCGTTGCGCCTCAGAATTCCGACAATTCCGCGCAAATCGGCAGATCCAGGCGGTCACATTGACCAGCTTGTCGAGCGAGCTGTACCGTTCCAGCAGGCTGAACTCCTCTTCCGGCTCTGGCTGCGTCGTACAGACACCGACTGTCAAGGCGCCGTTCGCCGTGGTAACGCGTGGACTCATTGGCCAATCCGATTCGGCTTGAGTCAACCATTTTGGACCCCACCACAAGGGATGTCCAACCAACTCCGGAGCGTGACACCCACGAGACGCACAGTCTGCTGGGTTCATTTCCCCTGGAACATGTCTCCAGATCAAGGGAACCTCCGAAGTCAAAATCTGCGAAACCCGATTCGCCACAAAAATCTCCAGCTTGTGAACTGAAGCCTTCAGCCAGCATAACACGATCTGGCTGTCCGTCCAAGCGTAGACCGTATCTTCCAACGCTATTGACCCACGAAGAACCGTCATCGTGTGGTTGAGCAGACGAGTCAGGAGAGCCGCTCCCGAAAGCTCTAACTTGGGAATGGTCAGGCGAGTGCGCAACGTCGCAACCTTGCTCTTGGCCATGACCAACCGCACATCAACCTCCCCCGAGGAGTCGACCGTACGCAGATACACCGCAGCTCCGTAGCCCTTCTCCGAGGCATCGCAAAACCCATGCAGGGTGGCGGTGTATCGTTTGGTGGGGACCAACCTCCGTGGCAGTGAAATCCGATTAATGTCAGGGAGGGTCGAAAAGAACGAGTCCCACTCCGAGCTCAATGACCCGCCGATCGGGTCGTCCCATTTCAGCTCAGCAGACCACAATTGCTGCATAAAACACTTGAGCTGAAATGTTACCGGGGTGATCCACCCGTTTGGATCAAATGTCCTAGCCACCGTTGAAAGGACGTTCCGTTTCGTCCAGACCTTCGGGGAGTCCAAATCGACCCGATACGAGAACATGTCTGACACCGGCTGGTACTGGACGCCTAAGAAATTAGAGAATGCCACCATGTGGTACAATCCAAATAACACACAAAAGGTTATTATAAAAAAAACTATTTTTCTAGTAGTGGCCCCTCCGATAGGAACCACACTTCCTTTGAGGTCAGCAAAATCAGCTTAATACCCCTTAAATAGCCCGACCCTGCTATGCAAACCGAAATAACACTGTAGGACTATAGAACCCGACGTTCTATCGCAAGTAATACAATCTAGTTACTTCGCAGAATGACTGTTCAATCTTTTATGCTCAACAACAGTAGTTCCGACTACAATTTTATAACAACTGTTAACTAAATTGGCACTTATACTTTCACTTACCGAAAATGAACTTTAATCGTGGTATACCGACCACAGACTCATTGCCGACTTGAGCCAATCTGGGATATTCTTTTCTCCCAACTACAATGTGACAAAGGCAACTCTACCGTGAATCGATGATTTCCCACTAGGAAACCGCGCTTCTGCTACCAAAATGATTAATTTCCCACGCCTACCGAACGGAGTGGAATCCTGAGGGGGATGTGCCTTTGCCACGTGAGAGAAAAGAAGTGATGAAATTGGTTACTGACCTTGTCTCCGTAGGCAGGAAATCGAAAGCTCGATTCGAGACGGGAATACGGGAAAGGGGCACAGTTTGGGATAGGATATGGAGTGAATCGAAACCTATCGTTGCTGCCGACGCTGTCGCCGGCGTGCTGCCTGCCGTGACCGTGGAGTCGCCGCTACCGATGCGACGATGTCCAAACAACCGGGATCACTTGGCCGCTGACGCGAATCTACTTACAATCAATAGCCCGACGCTATGAGGTAGATTTACACTCTGACCAGGCCCGATGCCTGTATGATAATTGGTACACCGAAATACCATCACGGGGCCCGAGCCGCCATGTTATTCTCACCGATGAGACCAGACCAAGAGGAAGATTAACCTCCAATTTTACATCTCGTTTCCGATACGAGTGACAGCTGCTAGGGCCGTTTTCGCTAGTGATGTCTCGATTACTCGCGATCGATTCGCGCAACAAAAAACCGGTGCGTTTCCGACGCATAAATATTAAACAGACATTGAGAGTAACAGATATAACATAGGTAGTTACAACAGATATAACATTACGTGTTAACAAAATTGACTTATACCTACTAATGTTTTATACATTCTTTATGAATGTTCAACGGCCAAGTTACACAACATTAACTATAATAATAAAGAAATCGTTGTAAGGAACTTTAGACTTGGCACGACTTTGTCTAGATTTCATTACTTTTTAGAGATAAACAAGCAGCTCCATCGAGACTTGGGCAGTTTTTTACAGAATATTTTTTTGGGATTTAAATGACTTGGAAAAACTTCCAAGGTTTTGTTTCAGTATAATGGTCAATAAAGGCATTATCTGTAGCCAAATTTTTGGCTGTTATATTAAAATAATAGGATAGCGAATTTGCTACTTGTCTTTTGTAATAACTAGGAAGGTAATATTTACCTTTAGTCAAATATTATTTATTTCTACTAACAAAACTGTTAGTATCCATTACATGTATATTATTATTGCATGATATAGTATGCAAGGTCATATTCAGCTTATATCTAAGGTTGTTTTATGATTGTGGTAGGCTGTCGCTGTAAGGCAATGTGAACATAACAATTTGTTTTACTTTTAAAGAACAGAGCTTGTCTAAATATTTAATTTAGTCAGACTTGTTTACATTACCCCTATTATCGAGACATATGATTTAATAAGAGCCATCATTATATGTAACGTTATCTACTTTTTGTACAATATCATGCAGATTACAGTTTGGTAAACAATTATTTATTACCGTATGCTCCATATTCATATTTAATAATTCACCCGCATTTTTTCCAAGTTCATCGCTGTACATAATTGTTTTTATATCTGGATATGAAGGGCTGACATCCAGAAGGGAAGAAGCCGACGGAGCATAGTCCGGCACACAACAGCAGCTCTCCATTATTTTAGTTTCTAGGCTAACCTGGCTACTGAGAACTGCATCCATAGCTAGATTCAGTTCCCTGGTTTCCGCTCTGGTTTTGTCATAGAGGCCAATGCAGTGCCCCAGGGTGCGCTCCGCCTGGTCAAGTTTGCATCTTAGCTCATGCATTTTGTCCTCATATCTAATCTGGTTATAATTAAGCTGAGCGGTACACATCTCCAGTTTATCTAAAACCCTTCTTTTATTACGATGCTTTGTTACAACCTTTTTTTGATTTTTTAACATGTTTTTGTTTTTTTGTATAAACTTATTAATTTTGACATATTTTCTCAACTTATTTTTACTCAGTTTCAGTTTGTGTGTGCTGTCCCTGCTGCTGGCTGCCACATTACACACTGGGTCATCCTTAGTAAGGTCAATAGTCATAATGGGCAGTAGGTTTAACATAAGAAATGTATTGTGAAATTAGAACAGCTTTGGAAATTTAGTGTTATATTCTTGTTTGGTTTTGAAATGGTCGCATAAGACTTGGATATTTGGCAAAGTCTCCGTATTTAGTGATTGGTGTTGCTGAAAAAGCTGTGATATAATTTCTTCACAAGTATTTTCTTTCGATGTTGAAGGGCGACCCGGAGATAGTGACGTGCAATAGTCAATAATAGACGGCTTTAGATTTATACTCTCAACTATTCAGCTGCATCTTTTGGCTTTGTTCGATATATGCTTCATATGGAAAATCTTCGATATAAATTTATGCTACTGTGCTGGACCCCTAACCTCCGCAGCGTTTCAGTTATGTCAAATCCGCACCTGAATTTGCTAAAATGGTGGCAGAGCTTCAACGAAAGCAATATCCTGGGTACTGTTCGGGATTTAATAGTTTCAAAAATGTGGCAATTATTTTTGGCATCGCACAAAATTGCTACTTTTGAACAAAATGATTCCGGTGTAAATAATTCATTTTCATCACTTCAAGAACTCATTTTACTAGGTAGCTAATATATTTTCCAATGAAACACTACAATAAATAACAGAAAAGAATCTAATACAATGGAACTAGCTCTATTCAGCCTGACACGTTGAGCGCGTTTATATTAGTAGGTTTATTTGTTTGTATATTGAAGCTTATTCCAAATTCAAATGTCATTAAATCTCTAGTGAGTAAAAGAGCGTTTTATTGGTTTATTAGACCGATTCAGCTGAATCGTTTTCCAGAGTAGTGACTTTCAACATTCGCATTTTTTCGCGCTGTCTTCTTTTCAACTTGTAAAATTTCTTGCCTTGACTTTAATGTAGTAGCGAAAATTTTTAATCGATTTTGTCTTCGATTGCAGGTTTTTTAATAGCAAATTTTCTCAACATCTTGTTTTTATAATCGGACATATTCTAATTCGCAAATTTTTCTGGCGTATTTATTTCAAGTTGCATAATTCCTTGATAAAATTTGTAAACGGGAATATACCTCCTTGCTTTAATTTGATATTTTATTTTTTTACTGCACGGCACGGGAAAACCATTCAGCAGAAACTGTATAACAAATCGTTTTATTCACTGTTATCGATGAATAAAATGCACTTTTTCGAGGGGCAATGTTGAACTAAAAAAAAATAATGATTGTCACTCACAAGTTCCGAGGTAGAGTCCTCCCTGTTCTGAAAAATAAAATATCCTTATGTTTATTTTTCGTCCGAGGTAATATAACTATGTGGGTACGTCATATACAGATCATACTTTCACTAAAATGTAAAACATATCAACGTACATTCCGAGTTTTGATTTGTATAGCTTTAATACGTTGCACTAGAAATCACTAAAAAGTTAAACACAGCAATATGATTTAAGTGGATTAATCAGTTTTAGTGCTTCAGTGTACATTGTAAAGTTGATCGTGCGGGTGGCTTAAAATATGTTTCAGTAAACTCCTTTCTTGGAGTACCGCCCTTCGGGATCGCAAAAGTCTTAATTTTTTTTTTTACTGTAGATTTTTACATCTACTTAGCAAACGTAAATTTTGCCTCTTCTCTACGTTGGACCACTGTGGGAGAAGAAGGGCATAGAAACTCCCACAGATTGATTTTTAGATATGAAAAATTACAAATATGAAAAATTTTATTATTATAATTAATAAGCAGGAATAAATAATTACAAAATTATTAACAGCAAGGCCTGTGTTGAGCTAGATTAACACCATACAGTCCTGTCATTTAAGTAATCTTGAACATTGTAATATCCCTATTTGACAAAGTCGCTTTAACATGCTTTTTAAATTGCTCAAATGGCAATTTCAAAATCTCCAGAGGTATCTTATTATAGTAGAGAATACACTGACCCTTAAAAGAATTGCTATCCTTCGCGAATCTAAATCGGGGTGCACACAGTCTGTGATTATTTCTTAGGTTAACATTACAGCTATCGCTAAGTTTGGAAAATGTTGTAAGGTTCTTGCGTACATACATTATATTTTCGAAAATAAATTGACTAGCTATTGTTAGTATGTCAATTTCTTTAAAAAGCTCTCTTAAGGAGTCTGTTCGTTTTAAATTATAAATTGCTCGAATAGCTCTTTTCTGTAAAATAAAAATAGTTTGAATATCCGCTGCTTTCCCCCACAACAAGATACCATAGGACATCACACTATGAAAGTAACTAAAATCTACTAGCCTAGATGTAGCCACATCCGTGTTTTGTCTGATGTTCCTAACAGCGTAAACCGCAGAACTTAATTTACCAGCTAATTTATCTATTTAGGGTCCCCACTGCAGTTTGCTATCAATGGTTATTCCAAGAAACTTCGTATCATTTACTAATTCTAACGTGCTGTTGTCTAACACTAAACTGGTCTCAAACTGCCTGACATTAGGAAGTGAGAATTTGATACACTTGGTTTTACCAGCGTTTAACAATAAATTATTAACTGTGAACCAATTCAAGGTTAAAGACAATAAACAATTAACATCATCAAACTCTTCTTTTTGTCTTTAAATTTTGAAGATCATTGAAGTATCATCAGCAAACAACACTATGTCAGTTAATATCTCCACCATGAAAGGCAGATCGTAAATATATACCAGGAATAAGAAAGGACCTAATATGGAACCTTGTGGAACGCCAATTTTTACAGCCGATTCATCAGATTTAGCGCCGCTAACTTCTGCCTTTTGAATTCTATTGCTTAGGTATGATCTTAGTAGATCCAACGCTTTATTTCGAACTCCGTAATGATTTAATTTAATTAATATCATATTTTGATCAACACAATCAAACGCCTTCGACAGGTCGCAAAAAACTCCGAAATCATCCTGTGCGGCCTCCCATGCAGAATAAATATGAGATATAAGGGTAATACCTGCATCCGTAGTCGATTTACCCCTAGTGAAACCGTATTGTTTGGCGTGAAGTTGTTTTGTACGGTTGAAGTGTGAGAGCATTTGATTGAGTATATTCTTTTCAAATATTTTACTTAGTGTTGGAAGAACAGATATTGGTTTGAAATTTGAAGGATCACCCTTATCTCCCGATTTGAACAGAGGTATCAGTTTACTGTGTTTCATGAGGTCTGGGAAAGCCCCATCGTCAACACATTTATTGAATATATAAGCTAAGTGTGGGGCTATAACTAGAATTACTGAACCAATGACTTTGACTGATATACGCAACATACCCTCTAATTTAAACGTTTTACAATGTCCTGGAGATATACATGATGAAATTTTAAATATACCTTACTTACGCTAGTATTATTTTTTAATAAAGTCTCTGCTTCATATGGAGATGAATTTAGACGATCTGTCGAGAGTACGGGTACATTGGTGAAGAATGTTTCAAAAGCTCGAGCAACAACATCGCTGGATTTAACAACATCATCACCTATCTTTAGGCAGAAATCATTGTCCCTTGGCATAACTTTGCCAGTTTCACGGTTTATTATTTGCCATACTGTTTTCATTCTATTATTTGAATTTTGAATTTTTCTATTAATGTGTAAAGTTTTTGCAGTTCTACAAACCAACTTGAAAGTTTTGGAATATTTTTTAACATAGTCATGAAATTTTCGCTCAAAGTTATAGGTTTTTTGATCATAAAGGTCATACAAGATAACTCTACTTTTACGAATTCCAAACGTTGCCCAGTTATTAAATTTAGATTTACCGTTCTAGTCACTGACTTTCTTTAATTTAAAAACTTTTTTGAATTCTGTCTGAATAATGTTGATGAAGTCTGAGTAGATTTATTTGGGTTCTGTTCATTAAAATCCGGTACTGGCAAATTTATATCTAAGTTTTTCGTATATGTCTCTAGTCTATGGCATGTAATAGGCCTATAAAATGATGGACCAGTCTTATCCTTAATAGCAATTGGGAATGTAACTGTTTGACCACTGTGATCGGAAGGTAAGCAGTTAATTACACTTTGTCACAAAAAATGTTAATTAAGCAAGTTTGGCTGGTAAGTGTAAATCTAGTTGGCTCTAAAAATACACGACATAAGTTAAACGATTTGAATAAAGTTATTAATCGTTCTTTCATTGTTGTTCCTACAAGCAAATCTACATTAAGATCGACACAAATAATTAACTTTTTTCTGTTATTACATAGTTTATTGAAGGCTTCCTCCATAATTTTCTCAAATATTTCGAAATTGCCATGGCCTTTTTCATCCCTCGGTGGCCAGTAGACACAAACAATAATATGGCTTTCCAACTCAACACAGGATACCTCTATTTGTATTTCAACAGCAAGTGCAAGAATATCTTTGCGTTGTTTCACCTTAATATTAAGTATTTTTCACAAAGATTAAAGACCCACCTCTATCAGCAGTCTTTCTATTGTAACAACTGACAATTTTGTAATTATTTATGTTAAAAGACATCATATTTTCCTTCAACCAGTGTTCTGTAACACAAATAATATCAATGTCAGAATTTTTTAGAAATAATTCTAATACATGTTCTTTTCCAGGTAGCCCCTGGATGTTTTGATGGGCAATATATAACTGGGGCTCTTGTATGCTAGAGATTTCCTCTATTGTCTTATGAACTAATTTAAATTACTTGGAACAGATTCCAACGTTGCATGCTAAGTATGATTAACAGGTGAATTCCCAATAGGGGTGCATGTCACATTACTCTTAACATACAAAGGTTTAGTATAATTATTTCTACACTCGTCATATCCCACTGGCACCCTAGTTATTTTCTCAACAATAACAGGGTCATAAATATTATATGCCAATAATTTTACAATCTGTCGCTTAGATGACGCAGGTACATACAATGTATCCCTAGTCAGTATAAAATTTCGAATAAACTTATTCGTATCAAAATATAATACTCGGTCCCGATGACCACAGGTCAAATTATACATAAGCTCGTTGAGTCTAGAAATCCGGTCATTTTGTGTCTCTGTTAGGGCTTTGAAATAGGGAATTCTTGTCTTTATATGTTTTTTTATTAAAATTATAACTTTAAGAATGTTTTCATTGTCTTAAAAGTCTCAATTGTAATAAAAATAAAATAGTAGATGATAAAACAAGTGAATAAAAAGGGTATTTAATTCGAGGCACATAGTTGGATCCCTTGAGTATCGAAGGATTCTAGAGTAGAATCCCGAGCGTAGCGAGATATTCTAAAGTAGAATCCTGAGCGGAGCGAGAGATACAAGGTCCAAAATAAAAATATTTCTTTCACGAGTTGTGTACTCTACTTTATACCATTGACTACGAGAAACTAAGTAGAGGTATAAATTATAAATGTCACATTTTATTATATAATCGGAAATAAAGTAGTGTTAACATAAGAAATATTTTATGAAATTTGAACAGCTTTGGAAATTAAGTGTTATATTCTTGTTTGGTTTTGAAATAGTCATATTAGAAAAGACTTGGATATTTGGCAAAGTCTTCGTATTTAGTTATTGATGTTGCTGAGAAAGCTGTGATATAGTTGCTTCACAAGTATTTTCTTTCGATGTTGAAGGGCGGCCCGGAGATAGTGGCGTGCAAGAATCAACAATAGACGGCTTAAGATTTATACTCTCAACTATTTGGCTGCATCTTTTAGCTTTGTTCGTTTTACGCTTTATATGGCGAATCTTCGATATAAATTTATGCTACTGTACCGTTACCCCAACTATAGGATCCGCACCTGAATTTCCTAAAATGGTGGCAGAGCTTCTACGAAAGCAATGTCCTGTGCACTGTTCGGGGTTTAATAGATTCAAGAATGTGGCAATCGTTTTTGGCATCGCACATAATTGCTACTTTTGAACGAAATTATTCCAGAGTAAGTGGTTAATTTTTATAACTGGAAGAACTAATTATACTAGGTAGCTAATATATTTTCCAATGAAACACCGCGATAAGTAACAGAAAAGAACCTAATACATTCTAAAATTTCCGGGTTGTGTTTCTCTTTTTTTTATCAATGGGACTAGCTATATTCAACCTGCCAGTAGTAGTTCAGTTCAGCGCGTTTATTTTAGTAGGTTCATAATTCGTAGATTGAAGCTTATTCCAAATTCAAATGTCATTTAATCTCTAGTGAGTTTTTACTCACTAGAGATAGAGCGTTTCATTGGTTTGTTAGACAGCTTCAGCTGAATCGCTTTGCAGTGTAGCGGCATTCAGCGTTCGCATTATTCCGCGATGTTTTTTTTTCAACTTGTATAATTTCTTGGTCCGACTTTTAGTAGCGAAAATGTTTAATCGCTTTTGTTTTCGATTGCAGGTTTTTTAATAGCAAATTTTCTCAACATCTTGTTTTTATAATCGGACATATTATAATTCGCATATTTTTTCTGGTGTATTTAAATTCAAGTTGCATAAATCCTTGATAAAATTTGTAAACGGGAATATTACTCCTTGCTTTTACTAGATATTTTCTTTTTTTACTGAACGGCACGGGAAAACCATTCAGCAGAAACTGTCTTACAAATCGTTTTATTCACTGTTATCGATGAATAAAATGCATTTTTTCGAGGGGCAATGATAAAAATAGTATTATCTTTGTGTTTAACTGCAAAAACATATTAATGATTATTACTCACAAGTTCCGAGGTAGAGTCCTCCCAATTCTGAAAAATAAAAAATACTTATGTTTATTTTTCGTCTGTTGCAATATCACTGAGTGGGTACGTCACATATGCACAGATCAAGCTTTTAAATAAAATATAAAACATATCAACGTACATGCCGAGTTTTTATTTGTATAGCTTTAATACGTTGCACAAGAAATCACTAAAAAGTTAAACACAGCTATATGATTCAAGTAGAGTAATCAGTTTTAGTACTTCGGTGTAAATTGTGAAACTGATAGTGCGGGTGGCCAAAAATATGTTTCAGTCATCTCCTTTCTTGGAGAACCGCCCTTCGGGGTCCCAAAAGTCAATCGAGCGGCTAGGAAAGAAAATCGAAAGGAAAAGAAACCTTAATAATTCCATACATGCGGCGATGGGCCAGCTCAGTATAACGCTATTTTGAGAACTGATTTACTCGCTAAACAAACATAACTGTGCCTCTGCCTAATTTAACATATAATATTTAAAAAAAAGAAGATTTACCAATTTGGATGCTATTGCAAGCTGGGCCGAAGCCACAAAAACAAGTATTAGGATTGACTTCATCTTTCTCAATATTCACCTAAGGTATTAAAAAATCGATTATTTATACCCTTTTGCTGTAAATACCCACATGTATCAATTAAAGGATGAATAATTAATTTGAAACACCGAATAAACGATAAGAAACCAATAGAGTGAGAAACTAATCATCACATTATTATATCAATTATCCTTTGACATGTTTATAATAAAAAAACACTCGTGCAATTTAATTGTTGAAGGAAAAAAACTGGCCACGTGCGGGTCAGGCCCGCACGTGGCCAGATGCGGGTCAGGCCCGGGTGAGGGTTCCGCACAAAAAATAGTTTTATGCAACGGTAATACAAATTTATGGTTGTCGGATTTTTCCTTACAATTTGATAGATGGAATATTTGCTGTACAAACACAAACAAATTTAAAAGTAACATATAAAACAAAACGCAATTTAAAACATCATAAAGTATAAAAGACAATATACATCAAGCTTTGTTCTCAATATCAGGTTAGAAATAAAATTTAGTTTCACTCATAGGCTAGCCATTTCGCGTACTTTATCTGGAGAAAAATAAGGTAGATGAAAAAATCACAGCTCGCCCGTCCCTCCCATACCGGGCGCTGTCATTTACGTTCTAGTGCTTCTCTGTTTTGCGCACTCGGTATTATTTTGTATTTGTATTTGTTTATTTGTATCCCACAGCATATATGTACTTAATCTATCGCAGAGTTAATTAATTACTTTGTATTAATGCCAATTACAGGATAGCCTATATAACTAGTATAGTATTTTTAATGTATGCGGTAGTGGAGAACTAAAGAGGTTGCATGAAAGAATATTTTTCCTGATACCCCCGGACCACGCACATCCACGCGCGCAACACGAGATTCATGGAACGGGGGACTAGGATGGAGCTATGCGGCTGGCAATAGCAATGCTTTACCCCCGCCCCCCGCACCATGCCCCGCCGCAACATTCGGCTGAGCGCAATCCGGGACCATCAGCGCATAAACATGAAAAATAAAAATTACACTTGGTCCAAGATTCAGAGACGATTTCGGGTCTTTGAGAAGGACTTGAGCTGTCACATTAGTATAGTCGTAGTCAGCGGAGCCAGGAGTTGGAAATTTATTTTGTTTCTGAATCTTAGGAGTATTTTTAACAGATTGGGCTGTATGAAAGGTGGCCGGCCGTAATATCCGAGAACACGGGCTGTCCGTATTAAGGGACACCACACGACCCTAATATCCGAGAATCCATCTGTAAAAACTTACACGAGAAAAACACCATCAGGTTCTCAGAGACCACGGCTATGCAGCGCTACCCAACACAAACAGCTCGCGCACCCTACTTAGGACAATATGGTTTAATCTAAGTATATTGTACCTATGTACTATGTACTTTGGTTAAATATCCTTTTCTTACTTCTAATTAAGTTTATACATATCACACACACTTGAACACAGACAAAGGAAAGAATATTTGCTGATAACATGGTCTATCCGTTACCTACTAGGGTTGCACCTATGTTCCTACTCACAATGAGTTTATATACCTATAATACAGGGCAAGGTTTGTAAATTAGAACACTACGCATTAACAACACGTTTCTATTATTCTGGCACTTAAAAGAAACACAGCAGAATTTCTATTGATTGGTAAATAGAATTCAGTTCATCAGTTAACAATTAACAAGGTACCTACCCCGCCATACCCGCACGCACATGATTAGCACCGAGCTGGGTGTACAGTCGTCAGTACCCCAGCCTCAGCCTACACCTAGACACTATCAGCCATTTATTAGGCCTTGTGTTGAAACGATTACCAAAAAATTTAAAAGTGTACTATCAATAAATTCGAAAGGACTGCCAGAATTAGTAAATGATCACCAAACTTCTTTTGTGTTTTGTGTTCTTAAGTTTATGATTGAAGTATCCTTTGTTGCTCTTACATGTTCAACCCAACACGAAGGCACTACCTCACCCAAGCTATCGTAGTATTTTGCCCTGATACTTTCTGCAACTTTTGGTGATCATTTACCCATTTTGGGTAAGACAAATTATTTTGGTGGTCACTATATTTGTTGCCATTTATAAATGCGGTCTCACTATAATTATGTAAGTAACCTAAGTGCAAGTGCAGGGGACAACCCACCACCGCCCGCACCCCGATGTTATTATGTTTTTGTATACCTATTTGGAGTCGAGAATGTAAAGATTATCTTAATTTTAATACCTACAAACAGATAGTGGTATGCATACAGTCGGCAGCAGAACAACCACTGGCACAATCCCGCCCGCAAGTGCAAACATATGGTTAAAAAAGTATTATAATAAATTGGGCTGGGCATGTTAAGGTTGGTGTTCCGTCGACCGTACATTTCAACTGTCTTCTTCAGGTTTAAGACATCTGCGGACCTCCGATATAAATCGCGGCCTCTCAAGGTAAATATGTCTAGGGAAGAGAAGTGTCTTTCGTAGAGGTCAATGCACCTATTGATAGTTGCATTTCGGTGATAGTTAGTACGAAAGTGTGGTCGATGAAAAATAGGCCTAGGCACTCGTCGCACACTCCTTCGCGGTACTCTCAGACCGACACGCGAAGTCAAATCGTTGCAGTCAATCAGGTTATGGGTTACATCAAAAAGCAGTTTCATGTCGGCCACTATGCGTCTGTTCGCTAGGGAGTCAAGTTTGAGTTCTGATCTGTAGTCGCGGAAATTTATAAACCTCTTTGTCATTCTTATAAAGCTATTTTGTATACTTTTCCTAATATGTGTTACATAGCTAGGTGACCAGACCGGGGATGCGTACTCTAAGATACTACGTACTGTTATAAGGGGTCCGCGAATTCTCTTTTTAAAAAAAGAAACACTTTTAAACTATAATAATAGAATATATTCAAAGATCGGGATTAGAAATATGTGTGTCTACGGTATGACCGGCGGAGAGAGACTGACTCCTCGCCAACGACTTCATCAGTACAGGGCCTAGTTAAATGATGATGAAGCAGGTTCATCAGCAATTCACCATACATAGAGGGGATATAACAGCCCCCTGCGTGAGATGAAACTTACCGAATTTCATGTAAGTTTCAGATGAAATTCAGTCAATACGAAGTCGCGGACCAGGATCAGATTCATCGGCTATTTGAATTTCTGGGTTTTCAGGATCACTTTGATCTTTACAGATAAGGAATTGTAGACACTCATACTTTTTGCAAAAATATAAAATTATAACACTAACACAAAAGATAATTGATAATACACTAAAAATTGGAAAACTGACATGGTTTACAAATTGTTGTGATGGTTTTACAGATTTTAGGTTTTCGATATTTTGATCAGAGAGTAATTTTAAATATTTAAGATTATCTAGGTTGATATTCGAAATACTCTGATGTGAAGTGTCCAAGTTTAAATCTTTGAATTTTTGTATGTTACAGCATTTGTCGTCAGTTATACTATATTCAGGTCTTATGTTAATTATAGATACCTTAGGGTTAGATTTACTTAATAGCTTATTGCTTCTACAATACGCTATACACTCAGGTTCAATATTCAGTACGCCTGCACCGGATATTGTTAATTCCGTGAGGCTGTTATTACAGTCTATCGAAAGCTTAGTAGATTCAGATTGGATAAAAATCCATTTGTCATTACTTAATCTGTGCCAAATGTCTATATATCCGAAGAGAAATTTATGGTTACACTGGTTAGGCATATGAGTGATAGCTTTTGTCATAATTTCGGTTTCACAGGATGGATACCCAATAACACTGAAGATTTCGGTTTCGTCACACATAAATTTGTTCTCAAAGATAGTTTTACATTTCTGAAGGTTTTCCAGAGTCACATACACAGTTTTGTCTTTACTTAAGGCAATAAATGGTTTTTCAGATAAAATCATTGAAAATGTGTTTAATTTATTAACATTTAAGGGTGTAGGCACAGGTATATTTTTAAACAGATTAAACTCTGTGAGTGTAACTAAAGGAATCTTCACTATAAAAAATAGGTTATTATCTAAGAAGTATGATATCAATTCTGAAAGATTCATCAGTAAATGTATATTATTCAGGTGTAAATCAACAGGGAAGTCTTTATATTTAGGCATTAAATTGACATGTTTTAAAATATCGTTATACAGCTGTTTAGGAGTAATTATTGAAGGATGCAAAGTATTTGTTTTAGTAAATAGTACAGAATTTACAATATCTTCAACTTTAAATGACAATGTGATCATATTGGCTTGCAAACTGTTCAATGTGTGAGTTATTTGATTTTCGATTGCAAGTTCATTCATTATTTTGGAAACATTGTTTAATGAATGGGTTAAATTTTCAAGAGTGGCGTCCAGTATGGCTTCATTTCTATTTAGTTCGTACAGGGATCGGTTAAGATTTGAAATTGCCGATTGAGATATAATAATGCTGTCCGTCAAAGAATTTGTAAGTTTACTATCGTTATCGTAAAGTATTCGAATAGCATTATTATATTTTTCAGCATCCTCTTCACTTAGGGTGCCAAATATGTGTTTAAATACAGTTCCGACGCCCGAGAACCAGGCTGACCTTCTAGTTGGACTACTTGAGGTGAGATGGGAAATAGAGTTATGGTCTCGTAGAATATCGCTGAAGAGGGAATCGAGTGGTTGCATCATGTTGTGACATTGACCTCTAATGGGTTCATTCTGTTGACATAGGAATCTGACAGTACTAAAGGTTTCACGAATATTTTCTAGGTGATGGTTAACGTAAGAGATGTCTATTGGAATAACTACGTGAAAATGTCCGTCCTATACCGAAAATTGACAACCCTGTAAACATAAGTGACCTACGTGCAATAATTATCTTACCGTATCTATCTAAAATTTTGGAAAAAGTGATATATAACCAGGTCTCAAAGTACTGTGAGAGTAATAACATCCTGCCTCAGTGCCAGTTCGGGTTCAGAAAGGGGCGTAGCACTGCGTCGGCCCTGTTAGATGTGGTGGATAATATCCTGTCTTCTCAGGACCAGGGCAGGGGAACCATACTCGCTCTCCTAGATTTTTCCAGGGCTTTTGATGCTTTAAACATTCCACTACTGCTGTCAAAACTGGCTTTCTATGGCTTCGATGTTCCTACCATAAAATGGTTTAGTAGCTACCTTAGCAATCGCTGTCAACGGGTAGTGCTGGATAAGACAGACGGATCTCAGATGCAGTCATAGCTAGCTACCCTTAATAGAGGAGTCCCACAAGGATCCATGCTTAGACCACTTCTGTTTATAATATATAGTGCAGACATCACTCGAAGTATAATTAACAGTAGTTATCACTTGTATGCCGATGATCTTCAAATTTATATATCAGTTGTCAATGATCCCCGTATGGGAGTGGAGGCTCTGAATGAAGATCTGGGCCGTATATCGCAATGGGCGTCTTCTAACACTCTAGTCCTTAACCCAAATAAATCGAAGTGTATGATATTGGGCTCAAAAAAATCAAATACAGGCAATAGCTATGCATGATCCGAAGGTCCTGGTAAATGGGGTCGCCATTACACGGGTCCGGGAAGCACGAAACCTGGGTCTTCTTATGGATGACAAACTTTGTTTTGAGGGACATGTCCTTGAGGTTGTAAGGAATTGCTTCTATAGGCTTAAAGTTTTGTATAGAATCCGTTACCTTCTTAGCGTTGACCTGCGAATACAGTTAAGTGAAGCCTTAGTACTATCCAAGCTTAACTATTGTATTACAGTGTATGGAGCGTGTCTATTTGAGAAAACACAAAAACTCATACAAAGAGTACAAAATGCCTGTGCCAGGTTCTGTTTCGTAATTCCCCCCAAAACGCACATTACTCCATTTTTAAACAGGGCAAATATTTTAAGGATGAAAGCTAGACAGGATTTGTATTTTTCAACGCTGTTGTTTGAGGTTATAGTGAAGAGGACACCTTCTTATCTTTATGACAAACTTACCTGGCGTATGTCCCAGAGAGTTGCTCCTTTTCTCTCAATGCCTCGACACAAGGGTGCAGTTTTCCGTGGCAGTTTTAAGTACCGTGCCACAAAGTGCTGGAATAACATCCCACCACCCCTTCGGCTGCTTACTAGTAAGGCTGGGTTTATAAGTGCCTATAGAAAGTATTTGATACTACAGCAGAAAACTTAGGGAACGGCACGAAGCTAATCTACCTGTTACCTGTGATATTTATATTGTTTCCAATTATATTATTACTATGATTAATTCCCTTCTGATTATTATTATTTTATAATCCTAATGACATTTTCAATTTAATCTTACTTGTAACCCTGACATAAATTTTATTACATATTACTATATATTTTTTTTAATTTTATTTCTTTTATTACTATACATTTTAATGATATAATTTTAATGCTATAATTTTAATACAATCTTCTAGAATACAATTTATTTTATTCAACAATTTTATTAAAATCATCATATTTTACGTTGTTAAATGTGTACTTGAGCAAACCGTTGTCTTGTCCGTACTGGCTCTGGCAGAATATCAGCGTCACAGATTCGTCTGTGACATTGCTGAGTCAGGGCCATTTCATTGTCGCGGTACAGTCACAATACCACATAGTTATCCTTACCGTACCTTAATGTTTTGCTTGTATAATTTTATTATTTATTGTTTGTTTTATTTAACTGCTGTGTTTTGTTTTAATTTGCAGATTTTTCTTCTTAAAATTTGAGTTAAAATTATGTATTTGTGTGTGTACCATGTTGCAATGAATAAATTAATTTATCTATCTATCTATCTATCTAAAATGGTCATCCACGACACGTAATGTACCAATTGGGTTAAGGAGTATCCCAGGACCCTTGGTGATCGGTTCGACGCTAGTAGCCAGAACTTGATTGTGATTGTTCACAATAAATCTGGAAAAATTTAATAACTACATTAAAATTAGAACTTAACTACATATCTTACCTATCTAAGGGGTTATTCACATTCATGTGCTGGTTTCACTTGGTCATAGTGGTGTTTAACATGGCGTCTGTTTATTAGCAATGACAATGTGTTGTTTCCATGTATTTTAACCACCTTATATGGGCCTTTCCAGATTGGTGAAAGGGCTTTTCGCAATCTGAGATGGTTTCTTAAGTATACCATATCGCCAACTTTGTATGTAGAGATTCTGGTTTGTCTGTCATAATAAGCCTTGGATCTTTCTTTGGAGAGCCGGATATTTTCTAAAGCCTTTTTGCGGGATAGTTTTAATCGGTGGTTAAGCATTTTTACATACTCTGGATAAGTAACATCTGAGCGTAGATTAAAGACAGAGTCAGGGATATGTGGCTTATGTCCAAACATCAGCTCGAAAGGTGTAAATTGGGTTGTGCAGTGGGTATTACTATTATATGCTAGCATTGCTGTGTACACAAATTTATGCCAATTATTTTGGTTTTCATTAACATACGATTTTAAGTATTCTTTCAGCGTAGAATGGCTCCTTTCAATTGCGCCTTGGGTTTGAGGGTGATATGGTGAAGACCAGATTTGTTTTATCTTAAGGAATTCGCAAGTACGTTTAAAAAGGTCGGCAGTGAAGTTAGTCCCTTGATCGGTTAAAATCATTTTGGGGATTCTAAAGAGCGATATGAAATGAACGAGGCATTCACAGCATTCTTCTGCTGTGGCATTCGAGATAGGGTAAGCAATCGAGTATTTTGTCAAATCATCTTGGAGGGTAAGAATAAATCTTAGCTTCGAAGGTCCGGCTTCAGGTAATGGTCCAACTATGTCTAAACTGATACGGTCAAATGGACGAGTTGATGTTGTGGTTATTTGCATAGGAGATCTGTTTATTTTACGAAAGGCTTTGTTGGATTGACATAACTTGCAGTTTTTTACATACAGTTCAATGTCTGATCGCATATTTTTCCAGTAATAACGCTGTATGATTCTATTGTACATCCTGGTGGAACCTAAATGGCCTGCAATTGGTATATCATGATTCTCTTTTAAAATCTTTGCTATTTCTGAAGGGACGGCATAAATTATGGTGTTGTGGCAAATGTTGACATTGATCTGGCTATTGTGAAATAAATACATAATCATGCCATAGATTTTTGTGAAAGCATGTTTGTCGAATGGATTTTGGAAGTCTGATATAGCAATTTCCGTAACATTTTCGGATAAATCATTTTTAACCGATTTCAGACATTGGAATATTTCTGGATAATTGCAGGAATCAAAATGATAGACTTTTGTGAATAGTAAGTAATAAGTTTTTCCTTTGTTTTCAATTTTTTTGAGCGAATGTAGCTCTCTCTCGCTATTTAGAAGTTCTGTTGGATTTTCCATTTCAGATAATTTGATTCGTCAAGATCTATTGATGTGGGAACAAGGATGGTTTTGTATTGAGTTTTCAGCAAATTTTCATTACATTCGTTTATGTGTGTGTTATATGTTTCGTTTTTGTTGGAAAATGATTTCAGAAATTGGGAGTAGTCGTTGTTGGGAGAGTGTATGATTTGAGGTGATTCGGCTGGCGTTTCAGGGTGTGGTGAAAATGGAAGATCCGGGGGAGTGAAATCTATGTTATCGCCGTAAGGGCTTATATTATCATCGCCGAGATCTATTAAGTCACTCAATTGAATTGAGTCAAGATCAGGGTCTTGAGTTGACGTTGATGGTTGTGGCTCATTAGATTGTGTTTGTAAGGTTGAGGCTTCAGGATCAGTATCATTATGGAGAATCGGATTTACAGGGTAACGAGACAACGCATCGGCATTGCTATTGATTTTACCCTTTTTATACTCAATTTCATAGTCACATTCCTCTAATTTCAGTCGCCACCTAACTAATTTAGAACCGGGTTCTTTACAATTGAAAAGCCATTTTAATGGGCGGTGATCGGTCACGATTTTGAAATGGCGGCCATAGAGATATGCCCGGAAGACTCTGGTACCAAAAATGATAGCCAAACATTCCTTTTACATTCGGCTTTATTCAAAGTCCGAGATGAATAGGCAATAGGGCGATCTTTGCCAATAGGCCCTTGAGAAAGGATAGCTGAAATCGCATAATTTGATGCGTCACAGGTGAGTACAAATGGTTTGAAAAAATCGGGGTATGCCAACAAGGGAGCCGATGTCAATGAATTTTTTAAAGTCTCAAATGATAATTGATGTTCATGTTCCCAATTGAATGGAGTGTCCTTTTTAAGGAGAGAAGTTAGGGCTTTGGCGATTTTAGATAATTCCGGGATAAATCTCCGGTAATAAGACACGAGCCCAAGGAATTATTTTATGTCTTTAGGACATTTGGGTAATGGAAATTCTTGAACGGCTCTGATTTTCTCAGGATTTGGCTTGACACCTTGATCGGTGATGATATGACCAAGATAAGATACTTCGTTACGGAGGAACTCGCACTTATCCGGCTGAAGTTTCAGATTGAAGTCACGGAGCCTTTGGAAAATTTCGGATAGATTTTTGATGTGAGTTTCCAAATCGAAAAAATAGATGACAATGTCGTCGATATAGACAAAACATTCTATTCCTTGATGGCCTGAAAGAGCTAAATTCATTAGTCTCTGAAAAGTTGAGGGAGCATTTTTTAGACCAAAGGGCATTCGCGTAAATTCGAAATGTGCCTGAGGGACTGAGAACGCGGTTTTTGAAGCATCGTTATCAGCCATTGGGATCTGATGAAAACCGGAAGCAAGGTCAAGAGTACTGAAGTACTTGCATTTCCCTAATTGGTCAAGAATTTCAGAAATATTCGGAATCGGATAGGAATCTCCGATGGTGATATCGTTAAGTTTGCGGTAATCAATGACGACCCGCCACTTACGTTCACCTGAAGCATCAATTTTTTTTGGAACAACCCATATTGGGGAAACCAAGGGGATGTTGAGGGTTTTATTATACCCTGACGAAGCATTTTATTTACCTGCGATTGTACTTCTTGTTTATGTATTTCCGGGAATCTGTAAGACTTCGTATTTACGGGAACAGAGGAGGACGTATTTATTTCATGTTTCAGGATATCCGTCGTAGTTAAATTATCATCGGGTAGGTGAAAATGTCAGAATAGTTAGAACAGAGCTCATTTAGACACCTTTTTTCTTCTTTGTTCAAATGTGATATTCGTAACTGATTTAATACTTCAGTAGTACGGTTAACAGCATCTATTTTCCTTTTGGAGGAAAAATGATTAACTTCGTGGTGCTCATTAAATATTTCATTCACTGGAATTAATTTAATATTCAAATTGGAATTCACAACTATGGGGGATTCGGCGACATTAACGACGGATATATTTATTCTAGAGTTATTCTTTACTTTAACTATGCAGTTAGCAATTAGTAAAGACTCTATTGAATTTTGGTCTAATACAAAACCTTCTCCTACTTCAGGATTCTGTACAGAACACTCGATTACCATCTGTGTTAGTGGAGAAATGGTGTATGTAGGTTCTTGAAATTTCAGGAGTAATTGTGTCTTGTCAATCGTGAGAGTTTGTTTAGTATAATCGATTTTACAGTCTGTTTTTGTAAAAAGGTCATTTCCTAAAATACCGTCATATGGTATTGTGATTTCAGATGCGACAGAACTGGTGAGTTATTGAATTGAACTCAATCGCGATTCGACCTGGAGAAGACATCGGGTTTTCAGTTTGTCCTATTCCTGAAAATGATATTTTATCTCTTAGAATTTCAGGCATTATTTCAACAGAGCTTTTCTTGATCAAGCTTACGGATGCACCACTATCAACTAAAAGCGTCAAGGGTCGGGTAGAAACGGAGGTAAGTATTTCAATATAGGGTAAGTACTTTTTTAATGGATCTGTTAATACAGATCCATTAAAAAAATATATCAAATTAATATTTGATATATTTTTTCAGATGTCGCTGCTGTGGGTATGGACTCAGAGGATTTAGAAGCCGTTGTTGGACGTATGGATTCAGAGGATTGTGAAGCCGCTGCTGGGCGTATAGATTCAGAGGATTTGGAAGCCGCTGCTGGGCGTATAGATTCAGAGGATTTGGAAGCCGCTGCTGGGCGTATAGATTCAGAGGATTTGGAAGCCGCTGCTGGGCGTATAGATTCAGAGGATTTGTCTTTCCGGTGGGGCTGGTTACCCTGTGGCGTAGACTGTTGTTTAGTCAGATTTTGGGATGAGAAAGTATCGGCTTTTGATGGTTCATTTCCCGCGCGACACCGTACAGGAAAACCTATTCGTTTAAATTATCGATTTCGTCGACTCCTTCATTTTCCTGATCGAATGAGGGTAAGTCAACATGGTGTACAGGGTGGCTAAACTGGCCTTGATTTTGATAGTTGCTGAAACGTTTGTTGTTGAATTCGCGTTTACGGCAGTCTTTAATGAGGTGTCCCTCGTTTTTGCAATATCGACAGACAGGACGAGAACTAGAATTATTTTGACCATTGTCGTTGGACTCGTTGGTAATGTTTATCCCTGCACGATTCTGAAATCCTCGGTTCTGAGGACGCTGGAACTGGCCTGACCGTTGAGATGGATTTTGACAATTGTTAGGATGTTGGTAACGATTCTGATTTTGGAAATTCGATAATTGTTGTGGACGGTTTTGGTAGGAGTTGGCACCGCTATGTGAAGTTGGATGTTTCTTAAGTGTTGACTGTAATATTTTTTCTTCAGATGAGGCAAAGCTTATTGCCTCATTGAGGGTTGAGGGATTACGGCATCGAATAACGGTTGCCAGTCTTGGGTTCAACCCGGTCACGAATGTGTGTAATGCGAGGTCTTGCATTGCGGCGATGCGGCCAGTCAGTTCTCCTTTTAATTTGGTTGGTATAGTAATATTTATTTCAGTTATTAATTTTGCTAAGCAGGATTCTACGCGGAGGCCGAACTGATTAACCGCTTCGTTACTAAGCTGGCGACAATCTTGCAGCTCGGATAATAAGGCGGCATAATGTTTTTTCTCGCCAAACTGATTTTTCAGAAAATCTTCTAACTGATCAAATGTCTCAAATTCTTTGATAGAACACGCTATTTCCGCGCGTCCTTCCAATTGGCTTACAATATATTTAAATAATATAATTTGCTGGGAAGGCGAAGCAAGGTCTATCGCGTTTTGGCAATTGTTTAAAAATGGAGCAAGTCCGTCGCGACTGCCATCGAATTTGTTTATAAATTTCAATAGAATACTAAGCTCTACGCCTTTAGACGGTCCTGCTTCGTCTTTATCTTTTCCCATTATAGATGCGTGGGCGACACTCAGTCAAAACAATAACACAATTGAGATAAGAATGAGACAATGCGTGAACTCGGTTACACTACAGTTTGTTAATTTAATGTCAATGAATAAAACTTTTGTGGGACACTTTTAGGTATGCACTTTCACTTTAAACTGGAATGTACTCATATTAGAAGGTAGATGATAGCTGGCATGATGTTACTCGATGTGACGAAATTATGGTCTGAATTGGTATTTTGTTCAGAACGACGTAGAAGGAAGAACGACGATGTATGCTGGAATTTTCCTGGAACTCGAATGTAACTGGAACTGGGTTTGTGCTGGAACTAGAATATTGGAGTCGGTGCTGGGTTGCAGAAGGTAACACGCTGCTGGTGTTATTCTCCTGATCCACTTAGCGCACAGTGGACTCGCTGATAAAGTTGAGGTATTTTGAGTCTCTCGTTTTGCACTTTCACACACTTTTATATGGAACTGAAGGAGACGTCCGGGGACCTTTTGAGATCCCTTCTCGCTGCCACCAATGTTATAAGGGGTCCGCGAATTCTCTTTTTAAAAAAAGAAACACTTTTAAACTATAATAATAGAATATATTCAAAGATCGGGATTAGAAATATGTGTGTCTACGGTATGACCGGCGGAGAGAGACTGACTCCTCGCCAACGACTTCATCAGTACAGGGACTAGTTAAATGATGATGAAGCAGGTTCATCAGCAATTCACCATACATAGAGGGGATATAACAGTACGTATGAGCAGTACGGTACCCGGAATGCAGTCAGACTTTTTAGAGTTTTAGAAAACCTGAATATCATTCCGAGCATTTTTATGGCCTTCGTGGTTATTACGTCAAAGTGTGGGGTGAAGAACAGCTTGTTGTCAATTTGGACTCCAAGATCTCGTATTTGATCAGCTCTTTAAATATTACAACCATTAATTGAATACGTGTGAACGATAGGGTTTCTTTTACGGGTTATTGTTAATGTTTGGCATTTTTTCACGTTCAAATCTAGGCTGTTATTTTTGCAATATTGGGAAAGATGGTCAAGATCCTCTTGTAGTCTATTGCAGTCGTGATTCATGCGTATAGCCATATACATTTTGGTATCATCAGCATACATGAGAAAACGAGAGGACCGAAAATAGGGCGAGATATCGGACATGAAGACGTTAAATAGTAACGGGCCGAGGTGGGATCCTTGTGGGACTCCTGAGGGAACGGGGAATGATAACAACCTATTTTAACTGCCTGACTTCTATTTTCTAGGTATGACGTAATCCATCTGAACAAGTTTCCATGCACCCCTATATAAGACAGTTTCGCGAGGACCAGGTCATGTCGTAGTCGGTCAAAACACTAAGAGTAGTCAGTGTAAATTACATCTACCTGGGCCCCGACATCCATGAGCGCGGCTACATCGTTAGTGTATACAGTTAGATTGGACGACGTTGATCTTCTTGCTATGAAGCCGTGTTGTGCCTGAGGGATGCTGCGTGCTAATAAAATTTGGTCATTGACTATGGTTTCGAGCAGTTTCCCTGGTATCGAAAACTTAGATATGGGTCGGTAGTTATTTGCCAGCAATTTTGGGCCGCTTTTGTGAATGGGCACAAGGCACATTCTTTCCAGACTCGGGGAAAATTACTTTCATTAAATGAGCGGTTGAAAATCATAAACAGAGGTGTGCTTAATTCCTTTGCACATTGCTGGTAAAATAATGGGGGAATACCGTCACGGCCTGCGCCTTTGTTTACTGCTATTTGTTTTAAATAACTATGTACAATGTCTATGGTAATATTTATGTTAGAGATAATGCTTAGGGGATTAGGGTTTGGTTCTGTGGGGGGTGGGGGTTGTTGAGGATGCACATTAAATATACAGAATTAAAATAATCCAGGAAGAGGTCGCAAATGCCGGGCCCGTCTTTAGCTACTTTGCTTTCGTAGTGAATTTCGTTCGGTACACCTTGATCTCGTCTCAGATTTTTAGAGAACTGCCAAAACTTGTTGGGATCTTTTTTAATTGAATTCGCGGTGTAATCTATATAGCTGAGCCAGCATTTACGTTGTTGTGATTTGTGTCTTCGTCTTAGGCAGGAGAAAGTCTCATAATCCCTTGGGTTACCGTAGTATCTCGTAGACAACCAATGAGTTTCACATGCCCTGTGATCGTGATGGGTTTGGTAGACCCCGGGTTGATTGGTCATGATTACTTTGGTTGGTAGTAGCGTGAGTTTCGTACGGTTCGCTGGGAAATACACAGGCATACTTATAATTAGGGAAGAACTAACGGTGACCCCAAGATTGGCTTTGAGCAGTGAAGCAAGAAGGTATCTCAGACTTACCTGAGACTCATCATTCGTCGGAGTCCAGGTCATAGTTCTACGGAAGACCCCAGTCAGTTTGGAAATCTGGCTCACAGCCGTAGGGGGTCCTACGGCGGTGAGGCGAATTTCTAGCTGTCTTATGGGCCTGAAGCGAGGACCGCCACCCTGGGAAATAGTATAACAATTTTGTACCAAGAGCACAGTTCCTTTCATCGTTGTAATCAAGGTTCTTTCAGCCCCTAGAGTGTAATCCCTCTGGGGGCTGAAAGAACCAGAATTTTTCTTTCCGGCATTATAAATTCCAATCTGCACTGTCTTGAATAAAGGTACGTGCTTTCCAAATTCCTGCCCTTTAGACTCGATCACTTTTCCAACTTTGTTTTCGTATATTGACTGTACAGAAATAAAATTCTTGCAAGCTTCTTTCTTGCAATCGTCCAACATAATATTAACTTCATTTCGCACTTGGTCAGGCTTACAAAGATGACTTTTCTTACGAAGTACGATTTCTTTTGTAGGATTTAACGTAATTGTCGCACTGCACGTCTCTTTGTTGCTGCATCTCCATAAAGTCGTAGCATCGCCATTATTGGCATCTAAATTGTATTTAAACCCTTCATGTAATAATTCAGGTTTTCCCCTCTTACTATTCACAAACGTCAAATCCATTATTTACATTAATTTGCCTTTATTAATTTATTATTGTGCAAAGAAACTCATTTGACAATGACAATAATATAATGACATGACACGGTTAAAGTGTGCTTTCAATGCATCATTTTATAAGTGGCCAGTTGTTATCAATACAGATAGTTTTGACGATAAGTATATGGTAGCTGCAAAGATATATCATCCTTTGCAGCTACCATTACATATTTAGTATTTTAACCGTCTTCAAAAAGGTGGAGGTTTCTCAACTTGACCGTTTTTTTTATGAGTTTTCGGGGATCACTTCGCAGTGAAATTAGTTTTTAATCTAAAACTTTAAAAACCTATTGAAGGCAGTGCCACTTAGAAAAATATTACTCGCCACATGGACGAATGAGGAAATGGACGAACGAGGATATAGACGTATGAGAAAATTGACTAACAGGGAAATCGACGAATGAGGAAATGGACAAACGGGGAAAATGACAAACGGGGAAATGGACGAACGGGGAAAATGACAAACTGGGAAACGACGAGCGGGGACCGAGTAGACGAACGGGGAAATGGACGAAGGGTTCCGAATTGCTTTATTTCACAATGCAGTTTTTTTTTTATATATGAGAGATAGGTCTCACAGCTATTCGATATTGTGGTGTTGTTATATGTTATAAATTTTAAGTGAAATTTTAGTACTGATTGAACCATACCATACCATACCAACTGAAACTGCAGATCAATTTATTTATAGAACAACTATGAATGCAGGGTTCAATTTGTATTAATTTGAATAGAACATAAAGTACATATTGTAGTGTTCTAAATATATTGGGACTATTGGATAAGACATAAAATTAAAAACTGAATAATTGTAATGAAAATTATTGAGCAAAGTAAAACTTAAATTTAATTATTTCTTGTACCCCATATTACTTTGAGTTAAATTTAGTTTTAGTATTTGAGTTAAAATTAGGGTTCCCTTGGGCGGATTTTTTGTAGGGTTCTCTAAATATATTTTTTTGTAAATTGTAAGTATCGTTTGTAAAAAATGTCTGTGTCAGAGCTTCAGCGAGAGGTTAGCAGGGAACATAGATGGTTTACATCTTCTCGTGCCTTGGTGGCGCGTCAAGATAGGAGCGATGTTGTGTTGGAGCGTGCGCTAGAGTTGAAAGAACGCTGCAATATCGTTTTGGAGTTGTGTGCTAAAGTTGATTCTATTGTAGATTCTCCACAACCCAGATTGGACCAACTGATAGCAGATGTCAATTTGGTTTAGTCATGGCCGATTCCATCACCCAGACGGCCGCAGAGATAAGGACAATAGCACAGGGCTGGTCGCATTGCTGAGAGTGATGCCGCTCCCCCTTAAAGTATAGTGTCTAGATTGCCAGGTATAGAGTTCACTTTGACGGAGTTGTAAAGGAATGGGTCAGTTTCCGCAATTTGTTTGATAGATTGGTACATTTTCGAATGGACTTACCCAAAGCCAATAACAAGATGGCTCAGTTATTGTCGGCTTTGGAGGGCGATGATAAGGAATTGATACGCACTTGGCCGTTACGGAAGTTAATTACGAAATAGCCCGCCATTTATAGATAAGGCGCACACTTACTACGGAGATTAGTTGACGCTCAGTTAAAGTGATTGTTCAACATTCCAATAGTGATAAGAATAAGCGCCATACAGGCATAAGTGTTAAATCCGGTATTGTCTGTCAGGAAGGCCTTGGAAAACTTAGGGTTACCAGTAGTCGTAGTGTCGTACTTACTATTGCATGTTGTTTTGTTTCGCCGAATAGTGCCGGAGAACAGAGAACTTAAGGCCGTCATTTATCGCCTCCCCGGAGCGACAGAGTGTCGCCCCTAGGGGCGCTGTGAGCAGGACTTTCCCGCAGAGGAGGGAGGGCGAAGAAATATTGGGATCAGTTAGCCCAATGAACCCAGCTAGTGATCCCTGCCCATGATGCAGGAAAATTGGCCATGGCTTGGCCAATTATAATTAATTTAGGGAACAACGAGTTCAGGGGTAGCATCATATCACCCAGTAACGAGGCTGGTGTTTTAAATGCTTGGGTCCACATCTACTCAGGTACAGGGTGACTGGGCATAATCAGAGTTATACAATGGGGGTCCCTGAGTTTTTGGGTTCGAATCGGCCAATGTCTCCACCTGCACAGGGGCGTACTAGGGTACAGGGCTGCACTCAGAATGATCTAACTGGGGATCCTGAGTTTTCAGTTGCGACTCTGTGCCGAATCCGGCAGGATTGTATTGCCCATCGCCTCCGCATTTATTTGGGGTTCAGAAGGTAACACAACATGCGTTTGCGCCCTTCTGGACTCCGGTGTCCAATGTTGTATTGGGTAGAAGGATTTGGAAAAATGGTTTGAGGATACGGTGAACGCATGGACGTACAGCCAGATTGTATTGTGCTGGCTGAAGGCTTCGATCCATACCTTGGAGGTTTTTTCTGCGAACCGTGTCTCCTATATTCGGTCTTCTGAGGTTACACTAACCTGGAGACATGCTCTAGGAGAGTTGGACCTGACTGATTGTGCATCCAGGAGATGTCGGGCTCCTGAATTGTTTAGCATCATTTGTGGTAGAGTCTGCCTTGGCTTGCCAAATGAGAATCGGACTGGCCCCATAGCCTTGTAGTAGTGTCTTCGAACCATGGCGTCGGAGCAGCCGTATACGTGACCCAAAAGGATTAGGAAACAGATGAGGGTGTTCTTCTAGACTGGTGTAGCTCTTTTGATAAGTTGGTTAAGGTATCCACTCGGAGTAGGAGGAAGATTACGCAATGGGACTCTGCCGTGTTTGGCTCGTCACTCATTACTGCTTCCTAAGGGATCACTATCATAAAGATAAATATAAATACGCGCATGGTGCAGCACTGCAGGCACACGTCCGTGCCGGCGTGCGCGCATGGGGGCGACGCCCAGCAGCACTCTGCTCACCAGTTCACTGCTGTCGATGCCTGCGTAAATCACGAATAATCTTCTGTCCACCAACGACACTAAGCTGTGGTCGTGTAAACTGTCCCTGACAGTGGGGTTACGGTAACCAAGCTGCCTGATAAATCTATTCTGCACGGACTCCAGTCAATCACTGTGTGACCAGGCAGGTGAGGCGTACTCTAACAGACTGCGGCCGTAGGCGAAGTAAAGCTGTTTAAAGGCTGAAGAAAACCGTAGTGGTTTGAATGCACGATAAACAAATCCTAGTATTTTAGCAGCCTTTAAATTAATGTGTTCGTAATATGGTAGGAAAGTAAGTTTGCTATCTAAAATAACGCCAAGGTTTCTGATTTTTGCGACACTCCCTATCCGCTGATTGTTTAAAACATAATAAAATTGTTAGTCAGATCGCTATCTGGAGAATGTGAGGGACTGGAATTTCACAAGGCTAAGATCCAGGCTGTTTCGCTGGCAATAATCACAGAGCTTGTGCAGATCTTCCTGGAAATTGAGACAGTCTGTCACGTGTCCGACAGGCATTAAAACTTTATTGTCGTCGGCGTACAAGAGAAATCGAGCGAATCTTAAGCACGTCGCGATGTCATACAGGCAGATGTTGAAGAGAAACGGACTAAGGTGTGAGCCTTGTGGCATACCTGAAAGGATGGGAGCGAAGCGGTAATGATGAGGACCACTATGGACAGCTTCATTATGATTCCTAAGATAGGACTCAAACCATCTGAGTAGATCGCCGTGCATACCGATTTCAGAAAGTTTAAACAAAATCACAAAATGTTTTAGTCTGTCGAAGCATTTAGAGTAGCCAGTATACACGGCATCCACCTGATAACCATTGTCCATATGACTCACCACCGAGTCAACAAACTCGACAAGGTTAGACATGGTCGAACGTTTCCGCGTTAACACGTGCTGTTCCGGTGGAATGCTGGAAGCTACAATTGGGTAGATTTGGTCATGGACAATAAGTTCAAAAAGCTTGCTGAAAACTGGCAACACAAACACAGGACGATAGTGTTCAGCGCCTAACTTAGAACCCCCCTTATGGGTCGGGACGATAAATGCTTTTTGCCATTACTCAGGCAAAATATTTTCTTTAAGTGATCTTTGGAATATAATGTAAAGTAGAAAAGCTAGTTGGTCTACGCAAAGACGCGTAAAAATTGGTGAAAATTCATCGTGATGCGCACACTTATTGGTGATAATCTTTTTTAATTATGTGTGGACTAAGTTCGCCGATTATTTGATACTACCTACATTGCTGACAGAGTCCCGATCTGAGGATGGTGGTGTAACGGCATTAAAGGCTAAGTTCGAGCCACCGCTATCAGTAGCTATGATCGTCTATTCTACCTACCCCAAAAAGAGATGTCCCGATTCAGCTGTAAAATTTGTAAGTTAAGAAAGATAAGTCTGAATGTCTCGTTCGTTGAGAAGTTCGTTAGGCGTACAATAGTCAAACGGAAGATTGATTCAGGAAGTTACGGTTTCAAGTTAGACAGAGAAAGCATATATGCTCGCAAGCCGGTATTTCGCATCAGTTAGCGGTGTATTGCGCCAGATCGATCATTGTTGTATTTTGTGTGATGGTACCATTTATTTTTTGTATATATGGGCGCTTGGAACTTCTTTTAGTAGTCGACCACAATTTATAATATTTGTTTGTGATATCGTATAGATATCCGTCGTAGTTTTACGACGTGAGTACTCAATGATATTTCATGTGCTCGCTAGTAGCGGCTAGTGGTGGTTCCAATTATATATTTAGTTCACGGCAATAACGATCCGAATAGACCGGTTTACACAATTGTGATTTGATTTTCCGAAATGGGTTTGAACTAGCGGTTACCTCAAAAGGTCCGTAACGTTCTGAAACCTTCAACTCTGCGCAATTTGAGCTGGATGTTATCGAAACGTAGTCATTAGCGCTTTAGGAGATCTAACCCTCACCATAGCGAAGTGCATAGTTCGGTAAATACCAAACTATGAATTCCACTGACCTCAGCACGACCTCGGCCAAGCCTTATCATATATATTTGACAAAGCCTACACATTAGACCTCCAGCGAAATTTACATTTAATTTAAAGATGCAACTTGAATCCATACTGACCCAAGGCAAAGCAAAACAATCTACCCGGTCCTAAACAATGAACTTCAGACTGTAATTTGATCTCTTCGCGCGTCCCCGACAACACTCAAATGTCAAAATATCAACAGGATAGGTGATCTGTGTTGACACCGGTTTAACTTTGTTCTGAATTTGTTATTTCCATCCGCGGAACCTCATCGATCAAACAGTCTCCCTGTGCCCTGCCAACCTAGGTTTAGCCGCAACTAAACTCCTGTCTAGCCTAGTCTAAAAACCTAGTGTTATACCACGTCCATTATCGACACCACTCTAAAATGGTTGAGTTTGATTTGAATGTGCTTGTATGTTGAATGACTGTGTGTGTGGGAATTTCAAAACTCGCTACTCGAAAGGAATGAGGAGAGGATTAGCCCGCAAATATCCTAAGAGCCAATCCAGGAACCCTATGGTGAAGGAAAAAGGAATTTAGGGTCGCTCCAAGCCCAGACTCAGACTCAGATCAGTTACCTACAAGTTCTTATCTAACGACCCAAGGATAGTTTTGGAATTTTGGGTAGGTTGATTTAAAGGATAAGAACCGAGGTATATCTCGGCGCTTCAGACACTCACGAAAAACCACTGAAACACGCAATCACAATTCGTATAGTTCAGACGCGTAAGACGGCAGACCAAAACTGTTTAGAATCGTGAAAGACGACTGTCACAGTAGCTAAACGCTGAGACTGAATGCTCTCCCTTCCCCCGCTATCGTATTTATAGACCCCACATGTCTGTAAAAAAAAATGGCGTCCTTTGCGAACACGCGCTGCCCAAGCGAAGCTTCTTATCTCTAACTATACAGGGTCCAATTTCAACCAAACTTGCTATACAGATCCGCCGTTCTACAAACTTTGTGTTCGCAAATTCACTATGATCAACCGTAGGTTATCACTCAAGCCATTCGGTATTGCCGAAACACAAAATCTGTTGATCGCTGACCATTAAAGCTTGTTGCGATTAATTTAGGCCTTCCCGACCGCTAGCGCGCTAGACAAAGACCACTAGAATGATATTCAGACCCGTGGTGTCAAACTCACCATCTCATACCAAACAAACGTAATTGTATATTTGCAGTCAACATAACAGCTTTCTCCGTATCGTTCCATAATAACCTTCCATTATTTCGTTATTCATAATTTATTCAGCGCGCAGCCAAATCGGCTCTGATCCCTACACATCTCGCAGGAATGCGACAAAAAAAACCTGACCTGAACTCTGTTCCTGGAACCAAACCACGCGCTCGGCTCATTGTTTTTTGCCAACTTACCCTGAGCTACTCAAAACCCCAAACGTTATATGAACCGATTTTCGTATTCAAAACAGCGCGGCGTTGGGCTAGCCCTCTGTCACGCAAAATGAAGTATAAAATGTACTGACTCTCGTGTACCATTACAGCCCCCTCCCAGACCTTGAGACACTGTTTATCTCAGTTAAACATGGCGCAAGGATCTCATTACCACAATGCTAATCCATGCTTTGTCCATATCCACTCTATACGTACGAACATCTCAAATCATGTACACAGACCGATGAATCTGTCAATTATGTATATAATATTTACACAACTTGATTGAGCTCTCTCCTGTCTTATCTTATTTATCTATCTAACTATACAACCTCGCTTACCCGCAACTTATCCTAATTCGTATTACTATATATATACATTTTTTTTTTCCTTTCTAAACCATGCAAGATCCTTAAATCTACAAAGTAGTTACACAAATTTACAGCTTACAGTTTAATTATATAACTTTTATACACTATCTTATTTATCTACGCCCTTATTCGTCCTCGCATAATACCTGGCTATATTTATAGTATTGTAGTTACCCAATATCTCATTTGAACCCGGATCTACTAAAGTATAACAGTTCGGATATACCACTGCCGAAATAACATAAGGCCCTTTATACAACAATGAAAATTTCCGCATGATTTTATGTTCTTTATTTGAACGCACAAAAGTCTTAAGTTTCACATAATCACCTATACGATAGACTTCTAACTTACGCCGTTTGTCTGCCTGTCGCTTACGTCGTTCACTAGAACTTTTAGATTTTTCTATCCCTACATTCCGCACCTGTTCCGTATCTCGCGCACTATGACCTAATAACCATTCATCGCCTAATTCCTTGTCAATAGTTAACGGTTCCCGCCTACCAAACGCTAACTCATTAGGCGCAAAGCCTGTGCTTGTGTGTTCGATATTATTGTAGCAATTTTGAATGTCCGGTAACACGTCGACCCAACTACGATTACTTCCGCCGCAATGAGTTCTAATTAGTCGACCTAGCTCGCGATTTACTCTTTCTACGCTATTAGAATTTGGACAATACACCGACGTATGAGTGACCCGAATCCCTAGCTGTTTGAGACCAAATTCCCAAACTTTCGATATGAACTGTGGTAATATCGTAATTATAGTTTCGATAGGTATTACCCTATGAAATCTCTTTGTACAAGCGAGCACGCTCCTACCTGTAGCTTTTCGCATTGGATACAATTTTATCACCTTACTGTACACGTCTTGAATCACATATATATATTGATATCCGAATTTACCTACGGGCAATGGCCCATAAAGGTCCGAGAAAACTTTCTCACCCAACTTTTCCGCCAACACCGGTGTACAAGGACCAACGGTATTGTTAGTACTTGGTTTGACCTTTTGACATATGTCACAACTTCTTATCACCGTGCTAATCACCCTACTCATATGAAGAAAATAATATCCGTCCTTCATCAGTGCTAATATTTTATATCTGCCGTAGTGACCTATTTCTTCATGTATGTGTAAAATTAGTTCCTCCTTTAGTGATTTCGGAATTACTAACAACTGTACGTTCCGCTTCGGCACGTGAAAATATAACTAGCTTGTAATTATCAAACCCTCTCGTTTCCGTATCTACCACCCTACGTCTGATACAACCGCTAATTCGATTTAACCGCTCATCTTCGCTTTGTAATCTCGCAATGTCCCGTAAACTCGAAATAACACTTGCGGTATTCGATGCCTGAAACCAGAATATTCCCGGCTGAACATTCATACTGTCATTCATGCCTCCAGGTCCTGCTATTTGCCTGCTTAGCGTGTCGGCAATTTGATTGTCAGTCCCTCGCACAAGTTCTATGTTGTAATCGAATGGCTCTAAAAACATAACCCATCTAGTTACGCGTGCCCCCAATAAAGTCCACGACTTAATGAACGTCAAACTTTTATGATCAGTTCTAATAATAACTTTTTCTCCCCGCAAATATATCTCAAATCGCTTTAAAGTGTATATAACTGCATACATTTCCTGTTCGCTGACAGACCTAGACTAGATAGTTTGAGCTCCCTTAAATGCCTGCGAACAAAACCCTATAATTCGTTCCTGGCCCAAATCATCTAATTGATAAACATAGCCCCCAATTCCTATAGCGCTGGCGTCGCATTGAACATAATATGTCTTTCCCGCCAATGGCTGACTCAATATTATACTTTCTGAGAATTGTTTTTTTATCTCGTCAAAAGCACTCTGCACCTGCGCTCTCCAGACGAACTTGACTCCAGACCGTAATAAATTGTACAAGGGCTGTGTTAACGTTCCAAAATTTTTTATAAACCTCCTAAAGTAATTTATGAACCCCAAAAACGCCCTCAATTGCCTGACAGTTCTGGGTGACGGATATAATTTAAGTGTTTCAATTTTGTCCGGGTCCATTTGCAAACCTTGTGTAGACAAAATATGCCCCAATAACTTGACCTTTTTTTGTGCGAACTCGCATTTTTTTAGTTTGCATATGAAGCCCGCGTCTTTCAATTTACTCAGAACCGTGTCCACTTGAGACAAATGCTGATCGAAGTCACCTTCAGTTAAAATCGCCAAATCGTCAACAAAATTTAAACAATATGACCTAACCTCTGGCCCTAAGATTAAGTCCATCGCCCTCGAAAATGAACCCACACTGGTTTTCAACCCCTGAGGTAAAACGTTGTAAACATAACTTCTGCCTTGATATACAAAACCCGTGTATCGTTTAGATTTGTCTGATAATGGTATAGAAAAATACGCATGTTTGATATCAATAACCCCTATGTTATTTATCCGGCGACCCGATTGCAATATCTCACTCATTAAAGGTGTAGTTTCAACTTCCCCAACCATTCCCGTGTTCAATTTTCGCGCATCTAGCAATATACGGACCTCCCCTGACTTCTTTAGTGCACAAGTCAATGAACTGCTGAAATCCGTAGACTGCCTGCTAATAATACCTATCTGTTCCATTTCTTTCAAACGTTTTGTTACTTTATAGCGAAATGCGAACGGTATGGGATAGTTTCGTTTTGCGAAAGGCGTTTCATCTCTCATTTTTATCTCATGTATATATTTATTTGTCCGACCTACCCTATCGCTAAACAACTCTGCATGTTTATTTAACACCGATAATAACTTTGTTTTGTGTTCAACAGGTATTGATGAATTATTCACATATTCCTCTATCATATTTCTACTGGTATCTTGGTTCTGTACCTCCATTGTACAACAGCAAGAATCCTGATTAGGACCAGTACCTAATGGTATTTCACACATCCGCCCGGCGCTTCGTATAATTAGCCTCTTATTTCCCTCACACATTAAACTGGCTCGCGTCTGCTGTATAAAATCAAACCCTAAAATTAAATCTTTAGGCACCCTTGTTAATACTAGCATTGGAGTATCGATAACGCATTCACCTATTGTTAATGGTAACGTAACTAACTTATCAACCTTTTCCTTACTGACCCCAAATGCACCTGTGATTCTCAAACTTGGAATCGGTATTTCCGTCGGTTTTCCCAATTGCCTGCATACTTCATCGTACACTCCCCGACTAATTACACTGATTTCGCTCCCCGAATCAATCAAACTCCTTACAACAATATTTCCAATACGCACATCTATCTCAGGTAATGTCAATGTACTACATAAATGTACGCAAATTCACTATGATCAACCGTAGGTTATCACTCAAGCCATTCGGTATTGCCGATACACAAAATCTGTTGATCGCTGACCATAAAAGCTTGTTGCGATTAATTTAAGCCTTCCCGACCGCTAGCGCGCTAGACAAAGACCACCAGAATGATATTCAGACCCGTGGTGTCAAACTCGCCATCTCATACCAAACAAACGCAATTGTATTTTTGCAGTCAACATAATAGCTTTCTTCGTATCGTTCCATAATAACCTTCCATTATTTAGTTATTCATAATTTATTCAGCGCGCAGCCAAATCGGCTCTGATCCCTACACATCTCGCAGGAATGCAACAAAAAAAACCTGACCTGAACTCTGTTCCTGGAACCAACCCACGCGCTCGGCTCATTGTTTTTTGCTAACTTACCCTGAGCTACTCAAAACCCCAAACGTTATATGAACCGATTCTCGTATTCAAAACAGCGCGGCGATGGGCTAGCCCTCTGTCACGCAAAATGAAGTATCAAATGTACTGACTCTCGTGTACCATTACAGCGGCACTGGGCGGTTGCTTACATCACTGTAAACCGATAATAAATGTTCCAGGAATACATCGCAGGCTTCCTATCCGTTGTTAGAGGTACGTGAGCGAAACGATATTCTCTCATTCATTCGCAACCCCGAAGACCTTGACCGCCTCATGGGCCCAGACCTTCCGGAACTTTCCCCTACAGCCTCAACAGCCTCAGCAAATACAAATCACACCATTCCAAAATTCTCCGCCGGAGACTCACGAAACGAAGCCTCGCAGTCCACTTAGCTCTCCAATACGTCCTCTCAGTATAATCTGCCTGATGATATTATTAATGTTCCTGATATACTATTTCCTACCAGGAAAAACTACTATTAACATTTATTATAAGTGTTTGAAAATGAGTGGATCGTTTTCCACTTTTGTTATTGTTGTTTCCAGTCTCACTAGCTGCAATGTGTCAAACATTATTTATTTCATATATTTATCACCTACGTATATATCTACTGTATAAAATATTATTTTTATTACTCATATTACTATGATTATAATGTAGACAAACGTAGTACATACAAATCTTCCGCTAACACGATATCTTGCTGCGCCATACGTGACTTATACGACCCAAACTACACACACTATTTAATACAACTATAAAAATGGCCAACATTAATATTGCAAGCGATATTGATACTTCATTAGACATCCCAAGTCACGCAGTTGAATCAGCAGCACTCTGTAAAAACGTGTTGGTAAATTCCTATAATCTGAAAATTGCAACATTTAACATTAGAAGCCATAACTGCAATTTCGACAGATTCCTAACTTTGCTTCATCGTCTAGACCTCAACTACGATGTTATTATTCTGACTGAATGCTTCCTTGGCCACTCTCCACTCATTAGAAAAATTTATGGATATTCACATTATCACACTGTCAAGTACACCAAACAAAACGGAGGCGTCATTGTTTATAACAAAGAAACCTGGAACCCTACGGTCACCGAACCAGAATTTGATGACGCGAACTTTCTTCTGATTAGCTTACCAAACAGTTTTAATATAATAGCTCTATTTAGATCTCCCTCCGTGCATAATATAGGAAATTTTCTAGTTTCAATAGACGATATTCTCAAGACACTAAAACACAGTAAGAACACAATCATAGCAGGTGATAATAACATAAATATACACACAGACTCCGCCGATACCCGAAGACAGACAATCTTTGCCTTACTGCAGAATACGGTTTTCTCCTTGTCATTACCATACCCACTAGAGATAAATCCTGCATAGAACATATTTTCCTAAAAACGAAAAATTAATCCATAGCCGTAGTCTGCAAAACGACAGTGACAGATCACGACCTCGCAATGGTCGCTATAAATACGAATCAAACTATTAACTCACCCAATAGATAGATATCTAAAAACTAACTATAATGAGGTAGTAAATGACCTGAAAGCCATTGATTGGACTGTTGTCACCAACTGCCAAAATGTGTCAGAAGCAACCAATATTTTTACAGGAAAACTTAATGAGGTCATCACAAGAAACACCGAAGTCAAGCCAACCAGTCGAGCTCAGTACCACATAAAGCCTTGAATAACTCAGGGTCTGATTCGATGCATGAAACACAGAAACAACTTACATCTTAAATGTTCCTACATTACACAACACCCAAATGACGCAACCACTCACACCATCTACAATAGATACCGAAACTTCTGTGTCAATATACTTCACCGAGTAAAGGCAGAATATGAAAATAAAATGCTAACAAAAAATCACAAAAACCCTAAAATGCTTTGGAAAATAATTAAAAATATCTGCGAAATCTCAATATCTAAAACTCTCTACCGAGCTCTTAAGAAGTAAAAGCAACCTGTTCGGTCTTATACTAAAGATACCAAACACGTAAAATGCAAACGGTGCAAGCGACACAATACCTATCTTATTACTTATTTGGCAATTCAGTGCATCATTTGGAACCGTCGCGACCGGGTGCATTCACTCAACATTCTTACATAATCATTATTATTTTAACATACATAAGTTCCAGTGTTTTAAAAGATTAAATACACCTTTCTATCAAAAAACTCGGGACTTTTAAATTTTAACAAATACACGCATCACCTCATTGCATAGTTTGTATTGCCATAAACATACTGCCACCTGGGGAAAGATAGTTAAGCTAACCTTAAGATTTAGTATAAAAACACGTACATTTAAATTAAAAATGCAATGAACAATGCTATACACGTTTAACAAGTTTCATCTCCATATACCTAAGATAATTCTCATAAAGGAATCTATTTTTAATTCTAAACATAAACAAACTTAAATTGCTATTTTTAATTCTAAACATAAACAAACTTAACTTGCTATTTCTTCTTTAACATAGGTAGGAAACAAATATATAGTCTGTAGTGAAGTGACCTGTTAAACAATTTTTCTTAACTCTAAACTTTTAACTAAATATGAATAAACATGTTATTTTTCAATAGGTAGGACAAAAATAGTCTGTAGTGACCTATTATATAATTTATTTTCTGCTGTTTTTACTTGCACGGCTCTAACCTTGCCGTCCTTCCCAGGACAAACCTTAACTACTCGTGCCATAGGCCAAACTAAAGGAGGGGAATTTGGTTCTGTCGTGACCTTCAGCAATTTTGGGCAAAGAGTGGCACCATTTATTTCTATTTTGCAATGTATTTAAATAATACTTGTACCAGGCCTTCCAGAACCTTTGCTGAAGTTGGCTACATTTTGCCGAAAATCAAGCCTGTTAGTGATACAGTCAGAAACCTCTCGTTTAAGATACATTGTGAGAGCTGTTCCTATCAAGAAATGTCAAGGAGTCAGGTAGCAGTAATCATTGAGGACCTCTGATAGAGGTAAGATAAGACGTGAGTCTAGCACGGCCTTTATTTGACACAAGACCGAATTCAACTGCTCATAAGTCAGTTCAGCACTCAAAACTATTCTTTTTAAATGAAATTTCATGCTTTTTACAGCCGCTTCTGCAAGCCCTGCTAAAACAGGCGCGTTACTAGGCGTAAAGTGAAATTTATGCCTTATTTGGCTGCATAAGCTTGCACAAGCGTCTGATGAAAGGCAGAATTACTAAGCTTGCACAGCTCAGCCAACTGGTTCCTTGCCCCACGAAAACATCCACCGTTATCGCAAAAGACATCGCTAGGCAACCCTCGTCTACTCAAAAAATGCTTGAAAGATGCCAGGAAAACATCTGTTGATAGATCAGAAGTTAATTCTAAATGTACTGCTTTCGTTTCGAAGCAAACATAAATACAAACGTAACCTTTACTGATTACCGCGCTTCGCACTCTCTTGCCTGGCCCAGCAAAGTCGATCCCTATCTTTTGAAATGGTCTGCACGCAGTGACGCGATGCTGAGGCAAGGATCCCATTAGCTGCTTATGCTAATGGGATCCTTGAACCTGAAACATACCATATATTTATGAGTCGCTTTTTAGACTTGTCGCATGCCACTTACTAGCCAGTATTGTTGGTTTAAATTCGCTAACAGTGACTTGGGGCCAGCATGTAACAACCTGACATGTTCTCTTTTTATGATCAGTTCAGTTATCCGAGATTTGTTCGGCAGAATGATAGGGTGTTTCTGTGAGAGTGGTATATCTGAATTATCTTATCGGCCACGTACTCTAAGCAAACCATTTTCGTCTTAATATGGATGTATTGGCTTAAGGGACCCTTGCACGCTGTTGCCTTTTTGCAATGAGCCTATTTCATCACTGAAATACACCAACTGCTCGTGCTTTATTATTTGATGCAACGCGCGTTGCAATTCGTCAGGATTCAGCACTCTTTCACTTACCTTACTATCACCTTTTACATTGTGACAGAATCTGTAAATGTATCCTATTACTCTGGCCATTTTATCAATGTCTGAATATTTTTCCAGTATTTGAAAAATATTATACTGTTCAGTTGCAGTAAGTACTAACTTATCGAGCATGGGATTTTCCACTTTCATCTCAGGTAAGTCTCTCGGCAAGTCTGTATTTTTATTATCAAATGTGTACTCACATTGCAGGAATTTCGGTCCCTCCCACCAGAGGGAACATTTGGGAAGCTCCAGTGGACTGATGCCTCTGGTTATAAGATCAGTAGGGTTGTCTGATGATGGTACATACTGCCAGGCCCATTTGGATGTTTTTTGCTGAATCACACTCACTTAGTTCGCAACGTAAGCTTGTATTTTAGTTTTGTCAGTTTGAATCCAAGCTAAGGCTATTTTTGAGTCAGTAATAAGTGCACATCATCTATGTGTACACTTTTACACAATTTTCCATATACTCTTTCCATAAGTATTGACAAAAGCAACGCGGCATTTACCTCCAGTCGAGGTATTGTTAGTGGCTTCGCACGTGGGTTGAATCGCGACTTTGAACAGAGCAAGTGTAATTCAGCCTTACCCGTTATGTCGACCACGCGTAGGTATATACAGCACCCGTAGCCTTTAGTGCTCGAAGCGTCACTGAATCCAATCAGCTGTACTGCCGCTGCTTTGTTGGTTGCGATACATCTACCTAAATTAATGGGCTACATGTCAGCCAAGCTGCTAGCAAAATTGTGCCATTCACCAACCAAATCGTTAGGTAAGCGTTCATCCCAGCCTAAGTCATGTGACCAAATTTTTTGTATAATGCTTTTTGCTTTTACTACAATTGGACATACAAAGCCCATGGGATCATAAAACCTTGATATGTAGCTTAAGACTTCCCTTTTTGTTATTTATTGCTTTTGAATGACTCTGGACTGTTTATAGTGAAACAGTCCTTTTTAACGTCCAAGTTAAGCCCCGAAGCTTTCATACTAAAGTTACTCTTTTGAAAGTCAAGTTCGCTGTATTGTTGCTCAGCTTCAGGTATGTCGCTCAGAATATCAGGTGTATTAGAACCCCATTTGTGCAAGCTGAAACTGCCATAGCTCAACATCTCACATAGCTGATGTTTAGCCTCAATCAGTTGGTGCTTATCAGAGCATGAGTACAAAACATCATCAACATACGTGCAATTTTTTAATATGAAGGACACCAGTGGTAGGTCATGTTCATGCTTTTGTGCAAGTTCAAGTAAGCACCTAGTGGCTAAAGAGCTCGATGACTTTACTCCGCATGTGACTGTGTCAAGGCGAATACACTTTATAGGCTGGTCTGGGTTTTCCCTCCACAAAATGTTCTGGAGTGAAGTGTGCTCCAGATTCACTAGAATGTTGCGAAACATCTTCTTAATATCTGAACTCAATTTAAATTCCCCAAATCTATACAGCATTACAATATCAAACAATTCCTTTTGTACTTTAGGCCCATTCAATAAAATGTCGTTCAATAAGACCTTCATGCCGGTTTTCATAGACGCGTCAAATACAACACTTGTACGCGTGCTTTTGTTTTGCTCGTTTACTACAGCATGATGCAGCATGAAGTAAATCGCGTCTTCATTGAAATTGTATGAGCTGATGTTTACATAGTGACCATGCCCCAACTCAACATATTCATCTATAATTTTTTGATAATCTGTCAGCAGATTAATATTCTTTTGCAGCCTTTTTTCAAGACTGAGAAATCTATGCAAGGCTAGGTCGAATGAGTTACCTAGAGTTTTATTTATGCTGTCAGGCTCTAACTTCAATGGCAAGTCAACGGTGAACCTTTTTTCATCTAATTTGGCAGTATTTTTTGAATATATCCTCTGCTACTTGTTGCTCTGAGCTCCCCTCTTTCCCTTGAATTAATAGTTCCGGAACACGCTCCACTTCCCAGAACTTTTTGATAGTAGAACTAGCATCTGAGTCACATTTAGTGCAAAACAGTACAACCTTCAGCAATTATGTGGCCAAATCTGGTGTTGAAGATGCTCGGAGATGTAGGATTCTGCTGCTGCTCAGGGTCATTGCCCGCAGAGAGGTTCTGCGACTCCTCAAGTGGCAGTATTATCTGGAAAAATACATCCGCACCAACCAACATGTTGATCTCTGATGGCTTATTGAAGGTTGTGTCAGCTAATGTGACTCCAGCCGGTATGGCTATATCTTTTAGATTGACTTTTTTTTGTAGCAGGTTGCATGTTATTTTCTCTACCACATGACAGTTGATGAGGGTATTGAACGGAGATGTCAGAGAGTGAACTTGCAAAGGAATGCAATAGCTTATCTTGCTTTTGCCTTGAGATATACCTATCAGGTTTATGTCACTACGCTGTGGCGTTAATTCGTATACCTCGATAGCCTTTGTAGTTATTAGTGACACTTGAGAGCCGGAGTCGAGAATACATTTAACATGTACCTCTCTTCCGCTCTTTGAGTACAGCTTGACACGAGCTGTAGGGATCAAAACATTACTAGAGCTACCGCCAGAGAGGAGAACCACTGGATCTGGCCCTCTGCTGCCATCTGTGTGTAGGAGGGTGTTGTGTTGGCCTTTACACACTCCACACCTGAAGTGATATTTACATTTGCCACTGTGTGGGTTGAGGCAAGTATGGCACAACTTTTCTTTTTTGCTGAATATTACTCTGTCATTTGATGAAGCCAGCTTGAATTTGGGACAAGTAAATAATTTATGACTTGACTTACAGTATGAGCAGTCCATCGATGGTTTGTTTGAGACAGCAGCCAACACTAACTTGTTCTTGCTCGGGGTCTGCATGCGGCCTGCAGCTTCAATCTGCTCAGGAGAAGACGAAGTGACATTCAACTTCAAAACCGATAGCGCCTCTTTTATCATTATTCATCTTACGTTGCAAGAACTAAGTACGGCGAAATTGGCATTAATTAAACGTGTGCAATACAATGAATTTGCGACGGAAATATAACATTTACGTAAACATAACAAAGTCGACTCAAAAAGTAAATTGATTTCTCTCAATCCATTCATTGACAGTGAACAAATTTTACGTGTCGGTGAACGCCTGAAGCAAATATCATTAACAATGGCGATGAAACATCCCAAAATTATACCTCGCAACACACGCCTGGCTACATTTCTCATAGATCAAGCCCATCTGCAAACATTTCACGGGGGCCCATGGCTCACGTTGGCTAAATTGAGACAAGAACACTGGCTTACAGGAGGTAACAACACTGTGAAACAGGAACTGAGAAAATGTGTAACTTGTCGTAAACATGAAACGAGAAAACAAGATCAGTTGATGGGAGATCTCCCGGCCGCGCGAAGTAATCCGGCCAGACCATTCTATCATACAGGGGTGGACTACACGGGATTTGTTGACGTAAAGGCTAACAAAGGAAGAGGGATTAAGATACTGAAGGGTTATGTGGTTGTCTTCGTGTGTATGGTGACTAAAGCCGTACACCTGGAATTAGTCTCTGACCTGACTAGCTCGGCTTTCCTTGCTGCCCTAAGGAGAATATCTGCACGCAGAGGGGCGCCACGGCATCTTTACAGCGACAATGGCACTAACCTAGTAGGAGCCAATAACATCCTACAGGAAGAATGTAGTCACATTCAAAAAATATTAAGCGACAGTTTTCAAGCAGAGGTGGCCAATATGAACATTGAGTGGCACTTTAACGCCCCCGCCTGGCCGAGCGCGGGAGGACTTTGGGAACGGGCGGTCCGGAGTCTAAAACATCACTTACGGCGCGTAGTGGGTGAACAAAAAATTAACATTTGAAGAGTACTCCACCCTTCTAGCTCAACTGGAAGCCTGCTTGAACTCACGCCCACTGTGTGCATTAACTGAAAATATCGAAGATTTGGACTATTTAACCCCTGCTCACTTCTTAACTGGAAGAGCAGGCGGGACCATCATAGACACAGAAGAAGATACTCGCACGCGATGGCACTTAACACAAAAGTTGACACAAGACATTTGGAGAAGGTGGAAAACTGAATATTTGTGTCAGTTATCAGCACGAGGAAAGTGGCAACAATTAAAACCTAACATCGAGAGAGGAGATTTGGTGGTGATTCACGACGAAAATTTTCCGTCGGGAAAATAGGCCATGGGAAGAGTGATTGACGTTCACCTCGGAAATGACGGCAGCGTAAGAGTCGTGACGCTTATAACCAAAAACAGGAATCATGAAACGACCAGTAGTTAAGTTATCCGTGTTACCCATGCAACAAAAACAACAAACTGATCAAACAGAACAGAAAAACTTAAAGCAAACCGACCTAATGTAAACAAACGATCAAGTTTCACAACAATGCTTATCACACACCTTTATATTATGACGGCCATAACATGGATATTGTTTCAATGTAACAAGTCTGAATGAAAAGCAAGGCATCTACTTTGATAAAGTCGCTAATATGCAGTTACAGAGAGATGAATGGAAAATCATAACATATTACGATTTAGAGCCGTATTGGGAAGGAAACACTGCATTTAAAAAATACTTCGATCATTTAGAAAGAGTATGTAATACGATCCAACAAACAACTGACTCACTGTGACATAATCATGCTACAATTACGGCACGCGTTCGACGAATAGAGTACTACTACACCAACCCAGCGCACATTCCCGACGTCAGCGCGGGCTTATAAATGGAGTCGGGTATCTATCTAACACGCTGTTTGGTGTATTGGATGACCGATTTGCACAATAATACCAAAATGATATCGAAAAATTACGAACAGACCAAAAACATTTAACTCTATTATGGAAGAATCAGACATCTATAGTAGAGGCCGAATATAACCTGATCAAACGTACAACGGAAACAGTTCAAAAACAACATAAAATTATTAACAAACAACTGCAAAGTTATATGAAAGTCTATCCCAACAAAGAAAACATTAAAATACCACCTATTAATCACATCATTAATATAACAATACCGGAAGTACCAGAGATGAATTTTACAGACGACACGGATGAAAAGTTAATGAGATACACAGAGGAGAAAATACACCAAGTCAAAGAAGAGCCAGTGTTGACGAAGACGATGTAAAAAAAATACATTCATCATTATACTTTGATTTACTCTCTATGGGGGGTCTTCGTCACAATTGCGTTGGCATATACTGTCCGCCGAATTCGGGAGCGACGCTTAGTTGCAGCATCGACCGCGGGGCCGTCGCAACCAACCTTGGAGGCGCAGGAACCGGCAACACGAGCGGCGGCGGGAGCGGAGCGGAGCGGCACCACGCCCAGACCAACCGTCCGCTACGTCAACAGCGGTGAAAAACTAAAGTGCAGTGAGCGAAAAGTGGACAAGTGTAGTGATGATACCCAAAGTGAAAGTTTTTTTAAAGAAAAGGGTACATCCCCAGTGCTCAATAAAATTACGTGCAACATATTGTACAAAATATTCGTGTAACATTTATATACATATCTTACTAAAATAACTTACAATCATTTCTATCATTTTTTTTACTAACAAAATTGTTAATTGAATGTTTTCATCTTATTTCTCGTCTTGCTTATCTATGCCCTCGGCAAGATGTTCGGTCTTATACTAAAGATACCGAACACGTGAAATGCAAATGGTGCAAGCGACACAATACCTAACTAATTAATTATTTGGCAATTCAGTGCATCATTTGGAACCGTCGTGACCGGGTGCATTCACTCAACATTTTTACATAATTATTATTATTTTAACATTCATAAGTTCCAGTGTTTTAATAGATTAAATAAACCTTTCTATCATAAAACTCGGGACTTTTAACATTTAACAAACAGACGCATCACCTCACGCCAAACACAACCCAATCGAATCCATAAATGAATGTAACAAATACTTTACAAATATAGGCAGCAGCTTAGCTAATAATATACTGGTTAAAACTAACCAAACAGAAACAAATTTAGCTTCCCAAGCCAATTCACCATCCTCACCACCTAACTTTTTCTTCATTCAATCAACTAATGAATTCGAACGTCTAAATGGCATCAAAAATTTTCTGGTCAAACACATTGCCCAATATATTGTATAACCTCTCCTTCACATTTGTAATCTCAGCCTCCTCAGTGGCATCTTCCCAGACTCGTATAGTAGTAGCCAGTTACTCCTATTTATAAAGCTAGCGACAAATGCAAACCTAGTAACTACAGACCAATCTCTCTACTTGCTGTACCCTCAAAATTACTTGAAAAAATTACTAATAAACGCCTCATCAATTACTTAGAATCGAAAAATTTACTATCATCAAACCAATTTGGATTCAGACAGGAAAATTCGACCGAAGACGCAATAATCCTACTCTTAAACTCGGTATCTTCCCAGCTTGACAAAGGGCACTGTTCCATCGGCGTTTTCCTAGATCTTGCTAAAGCCTTTAATACCGTTTCTATAGCGATCCTATTACAAAAACTGGAAAACCTGGGCATTAGGGGTGTAGCACTTGACTGGTTCAACAACTATCTTACAGAAAGAAAAAAAATAACGAAAATTGGAAATTTACACAATGACCCAATGCCTATAAATTACGGAAAAAAAAATGTTTTGATTATATTTATTGGATATTTTGGTCGAATGACAGCTCCAAGAGCGGTGGTTAGCTATAACTGCATTTATATGCATAAATAACATGTTACTTATATTCCGCAGTGGGTACATTAGGCCCCTACTAGAAAATAGAGTTTTTTTAGACTATTGTCTGAATAACATTGACATCTCCCAAAAATATTTCAAATTATTCAGAGAAAAGAAGTGACTCGCGTTTGAAGCAGTGAGCTTAAGAACTTGCGCACATGGGACAGTTCGAAGAAGACTCATGTTTGATACGCATATCCTACGTGAACCGCCTACATACAATTTTAATGAGTCAGCGAGGCGTCGTAATCGCACCTTGTGCGAAAAACAATGAGACTATAGTAACTACGCCGCCCGCCTCTGCTATGACGCGAACGATACGCGTATAAAACTCGAGTCAAGCGTGGCGTTGAGGCGGAGCCGCGCGTTGCGCCCGGCTGGGAGTTCGGAATTTGGGTGTCTTAAACCCATTCGGGTAGAGTAGCTAAATCAACAATCACGTATCCCAGGCGAACTGCCGCCAATACATTTCAATGAGGATGTCACGATGACGTGTGCGATCAACAACTAAATTAATGAACGACGATGTCGCCATCGCGACCCGTAGGATATGCATTCACCTTCGAGGAGCCCCGTGCAGCGGAAGGCCTTAGTCAGAACAAGGTCGGGAAAATCCGTGCTGCAGCAAAATAGCATGGTATTAGAGTGATGGTATATAATAAGTATCAATGAAAACTTACGGGATAGGCACTATCAATTGCTCCGCGTAGTTGACTAAAATATTAAACAAAAATATTTAAACCCCCTGACAAAATAATTGAAACTATTAAATTAGGTTTACTTGTTTTCTGGTTGACCCAGGTACCTTCCGACCCATTTATGGGTCAAAAATATTTCATATCAATATTTGAACCTTATCATGAAGTTAAAATCCTGTTGCGTTTACGCCATCTTGCAAAAGCGAATGGGGTCCAATTTTCACGTGAGTATACTCCTGACTAGGCTATTATACAGAAGTATGAGACTACTGGGTCTTTTGAAGTCGTTGGTATTTCTTATTACAAAACCAACATTTGTCGAGCCTTCTTAACAATACCATCATAATGGGGACGAAAAGAAAGATGTTCATCAAATAGTACTCCCAAATCCCTCACCAATGTTTTTCGTAACAACACGGTATCCTTTAAACTGTAGTCATAGGTTATCTTGTTGAGCTTATTTGTGAAAGTGATAACAAAACACTTGGCTACGTTCAGGTAGATAAGATTGGACTCACACCACTCCGTTATTCTTCGCAAATTGTCCTGCAGCACCTGGCAGTCATGTAAGCTGTTAATTCTGGCAAATATTTTTGAGTCATCAGCATACATTAGGCATGGACTTCGGAAGTATTTTGCAATATCATTAATGAAAATGATAAATAGGAGAGCTCCTAGGTGTGACCCCTGTGGAACCCCAGATAAAATAGCGACCGGCATGGAGGTAAATCCCTTCAGTGCGACCAGTTGACTTCGGTTATTAAGATATGACTCCAACCATCTATACATTGAACCATGTATACCATGAGACACGATTTTTGGCAAATAATTATATGGTTGACCTTATCAAATGCTTTGCTAAAGTCCGTATATAAGGAATCAACCTGACCTCGGGCATCAAATGATGAACAAAGATAATTTATGTATTCTAGAAGATTGCTGGTAGTAGATCTCTTCTTAATAAAGCCGTGTTGATAGTCGGTGAGATAAGGCTTAACATGATTATATATGTGACAGTACACAAGTGACTCAAAAAGTTTTGCAAGACATGAAAGTATGCTGATGGGCCTATAGTTTTTGCATTTAGATTTATCTCCTGCTTTAAGCACCGGGACTGTATGTACACTTTTCCAATATATGGCTAAAACACCTAATCGAAGGGAATAATTAAACAGATATTTGATCGGATTTATCAGCTCCTTTTTACATTCCTTGATGAAGGCCGGAGGAATACCATCTGGCCCAGCTCCTTTATTATGGTCTAGAAGTGCGATTTTTCCTATTATATCTTCCTTGCTTATTGAGACTTTAGTTAATGCACATGGATACTGGACTCTGGGAATACTATCATTTATGCAAGGTACGTCAGTGTTACCCTCAAATACAGAACCAAAATAGTTTGAGAACATTTCACAAATTTCGTCGGCATTTGAATTTGAGTGTTGATTGTGAGTCATCGTTTGCGATAAAGAGGCACTACCATTTTTTAATATTAACGAATCGCCAAAAACCCTTGATATTATCATCGAGAGAATCTTCAACATTTGAGACAAATCTCTGATAGCAACCAGTCGTGAGAGTTTTGCACCGAGCTCTTAAAAGGGAAAATGTGTCATAATCACATAATTATGAATCATAATCATAACACACAACGGGCATTGTTGACTCGTTGATTTATTGTGTTTTTAATTGTAAGATTAGTTATACCCTATCTTATTGTTGTAAGAATTGTAACTATACAAACTAGTTATAAATTATTCTATTGTAAAATAGATTTATATACTACTAATATTTATTGGTATATACTAGGATACGTACTATTAATTAAGGGTGGGCGTGTGATATATGCTATAAGGTGGGTACATTTGTCTCTTTCTCTCTCGATAAATAGACGCTGTACATTACGGACGTGTTTCACTTGTGCTCCTTTCTAATTACGAGAATATAGCCAGATATTCCTCACACTTCTCGAAGTTTCTATAAAGAACCTATGAGTAGCGTGCTGTTGCTTTCCATTCATTTTATTTTTGTAAAGTCAAAGTAAAAGTGAAAGTCAAAGTACTTCATTACTGTAGATATTTACGTGTACTTAGCAAACGTCATTTTTTGCCTCTTCTCTACATTGGACCACTGTGGGATAAGAAGGGCGTAGAAACGCCCACAGATTGATTTTTAGATCTCTTTTAAAAATAGGTTGTGCTTAACTAATACAAATATGAAATATTTAGTTGTTATGATTAATAAGCAGGAATAAATAATTACAAAATTATGAACAGCAAGGTCTGTGTTGAGCTATATTAACCCCAAACAGTCCTGTCTTTTAAGAAATCTTGAACATTGTAATATCCCTTTTTCGACAAAGTCGCTTTAACATGCTTTTTAAATTGCTCAAATGGCAATTTCAAAATCTCCAGAGGTATTTTATTGTAGTAGAGAATGTACTGACCCTCGAAAGAATTGCTAACCTTCGCGAGTCTAAATCGGGGCGCACATAGTCTTTGATTATTTCTTAGGTAAATATTACAGATATAGCTAAGTTTGGAAAATGTTGTAAGGTTCTATATTTTCGAAAATAAATTGACTAGCTACTCTTAGTATGTCAATTTCTTTAAAAAGCTCTCTTATGGAGTCTGTTCATTTTAAATTATAAATTGCTCGAATAGCTCTTTTCTGTAAAATAAAAATAGTTTGAATATCCGCTGCTTTACCCCACAACAAGATAACATAGGACATCACACTATGAAAGTAACTAAAATATACGTAATATATATAGGGAAGGCACATAGAACAATCTTGCCACAAATTCAACAGTGTTAGCTTAGCAACTCTACTTTTATATGTCATTGTCTCTATCGTAATTGTATTCCTGATATATCGTAATTTTAATGTAATTCTATTATTTTTCACGCGAAAGCAGGTAAACCGGCTCCGGTAAACCCTGAACCCGGCGGTTCAGCAGTTATGGGGGGAGGAGTTATATCCCATGATACCTTGCTAGTCTGGAATAACTGTGTTAGGTAGAACATATGACTAGTCCATTTCCTACGAATTGTTAGATTTAAGCTGAGTAATGTAAACACGCGACCCTACGTGTTCCAGTCAAATCTTTATCTGTACGCAATACATTTGGCTTCTTTCTGAAACAGACGTGTTTGTCATTATTATCAACATAGTAGTTCTTTTAAAATCATAGGTTATCGCTCCCAAAACTTAACTATACACATAATTTATTACATTATTATGTTTTATTTGTACACAAGTAGATGTATACAGTTTTATTGCGCACTAGGACTCTCTTGTTGCACAACTTTTCCTGTCCTGCCTGGGTTTACTGGTAGAAATCTCTCTTTAGAGATAAACTCGCCTTTGAACATAAAATGTTTTGTTAACTTACTATTTCTTTGCAATAAAGAATAAGAATATGTGTATTCTAGGGTTTGAGAACGGAAAGATAGGATATTTTAATATATAGGCATGCGGTAGGATTAGGAATTAAGACTTCCTTTTATAGTGAAACGATTGTAACAGGTTTAGTTAGAGCCTAACAAATAAAAGGGAAAAAAATACGTTATGTAAACAATTTATTGAGGGTAGCTATGCGTGGGTTGTGAACTCTTAGAATGGGCGCGTCTGGAGTACGACTCCCCTGGCACATCTTCAGAAGCATGATAAGGGATGATAGGACCGGTTCAACGGTTCATGGTGCAGATGTAGGTAGGGTAGAGTGGATAGTCCTGGCCGGCACTAAGAGGGTAGCCGGTTAGCCAGATAATCCTGTAAATAAGTAATAAAAAAAAAAAGATAAATCCTTTAGTTTGAGTTCCGAAAGATAAAGAGGTAACTGCAATGTATCCATCTTCGACATCCAGGCTTATAGACACATCGGAGAGCCGCGAAGAAACCTAACTATCGTAGGAATTGCTATTAGAAAGTAACTGTAAAGAGAGAACGAACACGTATATGTACAGACACCAAAGAATAACTACGAACTAAATAGATGCGTACCCTAAATGCGGGGTAATCACAACTATAAGAACTTGTTACTCGTAACATTATCGAAAGAATATTTAAATACACACAACGGTACAAGATGTATGTCTTCTTGGTACGTAGATCAAAAGCAGAATTGAGTTTTGAAGATGAAAAAAAAATGATTCATGATGATCTTATTTCAAAATATTTAAAATAGTTACATACCAAAAACTAAAGTAGATAAACAACCAGTATCAAGGTTCGATTTATAATAACTACAACTTAATAGTAGTTTATGTGACTGCTACATAATGGAGGGCATTAACACTCGAGAGTGGGTTATAATAATGTATATAGAGAGTTTTAATGCCTAATTATGTACAGTTACATACACTAGTTTATCTACACACATATAATAAGCTCTCTTTGATGTGTTCAGGAACCGCATGTTTGACCGGCATTGTGGCTCTGCAGTTGTTTAGCTTGTTCTATAGTACTAACTTCACAGACAAACTAGGGGCGGCACGCAGGCGGGCGTCGGCGTTCGAAATTTGAATGTCATAATATGTAGAAAAATTACACATTATGGTCATAATGTGTAATTTTTCAGATAAGAAATGAGTTTTTACCAAGTAGTTTAACATTACGCCGATCTTAATGTGCGGTTTTTGGACGCAGTAAAGCGGGTTTATGATACGTGTGTAGATAATAGTAGTTTATGTGACTGATACATAATGAAGACCGCCCCAAAGGAGGTTGTACGGTCGTGCTACTTCGCGACCGTACACTCTCTGCTCCAATATGGCTCAGAGCTTTTTGGGCGCGCCACTGATTGGGAGCACGGATTCAGGATGCAGAAGAGAGCAGTAAGAGCCACCGCGCTAGTGCCTCTGGACATATCCGCGAGGCCGCTGTTCAAATCGCTTCATATCCTGACTTTACCGGCTGTGGTAATATTCCAGGAGGCTGTGTATGCTCACCAAAACATAGACTCCTATCGCGCCCATAAAGATGTCCATAGGTACGAATCACGCAACGCCAATAATTTGGTCACAATCTCCCGCCGTCTGGCGAAAACATGTAAATCGACACATGCGATGGGCCCGTCAATTTACAATAAATTGCCGGAGCACATCACATCCGCTCCAAGTACCGGGATTTAAAGCTAGACTAAAGCGGTGGCTTATTAAGCTGACGCCCTACAGCCACGAGGAATTCGTAACGCACTCACGATCTAGGTAATGTTTATTTACTATCAGGTACAGCCCACTCTACAGGTAATAGCCTTATTCGACATTCGAACTGCAATTTTTTTATATTTTTGATGACCAAGACATATTGTACAAGATTACTATTACTTTATTTATTTATTTATTTTATTTATTTAGGAAAGAAACAGTCTTATACAAATTATATAAAAGACATACGAATAGACTTGTAATTCCATAAGAACACTTAAAATATAAGTTTTTTAATGCAATGAGCGATCGATTACGAGCGATTACTTAAGACTTATTTTTGCTATAGAATTGATCTACATACAGTTTCATTAAGGTAGTAACACCAACATGACACATAATACTAACCTATTACCAATAGACGTCTTATGTCTTAAAACTCGAGGAAGGTGAGTTTCATAATAATATCACGCGAGAGTTTTAATGCCTAATTATTTACAGTTACATACACTAGTTTATCTACACAGATATCGTAAACTCTCTTTGATGTATTCAGGAACCGCATGCTCGACCGGCATTGTGGCATGATCATTGCTCTGCACTTGCTTAGCTTTTCAGTTGTACCAACTTCACAGACAAACTAGGGGCGGCACGCAGGTGGGCGTCAGCGTTCTAATTTTGAAGTCATAATATGTCGAAATATTTATACATTATGGTCATAAATCAATATTCAGATAAGAAATTAGTTTTTACAAAGTATATATCATTATACTAGTCGTAACGTGCGGTTTTTCGATGCAGTAAAGGGGGTTATGATAGGTGTGTAGATAAAGAGGGTTTATAATATGTGTAGATAAAGTTATTTAAAATAACACCATTTACAATAGTAAATCGGACTAGTTTTAACTAGTTTTAGCTAGATGAAGAGGAAGTCGTAGACAACAGATGTCTTATGATCTTCTCGGTAGTAATGATTGCCTCCTAACCACGACAGAGGTTTAGGATTTTTCAAAGTAGTTTGACCACAATAAAGATTTCACCTTATTGAACATTATTTAGTGTAAGTAATGTTTAAGATACTAGAAGTTGTTCCACATTCTACATTCCTCGTCTGGTAGTTACTTTCGGGAGGGACTCTGATATTCTTATTACTTGTATATGTCACCGGAAGATAGTCAAAACCGTTAGTTGATAAACTAACGCGGTAGTTGATCAACTATCGACAGATAGTAAACCAGACCGACAGGGTTTAAAATTTACGTTTCTTTTGTTCTTACTTGTCAACCTAACACGAAGACTATTCGGGGTCTTTGCTGCGCTCACCCTCTCTAGCCTTCACCTAAGCTACCGCAGTGTTTGCCCTGATATTTCGTTTGCAATTCAAGTTTAAACCAGTTAACTATTTAAAAGTTTTAACCGTTAGTTGATCAACTAACGCGTCATATAGTAAGCAGTACGCTACAGTTTACTATCTGTCGATAGTTGACCAAATCACAAGAAAAAAAACGTTAGTTTATCAACAAACGGTTTTGACTATCTAACGGCGACATATATATTTATTTCCGTGTGTTTTCCATTTCTGATATAAACCAAATAGTCCATCATATGTATGGAAAGGTTCTTAGGGACATGTCAAGCACCCTTGAAGCAGTGCCGGCTTCATATTTTTTATGAGCGTAGGCCACTTTATTTCCGCCGCCCCATGCACCTTTCTAAAATTATAGTTTTTTTTTTTTAGTAAGAAAGGCAATAAAGTCAAATAAACGAATGGGGTTGGCTATAGATATTTTTCACACGAATATATAACCCCAAATAACCCCACTTCATTAATATAATAATTAAAAATCTATTATGTTAATGGAGTAGGGTTATTTGGATCTCCCCTGGCCCCCTTGTAAAGTTTTTTTGCGAGGAAATGTATATTTTTTGAGATAAAAGCGAGTTTTGTTAAAATTTAAGGTTATGTTCAGAAACTTTTTGCTATGAAAGTGACATGATGCGAGTATGCAACCCATAGAGGGTTGGGGGAGAGGGTTCTATGCGGTCTTGTGGCATTGCCGCAGACTCGGTTTTATATAATTAAATTAAAATTAATATTCGGACTTACGCGATATGAAACTCAATTCTGTCATTTATTAAAAGAAAAATACTGTGAAGACTGGATTCAAGTAGCCTTATATTTATTTAGTCAAATTTGTCTAGAGTAGGTTCTGGCTAAATTTCAAGTGGGTTGTAGGTTAGGTTAGAACTTAGAAGTAAAAGCAAAACCGGAGCGTATCGAAGCGGTGAGGAGCGAAGCGTATGCAAATAAAACAACATTTATTGATATGAATAGTCTTTTTTGGGAGGATTCTCTGTAGTATACCTATCTCCGCCACTGCCCCGTAGTAGCCGGAGCTGGGGCATTTAATACTGCCCCCATCCCCTCTACGGGTTGCTTTTTGTCACTTTTGTAGCGAAAATTATGTAAATATTACCTCAATTTAAAGTTTGTTTCGGAACGCGGAACTCGATATCGATGCGCGATAACGACGATCTAACTAAGCTTAAAAAATATATGAAATGTACAAAGTGCAACAAGATCGTATCTAAAAATAATCCGGGCTTACAGTGTAGCAAGTCTAAGAATCACTGGATCCACTCCCAGTGTGCTGCAATTAGTACTGAGCAACTAAATACCCTATTTGCCATTGAGTCTGTCGACTGGAAGTGCCGTTCGTGTCCGTGACCGGCGAAACCAAAACGCCTATCTTGCATACTTCCCGACGCTGAAGACGACGATACTACGGACACCGAAACTCCACAATCCTCCATACAAACAGACCTGGTCACACGTCAAATACTTGGTGACATACGCAAAGAGGTACGTTCCATCATGAGGGAGGAGCTACAATCCACACTGCAATTTTACTCGGATAAGATCGATAAATTCGAAGAAAAAATCCTAACCTATGAACAAAATATGAAAACATTTGAAAAACGTAATGAGAACCTGATAAATACATGCAAAAACTTACAACTGAAAATTGATGCGCTAGAACAGAAATGGAATGGAGCAAGCCCAGTTAAGTAATAATGCTGAAATATGAGAAATAAAAAAAAAGGGAGGAGAATTGAACTCCGTCATGAAAACCTTGTGCTCAAAATTAGACCTGGACATAAATGAAGTCACCAAAATGTACCGCAAACGCTCATCCCGCACAAACTCCTCTAAAAAACCACAAGATTTCACAACAATTAGTATTGTATTGCGTGAAGGATGCCACGAGAAGTGGCTGAAGAAAAGTAAAGAAGCCAAAATAACCACCTGGGTTATTGGACGCTCTGAACAGACCGAGGTATTTATTCGCGAGAGTCTGGCACCTGCAACCGCTTTCCTTCTCTGGAAAACCAAAACCTAGTGTCCTTTGGACACGATAGAGAACAATTTCTTTCACAACTTATGTTTGGTTACAAGTGTCCGAGTTTTGGTTACAAAGTGTCCAAGTTGTAGAAATTGCTAAGTAACTAAGTTCCAGGTTAAAATCGATAAACATTTAGATAGAACATTTGAGAAACTGTTGTCTAAATGGTCTCTTACTTTTCCAGTAATTTCTGGTAACTAGATTAACGAGTGGCGCCCTCTTGTAGGTAAGATTATTTATTTCACTAGAATAATCGACCTGTAAGCCCATCAGCACACGAACCCCTCATCTACTTCGCCTAGTCTATATACGAGTTATCTCGTGTGATTAAATTGGAAAATATTAATCACCTAGTTATCTCGTAACAATATAAGCAACCTTTATAATATGTTCATTTTTTCCTTTTAATGTACGCCTCCTTTAAAATACGCCTGCATCAACCTTATGCCATTTTGACCTTGGCTTGGCTTTGGTTTGGCGACAAGTTCTGTTCCTAAAACATTAGAGCTACTGTTTTGTCTATAGCCTCTTCAATGAAATCACTTGTATTTTTCCACCTTCAGCTGATATCTGGTTGAATCTATCTACTCCGTTTAGAAAACAAACTATGGTCAGGTTCAAAGCTTTATCGACTATTTTGAGATTCAAATTGAAAAGCCTGGTCATGCTGTAAAGCATGCATTTACGTTTTCTGATAACAAAGGCATATTCGTTATGAATTTTCTTTAAAATTCATCAATAAATTGTTGTTGATGTTCAGAGATCTTCCACAAATTTGAGATGGCACGCGAAGATAGTAGTAGGTATGTGCCTAGTCCTCTTTAATAGTTACATTGGTAGTCAAAAAACAATGGAAATGGATATAGTTTATTAGTATTTTATATTACAATTATACATATATTCCTCTTTTCTTTGTAGATAAATACCGAGTCCTAAACCATCTTTACCAAAGCGATAGTGGGGCCCCTTGTAAATATAATATAGAATATTGTTGCGATTCGATAGTATACACATTTTTGGGCTAGTGATATCACTAGTTGTAATGGTGCTGCTGCTGGCGGTAACCCTGCTGATGAATCAATCGTTGGTTTTGACTCTGTAAAAAAATGAAATTTGCTTTACTAAATATGTGTGCCTTCGCTGTTCTGGAACCCACACACATGGTATTCTAGTTTGGGGCCAGAAGCTAAGAATATATAAATGTTTATATTATAAACAATAAGCTATTTATATGATATCCTAATGCTGGGACGATTCCTCTTTCTGTTTCCTTCAAATATCTAACTTGAGCCGTTTCATAGAATAACTTGAGTGTGCACTTTGGTTCTTGAACAAGATATCAAAACATGGCTTGAGAAATCATATTTTGAAAGTTAACCAATTCCAGAGGCGGTATAACTAAACATATAACAATAAGTATTTCTATATATTAAACGGTACAGGCTTCCTCCTCTGCAGAGTAGATAGGGTGGTAAAGAAGAGCTCTTTACCCAGCAATGGGTAAAAGTAAGTTCATTAAACATAAAGTACAATCGAAACAATGATATAGTAAGCAAGGTCATATTTAGCCTATATCTAAGGTTGTTTTCTGATTGTAGCAGGCTGTTGCTGTAATGGAATGTGAACATAATAATTTGTTTTACTTTAAGCCCTCAATGCATAGAATAGAACTTGTTTAAATATTAATTAATTCAGACTTGTTCACATTACCCATATTACCAAGGCGTATGATTAAACCATACAACCCGTGCGCTTACGCGCAAAACCCGCCTTCTTTCGTTGACCTCCGCGGCAGGCGCTCGCTTCCGATCGCCCGTGATGCACGTGAGTCGTGCTTAGTGCCCAAATGTTTTCGAACCGAGAATATCTTGATATGATCAGGTTTTACGCCATAGCTGGCAACAATGTACTCGAAGCACGAAGGCGGTACGCGGCGCCGGATCACATGTATCTTTACACAGGTCAGGGATCCACCCAAGGGTCCCTGCTGTGAAGACCATCCTGGCAGCTACGCAGTGTCTTCTCGACTACGGGCAGTTCAAAGTGCAAATGCACACGCAAGGACGTGGCGCTCGGCGGCTCCCGGAACACAACTATGAAGAGGAGCTATAATACTTCGAGCGGCACCCACTGCGCAGCACCAGGCAAGCAGCCAGACGATTCGGCCTAAGCCAGATGTTCGTCTGGAAGGTGTTAAACAGCTCGGGACTCAAGACGGCGATCACGTGGGTCAAATTCAATTCTGTCAGTGGCAACGAGAGATCAGAGACATAAATGTGTTTTGGACAGATGAGTCCCTATTTACTCGTGTAGGAATATTTAATTGTCATAATGAACATTATTGGAGTTTAGTGAATCCCCGTGTCAAAAAAAACATGCTTTTTGTAAACATGCCACCAAACACGCTTTATCGTGAATATTTGGGCAGGTATTATCAGGCACTCGGGCCATTCTTCATTGAGGGCAACCTGACCGGGGCCAGCTACCTCGAGATGCTGCAAGCAGTGATCACGAGCTGCTGGAGGAGGTTCCCCTCGCTTAGCAGCCCGAGCTCCAGATGTACTACCAGCACGACGGCTGCCCTGCCCACTACGCGGTCCAAGGGACCGAGTACCTAAACAATGCGTTTGGTGACAGGTGGTTTGGACACGCCGGGCCAGTGACTTGGCCTCCCAGAAGTCCCGACCTGACACCTATGGACTTTTTCCTCTGGTCAGAGATAAAAAGAAGGGTGTATGTGGAGGAAGCCCATTCAGTAGCAATATTACGTAATGCAATAATAACTGCTCTTAATGACGTCAGACGTGACCGTGACACTTTAAACAAACTCAACGAACATTTACAAAAACGTGCGCACTTGTGTATCGCAATGGGTGGCGGACAGTTCGAACAACCACTTGAATAATGTACATTTCTTTGTGTACCTTAATATATTTTTATTTCTTAGTACAAATTTGTATGGCAAATAAACACATGTCAATATCTAATTATTATTGTGTACAAAAATAACAACTAACTGTAGCGGCACCAGGCTAAGGTCGTAGCCGCCGCTAACAGTAGCTATGATCGTCTATTCTTTCTATCCCAAAATGAGAGGACCCGATTCAGCTGTAAGATTTGTAAGTAAGAATGATAAGTCTGAATTTCTCGTTCGTTGAGAAATTCGTCAGGCGTACAATAGTCGAACGAAGATTGGTTCAGGAAGTTACAGTTTCAAGTTAGACAGAGAAAGCATATATGTCCGCGAGCCGGTAATTCGCATCAGTCAGCGGTGTATTGCGCCAAAACGATCGTTGTTATATTTTATGTGATGGCACCATTGGTTTTTGTATATATGAGCGCATTGGAACATCTTTTGTTTTAGTTTTAGTTTTAGTTTTAGTGATCGATCACAGTTATAGTATAGATATCCGTCGTAGTTTTACGACGTGAGTACTCAATTATATTTCATGTGCTCGCTAGTAGCGGCTTGTGGTGGTTCCAATTATATATTTGATTCACGGCAATAACGATCCGAAAAGACCGGTTTACACAATTGCGATTTGAGTTCCGAAATGGGTTCTGAACTAGCGGTTACCTCAAAAGGTCCGTAACGTTTTGAAACTTTCAACTCTGCGCAATTTGAGCTGGATGTTATCGAAACGCAAGCATTATTGTTTTAGGATATCTAACCCACACCATAGCGAAGTGCATAATTCGATAAATACCGAACTATGAATTCCACTAGCCGCAGCACGTCCTGGGCTGAGCCAAATCATATATACCGACTCAACTTACACATTAGATATCCAGCGAAATTTACATTTAATTTAAAAATGCAACTTGAATCCAATCTGACCCAAGGCAATGCAAAACACCTACCCGGACCTAAACAATGAACTTTAGACTGTAAATTGATCTCTTCGCGCGTCCCCGATAACACTCAAATGTCAAAATATCAACAGGATATGTTATCTGTGTTGACACCGGTTTAACTTTGTTCTGAATTTGTTATTTCCATCCGCGGAACCTCATCGATCAAACAGTCTCCCTATGCCCTGACAACCTAGGTTTAGCCGCAACTAAACTCCTGTCTAGCCTTGTCTAAAAACCTAGTGTTATACCACGTCCATTATCGACACCACTCGAAAATGGTTGAGTTTGATTTGAATGTGCTTGAATGTTTAACGACTGTGTGTGTGGGAATTTCAAAGCTCGCTAGTCGAAGGAATGAGGAGAGGATTAGCCCGCGAATATCCTAAGAGCCAATCCAGGAACCCTATGGTGAAGGAAAAAGGAATTTAGGGTCGCTCCAAGCCCAGACTCAGACTCAGATAAATTGACTTAAAAGTTCTTTCCTAACGACCCAAGGATAGTTTTGGAATTAGGGGTAGGTTGATATAAAGGTAGGAACCGAGGTATATCTCGGCGCTTCAGACACTCACGAAAACCCACTGAAACTTCGCAATCACAAATTCGTATAGTTCTGACGCGTAACACGGCAGACAAAAACTGTTTAGAACTCGTGAAGACGACTGTCACAGTGGCTAGACGCTGAGACTGAATGCTCTCCCCTCCCAGACCCTCGTATTTATATGCCCCACATGCGTCCTTTGCAAATACGCTCTGCCCAAGCGAAGCTTCTTATCACTAACTACACAGGGTCCAATTTCAACCATGCCATGCAGATCCGCCGTTCTACAAATTGTGTGTACGCATATTCACTATGATCAACCGTAGGTTATCACTCAAATCATTTGGTACTGCCGATACACAGAATCTGTTGATCGCTGACCAATAAAAGCTTGTTGCGATTAATTAAGCATTACCCGACCGCTAGCTGCGCGTAGCAAAAGACCACTAGTATGATATTCAGAATAGAGGTGTCAGACTCTCCATATCATACCTCAATCGCAATTGTATATTTGCAATCAACATAATATCTTTCTCCGTATCGTTCCATAATAACCTTTCATTATTTAGTTATTCATAATTTTATTCACCGCGCAGCCAAATCGGCTCTGATCTCTACACATGTCGCAGGAATGCGACAAAAAAACTTGACCTGAACTGAAATTCCACGAATGAACCCACGCGTCTTTTTTTTTTTTTTTTGCGAACTTTGCCAGTAAGCAACGCAAACCCCCAAACGTTATCTGAACCGATTCTCGTATTCAAAACAGCGCGGCGTTGGGCTAGCCCTCTATCACGCAGAATGAAGTATCTAATGTACCGACTCTCGTGTACCATTACAGCCCCCTCCCAGACCTTGAGACACTGTTTATCTCAGTTAACATGGCGCAAGGATCTCATTACCACTATGCTACCCATACTTTGTACATATCTACTCTATATGTTCGGACATCTCAAATCATGTACACCGACCGATGAATCTGTCAATTATGTATATAATATTTACACAACTCGATTGAGTTCTCTCCTGTCTTATCTTATTTATCTATCTTACTATACAACGTCGTTTACCCGCAATTTATCCTAATTCGTATTACTATATATATACAAATTGTTTTTTTTTTTTTTGTTTTTTTTTGTTTTTGTTTCCAAACCATGCAAGATCCTTAAATCTACAAAGTAGTTACTCAAATTTACAGCTTACAGCTTAATTATATAACCTTTATACACTATCTTATTTATCTACGCCCTTATTCGTCCTCACATAATACCTGGCTATATTTATAGTATTGAAGTTACCCAATATCTCATTTGAACCCGGATCTACTAAAGTATAACAGTTCGGATATACCACTGCCGAAACAACATAAGGCCCTTTATACAACAACGAAAATTTCCGCATGATTTTATGTTCTTTATTTGAACGCACAAAGGTCTTAAGTTTCACATAATCACCTATACGATAGACTTCTAACTTACGCCGTTTGTCCGCCTGTCGCTTACGTCGTTCACTAGAACTTTTAGAGTTTTCTATCGCTACATTCCGCACCTGTTCCGAATCTCGCACACTATGGCCTAATAACCATTCATCGCCTAATTCCTTGTCAATAGTTAACGGTTCCCGCCTACCAAACGCTAACTCATTAGGCGCAAAGCCTGTGCTTGTGTGTTCGATATTATTATAGCAATTCTGAATGTCCGGTAACACGTCTACCCAACTACGATTACTTCCGCCGCAATAAGTTCTAATCAGCCGACCTAGCTCGCGATTCACTCTTTCTACGCTATTAGAATTTGGACAATACACCGACGTATGAGTGACCCGAATCCCCAGCTGTTTGAGTCCAAATTCCCAAACTTTCGATATGAACTGTGGTCCTGAGTCCGTAATTATAGTTTCGATAGGTACTTCCCTATGAAATCTCTTTGTACAAGCGAGCACGCTCCTACCTGTCGCTTTTCGCATTGGATATAATTTTATTACTTTACTGTACACGTCTTGAATCACATATATATATTGATATCCGAATTTACCTACGGGCAATGGCCCATAAAGGTCCGAGAAAACTTTCTCACCCAACTTTTCCGCCAACACCGGTGTACAAGGACCAACGGTATTGTTAGTACTTGGTTTGACCTTTTGACATATGTCACAACTTCTTATCACCGCGCTAATCACCCTACTCATATGAAGAAAATAATATCTGTCCTTCATCAGTGCTAATATTTTATATCTGCCGTAGTGACCTATTTCTTCATGTATATGTAAAATAAGTTCCTCCTGTAGTGATTTCGGAATTACTAGCAACTGTACGTTCCGCTTCGGCACGTGAAAATATAACGTATCACTTACTAGCTTGTAATTTTCAAAACCTCTCGTTCCCGTATCTACTACATTACGTCTGATACAACCGCTAATTCGATTTAACCGCTCATCTTCGCTTTGTAATCCCGCAATGTCCCGTAAACTCGAAATAACACTTGCGGTATTCGATGCCTGAAACCAGAATATTCCCGGCTGAACATTTATACTGTCATTCATACCTCCAGGTCCCGCTATTTGCCTGCTTAGCGTGTCGGCAATTTGATTATCAGTCCCTCGCACAAATTCTATGTCGTAATCGAATTGCTCTAAAAACATAATCCACCTCGTTACGCGTGCCCCTAATAAGGTCCACGACTTAATGAACGTCAAACTTTTATGATCAGTTCTAATAATAACCTTTTCTCCCCGCAAATATATCTCAAATCGCTTTAAAGTGTATATAACTGCATACATTTCCTGTTCACTGATCGACCATCTAGTCTGGGCACCCTTGAATGCCTGCGAACAGAACCCTATAATTAGTTCCTGGCCCGATTCATCTAATTGATAAACATAGCCCCCAATTCCTATAGCGCTGGCGTCACATTGAACATAATATGTTTTTCCCGCCAATGGCTGACTCAAAATTATACTTTCTGAGAATTGATTTTTTATCTCGTCAAAAGCACTTTGCATCTGCGCACTCCAGACGAACTTGACTCCAGACCGCAATAAATTGTACAAGGGCTGTGTTAATGTTCCAAAATTTTTTATAAACCTCCGAAAGTAATTTATGAACCCCAAAAACGCCCTCAATTGCCTGACAGTTCTGGGTGACGGATATAATTTAAGTGTTTCAATTTTGTCCGGGTCCATCTGCTAACCTTGTGTAGACAAAATATGCCCCAATAACTTGACCTTTTTTTGTGCAAACTCGCATTTTTTTAGTTTGCATGTGAAGCCCGCGTCTTTCAATTTACTCAGAACCGTGTCCACTTGAGACAAATGCTGTTCGAAGTCACCCTCAGTTAAAATTGCCAAATCGTCAACAAAATTTAAACAATATGACCTAACCTCTGGCCCTAGAATTAAATCCATCGCCCTCGAAAATGAACCCACACTGGTTTTCAACCCCTGAGGTAAAACGTTGTAAACATAACTTCTGCCTTGATATACAAAACCCGTGTATCGTTTAGATTCGTCTGATAATGGTATAGAAAATACGCATCTTTGATATCAATAACTTATCGCTAAACAACTCTGCATGTTTATTTAACACCGGCAATAACCTTGTTTTGTGTTCAACAGGTATTGATGAATTATTCACATATTCCTCTATCATATTTCTACTGGTATCTTGGTTCTGTACTTCCATTGTACAACAGCAAAAATCCTGATTAGGGCCAGTACCTAATGGTATTTCACACATCCGACCGGCGCTTCGTATAATTAGCCTCTTATTACCCTCACACGTTAAACTGGCTCGCGTCTGTTGTATAAAATCAAACCCCAAAATTAAATCTTTAGGCACCCTTGTTAATACTAGCATTGGAGTATCGATAACGCATTCACCTATCGTTAATGGTAACGTTACTAATTTATCAACCTTTTCCTTACTGACTCCAAATGCACCTGTGATTCTCAAACTTGGAATCGGTATTTCCGTCGGTTTTCCCAATTGACTGCATACTTCTTCGTATACTCTCCGACTTATTACACTGATTTCGCTCCCCGAATCAATCAAACTCCTTACAACAATATTCCCAATACGCACATCTATCTCAGGTAATGTCAAAGTACTACATAACTCGCGCCCACACTCAGTCGAATCGTCGTCTCTGAATATCGTATGTAAACGTCTGTCATTTCGATCTCTACAATTCGATCTAGATTTTTCCTCTAAACACACGGCATATCCGTGCGCTTTATGCGCTAATAATTGAATAAATTCATTCACACCCACGTTCGAATCCAAATTACACAAATCATACAGTCTATGTTTTTTTCCAATTTGATCGGCTGTCCACCCAAACCGTAATAAATATCTGAGCGCGAACGACCCGCGCGAGTCCACTAGTTTTTTGAATTCTGACTTATCGCATTATTCCTGTCACTTGAACTTTGCCCTGCCTCTATATCTCCTGAACCCCTCTGAAACCCTATTGCCTTGAAGCTAGGCTGAGCCCCCTTCGTTCCCGCGTTATAAGTATTCCTACGACTCACCGCGTTATAACGTAACGTATTTACCCGCATAGCTCGATATTGCCCACGCATGTAGCTATCCCGTCTCACATTATTCGTATCCATTGTCTCAGAACCATGTATCGCACTTAATCCCCCATCGACATTCCGTTCTAAATGCCGAAGAAATTCGACCGCATCACGTATAGTCATTGACTCCTTTCTAGCAAAAAACGCTACCTATCACGCGGCAACTGTCTGAAAATCGTGTTGATTTTCTCCGTATCAGTAAACGGTATCGTAAGCTCATATATGCTATTCAATTGAGAGGCAAAGAATTCTTCCATACTTTGTCCTTTCTTAGAATCAAACTTCGCAGTTAGGAACCTTTGTTTAATTAATTCCTGTTCATTATCACCCCAGAATACCTCTCTGAAATCTTTTTCAAAATCCGAATAGGTTCGCCATGAGTCTCTGTATATGCTCATTCGAACTTTTGCAATTCCTACCAAACTATCCGTTGCCCATATCAAAGCCCTAGAACTATCTCCCGAGACTTTAATATAAGCCTTTAAATCTCTTAAGAAAATCATCGGATTTTCCGAATTCCGCCCATCGAATGTCGGCAACTTCTGTGTCATTTTCACAATGCATGATTGACGTTTTTCTACCGATTGTTCAAACGTCTCTAGTTCCTGTCTGTCAGTCTGTCTGTCCGAAGTCCTACTAGCATTGCTCGTGCTGGAACCCCTTTCCAAACTGTCTAATCTATTCACTATTTCAGATAACAATTGCGTCACCTGCCCTGACGCCATTTCACTTGTATGCGAAAGTGAATAATAATAATAATAATAATAATAATACCTTGGACACCCCTTACACACATTGATCTAGCCCAAAACTAGGATTCCCTGTATCTTGGGTACTAGACAACGTTATATTTACCTATATAGAGAAATATTATACTTAGATAGACAAACAACCATGACTAGGGTACAAACAACCGCTCTCATCAAACAAACATTTGCCCCCACCGGGACTCGAACCCGGGACCCCCGGTTTCGTAGGCAGCGTCACTACCGACTCGGCCATTCGGGTCGTCAACCCGTGCTATCGTCTCGTGCTACCCGACTAACGTTTTTTTTTCTAGTCGTAGCTCGTCTGAAAACAATGCCCCTTTTTTTGCTTATTTCTTATTTACAAACTGAACTGTTTAAAATCGTTTCTACGTTGTGTTATTTTTAAAAGTAACGCGTTAGACCTTGATTCTTTTAGAATATCTAGGAATATCTAGGTATCAGACTATCTAGGATATCCTTCCGTCTCGGCACCAAAAATCTGTACCGGCCCCAGGCTACAGTCGTAGCCGCCGCTAACAGTAGCTATGATCGTCTATTCTTTCTATCCCAAAATGAGAGGACCCGATTCAGCTGTAAGATTTGTAAGTAAGAATGATAAGTCTGAATTTCTCGTTCGTTGAGAAATTCGTCAGGCGTACAATAGTCGAACGAAGATTGGTTCAGGAAGTTACAGTTTCAAGTTAGACAGAGAAAGCATATATGTCCGCGAGCCGGTAATTCGCATCAGTCAGCGGTGTATTGCGCCAAAACGATCGTTGTTATATTTTATGTGATGGCACCATTGGTTTTTGTATATATGAGCGCATTGGAACATCTTTTGTTTTAGTTTTAGTTTTAGTTTTAGTGATCGATCACAGTTATAGTATAGATATCCGTCGTAGTTTTACGACGTGAGTACTCAATTATATTTCATGTGCTCGCTAGTAGCGGCTTGTGGTGGTTCCAATTATATATTTGATTCACGGCAATAACGATCCGAAAAGACCGGTTTACACAATTGCGATTTGAGTTCCGAAATGGGTTCTGAACTAGCGGTTACCTCAAAAGGTCCGTAACGTTTTGAAACCTTCAACTCTGCGCAATTTGAGCTGGATGTTATCGAAACGCAAGCATTATTGTTTTAGGATATCTAACCCACACCATAGCGAAGTGCATAATTCGATAAATACCGAACTATGAATTCCACTAGCCGCAGCACGTCCTGGGCTGAGCCAAATCATATATACCGACTCAACTTACACATTAGATATCCAGCGAAATTTACATTTAATTTAAAAATGCAACTTGAATCCAATCTGACCCAAGGCAATGCAAAACACCTACCCGGACCTAAACAATGAACTTTAGACTGTAAATTGATCTCTTCGCGCGTCCCCGATAACACTCAAATGTCAAAATATCAACAGGATATGTTATCTGTGTTGACACCGGTTTAACTTTGTTCTGAATTTGTTATTTCCATCCGCGGAACCTCATCGATCAAACAGTCTCCGTATGCCCTGACAACCTAGGTTTAGCCGCAACTAAACTCCTGTCTAGCCTAGTCTAAAAACCTAGTGTTATACCACGTCCATTATCGACACCACTCGAAAATGGTTGAGTTTGATTTGAATGTGCTTGAATGTTTAACGACTGTGTGTGTGGGAATTTCAAAGCTCGCTAGTCGAAGGAATGAGGAGAGGATTAGCCCGCGAATATCCTAAGAGCCAATCCAGGAACCCTATGGTGAAGGAAAAAGGAATTTAGGGTCGCTCCAAGCCCAGACTCAGACTCAGATAAATTGACTTAAAAGTTCTTTCCTAACGACCCAAGGATAGTTTTGGAATTAGGGGTAGGTTGATATAAAGGTAGGAACCGAGGTATATCTCGGCGCTTCAGACACTCACGAAAACCCACTGAAACTTCGCAATTACAAATTCGTATAGTTCTGACGCGTAACACGGCAGACAAAAACTGTTTAGAACTCGTGAAGACGACTGTCACAGTGGCTAGACGCTGAGACTGAATGCTCTCCCCTCCCAGACCCTCGTATTTATATGCCCCACATGCGTCCTTTGCAAATACGCTCTGCCCAAGCGAAGCTTCTTATCACTAACTACATAGGGTCCAATTTCAACCATGCCATGCAGATCCGCCGTTCTACAAATTGTGTGTACGCATATTCACTATGATCAACCGTAGGTTATCACTCAAATCATTTGGTACTGCCGATACACAGAATCTGTTGATCGCTGACCAATAAAAGCTTGTTGCGATTAATTAAGCATTACCCGACCGCTAGCTGCGCGTAGCAAAAGACCACTAGTATGATATTCAGAATAGAGGTGTCAGACTCTCCATATCATACCTCAATCGCAATTGTATATTTGCAATCAACATAATAGCTTTCTCCGTATCGTTCCATAATAACCTTTCATTATTTAGTTATTCATAATTTTATTCACCGCGCAGCCAAATCGGCTCTGATCTCTACACATGTCGCAGGAATGCGACAAAAAAACTTGACCTGAACTGAAATTCCACGAATGAACCCACGCGTCTTTTTTTTTTTTTTTTTGCGAACTTTGCCAGTAAGCAACGCAAACCCCCAAACGTTATCTGAACCGATTCTCGTATTCAAAACAGCGCGGCGTTGGGCTAGCCCTCTATCACGCAGAATGAAGTATCTAATGTACCGACTCTCGTGTACCATTACATAACCAATTAAAAATAAAACAAAAAACAAAAAGAAACAATTACGCGAATAAACCATCCAGGGACATTGCCGAGGCTAAGGTTCCCATGACGCTGGCAGCATTTCCCCGCTGCAAAGCCAGGGAGATCCGTTGCATCAGAAATGCCCCAGAGTGGGAGTCAAAACCTCTATCCGTATATTTCGTATATTTCGTATATATTTATTGCACATAAAACAACATAAGATATAATAAACAGAAAGGACATCTACAAAGGCATGCTTATCTCTAAATAGAGATCTCTTCCAGCAAACCCAAGGTTGATAAGAATAATTTAATATACAGGATAGACCTATGTGCTCTGATAAGATACATACATATATTACGGAACTATTGAACTAACTGCTAGATACACTACATACACAAGTACATAAATATTATATAAAAATATAAATACACCTAAATAAACTAATATATACAAAGCTCAAATCTAGGATAGAGAAAGATAATGCTCCTTCAAACGATTCTTAAAGACGGGCAGAGATGGACTATCTCTGATAGTGCAGGGAAGCGAGTTCCAGAGAGTGATCGCCTATCGCTCTATCCCTTAGACGGCGCCCCAGATCCTTAACAAATATTTTCCCTTGTGTCCCCCATACCCCAATAGTCTCGAGCACAAGAGGCACAAAGATGTAGTATCCCAACATGTATACCTAACAGGCTTTTACCCTACTACAAGAGCGTACAACTAAAATACCATGTTAAATTAGGTATCATTGTTTTATTTTTGTTAATTGTGTGTCCTTGTCGTTTTATTTATTATTAAACTTAACTTGAATAAAAATCATGTGTGGATTTTACTTTTATCCATTATATATTATTTTTAGCTCTAGACACACTACACGTCAAGCTTTACAGTTTGAACATTAAATATTTACTTTTTTAATTGAAATGTAAGCTTGATGTGCTACTGTTTGTTCAACAGTAAGGATATTTTTAACGACACCGTAGTGTAGGTAGGCTTGGTAGGTAGCGCTTCCCTCACTGAAGGGTAAGTATGCGCAGCGCCGAAATCACCACCGCGTGCGCGGCTGTGTTTTCTCGCAAATTGATGCAACTTAAAGTTGACTTAATTTTTGAGTTTTTTTTTCACCCGATTTGGATGTCTGTGCCACCACCCGATAGTGCTGACTGTCTACACCAACCTGGCTTCGGATTTAGAGTGTCTTCAGGAAAAATCTCAATGGAAGAAGGTCATAAAACCTATTTAATTATTACGCTATATTTATTTTGGATTCTGCTTAGGTAAGTACCTTATTATCCAGTAAATACCGAAGAAGTCTAACTTGTTGAATCTAAAACAGAAAACCGATTAGTTTATCCTGAATAATATGATAATTTTGACTTTTGTTTGACATGCTTCATTATAGAGGTCAGCCTGTGTAAAATGCGATCACTTCCCTTCACCTTCACCTCGCTTCATTTCATACTTTATCTATCAAAATTTAGTTCAACTCGCTGCCACGCTCGCAAGGGTAGCGTTAGTATATATGCGAAGTGAAGTAAAGTGAGGGTGAAGTGAAGTGATCGATTTTATAGAATCGACAGGCAAATTTATTGATTGATTTATTCTATCTTTGTTTTTGATCAAAACAACTTTATTCTTCACTTCCTCATTATATTTAAAGACATGGGCAAACCATTAAACTTAAGGGCCAAAAATCTACTTCAAGCTCAATAGAAAAGTTTGATAAAAAACGGTTTATCTAATTAATTACGTAAATGGTTATTATCTCGATTCATGATAAGATATAATTAAAACATACTCACAGGATCGGCACTCTGAAAATGAAAAATATGTAATTTTTAGCAGCGTATGATTTACTGATTTATCAACGTATTTTATATTTATTTAATATATTTTACTGTGTTGATCCTAGGCTGAGAAAGATAAGATTCTTTAATAATACATATTTTGATTGTGGAATTAAATAAATGTATAAGCTTAGGCACAAATCAGTGCTGCTGCAATCCCTTATGGGAAAACCGGGATGGATGATTTATAGGTATCTTCCATCTAGAATCTTCAAAGAAACTCGTCGAAACGCCGGCTGATTCAAGAGCTGGCGTCTACCAAGTTTAGCGCGTGGCCATAAAGCGAGGTAATAGTGCTAGCCAGCATGCACCCTGCCACTCGGCGGCTGGCAGCGATATCAGAGACGTTTTCTTATTTAATTTAGTAGTACTGTATATATTATTAAACGTTAATAATTGCAGTTGTATTGAAATGTTTTTAATTTAATTGTTTATAAATAAACTGTTTTGTTTATAAAAAACTAAATAATAATAATAAATAGTCAAAGTTGTAAAAACTTACGACAAAGATATCCGCGGCACCGCGATATCTGAAAATTCGTAAATTTCAATAGTATCGATATCTATGTTGAATGAAGAGTAAAGGAATTGAAGAACAAATTGTTTGCCACTAACTGTCATTTCTAGCGATTGTAATTGTTTCGAAAATCGACTATGCCGAAATTGGCTGGGCGGATGCGAGCGAAGAACAACTGAATAAACCGAGTGACTTCAGAATCTCGGGATTCGGTTAATCTTCGGACTGCCCAAATTTGATCATGTTTCTCAATATCGTAAAGAGTTGGGGTGGCTTCCGATGCGCCGTCGCCGAGACTCTCACATTATATATTATCTGTTCAATATCTTGAAAAATCCGAGCTACCCCAACTATCTTCGAGACCGTTTTTGAGTATCTCTTTTCGGGAGATCGGCACCGGAGATCTCACTCTGTCTCACTTTTAGCCACTCCGCGGCATAACAAAGCATAAGCCTAAGAGTGTTTATACGCAATAAACCTTTTAGTAATAATGTATAAATACTAGAGTAGGCGCGCAAACTGAATTTCTTGCAGCTATAAGTAAAGTTGAATTCACTCAACACCAAATTCTGTCTGTACCAAGCGCTTGCCGAGCCGTGACGCGTTTGATTACGAGAGTAAGAAACTAAATAATGCCGTCGTGTGCTCTGCGGTACTGTAAAAACAACATAGTAAAGACACAAAAAAGCCAAGGAATAACTTTTCATATGAAAGTACCCTGTAATATCAGTAAAATACGCATATTCAATCATATTTTGTGAATTACAAAAATCAACAAAGCGACAGCCATGGTTTTTCTTTGAAAATCAAAGAGTAAAAAGATTTTTACATTCAGATGTAACATTTCCGAATACCAACGTGTTATGCATGTCGTATATTTCGTATATTTTATTGCACATGAAAATTCACATCACAAACTTATGGAAAGTCTAATGAAAGAAAAAAATACTCCCCATTAAAGTATTGGATATGTGCAAATTCTCTTTTATTTTATTCCCAAACACACATAATAGGTCGCCTGCGCTCAAAAGTATGCAATCAGTATAGGCAGGAATCACTCAATAAGTATACTTATGGGCAAAGGCGACTGTAAGGGCAGAATTACGGCATGTCGCATCTATGACAACACAGATATCTCAACATAGGAGATAGGGCATTCCGCCTATTTTGTATGCAAACCGACTGTCGCAGGCTGAATTCACGCACACAACGTATCATTAAATAAACACAACGAACACGCACACATAATAACAACTTACACATTTATCCCTACTCTCGTATTTGTAAGCACTGGCAAAACAGTTACGTGGCTGTATATGTGCGCATGAGGTGCACATTGTTTCATAAAGCACGCACACAGCAGCAAATGCATGAATATGTGCGGACAGGGTGATGTCGATAAAAGGTTATCGATAGTCATGTCTTCCGCGAATTATCTTCTAGAACAGTAAGATTTGGCCTGGGAGACAATTTAGATCGGGTTATTCATTAGTGTTCTATATTATGTTATAAACTATTTAGACTGTGTACGTGATAAGATAAGTAAAAAAACTCTTTCTTATTTAACAGTCAATAAAAGTATTTATTATTGCAACATATTGTCGCATAGCAGTCAGAAACTACATGGGTGTTGCCGACAATACATATATTTTATTACTCAAAATACGTACATTTTAAGATACTCAGTGATACACAATATTTTCTTTAAAATAAGCAGAGCATATTGTACCCTTCTTCACTGGCCACCAAATAGGTCACCTAGCTATTGCTGAAATCCATTTTTCTTTTATTTCCGAATTGCATGGGACCTAAAATCTAAAAATTGCATAGAAAAAATGAAAATAGTCCTATGCACTTAACGTGCTCTCTGAGGCAGGGGGGATGACCAGAAAATGGTCACCCTTTATAAGCAGCAGTTGCTTAACCAGAGTGATTATGTGTACTCTCATTTACCAGCTGAGCCACGGGGAATTTTTAAATACATACTGTTCAGGAAAGGTTTAATTCTGTAACTCGAACTTTCATATAGGCGTACATTTTTTCGATAAGGGCTAAGTCGATATAGCGTACATCACTAATCTACTACAGTGGCCCCGCTCGAGTCATGGACATTAAATTTATTTCCTGTCTCTCTCGCTAGCAGGTAACGCTTATTTACCTGCTAGCGAGAGAGACAGGAAATAATAAAAATTATGAGAGAGACGGAATCTGGATGTGACTCAATAGCATTACTTCCTCGGGATATTTCGTTAAATGTGTTGTTTTATTGAAGAAATATTGTATTTTCAGTATTTACCTGTGAAATGTTATACCCTTGTTATGGAAATTCGTCGAATCACTGCGATTTTCGCATAGGACAACTGCACAGGCCGGCATTATCATTATATATAATAAAACTAAGTTGATAAAATGTGCGTGCCGATAAAACTTAAAAAGGAGTCCCGGCACGATAAAGGGACTTATATAGTGTGATAGCCCTTTATCCCCCCTCGAACAAGAAAGTTCCCGTTTTAACCTAAAAGGCGTGTTTTTAAAGATATAAGGGCTTTTCAACTTGGAAATTAAGTGAAGTGGCGCCATCTGTTGTCGAGTATTTGAACTTCATTCAGAACGATGATTATTTGGGTTGCATTTCGAAAGGCGCTGCGTGCAATTGCAGCATGTGTAGTAATGGCGCGAAATTTAAAATTCTGATTACATCTGTTACTATAATAAAGTTATTAAATTTTGTGTATTTATACAGCAGTAGCTAACTTATATTTTGGAGTTAAAGCAACATAATTTTAGTTATTTAAATTAGTTCTGAAAACATTTTAAAATTTAAGTTTTTACTACGTATGCTACAACTGCAGAACCTTTTGTTACGGCGGACGATAATGTCGAGAACATTCTAGAAGGTGTTAGAAAGAAAATATTCTCAAACTTTCATGATTATCCAAGAGAATATATAAGAGCCCGGTGTCGCCCGCCAGAGTTAGTTCGATTTGAACAGCGAAACAAGCGATTTAGAAATGAAAAGGAAAGAAGTTATCTGTGAGCCTTTATTTTGAAGTATCACGTGTGAGTGTGAGTATTTTTTATTGTGTGTTTAATTAATTCTCGATTTTGAAGCGTAGAAGAAAAAAGTTGTCTGTGAGCCTTTATTATGAAATATCAAATGTGAGTATTTTTAATAGTGTGTTTAATAAATTGTAATGGTTTTTTTTCTTTTCTTTTAATTGTAATTTCTCGCGCGACGTTGAATCGATGCCTTCTATATACTTTTGGCCGTAAACAAAATATCGCGCGACCGCTTGAAGGTTAAATATTTTTTTCTTTGTTTCAAGTACCCCATGTTTCAGTAGCGTGCACAGAGATTTGGTACAGGGCAAGCAGCCTTAAGAAATGTATGAAAAATCTATTTATCAAAACAGGCTTCCCGCGGCTTCACAAAAAATTTGGATCTTCGTGACGAATTTCAGCCATCTCAGATGTCCAGTAAGTGATTGAACAACAAAACAAGTCAGTTAAGGGATATCCGAGCGGCCTCTTTTGAGGCCTAGTTTTCTTTTCGCATTCGAATGTAAGTACGCGCAACATAAACATGAATAAATAAAAAACACACTCACAGCACAGATACACGCACGCATTCAACCTTCCAAACTATTTATTACTTTACCCTATTCTATTTGTAAATCAAATCTACCCTTCGGTCTTTTTTGAGGTATTCAGTCAGCACGTTATTGTAAAAAGCCGGACCCCGCCTAACTTTTGACAAAAGTTCTTTCTCCACAGCCAACATTGACACTGAATACGGCCGAACTGTGGTGCAACTACACAAAGGCCGAATACAGTCGACTCCGGGTGCAGTACAATAATTCCTGGAGAGCCATGAACCGCCTGCCGCGCAGCTGCAGCGCATCAGAGATGCTGGTTTCGGCACGTCTGCCCGGCTGGGCAGGGCTCGTGCGTCACGTGACTGCCGGCGCGGCCGCGCGCCTGCGCACCTCCACCAACACCATCGTGTGCGCCGTGCGATCTTGGCTCGCGAGCCTGATCCACAAACAGTGGGTCCAACTACAATCATGAAAACAACATAGTCATTAACTTTAACTTACCTTCTTGAAATGTTCAAATTTAAAGACTGATTAGTACTAAGAATTAGATTTCCTGTCTGTTTGCACCGAACCTAGTTCCCTAAACTATTATGATTTTATTTTACTTACTTCTCTTTAAAATGTTTATGTTATGTGTTGCCCTAGTTTTTAATGTTTTATAATTTTTATATGATTTCCATATTAGCTCAGTATTTTTGGAATAAAAACTTTATTATTATTATTATTGACCATCCGGTGAGTCTTTGTTGACCAAGGGTATTTCGGAGATAGGTCAAAAGGCTTTTAGGCATGAAAATGCCCTTTCCGTTGAAGCGCTACTGGCGGGTATCGTGACGATTAGTTTTGCCAGTCGTAGGACTTCTGGAAATACATCCACTAAATTATTTGAATACAAGTATTCAATTAACAAAACTGTGCTGGTAGTGGACGTAAATTCCGCTGATTTATATATGCAACGCAGTTCATTTCTAAGCCTGTCTCCATTAAAATTATAGCAACTGTATTCGACCAGTAAGTCATTTACTAGACTATCAGAAAACGATTTAACACAGTTTGTATAGTTTTCCGGGGCCAGTAGCTCGAAGAAATTTTTTTTTTTTAAATTTTGGTATCGCGTACGCGATTCTGTTAAAACATTATCTAATATTTCAACAAATATGCGTTTAAAATGAGTTTTCAAGTCAACGACAATGTTACGTCGTTTTTTTGGCTGTCCGCACGTGCTGACTACCTTTTCATACAAATCATCGAATTTTTCTCTGTATTGTGTGACAAAATCTTCAAATTGTGTGATTTTTTGACACAATACGATACGTCAGATGTTTTTTTCTGCATCACCTCATAAAGAATATCTGTCTCCGCAAATATTTCATGAAATATCTGTAGAAACAGATTAAATTCAAAATCTTTGAGACTATTCAAAAAGTAATCGGCTTGTGACAAAGTACCGCCGTCCCAAGAGACAGGATAGTCATTCATTGATAAGAAAAACTCTATAAGGGCAGACCGGTCGTTAAATATTACATTCGAGAGTGGTAGCCACCGAGTTTCAGCCACGCGTGGAAGTTATCGCGCTTTTACTATATTATTGTAATGAGCCTGTCGTTTTGTACTATTATGGAAGAAAGTTGCAAGTATACGAACAACGTTGAAGAAACGTTTCGTCTCACCAATGCGCTCAAATGTTTTGGGAAGAACTAGATTCAAAACATGCGCGGAACACCACACAAACAGTGCTTGAGGGCATGTTTGTCTAACTATTGCCTGTACGCCATTTTTATCGGAAGATAATACCGCCGCAGATTCGTAAGTCTGGGCGATCAATTTCTATGTACATTCATATTCCGCAAGGATCGCTAAAACAAAAGAGCTGAATGGTTTAGCGGTGCGGTCAAGGCTAGATCAATGTACTTAATAAACCGATCTACAACTTGCGAATCAGAGAAATAGCGCAATATTAATACCAATTGTTCGCGACCGCTGATATCTGGCGTTTCGTCAATCATTACGGCGACGAAATCCGCGTCCTTTATTTCTCTCTTAATCTCGCTGGTCATCAAGGATGCCATACAAGAAACTAAGTCATTTTGAACCCTATTGGACACCCCTTAAATGAATTGGTGGCCGTTTGCAAATGTTGTTCTAAGACGCCGTCATATTTTGACAACAATTCGACCATTTCTAAGAAATTACCTTTGTTCTGTGACGACGACGACTCGTCATGACGCCGAAAAGGTAATTCATGCTTGGCTAAAAAACATACTATGTCGATTAGACGTTGAAATATGTTCCTATTTCTGTCAACTCATATATATCTATAGAATAGATATCTATTCTAAGCTGATCGTTTAATTGAGTTTCAATCATAGAATTACCGCAAGTACGAAGTTTTGAAGATGACGCTAGGTGCTTTTCCGATGACTCATGTTTTTTTGCGGCATTGGCAAGATTATTTAAATCTATGTAACCGGTGTCACTCCAAACATTCAGATTTGTTTCAAATAAGACACATTGAAAACAAAATAAGCTATTGCTGTGAGCACAGCTGGCTAGCCAACTATATTTATCGTAGGAACTACAATGAAACTGTCTAGTAGTATTCCCTTTATTTTGTGATATTTTTATAGCACCGCCCTTATGCAATTATCCTTTCTTTCAACGCAAAGGAAAAGTTATGATATTTGCCTTTTTTTACCTTATCTAAACACACATCCTCTTTACACATCGCACAGGCATACACATCCATCCTAAACTCAGTTTTCTACTCACCTCTTACACTCAAAACAACTCACAACTACACAAAAGAATAAACAAGATTATCAATTCACAACTCTGCATCCGACGCGAAACGAAAACTTTCAGTAATGGCGGACAATCAATAAGCTAATTTACAATAAGAAAACCGAAAACCACCCGTAAACGATGCGCTAATAACCAATCAAATTGAAATTAACGTTCGCTCCGAGTACTATTTGTGGTGGTCGTATGTCTTCGTAAATAATTCGGGTGTTTCGCTCGGTGCAACCAATTGTTTGATTTGATTTAAATTGTGTGAGTCGGTGGGAAAATTATTGGTGAGTATGTCAAATAGCGCATGTTCACTGCGCGGCATGCATTGTTTCATTTAATAGTCCCTATAGTAAATTCGCATTGGATTCGACACGTCATCTTGTTCTCAAGGCAGGCGAGCTTTTATCTGGTATTATGCCCCATAAGACGCTGGCATCGAATTTTTCGGGGTACAGGCCTCGCTCAATACGATTTGGAAATATTTTAAAAGCTTGAGATACATGTGCCTTTGGGGTCAACGTACTTACGTACGATCGCCTGCGGAACTCAGTGGAACGTCGTCGCGGAGCGCGAGAACTGCGGGGCGCGGCTTCGAGTGATTTGAATTCGCACGGGCGGGTTTTGTTGTTTGTTTTGTGTTTGAATCAATAGTTTTATAAGGTGGAAATTTTGCTAGGGCAAACAGTGCGTCCAAGCCTCTATAATTTGTTCGCCTCTGTCACGTTTACGTAACAATATATTTGTCTATAAAATGTTTATTTAATTTATTTTTTACAAAATACAGTGTCTAGTAAAAGAGGAGGAGATATTGCCAGTTCAGCAGCAAAACGACGGAAAGAAAAAGAATATCGAAGAAATGAAACGGAAGAAGAGTACGAAGCACGTTTACAAAATCAACGAATCAGAATAAGCACCCTGAGAAGCAGAAAAAGCGGAGAAAGAAAAGAAAATAAAAGTATTGAAGAATCGAGAATTTCTAAAAGATAGTCTAACAAAGGAAGCATTCCACTACGAACTGACGAAAAAATATTACAATCATAAATATGTTGTAATCGGAAAAATAATAACATTTGCCAATTTCGCCATGCGAAAAAATACAGTAAAGAAACACCAGTTCTCTGTTGCATGAATGGAAAAAATCGATTACCACCTCTGGAAGCACCACTGCAGGTTTTCAAATGACTTATTCCGGTATTACTTCGACTAACACTAATAGAAATGAATTTGAATATGTATTTTCAATTCAAGGGCAAATTTATCACAAAATAGGATCTTTACTACCAATACCTAACGAAAACTATAAATTTCTTCAAGTATATTTCATCAAATAGAGTAACAGTAAATTTGTAAACATGGAGTTCTTGTCTCAGAATCCTTTCTCAAACCATCTCTTCCTTCCTCCTTGTAGTCTCTGCCAGGGTTCAGGCTCTATCGCAACGATAGGACGAGTAAAGCTGATGGCGGCGTTGCAATCTACTTACGTTCTGACATTCCTTGTAAAGTCATCAGCCACTCGCCAAGCCTGTGCTCTGGTTCGGCTGAGCATCTCTTCCTTGATGTCAGCTTGCGTCACAACAATATTCTTCTGGGTGTTTATTATAGCCCCTCACTCCGCATCGATTACTTTGAATCTTTTGAAAAGCTACTATGTGACTTGACCCCTCTCTATAGTGACACTCTCATCCTCGGGGATTTTAACACCTGTCTTCTTAAAAATAACGCCCGCTCTACCAAACTTGAATCTATTGTAAATTCCTTCAACTTACATGTTCTTCCCGTCGGCGCTACTCACTTTCAACCACATTGTACTCCCTCCCTACTCGATCTCATAATCATCTCCAACACAGCCAAGGTGGTTTCTCATGGTCAGCTTACCGCTCCGTTCTCTTATCACGACGTGGTTTATCTTTCATACAGAGTTAGGCCCCTAAGCGCAAAGCCAAATTTCTGGATATTCGGAGCTTCAAAGGTGTGGACCTCGACTCCCTTAAATCCGATGCCTCATCTGTTGATTGGAACCCTGTCATGACTTGTGAGACCGTTGATGACAAAATCCTGAAGTTCAACTCAATTGTCCTTGGGCTCTTCGACAAGCATGCACCAATGAAAAAAGTCAGGGTCAAACATCTTCCTGCCCCGTGGCTAACCGACGCCATCAAGCGTTTAATGGCAAAAAGAAACCGTGCAAAAGGGCGATATAAGAGGGACCCGACCAACGACAATCTTCTAGCTTTTAAACGCCTCCGCAACCTGTGCAACCGCATGTGCCGCGATGCCAAGCGACGCCACATCCATGAGCGTATAGAGATGTACACTCCAGCTCAGGTATGGAAGTTCCTTAAGACCATTGTTGTTGGCAAGTCCCAGGAATCTTCTTCAAGTAATATCGATCTCAACGGTCTCAACCAGTTTTTTTCTTCTCCTCCCGTCGTGATGGACCCTACCACTAAGGAGGCAACCCTTCATTGTCTACGGTCGAGGGCTGCAGTCTGCACCTCACTGTTTAACTTTAAGCTTGTTGGAATCGGTGCAGTTAGAAAGGCAGTGCTAGCTATCACATCCAAAGCTGCTGGTGGCGACAACGTCAGCCATCAGATGATCCACAGCATCCTTGAGGAGTTGCTTCCTCCAATTACCCACATCATCAACTTCTCTCTCTCGGTAAGCTCCTTTCCTAGCCTGTGGAAGAAAGCACTCGTTATCCCACTGCCAAAAAAATCCAATCCCTCCTCCTTCAAAGATTATAGGCCCATATCTATCTTACCCATTCTCTCCAAAGTCCTTGAATCCATAGTCCACTCCCAACTCTCTTCCTACCTTTCATCAAACAAACTTCTCAATCCTTTCCAATCTGGGTTCAGACCGGGCCATAGTACTACCACAGCACTCTTAAAAGTCAGCGATGACATACAGCTAGCCATGGATCAGAAGTTGGTCACGGTCCTAGCCCTGCTTGACTTCAGCAATGCCTTTAACTGCGTCGATTTTGACATTCTGGTCGCTATATTGAGCTCACTGAATGTCTCCGTCCATGCTGCTAACTGGTTCCACTCATACCTGAGAGGTCGTCAGCAACGCATTAAGTCTGAAGAGACTGAAACTCAATGGTGTGATCTTTCCTCAGGAGTACCTCAAGTTGGTATTCTCTCTCCTCTTCTATTTTCAGTCTTCATCAACTCTATCTCCGACGTTATCTCTTCTTCATATCATCTGTACGCAGATGATCTCCAAATTTATCGCCACTTTTGCCCCTGCGATGTAGCCTCAACCGTGGAGGCACTGAATGCTGACCTCGAGAATGTGAAAGACTGGGCCTTATCATACGGGCTGTTGGTAAACCCGACCAAATCACAAGCCATGCTTTTAGGAACCAGGCACACGCTTTCCTTGATACAAAAACATATTGTTCCTGTGTTATATAATGGCATCACAATAGAGTATACAGATCAGGCGAAAAACCTTGGGGTTATTTTTGACAACCTGCTGTCTTGGTCTCCACATGTCAGCGAGGTCAGCAGACGGGTCTTTGCGTCTTTTCACTCCCTCAGGCGTTTGCAGTACTTCTTGCCACGGCAGACCAAAATCACCCTTGCTCAGTCCCTTCTTCTGCCGCTAATCGAATACGCCGATGTCTGTTGGGCGAGCGCGAACGAAGATCTACTGAACAAACTCGAACGACTTCAGAATCTTGGGATTCGGTTTATCTTCGGGTTGCGCAAATTCGACCATGTTTCTCAATATCGCAAAGAGTTGGGGTGGGTTCCAATTCGTCGTCGCCGAGACACTCATATTCTCTCTTATCTTTTCAATATATTGAAAAACCCGCGCTACCCCAGCTACCTTCGAGAACGCTTTGAGTATCTCTTTTCAGGAGATCGGCCCCGGAGATCTCACACGGTCTCACTCTTAGCCACTCCAAGGCATAACACCTCGGCATATGAGCACTCATTCAGGCTGCAGGCGGTCCGACTGTGGAACGCACTACCTTGCACTATAAGAGACATTCCCACTATTGTCTCTTTCAAAAACCGAGTAAAAGAGCACTTCCTCTCTCTTTCGTGAGAGTTATAGTATGTAGGTATATCATTATAATATATAAACTATATTTGCAGGTATATTTATGTATTGTATTTAGTAGTCTGGTATATAAGTATTTTATTTTCCGTATTTTATATTATATGTATTTTAGTATAAATTAGATATTAGATATTGTACACTGCCTACCCTTTCATGATACATTTCCCTTTCATGCCTTGGTTTGCTGGAAGAAATCTCTTTTTAGAGATAAGCTCGCCTTTGTACATATGATTTCTCCTTATGTTACCTTTTAAATTGAATATGTGTGTGCAATAAAGAATTATGAAATTATGAAATTATGAAATTATGAAATAGTCCAAAATAGCGAACAAAATAACAGAAATGATGAGATCCTCATGTACCAAATGGGAAGATACATCAACAGTAACGAAGCAGCGTGGAGGATTTTTAGTTTTCCCATACACGAACGCGAACCAGCTGTGCAACATCTAGCACTACATTTGGAGAATGGACAAAAAGTTTACTTCACAAAGGACTCGGCTAGAAAAATTGCAAGTGAACCACCTCAGAACAAAACATTAAGCTTTTTTCCAACTGTGCCAAACGGAACCATTCGCAAAGACATTACTGTATGTCGACGTCCCTGGGACAAAACAAGGAAAATTTTTCAACGATGAAAACAAGGAATGCCAGGGGAGGGTCATCTAGAAATCATGAAAACTAACGCAATAGGTCGAGTATACACTGTACATCCAAACAATGCCGAATGTTTCTATCTCCGGATGTTGTTACACGAAATACGGGGACCAACAAGTTTCACAGATCTCAGGACCATCGACGGCTACCTATTTCAGAGGTACAGAGAAGCAAGTCAACGCTTAGGATTATTGGAAAATGATAACCAGTGGGAATTAACACTACAAGAAGCCACACTCACAGCTTCAGCTGAACAAATTTGAGAGTTATTCGCCATAATTCTAACAACATGTAACCCATCAAACCCAAAACAGCTATGGGACTCTTTCAAAAGGAGTATGAGTGATGATATATTGTACCAAATCCGCCAAACGAATCCAGAACTGACTATAGAATTCAATGACGACATTCAACACACTCGTTCGCTTAGAAGATAAATGTTTAGCAATAAATAACCAGGCCTTAGTAGAACTCGGAATGCCAGCACCACAAAGGAATGCTTTCAGTGTGCTTAACTTAGAAATCACAAAGGAAAAAAGCTACAACGTCAATGAACTACTTGAATACATTGCTCACAACAAACCACTCCTCAATGACAATCAAACAAAAGTTTACAACGTTATAATGAACCGGATAAATAACAACACTGGTGGAATTATTTACTTGGACGCACCAAGAGGCACCGGTAAAACGTTTCTAATAAATCTAATACTGGCGGAAATACGTGCTATAAAATACATCGCACTGGCACTAGCATCATCCAGCATTGCAGCCACACTTATGGAAGGAGGACGAACTGCCCATTCTGTCTTACAACTACCGTTAAATATAGCCGAACAACAATTCCCGGTATGTAAAAACTCAGGAAAATCTGGACGGGGTCAACTTTTAAAACAAGCTCAAATTATCTTCTGGGATGAATGCACCATGGCCCATAAAAAATCACTAGAAGCCATGGACAGAACATTACAAGAATTGCGAAAAAACTCTGATATAATGGGAGGAGCTCTACTCATACTCTCAGGAGATTTTCGACAAACACTTCCAGTTATTCCCAAGTCAACACCAGCAGACGCTTCAAGATCAATGCATACTTAAAAAAGTCACATCTCTGGCCACAAGTACAAATACTGCAATTAACAAAAAACATGAGAGATGAATTATCAAAAGTTGAAACAACAGCACATTTTGCTAATATACTTTTAAAAATAGACGAAGGTACATATCCTACTGTCCAAACGACCGGCCTCATTGAACTCAATAGTGATTTCTGCAACATAGCCACTACTGAAAACGAACTAATCGACAAAATTTATCCAAATATTATTCAGAACTATACCAACATAGAGTGGTTATTTCAAAGAGCAATTTTGGCCACTAAAAATAATATTGTTGACGATATCAATTTTAATATTCTAAAGAAAATACCTGGTGAAGAGAAAATATATAAATCGATCGACACGACGGTAGCCATTCAAGAAATTGTCAACTTCCCTACTGAATTTCTAAACCTTTACAAGTTCCAGGAATGGCATTACACTGCCTTCGACTGAAAATTGGATCTCCGATCATACTACTCAGAAATCACAACTCCCCAAAACTATGTAATGGAACGAGGATGATCGTAAAACAGCTATCGAATAATATCATTGAAGCTGAACTTATTTCTGTAAAGAACAAAGGACACACAGTATTTATACCTAGAATACCACTGATCTCTTCTGAATTGCCATTTCAATTTAAAAGATTGCAGTTTCCAATTAAATTAGCCTTTAGTTTACAATTAACAAAGCGCAAGGGCAATCTTTAAAATATTGTGGCATCAACCTCAAAGAATCCTGCTTCTCTCACGGTCAGCTATATGTAGCTTGCTCAAGGGTAGGAAATTCGAAAAATTTATATATATGACAATAAAATTAAAAATGTTATAAACAGTTAGTGTAAATAATGAAAAAATGTTTTAAATATTTTTTTTTACTTTTTACGTCATAGTTATTTTTTTTATTTCAACTACCACGTAATCTCATATCAACTCCCGAGCGAAGCCGGGTATCATAGCTAGTAGAAAATAAAGCTAAGTGTTGTCAGTTTTTCAAGGCGATCGGCGCGTGCGCTCGGGAATTCTCGCTGAGTGCAACTGAATGCACTGTATGCACACTGGGCATACAACGGTCAGCCACTACGCGGCGGCTCTCCCTCTCTCTAATATTCAATGCTCTGTGATGACAACTGACACGGCGGCTATCGCCCCGCGCGTACCCCTCTCGTCAAGAGGCCGGGCACATATTTTGTTCGTGCTAGCGTCTCTAGTATTTATACATTATTACTCAAAGCAATAAACACTCCTTCAGGGATCGGGCGCTCTGACTTTGAAACGCACTTCATCGCACTATGAGAGACAGTCCCACTCTTTTCTCTTTTAAGAAACGTACTGAAGAGCACAACCTTTCTTTTTCGTAAAACTTAATGTATGTTTTTATATGTAAAGTGTATGTAGTTTATCGGTACTTATTTAGTAGTTACTGTCTTTATTTATTAGGTATTTAATTTATTACTAGGCATTTTATTTATACTAGTTATTGTGCACGACCCTTTTATAATAATGTTTCCTTTAATGCCTTGGTTTGCTGGAAGAAATCGCTTTTTAGAGATAAGCTCGCCTTTGTACATGCATTTTCTTTTAACGTAACTTGTAAAATATTTGTGTACAATAAAGAACTATGAATGGGTTGAATTATTTTCGTGAATTCTTCAAACGTCAAGTTCAGTGCAATCGGGATAAACTTAATAAGGCTGCAGAACCTCGTTTACGATTACTTGACGGATCTAAAATCCCGAAATCAAAAGACCGGAGCAAATCATAAATTAACTCTTACTAAACCTTATAAGATGGTTGTAAAAATGTATATCGGTCGTTGAGTAGTTATACTCAACGCCAGCGAGGTGCCAACTTAGCTAGGTTGGGTATTAAACTCGTGTCGTGTCCGGCAATAGCCGATGCCTACTTTAGATCCTTAGGTATATCTATCCTAAGTGCTAATAATCGGTACCTCTACTTACATATTTTCGTGTACCGGGACGGGTTCCTGGATGTAATTATGTGGAATGTATTTATTAGAATATATTAAAAAGATAACATTGAAAGTACGGGACAATGCTGTACATATAGGGCTTAGCTCTCATCCGTACTCTCAGTGTCGCAACATATCATATTAGCCTCAGAACAAATTAGCTCAATTCTCTCTGACATTCTCTCTGACATGTATTGTGGCTCGGAATTTGTTTGCAAGTTGGAAATGGCAAATGTTAATCTAGTGTTTTAATTAATTCAAAATCTTAAAATACAGTTGCAATCGTAGTCAAAATATGCTCTTAAGGCGTCTATTCATCAGTCATCACGTCTGTGTTACCAGTAAGATGTGATTCTCAGGTACAAATAACACAGGCCAGATGACGTATCGTGGATTTTTAGCTTCTTTAATTAGTCGAGCAACTTTTTCGTTCAAGAAAAAGTTGATTGACTCTTTTACTGTTTCAATATAGTTAATTCAAATATTCACCACACTCACCTCATCCGCATCATCTCTATCACTGAAAATAGGTATACAAATTGTACATTTACCATCTACACTACAGGTTGTTCAATAAATGTATTGTGAAGGGTTAAAGTAGAATGCATTCCAGATAATTTAACCATGTCTATCCTACTGAAAACAAAATATTTGCGAGCCGATTAAAGAAAATTCTTACTTTAACTCAAAAATCTCAAAACTTACATTACATAAATAATATTAAAAACAATTCGAAATCCAATTGGAACTTACAAAAAAATAACCATAATAAAAAGTAGCCTTGCTAAATAACAATCATTTTTAATGACTTTTTTATAGATCAGGTAGAATCACATAGTAACAATATTTCTTAATTTAAGCCAAATTTATCAAATCCAAAATTCATAGTTAACTTGCCAGCAGACAACACAGAAATTTATCACCCCATAAATAATCTAAAAACAATAATGTTGTAGCAAATTAAGGCATCAAGACTAAAATACTAAAAACTTGCACCAATAATATACTAGCTCTTCTCTATCTTTTATCATAAACTTATGTTTTGAGCAAGGCATATACCCGGATAAACTTACAACTTTCATCAGAACACCTATTCATAAATCTGGAGATAAAATGGTGTTACTAAGTACCGACCAGTAGCTGTAATTCCTATAGCCCTTTCTAAAATCTAATATTTTAGAAAGGGCTATACATAAAACACCTGTCATACAAATATTGCGTGCATTAAAGGTTAAATAATAATAATAATAATAGTAATTTACTTAAGTATATTCAGATTGATTAATCGTCACAAGAGAGCAACTTTAGAGTTACACATGCCGCGTCAGAAGAGACAAAGTTACGCGATAGAAAGAGAGGCAACTTGTAGGTGAATATCCGTTCAAGTTTCAACGCCGCACTGTGCAAATTGAATAATACATTTTATGAAAATGATAAATTGCACTTTATTTCGTTGAGGCAAGAGTGGTATTAAGTTGAATGTTTTTCGCACAGTTCAATCTGTTCCTAAGTCTTTATTAATCTGAACATGAACTGGGAAATTAAATAATACATCTCTAATATAAGAAAATGATTTATATATATTGGAAATATTAAAAACTACTTATATAAATTAATTTACTTATATAGCGTATAATATAGGTAATGATATTACTATAAGTATAGGTAATGTTTTAAATGAAATGAAATTTATACATAATTATTTATTTGATTCATGTAAAATAACGTTAATAGAATTTTAGATAAAAATTAAACAATTTGAAAATGTCTCAGGGCGGTCACACTGCGGGCCAATAAACAGCTAGAACTTCTGCTCACCGCCGTGAAGTCTCTAAAGACGGTGTTCCACCGTGCAATAATCTTAAACCCCCATCACTCACAATACCTTGCTAGCGCCCTTACTGCTACAACTTCACTGACAGTTTCCCACGTCGATTACGAGAGCACCCAGACTGTTGATGATGAATATGCCGTTCACAGCGCTCTTCACAGGTCACTCGATATCCGTTCCTATTATTATAAACATGGCTACCCCTTTGGAGCTCGTTTAACACACGAATCGAGGCTAATCGGCCTGGAGGGCTACCGCCGCCTCTCTCGAGACAGATTCGGATAACCTTTCTCGAAACCCGAAATATGGTTCTGTCCGTTTAGACCAGTCCAAACCGTCTAAAAACCAGCAAAAAGTCACGTTATGAAGGCGGAACGCCAATTGGTACGAAACTAAACGAAATTATTTCCAGTTCGAAACTGTTCATGACCGTGAAGAGTGGAAGAGAGGAAGAAAGGACATTGCCCAGCAGTGGCAAGAACTTGGCAAATAATAATTATAATAATAAAACATACAATACATACGTCCGGTCATCTTTGTATTTTTTTCTTGTTTTTGTTTTTATTTGCAGGTAGTTTAAAAATACATTCATAGACACCTAAATTATTTGGCCTGAAGATTTCTAGGTACAGTACAATTTTGGTCTACTAAAGTTGGACCAACAAGAGTTTTATAACAAGAGATTCCGCTAGCACAATGACGGCTCAGCGACAATCTCGCAACAACGACGGTCAACCGAGTCGTAATTTTTATAGCGTAATTGGGCCTTTGAAGACTGTCCAATCGGTTTATAACTCCTGACTAAAAAAGGGGTCTTTTAAGTTTGAAGCGTCTGACTGTGTGTGGGTTTGTGTGCCTGTCTGTAGTACTCTAGCACTCAAACGGATTGACAAATTTTGATTCGGTTTTTGGTCCTTGGTAGTTGAGTTTACTGCGATGTTTCTGAGACATGATTAATTAAAATCAATTCTGTAGTTATAAAGTTAACAGCTATACAAGAAAACAAGTGTATTATAGTGAAAATGCTGCAAGCGGGAGGAGAACCTGTTTTGGGGTCCTGGTAGAGCTCTTCAATACAGTCGTATTAAGCAGCTTGAAACCACACGCCTGGAAAAATGTGGTAGTAACAATTTGCTACAAGAAGGGATCTACTCTCTCCATCGTTGCGGAGTCGACAATAGGTATGTGAGTATTCTGCGGGAGCTCTATTATTGGTGCGTATGCATGAGCTAACTAACCCCGTAGCTTAAGATTGGGGTGTGTGCCAAGGAGACACTATTTCCCCTAAGCTCTTCGCAAATGTCTTCGAAGACGTACTGAAGACTCTATCTTGGTGAGAAAGGCGTTGGCTAGAGATTAACACTGCCAAGCTTACGCACGTGAGGTAAGCAGACGATCTAGTACTCATAGCTGCAGACGTCGGTAACCTTCAAAACATTGTTGACTACACACAACAGTTTCGGCACCATAGTATGTAAGTGAGGGCAGGAAACTTTGGTTTTCAGGTTCTGCGGTATCTTGGACGTGAAGACGTTTTTAAGCTTTCCAAGTGCGGTCAAATCTAATTGAATCCATCTTGTAATCTCAATTATTTTGGCTTGAAAGTCTCGGCCAAAAGACAAACAATGTGCAAGCTAACCATAGTTGTTTACCGCTTCTATTATGCTATTACCAACAATTATATTCGGTACCTCTTGTCTTGGACATGTTCATCCCAAGGTCTACAAAAATGTTGTGTGCATGTTTTGAAGGTTACCGACGTCCTCAGCTATGAACACTTGATCGTCTGCGATCCTCAGGTGAGTTAGTTTGGAACCGATAAGGTCCGGCCACTATTGCTCCTCGCTGGTAATAGTCGTAAAGATGTATCAAAGGCCCTTTGATAACTACTGACAGTTGGGTTTGCCTCTAGCCCAACACCAATCCATCAAATTGCACTGAGTCTAAATTTACCCTAACAAACCTCACTTTACTAACATTCGGACAGGAAGTGACCTATAGCAACCAATGTGGTTCCTGAGCAAATACATGGGAATATTTTATTTGATGGAACATTCTCTATATTTTTTGATAAAAATTAAACACCTCCGACACATTAATGAAATCTAACGGCTTAAATTACGTTAACTTGTTTCCCTGTTAACTTTTGTAACACTGAACCGATTTTAATACAACAAGGCAGGTAAAAAAAGTGAACTTACTCGTGATACTGTAAAACAAATCACTTATTATTAGAACATATACTTATACAAATAACGTCTTTGCCAGACAGGGGGATAGGCTATCCCAGCAGCTACATAATGCTGCATGAAGGTTTCTTCACGATATTTTCTAACAATGAACGTCCGTATAAAGTATCTATCTTTGTAAGAATGAACCGCTAAACGTGTTGGTACGAAGGCACGAAATTCGGGGATAGCTGGACCTGGATTTAAATGCTTTTTTTAAACTATTTATTTAAGTTGCAGGAAGGAGAGAAAAGTAGAAAATGTTAAAAACACAAAAGTTCCAGTCGAAACATCGGTTTTTCAATAGATGGTGTTGATAGCAGACTGCAGCTGTCCAATAGCTTTTTGACAGAAAGAGACGTCTGTCGGGTCAGCTAGTGATACATGGATTACATATCGCATATGAACATGGTCAGTGCCGGGATTCAAACCCGCATACTCAAATTGACTGGATAGAGTGTAACCACTAGACCACGGACTTATTACAAAAAGTGATTGAATGTATGTTAAGTAAGAATCGGAAACGGAATAATCTGGGACTGCCTTCATAGGTCAGCCCGAATAATTATATTCCTTAGCAGAAAATTCTCGAAAATAAATGCGTGTTCTCATAGACAAACCAAATATTTCATTTAAAAACCCCCAGTAGTCTGTAAATGTTGCCATCAACTATTTCGAGGATTTCGTGCCAAGTTGTACATGCTGCTATTTGAAGTGTTGAACAAGATTCTCGTATGCAAATGATTATTTTTTGTATAAACTTACTGGCACCGCAGATGTTATTGCCACCACAGCTGAGATCACGAAGAAAATTATCATGACTGTATTCATGATGAGGACAATATTAATCAGATATTCAACCAAGTAATAACAAACCAATTTAAGTGGTATTTTATTTATAAGTCAATATTATCTTGATAAGTCGTATAATCTTTTTATTTCTAAAACTGTACATGTAACTATTAATTGGTTAATAATGAGAAACAAGATAGAAATTACATTAAATTAAAAGTACAGGAGTTTTTTTAATCTCTTAATAGAAATATAATTATCAATTATTAGTTGCCCGTGAGCGTAGCGCACCTGGCATTATAAACTAAATCAGGAAGTGGGTAAAAAACCAAATCTGATGCTCTTTTTGAGAAAAATAAGTAAAGATGCAGGTTATAACAGAGTAAGAGATGTGCAGCGTAAAAATAACTTGAAACCAGCAACAAAATGGAGTAATAGGACAATACTCAATAACGAATTCATACACCAACAGTAACAACATAAAACAACAATAGTCGGTGATTCTCATATCTACCCTTAAGCAATTTAAGGGCTACTGAGTAGCTGGAGTCATCCATTGGTAGCTGTGACACCAGTGATAATGCAGGTCCATCGAGCGAAGCATGCAGATCGTAGTGCTTCTCCGAATCTGAGATGGACCTAGAATGAACCAGCGAATTGAACAAATCAAAGAAAGGCTACTAATAACTCATAACTAATCCTGGAATTTACCAGAAAATCGTGGCGTCTCGATCCTGGGTAGCCGCTGAGGCTACCTGAATTGGCGAGGGTTTCCTCTCCGATGCGGATGCGCCCTTACCCGTTTGTTCCGAACGGATACACAATCGCTTGATCTCCGTGAACTGCGTAATGTCTACACATTTCCTCCTCAGGCATGCTGTCATCTCCGAGAATTATTTCGTACGCGGCTATGAATTGAGCGTAGAACTGATTAAAGTGTCGTTTCGCGGCACTGGCTACAGTGAGACTGGAACTTTGAGTTACAGTTCCCGCGAAGTCAATCAACATCTGATATTTTGACTTAAATAGTACCTAGGCCGATCTGTCCGGCATGTTGATATCAATACTAAACACTATTTTGAATTGACTAAATGAAATTACTAGGTTACATACCTTTCGGGCACAATGACTTCTTGGCGTAATAAATGTTATTTATAGCTACTTAAGCACTATTTGTGGCTACAATTGCCAAGGAACCCAACCTTACGTCACTAATTATAAACAAGACACATACAAGTCTGTGCATACAACCATACAACTGAAATTCTAATGTCAGAATAGCTACTTCCTGAACCTAAGGGTTGGTTTATAGGCTAGTAGTCAAACTAGGTTCGATGTTAGATGTGATTTGTTATTATAACTTAGAATCTTACATATTATAAACATATCTACTTTATCTTATTGGTTATAACGTAATCTAATCGTACACTTATCTCTCCTGTACGTGATAGAATCTTGTGTAGTTATCTATAGGAGGAAACGACTTGCAGATAGTTACATTGCTTCACCCTTTGAGAAAATTGACGTTGCGGTTGAATATCTTCTTTAGTGGTCCTTGTTGCGTGAAATGTTTCAGTCGGGGTCACCAATTTCAGTATAGCTACTTCTTTAACCTAAGGGTAAGTTTATAGGCTAGAAGTCAAACTAGGTACGACGGTAGGTATAGAAGTGATTTATTATTACAACTTAGAATCTTATATATTATAAATGTGTCTGCCTTATCTTATTGGTTACAACGTAATCTAATCGTACACTTATCTCTCCTGTACGTGATAGAATCTTGTGTAGTTATCTGTAGGAGGAAACGACTTGCAGATAGCTAGACTAATATTACGATATAAAACTCTGGAAGTGCCTCCGCAGCCTGCACCGGCTTCCAAAATGAATGCGATTGGTACATGGGTGGGTATATTGGCAGTGTAACGAAGCGTAAATTTAGTGACTTGCTTATTTTTAAGTCGTAGTTATATTTGTATAAATAGTAGTAGAAACTTGTTTTGAGTATCACCTGTCATTTTGTTATGTTAAAAGCTTCTAATTTTAAATGGGCAATATTAAACTGCACATCAATGATACTGATTTGCACAGCAAATATACTGATTTTCAGAGCTAATATTAGGGCAGAATACTGCGGTAGGTTAGGTTGAGAGATGTAATTACAACAAAAATACTTAAAACATAAAAAGTTTTTTTTCTGATCCTTTTTTGCTGTGAAAATCAGTACTTTTGATGTGCGATTAAATACTAGCCATTTTAAATAACTTTAGCTCAGATTTATTTTCTTTTGACACGAGGTCATTTGGAGCTGAGTTCTGAACGACATCGTCGTTCTTCTTTAAAGTCTTCAAGAGAATCTACATCTGAAGTCTGGGCTAAAAGTCGTTGCCATTGTTTCTGTGTGTAAAATCTACTAATCTATATACTGTTTACCCTATTCTACGGGTATGTATCTTCAATATCTGTCTCTATATCTTTCCCTACAACAGCTGTAGTACCGTACCTCTGATGCCTAGTTGCATTTAGCATCTCGCCGGGCATTGGCTCGCGATGGGTTCGCGAACGTCGGGACGCTGTGGCAATTTTGTAACCTCTGTCCTCACATCTGTTGCTAAATGCCCAGCTCTTGGATAACCTACGAACTACGAGGCCCTTGAACCAAGTCACCGGAGTCGCGACGGAGACGACGTTCTATCACTGGAGTGACCTGCCCCTCATTGACGACTGAAAGCTGGAATTCATTGGAGACGCCACAGGAGACCTAAACCACTCGGCGAGTCACTTCTGAGTGTAATACGTTCAATCACTAATGCCAACTACTCACCACCCTGATCTATCCTTCTCCAAATAAAATAATCGGGGGATTTATCTGACTCTTTTATTTAGACAGATCCTTAGTCAGATCCCGTTACAATGGCGCCCATAGGGAAGGATTGATGATTAAACGTTTATATCCATAATTGTGTAGCTAGAGATTAGATGTGTTATTATTTGCTGTCTGACAGGTGGGTTGTTTATGTGTTTTTTCTAGAAATAGGTTGTCAAACTCGATAGGGTTTCATTTTCGACATGTGAACTATACCACCTTCTTTCTTTCCATAGCTTTTATTAATTTTACTTATGTGTACTTTACAAATTATAGGTGTGTAATATTCTATGCCTACTTTTCGTATCTTCTAAGTACTATTTGGTGTATGATTTGTAATGAATAAATTTTTATCCCTTCTTTCTGTCTATGTCTGTATCAAAAGAATGAGTTTGACTGCTAGCTGTCATAACAAGTGAATCTGTGACTGATGTGTATTTTTTTTCCCCAAATTATCCCAAAAATGATTCCCCAGTATGATTCCCCAAAATTATACCACGTTTTCTAGAACAAAACCGTTGATATTCATATTATTCTTTTTGTACTGGAAAATGACAGTTGTTTGTTTACATTTCTGGTCTCAAATTAAAAATCCTAGTATAGGTTGGCATGAACTTGCCCAACCACACTAAATTTGAAGATTATGTAGGAAATTTTGCGGCACGTTTTGCTAACCAGATTTTATGATAAACTAGTCTCTTCGTAAACCTTATTGATAGGATAAATGTGTGCGGTATGTACCTCCCGCAATACGTATATATAGCATAACGTATCTTTTGCGATACGTATATTTACTATACTGGTAACTAGAAACGTAACCAAAACTGTCTTTGTCTTGTTTCGCTAGACAAGTAACTAGTCATGTCTTATCTATAAAATATCTGTCGATAGCTAAAGCGGAATTGGAATATGAAGTTGAGTTTTGTGGAGGTATATCTGGTACTGTTGTGGACTTAAGGAAAAAAATATATATAGTATCTCATTTGAGTGCTGATGTAGATGCACTCTGAACTAAGGAGAGTTTACTCAAAGTTCTATCCAATTTAACCGCGCTGAAGACTGAATATAACCGTAGTCTGTACCTTAAGACTGAGGCAATACTGCATCATGTCTTTCATAGATTAAATAGGATATGTCCTGAAGAAGCTCAAACTGAAACCTTCCAAGTCTGCCGTAGCAACCTCATGACTTCTCTAGATAGCTTGGAAAAGGTGTCTCACCAAACTCAGTCTCCTAGTCTTGTTGAAAGAGCCGTTGAGATGCTTAATATTACTGTGATATTATTAGCTTAGCTAAAATACGCTGGCATGACGTGTGTTCGTGCTTTCATTCAGCTGGTATATGAATATGTGATCGCTAGGGGTGTTTCGCCGAATAAGTTAGTCAATTAAGCCTTCGAGATTTTCACTGGTACAAGCGTAGGTACTAAAGGCTGCGTTGGTTTGTGGTCTGACATTGTAGAGGCGTTAAAGCGTGATTTTAGAGTATCGGACTACGATTTTTAGATGCTTTTAGATGAGATTAGGGCGCATACACATGGTGTTAAAGAAAACATTATTTTTTACGTGTCGATTATGGAGGAATGTTTTTTAGGCTCACAAAGGCTCTTTCTGAAGATGATAAGTTGGAAATACTGCTTCACAACATTCGTCCATTCTATGCGATATCTTTAGCTGCGTCGGTCACTATCAAGACGATTGAATCCTTCATAACGAGATTTTTCATGCGCTTGTTTTGCATTTTCATGAACCACCCTGCATGTGAGCACTAGTACGTTAGCTCCAGACTTTGCTTTTAAAAAAGCCCAACCTATCGCTCAGCCGGGTAACACGTCGAAATGTAGACCCAACATACCTTTAGGAATAACTACAACGATGGTTATCAATCTAATAAGAACTTCGGTAACAGTAGGCAATATCCAGTATAAGCTGTAGATTCTGGTTACCAACGTCGTGCATACTGTCCTAGATATAGGAATGATACCCACTCATTATGGGATTGCAGAGATCCGCATTTTCCCGTCTGTTTTAAATGTGGAAAAAAGGTGTTGAGACAGACTGTTCGAATTTCCGTGCCAGATATTTAAAAAAAAACTACGTGGCATGGATTGTTGTGACAATAAGGATGAAAAAACATCACATTTTGGCGTCGCTGACTGGAAGAGTTGGCTTGATACAATTACCAAGTTCTTTTCATAATCATTTATCTATCATGGAATCCGCTCGCCCTTATTGTAAACGTAGAGATAGCAGGTGAAACTATCACGGGCTTATTGGATTCTGGTTCTTGAGTTACTATTCTGGGTAATGGTTCGCACAAAAGTTTTCTGGATAACGGTCTGAAGCTGCAGGTTTGGGATAGGGTGAACTTCGTAGCTGCGGATGGACAGAAACTATCGCCCATTGGTGTGATCTATATTCCTATTACCTATGAGAGTCAACTTCATATAATTACTGCTTATGTAGTTCCACAAATTCAAAATAGTAATTCTCTTCTCTTATGATTTTTGGCGTAATTTCGGTTTATTTCCTAAACACTTAAGTTCGGTGTTGTTCTTTAGCGAATTTGACGCTAGTATAGCTGAGGTAGCTTCTAATGAATCTAAACATCTACATTCGATCACTTATCTGATACTCAACGGATAACAGCTGATAACATAATTTCTCAATTGAAGGACATTTCTTATGAAAAATGTGGTCTTGGTCGAACTTCAATCAACATATCAAATTAAGTCTATGGCCTTTCACCCTACTAATGTTCCAGCTACTCAGCAACGTCTAGTAGATATTCTATTTTATGGTCCTGAATTCGAAGTTTTGGTATTCGTATTTATAGATGACAATATATGTTTCTCCCACATTGGAGAAACATATACACACATCAACACTGTCTAGGGATATTAGATTTTTGTTTGCATTTCTTAGTTTTTCAGAAAAACTACTCAGAATTAGGAAAAAGTTTATATGTGGAATTAAACCTCCTTGTTCCATTGTCAAACTGACATTGAAAAAAAAACAAAAACTTATGAAAACAAAAGAAAGCGCGGGAACACGCATTTGATTCAGTTTACAGTGCTAGTTTTGTGTTGAGATTTATTTAGAAAAACATTAATTAACTAACTCTTTCAATTGTTTTGGTGATTTTTACTGTTTGTGTCGTCTTGTTGGTGCGATGCAACGTCGACATCTGACGAGAGACGAGATGATAAGAGCGGTAGGAATGTTGGAAGCTGGCGCTATCCAAAACGTTGTTGCGGAGAACCTAGGCACCAGCCAGAATGTGATATCAAGGCTCTGGTCACGTTATCGTGATAATGGGGAAGTGGCGGAACGGCATGCTGGCAGAATTCGGGTGACCACCCCTAGAGAGGACCGTTTTCTCCAAAATACCGCCAGGAGAGAACCTACTCTGACGGCCATGGAAATGGTACAGAGGCTCCAACAGGAGCATCAGCTGTTGGTTAGCGACCAAACTATCAGAAGAAGGCTACATGAAGCTAATCTTCATTCTCGCAGGGCAATTCGTGTTCCTGCTTTGCGACGAGGCAATCGCGGAAGGCGACTATTGTGGGCCCAAGAACACGTGTTATGGGATAATGAACAATGGTCGACAGTGCTCTTTACGGATGAGTCTCGGTTTGGATTTCATCCAGATTCGCGAAGAACACGAGTTTGGAGAGTTCCAGGCAGGGAAAGCCGGCTCCAGCATCCACAAGAGGTTCATTCGTACCAAGCAGGAACAATCGTGGTATGGGCAGGAATTCGTATAGGCGCGCGAACCGACCTCGTTTTTGTAAGAGGCAAGATGAATGCTCAGAAATACCGTGATGAGGTGGTGGAACCTGTTATTATTCCGCATAGGGTGCAAATCGCCAGCAATTCGTACTCATGCATGATAATGCTCGTCCACACACTGCGAGGCTGGTATCAGCCGCACTTCAAGACAACGACGTCACGGTAATGAGATGGCCTGCGCAGTCGCCCGATATGAATCCCATCGAACATGCGTGGGACATGTTGCAGCGAAGGGCTATGCATGCCCTCCCTCCAAATCTAGCCACAGAAGAGCAACTTTTCTTGCACCTGCAACGAACCTGGGAACGCATACCACAGCAAGACATCGACACCTTAATTCACAGTATGAATAACCGATGCCAAACTCTTATTAACGTGAGGGGTGGCAACACTGATTATTAAGAGTTAAAATGTCTCACTTTAAGTTGTTTTTTAAAATAAAATTATCCATTTTATTCATTAATTTTATTCGTAGACTTAGCACCATTTTTAGTCTCTTTGTTATTTTATTTAAAAAAAATATTTGAAGATCTAAAATGTTTTTTATTTATATAATTAAGTTAGGCATTAACTGAGGTTTAATTCCATATATACTTCTCTGAACAAAATATTTATAGTTTATCAAAAAATTTAAGAAATACAATATATCCCTAGACAGTGTTGATGTGTGTATCTTTACTTTTCCATGTACTGGAAAATTTTAAGTCCTCACTGTTAACTTAAATAAATGACAAAACTCAAGCGAATCTCACTGTTAACTTAAAAAAATGTCAAATTTTCAAGCAACAAATAAATTATTCTGGTTTACACACGGATTCGGAAAAGGTTGAAGCTATTGCTAACTATCCAACTCCTACTAATCGAAAAAAGGTTCTTTGTTTCCTAGGTACAGCTTCATAGTATCTTCGATTTATTCAGAATGTCAGTTCTATAGCTGCTCCTCTCAGTAAGCTCACTTCTCAGGGAAAAAAGGCTTCGCCTTTTTCTTGGACTACCGACGCAAATGTAGCTTTCACTAAACTAAAATTATGTTTAGTTTCTACGCCCATTCTTTCTTGCTCAGACTTTACTAAACCTTTTGAAGTTCATACTGATGCTAGTGATTTTGGCGTAGGCGCAGTTTTGACTCAAAGATTAGATGGTGAAGAAAGAGTCATTCAGTCATCAGAGTCAGTCATCGCTTACATGAGCAAGTCTTTAAATGAACAGGAGAGAAACTATAGCGCGACCGTGCGCGACGCCCTCGCTGTACTATCTGCTATCGAACACTAGCAATGCTATCTAGATAATGGCGTAAAATTCGTTGCTCACACTGATCATTCCGCTTTGAAGTGGTTTTTAAATCTTAATAACACTACAAGTTACAACTTACAAAGCTTACAATTTTGCAATTAAACATCGTCGTGGTGTTAATCATGTTATTCCTGATTCGCTTTCATGAACTATCTGAATCCTTTAACTCGTGAGTTTGAATGGAAATAGGTGATTCCTGCTGATAAGCATAACGAGATAATCGCTAGTAATCATTTGGAACCTACTTCTCCCCATTTAGGGGTCTTCAAGACCTATAGACGTCTTTGTCTCAAGTTTTATTGGCCTAACATGTTGCGCGATGTTTCCAACTTCGTCACTAGCTGTCATATATGCAAGGCATACAAAAATCCAACTCAAGCTCCTCTACGTGTAATGGTTCGTCTAAAACATTGCTCTAGGCCTTTTTAAATTATTAGCATGGATTTAGTTGGTCCACTTCCACCATCTAGAAAACAAAATACTTTTCTTCTCATCATTACGTGTTGTTTTTCCAAGTACTGTCAGCTGAGATTATAACTAAGATTGTTGAGGAACAAGTGTTCCTTGTACACGGAGTGCCAGGATGCGTCCTGATGGATAATGGAAAACAATTTTGTAGCAATACCTTGCGTAAATTGTTTAGCGATTATAATGTGCCTCAAGTTCGTTTTACGCCTCGGTATACTCCACAGGTGAATAGTGTAGAGCGTTATAATAAAAAAAATATGATTTCTGTTTCTACCTTCATCGAAGATGACCACAGATTTTGGGATACTAATATTTGTTAAATATAGTATGCATTAAACAGTTCTGTTAGCGAGGTTACAGGCTATTCGCCGTCATTCTTAGTTCACGGGCGTGAGCTAGTTTCGTGTGCTCATTACGTCGAAATTGATAAAAAAGTCGATTTACTTTTTGCTCCTAGAGATGTCTACGCGGAGAATCTAGGTCATTTACGGAAAATCTTTGTCAAGGTTCAATCGTGTATACAACGGGCTCACGAGAGAAATTGTAGACCTTATAATTTGCGATGTAAGCAAGCTGAGTTTAATGTAGGGGATTTTGTTTGAAAAAGAACTTGCTATCTGAGCGATAAAGCTAATGGGTTTTCTAAGAAGTTAGCTCCTTAGTTTTTAAAATGTAAATATAAGATTAACAAGAAGTCGTCATTTGAATAGAACTTGAGGACCTCTTTGATAATTTCTTGGGTTCCTGGCACATAAAAGATTTAGAGTTAGATAAACTTTTTTTATTATATAATTACGTAAATACTTTACATTATCAGATCTACTGGTCGATCTTATGAGCATTATTCTATTTATTTAATTCTTCATAATAATATTTCTATTTTTAATCTGTATTGGACGGTCTATTTGTTGGTTTTCGACTAAATTCTAACTCGTTAGCGCTTGTGCTTGTGCTGAAAGGTCTGGGTCTGTCTGAAGGTGCTAGTTCTTATTCAATAGTATCTAAGCTATTGAACGAGGCTGCTATGTATGTCGCATGTATTTTAGCTCATTTGATTTTTTATTTTAACATCTTCTGACAGTTAGGTTTGGGTGCTATGCTTATACTTATTCTGTAACCCTGTTTGTAAGAGTGAGTCTTTAACTAAACTTGAGTTTAGATTATAGATTGAGTGTGATGTATGGAAGCTGTATGTTATTAAGATGTCTGATCGTCAAGCCTAACTGTTTGTATTTTACGTGGACAATGTAAATAGAGTTAGTTAGGTAGTTTTTAGTCCCTAAAATTCTACTGGTTGCGTCTTATTGCTTGGTTCTAGCCAGTCGCTCTTTAAATTGAGCCGTTTTTTGTTTCGTACTGAAATTAGATCCACCCATTTCTGCCATTTATCGATTTATAGAGGTTGCGTGACGTTTAGACACTCGCGAGCTAGTCTAGACGAGAAGTCATGTTCAACCTAACACGAAGGATAAAGAGGGCTTCGCTTCGCTCACCCCCTTTACCCCTTTACCCTAAGCTGCCGCAATGTTTTACGCTTTTACTTACATTACCGGCTGCGCATTGGGTATTATATATAATACCTAGGCGACGTATAACATTAATAATATTTCATACATTACCTGCACGTTTTAGGCATTCTATATACATACTACCCAGGGATTATATATATACCAGATAATACAGACTTCCGGTCACATACTTGTCGCGGCGCCGCGCGACCAATCAATACTTAAAGATATTGTCACGACTGACGTCCATTTTATCATAACGCGATACACGTTTATTTTGCGCAGCAATTTAACGAAGACAGTCCAATTTTAAATTTAATTTTCCAATTAAATTCCAATCACTGGAATAATCTTGGTTACTTACATGGAATATGAAAGTAGCCGCACCAATAACTTTGTAATGCCATAAGTCCGCCATTTAAATAAAACTCAAAAAACTGACTCAAAAAAAACTATAATTATCGAACCTGCTCACAAGATTTCACGAGAATCGGTTGTGAAATGCGACTTGTGGGCGAGAACAGACAGAAGGACAAACGCATTTTTACCCAATCTCTTAATCTGGACGCTTCGCTCGCTCGGCCAATTATATAGTGTTAGTCAGTTATTAGGTGTGCTACTTATTAAATACATTAAGTAGGCTGGTGGCTGGCGATTTCACTCCGCGATGCCTAACTTGCTGTATTTTCTGTGTTCTGTTTTGAGTCATACATTTCTCCTTAGCTGCTACGATGCGCTAGCCCCCTGTCACGCTAAAATGGAGTAGTGAAAACTGGATTAAAGAGGGCGCATCTGTGACGGCCTTGGCCTCGCCTCCCAAGCGAGAGGTCCCGGGTTTGAACCCCGGCTGGCGAGGAAGAAAAAATCTCCAGGTCTTGGATGTTTCCATATGTGTGACGTCGGTGTTTCTGGTTCCCACGACGATACAGGTTATCCTAGTGTGGGACCAGAAGCAATGTATGTGCCTATATAATAATTATTTAAAAGTTCAGTAGTCTAGTCGCACTGAATAACGTAAAACTTCATAAAATCATCGATATAAATGTAAGGATCCGCCTTGCCGACCTAAACTTCTTACTGTTTTGACGCCTAGAAAATAGCGCCCCTGTCGGAATTTGTTGGTACCAAGTCGGTTAGAAAACTTGTAACGGCGTCACGTTCTGTAAATCAGGGTGATTAGAACTTCATGGGATGAATTAGACACATTATCAGGAAAGTTGTTCTACAGATAATTCTCAAATATTTTGTAAGTGGAAAATGGAAATCGGGAAGGGGACAATAGAAAGGGGGTAATAACTATATAATAAGGAGGTCCCTATCCTTAACTAACCTAACTACGGTTATAATTGTGGTACTACACCCCGTATGGGAAAGTCCGACGCTTTGTTATGTTGTTATTATTTTCTAAGGAAGAATGAAAAAGAAACTATGGCTATAATTCGTGCATATTATTACATAAGTTTAATGTTTAATTATTAAATTATTATGATAAAAAATATTTACTGCCAATATCAACTAGTGGCTCTGTAAGCCGTAATCGCAAACCTTCTGAGCGTTGCATGAACAAAGTCGAAGTATTAAAAAAGAAACCCGCCTGCATTTTCTTTCAATACCGCGTTTATGGAGTATGAACGTAGCCGCACTAATTACTTACATTGTAAGCCAACATGTCTGTCAATTTAAAAAACTCCAAAAACTTAATTGACAAAAAAAAAAGCTATAACATTCTTGAACCTGCTCACAATCTTCGACTAGATTTGGTTGAGCAATGCGACCTGTAGAAGAGAACAGCCGGACATCCGGACAGATACACGAAAGCATTTTTGACGAAACTAAAGCGGAGACACTAGCTCGCCTTCGACTCGCTCGGTCAATTAAATATTAAAAAATATATTTTCATTACTCATACTCTGAAAGGGGGTCATTGTTCATCCAGGCACCGTGCTGAAAGTGGTACATGCCTGCTCTAAAGCAGAAAAGTATTAAAAAATATATATGAATCGTAGTTTATATTGAACAACGCAATGGTAGTAACCTATACAGCCATAAAACGATTAATTCTTCATTTATTAGTTTTGTTGACATGTAAAAAATATTTATCTAACGCTCAATAACTGTACAAACGTTAATATTAATTTCAAGTGACTTTGTTTTTTAATAAAATAATTTTGATTTCAAGTGACTTTGTTTTTTAATAAAATAATTTTGATTTTAACTGGCTTGTGTTTACTTCCCTCGTATTCGTAATGAAAAGTAGAGTGTTTTACTCGGGTGATAGCACCCATTTCTGCCTCGAACTATTGGCGTCTCGTCAGGAATGGGTGCCTTTCAGCCCTCGGTTAACAATCTACTATATGTATTTTCCGTGGTCAATGGGTTTCACGCTTGTTTTCCACACAGGAGATGCAGGTTTGATTCCTGACCATGTACCAAGGAGATAATTCATTTATCTTAAGTACATTATCGGACGTTCTAACGGTGATGGTAAAACATTGTGAGGCAACCTTCATTACTCCATAGCTGCGGCGATGGGCTAGCCCCCCTGTCACGCAAAATGGAGTAATGAATAACTGGCTGAACGTGGGCGCAATTGCGCCTCTGCAACACCGTATGAGAAAAGTCGTGGATTTTGTTTCTTGTTTCTTTTTTATGTATTTACTGCCCGTCAAATTGAATTAATTTTGTAAATTTTTGGCTTATTGTTTAAAATTATTGATGATATGTTTAAACTTATTTTAGTAATTTGTAGATAGAATCAACATTTATTAGCCATCCCACAATGTTACCGCCAAATTGATAGCGCGACAATGTTATGGGCGCGCAAAGGAAGTATGAGCAGCAATTTTGAGGAAGTTTGTCACTGGAAATAAAAGGGGCTCGCGCTCATTTTTTTGACACTGTTTTTCGTTGTCCTTTGAGCAAAACGTTACGTTGCCCAAGTATATCTAGAAATCGCGCCAAAGTGCAAATTGTTACAATGTTATGTGTTATCTGAATAGTAAATTATTATATTGTGTATGTGTGCCAAAAATAAGTGTGTAGTATACGTGTCCAGAGAATATTGTTGCAAGTGCAGTGATAATAAATGTATGAAATGTGATAAAACGAGTGCTCATTTACAATCTGTTAGAGTAGTCGTACAAAATCAGAACTGGGATAACCGTTAGTCGTGGGTTCCGACGCGCCCCCGGCAAAATGACACCTCAAGAATACCGACAAATATAGTAAACAGTCAATCTAGGAGTAGGAACATAAGAAGACGCGAATCAAGCAGTACAAACGGTAGTAATAGCGGCTATAATAGTAGCCGCCGCCTGCGTCAACGTAAGCGTATTCGCGTACAAAACCGTAGTGCTGATCGTAAGCTACGATGCCACCGAGAAAAACATGGCAGTCAAGAAGAAAGAGGCCGCCGCCAAGAGCGAGGCCGCTTTACCCATCGAAGCCGTAACCCCGGCCGTAACCAGCTTCTGGAAAGTGGCAGGACATATGAACCTGGACGTAGAAGCCGAAGCCGCTGCCGAAACCGCAGCCCGATACTGGGCCAGCGGTTAAAACAAAGTCAGAGCGTTAAGCCTGGCCGCAGAAGTTTCGTGGCAACGACAACAGCAACGGCTCCATCTAGGATGAGCGCTTGGACAAGGCGCAACAATACGAGGGTGGTCGCAGGAGTACCAGCGTTAAGAATCTTAACGGCAGGCATTTTAGTAAGCCTGGCTTTGGGAGGTCTACTGTATCAGACGAGTGTTCTGCCAATTTGATAAATGCCCCTTCACAATCAGGCCGCTTGAGAATTAATAGTGGCTATAGTACACTTCCTCACAATATCGACCCTGCGGGCATGACCAACATACATGACAATGACTGTGACTCATCCCAAACGGACCTCAATAGACTTATAAAAGTGTTGACAACAACTTTTTCACAAAATAATGCGGAAAATTTTCAATCCACTATTAAAGCCATACCAGAGTTCGATCCCAGCTTAAAAAATCAAAGCATGAAAATATGATTGAATAAAGTAAATGATTGTGCTAAAATGTATGTTTGGACAGATAGACAGACTATCCATTTTTCACATCCTAAATAGGCAGATATGGCGAAACGATGGTATGAGACCTTACCATCGGTCCTATTTTCTTGGCAGGAATGGCAAGACAAGTTAAAAGATGATTTTCACTATCGGGAAAATTATGGTCAGTTGCTTTATGACGTGATATCAAAACGAGCACGGTTTGGCGATTCATTGGAGAAATTCTTTTATGATTAATCGTGAGAAACTTAGGGCAACATTGTCTCGGTTGCAAATCCTAAAATTTAAAGTACCATTCAACATATTGAGAATGTTGTACCTATCACTTGCAGACTCCATTATAAATTATTGCTTAAGTAGTTATGGCCGCACATTCAAAACTAACATAAATAAAATTTACGATTTGCAACACAGACTTTTAATGACCATAGTACCTCTAAAGATAAAACAAAAATTCAACCAGAACGAACCAGGTTTGTTTCACTATTGTAATATACTAACTATATACGATAAACTAGAATCGTCCATTCTGTGTGAGGAATATGGTCGTATAGATTCATTAACTAGAAAAATTAGACCTAAAAACCTACGAACTTTGTCCTATTTGCCTACCTATGTTATTCCCCGCTATAACAATACATATGGCCAACGGACCTGGGAATACATGCTTCCCAGTATTTTAAATAAGATACCTAAAATAACTATAGACAATTTACTAAACAATATATTCAAGAGAAAATTTATCTTAAAACCATATTACTTTTCCCGTTATGTTTAAAAATAAAGTGCAATTGTAGCAATGTATACATAGATAGATATAGTCATAGATAGTAGATATGTAGATATGTATGTAGATATTATGTAGACATAGTTTCTATTGTATCCAAAGTCTTACCGTCGAGTAGTTAAGCGATCTCACCATGTCGCACTTAAATCAAGTGGCAAACCGTTTAAAACAGCTACTTTAAAGTATTTAGATATCTCACTATCGTTTCTTAAAGTCATTACTGTTTTTTCATTATTATGGGTATTAGTATTATTTAAGTACTTGCGTCATAGCCTGTTACATTTGCTACTACATTTTTTAATTGGTAAATCACATCTAAAACTATAATGACCACTCCGCCACAATTGTAACATAATATTGCAGCCGTAGCCGCAGCGTTTTTCTGCATTTCTCTTGTCACTTGATTGTTTAGTAGTTAAACAATTCGGCTTCAAAAAACAGAACAATACGTCACAACTTCTTTCTCAATTTACCAATGAAATCAACAAACACATGAATAATCGACTTCATGTGCTTGATGTTTTCATTGATTTCAGCAAAGCCTTTGAAACTCTAAATTATACCACACTTTTTTCAAAACTACAACAAAACGGCATACAGGGACCCTTCCTAGAATTGTTAAAAAACTATCATACAAACAGGTTCACCGCTGTAAACATAAACCGGGCTTTCAGCCAGAAGATCCTCACCGAAGAGGGCGTAGCCCAAGGGTCAATAACCGGACCAACTGAATATCTTCTATATGTCAACGACATGTGTAACATATTTACTGAAGCTTCGGTTTATCAATTTGCCGACGATACCTGTCTAATAACTGCACACAAAGATATTTCAATAGCTCAGACACAACTCCAACACAACTACAACCAGTTATGCAAATGGGCACATGACGTAGGTCTAATCATTAACGCACAAAAAACAAAATTGTTACACATCCACTCACCATACTTGCACACAATGGTCACGCCTTCTATTACATCTCACTTACACCAATGCTTTCATTCGGATATCAACATACCTATAGTTTGTAACTGTACTAAATTGGAACTGGTTAGGCAACATACCTACTTAGGCCTAATCATAGATAATAATTTTAATTGGAAACCTCATATCGAACATTTTCTTCTTTTTGTGCGTTAATGATTAGACCTACGTCATGTGCCCATTTGCATAACTGGTTGTAGTTGTGTTGGAGTTGTGTCTGAGCTATTGAAATATCTTTGTGTGCAGTTATTAGACAGGTATCGTCGGCAAATTGATAAACCGAAGCTTCAGTAAATATGTTACACATGTCGTTGACATATAGAAGATATTCAGTTGGTCCGGTTATTGACCCTTGGGCTACGCCCTCTTCGGTGAGGATCTTCTGGCTGAAAGCCCGGTTTATGTTTACAGCGGTGAACCTGTTTGTATGATAGTTTTTTAACAATTCTAGGAAGGGTCCCTGTATGCCGTTTTGTTGTAGTTTTGAAAAAAGTGTGGTATAATTTAGAGTTTCAAAGGCTTTGCTGAAATCAATGAAAACATCAAGCACATGAAGTCGATTATTCATGTGTTTGTTGATTTCATTGGTAAATTGAGAAAGAAGTTGTGACGTATTGTTCTGTTTTTTGAAGCCGAATTGTTTAACTACTAAACAATCAAGTGACAAGAGAAATGCAGAAAAACGCTGCGGCTACGGCTGCAATATTATGTTACAATTGTGGCGGAGTGGTCATTATAGTTTTAGATGTGATTTACCAATTAAAAAATGTAGTAGCAAATGTCACAGGCTATGACGCAAGTACTTAAATAATACTAATACCCATAATAATGAAAAAACAGTAATGACTTTAAGAAACGATAGTGAGATATCTAAATACTTTAAAGTAGCTGTTTTAAACGGTGTGCCACTTGATTGTTTTGTGGATCTTGGTAGTCAAAAGACACTACTGCGTGTAACGGAAGCTAGAAATATTTTAGGGAACTAGAATAACGGGTCTTTGGAAACCTTGTAGGATTCGGAAATACAGAAGTAGACACTATTGGTTCATGTAAGTTACAAATCACTGTTGATGGTGCAAGTGCCGTAACAGAAGTTTTTGTAGTGCTTGATCGTTACATGAAAAAGTATCCTTTGCTAATTGGTCATTCATTTACAGAACAGAATCATACAATTATAGTAAAAACAGCGAATGATTTTATAATTTTTCTAAAAGATGACGTCACTTTACATATAAATACAAATACGTTTATTTTGCCAAATCGATTACAATTGTGAAAACTTACTAATAACATGTGTGGGTACTTAGATAAATTTTAAAATAGTTACTGCGATCTCCGCACTAGGCTAACCTGTATCGCGGAGACCGTCACAAATCGAGTGAACATATCAATCGTAAGCGAAAAATAATTGCGAATTGTGTTGCATTGATTAATTTCATTACGTGTTAGATTTAGTGTGTGTGAGGTATGACTTTAAATTAATTAATGTGTACTTAAACAAGTTTAAATACATAAAATAATTTTAAAATTGTAAAAAATAGGTTCCTATCTGAAGTATCTGGTTTCGCATCTGAAGTTTGTATATTCATTAATTATTCGTATTTATTTTATTAGTTAAACATACTGGTTTATTTTAAAATATTTTCAGTTTCATCATAATTTAAGCTAATGAGGTATTTTCTTACTTTAGTTTTTTGTTTCTTTTATTGTAGACGTTTTAAGATCTAATTTTTGGGTGATCTTATTGTAAATGTAAGGATGTAGATAATTGGAGTATTTCTGGGCAAATGAGGTTTTATCGGGGCTGATACAATGTCTAAAAACTCTTCTTGAGAGGAGCCTAGCCTAGGTACTCTTGTAAAGAAAGCAATTTTTCGTGTTGAATTTGCACTGCTCTTTCAATGTATAGCTGCCGTACGCTTAGCAATTTCAGTGATTCAAAGAGACGGTCGGTTGGGTAACGGCGATTTTCGCAAGTCTTAACCTTAAGCACCGATTTCTGCGCCCTTTCAATTTCAATGAAAATCGTCTTGGCTGCTCCTCCCCATATAGGTAGACAGTAGCCCAAGAGGGACTCGCAAATAGCTTTGTAAATGGATTTGAGTAACGATATTTCTGCACTGTGCCTCAAGGTCTTCAAAATGTGAATGGTTTTTCTTATTTTGCTTGACATCATGTTGATATGATTTTTAAAGGATAATGTTTCATCTAGAAAAATACCGAGATATTGTATGGTCTTAATACGCAGTATATGTGGGCATTAGCAGTTTTGTTGAATGCAACAGTTTTTATTTACTATTATGTCCTTCGATAGGAGGAGCTGAGGCACGAGTTTAATGTATTTAGTTTTGTCAGAATTCAAAGTCAAAGATTCCTATTAAGTCCGTGTCCTAAGTTTGTCATACCATGTTCGGCTCTTTCCAAAACATTTTTCCACGAGCTGCCATTAAATATTATGGCAGTATCATCTGCATAAATGAAGAGATCTGTATTCATGTTTTCGTGGGAGGAGATGTAATTGAGATAAATCAAAAATAATGATGGGCCTAGAATGCTCCCTTTGGGATCGCCGCTGATAACTCTCTGTGAGTTTATTTGCTGGTCTATCCTCACTCTCTGCCTCCTATGTGTTAGGTATGTTCGAAACCAATCATGAGCTGTACCTCGGATTCCCAGGCGCTCAAGTTTTTGCAGTAGGATTTTGACCGAGCTTTGACGGTGTCAAAAGCTTTTGCCAAGTCTAAAAACACCCCTATGCATGCTTTTTCGTTATCCAAAAAGTTGGTTACGATGTTTGTGAGTGCTCCAACTGCATCTTCTGTAGATTTTTCTCGCCTGAATCCAAACTGTTTTTTATTTATAAGATTATTGTTCTCGAGATAGGACATTAGCCTTTGGTTCACTAGTTTCTCGAGTATTTTAGAAAAACTAGTGAGCAACGAAATCGGCCGGTAGTTTGCCGGGATATTTCTGGCGCCACTTTTGTGTATGGGACATACCAATGCAACTTTCCAGCATTCAGGGAATTCTCAGAGCGATAAACTGAGGTTAAAAATATGGGTCAGCGGGGATAGAAGGGTGTGTTTAAAGCGCTTAATGAAATCATTATTGACATCATCAAGTCCTGGAGAGCCCTGAACAAAAGTTCAGGGCTCTCCAGGACTCACCTCCTCACTCCTCCTCACTTATCAAACTCCTAAAAAGGAGTTTGATAAGTGAGGAGACCTCGACTTCGTCTGTAGGATGCATGAAAAAGCAGGAAGATGGACTGCCATCAGCTGCACGGATTTTTGATACTAAGGATTGTTCTGTAGGATATTGTTAGCCAGGATTTGACCAACACCTGTAAAGTATTCATTACAAAAGTCTAATGAGCTGCTGTTGTTATTTTTAATGTTTAGGTGGTGTAGTAGGTACCTGATATTGTTCCTTGTACAAGGCACAGTGAATACACTCACACTATTTGTATGTTTATATAGTTTATTAAAGCAGAAGGAAGTAGGAGAAAGCACAGTAATAGTTCACAGACAATAGCACAGATTATAGCGAGAAGTAACAGTTCGAGCAAATGAATTACAGAAGGCGTAAGCATAAAAGCGAGGGAAAATTATATATTAAATATTCGCCATGCGAGATGGATCACGACTGATGAGAGACGCCACGCGTGAGCTAGGCGACGCGCGATGGGTGGCGGCGCAGGAGCCGGTTATGCCGTTGTTTCCAAAACGCGCATTCCGCACGGTGTATCATGGCACGACATTCATCCGTCATAATTATATATAAATCAATATTGTTTATATGTTTTGAGTACGTGTAGTTTTATGTTGTTATGTAACTGTATTGTATAATTATGTTTGTTTATATTTTGTATAATTATATTATTGTTGTAATTGTATAATAGTGTGATTATAAATATAACAATTGTGTCATTGTAAATGTGTGATAAATATTTCTGTAATAGAAATATGTATGGGTGAGGAGCCCACATCACTGCCCCCCAGAGACCGTCACTACGGGCGATAAAATATCGGAAATCGTACATGACGACCTGAACGTGTTGTTTTCAGCTTGGTGGAGTTGTCAACAGGTGGTTCGTGTTCCGTCTGGTCGGTTTGGTCTGACAGTATGTAGGCCAGTTTAAGGCGGTCTTCCGTTACTGTATTTTCCTTCCCGTTTACGACGACTTTAAAATACTTGTCACCCCTATCAATCACCTCGTGTGGTCCTGTGTAAGGAAGATTTGATGCGCCTCACACCGCGTCTTCTCTTAAAAAGACGTGACTAGAGGACGCGAGATCCTTGTATATAAATATTTTACTTTTGGTATGGCGTGAAGCTGGAGCAGGTTGTAATTTATGGACGTAAGAACGTAGGCGCGTGGCGAATTCGGTTACATCGGTAGACCCTGTGTCACCATGTTCGAAAAACTCACCTGGGAGTCTTAGTGGTTCTCCATAAAGTAGTTCAGCGAAAGAGGCTTGTAGATCCTCTTTAAAAGCGCTGCGTATGCCAAGCATGACTAGGGGCAGGGATTCTACCCAATTTTCATGAGCATGGCACATGATTGCGGCTTTAAGCTGTCAGTGGAACCTCTCAATAAGTCCATTGCACGCTGGATGGTAGGCGGTTGTCCTTCTGTGTTTGAATCCAGCAATTTTAGCCAATGATGCAAAGAGAGCGGATTCAAACTGTCTGCCACGGTCTGTGACAATGTGTCGGTCATACAGCCAAAACGAGCAACCCATCAGAAAGTAAAGCTTTAGCCACAGTCTCTGCCGTCATAACGACTATTGGGATTATTTCTGGCCAGCGCGAGAAGCGAGCAATTGCAGTCAGACAATAGCGAAAACCTTGTGACTGTGGCAGTGGTCCAATAAGGTCTATATGGACAAATTTGAAGCGTGCGCGTGGTAAATCAAACGTGCCCAGTGGTGAAGACACATGTCGATTTACTTTTGCGCGTTGACAAGCCAAACAAGTCCGAGCCCATTTGCGACAGTCTTTACGTACCCATGGCCAGACGTAACGCTCTGCTACTAACTTGGCAGTGGCGTTGGCTCTGGGGTGACTGAAAGAATGTAGGCTGTCAAATACTTGCTTGCGCAGTGGTTTGGTGATGAATAGTCTGGGAGTCGGTGTGCTGACATCACAGTACAGTTCTGCGCGGCTGCCAGGGATATTCAACTTTTTGATGCGAAGCGAAGAATTTTCACCAAGGAGTTTGGACAGTTCTGGATCGGAAACCTGCGACTTGGCTAGCACATCAAGGTCAAGTGGTACCTGCAGTTCATCAACACGGGAGAGTATGTCTGCGACGACGTTATCTTTCCCTGCAATATGGCGAATGTCTGTTGTGAACTGGGATATGAAGTCCAGATGCCTATACTGACAAGGCGAACAGTTACCTTTCCGCTCATAGAAAAGCGAAACAAATCGGCTTATGATCAGTATAGACTATAAAGTGCCTAGCCTCTAGCATGTGCCGAAAATACTTAATAGCTTCATAAATTGCAATGAGCTCGCGATCATAAGGAGAGAATTTTTGCTGCGTTGGGCTCAACTTACGTGAGAAGAATGCTAGAGGCTGCCATGTGTCGTCCTTATACTGCTGCAAAACTGCCCCTAGGGGCAAGTCCGATGGCAGCAGCGCTCACCAAGCACGCAACAATAACAAGCAACAAGCAACGCTGACCTGCTTGGTCAGCTCGGAGATCTGCCTGGCCATGGTGTCCAGCGTGGAGTCGGTCCTCGATGTGGAAGCTGCTGCCACTTGTGGTGATGAAGGCGTTATGTCGTGTACCTTGTCGGCCATGTCCGCTAAGAAGTCCAGCTTGACGGAAGAAGGTTGGCTTGCGAGGATGGTCTGGATCGCATGTGGTAGACGGCTCGACCAGATCGCTTTGATGAAGTCATCTGGAACGCTGTTGCCTGCCAAACTCTGGAGGTGCCGCAAAAACTGGGATGGTCTGCGGTCTCCTAAATCTTCGTGCATGAGAAGTTGTTTAACCTTCTTCTCTTGTGATGCAGATAGGCGCTTGATCAGCTAAGTCTTGAGCTTGTCGTATTTGTTGACGGCCGGTGGATTCACGATGATATCCCTCTGCTGAGTATCTCGGTTCCAGCTGTCCCAGAACATAATAAAATTTGGTGATGTCATTGGTTATTTTCGAGATCTCGAATTGGCCTTCTATCTGAGCGAACCATATTTCAGGTTCTTCAGGCCAAAATGGTGGTATTCGGATTCCCACTCTATAAACGGAATTTGACGTACCGGATGGGTCAATGGCACGATTTTCTTCAACGTCGGCCATTGCTCACTAAATCGTCATTCTTGTTGACCGTTTTTGCCGAGTCCTCGCTGCTACTGCCTCCAGCATTATCATTCATCTTCTCCAATAAGGTGTTTATCGGGGTCACCAGTTTAGGTGGTGAAGTAGGTACCTGATATTGTTCCTTGTCCAAGGCACAGTGAATACACTCACACTATTTGTATGTTTGTATAGTTTATTAAAGCAGAAGGAAGTAGGAGAAAGCACAGTAATAGTTCACAGACAATAGCACAGATTATAGCGAGAAGTAACAGTTCGAGCAAATTAAATACAGAAGTCGTAAGCATAAAAGCGAGGGAAAATTAAGCAAGCAAGCGTAGCTTTGCCGTGGGAGATGAATCACGACTGATGAGGGACGCCACGCATGAGCTAGGCGACGCGTGACGGGTGGCGGCGCAGGAGCCGGTATATGCCGTTGTTTCCATAATGCGCATTCCGCACGGTGTATCATGGCACGACACTCATCCGTCATAATTTATGATCAAACTAACTTACCTGTAAGTGCAGTTCGATCCATAATTATGCGAACAGCTTTATTCGACGCGATTTAATTAACATGTTGTAGATGTAAATCCAAGCTTAGCCTTCCCACAAGATAATATACCGAAACAAAAACCTGGCCACACTTTTCTACAGCCAACACCGCCGAGCGCCCTCTAGCGGATATCATTATGTTAAAAGACATCAAACAGTTTGTAAAAGTATCTACATTTAAAAATAAATATTTTAAATACATATTTAGATACCTACTTCACCTTATAATTCTATTCCTGTTTTGTATACTGTTTGATCTTTTGTGTTATTTCCAACCAAAAATGTCATAATTATTATTTTATTTTTGGTGGTTTTATATACACTCATGTGAAATAGCTAGTAGTAGTAAAGGGGGGGGGGATAATCCTTGATTTTGTAAAAAAAATATAAAATACCCATGTCATTTTCATCTGGGAGGGATCTGTAAATCGCGTCGAATAAAGCTGTTCGCATAATTATGGATCGAACTGCACTTACAGGTAAGTTAGTTTGATCATAAATTATGCTTCACAGCTTTATTCGACGCGATTTAATTAACATGTTGTAGATGTTCAGAGCTATTTATAAAAATAAAATAAGATATTACATTCCAAAATAATAGTGAAATGTTGCTTCTTTTACAGCAATTTTGTAATATTCAAATGAACAAACATGACCATAAATTCACTTATGAATTACGTATTATTATTTTTATTAAGTATTCTCGTAAACGCGTTTGAGTCACTTATTATTTCCTTATTATAAAATTTTGCGAAGACCCCCGAAGAATCACTTCACCCTGTGGTCTTTCTAATGACGTCTATGCTAATACCTAAACTCCTTGCAGCTGAGGTGGACGCGTGTCGGGTGCTATGAGCACTAAATATATCTATGTCCACCCGCTTGCAGATAGGGTATCTTTAATCCAATGAGATGAAACTTTTCGGTGTGGTCTTCGAAAGCTTATAAACAATCTATCTTCTGCATTATTACGTAGTTCTCTTGTCTTATTTAGATAGGTCAGTAAATAATTAGCTAGACATATTTCTGGCTTAGGGCTAAAGAATGGAATTTTTATCAATGGTTGCTATTTATTAGGACCAGAAGTTTTGATATGATCAGGAATTCTAGTAATTATTTCACCCTCAATTTGTATGTTTCCAATTCTAATTAACGAATAAGTCCGGTGGACTGTAACTAGAGGTCAATGTCTTCTTTGACAGTACGTCTAATTTTAAATCATCATTAAACCAATGCTGGCCTAAATAATTTAACACTATATTAGGATCCCAGACTAGATCATACTTGGGCATCGGAGGCCTAAGTTTAAAAACACCCTTCATAAATCTGGTCATTCTTTCGTCATCAATTTTGTTACCGATTATGAGTGCAATTGCGGACTTAGCAGAATTTACGGTACCATACTTGGCTCCTGTATTAAACAATTCGGTAAGGTAACGAATTATAATTGGTACAGAAGCATGGGTAAAAAGCTGTAGCCATTTTATGGCAATAATCAATCCAAGAACTTATGCATGAATCATACTGTCTATAGGTATTGTCTGTAAGTGAGGAGAGTATTATATCTACCTATTATATCTAGCTTGCGGATAAACTTCTCTCTATTAACGCTTGCCGGACAATCTCACGGCAACTAAGGTGAGCGATGCGTGTAGATTGTGCAAGTGTCTGAAAAGGATATTGTAAAAGGTTCCTGTTAGGTTTAAATATTATTGGTTCCGAGACCGACATCTTTTATAAAAGGGGATACCACAGTTGAGTCGCGCATTTAGGGAGAACTACGATTCCCTCGGCCTTTTCGTGTAAAATCTTCTGAAGCATTTTAAGAATAAGTGATAATGGTGGGAAGGCGTAAAAAAATAAATTTTGTCCAAGGTATTGTAAACGCATCAATTGTCCAAGCGCCTGGTTCATTCTTCCAGGACACAAATTTGGAACATTTGGCATTGCTGCGACTTGCCAACAAATCTACCTCTGGTTTTCCTAAGAAATTAACAATATCTCTGAATGCATAATCGGCCAATTCCCACTTTGTGTCCTGGAACTTTTGCCTTGACAACTGATCGGCCTCAAAATTATCTCTTGTGTTGATATACGATGCAAATACAAACAATCTACGCTCTTCGTACCACTGCCAGATTTCTCGAGTCACATCATCGAAATGTGGGTACTGTACACTCCCTAATTTATTAATACACGCTATGCCTGTTGTATTGTCTATACGCATTAGAATCTCAACATCATGTAAATTTACAGTGTTTACTTTATCGCAAGCAATACTGCTTTAATTCAAGCACATTGATATGAAGATCCCGTTCATCCTCTCTCCAATAGCCATATCCTCGTTACTATCATAATAATCCCCCCACCCCGTCAATGAGGCGTCAGAATAAATTTCTAACTTAAAATGATTAAATCTTAAAATAAAGTAATCCTGTTTTATATGTTCTATCCACCATAACATGTCTGGTTTGAGATCTTCCAGTATTACAATAATCTGGTTATATGAGGGGTTGTTACATAACCAATGAAATTTAAAACGATCAAATTTCTTTGTGTATATCCATGAGTAGTCAATTGCGAGGCAAACAGATACTAATAATCCTAAAAACTGTGCAAATTCTCGTAAGCGGCACTGACGAATCGCTAAGAACTTATTCAGTAAGTTCAGAATTTTTTGTCTCTTTTCAGAAGGTTGTTCTAAAATCATTTTTTCGGAATCGAAAATGAAACCCAAATATCTACACCGCTATAAGGTAGTATAAATATCTACGCGATATAAGGTTGAAGACAGCTCTTTTCGTGGTTAATAAGGAAACTCAAACTCTCTGATGTAATCTTAATTAAATTAATACTTTTTTGACATTCCAAAAAAGAAGATGCGATACAAAATATATCATCAACGTATGTAACAGCTATAATGACCCTTTTTCTGAGCAATTCCATCTCTGGTTTGAGTAGTTTGGTAAAGACAAACGGTGCAGTTGACAATCCAAATGGTAGGCAGTTAAATTCAAAAAGCTTTCCATTAAATCTTAATCTCATATTTATTTATTTTTTTATCTGAGGAGTGGATCGGTTATAAAAGTACGCGTCTTTTAAATCAATGGATGACATGAAACATTTATGAAAAATCAGCTTTGTTGCAGTCCGATAGTCCTCAAGCTTGAAACGCAGTGTTCTCTCACAAATTTGTTTATTAGGTTTAAAATTAATCTGTTCTCTCCATTCGGTTTTGGACCTAAAAATATACTGGGAGACATTCAGAAATAGTTCATATTAGAAAACTCTTCCCCAGCACTAGAAATTGTATGGGAACTATCACTGCGTACTGGAAGTCATATAAAGGGGATTTTATATCCGTTAATCCAAGATAGGATGACATTATCATGGTGTAATACTTTTCCATAGTTTAAACAGATAGGACAGCCGTCCTGCGTACTGTACCTCCGTTATCTCCGGCGGTACGGCGGAGTTGGTGGCGGTGGGCGGCGGCCCTGTGGCGGCGGTCTGTAGCCACGAGCTCCCGCTGGCGGCGGTGGCGGCGGCGGGTGAGCACGCGCATTCAACTGTGGTCTCTCTATCTCGGGACGGCCTGTCACCGCTGTCCCCGGTCTCCGATACGGGGTTCTCAAGTTTAAATTATTATTTCTTGGGTAATTGGGTCTGTTTTGGATTAGTTGCAAGATATTAGCAGAACGATGTATGTTTTGAGCTGTTCTCAGTCTTTCTGTTAAATTCTCACCAAAAAGGAATTTTCCTGGTGTGGTTTCAATGAGCTGTTCCTTCATTGGGGAGTTGATAGATGAAATTATAAAACTTCGTATAGTGCGTGTCTCGCTGTGGAACAGTTCGCAAGCATCACTTGTCGTCTTGATTATTGGTTCCCGAGCCATAAGTGACTCATCCATGAGCAAGGTGTCCAGTGTCCTGCTGAGAACTGCCAGTGTTAGTCCTATTTGTTTCTGCCGCTGTTGGAGCGCGTAGTCTCTTTTTACTGGGGCTGGTGTAGCGGCCAGTGTCGAAATGACTTCGGCATTCAATATCGGTGGTACCAATTTATCAAGATTGTTTGGAATTTTGTATTCATCAGTGATCTTGTTCTTATGCTTTAACCCCTTTATAATAATTTCATGCCATCTAAGGGCGATTTCCTTATGTACAGGTGGCCCCAATTCCAGAGCAGTTGCTGGGGCATCGCCCAAAAGCGACAATATTGTATCATTTAGGGGCAGATCCGGGGTCGCAGTCGAGGGGGAGGGGACTGTAGTGTCAACTGGAACTGCCGGCGGTGTAACAACAGCGGCTGCATCAGCAGAGGCGGAAGCAGAGGGCTGGGCGGCAGTGGCGGTACTCGAGGTAGGTATGTCAGTGACGGCTATCGCGGCTGGGGCCGGGGCGATGGCTGAGGCAATAGCCTGTGTCTGGTCCCAGATATCATTGGCCCGCTGTTGTTGGAAGTTTTCATAGTTACACTCATCTTCCCAGTCATAAGATGCGGGACTTGCCGTGTACTTGCTTCTGGTTTCAGTGATATCTAAAAAACTGGTAAGTGTCAGAGGTAGTCCCGATGACATCTCGCAACACATTTACATATAACGACAGAGATAACCCCGCTGGTTTCTCGCATCGTAAAAACAATGAAAACTGAAAGCTCAGTCTTTTTGTTCAGTGGGCCAAGTGAGAAATATCTACCTGTTTTTACAGAAATAGAACCTTACCTCCATTTTTGTCACTATGGCCGGCAGAATCAGTGGACGTTGTATTACGGCGATGCCGACATTTTTTCTTTTTTTTTTGGGCAAACGACAAACTACTATCGTCACTCGACTCGTGTTTCCTTTTTCTTCCCATTTTCGACACAATTTAGCACAATTTGATGAAAATAAATATTGGTTGGAATTGAAACGTGCTAAGGTATGAGCACGGAAAAACACAATGATATCCGCTAGAGGGCGCTCGGCGGTGTTGCCTGTAGAAAAGTGTGTCCAGGTTTTTGTTTCGATATATTATCATCGATTCTTTAAACTCTAATTACCGTGTGAAGGCTAAGCTTGGATTTACATCTACAACATGTTAATTAAATCGCGTCGAATAAAGCTGTGAAGCATAATTCAATATTGTTTATATGTTTTGAGTATGTGTAGTATTATGTTGTTATGTAACTGTATTGTATAATTATGTTTGTTTATATGTTGTATAAATATATTATTGTTGTAATTGTATAATAGTGTGATTATAAATATAATAATTGTGTCATTGTAAATGTGTGAAGAGCCCACAAATGTATTTGAGTTCATGCTGGGTTTATATTCTAATTATATTGGCATATATCTTTGATTGTTTTCCACAGTTGTTTTGGATTATTTCTATTTTCTTCTAACTGATTTCTTTCAAATCGATGTTTCAGCTTGTGCAGTAGGTCAGTAAAGAAGTTTCTGTACCGTTTATAGGTGATTTGTAATACTACGTCGTTTGGTAGTTTCCGTGCTTTCAAATGGAGAGCGCCACGATGTCTCATACATTTCATAAGTCCCGTGGTTATCCATGGCTTCACATTATACTTGCTGCGGCTGACTTGAAATGACTGTTTATTTTGACTAATTATACTGTTCAACGTATCTAAGAACAAATCTGTGGCAGCCGGCACGGAAGAAGCAGGGACTGAGCGAGTTGTTTTGGTCTGGCGAGGAAGAAAGTTCTGAAGTCTCATGAGAGAGTGAAAGGTTGCGCAAACTCGCCTGCTGACCTCATTAACATGCATTGACCAGGACAATTGATTATAGAAGATGACACCCAGCTTTTTAGCTTAATCGCTATACATTTATTTATTTATTATGTTTACCAACAGATGATACACCTTAGACATAAGTCTACAGATAAGTAAAGTTTTGAAAGAAGTATGGGTACATCAAATTACAGGTAAACATTGCATGCACAGGTTACATGAAAAGTGGACGCTAAACTAGGTAATTCTATATTAATGCTACTAGAATAAACTTTAACTAAGTGTTGATGTGATGCGGTGTAGATATAAAAGACAGTGGATTTCTTCTGATAAAATAATTATATTTTCGCTTGAATGCTTACGCGTGACTGACTACATTTTCTTATTGCTAATACATTTATAGGTAATAGGTATGTGCTGCCACATACATCCCCCTCTACAAAAAATAAAAAAATAAATTGAAACAAACTAATAAATTATATATCTTAAATACTTACATTATGGTGTTTCGGATGACACCTTAAGCTGTAGCCCCCGTAGTACCACGTAGCGATAGTAACTATCGCTACGTGGTAGTGGTCGTAAAACCCCTCCACCAACCGGCACTGTGCCAGCGTGGCGGGGTATGGCCTAATCTTCTCGTATCCGGTTAAACACCTGTGCCTCTCGGTGGGGACATTAATGGGCTACATTTATAATAAATTTGTAACAAATTTTGGAAAATTACAAAAGAAAACCTAAATTACACGAAACCCATTAACTTTCGGATAGGGTATACGTCGCGCCACATGTTATGAGCGGTGGCCTTGAATGCGCAATAGTCACTTTTCAATACCTGTATATATGCGCAGTAATCCCCGCCAACGTCGCCCAGCGCTCTTAATTCGTGGCGCGAGTTATATTGTAGGGTTAAATTTGTTGGAAAAAGGCTATACTTTAACCCCTCACAACAATATATGTATGCAATTACAAATCACTCTACCTAATGGCGATAAAGTAAATTAGGTACCAAGAAAAGACAAACATGTCAATTTCAAAGTCAATTTTTCTATTCCTTTATTTTAATGGTGCGTAACAAAACATTGTACAGAATAAAGCAAAAAGTTATGTCTATCTAATTGATTATGAAAACATTTATTATAACAATTAATCTATTGAACAGACCTCTCTCCCTGAGACAGAAAGCGTGTCGCGATGGGTGTAAGTACACAGGTAAAAGTTCAAGGCTGACCGCAACTGCAAACCACGTGTCGCCGACGCGACTGAGCGTGACAGCGAGCGTAGTAAGTAGGTTACGAACTTACACCTTAAATGTGTACTACAAAAAATGTTACACAGTTTAACCTCATAACAAAGGTCAAATCCTTTACATTTTTTCTTTATAGAAGTGTTGAACTGGAGGTAATTTTTTTGTTAGTCCGTTTGATTTATTGCTTAAGCCCAAGACCGATAACAAGAAGTCTTTGCCGAAAAATACTTTTGACAGCCACATACATAGTCCTTTATTCGCTAGATATCTCTAATCTTCCGAAAACATGAAGCACCCGAAGCTACTTAAAGAAGCTAAACTGGTATTGGTAACTGTTAACCATGGAAAACAGTGACAGACGCGTCCCATTTAAATAACATAGAGTAAACTACTTGTGTGAATGATATCAGTTTCTTTTCAGTAGCCATGTGAGGGCCCTAATAATACAATTCTTCTGAAATCATTAAGTGACAATTTGACAGAAAGTACTTTAACATCTCTCGTTCTTAGAATTCCCTTGTGGATTTTAGTTAGCAAACATCTAGTGAAACCCCACTAAAAGTGATGTTTCCATTAAACCACCGCATTTTCACACCTTTCCTCCACGAACTGAGAAGATATCCATGTCAAAGCCCATTTCAAGTTGGTTAGCATATACTTCAATGCCTTCGTCCAATGCTCCTCAGAATTAAACTGAATTTTAATTGAATAAGCATGCGGTGGTGAAGCAGTATCCTCAATTTTACCTTTGTCTATCCTATATGGCAAGCAAAACCCTGTGTTGCCCTTCTCAACCTGCTCCTTGAACTGCTGGAGGCAATCCAAAAAGGCCACCATCGCAGCATCAAATTTAGTATCCCACAAAAATCTGAATCCTCCCGAACCATACAATGGCAACACTTTCTGGTCCTCTAAAACTTCTATGTACGAATGATTGCCAAACGGGACTAAGCGGTAACGCTGGAAGGAGAAGTCTATTTTGCGAGCCAGCGAGTATAAAAGCAGCACTGTCTGACCCCAAGCAGCATTTATCTCTGACCAGTCGACAGGAGCGGTTGGTAAACGTCCAAGCCGAAAGTTGTTGATAATACCAAACTGCCCCGAATCAGATATGTGAAATGTTGCTTTGAATATATTAGTCTTTTTCAACTTTTCCAACTGAGCCTGCGTATAGGCCATCTGGCATTCATAGTACTTCATCTGGTCTTCAGTTACCATTAAGTCTGTTCTGTATTTTGTATATTCTTTCCAGTATGTGTCTTGTTCCTTTTCTAGTCTGTCTTTTTCCTTTTCTTGAACAACAATTTCATCTTTCATTGCCTTCTCTTCCTTTTGTAGAGCAGATAGCTCTTGTAAAAGCCTGTTTTGCTCTTGTTTCCAATCATCCAATTCTTTTTCCAAACCATCTAAGTTCAAATCTTCTTTGTCATCTTCTAGCTTTTTCAAATAGTCACTATAATCCTTCCACTCTGCTTCAGTTAGTCTCAATTGGTTGTCCATTAGTTCTAGTAGTGTATCAGTGCATTCATCACAAAGTGGGTGGTCAACATCAGAATTATTTGACAGGCAGTCGAATAATGTTGCTTTGACATGAAGCTGGTGGCCTAATGAGGTGGTTTCCCAACCATCAGAAATTACCATGAAGCCGTTGGCTCCATTACCTGGAATAAGAAAAAAATATGAATATAGAAAAATAAATTGATTTATTACAGCGTTGTAAAAGTATTTCAATAAACTTTTTCCAAGTTAAGTACTGAAAGTTCAACATCCAAATATAACAACAAATGAAAAATAAAAAAACACTAATCATTTTAATGTGCAACAAAACAAAGAATCTCCAATTGATGGCAACAGTCAAACAGTTGTGTTACAAGGCACTAAAAATGTAACTTGAAATCAACTTAATTAATATTATGATAATATTATAACAAGATAATAAGGAGCTTTAAATACCCCAGAACTTAGGCCAGAGTCAAACCACCAGCTGAACAATAAAAAACAAAACTTATGTAGCTTACCCGATTCTGAAAGTCTGAACGGCGGTACATAGTGTTCCAGACTTGACGATTGCAATTCCAAGTCCACCTCATTGTTCCTGTGTATCTGCAGCGTCAAGTCAGCGATAGTATGCTCCCCAAGATGGTCCAATGACTCATCTAGCTTTAATGGCTGAAGACATCGCTGGCACGAGAAATTTGCGTAGAATTTGGTATCAGACATAGCAAGGTTGATTTTGCACAATCTTGTTGCGTCATTCGCGTATGGCAGACGTTTTTAGTCTTGGTGACTGGGGTTAGACGACCATTCACTTCACACGCTAGTTCACTGATTTTTTCTCTTTAATTTTCTTTCACAACAAAGGAAACTTCGGACTGGGAATGGAAAGGAAAATGGAAATCTTTTGAGAAATTGTGTTTTGACTTTTATTTGACAGATGTCAACAAAGGTAATGCTGCCAGAAAATAGTTAAACATTTCTACCAAAATAGGAGGTGAGGAGGAGTGTAGTTTGAGATCATTTGACAACAGAGGGCGTTATGTGTCTGATATATATTTTGTTCCAAATACTTACCTAACCTAACCTAATACTCTGTAAAATATAGCATGATAGTTGTGATAGCTGTCAGAATGACATGACTAGAACCAACGATCCGGACTATTCCGGACAGGCAGGCTACTTACCAGCTCTGCAAAAAAAGTTTGCTCGACTCTACCGTACCGTAACCTCCTTACTGGGGAAGCCAGCCTTTGGTACGGAGTGGGTTGATTTCCTTAATATTAAGATGATTGCTTGTGGTTTTTGGAAATATGGTGCGTTTATCTGCAACGTGGCACGAGAGAACGAATACGATAAAGGGGTCGTTATACAGCGGTAGACAGTTGAGCAGTGACACTTCGATGGAGCAATAGGCAAATACGAAAAATGTCATATTTATAAGATGTCATGTAGTGACAGCTTTGACAGATGGAACAATCTAACCTGTCTGTATGTTCCACATTGATATTAAGCTAATATTCCGTCCACCAAAATACATAGTATTTTCACACACTTTTAATTATTAAATGGAACGAACTACACTAATCCTAACACTCGTAACTAACTTTTCAATAAATATTTAATTTATTAAATCGAAATTAGCTATGGGGCCAACTTTACAACTGGGCGTTTACACTTATGTCCAACGGCAGTTTTGACGATGACGAACGACAGATTCCGTCCGATTCAGGGAGTAGCTAAACCATTCTACCCAGGCACCAATGCATGGAGCAGTCAGTCCACTTATGGCGTTGCTGGAGAGTGTCGTATTCCAAATGTCTTGATACATCTTCTGGATCAACTTCCAAGGCTGCAGTGGGCTGACCGATTGGTCTAAAAGCGGCTCTTTACTTTGGGCAAGACACCCAGCGGCTCCAGTGTCAGGAAGTGACCAGGTGTCAGAGCCGACAGGTGGCTTGAATATATACTGACGGGTTAGACGCCGAAAGATGAGCAAGGCTTCAATTTGATTGGTGAGCACGGTTAAGAGCTCCTCAAAAGTTATTCTCGGTAAACCGACGCCTCGACTCAAATGAGTCTACGGAAATCATTCCAGCTTCAACCAATCCCAAAAAATGTGGGCTGCCTGTAAGATTGAAGTGAAAGTCAATGTCCTCGACATGTCCCTACAAGTATGATGGACATTGCGATCTCGAGAAAGGTAAATGTCTAAAGGTCCATGGCTGTAGACGTAAACGATTAAATTTGAAATACCTGAAACGAAGGTAAATTACCCATTAATGGGACGTTCGCTATCCGGGGCCTAGCTTTAAAGCATTTGATGCACGAAGAAATGACAAAATTGATTGCCCTCCTAGGCGACATATCCAATACGATTGAGCAAGCAACTTTTGTAATATTTGAAGGCCCGGATGCATAAAGCGATATCGATACTCGTCGATGGTGAGTGCGGTGAGTCGGTGGTCCCTAGAGAGTAATTGACTGCTTTGCGTCGTACTGTAGTCGTACGTCGTACAAACTACTACGCTACGATAGAGAGCGATAACGCGCGACAATTTTCTCAATGAAGAGAACTTCGACAGAGTAGTGAGTCTAGGATATTTTCATATTTTTCATTGAACAGTATATATATATTTACTGCTCTTCGCAAATAGACTTCTCAAAATTCAAAATTCAAAATTCAAAAAGAGTTTATTTCCATAAGAATCCACCTCCAAATGTTACATAGGTAACATTTGGAGAATGTCAAATCTTAAACTAACACATGTATATGGTACAGGGAAATATAGAACTCAATTTGAATTCTGTCACCTCAATGTTTTAGATGCTGGAGGCAAAGAGGCGACTAGAAACCTCCAGCTTTATACGTTATTTTTTACAGAATTGGAGCAAACACCTTCCCAAGCTTTCTTGTCTTCTACATAATCTGATATTTTGTAGTAACCTCTTTTACATAAGTGATTTTTAACAACATTTTTAAATTTATTTACAGACAATTCTTGTAACTCAGTCGGTATTTTGTTGTAAAAGCGAATACATTGCCCTTTAAAAGATACATTAACCTTATGGAGCCTAGTAGTAGGTATAGCTAGTTTATTCCTATTTCTAGTGTTGACATTGTGCCTGTCGCTATTCTTAGGAAATTTATCAATATTTTTGTGGACGTACATTAGGTTTTCATAAATATACTGACACGGCACTGTCATAATGTTAATTTCCTTAAATTTACAACGCAGTGACTCTCTGGGACCCACATTGTAGATTGCACGAACAGCCCTCTTTTGCAGCACAAATATTATGTTAATGTCTGCAGCGTTCCCCCACAGCAGTATGCCGTAAGACATAATGCTATGGAAGTAGCTGAAGTAAACTAGTCTAGCTGTTTCCACGTCCATAAAAAGACGGATTTTTTTAACTGCATAAACTGCGGAACTGAGTTTTTTTGATAGCTTATCTATGTGTGGGCCCCACTGAAGCTTATTATCTAACGTGATTCCTAGGAATACCGTGCTATCTACAATTTCTAAATTTTCACCTTTAACATTAACATTAGCCGGTCTCCAGTGCAGGCATTGCCTCACTTGGCCATTGTGACTCATAGAGCGACAACTACTACGCCCAATTAGGGGCAACCCGATCTTCAATATGGGTCACACGGTTGGCAATGAAAGTCTTCCACCTGGAGGGACACCACTTGATCCGTGCCAATGTGACGCTGGAATCGGATCACGCAAAGAAAGCATTTTTTTGTCAGTCGCAAAGCGCGCGCAAGGCAGACTACATCAAATCTGATAACAACCATGCGGATGTTATGGGTAACGAGGAGGCAGATTCTTGTGCGTAGATAGGCCAGGTAAATAAGAGAAAGTGGACTGTATTTAAAGTTGGTATAATAGGTCAAAAGGTGAGATTTTACAAGTGAAGGCTATACGATGCGTTCGCGACAATGCTTTGGTTCTAAGTGATCAGAGCCGCGTAGATGCAGCGCGGCGCGCTACCGCGCCTCCCGCCGCCCGCTGCCCCGCCGTCGTGATGATGTGCTTGTACAGTGCGAAGAATGCTGTTATCTTGGGCGGGACTGAACATTGCCGTAATTACAGTTCAGATATATTTTCTATATCTATAACTCATTTATTTAAATCCTGGAATGATTTCTGGCAAGTTAGCCGTCAAGTCAAAGGTAGATATTATGGAGATATCCAGAATTCGGTCCCGCCAAAACCCTGGTTTTTCCAATTCCGCAACATTGATAAATATACAACCTCGTCCTATCGACTTCGTTTGGGTCATGCCTGCACTCCGGTGCATCTTGATAAAAGTATGGGCAAGGATAACTTTGCAAGGACGTTTTGTAAGTGTGGTCTTGCGTAGGGTTCTCCTGACCACATCTTTTTTGATTGTCGTAATCTTAACGTTTCTACAAACAATTATCTTCCGCCGTACAATCCTAGACCTACCAATTACAAATTCTTATTATCATGTGTCAATACTCCATTCATGCAAATCCTGTGCAATTTCATTAATTGTCAATGTCAATGTAAATAACATCAAACTTTAACAGTCGCTGTATTTGTTGAAGACTAACTATAAATTATGAACTAGCATTATTCTATATTTATGTAGATATTGTGTTGTCCTATTTGTTATTACTGTGATTTGAACCGAAAAATATTTCACTATAGTGTCATTTCTGATACTTGACATTGGCAGAATCATCAAACCGTTGGAAGCCATTTGGGGTTGGCACTTGTCAACTGTCAAAGTGGCACTAGAGTCACTCTGGTCACTTTGACAGCTGGGTCCCCCTACCCCCCCCCATATAGTTTTTAAAGTGCGGAAATGTATACTTTTTGAGATATGATTTTTTTAAGTTTTGAGGTTAGATTCATCTGATTTGATAGGAAAATGAAGAAATGTTTTTCTTCATTTTTCCATGTTTCACAATTCTCCATTGAGACTCTATTCTTTGCGTGTGTACCCCATCTGGGGCTACAATGGGATTGCCTGGGTCACTATGGTTTACTTTTTTATGTGTATACCCATGGTCACCCAGACAATCATACGCCCTCCAAAAATCTGTGTGTATCACACTGCCTTCAGCCACATGTTTCTTTACCTTGACCTATTGTTGTTGGGGCAAACTTCAAGACGCAAGTCTTCACTCCCGTCTTCGATCATCCCCAACACCCAATGGCCATCGATGCGTCTCCCTGAAACAAACAAAACATAATGTTTAACAACCATTTCGATTTAGTGAAACTAGATGGGGTCGCCTCGCTCCGCTCCGCTTCACTCGGCTCCGGGTTGTTCATAACGTTGTGACCTAACACAACCTATCTTTAGTATTTACACAGAAAGTGACCTAAAACAAACATTTCGGTTTAGTGAAGCTACATGGGGTCGCTCCTAAACAACATGTTTATTACTGTGTATTGTTACTAACCTTTATTAAATTTTCTTTTCCCAAACTTGCTTTCGTCTATCTGTACCACCTTGTCTGGGCCACCGATTTTTCCTTTTTTGGCTTGTTTGTGCCTTTGGTATTTGACTACCACTTCCCTACAATAATTATACCAATCTACAATGGTGACCCGGGACAGGGATTGCTCTTCCTTTTTTGTGAAATCTTCCACAATGGCTGTCATTGTATCGAATTTTCGAGCAAAACAATACATAAGATAGAACATTTTTTCAAAAAAAAAAAAATTTTTTTTTAGGCCCGCCCCCTTTTCTACACCCTAACGCTAACGTATGGCGGCCTCAAAAAGTTATAATTTTTGAATATTTTACAAGTGGGGGCTTCCGCCCCCTTATCGACACTCTGACCCATTGTAGGCATTTTTAGCTTAGCATTTTCGAACCAGGTTCCAATTGTCCTGGAAATGAAGTTCTTATTCTTGCAGCTGCCCTTTTGGCACATAAACGTGCCAACTGTCATGTTTTTGTAGTACACCACTTTCATAGGTGTGCGGTGTGTTGTGTACGGCACAGTCTTAATGTTTCAACCAGGCCTTGCTGTTCAGCAAAGACCACACACTTTTCTCTGGTGTTCAACTTTTCTATCAATTTCCCTATATTCCACATGGCGGCTACTTCAGCAGAGTATAAATTTCGCCGAACAAACGATTCATCGTCGTCGGAACTATAATCCGACATTGATGATTGCGCTTCTTCTACTTCCAAACGACGCCGAGTTCCACCACTCGTCGATGGTTGCTCTCCATCTTGCACCTGCCGCCGTCGAGAAGCACCGCTCGTCGATGGTTCGTCCTCCATTTCAAACAGCAAATCGATGTCCGGGGTAACAGCAGAGGTCAATAGTAATTGCGAGCAAGGGTCCAAAATACAAGCAGAGGTCGGTCGGTTGTAGGATAAACAAAACAAGTCTAAAGGGATAGCCAAAGTCGTCGTAAATAACAGAAATAACACGGAAAAGTACATTCGCGTAGCTACGAGAGAAACGGAATGAAGATGCATCATTTTTCGACCACAGACGAACATTAATGTCAATACCACAGACAAAACGTCATAATTTTGTCTGTGAATTGTACTATTTTTGTCTGTGAATGGTACTTTTGCGTTTCGTTTCGCCGATTTTCGTAGTAAAATGCGTTTCATTCACCAATCTTCAATGTGGATTTCCAGAAAAACTATGCATTTCCGCGCAAAAAGAAAAGCACTTTGGTATGAAAAGCGAGTGCCAGCTATCCATTAAGCATATCATTTTATTCAAAAAAGCTATATCGGTTTAAAAACCAACCCAATAAAACTCTACATTTGACTCTACATATGACTCTACATTTGACTCTACATTTGACTCTACATTTGACTCTACATTTGACTCTACATTTGACTCTACATTTGACTCTACATTTGACTCTACATTTGACTCTACATTTGACTCTATATTTGACTCTACATTTGACCCTACATTTGACTCTACATTTGACTCTACATTTGACTCTACATTTGACTCTACATTTGACTTTACATTTGACTCTACATTTGACTCTACATTTGACTCTACATTTGACTCTACATTTGGTACCTACCTACCATAAGGTACTGAGACAGACAGTATTGGTACCTTAGGGCATTTGCCAACTATGTCAGTGCATCATTTCATTACATCACCTACATTTATATCTCCATCTAGAGGAATACTTAGTAACCCTACACACAACAGTGACTCTGTGTTGTTGTCATGAGATGGTGTTCATTCACCATTTATTCGACTTGAAATTCACTGTTCATTATATATGCAATAGTTACTCTACTAGTAATATATTTTTTGCTTCGTTTGCAAGTCACAATGACAACATTCAATCATTCTCCATCTGATTCGTTGAGTGAGTAATTGTCGAACAATTTTATCATCGACCTACCCTCAACAAAAATAAAATATACATTTGCGATACCCTAGCCGAGATTACCCAAAAAACAGAAATTCACTGACCTTTATCCTCGTCGCCACTTGTAAGACCCTCCACATGTATATTAGGACTAGTAGTACCGTTCCTATGGCTCACTGTAGCACCAAGCGTCACGTGCGAACCCACGTCCAGTCGTCACCACTGTTTGACAGCGACTCCACTCACACATCCACTGACGTGCGATCCCACCACTTGTGTACATGAGACAAGGTATTATATCTACTAAATAGATACAAACACTACATCATTCATGAATTTAACGTATTCCTCCTTGAACTGACAATTTGCCTGAAAACATAAATATAAATAAACATAAAAAACACCCTAACACATTATTTAAACCTTGCAGCTAAGTTTTGTTCGTTGTTGTTTTCTCTCTAATGCGTCAAATCTTTATAATTGAGCCAAAGTCTGAAAGTTTCGGCTTGTTATCAAGGTCACTAAGGGGCAGAGGTACAACCATCCTTCCTCCCTCTCCCAAAATTTGTTGATGGAATTGTCCAGCGACAAGAAACGTCGTATTCTTAACGTATCGTCGAAACGTGTATTATTTTTAATCCGGCGATAGAGGTGAACACCATTACGGGAGAGAAAACATTTATAAATGAGGGTAAATTGACAAAATATTTTTGGAATTCCGTTGACAGTTGACCGATCTCTCCTCATTTTGACCAGCTAACGTTTATAATTCGATATGTAAATGACCGTGTTCCTGTTGATAGGTTTCTGAAATGTAAACATAGTAAAGATAATAAATCTGAGTATTTCGAGGAGCTTGATTTTTTTAGATAATCATGATATTCCCATAAAAGTTTGCAGAGGACGAGTATGCTTCAAATATGTCGGGGCAGTATACGGGACTACCAGCAAGAATTAAGGAGAAATGTGAATTTGCAACCTTTTTACCATGTACTTGGTAGGTTTCCTGTCCATGCTGCTGGGTGTGTATTAGAGGCAGCAAAGTTTTTTGAAATGGTTCAAAAAGTGTACAACTTTTTTCGGGCTCTACCCACCGACGGAATATATTGACAGAACATTTAGGTTAAAAAAGTTGTTAATAATATTTCACGTACCAGCCCGAGCAGATGCAGTAAGCGCCTTGCATGAAGGTCATAAACAAATTATAGAAGCTTTTGGTCATCGCAAAACAGACACAAGAATTTAGAGACGAGGAAAAAAAAGACTGACCAGAAAAATGTAAAAGCTAGAATATATTACACCAACGGAAATTTGGATCTCTAAGTTGGAAGGAATAGACAACATAAGCAACTTTCTTCAGAAGTAAACAATTTCACTGGATGTTGCAACTTAAAATGTTTACTTAATGATTTTATCATTAACCTCAGGGATGAATTTGATTACTTCGAATCGTCCTCGAGAGAAAGAATCCCGGAATCTGACTACAAGGATCTATGTCAAAGAACAAAATGCAGAAGATCTCGCCAGAGTTTTTTGATGGCTCTGCGCCGTTAGTCCAACTGACAGGAAGAGAGAAATTTAAAGTTGACCCATAATTTATATCCTGAGCGTTCGTCTAAAACAGGGATTAACTTCGTATAAAAACATTAGTAAATGTTTTAAATTATTTTTCGCTTGAAAACTCTGAATTCTGAAGAATTGAGACAAAGTTGCAAAGAATTTTCTAAGTTTAATAGTAGTGTCAGGGCAGAGATCTTGATCTCAACTTAACCTAGATAAACAACTAGTTTTTTTCACAAACAAACGGAAGAAAATAGAAATGGAATCATTTTCCAGCTACCTGTAAACCAAAATCTGTGTCGTAACTGTTGGATATGTTGTGTATGTTATGAAGATGTTAACGAGAAAAGAGTAAGAAGTCTGCATTTAACAGAATTCTTGAAAATTGTTCACAGTGAAAATGAGGAAAATCTATCAACTTTACAAAATTGAAGACACATTTCCAAATGTAGAAGTCGCATTGAAAATTATTTTAAGCATGATGTCAACTAACTGCCATTGGGAATGCTCCGGACGAATCTCAGATCCTTCGATCAACATAGATTTTTAAGTTCTAACCTGTGAATGCTAAAAGAGTTATTTTTGCGGATAATATTACATTCCCAAGCGGCACATTAGTGCATTTAGCAGCTGGTTGGTGGCACTTGGTGGCAAAAATCACTCTAATGGGTCGCTTATCAGTGCAGATTATAACGTCTAGTTCTTAGCACAGCTTCATCATTCGTATCAAGAGAACGAAATATTACTGATAATGGCATTTAAGTGAATTTTACCACCTTTACGTAACTTTCGGTGCTAAATTGTCTAAATTCGAACTTACATTGGCAAATAAGCTTTAAAATTCACTGATATGACACTTATAGTCGCAAATGGGTTCTTAAACATACTGATAAGCCACTGTGTGGACTGAGTAACATCGAACTCCTATTTGGCACTTTTACTTCCATATGGGTGGTATATTAGAGTATTTAATAACTAATAGTGGCAGAATAGAATATATTGCAACCTCTTTGGAACTCATATTTGTTGCAGTCTTAGGTTCTAATATGCACTAATATACTACTTTGAGTTCTACTTGGGGGGCGCCAAGAAGGTAAAGTAATAATTTTCACTTATTTAGAACGATAATGACACCTGATTTTTTAAAACTACCATATAGCTATAAGTAGCCCTACATATACAAAAACCGTTAAACAGCAAAATAAATTAACTTATGCGCGTACTCAACGATATTATTTTGGTTAAAATCCAATCATTTTCAGTACTTACACTACTTTAACTTGAATTATGAATAAGGTCAAGTGGAGGAAAGTCAAGCGTTTTAATTACGATCGCCTGGTTAAGGAATTATTAAAGAATATATTGGAGCACTAGGTTACCGATGGATCCGATCAAAATTTTTTAGACGAACAGTCAATTGAAGTAGAACGCAATGATTATATTGAAAGGTTAATACTTATATAAAAATAAAATAACTTTAAAAATATGTTAATATAATAAGTTGCTAAAATTGGTGGCATAGCAGTAAAAAATATAACTATTAGATCCAAGCACAACTCTAAGTTCCAAAAGAGTGAAATATGTTAGCATGCATGAATCATCTGTAAACATGAGAGGGTTCCGTACACATGAATTTTTAAAATGCCTTTAATAATACATGTTTGGTCTTTTTATTTCGGAATGTAAAAACGTGTGATTTTTGTATCATGATAACGGTTTTTGTTTCTGAACTTACTCAATAAAATTTTACAGTGAAATGATGATTCTGTAAATGATCAATTAAATTCCAGCGCTGAAGACGGAGCAAGTATTGATGTATCAGCGACCATGATGGTAACAACGATGGTGACGATTCTAATGATACTGAAAAAAAAGATGCTCTGTACGTCGATATTATACAATTTCGGTTCGATTTGAGAGAATGGGCCATAGATAATAAAATAACTCATTCGGCTTTGAATGGGCTGGCGAAAATTGTGAACATCATGACACCAAATTTGCTTCCAACACTTTTGAAACAGCCAGAAACGCCAGAACATTTTTGAAAAATCCAAGGGAGATTGAAACAGTCCTACTAGACCCCGGAGAATATTGGCACAATGGGCTCTTTGAATCTCTTAAGAACATTCTAGGTAAGAGTACGGAGTAGGTGAATCTTATTTCTCTATGTTTCAACATGGATGGTTTGCCAGCAAGTAAAAGTTCGAGAAAGCAATTTTGGCCCATATTGTGCAAAATTATTGAAAATGCAGATAACAAACCATTTACTGTGGGAACTCATGTAGGCAATGGAAAACTCTCTGATGTCAAAGAGTTTCTACAACCTTCGTTGAAGAAATGAGGACAATACTTCAAAACGGTATAGAAATAAAAAACTTCAAAGTTAATGTAATAGTGAAATGTTTTATTTGCGATTCACCTGCGCGGGCCATGATAAAAGGGGTACAATTATTCATTGGAAAACACGGGTGCCACAAATGCATGGACGTGGGTGAATATTCCCACATATCGCGTATGAGAATAATTCAGGAACTCGATTGTCCTGCACGTAATGATGACTTTCGGAAAAAGCTGTATGGAAAGCATCATCAAAAGCATTCCGTCTTACTAAGTCTTCCAATAGACATATTGAAAACCTTTCCAGTTGCTGATTCCATGCATTTCATCGATTTAGGAGTTATGAAAAGTCTTTTTATTGGATGGCGTGATGGGAATTTCATAGAAAAAGATACAAAATGGCGGGCAAGTGATATAATAAAAGTAAATAATTTTCTAGATTCCTGCATAACGACTGATGAAATACACAGATTTGGGCCACTGGAAAGCTTCTTAATTAAGAACTTTTCTATTCTACTTCAGCATCGTAATATTGCAAGAAGTACTAAACAATGATTATTTGACCCACTTCTTGTCGTTATGCTTTGCAGTGATGATTTGTTCGAATGAAAAATACTTCAATTTCTTACTATTAGCTAAAGACCTCTTCAAATATTTTGTAAAAAAATAAAAATTGTTCTACGGTGCAGACCACATGACAAGTAACGTTCATAATTTGACACATGTTCTAGAAGAAGTGCAGCAATATGGACCGTTACAAGATTTTAATACCTATCCATTTGACAAAAAATTGTACATGATTAAAAATATGTTACGACATGTCAACAAACCATTCGCACAAGTTGCTAAAAGGCTCGGAGAATGTAGTGACGTGGAACTAAATAGTGTTAAAAAACTTCAAAAGGATTTTCCCTATGTTAAGAAAAATTATAAACTAGTAAGCTAGTGTAGTATTGTAAAGATTTCGTTCTTTCAGAAAAAATAACAGACTGATACTTTATATATAGGAAAGAAGAAATCATGGAAATAAGATCTATCAAAGTCCAGGACAATCATAAAATAGTGATGAATTGTTACAAAATCAATAATAAATATGACATTATTCAGTACCCTATCCGATCTTCATATCTGAAAATTTTCAAACACAAGTTAACTACAAATGCTATAACGAAATGTTTTTGTTTTCCTGAGGATAAAAAATGAAAATTAGTATTTAGTGAACTCAATTCTGAAAGATATGTCATACCTTTGCTTGACACTATTTAAATGGTTTCTAGATTCTATAATAACAAACAAAGTGAGATAATCAACGTTGTTTTATTTTCGCCAATGAAACTTAAACAAGCTTACGTACTACATTCTTTCTTCTACCTTTACCAACATCCTCATCTTCCTCACTTTTGTTAATATCGCTATCATATTCATCATTTTCGTCTTCAGTTGAATTTCCATCTATACCGGTTTCCTCACTTTTGTCTTCATTTGACATTACGTCGGTATCGCTTTTGTCATTCTTTCTGTATAATTCATATTGTTTAGCCTCATCTTTATTTGGCATGATTCCGTCATTTTGCTAACTCTTGTCGTTATTTGGAATTTTTACGTCATATTTCTCGATCTCATCCTCATTTGACATTTTTTCTTTAGCATTACCCTCATTTTCTTTATTTTCTCCTTCAATGGTATTGCTGACATCTTCCTCAGTTGTTTTTTTCATTGTTGTGGACATTTTTCTGTTTTTTTCTTAAGTCATCATCTTTACTTTCTTATCTTTATTTGTAGCGTTTAAATCCACTTTATTTTTCAGACAGTGTGTTCCCCGTTTTTTTTTATTTTTGACCTTGTTTCTTTTTTCTTTCATAATCTCAATATTAGAACAGCATAGACGCCCAATCTTCTTCGTGCATGGAATCCTCCATTTTACATTTCCTTTTGGCATTTCGTTTTGGCCACGAAAGGATACCTTGTCGCAGCCATGTGCTTGGGCATATAGCTATTTTTTTATTATCTTTGATGGTATGTACGATACACAACGACATTCTGAAATAAAAAATATAAATTTAGTGATTAGTCCATTGTAAGTAAATAGTGTAAATTAAAGTATCACACAAAAAAAAAACAGGAAAGTCAGGCAATGATACTGAACAACTTTCCCTTTTGTATGGATCCTGACAATAGTCCCGAAATAAAAAAGAAAAAGTTGGCAAAATTAGCAGCCCACGATTAAACCTAATTAGTTAGATCAATTCAGCTTACGAATGTGAATTTATATTATTTATATAGTAATTTGGTATGAGATATTAAAGAGAGAGATTACGCAGCTACGCTTGTCTCAGAAACAAATCGAATGGCCCAAAATGTAGATATGTGAGCAGTGAAAATAAAAGTTGCTCTGATCAAATCGATTTCGCACAGAATTTTGTTCAGAATGATGTCCCTAACGACCCGCATTCGGTTTATAATCCCCGTCATAAAGCCCCTTTCTTCTATTTGTTCCTGAGACAAGCCTAGCGTGCACAACCCGCTGTCTTTATCAGTTCATACCGAATGTTTAATGGAGATAGAATTTGTCTGTTTTTGTAAGCTGAATTAATATAAATAAAGATCGAATCATACAAATACTTCTTTTAAGTTACGTTTTTTAAAGAGATTTCATCATAAAATATTTAAAAAGTATTTGAAAAATATGCAGTTATAGGCATTGTGCTTCATATTCAGGTTTTTAAATTTTCTCACGGATCTCCGATTAAAACAGAAAATAGTTACTACAGGTTCTAATATTCACTCATTTGATACTTCGAAGGTGGCTAATGGGTGATTTTTGGATGTGCAGGTTCCAAAAAAGGCGTAAATAAGTGAATATTGCGACTGCAAGTTCTTGGTTTGATCGCCATGATTAAAAGATGGCGAATGCAAATAACAAACATTTTGAGAAGATTATAATTGTACCAAGTTAACAACGTAAGTTTGACACGTATCTGATACATCCTAACATTACAACAATCGAACTAGGACCCTCAGATTCCAGATTTTTAACAGAAAAAATAAAATTGAGGTTATGTTTTGATTTGATTTTCACTTTTTTTTGGAATAATCTGCATCAAATCGATGGCGCGTTAAAATCTTATAAGAAATATAATATGCACTTCACAGTGAAATCCAAATTGCACCGGTTTTCTCCTTTTCTATGCCAGTACTTACATGCGCACTGTAATCATGTTAAAATATGACGTTGTTTAGCACAACAGCAATAACAGCTTTTCGCATAAATGCAGCACAGACTTACCTTGTAACATTGAGGTAATATTTTTATTCAGTGGTGTCACCACTCTTTTAGAACTGGTGAACGAATCAACAAACTGAATCATTCATGCAATTCATTCGTTCAATCCGCATAATTTGCACTTGAAGTTATAATTTTCACCAACGGTAGTAATTAGAACTTCTTTAGACCTTATGAGGGTTTAAAAATAGGCTGCTATTTTTCTCCTTTTGGTAATAAACGGGTTGTAAAAGGGTTCTAACCACCCATATAGCACTTTCGTTAAGTTACAAAATTCACTTTGCGTAACAATTTGATATCATATGGCACCTTTTTGCCACTAACTGTGCTGCTTGGGTTATCCCTTAATTTAATGTGAATGTTATTAAAAATAAATCTAAGAGCTTGTTTATCTACTTTCTTTGTATTTTGTAACAAAATAGTGATCCGCCTCAGTCAGGCCAATTTATATGAATTCATTGTCAGTATGTATATGTCACCGTAATATTCTCAAAACCGTTAGTTTATAATCTAAAGTTTTTTTTCCTCGTTTGTTTACAAGATATCGATAAATTGTAAACTGAACCGTTCTGTTTACGATATGACGCGTTAGTTTATAATAAAACCGTTAAAAAGTGAACTGGTATTAACTTGAATTGCAAACGAAATACCAGGGCAAACACTGCGGTAGCTTAGGTAGAGGGGGAGACCGCAGCAAAGCCCCCGAATAGTCTTCGTGTTAGGTTGACATCGTCGGTCTGGTTTACAATTTGTCGATAGTCGACAAACTAATGCGTTAGCTTATAAACTAACGCTTTTGACCATCTTACGGTAACATACACAACGTATCAATCAATAACCGTATACACCCGAACAAACTTAAATTGTAGTGTCATTACGGAAAAATTTACAACTCTGTTGTGCGTGTGTACCACGCTCCTCCGCCCGCGAGTTCAATCAAATTATCCATTACACTTTTACAGGCTTTGGCAGCAAGTACCTAAAGTAGGTTAGTTTTTTAGGTTAGTTAGGCAACAATACTTACATCATAGTGAGTAACTATTTAGAAATAAATCAATGGAAAGATGAATTAAAACTAGTAAAAGGAATGATTTGGGTTAGGTACCTACTAACTACAAAACATCGCTGAAATCTAGGCGCTTCAAATTCCCGGCACCCACCCTCACTAACCAACTAACCATACAGTTTGCGCTAAGTTTCTTGGGCTCTTTGTACCTATCTATCTACCCTATGAGTGAAAGAGAGTCACCACACCATCAGAGCCACAGAAACCTGGCGCAGCCTGTATGAAATAGGACAGGAGCGCGGGACGAGCACAATCATTTCAAATTGTAACCTCTTTATATTACGAGTTTTTGCCCTATCCTTGATGTCCCTGTTGGTTGCTACAAGCCGCCCGACCAATACCCAAGGTTTTCCCTAGTTGCCCAAATTTGTCCTTCGGCGAGCCAAAGTTGGCCACCAGTGAATAAAATTGTTACTTGGGGCTTGGTCGGTTGGCCGTCTGATGGGGTGTGGTCTCCTTTCAAGGCAACAATTGAACTCGGTGGAAAAGGTTTATTATAGTAAATTAAACAAGGGGGCTTTTCTCTCCTGGCGGCCGATAAACTTAACTAAGTACCTAATACAAAAGTCTCTTAATTCTCACTTATCTCCCAACAGTCCCGCCCGTTTCACCAACGGTGTGCAGCTCGTTCATGCAGTACGACGACGCACCTCACAGTCAGGTTCGACATCAAACTGGCTCCAGTCCAGATTTCACGCAGGGAAGAATCGCCTTATCTGAACCCGCGCGCCCCACCCGACGCAAAATATGTCAGCGCGATGGACGACTACGTGTTCGGCACGGCACCACCGGCCTCTTGAGCCCTGTAGCTGAGGTATTCACATTCCTCGCCTCAACCCGACTTTCTACGTGCGGTTCTCCCAGATCTCGTCTCTTTTCTGGTGTGATGGTTCCAGACAACTTCAGCCTAGCCCTGAAACCGTGGCTGTCGCGCCAAAGGCGCTGGGGCGAAAAAGCTAGCCCTCCAGTCGCTGAATCCTGCTTTTATATTCACATACACGAGATCCAACAAAACATTCCAGAACGTGGATTTGAAATGTGTCACTACGACCGATCCGCGCCACCTTGTGGCGCAGAAGTCAACACTCGACTTCTCGTCTAGACTAGCTCGCGAGTGTCTAAACGTCACGCAACCAGTGGGACGCGGCCGCTCCGCTAGATGGCGGTGCCAGTCTCTATAAATCGATAAATAGCCCAAATGGGTGGATCTCATTGCAGTAAACGGCTCCATTCGAAGAGCGCCTGGCTAGAACCAAACAGCAAGGCGCAACCAGTAGAATTTAAGGGGCTACAAAATGTCTAGAGTATTTCCGACGTATTCTAGGGGTATTAATATCTACTTATACCTACGGTCCGCGCGCGAATGGAATGCACTGTACCATAATGTAGGCACCATACCTTTGGGCTGCGTTTGTGAGAAAGTAGTAGTCACTGGGTAGCTGCTAGCATTGTTCTGTGAGACACTCGTGCCCCGAAGCGCTCACAGTACACCGACACAGATTGATTGACACTGTGATGACATTGTGCAAGTAGTCTCACCATTTCATAATATTCCACATTTTTGTATCGAAATGTCTTTGCGTAGTGCGCGCCGCGCATGCGCTCTCACACCTCAACACAAATAGATAAGCACTGATACCGAGGGACGAAACAAAACAATCAAACAAAGCGATCCCCGTACTAACCCCTACTCCTTCCCCTTCCGTGATTTGCAGTCGCTCTCTCTCGATGTTTTCGCTGATGACGCGACCGCTAAAGAAAAGTGTGTGTGCTTCTTTTCAGAGTGAGTAGAGTATAGGCAAGAGTTACTTAAATTGGACGGTCGCGCCTAAGTTAGCTGAGCAATAAATAGAGAGGGCCACGACAATAAAAAAAAACTTCAAATATATAACCTATATTTTTAAGTCATTGAAATCGACTCTGCTCATGATTCTGAACAAACTAGTTTCTGATTATGCGTGTATTCATTGACAAGTTGCATAAGTGTGTGTAGTTACAAGAAAGCTAACGTAGAATAAAGTAATTTGTGTGCTACTAAATAAATATCCGAAATAAAATGTTAATTATTGTGATTATTAAAGTCATAGGGGCCCCATTATCCTAATTTGTCCAGAGCCTCCAAAAAGTTAAAGACGGCTGGGTGGGTATATCTGCTACGTGGCACGAGAGAAAGAAGATGACAAAGGGCTCGTTATACCGCGGCAGGCAGTTGACAACTGACGGTTTGACGGTGACATAGTCAGTTCAAAATAAAAATCAAAAAATTACCTTAAATATGTCAAGCTTTGACAGATGGAATAATCTAACCTGTATGTCTGTTCCACGTTGATGATAGGCTAACATGGACACTCATAGTATTTTCTTTACTATATCCACTCAAGCTTCTCAACACCGCACCCGGTACTGTTAGCATTGTAACATTGAAAAAGTTACATGATACACAAATAATGTTCCTTATTCCTTATTGACGAGAAGACGAGCATTTGTATTTTTTTTATTAGGCTTTACTTACTTTTACTCAGTGCATATTAAATATCTGGCTAAACGTGGACACTATTGTGCGGCAGCCACCCCGTATGGGAAAAGGCGTGACGCATTTTTTTTGTTTGTGTTGTTGACTATCTCGAATTAACAACTTAGTCGAATAAACAAATCTAACAGAAAAAGAATCCAAGGTGTGATTTACAGAATATGTTAAGGTTTAAGAAAAATGGCACAATTTGTTTTAGATAACATTTAATTGGCATTTTTGTGGACTAGAATAAGGAAAACTGCAAGTATCAGAATAGCACCAATATTTACAAGAAAATTATCGCCGAATTAACAAACCGCTACTTAATTTGACAGCTTCTCAGTATTAGTATCTAACAGGGATTGTGTTATAGGATTTTATCTTGTTTGGTACTTATTTACTAATATTTATACCTACATATTGTTATATATAAATATATACTTAAAATGAGGATTAGGTCTAAGTGTCGTGCTACTGATTTAGGAACCACCCAACCATCTCTGAATTGAGCATTATAATATTTTAAAACTACTTAGTAGTAATATGAAAAGTAGCATCATCTTTAATTACTTACATATCTTAATCCTACGTCTTCTATAAAACATGTCTTTTGACAATACAGTGTGCTGCTCGCTAAAACACTAATTAAAATCACATTCATAAACATCTCTACTCTCTACTTCTACTATAATACATTTAAGTTAGGGTAGTATGGCAACACTGGGATTAGGTTCCCCCGTGTATATAATGTGTTTGGTCTTGTAGTTGATGGTAGTATGCGTTTGGTATTAGGGCTTGTGCTAGACCAGCGTGGGGGCCCGCATATTGGGCTGGGACGAGCATTTCTCTGGAACAAGAAAAAATATAACGATGAAGAGTGGCGGATATAGACAAGTAATGGGTCAACCAGAGCTAATACAATTAAAGTAGGGCCAAAATTATTGGCCACATTTGACATAATTCAGTCTTAACTTCAGATTGAGGTGAGCTGCTTAAAAGCATCGATTAAATTGAATAATTGGATATGGACTTCAAACAATTATGAAATGAATGCAGTAGGTAACAATTGCCTTCAATTCTTATTGATCGATCGATCTCGATTTAAAAAAAAGAAATGGTTAACCGCGACGTATACTTCGCGCCACAAATTAAGAGCGCTGGGTGACGTAGACGGGAATTACTGTGCATATATACCAGGTATTGAAAAGTGACTACTGCGCATTCAAGGCCACCGCTCATAACTCGTGGCGCGAGGTATATCCTTGTAATGATGTTCAGTTTTTTAGAACACAAATTGGTTAACAGTAGAATGGAAGTTAAAGTAAATCTTAAAATTGCTTTCTTTTGTCACTATTGCAATAAATACGCATTTTAATAGGAAATAATAATCAATTGTGCAGTTTAACTTTGAAAAAATGAATAATATTGCGTGCACTCCGTTACAAGGTTACGTTGTTGAACTTTAATGAAGTTTCAAATGTGACCTATTACAACGGTCCTACTCTAATAAATAAGATATTAAGGATTTACTAAGTGTAAGTAAATGATACGTTAGAGTAAATGAGATCCAGGATCTGCCTGTAAATGATAAAAACAGTTTAGATTGACGAGCTCTGTGGCGCAGTGGTTGTGGCTCTGCCTACCATGCGAGAGGTCCCGGGTTCGATCCCCGGCTGGGGATAAAGAAAAAAAAATCCCCAGGTCTTGGATGTTTATATGTGTGTGACGTCGCTGTGTCTGGTTCCCACGACACAGGGTATCCTAGTGTGGGGCCAGAAGCAATGTATTTGCCTGTATGTAAATGTTTCAATTGTCTAAAATGTTTCAAATGCCGTCCGTATTCAGAAATTAGTTTCTAGCACGTTATAGTCCGAGATATCGAAACCGAGTTAGGACGACTGCTAGAAGGCGGAATAAGAGTAAACAAATCAACTCCATACAAATTTATATGAAATTGTCAGTTTACTCGAGTAGAGTTTTACTCCGCATTTGCTTTGATAATTCGGCCGCTTCACACTCGCGCGAGAGAACCAGAGCGAGCGTGGAACTTTTTTATTGCTCGTCAGTGTATCACTGACGAGCAATAAAAAAGTTCCACCCACAAAACGCCGACAAACACCCATCCAATTTTTTTAAATATTTAATTTAAAATTTTGAACACAATATTTACGTTTTTAATTGGTAATATTCTGATGCGCTGTTAAATGTACTGCAATATTGCAGACGGCGTCATTAAGCTAGCCTTTCCCGTTTAGGAGTAATTTGGTGCTATGTCACTGGGACTTTTTCATTGCTCGTCAGTGTATATAGGGTGACATTGGTTGGTGGTTTATTGCGTCTTTTTGTCGGCGAAAACCTATAATTGACTTTTTTGTTTTTATATACGATTCCTATTGTTAGTTTAAAGATAGCTGTTGGTTTTCTAATGTTAATAAAATAAATTAATTAATTTAATTAGCTGACTATATTTTGGGGTATAATAGTACCCATCAGTATGAACAACTTTCCCCAAGAAACATAATTCGTCCTTTAGTACATTAACCCGATCAGCTGATTACAAGTTACTATGGGGAACCCAATTTTTTTTTTCGTTTTCGTTTTTGTATAGGTACTTTTTCCGTTTTGCAGACAAAACAGGTTGGGCCATTTGAAAGGGTCAGTATGGTGAGATGTTCACAGAGTGTGTATTTGTAATGCCGATATAACAACAAATAACGCTTTTTTATAAATTTAAACGAGATAATTTTTGGCCATTTTTTTGTTCGTTCATTGGCAAACTCTGGGAAGATATCCATCCATCCATCCAAGGCGATCTTATCGAAGTTTTGTGCTTAATTATATGTAAATAAACATTAAATGTGTAAATGTATCAGATTTTATTGTATTATGTATAAATAATTTACTACTGCCCAATTCCGGACATGCATAATTCGTTGATAAAAGTAATTGGTTTATAGACACTTTTTAAATATATTTTTTTACGGCTTTGGAAGTTAGTCCTAGGCGTGATAATTTGAGATGATTGTTAAAATTAAAGGCGTCTAAAAGACGTGTTTTTCGTGTTTCCTTGTACGATGGTATGTAACCCTTCGTGGCGAGTCTGACTTCCACTTCACCAGTTTTTTTAAAGAAAATCATTCATTATCCATACGGAGTTCAATGCTCTATTTGAAATCTTCGCATATTTTTTTATTTTTTTTGGAAATGAAGAATTCCCACTCTTTTTGTCTTAAGACATTACTTCCCAGAATTCGGTCCTTATAAACAACACTAGCGGGTGCTGTAATAATGGTAACCTTTTTTTGAAGTAAAACGCTTGACTTGGGGAGTAAGCTGGCGAATGCGTGACGAGAGCGTTACGAAAAGTGTGATCGGGCGAGGCGAACGAGAGGTGCGGACATTTTCTTTCTCTCTTCCTATCATAGCCAGACACAGTGCAGGAGATGTATTTTTGATGCTTTAGAGCTAAAGAAGTTTTACTTCAGTTGTGTGGTCTAAAGCACACTCTTTTTTTTCAAAATCTACGGTTTCGATTCCCGAATATTATGATTGCTAATGATGATATATGGGATAAAATATATCTATTTAGACAAAGGTAAGATACAGTTTACTTTTATCAAAATCGATGTCATGGTTCCTTACAAAAAAAATATCTATTATAGTTTCTAATTTCGCATACTGACAGTCTCAAATGGCTCCTCTGATATTAGTAGTCTGAAAAATGCAATGTACCATTATCAGTTGTGGATGACCACTGTAAGGGTACTTTTCCCATGCAGCCCAACTATAAGTAAGTAAGTATATTGGTACATTGTAAATTTATGTCTTTTTATCATTGAAGGTCATTAATTAATATAATTAGTTTCACTTTAATATAAATAAAATTAATTTCTTGTTTAGGTACATACAGGTATTTCGGATTTAAAAATAAAATAGTTTGATTAAACGAGTCTCGTCCGAAAGTAGCCGTCAATGATGTAGTAGGTTCCCTTCAACAGCTGGTATTTCAGTTGTTTTAAAAATACAGCGTCACTACCTACTTGTTTAATTTCAGATAAATAAATAAATAAATAATACCTTGGACACCTTTTACACACATTGATCTAGCCCCAAACTAGGATTCCCTGTATCTTGGGTACTAGACAACGATATATATACTTAAATAGAGAAATATTATACTTAGATAGATAAACAACCATGACTAGGGTACAAACGTCCGTTCTCATCAAACAAACATTTGCCCCCACCGGGACTCGAACCCGGGACCCTTGGTTTCGTAGGCAGCGTCACTGCCGACTCGGCCATGGTAGCGAATTATATATTTTATCTACACACGTATCATAAACCCTCTTTACTGCGTCCAAAAAATATACGTTACGACCAGCATAATGATAAACTTCTTGGTTAAAACTCATTTCTTATTTGAATATTGATATTTGATACATTATATTCATAATGTACCAAAATTTGTCAAATTATGACATTCAAGTTTCGAACGCCGACGCCCGCATGCGTGCTGCCCCTAGTTTGTCTGTGAAGTTGGTACTGCGGAACAAGCTAAACAACTGCAGAGCAATTATCAAGGCCACAATGCCGGTCGAACATGCGGTTCCTGAACACATCAAAGAGAGCTTATGATATGTGTGTAGATAAACTAGTGTATGTAACTGTACATAATTAGGCATTATGTAGCAGTCACATAAACTACTATTAGGATCCATAACATCTAGGCATCTGTCAGATCTGGCCAGCCTTTTGGTAAATAAAGTTTGTCTCTGTGTCTGGGTGTTCTTCACATTATGACGGTCATGGTTTGTGGGGAACATGCTCACGTTGCTTCTAACGTACCTAGCTACCTCCAGTATACATGCTCGGCAGAGTGAGGAGCTTAAGTCATAAAACAAATGGTTTTTTGAAATTCGACAAATGTTTAACAAAAGCTCGGTTTTTGACCGCCACATGCTAGCTACAAGGGAAATAAGTTTTGAAGTGGACTTTCACTTCTGCTACTGATAGTTCAGCAGCCAGTGGTTGTCTCGCGCGAGGCAGCAGCAACAATAGCGGACATGATATTTCGAACTTTGTAAGTTATTATAAGTTACATATATACATATGCTCACGCCTATTTCCCGGAAGAGGGGTAGGGAGAGACCAAAGACCTCCACCTGCTACGATCCTGGCATACATCTCTCGCTTCCTCAACATTCGTAAGTCTCTTCATACAAGCTCGCCGGTTACGGGTACTTCGTATTTGCCCCTTCACTAACAAATCGCCGATTTCGTCTTTATAGGACCTTCTTGAGCGTCCCCGCCCGACGGTTCCTTTCACACCCGCTGTATAAATCTGTTTCGTCAATCTCCTTTCATTCATCCTTTTAACGTGACCAAACCATCTAAGCTGGCCTTTCTCTATCCTTGTCACTATATCTTCTTTAAATCCACAGCGTTCCCTTATAACTTCATTCTTCAATCTATCTTTCAATGTTACTCCACATATACCATTATAAGTTATAGCCATGATATTTTGTACTATTATAGTAGGGCTACTAAAACAGATCACATGACATGTCAGTTTTAACTTCATAAACATAAACATTAAACATTTACTTACAGGCACATACATTGGCCCCACACTAAGATACCCTGTGTCGTGGGAACCAGAAACAGCGACGTCACACACATATAAACATCCAAGACCTGGGGTACATATTTTTTATTTACCCCCAGCCGGGGATCGAACCCGGGACCTCTCGCATGGTAGACAGAGCCACAACCGCTGCGCCACATAGGTCGTCTATAGTCAGGTGGGTACCATTTGTGTTTCTGTACCATGAGATTGTGATGAAGTGTCAGGTGATGTATTAACTTGGCCCTCAATAGCGCTCGGCTCGCCTTTTATCTTCCGGGCCTTAGCAAATTTTTGGAACTTGCAGAGTAGAAAAAAACTAACAAATGCACATGTTCAACCAATGAAGGTACATAATTGATTAATGACCATATGCGGCGTGAGGTCTGAGGTCAAAGGGACAATAGGTCCGGCAAGAGGGTGTGGCGAACTGTGTCATTGCCGACTAGGATGCAAAAAGTTTGCTAATGACAATAAGTTCACCAGATGTTTTGCTCTCTACTGCAAAAAAGTCACGCCTTTTCCTATACGGGGTGGCAGAGGCACAGCTGCGCCCACGTTTATCCGGTCGTTCAATAATCCTTTTGTCTCAGGGGCTATCCCATCGCCGCAGCTATTTTCATCGCGATAGGTCTTTTCCATCACCGTTAGTACGTCCGTCCGTAAGCCGTATAATAAATTATACATAAATATGCCCATGTCCTCACTGAGGGGCACGGGACTTTACCTGATACGGTGAAATTGAGCCATACATACTCCACCACGCTGGCTCACTGCGGGTTGATGGAGGAGTGTCGGGCCAATGGCCCACCCGAATGTCAGTAGTCATCCAGCTGCCTCTGATCAGTGTAGGAAGCAGGAATAATTACGCGTCGAAAAAGTATTCGAATCGAACTGTCAGTGACTCTTATATGAAATGACATAAGGTTCATTTATTCTGAACTCGAACACTTTTTCACTCTGGTAATTATTCCTGCTTGAGCCACTGCTTCACGACTACTACCGAGTAGCGATAGTAGCCGGGACCTACAGTTTGACGTGTCATCCGAGGCACGGCTGTTTCGGATCCGTGGCCGAGCGGTAATCGCACATCGGACACGATCGTGCGGGTAGCAAAATCAGGCCGAGACGGGCACTGGATGGGTGTCCGTTCTATGTGGCATATGTTTCGCACCCCAGCCGTAAAGGTTATGTAAAATTAGCAATTAATTCTTAGAATAGCTCCACTAGTTCAACAATCTAGTGTTTAATCGCACATCAAAAATACTGATTTCCACAGCAAAAAAGGATCAGCCAGCACACTTTTTATGTTTTAAGTATTTTTTGTTGATCTCACATGTTCAACCTAACACGAAGGATAAAGTAAAGTAACAGTTTCAAGCTAACAGTAAAGTAAAGTAACATGTTCAACTTACATGCTCAACCTAACACGAAGGATAAGGTAGAGGGGGCTTTGCTTCGCTCACCCCCTTTACCCTTCACCCCTTCACCTAAGTACCGCAGTATTTTGCCCTGATATTTGCTGTAAACATCATTATATTTGCTGTGCAAATCGGTATTAATGATGTGCAGTTTAATATTTCCCTTTAACAATTAATGCACCTTTTGTTTTCAGCTCCAAGTGGTAACTCCTGTCCTTGTATCGGACAAGCAGACAAGGTTTCGGGCACTAGCTAGTTATCGTGCGGTAACATGTATTTTAGGAAGTAAGAAAAGGATAAGGGAGCCCTAAGATTTGCATTGCCCGACGACATGACGACCCGAATGGCCGAGTCGGCAGTGACGCTGCCTACGAATCCAAGGGTCCCGGGTTCGAGTCCCGGTGGGGGCAAATATTTGTTTGATGAGAACGGATGTTTGTACCCTAGTCATGGTTGTTTATCTATCTAAGTACAATATTTATCTATTTAAGTATGTGTATCGTTGTCTAGTACCCAAGATACAGGGAATCCTAGTTGGGGCTAGATCAATCTGTGTATAAAGTGTCCAAGGTGTCCAAGGTATTATTATTGCCTACGGATCTCGGCTTGGTGGCCCTTTGTCTACTGGAGTCTTTCAAAGAAGACATTTTCCTATTATAGGTTTTGAATGTTATAACCATGGCATGAAGTTTAAAATCGTATCGTTCAAATGTATACAATCGAGAAATTGCCTACGACGGCAGTTCTACGTAGACGTATTGAAATCATCATACAGTCGATGTAACCTTTATTACCTTTCCCATATGGGTCACATAATACTGTTGCCCTCCTGAGGCCCAGTCAACGTTGACATGAGCTAACAAAAGTTAATTTATTGCTTTATTTATTATTTTTATTATTGTTTCAGCCGTGAACCAGCGATTGTTCGCCATTGGTCGGCTCAAAAGTGTTGGCTTCGTTTAAACAATAATAAATACCGGTCAAGTGGAAGGACTAAAAATGGAAGTTGGTTCCGTATAGTATACCGCTCGGCCTAACACTTATGAATATGTCATAAATTGAGTTGAAGATTGATTTCATCAATAACAACGTTAACTAATCGGTTTCAACGTTAACAAACAACCTCTTATTCTTTGTCATGTTATCATATAAAGACTCGTAAAAAAAGGTAGGTAACTGAGAAAACTATTTCGAGATAATTGCGTTCCTCACTAAATTCTGTTATTCCATCAAAAAATAATACAGGAATACTGAAATATCTGTAAAAACATAATGTAATTAATTTGTCGTCTGCGGCGTATTTTTCAAATCCCCTTCGCCTTTAAGTTGGCTGTTCTGTAAATTATAACCAGTTTTTCTGTCAGTCGATAACGCAGATGTCAGTCGGAACGTAAATAAATATTGATATTACAGTTTTTATCTACACACGTATCATAAACCCTCTTTACTGCGTACAAAAACCGCACGTTACGATCAACATAATGTTAAATTACTTGGTAAAAACTCATTTCTTATCTGAAAGATTACACATTATGACCATAATGTGTAATTTTTCTACATATTACGACATTCAAATTTCGAACGCCGACGCCCGCCTGCGTGCCGTCCCTAGTTTGTCTGTGAAGTTGGTACTACAGAACAAGCTAAACAACTGCAGAGCCACAATGCCAGTCAAACTTGCGGTTCCTGAACACATCAAAGGGAGCTTATGATATGTGTGTAGATAAACTAGTGTATGTAACTGTACATAATTAGGCATTAAAACTCGAGAGTGGGTTTAATATCACGTGGGTAATAATATCACTCAAGAAGCCCTCCGTTATGTATCAGTCACATAATGGTAGTTTATGTGACTGCTACATAATGGAGGGCATTAATACTCGAGAGTGGGTTTATATCACTCGAAAGTTTTAATGCCTAATTATGTACAGATACATACACTAGTTTATCTACACACATATCATAAGCTCTCTTTAATGTGTTCAGGAACCGCATATTCGACCGGCATGGTGGCATTGATAATTCCTTTGCACTTGTTTAGCTTGTTCAGTAGTACCAACTTCACAAACAAAGTAGGGGCGGCACGCAGGCGGGCGTCGGCGTTCGAAATTTGAATGTCATAATATGTAGAAAAATTACACATAATGTGTAATTTTTCAGATAAGAAATGAGTTTTTACCGAGTAGTTTCATATTATGCTTATCGTAACGTGCGGTTTTTGTACGCAGTAAAGAGGGTTTATGTTACGTGTGTAGATAAACTACTATTTTGTTTTATAATCGGAAACAACCAGCTTCAAGTACAACCGTTCCAAAACTGTGAGCAAGTCACGTCACGTGGGGTGTTATTTCAAAAATTATTAAAAAATAATAAGACATCCATTACCCTATTATATGAATATTTGATTCAAATTAGTTTCTTAAACTAGCCTTAAATTTCACAAAAAAAAAATGTAGCACGTATTTTTTATTACTTAACAAATGTATACGTCAACAATATTATATTAGGCTCAGCATAAAATTTACGATTTGTAACTGTACCACGTGACTTTGGTGAAATTGTTGTGGCAACACACGATCTATCGTATCGCTTCCAAGCCGTGGCCCAAAAACTTAACTTAACTAGCGAAGGGTCAGTTACGGTCAGGTTACGAATCAGTTGACTACTGTTACTGTCCGCCGTCATGACGTCATGAGAACAAAGCCTAAGGCTGACATTGCACCAGAATTTTGACAGTCGCTAAATACAGTTAAAACACAAATTAAATACAACACGGCTATGTTAAGTGACTATGTAACGTGAACGTGTTGTACTTAGGTAGTGTTTAAACTGTATTTTGTGGCATCAAAAATCTGGCCCAAGTCGCCGTAGAACAAGGATTTTTGTCTTCCTGCGGAACCCTAAAATACACGAGCTTGCATCAAGGTCAAATACATGTGGTCTGCATAGTTTGTTCTAAGGGCCATTGTTTGAAATAAAGGTAGGTACCACACTCACTGGCGTTAATATCAAAAGCTTTCGAAATGGAAAAAAATACTGTGACGGCAATGGCACCTAATTTGAAAATCTGATCCCACCAAAAACATTTTCATGTAAAATGTTGCCAAGGCGAGACCATACGTCTCGCACTATCAAAAAATTATCAGATCTAGAAGCCCTAACTTCACAAAATCTACACCTTGGTCAAAATATGTGGCTTGGCCGTTTTGCTGCCGTCACATGGGCGTAAGGAGAAAAAAATATTCACTGTTCTTGTAGTAACGAGTATAGTTCTTTTAGGTACGAATAAACAAAGGGAAATATTAAACTGCTCATCAAACATACTGATTTGCACAGCAAATATACTGATTTTCACAGAAAATATCATGGCGAAATACTGCGGTAGCCTAGGTGAAGGGTAAAGGGGGTGAGCGAAGCGTAAGAACAACAAAAATACTTATAACAAAAAAAGTGTTTTTGCTGATCCTTTTTTGCTATGACAATCAGTATTTTTATGTCCGATTAAATAATAGCCATTGATAAATCTATTTAATTTTTATTTCATAAAATTTTATTACAAGGACGATAGCACAGCAAAAAAGTAATGAACAGTGAAAAAAAACTGTTTACGCCCATGTGCCGGTAGCGACACGGCCTAGCCACATATTTTGCCCAAAGTGTATAGTTTTTGAAGTTAGGGCTTGTAGAGTTAGGGCGTGTAGAGTAAGAAGCTTGGCTCGACATGACATCTGATAACTTTTTGACAGTGCGAGCCATATCGTTTCGTCTTGGCAACATTTTACATGAAAATATTTTTGGTGGGATTACACTTCTTTTTGTAAGTTGCTTGACATTTTTTTTTTGTTCATTTCTTGGGTGTATTTCTTGCACATCAGAGGTGAACTGTGAACTGTTTAATAAGTGATAGATCAGGGCGATACATGGCTCTTAGCCGATTGTATTCGACTATAGCTGACTGTAGTGCTTTAATACTACTTAAGTCAATATTTATAAAGTAAAACCCCAAAGCAAATTAGTTATTTTAGTCTAGAGACTGCAACATAAGCCTGCCCACAAGAGAACGTGGATGACTAGGCCAGCGCCAGCGGGAGTAAAGGTGGGCGTAGGTGGCATAGCCATTTTGTTTGGCCTCTGAATGCCGCCTGGAGGAGGTAGCGGCGCATGGGTACAAGAGAGATGCATGCATGGGCGAGACAGAGAGGCCATGGCTCACAGTAAAATCGAATATACTGTAAAACCCAAGGGGTTATTTTTAGTCCTTATACCACACGAGCTGATGCCCGCTCTATATGTGGGGACCCGGACATAGCAGGGAGGTCTGACCCCTGGGCATGGGTTCGACGACCCGAATGGCCGAGTCGGCAGTGACCCTGCCTACGAAGCCAAGGGTCCCGGGTTCGAGTCCCGGTGGAGACAAATAGTTGTTTGATGAGAATGGATGTTTGTACCCTAGTCATGGTTGTTTATCAATCTAAGTATAATATTTATCTATACATATAAGTATGTGTATCTTTGTCTAGTACCCAAGATACAGGGAATCCTAGTTTGGGGCTAGATCAATGTGTGTAAATAGTGTCCAAGGTATTATTATTATTATTAAGTCCATGTTTTCCCCTCCAACAAAAAAAAATATAATACGAGACAGAGAGGTGACAGCTGGCTTAGAGGCGAAGAAACCTGGCATAGGCTATTTTTACTGTTAAATTGAACTACTGACTAAACGAAGGCACTATTGTGTCTCTGCCACCCCATAAGGGAAAACGGTGATGCTGTTTGTTTTATGTACGAACGTATCGCTATGAAGTATCTTGACCTGTTTGCGAGGGTATTTTTTTAGGATTCCGTACAATAACGGGATCGGATCGGGTAATCCTTCAGATAAGCTATTGTCATTAGGAGCTAGTCTACTCACTGTCGGTTCGGCTGCTGCGGTGTTCTGTCCCTCTGTCTCCGATTCTTGAACCAATTGGAGACTTGGGTCAGGGTCAGCCCCGTCTTCCTGGCCAGTGCGCGTTTCTCGTCTGGTGTGGGGTACCTGAGGGGGAAATTAGTTCTTATAACGTTGTTATATAAGTAATTTTATAGTTTTATTATTATTAGCCAAGGTTTCCCCACTGCTGGGAAAAGGCCTCTCTTCCCCTCTTCCACTTTTTACACTCCTGGGCTCTTCAGCTCATCACTCCAGCGCTTCCTGGGGCGAGCACATCCTCCTTTTGAATTTGGAATCCAGAGAGATTTTATTTTGGCCCATCGGTGTGGTTGCATATGAGCAACGTGGCGGGTCCAGTCCCACTTCAAATCGGCCGCTTTTTCCGCTACGTATGCTATCTTAGTTTTGGAGCGCGACTCGGTATTACGGACTATATATATATAATTTTATACTCATTTTTAATTTATAGTTATGCTGATGCCGCAATTTACGAGTACTTACAAAGAATAAAAATAATAGATGTTAAAGGAATAATGCATAGTTAAATGGTGTCTTTACATACACATTGTACCTGTTTTATCATCATTTCTTGCTATAACTCGTAACGGAGCCGTGTGAAAGCCCGTCTAGCACTTACTCCGATCCACAGCAAAATATTATGTAGTGTCCATCAACTGTACAATGGTACAGGAAATCTGACATTTTCTACATCAATCGTCATTAGATCTAGCAGAAAACGCAGCTTTGTAAGGGCTCGCTAGATTGATAACTTTGAAGGTAAACTTAAATTGACATAACATAACATAAACATTTATACCTACACAAACACATGCATTGCTTCTGGCCCCACACTAGGATACCGTGTGTCGTGGAAACCCACATAAAATATTCCTTTCATCGAAAAAAATACTTAAATTTCACTAAACAAGAAATCAAATCACTCTGTCAAAGCTCAAATAGCTGTAATTTTTTTCATAGGTACAATATAGCTGTACCTATGAAATGTAGCCTACGTTGATGTGAATGGTTTTGCACAATGTACTGATAGCAAAAAGGTGATTGATGAATGAATTAATGAATTGCGCTAGTTAAAACGCATGTACATAATACTCATACATGAAACCGGAGTGTACACCATATCTTTAGAGTAAGACAAAATATATCCGCAGTGACTTTCGGGGTATACATATTTTGACGACCCGAATGGCCGAGTCGGCAGTGACGCTGCCTACGAAGCCAAGGGTCCCGGGTTCGAGTCCCGGTGGGGGCAAATATTTGTTTGAAGAGAACGTATGTTTGTACCCCAGTTATGGTTGTTTATGTTTGTGTAGGTTGTAGTATAATATTTATTAAGATACAGGGAATCCTAGTTTGGGGCTAGATCAATGTGTGTAAATGGTGTCGAAGATATTATTATTATTATTATTATATCATACTGTGTTTTAGTTGTTAGGCTGAAAAAAATTAGACACCACTTTCAGCCATTAGTTGGTCACCCACCCCCCTCATTCTCATCCACTTACCAATTTCCAAATCACGCTTTAAGAAGTTATTCAAGTTTGTCGACTTCGATTTTTATATTTATTTTATTACTAGCTGACCCGCTCTCGCTTCGCTGCGGGTAGCTCTACCCCTACTTTACCCTTACCTATCCCTACCCTAAACTACCCCTACCCCTAACCAACCCCTACCCAACCCCTACCCTACCCTACCCCTACCCAACCACTACCCTACCCTTCCCCTACCCTACCCTATCCCTACCCTACCCCTGCCCTACCCTACCCCTACCCTACCCCTACCCTACCCCTACCCTACCCCTACCCTTACCCCTACCCTACCCTACCTCTGCCCTACCCCTACCCTACCCCTACCCTACCCCTACCCTACCCCTACCCTACCCCTACCCTACCCCTACCCTACCCCTACCCTACCCCTACCCTACCCCTACCCTACCCCTACCCTACCCCTACCCTACCCCTACCCTACCCCTACCCTACCCCTACCCTACCCCTACCCTACCCCTACCCTACCCCTACCCTACCCCTACCCTACCCCTACCCTACCCCTACCCTACCCCTACCCTACCCCTACCCTACCCCTACCCTACCCCTACCCTACCCCTACCCTACCCTACCCCTACCCTACCCCTACCCTACCCCTACCCTACCCCTACCCTACCCCTACCCTACCCCTACCCTACCCCTACCCTACCCCTACCCTACTCCTACCCTACCCTACCCATACCCTATCCTACCCTACTTTTAAACCTTCCCTGGTCTACAACAAACATTTCAAAACCAAAATCAACTAAATCGGCCCAGCCGTTCTCGAGTTTTAGCGAGACTAACGAACAGCGATTCATTTTTATATATATAGATAATATGTACAGGAGCTGTCAAACTGACTCTATTAAGGGCTGAACATAGGCCAATGGCATTGAGAATTAGACAAAAAAAACAAATACCCGTCGCATCACCAAGACCAAGAAAATTATAGAAAATATTACTAAACTCCTGTAATAATAACATTAAAAATAAAATAAAACAACCAAAAGTTTCCCCTTTTTTTACCTATTTTTGCGTTTAAGTTTGATATAGGAAACTGATTTCGTCTCCGAGTGCTTGTTCATTTAGTTGAATAATAATGCATTGCGAAAAATATTTTTAAGTATTAAATACAACAGATATCCGGTATTTTAAAAGTCCATTCTTATCTCTAATAGACCTTTTATAACATATATTTATCCTACATTTTTATGTTGTCTAGTTTAGCCTAGAATTGAAGCTAAAGATGCATTTCTGGCCATATTTAATCCCTTAAGTGCTTTTTGCCAGCTTTTAGACGAGCAGCATGTGGGTCAGAAACGCGCAGAAAGCCCACAACGCCCTGCATGTCCAATACAACAATGTACAAGGATAAATAAATAATAAAAGTATTTATACATAGAAAAAATGGTTACAACAAGTAATGGTTAATGTACTGAGGATGTTGTTGGGGCTGCCGTGTTACTGGGGTGCCTCCACTATGTTCGCTGAAGCAAGGGTAATCGATTTTTATAAAGGAACGTATCCATAAGAACCAGAAGACAATTCGGCAGTTCCGATGAGATACTCAGTGCAATGTCTGCTAAAGTAGATAGATCTCATTATTGTAATATGTGATAATTTGTATCTAAAATAAAGATATTTTAATTTTAATTACTTATTTAGTTTTCGTTTGAATTTGCCCCGTAGAGTCACGTAGCTGTCAATTTCATATCAACCTAAATATACAGCTATACCATAAAAATTACCGGATTGCAGCCTATTTGGTCTCGTATCAAAATTAAAATCAAAAATCAAAATCAAAAATCATTTATTTCCATAGGATGTTGTTACATCACTTAGATCCGTCATTAATCGCGCGTAATATTTAAGAGGGCAGATTAATTTCACTACAAACTCACCGATTCCTATAATAGCAGTCTTTCAGCGCATTCCTGCTCTTCTCCTTGAAGCAGTAGACCGTTTCCTCGCCGTCCCAGATGGTCTTCGGGAGCGGGTACTTCTTGCGAAGACGGTACTTGTCTACTGCGCCTGGTTGGGAAAAATCAATCAATTCAAACAATACCATCAAGTTGGCTCAGGACCGTGCGTATTAGCGCTATAGCCTCGTAAAGCTCAGACTATTTTTAGTACCAATAGCATTGTGACCCAACCCAAGACCCCATTTCACAATAAATCACTTTCCGGAATTTCAAAATGAGACCTACAAAAAGGCCTTAGGGTGGTAAATCACAATTATAATGCTAATATAATGCTATATATATATAATAAAATGCTAAGTAATCATAGGAAAATATCTGACAGTTTATAACGTTTATAAGAATTACCTGACTTTTCTAGGGATACGTTTTTTTAAGTTGTTTGCATGGAATGGATTTTGTTATAACTGTCAGATATATCCCTATGATAGATAACTGCAGTAGAGTCACTAACGATGCTCGGTCCGAAGCAGACTTTCATTTGGTCCCCTTAAAAGCTGTGTGGGCCTTACGAAGATAGACGAGAGGACTAGAGTATGATGCTGACAATACTTAATGGGTATATATGGGCCATAATTTATCTTTCCAGCTTAAAAAGTTATATGATCTCCTGAAGTTAAGAGATAATTAAGCCACTAATTCTACGACTACAAGGCCTAACTTTTGAAAGCATATCTCTACATTACAATAACCTAGCTGGGCCAAAAGGTATTTATGGCATACGCCGTTCCATATAATCTACTTACATCTGAGTGTGTGCAACGGAAGTTTTAGACGTTTTTGGTCGATCAATCTGGCTACGGAACCGCCCGTGTGCAAAGCCGACTCACACTTGATCAGTATTATTAACGAGAAATTATATCCCGCTAGCAATAAAAATTCATTTAAAAAATATCATTTTTCGTTTTCATGTGCAACGCCGGCCGACACGCACCTGACCGGTATTTTTTCAACGTTTTTAACTCACCCAGCGGCCTGCCCCTAACCTTCTCGGCCTCCTTGTAATGCGCCTTGAACCATAGACTCTGCAGAGCGTTGTGGTGCCTTGGCGGGAAAGTGTGCGCTTCCAAGATGGCGTACAGCTCTTGAAAAACGCCGCGGTGGTAGGCCACCAGGGCCCGGGCTCTGAAAAATAACAAGATATGAAGCACCCATGGCCTAGTGGTACTGAGAATCCATTGGAAACAATCGTGCGTTAAGAAACATCTGGCAGAGACGGTAACTGGATGGGTGTCCCTATCTATATGGCTTTTGTTTCGGGCGCTTCCATCTTTCGGATGATACATTATCAATACAGGTGGTAAACCTCGCGCCACGAATTAAGAGCGCTGGGCGATGATGTCACAGATATTGAAAAGTGACTACTGAGCATTCAATGCCACCGCTCATAACTCGTGGCGCGAGGAATAGTAGCCGTAAAGTTCTGGCAGATCAGGGCCGCATGACTGAGATGTATACTTCTTTTTTATAGCACACTTAAGGCATTAAATATGGCCAGAAATGCATCTTTAGCTTCAATTCTAGGCTAAACTAGACAACATAAAAATGTAGGATAAATATATGTTATAAAAGGTCTATTAGAGATAAGAATGGACTTTTAAAATTACCGGATATCTGTTATATTTAATACTTAAAAATATTTTTCGCAATGCATTATTATTCAACTAAATGAACAAGCACTCGGAGACAAAATCTGTTTCCTATATGAAACTTACACGTTAAAATAGGTAAAAAAAAAGGGAAAAAATTTTGGTTGTTTTATTTTATTTTTAATGTTATTATTACAGGAGTTTAGTAATATTTTCTATAATTTTCTCGGCCTCGGAGCTCGGGCTGCCCCGCGGGGCTCTGCGCGGGAGCGGAGCATGCGTCAGTCTGCTTCGACGCTCTCTTGATAATCTTCTCACGCACCCTTTCTGGGGCGTGGGGAGTCGGGGTCAGGTCGACGGACCTCTTCCCGAAGAATCGCCTCTGTCCACTCCTGTGGACAGGTCATCGGATGGCCCCTGCGGGCGGTGATCTTGATGTGGCGCTGGTGTGCAGTGGGTGATCGCCGGCTAGGCAACCAGGTCGCGTGGCAGGCGGCGGCGGTCGGGCGGGCGCGCGTGGTGCGGCGCCAGTTCGGCGATGTGCGGAAGATGTGAAGCATCCGCACGCGCGAACATGCACTTCGCCAGCCTCTGGACAAACTGGTCCACGGTTTCCCATCTTAGGTCCCTCTGGATTGTCGCGTTCCTCACGTAGCGGGGGGCGCCGACGATGGTACGCAGAGAGAGGTTCTCTTGGGCTCGGAGTCTCCGTTTGTTCGTCTCAGAGCACAGGGCGTACCAAGCCGGAGCCGCGTAGGTGAGGCGGGATCTCACGTAGGTCTTGTAGATCCCAAGCTTCGCCCTCAGAGGGAGGCTGGAGGGCTTCGACGCGATGCGTGCGACGGGTATTTGTTACCCCCCCCCCCCCCCGCACTGAGCCAACATGGCAGTGGTTTTCGACGGGTCGCCTTCTGGGGGCCATTCGATGATGAAGTGGCATGCACCATAGTTGCTCATTACCCGACTTGCTGGCTATGTTCACGGGACATATCTTGTTGGTTGCACAAAGTTTGACTTGCAAAACATATGAAATTTAAGAGGTGCCCTCCATGAGGGCTCTGCCTAGTTGCTCATAACAAGACTTGGTGGCCATGTTATAAAATAAATAAATACGACGCATATCTTGGGGTTTTTGAATCTAATGTGAAGAGAACGACGCGCGATTTTGACGCGCTTCCGCGCGGAAATATACGCTGTGTGCAAAGGCCCATTTGGTTGCTCGAGTGTTTATTTTTAATTTAACACGTTAAATGCTATGTAGGTCACCGGTGACCTCACCCAGACTAAAATACTATAAGAATAAAACTTTTTCGAAAATTGGCGTTAAAAGTGTTAACAGACTCGACTGTATCCCCCAACCGATTTGAAAGCTGGAGCACAGATAAGTAACTAGTTACGCTGGAGCCGCTCTCGGGGGTCGCGTCATGAAAAATGTTGAAAAAAACTATCGAAGTTAACGGTTTTTTACAAACGGCGTGGTGGAGGCATAACCAGGGTGACATTTAATTAGCTGAACAAGTTTTGGGGAATGTTAGTACTGTACCCATTATTATGAACAATTTTCCCCTAGAAACATCCCATATAAAAGAAGAAAAAAAATGGTGGGTCTCCCATAGCATAATGTAATTAATTGATTTGCGACCATATGTTTCCTTGGTAAAATTGTTCATAATGATGGGTACTATCATAATGAAATATGGTCCGCCAATTAAAAGTCAACTTGTTTACAAGAATGCTGTCACAAGTCCAGTAGGTACCAGCGGAGGTAGAAAAAGCTCGATCTAGAATATATTTATAGATCCCATATTTTCAAATCAATGCATTTAGTTATAACAGGACATTGATATAAAGCGATCTGGTTCCCTCGGCACAGGGGCCAGGGACAAATTACGTCAAGTCTTCCTAGGTCTACTTAAGTACTTACCTCAAAACAGTCTCATTTCCCCGCACCAGCTCACTCTGAGGCAAACTCCACAGAAATGTCGCCAACTTTTCTATATCTCCCTTCTGTTGTAACGCCTCACAAACACACTGCACTTGCTCCGAATTAAAATTAAGACATCTCCTCATATTATTGTTCTCGCCCTCACCAAAATACTGAGAAATCCTTTCACGCTCGCCAGACAAGTTTTCGAATGATTGCATTTTCGCTTCGGACAAATTCGGATTATTTTCATTTTGAACGCAACTTTTCAGATTTTGAACGTCGCTGAAGTAGGCATTTGGGCGCATTGCCCTTGCTTCGTCGTTGTCGATTTGGGAAAAGAAAATGCCTTCGTTGGGCGGGAGCTTGATTTCGAAATTCAAGTATTTTTTGTTTTTCTGCGGCGTCACGTAGTTTTCAAATGTCATTCTGTTGCTCTCTTGTAAGTAAACCTCTTTGGTGTTTCTTTCTTCGTTTCTTGGCGATTTTTGTTTGCATGAAAAGTATTGTTTTTCTGTGATTTCTGGTTGTGTGTAAAAGTTTCCGTTTTGGTTTTCATATGGGAAGGGGAGGGATGTTTCTGATTCGTTCGTAAGATCACTCGAGGGGCTTAAGCGGTCCGAGCAAGTCTCCATGTTTCTCGATTTCATTCCTTCAGGACAAGGATTTTAGCAGCGCTGCTTTGAGATTTCGTTAGGTACGACTAACTGAAAAGATGGAGGAATTTCCTGAAAAATTAAGGCTCATTCACACCGAGGATCTAGCTAGTAACGGCCGCCGTATCGGACGCCGCATGGGTTTTTACATTACTCTTTCCATCGCAGCGGCGGCTGATGCGACGGCCGCTGCTATCTGCAGCAGCCGTTCTGGCAGCCGTTGCGTTCTACAGCGGCTGATCCGGCGGCCGTTTCGTTGGCGGCTTAGAGGGTCCTATTCCTTCTACTGAACGAAATTCCTTCTACTACCTACATAAGCGAAAGAGACTATTCAACACAACACAGGGAATCCCAGTGTGGGGTTGTTGTAAGTTGTAAGCTTATTCCACAATAAACGATTATATTATTATTATTTACTATACTCTTAATAAGCAGGATAACAAGAGAAAGGCAGACAGTAGGTACATGGGAACCACATTTTCATCACACAATTATTTGTCCTCTATACTACACTACATTATTATATTCATCTACACACGTATCATAAACCCTCTTTACTGCATCCAAAAACCGCACGTTACGACCAGCATAATGTTATTCTACTTGGTAAAAACTCATTTCTTATCTGAATATTGATTCATTATGACCATAATGTATAAATTTCGACAAATTATGACATTCAAATTTCAAACGCCGACGCCCGCCTGCATGCCTAGTTTGTCTGTATAGTTAGTACTACTGAACAAGCTAAACAAGTGCAGAGCAATTATCAATGCAACAATGCCGGTCGAACATGCGTTTCCTGAACACATCAAAGAGAGATTATGATATGTGTGTAGATAAACTAGTGTATGGCACTGTACATAATTAGGCATTTTGTATCATTCACATAAACTACTATATCCTATGAGTAAGTCAACGAGTAAGCATTCGGCCGCCCTCAGAACGCATCGGGTCGGCCGATGCGGCAGCCATTACTTGCTGGTTGACTGTTTACTTTACACCATTAGCCCTGTGCTCTGGCACTTTATGCCGCGTCGGTCCTGCTTAAGGCAACAAAAACAGTCAAACAAGCATAGCGTCACTCTTTTTCCCACACGGGGTGGCGAAGGCTCAGCTGTGCGGGGCAAAGCCATCGCCATGAGATACGAAGGTTCACTCATATCTAGAAAATTTATAACTTCATCTGCGTGTTCTTATGAATTATCATTTACCGAGACAACGTTACCCTCCTTCTAGTCCAGTCGGATAAAACGTATCATTTATGTTAATATAGTTCATAAACTATCTCTATGCTTAATTTCATCTAAATCCGTTCGACCGTTTTAGTGTGATAAATAAAGCCAGAAACACATTACATTCATATTTATAATATTAGTTGTATTCTTAACAAATATTATATCGTTGACGTACGATTATATGAATCAACTAATTTTAACCCATTAGCTTCAAAAGTAAGTCAATTATTCAAATAGTTTTTTTTACATAGAGACATCATTCACCTAAAACAAATCCGCAAAATCATCGGATGGTACTTACCGCAGAATGTTATCATAACACTCTTGACACCGGACAAAACATAATGTAGGCAAAACTTTATTTTCCAATTTTGCTGATGATTTGAGTGGTTTTGCGGCTAGGCACTTTTTAATCAATACCGGATTTAAGTATTTATTTATTTACTAACAGACGAAGCGGTGAACGAATAAATAATTCGTTTTTATTTTTGTTTTGCGATTATATGGATTATGGCTCAGTATTCCTCTTATCGGGGTAAAGGCCCGTGCCTCTCCGTGGGGACATTAATGAGCTACATTTATTTATTTTTATTTTTACTTTTAAATATCAAAGAGTTTTTAATAAAAGTGAAAAGTTAGGTACCTATGTTTCGAACTTACCTAAGTATATTTTAGTACCGACTATCTACCTACCTATATAATTAAGGCTTGTGTTTAAACGATTACCAAAAAAGCACCTATTTTACTACCAACAAATCGAAATGACTGCCAGAATGGATAAATGTCCACCAAATTGTGTTTGGATAAATCATCACCAAACTTCTTTTTATTTTTTGTGTACTTAAGTTTATGTTTTAAGTATTTTTTGTTGTTCTTACATGTTCTACCTAACACGAAGGATAAAGGGGGATTCGCTTCGCTCACCCCCTTTACCTAAGCTACCGTAGAATTTTGCCCTGATATTTTTTGCAACTTTTGGGGTTCATTTATCCATTTTGGGTAGTAAAAAAATATTTTGGTGATCATTATATTTGTTGCCTATAATTAATTAGAAATATATAAAGCCTTGATTGTATTATAATTTTATAAACTTTTTTTTTATAAATTGATGCATTTATGGCTGAAAATGCAATTAACTTATATGATATAGCATTCGTTCATAGAACATATTATAACATTTCATTTATATCACAAGATCCACTATAATTGTGTCATCCTTCTAAGAAATTATTGGGAGACCGAAGATAATAATACTTAATAAAATGAATACATTAGTTGGTCAACTTACCTAAAAACTTAATTAAATCTTTAAAAAAATATTGCACTTTTTTCAAAATCACTCAAAAACATTCCCTATGTCATACACAAAATCCGGTCGTCACTGATAGAACGGTGAAAAAATAACAATTTAAAACACACACACCCTCACTGAACGATGTCTGGGGGTCAAATAACAGAGGTGTTAGTTTTCAAACGACAGACAGAGAGAAATCACCGTGCGAGGGTGACAGCGAAGTGGGCGGAGCTTCGCTTCAGACGACCGGCTGTTCGAGATTAAAAAAATAAGAATTCTGTTTTCTTTTTATGTGTTCTTTTTAATTTTAAGACCGAGGTCCCGCCTTTTACAGCCTATTGTAAGTTAGGGTCTGCGTTTCACATTTTATTTTGAGGTCGATGGAAGGTGAGGTGGTTGCTTAAAGTTTACCTCAATTTTGGTAAATGATGATATCTAACAACATGCTTAAAACATAGAGTCACCCCTTTTCCCACACGGGGGGGCCAGAGGCACAATTGAGCCAAAGTTACTAGTCTTCGCCAGCTAGGTATTCAATAAACAGATTTTTTTTTCCGGTTGACAGGGGGTCAGCTCATCACCGCAGCTATATATGTTGAAATGACAATGATAATGTCATTAATTACCAACAAAAACCATAATTTGAACAGGAAAAGGTTCAAACAATCCCAATTACGCCAAACGCGTGGTATCGAATTCGATTCACCGTCGAAACACAATTACAATACTTGATTGTCTTATTGCGGAGTTAATTATTACTACAACTAGTAATAATTGCTGTGTGAGCTATAGACCTCACGAGTCTGTCAGTAGAATGCTGAACTTCTTACACACTTACTCTGTATAACTAAATGCACCTGCTTACGATGGAGTATGAAAGAAGCCGCACCAGTAACTTTGTAAACTACATTTTGCGATCTGAAATCCAACCTATTGACTATTCACTAAAATTATATAACTTATTCCAATCTCAAAGTCTTCACAAATCCAACAACTCCTACTTTGTCAAAATGTGTTTTAAAAAAAAAAAAACCACAGAAAAATTTCCAAAACTTAATCGACAAAAAAAACACATAATTATCGTACCTGGAGAATAGCCGGATAGAAATCCGAACAGAAATCCAGAAATACGAAGGCACTTTTGCCCGAGCCACAGATTAATGAAGCTATACTACATATATGTTGAAATGAAACCATGATTTGTCGGTGTAAAAAAGTGATTGCCAACAAAAACCTTAATTTGAACAGGCAAAGGTTTGTGCACATAATCCCAATTACGCCAAACGCGTGGTATCGAATTCAATTTCCTGTCGAAACACAATTAGAATACTTAATTGTCTTTAAGAGGAGCTATTTAATACTACAATTACGCATGGAATAAGTGCCTGCCTATCGATTCTGTAAAAATCGAACAAAATCTCTCTTCTCCCTTCGGTATCACTCTCATTTCGCATTAGATCCAAAATGGCCGTGCGAAGTGAGCGCCGATGTGACGGGGGAATTACCTTACCGAATGCCACTTCTTAGGTCAATTCATACTTTATGTCAAAATCTCACGGTCAATTTAGTTCCTAGTGTAAATTAGATTTATCAACCGAGTTTTTAAAAGCCAAACAAAAAACTCACAGCGGATTGGTCTGAATCCGCCGTGAGTTCCCTATAGAATCACACATTATGGGCTAAATCTGAGTGCGGGCAAAACAAAATTAATGTTTTATTTCGTTAGACTAAGTTATTATATATATTTGTTGCTAAGAGACCAAAGCTGTGGGGTCTTCTCTGCTTTATATTGAGTTCGAAAAATCGATATTTAATTTTGGGCTAAATCAGAAAGTTCCACAGATTGACTTAAACTTCATCCCCAAATTTATTATTCATTACTGAATCTGAAATTGCCGGACAAACCACAATTATGTTGCATTTCGTAATGGCTAGTATTTATTCGCACATCAAAAATACTGATTTGCATGCAAAAAAGGATCAGCAAAACACTTTTTATGTTGAAGTTTATGTTTCAAGTCTGTGGTTTTAAGTATTTTTTGTTGTTCTTGCAAGTTCAACCAGCATTTTGCCCTGATATAGGCTGTGGAAATCAGTATTTTTGATGTGCGAATAAATACTGGCCATTACGAAATACAACATAATTTTTGTTTGTCCGGCAATTTCAAATTTAGTAATGAATTATGTTTGGGGTTGAAGTTTAAGTCGCGCTAAGGACTTCATTCTACACAAGATGTTGCAAAAAAAAAGGGGGGGGGGAGGAGAGGGGAGGGGAAAGGGGGGGAAACTTGCTGTATACGTATATATGAACGGATTTCAATTTTTGAAATTGAAGTGAGGTTGTGCCGGTCGACTATGTTAGTCATATTTTCACCTAATGTTAAGATAAGTTGACGACCGTCACAGATAAGGTATATTTATATTCATCACGCACTATGTCTTATGCACGTCATTAATAATATGTACCAACCTAGTAAATAAGCTAGGATTTCCTATAATAAATTAGTCTAGTCTAGTTAAGTCTCGTATTTGCGCGCATCTCAAGCCTTTTACTTTACTCACGAAGATGTTACTCCCCTCATAATTGCCTTCGGCAAAGAGGTCTACTGTTCTCACAGACCCACTATTTGTAGTACTAATTAGCTCCCCAGTAAATCTGTCGATAAGAATTACCCTCTAAGAACAGGCGATAAGCTAGCAACTTACCTATCCCTTTGTCCTTAGCGTTGTATAGTCAGTTGGCCAATTCATTCATTACGTTAATCTGGCTCAATACAGACCTTGCTGTTAATAATTGTGTAATAATTTTATTCCTGCTTATTAATTATGATAATTCATATTATAATATTTGTATTAGTTAAGCACAAGCAATTTTTAAAAGAGATCTAAAAATCAATCTGTGGGAGTTTCTACGCCCTTCTTCTCCCACAGTGGTTCAATGTACAGAAGTGGCAAAAAATGACGATTGCTAAGTATTATGCAAATATCTACAGTAATAAAGAGATTTGGAATTTGGAATTTGAATTTGTAAATTTACGATTATTAGATTAATTTCCATTCCGAAATTAGTTATTTTTGAGGTAACAGTTAAAACGTAACTATTTTGATATGGGCGTTTTATAAACAATTCCTAAAGTCTGATCAACTTAGACCCTAAAATAATGTAAATAAACAAACGCAGAAAATAAAGGCAAGAAGAAAACATTTATATTTAAGTATCAAATAAATTGACGTGTTTTTCTGATCGAATCGATATTGTCTCCGATTTTACTGAACCGATTTTTACAATACTAGGATTACCACTTGTTATAGCTTGCAACATTAGGACAAGTGAAATTCGGTCAAAATATTTAAAGCGCTTTTCCTCCTAAAAGACAGATTTTCCAAACCCCGAAAAATAAAATGTTATGAAGACATCCCTTTTTCTTAATATGTCTGTTTAAAAACATATGTAAATGGTAACTATATGAAAAAAATACTTTATATATATAAGTTTTTCACCTAAAACTTGTTATTTCTTGCTATATATATGTAATTATGTATTCCTGCTTATTAATAAAATATTTCATATTGAAATATTTGTATAAGTTAAGCTCAAGCAATTTTTAAGAGATCTAAAAATCAATCTGTGGAAGTGTCTACGCCATTCTCCTCTCCCACAGTGGCCCAATGTAGAGAAGTGGCAAAAAATGACGATTGTAAGTATAAGTATATGTAAATATCTACAGTAACAAAGAGATTTGATTGATTGATTGATTGATCTTACAAATAATATTGATAAGGTTCCTACATCAAAAAATAGGTATTCAAAATATCTTAAAACTGTGTGTTTGATATAAGAAATCATCATTGGTTTTGAAGAAATAAATGAAAAACACACAAGTTGTGCAATATTCTGCGGCAGCGACTGACGTAGTAACAGCCATGTTGCTGTGTGAGCTGTTATGAACTTTATTACAATATGGTTGGGTCGACTACCACCCAGACCTTCACAACGTTATAAAATATAACGCTATATTTGGTTATGTAACGTTATAATCAATTCGTTTCGTTATTGTAGCGCTATTATAACTTTATGATAATAAAACTGTAGGAGAAACATAACGATATCAAAATAACGTTATGAATAAAGTAATTGCGCTGTTGACGTACGCTATAATAAATAAATAAATAAAATTGTTTAATTCAGAAATCGAGTTCCATACACAATTAACTACATACATAAACAGAACTGTCTAGTTCTGTTTATGTAGTAGTATGACTACAATCAAAATCAAATGTGTTAGTACCAATAAGATCTTACTTTTTATGTTAGTATTTAGATGCGTAGGAGACGTTATTTCATTTTATTTTCAATATGGCCCGCTGGCTATGTCTGTTGTGTGTTGTTTAGGTACCTATACTACTCACGCGCGTGAAAAGATGGACTATAACGACGGAGTGTGGGCGTGAAAGAGATGCCCTATAACGTTACGATAACGTTATTTATAACGTTATGTTGTGCATAGCGCTACTGAATATGGCGCTATAAAACTATGATAATAACGTTATAGCCGTATAACGTTTAGGAATTATAACGTTATAAGACGGCTTCCACAGCGTTACGATGGATAACGTTATGAGTTATATGAAGGTCTGCTACCACCAATCGAGTATCTAATTTTACCTAGACGAGCGTCAAAATAAATAAAGCTGTACTTCAGGAATAGTTGATATGAAAGGTTTAATGATATAAAATAAATATAGTTCGACTGCTGTAGAATTTAAGTCCACAAATCTATGTAATAAAACGCTATCCTACCAGCCTGGCAGATGACACTCAGCCTTAGGCTTCTTTCAGTGATACGCGTTTGGGACATTTATATTGGATTGACTCCAAAACCGGTCAAGTGCAAGTCTAACTCGACCACGAAGGGTTTCGTACCACCGTACAATGTTAGGGATGGTGTGGAGTGAATAGTTTGGATTTACATAGCAAAATATTGTTTGCAAAGTTATTGGTGCGGCTACTTTCACACTCCATGTAGGTATCCCGGTGCATTCATAAGTTTATATGTGGTATTGAAAGAATTGTTGTATGGGAGCCCCTTAAATAATTATTTTATTCTGTTTTTTTGGTATTTGTTGTTATTCATGTTCAACAGAAATACATCATCTGTGAAAATTTCATCCGTCTAACTATCACGCTTCATGAGATACAGCCTGGTGACAGACAGACAGACGGACAGCGGAGTCATAGTAATAGGGTCCCGTTTTTACCCTTTGGGTACGGAACCCTAGAAAGTATCAGAATTCCGTGCCTCGGATGACACGTAAGATGTAGGACCCGGCCACTATCGCTACTCGGTGGTAGTAGTCGTACAGCTGTGTCAGAGGCCCTAATAAGGTAACTTGAAAACATCTGACAGTCGGATGGGCCACTAGCCCGACACCCCTCCATCAACCCGCACTGAGCCAGCACCATAGAGTTAGGCTCAATCCTACTCGTATCCGGGTACAGGTGGGGACATTTATGAGCTACATTTATTTCCTTGTTTATTTATTAGGTAAGTTGTCTTACTTAGCTGTCAATTAAGTATCTAGCTGCCTACTTGCCTACCAAATAATCCAAAGATAAGCGAAAGAGCTGTTCAATCAAAAATCGTGAGAAACAAACCGACCAACAATTTCGCAATGTCGGAATATTGTACACAAATTAAATACCCTATAATGAAATAATTTTGCTTACGGGCATCAAACAACTCTTTGTTTATGAAAGCGGCAAATGTTTCGTATGCAGAAATACAGGATACGAACGTAACTACCTAGGTATTTGTGGCGATGAGCTGAGTGCCGAGGTATTTATTTAAGGCAACAAATATAATGATCACCAAAATTTTTTTTTCCTACCCAAAATGGATAAATGAACACCAAAAGTTGTAAAAAATATCAGTGCAAAATACTGCGGTAGCTTAGGTGAAGGGTAAAGGGGGTGAGCGAAACGAAGCCCCCTTTATCCTTCGTGTTAGGTTGAACATTTAAGAACAACAAAAAATACTTAAAACATAAACTTAAGTACACAAAACATAAAAAGAAGTTTGGTGATCATTTATCCAAACAAAATTTGGTGGACATTTATCCATTCTGGCAGTCATTTCGAATTTAAAATAGGTTTAACAATGGGCTAGCACCTTGTCACTGGCCGTTCTGGCTTCTGACACCTGGATTATGTTGGTGAAAGAGGCTGTGGGGTTGTTATGTTATCCTTCAGCTCTGGTCATCCCATTTCGGGCAGTAGGTTATAACTTCTATTCGTGTCGTTGGTTCTACAAACAGTTCCTTTCAAATCGACCAAAAATTATGGAAAAGTGGCAGGTTTAACATACCTGCATATCGAATGTGTATCGAATACCTACCTGTCAACCTGTCAACCTGTCTCCCTTCCCTTTTTAAGCAAAACAAGGAGATGGAGACTAACGCATAGCTATCCTTACAACTATTGACAGATGTCAAATGAGACTTGTAAGAATCGCGACCCGGGTTGTAACAAAACTGCACTAAGCCAGTACCACCAGGAAATTATTGGGAAGGCGGATGATAATACTAAAATTAATACATTAAATGGTCGGCTTACCTAAGAACTATTTTAATCTTAAAAAAATATTACACCTTTTTCAAAACCACTCAAAAAACTGTAAGTATGTCTGCTATTTTGCTGTGAGGTGAAATTAACGAGGACGAGGATTGGTGCTCAAGAATTAATTTATCGAAATTATTGCCAAAAATACATGTATTTTTCAAGTCATTTTCATGTTTTTTTTTTAGTTAGACTTTATATTTAAGTCGCCTGCTATTATTATTTTAATTTTTCTGTTTTTTAAGGATAAAGGCTTTTTTTTTAATTGGAAGAATATATTGGAATGTTTATCTGTTTGAATGTTTAAATTACTATGATAGTTATTATAGTAGACGTTTTAAATCGGTACAGCAGAGCATTCCAGTGAAAATTAATACATATTTCTTATTGTGCATGTTATTATTATTGTGTTCTTCAAAATCTAGCTAATTTTTAAAGGATTGTACTTAATCGCACATCAAAAATACTTATTTACACAGAAAAAAAGGATCAACAAAATCATTTTTTATGTTTTAAATATTTAATGAGTACCTACTTAAGTTTATGTTTTAAATATTTTTTGTTGTTCTTACATGTTGAACCTAACACGAAGGATAAAGGGGGCTTCGCTTCGGTCACCTCCTTTCATCATCATCATCATTTCAGCCTGTTAACGTCCACTGCTGAACATAGGCCTCTCCAATCGCACTCCAGCGTGACCGGTCCGTAGCCACCTGCATCCAACGAGATTCAGCGATCCTCACCAGGTCGTCGGTCCATCTCGTAGGTGGCCGTCCCACACTGCGCTTGCCAGTACGTGGTCTCCATTCAAGGACCTTTTTGCCCCATCGGCCATCCGATCTTCGCGCTATGTGGCCTGCCCATTGCCACTTCAGCTTGCTTATCCTACGGGCTATGTCAGCAACTTTGGTTCTTCTACGGATCTCCTCATTTCTGACTCGATCTCGTAGAGATCCTCCTTTACCCTTCACCTATTGTATTTGCTGTCAAAACAGTACTTTTGATGTGCAGTTTAATATTTCCCATTTTTAAAGAGAAGATGCCTATGCACCGCAGTTGGTCGATGTGGTCTGAATATGATGATGTTGATGATGAAGTTAGTGAATTAGGGAGCAGATAAATCAACCTTTTGAGTAAACTGCTAGGCAGCTCTTTCCGTGGATTTCTTAAGTACTTTTCACCTTCAAACGTAGAACACCCAGAATCGATGGGTTAGCATGGGCCTCGCTATTCGCGTTAACGCACATTTTATCACGTTTATGCATCGATATAAATATAAGGACACGCAGTCCCGAACTAACCATCAAACTATTGGGTGCTTACCTATGAAATTGGCGAATTTTTCTTACAGATTCAGGAGTTCATAATTCGAGTGATTCAATAGCTATTTCCAGTTTTCTTTTATTGTTTTAATATTAATTTCAATATTTTACATCTACTTATTAAATTTTCTTTTAATTTTCAGTTTGATAACTAAAATGTTATCTTCAAAATCAGTACCTCCTAAATGTCATCCATTTTCATGAAAATATTCGTAATATTTTTTTACAGCTGACACTTTTCAAAAATTTAATAAAAATTTCTGTTAGCTAAATGTTGTCTCATTCATACACACAAAGTTTATAAAATTAGGATCTGTCATGCCTAAAAAAATACAAAAATGTTTGTACAGAAAATTGAGATAACTTCAATTTCTCCATTCAAAACGCTGATTTCATAGGTAAGCACCTAATATTTTGGTCCCAAAAAATAAATAATAAAAAATAAATATTTTTTTTATTGCATCATTAATGATTCACAATATAGTTACAGACATAATTATTACAAAACATTTTGAGTCAGACAAAACAGAAACATCTGAACCTGAGCTAGGTGTTACATTATACTTGCTGTAGATAGCAAAGATTGAGAACAGTAAATCTATTAATATAAATCTAATTTATAAAAGCCAATTACAATTTAAAACATTTAGAATAACTTACAACTAAGATAAATTACATTGAAAACTGCGAAAATTTGGATAACTATTTTACAAAAAAAGCAGAATGGGTGAGTGTAAGGAAGAACCTCTCTTTGAATATCGTGAGTATGAATGAGTGGGTGTGAGAGGGTGTGTAGAGTTGCACTGATATACTCTTTTTAAATATGAAACGAATATAAGATATGACTTGGTTTTGAATATGAGTGACAAAAATGAGAATAAATTACCACTTATAGATTTATTATAGTACGTATAGTACAATTTAGAATATAAAAGACAGATATATAACTTGTTTAATTATTTTACGAGAAAAAGCTAAAGCTAGCTGACAATTTCCAGCAGGTGCTCAGTTTGCTCATAGTTTAAAATTTGGAGAGCATCGAATACAGCTGTTTTTACGTGATGGGTGATAAGGGGGTATATAACTATGGTCCTACTTAGCCTATTGTATAATAACGGTCCAAGGAAGAGGAAGAATCTATGGGCAAAGGAGGTCCGGAAAACTCGAGAGTAAGAGCAGACCCTATCATTACGGCGACTAGTCATTAAAGCGCCCCTGTTGATTTTTTAGGGTTCCGTACCCAGAGGGTAAAACAGGACCATATTACTAAGACTCTGCTGTCCATGCGTCCTTCTTTTACCAGGCTCTATCTATCATGAATCGTGATAGTTAGACGTGACGATTTTTTTTAGTCAAAGGGGGTATTCAGGTATCTATATTACATTTTTGTATGAGTCGCGAATGGTGACATTTAGACGCGGTAAAATGCGCGATAAACGTTAGTCGCGCGGCGCATGCTACCGGTGCTCCAAAGCGCTCGACTATTTTAGTCCCCGACCACTTACCTCAGGCACCTCTTGCCATACAACTTCCTATCACGAGAGGTACCTCCGTTATTTGGTAGCCTTAACAGCACAACAGTGCATTGTCTTTGGGAATTTTTCAATCGGTGTCGTGTATCTGAGTCGGCAGTTTTACTCGGAATCGCCGCTTCGTGGGAATGTTACACCTTCAGCGAACTGGCCAGTTAGAATATGACACGTGGGCAGTAAGTGGCTACTTGGTGGCCATTTTGGTTTGAGCTATTTAAAAAGTTATGTTCTAAAATTAAATATTAATTTATATTCTTTTATCTACACACGTATCATAAACCCTCTTTACTGCGTACAAAAACCGCAGGTTACGATCAGCATAATGTTAAACTACTTGGTAAAAACTCATTTCTTATCTGAAAAATTACACATTATGACCATAATGTGTAATTTTTCTACATATTATGACATTCAAATTTTCTACGCCGACGCCCACCTGCGTGCCGTGCCTAGTTTGTCTGTGAAGTTGGTACTGAGATTCAAATTTCGAACGCCGACGCCCGCCTGCGAGAAGTTGGTACTAAAGAACAAGCTAAACAATTGCAGAACCACAATGCCGGTCAAATGAAGAACCTTAATAGCTAGGGACTTGAAATCTTCACAGCCACTTATAACAAGAAATAATGTTCTACATGGGTTTTATTGAAGGGGTCCCCATAATAGAGACGAGTTTCTTTGCGTTTTAAATGTACAATGGTACGGAACTTAACGGAACCCTGAGTGCAAGTTCGTCTCGCACTTGACCGTTTTGTTTTTATTTGACAGGACTGCCCCCTTAATATTAAAGCCACAGTCACAGACGTTTTATATCTAATTTTAGTTTAGTATCAAACAAGGTTGGGCAGGGCATAACCTCACATAGGTAACCTGTTACATTTTTTCTGAAAATATGTATTGATGTTGCATGTGCTAGGTACTTAGAATAACAACTTTTAAAAAGATACTTGTCTGTCTGCATTCTGTGTAGGTAGGTTAGGTAAAGTACCTACTTTCGGTATAAGACGACCGGTTTGGCCTAGCGGGTAGTGACCCTGCCTACGAAGCTGACGGTCCTGGGTTCGAATCCCGGTAAGGGCAAATATTTGTGTGACGAGCATGAAAGGATTTATCTCTATTAAATAGATCGTCGTCCAGTTATCTTAACACAAGCCTAATTGAGCTTAGTATAAGCCTAGTTCGAGTTGTGTAAGACTTTCCTCTAATATTTATTAGTCTTATATTTATCACAGATACTATAATATTAAATCTGCTCACTAAATTACTCACTCCGTCCATTAGGGGCCCTAATTTAGGGCAACTGTGCACGCCAAAACAGTAGTCCACGTCCACGTTGGTGTGTAGAGGGCTTTAGTCGGCACGATGTATGAATAGGCTTAATAATACCTAGCCTACTTTAACCTTCCTGTAGGTACTTATATTGTATGTGTGTATAACTACCTCTATGGCGCAGTGATTGTGGCTGGGGCCTGCTATGCGAAAGGTCCCGGGTTCGATCCCCGGCTGTGGTATAGAAAAAAAAACAGGTCTTGGATGTTTATATGTGTGTGACGTCGCTGTTTCTGGTTCTCACGACACAGGGTATCCTAGTGTGGGGCCAGAAGCAATGTATGTGCCTGTATGTAAATGTTTATGTTTATGTATAGATTTACATAATTTCTTTATTGCACACAAATAATGTACAGACAAGACTTACATAAAAATAGTGTACAAAGGCAAGCTTATCTCTAAGAGATAAGAGATATCTTCCAGCAAACCAAATTAGGATGAGAGAGCGATTTCTGAGCAGGGATAATCCATGTGTACAACAATATAATTTACGTAGTAGATACATATCCAAATAACTTATATAAAACATACATAATACATAAAGGCAAAAAATATAATGATCACCAAAATATTTTTTTCCTACCCAAAATGGATAACTGAACACCATAAGTTGCAAAAAATATCAGGGCAAAATGCTGCGGTAGCTTAGGTGAAGGGTAAAGGGGGTGAGCGAAGCGTAGCCCCCTTTATCCTTCGTGTTAGGTTGAACATGTAAGAACAACAAAAAATACTTAAAACATAAACTTAAGTACACAAAACATAAAGAGAAGTTTGGTGATCATTTATCCAAACACAATTTGGTGGAAATTTATCCATTCTGGCAGTAATTTCGAATTTATCGGTAGTAAAATAGGTGCGTTTTTGGTAATCGTTTAAACATAAGCCTTACATAAATATTATATAATAAGTATACTCGTACATAAATATTATATAATATACTCGTACATGAATATTATATAATATACTCGTACATGCTCAACAAAAATGGCTAATATTTAATCGCACATCAGAAATACTCACAAAAAAGGATCAGCAAAAACACTTTTTGTGTTTTAAATATTTATTGAGTACTTAAGTTTATGTGTTAAGTATGTTTTGTTGTTATTACATGTTGAACCTAACACGAAGGATAAAGGGGGCTTCGCTTCGCTCACCCCCTTTACCCTTCACCTAAGCTACCGCAGCAGGTTGGTTTCTAAATCAAAAAACCTGGAATCATGATGCCATCCAGGTAAACGAAATTGCGTTTTATTGCTTTCCTGTGTCGTACTGTACTGTATAATGTGCCGATGTAACATAAATGCTTCTGTTGACAGTCATTAAATATTTCGACCGCCTTAATAAGAATTTTCCAACGTCAACACGCGAAACTATCTGGATGTTTATAAAATTGTTATTGTAAACAATTTTGGCGGCATCCTTTTCATCGGCCATTTTCTGTCTCGTGGGGGGTCAATAGCTTAGGATTACACAACCGACAACTCAAAAATTGACGGCCACTTAAGTAATGCTGTCACGGTCTCTCGCTCGGGAAATGACGGCACTAGTAATACATTTAATCGGTACTTTCTTTGAGAAGCAGTCTGTGAATTTGGTCGTTGGTATTATATTACGATATTGCAAATCAATTGGCTGCTTATAGTATTGTTTTTGGCACGTTTAGGCGCCAGGGTTTCGGGTTTTGGAATTCTCTGGAAGTTTTGGCTTGACTGAGTGATGGCGATGTTTTAGAAATGTAGGTTTAGCAACAGCAACTCATATTTCCGAGGCTGTGACGTGACTTGATATAAAGGTTTATGACGACCCGAATGGCCGAGTCGGCAGTGACCCCGCCTACGAAGCCAAGGGTCCCGGGTTCGAGTCCCGGTGGGGGCAAATATTTGTTTGATAAGAACGGATATTTGTACCCTAGTCATGGTTGTTTATCTATCTAAGTAGGTATATAATTATCTATTTAAGTATGTGTATCGTTGTCTAGTACCCAAGATACAGGGAATCCTAGTTTGGGACTAGATCAACTTGTGTAAATAGTGTCCAAGGTAATAAGGTAATGAAAAATACTAGAAAAATACTAGAGGTACATACTACTTCTTTATTTGGCTGCACAGCTGCGATGGGCTAGCCCCCTGGCGCCCAAAATGGTCTGTGGAATAACTGGCTAAGCGTCAGAATACATGTGCTTCTGCCACCCAGTTTGAGAAAAGGGTAAAAGGGCATAGCCCTTTTATTTTCGAAATGTTGTCTCGTAAGAAACAAGCGAACTATGATAAAAGCAGCCTATGTCTGAAGGTTTATAACGAAAATAATAATAATAGTAGTTTATGTAACTGCTGCATAATGGAGGGCATGGCGAGTTTCATAATAATATCACTCGAGAGTTTTAATGCCTAATTATGTACAGTTACATACACTAGTTTATCTACACACACATCATAAGCTCTCTTTGATGTGTTCCGGAACCGCATGTTTGACTGGCATTGTGGTTCTGCAATTGTTTAGCTTGTTCTTTAGTACTTCACGCAGACGGGCGTCGGCGTTCGAAATTTGAATGTCAGCAAACTAGGGACGGCACGCGGGTGGGCGTCGGCGTTCGAAATTTGAATGTCATTATATGTAGAAAAACTACACATAATGACCATTATGTGTAGTTTTCCAGATACGAAACGAGTTTTTACCAAGTAGTTTAACATAATGCTGATCGTAACGTGCGGTTTTTGAACGCAGTAAAGAGGGTTTATGATACGTGTGTAGATAAAATAATAAATGTAGCCGGTTAATGTCCCCACTGAGGGGCAGGGGCCTTTACCCGGATACGAGTAAGATTGAGCAATAGTCCACGCTGGTTTATATCTGTTACCGTAAGATTGTCAAAACCGTTAGTTGATAAACTAACAGTTAAAACCGTTAAATAGTAAACTGTTTTAAACTTGAATTGCAAACAAAATACCAGGGCAAACACTGCGGTAGCTTAGGTGAAGCCCCGAATAGCCTTCTTGTTAGATTGACATGTAAGAACAAAAGAAACGTAAATTCTAATCCCTGTTGGTCTGGTTTACTATCTGTCGATAGTTGATCAGCTAACACGTTAGTTTATCAACCAACGGTTTTGACTATCTTATGGTGACACCACGACATATCTATAAATTAAAAAATTAAATCACCCGCAAGTCATTAATTAAAGAGAAATATTAAAATGCACATCAAAAATACTGATTTGCACAGGAAATATCAGTGCAAAATGCTGCGGCAGCTTAGGTGAAGGGTAAAGGGGGTGAGCGAAGCGAAACCCCCTTTATCCTTCATTTTAGGTTTAACATGTAAGGACAACAAAAAATACTTAAAACATAAACCTAAGTACACATAAAATATTTTAAACATAAAAAGTGTTTTTGTTGATCACGTGTTGACAGCTAGAATGGATGGATGTCCACCAAATTGTGTTTGGATAAATGATCACCAAACTTCTTTTTATGTTTTGTGTGCTTAAGTTTATGTTTTAAAAGTATTTGTTGTTGTTCTTACATGTTCAACCTAACACGAAGGATAAAGGGGGCTTCGCTTCGCTCACCCCCTTTACCCTTCACCTAAGGTACCGCAGTATTTTGCCCTGATATTTTTTGCAACTTTTGGTGTTCATTTATCCATTTTGGATAGGAAAAAAATATTTTGGTGATCATTATATTTGCTGCCATTTTAAAGTCAGTCCCCAAACAAAATAGGTGCGCCGCCGACAAGCCAAACACGGAATCCGGCGCCCATCGGAGTGTCGCGTTATGCGATCCCCAGTACAGAATTGGGCCATAGAAATGTTTTTTGTTGTCCTGGTTAACCATTAGTTGTTTGCCCCACTACAGACCAAGCGACATTGTCGAAAAAGGGATATTACAATGTCCAATATTACTAAAATGATGGGACTGTATGGGGTTAATCTGGCTCAACACAGACCTTGCTGTTAATAATTTTGTAATTATTTATTCCTGCTTATTAATTATGATAATGACTTAATATTATATTTTGTATTAGTTAAGCATAAGCAATTTTTAAAAAGAGATCTAAAAATCAATCTGTCGGAGTTTCTACGCCCTTCTTCTCCGACAGTGGTCCAATGTAGAGAAGTGGCAAAAAATGACGATTGATGTATATGTAAATATCTACAGTAATAAAGACATTTGGAATTGGAATTTGGAATTGGACCATCTTTCGCCACATTTCCGAGCAGTGCAGTGAAAAACTATTTTTCCCATGTGGAGTGGCAAAGCCACAGTTGTGCCGACCGTTGATCCAGTGTGGCCATATTAGTTTAGTTATAAACGAAATTTATACGGGCAGACATTTATAAATGCCACCTATAAATGTCGATGGTGAAAGTTGTTCATAAAATTCAACCCATCATTATCAAAAAAGTTTCCCCAAGAAGGATATGATCGCAAATGAAATATTTTTTTTGGTCTCCCATGGTAACTACAATCAGTAATCAGCTGATCGGGTCAATGTACCCTCTGAGGGACGAAATTTCGTTTTTAATTTGCGACCACATGTTTCTTGAGGGAAGTTGTTCATAATGATGATTCAGACATAGCACATCTAGGCTAGTTTATTTTAGTTACCTACTTTCATAGTGTCATGTCCTATGGTATCTTGTTGTGGGGGAAAGCAGCGGATATTCAAACTATTTTTATTTTACAGAAAAGAGCTATTCGAGCAATTTATAATTTAAAACGCCTTAAGAAAGCTTTTTAAAGAAATTGACATACTAACTGTAGCTAGTCAATTTATTTTCGAAAATATAATGTAAGTATGTGCGCAAGAACCTTACAACATTTACCAAACTTAGCGATAACTGTAATGTTAACCTAAGAAATAATCACAGACTGTGTGCGCCCCGATTTAGACTCGCGAAGGTTAGCAATTCTTTCAAGGGTCAGTGTATTCTCTACTATAATAAGATACCTCTGGAGATTTTGTAATGGCCATTTGAGCAATTTAAAAAGCATGTTATAGCGACTTTACAGGGAAATAATAAAAAAGGGATATTACAATGTTCGAGATTACTTAAATGACAGGACTGTATGGGGTTAATCTAGCTCAACACAGGCCTTGCTGTTAATAATTTTGTAATTATTTATTCTTGCTTATTAAATAAAAAAAAACATATTTGTATTATTTAAGCACAACCTATTTTTAAAAGAGATCTAAAAATCAATTTGTGGGAATTTCTACGCCATTCTTCTCCCACAGTGGTCCAATGAAGAGAAGAGGCAAAAAATGACGTTTGCTAAGTATATGTAAATATATACAGTAATAAAGTACTTTGACTTTGACTTTGACTTTGATGATGATGATCATTCCCCAAAATATGGTCAGCTATTTAAATGACACCTGCACAATGTAGTTACCTATTGAGTGAACTATCCAGGGTACTATAATCTATAATACTACTATAGGTAAGAAAGTCGAGAGTGAGACGACCAGAATGGCCTACAAAGCCAAGGGTCCCGGGTTCGAGTCCCGGTGGGGCAAATATTTGTTTGATGACAACGGATGTTTGTACCCTAGTCATGGTTGTTTATCTATCTAAGTATGTGTATCGTTGTCTAGTTCCCAATATACAGGGAATCCTAGTTTGGGGCTAGATCAATGTGTGTCATTAGTGTCCAAGGTCCAAGCTCCAAGTTAATTGATGTTGGAGCTTAATCAAATTAGATCAAATCGTTTCAAACAAACACAACCTAATGAAACAAAATCAAACCGACAGCTTTAGTGAGCTCCAAAATAATCCCTTAAATCTAACACCCCCATGAAAATCCCTAAATCACTCGAATCGGGACTTAATAAGCACGTAATATGAAACCTTTTGATGGCACACCCTTAAATCTGACCAGCCAATCAGGAGCGTTCCCTCTCACCCTCTCAGAAATTTCGGCCAATCAGAGACAAACGCTCTTCTTTGTCTATTTTGATATCAATTCGATACCTCTCTCTTGGAGTTTCAGGCGTTTTGTCCTTGCGTTGGAAAGAGATGGATTGTGATAGTCGTATGTTTTGGAAGGTATTCTTGCTTGTGAATTGGGGCAGGCAGGTGAGATCAAAATGGTGTTGGATTTCAGCATACGAGAGGATATCGGATGCTTTAAACAGCTGTAGAATTATGTTTTAGAAACTCAGACGAATTTTTAACTAGTAACTGTAATAAATATACTTTACCACGTCTTTATTAACATAGAATCATCATCACATCATCATAGACATTCAACAAAACATTCAACAACTTACATTAACGATAAAATGTTTTCTTATTAATTCATAGAAGCTCAATTTGACGACCCGAATGGCCGAGTCGGCAGTGACCCTGCCTACCAAGCCAAGGGTCCCAGGTTCGAGTCCCTGTGGGGCCAAATATTTGTTTGATGAAATCGGATGTTTGTACCCTAGTCATGGATGTTTGTCTATCTAAGTATAATATTTATCTATATAAGTATGTATATCGTTGTCTAGTACCCAAGATTCAGGGAATTCTAGTTCGGGGCTAGATCAATGTGTGTAAATAGTGTCCAAGGTATTTTTTTCAATTCAGTCAATAGGAAAATAACATACCTCAGGTTATAATTTATAACATTTTTTTTTTACCCGAGACGACCAAATCGATCGATCGATCAATGTGTCTGTATGTCGAAGTCTGTCTTTATGTCTGTCCGTGGTATCCTAGTGGTCAAACGGGTTAACGGATTTTAATGTCGACGACCGGTTTAGCCTAGCGGGTAGTGACCCTGCCTACGAAGCTGACGGTCTTGGGTTCGAATCCCGGTAAGGGGAAAAAATATTTGTGTGATGAGCATGAGCACATAATTGTTTCTTAGTCTTGGATTTTTTGTATGTACATATTTACATAAGTATTTATCTCTATGAAATATATCGTCGACTAGTACACATAACACAAGCCCTGTTGAGCTTAGCATGGGCCTATTTCAATCTGTGTAAGATTATCCTCTAATATGTTGTTACTATGCGGTTTTTTGTAAAAGGTTAACTTCCTTGGTTTAATTAAAATCTGTTCAGCAGTTCGAAAGTTATCAGGTAAACTAGGAATAGCGGCAAAAGGGTAGACGGATTTTAATGCGGTTTTCTATATTTAGTAAAAGATTTTACTGCAACGGTTCTTAGATACGTTTTGTTAAAATCGGTTTAGTAGTTCGAAAGTTATCGCTTAACAAAAAGTAGCGGTCAAAGGGGTAGACGGATTTTAATGTAGTATTTTGATGTTGGTAGTAAACTTAATTTTTCTAGGAAGATTTGTTTTGTTAAAATCGGTTCAGTAGTTCGAATCACCTTAACAATGAATAACAGTCAAACCTGTGGACTGATTAAAATGTGTTTTTAGGGTTCCGCACCCGAAATTTGCCAAACGGGACCCTATTACTAAGCCTCCGCTGTCCGTCCGCCCGTCCGTCTGTCACCAGGCTCTATCCCATGAACCGTAATAGTTAGACAGTTGAAATTTTCACAGATGATGTATTTCTGTTGCCGCTACAACAACAAATACTAAAAAACAGAATAAAATTAATATTTAAGGGGGCTCCCATACAACAAATCTTTCAATACCACATACAAACTTATGTATACATGGAGTGTGAAACTAGCCGCACCAATAACTTTGTAATAAACTTTTTCCTATGTGTAATCTAAACTATTCACTCCACACCATCCCTACCATTGTAAGTACGGTGGTACGGAACCCTTCTTGCTGGGCTCCCATACAACAAGCGTTTATTTTTTTCTTGTATTTGCTCGATATTGATAAAAGCAACGCTGAAAATATTCACAGAATATTTAGTTACAAATTCATTTAAAAAATAAATAAAACAAATATTTAAGGTGGGCTCCCATACAACAAACAGGTTTTTTTGCGGTTTTAATAGATAATGGTACAGAACCCTTCGTGCGCGAGTCCGGCTCGATTTTTTTTGTTTGTTTGTTACGCGATTATTTCTTCAATTATGAATCGATTTTGATGATTCCTGTTTTGATTGGTAGGTCTACTTCAGAGGTGGTTTTTTAATTTTGATTTAACACTTTTAGAACAAATCAAAAGAACTAAAAAATATAGCAGATGACTTTTTGGTTTGTGGTTCCCCTCAGCAAAAGTTTTGATGAGGAATTTTCGTGTATTGTATACCGGGGAGCAAGAAATAGTGCTTAAACTTGCTGTCGGATTTTTTATGTTTTTAACTTGGTGAATTATCGTAGTTGGTAGTGGACTTTACTGCGATGGTGTTTTATTAAAATAGGTTCTGTATTACTAAAGTTATGTGTCAGGGGGTTTTATTAAAAAAAAAACGCCTTTTGAAAAATTATAGTCACTTTTTCGCATTAAGGAGTTTCTGGTTTCTGTTTAAGCGTAGCCAGTAGTTGTAATTATTTAAAAAACAAACGAAAGGAGGTAACATACTTTTACCTACATAGCTTATTCGCAATGATTTTACTTCCTTTAAAGGTCTTCGGACAATCTTTCTAAATCTTTGCAACTTATCTCGATGGACCCATCAAGTAAATCGTGTATTTTTGTATAAAAACAGACTAATCTAGTGGGAACATGGACGACTACGCGTGAGTGAGGATAATACTTTATCAGATCGTCTTTAATCCACAAATTTTACAATTTTTTTTATTTTTTTTTGCGTTATTGTGAAGGCCTAGCATAACTTAGTCTTCGTGACTTCGTGAATTGATAGTACTTATTATTATGTACAACTTTCTCCGAGAAACCTATGGTCGCAAACGAAAACAATTTTTGGGTCTCCCTTAAAACCTGTAATCAGCTGATTGGGTCAATGTACTCAGGATCAGTATTATTTTTTTCATTTGCGACCAGGTATTCCTTTGGAAGCTTGTTCGCAATTATGGGTACTGTCATTCCTCAAAATATTTTCATCTTATTAAATGTTATTTTTAATTAACTTAGTGTGGATTCCTACTAAACTACTTCCTACGAAACTACTACCACACTTTCAAGATCAAGAATCCCACATTTCAGCTTTAGTACATTTAGAATAACTTTGTCATTCATACAAACACTAAACAACACAAACATTCATTCCAGTCACATAATTACTTGCTACAACGGAACCCTTCATGGGCGAGTGTAACTCGCACTTGGCCACTTTTTTTCTACATTAAAGTTGCGGAGCTGTTATGCACCATTTTGTTGTTTTAGTTTAGCAAGAGAATATTATTAGATGCCGCAATACGCGTAATAGGAACTGAGTAGGAGTCACACTCGACTGACGGTTGTGACGGCGCGTGAAATGGAATCGTATGAGCTGTCACTTTAGTGAGCAGCCATCTTTATTTTTAACCGACTTAAAAAAGGTTAGATTTTTCAAACGTATGACTGTAAACCCAGTTTTGCTTGGAAAAAATACTGGTTTTGCCTGGTATCTGAAAATATTGAGCTCCGTGGTCTAATGGGTACGCTTGCTTCTCATACAGGAGACAGAGGTTCGAATCCTGACCATGTACTTACCTACCCGTAAGATAATTAATTTATCTTGGTCCATTATCGGACGTTCGTGTTTCGGACTGTTGGTCCCGGCTACTATCGCTACTTGGTAGTAGTAGACATCAAACGTCTCCATCAACCCGCACTGAGCCAGCGTGGTGGAGTATGGCTTAATCTTACCCGGGTAAAGGCCTGTGCCCCTCGGCGTCGGCGACATTATAGGCTACATTTACATTTACAACTGAAGAAACGTTAGCATAACTGTGTCTCTGTCCCCCGTATGGAAAATCTTGTGACTCAAATGACAGGACTGTATGGGGTTAATCTAGCTCAACATAGGCCTTGCTGTTAATAATTTTGTAATTATTTATTAATGCTTATTAATCATAATAATTAAATTTTTCATATTTGTAATAGTTAAGCACAACCTATTTTTAAAAGAGATCTAAAAATCTATCTGTGGGAGTTTCTACGCCCTGCTTCTCCCACAGTGGTCCAATGTAGAGAAGAGGCAAAATTGACGTTTGCTAAGTATATGTAAATATCTACAGTAATAAAGTACTTTGACTTTGACTTTGAACTCTCAATGTGTACGTATTTACTCTAGGCTTTATTGTTGACCGACCGTACGAAGCGTCTCCGTTTCAGGATTGAGCAAAAATGCTTTCGTATGTGCGTCCGGATGTTAACCTCCACAGGCCGCATTTCTCAACGGCTTCTCATCAATTTTTGTGAGCAGGGTCGACGATTAATTAAATAGATATTTTTTTGTCGATTTTGTTTTTTTTAAATGGCGGTGTTGTGGGGGTTTAGCAATTTAAAAAACCGCTGCATTCCAAACTGTTTGACGGATTTCAACAAATGAGGTGTCATTGGTTTTATAGAGACCGTGAGAGTAACAGGCTAAGGTATTGGTGCGGTCTTTCATACTCCATGTAAGTACGTAACCAGGTGCATTTATAAGTTTGTATCTGATAATAAAAGAAAGTGTCACTTGCAAGGTCTACAGCTCACAGAGCCACTAGTATTAGTTGTTTTCCACATGTCCCTACAGCTACAATTTCGACTGCAATGCCTTTGATAGTTAGTTCCATCACGGCCCGCGACCTCTTGGCGTAGGCTGTGACGAAGTTAGAGATGGGAACTGGCAGTCGCTATTTTATTTATCGGATACTTATTCACCAACAGTTAAGGGACACTTAGCTCTTTTTCTTAGCTGTCTAGCGATTTTTTCGGTGGCCGGACTCTTATTTTTATTAGGGGGTCCCCAAGGAGCCAAGTTGACCCTTACACTTAGGGCAAATCGAATCAACCCTAGGTGGCCCCTGAAAGAAATAAAGTGTACCCTAAAAGATAGGGATCGTTCGTGAAATCGGCCATTAGGCTGTTATTCTCTACAGTGTCCACCCCAATACTGGCCTAGCCTCTTCTACACTTTTGAACTTTGAACTTTGAACTTTTTATTTATGTTTTTACAAAATTGAGCTTAATATATAATATAACAATTACTGATAAATTTGTTTAGCTAATAGATACAGTGGTTTGTTGGCCCCGAACTAGGTAGTACTGTATTTCAGGTACCAAACTAGAACACTACAGGGAGGTAATGCTAACGCCTCGCACAAACATATCGCAGGCTACAGATGTAGTGAATAATCCTTTCCTTTCGTATTTTCTCGGAAATGTTCGTTTTTGTCTTACTACTTCACCGCACTCAGTATCCATTGACATTGATAAATAAAGTATGCGATTTATTTGATACCTACACGTAATTTAATAATACTTCATTTAATAGTAATTCATAGACACATCGGCACCATTCGGGTGTTATCGTTGTTACGAGTTTTGCCGATAGGAAAGGATTATTCACTACATCTGTACAGTAGTATGGTATTATCAACATTTTCAGGTGTGAGAGTATTCCCTGAATCTCGATAAAACTCACTGCGTTCGCCTTCCTCCTCCAAAGTGTCTTAGCTTGTCCAATACGGTTGAAGGAAATTCTCTCACACCTGAAAATGTTCACAATACTATCCTATTGAAGCCTGCGATATGCTTATGCGAGGCTTGTCAAATAGTAGCATTACCCCCCAATTTTCGTCACGTAAAAAGAACGTTGGCTTCAATACATTTTGTACGGAATCGAGCGTTATTTTTAGGTGACGGGAACTATGCTTACCCGGACTCTACCTTGCCCCATGAGGGCCGGAGTGCATCATGAGTGGCCCGGCCCTGAGCCTTCCTGGACACCCTCCCCCCAGCCGCCCATTAGCGAAGGTATACCCCGGGGAGCCCTACAACAGCCGCGGTCCTCAAACCTCTCGATACAGCTGTACTGATTATAAATGCCTATTTACTTTACTAGATTTGGCCAAAGCTGTGAGTGATCGTCTAGGAGTACGTCGTGATAGTTATAACCTAAATCTGTGACTGTTATATATTAAACTGTTTATGTAAGGAAGGTCTGCCGACGGTGGGGTAACCGACGGGAGATGAAATAAAAGTGACTATTGTTTCAATGGAGAGTCAACTCGCACGGAGGGGCGAGTTGACGCTGTTTGATTAAACCTATTTTTGTTGTCGTCAACTCGCACCCACATACAAAGAACAGTCAGTTGAAAATAATTATTTCCAAATACTATTATGGATTATTCTACCTGTCTCTTCCTTACCTTATAGCACTTTCTCTTTCTCTCCATTCCAACGTACGATAGTGTACATGGAAACAAAATACCCCCTAGATCACACACAAGGACTCAAAACAAATTCAAATTCATAGGTTTTGTGCCTAAATCTAGTCAGTAAACTTGCCCCCGAAATACATCCCGTTGAACTACCCCTCCAACAGTGTTTCAAAATACTGTATCAACACTCAACGATAAAGGAATCTCCCTCATTAAAAACTTACCCAAATATGGAAATATTAAGGAAAAGTTGTTTCAAAAGAGAAATAAGTCGCTAGATTTAAAGACAGTCTGTTTTAAATCAATAATGCAAGGAGATTCTGCATTACTTTCAGACTTCATATTTGAAAGGGTCCGACATAACAAAAACATTACAAGAAACCGTCGACATCTATGAACATATTACTACGACAGTTAACGAATTTAGCAGTGAGAATATAAGTATCAATCTATGTATCGAACGTCTTGTCTTGTGATTTTTATACATATAGTTTTTTAATCCGTTTTTAGTTTTAAGAAATCCTGATTTGTAATTTTTTAGCTCTCAAGAATATTCTATTGATATTTATTATTTCGAATATGTACAAAATGTTTTATTTTTAGAGTCTAGAAAATTTACTATTGATAAATATTAAACAGAGTTTTTGGATTGACTGTAAATAACTATCTCAATTTTCACTCTAGCGCGAATCGACGACAACAAAAATAGGTTGTATCGAACAGGGTCAACTCGCACGCGGTGCGAGTTTCTTTGGTGCGAGGTGACGACTAACTCCTATTTTTAAACTACACTAAGATCATTTTAAATAAAATAATTAGATTGTCAAGATCATCGTTAAACCTATTTAGCTTCATGTTTACTGCTCGGAACCCACAGGCCTAACATTTTCATCATACATTGAATCATCATTCATCATTTTATCATGTCGTTTTCAACCTACTAAGAACCTTTTACCTATCCAAAACCTCCAAAATAGCATTAGCAAAAAATCGTGCCCAAGCCATTGACCCGAAACGAGAGAATTCAAAACCACACCTACACTACACCCCTCAAAAAAATCCTTCTTGACGCTGGTATATTGTCGCTTATTACATCATTCGATGGGACGGAGACCCTTGTTACATTGTTACAATATAACAATAACAATTGTTACGACTTACGCGATGGGGTGTGAAGTGCGCAACGATGTTATACAGGGTTGAACGGTTTTTACTTGAAAGGTAACATATGGAAAATAATTAAAATCTAAGGGAGGTTTGGGAAATAATGATAGCTTGACCATTACACACAGTCGGATATTAGGTTGTTCCATGAAACGGCTATTTTATCTAGGGAAATATTAAACTGCAAATCAAAAACACTGATTAGCACAGCCAATATAAAGGCAAAATACTGAGGTAGCTTAGGTGAAGGGTAATAAAGGGGGTGAGCGAAGCGAAGTCCCCTTTATCCTTCGTGTTAGGTTCAACATGTAAGAACAACAAAAAATAATTAAAACATAAACTTAAGTACTCATTAAATATTTAAAATATAAAAAGTGTTTTGTTGATCCTTTTTTGCTGTGCAATTAAATTATGCCTTTTATTTACAGTCGTAATTTAAAACCAAGATACCTACTTAATTATAGAAATTTGATGTGATTTGGTATAGTTGAGTTAAGGTGCCCAAACTCCAGTAGAGTTTGGGCAAACAGACGCCGTAAGCACCCCAATATGTATGCGAAGTTGTGAACCAACCGTGTTAATTCTTGGCAACAAATATAATGATCACTAAAATATGTTTTTCCTACCCAAAATGGATAAATGAACACCAAAAGTTGTAAAAAATATCAGGGCAAAGTACTGCGGTAGCTTAGGTGAAGGGTCAAGGGGGTGAGCGAAGCGAAGCCCCCTTTATCCTTCGTGTTAGGTGAAACATGCTAGAACAACAAAAAATACTTAAAACATAAACTTAAGTACACAAAACATAAAAAGAAGTTTGGTGATCGATCATCTATCCAAACACAATTTGGTGGACATTTATCCATTCTGGCAGTCATTTCGAATTTATTGGTAGTAAAATAGGTGCGTTTTTGGTAATCGTATAAACATAAGCCTTAATTCTTTCATATAAAACGTCTGTCAGTTATAACGGTCATAGCAAATACACTCTTATCTATGAGTCATAAGAGCTACTGAGAGATGGTGCATTTCACCAATTTATGACAAGTAGGTGCTTTTGTCTGTGGTTTGGATTGTACGTTTATTACGCGATTATTCCGTCAATTATTAATCGATTTTGATGGTTATTATTTTGATTGGCTGGTCTTATTTCAGAGATAGTCCCATATAAATGTTATCAAAATTATTGACCCCTTTTTTGAAAAATGCAACCAAAAGAAAAAAAAATATCCAGATGACGTTTTGGTTTGTGGTTCCGCGCAGCAAAAGTTTTCATGAGGACTTTTCATGTACATAAACTTCATTTGCATTCCTACCGGGGAGAAACAAAGAAGGCTTGAACCTGAAGTCGGCTTTATTTAAGTTTTTAACTTGATGAACTTTATTAAACAGTATTCGTCTTGGCCCCACTATGCATGCAGTGTTTTGGTGAGATCGGTTTTTGAATCAGCCTGTATGTTTGAGCTGGGGATTATTCCTCAAAATTACGCTGTCAATTTGGCATTTGCAACTGCAAGTTGATAGTGATGTGTGCGGTTCGGATAAGTTTTTGTAGGTAAGATAATGGAACGTTACTAGACAATTCCAAATTAGGAGATCTCTCTCTATGAAATAATATGACCCGTGAACGAATCCAGCGCAGGCCGAAATAGGCTGCCCTGCTCATAGGATCGTAATCCTGAAAAACTTTCCCAGGTACTTGAGGAGGCTTTTAACTAAACTATACAAGTATACATACTTCCCTAATGATGATGACTGATTGATGAGCCAGCGTAAAGTATGGAAAAATATGAAGAAATCCCGACAGAAAAACAGAAATATCTCTGCTGGCGCTGCCATTTTATTTACGGTCTACAGTTTAGTGATGCGATAGGGGTCATTGACCATACAAGGTTATACATGGCAACGGCCGATAACCATGCTAACGGTCGGCGACCGCCACCAAGCACGCAATAAGTAAGTATCGCTAATCCAACCATGATGGAACAGTGGTAGACAGGAGTCAATGACCGCTTTTGCAATGCCAACCCTAAATGAAGATATGACATCAAAAGTGTTCTTAAGTTCCACTACTTGAGCAACAGTTTATTTATGGCTAGTATTTAATCGCACTAAAAAAATACTGATTTTAATACTTTTTATATTTTAAATATTTTGTGTGTACTCAACTTTATTTTTCAAATATTTTTTGTTTATTCTTGCATGTTCAACCTAACATGAAGGATAAAGGGGGCTTCGCTTCGCTCACCCCGTTTACCTTCACCTACTCTACCGCAGCATTTTGCCCTGATATTTTCTGTGAAAATCAGGATTTTTTATGTGCAGTTTAATATTTCCCTTTATTTATATGCATTCGGCGAAGCGAAGAGTCTAGTTAGTTCGAGTTCTTCATAAACAGGGCATTTAGTATTAACAACACTTCACTATTGCGCATTCACAACAAAGGAAATGTTGTTCATTTTGCCCCCGAACCGGTGACCATTGTTCGGGATACTCGTAACTGAGGATTAACGCTGTCACGCCTCTGCCCCGATAATCCCGGGGGATCGAAAAAAAATGGGAAAAGTATGTTGTAGATCGAGGGTGGGCGGTTCCGTATTACTGATTTTTGTCATTTCATTTTGCGTGTTAGAATGATTGAACCTAAAACATATAGGATAAACTGTGCCGCGGGAACCGGAAATATCGATGTCACAGAAATACATATGAACATCTAAGACCTCGGTCACAGAATACGTAATAGTACTACGTACAGAAAGATCACTCCTCAAAGACATTTAAATAAATAGCTACTCTCGCTGTGCGGCAATAAAGCGCAATGTAGCTTGCACCTGCGCTACGTTTAAGTATCGCTAAACACCTACAGAATCGGTAACCCACCCGTGCAGGCTAGATTACGCCGAATCACTTTGTCTAAGAGCTTCTTTTACTCTGACATCTCGCGATGCGACTGCGAGCCAAGCAAGCGGAAACCTAAGTGAAATCTCGACCTCCGGGTTGGCCAGCCAAACGTACCTAAACCTCTGAGTAAGACCCCCCTGCCTCGGTTTTTATCTTTGGGCTTGTGAGCACACCATTAACACAGATACTATAACACTATACATTATACTGAGTTAGCGCAGGTGGGCGGGCTTTTAACTCATCGCGCTTGGCGTTGAGTCCCGGTGTACGTGCGGTGCGTACCGCAATGTACCGTGTGGCCGCCCATCGATGGCCACTCTTCGCTGTGGCGACGCAGCGCCGCTGCGGTACCGTAGGTACGCTGCGGCGCCCCACCGGATGTGTAGTCCGGCCTTTTACATGCATATCTTCGAAAAGAGCGTTTTCAAAACAGCCAAATCGTAAGTAAAGTGCTGGTGCTTTTTCTTTTTCAGTTTTTTTTATTTTTATTTTGAACTCCTTCGTCATCAGCCCGACGAAAAAAGTTTTTATCATTTGAGTAGAGCTTTACAAATTAGTCAAGCAGAGATTATAATTCATACAATACTGATACTTTAACAAACACGTTACTAATTGAATTTTGATTAATAAATTTATTTAAAATATTCATTAAATATGTTTTCAGGACGTATCTTTGGCTTGTGTCATTTTGGGATAGGACGTGGCAGCTATTTGCACGTGCGTTAGTTGAAATGTTGAGAATGCATTTATTCAAAATAAGCCCATCACTTAAAAAAAATGTTTGGGTCATATAATATATTATTTCCTCGTACAATGCATAGTAAAACGTATGATACAAGTGCGTAAGATGATTTCTGACTCGTGTCGACTTATAGACTCGCTCACTTCGCAGGCTCGTCAATGAAAATGCCGCTCATATCGGAAATCTACTTTCCGCCCTTGTAGCATAAATAGCTGTTGTTTATAATTAAATATCCCTACTATCAAAAAATATATACAAAAACAAAACACGCAGCGAAAATTCTTCGGTTAATTGAATGAATGTAAATGAGTGCTCAAAAGGTGGGCCTGAGTGGAAAGGTCGAAAGCAGAAAATTTTACTTCGGTACTTTGTTTGGTTAGGAGACATATACTAAAAGTCTTGACCCGTTTTTTTGTTTTTTTGCTTACATCTCGAAAATGACGAATCTCGGGAAGTTTTGATGTACCACATAATGAGATTACATTTTTTTACCTATTACCAATCGTTGTCTAGGAGTACGAGCTCCGATATGGTATGACAAAACTACGAATGACAAAAAACTGAGGAAAAAAACACAACAGACAGTGGGTGTACAATAATTTATAACAAATTATAGGCATATGGCAGGTGTCTGCTTCCATAGCTAGGCTAAAAATTAACCTGTGTTTATGGCACGCAGGCCCGTTCCTCTTCCGAGGTTAATAAGGAAAGGAAATGGTTACAAAACAATTTGAAATTTTAAATAGGGTAAAATAAAGCTTAAAACTAACATGCAAATATGGATAACGTGTGTGTGTGTGTGTGTGTGATGTGGGTGTGTTTGTGAGGGTGTGTGTGTGTGTGTGTGTGTGTGTGTGTGTGTGTGTGTGTGTGTGTGTGTGTGTGTGTGTGTGTGTGTGTGTGTGTGTGTGTGTGTGTGTGTGTGTGTGTGTGTGTGTGTGTGTGTGTGTGTGTGTGTGTGTGTGTGTGTGTGTGTGTGTGTGTGTGTGTGTGTGTGTGTGTGTGTGTGTGTGTGTGTGTGTGTGTGTGTGTGTGTGTGTGGTGTGTGTGTGTGTGTGGTGTGTGTGTGTGTGTGTGTGTGTGTGTTTACAGTGTGTGTCTTCTGAAGGTGTATTACGCAGGTAAATGGGAATTTCTATACCCTTGAATTACCAAAAAGGGTGAGAGAAGATTCTCGGTTTCATCATAGGAAAGCGATTTTAGGTAATCAGTCAATTTTAGATTGCATTCATGGTATGATATGTGATGAATGGGTAAGATTTTGTTAATTTTGTTGTAAAGATAGGGACCCAGGTAGGCATTATGACGTTTAGTGAAGGTAAGCTTTGGGAAGGGGATATGACAGATTCTATCCTTACGACGTTTCGAGATCGGGTCGTAAGGTGTAATGTGATGTTGAAGAAGGTTAGTCTTTAATATAAAAAGTTGACGGACCGTGAGAACGTCACATAGTTTATAGAGCTCGGTTGTGGGGAAGTGAATTGGACGTTTTGTTGCTACTTTAAGTACACCTCGTTGTGCAATTTCAAGGGATTGTAGAAAGGTTTTAGCTGCTCCACCCCAGCAGGGGATACAATATGTGAGAATGGACTGAACTAGGGCGTGATATGTCATTTTAATAATGTGGGAAGAAGCAACATTTCTGATTGATTTGAAAACATACATAAGTTTACGTAGCCTAGAAGTGAGAGTTTCAATGTGAGTTATGAAGGTTAAATGTTTATCCTGGACAATGCCTAGATATTTTATGGTGTCGGTTTGAGCAATATAGGGGCACACACAATTTGGACGGTTGGAAGGAAGATGACAGAGATGTGCTTTAATGATTAAATTTGTTCTTGGTTGGTTTACTGAGGTAACAGAAAAGGGTATGAATTTAGTTTTGGAGGTATTGAGAGTTAAGGAGTTAACTAAAAGCCAGTTATGTATGCTGTTAAAGCCCGTCTGGGCTATGATTTGTAGATCAGTCCAGGTATTGGCATCAAATAGGAGTACAGTGTCATCGGCATAAGTAATAATGGAACCGTTTGTGAGGGATATGTTACATAGGTCGTTGATAAAGACAAGGAAAAGGATCGGTCCTAGGATACTACCTTGAGGAACACCATAGGATATCTCTAGCTCATCACTAAGACATTCGCCTATTTTTACAGTCTGTAATCTCTCTGTAAGGTAGGAACGGAAAAGATCAAGTTGGGTGTCTCTGACTCCTATTGAGGAGAGCTTGTTGAGAAGAGCGGGGATAGGAACAGTATCAAAGGCCTTTGCCAAATCTAGAAATATAGCTAGTGTTTTTTTTTTATTATTATTTAAATGATTGACTATTGTATTTGTTAATCGGAGAACAGCATCTGTAGTGGAGATGTGGCGACGAAAGCCAAATTGATGTGGGGAAATTAAGTTTTTATTTTCAAGATAGGACAGAAATCTCAAATTTATCAGGCGTTCCAGAATTTTGGAAAGAGACGGAAGAACTGCTATTGGACGATAGTTGTTAGGGGAGGACCTATCTCCGCTCTTGAAAATTGGATGGATGATAGCCTTTTTAAGAGCACTGGGAAAAACGCCATGTTCAAAGCAGAGATTGAAAATATGGCTGAGAATAGGAGCCAGTTGGTTTGAGTACCGTTTGAGGATTATAGACGAGATACCGTCCCAGCCGGTGGCAGCGTGTGGTTTTAAAGTCCGGATTGAGGTTATTATTTCATCTGGGTCGGTGTGGATGAGAGCAAAAGAGGAGGTTGTTGATGGATGAGATTGTGTTTGAGATATTCGCGCAGATTGGGAATTTTTAATTAAATCGTCCGCTAGGTTCTTTCCTATATTTACAAAAAAACTATTAACATTGTTACAGGAGACTTTCGGCGGTAAGGATGATAAAATTAACTGAGAGGGTATGGATTTGGGTTTAGTAGTATTTGATATTTTTTTAACAGTATTCCAAATAAGTCTTGAGTTTTTTCCAGCTTTTTGGAGTTCTGAGGATTCGAAGTGTCTCTTAAGTTTCTTTAGTAATTTTGTACAAAAGTTTCGGTATCTTATATACGTTGTTTTGAAGACTTCATTATTCGGGTTTGTTTTTGATTGTCTGTGTAATCTATCACGATTACGGATACAACGTAGTAAACCGGGGGTAATCCAGGGTTTTTTAATTGTGTGCTTTCTGGGAATGTTTTTGGTGGTGGTATTTGTAGTTATGATATTAGATAGGGTGGATATTAGAACGTTTGTGGCGGTTTCAGGATCTAACATGGAAAATATAGGGGTAAGATCCGACTTTTCAAAATCTTTGTCTAAGTTATTGTAATTTATTGTTGAAGATAAAGTGGGTGATAAGTTTCTGGTCGGTTTTAGGTCCAAGGTAAATAAAATTGGACAGTGATCGGTTGGATTGGTATCAAGGATTATGGTTTGTGTAGGTAGACGTGATCTCAGTATAATGTGATCAAGACAGCTATTTTCTCGGGTGGGTAGGTCGTGTGCTGGGAGAAGACCGTGGTAGGCTAGTCGGTTTAAATAATTATGCGAGCTGGCATCGAGCGCCGCGGGTGTTATGTCTACATTTATATCGCCGGCAAGGATAACAGATCTAAAGTTGGACAGAGATGAGATTATTTTGTCGAGAGCATTAAGAAAATTGTCTATGTTAATAGTAGAGGGTGAACGATAAATACAAATAATCGCTGAGTCGGTTCCTACTTTTATTATTAGTCCAGAAGCCGTTCCACACAGATTTAGTTCTTCGGACGTATGGGGAAGGTTGGATTTTAAGTACACAACTACACCGTCGTTTTGATTAAGGTGTGTATTTGTTTGAACAGTAGTATAGTTATCGAGCGTGGGAATTATACTGTTTGATAAGCAGGATAGCCAACATTCAGTAAAAACCAGAATGTCACAGCTGATGTTTAACCTAGATTGGAGTGTTAAGAAGTTGGAAAAGTTACAGTTTATAGATCGTATATTAAGAGACAATAGCTTTAGGTTATTGTTATTAATAGGTATAACGGAGTGCGCTAATTCTGGTGTACATTGGTGCACGGTTGATAAATTGAATTGGTCCAGGTTGTGAAAGAAATCTGTTTGTTTATTAGCCATTTGAAAGGTAAGCATCTAAGACATGGTATTGTTTGGAAAGGTTGTATTTAGTGCGGTGCTGTTGGGGATTTTGGGGAATTAAAGTTTCTAGAAAAATAACAAGTAATTGGGTTAAGAAAAGGTAAGTATTTCGGGGGAGTGAAAAAATAACAAATAAATAGGGGTTGCCTGTTGTACCGGCTGGATTTAAATGCGTATACATTAGTGTTTGTGTGTTGTATTTGTTTTGGTAGGTGTGTGTTTGTATGAGGAGTTTGTATAATGGTGTGGTGAACTTAAAATTAGGGATGAAGTGTGAATTTATACAAACAGCAATGAGAAAAAATCCAATAATGGAGATATTTAAATTATGATGTAGCTTAAATAGTCATTCCGTATTTAGGTTAGTTAGCGAGTTTAGGTGTGTTTCACTTTTGATCTGAAAATACGGGGTGTCTATGTTTTCTTTAACAAATATTCTGTCATTTGTGGTCCAGCAGAAGTTGTAGTGGCTTTGTTTGATGAAGTTGCGGGTTAGGTAAAACAGCCGTTTTGATGCTGTGGTCAGAAGTTCATCAACGAAGATCGGTGAAGCTGTTTCGGTGAAGCCAAGATGAGTGCTGTTCAGTTTAAATTCTTTTTCTTTATTTTTGTTAAATTTTTTGGCCATGGCAAGGTACTGTGACTTAACCAGTGTGTTTGAAAATTCTACTGAGAGGGTTGAGGTTTTCTGTTCCTTTTTGGAGGGTCCTCTCGTCACGTCTCGAATATCGCTAGAGGAGTAGTGCAGATTCAAGGTTTTCGATAGTTGGGAAATTGTTTCGTACAGCATTGCCTTGGTTTCCTTACTTCTTTTTGGTACGGCTCGAATTTCGATGGAGGTTTTGGTGTTGTGTCGTTCAAAAGAAGTTATTTTCTCTTGGATTGTGGTCAGTTCAGCGGCCATAAATTTGCGGTCAGCTTCCAGGTTAGATATTTGGGCATCGATTGTAGAAATTTGGTCAGATAAGAAAGACATAGTTTTTTGGATTTCTGTGTTAGTCGTCTCAATGTTAGAGGTTTGGACTTTTATATTGAGCATTAGGGATTCCAATTTATCGAGACGATCAGATTGAAAAGACATCATTGTTTGTATCATTGTTTTTAGTTCGCTGAAGTCGGAAGGTTCGGATTCCTCAGAACCTCTGACGGGGCGTTTGGCTCTCTGGGTAATAAATCCTTCAGGGGAACTCATTTGATGGCTTGGTTCTTTTTCCAGGTTCATAAGGTCGTTTTCTGATCGAGAAGAGGTGGTTTTTTGTCCAGATGTAGGTGAACGGAGCATGTTGCGACGTTATGATAGCTTGATCGGCACAATATATTACGGTCAATCTAGGTCTATTTGATCGGCAAATTTAGTCCATAGCTGCGTTTTATTTGCGATGAATACGGATGACTCACACGACCGACGACGGCAGAAGGCAGGCACGATCGACAGCAGGGTAGTAGGAGCGAGATGAATGATATAAGTGAGTCAGTACCTCTCTTTACCGGCAAGCGCAGCGCTAAGCAACGGGACAAGAGCGAGATGAATTATTTCAAACCTCTCGTTTCCCCGAGGGTAGCGGGGGGCCCCTCAAGTCGCACTCGCGATCACTGACGCACGGGCACAAGCACACCAATTTAAGCTTTAACTAACTTTAACTTTAACTAACATTCTCTCAGATAGCCCATATACAGCTCATAGACAACGATTTTATTTATTGGTGCTTCACCTCAAAGGGAACCCTAAAACGGCCATTGAAAAATAAACAACCTTATTTTCAAATCCAGTAAGTTCGAATTCGCACGCATTATATCTGTTGAACATGTGTTCTTGCAGCATTTCTTTTCATCGATATCTTAACATATTTCGCCATTCAAAAAATTCGATAGTAATCGGATTTTTTTACTGAGAGTTGGTTTTTAACACCTACTAAATGAGCCGTGGAATTTGGGCACTGGTCCCTAGTTTAAACCAATTTCAGCCGACTGCGATGGGCTAGCCCCCTGTCACGCAAAATGGAGTTGCATAAGAGGACCGGAATTCGACCTCTGTGGCGCTGTGGCTCTGCTTATCATGCGAAAGGTCCCTGGTTCGATCCCCGGCTGGGGATTTAAAAACCCAGGACATGGATGTTTATATGTGTGTGATGTCGCTGTTCCTGATTCCAATGACACACAAGCAATGTATACCGCTTCCGCTAAATCATTTTCCCGTGCAGTGATTTTCAGCATTCGCATTTTTCCGCGATCACTTTGTTTCAACTTGTAAAATTTCTCGAGATCGCGGAAAAATATAATACCTTGGACACCATTTACACACATTGATCTAGCCCCAAACTAGGATTCCCTGTATCGTGGGTACTAGACAACGATACACATACATATATAGATAAATATTATACTTAGATAGATAAACAAACTATTTGACCCCTAGGAATTAATTGATGGCAACATAAGGGAAGCGAACTACGAACCAAAGGCCTAGTTCTGACTCTTGAGGTGAGGGGCGCCGCATTCTCCCGCCGTCTTCTGGCGGGGTAGCGGAACTGGCGGGGTAGCGGGCGGCGCGGAATAGCATCGAGCCGCCCGGCAACGTTAAGATTTAGGTTGTTTTTTCGAATTTACTAAAAAACGGAAATAAGCTAATTGATAAAATTTATGGATTGATAAGAGCTCTAAAAGAGAACAATTTAGGTATAAAATTTATAAAAATAACTAATTTTATATTTAAATTATTATTTTTTCTCTTTAATATAGATTATGTTCAGGATTTTTTACGACAGAGGCAAATTAATCTGATAGTGTAAGGATACAAGTATTTAAACTTAATAGATTAGCTAATTGTGAATACGATATATTTTTTGAGACCAATGAGTTTAGTGGAAATCATTATTTATTTTTTGCCAAAGCGCTCTTTGGTAGTTTTGTGTGATATTAGGCCTTAAAATAAAACCGGTCAAGCGCGAGTAGGACGTCGGACCCGCACACAAAGGGTTATATATATTCTATACCATTGTACACGGAAAAACCTAAAACGACAGACTTTTGTGAGAGTATGCCTTTTTAATTTTTAATAATAAAATATTAAATACAAACAATGAAAAAGAGTTTTGTGTATGTAGCATGTAAGATTGAACTTTATACGCAGGTTATCGAAACTCTTTGCTCATTGAAACCGGAAGTAGATAGAAATTGAGTAACTTATTTACAGAAATAAAATCACTTAAGATAAAAGTATTAATATTATTTAGTATAATTCGAATGAGTAATTATTAATCGTATAATGTCAAATAACTAAGCACAAAACTCAATACCTGCAATTGAAGATCTTTTCCGATAAGATCGGGAGAGTCCAGTTTTTACCAATAAACAAGTAAAACAAAATGGCTAAGAAAATGGCCATACCAATAATTTCTTGTATGGGTACTTCTATTAATTATTAAAAACCGGTATGTTTCATTATTTGTGTTTTTTTTACCCTTATTTGACATAAGAGGATAATTGTCTAAGTACGCTGTAACATGTCCTGCTTTATTTGTAACCAATTATAGGCTAAATACCATACAAACTTTCTACACCCATATTACCAAAGGTGCATTTTCCAAAAATCCTTCCTTAGTGTATGCCTACACTATGCAAGGCATCTATGTGCAAAATATATTTATTTTGCTTTCAGACTTCGCATACACAACTTCATCCCCCTTTCACCCTTTTGGGGGTGGAATTTTCAAAAACTATTCTACTCTCTACTTAGTTATATTCAGTATTCAGCCTTAACAAAATTTGAAGATTCTAACTTTAAAACTGACTGACTTTCATAAAAAGCGAGTCCAGGCTTGAACCAAAACTGGAAGCTACAACCAAGACAATATTTATTACACACACAATGGTAACCTTCATCATTATGTCATAGTTAAGAAATGAAATCCGATGCTACTTACTAATAACCAAAAGATAACGCTCTCCACATATCGAGTTTTTATTATAAGTATTCGCCATGAGAACCTAATGTTGGTAATAAGACACTCATATAGGAGAATTGAGAATACCTAAGTTCCTATGCTTACCAAAGGCATAGTTCATACCGAATGATGTTTAAACATCTTTATGAACAACATACCCTTATAAATGGTCGCAAACACAGAGTGCTCATCCCATACAGATTGGAATTAGTAACCCAACGTATTCAAGAGATGGCGTTCGGAGTATACATTGTAATTATAACGCCATGGCTTCAGTCCGCGAACCTGTAGATGACGCTAGGCGCTATGCTTTAAATGAAAATATCAAAAGGTTACGGAATTGCATTTTTTTTTGTTATTAGTGAATATTTTTAAGCTTTATATTCTATTAAATGTAAATAAAAGTATCCAAGAAAAATCTGTTTGTTGTTCTCTCAATATTATACTCACATCGCCATCTCGAGGTATGTGCAATATTGCAATAGAGAAGCTACAGTTAAGATATGTATCACATTTAATAATATTTTGATACATACACACATAAAAGGATCATATCTTGAACGTTTATATTTAGTAATGATTTTCAACAAAAACTACGAATATAAAGTAACTTCAAACAGCACTTGTTTTATAAAGTAACTTCAAACACCCCATCAGAGGAAGTGACGTAGTTGTTGTCATTAAGACAAAGAGCTATGCGTCAGTCTCCTTCCTTTTTCTTTTCTAAGCAAAAAAAGGAGAAGGAGATTGGTGTATAGCTCTGTCCCTTACTGACAACAACTATACCGTCATTTCTGCTATAGGTCCGTTTTTGAGCCATCTGTCAACTGCCAGTTTGTAATTAAATTCTAGTTAAATTCCATTAAATTATAGTTTTTAATGTTTTAACATGCTCGTGGTCTATTCGACAGGATTTACGTGTAAATAAAAGTAAAATAAAATCAATTCATGATTCCTATAGTGCTGCACCAAGCGATATATGCCTCGAACTAAAGATGCTTTATAGAGCTAAACAGTCGTATCATGTGCTGCAGATACTAACTTCAAGTCAATATTCCTTTTGTTTTATTTTTGTTCAGAGCACTCATTTTTTTTCAGGCATGGCATTCTCCAACATTACTGCGCGAAGAATGCATGCAGAGCAGAAAAATTCAAAACTGCAGCAAAAACTAACCGAGGCAGTAGATTTAAACTACAGGCTACCTGGAAGAGCGCAATGAAAAAGAATTTAAAATAAAAAGCTTGATAGCCAAGAACTCACATCTAAGAGATCGTGTGTGTATTTTGCGAGAAAAATACGAGGAGTCGCAAAATGAGATTTATCGATTAGAAAAACTAGTGGAATCATTTTACACCCTGCGCACTGACCTTGCTTCTGTTTGTGACCGCAGCAACCAACATCAACTCAATGAGGCCAACTTGAAGTTGACTGATATTTGCATAGAAAAAGAAATCAACGAATCTTGCCACATTACCTCTTTCCAACAAGAACTAGAATTAGCCAACCTGAGAGCTATCCTTCAAACCATGCAGACAACCCGAATAAAAATTAAAAAGTATTTGAAATTAAATAAATTCATGAAGAAAACTAGACAAAATGTACACACAATGTGACAGACCTGCAAGATGTAGAAATTCAGCATTTTTGGACATTTGAGGATCAGTGTGTGAGACGGTATACCAGGTTGGTTGAGCGCATTTAGGAACTCCACAGGATATTGTACAGCATCATCTGTATCTACTACATTATCTACATACTTGTACTGGTATTCTGCAACTTCAAATGACTTCAACAAAATGTCATTAATGACGGAAGCCTGATCGTTTTAGGAGTTAGAATAGCACGTTCGCATAGCCACTCCATGGATCTGGACATCTGGATATATTTGGGCATTAGGTCGTCAACAGTTGACACAACTGAGACTAAAGTTGGTGGAATTGTAATCTTGCCTTCACTTTCCAGATATTCTTCATTACCTATTTTAAGGAGTAGATCCGAGAATTTTCCTGTGCAAACATCGCCCTTCAAGTGCACCCGCATGTTTTTCTTAATGTGGAGTTTTTTTACTAAGTTGTTAAGTTGCCCAATTCCTTTCTCAATATTGCCAAGGATCTATTGCAAAGCTGTTCATCTGTCAATAACTCTTCATTATATCACCATCTTTTCCAGATCCAGGGCGCAGGGATCATAATTGGTCTCCCTCAGATATTCTCAATTACCCAAAGTTGCTCCAGATCTTTTTGGCTGAGGCAGTTCTTGAGCTAACACTGCATCTGTTTAGACCTCATCTATGATCAGCTGCGCACTATCGTGAGAGTTTTTCTCAATTTGCCGTTTGATGTCGTCCGAGAGACTGTCTTTGTGTTTCTCTCAAAGGCTTAAAGGATCAGAGAGTTGACAGAAAACTATCATTACTTTAAATAGCTCTCGCAGCTTTAAAGGAGAAGCGCACAATGCAGCTTCATCTAAAGTACTGTCCCAATGCTTGTCTCGTCTTCCAGCAATGCAAGAGACTTGCATGCAGACTGAAATGTTAGATGGAGGATACCATTCACTTACAGTCTTCAAGTCTTCAAAGCTTGATGGCCCTCTAACCTCATGGAGCAGCAGGCGCAGGTGGTAGTAGTCGGTGTTGTGGCAGCAGCCCACTATAACTTTCACTTTTTTCTTCTAGATTTTTTTTGTTGTTCCAGACAAAGTAAAAAGGGACATCAGAGAACAACAGCGTCATAGAAAAATTTTCCGTTTTGCAGATTTCAAAAAAAGCTAACAGCGTTGTCTGAGTTGGGCTTATTATAGGTGAAGAATACACGCTGACCGTTTTCAAGACCCCACTCAAGACCAGATTTGCTTAAAAATGCTATATGAAAATACGTTAATTTGTACACATTAAAGCACAATCAATTATAAATTCCCTAGCCCGAGGGAATAATAAAAACATTCTTAAACTGAACAACAGAACGGAAGCAAAGCAGTATAATTTTAAAGCAAAACAAAATTTACACAATTCTCATACAAATTTTTCACCCCCATTTTTGACATGAGGGGATCATTTTCTAAATACGCTGTAACATGTCCTGCTTTATTTGAAACCAATAGGCTAAATACCATATAAACTTTCTACATCCATATTACCATGGGTGGAATTTCCAAAAATCCTTCCTAAGTGGATGGCAAAATTTATTATTTTTTGCTTTGAGACTTTGTATGCACAACTTCATCCCCCTTTTTACCCTTTTGGGGGCGGAATTTTCAAATACGCTGGGACACTACTCAGTTATGTATATTGAATCTTCAGCCTGAACACAAAATTTGAAGATTCTAACTTAAAAACTGACGGACTTTCAAACAAACATTCAACCATAGCGGTTACCCTCTTAGGGGTGAAATATAAAAAAACGCTAAGACACGTATTTATAATTTTTTAAATGTCAGTCTAAACACAGAATTTGAAGATCCTAACTTCAAAACTGACGGACTTTGATACAAAATCCCCTATTTCACCCCCTTAGGGGAAGAATAAAAAAAAGTTGAGAATAAAAATAAACTCCTTCCCCTTGCCCCGCACCGATTTGCTTTAGTACCGATAGCATCGCTCTCGCTACATAATTTAATTACGTTCGTATGTCCCGTTTCACTCGCGATTATTGTAAAAGCGAACTGTAATTGTTTTGTTTAAAGTTACTGTTATTTAGAGTTTTTGTTAGTAATAGCAGTTAAAAGGAAAAGTTTTGCATAGCACTGAACGCAATTGATTACTCAAATTTAAGTAATTTTTGAGGAGGGGCGGGAAAATATATTATCTTCTACGTTGGTTCCATCTCGCCTATAACAAGCGGACTCTTTAATTTAGACTTATAACTAACTTATTGCTAGGGGTATATGTATGTACATCCATAGCAATACCTTTACAATATTTACATTCGTCGTAAACAGAATGATGATTTTGATCAAGAAATTAAATTAACCAGGTTCACCAACAAGTACAACTTTTTGACGGGATTACGTGATAACGTCTTATAAATCGATGAACGCCGGCTTCACGCACGAAAAAGTGTCACGTTACATTGTCATGTTCCGCCTGAGCCGAGCGTGCAAGCGATAGAGAGGCACGAGCGGCCTAAGCTTTCTTATGACGTTATCACGTAAAATTATCGTCCGTAAACCGACTTTACAGACAACCAAATTTTTTGTCAACGTTACGAATAGCTGTTGTGACACCATGTGACGTCATTTTGTAACGGTGAGCCACCCCAAACATTGATTGATTGATTTGATTGATTGATTGTTCCTGAACCCATCAAAGAGAGCTTATGATATGTGTGTAGATAAACTAGTGTATCTGTACATAATTAGGCATTATGAATCAGTCACATAAACTACTATAATAGAGAGTCACATAAACTACTATAATAGAGATAAATACTTATACGTAAATAGATGAAAGAAACTCTTCACTTACTTACTCTGTGGGGCCTTCAGTGTTCAGATCACAAGTTAACCAAGAAAGACCCAAAAAAAATATTCCGTGAACTCTCGTGACATGGGTTGACAAATTGCCAAAAAAACCTCTTAAGCGGGGTTTCTCAAAGTATGGTGCGCGTATCAATCGGGGTACGCCAGTTAATCGTAGGGTACGACAATATTGCGACAATATTTACGTTATGTATGGCGGCAGCTTAGCTGTGCAACACGTAGGTATGATGGCGCACTTGCTGGGTAGAAAGACTAGAAAATATCCAGTGCTTTCACGAAAAGTAGTGAAATTTCTTTGGCCTTTCGTGACAACTCACTTATGTGAGAGTGGGATGTCACACCTGCGTGTGACCCTCGTTAATCAATCACGCATTTTATGGTGTCTTAAGTGCTGAACAAGGGCCAACGGCATTGAGAATTAGACTAAGAAAACAAATACCCGTCGCATCGCGTCGAAGCAGACTGACGCATGCTCCCGCGCAGAGCCCCGCGGGGCAGCCCGAGCTCCGAGACCAAGAAAATTATAGAAAATATTACTAAACTCCTGTAATAATAACATTAAAAATAAAATAAAACAACAAAAAAAATCCTTTTTTTACCTATTTTTGCGTGTAAGTTTCATATTGGAAACTGATTTCGTCTCCGAGCGCTTGTTCATTTAGTTGAATATATAGAAAAATATTTTTAAGTATTAAATATAACAGATATCCGGTAATTTTAAAAGTCCATTCTTATGTCTAATAGACCTCGCGAACAAAGAAATGCATATTTAGGCTAAACTAGACAACATAAAAATGTAGGATAAATATATGTTATAAAAGGTCTATTAGACATAAGAATGGACTTTTAAAATTACCGGATATCTGTTATATTTAATACTTAAAAATATTTTTCCCCCTGGCGTTGGTCATATTTAATCCCTTAATGTCAAAATTCGCCTCGAAATGTAGGAATCGACTGAACGCAGAATTTAGCAAAATTTCTCGGAGAATCGATAGATACCATTTGCGCTAAAAACAAGCTTACCCATCACACAAAAAAATGTGACTATACAGGATTTTGTCGGGATTTATGTTTTTTATGTGCCTATCTTAATCGATTTCTCTAAGACGGATGGACCGATTTGGACATTTGTTTTTCTGTTCGAAAGGGTTTTCTTTCCCATTGATCCCATTGTCATCAGGTCAGGACCTGATGATGATATCCTGGAGAAATCGAGGGAACTCTTCAAATATTTGGCAGACCTATAGAGCTATTTGTATTTTTCATAGTAACTCTTGCATGTATTTGTATTCTCGGGACGCCTAATTTTGTGAAGTGGAACTGATGGTGAAGACCACATATGGCCACCGGAACCGCTCCTTAGTAGATATCCCACAGATTATGATATGATAACTTTATTAAGGTAGGTCAGTAATGTTTGATTGTCATAATGCACATGGTGAAATATTAGTGATGGTGACGTAGGTGCCAGGAGAGCTTCTTAGCAGCTTATCAACGTAGGTCAGGATCTGATGTTGAGATCAGACCTTCATAACGTTATAAAATATAACGCTATATTGTGTTAAGGAAAGTTATTATCAATTTGTTTCGTTATTGTAGCGCTATTATGACGTTATGGTAACAAAACTGTAGGAAAAACACAACGAAATCAAAACAACGTATGAATAAAGCTATTGCGCTGTTGCCGTACGCTATGTCTGCTGTGTTTTGTTTACACTATTCACGCGCGCGATGCGTGGACAAGATGGACAATAACGACGGAGTGTGGGCGTGAAAGAGATGCCCTATAACTTTATGATAACGTTATGTTGTGCATAGCGCTACTCAATGTAGCGCTATAAAACTAAGCTAATAACGTTATAGCCATATAACGTTATGGAATTATAACGTTATAAGACGCCTTCCATAGCGCTATGATGCATAACGTTATGAGGATAATAACGTTATATGAAGGTCTGGATGGGATCATGGAGAAAGAAAGGGAAATTAATGAAGACACAGACGCGTATGGACTTTGTAACAAATTTGAATTGGAGACGGTATTTGTAGTATTTGGATGAAGTGGCGTGCGGTTGTGGCTCTGACTGTGCCTACCATGCGAGAGGTCCCAGTTTCGATCCCCGGCTGGGGATAAAGAGGGAAAAAACCCCAGGTCTTGGATGTTTATATGTGTGTGACACGGTATTCTAGTGTGGGGCCAGAAGCAATGGATGTGCCTGTAAGTAAATGGTTATGTTTTATGTTTATTTTCTAAATTGTTACTTTTTGTTTGAAAATGATTAGAGAAGCTGCTCTACATTCAGACATAAAACGTCAAATCCCATACGGTTTTGTTTTTAAACAAGTGTTTAAAAGTAGTTTATTTTTTTGTGGTAATTCCCGAATTGTTTAAATATTTGTATGCATCACATCAAACATTCGTTTCATTCCTGAACGCGGATAAAAAACTGCATCTTCTCTGTCACGCCTTTGACAGTAAAAGGTGTTCAATTTTTTTTGTCACATTCGTGTAAAAAAGGTGACAAATCAGACACCTTCCACTCTCGAAGATGCAACTTTTTTAGGGTTCCGTTTCGTGTCACAGAACAAACTGTCCAAGGGTTCCCTCGCAGGACCTAACCAAATAGTTAAAATATAGTATATCCAAATTAACTACAAAAATTAAATTGAGCTTCACAGTCGTTGTTTTTTTTTACAAATCATTTTGTGTAAATAAAAAAAATATTTCATGACGTCAACTCTCAGTATTTTGATACAACTCAGTACATTATGCTCGTTTGATAACTGTTTTAAAATGATGCTATCTATTCAAATCGGTCTTTATCCTAGTGTGGGCCAGAAAAATGTACTAATATAAATATTTATGTACCCTATAGTCAACATAATATTATCCTAAAATATTTCCTATAACATGTCTTTATTCTATCCCTTTATTATCCCATCTGGAAATTAATATGCCACTACTATTACGTGTCTACCATAAATCACCATTTGACTCCAACTGGTTTTTGTCTTCATAAATCTGTCAAACCGCACCTGGTTAAAAAATATCGCTCGGTTAAAACATAACCCTAATTAAAGGTTAATGGCGATAACTTAAAACCGAAAGGATGTAATTTTTTGCTAGCAACTTCATAATCTGGGAGCATGATATGTGCCCCGCCAAGAAGAGCCAAGCGAAGCGCTTCGTCGTTTTTGAACCCTCATAACTTGGGTTTGGTTTATACTGGAAGAGATTTCTTTTAGGAATAAGCCCGCCGTTGTAAATTTTCTTTCCCACTGCATCATTGTTTTTTTATGTTATTTTATGTAATAGGATAATATATACCAGACAAACAAAATTCTCGGGATATGATGTCAATAGTGGACTCATTGAAGCTACTGTATAACAGAAAAGTAATGAACAGTGAATATATTTTTCACCTTACACCCATGTGACGGTAGCGAAACGGCCAAGCCGCATATTTTGACTCAGGTGTAGAGTTTGTGAATCTAGAGTTAGGGCGTGTAGAATTAGAATCTTGGCCCTACATGAGATCTGATGAATTGATGTCTTGGCAAAATTTTACATGAAAAAGTTTTTGGTGGGATTACTTTTTCTGTATTTATTTATTTATGTAACAAAGCCAGCACAGATCAAAATAATATTAACAGAGAACTTACACTAGACATAGGCCAATTAAAAGCTCCTATTTTTTAGGCCAAACATATGGTAGTAAACTTAATTCAAAGAGAAAAAGGGGGGTAATTTATAAGTACCGGGAACATAGTTTACTCTCTCTCTCTTTATACTTTATTGCACAAAAACAGAAGATACAGATACAACAAAATGGAAACTAGGTGTACAAAGGCGAGCTTATCTCTAAAAAGAGATTTCTTCCAGCAAACCTAATATGGACCTAGTTTATGTGGGGATGGGAATCTGTTAAGGGATGTGTTTGTGTGTGTGTGATTTAATCATATGGTCGCAACGGTATAACGAGAGAGAAATGTCGAAAACATCAATTGTCCTTGATTTCCTTGAGCTGGAGCAATAATTGCACCCTGAACTGGCCGCGTGAGAGGTGGAATATGTCCAGGTCTGCGAAGTGAGTGTTGTAGGTTCTTGGGAAAGTATTTCACTACAAGGAAACTATGGAAGGTATCGCGTAGATTTATTTTGTGCATAGGGCTGTAGCGGCAAATCCACGCTACGTTATTTTCAATCATCATTTTTTTTTCTGATCAATGGAAATGATCATTTTAGCCAGGAGGTATTTCACTCTATTTTTGATCACATCTTGTTTTTAACTGACGTTAAAAAAGGAGGAGGTTTCCAATTCCTTTTTTTTAGTGTGTTACCTCCTAACTGATATTATTTATGAACCGATTTCAAATATAATTTCATAATTTATTTATTTAACAAGAGTTACAGAAACATAGTGCACAAAGGCGAGTTTGTCTCTAATAAAAGATCTCTTCCAGCAAACCAGGATAAGATGGGAAAGGTTGTTAGCTAAGCATGGGTAGACCTAACTATATATTTATTTTTGTAACCCTGCCTACGAAGCCAAGGGTCTCGGTTCGAGTCCCGGTGGGGGCAAATATTTGTTTGATGAGAACGGATGTTTGTACCCTAGTCATGGTTGTTTATCTAGTGATCTGACTATATTTATCTATATAAGTTTGTGTATCGTTGTCTAGCACCCAAGATACGGGGAATCCTAGTTTGGGGCTAGATCAATGTGTGTAAATAGTGTCCAAGGTATTATTATTATTATTTTATTTAAAGGGAATGAACATTCCAGTTATATATTACAAAAAATAATAATTACAAATGGTGCCAGAGAATTAGTAACTGTAAACGGAACTGTCATTGAATACATCAATGAATATACAACGTGTCATTGAATAAACGCTTAATGAGAAACTAGTTTGTTCAGAATCATGAGCAGAGTCGATTTCACCATGGACAAATAATTCGTCCATGATTTCACTGACTTTAAATACAGGTCATATTTTTTGGAGAAAAAAGTTATTTTTGTTGCCCTGACTTTTTATTGCTAAGTTAACTAAGGCGCGACAGTACAGTTTAACTGACCAGAGGAAATCCCGATAGTACTAAATTTTAAGTATTTTTGTTGTTCTTACATGTTCATCATAACACGAAGAATAGAAGGGGCTTCGCTCCGCTCACCCCCTTTACCCTTCATCTAAGCTACCGCAGTGTTTTCCCTGATATTTGCTGTGCAAATCAGTATTTTTGATGTCAGAGAAAACACTGCGTATCCTTATATAATGATTGTGATAGAATAAGAGCTATTTTATTTTATTTTATTTAATCTTCCAGTTTAGTTCCTTCCTTCCACCTAAACGACCCGAATGGCCGAGTCGGCAGTGACCCTGACTACGAAGCCAAGGGTCCCGGGTTCGAGTCCCGGTGGGGGCAAATATTTGTTTGATGAGAACGGATGTTTGTACCCTAGTCATGGTTGTTTATCTATCTAAGTATAATATTTATCTATATAAGTAATATTTATCTGTATAATATTTATCTGTATAATAAGTATGTGTATCGTTGTCTAGTACCCAAGATACAGGGAATCCTAGTTTGGGGCTAGATCAATGTGTGTAATAGTGTTCAAGGTATGTTTAAGGTATAAGGTATTAGTCACATTTTTTGAAAATTAGAAACCAAATAAAAACTCAAATTTTTAAGTCATTTATGTAAACAAAATTGGGACTTTTCAGTGGTGTTTATGGTCAATGTCATAAGATGAATTCCGAATAGCGTATCTCGTCTTCTAACAGTCAAGTCAGTCCATATTATGTCGTATAATATGGACTGACTTGACTGTTAGAAGACATAAAGGGTTATTTTTCTTGTATAAAGGGTTATTTTACGACCCCTAGCCAAAAGTAAATATAATTTGTGGAAAAAAAAATAGTTAAAAATATAACAAGATTTTTAGATCCGCATTTTACGCCACTTTGTAAATCCTAAATTTCTAGACACGTTAAGACACCCTTGCAGCAAGGGGCTTGCTCAACGCACCGCGAGAATAAACTAATAATGGGTGGTTTGAATTTATTATTTAGATATGATGCGGGTGCGGGTGCGGGTGCGGGTGCGGTGGACAAACGAGAGTATAATTTTTAACCGAGCGAGCAAAGCGTCTCCGATTCAGAATTGGGAAAAAATGGTTCGATAATAAAATAGATTTTTCTTGTTGATTCAGTTTCTGGAAAATTAACAAATAGCAGAGTTGTAGAGGTTTTAATATTTCAAAAAATCATTACAGTCCGAACAGATGGACGGATTTTAACAAATGTTATATTGTTGGATTTGTCGCGACCGTGAGAGTAACAGACTATATAATGTTAGTGAAAAGTCTTGCCACGTTACGAAGGGTCGGTGTGAATCACCCCTCGTAACGGAAGCTTAATAAAGGAAATTTTGAGAGAAAGTCCTAAAATAAATGAAAGAGAAATTGGAATTAGTCCGATTTATTTACACAAGTTTTCTTACCTGTATAAAGTTATCCTACCTACCTATTTACAAGAAAATCTAATGACTGGCCCCTGGGTGTCGCTCGGCGTAAGTCGGCGTCAAAGTATAATCCGGATCCAGGTTTTGTAAAAAGCGGTTATCCGGTACAAGCTGTGTGGTAATTCGGATAACCGGGTCCAAGTTTTGAGAAATGCGGATATCCGGGTCCAGGCTGTGTGGTAATGAGGATATCTGGATGCAGTTTCGAGAAGAAGAGCACTTCACATCTACCACAGTAAAATATTGTAGGGCAGAGCATTTCACCTGGAATCACAGTATACTTTTTGAGAGGGAGAGTAATTTTTCATTCATCAGCGTTACCCGGGTAACCGGCTTCTTAGTTCCTCTTACTTTCGAGTTTTAGACATCAAACAACACTTTCTCTGTTTTTAAGTTTTCAGGACAACTGCTTTTCCTTCCAAACTTCGAAACTTCAAAACATGATTGATTTTGAATTTTGACATTACTCAACCCAGAGTGCCAGTGAGGGCCCTAGATAAAGACTATATGAAGCGTATAAAAAAGATCAGGTAGCAAGTTTTCAATAACTAATGCTGTCAAAGAAGATGTAAACATACAATTTTCATAGTTATTCCTACGAAATAAACTAGAAATCAACATTACATGAGTTTCTCGTTTGCGAAGCTGGACTATTTATCAGACGACAATAAATGAGTGCAAGGAGTTGAGTTATTGCTACGAAGAAAAGTGGGAATCAAGTCCATTACATGAGTAGTTTGCAAGGCTGGACTATTTAACAGACGACAACACATTAGTCAAGGTTCAGGCCCAACAACATGAATTTGGTGAATTATTTTAGTGAAAACCCTACAGTCTATAGGCTGGGTTTAAAACCGTAAAATGGAGTGTGCAAAGTTACCACAAGGTGCATTCATATGTTTATGTGTGTTATTAAACTAAAGTACCGCTCGCTCTATAGCTCACAGAGCCAAAATTAGTGTCTACAAGTTTGCGAAAAACAAACTACAAGGTTTCATAAATTAATTGTACTCTTGCAAAGCATCTTCAAAGTTATGACGTGAAAAAAATTGGCTAGGGGTCCAAAAATAACTGCATATAAACAAGGATGCTTTTGGCAAATTTCTGCGCTTAGTTCCATGCATTTTCATTGCCAAAATCGCTGTTACGAAATCGAAAATCAGTTTTAGTTTTCTTATCACCGAGTTGAATTTTCACTGCAGCAAAAATAAGAGCCATCTTTAACTTCAAGCTATTCCACAGAATCAATCATGAATGAGCTAACAAACGTCAGTCAAATAGTCACCCTAAGTAATTTAGTTTTTGCGTAATTAATAGCTTTATGACAAATTTGGGATATAAAAAAACAAGTAAAAATAAACTCGAAACCCATAATTTTCGGATAGGATATTATTATTGTAAAATTTGCAGAAAATCACTATAAATCTATCGTATAACCCATCACCTGTATTATAGGGGAGGAACAAACAGGAACAAATTAAATTAAAGTAGTTTTTTTTTCGTTTTTAACTTGGTATATTATGAACACATAGTTTTCATGTAGGCGTGTAGGCGCGACTGTATCTTTTCCATCCCGTATGGGAAAACAATAGTTCGTTTTTTTATGGACTACAAAATAGAGGAGGATTCTCAAATCGTCGGGATATCTTAGGGAATTGATCGATTCTCTACCAATACTTACGCGATTCTATACAATTTTATTTCAAGAGGCTTAGCAGAGCTATTCCAGTCACAATAACAAGCATTTTCTCTGATGCCGCCCGGCAGCGACCTGGCGTGTAGGGTAGGTAGGTTAGTGTAGATTTGTTTTTTTTGTTTTTTTTTATGTAGATTAAATGCTCAAGGTCTGTCAAAGAGCGATGGAGCGAAGCATAACAGTTGTTCGACTGACGGATCACGTCCGGAACACGACGCTACGCTCCATCACTGGCTTTGCTGACGTAGGCGCAAAGACCGCCAACCTAAAATGGGACTGGGTCGTAAACTTTTCCCGAATGCACCCCAAGAAGTGGGCGAAACTTGCCACGGAATGGGTGCCAAGCCACTGACACCAGCGTAGGGTCAATTTCCTACCAGACTGGGCGGGGGCAGCCCAGGACAGGATAAAGCGGACTAAGAAAGAGGTATTTTCTCGAGCTCCGTCGGGTTTCACGCTTGCTTCTCACATGGGAGATGCAGGTTCGAACCCTGACCATGTACCAATGAGATAATTAATTTATCTTAAGTACATTATCGGACGTTCAGCGTTTCAGATGACACGTTAGGCTTGTAGGTCCCGGCTACTATTGTAAAATCCCCCCACCAACCCCCACCTAGCCAGCGTATTCGGGTAAAGGCCTGTGCCCCACGGTGGGGGCTACATTTACTTCTTCATTAGACTATTCAATCAATGTGTAATAATATATAGTATGTAAATTAATGAAATAACCGATTATAAAAAAACTACTAGTTTTTTTCAAACATTATAAAAAGGGTGAAGAATTGAACATGGCTAAATCTCTTCATGTCCCTAAAGGGCTAATTAAATAACTAAAATTTCACGCATGTCGACAATTTGTTGTCTAATCTAACCAATTTCACATCAGCCCTCGAGATCTAACGTGGAAAGTGTGAGTCGGACTGTTTTGTATTGGGTTCCGTAGATAGTTTCAATGTATACAAGGTCCACTATCACGAAGAACCAAGAATCATAAGCAAGACCATGGCCTAGGACTATAACTTATGTACCTGCCTCCAATATGGTGTAACACTGAGCTGTGGCCGGATATTTAATTAAAATTTAAAACATGAAAAAATGTTTAGGATTTGACGTTTGTTTTGAGGTTAAACTACGGTTTATATTTTTGTAGTAAAAGGGGAAATGTAGCCCATTAATGTCCCCACCGAGGGGCTCGGTGTAAGATTGAGCCATACTCCACCACGCTGGCTCAGTGCGGGTTGATGGAGGGGTGTCGGGCTAGTAGCCAATCCGACGTCAGAAGTTATCAAGCTATTAGGGCCTCTGACACAGCTTTACGATTACTACCACCGAGTAGCGATAGCAGCCGGGCCCTACAGCTTAACGTGCCATCCCAAACACGGAAGCGCTCGATACAAATGCCACATATCTGAGATAGATATAAGAAAAAAGTTATCTTAGATATATTTTATTTAAATAGGTTCAGCGCTTCAAAAGTTATTAGCTTAAAGGAAAAAAGTGAAACAAATTTTAGCCCTAAAGTTTCATTAACATGTAGATCTGTATCTGTGTATCCTATATGGAGTGGCTAAGGTGCTGCTGTACCCACGTTTAGCAAGGTATTCCACTCCATATCACGTGATCGACCTCTGTGGCGCAACGGTTGTGGCTCTGCCTACCATGCGAGAGGTCCCAGGTTCGATCCCCGGCTGGGGATGAAGAAAAAAAAACAAGGTCTTGGATGTTTATATGTGTGTGACGTCGCTGTTTCTGGTTCCCACGACACAGGGTATCCTGGTGTGGGGCCAGAAGCAATGTATGTGCCTGTATGTAAATGTTGATTTCATATTATATGTTATAACATCACAACGGTACCCAAAAACAGGTAGTATTGCAATAACTAGTAAATCAGTGGGGTGCCCATCAAACCGGGGCCTTTGTGGGATTTTCTCGGCTCTTAGCGACATATGTCCCGGCCCCGACAAATTCTGCGAGGGGGCGCCCTAATCGTAAATTATGCGGAAAATTCGGTGTAATTATTTTTAAGAGCTGCTTTTCAGTTAACTAACTATCCATTCCGGTACGGGGTGCCTTTCACTAATTGACAAAAGAAAAATAGGCGATATTGGCCCGAAATGTCCACCACTAGCAAGAGATAAGTCTGTCATCGGAAGGCCCACTAAAAATAAATAGCAACATTCACTGGGAACAGAAGATCTTGTCTTGTGGTCCTGCCTGTCTTGTTGGCGGAGTACACTACTTATGAAGCGACGAGGGCGAGGTCCGGTGGCTACGTCCCTTGTGGATATTAGGACCGTAAAAGGGAGATCTCGGCTCCAGGTTGCTATGCCTGGGGACCACTGGTCCAACAGCTTTTTTTCTTTTTTTTTTTGGAGGGGAAAAAAATGGAAATACCCATGCCCAGGAGTCAGACCTCCCTGCTATGTCCGGGTTCCCCACATATTGAGCGGGCATCAGCTCGTGTGGTGTCAGCATCAGCAAAACACAACCCCTTTGTGTTTACAGTTATCTGTCTAAGACTTTATTGTGAGCCATGGATGGTCCAACAGCTTATGCTCGGACGTTCTATGTATAGTTAGTAACCGAAGAAAATTATCTTGCGCGATGCAGGATCGATAGTCAATTATTTCTGCGATCCGTGATGACATCCGTTGGCAACTTATGTCAATTGCTGCGTTTATTTGCTTGACATCCATCTTATATTTTAGTATGTGGACCGCCTGATAGGTGACGCCACACTTATTTCTGACCTCAGAATAATTGTCTCTACTTAGTTTCATTAATGTCGTACGACCACTTTGGAGGTCATTCATCAAGCCATTGTCTAGCATGATCATCTCTTTGTCAGATTCTCTTTTGAGAAGAGAACCTGAAACGTCAGTAAAAATATTCAAAGCCATATTACACTTTTTCGTTTTTTGCTATGGCTGCTATCGAAGAGATGTTTCAAAATAAACTTGCCCCCTTCAACAATTGAGCTCCCTAGAGGGCCAATTATATTTATTAGCTTCAAACTCAAATTAACTCAATCATTGCTTAGTTGTGTTGGGATCACCATTAGTAGGTAACTGTACACCCAAAAATTGTCTCCCATTTGAGAAAGTGTTGCCTCCCTTTTTGTATGAAGGGCGTAAATTATTTAGGGTGCTATAGTTTGCCAAGCTTTCAACGAACCCAGTGATTTTATAGCAGCAACACTGCCGAAAATGTCATCATGGCGTTTGTTGACTTAGTTGTTGACAAACTTATCTGTAGAACGGGGAAAGGGGAAACTACGGACGCCATTTTGAAATTCAAAATTCAAAAAATTTAAAAAGAGTTTATTTCCATATGAAACACATAGGTAACATTTGGAGATTGTCAAATCTTAAACTAACACATGTATAAGGTACATGGAACTATAGAACTCAATTTGAATTCCGTCACCTCAATGTTTTAGATGCTGGAGGCAAAGAGGCGACTAGAAACCTCCAGCTTTATACGTTATTTTTACAGAATTGGAGCAAACACCTTCCCAAGCTTTCTTTTCTTCTACATAATCTGATATTTTGTAGTAACCTTTTTACATAAGTGATTTTTAACAACATTTTTAAATTTATATACAGACAATTCTTGTAACTCAGTCGGTATTTTGTTGTAAAAGCGAATACATTGCCCTTTAAAAGATACATTAACCTTATGGAGCCTAGTAGTAGGTATAGCTAGTTTATTCCTATTTCCAGTGTTGACATTGTGCCTGTCGCTATTCTTAGGAAATTTATCAATATTTTTGTGGACGTACATTAGGTTTTCATAAATATACTGACACGGCACTGTCATAATGTTATTTTCCTTAAATTTACAACGCAGTGACTCTCTGGGACCCACATTGTAGATTGCACGACCAGCCCTCTTTTGCAGCACAAATATTATGTTAATGTCTGCAATGATAATGTCACTTATGAAAATATAATATGAAAATGTCACTTCGCTGTCAGTTGTTGTTGTGTTGTGTTGTTCAGTTGAGAGTCCATTAGTTTTTCCAATATTTCAAGTATTTTGTTTGATAATCATGCCGAAAGCAATCAAAGGTGGTGTACGAGAAATTATTCTCAAAATGAAATTATTCTTTGATGCAGAAAAGCTGCAAAAAGCTCCAATAATACCGTTTGAAAAAGAATACAAACGCATTGCAGCCGCTTCAGGCTAGTGTTACCAGATTATTATTAAATAATTTCTCGACATCGTTTGATAATACGTTATTAACTAAAACAGCTTTATTTGTTCCAATTTAATTTAGATTATATATAACCTGGTGCCCGCGACTTCGGCCGCCTAGAATTTTCTCAAATTTTATTACTCTAATGATGAGTTATTTTTCTTTTAGATATTGGTATATCAACAATTTATAAAATGGGTACGAAAATAACTACACCAGGAAAATCGAGAAAAAGGACACGTGGCAAAATAGAAGTTGACAGTTTCGATCTAGCTTTGATCAAGCGAAAAGTGCATGAATTTTATGCGATTATAAGGGAATTGCCAACGATTGATAAACTGCTTACTGATCTAAAAGATGACATAAATTTCCAAGGTTGCAGAGAAACACTTCGTAAATTGTTACGAACAATTGGCTTTCGTTTCCAAAAAACACAAAGCAATCGCAAGGTTTTAATCGAGCGCAATGATATTTCTACGTGGAGAGCTAAATATTTGCAAGAATTAAATAAAAACGCTTTATCAGCTAATCGTCGACCAGTTATATACTTAGACGAGACTTATATACATTCCCCATATACCACTAAAAATGCTGGCAAAGTCAAGAAACAGATGGAGTTCTAGAACCTGTATCTAAAGGGCAACGTTTTATTATTGTTCATGCCGGAGGAGAAACGGGGTTTGTCCAAAACGCAGACCTTGTATTTAAATCAAATACCAAAAGTGGGGACTACCACGACGCAATGAATAACACAAACTTCAAAAAGTGGTTAACCGAAAAATAGCTATCCAATCTTGAAGATCCATCTTTGGTAGTAATGGACAATGCTCCATACCATAGCATTCGGGTTAATAAGGCTCCAAGTACAAAAAACAAACAAACCCGAAATTCAAAAGTGGTTAAATGAGAATAGTTTCGAATTCTCATCAGAAATGACTAAACCACAGTTGCTGGAGATTGTCAAACGATACAAACCTGACCCTATATATGAAGTTGATAATTTATTAGCATAACATGGTCACAAATGTTTACGGCTGCCACCCTATCACTGTGACCTAAATCATATTGAGATGGTATGGAGTTCAATGAAAAGGAGAGTAGCAGAAGTAAATATAGAGCACAAAAATGAAAATATGCCGAAACTAGTAACCGAAGCGTTCAGTTCTATTGATGCCTTAAAATGGCAAAAATATTGTGCACACGTGCATAAAATTGAAGAGAATTATCGACAAAACGATGGATATTTAGATAAGCCCTTTATAGTCAATTTAGACAGTGGCTCTGATACCGATAGTGACAGTCACTCAGATTTCGAGGAAATTAGTGGAATTTATCCAGTCCACCATACATATGGCATTAGTGCACATACTTCGGCTTCATTAGATCATAATTACTGTGTGAAAAGTTTTCAATAAAACGAAAATTTGAAATGCAATGTGTCAGCAATTATATTTTTATAAGCAATATTTATACTTGATCATTTGTCGATCATACGGTCTGGTCGAGTAGACCTCTTGTAAAGTACGTATTTAGATGTTAAAAGTTGTGATAAGTGCCAAGTGCTTTATATTGTGGATTTTAGTTATTAATAAATGTTATGTACATATGTATATTTTTTATTTGGCTAACAAAACGGCTATATTTATGTATCAATCCTAAATTAATAAATCGCTAAAAATATTCGTGTGTTACATCCACTATTTGCACCGATTGCAGCAATTTATGTAATATGTGGCAACCCTTTTCGATGGTGGCGTCATCCCTTCATTCTACAGATAAGTTTGTCAATTTGTCCTATCCTTGTTCTGAGAGTCAGATAAACGAAACTCTTCGTTTAAATTTTTGTAACGTCTTCGGTTTGGTTTATTTTTACTCTACAGAATTAAGTTTTTTTTTTTTTACTGAAATGAGTTCATTCGGAAAATACACAAAACAGAACTCAGAAGATACGACACGATAAGCAGGCATAGAATATAACATAAATTTTGAAGATACTATTAAATAATCCCTGTCTATAAAAAATATTAAAACATATGGGGCCTTACCACAAAAAAATAAACTACTGTTCAACACTTGTTTAAAAACAAATACGTATGGCATTTGACGTTTGTTTTGAGGTTAAACGCTGTTTAATTTTTTTGTGGTAACACGGATGTAGTTTTCCGTTCCACGAGAACAAGCTGTCACCAAAGTATTCCTGCTCCATCTTCGCATTGAAAGGCACTGACATGTTTTCGCGTACCTCTTACTCTCATGGAAACTGCTCTTATAACTGAGATTTGTATTTTCACTTTCAGCCAGTACACTATTTGAGAATATGCTTTTCCCCATTTCTCGTTAAGTTTTGATACGTTTTTTTTTAAACTGTTATAATCAGTTCCTTAGGCTCCATCGTATGAAATAACTAGTGGGGTGAATGAGGTTCTTAGTTATTAGGTTTTTAGCTGCGCGGTCGTATTTTGAGTGTTTCTCTCGGCTATGTCTCTGTGCTGTTTTTTGCCAGGTGAGGTTGCTGTAAGTGGAAGCGTCAGCAACTACTATGCGTACGTCGAAGAACGCTTTCCTTGCATGTTCCCAAACACTGTTTAGTAACAGATCACTTATAAGTGCTGGTTGATTTATATTTGCGTCTTGCATTATGGGATCTATTGTGCCAGCTCCCCAGGCTTCAGCCCAATTTTTACTATCATCTCTGTGTTGACCATGTCCTTTCTTTATTAATCCTCATTTCCTCGTTTAGGTCGAAATTATTCTCTCCGCATCCGTCGCAGGCCTGAGGGAGGTTGGCAGGTTCGTGGGCGTATCTAATAGCTAAAGCATCCCTAAACTGGGTAGCTGTGAGATCAGTATTATTTGTGGTGGTCGGGATGATAGTTAGCCATTGTGACGTTTTCTTTTTAACGACTCTTTGGATACATCTTTTCATTTTATTTGGTATTTTAAGTATTATGACATTACTTTTTTCAGCGTCTCTCTTTTGCCGCATGAGTTTGATCGGCTAGTAAGTCTAGATTTTCTTCAGATTTTATGGCATGCGTTAGTACACATTTTGATTCTAACGATGTTTTATCACGATAACAGTCGTTGTTATTCATGGGTTCGTTAATGCCTAGCCCGCCAAGTTTCACCGGTAGGCTGAATAGTTCATGTTCCAGTGACGTTATTTCTCTGTCAAAGATTGATGGTATCAGTGTTGTCATGATGGTTTGTTTCAAAGTGTGAAATTCCTCACAAGTGTAGTCCATGACTGTTTTTAAGTATCTCCATTCGCATTGGAGTGATTTTGTAAAGGCTGTATGTACAAGTTGTGGGTGTTTTTTATTTGCTTTTGATAGTAGTCTTATACATTCAATCCATTCTTTAACTTTTTCTTTGATGTATTATTTTCGTCCATTCTCGTCTCCGGTGACGCCGCTCAGAAACCGATGTGAAAGTACAGTCTTCACTCCAAGGTTCCTTAAAAGTCTGTTAGCTTCCACGGTTGATTTATTTTTGACTATGATATAGCTTTTTGAAGGTTCTGGGAAATAACTGTATTTTGGACTTTCATCAGTTTTTCTAGCCATTCTTTTAAACTTTTTAGTTTACCAAAAAAGGCGGAATCATCATATTATTAGGGGTAGAATTCCGACTGCATACATTAGCATTGCTAATGGATCACCCTGTGTTGTTGCTTCCTTGCTTAAGATTAAATCGTTTTAGCCTGATAGGCAAAGGACTGCGTAACCTCTATATGTGTTGAAAAGACATCTTACACAGCGCGGCCAGTAGATTCTAGCATTCCAGAGAGCGATTGGGCGACTCAGCGCGTTGAAGGCATTCGCGGCATCTATAAGTAGGAGGCCTTCATCATATTCACAAAACATTTGGTCATGGCATGAATCCCTCCTTCAATACCTCATTTCATACCTGCACATAGCTGATCAGAGCCACATGCTAGTTTAACATCTAGCCCTGTTGCGGTTGCCATGGCTTTTGCAATTATGCGTTGTAGTATTTCACCTATGCCGATAGGGCGGACGCCTAGACATTTATCCAGTGCTATACCTCTTCTTGCTAATAGAATTCTTATGCAGTCCCAATCGACAATTTCACTGCTGAGTTTTCTAGTTAGTGCTGCGATTGATTCTCTCATTTCTGAGCTGTGGCTCCCAAAGCGGAGTAGAAGTGATTTCCATTATTCTGAGTCGGTGCCGCTTGGTCCAGTTCCGCCAGACAGTTGTCTAGCAACTTTTTCTATGAGGTTTAAGGTGATATCGACATTCGTTATAATGGGAAGGTCAGGTTGGTCTATAAAATCTGATAGTTAGTTAGTTACTCGGTTAGGATGTTTGTCTTTAAATATTAAATGTACTGTTTTATTTCCTAGTTTTTCAGATGTGTCCAAGATTCCACCCCCAGATCTTCCCATTATCCATCTATTTGCTTGTCTAATTTTTACTTGTAACATAAGGTGGCCAAATATTCGGGCAGTATGATCAGAATCTTGTTTCTGTTTGTTTTTGATGCTAAATTTTAGTTGCACATTAGAGTATCTTCAATCAATTCATCTTAATGACCTGATTGCCATATATCTCCAATCTTCTTCGAAGTGTTCGCATAATATCCTGTCCTGATTTAACCAAATTGTCTCTCTGTAGTATTGTACTACATAAGATGAATATTTTTTCAGAGATTCCTTCTCCTAGTAGGTTGTTTGAGAGTTCTTTAGGTAATACTAGGAATCAGGTAATACTCGCCATATATATATGTCAGACAACAACGAACTCTTCAATTGCATCGAATATCATCTGTCATAGTCACAATATAAAAAAGACGGCGAATATTTCAAATCGAAACTTTCGGGAAACGTTATTTTAATTATAAAAGTGGTTTATCAGTGAGATAAATTATAAAATTGGATCAGAAAGTCATGTAGTACGATATCATATAGAGTAAAATTTATATGAGAAATCATCAAAACTTAGGCTAATTCATTAGCTACCACAGGATGTTATTTCGTAGATTTTCTTGTATTTTATACATTTTGGTGGATACATTAGGCTAGCGGAGGATTTCCCAAATTATTTCGGCCAAGGAACATCAAAAATACGTTAATATTAGCGTATTTACAATAATTTACCTACTTATTACTAATTTGTCCAAGAAATAGATAATAATAATGTCATAACAAACCATCTTTTCAGGATTTTTCTAAAAATTAAAATATTTCACGTATAAACCGCTAGTTTGTGACTCAGACTGTAACTATACAATAAAAAGTTGGTAAAGACCAGTTTCACATGTGTTCCATACCTACAGACAACAGTGCAATCTAGTGTTTTTGATGACTTATGTCACCTGAATAATAGGATCAGTCGGTAGAAAATACTACGATATAAGCTGTTTAGCTAATTGCTGAGGACTGCAGATTCCAATTGGCAGAGAGATGCCTCTCATCAACTATGAGACGGCACTAGTCAACACCGGGAGCGCGTCATCACGCTGATGCATCTAGCTCAATTATACGAAACTATTCTACGAGTTCTTCGAGGCTTGTCGTCGCCGTGTGCTGCGACGACGTCGTACAGCGCCACGACCAGTGGTGTGTTGTGGGACTGCACTACGAAAATTTTTTTAAGTAACTCATTAATTATTTATTTAAATTTTATTGGTCATATATTGTACATGGAGGTAATAATGTATCATCTAATTTAATTTTACAATTTGTATATTAAAAAAAAGTAATTTAGTTTGTATGAGCATGTCTACAGCTTTGTGTCCCCACTGCCCCGATTCATCGAGGCTATATGTGGTTCCCCGTGGTTTGAGTGTGCATATTAGCCGCATTCATGGAAGTAGTCAGACGCGCTTCGCGCGGTTGCTAGTTCAGGATGCCCCGAGTGCGTTCCCTGGGGTGGTGGCGTCCACACCTTCTTTGGACCAGTTATCAATTCTGAGGAGGAATGTTAGGGTGCTTAAACACATTCCGAAGGGTGCTAGGTGCATCGCTGCGTCTAAATTGTCACAGGTTATTGAACGCTGCATACAGTCTAATGACCTTTTGGATTGGTATAGTTTGTTGACCTTTTCTTACACTGCGCTCAGGGTTCCCTCATCGGAGGACCGTAGCCGTTCACTCACCGCGAAAGTGAAGGAAAATGTTGCAAATGAAGCTCCGAGTGACTCACTTGCATCAGTTTGCGCCACGATGGGGGTTCCCTTGGGTCAGAGGTCGTTTTATAGATTAGTAGAATCGAAGGTGCACGATGGTGATCTGAGTGGAGCGGTTCGGGTGTTATTGTCGGACTGTTCCATCGCACCTGATAATGACGAGACCCTGAAATCCTTAAGAGAAAAGCATCCTTGTCCTCACCGACCTTTGGACTTTCCTCCTGAACCTGATCTTTCTTCGGTGTGTCTATCTGTGGAGGTGGGTGACGTTGCGCAGACAATTGCCTCTTTTAAGAACGGCTCGTCTGGTGGGTTGGATGGTTTGCGCCCTGAGCACCTTAAGGAATTAACGTCTGTAGGGGCTGGTGATGGTGGGGTTGCACTGTTGAGTTCTCTATGTAATTTGACAAACTACATGTTGAAGGGCGTGATTAATAGGGAGGTGTGCCCTTATATCTATGGAGCCTCTCTTTGTGCTTTGGAGAAGAAGGATGGGGGCATTCGGCCAATTGCTGTGGGCAGCGTGATTCGGCGTTTGGTGTCAAAGATGTGCTGTCGTGCGGTGAGAGGTGATCAAGCATCGCAGTTGCAGCCTGAGCAGTTAGGAGTCGGAGTAGCTCTGGGGTGTGAGGCTGCCATTCATGCTACTCGTTCATATGTGATGAGCAGGGTTGCCTCACATGAAATCGTTGTTAAGGTGGACGTTAAGAACGCCTTTAATACTGTTGAGCGGGACGTCGTCTTAAGTAGGGTGAAGTCTTGTTGTCCAAATTTGTACCCATACCTGCACCAGTGTTACAGTGCCACTAGTAACTTGTTTTTCGGTGGGAGCCTGGTGCAGTCAAAGGTAGGGGTTCAGCAGGGTGATCCCTTGGGTCCTTTTCTCTTCAGTATGGCAATCCAAGAAGTTGTGGCTTCTTTGCGTTCACCTTTAAACGTGTGGTATTTAGATTATGGCACAATCGGTGGCAGTCCAGAGGTGGTTCTGGAGGATCTTAGAAGACTGATACTGGGGTTCGGCAAATTAGGGCTTAAGTTGAATACCCAGAAGTGTGAAGTATTTTCTTGTTCAGGACAATTACCTCAAGAGGTGAGCGACGAAATCCAATCAGTCGTTCCCGGAATCATTCTTAGGAATAAGGTGGATTTCACACTTCTGGGTGCTCCTATTTTCCCGGAGGGCATTCCCGGAGTATTGCAATCAAAAATTGATATCCTTAAGGCGTCGAAACCACATTTAAAGCAGCTTTCCGCCCATGTTGCCTTGACGATTTTAAAAAGTTGTCTTTCTTCACCAAGGCTAACTTATTCCATACGGACTGCCCCGATTTGGTTGCACAGGGAGATAACTTCTAGATACGATGCAGTTTTGAAGGATTTGTTGGAGTGCATCATCAACGTAGAGATGTCCTCGTCTCAGTGGGTGCAAGCCACGCTGCCCATCAGGTACGGGGGTTTAGGTGTTCGACGCTTGCAGGACACCGAGCTCCCTGGCTTTCTGGCTTCTTCGCATGGTGTTGTGGACCTCGTTACTCACATCTTGGGTATACATGGTGACGGGTTCCGCATTCCTTTTGCGGGGGAGGCGGAGAGCTTATGGCGTGCCCGGTGTCCTAGAAGCGACCTGCCGGAAAGGCTATGTAGTCAGCGCTCCTGGGATGAGGTCCTGTGCGAAGTCATTCGTGATGATCTCCTCGCTCATAGTTCGGGGCCGGAATTGGCGCGCCTGCGTGCCGTTTGTCAGTCCGACTCGGGGTTGTGGCTGCACGCAATGCCTTCTCCCCAGCTGGGAACTTTCCTGGACGACGACACTTTGCGCGTGGCAGTCGCTTTGCGTTTGGGCTGCACTATCTGCCAGCCGCATCGATGCGTTTGTGGGGCATGGGTCAATGAGTTGGGTCGCCATGGCCTACATTGTACCAGGAGCGCTGGCAGGTTTTCGCGGCACCACGCAATAAACGACATCGTTCGTAGGGCTTTGGTATCGGCCAACGTTCCTAGTGTGTTGGAGCCGCCAGGTTTGTGCCGGTCGGATGGGAAGCGTCCGGACGGCTTGACCCTGGTACCTTGGGAGAGAGGACGTTCCCTGCTATGGGATGCGACCTGCGTCTGCACCTTTGCAGCCTCCCATGTCGGGTCAACGGCGGCCCGCGCTGGTGCAGCCGCCGAGTCTGCCGCAAGACAGAAGTGCCTTAAGTATGCCGCACTCACGGGAAGCTACATCTTTGTGCCTCTTGCGCTCGAGACGACTGGGGTTTGGGGGACACAAGGGAAAATATTTATCAAGGATCTGGGGCGCCGTCTAAGGGATAGAGGATTTGACAACCGCTCTGGGGCATTTCTGATGCAAAGGATCTCCCTGGCGGTGCAGCGGGGAAATGCTGCAAGCGTCATGGGAACCTTAGCCTCGGCAATGTCCCGGGGTGGTTTATTCGCGTAGTTGTTTCTTTTAGTGTTTCTATTTTATTTTTAATTCATATATTTTGGTTACTTTCATTGTTAATAAAAAATAAAATTTGAGAAATAGATAGTGATGTGAAAAATTATTATCGAAAAATTGTCTAGTATGAAATAATAGTGCTTATTGCAATGATTTGATCTGTGTTTAGGAACCTTTTCCACAAAGTAACATTGATGTGGGAAAATTCATGCGTAATTAAATGCTACCCTTTTAATTTTAGATTTCCTGGTAAAAAACTACTGCTAAATTACGGAATTATCTCGCGGATCCGGCTGGACGGCAAAAACACGCGCGAATTCTCAAGAAGATTTTACTGCAGAATGATTCAACCAGCTCTAAAAAAATCGCTGACTAATACAAACTACTATACCAACACTAATCTCCCGTTCACATTTTTATTAGAGTAAGAGCTCATTTACACGGGATGCGACATTCACGATTCGTCAAAATATCCCAATAGACATTATACTCGTAGATGCTGCTGACATTTGTCAATATATTTTACTGATATTTTACTTCGTCATGGTACGTCAAGGATATGGTATTATATAATCGTGATTATCGATCTATATTAATTAATCGTGTGTAAATGTAAATGAGTGTTTAATTTGTAAAGACATTTGTCTATCGCTATTAAATTATCGATTTAACAATGTGTACCTTTTTATTGATTATATTTTTTAAATAATAACAATATTTTTATTTCGAAGCACAAAAGTATCCATATGTTGTTTGCAACAGACAAATAACTTACTTACTCTGTGGTCATATCTATCATAACTTAACCAACCACTTTTATTGGTTTAAAAAAAACATTTAGTAAACCGCTAGTTTGTGAATGACTAACTGATGGACTTCACTAAAGCATAAAAAATTAATTAAGAGCAGTTCTTCTTCTGGTTTTCAAGAAGTGTTAAAGCAGGCTACGGTCGGAATTTGCTTGGAAATATTCATAGGGAAAATAATGGTTTGTATTTAAAGATAATTTTATTCCTACTTTTAATTTAAAATGTTTGTATAAACGTTCAGCCAAAATACTGTATCACTGGTATAAGGTTATTTGAATTTGCCGCGCTTTGCCCGGTTCATGATTCTTTAGACAGAGTCTATATACCTGGGGCCCAATTCTGTACTGGAAATTGCATCGCGATCGCATTGCAACCGCTCCAAAGGGTGCAAAATGCCGCATTTGACAGTCAGTCTCCAAACAAAATATGTGCCTCCGCCAAGCCAAACACAGCATTCCACGCCCCTCGGACGGAGCGATCGCGATGCAATCTCCAGTACAAAATTAGGCCCCTGATGCCAATTTTATTGCCAGAGTGCCGCCTGGAGGGGGTGGTGGCGGATGGGAACAAGAGAGAATATGCATGGGCAAGCGAGAGATGGAGACCTCATCAGCGGCCGAAAAACCTTTTTATACCTATACTACTTTACATTTTCCGTTCTCTATTGTACCGCCATCTATGTGAATAGTCAGAAACTAAGCTAATTCGGTTTTCATTTACCAGAGCCGGGAGCACGAGTATATGACTGATCGTAAAAGTGTTCGAGTTCAAATGAAATGAAGCCTACAACCTTGTACATAATAACTAATAAGTAATAAGAGTCACTGAGAGTTTAATTAGAATACTTTTTCGATGAGTAATTATTCGTGTTACCCACACAGATGGATGGGGCTAGATACCGTGAGAACAGAGAGTAGTGATGTGCAAGGGCCAGTCGATCAGAATTAGAAATATCGATGATGTAGATATTACAAAATTAAAAAATACATGTCAGATTTGACGTCATTTATTCATAAAGACAATTTCAATAAATGAACGCACTAAATTACAATAATTTTGAGATATGTCACTTATAATTAGCACAGTGGTGTATGTTATGCCATTACTATATATTACGTTTGGTGTTTTTGTGATTATTATGAACCTTATTTTTATAACGTTGTAGATATTCGCATGTTACATTAACATCAAAATAATCTTCACTGTTACATTGACAATAAAATATTATAATATTAGTAAAAACATGACACCACCACATATTTTTTATAATTAAGTATGTATATTATAATAAGCTACAATACTTTTACGCTATTGTTATAAGATCAATGTTATTGGAAGACAAATCGTATGGCGTATAATAATTTTAGTACATTATCTTTTAAAATACAAATGCACCGATATGTTCGTAATGCTACCAAACTATTCAGGAAACAAACTACGGGAGTTTCTTACAAAATATTAGGAAAATAGTATCATATATTCATCTACATAATAAAAATGCGTCAGAAATATCTGAGGTTCGTGAGGAAATTTCAAATAAAAAGTACACAGTAGCCATTTGTAATTTTCTAAAGATCGAAATTTTGCGTTAGAAAAATCATGTGCTATTCAAATCGTAAAATTTGACAAGTGACTTATAAATAAGAAATATTTACAATAGACGACAAAGAATCATTCATTGTAGATATAAATACATAGAAAATTTCAAGTATAGTATTATAAAAAGAAGTTGAGACATCTCGACTCACTCTGCAAAACGAAAGCATTTTTATATACAGCGGGAAGCAACATAGATAAGTCAGAGAGGAATATAATTTATTAATTAATACTTAAAAACTCATCTTATATGTAGGATAACTTTTCACTTAGAAACAGACTCACGAACAAACAATCACGAAACGTTGACAACGAATACAAATTTATTATCTATAAACTTATATATAAAGCCGTAGCCGATATGTTTCATGTTAATTGATGAAGCATATTATAAGTATACAATTAATTCAAGAAAGCCTCTCGATTTATGATAGTAATTGAAAGCGATTAACACAAAGCGCCCCTTAACTAGCAAACCTTTTTGGTTACTTAAGCCATTTTGAATAAATGAGAAATATAATCACAAACCTTCAGTAATATAGATGTATATTAGTAATTTTTCACTAGGCTATGCTGCATTTCTATTGTGTGTTTTCCTGTACATGTTGTCAATGACCGACAGAAATGGATGCTTGTTGTTAAAGTTAATTTCCATTCATTGCTAAGTTGGTATAAGTAAATCTTAAAAAACTAAAACAGTTTTGTGAAGATGTATGGTATATAATGGAAGGTAACAGAGGTAGATAGAGCGATTATTTGGATTGAATAAGATACTACTGAGATTTCGAGCAATCGAGATCACCGATTACAAAGACATTAAGACAACAAATTTTCGTATAGATAGATACAAGAGAGGAGAATTCTATAAAATACGTGACATTGGCGAAATTAACCTTAGGTAGACCTACATTAATTAAGAATTGAACTCATTAGAAATTAGTAACCACAAAGGTCTGCGCACAATACAACATCAAATTCAGCCTGTTCGTATCGAGCACGGCGAACAATAAAAACATACTTATTGCTTTTACACGTAATTTCCATTTAACATGTCCGCTTACACAGCAAACAATCGTCAAACAAACATCTCTTATACAAATATAGTATAAGATGCCACAAAAACTATTATCATATCGAAGTATACAAACAACAACTTTCCTTCTTCAGAAGCTATTCGTATTTATCTCTCAGTAGAGAAAGAAGTGGTGTCAGCTGAGCTGGCTTACATCCTAAAAAATTCAGCTTCTAACCATCCAGTTGGCCTATCAGATATCATTACAGGTTACAAAGAGAGGTCAACTATTTTATTTCCTTGGGAAAGCTTGTTCAGACTCAATAGTTATTTTTATTGCTTCAGTATAATAATAATTTCCGTGAAATCTTATATAGTGATGGTCGTAAAATTATACATTTATTATCATCTCTGATATGTATTATGGTAATATCGAGCATTTTCATTGGAATTTATAGTATCAATATAGTTACATATTATATTATATATAGTCATTAATAATTGAGTTGATAAATGCACTTACAAATAAATAACATCCCCAGACTATAATAATTTTTAGGTGTCTCATAATTATGGCCTTTTCATTTGCTTGGTAATATAGTTAACTATACCTTTGTCAATATATATAAATTGTGAATTTGTGCTATTTTAATAACATAATATGAACTCCGTTATTGATATTATTTATGTATTTCTATCGTAACAGAGTTGTGGTTATATGGGATTAAATACATTTTATACATTATCTTCAATCAATCATCAACAACAATTAAACAACTTTTTGATTTCGAAAGTACAAATTTCACCATTTCTCAATCTTCTTTGTGTTTTCGGCTTTTATAGATAAAATATGTCGAGAAGGCCTAGCACGATTCTTTTGTTCTCACTTAATTTTTCTGTCTCGTGCTTAAAGTTAACCAATCTCGTTATCTCACCTTTTGATAACGCATGCATGTCGCCCCATCAACATTTATATTTTTGTTATTATGCTTGCTGTACAGCAATATATTGACTTCAAATATATTTAATGCGTCAATTAAGTTTTTTTTTTTTCAAATATTAATGTAAGAAACAAAAGTTAATGTCGAAACAAAATAAAAATAAACTATTTTACATTAATCTCACTTGTTACTTCAATAGTCACATTCGATAACATTTAACAACAGTTTGGTCTACCGCACTCTAAGAAAAACGTCCATCTGACGTTATCGATAATATCGATATTGGCATATGTTTAATATACATCACTAGCTCGGCTAAGTTACAAGCAGGATCCATAGCTAGGTCTATGGCAGGATCGTTCAATGAGTTTTAGACCTCATAATATCATCTAACTCTAGTCAAATAATCCGCTTCACAAGCCAATCCTAAGGATTAAATGACCAATTATGCTCGAAACCTTAAACAAATAATACAAAAACGTTTGCGCGTTGGAAACACTCCAAAATATCAAAGTTTATAAAAGAGAATACTTCATAAAGATCTTCGTACCTACCAAATCATGATTGATTAATGATCTTAGTGGAAAATATTTCACTAATTTTAATAATATCCAAACAGGGCCGCCTTTCTATGCACGGGATTTTCTGACAGCTGATTAAAAACAAACAAAGCTTCTGAATACTGCATTATTAGATATCGCTCGTGTCGTGTTTGCGAACAATGTCATGAACTATGGTCATGAACAAAACCATAGACAACAGGATAAAAGTCCTTCAACAGAATCACTGTTTAGGATGTTGGTAGTGATTGAATGTTGGAGTTTACCAAACATTTTTTTCGAGTCACAGAAACCTTAATGAGCAAAGAGTACCCAACGAGTATCAAGGTGGGTCGAATCTTTTTTCAGCTATAAGGAAATCCCCGTTCCCTATTTTTTTTCGACCTATTTTTCCATCCTCACTGTTAACGGTTATCTGAGGCATTTGACAGAATTTGAACGTGTGAAATATCAAATAAAGTTATCTGAATGTTTATCTGGAGATGAAAAAATCACCCTGAAGCCTTTTGCTACTGGGCTGTCCGTTTAGGCCCGGATGCAAAACTGTCACTCAAAATTCGATGGTCACTTAAAGTCATGCTGTCACTGTCACTCGCTCGGAAACTGACAGCGCTACTATGACATTTAAGCGGCACTTAATTTGTGCAGGCGTTCGTGCATTCGGTGATTAGACATGTATTTATATGAATATAGCTCTAATCTTCCAACGGTTGCAGTCAGTTTGGCGAGTATCTTTGTCCGCATTCACAAGCATTGATGTGGCAACGGGCTATTCCCTTGTCACGCAAAATGGGGTATCAAATATATGGCTAAACGGGGCTACAATTTTCCATCTGCCACCCCGTTTGGTAAAATGGCGTTACGCAATGTCAAGTCAAACCAATAATGTCGAAAAATTACAGTTTTTCATGAACCACAAGTCATATTTGACGTGAACTGCGTCAATTTTGCATTGGAGTGACTATAAGGGCAGCTGCTCTGCTACTAATTCTATTAATTTTTTATCAACTTTCCCGAACACATGGTACCGTAAAAAGGAGCGAGTAGAGACCAAGGCGTGAATAGTGAAATAACTCTTATTCTCTCTTCTATACGATCCATCCTTAGTCACCCCTGGATCTGTACTCACCCCATTACTCGGTAGCCAAATCTAAACCCCGGCCCATGAAACAGTCCAAAGTAACTGAACGTAATATACTTAACGCGCGGGGGCATTGTTTCATTCCATTGTGTCGTACTGCACCTTCTTCACTTTCAGGTAACGCCAGACCGCATACCCTACAAGGGTGCCGGCGGTCGCTGGGGAAAGATAAGACATTGTTTAAGCTAAAATAAGATATTCTAAGCTAAGATAAGATATTTTAAATTTTAAGATAAGATAAGATATTTTAGAAAGCGCTCGTGGCCTAGCGGCATTCGGACATTGGAAACGATCGTGCGGGTAGCAACATGTAAGTATCTATGTGGTATTTGTTTCGGGCTTGTGTTTAAATGATTACCAAAAAAATCGAAAATTTACTGCCAGTAAATTCGAAAAGACCGCCAGAATTAGTAAACGATCACCAATTTGTGTTTAGATAAATGATCACCAAACTTCTTTTTATGTTTTAAGTATTTTTTGTTGTTCTTACATGTTTAACCTAACACGAACGATAAAGGGGGCTTCGCTTCGCTCACCCTCTTTACCCTTCTCCTAAGCTACCGCAGTATTTTGCACTAATATTTTGTGCTTTCGGTGATCATTTACCCATTTTGGGAATGAAAAAAAAATTTTGGTAATTATTATAGTTGTTGCCTTTGTTTCGGGCGCTTCCGCATTTCGGATGACACGTTAAGCTGTAGGCCCCGACTAGTATCGACACTCGTTGGTAGTCGTCGTAAAGCTATGTCAGAAGCCGTAATAGGACAGCTTGATGACTTCTGACAGTCGGGTTGATCACTAGCCTGATACTACTCCATCAGTGATCAAACCGCACTGAGCTAGGGTGGTGTAGTATTGCTCAATCTTACTCGTATCCGAGTAAAGGCCCTTGCCTCCCGGTGGGGGCATTAATGGGCTACATTTATAAGATATTTTTAAGATAAGATAAGATATTATTTATTTAGCGTTTGGTCGCTATAGCATCTTCGTAACAAATGCGGCAGCATTGAGCCGCCAATCGAGAGCCTCTTTGTGAGCGGATTGACGACCCGTATGGCCGAGCCGTCAGTGACCCTGCCTGCGAGGCCAAGGGTCCCGGGTTCGAGTCCCGGTGGGGGCAAATATTTGTTTGATGAGAACGGATGTTTGTACCCTAGTCACGGTTGTTTATCTACCTAAGTATAATATTTATCTATATAAGTATGTGTATCGTTGTCTAGTACCCAAGATACAGGGAATCCTAGTTTGGGTCTAGTTAGATAATGTGTGAAAATAGTGTCCAAGATATTATTATATTAAATGTCTTATAAATTTAATAATAATAATACCTTGGACACCGGATTACCCAGTACGCAGTGTAGGCAAATGCCTAGGGGCCGCATCGGGAAAAAAATGTTTTCATCCAGTCAAATTATTGCCGTGTTTTTTATTGCTTCGTTATAAATGAATAGTAGTTTAAAACATTATAAATATATAGGTTTTTGAGTTTGGATGTTTGTTGATCAATCAGAAAACCGGCTGATTGGATTGACTTTATTGATTGACACCGGTTTCGTCTCTGGGCGCAAAAATATACAAAATGGGCGATTTTACGAAATGGCGGACAGATAGTTATGCAAAAGATTTTATAATGCTTGCGCCGCCCGTTCGTAGCAAGTCTCGTATGCGACTCTTTATTCGACATGCTAGCGATGAGAATTTTCCGCATAGGAAGTGCGTGCTTTTTACTCGACATATTTTTTTCCTGTAAATATTTAACGGAAAATACGAATTTAATAATAATAATAATCATTTATTTCAGACCAAGTCCATATACAAGTGTTAATACAATCTATGGTAGTAGTACAATATAAACACAATACAGTGCAGAGCAAACCAATTTTTTTTTTCTAATTTAGGTGCGAACCTATGCCTGGCAATGTATGACCTGCAACCCAATGGAGCATAAAGGAATGACTACCCTAGCTGCTATTACCTCCAGCATCCCGTTGGCGCTGCCACGAGTTCTGCTCGAGAGAGTTCTGGTCGGACAAAATCAGAACTCTGCAGTCCAACACCCAAACCCGATCATCATCGACTTAACCTCTGATCAGAAATCGACACCACTACTAAAAACAAGAAAATACATTAAAAATCGAGGAAAATAAATAAAGCTATCATTAAGACACAGAAACGGATCCAGAAGCTTAACATTTGCCCTACACCGGAAAATAAGAAATTTGAAGATTCAGCAAGACTGCTACAGGAAATGACAGAGGAATATCAGAATACTGATTTAGAATTGAAAATATTGCGACTGGAGATAGAACTTCAAGATGTAGTTACCAAGTATTCATGGACAGAAAAAAAAAATTGTGGAACTTAACAAAATAATACTGGACAGCAATACTAATCTACGGAGAGTACTCGAGTTGTCGCAACAGACACAGCAATGCATCCATGAAAACTGCCAGATATGTGAGTCTCAGCAAAACACCACCGCGCCCACCGAAGAGCTCACCATCGTCGCACTGGACACCGGGGATACGCCGCCAGCGGACTCCGAGGTTGATCCTTTACATCAGCCGCGGGCCTGCCTCAGCGCGCCACCACAACCGGCGAGCCCTCGCATCAAGTGTACTGCGAGCGATCAGCAGCTCGCACCCAGTGACGACACCGACGCCGCCGCAGAGCCCGAGACTGACCCTTTACATCAGCCGCGGGTCTGTCCTCTCACTGCGCACATGGTGACGAGCGACCAGCAGCTCGCCCCGAGTGACGTCACCGCCGAGCTCACACGTGCGCCGCCGCCACTGACGCCGCAGCCTGCCGCTGCACACCAGCGCCAGTGCCAGGAACCGGACAGCCCTGCAACGACGTGCACAGCGACGCCGCCGGCCGGGACCTCACACGTGACACCTCGTAGGACTGTTATGTTCTCAGACAGGCTAGGTGTAGGTATGGGACCACCTCTTCGTGCTTGTTGCGTAGGTACGGTTATTAACTATTGCATGCCCGATGTCCCCTTCAAAGTTATGGCCAAAAACATTTTAAACTACAAATATGAGGAGGGTACAACCGTAATATTATATATGGAGAATAGTATAGGTGTAGGGAAACAAACTATGATAAAGTTTGTTGATGCTCTCTCTAATCTGGAAGTGGGCAAGATTGTTCTATGTGCCTTCCCTTACAAAAATACAATGAATGGAAAGCAACAGCATGCTACTCATAAGTTAAATATGTATATGTATATATGTATAAAACTGTACGCAATACAAAAATTGTATTCTTTGACACAAATCTATCAATTTGTAAATACATCACTGACGGAAACAGTGAGGACATCAAAGTTATTATTGTTAAAATTGACACTGACGTAATAGCTAAGTCTTTAGCTTCATTTATTTTAGAATCTGTTATAAACAGTATAACAGAAGTAAGTAATTGTATAACGATCACCACAACGATTAGTACACGTACTAAGAAGCATGTAACTACTGACAAGGCAATATGTACAAACGATACTATTGTATCTTTAAACTGCCGCAACCGACAACAGAAAAGCACGGCTTAAAGGTAATGCACCAAAATATACAAGGCTTTTCTGGCAAGCAACTAGAATTAGAAATATTTTTAGAAAGCGAAAGAATAGATATACTTTGTATGACAGAACACTGGCTGCAAGAGTGTGCAATGCAGTTCAGCATACCAAATTATAAAGTGATCAGCTGTTTCAATAGAAAGACTAAAACAAGAGGTGGTTCCTTAATTTTAGTAAAAGATGGTTTTAAGTGTAAAGAACGAAAGGATATTGTTAGTCTTTCTAGCGAAATGAATGCTGAAGTCTCGTGTGTTGAGATGGAAAAATATACTATTGTTAGTGTGTACAGGCGGGGCGAAGGAGATTTTGAAGTCTTTGAATCAGTGATGGAGCAAGTTCTTCAACTTGCATCCAGAAACAAGTCCAAACGCGTCATAGTTTGCGGCGACTTTAACGTAGATTTACTAGACACCGCAAACCGCTCTATTCGCACTAGGATCCTAGCAGTATTTAAGTCTTACAATATGTGCAATGTCATTCTGGAGCCTACACGAATAACGGCTACCTCCGCTACTTGTCTAGATAACGTATTCTGTGAATGTTGTATTCACGATAAACAAATAGTTAAGGCATTAAGTTCAGACCACACTGGTCAGATTGTAGTATTTGAAGAAAGTAATGCTATAAAGCCCGTTAAGTATTGTGTAGACCAGTAACTTTGAAGAAAATGGAAAAATTTCGTAGTGGACTAGTGTCAAGTCTACCGTTAACACCTTACTGTAAAGATCCGAACACATTATATTCCAGCTTCTTCAAATCTGTATCTGCGGAATTTGAAAGGGTTTTCAATCTGATAAAAGTGAGACCGGACAACAAATCAAAATTCTCTGAATGGGCAACAGAGGATTTAAGACAGAGCAGGTCCAGACTATATGAATTGTATGAGCAAAAATCCTATGATCACAGTCCTGAGTTTAACGTCTTTGTCAAAAATTATTCTAAAAATTTTAGGAAAGACTGCCACAAAGCCAAGTGCCTACATCTTAACAATAAAATCAAAGCTTCTGGCGACAAAATTAAAACTACATGGAACATTATTAAAAAAGAGACAGGCAAGGTTAGGTCTAGTGAATCTAGTTTTAATTTAAAAGTTAACGACCAATTACTCTCATCAAACGAGGACGTTGCTAACGCATTTGAAAAGTTCTTCAGTACCATATCAATAATAACAACAGAAGCACTACCATCCTCTTCTGAAAAGTCTTTAGATTACTTGGTTGAAAATGTGCCCCAAAACAAGGATGGCTTTAACTTCAAGCCAATAGGCTCTATAACTATAGTTAAAACATTTAAACTTCTTAGCATGAAAAAGACTGAAGATTTATGGGGCATGTCGGTTGACGTGGTTAAATCAGTAATCGATGTGATTGCACCATACATGGCAATCACATTCAATAGTTGTATAGCAAACGGAGTTTTTCCTGACCTCATGAAAATGAGCAGATTAATACCACTTTTCAAATCCGGTAGTAAACAAGACCCTGCCAACTTCAGACCTGGATCTGTATTGCCAGTGTTGAGCAAGGTGTTTGAAAAGGTCATATTGAGTCAACTACTCTCTCACTTCAATGCATCTGGGCTACTCCACAAAAAACAGTTCGGATTCACTAAAGGCAGATCAACAACAGACGCCGGAGTAGCGCTAGTAGAACACATTTTTAGTGCGTGGGAAGGATCACAGGATGCGGTTGGTATTTTCTGTGATCATTCCAAGGCCTTTGACTGTGTGGACCATCAAACTCTTTTGCTCAAACTTCAACACTATGGTATCAAAGATAATGCGTTAAAATTAATGGAATCTTATTTAATGGAAAGATTACTAAAAGTAGATATAAACAGATGCAAGTCCACTGGAACCCATATGAATATTGGTGTACCCCAGGGTTCTATCATAGGTCCGTTCCTTTTCTTAGTGTACATGAATGACCTGCCTTATATGGTGGAAAAAATGACTCAGATTGTTCTATTTGCTGATGACACATCTATTATTTTCAAGGTGAAAAGACAAGAAGAAATTCTAGAAGACGCAAATAGTACACTCTCTCATGTGTTAAGTTGGTTCAATGTAAACAACCTGTTATTAAACTCAAAGGAGACTAAATGTATCAAATTTTGTTTGCCTAATGTACGACAGGTTGAAAGCAGTATTAGAATAGGATCTGAAAGATTGGACCTCGTTGAAGACACAATCTTTCTCGGAATCACTATAGATTCGAAACTTCAATGGGGTCCTCACATAACTAATCTCGCACGAAGACTTAGCTCAGCCGCTTTTGCGGTCAGACAAATCAGATATCTTACAGATGTTGAAACTGCCAGATTGGTTTACTTTAGTTATTTTCACAGTATTATGTCTTATGGAATATTGCTCTGGGGGAGAGCAGCAGATATAAATACGATATTTTTCTTACAAAAAAGGGCGATCAGGGCGATATATCAATTATATGCTAGAGAATCATTAAGAGAAAAATTCAAAGAAATTAATATACTTACGGTTACCTGTCAATATATATACGAAAATATCATGCATGTAAGAAAAAACATAGCTTTATTTAAAATTGTAGGTGATGGCCATACAATTAACACTAGAAATAAAAATAGGTTAGCACTACCATTATTTAGACTAAGTAAAGTAGGCACATCATTCATGGGGCACTGTATTCGCATCTACAATAAAATACCACAGGAATCATTGATCCTTCCTGAAAAGAGGTTCAAAAACTATGATAAAAATGAGCTGATAAGAAAGTCCTATTATAGTATTAAGGAATACTTAGATGACAAAACTGCATGGTCCATACCATCTCAGCGCACAGAAATTCGACGAGGGGCGATGGATCAAGTCTATCACTCGCCGGCGAATTTCCTTAGACCGAAACCAGTACCTGTTGTAAAGTCACTTTTTAAAAAAAAAAGGTATGGGGGAGTTTCTTGCCGTTTCTTCTTAACCCCGAGGCCCACCTTCCGAAACGGTGTAGTCTTTTTTTTATATAAAAAAAATTGACTTGTAGTTATAAGTAAGTATAATTTTGACGTTGAATAAGATAATTTATTTATTTATATTCAATAAAAAAAATGACTCTGACTCTGACTCAGACGTCATCCTTTTACGCATAATTGCGTGGAAGTTAACCCGCGAACATCCCTCCGCAAACGTCCCTGATGCACTAGAAAATCGTGGCAGCCCCAACAGTACCCTGAAGGCATTGTTATACTGGATACGCAGGGCACTGTACAATTTCTGCGTACCCACAGACTGGAGTTGTAAAAACTCTGGCAGAACGCCCTGAATAAAGTGATTTTAACAACCTTAGTACACCGTGCAAATCTGCGAGCCAACATATTACATCTCACCGACAACGCCCTCCGTTCCTGTTCTATGTCAAGGTCAAATGTGAGACTTTCTGTTACCCAATTCCCCAGGTGTTTGAGCTTAGATACTTGCGCCAGAGGTGACCCATCTATCATTAACGGGCGTGTCAAAGAGTGTGTTTTATTAACCGCTTTAAATATAAGAATTTCACTCTTTTTGGGTTGTATCTAAATCTATGTTTCCCAGCATACGCCTCACAGATTTTAAATAATGCTTGAAGTCCACATAGCGATTGGCTCAGCAGCACCACGTCGTCGGCATAACTAATATTATGAATAAATTTACCGTCAACAGAAAAACCAACTTTGGAATCGCTGAGCTCACTGATCTGTCGGTTCATGTAGATAGTGAAGAGCCTTGGCGAGCTTATACCCCTTGCCTCACCCAACACTCCAGTCCATATTCATCCGACATAGACCCTAACCATCTCACACTATTAACCTGATTCAGGTACCAATATCTAAAGATCTTACTCAGTTCAACGGGCCGATCGGTATCATGACAAAGTTTATCCTATAATATATATTTAGTATGATACGAGATCAAATGCCTTGGAAAGGTCCAGGAAATATCCATACACGGGTGTTCTCCTATCAGTGTAATAGTGGATGGTGTGTTTAAGACACAACACAGCAGTTTCGGTTGACAGCCCAGGGCCAAACCCAAATTGACCATCATTAAACTTACTAACTTGGTCCAGGCTGGATTCGAGCACACCATCTAAAACTGTTAATATTATAGTTACCAGCGAGATGGGTCTATAGTTAGTCTTATCTGAGGAACCCCCGACTTGTTTTTAGGGTTTCTTATCCAAAGGGTGCCAAACGGGACCCTATTACTAAGCCTCTGCTGTCCGTCCGTCCGTCCGTCCGTCTGTCACCAGGCTGTATCGAATGAACCGTCATAGTTAGACAGTTGAAATTTTCAAGGATTGTGTATTTCTGTTGCCGCTGTAACAACAAAAATTAAAATAACAGAATAACTATGCTTCAGTGTCCCTTCCCTTTCCAAGTGAAATGAGGAGAAAATATTGACGGATAGTTTTGCCCCTTAAAGCCAAACCAAGAATACAAAAACATCGCCATGTTGTGGAAAACCTATGAAACTATTTTCTTCAACTTGCAACACTTTCTTTAAAAGTAATTAATGTCAACTGTCGATTGCTGTCAAAGTGGGGCGTCGATTGTGCATGGTATATTTCTTGTGTTTTGTGAGTAAAAATTCCGAAAACTATAAACAGTGGGGTAAGAAAAGTTATTCACAATCTATCGAAATATTTATCGATTAGAAAGTCTGAAGGATTGGACTCTATTCCTCTAAATAACATCACCAGCCTTGTTTTCAACATGACTGGTAGGCCCGTCATATAGTATGTGCAATGTGAATTGGCTAATATGTAACTATTTATAAGTAAAATATTTTGTTGTATTTTAGGCATAGGCCGATCTTCCGTAATGAAAATACAAAACGAAGGTGGGACGTCAGCTGTATTTTCTAAGCCTAAGAAAAATAAACATAAAACCATAAAGAAACTCAATCTGGATAATACCTTGGACACTTGGACACTATTTACACACATTGATGTAGCCCCAAACTATGATTCCCTGTATCTTGGGTACTAGACAACGATACACATACTTATATAGATAAATATTATACTTAGATAGATAAACAACCATGACTAGGGTACAAACATCCGTTCTCATCAAACAAATATTTGCCCCCACCGGGACTCGAACCCGGGACCCTTGTCTTCGTAGGCAGGGTCACTGCCGACTCGGCCATTCGGGTCGTCGTCGTCGGATGATTTTGATTTATGTGTAATTAGGCATATATATGTATATATATGCCTAATTACACATATAGCATAGCACAGCATAAAATTAATATATATATTAATTTTATGCTGTGCTATGCTTTTGTTGGTGGCAGAGAATCTCTTCGTTTACTGTTACACAAATTAGGTTATAAATGTAAAAACTGTAGAAATCAAAGGACAGCGACATTATATAGTGGCATGGAGGGTCAGGTACCTACATGAAGTCAATGATGTAAGGGAGAGTGGTATGTCTGTTCTATACCTTGATGAAAGTTTTATTCCTAATTCGCTCAATCATACAAAATGTTGGCAAAGCGAACATCAGCCCGGCGTATCTAAATCTTTAGCTACAGGAAAAAGATCGTCATTGTCCATTGACCTGAATCCGATAGAAATGATATGGGGCATAGTAAAAGAAAAGGCTGCCACAAAGGATGTTGGTTTAGATAATATCACGTTCCTGCAGCTTGTGCAAAACTGTTTTGAGGATATAACTGCTGATACATGCAATAATTTCTGTGAGCATACAAAAAAACTAGAAGAGGAATATATATGCAGGGGTCTGGTAATTGATAGAGAAATTGAACAACTTATTATAAATGTTGGCGGCAGTGAAAGTGAAACATCCAGTCTTACAACTGACAATGAGTCTGATATGATATGTAGAATTGAACCAGTACAATCTGATCATGAAGATCATGAAATGTCTTATGAATCTGTTGAATATTTAGATTCTGAATTTGAAGACTAAAGGAAAAAATTAATACATAATCATAATGGTTTTATTTTCTATATTTTAACCCGACTACAGGTTCTTACTTTTGTGAAAGATTATTTTATAATAATAAAAAATAATAGCATTTAATGTGACTTTCATAATGAGAGGCTTTAATATACGAGTGTTTCATAATAACAACATACGAGTATGTTAATGCCTAATGATGTACAGTTACATACACTGCTTCATCTGTACATATCATTAGCTCTCTATTATTGTTAATTTATAGTTATATTTAAAATGTAACTTCTAATAAGTTCGATTTTAAAAATAAGTTCGGCAAGTAGCAATGCGGCCAATTCGCATGGGTAAACTGTACTTCTATATTATAATATGTAAAGTTATTTAGCGCCCTCAGACCAGGTTTTTTATGTTCCTGGTTGGGCTGTACAAAGAAGTTTCACAAATGCATCCAGTAGATCACTTCCGCTGATTGGTGTTTTCGCGCCAAATCGTCAACTGATTTGAACACGCGATTTTAAACAATGAATTATAGACTATGAATTTTTACTAAGCTTGTGCTCTTTGATGATATAGAGAATGAAAATGAGAGCAAATATTAAATCAATTCATCTTTTCTATTAGTAGATAGTCTAGAGTGGATAGTATGGATACTTGTATGGATAACTTGGATAATCACAGCCACTGGCACTGGTGTAGCTTCAAACCCTTACCCTGGACGAATCGGAACAGTGCCATGGCGGTCCGAATTAGCTGTCTCTCTTGATTATGAATTGTATAGTTAAGGATGGATCAATATGGATTGTAATTAAGTTAGGATGTAGTTTTTTTAAAGTTTATAAGTAGATACATGAAAGGAGGTATGGATAAGGGTTCTTTACATAGTATAGAATTAAGGAAAATAAGAATCCTTTAGATTATTTGGAGGAATGTATATTCATGGATATGGATACTATCAATAGAATGGATAGTACTGATACAATAGATGTATAGAAATGATAATTTGGATAAACACTAACTATTGTTTGTGATGTGATGTTTTGTGCACAGACTATATTGGGATACTATTTGTGCAATAAATACCGTGGTTGCCACCTAGCAACAAAATAAAACTACCATTGCTAGGAGAAAAAATATAAATCTTTTATTTCTGTTCGTTTCAAATTAGCCTCGTTTTACCGGTAATATAAAGGTGAATAGAAAAACGAAACACTCACCTATTGCCAAAGCAGCACCGACAGCCACTGGCGCAGCTTCGGACCTGACCCTGGACGAATCGGAACAGTGCCATGGCGGTCCGAATTCGCCGTCCCGCTTAAACATGAACGCCTGGAGACGCATCTGACGGAGATAGAGCTTCGCGCGGTGGCCGGATGGGGAGCTGGAATATACAAGCCAAAATTTACATTTATTTATAATAATAATAATAATAACCTTGGATACTATTTACACACATTGATCTAGCCCCAAACTAGGAGTCCCTGTATCTTGGGTACTAGACAACGATACACATACTTATATAGATAAACAACCATTACTAGGGTTCAAACATCCGTTCTCGTCAAACAAATATTTGCCCCCACCGGGACTCGAACCCGGGGCCCTTGGCTTCGTAGGCAGGGTCACTGAAGACTCGGCCATTCGGTCGCCTAGCATATACAATGCTTCTGGCCAACACTTGGATAACCTGTGTCGTGGACACCAGAAATAGTGACGTCACAGACATATAAACATCCAAGACCCTTTTTGTTTTTGCTGTCTCAATCTCTCTGCCTATCTGTCCGACTATTTGTCTATATGTTTGTCTGTCTATCTGTCTTTATGTATTTCTGTCCATGTATATGTGTTTCTATCTATATGTCGTAATCGAGCTATATCGGAACGCAAGTGTCGCCCTCTGGTGGCACTCGATGGAGTTTGTGGCGCGCGCGTCGGTCGACAACGGGTCGGGCGGGACAGAGCCCACTTCCACTTGGACAGCGCGTGAAGAACGACACAGAAACTATCTCGTGTTCCCAATTAGCCACATGTTGCCACTAGTTGATCGTTGATTATAAATCTGATTAGAAGTACGAGCGTTTCTTCATTCGACATCACCCACCCCAGCCCACGGAGAGAGAAGTGAAGATGGACGAGGAGAATGATGACCCGAATCCATTATAACGTGAAAAACAACTTGCCCCGTCATCAGATGTGGGATCAGTGTCGGATCAAGATAATACCATCTGGAAAGCTATGTTCGAACAACAAAATAATAACATGCGTGCATTGATTGAGGCCCTCCAATCGTCTAAACGACCCTACTCTGAAGATCTACCACACTTCGATCCTGGAAAACAAGATGTGGATGCAAGGTCATGGTGTGCGACAGTGGATTTGTGTTTCTCGGAAAATCCACCAAGCGGCGGAAGACTTGTTTTGGCGGTAAGCAAGGCGCTAAAAGGTGAAGCATCAACATGGCTATCGCAAATAGCATACGAAGGAATGTCATGGAGTGAATTCAAGCTACTTTTCACCACAAGATTTATTTCGTCTGAGACATTAGCGGGTACACTGATAAAAATGGGCGGCGAAAAACCGAGCGAAAAAGAACCGCTAGGTCGTGAGATTTTAAATCAGGGCGACGGAGCTATTATTAACTAAAGTCCATTGTGTTAACTCGGTGAAATGTGATATTGATACCGCGATTAAATTGGAATTAACTGTTATTGATACGGATGTGATTGGCCATGATAAGTCTAGGGTTTCGGGAATACTCAACCAGTATTCTGAATTTTTCATAACCGGATTACCTACGACGCGTGTATGTACAGGCGAGCTTAAGATTAGGCTAATTGATCCGAGCCGCACGGTACAGCGGCGACCGTATAAGATGTCTTCGGAAGAACGTATCGTTGTCCGCGACCGTGTGAGAGAACTACTAGCCGCGAATATTATCAGACCTAGTTGTTCTCCATTATCAAGCCCAGCTCTGCTAGTAAAGAAGCACGATGGGTCGGACCGCATGTGCATTGATTATCGGGAACTTAATAGTAATACCGTCACAGACCGTTACCCGCTTCCTCTGATTTCCGATCAAAATGCGCGGCTTCATGGTGCGAATCATTTTTCAAAGCTAGATTTCGCTAGTGGCTTCCACTTAATACCCGTAAATGTAGAGTCGATAGAGAGCACTGCTTTCATTACAGCTGAGGGACAATACGAATTCTTAGCCATGCCCTTCGGGCTCAAAAATGCCATTTCCGTATTCCAACGGGCAATAATGAGTGCTCTTGGTGATCCAGCTCATGATTACGTAATCGTATACGTTGATGACGTTTTAATTATCTCTCCGGATGTAGAGTCAGGTTTAGAGCGACTACAAGCTATCCTGGAAGTTCTGACAAATGCTGGATTCTCTTTGAATCTCAAGAAATGCTCCTTCCTTAAGACGAAAGTTGAATTCTTGGGATTTGAGGTAGAGTCAGGCATGACCAAACCTAACCGTAGAAAAATAGAGGCATTGACAGCTCTACCACCTCCAGAAACAGTGACCCAACTACGTCAGTTTATCGGATTAGCCTCATATTTTCGCCAGTTTGTGCAAAATTTCTCTATGAAAATGGCCCCCCTGTATCGATTGACTTCACTGAAAGGTGACTTGACATGGAAACCGGAACACGAAAATATTCGTCAAAAAATCATCTCTGTCTTGACGAATGATCCTATATTGACGATATACGATCCAGAGCTCCCGGTAGAGCTTCATACAGACGCGAGTAGCATAGGTTATGGAGCTATCTTGTTCCAAGTAAAACCCGATGGTAAGCGTTACGTGGTAGCTTACTTCAGTAAGAGAACATCCCCCGCTGAGAGCAAATATCACTCATACGACCTAGAAACCCTCGCAGTCATGAACTCCGTCAAACAATTCAGACAATACTTACATGGCAGAAAGTTTACCGTCGTTACGGACTGTAACTCGTTAAAATCGTCCCAAACGAAGCAAGAGCTGACACCCCGAGCGCATAGATGGTGGGCTTTTCTACAGTCGTTCGATTTTAACGTAACGTACAGAGAGGGAAAACGTATGGCGCATGATAGGTTAAGAAAGATGCCAACAGGCCATGTAACGGTCGATGAGGATGTTGAGAAAGATATTGATGCTGATGGGCAAGCTTAAAAGCTGTGGTTGGCTGCTTCGAGTATGAGACTCTATCGGCCGTGATTATTATGTTCGACCGTACCAGTATTATTTCGTAGTCGTAGCCCGGTATAAATCGGTGTCTCTTAAGGCAACTTAAGTAGTCCATGGGTGCGCGGTGTGCGTTTAACTCTGGCGGAGGTCGGGGTCTATGGAGACCATCGTGTGTAGTCATGAGGATGCACACGGGCGATCCACTCGATGGATATGCAAACTGATCCATGCGCTGGATGTGTGAGAGCAATGTAATTGCTTGTCGGCTAGAGAGCCGTGGCGTTAGAGGTCTTACTCGAGGGTAACGAAAGTAGAGTTGTTGCAGTAGAGTTTTAAAACAATTGATTAATGCTCAAGTGACTATGTTACATGATCTAGGGCTACCTAGGCTAATATTTGATGTGTATAGAGTTTGCAATGATTTGCCCGACATGACCGTTTGATTGAATTATAGAGTTGAAATAAAACTGAAGAGTTCTACTTCTTTATTTTTTTACCTGATGAATCTAGAGTTAGTCAGGAAAGGCCGAGTGAGACACAATTCTCGCGTGGATTATTTTGTTCACAGAAGAACACGAGGACGTGTGCAAGCAGGATGACCGTGTCGTAATCGAGCTATATCGAGAGAGTTTGTGGCGCGCGCGTCGGTCGACAACGGGTCGGGCGGGACAGAGCCAACTTCCACTTGGACGGCGCGTGAAAAACGACACAGAAACTATCTCGTGTTCCCAATTAGCCACTTGTTTCCACTAGTTGATCGTTGATTATAAATCTGATTAGGAGTACGAGCGTTTCTTCATTCGACATCACCCACCCCAGCCCACGGAGAGAGAATTGAAGATGGACGAGGAGAATAATGACCCGAATCCATCATTACGTAAAAAACAACTTGCCCCGTCATATATATATATATGTTTGTCTTTCTATCTGTCTACCTACATACTGAAGATCTATGCTCGATCTTGAATCTTGTAACAGAACCCTTCGTTTATCCTAATTGTTCTGGCTCACCTGCCCTCCCCCTCAATCAGGTCGATAACAGTCTCGTCGCGACAGTAGAAGAACTTCCCCAGAGTTATGGGGACATCAGCGAACCGGCCAGGGTCGCTAGGGTAACCCTGCAGCTATATGCCTACCCGTCTATCCGTCTGTCGGTCTATCTGTCGGGCTGTCTAACTGTCTATATGTCTATTTGTCTGTCTATCTAAATGTCCATCTTTCTGTTTGTCTTTCCGCCTGTTTATCTGTTTGTGTTTCTGTATATCTGTCTAAGTTAATTGAAGATTGTTTCGTTTGAATGAAAATGAAAATTGAATTCGTTTATACCATTTTTTCTTGCTCACCTGCCCTCCCCTCGATCAGCTCAATGACAGTCTCGTCGGGACAGTAGAAGGATTTCCCCACAGGTGTGGGGCACATCAGCGAGCCGGCCGGGGTTGCTAGGGAAACCCTGCGGCTATATGCCTTCCCGTCTATCCGTCTTTCGGTCTATCTGTCGGTCTATCTAGCTGCCTATATGTCTATCTGTCTGTCTATCTTTTTGTTTGTCTTTCCTTCTATCTATCTGTTTATCTTTCTGTATATCTATCTAAGTTAATCTTCGTTTATACCATTTTTATTGCTCATCTGCCCTCCCCCTCGATCAGGTCAATGAAAGTCTCGTCGGGACAGTAGAAGGACTTCCCCACAGGTGTGGGGAACATCAGTGAGCCGGCCCGGGTCGCTAGGGAAACCCTGCGGCTATATGCCTTCCCGTCTATCTGTCTTTCGGTCTATCTGTCGGTCTATCTAGCTGCCTATATGTCTATCTGTCTGTCTATCTTTTTGTTTGTCTTTCCGTCTATCTATCTGTTTGTCTTTCTGTATAAGTTAATTGGAGATTTTTGTTTATAACATTTTTTCTTGCTCACCTGCCCTCCCCTTCGATCAGGTCGATGACAGTCTCGTCGGGACAGTAGAAGGACTTCCCCACAGGTGTGGGGAACATCAGCGAGCCGGCCGGGGTCGCTAGGGCCACTCGACGACCCTGCTTAGCTGCGTGTTCTAATATGCGAGCGCTGGAGTTGTAGGTTAGTCGGAGGTTTTCGACGTACCAGCGTTCGCCTCCTGGGGTCTGTGGATATATAAATTATAATCGTTTATAAAACTAAACCACCCTTTTTATTAAAAAAAGTCTTGCCAGAACGAATCTAATGAGCCCAAACTTAATGGATTCACTAGAAAGCCCTGGGAGTTCCATCTCCAACCGTCGGGCTCCATCATCATACCAGCTCGATCGTACCATAGTAGTCGGGTGATCTGAGATGATTGTCTATCGTTTATTACTATTGGGTAAGATCTTGTAGTGGAAGCTTTTAACTTGTGAAGGAGTTATTGTCGATAGTTTAGTATCGATAAAATAACCCAATTTATCGATAAATCCAACAGAAATAAACACTGAAAATCGAAGTCGCCCTGCAATCCTGTATTGAAAGGTCACAAGGCGTACCTTAGCAAAGTTCAACTCTAAAGCGAACTCCTTGAAGGACAGCACGAGCGTCTCTGCATCGCCTTCCTGACACACGCCCGACACCTTCGCACTGTTTGGCACAAACGTGTTCGCGTCCTGCAAGCATATGAGAGAACTTCAGAATACTAATAATAATAATAATAAACTAACTTCTAATACCTAAGTTGGGGAAAAAGGAGGTTTATACCAAGCAGTGAGCGGAAACAAGCTACCGATGATAATGACGATGATTATAACGACGGTAGTTGTCTAAACTAGGATGGCAAGTTGCATTTGTGCCTTTTGACGACCTCTGTGGCGTAGCGGTTGTGGTTCTGCCTACCATGCGAGAGGTCCCGAGTTCAATCCCCGGCTGGGGATAAAGAAAAAAAATCCCCAGGTCCTGGATGTTTATATATGTGTGACGTCGCTGTTTCTGTTTCCTACGACACAGTACTTTAGAGCAGGTCCACAAGCAATATATGTGCCTGTATATAAATGTTTATGTTTATGTTATGTTATGTAGTATGCATGTTTTCCTGAATTGGTACTAAAGTTACTAACTTACTTAAAGTTAACTCGAGATTAACACTAAACTAACTCTTTTTCTATCTATCGATGCTTCGACTTATGACTACTGACCCCATATAAATAGTAACAGTTTATTATGCTGGTTTCGAAAACTAAAGCCAATGATAGGTATATAAAAAAATAAAAAATAAAAAAAATAAAAATGGATGAAGTGTTGATTAAAATCAGCGATAGAAACAATTTTTTTATAATTTGTGGTGATTTTAATGTTAATCTGTTAGAGGATAATAATATTTGTACTAGATTAAAATCTTTATTTTTATGTCACGACATGAACTATCTGTTTTTGGAGCCTACTAGAATTACTGCAACATCTGCTACCTGCATTGACAATATATTTACTAACATTACGCCCATTTTCAAATCGGTCATCAATAAATTAACCTCTGATCACACTGGTCAGATAGGTATATTCAATATTAAAATAAAAAAGGACCAAAAAGAGGATATTACATGTGTGCCCGTTAGTGACACTCGGCTTGAACACTACAGGAATAATATTTTAGATAAACTATGGGAAATACCATACAGTGACGATCCAAATTTGTTGTACAACTCAGTATTTAACCTTGTCAAAAATGAATATGATACGGTATTTAAATCAAAAACTATAAAAGTTAATAACAAAGCTTTGTTTAGTGATTGGGCGACAGTTGGAATTCATAGGAGCAGACGAAGATTATATGAACTCTATGAAGAGAAATCATATAACAAAAATACGGCCTTTCTAGATTATGTTCGTAGTTATTCAAAAATGTTTAAACGCGTTTGTGCCGTAGCTAAATCTAATTTCATTAAAAACAAAATTGAATCTAGTAGCAATGTAATGAAAACGACTTGGCAAATTATAAACAGAGAGACTGGAAAGGCCAAAGCTACACATAATAACTTCAAGCTTAAGATAGATAATCAATTGCTAAGTACAGACCTAGAAGTAGCAAAAGCTTTCGAAAATTTCTTTACGGACATTCCAGTTTCAACAACCAAGTCTTTAAATTCATCTCCCGCTGCTGCTGAATCTATACTTAAACAAAACTTTGAGGATTGTAAAACAGATTTCAAATTTAGGCACGTAAATAATGAAGACATTGTAAAAGCGTTTAAATCCCTGGAAATGAAAAAGACAGCTGACGCCCATGGTCTATCAGTAAAAATTATTAGTTCCATTGTAGATTGTATTGCACCTCACCTTTGTTGTATATTTAATCAATGTATAGATAATGGTGTGTTTCCTGACTTGATGAAACTAAGTAAAGTTATACCTTTATTCAAAGCTGGTAGTACATCAGACCCTACCAATTTTAGACCCATATCGATACTACCAACGCTTAGCAAAATATTTGAAAAACTCATACTTAATCAATTGCAAAGTCATTTTTATCTCAATAATTTAATTCATATTGCTCAGTTTGGTTTCACAAAGGGTCGTTCAACAGCCGATGCTGGTGTTGAACTAATCGACAATATTTTTGATGCCTGGGAAGACGCAATGGATGCAATAGGTGTCTTCTGCGATCTATCTAAGGCTTTTGATTGCGTCCATCATGACACTCTTGTCAGGAAGTTACGCCATTATGGTGTAAAAGATCAGACACTTGGCCTTCTGGAGTCATATCTAACAGATAGGGTTCAGATGGTCGATGTTAATGGGAAAAGATCACCTGGGTCTTCAATAAGTATGGGCGTACCGCAAGGTTCAATTCTTGGTCCTTTCTTGTTTTTAGTATATATTAATGATTTAACTTACCTTGTTAAAGCAAAACATGGGTTAGTATTGTTTGCCGATGATACTTCTTTGATATTTAAAGTTAAAAGACAGCAATCAAATTATGACGAGGTAAACAATGCTATCTCTAGTATAGTGAACTGGTTTACTGTTAACAATTTATTACTTAATGAAAAGAAAACTAAATGTATTAAATTCGTGTTACCCAATATGAACCCGGTAACTACAGACATATTTATAAAAGGACAGAGATTGGACCTTGTGCAGTCGACTGTCTTTTTGGGCATTACTTTAGACGCCAAACTACAATGGGATCCTCATATAAATAAATTGTCGAACAGACTGAGTTCGGCAGCGTTCGCAGTTAAAAAAATTAGAGCTCTTACCGACGTAGACACCGCTAGACTAGTCTACTTTAGTTACTTTCATAGTCTAATGACCTATGGTATTTTATTGTGGAGTCACGCTGCGAATGCTAATAGTATATTTATTCTGCAGAAACGGGCTGTTCGTGCAATTTATAGATTAGGGCCTAGAGTGTCACTGGGGCAAAAGTTTAAAGAAATCAATATTCTGACATTTGTGTCTCAATATATCTATGACAATCTTGTGTATGTAAAAAGAAATATAACTAATTTTCAGAAGTACAGTGATATACACAATTTTAATACTAGAAATAAAGACAAGTTGGTTGCTTATGTAAGCCGACTACATAAAATTAGTAATTCTTTTAAAGGCAATTGTATACGCTATTACAATAAGGTCCCTACTGATATTAAAAACTTAACTTTAGACAAGTTTAAAATAATAATAACACAGAAATTGTATAAAAAAGGTTACTATAGGATATCTGATTACTTAGAGGAGGAGAATAGATTGTTTGAGTAACAGACTGTTTCGATATATAATTAGCATTCATTTTGTAATTTGACAATATTTTATTTAAAAAAGGAAACGCAAAAGATGCGACGACTGTGGAGTTTCTTCGGTGAGCTCTTCTCCACAGATTCCGCCATTGTGTTAGTGAACTCACCCAAAAAAATGTAATGACGGATCTAAGTGATGTAACAACATCCTATGGAAATAAATGATTTTTGATTTGATTTGATTTGATTTTGAGGTCGGCCTGAAGACCAACTGTCAGTTTATAAGGACGAAACCAAACAATGGATGCGCGCTGCGCTGGGCCAAGTTGAATGGCGTGTACGTGAGGAAGCCTCAGCATTTCCCTAACGGCTGGTGATGGTGAAGTTGGGAATAATATATCTAGAAACCAACCGAAGAATCGGCCAAAAAAGAGGTTTTGGCCAGGGTTTCGGTTTCGGCCGAATGTTCGGCTTGACCGAAACTTACGTTTTATTGTTATTACTATGTAATATTTAGCAATGTTTCAAATACACTTCGAAAACCATACATTATGAATAGAGGGCGGAATTTTCATAGCAAATATCAAACGTCATTAAGTACATCGATAATATTTTTTCAATAAAATGACTTATTAAGATTAACATTTAACCTCTGTGTTTATTGGAACGTCATATTAAATCTATCACTTGAAGACAATATTTACTTGAAGAAAAATTGTATAATCCGGAATGAAAAACCATTTAAATGGATTTCCAAAAAAATGCCCTTTTAATATCTTCGTCTATTCACTATTCTACTTGTTAAAATGCTTTTAAAACAAATTAAAAAAGCATTGCGTTGAAACCCACCTAAAATTGAAACATATAACTCGAAATATCTAGATTCAGATTCAGTAGAACATTAACAATCCACATTTCCGATTCATCGTAATTATCGATAGTCGATAAAATATAACATTCAATCTGAAATAACATTTAATTTCTGCTATGAATATTCCGCGCTTTAATTATGAAGGTAAGTAATTATGTTAACCGAGAAATTCCTTGAAAGCCAAGCTCTATATTCCTTGTAACTGTGTACATTTTTACAAGCATAGAAAGTTTCGGATTCGGTTTCGGTTTTGCCCGAAGCTAGGAAAGAAGCCGAAGGTCCAGTTTCAGCTGAAAAACCAATTTAGGTCACTAGATTTATCCAATTTCTGTTGGGGCTCACCGCTCGCTCATTCAGCTTAGTCACATAGGAGATGTCGATGAGCGCGTCCACCGTCAGTAGGATGCAGGTCTCGCCTGCGCTACCTGACAGCCGGTAGGTCGCTGTGAGCAGGCTGCGCTCTGTCGCTGGCTCCTGTTTGAATAAAAATATATAATTTACATGATCCATGTGTCACAGTTAGTTGGTTAAATCAGACATTTAACTAACACCCTAGACCGTTAATTAAAGACCGACGTGTAACCAAGTCGCTAAAGTTCCGTCAGACAAGTGAGTGAACGAAACGTTTAACGAGTTGTCTAAACGTTCCTAAGCAACAAGTCACGTACAATATAAATACACTTAAGTACACATAAAAAATATTTTATGTGTACTTAAGTGTTAAGTTTATCTTTTAAGTATTTTTGTTGTTCTTACATGTTCAACCTAACACGAAGGATAACGGGGGCTTCGCTTAGCTCACCCCCTTTATACCCTTCATCTAAGCTACTGCAATGTCTGTGCAAAGAAAAGTGCTTTTCACTTTTATAGACTCTGAAAGTAATCAGCGTGACGCCATCTTGTTTTACATTATTTAACCAACACTCCGGCTTTCGGTAAGATAGATTGTTAAACTTTTTCGACGATGCTTTATTGGAATCAAAATGCTAGTGACTTGGCTAAACGTCGGTCTTTAATTAACGGTCTAGGGTGTTAGTTAAGTGTCTGATTTGACCAACCAACTGCGACACATACAATGTTCAGCACTAAACGTTTTTCAATTAATCAAAATTATAATTTAGTCAGATTTGATGTATAGGTATAGTTCGCGTCAGGTTGGGTAGGTCATAGGGGAAAGAGTAAGTCGCAGAGGGGGTGACGACCCGCCCACCTCCCGCACACCCGCAAGATTCCCACGACACAGGGTGTCCTAGTGTGGGGCGAGAAGCAATGCATGCGCCTACATATAAATGTTTATATTTATGCTTAAAATAATAGGTGTATGCTTTCAGTAACTTCGAAATCACTAAAATAGTGCCATCCCAACATGACTTGGATAGTAGGTAGAAACATTTCAATTCAAACAGCCAATTGTATGTATTACCCCCGAAGTATGGACGAGGAATTGTGGATATATGGACTAGGAACCTAAGTATTACTGTGATAAGAAACCCGTGCTAGCAAATATTTCACATATCAACTTGTATAACTCACCGTCGACCCACCAGGCGCTAAAGTTGTTTTGCTATACTTTGTGACTCTCGGCTTCCTCGTTGAGGCCTGGTTGTCCAGCTGTAGACCTTGGACTGAACATATCACCATCACTGCAAGCAGGAGACACATAGAATTACCACCACTTCACAATTAATCATACATTTTTGTCGAATTCAGTCAATTGGTTACAATTGTGGTCGAATGCACATCACAGCCCAAAGCTCTAATTTTGATTTATTTAAGTCACTGGCATAAACTCTTTTTCACATTAGCGTCTATTATTTTAGCGAATTTTGACAATGTTACAAATGCTTTTCTAAAACCCAGGCGTAAAGTTTTGTCGAATTTAGTCAATTGCATAAATTATTTCACATTTAGGCTCTATAGGTACTTCTTCTGAGGGTTCATATTGAAAATGATGTTTTATAATTTCTTAATATAGTCAGTTGAAGTTTATTTTGATTTGTAAGATAGGAAAATTCCTTGAGGATCAGAACTAGCACTGGCTACCAGCATCGTTCATTGTAATCACAATAGATGACTAACTGAGATGATTTCTGTAGTGATGTCTGAGGTTACTACATCGATACCCACTGCATAGTGCTCTACCTCTGCAGTATTACTTATAAATCATGTGAAATCGATTTGATCCGAGCATCTTTATTATTCACTCAATTGCTCAATTTCAAGGCGAAACTTGTCAAGAATCACCTAAAATTGAACTACACCTTGCCATTAGTGGCTATGTGAGCTGTAGAGCGCGAGTCGGTCATTGGTGACACAGGAAATTTGCTTTTTTCCATCCCCCCCCCCCTTACATATGGCTCTGCCATATGTACTTCTAATCTTGTATCTTGTAATCTTGTTTTATCATTTTTTCATATGATCGCTTAGAATATCCGCAGTAAGTCAGTAGTTACTGTGTTACTGTTAAGGTTACTGTTACTGTAAGGAAAACAGATGATAGGAAAACACTTAAATTTTACAGTAACTTATATACATACATACTTACTATGATTATGCTAAGTACTGTTTATCACAAATTATGACTTACTGCTCATACGCTTGCTGAAATTTAAGAATCTAGCTAAAATATTAAACGAGGGATATATTTTTTTATGATAGAGCTCACTACGCTGATTCCTAATCTGTAAGAAACGCATTTTTGAAAAAAAAACTACTACTACTGTTCTCATCGTAAGCTCGGCAGGATTATTTTTAATAAGTTTGGTCAAAGTCAAATATTAAGATTATTTACTTTTTGCGTTTCTATCTTCTACTCGATAACACATTTTCCCATCCCTAATCAAAAGATTGCTCGGACAGGACAACAAACAGTGCGCTTATTTATTTCAGTAGGAAGTGCTACTTTACTTTGTAAGACTTGTCCCTTGTGTACAGGATGGGCAACTTGAAGGTATCCAACTTTTTTTTACCGCCATTTTGTTTTGGGGGCAAATGTTACAGTTGTTTCATGTTTTTTTTGTGTAGATAGATGTAATGTTTCGTTTACGTTTTACGACTGATCAACGTGTTTTAATTATTAAATCCTTCTACCTACGCAACCCAACCATTTATTGCGGTAACTCTAAGAAAATTGTTGCCAATTTTTGTTAGAAATCATTAACCTTCGAGGCTAAAAATAGCTCCTTTAGTAAATAAATTTGAGCAGCACGCGATGTAACAGATAAATCAGTTCCTCGGCGTGTCAGAACAGAAGCGTACGGAGCAGAATATTGATAAATGATAATGATAAATGATATTTATTTGCAAGAAATATGGTACAGACAGTTGTTCCCAAATTATAACAAAAAGATCACATATTTCACCTACAATTATTCCTTGAAGTTGTTCGTCAAAGTGTACCCGGCGAACCCACATTATCTCAAGGAACGTTTCCGGGTCGATTAATTTCGAGAAACGGCGACATTGATTGGCCCTCAAATACCCGGGTTTAACAGCTCCCGACTTTTTTCTGTGGAACTATCTATAGGGACGTGTCTATGCTAACAGGCCAATGAATCTTCAACAATTAAATCAAAATATCCAAGACACAGTCACTGAGATAACGCAGGAAATGTGTGAAAATGTAATGAATGACGCAATGAAAAGGGCTCACATCTGCCATGCTGCTAGAGGTGGACATTTGTCTGACATTATTGTCCATAGTTAATTGCCGGCACTAAAAAATACTTAATGAGTTAAGACCCATAACACAAAAAATAAACTCCTGTTCAACACTTGTTTGAAAACAAAAATGTATAGGATTTGACGTTTGTTTTAAGGTTAAACTAACTATGTTCAACTTTTTTGTAGTAACGCGGAATAAGTTTCATATTTTATAGAATACTATTTTAAAAATAAAGTGTATATGTAAGTACCTATTATTTGCCCACCATGTAACAGGGATATTTTATCAGTATGGTCGACACGAGTTTCAAACTTTTTCCTGGTTTATTCGTTTCACGCTCGCTTCTTAGACAACAGAAACGAGTTCTAATCAGGTGCTGACTAGTATATTTCTTGGCGTCACTATTCCAAACACTCGTAATTTAACAACCACAAACGCAACTAAACTAGCCAAATATACAGACTTATCCATAGAACTGAAGACTCAATGGAAAGTCAACACAGTACTAACAATACAGATCATAATCTCAACAACTGGAATCATATCGAAGACTCTAAACTCTAAACATCCGTCTTCATACTGCTGCAAAAAGCTGTGATTCTTAATACATATAGGATAGTTCGAATTTTTTAGGAAACTCATAGATTTTTAGCACTTGGCTACGGTCCGTGCTCAGGACTAACTGTAACCTCCTAGAAGGGGAGTGAAAAAAAGCTAAGAAACAAATAATAATAATAATAATAATAATAAGGCGCCCGGATAGCGGAACTTATTATGTACCTTCAGCTTACATTAAGAGGAACAGGAACTAAAAGATAAAAAGTCTCTGCCGATGTATAGAGGACTAACAGAGTAACATCTAACTAATATTTATTTTTATTATTATTATAATATTATAAATGTGAAAGTAGCGATGTTAGGATGTTTAGATGTTTGGATGTTTGTGTGTTTGTGCCTTAATTACACTAAAACGGATGAACGTATTTGAATGAAATTTAGCACAGAGGTAGTTTATGAGCTAGATTAACATATAGTATACTTTTTATGCGACTGCACCAGAAGGAGGGTAACGTTATCTCGGTTAATGATAATTCCTAGGAACTTGCAGATGAAGTTGCGGGCATCAGCTAGTAACTTAATATTTTTCATAACGATTTCATAAATAACAAGTACTTAACCTGCAAGTAGGTACCTAGCGGTATTCGCATGCGGGTAGCAACATCTGGCCGCGGCGAGTACGGGATGGATGTCCGTTTCTATGGGCTTTCGGACACTTCCGTGTTTCGGATGAGACGTTAAGAGAATCGTGTGGGCGCGAGCCTCCATACAATAAGCGGTAACCTTTTTCACCCCTTAAACCTTGTCCGATTTTCACAATTTTTTCACATGTTTGAGATACTATGAAAAACTATGCTCGTGCGTTTTGTTTTTTTTTTTTAAATATTTTGAATTGTAGTAAATATAAGGACCTAAACATTCACTTTTTTGACCAAAAAAAACCCTCCAGCATATTATTTATTTTTAACCAATCAAGCCAGATTTTCAAAAAAAGGAAAAACTACAAGCATCGTTTATGATGTGTGGAAACGAATGAGACCAAATTTGTCTTATTCCATAAAGGTTTAGGGGTAGAAAAACGTTACCGCCCAAAAGCATAATTCGGCCGAAAATTTTGGCAATTGCGCTCTTATAGCTCTGAGATAGCTTGTATTTTGGTAAATCGCTAAAACTCGCGCCGAGTTCTGTCGCCATTCGCTCGTCTTAAGGCGCCGCAGTAGGCCAAAATAGCCTTTTGCAAATCTCAAGTTACGCAAAATAGGAGTATTCAAGTTGACCATGCATGAACGTCAGTGTCAGATGAAGGCCACGTTAAGGCGCCGCAGTAGGCCAAAACAGCTTTTGTAAATCTCAAGTTACGCAAAACAGGAGTATTCAAGTTTACCATGCATGAACGTCAGTGTCAGATGGAAGCCCATAGAAACGGACCCCCATCCAGTACTCGTTTCGGCCAGATGGTGCTCGCCGCACGATCGTTTCCGATTCTCAAATATCGCCAGGCCACGAACTCTTCCGCTTGAATTTATGGTACTTGTCATTTATTTAAGGGAAATATTAAACTGCATATCAATAATACTGATTTCAACAGCAAATATACAGATTCACACAGCAAATATCATGGCAAAATACTGCGGTAGCTTAGGTGAAGGGTAAAGGGGGTGAGCTAAGCGAAGCCCTCTTTATTCTTCGTATTAGGTTGAACATGTAAGAACAACAAAAATACAAAACATAAAAAGTGTTTTTGCTGATCCTTTTTTGCTGTAAGTTCCACTGTCGTGGTGTCCAGCCTTAAGCTGTTGGTCCCAGCTACTTTCGCTTCTCAGTGATAGCACATAATACTTAATAGTAATACGTAGTGGGCAAGCAAGCGAGGCAAGTGAGCCTCATTCCGTTAACGTAGAGTTAATGAAATAACTCGGTAGTTATGACATTTATCGCATAATACATACTTACCGAGTGATTTCACGTGATTTCTCAACGTTAACGGAATGACATAAGTGGGCCTAATAGGGCAGCTTGATAGCTTCTGACAGTCGTGTTGGCCACTAGGCCACCCGCACTGAGCCAGCGTGGTGGAGTATGGCTCAATCTTACTCATATCAGGGTAAAGGCCAGTGCGGCTCGGTGGGAACATTATAAAATAACATAAATTCAAATTCGGTGCGAAATAGTATAAAATAAAAATATCATGATCAATAAGCTAGCATAAAGAAGTTTTGCGTAACTTGTGATTTACAAAAGGGTGTTATATCCCAATGCGTCGCCTTTAGTATGTACATTATTTATACGAAAATTCTGACGGTGGTGATGGAAAAGATCGTACCAAAACTTTCGCATGGCCATAGTTGTGGCGATGGGCTAGCCAACCATATTGCAATATTAAAAAGGGAAATATTAAACTGCATATCAATAATACTGATTTCAACAGCAAATATACAGATTCACACAGCAAATATCATGGCAAAATACTGCGGTAGCTTAGGTGAAGGGTAAAGGGGGTGAGCTAAGCGAAGCCCTCTTTATTCTTCGTATTAGGTTGAACATGTAAGAACAACAAAAATACAAAACATAAAAAGTGTTTTTGCTGATCCTTTTTTGCTGTAAGTTCCACTGTCGTGGTGTCCAGCCTTAAGCTGTTGGTCCCAGCTACTTTCGCTTCTCAGTGATAGCACATAATACTTAATAGTAATACGTAGTGGGCAAGCAAGCGAGGCAAGTGAGCCTCATTCCGTTAACGTAGAGTTAATGAAATAACTCGGTAGTTATGACATTTATCGCATAATACATACTTACCGAGTGATTTCACGTGATTTCTCAACGTTAACGGAATGACATAAGTGGGCCTAATAGGGCAGCTTGATAGCTTCTGACAGTCGTGTTGGCCACTAGGCCACCCGCACTGAGCCAGCGTGGTGGAGTATGGCTCAATCTTACTCATATCAGGGTAAAGGCCAGTGCGGCTCGGTGGGAACATTATAAAATAACATAAATTCAAATTCGGTGCGAAATAGTATAAAATAAAAATATCATGATCAATAAGCTAGCATAAAGAAGTTTTGCGTAACTTGTGATTTACAAAAGGGTGTTATATCCCAATGCGTCGCCTTTAGTATGTACATTATTTATACGAAAATTCTGACGGTGGTGATGGAAAAGATCGTACCAAAACTTTCGCATGGCCATAGTTGTGGCGATGGGCTAGCCAACCATATTGCAATATTAAAAAGGGAAATATTAAACTGCACATCAAAAATACTGATTTGTACAGCAAATATCAGGGCAAAATGCTGCGGTAGCTTAGGTGAAGGGTAAAGGGGGTGAGCGAAGCGAAGCCCCCTTTATCCTTCGTGTAAGGTTGAACATGTAAGAACAACAAAAAATACTTAAAACATAAACTGAAGTACACATAAAATATCTGGCTGAACGCTATGTTTTTTTTTTGGCGATATTCAGTAGTATTTTGCGTGGAGCTCCGTGGTCTAGGGGGTTTCATTTGCTTCTCACATAGGAGATGCAGGCTCGAATCCCGGTGCTGTCCATATAATATTGAGATAAGCAATTTATCTTGAACCTTTATTAATCTGTACCTGTGGCGATGGACTAGCCCCCTGTCACGCAAAATGCAGTATTGAATAACTGGCTAAAAGTTGGCACGATTGTGCCCCGGCCTCCCCGTTTGGAAAAAGGAGTGCGCTATGTTATGTCTTATATTGTTGTTAGCGTTGAGCTCATTATCTCAAGCGAAAAAACAACTCCAGTGGACTCTTGCTACGAAGAGAGGCTAAAAATACTCCGGTAGCTCAAATGTGATAGGTACGAGCTGGTGTTTTGTTTCCCTGGCGAGAGGTTGCGCCAAGCCGGTATGATATAATATTAAGGGAAATATTAAACTGCACATCAAAAATACTTATTTGCACAGCAAATATACTGATTTTCACAGCAAATATCAGGGCAAAATACTGCGGTAACATGTAAGAACAACAAAGATACTTAAAACATAAAAAGGGTTTTTGCTGTGAAAATCAGTATTTTTGATGTGCGATTAAATACTAGCCTAATAATAATACCTTGGACACTACTTACACTCGTTGATCTAGCCCCAAACTAGGATTCCCTGTATCTTGGGTACTACACAACGATACACATACTTATATAGATAAATATTAAACTTAGATAGACAAACAACCATGACTAGGGTACAAACATCCGTTCTCAACAAACAAATATTTGCCCCCACCGGGACTCGAACCCGGGACCCTTGGCTTCGTAGGCAGGGTCACTGCCGACTCGGCCATTTGGGGTCGTCAGAAGAAGAGAAGTTGAATTTTTGAGCGTATGACTTCTAAGCCACGCTCAAAAATTTTACTTAGGTTAGCGATTTAGATAACTTTACTACCTATGGCGCGATAGGTGAAACGCGAGTCGGCTCATAACCCGTAACTGAGTCTACTTTGACATTTCATATGTATCCAGGAATGACGACCTCTGTGGAGCTGCAGTTGTGGCTCTACCCGCATGGTAGTGAGAGGTCCCGGCTTCGAACCCCGGCTGGGCATTTAAAAAAAAAACAGACCTTGGATGTTTATATGTGTGTGATGTCGCTGTTTCTGGTTCCCTCGACACAGGGTATCCTAGTGTGGGGCCAGAAGCATACGCGCTTGTATTAAAATGATTATGTTATAAATGTCAAAGTTATCCGGAAATTAAGAGGCACTGACTCGCATTTCATTAACAGAACTTAAATTAACTATTTCCATTTTGAAACCTAGGACTATCTCGTCACTCAATCAAAGCCAATGAAAAATACATATTGCAAAAATACAACAAAAGAGAGAAGGAAATAAATTAAAATAGATATTGCAACTTCGATTAACCTCTCGGATGTCAAACAAAAAAAAAACATTCACCAGAGTTTACAACGTTCTCGTTCTATTAACTTTTGCAATTCAGCGAGATCTCAATATCAGAAAGCTTGCATGACTGGGCTTGGAAATGAAAATGCTGTGCCCATAGGACTAGCACAATAACACAAGTCTATTGTCTATGGGGGTGGGAGAGTGGTTACGTCAATAAAGGGCGAGATAAACTGCATTCCATATAACTTTTCCCTGCGCCGTTGGTAGCAATAAAGCCAGCTTTAACAAAAAGTTTACTTAAAAGTTAGGGAAAAAATATTTCATCTTCTAAAATATAAATATCTACCCCAAATTATCAAGGCATCAAGCAAAACCAAGTAGTTTTTTTTCAAAAGAATGAAAGCGATAATAACAGATAGCTAACTTCGTAGGTTACTTCAAGTTAAATTGAAAAACGGTCAAGTGCGAATCGAGCTTGCGCACGAAGGGTTCCGTACCACCGTACAATGGTAGGGATGGTGTGGAGTGAAAAGTTTGGATTTTACATAGCAAAATGTTGTTTTAAAAGTTATTGGTGCGGCTTTCACTTTCACTTTGGTACTTTCAAACTCCATGTACGTAACCAGGTTTTAATTTATAAGTTTGTATGTGGTATTGAAAGAATTGTTTTAAGGGAGCCCCCTTAATTATTTATTTTATTCTGTTTTTTAGTATTCGTTGTTATAGCGGCAACAGAAATACATCATCTGTGAAAATTTCCTCTGTGTAACTATCACAGTTCATGAGATACAGCCTGGTGACGGACGGACAGCGGAGGCTTAGTAATAGGGTCCCGTTTGGCACGCTTCGGGTACGGAACCCTAAAAAAGACGATTATGGGATGGAGTTGGGCCGACACCATGTCAAAGGGGACGGAAAATCGACCCTTTTTTTCTTATTTATGGAAGTGGGGAATTGTGATCTGAGTCTGGCTACCAGATATTGCTTTTCACCATATTTGAAAGTTATGCGCTACACCGAACCTCACTGAACCTCTTAAGCAGAGTCTCAACCAATTTTTCAACAAAATTAAGCAAAATGGTATCCACTAAGTATATTTTACTATTTGCAAATAAACTGGTTTACTATAGCTTGTCAAATTCGTAGGTAGCACACCCATGGTCTGCGGGCGACGAGGGACGAAAGATGCGGGGGCGGGAAAGAAGAGCGCGGGCGGTTCCTACTATGCGCCCCACCGCCCGCGCTCTCCTTTCCCGCCCTCGCAGCCCCCGCATCTTTCGGTCCCCCATCGCCCGCAGACCATGGGAGTGCTACCTACGAATTTGACAAGCTCAAATCAAATCAAATCAAATATTTATTTATTCAAAGAAAATAAACAGAAAACCTTTACAATATTTGAGGCCCTTAGCTAAAATGTGACACATGATAATTGAGTCATCTGAGCCTGAGCTAGGTGTAAACCTGTATTTCAGACTACAGTGCTCTTCCTATAAAATATATATAAAGCTAATTACAGTGCTCTTCCTATAAAATATATATAAAGCTAGTTACACGGACACTTTTTTATACAAAATTACTGACTAATACTGACTAAAGACAAAGTTATAAAAATATGAAAAAATGGGTGTGAGTGGGTGAGCCTCTCTATGTGTAGTATGAGTATGAGTGAGTGTGTGTGAGAGGGTGTGTGAGGTAATAAAAATAATAATAAAACAACGTTACTAGCTATAGCTACTGTATGATTTGTACAACCTATTCAAACCTTCAAGAGTGACAATTTCCAGCGTGTTTCCAGCATTTGCTGTCGATGGGATGACGAATGTGAGGGTGACTGGTGTTTATTTTCCCAATAAATTACAATTGCCCGAACATTTTGTCAGTAGTACCTTCGTTCTGGCTGGATAGATAAACGGAGAGTTTGGTGAGATAAGCTCCATGAGATACAGGGGCCGACAGACGGACAGCGGAGGTCTAGTTTGACACCCTTCAAGTACGGAACCCTAAAAAGGCCTCGCCTGCCAAATTCCTAATGGCCAGTATTTTATATTAATAGTTATATTAATAGCACATCAAAAATACTGTTTTGCACAGCAAAAAAGGATCAACAAAAAACCTTTTATGTTTTAAATATTTTATGTGTACTTAAGTTTATCTATTAAGTATTTTTTGTTGTTCTTACATGTTCAAACTAACACGAATGATATAGAGGGCTTCGCTTCGCTCACCCTTTACCCTTCAGCTAAGCTACCGCAGCATTTTGCCCTGATATCTGCTGTGCAAATCAGTATTTTTGATGTGCAGTTTAATATTTCCCATTCCTTATTGTATAGGGTGTAACAGAAATATGTAGTCATGGTTAGGGACATAATTCTGAACAACGATTTTAACAAACTTTCGACTTGTACTAATCGGTCGACCTATATCAAGTATACTTTTACAGTAAGTAAGCAAATCAAAATTCAGATTCAAAAAATTAATTCGAGAAAGGCTATAAATATCACAACAAAAGCAAGATACCTGAAGCTGCCATGACAAAGCACTGCGTACCGCATTCTAAGTACGAGTAACACCCGAAAATTTTCCCGATACCGCGATATGTTATAATATATATATATATATATATATATATTTATTTATCGTTCCGAAAGGTCCTTTGATTTCTACATTTTTTATATTTATAACCTAATTTGTGAAAGAGTAAACGAAGAGATTGATTTCCTTTTTGTTTTTAGGTTTATTTTTCTTAGGCGTAGAAAACACAGCTCCCACCTTCGTTTTGTATTTTTATTACGGAAGATCGGGATATGCCTAAAATACAACAAAATATTTTACTTATAAATAGTTACAAATTAGCCAATTCAAATTGCACATACTATATGACGTACCTACCAGTCATGTTGACAACAAGGCTGGTGATGTTATTTAGAGGAATAGAGTCCAATCCTTCAGACTTTCTATCCAACAAATATTTCGATAGATTGTGAATAACCTTTCTTACGCCACTGTTAATAGTTTTCGGCATTTCTACTCACAAAACACAAGAAATATACCATGCACAATCGACGCCCCACTTTGTCAGCAATCTAAAGATGGCAATAATAACTTTTTAAAGAAAATGTTGCAATAGTTTCATAGGTTTTCTGCAACATGGCGATGTTTTATATATTCTTGGTTTGGAACGGATTTTTTGCAATGCTAGAAGTATCTGTTATAAAATCTGTAAATACATTCACGCCCACCTCCTAAAATAAAGGTAGAACGACACTGAAGCACCTTATGACGTCATTTCATCATCATAAATTTCAAGCCATGGTTATGGGTACACGGCACTCGCTTTACTTATTGCAGAATTCGCCCGTCGATACTGTATTTTATGTTGGTACCATAATTACTTACAGTGAGAAAGCTAAGAATCTTGAGGTTATATCTGATAACTTGCTGTCCATCGCCCCATGTTTGTGAGGTCAGCAGACGAGTCTGCGTCATTTCACTCCCTCTGAAGATTGCAGTACTTCCTGCCACGGCAGACTAAAATTCTGCTACTACCTTTAATAGACTATATGGGGATGTTTGTTGGGTCAGCGCGAACGAAGAACAACTGAACAAACTCGAACGACTACAAAATCTTGGGATTCGGTTTATCTACGCGTGGCGCAAGGATGACCGTGTCTCCCAGTATCGCAAGGAGCTGGGATATCTCCCGATGAGTCGTCGCCGTGACATGTACATTCCCTCCTAACTGTTCAATATTTTTCGAAATCCCCGATACCCCCCACATCTACGCCAACGTTTTGACTTTCGTTCCGCAGGGATGGCAATCGGAGATCCCACACGGTGTCCCTCCTTTCAACTCTAATAATACTGCCGCTGACAAACACTCGTTTAGGTTAAGGGCAATCCGACTGTGGAACGCACTTCCCTGCGCTATTATATAGGGAAAGTCCCTCAATTTTTACTTTTAGGAAAAGATTGAAAGTGCATTTCCTTTCTCTTCGTTAAAAGGTACCATATCTATGTAGGTATAGGATAGTATTATAGTATCTGTGGTATAGGTATGATTTATCATTGTTTATATATGTGCATTAATGCATTTTATGTTAATAATTAATAGTATTATATAGGTAATATATATAATAATTAATAATAATAATAATAGTTGAAGTATATATTTTTATTTTATTTGGTAGTTTATATATATTTTGAAAGTAATTTTCCTACGTATGTATAGTTTTATTGCGTACTAGGACTCTCCTTTATCATAAACTCTCCTGTCTTGCCTAGGTTTGCTGGAACAAATCTCTTTTTAGAGATAAGCTCGCCTTTTCTTATAACATTTCTTGTAACTGTCTGTAAATTCATATTATCTGTACAATAAAGAATATGAATATGAAACTCATTTTAAGCTACCCTCCTACCCAGGCTTGTAACTTAGTTGTAGATATAGCTTTACACCGTCCACCAATCCCATAAGACTGCAATATCTGCCTGCAGTATATACATATAATTTTGACCCTGTTTCAAATGGGCCAAGGTTGGCCAAAACTACCCATTGGCGTATTACCATTTCGTTTCGACGGTCACCTAAGGGTAATATAGCATGATTGTCGACTGAAAACCCTTCACATTAACTATAATTACACAATTACGAAAATGAACCACATACGAACCACATACAACGAGAACCACCAAAAATATTTCCGTCCGGCATATCAATAGGCTGTTGTAGATCGTCACCTGAATCTAATTTAAAAACTACAATATATGTGCTGCCAGTTAAGCTAAACTTGCCTGTTTCCGGGCAGATACACTTTGGAAAAATTCGCTGGCTATATCAACAACTAATAAAGTATGATTAAGATATATTGCTGTAGATATCTATATTGAGTACACTTAAACTATCTAGATATTAAAGTTATGTTTTGACTGTTGTACGTTGCCCAACTAAATAAACTAATTTGTGTCAGGCGGGATGTAAGAGCCAATACCTACTTAGGATAAATAAAAGTTTGCGCGAGCGATAACTATTGTTGCCATTGCTGTTTTACTGGTACTGTTACAGTTATTAAACAATTGTGTTACCGACCACATTTCTTTCAAACATAAATTTTATGGTTCTCTAGGTAAGTTCAAGTATCCAACAATGAAACTAAGACTAAAGTTCGTCGTTTTGAAGAGTATACATAGATGCTTCTATAGTTAGTTTCTAACAATCACATGGTAATGGGCAGGATACGAGATAGGCATGGATTCGTCATGACACTTATGGCCTATTTAAGGAAGTCCCGACACTCCCGATAAGCCCTGTGGAACAGATAAATCATAAATGTTGTACGTTCAATTACAGATATCATTTCACATAGAGCTTATCAGGACCTCTTGAAAAAGGCCATAGTAAAGTTATATTATAACATAATGTCATGATTGCTAAACTTACTAGAGATGCGTGCATATATATTTTTACGTAACACTTTACAATTTTATCTTTCTGGTGTCATTCCAAGGATTGACATTTAGTTTGAAATTACAGCACCTAAGTAATAAGTAACTAAAGCTGCGATACGAAACCCTAAACCCTCTTTATTACATCGGCTTGAAAGCCAGGAACTTCCATCATCATATTATAACAGATACCTTTAAACACGGCGATCAAATTGGCTTTTAAAATAGAACCGCCCCCGACCTCCCACCTGTTTCAACATCATTCATGACGGCGAAATAAATCCGTGACTTCATGCCATCAATAAATAAATTTGTAAATAACCTAAAAGGTACCTACACGCAGCTCAAAGGTCATGCGAGGTTAAGCTGATGTGATTGTTATCGAACATTTTCATTCATGGTTTTACCATAGATGAATAAAGAGGTTTTACGAAGATATAGGTCAAATTTCTGGGGTTCCGTACTCTACATTGACCTTTTTAGGTGTAATATGGCATCTGTTGATTTTGTTCCGAAATTGGGTAAATATCATTCCGGTAGTGACCGGCTTGTAACCCTCGGGGGGTACCATAGAGGTAAATACATAAAGACATTCATTATTCAGGGGTGGGAACCGAATGCCATACAATATATTTTGAAACAAAAGATTCGTTCAAGAAATTCGTAAACGAAAACATTTTTGTTGCGACCTAAAAATCCTCTTTCTCGGATTAAAGTCAGCGCGAATGCTTACAAATAATGAGACTAATATTTTAACCGGTTATCCCCACTAGTGCTAAATGGGATAAACGATAATGGGCAGTGTTTTCGCCAAATTGGATAATATGTTATTGTTACTCTAAATTGAAAACGTTTATTCAGGCATATTGAGTGACAAACAAAATCTTACTCAAAATGATAAAAACATAGAACATTTAATACACTTGTTAAAAAGTTATTACAGGAACCACACACTTATAAACCGAAGAAAAAAAAGGAAATTATCTTTATGGTCCAATGAGTTTAGCCTGTTCGAGGAATAGAATATTTAGAAAAAATATAAAATGGTTGTTTTATTCGGAGTATTACCGCATGACGAACAACAACAAAACCTCTTGAATTAATTAAAATATAATTATTTAACTAGTTTATAAACTTTCTCTTTTAAATTATCGTTTTTTATTACGACTTTATTTTTAATATAAACTGACCAGTTAAAATAATACCATCATCAATGCGCTTTTAAAAAGCCTTCAATTAATCATCTGTTACTTATTACTCAAATTTCGCACATGCATACTGTTTTGGTGGAAATATTTATATACTATTGCATATCTCTATTAGTGGCCATTGGTTGGATATATGGGCCATTATTGGATCTAAAACATGGATGGGCAATAATTGATTAATTAATGAGCTAAAAGTATGCAGTCATTCTTGATTTTGAATTAAATTATTGAAAAATAGGTTGGTGTATACTGTTGTACTATTGTGAATGAACGTGTGGTAAATAAAAAATGATTCAAGAAAATGTCAGCTCTATATAGCAGACTGTGGCCTCCAAGCGGTTAAAGCCCCTACAGATTTTTCCGAGCACTGTTTCCTACGTGTGGCAATTTTTGTAATGACCAAAGAATTTTTGTAAAGACCAATGGCAATTTTTGTAAAGACCAATCAATCCTAAACTTGGCCAAAGAACTTGACCTACGATAAAAGATCAGGCTACCCGCTTTCCCGACCCCCAAGGGGCACAGTTTGTAGACGAGACGCAGACCGCCCGAGCAGCTAGCGCAATATATTTATGACTACGAATAACAGCGTTTTCTATATTACTTAAAAAATAAGAAGATAAGTATATATGACCGATTGGTGACGACTTCTGTGGCGTAGCGTCGTCGTCCCGCCTTCAAAGGGCCCAAGTTCAAAAACCGGCTGGGGAGGAAGCAGAAAAATGCCCGCATCTTTGATGTTATTAATATGCTTGTTTCGGGTCACCACATCTTAGTGTGGGGCCAGGGGCCCAATTCCGGTACACAACGACAGCTCAATGACAATGACTTTAAATATCCAATATCTGACGATTTTGTAATCTCATTCCTTTTGTTGATGTACTCAATTATTATGCTTACCAATTAACTTAATTTGTACCATAATGGCCTAAAAAATATTCTCCAAACGCCGAATATTGTATATCTAAAGTTGACCGTAATCGTCATGTAATTGTCATGGAGCTGTCATTGTGTACCGGAATTGGGCCCCAGTAGTAATGTATCTAGTCGGTCCTTAAGTTCTGTCACAAGATTTTTGATAGATAAAACTCAGCAATAAACTTTTTCTTATTCGTATTATACATGATTAAAAAGCTTATTTTATACGAATCAAATTGCAATACAATACATTTTGTACGATTATCGCAATATGACAAAAAACCTAATAACTTGAGACAATCGCGAACCCAAAACACGCCGCAACTGACAAAAATACCACTTACCACAAATTTAATAAAAAAACAGTGTTCCAGATAACCAACAAGGCTTTTTTATTTATTCTGAAACCTAGATTTTAGACCATGCTTAACAACTAGCATTTGATTTTCTGTTAGCTTTCAGTTCCAACTGCTCCCAAAGAGAACTTTACGTACTTTTTGGGAGCAGTTGGAACAGAAAAACGTATAAAAATGATCTTGTGGGCAACAAGTACACTACGTAAAATGTGAATATGAAAATTAGTTTTACCCAGACTTAGTTATCTTATGCTTCAAAATGAAGGTAACGGGTTCAGGGAGGGTTCTGACTAAAATCTCACGTAAGTTTGAAAGGTTTTAAGAGTCGTGGAAAAAAGATAAAGTGAATCACGTCCGTATTTTTGATTGGGTAAAAAAGTGCAAAATCTCTGAAGAAACTAGCATTTGTGTAATATGGCTTTAAGCATTTAAATCCAATCATCGTTCTAATTTATCAGTATTTAATGAGCTATCAAACCATATATAGTATTAAATAAAATAAAACTTGGTATTATTTACTATGCGGCAAAATATTTGTGACAGAACTTATGGACCGACTAGGTATGTATGTATCTGCTGCTGCTGTAGATATATTTTTAGTGTCACATAATCAGAAGGGTGTTAAAGGGTCTTTGCATAAGTATGCAAGACACAAAGGTCACTAAGTCATGATGTAAAATTTAAACAGACTCAAACATTTCGGTTTCACCAATTACAAGACGTAATTTTCATATAGTGCTAAAAAATCGGATAGTGAATAAGTAACGTTAAGTAAATGATTTTGGATAAATAACTGTAAGAACATATATATTTTTTATTTCATGCGCTTAAAATTAACAAAGTTATGTTATTTACCATACTTACATACTGTCATATTAATCAAAAGAATTTGCGTTAAGTTTATGTAATATATTAGAATATAATCCTAAGGGTAATAAATATAACGACTTGATTAGCCAGGAAGGCAAATCATGATATTCTGTTTGAAATCATCCATTTTGTATGGACCCTAACCCAAGTAACTAAGGGAAGAAGCGTCGATGTTTCAGCCGAGTATTTTATTGAAATTATTTCATAGCATTGTTGTTTTTGTTGAATGAAAATAATATTTAATTTAGCACTCACATATACATAAGAGTTTCGCCATTAACGCCGTTGTAGAGTCGAACATTGTGAAAATTTTCTTCGGTACTAGCAAGACGTGTAACATCTCGAGATCACCTTTGTAAGCGGACCTACGTATCACTGGACAACGGACAACAAATTACAACTAACACCATTTACTAAGTAAATGTTATCCTCGATACAATATTATTTGCGAGACTTTGTTTTGAGATGAAACTTTACAAGCTAGCCTTTACAGAGAAAGTTGGGAACAGACTTATTTTTTACTTTTTATGCAGAGCTATTTGACCAAAAGGCAGACATTTTGTGACGTCATATGAGAAAATCAATCCTTTGGCGCAGGCGCAAAAAGTTCCCTTGGCCTATTTCATCGCGACAGATTGTGCATGACCGTGGCAAAATTAATTTGTGGCCTTTAGTCAAAATAGCAGCCGTATTGTATGAATGGACCCTAATTTATTCATTTAAACCTATGCCGTTGATCCTACAAGTACTTTAGATTAATCATTCTCTTGTCCGTGAGGCTAAAATACAGCAATTGACACATACTGCCGTTCGATACCTGTATATGTTACGGCTAATGTTAGAACAGCGGCTAAACCTAAGCTAAACTTAAGATTAATCAACGCTGACTGGCTAATATTAGATATTACGTTGATAGATAATTTTATTCCTAAATATCAACCTAACGACTACCCTGACCCACCACTTCACCCATGCATGATTAAAATTAATAATTATTATCGTCAATACTAATAACATTATCCAGTCAATGACGGTCAATCTTATGTTTAGTCACTCTTTTAACATAAGCCGTAACATTTGCAGATAAAAACTGAATGAAAACTAGGTCGTTATGGATAAACATGCATTATGTCTCCAAGAGTGGACAAAAGATTTGAGATAAATAAAAAGGTGCGATGCCTTACCAAAACAAGAGTTTTGTCAATTTGACCCTAATCCTAATTTCTGCCAAAGAAACTCTTTACGCGTGCGTACCTTTTACACGTACTTACCTTGATTCTGAGATTTAGTGTCTGAATGTGGCAAGGACTAGGTGTCTTACAAGTAAGACTAAAATTAAATGTGATACCAAGCTTACAGTAAAATTTTTGAATAGGTAGATCTTTATGTTACAAAATTATACGAGGCATACCTGGTATCTTAAACGCGCAAAACATTCAAACAAATACTCAAATACATGCCATGACTGACTGTTCTTGTACACGACATGCATAATACAGGATTAAAGATTTTTAATTAATTAATTAAACTTCGCCGTACGCAGCGCAGCGGTGGATAATTTTCAGCTAACTTTATCTTTATGTAGACAGTTGGGTATCTGCCTAACTTGTATTGGCTTGTACTTTCATTCCTTACTTCAACATTCAACTATGTAGATTTTCACTCACCGATAAATACTAGACAAGTGACTGAATTTGATCATTGTGATTTTTTATATCTACAATAGACGTTCAATAGTATTTCAATGGACCCAGCTTGCAGCTTTCTAGATAATAATACTATTTTTGGAACTGTGCTTCCCGTAGTGCAAAATCAGACTGTTCGCTAGATACATACCACCCTGGGTCTCAGAAGGAATCGAAGTTTACTCTAGGAAAAGTAATGAACTACTTTTAAATATCTTAATCCTGCACCAAATAGTTTTCCTAAAGAGTATTTAGGAAAACTATTACTCTAACTCGAACATCTCAAAAATTACATTGCATAAATCAAAGTCAAAGTCAAATCAGGGCGTAGAAATACCCACAGATTGATTGTTAGATCTCGTTTTAAAAAAATGGTTTACTAATACAAATATTACAATATTAATTAACAATTAACAAGCATGAATAAATAATTACAAAATTATTAACAGCAAGGACTGTGGTGTGCATGATTAACCCCATACAGTCCCATGATTAAAGTAATCTTGAATATTGTAATATCCCTTGAAGTACTATGATGATAAAATAATGCTCAAGCCGAAAACCACTTGGAAACATAATAAAAAGTAATAATTGAGCCTCGCGATGTAGCGAAAAATAATTATACTTTTTTTAATAGATCAGGTAAAATAAGAAAGTAACAATATTCCTAAATTTCAACCAAATCAATGAAAATTCCATATTTTATCACTAACAGATAACACAGAAATTTATCACCTTAAAAACCTAAAAATATAAAAATCATTAATAGTGTTGGACATGACGGCATCAGTACCAAAATAAATACTAAAAACATGCTCCCATATATTAGCCCCCCCCCCCCATATTTTTTCATAAGTTATCTGCCATTTCGAGCATGGCCATAAACTTAAAACTTCCATCATACTTGACTTTTAAGTTGCAGTCTCAAATTCTCTGAAAATAATATTTGCAAAAATCATAAAATAATGCTACTACCATATGGGAAATATTAAACTGCACATAAAAGCAAATATAAGCAAATATCAGGGCAAATGGTGCAGTAGCTTAGGTGAAGGGTAAAGAGGGTGAGCGAATAAAACCTATTCATAAATCTGGAGATAAAAAAGATGTTACGAATTACTGACCAATCTATAATCTATTTCTATATCTTCTATAATATCGATTTTTGAAAAAGCTATATAAGGTGATATTTAATGAGCTGAACTTATTTTGGGGAATGATCATGCCCATCATTATGAACAACTTTCCCAAAGAAACATATGGTCGCAAACGAAAAAAAAATTGGGTTTCCCATATTAACTTGTAATCAGCTGATCGGGTCAATGTACATACTGAGGGACGCTTTTTTTTATTTGCGACCATATGTTTCTTGGGAAAGTTGTTCATAGTGATGGGTACTATTATTCCCCAAAATATGGTCAGCTAATTAAATGTCACCCTGTATAATAGCCTAGATTCTTATCTTCAAATAAATAACATCTTTGTAGAGGAACAAAATGCTTTAAGAAAAAAGAAATCGACAATACTAGCGAAGTATGACCTCTTATAAGATGTTTTCACAACATCAATAATAGACAACATGACTCAGTGATCTTCATGGGCATGGCCAAAGCTTTGTACTTCAATATACTTTATTGCACAAAATAACAGATTTTACAATGGAAAATGGAGAAGACATGACAAAGGCGAGCTTATCTCTATAAAGAGATTTCTTCCAGCAAACCTAGGATGGAAAGGAAATAATTGACAACAGGTAGACCTAAGTGCACAACATAAAACAAAATAATTAAACACAATAAGCTACTTAGCAATATGTACATAAATACCAGAATTATGTATATAAATATGTAAAAAAAAAAAACCTAAATAAAATTACTTAGATTTAATAAGGTAGAGAAAGATAGTGTTCTTTCAACCGACTTTTAAATATGTTGAGAGACGGACTGTCTCTAATAGCGTTGGGGAGTTTGTTCCAGAGTTGGATGGCGCGAAGTCGGAACCCATGTTCATAGGCGGCAGTATTGTGTTGCGGAGTTGTAAGTAGCGACCGAGTGTGCGATCTCCGAGGCCTATCCGGAGACAGAAATTCGAAACGATCTCGTAAGAAGCCAGGATAGCGAGGATTATATAAAATGTTGAAGAGGCAAATGAGGATGTGGGAATCCCGGCGAAGACGAATCGGGAGCCATTTCAGCTCCCTGCGATACTCTGAGACGTGGTCAAACTTGCGCAGACCAAAAACAAACCGAATCCCGAGGTTTTGAATTCGCTCGAGTTTGTTCAGTTGCTCTTCAGTCATGCTAGCCCAGCAGACATCTGCGTAATCGATCAGGGGGAGGAGGAGAGACTGAGCGAGCGTGATCTTTGTCCGACGAGGCAGGAAGTTTTGAAGACGCCTGAGAGAGTGGAAACTGGCAAAGACTCGCCGACTTACCTCGCCGACATGGACTGACCAGGACAGTTGGTTATCGAAGAAAACTCCTAGATTTTTGGCCTTCGTGCTATATGAGATTATGGTTCCGTCATATGTTACAGGAGCAATGGACAAATGCTGTAATGAGTTATGGGAGTACCTGGAACCAATAATCATAGCCTAAGACTTACTAGGGTTCACTAGTAGCCCATAAGAATTGGCCCAGTCCCTGATTTTATCAAGATCTACATTTAACAGTTCTACGGCTGAGGCCATATCATGAAGAGAAAAATGTCGGTAAACCTGGAGATCGTCGGCATAAAGATGATAAGACGAGGAGAGTCCATCCGAGATGGAATAAATGAAGATAGAGAAAAGAAGGGGAGACAGTATACCACCTTGGGGCACTCCCGCAAAGAGGTCACACCACTCTGTTGAAGTCTCCTCCGACTTGATACGCTGCTGTCGCCCTCTCAGGTACGAATCAAACCAGCTAGCAGAGTCGGAGGACACGTTCAGGGACTTCAGTATCTCAACGAGAATGTCAAAATCGACGCAGTTAAAGGCGCTGCTAAAGTCCAAAAGTGCTATCACAGAGAGCTGTTTCTCATCCATCGCGTGCTGAATGTCATCAGTGACTTTGAGTAAGGCCGTTACGGTACTGAGACCCGACCTAAATCCGGACTGAAATTTGTTCAGCAACTTGTTAGAGGAAAGGTAGGAGGAGAGCTGAGCATGGACTATGGATTCAAGGACTTTGGCAGGCAGGATTGGCAGGATGGAAATTGGACGAAACTCTTTAAAGGAGGAGGGATTAGATGTTTTGGGTAAAGGGATAACTAAAGCTTTTTTCCACACATTAGGGAAGGAGAAACTGGAGAGTGAGTGGTTTATAATGTGAGTTATAGCAGGAAGGAGCTCGTCAAGTACAATGCTGATCATTTTGGAACAAATATTATCAAATCCTATAGCTTTAGAGGAAATAGCGAGCACAGCCTTTTTAACCGCATCGATTCCGACAAGTCTAAAGTCAAAAGGAGTGGAGGTAGGAGCTGACTTCGTGCGCAAGTGAAAAAGCGTGGAATACTTTACAAAATAATTCATGACGACAGGGGGGACCGCGAAGAATTTGTTGAGACCACTGAGATCAACATTACCAATCAATTCATCCTGAGACTTGCCGATACCAAGCGTTTTGAGGAATTTCCATACTTGACCCGGAGTGTAACTCTCAATGCTCTGAAAGATGTGGCGACGCTTGGCGTCACGACACATGCGATTGCACCGGTTTCGAAGGCATTTGAAGATGGAATAATTTTCGGCTGTAGGCTCCTTTTTGTAGAGGCATTTGGCTTTGTTGCGTTTAGTCATCAGACGCCTAATAGCATCAGTGAGCCATGGAGCTGGAAGGTGTTTTACCTTGACCTTCTTGACCGGTGCATGCTTGTCGAACAGTCCCAGAATGATTGTATTGAAATGGGGGATCTTGTCATCAACGGACTCACTGGAGATGACGGGGGACCAGTCGATCGACGCGGCATCAGATTTAAGGGATTCAGAATTAATGCCCTTGAAGCTACGAGTGTGGATAAATTTTGCTCTGCTCTTGGGGGTTTTGCTCTTATAAGAGAGGTAAATCAGGACATGATAGGAAAAAGGAGAGTTAAACTGTCCTTGTGTAGCAACCTTTTCCAAATTAATTCATAATTCATAATTCATAATAGTTTATTGCAAAGTCACAAAATTTCACAAGGTGGTAAAATAAAAGTTAGTACATTGTGACGCCCTGCTAGGGCACAGCAACATGCGAAGGACAGCCAGTTGTGCATTTTACGAAAAATTGAAAAGAAAATTGAAAAATGATTACATTTATGTTCAAAATTGTATAGAGACAATTAACAAAATATTGTAGAGATTATTATTATTAACAATAAGTAAATAAATTAAGAGTAAATTATATAAACATTAAATTAGTAATAACATGTAATGGACAAGTAATTAGCGACTAGAAATGTTTACCTAATTTTATCATTGAAAAATTCTTTCACATCATAATAGCATTTTTCAATGAGGAACTTCTTTAAATAAGTAATGAATAGTGTTTCTTTCTCTATGTTTTTTAAGTAATTTGGTATATGATTGTATATTTTGATGGCCATATGATGGGGACTAGAAGACACGAGTTCTAACTTTGAAAATGGTTTCTTTAATTTATTTTGGTCTCGATTATTCCTTTTATTTTGATTTTCTAGAGGGGAGTATAAGTTACCATGTTTTCTTACAAATTTGCAAGATTCTAATATATAAATAGAAGTTAAGGTAAGTATTTGGAGTTTTACAAAATAAGATCTACAAGATACCATTTGGTCAATATTTGTAAGTATTCTAATACATTTCTTTTGTAGAATAAAAATATCCTTTATTTCACAACAATTCCCCCATAATATAATACCATACGATAGTCTGGAATGTGCGTATGCATAGTAGGCTGTGAGCGCAGTTTTGACATCAGTTACCCGTTTTAGTTGATGGAGGGCATAAGTAAAAGATGATAGTTTGTTTTGCAATCTCTGTATGTAAGGTTTCCAGCTCAAGTTTGTGTCTAGATCGATCCCCAACAAGGTTGCTGTCTTTGTAGTCTCCAGTGGTATTTGTTTATAGCAATATGAAATTTGTAATGGGACTTTTTGTGAGGGTTTGAATTGAATTATATTAGTTTTTTTAAGGTTGAGTTCTAAATTTGATTCATCTAGCCAGTCGGTGATCTTATTTAATTAATTAGAAACTATCATGAGATCAAGGAGAGAGGGAGTACAATGTGGTTGGAAATGAGTAGCGTTGAGAGGAAGAATATGTAAATTGAAAGAGTTTATAATGGACTGAAGTTTGGCAGAGCGGGAATCGTTTTTGAGAAGGCATGTATTGAAATCGCCGAGAATGAGGGTATCATTATAAAGAGGAGTTAGCTCACTGAGCAAAGACTCAAATGAGTCGAAATAATCGATGTGAAGTGAGGGACTGTAGAGAACACCGAGTAGAACTTTATTATGGCGAAGACAAATTTCAAGGAAGAGATGTTCTGCGGATTCGGAGTACTCACTCGGTGAAGCACTAACAACTCTGCAAGGGATATCCGAGCGAAGGTAAATAGCCACCCCGCCATCAGCTTTGCCAACTCTGTCGTTCCGGTAGAGCTGGAACCCAGGCAGCGAGTACATAGTGGAAGGTAATGTCGGTTTAAGAAATGATTCTGATACAAGTATACCATCCACATGTTAACTACTGAAAGCCTCGAGTAGGTCCGGGTAACTTGTGTGGATACTCTGAGCGTTGATGTGAACGATGTTAAAATTATTATCGAGTCCAGCAAAGACAGAAGTCAGTTTGGCGGATAGTGTTTCCTCCACAAGGGAGTTATCACTCTCCGCACTAATGTAGTCGTCGGTTGAAGAACAAGAGAAGAAACTATTATCAATATTACATAAACTATCCATGTAATATAAGAATATACCTACTTAAATATATAAATACAATATAAATCATTATGCTGGGGTACAGTAGTACAAAAAAAAATATATGGATAAAAGTTGCCTACTCAATAACTGAGTAGTTAACTACACTACTTAATAAATAAATAAATAAATACTGACCCAGACCCTAACTACACAGGAATGCTGAAAGGAATCTAGATAAATTCACAATAATAACAGTAACCAAAAAAAAAATAACACAAAAACAACACACTTTATCGTTAGACTATAAACAAGACAAAACAAAACACGTGCGAGAGTTACCGCTACTGCGCAGCGATGCAGAAATCGGAACGTATTAAAAAAAACAAATAGACAACACCGGTCGCGTGAAATGACAGCAGGCAGATTGACATTGACAAGTAAAGATGTTCTGAGGATTTAGCGAAACAGAAAAGTAAAAATAATAAGTTAAAAAGACATTCTACCTCACAAAACATGAGAAACAGCATAATTATACGGGGGTGTCGAATGGAGACCGCGATTTAACTGAGCATGTGACATCTACCGCTTGCATAACCTCACTGCACTATTTGGCTGCCCGAGCCTGAGACGCTCCTCTTCTGGTGACAACGCCCCTGGTGGAGGCCGCCGACATGTCCACAGCAGGCTTCTTCCCCTTAACGGCTGACTGAGGGTCCCCGTGGACATGCCGATGGATGAGTTTGTGGAGTCAGTGGATCTTTCAACAGGATGTGGCGAGATCCTGAAAGCACGCAGATTGAATCGCAAGCAGTGGCTGGATCATGTTGCTTCTTGGGTTCCTACACAGTCTGTCGTGTTAACTTTTAGAGGCCAAGTCTTACCTGAAAGAATTTTCTCCTACCACGCGTCCCTGCTAGTTGAATCATACCAATTGCCCACAATTCAATGTCATCAATGCCTTCGCTTTGGCCATGTCAAGGCTCATTGCCGCTCTAAACCCCGTTGCTTCCGATGCTGTCAGCCCCACCTAGGTGAAGATTGTACAGAATTGACTACCGACCCAACATGCATTTTCTGTTCAGGCAACCATGTTGCCACAGACAAAAACTGCCCTGAACAGGGCAGACAAAAATCAATAAAGCTCATGATGACCCAAGAGAACATCTCATATGGAGAAGCCTCTATCAAGATCCCTTCATCTGGAAGATCCTATGCAGACATGCTCATAGCCCCATTGGTCTCAACTCCAGCCCCTACTACCTCAACATCTTATAAAAAAACAGTTTATTCCCAAAGGTCCAGACCTCCTCCACTTAAAGGTTATGACAGATCAACCCATAATATGATTATTGCAGATCCAACATCCTCAGTTCCTAATGGGTTCTGCCTATCTCAATCATCTCAATCAATATCCCCAAATGACAACCTCATTGAAACCCTTTTGTCCCTCATTGTAAATATAATATCTAAATTTAGTGATTCAGTACCGCCCAACGTTGCACAACAATTAATACAAATTTCTAATATCCTTAACAATGTTCCCCCAAATACTTCAGTGGAACAGTCAAAGCATTAAGATTAAAAAACCAGAACTTCTTAATCTGATTGATCAATATAAACCTGCCGTCGCTGCCGTCTCGGAGACGTGGTTGGTCCCTGGCTCCCGTTTTCGGGTTCCTGGTTACTCATGCCTTCGGGAGGACAGAGACGACGGGTATGCAGGGACCGCTTTACTAGTAAAACGTTCCCTTACTTTTACCCAAATTCCCCTCCCTCCCCATGGTCAGGAGATCAATGTCATAGCTCTTAGAGCTCTTGGTGTGTCTTTTCTGTCCTTGTACATAGCTAACCCAACAGCCTCACTTATTCCCTCTCTACAATCTATAATTTCCTCACTTACTCCCCCTGTTATAGTCATGGGAGACTTCAACTCCCACCATATCTCTTGGGGTTCCTATAATTGTGACCCCTTCTCTCATCTTCTTCTTGATCTTCTGGATAACTTAAATCTCTGTATAATTAATGATGGTTCCCCTACTCGTAGAGTCCTTCCCCATCAGAACCCCAAGTCTGCTGTCGATCTTACTATTACTTCCCCCTCTCTTTCTTCTTCATGTCTCTGGAAAAGGCTTTCTAGTACTTTTGGGAGTGACCACTTCCCTATCCTTATTTCTCTTCATTCTCAGTCTTATATCGCCATTGACCCTTGCCCCCTTGTTAGATACAGATTGTCTAAAGCTAACTGGGATGACTTCTCTTCCTCACTAGATGTTAAAATGGATTCAATTCCTCAATGCACTTCTAATAACTTCCTATCAATATACGATAACTTTGTTGATGCCATCTTGTCATCTGCCAATTCACACATTCCTATTAAGAAGCCAAGGAATCATAGAGTCTCACCTCCTTGGTGGGATTCCGAATGTACGTTGGTTATCGGGGAGAGAAACGATGCTGAAACACTATACATTTCTGACATGTCGATGGATAACTTCATTAAATATAAGCACGCCGCTGCTCGAGCGAAAAGAACAATCCATCGGAAAAAAAGAGCAGGTTGGAACTTTTTTTGTGAAGGTCTCTCTCCTCGCACGCGTCCTTCAGAAGTCTGGAGAAACATTCGTAGATTTAGATGCTCTATGAATATAGAGAATGTGACCTCTAATGATCCGGCAGTTTGGCTGGACGCTTTTGCTGACAGACTTTCTCCTCCATTCTCTCCTAATTCTTATGATCTCCCCTCTCCCCCGTCCTTTATTTCTGCATGTGGGAATATGGACGCCCCTTTCTCTATCCGCGAATTAGAATGCACACTGGAAGGCCTTGTCGCCCTGGAGTCGATGGGATTCCTTACTCTTTCTTAACTAAATCCAACTCAAAATGTAAATTTAAATATTTGGAATTAATAAATTTTTTCTTTGACTTTGGTTCCTCCCCAACTACATGGAGCAAACAAATTATAATCCCAATCCTCAAACCCGGAAAGAATCCCTCTGACCCTAAGTCCCGTAGACCTATTGCCCTTTCATCCGTCCTATGTAAAATTATGGAACATCTATTGAAAACCAGACTTGAGTGGTTCCTTGAGCATAATAACATCCTAGCTAAATCCCAGTTTGGTTTTCGTAAGGGTATGAGCACTATGGATAGTCTAAGCATCATTGTCACTGATATCCACCTGGCATTTAAGAAGAAACAGTACTTGGTGGCAGCATTCCTTGACGTAACTTCTGCATATGATAACGTCCAGCTCTCAGTTCTCAGGCAAACTATGCAAAATCTGAGTATTCCTGAGAAGTTGACTCGATTTATATGCAATCTTCTCATGGAAAGATCTATATCCATAAAAAATACTAACTGTCCACCTACAAGCCGTACTGTATGGAAAGGTCTCCCCCAGGGATCTGTCATGAGCCCACTCCTATACAATTTATACACGTACGATCTTGAAAGATGCGTTACCCCCTTCTGCAATATTTTACAATATGCTGATGACTTAGCCCTTTATTTGGCTGTAGATTCATGTTCAGTTGCAGAATCTCGCCTAAACTCGGCGCTGATGTATCTAAATGATTGGCTCGATGCTCACGGATTATCTCTTTCGGCCTCCAAGAGTTCCTCAGTTATTTTCACAAAAAAACGAACCATTCCGGATTTGGAACTTCTCATTGAAGACGATCCTATCCCTACCGACAATAAAGTCAAGTTTCTAGGAGTGATCCTCGACTCCAGACTGACTGGGATCCCACACCTGTCCTATGTTGCCCAAAAATGTGAGAAGGGTATTAACGTTCTTCGCTCCTTATCAGGAGTATGGTGGGGGGCCCACCCCTATTCTCAAAAATTAATCTACAACGCCATTATCCGTAGCCACTTTGATTATGGCGGTTTCCTTTTGGACCCTTGTAATAAAGCTGCTACCGTCAAAATTTCCAGAATTCAAGCTAAGTGTCTGAGAATAATTTCAGGAACAATGAAATCATCCCCAACTAATGCTCTCCAGGTTGAATGTGTCGATCCTCCACTTCATCTCCGCAATCAGTATTTATGTGATCGATTTTTCTTTAAGCTTGTTCAGGTTTCTTCTCACCCCTTACTCTCTAAACTCCAAAGACTCTTCCAGATCACTACGGCTCAAGGTTACAGATCCCTGAGGGATCTTCCTTGTTTACTTCGAAGTTTCATCAACTTTTTCCGTATCCGTCACCCCATATTCCATTATGAAACTTTTCCCCTCTTTTCGTTCCCATATCATTGTCTTATTTTTAAACCTCAAATCTTATTAGATTTTGGCATTCAAAAAGATTCACGTCAACCCAATAGGCAATTTAATAGAATAATTACAGAAAAGTGGTCAGAGTGGCTGCCCATATTCACGGATGCATCCAAGCTTTCCTCTAGCGGGAATGTTGGAGCAGCCGTGTGGATCCCTAAATTCCGAATTATCTTAAACTTCAAACTACCTCCGGGTTCCTCCGTTTTTTCCGGGGAGGCGACGGCAATCCTTGAAGCCATCTTGTATGCGGAATCCCATTCGTTGGATAACACTTTAATTTTCTCGGACTCCTTAAGCTCTCTTTACGCAATTTCTGCTAACCCATTTAAATCAAAACTTAAGTCCCCTCTTGTACTAAAGATTCGCCATGCTCTGTTCAGGTGCCTCTCTCGGGGTATCAACATTATACCGGCTTGGATTCCAGCTCACAGTGGTATTTCGGGTAATGAAATAGTTGACTCTTGTGCAAAGGAAGCTGTGGAATCTGGTGACTTATCACACTTCAAAATTCATACCCAAGACTTAGTATCTTCGGCTAAGACTCGTCTGGAAAAATCATGGGAATCTTCATGGCAGTCATCTAGAACTTTAAAGGGTAGGCATTATGGCCAAATTCAACCGTCAATACCTAAAAAACCTTGGTTTTTCAAGTACAGGGAAATGCGTAAGACTGTTACATCAACTATCTGTCGGCTTCGACTGGGACACTCCTGCACGCCAGTACATCTCGCTAAAATTAGGATAAGGGATAGCTCTCTTTGTGAATGCGGCCTGGCTGACGGTACTCCCGATCATTTGTTTTTTGAATGCACTAAACTTCAAACCTCATTGTATGACATCCTCCCCGGTAAGATCCCCCGTCCCGTCAATCTTAAATTCTTATTGACTCTTTCGGACCCTTCCTTTATTCACATCCTTTCTAAATTTATAACCTCTAACAAGATTAAACTGTAGTTAGATGTAGAATTATTATTTTATTTATGTATGTCTTCTTTTTATGTCTAACACCCTTAATATGTAATCACTTAACATTTAAATTATATGTTAATTTGTGCTGTCCTAATTGTTGTTTGTCCGGTCCTTTTGTTATAGAGAGATCTCAACTCAAAGGAAGTTTCACCGATAACTGTACAACGTGATCCCCTTCGTGTCATCTTCAATACGTGATATTGGCGGAATTACTGTAGGGATCCACAGTAGAAGCCATCAAACCAAAAAATTTTTTTTTTTTTTAAATATATGCAATAAGAAATTTATTAAGCAAAAGATTCATGAAAATAAGTACAGAGAATATAAGTAAGATATGCATTCTAGTTCAAGACGTGTGGGACTGCCGCTCCATCCTCATATAGGCCTGTGCGATTCCACCTATGGCGGGTGCCGCGGATGCACATGCTGCTAGCCCTGATGATGGCGGTTTGAATTCTTGCTCGTAGCCAGCCCATTATTGTGGCAGGGGTCCGGTTCCAGCGGTCCGCCAGCGTTTCGGCGAGGTGTTTAGTGAATGATATCATTTGTGGAGCAAAAACTCCGTCGACAGAGGTTACTAAAGGGGTGAAGGTGGTGTGGCGCGTCTCGCATGGGTCGCAGTACTTCCTTTTCTTTTCTTCTTCAGCTGAACGAAGGACAGCCGCTACGGGGCGTGATGCGTGGGAGGGAGCGTCGGTGTCTATGACACGGATATCAAATAACGCCTCCCTCTGGGCAATCCATCCCCCCCGACAAGCCAAGTCTCCGCGCAGCCCAGTATCGCCTTCGGAGATGACTGGCTCTTTCGTGACGTTTCCCCAGGCTTGCTGGCACAGTTCACAGAAAAGATCCCTTATTTCGTTATGTCTGCGTGTGATAAGGCCACCTGTTTTGCAGCACAAGGCGTGGTCCACGTTGAAGTTGTCATTGCCGCAGCCGTCGCAAGTCGCAGGCATGGAGATTGGTGTGCGGTGGTATTGAATTGAATTGATTTAGCGAAACAGAAAAGTAAAAATAATAAGTTAAAAAGACATTCTACCTCACAAAACATGAGAAACAGCATAATTATACGGGGGCGTCGAATGGAGACCGCGATTTAACTGAGCATGTGACATCTACCGCTTGCATAACCTCACTGCACTATTTGGCTGCCCGAGCCTGAGACGCTCCTCTTCTGGTGACAACGCCCCTGGTGGAGGCCGCCGACATGTCCACAGCAGGCTTCTTCCCCTTAACGGCTGACTGAGGGGGCTCTTTGCTGGGAAATTTGTCCATAAGCGGCCGCAACTCCGCCCAGCACTCGACCTTCCGACGAGTCTTGTTTGGCAGCTGCACGAAAATACGGCCACAGGTTGTCCAGGAGTTGCTGACGCCAAAGTGTTGGCGAGCCGCCATAAAGACATCGTGACGTGACTTCGTCAGGAACTCAGTCAACGTGATGCCCGTACCTTTTAGGGCCTTCTTAGAATCCCACACCTCGCTGCATGCCTCGTGGGATGTAAAGCGCACAAGGAGGGGCCTAGTCTTCGCTCCTTTGGCACCCAAGCGATGAACCACTTTGATTGCACCGAGACAATCATCTGAAGACTTCAGGCGGTTAGCCAACACTGCAGTCAGAACGGCAACAGGCTGCTCCTCCGGTTCTTCAGCCACGCCGTGAACGAGCAGGACCTTACGCCGCATCATCTGCTCGTGCCTGTCAAGCCCCAAACCCAGATGCTCAATCTGCGACTTCAGAACTCCGAGAGCTTTCCAGATCAGGGACTTGAAGTCCGAAAACTGTTGCGCGAGTCCACTTATGTCCTGGGGGCTGGTAGAGGTTGCAGCTAGCTGTAGATCCCTGTCATATTTGTCCATCCGGTCCGAGAATGTGGAAATTAAATCTTCCATACCTTTGGAAATCTCCGAATACTGGTCCATGCTTGTGATTTTGAGGTTATGTGGTTGTTGACTGGTCAAATTGTATTGTTCTTCAATTGGGAATGTGCAGTGAAGGGTCCAGGCCAGTAATATTATTGCTGAATACTCATTAAATTATTGTAAGTTATTAAATACATTAAATTAATTATGGAGTGTAAAATTTATTGTTGCCTTGTAGGACTACCCACACCAAAAAAAACGTAGATCATCAAATCAAAATGTTTATTATCCAAAAACACAATTGTACAGTAGTTTTTACGGTAGCTCCCACACTATACGCAGCCTGTGTCGTGGGCGCTTGTAGGCAGAATTACCATTTGATTGGTAGTTTGTTTAAATTCGCACACAATTTTATAAAACAAAAGAAATTAAACTTAAACTTACGAGAAATACAATTTTATAAAAAATAACACTTATGAAAAAGAGAAAAAAATATTAAAGTAGTCAGTTACTGTTCCTACGCCTATTTTGTGATATCATAATATTTTTTTAATAACATTAAAGTATTTGGAATGTAGATTATGTAGTATAAAAATTTATAGTATAGTAAAAAGTATATAAGTATAATACATATTTGTAATATATATAAATATATAAGTATATAATGTAGACGTAGAGTTAGTTACCTATAGTGGTTAATTCCTATCATTCTTTCGGTGTCGTCGTAATCTTGCTCGTGAAGCCAGCTAACTATTTTCCGTTTTGCTTCTTTAATTGTGGATGACTTTATATCACATGCTTTGGCAATTCTGTTGTAAATGAAAGGGTGTAAAAAGAGGGGGAAACGCTGTGCAAAGGTTGTTTGTGCTACTTTAGGTTGCGTTCGGAACACACGTTGGTTTAAAAGGCTATTGTATTCTGGTCTTTTGATGTTGATGCGGTGTTGGTCTAACGCTGATTTAAGAATAAATAATTTCCGAATTCTCTACAGTTCCGTTACTGTCTTTGTATAGAGTCGTGGTGGGGTATCTGACTGGTTTTTTAAACATTACTTTTAGTATTGAGCGTTGGGCCCTTTCCAAGATGAGCATGTGTGATTTAGACGATCCTCCGCAGCATCCTATGCAGTAGCTCAAAACAGATTGACATAAGGATATGAAGACCAGCTTTAGGGTGTCTTTGTTAGCTCCGTTTCGAAGGAGTCTCATTATGTGGATCAGTTTTCTGGCTCTACCTGAGAGGGTGCATATGTGTTTGTGAAAGTTGAGTTTCTCGTCTATCGTGATGCCTAGGTATTTTATATGGTCAGTCCTTTGAATTGTGTCACAGGTACAATTTGAAGCAGAGCGATCGCAAGTATGAATTTGTACAGTAGAGGTGTTAGGTTGTGTGGCTATTGTTTTATCGAAGCAAAGGTATTTATTTTTGTTTGTGTTTAGGGTGAGCAGGTTTCCTGAGAGCCAGTTAGATATTCCTGATAGTCCATTTATGGTTTTTGAGAAAGTGTCTTTCCAAGATTTATCACTGAATATTAGAGCTGTATCATCGGCATAGCATATTATTTCGGCTGAGACAGAGGTTGGGAGACTGGTTCCTATGTCGTTAATATAAACAATAATATAAACAATAAATAAGGTAGGACCTAAGATGCTGCCCTGTGGGACTCCGTAATTTATAGGCATTGGGTCACTGTGTAAATTACCAATTTTCGTCATTTGTTTTCTGTCTGTAAGATAGTTGCTGAACCAGTCAAGTGCTACACCCCTTTTGCCCAGGTTTTCCAGTTTCCAGCAAGATCCAGGAAAACGCCGATGGAACAGTGCCCTTTGTCAAGCTGGGAAGATACCGAGTTTAAGAGAAGGGTTATTGCGTCTTCGGTTGATTTTCCCTGTCTGAATCCAAATTGGTTTGATGACAGTAAATTGTTCGATTCTAAGTAATTAATGAGGCTTTTATTAGTAATTTTTTCAAGTAATTTTGAGAATACCGCAAGTAGAGAGATTGGTCTATAGTTACTAGGGTTGCATTTGTCGCTAGCTTTATGATTAGGAGTAACAGAGGCTACTTTCCAGGAGTATGGGAAGATGCCACTGAGGAGGCTGAGATTACAAATGTGAAGAAGAGGTTTTACAATATGTTGGGCAATGTGTTTGACCAAAAGATTTTTGATGCCATCTAGACCTGGTGCACTGTCGTTTTTAAGTTGTTTGATGTAGCTTGTGAGTTCAAATTCATTAGTTAGTTGAAAGAAGAAAGAGTTAGGTGGTGAGGATGGTGATGTGGCTTGGGAAACTAAATTTGTTTCTGTTTGGTTAGTTTATACCAGTATATCATTAGCTAAGCTGCTTCCTACTTGTAAAGTATCTGTTACATTCATTTATGGATTCGATTGGGTTGCTTTTACTTCTTAAGAGCTCGGTAGAAGAGTTTGATTTAGATGTTGAGATTTCGCAGATATTTTTAATTGTTTTCCATAGCATTTTAGGGTTTTTGTGATTTTTGGTTAGCATTTTATTTTCATATTCTGACTACTCGGTGAAGTATATTGACACCGAAGTTTCGGTATCTATTGTAGATGGTGTGAGCGGTTGCGTCATTTGGGTGTTTCCTATATTTAAGATGTAAGCTGTCTCTGTGTTTCATGCATCGTATCAGTCCCGGAGTTATCCAAGGCTTTATGTGGTACTGAGCTCGACTGGTTTGCTTGACTTCGGTGTTTCTTGTGATGACCTCATTAAGTTTTCCTGTAAAAATATTGGTTGCCTCTGAAACATTTTGGCAGTTGGTGACAACAGTCCAATCGATGGCTTTCAGGTCATTTGCTACCTCGTTATAGTTAGTTTTAGATATCTGTCTTTTGGGTGAGTTAATAGTTTGATTCGTATTTATAGCGACCATTGCGAGGTCGTGTGTGTAACTGACGTTTTGCAGACTACGGCTATGGTTTTATTTTTAGTTTTTAGGAAAATATGGTCTATGCAGGATTTATCTCTAGTGGGTATGGTAACGGCAGGGAGAAAACCGTGTTCTGCAGTAAGGCAAAGATAGTCTGTCTTACGGGTATCGGTGGAGTCTGTGAGGATATTTATGTTAATATCGCCTGCTATGATTGTGTTGTTACTGTGTTTTAGTGTCTTGAGAATATTGTCCATTGAAACTAGAAAATTTCCTATATTATGCACGGAGGGAGATCTATATAGAGCTATTATTTTAAAACTGTTTGGTAAGCTAATCAGAAGACAGTTTGCGTCAACAAATTCTGGTTCGGTGACCGTAGCCTTCCAGGTTTCTTTGATATAAACAATGACGCCTCCGTTTTGGTTGGTGTACTTGGTAGTGTGACAATGTGTATATCCATAATTTTTTCTAATGAGTGGAGAGTGGCCAAGGAAGCATTCAGTCAGAATGATAACAGCGTAGTTGAGGTCTAGACGATGAAGCAAAGTTAGGAAACTGTCGAAATTGCAGTTATGGCTTCTGATGTTAAATGTTGCAATTTTCAGATTATAGGAATTTACCAACACGTTTTTACAGAGTTCTGCTGATTCAACTGCGTGACTTGGGATGGCTAATGAAATATCAATATCGCTTGCAATATTCATGTTGGCCATTTTTGTAGTTGAATTAAAGAGTGTGTGTTGTTTGGGTTGTATAATCTTTCACGTATGGCGCAGCAAGATATCGTGTTAGCGGAAGATTTGTATGTATTACGTTTGTCTACATTATAATCATAGTAATATGAGTAAAAAAATATATACAGTAGATATACACGTGGGTAGATAAATATATGAAATAAATAATGTTTGACACATTGCAGCTAGTGAGACTGGAAACAACAATAACAAATGTGGAAAACAATTCACTCATTTTCAAAGACTTAAAACTCATGTTAATAGTAGTTTTTTCTGGAAGAAAATAATATATCAGGAACTTTAATAATATCATCAGGCACATTGCACTGAGAGGACGTATTAGAGAGCTAAGTGGACTGCGAGGCTTCATTTCGTGAGTATCCGGCGAAGAATTTTGGAATGGTGTGGTTTGTATTTGCTGAGGCTGTTGGGGCTGTAGGGGAAATGTCCGGAAGGTCTGGCCCCATGAGGCGGTCAAGGTCATCGGGGTTGCGAATGAGTTGTGGCTTCTTCCCTTCTTTACGAACTCGTATTTGGCCATTTTTGACCCAGGTATACCGGAAACCACTTTTTTTGGCTCAGAGTCTTGTTTCAAGAAAAAGCTTGCGATTAGATTTCGTCAGACGCTCGTTGAAGTAAAGCGTGTTCGTCGGGCCTTCTAAGTCAATGTCTTTGGTGGTGAGTCCTCTTCTTTCACGCGTGGCATCGAGCACCGAGTTTCTTTTTGAGTTTCTGAGAAAGCGTACCACCACGGGGCGAGGTTTCTTCGGTTTTCCGGCTGCGTCGTACTCTTCCTGTTTTGGGCCAACACGTGTAATCAGGTCTACTCCGTTTTCTTCGATAGTGCCCCAATCTTCACTGCTACGATAGAGACGATGTGGTGGAGACTTTCATTGTGGGTCTCATTGATCCCGGAAATCTCCAGCTCGTTACGAACAGCGAACTGCTCCTGCTCGTTGATCCGCTCCCAGAGTCTAGTAGTGTCCTGGTCTGATGTGACTGTTTGTTCACTTAGTAGGGAGATTGTGTTATTTAAAGCTGTTATTTGTTCCTCCTGGTTCCTCAGCTTCTCTGTGGGGACAGTGTATTCATCTGACCGGGCCTCCAGTCTTTGGATTCTTTCTTCCCAGGAGTTCACAGTTTTTGGTAGGTTTTCCATCTGCTCACTCACAGATACCTTAGAGTCCTTAATGTTTTTAGAGAGAGCATCAAATTGTTCACCCAGCGAAAACAAGTTATTGGTCGCCAACAATCGCGGCGAGCAAGCTTCCTAGTCATACCCAAACATCGAACTAATTACGGCAAAACGATGATAACTTCTGACGGAGCGCGACTTTACAACCAACTACCCTCATCTATAAAAAACTCGAAATCAATGTATGCATTCAAAATACTACTAACTCAACTTATTTCATCGGAATAAAAATATCATACATTTAAACAACGTATACTGCGTTGATCACTACTTTTCCAAATCTGTATACCGACTTATTTACAATTTTACTGTAATTTTTAACCAGAATTTCATTTAATTATCATGAATGAGTTTTCGATTGATCTTTTTCCGAAGTGACAGGTTGTAATGTAACCATATATCCATTAATTAGCTTAAACTTACCTATACCATACCTATAGCACTTCGATAACTTATTTGACGTATCTACCCGAACTGTTCTGGCTGTCACCACGTATTGTACTTGTTAGAAATAAGTCGACGACGGACATTTAAATGTATTTTTAAATATGTTATCACGTAAGTGAACTGTGTCTTGAGTGATAATAAACGTCATTAGACCTTAATATATATATATATATATATATATATATATATATATATATATATATCGTTTCCTGCCATACATTGGCAGTTGTGCCCGCAGACGCGACTGGCGGGCAGATCTGCCGGATACCTGCCGGGCTGGAATATACTTATCGAGTACCTAAATTACTTATGACTGTGAGGCAGCTGTTATGTCACTGCCACCCCATGACAAAAATATTGATTTATGAATAAACACATACACGGTGTCTAAATATGTGTATTTTGATTTCTGCCATGTGGCAACACCGAACTGTCAAATTTCATGCTCACGTTTTGTTATTGGTCTTTAGCCAAATAACATCGAAATTAAAACTTATAAATATTATGGTTCTCAAGTTATACGTGTCTGAAAATACAATTTTATGATGTATAGTATTTTATTGCCTAATTTGGTACAACTTTTTCGAAAGTAGAGTTTTAAAGCGGTTTTTTTATTATGAGAAGAGAAGCTTGCTTGTACGCAAAACTAAACGCACATGCAACAACAAACGGCATGCATCGTTTCGGCACGTTTTTCTAACATTTTGTTAGTAAAAAAGTGTGAAAAAGTTCTTTATATCTATAGTTACAGATATTCACGATGTCGCTGAATCCTTTGAATGGTAAGAATATTTTATTTCACACACTTCGTATCCTATAATCTCGTCATAACCTCAAAGTGTTGGTGCTATTTGTTTAAATTAGATTAAATGCTGGTAGAAATCTCTCTTTAGAGATAAGCTCGCCTTTGCTCATAAAATGTTTTGTTACCTTACTATTAAGATTTCTGTGCAATAAAGAATAAAGAAATTAATCCTGTATTTTTTGTAAATGCCTCAGTCCGAGTACTTTCAAGGGAAGGACGGGAATCTCATTCACGAAAGTAAAAATAATTAGATTTTCTATCATGGAAGTTTCAGCGTTCTCTTTCTGTTATATATAACAACTCAGTTTAGTTAGGCCACCCAGCAATCAATGTACCTATGTGTAAATATTAATTTTGCAGTTCTTAAGCGAAAGCTTGAAGATGAGGCAACACCCCTGAATAAGAGACTACGTCTTGCAAAGAATCTTGTCCACACACACTATTTTCCCACTGCACCTAAAGAAAGAGTCATCTCAGTGTGGTTAGAAGACTTGCTGAAGAATAATAAACTGTCTGCTGAAGAGTTTAGAAGCGTTTTGGGTTGGCTGGCAACGTCTGACTCTGTTAGCGTGGAACTGAAGACCAAATTGGTTGATGTAAGTGTTCTTTTGGTTTTATGCAGGTGTCCAATAGGTAAAGGGCATTTAATTTTTGAGATACATTATTTATAAGTGTACAATATTTTACTGAATAAATAAATAAATTCTTTATTCACAATAAGGTTAGTATGCAATACAAATTGGTTCCCTGTTTCCCTAACTAGTAAAATACTGCATCTAGGGAGACTGTGGATCTAGGGAGATATTGGATTTTCACTTTGATTGTATATTGGAGACATGTACTGTTAAAAAGAATGCTCATTATCTTAAACAAATACTGACTGAAAAATCTCCATTGCAGCTTTGCAAATATGCTTTCGTATGTTTCTGGCTGTTCTCTTCTAGAGGTTGCATTTCTCAACCAATTCTCGTGAAATTTCATTACATAACATTATTATGTGACATTATTCTACTAGCCATGTCGATTAAACACTAAATGTTGACAAATATCTTATTTAATATGTGATCTCTGGTTAAATCCAAGGCTATCTCTATTTGGCACCAGTAGGAAAACTTTGATTGTCAATTCCTTTTTATTTTACGATGCAAGCAGAAGCAGAAGAGTAGCCTATTTTTTATAGCCAGAGGTTTTAAAATCACCCTGTATTTGTTTTCCAGCTAACAGTACATTATGTGTCACACCGCTTACAAGATGAAGACATTCCCTACATTCTAAACTTCATTGAAGATGAGAAGATAGCACCACAACTAAACACACACATTCAGGAATACTGCTTCATAGCAAAAATAATCCTTAAACATTTAAAGAAAAGTGAAAATGACAACAGATGTACATGGAGCAACAGGATTTTAAATAGTGTTGTCAAGCTTTATAAAGACTCAAAGAAAAAACTGGAATTTATAGTTAAAGTGTTGGAAGGTGACAATTTGGAAACAATTTTTAATTATCATGACTATCCAGAATGCAAAGACAATGTAAAAAATGTATGTGAGACATTATTGTTTCCAATGAGTAAGAAATCCTTCTTTACGGTATTTCTACGAACTCTTTTGCAAAAAGAAAGCATTGATGACCTCCTAAGTGAGAAAGGTGACAACATACAAGCTGTTTTAAAAGTCATGAGTGCCTTCTTCACATTCCCATCAGGACGCACATCAAAACACCATGGTTTTGTACAAAACTTTATTTACACATTTGTCAGTAGTTTCAAAACAGAAAGCCAACTGATTTTTGCTTTCTACATTATGGTTTCAAGTTCTCTGAACATAGAACAGAGCTACATGAGCCCAGCCATGAAAATGCCGGTCATAATCTTTGAAGGGAATGATGAGAAAATTAAACGATCAATATTCCTAAACATGCTAGAGGTCCTACAAGAATACGAGATTGATATTAGTGTGAAATTAACAGAAACACTCAGTGGAAACAAGATACATATAAAGAAAAACTTTACATCGTTTCTGCAGTCGCTCATGATCAGCCAACTAAAATTAGAAGGAAAGTTGGACAAAACCACATTGCAAATTATTAAAACTGTTCTAAAATTAGACCCAAGCTTGATAGACCAGAAACTGGACAAAATTCTACCCCCAATCATGATATCAAAGAAGAATAATTTGCAAATGGAATCATACACAGAAATGCTGAATTACTTGCTAGAAATACTGTTCAAACTCAGCCGAGGGACCATATTTTTGAACCAAATATTACCACATTTGAAGATAGTTCTTGAAGCTTGCAACACAGGGCAATTTGAGCTTCAACAGAAAGTCAAAGAAAGTAATATAAACGGTGAAGATTGTGAGAAAATTATGGCGAAAATTATTAATGGAAGTGACATATTTCCTCCAGAATGTGTGACAATGTATGGAAAGTTGACAGCGGATCTTATGTTTAGACAAAACAGTGAATTGTTACTGTCAATACAGAAAGACTTTGAGGAGCATTGTCTGATGATGTTGGAAGAAGGGTTTGTCAGTAAGTAACTATTTTTCTATAAATCTCTGTTGTCTGTTAGGGTCACAATCAGGTGCAATACGGACTTCCCATCCTAAAATGAAATAAGACTAGTAAAAAGTCCAGAAGGCATTACAAGAAGAAATGGCTGCTCTAAATGTTTAAGCCTATCTTATAATCATCATCATCAGTCTGCCCACATTCCCCCACCATTGGGTATAGGGCTCTTCTTTACCACATCCATCCACTCCTGAGCCTCCCGCAGCCACTGCCACCAGCTATGGCAATGATGTTGTCTATCCATCTGGGTGGTGGTCTGCCCACTGGTCGTCGTGCGGTTCTGAGACAACACTCGCTAATGGCTTTGGTCCATCTTCCGTCATCTCTCCTTGCCAAGTATCCTGCCCACGCCCACTTCAGTCTCGTGTTTCGCTTGCCGACATCGACGATCTTAGTGCGACGTCTTATTTCAGTATGGCGAATACAATTCTGAAGTCTGATGCCTAGCATGGAACGCTCCATGGCCCTAGCAAATCTCATTGTCAGCTTTTTCATCGCTATGACAATATGTTTATTAGAGCCAAGAAATATGTTTGTTTCTTGGCTCTAAAAAAGAGGATTACATTACACTGCTTTCACAATACGGCGGCAGCACATGCCTTCACACTACACTTTATCCGCGCGGCACGGGGCGGCGCGCATCATTTCCAAAATGGATTCCAACGGGGAAAAATCATTGCTTGTGGCTTCTGCTTTTGATGGATGGTAGTCTGCCATTTGTTTATAAGGAATGGGTGTATATGTGGGCTTGCTTAATATGGAAATCAGCCGCATCTGAGCAGCGCGACAGCCACAATTCAGTCCGCGCGACTATCGCGCTGCAAACTTAGTGTGAAAAGCACTACATACGTGGCCAAATTTGTCAAATATCGCCGAACCGGACATCCTAACCCCAATTATTATTAATTTTTTCCAGGCCCGTCAATAATAACCCTATCCCAAGTGACGGTGACCATATTGTCGTCGTTCCTCGCGCACAACAAGATGGCGGATGCGTCGGCGCCACGCGCAGTAGCTGACGAATTCTGGACGACGTTCGCAAACTTCGAGAAAGATACGCTGAGACGGTTTGGGGAGTGCTGCTTGAAACTTAACCATGTGAGTATGACACGTGATCACAACATTTAGTCACACGTTTTACCATCTGGATTGGTAGAGGCGCACATTGTTCATTAACAGTGGGTTCCCTGGTGACCGGCATCAGCCTGCATCATCAGATGATGATGAATAATGTCCGGAGTCAAATAAATATGTCAAATAACTGTAATCGGAACACATTGAATATAGGGGGGAAATAGTTGCTCATGTCCGCAGCAAATGCTTGGATTCCCGCCCTGCACGGTTTCCCGACAACAAATCAACAAAAAAAAAGCAGGTCCTCGAAATAGAACCTTTGCAAATACAGTGAATTCTTCTAATGGGGCATTGACGAAATATTTTATATTTTTTGTGAAACGAAGTCACGCAACTTTTTGATCTCATATATAATAAATACTTTGGACACTATTTACACACATTGCCCCAAACTCGGATTCCCTGTATCTTGGGTACTAGACAGCAATACACATACTTATATAGATAAATATTATACTTAGATAGATAAATATTATACTTAGATAGATAAACAAACATGACTAGGGTACAAACATCCGTTCTCATCAAACAAATATTTACCCCCACCGGGACTCGAACCCGGGACACTTGGCTTCGTAGGCAGGGTTAGGTTCGATAATTATGTTTTTTTTTGTCGGTTCAGTTTTTAGATTTTTTTCAATATATGGCGGAGAAATGGGGGTTGAAAATAGAAAAAAATAATTTTTCAGGCATTTAAAAAAATGACGCAAAACTTTTTTATTTCCCTTACTTTTTTGTCCTAACAACTTTTTCATCCGGTAAAAACTCTTTCACAATAAAATCACAAGAATTCGCGAAGTCAACAGCTCACAGAGCTACTAGTTGACGACCCGAATGGCCGAGTCGGCAGTGACCCTGCCTACGAAGCCAAGGGTACCGGGTTCGAGTCCCGGTCGGGGCAAATATTTGTTTGATGAGAACGGATGTTTGTACCCTAGTCATGGTTGTTTATCTATATAAGTAAAATATTTATCTATATAAGTATGTGTATCGTTGCCTAGCACCCAAGATACAGGGAATCCTAGTTTGGGGCTAGATCAATGTGTTTAAATAGTGTCCAAGTGTCAGTTAAAAATGGGAAATATTAAACTGTACATCCAAAATACTGATTTGCACAGCAAATATCAGGGCAATATCCTTCGTGTTGTGTTGAACATGCAAGAACAACAAAAAATACTTAAAACACAAACTTGAGTACACATAAAATATTTAAAACATAAAAAGTGTTTTTGCTGATCCTTTGTTGCTGTGCAAATCAGTATTTTTGATGTGCGAGTAAATACTAGCCGTTAAAAATTGATTTGAATATCTTCTTAATTCCAGAACGCCCAACTTACGACCTCCTTTCTCCAACTAAGCGTCGGCGTCGCTCGTCTGAAACTCCTCAGCCACAAATACAGCAGTTGTGAGATACAACCGCTGGCGTTGTGTACGCCGGCGGTGTATGACGTGAGCGTGATACTGCCGTGCTTGACGAGCGACCAGTGGATGAAGTTGGCGGACAGGTGCCAGGGAACAGACTGTGAGGGGGATTGGGTAAGACAAGTAGTTTATTTTAATCGTTTCAGCCTATACCAGGCCACTGGACTTAGATACTATACGTACCCGAGGCTATGTTAAGGCTCGTGTATCGGTAAAATTATCAACTCGATTTGTGAAATTGGCTTGTATTTGACTGCTTATAAAATTGACTAAAAAGTTACATGAAAAAAAAAAAAAAACCCAAAAATACTAAATGCTCACCAAAATTGTACACCCTATTTTATATCAATACGTCACCGATATATTTAACTGTAAGTTGGTTATAAAATACATAGTCAGGTCATAAGTTCTGTCACATGTGCAATATGAAATAATTTAGACATGTTTATTATTTATATAAACATTTATATAGCAAAATGAACTTCATAAAACATAGATTCTTATGGTAATAAAGTTTATTGAAAATGACCCCCGCGATTTCGAATACAGGCCTTTATTCTGCGCGGCCAGTCATCTATCGCAGCACGAACGAGGTCCATGTCAATATCGGCGGCTGCCTTAATCAAGGATGCCTTGAGTGACTCCAAATCAGGATGAGGCTTTGAGCAGGCCTTTTCCTCCAAGTGTTGCCATATCTTGTAATCTAACGGACTCAAATCTGGACTGGAGGAGGGCCAGTCTTCGTGCCGGATGAAGTCGATTTCACGCGCCGCCAGCCAGTCTTGTGTGCTTTTCGCTCTATGAGCTGGCGCAGAATCTTGTTGGAATACCCAGTGCCTGTTATTAAACATGGTATGAGAAACAAGTTCCACAAGGTTCTTGAGGACTGTATTTTGATACACAACTGCATTCGTTTTTACGCCTTTCTCACAAAAATGTACCTCAGTTAAGCCCCAATAAGAGATTCCCAACCAAACCATGAGCGAGGATGGAAAATGACCTCGTTGGACACGCGGAATACGGTTGCTCGCTTCTTCACTGCTGTGTGCGTACACCTTATCATTTTGTTTGTTGTAGCTCTCTTCCACGGTGAAAATTTTTTCATCCGAAAAAATAATTTCCCGATGCTTTTTTCCCGCGTACCGCTTCAACAAAGCGCGGCATCTCTTCAGTCTCAGGTCCATTAAACGAGCGTCCAAACGATGTCCTGTTTTTCTTCGATATGCCCTAAGCCCTAAGTCTTCATTTAACACCCTTTTCACCGTGGTCCTGCTTAACCCCATCTGAAGGGCCAACAGTTTCTATTTACGCATGGGATTTCTTTGAATTCGCGCCTTCACAGCTTTTATAACTGCTGGAGTCCTAACAGAGCGAGGGCGACCACTTCTTGACCTGTCATCTACACTAGAGTCTTCATTATATCGTTTTATGGTACGATAAACGAATCTTTTGGTTATATTCAAATTTTTCAGTAAGTCAAAAATCTGAATTGGCGCGTAACCGCAACGATGCAACGCAATAACTGCGACACGGTCTTCTTTAACTGTCGACTCCATATTTAAAAATGAGGAAAATTCTAAAAAGTACACATTTTTATTTTCATGAAAAATTCGAAATTCGAATTCAATAAACTTTTTTGTGGCCAGCGTTCTAAATTCAAAAGTTTTTATTGTGTGACAGAACTTATGACCTGACTGTGTATAATAAAATATTTGACACCATAAATATTATTTCTTTCTCACAATTAGTCAATTTACCAAAATTTGAACCCATTCTGAAATATTATTTTTGTAGAACCAAAAATATATTCTTCTACAAAAAAACAAAAAAACTAAAGTTTGCCTAATTAAAATTACAGCTTGTCTATAATTTTATTTCAAATCTCAAGCCCCGAAAGGGTGCCCTTTTTTATTAAAAGCTTATATTTAACTTGCAATGTATGTATGCGTTGCCATTAGAATGCAGAACCTGTTAGTGTGCACATTAACAGTAATTTTCAGATTTCCTGGTATTACGAACATGGGGTATTTTTATTTAGGGTTCCGTACCCGAAGGGTTCCATACGGGACCCTATTACTAAGACTTCGTTGTCCGTCCGTCCGTCCGTCCGTCCGTCTGTCACCAGGCTGTATCTCAAGAACCTAGCTAGCTAGAGAGTTGAAATTTTCACAGATTATGTATTTCTGTTGCCGCTATAACAACAAATACTAAAAAACAGGATAAAATAAATATTTAAGGGGGCTCCCATACAACAATTCTTTCAATACCACATACAAACTTATGGATGCACCTGGTTACGTACATGGAGTGTGAAAGTAACCGCACCAATAACTTTGTAAACAATATTTTGCTGTGTAAAATCCAAACTATTCACTCCACACCATCGCTTCCATTGAACGGTGGTTCGGAACCCTTCGTGCGCGATTTAGACTCGCACTTGACCGGTTTTTTTTTCTTAGCTTAACCGGTGCAAGGCATCGCGATTTTGAACCTTATGCTATGGTAATAAATTCAAAACCTGTAATGGGAAATGGCATTTCTAGAAATGCCATGGTAGTTGAGTCCTTAAACTATAATACAGTTATACACTTTACTAAGTAGCAAGGGCGCAAATGGATAATTACGTCCTTCTACGTAGGAAAATATTTTTTTGCTTTATTCCTTAGAAACTCAGTAAATTAGTAGCCAAAATCTTAAAATGAAAAGACGCAATTTCCTGAATGCTAAAAAATTACCGGATTAAATAGAAATAGTGATTTCCACATAATGTATGGACCTAACCCTAAAGCATTGAAACTAAGCTAAAAGCTATTACTAAAAATAGGGGTTATTTTAATTTTATTGTTGGTATTATCGACGTAAATTATTATCAAAATAATTGTGGTCAAAGCTACTAGTACAAGATTGTAGGTAGAACTGACAGCGTAGCCTTATAAAAACCATGCTTATTAATACCATTAAAAGTTGGGTTTTTTTTGTTGAGCAAAATGTTTACATTAAATACAGTTGTAGAAGTAAATAAAACAGAATCTAACTCTATTTTTAAATTTTTCTGTTAGAAACGGCAAGAATCAGCATGTATAATGGTATAAATCGATGAGTACATAGCATTTACCATAAAGGCACAAATCTGCGCTTCAATATAAAAAAAAAACTTTGTGCCACACGGGGCCAGTTAATTGCCGCTGCTCAAGAGCTATGAGTTGTACTTCCATCAGACTCAAGGAGTTGTACTTCCATCGAGACCTGAGTCGATCACGATTGATCGAATCACTTTGATTCGATCACAACACGTTCGCAAGTGATCGAATCATCTTTTTAGGAATTATACGATCGCTTTTGACCCACTCGTTTTGATCCGATCGTTTACAAAATGTGCACGGAGCGGCAACAGCGCCGGCCTCCCGCCGCCGCCGCTGCTGCGCCGCTCTCAAAACTAAATTAGACTTTATGAGCTAAATATTAAGAGTACCTTATACTTTCCGACTCGAATTGTTATTTTATTGTCTCCTTCACTTGCGTGCACAATACGCCTCGAATGCAGACAGGTGCGTCGTTCATGCCATGGAGCACAACCACAAACAATTAAGCCATTACAAATCTTAAGACCTTGCAAATAAAGATGCCAAATGGTGTCTATGTGAGCTAATCGACCTTATTATGAAAGGTGAAACACCTTTGTCACTCGCGTGTCGCGAGCCGGCTCATCAACCGATCTCATATTTTGACGCGTAATTCATGTGACTGACCTGCAGGTGATCGATCGAACGATCGAATCTTTTTGATCCAATCGCCTAACCGATTGTCGTGGGTCACGATCGACCAGGGTCACAAGAAATGATCGATCGACACAGGTCTTCCATCAGACTCATTGAGTCACTGATGGATGGACTTACATACATAATCTGATATACCGATTTCCTCTCAATGTTCTTCACCATTAAGCGTTCGCATAATATAGGTAGGCACTTAGAGATCTTAATTATATAATTGATACAATGTGAGCGCATCTTTCTAACCACCGTATAGGAAAGGCAAGGTGAATGGATAATTCCATTTTTACCTGAGCAGCTCGAACAAGAGGTTTTTGCTGCGAGCAAAAAATGTGCAAAGCTGCACTTTGCTCACAGAGTGAGATAAAGTAGCTTTTTAATTTTGAATGCCGCGTACGTAGGCGAAATTGCTATCAGCCAACGGGCATCGAGTTCATTGCATGTTTGCGATTTCGTCAATGTCACATAGATACTGCTACCGATGTTAACTGGATTCCAGTATCTGTGCTATTCAATTCCAAATAATCGAGCTTATTTTATTCTATCTCCTAGCCATTCTATTTGATAAATAATACCATAAGAGAAATATTTGGTAGTGTAAATTAGTCGAAGTTTAGCATCAAAATTTACAATAAATTTTATTAGATTTTTCAATGTGTTCTTTTTATATCTTATTTGTGTAAGTAGTTTTTTTTTTCATTTCATTTAATTTTATTTGTTTATTTGTTGATTCACAGCATACAAAAAAAGGCTTGTGTTTAAACGAACACAAAAAAAATCGAAAATTTACTACCAATAAATTCGAAATGACCCAGAATTAGTAAATGATCACCAAATTATGTTTGGATGAATGATCACCAAACTTCTTTTTATGTTTTGAGTACTTAAGTCTAAGCTACCGCAGTATTTTGCCCTGATATTTTCTGCAACTTTTGGTGATAATTTGCCCATTTTGGGTAAGAAAAAATATTTTGGTGATCATTTAAATTAAAATAATTTAAATTAGGTCCTCCAAACCAAATTGAGGGAGGAAAAATCTACCTTTAATTGATTTTCCATAAGTTGGTGGCGCACATTAAGGTTAAATATATCAATAGAGGACCATCAAACGAACAAACTATGTCATTTAACATAACGTCCTGAAGTCCACTCACCTACCGCGCCTATGAGCGAGGCATCGCGATTTGGAACCTTATGCCACGGTTATAACATTCAAAAACTATAACGGAAATGGCTTTTCTAGAAATGCCTTGAAATTAGGTTTAATAAAAATACTTTTGCCTTATTTTCCCATCAAGTTCTCGCTTACGTGACAATGTGACAATTACGTGAAAACGAATCGAACGGCCGAGTCGGCAGTGACCCTGCCTGCGAAACCAAGGGTCCCGGTTTCGAGTCCCGGTGGGGGCAAATATTTGTTTGATGAGAACGGATGTTTGTACCCTAGTCATGGTTGTTTATTTATCTAAGTATAATATTTATCTATATAAGTATGTGTATCGTTGTCTAGTACCCAAGATACAGGGAATCCTAGTTTGGGGCTAGATCAATGTGTGTAAATAGTGTCCAAGGTATTATTATTATTAAACATAACATGTTTTATCCACACACGTACACTAGTGGCTCTGTGAGCTTTAGACCTCGCGAGCATGTCGGTGGAAAGCTGAACTGCTAACATACAAACTTATGAATGCACTTGGTTACCTATGTACATGGAGTGAAGCCGCACCAAAACCATTACGATCACAACTTAACTTTTCAATTAAATGATAATAATAGCCTATCTCACTCTCACGGTCTCCACAAATCCAACAACATCTCGTTTGTTAAAATCCGTATTTTTTACATTTTCAACACCCATATCTCCGCAATTTTGAAAACAAACCAAAAACTGAAACGACAAAAAACCATACCTATAATTATAGATTTGAGGTACAGAATAAGGACGCTGCTCACAAAATTTCACGATAATCGGTTGAGAAGAGAAATGCGACCTGAAGAGGAGCGCAGCCGGCAATGCGGACAAATAGGCAAACATACAAAAGCATTTTTGCCCAAGCTGAAACGGAGACGCTTCGGCGTGCTTCGCGCTCGCTCGGTCAATAATTTTGGTTTGTTTGGTCCGCCAGACGGTTTAATATTTTTTCCTCTTCGATTCGCATAAGAAGGAGTTTCATAACTCTGATTTTGGTGAGGCGATCAAAATTAAAAGGCTCTAAGATTATATCCGTTAGTCTTTGAGCCCGAGAAAGGGCAACGTATGAGCAACCTACAGCAAGTTCTCTGGACCCAAGGTCGACCACTACCCTAGGTAATGTCAACCCCTGCGACTTATGTATGGTGACCGCCCATGCTAGTATGAGCGGAAACTGAGTCCTAGAACATGTGAGGTCTTTAGAACGCCAAGTTCTCGTGACAGCTGGGATAGGCACTGATCCCATTATTGTAGGGCCAAAGTAGTTGTCAAATCTGACCATCACTACCAAAGGGCGATCAGCGGGTGGTGCACGATTAAGTGGATACACCAAATCGGTAATAGTGCCAACAGAACCATTTACTAAACCTTTCTTAACCCACAAATTTATTTTTAGCACGACTGACCCTGCTGCCAACGCAGAGGTAGAGAGTTTTCTCTAACCCTTGCGCGTGTTGATCTGCACATGCCTGTGTGGCTTCTTTGTTATTGTGATCAGCCGACACCTTAGCCGTGGGCTTGTTAAGGTCCTTCAACTTAGCAACATTTTACGAACTAACATTCCTATTTTCCGGGTAAAGTCTCATTGCATCCGAAAAAGGACGTCGTTCCATTTCACATAATCTACTCTTTTCCCGGGACATTAATGTTACCCAGTCACTCTTAGTTGAGATTCCGATGCTCAAACGATCCAGAATGTCCCTACAATGTGCCTGGTCTATTGCGCGAGGCAGACTACAACTAACGCCATCTAGGGGTGCCAACCAAAACAAATAACCCGACTGTCCTGCATTTTATTTCAACAACGCCTTATTATTCTAGTAATAAAATAAATAACAAACGTAGATTTGGAATTAGGTTAGGAGACTGCTAAAAAATAATCATTTGTACTCTTCTATGTACTTATTTATATGTATTATCAAACTGTGTCAATAGAACCTCCAGTTCCTAGACAAACCGTAAATGTTTTTAGGCACTGTTTGTAGTAATTTAGTTTGTATTAGTTGTTGACATCGTACAATAAGACTGCATAGTCATTCAATATTCTATTCTTCTATTCTTCTTTAAGGGGGTTAAAGTGCCTGCACGTGGCTCATTCATTTCAGCCATCCCAACTCCTGCACCAGCTGGAGTAGGAGGCCTGGGTGTTCAAGGAGCTCATGAGTCGTTGTAGCTTCTCCCAGAATAGCCGTCCTGGTTTCAATTGTGGATGGGCATGCCAGCAACATGTGCTCGACTGTCTCATCCACTTCCATGCAGCCCCAGCATAGGGGGCTGTCGGTTGCACCTGTAAATTTCAAGTGTTTGTTTAATGTACAATGGCCTGTTATAATAACTCATACAAACTTATGAATGTTCCTGGTTACGTACATGGAGTATGAAAATGGCCGCACCAATAACTTTGTAAAGTTACATTTTGTTATCTAAAATACAATCTATTGACTTTTTACTAAAATTATATAGTCTGTGTCACTTTCACGGTCTCCACGAATCTAACGACACCTCATTTGTTAATATCCGTTGAGCCGTTTGGGTTGTAGCGAGTTTTAAAATTTGAAATCGCCATATCTCCGCCATTTAAAAAAAGAAAAACTGAATCGACAAAAAAAAACAATTTAATTATCCAACCTGCTCACAAAATTTCACTGGAATCGGTTCAAAAATGCGACCTGTAGGGGAGAACAGACAGACAAACACACAAACAAACATACGAAAGCATTTTTGCCCAATCCTGAACGAAGACGCTTCGCTCGCTCGGTCAATAAACCCTCTTTACTGCGTCCAAAAACCACACGTTACGACCAGCATAATGATAAACTTCTTGGTAAAAACTCATTTCTTATCTAAATATTGATCATTATGACCATAATGTACGAAAATTTGACAAATTATGAACTGCAGAGCAATTATCAATGCCACAATGCCTGTCGAACATGCGGTTCCTTAACACTTCAAAGAGAGCTTATGATATGTGTGTAGATAAACTAGTTTATGTAACTGTACATAATTAGGCATTATGTAGCAGCCACATAAGCTACTATTGTTGGTAAATGATATCTCAAAAGATAGAACAATATAGCCAAGCATGGTAAAAAGGTTTGCACGAAAAACCTCCTTGGGTTAAAAATAACAATCCAAAAACCCAGCCTAAAAGCAGAGGAAGTTTTCTAATAGCACTTCAAAGGTCAGTAAAACCAAGTTTCAAATCACAGCACATGTTTTGTTAAATTTCTAAAACAGATCCTAACCCCAAACATTTATACCGCCTCCGTTCCATGCCGTTCTTCATATTTTAAAACGGCTAGTATTTAATCGCACATAAAAAATACTGATTTGCACAGCAAAAAAGAATCAACAACAATTTTTTGTTGTTCTTACATGTTCAACCTAACACGAAGGATAAAGGGAAGGGGGCTTCGGTTCTAGTCTTGTTCCTGCTCGGTCATCAGAAAGAGCGCTCCGTACTAGTACATTGCAGACAGTGTATGTACTAGTGTACACTCTAACAGCTCTATTAGTACTATTAGGACGTTGGATCTTATGAATAAAAAAATATGCCTGCTCGGTCATCAGAGAGCGCTCCGTACTAGAACATTACAGTCAGTGTACCAGTAAGATCTAACAACTGTATTAGTACTATTATGCTTGACGTAGGATCGAATAAAAAATGGAGCTATTAGGTTAACCTTTCTTTTCGTGCAGAGCAGAAACTTGAGGAATATTATACTCTGATAATATTATCATATTTATACAATTCTATATGTTTGTTGGCATAGTAGAAATAAAAAGTTAAATAATATTTGATTTCCCTTCATACTTAAACAGGATTAGGACTATCGTTCTAGTCAAGATGTCAATGCCGTGTCTGTGTGTGCGAGAGCGAGTCGGCATGGCTCAATGCCTCCCGCCCGCCACCGCCGCTCTCTCGGAGCGATGTCCTAATAGTCCTAATAGACCGAATGTCCGATTAGCGTAGGGAAACGTTTCTTTTCGTTCATTGCACAGTAACGTTTCCTATTCGTTCTTCGTACATGACTGACACAAGACTATTCGGTTCGCTCACCCCCTTTAACCTTTGCCAAGCTACCGCAGCATTTTGCCCTAAAATTTGCTGTGGAAATCAGTATTTTTGATGTGCAGTTTAATATTTCCCTTTAAAACTCTTCTCCATTGCAGAATAACCTCCTGCTTCTGAAAGCGACGGCAGCTGAACTGATATCTGTGAGAACTCCCGAAGAAGACGCTGATTTAATTTCAAACACAACCAAGACACATTTGATAAAGGAGTTATCCACAAATATTAATGTTTTGTACGAAAATCCGGTCTACCCCAAAATGTTGTACAGCAATCTAGACGCGGAACAATCAAACCTACTAGCAAAGACCTTAATCAAAGAAGTTATTAATAATCCTGAATCACGCTTGCTGAATAATGATGCCGTATCGACAAACAGATGCTTACTAAACTCATTGTTGGAGGAAACTATAAGAAATCTGGCGAAAATACTAGAGAATTCTGGCAACACTGGAATAAAAGTGAGCAAAGAATTGAACAAAATTGGCTTTGACTTTGTGTCTTTTATAAATGGAGTCAAAAACGTTACTGAATATTTTGAGAAGTTATCTACAACTGTGGATGTGAAGGAAGATTTAACAAGTTATTTGGATGTATTGAAGCAGCTTCAAATCCATTATTTGGATGAAAACAGTCAGTTACTGGCAATATTTGTACTGCTAGCTTTAAAAAAGGCTACAGAGTCTAAGAAAGTGCGGAAAAATGTTGACTATTTGCTACAGTCAATCTTTGAGTTATCGCCAAAACATCCAGATATATACAAAGTATTCCCCGTCGAATACGTATTCAATTTCGAAACGGAAATGATACTTGATTTAGTGACGTTAAAAATGAAATCGCCAAATCCTATGGTTATAACGAAAAGCCTGCTCGAAACTGCAGTGAAAAAGGTGAAAACTAACGCAGAAATTGTCAAGATTCTGGTGAAAATTCTGCTAAAAAACCAAAAAGTCAAGAAAGAGAACTCCAATTTGGAATATTTTAGCGACAAAGTCTTCCAAATAAGCTGCCTTATCCTCCCAATCATAGCAAAAGAGAAACGGGCCATCACAACAAGCGGTTTCCGCTCCATACTGGCAGAATTACAGGAAAAACTATACAAATCGCTGCTGAAATCCTTCAAAAGCATCAACTTTAGCAATGAAAAGTCGCAGTTTTTGGAGAAGTCTGGCAACCCCGAGGACAGTGTGGTGATTTCGGAGAACACAATGGCAACACTGAACGCCATGGAGGCGTTTTCTTTGACCCTGTCGAAATACTGTGAGGCAACTGACGCAGAAGATGTCAAGAATTTGGACTATCTGTGGTCGGGTCTGGAATACTTCGTTGGCAATGCCGTAAGTGTATAAGACAATTAGTTTTACATCCATAGCGATTAACTTATACCTGTCACCGTAAGATTGTCAAAACCGATACTTTATAATCTAACGTTATTTTTCTCATTAGTTTAAAAACTATCGATTAATTTTACACTGTAACATACTGCTTACGATATGACGCGTTAGTTTATAATATATTAGAGCACAATCTTACACAAATCGAACTAGGCCCATGCTAAGCTCAATAAGGCTTGTGTTATGGGTACTAGTCGACGATATATTTAATAGAGACAAATATTCATGTTCATCACACATATATTGGCCCTTACCGGGATTCGAACCCAGGACCGTCAGCTTCGTCGGCAGGGTCACAACCCGCTAGGCTAAACCGGTCGTCATTTTTTTTGAATAAAACCGTTAAATTGTGAACAGGTTTAAATTTTAATTGCAAATGAAATACCAGGGCAAACACTGCGGTTGCTTTGGTTAATTTACACACATGACGCGTCAACATTATCCTAATATTTGTTTAGCTCCGGGTTAACAACTTCGCGCAAGTTAGCTTAGGCGACGCATTAGACCAAAACAGCCTATTGTAAATCTCGAGTTCAATAAGAGAATTAAAGGAGATCATGAGTATCAGCGAGGATTCGTGAACGTAAAAATGTAATTTGATTAATTTTGCTCGACAGAAAAGCCTTCCGAAGTTGTCACAAAATATTTTTTCGCAATTTCGCACCGGATTTGAGTTTATGTACTTTTAATTTATTTAATCGTTATAAAAAAAATTTAGTTATGTTGCTCTATTAGTCCTATATACATCGGCTAAGAGCCTTTTTAGGGTTCGGTACCCAGAGGGTAAAATGGGAGTCCTATTACTAAGCCTCCGTTGTCGGTCCGTCCGTCCGTCTGTCACCAGGCTGTATTTCATGAACCGTGATAGTTAAACAGTTGAAAATTTCACAGATGATGTATTTCTGTTGCCGCTATGACAACAAATACTAAAAACCGGTCAAGTGCGAGTCTAAATCGCGCACGAAGGGTTCCGTACCACCGTTCAATGGAAGCGATGGTGTGGAGTGAATAGTTTGGATTTTACACAGCAAAATATTGTTTACAAAGTTATTGGTGCGGTTACTTTCACACTCCATGTACGTAACCAGGTGCATCCATAAGTTTGTATGTGGTATTGAAAGAATTGTTGTATGGGAGCCCCCTTAAATATTTCTTTTATCCTGTTTTTTAGTATTTGTTGTTATAGCGGCAACAGAAATACATAATCTGTGAAAATTTCAACTCTCTAGCTAGCTAGGTTCTTGAGATACAGCCTGGTGCCAGACGGACGGACGGACGGACGGACGGACGGACAGCGAAGTCTTAGTAATAGGGTCCCGTTTGGAACCCTTCGGGTACGGAACCCTAAAAAACAGAATAAAATAATTGATTTATCTGTAAACCACATACGAACTTATGAATGCACCTGGTTACGTAAATGGAGTGTGAAAGTAGCCTCACCAATAACTTTATAAATAACATTTTGCTATGTTAAATCTAAACGGATAAAGGGGGCTTCGCTTCGCTCACCCCTTTACCCTTCACCTAAGCTGCAGCATTTTGCCCTGATATTTGCTGTGCAAATCAGTATTTTTGATGTGCAGTACAATATTTCCCAATCCAAACAATTCACTCCACACCATCCCTACCATTGTACGGTGATACGGAACCCTTCGTGCGCGAGTTCGACTCGCACTTGACCGTTTTTTTGTTGTTGTTTTTTTTAAATTTGAATTCTTATTCAAAAGAAGGTAAAAATCAAAGTCAACAGCTGAGTCGGTGTGTCCAGCCTTAAAGAGGTAATCTTGGGGCTATCAGTATGTATTGTTAATAGTGTAGTACTCGAAGAATTTATAGAGTTTTATTGTACCATCACCTTTCCTACCTATCGGGGTTTGCTGGAAGAAACCTCTAGTTAGAGATAAGCTCGCCTTCGTACATGTTCTTTCTATTATAAGTTATCTGTATGCCTGTTTTGTGTAGTACAATGAAGAAATTACGAATAATCTTCATTTTCAGATAGCATCAATACAAAGCCGGGATTCGAAGCCGCAACACGTGGACTCCTCCATTCAGCTGCTGAACGTAGTCCTACGGAACATAAAGAAATTGGAATCGCACGACCTGTTCAACAAAAGGGACGCGATATTCGTGCAAATGTGGGCGGCCGTCAAAGCTAGGTACCAATATATATTGTAAACTAAACTAGAAACAATAGGTAGCTGAGGGCCGCTCTAGACTCTCGCCGAGACAACACGAGACATGCCGAGACGGAGAATGTAGAGGGTACCACTCGCCGCGCTCGGGGTGTCTCGTGGTGTCTCGCCTGCTCTCGCTCCGGTGGCGGTTTTTGGGCCCGAGTCAAAGGGTCTCGGCATGTCTCGCGAGGAGCCCGAGAGCACTGCAGTCGACTCTCGCTCGCTGTCAGTGCACAGTGAGCAGCCGTACTTAAAAATCAAATAGTATTAATAGATGAGTACCTATTTACAAATTGGCGTTAATTTCAGAAAAGCAGGCCATGATTATAGGTACCAGACACTCTTTAAACACGTTGCAGCAATTGTCTGTCCCTTCTGTAACTTATAACGGTGCTGTAATCATGTATAGCGATAAACCTAAAAACCTGAGTGTCATCTTTGATAATTAACTGTCCTAGTCAATGCATGATAATGAGGTCAGCAGGCCAGGCACTCTCTCAGGAGATTTCAGCAGTCATTCAAGCAGTCAAATAACTGACTTACCGTGTCCTATTTCGATGCAAAGCGACCATCCACCATCTTCCTTAACGCCACTTTTTTATTTTTTTGTGTGATATATGTGTGCATAGCTACAATAATGGATAGCACATAGCGTAAGAGCGCAAGCGACTTCTAACATGTCCATCCTCTCGGCGTTCGCAACCGCAACTGAAGCGACGAGAGTGTAGAGGGTACCTCTCGTGGCAGGCCTCGCCCGAGACATCACGAGACCACTCGGACGAGAATCTAGAACGGCCATTGATAATCGTGCACTTTGTGACAAGTCTTTAAAATTTGGTATGGTCCTAAGCTTTTAGGAAACCACCGCAAGCAACATGTTCGCGACCTCGGAACTGTGGAGGCCTGTTGGCTTTAAATCCAAAATGGCCGCCATCTGTATGGGTATTTTTTATAGATGGGCTTCTATTAGACACAAAATCTTGAGTACTAGCACTTTTTATAAATTCTAGGATGAGGGGAATCCATTCAAAGAACAGCTGTTCTTCGGTATGTCAGAAATTTAAATTTGTCGGGCAGTAAGAAGTTTACTAGCTTTTGGAGCCGGATTCGGACAACTTCCACCAAGATGCCATATAATGATATATTAGTCATAATGCTGTGCGTCATAAAGACCATTAATCATAAATACATACAAGAGGGGTAGGCAGAGACCAAAGACCTCCACCTGCTACGATCCTGGCATATATCTCTCGCTTCCTCAACATTCATAAGTCTCTTCGCTTCATGCAAGCTCGCCGGTTACGGGTACTTCGTATTTGCCCCTTCACTAATAAATCGCCGATTTGGTCTTTATAGGACCTTCTTGGGCGTCCCCACCCGACGGCTCCTTTCACGCCCGCTGTATAAATATGTTTCGTCAATCTCCTTTCATTCATCCTTTCAACGTGACCAAACCATCTAAGCTGGCCTTTCTCTACCCTTGTCACTATATCTTCTTTTAATCCACAGCGTTCCCTTAAAAACTTCATCCTTCAATCTATCTTTCAATGTTACTAGTTTATGTGACTGCTACATAATGAAGTCATTAATACTCGAGAGTGGCGAGTTTCATAATAATATCACTCGAGAGTTTGAATGCCTAATTATGTACAGTTACATACACTAGTTTATCTACACACATATCATAAGCTCTCTTTGATGTGTTCAGGAACCGCATGTTGGACCGACATTGTGCCTCTGCAGTTGTTTAGCTTGTTCTTTAGTACCAACTTCACGCAGGCGGGCGTCGGCGTTCGAAATTTGAATGTCAGTACCAACTTCACAGACAAACTAGGGCCGGCATGTAGGCGGGCGTCAGCGTTCGAAATTTGAATGTCATAATATGTAGAAAAATTAGTTTTTACCAAGTAGTTAAATATTATGCTGATTGTAACGTGCGGTTTTTGTACGCAGTAAAGAGAGTTTATGATACGTGTGTAGATAAAGATAATTAACTAACCATATGTCAAAGAAGTGGTCAGATGATATTGTCAAGGTGGCTGGTAGACAGTGGACCAGACTGGCGAGGGACAGATGCGAGTGGCGAGCTTCGGGAGAGGACTATGCCCAACAGTGGGATGATATGTGCTGATATGATGGTGTCAAAGAAAACCCATCCATCGATAAGTCAGAAATTAAAATCTGTCGAGTAGTAAGAAAAGCTTAGGTCACTAGTTTAGCTTTTCGGCCAACTTCCAACCGAGATGCCAAAGAAAGACATTAGAGAAGATGCTCTTTGACATAAACATCATTAATCAACCATGATATGTCTGAGATTAAAAAAATATCAACATGGCCCAAAGTACATGATTCTTATAAAGGAATAATTCCTTCTCAGCTAAGGTACTATTGGTTATGAGTGTTGTAGACCTCGAGAGCGACACGGAGTTTGCGCCTTTTTTTAGGGGTCCGTACCCGAAGGGTGCTAAACGGGATCCTATTACTTAGCCTCCGCTGTCCGTCCATCCGTCCGTCCCGTCCGTCCGTCCGTCCCGTCCGTCCGTCCGTCTGTCACCAGGCTGTATCTCATGAAAGGGCTCCCATACAACAAACATATTCTCTTCTCTCGTATTTGCTCGATATTGATAACGGCAACAGGTGGACGCTTGGGCGTGGAAGGATTATGACGTCACATTCAGGTACAAAATGAGCCATTTGTATTGACAAATGGCTCATTTTGTACCTTCGGGGGCGTCCATTTATTACGTGAGGCGGTTTTACCGCCCAACTTCTCGCATTTCTTTACTGTTTTAAGCGACAAAATACGTGATATTTCCCCCCCTTCCTATTCTCCACGTAAACATTTACATACAGGCACATACATTGTTTCTGCCCCCCCAATAGGGAAGACCTGTATCGTGGGGACCAGAAACAGTCGGACGTCACACACATATAAACATCCAAGGCCTGGGATTATGTTTTCTCCAGCCGGGGATCGACCCCGGGACCTCTCGCATGGCAGGCAGAGCCACAACCGCAGCGCTAGAGCGGTCGTCAAGATTGGGTGAGCATCGGCTCGACCCCTCTCCCACCCTGAATCCCCCGCATTTCCATCGATTACCTCTGTCTTTACAGTAAATGTAATGTCTCTTGGTTTCAGACTGCTACTGATATTCGAGGGCAAGTCCACGGTCGCATTGAAGCCCTCCGGCGATGCTTGCTTGGAAGAGATAGGCGTGACTGCGAAGTTACTCTGCGAACTGATCTCTGCGGACGGGTTCGTGGGGAACTTTGTGGGGGACCTGTTCAATTTGATGATCTTGAAGGTTAGTCGACCATTTCAGGTGATGCGAAAGAATATAAATAGAAGCAATACGAATGTAAATGAAAGTGACAGCGTTAATTACTTCTAACACATAAAAATTGTTTAAAAATAAACTACGCTATTTAGTCAAAAATATTTTCAAAAAAAGTTTTCGAATACATAATATCCACATTTCGAATGCAATTTCGCAATGAAATTAGTTGGGATTTCAGAATTATAGGAAAAAATAAAACAATTTAGAGGTGACAATCTTAATCGAATATTCAGTAAACGTTAGCCCAAAAATCAAATCTGCAGATGACAGTGGTGTAAATGGATTTGAATAAAAACCCAATTTTTTTACGTATTGCCTTAAACAAGCTCTCTTTTCTGACAGCTCAATTATCAAATCAGCTCGCTAGATGGCGCTGTTGAATTTGTGGCGTTCTACCACATCTTATGATATAATTGTGGTCTGTGACATTTAATATTATTTATAGATATGGTGTTTATAATATTGTGTGGCATATAAAAAATGACCAAAATAAAAAAAAACATAGAGTTTCGTGGTGCTACTTCTCTGACGGCAGCGAAGCACTGGTAGAGTTAATGGAGTTTCCTTTTCCTGTGCGAGATTCAGCCATGAATCAACACTTCCGAAATTTCCATTTTCAAACTCAAACCATAATTAGTTCAAATCAAACCATAACAATAAACACTCATTCATTAGTTTAGTTGATCATATTTTTATTTATTCTTTTCCATGTATAAGGGTTTGACTTGTAAAATTTTTGCCTTCTTACATTAAATTGTTTGAGTTTGAGTTTTTAGTTAATACTGTAGTCTGAATTTTGAGTTTTGAGTTAATACAGCGTGTAATTAGTCCGAATTGCGTAAGGTCCCAAGCCCGCGCTTACATATTTTCATGATTTCGGACCGCAGAGTCAAACCTAACATTCTCTAACGCCCTCTAGCGACCTATCTTTTAATCAACTGTCAGAAAACTCCTCATTCTTTATTACACAAAAAGTTATGACAAAGAAACCAAGGTGAAGGCTCCTTTCCTATGTTTGCTGGAAGAGCTATGAGTTTTCTTCTGTATATGCGTAACATTTGATGTGTATCATTGAACTAAGAGATAAGTTGCAAAAATAATCTAGTGGTAGACTGTTGCTGAGATTTGCCTTCTTTCTGTAAGTGCTTTCTCTGTGTATTGTTTCAATTTGCAATGAGAATAAACGAATGTATTTTCACATCCGATTTCAGAAACCTTCAACCAAAGCTCAAGACGAGTTGGCTTTACTAACATCCCACGAAACAGCCAAGTTTCTCTGGGCCGCCGCTCTAAAATCCAACGCGATTGAACAAAAATGCATCGCCATGTCCAAATCAATGTACCGCACGTGCAAAAACCTTGCAGCTTGGGTGAGGGTGAATTGCGATCAAAGTCACCAAAGTCGAGGTCAAACTAACCAAAGTGGAGGGCATTCTTACCAAAGTGTTGGTCAAACTCAAAAAAGTGGGGGTCAAAGTCACCAAAGTGGAGGTCAAAGTCACCAAAGTGGAGTTCAAAGTCACCAAAGTGGGGGTCAAAGTCACCAAGATCTGGGTCAAAGTCAAAGTGATGGGAAAGTTGATGAAACGGTTGACGTGGACGATGCGGTATGCGAAGTATTGAGGATCGATTTGGATATCATCACGGCGGTGGTTTTAGCTGCGAAAAAGGTACCTATGTTGTATTTTTTTATTTAACATCACATAGTTTGGTAGAGAGACAGAGCCATAGTATAATACTAATGATTAAATTAACAAGGCCCCTGTTTTTATGATAACTACAGATCGGTTAACTAAAGCTGGCACGTTCACAGTACTTACACTAATGCAACTTCACTATACAATATGTTTAACCGGTCCAGCACCACGCCTACGCGGGCAGCATTACGGTTTTGAACCTTATGCCATGGTAATAAAATTCAAAACCAATAACGGAAAAAGTATTTTTAGAAATACCTGCGGACGGAGGGAGTGGAAATAGGTGAACAATCACAACAACGCGCGTCGATTGACTCGTGACAAATGCAACAAATATCACTCTTTATTTATAAGCAGTCGCAAAAGAAAAACAACAACTGTCTCCTTCATACTCATAAGTTTGACCGCGCGCGAGGGAGACAGACAGATTATTCTTGATGCCCATGCAGTACAACGTCACGCCGCAGGCTTATTCACAGATACAGTAAATGTGTTGAACGTGCCAGCTTTAGATAACCGACCTGTACCTACTCTGGCTCCCCTTCCCACTTCCCCCTATTCCACAAGGGGGCGATCAATCTGATATAGCGAGGGGGGGGGGGAAGGATCAATCTGATACAGGGCAGGGGGATTCAATCTTATATAGGGCTGGGGGGAGGTGTTCAATCTTATATAGGGCTGGAGGGGGGGATTATCTCATGGGGGAGGGACATCGAAACTCTGACATTTAAGACTTAATGTCATCGCTGACGTACCCCGCTCTCATTCGCCAAAAAATATTGGCTTACGTTTAAACGATCACCAAAAACGCACCTATTTTACTACCAATAAATTCGAAACGAGCGCCAGAATTAGTAAATGATCACCAAATTGTGTTTAGATAAATTATCACCAAACTTCTTCACCAAAATTCTTTTTATGTTTTGTGTACTTAAGTTTATGTTTTAAGTATTTTTTTTATGTCCTTACATCGCTTCACTTCGCTCTCCCCCTTTACCCTTCACCTAAGCTTCCGCAGTATTTTGCCCTGATATTTTCTGCAACTTTTGGTGATCATAAACCCATTTTAGGTAGGTATGAAAAAATATTTTGGTGATCATTATATTTGTTGCCAAAAATATTCATTCAAATACGGATTTTAGGTTGTGCTCTGTAGGTATCCTTTACATTGTTGAGATAACTTAGCAAACAGCTCGCTATAAGCGTACCATGGATAGGTTATCTACAGAGCACAACCTAAAATATTTGTATGAACAGTTTTTGCCGGGTAGGAGCGGGGTACGTCAGCAATGAGCTATCATGTACACATCAGAAAGAGCCAGAAACATCTGCACAGCGAAAGTGTCAAAAGTGTTAACATCCTCTGGTTTAACCGCTTGCGTGATGTGGTCAGCTATCTGACATTTTCCCGTTATTGGTTTTGAATGTTATTACCATGGCTTAAGCTTCAAAATCGCGATGCCTCAAGGGATTCGGTAAAGGTTCGGTTAACAAGGATGTTGATGTCATTTTGACACTTTCGCTGCGTAGATTGTGAATGTTAGTGATTTGTTTGGGTGTGTGTGTCACCGTAAGGTAGTTAAAACCGTTAGTTGATAAACTAACACGTTAGTTGATCAACCATCGACAGATAGTAAACCAGACCGACGGGGTTTAGAATTTACGTTTCTTTTGTTCTTACATGTCAACCTAACACGAAGACTAGACTAAGCTTCCGCAGTGTTTGCCCTGGTATTTCATTTGCAATTCAAGTTGAAACCAGTTTACTATTTAACTGTTTTAACTGTTAGTTTATCAACTAACGCGTCATATAGTAAGCAGTACGGTTGACCAACTAACGAGAAGAAAAACGTTAGTTTATCAACCAGCGGTTTTGACAATCTTACAGTGACATATATACACATATATTAGGTCCTTACATATGAAATTGGCGTTTCGCCGTACTGGCCACTTTGATCTCAAATATATCCTCTATGGTTAGGAATTCCGAATTCAAATTTATACAGCTGTTTACTAATGTATTTGTATTTGTAAAATTATAATTCATTTGTTTTTTCCTCAATTGTTTTTTTTCTTGCGTCACTCAGCTTACCAAATGGAAAACTTGAAATATCGCGTTATTTACGAGTATGAGTTCTACCGTGGCACCAGTGCTGCAGAAACGGCTCGAAGGATTAATGATGTGTATGGCGACGGTGCCGCAATAGTGCACAGTGCGTTTTTGGTTCCAACGTTTTCGTTCTGGAAATTTCGACCTGCAGAACAAGCCCCGTGGCAGCCGGAGACCAAAGTTGATAATGAAGAATTGAAGGCTATTGTGGAAGCGGATCCATCGCAAACCTCGTCCGAGTTAGCTGCAGGCTGCGGTGTTAGTGATAAAACTGTTTTAATCCACTTGAAGCAAATTGGGAAGGTGAAAAAGCTTGAAAGGTGGGTACCTCACGAACTGAGTGAAGCAAATCAACAAAAGCGCGTTGACTGCTGCGTTGCATTACTGAAAATGCCCGGCACAATAATGAAAGGATTTTAAATCGAATCATTACCTGTGATGAAAAGTGGATCCTGTACGATAATCGGAAGCGCTCATCGCAATGGCTGAACCCTGCCGAACCAGCCAAACCATGCCCCAAGCGAAAATTTACTCCAAAAAAGTTACTTGTGAGCTTTTGGTGGACTAGTGCTGGTGTCGTTCACTACAGCTTTCTTAAATCTGGCCAGACGATTACGGCAGTTGTCTATTGTCAGCAACTGCAAATCATGATGGAAAAGCTAGCTGCTAAACAACCGAGGCTGGTCAATCGCTCTAGGCCACTGCTGCTTCATGATAACGCTAGACCACACACTGCACAACAGACGGCTACCATATTAGAGGAGCTTCAATTGGAATGTCTAAGACATCCACCGTACTCTCCGGACCTTGCTTCAACAGATTACCATTTTATTTGGAATTTGGATAACTTGAAAGGGAAAAAAATCAACTCTGATGGGGCAGTCCAAACCGCCTTCAAAGATTTTATTGTTTCCCGTCCGAATGTTTTTTTAGTAAAGGGATCTAAGAACTACCTATGAGATGGAAAAAGTGTATAGATAGCAATGGTACATACTTTGATTAAATAAATATATTATATTAAAAAAAAACGAATTTATGTACCTCCCATGCAAAACGCCAATTTCATATGTAAGGACTTAATATTTGGATAGCTTTCATGCTCATATATATCTGATGCTGACTGTACCAAATTATTTCCCACAAATAAGCTCAATTAATACATAACCAATAATAATAATTCCAGATCCCCCTAAATGCCAAGTTCATCGACGCGATCTTCGAGTCCCTCCACCTCGTCCTGTACATCGTGGGTCGTCGCGTGACTTGGCGCGCGCACTGCCGGCTCACTGCGGGCGTCGTGGCTGTGCTAAATAGCTTGCTGGCAGGCAGAGAGGAGCTCTTGGAAGACAGGTTTGTGCTTATGTCTTTCTTTACCGGTAGTATTCCTGGGGTGCCTAGTAAGTATCCCCCTAAACGCCAAGTTCAATCCTACACGTAGTGGCGCGTCGCGTGACTTGGCGCGCGCACTCCTCCTCAAATATGGCGAGAGGGATGATGGCTGGTGCACAAGTCTTACTCGTGAACTGGTGCTGCTTGGGGAGACTGGTCCAGTCTGGGTTCTCATAAGTTATGTTCATTACAGCTTATCTTTGTAATTATTTATTTATTTTGTTAAATTGTTATTTTGAGACAACTTATTGGCAACCATGAATACGATGTTATAATATTGTCATTAGATTAGATATTTTTCATATCGTACATTGTGTAATAAAAAAATATATATAACAAAAATTGAAAAAATGACCTCCTCGTAGAGTTTCTTGGCGCTATCTTCTCTGACGGGCGTATTTCCTAAGCACTGCCAGAGTTAATGGAGTTTATTTTTCCTGTGCGAGATTCAGCCATGAAAACTCAAACCATAATCAGTTAAGTACTCATTAGTTTAGTCGATCATATTTGATTATTTTTCCGTCTAAAAAGACTAAAGTGTTGACTTGTAAAAGTGCATTATTTTGCCTACTTGTAATAAATGATTTGAGTTTTTGAGTTTTGAGCACTGCCGGCTCACTGCGGGCGTCGTGGCTGTGCTAAATAGCTTGCTGGCGGGGAGAGAGGAGCTCTTGAAAGACAGCTTTGACTCCTATTAGGCTAACTTTACCGGTAGTTTTTAATCGAAACGAGAGGATCCCCCTAAACGCCAAGTTGATATCCTACACATAGTGGCTCTTGGAAGACAGGTTTGGCTTTCATTTAATCACTAGCTGCCCGTGCCGCGGCTTCTCAACCGTCTTTGGTTTTCACATCATTTTGACAATACGCATCGCGCCCTTGTATTAACGAAACTTTTTGCATAATAACAACATTTTCTTTGCTTTTGCCCTAATTTTCTTTTTAACTAGCCCTTTTACACCACTCCATCAAACCGTACTGAGCCGGCGCGGTGGAACATGGCGAAATCGGGTAGAAGTAAAGGTAGTGCATTAAAAAGCTTCATTTACTATGGTTAACTTTTTCTGATCTTGCCTCTGTTAAACTTGTTCTTCTTGGTTTAACGCCTTTAAATAGTTCCGCACCCCGCATGTGGTGTTGGCGGGGCGGGGGTCAAATAAATATAAATATTAGAGGACATCTTACACAAACCGAACTACTACTACGCCCATACTAAGCTCAACAAGGCTTGTGTTATAGGTAGTAGTCGACGATATATTTAATAGAGATAAATACTTATGCAAATACATAGAAACATCCGAGACTAAGAAACAAATATTAATGCTCATCACAAATATTTGTCCTTACCGGGATTCGAACCCAGGACTGTCTCGGCTTCGTAGGCAGGGTCACTACCCGTTAGGCTAAACCGGTAGTCTACAAGAAACTCTATGAACTAGATTCGAAAATGAGCTCGCGCTGTTGTGAGTGTGGCGGCCATTTTACAACATTGACAACCGGACCGCCCCGCTCCCCGTCCCGCCTGCGGTGTGCCGAAGCCTTTAGATTTTGTAAATCACCTTGACTGTAATGTGTCCGCAGATGGGCGTGCTACCTGCAGTGCTACCGCGGCTGCGTGCGAGCACTCTGCGCACGCGCCGGTGACCCGAACACAACGCGCGAGGATGGCGAGCGACTGGCGCAACTTGCGCATACGATCGAGAAGTAACTATAATCTGTTTTCAGTTTTGGGGAAGAAAAAAAAAACTGCCCAGGTCTTAGATGTTTACACGTGTGTGACGTTGCTGTTTCTGGCTCCCACGACACAGGGTATCTTAGTGTGGGGCCAGAAGCAATGTATGTGCCTGTATGTAAATGTTATGTTATATAGCTCCTGGCCACAATCGCTACTTGGTGGTAGAAGACGTAAAGCTATGTGCCGAAGCAGCTATTTGTTCTGAAAAAACAAAATGATAAAATAGAGTTCTACCGAAACAACGATTGGCCGAAATCTTATTTGGGGATGCGTATATATTAATCTTTCTTTGTTATATTTTTTGTATTGAGAAGTAAGCTGCGCTAAGGCTAGATACATATATATGTCATACCTCTCACTCGCACGCGTGCCGGTGCGCCGCCTCTTTCACTTCCGCACGTCAAACCGTAAACATTTGGAGCATGACAATTGGGTACGGAAGTGGGAAGTGGTATGAAATTTTACACTTCCATGCCCACTTCCGTGCTCGCTTATAACCAGGCGGGAACTCCAAGCCAACTAGGCACCTGTCAGGCGTCTTCCGTCTCATGTCACACCTGTGAAACAACGCCTTAAAAACGTGTGTGACTTGAGACGGAAGATTCCTGACAGGTGCCTTGTTGGCTTGGTGGACTAGTGCGTCATATTCATTTATCAGAAAAAAAAACTGATTGCCGCTAAAGCATAAGAAACCATCATCAAAAGTTTTTTTGTTCACAGGCTAACCCAATCAATGTCAAAACGCAAAGCCCACATCTCGCGCCTAGCAGCCTACATAGTCGGCGATATTTGCTGCTGGATCGAAAAGTCCGGCCCCACACAACTAGTCCGACAGCATCTGGAGAACTCCGTGGCCCTGCTGATCCAGGCGTCAGACTCTACCTACGCTATGGCGTTCTTGAGAAGAGCTCTAGCTGGTTCTCCCGGACAGATGACTATGACCAACATGTACTCTATGTATAAGAGGTACCATAAGTACGTGGGTAATGCTTAATGGACTGCGGTTTAAATATTGTAATGGTACTGTCATAGGCCGTTTTTATTGTCTGGGCAGTTACTGCATGACAGTGGAGAAGACTACGCATTTTTATTGTATTCTTCATCATGATAATTCACTTCATCGGAGGTTTGTAACTTAATAGACATTGTCAACAGCAACAACGAGTTACATTCATCTGAGGTTTGTAACTTGATAGATATTGTCGACAGCATCAACGAGCTACTTTCATGTGAGGTTTGTATAGTTCGAGAAAAATAAGCTGGTAACTTCTTATCTACTTTGCGATCTTTTTGTAAATATCAAACAAAAGCTAGTTGTAAAAGTGCCCCCGTTCTTCAAACAACAGCGGACCGAAAAGTCTTGATATTTGCGTCACGATTTCGTATCACAATTTTGCTTGAAAAAGAAAAACAAAAAAAAAATGTCCAATAGGTAAAGATATTTTTTATTAGTAAAAATGTATAGGATAGTAACCTTTTACAATATTTCATTCATCCGAGTCACTAGTACTTGAACTTGTGGAACCATCATCATTTTGTCCAACTTCGATTATTAAGCGTGGGTGAATTCGTGGCTCTGCCCACTTGTCTTCTATTGTTTTTACATGTTTGCAGCAATTATTCCAATATGCGTTTGTAGCAACTACGCCCTCTCTTATTGTATTTAAAATACCCTCACTAAACTTTGGTACAGTGTTGTGCTTTCTGACGTAATGCTTTAAATTGGCCCACATTAGTTATATTGGGTTCAATACACAATAGTATGGCGGTAATCTAAGAACTTTGGGATGTTGGGTTTCAGCAAATTCATACTTTTATTTTTTTATTATTTTTGCTCTTCTACGATATCCAGTAGTTGTTTTTTTGTACATTTCGATGGTATAGTCAAGTTATGATTAGTCAAAAATGCTGCTATTTCGGGTTTATTCCAACTTTTATTTGGAATTCTTTCGGATTGTTTTGAGTCATACGACGCATTGATAGAGATTGTCGACATGAAAGTAACTCGTTGTTGCTGTTGACAATGTCTATCAAGTTACAAACCTCAAATTAATGTAACTCCTTGTTGCTGTTGACAATCTCAATCAAGTTACAAACCTCACATGAAAGTAACTCGTTGTTGCTGTTGACAATGTCTTTCAAGTTACAAACCTCACATGAAAGTAACTCGTTGATGCTGTTCACAATGTATATTAAATTACAAACCTCAAATAAATGAAGCTCGTTGTTGCTGTTGACAATGTCCATCAAGTTACAGACCTCAGATGAATGTAACTCGTTGTTGCTGTTGACAATGTCTATTAAGTTACAAACCTCACATGAATGAAGCTCGTTGCAGCTGTTGACAATGTCTTTATAATTATAATACCCTGGACACAATTTACACACATTGATCTAGCCCCAAACTAGGATTCCCTGTATCTTGGTTGCTAGACAACGATACACATACTTATATAGATAAATATTATACTTAGATAGATAAACAACCAAGACTAGGGTACAAACATCCGTTCTCATCAAACAAATATTTGCCCCCACCGGGACTCGAACCCGGGACCCTTGGCTTTGTAGGCAGGGTTACTGCCGACTCGGCCATTCGGGTCGTCTCTATATCTTTCAATATCTTTCAAGTTACAAACCTCAGATGAATGTAACTTAAAAGACATTGTCAACAGCATTAACGAGTTACATTTATCTGAGGTTTGTAACTTGATAGACATTGTCAACAGCAACAATGAGTTACATTAATTTGAGGTTTGTAACTTGATAGATATTGTCAACAGCAACAACGAGTTGCATTTATCTGAGGCTCTATAGTTATCAGGATATTGACAATTAATTTCTCTGAATATCATTGCAGAAATTTCCTTTACTTACTTTTACTGTGTGATTCATTTATAAGTAACCTCAAATGAACGAAACTCTTTGCTTACTTACTCAGTGTGTATTATCTACAAACTTTTAGCGCCCTCTACGTGGAACTAAGTGTCAGTTTGCTTCCCCATCGAAGGTTAATCGTTCTTTGGAAAAGGACAGGGAGACTGACGAATACTCCTACACTTTTCTGTGAAGTGTCGTGCATTTACTGTATCGAGTATAATTTCCCGAGCGAGGGTCACTGACATTATTACTGAGTGTCGTCAAACTTTGGAGTTGTCGACTCTGTATTCGGGCCTAAGCGGTTGTTTCAAGAAGTCCCGATAAGCCTTATTGAACAGATAAATCATAAATTGTATGGGTAAAATGACAAAGCTTATTTATTGAGACTTATTGAAACAAACCTTATGTGTATTATTTAATGAAATGGTTTCAGCCTGTTTTCAGCAGTTCTTATCATTAGGGATAGACTGAAACATTGTTTTATGAGGGTTGCTGTTAGTTACATTTAACGATTGGAAAACCCTGAAAAGTGTAACTAAGAATCATTCATTATTTTGTTATTTTAATTCGACTATATATACTTGTTCTGTAAAATGTATATATGAATAGATAATAAATTGGTTATTCAAATGTGCTTAATTTATCATTTCTAATTTAGTTCAGTCTCATTCCTTCCTCAAACCTCATTTCTCAAGTGAATGCAGGTAAGTTTTAGGATTTTTTTGACAATTTGTCAATGACAATCTCTAAGGCCATCTATACAATTTCGAACTTCAATTCCGAAAAATAATAATATGAAGGACTATATAACTAACAATAGAACTAAAAAAATTGTATTAATATAATTATGCAATTAAATAGGTACCTGCTTCTGGTTTATTCAAATGATTGAAATATTTACAAAAATCTAAAACCAAAAGTACAGTCTAAAAACTGCTATAAAGTAAACAAGCTCAAAAACCAAATTAAGAACTTTATTTGGCAAATGATACTTAACGGAACTTGCAAAGCAGTAAATAAGAAACCGAAATATGCAGTAATTTAGGCTTCAGATGATATGATAGAATTATGGACACGGCAAAAAATTACAATAAAAGTTTTTTTTTTCTCTGTATAGCGTCCATTGAACGATTTTTTTTCCAATGTTGCCAGATAATATTTTTTTTTATCTGGCAGCCCTGCTACGCGACGTCGCCACTGTGACATAAGTTTGATATACGTATCTTACGAGTCGCTCTTAGTCGCCGCCATGCAAATTCGCTGTGCTGTAGTCTTCGGAGTGCGAAGCGCGGGAACCACTACGGTTGCGTGGTCAAGGACTTATGGTTACCTCATGCCCGCGGCGTCAACTCGGGGGTCACGTCCCCCCCGGTCTTGCGCGGCCCCTACTTGTCAGGGGCCTCGCGTGGCCTTCACTGTGCCGTGCTTTCGCCGTCTATTGGCATACACTGGCGACAACGGTGCGGGAGCTTCTTCTTCTTCACTGTGCCGCGCTTTCGCCCTCTTCTGCGGGCTTACACTGGCGACAGTGGGATCGACAGCAGCTCTCTAGGTAGAGGTCTGCCTTCAAGCGGTCGTGCGTGGTGCGGTGCGATGCCGCGGAGATGTGGGTGTCGGGGCTGGGTGTCTCTCGCTATGGTAGTATTCCGCAAGTAGCACCCAGCTCCCGCGATCACCCGCAGGGAGACATTCTGGAACCGCTGCAGCCGTGCCTTCTGGGTCTTCGACAGCAGGGCGTACCATGCTGGAGCGGCGTAGGTGCGCCGCGAGCGCACATTAGACTTATACACCCGCAGCTTGGCTCTCAGTGGCAGGCTGGACGACAGGATAGGCCGGAGCATTGCTCGGTTGATGCAGTGTTGCACCATCGGGACCATGCGCAGCGAGCAATCGATGTTGCAACCGAGGTATTTTACCGTCGATTGCCACGATGATCGTCGATGTCCCGGCCCCTCAACTCAACTCAATCATTAAGAGAAAAATTCAAAGAAATTAATATACTTACGGTTACCTGTCAATATATATACGAGAATATCATGCATGTAAGAAAAAACATAGCTTTATTTAAAATTGTAGGTGATAGCCATACAATTAACACTAGAAATAAAAATAGGTTAGCACTACCATTATTTAGACTAAGTAAAATAGGCACATCATTCATGGGGCACTGTATTCGCTTCTACAATAAAATACCACAGGAATCATTGACCCTTCCTGAAAGGAGGTTCAAAAACTATGTTAAAAATGAGCTGATAAGAAAGTCCTATTATAGTATTAAGGAATACTTAGATGACAAAACTGCATGGTCCATACCATCTCAGCGCACAGAAATTCGACGAGGGGCGATGGATCAAGTCTATCACTCGCCGGCGAATTTCCTTAGACCGAAACCAGTACCTGTTGTAAAGTCACTTTTTAAAAAAAAAGGTATGAGGGAGTTTCTTGCCGTTTCTTCTTAACCCCGAGGCCCACCTTCCGAAACGGTGTAGTCTTTTTTTTATATAAAAAAAAATTACTTGTAGTTATAAGTAAGTATAATTTTGACGTTGAATAAGATAATTTATTTATTTATATTCAATAAAAAAAAATTACTCTGACTCTGACTCTGTAGTTGTGTCGGACGGCGGCAAAATAGATGCTTTTTAGGAACTTTCAAAACGGTAATATTGTTCACGAGTTCTATGAAATACTTGCATGTGGACATCATAGTCAATTGTTGTCATTTTAACACAAAATTGAGTTTATAAAATACAAATTCTGGAAATATATAATTCTGATAATGCCAAACGGTTTTGTTGAAATAGGTTCAGCTTGAGACAGGATTCTAGATTTATTGGACTACATATGTGTCACCAAACATTAAGGATTTTGATAAGTATCCCAACAAATCACATATTTTGCGTAATTTTTTTTTTTTTTTTATTTATTTATCAAATTACAGAGTTTTAAATACTTATCTTACTTAATGCACTACTTAAGCCACTAAGGTTTGTATGTAGCACAAAATTAGTCTAGTGTATTATGTAGGTAGGTCGATAAAAACAATATGTATAAGCGTGAAGTCATTATTTGATTATATAATATATAATTGATTATCTCTGTTGATCTCCACCCCTCTTCAGAAGCAAATTTACGATAAGATTAGTATTAATCCTACTACGGGTACTAGCCGTAGCCCGCGGCTTCACCCGCGAGCAGTGGTGCATTGGCGGATTCAAGAGGAGGGCCATGGGGGCCATGGTCCCCCCGAAAACACCCAGGAATTCCATACTTTCGGATCAACTTTTCGATTCAATTCAGGTGCACTTTTACACAGCATAGGTAAGTACTCATAGGTACACTATCAAAAAGTCTTCCACCACACCACTTATAAGTCTCAACACGAACCTTCATCAGTGAATTCTACCTTTTGTTATAATCGTAAAGCCTTTTGAACGAGAATTATTCAGTAAAAATGACGCTGAAATACGTTTTTATGAACTTTATTTATATATATGTTGATTATTTAATTCGTTTCAAGTTTAATTTTTCCAATACTATCCTCTACGAACCTTCCTCAATAAATTATACCATTTGTATAACTTTGGCCTTTGAAGCAGAATTTAAGTCATACAAATCGATTTGGAAAAATATTCCATTTTTTTTTGGGTTACTAATTACGAATAAAATTGCACTTTAATGCACTTTTAACGAAGAAATAGCTGAGAAAACATGTTTTTTCTCGGGAGTTAACATATTTTTTATCAATTGTTTTTATATTACCTGCTACTAACGAAAATTGTTTCACTACTCCACTACATATCCAAATCTTTCAAAGAACACTAAAAAGCTTTTTTTTATTTTTTTTGTTTAATTGTAATTATAACCCTAGCTCCTAGTTATCTGATCACCACAGTATCTCTGAAAACGATGATAACTTCGTGTTTGTGCCGATCATCGGTTGCCTCTTCGTCATGTAGGTACGGTTTTCGTGCCGTACCTATGAGCCATTCTCGAGCACGAGAACTCGCCAGCAAAATACAAAATGGTGACATTGAAATTTTTCGAAAAATCATGTTCGAAACTAAAAAATGAATACTGGGTAAAGGATATAAGGTGCTTTTGGTTGTGATAAAATAAAATATTAGTTTAATATTCAAACTTAAGTTTATCGTGTACCTTTTAGGTAGGTAACGTTAGACATCGACTACATCACTAATATAGTGCCATCCCAACTTGACTTGGACTTTACTTAGATACTTATCTAACTTTCATCTTCATGGGTCAAGTATTTTATGGGTTTCATACTAAATAGCGCATAGCTCTGTCCCTCACTTTCCCGCGTTAACACCCCTGCGGGGTCGCCATGTCACAGGTGCGATCTTAACCTAATAATGTACTCTGTGATCTTAACTACTTAATTTAAGATTCGTCTAGTATTTCTTATTTTATATACTAAGTTCACCCCCCGCCCCTCCCAACACCCCTTTCAATCAGGGCAACAAATTCATTTTAGGGAACCCCTGATTCTAGTCCATTGTCAGTGACGTAAATATCGTTCTAATAAGTATATTGTTTGATTAGCTTACATAGGTACTGATAATTAATATAGGTACGTGCATAGTATTACGTAGCTTCGTAACCCAGAATACAATACAATTATAAGTGGGTAGAAAGGAAATGGAAAAATACCTATTATACTCAGCGCAGCGCGAAAACATTTGAAAAAATTCTTGTTTCCCTCCTTATATGGGCATTTGTCAAACCCTGCAATTTGATTGGTTGAACTTGAATCTGATCTGACAGTCATAGTGATAGCGGTGAGTCTCCCTTATGAAGTGAGATATTCAGTATTATCTTATCCGGCGGTTGCCTCAAGTTTAATTGTTATGTTTTTGAAGCAACTGATAGAACATTAATTTTTAAGCATTTTTCGCGTCTTGTAGTTAGTTCTAAAATTAAAAGAGCCTGTTGTCACCGTCAAGTTGTCAGTTCAACAGCTAACTTCCGGATTTTACGAACGTGGTATTTTTATTGTTTAACGTCTAAAACTTACAGTTTTCACCAGTATTTATTATTGTTAAATATTAAAAAATATTAAATGAGTAACTGAATTATTGTTTGCAGAAATTGGCGATGATATTAGTTTCATGATTAAAATAAATTGAAGTCGGACTCACTCCAGTCATTTTGACACATGCGCCCATTGGTCATTGGCCGCTCCGCCATTATCATTGCCAACATTACAAAAATCAGTATTGTTCCGGTCGCCGTTGTCGTGGAGTCAGTGAAGTTAGTGGTGGAATTTTTACGTGTTTAGCATCATAAAATGGTAAGTGAAGTATAAAATTACAGTGTTCCAACCTTGTGCTGTGTTCCTCCGTCTAAAAAGTGGTGAAAAGTTGATATACATCGCGCAATTGCATCGAAAAATGATAGTCTGTGACCGGTGCCGCCATATTTCGCACAGCCTTAGCACCGAGTTTGCACGCCTTTTTCGTAAAAATTGCTGTCACCGTTCAGTGATTTCATCGCCACGTGTTGTGCTCCCAAGGATGTTATGACCGAGTGCTCCTCAGACCCAGTATCTCCCGCTGGAGAAGTGTATGTATCATGTCAAATTCATATCGTAGGTTGGTGTTGAATTTCACGTTTGCATGAAAGTTCTCTATTACGGTCCAAGATTCTTCGCCGGTCTGCTACTTAACCGCATTTATAGAAGCTCGATATAGTAGAAGTGTTCAGGCAGGTTCGTCGTTATCGGCCGGTGGGAGGTCGAGGGCATCGAACCATTGTAGGGAGGGAATGCGTCGCGCAATCGCAGTACAGTTTGACCATATATGGTATAGCGGTCGCTAGCCGCTGTCACGGGCATTTCGCGTCTATTTTGGGGCGAAAAACACACCGGTGGAGAAACTAGACAGCTCTGCGGGTATTGCACCCAGACCTATGTCAAGGTCAAGAGAATCACCGGCCAAATACGTCAAACAACACACCTATATCACTTGTGACGAATTCTTATCAGAATTGTAACCTATGACTGCACATCCTGGTTTTTCACCTCTTTGTCTACATAAAAAATGGTATAATTATGCCTTTATGGTATAATTGTGCAAATAAAATGGTATAATTATGCCTTGATGTGATGAATCAGTACTTATGAGCTCATTATTGGACTATAATATACTTCATGAGTTGAGTCACTGTGTAAAGTAGGAAAATGAAACTGGCAGTAAATCCAATTTGATGACTCACATTTTCTTAAAATATGCAAATCATGTTGAATCATTGATATGCAATCATATTGTCACTGTGCAGAGTCCAAATTGAGACATTGAGTGTCCCTGCCTTCCCACAAGAGATAGGATCTGTATGCCATAACACTGATTCAGTATGTTTCATCCCCCAATGCCCCCCCAGTGTTTCAGAAAGAGTGGAAATGTGATTAATCGAAGATTAATTCAAATTAGTGGCACTTGATTAGCTGAATGAGTTTAATAAGTGGTCACAGCAAATTTTCCTCTCGGAAACCTAGTTTGTTAGTTACATCCTTTTTTTAACTGTATTAATCTAGGGTTTTGAATCAATATTTTCTAACAGCTTAAATCCAATTGTACAGCAGAATGGCATTGAGTTATTGTGGGAATCAACATGAAAACTCACTCATTCTGGAATAATGGAACCCCGCCAACTGTAACACTGAAATAATTGATCATATGCATTGATCATATATATTTATGGATTTACTTAATACAAGAGCTGTCAAACTATGCATAATCAGTTGTTCTCTTCTGATTTTTTAACCCTTAGCAGCATGACTTAAGTTTTTAAATTAGTCATGCCACTTAGGGTTTTCACATTTGTTATTTTCACACTGCTTCAAGTGCAGTAAAACCCTCAAAATAACATTTAAATAGCTATAATGTTTGTAGCTTTTTTGCAACCTGTGTCAAAATATTTTGATAGCTCTTGTTAAGAGTAAGCTCGATTTTTTTCTCTCGAGCCCTATCTAAAGTAAAATCTGTAGAGCCCTGATTTATTTTATTTAATTTTTACAGTTATTTTTGTAATCTGCAACTGGTTATGCTAATTTTGCAAGATCTCCAGAGTTGACAACATCCATAAAATACAATATTAGGGACACCCAGTAAAAAACAGAATCAGCTGGGCGGGCCTAGACTCAAAATCAGTGTGTTTGCAACCCAGACCTCTAATTCCTTGTATTTTTTTATTTATTTGGTTTTCCAACAAAAACACACTGCAATTACACATAAAACAATGTATGTATCTCCTGAGCTGCAGTTGGCTGGCCTCCTGTCATGCCAGGAGTAGTATTAAATTACTGGCTTAATGAGTGTGACTGGGCCATATGGTAAAAGGCATGTTATGTCAGTTATTTTGTTATGATATGTAAATAAATAGGTACAAAGACGAAGTGTGACATCAACTACCATCCAAAGGGCAGCATTTAATATAGAAACTTCTTAATAAAAATTTATAAACAGTAACTAAGAAAATCTGAAATATTTGTGGCAGAAAAACATATCCCTGAGAAGCTGTTTCCATGCAATAAAAGTCATTAAGATCATAAAAACATGGCATAAAATGACTTGAGTGTGTGCCAAAGTTTCATACACTTTCTGGCATTAGTTTCTGTTGTGGAGTTGTTCAGTTGACAGCACATCAAGTGCACATTTAGTTAGAATAACATTCTAGAGTATTTGAAGATAAAATCATAAAGCTGCACTTGTGTTGAATTTAGCTCACTTTGTAGGACCTATATTTTAACTGGCCACCATATGATTCCAAGTAGTGCGCTTAGTTTGTTCTACACATTTATTAATTCATGGAATTAATAATTTGCTCATATATACTGAAACCCGTTTGGACATACGGGATAAAACTCTGGGGAACAGACCTCCAACACTGAATTACTGCAAAGAGCTACTATATTTCTGCATCACAGGGAATTGAAATGGCTACTGATTTGGCTTCGACGGGACTCTCATATCCTGTGTTTCCTCTATAATATTTTGTGGAACCCTCGTTACCCTAACTTACTGCAAGATCGCTTTGAATTCAGGCCTTGGAGAACTCTCCATCATCCATATCCATCCGTCCATCACTAAATATATAAAAAACCGGCTAAAGAAGCACTATCTATCCCTATCCAGTTAGACATTGTATATATATTTGGTTTGTATTAGTGTATTACATTGTTTATATATATGTATATTTTAGTATTTGTCTATACATTATATTCTTAGCAATTAGGGTTATCAGTATGTATTGTTAGTAGTGTAGTACTCATAGTATTTTAGTTTTATTGTATGCACAGTTCTTCCCCTGCTCAACCATAACCTTTCCTACCCATCATGGTTTGCTGGGAGATATCTCTTGTTCTCTATCTATAAGCTCACCTTTGTACATGTTTTTTTCTATTATAAATTATCTGTAGTACAATAAAGAAATTACAAATACCTCAACATTCCCACAGTAAAAGAGGAAATTAGCAACATGACTAATGCCTATAAGGACAGAGTTGCACATAATGAAAACAGACTGGCCCACATGTTGAAGAAACCCCTAAAAATAAGATGCTTGAAAAGGCTCCACACCTGGGATAATTTACCCCAAAGTGACTAATGAAGACAACCTTACAATGAGAGGGCATGCCTAACACACCAGTTACTCCATCATAACAACTGCTTATAGTCCTAGGACATCAGTCCTAGGACTATAAGCATGATCACGCATGCTTACAAAATTGGAAAAAAAAAATTTGCTCATGAAATAGTCATAACTTATTACCAAGAGACTATACTGCCACTCTGGACATAGATAGCTTCATCTGTTAAATACCTGTTTGGCCTTGCTCCCATCATCATTATCACTATCACCATTTTCAGGGTTCCATACCTGAAAGGTGCCAAACGGGTTCCTATTACTAAGCCTCAGCTGACTGTCCGTCAGCGGTCTGTATCTCATGATTTCATGAACCTTATGAAGGTAGAGAGTTGCAATTTTCACAGAATGTGCAATTCTCACATTCTGTGAAATTCTGTTGTGGTTATAGCAACAAATAATGAATGGCATGTATTCAAACGCTAAACAAATAATCCCCGATTTTTTGATCAAAATGTTTCAAAACTGCAACAAGAATACTGACTGCACCTCAGAATTTACCCACAAAATAAAATTAATTTTGGAAACTGTTTAACTATGTACTTATGTAAAACCGTTATACTAAGTGATTATTTGAATGTAAACCTAACAATTATTTTATTATCTACAAAAACTTAAACCCAAGTTCACCCAACTGAACCAAGCACCTAATTTTCTTTGGGGCCCATAAGTTTTAGTAATAATAATGAAAACGCCTTTTAATCAATCATTATTATCTAATCAATCTATAAACGTACCTACTTAAAGTAAATATAATAACAACAAAGAAATGATAAATCAGATTTTGAAACATAATTTTTTGCAATTGCACATCAAATATGTCCTATTATGCCCAGCAAAAATGTTAAACAAAATCACTTATGTTTGTTATGATCTTAAATGTTCATACCATTTATGTTTATTTTAATTTAGGACAAAGGAGGCTTCCTTTGCAGTAAACATTAATTAGTGTGGTGCGAATATGGGTAGAATTTTAAGTGCAAGTCAGTATTTTAGTTTACTAAGAATATTTTTGTATTGAAAACGGAGTTTGTGTACGGAAAGCCAGATATTTGTTGTGGTGCTTGTTTTGTTAATCAAATGGTTTATTTGTAGAGAAGTCAGTTTTTTAGAAGAAAATTCGTTTGCATTATTTTATGTTGTGCTACAGTTAAATATTCCCCTTAATGAACCACACGATTTTATAAATATAACGGGGTCCCCCTATGGTGTCGTAATTGGTTTGATATCGGTTGCGCAATCTTAAGTTGTGGGTTCGAATCCACATCCAAGCTTAATATTATTTTCTTTTTGTTTTATTATTTTTAGATAAGTTTACTTGCGTTTTTTACTTAAGATTTACTTGTACGATGGTACGGAACCCTTCGTGTGCCAGCCCGACCCGCACTTAACCAATTTTTTTGTCATCTCATCGTCATTCTCAGAAAATATAGGAAGTAAGAATGAGTCTTATTATTATGCATGTGAAACATAACAAATAGCCAGTTAAAGTAAATGAGTAAAAGTTGCCCTAGTGTCCCCAACATGAGGCAAAGTAAGCACTAACACAACTTGATTCAGATGAAAAAGTTTGCCCATTGATATTGATTGTATCTCCGTGCCTCCCTATATGGTAAAATATATGACACTATGCAAGAATAACAAAAATTGCAAGAATCATACTCAGTACAATTAGAGGCATTCAAACTTGTAGCTTATTTAAATTTCCTGCTTCCCTTGACATTGACTCGGATCATTAACGTGGCGTGGTAGGTAGGTACGGTCAGATATGTGCTGTGATAAGATAATACAAAAAGCGACATTATTCTCGGTAATAATTTGAGTGTGGTAAATTAGTATGTCAAAAACTGGCTACATCTTTCTCTGCCACTGAAAGTAAGAGATTAAGACAATATAGTTTATTCGTGCTAGATAGGTGAGTGAGCCATGGAGCGTGCCATGTTAGCTATTTACGCTATCTGACCGCATCCGGAATACCGAAATGAGTCGCCGAAGCAAAGGTACCTGACGTCGGTAAGCGGATAACACGGCTCAAGTGGAAGTGGACAGAAGACTTGGCATGAGAGCTTATGATATGTGTGTAGATGAACTAGTGTGTGTAACTGTACATAATTAGGCATTAAAACTCTCGTCTGATGTTATTACGAAACTCTCGAGTTTTAATGTCCTTCATTATGTATCAGTCACATAAACTACTATAAAACTAGAGATAGACTTGGTAATAAAGTTCAAAACCTAAAAAATAAAAAAAGGATTCCCGTCGCTCATAGACGAAAAGTAAGCTAGGGATTTTCTTCGTTCTCGCTTCCTAATAGCGTCGGTAAACGATCCTCACCGGCCAGTTATCTTTGTTTGGCCAGGAACTTCGTCTTGAGGTCCTCCGGCACCCGAAGTATGAAGGACTCCTTTGGTGTTTCTGACGCCAAAACCTCTATCTGTACCTTCGCCTCCTTGAGACCAGACCGTGGACCTGCTGACCAATCATAATTATCTCAACTCCAGATCTGCCCCTGGTACTGGTCAAACTGTGCCTCCTCCACCCCGCGTAGAACCACGTAAAATAACGTAAAGTATTATTAAAATATCTTATACGATATCTGTTTATTATTGTTATAAAAGACAGACGGACGATAATCTGATAAAGGTATGTAATTGTAACCTATACCGATGTAAAGTGTAAGATTACTTGTTAACCTAGCAATTTATACAACATCTGTATTCTACACTGTTTGTATGTCATGGGCATGTGAAGATAGATGACCATTAATGGACTCAATCGGATGCAGAAAATCGTGAACGAAACATTAATCGCAAATTCATGTCTAATGATTACCACCATATGGGCCCCTAAGATTTGTCTTGAAGATACACCGACGAATGGCACGACATCCCAGAGAAATGCCAGAAATTAAATTCACCTATAAAAATGGTTGGAGACAGTAAAGCAAATGTTAATAGACAGTAGATTATAACGAGACTTGTCCAGAAACAGGAGAGCTCTTAACGCAATGGGAACGAAAAACTATTCAGACGACGAGGAAAATATGGATGATTCCCATCCTCGTGAGGCCACCGTTTTCTTCACCTCCTGATACTCATTACCAAATAAGATATTGGCCAAACATTGTTTCGGTACATCGTCATTTTGTTTTTTTTTACCACAAATAGCACAATGTGCTTTGGCCTATAACACAGCTTTACGACTAAGTAGCGATAGTCGCCAGGACCTACAACTTAAAGTGTCAGCCGAAACAAGTATTGGTTTCACCACGAAAACGCAAGAAACATCGTCAATTCTGCCAAATATTGACCCGTAGAGCACAACGGCAAGAATGCAGCGAGAAACAGAAAGTCCCGCACACGACACATTAATTAATTCAGCAACGGATTGATGTTTCTAATGAGGCACTCTTGCGTGGAGGTCAATGACCGCTTTTGGTGTGCGTCATGATGGTTTGGGGCAACTGCTTAAACCGACTTGATTATAGCTATGAATGTAGTATATGAGTAAGAGAGCATAGCCTTGGAGAAAATAACTTTTGTTCTGAAATGTCCCTGTACTTTGCTTTCCGTGAAATGTCACTTGTGATTGTGATTAATCCTTACAGTAAACAAACAAACATAGTGTCACGGCTTTTCCCGTAAGGTGTGGCAGAGGCATAGTTTTGCCTACGTTTAACCTGTAATTCAATACTCCATTTTGCGTGACAGGAGGCTAGCCAATGGCCGCAGCTATGGAGATTTGAAGGTTTTCTTCACAATGTTTTCTATCACGACGTCAGCAGCACCTTCAGGCACTTTCCTCGTAAAGCAATATCGCAAGCTCAATATCGATATGACTGTCGATATAAATTGCTCTTACATACGAATATCGATACCGAGCGTGCGGTATTGCTTCATGAGGAAAGTGTCTTACACTCAAATGTGTAGCCTTTTAATGTACTTCTGACGCAGCACTGATAACAAACTGATATCAAGTGTTTGACTGGTAAAATTGCATTATTTTGCCAACTTGCAATAAATTATTTGAGTTTGGATTTTATTGGAAATTAATATCTGTATCTGTAGGATAGGCAAAACCCACCTGAAAATAATTTGGCTACATAATTGGTGTGACATAATTCACAGATCTATGTATGCAAGTTATGCGACAAATTGGTCACTACAGATTGGGTGGTCAGTTTTTGGAAATATTTTTGATCTTGATAACCTTTGCCTAAGGTTTTTTTTTCCAATTTTATGGAACCTTCCAGAATTGGGATAACTACCTTAATTCAAAACGTACAGTTGTGCTAATTTTCACATACATAAATGCCTGTCTTGGTGCTAACATTTCTGACGTTACGCCATGTTACATTACTTCATAGCTGCCGAAACAATCTAGTTTTTCATCAACATTACACCTCTTCATTTCACACTTGCCACAACTCGGGGATTCTCTCTCATCTTAAACGATCTTATTCCGAGTATGAAATATCAAAAATATCATCAAGTTTTGGAGACGTGCCACAGTGATAAAACTACGCTCACTGTCCTACACTTGCGACAGATATTCATTCATCGCCATCTTAATTTTATCGGTGCGAACATTGCGTTTAAGTCCTCTAACTCAGTCTTTTAATGCAAGATGTTAAGGTTATTTTCGATTGAGTTTGTGATTGCAGTCCTAATACCGACCATAATGTTATCTCGAAAATAATATGTGGAAGTGGATAGGAACTGTACATTAGCCGCCACATCTGAGAAACGTTTAGGTGTTTAAACATCTTCAGGAGATGGAAGCTGAGCAATCTCAAATAATGGACAGGCACAATAATTTATGGAAACGATCGACTGACTACACATACGATTTATTTCGCTTTGTGTTTTATCCAAACCCACAACATCAATACTCGAAATATTTTGTTATAATTTATCCTTCCCTCTACGTATAACTTGCCCCGCTGCTATCACGAGCCACTTTCGCATCGTGTAGGCGTTAAATCTCGCTAATAGTCTTATAAGTGTTGTGAAACATTTGAATCATTACTTGCCCAGTCACCGAGAGAAGTATGAAAACATGGGTGACAGTTATATGACCTGCATGTTAATCCAGCTCAAGAACTTCTCTGACGCGCAACAAAATGTGATATATAAATGTGTGTGACCCAGTGGACGCGGGAGGCTCAGCACCGGAGTAGATATCGTGGCAAAGAAGAGACCTATAGCCAGGAGTGGGTAAATCAGGGCTTGATGATGTGTAAAGTATAGCTTACGGGCCGCAAATGATTAAAGTTTTAGATCGTGTTAGCATTTAACATGAGGCGTCATTCGGGTCTAATACCTATATTTGATACTTTATCTGAGGAATGTTGGTTTTATTTTCCTCATTTTATCTATCCATCGGTCTAATAATCGCCATTAACTATCCGGCTACGAAGGCTCAATTACTGTTAAGACCTTTCATGTTTCCATTAATCGACTCGGCGGCAAATCCCAAACTCCCGTCTACCACACGGAAACTCGTGTGTATTTTAAAGCTAAACCATCGCGTGGACTATCAGAAATAGACATCTTGCGAAGACATTGGCCGTCCGGTCTATAAATACAGGACGCATGATACAACTGGCTTCTTGAACACGTGTTGGAAACTTTCTTTCAATGCGGAGTATCGTTTCGAGGGAATACCATTTAAAAGCAGTTTAAAACTTTTTTAATACTGGTTATAAAAGATAACACAACTAGCGGCTCGAGATCAACAAGAAAGCAAGATGTCTCTTCTCTCTATTTTACAGTCCTTTAAAAATGACCTAACTCGAGATATACATAGTTTTCCTTAACCTCGAGATATTTATAGATTTTCTTCTACAAATGTAGGTACTTCTTGAAATTTCTTGGATGGAGAGCACAGATATGTTGATTCAACGATATCAAACAAATTTTAACAATGGACCAGTCGTCATTTTTATTTGTAAATAACCGAGTGACAATCCAAGCGAGTACCGAATCGATAGCTTCAAATAACTCGAGATATCGACGATAGTTCATTATTAGATAATTACATTATAGTTACATTACCCCCCCAGAAGGTTCTGGGGGGGTAATGCAACTATTTGACAAGCCTCGCAGCAAATCGCGGGATTCAGTAGCATAATAATAGGCAGTCTAGGACACTTCACAAGTGTGAGAAATTTTCCCTAAATTGCCTTGGGCAAGCTAATTAGTAACTTTTACGGTGTGAGAGGCTCGTTGGCATTTCATTCAACCGTATTGAACAAGCTAGGACACTTTGGAGGAAAAGGGCGAACGCAGAGAGCTTTAGAGAGTTTTGGGGAATTATCTCACACCTGAAAATGTGACCTACACGTCCCAATAATATACTACGCAATACTGCGATATGCCTGTGAGAGGCTTGTCAATGTAGCATTCGAGTCCTGAACTAAACTGAACTGTTGCCTGTTGTGATTCACTCTCTGACATTTAAAGCAAAATCCGGTCTAAAGTGTTTCTTGTTGCTATTGAAATAGAAGTATTGGACAATGGAGCTTTGACATTTTATTGCATAGATTGCTGGGAAGAATGATCGTTTTCACGAGTAAAGGTTATCATGATCCGAAACAATTTGATGAGTCATTCAGGGATATAACTTACCTATTATGGGTTATGTTTTATTTTGAGTCACGCAAATGAATTGCCTCAATATCGTGGCGATAGGCTTGCCACTTTTCACCCAAGGAGTGTTGATGGTTGTTGATTTCACCCAAGGCTGCATGAGAATGCTGTCTTGAGGAGGATTATTCTGAGGTATGAGTCTTTACCGCCACTTTTTGAATATATTTTCTGTTAACTGTGCTAAAGAACAACTTTTGATGTTTGTCGCCTCTACACAGGAAAATCAAAAGTACACATCTGCCAACATTGATACGTCAACAAAGCCAATAAAAACTGTCTTTCACCTCCTAATGTTTCTTTCCATCGTGACATCCTCTCGCGACACATAAAATTAGATTCGAGTTAATGGACCAAGAAGTCATCCTTTAAAATCTAAATAAACACAACAAAAGCGTCACGCCTTTTCCCATACGGGATGGCAGACACCGTTTCGTCCACAGTTAGCCAGTTATTCAAATCTCCAATTTGCGTCCCAGGGGGCGTTACAAACTAGTGCTCTCAAAATTTGGTAAGAAAATTATAAGATTCATGTTCATTACTTGGACGCCGGCATATCTTTTGCTATTACGTAACCCTTGCAGGTCATTTACCGAAATAGCTTTATTTAATGTCTCGAGGCAGTCCTCTAGTCTCGCTACAGCTGTTGCACGCTTCAATATTCGTCTGCTGAAAATTCTGTTCGTTGTAGTTGCGATGGTTTACAGCGCAAACGGCGGTTGTGACATCTCTACAAAACAGACAAACATACAACATTTTCTGGTTACCTCAAGATTTCACTACCTCCTCGTATGGTTCTTTGGGAACTAAGATATTTCTTCTTGGGTGACCCTGATTGCCGTAACTCCTTGAGGCCTTAGGGCAATATAACAGTATTCCACTTCTGCCGGCTATTCATATCATAAGACTGTATTAGAACATTTTCATTTGCACAAGTAGGGCACTCAGCACATTTCCACTACCGCTCCATTTGGAAAATGGCTATCGTTGTGGTCTATAGAAACATTCGCTAATGTTATGCCATTCCCATAAATATTAGCCATAGCCATATTCACAATCGCATAGAATATAGTAAGTTTAACTTTTAGTACCGTATACTTTATTGCACAAAAACAGAAGAAACAGAAAAGAATCTAGCGGAAAATGTGAAGGTTGACTTGTTTGTTGTTTTGTTAATGCAAATAGCATGTTCTGTCTACCGATTCCGCATGTATGATTGGTGTTCCTACCTATAAATTCAGATTATTGACTTGACTTTTAATAGGCTTTCTATAGTATTTATAACCGTTGTGTTATTTTTGCAATCTTTACTGTTCATGATGGATGCAATTGCGCAATTGACTCGTACGACTTACTGATAATGAAGGGAAAAATGCAAGGCTTTGGTAGTTTTATCGCATTAGTTACATATCGTCCGCTTCCCGTTATGAGAAGGTTTTTAATGACAAGTACCCATTTGACCTCTTCCCATTTCGAACACAAGTTGTCAAAATGGGAACTTCTCATTTTTAGGGTTCCGTACCCGAAGGGTTCCAAACGGGACCCTATTACTAAGACTCCGCTGTCCGTCCGTCCGTCTGTCACCAGGCTGTATCTCAAGAACCTAGCTAGCTAGAGAGTTGAAATTTTCACAGATTATGTATTTATGTTGCCGCTATAACAACAAGTACTAAAAAACAGGATAAAAGAAATATTTAAGGGGGCTCCCATACAACAATTCTTTCAATACCACATACAAACTTATGGATGCACCTGGTTACGTACATGGAGTGTGAAAGTAACCGCACCAATAACTTTGTAAACAATATTTTGCTGTGTAAAATCCAAACTATTCACTCCACACCATCGCTTCCATTGAACGGTGGTACGGAACCCTTCGTGCGCGATTTAGACTCGCACTTGACCGTTTTTTTTTTACTTTAGCATAATGGAACTAAAGGGCCTCACCACAAAAAAATAAACTACTGTTCAACACTTGTTTAAAAACAAAAACGTATGTATTTGTCGTTTGTTTTGAGGTTAAACGCTGTTTAATATTTTTTTAGGTAACACGGAAATGGTTTTATCGGCGTCTTAGGAAAGTGTGATTAGCAAGTCAAGGTCCCGGTTTCGAAGCCCAGATAGGGAACCCACTGTTGGTTCAGTATAGGGCCTTCACAAGCACACGCTACTCAACCCGGTGTTAAGTGCCAAAGAATGGCATTTGCTGGCTATCCTCATTGTCTTCCGGCAGGAGGTCGGCCGTCTTTCTCATAAGCGACATCCTGGGTTCGAATCCCGGCTGGGCAGAAAAGAGAAATCCTCCAGGTCTAGTATGTTGTTTTTGGGTCCCACCAAACGGAGTAACCTAAAGTGATGTCAGAAGCAACGTGTATGCCTAAAGGTTTAGATGAACCACCTTCTATTACCCCGAAAGGCTGAAGGCGAGTTAGCACGTATCTCGCTCGAGTCGACAGCCATTGGTGTTGCGGTTCAAAGGTCTACCTCCCACGTGAGAGGTACCGGGTTAACATTAACATTCCATAGATATTCTTTAGACAACGTCATCGTTGATCATCAGAGCTTAGGCTTGACTTGGCTTTTATCTTTCGGGGCTTAAGGCGCCGCTGCACACAGACCACGCCCCGTCTGATGCACTTTCTGCCGTATGCGGCTAGTCTATATAAAATGTACGAAAACTACAGGAAACGGGTCGGGTGCGGCGTCTTGTGGCTTGTAGTCCATGTACAGCGACGCTAACTGCAATAAATGGTTCGAGATACAATGTTGCGTTATGCCCCTCCCCCAGGCGTCTGGTGTGACAGTCTCGGACGCGTGCAAGACGACCTACGAGGAGATCAAGAAGGACAAGAAGCACCGCTACGTCGTGTTCTACATCCGCGACGAGAAGCAGATCGACGTGGAGACGGTCGGCGACCGCGGAGCCGAGTACGAGCAGTTCCTCGAGCACCTGCAGGAGGGCGGCACCGGCGAGTGCAGGTACACCACTTCCGCCCTGCCCTAAGCGCTCCTCCAAACATATGACCAAGGTCCGGTATGAGGGGGCTGCCCCTTCGAGTAATAAGCAGCATAGAAATATCCGCCGCTGAAATTTAACATGGATAGTGAGCTTAATTAACAACCAACAAAATGTGAATTTAATTTATCATAGCTAACAAGTCAGTTCGACTGTGTTCAACGGCAATTTGTTTGTCCCCAGATATGGCCTGTACGACTTCGAGTACACCCACCAGTGCCAGGGCACGTCGGAGGCCAGCAAGAAACAGAAGCTGTTCCTCATGTCCTGGTGCCCTGACACCGCCAAGGTGAAGAAGAAGATGCTGTACTCTAGGTGAGTCGGCTGAGAATGGTTGCTATTAAGGTCCAAATCTATAGAAATTTGTCTTCTTCTTTTGGTTCATCTTCTCTATCAGAGGTTGGCGACTATTAACATAGATCTGCACATGTGATAGAAATTTATACAAAATTGAATATTTCAATGTGCTTTATTCATGGTAAATTATAGGTAAAAATACATGAAAATTTATGCACAAAGGCGAGCTTATTAAGATTTGTCGGCAAACCTAGGCAGGACAAGATAGTCTATTGCTAGTAGGGCTGTCTGGTGCACAATAAATAAAATAACTACCTAAATGTAAAAAAATATAATGAACAGACTATAGTACATTATAATATCGACCTCTGAGGCGCTGAGGTTGTGGTTCTGCCTTTCATGCAAGTGGTCCCGGGTTCATTCCCCAGCTGGGGATGAAGAAAAAAAAACCCCAGATGTTTATATGTGTGTGACGTCGCTGTTTCTGGTCCCCACGACACATGGTATCCTAGTGTGGGCCCAGGAGCAATGTATGTGCCTGCCAGTATGTAAATGTTTATTTTATTTTTGTTTATAAGAAATGCATTATTATCATACTAAACAAACATAAAATATATAGAGCAAAAAGGGACTTGTCAAAGCTATTCATAGAATAGTGGTCTGCCTTTGTAGTGGGTGAAAAACTCATTACATTACGTAGCGTCACCCATTTTCCCGTACGCGGAGCTCACATGACACAGCTCCACACAGTTTCTTATTAAACATCAAAAAATTCTACCCTACCCGAAATACTAACCGAGCGACTGGTTTACTAAGTGAGCCTTTAGCGACTTGTGGCTCAGTCAGTACTTTGTGCCTCTGTCTCCCCGTACGGGAAAGGGCATGACGCTGTGCGTGTTTTAACTTTTATACCCTTCAATATCAGTACACTTAGCTGTTATCGAGATAGCCAATATCTAATCGCGCAGTACTATCGATACTACAAACTCAGTTTTATGGCTGTATGTTTTCTTATCTTATTCAATTTGCTGAATGAGTCACTATTCACATCTGTGCTGCTCAGCATTTACACTCACTCAGACTGTCACGCACAGGTCTTTAAGCCCTTGATTTAAAAAAAAGTGCATTCCATATAAATTTTCCCTTCGCCGTTAATTTGGCAGAATAGTAAAAAAAAATGGGGGAAAGCTATAGGTTGCCAGAGTCAGATTGCCAGATCGTCTTAAAAGGGTTGATTTTCCTTCCCCTTTGACATGGGGTCGTCCCTACTCCATCCCATAATCACGCCCGGTAATCTTATAGAAAAGTGCACGCTCGGCCGCACACACACACAGCCACATTCCGGGAACTTCCGCGTAAGCAAACACGCCGCACACATTGCTGAGATTTGGGGTGCATTGCCGGTGCGCAGGTCAGGGTCAGTCTTCGTTCGCTCGGTCTGTGAATTGTGTTTTGCGTCGCGCACATCGCTCACGACTACGCGACGACGTCGTCACGCGACCCACGATGTACCAACACATAGTTAGTTAAGTTTAGGTTTATCAACCGAGATTGCTACAACATGAAATGCTAGTTTCACTAGCAATATCCCGATGACTTTTTGGCATTGGGTAAATAATAATAAGTATACGTCGCGCCACATGTCATGAGCGGTGGCCTTGAATGCTCAGTAGTCACTTTTCAATACCTGTACATTTGCGCAGTAATTCCCGCCAACGTCGCCCAGCGCTCTTAAGTCGTGGCGCGAGGTATAGCTACTTTATCGTGCAGCATCAAAGCCGCGCCGCAATGAAAAATGCACGGACTGGCCCGGCACCAAGTGACAACCCTAGCCGTTTGATCAAGAAGCAGTTATCATTCTAACGGGGCCTTGTTTACGTGCTTATTTATTTATACTATGCCATAATCGTCCCATTAGTGCCTTGTCTATTTTGTTTAATTTGAAGAAACCTGCGGAGTTAGTTGGCTGTCAATATTGCTTTCATTCTTTTAAATACCTGATACCTACCTATAGATAGTTGTGATGCTTTGATAATTTAGGTAGGTATTCTATTTCAAAAGCTAGCAACACTGGTTTCATTGCTACCAAAGGGTTGTCTGGAATGCACTATAATTAATTATTTTACTCATAGACAATGTCTGTCTCGACTGATATGTCGTACGCAGGTCCGGGAATGTGATAGAATACACTAGCAGAATCTTCTATGCAGTCACTCAGGCGATGAACTAGCAACTGCTGAGTTGGCATTATTGATACTGTAAGATGTTGCAAGATGTGTTAAATGAGGTAGCCTTTTTGGGAAAACTACATTGAAACTTGATTGGGGGACATAGATGCACACGTCTGCAGGAAATACTTGGTGCCCGCCGCCCTACACTACTTTCTCCAGGGCAACGAGCAAACAACAGCAAACCAAACGAGCAACAAGTCAACACAAAAATAACAGTTTCTCGAAATAGAACCTGCCCAATAATAAAACAACAATACTTGCATAAAAATAGTACAAAGGTGAGCTTGTCTCTAATAAGAGATCTCTTCCAGTAAACCAAATTAAGATGAGAAAGTTCGATCCGCCTACGTTAACTAGGCACCCGCGAAGAAAGTGATTTCCCCTCCCTTTCGCTCGCATTCGCTCTCGACTCGTGAGGTGCCTAGTAGTTCACTATGTTATTTACGACCTTTATGGCGCAGCGGATGTGACTCTGCCTTCCATTCGCGAGGTCCCGGGTTCGATCCCCGGCTGAGGGTAAAGAAAAGAAAAACAGGTCTTAGATGATTATATGTGTGTGACGTCGCTGTTTCTGGTTCCCACGACACGGGGTATCCTATTGTGGGGCCAAAAGCAATGTTTGTGCCTGTATGTAAATGTTTAATTAAGAAATTAAATTGAGTTTTATCGGAACTGAACAAACTGATCGTAGCATGAACTAACAAGTGGCCATCTCCCGTTTGCAGCTCGTTCGACGCCCTGAAGAAATCCCTGGTCGGTGTGCAGAAGTACATCCAGGCCACCGACCTCTCCGAGGCGTCCCAGGAGGCCGTCGAGGAGAAGCTGCGAGCGACCGACCGCCAGTAACGAACCACTCAGTGCACGACCCGACGATGTCATGCCGAGCACGTAGCCTCTGCAACACCCCGAGTCTACACTAGCGATAAGGGATCTTTATAATAATTTAAATTATACTAATTAATTGTATTATTATATATTTCTTTCCTACTAAAGAGTAAGTTTAGCTCAAGACGCGCGAGTCGCCTTTCTTTTGTATCGCGGCCAACGCCGCGTCGGCTTTTTTATACTATATAGAATGTAAAATATGAAACGGATGAGTCTGGATCGCCGCTTGGTTGCTTGTGCTCGCGTGGGGCGGAGTGCTTGCTCGGACTAACGCTGGCTGGCGATTGGGTAAGATTTTGTAACCAATTTATCCGGAAATACACTCGATATAAGTGAATATCAGTTGTTTCATTCGGTAGAGGCCTTAGGGGAGCGCCCGCGCGTCGGTTGGCGAAAGTGATTATTCTATGAAGTACGAACTTTCTAGCAAGTGCGCTCACCCCTCCACATCGCAAATGCATACCATTTCGACCACTTTTCATTTTTGTGCCAATTCGACAAGTTCCCATTATGACGATATTCATAGTGACGTTCCCATTTTGTTCCCTCTTCCGAATTCTGTTCAATCGATCAAATCCAAATTACATATACCTACTTAGCTAATGTAATTTTTTGCCGCTTCTTTTCATTGGACCTTTGTGGTAGAGAAGGGCGAAGAAACTCCCACAGATTGATTTTTAGATCTCTTGAAAATATAAATATTAACAGCGAGTTGTTGAGTTAGATTAGTCCCGTCATTTAAGCAATCTTGAACATTGTAATAATATCCCTTTTAGACAGTCGCTTTTACATGCTTTTTAAATTGCTCAAATGGCAATTTCAAAATCGCCTTATATCCCTTTTAGACCTTTCAAAGAATTCAAAACAAATCAAACTAGTCTGCGATTATTTCTTCCTTCAAAAGAATAGGCGCTACTAGTCTGTGATTATCTCTTCCTTTAAAAGAATTGCTAACTTTCGCGAGACTAACGGCCGATCCCAGTAACCTATATTCTATCCATAATCTGCAGATTTGAGACTGCTAGTGTCAAATTTGACATAAATCCCATAGCGTAACTATCAAATGTAACGCGTAATATGCAGATCACGGATAGAGGTTAGTTATTGGCATCGGCCATAAACCGGAGCGCAACAAGCGATTACCTACTTTACTTAACCAACCGTCTCTAGACTTACTAACTCTATGGGGCCTACCAGCGAGTTACGAGGTTGAATTTTTTCGACCCGAATGGCCGAGTCGGCAGTGACGCTGCCTACGAAACCCAAGGGTCCCGGGTTCGAATCCCGGTGGGGGCAAATATTTGGTTGATGAGAACGAATGTTTGTGCCCTAGTCATGGTTGTTTATCTATCTAAGTATAATATTTATCTATATAAGTATGTGTATCGTTGTCTAGTACCCAAGATACAGGGAATCCTAGTTTGGGGCTAGATCAATGTGTGTAAATGGTGTCCAAGGTATTATTATTATGAATGTGAGTAAAATGTCGTCGAATTGTGAAGTTGTCGAATTCGGAAGTGGTTAAAATCAGAACTAGTCTTGACATTATGAACCTTATCGTATTGGGAAGTGGTCTAAATTAACCTAAAGGGCATTACGTACGAAAGTGTTATGCTGGCGTCAATTGAAATAATAAAACGATAATTAATCAAAAACTTTTATTTTAGAAAACTATTCATAACAAACCAAATACCACTATTGCTACAGAACCTTTTTGTGCCTGTCTTTTTTTTCTGGAGGACAATGGTGAATTCTCGATACTGAACCATGGTTCCTACCTATTTCATTATCTATCCATTACAAGTCCTTACCGTATGTTCTAAATAATTTATAAAATCTTTATTAATAGAGAATTATAAAACTTTGGAAGGATGACAGTAGTGTGGTTTGTATTTCCATATACATTTAACACTTCTACGGTAAAAGTTAAAAGCACTCTAAACAGCTTAGCGACGTAAAATAGTATTTCAACAACTTTATTATGTTAGACGTATCTAATAGATATCTATAGGTATTGTGTAAAATATCTTAGGTCAACATCAAATCACTGCAGCTTCAGTGCAAATAGAATACTTTAAAATCCAACAAATTATCTCTACTTTTTCGCATAGATCTTAAAAACCCATGTTGACAACATCATCAACACACACAAACACATACAAATACTTCCATAGTGATGATGGCCGGTGTATCAAATGGCTGCAATAATATAGCCTACGAATTTATGAGTCAAAATGCAGAATACTTTGTCTATCCGTTGATTGGAGACGAGATTTTTGGAACCCAAATATTTTGTTAGCAGGGTTATGATAAAATACGTAACATTATTATCCCCCTTTATTTTAACGTCGTCATGGTTATACAGGATGTTTGGTATATCGATGCCTTGAAACAAAGATAGTACAGACTATTTAGAGGGTTATGATAAAATACGTAACATTATTATCCCCCTTTATTTTAACGTCGTCATGGTTACAGGATGTTTGGTATATCGATGCCTTGAAACAAATATAGTACAGACTATTTAGAACCATTTAGACCAAATTTGTGCGGCGAAGCTGTACCAACAAAACAGTAACACTTGCCTCACTCAAATTCTAAATGGTTCTTAATCGTCTGTACTATCTTTGGTTTAAGGGTTTGCATCGATCTACCGTACACCCCGTATTTCTTTAGGAACTTTTGAAATCCTCGTTTAACCTAGTGTCGGTGCAAGCAGAATAGTTAATCTAGTTACGAATCGATGCAAAAAAAGTTCAGCCATGTTGAGTTAAACCTCTAGGCGACGTTTTCTGCATTAGGGCTCGTAGTAAAGTGACCACGTACGAAACAATATTATATCTTCCCCCTACAGTAACCAAAATCGACCGAAAACTGAGGAAAAGAGTCAGACTAAGAGCCAATTTGACACTAAATGAGTGGATTTGCTGTTATTTTTTAGTTACTGAATAACCAAACCAAATGTTATAGTAGTCAACTTGGAACACCCCCTAAACATCTTGATATATATTTTTTTAAACATGACAGCTTATTAGCTTAGCAGTTAAATATAAATATTTTTACATAACTGTTTAAATATTCAATACGTACCTACTCTACTTTCCGCGTAAGTAATCTATTTCCTCTACAAATTTAGGTTATTGTATCAGCCAGAACAGAGTGAATGTAATTGTGGAAAGATATGTATTTGTTATTGCTCGTACTGTACGTACTGCTCGTAGTGTACGAGTCGTACACGTGTTAGAGGAAACGTTAAGAAATATCTGTATTCTATACGATAACTCCTAATTCAGGCATTTATGCGACTTCAAGCCCTCGATATTTAACCTCGAAATTACCAAGGCGAAACTACCCACTTCGAACCTCCCTTGAATAAGTCTGTTAATTTAGCTCCTTAGTCTTTTAATAGAACACTCAGCTGGATAAGGATCATTTAACTCGATACTTAAGTCAAATAAGAGCTTTGAGATGAACTCAACTCAACTTTAGCTGCATTTGTGTTTGGATTATCATCCCGACAAGGCTCCTGGCGTCGCCTAACCCATTATTACGACCCTTTGCTGGATTAACCGAATATACGCCTTATCCAACTTGGATATTGCTCGTATTTATGTAAAACTCTGCTCACAAGACCCATATCAATTAGAACTCTTAACTGCAGATGCTACAATCACCTAACACAACATCTTGTGTCTCCAATGCCAGTACTAACTAATCCAGCACTTAGCTGTATACCATTTAGTATTTTAGATGGTAATAGAGATTTTAGCTGGACTACGATTTATCCAACTCTGTTTGTTTGACGCAAACCCTTCTTCTTTATTTCTTAATTTGGGCAATACCATGCATAATTTTCATTGGTTTTCGCTTTCGCATTTGTTACCAAGCCATAAAGCTGAAAATCTGGTGGGATGTGTAATCCTTCAGACCAATTAAGGGATAAAGTGGCGCCTAACTCCATAATAGAGCTCTTAGCTGTAATAGCTGCGCTTAGATGCTGATTGTGCTGATGGTGTCGGCGGGAGCTGGTGTGCTGTTCGGTTGCTGGATCGTCGGGTCTAGGAGCGGTATGCTGTCTGTAGTTCTGTAAATAACACATGTAGGTCAGTTATATAACACAGCGTCATGCCTTATCCCATACGGGGTGGCAGCTCCATTTTGCGTGACAGGTGGCTAGCCCATCGCCGCAGCGGAGATTGAAGGTTCTCACGATGTTTTCCATCACGGCTAGAACGTCCGTGTACAAGGTCAGCATCGGATTCGAACCCTTGCGTGACAAGCGAGCGAGAAGCCACTAAACCATGGAACTTATTTTAAAGTTATATATATCACCGTAAGATAGTTAAAACCGTTAGTTGATGAACTATCGCCAGATAATAAACCAGACTGACAGGGTTTAGAATTCACGTTTCTTTTGTTTTTACATGTCAACCTAAGCTACCGCAGTGTTTGCCCTGGTATTTTGTTTGCAATTCAAGTTTATTCCAGTTTACTATTTAACAGTTTTAACCGTTAGTTTATCAACTAACGCGTCATATAGTAAACAGTACGCCAGTTTACTATCTGTCGATAGTTGACCAACTAGCGAGGAAAATCACATCAACTAACGGTTTTGTCAATCTTACGGTAACATATACACGATCAATTAAACTATGGTATAAAGCACATTATATTTCTTACAATGTGACGTGTGATCGATGGAACAGATGGGAGGGAAAGGGCAGTGAGTTGCTTCTCCCCTCATCTCTATCTACCTTCATAACGTAAGTAATTATAGCCCGAATTCTCAAGCCAAAGCGAGGTCTCGGCTGGGAAGGAAGAAAAAACCACGACTTGTATGTTTACATGTTTGTGACGTCGCTGGCTCTAATTCCCACGACACGGGGTATCCTAGCGTTCAGAATAATGTATGTGCCTGTATGTAAATGTCACTCTCGAGTCGTGAAGGCTTACCTGGTCCGTGTAAGAGTTGGTTCAGTGATGACGTCCTCGCAGCACGGTTCAGTTTGCTTCTCGCTGCGTAAGATGGGCAGAGTGGTGCACAGAGTAGCAGTGAGGTAGATGTACTGCAATGAGGAAGTTCAGTTCCATATTCTGATTTAAAATGGGCGACCCGAATCGGCAGTGACCCTGCCAACGACCAAGGGTCCGGGTTCGAGTCCCGGTGGGGGCAAATATTTGTTTGATGAGAACGCATGTTTGTACCCTAGTCATGGTTTTTTATCTATCTAAGTATGTGTATCGTTGTCTAGTACCCAAGATACAGGGAATCCTAGTTTGCGGCTAGATCAATGTGTGTAAATAGTGTCCAAGGTATTATTATTAAAGTAGACTTCTTCGTAGTTCTGACGATATCTATTTGGTACTGTAACCTTTTGAGCGCCTCCGGCGGCACTGGCCGACAACTGAAAGCTGTGCCACTGGCGCCACGTCGGCTATAGCCGACACAGTTAATACATTAACAGAGACCTTATCTCGTGTAGATGAGGTAGTATTTTTCATAGCATGGCAAACATGTTTGGCGTGTGACTAGCACATTTTGAATTTGATGTATGGCGGTCAAAAGATTAAAGTGTCTTGTTCGCAATATTTTATCTTTACCTACCTAATGATCTCGCTAACGTCACACTAGGTAAAATATTACCAATAAGTATTTGTAATTGCTTAGGAGTCTTCTACCCATATTTACCACATAATCACAAAAAATTAAAAAAGGGACCTACTCGCAGACGAAGGGTTCCGTACTATATATTAAGAAAACGTATGCACTAAAATACTTAAACAAAAAGAAAATGATATTACGTCCGAAAGTGGATTCAAACAACCGATATTGAACCAATTGCGCCTCCACAACCATGAGTTAAGCCGGGAAATCTACTATCATATCTCAATATTGATATGGTTTCTTATAGCGCGGGGGGGGGGGGGGTAAAAAACACATCTCTTATATGGGGACACCCTTTAATTTACAAAATTAAGTGTACTTTGTTGCTGTAGCGGCAACAGAAACGTAAATACACCATATCTGACAGAGATGAGGGCCAAAAACCGATCCATGCTCAAGAAAAACCTACCATTTCATATATCAGTGCGAAACCGATGGCCGAGCCATATCTGATGAGACAGACGTACTCGTAAGAAAAGTGCGAGGCTATAGACCGAGCCAAGTTCAACAATTCAAAGAAGTGATTAATGATAATAAGCGGCCAAGTGGCACACGAAGGGTTCGGTGATATTCTGTGAAAATTTCAACTCTACCCATTACGGTTCATGAGATACAACCCGCTGACGGACAGAGGAGGATTTCTAATAGGGCGAGACCCTATTAGTAAGCCTTTGGCACCCTTCGGTTACGGAACCCTAAAAATGGTAGGGCCTACTCAACGACATCTGTTGAATTTTGAAAAAAGCCTGTAGCCTTATAATGGTGTATCTCTGTAATCTAAGAATTCCAGTCGCAATTGAGAAATCGACTAATCAGAACACATAGTTTTAAACGATTCTTCTGTAGCGATTATTATTGCTGAATTTGCCAAATTTACTTGCTACTACTGCTCTGAAAGTATCCCATTTGACGTTAGCGAGCATTCTTCAAAGCATGAGATACCGAATAGAGGAGGCTGCATAAATATAACACGCGCAGCTAAAGAAAAGATTTAACCTCTCCTTTCCCGGGAGCTCGAGACGTCAAAAACGACAAATACCGGAGTGTTTTTGAGCGTGCGGGCTGCGCGGCACTTGACTAATATATCAAGTGATTCTGTTGGAATGGTAACACTTAGAATTATGGGATTTGTTTATCTGAGTAGCTAATGAAACCCTCTTTTACACAATGTGTAGAAAATGTCACTGTGACCTTAGTTTATTTTTGTACTGGCATGAGAAACACAGACTTCTATGAAAATGCTCCCTCTCGACACAAATCTAGCCGACATCAGAAAATTATCAACAACATGTACATGTTGTTTGATACCTACGTAATCTACACAAAATAACCTTTTCAAAACAATAAAAACATTAGGGTGTTCTTATAGAAACTTTCGAATATTTCAGCGTTTCAAATTTTCATAAAATACGGAAAGTAAACTGACGCATCGCGCGAATTATGCAAATCTTGTGAAATTATTTGTGAAGAGACTAGACTACCTAGCGTTATATTTCTTAGTTCCTAGGATAGGTAATTTATTCAATAAGAGGAAAACAAGTGGTATTTGCCACTAAATCATAAATGATAAGTGTGAGGACGCCATATCTCGCAAGGAAAGTATAAAATAGGTAGAAATCAACACTTTGTACTATTATTGAATTTATAGGCAATAGGTGATACTTATCATTCTAGAATTAGTGGTTCTAAGTAGAAGACAAACTAGGCTTTCTAACAGTGTATCGTACTATGTACCTTTTCATACAAAAATAATTCAAAATCATGCATGTTATTTCGTGTCACGGTGTGTTGTTTCTGGGCTTTCTCAAGGTCACGGCAGGTGTACGATATGCGTTTATACAGAGTGTGCAAAGATGGAACGAAGAAAATGTTTCGCCGTGATTTGATTCTAGGTAAAATAGCTAAACTGGTGTTTCGTTCGTGTAGGTATGGTGTAAGTTTGAGTTAACTAGTATTTAGTTGTTATGTGTATATGAAGTGTTTCCACGCGGCTCCGTTCACGCGCAAGTACAGATACCTACTGTTCTTACAAAGTGTAATATTGTGTAATATTGTGTTAACTAGTGTTATGCGAGATCAGATATGTACTTTTGACAATTTAGTGTAAGATTACACAAATTTGTAAAAAATAAACAATTATTTGAAATGTGTAATTAGTAATTAGCTACCACCTACCTAATGTGCAATTGTGTAATTAGGTTTTGGAAAAATAAAAAAGAATAAAAATTTATATAGTTATATATTCACATTCTTTATTGCCCTGTGCATAAAAATGTACTTAAAAGAAATTTTATAACAACAGGCGAGCTTATCTCTAAAAAGATATTTCTTCCAGCAAAATTTATATAATTTAGCCAGCTGCTGATGACTGTGAAAATAGAAAAATACATTATTGTATATGGTATGGTACTAGAAAGCATGGAAGGATAGCTGGAATAGAAGAGTAGGTGCAGGAGAAATGCACAAAGGCCCCGCTCAAATGGGCCAGCTGCAGGCAGGCCACACCCTGTTGGAGGAGAAGAATGGTATGATACCACCGGTGATCTATCTGCTTGCTAATCAGAATACCTACCACCATTTCTTCAGCCAGCGAGCGCCGGCAGCGCCTTGATGTCGACGGCTGCGGGGAGGAGTCGCCCTCGCTCCCGCTCCGGCCCAGAGAAGCTGGTTGCTTCACCATCTATAACATAAATAAAATAGGCAAATTAAATATAAACAAAATACCAGACTGGCAGTCAGTGACATTTGCAGTATAATTATTTGTGTCCTTTTTCCCTTTTTTGTGTCTTTTTTTTTTTTTTTTTTTTCACATTTCCCAGGTAAATATTTAATTATACTTGGTAAAACTATATTCAGACCGTTTAGGCTGCTGAATGGAACAAATTAATGGATATGTATATAAATAAATATAAAAGGAAACGAAGCAAAAACGATGCGAGTGAAATTTCAATTATTTACCTTCATCCGACCGGAGCGGGAGCGCACATACACCAGCTTCTCATCGGATAGAATGCGCACCGGCGGCGACCGACGCGCAAGCTGGGCATGATAGTCGTGATCCATTCTGAAAAAAGTAGCTAAGGCATTAGGATCAAAACGTACACTCTGTGCACTTTTACAAATTTGTGTAATTTTGCATTTTTTTGTCATTTTACACTAAATTGTCAAAAGTACATATCTGAACTTGCAGGCAAACGAATCCGCCTAAAAAGACAAGTTAACACAATATGACACAAATTTGTTATTTTTTTATTTTATTTTTATTTTTATTTTTTTTATTTTGATATTTTCACTTGGGCATCGTGTAGGGTGTCTTACGAGCATAATTTTATGTCATATGCATGTTTTCCCTAGGACCAATATTTATAGAGATATCGATATTACAAACATAATATGACGTATATCTCGAAATCGGTGAGGTGCACGAGGAAAATGTTTATAACCAAAAGTGATAGCAAAAAGCAGCACTACACGATTCCGAAGCAAAAAATAACAGTCAAAAAAAATATTTTTTAACACAATTTTTAACACAATTTTTCTAAGTCGCTGGATGCTGGATTTTTCCATTGATAAAAAAAAGGGGCTTCCGCCCCCTTATCGACACTGAACTCCAATCATAAACCCGCGGAACCTTTGATATGGAAACCCCAATCATCACATCACCCCGAAACTTATGATATGGAGTTTCACCGAATATGACTGAAAACACCCGCACCCTGTAGTGAGATTCTGTCTGTGTGTGAGTAAAATGGCGTCGCGGAATGCTTATGTGTGCGTGTGAAGCATGTGAATTGGATGCCTGATCACGTTTCTGACGGAAAATCAGCAAATTGGTACATTATTTTGATAAAGAAACCTATAAAAATGGATTCCTTATAAGATTTCCAATAAGATATGTGTATTTTTTATTGAAATCTAACTGTATTTCTCATTGGAATTACAAATAGCATTGGGGGGAATCCGTCTGGTTGCATGACGTATCATGTAAATTTGCCGATTTTCTGGACATCTTGATGAATTTTACTATGATTTGTGGTTTGTTTATCGCAAATAGAGTTGTAAATATGAATAAAACAAATACTTACCTCAATTCACCAAAAAAACCACACTTTTCTCTCAATAAAATTTCACCACCACATACGTTGGGAGCGTCCGGAGAAGAAAGTGATTTTCAAAACGCGGTTGAATTATTTTTTTCCACGGAAAAGCATAAACTAGCACACAGACCATAAAGTTTGTCTAATTGGGTGTCCACACATGATCGAACCGTAAAAATTGGTCCAACCGTTGGATAAAAAATACCGGTTTCAAAAATATTAGTCATCCCGCTGCTTATGCTGACAGCGGTACATAGAGTGATCGGGGCCGCGCTGCTTATGCTGACGGCGGGAAAGGAGAGGAGTGCGCGTGTTAATAGAAACTCAAGTTGAAAAAAATGCGATTTTATGCCGGAAAAATTACTGTTTTTGCAGTCCGTGGTCGTTGTGACGTTAATAAACGTCTGATTACTTTTTTAAATAACCTCCTCGTGACGTCACTTGCTCACAGTTTTGGAACGGTTGTACTTGAGGCTGGTTGTTGCCGAAAAAACTATAATATCAATACAATTTGTTTAATTTACGACTGACATCTGTTGATACTTGACAGTTTTACAGAACAGCCAACTTAACGGCGAAGGGAATTTCAACAAACTACGAGAGGAATTAAGTGCATTATGTATTTTACGGATATTTCAGTTATCCTGTAATTATACGTAATTTTTGATGGGAATAACGGAATTCAGTTAGGAACACAATTATCTCGAAATTGTTTTCTCAGTTTGGTAGCCACTGAAACGTCTATGTATACCACACTATACAAGCGCCGGCAACGCCATTACGTCTATGTATACCACAGTATACACGCGCGACCAAGTTTGTTTATGGTCCTATTTCTCTTTATCTGTGTGTTTATAGTTCCATTTTTTAACGCAAGACGAGTGTGCAAATGTGTGGCATGAGCATATGCAGGCTGAAAGCATAGCAATCCAAACCGAATCATGTCAAAAAAAATAGTCAAAGTTGACAGTCGAAATTTGTGTTGAAGACGGTTGTATCTGTTATCGAAATGTGGTAGTTTTCTGATTTAATACTATAATTCTATAGTTATTATACATCAAATGAATCGTAAAGATATTTCCTATAAGATTACCACAATATTTCTTAATTCCAATAGGTTTTATTTCAATGATCGTCCACTGAGATTTGAAGCCGTTGCGACCGGCTTTTTTTTATGTTTTGGTGTGACAATTTGGTATATTATTTATGTTGATTCTTGTAAAATAACTAATAGAAGGGGTAGGTTTATTAGTTACAATCGTATTTACAGACATTTACAATACAATTTAATTAAAATTACAATAAATTTTTACGCACCCGCTTGCCGCCTGAGAACATGCAACATTGTGCTGAGTACCCGGATTAATTAATTTTAGTATGATACAAACTAGCTGAAATACAGTACAATGCTGGTATTTCTTCAAAGGCCATATTGTCTTCTTTTTGAATTAAAATAATTGTAAATGATTACTTGAGTATAGTACTGATAAATCTCGAGAGAAGATAAAACTTGCTGAAATTAAACGTAGATCGTCAACTTTTCATAACTCCTGACGCTTTGTTTGTTAAACGAATAATTAACTGATTAAATAATTAAATTCTATATCTGTTAAGCTTTTTGGAACTGTTCTTCATTTCTTTATAGGTTAATCAACAGGAAGCGTTTTAGTCAACTAAGACGTGGCTGTACTTCGCCGCCGGCCGTGCGAAAAATTCGCATCGACGTATTGAGGTATACGGGTCGCGCGGTTTAGACGTGTGAGTGGGTACCTTTGTTTTTTTTCTTGGCCAATAGCCACGCGCACCTAAAGAGTTTGTGAAGCCGATCTCACACTAGTCACTTACCATAGCCTGCAGCAGAACAAGATACAGCGCTGGCGTTGGCCAATACGCGGCGTTCTCCACAGCCACCACGCCCATCACCCAGTTGACCGCGAAGAACGGCTCCATGACCAGGCACAGGTTCAGATAGGTCTTCAGCTGCTGCGTCTCCGTGGCCAGGGTCGACTTCCAGGATATGTTCTCCAGGTATAGCATGTTGAGGAGCCCTTTGTCGTGGTAGGACTTCGTTTCGCCGTGCATCTGTGGGGGTTTGGTGACGATAAAAGCGCGAAAAAATAACAATTGGAATCATTTTCATAACAAATAACCCGATTGCATTTTCTGTCAATATCATGTTCTAACGTATGAGTCCACCTGGTAACATACAGGGTATGAAATTAGCCGCACCGTTTGTAATGTAAAATTTTGTGATATAAAATTATTGCCTTTGTTACATCAGCCACGATGAAACGCCATGAAAAATCTCGGCGCAGGCCGAGATCTAGGTCGAACTGGACGTATCCGAGGGCATCGATTGTAGTCCTATTGGCTGCACAGTTAATAGGTGGGCTTCGTACACGTTTGGAGAAGTGTAGATCAAGGGAAGACGCATAAGTCGCTTCCGGTGTTCACCAGGAACTGGGTCTTCGATCTACGGTCAGTTACGAACAGGCGACCGGTGAAAACAGGGCAATCATCAGTCGCCATTATCGACTGCCCGGAGAGTTATCCGCCTTGAAATCGCATGGGCGGATACGTCTCGTCGCTTTGCTGCCGAACCTGGAGTGATACCAGCACGTAGGGTACTGCCGGTAACTGGACTGTGATCTCAGCTAGTACACTGGCCTGCTTCCGGTCATATCAGACAAATATGATAAGGAGCAGTAACGTCATCTTAAAAAAGCAGTGGGCCAATGCGATAATAGCTTATGGGCAATAGCAAGACTTAAGATGCTCACGGCATTGAACTTTGGGCGAATATCTAAAATGCGACCAAAAACAGATTCGCAAAATATTAGAGACGTTATTATATAACTGATATAAAGGAAGTGCTGCAACCAATTATGGCAAGGGAAACGAATCTGGGGCAATTGATCGATTTATCAACAAAACGGGGCTACAGATACTGGAGTGTGGACTGTTTGTCGATGAAAATAAACCTTTGTTAAGGGTAAGCCCGGAAGGTCTTAGGTGAAGACTCGATAGTAGAGGTTTACCTCTACTATCGAGTCCGTGTAAAATTGCAAGTATGTCATCTGAAGAAGGAAGTGAACAAAAAAATACTTCTGCAAGATTTAAAACAAAACGTTACAGTTAAAACAGAATCGTAATTAAAGTATGAGGCCAACTGCATATTACTAGTCGAGATTTCTGTTATTTCATTTTAAAGTCTTACAAAAAAATTAGAGGGACGATGCAATCTGGAAAAGACTAGAACCTTTATTAGACAATTTCTACCACCAAGGATTTTTAACAGAACTCATTGATTGTCGGATACCAACAAATAGAACAGTCAGAAAACGATAAGTTTAATTTCGTTGATGTACTTAATAGGAGTAGGAATCTTAGTCGGATTTCTAGAGACTGGATACATATGCTATATTATAATTTACTGTTTTGTATTAAAAACTTTTTATAATAAACATTTCATAGACGTGACATTAATATTATTATGTTTTCATTATCTAATTAAAAACGCTCTTTAGTAGAAAATATGTTGTATTTGCCAATAAAGAGCACATGCAAAAAATGTTGTTTATCGTGTGTAAGTATGCAGACCGTCCCGCCCGCGTCCCCTGCCCTCGAATTCGTGCGATAAGGACAGCTGCAGATACGAGTGAATAGCTCGAGTAAAAAGTCATTTTTCGAGGTTCGGCTCTCGTCTATATCCTCCTCCATTATTGGACCAGTTTAAAAGATATTTCATAAACTGAATAAGAAGTATATACACTGTGCCCTATGTTTTTATTTTTCCACAAATCGTTGCCAAATTTGTACAATAGCCCTCTGTTGACAGAGGTCTAAATAGGACCTTCTGAGGGTTCTATTCTAGTGCTTTTATTGATAATGTATCATCATAAAGGAAAACGCAAGGGCATACAAGTAGTCAATATTTATTTTACTGTAAAAAATCATTGCTTTAAGGTCATAAACTAGAAAGAAAACAGGCGAGAGCGTTTCTATGGAGAAAAGAGCGCCAGCATTTCCTCTTAACGGATTTATTGTCTTACGAGATCAAAGTAGCATGAATGCGGGGATGTAAACTACTAAACGCTCGTCAGTAGTTTTTGCTGTTGCAAACAATAAGCGACCGAACTCGGAGCTCCGGAGCTTTTGCTGCACCACGACAACGCGTTGTCATAGTATAGCAAAAGGCAAATTTTGTAATAACTTCGGGAGACCTTTCTACAAAATCAAAACATGTTTATACGTTCACGAATCCCTGCTGAAACTCATGATCAACAAGCTGGTATAAAGAAACAACTGCTTCAATACTCCTATTCTGCGTCACTTGAGATTAAAAAAGAGAACAATTCAAAAGATTAACAAAATATATTTTTCATATCCAAAATGGAAAAATGATCACCAAAAGTTGCAGAAAATATCAGGGCAAAATACTGCGGTAGCTTAAGCGAAGAGTTAATCGGTTAACCTTTATCCTTCGTACAATCCTTAAGTACGTAAAACACATTTCATGAAACAAATTTTGGTGATCGTTTACTAATTCTGGCGGTCGTTTCGAATTTATTGGTAATAAAATAGGTGCGTTTTTGGGGATCGTTTAAACATAAGCCATTAAAAAAGGCAGTTTTGGCCAAATGCGGCGCCTTAAAGCAAAACTGACAACCGATGGCCACCAACCTCATTCCCGTCGTCGCAACTCTCGATGCCCATGTTACCGTAATGGCACTCGTCTTCGCTGAAGTTAAACTCCCTGTCCAGTCCCTCGACGCTCCCAGTGTTGTTCCTGCTGCTGCCCGGCGTGTATATGTGGTCCAATGTTTCAATACTGCTTGGGTCTGATTTCGGCCAGTTCGCTATGTGGTGGTCTACAAGTTCCTGAAAATGTAGATCACATTAATTCTCAGTTATTAGTAACAGCAAAACTTTGGTAGTCAATGTTTAGGTCGGGGGTGGCCAAACGGTCGATCGCGGAAAGGCAAAATAAGAAATCTGGCCTAGTGCGAGTCTAACATCGTAAAAGATTACAACGTCGACTGGACTGACAGCCGCGAACAACCGGTTCGCCACTCCTGATCTAAGCGGTGATTACAAAAGAACATAATAATAATAATAGTCTTTTATTTCAGAAACAGAGAATGTACATATAAAAAATATTCAAGTTCAGAATGTTAAAAAACATTTATGTGTCGACTTCGAATCCTACTTCTTTGCTTTTGTTGTTGCTCAAGGCATGGATTGTAGTGTCTTTGGTTATCTTCCAGCAAGATTAGGTCGTCTCTCAAATAGTTTAGGCGTCTACCCATTTATGTTAAGGCCGTACGCAGCCCAGTCCAATTTTTTAATAAGTGTTCATGTGCATGTGCTGGAGCACCGCTGAGAAGATTTTGGGAGACAGCGAGTCCCCTTGTCTCACTTCTGTTCATGGGGAACGGTTCTCCTTTGGACTAGCTTTTTGCAGCTTTTGCTTTTTATTTTTTTCATTATATTGATACAAATATTGTTCACTCTCTCTGATATTGTTGTGATTCAAAACCTTTTGAGAAGTCGATAAAAGCTGTATACAGTAGTTTCTGGTATTCGTTATATTTTTCCATAATTTTGATAGTGTTGTCAATTGTGCTGTAGTTCTTTCTGAATCCCGCTTGTTCAATTCTATTATTTCCAGGATCAACTTGGCGAAGACAGACCTTGTACCTTATGGGCCTATGGTTTCCTATATCGTGTGTCGCTTTTTTTTTGTGTAATGTGGGACTCGCCCCATTGGTCTAGAACTATTCCTGTGTGTCATCGAATATCTTAGTTAGGGCTGGACTCAGTTCTTCGATTGCTTGCATTAGTTCATTTGGTATCCTGTAGAGTCCGGGTGCTCTGTCTAGTTTTTGTGTGTTTCACTACTTTTGATATCCAGGTCCATTTAGTTTTGGGTTTTTTCTTGTATACTGAATTAAGTAGCGTGAGATTATTATCAGGTAGGATGTCTATCAATCGATCAATAGTACCAACATGGTATTATTGATAACACTTTTGGAGTGATTATTTAAAGCACGGCCTCCTAACCAGGGGGACGTGGAGTGATAGAGGGTGCGGCATGCGGCCTCCGAATTGGATTTATTTGGATATATTAATAAATAAAATAAAAAAGCCTTTATTCTTCCTGATCCATGAAGAAATAGAAAATAGAAAATTGTGAAAAAGTAAATTAAAAGTTATCTAGTCTATCTAATTGGTATAGGCCAATTTGAATATATACATATTCAAATTGGCCTATATGCTGAGGCATAACTTCCCATTTTTTGACCTATTTACTTACAAAATACTAATAGTAACCGTAACCGAAGGGTACCAAACAAACCGTAATAGGTAGAGATGTTTTTACAGAATATGTATTTCTGTTGCCGCTACAGCAACAAATAATGAACTACACAATGAATTAAAAGGGGTCCCCATTCAAGCGACGTGTTTCAATATCAACATTACAAACAAAGGGGGCGCGGTATTTTAGCAGAGCTTTTAGTGGGACGCACAGTAAAAAAGGTTGGGTACCATGATATAGAGGAAACGAGGAGGAATTTCTACCAAAGGGTATTTTTTCTAGGATCGTGATGGTATGCATGCATAGGTATGCGACCTCGAAAGTGAGGGGGACAACTTTACATGGCCCAAAAACCTAGAATTACGGACTTATTCCAGTTTTTTTGCTCATGATTCGAAAACCATTATAAATAACAACACATATGCATCTACATTAATTCTAAAACTTTGTAAAAATTATGTCAGCAAAAATGTGACAAAAATGGCTGAATCTTTTGATTGCGTTCAACCATAACTTTGTTTAATTCACAATTCCATGAGACTACAGATTTGAGAATCGGTATTAATTTCACGCCATCCTGAGAAAAAGCGTCTTGACAGACGGGCAGATGGACAAGGAAACCTAAAAAGAGAAACGGACGGACGGACAGACAGATAAAAGGATACCGAAGTGAGCCTAAAATGAATAATTTATTTTCGCTTTGTGGTACAGAACCCTAAATATGCCATAAAAACTCGTCCATTGTACGGGGGGACCCCCTTTTATTTAACGGCTATAACGCATGTTTGCGGCGCTCGTTCGTCAAGAATAATAGGATTTTTTCTCTTGTTTTTTTTTGTCTATGATACTTTATCCTATCTATTATAGTTTACCCAAAAAAGTGAAAAATCCGTTAACGGGGACACATTTTACGGTTAGGGGGATGAAGCGTCAAGTGCCGGAGGGGGGAGAGTTGTGCGATTTTAACACCAAACCCAAAGGTATCATGGTGACACAAGTTTCGAAACTTTATTAATAACTGGTCTTACAACATTGTATAACTCGACAAGTAGAGGGGTGAACATAAATAGTTGTGGTCAGATAATAACAGACCCATCTACGTCTGATGAAAACGTGATGATGCATGTATATGTATATGTAAGTATCTACTGTTACTCGGAAGACAGCACTGGCCCAGCCGAGTCTGAGTCAGCTGAGCAAACTGAACGGTTTCCTTGTGGAACCTAATGGATACCGCAGTTCCGCAAGGAGTCCTTATCCCATGTATAAAACGTAGTCTAAATATAGGTAAGTCTACGTAATTAAGCCATTGCATTGTTAGTTAAGTTATATTTTAGGGAACTTTCCCTAAATGTGGTGGAGGGATTGTAGTGTAGTGTAGTGTATTAATAGGGCTACTCCTTGGTTGTAATTAAATATATTGTTAAAATACACAATCAGTGCGAATCTTCAGGTGTCAAACAAAACCAAAGGCACTAAAATGACGACCTTGAATTCAACAGCTCTTGTGTGGTAGCCATAGATTGGATTTCCAAACACACTTTTTTAAATTATTTTGCTAGATTTAGCTGTGTTGCCTCCAGCATCGATCCCCAATAAATAACTAAACTCTCCTCTGGTTTATAGACAACTAGACCAACATGACAGTTGGATTCGCCCTTTTTTACTTTTAATATTACAAGCTTTATACTTACTAGTGTTGTAAAAATCGACTCTGTAAAATCGATGTAAAGCCATATCGATGCAAATAGAAAAATTGGTAGGTAAGTCGATTAATCGATCGTTCGATCCATAATGAATGTAGGAATGTATATTATTCGAAATATCATAACGAACGAATTGGCCAACTGTGGCTACAACACATTATTTTTTTCTACCATAACGCGAAAACATACCAACTGTCATGTTGGCCTAGTTGTAAAGAAATAAGGGTTAGGTATGTATTTTTCAAAATCGCCGCAATATAATAGGTGTCGTCTTATTTACACATCATAACTAAACATGTTGAGCACGCAAAATTTCAGGGGCGGCTTGTGCCGGCCCTTATTGCTACATTTTAATCATGTTTAAGTCATTAGTCGATTTGGTAGCCTTCTGAAATATAACGTATCATCTAAAGATACTCGTCATCGTTTTTTCTGCCTACCCTTCTACCGGAAAAAACGGCTTGAGGATGTATTATGATGTCCATGCAGGGGCGGATCCAGCTTTCAATTTAGGGGGATCATGCAGTCAAGGTCTGGTCAGGATCGGCTCCAATTCGGCGCACACATCCTCATTTTCATGTAGCCAGCACAAAAAGTATGCTTTGAGATGTGTTAAAAAAAACTGATTTCATGCGTCGCTCGCAAGCATTTAAATTTAATCAGATTCATCAGTTTGAGTTCATGAATTTTGTTACAGAGTGACTTATTCAAGCTAGCGGAATGTTGAGACTTCGTTGCTCGCGAGGTGTTTTTGTGACATGGCACGTTCGCCAATACACAATAAAAAAAAAGTTATATGATATTCACCGAGATTTGAGCAAAATATCATTAGTCTGTCAAGACACTTAGTCTATACCTGAATCTTAGCAGTCAGCACCTCAGTCTGTTTCTTGTTGACGCTCTGCAGGCCCAGGATGACGGTGCCCGTGTTGATGAGTATCAGTATCATGGCCGGCACCATGAAGCCCATGACCATGCCTTTCTCTATGGACATCCAGCAGTAGTGCTTTATCTCGTAGTGCTCCATCGAAAGGGCGTAGTTGAACTGGAAATGCCATTAATTATGTAATTTATTTAATTATATAAAAAATAGGTCAGAGTGTCGATAAGGGGGCGGAAGCCCTTTTTTTTCCTTGGCGCCCCCTTATCTACACTCCAACCAAATACTTTTTTTTTATATATTTAATGCATATATTAATTATTGCAGTCCAATTCCATTTTAAAGAAATAGTAGTATGAATATGACCGGTAAGGGCCGGGCCACACGATGCAGAGCGGTACCGATGCGTTCTCGGAACTACATAGGGCGTACCCGTGACTCGTGTCCTAGCCCTTAAGTAATCCGATATTATTTCAATTTAGTTTTTTTCTCTTCTTAGTTTACAATATACTCACCATAACAGCGGTAGCAGGCAGCATGTAAGCCAGCAGATAGTGATACTTCAGTGGCATAACATTCCTGTAATAAATACAACACTTCGTCAATACAGTGTGCAACAGAAAAGTGAACTCAAATAAAAGGAAATCTATTAATTACCTAAAGCATCGCGACAAACTTTACGTAATTTTCCTCCCGCAAAAAACTGTCAACATTGCAAGAAAAAATGGCCAAGCAGAAGACACTCGCGGCCTACCGCAAAGGGAGCGACGCATGCATTTTTTTTATGAAAGGGTGTAAATTGGCCCCACGAAATCAATACCAAATAGAGTTTAGCACGACGGCGGCTCCAATGGCCGTTAACTGAGTCTATAGATTGACATATCAGGGCTGGCATGACACAGTATGAACCAGCCTTTCGCCCTTTTCAGTATTTGGTACCGTTTTCGAATGACAATTTGTTAGTTGTGCATTTTCTATGTGTTTTTAGTTCCCGCATGCAACGTTCAATTATAGTGGGGAATCGCAGTCTCGTCCCCATCATGCAGCTCAATGTGCCGAAGGCCTTGCGTCACATAAATAAGGGATTGTAAGTTTAGAGCCGGTAGCAGGAGATAGTGTAAGCATTCTCACATTGCGAGGGCCCCTGCCACTTTGACTGGGAACGGTTACGTGCCCGAAACTGCTATACTCGGCCACCGAGCCGGCTAGCAGCACGATCCACGTCACACAAGCGAGGTGTGTGTAGTGCAGCAGCAGCGCCACCTTCCCACATTGCGCGGGCACCTGCCACTCCGCCTGGGAACTGTTACGTACCCGCGACTGCTATACTCAGCCACCGAGCCGGCTAGCAGCACGATCCACGTCACACAAGCAATGTGTGTGTAGTGCAGCAGCAGCGCCACCTTCTCACATTGCGAGGGCCCCTGCCACTTCGACTGGGAACTGTTACGTACCCGCAACTACTATACTCGGCCACAGAGCCGGTTAGCAGCACAATCCACGTCGCACAAGCGAGGTGTGTTTAGTGCAGTAGCAGCGCCACCTTCTCACATTCCGATAGCCCCTGCCACCCCGCCTGGGGACTGTTACGTACCCACAACTGCTATACTCGGCCACAGAGCCGGCTAGCAGCACAATCCACGTCGCACAAGCGAGGTGTGTTTAGTGCAGTAGCAGCGCCACCTTCTCACATTCCGATAGCCCCTGCCACCCCGCCTGGGGACTGTTACGTACCCGCAACTGCTATACTCGGCCACCGAGCCGGCTAGCAGCACGATCCACGTCGCACAAACGAGGTGTGTTCAGTGAAGTAGCAGCGCCACCTTCTCACATTGCGCGGGCACCTGCCACTCCGCCTGGGAACTGTTACGTACCCGCGACTGCTAAACTCAGCCACCGAGCCGGCTAGCAGCACGATCCACGTCACACAAGCAAGGTGTGTGTAGTGCAGCAGCAGCGCCACCTTCTCACATTGCGAGGGCCCCTGCCACTTCGACTGGGAACTGTTACGTACCCGCAACTGCTATACTCGGCCACCGAGCCGGCTAGCAGCACGATCCACGTCGCACAAAAGAGGTGTGTTCAGTGCAGCAGCAGCGCCACCTTCTCACATTCCGATAGCCCCTGCCACCCCGCCTGGGGACTGTTACGTACCCGCAACTGCTATACTCGGCCACCGAGCCGGCTAGCAGCACGATCCACGTCGCACAAGCGAGGTGTGTGTAGTGCAGCAGCAGCGCCACCTTCTCACATTGCGAGGGGGATGAGACACCCTGTATAATAGAAAGTCATAAATATATTAAGCAATGAGTTAATTGGTTTTTTATGAAGCAATTAATGAATCAATCATAGATTAGTTATTAATGGATAAGTACGCAAATATTTCATTAATTAGCAATGATTTTAATTATTAATTAGAGAGGAGCCATTCTTAGAAGTCGTGACATCTGTCAAAAGTAGGGTAGAGCTGTGCCTCATCAGTCTTGTTTCGCTTAAAAAAGGAAGGGAGTCTCTACTGTTGACAGATATGCCAAATGCTACTTCCAAGAATTGCTTCACTTTAGTGATTAATTGATTGATCAGTAATTAATAAATATGCAAGTATTATTGATTAACTAGTAGCATTAACGTATTTTTTTTCCGTTAACCTAATGTATTCGGTGACCGCCAACGATCAACTGTTGAATTATTGGGCTAAATTCGTCACCCTACTCCAGTTATCTTATAACGTATTGACGGAACGGAACGAACGAATAAATATTTTCGTCATTTAGATCGCTAACCTGTTTTGAATGAAAGAACGGCACGAAGAGTGGTCTTTGAATGGCCTGGCCGTCGATATTATATCGATCGATGAATCGATATTGTTTTGTTTTGACTACTTTCATGAATGATGCAATTAATTACTGTAATAATAAAAATATTGATATTTGTGGAAACTAAACATGAACTTTAAACAGTGTGGCACAGCTCAAAATAACCACTCGTCTGTGGGTAGATCAAAAAACGGCCCAGGATTATGAACCTCATTGCTTGGAGATAAAGTTCAAACCTATGAAAAGTAATCAATCATCTGTTGATGGCCACAGCTGAGTCATTAACCTAGGGGTGGTTTCTTCATAAATGGTACCAAAAAAAATCCGGATTGTGGCCAAGTGAGTTATCGTTTAATTTATCACGATAAAATGATACGATGAAACAACTAAAAACTGATAACAATTTTAATAAATCAACCAGTTGAAAGTTCGTAGATTCAACGCCCATCTCCATTAATTAAAAATAAATTGGTCGAGTAATTAGTAAATAATTATTAATTTTATTACTTTAATAAGTATAATGTAAATAAATGTTACATAAAAATAAGTACGTATTCAGTAAATTGCGTTTCATTCTCACCATCACAGCCTGGATGTAAATAAGCGTGCACGCCTCCAAACAGCAGCATAGGTTGATGACCATAGGGTACAGTTTGCTCTGCTCCCGGAACTCCCTTGTGTGCTGGGCCCACATGAGGTACATCATAGTGGAGGAGAGCAGCGCTATGGAGATGCAGCTGGCTATGAAGATCTGGGAACAAAATAATATGTTAGTTATTTGAAATAAAATAAAATTACTACTATAACTACAAAGTTTTTTAGTTACATCACAAGATTCTAACAGCCCCACCCTCCCACGCTTTTCCAATTTGTGGGGGGCAGAATTTTGATAATCTTTAGTAAGAGATTATCAGAATTTTTATTTTTTATTTATTTTATTTATTCAGAAAACCAACAGCGTTACAGTTTAATTATCTTAATTAAATTACTTATTTACTACAGCCAATTATAGGTTTCCATAAATTACTTAATTCAAGACTCCTTAAATTATGGGGTTAGTAAAATAGATAGGTTATTTATTCGGAACTATGTTTTGTGTATTATTGAGAGGGGGTTGGTGTGAATGCAATGTGAGTGTGTGTGTATGTGAAGGGTGGTGTATAGCTATAATTGAAACTGTATTGTTATATTTTGTTATCCGCAGAGAGTGTCAAGAATTTTATGTTTAAAAATACTTTTGGAATGATGGTATACGAATTTTGCCATTGAATTCTTATTCCTGGTATATATTAATTATTAACGATCTTCCTTTTATGGTGCAAAAATTGACTTTCATTGTGTTGTTTGTGGATACTACTTCACTGGTTTTCAAAATTTCAAGACAAAAACTTTGAGTAATAATGTATAAATACTAGAGACGCTGGCTCGAACAAAATATGTGCCCGGCCTCTTGACGAGAGGGGTACGCGCGGGGCGAGAGCGGCCGTGTCAATTGTCATAGATATAAAATCTTTGCGTTCAGATGCGACATGCCGTAATTCTGTATGGAGACACTACCGTCACCTTTGCCCAAAAGTTTACCTATCGAGTGAAGTAGTAGTGGGCAATAAAACTGTATACATCTAATTGTGTACAACTAAAACGTAATAATGTAATAAATGATGTATATGTTACCGGCCAAACCCGATTTCAGGACAAACAAGTTTTCGCTAGGATAAATTAGTTTGCGCAGCTTATATCAGGGCAAAACATTGCGGTAGCTTAGGTGAAGGGTAAAGGGGGCGAGCGAAGCGAAGCCCCCTTTATCCTTCGTGTTAGGTTGAACATGTAAGAACAACAAAAAATACTTAAAACATAAACTTCAGTACACATAAACTAGTTTATCCTAGGCAAAACTAGTTTGTCCTGAAATCAGTATGGCCGGTAACATTATATACTAAATAAAATTCAAAAGCCTCTCATCAGTACCTACTACAATTTCATCTGTGTTCGTATCATGACATGCTTTCTTGTATTTCTGCGCAAGGGTCTACCTCTGCTATGAAATTTATCCTCAACATCTTGGGCTTGCGGGAAGAAATTTCTTGTTAGAAATAAGCTTGCCTTTGTAAATGTCTTTTCCATAAGTTTGTAATGTGAATTTTCTTGTTCAATAAAAATATACGACATGCATAACACGTTGGTATTCGGAAATGTCACATCTTCATGTCAAAATCTTGTTAGAGGAAGTGAAGCATATTTGGAATACCACTTTGTTTTTTGGCTCTACTAACTTTTGTATGACGGCTAAAATCGTGATAAAACATTAATAAGGTAGTAAAACGACCTGTTTATCGGTCTTGAAAATATCAAAAACAATTGAACATCATCAGTAGGTAAAATTTCAAGCACAACACAAAATAGCTGAAACCTTGTCTAGAGATGTGGTGCAGGTATTTTGGTATAGTGGTATTCCAAATTGTATTCACCATGCTTAGCTAAAAAATGTGAGGCATGATAATAAACTATCTTAGAAGAAAATATAAGTTATTGAAAACTAAATCTTATAATGTAAACAAATGAACTCAAATCATTGCCTGCTTATTGTTGGGTATTCCAAATTACCTGCACTCTACGAACTGGGTATTTCCATTTACCTTCACCATTCTAAAATTCGGAATATTCCAAATTGTCTTCACTAATATAAAATTATATTTTATTTGTACGATATGCAAAATGAGGAGTCCGAAATAATCATCAAAACCAAATCTTTTATTTTAAACTTCTCTTATTATAATTCTAAACACTAGTTTAATCAGTTCACTTGTTTTTTTATTACTTATTTGCAATAATCACAAACGTATGAGCCGGTGTCGTAGCCAGCACATTCACAGTGCACCCAAAGGTCACACATGAAACACTGCACCCATGTTTCCCCCCTCTTGTCCTCGCTATACTTACCATTGCAGAAAAAACACTCTGCATCACTACTACACATAGGTTTTACACCAAAAGAATCTTCGATTTCTCCAGACGTATCCGAGTTGCGACTATTATATGAAATTGAAGATAGGCTGTCAGAGTCATCATTATTTATTTCAGCGAGTGCCTGTTTCCTGCTCTTTTTTCCTTTTACTTTTTTCAAATTATCTGCCTTTATCTTCTTTATTTCTTTCGTTTTTTGGTTTTCTTTTCCTTTGTTTGTTCTGTTTTAAAAGGTTTCATGTTCTTCTTTTTTTATGTTCTTGTCCTTTTTGCCCTTTCCTTTATCTTTTCTGTTTTCAAATTCTTGTTTAATCTTTTGTCTTTCCAGTTTTTCCAGGTTCTTGCTCTTTTTGCCCTTTCCTTTATCTTTTCTGTTTTCCAATTCTTGTTTAGTCCTTTGTCTTTCAAGGTTTTCCAGGTTCTTGCACTTTTGCACAAATTGAAAAAAAAACACGATTTTTTTGTGTTTTTTTTTATTTATTTTTTTGCGATTTTGATATTTTTATTTTATAGATCATAGAAATTCTATGTATTTTTTTTTATTTTTTCGATAAAGTGAAAAATAAACAAAATATGATTATTTTTGGGAATCAGTTCACACTTGGCCGATAATAAAATTTGTCAAGCATAATGAGTAGAGTTCTTCGTCATGCTCAGCTCGGATGATGTAAAAAATTAATTTGGAATAGTAATGGTGAACATTAATTGGAATACCGAATTCCAAATTACCATCACCCCAAGTATTCCAAATTAGCAACACGGCGTGATTCGACATAACCTCAATTTGTGGTTTACTAAACACGCCTATCATTAAAATCACACCTAATTTGCGCAATTTAATTGTTATCTGATAACACTGCTAAACAGTGACAAAATAATACACAGGATTACACCAATAAAAACAGATTCAATGTCATACCTTATTTTTTCTTATATCGCTGCTTGCACTTTTCGGTATCTGGACGCCATAATAGAACAATGGTGGCTCCCTGTCAAAACCTAATCGTAAACTGCCAATGTCTGCTAAGAGTTTACATCCATACAATGGAGATGGCGCTACTGGTATCTGTAATACCTTGCTATTCCGAATTGCCAGCAGTATTCCAAATATGCTTCACTTCCTCTACTCTTTGATTTTCAAAGAGAAAACATGTCGCTTTGTTGATTTTTGTAATTCACAAAATATTATTGAATATGCGTATTTACTGATAGTACTTACGTATGAAAAGTTATTCCTTGGCTTTTTTGTATCTTAACTGTGTAGTTTTTACAGTACCGCAGAACACACGACGGCATTATTTAGTTGCTTACTCTCGCAATCAAACAAGTCAGGGTTTGGCAAGCGCTTGGCACAGACTGAATTGGGGTTGAGTGAATTAGCTCTACTTATAGCTGCAAAAAAGTCAGTTTGCGGCGCCTACTCTAGTATTTATACATTATTAATCCTAAAAGGACAAAAATAAGATTTTGATGATGTTAATAATGTATTATGTTAACCTTAAATTGGTTCACAGTTAATAATTTATTGTTAAAAGCTGATAAAACCAAGTGTATCAAATTCTCACTTCCAAATGTCAGGCAAGTTGAGACCAGTGGCTCAAGCAGGATTAAATACCAGATTGAATTTTACGAGTTCAGATAAAATTAACCATATGTCATTGTACATAGGAGTCACTGACAGTTCGAGTCGCATACTTTTTCGACGCGTAGTTATATCTGCTTCCTACACAGTTTAGTGTTAGACACCAACTCGTTAGAATTAGTAAATGACACGAAGTTTCTTGGAAAAACGATTGATACAGTGGGAACCCCACATAGATAAATTAGCTGCTAGATTAAGTTCTGCGGTTTACGCTGTTATGCTAGTCTATTTTAGTTACTTACAAAGTTTCATGTTCTATAGTTAATATTACCTCGATTAATAAATGAACTATCCTCTAGCCTAAAAGAATCCAATAACTATCACAAAAAAACACGAAATCAAACATTACTATTTACAGCACAACTAATCAATCCAGCAAAATCAAATAAGAATCAACTCATTATCATATCGCAAGAACCAATTTCTATGGGCTCATTGCCCAGAACAAACAAATCGGTATTAAAAGTAAACAATAGGCAGGCAGGATCGAGTGAGGTTAGATATGTCACGGTAAGATAGTCAAAACCGTTAGTTGATGAACTAACGCGTTAGTTGATCAACAATCGACAGATAGTAAACCAGACGGACAGGGCTTAGAATTTAAGTTTATTTTGTTCTTACATGTTAACCTAACACGAAGACTATTCAGAGGCATCGCTGCGCTCGCCCCCTCTAGTCTTCACCTAAGCTACCGCAGTGTTTGCCCTGGTATTTCGTTTGCAATTCAAGTTTAAACTAGTTTACTATTAAACTGTTTTAACCGTTAGTTTTGTCTTTTATCAACTAACGCTAACTAACGCGTCATATATGTAGTAAGCAGTACGCTACAGTTTACTATCTGTCGATAGTTGACCAACTAACGAGATAAAACACGTTAGTTTATCAACTTACGGTTTTGACAATCTTACGGTCACAGGTGGCCTTGAATGTGCAGTAGTCACTTTTCAATACCTGTACATATGCGTAGTAATTCCCGCCAACGTCGCCCAGCGCTCTTAATTCGTGGCGCGAGGTATACAAGCCTATGCTGTTTTTAGGTATGCGGACCGACGAGAAAAATGTGCAATGACTAAAACTGTAATTATTTACGAGATGTAGGTAAATTGTAATTATTTAAGTACCTACCAACCACCTAAATATAACTACCTTATTGTATTCCTATACTTGCGTGGCAACCACGACTTGAGTCTTGTTCTTGTTGTCTTGAGTGCCGACAAACCTCAGTGGTTTATGGTAAAATTACCTTAAAGTACCCGGCGAATAAGTTGAACCAAAATGGCGGTGTCTGCGCAGTGTAAAATGTATCTAAAACAGTCATTTTATTTTACCTGCGCAGACGCCGCCATTTTGATCCTACTAATGCGCCGCGCATTATATATAAGAAAGATGGAAAAAAAAACAATAAAAAAATATTGTTGTGGGGAAAGCAGTTGATATTCAAACTACTTTTATATCAAAGAAAAGAGCTATTCGAGAAATTTATAATTTAAAACGTACAAACTCTCTAAGATAACTTTTTAAAGAAATATTCTCCTCGGTTTAGACTCGCGAAAGTTAGCAATTATTTCAAGGGTCAATTCTCTACTACAACAGGATACCTCTTGAGATTTTGAAATTTGCTATTTGAGCCATTTAAAAACCATGTAAAAACCACTTTATCTAAAAAGGGATATTACAATATTCAAGATAACTTAACAAGAGTATGATAATCTAACTCAGGGATTCTCAAACTTGTTTCGTCTACCGCCCACTTAGAAAATCAATAATTTTTAGCACCCCCTTATATTCCTGAAGCTTAAAAACCATAATGACATTCATTACATACATACTTACTTTAATTATAGTATGCTATATCAGGCTGGTCTGGAGTTTAAACTGACATTCTAAACTAGACATTTTTACCAGTGAGAGCAATTAAAACGCAACTTTCTAACATTAAAAATATGTTTTATTCAAATTAAAAGAAACAAAATAGATAGGTACCTAACCAACTTTAATTTTAAAACTAATCTAATGCGAGGGATGAATCTGATGACTTTTAACAAGTTCAACTTTTTATCAGGTTCGATCTTACTCAAAAGCAGTCGTAAGTCGCCGCGTTCAGTAACATGCAAAAGATTTCTCTGTTTAGTAAATGCAACATTGCCACAGCGCTAAATCCACGTTCACACGAATATGACGATGGGAATGCAATAAAAAATCGTTGAACAATCGACCACAATCCAGGGTGTGCCTCCCGAAGATGTCGCTCTCCTTATAATTGCCTCTGGCAAACAGGGGTCAATTGCGCGATTGGCTTTTGTAGCCAAAATTCTTGGTATCCATTTTTTACTTAATTTTTATTTCCTCGTTCGTTGCCAGTTCTTTAAGTTCTTCTTTCAGCAGGGGTGATATTGTTATGTTGCCATTTGAAAAGTATCCGGGTGTTGGATACTCTGGTATTTTCAATTTCAAAATGTCCTGGAAACTTTCAGTGAAATCATTGTGGAGAGCACATCTGCTACTTTGTTTTTTATATACGCTGTGGAGCCTTTTTGACATCCTGTCATAGCTGGAGCGACATCTGTAGCAGCTAATATAATATTCTTCAAGGGAATTCCTTTCTCGTCACAAAACTTTTCCAGTGTATTAAATATGTTTTCTCATTTTGTGTTTAATTTCTAGCAATAGTTCTTGAATATGAGAATATGACATATTCTCATATTCATCTCAGATGGTGTGTGGTTTACTTGTTTGAGCAACTAACAAAGAGATATTGTATGAAGCCCGAAGTCCGTCATCGTCTTGCTTAGCAGCCGCCGAAAGAAGTTTTGATACACTTGGCTGAGCATCATCCTTCTTCTCCAGGTCTTGAAAGTAGGCCATATTTTTGTTATTTTTATCTGGATGTGTTTTATTCAGATGCTCTTGAAGTCTTGAAGGCTTCATCGCTTTGTTTGAAAATGTTTTTGAACAAAGAAGGCACAAAGGCAACAATGGATTTGTAAGATTTTCTATGAATCCATATTTAATGTATTGTGCACTGTATTGCCGTCTCTTCTTTTCTGCTTCCGACATAGTTTTGTTTTTGCGAATATGTAAGTAAAGTGTTGAACTTAAATACTTGTTGAAAGATTAGACGCGAAACCTCTAATGAAAATAAAAGAAATGTGACAATCTTAAATATAATTGAAATACAGTACGCCCCGATAGGAGTACAGGACATATCCCACCTCCACCCAACCTCATTCCGACTTCATGTCATTATAAGGCAAACGCGGAGGAGCAAGCCAACGGGTTAGATTTGTAACCCGCAGCTATTTCTGTGCGTCCGCCCCATGGCTGGACTGGCCTTCTTTGCCGTCGGTCTCTCCCCATTCTGGGGCGCGGGGGAAAAGATAGCAGCGTCGCACCCTTCTGGTGATGTAGCACACACAAACGGTGTGAGCTCGCTGCCGATGCCGCATTTTTTATATTTAACATTTTAGCCGACTGGTCCTTCATCCGGTAGAGTGATTTCGTCTAACATTCTCTTCCGTTCGTCGTCGTATAGTGGACATTACCAAAGAGCATGATGCATATCTTCATCTTCTATGCCGCACTCACATACACTCTTGGGGCATAACGTCATATTATGCAATCTTTTCCTGAAGCACCCGTGTCCCGACAATATCTGCGAAGTTTGGTAGTCCGGCTCAACCCAAGAGGCCTTGAGGTGAGCCGCCACGTCTGGAAAGAAACGGTATAGCTCTCGACCTTTCGTCTCAGCACATCTAATCTCGTTTGGCGTTTTATCGCTCTGATCTCGGTCTCAGTACAACCTTCCCGCGCCTCATCACTACGACCGGCCCGGATGAGCTTCAAGTCAGCCAGCAGCACGCCTGCCAGTACCGGTAGAGCCGCTGTACTGCTATGAACAGCATGGCTTTGGTCAAGAGCACCAAAGCCGGTCGCTGTGTCCTCAGAAGTGAGGCACGCACAGTGTGGAAGGACGCACGCCTGTACCAGCATGCCGCGGCATACGTCACGGTGGAGATATAGGTACCAGTGTAGATATGCGCAGAGCACGATAACGTACACCCCAACTAGATGCGGATACACGCGATACTTTTCTGAAGCAATTTACCGCGCGCTCGCCTATGTATGACGCATGTGCAGCGAACGATAGTCCGACGTAGAAAACCAGGCCCAACATTTTTGCTTGCGCGACGCTCCTGACAGAGTCATCCCTCATCTTGACCGTTGGCGGGCGCTTGAACCTGCCTTTGATCGTCATAGTGAGTGGTTTTGCCGGAGAAAAGCCAAGGCTGTTTCACCCCGATAGGAATAAGACAAACATGCACAAACTCGTTGATCGTTGATCGTTGATTTTAAAGCTTAATCGTATGAGCAAGTTAGGACAAGACTTAGTATCAATCAACCAGCCGATTGCTTGCTTGTATTTATGTTATGCTAGCTACAGATTTGCACAAATCGCGATATTTAACAAAAGCTTTTTACAAATTAATTGCGTTTGGGCTACCCTACAATAGCTATTTTATAGCTAGTCATTTTTAGTTTTTAAATCATTCATTCATTCAGTCATTTAGTTAAAATCGTACAGCAAGAAATATAAACTAAATAATCAATATTGTGTAGTTAGTAATATGTAGGTTTTTATTTTAATGATTTTTTAAATATTAAGTACATTCTTAAATGAAATTAAACACCACGCCAACGCCCCCTATTTTTTTTCTGGGCCCCTTAATGCCCCCCTCTGGACGTCCAGCGCCCACAAGGGGGCGTTATCGCCCACTTTGAGAAAGACTGATCTAACTCAACACAGGACTCATTTCAGCCTGTTAACGTCCACTGCTGAACATAGGCCTCTCCAATCGCACTCCAGCGTGACCGGTCCGTAGCCACCTGCATCCAACGAGATCCAGCGATCCTCACCAGGTCGTCGGTCCATCTCGTAGGTGGCCGACCCACACTGCGCTTGCCAGTACGTGGTCTCCATTCAAGGACCTTTTTGCCCCATCGGCCATCCGATCTTCGCGCTATGTGGCCTGCCCATTGCCACTTCAGCTTGCTTATCCTACGGGCTATGTCAGCAACTTTGGTTCTTCTACGGATCTCCTCATTTCTGACTCGATCTCGTAGAGAAATACCAAGCATTGCTTGGTATAACACAGGACTCGCTTAATAATATTGTAATTATTTATTCCTCCATTATTTATTAGTAGTTTATGTGACTGCTGCATAATGCCTAATTATGTACAGTTACATACACTAGTTTATCTACACACATATCATAAGCTCTCTTTGATGTGTTCAGGAACCGCATGTTTGACCGGCATTGTGGTTCTGCAATTGTTTAGCTTGTTCTTTAGTACCAACTTCACGCAGACGGGCGTCGGCGTTCGAAATTTGAATGTCAGTACCAACTTCACAGACAAACTAGGAACGGCACGCGGGTGGGCGTCGGCGTTCGAAATTTGAATGTCATTATGTGTAGAAAAACTACACATAATGACCATTATGTGTAGAAAAACTACACATAATGACCATTATGTGTAGTTTTTATGTGTAGATTTTTAAGTGTAGAAAAACTCGTTTCGTATCTGGAAAACTACAGTTTTCCAGATACGAAACGAGTTTTTACCAAGTAGTTTAATATAATGCTGATCGTAACGTGAGGTTTTTGAACGCAGTAAAAAAGGTTTATGATACGTGTGTAGATAAAATAATGTATATGTAATATTTGTACTAGTTACACACAACCAATTTTTAAAAGATATCAAAAAATCAATCAGTGGTTTCTTCGCCCTTCTACTACCGATGTAGAAAACATGTATTTATGTTATGCTAGCTACCTACGCTATGTCCTTCTAGCTGCCTACTTACCAATATCATCCATTCTGTTCGCACACCATGACAGCTGTTGAAGCCGTACAGATAAGTAATGCTGTCGATCATGTTATGCTCCTTTAAGTCACCGTCAGCCAATGAGTCGTCGGGTAACTCAATGTCGGAATCCATTTGTCGGGACTCTGTATTCTTGGTGATGACTGGAATTAGACAATTCAATTGTTTGAATTTTTAGTTCGCAGAATTTTTCCACAAGGGATAAGTGCCCTATGGCTGTAACGATTTTTGGGGTTTTCCCATCCGCTGTCCGTCAGTCAAGTCTGTTTGTCCATCTAGAGGCTGTAACTCATGAACCGTAATAGGTAGAGTTGAATTTTTTACAGAATATGTATTTCGGTTGCGGCTACAGCAACAAATAATGATCTAGGCGCAATTCGAAAAATAAGGGGGTCTCCATCTAAGAGACCATATTAAGTGCGTGTTTTCTTGGATGATGGTCATCTTCCTGTTCGGGTCCTAATTTATGTTATGCTGAACATTGCTTTAGCATTAACAGGCCATAAAATGTCATGTGAATTTTCGAAGGATCACGTTTGATGATCATCTAGCTAGACTATTGCGATGGAAAAGTAATTAAATATTGGAACCACAGATGGCGCTACATGTATAATGCAACAAAAAATTTTACTTTTGTTACCTACCTACATTTTTATTATTATTATGCTCACCTTGATTGGCCCTGGCAATAACGTCCGGATTGGGATAAAGCGGCGGATTATCGTCGTAAATGGAAGACGTGAAATTGGAAACCACCCCTCCATACTCTGCGTCGTACGACGTTATGTCGTAGTCTGTACGATCATCGCTCTTGGGGTACACAGCTTTGTGGTATTTGATGGAAACAGGCTGGAAGGACCGGTACGAAGGCAGTTTTTGGCTTTTGAAAAAGTTATTTTCAGCATTATCACGAATTCTATGGTGTGATTTGTTTTGCTGAACAGCTGTAATAAAAAATAATCAATCAATCAATCAATCAAATCAATTTATTAGTCAAACATAGGTGTACAGGTTGGTAGGTGTTGTTAGTGTTGCTCTATATTTAGCCATAAGGCATACAAATATTTTACAGGTAGATATGTACAGACATGCATGTTTTTTCAAAGTTATAAATCTAAACATTTTCATGGATACAGGAGTAACAAAAATATATAAAACCAAAAATTAAACAAATGCTGGCTACAAGAATCAGTTAGCATCTTGTAAATATTCAGCTATGGAGTAGTACATTTTATTAATTAGGAGCTTTCGTAGTTCTTTTTTGAAGTTTAGTATGTTGACTATGCTACGAATTCTGTCAGGTAGGTGATTCCAAATTATAGGCGCCATACCAAAAATACTATTCTAAAATAATGATGTTCTGTGTTGTCGCATCAGTATTTTATTCATATGCCGTTTACTATTAAACGAAGTAAATAGGTGCGCGTTAGACTTAACAAATATAGCCACTTCAAATATATATAGAGAAGGCACAGTCAGTATATTAAGCCTTTTAAAGTGTGGTTTGGCACTGTCCCTCCGAAAAAGGCCACAGATAGCCCTTACACACTTTTTTTGTGCAATCAGAACTGATCCTTTATTAACTGCGTTGCCCCAGAATATGATACCGAATATTAGAGTTGAGTTTACGTAGCCGTCAATACTGCTTCCTCAGATACGGTTTTTGATAGTTTGTACAGAGCATAAGCAAATGAGTTCAATTTGTTACATATTTTATCTATCTGTGTTTTCCACTTTAGATTACTATCAATATAAATCCCTAAAAACTTTGTTACATTAGTTTGTTTGATACTTTTACCACAATATTTTATGTCCAATTTAGTTTTATCATTACTATTATTATTTTTAAAACTTATTATTTTTGTTTTGTCAATGTTAACTACCAAATAATTATGTTATTTAGTGTGGTATTAATTTCATTCTCAAATTTATTGGAATCGTCGAAGGGTATGATAACAGTGCTGTCATCGGCGAATAATACCATAGGATACTTAACAACATTTGGCAAATCATTAATATATGCTAAGAACAGCAATGGACCCATCACGCTACCTTGTGGGACTCCACGCTCTATCTCTCTGGGCTTTGATGTGTACGTCTGTTCTGTTTTTGTTTTGGTACATATCCTATTGATTTGTGTCATTTGTTGTCTTTTGTAAAGGTACGATTTAATTTACTCTACAGCATTACCTCTAATACCATAATTCGATAGTTTGTTAATAAGTATTTCATGGTTCACATAATCAAATGCCTTAATCATGTCCATAAATATACTGACTACAGGATTTCTCTTATCCACGTTTGATATAAGTTTATTGAGAAAGTCGTAGATGGCCATATTTATAGTGTTATTTTGTCGAAACCCCTTCTGTTCTGGCGCAAATAGGTTTTGCTTTTCAAAGTATGTATAAATATTTCTGTATATAACCTTTTCAAATATTTTTGCAAAGACTGGTATTAAGGCAATGGGTCGATAAAAATTCATATTGTTTTTTCGGTCTTTTTAAATAAGGGTTTAACAATTGCAATTTTTAATTCATTGGGAAACATGCTGTTTATCAAACATTTATTAATTATATCACTGAGGATCGGAGAGATAATATTGACTACATATTTTAAGACTGGTGGATATTTCGTCGTAACCTGTACTGTTAGTATTCTTTAAAGACTTAATTATAAGAAATATATCAAATATATATTATATTTATGAATAATGATTTGGTGTTTTGGGAGGAATAGTTGTCTTAATTACTATGATTAGTACAATGACATACCTGCAGAGGTAAAAATAATATAGGGCTCTATAAGAGCTACAAGTATAAATGTTTTTAAAACAAACACAAACATTTTCATCGATTTAAGCGCAGTGTTTAATACTCTTCGCCTAAACTGAATAGTCCCAAAAAGAGTTATTAAGATAGATGTTTCTGTTAGCTCACATTGAAGGTTAAGGAAGATAACACTTGCTAAAATGGTTTGTTTGGTAAAATATTATCGACTTCGCACTTGCTTTCTTATGACCGAAAGTTGAAATCGATCGCCAGGCCACCGCCACTTTTGCGTTTTGATACTTCCGGTTAGGTTAGAACAAAAGGATGAAATAGCGATAGTTATTGGATAGGTTTGTAATTGTTCAGTCTTCAATTTATTAATTCATCACACACATAGCCAAAAGTCACAAAATCTATTTATTTAAAGTTACTTTTGTCCAAAATTCCTTTCCACTAAGTTACAAACATGGTTAGAAACGTTATGAAACGTTTAGTTTTTTCTTTACAGAAATTATTTCCGGATTGCATAAAACTATTTTTGGATTGGCCACACCGACACGAAATGTCATGGCCAGCTGTCATTCATCCACAACAAATTCAAAAACGCAATAAATCCATCCGCAATCCGCAATATGTGACCAAAATTCATCCAAAATGAGTGCAATTTTAAAATTTATCCGTGAAAACCACATACTAGCCTTGATAGAGCAGGCCATAGTCAAAAAGAAGTCGCGGCTCAGTCTAAACGCGTTCGAAATAGTCGAGATTCCGTTGCTTCTCTACAACTGTGCCGATGTCGAACATTTATATTTACATCGCAATAAAATACCAACAATTCCAATGGAGATTACACAACTAATCAATCTTACAACGCTTACCCTGGACTATAACAACATAACATCGCTCCCCGCTGAGATAGGAAGACTAAAAAACCTCGTCAATCTAAACATTAGCTATAACCCTCTCAAGGTTCTTATTCCGGAAATTGGTGAGTTGGAAAACCTTGAAGCATTTTGGTGCAATAGAATAGGGCTCCGTGAGATACCCAAAGAGATTGGGAATCTGTCGAAGTTAGATACTTTGGGCGCGCGCGGGAATGAACTCAAGACTATACCAGAGGAGATGACTGGACTCACAAAGCTAAGGTATGTCTGAAAACTAAAGTTATATGAAAAAAGTCCTTACAAATTGACTGTGTGAGATATCTGCTCTCAATAAGAAATATTGCAATTATATCTTGACCCTGGTTTTTTGGGTTTTACAATAGTGCATTTAACCTTTGCATTGGCAATTGCCAATCATAGTGTTTTTTGTATCAACAAGGCCATTTTTTGCAACTTCACTGGAGTTTCCTTGAGAACTTCACAAGACTTAACTGTAATTATGATATCACATCATTATGCTCAACCCACTGCTGGGAATAGGCCTCGTCTTGGTCCAATACACACATCATAATCTATTCATAAAAATCCTTCCCTAATATGATATCTAATTCCCGCCAAGGCGGACAGATAAAGCTCATCTAGAAAAGTTTGGGCTGGACCAGTGAATCTTTTGCCAAGCAGTGGGACATTGTATAGGCTATTTCTAAAATATTTTGGCACGGTTATTTATCCTGGGGTGATTTGAATTTGAATGTTTAAATGTATGTATTATTATTTATAAGTATTTCCTTTGAAAAAAGCTACCTCAGATTTTCTGCTTTTGGAAGGTACACCTACTTGAATTAACGATTGTTGGTATAAAAATTAAAAAAGTAGATAAATATGATATTTGAAAATATCATATTCAACAACGACAATAAACAACTGACCAGCCTTTCTTCATCATTACCCAACAATCAAAATTTAGATGGTTGACACTCGAGAAGAACGAGATAAGCTCACTCCCGGCGTCACTGGACCGACTGGAGGTGCTCGTGCACATCAACCTGCGGCACAACCGAGTAACGGAGTTCCCGTGCTCACTGCTGCGCTGCCCAGAGATCATGTTCATACAGCTCAACAACAATCAGGTACAGTGCAGTAACAGAAGAACAACTTTTTGCGCCTCATAACCATAGTAACCTGGGCCCAGGTGAACACTGCCATTTTTGTTCAAGTTATAAGAAAATTGCTCCAAGGTCTAGAGTTGCAGGTTCGGAACCTGGTGCTGACCATGCAACAATAACATAAGTACTAGGGGTAAAGCAATTGTCTGACACATTAGTGTTACCTATAAGTAGGGTTCTAGAGAATGATTTAATCAATTTGAATACTAGTCTTAAAGGACAATACAACTTGCCCATAGAGCTCTGGGCCCAAAAAAAAATATTTTGCCCACACTTGAAACGTAAACCATTGTATAGATCTGGATTTAGAGCAATGTTTATAAAGGATTCAAAAAATCTAACCCAGGGAACAAAGATAATAATATGGCCTTCTGAAGTCATCAACCGAAGTCTTTCAAAACTTGCTTACACATTCATCAAAGGTTTGTAACTAAATACACATTTTCAACTGCAACAAATAGTTACATGGTTCCGCCCCGTTATAGACACTCCTAAGTTTCTATAGATATCTCTAGATTGACAATTCATTTCTCGGAATAATGGAACTCTTTGTATAAATTTGCTTTACTTACTTTTACTTTGTGATTCATTTATATGTAACCTCAGATGAACAAACTCTTTGCTTACTTTCTCTGTGTTTATTAACTACAAACTTTAAGCGCTCTCCATGTGGAAGGAATTTGACAGTTTATTCCCCAAAGTTAATGATTTATCTGTCCAGCCTGCTCCCACTGCTGATTAAATGCCGCCTCTTCAGTACTCCATAATGATGATTCTTGTCATCGTTACCATCATGCTAAGCCCACATCAACTGAGTTTGGGTATAGGCCTCTTTCTCAATAGCTGTAGTCTACATGGTTCTTTCCCATCTATGCGGTAGGTAATTGCTCAAATAACGAAGTAAATTGACAGATCCGATGTTGCCACTTTTGTTAAAAAAAGTAGTGATGGGGTAAAGAATGATTTAGTTCATTCTAATATCACAAAAAATAATGATATCATGAAAATACCTACCACAAATTTAGAAATAAAATACGACGCTTAACACTGTACTTATCAGATGAAAAAATATACGCCTGTAAGCTCCTGTAAGCTCAAATTTGTATCTTTTGAAACATACCGATTCCTTTCAAATTCAAATTGCAGTCGCTTTAAATGACAGCCCATGTGAAATATTGGGTGCTTACCTATGAAATTGGCGAATTTTTCTTACAGATTCAGGAGTTCATAATTCGAGTAATTCAATAGCTATTTCCAGTTTATTTTTATTGTTTTAAAATTAATTTCAATATTTTATATCTACTTATTATATTTTCTTTTAATTTTCAGTTTGATAACTAAAATGTTATCTTCAATATCAGTGCCTCCTAAATGTCATCCATTTTCATGATAATATTCGTAATATTTTTTTACAGCTGACACTTCAAAAATTATGTAAAATTTTCTGTTAGCTAAATGTTGTCTCATTCATACACATAAAGTTTATAAAATTAGGATCTGTCATTCCTAAAAAAAATTCAAAAATGTTTGTACTGAAAATTGAGTTAACTTCAATTTCTCCATACAAAACGCCAATTTCATATGTAAGGACCTAATATAAGAGCGCTTTGATTGGTATTATCTCTTTAATTAGTTAAATGTTTTCGCAAAACCGTAAAGTAAAGCAATACTCTATCTATATTATCCAGTTTTTATTATATTTAGAATGAATGAGAACATCAATATCAAATGCAGATGGCAACATTATTTTAAGAAGTGACGTCTCAAGCTGTCACTTTACTTCGTTATTTGAGCAATCGTATAGTGAGATCCCGTTGACTTGATGATTAGTATATATGTTTAATTATTTACAGATTTCAGCGCTGCCAAAGTTAGACACAAGCATCGCGGTACTCCTCGAAATGATAGATTTGCGGGAAAACCCCATCTGTGAACTGGATCACCCAGTAAGTACAGCAACAACCAAGATAAAGTATTTATAAATGTCAATCCATAGCTGACTGCCATGAGCTCGTTTGGTTATTGGATGGCTATATATTTTTTAATAACCAAACGAGCAGGAGCATTGGTCCTGACTGCCTTATGACGACCTCTGAGGCGTAGCGATCGAAGTTCGTCCCACAAGCGGGAGGTTCCATGGTTAAATCTCGGGGAGAAAGAAAAAGAACCCCGGTCTTAGATGTTTAAATGTTTCGTGGTTTACAGGGGGTACCCTTATGTGGGACTAGAAATAGTGTATGTGCATAATTGGTAGTTAAAGGACTCCGCGATACAGGTTATAGAGTGCATTTCAGGTTTAAATTCCCTTCGCCGTTAAGTTGGCTGTAGTGCACAGCTGTGTCTAAAATAATGGGCAAATGCAATATCCGGTTGTCAGGGTTACAATTTCTTGCTTTCAAAAATAAGATAGCGGGTATTGTATGTACTGTCCATGTCAAGTTTAATGGCCATTTTTGGTTAGCTAGTAGATGTCGATAGTTAAAAAAGGTACACGACACAATGGAGTTTGAATATATCACCTTTTAAGTTGAAGTATTATTTTATTTCTCACAATCAAATTAACCTATACTAAGATCGCAACAATCACTTCTAGCGATGTTAGTATAGGTACAAGGAATCTTCGTTCGTCAGGTGGGTATTCATTTACTAGTTTCTAAACACGTTTTTCAAAATACGTTTTCCGTTCAATTTCAGTTTGTTAGTACTTTTCTAGCTAGTTCTCGTGCTTGAAAATGGGTTATTAGATTTCACCTTCTCATATAGACTAAGAGGCAGCTGATGCCATTTTAAATACACAAGTACAAGTACCAAGCTTCAGCGTTAGCAATATCGAAATCGATAAAAAGGGTCGCAGCTGATTGCGCATTATTATGACAGGGCATTATCTGGCCATCAATGCTGACATGGTCTGTAGGTACCTACAACCTCGTTACAATACGAAATACTTAAATCATCTAAAAAATTACACGTACGAGTTTCGGCATCGTATATGCACATTTATATATTTTATAGTATATTTTCTCCCTAACTTTTGGGTAACACATTTTTGTAAAGCTTGCAACACTGGTATCTTTCCTACCAACGTAACGGCGAAGGAAATTTAGAGCTGAAATGCAGTCTATAGCTGGACCACCGTAAACTTGACCCCAGTGTTACGCGAAAATAATCTTATGTGTAACGGACACAAGGCTCCCGCGGACCATCGCGAGGGTCGAGTTTAAGGCGGTCAAGTTGTACGTAGGGTGGGGACCACAAGCATACATTAAGTTCGGCCTATTTTGCTAAATAAAGATTTGTATCAGTATACTAGCTGACCCAAAGAACTTTGTACCATCTAAAATTAGATTGTAAAATAAGTAATATGGTACATACCCCAAAGTGTCGCGAGAAAATTAGCAACCTAATAGATAGTCGTTAATAATTTACATGTAGGTAAGTGAAAGAGATCCGCAACTAACGCCATCTATCCTTTGCGTAGAAACTATATGCATTGCAAAAGCTGTGGAACATTAAGTCCGCTATCAACAAAGAGCAGTTGGCATCATCTATGCTAGGCTTCCTACGCCATCTAGCGATAGGAAGTTGAGACTTCTCCACATCCCATAAAAACATTATTTGTTTTTGTGGCTGTTTTTCTGCGTTTTTCCTTATTTTCTATTTACCCAAACCTCCTACGGACTTAGGAGAATTATTACATACATACATACATATGCTCACGCCTATTTCCCGGAAGAGGGGTAGGCAGAGACCAAAGACCTCCACCTGCTACGATACTGGCATACATCTCTCGCTTCCTCAAAATTCATAAGTCTCTTCATGCAAGCTCGCCGGTTACGGTTACTTCGCATTTGCCCCTTCACTAACAAATCGCCAATTTGGTCTTAATTAGGAGAATTAATGTGAATAGAAATTATTAAAACTGGTCGGGTCATTTTAGAGATTTAGTAAGACTAACGTACAGCGGTTCATTTTATAAGTCTATATTGCCTGTCCGCCCCAGGAGCACCCTCTAGTGCGGTACTGCGAGGAGCCGCCCGACGCGCGCCGGCACAGCGCCGCGCTCGCCGTCCACGGAGTCGGCCTCCGCGCCAACAATGCGCTCGCGCCGCCTCCGCCGCCGCTGCCGCAGGTGCCGCAGGGGGCCCCGGACAACCTTACAGGTTAGTGTATTATACAGGTGTAGACATATTCTTTCACTTTCTACGTTTTCAAGGTTTTCCGAGGAATTCTCGAAAACCCTCTAGTGTTGGCACGTCTGGGACTGTATGTGCCGAACAATTACCTCCGAGCAAGGAACCACAAGCTGTTCTACATTCCGCTGGCGAGGAAGTGATGCTGCGGGAGGCGCCGGTGATAAGGGCTCTCGCTCCCTTTAATTATATATCCGAGAGAACCGAGGTGGACCTGTTCCAATGGAAGGATTCAGAAGGGTCACTTATGGTCTGTTGTAGATAAGGTCTCTTTTATACCCTGTAAGCTGTTGCTTCTTTGTCCTTAGCTTTGATGTCTGTTTCTGTCAATTTGGTTTTACTGTAATGTCCCTAGCTTAAATGTTTATAATAAATAAATAAAATATTTTATGGGGTTGTTAAGGACATCATTCTGAACAACTTTCACCATGACACCATGAAACTCGACCGCTTTGGCTCTGGCAGAATTATTATTCTATTAGTCTGTGATATTGCTGTCAGGGACATTTCATTGTCCACAGAATAAGTAGTAATACAGATCCCGTCACGTAAAAAGGCCGCTGAGCTATCGTGGAGGGGATGAGTTTGCGCATGGGTACAGTCGCGCCCGAAAGTACTAGGACTGGGCTAGTGTTTTGTAATAAAGGCGTATAAAAATATAATATGTAGGTAATTGTAAGTATGTACATTGGAATTAGAATAGGCTCGAATTAAAAATAAATGTTTACTTCAGTGATTTTTTTATTTCAGTCGTGAATGATATACATATAAAGTAAATGAGTACTAATAATAATAAGATTAAAAAAACTTAAACTAAAGGTGACACGCCTGCAATTAAATCATCTTGAGTCACTTGGAAGCCAGATGACGATGAGGCGCTAGTGGAGGCAACTTCATCGTCATGCATACTTTCATCGTCATTGTCATCCTCGCTTGAGCTGCCTTCACCAAAATCATCATCAGACTCATCGTCTTCAACGCAAATTATAAATGTTTCCGTCATTAGATCAATTACATGATCATTTTTTCTGTATTCTTCCTCAATGGTTTTTACTTTACTGCACAATTTTACCCATTCACTTTCTCCCATCATATTAACCTTTTCTTTCACCAATTCAGTCACGCGGGAGATATTCCAGTTAATATTTTTACCTGCCACATGGCCTTTGATCTGTGCCCATGCCATCTCAATAGTGTTTAGATCTGGATGGTAGGGGGGCAAGCGTAGGACAGTGTGGCCTTTTCCGGATAAAATCTTGTCAATGCTGAATTGTTTAAATTGTTCTTTATGCCGTTTGATTAAGGCATACAATTCGGGTTTCAGCATTGTTTCCTGGAATTGTATACCTTTTTGGGTTAACCAGGTTTGCATGTCTGCCTTTCGACTATTTGATGTTGGTGCAGCATCAAGTTGTTTATTATGATAGGACGCATTGTCTACAACCACAACGGCGTTGGGAGGTAAGTTTGGTATTAATTGAGTTTGTAGCCATTTATGGTAATTTTCAAAATTCATATTATCATGGTAGTCTCCAGATTTTGTGCCAGCTTTGAACGTAAGCAAAGCGTTTGGCACAAAACCAGTTTCACTACCAGCGTGCACAATAACCAAGCGGCTGCCTTTTGATATAGGTTTTTTTAGGCCTTTGGTAGAACTGTCAGACCAAGAGTGGTGTGACGAATGGGAACTATCGACATATGACTCGTCGGTATAAACACAGTCAGGTCATAAGTTCTGTCACACAATAAAAACTTTTGAATTTGGAACGCTGGCCACAAAAAGGTTTATTGAATTCGAATTTCGAAATTTTTAAGAAAATAAAAATGTGTACTTTTTAGAATTTTCCTCATTTTTAAATATGGAGTGGACACTTAAAGAAGACCGTGTCGCAGTTATTGCGTTGCATCGTTGCGGTTACGCGCCAATTCAGATTTTCCACTTACTGAAAAATTTGAATATAACCAAAAGATTCGTTTATCGTACCATAAAACGATATAATGAAGACTCTAGTGTAGATGACAGGTCAAGAAGTGGTCGCACTCGCTCTGTTAGGACTCCAGCAGTGATAAAAGCTGTGAAGGCGCGAATTCAAAGAAATCCCATACGTAAGCAGAAACTGTTGGCCCTTCAGATGGGGTTAAGCAGGACCACGGTGAAAAGGGTGTCAAATGAAGACTTAGGGCTTAGGGCATATCGAAGAAAAACAGGACATCGTTTGGACGCTCGTTTAATGGACCTGAGACTGAAGAGATGCCGCGCTTTGTTGAAGCGGTACGCGGGAAAAAAGCATCGGGAAATTCTTTTTTCGGATGAAAAATTTTTCACCTTGGAAGAGAGCTACAACAAACAAAATGATAAGGAGTATGCACACAGCAGTGAAGAAGCGAGCAACCGTATTCCGCGTGTCCAACGAGGTCATTTTCCATCCTCGCTCATGGTTTGGTTGGGAGTCTCTTATTGGGGCTTAACTGAGGTTCATTTTTGTGAGAAAGGCGTAAAAACTAATGCAGTTGTGTATCAAAATACAGTCCTCAAGAACCTTGTGGAACCTGTTTCTCATACCATGTTTAATAACAGGCACTGGGTATTCCAACAAGATTCTGCGCCAGCTCATAGAGCGAAAAGCACACAAGACTGGCTGGCGGCGCGTGAAATCGACTTCATCCGGCACAAAGACTGGCCCTCCTCCAGTCCAGATTTGAGTCCGTTAGATTACAAGATATGGCAACACTTGGAGGAAAAGGCCTGCTCAAAGCCTCATTCTGATTTGGAGTCACTCAAGGCATCCTTGATTAAGGCAGCCGCCGATATTGACATGGACCTCGTTCGTGCTGCGATAGACGACTGGCCGCGCAGAATAAAGGCCTGTATTCAAAATCGCGGGGGTCATTTTGAATAAACTTTATTACCATAAGAATCTATGTTTTATTAAGTTCATTTTGCTATATAAATGTTTACATAAATAATAAACATGTCTAAATTATTTTATATTGCACATGTGACAGAACTTATGACCTGACTATGTATTATTGGTCGTCCTTCTTCTCTGTAGTTTTTAATTTTTCGAAGATATTCGATTCTTTGCAATCTAATTTGTGACTGTTCAATTAAAAGTTTTCTATTATTTTCTGTTTTTTTCCATGTGAAACCTAGCGCTTTTATAATTCGCCTTAAACTTGCTTCGGATCCTTGGAAATTGATGTCGTTTTGTAATTTTCTTCGTAATTTTTCTATTATCGGCAGTTCTTTCTCGGTGTTGTGAAAATTGTGGATAATTCAAATCAAATCAAAAATCATTTATTTCCATAGGATGTTTTTACATCACTTAGATCCGTCATTACATTTTTTTTGGGTGAGTTCACTAACACAATGGCGGAATCTGTGGAGAAGAGCTCACCGAAGAAACTCCACAGTCGTCGCATCTTTTGCGTTTCCTTTTTTAAATAAAATATTGTCAAATTACAAAATGAATGCTAATTATATATCGAAACAGCCTGTTACTCAAACAATCTATTCCCATGGACATCTGTCCTCTAAGTAATCGGATATCCTATAGTAACCTTTTTTATACAATTTCTGTTTTATTATTATTTTAAACTTGTCTAAAGGTAAGTTTTTAATATCAGTAGGGACCTAATTGTAATAGCGTATACAATTGCCTTTAAAAGAATTACTAATTTTATGTAGTCGGCTTACATAAGCAACCAACTTGTCTTTATTTCTAGTATTAAAATTGTGTATATCACTGTACTTCTGAAAATTTGTTATATTTCTTTTTACATACACAAGATTGTCATAGATATATTGAGACACAAATGTCAGAATATTGATTTCTTTAAACTTTTCCCTCAGTGACACTCTAGGCCCTAATCTATAAATTGCACGAACAGCCCGTTTCTGCAGAATAAATATACTATTAGCATTCGCAGCGTGACCCCACAATAAAATACTTTTTATAAATTCTTTTTATAACACCCTGATCGAAGTTGTCAATATCCGTCACGGGTTTCTTCTTTATCCTTTTGTTTTTGCCCGGAGTCCGAAACACAACGAGTAATTCTGAACTGCTTGCATCTTTAACAATTCGTCTCACAATTCTCTCCGAAGTTTTCGTAGCTTCTGCAGTCCGTTTCATACATTGTTTTAAATTGTTTACTGTGCCACTATCCGCTTCTTTCTTCATAAAACAATAAACACTATACACCATTTTTCTTTCTCTGCGATGTAAAACCATCGTGTGCAGAAAGTTGTGTGCGTGTCTGTACTTTGGAGCGAACGGAACGTGGATTCAGCGCGGCAAGCAAAGGTCAACTGACGAACCAATAGCGTGCGCGTACAGGCATAGCGAAGGGCGTTCCCCCGTCTCGTTCCCCTCATACCACCAATTTCGCTGATAAATCGCGCACTGCGCGGCTACATTTCCGGCGGCCTTTTTACGTGACGGGATCTGTACCTAGCGGTACAGAAAGATCACTCCGCAGGCACTTCAATATTATTATTATTATTATTATTATTATCGCTAAACACTCTGACACGATTTTTATATTTGTTAGACAACCCAATCTAGCAGCCAATTCTGCTTCTTACAGCCATATCGCATAACTGAGTAGATTCCTGCGGTTGTGCTGAGGTGCGGGAGGCGGAGGGCTGTGTTGTCAATACGAGGTCGGCCGGCATAGCGTGTGACGTCACTCCTCCCGCCTCCCGCACCGCACTGCCGCAGGAAATATACTCAGCTCTCGGCTATGAGTGGTGGGTGAACTATCTATGGCTGAACTAACTGGCGACTGTGCCTCTGCCGCCGCGTCTGGAAACAAATTGGTCAGGTGCGGGTCGGACGCGCACACGGAGGGTTCCGGTATCGTCGTAGAAGAAAACCTAAGGACATAAGCAGTCGCTAAAGATTGCGATTGCAACATCAAAACAATAACAATAAACCGACTACTATGACCAGTGTCAGAGTTATCGATGATATTTGAATGATGATGATTTGGTAATTCAGAGGGCGAGGGATATTGAAATACATCTCTTGTACCCCCCTAATTAATACATTATCGATGTTGTTACGGCAACGGAAATACACATTTTATGATTTCAACTGTCTACCTGTTACGGTCCATGAGATATAGCGCGCTGACGGACGGACAGATCTCGTAAACGGTATCATAAAAGTGACCAACTGCCGTATCTACATCCGGCTCGATAACACTGTCCCAGGATACGTTGCACATGAGCTCATAGAGGACTGTGTGGTTGCCTTTGGCAAAATTACAGTCGTTGTGGCCACCAATGTTGCTATTATCCAGGCGGCCAGATCGATGGTACGCGCCATGCGCTTGCAACAGCGGCACATATGACGTCGAGAGGCGGGTGGTAGGCGTCAGTGTGTGGCACCAGGCCGCCATATTTTTTATAAAACTTCATTTACCCATTGTTGCGTGAGAGTGAGCAAGTAATTTCTGAACTCCTCGCCTTTATCGTCGTCAGGGCTCTCAGAGGCAATATAAAACCAAACCTCAATTATTTCCTCCAGTGGTTGTAAGTATCATTTATTGTAACTTGTCTTCTGGTCAATTTATCCTTTATCATATCATCTTTGTCCTAGTTGTATAGCTTTATTTTCCATATTACGCCGGGCAGAATCTTAACAGAATGCTATTATACGGATACCATAGTAGTGGCAGTCTGCTAAAATATTTTTTGGTGAGTTGGAGGGACTTTAACTTCTTCAACAACTTTGGACTCAATGTTATCCACTTGAAATGCTGCGTTCCTGAAATAAGAGAGTTTATTTGCCTATCATACTCTTCATTTGATCTCTAATGTGTAATTTCAGTTACAGGTGATATAACCTTAAATATAATAAACCTGTGTGTGTTTGCCTGTGCTTATATAATGTGGTTTTAACTTTTATATAGGAGGGATTTTTAATTTGTCGGTTCCGGTATCTTTAAATGAGCTCACTGCCATGTTGTTGAATGCTGGCTCTGGCTCCGAGGCATTTGTTTTCAGTTTGTCCAATCTCCAAAGAATATCGTTGTAGGCAAAATCAGATTCACAAGAAATATTGTGTTGTTTCTCTGGTACAATTTGGTGGACCTGAAAAAAATATTGGAACCTACTTTTATTCATCCATCACACATATTATTTCATTTATATACATATATTTGAAGAATTCGAAATAAATTTAGTCCTCTATAACTCCATTGGACTCACAGGTAGAATTACTAAGACGTTTTTAAAGTAACTTACCTTCTATCTAATGGATCCCTTGCAGTTACTTCTTTTACGTTGTGTGCACTCAAAAATAATTGCACCATTCTTGTAGACCATTTTAGCAAAGCATCTGTGTCCTGCTTATTTATTATCAACCGAATGGGGATTTGTGAACTTTTTTTCACATAACCATTTTATTCCGCTAATCTCCATTACAAGATCAATTAGGCGGCAATGAAGATTTGTGGAAGAAAAGTTGACAAATCCCCATCGTTGGGGATAAGTGGAATAACCCCCGTTTGGCACCCTTTGGTACGGAACCCTAAAAATATGCCATGTGTGTATTTATACACCTTGGCAGGAAATTCAAAAGTAAATGAAGGCAAGGCAACATATAAGCGGCTACTGCGAGTTCCAATTCCAATTACAAATAGACAAACCAAACATTTAATTTAAAAAAAAACACGCAGTATAACGTTGCTATAATTTACTTTCCAGCATTTCCTGCCAAGGTACATATAATTAATTACCCGACTGCACAAAGTGGGTAATATTTTCCGGTTGTATGTATATATGAATGACCATTTCGTAGCACGCGCTAGTCAAAAGTTATTGATGGATTATAATAAATGAGGTGTCGTTGTATCCGTCTCAATTGTGGGAGTGTCATAGGCTAACGCGTTTTAGATCGCGAAATGTAGTTACAAAGTTATTGGTGCGGCTACTTTCATGTAACCAGCTGCATTCTAAGTTTGAATGTGGTATCGAAAGAAAATGCAGTCGAGTTGGTTTTTATAATGATGCTACCTGTTGTTTGTGTCGTCAACAGAGCTGGAGCTGGACACGTCGTCGGTAGAGTCGTCGGAGGACTGGGAGAACAGCGTGAACAGCTCCGAGCTGGACGTTCAGTACCAGAGCGACGAGGAGCGGATAGAGAACGAGGTGAGTCTCGCGCCACACAGCTGGGATATCCTGTATCCACGGCTGTGCCACATCGAGGGAAATCACCTGAAGGCCATCCGCACTAGAGAGGCCATTCGAGTTTGATACGCATATCCGACTCGTCGCTCGTCGCCGCCATGCAATTTGGTTTGTTGTTCGCACTTGGTGACGTCAAACGCGTCGTCGACCCGTCGACACTCTACGGCTGCGATTCATGAATCAAACTTGAGTCGCCTTCGTGTACTCCCTTGATAAAGGAAATTTTCCCTGAAAGAAGACTTCATTATTATTTTAAAAATAAATCGATTTAAAACAAACATTAAAATATTTTCAAATATTCGCGCGTCTTAAACCTATTTCAAAACCTGCAAATAGGAGTTTTCTAACAGTTGATTTAAAAAAACATAAAATACATCGCTAGAGGGCGTGAGAGAAATTGAGGCTCGACTCTGTGGTCCGAAATTATGAAAATGTGTAAGCGCGAGCTTGGGACCTGACGCAATTCGGACCACATTTCATATATGAAATGTCACAGACCACAATAATATCATATACTGAACTCTTTCACTGAACTGTCAGAAAATCCCTAACTTTATGATATGAATCAAAAGGCTCAATAATAAAGATTAGTTTTGTTTAAACCTTTATGTCACACAGAGGAAATGTATTTGCTGTCATATTTTCAACCATATGGCTCGGTAAAACCAATGAAAAATCATGCATGCCTCTACCACATAAGGTTAAGTAGCATAGATAGCATCTTAAATAAAAGGTAGACCACATTTTTTTAAATCATAATACCTATTTGCTATCAATCGGACGGTGTGGTTAAAAATCTCACGCCAGTTCGTGCAATTATTTCAGGCTGTCGGCACGCTTCTGCCAGACCTCTCCAAGTACGCGTCGACAGCTAGCTGAACGAGTCACATGACAACACTGATCTCCGGACACCGAGGGAGGCTGGCAACACTCATCTAACCGTTTACATTACACATAAGTGAGCAAGGAAGTGACAGCAATGTAAACGGGTCATTACTGATCCCAATGAAATATTTTTTGTTGCTAATCATTTAAACTAGTATTCATTAATGAGAAAGGTCAACAATGTGATTAAACAATACATAAAGTTAATGAAGTTGACCGTGCGACGACGTCATTGTGCTAGCGGGATTGGCCCCAGCTGTAATGTAAACTCCCGCTGTAACGTTAACATCTCCGCGTGTGACATAAGTATGGGTGTGATGTAAACGGGCATGGTGCTGCTGGACTGGCGGGATAAAATGCTGGTGAACTTTTTGTGATATTCCTTCTTTAGTTTTACTCCAGGGTTAGTTTAAAATCGATTTCAATAATTCTGGATTGATGGCCGCATTTTAAAATATGTTTTGCTAAATGCAAAGTGCAAAGACAATGAGACTCCTTAAAGTTATCCTTAGGTTTAAATAACATGTTTTAAAATGTTGCCATTACAATATTATTATTTAAATCTTAAAGCTATATTTTTTCTTTATTTTAGAACTAATGTGTATTCATAGCTCGAACTCACAAGTTAAGGTTTTAGAAAATCTAGCTTGCTGTAGATTTTTTATCGAAAATATCATTGTTAAAATTATTTACTATAAAAAACATTGCTATTTATAGCAGTGATATTAAATTGGTTAATACAACTAATATATAACAGAACATCCACCATGTATTCAAGATTATATTGAAATTTTCATCTTTATATTTCATTGAATTTATTTTTACCAATGGGGTATCTATACAATGTAAATAACTAATGTATTTTAATTATTTACTGTAAATTGCTGCCTGAATTTATTGCAACTTGTACAGTAGTTACGAAAATATTAACAAAAATATTAAATTTAGGTTCACGCCCTTGTATCTTATATTTCTGATACGATAGTACGACATAACTATAAATATGCCGCTCATAAATTATTTCGAAATAATATGGTTACATAATTGAATTTTATCGGTTTTTCCTCTTTTTACAAGGTGTGACTAATTAATGTAGTGAAATAAATTATATACACGGTGAAATTTATTTATTTTGTTCCCGAGGCTTTGTAACTATGTATCAGTAGTGCTGTCTATTTATAAGGTTGAGAAAAAAGGCTCGTGTTTAAACGATTACCAAAAAATTCCAAAATTTACTACCAATAAATTCAAAATGACTGCCAGAATTAGTAAAAGATCACCAAACTTATTTTTATGTTTTGTGTACTTAAGTTTATGTTTAAAGTATTTTTTGTTGATCTTACATGTTCAACCTAACACGAAGGGTAAAGGGGGCTTTGCTTCGCTCACCCTCTTTACCCTTCACCTAAGCTATCGCAGTATTTTGCCCTGATATTTTTTGCAACTTTTTGTGATCATTTACCCATTTTGGGTAAGAAAAAAAAATTTTGTGATCATTTAAATTGTCGTAAAAAAATACGAAATTAAATTCAACTTTTTTTTTTTATTATGAAAAAAAACTCGAGATTGTGTGAACCAGAAGTAACCAACTACTACCGATTAAAAGTCGATGTGCCGCCGCGGCATTCCCCGTGCGTGCAAACTCTCTTCCAGTGGTACAACGATTTCAATTCGATCTTAACTCAATTTTCAGGAATGCCTTCTCACCCAATTTTATTTTTATTTATCATTTAAAATGTAAACTGACTAAAAAAATCAATTGTACTGCTTTTACCTAAGGTCTACGCCACGGGAACGAAATGGCTAAAAATTCACGATGTATAAAATATAATGACTGCTCTTCGCATACATGACGTTCTTTCCGTTACACCTGTATACATGTAACATAGACATCTTTTTTTAAACTCGAATAATAATTGTACTTACGCTTGATGTAAAACTGGATTTAATTTGAAATGTTTTCAAAGTAAAACACAAAAAACCGTATGTAAAAATACAAAAAAAAAACTGTTCATTTATGTGATCTGCTACTATAAAAAATCAACATGAAAATAAAACCTCATATAGACAAGCACATTGTTTTTATTTGTATTTTTAAAATATCATAGAATAAAAAATAATATCAACTTAACAAATGCGTGTGACTTAACAGCCGACAGAGTACAGTCAGCATCAGATATACAGGTTGTTGTTTTGAAAAGTTACGCCCAGGAGTTACGCTGAGTCCAGGGGTAGTTATTTACGCGACACTGAAGCAAAAAAAAAAAATATAACAATACATTTAATCAATCAATCGAATCCCCACATTTGACCCACTGCTGGGTAGAGACCTCTTTACCGTGCCATCTACTCCAGCCCTGTGCCTCCCGCAGCCACTGCTTGCCAGCTATGACGATGATATCGTCCGTCCATCAGGCTGGTGGTCTGCCCACTAGACGCCTTGCGGTTCTGGGTAGCCACTCTGTTACTGCCTTGGTCCACCTCCCGTCATCTCTCCTTGCCAAGTGTCCTGCCCACCCCCACTTCAGTCTCATGATTCGCTTGCAAAAATACAGTATAATATAAAATTGTGGCATTACTTCTATCGCTTGCTACCGCGTTTTGTGGACCGGACGTGTCCGCACAGTGCGGTTATTTCAGGACATATTGAACACTGCGATGTGTGATCAAAAGTATCGAGGGAAAAATAATACATTTTTTTTTGTTACAAGCGTATCGGCCCTGAGGCGGGCTTAACTTTACAAAACAACACCCTGATGTGAGTAGCTTGCGAGCTCAATGACAATATGTGTATAAATATATCTAATACTGAATGTACGGTACTTATATACCTGTCATTTTGAACACACAAGTTATTAAAACTATTGGTCAGCGAATTAAAAGACACATGTATCACAATTTAATTTTGTAGCTTTCACATTCGTGGTATAAATAATCAAAAAAACAGTTCTTGGCTTGGCACGGTACATTATTTATAATCTTCTACTGTATTCAAAATCAAAATATCAAAATAAGTATTTGTACTAGGTATTCATTGGTAAAATAATATTTTGTCATGTGTCACAATCACAACTGATGTGGTATCTTAAAATAATTAATTTAAAATCATGAATATAAAAAAACATAAACTAGTATTTAAACTGAATTTCGAATTTCGACCTAAAAAGTCGCTTATATTTCTTAGTGAGTACATACAATTATTATAAAGGCACTGAAAAATGTAAATATTCATTGTTATTTATTTACCAAATTGTTATTTTAGCTGTAGCTTTTGGGTGCTTAATTATGCAGGGTGTGACCACCTTGTACCCCACATGATAAAAAATAATTGACATAGGAAAGACATTTCACATAATGTTTCACTTATTACATTACAGGTGCATAAGACTTTGTTCTCATTAAGGCTGAAATTGAGCGGCCACTGTTTCGCTTCCAGAATTTGGCTTAACCTTTTGGCCGTCACAGTCGGCTCTGGCCGACAACTGACAGTTGTGCCACTGACACTACTGAAAGTCGTGCCACTGACGCTACACATTTTATTGAAAGAGACCTCAACTCATATGAATTGAGTTGCATTTCACATAACATAGCAAACAAGTTTGGCGTGTGAGTGACACTTGTTTGTAAATAAATACGTCAGCATAACGTCAGTCAGGCTCAGAACACGGCAGGGAACCTTAGTACAGATGTAGTGAATAATCCTTTCCTATCGGCAAAACTCGGAACAACGATAACACCCGAATGGTGCCGATGTGTCTATGAATTACTGTATTTTTAATTTACGTGTAGGTATCAAATAAATCGCATACTTTATTTATCAATGTCAAATGTCAAATTGCCCGTTTGACGGGTACTGAGTGCGAGTGAAATAGTAAGACAAAAACGAACATTTCCGAGAAAATACGAAAGGAAAGGATTATTCACTACATCTGTACAAGTTTGGGCGTTCAAAATAACAACATAGAAACTAGCGACATCTCCATGTCTAGATGTGTCATGATGTCATTTTAGGGCTGGCAAAACCAGTAATTTGCGATCATCTAATCACCTAGAAGTTTGTATAGGTACATATATTGGAAGTATTTTGTTTTCACTTTTTCGTCTCCCTTTTTAACTTTAATCAGTCATTTAGCGACTTGGTAAATAAATAAACAACTTTTCTCAAAGGAGTCTACGATTTTATTTCCAATATAATGAAAATCTGTAAAATTCTTGAAACATGAAATACTGAAATTCTGAATTGTGTATCGCAAGTTACAACGCCTGAACATCTGGGCAACTGTCTATACATCAATTAAGCCGTGTCCCTTGTCAGCCGCTGACTCATCCTATTGAGTTTAGTTTCGTATGGAATGTGACTTTTATATAGTAAGTATTTTGTAAAGCTCTGCAGCGCAGTGCATTTTCAGTCTTTAGGTATATCGGAAGTAACTTTCTCTTTCTCTGAGAATTGCTGCAGCTCTTCCAAAAATTTGTCGTCATCGAAAAATGACGATGATTCTGTAAAGGATAAATATTTTGATTAGCGCTCGTAGCAACATCTGAGCCTGAAACTAAGCCATGCAGGTCGAAAATGGCTCAATCTTGCTCAACATTGGGTAAAGCCTATGCCCTCAGCGGAGATATTAACCATTTGACCGCCCCAGTCGGCGCTGGCCGACAACTGAGAGTCGTGCCACTGGCGCCACGTCTGCTATAGCCGACACAATTTTATATTAAACGAGACCTTATCTAGTATATGATGTGTGGCGGTCAGAAGGGATTAAGTTAAATTTAAAAAATCGGTTTAGTACGAGTCGAACTCGGACACTACGGGTTCCGTACCATCGTACAAGTAGAAACGCAAAAAATCAAGCCCCTTGTATGGTCGCTGGTGACCCCCTTTAATTTTAAATATAGCGTGTAGTTCATTATGTGTTGCTGTAGCGGCAATAGAAATCCACATCGCTACCTATTAAGGTATATGAGAAACAGCCCTAACGGACTGACGGACAGTAGAAAATTAGTAATAGGGTCCCATTTGGCGCCATTAGGGTGCGGAACCCTAAATAGGACATTACCTTCTCGCTCCAGCTTGATTTTCCCCACCATTTTCTGGTCCCCGTTGTACGAGACATCCTCTGTCTTGAATTTTGTCTGCAAATTTGAAAATGAAACAAAGCGTCATGCCTTTTCTCACACGGGGTGGCAAAGCACAGTCGGCCGCATTTAGCCAGTTATTACTCCGTTTTGCGTGACAGGAGGCTAGCCCATCGCCTGCAACTGTGGTGTTAAAAAGGTTAAATATATTTAACCTGAAAATTATTAACCCTTTCGCTTCTCTGCTGGCCGGAAAAGAAAAAATAATGACACAACAGTCAAGGCAAATTATATGTTTTTTGCCCACAATAGAATCTACAGTACTCTAGGTGACGTCTGTCATAAAGGTTCCGTTTTAGGGTTTACGCGAGTCTACAGGTTAACTATCAAATATAGAAATAGCAAGGTGTGGTCGTATTTAAAGGAGTTAAGATATTGTTCTGAAAAAAAAAAACACCACGCCGAATTTATTATACACACTTTCTGCCATTTGATCAAGAAATCTTATTCTTAGCGAAAATTGTTCTGAAATTGTTCTATCTTACAGTCCCCACAGACCACAGACATATTGATCGGCCGATACCAAATCGTTTTAATGTGCGCACTTTTTCATCAAAGACAATTATTTTTTATTAATGTAAATAATTACATATACTTAGAAAACCTCATTTTTATTTTTTGCCCCTTCTCTACATTGGACTACTGTGGGATGAGAATTGCGTAAAAACTCCCACAGATTGATTTTTAGATCTCTTTTAAAAATTTGTTGTGTTTAAGTAATAAAAATATTATAATAAGAATGATAATCATAATTAATAAGCAGGAATCTACTCAAAAGAAAATAAGGGCCACTTACATATTTCTGTTTTTAAGTAAATTTTTAGATGTAAACTAATTAATAAGTGACTAATTAATGATGTCCGGCCTCCTTCAGTATCCAACGTCTTTAATGCTGGTGTTTAAGTCTTACAGCTGGCCAGAAATTGAAGCAAATAAAAAAAACGAGTTTCAGGTCAAATTCCTTTCGGATGGAATCACAATTTTATTCTGTTAAAAACTATTTCTGTCCATCTTTTGCTTCTTTTAACATCTTTTGTTAATAATGCCTCGTCAACGAAGGCATATGGATACCATTACTGCCACCAGAGCCGTTACATTGATTGCTGAAGGTCATTCACAGCGGTCTGTAGCTTTGTCGTTGGGTTTCTCTCGCCGAGCCATCCACAATGTGTGGGATCGGTTCCAAGAGACTGGCAGTGTTGCAAGAAGGCCTGGATCGGGCAGGGTGCGAGCGACTACGGCACAAGAGGATCGCTACATCCGATTGAGTGCCCGTCGAGAGCGCTCTGTGACGGCACGTAACTTACAAAATCGCCTACGGTTGACAACGGGGACTCGTGTTAGTGACCAAACGATACGTAATCGACTGCATGAAGACCAGCAAAGGTCCAGACGCCGAGTAGTACGAATTCCTTTATCTAGGGTTCAACGTGGAAATCGTTTAAGTTTTTGCAGCGAACATTCAGATTGGAGCATGAATCAATGGGGTATGGTGCTCTTCACAGATGAGTGTAAAGTGAAGCTTTGTAGTGATGATCGGCGGATTAGAGTATGAAGACGACAGGGTGAGAGATTTTCCGATGTCTGCATCAAGGAAATTGACCGCTTTGGAGGTCCTAGTGTGATGGTTTGGGCTGGGATTAGCTTACAAGGCAAAACTGAGCTGGTTTTCTTAAATCAAGGCACAGTAACTGCACAACGGTACATCGATGAAGTCATCAGGCCTCATGTGATTCCATTCTCACAGAGAGTGGGGCCAGGGTTCTGGTTAATGCATGACAATGCCCGCCCACACACAGCTCGGGCCACTCAGACTGTACTGGATCACTCCCATTTTCGTGTCCTACCATGGCCAGCGTATAGTCCGGATTTAAATCCAATAGAGCATATGTGGGACCAATTAAAACGAAGGGTTAGGGAGCATGAGCAAGAGGTTCACAACCAGCAACAGCTTATGGATGCTCTGAAACGTGCGTGGGATGAGATACCTGATGAAAACATCAGAAACTTAATCGAGAGTATGCATTCAAGGCTCCAGGAGTGTGAAAACAGGAGAGGAGGACACACCCGTTACTAAACCATTAAAAAAACAGCTTGTGTCAGTTTTTATTTTGTTTTGCAAAGAGTTTCTGTTTAGTTTTTGCTGTTGACAATGGACTAATTTCATGTTAATTGAAATAAGTGAAACAATTGACTACACAATTAAATGGTTATTAGCATAAGTTAAAACAAAAGCCTTGTTACATGTTATTTTAATAAATATACATTACTGTTTACTATATTTTTCACGTAGCAATCAAAATACTTAGTGGCCCCTATTTTCTTTTGAGTAGTATATAATTAAAAAAATATTAACAGCAAGGTCTTTGTTGAGCCAGATTAACCCCATACAGTCTCATCATTTAAGTAATTTTGAGTAATATCCCTTTTTCGACAGTCGCTTTAACAAGGTTTTTTAAATTGCTCAAGTGGCAATTTCAAAATCTCCAGAGGTATCTTATTGTCGTAGAGAATGCTGATTAAGGCCCAGTCCTGGTTGTTGAGGTGAGGGGCGCCGCATTCGCCCGCCGACTTCTGACAGGGTAGCGGAAAAGACGGGGTAGCGGGCGGCGCGGAATTGCATCGGCCGCCCGGCGACGTTAACATATAAGTAAGTGATTTTTTTGAATTTACTAAAAAAACGGATAAGTTAATTGATCAAAAACCGGTCAAGTGGGGTTCCGTACCACCGTATTGTGGTAGGGATGGTGTGGAGTGAATAGTTTGGATTTTACACAGGAAAATGTTGTTTACAAAGTTATTGGTGCGGCTACTTTCACACTCGATGTACGTCACCAGGTGAATTTATAAGTTTGTATGTGGTATTGAAAGAATTGTTGTATGGGAGTATTAAATATTTATTTTATTCTGTTTTTAGTATTTGTTGTTACAGCGGCAACAGAAATACATCATCTGTGAAAATTTCAACTGTCTTACTATCACGGTTCATGAGATACAGCCTGGTGACAGACGGACGGACGAACAGTGGAGGCTTAGTAATAGGGTCCCGTTTGGCACCGTTCGGGTAAGGAACCCTCAATGAGAAAATTCTGTAATTATATATTAGAATCTCCGCGGTCTAGTGGGTTTCACGCTTGCTTCTCTCGCAGGAGGTGCAGGTTCGAATGCCAGTGCTGACCACGTGCCAATGAGGTAAGTAATTTACCTTAAGTACATTATACGCTCCTTCTAACGGTGTTGGAAAACATCATGAGGAAACCTTCTTTACTCCATAACCGCGGCGATGGGCTAGCTTCCTGTCACGCAAAATTGAGTATTGAATAACTGGCCAAACGTGGAAACAATTGTGCCTCTGCCACCCCGTACGGGAAAAGGAGTGACGCTATGTAATGTATGTGGATTTTCTTTTAAAATTCAGACTGTTCAGGATTTTTTATGATCGAGTCAAATTAATATAATAGTGTAACGATATAGAAATTATGCTAGATTAACCCATTGTAAATACTATGTTTTTTTAGACCGGTGAATTTGGTGGATATAATTTAAAAAACGCGCACGAAGGGTTCCGTACCACCGTTCAATGGAAGCGATGGTGTGGAGTGAATAGTTTTGATTTTACACAGCAAAATATTGTTTACAAAGTTATTGGTGCGGTGACTTTCACACTCCATGTACGTAACCAGGTGCATCCATAAGTTTGTATGTGGTATTGAAAGAATTGTTGTATGGGAGCCCCCTTAAATATTTCTTTTATCCTGTTTTTTAGTATTTGTTGTTATAGCGGCAACATAAATACATAATCTGTGAAAATTTCAACTCTCTAGCTAGCTAGGTTCTTGAGATACAGCCTGGTGACAGACGGACGGACGGACGGACAGCGGAGTTTTAGTAATAGGGTCCCGTTTGGAACCCTTCGGGTACGGAACCCTAAAAAAAAAAAAAGAAGCCCTTTTTTCCGAATCTGGGCTATAAAGTCCGACTAGACTATCAGCCGATTGTAAGTCTGTGGTACTCTGGCTAAAGTGACCATGTTCGATTCCAAATCGATATTCAATCGATGGTTTCTGAACGGCCATTTTGAATTTGACGTTGCTGCCAACCTAGCAGTTTTTGACAACTGACGGACGAAAGCCCTCGCAATGTAAACGCGTTTTGGTTAGGGTATTGAAATTAAATCGCAAACCATCTGGAATGTATTCGGGTTTCCCTCAGGATTGTCTATATAGCTGAGTGTGTTGTGGTTCCCCGAACCAGATAAAGTTCGCATTTACGTGGCCGATTGGTTTTTACCACGTAACATAACCTGTGTTGGAACACTGTGCTCATTGAAGCTGGCCCGCCAGTCATAGGAGGTTGGCTGAAGAACCTGTCTACCAAGAAGAGCCTAGGGTGCACCCGGGCCTTGCAGAGAGACAGGAGGTTGACGGGACCGAAGCACAGACCAGGTTAGATCGACCCCAATTACTTCAGCTCGGTGAATCGCCGACGTTCACACTTCTTGGCAACTGATCGTTACGCTACCTCGTAGCTGATAGGCCCCTACGAGGTCATTAGGTGCCGAGAAGCCTGAACATGTTGGTAGCTAGAGCGTGGCTTCCTGAGATTTGCAGCCGTCAAGGGCTCCAGGAAGGCACGATTTGGGACTATCAATCTGTAGGTATAGGCGGTTATTAGGTAACTTGGTTGTGTTCCTATGTCCACATAGATTGGTAGTATTGTAAGCTATAGGTCTATTGCTGGTAGTAGATAGACAGATATTGAATTGAATTACCAGTTAGTCAATCTATTAGTGGTCTAGTAATGCTATTGAAGAATGTTTTGGTTAACATAGGTAGTTACATCTATTGATAGCAGGCTATTACATTGTTTTCAGTTTATAGCTTGAACTAATATTGACTATCTGTGTGTGTTATAATGATAAAGGGAAACTAAATTGTATTTACAGAATTTATATAGATATAAAACTCGGTTCCTATTGTTTAAGGAAAACAACATTGTTTAAGTTGTGGTTTAGGGTTCCCTCGTTTGGGTTGTAGACTGGAGGGTCCAATAAAATTGAGTTACTGCAAATTGTGAGTAAGTATCGTTCCGATCATGTCGTTATCTGAAATCCAGAAGGGTGTTTCTAAGGAACTCAGATGGTTTTCCTCCGCACACGGTCTGATAGACCGTTTAGATAGGCATGATGTGGTATTGGAGCGGTCTATGGACGTTAAGGAACGTTACAATAGGGTGCTCGAATTGTCCGCGCAGGCGGAATCAGTTGATGGTTGCGCACCTGACAGGCTGTCACGGTTGCTAGGGGATGTCGACCAATGTATGGAGATGGCAGCTGCTATCACGCACAAGGCTGCGGACATACGTAGACAGCGCGAGTCCAGCCATGGTGGTGACATTGAAGCACCTCTGCCGCTTCAGGGTTCGGGGTCCAGGTTACCTGCCATAACTATGCCTACTTTTGACGGAGTGTCCGGTGAATGGATGAGCTTCATCAATCTGTTCGACAGTTTGGTGCACATGCGATCGGACATTACCAAGTCTGTCAAGATGGCTCAGCTGGTGGCAGCATTGAGGGGTGAGCCTAGGGAGCTGGTCGCTCATTTGACAGTTACGGAGGGTAACTATGAAACGGCCAGGCAATTGTTGGTAAGACGTTACCATAACAAACGGAGGTTGGCCGATGCCCAACTGAACCGTTTGTTTAGTATTCCGGTTGGTGAATGGTCGTACCTACTGTTGTACATTGTACTTTCCCGCCTACCCGCTGACGTGCAGACTCGTTTCGAACAGTCTCACGGGAGGTCGGCCGAGGACCTGCCCGCCTTCTCCGACTTGGTCGGATTCTTGGAAGAGGAGGCTCGACGGGCAGAGAATTTGGGGTTGACGGTCACCCATCCTTCGGAGCCACAGAGAGCTGCCGGGAGCGCTGTGAGTAGGGGCCCTCCGACGAGGAAGGACCGCACCAACCGGCAGTCGTATGGGACTGTGAGTGAATTGACCCCACATGGTGAGACCTGCCCATGTTGTAGGCAGATTGGCCATGCTGTGGCCAATTGCAATAAGTTCGGGGAACTTAGGGTTCAGGGACGGCGCCGGATGGCCAAGCAGCGGAGCTGGTGTTTCCTGTGCCTCGGGCCACACATGGCTAGGGACTGCACGCGCACAAAAATGTGCGGATATTGTGGTGGGGCCCACAACAATCTGTTGTGCATGAACCGGTCCGGCCAACAGCCTCCACAGGGCCGTATCCAGGGTGACACGGCATGGGGCCCTGAGAATTCGTTTGCGACTCGGAGCGCAACTCAGGGGCCAACGTCCCCACGTCCACAGGGCCGTACCCAGGGTGACACGGCATGGGGCCCTGAGAATTCGTTTGCGACTCGGAGCGCAACTCAGGGGCCAACGTCCCCACGTGCACAGGGCAGTATCAGGGTGCAGGGCCGCACTCAGGACCATTACATGGGGGGCCCTGAGTATTCGGTTGCGACTCAGCATCCGACCCAGCGGGACATTGGGTGTGTTGAGCAGGCCGTAACGGGCGGGTGGCATGGGACACCTTCGAGCTATGCGGGTGCGGTTCGGACGCCGCCTCAGTTGTCGCCCCGCTCGTCGCCTCGTCCTCGTCGGTCACATGTGATGTCCCCCCCGCTCATGGAGCGGCCACGGTTGAATTCACGCCCACCCCCCTTTACGGGGAATCGTAGGTTGGGAATGGAACCGGCGCGTGGGCCATTTGTACAATGGGACCCTCTGGCGTATAGCTGCATACCTGATCGGTTACAGGCACAGTGGGGCCCCGGGGGTCCTCGCTAGGAATTTGCGGCCCAACCATTTGTTGCCCCCCAACCGGAGACGGTGGTGTTACCGATCGCCTCTGTGCTTGTTTGGGATTTGGCGGGCAACCCAACATACGTTCGCGCCCTATTAGATTCTGGAGCTCAGGGCTGCATTGTATCGAACGATTTAGCAAAATGGTTGGGCCTCAAGGTAATTAGGTATAATAAATCAATACGGGGCGTGGGGAATGTTACGGTTACGAATGTGGTTGGTCAATCGGTGATCACGTTCTCTCCACGTTATGACATTTTGACAAAAACATCCGTGCAAGCTTTAGTAATGACGCATGTCATGGGCAGACACCCCTTGGTGAAGTTGAATCCGGCCGTTCGATTCCTGACATCAGGACTCAAGTTGGCGGATCCCGATTTTGACACTTCAGCCCCGGTCGACCTGCTACTGGGAGCAGACGTTCTGGGTAGGTTTCTGTTGTCGGATCGGCGAGTTCTTCAGCCGGACGGGTTGATTGCTGTGGATACTAAGTTTGGTCACGTGATCATGGGTCCGGCATTGCCAATGGTTAGGCCTGCCGAGTCAGATGGCATACTTATTGGCTCAGCGTTGTCAGACGCTATCCAACGTTTCTGGGAGATAGAGGAACCTCCCACCGTTCGTCGAGTCGACGCAGACGAAGAAGAGTGCGAGTTGTTTTACCAGAATAGTACTGGTCGCCTTCGTTCTGGTCGTTTTGTAACTCGACTGCCTTTCAGGGCCGATCGACCGCCACTAGGAGAATCTAGGAAGATGGCTGAGACGAGATTGATGTCGATGGAGCGTAGGATGACAAGGGACGCCGTATTTAAACAAAAATATGTTGATTTCATGAGGGAGTATGAGTCGTTAGGACACATGTCGGTATCGGGTGTGGACTGGAGATCTGAGGATCATTGTTTCCTTCCACACCATGCCGTCCTACGAACCCCTACCGGCAAGATTCGAGTTGTTTTTGATGGGTCAGCACCTACCTCGAACGGGATGTCCCTGAATCAGTGTCTACATTCGGGACCCAAGTTGAGTCGTGATATTTCGGATATTCTCACGAGCTTTCGGAGGCACCAGATTGTATTTGTCGCAGACATTCGGATGATGTTTAGGCAAACGGTAATTCATCCGGCTGACAGAAGGTATCAGTTGATACTGTGGCGTGAGTCCACGGCCGAGCCAGTCAAGGTCTATGAGTTAAACACGAACACGTATGGGTTACGGTCTAGCCCGTATTTGGCGATGCGTACCCTGCGGGAGTTGGCGTCGCGTGACCGTGTGAGCTATCCTGGAGCAAGATTTGTACGTCGATGACGTCTGCACAGGGGCAGCCAGTGTAGAGGAAGCTCTGGACCGACGTGACGAGCTCATTCAATTGCTGGAACGAGGCGGCTATGAACTATGTAAGTGGATGTCCAACTCCCCTGAGTTGATGGCTGGTCTCCCAGATGAGTTTCAACAAGACCCGCACGTTTTTGAGAATCCTGACAACCCTAACATGTTGTCAGTACTTGGAATTCAGTACCGGCCCGTCCATGATGAGTTTACCTATCGGGTGGTTTTAGAAACACCGAAGGCCTGGACGAAGCGGTCAGTACTGTCAACGATTGCGAGAACGTTCGACCCGAATGGATGGATTTCTCCAGTCACCTTTGCTCTCAAATGTTTTATGCAAAGGCTATGGGCGGCTCAGTTGACCTGGGACACCCACCTCTCAGGTGATTTGTTGACTGATTGGACGCGAATGTTCACCTCGCTATCGGACATAAATAATGTATCGCTGCCGAGGAAATTGGTCCCTGCTGGGGATTACAGGGCAACCCTTCACGGGTTTTGTGATGCCTCTGAACGAGGGTTTGCGGCAGCGGTTTATTTGCGAACCGTCACCTCCACCGGGGAGGTCGACGTGCGTTTGGTTTTGGCAAAAAGCAAGGTAGCGCCTATTCGGACAAGGATGACGATTCCAAAACTGGAACTGTCCGGGGCTGCTCTTTTGACCAAACTTTTGAATCACACTCTAACAGTGTTGCGTGGGTCAGTGGTTTTGGAGGATACGGTGTACGCGTGGACGGACAGCCAGATTGTTTTGTGCTGGCTGAAGGCTTCGGTCCATAACTTAGAGGTTTTTGTTGCGAACCGTGTCTCCCAGATTGTGTCGTCTGAGGTCCCACTGACCTGGAGACATGTACCAGGAGAATTGAACCCGTCTGATTGTGCATCCAGGGGATGTCGGGCTCCTGAACTCGTTAGACACCATTTGTGGTGGGGACCACCCTGGCTTGCCAAGAGAGAATCGGACTGGCCCCACAGCCATGTAGTAGTATCTTCGGATCATGGCCTCAGAGCGGCCGTGCATGTTACCCAGAAGGCTGAGGACCCTGACGCCGGGTTTCTGCTGGACCGGTATAGCTCACTTGACAAGTTGATAAACGTGTCCACTTGGATTAGGAGATTCGCTCGAAATTGTCGTACTCCTCGCGATCAGCGAACGTTGAACCCTATTCTGACTCCGGCAGAGCGAAACGAGTCGCTATTGAATTTGGTCAGGTTGGTACAGTCCTCGAAGTTTGGGGCAGAATTGGAGATTATACGAAGTGGACGTTCGAAATTGAAGGGAGCCGTCGCGCGTCTCAACCCCTTTGTTGATTCGACCGGGTTACTTCGGGTAGGAGGAAGATTGCGCAATGCGAATCTGTCGTATTCGGCTCGTCACCCACTTCTGCTCCCCAAGGGGGGACAGTTAGTTGAATTGCTGGTGACTGATCGTCATATTAAAAACGCGCATGCCGGCTGTAACGCGTTGTTGGCCACGCTCCAGCGGGAGTTTTGGATCTTATCTGCCCGCCGTGTCATACGGAACATCGTGTTTCGGTGCATGCCTTGTTATCGACTTAAGGCTGCCACGATGCAACCTCTCATGGGGGACTTGCCCCCTGATCGTGTGAATGAGGTCAGACCGTTTTCAGGTGTTGGTACGGATTTTGCAGGACCGTTTATGGTGAAGAGTTCACGATTGCGTACCGCTAAGCAATACAAGGCGTACCTATGTGTGTTTGTTTGTTTATCCACCAAGGCGGTACATCTCGAGCTCGTTGCTGATCTCTCGACAGAGGCTTTCATTGCTTGTTTGGATAGGTTTGTTTCTCGAAGGGGACTTCCAACCTTGATCCGCTCTGATAACGGCACTAACTACATCGGTGCGGAACGATACTTACGAGAGATAGTCAACTTTTTGAATGTAAATAAAGTGGATATTGGAACGGCCCTCTCCCGTCGGGGTATACAGTGGACCTTCAGCCCACCGATTTGCCCCCACTGGGGTGGGATTTTTGAGGCCGTAGTTAAGTCAGCTAAGACGCACTTGGGGCGTATAGTAGGTCAGACCGCGCTGACTTTTGAGGAGCTCGCGACATTGTTTTGTAAGATCGAGGCCGTTCTCAATTCGCGACCGTTGTGTCCGCTCAGCTCGGATCCAAATGACCTGGAGGCTCTGACCCCAGGCCATTTCTTGATAGGACAGCCACTTAACGCGTTGCCCGAGCACCCCTTCGAGGGAGTGAAATTGTATCGGTTGTCAAGGTATCAGATGTTGCAGCAGTTTACTCAGAATTTCTGGAAGCGTTGGTCGCTCGAGTATCTGCATATCTTACAACAGCGCCTTAAGTGGACTGACAAAACCAGCCCCCCTAGTGTTGGTGACCTCGTTCTGGTTAAGGATGCTAACCTACCGCCACTACGTTGGCGCAGGGGGCGCATTGTTAACTTGTTCCCTGGCAAGGACGGGACCCCCCGGTCTGCAGAGGTTCTAGTAGGAGGCTCGGTTCTAAAACGAGCGGTAGCAACGTTGTCTCGGCTGCCCGTAGATTAGGGGACAGGTGGGTGCCTGTCCGGGCGGGTGATTGTTCGATTCCAAATCGATATTCGATCGATGGTTTCTGAACGGCCATTTTGAATTTGACGTTGCTGCCAACCTAGCAGTTTTTGACAACTGACGGACGAAAGCCCTCGCAATGTAAACGCGTTTTGGTTAGGGTATTGAAATTAAATCGCAAGCCATCTGGAATGTATTCGGGTTTCCCTCAGGATTGTCTATATAGCTGAGTGTGTTGTGGTTCCCCGAACCAGATAAAGTTCGCATTTACGTGGCCGATTGGTTTTTACCACGTAACATAACCTGTGTTGGAACACTGTGCTCATTGAAGCTGGCCCGCCAGTCATAGGAGGTTGGCTGAAGAACCTGTCTACCAAGAAGAGCCTAGGGTGCACCCGGGCCTTGCAGAGAGACAGGAGGTTGACGGGACCGAAGCACAGACCAGGTTAGATCGACCCCAATTACTTCAGCTCGGTGAATCGCCGACGTTCACACTTCTTGGCAACTGATCGTTACGCTACCTCGTAGCTGATGGGCCCCTACGAGGTCATTAGGTGCCGAGAAGCCTGAACAGACCATAATAGTAGTTTACGTGACTGCTACATAATGGAGGGCATTAAAACTCGAGAGTGGGTTTTTGAAACGAGCCGAAGGCGAGTTTCATAATAATATCACTCGAGAGTTTTAATGCCTAATTATGTACAGTTACATACACTAGTTTATCTACACACATATCATAGCTCTCTTTGATGTGTTCAGGAACCGCATGTTTGACCGGCATTGTGGCTCTGCAATTGTTTAACTTGTTCTTTAGTACCAACTTCTCGTAGGCGGGCGTCGGCGTTCGAAATTTGAATGTCAGTACCAACTTCACAGACAAGCTAGGGACGGCATGCGGGTGGGCGTCGGCGTTCGAAATTTGAATGTCATTATATGTAGAAAAACTACACATAATGACCATTATGTGTAGTTTTCCAGATACGAAACGAGTTTTTACCAAGTAGTTTAACATAATGCTGATCGTAACGTGCGGTTTTTGAACGCAGTAAAGAGGGTTTATGATACGTGTGTAGATAATAGTAGTTTATGTGACTGCTACATAATGGAGGGCATAAGCCTAATTATGTACAGTTACATACACTAGTTCATCTACACACATATCATAAGCTCTCTTTGATGTGTTCAGGAACCGCATTTTCGGCCGGCATTGTGGCTCTGCAGTTGTTTAGCTTGTTCTGTAGTACCAACTTCACGCAGGCGGGCGTCGGCGTTCGAAATTTGAATGTCATAATATGACAAATTATTTATTATTTTATATATTGTACACATAGGTCTACCCCTGCTCAACCATCAACTTTTCCCTTGTTTACCTGGTTTGCTGGAAGAGATCTCTTATTAGAGATAAGCTCGCCTTTGTAGACTTTTTATCTAACTCTTGTTTTTTGTATGATTTGTGTGCAATAAAGAAATTATGAATTATGAAATTTTGGTACATTATGGTCATAATTTATCAATATTCACATAAGAAATTAGTTTTTACCAAGAAGTTTATCATTATTCTGGTCGTAACGTGCGATTTTTGGACACAGTAAAGAGGTTTAATGATACGTGTGTAGATAAAATAAATAAAAAATAAATATTAGAGGACGATTAATCTCACACAAATCGAACTAGGCCCATACAAATCTCAACAAGGCTTGTGTTTTGGGTACCAGACGACGATTTATTTAATAGAGATAAATACTTATGTAAATACATATAACACATCCAAGACTAAGAAACAAATATTTGCCCTTACCGGGATTCGATCCCAGGACCGTCAGCTTCGTAGGCAGGGTCACTACCCGCTAGGCTAAACCGGTCGTCAAATACTACAATGATAATGAATGAACGTGAGGAGGATACTCAACATTACAATTACCGACAGCCAGGTGATGATTTTGGTGATGATGAAGATGATTTAACTCCATGGCCAGAGTATGTACCTTCATGAAGTCAGGAAAGCCGTCTTGCAGGTGATACCAGCTCAGTATGAAGATAAGGGACACAAAGAACAGGTTTGTGCTGATACCTGAAACATAGACATTAACACACATTCACATCAATCGCCCACAATCCAGCACGTCTTGTGGTACACTTTATTGAGAAACTAATAAAACTATAGGTTTGAAATTTGACATAGTGATTTAACACAATGAGCGCCAAGGACGCCTGAGGCAAAAGTGGTAGACCGGTGTGTCACACGTGATACACCTGACCTTTAACGAAACATCGGATGTATCTCGGAGATACACATGGCGGTGAGAGTGATAGGTTCAGGATCAGATTCCCCGACTGCCATTGAAATTTTGTAAATTAACCCAAAAAAATAAAATAAAAATAAATAGTATGACTTCAATTTGCACTGTAGCGCCTACTAGTTTCCGTAAGGGACAACATTGATACAGTATTTTTGTTATTATATTTATTATTCTGAGCCTGTTGTCACCCACTGCTGGGCAAAGGGCGAGCCCCTTTTCCATTCTTTCTCTTTGCATTTTTTGGAACCCATTCAGTTGCTCTCTTGGCGCAACGGCTCGGATGCAATCGAGCAACATGGCCGGATAATAGTCGGAGAGAATTATTCAATATTATTCCTACAATAGATGTGATAAGTACTAAAATTTTATAGATTGACTTGTGTTAGTTAAACACGAATCATTTTTGGGTTTATTGGCGCTTTGTCTGTCAACATAGGCAGTCGTACATAGTTTGGTATTTGTATTTATTGTAACATTGTATTTATTGTAACATTGTATTTATTGTTATATGTATATTGCTCTAGTTATTGTTGTTGTTACATAATTATTTGTGTGACTGTTTCATGGGTTATCAACAAAATTTCCGAAACCATCCACCCTTGGTTAACCATTCACCCGAGTTAATGTAAATGTAAATAATTCACTCTAATTTTAATTTCGACTGTGAGGAAAACACATTTTCCGAAAGGGACTTCATATTTTTAGTTCATGAAATGGTTGGATGCAATAAAATATCTCTCCTTACAGCACTGCGGTAATAGATTGTTAACAACGGCTTTTGCCTGTTCTTTTATCACATCGGGAATTAAATCAATGTCCATGTCACTGGAATCACTTTCCGAAACCATTTTATAACCAAAAAAAGACATGGTATTTATATTTAATCCCGTGTGCCCGCTTTTTTTATTGCAAACTTTCATTGCTTTTTTACTAGATTCTGAAAAAAAGTTAAAATGCACATACTGCCAATATTATAAAAGTTTAAAAAACTTATCTATTGGTTTCATTTTTGGTTTTTGAATAATATGACGTAACTTAATTATCATCGACTCCTTGGCCAATCGTAAAAAATAGAAAAATAAAACCTAGGGATGGAAAAGCAATTTTCGCAGAGAAATGAAAAAATATTTGTTAACCAGTTGTTTTGCGATAAACTATAACTATACCGTAAAGTAAAGTAAAAAATCGGGGAGCCAGTTGCTCATGTCTTTAGGAAATCCTTGGATCCCACAGCCTGCAGGTCCTCCCTGGGTAGTGCTAACGAGCAACAAATTATTAGAGAACAAAAAGATTATTATTTGTTTTACAGGAGCTGTCTTTTCTATTTCTAGCGATTTGAATTTGAATGGTATCGCAATTGGTATCAGAAATACGTAATAAGGCTGCTGACCAAATTGTGATCTTTCGAATACACTTTACACTGGCAAACATAACCTCAAAAGATATCACGCCATTAATTTAAAAAAATGTAAATAAACACTTTTTGACTCACCAATAGCAGCAGACACCTTCGGCCAGTGATACATGATGTACCTCAGCCCGCTGAAGTGTGCTTCGATCTGCAGCTCGCACGAGTACACTTGTGCGAAGCGCGACTGCAGCTCCACGTACGCGTCTGTCACGGGAAGATCCTGGGTGAGGTAATGGACATATAAAAAGTAGTACAGTTGTTGTATTATTTTTTGTAGCCGAAATGGTGTCCTGCTAGCATGATACTTCAGTGGTCTTCAACATTTAAAGACATAGTTAACAAAGTAAAAACTTTAAAAACCCGACTTCAAGTTCAAGCCCTATTTCCCTAGCCCTTGCTCCTCGGTCAGGATGCGAATGAAGTCTGTATAGATGAAAAGTCCTCATCAAAGCTTTTGCTGCACGGAACCACAAACCAAATATTGATAAAATTTGTAAGGGATCCTACTCATCGCGTAACAAATACTAACACAAAAAAAAACAGACGAATTGAGAACCTCCTCCTTTTTTAAGTCGGTTGAAAACGAACATTTTCATGATATTAATGATTTAATGTTTTATTAAATTGGTTCACTCACACTTCTCTCATATCCTGTGTTTCCTTTATAATATTTTGTGGAACCTTCGCTACCCTAACTTCCTACGTGATCGCTTCGAATTTCTTTCTTCAAGCAGGCCTCGGAGAACTCATATGGCGTCTACGCTCAAAGCTCCAGATCGCTCCACTGCAGCCTACGAGCACGGGTTCAGAATCCGAGCCGTACGACTGTGGAATGAGCTTCCTTGCACTATCAGGGATAGTCGATCTCTAAATATATTCAAAAACCTGCTAAAGAAGCACTATCTCTCCCTTTCCAGTTAGATAATATATATATATTTGTATGTATTAGTTTATTATACGGTTTATTCATATTTTTACGTTGTATTTAAGTAATTGTGTATGCAGTCTATTTTTAGCAATTAGGGTTATCAGTATAATACATACTGTTTGTAGTATATATTAGTCGTAGTATTTATAGAGTTTTATTGTACGCGCAGGTCTTCCCCCGCTCAACCATCACCTCTCCTACCATCTTGGTTTGCTGGAAGAAATCTCTTTTGAGAGATAAGCTCGCCTTTGTACATGTTTTTTTTCTATTATAAGTTATCTGTATGACTGTTTTGTGTAGTACAATCAATAAATTACAAATTACTTAATTATTTATTGTTAAACGCTGGTTAAACCAAGTCTATAAAATTCTCACTTCCAAATTTCGGGGAAGTTGAGACCAGTTTAGTGATAGTGTTAGACAGCAACACATTAGAATTATTATATGACACGAAATTTATACAAACGACAGCAAATTGCAGTGGGGACACCATATAAATAAATTAGTTGGTAGATTAAGTTCTGCGGCTTTCGCAACAGCGTTTCTATCAAGAAATAAAGGGGGTGAGCGAAGCGAATGCGATGTTTCTTGATAGAAACGCTGTTGCGAAAGCCGCAGAACTTAATCTACCCTTCACCTAAGCTACCGAAACATTTTGCCCTGATGTTTGCTGTGCAAATCAGTATTTTTGATGTGCAGTTTAATATTTCCCTTTAAGAAGTAACTTCGGGCGCCTAAAGCCTCGGATATTTACGAATATGCTGGCGGGACAGGGATTACTGATGTTTTCTAAACAGAAAATAAATCAATTTTTAATTTTGAATATGACTTGTTGTCGTCGTTGTTGTTATGTCGTCATACTCTCTCTAAACTCTTAACTTCAGTTTGGCACCGGGACTAGGCGAAGCAGACATTTTTAGGTCGGCACTACGGGCAAGGTTTTAACGAAGCGAATGACGTGCTTGGTTTTCGGTTACGATTTATTGGTTTGAGTACATCACAGTTTGAATTTTAATCTAAAAATAAGGTCGCACCCCGGGTACGCCCCAGTCCTCGGAGGCCGGCAGTTAGTGTGTTAATATAAAAAATAGTTGTTGTTCCTCACATATACCTCGTCATCCTCGAAGTCGCTAAACAGCTCTACACTGAGTTGCTGTCTCTCCTCGTTAAAGCCCGACAGCAGCAGCGGCGCCAGCACCAGGGTACGCAGGAGCGAGTGCAGGCGAGACCTGTGAGGAAATCACGAATTTGTGGCGGATCGAATAAGTTAAGGAGTTCCGATCAAACGAACAATCTTAACATATTGATTTAGGTTGTACATAGCCACTCAAACGATCCTTTTGCGGCCGCGATCAAGGCTCATTCGATGCGTAATTATTCGTGATGGAGACCTGTTGTTGTGTTATTATTGTGGTTATCGTGATGCTTTCGTTATAACGATATAGCTATTTAAAATTTATATCATCGTAACGTTGTTTTTGTGTCGTTAAGATTCTTGAAATAGCCATTGATAGCAAATCGCAGTGGGGACCCCACATAGATTAATTAGCTGGTAGCTTAAGTTCTGCGGCTTACGAACATAAGACAAAACACAGATGTGGCTACATCTAGGCAAGTCTATTTTAGTTACATTCATAGTATCATGTCCTATGGTATTGTGTTGTGGGGGAAAGCAGCTAAAAAAAAATAGTTTGGATATTCAAACTATTTTTTTTTACAGAAAAGAGCTATTTGAACTTTTCGTCATCTTAAACTCCTCATCATGTACTCCTTAAGAGAACTTTTTAAAGAAATTGACACACTAGCTGTAACTAGTCAATTTATTTTCTAAAATATAATGCATGTACGCAAGAACCTTACAATAGTTTTCAAATTTAGCGAAAGCTGTGATGTTAACCTAAGAAATAATCACAGACTACTTGCGCCCCGGTTTAGACTCGCGAAAATAAGCAATTCTTTCTACAACAACAAGCTACCTCTGGAGATTTTGAAATTGCCTTTTGAGCAATATCAAAACCATGTAAAAGCGACTTTGTCTAAAAAGGTATATTACAACATTCAAGATTACTTAAATCACGGGACGTATAGGGTTAATCTAACTCAACACAGAACTTGCTATTAATATTTTTGTAATTATTTCTAACAATTAATTTTGTAATGGTAGTACTATTCAAACAAAACCAATTTTTAAGTTTCTGCAACCTTCTCTTCCATAGTGGTCCAATGTTGAGAAGAGGCAAAAAATTAAATTTGCTAAGTATATGTAAGTATTTTTATATTACATTATTATTTTTATTGTTAAAATTGTATGTACAGTCCGCATCAGACATAAAGTGTGTCCCGTAAACAATGGATAACCCTGGAGTTATTAATAGTTCTCATCATTCGAAACAACTTTCCCCACCTTGTAATGAGCACGCAAGCTACTCATATATGTAAATCAATCAAAAATAAATATGTTGACGTAAATAATCATCATAATTTGGACACTTTGACCGTGCAGCTGTGTAGATATTTCTGGTTATATTTATGATCTATTTCAGTGTCTTGCGTGCTCACTTTTATAATTAATGCTGACTATATCAGCAAAATGTACTGGGCCAGGTGACAAAAGTAAGAACCATCAATGATGACCAGTTAACTAAAGCTGGTACGTTCACTGTACTCACACTAATGCAATTTCACTATACAGTATGTTTGAAAATGAATGATTTTATTCGAACCACAAAATAGGTGAACAAACACAATAACGCGCGTCGATTGACACGTGACACGAATGCAAAAAAGATCACTCTATATTTATAAGCAGTAGCAAAAGCAAAACAATAACTTTGACCGCGCGCGAGAGAGACAGACTATTATTGATGTCCATGCAGTGCAACGTCACGCCGCGCGCTTATTCACAGACACTACACAATCTCAAAGTGTGAATGTGTTGAACGTGCCAGCTTTAGTTATCCAACCTGTAATTCCTTGAGGAAGATTAGTTAAGTAAAAATATTATGATTAGACAGCGAGGGCCGAGCCACACGATGCGGTGCGGTGCCGCAAACCACACGATGCACTGCGGTGCCGCAAACCGCACGAAACAGGGTGGGGCGGGGGGTCCGCCCATACAATTCGAGGAGTCGAGGTGGGTCGAGGTGGGGTGAGCATGATGATGTTGAGGACAAAGCATTCAGTATCATGTTATATTGTATGTACACGAGTGAAAACTCGCTCAAACAAGAAATTTGGCGCTGAATGAATCTGTGCTTATGTCGTAATAGCTTTGTTGCACACAACAAATATACAATTTTCCAATTGTTACAAAGGCGCGCTTATTTCCATTAAGAAAGCATCATGTGTTATATTTTAAAGTATGTTCCACTAGCACATGGAGTACCTGTGTCTGAGCATGGCAGACCGGCACGACGATGAGACCAGCACACCGCCCTTAGCTCGCATCTGAGCGCACACCATGAACATACCTGGAAATACACAAAAATGCATGACAGGCTACAGTTCACCAAAAATATTAATCGGTGTTTAGCAAACAATTAGTTCTACGACCTGTTTAAATCATAATAACGTCAGTGATCGTAAACAAGAGAGTGTAACTTTTATACCCCAAGATGTAACCCTTGACCTAAAGATTAAAGAAGTATATTTTTACCGTTATCTATCACATTCATGATAATTTGTAACATGACACAATTTGTTCATGTTTATAAACATTATATTTGTTTTAGTTGGCATACATATTTGGTTCAATAAGCTTATCAATATATTATTGCATATAGGTACTGATAACCTAGTAAAGTTGATAAACAGTTGATAAACAAAATGAGTTGTACATGCATTAATCTCCTATCTACATTGTATATCACCAAAGTAAACAAACAAACAGCTCCTCTCTCTCCCTTTACCATATGGGGGTTTTGGGGGGGCACCGTCAAAACTCCCAGGAATTCCATACTTAACTCTATAACCATTAAAAATGTATTTCTTCATTAATTAACTATGGACAAGTTATTTCATATACATATTTACTAAAGGATCAATACTTTATGAGCACAATGGGTTGAACAGAATCAAGATGGATTTTCAACATAAAAATTGGTAAGTGTCCCATCCTTTGTACCGAGCCACATCCACATAGTATAGTATATATATATAGTCGCGATACTACATCCCTACTGCATACTCCAGAAGAATGTCCAGGTACCCGTTCAGCAGTAGCGTGCATTGGATGTTTGGCTGGTCAAGTCTTACATTGAAAAAATATGGAAAAAAGTATTACGCAACTGGCACTGCCTACCATGCTACCTATATCCAGGTCCGGCAAGGCCATAAGGGCCAATTATGTAAGGTTTTTTGTCGATTTTCTGACCCCCTCCCCTGGTCAGATTTAGCTGGACCCTAAATCTTATGTGAGATTATTCAAAAGTTTTAATTTGTTGATCAAACACAATTTGATTTATTATTATTTGCATTAGAGTCTAGTATTTATAATTGATTAGATTGAATTCTAGAACCATAGTGATAAAATTTAATAATAAATACAAATGGGAAGTACTTCAATTATCTTTTGACATATTTTAGTCAAGAAAGCACTATTTACTCTAATTTTACTCACAATTTTACACTGTTTTGTTGAGGGGGGGAAATTCAGTGAGATTTTCCCAGTTAATAAAGTAAGTTAATGTAGAAGTAATTGGGTTGGTATTTTTAAGTGAAATTATGAGCAAAAAACAGTACAAAGGGCCCTTAACCATAATGTTTACACCACATATTCATTCTTAACCTCTGGAATGTCCCTGTACAGCGAATCTCGTGCACCCTAACGCGTCCAAGGTTCTGGCGAAAATAAACTTTCAATCGACTTGCGTTAGGAATTTGATAAGTTTGTTAGGTTATTTTATTTGTTTCCTAACATGTTATGTACCATAATAAAGTTTATGAAATTACCTATCTTGTGATGTATAGTACTCACATGTGATAATAAAGTTGACAAGGCTTTTCATCGATTGTTTGCAGAATCCATTATTTGACACCGACACCTCTAATTATATTTCGTTCTTACGGGCCAAACACAAAACTTACACTATTTTCCATTTTTCACATCACCACTATTAATTTCTCCAGCGATAAGATGTATTATTTTATTACAAAACACAGTAATTACTTCACAATAAATAAATATTGACAAACATAAAATGTAAGTCTGCGGCCGGTCGCCTGTCCAAAATGGCGACATGGCTTGGTATTTTATTTATTTGATCTGATTTGGCAGTCTCAATGTCAGTTCCAATCATATCACACGGTTTCCAACTAAACTACTCATAATCTAAGACTACTTCCGGGAACGTTCTGAAACTTGGTGAATATTCATAAAACGTCGAAGTTTGCAATACTTTCTATGCGCTTATGCAGCGCATAGGACGCTAGCCGCCCAAAAAAGTTATGCGCTTATGTAGCGCATAGGACGTTTGACGGGTTAAATCAACTCAAGCTTATATGAAACATACTCTGTTATGTATTAGTTATGAGCTAGTGAACTCTAAAGCAGGCCATGATCATGCTGATTTTTCATTGGTTTTCTCATACCAAGCCATAAGGTTGAAAATTTGGTGGGAAGCATATGTCCACGGGCCTTAACCACTCAAAGACCCAGGGCATCTTATGATGCCTCTTTCCCGTTATAGGATTTGAATTATAATACCATGGCATGAGGTTCAAAATCATGATACCTCAGAATTTCCGTGGTCTTTATGAGGTTAAGGGTTATCTCACATACCCAGATCCTTGTTAATCTGTGACTCGGGCATGTCGAGCGCAAGCCGCACCCGGTACGACTGGGCCGACATCAGCAGGTGGCTGCGCTTCGTCAGCTGCACATGTGCCGATGGAAACGAGCACATGCCCATTTGCTCTTCGCATGACCTGGAGAGCAAAGAGGATGATGTTTACGATTTTTTTTAATGTAACTAATTATTTTTTAATTTACGGTAAAAATACATATTTATTAAATATGTTGATGCAGAATAGAAAGATAAATATATGTATATACGATTTATTACCATATCATTGATTACTTTTCTAGGGCATTTATATAATATACTAAAATAACAACATCAGCAAAAACATGCCAACTTGTTAAATGTATTAACAAATAAATACTTGTCACACCAACTTTATCAATGAAAACTATACTCACTTGAATTGCAGATGCACCGGTCTCACGTGTGTAACGTTAGGCATGTACGTGTAGTAGAAAACAACGTACATAAATATAGAAATCCAAAGAATCGCCGTCACAAACACAGATATGATCCCACCACGGTACAACAGCTCCTTCACACTGTTAATCCCTTCAGAAGTCCTCTTCTTGTACCCAAAGTACTGCTGAAGCAAGAAAGCCTCAACAGGCAACCGAATATAGGCCCGAATGAGTCTAAATGGGTTCACATTATCTAACACAGACATGACGAAGAGTTTTCGTCTAAGACCGTTTTTATTCGTTATCTAAACTGTGTAGAAGGTCATTGAGACGGAAGAAGGATGATTTGTGGTTAGATAATGTCGGTTTTAGTTGGGAAAATATGTTTTTACGGTTTGTTGGCGATAATTTTGTTGATAAGCGAACGAACGCCTGTCAGAGAGGAGAGGTCAGATGATAACGTCAATTTGACGTTTTGACTTATCGGCGTATTCCGAATCGCACTTTATTGGATTATAGTGTCTACGAGGTCGTTCCGAATGAGTTTTAGCGTGAAAACGATAGCTCAAAATGGTTGAGATGACGTCATGAATGACATCATTAAGGCCGCCATGTAGTGCTATCATCGCCCATTCGCCCATGCTTCTGAGCGTCAGCTCTGTGAGCGAGCCATAAAAATGGCAGCTGTCACGCTGACAGCTGACAATCAAACTTAGAACAGAAACCAGCAGCGACTCCTGACGCTCCTTGATTCTTTTTTTCCTTACTTATTCACCCAAAACAAGGTTAATATAACAACTACCCGTGCGTTCCGAGTCACGTCAAAAAAGCCATCATCGCTCACGTGACGTCACGACCATCATGCCCGTTCCGAGTGGAAAATGGTGACATGGGCGATGGTAGTACAATATGGCGTCGTTATTGATGTCATTAATGACGTCATATCAACCATTTGAGCTATCGTTGTCACGCTAAAATTCATTCGGAACGACCTCGTAGACGCTGTAATTGATTATGGTGCGATTAGGAACGCGCTATACGACTGTTTACTACTCTAAATGACAATAACGTCAATAACTAACAAGTTGGGTTATAATAGTGTCATCTGTCAGTGTCAACGTCTACCGTCGCGTTCAAAGCGTTCCGAATGGATATCTATGATGGTCGCCATTTCCCACTCGGAACGGGCATGATGGTCGTGACGTCACGTGAGCGATGATGTCTTTGTTGACGTGACTCGGAACGCGACAGAGGTCGTTCCGAATGAGTTTTAGCATGACATGTCAACGATAGCTCAAAATGGTTGATATGACATCATGCATGATATCATTAACGCCGGCATGTTGCGTTATCATATCATCGCCCATGCTTCTGAGTGTCAGCACTGTGAGCGAGCCATCAAAAGTGCCAGCTGTCACGCTGTAGACAGCTGACAATCAACACTTATTCACCCAAAACAAAGATACCGTGGGTTCCGAGTCACGTCAACTAAGACATCATCGCTCACATGACATCATGTCCATCATGCCCATTCCGAGTGCGTGGGAATTCATTCGGAACGCTTTGACGGTAGACTTGACACTGACAGATGACACTATTATAAGCCAACTTTTGTTAGTTATTAATATTTCGAGTCATACTACTAGGCGTACGATATTAGCGTTGTTTTAGGTGTATAAGTGAGGAAATAAACAATAATGGAGCGCCAGGAGTCGCTGCTGGTTACTGTACTAAGATAGCATGGCGGCATTAACGATGTCATTCTTGACGTCATCTCAACCATTTTGAGCTATCGTTGTCACGCTATAACTCATTCGGAACGACCTCGTAGACGCTCGATTATGGTGCGATGCGGAACGCTACAAACGTCTGTCTGTGTCAACGTCTACCGTCGCGTTCCCAATAGATATATATGATGGTCGTCCTTTCCCACTGGGAACGGGCATGATGGTCGTGACGTCACCTGAGCGATATGTCTGAACGCGACATATAGATTGGTTTTATGGGGAAGGCAGTGTTGCTAGTTTTGGACCGAATGGTGCTTATGATGAAGTTTTCCGTCCATGTCCAAGATTTCGTTAAATTTTTGTTTTTTTTTGTCACTTTATTATTTCTTTTCTAGAAAAATAATGTTGTTCTCGCTCAGTCGCCTGCACTGCACCTCACCTCATGCTCACCACCAACCCTTGCGCAACTCCTATGATTGATGGGATTACGTAATCAATCTCTATTGCGCAAAATAGAGCATCGCATAACTGGATAAACGTGGGCACCGTTGTGGGCTAGCCTTTCGGTGGTTTTAGAAACTTTGGCTGATTTTTTTATGCTTTATTAGTGTATTTAAAGATGATTTCAAAATACGCGAACCGTCGGAAATAATAAGTTAAATGTATTTTTTAATTGCCATCGCCATTTCAAGCATTCGGGGACCACCGTGGGCATGTGGGAGCGTTAGGGTGGGGAAACGACAAATTTGTCCTGTTCCTCACTCTAATACTCCCATAATCCCACCTTGAACTTGAACTTGACCTTTCGTGTATATTTCGCAGAAAAATCCATTTTCTCACGCTCGATTTAGTTCAAAGTTTATAGACCTTGAAGTGATTGACCTTGACCTTTCGTCAAGTTGGGGATTTGGGAGTTACGACCAATTTGGTCGTATCCCACCCTAATACTCCCACATCCCCACGATCCCGAATGCTTGAAATGGTGATTTAAAAAAAATGAGAACTCTAAAACTAATTATTTCCAACGGTTCGCGGATTTTGAAATCATCTATAAATACACTAATAAAGCATAGAAAAAATCATCTGAAACCGCCGTCTTTATCATTTGTGCCACTCCGTATGGGAAAAGACGTGACGCTTTATGTGTTTACGTAATACAAATATACCAAATTCAAGTTACTAGTTTCGGAACAAATTAAACGTCAAACTAAATTTAAAAAAAAACTAATTAAACAATAACAAAGTGGTTCATTTCAATTTCATTCATATAAGTTCATGATGGTTTATTAAACAAGGGTGTTATATATTTATATTAACTGTTTTTCTCTTTTATTAGTCACATAGTCCTACTCTCACCAAAAATTGTTTCTACTTCCACAAACCCAAAACTCATTTCACAACCCGCAGACCGACAAAACAATGTCTTCAATGAATCCGCTAGATTCCTCCGATGAGCTGGAGTCCACAGAACTGGCGCAGCTGTCTGACGTCATCACCAGCTCTCTCGTACAACTACCTTCATCATCCAACAGCCAGGAACTGGACGGTTCAGTAGTAGCGAGCGAAATTAATTACGTTAATGAGTGTGTGGTATGTACTTCTTATTATCTATAGATGACCTTAAGACGGTTATTTTTTTGTGAAAACATTATATTTAAAAGACCCTGGTTTTGTTGTGTAAAATGTATGTTCCTTGTGACATGTTTCCCATAAATTACATAGGCATAAAACAAATTGGTCAGAGTTTGGATAAGGGGGTGGAAAATTCTAAGTTTTTTTTCCTTGGCGCCCCCCTATCTACACTCCAACCCAATTTTTTATTTTAACAACTACATAATGCCTAGTACCCCTCAACCATCTTTAGCCAAATATGTTGATCATTTAAGTGGAAAAACAATTGGCTACTTGACAAGATAGTTGAATGAATATAAAATATGTGTCAGATGCCCTAAATTGTCAATATCAGACTATCAGTTACAATGTGATAAACATAATTTTGTTGAAATATTACTTTAATGTGTTATGATTATGAAATCTCAACATATTCTTTATATACATTTGATAAACAAAACAAATGTATTGACAACTCTTAAAAAGTTTCAATTTGGACTAACTTCTCAATTAGCCAATTCCAATTCAAAACATAGGTAATTGGAGCTTATAAATTCATCTAAAACCTTCTATTCCAGGTAAATGATGATGACAATTCAAATATTGGCAGTTTGTCAGTTCAATCAGAGGAGCTGGTAGCGACTGAGGACACTGATGAGGAAGATGAGGATTCTAATGAAGAAGATGGGGAGATGATAGTTCCGGAATTTGTTTCTGATGAGGTTCCTATTGTGAGTAAGGACACAGATTTCTTGTATTACGTTACATTTTAGTCCATATTGCTATCAGGGGTTCCAGAGGCATAAAATTAAATCCATGAGTAGCCATAAATTATCATTCAACATGATATGATCATTTGTATGATATTTAACATAACACAACATAAAATTTACATACAAGCACATAGGTACATTCCTTCTGGTCCCATGCTAGGATACCCTGTCATGTCATGTGATGGGAACGAGAAACAGCGAAGATAATTATGTCACTTCCACTGGAATTGTTTTCGGGCCAAACTAATTTTAAACTTGCGATTTTTGGTATTAAATGTAAATATGTGTAAGTATATGTGTTGTCTTTTAGGGTCTTACTACAAAAAAGTAATCTGTTCAACACATGTTTGAAGACAAAAATATATGGGTTTTGACATTTGTTTTGAGGTTTAACTTTGTTTAATATTTTTTATTGTTACATGGTTAATGTTTTGAAATAAAAACAAAAATAAAATTAATTCACATCAATTAATTCAGAATTAATAATGAAGAATTTCCTATTGTGTTCTTGGCCAAACTATGTAATTCCATCTAAAAATAAAAAAGGATTAATGAAATCTGCCTAAAAAGAAAATGTTTCATTTGGCCTCTACAGCATAATTTGTTAATTTTGTTGTAGAAGTCCCTTCGCCATTAAGTTAGCTGTCCTGTAAAACCGTCAAATTTTAATAGGAGGAAGTGTTCTTCCCATCAGTCATCTTCTTCTTCTTCATTTTCTTCTTCATTGGTTGGTAGGTTCCAGGTGCCGGCAACCTGGTCCACTTGAGCGGGGCCTTTGTGCTTATCCTCTGCTCCCACTCTTCTAATTCAGCCATCCCAACTCCTGCACAAGCTGGCTCCTAGAGCACCGAGGGTGTTGTCATTTTATCAGGATTGCCGTCCTGGTTTCAATGGTGGATGGGCACGCAAGTAGCATTTGCTCCACGGTCTCATCCATGTCCATCCGGTCTCATGTGTCTGACTACTGCCGTGTACATCCACCGACATATCTTCGGTTTTAGTCCCCATTTATCGCCTACCATCTTTCTGCATTGGAAAAGTGATATGGTGGCTTTCTTCATAGTTGCGTCTAGTTGTGTGCTCCAGCTTAGTTTGCTGTCAAGCCATACGCCTCAGTATTTAACCTCCTTAATAAGGGTTAGTGTTTTATTGAAGAGCTTCAGGCAGCTTGAAGTTGCCGAGTTTGATCTTTTTTGTGAATAGTACCATCTCAGTTTTTTTTGGGTTTACTGAGAGTTTGTGTCACACCATGTCTCTATGTTACACAGTGCTATTTGCATGGGTTCAAATAGGGTTTTATGGATAGGCCATTTTCAAGTATCGTTACGTCGTCAGCGTAAGCTATCGTGTAAAAGCCTTTCGTGCTTAATTGGACTATGATCGTTGTCGTCGTGGTCGTTGGTCGTTGGCTATTATCACCCACAAGAGTGGGGGCAGCCCTTTGCTCCTCTGCATTTGATTTTTTCGCAGATGGATAAGGAGATCATCCTAGATTCCAGCATTTTGTTTATCCAGTATCAGGTGCGGACTAGTCCCTAGTTGTTCTAGCCCCGTCCTGATACTACTGAAGTTGGTTTTGTTAAATGCGCCCTCGATGTCTATGAACACCGCTAGGCATGATTGTTGGTTTAAAATAGAGCTTCCTATTTTTCTAAGCACCGGGTATAGCGCTGTTTCCGTTGATTTCCGAGCTTGGTACGCATGTTGCTTTGGGTGAATGGGGTTTGTACCCCTAGGTCCGTCCCTTATGTCCCTGTCAGACAGTCTTTCTAGCGTTTTTAGAAGGAAATTTGTCGGGCTTATTGGTCGAAGGATTATGGTTGTGTGTAGTCGTCCTTTTCAGGTTTTGGAAGGAACACCACTTTCACCTCTCTCCAGATTTTTGGTATGTAGCCCAATTACTATACACGCCCGATATATGGCTACTAGTCGCGACCTGACCAGCTTGTTCCCCCGTTGTAGGAGGGCTGGGATTATGCCGTCAGGTCCTGGCGATTTGTATGGAAGAAACGAGTTTATTGCCCAGCTCACTTTTTCTTAATTAATCAGGTTCTCTGCTCCTGCCTATACCTCTGGTTTGGAGTTGGATCTGTGCCCAGTGTCTAGTATCCCTGCATTTGTTATTCCTCCCTCAGATATTATTGTACAGTCTGGGAAGTGTGTCTGCAGCAGAACGCTACTACTACTACTACTACCACGCTGGTGTAGCGGGTCTTTTTCTTTTTTTAAAATTTTTCATTCGGGAAGCCTGTGGCTCGCAGTTGATGGAGCTGCAGGTGTTCCTCCATGATTCTCTGAAGTTTTCTTTCTAGTTGAAAGGCTTTCCAGTCTATCTCCAGCTTTGTGTTGTGGAATGCACTCCCCTGCACCATCAGGGACAGTCCTACTCTGAATATTTTTAAAAGTCGTGTGAAGAAGCATTACCTCTCCCTTTAGAGTTATAGGTAGTATGCATGTAAGTATGTATTAGTACAGTGTATAAAATAGTAGTTGTAGTATATTATAAGTATTTAGTATATTTAGTTATTATATAATTTATTTTATTTATTATTTTATATATTGTACACATATGTCTACCCCTGCTCAACCATCAAGTTTTCCCATGTTAACCTGGTTTACTGGAAGAGATCTCTTATTAGAGATAAGCTCGCCTTTGTACACTTTTTTATGTAACTCTTGTTTTCTGTATGATTTGTGTGCAATAAATAAATTATGAAATTATGAAAATTATGTGTTTTTGGCCCTGTTGAATAGGTGCCGCATGCTTTTTCGCGTCTTCTCCTGCTTGCTGCTCCACAAGCTGTATTTAGATGGTTATGCAGTTATTAGGGAACACGACCTATTGTAACTGCTGAAGATTGTCCTGTTTAGATGTTCGATAGCTTCTTCTATTTCCTCTGAGGTTCCTAGCTTTTCGCGAGTTACTTCGAGGGTTAGTTCGTTTGTAAGTAGTATAATGTACTCCTGTCGGTTTTCCTTGGGTTTCTAAATTGCCGAGTTTCTCTGCCGCCTGCAGGCGAATCTCAGGCCACATTGCTTCAGACGAAGCGGCATGTGCACGAATAGTGGGATTATGTCCCTTTCTTCGTCACACGCCGCCTCCGTCTATTTTTCCTCCAGTGCGATCCACAGTGCGGTGCACTGTATTGCTGTTATCCCGTGCCAGTCCTTCGGGATGACCACTATGTTCAGGTGCGACTTCCCTGACTGAGCATATGTGGTATCAGACTGAGTCGCCCGTTCGGATGATCCCAACTTGCAGTCTCTTTTGCGGCCCCCTCAATCTTTCGCCGCTAGGAGAAATCTGTTCGTCGGACCTGATCCTTTTTGCCTTAGGTTTGCCAGGCCCAACTGCGGGAGCCGCACTGCGTGCTGCCGTTTTTTTCGTTCAGAATCATACAAGCCGCAAGTAACCATTCAAACCATTCAAGTGACGTCACGAATAACGATGGGTGTTATTTTTTTAATTATTTAAAAACTAATTATTATGCATCTATTACTCTAAATATTCAAGTTCGTTTCCTAAAATAGGCTAAAATTTCATAAAATAAACTAATGAGGACTACATATATTTATCCATTGGCCGTGTAAAAAAAATCAAGGTCACCAAACTGAGAAACCTGTTTCGAGATAATTATTTCCTTAATTAAATTCCGATATTCACATCAAACAATATTTCAGTATTACTGAAATACAAATATCCATATCCTTCCAAAGCTGCAATTTCATAAAATGAAATAAATTACACTTTTTTATTCAATAATCTAGTTTTCGAAAATGACAATCTTTACACATTTATTTAAGTTAACAAAATTAGATTTCATTTGGCCAGAGTTTTTTAAAAACATCAATAAATATAATATACGTCAAGTCGATTTAAAATCACATGGGACCCTGCATCTTTCAACATTCCAGGATATAGACTGACTGAAGGCTTTGTTTCGATTTCGGTTTAGGTCATGTTTCAGCCGAAACATACTTTTTGTTGTTGATATACTTACCTTCATTACGCCGACGAGCTGGGGTTAATTAACATGTACAATTTTTGTTTACCATGTACAAACTAATTTGCATTGTTTCGAATTACACATTATGAGAGCAATTACTATATGAAATGCTTCAGGAAATTGTGTACCTACATTTTCACATGTTCAAAAAGTTTCGGATTCAGCCGAAACTACGACAAAAACCGAAGGTTTAGTTTCGGTTTCGGCTGAAAATCCAGTTTCGGTCGTACACTGATTCCAGGACATCCCGCAATCAGACAGCATGCATCCCGGCCACAGCTGGCCGACCCTGCAGATCCTCCCCGGAGGAGTGATCAAGCATGCGGACAAGGATGAGCGGGGAGGGGAGGAGGGGGAGATGATGTACGCCTGTGCCAAGTGTCCGCAGAGGTATGTGAAGAGAGTAAGATGAAGAGGGACACCCGCTGAACATGACAGGTCAGTCTAATGTACCCTGTGCTAAGTGCACGCAGAGGTATGTCAACTTAGACAGATGATGGACGCCCGCTGAACATAGACAGGTCAGTCTAGATGTACGCCTGTGCTAAGTGTCTGCAGAGGTATGTGTATATACATAACGGGATAGGTGTAGTGGGTGATGTCAGATGAAGAAAGTGGCTCGTACTTCCAATCAGATTATAATCGAGAATGAACTTGACACAACACGCAACAGTAGGCATCACGTGAATTAGCTTTTCTAGAAGGCGCGACAGTTTCTGTAGTGATCGTACGCGCCGTCCGCCATTGTCCAAGTTGAAGTGAGTGATGTCTAGGCTTGTTGAAAAAATATCAATATATCAATATTTTCTCTTCGATATATCGATATTTTTAGCCGGTATAATTTTATCCGATATATCGACATATCGATACAAAAAATCCAATATCGAAGATAGTATCAAAATCGATATTTTTTTTGTTAGATCAGGCAAACCAGCTCAGCACTACTCAGCAGTGGTCATCCACAATGTTAATAAATACATTTAATAAATATTCGTTTTTATTAAGAATGTGCGTTGTCTAAAACCTACTATCGATATTACTGAGCTAGGCTGAACTAAATACATCATTATTTTTAAACCGCAAATGCTCTCTGAAAATTTCACCGATATATCGATATTTTTTCCGCGATATATCGAGGCCGATATTGATATTTTTATTAATATCGATATATCGATATAATTTTTCACTTTCGACATCCCTAGTGATGTCACGACCCATTGACCGACGCACGCGCCACAAACTCCATTGAGTGAAACCAGAGGGCGACACTGGCGTTCCGGATTCAGTTCGATTGCGACATGGCCATCCTTCTTGTACACAACCACGAGAGAAATTTGTGTCACTCGGCCTATCCTGACTGACTCTAGATTCATGAGGTAAAGAACAAGAACAGTTTTATTTCAACTCTATAATTAAATCAAACTTCGGTTCATGTTGGACAAATAATTAAAACCACAATACACATCAAACATTAGCCTAGATCACCCTAGGTCATGTGACACAGATACTTGAGCATCAATCAATTCTCAAAACTACTGCAACAACTCAACTTTAGTTACTCTCGAGTAAGACCTCAAACGCCACGGCTCTCTAGCGGACTAGCAATCGCATTGCTCTCACACATCCAGCTTATGGATCAGTTTGCATATCCATCGAGTGGATCGCCCGTGTGCACCCTCATGACTACACGCAATGGACTCCATATACCCCGACCTTCGCCAGAGTAAAACGCACACCGAGCACCCACGGACTACTTAAGTTGCCGAGACACCGATTTCTTCCGGGCTACGACTACGAAATAACTACTGGTACGGTCAAACACAGTACAACACAAATCAAATCATTTATTGCAAGTAGGCAAAATAATGCACTTTTACAAGTCAAACACTTACTTAAGTCTCATATACATGGAAAAAAAAAACACGGCCGATAGAGTCTTATACTCCAATTTTACCACAGCTTAAGCTTCAATATCTTTATCAACATCCTCAACGACTGTTACATGACTTGTTGGCATCTTCCTTAAAGTATCATGCGCGTACTTATAGGCACGCCTAGAATTTAAATGCTAGGCGAGCCTATAAGTACGCTAGCTTTCAGTGTATATCGATCTCCATATAGAATCTCAATCACCTTGAACGTACCTTTATACTTTGGATATAACTTATTTTTATTTCTCTCTTCATTCTCTAAGAATACGAGATCACCGACCGTGAAATTATGAATTTTCGTCTTCGTTTTGTTAAACCGGCTTTTATCATACTCCGCACTCTTCTTTATGTTGTCTGATGCTCGCTCGCAGATTTCCTCTAAGTCAATGTCGGTCTCTACATACTACACATTAATGATAACGGTCTTGCTACTTTCCCGATCAAAAGCTCCACTGACGTAGTTGGTCACTGTTTCTGGCGGTGGTAGAGCTATCAAAGCCTCTATTTTTCTACGATGGGGTCTAATCATGACTGACTCTACTTCAATCCCAAGAACTCAACTTTCGTCTTGAGGAAGGAGCATTTCTTGAGATTCAGAGAATCTAGCACTTGTCATAACTTCCAGGGCAGTTTGTAGTCGCTCTGAACCTGGCTCTACATCGGGGGAGACGATTAAAACGTCATCAACATATACAATTACATAATCATTTGTTAGATCACCTAGAGCAGTCATTATTTCCCGTTGGAAAACGGAAATGGCAATGTTGAGCCCGAAGGGCATGGCTAAGAATTCGTATTGCCCCTCGGCTGTTATGAAAGCAGTGCTCTCTATCGACTCTGCAATTACGGGGATTTAGTCGAAGCCACTAGCGCATTCTGGCTTTGAGCAATGATTGGCACCATGATGCCTCGCGATTTGATCGGAGATCAGAGGAAGCGGGCAACGGTCTGAGACGGTATTACTGTTAAGTTCCAGACACAGACCAGCAGATAATCAATGCACATGCGGTCTGACCCATCGTGCATCTTTACTAGCAGAGCTGGGCTTGAGAATGGGCTGGAATGGGTGATGTCAGATGAAGAAAGCAGACTCGTACTTCCAATCAGATTCAATGTATCGTTTTTATGTATGGACAATGTATAGATGGTTCAATGTATGGACGTCCGCTGAACATAGACCGGTCGGTGTAGATGTACGCCCGTGCTAAATGTCCGCAGAGGTATGTGAACATAGACAGATGATGGACGACCGCTGAACATAGACAGGTCAGTCTAGATATAAGCCTGTGCTAAGTGTCCGCAGAGGTACGTGATGATAGATGGATGAGTGGGACGCCCGCTGGACACAGGCGGGTCAATCCAACAATTTGAAAAAATAATTTAATCAGTTCGATCATCAGACTACTAGGAGGACAGGATGGAAGAAATTGTGACTATTTCACCCAATTCCGAGGAGGTACGTGTAAGAGTCTATGTACAATCGAACCAACTGAATCATGACCCATTTGCCTGATAATTCGTTTGAAACTTTCAAACTTGTAAGATCTATGTAAATGTCAGTGTCTAATCAAATGATAACAAGTTCGTTACCAAGGAAATAAACCTTCAAGCGAATTTCGACCTACTTGCATTTAAGGGGTTTAGCAAAATAAGCTTATGGTGGGTCATGATTCAGATGGTTCGATTGTACGTTTGGAAGTTTGTTGCCTAATTGCGCAAAAACACCAGAACAAATTTGGGTGGTATTTGGAACACAGATAGTTTATAATGTAGTTCAGTGCATTTCCTTTTAGACCTATTTTAAAAAACAATCCAAAATTTGCTTTACCTCATTGCATTATAATCATTTTCTGTAACTGTTGACGTGGCTTTATTAGGCTTAAAGCGTCATGTACATGGCCAGTTCTATCCAAACCGTGCGCAAGCCGACGCATGGTGTGCAAACAGTCAACGAAAAAGACCCGTCTCAGGAACGGCCGACGGACTGGCAATGGAGAGCTTAGTAGAAGTGTCGGAGGTAGGAGAGAGACCGCCTGAGGGACCGGCCGCAGTCGACGATCGGTGACGGAGAATCTGTGACAAGAGTAGTGTAAACAGTAAGGCCGGTCAACCAACCAACCAACTAACCAACCTCTGAAAACTGATGTAATTCACGCTACTGGATTTTCCAACGAGGTTCAAAGATATTGCGTTATTTCAGAGAATTTTCTATATTCCAGATTCAAGTACCTGTTCTGCCTGGTGAAGCACGTGAGATGGCACGAGGACGAGAAAAAGAAAGAACAGGGACCAGACTTGAGTAAACTCAGTGAGTATTGTGTTGCTAGGCCATCCATGCACGGATATTAGTAACTCGGCAGCTCGCGATCTATCTCTAAAAGTATTGCGACTCGGAATTTGATTGAAATTTTGAAATGACAACTGTTGAACTAGCTATTTATTTAATTCAAAACCTTTAGAAAATAATCGCAATCACATTCAAAATGTGCTCTGAAGGCGTCTAAAATCCTTCGAAATGTCAGTTTTATTGCGATTCGGATTGATGGTAGGGACAGAATCGAGCTACTTATCCTTAGCCTTATCATCTAATACTGAAATCTAGGAATTTCGCGTCAATTCACTTCCTCTGGAGATTGCAGTACTTCCTGCCATGGCAGATTAATATCACCCTTGCTCAGTCCCTTCTACTGCCATTAATAGACAACGCGGATGTTTGTTGGGTCAGTGCGAACGAAGAACAACTTAACAAACTCTCGAGTTTGCGCAAGTATGACCATGTCTTCTAGTATGGCAAGGACCTGGGGTGACTTCCAATCCGTCTTCGCCGTGATTTGCATATTCTCTTCTATCTATTCAATATTTTATGAAATCCCGCTACCCCAAATATCTTCGGGAACGTTTTTAGTTTCTTTGCCCCAGGGATAGCAATCGGAGATCCCACACGGTGTCTCTCCTTTCAACTCCTCGGCATAACACTGCCGCTTACAAACATTCGTTTAGGTTAATGGCAATCAGGCTGTGAAACGCACTTCACTGCGCTATTCTATTAGGGATATCCCTCAATTTTCACTTTTAAGAAAACATTAAAAGTGCCTTTATTTCTCTTCCGTAATAGGTACCATATCTAAGTAGGTATATGTATGATATATTACAGATTATATATGTATGTGCATTCTATTTATTGTATGTTTAGGTAAATATTTTATTTATATTTTGAAAAAGCAATTTTCATTATATATATGGACTTAAGAAGTTCAATGATAAAAAACAAAATAAGGATAAGCTAAATACAAGACACCTTAAGCTCAATGACCCTGCAAGCCCAATCTACATCTCTGAGAGCCTAACTGCCAAAGCAAAAAGGCTCTACTACCTTGCACGTGATTTCGCTAAGATGCATAATTTCACATTTTGCTGGGTCTCCTACGGTAAAATATACCTACGGAAAGCAGTTGGCTCTCCTTTTGTGCGAGTTGATGATGAGTCCATCTTGGGCAGCTTGAGGGCCAATCTTGTTTGACTAGCTTTTGTACTCACTGCAATTTATTCATTGTTATGTTTGCTTCTATGTAGCTATTTTTTCAATAACAATCTGAAATTTCCATTCTCACTCTCACACATATCACTATACAGTTATACTCCTTCAACAATTAATAACCCATCCCAAGGTAGTAATATAGTATTTATGATTATAATCGCTTATTTATGCAGCTCTTTGTATTATTATAATATTATGATTTGCGTTGTTTTTCACATATGTCGCTTTTTTCATAAGTTTGGCTACTATTATTCGCCATATCCAAAATTATGTCAGCCTAAGTGTCTCCCTTGTCACTCGCTGACACACACCTACTGCTTTCTCTCTCGGTGCAGAGCTTGATGACGTCTTTATCAACGACCTAGACAATATTGCTGTTTCTGAGTCAATTACCTGTGAGGTAGAGGACTGTCTTAAGTATTTTCCCAAATCCTCCGACTCTCTCACGTTACTGACTCAGAATATTCGTAGTATCTCGGGAAATATGGATGGTTTTTTCGTCCTACAAAACAGATTAAATTTTAAATGTGACATTAACGTTTTCACTGAGTGTCGTCTATCTAGGTCCACTATCATCCCACAAATTGAGGGCTACTACTATTATTCTTCTGTTAACAATTATCTTCAGAACGATGGCGTCGTGGTTTATGTTAAAGAGGAACTGAAAGTGGTAATTGAAGAACCCATATGCCGCGATTCAAACTGCCTTGTAATTAAGATGGGAACGGAAACCGCTGTCATTGCTAGCTATCGGTCCCCCTCTCATAACAATGTTGATGTTTTTCTTGAATCTTTGAACACAATTCTTCACAACTTGAAATCATTCAGTAACGTTGTGATTATTGGCGATATTAATATAAACATACTTCCGGGCAACTCTTTTCACTCTAGGGCGCATGAATATCTCAGTATAAGTGCCTCTCATGGTCTTCTTCCCGCTCACTCCTTGCCAACTAGATTGGAAAGAACATGCCTTGACCATGTTATATTAAAAACGAAAAAGCCGTCAATAACCCTAGTTACGAATTCTACTCTGACTGACCATCAACTAGTGTTACTATGTATCAAAAACAAACAAAAAAGGGTTATATTTCAAGCAACTGCACCTAATATAGACTATGCAGGTCTTAGTGTTCAACTAAAAAACATTGACTTGCAACCGATATTCTCCTCCTCGGATGCAAATGAATCCTTAAATAATCTGATATCCTCTGTGCAACAAGCCATTAATCTGAACTCATCCATTATTCAACTCTCACGGAAACAAAAGATTATCAAGCCATGGATAACTCCGGGACTTCTACGCTGTATGAGAAACAGAGACAGGTTGCACAAAAAGTCAAAAGATTCTCCAGGTAACTTTATTTTTTCTACCACATATAAAAGATATAGGAACTTTTGTAATAATCTACTTAAAAAACTAAAGAGACTGTACGAGAGAAATCAAATTAAGAAAGCTGGCAATAATCCTAAGGGGCTATGGAAGGCAATCAAGGAAATCACAAACACAACCAAAACGAAAACTGTTGCGACTGAATTGTTAGGGACTGGAGGAAACATTAACACTACTGACAAAGTAAACGACTTTTTTGCTAATATAGGAGAAAATCTAGCGAAAGGAGTTATTGGTAACCGGAGTTCCCCTGGAGCAGTACCACTGTTAACTACTACATCTTTTAAAGCAACTACGTCGTCGTTTGTTTTGCTGGAGACAGATCTAGACGAACTAGAGGTACTTATTCTGGGTCTGAAAAACACATGTGCAGTGGGTTGGGATCAAATCTCAAACCGAATCCTTAAACTGAACAAAAATTTTTTCATTCCTCCCTTAACCCATATTTTTAACATGTGCCTCTCAAACGGCGTTTTTCCTAGGACCTTGAAAAGATCAATGGTGCTCCCCATCCACAAGTCTGGTGACAGGGACTGTGTTAATAACTACCGGCCTATTTCAATACTTCCATCAATTTCCAAATTGCTTGAGCGCATAATCAACTCAAGACTAGTCAACTACTTTGAAAGCAATAAACTCTTGTCGACGTCACAATTTGGTTTTCGCAAAAGTATTTCCACTGGCGATGCAGTTCACGAACTGACTGATTATATTACAAAAAATCTTGATGAAGGCAATAATGTAATAGGTATCTTTCTGGACTTTGCCAAAGCATTTGACACGGTCTCTGTACCCATTCTCCTGGCAAAATTGGACCGAATGGGAATCCGCGGAGTCCAACTCAAACTGCTGGAGGACTACCTCACCGCTAGGTCTCAGTTTGTGAGGATAAGTAATTATCAAAGCAGCGATTTACCCATCTCCTACGGTGTACCACAGGGTAGCATTCTGGGTCCGACTCTATTTCTCGCTTACATCAACGACCTATGCGAACTGAATCCTGCTCAGGGAAAAGTTATAACTTATGCGGATGACACGGCTCTGCTCTTCTCATCAAAAACGTGGGAAGATACTTTTAATGTTGCACAGGCTGGTTTTAATAGAGCAACTTCTTGGCTAAGGGAAAACTTATTAACCTTAAATGCAGATAAAACTAGGTTTTTATCTTTCTCAATTCGAAATACCCATAATACAAATGGAGTACTTTTGGCTCATTGTTGTCCTGACCCATCTCTAAATTCATGCTCATGTCCTGCTCTGGTAAAAACCGCCAGCATTAGGTATCTTGGGGTAATAATTGATCAAAATCTTGGATTTAGACCCCATATTGATATGATTAGTGGCAGGATTCGAAAACTCATATATGTCTTCAAAACCCTACGACATGTTGCTGACGGTAAATTGATGAAAAGTGTCTACCTTGCACTTTGTCAATCTATTTTGGCATACTGCATCACGTCGTGGGGTGGAGCTCCCAAGACCACGCTTTTATATTTAGAGAGAGCACAAAGGGTAATCTTAAAGGTCTGCACTTTCCGTCCATTCTTTTACCCTACTGAACTTCTTTTCAGGTCATGTAATGTTCTTACAGTTAGACAACTCTTTGTTTACTTTACCATTTTGAAACAGCACTCACTTATGACATTTGATCCCAAATTATTGATCAAGCGCCGTAACGATAGGGTGTGTCCACAACCTAAAACTTTCCGGACCTCCTTTGCTCACAGATTCTTCCCTTTCCTTGGACCTTTGCTGTATAATAAAATCAATAGAAAAATAGACATTTACTCTCTTACCACCTATCATTTCAAGAAAACCATTTTTAATACTCTTCAAATTCTGAATTATGACCAAACAGAACAACTACTAATGACTATAGATTAGGTGCTAAACATCAATCTTACCTCTTATATTAATTCCTGATAGTAATAATATGTGTTCTTTTTGTAATTGAATCTGTCTTACTTTGTTTTGCACTCCTTGACATTATTAAATATATTAAAGAGTATGGTACCAAAAAGCATATCAAGTGCCTGTAAACTCCTCTCCACACACCCTCTCACACACACTCATTCACACTCACGATATTCAAAGAGAGGTCTCTCTTATACTCACCAAGGCCTTAAGCCTATGTAAATCTTGCTCCCTTTTGTAGTTTATTTTTCCTGATTTAGTTGTACTTGGTCTAATGAATAACAGGTACTCATTTTTCGTAATGTATAGCACTTATACTGTAATTATTAGGAAGAGCGCTGAATCCTGAAATACAGGTTAACCACCTAGCTCAGGTTCAGATGTTTTCTGTTTTTACTAGAGTTCAAATAATGCTTTACATGTATTAATTAAGCTCAAACATATCCTAGTGTAATACCTCGTTATGATAAATAAAATAAATAAATAAATAAAATTACTTAAGTTTAAAAAAAAAAAAAAAAAATATATAGTTTTATTGTCCTGTTTCATAAACTCTCCTGTCTAGTCTAGGTTTGCTGGAAGACAATATAAAGTTTTATTGTCCTGTTTCATAAACTCTCCTGTGTAGTCTAGGTTTGCTGGAAGAAAATATATAGTTTTATTGTTTTGTTTCATAAACTCTCCTGTCTAGTCTAGGTTTGCTGGAAGACAATATAAAGTTTTATTGTCCTGTTTCATAAACTCCCCTGTGTAGTCTAGGTTTGCTGGAAGAAAATATATAGTTTTATTGTTTTGTTTCATAAACTCTCCTGTCTAGTCTAGGTTTGCTGGAAGAAAATATAATTTTATTGTCCTGTTTCATAAACTCTCCTGTCGAGTCTAGGTTTGCTGGAAGAAAATATCTAGTTTTATTGTCCTGTTTCATAAACTCTCCTGTCTAGTCTAGGTTTTCTGGAACAAAATATATAGTTTTATTGTTCTGTTTCATAAACTCTCCTGTCTAGTCTAGGTTTGCTGGAAGAAAATGTATAGTTTTATTGTCCTGTTTCATAAACTCTCCTGTCTAGTCTAGGTTTCCTGGAAGAAATCTCTGCTTAGAAATAAGCTCGCCTTTGCTTATAATAACATTTCTTGTAACTGCCTGCACCTTTAATATTTGCTGTGCAATAAAGAATATGAATAAAGAATATGAATTACATTACTTTTGAAATTTTGTCCATTCACAACACTATTATTTGACACAAGTTGTATTTTGTTGCGACTTAGCTTGTCTATGGCTTTTTTTTACAAGCCGTTTATGTCCCACTGCTGGGCAAAGGCCTCTCTCCCCTTCTTCCACTCCTGGCGGTCTCGAGCGGTCTCCCACCAGTTTTTGTCCCAGAGACCCAATTCGTCACTCCATCTTTTCCTGGGTCGGCCGCGCTTTCTCTTTGCACCCATTGCGTGCCTCTTTTGGCCCATCTCCAATAGGGCCGCCTTCTGAGCTACATCTATTATTTTGGTTTTTGAGCGCAACTCCGTATTCCGGACTCTGTCTAAGAGCCGGATTCCGAGGATGCTGAGCTCCATGTTTCTTTGGCACACCCCGAGTTTGAACCTTTGTGCGTCTGTCAAAGACCAGGTTTGGGCTCGGTGGGATGGGCTGTTATGATTGGTCAATTTTTCAAAAGCGATTGAAGTTCCTAAATGTGAGCATTACATGATAAGGCTACTGGTTATTGACTCATATACTGACCGAATCACAAACGAGTGCTTAACTAGTAGCGTTTTGTAGCATCAGTTGATTACATAGGAAGTTACTCGAAGTAACTCGCACAAGTGTTCAGTTTCTTTTCGGTAGCTCCGTGAGCAAAAATGCCTTATACTACAGGGTGTGAGGCAGATGAATGTCCAAAAGGAAGTCAGCAGCAAGGGGAGGTCATTTTCTACTCACCTAGCCCTAATTTTCGGGACTTGGCCCCACAGAGGGATACTCGAAACTGCGGTCAATTGTTCACGAAGATTCCACTACACGCCAGTTCAAGGTTTTTATTTATTTATTACGTTTTTGGGGATGTAGGTACTTTGGTTTACAAAAAACTTGAGAATTAATAAAAAAAAAAAACTTAATTGTTTCAGGTCTAGAGGATAGCAATTTCAATAAACGGAACCCGTTTGGTCTTTTTTAACCTTCATCAATGGGCGTCGAAAAACCAAAACCCACGCGGTAAAAGACAGAAATAATTTCAAAGAAGATTTAGTGTAAACGTTTTACCCGACATCCTGGATGGCGATAATTACCTGTCAATATATACTACTCAAAAGAAAATAGGGGCCACTTACGTATTTCTGTTTTTGAGTAAATTTTTAGATGTAAACTAATTAATAAGTGACTAATTAATGATGTCCGGCCTCCTTCAGTATCCAACCTCTTTAATGCTGGTGTTTAAGTCTTACAGCTGGCCAGAAATTGAAGCAAATAAAAAAAACGAGTTTCAGGTCAAATTCCTTTCAGATGGAATCACAATTTTATTCTGTTAAAAAACTATTTCTGTCCATCTTTTGCTTCTTTTAACATCTTTTGTTAATAATGCCACGTCAACGAAGGCATATGGATACCATTACTGCCACCAGAGCCGTTACATTGATTGCTGAAGGTCATTCACAGCGGTCTGTAGCTTTGTCGTTGGGTTTCTCTCGCCGAGCCATCCACAATGTGTGGGATCGGTTCCAAGAGACTGGCAGTGTTGCAAGAAGGCCTGGATCGGGCAGGGTGCGAGCGACTACGGCACAAGAGGATCGCTACATCCGATTGAGTGCCCGTCGAGAGCGCTCTGTGACGGCACGTAAGTTACAAAATCGCCTACGGTTGACAACGGGGACTCGTGTTAGTGACCAAACGATACGTAATCGACTGCATGAAGACCAGGCACAAGAGGATCGCTACATCCGATTGAGTGCCCGTCGAGAGCGCTCTGTGACGGCACGTAAGTTACAAAATCGCCTACGGTTGACAACGGGGACTCGTGTTAGTGACCAAACGATACGTAATCGACTGCATGAAGACCAGCAAAGGTCCAGACGTCGAGTAGTACGAATTCCTTTATCTAGGGTTCAACGTGGAAATCGTTTAAGTTTTTGCCGCGAACATTCAGATTGGAGAATGAATCAATGGGGTATGGTGCTCTTCACAGATGAGTGTAAAGTGAAGCTTTGTAGTGATGATCGGCGGATAAGAGTATGGAGACGACAGGGTGAGAGATTTTCCGATGTCTGCATCAAGGAAATTGACCGCTTTGGAGGTCCTAGTGTGATGGTTTGGGCTGGGATTAGCTTACAAGGCAAAACTGAGCTGGTTTTCTTAAATCAAGGCACAGTAACTGCACAACGGTACATCGATGAAGTCATCATGCCTCATGTGATTCCATTCTCACAGAGAGTGGGGCCAGGGTTCTTGTTAATGCATGACAATGCCCGCCCACACACAGCTCGGGCCACTCAGACTGTACTGGATCACTCCCATTTTCGTGTCCTACCATGGCCAGCGTATAGTCCGGATTTAAATCCAATAGAGCATATGTGGGACCAATTAAAACGAAGGGTTAGGGAGCATGAGCAAGAGGTTCACAACCAGCAACAGCTTATGGATGCTCTGAAACGTGCGTGGGATGAGATACCTGATGAAAACATCAGAAACTTAATCGAGAGTATGCATTCAAGGCTCCAGGAGTGTGAAAACAGGAGAGGAGGACACACCCGTTACTAAACCATTAAAAAAACAGCTTGTGTCAGTTTTTATTTTGTTTTGCAAAGAGTTTCTGTTTAGTTTTTGCTGTTGACAATGGACTAATTTCATGTTAATTGAAATAAGTGAAACAATTGACTACACAATTAAATGGTTATTAGCATAAGTTAAAACAAAAGCCTTGTTACATGTTATTTTAATAAATATACATTACTGTTTACTATATTTTTCACGTAGCAATCAAAATACTTAGTGGCCCCTATTTTCTTTTGAGTAGTATATATACGAGAATATCATGCATGTAAGAAAAAACATAGCTTTATTTAAAATTGTAGGTGATAGCCATACAATTAACACTAGAAATAAAAATAGGTTAGCACTACCATTATTTAGACTAAGTAAAGTAGGCACATCATTCATGGGGCACTGTATTCGCTTCTACAATAAAATACCACAGGAATCATTGATCCTTCCTGAAAAGAGGTTCAAAAACTATGTTAAAAATGAGCTGATAAGAAAGTCCTATTATAGTATTAAGGAATACTTAGATGACAAAACTGCATGGTCCATACCATCTCAGCGCACAGAAATTTGACGAGGGGCGATGGATCAAGTCTATCACTCGCCGGCGAATTTCCTTAGACCGAAACCAGTACCTGTTGTAAAGTCACTTTTTAAAAAAAAAAGGTATGGGGGAGTTTCTTGCCGTTTCTTCTTAACCCCGAGGCCCACCTTCCGAAACGATGTAGTCTTTTTTTTATATAAAAAAAAATTGACTTGTAGTTATAAGTAAGTATAATTTTGACGTTGAATAAGATAATTTATTTATTTATATTCAATAAAAAAATGACTCTGACTCTCTGACCGAAATTTTCTACAAAACGTCCTGCCTGAATTACTGAGCGAATATCCGTTATTCGAAGGAGAAAGTCCTATAGTCTTTCAAAAAGACGGTTGCCCTGCACGTTGGCGAACAAGCTGGATTGGTCGAAATGGCCCCTTTCCATGGCCTGCACGATCCCCTGACCTCAAGCCGTTGGACTTTTATGTCTTAGGGCGGGCCAAAGAATTAGTCTACTTTCAAGAAATCCAAAGTAAGGATAATCTAATTCAACATATATAATTCGAATAAATACTGCTTTCGACACAGCTAGAAATGCGGCTGCGCACTACAACTGAGGAAGGAAAGAGAAGATGCCGTGCGTGCATAAGGAATAAAGACCAGCATTTTGAGCATTTTTTGCAAATGATTTAATTTTTTAACTTTTGGTCCTAATGTAATTTCAGGCAGGTAGTGTATTTATCATACAATCGAATGATGATGAAAATCGACTTTGCGTAAAAAGGGCCCAGGTCTACGAAATTAATGATTTTTTGAAGTTAATAAAAGATAACTAACTTATGTACCATTCAAAAAAGCACAAATTGGCGATGTTTTAAGGGAATTAGGTCTCATTTTTTTTTAAGACTAAAGTTGAGATTATTTTTTGAACCCTTTTTGTGACTTTGATGGCTCATAATTATTTTATATGGGTTATCTGCACGAAATACTAATTTTACGAGAACACTAAGAAAGTAATGATTAAAACGCTACCAAAATTTGGCATACTTATTTCGGACAAAAATAAAAAAAAAATATAGGGCCAAGTCCCGAAAATTAGGGCTAGGTGCGTAGCAAATGACCTCTCCTTGCTGCTGACTCCGTTTGGACATTCATCTGCTTAACTCCCTATATATTTAGTTAGAATTTGGTTCGGTCTTTAGAGCAGGCTCCGATATATAGCCGGAAGCATAAAAGTTATCACTATTCTGCTCTGCAGAAACTTTTACCAGCTAGTTTAAAAAGTTAATAGTGATTAAAAATGTACGGAGATTCGTAAGTCCAAGAGGTTTAGTTCATCATCCGAATATTATTGTTTAAATAGCGCATGTAACTGTGATGGGAAACATCGCGAGGAAACTTTTTCAGAGCTGCGGCGATGGGCTAGCACCCTGTCACGCAAAATGGATAACTGGCTAAACATAGGCGCGATTGTACCTATGCCACCCCTTATGGCAGAAGTCGTGACGATATGAATCTGAACACTTATTATAAAACAATGATTTTCTCGTGACAGATTCCCTAGAACGGGATTTGGTGAACATCAAACGAGCGAGACTGGATGTCGAGAAGAAATATCGAATACAGAAAGCAGATGTGATGGAAAGGTATTTTTATGTGTATTTAAGTATAGTTCACTTGACTTACCCACATCATAATCAATCTCACCGGGATATTGTACTCAAAAACCCATCCCATAGAAAAGTTAGCCATGGATTTTATTTTAGGTTCGTTTTTTACAGTTTCATTTATTTTAGAAATTTATTTTACCGCCTTGAGTGTCGATATCAATAAAATGTGGCTATTCATTTGTTTCAGAATAGCAAGAGCTGTGTCAAAAATGGACGAAGAAATATTTAGCTAAATAAACTATTTATTTCTGTCAAGTTTTATTCCCTCTTCAAACAAATTCCCCCGTAATACAAATATTTCTATCTATAATACGAAAGCAGCAAAGATAAATACTATTCCACCCAACTTTGGTCTGTTTCACCCAATTCTCATACATTCCTACATCACGCAATACAAATAATAAGGCGTTATAATCTTTCGTATGTCAAATGTATTCTGTCTAAAAATAAATAAAGTTATTTACATTTTCACTAACGAATTTATTTACAATTATTACTGAGCCGAAATCAGTCTTTGTAATTGCTTTAACTCTTCTCTTTTCATATGTATTCTTTCTTTGTCTACCATTTGATGCCACTCTGAGGTCGTCGCCATGTATGTTCTACTTGTAAATTTTGCTTCTAGCTTCAACAGAGCCTCTTCCGTTTTCATTATTTTCGTTGCTAATTTTTGCCTTGACGAATCCATTACTGTGTCCACATCGTCTACTAATAACTCTACACTGACTTTGGTATACTTATCCAAGACAGCTGTAACATATTTTTTGTCTGAGATCACGGCAAAGTCGACTAAGCTACATTTGGTAAGATTTAATATTACTGTCATATTGTCCGCTATGTCTTTGGCGATATTTTGGTTTGTTGTGGTCACACATATTGCTGGTCTTGCCTTATTTGATATACCATAGAAGCCTTTCAATTGTCTTACTAATGCTACTGTGCCTAAAAGCTTATCAGCTTGACTTTCTAAGCCTTTATTGCGCCATTTCTCCCAATCTTTATATTGTGGGTATTCAGGACATAGTTGGGAATCATTTTCAAAATTGTATATTATGTTTGTCTCGAATGAGGGGACTTTTGAAATTAGTTCTTCAGCTAAATATGGCATAAAGGGTGCGAGGCAGCGTAGAGAAGTGTTTAGTACTGCCGATAATGTATGGGCATGAGCGTATGCTGTTTTGAAATCATCACCGTAAATACCAGGCTTTGTAGCTTCTAAGTAGAAATCGCAAAACTCACTATATATCAGGGTTTTTAAAGCTTTTGTAGCAATATGAAGATCGAAGTCATCAATAGATGTGTTGACAGTCTCAACCATGTTAGCTAAACGGCTGAGGATCCATCTATCGAAGTACGTCAGATCGTGTTTCGTTATTATATCTTGAGCCGCCGGCAAACGGCCATACGCCATTTGGGAGTATTTCACACTCTGCCAAATCTTGTTGCAGAATAACTTATTCGTGTGGCACAGATCGACGTCGAAATTAACGAAATGTGACTTGATGTCGTGAGATACTACTGTGAATCTCAGCGCATCAACACCACACTCCGGTATTCCGTTGGTGTTAGAATAGTTGAACTTGTGATACGCTACAGCCTTTTCATATTCATCTTTACTTAAAATTCCATTTCTATACATATCCGCACTTTTCCTTTGCAGTCCGTCCATAGAAATGCCTTTTATGACGTCCAAAGGATCAATGACATTTCCTTTGCTTTTAGACATTTTCGCGCCCTTACCGTCGCATATTATCCCATGGAGCAGAACGTTTTGGAATGGCAACTGCTGTGTCAATGCCAGTCCCAAGATCACCATTCTATGAACCCAGAAACCTAGTATATCGTGGCCAGTTGCCATTAGGCTTAGAGGGTAGAATTTCGAATAGTCGCTACTTTTGTAACTCTCAGGCCAGCCTAATGACGAAAATGGATAAATCGCGGATGAAAACCAAGTGTCTAACACATCGGTATCACGTTCTGCTTTGATATTTTGCGGCATTGTTCTAAGAAATTGTGTCGCTTGTTTCTTGGCTGCGTTGTCATCTGGTGCAACGACCCACACTGAATCTGCCTTGTGGTCTCCGACGTAACACTTGTAAGCTGGCACCTGGTGCCCCCACCACAACTGCCTCGATATACACCAATCCCTATCGCCTTCAGTCCAGTTCAACCAATTTTTGACAAACTTCTGCGGCTCAATTCTCAAATGTCCCTTTCTGACAGCGTCTTCTGCCTGTTTGTTCAGTTCATGGCAGGATAAAAACCACTGTTCTTTCGGTAAATGCTCGATGACGTCACCAGTTCTGCTGCAGATTGGTAATGTCATGGGATGTGGACTCACCTTCTTCAGAAGTCCCAAGTCATTGAGTTTCTCTAGCAAAAGTTGTCTACAGTCATATCTTTGGAGTTTGTTGAAGGCCCCCGCGTTTGTCATTTCCCTCTCCTCGTCGATTACTTGGAATAATGGCAAGTTGTGCTTTTTAGCTACAATGTAGTCGGTTTTGCTGTGCGCCGGAGTTATTTTGACGGCGCCGGTGCCGAAATTCATGTCGACGAAATCGTCGAAGATGATTGGTAGGTATCGACCCACAAAAGGGTGAACTGCTACTTGGTCCTTGAAATGTTTGTATCTGTGAACCAAGGTTAAGATCTAAGGATGAATTATCGAAACTGGGAAACCTTTAGGATTTCGTCATTTTGGTTACGTTTATTCATTTTGTTACCGCCGCCTTGGCACTTGCGGCATCTTGTCAAAGGATTACAAAGGGCGCCGCGAACGGCGCATTCCAGCAAGTGAATTTGGAGTTTAGCATCTTAGTAATGTTTTCTATTTGGGAGGACAGTAAAGTGTCTCAAGATGAAACAAACAACACAAAAATACGGGGTATCGTAAACATAATAACCACAATTGCGTGCAGGTGTACTGACACTATCTAAACGAATGGACTTGCAACGACGTTTGCATACAGTTTTGGCCTGGTATCCCTACTTGTGACAGTAAGAACAAACAAGAGTTAAACAATTGGAGTCTATCTTCTAATATTATTCAGGCCTACTCATATTTTGATTTCAACAAGCTGTCATGCTCCTATAATATTTACTTCCTGGATCAGCAATGGATTTCTGATTTAATTAATACGCACCTTTCATCATCAGGATGCACAGCTATCGCCGCATCTCCCAGCATTGTTTCAGGCATTGTCGTCGATACAACAATCTCCTCATCCGAATCGAATATCTTGTATGCAAAATCATATATCACACCAAACTTCACACACTTATTATTTGGCAACATTATCTCTTTAGGCCCAGTCAACTCCAGTTTGTCCACTTCTATATCTGATACGGTTGAGTTTAAACTATTGCACCAGTTGACTAAAGCCTTTTTCCTGTAAATCAGTCCTTGGTGGTAAAGTTGCATGAAGGCAAAGTTAACTGCTCTAGTATGTTTTGGGTCCATTGTGAACATTTGTCGGGACCAGTCTAAGCTGCAGCCGAGTATTTTGAGTTGTTGGTTGATCACACTGCCATGCTCTTCCTTCCACTTCCAGACTTCTCGGTTGAACCTCTCCCGGCCCAGCTCTTGGCGGCTGATTTTGTTCTTGTTCTGTATATATTTTTCAACAACTCCCTGTAATGGAAAAGTTTTGGGAATCATTCAATAGAGAAGTTAGAGTGAAGATATTATAATATATAATAATCATTTATTTATCATGTTTTTATTTTATTTAATATGTTATTAGTGTTATTATTTGTTTAAAAAAACAATAACTAGTTTTTTTAACAAAAGTTACGAATTGTAACGTGTTTTCCAAACACCCATCAGAGGAAGTGACGTACTGAATCTGCGTTGTCAGCAAGGGGCACAGCTGCGCGTCAGTCTCCCCTTACCTATCTATGCGGAAAAAGGAGAAAGAGATTGACGCATAGCTCTGTCCCTTGCTGACAACGCAAAATACGTCACTTGCGCTGTAGGTCCGTTTTCGCGCCAAACTCTCAACTGTAATTTTAAACCCGTGACTTTTGGCAATAAATTATAGTATTTTTATATTTTTACTGTGGTCTATTCGACATGACATACGTGAAAATTAAAGCAAATATAAAATCAATTCATGTTTCCTATTGTCCCTTCAACTTCGTACATGTTTATATATTTATTTGAATGCTCAGTCAAATAGTATGTATTTCTCTCAATCAGTAACATAAACAAACCTGAGTAGCAATCCCAGCATGATCGATCCCTGGCAACCAGAGTACATTGTGCCCGAGTGATCTTTTCCTTCTTACAATAACATCTTGAACAGTGCAGGCTAAAGCATGACCTGGAATAATGTAAGCACTTTTAGGTAACTAGATTTTCGATCCCGGATTCCCGGGAAATAAGTAATTCGTGATTCATAATTTCTTTATTTCTACACAAAACACAAACTTATAAAAGAAAAAACATGTAAAAGGTGAGCTTATCTCTATCAAGAGATTTATTCCAGCAAACCATTTCCATGTATGGCAAGGCGGACGGCAATGGAGAATGTCAGTTTTTTACAACACCTTTCGTCGGCTTGCTGAAGTTGGCGTACCGAGATTGGAGTCAACCGAGGCAGATACAAGTCAAGAAAACAATGCACCGTAACAAAAAGTATCCTTTTCATAGGATGGGTGTACAAGGTCTGGTAGGACAAGATCCCCATAGAAGGATTTAATTCTGCCGTTTTCTCCTCTTTCTCAAGTTTTTAGAGTTCCGTACCCAAAGGTTCTGTCTGTCTGTCTGTCCATCTGTCACCAGGCTGTATCTCATGAACCGTGATAGTAAGACTGTTGAAATTTTCACAGATGATGTATTGCTGTTGCCGCCATAACAAAAAATACTAAAAAACAGAATAAAATAAATATTTAACTGGGCTCCCATACAACAATTATTTCAATACCACATACAAAGTTATACTACTCCACACCAGGGATGGTGTGGCGATGTGGTTTACCATTGTACGGTGGTACGGAACCCTTCGTGGGCGAATTCGACTCGCACTTGAAAGTTTTTTTCAATCAATGCTGCTGAAAGAAAATTGGAAAAGGCTGTGTCGTTCCATAAGAAATTCTCTGACAATGTGTGGGCTGGACTGATAGGCAGAACGTTGATTGGACCACACTTCTTACGAGATACTTTAAACGACCAAAGCTACCTGGATTTTTTTTAGAATGAACTTCCAGTTTTGGTGGAAGAGTCTGGAGCTCCAATGGAGCAGAACTTATAATCCAACAAGACGGCTGACCAGCGCATTGAACAATTGATGTGAGAAACTATCTTGACGACTGTTTTCCCAAATGCTCGATCGGCAGAGACGGACCCATTCCTAAGCCCGCTCGTTCACAAGACCTGTGGGTCTAACGCGCAAGCCCCGTCAGCATCGGTGACGGCTTCATTTTGACAGCTACGTGCAAGAATGAACTTTATCACTATGACAATACGGCAAGTCAATTCAAGCGTCGGTATCGGGATCAAGCCGAGGGGGCTTGCGCGGTAGATCCACTGATCCCAATGGACTTTTTTGTGTGGGGCAGGGCCAATGAACGGGTCTATTCAAACCAAGCGATTATAAGGAGAGAGGAGTTGGTTTCAAAAATAAGACTGGCTTTGGATATCATGAGAGAGGAGATCTTGTTGAAAATTACGACCACAGAAGTCAGAAGGCGAAAAACCTTTAACAGAACTACGAAAATCAGGAAATCGAAACAAGCAAGGATAACCCAACGGAGATGTGGAATTCTATAAAGAAAATTTGTAACCTAAAACCACTACCTAAAACGTAAAAATTCCGATGCTCTCTTCGCAAACTGTAAGGATCCTGTTGAGTCACTAAACAACTACATCTACGGTGTAGGGCAACCAAATAATGTCACAAACATATAAAAATGAAGATATTCTTGCCCATGAAACCTACCTGAAAAATACCGTCCCAAACTCCTTCTTTATGGAGCCAACCGACCAGATAGACGTTATAATAAGACTCCTAAAATCGGACATCGCACCCGGCATTAACAACCATTTCATAAAACAAATCGGACCCCTCGATTATTCACCCACTCGCCCGGATTTTTAATCTGAGTTTCAGCACTGGATGTTTCCCAGAATGCTGGAAGACAACGTCTGTTACTCCTATCTACAAAGCAGGCACCAAACACATACCTGGTAGTTACAGACCAATCTCATTGCTTAGCAGTAAATCAAAGATCCACGAGAAACTCGTAAATAAGCGCCTGGTTCGCTTCCTGGAATCCTTCAATCTTCTCTCAAGCAGACAATTCGGTTTCAGACAGCAAAAAGACGCTGACAAACTCCTGGTAAACCTAGTCTCCGATTATCTTGATAAAGGTCTTAAATGTGTCGCCGTCTTCCTGGATTTAATGCCAAGGCGTTCGATACCGTCTCAATACCAATACTACTGAAAAAAATGGAATTGATAGGGATTCGACTCGAGGACCAACATTATTTCACTAGCTACCTCTCTGAAAGAAAGCAACTAGTCAAAGGTGGCACGTACACTAGTTACACAAACAAACGCTTTGGTGTTCCTCAGGGAAGTATTCTAGGCCCATCCCTTTTCATCATTCATGTAGAATGATATTCACCACATAAATTCTAATAGTGCCGAAATTCTATGTTACGCCGAAGACACAGCATTACTATACAGCGTACGGCAGAAAAGATTGTATCTATGGTTTCAAAATGAAGCAATCTATTGACTCTAAATAAGGACAAAACCAAGTATGTATGCTTTCACAAAACATCGGCATCTGAGCCGCTATCTAACATCAATCACAAGATTCCCACCTGCTATAATCTGCTGTCAACTGACTCAGCGACAAACTGCTCTTGCATTCTAATTTAAAGCGATGACTATATTAGGTACTTAGGAATCACAGTTCAAGAATCACATTGATGAGCTGTCAAAAAGGGTGAGAAAGACCATAGGCGCAATAAAAATACTTCGCAATGTAGCCAAAAGAGCCATCATCAAGCACGTCGACATAACGATCTGCCAGTCCTTACTGACGTACTGCATCTCGGTGTGGGGTAGTGCAGCAAAATCGGTTCTAATTACCGCAGATGGAGCCAAACGTGCAGTTTTAAAAACAATGTTGAAAAAACCTTTCAGATATGCCACCAAGGAGCTATACGAGGAAGCCAAAGTCCTATCAGTCCGCCAAATCTTTATCCAGAACCCCGCCTGCTGGAGAAACATGTTTACAAAATACCCACACCCACATGATTAGTTATTAAAACCCGTTGTAATTTTTAAATTGTGCAATAAATAAATAAATTACTTCACTTTACTTTATCTGCGTAACTGATACCTCAAATGATAAAGCAATAACCAAGCATATTTTAAAACGATTTGCACTTAAAAGCTTTCCCCGTTTTTTTTAATTGTGTCCGAAAAACTTGTTTTTTGATGATTAAAATTTGTCGTGCTCTTCAAAGATCTGTAAAAACAATGTCTGAAGTGGTAGATGCACAAATAAAGATTTATTAGAATTAATTGTAAAATAAGTAATCATATTTCTTGTTTAATTTCGCAGTTATTTTTTATCGATCAACCTAGTAAATCTGAGAATTTTCGACAAAAACATCTATAAAAAATAAACGCTAATACTTCGCCATAAGCATTTTTGGCACAAATGCTTCTTAATGGTCTCTACTACTACTAGTTTCGCTTTAAGTCTTTGCATCGATCTACCAAACACCTGTATATATATCTAACTGGAAAGGGAGAAACTTATTTCGCTGGTTTTTGAATATATTTATTGATGGACTGTCCCTCGTAGTGCAGGGAAGCTCATTACAGTTGTATGGCTCGGATTCTGAACCCATGCCCATAGGCTGCAGTGGAGCGTTCTAGGGCTTTGAGCATAGATGCCATATGAGTTCTCTGAGGCCTGTTTAAAGAAAGAAATAATAATAATAATAATAATAATAATAATAATAATACCTTGGACACCTTTTACACATATTGATCTAGCCCCAAACTAGGATTCCCTGTATCTTGGGTACTAGACAACGATATATATACATATATAGAGAAATATTATACTTAGATAGATAAACAACCATGACTAGGGTACAAACATCCGTTCTCATCAAACAAACATTTGCCCCCACCGGGACTCGAACCCGGGACCCTTGGTTTCGTAGGCAGCGTCACTGCCGACTCGGCCATTCGGGTCGTCAAATTCGAAGGAAGTTAGGGTAACGAGGGTTCCACAAAATATTATAAAGGAAGCACATTTGAGATTTGAGAGTCCCGTCGAAGACGAATCGTTAGCCACCTCAAATCCCTGCGATGTGAGATACGTGGATGATACCGAATCCGATACCGAAGATGAACCGAATCCCGAGATTTTGAAGTCGTTTGAGTTTGTCCAGTTGTTCTTCATATGCGCTGACCCAGCAAACATCAGCATAATGAATGAGGGGAAGAAGAAGGGATTGAGCGAGAGTAATTTTGATCTGGCGCGGAATAAGTCTCTTCTGCCGTGTGGCAGATCCTTAACCAAAACGATAAGGAACTAAAACTATAAAATGTTCAAAAGCAGTTTGTGGGCCGGTTTATCATAAGAATTTTTTGTTTGTTTTTCATAATTTCTCAGAACTATCTGAGATTTTATTCTCTATCTGAGAGCCCTATTTTATTAGTTTTTATCATTTCAGACTTCAGAAAACTGTTAGACCTACCTACTTTAGCTAAGTCTTAAATACAAAAAAAATAGATAAAATATTTTGTCCATCTGTAAACCACATACAAACTTATGAATGCTTACGTAAAATTGCCTGGTTACGTACATTGAGTGTGAAAGTAGCCGTAGCGTAGTATACCTGCGAAAGGAGCTAAAGCCTAAAGCTGACTTGATATGGTCTGTCCATCTCATGGGTGATGGCTGTCATCAAAATAATAGAGATCAGTCACCTAATAACATATGACTGCCAGAAGAAAAATCGCTGGAAGAAATCTCTTGTTAGAGATATGCTAATAAATAATACAAAGGCATGTGTTTTTTCTTTTTTGTATTTACTGTTTTTGTGCAATAAACTATATTGTATAGATTTCCAATCCGGTTCATGTCCACATGGACACATGTGATTCAACTGGGGGATACTTTTTCGATGTTGGTAAATTTAAACTCAGGTTATCAGCCAGTACAGCAAAATGTCATAGGTAGGTAGTGCGATAAATATTTCATCACAACATGCTTTGAAAACTGGGATTAATAAATAACTAGTATTTCTGGTAAGTAACAATAGCAAATTCAATGGATTTTTATGATATCGGGACACAGGATGGAAAAATCCGGGAAAACCAAAACCAAAGTATAGGCGTATTCAGGAAGGAAGAGGTGAATGTTTTCACACAATGTACTGATTGCCAAAAAGGCGATTGATTAATGAATAAATTAATGACAATAATTTACAACAAAAAATACCCATGCATGAATCCCATACTGGAGTTGAAAAAATTTTATGAGGCATGTTTTAAAAAAATTGGCTTAAAGTATTTTATGCCTAAAAAATTATTGCTGTTTTAACTGCTTTCTTAAACCACTTCAAAGAAGGAGGGGATTCTCAATTTAGTTGTATTTTTTTTATGTTTTTTACCTCAAAACTGACATTATGAACAAACCAAATCCAAATTTTTTTATCAGTTAAAAATTAAATAACCATTATTTGAAAATTAAAAATTGGTTAAGAAGTTTGATTTCTAAATAATAAAACTGGAATTATGATGTCATGACTTTTCAGCGATAACAATCTGTCATGAGATGAATCATTGGGGAATCCCAAAGCGGGATGTATGGTGATATTAGGCATAAATCTCAACTGTGTTATGTTTGTCACATAGTCTATGATCAATGAATGTGGCAGGTTCTGTGAGAGGGATGCATGATTGTGTTGTCACCAAATTATTGAACTTTCAGAATGGAATGTATATAATGGTAATTTAATTTAATTGAATTGACTTGTATTTATATTTTTGTAATTTGTAATTGTAATTATTACCTAAATATTTTGTGTTTATTGTATATTTGTGTCCCTTTGGAATTTTCTGTAAGGGTACAAATAATAATTGATGTAAAGAAATAAATAAATCAATATTTCATGAAGTGGTTGATGGCTGAAAAAATATAGGCACCACCTAAAGCTATTGGTGTGTCTCCCTTCATTCTCATACACATTTACAAACCACAGCTAAAGTTATTCAATTCAAAAGTTTGTTGACATCAATGTTTATTTTAATTTTATTACCTATTGCCATTGACTGACTATTAGGTCACTACAATATAGTACATAGATTTCGAACTTCCGCTGACACCTACTTCTAGTTTTCGTACTCATACACTTAAGGTATGTGAAGACACCTATACTAACTAACCTAGTTGTTTAAGAATCTGTGGTAATTACTAGGGAAATTGAAATACTGGAAAAGGCCCAGTAAGGAATGAAATATGTCCAACACAGGCTACCATATGCAAAAAGAGGTCATTAGTCGTCCTAACCTTCTTCTGTGAAAAGATGAGGATGATGTATGTAGGTTGGGAACAAACCTAAATGCAGTTTTCCGGTAACATTCGGCGGGGGCAGGATCATACTGAAGCTAGGCTTTACACTTGGGTTTTCGGCTTTGAAAATGGAATTCCTTTCCCACTTCAAAAAAGCATCTTTCTCAACCACAGCCGGCTTATACGCTACGGCTGCAAGATTCTTCATCGTAACTACTTTTGTGGTACCGGAAATGCGACGAACTGGTATGTACGGCGTAATACTTCTGTGTAGGTGGAATAACATTTTGGGTCAGAGTGTCGATAAGGGGGCGGAAGCCTTGAATTTGTCGGCTTAAGATTTATAACCGAGTTTAGAATTTCTTAACCTATAATTTTCACTTTTGTTGTTATTTTTTATTCTTTTGACATGCATGACGTCTATTGATTTACAGTTTCTCTATACAACGGTGTGTTGAAATCGTACAAATTTTGAACCGTAGGAAGATTGGAAAGAAACAATTAATCACTGTTGAATTTCTAGACACAACGCTGCGGTCGTATTAGATCGTAGACAGAGAATAATATATTATATCAAGATAAACATGTACTCTGTGGCGATCGCTCAGACTGTCATATGGGGGCGGACGGACGGAAGACCCTACTTCGTCGGCTGGCTAGCCCTCAGATAAACGAAACTCTGCATAAATAGATGTAGCGTCAATTTTGGTTTGGGTTGATTTTGATATCGATTAAGTTTAATTTGGATAAAATGAGATGCTTAATGGACAGCTGGCACTCGCTTTTCATACCAAACTGCTTTCCTTTTTGTGATGGAATGCATAGTTTTTCTGGAAATTCAAATTGAAAATTGGTGAACGCAACGCATTTTGCTACGAAAATCGGCCAAACGAAACGCAAAAGTATCATTCACAGACAAAATTATGACGTTTTGTCTGTGGTATTGACATTAATGTTCGTATGTGTTCGAAAAATGATGCATCTTCATTCCGTTTCTCTCGTAGCTACGCGAATGTACTTTTCCTTGTTATTCTTGTTATTTACGACGACTTCGGCTATCATTCTCTTTGGAGGCGACCCCATGTAGCTTCACTAAACCGAAATGTTTGCTTTAGGTCACTTTCTGTGCAAATACTAAAGATAGGTTGTGTTAGGTCACAATGTTATGAACGACCCGGAGCCGAGTGAAGCGGAGCGGAGTGAGGCGACCCCATCTAGTTTCACTAAACCGAAATGTTTGCTTTAGGTCACTTTCTGTGCAAATACTAAAATACTCATTTTCCTATCAAATTAGATGAATCTAACCTCAAAACTTAAAAAAAACATATCTCAAAAAGTATACATTTCCTTACTTCAAAAACTATATTGGGGGGTGGGGGGACCCCCCCAATGAAATGAAATGTGTTTATTTGCATAAAATATGGTACATACAATATAGATGGTAGAAGGTAATAGGTTCAACATATTTCGTCACATAGTGGCATGCAAATTTTCGATTTCTAAGATAAATTACAATCATAAAATTAATATGAGTATATAATTTATAAATTGTCTGATAAATTGTAAAATTATTATATTATATATCGCTGTTTAGAACCGTGCCTTACAATTAAAAAATTCTTTGATATTGTAGAAACACTTTGTTATTAGCCATTTTCTCAGCTTATGTTTAAATATGTCAAATGGTAGGTCTTGTAACTCTATTGGAATATAATAAAAAAAATTGATCGCCATCCAGTGGCAGTTTCGCTTCAACAGTTCTGTGCGCGGCATTGGTATGCTCAGCTTATTGGGAAACCTTGTATTGAAATGACATGTTGTTGATTTTTTTGTAAATAGGTCCATATTTTGCTTAACAAATACACAGATTTCTAATATGTAGATCAATGTTATAGTGAGGAGATTTAGTTTTTTTAAAAGTGGTCTACAAGATTCAAGAGGGCTCACTCCGCATATTGCGCGCAAACATTTCTTTTGTATAAGAAATAAAATTCCGACTTCCACTGCGTTGCGTATCGTAGGGCAGACGCAAGACCATTGTATGCATCTACGAAGCGTTTTACTGTAATTGTTGTATTTTGATTTATTTGTAACTGTCTTGTTTCGGTAGTATTCAAATCGCGTTATTTAGTTTTTTTGATATCTTAAAAATTTACGGAGTTATTAAAGCTCAAAGTTCGACTCCTCGCGAAACGATTTTGTCAACTGAGCGGACATAAAGTAGCATTTAGGATCAGCTAAGACGTCACTTTACCAGGGCGATCGGATTGATCGGGCTCATCTCATTCGGCTCAAGCGCCTCATACTATAAAGAACTCTCCACAATACTCACGAATAAAGACAAAAATTAGAAAAAAACGGATGAACGCCGTAAGGAGATCATTAAATCATTACGGAGTTAGAAATAAAGCGTTGGATCTACTAAGATCATACCTAAGCAATAGAATTCAAAAGGCAGAAGTCAACGGCGTTAAATCTGATGGATCGGGGGTAAAAATTGGCGTTCCACAAGGTTCCATATTAGGCCCTTTCTTATTCCTGGTATATATTAACGATCTGCCTTTTATGGTGGAGAAATTGACTAACATAGTGTTGTTTGCTGTAATACTTCACTGGTCTTCAAAATTGAAAGACAAAAAGAAGATTTTGATGATGTCAATAGAGTATTATCTTTAACCTTGAATTGGTTCACAGTTAACAATTTATTGTTAAATGCTGCTAAAACCAAATGTATCAAATTCTCACTTCCAAATGTCAGGCAAGTTGGGACCAGTTTAGTGTTTTAGCAATACGTTAGAATTAGTAAATGACACGAAGTTTCTTGGAATAACCATTGATAACAAATTGCAGTGGGATAACAACTTGGGATATAATTAAAAGTGAGACTGGAAAGGTCAGTATTAAAAACAATGAATATGAATTAAAAATTAATGATATTACTTTCAAAAATTATATTGATATAGTATATATAGTAGCTAAAGCGTTTGTTTTTTTTTACTGACATCCCAATCTCTACTACAAAGTCTTTAGACTCTTCCAAAGTAGACGCTGAATCTTTGCTAAAAGACTATGTACCTAGATGTGAAAATCAATTCTCGTTTAATTATGTAGATGATAAAGATATTATTAAAGCCTTTAAATCAATAAATGTTAAGAAAACTGCAGAACTCTGGGATATTTCTGTTCATGTTGTGAAGCCCCTAATAAATGTTATTGCACTTGATTTAGCTTTCATATTTAATGCATCTATTGAATCTGGCGTGTTTCCTGATTTAATGAAACACAGTAAAATAGTACCTATGTTTAAATCGGGTAGTACATCTGACCCTTCTAACTTCAGACCGATATCGATATTGCCTACATTTAGTAAAGTATTTGAAAAAGTAATTTTAAATCAACTTCTTACACATTTCAACACCAACAACATGCTCCACTGTAAACAATTTGGTTTTACACAAGGCAAATCAACTACTGATGCCGGTATTGAGTTAACATCACATATATATGATGCCTGGGAGGAATCGCATGATGCTCTAGGAGTATTTTGCGATTTGTCTAAGGCTTTTGATTGCGTTGACCATGGGACATTGATCAGGAAATTACATCACTATGGAATTAGGGATAACTCTTTAGATCTTCTCTCTTCTTATCTAAATAACAGGATATAGAGAGTTGACATTAATGGAAAACGATCTCCAGGGTCTGTTGTTACTATGGGTGTACCGCAGGGTTCCATAATCGGGCCATTCCTGTTTTTGGTTTATATTAATGACCTGCCACATCTTGTCAGAGATAATCATGAGATTGTACTGTTTGCAGATGACTCTTCACTTTTGTTTAAAATGAAACGACGCAGTTTGAACTTTGACGATGTGAATAATGCAATCTCAAAGGTAGTCAATTGGTTTAGTGCTAATAATCTTTTACTTAACAATAAAAAAACTAAATGTATTCGGTTTATACTCCCCAATGTTAAACAAGTCTCGGCTAATGTTAATGTTAAAGGTGAAAATTAAGAAATTGTAGATAGCACGGTATTCCTAGGAATCACCTTAGATAATAAGCTTCAGTGGGGCCCACACATAGATAAGCTATCAAAAAAACTCAGTTCCGCAGTTTATGCAGTTAAAAAAATCCGTCTTTTTACGGACGTGGAAACAGCTAGACTAGTTTAATTCAGCTACTTCCATAGCATTATGTCTTACGGCATACTGCTGTGGGGGAACGCTGTAGACTAACATAATATTTGTGCTGCAAAAGAGGGCTGTTCGTGCAATCTACAATGTGGGTCCCAGAGAGTCACTGCGTTGTAAATTTAAGGAAATTAACATTATGACAGTGCCGTGTCAGTATATTTATGAAAATACCTAATGTACGTCCACAAAAATATTGATAAATTTCCTAAGAATAGCGGCAGGCACAATGTCAACACTAGAAATAGGAATTAGCTATACCTACTACTAGGCTCCATAAGGTAAATGTATCTTTTAAAGGGCAATGTATTCGCTTTTACAACAAAATACCGACTGAGTTACAAGAATTTTCTGTAAATAAATTTAAAAATGTTGTTAAAAATCACTTATGTAGAAAAGGTTACTACAAAATATCAGATTATGTAGAAGACAAGAAAGCTTGGGAAGGTGTTTGCTCAAATTCTGTAAAAAATAACGTATAAAGCTGGAGGTTTCTAGTCGCCTCTTTGCCTCCAGCATCTAAAACATTGAGGTGACGGAATTCAAATTGAGTTCTATATTTCCCTGTACCTTATACATGTGTTAGTTTAAGATTTGACATTCTCCAAATGTTACCTATGTGTTTCTTATGGAAATTAACTCTTTTTGAATTTTGAATTTTGAATTTTATCATCGCACACCGTAGCTCGCGGTGGGAAGCCCAATCCTCTTCCTGCTGAGCTAAGCGCACTCATCTGCGATAAGCGCGCTCTCCGGAAGCAGTGGCAGCAAACCTGCTGCCCCACGATGAAGACCAGGCTCAACGCCATGACGGCAGAGCTGAAGCGCGAACTTGATCTCCACGCTGAAGAATCTTGGGAACGCCACGTCGAGTCCATAGGCGACCACGTCCCCTCCGTGCATCGCCTGTGCCGGGCTTTGTCGACCACTCCTGCTCCTGTTCGACAAATCCTGGGCAGCGACGGCCTACCAAGATTCCGAGCCCAAGACCGTGCGGAGATATTCGCCGAATGCCTCGAGAAGCAGTTCAAGCCGAACCCAACGGATGATGTGGCGCACATTGCAACAGTCGAGAGACACCTGCGAGAGTACTTCGCCACGCCGATAGCTCCCGAAGAGGACCCCATCGTCGTCACGCCCGGCCAGATTGTGCGTGCATTCCGACGTACCAAGCCCAGGAAAGCCCCGGGCGCAGACCGAATACCCAACACGGCGCTGTTACATTTGCGCCTGTTTAACGGTATCTTGCGCACGGGTCACTTTCCAACCCCATGGAAGGAGGGCTTGGTTATCATGTTGCCCAAGCCGGGCAAGGACACCAAGCTGCCTGAGAGCTATCGGCCGATCACCCTACTGAGCACCATCTCAAAGGTGTTTGAGAAGCTCCTGTTAGCGAAGTTACTGCCCCACATCCAGCCGCGCCCGGAACAGTTCGGCTTCAGGCCCGAGCATTCTACGACGCTTCAGCTCACCAGAGTACTGAATGACATGACGGTCTGTTTGAACAAAAAAGAATACACTGTCGCAGTACTTCTGGATATGGAGAAGGCGTTCGACAGACTATGTGTAATGGTACACGAGAGTCGGTACATTTGATACTTCATTCTGCGTGATAGAGGGCTAGCCCAACGCCGCGCTGTTTTGAATACGAATCGGTTCAGATAACGTTTGGGGGTTTTGCGTAGCTCAGCGGCAAGATAGCAAAAAAAAAAACAGAGCCGACGCTTGGGATGGTTCCAGGAAGTTTACAGGACAGGTTTTTTTGTCGCATTCCTGCGAGATGTGTAGAGATCAGAGCCGATTTGGCTGCGCGTTGAATAAATTGTGAATAACTAAATAATGAAAGGTTATTATGGAACGATACGGAGAAAGCTATTATGTTGATTGCAAATATACAATTGCGATTGAGGTATGATATGGAGAGTCTGACATCACTAGTCTGAATATCATTCTAGTGGTCTTTGCTACGCGCGTCTAGCGGTCGGGTATGCTTAATTAATCGCAACAAGCTTTTATTGGTCAGCGATCAACAGATTCTGTGTATCGGCAGTACCAAATGATTTGAGTGATCACCTACGGTTGATCATAGTGAATATGCGTACACACAATTTGTAGAACGGCGGATCTGCATGGCATGGTTGAAATTAGACCCTGTGTAGTTAGTGATAAGAAGCTTCGCTTGGGCAGAGCGTGTTCGCAAAGGACGCATATAAATACGAGAGCGTGGGAGGGGAGAGCATTCAGTCTCAGCGTCTAGCTACTGTGACAGTCGTCTTTCACGAGTTCTAAACAGTTTTGTCTGCCGTGTTACGCGTCAGAACTATACGAAATTGTGATTGCGAAGTTTCGGTGGGTTTTCGTGAGTGTCTGAAGCGCCGAGATATACCTCGGTTCCTAACCTTTATATCAACCAAACCCAAATTCCAAAACTATCCTTGGGTCGTTAGAAAAGAGCTTGTAAGTCAATTATCTGAGTCTGAGTCTGGGCTTGGAGCGACCCTAAATTCCTTTTTCCTTCACCATAGGGTTCCTGGATTGGCTCTTAGGATATTCGCGGGCTAATCCTCTCCTCATTCCTTTCAAGTAGCGAGTTTTGAAATTCCCACACACACAGTCATTAAACATTCAAGCACATTCAAATCAAACTCAACCATTTTCGAGTGGTGTCGATAATGGACGTGGTATAACACTAGGTTTTTAGACTAGGCTAGACAGGAGTTTAGTTGCGGCTAAACCTAGGTTGGCAGGGCATAGGGAGACTGTTTGATCGATGAGGTTCCGCGGATGGAAATAACAAATTCAGAACAAAGTTAAACCGGTGTCAACACAGATAACATATCCTGTTGATATTTTGACATTTGAGTGTTGTCGGGGACGCGCGAAGAGATCAATTTACAGTCTAAAGTTCATTGTTTAGGTCCGGGTAGGTGTTTTGCATTGCCTTGGGTCAGGTTGGATTCAAGTTGCATCTTTAAATTAAATGTAAATTTCGCTGGAGGTCTAATGTGTAGGCTGAGTCGGTATATATGATTTGGCTCAGCCCAGGACGTGCTGTGGCTAGTGGAATTCATAGTTCGGTATTTATCGAACTATGCACTTCGCTATGGTGTGGGTTAGATCTCCTAAAACAATAATGCTTACGTTTCGATAACATCCAGCTCAAATTGCGCAGAGTTGAAGGTTTCCAAACGTTACGGACCTTTTGAGGTAACCGCTAGTTCAGAACCCATTTCGGAAAATCAATTCGCAATTGTGTAAACCGGTCTTTTCGGATCGTTATTGCCGTGAACCAAATATATAATTGGAACCACCACAAGCCGCTACTAGCGAGCACATGAAATATCATTGAGTACTCAAGTCGTAAAACTACGACGGATATCTATACGATATCACAAACAAATATTATAAACTGTGGTCGACCACTAAAAAAAAAAGGTTCCAAGCGCCCATATATACAAAAACCAGATGGTACCATCTCACATAAAATATAACAACGATTGATCTGGCGCAATACACCGCTGACTGATGCGAATTACCGGCTCGCGGACATATATGCTTTCTCTGTCTAACTTGAAACTGTAACTTCCTGAACCAAACTTCGTTCGACTATTGTACGCCTAACGAACTTCTCAACGAACGAGAAATTCAGACTTATCATTCTTAACTTACAAATCTTACAGCTGAATCGGGTCCTCTCATTTTGGGATAGATAGAATAGACGATCATAGCTACTGATAGCGGCGGCGCGACCTTAGCCCTGGGGCCGTTACAGATTTCTGGTGCCGAGACCGAAGGATATCCTAGATAGTCTGATACCTAGATATTCTAAAAGAATCAAGGTCTAACGCGTTACTTTTAAAAATAACACAACGTAAAAACGATTTTAAACAGTTCAGTCTTGTAAATAAGAAATAAGCAAAAAAAGGGGCATTGTTTTCAGACGAGCTACGACGATTTAGTGTTAATAATGGCCGGCCGGCTTAGAAAAAACGTTGGTCGGGTAGCACGAGACGTTTCACTTTCGCATACAAGTGAAATGGCGTCAGGGCAGGTGACGCAATTGTTATCTGAAATAGTGAATAGATTAGACAGTTTGGAAAGGGGTTCCAGCACGAGCAATGCTAGTAGGACTTCGGACAGACAGACTGATAGACAGGAACTAGAGACGTTTGAACAATCGGTAGAAAAACGTCAATCATGCATTGTGAAAATGACACAGAAGTTGCCGACATTCGATGGGCGGAGTTCGGAAAATCCGATGATTTTCTAAAGAGATTTAAAGGCTTATATTAAAGTCTCGGGAGATAGTTCTAGGGCTTTGATATGGGCAACGGATAGTTTGGTAGGAATTGCAAAAGTTCGAATGAGCATATACAGAGACTCATGGCGAACCTATTCGGATTTCGAAAAAGATTTCAGAGAGGTATTCTGGGGTGATAATGAACAGGAATTAATTAAGCAAAGGTTCCTAACTGCGAAGTTTGATTCCAAGAAAGGTCAAAGTATGGAAGAATTCTTTGCCTCTCAATTGAATAGCATATATGAGCTTACGATACCGTTTACTGATACGGAGAAAATCAACACGATTTTCAGACAGTTGCCGCGTGATATTCAGGTAGCGTTTTTTGCTAGAAAGGAACCTATGACTATACGGGATGCGGTCGAGTTCCTTCGGCATTTAGAACGGAATGTCGATGGAGGATTAAGTGCGTTGCATGGTTCGGAACCAATGAATACGAATAACGTAAGGCGGGATAGCTACATGCGTGGGCAATATCGAGCTATGCGGGTAAATACGTTACGTTATAACGCGGTGAGTCGTAGGAATAATTATAACGCGGGAACGAAGGGGCGAAACGAATTTGGGACGCGCGGTCGCGGTTATTTTCGCGGTAGAGGTAGACAGCCTCAGGCTAGTTTCAAGGCGATAGAGTTCCAAAGGGGCAATGATGGTTCAGATAATACAGAGGCAGGGCAAAGTTCAAGTGACAGGAATAATGCGATAAATCAGAATTCAAAAAACTAGTGGACTCGCGCGGGTCGTTCGCGCTCAGATATTTATTACGGTTTGGGTGGACAGCCGATCAAATTGGAAAAAAGCATAGACTGTATGATTTGTGTAATTTGGATTCGAACGTGGGTGTGAATGAATTTATTCAATTATTAGCGCATAAAGCGCATGGATATGCCGTGTGTTTAGAGGAAAAATCTAGATCGAATTGTAGAGATCGAAATGACAGACGTTTACATACGATATTCAGAGACGACGATTCGACTGAGTGTGGGCGCGATTTATGTAGTACATTGACATTACCTGAGATAGATGTGCGTATTGGGAATATTGTTGTAAGGAGTTTGATTGATTCGGGGAGCGAAATCAGTGTAATAAGTCGGAGAGTATACGAAGAAGTGTGCAAGCAATTGGGAAAACCGACGGAAATACCGATTCCAAGTTTGAGAATCACAGGTGCATTTGGAGTCAGTAAGGAAAAGGTTGATAAGTTAGTTACGTTACCATTAACAATAGGTGAATGCGTTATCGATACTCCAATGCTAGTATTAACAAGGGTGCCTAAAGATTTAATTTTAGGGTTTGATTTTATACAACAGACGCGAGCCAGTTTAATGTGTGAGGGTAATAAGAGGCTAATTATACGAAGCGCCGGGCGGATGTGTGAAATACCATTAGGTACTAGTCCTAATCAGGATTTTTGCTGTTGTACAATGGAAGTACAGAACCAAGATACCAGTAAAAATATGATAGAGGAATATGTGAATAATTCATCAATACCTGTTGAACACAAAACAAAGTTATTGCCGGTGTTAAATAAACATGCAGAGTTGTTTAGCGATAGGGTAGGTCGGACAAATAAATATATACATGAGATAAAAATGAGAGATGAAACGCCTTTCGTAAAACGAAGCTATCCCATACCGTTCGCATATCGCGATAAAGTAACAAAACGATTGGAAGAAATGGAACTGATAGGTATTATTAGCAGGCAATCTACGGATTTCAGCAGTCCATTGACTTGTACATTAAAGAAATCAGGAGAGGTCCGTATTTTGCTAGATGCACGACAATTAAACACGGGAATGGTTGGTGAGGTTGAAACCACACCTTTAATGAGTGAGATATTGCAATCCGGGCGCCGGATAAACTACATAGGGGTTATTGATATCAAAGATGCGTATTTTTCTATACCATTATCAGACGAATCTAAACGATACACGGGTTTTGTATATCAAGGCAGAAGTTATGTTTACAACGTTTTACCTCAGGGGTTGAAAACCAGTGTGGGTTCATTTTCGAGGGCGATGGATTTAATTTTAGGGCCAGAGGTTAGGTCATATTGTTTAAATTTTGTTGACGATTTGGCAATTTTAACGGAGGGTGACTTCGAACAGCATTTGTGTCAAGTGGACACGGTTCTGAGAAAATTAAAAGACGCGGGCTTCACATGCAAACTAAAAAAATGCGAGTTCGCACAAAAAAAGGTCAAGTTATTGGGGCATATTTTGTCTACACAAGGTTTGCAGATGGACCCGGACAAAATTGAAACACTTAAATTATATCCGTCACCCAGAACTGTCAGGCAATTGAGGGCGTTTTTGGGGTTCATAAATTACTTTCGGAGGTTTATAAAAAATTTTGGAATGTTAACACAGCCCTTGTACAATTTATTACGGTCTGGAGTCAAGTTCGTTTGGAGTGCGCAGATGCAAAGTGCTTTTGACGAGATAAAAAAAACAATTCTCAGAAAGTATAATTTTGAGTCAGCCATTGGCGGGAAAAACATATTATGTTCAATGTGACGCCAGCGCTATAGGAATTGGGGGCTATGTTTATCAATTAGATAATTCGGGCCAGGAACGAATTATAGGGTTCTGTTCGCAGGCATTTAAGGGTGCTCAGACGAGATGGGCTATCAGTGAACAAGAAATGTATGCAGTTTATAGTTATATATATATGTATACACTTTAAAGCGATTTGAGATATATTTGCGGGGAGAAAAAGTTATTATTAGAACTGATCATAAAAGTTTGACGTTCATTAAGTCGTGGACTTTATTAGGGACACGCGTAACTAGGTGGGTTATGTTTTTAGAGCAATTCGATTACGACATTGAATTTGTGCGAGGGACTGATAATCAAATTGCCGACACGCTAAGCAGGCAAATAGCGGGACCTGGAGGTATGATTGACAGTACAAATGTTCAGCCGGGGATATTCTGGTTTCAGGCATCGAATACCGCAAGTGTTATTTCGAGTTTACGGGACATTGCGAGATTACAAAGCGAAGATGAGCGGTTAAATCGAATTAGCGGTTGTATCAGACGTAGTGTCGTAGATACGGGGACAAGAGGTTTTGAAAATTATAAGCTAGTAGGTGATACGTTATATTTTCACGTGCCGAAGCGGAACGTACAGTTGCTAGTAATTCCGAAATCACTACAGGAGGAACTAATTTTACACATACATGAAGAAATAGGTCACTACGGCAGATATAAAATATTAGCACTGATGAAGGACAGATATTATTTTCTTCATATGAGTAGGGTGATTAGCGCGGTGATAAGAAGTTGTGACATATGTCAAAAGGTCAAACCAAGTACTAACAATACCGTTGGTCCTTGTACACCGGTGTTGGCGGAAAAGTTGGGTGAGAAAGTTTTCTCGGACCTTTATGGGCCATTGCCCGTAGGTAAATTCGGATATCAATATATATATGTGATTCAAGACGTGTACAGTAAAGTAATAAAATTATATCCAATGCGAAAAGCGACAGGTAGGAGCGTGCTCGCTTGTACAAAGAGATTTCATAGGGAAATACCTATCGAAACTATAATTACGGACTCAGGACCACAGTTCATATCGAAAGTTTGGGAATTCGGACTCAAACAGCTGGGGATTCGGGTCACTCATACGTCGGTGTATTGTCCAAATTCTAATAGCGTAGAAAGAGTGAATCGCGAGCTAGGTCGACTGATAAGAACTTATTGCGGCGGAAGTAATCGTAGTTGGGTCGACGTGTTACCGGACATTCAAAATTGTTATAATAATATCGAACACACAAGCACAGGCTTTGCGCCTAATGAGTTAGCGTTTGGTAGGCGGGAACCGTTAACTATTGACAAGGAATTAGGCGATGAATGGTTATTAGGTCATAGTGTGCGAGATACGGAACAGGTGCGGAATGTAGCGATAGAAAACTCTAAAAGTTCTAGTGAACTACGTAAGCGACAGGCGGACAAACGGCGTAAGTTAGTAGTCTATCGTATAGGTGATTATGTGAAACTTAAGACTTTTGTGCGTTCAAATAAAGAACATAAAATCATGCGGAAATTTTCATTGTTGTATAAAGGGCCTTATGTTATTTCGGCAGTGGTATATCCTAACTGTTATACTTTAGTAGATCCGGGTTCAAATGAGATATTGGGTAACTTCAATACTATAAATATAGCCAGGTATTATGTGAGGACGAATAATGGCGTAGATAAATAAGATAGTGAATAAAAGTTATATAATTAAGCTGTAAGCTGTAAATTTGAGTAACTACTTTGTAGATTTAAGGATCTTGCATGGTTTGGAAACAAAAACAAAAAAGAAAACAAAAAAAACAATTTGTATATATAGTAATACGAATTAGGATAAGTTGCGGGTAAGCGAGGTTGTATAGTTAGATAGATAAATAAGATAAGACAGGAGAGAGCTCCATCGAGTTGTGTAAATATTATGTACATAATTGACAGATTCATCGGTCTGTGTACATGATTTGAGATGTCCGTACATATAGAGTAGATATGGACAAAGCATGGGTAGCATAGTGGTAATGAGATCCTTGCGCCATGTTAACTGAGATAAACAGTGTCTCAAGGTCTGGGAGGGGGCTGTAATGGTACACGAGAGTCAGTACATTTGATACTTCATTCTGCGTGATAGAGGGCTAGCCCAACGCCGCGCTGTTTTGAATACGAATCGGTTCAGATAACGTTTGGGGGTTTTGCGTAGCTCAGCGGCAAGTTAGCAAAAAAAAAAACAGAGCCGACGCTTGGGATGGTTCCAGGAAGTTTACAGGACAGGTTTTTTTGTCGCATTCCTGCGAGATGTGTAGAGATCTGAGCCGATTTGGCTGCGCGTTGAATAAATTGTGAATAACTAAATAATGAAAGGTTATTATGGAACGATACGGAGAAAGCTATTATGTTGATTGCAAATATACAATTGCGATTGAGGTATGATATGGAGAGTCTGACATCACTAGTCTGAATATCATTCTAGTGGTCTTTGCTACGCGCGTCTAGCGGTCGGGTATGCTTAATTAATCGCAACAAGCTTTTATTGGTCAGCAGTACCAAATGATTTGAGTGATCACCTACGGTTGATCATAGTGAATATGCGTACACACAATTTGTAGAACGGCGGATCTGCATGGCATGGTTGAAATTAGACCCTGTGTAGTTAGTGATAAGAAGCTTCGCTTGGGCAGAGCGTGTTCGCAAAGGACGCATATAAATACGAGAGCGTGGGAGGGGAGAGCATTCAGTCTCAGCGTCTAGCGTCAGAACTATACGAAATTGTGATTGCGAAGTTTCAGTGGGTTTTCGTGAGTGTCTGAAGCGCCGAGATATACCTCGGTTCCTAACCTTTATATCAACCAACCCCAAATTCCAAAACTATCCTTGGGTCGTTAGAAAAGAACTTGTAAGTCAATTATCTGAGTCTGAGTCTGGGCTTGGAGCGACCCTAAATTCCTTTTTCCTTCACCATAGGGTTCCTGGATTGGCTCTTAGGATATTCGCGGGCTAATCCTCTCCTCATTCCTTTCGAGTAGCGAGTTTTGAAATTCCCACACACACAGTCATTAAACATTCAAATCAAACTCAACCATTTTCGAGTGGTGTCGATAATGGACGTGGTATAACACTAGGTTTTTAGACTAGGCTAGACAGGAGTTTAGTTGCGGCTAAACCTAGGTTGGCAGGGCATAGGGAGACTGTTTGATCGATGAGGTTCCGCGGATGGAAATAACAAATTCAGAACAAAGTTAACACAGATAACATATCCTGTTGATATTTTGACATTTGAGTGTTGTCGGGGACGCGCGAAGAGATCAATTTACAGTCTAAAGTTCATTGTTTAGGTCCGGGTAGGTGTTTTGCATTGCCTTGGGTCAGGTTGGATTCAAGTTGCATCTTTAAATTAAATGTAAATTTCGCTGGAGGTCTAATGTGTAGGCTGAGTCGGTATATATGATTTGGCTCAGCCCAGGACGTGCTGTGGCTAGTGGAATTCATAGTTCGGTATTTATCGAACTATGCACTTCGCTATGGTGTGGGTTAGATCTCCTAAAACAATAATGCTTACGTTTCGATAACATCCAGCTCAAATTGCGCAGAGTTGAAGGTTTCCAAACGTTACGGACCTTTTGAGGTAACCGCTAGTTCAGAACCCATTTCGGAAAATCAATTCGCAATTGTGTAAACCGGTCTTTTCGGATCGTTATTGCCGTGAACCAAATATATAATTGGAACCACCACAAGCCGCTACTAGCGAGCACATGAAATATCATTGAGTACTCACGTCGTAAAACTACGACGGATATCTATACGATATCACAAACAAATATTATAAACTGTGGTCGACCACTAAAAAAAAAAGGTTCCAAGTGCCCATATATACAAAAACCAGATGGTACCATCTCACATAAAATATAACAACGATTGATCTGGCGCAATACACCGCTGACTGATGCGAATTACCGGCTCGCGGACATATATGCTTTCTCTGTCTAACTTGAAACTGTAACTTCCTGAACCAAACTTCGTTCGACTATTGTACGCCTAACGAACTTCTCAACGAACGAGAAATTCAGACTTATCATTCTTAACTTACAAATCTTACAGCTGAATCGGGTCCTCTCATTTTGGGATAGATAGAATAGACGATCATAGCTACTGATAGCGGCGGCGCGACCTTAGCCCTGGGGTTAGCATGGCACGAGGGGTTGCTTGTACAAGCTGTCGACGTCCCCTGCCCCAAGAAGAACGGTCAAGACAATCGCCTCTTTCCTGAAGAATCGCCGCTTCCGAGTGATGGTGGAAGACGCCGTCTCCGAGGAACATCCCGTTGCAGCCGGCGTCCCCCAGGGCTCTTGCCTGTCTCCCGCCTGCTACGCCCGATACACGGACGACATCCCCGTCGGGCCGGGTGCCCAGCTGGCACTCTTCGCAGACGACGCAGCCTACTATGCGTCGTCGTTCCAGGCTCCGCACGCTGCTATCAAACTGCAGCGCACCCTGGACATCTTGCCTGACTGGCTCGCCAAGTGGCGACTGTCCGTCAATGTAGGGAAAACGCAGGCACTCATCACAGGCCAGAGTCTCCTTCCACCATCGCTCCAGCTCCAGGGACAGCACATCGAGTGGTCTTCGCAGGTGAAGTACCTGGGAGTGACCATTGATCGCCGGCTCACCATGAAGCAACACGTTGACAACGTCGTCAGCCAGGTCAAGGTGGCACGCGCCAAGCTGCGTCCACTTTTCGACTCCAGCTTCCCTCTGAGGGCGAAGCTTGGGATCTACAAGACCTATGTGAGATCCCGCCTCACCTACGCGGCTCCGGCATGGTACGCCCTATGCTCGGAGACGAACAAACGGAGACTCCGAGCCCAAGAGAACCTCTCTCTGCGTACCATTGTCGGTGCCCCCCGCTACGTGAGGAACGCGACAATCCAGAGGGACCTAAGATGGGAAACCGTGGACCAGTTTGTCCAGAGGCTGGCGAAGGGCATGTTCGCGCGTGCGGATGCATCACATCTTCCGCACATCGCCGAACTGGCGCCGCACCACGCGCGCCCGCCCAACCGCCGCCGCCTGCCACGCGACCTGGTTGCCTAGCCGGCGATCACCCACTGCACACCAGCGCCACATGAAGACCACCGCCCGCAGGGGCCATCCGATGACCTGTCCACAGGAGTGGACAGAGGCGATTCTTCGGGAAGAGGTCCGTCGACCTGACCCCGACTCCCCACGCCCCAGAAGGGGTGCGTGAGATGACTAAGAGAGAACATTTATTACGAGTGGCGTTTGTGTTGCCGGACCGAACGGACGTGTCCCCTCGAGATCTCGCAAACGCATTTAAACAAACAATAGTTTTCATCCTCGACGCGCGCCTTTTGTTCTGCCTCCGGAGGCCCGAAAACGAGCCTGGCTTATAGGATGGCTTATACCGCGTGTTTCTGTAAGGGTTACCTGGAGAATGTGCGCGATCCATCTAGGCACCTCATCTGTGCAATACCGCGCATTTCAGTGATTGTGATGATACTAGTGCGGTCAAGTGTAATGAATGCCCAGAGAACTGCCGATACTCTTAGGCATCCCATCTGTGCACGCCCTAGAATTCTAGGGCTTGCACAGATGGGATGCAGGATCAGGTGCCTGTTTTAGCCACGCAGCAACAGGCCGGCAGCGAGCGACGCCTACGCAACACAACCTCAACGCTACCACCACTACCGCCGCTAAACACACCAACCTGGTGAGATCATTCCGATTAGGACATCATTGATAGTGATTACCTATCTCTAACTTTATTTCTCTCAGGACCACTCGCCGCCTGACAATAATAAACCACCACTTACCGCGACCGTGGTCGCCCCTATTGACTAAGGCATAATCACATTTATAGGTACGTCATAGGCAGGATATAACAATTCCCTACCTACGCAATATCAAAATCAACTAAATTCAAACCAAACCAAACAGCGTCTCTCATCATACCGGCCGTACACCTCTTAGAAACAACCCACATACACATTCATATTAGCTAAAACAGCATAAGGCTTTCTCCCGTAGTAATATCTTACAATTGAAACTCTACCAATGCCCAGAGATGGAAACTGCCTGTTCCATGCAATTGCAGACCAAATCAACCATCTGTTTGGAGCGACGTTCAACCATACCCACATCAGAAGCGACTAGGCTAGATACGTGGAAGCTAACAGCAATTATCCACGCATCAAACTTGCGATCGACGCACCAAACGCAGAAGCTTTCACTGAGTACATAAAAAATCTCCACATACAGGGCACGTGGGGAGGTGAAGAAATTATCATAGCAGCCGCGGAGTTCTACGTAATAAGTGTAGCGATCCATCAACAAAATGGCCCATCAATCGTATATAGCCCCCAACAAGAATATAACGCAGTCGGAACTATCAACTTGACCTTTTCCGACAGCGCATACATAATAGAGCCCCAAAACGTAATCAACAACCAGTCAAATCTACAGCATCTCACTTTTCCCATACCAAAATACAGCGCGACAACCAAAGTACACTCAAGTTCCACCCGCCCCTAAAACAGATAATATGATAGCGGTAAATATAAACACCTTCCCTCGGCCTACCCAAAATGCACAACTCAAGATAAGATGACCAATGACTTTGATACTTACCGTACCGACACATACACTTACACGCCACAAACACATGCATCCCCCTCCGCCGGGTCAGATACAACCGGGTACTTCATCTTTATGGCCTTGTTCACGGACTGAACCTCGACCCGAGTCACGGACCTAACTAATATGCACTAATGAAGTGAATTGAAATAGGTGATATCAGTGCAATGAGTCTCACTAGCTGAGCAACAACCTGGTGAGATCGCTGCGATTATGATAGCCCTAACTCAGATCAAAAGGCAAAACGAACTCTATATCTGGCAGGTAACCCCCTTCGTAATGCTAAATACCATTTCATAAACAGATACCACGCTCCCTTCAAATTATCTTACCAACTCCAAACTATCCCACAGGCACAGTGCCGTACTAGTAGGTAGGAGATAGGTATACCTAACTACAAAACTAGGCAGGAACCTACCCAATAACAGTAAAACAAAACTAACTAATTATTTCTAACTTTATCCGGTCCGACAAGCCCACAAAAATAAAACAATAATGCAAGCCCGTCTACTATATAACTGCATATTCTGAGAAATAGCGAGAAACAGCCAACAATTGCATAGCATAAAAGGATCATTTCACCATCTTCCAGAAAACAGGCAATTAACAAAAGACTTCCACTGATGAACAATAACAACAATAAAATCGGAGACTTTTGTCCTAAGCGGCTCTCTACCGAGAATAAGGGCGCACGAAGATACGCACAAACTTTGACAATCGCAACCCGTACGACCTGTTAATCGTAGACAAAGGTAGTTCAAATAAATCACGCTATCTCTAAGTTCTTTCTTTCAACAACATCCCAAGAAGATAACCTAATGGAAGCCTTACCAATGCTGAGATGGTAACTGCCTATTCACCGCAATTGCTGACCAAATTAATCACCTATGTCAATTAACATGCAACCACACTCACATTCGTAAGGACCTAGTTAAATATGTAGAAGAAAACGGCGATGAACAGAACAAAGCTCGCAATCACTGAGCCTGAAATCCTCAACAACTCAACATTGAAAATCTACGCTACGGTACTTGGGCTGGAGAGGAGAGTATAATACCAGCTGCCGAATACTTTCTAGTTAACGTAACAATCCACCAGCAAAATACACCATCGCTCACATTCACGCCCAAGAATCCAGCGGATGCAGTGAAATCTATCAACCTCAACGTCACAGGACACCATTACGACAGCGTATACTTGCTTTAATCGCCAAATTTACCCACGGATCAAGCAACCGATAACCAAACTGATAACACCATACTTTCCCCGATACTTAATGCAACACCCATGACCTCCTCAGGGTCAACCATAACATCAACAGAAGACATCTCAGACAACACCGGATATACGATGATACGAAACAGCCCCATATTTATACCACAAGTCACATGCGAGCGTATGCGCATTGCTACTTGGAACGTTAGAGGATGCGCCGAAATAACTAAAAGACTCAACATTAATGCGGAATTGACTAACAGAAACATACACATAGCCTATATACAGGAAACAAACATGATACATATGTCAAAACACTATCTCTGGTATCTGTATGCTCGCATCGGACAAGACGCTATAAAGAAATACAGGAAAAAGGGAATTATAGGAACAAACCTCCTCCACAATATTGCACACAAATATTTTAAAAGTTACATCAAAAGTAAATGCATGTACAAGGGCGAGCTTGTCTCTAAAAATATATTTCTTCCAGCAAAACAAGGCATTACGGGAATTACTATCATAAAAGGGTAGACAGTGCACAATAATTACTATAATTAAAATGCCTAGGAATAAATTAAAATATCTGTAAAATACAGATAGCAAATAATAAATAATTACCGATATATACATAAACTTTACATATAATAATATAAATACAATAACTTTTACGAAAGAGACAGGTTGCTCTTTGATATGTTTCTTAAAAGAAAAAAGAGTCGGATTGTCTCTTATAGTGCAAAGAGGTGCGTTCCAGAGTCGGACCGCCCGCAACCTGAAATAGCGTTTATACGCAGCGCTGCTATGCCGCGGAGTAGCTAAAAGTGAATAATTAAATATCATCGGAGAAATGCTCATGGCAAACTTCTTGGAAGATTTCTTCAGCGATGTGTCTTTATACAATTTGGCGTCAAATCCCAGAGACAAGGAAGGTCTCTGTACATTCCTACCTATTAGATTTGTCAGTCCATCGCGTTCGTTATTTGACGCCATTTTAGTAGCCGCCGCGGTACGCATGCAGACGTCAGCAGCGCTGGAGAGCAACTGCGTCTGCGTCTGCGTAGCGTTGGTTGAAAAAAATTGGCCACACTATTGACAACGGCAGACGGTCGACGCCAATCCTCCGCGATTGGCATGGCAGGATGCGCACGTCAACAAAGGTTATTAGCAGGGTCCACACTGAGCCTCACGCCATGCGAGGCAAGCGCGCGAGGCACAGCCTCGGTCGGTCTGGACGTGCGTCGCCTGGGGCAAACGCGTTCGCTGCCTCGCCCGAGCGTGCCTGAGCCCGAGCCATGCATTGTCGGATTTTTTCGATGCTCAAAGGCGCCTCAGAACGTTTGCCGCGCGCACTTTGGAGGGTCGTGTAACCTGTTTTGCCTCAGTCGGTCGTGTAACGTTTTTGTGATGGATAAAGATTCGTTACGTTAAACTGAGCGCTCGACTGTGGCTCAGCCTCGCCGTGCTCGGCAACCTCGTGCACGAAGATTACAGACCGAGGCTGCATCGCGAGGCAAAAGCTGCAAGGCAAACGTCCGAGGCTGCCTCGCGTGACGCGAGGCTCAGTGTGGACCTTGCTATTGAAGTTCAAATCGGGCAACCGCCGTCTACACTGCAGAAACGGCGCCGATCTGCAGACGTTACCCCTGTAGAAAGACTTGTTGGCACTAGTCTGGCCCACGCTTGAGCCTCTAGGACTACACTACCATCATCAAGGAGCCCATGACACCATGTTATTGTACGATTGAAAGCCTACAAAAAAGAGCATGCATTTTTGAACATTTATTTTTATTTCTAATTCAAGACCAATAATAAAAGCAGAATTTTGACTGCTTTGCTAGATTCGGAACAAACAGAATTTGACAAACAAACTTCAAAATCATAACCAAAAAATGTGCGCGAAATGCAATCGCGCCAAACAAACATTGGTTTTGTTTGTCGGCGACCGGCGACTCAGCATTTATTAAGCATTTCTTTTGTTACACTGTGCGTGTTTATCAGTTAAATCAAATAAAATGGCAGAAAAGCTAGAGGATCTTAATCTTCCCATGACTGTGGTGGCACGCATCGTCAAAGAGGCTTTACCAGACGGCATTGCCATATCGAAAGAGGCGCGGACTGGTCTGGCCAAAGCCGCGTCCGTCTTTGTTCTTTACGTGACTTCTGCTGCCACAAATATCGTGAAGAACAACAAGAAAAAGACGCTAACAGGTCAAGATGTGCTAGAGGCGATGAAGGATATTGAATTCGACAGATTTGTGGAGCCACTAGGCGAAGCTTTGGAGCATTATAAACAGTTGAAGAAAGCTACTGCGGCAAAGAAAAAGGATGGCGAAGGGGAGGAGGTGGAGGTAATAGAAGACGACTGATTGGTATAGATAAACATTTGCAATAAGTAAGTATGGTTAATGTTTTAAGTTTTTGAATAAAGTTGTGATTGATGTAATCTTGTTTTGATATTATTAGATCTACTTACAATTATTTGTGTTGTCACAGGTATTCCAATAAAACAATGTTTTATTTTTAATCACTTTATTTGGGAATAGAATCTTTCCCTAATGAAATCCTATCAACACTAAATTTGACATCTTTCTTTTTCTCATTTCCCTTTTTTACTTATATCTATTTACATTCTCCAAGCTCTCCATCTTTGGATCACTATAACGTCTGAAATAACGAAAATAGATCATATCTCTAATTATTTTTGGTAAATCTATTATTTTAAGTAGGTTTTTTTTTATTAATCACTCTGGAACTAGTACTACCAGAAAGAGATTCTTACATACTCTTTAAAATTAAATTGGCTTTACTTTCTTCAAGCTATTTACTGGAGATGACAAGCTAAAGAAACACCTACCAATCCAAGAGAGATATTATAATTTCTAATGTTACTCTTGACTTTCCCTGCAGGTCATATTTTAGTCCTCGGTGATTCGCAAGCCTACTTAACATGAAATGGAGTATTGAATAACTGGCTAAACATGTGCACAGTTGTGCCTTTGTTACCCCATATAGAAAAAGGAAAAGTAGGCCTTCAAATAGCAATCTAAGTTTTATTTCCCAAACAGGTATGTTAAATGTTCACCAAATTTAGTGCTGCTATGTAGTTTGACAGAACCATATTGGTTGCTATAGGCACTTTCTGCCGAAATACTAAAGTTACTTTTGTTAGGTCACTACTGAAGCGAAGCAGGCGACCCCATGTAGTTTAGTAGACAGCAGGGTGTAAAAATTTTAGTGAACATTTAGGATGAAAATGTTTTTTTTTTGATGTAACTTTTTACTCAAATTGGTAAACCCTAAAACATAAGCCATAAAGTAGGAGGTGGCAGCAAAATAGTTAGCTCCACTGAGCTACTCCTATTCCGAACGCCTTTCTGTACGTATTTACTAAAATGCTGTTAAGGTATCATAGAATGGTTGTAAGTATTTAGTAAAAAGCATGCCTTGGACCTTCTGCATAAGAAAACTAAGTTAAGATTTGAAATGCTATCCTATATTTAATAGATTTATGTAGATATTTTAATCGACTGTAACAGACTTTATTTTCGAAATTTTATAATTAGATTTTTTAAGTTAGTTAATTAAGAATGTTAAATATTTTTTGGAAGATTTTTGTTGTTTTGATTTTCTAGAAGTCCGAAAATTTCAAGACAGATCTTTTTATTGTAAAGATGTAATCTTCTAGTAATGCTTCTGCTTCATACTTATTGGTTACTACCATCGATGATTACTACCTATTAAAAATATAAACATTAACGTAACAAAAAATAAATTGTATCATTTGTAGTAGAATCTCTAATCAAATTAACCAAGCATACATACATACAAATGAATCGTCCAAAAACCCCAGGCAATAATGAACAGCGAGAAACTTAGGGTTGAGGTAGATGGGCAGGAAATAGACTATGTCAATGAGTATATTTACTTGGGCCAGATAGCCTCCTTCAAAAATGGGCAGGATAAATAAATCGAAAGTCTAATTTCTAACGCCCTTCTGGTCCATGAATAAACTAAAAAAGGGGAAACCTTTCACCTTGCCCTCAAGGGCAAGCTCATCGACATGGGTGTCCTGCCTATCCTAAGTCCTAACCTACAGAGCGCTCAGTCATGGTCATTGACCAAACTTCAAAACCCTAAACTGAAGGTTTGCTAGCGAGCAATCAAGCGCGGCATTATGAGTGCAGGTGCATTAGCAGGACAGACAGCATAGGGAACATCACATGCAACACATCCTAAATTAACTGTCATTGTTGATGTGGGTGCTCAGACTGCCAGGCTATAGTACTGGGCCGGCCACGTCAGTTGTATGCACCCAGACAGATGGGTGAAAATCGCGACTGACTGGATGCCACAGACGGTTAGGGCGTAGAGGCAGGCCTCAACGGAGATGGCGGGATGACCTCGAGAAGACACAAAAATAATATTACTTACATATTATTATATATCTCAAACCGTCAATTAAGAAAGTTTTTTTTAATAATTAATTTACAGCCCAAGTCAGTCACACATTTACATTGTGGTAAATCTTCTTAGTTTTTCAAACATTCAAATAAAAACTAAGAAAACTCATAAAAGGAAAGAAAGTAAAAAAATAAAAATAAAAAAATGTACAAAAGTAACATTTATTGTTGACGATTAAAAAAATGTTTTATGTATAACAGTTGAGAGGTACATTTTAGCTGGAGGTTACTTTTTCACAAAATAAGGAATAAACAATATTAATTTAACAAAAATTTAAGATTTGTTCTAAAAGCTCTTTTCCTACATTAATATTCAGGACTTTTAAAATGTTTAACTACCAGTGAAAAAAATGTGGAAGTTTCGCAAAATGATGATGCAAAAATTATCAAATGCATTTTAAATAAATAAAATCATTAGTTTTATATAAGCGAAAGAGGGCGGGGTGTGGTTTAAAAGAATAAAATATTTTCCTCTAAATGTGTTTTGCCAACACTTCGAAAAAAGGAGTGTAAAATATGAATTAAACACTTCAAAACAGCTCTCCTATTAATAATATACAATCGACTAAAACTAATTGGAATATTTGTAATTAAAATTATTGGGTTGTTTATTTACAAAAAATACATAAGCGAGCGTTACTCTCGGTGTTAAAACTAACATACCGAAGTTGTCTTTTTATTTTTTACGGTAAAAGCAATTCATTTGGTGTCTGCCAAATGTCTAAGATCAGGTTATTTGGTTAAATATAAAGTTAATAAATAAAATTGGGCTACATAGTTACATTAATGAACCTACAAATTAAATCGAGGTCTATCTACTACCGCAAAAGCCCATTCAGTTGGAAAGTGTTTCACTAGTTAAAACTAGTATTTACTAAGAGCTTTGGTTAAAGTAAAAATTCGTAGTAATAACTAGAATTTACTGAAATACATGATATAGGTAAAACTAGTTTTAACATAAAATATGCTTCAGTAAAACCCATTATTAGAACGAGTTTTCACTAGTCAACATTATTTATTACTTCTTTAGTTAAAACTAGAATTTGAATCAAAAGCTAGGTCACTTTTTGTCGGAACACTAAAGATGGAGGTCACAACGATTTGTACTGTACTATACAACCTGGAGCCGAGCGAAGCGGAGCAGAGCGAGGCGATCCCATGTGGTTTCACAGAACCGTATTAGTTGCTTAATTGACATTAATTTTCAACCAGCAGTAAATTCCAGTTTTAACTAAGGCACTTAGTGTAAACTCCTTCACACTGAAAACAGGTTTTTACTGCAAAATATCTAATATTACCTAATTTACGAGTTCTTGTACCACCTTATTTTTGACAGACGAAAGACAATCTTTTGGATTGACGAATAGAGTTAAAATAGAACTTAAATCCAATACTGCGATGTAAAGAGGGAATCTGACCGACAGTGCTTCACCTTGATACTGTGTTTACGGCGGCCAAAAGTGTGGTACAAGTCGCCCTTAGCCTTTATAACAAAAAATACTTTTAGAAGAACTTTCCTATAGATAGACCAAGATCACAGTACCTTCTTCTTTAAATGACAAAACCAATTTATTACAATAATATTATATACATTTAAAAAATAAGATATAAATATTAGTCAGTTCTTAAAAGAAACCTAAATAAACCTAGTTTTGTTATATATTCAACTGACCTCAACTTTTATGATATTGATCACATTAAACATCTCAAAAAACCTTTATACATCTCAACATACACATTTGTCAATAATTTTGTGGAAAAAAAACAATCAACCAGTATAAGGTATTGCTGCTATCAATAGCAATTGAACAATCGACACTCAACACTCGCAAAGTCGCTAAGTAGATTTTTCAATTGCGATTGGCATCAGAAATACGTGAACTAGGCTACAATTTTCATTCACTCACATTGACAATTCGGTATTTGACACGGTAGTCCAATGAATCCAGAAGCGTGTCTGAAGTTGAAACAATTTGTACAAAAAGGTTTGACAATATCAGAATTGTACATTTTTATTTGTGCAGTTGTATTTCATAAACTTAATTTTGAATAAAAAAGACAGCATTTGACTATGACGTCAGATGCTTATATTTTCATACAAATCGCGAAGAAAATTTCCGTTTTGACAGTCCATAAAGAGTTTCAATTTGACTACCAGTCCAATAGCGAATTTCTCATATAATCTCGTAAAATTTCAAAGTATAGCTATTAAACGTTCGCTGTATAACATTATTGCTTTCTTTATTTGGTTGGGACAAATAATTTCATTCACTGGAATGGTATAGTGCTAATTGGCAGTGCTATTACAAATACAACTTGGAATGAAATATTAATTGCTCGTTTAAGGCCTGATTGGGATAAAAACTGACCAAGTGCGAGTTTAACTCGCAAATGAAGGATTCCGTGCCAAAGATCCAGGAAAAAATCTGCAAATCACGTTTCTTGTATAAGACCCGCTTGGTAGTTTTGGCGCCTTGAGAAGTGGTGTTTTCCATTGCTTTTAGCTGTCAATAGTCTAGGGTTTTATAGTTGCCTGGCTTCTTTAAACTAATTTATTCAGAATGTAGCCTGGTTCGATGCCCTACTGTGTAATCCTCGTCTGGAATTCCAAGACCATTCGGCAAAAGTAGTCTCGTATCATAACCAGTAACACAGCACCGCATTTAAATGCAACGCGCAACGGCGCGGCCTTTGATAAACGGACGACGGACGGAACGCGCCACTATTTATAGCACTACATCGCACGGAACGTCGCATGTTGCATTAAACACTTCATAAAAACCAGTCACCGACGACACGTATCTAGAAAGACCGTAATGTCTTGTCATCAAACATGATGATTAAAATCTATAGTAATTCCACCACAGGCTGGTCCAGCTAACTCTAGTGCAGAGTGTACATAGCTAAACATTCACAGGAACAATTCAGTATGAGGCCTCGTGTCCTGCTAGTATGTAGAGGTCGTTGCCCTCATCGGTCGACATTGTGTTGTTGTGGAGCGTGTGCGACTCCAGTACAACTACCCTGTGGAACAAAACAAAAATGTCTATCATCAGATACTCTTAATCGAGAAATATATGTGTGTAATAAATTTTGAGCTCCATTGGAGGATTTATGGAGGGAAAAAATCGTTCTAATCTCCGAAAAAACAGGATTCTCCAAATTTCACGTCGATGATCGATATGAGCAGTATTATCTCGGTAATACAAAAAGAGATAGCTCGCTGGTCAAAGCTCCACATTTAATTCCTTCCCGGTCTTTGGTTCAAACCCCTTTTTTGACCTGTTGTTTTTATTTTACCTTTCTCACGCCCTTTTTGGTTTTACTTTATATTTGCAAAGGCAACTCACTTGTCCTGCCCCAGCAGTCGATACACTCTCGAAGTGTCCACAATCTCCTGCGTGACCTCCGCACTGCGCAGGGACCGGCCCTGCATGCCGTGACGGTGGAACGCTAGCACCGAGTCCGCGAGGCACACTGTAGACGAGACAAGGAGAATTGGCTATGGGACTGGGTAGCCTAACTACTCTAAATACAAGTCAGACCTTGAAGCAAAAATACTCGTCGATATCAGAACTGGATATTTCCACCAGATGTAATATGACGTCACATTAAAATATTTACATAAAAACGCAAAGTAAATCTTTTTTTGACAATTCATGACCCTTGTCAAGTAGCCAATTAGGCGTTATTACTGTAGGATAAGAATAAGACATAGGACCCGGAGGCATAGCTGACTGTCTAAAGCACTGCATCGCAAGGGACGTTGCATCAAACACTTTAAAATCTAGTCGCTGACGACACCGTTTTCAAGATAGTTTTCATCAAAACGGTCTCTTCTTGTCACCGAAAAAATCGACGACGACCTTCTCGTATCAGTTCACGAGGAGAGGATCGGATCGCACCCGCCATTACCGACAGCAGATCGATATTAATAAATATATAAAAAATCATGTAGTCCAGTAATGTCCCCAACGAGGGGCACGGGGGCCATTACCCGGATACGAGTAAGATTGAGCCATATTAGTCGGCGGTAAGCCTCCAGTGGTGCACCATTAGCTGTGGACCGCCATTCACTGAAATGATGATGATAAGTACTGTAGGTTTCCTCTTGCATATATACTGTCAATGTTAAAGCTGTCTCCATATTAGACCTTATGCCGAGCCGCGCGTTTCTTTGGCTCTGAGAGATCTGTGACTTCTCTTTCTCGCATAGGGTAAGGAAGGTGGTAAACACTAATCTACTCGACATAAACTAAATCGGTTGGGCCAAGGACACGAGTCAAATACGAGTTTTCAACCAGTCTTACGTGGCGTCCCATTTAGTTACTCAGGAAGTGACACAAAGTAAACTAGTTACTCGTCAGTTAGTTAGTTTTTTCCTTTAGGTCCATTTTGACCTCTTCCCATTTTGACCACTTCACAGTTCAACCACTTCGCAATTCAACCACTTCGCAGTTTAACCACTTCGCAAAACGACTACTTCCCAACTTCATAATAAAATGATTTGAATGAGTATTTAACTAAAGAATAACTAGTTTTGACTAGTGAAAACGCATTCTAATAACGGTTTTTAATTAAGCAATGTCTACGTTAAAACTAGTTTTACTATCATGTATATCAGTAGATTGTAGTTATTATTACAAAATTTTAGCTTTTGTCAAAGCTATTAGTAAATACTAGTTTTACCACTAAAACTTATATGGTCTTATCACAAAAAAATAAACTACTGTTCCACACTTGTTTAGAAACAAAAATGTATAGGATTTGACGTTTGTTTTGAGGTTAAACGCTGTTTCATATTTTTGTGATAACACGGAAACTGTTTTGTTAGGACACACACTTCTTTGTTTGCAAGTGTTGAACAGTTTTTTTTTTTTTGGTAAGGCACTTTATCTTTAAGCTGGTCGTAATTTGCTGCTTTTGAACGCATTATAGAAGGGTAAACATATATTATTACAAATATTCCTCCTTCCTAAAGTGGATTTACGCCCACGTGCTTACGTGCTTAACCTTGTAATTCTTGGGGAGGCCCCATAAAGTCATTAAATACAGAGTTATTATGTCTAGAGAGAAAGTTGGTTAAGTAAAGTGGGTGTTTGCACTTGACTTACAGAAGTGGTCAAAAAGGGAACATGTCATTATGAAACTTGTCTTAATGGGAACTTATCGAATTGGTATGAAAATTAAAAGCTAACGACATGGGTTATAATCGGAGATCAGATAATCGGATGCATATTTACCTAATTGAGGTATTGGCTATTATGAATTGCACTTTGGTACCGAAAAAATCCTGCGACTTCGGGATTGCCAAATTTAGTGTTCTGATTATAGAATCCTATGTATATTTACCTACGTTCAGGTATTGGCTAAAATGGAATGCACTTGTGTATCGATCTTAAAATTCCTGCGATTCCGTAATCGGCAAATTTAATGTTTCCCTGCCCACATTGCCGTTCCTTTCACAACCTGCACATCGGCAATAAAAAATTAGTAAATATGCATCCGAATAGTTAAACAATCCCGGAAAACCGAGATGTTTTTTTTTTAAAGTTGCTTCGATTCCCAGATTTTTCGACATCCCGGGATTTATTTTAAATAAAAATGCGACTTCCATAATTTTATACAGAAAAAGGACTTTAGGTAAATATGCATACGAATATCCGATCTCTAGCTATAATGGACTTAAAGGGTTATTTCCAGTAGATTAGAGAGAGAGTAGATTCCATATGGGGTTATTGGCACAAGGTTCCACTCACGTATACTATCGATGTTGAAGCGGAACTCTAACTGCGGGTGGGCGCGGCGCGGGCGGGCGCCCTCCGCCGCGGGGGGCAGCGGCGGCACCGACTCCACGAAGTGCTCGTGGCAGACCAGCACCTGGAGACAGGAACGGGAGGAATGCGTTACTTCATCGTCCTCTCATCCTGTCACCCCCCAGCAGGGGCTCATTGACCGAGCGAGTGCGTAGCGAGATCAAAGCGTCACACGAAATTTCACGAGAATCGATCAGTTGAGAAATGCGACCTGTACATTTCTCAACTGATCGATTCTCGTAAAATTTTGTGAATAGCTTCGATAATGTGTTTTTTGTCGATGCAGTTTTTGGAAGTTTTGCAAAATGGCGGAGTTATTGGTGCGGCTACTTTCCTATTACATGGGTACAGTCATAAGCTTGTATGTGGTATTGAATGAAAATGTAGTCGGTTTAGTTGTTTTTATAATAATTCCACTTGTTCATCCGATAAACTCCAAGGGGTCGGAGGTATTAGAGGTTGGAAAATAATAATAAATAAAACGCATATTTCCTGTGCCGCTCGCGCGGTCTGCATCTCCCAGAGCCGCTATTATCATAGGGCTCTCGGTACAGTTAGTTTTCCATTTGTTTCCATTCTCCGCTATCTGCTTTCTCTTTCAAGTCGCTTCATCATGGCTTAGGATCGTGGTTGTCATGGTTCACCAAGGATCTCCATATTTTGCTCTCCTGGGTTGCATCCACTGAGCTACGTGCAGTTGGCCCTTCCCCTTGTTCTATCGTATATTTTACCTGTCATTATCTGCCTTTCCAAACACTCAGGGCCTCTAAAACTTAGATTCCAAATGCTACATGACCAAATAAGCCCAATATTTGGTTTCGGCATATGTCGGAGACGAGTCGTGATTTTTAATCCGTGGAGTAGGTACTCATTGGCCCTTAAGTTAGTCCGCCTTGGGGGCAATGTTACTATTTGACAAACTTCGCACAAGCATATTGCAGACTTCAGTAGTATAATATTGAGCAGTCTATCACAAGGAGAGATCATTTCCCTCAATCTTATTGTCAAGCTATGACACTTTTCCGGTGTGAGAGGCTCGCTGGCATTTCCTTCAACAATTGGACACTTTGGAGGAGGAGGGCGAAGGCAGTGAGCTTTAGGGAATTCTCTCACACCTGAAAATGTGTACTAGACTTCCCAATACCATACTAGTAGGTAGATAATGACAGATCAAATTCATTCAAGAACCTTTAGGTCTACGGACTCAACAGATGTGTTGAACGCAAAACCCATCGTAAGTATAAGTAGCATTCTAATCAGGTCACGCGTGTTCAATTTAATTTTATTTCTTGCATAGTTGTGTTTTCAATACCTACATTGCCGCAGCGCGTGAACACACACACACACACACTTTCAATTGTGTTTCTGCCACTAACTGCTAACATTAATAAATAAAACCGATCTAGGTACTCTATTTCGGTTGATGATATCATAACATAACATAGTTCGGCGATGAGATTGCTCCCTAGTAAGCATGAATTACATTGGATTAATGTTATAACCAAATTGACCCTCCGAATGGTCGAGTCGGTAGTACCCTGCCTACAACGCCAGAGGTCCTGGGTTCGAGTCCCGGTGGGACAAATATTTGCGTGATGAGCGTGGATGTTTGTTTCCGAGTCATGGTTTTTTATCTAAGTATAATATTTATCCCTACAAAAGTATGTATTCAGTTGCCTAGTACCCAAGATACAGGGAATCCTAGTTTCCCTCAATATCTAGACCAATGTGTGTAAATTGTGTACACAGCATCATGACTTTTCCATACGGGACAGAACTTTGCCTGCATGCAGCTGGTATTTATACTCCGTTTTGCGGAGAGGGACTAGCCCATCGCCGCTCGGGATCGAGCCACTATAAACTGTACCTACAAATCAATTCATGTATAGGTACTACTTTTAAATGGAATTGATAAATAGCTCACCTCGTTCTAGCTAGGAAAAAACATCTATGTACGAGTATATACCCATTAAATCATTACTTAGTACTATTTCGAGTAAAGGCCTGATCCTTCGGTGGGGACGTTGTACGTATTTGTTGGGCTTATGATAGTTCGGCGATAGACTTTCCCCATGATACCTACAATATGGGTGTTAATGCGGCTGATGTTTGTCCTGAGCGGCGATGAGCTTGTCTCTTCTCTCTAAGAAAAAATAAACTCAATGGCTAAAAGATGCAAACTGTGTGCATCGGTCATCTCGTCTCGCAAGATATTAAAAACAAAAACTAACATAGCATCACAGCGTTCCCATACGGGGTGGCAAAACTATGCCCACGTACATTCATATAAGTATTTGTGTTTCTGGCATCCCATCTAGGAAAGTAAAAACACGTGTAAGTTTTCTTAATGAGGTCAAGCGTATTGGGTTGCATTCGGTAATTTTATTTTTGCGATATTATTTTGCACACTGAGTTGTTTCCGCTGAACCTATGTAAGTGTACGTTGTCAGGGCTTGTGATCATACGACCACACATACACATCCTTTTTTCAGAGTCATCAGTATTTTTATTTATAAACGACGGAAATGCAATTAAAAATTATCACTTCTCTTTGGAAGCTACTACGCCTACTACTTCACCAGCACCTCTACTTGCCATCGCCATCGCCAGCCAACGAGGAATCTGGAAATAATGTACGTAAGTGTTTCACTCTCCACGATGGCACTTACTTACTGGCTCTTACTCAATACCGCCAACAAGTGTTGCTTATGCCCTTTTACCTTTGAAACGTCGATATGCGTCTTTCCTTTCCATTCAGAGTTGTCACCGGCTGTCGTATGAAAGACAAAGAGGCTAATTTTTAACTACGTCATGTGCCTTCGTGAATGAATCTTAATCTTCATTTTGATCGACTATCAATTTCTATATTGATGGACTTCATCATTAATAAGTGTTGTGATATTTCAGGTCTGACAACGAATCTACCACTCACACCGCCAAGGTGACAGCGGCAAAACGACGACAGCAGGAGCTCTTCAGAGATTCTGAAGAGGAATATTTTGAGAAGTATGTTTCCTTTATTTGGAAGTTTCTTTTCATTATGCCTTATTATAATTATACAGGAGTGTGTATTTATAATATGTGTGTCTAAATGTTTTTTCCTGTTTCAGTTTGAAAAGTGCTCAACCACCCAGGTACGTGCCAACACCGAAATCAGTTCTCAACAAGAAGACCGCATCGCCCAAGCCCAAGGCCACGTCCGCCAAGCCACCGCCACCGTCGAAGCGACGTCGTCAGGAGTCGGACGACGAGGAATCGGTGTCTAGGTAAATATGTTTTACGATTCTATTCATCGCAATGCAATGACTTAATTCACTTATCTTGTGTATACAAGTCCCCGTAATCCATGTATTTTCGATATCATTCACAGTGTAATATAACTAATTCGTTTTATTTACAGACGCAAAGCGACGCAAGCCAAGCGAAAGCAGCCTCCGAAGTCAGAAGAGTGGAGGACGCTAGACTCGGAGAGCGACGAGGACGTCGCAAAACAACCACTGCGCTTGTTGTCCAGTTATTCTAAGAGGGTCGCGGACGGAGTCGTGCGTCGCTCAGGATATCTTCCAGGAGAGCTATATTTAGACCTCAAGATTTATCAGGTGGCTGATATAAAAAACGTTCACCCGTTGAAGCGCTGGGAGAAGGCTGTGTTGGCGCTTAAGCTCCAAGGCGATCACGAATCGCCAGAATTTGCAGCTTTGAGGCAGCTGCTGAAACGTTTGAAGTTGAAGTTCCCAGAGGAGGGGATGTTTTTTAACGACCGTGTGAGCCAAAATTTACAACTATAATAAAATAACTAGATATTTTGCTTTTCATTTCATGTTTTGCTGTTAGGTGGTGTGGTGTCCCATGAAAGAGTATTTTTATTATTTTAGGTGTTAGGTAGACAAGTACAGTCGCGCTCACGTCTAGTCACCTTTATAAAAATTTTAAAGTATTGAACTGAGGTGACTTGTATTGAGCGTTACTGTGCTTGTAGATTTATATAGGCTGATTTCATATAGGTATTAATTTTGTTTCATAAGTTTAATTCGTAGGTAGGTATTATTTTTCATATAGGCAGGTAGTAAAAAATTAGGTGTAACTTAGGTAGATAGGTTTAATTATCATTTGTCAGGTTTGATTGATCCTTACATATAATTAAGATGTTGAATAATAATAGATTAGTATATTGTACATCATGTGATGTGTCTGTAAAAAGTAAAAGTTTTTCAGCTCATTTGCGTAGCACTGTACATAAAAACAACAATGTTGTTATTAAGGGTGACGGTCTTGAGAAGATTTCTAGTGCTTTCCGCAGTCGGATCGCATCGTACAGAATAAGCAACCCAGGCGCAGCGTCGGATATGGTCGCGGCGGCGGACGGCGCGGGCTCTAACGCTTGCCTTCCGAGCATCTACCTGCGCTCGCTGCGGTCACGCGTACGTGACCTGATAGAGGCGCGGATCGGCTCCTTTAATAGCGTCAAAGTAAATTTTGAACTGTTTGCAGAGTTTTCGTTACCTAAGAATGATGAGAGGGAGATTAAATCGTTCGCTACGCCCAATATAGTCATCCACAAAAATTATGATTTTAAAGATATTTACAATAACGCTGTAAGTTTAATACTTGCAAAAATCGATGAATTTCAGGAGAGAGACAGTGGTTGGAGTTTTGTAGCAAATTCATATCTGGAGGTCAATATCAACAAATATAATCCTCTGCGAGGTTCAGGGTTTATCGATCTTCCTAGACCTATTAAATATAAACGTGCATGTATCAACATTCAGAATACAGATAACTTTTGTTTTCTATGGTGCATAATGGCAGCTTTATTTCCCGCACAGCAAAATTCACACCGAACGAGTTCATATCCTCATTTCGATACTGTGCTTAACACGAAAAACATGACGTTTCCGTCAGGTTTCAGGGATGTTAAGATCTTTGAAAAGAACAATGATACCATAAGTATTAATATTTATGGTCTCAGTGAAAAGTCTGATGTTGTAGGACCTTTGTACAAATCTGTTCACAAGGGGCGGAAGCATCGTATAAATTTATTGTTTTTGGAATCGGGTGCGCTAACACATTATTGTCTTATTAAGGATTTGAGTAGGCTTGTAAGATCTCAGATAACTAAACATGATGGTAGAATTTTTTTCTGTGATGATTGCTTGTTATTTTTTTCTAGTGACAAAAAACGTAATGATCACGTGTGCAGTGGTGTGAAAACATCGTTGCCTGATAAAGGGACATTGATACAGTTCAAACATTTTGAACGCATGCATGATATGCCATTTGTCATTTACGCAGATTTTGAGTCTATGCTACAACCTCGGTCGGAGAAAAACTCGAATTTTACGGAAACGATTCAAAAACATATTCCAGTAGCGTTCGGATATTATATTGTTTGCTCCTATGATACGTCTTTAAATCGGTATCGATCGTACCGAGGTCCTGATTGTGTTCAACAGTTTTTGAAAATATTAGGCGATGATGTTGAAATGATAAGTAAAATTCTTAACGATCCAATCGACATGTTACCCCTCACTGAAAATGAGCTGAAAAACTTTTTGGAGTCCAAATATTGTTACCTCTGTAATAAGTTAATATTCGAAGGAAAGGTGAGAGATCATTGCCATTTGACTGGGCGCTACCGCGGAGCAGCACATGAGTATTGTAACCTTCGATTTAAGCTCCCCAAATCATTTGTCCCTATTTTTTTCCATAATCTGTCAGGCTATGACTGTCATTTGTTTATACGAGAGCTAGGTGAAATGCATGGAAACATAAATGTTATAGCAAAAACAAAAGAAAATTATGTGTCTTTTACAAAGTTCTTTCCTGTTAGCAATAATAAGTATATGGCTGTTCGTTTTGTTGACTCGTTTGCATTTTTAGGTACTAGTTTAGAAAAAATTGCAGAAAATTTAATAGTTGAAGATTTTATTCATCTCTCTCGTTGCTACCCAGATAAACAGGAATTCGACTTATTGAGACGTAAAGGTGTTTATCCTTACGAGTACATGAATAAGTGGAAACGTTATGATGAAAATAAATTACCGCCGCCTGAGTGTTTCTACAGCAGCTTAACTGATGAGAATGTTTCAGAGTCAGATTATGCTCATGCTCATTGTGTTTGGCGTGTATTCCGTTTGTCGAACCTTGGTCAATATACCGATCTATACTTGAAATCAGATGTAATGCTGTTGACGGATATTTTTGAGAGTTTTAGAAAGACGTGTAAAAATAATTATAGGTTAGACCCAGCTTTTTACATAACGGCTCCCAGTTTAAGTTTTGATGCAATGCTGTTGAAAACAGAAGTGAAATTAGAACTAATACATGATTTGGAAATTATTCGGATGATACAAAAAGGTATTCGCGGAGGCGTCTGTTTATGTTCTACCCGCTATGCCAGTGCTAATAATAAGTACCTCTCGGACTACAATCCCTCGGAGCCTGATAGATACTTGATTTATGCTGACGCGAACAATCTTTATGGTTTCGGTTTAAGTAGTTATTTACCGCATTCTGACTTTGAAATGATCGAAAATCCTATGTTTCAAGTTTCTGACATTCTCTCTTTACAAGACAATTCAGATGTAGGTTACATTTTAGAAGTCGATCTAGAATATCCGGAATCCCTGCATGATCATCATAACGATTTACCTTTCTGCCCGCAAAAATATGTACCGCCTGGATCGAAAACATGTAAACTGATACCGAATTTGTATGATAAATATAATTATGTTATACACTATATTCATTTGAAAACGTGTCTCAAACATGGACTGAAATTAAGAAGCATACACAGAGTTATTAAATTTAAGCAAGGTCCATATTTAAAACAATATATTGATTTAAATACGAGATTGAGGCAAAAAGCGAAATCTCAATTTGAACAAGACTTTTTTAAATTATTGAATAATAGCATTTTTGGCAAAACCTTAGAGGATACCGAAAAAAGGTTAAGCGTTAAGTTAGTAAATCAGTGGTCCGATAAAAACAACAAAACGAAAAAACGTCTAGGCGCAGAGCAACTAATAGCCAGACCTAATTACCACAGCTCAACTGTATTTACAGAAAACTTTGTAGCGGTCCAGATGAATCCTGAAAAAATTACTCTCGATAAACCGATTTACATTGGTTTTTCTGTTTTGGAAATATCTAAGAGTCACATGTACGATTTTCACTATTCTGTTATGAAACCTTTTTATGGTCCTAATATAAAAATGTGTTACACAGACACTGACAGTTTTCTGTATTCCATAGCAACGAAAGATGTTTATAAAGATATAAAATACAATTTTGCTCAATACTTCGATACTAGTAACTACGCTGTTAATAATATATACGGTATAAGGAGGCAAAATAAAAAAGTGCCTGGGTTATTTAAAGATGAGTTAGGAGGTCAGCTCATAGTTGAGTTTGTAGGCCTACGATCTAAACTTTATTGTATAAAAACCGAAAATACTGAAATAAAAAAAGCTAAAGGTACCAAAAAACCTGTTGTAAAAACAATGAGTTTTAAGGACTATAAACGTGTGTTATTAGATAATAATTTAGTTAGGAAAAGAAATACGGTATTTAGGTCATTAAAACATGAAATGTTTACACAATCGCTTAATAAAATAGCTCTATCATGTAAGGACGACAAACGCATCATCCTTAAAGATAACATATCAACTCTTTCATGGGGCCATAAATCAGCGTTTTGAGATGTAAATAATATAATATAATTAGTCTTTAAACTATAGCTTGTAAGCGAATATTGGTATATTGAAATAAAGTAATGTGTTGTCGGACTATTTTTCGTGTTTCTTTTAAGCTTATTTTACAACATACCCTACTAAATGTACCTAGGTACAGCCAGCTGCAGAGAAAAATATCCTCACCATAAAAGTATCACCCGTATATCAATCACCCCACTGAGGGTTAAATTTTTCTGCAGCTGACTGTATATTCGTCAGATACCAGCCAGAATGGATTTGTATATAGAGTTTATTTTAGAAAGGTTTTCGAAAAGATAGATCATATTGCATGAAAGTGATGACCATGAAACAATTACGATGACCTGTCGCAACGTGAATATAACACGTGTCGCGTTCAAGGAATTCAAATTGAAATACAATGATACTTGCATTTTCGCTTTTGCTTAAATAGACTCAAAGAAAATGTTAATTATTCATTAGGCCAGCAGGCGAGCGCACTATAGGACCAGTACCGCTCTCAATCAAATTATTACGTGAGTATTACGCTACCTACTACATAATATGATTTAGTGTTTTGTAGTATTATTATTATTATTATTTTGTTCTAATCATTGCTATTTGGTTTACAGATAATGGACCCTTCGGACCTGTGGTTTCCGCATGCCCAACAACAATTGGAGGACTTTGATGAGGTTGCCGCTTCAGTGGAAGCAAGACAAGCTAGCAACAGAAGAAAATTCCAGAAAAAACGAAAAGCTACATCATCATTTATAATTACGAAAGTGCCGAGAAAGGGACATCACAAGATTAAAATTGAAATAATTGATTTGAACGCACAGACTGGATCATCAACCCCGTCGAATGATGTAGCGGTCAGTGCGCAGTATATTGTGTGTGATGTAGTGGACGAAATAATGGACATGTCCGAAAACCTAATAAAGAAAATTTGTAAAAAAATCTGTGATGATTCAAGTGTTTAAAATAAATTTTCTTACATGGATATTATTTGGTATTTTTATTACTTCATTTATGTCCTGCATAAAGTAAAATAAAAACATGAAATTTAGTTACTTACTTAAATAAAATAATTATGGTTTGGTAAAGTGATTTCGGTACTGGTGAAGGTAATCTATTCATATAATACACTCGAGAGTAATGGATTCGAGTCAGTTAAATATAAATCTTGAAAACTAATTTTGTTTAATAGACAATATAATAAAATACAATACCTTCCTTTAAGGAGTAATTAATTGTCTTAATCAAACTACGAAATATATAAATATTTCATTCATTCATTCATTCATTCATTTCTTTAAGCTAGCATTCTTAAGTTTCCGACTTTTATAAGCGACCCAGATTCATTTCTCTTGTGTAATCTATCAAAAAGTGAAATAAAACAAAAAAGTATTGAAAATATTCTTTAATCTCGCTAAGTCAATCAGTTAATTATTAATTGGTAGGAATACTATCATACATTTGGATGCTGATTATTTTTGAACCATTTTTTGATACACAAAACGTTCCTCAAAGCACAGTAATTAGTCTTATGCGTTACACAACTAAAATCAATAAACTGCGAGTTGTAAGTTTTAAATAGCTGCATTAAACTTGGACATCCGATATCTTCTATATTCTTTACAGTACAAATGTCACAGAGGTCTTTAATCCACTTCGATTTTTCTAAACCTTTAACGAATACAAGTTTATTTTCTAGGTATGGTACTATTATCCTCTTGAACTGTATGAAATCAATGTGTCCATCAGCCCATCTATATCCAAGGTTATTCTCAATCCATTTGACGCATTTTTTTTCAGAACTAGTTAAACATCGATATGGGAATGGAGGTTTTATGAGAAAAATTTGAGTGTACTCATTCGTTGCTAACGCAAGTTCTTTAACAATGAAGCCATTATTATCGTTTTTAAATCCTTGTAAATCCACGAACAATGCATTTGTGCTATTCATGATAATTTTCGAACAATATTGCTCAGCGGTTTATATTCAAACAAACAGTCGTTCAGTATGAGACAATAAGCTGAGGTTTGATCAGGTATTTCTGCTTCACTCTCCAGTTCAAGCCGCACATTGACTACCGGCCCAGATTTAAGATTATCGCTTTGCCTCGAACAGTCTATCACAAACAGTGGTGTTAATTCCTTGAACTCTTTTGCATTCAACAATGGTTCAGTTCTTCTGCCGTAATAAGACTGTTGAAATCGAGTGTATTGTTCGTATAATATAGCAATATTGTCGTTCGAAAAGCTCGCATTCATATTGTCGTAAGGAAAGTAAGTAGAGTTCAGATACACTTTGACGTCACGTAAATTGCAGTGATCAAATTGCGACATGTCAGTAGTAGCATTATTTTTCCTGTTCGTTTGTAAACCTAGAATGACGTATCGAGGTTTTTCTATTTGAGATGATGTTTTGATGGACCATGTATGCTTCGTAGTTCTTGGCAACAATGGATATTCATATAAATCCCAATTTCTAAATGCTACTTGAATGGATCTGTCTTTTTCTAACAACCGAAGAAGGTTGATTCTTTCTACATCAGAAACTTTTATATGAGGAACTCTCCATACAATTTTATGAATTACTACATCTTCCACGACTTCTCCTGTACTTAATTTCAATGCATTGAGGTTAGTGTTACTGCGCAGCAGAACAAGTTCATGTTTACAGTTGATTATGACTTTTTTGTAGTCCTCCGCGAATCCGAGAATATTACTTAGTGGTATAGATGCTGAAAATTTTCCTGACTGACTATTTTTTGTTCCATTAATATCCCAACCCCAAACTTTTGACATTTTCGACTCACTCTCATTCATAGATAGCAATGATTTCATAGTGGTAGTTATGCCAGCGTTTTTAATTTTGTCTATTTCGACTCCATTTAGTTCATATCGTATATCTTGAAAAAAGAACAGCAGTGGATTATTTGTAAAATGTACACTGGCAGCCTGCTGCCTTGGGTCTTTCTTGAACACATTAACAGCGCCTTCCAAATATAAAGTGCTAGCTGACGGGAGTACATACAGATCTTGTTGATTGATCGGTATACGAATTTCGTCATTCCTGTTAAAACTAGTCACGTATGGCTTATACGAATGAATCTCGACACCGTCGATGGTATTATCATAAACAGGTGTACTCAAAATATCTAGTATATTACTCATTTTAACAGTCCGATTAGTTTCAGGAATTTTTTATTTTTTGATGTTAGTCTTTTCTTCTTTAAAGTTCTTTCCTTGGGAGCGATTGGAGTGTGACTAATGATTTTGGATTGCGGTGGTAAGGTTTTATTAAATTCGATCATTTTCTTTTAATATGTAAATACAACTGAATTTCTTCACCACGTAAATTAATCAAGTTATTATTTATATCCAATAATCTTATATTTATGCTGCTTATGTTATTTTGATTCACTGGGAAATAAATAATATTCTTAGGTATTTCAATTAATCTATAACCTGGAGGGACGTTAGGTGCAAACTCATGTATAATGTGACTTGACATGCCATTTATATATGATCCGCTCACTACATCACACTCTACCCTGACCACAGTAGTTGAAAGAATGTTGACAGGATGTTGTGATTCATGTAGTACATTCGCTTTGAGCAACTGTCTACCGAATCCTAATAAATTACCTAAACTATTTTTTTTCTCAAAATGAATATCTTTCGTGCCAATAATATGTGTTCTTAATGTATTATTATTGCACGTTAAATTAAAGTTTACATCGTTCAGTTTTCCTTTCAAAAAATCGTTTATATCCTGCAACTCGTAAACCCCTTCAGGAATTTCTATACTACCATTTTCACCATAGTAAAACTTGTTATTTTTGGTATCAATGTTTGGGATGGAGTTAAATGTAGATAAATATAGCAGAGCGCACTCATATTCACCATCTAGTTCTAGCGTAGGGGAATATGTAGTCGTCAAAAGTGACTCATTGCCAGTTATGGATAGGGTGAAGGACATTGTAACAATGGTGTAAAATAAACGCTGACATCTTTTTTATACATCATGTTTATTCCAAAAATCGAACAAAAACTTTAAACATAAATGTCCACAGTTTGTGCTATTGTAAGTTTGATAACGGGTATAGTTATAATATAAGTTAGGAGTATTTAGATATTTTACAACTTCAACGGGTGGTTTCAAGTCTCCGAAACTATCAAAGTATTCATAATAGTCATTAAATTTTATGTAGGCTACCCAGTGCGTTCCTTCCTTGTAAGAATCGTCCAAATTTATTATGCCACATTCTATACTTCTTGGTTTTCTTGGCAGAGCATCTTTCATGTAGACCCCACGAAAGTAAGGTATTACTTTTGCATATTTCATTAAATCCACATTCGTTAGAGCACGCTTAGGTAGCCTCTTTAACAGTTTTTTGAAGGTGTTATAAATAACCCACTACCCTTTTTGTAAGGTTTTATGTATAAACCTTTACCCAATGCAATTGATTCCATCGCTTTGTTATGATGTTGAGATTCTCGTAAACTTTCTTGGGCTGCTTTATAATCATTAACACTTTTCGCTATTCCAGCAGCTCCTCCAGCAAGAGTTCCTAAAGCGGACAGCCCAGCAAATATTGGTAGCAATGGAAGAATCCCTCCACTTTTAGGTAGAGGAATAATTCGCGGTATCTTTATATCGTGTTTGGTACCAGCAGAAACTATTTTCTTGGCAGCAGAATATGCTAATTTAATAGCTCTGTTATTACTTTTTGGTTTTAGCTTTTTAAGGTCACCCTTTATTTTTGATACCATAGCTTTAAAATGTTTCATTCCTGCGCCTGTTTTCAGTTTCCTCTTCATCACTTTATTGACCAGCCATGATGCAATCTTTTCACCACTTTTGGCTTCTTTCGATCGAAGTCTTTGTTTCGCCATATTTAATAAATCCAAATCAGCTTTATGCCTATTATCCAAGTCCTGGAACTTTGTATATGCTATGTCGTGAACCATACACGCGTCGTCCAATGGGTTGATGCCTCTATCCCCGCGGGCTAATCGTTTCACCAGCTTCGTTCCAGGCCCACAGTAATTATAGCCAGGTAGATGTAACTCAAACGGTAAATTATTTATGAAACTGTTAACTATACCTCCACCTTGCATAACTGTTTGAAGACTAATGATATATTTTACACAAGTGCCTTTTTATCGATCCAGCTATTTTCAGTTTCATTCAAACCCAGCCATTTTACATATAATTTATTTCCTTTTTTCCTGATAATTTTTTCGATTAAATAAACATTAGGGTATTTAGTCATCTGGAGTTCTTGATCATAGAAGCATCCTAAAATCGGTTGTCTGCGATAATCTTCTATCAAATAAGTTGTAGGAATAGTTCTGTTCACCTTCTTGATAACAAATATTTCTGTTGACCAATTAGGAGTATAGCCTTTTTTAAAACATCCTTTGTACTTACTTATTCTTACATGATCACCCACACGAAATTTTGGTTTCCTTGAAATAATACTTTTAGTCTGAAATTTCTTTATATTATCTGATACGTTACTTTCATTTAACTTATTTACTTTTACGGGCTCGTGCTGCGTTACACGATGTTTTGTTTGATTGTAAGAATTAACAACATATTCCAACGGTTCCGCCACCCACTTATAACTACCTTTGAGATTGAAATACTTATATAGATTTGTTTTTAATGTTCTGATTAATCTTTCTACCATAGAAGCTTTTTTAACCGAATATGTAGAATAATGATTGATATTGTATTGCTTTAAAAGTTTTTTGAATTCATCATTATAAAATTCGGTGCCCATATCTGTTTGTAAATTGTGCGGTCGTCTTCTACTTTTCTTCAGAATGTTAGCTAAGGCTTGACAAACTTCTACTTTTGACTTCGTTTTAAGAGGTATAGCCCATGCATATTTAGAGAAGCAATCAATTACGACAAGAATAAACTTATAACCTTTATTGTAAATTTTCAATGATATAAAGTCGATCAAATCTGCCTGCCACAAATCATCAATTCCCTTGAGAACCACTGAACGACGAACAAAATTTTTTCTTGCATTTTTATGGATTTCGTTTACCACCTGCTGCTTCATCTTTCGCCAACGACCTTATGATAATATCTAATTCTCTCTTCGTATAAACATCCTTTATAAAGTCATTCATCACTCTTTGTACATCATTCATTGCTTCATTCAGTAGAAATTTAGCATATTCCCGTAAATCATTACTCTTCATATCAACGTACTCCTTGTTGACGGCATCGTCTGACTCTTGAGGCGCCTTTAAACCTTTTAATCGTGACGATTGAAGATCAAAATGTCCCTCTTCGTTTTTGGTCAGCGCATTGTCAGTAAAATCAAACAATTCAGATAAACGTAAACGCTTATGAACATGATGACCGAATTTATCAATATTCATAGCACTGAGCTAGGTTACTCAAGTTATTGGTTTAGAGGTTAACAATGAAATAAATAAAAACATTTCAAGCAGTTTTATTTATTCTAATCAATCAAGTCACTTTCCCGCAGTTCTTCTATAATGGATATAATTTCATTATCAAGTCCAGTGTTTCCAGCATCTCGAGATGCTATTAGTAATTTCAACCTATCCACAAGCTCGTTTGGATCATCCCAGTAGATATAGTCTACATTTTTCTTCCATTTTTTTAATAGCGGTAATCCCGAACCTTGAACTTCACTGCTTCGATCGTCATGTTTATTAAAAAGAGGTTTAATTATATTTAAGTACTTTCTTCCTTTATTGCTCTTTATTGGTTTGCTTGGATCATATTCTCGTCTATGCGCATTCGTCTCTAACAGCATCAACTTGTAGTTCGCGATGTCTTCCTCGGTTATAACTTTTAAGTCAGGCGATCCTTTGCTTATTAGCTCCATCAAACCAGGAGTTTTATTGTATTGACGACTGCCCACCGTAATTTTATTTTCAGTGATAGTAACATTAGCTGACCCCATCATAAGCTTTCGTCCATCATGTCTTATTCCAAAAGGAGTATCTTTTAAGCGATATTCTGACATTGACCATGAAGAATAATCTGGAGTGTGTGTAGTCGACTTTTCTGACGTGTCACTTTCATCATCAGATTCATTTTCAGAAATGTCTTCTTCTGTATTTATAGCAGACGCAGTAGGTGTCATAAAATTATCACTTTTTCGCTTATTTTTTGTAGTAACATTTCCTGCATCCCATTTAATAGGTTCATCGTCTTTGTCAAACTTCATTTCTTCTTTCTTGATAGGTGTCAGTACTTCTTTATTTTCTGTTCGTTTTATTGTATATGTGAGTTGATTAAGTGGACTGATAACTGGCTTGAAAACATTTCCTAGAGCTTTATCGTATTCTGATTCAACGTTGCGCATTTTTTTAAACTTTTTCTTTACAGCTTCAGCGACAGTGACAATTTGCTTTAAGTTTTTTTCCATAGCTAGACTTTGTATTGTATGCTCTTCCTTTGCACGGTCAAATGCAGTGTTTTTGCATTCACCCAGACTTATATAGATTTACGAAGTAAACACAACGAATGTGTCAAATTGTTTTCGATAGCAACCTTTATTTTTTTCACAGTCTTTGTTTATGACCAAGTAGCTGTAAGGATCGGTCCATATTTTAGAGCACATTTTTCTGAATTCGTACCAAGTCATGTCTGTATTAACATGTTCATCATATACATGACGCAAATTAATATCATCCTGTTTGAAAAGTACAATTAGATTTGCGTTGTCTCTCACAAGTTGTTTTGGAATTTTACTGTAAGTCTGGTTCAAATAAAAACTATCAATATTATTGTGTCTGCCCATTGCAAAATAGTCACGTATGTTGTTTTGATTTTCACATGCGACGTCATCAAAAATCATCACTGAATTTGACTTTGCTTCTTCTGGACTAAGTACTTGCTGGTTTGCGTTAAATTTATGGAAGGATACGCCTGGCACTAAACCCAAAACTTTTTCAAGAAAAACGTATTTTGGTTGATGTAACGTTTTTGAATAAACATAAACATTCTGAAAGTGTAGTCCATTTTCATGCAATAGAAGACCGATCATAAGGTTAGTTTTCCCACAGTTTGATGGTCCGCAAATAAGGCATCTTATTGAATTTGGCAAAAGGTTTCCGTGGCGAAATATTTTATTTGACGCTTCTAAAGAACAGAGATTGTCTACATGTAATGAACTTTTCTGTTTTAAAAACTTCATGCTGCTGTAGGTATGCTGCAATCGAGAATCAGTGTTAGACTAATGAATATTTTGGACCTAAACATAATATATTGAGGTTAACAAACACTAATACATTGCGATCTGAAAATATCTAGCGTTCAACACATCTGTTGAGTCCGTAGACCTAAAGGTTCTTGAATGAATTTGATCTGTCATTATCTACCTACTCATACTACGGAAGCCTGCGATATGCTTGTATGAGGCCTGTCAATTAGTAGCATACGGGTTACTTTAAGAGTATACCTAAACTAGCTGACCGGGCGCGGCTTCGCATACGCTATTTGCGAATTCTAATAGGTCCCGACAAGAGACGAGAAAGAATGCTGGCCGCTGTGACTTTTAGACGAAAAAATAAAATGAACCATCCTGAGACTTCAACGAATAGTTTAACAGAAAGTTCATCCAAATCGGTCCAGCCGCCTTTTACGAGATTAGTTCTTACCGACACATTTTGGGATGCATTTTTTTTATATAGACTAGGGGCTAGCTTTTGGTCAAGGTTGGAAAACGCCAACGCAAAAGCTCATGTTTACAACACTGAACCTGAGAGACAAGATTGAATCGTGTGATTGATGAGTTTGATAACTGAAACTGGCTGGTTCCGGGAGCCTAAGTGATGATGTTGACAGGGGGAGGTATCACATCGCGCACCCTAATACCGAACCCTCAAGCTGGATGCTGCTAGCCACACGCGAGGAAGGCAGCAAGGAAGGTCCGATGCCAGCCAGACCTGGTCGTCGGCGGCGTCTGGACGAGGGTAACAGGCCACACCCACGCCTGCGCGGGCACATGGGCGGCTGCCCTCTAAAGGGCTGTGGCCGTTGGTGCTGATGATTGATGATTATGGACATTTCATTTAGTTTGATGGTTACACTTCATTATTTGAAACTGAACAATTATGACAATGGCAAAGATGTTTATTTGGTCATAAATGTTTGTAACTAGGTTTTATATTATTTACAGTGTTTCAAGTGATGGTACCCAGTAGTACTGGGTGTACAAATATTAACCTTATTATATAACGTCTTAAATCTAAATTTAATCTAAACATATTTAGAGTAGTGGACATATTTACAACTTAAATCAGTATAAGTATTTTATTATAGTTTTATTTTATGACTAGGTGTACTAATATTGGGATGCTACACCGCTTCACAAACTTCGCAAACCGTGGGCTAACACGAGAAAGAAACGGCAAGTAAACTCAATCTAGCCCATTTACTTCGACGCGGATTTGTTGAGTTATCAGTTCTTTGTCATATGACACTATGCACTATACGTTGATAAACGGATCAAGGTTAAGCTGAGAGGTACGCTTTGACAAACGACCGCCCATGGCAGTGTCTTGCGAGCAAGGCTGATTGAATGAAGGACTGGTTGAGACATGAACCAACATTTTAGAGAGATAGCATTATTAATGACAATTGCTCGTTCTTTCTTTACTACCGAGCTTAAAAATTAAATATCTTGTTAATTTGGATTAACAGAGTTGATGACACTGCGCGTGCTGTAAGGAAATGTCGTGTTGATGTTGGTTGGCTCTAAACATGGGTGAATTTCAAACGTATTAGATAAACAAACAAAAACTAGTTTCAACACGTACCGTGTCCTTATTTAGCTGATGTACGGCGCGTAGCGTGTGAAGCCGCTCCGGGCGTGGGATCACTGTGTTAGAGTTGCCCACGCAGCTCTCCAGCTCGTCGGAGTGGAACCATGTCGCACCTGCAACGATGTCGTGTCAATCTCAGAACGTATACAACATTCTTGAGAAGATTTAGGATAAGATTCAGAGAGAAATTACCTACAACACTACGTTGGGCCTTTAAGCCGAAAAAACTATCTTCCTAGACGTTTTTTTAAGAGGAACCAAACTTCAAACTTTTTTTTTTATTCAAAATAGATTTTTACGAACACTTTTTGAATGTCATTTGAATCGATGTAATGCAAGAAAAACTACTACCGCTTCGGAAAGTGTTATGGCAGCGGAGAAGAAGCGGCGCAAGGAACTCGTACACTGCTACACGAGCGCTATGCCTGCCTGCCTTATCTGTCCTTGCTTTAGGATTTAAATACAATTTATCTGTTTACACCAGATTTGATGTCGAGTTAATGTAGATCTATTATCAGCTCGAACAATAACAGGGGTGATGTTGATCAGCTGTTGCTCAACAGAGTTAATGTTGATCAGTTGCCAACATCGACGAACTAACACACCAGAATTAATATAGATCTATTATCAGCTCCAACACTAACAGGGGTGATTTTGATCAGCTGTTGCTCACCAGAGTTAATGTTGATCAGTTGCCAACATAGACCAGCAAACCGAGTTAATGTAGATCTATGATCAGCTCGAACACTAACAGGAGTCATGTTGATCAGGCGTTGCTCACCAGAGTTAATGTTGACCAGTTATCGACATCGACAAACAAACATACCAGAGTTAATGTAAATCTATGATCAGCTCGAGCACTAAGAGGGGTGGTGTTGATCAGTTGTTGCTCACCAGAGTTGATGTTGATCAATTGCAGCTTGAGCGGCTTCCTCGTCGCGCCCACACAGAGCAGCGGGTATTCTAGTTCAGGGACTATGATCAGCTCGAAAACTAACAGGGGTGGTGTTGATCAGTTGTTGCTCACCAGAGTTGATGTTGATCAATTGCAGCTTGAGCGGCTTCCTCGTCGCGCCCACACAGAGCAGCGGGTATTCTAGTTCAGGGACTATGATCAGCTCGAGCACTAAGTGGGGTGGTGTTGATCAGTTGTTGCTCACCAGAGTTGATGTTGATCAATTGCAGCTTGAGCGGCTTCCTCGTCGCGCCCACACAGAGCAGCGGGTATTCTAGTTCAGGGACTATGATCAGCTCGAGCACTAAGAGGGGTGGTGTTGATCAGTTGTTGCTCACCAGAGTTGATGTTGATCAATTGCAGCTTGAGCGGCTTCCTCGTCGCGCCCACACAGAGCAGCGGGTATTCTAGTTCAGGCACTATGATCAGCTCGAACACTAGCAGGGGTGATGGCAAGACGCATTCTATGTTCTGTGGAGAAATATGGTATTTAGTGACCGACCGAAACTGGATTTTCAGCAGAAACCGAAACCGAACCTTCGGCTTTTCTCCTAGTTTCGGCCGAAACCCAAACCGAAACAGGAAGCTTATAAACTTGTACAAATGTGCACAATTCTCTTCCCATAGAAATTTCTTGAACAACGTAATTTTACCACTCTTATTGTAAGTTTTTGTGTTATTTCAACCAATACAAGTTTTGTACGAGGTATACTATAAACAGGGAAATATTAAACTGCAGATCAATAATAGTGATTTGCACAGCAAATATACTGATTTTCATAGCAAATATCAGAGCAAAATACTGCGGTAGCTTAGGTGAAGGGTAAAGGGGGTGAGCGAAGCGAAGCATTTCGCGTTGTAACGTCCTTTCTAGGGTTCCGTACCCGAAGGGTGCCAAACGGGATGAGAGATGCAGAATCGAGCTACTGAACCAACGGGTCACAGAGAGCGTCATAATTGATGACAGGTGTCAATTTTTTTAACAAGAGCTTGATATTTGACAAGACAATTTCTAAAGCGCGTCACACAAGATAGTAAAATGACAGTTAGAGCGGGCGCGCACGGGTTACTTTTTTGTCAGTGTGACAGTGACAGAGCTATACTCCAATCTCCTTCTCCTTGTTTCGCTTAGAAAAGGAAAGAAACACTGACGCACAGCTCTATCATTGTCACTTGCGCTCGTCCGCTCTTACTTTGTGACAGACATATTATTGAAAGGTTTCAAAACATCTTGACAGGTGTCACAACATCTTGACAGGTGTCACGACATCTCGACAGGTGTCACAACATCTTGACAGGTGTCACAACATCTTGACAGGTTTCACAACATCTTGACAGGTGTCACAACATCTTGACAGGTGTCACAACATCTTGACAGGTGTCACAACATCTTGAGAGGTGTCAACTGTCATCGCGTACCTTAAGCAGCATGAACTTGTGCAGCGGGTCGTACCACTGCATGAGGAACAAGCCCGCGGGCGTGGCACCGCACAGGTACTTGTACCCGTTGTACGGGTTGCGGGCCACCGCGCACCGGATGCAGCCTGAAGGAAAGGAAATATTTATCAGAATCGGTATACCCTGTACCTGTAACATGACATAGCATCGCGCCTTTTTACCCGACTACGCCGACGCAAAAAGGAAGGTATTGTGTTTGACCGGTATGTATGTATGTTAATTTGTTCTACCAGAACATATAGACTACTTATCAGAAATTTACAAATGAGGTATCGTTAGAAGCGTCTTGATCGTTCACTGGTAATCGGCTTTGTTGATGTATATAAGTATGTCACCTCCGAGAGATCTGTGTGGGTGTGTTTGAGATCTCTCTCGAGAAAGAGGGTGTGAGAGAGAGAGACACTATCTCTGGTGTCGGGCACGCGAGTGGTCAGCGCGAAGCGGCGCGGCAGTAGTCTGGGCGGCAGGCGGAGCGACTTGTGTGTGTATCCTAGTGTGGGTGTAGTCACCTCTAGCGTCGGGCACGCGAGTGGTCAGCGCGAAGCGGCGCGGCAGTAGTCTGGGCGGCAGGCGGAGCGACTTGTGTGTGTATCCTAGTGTGGGTGTAGTCACCTCTAGTGTCGGGCACGCAAGTGGTCTGGGCGGCAGGCGGAGCGACTTGTGTGTGTATCCTAGTGTGGGTGTAGTCACCTCTAGTGTCGGGCACGCGAGTGGTCAGCGCGAAGCGGCGCGGCAGTAGTCTGGGCGGCAGGCGGAGCGACTTGTGTGTGTATCCTAGTGTGGGTGTAGTCACCACTAGTGTCGGGCACGCAAGTGGTCAGCGCGAAGCGGCGCGGCAGTAGTCTGGGCGGCAGGCGGAGCGACTTGTGTGTGTATCCTAGTGTGGGTGTAGTCACCTCTAGTGTCGGGCACGCGAGTGGTCAGCGCGAAGCGGCGCGGCAGTAGTCTGGGCGGCAGGCGGAGCGACTTGTGTGTGTATCCTAGTGTGGGTGTAGTCACCTCTAGTGTCGGACACGCGAGTGGTCAGCGCGAAGCGGCGCGGCAGTAGTCTGGGCGGCAGGCGGAGCGACTTGTGTGTGTATCCTAGTGTGGGTGTAGTCACCTCTAGTGTCGGGCACGCGAGTGGTAAGCGCGAAGCGGCGCGGCAGTAGTCTGGGCGGCAGGCGGAGCGACTTGTGTGTGTATCCTAGTGTGGGTGTAGTCACCTCTAGTGTCGGGCACGCGAGTGGTCAGCGCGAAGCGGCGCGGCAGTAGTCTGGGCGGCAGGCGGAGCGACTTGTGTGTGTATCCTAGTGTGGGTGTAGTCACCTCTTGTGTCGGGCACGCGAGTGGTCAGCGCGAAGCGGCGCGGCAGTAGTCTGGGCAGCAGGCGTAGCGACTTGTGTGTGTATCCTAGTGTGGGTGTAGTCACCTCTAGTGTCGGGCACGCGAGTGGTCAGCGCGAAGCGGCGCGGCAGTAGTCTGGGCGGCAGGCGGAGCGACTTGTGTGTGTATCCTAGTGTGGGTGTAGTCACCTCTGGTGTCGGGCACGCGTATGGTCAGCACGAAGCGGCGCGGCAGTAGTCTGGGCGGCGGGCGGAGCGACTTGTGTGTGTATCCTAGTGTGGGTGTAGTCACCTCTAGTGTCGGGCACGCGAGTGGTCAGCGCGAAGCGGCGCGGCAGTAGTCTGGGCGGCAGGCGGAGCGACTTGTGTGTGTATCCTAGTGTGGGTGTAGTCACCTCTAGTGTCGGGCACGCAAGTGGTCAGCGCGAAGCGGCGCGGCAGTAGTCTGGGCGGCAGGCGGAGCGACTTGTGTGTGTATCCTAGTGTGGGTGTAGTCACCTCTAGTGTCGGGCACGCGAGTGGTCAGCGCGAAGCGGCGCGGCAGTAGTCTGGGCGGCAGGCGGAGCGACTTGTGTGTGTATCCTAGTGTGGGTGTAGTCACCTCTAGTGTCGGGCACGCAAGTGGTCAGCGCGAAGCGGCGCGGCAGTAGTCTGGGCGGCAGGCGGAGCGACTTGTGTGTGTATCCTAGTGTGGGTGTAGTCACCTCTAGTGTCGGGCACGCGAGTGGTCAGCGCGAAGCGGCGCGGCAGTAGTCTGGGCGGCAGGCGGAGCGACTTGCCGCCGCGCGCGCTGCCTATTAGCGCTAGCAGCTCGTGACGGTAGAGGGAGGGCGTCTTGCCTGGAACACCGAAATGGGCGATTAGAAACTCAACATCAATATCATCATCTTAATTCTACCACCTCCCAGCTACATAATCAGGTGATGGAAATATCGAGCCCAAACGCGATGGCATACTATTGTAGGAACAAAATAAGAAATACCATTTGACATCTGTCAGTCTTAGCTTTATAGTGCGGTGACCAGTAAAAAACCCGTAAAATTATTTTTTACTTGCCCTGTGATGTTTTGCATTGCTGGGAAAAGGCAGTCTCTATTGCATTCAATTATTTTTGATCAATTTTTTGGGTAACATCTCAAGTGTTTAAATAGAAAAAGTGTCCACCGACGGAACCTTATACAATGTTCAGTTTTTAGAGCATTTTAAAAAATATATGCTATGAATGGATTATTGTTCTAGGTCAAATGTAAAATTACCTCCTTTCTTCATTTTTACCAGAGGTGGTCCTTATTGCAACAACGCGTGTTAAAATGATGAACAACGCGGTTGTCGATCATTTACAACAACGGTTGCTCTGCGCTAGCGTTGTTGACCCAACACATGCGCAGCGGTTGTTGAAATTATTAATAGCATCAGCTGGCGCGCGACGTTGTAAGTTTCAACGTTATTGCCATACCGCTCACATTCGCTGGGTTTTGCGCTGCGCTGGCTAATTGTCGCGTGCGCGCTGTTGCCAAACCGTGCTTTCATTTTGTTTTTGTGCAACGATAATTCCCTTTGCGTGATTACCTAATTTGAGTAGCGCTCGATCGCATTTTGTATTTCCTTTTTCTCGCGTTCTCGTGAAATAATATTTAGGTTAGAAGAGTATTTAATTTTAGTAGACATTGTATACTGTACCTATACAGTGTATATGTACTTAGTGCAGTGATTTGTAAATAGATATTTTCAAAATCCCAAATTTGACCACGTCAATCACTGCAATGTGGAACCATTTTGTCAAAAGTTACTGTGAAATATGAAGGGAAGTTTATTTGATCGTTTGAACATTAGATAACGCACTTTGACAACAACAACGACAACTGCGAATATTAGTTTCATTACCAACAATATATAATCGAACAACCGTTTAAAACAACGGTTGGTTGCATTATTTAAAAACAGTAGTTATTCACACCTCTTTACAATAAATATATTTTAATTGAAAAAAGTTAAGCAATTGTGTAGTTCTAACTTTGGAAAAATGAATAATATTGTGCCCCCTCCGTTACAGGGTTACTTTGTTGAATTTTGATGCTGTGTGAAATGTTATCTTTTATCTTGGCCCTAGTTTAGTTACATACATATCAAGTTTGATGATGATAGAAGAGCCAGAAGTGGGTGAAGTTTCCTTTCCTAGATTTGGTTCGCATTGTTATTTATTTAATTGTAAATAGATGGATGGATGTAATGACATTTTCCCCACCTTCTTCTTATTTTCAAACTTATTATCAACTTATTATATGATTTATATTACGAGATTTGATTAACGAGAGATACTTCAACAGGGTAAGTTAATATAAGCATGATAATCGATTGCTTTACTCACCAGACAACGACATGAGTACATCCTTTATAACATGCAGCCATATCGTCCGTCTAGGGCACAGTTGGTCCATGGCCGTTTCGTGCAGTTCGTTCAGGTTTAATGTGTAGATCCCTTCTTCAGCGCCTGAAATTCAACAATCAAATCATCAATCTCCACATGCAGTGGTGATTAGCTATAGCTTGTCAAATTCGTACGTAGCTCTCAGACCATGGGAGTGCTACGTACAAATTTGACAAGCTATAACTAGAAACACAGTTCCATACATCCATGAAGCTCAGAATAAGCTACTGAATTGAATTTTTGGTATTAATGATTTAGTGGTGTATGTTAAATAATAGCCCATTGTTGTTGCATAAAATAAATACAAAAATAACATTTGATAATTATTTATTACATTACCTAAACTAGTCGCCATTTTGGCTTGCTAGCAGTTGGACAACTAATTAGAAACAAAATTAAAACCTTTGTAAAATACAGAATAATTTAATAAAGACAAGAACTATTTATTAAAGTATATTATAACAAATGACATCAATAACCTCAATATCAATAACCAAATTAGTATTTCGTTGGATAGACGTGGCATTTCCATACTTGGTATCCGACACTTGTTTTTTTACAATGCACCACAAAATTTCAATCGAATTACAATCTGGACTGTTTACGCGCCAATCTAATACCGTCAGAGATTATTCACAGATGGTTGCTTTCTCGCAGTTAACAACGATATGTTAAGGATTTGTGGTTTCTGCTAATAAATTTTTGTACTGGTACTGATCCAGTGTTTCAATTCCAATTTTCCTCACGGGACCAATTCCGTTACCAGAAAAGCAACCCCATACTTTGATATTTCCCCCACCGTGTTATACTGTTTTCTTTGTATTTGAGCGTCCCAAGCTTGGTTGGTAGGGCGACGAACTTATTGACATTGATCAACAGTCCAGGCGAAACGGAATAATTTTTGGCAAAAGCCAATCGAGCTTCTCTATGGGACTTTTCTGGAAACTCTTCCGAATATTACTTTTTCTTCTAATCGGCTGCGGACTAGTTTTGCGGATATATTCCGATGATCATTTTAGGCGAACACTTCCTTTCTTATGTCATTGACCCTTTAAAAGGGTCAAGTTAAGTCAAACGTACAATCATCGTGTCCTCATGCGGTGTGGTCTTCCGTGGGCGACATTTTATAGGAATACTCTCTGATGTCTTATGTTGTTTGTAATATACTCCGTTCACAGTTGTTTTACCTTTGACCTGTGTGACAGTTTTACGGCATTCTCTCTTTCCTTTTATAAGCGTAAGAAAGAGAAGGAGATCGACGCCCAGCAGCTCTATCCCTTACTTCCTGTGTCTTGATGACACATGGCAGAGGTAAACTAACTGTCAACGGTCTGCAGAATGTTATGTAGAGGTAGGTACAGGTCGGTTAACTAAAACTGGCACGTTCAACACATTTAAACGTTGCGCTTGTGTCTGTGAATAAGCGCGAGGCATGGCATGGCATGGGCATCAAGAATAGTCTGTCTGCCTCTCTCGCGCGCGGTCAAACTTATGAGTACGATGGAGACAGTTATTGTTTTGCTTTACTTTAGATAGCGTGATCTTTTTTGCATTCGTGTCACGTGTCAATTGCCGCGCGTCAGGTGGAAAGCCTTCAGGACAGGTGGAAAGCCTTCAGCATATACCGAGGCCATGGCTCATAGCTATATCGATTAGTGTCAAAGAACAATACAACAAATGGGTTGTTTTTAGTCGTATACTACACGAGCTGATGCCCGCTCAATATGGAGGGACCCGGACATATCAGGGAGGTCTGACTCCTGGGCATGGGCAATTACATTTTTATCCCTCCAACAAAAAAAAAACAGTCGCCGCGTATTATTGTGATTGTTTCCCTATTTAAAGGTTAGAATAAAATAATTAATTTAAACAATATATATAGTAAAATTGCATTAGCGTGAGTACTGCGAACGTGCCAGCTTTGACTGACCTATAATAATAATTATGATTATTATTTATTTCATCATCAAAAAGTTACAAGAGTTACCGACTAAGTCCTTATCATAATGTCACAATAATAAATTGGGAACAACTGAAGTCTGAACTAGGTTTATATAACCTGTATTTCAGGCCCCAGCGCAACTTCAGAGTTAAGGTTGGATGCAAAATTTAGACAGAGATGCGATTATACGATGGAAAAATGATTATTGAGCTGAATATGGAACCAAATAGTATAGTTTATGACTGCTACATAATGGAGGGCATCAAAACTCGAGAGTTGGTTCATGAAACGCGCCGAAGGCGAGTTTCATAATAATATCACTCGAGAGTTTCAATGCCTAATTATGTACAGTTACATACACTAGTTTATCTACACACATATCATAAGCTCTCTTTGATGTGTTCAGGAACCGCTTGTTCAGCCGGCATTGTGGCATTGATGATTTCTCTACAGTTGTTTAGCTTGTTCAGCAGTAAGATCTTCACAGACAAATTAGGGGCGGCACGCAAGTTTATCATTATGCTGGTCATAACGTGCGGTTTTTGGACACAGTAAAGAGGGTTTATGATACGTGTGTAGATATAGTACTTAATTACAAAAAAAAAACAATTTAAACTTAACTTTAATGCCTTTAGGTACATTATTTATTTGATTTTTAGTGTTGAAAAGATGGTTTACCTATTAGTACATGTTGATCTCTCGTGTCGGGATTGATCCACGAGGCTGAACAGTTGATCCTCAGGGGGCAGCCGTTGAATACCTGGGAAAGAGAAACATGTTCGCTTCTTGCTTATTTCCATACGGGTGTCAAGAGGCATAGATCGCTCACAGATGATGCGTGACGTGATGTCAAAATAATTAAGTTTGTCACTCGATAACTCGAAAACGGCTGAACTGATTTAGATGGAATTCGACAGACACACAGAAGGTAGGTTACTTTAAAGAAGCAAGCCATGAGCATCTTGGGCGTGGACTGCAGGAGGTTGGGCGAGGGTCAGACGATGATTGCTGTATTTTGTATGTTTGGATGTTTGTTATTTAATAAATTAAATACGGCTGAACGGATTTCATTAAAATCTTGCTCACAGATTGTTTAAAACCTGCACCATATACCCAGGATTATCCTAGTAACCTTCATCATCATCAGCTCAGCTTGGAAAAGCAACCGCCCATGAGCACCTTTCAACCGCCATTTTGTATTGAAATGAAAGGAATGGCTGCTATATGTTAGGTATATGAACGGATTTGTGTGAAATTTCGCACACAACTAGTTTAGTGGCTCACCTTGGAGAAGCAGGCGCCCATGAGCACCTTGGGCGTGGGCGGCAAGCCGTTGGGCGCCGGGCGCGGCGGTGTGTGCGTGCGACGCAGGCGCAGTCGCCGCGGCGGCACCGGCGGCACCGGCGGCGTCTCCGGCCCGGGGCCCGCTCCGGCTGATGCTGCGTGGAAATGGTTATGTTCTAACAATCGCTTTGGACTCTTTTTAGTACGTCGAATGACATTGGGCATCCTCTTGCAGACCGCCTTCGATCGACTATAGAGGACAGTCATCCGTGAGGCGAGCCATGCTCTGAATGGCTCCGCAGAGGCAGAAGGGATTGTCTGTACCACCACTTGTGCATTAGTTCGGAGTCGGTGCAGCTCGGTCCAGCAGTGATGGAAAATAGAATATCGAATAACTGGTCAAACATTGACTCAACCGTGCCTTTGCCATCCTGCAGAGGAAATGGCCTGTGTTTCTACAACCCTCCACAGGAAAAGGCGAAGACATATCAATGTTGGTTTTCATAAAAACTTCATATGATATTTAGAAAAAAAAACCGTTTTAAACAAATTAAATGGCATGATATTTTAAATGAAAACCTATAGTTCCGTTAATTAACTGTGTAATCCAAAACTGTAACATACTAGAATCGTAGATATGTACAGCGTACAGCAGGTGGGATATCCAAAAATAAAACAATATAAAACAAACCTTTTAGAAAAAAAAGGGTGTACTTAAATCTTTTATCTACACAAGTATCATAAACCCTCTTTACTGCGTTCAAAAACCGCACGTTAGGATCAGCATTATGTTAAACTACTTGGTAAAAACTCGTTTCGTATCCGGAAAACTACACATTATGGTCATTATGTGTAGTTTTTCTACATATAATGACATTCAAATTTCGAACGCCGACGCCCACCCGCGTGCCGTCCCTAGTTTGTCTGTGAAGTTGGTACTGACATTCAAATTTCGAACGCCGACGCCCGCCTGCAAGAAGTTGGTACTACAGAACAAGTTAAACAATTGCTGAGCCACAATGCCGGTCAAACATGCGGTTCCTGAAAACATCAAAGAGAGCTTATGATATGTGTGTAGATAAACTAGTGTATGCAACTGTACATAATTAGGCATTCAAACTCTCGAGTGATATTATTATGAAACTCGCCTTCGGCTCGTTTCATAAACCCACTCTCGAGTTTTAATGCCCTCCATTATGTAGCAGTCACATAAACTACTATTAAAACAATTCAAGTAGCTACTGAACTAATAAATTTCGACAAGCCCATCGTTGTTGGTCTTACAACTACGTGTAATAAAACTATTAGAGACACAAGAATTTCTACTCTATGCATTCGAGGTTTTTATCACGTTCTTGCCTACGAGGTACACGAGAAAGAATATCCCGTGGCAATTCCGGAGCATCGATATAATTATTAAGCAGTTTGTGTAAAAATATAATGTCTGTATATAATATCTGTATATAATGTCTGTATATAATGTCTGTATATAATGTCTGTATATAATGTCTGTATATAATGTCTGTATATAATGTCTGTATATAATGTCTGTATATAATGTGTGTATATAATGTCTGTATAGTCACGTCGGCTGCATAACTTCATCATTTTATAACGCTGTAAGAGGTTGGATAATATATGTAAAACTGATCTGTCCTATATTCCAAGGACTTTATGAAATTTCGCTGTAAAGTTTCTATTCCTTCGATATGATTTTTGAATTAGTGTGCCAAACTGTGCTAGCAAATTCAAGATGACTCCTATCGTAGCTGTGATAGCTTATGGTAGTCAAACATGTCAACCAAGTATCGAAAGCATCATATGGAATGAACTTGTAAATATCTGCAAGTCGTTTCCTCCTACAGATAACTACACAAGATTCTATCACGTACAGGAGAGACATAAACTATTGTCTCTCTCTCTCAAATAAGTTTACGATTAGATTAAGTTGTAACGAATAAGATAAGGCAGATACATTTAGGCTAGTATTTAATCGCACATCAAAAATACTGATTTTCACAGCAAAAAAAAAACACTTTTTATGTTTTAAATATCTTATTTGTACTCAAGTTTATATTTTAAGTTTGTTTTGTTGTTCAACCTAACATGAAGGATAAAGGGGGTTTCGCTTCGCTTACCTCCTTTACCCTTCACCTAAGCTACCGCAGCATTTTGCCCTGATATTTGCTGTGCAAATCAGTATTTTTGATGTGCACTTTAATATTTCCCATACATTTATAATAAAATAGATTCTAAGTTGTAATAAAAAATCACTTCTACACCTTAGGTTCAGGAAGTAGCTATCCTGAATAACCTAGCGGGGGCTATCTGCCCCCTAACATGCCGCTATCATGCCCGCTGACTATGAGCTGATGTCCGCTCGTAAAATCGGGTAAGCAGGCAAACTCCTCCCATATATATCATATACACATATATATCGCCCAAAATGGCAAATTGCAGGTAGAAAGCCTTCAGCGTATACCGAGGCCATGGCTCACAGTTAATTCTTAGTAAGACAACTGTAAACACAAAGGGGTTGTTTTTAGTCCGTATACCACACGAGCTGATGCCCGCTCAATATTGGGGACCCAGACATAGCAGGGAGGTCTGACTCCTGGGTAAGGGTAATTCCATTTTTTGCCCTTCCAACAAACAAAAAAAACTGAATAACCAATAGAACTCATACAACTCACATCACCGCCCTTACTACTGAACCGTAGCTTGATAGACATAACGTCACAACATGTTCGAATCTTTCAAATATACGTTTCACTATGAACACTATTATTTCACACGAGCCGCCATTTAATGCGATTGTGATCGGTGAAACGGGGTAGGGTAGACCGATTCCAACGAAACTTACGCTGATCAACCTTGCCCTTGTCCCGCTGGCTGTCCGACAAGCTCCTCTGCCTCTGACTAGTCTTCATCTCCTCGGTCTCGTCGCCGGCCGCGGCGCCATTCTCCTCCGCCATCTTGAAGATCTCGTCTACGGAGGACGTCTTGCGCTTGTTCTCGAACTCGCACTGGCAGAACTGGTTGAGGTCGATGCCCGCGTTGATCGAGTCCGTGTTGTGTCGGTTTTGGCGTTTTCTGTGAGTGCAACATAATAATAATAATACCTTGGACACTATTTACACACATGGATCTAGCCCCAAACTAGGACTCCCTGTGTCTTGGGTACTAGACAACGATAAACACACTTATATAGATAAATATTATACTTAAATAAACAACCATGAAGGGTACAAACATCCGTTCTCATCAAACAAATATTGGACCTTACCGGGACTCGAACCCGGGACCCTTGGCTTCGTAGGCAGGGTTGCTGCCGACTCGGCCATTCGGGACGTCTTATCCGTTATTTACGATATGACGACCTCTGTGGTGTTAAGTTGACCACTACTAGTAATACATTGGGATGTCTGGCGCAAGGTTACCTGGAAAAAGAACTAAAGTAAAAAATTTAATGTAAGGACAGAAATGTAAACAATGAACTGTCATTTTCCAGTAAAAAAAATATATATGGTTTTGTTCCAGAAAATGACAGTTGTTTGTTTACATTTCTGGTCTCAAATTAAAAATAGTAGGTTAGAATACACAAAAATGTTGAATAAATGAATTTATCTATGTATATATCAAAATTCAGTTAATCATTCTCCTTTGCGAGCGGTTAGCTCGCACATTTTCGGTGTGCTTGGGTTTTGATGTATCAGGAACTGAGTTTTGTATACTCTAGTGCCTTTCCCAGGGAACCAAGTGCCAGACATCCCAATTTATTACTACTACCACTGTTTCCCATTAAGCAAGTAAACTAATCAAGCTAAAACTTATTTAGCTACATCATCATTGATTGCTGCTGCTATTTAGCGATCGATATTCTGCCTTGTGAGATAAAAATTATCCACGGTACTGCGATGTTTATATTTTTATCTACACCCGTATCATAATCCCTCTTTACCGCGTCAAAAACCGCACTTTAAGACCAGCATAATGTAAAACTATTTGGTAAAAACTAATTTCTTATCTGAAAAATTGTACATTATGACCATAATGTATAAATTTTCAGCAGATTATGACATTCAAATTTCGAACGCCGACGCCCGCCTGCGTGCCGCCTTTGTCTGTGAAGTTGGTACTACTGAATAAGCTAAACAAGTGCAGAGCAATTTATCAATGCTACAATGCCGGTCGAACATGCGGTTCCTGAACCCATCATAGAGAGTTTATGATATGTGTGTAGATAAACTAGTGTATGTAACTGCACATACATGATTACGATTAGGCATTATGTATCACTACGAGCCAGGTTATCCTAGTTCCCTCCAGGCCAGAGCCCTTGCTGCTGAGGCGGAAAATCGTCCGCTACGCCCCACTGAGTTCATCTGTTAAAACAGTACTAACCTGTGCTCATAACTCGAGCCGTCGTTCAAACTCATATCAATCTTATTAAACAAGTCCTCATCCGTGCCATTCTCGACCCTATTCGTATCGGATATCCGCAGCCGGTTGGCTATCTGCAGCGCCCTGTAGTTAGACACAGAGATCTTCTGCTTCAAGCACACCTCACAATGAACTATTCCCGAATCGGCGTTTTTGTTCGAGCAATTCCTGTAGTAGCTTAGGATGTCGCCATTAGAATTGCAGGAGTCGCAAGTGCATTTGTTGACGACTGAACGTTGCAGGTCGCTGAGTGTGCTGTTCTCGCGCAGTTCAGGCTTCGGGCACAGGCCGCACTCGCAGTGGTCGTTCCTTGGTGTTTCGACTATAGCCTCGCTTCCCGGTTGGTCGGCGTACATAATGTCGTTTTCGCCCATTTTCCGGCACAGCGGGTCGTCTATTGAAACGCGTGAGCTGTTGAAGCAGCTAGACTGGAAGTTGGAGGCTAGGTTTTGGTAGATATTAGCGGTGGAGTTGTTGAGGAAGTTTTGTTTTAGTTGAATGCATTGCGACAGATGTTTGTCGTGGATGGATGAAAGGCCTGGGTTGCCAGATTGGGACATGTTCGCCGCGTCAGCTGTCATCGGTAGTGTTGCCCTGTGAAGAAAAATGTTGTCGGTAATTTTGTAAAGACAATGAGGTGTTTTAGTAAAAAGCGTTAGGTATTTGTTGGAAAACGTTCAGCAGTGCTGTTAGACACAATTGGAGGTTAAAAATTAAAGTGATTTATTTAATTGCGTACAGGTAGGATTTTTTAAATTAGTGTTTTAATTTTTATAATATATGTTAAAAATAACAAGTGGTGCTGGTGACAAACGAAAACAAAACTATGATTATTTGAGAAAGGAATTTCAACTTTGCTGTAACGGAGTAAGTTCTGCTGCTTCTATGAACAAAAACTCATGCTACATGCTAAACTAGAACAATTTTCTAAATACATAAGAGTGATTTCCTAACGAAGCTATACATTGCCAATACATTATGTACAGCCATACAAAATACTTTATATAGGTGCATGCCATATTGTTTTATGTTCTTGGTCCTTATACAGTGGGTACAAAAAACACAGGATCTATAAAAATACCCGTATAGTAAATAACCCTTAATTTTAAAACCGTAAGCAATATCTGAAACCCTTACTTTACGAACACCTCGTATTTATAAATCAATCATTCAAAAGTTTCAAATAATCAATTTGGAATCATCTGAACAACAGTAAAGCTAATAGAGGCATGACATTTCATACTTCTTGTAATAGATCAAATAATATCATAAGAGATGTTGTATTACATGACACCTACTAATAATTTATTTTGTTTTAACTTAATTGTTGCCTGTTACAATTGTAATTGGTTCCTCGCGATACATGCATAGCCCAGTGCAAGGACCCTTGGCATTTTGTAGTAACAAGTTTATTCTATGCACAGATTTTTATTTTAAGATTACTCATTGTTGTGTTGTATTTTATGAGTGCAATAAATACATTTTTTTTAATAATCATCAGAATCCAATCACGTAATAAGTGGATTACCCTAAACGCATACTGTGAAGCCTTTCGTGTACAAATCTAACTCAAAGCTGTACCAAAATGCCAGTCTGATTTTCACGACATAAAACATATGTGATATCTACGGGCTAGTCTTATGGGGAAGTAGTCATAAATCTTCTATCCCATAATAACACAAAACTACAAGAAACTACAATAAAACAAAACATTCAAAACAACAACCGCATGCAAATGTGATGTAAGCTGTCTCCTCTCTAGTGAGATATAGATCAACAAGGGCGTGTTGGCAAATGGCGAAAAGGTATAATAAACACGGATATAAAACATAATTTATGCACTGACGTAAATATAGTCAACTCACGATGAGAAAATAGTGAGTCATCGCTCCCTTCGGCCTAGTCAGGCAGCCCCACCGACCAATATTAAGTACCTACCCTAATAAGTAAGCGAACCAATCGTGTCATCTTTTCACATTAAAAAACGTCTGACATTTAAAAGAGTCATAGAGCGACTGATGAAAACCGATTTACATTTCAATAAGCAGAGTAACGAGTTAAGTAAACGGTTAGATAAGTTCAAACATAAGTCAGTGAGCAGTTATAATTTGTTTGCCGTCGCTGTGTGCAAACTAGTGGACTAAACTCGCCCGTCTACATGGCCGGCCAGTTAATTTGGCGGGGTGTGTGAGACGAGATAGGGGGCGCTACTTCGTACTGTCCTGACCGCAAAGTAGGATAGAGCTGAGAAGTAAGTTTACTAAGTTAAGTAAATACCAAATTAAGCTAAGTATAGCTCGCTTATGCCGTTCAAACGACAATAATATTTAACACGGCGATGACGCCAGTTAACTCGCTACTGTTCTAACTGAAGTGTACTAAACTACCCACACAGCTAGGCGCATGACAGGACTGCGGTTTCGGCTCCTGCAACTTGCCTACGAATACGTACGTACTTACAAGTAACTAGCATGTACTACGTGCGTACTATACGGTAACACTCATCGTTCCGGTGTTCCCTCCGTAATACCAATGATCGCTTAGCTGTCATGCGCCTAGTTGTGTTGTTCGCGCAGTAAATCGGGCTTGAGCGGTACGGTAGGTACTTCGCGTGTGGACAGAAACGTACGACACGCGAAGTAGGTCCATTTGCGGCGTCTACCTAGAGTTCGTGGTCAGCCCCTTAGGCCCACGGCCCGAAAGATAGAACACTAGTCAGCACAATTCTCGGGTATAAAATGATATGGAGTTGTCAAAGTTGATCCGAGACTACTCTCGGATCAACAACGCGTTAGCCTTTGCTGACGCGTTCTATCTGTAGGGCCCTATAGAGTAACTTGAATCGACTCAAACTAGTGGACATTACACATTTTTCGCATGTGTATCTTAACGTGAATTTGACATAATCTTATTAAATAATATAATAATGGATGACAAGTGGAGTAACACAATAAGGGGACAGACCACGGCTCGTGTGAAATGATACTATCCTTCAAAACATCCATTTAAAAGGGATTGGTAGCCTCATACATTTCTGATATCAGTCGCAACGATATTTAAACTCGAAATCGACAAATTACTTCGCAAGAAAAGACTTGTTGATCGTGACTGATCGCGTTGTGATAGGTCGATTTATGAAATTGAATGGTGTTGCGATTGGTGCCCGAAATACTTAACCCCTCCCGTGCCTTGTGCCCCAAACCCGCATTCGGGGGTCCCGTGCGAGGGCGCCCATTGCACGCTCCGCGAGCGGCGGACTGCTCGCCCCGCACTTGATTCTAGCCTCTAATTTGCCTAAACTACTTATTTGAAAGAAACGAGCGATATATATTCATAAACTACATCAAATCTCCTTTCCAATGATGTAACATAGGCCAGGATTGGTTTAAAAGTGTAGCTGGTGTCAAAGAATGTATGCTGAGAATTGGGAAATTTATTGTATACAAGTTTAGATCATCGATATTATTACAAAACCCAAAGAAAACAACGCACAGGAGTTATTATTAATGCCAATTACTTTCAATTCTATCCTTTTAACACGAAAACAAATCACTTTTCACCACAAAATGGGTACCAATGTTGGCCGGCATGTCACGGGAGGGGCTGATAGGCTACTGGATAGATTTCAGAGATACATATTAACTGCCTTCTGTATCTCTTGACATATCCCGATTCCTTTCAAATTCCAGTTACAGTCGCTTTATAGGACAGCGCGAGTGAAATGATCGCGTCCTCAGTGCACAACAAACAAACAAACAAAAATTTGTATTGGCGAAAATTCTTCAAAACATCAGTTTGTAAGGGATCTGGATAGATGTCAGAGATACAGCAGCTTTATTATGTATTTCTGTATCAATCGCAATTGAAAAATCGACCAATCTGTTAAGCAGTCGCAATCGCATTAACAAGCAAAGTCGCAATAAAAGACAGCCTTGTCAAAAAATAAGGCTACAGAATTGAACTACAGTTGCACATGAGTCACTATTTTCTCAACCCGAATGGACTATACTACGTCACAAAGTAATCTTGGCACCCGCGGGGAATGCGTTTCTCCTCCCTCTCTCGCTCGCTCTCACCCCTGAAGCGTAAGTAGGACAGTGAAGGACGCTATGACGTCATCAGAACGAGGTGACAAGTTTTCTTAGTGGTATAGTACTGACAATAATACAACTTTAGATATCTCGTGGCAGCGCCCTTGCCTGAAGCAATAAGTGCCAACAGACCCTTGGCAAAGTTTACAGCTATGATTACCTGAGCATCAGCTCTTCGTCAATATATTGTAAGAGGCTCCTAAAACAAGAGAGATTCGCTTATACATCGTGCTGTGCCACTCCACACGGGAATCTTTACGGTGCTGTGGTTCAGAGTTGGAGGGATAGTCAGTGCGAGTTTCACTATTCTCTGAGTAACTTTGATAAATCCATATATATGTATTTATATATTTATCTTCATATTCTTTATTGCACAGAAATCTTAATAGTAAGTTGCAAAAACATTTTATGAGCAAAGGCGAGCTTATCTCTAAAGAGAGATTTCTACCAGCAAACCTAGGCAGGACAGGAAAAATTGTGCAACAGGAGAGTCCTAGTGTGCAATAAAACTGTACAAATCTAATTGTTTACAACTAAAACATAATAATGTAATAAATGATATATACTAAATAAAATACATGTAAATTTGAATTTAAATATTTGTATGGGATTGCCAAAGTTATTCCGAGAATACTGCTAATACCAAGCCATAAGGTTGAAAATATGGTGGCATGTATGTATAGGGCGACTGGAATTTTACTCAAGAATAAGAAAGTATAGGCAGAGCGATCTTAAATGTTTAATCTTGCTGTCCTTGTCTAACCACGTGAGTGAGAGACATTGCCCGAAGCACAACCGGCAACTCAAAAATTAACGGACACTCAAAGTCGTGCTGTCACTGTCTCTCGCTCAGGAAAAGTCAGCGCCTGTTTGACATTTAAGCAGCACTTCATTTGAGCAGCATTCTGCAACTCTGAACCTAAATTAACTAATAGGCACAAAACTTTTGAAAGACACTGATTCTGAGACAAGTCCTATTTTTTCAACACTGATTTAAAAGGTTAAATATACTGGTAAACTCGTATATAGAAGATAAGGCGGCTCCATGACTGTTGTTCTCAACACAACGTATCATTGCCATTCATTAAAAGACTCCAGAGGAAGACACTGGGCTATGCAACACAGTTTATACTAGCGCATAGCCCAGGGCTACATACATATTGTAATTAGTATTAAGGAAACACCAATAAATTTATCTTTATCTTTATTTATTTTGACACGCTGCCTTAGGGCCATGGTCACTTATGTCCTCCAAGTTCTGGCCATTTGTTTGTTTATTTAATATCAGTGAGATTTAATGAATGCTTTAAAATTACCCAGCTACTAGACCGGCTAACACTGCATAAATATTTTGTTGTATAAGTTTCGTTTCGTATAAGCTCATACACTATGAAGACGGTACATATCAAAAATTATACAACTAACGAGAGGAGTCTTATGAAAACTGTGGGGTTTTTGAATATACAAAATTGAAATGGAAACGCACAAAAAAAAACTTTGTTTCGTCGCCCTGATAAAATGTTTTTTAAAGAGGCTAAAAATATTCGTAGTAGTTGCTTCGCCCTTCTTCTCATGTAGTGGTCCAATGTAGAGAAGAGGCAAAAATTACGTATTGTAATTAAATTATTTAATATCTACAGAAAATAATACAATTTTGCTTCGACTTGATTTTTCTGCCATTTTGTATTGAGCAAATAAAATCTACTCAAATAAAATACACTTTTTTGTAAAACTCAAAGCCAATCACGAAAAAAAGACATGCATTACGTATACGTACACACATTCAAACATGTCCAGAGATAAACACATTCTAAAATAATTAAACACAGTGCATAAATAAGGGCATTTAAAACAAAGACGAAACAGATCACTCACATAAAAAATAAATATGTAATAAAGAATAATAAAACATATTTTTCCAACACAATCACTCGTCCTCACATACAAAACCTTAAAAAGAACACAGTGAATTTAGATAAAAAAAAGATAACATAATTAAAGAAAAACCGCAACCAAAAGAAAACAAAAAGAAAACAAAACCTTTTTACACGTCTTCAAAACAATACCTCAGACTCATTCTCATAATATCATCACCGGTGATCACCCGACACCACTTGCTATGAAACATAAATAAAATACATAAAAGACAGAAAAATAATATAAAAAGCATATTATTTAATTTTTTTCCAACTCACTTTTCGCTTGAAGGCATCGTGTCGGTACTCAGTTCCTGCGGGTTGTGTTTGGGGCAACTCATCAGGGACGCCACCGTCCAATCCTCGCTTTGTGGTCTGTGATGTGCTGAAATCGCGATGCATAGAATGACGTCACTGCGGGTATATTTGAATCGATATAGCGTCAGTCTGGGATAAGCCGAGAGGCCAGTTACAATGAAAGACTTTTCTCCCACGGATAATATACACCACAAACAGTCAGGTCAAGTGTTCTCGGGTGCACGGGGTCTAACAGTTATACCAAAAGTAAATAAAAAGCCTTGATCGGAACCAGTTCCATGCAGGTAAATTAAAAGCCTCGATCGGAACCAGTTCCATGCAGGTAAATTAAAAGCCTCGTACGGAACCAGTTCCGAAACTGGGGTTCTGTAGACGGTCGAAGGGAGCGGAGGATATCGGGATGCATAATTGATTATTGAATAACTGGCTCAACGTGGGCACGACTGCGCCTCTGACACTCTATACAAGGTGACATTTAATTAGCTGACCATATTTTGGGGAATGGTACTACCCTTCATTATAACCAACTTTCCTCAAGACACATATGGTCCCAAACGAAAAAATAATTTGGGTCTCCCATAGTAACTTGTAATCAGCTGATCGGGTCAATGTAATGAGGGACGAAATATTTTTTTCATTTGCGACCATATGTTTCTTGGGGAAAGTTATTCATATTGATGGGTAATATAGTTTCCCAAAACATGGTCAGCTAATTAAATGTCACCCAGTATGGGAAAAACCTATCAAGTGCGATTCGGACTCGCGCACGAGGGTTCTTTACTACCGTATAATGGTAGGGATGGTGTGGAGTGAATAGTTTGGATGGTGTGGAGTGAATAGTTTGGATTTTGTTGTTGTTTAAAAAGTTATTGGTGCGGCTACTTTCACACTTAGAAAAATAGAGTATTAATTAACTGGCTTAAAGTGGGCACAATTGTGCCTCTGCCACCCCGTATGGGAAAAGGCGTGACTCTCTCTCTCTCTCTCTTTCTTTTTAATTTTAATTTTTTTAATTTTTTTTAGTTACGGAACCATACAAGCATATCGGGAAGACAATGTGAGAGGACCTTAGATGGGAATCTGTGGATCAGTTCGTCCAGCGACTGGCGAAGGGCATGTCCGCGTGTGCAGCGCGCGTGTTGTCTTGAGTATGTGTGGAGTAACATTGAAAGATAGATTGAAGAATCAAGTTATAAGGGAACGCTGTGGATTTAAAGAAGATGTAATAATAATAATAATAATGTTACGAGCGTGGGGTTCGTATTTGATAGAAAAACACGAATTAATCCACTAATTAAAACACTCACTTTATTACCCAAATTAGGCACTTACAATTCACACGAACTGTACATAAAATCCACTAAAACACACACACTATTTCACTAATTATGCACTCACTATTCACACGAAGAGTCTTTCTCTCCGATTATCCTTGTACTAGCACTCGATCGCAGTTAAAATGTAACTAACTCGCGCCGGCCGTCGACGCCTTTTATATCCCGCGGAGCCGCTCTGGACACATTGTCCACACATATCGCGAATATTCTAGTAAGGACCAGCGTGCGGGCCGAGAACATTCGAGACCATATATGTCTCTCTCTAATGGTGCACTCTCTCTGTCACTCCCTTCTCGAATGTTCCGAGTATAGCTATCTCTTTCTAGTAGTGCTATCTCTGTCACACACTTCTCGAATGTTCCGAGTATAGCTATCTCTTTCTAGTAGTGCTATCTCTGTCACTCCTACCGGATATTTCGCCATATAACGATTTGTGCTTCAGAGGCCCATAAGGGGTCCTGAAAACGCCTGAAAACGGGTTTTCAGGTTATGGCGTCATCTGATAGAGGGTGCCCTGAAACGGACTGAAAACATGTTTCAGGCGCCTGAAAACGACGGCAACTTGGGTGAAATTTCGATCTTTAGATATGTGATAGAGTAACTTCTGAAACGGCCTGAAATGACTTTTCAGCCTGCTGAAAACGCCTCTAAAGCACTGAAATTGACGTTCAAAGTTTTTGACCTAACCTACCGGCGTAACACTACCCCCTCCTAAGACATGCTCGTCCCGAGCATCATTATTTCCGTGGTATCTGGCCAGCCGGTCAACATGAACAATCTTGCTCGGACTACGAGGATTCCGCTGGATTCGATACGTGACGTCGTTTATTTTTGTGACTACCTTGTAAGGCCCTTCCCAATTCGGAGATAGTTTCGGGGACTTTCCTACTCGTCGCATAGGGTTATGTAGCCACACCAACGAACCTTCCTCAAAACCCACTTGATAAGACTTCCGGTCATATCGGGTTTTCATCTTTATGCTAGCGTGGAGCCCGTGTTCACGTACCAGGCTGTGAACATCATCAATCCGATCCCGCAAATCATTTGCATATTCCGTGATGGTCCTCGGTGTATCGGGCGGACGTCCAGTCAGGAGATCTGCAGGCAGACGGAGTTCTCTTCCAAAATTCGCATACGATGGAGTAACCGCAGTACTTTCGTGAGTTGCGGACCTATAAGACAACAGGAAGAGGGGGATATGCCGATCCCAATCTTTTTGATGGCTCTCAACGACCTTGGCTAGATGTCTCTCCAGTGTCTGGTTAAATCTCTCAACCATTCCATCTGACTGTGGATGATACGCCGTAGTCCTCGTCTTATGAATTCCCATTATGCGACAAGTCTCCTGAAAGACCGCAGACTCGAAGTTTCTTCCTTGATCACTGTGGATTTCGAGTGGTACCCCAAACCGGCAGAATACTTCGTTCACTAACTTTTCAGCTATGGTTACCGCTTCTTGATTAGGAATGGCAAATACTTCAGGCCACTTCGTGAAGTAATCCATCACGACAAGAATGTACTTGTTTCCGGAGTCCGATGCTGGGAATGGTCCTGCGACATCTAATGCAACCCTTTCCCAAGGGGCTCCCACGTTGTACAACTTGAGTGTTCCTCGGCTACGGGTATGCGGTCCCTTGACTGATGCACAGTTAGTGCATCGTTTACACCAATTTTCAACATCTTCTCGGCACTGAATCCAATAAAAGCGTTGCCGAATTTTCATTAGGGTCCTTTTTACTCCAAGGTGTCCACCGGATGTTCCATCGTGAAATATTCTCAAAACATCTTTCACCCTTTTCTTTGGGACAACGACTTGCAGGTGAGCATCCTTCCCATTTGTTGATTCCCATTTTCTACATAGAACACCATTATGCATAACCAAGCTATCCCATTGTGCCCAGTAGCTTTTTGTTACCGCACTCATAGGAGCTACATCACACCATCTTGGTTTAGGTGCGCCAGCATTAATCCAATCAAAAATGGGTCTCACGTCAGGGTCCTCTTGTTGCGCTTGCTGCATGATTTCATCACTCCACTCATCGCTAACCGTATCAGTTCTTATCATTCGAACATATTCCTTGCCTTCTTGTCTTGAGCAATTGTAGTGTATGCACACCTGAACCCTACTTACATCTATAAATAGCCTCTTTATTATGATTCATGACTCAATATACAACTGTCTTTCGAACATGTGACTGCCTCATTCCACACCTAATAGGCCCATCCTTACATGGCGACCGTGCCAGGCCAGCCTACCTCTCGCGAGGTAGTGCTGTGCCGAATGGCGATTAAATAAATTCAAATAATATTTAAATAATACTTGAAGAACTTGGAAACGAGAAATATAACGAAGATAAATATATAGAGAAAAAGAACGGGATGACCTATGAAGAGATTAGCGGATTGCAGCCAGAAGAAGACGGATAAATAGAAGAAAGAAGATAATTATAGAAGAAAGAATATATTTACACAAGAAGAGAAAAGAAAATATTACAGAAGATTTGTGCTGCCGGGTGCCGGGCGATTTCCTAAGCCTGATGATGTGGAAGCAGGGCGCTGGGCGTAACCGTACGGGTCAAGTGAGGCGCAGCTGGGAGATGTACGGTTCCCAGGATGTGCTGACTCCGAGCGAGCTGCGTGCGACACGGGCGATGACGTCGTGGCGTCAATGTGTTTTTTGGACAATGGGTTTTATTATACGTATGACATGTAAGTAAATTAAATTATTTGTCGATTAGTATATTTAAGTTTTGGCTAGATTTTGTATTGTCAAAGGGTTGACGATACGATCAATATTAATATAATTATTTTTCCAAATGAAGATTGCATGAAGTAACTAAAATAGTATTATGATGAATGGCATAGAACGAAAAGTTAGTAGTACAGTATAGTCAGCAAGAGAAGTGTGAATGAACGATTGATATTATTTTTTAGGAATGGAGATATTTTTGAAAGCCGAAAAGTAAATAAGTTAGACACGAGTTATTTGGGATGAGATGATTTGACAGTATTTTTTTATTTTTTGAGGAGATTTTGAAAAATCTGGGAATAATGTGATAAAAAGTGTGAAGTATGAAGTTGAAAGTTTTGTTATTTTTTTGTTTTATAACCGCTAGTATTTTTTTTATATTGCATCATAATTCTGATTTACTCCAAATGTACAATCAAGTACATAAATGATTCAGTTGTTCATTTGACTTGGTAACAGTCAAAGTTATTCAAAAGTTAAGTATAGAAATTCAATCCAGTGTTCGCAGGCGAACCAAATATGGACATGCTACACTGCAGAAGAAACCAAATTAGATTAGAACATAACACATGTTTTGATTACAGAGAAACAGAATTGTTATTATAATAATTAGTAGTTCATGTTACCGCAGTGCGACTTGTATAGAGCGAAAGATTTTAGTTTCATGCGACTAATATGGAAGATACGTAAAAGGTGATGAATGATTGATAGCAAGCTTAGGGTACCGCAAAGAGATAAAGTTTGGAACCATTTTTAAATTACAGTATGAAATGAATTTTAATAGTATGAGTATGTACGAAAATCAGTTGAGTGTGTGTAATAAATATTTAGTATGCTAAATAAGTACGTCTTAGAGAGAAGATAACTTGAGTTATTTTTTTTTGTGTGTTCAGATTTTTATGTTTCATTAGTTTTCAGAATAATTTACAGATAAAGTAGTTTAACCTCAGATTTAAAATACATTACTAACGACGGAACCACTTACGTTAGTTTAATACAAAAGATTGTTTCGAGATTGCATTTACGTTTATTTTATTTTACAGATACAGTGCAATCGAGTCTATTAATAGAATTATAGTCTGACCAGCGGATATGGTCACTTCTTCTTGTTTTATATTGAGAGTTGAAAAGTATGGAAATTGAATGAAATTAAAAGTTAATCGTTGTTAAGAAGGTTTATTTCATATTTGATATTTTTGAGTTTTATAATAGTATTACATAGGAAAGTTGATTTTGTTTGGATTTGGGAATGTTGGTTTTTGTTTAGGAATAAAAAGTATGAATTTGAGAGAAGGTCTGGAATGTGCGGGATTGTTACTCTAGGCCACAGAGCAAGTTAGTTGGGAACACTTCGTTTGTTAAGTTTTCGAGAAAAGTTGGAATGATCATCCAGTCTTTACAGAATATCTTAAAATTCGAAGGATTCGTATTGATTGAGTATAAGTTATGTTTTTAGTATGGTACGTAACTATTGGCGAGTCCGATATGTTATTGTATTTTCATCAAAGTCTCAAAGGTACAAGGTACAAGGCACGAATCCTTCCTCTTCGATCATGATGTGAACGAGTTTCCTTCGTGAGAAAGTTGGATATCGATGACCTAATAAGCTCGCGAGCAGGCTCAGGCAGGTAGACCTGGAGCCAGGTACTATTAGTCTATGTATTTAAGTATTATTATAAAAAGTACCTTATAAATGTGCACTCACTACATGTGAATATTAAGGGTCCGGATCCCGATAATTAAAGTACCTATATGAAGTGATAAGGAGATTATAATAAAGACTTTGTTTGAAAGAGATTGTTTATGAAAAGAAAAGTACATTTTGATGGGTTTTGAAAAGATGGTTATTATATTATGTTTATGTAGAGTGTTTTTTGGATAAGAAAGTAATAATGAGATTTATGACAAATATAAAAATGGTATTTACTAGATATATGAAAAAAAAGAAGTTTGAATAAAACATAGACAAAGAGTTATTTGTTAGTGTTGTAGTTAGTAATTTTGAGAGTATGATAGTAAATTAGAAGTATTGTTTTTGTTATTGAGAGCATGTACTTAAGTAGAGATTAAAGTCTGTTTTTGTTGTCTGGTATGCAAGTAAGAAAATGAATGAGTTTAAATATTGCTGAAAGAGAAAGCAAAAATAAATAAATGTTCATGTCGTCAACCCTACCCCTAAAACAGATAGATATTTTAGTTTCGTGTATTTACTTGTGTATGTACTTATTCGTTTATTTCGTGTATTCAAAATTAGTTTTAGAAAATACATAACCTGATGTTCTTATGTAATCATTATCAATGTACTTTAATGAAGTTGTTTAAAAATAGGTGTTAAAAAGGGGTGAGAAATAGTAATAAATGGTTATAGTTGATTTTGATAGTATTGAAAAAATTGTATCCAGCAAACAAAAATATAAAAGGTTTTCATTTGTTATATTTTTTACAGATTTTAAATTTTCAATTGATATTTTACACAGGTGATTTATTTTATTGTTATTTTTACAGAAATTAGTTACTTATTAGATTGTTGTTTTGATGTTATTAGATCTAAATTGTTAAATGTCATAAAAATTATATGCATATTTTTTACTTTCAAAAAAGGGGGAAGGTGTAGTGTATGCACACCTGAACCCTACTTACATCTATAAATAGCCTCTTTATTATGATTCATGACTCAATATACAACTGTCTTTCGAACATGTGACTGCCTCATTCCACTCCTAATAGGCCGATCCTTACACAATGTTTACAGTCGTCCGCACAAGGTCTACGTGATAGAGCGTCAGCATTTCCATGTGATTTCCCACTACGGTGTTCGATGATGAAATCATACTCCTGCAGTTGTTCAATCCATCTCGCCACTTGTCCCTCGGGGTTTTTAAATTCTAGCAACCACTTTAAAGCAGCATGGTCAGTTCTGATACGAAACTTTTTGCCCAGCAGGTATTTGCTGAAATGCTGTAACGTCTTGACAACTGCTAGCAATTCCCTCCGAGTTACACAGTAATTCCTCTCTGGTTTTGACAATGACTTACTGAAATATGCAATCACAACTTCGTTATCTCCTTTCTTTTGCGACAAGACACCTCCAATTCCAGTATTACTAGCATCTGTATCCACAATGAAATCCTCGTCCGGGTCTGGATACCCCAATATTGGCGTTTCACAAAGTCTTCCTTTAAGCTCGTTGAAACTTGACTCACATTGTTCGTTCCAGTCAAATAATCGCTTTTCTTCCGTTAGTTGATGCAAAGGCTTTGCTATATCCGAGAAGTTCTTCACAAAACGTCTGTAGTATGAACAAAGCCCCAAAAAGGCACGTACTGCAGTCTTGTCTTTTGGCGTCGGCCAATCCTTCACGGCGCTAATCTTCTCAGGATCTGTCTGGATGCCGTCCTTCGAAATCACGTGTCCCAAGTAATTCACTTTACGTTTGAAAAACGAGCATTTCTTCGGACTGAGTTTCAGATTTGCCCCTCGTAGTTTGCCTAGCACCTGCTCTAATTTATTCAAGTGGTCGTTGAAGTCTCTACCAACGATAATGATGTCATCCAAATAGACCAAGCAAGTTTCTCCTAGAAGTCCAGCTAATATTTGTTCCATTAATCTCTCAAATGTGGCTGGTGCATTACACAGTCCAAATGGCATAACATTGAACTGCCAGAGTCCCTTGCCAGTAGAGAAGGCCGTTTTCTCCTTATCCTTGTCCTTGATTTCGACTTGCCAATAGCCACTTTTCAGATCCAACGTTGAAAACCATTTCATTCCGTTCAATGTCTCTAAAGTGTCGTCGATTCGTGGAAGTGGATAACTGTCCTTCTTGGTTACATCATTAAGTCGACGGTAGTCAATACAGAATCTCATGGTGCCGTCCTTCTTCTTAACCAAAACTACGGGAGAACACCACGGGCTTGTTGAAGGTTCAATAACGCCGCTTCTTTGCATTTCCTCGATCATGCCCTCAACCTCCTTCTCCCGAGCTACTGGAACTCTCCGAGGGCGCTGTCGGATAGGCATAGTTTCCCCAGTGTCGATCTCATGCTGAACCACTCCAGTTCTTCCAATGTCATCATCATGCGAAGAAAAGACGTTGCGATATCGTAGCAGTAAGCTACGCGCCTTAAGGAATTCCTCCTCGGTAAGGTGCTCCCTGGAGTCATTTAGTAATTTTTCAACATCCATTGAAGGCTTAACATGCCCAGGTTTCACGTTTTCCTCAGATTCCCGGCAGCCTCTTATCCAAGAAATTTCTTGGCATGATCCGACCAGCGTTCCTTTATTGAGGACGCATTCCGTGTCGCTTGGATTAAGGATCCTTACAAATGCTGTAGATGCCGTGGTTACCATTGTACGGGCTGTTATCCACGGTTTATCAGCATCCAACCTCTCTACCACCACACAGCGGTGAGATTGCGGCCTTGTGGAGTTCGGCAATTTCACTGGAACTAAAACCTGTGACCTTGGTTGAAGAATGGTTCTCCTGGTACAGTAAACATTTCCATTTACTCCACCTTGTATAGGAATCTCATCAACTCCAAACTTTACAACTCCAACCTTCAAGTCGATTTTACAGTCATGTCTCCTCATAAAATCCAATCCAATAATGCAGTCGTCGACGATGTTAGCAACGATCACTTTATGCCAGTATTCTTTTTCACCTATTTTCACAGCTAACTCTCGTTCTCCTTGGACGGAAATGTACTGGCCGGTAGCAGTTTGCAGCTGGAGATGCCTAGGTCGGACTAGATGATCTCTGGTCAGGTGTCTAAGTAGCCGAGAGCTGATCACAGTCCGAGAAGCTCCAGTGTCTATGGTAAGGAGACATGGTATTCCACAGATTTCTCCATTGACAACCAGACTATTCCCGTCGTTTGCCTGTGATATCATAATTGGGACATCTCGACCGACAGCCAGCACTCGTCCCATAGTCCTGGCTTTTATTCGTTTCCCTGTTGGGGCTCTGACTCCACAGAGCCTATTTTCCTCGCCATTGGAGCGGGGTCTCTGTCCCTCCTAGTCCTTTTTGGACAGCCTGACTGCAGGTGACCACGTTCTCCACAATGGTAGCAACGTGGCCCAAATTCGCGGCGGAAATTTACTGGCTTCGTAGTTGACACTTCTCGCACCCTGAAAGGCCTGGATGAATCCTGTCGTACAGCTTCCACCTCGAGAGCGTGGGCTACTGCATCCTTTAGGCTGCCATGATGTCCCAATCGCACGGCTGTCCTCACTTCCAGATCCCGGATCCCATCGATGAAGGCCTGCACCAGCATACTGTCCACAAAGGATGCTGACGTACGTTGATAGGCCTTCCTAACCAACTTCTCGATTTCCAGGGCCCACTGTTGTAAGGACTCGTTACGTCCTTGTGTCCTGTCCTTTAACTGAGCTCGGTACACGTGTTCCAGGTGACTGTCACCGTATCGTGCCTCCAAGGCTTCTAGAAGGCGGTCGTAAGTCCGGTCGTTTCCCAGAGCCTCTAGTATGGTAAGAGCCTCGTCGCGCAGCGCCAACGTCAGTGCTGTCCTGGCTTGCTCCTTACTCCAACCATTAGCCTGGGAAACAGACTCGAACTGCAGCTTATAGGCAGTCCACGATGAGCTACCGTCAAAGGGGGGCACTTTGAACCTGCCGCCTCCGGACACCGATGCGTCGGGTACATAGGTACTTGGACCATTAGCCACTTTGATCTCAAGTTTTTGGAGACGGCTCTCACAGGTCTCAATTTTTTTTATCGACATCATGGACTCGACTCTCCAGTTTTTCATCCATATCGGCCAGTTTTTCCTGGACCTCGAACAACTCTCTCTTCCATTCGGTCGTGGACTCATGTACCTCACGAAGCATTCGTGCCTGTTCCTCCTGTTTCCTGGCCCGTTCCTCCTGTTTTCGCGACTGTTCCTTTAGCTCTCTCGCTTGTTCCTTTAGGAGGACGAATATAACGTTGAGGTCTACTCCTTGTGCAGCTGGAGCAGGTGATTCCGACGTACCAGGCGTCGAGTCTCCAGACCCAGACGTTTGTCTTCGCGTCGTCACTCGTTTTGGCTCGGTTTCTCGTGGCATTAACGGCATTTTCTATCCCACTTCTGACACCAAATGTTACGAGCGTGGGGTTCGTATTTGATAGAAAAACACGAATTAATCCACTAATTAAAACACTCACTTTATTACCCAAATTAGGCACTTACAATTCACACGAACTGCACATAAAATCCACTAAAACACACACACTATTTCACTAATTATGCACTCACTATTCACATGAAGAGTCTTTCTCTCCGATTATCCTTCTTCTTGATAATCTTCTCACGCACCCTTTCTGGGGCGTGGGGAGTCGGGGTCAGGTCGACGGACCTCTTCCCGAAGAATCGCCTCTGTCCACTCCTGTGGACAGGTCATCGGATGGCCCCTGCGGGCGGTGATCTTGGTGTGGCGCTGGTGTGCAGTGGGTGATCGCCGGCTAGGCAACCAGGTCGCGTGGCAGGCGGCGGCGGTCGGGCGGGCGCGCGTGGTGCGGCGCCAGTTCGGCGATGTGCGGAAGATGTGAAGCATCCGCACGCGCGAACATGCCCTTCGCCAGCCTCTGGACAAACTGGTCCACGGTTTCCCATCTTAGGTCCCTCTGGATTGTCGCGTTCCTCACGTAGCGGGGGGCGCCGACGATGGTACGCAGAGAGAGGTTCTCTTGGGCTCGGAGTCTCCGTTTGTTCGTCTCCGAGCACAGGGCGTACCAAGCCGGAGCCGCGTAGGTGAGGCGGGATCTCACGTAGGTCTTGTAGATCCCGAGCTTCGCCCTCAGAGGGAGGCTGGAGTCGAAAAGTGGACGCAGCTTGGCGCGTGCCACCTTGACCTGGCTGACGACGTTGTCAACGTGTTGCTTCATGGTGAGCCGGCGATCAATGGTCACTCCCAGGTACTTCACCTGCGGAGACCACTCGATTTGCTGTCCTTGGAGCTGGAGCGATGGTGGAAGGAGACTCTGGCCTGTGATGAGCGCCTGCGTTTTCCCAACATTGACGGACAGTCGCCACTTGGCGAGCCAGTCGGGCAAGATGTCCAGGGTGCGCTGCAGTTTGATGGCAGCGTGCGGAGCCTGGAACGACGACGCGTAGTAGGCTGCGTCGTCTGCGAAGAGTGCCAGCTGGGCACCCGGCCCGACGGGGATGTCGTCCGTGTATCGGGCGTAGCAGGCGGGAGACAGGCAGGAGCCCTGGGGGACGCCGGCTGCGACGGGATGTTCCTCGGAGACGGCGTCTTCCACCATCACTCGGAAGCGGCGATTCTTGAGGAAAGAGGCGATTGTCTTGACCGTTCTTCTTGGGGCAGGGGACGTCGACAGCTTGTACAGCAACCCCTCGTGCCATACTCTGTCGAACGCCTTCTCCATATCCAGAAGTACTGCGACAGTGTATTCTTTTTTGTTCAAACAAACCGTCATGTCATTCAGTACTCTCGATTATCCTTGTACTAGCACTCGATCGCAGTTAAAATGTAACTAACTCGCGCCGGCCGTCGACGCCTTTTATATCCCGCGGAGCCGCTCTGGACACATTGTCCACACATATCGCGAATATTCTAGTAAGGACCAGCGTGCGGGCCGAGAACATTCGAGACCATATATGTCTCTCTCTAATGGTGCACTCTCTCTGTCACTCCCTTCTTGAATGTTCCGAGTATAGCTATCTCTTTCTAGTAGTGCTATCTCTGTCACACACTTCTCGAATGTTCCGAGTATAGCTATCTCTTTCTAGTAGTGCTATCTCTGTCACTCCTACCGGATATTTCGCCATATAACGATTTGTGCTTCAGAGGCCCATAAGGGGTCCTGAAAACGCCTGAAAACGGGTTTTCAGGTTATGGCGTCATCTGATAGAGGGTGCCCTGAAACGGACTGAAAACATGTTTCAGGCGCCTGAAAACGACGGCAACTTGGGTGAAATTTCGATCTTTAGATATGTGATAGAGTAACTTCTGAAACGGCCTGAAATGACTTTTCAGCCTGCTGAAAACGCCTCTAAAGCACTGAAATTGACGTTCAAAGTTTTTGACCTAACCTACCGGCGTAACAATAATAATAATACCTTGGACACCTTTTACACACATTGATCTAGCCCCAAACTAGGATTCCCTGTATCTTGGGTACTAGACAACGATATATTTATATACTTATATAGAGAAATATTATACTTAGATAGATAAACAACCATGACTAGGGTACAAACATCCGTTCTCATCAAACAAACATTTGCCCCCACCGGGACTCGAACCCGGGACAAGGATAGAGAAAGGTCAGCTTAGATGGTTTGGTCACGTTAAAAGGATGAATGAAAGGAAATTGACGAAACAGATTTATACAGCGGGTGTGAAAGGAGCCGTCCGGGGACGCTCAAGAAGGTCCTTTAAAGACAAAATCGGCGATTTGTTAGTGAAGGGGCAAATACGAAGTACCCGTAACCGGCGGGCTTGCATGAAGAGACTTATGAATGTTGACGAAGCGAGAGATGTATGTCAGGATCGTAGCAGGTGGAGGTCTTTAGTCTCTGCCTACCCCTCTTCCGGGAAATAGGCGTGAGCATATATATGTATGTATGTATGTACGTAAGTGTTGGGGTAAGTACTTAGGAATGTAGCGAGAAGACGTAAGTGTAATGGGAATAGCGATAAATGCAGTATTTCTAAATGTTTCGAGAAATTGTATTGTGATGGGAGAATATTTTTAATTTGGGGGAAGACGTAAGTATGAGGGTATATAAGTATAAAGGGAGAAAATTTTAATGTATGGATCAGTCTTACTGAACAAACAAAGAGCGTCACACCTGTTCACATGGAGTGGCAGTGGCACAGTTACGCCCCCTTTTAGCCAGTTACTCAAAACTCCCCACGAGTCGAGGTTGCGTGAGTGTTGGAGAAGACGTGAATGTTTTTATCTACACACGTATCAGAAACCCTCTTGACTGCGTCAAAAAACCGCACGTTACGACCAGCATAATGTTATACTACTTGGTAAAAACTCATTTCTTACCTGAATATTGATACATTATGACCATAATGAATGAAGTTGGTAACAAGCTAAACAAGTGCAGAGCAATGATCAATGCCACAATGCCGGTCGAACATGCGGTTCCTGAACACATCAAAGAGAGCTTATGATATGTGTGTAGATAAACTAGAGTTTTAATGCCTAATTATGTACAGTTACTTACATAATTAGGCATTAAAACTCTCGAATGACATCAGTCACATAAACTACTATTATTTTTTATTTAGCCTATACGGCGTCCCACTACTGGGAAAATGCCTCACATATCTCTAGCTGAAGCTTTATCGATCCACCCAGGCAGGAATTTATACAGGTCGTCCCTCCATCTCCTTGGGGTATAAGTATAAGATTAAGTGTAAGAATAAGGTGGAAAAGTAGGTGGAAATGCAGGAATGTGAAGATTAATTATAGGATTAAATGTAACAGTAAATGTAAGATCTAGTGTAAGAGTAAGAGTAAGTGTGTGAGCCAGTGTAAGAGTAAGTATAAGAGAAGCATATAAATACCGGCCCGTTTGACGGTATTCTTTTGAGCGGCTTCAGCAAAGTTGATGACCGCAGGCATGCGCAGACTCAGCTCGTCGTCAGCGTCTAGGTCTACTATGGGAGAGTCATCGTATGCGCCGGAGCGGCGGGTCGATTGCTCGTCTATTAACCGGACCTGGGGATTTGAAAAATGCATATTAGATAGACAGATAAACATTGGCAGTAAATGATTGAAATTTAATGATGGCAACATTTGCAAACAGTAGTGTGTGAGTATGAATGAAATATTTGGATTGTCTATTAGAAATTTGGAACACGCTGCAGTCCCCTAACATGTTATTTAAGTCGGTATTATTTGTTTTCTAGCATTTCCTGCCAAGTTGTAGATGCGTATAAGTACAATAAAACGGCTTGTGTTCAAACGATTACCAAAAACGCACCTATTTAACTACCAATAAATTCGAAATGACTGCCAGAATGGAAAAATGTCCGCCAAATTGTGTTTGGATAAATGATCACGAAACTTCTTTTTATGTTTTACGTTTATGTTTACTTAAGTGTACTTAAGTTTATGTTTTAAGTATTTTTTGTTGTTCTTACATGTTCAACCTAACACGAAGGATAAAGGGGGCTTGGCTGCGCTCACCCCCTTTACCTAAGTTACCGCAGTATTTTGCCCTGATATTTTTTGCAACTTTTGGTGTTCATTTATCCATTTTGGGTAGGAAAAAAATATTTTGGTGATCATTATATTTTTTGCCAAATAAAACGAACAGGACACGAGACATAGATATGAGACGAACATATAAGATAACACGTTCCAAATTCTATATTCCAAATGTCTTTATTACTGTAGATATTTACATATACTTAGCAATCGTCATTTTTTGCCACTTCTCTACATTGGACCACTGTGGGAGAAGGAGGGCGTAGAAACTCCCACAGATTGATTTTTAGATCTCTTTTAAAAATTGCTTGTGCTTTACTAATACATAATATATTTATATTGTCATTATCATAATTAATTACAAATAAATAATTACAAAATTATTAACAGCAAGGTCTATGTTGAGCCAGATTAACCCCATACAGTCCCATCATTTTAGTAATCTTGAACTTTGTAATATCCCTTTTTCGACAATGTCGCTTTAACATGGTTTTTAAATTGCTCAAATGGCAATTTCATGATCTCATGATTCTTAGGTATCTTGTTGTAGTAGAGAATGCATTGATTGACCCTTGAAAGAATTGCTAACCTTCGCGAGTCTAAACCGGGGCGCAACTAGTCTGTGATTATTTCTTAGGTTAAAATTACAGCTATCGCTAAATTTGGGATATTTTGTAAGGTTCTTGCGTACATACATTATATTTTCGAAAATAAATTGACTAGCTACAGTTAGTATGTCAATTTCTTTAAAAAGCTTTCTTAAGGCGTTTTAAATTATAAATTGCTCGAATAGCTCTTTTCTGTAAAATAAAAATAGTTTGAATATCCGCTGCTTTCCCCACAACAAGATACCATAGGACATCACACTATGAAAGTAACTAAAATATACTAGCCTAGATGTAGCCACATTAGTGTTTTGTCTGGGCGATGGGCTAGGCTAGATCTATGTCATGCCAAACAAAGTGATGGATCATTGCTGTACATGGGCTCGTCTGGCCTGTGCCAACTGCATGGGAGAAGGCGTAATGCGTTATTTATTTCTGTGATGTATTTTTTTTAGGGATGTAATGAGTATTCAACTATTCGGCATTCTGCCAGTGTATTCGGTATGCCTTCAAAAATATATAATAAAGTTCCTGTGTCAATTATGACCATAGATAACCCAAGTATGTTCAAGCTTCAATTAAAGGAACATTTGGCTGATAAGGTATATTATTCTTAAGGTGAATATTTAGCATAGTGTTGACATTATTATCTTCTAGGTAATCTATTAATATGTGACATCTCTTGAATTCAAATCTATTACTATACAATTTTATATTTGATATCCAATCCAATAACCATTTGACATCGTTGTAATGAATTAATGTAAGGAGTATTGCCCATTTACATAACGTGTTTGTGCCTTAGTAACGCTAAGGCTATTAAACAGATTTGAATGAAATTTTGCATAGCTATTGTTTATGAGCTAGATTAACATATGGCATACTCTTTAACGGGTAACGTTATCTCGGTAAATAATAATTCCTGGCAAGACGCAGATGAAGTTGCGGCCATCAGCTAGTGTTTAATAAAACGCTTGTATTTTGTTGTCAGTTCACCTAAGTGAAAATGTTTTAACGTCTTTCGGAAGACAGTGAAGTACCTCAAGATGAAACTAATTTCATCTTGAGGTACTTCAATGTCTTCCGAAAGACGTCAAAACATTTTCAGTATACGTAGCAGAGTAAACAAACACAACCTTTCACTACGGTGCTAAACTCCAAATTCACTTGCGGGTGTACGCCCTTTGTAATCCTTTGACAAGACGCCGCACGTGCCAAGGCGGCGGTAACAAAATTAATCTTTACTTATAAAAAATAATCGCTGTACCTAACTAAATCTCTAAAGGGCCCGATCGGTTCGTATAATTCCTATTTGTTTTTATTCACCTCAGACTAGAGATTTAAATAAAAATAAAATTAGGAAAAACGCAAGGAAGCAATCGAAAATATTTTATATGTAAAGTTCAGCCTCTTTTGCTAGATGGCGTTGGTAGCATCACTCAAACTCCTTCGCTATTGATTAAATAATTTACTACATTCAACCTCTTTGTTGGCTGAACTACGTTTCACAGTGCGCTACATGAAGTTTATAAGCAAAGAGTTTCGTTAATCTGAGGTTCGATGAGCATTATGCTCAATAATAGGGCCGATAATGTCGATATGGATTTCACAAACATATGAAAGTGCCTTTAAACGACAAACGAATAAATTTATGACGGGGAACTAAGAGTATGCTAAAAACGCGTTGCGAGGCCGTGCTGCGGGCAGCTAGTTAACAATAACATCTCACCCTCGCGCTGGTTCGGTCGTCGGCAGTATCGCCGAGCAGACTGCGCGGCCTGGCGGCGGCGGCGGCGGCGGCGCCGGCGGGGGGCACCCTGCGCGCGCCGCGCCCGGTGTGGCGCGAGGCGATGCGCTGCGGCACGTTGGAGAGCGCCTGCGCGGAGAGAGAATATCTACCTTGTTCACGCTTGCATTCATTATTAGCCGCTCGGACTTCGAACCAAAAAAATAATAAAAAAAAAAATGTTTTCGACTCTATAAGGTTCAATATACTCGATGCAGATCTTCGTTCCGACAGACCAAAGGTTAATCGATTTTCATCAGTGTTTGGAATGGGTGGAGCTGTTTATGATTTTCATCAGTGTTTGGAATGGGTGGAGCTGTTTATAGTATGTATTGGGAGAGCTAGGACACTTTTCCGGTGTGAGCGGCTCTATTCCTCCTCTAAATTGTCCTAGCTTGCCCAATACGGTTGAGGGAAATGATAGCGAGCCTCCACACTGGAACAGTGACCTAGCTTGCCCAATACGGTTGAGGGAAATGACAGCGAGCCTCCACACTGGAACAGTGACCTAGCTTGCCCAATACGGTTGAGGGAAATGACAGCGAACCTCCACACTGGAACAGTGACCTAGCTTGCCCAATACGGTTGAGGGAAATGACAGCGAGCCTCCACACTGGAACAGTGACCTAGCTTGCCCAATACGGTTGAGGGAAATGATAGCGAGCCTCCACACTGGAACAGTGACCTAGCTTGCCCAATACGGTTGAGGGAAATGATAGCGAGCCTCCACACTGGAACAGTGACCTAGCTTGCCCAATACGGTTAAGGGAAATGCCAGCGAGCCTCCACACTGGAACAGTGACCTAGCTTGCCCAATACGGTTGAGGGAAATGATAGCGAGCCTCTACACTGGAACAGTGACCTAGCTTGCCCAAAACGGTTGAGGGAAATGATAGCGAGCCTCCACACTGGAACAGTGACCTAGCTTGCCCAATACGGTTAAGGGAAATGCCAGCGAGACTCCACACCAGGAATAGTGTTCTAGCTTGCTCAATAAGGTTGAGGGAAATGACAGCGAGCCTCCACACTGGAACAGTGACCTAGCTTGCCCAATACGGTTGAGGGAAATGATAGCGAGCCTCCACACTGGAACAGTGACCTAGCTTGCCCAATACGGTTGAGGGAAATGACAGCGAGCCTCCACACTGGAACAGTGACCTAGCTTGCCCAATACGGTTGAGGGAAATGATAGCAAAGCCTCCACACTGGAACAGTGACCTAGCTTGCCCAATACGGTTGAGGGAAATGACAGCGAGCCTCCACACTGGAACAGTGACCTAGCTTGCCCAATACGGTTGAGGGAAATGACAGCGAGCCTCCACACTGAAACAGTGACCTAGCTTGCCCAATACGGTTGAGGGAAATGCCAGCAAGCCTCCAAACCGGAAAGGTGTCCTAGCTTGCTCAATATGGTTGAGGGAAATGCCAGCGAGACTCCACATCAGGAAAAGTGTTCTAGCTTGCCCAATAAAGTAGAGGAAAACGCCAGCGAGCCTCCTCACCGGAAAGGTGTCCTAGCTTGCTCAATACCGTTGAGGGAAATGCCAGCGAGCCTCCACACCGGAAATGTCCTAGCTTGCCCAATACGGGCGTGTTTTACAAGTGTACCATTTTAATGGTTTTGAAGAGGTTATAAAACGTTAATGCTGACTGATTGACTGATAACGCGCAGACTGAAACTGGACCTGGAATCGTGAGTTTGTACACAGGTTCCTCATAAACCTTAGGGGAGCATAAGGAAATGATTTTGAAAGAAGATGAGGTTTTGTCAGTACAACGCCTCAAATCCCGGTGAGAAATCGGCCTCTTATCATCGATTTAATCATGTGGCCTTTATGGGATGGCAGATAATATGTTTGCATTGTTTTTAACCGACTCCAGCGACGCCAAAAGGAGGGGTATGATTTTGAACGGTATGTATGTATGTTCATTAATTCCACCAGAACATCTAAACTACTTATCGAAATTTGACAAATGAGGTATCGTTAGAAGCGTCTTGATCATCCGCTGGTTATAGACAATGTGAGGTCAAGCTAAATTTAATTTGGCGGTCTCTGGAGGGCATAAAGTACTGGATTTTTTCAAAAAGTTTCTGAACAGGTTCGTGTTGGGTATCAAATTAAATGTCTTAATTAGCGAATTCCAAAATAAATATTACTAGCTCCTCCTCGCTGCTTTGCTTGCAATTAGTCGAACAGTTAGAAGCGTATTGACCGCAAGGCACTGCTTAGAGTGCGACGTTTTAGTAGTCAGGTTTCAGTTTTTGAACTTATTATCTCGTATACTATAAAGAATACGAATATTTTCTCACCCCATCCTCATCCGGTTCCTGGCTGGCACTGGGCGGGTTGGAGTACTTCTGGAGCAGCTCTATCGCGAGCCGCTTGCTCATCTCTTGTTGGAAGAACGCGTGCTGTGGGTGACGCAGGAGAATGTGGTTATGTGGCAGAGTTAGGTAGGTTACCACAGGCTTCTCATCCCATACAGATAGAATTCGAATTAGTTACCCCTCGTAATCCAGAGATGGCGCTGGGAGTTACGATTGTAATTAAAACACCGGCTTCAGTCAACATACTTCTAGATGGCGCTACTAAATCTTTTTATTCTTTATAATCTATGAAATGTAAATAAAAGTGTGAAAGAAAAATCGGTTGTAGTTCTCTTGAAATTAAATCTCCTAGCGCCATATCGTGGTATATGCAATATTGCGATAGTGCTGCTCCAAACGATATTGGCCTCGAACTAAAGATGCTTTCTTAGCATCTCTGATTACGCCGGTGATATATTGTGTTCTACGTGGTCTATCTCTATAAGTATTATATTATAGTGCGTGTATGTGGTATAACGATGGTTCGTTCTATTTAATATGGCCATAGGTCGAGTACGTAAACTAATTCTTCTTTTATTAGTATACTAATACAGATAAAATAAAGTGTGACATTAACTTTTGAGTAGAAACTGATCAAAAGGAACAATTAACCGAATAAAATTTCTGTGAAATCTGATCACGATATCCATGGATGTAATAACTGAGATAAGATTCCACAAAAATCTGATCATATGATCGGTTAATCAGAACACCCTTTTACGGGTTTCTTGTTAGCGCTTGCTTCATTGTTTGGAAGGCTTACAAATCCCTGGGCTTGTACCACAAGCGCCAAGGCTTGAATGTCAACCTCCAAGGCTTGCATCATAATGTGGATAAATACCTGCAAGAGTTTAGTCGCCGTCGGCCGTTTCTTCGGGTTCCGGGTAAGGGCTTGTTTCAAGAACGCGTGGAAGGTCTGAGACCATCTCTCCCGCTGCTTCAGTTGGGGTGGCTTGAAACCGGACTTGGACATGAGGAAGAGAACCCTCATGGGGTGGAGTTCGAACATCGGTGGCTGGAGTTCGGCTAGTTCTGGTGGAGAGAGGGTACATAATATATATAAACATTTTCATAAAGGCACATTCATTGCTCATGGATTTTCTGTGCCGTGGGAACAGATATAGCGACGTCACATACATGTAATCATTCAAGAGAAGATTAATGCGACGACTTTTTCACCCCCGTCTGTCTGTGTATGTTTGTCTGTCCGTGGTGCTCTAGCGCTTTTAAAGCAGATTTTTTTCACTAACCCCTTACGAAGAAGAGGGGTGTAATCACTTTTAGCCTCTCAAAAACCGAGGGTAGTTGGGATAGGTCGCGATTTTGATAGTTATGCCATGGTAATAAAATTTAAAACTTATAACGGAAAATTAGTATTCAATGGGTTAAGCGGCTGTCTGTATTTGTTTCTGTCTGTGGCATTCTAGCGCTAAAACGGGTGGACGGATTTTAATGTGTTTTTTTTCAATTGGTAGTAGACTTCACTAAGACGGTTCTTTATATATATATATACATATATAACCTACTTAAATAGGTTATAAGTGAACCAACAATTTTGGCCGTAAGCTTTCACTAATATGTCGAGAATGTTCTAAATGTTTTATTTAGTTATTAAGCTTAAATTGAACTTAAAATCCCAGGTTCTCGAGAGAGTATATCGCACTACATTGAGATCTTTCAAATACACGCGACATTGGCAAAATTAACCTCAACTGAGGGTAGACGCGCCGTTGAATAATAAATGAACCTCAAATGAGGGTAGACGCACCGTTGAATAAGCAATTAACCTCAAAAGAGGGTAGATGAGCCGTTGAATAATAAATTAACCTCAACTGAGGGTAGATGAGCCGTTGAATAAGATATTAACCTCAACCGAGGGTAGACAAGCTGTTGAATAAGAAATTAACCTCAACTGAGGGTAGATGAGCCGTTGAATAAGAAATTAACCTCAACTGAGGGTAGATGAGCCGTTGAATAAGAAATTAACCTCAACCGAGGGTAGACGCGCCGTTGAATAAGAAATTAACCTCAACTGAGGGTAGACGCGCCGTTGAATAAGAAATTAACCTCAACTGAGGGTAGACGCGCCGTTGAATAAGAAATTAACCTCAACTGAGGGTAGACGAGCCGTTGAATAAGAAATTACCCTCAATTGAGGGTAGATGAGCCGTTGAATAAAAAAATTAACCTCAACTGAGGGTAGACGCGCCGTTGTATAAGAAATTAACCTCAACTGAGGGTAGATGCGCCGTTGAATAAGAAAATAAAAATTACAGCAAGTTCGGAATGGAGATAACAGCACTAAAACTAGTGGCTCTGTGCTCTGTAGACCTAGCGAGTGACACTTTCTTTTAAAGCACATACAAACTTATGAATGCACCTGGTTAAGTACATGGAGTATAAAAGTAGCCGCACCAATAACTTTGTAAACCACATTTTGCTATGTAAAATCTAAACTTTTTACTCCACACCATCCTTAACATTGTACGAAGGTACGGAACCCTTCGTGTGTGAGTTAGACTCGCACTTGACCGTTTTTTTGTAGTTGTTTTTTTTGCGTGAGTTCAGTGGAAACATTCATTGCAATAAACAATATGGAGCACCAGGAGTTGCTGGGTGCTGTTTTAAATATGATCGACTCCTAAGAACATAGCTTTAACGATGAGAGAAGCACAGCTGACAAACGTCACTGTCACTTTTGATTGCTCGCTCGCAGTGCTCACGGTCAGAAGCATGGCCGATGACAGCAAAACATGTAGGCGTTAATGATGTAATGTATGACGTCATTGTCGCGCTAACGGGGACTCGGAACGGCCTCGTAAGCGATATTTTCATTTAATTTGTTTAGTTGCTGATTCACAGCATACAAAAAATAAAATACAATTTATTGAGAACACGTAAAATGACAATTACGAAACAGGGCAATAAAAAAAGGCGATATAATATATAATAGACAAGCTGACGCGGTCAACTTAGCAGCACCTAAAACATTATTGTAAAATAAGTTATATGGTGCATACCCTAGTGTCGCGTGGGCGAGAAAATTAGTAATAAACTAATTGCTCGTTAAATGAAACTCGTTAGTAATTTACTTGTAGGTAAGTGAAAAAGATCCGCTTCTAACGCTACCTATTCTTTGCATAGTAAAATATGCATCGCACAGCTGTGGCACATAAAGACCGCTACCAACAAAGAAGTTAAATCTATTAACTAATGAATCACTGGCAAAGGAGTTTTTAAAAATACCAACCAACGCCATCTAGCGATAGGAAGCTTAGACTTCTCCACTTCCTTATTTTATTTTTACCTAAACCTCCTCCGGAGTAAGGAGAATAATGTGAATTGGAATTATTCAAACAGAGCTTTAGTAAGACTAACGTACAGTTATTCATTTTTATTAGTACAGATCATGTTGCGACTCGGAACTCGATGTAGTGTAGAGTGTAGTGGGCTGCCCGCGCGCGCGCTGCTCTCAGTATTTTCATATTGACATTTTGGTTCACTTGCTGAATATTCGTTGAATCAGTTAAGCGTGCTGATTTGATTTAACTTTGACATATTTCATATATTATAGGTCGATTTAAGACGAGTGATTTAACTAATACTATGCTAACAGTAGCATAGTATTAGTTAAATCACTTTAGATTATTGTCAATTTGAGTAAAGAATAAGGCCCGCTACTTCGAATGCGGGTCAAACCTATTCTCTAACTTACTTTGACAGCTCCATACTTTATATACAGGGAGTCCCTTGGCTATGCCACATGGTAAATTTAGTAGATAGAGCATTTTATTGAAAGAAGACATTATTTTGTTTTAAAAAACAAGTTGAACAGCATTCAATGTTTTTGACGTGATAACGTCTTATAAATCGATGAACGCCGGCTGTATGCATGAAAAAGCATGACTCATTGTCTCGTTCCGCCGGAGTCGTGGGGCAAACGAGAGCGCGGAACAGGCGATAGAGAGGCACGATCGGCCTAAGCGTTTCTTATGTCGTTATCACGTGAAATTATCGTCCGCAAAGCGACTTTACGGACCACCAATATTTTTTAATCGCCTGTGATGACCGTAAATCGAGCCTGCCAAATGTGGAATGAAATAACCCTGTAATTTTACGAAACGATCGAAAGGCTCATGAGGATTATATTGACTAATAAACATAGCATCTTAAATAAAAGGAAGACCATGAAATTTTAACCATAAAGTTTTTTCTGTTAAATGGATAGCCTTTTCAATGACTTGACCGTGTTTAAAAAAACTGGCTGGTTCAAAGTATTACTACTACCAGAATATGTCAAATTTTATGGCCTTTCTTTTATTTAAGAGACTATCTATGTTTCTTAGACAAATCCATCCTTTATGGTTAAGCCTTACGAACTGCATCGTAAAAATACGGGGTTATTTTTTCCTAATAAGGCGGGATCGATTCCCGGTTAATAAGGGCGATTAAAAATATACTTTAAATGCAGTTCAATAACAAAATAAAGTATTTTGTCCGTAAAATGTTCTCAATATTTAAGGTGCTTTCGCGTCATGTGGCATAGCCGTGGGACACCCTGTAGAGTTGTCAAAATTATTGAGATAATAGTGTCGACCCGCCTTCATAGTAGTGGGCTTAAGAGGGCTGAACAGGCTTATGCTTTGCTTAGACTTTACCTATAGCTGTAATACCACACGCCCAGATGTCGCAGAGCTGATTGTAGCCACCCTTCCTCTCCACCGCTGCGACCTGAAACCATTGCCGATAAAACTTAATTCATCACATTTCCTTTTACATATAAAACATTTACATACAAGCACATGCATTTCTTCTTGCCCCACACTAGGATACCCTGTGGCGTGGGCACCAGAAATAGCGACGTCACACACATATAAACATCCAAGACCTGTTTTATTTTTTCTTTACCCCCAGCCTATATTTTATTATATGGCATAGTGGGTGCCAGGCTTCAGGCTACACTAAAGTCGCTACTGAAATCGAATGACGTCAAAAGCCTTAGATACATTCTCAGGTTACCACGACACAGTGTAGGGCCAGGGGGCATATGTGTACCTGTCTCCTTAGCGTGATACTGATCCATACAATACAGGAGCTCTATTTTTGAATCGCTCGTAATAGTTTTATGACACGCAAGCGCTCTTTTCTACAGATTTTCTACAGAAAAGAAACGTATGTGCCAGTATGTAAATGTTTATGTTATTCATTCATTCATACTTTTGAAATTTTACACTTTTCTATCTATACATACATTATAAGGACATCAGGGGTCGAAACAGGTTCAGTGTTCAAAAATACTGATTTTACTGACCAGAAATCTAAAAAAACTGACTTTTACTGACCAGAAATCTAAAAAAACTGACTTTTACTGACCATCTGAACTAACTTAAAATAAAAGTTTCATGTGGAATAAAAAATAAATAAATGGCCTCCACCATCCCCATAGCCAACCATAACCACCTTTTATTATTAAAAAGTTTACAAATAGTTAACAGTTTTTAATATTTGTTAATAAGCAAATGACACACATCCAATCATGCAAATAATATTAAAAGTTAGAAACATTAGAGATATTATGATTTAGCCCATAAAATCTCAGCTCTGGTAGCCCCATCTTTAACACTATATAGCAACGTATAGGGCTATGTATAATGCGAACTAATTCTGTTATTTAAGAGTGCTTTAACTGTTTTATTTGTTTATTGTGTCTTTTTGTCGGCGAAAACCTATAATTGGCTTTTTTGTTTTTATATAAGATTCCTATTGTTAATTTAAAGATAGCTGTTGGTTTTCCAATGTTAATAAAATAAAAAAAAAATAAAAATAAATAAATAGTAGAACGGGTGCTCTACCGGGTGAACCAATCGTCGGGTCTTCAACGGGCCGAACACTTGCTAGATGTAATTGAGATGCAGCCAGCTTCACCTTTGACTGTTCGATATGTTTTTTTGATGATGCATTTTGCTCCAAAGCCTCAAATCCCCAACCCACAGAAAACTTTTTCATGCACACACAACAAAAAACCTCATTTTCACCATCCCTTTTTTCCCATTCAGATATAAAGTGTCCATTTTTATCTTTTTTATTAAGCCAGTCCTAATTAAATTTACATTTCCCCATATTAGTTAGTTGTTTAGTAACCACAAACAAATCTCATAGCAGTCAAATTAAATCACATACAATGCAGGTTAAAAAGCTGAAGCTGTAACAAATATGCAAAGTTAAACACACAATAACAAAATATGTATTTATTTCGAGTAAAAATATAGGATTGGACTTTTTTCCTCGAAATAATGATGCTACAATATTAAGTTGCCACAAGACATCATAATAGAGCATCAGCTGTTAGTTGCCCTCAAACCATCACTGGGCCCGGCTAAGAAAATTAGAAATGACTAGAAATTTGTTTTGTGTTGACACAATCTAAATGTATATTTAAAATGCTAATGTTAGTACGGGAAGACAGGGTTTTCTCTATGACCACCAACTCCAATCATCTCCCCTTTGGTCTCCTGGTGAAAGTAAGGAAGTTTGGACGTTGTGGGTGGCGAAAATGTGAAAAACTGATGAAATGAATGGACTTGAAAGGTGGAACCCGAGCAACGCCGGGTTTGTCTGCTAGTAGGTATACTATAAGATATACATAGTCAGGTCATAAGTTCTGTCACATGTGCAATATGAAATAATTTAGACATGTTTATTATTTATGTAAACATTTATATAGCAAAATGAACTTAATAAAACATAGATTCTTATGGTAATAAAGTTTATTCAAAATGACCCCCGCGATCTTGAATACAGGCCTTTATTCTGCGCGGCCAGTCGTCTATCGCAGCACGAACGAGGTCCATGTCAATATCGGCGGCTGCCTTAATCAAGGATGCCTTGAGTGACTCCAAATCAGGATGAGGCTTTGAGCAGGCCTTTTCCTCCAAGTGTAGCCATATCTTGTAATCTAACGGACTCAAATCTGGACTGGAGGAGGGCCAGTCTTCGTGCCGGATGAAGTCGATTTCACGCGCCGCCAGCCAGTCTTGTGTGCTTTTCGCTCTATGAGCTGGCGCAGAATCTTGTTGGAATACCCAGTGTCTGTTATTAAACATGGTTTGAGAAACAGGTACCACAAGGTTCTTGAGGACTGTATTTTGATACACAACTGCATTCGTTTTTACGCCTTTCTCACAAAAATGTACCTCAGTTAAGCCCCAATAAGAGACTCCCAACCAAACCATGAGCGAGGATGGAAAATGACCTCGTTGGACACGCGGAATACGGTTGCTCGCTTCTTCACTGCTGTGTGCGTACACCTTATCATTTTGTTTGTTGTAGCTTTCTTCCACGGTGAAAATTTTTTCAACCGAAAATAGAATTTCCCGATGCTTTTTTCCCGCGTACCGCTTCAACAAAGCGCGGCATCTCTTCAGTCTCAGGTCCATTAAACGAGCGTCCAAACGATGTCCTGTTTTTCTTTGATATGCCCTAAGCCCTAAGTCTTCATTTAACACCCTTTTCACCGTGGTCCTGCTTAACCCCATCTGAAGGGCCAACAGTTTCTGCTTACGTATGGGATTTCTTTGAATTCGCGCCTTCACAGCTTTTATCACTGCTGGAGTCCTAACAGAGCGAGGGCGACCACTTCTTGACCTGTCATCTACACTAGAATCTTCATTGTATCGTTTTATGGTACGATAAAAGAATCTTTTGGTTATATTCAAATTTTTCAGTAAGTCGAAAATCTGAATTGGCGCGTAACCGCAACGATGCAACGCAATAACTGCGACACGGTCTTCTTTAAATGTCCACTCCATATTTAAAAATGAGGAAAATTCTAAAAAGTACACATTTTTATTTTCATGAAAAATTCGAAATTCGAATTCAATAAACTTTTTTGTGGCCAGCGTTCTAAATTCAAAAGTTTTTATTGTGTGACAGAACGTATGACCTGACTGTGTATATTTCTTATGCAAAATCTAGAATGAAGAAGGTAGGCGTAAATAGGAACAGGCAAAATTGTGTCAGTAAAATAATTAATAGGGTTCCCAAAAAATATATGGAGCAATATATGTGTTGATCTCAAAAAACTGAAAAACTGTCAATTTTTTAAAAAAACTGACTTTTACTGACCATGCTAAAAAAAACTGACTTTTACTGATTTTACTGACTAGTTTCGACCCCTGGGACATTCTAACGTGCTTGGGACTCGATCCCGGGACCCTTGGCTTCGTAGGCAGGGTCACTACCGACTCGGCCATTCGGGTCGGCCTCTGCCACGCCGTATGGTAAAGGGCGTGACACCGTGGCTTACCTCAGGCGCCATCCAGTAAGGTGTGCCAATAAACGACTTCCGCTTGTTGATTGTCGCCGTGATTTGCGCCGACACGCCGAAGTCGGCCAGCTTGACGTCTCCGCATTCCGTGAGCAGGATGTTGGCGCCTTTGATGTCCCTGAAGAGAGATACAAACACATTTATGTACTGGCACTTGTAGTTCGCGACAGGATGGGACGGCAATCGGGGAAGGCATGGTACGAGAGTGTTTGTCGCCCCCCCACCCCCCAGTGCCTATCGAATTACCCGCACACTTTATTCTCTTGTTAGCCCGCTGATACATGCCACTGTAACATTGAGGACGATACATTGCTTCTGGCCCCACACTAGGATACCGTGTCGTGGGAAACAGAAACATAAACTTCCAACACCCGGGGATTTTTTTTCTCTCCAGTCGGGATTTATACCCGGAACGGCCACAAAGGTCGTCTACATACAAATACATGCTCTTGTACAAGCTATTAATTCTTATATGGCCTAGGATACCCCGTGTCAAGGGAACAAGAAACAGCTACATCACACACGTCCTCCGTGGCGCATCGGTTGTGGCTCTGCCTGGCATGCGAGAGGTCCCTGGTTCGATCCCCGGCTGGGGGAAAAAAAAGAAACCAGGACTTGGATGTTTACCCTATTATTATTATTATATCCTAGTGTGGAGCCAGAAGCAATGTATGTGCCTGTAAAAAAAAACATCCAAGACCAAAGTCAAAGTCAAAGTACTTTATTACTGTAGATATTTACATATACTTAGCAAACGTCAATTTTGCCTCTTCTCTACATTGGACCACTGTGGGAGAAGCAGGGCGTAGAAACTCCCACAGATTGATTTTTAGATCTCTTTTAAAAATAGGTTGTGCTTAACTATTACAAATATGAAAAATTAAATTATTATGATTAATAAGCAGGAATAAATAATTATAAAATTATTAACAGCAAGGCCTGTGTTGAGCTAGATTAACCCCATACAGTCCTGTCATTTAAGTAATCTTGAACATTGTAATATCCCTTTTTTGACAAAGTCGCTTTAACATGATTTTTAAATTGCTCAAATGGCCATTACAAAATCTCCAGAGGTATCTTATTATAGTAGAGAATACACTGACCCTTGAAAGAATTGCTAACCTTCGCGAGTCTAAATCGGGGCGCACACAGTCTGTGATTATTTCTTAGGTTAACATTACAGCTGTCGCTAAGTTTGGAAAATGTTGTAAGGTTCTTGCGCACATACATTATATTTTCGAAAATTAATTGACTAGCTACTGTTAGTATGTCAATTTCTTTAAAAAGCTCTCTTAAGGAGTGTCCTTTCTGTATTATTATATCTTATGTCGTTTTATGTGCAATAAATATATACGAAAAATACGAAATATACGAGTCTGTTCGTTTTAAATTATAAATTGCTCGAATAGCTCTTTTCTGTAAAATAAAAATAGTTTGAATATCCGCTGTTTTCCCCCACAACAAGATACCATAGGACATCACACTATGAAAGTAACTAAAATATACTAGCCTAGATGTAGCCACATCCGTGCTTTGTCTGATGTTTCTAACAGCGTAAGCCGCAGAACTTAATTTACCAGCCAATTTATCTATGTAGTCTATTTATCGTACCCGAAGGGTGCGAAACTGGACCTTATTACTAAGCCTCCGCTGTCCGTCCGTCCGTCTGTCACCAGGCTGTATCTCATGAACCGTGATAGTAAGAATGTTGAAATTTTCACAGATGATGTATTAATGTTGCCGCTATAATAACAATTACTAAAAAACAGAATAAAATAAATATTTAGGGGGCTCCCATACAACATTTTTTTCAAATACAAACTTATGAATGCACCTGGTTACTTACATGGAGTGTGAAAGTAGCCGCACCAAAAACTTTGTAAACAACATTTTGATATGTAAAACCCAAACTATTCACTCCACACAATCCCCAACATTGTACGGTGGTACGGAACCCTTCGACTCGCACTAAACCGTTTTTTTTTATTTTCACCAGCCGGCATTCGAGCTTCTACCACAGACGGGATTCGAAACCGGGACCGGGGGAAACCCCTACCGCGACGCCGTAAAGGTCCTCATGTAACTACAATGGCCAACTTAAGCAATAGGAAGGCAGCGTCCGCATGTTTGCGATAAAATAACGGAAAGTTGTGAAATCAACAATATGATAATGAGTTGAGTTGTTTATATGATATCGATATATTTCAAGATATTGCGGTTTGTTAACAGATAGGTGAGGTCACATTTTAAGAGGTCGAGGTGAAACTTCGTGGACCACTTGTCGTCGATGGGAGTGAGCGAGACAGCGAGCGCGGTTACCTACGTAACTCGTAACGTAATCTCGCTCATTTAAGACGATGGACTTGCACCTTTATTAGGAGCATTATTCTGAACAAATTTCTCACACAGGAGATGCGGATTCGATTCCTGACCAATGCACCAATGAGATATTTATTTTATCTGAAGTACATCATCGGAAGTTCAGTGTTTCGGATGACACGTTAAGCTGTAGGTCCCGGCTACTATCGCTACGTAGTGATAATGATAATGATAATACTTTGGACACTATTTACACACATTGATCTAGCCCCAAACTAGGATTCCCTGTATCTTGGGTACTTGACAACGATACACATACTTATATAAATAAATATTATACTTAGATAGATAAACAACCATGACTAGGGTACAAACATCCGTTCTCATCAAACAAATATTCGCCCCCACCGGGACCCTTGGCTTCGTAGGCAGGGTCACTGCCGACTCGGCTATACCTCCACCAACCCGCACTGAGCCAGCGTGGTGGAGTATTGATCTTGATCTTACTCGTATCCGGGTGAGGCCTGTGTCCCACGGTGAGAACATTAATGGACTACATTATATATATATATATGTTACGGCTAAAGCTAGGTGTGAAACTAAACATAAGTTTGCCGGCTAGTGTTAAGATTAATTTCGAGCCTCGGCTAATGTCCGAAATAATGTTCATTGCGATAAATGATTTCAACATTAGTCGGCTAAATTGCAGTTTAGCCTCGACGCTGTTGAGGTTATTAGATGGCTGAGAAAATATGCTTGACATTAGCCGACTAAACTTAAGTTTATTTTTCAGTATACCTAGGCTAATGTTGAAAAATTACCGTCTTAATCTGGAATAAGTAAGTCATGATAATGATTCGGTAGCTGTATGTAAGAACAACAAAAAATACTTATGCTTGTCTTATTATTTTGTTGTTCTTACATGTTCAACCTATCACGAAGGGTAAAGGGGGTGAGCGAAGCGAAGCCCCCTTTACCCTTCACCTAAGCTACTGCAGTGTTTTGCCCTGATATTAGAAATAGCTTTCTCATCTGAATAAAATTACCCCGCCCTACTCCCCGCAGTCGCACGAATACTTCGTTTTCAACATTAGCTAATTAATGTCCAACATTCACCGAAACGCATCGGCTAATGTGCAGTCTAGCCGATTAAAGATGACATTCGTTATCACAAACGAACATGACTTCGGACATTAGCCGAGGCTCGAAATTAATCTTAAGACTAGCCGGCTAAACTTAAGTTTAGTTTCACACCTAGCTTTAGCCGTAACATATATATTATATATTGTATGGGTGTAGAACAGTGGCTTGAAGGATTAGTATTTAAGGTAGAGGATGCGGGTGGCTCAGGCCCAGATCTTTTGGAATTTGAAGAAGCTGTCACCTCTCTCTTTCGCTCATGTATGTGTCGTGGCCATATGATAGAATTGATCTGGCCAGCCATCGGCCATTTCATGAAATGGTCAGATAGGGTTGAATTTCAACAAAACATTTATATTCAGTACTACGCGGTGTTTTTTGGGTTTACATGTCCAACTAAAACGAAGACTATTCGGGGGCTTTAGTCTTCGTCTAAAGCTACCGCAGTGTTTTGCCCTCAAAGGTTTCTTCGTCCAATGAAAGTTCTAATTCAAGCAAGGTTGGCCGATTCGTGATGAGATCATTCTATGATATGGCCACGACATATGCCTCTCTCTTGAACCCATGCGCCGGTACCCCTCCAGGCGCCATCTAGACGCCAACAATATTGGCGACAGCTGTAGATAGCATGATAAGGAAGCGGCCAACATTCAGCAGTGGGTGAATGTGCACTGATTGATGATTATGATGATTTGATCCGACACAGCGTATCCTAGTGTCGGGCCTGAGGGAATGTATGTGAAGTTACCTGTGCATCTTGCCCATGCTGTGGAGGTAAGCGAGCCCCATCAGCGTCTCGCGGCACATGAAGGCTATCTGTAGCTCTGTCAACGGCCCTGTCACGTGGTAGATGTCCTGAAACACAAGGCAAACGGAACTATAATAATGGTATAAAATATAATGGAGACTATTTGAGTCTCCAGGCACACCGAGGGGCACTGGCCTTCAACCAAATTCGAGTAAGATTGTGCCACACTCCACCGCGCTGGCGTAATACAAAACGATGATGCCAAATTATACCTCCCTTTCGGAGAAAAACTTGATATAATTATATGCTTAGTACATTCACACCTTATGCCATTTGGGTTGGTAAAAACACAATCTAGGTAGGTACGTAAGTCTAGCCAGAAATTAACTAATTCGCAGACGGTATTACGTTTTGGACACTATAATTATGTTTGGGAAAATTTTAATGCTAGAAAAGTTGTGTGTCCATTTGCAGGTACTATTAATTACGCAATTTTGACACGAAAGCTAAAGTCGATCGCTTAAACGTAGATTAAAGGCGAAAGCGAGACAGAACTATCTTCTCTCTCGTTTGCTCCTTGATATTTTACCAATGTGTGAAAAAGTGGAAGTACTCACAGTTACACAAAGAGTTAACTATAACTGCAATGGAAATGCGAAGAAAGACGAATGCAATAGCATTTGGGTCACTCTGAGTTTTTCATTGAGGTCTTCTATAACATTCGCTGACCGCGATAGTGACTCCTTCATTATTTCTCAGGCCAAAGGAAACTACCAATATGAAACAGATTGTGAATATACTTATATACATAAATGTATGTACATTTATGTAAATATATATACGTATGTACATACTATATTGTCCCCTACTGAGCCGCTGGCACCCCGTTCAGGGAAAGGCGTGGCGCTATGTTATGTTTTCATACCTGTAAGCGGGTATGACAACAAAACATTCGGCGGTTGGTGCGGGTAGCAACATCTGGCAGAGACGGGTGCTGGATGGGTGTCCGTTTCTATGTCGCATTTGTTTCGGATGACAAGTTAAGCTGTAGGTCCTGGCTATTATCGCTACTCGGGGGTAGTAGTCGTGAAGCTGGTCAGAGGCCCTAATAGGGCAGCTTGATGACTTCTGATAGTCAAGTTGACCACTAGCCCGACACCTCTATCAACCCGCACTGAGCCAGCGTGGTAGAGTACGGCTCAATCTTACTCGTATCCGGGTGAAGTCCCGTGCCCCCCGGTGGGGACATTAATGGGCTACATTTATTTATTACTAGCTGATGCCCGCAACTTCATCTGAGTGTTCCTAGAAAGTATAATTTACCGAGATAACGTTACCCTCCTCCTGTGCAGACGGATAAAAAGTATCCTATATGTCAATCTAGCACATAAACTATCTCTTTGCTAAATTTCATTCAAATCCGTTCAGCCGTTTTAGCGTGATTGAGGCACAAACACACAGACAACCAAATACACAAACATCCAAACATCGCTACTTTCGCATTTATAATATTAGTTGGATTTATGCACCTGCAAGCTGCCGCCTCCGCAATACTCCATGGAGATCCAGAGCTTGTCGCGCCGCAGGTACGAGCCGCAGTAGGCGACGATGTTCGGGTGTATGCAGTCCTGCGATCACAGACAGAACGAGTAATGTAATGTAACCTTGGACACTTGTGTAAATACACACATTGATCTAGCCCCAAACTAGGATTCCCTGTATCTTGGGTGCTAGACAACGATACACATACTTATATAGATAAATATTATACTTAGATAGTTATCTATCTATCTAGTTGTTTATACAACCATGACTAGGGTAGAAACATCCGTTGTCATCAAAGAAATATTTGCCCCCACCGGGACTTGAACCCGTTCAGTGAAATCATTATCGAAGTAATAATAATAATAATACCTTGGACACTATCTACACACATTGATCTAGCCCCAAACTAGGATTCCATGTATCTCGGGTACTAGACAACGATACACGTACTTATATAGATAAATATTATACTTAGATACATAAACAACCATGACTAGGGTACAAACATCCGTTCTCATCCAACAAATATTTGCCCCCACCGGGACTCGGACCCGGGACCCTTGTCTTCGTAGGCAGGGTCTCTGCCGACTCGGCCATTCGTGTCGTTTTGTACATGGTTGCAGAGGCTGTATAGTGATCAATAGATGGACTTAAGGGCGGAGCCTTACGCGAGTGACAATTTTTTGCATTCGGATTGTAGAAAATGAGATATCGCTATATTCGTCTCAGTTGTGGGAGTATCAAATGCTGTATATTTTTAGTGAAAAGTCAAGCGCGATCTAAAATACAACATTTTAGATCGCAAAAAGTAAAAGAGCGCGTACTATGACACCATGTACAAGTCGCAGTTGGTTGGTTAAATCAGACACTTAACTAACTCTCTAGACCGTTCATTAAATACCGACGTTTAAACAAGTCACTAGCATTTTTATTTAAATAAAGCATCGTCGAAAACGAAAAGACAGATTGTTCTGTCTTACCGAAAGCCGGCGTGTTGGAAAACAAGATGGCGTCACGACAACAGCTGATTTGCACAGCTTATATCAGCGCAAAATATTGCGGGAGCTTAGGTGAAGGGTAAAGGGGGTGAGTGAAGCGAAACCCCCTTTATCCTTCGTGTTAGGTTGAACATGTAAGAACAACAAAAATACTTAAAACATAAACCTAAGGACACATAAAAAAATATTTATATTGTATATGTCTTGTTGCCGGAACGTTTAGACAAACTCGTGAGTAAACGTTTCGTTCACTCACTTGTCTGACGGAATTTTAGTGACTTGGTTAAACGTCGGTATTTAATTAACGGTCTAGATAGTTAGTTAAGTGTCTCATTTAACCAAATGACTGCGACATCCATACGGAACAGATGGCGCTTCATGCCTTGTCGGTTTTGACCGACACAGTGCGTCATGCCGACGCGTCGGTAAAAGCCTGCCTGACGTCCGTCTGTTGTCAATGGGCCATGCAAAAAAAAGATAGGTTCTACATTTTAATTTATTTTCTGAAATTTTAGGCTATTTTAAGAAACAAATTTGAATATTTCGGGTAGTGGATGTCTTATTATTTCTTGAATAGTTTTTAAAATAGTACCCCTCGTGACGTCACTTGTTCACAGGTGTTTCAATATTTGTTTACGTTCGGACTGACATCTGCGTTATCGACTGACAGGAAAACTGTAAATTCTTGACAGTTTTACAGAACATCCAACTCAACGGCGAAGGGAATTTGAACAAACTACGTCCTAGAGGAAAAATGAAGAACATTATGTTTTTATGGATACTTCAGTAAACCTATATTATTATTTTTATGAGAATAACGGAATTTAGTTAGGATCACAATTATCTGGAAATGGTTTTCTCGGTTTGGTACCTTTGATTTTTTACATGCCCAATTGCGGTAGATGGCGGACCAAAGAGTTTCGCTCTTCTGAGGGCAGACGCCGCCAAACGTAATTTATCTAAAATATATTTTTCTGTATTATTAATTTTATTTCCTCGCAGTAGGTAGTCATAAAAAGCACTTTGTCATGACTAGTATTTAATCGCACATCAAAAATACTGATTTTCACAGCAAAAAAGGATCAGAAAAAATACTTTTTTATGTTATAAGTATTTTTGTTGTTCACCTAAGCTACCGCAGTATTTTGCCCTGATATTTGCTGTGAAAATCAGTATATTTGCTGTGCAACTCAGTAATATTGATGTGCAGTTTAATATTTCCCCTTTGTAATGTCCCAGCCAAAAGTGCAATATATGGACTCGTCCCTCAGAAGGCCTCGCCTGCTATCTATTATTCACTTCTCAGCCACAACCATGTACTATTTCATGAATTTCAAAGTGTCTTCTTCATGAGGAATAACGCTTCAAAGATGGTAATTTCACAGCACCCATCGTCTTGCGGTATGGGTACAAGTAAGTAAGGTTACCTTCATCATGAGGATCTCCTGCTGGATGACCGCGAAGTCATCTCCCGGCTCCAGCTTGATGACCTTGATAGCCACCAGCTCGCCGCTGCCGAGACGCTTCGCCTGAAACCAATCATCATTGTCAGAAAAAGGGATATATTCTATATATTATATTCTAGATCAAATAAATATCAACAGTGCATGGGGTTTATCTAACTCAACACAGAATTCGCTCAATAATTTTGTACAACGGTATAATTTATTCCTGCATATTATTTATGGTGTGAAAGGAGCCGTCGGGCGGGGACGCCCAAGAAGGTCCTATAAAGACAAAATCGGCGATTTGTTAGTGAAGGGGCAAATACAAAGTACCCGTAACCGGCGAGCTTGCATGAAGAGATTTATGAATGTTGACGAAGCGAGAGATGTATGCCAGGATCGTAGCAGGTGGAGGTCTTTGGTCTCTGCCTACCCCTCTTTCGGGAAATAGGCGTGAGCATATGTATGTATTATTTATGATAGGATTAAACACAACTTATTTTTAAAAGAGATCTAAATATCATGCTGTGGGCGTTTCTTCGCCCTTCTACTCCCACAGTGTCCCAATGTAGAGAAGAGGCAAAAAATTACGTTAATATTTACAAAAAATATGTCCTCTATCCATTCTATCTATAATCCAACTGCATGAGGTTTTGGCCTTAATAGGGCTGTGTAAACTTGGCACCCGGCATAAAAAAATAAAAAATAAAAATTTGATATGTAGTGGATAGTAGTACAACAATTTTCGTTAGTAGTAACTCAAACAAAAAGGAAAATATTAAACTGCACATCAAAAATACTGATTTGCACAGCAAATATCAGGGCAAAATGCTGCGGTAGCTTAGGTGAAGGGTAAAGGGGGGTGAGCGAAGCGAAGCCCCCTTTATCCTTCGTGTTATGTTGAACATGTATTGAACAAAAAAAAAACTTAAAACACAAACTTGAGTACACATATAATTTAATAATAAAATGTGTTTTGCTGATCCCTTTTTTGCTGTGCAAATCAGTATTTTTGATGTGCGATTAAATGCTAGCCAAACAAAAATATGATGAAAAAATAAGTCTGAGACCACTAAATTAAAAAATCGAGTTTTCTCAGCTATTTCTTATGAATAATCGTTAGTAGGGGATGGTAGAGCAATTTCATTCGTAGGCAGTTTACACAGAAAACATAAAAAACCAAAATATATTGGAGTAATTTTCCAAAACGATTTGTATGACTTAAATGCAATTCCAAATGCCTACACGATCAACACAAACGGTAGAATTGATTGATGAAGGTTCGTCGAGTTTAGTAGTGGAAGAATTTCTAATATTAGTTGTATTTTTTTTTGATAAGATGTGATAAAGACGAAAAAAAATTGTCATGGCGTCATTTTCTTTGGTTCTCGTTGACAAGAATGTACGATTAATAGAAACGGTAGATTTGACTGAGGGAGGTTCGTAGAGTTTCGTGGTGGAAGAAATTGTAATAGAAATTGTAAAAAAAAGTTGATAAGAAGTGATAAAGACGAAAAAGACATTTTGGGCGTCATTTTTACTAAATAATTATCGTTCAAAAGGTTGTACGATTACTAGAAATGTTAGAATGGACTGAGGAAGGTTCGTTGAAGGTTTGTAGTGGAAGAATTTGATAGTAACTTGTTTGGAAGTATTTTTACTAAATAATTCTCGTTCAAAGGGAATTATATTACAACAAATGGAGGAATTGACTCAGGAAGGTCCGTAGAGGTTTGAAGCGGAAGAGTTTTTGATGGTAGTTGAAATAAAAGTTAATTAGAAGTGATAAGGTCGAGAAAAACTAGTTTGGGCTTCATTTGTACTCAATAATTCTCAACCTCAATCTCAATGTTCAAAAGGATGTACGATTACTGCAAATGAGCATTGACAGGGGTAAGTAATTCAATGAATACTCCAAAATATTATATGTTTTTCTGTTTTACTACTTACGAATAAAATTGCACCACTAGAAACGATTACTCAAAAGAAATAGCTGAGAAAACTTGGTTCTTCCAAATTTCGGGGCTAAGATTTTTTTTTTCATGTTTTTATTTTTATTACCGTACTAAAGAAAATTGTTTTACTACTATCCACTACATATATTTGTCACCGTTAGATTGTCAAAACCGTTAGTTAATAAACTAACGCGTTAGTTTGTAAAATAACGACAAATTGTCAACCAGGCCGACAGGGTTTAGGATTTACGTTTCTTTTGTTCTTACATGTCAACCTAATACGAAGACTATTCGGGGGCTTCGGTGCACTCGGCCCCTCTAGACTTCATCGCAAGCTACCACAGTTTTGGCCCTGGTATTTCCTTTGCAATTCAATTTTAAACCAGTTCACAAATTAACGGTTTTATAATAAACTAACGCGTCATATCGTAAGCAGTACGGTACAGTTTACAATTTATCGATGTAAACTAACGAGAGAGAAAAAAACGTTACATCATAAACCTACAGTTTTTACAATCTTACGGTGACATATACATATCTTTCGAAAACAAAAAAATAAATATATTCTTAATGTCGGAGTCGGGTGTCAAGTTATAGAGGTGTGGTTGAATAAAAGAGTTGTAATATGATTAGCCTCGTATCTAAATGTATTCAAGGCATTTCTCGTCCATTAACTTTCCTTTTAGCTGATTTAAATATTAAAAATAATTATATTTGTAGCAAAATGTAGTCTAATGTTAATCTCTCATGACAATACAGCGCTATTTAGGTATAAAGAGGTAAAAAAAGAAAAACAAGATAATCCAACTCATTAAAAAGCGTCCTCTACGAGCCGTCTGCCCCAAAATGGGTTCAGTTCAACTTAATAAACATGGCATTGAACTTGTCACGCATTTGAATATATATCGCTTAGTTCAGGTTAGGAGGCGGCGGCAAGTGCATGCGCATAAAATCTGTACTCCAAGTCCACTAAAATTGAAATTGAAATAGTTTATTCTCCAACTTAAACCTATCTACATATAATTGAGGTATTAAGGTCTAGTGATAAGTATGATGCATTGATTGAACATTGAACATCCAACTTCTAAACTAGTGTTACATGTATCTTAGGAGTTGGAGGTTGGGGGGTATCAATAAGGATTTAGACACTTGGGTGTGACTTCGCATGTTCTGTTTTTTCGTTTTAAAAAGTGGGTTAGAGTCTTGGCAACGGAAATTCGCCTGTTTTTTTTTCGGGATATGATCTTCTTTTCCTTCTCTTTTCTTTGTCGAAAGCGTAAGCCAACTAGCAGTTAATGGACGCACACTGTCACCGCCATCTCTCGTCGAGCTGTTAATTCGTTGATTTATCATTATTTTAGTGTCGCGCCACAAAGGGTTGTAAAATTAGAAGTTTCAATTTGCCAGACGTGACGCGTCCATTTTGAAGGTAGGTATAACCTGGTTTGAGTGGAGTTCAAGTTTGATAATGACAGTGATGGAAAATGTCATGGTAAGGGTAACTTCATAAGGAAATATGAAATGCTTCACAGCTATTGGCCCTACCTACCATACTGTGTTCCTCGCGGCGCTCTGGACACACAGTGTTCTATACTCGCGCAATTAATCGCGGCGCCCCGGTTGTGGCTATTGGTCGATATTGCAGTCGCTAATACCGACAAAACAGTGACCGGCGGCGGGCAGAACGAGGAGCATGACGACAAGTGGCGACCTCTGTGGCGCTGCCTACCATGCGAGAGGCCCCGGGTTCGATCCCCGGCTGGGGAACTAAGAAGAAGAAAAAACTCTAGGACTTGGACGTTTATATGCGTGTGATGTCGCTGTTCTGGTTCCCACGACACAGGTTATCTTAGTGTGGGGCTAGAAGCAATGTTTGTGCCTGTCTGTATCAGGGTTACTACTAAAAATGTTAGTCATAGTTTAACCTCAAAAGAAACGTCAAATCCTATACATTTTTGTCTTAAAACAAGTGTTGAATAGCAGTTTATTTTTTTGCGGTAAGACCCTAACCGTGTCACAAGAAAAAATATTAAACAGCGTTTAACCTCAAAACAAACGTCAAATCCCATACGTTTTTGTTTTAAAACAAGTGTTGAACAGTAGTTGATTTTTTTGTGGTAAGGCCCTAAATGTTTAAATGTTTATTTTTAGTGATGTGGCCACACTACGTCTCCTTTCCTCGTTACTTCCCAAGCTACTCGGCGAGTGTGTGGTATAGGTAGAAGGAAATAAAGCGAAACTTAGGCACAACTGTGTTACTGCCACCCCTCGCGCCATAGAGACGTCACGGAAAACCCCCCCCCCCACCCGTACCGTTTCACCACCGCAGACACCTACTCAGTTTTTAAACGCTTACGGGTGTAAACATAATTTCTAGGAAAATTCATTCCAGACTCAATTAAAAAGTTCAAACGGTGTTGGCAAGGAAATTGGCAAACCGCGTTCCGAAATCTTCCAATTAGCGAAATTTAAACATCCCAGATCTGTGTTTACAATGAATTAACAATACACAGAGATCTAATTAGGGAGGTTGCCGACCTTTGACACCACTTTATCATCGTAGCACACATAATTAAAGCTCAGAAGACATGCCGTACTAAGAATAGTACGAAAAAGCAGTTCAGTTTAGGTCCTGCTATAAGAGTTGGTAGTAACCCACCTGCACAGCCTGATTCTCAAATTAAGTGCCGCTTAAACGCCAAACAGACGCTCATATTTCATGAATGAGAGACTGTGGTGCCGTGGCTTTGAGTGTCCCATCAAAATTTGAGCTGTCGGCAGTGCTTCAGCAGGGTAAAGTGGTCTATTGAATATCTGGCTAAACGAGGGTGGACTCGAGCTTCAGCCACCCCGAAAGGGAAAAGCGTGACGCATCATCATTAGTGGCCTAACGGCATTCGCACATCGGAAACGATCCTGCGGGTAGCAACATCTGGCAGACACAGGTACTGGATGGGTGCCCGTTTCTATGTGGCATCTGTTTCGGGCGTGTTTCAGATGACGGCTACTATCGACGACGACCTCTGTGGCGCAGCGGTTGTGGCTCTGCCTGCCATGCGAGAGGTTCTGGGTTCGATCCCCGGCTGGAGGTGGAAAAAAAAAACCTCAGGTCTTGGATGTTCACATGTGTGTGACGTAGCTGTTTCTGGTTCCCACGACACAGCGTATCCTAGTGTGGGGCCAGAAGCAATGTATGTGCCTGTATGTAAATGTTTATCGCTACTCGGTGGTAGTAGTCGCAAAGCTGCCTCAGAGGCCCGAATAGGGCAGCTTGATAACTTCTGACAGTCGGGTTGCCCCTTTATCAACCCGCATTGAGCCAGCTTGGTGGAATATGGCTCAATCTTAATCGTATCCGGGCAAAGGCCCGTGCCTCTCGGTGGGGACCTTAATTAACATTTATTATAATAGTTAAATGCTGGATGTAGGACTCCCTTAGAGTCCCTTAGAGACATTTTGATCGGTCGTTCGTTTGGTATGGTTGTGTTGCCACCTGCCAGCGTAATTCGTCCGATACCGATATTAATGTGCCTGCGCACACATCTTCATACTGATTAAGATAAGAGCCCCAGAGCTTGATATATTTCTATACAATCCCTGTCCTTAATTTTTGTCGGAAGTTAGGAAATATTCGACTTCATCATTCTTCCTAACTTAGTTACTATATTGATTTTCTCATATTATCTTAGAATAACATTTTACTATTTCCCATCTGAACTCTATACCATACACACCTACACACAAACACACCTACTCTCACACACACACACACACACCCTCACAAAAAAACAAACACACACACATAGAGACATACACACACACACACACACACACACACACACACACACACACACCTGACACACAACACACACATACACACCCTCTCACAACACACACACACACACACACACACACACACACACACACACACACACACACACACACACACACACACACACACACACACACACACACACACACACACACACACACACACACACACACACACACACACACACACACACACACATGCACACAAATAGTGTACAAAGGCGAGCTTATCTCTAATAAGAGATCTCTTGCAAACTTGAAATTGCAGTTCACCATATTGTCAGACCAGTTTTATTTTACTTTACTTTATTATTCCTACAGATAGGTTCTTACATTTCTATTTTATCTTTGTATTGTTTCGTAATTAGCATTTCAAATTTTCCTTTTCTAATTAATTAATATTGTGTTTTAATTGCTGTAAAACATGAGTAAATAAATAAATAAATAAAAAAAGAGCCCGACTGAACCATGATAGAAAGTTGTGGTCTGCGCGTACGCCCGTAGACTAACGACACCGCAAACACAGGCGTACCACTCGATAGCATATCTAGAGAGTACAACCTAAAACCCATATTTGAATGAGCAGTCTTTAGTTGTACGGAGGCGGGGTCATAGCTCAGCGATGACCTTTATAGTGCGTCACTGTTTTCCCATCCTACGTCTGTCTCAGCCAATCACATCCGCAGTTTACCTCCGGCTATTCAAAATATGGCAAATTATTTTGCATTCCCAAAAATAATGCCTCTACGTCAATAATATTGACCATTTTCACTAAATAAATGAATTACTTACCTTTTCCGATACGAAAAATGTGAGATGTAAGTACGTTGATGAAATTTAACTTCGAAAAAACACGCGTTCGCAACAAAAAACAGATGGTACCGCCATGACACCCCATACGTCAAAATCTTCTTTTTTCCTTTTGTGTTTGGCATATTTCGGTGTGTTGCTAGTGTACAGAAAAATACTCCCAACAAATAAATTGTGTCAGAATCTACCAAAGGTGGTGAAAATATTCCCTATGCCTTAAAAAGGGTTAAAGAATAGCAAATATGTCAAAATTATCGTAGGTATCTAGAGATTCAGTAGTTCTACAGTAGGACTAGTGAGAACAAAAATCCCACTAGTCCCACGGTACCACAGTACAATAGGAGTACTGGGAACAAAGGACTTCACTAGTTCTGCAGTCTAGTGAGAAATAACCGGCCAAGTGCGTGTCGGACTTCGCACATTTTGAACGCCGAAGGCCGACTGCGTTCCGCTCCTAGTTTGTCTGTGATGTTGGTACTGAAATTCAAATTTCGAACGCCAACGCCCGCCTGCGTGAAGTTGGTACTACAGAACAAGCTAAACAACTGCAGAGCCACAATGCCGGTCAAACATGCGGTTCCTGAACACATCAAAGAGAGCTTATGATATGTGTGTAGATAAACTAGCGTATGTAACTTAGGCATTAAAACTCTCGAGTGATATTATTAAACCCACTCTCGAGTATTAATGCCCTCCATTATGTAGCAGTCACATAAACTACTATTTCTTTAGCATAAATCCATCCATTAAGCCATTAAAAGTCATAAATTCTACATATAGTTTTTTAGATTTTTCACCCTCTTACTTAAAAGTTAGAGGGTGAAAAATCTAATTTTTTCCACTTTGAAAGGGGCTCCCTCTTTAACTATTTACTTTGAGGAAAAATGGTTTAAGGAACCTCAACGTCATTTTTAAGACCTATCTACGGACACCCCACACATATAGGTTTGATGAAAAACATATATTCGGTTACAATTCCATGTATCGGGAGACCTCTTTTTTTTTTTTTTATATTGGTATAAAAATTGTAAAGCGGTTCACAGAATACATCTAGATACCAAGTTTAAACTGTGTAGTCCTAACAGTTTCGGAATGAACTTGCTGTGACATACGGACGGACAGACGGAAAGACGGGCTTGACGAAACTATAAGCGTTCCTTGTTTCTCTACGGAACTCTAAAAAAGGTCCCACTGGTAGTTTGGTAGGACTACTGGGAACAAAGGATCTATTTAGCACCGGGTTAACTGATTGGCGCAATTGGACGTTACTGACGTCACTCCATAGTTGCCTACCGACAGTACAGGCAAATTCGTCCATTCATAAGCATATGTGCATACATGCAATGTTTGTTTTTATTCCTCTCATATAGTTAATTCAACATGTGCGCCTTGGTACACTGTAGTTACAACAATTTTGGTCGAGTATGCAGTGAATTAACTGGGAAATGTGACGCACATTCTGAATTCGAGATTTGCGTGATGAAGCGTTTCCTATCTCTTTAGGATTTAGTTTCATTTAAACATAAACATTTACATTCAGGCCAGTACATTGCTTCTGGCCCCACACTAGGATACCCTGTGTCGTGTGAACCAGAAACAACGACGTCACACACATATAAACATCCAAGACCTGGGGGGTTACCACAATCTTTTTCCGATTCAAATTAGGTTCAAAATAAGAAAATCACCATGGCTACCATTTCCATTCCAATTCGGCTTAATGGGCTTTATGAATCTAATACCAAGACTTGTTTTAAGACGGTCACGATAATTTTGCGGATCAAATTAGGTTCCTAATCTGAATCGGCTAACGTTGTGGTAACCCCCTGGGGTTTTTTTTTTACCCGGCCCGGTAGACAAGGGTAACTCTCGCATGATAGGCAGAGCCACAACCGCTGCGCTACAGAAGTCCCCGCTTTTTAGGATGTATATTTTATGTATGTAGAGTGTAGGTATCTCCGTAAGATTGTCAAAGTTGAAAAACTAACGTATTTTTTCTCGTTAATTGGTCAACTATCGACAGATAGTAAACTGTAGCGTACTGCTTACTATATGACGCGTAAGTTGATAAACTAACGGTTAAAACCGTTAAATAGTAAACTGGTTTAAACTTGAATTGCAAACGAAATACCAGGGCAAACACTACGGTAGCTTAGGTGAAGACTAGAGAATAGTCTTCGTGTTAGGTTGACATGTAAGAACAAAAGAGACGTAAATTCTAAACCCTGTCGGTCTGGTTTACTATCTGTCGATAGTTGATCAACTAACACGTTAGTTTATCAATTAACGGTTTTGACTATCTTACGGTGACAGAGGCACTCGTATAGCTAGTTTATTGATTTCTAATATTTATGTACGTAAGTACTAGGAACAATTATAATGGCTTATGTTTAAACGATTACCAAAAACGCACCTATTTTACTACCAATAAATTCGAAATGACTGCCAGAATGGATAAATGTCCACCAAATTGTGTTTGGATAAATGATCACCAAACTTCTTTTTATGTTTTGTGTACTAAAGTTTATGTTTTAAGTATGTTTTGTTGTTCTTACATGTTCAACCTAACACGAAGGATAAAGGGGGCTTCGCTTCGCTCACCCCCTTTACCCTTCACCTAAGCTACCGCAGTATTTTGCCCTAATATTTTTTGCAACTTTTGGTGTTCATTTATCCATTTTGGGTAGGAAAAAAATATTTTGGTGATCATTAATAATAATAATAATATCTTGGACACCATTTACACACATTGATCTAGCCCCAAACTAGGATTCCCTGTATCTTGGGTACTAGACAACGATACACATACCTATACAGATAAATATTATACTTAGATAGATAAACAACCATGACTAGGGTACAAACTTCCGTTCTCATCAAACAAATATTTGCCCCCACCGGGACTCGAAATTTGTTGCCAATTATAATTAGGTTTGTTGTACACATAGGTCTACCCCTGCTCAGCGATCAACCTTGCTCATCCTGACTTGGTCTGCTGGAAGAGATTTATTTGAAATATTTGTGTGCAGTAAAGAAATTATGAATTGTGAAGATTCAAAAGTTCTTCATCGCTGTATACTTACAAATAAGCTTGCTTAGTGATTGCGTAAAGCATCTTAATGCTAGCCTCCTGTCTCTGCCTCTGCCACCCCGTTAAGGATAATTCGTGACGATTTGTTATGTTATAATTAACCAAGTTAAAAACTTAAAAACCCGACTTTAAGTTCAAGCGGTATATCTTCGCCCCCGGTCGGGATGCGAATGCCTACCAGGCCAAACCAGAAACCAAAACGTCATCTGTGTATATATTTTTAGATTTTGTTGATTTTTTCAAAAATCGCTCGATGAATTTTCGTAAAATTTATGTGGGACCACCTATGAAGCATGGCCTGCCAGTCAAAACAAGAATCATCAAAATCGATTCATAATTGACGAAATAATCGCGTAACAAACATACAAAAAAAAAAACAGGAGAATTAAGAAGCTGCTCGCACTACGAGAGAAGAAAGTCCTAAAGTCGTAGATGATATATAGAAATATGATGATGATAAAGAAAGCGTAAGTAAATATGAACTATTGTGAAAGCAGTGAGAACTGGATAATTACATTTTTGGTCCCTCGAGCCGATAACTGCAAATCGCCGTAGTAGAGTTGTACAACATCTATTGTTGCACATGTGGTGAGAGAGATCGTCTTTAAAAAGAAATGTTTTATTTATAACTATAAAAGTAAGCAGACGCTGTCGCTCCATTCTTAGTGCTGGACCCCCCCACGATGGATCTAACAGAATTTAGATTGCCGAGCCATAATATTGATATTAATAACGTTGGACTAGATACTGAAGAACCTTTATCTAATTTAATTACTGATCTTGACACAAAAATAAAACCTCTACTTTTTAGGGTTCCGTACCCGAAGGGTGCCAAACGGGATCCTATTACTAAGGCTTCGCTGTCCGTCCGTCCGTCTGTCACCAGGCTGTATCTCATGAAACGTGATAGTTAGACAGTTGAAATTTTCACAGATGATGTATTTCTGTTGCCGCTATAACAACAAATACTAAAAAACAGAATAAAATAAATATTTAAGGGGAGCCCCATTCAACAAACTTTTTTTCTCTCGTATGTGCTAACAGTAACATTGTTCACAAAATATATTTATTATAAATTCAATTTAAAAATAAATAAATAAATTGAAATAAAACGAATATTTAAGGGGGGCTTCCATACAACAAACGTATTTTTTTTTGCCTTTTTAATAGATAATGGTACGGAACCCTTCCTGCGCGAGTCCGAATTGCACTTTGCCGGTTTTTCAATTACGTATAATACATCTTTGGAGTCTTACCACAAAAAATTAACTCCTATTCAACACTTATTTAAAGGCAAAATGTATAGGATATGACGTTTGTTTTGAGGTTAAACTATTATCTAATCTGTGGTTAAACTATGTGTAACATTTTTTGTAGTAACACGGTTGATGTTTAGACCATTCTATAATTTCTGTCTTCCTTCCTTTGTATCTCCATAGATCTGGCGATAGTCTATCCCCACGTCACGAATAAATGTCACGAAAATCCACGTCTACATGGATACTACATTATTGCTATTCGTGTTTCATAAAAACTCGGGCCCCTGGACTCAGCTTCTCATCTCATACAATGCAGTCACATGCGCGTGCGCACTTTCACTGTCTGTGTGTCACACGGCCTTGCGCGGACACTGAACTTGGGAACGCGAGTGCGTGGTGCAGGGCCCACTGGTTGCTGGACCTTGACAAGTCTGCAACACCAGGAGCCCTATTATCGTATGAAACGCGAGTAGCGATAGTGTATCAATAGGTCCCAAGGGCGGAAAATGCCATATTTGGTAATAGAGCTACTATTACTAAAAGTAGTTCAATATATTTGGCAGCCTCTCCAAACAATAAAGGCGCCGCCGACAAGCCAAATACGGCATCTTGCGCCCTTGGGAGCCGCGTTTAGCAAGTGACTCAATTCTCCATTTTCGCGGTAGGGGGCTAGCCCATGGCCGTAGCTACGGAGATATGAAGTTTATGAAGGTTTCCTTACGACATTTGCCAATATTTTTGCACAAGTCAGAAAATCCAATGAGAAATGTCTATTGAATGCAAAAAGCTTGCTTCTTCAGTTCAAATCTTACATTCTTGACGTCTGGCATATCCATTTAAGTTTTATCCAGGTTTAATAAGCAGAGAGATATAATATGTTTATTGTGTGAATTCAATAAACGGAACGTCCGTTCGGTAGCGGTGATGGAAAACATAGTAAGGAAATCTTCAAATGTCCATAGCTGTAATCTTACCTTTACCATTGCGTAATTTATTAATTGATAAACTGTTGAAGTTGGCACCGATAAGACAAGCTTGCTTATTCTGGGGCCACAAGAAAACGAAAAAATAATCCTTAAATTCCTAAATGTAAATGGCTTAATGTTTGTTATTATTTTTAATTAATCTTGTAATTATTTAGAATATTTTTTTGTGATTGTTTTAAAGTATTTTGGAACAAATATTTTTGTATTGTATTTTTGTATTTTGTAGCTGAAGGAAAGCCCCCTCTCGCGTAATATGGAGTACCGAATCTCGGGCTGAATGTGGGTACAGCCTCTGCCACCCAGAATCCTATATGTTTATCTAGCTTATAAACTATCTCAATGCTAAATTAAATTCAAATCCGTTCAGCCGTTTTAGCGTGATTGAGGCACAAACACAAAACCATCCAAACATCTAAACATCGCTAATTTCACATTTATAATATTAGTTGGATATGCTTTCTTGTAACTTCGTTTGATTATAACTTTTGTGTATCGGCATGTATACTCGGCACACGTCACTTTCTACCGACGGGGGTGCAGGTTCGATGATCCGTCGAGGCGTCGCGTGCGCATGTTACAGACTCTTATATCGTATGACGAGGGGATTATGATGTCTGCGCTCATACACATTCTTGAATCTCGTTGACTTGATGGACAATGCGTCACGCCTTTTCCCATACGGGGCAGAGACACGATCGTGCCCATTTTTAGCCAATCATTCAATACTCCATTTTGCGTGACAGAGGGCTACCTCATCCGCGCGACTATTGATATATATTTTTTTTATTTTTTTATTTATTTATTTAGGCACATCAACAGCACACATATACATATTATTACAATAAAAAATTCTGCAGTTTTGTTATTATATGAGTGCCTATTATAGATGAGCACAACATTGACCATTTTTGTACTAACTAGTAATTCTGATTTTTAAGTAATTAAGCTAAGTAGTGGAAATAATTTAACTTAAGATTAGGTATTAAATTAATAAAATTTACAATATTTATAAAAATTTGACAATTTTAGATGCAAGTATTTTTCATTTTAATTTTATTCCTAAAGTCAAGCAAGCGATCATGAAATATGTCTATGTTGGATATATGAAGGTTTATCTTTTAATTAAACTGAATAGAGATGAACCGCCTTTATTAACGAAACATTGTATAAGGTGACTGGTGATCTGACCTATCCCTTTTAAGTGGATTAAATATATTTATTTATAAAAAAAACTAAAATGAACTAGGCGTCTCGGAAATCTACCGCTTTCGATTTATGGTCATTTAAAAAATGCATGAAATCCCAGTGGTCTAGTGTGTTTCACGCTTGCTTCTCACGCAGGAGGTGCAGGCTCGAATCCCGGTGCTGATCATCTGCGGCGATGGGCTAGCCCCCTTTATTTAGTTTTATATTTATTTAATTTAGTTTAATAATCGGAAACAACCCGCCTTAAGTACAACCGTTCCAAAACGACGTCACGCACGAGGGGTTATTAAAAAAATAATGAGACTTCCATCACCCGAAATATTCAAATGAGTTTCATGAAATAGCCTAAAATTTCACAAAATAAAATAAAAAGTAGTACGTATTTTTTACTGCCCATTGCGCCAATCTTAGTCCATTCAATAATCCAATGAGTTAAAGTTATGGATACCTATATCTAAAATAAAACTGAGTATGATTTAAGATTTCTCTCCACTATATGCATCTTTATACTGCTGCCAGAATTATGACATTCATAAATTTCTGAGAAAGCATTAGAATAATAAACTATTTTCACTTTTGTCTCACAAATTAAATTGTGGGAATAATCAAGTACTTCACCAGTGTGGTGGAGTATACTCATATCTGGGTAAAGGCCTGTGCTCCTCGGGAGGGACATAAATGGGTGATGGAATAAAGCAAAGGATTGGGATCTATGCAAATTATTTATTTGACGGAGCAACAACAAACTGACATGAGACATAGAGCACGAGAGTGATGGTTACACATGACACACATTGATAAAAGGTCGCGTTCAAAAACATCTTCATCAGCCTCTCCTGAACGCGAACGTCTTAAGCCCATCGCATTGGTAAAACCTTCGTGTTTATATTGTAATAGCGTATACAATTGCCTTTAAAAGAATTACTAATTTTATGTAGTCGGCTTACATAAGCAACCAACTTGTCTTTGTTTCTAGTATTAAAATTGTGTATATCACTGTACTTCTGAAAATTAGTTATATTTCTTTTTACATACACAAGATTGTCATAGATATATTGAGACACAAATGTCAGAATATTGATTTCTTTAAACTTTTCCCTCAGTGACACTCTAGGCCCTAATCTATAAATTGCACGAACAGCCCGTTTCTGCAGAATAAATATACTATTAGCATTCGCAGCGTGACCCCACAATAAAATACCATAGGTCATTAGACTATGAAAGTAACTAAAGTAGACTAGTCTAGCGGTGTCTACGTCGGTAAGAGCTCTAATTTTTTTAACTGCGAACGCTGCCGAACTCAGTCTGTTCGACAATTTATTTATATGAGGATCCCATTGTAGTTTGGCGTCTAAAGTAATGCCCAAAAAGACAGTCGACTGCACAAGGTCCAATCTCTGTCCTTTTATAAATATGTCTGTAGTTACCGGGTTCACATTGGGTAACACGAATTTAATACATTTAGTTTTCTTTTCATTAAGTAATAAATTGTTAACAGTAAACCAGTTCACTATACTAGAGATAGCATTGTTTACCTCGTCATAATTTGATTGCTGTCTTTTAACTTTAAATATCAAAGAAGTATCATCGGCAAACAATACTAACCCATGTTTTGCTTTAACAAGGTAAGGTAAATCATTAATATATACTAAAAACAAGAAAGGACCAAGAATTGAACCTTGCGGTACGCCCATACTTATTGAAGACCCAGGTGATCTTTTCCCATTAACATCGACCATCTGAACCCTATCTGTTAGATATGACTCCAGAAGGCCAAGTGCCTGATCTTTTACACCATAATGGCGTAACTTCCTGACAAGAGTGTCATGATGGACGCAATCAAAAGCCTTGGATAGATCGCAGAAGACACCTATTGCATCCATTGCGTCTTCCCAGGCATCAAAAATATTGTCGATTAGTTCAACACCAGCATCGGCTGTTGAACGACCCTTTGTGAAACCAAACTGAGCAATATGAATTAAATTATTGAGATAAAAATGACTTTGCAATTGATTAAGTATGAGTTTTTCAAATATTTTGCTAAGCGTTGGTAGTATCGATATGGGTCTAAAATTGGTGGGGTCTGATGTACTACCAGCTTTGAATAAAGGTATAACTTTACTTAGTTTCATCAAGTCAGGAAACACACCACTATCTATACATTGATTAAATATACAACAAAGGTGAGGTGCAATACAATCTACAATGGAACTAATAATTTTTACTGATAGGCCATGGGCGTCAGCTGTCTTTTTCATTTCCAGGGATAACGCTTTTACAATGTCTTCATTATTTACGTGCCTAAATTTAAAATCTGTTTTACATTCCTCAAAGTTTTGTTTAAGTATAGATTCAGCAGCAGCGGGAGATGAATTTAAAGACTTGGTTGTTGAAACTGGAATGTCCGTAAAGAAATTTTCGAAAGCTTTTGCTACTTCTAGGTCTGTACTTAGCAATTGATTATCTATCTTAAGCTTGAAGTTATTATGTGTAGCTTTGGCCTTTCCAGTCTCTCTGTTTAAAATTTGCCAAGTCGTTTTCATTACATTGCTACTAGATTCAATTTTGTTTTTAATGAAATTAGATTTAGCTACGGCACAAACGCGTTTAAACATTTTTGAATAACTACGAACATAATCTAGAAAGGCCGTATTTTTGTTATATGATTTCTCTTCATAGAGTTCATATAATCTTCGTCTGCTCCTATGAATTCCAACTGTCGCCCAATCACTAAACAAAGCTTTGTTATTAACTTTTATAGTTTTTGATTTAAATACCGTATCATATTCATTTTTGACAAGGTTAAATACTGAGTTTTACAACAAATTTGGATCGTCACTGTATGGTATTTCCCATAGTTTATCTAAAATATTATTCCTGTAGTGTTCAAGCCGAGTGTCACTAACGGGCACACATGTATTATCCTCTTTTTGGTCCTTTTTATTTTAATATTGAATATACCTATCTGACCAGAGTGATCAGAGGTTAATTTATTGATGACCGATTTGAAAATGGGCGTAATGTTAGTAAATATATTGTCAATGCAGGTAGCAGATGTTGCAGTAATTCTAGTAGGCTCCAAAAACAGATAGTTCATGTTGTGACATAAAAATAAAGATTTTAATCTAGTACAAATATTATTATCCTCTGATGCAGCCCTTTCGCGAAAACATCAGCAACCATATCTCGAGTGCATTTGTATTTTGGCAAGAATTGATTGGTATCTCGTACGAAATGGTAACGCACATCAATGTGTTCACTTTGGGTACGGAACCTTAATGATTAGATATGAATTTGCCAGTACCGGATTTTATTGAACAGAACCCAAGCAAAATCTATTCAGATTTCATCAACATACAGTGGATTTCATTTATTACGACCTTGGTTGTAGCGACCATTTACCTATAGCGACGTTAAATCTAAGTCCCTTGAATTTAAAGCATACTTTAGTACAAAATTCATGTGGCTATGGCGACTTTGGATGTAACGCCGAGTTCGGGTGTAGCGACTGTTTTTAATGAATCATTTGTAACAAATTCCTAGAAATCCCATGCAGATATTGCGACCGGAGTCGGCCGCCAAAGACACAAAGATTTTTTTCTTTCACAAACATTTCTTATCTTTTGTTTACATCCATTGCACACAGATGGTCAGCAAGTGTGGAGACCTTTACCTTTTGTTTATAGATATCAACTAAGTAGGTAAGGGAAGCGTGTACGTTTCGGAGCTTTTATGGTTCAGTTACAAAGTGATATTCTGAGTAGCAACTGGGTTTAGTAAACTTTTGAATAAGTATGGCTGCTAGACGCACATTCACTGTTAAAGAAAAGGCGGAAATCATTTCAAAATTGAAAAACGGTGAAAACAATGCTGATTTGTGCAAAGAGTACAAAGTTTCCCATTCAACAGTATCTACGATGTGGAAAAACCGTGATAAAATATTAGAATGCTTTGAATCCAAATCCTTAAAAATTAAGAAAAACCGCAAACCGACGCATCAAGATATCGAAAATGCCCTTCTAATGTGGTTCAAAGCCCAAAGAAGCAAAAACGTACCTTTGAGCGGTCGTCTGCTGCAAGAAAAGGCTAATCAATTTGGCAGACTGTTTGGAAAAATGGATTTTGAGTGTTCGGAAAGTGCAAATATTTTCAATAATAAATGAATATAAACTACACATGTGTACGTGTCTGTATCTCTTTACCTTTGCCTGTAACGACTTCCGGATATAACGACGAAAATAGAGTGGTCCCTTCATTGTCGTTATACCCGAATTCCACTGTAATTCAAACAGAATTCAATAAAGTTTTTAAATTACAGAAAGTCAGTGACAACAACGGAAATCTAAATTGAATGACTGGGCAACGTTTGGAATTAGTGAAAGTAGACCTTTATCTTATCTTGTATGACCTTTATTAACAAAAAAACCTATAACTTTGATAGAAAACTTCATTACTATGTTAAAAAGTATTCCCCAACTTTCAAGTCGGTTTGTAGAACTGCAAGAACTTTACATATTAATAGAAAAATACAAAATTCAAATTATAGAATAAAACCGGTTAGGCAAACAATAAAACGTCAAACTTAGCGATAGATGTAATGTTAACCTATGAAATAATCACAGACTAGATGCACCCCGGTTTAGACTCGCGAAGGTTAACAATTATTTCAAGGGTCAATGCATTCTCTACTACAACAAGATACCTCTGGAGATCTTGACATTGCCATTTGAGCAATTTAAAATCCATGTTAAAGCGACTTTGTCGAAAAAGGGATATTACAATGTTCAAGATTACTTAAATGATGGGTCTATATGGGGTTAATCTGGCTCAACACAGACCTTGCTGTTAATAGTTTTGTTATTATTCATTCCTGCTTATTAATTTTAATTAATTAATTATATTGTAATATTTGTATTAGTTAATGCACGGAGCATTCTCTACTACAATAAGATACCTCTGGAGATTTTGATATTGCCATTTGAGAAATTTAAAAAGAAAGTTAAAGAGACTTTGTCGAAAGTGGGAGATTACTTAAATGATGGGTCTATAAGGGGTTAATCTAGCTGAACACAGTCCTTGCTGTTAATAGTTTTGTTATTATTCATTCCTGCTTATTAATTTTAATTAATTAATTATATTGTAATATTTGTATTAGTTAAGCACAAGCAATTTTTAAAAGAGATCTAAAATTCAATCTGTGGGAGATTCTACGCCCTTCACCTCCCACAGTGGTCCAATGTAGAGAAGAGTCAAAAAATTACGTTTGTTAAGTACATGTAAATATCTACAGTAATAAATAAATTTGACTTTGACCTGGTTACGTACATGCAGTATGAAAGTAACTTTGTAATGCCATAAAAAAAAAAACTCGATGACTCGACTCAACAAAAAAAAACTATATAATTATCGAACCTGCTTACAAATTTTCAGGAGAATCGGTAGAGAAATCTGACCTGTAGGCGAGAACAGACAGACAGACAGAAGGACAAATGCATTTTTGGCTAATGTCGAAACTGGACACTTCGGTCGCTCGGTCAATAAATGCCTACACAGTTCTAACAAAAAAATACATATAGGTATGTTGGCTGGTTCTTTTATAAAGGCTAGTATTTAATCGCACATCAAAAATACTGATTTGCACAGCAATAAAGGATCAACAAAAACTATTTTTTGTTTTAAATATTTAATGAGTTCTTACGTTTATGTTTTAAGTATGTATTGTTGTTCTTACATGTTGAACCTAACATGTAAGAACCGCTACCGAGGTATTTTGCCCTTATATTTGCGGTGCAAAGCACTATGTTTGATGTGCAGTTTAATATTTCCCTTTTATAAATGGACCAAATCTATGAAGTCCTTTGCACAGCCCAGAGTATTCGTGGAAAGAAAATTCAGATTATCAAGATAATGATTGTCCAAGCTAACAAAAGATAAGATATAAATTTACAATAGATTAATAGTGTTTAATCTCATTTGGCCTTGATACAATGTTGGCTAGGTGATATTAATCCCACTTTTGGCGGCATTCCATTTATGGTGTATTCAAGGTTGAACTAACAAATCAAGTACAGTATTTAAGCCAAATACCAGTAAAACCAGTCTAAATATTTGCGAGCCCACAAGAGTTTTGAAATGATAAGAGATATCATCATCGTCACCAGCCTGCCAGGAAACCCACAGTTGAGTAAAGGCTTCCTCGTGGACACGCCCCATTCAGCTTGGTCCTGTGCTACCCAAGGGCGCGTCCATTGTTTTCCTGCTAGTAATATATATGTCACTGTAAGATTGTGATAACCGTAAGTGTGAGGGAGCACACACGATGAGTCGCGGCGCCGCCGCTGCTTTCGTATAAGGTATTTGACAAGGAAGTCCAAAAATACTAGAAATTTATCTCAAGTTGAACCTATTTCAACAAAAGGTTTTATAATATCAGAATTGTGTATTTCCAGCAATTTTATTTTATAAAGAGAACAATTTAAATGACCACCAAAATTATTTTTTCCTACCCAAAATGGGTAAATGATCATTAAAAGTTGCAGAAAATATCAGTGCAAAATAATGCGGTAGCATAGTTGAAGGGTAAAGGGGGTGAGCGAAGCGAAGCCCCCTTTATCCTTCGTGTTAGGTTGAACATGTAAGAACAGCAAAAAATACTTAAAACATAAACTTAAGTACACAAAACATAAAAACAAGTTTGGTGATCATTTATCCAAACACAATTTGGTGATCGTTCACTAACTCTGTCCTTATAGGCATTAGTCATGTTGCTAATTTCCTCTTTTACTGTAGGAATGTTCAGGTATTTATGGATTTAGTCTATTTTAATAAACCATGGGGCGTATGTCCAACCGGGTTTCAGTAAAGCTTTGTAGATGAGTACTTTGTTGTCAGTGGTGAGTCTAGACTTTCTTCCTAGTAACCACTGCAAGGATCTTAATTTATGGTTAAGCTCATCACTTTTTTGCTGGATATGGACTTACCATGTTGTTGGAAACACCACTGGCTAACAAAATATTTAAAAAAATTAGAAAAACTACGTATCTCCATAACTGCAGCGATAGGCTGTGGTGTGTTTCAAATAACTGCGGGCAAAATACATTGAACCCTGTCTACCATTGTATATCATTTTTGTGAGTGATACGATAAAAGACTATTACAATTATCGCAAATAAGCCGTAATGTGCATATTGTGGTAGAAGTCGGGGTGAGCCTGTGACCTTGGCAGGTGTGGCAAACATTTTCAGGAAATTCTTTTTTGAAAAACTTTAAAAAGGAGCACTATCTCACCAAGCGTATCAAACGGGCAGGCCAATTCTGAATTCTGTACAACTGGCCACAAAGCGTTTGCAGACTAATTGACGTAACTATTTTTTATATTTTGGGGTCTAAAATGTTAAAGGAGATTCAATTGGATATTACTCCCTTCAAGTTTGACTTTTGACTTGTTTGCTTTTCCATTTTATGTCCTAGATACGTTTTTCTCAAGTCAATATAATTTGCATTTTACCGATCCTCGTGTTTATTTAAAGTTACTAGTTTAGTTAGGCGTGAAAAAGGTGGCTTAGGCCTGCGTAGGCAAGTCAGCGCAATGGATTCGACGCAAAGGTGCGTAGATTCAGCTAAGATGCAGATTGGAAAACTTGATGGGAAAAACTGGATTACGTGGAAATGTCTCATGAAAATAGCTTTCAAAGGCTCAGGACTTCCTACGGTAGTAGAGGAAGACTACATAGAGGAAGGCAAGTCAGCAGAGGATATTAAGAAGCATGAGAGAGATGCGTGTACAGAACACTTGCTGATCATACAGATTCTCCAGTGCTCGCGAAGTATGGGTCGAGCTGCATCGGCTGTACGAAGGTACAAACGAGGAGCGATCGTACGATTTATTCATGATTTTTTTTCAATATAAGAAGGATTCGAAAGACTACATAGCTGCTCATTTATCTAAACTGAAGAACCTGTGGCAAGAGCTAGGTCGTGAAATTAAAAAGGATAAGAGCTTCAAAGGTGAGCTTCCAGGACTGTTCCTTATGTGCAAAATCTTGGAGGCCTTACCCGAGGAATATTTTTCTGTTGTTTCTAATTGGAAAATCATGTCTGCTACCGAGCGAACTGTAGATAAACTGACTAGCCTCTTGTGTTCGAACGAAAGATCACTGTCCTTGAAGAGTTCTATAAGTAGGATCTGTGAGGAAGAGGTGTTGTTGCTAGATAAAGCAAAGAAATATGTTGCAAAAAATGATAGAATGCCTTTTAAATGCAAATATTGCGGGATTGCTGGGTCACATGGTGAAACAATGCGCTAAATGGATTAATGATGGACGTCCTCCAAAGCCAAAGCCGTCTTCCAGTGAGACAAAGAACATTATAAGTACAAATATGAATATAATGAACAAGAACAATGTCGACACCGAAAGTTGGTACGTGGACAACGGCGCGACGAGTCACGTGATCTATTTGTGAGTTTTCAATACTTCAACGGTGTACATTCAGCTACAACAGCTAATGGTCAAGCTATAAAAGCAATTGGCATGGGCAAGATTAAGATATTGGCTGAAGTAGAAAGTGACAGTCAAGAAATTACTCTTAATGACGTCTGGTATGTACCAGAAATATCCAGAAACCTATTTTCGGTTCTAGCAGCTCAAGATGTGTTGGGTAATAGTCTGTTTGAATCAGAATGCTGCGTGTGCAAGGTTTCAGTAGATGGAGAAGTTCTACTGATAGGTGACCGAGAAAAGCAAGGAAGTCTCTACAAGCTGAGAGTTATAAATGTGATTCCTACGAAGTCAATTGAGATAAACGCTTTGAATTCTATAGATACACTGCAGCTATACCATGAAAGATTAGCCCTTCAGAATAATGCTCATGTAAGAAGAGTTGTTGAAAGGGAACTTGGAATGAAGCTTACAAGTCCAAATGATAAGACTGTCTGTGAACGATGCATCTATGGAAAAGCGCATAGACTTAAATTTGGCAACAGAAAAGGATCTAAGAGTCCTGGTGAACGTTTTTACGTTGATCTATGCGGACCATTCAAGTATTCCGTTGGAATGAAAAGATATTTTGTGTTGTTTAAAGATGACTACTCGAAGTTTAGATATGTGAACCTGATGAAAGAGAAATCAGAGGTCCAAGAGAAGATGCAATTGCTTTTAGCCCAAGTGAAGGCTACAGGACATGTCATCAAAGAACTATTCACTGATAATGGAGGAGAGTTCGTGAATGAGAATGTAAAAGCAATTTTAAACAAAGGGGGTATTATTCATTCTTACCATGCCACATACACCACAGCAAATTCAGTAGAGCGAGACAACCGTACTGTAGTTGAAGCTGTACGAACTATTATGCATGTACCAGGTAGAGAATTACCTGAAGTAATATGGGCTGAGATAGTCAACACAGTGGTATATGTATTTAATGTATTTGATAATTAAACCACATATTTGTAAAAATATAACCCAGAGTTTATTCAGCACATAGGATGAAGATACGACATTCACAAGAGTGACAAATGACAGTTAAGTCATACTACGAAGTTGGCCAGGATTAAAGCAAGGAAGCTACAATGAAACCTCCAACACGCCCTCTTAATCTTGGACGACTTCCAGCATATCTTGAACAAACGGCTGGTGCTTACAAGTAGGCAGTGCCTTCGTGAGCATATCAGCAGTCATCTGCTCTGTAGGCATATATGACAACTTAATGACTTCATTGTCAACAGCCTCACGAATATAGTGATACCTAATGTCTACGTGCTTAGACCGTTTATGAAAAACCGGATTAGTGGCAAGCTTCGCCGCAGACTGATTATCACTATACAGGGTTACAGTGTTGCTCTGACCTGTTAATTCAGTAAGAACCGCACGGACGGACTCTTTGGCCGCTTCAGACAAAGCTATGTACTCCGCCTCGGTAGACGAAAGTGCGATACAAGATTGTTTGTAACAACCCCAGGAAATTACATTTCTACCTAGTTTATAGATATATTCCGTGTATGATTTACGATCGGCTCCGTTAGCCCAATCAGCATCGGTAAAACCATAAACACGAAACTTATCATGCTCAACATTTTTCCTGTACACTAGACCCAAATTCATTGTGCTTTTCAAATAACGCAACACACGTTTGGCCGCAGCAAAATGTTCCGCTGTGTAGCGGGTATTATACTGACTAAGAAAACTTACAGCAAATGAAATGTCAGGTCTAGATGTCACAGACAAGTACATTAAAGATCCTATCAATTCCTGATATGGTAATCTACTATCGTGGTTAGTGCTATCAGAAAACTTCAGACCTACGTCCAAGGGCGTCTTTGCGCCTTTACAGTCGCTCATACCGAAACGTTCAAGCAACTTTTCAATATAGTTTTTCTGACTCAGCTTCAACTCACTACTAGTACGATCTACTTTAATGCCTAGCATATGTTTAACCTCACCTAACTCCATAATAGTAAAGTGAGACTTCAATGACGTTTTCAGCTTTTTAGCAAGCTCGTCACAATCGTAGAAAACGAAAAAATCATCTACATATTGTGCGATAATAATGGTTCGCTTACCCACTCGACGACTGAAGATGCAGCTCTCATGCTTACTCTGCGTGAACTTCTCTTTGAGTAAAACTTGCTTTACCTTATCGTACCAGGCACGAGACGCCTGCTTTAAACCGTACACGGCTTTCTTGAGTCTGTAGACTTTATGCTCATCGCCTTGTCTTATGAATCCTTCCGGCTGTGACATATAAATCTCCTCGCTCAAGTTACCATTCAAGAAGGCAGTTTTGACGTCAAGGTGATCAATCTTCAGATCTAGCTCCACCGCAAGAGACAGCAACATTATCAACGAACTATGCCGAACAACTGGAGAGTACGTATCCAAGTAGTCAATTTCGAACTTTTGGGTAAACCCCTTCGCAACTAATGGCGCTCTGTAACACGCTATTTTTCCATCCACGTCGCGTTTAATTTTAAACAGCCACCGATTCTTGACAATGTTCTTATCCGCCGGTCTGTCAACGAGCTCCCAAGCTTCATGCTTATTGAATGAGTCAATCTCGTCTTGCATAGCTTGCCGCCATAGCTTGCTATCGCTCGATTGCAAAGCCTCCTTGACAGTTGTCGGCTCATTCAACTCTATCTCGAGTGCAGACATTGTCCTCGGTATTCTAGACCGTAAATTAAAGGCAGGTCCATCTGCATGTGGCTCCCGTGGTCTACCGCCTGTATCAGTAGATGAGCTCGGTACCTGCTCGTTCGCCTCGAACCAAACTTCAGGCGCTGCCGGCCTCTCCGCCTCAACCTGAATCTTTACATTCTGTGGGAACGGTAACTCCGCATTCTCCGCCTCAAGCTCAACCTCAGGCTCATCTTCCACGTGACTCTCGTCATCAATGACACCGTCGTCACTTGTCGGAAAGAATATCTCCACGGACCGCTTGCTCTTGACTCCTGGAAAGATTGTTTCATTGAAAACAACGTCACGACTACGAAAAACTTTATTTTTCGCCAAATCGTAGAGCCTATACCCATTGTTCTCATATCCAAGAAATATACAACGCTTGCTCTTTGGTTCAAGCTTATTCTGCTTCACTTTATCAATGTGAGCATAAGCTTCGCAGCCAGACACTCGTAAGTGTTTCAAGCTCACCTTTTTACCGGTCCAGGCCTCCTCAGGAGTTTTCCCCGAGAGCCTTTTCGAAGGTGACACATTCACTAAATGAGCTGCAGTGTTGGCAGCTTCTGCCCAAAATTTGTGGTCTACGTTTGAAGTGTATAACAGGCACCTTACTTTTTCCAGGAGCGTCCTGTTCAGCCGCTCCGCGCAGGCATTCTGTTGCGGACTGTACGGGACAGTTACCTGGTGGACAATTCCCTTACCCTTCAAAAAGTCTTCAAGGTCCCTATTTACATATTCCGTCCCGTTATCCGACCTCAAAACCTTGACTTTATCACCAGTTTGTGTTTCCACTAGCTTAATAAAGTTTTTAGTGTATTCACTCACCTCGCTCTTACGCTTCAGGAAGTACACGAACACCTTCCTCGAATGATCATCCAAGAACGTCAGGATGTACCTCTTGCATCCAAGCGAATTCACCGGCAACGGACCACACAAATCGGTATGGATAAAATCCAACCGTTTTGCAGCCACAGACTTCTCAGGATTGCTAGGAAAAGGAAAACGGGCTTGCTTTCCTTTCAAACAAACCTCACAAGTAACATCTTTACAAGGGTCCTCCTGAAAACTAATGTCATTAGCAAGTCCCTGCCTCAAAAGCTTCATATTATGGCCGCTCAAGTGACCAAGTCTTTGATGCCAAGTTGCAGTGCTAATCGTTAGATTCGCCCTTAGACTGCAGGTCTGAAGTTTATATGCACCTCCTACGTCATTTGCTTTAATCAAAACATCGCTCAAATTTGAAATTGTACAACCCTTAGTATCAAAATTTACAGTACAGCCGTTCTTAATCAATTGGGAAACAGATATAAGATTCACAGACAGCTTAGGTATAAACAACACGTCAGTCAACGTCGTGTCATCCGACAACATAACGTTACCTATACCTGTACACTGAAGTTTCTCTCCACTAGCAATGGTGACGAAACCACCACGCGATTTAAAGTCTGTCAGCAAATCGCGCCTACCAGTCATGCAATTAGTCGCACCTGAGTCTATGTACCACGAAGATTCCGAGCCCGTACTAGTACTGAATGCTGTCAACACAAAGTTTCCTGAAGAACTCTTCTCGTTCCGACAGTCTTTCTTCAGATGTCCTTTCTGTCTGCATTTCCAGCACCACGGTTCTCTCTTTCGATCAGAACTATCCTTCGCTTTTGCTTCTCCCTTGTGCTGCTGCGCTTTTCTCGTCCAGGTGTCACTCGTAGTAGTGCCTTTTCTGGTAGAATATAAGCACTCACTCGAATCTCCACGAGTAGTCCAACGTTGATCCTGTAGCAGTTTGGATTTGACTAGATCAGATGTGATGGCAGCTCCCGAATGCTCTAGTGCCATGATCATGGGCTCATACTCTGTCGGTAAACCTTTGAGCATCAGCGCGCCAAGAAACTCGTCGTCAACAGGCTTGTTCATGTTCGCCAATTGCTGTGCTAATGACAAAACTTCATTGACGTAAGCTTCCATGTTCGCGAAGTTTTCAAATATGACAGCGCATAAGTTCTGGAGAGTTCTTACTCTTGAACCGAGTCCCTTATCATCATAAGCACGTTCCAGTGCATTCCAGGCTTCTTTTGCCGTCTCCGGCGACATTAAATGAGAAAAACATGACTTTTCGACGGCCAAGCAAATTTTAGATTTAGCTATTTCATCACGTCGATTTGTCATCTCGGACGTTGTTTTATTATCCGCACCGTAACCACTGATACAGATCCATAAATTGTCGTGAATCAATGCATTTTTCATAACAAATTTCCATTCGACGTAATTTTCCCGTCCACGTAATTTTTCATGTGAAAAATTTTGATTCTTACTTTCCGACATATTTATTACAACGTTATACTATTTCTGCGGAACCATAACCTAATGTATTTGATAATTAAACCACATATTTGTAAAATATAACCCAGAGTTTATTCAGCACATAGGATGAAGATACGACATTCACAAGAGTGACAAATTACAGTTAAGTCATAACACTACGAAGTTGGCCAGGATTAAAGCAAGGAGGCTACAATGAAACCTCCAACACGCCCTCTTAATCTTGGACGACTTCCAGCATATCTTGAACAAACAGCTGGTGCTTGAATGAAACCTCCAACAGTATTAAATAGAACAAGACCCTTCGTAGAGGATAAGAGTCTTCATGAAGTATGGTTTAATGAGAAACCCAGAATAAGTCATTTGCATATGCACATGCTACACTCACGTGCCTAAGGTTTCTAGAAAGAAATTTGATAAAAAGGCTATCAAAGGCATTTTGATCGGATACAATTACAGAGAAGAATACAGAGTGTATGTCAAAAAAAATGTCAAGTCATCAATTCAAGAGATGTCATTTTTGATGAGAAGATCTTAAATCCAATGAATGAGATTGCAACCAAAAAATCTGATCGCACAATTCAACTCGAAATACCGCTAGAAACTGAGCACACAAATGATGTTGAAACAGAGTCAATAGACAGTTACAATACTGCTGATCCTAAAAATGAAAGTCATGAGCCAGATCATGATAATGCAGACGGTAGTGAGACTGAGATCATTTCACCAGAGTATGAACATGATGAGACAGAGCATGGGAATGTAGAGGGGTGAAAATGAAATTTTACCTGATCAAGAGATTGTTCATGAAGGCAGAATGACATTGAGAGAGAGAATTTGCAATGAATATGGCTACAGAGCTCAATGAGGGAGAAGAACCTCAGTCTTTTAAATAAGCAATTCAATCGAAAGATGGTGAGAAATGGAAAATTGCAATGGATGATGAAATAAATTCTTTAAATGAGAACCAAACTTGGAAGTTAGTGAACTTACCTTAAAACCGCAAAGCCATTCCTAATAAATGGGTATTCGAAGTAAAGAAAAACCCTGATGGTACTGTTGACAGACACAAGGCACATTTAGTTGTAAATGGATATTCACAGAAGAAAGGCTTAGATTACTCAGAAACGTTTAGTCCCGTCGTAAAGATGAGCACCATAAGAGTCGTGCTGAGCATTGCTGCTAGAGACAATTTAAAACTAGCTCAGTTTGAAATATCAACAGCATTTCTTTACAGAAGTATTAGAGAAGAAATCTATATGAAACAGCCAATTGGAAATGCTGATGGTTCAGGCAGAGTCTGCAAGTTAGAATGCAGCCTTTACAGTTTAAAACAGGCTCCACGCTGTTGGAACAACTGCATTACAGACTTTCTGATACAGATTATTTGTGAAGAAAGGCAACGGGAAGAAGCAAATTAAAAAAGCAACAGGAAGGAGAAAATTATTGGAGGATTAAAGAGTTGGAAAAGCATTTCAAAATAAAGACTAAGCCCGGTCGCAGATTATTCGATATTAATCGAGATTGAAAGGAATAATGATTCAATAAAGATAAGCCAAAAAGCAAAAATACAAAGAAAGTTTTAGAACTTTTGGTATGCAGAATGCATGTGCTAGGGGAACCCCTATAGTAAAAGACTCGCAATTAGGAAAAGATGATACCGTAACGGGATTCCCATACAGGCAAGCTGTTGAAGCACTTGCATATTTAATGGTTGTAACGAGAGATATTTGTTATTCTGTCAGCCTAGCTTCTAGACATTTGGAAAATCCAAAGAAGGATGATGTTATGAAAGTGTTATATTTCGCTATTTGAGTGGAACTATAGATCATGGCATCACCTATGTGTTGCGGAGGAGAAAAGACACTAGAATGCTACAGCAATGCAGACCACGGGGGGAAATAGAATGTGGGCACTCCACATCTGGAATGGTCTACCTACTGGCCGGAGTAGCAGTGTCATGGCGTAGCCATAGACAAGCATCAGTAGCAATTTCAAGCACTTAGGTGGAAATAGTTGCTGCAAGTGAGGTAGCCAGGGAAATTATTTGGATGAAGAGGCTAATTGAAAGCATTGATTGCCTATCAGAAGTTCAAGTCCTATTCGTTGACAACAGTAAGAAGAAAAATGTTGATAATGTTTGGAAATAAAATAAAAATGAAATCCAAATAAAAATAACAATGATTAACACATAAAAAAAACCTTTATAATGTTATATTTACAAAAAAAATGTGCAAATAGTGCAAATTTCTTGGTTATATCTTTTACATTTGAAAGGAGTCCTGTCAATATATTATGAAACGCCTGTCGCATTATATTTAGCGACAGTTTGTATGACGAGCGATAAATTATATATATCTTTGCATGAAATGTGGTAGAAGTCGGGTCAATGTATTTTTGCCTGCAGTTATTTGAAACACACCATAGTCCCCTGGCACGCAAAAGGAATGATTGAATATCTGGTTAGTTGTATCCATTGTTGGCAAAACTCTGCCTCTGCTAACCCTTAAGGAAAATGTTGTGACCAGGGTCCTTATGCTACTAATTGACAAGCCTCTCACAAGCATATAAGGCTTCAGTAGTAAAGTATTCAAAAGTCTAGGATTCATTTTAAGGTGTGAGAGAATTCCCTAAATCTCACTAAAGCTCACTGCGTTCACCCTAAGTGAACCTAGCTTGTCCAATATCGGAAAAAGAAATGCCAGCGAGCCTCTCACACTGGAAAAGTGTCCTAGCCTGCCCAATATTATTTAGGGAAATCCTCTCACTTGTAAAAAGTGGCCTTGAATATCCAATTATACTACTAAAGCCTGCAACATGCTTTTGCGAGGCATGTCAAATAGTAGCATTACCGGGTTGGTTTTCCAACACAAACTCATTCGTATGAAGTTGAGGGGGGGGAGGGGAGGGGGGGGGGTAGGAAGTAACCCCCCTCTAAAATATCCAGTCTAGGAAATGTATGGTTTTTTTGTTATGAATTTTCAAAAATCAATTTTGAGGTTATTTTTTACTATAGGATTTTTACAAAAAGTCATTGTCTGTAGCATTAATGTTCGAAATCGCCTTAGCTCCGGCTACTAGGGCTCATAAAAAAGGCAAGTATTTAATGATGATGAATTTTATTAATAATTAGTCATAAGGTACACTCGGCGCCACGAATAAAGAGCTCTCGGAGAAACTGGCGGGGATTACTGCGCATGTGTACAGTCGCGGCATAATTCCGAAGTGCGTTTTTAGGGTTAGTGTGAAGGAATGAGTGTTCAGGACTTTCTTCACTTCTATTTTTTCTCTGTTTGATATTTTGTTGATTGGGATATTAGCCGATGTAAATAATGGACTTTGTGTCAAATAAACTATAGGTACTCTCTATTGACAACATTTGTTAACGTCAAGGTTGAAACCTATATATAAATAACCCCCTAGCATAGAATGCCCCTAGTCACTAGGGCCTAGTGAATATAGATACTTAGTAATAGTCCTGCACACTCTTTTCTTCCCGCTGACTAATAATTTGTAACAATTAAACCACAATTAAGTTTTTCATCAGACTTCTTCATCAGTATTTCATCAGACTCTTTTTTGATATAACAGTTCACATCGTAAACCATTTTTCTAGCTTGCCTAGTCAGTACTTTATTTTTCGGCATTTTCGACCGGGGCGAAAGATAACGTTGGGTAATATTGTATGCGACTGTACTCAAGAAGCTTCGAGACGTGCTTTCGGTGCGGGCATCGGGAAGCGACTGATCAACGAATCAGGTGCCGGCGCTGACTACCGCCCCCGTCGCTCATCACTTCCCCGCGCCAAACACTTGTGAAAAGTGACTACTGCGCATTCAAGGACAAAGCTCTTTAGTCGTGGCGCTGAGTATACAAACTCTGTAGACGTAAGAACACTAACACCATAGTGAAATAAAATAATGTACCTACTAGATTTAGAGAAAAGTAATAGGATCTTAATCTTCTTTTTATTTAATGGCGCATACTATCCTCTTTTGAGGTAATTTTTTCAGTGCCAAGGGTATTTGAAAGAACATGATTTTGTCAGGTTAATTTGTAGCTTTTTTAGCACTAGCCCAGGAAGGATGTGCAGGACTGAGATACAAGTATTTTCTTTGGATGTGTGCAACTGCCTCCACTAGAATGCACTGTTTTTTTTTCATATTCAGACACTATTCTGTACAGGTTATGGCCCAAATTAAATCAAATAATGTAGCCTTATATTTGCTTAATTAGGTTTTTTTGTTTGTAAAAATTACAATTTAAATTAATTAATTAAATTATGAATATTAACTTAAACTGTACTGATACTAAAATCTATACTAAATTAAAAAAAGCCCCTCAGATCTCTGCCAGGATGCTCAATATGCTGCCACCATTTCCTCGCTGTGGCGCTAAACTGATAGGTTAGGTGAGGTAAAGCCATGGCTAAAGTTGCTGGTAGGTGACATGGAGCTAAAATATCAACGCATGTAGTCCCCAACCTGCAACCTCCCGTTCTGAATAATCTGATGGATCAGAAAATTGATGTCCCATAGAGTCCTAAAGCCCAGTTTTATTGAGTGCAAATACATTTGACTACCTTCTGTATATCCTAGTGCAGGACCAGAAGCAATGTACTAGGATATTGCTTAGTATTTTTTTCCATTATCATCTTTTAGACAGATTATCACCATCCTTTATATCGTTGCCGGTTCTGGGGCCTACAATCTTGTCCTAGCCTAGCACGGGACCGCATATCCCTGAATGTAAATAATAACGTCCTTTATATAGCCAGGAATCGAGCTATACCCACGAAATTAACATATCAGCTGAAAATGATAATTTTGACATATGCAAGTAAACAGATGCACGTAACGTTAGGAAACCGTTAGTTAATACTGAGTCAGACCATGAATCACCGCATTAATGGAATAGATACAACAATTTCTATAGAATGCGAACGATGTAGAAGGGTTTCGTTCCTTACCTTATACACATCGCCATAGGTCCCAGAGCCAATTCTTTGGATAAGCTCGTACTCATCTTGAGGGTTCCGCCTCGATATATCCGAACTTAAAACACCTCCACTATGCGCCATAATAACCAACAAACACTACTCTAACATTTATTTACACTCTCATCTCATTTTTATTACTAAATGATGAGGATTTCAATTATTTTTGTAAGAACAAAACTCCAACATCGTCTGGTCTGACGTCTGCCACTTCGCTACTTTTGTGGGATTTTTTGTTGAGGCAACACTGATAAATTTGTTTCTTTGTACAAGACAGGCAAAAGTATACTCTTCTGAACAATCGATCGATTTGGAGTAAATGAGTCTACCTAGCATGCAAATGATAGCGACATCTCTTCTCTTGGTGATCTGTGTTGTTTTGATATTGCTTAGTAATCAGTGTGACCAGATTCAGTATTTTAATACTTTTTCAGTATATTTCATCGATTTTTCCGAACATCAGTATATTTTCAGGTATATTGCTGGGAGTCAGTATTTTTGGGTATATTATGGTTGACGTTATGGCAACACCGTAGTGAGTGATCGTCCTTGGGACAATGTTTGCGGAATTCCCCGGAACGCGAACATTGGCTGGGGGCTTTCCCGGATTTAGTTTATACATGTTATCTATGAGCAAAGATGAGTAAGTTACAGATATGACAAGAAAGACGGCCGTCGCCGGCGTTGTAGTATTGTAATACTACCTATACAATTATCAATCAATACGTAGTATAAATCAGAGTTGCACAATGTATGTTCGCCTAAAACTTTACAACTGCTGGACCGATTTTAATGCGGTTTGCAACATTAGATATAGTGTAATTTCCAGATTTCATACATTCAAATCCGTTTGTTTCATGAATATCAGTCTACCCGGACGAATTCGGGACGGACCGCTAGTTTATCTATAATTTTCAAAACAACGTCTAGTTTTTAAGTTTTCAGTTGCATGAATAGGTAGTAGTTAGACATAAAAGATACTTAATTACTAGTATTAAATCGTCTAATACGGTTCAAGTGAAATGATTGTCTCTTCTGCACTCGACTTAATCTTTGAGGACTTTCTTTCGATAATTCGGGAATTTCCCCAAAATAGGAGATGTTTTTGTCATCATATAAATAGATTGCGATTTTCGTTATTTTTATTTACTTAGTTGCATCCATCCGGACAGCATGTCTAGTTTTCAGCAAAGTTATTTAGCTAAGTGGGAACAAATTCCGGAATTTTCTTCGTGGCTTTCACGTTATAAAGATGATGAGTTCACCGCATTTTGTAAAGCATGCAATGCGAAACTGCAAAGTAGATTAGCATCTATAAAACAGCATGCAAATACTGAAAAGCATAAATCGAACTTGATAAAATATAAAGGACAGTCAAAGGTAAGCATAACTCGCTTTACTTACCTAGTTCAAGGAGTTTTGATATATTTTAATTCAAAGTTAATCATCCTGGTTTTGTTTCCAAAATAACCAAGTATTTTTTCATTTAATTTTCAGGTTGATACATTTTTCAAAAAGGCCCCACTGAAAGACGAAGTCAAGAAAGCTGAGCTGCGTTTATGCAGTTTTCTGTCGGAACACAATATCCCATTTAGAGCTATGGACCATCTTAGTGAAGTTCTAGTGAAGTGTTTTACCGATTCCGATATTGCGAAAGAATTTTCCTGCAAGAGAACCAAAGCAGCTGCTATAACTTATAATGTTTTAGGACCCGAATTCGAAAAAGATATGATTGAGGACATACTTCGTACTGCATCTCCTTCAGGTAAACCAGTATATTCAATTATAATCGATGAGAGTACAGATGTTGCGACAGTCAAAGTATTGGCGATAGTAATTAAATACTTCTCTGAAACTAAATGTACTGTACAAACCAAATTCCTTGATTTAGTTGATTTAAGTGGTGAGACCGCAGGTCATTTATTTAATTCGTTGTCATCAAAATTATCCGAATTAGGTTTAGAAATAAAAGACGTAATAGGATTCGCTGCTGATACTACGAATGTGATGTTTGGTCAACACTCTGGCATTGTTGCAAAAATTAAAGAAGTAAACCCAAAGTGCTTTTTCATAAAATGTGTTTGTCACTCTGCAGCATTAAGTGTTAGCCACGCCTGTAAAATACTGCCTAGAAATTTAGAACAAATAGTAAAAGAAGTATATGGATATTTTTCTCAAAGCAGCAAGCGTCAAAGAGAATTTGCTGAGTTCCAAAATTTCACAGACACTGAAAATCACAGAATCTTGCGTCATTACGACATAAGGTGGCTTTCACTTCATGCCTGTATTAGTAGAATAATTGAGCAGTGGAGGGCATTGCAATTGTTCTTTCAAGACCAATACTTGAGTGATCGCAATATGTCATCAGAATTTTTATATAATTCTTTTACCACTGATATAAACAAATTGTACTTTCACTTTTTGGACTACATTTTGCCGATTGTAAACAAATTTAACGTAATTTTTCAAGGCGACTATCCGTGCATTGATAGACTGTATGATGATGCATCTAGTATGTACTTGTCGATTTTGGGTTGCTTCATGAAAACTAATTACATCAAACATACAGAAAATGTATTTACCTTAGACCCAAAGTCACATGTAAATTATTTGCCATTGAAAGATATGTACTTAGGTATTCAAGTGGGCCAAGAATTAATCAAACACAGGGGAAATGTAAACATGAAAGAACAGATTGCTGAGTTTTTCAGAAGGTGCCAATCATTTTTAATTGAGCTAAGCACGCAATTGAAATCACGTTTGCCTTTTGAAAATCCAGTTTTTAAAGAACTAAAATTTCTTGACCCACACACTGCCGTGCATAAAGAATTTCGCAGTTTACGAAATGTAATAGAAACTTTCCCATGCGAAGTACAGCCAGAACAAATGCAGTTAATCGACGAAGAATATAGAACCCTAAAGTTTGATCGCGAAGTAAGTGATTTGTTACAATCTTCGAGCACTGGCTCACCCATCTCATGTGAACAATTTTGGGTGGAAGTTGGGAAAATTTCTAACAGTGATGGCATGTTAAAATACAAAAATATAACTAGTTTTAGTAAATCTCTGCTATGTATACCGGTATCGAATGCTGCATGCGAGCGCATATTTTCACAGATAAATTTAATAAAAACGGACCAAAGAAATAGATTTGTAAACAAAAATGTGTCAGCAATTTTAAAAACAAAGCAAGGTGTTAAGGATGAAGGAGGTTGTGTAAAATTTAATCCTTCGAAAAAGATGTTAAAATATAACTCTAACATTTATTGTGAAAATGAATAAATAAAACCTGTTAAGAAAATCAGTATTTTTATTGGTATATCTGTCCTATGTAAATCGGTATATTTCAGTATTTTTTTGAGGTGCCTCGGTATTTTCGTAAAATTTAATCTGGTCACACTGTTAGTAATGTCAGCAGGTGCGCTGTAACTTTCCATTCGAAATGAAATTGTTCAAAAAAGTTTATTTGTTGTTCACGTAGTGTTTATCAACAAGTAAACATTTATTAATAACATTTGGTAGAGCTACAGATTCTCAGAATCAGAACAACGCCGCAAAATCAATGCATTGATTTGACCTTCAATGAAGAAGCAACGTTCTGAAATAATATTTTTACTATATTTATCAACGTACTATTTGAATGAAAAATTAATCCGGAATCCTCAAGTAGGTACAGTTAAGATTTTCAGAGTTGAGTTTTATTATCCTACCATACCTGAAATAGTTATAGCATTAATGTAAAGATAACAAAGTTTCAGAGGAAAAGGAAATATCGACAATTCGATTTCATTCACAGCGCAACGCAGTTTTGTTGATGGATGACAGCAGATTTAGATTGTTGTATTTCGTGAACAACGGAGCCCGCGCCGCTAATAAAATCGAAATAAACTCGCGATATCCTACAGATATATGTATTTCTACAAGTGATAGTTATTGTGTACGTGTCAATAGACTATTTTCATTATAAACTAGAACTGTTGTGGTTGTGAGTGGTATGAAAAGAGCGGGGAAATATTCGCGCCCGCAAGTGGATCTACGAAGTTATTTATAGCCGAACCTACAGTGCAAATGTGCTGTACTTACAGCTTTTATTATGTATTTAGACTCAGAAAATAAAGTTCTAATACTTTCAAATCATGTATCAAGGTAAATCGCCTGTAAAAGACATGATTCAATAAAGGAAATAGGAAAACAAATCTGTAGAGCGAAACTCGTTTGACAGCTCCCAGATACACACAAACAAACAAATACCAATCCAGTGCAGTGTGCGTGCGTTGCGAATGGCAACAGTCTAGTGATGTGATAATGTCGATTAAAGTTCATGTCTTTTATTGATATTGGTGTTTAATTGTTTAAATTACGTGCTCTTAATAACAAAATGGAATCTGAAACAAAAGACACTATCGCATCCTCAGTAGCATCTTCGAGTGGTAATGTATATGTAATTGACAAACTTCCTGACGATACATTCCATATGAGTATGGACAACATGTCAATGATTGGGGAAAACGTGACCATTGGCGAACGAGACTTATCAATTGATAGCGCTACAATAACACCGATTACTGACACTCCAGAAATTCCATCTCCTATTGTAGAGACTCCATCGACGACTGACTCCAAACTGGTTATAGATTTCGACGTGCCAAAATGCTCTCTAGAAACGCCGAAACCGCAGAGTCTTCTAAAATTATCGCTTGGCAAAAAGATCGAATATGACATTTTTGCAAAGCCTTTAGAGGTCATGTCACCGGCAAGAATGCTGCAATTTGAAATGGATGCTTCTAGTGCTACCCCCACACCTACTATGAAACGAGCGGCGATAGATTTCGATTTCTTTACCAAGACTAAAACATATTACTGTGACGATGATGACACCGAGAAAGATGACGAGGAGACGAAAGATGATTCGAAAGCTAAGGCCTTTGAAGAAACTCCGGTCATCGTTAAGGCGGATACTGTTCGTCATGAAATTGAATACGGTAAGTGAAATTTTGAGATCAAATTCATTGCCAGTTATGACTACTTCATTAATAAACCATTTCCGAGAAACCAAAATATGCAAACACATTAGTCATTCATTACGTATGGAATTGTTATTACCTATTATGGTTATTCTGTGTAATGAATAGAGTATAGATAGGTTCCTCCATTCAAGGGAATCAAAAACTATAGGGAAGACAGAGACAGAAGATCCATGCCAGAACGAGACAGAAATTTGCGTGTAATGTCATGTGATAGCGTGTGATAGCGACCGACAATACCGACTTTATATCAACCTTTATATCCCTATATCGAAATAGAAGTTAACGAATGTCCGCTCGAAATTCTTCAGAACAACAGTGGCGGAAATTCTGAAGACGTTCAAACCAACTAACGATTTATTTTGATTGAAATCCGAAGGCTTTTGTCCGGATCCCAAAGACTCGTTTTAGGGTCTCGTGCTCGAAGGGTGCTTTAGGGGTCTGTCATGAACGTCTGTCAGTCCATCATCGTAAGTCTGGGTTCTATCTGATGAACCCAGGTAGAGGGAGAGAGACTCACACACACAGAACATTCGTGATGGAATGATTAGATATAGCTAATTATTTGGCTGAAAGTTGATTAACAGTTGATGGTATTCACTGGAGATTTCCAACTTATCTTAGCCCCAAAGTTGTTAGTACACAATGCAATGCACACATACATAACAAATGACAGTACGATTACTTTAACTTTACCGCTCGACACTTGAAACATAAAATTTGGCACAGAGGAGTATCATGAAGAGTATAAGGGAAAAATCTGAAAAAAGTTTATTGATTTACGATATAAAAAAAGCCGAGAAGTGTCAAGCGGTAATGTTAAATTAATCGTAATTTACCCTATACTTTATATTTATATTTTTCGTATGTTTACATTTATTATATAGCAGACCTATCCACCTAATATATAGGTATTATATTTATATTATTCATATTATAGGTATTTTAACCTCTCAAAAATCGAGGGTAGTAGGAACAGGTCTTGATTTTGAACCGTATGCCATGGTAATAAAATTTTAAACCTATAAGTAATAATAATAAATAATAATAGTAATATTTTATTTATTCACACACATACATGAGCCATAATTTTACAAATGTTTGTAGATACTTAGATACTAGATACTTAGTACTTAACATTGAATGCAAAGTGAATTCCGCACCACAAATAATCATGGGTTAGGTTAGGATAGAGGAGATAGTGTGATGATGGTTAGTGCAAAATTGATTTAACTATGGTCCCACACTAGGCGAACCTAAAAAGTGGCGTTAGCTAACACCGGTGGTATTCAAGAGGTTAAATTGCACCATCCGTCCGTATATATTTAACTGCTCCTATGAGCCGTCATGGTCAAAATTAGAGATGCATGTGTTTTTGGCAAGTATTCGATATTCGGCCTGTTCGGCCCCTTTTTCGATTATTCGGTATTCGGCCGAACTTTGCAAGGAATAAGCCGAATACCCAATATTTTTTATAAAACTGTCATAAATAAAATCGGACAAGTTTCGTCGTAATACGTCTGAAATAAAGTACTGCTAAGGTAACAATATGACAATAAATAACAAATTATCATCATCTGGTGCTATCTTTTGCTTTGGACGAACAATAATAGATATTTAACTACCTAATACAGACTATTAGTAACAAAATATGATAGAACAATGAAGAAAGAATGCGTTTCGTGGAAAACATATACGGGTTTTCAATTAATCTGTCACCGACATGTAAAACTACCTACATATTTATGTGCATAATGGTGCCGAATATTCGCCGCTTCGGCCAAGAACGTGGCCGGATATTCGGTATTCGGCCAAATCACTATTCGTTGCATCTCTAGTAAAAAGTACCTTACTGCAATATAGTGTAATAGAATAGGGCTCCAACAATATCGAGGACGCCCTTGACCAATGTAATTATGCTACTTTATTATATACCAAGGTTAAGCTCTGTCTTTCTACTATAAGGCAGGTTCTTCGAAACATAATGAAAAAATATTGAAGATGTTCAGGTGTATGTCTTGATGTAAGTCTAGTAGACGATCTCTTTGTGTTGCGGTCGAAGCTGTGCTTACAAGCGAGAGGTCCTGGGTTCGAATCCCGGCTGGGCAGGAAGAAAAAAAAACCCCAGGTCTTGGATGTTTCCCACGACACAAGGTATCCTAGTGTGTGGCCAGAAGCAATGTATGTGCCTGTAAGTAAATTTTAAATGTATGTATGTTAAATGTAGTTCATTCATTACAGTGCCACCTAAGCAACAGCTCAGGTCGGTAAGTTAAATCACAGCAAAACTTATGCTGTTTCTCTGAAATTTATTTATTATGTGTGACGGATCATCGGATGTTCTCAGAGATAAAATTATTTTTCATCTCCGCGTTTGTAATTTTAAAATTCGAAGTGTACTCAAATATACACGATCCAACACACCGTCGTATGCTGTATTAATCACGCATACATTGATATTACCCATGTGAAGATGGAGACGCAGCTTCACGTTGTATTATGTCTCTTTCTACCCCTTGGATAAGTATTAGCGTTTTCTCTCTCTAACCTTGTCTCTGTGTTGAGTATACGTATGAAATTAAGCCTTTTCTTCACAGTAAGTGTAAAGTTAAATAAATTAAATCATATTCTATTAATGCTTTCAACTTCAATTTTCGCATTTAAACACCTTGTTTTTAGCTTTTTCGGCATTAAAATCTTGATAAAATTATAATCGAGTTAATGTAAGTCGATAAATCGATTCATCTGACGCTTTGTCCAGCACTATGTGGCCTCGTAATATTGTGGTGGGAGAAGTGACTCGGTACGGTTTCTATTTTGCTTTTCACGTTATTTTTTAGTTAATTTTCAGCGCTGAGTGAGTTGACGTCTTACTTGCGCACGCATTTTTTATGTAATTTTTACTGTGTAGATAGTTTTCTAAGAAAAGACAATTTAGGCTAGAAACTAGAGTGATAGTGAAAGGTTACGAAATAACGAACTGTTTCGATAGTGAATGGACCCTATTGCGTAGTGTGGTGTTTTTTTACGTAATTATGCACCTGATTTGTTACAAACGAAAGTGCGACCATATCAACAGGACATCGAAGTTGCTGTGAATTTTGTTACCTACCGAAAATTGCAAAATTACAAAGAAAATAGAATTTTGACATTTGAACGGTGTGAAAGCAGACACGAGTGAAATTGGTAAACAACCGGCAGAATTGGATTGTCGTTCCCGCAGGACGAGACGGAGCGCGAAGCAAGGCTTTTGTATTCCGTCGGGTTATTAACCTACAGCCGCGCCATCTGGCAAGCACTTTGTTTCGTGTGAACCTCCGTCGGTTGCGGTCGCAAACAGAGTTTCTACGTGTCCTTACTTTCGCCAGTAAAGTTCAAAGTTAACACTTGATTCCACACGGAAGGACCCGCGGCGTTTTTGTATTCATGGTGTTAGGCAAGGGTTGACAGCCATGGCGACTGGAGAGATGAGCGTGCCAGACAAAAAGCCTGAGCACGAATCTGGTTACTACGAGGGAAGCGACCAAGAGGGCAGCATGGAGTGCGGTTGCCCCAGCCCTATTAGCTCAAGGAACTCGTCCCAATCGGCCAAGCTGAAAAGGCGGCTATCGCAAAAGAATGCGGCGACCAAAAAGGTCCGATCGGACTTACCTCCAAATGGGCATTGCAACCATCATACTAAGACTGTAGAGACTGTAGAAACAAGTGTTAGTGCATCTAGTGCTGTGGTAAAGGATCCTAAGAAGGAGGAGGCTCCACTGCCTGAGGCTGGAAAGAGGAGTAACTCCGTCGAGCTCATCGGTGGGACTGTCCCGCCCCCAGCTAGAGATTCCGTTGACTGGAATCTTGTAGACGCTAGTAAAATTAGGAAAAGAACTAGAGGTATGTAATTGATTCCTGCTGGCTTAAATCCATTACCTTGTTGTCTTTCTGATAGGTTACTGTGCTTCTATGCCACTTTCATGATAATTAATTACAGAGAATAATAAATAAAATACTAACTGAGAGAATGGTCAGAGTGTCGATAAGGGGATGAACAGAGGTATTACCTAAAATGAGGGAAAGAAATACTGATTTGCGCGTTTAAATTAATAAATGGGTTCACCAATGGCTTGTTATTGGCTAATAAAAGACTATCTGGGCAAAGTGGTGGGTCACTCATGCTAAGTAAGGATAAAGGGGGTGAGTGAAGCAAAGCCCACTTTAACTAACAGACTTTCTGTCAGTTTTAACAGGTAAGGACAACAATATTCAATGCTCGTTTTGTTTGTATTATATAATGATAATAATACCTTGGACACTATTGACACACATTGATCTAGTAGCCCCAAACTAGGATCCCTGTATCTTGGGTACTAGACAATGATACACATACTTATCAAGATAAATATTATACTTAGATAGATAAACAACCATGACTAGGGTACAAACATCCGTTCTCTTCAAACAAATATTTGCCCCCACTGGGACTCGAACCCGAGATCCCCTTGGTTTCAGAGGCAGGGTCACTGCCGACTAGGCCATTCCGACTACCACATCCCAATATAGGGAGGTAGGGGAAAGGTTAACTTTTCACTTTTTTTAGAAAAAACCAATTGGTACTAAATTTATCGAAGTCCCGCCCCATAAGCCAAAAATATAATAATAATAATATATTAATAATACCTTGGACACTAACCATATATAATGTTTATCATATAAAAACACATTACATCCCACCCTTTTCCTTTGAGATGTAGCTGAGGATGAGTTTTGTACAAGGACAGAATGAGGTGAGAAGAGGCACATTTTACCCCATGTGGTTATTCATATAGTCTGTGTCAGTCAGTCCAGTTATTCATGTTCAAATGTTAATATTATTCTATAATTCTTCCTCTCAATATGATTTTCAAAGCTTTTACTATCTTGCAATGAATGTTTGTATAGATTGTATAGGTATGTACAGATGTTCTGATGAAATTAAATTTGACCCACATCCCATTTTCCCATTAATCTGTAATTATGCATGCATCTAATATGTAAATCTGATGACAGTACAATTTTTTTATGTCATGGATTTGATCTGATGATAGACCCAGACAAACTCGGTAACAAAACATTACAATCCCATCAAGTTTGGGCTTGTTGATTCATCTTGACAAGAAATTTGGTCCTAGATGATGTCCAGGGTCTGATGATGGACCTTGAAAATGGCCTTGGCAACTCTGTAATAAAACGATGCAACCCTATCGAGTTTGGGCTTGTTTGATTCACCTTAACTGAGTTAAGTTAACTTAACTTAGTTCTCTGTCACAATAGAAAAATCTTAACAAGTACTCTTCAAGACAAATAAATGCCCTATGACCCGAAAAACTTTTGAACTGGTCGTTGTTCTGGAACTTGCAGCATTACTCTACCAAATCAGACACTGTGGATGGCCAGGATATAGTTATCAGTAGATGATGTATATGCCTAAGTGAATCACTAGGTCTCCTGTCAACAATGGCACTTTAAATTGCCCTGTGCCCTGCATAAGCGCATAGGATGCTAGCCGTTTATGAATTTTATAAATATTCACCAAGTTTCAAAACATTCCCGGAAGTAGTCTTAGATTATGAGTAGTTTAGGTGGCAACCATGTGATATGAATGGAACAGACATTGAGACAGCCAATCAGATCAAAATAAATAAAATAACAAGCCATGTCGCCATTTTTGGCCAGGCGACTGGCCGCAGACTTACATAAAATAATACATCTTATCACTGCAGAAATTAATAGTGGTGATGTGAAAAATAGAAAATAGTGTAAGTTTTGTGTGAGTGGCGGTGTCAAATAATGGATTCTGCAAACAATAGATGAAAAGCCTTATCAACTTTATTATCACATGTGAGTACTATACATCACAAGATAGGTAATTTTATTAACTTTATTATGGTACATATGATAACATGTTAGGAAACTAATAAAATAACCTAACAAACTTATCAAATTAATAACGCAAGTCGATTGAAAATTTATTTTCGCCAGAACCTTGGACGCGATAGGGTCCACGAGATTCGCTGTACAGGGACATTCCAGAGGTTAAGAAACATTTAGTTACAATATCACAGCAAAAAAAAAAAAAAACTGAATATAAAAAAATAAAAAGAAGCTTATATTTAAATGCTCTAAAAAAATAAAATGTTATAATACAAATAGCTTGTTGCGAGATTTACTTTTGTAGATTATTTACCATTTTGAAAATACAGACTTTTTAGGATTCCATACCCGAAGGGTGCCAAATAGGACCCTATTACTAAGCCTCCGCTGTCCGTCCGTCCGTCTGTCAGTAAGCGGGCTGTATCTCATGAACCATATAAGGTAGAGAGTTGTAATTTTGACAGATAATTAAAACTACAATGGTATCATGATTCAAATATGATGGTAGAATGTATAGTTGTGGTGGCAATTGATTTTATATCGGTTTGGACAGAAGATTATTTTCTTTTTGTTTTATTATTTTTAGTACATAAGTTTTCTTGTTCTATGATGGAACCCTTCAACCCTGGTCAGGGCTGCACTTGACTTTTTTTTTCTCTTCAATTTATTTATGTCAAGATCAAGTTACATAAATATTTATCTACACAAGTTAATCTCGCAACAAGCTTTTATATCATATAATTGACAACCTCTGTGATGCTGTGGTTGTGGCTCTGCCTGCCATGCGAGAGCTCCCACATTTGATCCCTGACTGGAGATAAAGAAAAAATAAACCTTGGATGTTAATATGTGTGTAGTGTCTCTGTTTCTGGTTCCCACAACACAGGGTATTCTAGTGAGGGGCCTAAAGCAATGTACCTTGCCTGTATATCCTCCTGCAGCCCAGGAAATAATTTGGAACTACTAAATAATGGCCCGAGTGTCCTTTATAAATGACATTATTTCCAATGTGATAAACGCCCAAGACTTAAGTCGTCTTTTTTTTTCTATTAAGTAGGGTAGGATTTTTTTAAACATTTTTTTGGAAATGTATTTACATTATAGAGTAGGTTTTAAGCATTATTTATTCGAAAATAGTATGTCCCTTTTAATGGACACTGGGCGTTTATTATTTCACTAGCTAAAAAAACAGTGTCCGTTATAAGAGACATTGGGCGTTTATTTTGTAAAAAAGCAAGCTATTTTTGAATCAACTTTTATTAAATTTAGGTGTATGATATTAACAAAGATATTAGACATATTTTCTTAATAAACTAAATCACAATTCGAGAGATCACTCTTAGGAAGGTAATAATTCTGACTCTTAGGAATCTAAGGAATAACCATGCCATTAGCTAATCTTTATGAAACTTAACATAACAATTGCTTTTCCTTGTAAGGCACAATCGTACACCACAACTTGAGCACTGAAAGTAAGTCTTATTTTTATGACAAGCTCTGCACCTGCCTTGCACATCGCTTAATATTGGCAAATGTTTGGCTTGGGCTGTTCTTTGTATTTTCGGTGGGACGGGTACAGGAACAGTTTTGCGTCTCTTCTGAGGGATTAAGGATACTTCGTCTCCAGATTCTGTTGCATCGTTTATAGCTGATACATTTTCCATGTCCGATTCAGCTTCAGTCTCTATTTGGTTGGAATATATCAAAGATTCTCCAAGGCCCAGCTTGAATTTTCTCAGTTGGTCTATCTTTCGGATTCCTTTTGATTTCCGATCTTTTTTGTACAACAACCATGAATTAGAGGCTGAAAGATCGATCATGTGAGCGATAAATCTCTGAGTCCACTTATTGGTTCGGTACCTATTCGGGCATACCGCTAACAGACGATCTGCCAAATCTACGCCTCCCATGTTTTTGTTATATTGACGTATAGATCTGGGTCTCTTTATGGTAATGTACTTTTTCTCCTTCTTGCACCATCTTTGACATGTGTCTTCGTCATCTTTTGCCTCAACTGACGACAGCATTAAAACTGGCTTGTTGTCGTACCATTTTGTTACTGCCATTTTTTTGTCCCGTCTTGTCACAACTTGAGATTCTCCTCTTCCTTTTTTCTTCATATCTTTGTCACTCAAGAGCAATCCTCTAACCTCTTTTGGGATTCGGTTTTTCATCAGAGTTCCAGTGCAACCAAGCCCTCTTTTGTCAAGTTCCTCTACAAGTTTTTGACTCGTAAAGAATCTGTCACAGTACAAAATATGGCCAGGGACAAGAGTTTCCGTCAGGCTTACTACAGCTTTCTCTCCTAATCCAAGATCAGCAGCTTCCAGTTGAGGGTAAGTAGTAGAGCCTTCGTAGACATTGAAATCGCAAATCATACCATTGGGGTTAGCAAGTACGAAGGCTTTTATCCCGACCGGATTTGGTTTACCCGGGCAGTAAATGCGGATGCCACAGTGACCCGTGAAAGGTATGATCATTTCATCGATGCTCAGACGTTGTTCTTTTAGCTGAGAACGACAACCAGTCTGCACTTTTTCAATGAGTGGGCGTACCTTCCAAAGCTTATCTTTTGACTTAGCATCTGCTGTGACATCCGGATCGAACACCAATTTCATGGAGTTACGGAGCATAAGAAATCTATTCCGAGTCATAGCATTGGCTATTAAAGCTACGCGATACTGTGTTTCCCAGTACATTCGAATAGATGGATAGTTAATGGTTGCCATAACCAAGCTAATGCCAAAATAAATGTGACATTCTTTGACAGTAAGATCCAAGCTTTTACCTGTTTTTAAAACCGCTGTTTGATTTGTTTTTTCAACCATTAGACTCATTATTTCTTCGTCAATGTACTGGCGAAAATATGAAATATTGTCAAAGTCTTCGCTATCAATTGGAATGTACGCTGGCTCGGATAATTGTAGTTCTCGTGGAACAAATGCCGTTACGTCCCAACATTTGTCACCAGTGGATCCAGATCCTGAAGGTAAGCTTTGGTCTCGGGTGTAATTTCCAAGTCTAGTACCTCTGCCGCGAAAACCTGAACGTGACCTTCTAGTGCCAGCAATACGACCTCGAAGTAGGGATCGTCCTCGGGAGGTAGTGAATGTAGGAGCATATTCAATTTCCTCTTGATCTTCATCGGAATCAGATGAAGATGAGCTGCTGATTTCACTATCTTGTACATTATACTCAGTGTCATCAATATCGTCGTCACTTGGAATAAAATCCTCAGTTTCAGAATGTTCTAAGATGTCCGATATATCTCTATCATTTAAACCTGCAAAAAATTCAAAGAATTACCTGATATCAGCCCGATGTCATTATAAAGGGACACGAGTAAATGACCTCTGTATATAAGAGCGGCCCAGTGTCCTTTTAAAAGAACAACCCACTTTTTAAAATCAACTATAACTTTTATTTTTGAAATAAAAGTATTTTCCATAACTACAGTCACCAAGGTATTGATATTAGTAATAGTTTTAATCAAAACCATAACGAAATAAGAGATTAAAATGGATTTAACATACCACCTCTTCGTGCCTGCGCCATGATCACCAATTTTTTCTCATCTGTCAAATTCCTCTTTGACGTTTCTTGTCTATGATCACAGGCTGACAACATAGCAACAAAAATAGCAAAACACGATGGCGGTAGCGCGCGAAATTTAAACATTGTTTTAGCCTAAAGTTGATGTCCGTTTAAAGGGGCATTCGGCGTATATTTTACAGAAAGTTTTAGCAGTCCTGGGCGGATATAGAGTATATGTGTGTGTCTTTTAAAACGTACATTGGGCTGCAGGAGGATATAAAATATATGTTTATGTTTACTTTGAGTAAATTAATAAATTTATGGGTTTGATTCAATTTTAAGGTTTTTTTTCTTCATTTTAGAGCATTTAAATAAAACCTTTTCTTTGTGTTTTACTATAGTTACACTTAATTATTGGCTAACTCAATACAAAGTAACACAGTAGTACCAATGGCTGTCCTTGATAATATTCTTATCAAATTCTGTTACTATTGTAACTCAAGTGGTTGGGGCTAATTCATTGTAACAAAACAAGGAACCTATTTCTAAATTTCATAAATACATATGCTCACGCCTTTTTCCCAGAAGAAGGCTAAGCAGTGACTAAAGACTTCCACTTGCTACAATCCTGGCATACATTTCTTGCATCCTCCACATTGATCATTCTTGTCTTTACATTTTTAAATTGTTAGGTTTGTTTTATTACTGCAATAAGATTGTTTCACTCATAGGTCTATTTACCCCTATGTGGGTTCTGATTCTGGGGCCAATATGAGTCTTCTCTATTTTTGTCTGTGCATTTCCATCGGTAATATATAATAATACCTTGGACAATATTTACACATTTTGATCTAGCCCCAAACTAGGATTCCCTGTATCTTGGGTACTAGACAACGATACTCATATGTACTTATATAGATAAATATTATACTTGGATAGATAAACAACCAAGACTAGGGTACAAACATCTATTCTCATCGAACAAATATTTGCCCCCACCAGGACTCAAACCCGGGACCCTTGGCTTCGTAGGCAGGGTCACTGCCGACACGGCCATTCGGGTCTTCGTCTTGAGCTGCAACCATGTATTCCTTGTTTCCTGGCCTTCTTCCAGTACCATCCTCTTTCATTTGTTGTTGCTTATGGCCTCACTCTCCTTTGTGTGTAACAGTATGTACCAAGAAATTAAGAAATCCCCTTATCCTTCCAAAATCACTGACAAAGCCTACTCTTTATTAAGAACCAAATTGGACAACAACTCTAAGGTCAAACAAGCAAAAAGTTGTGAAAGATTTTAAGATTCAAGATTTCCTAAACAGGTACTGAAAATGAAATAAAAGTCCATATAATAAAACATAATCCATCTGGGCATTTAAACCGAGGTATTCCACTTTGAGCACCGATTTGAAGAGCACCAATTTGAAGAGCACCGATCCTATTCCACTTTGAGCACCAAAGTGCTCTTGGGTGCTCTAAGTGGACTAAAATTTATTTTTACGTTTTTGTCCACATTGAGCACCAATGACTCAGCAGCCTACTGGGATGTATTTGTTATACAGGACGTTATTAAATGAAAGATATCGATAAAAATCACTAAAATGTTTATTAATTACACATACTTACTGCTCTGTGTGTGTGTGCTCTTATTATTACTCTTATCCTGTTGCACTTTGCCTGCGTGTACCGGCAGGCGAGACCTGAGGTATTGGGCGGACAAAATGCAATATTACAGTACTAAAAGACCGCGCCGCGGTAATTATGTCCGCCACTGTCCGTCGTTTTCTCAGGTGTTACATATTCTAATAAAATAAATTAAAAACATCTCTTAAAATCGCAGCTTTTCAATGCAGTGACCAAGAGAAATAAAGCCACTCTTATATTCATCTATTATACTATTTATAATTTGGTTCTTTATTTTGGCATTTTTTTGGGATTTAGAAATTCCAATTTTTTCGCGAATTTCAGCGTAATTCTTGCAATTTTCCTGTAGGACTCTTAAAACAAAATTAATAATAAGTCTAACATCGTTATCTGTTTTAAAATAGATAAATGCATGTTATATCTGATTCTGTATTTGTATGTATGTGTAATATATATCAGTAGGTATATCCACTATTATTTATTGATATTTTTTTAAGTAACTGGCAGTTTTTCCTATGACGAGGAAACAGGCCATAGTGGGGGAATACTTTAAAAAGAATAGGAACTATAAAAAAATTGCTATAAATAATATTGGAAAGTAAAAAAAAGCGACATTTAAAAAAGTTTAAATGGAGAATGATAACCATTTAAACTTTTTTAAATGTCGCTTAGACAGATTTCATATGTACAGTCGAGGACACGTCATGTCAACCCCGTGCCACACGATCCTAGAACTTATGACTTACGAAATAAGGACGCTACAATGTTCATCAAAAAGGGTGGCTCTATCTGTCCTTGACTGTACATTATATGTAATTAATATAGATTCTTGTGATTTTTATCGATATCTTTCATTTAATAACATCCTGTAAAACAAATAAATGCTGCCGAGTCATTGGTGCTCAAAGTACACAAAAATGTAAAAATAAATTTTAGTCCACTTAGAGCACCCAAGAGCACTTTGGTGCTCAAAGTGGAATAGGATCGGTGCTCTTCAAATCGGTGCTCTTCAAATCGGTGCTCTTCAAATCGGTGCTCAAAGTGGAATACCTCTTAAACATAACCTGTCGCCCTCTGTTTGGCTTATAGATAACATTTGTTTGCAGTTTGCACTGTCTTATGCTACGTTAATATATGATTCATATTAAAAAACCTAAAGAATTCTTATCTCTCATATTGTTACGAAAATACATAATGCAGGTTGTTGCACCAATGACATTGTGTGTAAATTAATACTTAAATGTTAATAGCAAAAGTCATTTTGTTTTCTGTAAATTTTATGCAATATGTTGGCAAACAGAGAGATGTTTGTAGACTAAATAATTTCAGTAGTTATTTATTATCTTGTTGCTAATTTAAGACTTCAATACATACCGACAGGACTTTCAGGTGGAGTGGTGTATTGTCATAGCCATGCACTCATTTAGACCCTTCTTAACCTCTTGAATACCAACGGCGTTAGATAACGCCACTTTTCAGTTATAGGTTTTAAATTTTATTACTTGGCATAAGGTTAAAAATCGCGACTCGTCCCAATTACCCTTGGTTTTGAGAGATAATTTACTTATACTCAGTAATAATATAGGAGATAAATACTTAATTAAAACTATATAATGTCTCATCCATAAGCAAAACTTTGTTCTCTAGGAGTCCAAAACTCAAAGCTAGGAAAAGGAATAATGATATTCTTCATGATAAGGTATCCCATATTTACAGTAAATATTATGGAGACCTGACTGCTAATCCTAAAAAATCGTTACTATAAAATTAACTTCGGCAAGGCATGATTAAACAATTATCTGCCAATGGCACCTAATCTCACAAGCTCATTACAGATGGCGCTGGTGTAGGGGGCTGTCTATCTGTCGAAGTTGACAAAATTTATTTCTTCTTATAGATGACATGCTAACCTCATTAGAGATAATTTTTTCCAGAGTCAAGTGTATTTGAAAGATCACATGACGTGTTTTTAACCAAACCTGGGATGAATTAAACTCTTGGCCTTCAACTACGCCAGCGCAATTACCTTATCACACACAAAAATATGTATATCCCTACATCATATAATTTGTATGTACCCCTTAATCATGTCTGACATTTATTACTATTTATTTATAGGGTTGAATGAACATAGAATGACATGAGTACATTACACCAAAATTATAGTTATATTGACTCTTACACACTCACTATGTTTGTCTTACATTTCACAGCGAAAAGAAAAACTGTTAATATTTTATTTAAATATTTGTCATGCATGATACATAGAGTTAGATTATCAATTTTATTTATTAAAAGGCCAGATGTATTTAATTTTTTTTTTTTTATTTTTATTGACGCTATTGTCCTAGCCCTAATAAAATAACTACAACATGTGTTGTAGAATGTAATAAGTTTTTTGTTAATATTGAACTAACTATGTGATATATTGTTTCAGTTAACCTTAACGGAGCTTCAAAGGTGGACATAACGCATTTTGACCTGCTCAAAGTATTAGGAACCGGAGGTAAGTCTCCTTTGCAAGATTTGTCTACTGCCTTATCTAAATACTCCATCAAACCTACTATTACTTCAGGACGTTCCTACCGACGCAAAGAAACCAATACGCAAAATGAAAAAAGGACATATGAGCCAGTCATTAAGCATTAAATTTCCAATGGGGATGAAAACTGTCAAATTAGTTCAATGTAGAGGGCGTTTGCTTACTTACTCTGTGTTTATTATCTAAAACTTTTAGATAATAAACACAGAGTAAGTAAGCAAAGAGTCTCGTTTCCTGAGTTTACTTACAAAGCTCTGTGATTCCAGAGTAAATGTTAGTAAAGCAAAGCAAAGAGTTTCGATATTCAGATAAATGAATTGTCAATATCCAGAGTTTTAGATGAATGAAACTCTATTGCTGTTGACAATGTCTATCAAGTTACAACCTCAGATGTCAAACACTCTTTGTTTTGCAAACAGTGCACTCTACTTAGAAGCTTTGCTTAATCTTCTCTTTTTATTTACTGTGTTTGAAAAACAAAAATAACTAGCTCCATGTGACATTTAAGCTGATTTGCAGTTAATGAATACTTGCCAGTGTTCTTATTTTTTCCACAAGACGGACGGAACGGAACGGAGGAGATATAAAAGTGTGTTTGGGGTTAGAGGTTGTTTGTGTGTGTATGTATGTAGGTCCGTTACCACTTTTCAGGAAAACTATTGCAACGATTTTGATGCGTTTTTTTTGCATGCTCTGAAATTATAGCCGTTCAGGCTATAATTTCAGAACAGTTTCGTAGATACGTTTACGGTTGTAGACCACCAGGGGGTGCTGCAGGAGCCCTGATGGTTAACGCTTCAGGACTTCTCAGAAACTATTTAGTCATTTTCGTTGCGTTTTTTTTTTCATATCAGCCGTAAGCTTAATATCAATGTGTTGGAGGTGTTTTTAATGTTTAATTTAGTTATTTCAAAAGCCCTTCTAACGCAACGTGAAATTTCGCTCCACATGGCATTTTTCTCCGATATTTGTACTGGCACCCTCAAATGAGGATTACATTGCCAACCACGAGAACCATTTCCTAGTAGGCTCGTATGCGCACTGACCATATCACACGAGGTCAATGACACTGTCAGCTGTCAGCTGTCGGTAACTCTGTGAAGGGGCTTTGAACTTAATTGTATACCCCTCTTGCATATTTATTCGTACATATTTATATTAGAAAATGCCTGGTTAATTAATTTTACTTTTTTCCTTTTAATAAAGTTTTATATAATTGCATTTAAGATCAGACAATTTATTTCATTTCAAAATGGCAGCCGTTGATGAAGCAATTTTTATAATTCAAATAAAAAAAACAGACAAAAAGTACTTGTTGGCATACATAATTATCCATATTGTAAAATAAAATTGTCCTGACATTAAAAATAAATAAATTATAGATTAGCAATAACCTAAACAATATTTTAAAATATATCTGTTCTTTGGGTTTTGTGGTATTTTTTTTTTGATAACTAGAGCGTAATTTACATAATATCCATTTCCCATATGGGGTGGAATAGACACAGGCACTCCACACGTGTATAAATAGCATCGCGGCTATACCGATTCGTATTGAGACTATACAGGAAACTGTGCCACATAACCATTAACCTCCATGGATTAGTCGATGATCTTTAACCAGCAGATGTTGTAAGAAACGGGACCTTCATAATATTTGTTACGGTTCCGCTGGCATAGATATACTGAACTGTACAAGGTAAATTTAGATTTGAGTGGTTATTTTCTTAATAACCGCCTCAGTCGCATCAAGCTCAAAAATGTCTGTAACTCATAATCTAGATAAAGTGATAATAATAATAATACCGTGGACACTATTTACACACATTGATCTAGCCCCAAACTGGGATTCCCTGTATCTTGGGTACTAGGCAACGATACACGTACTTATATAGATAAATATTATACTTAGATAGATAAACAACCATGACTAGGGTACAAACATCCGTTCTCATCAAACAAATATTTGCCCCCACCGGGACTCGAACCCGGGACCCTGATGTGTGAACTATTTCTTTAAATCCAAAGTGTACATAATATAACATTACATAATCAACCAATTTAAAAACTTCAAAAAAACCGACTTCACGTTGAAGCCCTATTTCTTCCCCCCCGGTCGGGATTCGAATGTCGTCTATATTCACGAAAAGTCGTCATCAAAACTTTTTCTAAAGGGAATCACAAACCAAAACGTCATCTGTATATATTTGTTTGTGTTCGTTGATTTTTCAAAAAAGCGTTAAATTAATTAAAAAAAAATATGGGACCAACTCTGAAGTATGGCCTACCAATCAAAATAAGAATCATCAAAATCGATTCATAATTGACGAAATAATCGCGTAACAAACATATTAAAAAAAGGCTAGTATTTAATCGCACATCAAAAATACTGATGTTCACAGCAAAAAAAGGATCAGCAAAAACACTTTTTATGTTTTAAGTATTTTTGTTGTTCTTACATGTTCAGTAAGAAGGATAAAGGGGGCTTTATCCATCCCCTTTACCCTTTCATCTGATATTTGCTGTGAAAATCAGTATATTTGCTGTGCAAATTAGTATTATTGATGTGCAGTTTTATATTTCCCTTAAAAAACAGTCGCATTGCGAGCCTCCGCCTTTCTGAAGAATGTTAAAAACGCGGAACCCATCCCACGTGACTACAGCTTGCACTTGGGCGGTATCCGCAAAGTGAACTAAGCAAAAGAAATCAAGGGTGATCAACTGATCACTAGTGATGCAGCGAATACTACTTTTACGAATACGAATACGAATATCAAACCTACTATTCGGTGAATACGAATACGAATATCTCGCCATGGTAATAAAAGACTAATTTATTTGAATGAATGAATTTCTATTCCCCTAATAATTAAAATTTACAATAGGCATATTTTTATTTAAAAAACATAAAATTTGTAGATTTTCTGGTTTTAGGCGATTTATTTTTTCAGTCTGGATGTTTCCAGCTGTTGAAAAAAGTCTTTCCGAGGCGACTGAACATGGCTTGAGTAAAAAATATTTTTGGGCGAGTTTTTTCAGACTTGGAAAATGGACATCTTCTCGCCAAATGCCTATGCACACGTCTTATATTAACGTGCCGTCGACCGACGCGCGTATTCGCCGAATACGAATATTCGTTTAATGTCTTTTATTCGGCGAATACGAATATTCGTATTCGTATTCGTTGCATCACTAGTGATCAGTGTTCTGTAAAACGGCCTCCGAAAGATTATTATCAGTCGACCTTATCAGAAGTACCATAAAAGCTATTTCCCCATGCACTTCCGTATGTTTTTCTAGTAGCTTCAGTCGGTTATGTAAGTTAATTGTTGCAATAATTTAAAAAAATTGCAACGGGCTTCTATTACGCCTTTCAATGAGCGCATAGTTAGTAACGTGTGCAACTTGGAGCTCTTTGTTGCATAAGTAACGTTATAGTCATGTGGTTCAAGTCGATAGGAGCTGTAAATTGGCGTGATATTCTATAGGCCAAACCTCCGTGGTCTAGTAGGCCTCAAGCTCGCTTCTCGCGCAGGAGATGCTGGTTCGAATCCGGACATGAGCCAATGAGATAATTAACTTATGTCAAGGACATTATCGGACTTTCCGTGTTTCGGTTGACATACATAGTAGTAGGCGTCGAACCCCTCTATCAACCCGTACTGAGCCAGCGTGATGGAGTATGGCTCAATCTTACTCGTATCCGGGTAAAGGTCTGTGCCCCTCGGCGAGGACATTGATGGGCTACATTTATTTATTCTATAGGCTCTGATGTTGAGCTCTGGTATTTCTTTCTTTTTAAGACTCGATATTTCCGTGAAGCCTTTTCCCTTAGGGGGTGGCAGCACAGTTTGCGTGTTTTTTCACTATTATTTTTACATATATATATATATATATCTATAGTTTATTCACTTCCGCCCTCTCACACCTCCGCCCCACCCACTTGAAGTTTATCGTATGAGCAAGCGAAATTATTATTATTTAAAGACCAATAAACCGACTGAATTTTCTTTCAATGTCACATGCAAGCTTATGAATGCACATGGTTAGGTACATGGAGTATGAAAGTAGCAGCACCAATAACTTTGTAACCCCATATACCCGCCATAAAAAAAACTGAAGCGACAAAAAGAAACATAATTATCGATCCTGCAAATAAAAATAAAATAAATTAATAAAATAAATATATGGGTACTCGCGCCACGAATTAAGAGCGCTGGGCGACGTTGGCGGGAATTACTGCGCATATGTACAGGTATTAAAAAGTGACTACTGCGCATTCAAGGCCACCGCTCATAACTCGTGGCGCGACGTATACCATGTGCGGAAGGCCTTACATTCTTATCCGATTTTTATTCTTTTAAAAGTTAAGTTACAGTCAGTCAATGTATGCACTTCTAATAAACTGAACGCGAAATATTATCCATCCATCCATCTCCAGTCTACATCGTTCCGCCATTTTGCGTCTTAAGTTGTAAATATTAAGGACGCCGCAAAGTTAATTGGCGTACAGGTGAACAAACCTTGCTGAATGTACAATTATTAATTTACGGTGTAGTCTTGTCTGTGGCAGCATTTAAGAGTGGCTTTTATATGACTAATCTATTTTATATTGTATTTCAAATTGTAGCCCAAGATAATATATACCTATAGGAGGATGTGTTAAATGTTAAACTACAATATCACTACGTGATATTGGAGACGGGAAAGGTCCAACGCCGAACAGAAAAAAATTTCAACCTTTGTTGGGTTGTACTCGATCGAGATGTATCTTTTACAGTACATCCAAATATTTTCCATAAGCTTATACGTTCAATATCGCGGGGAAACCCGTCCAAAAAGGAGGAGCTTATAGCAAGCAGTGGGCGGAAACAAGCTGTCGATGATGAATGATAGAATATTTAGTAATAAAATTCAAAACTTATAACGGGAAATTGCATTTCTACAAATGCCATGGGAGGTGAGTCCTTAAAGCATATCTAATAGGCAAAATAAAATTTAAGCACATCTGAAAGGTAGAAGTTTTCTAAATAGCATATCCCATAAGGTCCATTTCGACCACTTCCCATTATGATAAGATCCCATCTTCCAAAGAAGAGAGCAAGCTAAAATCATGCTGTTAATTCATTTTAACATCAGATTCCTTGACTTAATCACATTAGTAACCAAAAGAAATTCGCTCAGAGTACCAGGAGCGCAGAGGCACGTGGGACGCTTAGGGCAGGACGTTCAGCCGGGTCATCGAACCGCCGAATCTGGCGCGTAACGGCGCCAGGTCTTTCACCCGTCCTTACCGCTTGCGACCTTTGTCACCCTGGTACTTTTGGTGGCTTGCAATTAGTTCAGTGTTGATTTAACCCCCTTTAAATAGGCGATGGGCTGGCCTCCTGTCATGCAAATTTATTGTCTAATCGTGGGCGTCTAAGAGGCCTGAAGATTGTGTTTGTTTTGTGGAAACATCTACACATGGTTGACTGTTTTTAAGTCGAACATGGTAGTTATTTGTTACTTACCCAGAAATTCACAGGTTCATTGTACAAGCCACTAGAGATTACCGCCCGATCTGATATAAAAAATAGACGGAGGTTAATGCTCTTAGCGACAGATCTAACCTAAAAACAATCCCAGTATAGTAGAAAATTAATTACTCATCAATGACATTACACTACCTCACTAAGTTAGACTAATCGTGTCATAGAAATTCTAGTCTGCAAAATATATCTAAATTCGAACTCAGGAGTTTCATCTTCCAGGTGATAAAGTTTCTTTGCTAGGCTATTTCCATTGAACGCGGCATCAAACGCAAAAATTTGTTAACTGCATCAGTCATTTACGTGCGCAAAAAATAATTAAATGTACGATATTGGTATTTCTGTGAGGTGCTCTTTCATAGTGAATTTGTCGTAATTCACTATTTGTTACACAATTTCAATAAAGGTTTAATTAATGTAATTAATGTAATTTAAATCTGGTAGCAGATGACGTGCTTACAGAGTTACGAGTATCAATCACTTGATGTGTCATATTTTTGTTTGATTGTGTCTAATATAATTCTATACTGCTGCCAATGGCACCTACACCCGCTTTTGCTCCCGCTTGCTGACGTAGTTAACGGCAAAGAGTTTCATTCATCTGAGGCTAGGTTCAAACACGTCACGTGATCTGTCAAATACACTTGACACTGGCAAAATTAATCTCAAATGAGGTTAGCACGCCACATATTTCAGTTAAGTTAAGTTTTTTGGTTATGGCTTCTATCGTGTGTTGCCACAATAATTTCGCCAATGTCACGTGATGAGACCTGCACAATAGGAAATCACTAAAACAGAACTTTAGGTTGAGACTATAATTATTTAATATGGTTGGTAGATATAAATTTGTTAAGTCAATTGACAGAGGATGGGTGAGATAAGGTGAGAAGGAAGTTTAGATTGACAGGACGAGGGAATTTCGGAGGGAGGAGATCGTAAAGGGAAGTATGATTGATAGGGCATTCAAAGAACAAATGATCAGGAGTACCGTCAGCCAGGCCACATTGACATCATGATGAATCCCTTATCCAAATTTTTGCGAGATGGACAGCAGTGCAGGAGTGTCCCAAACGGTACCGTAGTGTTTACCTTTTAAAGGTTTTGTTATTTGCCATTTAAGAAGTAAATATAATTTGACATATTAGACAGATAGAAAGCCTCTAACTACATCAGCGGCATCTGCAATGAGCTTTTGACATTGGGTGCCATTCCCGTCAGGGCTGCATATAACCCAAAGCCCATGATATCGTCCAAAAACAACTAATCTATTCGTTGAAAGCCTTTATTCATCCGCTATCACTAGTTGACCACATGTTTGGGGACGTACGCGACCCAAACATCATGCTTAGTTATACAGATAATCTTATCTATAAAACTAAGCACGTATTTGAAAAGTATTTTTTTGTCATGGCATCTGGTGATAGGCTCTCGAGAAGTCTAATCTCGTAAATGCATTTGCTTCAGTATTTTAGCCACTGAACCGTCCGTGGCATTAACTGTCATAAGATCAGCCGGTTTCATAAAAAAAACCTGGGACATCTCATTGGTTGGGAAGAGAATAAGAGATCATTATTGATTTGTAAGAGATAATGTACATTGTTTACCAAATGGCCGTTAGAAGTCACAATTCTTATCACAACCCAATGTGTTCATCTGTTATCTACATATTCAGTGCTATTATCTGGCAGTGTTACTAAAACATATTTAAATCAATGATGAAAATCTGTCGCATATCTCTATATAAAAATGCCTTTGATGGTCACAATATCTGTGCGCGTGGATTCGTGACGTAATTTTTACGCTTTAGGGCTATTGCATTCCAAAGAGGTGCACAGATGATATGGCCGTGTTATAGTCATATGTCTCAGTCCGTTGTATGACTTGTTTGTGTTACTTATCGATGCATTCATGCAGCGTCAGTTTTTAGGATTCCGTAGAGAAACAAGGAACCCTTATTTACTTTCGTCTGTCCATCCGTAGGTCTCACCCTTATTTAGTTTCGTCTGTCCATCCGTAGGTCTCACCCTTATTTAGTTTCGTCTGTCCATCCGTAGGTCTCACCCTTATTTAGTTTCGTCTGTCCATCCGTAGGTCTCAGCAACTTTATTCCGAACCTATCAGGGCTACACAGTTGAAACTTGGTATGTAGATGTATTCTGTGAAATGCTTTACGATTTTATACAAAGATTGAGAAAATGAATATTAAGGGGGGCTCACCAAAAAATATGTTTTTCATCAAACCTTTATGTGTGGGGTCTATAGTTTTAGGTTTTTAAAAATTGCGTTGAGGTTCCTGAAACCATTTTTCCTCAAAGTAAATCGTTAAAGAGGCAGCCCCTTCCAAATTGGAAAAAAAATGTCCTCCCGCCCCCCTCTAACTTTTAAAGTAAGAGAGTAGAAAATAAATAAAAAAAAGTTGTGTACCTCATTAAACGTTTTCAACGAAAATTGGTTGGAAAAAAATAAAATAAGCAGTTTTTAAGATATAAAACATTTATTAAAAACCGCAAATATAACTTTGTAATTCATAGAAACACTATGAAAAACAAAGTAATTATTTGCTGGTGAAGAATGATAGTGATATTTTGGCTATGTGTATCAGGTGTATGGGAAGTGAGTACCTTCCTAATTTATTATTTTTGGCTTTTATTCTAAATTTATTACGGAACCCTAATGTGCGAATGCATGGGAAGTGAGTACCTTCCTAATTTATTATTTTTGGCTTTTATTCTAAATTTATTACGGAACCCTAATGTGCGAAGTCCGACGCGCACTTGGCCGGTTTTTTGTAGCTTCTGTCTAAATATAGCTTTGTTCAGCTCGTTAACCCTTGGAGACCTATTGGAGTTTGTATATGAAACCACATTATTGAGAGCATTCCAAGAGCGCCTGACAAAACTCTTAGACTGCTCTCTATAATGTAGTTTCTTCTACAAATCTCTACAAAATCATTGAACGTTTCGCGGAAATAATCAGGGTATCATTTCCAAACGACTTTTAGGTAAAAGAAAGTTAATAGCGGCTAATTTGAGCAACCATATCTGCTTTGTATTTTGGAATTTGAATTCGATAGCTCTGTAAATGTATCCTAATTTAACGAGAGGTTATTATTCGGTTATAGGTCGCCTCAGAAATGGCGGGGCTTACTGCCAGGTATTACAAAATAACTACTGCGCATTCAAGGCCACCGCTCATAATTCGTGAAGCGTCGTGTACTTAGCCTTGTCTAAATATAAGGTATCTCGATTTCGGCTAACGGCATGACTATGATGATAATGAACCCTCTTTTTTAATGATCATTTTCCTTATAGCATTCCTCAATAACTGCTCGTACTTTCAAACCAGACCACGGCGTTCCACTTTTGGAATTAATTGCAAGAATATTGGGTCGGAAAGTGGCTCAGAACGCAAGCCGTTTTGGACTAAACTAGATTTAAAACAAATCGATAGATAGAATGAATTTATTGAGTGAGTCGTATGATATTGTACCCCATTTGAATACAGTAACGGTGACCAGCTAAGGAAAGCACTCTCCAAAATGGTCCGGCGATACATCAATATTGCGTGTAACGTTCAGAACTTACGTCCGTCCTCTTGCGTGTCTAAATGCGAAATGAATGCACACACGCGGCACGCACGTCAAAATCCAACTTTTCGCGCTCACATCACCACCTGTGCAAGCGCAGCGTAGCATGACCTCCCGTTGGAATATAAGTGAAACCACTCAGAGGTCTATCCAACTGGTTTGAAATTCCACTGCCAGGCCAGGTGGTGTAGTTTTTTCTATCAAAGCGGGCAGATGTTCGTCATTTAGGGGCAGTTACCTCGGCTGCCATGGAGTTTTGTATGCACCATACATCCATAGTGGTTTATGTATTTTTGGTGATTATTACAGAAAATTTATTCACGTTTGACCGTGTGTAGGTCAGTATCAAGACGTTGCATAAACGTCACGAGGTCAACGACCGATTGGCTATGAGCAAATATTTCTAGATGTTTCTAAACGCCGGAGGAGATTAACATAAATTCTCTCGTAAAAACTACTACTTGGCTTGTTTGTTGTAAATGTCTGACTATTAGACAAGCGTCTGTTTATAGGGAGTAGACAATAGTATCGTCTATATCGGTACTTCAGTATTGTAGATATGTATGTATGGTATATTCGTAGAACAAATACAAACAAAGCGACTTTGACCTCATACGCAGCATGCAAAGATGCATTGTTTACAGTCTCACAGATTCTGCGTAAAATAATATTTTCGAACAACTTCGAAATAGTTTGGAGTCGCCATTTTCGTGCGTGTTGATGCTAGAATAAGTGTTCGCACGTTTGTTCTTGTTTTTACGTAATCTTGCAATTTACGTGCGAGACGAAAGTTTACACGTTTCTGATTTCTAAGTCTCATTTCTTGTAACCTCAAACTACGAAGTTCTATTACGCAAAAAAATGAGCATTGAATATCTGGATAAGGTGGCTAGGCATGGCCCATTGGTGCCTTGCCACCCTATGCGGGAAAATGCGCGCCGCTAGTAGTTCTGTCGCAGTTAGTTGGTTAAATCAGACTCTTAACCCTCTTAACTAACACCGTTAATTAAAGACCGACGTTTAACCAAGTCGCTAGAGTTCCGTCAGACAAGTGAGTGAACGAAACGTTTAACGAGTTGTCTAAACGTTCCTAGGCAACAAGACATATACAATATAAATACACTTAAGTACACATACATAAAAAATATTTTTTGTGTACTTAAATTTATGTTTTAAGTATTTTTTGTTGTTGCATGTTCAACGAAGGATAAAGGGGGCTTCGCTTCGCTCACCCACCCTCTTTACCCTTCACCTAAGCTACCGCTGCATTTTGCCCTGATATTTGCTGTGCAAATCAGTATTTTTATATGTGCAGTTTAATAATTCCCAATCTACAATAGACTTTCGGCCGTGCCGCGTGATTTCGAGAAACGCGTGGTTTGTCACAACCCCAAAAATAAAATCAAACAGTAACTTCGTACAATGGACGGTGAGTTTTTTACCTTTTTCTACGATTTCCTTTCCACGTGGAAAGTAAAGGCTTTGTTCCTATTACTCAGCCAGTGAGCAGCCGACTTTCACGCTTCCTTGTAAATTTAGACACACCTCTAGACATGTCTTGAGACAAAGTGATAAATCCGGGCATTATGAACAAAGCCCGGACATTATGAATAATGACAAACTGCTTTGGGCAAAGTGAATGATTATAACTTGAACTTCCTTATTTATCACTTTGCCCAGACATTATGAATATTGCCATGTGGGTTTCGGGCAATGTGATATGATAACACAGATATCATATCAGGGAAATCACTGCGGTAGCTTAGGTGAAGGGTAAAGGGGGTGAGCTTTACCCTCCGCGTTACGTTGAACATGTAAGAACAACAATATTATCATAGGGCAGCAGAGTACCAATGAAAAGAAACATTGTTCTGCCCAATAGATGATGGGCATTATATAATATGCCCGGGCGATTTTATTATTCTAAGAGTTGTCATCACACGGCCCTCTCATTTTGGGCATTATTCAAATTGCGCGGGCATTGTTTATAATGGCCGATTCATTACATGGTCCATAGCTTATATAAACGAAACAATCGGCGCTCACTGTCAGTCATAGTGGGAACAAAGCCTAAAGCTAGAGTCTCTCGAACGCAACGCACTGCGCTGCGGTATGCGTTACGCTACGCCGCCGCAGAGCGTCTTGATTTTGTTCGTCGCCGCCGACGCGTGTTCAGCGTAACAACAGACCAATCGATTACGTGTCCGGCGCCGCATAACGCATACTGCAGCGTTGTGCGTTGCGACTGCGAGACCCAAGCTCAAAGCAACCATCGTCAATTGGTATTAGATGTCGAATGGATTTATGTAAGCGATATATCTCAATTTAAAAACAATATGCGAAGAAACGCCGATTCCGACGATAACTTTTTCCGGAAAGTTTGCCGTTGTCCCCAAGTTTTCGTTGTACATTTCTTGTGAAGTTAGTTACAAATTAATTAATTCTAACATCTCAAGAAGCCGCCAGTGCCAAACAAACCAATCTTAAATTCAGATGGCCCTTCTACGAGTATATTTGTTGCAGGGATTTGATAAAATCAGGGACTTGAATACCTTGAAATAATGACATGATTTTAACATAGGTGTTGAAACCAAATCCCGGAACTGATTTAGTGAAAAGACAAAAACAAAGTTAGTATGTAATTGCTGGTCGAAAATAAAAGCCACATAAGCGAACAATACGGTTCTGTGAATCTACCATGGGGTAGCCTCGCCCCGCTCCGCTTCGTTCGGCTCCAGACAGTAAATAAAGTTGTGACATAACACAACCTAACTTTAGTATTTTTACAGAAAGTGGCCTATAGTATAGCAACCAATTTGGCTCTAAATTCTAGTACAAACTAGGCGCCGCGGTGAAGAAGTGGGCGCAAAAAACAAGAAAAAAGAACTGACGTTCTTTTTTGGGAAATATTAAACTGCACATCAAAAATACTGATTTGCATAGCAAATATCAAGGCAAAATGCTGCGGTAGCTTAGGTGAAGGGTAAAGGAGGTAAGCGAAGCCCCCTTTATCCTTCGTGTTAGGTTGAACATGCAAGAACAACAAAAAATACTTAAACGTAACTTGAGTACACATAAAATATTAAAAACAGAAAAAGTGTTTTTGCTGATCCTTTTTTGCTGCGCAAATCAGTATTTTTGATATGCGGTTAAATACCAGCCTGTAATTTTGTCATTTTACTGAAATTGTGCAAGGATTCGACCAAATCACTAGATTTAGTTCAGGAATTTGGTCAAATCCCTAGATCTGTTTTTCATGTCATTATTTTATCATTTCCCGGGGGGATTCGATCAAGTCCCAGATTTTATCATATCCCTGCGACACATAGGTACATTCATTAGCAACAATGCTTTGCCGATCCACGTGCCTCCACCGTCGCACGTTCCTACACTCGTGTCGTTGCTATGGCAACTTCAATGTCGCGAATCGCGATGCGCATTGTAATAGCTTCAGAACTCCGTTTTATTACTCGAGGTGCAAGGCCGAGGAGCTTTGAAGGGTTTGTGATGTGCACGTGATTTTAGACTATTCGCTATTTATGATGCAGATTTTTTTTGTTATAATAATTTGACGGCTTCGGATTCTAGTCCTTGCACCCAGTCTTTAAGTAAATATTTCACTTTCACTTATTATAATTCCTTAACTGTATTTAATTTCATTCAAATCCTTGCATAATTTTACTTATGATAATAATAATGTGGCCTTGAGGGGCAAGGGCCTGTACCCGGATACGAGTAAGATTGAGCCATACTCCACCACGATGGCTCAGTTCGGGTTGATGGAGGGGCGTCGGGCTAGAGGCCAACCCTACTGTCAGATGTTTTCAAGCTGCCCTATTAGGGCCTCCCTCTGACCCACTTTACGACTACTACCACAGAGTAGCGATAGTAGCCGGGACATACAGCTTAACGTTCATCCGAAACACGGAAGCGCCCGAAACAAGCGCCACATAGAAACGGACACCCATCCAGTGCCCGTCTCAGCCAGATGTTGCTGCCCGCACGATCGTTTCCGATGTGCGAATACCGTTCGGCCAAGAATCTACGGCTTATCGGCAAGAACGATTATGCAATGGTGTGATCCATCGCCACCACGTCCAGGAAATGGCTTGACGTTATTGTATGTGGTTTGCACAAGAATCTGTTTCAGATTACTCCACACGTAGGACCCATTTTAATATCGAGACGATTCTTCTTCTTAAATGGCGCTAGTTTGCATAGACGTCCCGAATGGCCGAGTCGGCAGTGACCCTTCCTACGAAGCCAAGGGTCCCGGGTTCGAGTCCCGGTGGGGGCAATTTTTTTTTGATGAGAACGGATGTTTGTACCCTAGTCTAGGGTATTATGGTAATAAAGTATAATATTTATCTGTCCCGGGGTGGTTTATTCGCGTAGTTGTTTCTTTTAGAGTTTCTATTTTATTTTTAATTCATATATTTTGTTTATTTATGGTAATAAAGGTTCTATATAAGTATGTGAATCGTTCTCTAGTTCCCAAGTTACAGGGAATCCAAGTTTGGGGCTAGATCAATGTGTATCAATAGTGTCCAAGGTATTATTATTATTATTAATTCAAAACTGATTTAAAAAAATCGTGTTTCACTGGGGATCAGAGCAACTTTGTTTTTCACTTTTATATGCCAATCAGCTGATGATGAAAAGTATGGAGATGTGAAAATAAAGAGGCTCACATCAAATCGGTTTATATTGAAAGTTCTCTCGCCAAGAACAGTTCATACTCAGTACACGCGGTTCTGTGGCGTTTAAAAGTTTTATGTAACTGTTAATTGTTTAACCTAGTTGGCCTCAAAATTACATGTCATTAGGTCACTAGAACAATTCGTCCTGACCTAAGTCTAGCGACCCAAAAAACAAGGGTCTTAAGAAGGTCACGGGTAGTCGGGTACGAAGCATTGGCTTGAAGTGTACGAAACCTCAGTAAGGCGAACACATTATCAACTAGTCTTGAAAGAAAATAAATCGTTTTATCATTATTCTTATTTTCATAATTCATAATTTCTGTATTGCACACAACTAATATATGGACAACAAGACTTACATAAAAATAGTGTACAAAGGCGAGCTTATCTCTAATAAGAGATCTCTTCCAGCAAACCAAAATACCCACACAGACATATTATTCGGGTAAGCTGTATCAAGTACTTTCTAGGTAGTTCTTTCTTTTATAACTATATCGGAATTGACAGTGCCAGCGACGATTTTGAGCATATTCCTATTAGAAATAGAATGGTATTCTGTCAATATGACGAGAATCGATCAAACTAACGGGTGGCCTATTATATATGTGTGGAATTGTGATTTTGAAATTGCCATTTGAGCAATTTAAAAAGCATGTTAATGCGACTTTGTCGAAAAAGGGATATTACGATGTTCGAGATTACTTAAAAGACGGGACTGTATGGGGTTAATCTAGCTCAACACAGACCTTGCTGTCAATAATTTTGTAATTATTTATTCCTGCTTATTAATCGTAATAATAAAAAATTAATGTATTAGTTATGCATTACCAATTTTTAAAAGAGATCTAAAATTCAATCTGTGGAAGTTTCTACGCCTTGCTTCTCCCACAGTGGTCCAATGTAGACAAGAGGCAAAAAATTACGTTTGCTAAGTATATGTAAATATCTACAGTAATAAAGTAAAAAAAAATGAGAATGCTTATGCCTTCTTCCTTAATTAATTAAATATCACCTAGCCTTTCCACGGAATAATAGCCAAAATATCACCATAAAGAAATGCTCGAATAACACATTCTTGTTTCACAACAATGCCAACAAATTAAGGACACCTTTCGTAAGTTAGAAGCCATTTATCCTCCACCTATTTCGCATATTCCGCACTACCCCACCCCCTTATATCACCCTTAGAAGTCCCTACAGACGAAATCAAGTTCAAGAGCCGAACCCTACCTTCAAGGTCGTCTCCAAGCGAAGGACTACCGAAGCTTATGTCTGTGTGGGTATTTCTAGTCTAGACTCCACCGACTGTAATTGAGACATTTTGGATCGTGGGTTGTATTATATTGGGCCCCGGTTTCATGTTTTATTTTGCCTTAGCTTAGGTTTATTGATTTTTAGTTTGTGTTTAATGTACTATTGTATGTGGTATTGAAAGAAAATGCAGTCGGGTTATTTGTCTTTCACTCCACTGCTCGAGCAGTGTAGTGAAAAACAAATTGATCAATTCAATCATCATATCAATTATACGACGTGAACGGGTGCTGCTTTCGAAAGCAGTTCACTAGTATGACTTGTGCACCAGCCATCACCCCCCTCGCCATATTTGAGGGAGGGGACCAACCAGCTACGCAGAGCCGCCGCAAGCAAATACATATTAGTGAGCATTACCATAAACTGATTAAATGGAACAAGTGACATTTTAATTTTTTCTTTTCTGTAACTGGCGGATAAAGTTTTTATATTTTGTACTCTAGACATGTTTTTATTTTTTTCCAGAAAAAACCTTAAAGTCAGCGTTAGATATACTCGAAAAAAGCGCTTCATTGTTCACCTTTTACATGCGATATTATCGAAAAGGTGATCGCTCTTGTCGACAAAAGGATTAATTGTTTACCACTGAGCTTCAACGCGTATTAACGCGGGAGCATTGAACTATACAAACACGTATTGGACATGGATTTACATGTTTATCAGTATCATGTTATGATGCAAATAAATCTTCCTTCTTCGAAATAAAACGTTCTTTTTTACTGTAGATAGTCACAAATATGTGACCACAGGTAAATTTGCAAGTACATTGTCCCACCTTAGTTTACTCACATCTAATCACCGATAACTACCACTGGTATTAACATAATTATTTCAGTCGATAGCCTGCATTGAAGCTACCTCGCTCTAACATTTCCTTTTACTCAATGTGTACCATGCATATCTCGCTATAATGACTACGATTGCACTACTTTATTGGAACTGGACATCAGGCAACGTATATTCGCGTATTTGCTCGCAAATTTTCGCGCTAACTCTACAGGTTTTTGGTGTCATTAGGTGAACATGTTTGTTTTGATACTCCGTTGTAAATTATTATTTGTCCTCATCTCTATGTTGTGTGTCTCTTAATAATGGTAATCGACGTTATCGTGCTGCCACGTCATAGCTCGTGAATGGACAAAAACAACATGTCGTGTATTTATGTGTCAACAAGCAAACATTTACGTAATACGTCTTATGGTGAAAAACAACGCGCAATTGCCTTTGGACCATTGAAGTACTCTACAATGCAATGACGTATGTGGCTTGCGGCTTGAGGCTCTACCTCGCAAGCGAGAGGTCCCTGGTTCGAATCCCGGTTAGATAATGCTAGGATAGTTTTCGATGCCTCTTCTGCTAACTGAACACCTCTGGGGCAGCGGGCAAGTTTCTACCTCACAAGTCATAGGACCCGGGTTCTAATTATGTTGTTCAACCGCGCCTGAGGCTCTCGAACGAACGGAACGTCAGCGTGTCCACAAGTCACTCAAGCAAGTCGCCAAACTTAAAAATCTAAAACATTACCCTCCTTACACCGTGTGATTTACTCGAGTGATTTCACCACTCACCGAACAAACAAGAAGCCCTGTAATTATACCGTGGGTGGTCTGTAATGAGTCTTTCCAAGGGACATTAGTACCTGTAACCTTTTGGGTAATGTCGACAGTTCGTTGGCCCATCCCAGTTGTATGCGCGTCATTGAGAATACGAGATTTGTTACAAATCGTATTAGTGGTGGGTAAAAGCCGTTTTTGTTTGCGAGTTTTCCGTCGGACTATTCAAGATGAGTTCAATGTCAGGTACGTTAGGTAGTTATCTAGCATTACACTATTTATATGATCTATTACCGAACGCAGGGACTTCTGCGCAAATAGAGCGCCACTTAACCTTCTCAAGACCGCGGAAATTTTGAGGCATTGCGATTTTGAAACTCACGCCATGGTAATAAAACTGTCGTTTTCCACCACCACACCACACTAAACCTAACCTTGACCGACCATTTTTCTCTGTAAACACTGAAATAAGTATTCGCGGCAATGATCTTGAAAGCTCCGACTGACACAAAAGCAACATCGGTGACCTTAGCAGTCGCCACAAACACAAATGATTTCCGAGAATGTCATCGGTTTCCCGTGTTGTTTACAGTCTTCGAGTGAAGTCTTTACCATATTCTATAGCACGGTAAAATAACAACTTATCTTATCACTATAGAATTGTGTCACCTTGAATTCAGTTTCATTGGCGACCTCTGTGGCGCAGCCGTTGTGGCTCTGCCTACCGTGCGTGAGGTCCCGGGTTCGATCCCAGAAAAAAAAATCCCAGGTCTTGGATGTTTATGTATGTGACGTCGCGTTTCTTGTTCCCACGACATAGGGTATCCTAGTGTGGGGCCAGAAGCAATGTATGTGAAGAAGGTTTGTATATGGTCTCCGTAAGATTTTTAAAAGCGTAAGTTTATAAACTAAAGCGTTAGTTTGTCGTAACTATCGACAAATTGTAAGCCAGAGCGACAGGGTTTAAAATTTATGTTTCTTTTGTTTGTTCTTACATGTCAACCTACCACGAAGACTATTCGGGGGCTTCGCTGTGATCGCCCCCTCTAGCCTGCATCTAAGCTACCGCAGTGTTTGCCCTTTTATTTCGTTTGCAATTCAAGTTTAGACCAGTGCCCAATTTAACGGTTTTATTATAAACTAAACCGTCATATCGTAAGCAGTACGGTACAGTTTACAATTTATAGATAGTTTGTAAACTAATGAGAAGAGAAACGTTAGATTATAACAGTTTTGACAATCTTACGGTGACATATAAACTTTAGGCGGGCGTGCGCGGATTGTAATACAGGGGAATCCCATGAAACCCGTCACCGAAAGCAGCGCGTGAGCTGCGCGCAAATTAGATGTGGCGAAGCATTTTAACTATCGACCATAATGCTAAAATATTAATTCTATGGTGGAACTTTTATAAAAAAACTAAGAACTGCAGTTATAGTCCTAAAATATAGACAGCCTAGCTTTAAAAGTTGTTTAGTCTTCCTGTGAGCCATACTTAACAGTACTCAATACTTCCGTTCTCAACTGAAGAAGAGTCAATACTCGAGAACACAAAAGGGAAGCGGTAATCCTGATGTAATGAGCCACACACGCGCCGACCGGCCTGTTGAAACGGATCGGCCACTCGGAAAAACAATAAATTGGTGCACAACATAAAAACAGTACAGTAACTCATACAATAATCCTAGAATTCAATAAAGAAAGAAATTCAAGTAATCACATTAGTCAGTATTGATTTTGTTGTTTGTCTTTGGGGGGTTATGCCCGATTTTACCAACAGTTAAGGGACACTTAGCTCTTTTTCTTAGCTGTGCAGTGATTGCTTCGGTGGCCGGACTCCCAAATTTAGGAGGTCCCCAAGGAGCCTAGATGACCCTTACACTTAGGGCAAATCGAAACAACCGCTAGGTGGCCCCTGAAAGAATTAAAGTGTCCCCTAAAAGATAGGGATTGTTGGTGAAATCGGCCATTAGTCTCTGAAGTCAAAAATTCATTTCCTATCCCATATTTTTGATCAGGTATTTAAATTAAAACCTGCACTATAGCTTGTCAAATTCGTACGTAGCACTCCAATGGTCTGCGGGCGACGGGCGACGTGGGACGAAAGATACGGGGGTGGGACGCGCCCCGCCGCCGCCGCGAATATATGATCGTAGATTTCGCAGCTTGTCACATGGTTGTGGATATCGGTTGCGCAATCTTTAAGCTCTGGGTTCGAATCCATGTTCAGACAATATAATTTTCTTTCAATTTTTAATATTTTAGTGTTTACGTTTTCATGTACGATAATAATAATACCTTGAACACTATTTACATATATTGATCTAGCCCCAAACTAGGATTCCCTGTATCTTGGGTACTAGACAACGATACACATACTTATATAGATAAATATTATACTTAGATAGATAAATATTATACTTAGATAGATAAACAACCATGACTGAGGGACATACATCCGTTCTCATCAAACAAATAGTTGCCCTCACCGGGACTCGAACCCGGGGCCCTTGGCTTCGTAGGCAGGGTCACTACCGACTCGGCCATTCGGGTCGCCACGATGGTACGGAACCCTTCGTGTGCGTGTTTGACCCGCGGTTGACCGATTTTCCGATCTGTCAAAAGTCCGTGCTCCCGGTACAAGTTGGGTAGTGCACGAGCGATGTAAACCACTCCACATACACAGGATGTATCAGGTTGCTTCGGATGATGCGCGTGATGCAGCTGTCGCCACTAGCCGGTCAAGAAGCTAAATGGACGGCCATTTTGTAATTTGAATTAACCCACCGCGGCACTCGGAAAGATCCTCATAGTTGCCGGGTTTACTACGATTTAACCTCGATTCCGGTGCCTTCCTGGGTCGGCTGATTGCTGAGGATTCTGGTGTATAACTCAAAGCTAACGGCCGCTTAAAATTAAAGAATGTAATGGATCTGTCTGTTGATGAGAGTGGCCGCTCGACACAATTATGTTTTAAAGGCTGGCAGAAATTTGTGTTATTTTAATTGGTCCTTCGAGGCGGATTCACGCAGGATGCCAAAGAATAACTCAACTATTTTCTTTTAAAAAAATCTGCTTGTTGATAATTGGGTCTGAGACATCACAAAAAGTATATTTCTGGTTTTAGCTATTTGTCAAACTATTCGATTTTTGCGTCTACAATTAGACCGAATAAGAATAATGGAAAATGCAGCACGTGTCTATTACAGAGGGAAAGTTCCCGATCTAAAACAAAATAAATGCAGTTCACTTTAATTAAAATAGTTCCACCGGAGATTTATTAGCAATTGTTTTAGTTATAGGGCAATTTCTTCGAAGAACTGCTAAGATAATGTTCATATTCAAGTTAGCATTAACGAAGACTCTCGGAGCTCCTCTTACAGGAAACTTATATTTAATTACGTTTTTCCAGTTGCAATATCAAAATAATGACTCATAGAATCCTTATATGCGCGGAAACGAAACACGCATCGAAAAGTTTCATCTTTTTGACAGGATGGTGGCCAATGGAAATATCAGGAAATCATTATTCGAACGCACTGTGCTACGAAAACATCTCCGAAGGAAAAATGCAAAATGTACACTTGTGCCGACGATAGTTATGGACTTATGAAAAGTCTTGGGGCCTTGCCACAAAAAAAAAACTACCGTTCAACACTTCTTCAAAAACAATATTTATAGGATTTGACGTTTGTTTTGAGGTTCAACGCTGTTTAATATTTGTTGTGGTAACACGGTTGATGTTTCGGAGTACGAGTTAAACTATTCTTCGCTGAATATGCAACCATCTCAAACAAGACGCAAAAGAGACAATCACCTGGTAATCTGGTAACCACGACGTAACGGCTTCCATTAACATCTGTTGGACAAAACTGGTCGAGCCGTTTTATTATTTAATAAAATAGCTGTTGCTATGCTATTTCTGTCATCAGTCCAAAGGAAATTGTAATTTGATTAAGCCTGTCCTTTGTTTTTCTATTAATTGCACGCTGTGTTAATTCATAGAACGTAGACAAATGTGGTTTTGTCCTGCAAGGGAGAAAAACATAAAATATGAATCACGTCTATGACAAAATATATAATAATAATAATAATAATAATACCTTGGACACTATTTACACACATTGATCTAGCCCCAAACTAGGATTCCCTGTATCTTGGGTACTAGACAACGATACACATACTTATATAGATAAATATTATACATAGATAGATATACTTAATATACATAAATATGTTTGAGAGAAATATGTGTAAACGAAAGTCACAGCGTTAATCACTTCCACATAAGAAAGAAAAAGAGAGTGCAAACAATGCGCTCGACTCAAACTAAAATAACGTAGCGCCAAACCACATAAAAACTGTTTAAAAACTACGAGAGTTTACGAATACAGAATATCCACATTTTGAATGCAATTCCGCAATAAAATTAGTTAGGATTCCTTCGCGTTTTACTTCAATGAGAATCTTAATCAAGTACTCAATAAACTTTAACCCAAAAATCAAATCTGTCGATGACTTTATGGCGGAGTAGATGGATTCGAAAAAAAAAAACCCATTTTTTCCGTATCACCTTAATCATCTGTCATAGAAATATACCGTAATAATATTGTGGCCCCACTGTTTGACATTATTCAATGTTTAAAACTCCAAATAGCTGAATTCTGTGGCTGTCGTCGAATCATGCGGCCATGACTGTTGTATAGATAGACCATTTCATTACAGTCCTTTACTTAACGCCATTTTATGGGTTCGACCTTACTTCCGTTGCTGTCCAAGTCTCTTTGAATTCCACAAACTCTTTTGCAATAAAAGCATTTAAATATTCTTTGCACTTTTAGCGGCGATTCACAGAAATTTTAAACTATATTAAATGGCTTAGTAATTTATCAATACCTATATCGAAGTCATTGATAACAGCTTCACGACAGGAAGGTGCTGCAGTTATCACTTGAAAAGAGTCATTGTACCCCTAAATTCTCTTCAATAACCAGTCCATTTCTTTGCTTCAGCGTACGGCAAAGTGTTTCTCGTCAAAAAGAAATGTGGCGTCGACGAAGGGAAGCTCTACGCTATGAAAGTCTTGAAAAAGGCCTCCATAGTACAGAAACTGAAGACTGCTGAGCACACAAGGACAGAAAGACAGGTGGGTCTCGTCTTGATATCTTCGGTTTAGCTTACATTGTCATTATCAGATCGACGTGTTCAACTTGAACATTGTTATTTCCATGTCGCATCTATTCTCGAATGTTTCGCTTCATACGTTATTTAACTAGAACACACAGGAACAGAGCAGTATCGATTTTCGATGCACGGCCTGATCTGGTCACCAATAATTTCGCATCGCTTAAGTAAGGCATGATTTCATCTGGGTTTTACATGGGTTTCTTATTAGCCGTGTATAAGGGGTTCCACAAGGTTCGATCCTTGCTCCGATTGGGAAATAATGGTAATTGAAGACAAGTTAATATTTTTTCTTAGGTTTTGGAGGCGGTCCGAGAGTGTCCCTTCCTGGTCACGCTCCACTACGCGTTTCAGACCGATTCCAAACTGCATCTTATACTTGGTAAGTGACTCAAACTGATTAGTTATTAAATTTTCATTTTTATTACATTTGTTCTGTCAGAAAGCAATAAATAAGAACGCTACCAACGCTATCTTTGAAAGAGAGATTTTTCGACTGGTCCCTACGCATTTTGCATTTTTTTTTCTCCGTAAGAATCTTGCCAAGACTTCAACGAATAGTTTAAAAAAAGTACATCCAAATCACGATATAATATTTCTGGGTAGAAAAATGATAAAATGTCTTATCAAAACGTAAGCAAATATTATCTAATGGTCTCTACATTAGCCAAATAGCAGAGGTGGCAATGTTCCAGTCATAAAAATATTTTGAAATCGCCATTTGAGCAATTTAAATCGATGTAAAAGCGACTTTGTCTAAAAAGGGTTATTACAATGTTCAAGATTACTTAAATGAGACTGTCTGTCTGTGATTAATCTAACTCAACACTGAACTCGCTCTTGATAATTTTGTTATTATTTATAACAATTAATATTGTAATGTTTGTACTACACTGACGAGCAATGAAAAAGTTCCAGTGACATAGCACCAAATTACTCCTAATCGGGAGATGCTGGCTTAATGACGCCGTCTGCAATATTGAAGTACATTTAATAGCGCATCAGAATATTACCAATTAAAAACGTACTTTTTAATTTATGAAGCTAGGTTCTACCTCGATATATTAAGGTGTTTGTCGGCATTTTGTGGGTGGAACTTTTTCATTGCTCGTCAGTGTAGTTAAACACAGCCAATTTTTAAAAGAGATCTAAAAATTATACTGTGGGTGTTTCCTCGCCCTGCTTCTCCCATAGTGGTCTAATGTAGAGAAGAGGCAAAAAATTACGTTTGCTAAATATATGTAAATATCTACAGTTATAAATAATTCAGATTTTTTAAAGATCTCCCAATCTTTTTTTTTTAACTTTCTAGTCATAATTATTGTCCCTTTGTCCTTACTGACAAAAGCATGAAATAAAATCGGTCAAATGCGAGTGGGACTCGCACACGAATGGTTTCGTACCATCGCACAAAAAAACTTAAGCACTAAAAATAAAAAAGCTTAAAATTATATATTATGTTTGAAAGTGGATTCGAACCCAGAACGTTAAGATTGCGCAACCCATATCAAACTCATTGCGCCACTACAACCATGTGAGAAGCTGCGAAATCTACGATCATATTTGAATCAATGATTTGTTATATCGCGGGGGGTGTTAACACGCGTCTCTTGTAGGCGTCTGACGACTCGGACCCTCTGTCCGAATTGACATATTTTAATGTACTTTAAAATACTTTTAGGCTTATGTTTAAAAGATCACCAAAAATGCAACTATTTTACTACCAATAAATTAGAAACGACCGCCAGATTTAGTAAACGACCACCAAATTGTGTTCGGATAAATGATCTCCATTCTTTCATTATTTTTATGTTTTGTGTACTTAAGTTTATGTTTTAAGCATGTTTTGTTGTTCTTACATGTTCAACCTAGCACGAAGGATAAAAGGGGGCTTTGCTTCGCTCACCCCCTTTACCCTTCACCTAAGCTAACGCAGTATTTTGCCCTGATATTTTCTGCAACTTTTGGTGACCATTTACCCATTTCGGGTAGCATTTACACATTTTGGGTAGGAAAAAAATATTTTGGTGGTCATTTAAATTGATAATATTGATGCTGCGGCACCATGATAATATTGGTGCTGTTTTGTACAGTCAGATAATAAGCTCCCCTTTATTTTATTAAATCTTGTGTAGTTAATTAGAAATACACATTCTGTGAAAATTTCAACTCTACGGATATAACCCGCTGACGGACGGACAGATAGACGGACAGCGGGCGGAGGCTTAGTATTAGAGTTCCGTTTGTCACGCTTCTGGAACGGATCTAGGGTTCCGTTAGTGGTTCCATTACGATGCCATTCTAATGTAAATAGGTACTATCCAAACACACTAAATGCTACCAAGGCCGTAACCCATCGTAAAAATATCTAGATACGCATTTCACGCACGTCTAAGAACTGACGCCATGCTTACTTTGCTTGTGGACGATGCCATCTGTTAGGTGAACTGGGAGGCTAATTTGAATCCCGTCAGAAATACTGTCGTAGCCGGGCTGTATGTATATCTGTATACCTTTCGACATCTCTATTGTCGCGTCGGCTTTTGGGAATTTAAAAAACCCACCCAGCGATAACGTTCGATACGTTCATCCGTAGCTGATGCAGTTCACACATATCTCATGAAATATTGATTTTGTCTGTGATCACTATTTAATTTGAGTGACTCACCGAACATCGAATTATCATTGCAGCGAGTCTTGGTATGAGTCATGGTGACCTCTGTGGCTTTGCGGTTCGAGGCTGTCCCTCAAGCGAGAGGTTCCCGGGTTCGAATCCCGCCTGGGAAGGAAATAAGGAAACCCCCAGGTTTTGGATGTTTATATGTGTGTGACGTCGCTGTTTCTGGTTCCGTCGGCACAGGGTATAAATGTTTGTGTCGGTCTATATGTAAATGTAAAATGTAAATATTATCCGAGAATAACAACTAACAAAATGAAGTTCAAAAACACATAACATAGCGTCACGCCTTTTCCCATATGGGATAGAAGAGGCACAATTGTGCCCACTTTGAGCTAGTTATTCAATACTCCATTTTGCGTGACAGGGGACTAGCCCATCGCCGCAGCTGTGGTTGCCGCAATGAAGGTTTCCTCACGATGTTTTTCCATCACCATTAGAACGTCCGTTTAAAGTATTTAAGATAAATTAATTATCTCATTGTTACATGGTCAGGAATCGAACCTGCATCTCCTGTGTGAGAAGCTGCCGTGAAACCCATTAGACCACGGAGCCCTTTTCCAAAAGTAAATAAAATACATAATAGAAGTTCAGGAAAGACTGCAGTGAGGGCAGCAGAGAGCAGTGGGAGAAATGGCATGCCCAGTAATGGATTACCTTTTAGGCTAGTTAACGTTCGTTTATTACTTAAAATTATTTAAATTCCGGTCCGTCTTATTTTTATCCTACCGCGCCTTCTATGGGGTACTGTTTTTTACCTTGGGGGGAAGGGGTCAGAAAATCGTAAATAAGCAGCACCTTAGGGGTCAGAAAATCGTAAATAAGCAGCACCTTCATAAAGAATAAAGATAACAAATAACAATTAGCCCTAAAAACATCTCAATAGGTGTCTCTTTCCAAACAAACAAGTGTGAAGCTCCGGATTTCTGTTGTGATATAAACGTGGTGTGCCAAAGGTGTCTGGACTCTATGAAGTTGAATAAACTCGGATCATTGCTCGCGAATAAATTTGGGCGTGACGCAGCTCGCCGTATCGGGTGTTAGGCGCAGATTGATGAACCCTTTGCAGTGAACTATAGTGATGGAAAAGGCAGAAAGTAGTTAAAACAGTAGTTGTGAAAACAATGACTTCGGTGGACAGATTCATGATTAAGAAGGAGACTTCGTCATGTTTTTATCCAAAGTTTGATCCCACGTCGTTTTGGCAAAAAATACTCATAATTTATAATTTATTTATTGAATTCTGGCCCATATTGCAGCGAGGCTGGTGGACCATACAATCCTCAGATACTGTGAACATGGCTTTGTGGGCCGGTGAATTTGGATATATTTTAAAGTTATTTATCTATCTTTGATTGTTTATTTTTCCTGTATGTATTTGCTATCCGAGTAGTCTGAAATACCCGTTTTGAATAGAATTTACTTGCAAACAAATATGCATGAAGATGAATTAGAAAATAGTTAGTATCAAGGTTAGCGAAATCAGATGTTGCTTTCATTGGATAAGGTATATCGAGTATGTGAAATATTAGTAGATTTGAATCTAGTTTATAAAACGATTTTAAATATCAAACAAAAACTAAAATCTATTCCAATCAGAAACAAACTCTCCTGATCCACTAAGCCGACCTTTCCAGACCTTCCCACAACCAGAGTTTATACGCCAATGTTCAAATAACACTGGTTATACTAAAACGTCTACCAAATCTCCACCACCCGCTGTGAACCAGCCTATACTTAGATCTTTGGGAAGGTGGTCTATTACAAGTGGCCGAATGTCTGTGACCTTCGATCGATGAACCCTCGCGTCCTTGCGTATCGAGTCAAGAAACTCCAAAGTCGAAGTTGCGTAATCGGACCCCGTTATGTTTTTTATTTATCTCACTTGTTAACTGTTGTTGGTATCCTGAGATTTGTGAGCCGATGGTCAATCTTTTTAGTATGGAGAAGTGGAACATATGTGTTTCACAGTGAAAGTTCTCGAGTGTTAATAGGACCTTTCTGTAATATCTAGTATGATCAGCAGGGGCTTTGTCGATTACTTTTATAATTTTCCAAAATGTTTTGTTGCTGTGGGTGTCTGGGTGAACAGAAACAAACGCTAGCTTCGCAAGCCAACACGCTACTCTATCTAGCTATACGATAACTAGCTATCTACAGCTTTTAACAGATCCTGGTAATCGATCGTTTCGGACAGATTGAAACAAAAAGACGTCAACCGGACTGTTAAATATCGTCACAGTTTCCCTCTTGGCAAATGTTCAATGAATATTTTAAAAATAAACCACTTTAACTTATCTTTACCGCTCAGTGATTGGCTTTCTGATATACATAAATCGAAGGTCCTCTAAGTGGCGAAACACCAATAGATAACGTTCTGATTCTGATAGACGCTGTCGCCGAGCGGTTTGGCCAAAGGGAGCGATACAGGAAGACCGCCCGATGGTCCAGCGATATCATCAAGTCGACAGGATGCCACCGGACCGTGACCGTGATTGGTGGTATACAGAAGAGGCCTGTGCCCCGCGGTGGGTCAGTGTGGGTTTAGCACGATGATGATGATGCTAGAGCCAATCCATGCTCAAAGATACATTTATAATCATATTCTTTGTTGCAATGAAAATATAAAGGTACAGACAGTTATATGAAATGTTATAAGCAAAGGCGGGCTTATCTCTAAAGAGAGATTTCATCCAGGAAACCTAGGCAATACATGAGAATTTAGGCTACAGGACTGTCCTAGTGCGCCATAAAAGTGTATATATCCGAAAATTACTCTCAAAATAATATATAAAAGATATATAAAATACAAAAGATAGCATGCAAATATATAAACTATCATACATCATACATAAACCTACATAGATAGGGTTCAATAACTATTACGGAAGAGAAAGGAAACGTAACATTAACGAGTTGACAAAGATCTTGACCTATTTGATAAACAGTTAGTGGGGATATGAATAATAATATATTCTCTACCAACTGGGTATTGGTATTCAACAATTTTGAAGGATCCCGGCAAAACGTAACAATACAAGCCATAATAATTATTATAATGAGTTGTTTCAGCACCAAGGCCTTCTAGCTCTATATTGAATGTTATTATTATTCTCCTGGATATTGTTTAAAGGAGTTCTTTAGTCACTCGGGTCTTGTATTTTGACAAATTTATTAACTGTCCTAGTGTAGGGCCAAGCATGGATGTGTCTGTATCTAAAATTAATTCGATGAATATATCAACATTCTCTAATTTGAATATAACCTTTTCAATCCTAACCTTTTTACCTTCAAATGTAAGAAAGTATGTTTTCTGATGTTACTGGAGTCCCATATTCGTGAGGAATGTCAATGAACTCTGTTTTTAATGTTGGCTAAAATGGGTGCATCGCAAGGCAATTAATACCTACTATTAGTATCCTAGGCCCAGGCCACACAAGACGCAAGACACGGACGCGTGCGCGCAGGCAGGGCGAAGACGGAGCGCAGATGCGAATTTTTAAAACATATAAAAAAGCTAGGGCGCGGACGTGATTTTGGAGGGTGTTGAGGTTTTCTATTATTTTATTGTTTATATTTTTTTTCTAGTTTTGTCTATTTTCGGAGTTTCGGAATTGTATTGTTTTTCAAGCAGTTGTCAATAAAATTTGCCAAAGTCAGCTGCCTAGTTTTCCTGATCCGTGATTCCCTGAGTTTATCGAAGATTCCGGCTCAGAGGGGTTTTGACAAGACAACACTCCCGGTCGCGCTCATGCCTCGTATGCGTCGTGCTGTGCCCCGTCTCTAGGGCGAAGAGAAAAGGTAGTCTACGAACAGCACCTGTCCGAATAGCACCTAGCCTAGTGCTGTTCGTGGACAAAAATGTAAAAATTGGACTAGACTAGGTGCTTTTCAGACATGTGCTGTTTGTGGACTAACTCGCAGAGAAGTCAGAGCTGTGCCTGTGCCCCGTCTGTTCTGTATGATGTATTGCGCCGCGACGACGGTTCTATACATTTGGTATGAAGTAAATTTTAACTGCCGCCGTGTCTGCGACGCGTCCATTCGTCTTTTCTGTGTGGCCTAGGCCTTACTTGTCTTTACTATACAAACATTTAAAATAACTTACTTAACCGTACTCCAGAGCTTCGTGGTCTAGTGGTTTCACGGTCGCTTCTCACGCAAGAGAGACAACCAATGAGACAAGTAATTTATCTAGAACATGTTACGGATCATCCAACGTTGATAGAGAACATCGAGAGGAGACCTTAAATCTCCATAGCTGCGGCGATGGGCTAGCCCCTTGTCACGCAAGAACTGGCTAAGCGTGGGCACAACTGAGCCTCTGCCACTACGCACGGGATAACTAACTCGTTGTTAGAAGTTGGTATGGCAATAATTATTTGTTGGCGTTTACATTTCGTAATAGAGGTCAACATTATCAACATGTGGGATTCCCCGAAATGACGACGGGTCTGTTGCGATGCTGATTACATTATATTTCAGTAGCACATGTTGTATAGATATCGTACGATTGTTAAGTGAATGTGTAACACATTTCCTGTTGAATAAAAAGGTAAAGGGTATCGTTTAAATTAATGTGGCAGTTTAATATCAGGACACAACGAGCGCTTGTGGTTATATTGCTTTGCTTATCGATTTTTATCGCCGTTTGTTCTGTGGCGATATCGTGAGAATCTTTTTAAAATGAGGTTCGAATTCGCTTGTACAATCTTCAATTCTGATGATTGGTGATGCAGTCTGAAATTGAAGACCTACTTTACTTACTAGTCGACCCGAATGGCCGAGTCGGCAGTGACCCTGCCTCGAAGCCAAGGGTCCCGGGTTCGAGTCCCGGTGGGGGCAAATATTTGTTTGATGAGAACGGATGTTTGTGCCCTAGTCATGGTTGTTTATCTATCTAAGTATAATATTTATCTATATAAGAATGTGTATCGTTGTCTAGTACCCAAGACACAGGGAATCCTAGTTTGGGGCTAGATCAATGTGTGTAAATAGTGTCCAAGGTATTAGAAAACAAAAACACTTTGTCTTCTATTTGTGAATAAAAGCTTATCACGTCTTAACAGTAGTGGCTCTGCGAGCTGTAGACACTTTCTTTTAATAACACATACAAACCTATGAATGCACCTGGTTACGTACAAATAGTATGAAAGTAGCCGCACCAATAACTTTGTAAACTACATTTGGCGATCAAAAATCCAACCTATTGACTAATCACTGAAATTATATAGCATTTGTCAATTTCACGGTCTCCACAATTCCATCGACACCTCATTTGTTAAAATTCGTGAAGCAGTTTGGACTGTAGTAGCGGTTTTTTGAAATTTTAAAAACCCCCACATCACAGCCATTTTGAAAAAAATTCAAAAATTGAATCTAAAAAAGAACGAAAGAAGAAGATTTAATAATCGAACCTTCTCACGAGAATCAGTGGCGAAATGCGGCCTGTAGAGCATAACATCCGGACATACGAAAGCATTTTTGCCCAATCCTGAAACGGAGAGCGCTAAAATACGGACAACTAATTGTCTCATATCATCAAGAAAGATCTTTACTGTCATGGTCACGTCACAGCAAAACAGGCCGAAAACTAGTCGATTATAAGCGCAACTCTCACAACGATGCCTTACTTCAATACCCTACCGTTCTAAAATAGCTCGTGTAGCCGTCCCAACAAGAGTGTGGAGTGTGGCTGGTGGTAACTTGCGTAAGGCGACCGGCGCTACCTTGACACGGTTTGCGTTAGCGGTAGGTTCCCGAGTGGTTGCGCCCAGTTGGCTGGCGCAAAGTCGGCGGTATAAAACAAGGGTTTGGTGAAGTTACCCGAAACGAATACTCAATCGAGGATTTCCCAGTTATTATTAAACATGTGGCATTTCCTTCCTCAAAATCGTAGTAGCTTTTCTTGTTACCTAAACGTGAAAGAAAGGACTCAACATACTAAGGCCTTCACGATGCCTCCATAACACCCTGTCGAAGGTCAAGACTGGACTTATTATATGGCTTATTACTAGCAAGTGCCCGCGGCTTCGCTCGTGTGAAACTGGCCAGTCCATACAAACTTTAATCTCCCCTCTCTCCCCCCCCTCCCCCCTTTTTAAGTCCATTCAAAGTACACCCCCCCTTAGCGGGGAGAAATTTGAAAGATCAGTTGCTTGGTTGATGTCTCAAACCTATAACCTACTTAAGAGTCCCCGCCACCACTCCAGTCCGATAGCCGCGGCGCCACCGTCGCCTTGCCAGTGATACCTTGCAAGGTGATATTAGCTTATTTAGTTCCGCTTTCTGTAGCAGGAATGGTGGCGCGGACTCTACCTGCAAAATGTCAGCTTCATATAAGTGAAGTAGTTCTTGATTTTCATGCTAACTTCAATCCCCCATTTCCCCCATTTAGGCCATGAATTCCGCCGAATCCCTCAGAGCTACCCTACGCTATACAAGGACCCCTGTACACAGTTTCATGTCTCGATTTAGGCTGTGCGTCGATATATCAATCAGTCAGTAAGTCAGGACTTAATTGTATATATGTCACCGTAAGATTCTCAAAACCTTTAGTTTATTATATTAAATATATATTTATTAAACTAACGCGTTAGTTTGTAAACTATCGACAAATTGTAAACCAGACCGACAGGGTCGAGAATTTACGTTCCTCTTGAGAACAAGAATACAAGTCAACCTAATATAACACGAAGCCTATTCAGAGGTTTCGCTGCGCTCGCCCCCTCTAGTCTTTGTCTACCGCAGTGTTTGTCCTGGTAATTCGTTTGCAATTCAAGTTTGAACCAGATCACAATTTAACCGTTTTCCTATAAACTAACGCGTGAACGCGTCATATCGTATGGTACGGTACAGTTTACAATTTATCGATAGTTTGTAAACTAACGAGGAAAACGTGACGTATATATAGATTCGTGATTTTGTATTCTTCAAATTCTTACGAGTATTAACAAAGTGTAACTAAGACACTGAGCAATCAATCTTATTTAATTTGCCGCCAAATCGAGGGATTTCGAAACCGCATTCGCCTTGACACGAAAATCGGTTTTTCGCTTTTTATTCGCAAACCGTGGAAACCATTGTTGGCTGTTAGATGCAACAGCTTTGCACGTGCGCTTACTGTTAACACCCTTTTTGTACCATTATTCTCTAACCTAATGAACATAGGGTTGATAATAGCGGCTGGATCGAGATCTGGTAGGCCCTATTGTGAATTAATGTTAGGGTATTGTACGGATCTGGAGGAGGTTGGGAAATAGTTGATTAAGTCTGTGAGCTCAATAAATGTATCTTTGCTTTATAGTCCATGCAGTTGGTAATATCTTGAATTATTCATAATTAGGAATTATTGTAAAATTAGGCCAAAGCTAGAATATGGATGCGTTCTGACTAAAGTTTATAAATTGGTCCTTCGAACCAGTTGAATGTCGAGGAAAGATATGGATATTCCACTAAGCCGTTTCTCTATAAGTGAAGGAAGATGTAACTAATACAATTCTGTTTGGTAGCTGAAAAGTGAAACCCAGAATTAAATCCACACAGCACTGACAATGACTGACATACATATCCAGTAAACAATAGAAAAAACGAACAAACAACTTAAATTGACCGCATCCAATGCTTCACAACACAAACTTTGTAATAAACCATTTCGAAAAAACAATTTAAATTGATAGAAATATTTGCAACACCCTCCAATACAGAAAAGATTATCATACAACAATTCATAATTGTGACTAGAGTCATGACTATTTGTAACCGTATGGTACCAAGATACTATCGGCAACACATGAAAGTAATCTACAAAGCAAAACAAACTTAATACGACTGCCGTAGAGGTGGTATTGCAAGGTAATGTAGAGAGAGTGGGTCAAGGTAGATACGAAATGTAGGTCTTTAACGGCGATTTCAGTTTTGGCAATGATGCCATTTTAAATAGTCGTTTTTTTCTCTAAGTGCAGACGACTACCGTTATTTTCATTACTGCCTTTTGGCTACATTGCTACAATGTCATGTTGAGGAAATCCAAAAGGATAGACAAGTTCTTCCACATTTATGGAGATCTCAATTTTGACTTGATACCAATGGTTGTGATGCACTAACGACAACTCGAATTTCAGTGTTTCTTGTCCGGTAATCGACAGCGCCAGTATGATAAAGCGGGACTTAAGTTGAGCAGAAGTGATTTTGTCAAAGTTGGATCTTTCTATTTTTTGAAGGGTTTGTTACATTACGCCGAAAATTCTAGCAATTCTAGTTCTGGTTTCGAGTGGCCACTCACAGGCACATTACGTACATTGTCTGTCTCACCTCCACGAATACTGTTTGTACGTAAGGCACTATATTCGGGTATCTAGGTCGTCTCAGAGTTCAATTGTATCCAACGAACCAAAATTTGGAGTGACTCACCGCAAACATTGCCTTGCAAATGTACTCAGATGTTTGGATTCAATCGATAACTGAGTTAATTTCTGATTGGTTCTTGTATAGGGGACCTTATGTTGCAATAATAACTAAATTGAAGAATGTGCTTAGCTTATCAAAAAATAACGTTAAACAATATTTTCGCATTTGTGTCGAGGGTACGATTTCAAGTCTAACTCATGTTTAATGATTTTTTGTTATCAATCACCCAGAACCACCACACATGCGTCTCTTCTTTCGCGTGCAGAAGAATCTAGAGATAATAAATAGTTCATCTTGGGAACTTGGAGAAAAGTCGCAGGTGATTTACAATGACCGATTTTCTGACAACTCATAAGAAAAAAAATAAAGTAGCTCCAAATTTGTTAATAGATGCCGTTGGCGAGGCATGGTTTGTTTAACAGTTCAAATGATATGTAAATCACCTTAGCAGGAAATACTATTTTGATGGTGATTAAGTTAAGCTGAAGAACAAGAACTGTCATGTCAACAACAGATAAAACACAATTTTGGTGTTTTTGTATCGACAACTTTCTCTTTGCGTTATCCTCTTTTTTAATATCACCATTGACCTCCAACTGTTTGGTTACGACGACCATGGCTATTCTTTCGGACCTTTCTGACTTCTTTCCTCAGCTGACTATGGTTTTCAAACCGAGATCCCGCGCGAGATCATTGGAAAAAATTAAAATTCTTGTGTCGTTCAGATTCTGTTAAAAGGATGGTACTCACGTTTTTCCTAGTGATGAACGTCGAAGATAACTGTAGGTTCAAGCAGTTAAACAAGTAAAGTCTGGATTTTTTGACTATAGCAAGTAAGTGTGGGTCACTCTTTGGTTACTTATTTATCAATTATCACAAACCCATAAATGAAAGCCATGGCGGATCAACGCCGTCTGCAAAAAATAAAATGTTCTGAAAGCTGTGTTTCGGAAAGTATATGTACAGGTAGGTATTGAGAAGTGACTACTGCGCATTCAAGGCCACCGCTCATAACTTGTGGCGCGAGGTGTACATAGAAATACAATAGGAAGATTTAGAAGAAACAGAAGCGTATTCTCTCCAACTGGCACACGCAGTAACCGCGAACTTGAATTCTCAATGCATTTTAGCATATCTGCCGCGGATCTAGGTCAGCAGCGTAGTCTTTGACCCAGATACGGCTAGTTGAGCGATGATGATAGTAAATTTATGGCGCGCGTATTAACAAATCTAATCAAAATTTCTTCAATACTTTAGATATTTACAATACCGCTCATAATAATTCAGCTTTCCAGTTATAATGTCGTAATTTGGCGACATTGATAAATTCATTAATCTCTTTGGTACAAACCAATAAATATATCAATATCGCCAAATTACGTCATCGCAACTGCATGACTGATTGATCACTTTTGAGCGGTAGTGTCATCATAAACGTCGTTTTTTTTTGCTCACTTTTATTTGCTCACCGGGAGAAGAAGGCCAAAGAAACGGCCCCAGATTGTTTTAAAGATCTTTTTTTAAAATTGGTTGTAATAATAATAATAATAATAATAATAATACCTTGGACACCTTTTTTTACACACATTGATCTAGCCCCAAACTAGGATTCCCTGTATCTTGGGTACTAGACAACGATATATATACTTATATAGAGAAATATTATACTTAGATAGATAAACAACCATGACTAGGGTACAAACATCCGTTCTCATCAAACAAACATTTGCCCCAGTTGTGTTTACCTAATTCAAATATTACACTATTAATTATTATAAATAATATGCAGGAATACATAATTACAAAATTATGGCTAGTATTTAATCGCACATCAAAAATACTGATTTGCAAAGCAAAAAAGGATCAGCAAAAACACTTTTTATGTTTTAAATATTTTATGTTTACTCTAGTTTCTGTTTTAAGTATTGTTTGTTGTTCTTACATGTTCAACCTAACACGAAGGATCTTTAGTCTTTACCCTTCACCTAAGCTACACCGCAGCATTATGCCCTGATATTTGCTGTGCAAATCAGTATTTTTGATGTGCAGTTCCCCCAAAATGATCAACAGCTAGTTTGTGTTGTGTTAGATTAACACCATGCAGTCCTGTCATTTATTTAACCTTGAATATTGTAATATTCCTTTTTAGACAATGTCGTTTTGCTTGGTTTTTAAATTGCTCAAATTACTGGCATGGCAACTGGCCTTGACATGATGCCCTCTGTCAAAATGTTTAGATATCGTGATTGTAAATAAGCCGGAAATACCCTTAGTAGCTTTACATACATTTATTTAGGTAGGCTGGTAGAAAAATCAGAATTGATTTCGGCAATACGGTATTTGACAAGGTAGTCCAAAAAATCTAGAATCCTGTCCCAAGCTGAACCTATTTCAACAAAAACGTTTGGCATTATCAGAATGTATATTTCCAGCAGTTATATTTTATAAACTCAATTTTGTGTTCAAAAGACGGCAATTGACTATGACGTCACATGCAAGTATTTCATAGAATACGTGAACAAAACTACCGTTTTGACAGTTTCTAAAAAGTATCTTTTTTGACTAGCAGTCAAATACCGTATCCTTGGAAGTTTGCATGATATCTGGAGCTGTTAGAACACTCGAGTCAAGAACATTAAAATCAAACGCCCTCATATGTAACACTACATCACACGTCCAAGGACAAAGTTACATAGTGAGTGATTAACCGTGTTACTACATAAAATATGAATCTTAGTTTGACCTCAAAATAAACGTCAAATCCCATACATTCTTGTATTTAAACAAGTGTTGAACAGGACTTTATTTTTTTGTAGTCAGACTCTCTGTATCGCACGAAATTTTACGGTAGTTTCTAGAAAATTCAAGTGCCCAAGCAAAAATAATTTGTGGTTTAGATAATACTAATCTAATGGTCATTTATGTCCGTTTGGAGAATACATATATAGGTCTGTATTAGAGCTTTCGCTCACTTCTTACACACAATTCTACACTGTAGGGTTTGGACAGCTGGATCTTATAATCACAATCTGACTGACCTCGTGGCCTAAATCTGAACAAGTTAGGTATCGTATGCCACACACGCATGGTTGTATAATCAGTATGTTGTAACCACGCCATTTGCATAGAGACCTGTTTATTTCCTACGTTTGTCTGTTAGGGCGAGAGGCCCCCCCCGCCAAGGGATTATTGCAGGTACATCGTTGGTACCACCAAAGGAACAGGCCTTATTAGAGGAATAAGAAATAGTGTACCTATAAGTATGTAGAGTTGGAATTAGTTCAGGTTTCTATAGGTATATAAGCATCAAGATTATGTGACCTTGACATTATAACGCAGTGTCACCTCGGCCTGGGATGAAGAGAACACCCAACTCCACGTCAACTAAAAACTAAGGTCATAACATAAGGCTTCTATATCTGGGGTTTCAAAACGATTAGACGACAGACTAATTCAAAACGTGTTTGATATTTGTGTACAACAAAGAAATTGTGAATTCGTAATATAAGCAGCATCGTGGCCTTCTCTTGGTCCCCACTTGGTTACCGATCTCGTCCTGAATTCTTATGTCTTATAATCATCATATTCAGCCCTCAACGACCCCCTGCTCGGAGGCCTTTTCACTATAGAATTAACCTTCATTATCCTACGTCAATCGCGTCCACTGAGAACCCCACATTTACAGTTCGCACCAATTTTCTTTGGCTCAGAACGAGCTGTCTTCTCTCTCTCTCACCCCAACTTACCCCACGCTGTCCAAGAGTTGTCACAGCTCGCTCAGAGCCAAAGAAACTTGGCGCAGCCAGCACCGACCGCTGTCTAACATCAGCCATTGTCTACAGACTATGTCGCCGGCGGCGAACTCTTCACCCACCTGTATCAGCGGGAGCACTTCAACGAGCACGAGGTCCGGATCTACATCGCGGAGATCATCCTCGCGCTGGAGCAGTTGCATAAGGTGAGGGTTACCTGGAAATAACTATTGTAAAGTTACCGAGTGGTGGCCGAGAGGAGGCCGGAGATCAGTCGGCAGTCCGCCTGCCAGATGGTCCGGTGACGTAGAGAGGGTAGCAGCAAAACTATGGACGTGGGTTGTGATGTATGTGAGGAGGTCTTAACACAACAGTGGGTTCCCTGACGGGCTATGATGATGATGGTAATAGTAAGAACGGAGATGTGTGCTGTAGAGTAGCAGAGGATTGTTTTAAAAATATCAAGAGATAGAATCGTCAACCTTTATCAAGAAGAGAAGACGGATGGTGTACCAAAGCGGTAACAGACTGACTTCGCAGAACTCGACGCCTTAAGAGCTGGAAGGCAGTGGATGTGGGAGGCTCAGTACTGAAGGAGATGGCATGGTAGAGGCTGACTGATTGAGGATTATTGGGATTCATCGGCTTTCAGCAGTGATCGGAATAGATAGAGTATCCCTGCACTTTAAGATTCATTTTTTCGTTTCTTTTTATACCATCATCCTCCGTCCATCACCTCTCTACCCATCATGGTTGGCTGGAAGAAATCGCTTGAGAGAGACAAGCTCGCCTTTTTCTATGATATGTTATCTTTATGTAAATTTTATGAGTACAATAAAGAAATTACGAATTATTCTGTGTAAAGGAAGGTGTCGAAGCCAATTTTGATTTCTTTTGCTTGATTTTTAGATACATTACCCTATACCTATTCCGATCACATGTTATCATACAACAATGCTTTAAACTAGAAACTAAGACCAATAAATGTATCACGATCAACGCAAATATTTTTTATCTACACACGTATCATAAACCCTCTTTACTGCGTACAAAAACCGCACGTTACGATCGGCATAATGTTAAACTACTTGGTAAAAATTCATTTCTTATCTGAAAAATTACACATTACGACCATAATGTGTAATTTTTCTACACATTATGACATTCAAATTTCGAACGCCGGCGCCCGCCTGCATGCCGCCCCTAGTTTGTCTGTGAAGTTGGTACTCACATTCAAACTTCGAACGCCGATGCCCGAAGTTGGTGCTACAGAACAAGCTAAACAACTGCAGAGCCACAATGCCGGTCAAACATGCGGTTCCTGAACACATCAAAGAGAGCTTATGATATGTGTGTTGATAAACTAGTGTATGTAACTGTACATAATTAGGCATTAAAACTCTCGAGTATTAATGCCCTCCATTATGTAACAGTCACATAAACTACTATTAAATTTAAAAACGAACGATTTTTTACCTCTGACGAAAAAAGAGGGGTGGTTACAAGTTTAAAGCGTCGTGTCAGTGTGAGTGTGTCTGACTGTGGCACCCTAGCAGTCAAACGGGTGGACTTCCTTGCAGTGCTTTTTATCCATGTTTTAACAGAATCGGTTCAGTCGGCGACCTCTGTGGCGCAGCAGTTGTGGCTCTGCCTACCAAGCGAGAGGTCCCGGGTTCGATTCTCGGCTGGGGGTAAAGAAAAAAAACCCAGGTCTTGGATATTTATATGTATGTGACGTCACTGTTTCTGGTTTCCCATGCCACAGGGTATCCTAGTGTGGGGCCAGAAGCAATGTATGTGTCGGTATGTAAATGTTTATTGTTTATGGTGGTTCGAAATTTTATCAGCTTGACAAGGAAACAAATCATCAGTCGGTGGTGTTTTAAGTTATATAAGTTCAAAACGATACGGCTTCCTATATTAAGTCCTTCCCCCAACAGCTCGGCATCATCTACCGCGACATCAAGCTGGAGAACATCCTGCTCGACGCAGAAGGTCACATCGTGCTCACGGACTTTGGGCTCTCCAAGGAGTTCTGCGGCAACGAGCGGCGCGCGTACAGCTTCTGCGGGACCATCGAGTATATGGCGCCCGAGGTGGTCAGGAGCGGCAGCCAGGGGCACGATATTGTGAGTGCTTACATTACGTTGCCTCTAGCCCCACACTAGGATAGCAGGGAGCCAGAAACGGCGACGTCGCGCACTTTTGGACATCCAAGGCCTGGGGATATATTTTCCTCCCTCTCGCTTGGGAAGCACACAGGTCGAGATCGTCCCTTGATGGCTTTCTTTCTATGTAGTGTAACGAGAGAAGATATTACCTTCAATTTTGTGTTGTGCTTCGGTCGTCTCCCTAGAGGGCAATCATTTAGAGCCGTACAATGCTATATATTCATAGAGATTCGACCAACAAACCAAACAAAGTATTATTTACCTGTAATAAAATTTAAAACAGCAGATTTATCAATACCCGTGGGTTAGGATGACAAAAGGCATGCTGTTGAGAAATGAAACGAATCTTACTTTCGCAATTCGTAGTAAGGGTACACCAAAAACAGTAAACATCTGTAGGCAGATGTAGGTGTGAAAACAACAAAAACTTGTTATAGCCTTAGCGTTCTGTACGGCGATGACCTAGCAACGTATCACTGATGTATCAATAGTTTCTGAGAACACAAATTATTCATTAGAATGTCGAGAGAGATAACAAAGACATAATTAACGGTCAATAATTTACTAACGATGTTTTGCTGATATTCAACTTTATAAAACCAGGGATATCGAATCATCAACTAGTCACTATCGCGAAACTTTCCTATATTGTTGTTTACTAGAATCAATACAATCTATATTCAATAAGTTTCCAGTAAACTAATGGATATTGTTCATCGTAGTCCTCAAACTTTTTTAACTATCAAACTTACAACAGCTACTTAAATCGTGAAAAGCATCTATCTATCTATATCTATGTGCTATTATAGCGTCTGTTTTATCTTTTTAAACGCCAATCAGTCCACGTCCAGACAGTTAATAAACTGCAACACACTCTTTCCTTGCCATTAATTTCGACATTCAAATACCTTTTTTTTTTGCCTCAACCGATAACTCAAAGACATGCCGTCACTGCCTCCCGCTCGGTAACTGAAACCGCCAGTATGACAATTAAGCATCACTTAAGTTGAGCAGCAGTCGGAGCATTCGGCCTATCTCGCAAGAGACCAAAGCATTTTGTTGACTCATATCCCTACGAATCATGCTGCCACCGTGACCTCTATACCGTAGGTGTTAGGGACTTCTTTACGAATAGCTAAGACTTGTCAAGTCGAAATATTAAGTGGTGGAAATAGTTATCACTCGGTTGGGTGATTTGGAATGGCATTCTTGAGAAGTTAAGATTGGCCTGGATGACGTCATTTTGTATTCTTCGACGACGTTCCTGCTGCCAACAAATATGTATTGGGTTGGAACTCAAAGGAATAATAAATACGATCGCTCATTTACCCAACTTTCTCCCAATTTTCCTTCCATCATCGACCTAATCACTCGATCTGCCCGTTCCACAACCAGGCAGTTGAAAAAACTAAAAAAACGCATGTATTTGTCACGTTGAAACAAATCAAACGAGACCAAACTAGAGGGGTTTACTAGTAGCCGTTGAAGAGTTCCACTATCCACCTTCAGGTCAGCTCGATACCCTCACTTATCCAACAACTACTCACCGAGACTATTCTAAAAAGCCCTAACTCGGTAGGATTGCGTTATTTCATTACACAGTTCCTGTTACAACTATCCAGCTCCATCATCAGATCGGCTCGATGGTATCATAATATTGCATTGTCACCGAAGTTACATAATTATTCCAAATTTTAGCTCAATTGGAAACCGGCAAGTGGGTCAAATTTAACTTGCAAGATTTGTTAACATAGTTACTCACTCCCTTAGTTACAGCTGAACCTAATAAAAGCGTGTTAAAAATGGGGAGGCATATGCCCAACCAGTCTTAGCCGCCGAAAACAGCTTAATAAATAAAATTACACAATACTTTAATCACAACAAAGGAATCCGCCATATTAAAACGGGCAATGAAGCGATATACAGCATGTGTAACTTTCTACAGCGCGCGTTTCATTCACGGATATTGATCAGCTGATTCTCAAGCTAAGCAACAATCATACCTATTTGCAGTGCTATAAGATGCAGTAGGATTGATGATAGAGGAATAATGTGGTTGCTAGAGTGTTTGTCTTGCAGATTGTCCGTGATCAGTTCACTTTCTCTTATTTAATTTCTGATCACCGTCTGATTGATTGAAACAAGCTGACTTAGATTGATAGCAATCATATATATTTTTCATAGATACATTATAAAGCATTTAGTTTGGATTTGAATGCGGTTTTGGTAATGTGCGGTATGTTTAGGATTTGTTTCAAATCGGATTTAATTATTAAGACTTAGATGGTTGAGCTAATTGTCTGGATTGCTAAGTGTCATGCTACAAATATTAAACAAAACGGAATAAAAATAGTAGGTTTAATTTTTCATAAAATTATTTCATATATATGAGAGCAGAAGGGAGAGAGAAGCAACGTATGTGCCTGTATGTAAATGTATATACATACATTGCTTCTGGCCCCACACTAGGACACCATCTATCTTGGGAACCAGAAGTGATGAACATGTAAACATCAAAGATTTTGGGGTTTTATTTCTTCTCCCTCAGCTGGGATTTGAACCCGGGACCTCTCATTGTCATCTCATCAGCAAAAGTGACCGATAAATCTTCTAGCCTCAGTCGCTGTAGACATAGAATGAAAATCAAACAAAGAAACGGTATTTATCAATAACTTACAACCAAGAGTAATGATTTCACCTATTGATGCAATAACATGTTGTGCCGATATCATTTATTGCAATAGACTTGATTAAATAAAGAAAACTGTAAATATGTCCGCGCTAGCAACATACGTAAGAGTGGCAACGTCGCATTTGATATGAAAACTGTCTGTTTGATTAGCAGGTTGATGTTGATTGATCGTTAGTTAGTATGAATCCTCGTTGAAGGTCCGTCAGGCTCATAATGAATTCAATGACGACGGGAGCTTCAAGAATTGCGACAAAATCCAAATAATGCAATCTTATTCATACAAGTGTCCTTTCCCTCGGCAATTTTGGCATTTATTTTCTATATAGTATTGCGTTCGTTTCTTTGCTTATTTGTGTTACAACTTAAATGCTAAACTAACATTTCTATTGGACTTGAACCTATGTACACATTCATTACGTACACTAGGTTACGCTACTATATCGTGGGAACAAAGAACAGTATCGTCAGAAAATATATTTCTTTACGACCCAAATATTATCTTAGAAGTGATGCCGCAATGCATATTTTCCTAATTGACTTTTCATTTTCCCTCTCATACAAATGTTCTCCCTATTGTCTGATTTCATTACACGTGTCTCCACAAGTACCATCAACATCTCAACTGTGACTAACACAAGAGCTGTTATTTCATCACCTGCACAAAACTCTCATATTCATACGTCAATAACAACAAGTATCAAAATCGTTTGTGAAAGCCATGGCCTTAAGGCCATCGGCAGTCTCTTCCACGTTTCTTCATACAGATTTTGCTGTACACTTTTGGAGGTGGGCCAAGTCTGTGACAGAAATTATTGGGCGAAAAAGAAATCGTTGGTTACTTACTTCAACTTGCTTTGTCGAGTTGGCAACGTCGCATTCCCATTTAACCAACTATACTATTTGCCTGTGAAGTTTTGAAGCGACGTTGTGCTGCTTCTTTCCACTTTCAACTGACAACACTAAGCTAAACTAACAAATTTCGATGGTATTACTCTTTTAAAGGAAAGATATGAATGCCAGGATTCTAGAAAGTATACTTCTTTAGTTTTTAGCTAAGCGATGTAAATATTAAAGTTCTCTATAACTTGTCAAAAATACTCAATTCTGTGTGATGCTCTGCTGTAATAAAGTCCTGGGCATTTGCGTTTGACATATCAGTGAAATTTTTTTTACTAATAAGGTACGACAATTCAAGAAGTATTCGTTCAGTTGCCTCCGTTAATTATATTTTAATTATTATCACAACAGGTTTTCTATTTCGGATACAAACTACAAATATCATTGGGCATTTCGCAAGACTTTGGGACCATATTTCAAACCCTCTCGAATATGATTACATATTATACATATTCTCGTAGTTGTGAGCACAATTGTGCGTCTGCCACCCCGTATGGGAAATGGCGTGACGCTCTCTATTTTGTTTTTGTTTCCTATCCTTGTAATTATCAAGGAGTGGTCGACGCCCAATGGTTTGAATTTAAATAAAATAAACTAGTAGTTCTGTGAGAAAAATAGACCTCGCACCACTTTCAAAAATTGAAATCCGTCCATTAATAACGCTACAGCAAACATCCCTCCAGTCAAGAATTGCGACCGACTTAAAAAAAACAATTAAATCAAGGAACTTGTGTGTCAATTTTCGTCAAAATCGGTTGGAAAATGCGACCTGTAGGCGAGAACAGACTGACGGAAAAAATCATTTTTGACCAATTTGGAAACTGGTCGCTTCGTCGTTCGATCAACTAACAAATATCCAACACAAATATTACAACCTGTGAACTCAAATACATTACATTCGTTCAATCGTAATTAAATCAAGGAACTTGTGTGTCAATTTTTGTCAAAATCGGTTGGAAAATGCGACCTGTAGGCGAAACCAGACTGACGGAAAAAATCATTTTTGACCAATTTGGAAACTGGTCGCTTCGTCGTTCGATCAACTAACAAATATCCAACACAAATATTACAACCTGTGAACTCAAATACATTACATTCGTTCAATCGTAATTAAATCAAGGAACTTGTGTGTCAATTTTCGTCAAAATCGGTTGGAAAATGCGACCTGTAGGCGAAACCAGACTGACGGAAAAAAACATTTTTGACCAATTTGGAAACTGGTCGCTTCGTCGTTCGATCAACTAACAAATATCCAACACAAATATTACAACCTGTGAACTCAAATACTTTACATTCGTTTATACATTAGCAACCAATTTGCATTAACAATTGGTAGTCACCTAAAAAGGCTTCACTTTTTTGTTATCAAGAATTCAAACACCCAGTAACTAAATTGGCTTCCCATCCAAACCTATGTTATACATACCTTACGATACAAGAAGTAGAGTTCATTTTCGATAATTTTACCTACCATTTGGAGTCAGAATTACTGGGCGATAAGACAAACAGAGTTGAATGTGAAATAAGCAGATACACCACTGTGAAATCATGAACTAAATAAAAGTGTATAAACCCATATAAACATGAAGAAGCCATAACACATAAATTAGTTAGGGCCAGCAAAATATCAAGCTTATTTTCTATAGGACTGTATTCCTGTGATGAAATGTTCGTCATACACACACACACACTAAAGATCCCAATTTCATCCACATACAATGTTTATAGTAATCCACCACCAACGCAAATCTACTTAAGCAAAGTATAGTACTCACTTGAAATCGTTATGCTTCGTAGAAAATATCATTGAATCTGTTACTCGGAATTCTCTTCCTATAAGTAATTATAATTAATGTTTGTCACCAGATAACGTTTACCAGAAAACTAAAGTATCTTAGCAACCTCTGGTTAATCTATACTAACAAGCATAGCATCACGCCTTTTCTCATACGGCGTAGCAGAGGCAGAGTTGTGCGCAGGAGTAACTAGTTATTAATTTCATTACCGACTCCTTTTCAACGAGTATTGTTTCTGTAGTACAATACGGTACATAATTCGTGTTCCCGCCTGCTGCATATAGCGCTGGTGTTTCCCGACAAACACCTATAAACGCTTGACCTGTAATAAATCTAGATTTATTTATATGTCACCTTCGCAGACTCGCGCGCATATACACCTCGCTCTAAAATAGAGTGGGACGCTATTATTAGAACTTCACGCGGGTGCGCAAGAGACAGATGTATTTGTCACGATGCGTCGTTTTACTGAGTGGTTAATTGTTTTCTTTCGTTTGTACGGACTTCATGCGTGTTTTAATAGTAATATTGTTTGTTATTGATATGATTACGTACTTGTGCCGAGATTGATGTACGTTGTACTGTGCGTGCGTAGGTATGTGCACAACCCGCACTTAGCTTATTATCAGCATTCCAGGGTATCATATGGTATAAACATTAATCTCAACCATCAAATAGTATCCGCCCTACATCTCTAAAAACGAAATGTAGATTTGTAATTTGTAAAAAACCGATTCGCCTAAATCTTTTATTGCCCCTGAATCGATTCAGGTCGGTCCATATCTCCAGAACAGCCATTACTATGCCACGCGTCACCAATATCGGACCACACTTCATAAATGTAGCACGAGCTTCAGCGATAAGCGACAGAGAACAACGAACAAAAATAGCCGTACCCTTCCGCGAAAGCTCAGGAAAACCTTCAAAAAGTTACTTCCTCTGAAAATTTCGAGTTTGCCAAAAGATCCGTCACGAAATTGCTTATATGTTTAAAATGTTAGATATCTAAACACTGGTGATGGTGCATTTGAAGAAAGGGCTTAGCGACATTTTTATGTTGTCTTTTGGTAAGAGCACCTTCGGAAGGTTGCCGCGGGAATGAATCCGGGTTGTGTCCTGACTCCCTCAAATGAGCGAAAGTCCTGGTATTAAACCTCTGACTTCCTGTTTCCCGAAAACAAGGGAAGTAAGTAGGTAGACATTTCTATCTCAAGTCTGCTTTCCTAGTACCCGTCGCCGCAATATGAATCATGATACATCAGTGAAATTTCGGTGGTAAAAAAACAACCTGCGCCGTGATTCCGAGCGACGCGGCACGCTCGCCGTGACCCACATCACGTGTCCGCCATCTTGAATATTCTGCGCCCGCGCCGCTTTCAGTGCCACATTTTGATATAGGCGGTGTTGCCAGGTTCGATGGTAGGAAGTCCGAATAACGGATCTGTCTTAACAACTAAAAATGCACTGAGAGCACTAAACCCCTGCCTGATGATAGTGATGATGATGTCAAATACCTCAACGAAGGAAAAAACTTAAGAAATCCATGGGAATAGCAGGCAGTTATACTGGTCAAAACTGCTTTAACCAGATATCAAACATAACCTCAATTAGGCTTAAAACTTAAGACATTTAAAGGGCAGCTATTTGGGTAAAGGACCGATTGCTGGATACTCCAGCTCTGACACTGCCATCCAAGATATGACTTGCTTTTGACTTCCCTTCTACCCTCACAAGGATAATTTTAACTTTTCGGTAGCCAAAACTGCGATATCTAACAAATAAACAGAAATCATCACAACCAATCGGCAACGGAGGTCGTCATTCTTCAAAATAATCCGGATGCTTGCGAATCCAGCTAATCAGAGCTCCGCAACGGGCAACACTGTACTCTTATCTGCTTACCATTTGTACAGTATACGCATGTAGGTCAGATTGTTAATTGCTCAAGAGGACTCTCTGCGGGGGACCATTATAATTAAATCTTCCTCATGTAATTTGATCTTAATCCTTGGATAAACTAATCATAACTTAACTTTTATGAATAAAAATCCCAGGAAGGGAAAGTCAGAAACTTGGACTTAATCATTTCCTTATACGCAGAAGTTATCCAACGTTAATCTCTTTTGCTTTACCCATTTCTACAATATGGTATTTGACAAGGTAGTCCATTAAATCTAGAAACGTGTCCCAAGCTGAACAACAAAAAGTTTGTCAATATCAGAATTGTGTATTTCCAGCAGTTGTATTGTATAAACTCAATTTTGTGTTAAAAAGACAGCATTTGACTATGACGTCATATGCTAGTATTTCATAGAACTCGTGAACTAAATTACCGTTTTGACAGTTCCTTTTTTGACTAGCAGTCAAATACCGTATTTGGTCCTCATGAGCTCAATACGTATTTATTCTTGACCATGATCTTATTTTTGTCAGTAAAAATCGATAAGGTATGTAAAAGACTTCAGTTAATATTTCCATGGTAATCATTTGTAAATAATTATCTAATTGATTTATTGTGGTCGTTAATGTTCCCGCTTCCATTATCATCAATTTTAAATGGGCCAAATACGCCATTATCGTTACTTTGTATTTATTTGCGAGTACGCCGAAGTTCCTGTTAGTTAAATTAATATTTTTACTTCATTGTGTTCTTTCGTAATCTCAAATTACTTTTATAATACCAAGAGAAAGCGAAATCGAAACTATATTTTTTGGTCCTGGGTAGCAAAGGAATGTTTAGCCAGACATTATGATTTCCAGAAAACCTAACAGTGGATTAGCATTAGGATTCAATATGAATTTATAAACAAGACAATACGTTCGAAAACTATAACTCGTCTATTAAATCATCGCGCTCCAGAGTATGAAACCTATCTAGCCTCCGGGCGGGCAACACGCTTCTAACGACTAAATGCTAGCAAATCAGCTAGTAAGAGCTAGTAATATATATATATTCTCGGAATGTATATATATTACTAGCTCTTACTAGTAATATATATACAGTGTGGGCAGGCCACATAGCGCGAAGATCGGATGGCCGATGGGGCAAAAAGGTCCTTGAATGGAGACCACGTACTGGCAAGCGCAGGGTGGGACGGCCACCTACGAGATGGACCGACGACCTGGTGAGGATCGCTGGATCTCGTTGGATGCAGGTGGCTACGGACCGGTCACGCTGGAGTGCGATTGGAGAGGCCTATGTTCAGCAGTGGACGTTAACAGGCTGAAATGATGATGATTCTCGGAATGTGCTGATTAAGCTCTTTAATTTGATACCTTACTCGGTTCTCTTCAAAAACTTTATACTTCATTACTTTATGCTCTCTGGAGGGCGCCATATTGAATTTAGTGTGACGTAACATAGCCTAACGATACCTTATTTATCAAATTCTGATAAGGAGTTTAGATGTTCTAATGACACAAATAAAACTCCTAAATACATTTATACATATCGGTCAAACAGTCTGGTAAGAAACAAGCCTATTAGAATTATCATCACAACAGAACACCCGCAAATTCCAGAATGTTCTCAAGAGTGTTGCAAAACGCTTCAAAGCCTCAGCCGCGTCTCGCGAACCGCCCGGCTAGTGAAAGCTGCCCAAAAATAGCTTATCAGAGCGAAACGTGTTTGTGAAATGGAAAACTTGCGAACTCCCATCGCCAAGTAGCCGATATTTCTCTGACAGTGAGGACTGTTTGACAAATTGAGAGCGCTGTGAACTTTATATGATACATTTCCATCCAAGTCAGTTTCTTGAGCATGTTCTATCCACCGTTGGAGTATGCCTATACAATTGACCTCTGTTCACAAAAGCAAATTCACACCCCAGACAATTTTACATGAACTTTTCTTTAGTATATTTTTACCTTCGTCAGTGTGAGATGGGTTTTAACTCAGGCTGGCAATTTAATCATACCGCCTCAACGTGATATAAGACGAATAAGTTAATACACAGATTTAGTTGACGTGAAACACGCAAGAAAAGTTACTATTCCATTCCAACAGATTCCCATCAATTTGGAACTATCATGTCATCATTCATTAGCATATTGGTAGTAAATTAAAATGACTTTGTATTTATTCATTCAGCCACGACCATGATGCATCCGCTCTCTTGCGAAGTCGAAACAAGAATGAGGTCGCCACTCGTTCCATTTTTAAATTTTCAATTGTCAGACCGCTTCGTGTGATACAGGCACTTTCACTGTCATTTTTTCGTCGTTTGCTTCGTTCACTGCGATTGGCCTTTGCCAGTTAGTGGATAGAAAGTTATGGGATCCATTACCTCTGTATAACAGCCACGGATAACACAGAATAAACTCCGTCCAATCGTTAATTTTATTTTTGAAGCCAATATTTTTCATTGCTGATGTCGAAAACGTATGGGTTTGGAACGTCAAAAGTAAAATGGTTCCCTGAATGGACTATATGTCAATTTATAGAACCTGGCTACGGACATTATGTCTGTCCAGATGTCCTTAGCAACACTTTAAGACATAAACTTTAAGAAATAAATATATATTCTATTAGATGATATGTTTACTTCAGTTGAAACAAGTGGTTAACTGATAATTAAACAAACTGGACTAACTCAGCGTTACTAGGCTCTTTTACCGATATTTTCTGTTAGCCAGTTATAACGAAGCTTCAATCCCACTATTGCTATCGATAAATTATACATCACACTGCAGACATATCACCTGTTCTTCAAAGTGAGCGCTGGCCGTGCTGCAATTTGTAGGTGTATCATAATAATTCGCTGCAACTTGGCTACGTCACAATATCTACAGTCCCCTCACAGCTGTTTGTGTAACCCGTAGCTCTATTCTCTGTTTCTACATCGATATCTTTCAAATTGATGCCTGATTGAGGATGTTAGCCAACTTTCAAATGACGTTTGACCAAAAGAATGCGATTATTCCACACGAGCTGCCATTTAAAGCGATTAATTAAAAAAATATATTGAACAGGTACATCAGTAGCAGAAGTGGAAGTCCACTTTAAAACTTATTTCCCTTGCAGCTCTAGCATGTGGCGGTAAATCCTTGCTTTTGTTAAACTTTTTGTCAAACTTCAAAAACCATTTGTTTTATTATTTTTATGTGTTGGGCTGCATGGGAAAAGAACCATTACTGTGGTCTTCCACAACTGCTGATGATGGTGCCCTGTTCACGCGGCTCCTCTTCACATTTACTACGGACCCCGCGCTGACTATATCCGGCACTGGTTCTTCGTTTTCCACAAAAATGTTGTCACTGCCTTTTTAAACACCACGGTCTCATTCTTTACGCCATTTCAGTCGCTTTCTAGGCCGATTGAGTTAACTTCTCGTTTCCAGCCTTTACTCTAGTTTGCACGACTTTTCCCACACGGCACGCCCTCTGCAGTCCCCTGTGGAAAAAGACCATTCGACCCACTTTTAACATCTAATTCAATACTCCAATTTGCCTGACAGGAGGCCAGCCTATCGCCGCTGCACTTGAGATATTATGAAAGTTTCCTCATTACGTTTTCCATCAGCGTTAGGTGGTCCGTATAATGTGCAGCCTCTGCTCTTTCATCAGTTTATAACATTAGTTACAGCGAAATTTTCCTTTCAGAGTACAAATATTTCGCTGACAACAAAATTGATAACAATTAAATACGAATTCATATTTCCATTGTCTTGCGCAAAATTGTCAAAACTCCCGCTATTCTGTGACTATTTATCTCACTCTTTCATAAGCGCAAGTCGGTAGGAGTGGAAGAGAGGGATGTAACCTGACATCTACACGCAACGGGTTTCCCCATATCGCAGGCCACTTTCCTTGGCTCACTGCGAATTGTTCGAATTTCTTCTTTCAATGCTATAGCACTAGGTGCAATTTCTCTTAAACCGTAAATAATATTTTGTCATCAAGAGATATTGTTAGAAGGTTGAATTAAGTTGATTGCGTTCAATCTATCTATAATAATAGCTAAATAGGAAAATATTCAGGTCTAGACTCTTTATGCGAGTAAACCTGATTCTTGTTTACTTAATTATCATAATACACGGCAGAGGCTTCGATGTGCACCTTGAGACTGATACATAACGGTAATGACAGGCTTATCCAAGCACGAGAATCTAATAAGCAAAAGCCGTTTGAAAACATGATTTTTGACGAAATTGTTCTGATTTTCGTTATGGACAGAGGTAAAATTCAATTGCAGGTGTTAAGTCATTTAGGCGGTAGTTCACTTCGAAAGGCAATTATGAATGAAGTTGACGGAGTGCAAAACGTCCGTGTTTCGATTCAACAAGAAAATATGATTCTCCGTGCGCGGCCATGCCAACGATCCATTCAGAATTTCGAGCGTGGAATCCAACCTCTTTCACTTTTGCCTCTTTGCGACTTATTGAAAGGAAAAAAAAAATAACTGGCTTGTCGGCGTAGCGGTATCTTGCTTAGGTGACGATGGTACCGGCTAACCGCCTGCAAATTTGCACCTTATGATGTTCTTGGTGTTAGTTGACATAATATTACATAGTTGATTCATCTAATATCCTCTTATTATTGATTTCTTTACCGGGACCCCCTAAATGGGTACGTACTGCCTAAAATATTCGATGTCTATCATAATGATATCACAAAACATCCTTAAATTAGTCTGGTCAAAAATTTGTCACGAAAGCTTTCTTTTGATAAATCTTCAAACAATTTGCATGATTTACAAGTCAAATGAATCCGATAACGCGGGGTCAAAGATGTCCTCTCTTGTATAATGTCAGGCGGTGTCGCATTGTCCTTACTGCATAAATTGTCATTGAGGTTGCATTAACAATACGACACATGCTTCGGTTTATACACATGTTATGTTAGTACTCACCTAGGGTTACCTATTTAAAGTTTACGGTTTTAAGTAAATTCCGAGCTGAAAGTCGGTGAACTAAAACATGATTTTTTGACCATTTTACAAACATTTCTATCGTCTTCTACGTAGCATGGTGGTTGTTCTGTTAAAGTAGCATCATATTCCAATAGTCCATCTACTTGAAGTAGTTGTAATAAACGACCCCAATTTGGTCTATATGGATTCACTATTTAGGACAACCGAATGGAAACCCTGCCGCGAAATATCCATATATGTCCGGAAGAATCGACCATAGGCGCCCTGTACAAAGTAACCTATTTTCTGTTATTGTTATAGTTATTCAATTTGTACTGGCTGATGTCTACTTATCTTTATTATTGGTATTCTCTGTTAGCGCTTCCTTCTGCTACGTGTATTTCAATTCCCTTTAGTAGGGACTATTAATTTTAATTAATGATTCGTTGTTTATTGTCATGACATTGTATGTTGGCTTTCTATGTTTTTAGAACTTGCTTTTGAGCTACGGACCTTGATCTGCTTGACCTCTAGCCATTGTTAGAGCCATAACAATCAAGTTCGCAACAGTTTTCACAGTCCTCATCTCTTGGCCCCTTTCTATCACCCAGAATTTAAATCGCCAATTTTAAGACTCCGTCCTCGACAAACACTCTGTCTGTCGGACGACAATGTTCTCAATTCGGCCGGGTTGCATAGAGGCAACGTAATCTAAGAGGCTCGCCGGTAACGGATGACACAAGCGGTTACGCCTTACGGTACTATCCGGAGAGGGGATATTCGACTTTCGAACTCACGCGCACGAAAGCCGTTGCTCCAGCGCTCGGATGCACTCGGAACCAGTCGGCAATCTCCGGCAATCCGGAATTCCGAACGCCCGCGCAAATACCTTCCCTATCCAATCCGCAAATGATACCTTTTGCAGCGATAGGCGAACGTGCGATTCAATGACGGTCCGCGGTAGCAATCGTGATATAGTTTCTTCAATGTGGAATGTAATCTCGCACTGGTAAAGACGATGTTCGTCTGCGCTGCTCAACGTTCCGTTAGCAGTGAAAGTGTTCAGGCAAAAGTGAAACGGTATGATTTAGAGCGACTCGGCCCGAATTCGGAATTGGCGTAAAAATCGCGAGCGGCAAAAATGTGAGAGGTTGCTTTTCTTGGGATTTCCCATCGGCAGTTTTTTATCTGCATGTTTTCTTCTAAACATCACGGTTCAACTGCCCGTTCAACGAAAGTTCAACGTTTCGCCGCCGCCTGCCAGCTGAGCCATCATTTATTTTTTGGCATTCTCAAGTCATTCCCGAATCAGTAACCGATTACATTTTTGTAAGAAATTCTTCAGATGCATCTTCACCACTTTTCATCTCTTTATTGTTTTAATATTTTCTGGTTAAGTACTAAGATTTTTTTCTAGGTGACTTAATCTGGTCATCAAAGATCATCATGTCGGCTCGAAGGAACACTTGCACTCCATTCATATGAGCTGTCACATTTATTTCACAACCTAACAAATTGGGTTGGTGGTCTCTTGGGCGTGCTGGTTTGTTTTATGTGTGATTTGTGAACTTCCGGATTGAAATATTGACGTGGAGATGGAGTGGGATGTAAAAGAGAATACACTAGTCAAAATTTCAACTTGTTGGAGTTATAATTGACCGAGCAAGCGAAGCGTCTCCGTCCAGGATTGGGCAAAAATGCTTTCGTATGTCCGGATGTTATCCTCTACAAGCCGCTTTTCTCAAATGATTTCGTGATTTTTGTGGGCGGGTTCGATAATAATATAGTTTATTTCTTGTCGTTTCAGTTTTTGGAAATTTTCAAAATGGCGGAGATGAGGAGGATTTAAAATTTAAAAAAAAATACTGTAGTCCAAACAGCTCGACGGATTTTAACAAATGAGGTGTCGGTGGATTTTTAGAGATCGTGAGAGTAACAGGTTATATAATTTTAGTGAAAAGTCAATAGGTTTAACTCCGCAAAATGTAGTTTACAAAGTTATTTGTAACGTAACCAGGTGCATTCATAATTTCATGTGTTATTAAAAGAAAGTGTCACTCTCGAGGTCTACAGCTCTCAGAGGCACTATTTCATAATAACTTTATTGCACACAATTAATATACAGACAACAAGACATACATAAAAAATACTTCAGCAAACCAAATTAAGATGAGAAAGGTCGATTGCTGAGCATGGGCAGACCATGTGTGCAACAATATGATTTACATAGTACTTACCTAAATAAATAATATAAACTAAATATACGAGTGCCTACATAAATATAATATAATACGCATACGCTTGCTGAACATAAATAGAGGAGGTCAATAAGCTTGATTTTTGCCACCAAGGCGTAAAAACAAAGGCGGCGCATTATCAGTTTGACATTTTGGAGCGTGTTGTCAAGCCACTGATCCACATTTTATTTTCCAACCAGCATTGGACTCAGCACCTGCACACAAAGCGCGAACCACCCAACTCTGGTTCAAGCACTATTTGTCCGGTTTAATGGACGCCGAAGATTGGCCCTCAGACATCCCGGATCTTAGCCCTTTGGACTACCGAATATGTGAACTTGTAGAGGAAGAAGGCCTGCTCGAATCCTCGTACCATCGAGTCGTTAAAGCGTGACTTGGTGGCTGCAGCTGCTTCTGTACCAATTGTATGAAATGTTAATAATTAACAATTTATGTTAGTTTAAATGAACAACTCTACTCCCGCGCCCCCGCGCCTATGCGGGAGGCATCGCGATTTATAACCTTGTGCCGTGTCATTTAAATGCAAAACCTATAACGGAAATAATATTTCTAGAAATAACTTGGGAGGTGAGTGGAATTAATAGAATAATTATTTTTTTGCTAAGTTTTCAAAAACTTGGAATAATTTGTCTATCTATCTTATCAAATAAAGAATATTATTTAATGTAACTTGCTTATGTCACCGTAAGATAGTCAAATCATTTACGTTTCTTTTGTTTGAAAGACTATTCGGGGGTTTCGCTGCGCTCGCCCCCTCTAGTCTCTACCTAAGCTACCGCAGTGTTTGCCCTGGTATTTCGTTTGCAATTCAAGTTTAAACCAGCTTACTATTTAACGGTTTTAACCGTTAGCGTATCAACTAACGCGTCATATAGTAAGCAGTACGCTACAGTTTACTATCTGTCGATAGTTGACCAATTAACGAGAAAAAAACGTTAGTTTATCAACTAACAATTTTGACAATCTTGCGGTGACAGTTATAGTTTTCCTTCCGATAAGGACTTAGGCAACGAACTTTAAATTTCCCTGGTACATAGTTTATGGCTAGACTAGGACTACTATAAACATCCAAGACCTGCGAAGATCATGAATTTAGAAGTTGCACAGATTTACCTTACCCTGATGTGTGATAAAACTGATAAATGACGCAGAAGGTTCAAATCGAAACAAAATATTGTACCTCAACCTCATTATCATTAGGCAGAATTGCGTCGTAGTCGCTAGTAACCTAATTTCACAAATCGATTGTCCGACCGAGACGTCAGTGGAGTTGTTCGACAAACGTGTAGCAGTATGCGGCTTTAGCGTGGTTGGAAGTGTTCTTCCACTAGTGCTTTCTCTGCTACTGGCGGTTGGCTGTTAGCTCCGCATATCCCTCCCCGGTCTTCGCCAAGTGGGACAGGTCTTCGACTCCCCGGATACATTGTTCCATTTCCGAATGTCGGAGAGCTGAAAATGTAGTCTATTTACGTTTCAGTTCAATAGGACAGTTTAAAGAAATTATGCGTCATTGTATCATAAAATTGCACTCCTCTGCTAACCCGTATTAGAAAAGGCATGAAGAAGGCAAAAGGATTTTTGAGTTTTAAATAACCTTTCAGTAATAGTGATATCGTTTCTTGTGGGACAACCCATTGCTTCATAAAACTATTTTAATGCAAAACCGATACTCGTTTTCCTTATCTCCGCATTCAAATAATGTGTCAAGAAAAATTGTATCATGATTTCCCAATAAAACAACATATCCATTAACAAACAGGTCGTCTGTAACCTTCTGTACAACGCGCAATATCTGTGCACTTGGAGCAGTGACGTCATGAGGGCACTTGAGGTTATTCCATTCCAGCGTGTGGTGCACAGATAACTTGTCGGGGGTGGCGGCGGTTACAAGAGATGCACACACGGGCGAGAGAGTGAGGTGGAAGCTCGCTCACGGGCCAAGAGACTTGGAGGGGCCTGTACGAAGCCAATAAGCTCTCAACTCGCCTTGGAAATGGGCACAGAGTTTCCAAGCCAATTTAGTCCGGTTTTTATGTGGGATTTAGTTCAACTATACTGAGGTAAGCAGTTGTGTTGTCGTGTGTGTGATTCAGCGTCGTGTGAAGACGGCACAGTGGAAGGTTGAGAGTGGAAACCATTCATATGACACTAGTTATTTTCGCAGCACGGTTAATTAACCTTATTTGGTTGTTTAGTGTGAATTTGTTGATTACGCGGTCTATCAACGGAGCTAGTTTATCCTTAGATCTTTAATTTTCAACCTTTTGACTTTGGTTAATGTGTTCGAAAACCAATGAAAATTTCCTGCATGCTCAGGCCCTATTAAGTGTTAAATGTCTATGAGGGCGAGTGGTGTCAGTTTTCATGTTGCATTAAGTTTTATAAACCCAACATTTCCTCCCTACTCCACATTCGCCGAAACAAAGTTGATTAAGAGTGACTTTTGTTAGTGTTGCAGAATGTTGAGGAAGCGAGAACGTTTGATTGTAGAAAACTTTTAAGTCTGCCTACCCCTTTGAAAGAAGGCGTGAGGATATCATGTATAACCCTGAATCGCATGTCGCAATAACCTGTCAAATGTTTGTCCAAACGTTCAGCCAGTGTGATATTTTCATCGAGTCGGGATCAAATGTATTTTCAGACCGTGTTTGTGACCAGCGAAAGTCAAGTGAAAACCGCTATTTTCAGTCTATTGATATTTCGAAGAGGCTATTTATAGATGTCGTTACCGTTCAGAAGATACATATTTGCATTGGTTTGTTTATCTATCACTTTGTGATAAGAATAGAAGAGTTATTTGTGCCTATTGTCAGGGAATAAGAATTTGTTATTATCTGTAGCACGTGATTTGCCATTGTGCTAGTCTCGCTCGACACGTGACATTGGCAAAATTATAACAAAAACTTAACTTATTACCTGTTTATTTCTGGTTGAGATAGTTGTTTTTATTTTACGATCTTCTCTCTAGGGGTTTTATTTGATTTATTTTTCCAATTACCAAAATCGTACTACAAATCAACTGTAACTGATGACTGCATGTAAAAGTTATTAATTTTATTCGTTTGTATTGTTGTTTTAGTTGACTTCGAATTTAACACCAAAACAAATTCCCAAATCGTCAGCCAAACCCAATTGTCCCAATCCAATCTTGTCCACCTGTAAATCAGACATCACCAACCAAACCTCAACGGTTACCGCCGCCCTTCCCTCTCTAACACATACAATCAGAGCGAGACAGAACCACACGGACCTATAGGTGCCCACATCCAGGTCAGTAGGTCGTCGCATGTGGGTCGCGAGGCAACCAGCCCTGAACTTGCCGCTGCTGGTACATGATTGTGTAGCTAACGGATGATGGGCTTTCTGGAGCGAGAACGCGTGGTAGACATTGCCAAAGGCATTTATGGTATCCAGCTTTGGGAAATTTTCGTGATTTTGCGATTTCAAATGTCATCGTCATAAAACTCAGCCGGTTTGTTCTAGATTATTTGTTATCCATACTCATTACTAAGGCTTCGTTCTCATTACGGCTGAGTGCAGCGTCGACTCACGAAATAACGCATCCTCACCAATCGAGTTTGTAAATATTTTAATATGGGGACACTTAAATATTACGTAAGCAGAATTTTAGTAGCTCTTCGCCCTCCACACCCCCTTATAAGCAAAAGTAGGTAAAGTTGGAAAATGGTAACGTAAACATTGGTATTTTTTTTATCTGTTCAAGATTATTTATGGTTATTGACCGACGGACGAAGCGTCCCCGGTTCAGGATTGGGCAAAAATGCTTTCGTCTGGCCGGATGTGTGTACGGATGCTATCCTCTACAGGTCGCATTTCTCAACTGATTCTTGTGAGCAGGTTCGATAAAAAATTTATTTTTTTGTGGATTCAGTTTTTGGAAACTTCAATAAACCGCTACAGTCCAAACAGCTGGACGGATTTTAACAATTGAGGTGTCGTTGGATTTGTAGAGACCATCAGAGTAACAGGCTTTATAATTTAAGTGAAAAGTCAAGGTTGGGTTTATGACCAAAGTTAAAAAAAAATACAAAGTTATTGATGCGGCCACTTCCATACTCCATGTACGTAGCCAGGTGCATTCATAAGTTTGTATGTGGTATTGGTAAAATTGTTGTATGGGAGCCCCCTTAAATATTTAATTAATTCTGTTTTTTAGTATTTGTTGTTATAGCAGCAAGAGAAATACATCATCTGTGAAAATTTCATCTGTCTTATTATCACCGTTCATGAGATACAGCCTGGTGACAGACGGACGGACGGACTGACAGCGGGGGCTTAGTAATAGGGTCCCGTTTGGTAACCTTCGGGCACGGAACCCTAAAAAGCTTTAAAAAACCGACTTTAATCAAACCCTATTTGATTAGCAACAATATCAGTAACGTATCCCAAATTTCCAACCCGTTAAATACCTACTATTGAGCACATGATGCCTTCCGAGAATAAATGCAGGAGTAACGGAAAATAATACAAAATTGCTAAATATTTCTGGAGTTCCCTCGATTTCTCCAGGATCCCTTCTTGAGATACTGACCAGATGTGAATGAGGCCCATCGGAAGGTAAACCCTCTCGAACAAAAAAAAAGAATTTGCCAAATAACCTTCTTGAAGAAATCGCTAAAAAACATTAAAAATATATCCCGACGATTTGAGAACCTCCCATAATAATCTTAGAAAAATCTGTATGTTTCTGAAGCGAAAGATCTTTCTATGTGCAAATCCTCGAAGGCCTCTTATCTGTAAAGCTTTGAAAGACGGCAACATGAAAAATCTCCAATGTTGTAGAAACATCATTACTTCAAGAGAAATTGATTTTCAGACTGCATTCTGGCTCTTATTTCACTTGGATGTATTGTTGAATATAGATTAGTTTCTCGTATATCCGGTATTTCATCCGACGACTTCATGTTACCGACTTAATTAGCTCCTGCTGCTGCAGTAAATCCCACGTTCAGCCTGTTATTCAATACTCAATTTTGCATGATAGGGGGCTAGCCCATCGCCGCCAGCTCGGTAAATAAACGGACTGCAATATCCACTCCAGATGATAAATTTATTGATGACCTTTCGAAGAGAACAATACGGAAGCATTTGCGGCGCGCGGGCAATGGCGATCTATCTCGATTACAACTTATCTACTTATCTCTTACACTTCACACCATTTCGCACATGAGTTGGCAGTGGCACAGAACTAACCCTCCTTCATTTTTAACTGACTTTAAAAAAGAGGAGGATTCTCAGTTCGTCGGGATATGTTATGTTTCTTTTTGTATCGATGTTCAGCGATTTCTCAAAGATGGATGGAACTATTTTTTTATTTATTTTCAAGGGCGTACTTACTGATTTGACATCAGGTCAGGATCTGATGATGTGATCCTCGAGAAATCGAGGCAATTCTTCAAATAGACCTATACCTATAGCGATATTTTGTATTTTTCATAGTCACTTTTGCATTTACCCTCGGTATGCATCATTTTGTGAAGCGGAACTAAGCTTGAAGACCACAGATGGCCACCGGAACTGTTCCATACTATAAAGACTAGATATCCTACAGTTCGCGATATGATCACTTTATTAAGGTTGGCCAGTAACGTGTGCTGTGGTGAAATGGAAGATATGGTGACGACGTAGGTACCAGAATCTCTGCCCCAGAATTTATCGACGTCGCTCAGGATCCGATGATGGCATCTTTGATAAATAAATACACCTGTGGATATGTTTTGTAACAAATACCGTGTTACTACAAAAAACGTTCCACATAGTTTAGCGTTAAAACAAACGTCAACTCCTGTACATTTTTGTCTTTAGACAAGTGTTGAACAGGAGTTTATTTTTTTGTGTTCGTCGGTTTTACTTTTTGTTTAAATTATACCAAGCCTTCTGGGAACCCCGCAACGGTATTGAGCGAATCACACTCGTGTTACTATTATTAGAGCTCTCTGTGAAACAAGGCTAAAGGAGTTGTACATCGAATGGAGTTGTACGCTATTTATAGTATCGTTATCTTTTGTTTTGTGCTGGGTCTGATAGCATGTTGTCACTGGGTTTGATATTGTTGCTAGATTGATGCAGTGAGCTTTGGAGTTGAGGCAGTATTTGGCACAAGCCATGAGGCTTAAGTTAGTTCTATCTTGTGTCTTCTTTTCAATTTGATGATTTACTACTTAGCATCCTTGTAGGTCTCTTCAAGGTCACCTAAAACATGACCTAGAGAACATTTACTTAACGTAACTATTAGACGCTGAGAACTGTCAAATGCACATCTTTCTCTGCACAATTTACTTCCCAAATCCCAAAAAATATATATGTTATGAAGACGTCCTTTTCCTTCAATGTTTATGTTTGAAAACATCGTATATATAAAAAGGAAACAGAACGAAAACATTAGATGTATGTTTGAAATTCAGAAATAATCAGTAGCTTTTGAAAACTAAATAAAAAAATGTGAGCTGTTGTTATGAACTTTATTTTAATATGGTTGTGACCAAAATTCCAACCACCACGATACCCGCGAACTAAGATCCTAATACGCCTGCTTTAACATTCCCGTCGTGAACGACGCCCTCCCTCTATATGCCCTGAAGAACACCAAGTTATCCATGAAACTATTTTTCCCCTACGCGGTGGCAGAGGCACAGAGATGCGCACACTTTGAGCCTTCTACTTGGGACCTCTAACTCCTTGAGGAACATAGGGTTTTAGTAAAAGGCTTTTACTTCTGTCGGTCATCAGCGGCCTCAATGATTGCTGTCTAGTTGATTCCCATTGACTTGGCTTCGTAAGCAGTTGTCCTGCTCGAGGATCACTGGTCACCATCTCTTACGTTTTCCTTCAGGGTTGTCGGGTCAGACGGGACTCTCCCTTCCAACGCTATTTCCGTTCTAGGATCGCGCCATGCATTGTTTCTGGTATGTCGTCTCCCGAAGGTCCTTATTTGATATCGTTTGTGGCCAAATAATGAGCCCCTTGAACACTTTGCGTGACAGAGGGCTAGCCGAACGCTTCTGAGCGACTCATACACACAAGTACCTCCAAGCCGATACCTAGGTACGTGACCAATTGGACGCAACGTGCCTCAAGTCACGTGGCCGGGTCGCGAGTGAGTACTCACTGAGTACTGCGCGCGCGGGAAAACTCACGGGAAGGCGAGACAAACGTGATCATTTTACATATAGGCACATACATTGCTTATGGCCCCACACTAGGATACCCTGTGTCGCGGGAACTAGAAACAGCGACGTCACACACAAATAAACCTCCAAGATCTGGGTGTTTTTTTCTGTATCCCGGGCGGGGATCGAACCCGGTACCTCGAACTCCAGGCAGAGCCACTACCGCAGCTCCACAGGTCGTCACACATTGTATAACATTCAAACTCAAGTCTTCAAGTGTGTGTATATCAACACACAGCCTAAACCGCTGGTCCTAGAGACATGAAACTTTGTACAGGAGTTGCTTATATAGCGTACCGCAGCACTAAGAAGGGATTTGGCGAAATGCATTCCTTATAGGGAATTTTGTACGAAAATCAAAAACTACTTGACTTATGTATGAAGCTGAAATTTTGTTGGTATAGGTAGTTTATAGGTTAGAGTTGTATGAACCTCAAAAACACTGTAGTTGCATGCCATATAGGAGAAGATGTAGAAGAGACGTCTAAATGGCTATTGAGAGCTTTAGCGACAGGGCGGCGGAGGGTGGTGGGGGTGCTACCCCACAGGGAGGGGGGGAGGGTAATGTTTGTATGAGCTGGTAATTATTGTGCGAGCGAAGCCGCGGGCACCTGCCATGAAAGTTATAAAGTAAGCAACGAATTTTTTCAAGTTATAGTTACTTAATGCTCCCACGGATGTCTTTATCATCAGAATTTTAGTATAGGCAGTAAATATATTGTTTACCAATATAAGTTTTGACTGCCAAATATGTTAAATTTGGTGAACATTTTACATCTAAAAAAAAATAGTGTTCCCTTGTAGTTCCACAGAAACGTATTGGTTGCTAAGGTCGACGTTATAGTCAAATGCTGTCTTTTTAAAACAAAATTGAGTTTATAAAATACATCTGTTTGAAATATACAATTCTGATGATATCAAACGTTTTTGTTGAAATAGGTTTCTAGGCGTATTGGACTACCTACCTTGTCAAATACTGTATTGCTGCACTAAACCGCAAATCTAGCGAAAGCACACACCCCTGGCAACACTCAGCCGCCATTCCAGCGCGCTAAACAGACCGTACAATTAAGCTAATAATTTAGTACTTGAGCTAACTTCGACGTCATATTGTGCAAAGCCACCTTGGCCAAAATGAAGACATCCTACGTTAGCACGAACATTTGCGCATCTTGTAATACGAATCGGGCTGTCAATCATCCTTATGTATAAAGCAAATAAAGGTTTCTTCGATATGGCTAACGTTCGTTACTTTATGGGTCAGAATCGCGTGCGGTTTCAGTAAAATCATCATTTGCTGTTGACAGTTCGATTACTTCACTGTACTCGTTTATTATGAGGCACGGTGCTATTACTGTACGGACGACCTGAATGGCCGAGTCGGCAGTGACCCTGCCTACGAAGCAAAGGGTCCCGGGTTCGTGTCCCGGTGGGGGCAAATATTAGTTTGATGAGGACAGATGTTTTACCCTAATCATGGTTGGTATCTATTTAAGTATAATATTTATCTATATAAGTATGTGTATCGTTGTCTAGTACCCAAGATACAGGGAATCCTAGTTTGGAGCTAGATCTATGTGTGTAAATAGTATTCAAGGTAGTATTATTATCGCGTAAGCGTGAGTAAAGTAATTCTAGTACCCTTAAAAAGTAGGAAATATTATATTATAAATGGCTACTACTACCCTTTCGCCGGACGGTACTCAAGTCGGTCCCTGATTCTATTATGACATTGTAGGATATGTCCATTAATTACGGGAGGTGTATAGGGGGGGAGGGGGTCAAGCCAAATCTCACCTCTGAGAGGGGAAGGGGGGGGGTCCGGTCTCGGTCGGTCTCTCGCACTCCCGAGGCGTCTCGTTTCCAATCTGTGAATGCAGGCGCGCTCTGAGCACTGGCGCGCTCTGGGACCCGAACGATGGTGAACTATGCCTGGTCAGGTCGATGTCAGGGGAAACCCTGATGGAGAACCGTAGCGATTCTGGCGTGCACATCGATCGTCGGAACTGGGTATAGGGGCGTAAGACTGATCGAACTGTCTAGCAGCTGGTTCCGTCCGAAGAGTCAGAAAAGCGTACGTGTTTTTTCCTCTTAGAAATCAATGTAAAATTGCGAGGAAATTGGGTAAAATTAAAATAATTTGTGGTTTCTTGATTCAAATATGTCTAATGGTGCTACAGTAGTTCCCATTTGTATTTATTGTAAAATTATATAACTGTGATTCTAGTCTACGATGTAATAAATCCTAAATACTAGTCTAATCAAAATAATGTAGCAAATTGAATTGAATTTACAAATTCAAACTTAAAAAAAAAAACAAGTGAGATTTAGGGGGCAGGGGGGGTCAGAAAATCGTCTAAAACGTCTCACGTGTTTAATGGACGCCCCCTAAGTGGCTACCCCTTCGGCATGCGGTACTCAAAGTATTGGTCTCTTATTCTACTGCGACATTGAAGGATATGATTTATATTTACATCAGTAGTTCAACTGCCTCTGCCACCCCGCAAGGGAACAGGGCCCCAATTCTGCTGGCACAATGACCGCTCAGTGACTATAACGTGGCGATGGTCAACTTTAGGTATCCATTATTTGGCGTTGTATCTTTTTCTAGGTCATTAATAGTAAAAATTGAGGTAAAAGTCGGATAAAAGTTGACCGTCGTCATTGGGTCGTTGTCTACAAGTATTGGGCCACCGACGTGACGTCTTAGACTATGTATTGCTATGTATAAGAACTACTGGAGAAGTCAGTAAGTTTGTCCTCAATCTCACATCACACGGAAATACACGAATCATCACAAAAACAAAAGTATCTCCGCAAGCACTTCGGCGCCGAATTATCGTAAAAGAAACGGGGTTAGTGTCTGTGCCGAATGCCGAGCGAGGAATGCAATGTAGGGAATAAGAATTGGACTGATACAGTACGTGAAGGGATAGTGTAAAACACTTGGAAACTATAGGGGGTCCGAAACGCCATGAATTGCTTCGAGAAAATTGGTACTGGTGGTTAAGGTATATAGTATATAGGTATGATTGTAAGGTATGTAGTTAGGTTCGATATTTGTCTATGCGATAATATTGTATACGGGCCTCTTTAGAGTGGGCGTTCACTTTGACACTGTTACGTAATTTGTAATTTTAAAAAAGAAAGAGGCTTGGATGTGAAAAGTCAATGTGACACCCTTCACTTTAGGCTTCGGCCAGCGACTGATCTAAATTATATAGTTAGGATTAGCTTAATGGCTATCGAGCCAGTTTGATCCCTTTTATACAAATTGTAACCATATTCGATCAATAAACACAACTCTAGTGTTACCAAAGTCTTTATAATTGCCTACCTAATCTGTAGGGCTAGCAAGTCAAGTATAGGCCGTGATAGGTAGTGCTCAAGACACTACAGTACCGTGTGCCTTTGCGCGACTTAGAAAATCGTAAAGCAACGGCAAAGTTAGTTGTCCGCAAAAGTTGAGTTAGCACCTCGCTGTGATGACGTCACTGCGTCTGTCACGTCTAGTCTAGGGCGAGGGTGAGCGAGCGAGGAACGGTAAATCAACTCAAGCCAAGTCAACTTTGGCGGGCAATATGTGTTTCTGCAATTTCGATTGGGAAGGCATTTTACTGTTTGATGTAAAAGGTTGACAATCACAACCGTGACGTATCCACGAAGGTCCACTCTATGCCCTCCTTTTCTCCCGCTAGGTGGCGCTGGCGTAGTTGGAGGCAAAGAGTTTCATTCATCAGAGGTTAAGTTCAAGACAAGACAAAATTGTTTATTTGTTCATCAATGTTTGTAACTAGTTTTTATATTATTTACAGTGTTTCAAATGATGGTACCCAGTGGTACTGGGTGTACAAATAATAACCTTATTATATAACGTCTTAAATCTAAATTTAATCTAAACATATTTAGAGTAGTGCACATATTTACAACTCAAATCAGTATTTTATTATAGTTTTATTTTATGACTCTAGCGCCCATTTGCACTAAACGTAAGTTAGGCGTCCTAGTTAAGATTCACCTAAGCCTAAGAACAGGAGCAGCCTAAACAAGTTAGGAAAGAACTTAGGCGATACTTATGTTTTGTGCAAATGGCAGTGAGTATACTAATATTGCGTTGCCACCGCTTCACAAACTTCAAAAACACGTCACGTGATCTTTCAAATACACTTGACACTGGGAAAATTTACCTCAAATGAGGTTAGGTAGCCATATATTTTAAGAAGAAGTAAACATAATTTGGCGACTTTTAACAGACTTCTTCAACTACACTAGCGCCATCTGCAATGAGCTTTTCAGATTAGGTGCCATTCTCATCACGTGACATTGGCGAAATTATCGTGGCAACACACGATAGAAGGCCATAACCAAAAAACTTAACTTAAGTCAGAAACACTATAAACCTGTGTAAAACACTTGTGAGGCAGGTATAGTACAGCCTGCTCTTTGCACAACCTTCCAGCGAAGATGAGCTCGCGTGCCGAGGTGGCCTCGCTTGCCACGATCAAGGTTTCTATTCCTACTCGAAACTGAATCGTTGGAAAAGTTAACTGTTTTGAGGCCCGGACGCACCACTGACTGGGGCACTCAGTCATGCTGTGACTGTATTATATATGTGTTTATCTACACACGTATCATAAACCCTCTTTACTGCGTCCAAAAACCGCACGTTACGAACAGCATAATGTTATACTGCTTGGTAAAAAATCATTTCTTATCTTAATATTGATACATTATGACCATCATGCATAAATTTTCGACAAATTATGACAATAAAATTTCGAACGCCGTCGCCCGCCTGCGTGCCGCCCCTTTTTTCTCTGTGAAGTTGGTACTGAACAAGCTAAACAAGTGCAGAGCAATTATCAATGCCACCATGCCGGTCGAACATGCAGTTGCTGAACACATCAAAGAGAGCTTATGATATATGTGTAGTGAAACTAGTCTACGTAACTGTATATAATTAGGCATTATGTATCAGTCACATAAACTACTATTATATTGTATATGTCTTGTTGCCTAGGAACGTTTGCAAAACTCGTTAAACGTTTCGTTCACTCACTTGTCTGACGGAAGTTTAGCGACTTGGATAAACGTCGGTCTTTAATTAACGGTCTAGGGTGTTAGTTAGGTGTCTGATTTAACCAACTAACTGCGACATATCGACAAAATCGACGCTTTTTGAAGTTATTTTTCTGCTGTTCAAAAGAAGTCCCAATTTAAATAAATTAGTATAACAATTTTGGGAGTTAGTGTCCTTGTGTAAATGTACAAAGGCCACTGTCATTACCCTGATTTGCCAAATGCATTTTTAGTGTCCTTGTGTAAATGTACAAAGGCCACTGTCATTACCTTAGTGTCCTTGTGTAAATGTACAAAGGCCACTGTCATTAGCCTGATTTGCCAAATGCATTTTTAGTGTCCTTGTGTAAATGTACAAAGGCCACTGTCATTACCCTTATTTGCCAAATGCATTTTTAGTGTCCTTGTGTAAATATATAAAGGCCACTGTCATTACCTTAGTGTCCTTGTGTAAATGTACAAAGGCCACTGTCATTAGCCTGATTTGCCAAATGCATTTTTAGTGTCCTTGTGTAAATGTACAAAGGCCACTGTCATTACCCTTATTTGCCAAATGCATTTTTAGTGTCCTTGTGTAAATATATAAAGGCCACTGTCATTACCCTGATTTGCCAAATGCATTTTTAGTGTCCTTGTGTAAATGTATAAAGGCCACTGTCATTAGCCTGATTTGCCAAATGCATTTTTAGTGTCCTTGTGTAAATGTACAAAGGCCACTGTCATTACCCTGATTTGCCAAATGCATTTTTAGTGTCCTTGTGTAAATGTACAAAGGCCACTGTCATTACCCTTATTTGCCAAATGCATTTTTAGTGTCCTTGTGTAAATATATAAAGGCCACTGTCATTACCCTGATTTGCCAAATGCATTTTTAATGTCCTTGTGTAAATGTACAAAGGCCACTGTCATTAGCCTGATTTGCCAAATGCATTTTTAGTGTCCTTGTGTAAATGTACAAAGGCCACTGTCATGACCCTTATTTGCCAAATGCATTTTTAGTGTCCTTGTGTAAATATATAAAGGCCACTGTCATAACCCTGATTTGCCAAATGCATTTTTAGTGTCCTTGTGTAAATGTATAAAGGCCACTGTCATTAGCCTGATTTGCCAAATGCATTTTTAGTGTCCTTGTGTAAATGTAAAAAGGCCAATGACATTAGCTGCTTTTGTTACCCTATTGTTTGTAAACTTCTACTTCATGGAAACTTGTACGCAGTTGTCAAAGTTATTCAGACAATAGTTTTGAGCCGCCTTCGCAGTAGTGGGCCTAATTGTTCTAACCAAGAGCGTCACAGAAAAAGTCGATAAATGACTCTTCCCAGGAACCTCTGCCACCAAAAGCGCGAACCATTCAGCAATGTTAATTTACTATAATAATTTACAATGTCATACGACAAGCCAAACGTTGCTTCCGTATTAGAAACCTTGGTTGCTTTGCTGTGGGAAATTGAACCTTAATTTATACCAATGAAGGTTAAGTATGAGTTGCGAAAAAATCGTACAGCAGAAGACACGCTTTATGGGAGTATATGAGTGTAAAGTATGAAGGTATTTTGCTGATAATGTGATAAGAAAAGGTAATTTAATAGCGACATATGTACATGGGTGGAATGCAAAAGTAATTAAAACTAACTTTTAATTAAAATCAGGCTAATCAATGGCTTTTGTATATTTCCACAAGGACGCTAAAGGACAACAAGAAACTCTTTATTACATCCTTAGGCCGGGACGCACAATCGATAAATCGAAGTTTGACGGATATTCAGTCATGCTGCTGTCGCTGTCTCACCCGAGAAATGACAACACTTTTAAGCGGCACTCAACTTGAGCAGCACTCTGAGCATTGATTGGGCCAATAGTGTGGGAGCAGAAGTGCCTCGGGATTTTGTACATCGTCCTTATTTCTTGAGCCATAAGGATAATGATCATGCAGCATATAACAATCTAAATACTATATAAGATTTATTCCCGAAAGTCGCGGGTTCACTGCCGACTCGGCTATTCGGGTCCTCATACTGAAATCAATCAAAAATAAAATAAAAACGTGCAAAAGGGGCGTCTTTTATGCTTTTCGGTCTCAAAATATGATGAAATTTTGATATGAATCCATAATTCAGCTTTCCTATTGTAATCTATTGATTAGTATTGAGTACATATTTGTTGCAAGTCCAAGGCTTTATACATTATTGAAATTGGATTAAGGCTAGCATGCGCAATCTTATCAGTTTGCAAGTATGCCTATTAGTATTATTATTATTATTATAATGTAAAGTAAAATAACTACCGCATAATAAACTGTTTTCTAAGAAGAGTCGGTCTACTTCGTGTAATTTGACAATTTAGTTCCTAGTTGTATTGAATAACTGGCTGAAAAATGCCTTTGCCACCGTATTGGGGGACAAAGCGTGTCACGTTCTTCTTGACGCTTTTAGGGTTCCGTATCTTAAAAGGAAAAAAGTAACCTTTATAGGATAAAATTCTTTGTTCGTCCGTCTGTCTATCAAGACTCTTTTTCACAGGAGCGTGTGGACGCACCAAGTTGAAATTGATATTAATTACTCAGGTCTGTGGTCCCCTATAGATGTGAAAAAATCAAACTTAGATTTACGCCGTTTATGCTACAGTACTCCCTAAACTCGCGAGGGAATCAAAACCTGAAGGGTATTACCTCCCGTTGATTGGCCTAAAATCATGAAATGAGTCCGACCCGCACTCGGCTGTTTGTCAAGTCAAATTTTACTTTAAAATCTTTCAGATCTTAAATCAATTTAGGGCACAAATATTTGAGTGTAGCAGCGATACTGACAATTACGTTTTCCGACCCCGATGGCTCGTAGTAACTAGAGCGTGTAGCCTCTTTTTTGTTCTACTGGACCGATGATATTTTGCTGATGTTTAGTAATCGATATCTAATCGATTGCGCTACCCAATCGATTCCCATGGCGAGAAATATACATTTGTCGAGAATCGATGAATTGGGACGATATTGTTTAATATTTATGCTTCGGAACGCACCTCTTTTTGTTGCGCGACTCGGACCGCGAGTGATCGGAAACGGAACTAGCAGCTGTCACTTGTATAGAAACGAGATGACGAGTTAGAGGTTACTTTTTTTTTGACTTGGAGAAAATGTCGGCACATGGCAGTCGGGCCTTGGCTGTATTTTATTTGTAATAATTGTCTAACACAGGTGTCGGGCCTGGTCGGAATGTTAATTATAATAAGCACGGAACAATCGTCGGGAAATAAGTAGATTTCACGTCATCGGAGTGAGTGCTTCGTGTTGTGAAAGGTTGAAGTGGTTCGGTCCCCAATTCGTCGCGTTCGGCAGCGACGGCGACAGCATCGGGCTACGACGAGAGTAAGATTCGACTCCTCTCCCCCCACCCCTTGTGCTCCTCATCCCGTGTTCCTGCCCCGAATTGAGCTTTCGAATTCCGGTCCACGGCGTCAAAGGTCAGTACCACTTGTGACACTCCTGGTGGAAAACAACCCTACCAAGATTCCACGCCCGTTCGGTTAAGGCGTGGAATTTAATCAGATATTTTGGATTGATTATAATATAACTTTACTTTTTAATACACCATTTTGCTTGACAGGAGGCTAGCCCTTGGCCGCAATTATGGAGGTTAGAACGTTTCCTCACGATGTTTTCCATCACCGTTAGGACGTCGGTATGATATGCTCAAGATAACTTGCCTCATTGGTACTTGTTCTGAATCTGGAATCGATCTCCCATCTCCTATGTTACATGCGAGCATATATCCTCTAGCTAGATCACTAGATACGGTCTACCGACCCTCAGTAGTTACTTAGCGAGTGAGTAAGACAGCGGTAGGCACCTACTAGGCACGCGGTCCCGCTCACACATTAAATCGACGCGTCGTCTGCAGTTCCGGTCAGCTACGAGCACCTGTACGAGAAACATTCCGGGTACATTTAATTTTTACGAAGATAATCTAAACCGAACTAACCATTCCTCTCTTTGCCCCCAGGCCGTAGACTGGTGGTCGGTCGGCGTCCTGACCTACGAGCTACTAACGGGAGCCTCGCCCTTCACCGTGGAGGGAGAACGGAACACTCAGCAGGAGATCACAAAACGCATCGTCAGATGCAGCTACCCTGTACCGAATGACGTCAGTCCCCAGGTCCAGGACTTTATCAAGAGGTCAGTCACCATCATCCGACTGCTAGAGAACCCACTGTTGCGTATAGGCCTCCTCAAGTACAGCAAGAAATATAAATATCTGGGTAGGGATGTAGAACCTGAGCCTCCCTCTTCACCGTGGAAGGCCAGAGGGGGCAATGCTGCTATTTGACAAGCCTCACACAAGCACAGCGCAGGCTTCAGTAGTATATAGTATTAGGAACGTTTTCAGGTGTGAGAGAATTCCTTTAATCTAAATAAAGCTCTCTGCGTTCGCCTTCCTCCTAATCTAAAGTGTCTTACTTATCCAATATTGTTGAAGGAAATGCCAGCGAGCCTCTCACACCGGAAAAGTGTCCTAGCTTGCCCAATACGATTTAGGGAAAGTCTCTCAAACTTGAAAATGTTTCCAATACTATACTACTGAAGCCTGCGATATGCTTATGCGAGGCCTGTCAAATAATAGCATTTTCCCCCAGGACATTCCTTTCAGCCTAATATAGAAGTCCACTGCAGGATGTAGGCCTCTCCTATAAATGCTGTTTGCGATCCTCCGTCTGTCTCAAGTAGTCTCAACCAGTACTTTTTATCAGTCCATCTGTGGAAATGGCGTCGGCAAAGTAATAGATCTCGTATATATATATAGACTTTCTATCTCGTATAGACCTTGCCAGCTTTGATCATATACGATCGGAATGACGTGAGGACTGCCTCACGACGGGACTGTCGTCATCATATCATTCCCCAGTTTGAGACCTCCCAAAGCAGGGCATTTATTCAGGTCTCCTGCTAACCTGCCGCCTCTTATTCATAGTTTGAATTTGTTATCCGGTTTGTTCGCAGGCTGCTTGTGAAGGAACCGCGTCGCAGACTCGGCGGCGGCGAGGGCGACGCCGATGAGCTGAAGCGGCATTCCTTTTTCCAGGTAATAAGCCGCCACGATGATAATCTCCAAAGTAACCCGCCAAGAACAACTTAGGCCTTTTATTCGAGTTAAGAGCCATACTCATCCATGCTGGCTCAGTGCAATGCTGGTTGTCGGTACTTTTCCAGTTATAAGGGTTTCTAGCACAGTTTTACGGCTACTACAACTAAGTAGCGATAGTAGCCGCCGGCACCCATAGCTTGGCTTGTCATCCAAAATACGAAAACGGTCATAAATGGTTCTTAACTAAACATAAACAGACACATTTACATGCAGGCACATACATTGCTTCTGGCCCCACACTAGGATAACTTGTATCGTGGGAACCAGAAACAGCGACGTCGCACACAAATAAACATCCAACTGGGTAAAAACGTGACGTTTTATACGTTTGCTATGTCGCCTAACTCGCTAAACGAAACTAAACTGAAATCGGTGAACATTTGCGAGTATAACTCGGCTACCTTACGATAAATTTGTGCCCAAATCGTTCATGTCGCTTTCCCCGTCCACAGAAGCTCGACTGGAAAGCGGTCGCCCGCCGGGAGGGCTCCGCGCCGTTCGTGCCGTCCCTCTCGCACGCGTCCGACACGTGCAACTTCGCGGACGAGTTCACGCGGATGCCGCCCACCGACTCGCCCGCGCAGGCGCCGCGTCACCACGACAAACTCTTCCTGGGTACACATGAACATTTTATATACAGGCAGCCACTTCCTAGGCTACACCATCTAGGAAGAATCTAGAAGTTACCACGACAAACTCTTCCTGGGTACACATGAACATTTTATATACATGCAGCCACTTCCTAGGCTCCACCATCTAGGAAGAATCTAGAAGTTACCACGACAAACTCTTCCTGGGTACACATGATCATTTTATATACATGCAGCCACTTCCTAGGCTCCACCATCTAGGAAGAATCTAGAAGTTACCACGACAAACTCTTCCTGGGTACACATGATCATTTTATATACAGGCAGCCACTTCCTAGGCTCCACCATCTAGGAAGAATCTAGAAGTTACCACGACAAACTCTTCCTGGGTACACATGATCATTTTATATACATGCAGCCACTTCCTAGGCTCCACCATCTAGGAAGAATCTAGAAGTTACCACGACAAACTCTTCCTGGGTACACATGATCATTTTATATACAGGCAGCCACTTCCTAGGCTCCACCATCTAGGAAGAATCTAGAAGTTACCACGACAAACTCTTCCTGGGTACACATGAACATTTTATATACAGACATGCACACAGCCACTTCCTAGGCTATACCTTCTAGGAAGAATGTAGAAGTTACCACATCGAACTATTCCTGGGTACCTCCTTCTAGACGTTGCCGCGGCTAACTCTTCCTAGGTAACTCCTAGAAGATACCACGACAAACTCTTCCTAGGTAACTCCTTGTAGAAGTTACCACGACAAACTATCTAGGAACTCCCTCTAGAGTAACCACGACAAACTCTTCCTAAGCAATTCCTTCTAGGAAGGAAGGAAGTCCATGATCACAGCACAGTTATATTTAACGCTCGTGCGCGAATACTGTTATACTACCCCACAAATACAACTTGAACACGAGGAATGCGTTTCCTCCTCTCCCTCTCGCTCGCTCTCGCCCTCGACGCGTCAGTAGGACATATGACCGGACGCTATGACGTCACCAGAGCGAGGTGCCAAGCTAATCTTGTCGTGTAGTAATGTGCAACGTTGAATCTCGCAGGCTACTCGTACGTGGCGCCCAGCATCCTGTTCTCCGAGAACGTGGTCTCCGACCAGATCTGGCAGAAGCAGGCCGGCAGGCAGGACAAGCTGAAGGGGTGGGGCGCCAAGGTGAGCTTATATCTGTTGAGCATGTGACGTGCAGTCCGCATCAGATACACAATCGAGCACGCAAGCTAAACAACTACCTGAAACATCTGTATAGGCATGCTTGTAGGAAGGTTTATGATTCTCCTGGGATGCGGCGATGGGCTAGCCCCTGTCTAACTCTAAATAGCTGGGCGCAACTGCCGTTCCGTATAGGAAAAGGCGCGATGCTATGTTGTTTGTTTTGATAATCATTTGATGAATCACCGATAGCAATAAATAAACCCTACAATCTGTTACTCTTTTATGTATGACTCTCTATTATGTCAGTTCTAGAGTGAGAGAGACGTTTCGCCAATTATGAGATAAGAAAGTTTCCTCGATGTTATTCATCACCTCTCACAATCATCCGTTCAAATTAGTTACTTTCAAATCAGTCTTTTAAAGCCAACAAATTGAAATCACTAAGTTTATAGAAAAGATAAAATACCTTATCACATTCAGCACCGGGATTCAAACTCGCATCTACCGCACCAGAACACGTGTCTACATTTACTACACAAATTTACAATGTTTTTCCGCTCCTTTCAAAGAACGCCGGCACTCACTCAAAGGAAGCCGCCCCGCCATAGTAATAAGTCGTTTAATTCGCTTTACAGGACTCGCCGTTCTTCCGTCACTACTCGGTTGACCTGAGCGTGGCTCCGCTCGGCGACGGCTCCTACTCTGTGTGCCGCAAGTGTACGCATCGGCAGACCGGCCGCGAGTACGCCGTCAAGGTAACTCACTTACCACCAGTTTCTGAAAGGGTGGTCAGTTGTAACAGGCGATTAATCGAAGATTAATCAAAAAAAGCGGCACGTGATTGGGTGAAATTAGTTTGACAAGTTGTCGTAGCTAATTTTCCTTTCGCAAACTTGACGTTAGAACTTTATATACCGACGGTAGCGGGCTAAGGGGGGGGCTAGGGGATTCAAGCTCTTCAAAAGTATCTAAGTTCTTTCGTGACTAACCGTAGTCAACTTGCTTTTATTATGAACAGACCGGCAGGGTCAGGGAATATGCCGTCAAGGTAACTCTCGCAGAACCTCATATCCTGACAGTAGGGGATAGGTGGGCTAGGGGCTCAAGCCTTTCAAAAGTATCTAAGTTCTTCTGTGACTAACTTTAGCACTTGCGTTTATTGTGAACAGACCGGCAGGGGTAGGGAGAATGCCGTGAAGGTAACTCACGCAGAACTTTCTATCCTGACAGTAGCGGGCTAGGGGGCTCAAGCGCTTCAAAAGTATCTATATTCTTTCGTGACTAACCATAGTCAACTTGCGTTTCTTGTGAACAGACCGGCAGGGACAGGGAGTAAGCCGTCAAGGTAACTCACGCAGAACTTTCTATCCTGACAGTAGCGGGCTAGGGGGCTCAAGCGCTTCAAAAGTATCTATGTTCTTTCGTGACTAACCATAGTCAACTTGCGTTTCTTGTGAACAGACCGGCAGGGACAGGGAGTAAGCCGTCGAGGTAACTCACGCAGAACTTTCTATCCTGACAGTAGCGGGCTAGGGGGCTCAAGCGCTTCAAAAGTATCTATGTTCTTTCGTGACTAACCATAGTCAACTTGCGTTTCTTGTGAACAGACCGGCAGGGACAGGGAGTAAGCCGTCGAGGTAACTCACGCAGAACTTTCTATCCTGACAGTAGCGGGCTAGGGGGGCTAGGGGGGCTAGGGGGCTCAAGCCCTTCAAAAGTATCTTTGTTCTTCCGTGACTAACCATAGTCATCTTGCGTTTATTTATAAACATAACAAAAGTATCTACGTTCTTCCGGCAGGGAATATGCCGTCAAGTTAACTCAAGTAGAACTCTATATCCTGACAGTGGCGAGCAAGGGGGAGCTAGGAGGCTCAAGCTGATTATCTATGCATATCTTCCACAGATCGTCTCCACTCAGAAGAAGGATGTGAAGCAAGAGATAGAGATGCTGCGGGCCAGTCAAGGGTGTCCGTTCATTGTTACTCTGCACGAGGTCATCTATGATACGGTAAGTTACAGAGAGTTATCGAACTGATATAAGTATCCAAGCAAGTGTTGCTCTTGTATATCAGCCTACTATATGATACCTAGTTAGGTAGTAGGTGATACCTAGTTATACCCTACCTGGGTATAACTAGGTATGACAAAATTATGTCAACACCCTCAGAGTTAACTTGGATGTTGACATAATTTTGACACTTTGACTTTATCGATATTTTTGATTTGTTAAGATGTGTAGATATTTTTGAGTAGCTAACCTGCTCACATATATCTGATGCTGACTGTACAACCTATGTTCCACCTGTAGCACATCTGTGTTCCAGTCTTACTCTGTTACGATTATTATGTATTAACATAACAATCGTAACATAAGCATTAGCTTCCAGTTCGGAGAACTGGGGCAGTGACGATCTTCTGCCAAACTGCCAAACATTACGGTCTGTGTCCTACTCTTCTTCAATGTTTAATATTATTGTTCGATCATCGGGCGGGCTGTCTATCCGGATATTTTTGTCCTACAAAATACACCTGACCGTAAATGGCGCTTAAACATGGGTTAAACCGGAGGATCGATCACCCGCATGTCAAACATTTCATGAATTCTTAGTGTACTCGATTACGTAGTGTGTTCGATTATATGTAAGAAAAGCTGTGATTTTAGTTCATTCTTAAAATATAAAAGAATGGTAGTTATATAATGCGAAGTTTTGCTTCTGCCAGCCCATCTGAGAAAGACAGCTTATTGTGACTTGCAAGGCTATGCTGAGCCTCTGCCATCCTATCTACGAATAACACTTTTATATCTTGCTCTCTGTTCTTTGAACCCATGTGATGTCTGAGGAGCATTGCTGCGAAAGAAGATTATCGTCGAACACTTGTTGTTACGCAGTAAAGTAATGTTGAAATTAAGATGAGTCGGAAGTTCCGAAGTGTCGAAGAAAAATCATGTCGAAAATGAGTTTGTCGCAGCCCAGTTAGGGACTTGCTGGCGACTGCTGCCGACGCGTTGTATTGCGCGTGGACAACAGCCGACGTGCATGCTGCTCGTGTGTAAGAGCTCTAACTCAGCTAAACCATTTGCCTGCAGGCGTTCGCGTACATCATCACTGAGCTGTGCCCCGGCGGCGAGCTGTCCGCCTGCGTGGCGCGGCAGAGCTGCGGCGGTGCGACACGGGAGCGAGTCGCACGCAGACTGCTGGCGCAGCTCGCTATAGCCGTGCAGCACATGCACGCTAGAGGCGTGGCCCATAGAGACATCAAGCCGGAGGTGAGTGTTATATACAACACCGGGGGTAAGTCTCTCTCATAGAGAGAGTCTCATCATAGAGAAATGAATCCGGAGTATATTATGAATAACATCATAATATCTCAGCAAGGGTCTGGGGGCCTTACGAAGACCCCTAAGGGATATTAAACCCGAGACGAGATACTCATATTCTTTGTTTTTGTTAAGAAAACCTGCCTAAATAATGCCAACGGAATCCTGCAGAGCCCTCATTCCAGTCCGCTTGTTTGACCGCTCATTTCGTATTATCTGTAGATAGTATCCCTTACTAAATATCTGTATGTTGTCGCACAGAACATCCTGCTCACGAGCGGGCGGCTCAGCGAGGCGCGCGTGAAGCTGGCGGACTTCGGGTTCGCGCGCTACCTGCCCGAGCACGAGAGCGGCCGGATGATGACGCCTTGCTTCAGGTACGTGCCACCTCCCTCCACCCAACCTCTTATACAATACGATTAAAATCAGTTAACGCTTCGGCCAACCTCGGAAATTATCGTGAAACCCTCATCTCTCACTAGAGAGAGAGAGAGAGAGAGAGAGAGATCGGATTTAGGCGATGATTTCCGAGAAAAGCCGAATCTTTAACTGATTTTAATCGTATTGTAACCCGCAGCGTGTCAAACATCAAAATCTAAGTCAATATTTCTTTATTACTGTAGATTTTTTAATAAACTTCATACGTAATTTTTTGCCTCTGGGAGAAGAACGAGGAAGCTACTTCCTCAGATTACTTTTTAGAGCTCTTAAAATTTGGTTGTTTAACTAAGACAAATGTTACAATATACACAATATTGTAACATTTGTCAGAAGGCCGGTCCCCCACATGGCTGGACCGGCCTTCTTTTTGGATGCCGTCCGCCTGCCCACTTCTGACGTAGAGTACAATACCAAGAAACCAGTTTTATGGTCATGCTCACTAAAATGTCATTGCTTGCGGCGGCTCTGCGTAGCTGGTTTGTCCCCTCCCTCAAATATGGCGAGGGGGGTGATGGCTGGTGCACAAGTCATACTCGTGAACGGGTGCTGCTTGGGGGGACTGGTCCAGTCTGGTTTCTCATAAGTAATATTCATTAGGTACAGCTTTTGTTTGTTCTTATTTATTTATTTTGTAAAATTGTTATTTTGAGGCATCTTACCCTAAAAATGACATCCCCGTAGAGTTTCTTGGTGCTATCTTCTCTGACGTATTTCTGAAGCACTGGTAGAGTCAATGGAGTTTCCTAAACCTGTGCTAGATGTAGACACACGCCCAATCACCACTTGAACGAGAAACTTCCTTTTTCAAACTCAAACCATAATCAGATAGATAGACATTGGTTCAGTTGGTCATATTTGTTTTTTTTTTTCACTTGTCTTTGAAACTTTGACTTTGTTTGACATGTAAAAGTGCACTATTTTTGCCTACTTACAATACATTATTTGAGTTTGAGTTTTGAGTTCCGGCTTCTCGCCTCACCCGGAAAAGTTAGAAGCGTCGTTCCCTGCTTCGTATTACCACCTACTCTATATTCATCTTAAGGTGGCCAGAAAGGTAAAAATAAATGTCACGTGATCACAAAAGTCAATATTACAAAAGGATGACTCGATTTAGGTTACCACATTCAGTTATAGACACACTACTTTAAACACAAATACACTAGATTCCATATTCATATTCTTTATTGCACAGATAATATTAAGGTACAGTTAGATTTCACTAAAAACAAGACCAAATTCTGCTTATAAAAAACATTATTTCCCATAATTCTATTTCCGACGAAAATCTGAACACATAAGCAAAATTAGACACATTTATCATTACTACAAAAAAATAAACTCCTATTTCAAGACTTGTTTAAAAACAAAAAAGTTTTTTTTTCGTAATATGGGTGAAGCGAATGAAAGAACGAATGAATGAAATACGCGGGAACGAAGGTTTGGTAACTAAATAGCAGCTTAATTTTTCTGCGATAATGGATATTATAATTAAATGCGTTTTCTTTTCTGTTTCCTTACGACTTACAGTTGACCCCCAATTTTTCATGTCGGAAAATATATCTTTTTTGTTTTTGTAGGACAGATATTAACTACACTAACAACATTTAAAAAGTGGAAAAAAAAACTGTAGGGTGCATACTTTACACATACATTTTTCTGTCAGATAGTGTTCAACCGGACATTTTGAAACATATTCTTCATCAATCTAAAAATCATTCAACATAATATATAATCTGAATGAATTTCAATCATTCAACAATCGATTTTATCAGATCTCGACGACATATAGTAATTTCTACAACACTATGATATGACGCAGTTTAATGTTTGTCATGTTTGTTATTGAAATTGGCTAAGGATGGATGGAATATTCAGAAATCTCGACCTTTTCAAACCACTTGTTATCTCTTTTAGGAGAGGGATTTCAACAAATCTTCGTGCTCCCCTACACTAAGGACAATAGCTATTTAAGCTGCAAGTGCGGAAAGTAGGTGTTTTCCGACAAGTGTGATTTTTATTCACGAACAAGCGAAGCGAGCCATTGTTTGAGTCGGAAATCATCTTATGAACGTACAATACAATATTTTACTATGCGTTTTGGGAGGAAATAATAGTAGTTTATGTGACTGCTGCATAATGGAGGGCACTAAAACTCTCTAGTTTAGTCGAACTCGAGAGTTTAATGCCTAATTATGTACAGTTACATACACTAGTTTATCTACACACATATCATAAACTCTCTTTGATGTGTTCAGGAACCGCATGTTTGACCGGCATTGTGGTTCTGCAATTGTTTAGCTTGTTCTTTAGTATCAACTTCACGTAGGCGGGCGTCGGCGTTCGAAATTTGAATGTCAGTACCAACTTCACAGACAAACTTGGGACGACACGCGGGTGGGCGTCGGCGTTCGAAATTTAAATGTCATTATTTGACGACCCGAATGGCCGAGTCGGCAGTGACACTGCCCACGAAACCAAGGGTCCCGGGTTCGAGTCCCGGTGGGGGCAAATGTTTGTTTGACGAGAACGGATGTTTGTACCCTAGTCATGGTTGTTTATCTATCTAAGTATAATATTTATCTATATAAGTATAAATATCGTTGTCTAGTACCCAAGATACAGGGAATCCTAGTTTGGGGCTAGATCAATGTGTGTAAAAGGTGTCCAAGGTGTCCAAGGTATTATAATGTGTAGTTTTCCAGATACGAAACGAGATTTTACCATGTAGTTTAACATAATGCTGATCGTAACGTGCGGTTTTTGAACGCAGTAAAGAGGGTTTATGATACGTGTGTAGATAAAATTATATAAGTATTAAATAAGACGTTAGTAAGTGGCCGGCATATTTTAAAGGCACGTAATACAAGTAAGTACAAGCTAGATCAATAAATCAATTTTAAGCTCCGCTTGAATTTAATCTAGCATCGAGTTTTTCTTTTGGTAACTGAATTTGTGTCTAAGCGGAAACTTTATAATGGATAAAAAATTGAAAATTATGCAAATCAGATTGTATTAAAAAATGTATAAAAAATATGTTTAAACTAATTCTTATAATACATACATAGTCAGGTCATAAGTTCTGTCACATGTGCAATATGAAATAATTTAGACATGTTTATTATTTATGTAAACATTTAAATAGCAAAATGAACTTAATAAAACATAGATTCTTATGGTAATAAAGTTTATTCAAAATGACCCCCGCGATTTTGAATACAGGCCTTTATTCTGCGCCAGTCGTCTATCGCAGCACGAACGAGGTCCATGTCAATATCGGCGGCTGCCTTAATCAAGGATGCCTTGAGTGACTCCAAATCAGGATGAGGCTTTGAGCAGGCCTTTTCCTCCAAGTGTAGCCATATCTTGTAATCTAACGGACTCAAATCTGGACTGGAGGAGGGCCAGTCTTCGTGCCGGATGAAGTCGATTTCACGCGCCGCCAGCCAGTCTTGTGTGCTTTTCGCTCTATGAGCTGGCGCAGAATCTTGTTGGAATACCCAGTGCCTGTTATTAAACATGGTATGAGAAACAGGTTCCACAAGGTTCTTGAGGACTGTATTTTGATACACAACTAACTGCATTCGTTTTTACGCCTTTCTCACAAAAATGTACCTCAGTTAAACCCCAATAAGAGACTCCCAACCAAACCATGAGCGAGGATGGAAAATGACCTCGTTGGACACGCGGAATACGGTTGCTCGCTTCTTCACTGCTGTGTGCGTACACCTTATCATTTTGTTTGTTGTAGCTCTCTTCCACGGTGAAAATTTTTTCATCCGAAAATAGAATTTCCCGATGCTTTTTTCCCGCGTACCGCTTCAACAAAGCGCGGCATCTCTTCAGTCTCAGGTCCATTAAACGAGCGTCCAAACGATGTCCTGTTTCTCTTTTATTTGCCCTAAGCCCTAAGTCTTCATTTAACACCCTTTTCACCGTGGTCCTGCTTAACCCCATCTGAAGGGCCAACAGTTTCTGCTTACGTATGGGATTTCTTTGAATTCGCGCCTTCACAGCTTTTATCACTGCTGGAGTCCTAACAGAGCGAGGGCGACCACTTCTTGACCTGTCATCTACACTAGAGTCTTCATTGTATCGTTTTATGGTACGATAAACGAATCTTTTGGTTATATTCAAATTTTTCAGTAAGTCGAAAATCTGAATTGGCGCGTAACCGCAACGATGCTACGCAATAACTGCGACACGGTCTTCTTTAAGTGTCCACTCCATATTTAAAAATGAGGAAAATTCTAAAAAGTACACATTTTTATTTTCATGAAAAATTCGAAATTCGAATTCAATAAACTTTTTTGTGGCCAGCGTTCTAAATTCAAAAGTTTTTATTGTGTGACAGAACTTATGACCTGACTGTGTATATTGTGCGACTTTTAAGCTTTAAATATAGGTAAACTCTAAAATGTAATACAGAAAAAATATTCTATGGCTTATTAAATAATTTGTTTTAAAAATGTATTAAAAACAAATAAAAAGGGTATTTATTTTTAATAAATCAAACTTTTAGAAACAATTCCCAATCATACTATTTTTATAGGATTGGAATTTAATGATAAGAATATTAGGTATTATAAATATTGTGTTTTATTTGCATACGCTTCGGTACGCTCCTTTTGAAATTTAGCCACAATAACCTACTCTAGTCAGATGAATTTCCATAACAGTATTGATTTGGTCACGACGGTCAATACGGTTAAGGAAATACGCACACCCCGCACCCGCTCGTATCCAACGGTCCTTTTTCATTAAATTATGATTAAAAAAAAACTCATTTATTTTGTTATTGTACCATTTTAACATTTCGAGTTGCCCGCAAATCGGAGCCCCTAAAGTGGTTTGTTAAGTGGCGTTAAAGTTGATAATATACGATCTATGCTTACCAAAGATACTATTTTTCCAAACAATATTTAATATTTTTAATTAATGTATTAACCAAAATCTAAATAAAATGAACTTTACTCAAATAATAAAAACTTTGCGGCGGACTATCGTCGGAGTTAAAAATAAAATAACTGAAAAAGGAAAAGCACCAGTGCAAAAAAGAGGCATTTTCTGCACTATTTGGCGGCTTGGAAAACGCACGACCAAATGCATTGTAATATGTAGTATATTTCCGATGAGTTCGCAAAGGCTTATGTCTACGAACCGAGAAGTTTACGGCACGAGCCGAAGGCGAGGGTCGTAGCGAGGTTCGTAAAAAGCCTTTTGGAAATAGTTAGGAATATAACTTTCCGCCTGAGAATCCAAAATCAAGCGGCGAAGGTGCTATTTTTAGCTCAGAAGTCGGAAAAAAAACTTCTAGGTTTACTGGTGTAGGCTGTGCGTTGTCTGTCAGTCAGCGTCACATTCAGCGTCGCTTTACTGCTTTCCCGTATCTTACTTTGAGATGTATTACAATTTTGACAGCCTACCCTCCAAGTTAGCACACTATGGAGATGTCCGTAGTAATACCGGTAAATGTGCCTACAACAACAGCGTCTCACCCGCAGCCTCCCGTACGCGGCACCGGAAGTGCTCACCCGCGCGCTGCAGCCCGCGTCGGCCGGCTACACGGCAGCCTGCGACCTGTGGAGCCTGGGCTGCGTGTTCTACTGGCTGCTGAGCGGCAGTGCGCCAGCCGCGCCCGCCCGCCGCGAGCCGGCGCAGGCCTACATGGAGAGGATACGCGCCGGCAACTACACGAGTGAAGGTGAGCCGGTGCCGCCCCGCGTGGCTCAGTGGGACAGCGACTGTGGAGCCTGGGCTGCGTGTTGTACTGCACTGTAGGTGTTGCAGGCCTGGGTGTTCAAGGAACTTTTATTTTCCCAGGTCAGCCATCCTGGTTTCTATTCTGGATGGATACGCCAACAGCATGTGCTACTATTTCTTGGTCTTGAGTACATCTGGGAACAAATCAGCTTTACGCGGTCTCGGCGCGGATTGACAGAGCAGTTTCGGGCTGACGACTGACCACATTACCAGAATCAATGCTGTTTATTTCAAATTGTTAAGTCAAATGTGTGGAGAAGCTGCAAAGTTTCCACAATATTCGGGTAGCCCTCATTTACTCACTACAATGTATATTTGTATGTGTTTTGCATCTCCGACTACTTTATACGACATGCAAACTAACTGTCTGTCTGTCTGTCTGTCGGCAGGCGGCGTGTGGCAGCACATATCGTCGGACAGCAAGCGTGTGGTGCGCGGGCTGCTCTGCGTGGACCCGGCGCGGCGGCTGCAGATCGACGCGCTGCTGCAGCAGCTCGACCACAGCTGGACCGGCTTCAAGCTCGCGGTGAGTGCTCAAAGTGTAAACAGTCAAACTGTAAGTCAGTACAAGACAATAAGTACAAAAACTGAAACACGACTATTAAAAAAGTCCGATGGTTATGAAACCAAAGCCGTGTTCTTTTTTTTAATCAATCACTGCCCGCTAGTTGTTGCCATATTGAATTCGCATAGCCTATGTGTAGTGGATGATGAAGACGCTTCTAACGCTTCCTCATTTATCAAATTCTGATAAGTAGTTCGGATGTTTCGTGGGAACAGATGAGAATACAAACCTACATCCCAGTCAAAACCATAACCCTCCTTTTGGCTTTGCCATACTCGGGTAAAAATGGTCGCTGCAGATCCGGGAGACCTACTCAGGCCTTTTCATTATTCACCGGGAATTGTGTTGGTTGGAATATTAATTGACACTGTAGACCCTTAATTGCATAATAATTCGTTATGAATTGTGCCTATGCACTGACAATGTACACCCAAACCGTGTAGATAAATGGTTTCTAACAAGATTTTGACAACTATTTGTTTTCACAGGACATGAAAAACGCTGACCTCTACAAGCGCCGAAGCAAAAACAAACAGCGCAAGTCCAGCTCCGAACCTTCTACCTCCGCCTCCGAAGACACCTGCAAGATGGAGATTGAAGAAGCAATAGACACCAACCTCATAGACACTATCACCAATCTGCAGAACAGAATCAACATAGACTCCATCGAAAACGACGTTGAACTCATCAGAGCCAACACACAAGACACGCCAGTCAACGAGCCAACACAACCAGAGCTAGAGCCAGAAGTCGAAGAAATACCCCCAGTCAAACCTGTCGAGCGGACATACGCCAAGTCTCGATCCAAACTAGACGACTACATCTATATAGAGAGCAGTCAGGGCTTGGATGGAACGGAAGTGGCGTTCCCGAAGACGACTCGCGGCAAGCAGTCGAAAGATCGAGAATCACCAGTACCGAAGAAGAGGAGAAAAATCACGGAGAAAAATGGCGAGGGTAACGTCAGGGCATTGAGGAGCAAGGAGAAGACGCCCAAGAAGAGCGTCGTAGAGAAACAAGAAGAAGTACAAGAAACGAAGAAGACCAGGCAGAAGAAGACGACAAAGGAATCGATTGAGAATGAGAAGTCTTCTCCGGTTGCTATAGTGACACGGAAGAGAAGACACGAGGAAATAGCTAAGCCTGTGCTGAGAGAGAAGGGTCAAAACGGACACTCCTCACGCAAGAACAGCTCAAATGACAAACCTACAGAAATCGCTAACAGGAAGATCGCGAAACCGAAGAAATCTACGCCGAAATCGTTAGCGCCGTTGAAATTAGAGGTGGAGGCTAACGGACGCATGACGCGTTCCCGGCAACGTCGGCTGGAAGTCAGCTTAAGCCCGTCGCAAGTGAAAGACATCGTCGCGTTCTCATTCGAGTCGGACCGCCGGACGACAGTGGAAAGCAACCGCTCAGCTAAATCGCAGAAGCCAAAAACAACGCGCAAGAACACTAAAGCGACCAAAGTCGCGAAGAAACCGACTAAAGCTAAGAAAACTCCGGTAAGAGCGACAAGAAATCGAGCGGCGAGGAGGTGAAACCTGAAATAGTAGCACGAGTAGCGCCACCTGTCGGAGGGAACTATAAACCGTTGGAAGTTTCAAAATGGCGGCGGTCGAACCTCAAAATCCAAATAAATCGAGACGAATAGTGATGCGAATAGAACGAGTAATATTTAAATTAAAAAAGATGCTTTGCTCACGCATAGGGAAAAAGATATTTATTCAAAGAAGAATTAATTCTGTATTTCTATGAGTTATCGTCGCTTCCTGTCACGGAACGCGGGGTGCGTCAATTTATTTTTAATCCTTTTATTTAATGTTACTATTAATTTATAAGCTATGTTTTCCTTACGATTACCATTAGACGTAATTCTTTGATGTTGGTTATTATGTATTAATAGTTGATAATTAAAATTAATTATAGGTAATTTCGGGTGTCTGCGGTGTTAGATGTCCCTTAGAAAAAACTATTCAACACTTCCTTGTGACTTTTACTTTAAAAGCGTTCGAAGAAAGTTTTTCTTTAGGAAATAAATAATTTTAAATAGATCTGTGATTAGGGTTGAAATTAGTCCAATAAATTAAATATTCATTACACTTCGATATTTAAAAAAAATGGCGACAACCATAATCGTGAAAGAATTAAAAAAATATATGTTCACATCTTTCAGATCTCTTTCCAATAAAAAGTTTTTAGGTTGTTTGTGTGTGTATATTTGTTTGGTTTCTAGAATAATAGGTTAAATGTAAATGTTTTCGAAGATAGAAATAATCTAATAGCGATCGTAATGAGCGAGTGGTTCTAAATGATTTCATCTTCCAAACGAGAAAATATCAAAAAAATATATGAATGGTACGAGTGCCAAAGGATGCTTGAAAAAAATTTAATGGTGTTATTTAATTTAAACAAAATCGGCTTATAATAATTGATCGAACACGGTATTTATATTTTTCTTAGGCTACTTTCCATTTTTTTTTCTTTTTATAATCTTTTGCCAGATGTACAATACTAGTTCCGGATTATTTGATAACGCAAATAATTATTTTACAAAGTCTGTTGAATAAATGATTGAATTTATCGGGATCTGATTGGAAATGTATTGATCATATTATTGTACATATTAGCATTTAGTACAAATTGGTTCAAGGAAATACTAAAATTAAATATTATACATCTCGATTAGCGGAAAAGATCGAACGACCAGGCACCGATCATATCCGTTTTTGTTGATAGTCATATAAATCTAATTATTTTATGTGCATAATCTATAAATACCATGTCAGTAGATATAATTTTCACACTTGGGCCCCGATGCACAGCCGACCACTCAAGAGTCATGCTGTCCCTGTCTCCTGCTCAGGAAATGACGGAGACTCAAGAGTCATGCTGTACCTGTCTCCTGTCTCTAGCTCAGGTAATGACGGGACTCAGAGTCATGCTGTCCCTGTCTCTCGTTCAGGAAATGACGGAGACTCAAGAGTCATGCTGGCCCTGTCTCTCGCTCAGGAAATGACGGAGACTCAGAGTCATGCTGTCCCTGTCTCTCGCTCAGGAAATGACGGAGACTCAGAGTCATGCTGTCCCTGTCTCTCGCTCAAGAAATGACGGAGACTCAAGAGTCATGCTGTCCCTGTCTCTCGCTCAAGAAATGACGGAGACTCAAGAGTCATGCTGTCCCTGTCTCTCGCTCAGGAAATGACGGAGACTCAAGAGTCATGCTGTACCTGTCTCTAGCTCAGGAAATGACGGAGACTCAGAGTCATGCTGTCCCTGTCTCTCGCTCAAGAAATGACGGAGACTCAAGAGTCATGCTGTACCTGTCTCTAGCTCAGGAAATGACGGAGACTCGAGTCATGCTGTGCCTGTCTCTCGCTCAGGAAATGACGGAGACTCAAGAGTCATGCTGTACCTGTCTCTAGCTCAGGAAATGACGGAGACTCAGAGTCATGCTGTCCCTGTCTCTCGCTCAGGAAATGACGGAGACTCAGAGTCATGCTGTCCTTGTCTCTCGCTCAGGAAATGACGGAGACTCAAGAGTCATGCTGTACCTGTCTCTAGCTCAGGAAATGACGGAGACTCAGAGTCATGCTGTCCCTGTCTCTCGCTCAGGAAATGACGGAGACTCAGAGTCATGCTGTCCCTGTCTCTCGCTCAGGAAATGACGGAAACTCAAGAGTCATGCTGTACCTGTCTCTAGCTCAGGAAATGACGGAGACTCAAGAGTCATGCTGTACCTGTCTCTAGCTCAGGAAATGACGGAGACTCAGAGTCATGCTGTCCCTGTCTCTCGCTCAGGAAATGACGGAGTCTCAGTCATGCTGTCCGTCTCTCGCTCAGGAAATGACGGAATCAGTATGACAATAAAGTGGCTCTTTATTTGAGAATCTTGTTATGTTTTAGGGCTTTTCTCCGGAATAAACTAGTCTAACTATTTAAGATCTTCTGTCATCTCTCAAAAGCTTATTTATATACTTTCCTAAAGATATTCTCCTTAAATCTTTCGTTCCAAAAACCTTTTCCCAAATATGACAGATGGTAGTAAAATCCTAAACTGAAAATTATTTATTTCTAGTATTCTTTGAAATGTTGTAACGTATTTAAAATAACGATTGATTCACATATATAGCCAAAAAGATGATTTTGTCACGAAGGCATTTACAAGGAGTGACGATTTGTCCAAACTAACCGTTACACCATTTTGATACATCCTGTAACAAATGTAGTTGTAAAGCATAATTAAATTAAATAAAGTGCCGACCTGTGTATTAAATGATATAGTTTGTGATGACCCTTGCCAAGAAAAACTATTCCGCGCGCAGGGTTGTCAAAACCTTTTCATTTATTCCTATTCGGTTATGGGAAATTAAAAATTTCCTTAGATGCTTTGTGAGAATAAGCTTTACGTCACTATGTCGTAACGTTTGTTGAAGTGCACTTAAAATGGATTGTACCAAAAGATTATATAATTTTATAATAAAGTGTATAGAAGTTATTAGGATATTGTCCGGTCGGTCGGCAACGGAAGGAAATGGCTAAGGTTTTGTATCGTGTTGCGAGGAGGCCGGCAGAGGATATTGGAATGTAATAAATATACCATTTTAACAATTATTACTGCATTTTGTTACTGCTGTACCCCAGAAATTAGGCACCAATATGTGACGTAGGTATCGAAAGTGTAGAATAATTATATTTAACTTTTCCCTTCGCCGTTAAGTTTACTGTATCGCTCAACTGGAAGAGCTTTTTTTTTTTTTATTTATTCATATATTCAGAACTTAGATTTAGGTACATTTAGCAGCGAACCAAAACCAGACATGGTTTATCCGTCGCTGTCTTTGCTCTCGTTATACAGTTAATAGTTTACTTATAAGCAGATACATTAGGTGTATAATAAAAAGTGAATGAAGTTAGTTCTTAGGTAAAACTCAAGCTAAGACCTTTTGTTCTATGTTAGGTAGGTAGGTAACTATCAATTAAGTGGTTTTTAACCTTTAAACTAAAATTATTATTGTTTATAAACATGTTTTGGAGATCTATTGGTAGTTCATTTACAATTTTAGGCAAGTAGTACATCCATGTTCGTTGACCATACACATTATTGAAATGTGGCAAGTGGAATGAGTTTTGATAAGGTAAATTACGCAATCTATCGGGTCGCTTTTTTTTGTTCAATTTTGTTTTGTTATGGTTTTCTTCAATTAGTGTATGTAATTTTATTTTATCAAAAACTGAGAATTTTGCAGTATTTAAATAGTCCGTTCCAGTGATTTTTATTTTTACATTCCATCTTAACTTTTTTTGGCGCAATGAGTTTTAGCTTACTGGTTTGTAGTTTGTAGATATAGTCTAGGTAAGTTTTATATGTTTTGCCATAGCTAGATAAGCCGTATCCAATGATTGATTCGGCCATTGCTAGGTATATTAGTCGTAGAATTTTATATGGGACTTTGTATTTTAATATGGCTAGCTTGCTTTGTATAGCCCTCAGTTTTTGACATAAATGTTGAATGTGTGGTCCCCAGTTGAAGCGCTCGTCAATAATAAGGCCCAAATATTTGTGTTGTTTTACTATATCTAGCGCATTGCATTTACAGTTTAGGTGTTTATTATGGAAGCAGTCGTGTTCGTGAGTTATTACTTTTAATGAGTGTTCATCTGTATTGTGCGAGGATCTAATGTGAATGATTTTAGTTTTGTTACGGTTTAGCACCAGCCCCACGTCGTGTGCCCATTTGCATATCAAGTCAAAGTGTTCTTGCATATGTTTTTCTGCTACCCGTATATCCCTGTGAGCCGAAATCAGGCATGTATCGTCGGCGAATTGGTAAACTGACCCTTCCTGAGTGACGTTACACATATCATTCACATAAAATAAATACTCTAATGGAGCTAAAATGGACCCTTGTGCGGTGCCCTCTCCTGTAGGTATAGCGTCACCCGCAATTTTTACTACTGTCTGTCTATTGCTATGGTAATTTTTTATGCAGTTGAGTAGTGGTCCGGAGATGCCGTTTTGATCTAATTTGTTATAAAGTGTTTCGCATCTTAATGTCTCGAATGCTTTACTGAAGTCTATAAATATCGTAAGTACATGTTTTTTATTGTTAAGGTGTTCGTTAATTTCGTTTGTAAATTTAGATAATAGTTTTACCGTACTCTGGTTTTTTTGAAATCCGTATTGTTTATTATTAATAATATTATTCTTTTGTATATAATTTTTTATTTGGTTGCCAAAATATCTTTCAATAATTTTGTCGATACATGATAGTATAGTGATTGGTCTATAGTTGTTTACGTCATTTTGTTTACCGCTTTTGTATATTGGTCTTATTACACCTATCTTTAACTGTTCGGGGTAGATGGATGACTCAATACATCTGTTTATTAGGTGTGTTATTATAGGCACTAGGTCGTTACTTATATATTTAATGTCCTCCATTCGTATTCCGTCTATGCCCGGACTTTTTTTGCTGTTCATATGTCGAATAATTTTTTCCGTTATTTAATTTTTAGCTTTATATATTTTTATACATCTATCCGTCTTATTTATATATGTGCTGTTTTTGAGTAGGGGTATTTTGCAGTCAATGCTTATATTTTTAACGTTTTTACTAAAACCTTCCGCGAACTCGTTAGTTATATTTTTTATTTTATTTTTAAAAGCCTTGCATATAATATTATCAATTGATTTGCTCATTTTCCCGCATAATTTGTTTATAATTTGCCACATTTTTTTTTGTATTTTTAAAATGTTTACTGATTTCTGACTTCGTATGGTTGTTTTTAATGAGATTTGTATACTTTATGGTTTTGTTTCTGAAGTTATTATATTTTAATCGATTTTCGGCATTACTTTCATCTGTTTTCCATAATTTATATAATTTATCTCTTTGTTTACACATATTTACAAGCTTTTTAGTGGCCCATTCGCATGTCTTCCTTTTCCCCGTGTATTTATTTCGGTGTATTTGCATGACTCATATAAATGTGTGAACTTATTAATTATCAGTCTCATTATCTTATTTGGATCTTTTAATATTAACGCATCACTCCAATCTATTTTCTTAATCTCCGACTGAATTTTTTTAAATCTAATTTTATAGTAGTATTACTGTGCGGGTGCGAATTGGAATCGGCCGTATTATATTTTATCAGACAGCCGGTAATACAATGGTCGGCCGGGGCGATATTGATAACAGCCGTGCATACCTCGCGGTCACCGACCCCTCTATAGAAAATATGGTCAATACATGACCTAGTTATTTTGTTGTTTTTTTTCTATTCTTGTGTATTGGTTTATTCCACAGTCCATCCCCAACTCACTCAATTTACTTAAGTAGTTATATCTAGTATTATCATGATTTTTTAGGTTTATGTTCATATCTCCCATAATTAAGTAATCGCTTTTAATAGAATATTTTTTGTTTAATCTAGTTAGTTCCTCGATAAGTAATGCTTTATTTTTATCTGGCGGCCTATAGATTGCGCAAACACCTATTTTGTAATTATTTTGACTTATTGATACTTCACCCATTAAACATTCAAAGTTGTATGTACATAACTCGGTTCTGCAAAAGCTTATACTGTTATGTGTATACATTACAATGGCCTCCCCCTTTTTTATGGTTGCGAAGCTCAGTAAGCATGGTATAGTCATCCAATTGAAATAGTTGTTTACAGTTATCATTAATGTTTGCCTCGGTTAAAATAATGAGGTGAATGGTTTTACTACAGTTTGCTATAGTTAATTCAATCTGATTAAAGTTTTTTATCATGGATCTAATATTTACATGTAATGACAATAAGCAGGAGTTTGTTATGGTAAGTGAATCAACAAAATTATTCCATGTATTAAAGTTCGTTTCTGTGATGTTCGAAGCCATTTGTAAATAGAAGTTTTAATCATAATGAGTTATATAACATGTTTTACAGTACCTTATACGTAGTTCAGTCCTTAATAGTTATTCTAGTGATATCACTTAATGATCTAATCACGTGGAACTTCTCGTTTTCACCTTTCCTTGCCATTATTGTGCCGTTTTTGATCCACACGAACTTGAAGTTATGTTTTTCTTTTAGCTCCGCCTTGGCATTCCAGAGTAGGTAGGCAGTCGCCGGTGTGAGAGCCTCCCGCAGGAAGACCCTGCCGTCTCCCTCCACTCCCACGTCCTTACTGCTGATGCTCCTCTCCTTCGCCTTGCTTAGCCACTGTTCACGGCATCCGTCTCGTAGAATTACTGTGATGGCTGATGTGGTGGTGGTTTTGTTGGTCGGCTTCTGTTGTTTGGATTTTCTGCGGTATATTTTAGTTACATCCTCCGGTTTTTGCTCAATTTTAGAGCAGTAAGCTTTAACTATCTCCTGAAGATCCTCATTTTTGTCCTCCAAAATTCCACATATTTCCAAATTGTTGTTTATAAGAGTCTGCTCCAGTGAGTTGATTCTTTGTTCCATTGCATCATTGCGTAGATTAAAATTTTTGCAGGTATTTTTGATTTCATAGTTTTGTTTCTCCATGTGTCTTATGTCCTGCTCGTATTTGCCAATTTTCTCCTCGTATTCGTCTATTTTATCCGAAAAAAATGCCAGTGACTGCTGGAGCTCCAGCCGGTTTGCTTCTCGTATCTCCCTTCTTATTTCGCCGAGTAGCTGTTTGTTCAGCTCGCCGGAGTTCACGCAGGGCTGTTGTAGCTCCGTGTCGGTACCTTCCTCTTCGTCAGCATCAGGCATGATGCAGGACAGGCGCTTTTGCCGTCCATTTCCTGCGCACGAGCGGCACTTCCAGTCCACCGAGTCAGTTATGTTGAGTGCGTTGAGTTGTTCCGTGGTTATTGACGCACACTGTGCGTGTATCCACTTGGAGCACTTGCTACATTGGAGTCCAGGACTCTTTTTGCTCACTAATTTCGAACATTTTGCACATTTAGCCATTTCGCGAAAATTTCGGGTAGATTCACTTTTTATTGACAACGTTATCGTGCGGTTGCGCGTCTGCTCTGTTTCGCTACGACCGAAGCTCCGTGGTCTATTAGGTTTCACGCTTGCTTCTGAGATGCAGGTTCGAATCCTGACGTTTACAAATGAGATAATTAATTTATCTTAAGTACATTATCGGACATTCAGTGTTTCGGATGACACGTTAAGCTGTACGTCCTGGCTACTATAGCTGTGATAGTGGTCGTAAAACCCCTCGCATTGAGCCAGCGTGGTAGAGCATGGCTTAATCGTACTAATATCCGGGTAAAGGCCTGTGCCCCTCGACGGGGACATTAATGGGCTACATTTATTATTACAAAACTAAAAAAATTATGACAAGCCTCAGATGATCGAAACTGTTAGATAAGCAATATCCGGTTGCCAGAATCACGATCACAACTCCCCACTTTCAAAAAATGTGGTAGCGGGAATGTTATTTCCAGATCGCTCTAAACGGGCCCTTTTGACATGGCGTCGACCCTACTCCATCCTATAATCGTCCCTTTTATTTACTATTGAATAACGGGAAATATTAAACTGCACATCAAAAATACTGATTTGAACAGCAAATATCAGGGCAAAATGCTGCGGTTCCTTAGGTGAAGGGTAAAGGGAGTGAGCGCAGCGAAGCCCCCTTTGTCCTTCGTGTTAGGTTAAACATGCAAGAACAACAAATAAAACATTAAAAACAAAAAGGTTTTTTGCTGTTCCTTTTCTGCTGTGTAAATCAGTATTTTTGATGTGCGATTAAATACTAGCCTTGAAAAATTACACAACAGTTAGCTGGTTGTCAATTTTGCTTTCATTATTTTAATGATTGGAGTAGGTATTCTATTTCAGTCATGATATTATTCCCTAACTTTTGGGTAGCACATTTTTTTAAAGCTAGCAACACTGGTGTCTTTGTTACCAACTTGACGGCGAAGGGAAAAATTATGTGGTGATCTTTACATTTGTTCATGCTTAGTAAAAATTACTGAATAAAACAAAAGCTCGATGATATATGGCTTCTTAGTTTCTTTTCTTCCTTTTTCTGTGGTTTCCTCCATGGGGCAGATAGGCAACAAAAACTGCCTAGATTAAAATTAAGGTTTAATTAAATTGAAATTAATAGTTACAATACAATATAAAAAATTGGTCACCCACCAGTCAGCACATTCAAAATACTCTGGTGAATTAAAAATAACAAAACCTATTCTATGGATAACTGTCGTATTTTTTTTTGTTATTTCACATATCTTACGGCGATGCTACGATAAATTGCAGATGTAAGAATACAAACAAAACCATTACATCTTTGCAAGGAACGAAAATCATACAAAGTTTTTGCTAAAACTATGTGTTAGGAACAGCTTTATATTTTTACTAAATCTTCCAGGAAACTGCTAATCTAACGATAACCATTCATATAATTTTCACACATTTATTTACACCTAACAAATAAATAAATGCAGAATGATTCGATACAGTCTTATTTTCGTAACACTTCGCTCTTATTAAGAAAATTGAGTAGTTTAAATACATTTAAGTTATTTTAATTTAGTTCATAGCTAATTACATACGTACAGAGTAGATTATGATATAAAAGAGCATTAGTTACAAATGCGACCCGTTTGTTGCCCGAGGTCCCTCCATCTGTTGTAACCCGACCAAACTGAAAAGACCTACTTTGGATATAGCACGCGTTTTTTCAGAAGGAGTTGCCAGTCACAATAACATGTCTTTTTTCAGATGGGGTGGCAGAGGCACAACTTCATTAATATAACAACTGTATGATTTGGACAGGTCAAAATCATTACACTTATCAAAATTTTAACCTGTAGAAATAGTGAAACCTGTCAATAATCATAAAAGTTATGATATGATATGTGAATGGGGTTGGCCGGTGAAAGCTAATTCCAGATGGCGCTAGCACGTCTTGTACCTCTTCCTTCAAAATGACACGTAGGGATGCCATTATTTTCATTCGATTCGAATCGTTCGAGATTGAATTTGTCTGCCGCAAGGATCGAAAGAATATGTTTGTATTAAAAAAGATTGGATTACTTCAGGAATTAGTTCACACGTCCATGGGTTAAAGCTTCAAGCAATACAAAAAGTTCGAAAATAGGACATCCAAAACCGATCTTTGATTAAATCGATTCGAATGTAATCCCTATAATACAATGTCAGTGTCAACTGTCAGTCAATGTTGGTCTGGTCAATGTCTTTTCTGTTGTAGATTCGACTAAATCAATCAACTAGGTACATGGAATATGATAACTGAGTAACTCACCCGAGTATTTTCCCTGCTTTACGTAGTCTGATTCCACGAAATGATTCCGACATAACCTTGTTCTATTTGATAACTTTAGGTCTTTGGGAAAACTATGAATTTCAACTTCTGAGCAACTAATTACACTACAACGCGGCATTATTGCTTTTTTGATAAAAATGCTAAAATGTTCATACAAAATCTGTTTGTTATGGGTAGAAGTGATGCTAGCGCCACTTTGACAGTTGCCAACCCCATTGTGCCACTATCCCTCCACCTGAGAAAATACATGTTACAGTGACTGGCATGGCTTTGCTGTGCCTTTGCCACTCGATCTGAGAAAAAGCGTGTTAGATATAGCAATGTCGGTCTTTTCAATCTGGTGGGGTTACTAGAGATAGGTGGACCAAGGGCAACAAACGATGTACACAGCGCTTTACAGAAAGGCGTAGGTAGTTACTTTCCGTTGCAACTGTACATGTGGCTTGATTAACACTGTTTATTGCGTAACAAAAATAATGATTAAGTCAAGAATCTAGCGCATAGAACATGGCCAAATAAACAGCTGGCCGGACCGCTTGGCACTTCAATCCCACTGTTTAAAGGACCAAGCTGCAATAAGACTCGAGACAGTGGATTTCTTCTGGGGTCAGATACACTACTCTAGCTGGCACGAGGCCCCAACTTCCTCAGACACGCTATACCCTGAAAACAAAAGAAATACGCGTGTTACTACGTTAAGCGTGTTACTACAAAAAACCGTTCCGTACCACCGTACAATGGTAGGGATGGTGTGGACTGTGGAGTGAATAGTTTGGATTTTACATAGCAAAATGTTGTTTACAAAGTTATTGGTGCGGATACTTTCACACTCTGTAACCAGTAACCAGCACATTTAACCAGGTGCATTCATAAGTTTGTACGTGGTATTGAAATAATTGTTGCATGGGAGCCCCCTTAAATATTTATTCAGTTTTTTAGTATTTGTTGTTATAGCGGCAACAGAAATACATCATCTGTGAAAATTGCAACTGTCTTACCATCATGGTTCATGAGATACAGCCTGGTGACAGACGGACGGACGGACAGCGGAGGCTTAGTAATAGGGTCCCGTTTGGCACCGTTCGGGTACGGAACCCTAAAAATGATCTGGAGCGGTCAGCCAGAGACCGCACACTGATTTAATGTGAATGTGCATGGCTAACAACAAACCAAAGTGAAACAAACCTTCATCGTGAAATAGAACATCTGTACACATAGTTTAACCTCAAAACAAACGTCAAATGCTCTACATTATTGTCTTTAAACAGCTGTTGAACAGGAGTTTATGTTTTTGTGGTGAGACGGTAATTATTGAACGTCACTTCACGCTTTACAGACGGATGTAGTATGCAGTTGGGAAGCTTGTCTCTGTCTAACACAGACGGATGTAGTATGTAGTTGGGAAGCTTGTCTCTGTCTAACACAGACGGATGTAGTATGTAGTTGGGAAGTATGTCTCTGTCTAACACAGAGGCGGATCCACTAATAATTGATGACAATTGAACCTTATGTAGAGTAATGCTTCCTAAAACGTTAACTTAATTATAATAAAATCAGTATAATATATATACTATGGTTTGTCACGTAAGAAGTGTAAATACTTTTGGAAGGGACTTGAGCCTCCTAGTCCCCAACCTGCATCCGCTTTCATCTGTTTTATTGGATCGACGTTTGTTGACGATTACCAAAAACGCACCTATTTTACTACCAATGAATTAGAAGTGAATGCCAGAATGGGTAAATGATCACCAAATTGTGTTTGGATAAATGATCACCAAACTTCTTTTTATGTTTTGTGTACTTAAGTTTACGTTTTAAGATATTTTTTCTTGTTCTTACATGTTCAACCTAACACGAAGGATAAAAGGGGCTTCGCTTCGCTCACCCCCTTTACCGTTCACCTAAGCTACCGCAGTATTTTGCCCTGATATTTTTTGCAACTTTTGGTGATCATTTACCTACCCATTTTGGTAAGAAAAAAATATTTTGGTGATCATTTAAATTGTTCTCTTTAGGGACCCTATGCACATTTGGTAGGTGCTTACTTGGTTCAATGCAATACAGAGTTTGCGCCAGTCGCCTACCGCCTTCTCCTTCTCGCAGTAATGTGGCACTTTACTTTGATAGCAGTCGTGCGAGTCAACTAGTAACAAGTTGAAAAAGTGGTAAACTGGCATTAGTGCCCGATTTTAACCGTGCCAGCAGCCACCTAATTCGAAGCGATACCCGACACTGAATCTCAGATTAAGGCCGACTTGAGTTATTATTATTATTATTAGACTTTTGACAGCCGCGAAAGACAGTTTAAACACACAAACACACACTTAAATAAACGGCTATGATAGTGCGAACCAGGCTGACATGCAATAACGTTGCCGTGCTTGACTACTTTACTTGGCCGTGTACTTAACCTGTTCGCTAGTTTTCAGGGTTCCGTACCCAAAGGGTAAAACGGGACCCTATTACTAAGACTCCGCTGTCCGTCCGTCCGTCCATCCGTCTGTCACCAGGCTGTCTGTATCTCATGAACCGTGATAGTTCGACAGTTAAAATTTTCACAGATGATGTATTTCTGTTGCCGCTATAACAACAAATACTAAAAAAAAAAAAAATATCTGTAAAACACATACAAACTTATGAATGCACCTGGTTACGTACATGGAGTGTGAAAGTAGCCGCGCCAATAACTTTGTAAACAACATTTTGCTATGTAAAATCCAAACTATTCACTTCACGCCATCCCTGCCATTGTACAATGGTACGGAACCCTTTGTGCGCGAGTTCGACTCGCACTTGACTTTTTTTTTTATATTAAAAATTGGCCGGAGATTTTCAACCGCCCGGCGCGCCCTGTTAAAAGAGTTCACATCCTATGAAAAAAAAATTAGCACGACATTGACCTTAAGCGAGCGAGCAGGTTGTGTTTAACACAACTGTATGTATCGGCTCTCAAAAGTATTATGTAAGTCGCCCTTAGTCTAAGGCCGGACACACGAGCAGCGGGTTAGCACCCGAGTTTGACATTCCTTAGATTTTCCTATGGAACGTGAACGAAGTCAAAGTCAAAGTACTTTATTACTGTAGATATTTACATATACTTAGCTAACGTCATTTTTTGCCTCTACATTGGACCACTGTGGGAGAAGAAAACGAACGAAGAAAAGAACGTTTACTCGAGTCTCTTGTGAACTCGCGTTCCAGCTATGGGGACAGTGTCACCAGCACTCACCTGCTCCTCATACTCGTGCCTGGCGAGCCAGAAGTTGTCCCGGTTCTTGCAGACCTCGGCCAGCACGGCGCCGCCGATGAACACCATGTCCTTACGCCGCGGTGGGTCCTCGATGCGGATCTTGAATTTCTGAAAGCCACCGCCAATGTTTACTGTTGATGAGTATTGTAATGGAAATATGATATCTTACTATAACATATTAGGCATGGTCTAAGCCGTGTCTATCTTTAAACAAACGTAGAAGGCAGTTGGTAGTATTTTTCAACAGAAGTCTAACTGTTTGTAGTAACACAGACGGTGTGAGCTTTTGTTGCACTGTGTTCGATTTTCGGTCAAATTTCGATCAAAACCAAGATTACTTTATTTTTACGTCATTTTTTGCCTCTTCTGTTCACTGCGGGAGAAGGAGGGCGAAGAAATTCCCACAGATCAGTTTTTAGATCTCTTTTAAAAATATCTTAAATAATATAGACGACCCGAATGGCCGAGTCGGCAGTGGCCCTACCTACGAGGCCAAGGGTCCCGGGTTCGAGTCCCGGTGGGGGCAAATATTTGTTTGATGAGAACAGATGTTTGTAGCCTAGTCATGGTTGTTTATCTATCTAAGTATAATATTTATCTATATAAGTATGTGAATCGTTGTCTAGTACCCAAGATACAGGGAATCCTAGTTTGGGGCTAGATCAATGTCTTTAAATAGTATCCAAGGTATAGGTATAGGTACCAAGGTATATGCAGGAATAAATAATTACAAAATTATTAATAGAGTTCTGTGTCGAGATGATAAACACTATGCACTCTTGTCATTTAAGTAATCTTGAATATTGCAGTATTGTTTTTAGGGTTCCGTACCCTATTACTAAGACTCCGCTGTCTGTCCGTCCGTCTGTCACCAGGCTGTATCTCATGAACCGTGATAGTTAGACAGTTGAAATTTTCACAGATGATGAATTTCTGTTGACGCTATAACAACAAATACTAAAAACAGAATAAAATAAATATTTAAGGGGGCTCCCATACAACAACTCTTTCAATACCACATACAAACTTATGAATACACCTGGTTACGTACATGGAGTGTGAAAGTAGCCGCACCAATAACTTTGTAAACAACATTTTGCTATGTAAAATCCAAACTATTCACTACCCACCATCCCAACCAATGAACGGAACCCTTCGTGCGCGAGTCCGACTCGCACTTGGCCGTTTTTTAGATCCCTTTAGGTCTCGCACGTTATTTACTTGTAGTGGTTCATACATATATTTGACTCGGCCAGCAGCTTGCACTGTTTTTAAACTCTAAAATCCCTCGGCCTTGCATTTCTCTGTGGTAAGATAATAATCTCAGAAAAAATTGAGGCTGAAGGCTGATGGCCGACATGCATTACAAAACAGAAGATTTCTCTCTCCCATAGCTCGTCCTACGGTATCACTCCTTTCTTAGACATTGCAGCTTGCGGCCTAGCAGTTTTGTTGTATGTGGTGTTATTTTCGCTCGGCCGTCGCCCTCGCTACACTCGGCCGTCGCCCTCGCTACACTCACGTGCAGCTTGTCGCAGTCGTTGTGCAGCACCCGCTCGAGGTAGAGCTGCTTGATCTCCCGCTCGAGCCGCGACGGCAGCCCGGGGTACATGGTGGAGCCGCCGGAGAGCACGATGTGCTTGTATAGCTCGTGGCGCATATCGATGTCGGCCGCCTGCAGGGTAGACGAGAGATACATATACTTGACAAGATAATAAACTTGCAATATGGTCTAGTTACAGCGAATCTTTCCGGCCTCCTGCACTATTACCAAGGAGTACTAAAATGAGACTTGAGCTAGAGAAAGACAACAAAATAAAAGTTTAGTTTGAAATTACATTTCACCACCACTATTTGAATTTACATGACACCACCATTATTAGAATTTACATTTCACCACCACTATTTAAATTTACATTTCACCACCACTGTTTTCGTCCCTTTTCTAACTCATTAAGGCCTGCATCCACAACCGACAACTCAAAGTTTGACGGACACCTGCGAAGTGTGAGTTTTCAATAAAATTGACTTTACTACGCGTTGCCGTAAAACGCCATTTTATATAGCGAAGTCACGTGACTAAAGAGCTTGCGTCTCACTGGTCACGTGACTAACGAGCCTGCGACTCACTGGTCGTGGTCACATGACGTTTCTATACAAAACTGGCGGTTTACGGCAACGCAATAGTAAAGTCAATTTTATTGAAGAGTCACAATTCGCCCACTTTATGTCTGTATCTGTCAGTCTCTCGCTCGTTCAATGACAGCACCTAAAGCAGCAATTTATTTGACTATGAGCCTGTGCATTCAACCACCATCACCAATCAGCCGGGCCCAAATAAGTATTGATTGATTGATTTATAAACATTTACGGATACATACATTGCCTGGCCCCACACTAGGTTACCCTGTTTTGTGGGAACCAGAAACAGCGACGTCGCAAACATTATCGAAACAAAGACCTAGGACTTTTTTCCCCCCCGGTTTCGAACCTGGGTGGCAAAGCGTCGCACCGCAGCGCCGCAGAGGTCGACGCCGTGATCCTGACCACCAACATACCTGAATGGTGTTGAAGACGAGCTCGGCGATGCCCTGCCCCTCCACGTTAATGAGGTGCGGCTGGAACAACGCCTCGGGCGCCTCAAACCTCTCCCCTCCCACCTTGATGACGCGCCCGTCTGGTAGCTGGGGGACGACGTTGCAGTTATAGTCGAGTGGGTATTTAAAATAATGTAAACATAGAAATGTATGAGTGACACTTGACAAAATTACCAAGGCGTCAAAACAAACGGGAAATATTAAACTACACATCAATAATACTGATTTGCACAGCAAATATATCGATTTTCTCAGAAAATATCAGGGTAAAATACTGCGGTAGCTTAGGCGAAGGGTAAAGGGGGTGGGCGAAGCGAAGCCCCCTTTATCCTTCACCTAAGCTTTATCCTTCACCGTTAAAATTGGAAACTTCGGGTCACCGAAAAAAATCGACGACGACCAACTCCCATGGGAATCTGTAGAAATGGGAATCAGTAAACATCGGATTATGTTGAAACGAAAAACTGTAGAAATGGGAATATGTAAACAAGGGGATTCTGTTGAATCGAAACTCTGTAGAAATGGGAATATGAATACTTCGGTTCTGTTGAACCATAGGCTTATGTTGAAACGAAAAACTGTAGAGATAGGAATCAGAAAACAATAGATTCTGTTGAAATCAAAATCTGTAGAAATAGGATCCAGTAAACATGGGGTTTTGTTAAATCGAAAATCAGTCAAAATGGGAACCAGTAAATATGTAATTCTGTTGAAACGAAAATCTGTAGGAATAGTAATCAGTATACATGGGATTTTGTTGAATCGAAAATCTGTAGAAATAAAAATCAGTAAATATGCTATTTTGTTGAAACGAAAATCTTTAAAAATGGGAATCAGAAGACATCGGTTTCCGCTGTAATTAAAATCTGTAGGAATCGGAATCAGTAAACATGGGATCTTGTTAAATCCAAAATATGTAGCAATGGCAATGGGATTCTGGTGAATGGAAAATCTATAGAATTGGGAATCAGTAAACATGGGATTGTGTTGAATCGAAAGTCTGTTGAAATAGGAATCAGAAAACATCGGTTCTGCTGAAACCAAAATCTGTAGAAATGGGAATCAGAGAACATCGGATTCTGTTGAAACGAAAATCTGTAGAAATGGGAATCAGTAAACATGGTATTCTGTTGAGTAGAAAATCTGTAGAAATGGCAATCAATAAACATGGGATTCTGTTGAAATAAAAATCTGTAAAAAAGGGAATCATTAAACATGGGATTCCGTTAAATCAAAAATCTGTGGAATTGGGAATTTGTAAACATGGAAAATTCTGTAGAAATGGGAATCAGTAAACATGAGATTCTGTTGAACCTAAAATCTATGGAAAAAGGAATCTGTGATTGTGTTGAATGGAAAATCTGTACAAATGGGAATCAGTTGACATATGCATGATCGGCATTAACCACTCACCAAATAAGGCTCGACCAGCACAGTCGTCTCCCAGGCGAGTTTCTGCTCCTGCTCGATGTTGTATCCGATGTAGCAGAGTTTCTCCTTCATCATGCGAACGGTTTCGAAGTCCGCCGAGTGGTTGAAGGCGTAACCTCGGAGTAGGAGCAGCTGTTGATGAACAAACATCACAACATTCACGACGACACCATAGCTCGATCGATTCTGCATTTATTTTTTATTTTATATAAAAACGGTTTCTTTAAGTAAGCCTGGCATACGAAGAAATTGACATATTCAACTCGAAAATACCGATTATGACGGCTTCTGTGAGTTTTATAAATAATTAAAAGTAGTGGTTCTGTAAGAACAGGGGGTTACCACAATCTTTTTCCGATTCAAATTAGGTTCAAAACAAGAACATCACCATGGCAACCATTTCCATTCAAACTCGCCATAATGGGCTTTAGTTACCTATACCACAGATTAATAAAGAGTTAGGAACAGATTGGACACTGTACATACACGTTCAACTAAAAAGCGACCCTTGCTACAACGCAACAAAGTACAATTCATGCTGTGTAGCGCTGCGCCCGCACTTCGATTACTTACCCAAAAGTTGCCTCTCTTTCTGCCGCGTAACGCTATCCTCGTCTGAAGCGGCACGTGAAAATAAGGGCTGTATCTTGTCACAAATAAAACTGAATATTTACTTACTAACTACGAACCACTTACTATTACTAGATTTGTGAATAACATTTATAATATAGGTAGTATAGGTAGGTACCTACCTAACCTTTTACATAATGGCCAGAAATCCTATCGACAGTCAGTAGGACAGTGACCTTTAGTCATCTCTGCAAGCAGTGACGAAACGTCATCAAACAAAGTGCTAAGTTGACTTTGTCAGGTCATCATGCTAAATAAATCCGGAAATTACGAAGTTATAGAAACCGCCACAATAATAGTCCGGGGGCCGTCTCCCGAAAATCGCTAGAATAACATTTTAAAAACTAGCTGCCCCGTACAGCTGTGCATATTTTTTACAATATACAAATTTCTAAAACTATTTATTTCCTTTCCGAAAAATCTGACTCTAAAGGGCGACAAAAATCAACTTTTTTCATATTCATATTCTTTATTGCACAGAAACATTAAAAATACAATTACAAGTAATATTATTGGCAAATGCGAGCTTATCTCTAGACAGAGATTTCTACCAGCAAACCTAGGCACGACAGGAAAGTGGATGAATGAGGACAGCCCTAGTGTGCAAAAAATACTACATATCAGATATACGGAATTGAACATTGAATTGAATATTTGCTCTTTGAACAAAGAAATCTGCTTATTTTATTTTGTTCAAATTCGTTGAAAGTTTGTAATGATATTTTGTTTAGATTTTTCACTCTCTTACTTTAAAAGTTAGAGGGGGGGGGGGGACACTCATTTTTCCACTTTGGAAGGGTCTGTCTCTTTACGATCTACTTTGAGGAAAAATGGTTTGAGGAAACTCATCGTCATTATTAAATAACTATCATTTATGACTTTCGGTGACGGCTCCCGGACTATAATTGCGTGCGGACAAAGATCACTCCGGATTTAATTCGCATGGTTCTGAATTCTGATCTCATTTTTTTATTGTAACAATTCATCAACAACATCCTATCGCCACGCGCCTCCCATTCAAACAGAACTTGTAAGTAAATACCTATACCTACCTTTTTGTATGGGGACAATATTGCCAACGAGCATATCAATCAGCTTGCGTCTCATGTAATTACCTAATTACCTAGTATAAGTAGGTACGTTTCCTTACCTTTCGTTGTCTTTCGGAAGTGAGAAAAACGTCAGGCTTTTATTTTTAGAATTATTAAGGCATCCATATGATATGCAATATCGAATAACCATTATTTTTAAACTACACGCGGGTAGTGGCGCGGGGCGGCGGGGGGCGTGAGAGCGAACACGCGCATACCGCTTGCCGGTTTGCAGCCTACTAAATCTTTTCCCGCTGGCGAGGTGCGTCGGAGACGCCTATGTACTTGTAGGTTTGTAGGTAAGTTGCGTAGTGTCCCAGGCCTGCCTATACCAAGACTTGTTTTAAGACGGTCACGGTAATTTGCGGATGAAATTAGGTTCCTAATCTAAATCGGCATAAGACATTGTGGTAAACCCCAGTACAACTTAGCTTCAATTTCAAAAATTGAAATCCGTCCATATATAAAGCTACAACAGACTCCCCCCCCCCACCACCACTCCCCCCTTTTGGATTTTTTTTCGCCACATCTGGTGTAGAATGAAGTCCTCTTAAATAAATGTGCCTCTTAAATTTGATTTAAATCCGTCGATACATAACGCCACAGCAAAATTCTCCATTTTTAATTAAATCAAGGAACTTGTGCCAACTTTCGTCGAAATCGGTTGGTAAATGCGACCTTGAGGCCTACTATGATCTCTTCAGGTGCTACGAGAAAAAAAATGGGTTTTTTTCGAATCCATTTACTCCACCATGAAGTCATCTACAGATTTGATTTTTGGGTTAACGTTTATTGAGTATTAGATTAAGATTTTCACTAAAGGAAAACGCGATTGGATGAAATTTTCTCGATAGAATTTAATTACGAAAACACCTCTAAATTGTTTTATTTTTTCCTGTAATTTTTAAATCCTAACTAATTTCATTGTGGAACTGCGTTCAAATGTAGATATTATGTTTTTAACAAAAGAGCGTAGTTTGTTTTTAAACAATTATTCTGTGGTTTAGCGCTACGTTTTTTAATTTTTCCCGAATCCGTCCCTCTCACACATCGGGTCTTTCTGCCTGGAGTAACGGGGACCTTTGCACGGACGAGGTATCGCCTTAACTCTATTCAGTTTAAGGCGTAAACTGAACTGTATTGCTAATTCGTACCATGACCTCTAAAAAGCAAGGAGGTGTAAGCCCTTATTACGTCCAGCGTTTTCATGCAGTTCACCTTCTGTAGGCGAGAACAGACAGACGGACAAAAGCATTTTTGGCTAATCTCAAAATAGGACGCTTCGCTCGCTCAGTCAATAAAAAAATAAAAAGCCCTTTATTGATTGCATAATGTATAGATTTGATTATACATAATAAATGAAAATTAAATAGGAATTAAAATATGTACACATATTTCTACTCCCATTTAGATATTAAGTTATTTAGTTAATAATATTGTCATTAGATTGGATAAATTTTATATCGTACATTGTGTAAAAAAATATATATACGAAAATTGAAAATTTGACATCGCCCTAGAGTTTTTTGGTGCTATCTTCTCTGACGGGCGTATTTTCGAAGCACTGGTAGAGTTCATTGAGTTTATTTTTCCTGTGCGAGATTCAGCCATGAATCACCACTTGAAGGAGAAATTTCCTTTTTCAAACTCAAATCAGTTATGTACTTATTAGTTTAGTTGTTCATATTTGATTAATTTTTTCCATGTATATGAGACTTAAGTAAGTTTTGACTTGTAAAAGTGCATTAATTTGCCTACTTGCAATAAATTATTTGATTTGATTTGATTAGTTTGGAACCCCTCTGTGGCCTCCAGGCCCAATGACTTCCAATTTTCTCTATTTTGGGCTACCTCTAGCCAATCTGTGTTTTTAGACGATGGTATCTCACTATGGCTATCTATTAAAAGTTTTAATTATTGTTAATTGTTTTACTACTTTTGTGTACTACTATAACTAAGATGAAAATATTGAAGTGACTGTACTGTGACTGTTGTATACCTGTTGTTTAGTAAATATTGAAGTGACTGTACTGTGACTGTTGTATACCTGTTGTTTAGTAAATATTGAAGTGACTGTACTGTGACTGTTGTATACCTGTTGTTTAGTAAATATTGAAGTGACTGTACTGTGACTGTTGTATACCTGTTGTTTAGACCTTAATTAATAAATACATTTGAATTAGATTGCGATAGATATCATTCAGAATAGAGCCTTCGCCCGCTTGGCACAAAATATAATGAAGATGTCAGACCTAAAGGTGCCCCTATCAGCACGATTCCCTAATGCCTGATTTACATTTCTATTAGTACAGTAGCGAGTTAACTTGCGTCATCGGCGAGTCAAGTAGTGTTGTTGAGTAACAGAAATACATCATCTGTAAAATTTTCATCTGTCTTACTATCACGGTTCATGAGATACAGCCTGATGACAGACGGACAGACAGACAGACAGACGGACAGCGGAGTCTTAGTAATAGGGTCCCGTTTTTACCCTTTGAGAACGTAACCCTAAAAACCCAGGTCTTGGATGTTTATATGTGTGTGACGCCGCTGCTTCTGGTTCCCACTATAAAGAGTATCCAAGTGTGGGGCCAGAGGCAACGTATGCGAAATGCAAATCAGGATTTAGTTGTGGGAACCACAAAACGCGACGTCTCAAACAAATAAACAACGAAGACCTATAGATTAAAAATGATTAATCGATCTATCTCTACCTTTATTTAGCGTTGGGTCGCTAGCATTTTCTTCACGAAGGCGTCAGCTCGAGGAGGGACTTAAGAGATAAACTACGATAACATGGCAAGCAAATAACTACACAAATGACTCTATGAGGAAGCTTCATTTCCTACTACAGGCGAGCGCCATGTTATCGAAGTTTATCTCAACTACTGAGAATTACTATGAATCGGTGATAAGTGACGGACGATAGCATTACACAGTATATGGTCCTCTTTACCTTGATCAGATATCTAGTGATGTCTCGCCCCGCGATGTCCAGCCTCCTTGTCAGATGTGGTAGAGCGAACTCCTCGTACACAGGACAGATGTGCGTCACGCCATCACCTGGATACAGTATAACATTGAAATAACATAGCGGCACGCCTTTTGCCATACGGGGTAACACAGAGACAATTGTGCCCTGTTTAGCCAATATCTTTTTTTAACTCCTCAACGATCCAATCCAATTTTGAGGCATCGCGATTTCGGACCTCATGTCATGGTAATATAATTCTAAACCTATAACGGGAACATGACCACTATTGAAGTCCGTAAACTAGAAATGAACGGGTAGTACAAAGTATACGAGGTAAAGCGATGAAGCTCAAGATCAATTTCACGATACGTCATCACGCCTGTGTTTATGGTAAATGTGAATCAAACCTTACTGGTGACACAGGCATGATGACGTATTAACCTTGAGCTTCTTTGCTATACCTGGTATGCTTCTACTATGGTTTGGTTTGGTAAATGAAAATTAACGATTCTACTTCTTCGATACAAAATATCGAGTTGTCAAACTTTCAGAGAATAGTGTTGACACTCCGACACTCCGGAGATGATTCCCTGCCTGTATCGCGATGTAGCCCGTACTTCTCGGACATTACTATCATGATCTCAAACTGATGCGAGATCCCGCACTGCAAGATTGCGGGATCCCGCACCATACAATGGAATACTAACCGGAGTCGACGACCACTCCGGAGATAAGTCCCTGCGCGTACAGAGTGAGAACAGCCTGTATCGCGATGTAGGCGCTGTCGAAACCGTACTTCTCGAACATTACCTGACAACATTCACAAGACATTAGTAAAACAAATCGCTATAAAATAAAATATCGCGGCGGCCATGGGATAGCCCCTTGTCATGCACATTGAACTAATGGCGCAACGTGGGCACAATTGTGCCCCTGCCATGCCGAATGGTAAAATGCTTGTCACTATGTAATACAAGACTCTATGGTACAGATATCGAAAGGTTTCTTGGCGCCTGAGTGAGTCCACCGTCTCTCTCTCGCCCATGTCTGCATCTCTCTTGTTCCCAGTCGCCGATGCCCCCTCCAAGCGGCACTCAGGTGCCAAGAAACTTGACGTCAGTTATAAATGGTATCCCTCAGCGAAAGTTATTGGGTCTGCAAAACACTAAAACCACTTTTGTTAGGGAAACGGAAGGTCCCAAAACCACTGAGATACTTTCAGAGCAGGTTTTTATAAAATCCATCAGATGGCGCTGTAGCCACACCGGCTACAGCGCCATCCACCATGGATACACCATCCATTTTTTAGCTTAGGCGCTGACAAATGTTGTAATTATGGGTAGAGGACACTTTAACAAACAAAATCACTTAGCGAGATAATTGAGATAAAATAATTTTAATGTCCTCAAATTATCACGCGAACGCGATTCAGATTCAGACTCAGATTCATTTATTTGCTTATAATTTAGGTAGTATAATTTCTTAATTAACCTGTAGATCCTTAATCAACTATATCTTATAGCATGCAAATATTATTATATAATTACAAGTACAATTTTGACAAATTTTTTCAATTTTTTGACAAGTTTCAGTAAAGAACCCACTTAGTGAATAAAAATTATGCTGCAGTAACCATGAGAAAAGCTTATGTTTGAATAGATTTAGTGGTAAATGTTAGGGCTGAAATCTGAATTGATTCGACATAACCGTGGTATGCAGCTACTGTTGATTTCTCGTGTCGTGGTTTTCCTCAAATTCGATGGCACATATACAAACCGATTAATTTTACTTCATACTTGTTCAATGTGCGGTTTCCAATTTAAATCATTGTCAATTGTAATACCTAGAAATTTTACACTATCCTCACATTTAATAATTATAATAATACCTTGGACACTATTGACACTTGATTTAGCCCCAAACTAGGATTCCCTGTATCTTTGGTACTAGACAATGATAGACATATTTATATAGATAAATATTATATTTAGATAGATAAACAACCATGACTAGGGTACAAACATCCGTTCTCATCAAACAAATAATTGCCCCCACCGGGACTCGAACGTCCCGGGTGCGTCTTCTGAAAAGCCCGTGGGGCCGCGTTGTGCTCACGGGCTTTTCAGAATTTCGAACCTCTTGAAAAGCCAGAGCGCTACAGCGCGACGCTGCGTTGTACCACACGGGGTTTTCAGCGGTCACATTAACAATTCATCGTCTGAATAGCCCGTGGGGTACAGCGCCTGCTTTTCGTGAATTAGCTTCTGGTTAAAAAAACAACAACAACGCGCACATGTATTTCCTAATTTTAGTAATTTAAAATTTGTTCTTCTTATAGATCAAGTTCGTTCAATTTACGGCCGATTTGTCAATCCTCAGATAATCTTTATATAATTTAACTTTAAATGGAAAACCTTCATTACCCTTCATACCCATTGCTGCGGTGATGGGCTAGCCTCTTGTCTTGTAAAATGGAGTAACGATAAACTGGCTAAAAGTGGGCACAATTGTGCCTCTGCCACCCCGTAGGAAAAAGGCGTGACGCTATGTTGTGTTATGTTATAGGAAAATAATATCATGTCTGATCCAATCTTGGATTTGAAACTAGATCTTAAATATTTTAGACGTTGCGATGGGCAGCGTTTGCGATGATAGCTTTGGCGATAGGCTAGCCCCCTGTCACGCAAAATGGAGTATTGAATAACTGGCTAAAAGTGGGCACGATTGTACCTTTGCCACCCCATATATGGGAAAAGGCGTGACGCTATGTTATATTAGGTAGGTAGGTATTTGAATAATGGTGATTTTTTAGGGACTATTAAAACACGACGCTTTGTATTATGGGTCTCCCACCCTTAAATTTATAAAATCTCGTTTACCTACCTACCTACCTACTTAGTTCATTATTTGGTTACCTATGGCGGCAACCGAAATAGGATATTCTGTGAAAATTGCAAACCTCTATCTAGGTATAGATAATTACGGAAATGAACCTTGCGTGATTGTTCGTAAGAGACATTTTTACTGTCATTTACATGCCAAGTTATCGTAGTTTACCTTTAAAACATAAGAAAAAAGTACAGGAAATAGGTAGAGCTATATAAACAAAAACATGTGAAACATACAAATAATAGTAAAATTATAGGTTGTTGTTGTTAATATGTGCATGTTGACACACTTATTCTTTTCTGAAAACGTATCGCATTGGTTTAGAATATCGTCTCTTCGTCATCCACTTGGTGTGGGTATTGGCAGATAATATTTTGATTAACTTATCACACTGTTTGGTAAAATTCGCTTTTCAGTTTCCGACGCAACCCGCACGAGAAAATTTGTCATCGTCAAATCTAATCAACTCAAAATCCTCATCCGAGAATAATAACATCAAGTTTATTGTTTCGCAAATCTCTGTTACGATACTAGCAATAACTTCATCAACACAAAATCACCGGTGAGAAGTTGTGACCTTGCACCGCACGCGCTTGGTGCGCTAATCCACTTTTTCTTTCATGCCTAGTGCATGCATGGGTCGCAGCGTTGTACCCCACGGGCTATTGAGACGATGAATTGTCAATGTTAGCGCTGGAAAACCCCGTGTGGTACAACACAGCGTTGCGCTGTAGCACTCTGGCTTTTCAGGCGGTTCGAAATTCTGAAAACCCCGTGGGGCATAACGCGGCCCAGCATTGTACCCCACGGGCTTTTCAGAAGACGCGTCCCGGGTTGGCTTCGTAGGCAGGGTCACTGCCGACTCCCCCATTCGGGTCGTCTAATTTGATTATTATAGTTTATATCACGTGTCACTTTAGATGAAATATTACCAAACACTTTTTGTTATCTTAAGCGTCCTCCAACCATAGTTACAACATTCATCACGCGCCAAAACAAAAATCGTCAGGCCGTCCACAGCACATTCTCTTTGATTTTGAAAAGAAGAACTGCTTCCAAAGTATGCCCTTGGCGACGTTCTGCGGAGAAAATGCGGTCGGGCAGATAGAGTTAAAGTTCGGAATTTCGAACCAAATGGAACATTGCACTGAGAGCCCTATACGTCTGATGAGGGAAGACAGGATGGGATGACGATTGTGATGACGATACGACCATTATTCTGTTGTGTTATGTGAGTCATGTTTTGTTTATTGCTTGTTGAGTACCTACCTAAGCTACATGGATCTTATTGTTAAACATAATGCTTATCTGAAATAAAGATATTTGAATGTGAATTTGTGCAATCCCACTGTGCCGGCCTCCACGTACTGTATCAACAGCACGTCGGCGTCACAGGATGTGTGATTTTAACCCTTAACCAGGCAATGAGCATGAGGATTTTTCATTGGTTTTCGCATTTATTACCAAGCCATAAGGTCGAAAGTTTGATGGTCCTCTTTAGTACATTGCCTGGTTAAGGGTTAAACGACTTCAAAAAGGAGAACTTCTTAATTCTACTGTATTTTTTTATAATTGTTGCGCGATTGTTCGTCAATTAGGAATCGATTTTGATGATTCTTGTTTTGACTGGTAGGTCTACTTCAGAGGTAAATATAAATTTTATGAAAATTGAAGCGTCTTTAGAAAACATCGACGAAAACAAAATTGTTCACAGATGACGTTTTGGTTTGTGGTTCCGTTTAAAAACAGTTTTAAATAGGACGTTTCGCATCCCGACCCGAGAGGAACAAAATACTGCTTGAACTTGAAGTCAGATTTTTTAGTTTTTAACTTGGTGAATTATATAATATCACGCCCGACATTGTCATCAGGAACAACTTAGTATAAAAGCTGACTTCTAATCAAATAGACAGACATTAACTGAGCATGTCGTGACAATTATCAACTTGGTTTATATCTAATTGGTGAATCTGCAGTGATGACGCATAAGAAGTGTTTTTGATTCTTACTTTGACTAGTTATTAATTATTTATATTTTATTGCTACAAGTGATAACCTGTTATAGGCTTTTTTAGTTTTAGTTTAGCTATTATCATACTTTATAAGCTGTTGGTTATCCACAGAGATGGAAATAAATAAATTATTTCGTCTCCCATCCAACTAATATTATGAATATGAAAGTAGCGACGTACGGATGTTTATGTATTTGTGCATCAATCACGCTTAAACGGCTAAACGGATTTGAATTAAATTTAACACAGATATTGATTAAATTCCACGCCTTAACCGACAGGGCGTGGAATCTTGGTAGGGTTGGTTTTCACCAGGAGTACTGACCTTTGACGCCGTGGACCGGAATTCGAAATCTCAATTCGAGGCAGGAACACGGGATGAGGAGCACAAGGGTGGGGGGAGAGGAGTCGAATCTTACTCTCGTCGTAGCCCGATGCTGTCGCCGTCGTGTTGCTTGCCGACACGAAGGGTCGCTGTCCGAATGCGACGAATTGATCCCCGAATCACTTCGTCCCTTCACAACACGAAGCACTCACTCCGATGACGTGAATCTACTTATTTCCCGACGATTGGACGATTGTTCCGTGATGATTATTACAAATTAACACTCCGACCAGGCCCGACACCTGTGTTAGACAATTATTACTAATAAAAATACAGCCAAGGCCCGAATGCCATGTGCAAAAAAGTAACCTCTAACTCGTCATCACGTTTCTATACAAGTGACAGCTGCTAGTTCCGTTCCGATCACTCGCGGTCCGAGTCGCGCAACGAAAAAAGGTGCGTTCCGAAGCATAAATATTAAACAGTCACCCGCCCGGACAGGCCCGAACCTGTCCCTAATCAATAGGAAGGCGAGAAAGTGTTGCGACCGCTCTCTTGAGGACCGAGTCCCCCACCTTGACTTCTGCTGATCGAGGCGTGCCATCCCGACCCGTGTACAATTTGACGATCCGTCCTCGTCTCCATCTCAATGATGGCAGGTTCGCATCCTTAATCAGCACCAAATCACCGACTTGAGGGGGGCTCGTCCGGTCAGTCCACTTAAGGCGCTGCTGCAAGATGTGCAAGTACTCAAGGGACCACCGTTTCCAAAAATCTTGAGCCATCTGCTGCAACATCTGCCACCTAGTTAACCGACTTAACTTAACATCACCGAATGGGTATTCTGGCAGGGCGTTAAGGGGCTGACCTATCAGGAAGTGACCCGGCGTCAACGCTTCCAAATCATTTGGATCCGAACTGAGCGGGCACAACGGACGCGAGTTCAGTGTCATTTCAATTTTACAGAACAGCGTCGCAAGCTCTTAAAAGCGCAGAGAGGTCTCACCGATGATCCTCGTCAGGTGCGACTTAGCCGATTTAACCGCAGCCTCAAAAATTCCTCCCCAATGAGGACATCCCGGCGGACTGAAAACCCATTCAATCCCTCGTCGGGAGCAAGCCGTACCGATGGCGTCCTGGTTACCGTTCAGGAATTGAGTGACCTCCTGCAGATATCGCCTGGCTCCGACAAAATTTGTGCCGTTGTCCGAACGGATTAATGTCGGGAGGCCCCTTTGTGAGACGAACCGATCTAGACATGCGATAAATGCCTCTGTAGTGAGGTCACTGACCACCTCACAGTGGACTGCCTTCGTGGCCAAGCACACGAAGACGCCATTTCATTTCAGTGTCATTTCAATTTTACAGAACAGCGTCGCAAGCTCTTCAAAGCGTAGAGAGGTCTCACCGATGATCCTCGTCAGGTGCGACTTAGCCGATTTAACCGCAGCCTCAAAAATTCCTCCCCAATGAGGACATCCCGGCGGACTGAAAACCCATTCAATCCCTCGTCGGGAGCAAGCCGTACCGATGGCATCCTGGTTACCGTTCAGGAATTGAGTGACCTCCTGCATATATCGCCTGGCTCCGACAAAATTTGTGCCGTTGTCCGAACGGATTAATGTCGGGAGGCCCCTTCGTGAGACGAACCGATCCAGACATGCGATAAATGCCTCCGTAGTGAGTTCACTGACCACCTCCAAGTGGACTGCCTTCGTGGCCAAGCACACGAAGACGCACAGGTATGCCTTCACTAATCTGGCGTTCCGTAGCTGTGAAGACTTGACCATGAATGGTCCCGCGAAATCCGTTCCGACACCCGCAAAGGGCCGGATTTCGTTAACCCTATCCGAGGGCAAATCGCCCATCTGGGGCTGCATCGTAGCCGCCTTGGCCCGATAACAAGGCAGGCACCGAAATACGACGCTAAGCACTAAGCGTCTTCCCGATAGAATCCAGAACTCGCGCTGGAGAAACGCCATCAAGGCGTGGCATCCGATATGCCCATTCCGAATGTGTCGATCCTGTATCAACAGTTCGACCAACTTCCCTTTCCTAGGGAGTAACAACGGGTGGCATTCCGCAGCCGACCTCCTACCCTCAGCAATCCTTGAGGGTCAATAAACGGGTTGAGCCGAGCCACAGCTCCCTTCAGTTGGACGCGTCCGCGTCTCAGAATGTCCAATTCGGACTTAAAGTGCACCGTCTGCACGTTCCGTACCAATGCGAACAGCGCATGGTTCCGTTCCCGTGGTGTCAGGACCTGTGTCCGCACCCGTTGCGCCTCAGAATTGCGACAATTCCGCGCAAATCGGAAGATCCAGGCGGTCACATTGACCAGCTTGTCGAGCGAGCTGTACCGTTCCAGCAGGCTGAACTCCTCTTCCGGCTCTGGTTGCGTCGTACAGACACCGACTGTCAAGGCGCCGTTCGCCGAGGTAACGCGTGGACTCATTGGCCAATCCGATTCGGCTTGAGTCAACCATTTTGGACCCCACCACAAGGAATGTCCAACCAATTCCGGAGCGTGACACCCACGAGACGCACAGTTTGCTGGGTTCATTTCCCCTGGAACATGTCTCCAGATTAAGGGAACCTCCGAATTCAAAATCTGCGAAACCCGATTCGCCACAAAAATCTCCAGCTTGTGAACTGAAGCCTTCAGCCAGCATAACATCTGGCTGTCCGTCCAAGCGTAGACCGTATCTTCTAACGCTATTGACCCACGAATAACCGTCATCGTGTGGTTGAGCAGACGAGTCAGGAGAGCCGCTCCCGAAAGCTCTAATTTGGGAATGGTCAGGCGAGTGCGCAACGGCGCAACCTTGCTCTTGGCCATGACCAACCGCACATCAACCTCCCCCGAGGAGTCGACCGTACGCAGATATACCGCAGCTCCGTAGCCCTTCTCCGAGGCATCGCAAAACCCATGCAGGGTGGCGGTGTATCGTTTGGTGGGGACCAACCTCCGTGGCAGTGAAATCCGATTGATGCCAGGGAGGGTCGAAAAGAACGAGTCCCACTCTGAGCTCAATGACCCGCCGATCGGGTCGTCCCATTTCAGCTCAGCAGACCACAATTGCTGCATAAAGCACTTGAGCTGAAATGTTACCGGGGTGATCCACCCGTTTGGATCAAATGTCCTAGCCACCGTTGAAAGGACGTTCCGTTTCGTCCAGACCTTCGGGGAGTCCAACTCGACCTGATACGAAAACATGTCTGACACCGGCTGGTACTGGACGCCTAATACCGACAACATATTTGGATTTTCCAAGTTTTCAAAAATGTGGGGATCCTGCTGGTAGTCATCCGGAAGACCAGACAGTAACTCTGGAGAGTTCGACATCCATTTCCGGAGCTCGTAACCTCCACCCCGTAGGAGCTCAACTAGCTCGTGCCGACGAGCGAGCGCCTCCTCTACGGAATCTGCACCGGTACAGATATCGTCCACGTAGAGATCCTGCTCCAGGATTGCTGCTCCTCTAGGGAAATTTAACCGTTCTCGATCCGCTAACTCCCGCAGAGTGCGAATCGCCAAATAAGGACTAGACCGTAGCCCGTACGTGTTGGTGTTCAGCTCGTACACCTTGATGGGCTGATCTGGGCTCTCTCGCCACAGTATCAGCTGATACCGTCTATCGTCAGGGTGAATGACCGTCTGTCTAAACATCATCCGGATGTCAGCTACAAACACAACATTGTGTCGACGGAACCGTGTGATAACATCCGCGATGTCATGGTTCAACTTCGGCCCTGAATGCAAACACTGGTTCAGGTTCATGCCGTTAGATGTTGATGCCGATCCATCGAACACTACCCGTATTTTGCCCTCCGGGGTCCTCAAGACCGCGTGATGGGGCAGGAAGCAGTGGTCTTCACGCTTCCAGTCGATACCCGAAACCGACATGTGGCCGAGCGACTGGTATTCCCGCATGAAGTCGACGTACTTCTGCCGGAAAATCCCGTCACGCTTCATGCGTCGTTCCATCGACAGAAGCCGCGTCTCGGCTGCATGGTGTGAACTGCCCAGCGGTGGGCGATCACTCCGGAATGGAAGACGTGTGAGAAATCGACCTGACCGAAGGCGACGAGTAATGTTCCGATAAAACTGTTCACACTCTTCTTCAACCGGGTCCAACCGGCGGACCGTAGGTGGTTCCTCCACCTCCCAAAACTTCTGTATCACCTCCGAGAGTACAGAACCGAATAAGGGACTACGAGTCGCTAGGCGTGGGGCAGCCGGCATGACCGGACCCATTACCGCATGGCCCAGTCTGGTGTTGACCGAAACCAGACCAGTCGCGGTATCCCAAGGCATCGACACCCAATAAAATGTCTACTGGGCCCGGAATATCGAACTCCGGGTCAGCCAGTGACAACCCAGCGACCAACTGTCGCACCGAGGGCGACAACCGTACGTGAGGGTGTGAGCCCATCACATTAGGCATGACTAATGCCGTGACCGTCAGATTCACCGATGAATCCACCCGTGACGAGAGAGTAATCCGACATACTCCCTTAACGGAACCGACTTCCGTGTTCCCAATTCCCCGAATGGAATGTGGATACTCCCTTACCGAAATGCCCAACCGTCTTACAAGGTTGCACAAGACTAAGCACCCCTGGCCCCCGAGTCCAATAGTGCTCGTGCCACACAAGATTTGCCGTCCGAACTCCACGCTATCACAGAGGCGGTGGGGAGCATGACCGTCTGTGGAGTGGCGGCACCCTGTAAGTGGGCGGCGTGTCCCTAGCGGAAACCTCCGCGGGATCCGAACCCGCTGAGACCTCCGTCGGCCGTGGAGTAACTCGGCTGCTGATATGCCGGTGGCATATCAGACCGTATGTACATCAAGGGGTCCCAACCCGCATAATAGGCCCCTCGCTGTCCCGGTATCCCACCATACCGGACGGTGTACGGTGTGCCCGGTGGCAACCGTGGATGGATGGGGGAGAGCGGATCCAACCTGGGGCGCTCTAGGAATGGGGGCGACATCCGACTGTTCGCCTCCCAGAGCGACGGGCAGGGTGGCGCAGAAGGTGGTGGGCTCCCAGCCTTCGCGCCACTCATAGGTGCCATCTGACACCCGCCCGTAACACGCGGTGAGCCAGCGGCCTGAAGTCCTCGCTGACCGTGGACAGCGGCGACCGAACCCCGGCTATCCCGCATGTTACCCCCCGCGCTGCCCCCTTCCCCTCGGGGGGGGGTCCCGTCCGCGGGTACCCCAGTCACCCCGTTGGTGACTCCCGTTGTCCGGAGGGGGACTGGGTCCGGCACTGGTTGGGCCCTGTGGCCGACCAACCTGTGTCCGGCCCTGGTGACCGTCCGAAGGGCCTGACCGATTCAGGCACAACACGATGTGGTGCTTGCCACCACAGCACTCACAGGGGAACGCGCGCGAGCACTCGCTCAGCGTGTGCGGCCCCAAACAACCGAAACACAATCGGTGTGGCGGAAGACTATCTTCCTGCGGGCAGCTACCCCGAGCGCCTTAAAGTTGGCGCAACTGGTCACCGTGACAAAACCATATACAAAACAATGTATGACCATTGGTCTATCGGAAGACCAAGGTTCTGAAGGGCCTTCGTGGCCACCAGCACAGGGTTGAGCACCTGTACCCGGATGTCAACATCCCGGGTTACTTTAGGGATGCTAAACAGCTTCCCCAGCTGCGCATCAACCAACCGCCGTTTGTGTTGGTAGCGGTCAAACAATATGGACCTGGCTATCTCATAATTGCCCGCCGTGACCGTTAGTTGACCGACCAACTCCTTCGGTTCACCCCGCAGAGCCATCAATAGTTGGGCCAACTTGTAGGCGTTGTCCAGGTCGTCCCGACCGTGGACCAAGCTATCAAATAAATTGATGAAGGCCGGCCACTCATCAATTGCCCCACTGAAGGCCGGAATCTCCAGATGTGGCAGCCGTCCAACAACACCCTTCGGGGGTGGTTCTCCGTTACCCTCCCCACGGTCATTCCTTCGTGACCGCTTAATTTTCTCCGCGCGACGCTCGATGTCACCCAAGCATTCCATCGCTTGGTCAGCATCCGCGCAGAGCTGTTTAACTGCAGCCACCGAGGCTTCATCAATAAGCCCGAGAGCTTCAGCCTCCGCAGCCAGCCGACACACCTTCCCGACGCGTGTCATTGCGTCCTCCACACGCTTGAGCAGGACATCATCCATATCTGGTCGCTCCACATACTTATGAGTATGGGCGAGCTATCTCATTTCCTCACGGACACCATGCCGCAGTACCGTCAAGGGCGAAGGTGCCATGTTTACCGATTTAATAGATTCTGGTCTTATACTTCACTACCGAACTAAGTATAGCCAGAGACCAGCACTTGCCCGTCAGCGCTGGGCACAGAAATTAAAACTAAGTTGTCAAAACTAAGGCAACCACTAAAACAATTAAATCCTAAAAAATATTTAATATGGTCGCCCTGTGGACATACACCTTATAACTATACACTCTAAATCAATTAGAGAATGCCACCATATGGTACAATACAAATAACACACAAAAAGGTATTATAAAAAAAAACTATTTTTCTAGAAGTGGCCCCTCCGATATGACCCACACTTCTTTTGAGGTTAGCAAAATCAGCTTAATACCCCTTAAATAGCCTGACCCTGCTCTGTAATCCGAAATAACACTGCAATACTATGGAACCCGACTGCAATACTATAGTCCGACCGAATGACTGTTCCTTATGCACAACGAGTAGTTTCCGACTACAACTTTATAATAATTGTTAACTAAATCGTCAATTATACGTTCACTAACCGAAAATGAACTTTAATTGTGGTATACCGACCACAAGACTCACTCACAAACTGATTGCCGACCAATCTGAGATACCTGTTGGCAACACCAACACCAATGTATTAAATGAAGTATAATATTGTTATATGGCAACATTGTAAAAACTCTCTTCCTTCGATGTCTGCTACAAGGTGTAAGCGTGCTGCAATAAATTATTCAGTTATCTGGTAAAACAAGGTGTTTTCCTGCATCAACAAGTCTCCCGTGGCCACTGCTTGCCACATGGTCCTTCGAGCAAAGAAAATCCAGCCCCTACAATAATTTGGAGACAGCAAAACGGGCGAGACAGGATACACGCCACATCACGGTTCGCCAGCAGGATCGCATTACAAAGGAAGCAGCAACAAGAACGTTCGTCAGAAGTGCACGGAGAAAGTGGTAACAAACAGTGTGCAGTGCAAAAATAGTGTGTTGGTGCATCATTCCCATCAATATCTATCACCGCATTTTTACTCGTCATCCGCCATTTTATCGCAAGTCGTGTACGTACGATACGAGTATCGATCGCTCAATCGATCGAGGACATCGCTAGAAGTCGGTAAAGGAGTGCAACGCCGTCAGCCAACTTTGTCGGTAAAGCAGCGCAGAGCAACTCAACTTCCGGCCAGCGCACGAATGAAAATCGATCTACGCACCGGGTTTCGTAGCATCGCCGCGGGAGGGCGCCACCCGCTGCGTTTTCGAGAGCTGCACCATAGCCAGCCCGCCATTTTCTTTCTATTTGTCTGTTCTGTTTGTCAAGGAAAGGCGGCACGTGGTTTTAGTTTTTGTACAATAAGTGTTATACTGTGTAACAATTTTAGTCAAAATGTCGGAATTAGAGATAAAAAAGCTGATAGCGAAACGAGGATATCTAAAAGGTTCCATCACTCGCTTATGCGGCTCATTTGAGATGAGTGATGACGCCTCGTACGATGTGTTGGTTGCTAAACGGGACAGGCTAATGGCGGCCTTTCAAGCATACGAGGCCATAAATCTTGATCTAGTGGAGCAGCAGGAGCCCTCCACAACATTGGAGGACTTGTGTGAGGTCGAAGACAAATACATACTGGCCTTGGCCACCATAAGTAAGTTGATCAATGTTCACAAACAAAATGTGGCTTCACAGCCTCCACCTCACAAGAGCAAGGCAAAGTTGCCACACATCTCCATAGCAGTATTCTCTGGTAAATACAGTGATTACACACCGTTCATGAGTTTATTCACCTCACTCATCCACAATGACCAGACACTTGACAGCATTCAAAAGCTCTATTATTTACGAACATACGTGACGGGTGAGCCCTTAGATATCATCAAAAACCTGCCTCTTGCCATAGGCAGCTATGAGCAAGCAATAAAACTTCTAAAAGACAGGTATGATAATAAGTTTAGGCTAGTGAACGAACACATCTCGGTGTTACTCGACATGCCATGCATTGTAAAATCAACGGCCAGTAACCTGAGAACATTTATAGCTACACTAAAACAACATATTGCTGCACTCACAAACCTAGATAGCAACGTAATACACTGGGATGCTATATTACTTTGCATTATTTGTCGAAAATTAGATTCATACACGGCCAGAGCCTACCAGACCGAGAGAGACGCCAAGCTGGAGCCGACATTAGCCAGTTTCATTGAGTACATGGAAAGACGGGCACTGGCACTCGAGAACTCGGACCAAGGAGCCGCAGCCGCGGTGAAGCCGGGCATTGCGACCAGGGTAACGAATGTAGCTGCGGAGTCCAGGATTACAGGTACGGCATGTGTATTTTGTTCAAATAATGACCATAAGCTGCATAACTGCAAATCATTCATGATGCAAGCCTCATCTGCTCGTGTGTGCTTTGCAAAGGCTAATAAGTTGTGTTTCACTTGCCTGCGAGCGCATTCAGGCAAGTGCAAGTACCATTTTCGCTGCAGGCAATGCAAAAGGGCACACAACACAGTCCTGCATGATGATGATGCTGTAGCTCCCGTGTCACTTTCATCTAGCGAGTCAACGGCCACAAACAGTGACACTGCTTCGAGTGTTTTGCTTCCAACTGCACGAGTGAAGCTGTTTGCAAAGAATGGTCAGGAATATTGGGTTAAGGCTTTGCTGGACAGCGGATCACAAACATCCTTTGTTACAGACAAACTAGTCAGACTTCTAGGGATTGAGACAGACCAAGTCAACGTGAATATTGTAGGAATAGCAAACACAGGAAAAAGGTTAAAGCAATGTGTCTCCTTAGAAGTGCACTCTCGGGTATCTGCTTTCAAAACCAGAATGAGGTGCTATGTTGTGGAAAACATAACCTGCCAGCTACCACAAAAACAATTTCAGACGTCTGCCATCAAAATTCCTGCAGGCGTCCAATTGGCTGATGAAGAATATAACATACCAAGTGACATTCATATTTTAATGGGTGCCGATGTCGTATTCCAGGTGCTACTACCGAGGAAGAGCAACACTGCGAGTTCGGGCCAGCCAACAACTGATGCTGAGCAGCCACAGGTCATCAACACTCACTTCGGGCACATTGTAGCAGGTAGCATTCCACAACATGGTGATCAAAAGGTGGTTTCGTTATTTTGTCAACAATGCTCCTCTGATATAAATGAAACTATACCTAAGTTTTGGAAAACTGAACAGATACCAGAGATCTATAACGAAAACCAATCTGAACATGAGTTGGCAGAACAGAATTTTAAAGAGTCAACCCAGCTAAAGGACAATCAATTCACTGTAACATTGCCCACAAAGGTGCCTCTCGCAGATGTAAAGAAAACGTTAGGAGATTCATTCAATCAGGCTCTAAAACGGTTTCATAACTTAGAGAAAAAACTACACAAAGATGAAGCGCTGTTGTCAGCGTATAGGAGCTTCATCCAGCAATTCATATCGCTAGGCCATGCTCATTATATAAATATTGAAGACTTAGATTGCACAGATAAACCAATCTATTTCCTGCCTCATCACGCGGTATTGAAACAAGATAGTAAGACTACAAAATTACGAACAGTGTTTGATGGGTCTATGAAAACGGATAAAAGGGTTTCGCTCAACGATATTTTACTAAATGGGCCGACCACACAAAGGGACCTTTTCGATATCGTCCTGTTATTCAGGTTTGGTGACTTCACATTCACAGCAGACATCAAACAAATGTTCAGATGTATAAAGGTCGATGAAAAATACACTTCGTTGCAATTAATATTGTGGCGTGACAATCCCAGCGAAAGTGTCAAATGTATATGTTTAGATACGGTAACGTACGGTCTAAAATCATCAAGCTTCCTAGCAACACGCTGCCTGCTAGAACTTGCAACAAAAAATGAACGCGAATATCCTTTAGCTTCGTTCATATTAAAGAACTGCTGTTACGTAGATGACATATTATACTCAGGTAGCAATATAGACACCCTACTTGAGGCCAAACGTCAGATACGCGAATTATTAGGAACAGCCAACTTTCAGACCCATAAGTGGGCCTCAAATAGCCAAACCATCTTGGCAGATATCCCTACTCAGCAACAACAATTTGATGAAATTGATCTGCAGAAAGGCGAGTACGATATGAAGGCGTTAGGGTTGAACATAAATGTAGGTGAGGATTGTTTTAAAATAACTAGCCTTGAACCTTTCAACTCCCAGTCAGTAACAAAGCGCGAAATTCTCAGTTACATCTCGAGATTTTATGATCCAATGGGTTTTGCCAGTCCAATCGTGGTGGTTGCAAAGACCATCATGCAGAAGTTGTGGTCGACAAAAATGGACTGGAATGAAAGCCCTCCCACAGATGTCAAACTGCAATGGTTAGAATTCGCTAATAAATTGGCTAACATGAAGCCGATACACTTGAATAGGAATATTCACGTAGACGAATCATGCACTGTGCAACTGATAGGATTTGCAGATGCCTCGACCACTACGGGCTACGGTTGTTGCGTATACCTACGGGTAACTGATTCTACAGGTAGTACAATACTTTACCTACTATGTTCGAAGTCCAGAATCAACCCGCTAAACAAAGGTCTAACAATACCGCGATTAGAGCTAAATGCGGCCCTATTATTGTCGAAATTAGCAGCTAAAGTGTATGATACGCTTAAACTACGCATTAAGATAGATGATGTGTACCTCTTTAGTGATTCGAAGATAGTATTAGCTTGGATAAACACCGAGACAACTAGGTTGCAAGCTTACGTGGCAAATAGAGTAGCAACGATACACCAAGCCACTTCTGAATGGCGCTGGGCTTATGTAAACACACGTGACAACCCTGCTGATTACATCAGCCGCGGACTCGATCCCGAGGAGCTTGCTGGCTGCACCATGTGGTGGAATGGTCCCGAGTTTCTTCGCAATGGTGAGTACAACATTGATGTCAACATAGAGTTACCTTACGAGTTGCCTGAAATGAAGGTTTGCCCAGTGGTTTCCAGCATCGCCACCAACTTAGTCGCTACTCAATTGGAACCAGATTTGTTTCACACTCTGGAAAAATATTCAAGCATACATAAAGCTACTAGAGTTCTTGCATACGTGCTTAGATTTTGCAACAATGTCAAGTCACACACACACAAAGTGAAACACAACTACTTAACAACCGAGGAATTACAAACTTCATTGTTTACGATAATTAGAAATGATCAACGCAAACATTTCCAAACAGAAATAGATTCTATAAATTCAAAGAGTGCCACAAAGGGTAGTTTAAAGCCTCTACATCCCTTTTTGGACGATCAGGATGTACTCAGAGTAGGAGGTAGGTTACATCACTCTGACGTGCCATATTCACAAAAACATCCTGCAATACTATGTAAAGGTTCACCCGTCACTGAGCGTTTGATACAAAGTGAGCATGAAAGGCTTTTTCACGCTGGTCCTAGGCTGCTATTATCAAGTCTGAACCAAAGGTTTTGGTTAGTTAACGGCATGAGAGAGGTAAAAAAGATAACTCATAGATGTGTAACATGTTTCAGACTCAAAGCCACTGCTTCGCATCAGCTGATGGGCTCCTTGCCGAAAGCCCGAGTGACTGCTTGCCGACCGTTCCAAAAAGTAGGAGTGGACTTCTGTGGACCTATAAGTATTAAAAATTCTCGCGTTCGTCGGGCTGTAATAACAAAGGGATATATCTGCGTGTGGGTCTGTTTTGTTACGAAAGCAGTCCACCTGGAGCTATGTTCTGATCTTACAACAGATAATTTCCTGGCATGTTACAAACGAATGATTTCAAGACGAGGGCTAAGCACAGAAGTCTACTGCGACAATGCAAGCACGTTCAAAGGCGCAAGGAACCAATTAGTTGAGTTATACGATTTAGTCAACTCCCAGAGTCACCAAACACAGGTACAGGCCTTTGCTTCCCAACAAGGTATCAATTTCCATTTCATACCGAGCTATTCGCCAGTGTTCGGTGGACTGTGGGAAGCGGCTGTCAAAAGCACTAAGTATCACTTAAAACGTGTCCTGTTAAACTCAGCTTTGACATACGAGCAATTGAATACTGTGTTAAATCAGATAGAAGCTATTTTAAATTCTAGACCGCTCTTGCCATTGTCTTCTGATGTTAATAGTTACGATTATTTAACCCCGGGGCACTTTTTAACTGGCTCCGCATTAACTTCCTTCCCCGAGAAGGACATTTCGAATGTACCCATGAATAGGTTAAGGTTTTGGGACATATGTACAAATATTAGGCAAAATTTCTGGAAAACCTGGTACAAACAATACCTCAATGTCCTCCAAAGTCGTCCGAAGTGGCGAGATGATATTGCAAATGTAAATACTGGTAACTTAGTTATATTGAAAGAGGCTAATGAACCGCCTCTGTCATGGCCAATGGCCAGAATTGTTAAGGTTTTTCCTGGTAGCGATGATAAGGTCAGAGCTTTAGAAGTTATGACTTCAAATGGAAAAACTCATCTACGTTCCATAACAAAGGTGTGTATTCTACCTATAAATGATAACAATAAGTAGTAATAGTTCTTATTGCATTTGTGATGTATTGATATAGGTATACTCCTAGATGTTTGTTAATATTATGTAACCCTAGGTAGGCTAGGCGCTTCTTACGCATATTATTATAACTACTTACATGTACTGTTTCCACTTTAATGTGTCAGTAGTTTGTATTAAAGTTTAATTAGCTCATAGTGTGAGGCATACATGTAAATGTAGCTAACTAGTACACTCTTATAATTGTACCATTTGTATGTATGGTTAAGCAATTAATACTGTCATTAATTAGTTAGATTAGAGCTCTTATGAGTTAGTGAGTAGGCATCAGATATGCATGAATTTTGTGTCTAGCCAGTTTATTTTTGTTATCTGCCTTAGGCCGCAACATGTTGGCAACACCAACACCAATGTATTAAATGAAGTATAATATTGTTATATGGCAACATTGTAAAAACTCTCTTCCTTCGATGTCTGCTACAAGGTGTAAGCGTGCTGCAATAAATTATTCAGTTATCTGGTAAAACAAGGTGTTTTCCTGCATCAACAAGTCTCCCGTGGCCACTGCTTGCCACAATACCCTTTTCTCCCAACTACAATGTGGCAAAAAAACAACCCTACAACCGTCCGTGAATCGATTTCCTACTAGGAAACCGCGCCTGCTACCAAAATGATTAAATTCCACGCCTTAACCAACAGGGCGTGGAATCTTGGTAGGGTTGGTTTTCACCAGGAGTACTGACCTTTGACGCCGTGGACCGGAAGTCGAAAGCTCAATTCGAGGCAGGAACACGGGATGAGGAGCACAAGGGTGGGGGGAGAGGAGTCGAATCTTACTCTCGTCGTAGCCCGATGCTGTCGCCGTCGTGTTGCTTGCCGACACGAAGGGTCGCTGTCCGAATGCGACGAATTGATCCCCGAATCACTTCGTCCCTTCACAACACGAAGCACTCACTCCGATGACGTGAATCTACTTATTTCCCGACGATTGGACGATTGTTCCGTGATGATTATTACAAATTAACACTCCGACCAGGCCCGACACCTGTGTTAGACAATTATTACTAATAAAAATACAGCCAAGGCCCGAATGCCATGTGCAAAAAAGTAACCTCTAACTCGTCATCACGTTTCTATACAAGTGACAGCTGCTAGTTCCGTTCCGATCACTCGCGGTCCGAGTCGCGCAACGAAAAAAGGTGCGTTCCGAAGCATAAATATTAAACAGATATAGTTTACGAGCTAAATTAACATATAGGATATTTTTTATCCAACTTCACCAGGAGGAGGGTAACCTTATCTCGGTAAATGATACTTCCTAGGAACACGCCGATGAAGTTGCGGGCATCAGCTGGTTTATATTATAAATGTGAAAAGATCGAAGATTTATGGATTCATGTTTGTGACTCAATCACGCTAAAACGGCTAAACGGATTTGAATGAAATTCATCACTCAGATAATTTATGAGCTAGATTAACATAAATGATACTTTTTACTAGAAGGAGGGTAATGATAATTCCTAGGTACACGCTGACGAGGTAAATTAAAAAAATGTTTAATAGATGGTTCATGATGATGACTATTGACCACTCACCTCAACCATCTTCTCTCTATTCTTGGTCGGGTTCATCGGCGGCTCAGTCAGCAGTATCTTGGTCTCACGCGGCTCAACGTTCATCTTGGTGGGGCCGAATGTGTAGTCCCATACGTGGCACATGTCCTCCCAATTGCGGACCACCTGGAACAAAACAAGGAAAGTATGAATCAGGCGATTAAAAGACTAATAATTGTGCAACTACAATACTAAGGCCTGATCGATAGAACATGAGTTAATGAAAATCTCGGGTAAATTTTTACATTCCAAAAAATGTATGAAACTTCAATGTTGACACTCTTGCTTGATACAAATAAAATACAACATAATATATACAGGTACAAACATTGCCTCTGGCCCCATACTAGGATTATCTGTGTCGTGGGAACAAGAAACAACGACATCACAAACATGTTAACATCCAAGACCTGGGGATTTTTTTTCATCCCCCCACCCGGGATTCGAATCCCGGCCTTAACACCACAGAGGATATCATTATTAAATGTCGTGTTGTCTATATTGGACCACTGTTGAAGAAGGATAAGAATGTGTAAGGCTTACCCCATTCTCCATAGGATAGCTGACTTCCAGCATAGACCTGAGTTGTGAGGCTTCATCTCCCACCATCAAATCCTAAAAACATTAACTGTATTAAAATACATTTTGTACTTTTTTTTTTAAAAATAGCCTAAATGGTGTCCCACTGCTGGGCAGAGGCCTCACCGGTTCGAGCCCACACATCTCTATCTGAGGCTTTATCTGTCCATCCTGGAAGGAACCTATCCAGGTCATCCTTCCATCTCCTTCTGGGCCTGCCCCTACGCCGGAATCCGTCTGTAGGCATCCATTCAGTGGCTGATTTCGCCCATTTGTCCGGATGCATTCGACAGATATGTCCAGCCCAGTTCCATTTCAGTTTGGCGGTCTGCGTGCCCACGTCAACAATGCCAGTTTTGGAGTGCAGTAAAGTGTTCCTAACGCGGTCTATACGTTTAACACCTAGAATACTGCGCTCCATTGCTGGCTGGCAAACCTTGTCAGTGACCACGTTTGTGCGCCGTAGGTTAGGATGGGCAGGATGCACATGTCGACGAGTTTGCGCTTCAGGGTCAATGGTAGGTTGCCCTTCATTAGCTCCTTCATGGACCAGAAGTTCTTCCAGGCGTTCGAAACACGTCTTTCGATTTCTATGTCCTGCCTGTTTTCGAAGGAAACTGTCTGGCCCAAGTAGATGTACTCGTCGACATATTGTATGTCCTGCCCATCGACCACTACCTTACGTTTTGCGCCGTTGGTCATGAGTTGTGTTTTTGACCGATTCATCTTCAGTCCAACCTCAACGCTCGCAGTGCTCAGTTCTTGGAGCATTAGTTGCAAGTTCCGACGAGGTTGGCGCAAACAAAACAATATCGTCGGCAAAACGAAGGTTATATAGCCTTCTATCGCCGACGACAATGCCTCTGCTGCGCCACGGGACCGCCAACTTTTTGAAAACTTCTTCGAGGGTACTGGTGAATAGTTTAGGAGATAGAGGGTCTCCCTGTTTCACCCCTCTCTCTATTGTGAATGATGGACCTGGGTGTTGTAATTTAATATTTGCCGTGCTATTGTTGTATATTGCCTGAATTATACCAATATATGGGGGATCAACATTTTGATTGCGAAGTGCGGTAAATATGACGAGTGTGTGATACTGTCGAAAGCTTTTGAGTAATCAACAAACGCTAAGTAGAGAGGCTTGTTGAACTCTTTGTATTTTTCTATTATCTGATTTAGTGTGTGCAAGTGGTCCATAGTAGAGAATCCGGGGCGGAAACCTGCCTGTTCAGGCGGTTTGTAGGAATCTAATTGTCCGGAAATACGGTTTTCTATTGTTTTTATGAATAGTTTGTAGACATGTGAGACAAGACTGATAGGGCGATTGTTCCCATCACAATGACAAAGTGTTTGAGGGAGTTTTCCGGTGTACAGTATGGAGTTACAGAGGTTGGCGAGGTGGGGTAGTAAAACGAGTTCGCCCGCTTTCAGTACTTCCGTCGTGATCCCATCCTCCCCAGGGCTTCTGTCGTACTTCATGCTCTGTAGACCACGATGCACCTCAAAGTCGTTTATAGGGAGAATGGTATCTGGAGTAGGACGGAGATAGTCGGCACAGGAAGTGGGTTCCGGTTTAGAAGTCGGAATATAAGTTTTTGTAGAAGCTCGTACATATGTTCATGACTGTTTCCCTGTTTCTTCCCGCTGTCATCCATGAGGGATGTGATCCAAGTTTTACTATGGCTGGAACCTTGTTTGGCTACACGCAGTGATCTGTTTTTAATATAGCAGTTTCCACTAGTTTTGTATTAAAATTTCGAATGTCGGTTCGGATGCTGCGTTTTACCTGCTGTAGTACTCGGGGGAGCATTTTGCTAGGGTTTCTCTTTTGTTTAATAATGTTTTAGTTCTCTCTGTTAGTTTATTGTTGTTTCTCCTGACTTCTTTAATAGTTTTACAAGCTGTTTTAAGAGATTTTATTATTTGCGTATATTGTGTTTCGGGATTCTCAATATGTTGTACATACAAATGATTTAATCAGACATGTTGAATGATTGTGTGTATGGATGGATGTCTATGCAACAACAACAATAACAGTTGCTCTTGTTCGCAGGAAATACTTGCATCCCACACCCCTGCACATCCTCCCTGGGTAGTGCCAACAAGCAACACGTTACTCATCTCAAGACTTTAATTTCGAGCGTGATCTGACCGAATTCTGATCTTTTAAATACACTTGGCACTGGCAAGATTAACCTCAAAAGAGGTTAGCACTCCTTTAATAAAAAGAAGAAGAGGAAGAACAATAACAACATAGCATTGGGTTTCCCAGTTGTGATGGCAGAGGCAAAGTTGGTTGCAGTTGTATTTTTGTTAAAAGTAAAAATGTGTTATAGAAAAATGCTGAAGTTATAATTCAAATGAAAGACTGTGAAAAGCCCAAGTGAATGTGTAATCATGTGCTATGTGACTAATGAATGTCGGCTAATCTCACGTAATACCGCCCTCCTCCTCAAAAAAACGTGTAAAATTGCAAGAAAAATTGGGTAAACTTAACGTATATAAGTGTTTTAAAGGTTTATTTAAAATCGGGGGGCACGGCAGTGCCCCCGCCAGCGCGAAGCAAACACTGCCGTACCATCCTTTACTGGAACCATTTCGCCGCATTTTCAGGTCCCTATTTGAGAACCTCTGGATAAGACCAGAACGCAGAAATTTTCGTCATCTAGTAAGCTATAATCACATACTTAAAATCCAAAATTTCAAGTCTGTAGGTCATTTAGTTTCGAAGTTAAGCGAAAGCAAAGTTTCGCATTTATGACACTCACTCACTCATGATCATCAGAATAGAACTAGTACTTCCCATAAACTCAGAGAGCTGAAGTTTGGTACAGGGTTTAAGGGCCACATAAAGGGAAAACTATAAAAACTAGGATAATCGAAGATCTGGAGTACCTGGTGACCCTGATTAGAAAACACAAGAGCTTGGTTTTCTCTTGGTATAGATTCGGTGTATACCGTTTTCATATCTCCCGGATATCTCCCGAAAATCTAATAAAATAAATCAATATGCCCACGTTTCTACAAAAAGAAGTGAAATCCCACCAAAAACTGTCTGTAAAAAACTAGCCAAGTCTGGATGGAGCTGCTTGTTTATCTCTAAAAAGTAATGAAATCTAGACAAAGTCGTGCCAAGTCTTAGGTTCCTTACTGCGATTTCTTTATTATTATAGTTAATTTTGTGTGACTGTGCCGTTGAACATTATTTATACGTTAGTGGGTACACTTACCTAAAGCTACCAAAAGTATGTTGTTTTTGGTAAAACAAAATAAACCTGACCCAATATACATTGATAACTTAGTACAGGAGTATGGTCACAAAATACTATGACTGCCACTATATCATTGTGACCTGAATCCCATAGAAATGATATGGGGCAAGGTAAAAGGAAAGGTTGCCACAAAGAATGTTGGTTTAGATGATATCACATTCTTGCAGCTTGTACAAAACTGTTTTGAGGATATCACAGCTGATACGTGGAATAATTGCTGTAAGCATACAAAAACCTAGAAGAGGAATGTAGATGCAGGGGACTGTTAATTGATAGAGAAATTGAACAACTTATTATAAATGTTGGCAGCAGTGATAGTGAAACATCCAGTCTTACAACTGACAATAAGTCTAATATTTCTAGAATTTAACCAGTATAATCTGATCATGAAGATCATGAAATGTCGTACGAATCTGTTGAATATTTAGATTTTGAATTTGATGACTAATGAAAAAAAATAATAAATAATCATAATGGTATTATTTTCTATGTTTTAATCCGACTACAGGTACTTACTTTAGTGGAAGATTATTTCATAATAATAAAAAAAAAAAGTATTGAATGTGCCTTCCATAATGAGAGGCTTTAATATACAAGTGTTTCATAATAACAATACACAAGTACTGTAATGCCTAATTATGTACAGTTACATACACTGCTATATCTCTACATATCATAAGCTCTCTATGATTGTTAATTTAAATTTATATTTAAAATGTAACTTCTAATAAGTTCCATTTTAACATAAGTTCTGTAATTAGCGAAGCAGCCAATTTTCATGGGTATACTATTCTTAGTATTGCTATATATAGTTATTTAGCCCCCTCAGACCAGGTTATTTATGTTCCTGGTTGAGCTATAACTATCATCAAGACAAGTAGGTATTTAAAATATTGCAATCAAAGGTGACAGTTTGCTGATTCCACAAGGTTCAAAACTATTTAAAAAATTTGTTTGGTAAAGAAATAAATGGTTAGTTTTGACAACTTGGGAATTTCCCCAAGTGTCACTCATACATTTCTTTGTTTACATTATTTTAAATGCTTCAAACGAAAGTATTAGAAAAACTCAAAACCAAATCGTAGCAACAAAATTTTTTATTATATGCGATTTCAACAACTCCAAACTGAAATTAGGCAAAACAAAACAGCATTTTGTCAGTTAAATATAGTTTGACTAGAATTAAAGCTTTTCTAACAATTTTTATGTTTTGTTCTTGTTTAGAGCTTATTTTCTCAAGTCCAAGTCAAACTATAGTTTGTAAGTAAATTGATTAGAGTAAATTAGCAGAGAAAAAAATCGGTTCGGCAGCAAGTACCGTACAAGCAACTTCTCTTGAGAAGAATTCTTTTTTTTAATGTTTCGATACCTAGAAAATCATTTGAGAATTATTACTGGAATATCTAGCGACGTTCCTACCTATCCCACCTCTCCGATCCCTACCTGTCCTTAATGCGATGAACGCTTCACGTATTAATAAATTTTATCGAATTTAAAGAATTTTCACGAAAAAGATGACGTCATAGTGGGTCCGCCATTTTGAATTTTAAAAAACTGATGAAAGATTCGAAACCAGCACCCTCAAAAACCCACATCTACCCCTCAATACTTGGAATTACATACAAAATTAACGTTGCGTGTTCAAAAAAGTCAGTTTTTTACAAATAAAAAACGAACCGCTGGACCGATTTTTTCTAGACTCCTTTCAGATCTAAGTCATGACGTGGCGTATCGATTGATATGGTCATCAAAGCGATTCGGTCCAGTAGTTATTGAGAAAACGAATTCCATAATTTTGATCACGTACATACGTACGTACACACACACACACACACACACACACACACAGACATCACTCTAAAAATGATTGCAAATGATTCTCCAGGTCTTAAAACGTAAAGAAAACACAAAATTACCTATTTCAATTTTCAGACCTATTATAATAACTTCTCAAGAGAAGTTAATATTTACAAGTAATAACAAAAACCAAAAACATGCTAAGATCCTAAGAAACTTACACCAATACAGATATCCTGAAAATTATTATAATTTATTAAATTACAATCACCTTCATTTCACTCTACTAAAATATTAGTGTGTCTATATTAGTGCTAGTGTCTGAACTCTAGACATAGGTCTAGTGTGTAGTCCAAAAGAAGAACAATCTGTGACAACTAACTAGCTCATCCCTGTGTCAGTGTCAATAAGGGGGCGGAACCAGCCCCTTGTATTTTTGTTTTGTTTTTTATAGCCGCCTTTTATTACTATTAGGGGGTAGAAAAGGGTGGGGCCAAAAAAAATGCATTTTTCAATGCTCCTTATTATTTTAGCAGTAGTTCTATAACAGGCTGGTAACGGCAGCATAAGCTGATGCTTCTCAGCTTCCAAAAGTTGTTGGGGCAAGCAGTACCCATCAGTTGACTACTTAGCCTGCAGTGTAAAGATACAAATAGAAGTGAGTTGAATATGGACATACCTTGACATCAATGTCGCCGACTTTATTCTCAGCCCTTATGATCGGCCGTCCGACCATTGACGGGAATATGAAAGCAGGGAAGTTACTGCCAGCATATCCACACTTGACGAACTGAAAAGGGCAATACTTGGCGTAATATACTGATTCATCGCACGCTTATCTTTAGGTCACTTTTCGAACCCGGTTTTAAAAGAACTTACGCCTGTGCCGTTGTCACAAACGATGACTTTCCTTCCTTGGTCATCCATTTTCTTTGTTTATTAAGTTTGTTGTAGTGTAAATTGTGAATTTATAGGAATTATCGAATAAACGTTAATTTCGACCACCACATACCACTCGCCACTCACAACAAATTTCTTATTTTTTTTAACTGCCTGTTCACCACTTATGACAAATCGCAACCAAATAGCTAGATCAAAATGAACGTTAAAATTAGAGCAGCATGGTTTAGTTTTGCAGATAGTTATCTCATCTGACACACCCAGTATTAATGTTGCCATAAAAATACCAAAATTTTAACACAATCGATCGATTTTAGTGGATGGGTGCATAGCATAAGCCTGCCTGGCGCCTGCACTAACTTGTCAAAAACTGTGTACAAAAATGATATTTCTCAGATCAAAACACACGTGTTCGGTGTAAAAAGTCGAATTGAGCAGTTTTAACTAGAAATGAAACACAAACGGTTTGAGGAGAACATTTTAGTCGACGAGGCGTACACAAATTACGGCAGAGCTGACAAAAATGAAGACCGTAAGAATAGCCAAGGCATCGCCAAGAACTTCGCTGAAAGCTTGGAGTATGATGAGAAAAAGAAGTGGTACCATCAGGTGGGTGATGAAATCTACCATAACCATACAAGTAGCATGAGATAGCTTATTCACAAGTTCCCACAATGAGTCACCGGCGGTTCTTTGAATTTGAGCAGGACAGATACATACTGATTTATTTTAGGTTGATAAAAGTTCTCAGGTAACTAAGCGGTTGGAGTGTAGATAAGGGGGCGCCAAGGAAAAAAAAACTTAGATTTTTTTTTGCGTTTAGTTAGCCTGGTCAGGCTGTCGATAAGGGGGCTTGCAACCCTAATAAATTATTAGCTATGTGTGATCTAACAAATGAACTGTTAAATAATATCAGATTATTAGGTTGACTAGAGATAATTAGGTTCATCAGATTGATAGGTTGATTTTTTTGCCCACATCCTGCTGGAATGTTGTGGCGTGGCCTTCTACTGGGCAAAACACCTCAGTTTGCCGAGGTCGCTCCAAAAAGTCATCGGCAACATCAAGGGTTTGCTAGGCTTCTTACAGGAGCTGGGTGGGCAGGAGTAGTGCCCCCAACCCACATCATGCAAAATAGGCGCGAAATGTTGAATTTAAAACTGGTAATTTTTTCAACCACCTGGATGATTATTTCGCTGTTTGATTTATTAACTTATTATTTTTTCAACTGGAAGATTTATACAGCTAAGTATTATTTGTCAATAAAACATTTTGTTGATGAAAAAATTGGTAATAACCCACTGCTTATCTATTTGTGGAAAAGACCTACACAATAGTCTTGTGCCTGCTCCCTCCCGCCCGCCGCCGCCGCTCTCTCGGAGCTATGTCCTAATAGTCCTAATAGACCGAATGTCCGATTAGCGTAGGGAAACGTTTCTTTTCGTTCATTGCACAATAACGTTTCCTATTCATTCTTCGTACATGACCGACACAAGACTACTACACAATCGTAAGTTGGTAGAACTTAAATAGTTTTTTATTCTTCAAGTGATTGAATTTATTTGTTTTACAGTTACCCCCAGAGCCGCCATCTGCAACTAAATCACTGACTGACAGTCAGATTGAGGAGTTACGGAAGGAAGCCAACAGCGCCCTCCATGGAGATACCCTGGCATATGAGACCAGTATGTATTGTACTTTTTTCATCTTCTATAGCATAAACTAATTAACTGCAATTACCCATATTTCATTTATTTTATATCATATTATTATTCGTCCAAAGTCTGTCGGCAATCGCGTTGCTCCGCGCGCGGCCTAGCTCCAATTCGGACATGAGACGATGTACCAGTCTAATCCTTCCACATGGTTGACTTGTTGATAAAGCAGGGCAGGGGCATGGGCAGCTATTAAGTGTTTTTTGGTACTTATTTATTTTATTTATTGCAATTATTTACACTGAAACTGACATCCTCAATAACTAAAAAAAAATACTATCCACACAGCTTCCTAGAAATGCATTTAAATATCAATTAGAAATTATAAAATGCCAAAACTTTAAATTAACCGAACAAATCGCCCCGTGACATTTCCGTGCTAAAGATTCCAATAACGCTGGCAGCATTTCCCTGCTGAACAGCCAGTGATATCCTCTGCATGATAAATGCCCCAGAGCGGTAGTTGAAACCTTTGACCCTAAGGCGGTGTCCCAACTCTCTTATAAACAGTTTACCCTGAGTCCCCCATACCCCAGTCGTCTCGACCGCCAGCGACATTTATTTAGCCATGATACATGAACATACAATACATAATATTTTGAATTTATATTACACCTTCACAGAAAAACCTCTATAAAAAAAAAACAATAAATATAATTTTTTATGATTTTTAGGGTTCCCTTTGGGTATGGGTTAAAGGGGCCCTATTACTAAGACTCGGTTGTCCGTCCGTCTGTCTGTCCATCCGTCTGTCTGTCCATCTTTCACCAGGCTGTATATCATGAACCGTCATAGTTAGACAGTTAAAATTTTCACAGATGATGTATTTCTGTTGCTGCTATAACAACAAATACTAAAAAACAATAAAATTATTTATTTATCTGTAAACCACATACAAATATGAAAGCTAACCAGGTGCTTTCATATTTGTATGTGGTTACATGGAATGTGAAAGTAGCCGCACCAATAACTTTATAAACTACATTTTGCTATGTAAAATCCAAACTATATAGTTATAGTTTATCGCGGGCCACTTTTCCGCAACTCGACGTCTTAAATTTGCGCCTATTTTACGTGACGTGGTTTGGGGGCATTACTCCTGCAAACCCAGCTCCTGTAGGAAGCCTAGCAGACCCTTGATGTAGCCGACGATTTCCTGGAGCGACCTCGGCGTCCCAAGGTGTGTTGCCTGGTAGATGGCCACGCCGGAACATTCGTGGGTGGCTGTCTCCTCGACCTGCATACAGGCTCTGCACAGGGGGCTGTCCGTGACACCTAGAGTGTGTTTGTGTTTGTTTAGCAAAGCGTGTAATAACGTTGGTTAGTTACCTTTGTGTGTTGTCGTAGGGTTTTTCTCAACCAGCTTAATGGCAATGGCATTATGGGTTCTGGTCCCTCCATGGAACCCAACCTTGCCAGTGCGTCGGCTGCGTCGTTGCCGCGCGAGCCACTGTGTCCCTTTTTCCACTGCAGGGTAACAATACTGTGGTTACATACCTCTGACAGGGCTTGGTGACATTCGAATATAAGCCCTTAACTGATGGTGATGCTTTGTAGGGCTTGCAGAACCACAGGCAGGCTTTGCAGGCTTGCTTTGCTGTTGGATAGTATGCGGATAGGGAAATTCTTTACCAATCTTTCTGCAATAGCTGCAGTAGCCATTATGAAGACGGTGTTGTGGGCACCTTTTGATGTTGATTGCCTTATATTTAGATCTTCCGAAAATGCCCCAGCGCCTGTACCTGAGTTTGTTTTAGAACCGTCTGTGAAAATCCTTAGTTCTCTTTGATTGAGGCCCTCTCAAGGGTCTTCATGCAGTTGTATTTTATGCCTTTTGTCGAAGACATATTGTTATTCGTTGTATATCATATATTATATTGTATATCGACATATATAGTTCGGTTGTTGTGCACCAGCTTTCTACGATCCATATCCAAACTATTCACTATACCATTGTACGGTGGTACGGAACCATTCGTGCGCGAGTTCGACTCGAACTTGACCATTTATTTTTTTATTGCACATTTGGTCAGCTTGCCACAGGGCAGTGAAAGTCATTATAGGAGGCTTATGTCACAGGACATAGGCCTCCTATAATGACTTTCAGTGGTGTTTATCTCTGGCTATCCTCCTGTTATTTTTTTTGGTACTTATTTATTAATAATTTATTATTATTATTAATTTCAGAAACAAACCGTAGTGGCTCCTCAGACCACCAGTGGGCGAAGACTTTACTGAACAAAGGCGCTATCGGTGATAGAGTTGCGGCGGCCACCATACTCATACAGGACAACCCGGTTTACAATCTGACCGCTTTGAGGAACATGATCAACCAGGTGAAACCGGCCAAGAAGAAAGACGGCATTGTCATCATAGGTGGGTTTCTATACTATACATCTTATTCTTCTTCATCTTCAGGATGTTCTCGTCTACTGCTGAGTTGATCTTAACTTTATTTACATGGTTCCTAGGACGCCTTGACGGTTGACGCATTTCAATTACACCTATTTTTGTTGTGGTCAACTCGCCCGCAGTGAAAATGAATACAATTTATTTTGGAAAATTCAAACATTATAAGTTTGTAAAAAAAAATAGCAAGTGAAAGTTTGTAAGGCAAGGAAGAGATAGGTAGAATAAACCATTATCACGGGGACCCCTGCAGTTTAGAATGTTCGGTTGGCATGGTCGCACGCATCGCCAGCAGCTTCGAGTGTAAGCATCTTTTCTGCGTTTTTGTGCAATAAACAATGGCTTTTTACAATGAGGTTGTGTTTCCTTTATGGATTATCTTTTATAATTTCAAGATCCATAAGTCCCTACCTAGTAATAGTTGAGTATATTGTGACATGTGCGACAGATGGAACAGCCCGATGCGTTCCGTATTACTGCCAGGATAAAACACTCAGTTGGATAAAATTCTCAAACACAAATCGTACGTACACTAGGTAAGCCTACCGTGAGCGAGCGAGACAGGACAAACTTGAGATGTGAGAGTTAAAGAAGCTGGCCGTAGTGATATCATTTGACGTGGCGCAGGTGTGAGCTAGATTGCGCTTTATTGCCACTCAGCGTGGGTACCTATTGATTTTAGTGTCTTTGCGGAGTTATCCTTCTGTACAGAAGGATCACTCCACAAAGACTTATTTTGTGCCATTATAGTATTTGGATCCCTTTTTTAACTGACTGTATAACCACAACATGAAGTCGGTTAAAAAAAGGGTTTAATCGAAAGGGCGGTTTGACGCCCGTTCGTGCAAGTTTCTTTCGGGTTAGATGAATTCAGCCTAATTACAGAAATCAGAAATGTATACTACAGTCTAATGGACATCCTAACCTAACAGCGATGGAAGACATTGTGTGGATACCTTCATAGATTACTACAGGGTTCTTCTGCCATTGCATATGTTTGTTTTGTTTAGTATTTTTATTTAAAATTTCACGTTCGCTTACATCGCGACCTTAAACATGTTACAGATGCGCTCTCCGAGCTTTTAGTCTCGGAGCTCCTAATCCCGGATGCAAAGCTCCGAACTTTCGCACAACACCCGCTGGGTCACCTGGACGAGCTTACGTCTGGGAATAAGCAGGCGCGGCGCAACATACTGAAGCTCTGGTACTACGGGGACCAGCTGAAGGAGCTTTATGGGAGTAAGTAATTAAGAGATATTTCAAGTCTTTACTATAGTTTCTGAGTTGCCCACTTTATTACGACTCTTTTTGGAGAAGTACATTCGCGCTTGAGGCCACAAGTAGGGCGGTAGTTTAATTTTTAGATGTGACTGTATCGATTCAGAGCATTGCGAATACAAAATTGTTGATGTTTTTCTCATGTTAGCCGATTTTTTTTAATTTATAATATGGTCAATCAATGAAACAATATATAGGTATCCTCTGAACCAGTTCCAATGTAAACTAGCGATTTAAAAATGGCTACTTACGCTGGACTATGTCCACACCGAAATCCTATTAAAAACTCAGTTATAACCTATATATATATATATATACTTACTCTAATTGATTGATATTTATTCTCAATACAAGCCCCTCCCCCTGTCCTATCCTCCATCCCACGTGGTACTTCTACTAGTGTTTAAATTACCTAGCTACACTTAATCTTATAAGTTTTGTTTCTGCTCTCAGTACATAGGCACAATACAAGTTGTAAATGAAATACCTGCTCCTCAAACGTAGCCTTTGGTGGTCGGAAGACGCTGGAGTCTGAGATACAGTGGTAACACTATTTCAGACTTCATCGTGTCCACTTCTACTTAAAAGTCAACTTCGCAACTTGTCATTTATTATAAGAACATCCGGCCTAGTATAAGTTATTTAAGAAGAACCCTGTAACTATTTCTTATGAAATAAATATTTGTGTCGAGAAGCATTTTCTTAGTAGTCTGAGATTCTCTCGTCGCTACAAAACACACTAAGGTCACAATTACTCAGATCTACAATTCTCATAGTTCTAAGTGTTAAAATTAAAACAAAAACATGTGTCGGTGTCAAATGCGGCCGTAGATCCCAGTTACCGAATGGTTAAGTTGCAAATTCGTAGTCGACCGCAGCCGCAGACGACATGTCGCCGACGCGAGTGAGCGAGATATCGAGCGCAGCTACGATACGAGTGAGCGACACAGCGACATATGCTGTGGCCCTCGACTTGTACGTTGTACTTCCCTTTTTAAGGGAAGTGTAGAATTAAGTTAGTTAATAAATATTTATGTTGTCACAGCGTACGTGGAAGCGCTGAACAAGTTCGCGCACGACTCGGTCGACGCTAACAAGGAGAAAGCGGTCAGCGCCATGTCGTATCTGTTGATGCACCATCCGGAAAGGGAGAAGGTACAAAACTAAACTATACCACAAATTATATAAACATAAACATTTATACTCAGGCACATTACCTCTGGCCCCACACTGGGACGCCCTATGTCGTGGGAACTACACACAGCGACGTCACACACATAAACATCCAAGACCCGGGGATTTTATTTTCGGGACCTCTGGCTTGGGAGGCAGAGTCTCATAGCCGCATAGGTCGCAATATATTTGGTGCGGACTTGAAAGTGACGCAATTTTGCAAAATAGGATGAATACATATCGTAAATAGCTTAGACTAGTAACTACTTATTCCAATGGAAGTAGAATGTAACGATGGAGTGTCTTGAGTGATACCTAATGGATTAAAGGGAGAAGATAATCATGCCCAAGCAGCAAAGAAGCTATTTATTAGATCATTTGTAAACTCATAGCTGTATTGGAGCTGTTATTGGGTGTAAAAGGAAACCATTGGCTGTATAAGAGCTGTTATTTTGTGTAAAAGGAAACCAATAGCTGTATTGGTGCTGTTATTCTGTGTAAAAGGAAACCATTCGATGTAATATAGCTGTTATTTGGTGTAAAAAGAGAGCATAAGCTGAATTATACCTGTTATTCGGTGTAAAAAGAAACGATTAGGCTTTATTCAAAAGATAATAATAAAAAAAAACTATTGTAAGCTCTATTTTAAGAATAAATAGGAAACTTAATGTATAAAGTGATGGCGACTATTTGTAAATCTAGTACCAAGTAAAATATTATATCGTTGATGACAACATTGACGTGCAGCTTGATATTTATTGTAAAGTTATATGACATTTTCGGCATAATTTTCAGAATAATCAGCAGAATAATCAAGAAACAATAAATCTAAATATCAAATATTGTTTGTTTTTGACGTTTGGTTAAAACAATATATTTTAATGGCTATAATGGCTACGAGGGCAAAACCATTATTATTTCAGTTGATAATTATATAACGATTTAATTTAGTTATTATCAAAAAGGTCAAGAATTTTCAACAACAATGTTCAACATTTTGCGAAATCCCCGCTACCCCTCATATCTTCGAGAACGTTTCGAGTTTATTTCCTCCAGGCATAGCAACCGGAGATCCCACACGATGTCTCTTCTTTCTACTCCTCGGCATAACAATGCCGCTTACAAACACTCGTTTAGGTTAACGGCGATCCGACTGTGGAACGCACTTCCCTGCGCTATTAGAGATAGTCCCTCAATTTTCACTTTTAAGACAAGATTGAAAGAGCATTTCCTTTCTCTTTCGTGATAGGTACTTTTATATATGTATATATAAGTAGTATATGTTTGATATATATTTTATTTTTTGCTTTTGTATTTTATTTAGTGTAAATCATTTACTATATCATTTATTTTATTTTCATTAATTCATTTTTTTATTATATCATTTATTATGTTTTAGTTGTAAACAATTAGATGTGTACAGTTTTATTGCGCACTAGGACTCTCCTGTTGCACAATTTTTCCTGTCCTGCCTAGGTTTGCTGGTAGAAATCTCTCTTTAGAGATAAGCTCGCCTTTGCTCATAAAATGTTTTGTTACCTTACTATTAAGATTTCTGTGCAATAAAGAATAAAGAATAAAGAAATTTCTAGAATTATCTATTCAAATATCTTTTCATTCATTCGAAAATTTCGACAATTTGTTTAACAGCCTTACGATATTTGTAGACCATTATAGTATTGGTAGCTGAACTACGTAATAAATACAGTCTATTATAGAACTTTTGGCGTTTAATTTAGTTTATTTTTATTTTATTTGGCTTTTTATGAGTAGAATAGTGCCATAACAATAGTTTTAGAACGGAGTACGTATACGCTATTGTACAGCAACAGGTGTCCAGTGATACTATTATAACACTTAGAGCTGTAATAAGTAAGTGATTGAATGCATAATAAAGCCCATATACAGCTTCAAGGATAAAAGTAGGCTTAAGTTGTCGCACAACACTTAAAGTTTTATAGTAGAGTTGGAATATTCTGTTATAGCACCTTAAGCCTACGCGGATTCCATTATAATGACTTTATACAGCTTGAGCTGTATGATAACTGACAAAATACTTTATACAGCTAAACGCTTTTTCTGACACTCTTGTAAGCTCTATGATGCGGCAATCCGCAGCTCGTTTCCTATTTGAGCTAATAACTTTTGACTACTACCAACTACAAAAAACTGCATTAATATCAGTCCACTCGTTTGACCGATATTCCTTGAAAACCTGATCTTTTGAACTACTGAACCGATTTTAAGATAAATAAAAAAAATAAAACAACCCGAAATATTAATGGAACCTTACGGCTAAAATTTGGTTCACTTGTTTCCTATTGGGTTCATAACTTTTGAACCTCTGAACTGATTTTAATAAAATATATCGACGAGCCATCGCAGTGAAGTGTACTATCAACTATAAAAACCGCATTAAAATCAGTCCACCTGTTTTGACCACTAGGGTGCTAAAGACAGACATACCGGCCGACAGACGCTTAAACACCTTTCTTTTGGTCATCGGGGTTTAAAAATAATAAGCGTCGCACCTTTTCCCATCCGGGTGTCAGAATCACATTTGTACCCCCCTTTCACTTTTCACTTCTCTGCTGGCCAGAAAAGAAAAAATAATGACAACAATTAAGGCAAATTTTATGTTGTTGCCCCACAAATGCCCACAATATAATCTTGGTAACGTCTGTCAAAAAAGTTCCTTATTTGGTTCTCTGCGTCTCTGCAGTTTGAGAAAGCTAATTCCGCGACAAGAATTAGAATAACCATATCTTGTATTTGTAGAGGTTCCTCAAAAGCTTGCAAGAAATTAAATGAAAATTCTATAAAAAAAACTTTTTCAATTCTCCAGGACATAAAATTCTTGTAAGCAAGAGACAAAATAAACTCACAAGTTAAAAAGTAAAAAAAGCCGACTTCAATTTCAATCCCCATTTCGTCCTCCCCGGTTGAAGCCAGAATAAATAATAAGAGCATGACTTCATTGATTGGGATAAATATACTGGACTCTCAGGAAGCACATAATTTCAGATGCTGCTGACGAACATCATCAACAAGCTCGGCGACCCCTCGCAGGCGGTCGCGTCGAAGGTGGTCTACCATCTGTGCCAGCTGCTGTTCAACCATCCCAACATGAAGAGCGTGGTGCTGGCCGAGATTGAGAAGATGCTGTTCAGGTACCACACCTCCATTTCCCCCTCTTAGGGGACGGTTTTCGCCAAATCCCTTCTTAGTGCTACCTACGCTACATAAGGAACTTCTGTAAGCTTCATGTCTCTAGGTCCACCTCATTAATTCTCATTTTCATATTTTACATAACGTAACCAATTTCAATTGACATTTCGTTTATGAAGTAATATGTAGATTATACAATTTTACGGGTTACATAGCTGCTTGTTAATTTCAACAGCGGCGTTCGGAATAGTTTGGATGAAATTGGCACTTAATTAATTCGCCAGTGCTCAGAAACATACGTTCGGTTGACTTGACTTCGGACTATTTCGGCTATGCTCGGCTAATGGCTTATTGAATACGACAGTTTTCGAGTACTGGCAAAACACGAATGTGGCTACAGCTAGGCTAGTATTTTGGTTTCTTTCATAGTGACTTGATTTGTTGTGGGGGAAAGAAGCAGATATTCTAACTATTTGTATATTACAGAAAAGAGATTCAAGCAATTTATAATTTAAAACGCACAGACTCCCTTAACATTTTAAAGAAATTTGAATACTGTAGCTAGTCAATTTATTTTCGAAAATATGTTGTATAAGCCCAAGAACTTTACAAACATTTTACAAATTCAGCGTTAACCTAAGAAATAATCACACACTAATGCTCCTCAGTTTAGACGGCGAAAGTTAGCAATTATCTACTACACCAAGATATCTCTTTTGAAATTGCCATTTGAGCAATTACAAAAACAGGTAAAATCTATTTTATTTTTATAAACAACTCATTTATAATAATTTATCTGTGAGATCTTTGCCCTTCTTCACGTCCAAAGGAAAATAAGAGATATGGGTAAATGCTACCCAAAATGAAAAGTTGCAGAAGATATCAGGACAAAATACTGCGGTGGCTTAGGTGAAGGGGGTGATCGAAGCGAAGCCCCCTTTATCCTTCGTGTTAGTGGGTTATGTATAACTGCTCAAGTGGTATGATACTATGGATATATTTGGGCCGCTCCCGGCGGCACTGCAATGCCGGGCCGACCCGTGACGGGAGTGGAGCGAGCCCCGAACATCCCGTCGGTTTTCAAAAATCAGTTTAATATACTGGTCCCTCAGTGAGGGAACTTTCAGATATTAAGCTGAAAAGAACAGATACTACACTTTGATCTTAGCCAAAAGGCCGAGAAGCGATACCCATGATTTGCCACTCCGAGATAGTCATTAGCAGCGAAGAAAACACAACATCGCGATGCAGGAGTTGGACAGTGCCATCTGTTGAACTTCCGTAGAACTTACTAGTTCCTTAGTGATCCGCCATGTGGCGACTGTGGCGCCATCTAGTTACGCCATACGGGGCTAGCAGAGGCAGGTGCACGCACAGTTGTGCCCAGCCCACGTTTAGCCAGAATGCAATTCTCCGTTTCGCGTGACAGGGGGCTAGCCCATTGCTGTAGCTATGAAGATAAATAAACGTAAAGGAGAGTTTACAAGATCAGCTCTACCCAATTTCGTCCGCAATCCGACGTAAGATAAGATAAGATAAGCGCTTATTCAGATGTCACAATACACAAAACAGAACACAAATATTACAAGACATAAACTTATGGCTAGTACATTCAGAAATATTATACATTTCACGTAAGAGATTGGACAAACTAGGGAAAACAAAACAAGACTAACCTAGCGTCATCATGTCCGCTCCACTACGGTGTGGCAGGGGCACTGTAGTGCCAACGATAAGACAAAATATACTAGTCATTGCGTATGGAACAGTCGATCTAGTAGTGTATTGTGTACGGCGACGGTGAAACGGTTCCGGCTCAGCATATGCTACAGGAAGACCTATATATAGCGCTGGTATTGTGTCGGAACTAAGGAAAGTATGGTGTAAATAGTCAACGAGAAAGGATTCGTCTCAGGAACGGCCGGAAGACTGGCCGCCGGATCGGCCGAGACTGTCGCCCATCCGATGGCAAGAGAGAGATAGCTTATTAGAAGTGTGGAAGTTAAGAGGGACACCGCTTTCAGCAATGTATCAAGGCAATTTAGAGAGAGTTAGCTTACTAGAAGCGTCTGGGGTAGGAGGGCGGCCGCGTTCAAGAACGGCTGACGGAGCGGCCGCCGTAACCAACAGAACGGCCGCCGCACTAGCGCTGCCGCGGCTGTGGTGTGTAATAATATTTGGTTTGTGTTTAAACAATTACCAAAACGCACCTATTTTACTACCAATAAATTCGAAATGACTGCCAGAATGAGTAAATGATCACCAAATTGTGTTTGGATAAATTATCACCAAACTTCTTTTTATGTTTTGTGTACTTAAGTTTATGTTTTAAGTATTTTTTGTTGTTCTTACATGTTCAACCCTACACGAAGGATAAAAAATATTACCCTTCACCTAAGCTACCGCGGTATTTTGCCCTGATATTTTCTGCAACTTGGTGCTCATTTACCCATTTTGGTTAGAAAAATATATTTTGGTGATCATTTACATTGCAGCGTTTAACAATTTTATCATTCTTGTACCTAAAATGCTTTCTACTCTAGCTAAATTTCTTTTTTATTATTTAAATGTAATCATAGTGATCATTTAAATTGTTATCATAATATTTATGAATTAAGAGCGTTGGGCGACGTTGGCGGGAATTACTGCGCATATGTAAGGTATTGAAAAGTGATTACTGCGCATTCAAGGCCACAGCTCATAATTCGTGGCGCGAGGTATATTATTTATATGCCTAGGTAGAAACTCTTAATGTACGAGCCTTAAATCGTATGATATTTATCGTATAACTATTATTGCAGGAACAACATCGCCCCCCGCGCGCAATACTACGGCGTCTGCTTCCTGAACCAGTTCTACCTGGGGAAGGACGACGCCAAGATAGCCGAGGACCTCATAAGGATATACTTCTCGTTCTTCAAGGCATCCATCAAGAAGGTACACTACATATCTATTTTTGTCCAGCTTCCGGAATTAATAATTAAATTAATAATTCGACCCGGAAAACTTAAAAACGTGTTTATTTCTTCGTAAAATGGAAACTTATGGATTTTATTGATGACTGAAGCTCTTGAAGACATACATTTTCTGAAAATACAAAATACTTATTTTATAATTGAGTTACAAATATACCTGGTATAAGAACACTTGTTCGTTTAGTTTTGACAGCAACTGTCAATTTTTTTTTAGAGCGTTGTTGACTATGGTTTCGTCAGAAGGACAACATAATAACGTATCTAAAGTATCTAATAACGTCAACTTAGTTATGATAGGTTTAGTGAACGTTTATGAATAAAGAATTGTAATTATACAATTCTTTATTCATAAGGAAAGTAAAGCTGTAAGGCCTGGTTCACACGGCATTGTCCTGCACGTTTTTTTGTAGTATAAGGCCTGGTTCACACGGCATTGTCCTGCACGTTTTTTTGTAGTATAACGGCTAACGGATAAATAGTGGCTCATACGTCGTACATAGAACCATTCACACGACGTCTGTACCGCAAAAAAACGTATACCGTTTATACGTTTAAACGGATACTCAACGGACTTGTCAAGCAAAACGGATGAACTGTAACGTATTCGGTTTGCAGTGGCTCATAGTGAAGCTCTGTCTCGTTCACACGGCACGATGATTATACGTTTTTCATCGAATAGCAACCGAACAAACAAGCGCAGTGTGCGTCTGAGCGTCGTTTGGAGAGGTTGCGCGTATTTTTGTCAAAATGGTTGACGAATCTTCTGTAGATAACGAATTATTGATTTCTTTAGTGGAACAAAAGCCTATTTTGTGGGATAAAAATATGGATCTTTATAAAAATCGCGTCGCAACTCAAGCGGCTTGGAAGGAAATCTTGATAATAATAGATCCAAATTTCGAGGAAAAGGAAGAAAAAAGGAGACAAGCCTTCGGTATGTATCTTTTATTAGGTATTATTAATCAAATTGTTTTACAACATGTTTTATTGTCTATTTATGTTTCACTTAGTTCTAAATATATTCGTTTTGCCATGGGACAGAACCTTCATTTGATAAAAAGTAGTCACTAAAAGTAGATCTTACGCTGTTCGCTTGAACGTTTCGAATTGACATACTTTGAAGATTTTCAAATAATAGAGGATTTGCCATATTATTATCTTCAAAATTGTGTCCATCATGTTCACGCACATAATTGTGTAATACGATGCATGCTTTTACGATTTCTATCATTAGAGTTGGCGAAACATCAATAGCCTTATGTAGGATTCTCCATTTTCCTGCTAAGATACCAAAAGCACACTCCACGTATCTTCTTGCCCTGCTCAGGCGGTAATTAAAGATTTTTTTACGTAAATCCAAATGTGTTCCTCCAAAAGGACGTAGTAAATTATTATGTAGAGCAAATCCCTCATCACCAATAAATACATAAGGCATACTGTCTTCACCTTCTAATAATGGTCTTGGTTTGGGTATATGCAGCGAACCATCATTAATTTTTTTCCATAACACGGAGTTTTTCAAAATGGTTGAATCACACTCTTTACCATATGATCCTATGTCGACATATATAAATCTGTATTCAGAATCAACCACTGCAAGTAGCACAATGGAAAAGTAATCTTTATAATTGAAGTACATCGATCCACTATGAGCAGGCTTTAAGATTTTTATATGTTTCCCGTCAATGGCACCTAGACAATGAGGGAAATCAGTCTTCCTTTCAAAACCTTTCACTATTTTCATCCATTCATTTTCTGAAGAAGGCGTTTGAAGATATTCTCCCTGAAGAACATCCCACAGCGTCCAGCAAACATCCCAGATGATCCCACTTATAGTCGATACTCCAATTTTATACGCATAGTGTAAATCTTTCATGGAACACCCTGATGCTAAATACCTGGAAAAAAACACGCTAATATTAACACCTTAATATTTTCTCTTTTTCAGCGAAACTGATTATTCAGAGGTGGACCCATATAAGAGATAATTATAAACGGTCATATGACAAGATAAAAGATCAAAAGAGGTCTGGAAGTGGCGCCAAAACAGCAAAGCCTTATGTTTACAGTCAACAGTTATCTTTTCTGCAGAAAGTAATGCAACCTAAAGAGACCATAAGCAATGTTATCACCGAAAATAACAACAGAGATGAACGACAACACGAATCCGAAAACAAGAAAAATTATTCTGAAGAAAACGAAACATCGGAAGCAAACTCTATACAGACACAAAAAAATAAGGCGACAATGAAGCCAATACCTAAAAGACCTATGAAGAATACAGTTAGTCCTCTAGATGCGAAGATAATGAAATTTATGGATTCTTATGCAAATAATGAACCTAAACCAATGAATCGACATGCTTCATTTTTTAATGGGATAATACCAACACTCGACAAGTTCGACGACGATGAAGTCATAGATTTTCAAATGGGAGTGATGCAATTATTGAAAAAGATTAAAAGTAGTCGCTGCCGCCTTGAGTCGTCGTCTTCCAATCTCGCATCAACGTCATATGGACGCGGCGGATTTCCGACCGAGGAATACCAAAATTATAATACAATAACACAAACTACAAATGTATCCCCAACCTATGCAACAGCTTCGCTGCAAAGTCCGATCTCTGTCGATTCCCCTTCTGTCACAGAAATTGATTTTAGTGACTTTTAATACAAAATACGATGACATTATACAGGTGTAACAAAAAAGAGATTACAAGCCAAAGGGGTTTGTTAGGGACATCCTTTTAACCAACTTACACTATGGGACCAACATAAACAGAGCAACTTTACATATTTTTGTCGTCTCAGTAAATTTCGGGCCGAGCACTCAACTGATTTGTATGGAAGAGTGAAAAATCAAGTCGGTCCCATAGTGAAAGTTGTTCAGAAAGATGTCCCTAACAACCCCCTTTCTGTTACACCCTGTATTGGCTAAATAAAACTTTCGTTTAATAATTTAAAAAAAATTACATTAATAAAACTTTAATAAATTCAACCTGTGTATTTTTATTTGTGTACTAACCTTAAACAGATGGCTAATTTCATTTTAGTACTGATGCACTTCCGCATATTCGTATTTGTTTTTGGTAGGCTTGAATTTTCCAGTCGTTGTAGTAAGTTTTCAAAACTTTCGACGGACATCCGAAAGTAATTAAAAAACTTCTTGTCATCGTTTCTAAGTTTATCGTATAACTTCTCAAATAGTTTAGTACGCCCTGATTCTTCATTTATAGGATGTACCCAAAACCTTCTTCTTTGTCGGCGGCGAATCCGTTGGCGCCACCAATATAAAAGCACAACCAAGCGTGGATCCATCACTGACGTCTACTCACTGTGAGAACTGTTTGAATACTGCGGCTATTCGTTTTTTTCACGAATGAAAATCTACCGTATGAACACCCTAGTGACTGTACGTTAAAAAAACGCATAAATAAAAACGTGCGGGACAATGCCGTGTGAATCCAGCCTTAAGCTCTAATAAACGTATTAACGTTTATTAGAGCTTTACAGCATTTTAACTAATGAACGTTTTATACTAGTTTATGTGACTGCTACATAATGGAGGGCATTAATACTCGAGAGTGGGTTTATGATAATATCACTCGAAAGTTTTAATGCCTAATTATGTACAGTTACATACACTAGTTTATCTACACACATATCATAAGCTCTCTTTGATGTGTTCAGGAACCGCATGTTTGACCGGCATTGTGGCTCTGCCGTTGTTTAGCTTGTTCTGTAGTACCAACTTCACAGACAAACAAGGGGCGGCACGCAAGCGGGCGTCGGCGTTCGAAATTTGAATGTCATATGCAGAAAAACTACACATTATGATCATAATTTTTCAGATAAGAAATGAGTTTTTACCAAGTAGTTTAACATTGTGCTGATCGTAACGTGCGGTTTTTGTACGCAGTAAAGAGAGTTTATGATACGTGTGTAGATAAAATATATTAAAAGGGATTTTTATGAATAAGACTAAGAGTTTTTCATTGAGGATTACAATGAGTCCTAATTTTCGAAAGGTAATAATTTAGTCATGATCTCAGGGTGACATAGAGTCCCGCCTGATGTCGTCCATCCTGACCGGCGTGAAGCGCGCCTACCCGTTCGCGGACCCGGAGAGGCTGACCTCCACCGCCACGCACATCGACGCGATCTTCAAGCTGGCGCAGCTGGCGCGCATGAATGTGGCGGTGAGCGCGCTGGCGCTGTTGCAGAAGATTTGCGCGGCGGACAAGAAAACTGAGAACAGGTTGGTGTTTATCTGAAAATATAAATCTAGCAACAAAGTACTGACTGACACACTTGAATACTGATTGAGCTACTAAAATACTGACTAAGCCACTAAAGTACTGACTAAGCCACAAAGATACTGACGGGGTTACTGAAATACTTAATGAGCCACTAAGATTCTGATTGAGTATTTAAAATTCTGAAAGAGCCACAAAAATACTGACAATGCTGAAAGAGCCACTAAAATACTGATTGAGCCACTAAAATACTGACAAAGCCACTAAATTACTGACTAAGCGACAAAAATACTGACAGGGCTACTAAAATACTAACACAGCCACTAAGATTCTGACCGAGCCTTTAAAATGCCGAAAGAGCCACTAAAATACTGATTGAGCCATTACGATACTGACTGAGCCAATCTCTTCAGACCCTGAGTACTCATATTGTAATTCATTTTTGAGATGACTAGCTTAATCTTGTGTTGGTTATCAAAACTAAAATTGACTCTTTATAAGTTGTAGTTAGTACAAATAAAATTCTGTAGATGGCAGACCGGCGCAAAGGGGGTGGGTGTGTGAACTTGGCGCCCGACTTCGGAAATACATTTTTTTTGTGTTTTGTGAATAGTAGTGAAACATTTTTTGTTAGTAGCAATGCTGAAAAAAATACGTACTACTTTTTATTTTATTTTGCGAATGTCTAGACATGGACGAATAAGACTAGAGGACTGACCACCGCATACAAAAAAATGTACCCTGCTAGAAAGCCAAAATCCTGTATTATTTCTAGATGTCGCTGTACCATGCAATAGATGCTGGGTGCTTAGGTTGCTTAGGTCCATGGTCTAGGAGGCTATTTTAAGAAACTAATTTGTGAACATTTAATAATTTTTAAAATAACATCCCTCGTGACGTCACTTGCTCACAGTTTTGGAACGGTTGTAGTTGAGGCTGGTTGTTTCCGATTATAAAACTAAAAAACTATATTATCAATATGGCTCGTCGTCCAAACTTTGCTATAAGCAGACGTGTGTTCAGTGCTCCTCCTCCAGAGGACAAATGAAGTGCATTGTGTTTTTACGGATATTTCAGTAATTATATAATTATTTTGTTGGGAATAACGGAATTTAGTTAGGAACACGATTATCTCGAAATGGGTTCCTCAGTTTGGTACCTTGTTTTTTTTACAAGGCCAATTTAAAAATAAGATATGATGAAAATAAATGTGAAGCCCCCTAAATTTGAACGACCAAGTTTTCTCACATATAAATAATAATACTGCAATTTTATTCGTAAGTTTAGTAAAACAGATAATACATAAACATTTTCAAATACAGGCATATACATTGCTTCGATACCCTGTGTCGTGGGAACCAATAACAGCGACTTCACACACGTATAAACATCCAAGACCTGTTTTTTTTTCTTCTCCCAGCTGGGGATCGAACCCAGGACCTCTCGCATGGTTGGCTGAGCCACAACCGCTGCGCCACAGAGGTCGTAAATGGAGTATTTTTTCATAACGATTTTTGTGTAATTCTCTTCCAAAGGACTTTAAGATATTAATCTTAACGTTGATTGCAGAAGGTTCGTAGAGGTTGGTAGTGGAAGATATTTTATTAGTAGTAAAAGAAACAGTTGATTATAAGTGATGAGGTCAAGAAAACGTTTTGGATTATTTTCATACAATAATTCTCGTTCAAATGGATAAACGATTACTACAAAACAAACTGTAGAATTGACTGAGGAAGGTTGGAAGAGGTTAGTGGAAGAATTTTTAGATGAATTTAAAAAAAAACGTGATTAGAAATGACAAAGTGAAGAAAAACTTGTTTGGGCCTCATTTTAGCTTAATAATTATCATTCAAAAGGATATACAATTACTACAAACAATAGAATTGACTGAGACAAGTTCGTAGAAGTTAGTAGTGGAAGAATTTTAATAGTAGTTTATAAAAAAGTTGATTGTAAGTGATAAAGTAAAAAAAAATGTTTGGGTGTAATTTTTACTTAATAAATGATTCTCGTTAAAAACGAAGTAAGATATCTACAAAGTGAACTGACTGAGACAGGTTCGTAGAGGCTAGTAACGGAAAAAAATTGATAGGAGTAAAAAAATAATTTGATCAGTGACTGATAAAGTCAAGAAAAACTTGTTTGGGCGTAATTTTTACTGAATAGAATTCCATTACTATCCTCTACGATTCGTAGAGGATAGTAATGAGATAGTAAAGAGATTCGTAGAATTGACTGAGACAGATTCGTAGACTACGAATCTGTCTCAGTCAATTCTACTGTTTTAGTAACGATACATCCTTTTGAACGAGAATTATTAAATAAAAATGACGCCCTAATAAGTTCAATCAATCAATCAATTTTTAGGTTTGATGGCTTCTACTGTGGATCCCTACAGTAATTCCGCCAATATCACGTATTGAAGATGACACGAAGGGGATCACGTTGTACAGTTATCGGTGAAACTTCCCTTGAGTTGAGATCTCTCTATAACCAGACAAACAACAAATAGGACAGCACAAATTAACATATAATTTAAATGTTAAGTGATTACATATTAAGGGTGTTAGACATAAAAATAAGTTCTTCTCGACTTGATCACTTCTTATCAACACGTTTTTTTCAACTATTATCAAAAAAAAAACACTACTAACTCAACGAACCTTCCTCAATCAATTCTACCGTTTGTGGAAATATTATATTCTTTTGATCAAAAAATATTCTGCCAAACAAGTTGTGCCTTCAACACTTATAATCCACTTTTTACTACTGTCAAAAATTCTACCACTACTAACCTCGAAGAACCTTCCGATATCAATTCTACCGTTTGCTGTAGTATTTTATTCTTTTGATCGTTTATTTTTATTTTTTATTTAGCCTGCACAGTGTCTTACTGCTGGGAAAAGGCCTCCCCTATCTCAGACCATTCCTCCCTGTGCTGTGCTGCCCCCACCCAGTCCGGCAAAAGCCTGTCCAGTGGGTCGACCGCGCAAGCCCCGTCGGCATCGGTGACGGCTTCATTTTGACAGCTTCGTGTTTAAACGCTCAAGAATGAACTTTATCATTATGACAATACGGCAATTCAATTCAAGCGTCGGTATCGGGATCAAGCCGACGGGGCTTGGGCGGTAGACTCACAGGTCGTCCCGCCATCGACGTCTCGGCCTGCCTCTATTCCGATGACCATCAGTGGTTTATTACGACGATTATTCAGTAAAAATGACGCCTAAAGAAGTTTTATTTTACTTTATAATTTCTAATCAACAGATTTTTACTAATATCAAAAATTCTTCGACTACTAACCTCTACGAACCTATCTCAATCAATTCTACCGTTGCATTGTATTAATTGTTTTGGAATTTGGAACAAAATTTAAGTCCTCCAATAATACTCCAAAATATTTTATTATTTTTATGTTTTATTAATAAATTTCTCTACAATCCACTACTAACGATTATTTATAAGAAATAGCTGAGGAAACTTGATTTTTCAAATTTCGGGGGCTGACTTATTTTTTTTCATCGTGTATGTTTTTTATAACTACTAACGATATTTTTTCTCTACTATCCACTACATATCTAAATCTTTCAAAAAGCACAAAAAATACCTTTTTCAAAGTCGGGTGCCAATTTTTTGCAAAAGTTTTTGTGAGTTAGGTTTTTGCGTTTCGTCTGCAGCAAGAATATTTAATTCAGATGAGAATATAATATTCTAGCTTTGCTTCATTAGTTGTCCTGATATTAGAGGTTAATTAATGAATTTATAGTATTCAAAGGAATGCATTTGTCAAAATCAGATTTATCATGTAGGACTTAAAGTAAACATTTTTACTTGTATGAGCTAATTTAGACGTTCTGTTTTTAGTAGTAGATCATTAATGATAAAGAAATTGAGGAAGCGCTGAATGCCGATGATGGTGACTTTCCTTTTGATGATGACGTCCCAAAGTACATACATCATGTCTCGAAGTTCGGAGTCCGAAGAGGAGCCTGACAATTTGGCTGACGCACTGGAGGAAGTTCAAACCAAACCATTGAAACCAGAGCCACGAATATAATGACAGTCACTAAAAACTGACAGCCACTAATATACTGACAGATCCAGTAAAATACTAATCGAGCCAATATTATACTGACAGTCAAACTACGAGATGTCTCATGTAGTTAGTTTGCCTCCCACAGATACTACCTGGCGCTGTACCGCAAGTTGACTCACCCGGAGATGTTCAACACAACGCACTCGGCGCTGCTGTTCAGTCTCATCTACAAGTCGCTTAAAGGTAAGTAGTGCTACCACTGCTATCACATATTCATTATCATATCAGCCTCTTGAGCGAACTGCTGGACATGAAGCCCACTTTTTTTCGCTCCCCAGCTGTTCTGGTCTAAGGCTTGCACCTATTGTATCATTATTTTTGTATCATATGCCCTGCTACGGCAGAAAATGTAAAGTGTACGCGATTTCACGTTCGCCGCGTGAATTCACGAGATACTTACTTCCATGTGTTGAAATGGTGAAAAGAGACTTATTTAGACCCGGATAAACTGCCGATGATTCTCTGTGGCTCATCTACATTACGTTACTTATATATTTTTTACTTACCTATCACCATGGACGAATAAGACTAGAGGACAAACAACCGTAGTAATTTGAAGCGTAATTAGATTTTTAGTTTAAATGTATATTGCTCGATAGAGCTACTAGTTCAAAAGTTCTTTCTAGTTAAGGTAGCATCGTGGTGGTGCGCTTAATTTAGGAAAGATGGCGGTATAAGCGTTCATTTCTTAAGAAGAAACAAGGCTTACGCTTACGCCATCTCTGATTTTTCATCGATATTACGATGGATTATACTACGCCGTCAGCCTAAGCACCCATCATCTATTGCGTGGTACAGTGACATCTAGAAATAATACAGGATTTTAGCGTTCTAGCAGGGTACGATTTTTTGTATGACGTTGCCAGTACTCCAGTTTTATTCGTCAATGCTATCACTTAAGAGTTCCGTGGTCTAGTGGTTTCTCAGGAGCTGCTGGTTCGAATCCGGTGCTGACCATGCACCAAGGAGATAAGTAACTTATCTTAAACTCGTTTCGGATGAAACGTTAAGCGGTCCTGGATCACTACTTGGGTTGTCGTAAAACCCCTCCATCAATCTTTACTGTGTCAGCTTGGTGGAGTATGGCTCAATTTTGCTTGGTAGAGATATTAAAGGGCTACGTTTATTTATTCTGTCCATTAGTTGATAAGAAACCTCCCTACTAGGCTTCCTACAGGAGCTTTGTTGGCAGAAATAGTGCCCCCAACCCACATCACGCAAATGAAAGTCGTCGAGTTGCGGAAAATCTGCCCGCGATGAACTATTGTTGATAAGAAATGTTAATGTTTCTTACAGGAGACGACAACATACCCCGCGTCATAGCCTTCACGAAGCGGCTTCTCCAACTGTGCTGCTATATGACTCCTGCGCAAGCCTGCGGGCTGCTGTTCCTCATATCGCAAGTGTTCAAGCAAGCGGGCAAGTCGCAAGCCGTGAGACTTGTGTGGACGAAGAGCGAGGATAAGATTAAAGCTGAGGTATGACTTGGGTAACGCTGAGGTAGGACTTAGATATGGTTGAGGTGGGACTTGGTTATAGTTGAGGTGGGACTTGGTTAAAGTTGAGGTGGGACTTGGTTAAAGTTGAGGTGGGACTTGGTTAAAGTTGAGATGGGACTTGGTTTTAGTTGAGGTGGGACTTGGTTTTAGTTGAGGTGGGACTTGGTTTTGCTTTAGGGGGAGTTGGTTAAAGTTGAGGTAAGACTTGATTGAGGTGCAAAGGCACGCCAAAACTAACCCTTACTCTTTTCCAGGAACCGAAACGGGAAGACCCGGAACCCATATCCGAAGAACAAACGGATACGGGCGAGAAAGAGACAGAAACATCAGAGTTGGCTGAGACAGAGAGAGAGGAAGACAAGCCTGAGACAAAGAAGGTGGACCTACTGAAGGGAGATAAGAAGGATTTGATGTTGGGTAGGTTTAGGAGCAAATCTTTTTCTTCTTTATAATTTGACGTTCTTTATAATTTTTATTACATTAATAGTCAAACCTTTTGACTATTAATGTAATAAAAATTATAAAGAACGTCAGTAATATAGTGTTTACCGCTCGCCTGCCTGTCACGCAGGACGCGGGTTCGAATCCCGGTGTTGACCGGTTTTAAGTCCAGCATATAGATGTTCGAACGGTGATGAAAAACATCGTGAGGTTTATAGTATATATGTCACCGATATATGATTTTCAAAACAGTTAGTTGAGAAACTAACGTTTTTTTCTCGTCAGTTTGTCAGCTATCGACAGATAGTAAACTGTAGCGTACTGGTTACTATATGACGCGTTGGTTGATAAACTAACGGTTAAAACAGTTAAATAGTAAACTTGTTTAAACTTGAATTGCAAACGAAATACCAGGGCAAACACTGCGGTAGCGTAGGTGGAGACTAGAGGGGGCGAGCGCAGCGAAGCCCCCGAATAGTCTTCTTGTTAGGTTTTACTTTTAAGAACAAAAGAAACATAAATTCTAAATCTTGTCGGTCTGGTTTACTATCTGTCGATAGTTGATCAACTAACGGTTTTGACTATCTTACTGTGACATATACAGTATAAGTATGTATGTATAAGTTTTCGTATGACTTTATCGATTATTTACTAGGCCAGGTTTATTATTTCCCATAAACAAGGAATGTGAAATCTTAACTGTACGAGTATCTTATTTTCTTCCCAAAGACGACGAAGAAGAGTCCTATGTCGACCTCAAGCTAGACGAGCAAGGCAACGTGGTCCCGAAGCGACGCAGCGTTGCTCCGAGCAACGCGGGCTGGTACCACGCCAGGAGCGGCGCGAAGGTGGAGGAAACTGAGGACAGAGATAAGAAGATTCTTATGAAGAGGACACTGAACATGGATAAGGTAATAGGATAGGGTGGGTGAAATAATGTGTAAATGTGGCTATTGGGGGTAAACTAGGAAGGATACTATTGGGGGGTAAATAGGGAGTAAATGTAATAATTGAAAAAAACTTTTTTATCACACCTGCTCTGAAAATACATACTAATTATACCAATTAGAGGGAAGAAACGCCTTTATCCCGCCCTTCAAATCCTTTCATCCCAAGGTATGGAAGTTTGTATGAAAATCCTTCCGACCCAAGGGTGGGAAGTACCTATGTATGAAATTCCATACCCGGTTTTTTTTCATTTGTCAGCAGTCATACTGCAAAGAGACTTTAACTGTCTACTAATTTTATTTCAAGTAAATTGTTACTGGCCACATACAGTTTTTTTTTACCAGTTACCAACCTCCTTGGTGCATACAGAAAATTAAAAACGAAATTATTTTTGTATATAAAACGCGCGGAATCACGGAAGAAGTGGCTGCATGACCTTATGATCTTAGCCTACTCCAGAAACGGGCGAATAAAAAAGGAAAAGCCCGCGCATTTTCGCAAAAACTTCGATTGATTTAGCATTTATCTTTGTGTTTTTTGTAAAATATGGATGCATTTATGTCTATAATTTTCCTCGTAGGTGTAATAAAAAGCACTATACATACCTCAGGATAAAGTACAGTTCCATACCTCAAATGGTTTGCGCCCCTCGCAAGCTCGTGGCGCAAATGCCATAATCTCGGTATGGAACTGTCACTTTCTTCCCTCTGAAGTAATGTACTATTATTAGTTGTAAGAATTAACTCGAGTACTTGTCAAGACGAATCAAACGAACCCAAACTTGGTGGGGTTGAGTTAAATCATTACAGAGTTCCCAGGGTCACCTTCCGGATCCATTATTAGGCCCTGAATATCACCTAGGACCAAAGTACTTGTCAAGGGAGTACATGTGTCCCTTGGGGCTGTAACAGGGAATTAATGTGACCGGAGGGGGCGAAATAGGGAGTAAATGGAGACTATTGGGGGTAAAATAGGGAATTAATGTGACCGGAGGGGGCGAAATAGGGAGTCAATGTGACTAATGGGGGGAAAATAGGGAATTAATGTGACCGGAGGGGGCGAAATAGGGAGTTAATGTGACTCTATTGGAGATAAAATCGAGAGCAATGTGATTTTTGGGAAAAATGTGTTATCTAGTTGTGGCGATATAGAGGTATGTGGACATGCATTCATAATGTACGTACATACATTCGCTCGAAAAACGTTATGCTCGTCCTGGCGCAGTCGGGTAAAAAGGGTGTGTTTATATCAAAACTTCTACTTTAATCCGCAGACGCCAACCGAGTACAACGCGTACGCGCGCAACCCAGCCTTCGCCGGCGCCGAATGTACCGCCTACGTGGAGCTGTCGCCGCTAGCTGCCCACGCGCACCCTACAGTGCGCCTGTTCGCCGAGCGGATCGCGAGCGGTGAGTGTGTGACTGTGACAAATCCGAATTTTTTATTTTTTGTGACTGAAATAATACACGAAATGCCTGAAAACATAACTAGGCTTTAATCGACTAAATAAAGCTACGACAAAATAACAGGGAGTGGTGTTGATGACACTCTTGACAAGACGTTTTAAATTCATAGACAAATGTCAAGTCTTCTCAAGAGAGTCGAACATTCATTGATACATAAAGGAGTATCATATCATTCTCCTCCGCTAAAGAGTAAAGTCCTGTAAATATGTGGGTGGTCTACTTGTTCGACCTGATCTCCTCAAAGGAACTTCTTGCTGGGGTTCAGGTGGTCTGGTTGCCGAAGGTGCGTCAGGAGTTCCTGTAGCTGATGGAACGTCAGCTTCACATGAAGGCCTGGGCGGAGCAGCTATCGGCGGCCCAATTTCTCTCTGCATAGATTCTGTCGGCGGCCCAGTTTCTCTCTGCATGGATTCTAGGGGATCAAAGCTGGTTGAACTATGAATTTCTGACATGTCATCAGCTTGTCCCAAGTCTTCCCCTTCTATCGTCTCTACTCCTTCGTCGATCGAGGCCAAATGTCGGTTCGACACCGCTGTCTCTCGTCCGTCACTCAGCCTCACCATCGAATAATCTGGGTTCACTTCAATTACATCGGCTTCTTCGACTATCGGCTGGTACTTGTTTGCTCTAACACAGCGTTTGACTAGAACTTGTCCAGCATTTGTTAGCCATGTCCGGATGGTACTGCCATTTGGAGATTTGCGAGAGTGTCTAAACATCCGTTCGTGTGGTGTGCAGTTGGTTGAGGTGCACAATAGCGATCTGATGGAATGTAATGCGTTATCCAGAACTTTCTCCCAGTTCTCAATTGGCAGGTTATGGGAGCGTAGTCCTAGCTGGATAGCTTTCCAAAGGGTAGAATTAAGTTTTTCGACTTGTCCGTTTCCTTGCGGGTTGTATGCTGTCGTCCTGCTGGTGGCAACACCGCGTGAATGAAGGTACTCCTTTACTTCATTGGATAGGAAAGCTGTCCCTCGATCGGAATGAATGTAGCTGGCCAACCCAAACATCATAAAAAGGTTGTTCAAATGCTTTATGACAGTTTTAGCGCTCATGTCAGAGCAAGGGAAAGCAAAGGGAAATCTAGAAAATTCGTCAATTATTGTCAGTATGTAGCGATTGTTTGTATTGGTTGGGACAGGACCCTTAAAGTCGATACTCAAGCGTTCAAAAGGCGCTGTAGCCTATATAAGTTCTGGAAGCGGTTCAGTGTTTTTGTAAAATCTCGGTTTTATTTCAGCACAAATCCGGCATTTGCTCGTTATGGACCTGACTTCTTCGATAGTGTGTAGAAGTCTCTCTCCCTATGTTAGGGAATCACTGTGGAGTCGTCCCTATACAATAATACGCGTGACTGTTAGACACAAAACTTTCTTTATTTATACGAGTTATACAGTTCGCGGCACAGGAACGACTGGCTGTGCCAGGTGTACAATAATGTGTCGCACTTCCAGTGTGCTGACGCTACAAGTGTATACGAGATATTTAGTTTTCAACCAGTGATGCATTCTCGTTACTCCTGGATGGCACAGGTCCTCGTGGAGTTTGTTTAGGCGCGCGAATCGTGATGAGGCGTCGATACTGGCGCAAACTCTGGATAACGTGTCAACAACGAAATTTTCTCTGCCAGGTCTGTAGACGATGTCGTATGTGTAAGGTGCCAGTTCTAAACGCCACCGCTGTATCTTCTCATTTTTTATTTTGCTTGAGTATGTTGTGTCAAACATAAATGCGACAGACCTTTGGTCTGTGATCAGCTTGAATGGTTTTCCAATTAGGAAATGGCGCCACTTTTTGAGCGATTCTAGAATAGCATAATTTTATTTTTTATTTTAATTTTATTCATGAACAAAAATCACACAGCCATTCTTACAGCTAGTCGGAAACATAAACTTAAAATAAGGCCAATTACGGATTTCACTATGTACACAGTTTACAATAATTAAGTGACGGTTATGAAGTTGAGCTAAAAGAGCAACAATATCTAGAACAATGTGTCAAAAAACAGTGATTGCATGTGGATGTGGTAAGTATTTGTGTTGTGTGCGAGGGTGTGTGTGTGTGTGTGTGTATGTATGTATTTGCCGGTGAGTGCAGTGGAGAGGACAAAAACAAAACAAATAAATGACTATAAGTAATAAAAAAAAGAACCGCGCGCGCCACGTTCGCATATAGGGAGGGTTGACATGGGACAGATTCCTGTAACATCCTAAAGTGAGTCTACCTGTGATTCTCCCAACAGTACTTGTGTAACTTGCCATTTAAATGGAGCCTTTGACGTGCAGAATGGGTCCAGGTCCGGAAAACGTTTATTAAAAGTACGGGGAAGCCTATGACAGGTACAGTTCGACGTATAATTGGTGCGACTGTAGGGTATAAAGAAAAGTTTAGTATGTCGAGTGCGTTTAGCCGGAGCAGCAAGTGATAGTCTAGTGCGCCGCTGGATACGTCGTGTAAGAGTGACATGTCAGCCAGGACACGTCTATCTTTTAATGTTAGTAAGTTGTAGCGGCTACATGTGGCGGGGTATTCTGTACGAGTGTTTTTAGTGCGCCAGTCCAAGAATTTAAGGAATTTCATCTGGATGTGTTCAATATCATTTTCGTGTGTGGTATAAAGTGGATTCCAAATTGGACTGCAATATTCCAAAACACTACGTACATAGGCAAACTAAATGATTTTAATACAGATGGTATCCGTAAATTCCTTGCATGTACGAAAGACGAATCCTAAGTTTCGGTAGGCCTTCTTTATGATATGTTCAAAATGAGCTGTGAATGTTAACTTTGGGTCGAGAATAATCCCTAGATCTTTCACAGTGTCACTTTTATTTATTACTGTACTGTTCAGGCTAAAGTCAGAAGAAATTGGATTGGTCTTTCTTGTAAAAGTTATGTGTACGCATTTTGACATATTGACGCCAATTCGGTTTTTATCATAGTAGGCAGTCAGTCTATCTAAATCTTCTTGTAGAAGATTTAAGTCATTTCTGCTTCGGACGTTCATATAAATTTTCTTATCGTCAGCATATAACAGAAATTTGGCGTTTTTGAAGCACTCTTTAATGTCATACAGGTATACTGCATAGAGTAGGGGTCCTAACAGAGAGCCCTGAGGGACACCAGAGGGTACGTTTATGTAATCAGACCGAAATCCAACTATAACCACGGCCTGTCGACGGTTGGATATATATGAGTCAGTCCACCGCAGCAAGTCCCCGCGTATGCCCAGTGCGTGAAGTTTACGGAGCGGGATTACGTGATCCACACGATCAAAGGCTTTTTCAAAATCGGTGTACACTGCATCGGCCTGACCATGAGAACTCATCCCTTGGAGGACGTCACTGGTGAAAATGGCCAGGTTGGACGTGGTGGACCGACCTCTGATAAAACCGTGTTGTTCTTCTGGGATGCCTTGCATCACTACGGGGTAAATATGTTCAACTACAATTTCTCTAGCATTTTACCGAACGTGTTTAAGATAGAAATTGGTCGGTAATTCTCCACGTCCAATTTGGAATTCCCTTTGTGTACCGGTACTATGTAAGCTTGTTTCCATTTTGAAGGAAAAGCAACCTCACGGATAGATCTGTTAAATATTATACCAAGGGGTATCGTCATAGATTTTATACATCTCCTAATAAAGTTTGGTGGAATACCGTCGTTCCCAGCACCCTTATTCGTATCGAGATTTTTAATCAATTGGACAATCAATCCTTCAGAAATGGTAAAAGTACTAATAGAGTTTTCAAATGTGGTTGAGGAGCGATGGTCAGGGTACGAAGCTGCTGGTTTCCTAAACATCTTTTCAAAAAACATACTGAAGCCATCGCATATTTCTTTCTCTCCGTTTAGTCTTTTACTCTCTAGTATCATAGAACTGGGATACCCAGAGTCTGTTTTCCTTTTAGATTTGATATATGTCCATAAGTACTTGGGGTCGTTCTTAATAGTAGCTTGTGCCCTGTTTAAATAAGTTTTGTAACATTCATCCTGAAGTGATTTTTGTCTTGTTCTAAGTAGAGAGAAAGTACTGTAATCGTTAGGATTGTTGAATCGCTTCCATTGTTTATGTACCTTACTTTTTTCTTTAATAATACATATTAGAGCCCGACTATACCAAATTGGGTAGCGCTTGGAAGTTCTAGTAATAACTAGGGGGACATGGTCTTGGATTACATCGCGTAATTCACTGTAAAAAGATGATATTGCGTCATCAATTGTGCCGGAATTGAGAAAGGTTTTCCAGTTAATATTCATGAGATCTTTATTAATTTTTTCATAGTCTCCTTTCTTGAATATATATCTTCGTTGTGGCGTGTTACGAAGTGGAGGTATAGTGATCTCCTTGGCATTGATACTAAGGGTCGTGTGGGCTGGGTCTTCTTTGACCATAGGGTTATCACATTTGTCTATGAGTAAAGAAAAGGAAGAAAAAATTAGGTCAAGTGTGTTTCCGGAAGTGTTATTGAATTGATTGAACTGGCGCAGTCCTAACAGGTTTGTATGGTGAGTTAATTCAAGTGTTGAGTTCTGCAGATCAACGGTTCCGCGTCTAAGATGGATAGGTTCACCGGTCTCCCACTTTATCATACCAAGATTAAAATCTCCTGCCACTAGATAAAAATCATCTGGATTTGCCGTAATAAAATCAGTCATCAGGCTAGTAAAGTTAAGTATGCGTTGGGCTTGGATATGGTTTCTGTTATCGGGTGGTATGTAAGCCAACCCGATATGAAGGTCACGCTGTGAACTAAGCGAGCGGCGATCTATAGTAATCCACATACATTCCACATCAAGATCATCGCGCTGCCAGTCAGTGCGCAGGCGAGCGTTGAGCCGCGCAGTGCATAGTATGAAAATACCTCCAGCCCTCGACCCGCGGTCCCTACGAAAAATGTTATATTTATTGCTAGTAAGCTCAGAATCTAGTACTCCATCATGCAACCATGATTCTGTTATGAGTATAATATCATGATCGGAGTACAAGACACTGTTATAAAATACTAAGGTTTTCGTATTGAGACCTCTAACATTCTGATAGTAAATACGTAAGTTGTTGGTGGACATTATTGTTATTTAATTAACGAAAGAATATGAGCAGTACACATATTAAAAATGTGATAATACGTATAAGCATAGGTAGTACTTTGATAAACAACAACAGCATACATTCTACGCGCCGAGTTACTTAGCAAAGTGTTGGTCGCGCGATTAATCTGAATGATATTTGTTTTTGTTTTTGTTCCACTTGTGTGAAGGGTGTGTTTGACTGTGAGTATGAGTCCGTTTGTGAGAGTGAGGAAGAGGTAAAATAGTATAGATAGGTTAAATATGTGAGTTATAAGGAAATTAATTATACCAAAAAATAAACTTTTCATTATTATATGATTTTTTCTAGGTCCGCTTCTTTGGATATCTGAATATACGGTTTGTTTTCTGCTTTCCGTACATATATTCGGCAGTTTTTTGTCCAAACAAAAGTATATTCCTTCTCGGTTGCTATTTTCCTGCATTTACTGAGCAGATTTTTGTTTGCGACAGTTAGGTGCTCGTTCACATGCAACTTCAAAGGTTCACCTTCCAATCCTAAATCCTTGGTCGTCATTCCACGGCATTTGCGAGTCGCGTGCATCAGGGCATCCTTGGTAACTCGTTCCCGGAGTCGTGCTATGATGGCGCGGGGCTTCCCCTTAGTAGGACGCTTGGCCTGGACGCGGTGGGCGAACTCCACATCGTTCTGCTGCAGCGGGGCTCCGACGTACTTGGCAAGCTTCACGATGACATCAGGTAAGGATTCGTTGTCTTGCTCAGGGATACCAACCAGTTCAATATTTTGTAGCCGCGACCATTGGTCTCTCTTTGATCCTTCTTCCTCTAAGGAGTCAACTTTTTCCTGAAGGAGTTGTATGGATTCTTTTAGAGACTTGTTGTCATTACGAAGGATCTTTATTTCTTTCGATTGAGTGTCCAAGTTTTTTATAACTGCGTCGTACTGATCACTCATTAGCTTGACCGAGGTTTCCAGGTCCGTAATTTGTTTCCTCATAGATTCTTCAAGTGATTTGAATTTAGAGTCCATGTACGTAAACAGTTTCTCGGAGTCTACGTTAACAATTGAGGTAAGTGGTGCTTGTATTGGTGTACTGCCATCGGTGAATTTGACAAGCGGACTGACTGACCCTTTTTTGGGTTGTTTGCAGACTGGGCACTTCCATTTGTTTTTGTTCATTGGAAGGATCTTTTTAAAGTCAGTTTCACTTACACTAGCACAAGCATAAGCTTCCTTTTCGACTGCTGAATGGTTATGTTCGCTTTTGTTTTTCTTGAGTAGAATGCTACAGGTCTGGAGTCTTGGGATAGTGTGGCAGCGATTGTATGCTCCGACGCGTCGGTCTCTACGGTGTTTTATCATCGATTGCGTGTATGGCTGATTTGGCAATGACAGATTTTAGGTCGTTGAATGCTTTCAAAGCTTCTGTATCAACTGGAAAACGAGTTGTATGAGCCAAGGCGTGTATATTCTTGCAGAAGTTCGGAATCCACTCCGAATAATGCGCAAACATGCCTAATATTCTTCTTAGTGATGCTGTGTCGTTCGGGGGAAGCAAGTTGATGAGAGGCTTTAGTCTATCACCGTCTGGCTTTATGATATGGTTTTCTATGTAGTATCCTAGTATTTTGATACATTTCTGATTGAACTTACTCTTTTCTTTGCTTAATGTCAAGCCGTTCTTGTCAGCTGCCTGTAGAAATCGGCCCAGATTTACATCGTGCTCTTCTTGTGTGCTGCCGCAGATAGTAATATCATCTAAATACGCAAAGGTCCCCTTTAAGCCTTCTTTTCTTATAACCCAGTCAATGGATCTCTGGAAGCTTGAAACACCATTTGTGACTCCAAAAGGAATGCGGCAGAAGTGGTATAGGTTACCAGCAGCTTCAAAAGCTGTGTACGAGCGTTCGCGTGTGAGGATCGGGATCTGGTGATACGCGCTCTTGAGGTCGACAGCGCTGAAAATTTCATATTTTGCGACTCTTGTTACTATCTCCTCGATGTTAGGCAGAGGGTAGGCGTCTAAGAGTGTATACTTGTTGATTGTTAGGGAATAGTCTATGCACATACGCGTCTTGTGGTTTTCGTTCTTGGTTATTAGTACTTGGGCACGCCAAGGCGACTGGCTCTCTTCAATAATACCTTGTTCAAGTAATTTCTTTATCTCTGCTGCTATAAGTTCTTGATCTTCTTGGCTGTACCTGCGTGACCGTACAGCGATAGGCTTTCACTCAGGCGAGACGTTAGCAAACAATTGCACAGCCGGAACGGTGGCTTCTGCGACGCAGCATACTTTTAGAGTTTCTTTTGCCCCCCGAAGGACAATTCGAGTGTGGAATGTTGGCTGAGGAGGTCATGGCCTATGATGATGTCGGCACACAAGTCTTTTACAATCAGTAGTTCGACTTTGCTGTATGAATTTTCTCCCAACTGCATGTTTTGACATGTGATGCCATTGACTTTTGACGTTAAAGAAGTTGAGGCCATGGATATCATTTGTTGACAGGGGCGTTTTCTTAGATGGGCTAGGTTGACAAGGTCTTCGTTTATGAAGCTAATGCTGCTGCCTGTGTCTACTAGCGCCTCTGCTCTTATTCCTTTAATGTAAGCAGGGACCGTGGCTTTCTTTAAAGATGCTGTTACAGCTGCCGAGATATAAGCGGCACAATGTGCGCAGTCTTCGGGAGAAACGGAAGCGGCTTGAGGCGAGCTTCGACAGACGGATGCAAAATGCTCTCTTTTGCCACATTTCTTGCAGTTTGTTCTGTAGGCAGGACAGTTTTTCCTGCTGTGTAGACGTTCTCCTCCACAAAAGAACATTTCTGGCGAGATCCGCCGTCTACAGTATTATTTGTTTTACGAGTTGTAGCCGCAGCCGCTTGAATGGTAGTATTAGCTCCAGAATACTCATCGTTGTCGTTTGCAGCGGTATGCTGTGCTTGGCTGATTGCATTGACAGTTGGACAGTTGAAATTTTGTGAATTGTTTTCAGCTTTCTCCATTGCTTGTGCTTTCTTGTAAGCATCGTCGAGAGTGAGAGTGAGATTCTCTAGGAGGCGTTCGCGTATCTTGGGCGAAGTGATTCCGGCGATGAAGGCGCCCCTTATGTTTTCTTTCATGTTTAATTCAGCATTAACGGCTTTGAAGTCACATTCTCTAGCTAACTGTTTGAGGGCTTGCAAGTACATGTCTATGGTTTCACCTGGATGCTGGCGCCTCGTAGCCAGAAGATGACGCGCTGTGATTTCATTTTTGGGCTTGACGTACAGCGCGTCTAAAGCTATCATCGCTTTGTCGTATGTTGCACAGTCACTGATTGAGCGAAATACACGCGGGGAAATATGATTGATCAGCAACTGAAATTTTGTTTCGTCGGAGAGTGCCGGCGCCGCCGGTTCCTTGGAAGTAGATGATTCAGCTGTCGCAGCAGTTCCAGCCGCGATGAAGTTGTCAAACGTACGTTTCCAATGCTCCCATTCGGGGCCCGTGGAACTTAACAAAGAATCTCCGTCGAAACGGTCCGGCCTTAGATATCTTTCCATTTTAGTCGATTAAATTGAAATAATGCACGAAATGCCTGAAAACATAACTAGGCTTTAATCGACTTAATAAAGCTACGACAAAATAACAGGGAGTGGTGTTGATGACACTCTTGACAAGACTTTTTAAATTCATAGACAAATGTCAAGTCTTCTCAAGAGAGTCGAACATTCATTGATACATAAAGGAGTATCATATCAGTGACGTTGCCGACTGACGACTGTATACAGGTTGTGGCCGAAAAGTATTGTCATATTTTAAGGATTTATTTGGAGCTTTGCACCATTTAACTGATTTGATCAGACAAAGTTAATTTTGCACAAACGTTTATTTATGTTCACAGACCAAGTGATCCAATACACCGGCGACCCGCTCAAAGACTTCGCGTGCATCCGGTTCCTGGACAGATTCGTGTTTAAGAACCCTAAACAGCGCCCGGAGTCAGACCAGCAGGAGGCAGACGGAGTCAAAAGAGTCAGGGGGAGTCATCCGAAGTTCGCTGTGAGGAAGAACTATGCTGCTAAAGGTATTTTGACTCTTTCTTACTCTTACGATCATGTCCGTATTGCCAATCATTGTACATAGTTCATTGACCTCGAGTTGCCATTGACGTTGATCGTTCGTGCATTGTTTGCAAAAAGTTCTCATATTTCGTCCTACAATGATTTTCGGAATTTTCTTTAACTTGACCTCGAGCTCATTGACCTTGACCTTGACCTTTTTTGCATTTTTCGTAGATAATATTTGCATGTTGTAGGTCAATTTGGCTTGGAATTTAGTAATTTGGGTTAGAACTTCCAAATCATTGAAGATAAGAATATTAGCTGAGATACCAAATTTGGCTTGAGTAGGTTATTGTGGCTGAATTTAAATTGGGGTATAGGTTAGGTTGGAATTTAGAAGAAGCACCAGAGTGTAGAGTGGGCTATTATAAGTGGCGCCATTGTCGACAAGTGGTCGGTGGCCGCTACTTTTGTACCCCGTTGCTTGCAGCGTCATAAACGACATCACCCGGTTTGACTGAAGCGAAGGGAGATAGAGGAGGGTTAGTCGCACGAGTGGCGTGTGCCAGCGTTTTGTGGCGCCGCAAGAAGCGAGCAGCTGTGATTTGTGGCACCGCAAGAAGCGAGCAGCTGTGATTTGTGGCGCCGCAAGAAGCGAGCAGATGTGATTTGTGGCGCCGCAAGAAGCGAGCAGCTGTGATTTGTGGCGCCGCAAGAAGCGAGCAGCTGAGATTTGTGGCGCCGCAAGAAGCCAGCATGTGTTATTTTTGTCGCCGCAAGAAGCATGCAGCTTTGATTTGTGGCGCCGCAAGAAGCGAGCAGCTGTGATTTGTGGCGCCGCAAGAAGCGAGCAGATGTGATTTGTGGCGCCGCAAGAAGCGAGCAGCTGTGATTTCTGGCGCCGCAAGAAGCGAGCAGCTTGATTTGTGGCGCCACAAGAAGCGAGCAGATGTGATTTGTGGCGTCGCAAGAAGCGAGCAGCTGTGATTTGTGGCGCCGCAAGAAGCGATCAACTGTGATTTGTAGCGTGTGGCGGCCACCGGCGTTATCGGTGTGCGGCGACTCCATGATACAATGCATGAAGAGTACAGGAAATAGGAGGGGGGCGGCGATTTGTGGTACATGTGCGTCGCGGCATAATGATCCCGTATTGTTCCGAGTAGCGCTTGGAGTCGGACTAACAGTAGTCAGACGGAGTCAAAAGAGTCAGGGGTAATCATCCTTAATTTGATGTGATCAAGAACTTTACAAGTGTGCTAGTTTCCCTAATTTCGACCTGTCAAATGTTTGCACCCACGATGAGTGATCATTTGAACACTTCTTACTAAGTGACAGGGAGCCAGTCCAACGCCGTTATGGGATCATGGGGTCCCTTTTTTCATTATTGTGTAACAATTGAGCCAACCGAGGCATGTAATTATTTTATCTATGTTTTTTTACAGGAATCAGGAGTATACCGGTGAACTCATCTACATATCTCAACGAGGACGCCAAAAAGATACCAGTGGACGAGCGATTCCTATACGAGTGAGTGGGTCCACACAACACAGCACATCTTTCCTTTAGTGTTGACAGATCCGTTTAGCGGGTAATTCAATCATTTGCGCAAGGACAGCTTCATCTCACCAACTGTGGTGATGGACCAGTCCCTTTTCACTGGTCCATCACCACGGCTGGTGATATGAAGTATTGAATAGCAGGCGAAACGTGGGCACACTGTGGCCTAGCCTTCTCAGCTCTGAAGCTATCTCAAGCGCGTGAAAATGACGGATTTTAACCGGTGTGAAGTTGGCAGCCAAAAGTTAGCAGCCAATATAATCCGACCAAATTAAGGAGATACTTTTTCATATAACACTGAGGGCCTTTATGATAGGTTTAAGGCAATATAAATGGTGTCTAGTGCCTGTTGATGAAACCCATACTTCCTTAATGAACCATGTACCCTAAAACGTCGACAATATTCAATATAGATAGTTGGCTGTGGTACTTGTGGTCTTCTAGTCTGATATTGGTTTTCAAATGTATTCTAGATTATGCGTTAAGACCTATTTAACCTAGCAAGACACAGCTTATTTACTAGCCGAACCTCCTTCGTGGTCAAAATCACCAGCAGCGGTTTCAAGGTGGAGTACACAAATTCAAAGTTTCACTTTCTGTTGGCTTTGGTAGTGTCTTCTTGTCCGATATTGACCTGTTTTAGTATTCAAGATTATGCTTTAAGACGTACTTAACATAGCTAGATACAGGTTATTTACTAGCCGAATCGGCTTCGTGGTCAAAAACACCAGCAGCGGTTTTAAGGTGGAGGAAACAAATTCAAAGTTTCATTTTCAGTCGGCTGTGGTCGTGTCTTCTCGTTCGATATTGACCTGTTTTAGTATTCAAGATTATGCTTTAAGACGTACTTAACATAGCTAGATACAGGTTATTTACTAGCCGAACCTCCTTCGTGGTCAAAAATACCAGCAGCGGTTTTAAGGTGGAGACAACAAATTCAAAGTTTCTTTTTCAGTCGGCTGTGGTCGTGTCTTCTCGTTCGATATTGACCTGTTTTAGTATTCAAGATTATGCTTTAAGACCTACTTAACATAGATAGATACAGGTTATTTACTAGCCGAACCTCCTTCGTGGTCAAAAACACCAGCAGCGGTTTTAAGGTGGAGAAAATAAATTCAAAGTTTCTTTTTCAGTTTGCTGTGGTAGTGTCTTCTCGTCCGATATTGACCTGTTTTAGTATTTAAGATTATGCTTGACGACGTTTCTAACATAGCTAGATCCAGTTTATTTACTAGCCGAACTTGCTTTGTGGTCAAAAACATCAGCAGCGGATTCAAGGTGGAGAAAACAAATTCAAAGTTTATTTTTAAATCGGCTGTGGTAGTGTCTTCTCGTCCGATATTGACCTGTTTTAGTATTCAAGATTAAGCTTTAATACCTACTTAACATAGCTAGATACAGTTTATTTACTAGCCGAACCTCCTTCGTGGTCAAAAACACCAGCAGCTGTTTCAAGTTGGAGTACACAAATTCAAAGTTTCACATTCAGTCGGTTCTGGTACTGTCTTCTCGTTCGGTATTAGCATGTAATAGTGTTCTCGATTATGCAGTAAGACCTACTTAACATAGATAGATACACGTTATTTACTAGCCGTACCTGCATCGTGGTCAAAAACACCAGCAGCGGTTTCAAGTTGAAGTACACAAATTCAAAGTTGCACATTCAGTCGGCTCTGGTACTGTCTTCTCGTTAGATATTAGCATGTAATATTGTTCTTGATTATGCTGTAAGACCTACTTAACATAGCTAGATACACGTTATTTACTAGCCGAATCTCCTCCGTGGTCATAAACACCAGCAGCGGTTTCAAGGTGGAGAAAAGAAATTCAAAGTTTCACATTCAGTCGGCTCTGGTACTGTCTTCTCGTTCGATATTGACCTGTTTTAGTATTTCAGATTATGTTTGACGACGTTCCTAACATAACTAGATCCAGTTTATTTACTAGCCGAACTTGCTTTGTGGTCAAAAACACCAGCAGCGGTTTCAAGTTGAAGTACACAAATTCAAAGTTGCACATTCAGTCGGCTCTGGTACTGTCTTCTCGTTCGATATTAGCATGTAATATTGTTCTTGATTATGCTGTAAGACCTACTTAACATATCTAGATACACGTTATTTACTAGCCGCATCTCCTTCGTGGTCATAAACACCAGCAGCGGTTTCAAGGTGGAGACAACAAATTCAAAGTTTCACATTCAGTCGGCTCTAGTACTGTCTTCTCGTTCGATATTGACCTGTTTTAGTATTTCAGATTATGTTTGACGACGTTCCTAACATAACTAGATCCAGTTTATTTACTAGCCGAACTTGCTTTGTGGTCAAAAACATCAGCAGCGGATTCAAGGTGGAGAAAACAAATTCAAAGTTTATGTTGCAGTCGGCTGTGGTAGTGTCTTCTCGTCCGATATTGACCTGTTTTAGTATTCAAGATTATGCTTTAAGACCTACTTAACATAGCTAGATACAGTTTATTTACTAGCCGAACCTCCTTCGTGGTCAAAATCACCAGCAGCGGTTTCAAGGTGGAGTACACAAATTAAAAGTTTCACTTTCTGTTGGCTTTGGTAGTGTCTTCTTGTTCGATATTGACCTGTTTTAGTATTCAAGATTATGCTTTAAGACGTACTTAACATAGCTAGATACAGGTTATTTACTAGCCGAATCGGCTTCGTGGTCAAAAACACCAACAGCGGTTTTAAGGTGGAGTACACAAATTCAAAGTTTATTTTTCAGTCGGCTCTGGTACTGTCTTCTCGTTCGATATTAGCAGGTAATAGTGTTCTCGATTATGCTGTAAGACCTACTTTGTTAGGAACGTTGTCAAGCATAATCTGAAATACTAAAACAGGTCAATATCGAACGAGAAGACACTACCACACCCAACTGAAAAAGAAACTTTGAATTTCTTTTCTCCACCTTGAAACCGCTGCTGGTGTTTATGACCACGAAGGAGATTCGGCTAGTAAATAACGTGTATCTAGCTATGTTAAATAGGTCTAACAGCATAATCAAGAACACTATTACATGCTAATATCGAACGAAAAGACAGTCCCAGAGCCGACTGAATGTGAACCTTTGAAATTGTGTACTCCAACTTGAAACCGCTGCTGGTGTTTTTGACCACGTAGGAGGTTCGGCTAGTAAATAACCTGTATCTAGCTTTGTTAAGTAGGTCTTAAAGCATAATCTTGAATACTAAACCAGGTCAATATCGGACGAGAAGACACTACCACAGCTGAGTGAAAAAGAAACTTTGGATTTGTTTTCTCCACCTTGAAACCGCTACTGGTGTTTTTGACCACGAAGCAGGTTCGGCTCGTAAATAACCTGTATAAATCTATGTTAAGTACGTCTCAAAGCATAATTTTGAATACTAAAACAGGTCAATATCGGACGATAAGACACTACCACAGCCGACTGAAAAATAAACTTTTAATTTGTTTTCTCCACCTTGAAACCGCTGCTGATGTTTTTGACCACAAAGCAAATTCGGCTAGTAAATAACCTGTATCTAGCTTTGTTAAATAGGTCTTAAAGCATAATCTGAAATACTAAAACAGGTCAATATCGAACGAGAAGACACTACCACAGCCGACTGAAAAAGAAACTTTGAATTTCTTTTCTCCACCTTGAAACCGCTGCTCGTGTTTATGACCACGAAGGAGATTCGGCTAGTAAATAACGTGTATCTAACTATGTTAAATAGGTCTAACAGCTTAATCAAGAACACTATTACATGCTAATATCGAACGAGAAGACAGTCCCAGAGCCGACTGAATGTGAACCTTTGAAATTGTGTACTCCGACTTGAAACCGCTGCTGGTGTTTTTGACCACGAAAGAGGTTCGGCTAGTAAATAACCTGTATCTAGCTTTGTTAAGTAGGTCTTAAAGCATAATCTGAATACTAAACCAGGTCAATATCGGACGAGAAGACACTACCACAGCTGAGTGAAAAAGAAACTTTGGATTTGTTTTCTCCACCTTGAAACCGCTACTGGTGTTTTTGACCACGAAGCAAGTTCGGCTAGTAAATAACCTGTATAATCTATGTTGAGTACGTCTCAAAACATAATCTTGAATACTAAAACAGGTCAATATCGGACGCGAAGACACTATCACAGTCGACTGAAAAAGAAACTTTGAATTTCTTTTCTCCACCTTGAAACCGCTGCTGGTGTTTATGACCACGAAGGAGATTCGGCAAGTAAACAACGTGTATCTAACTATGTTAAGTAGGTCTTACAACATGATCGAGAACACTATTACATGCTAATATCGAACGAGAAGACAGTCCCAGAGCCGACTGAATGTGAACCTTTGAAATTGTGTACTCCAACTTGAAACCGCTGCTGGTGTTTTTGACCACGAAGGAGGTTCGGCTAGTAAATAACCTGTATCTAGCTTTGTTATGTAGGTCTTAAAGCATAATCTTAAATACTAAACCAGGTCAATATCGGACGAGAAGACACTACCACAGCTGAGTGAAAAAGAAACTTTGGATTTGTTTTCTCCACCTTGAAACCGCTACTGGTGTTTTTGACCACGAAGCAGGTTCGGCTAGTAAATAACCTGTATAAATCTATGTTAAGTACGTCTCAAAGCATAATCTTGAATACTAAAACAGGTCAATATCGGACGAGAAGACACTACCACAGCCGACTGAAAAAGAAACTTTGAATTTCTTTTCTCCACCTTGAAACCGCTGCTGGTTTTTATGACCACGAAGGAGATTCGGCAAGTAAACAACATATATCTAACTATGTTAAGTAGGTCTTACAACATGATCGAGAACACTATTACATGCTAATATCGAACGAGAAGACAGTCCCAGAGCCGACTTAATGTGAACCTTTGAAATTGTGTACTCCAACTTGAAACCGCTGCTGGTGTTTGTGACCACGAAGGAGGTTCGGCTAGTAAATAACCTGTATCTAGCTTTGTTAAGTAGGTCTTAAAGCATAATCTTGAATACTAAACCAGGTCAATATCGGACGAGAAGACACTACCAAAGCCGAGTGAAAAAGAAACTTTGGATTTGTTTTCACCACCTTGAAACCGCTGCTGGTGTTTTTGACCACGAAGCTGGTTCGGCTAGTAAATAACCTGTGTAAATCTATGTTAAATACGTCTCAAAGCATAATCTTGAATACTAAAATAGGTCAATATCGGACGAGAAGACACTACCACAGCCGACTGAAAAATAAACTTTGAATTTGTTGTCTCCACCTTAAAACCGCTGCTGGTATTTTTGACCACGAAGGAGGTTTGGCTAGTAAATAACCTGTATCTAGCTTTGTTAAGTAGGTCTTAAAGCATAATCTTGAATACTAAACCAGGTCAATATCGGACGAGAAGACACTACCACAGCCGACTGAAAAATAAACTTTGAATTTGTTTTCTCCCCCTTGAAACCTCTGCTGATGTTTTTGACCACAAAGCAAGTTTGGCTAGTAAATAAACTGGATCTAGCTATGTTAGGAACGTTGTCAAGCATAATCTGAAATACTTTAACAGGTCAATATCGAACGAGAAGACACTACCACAGCCGACTGAAAAAGAAACCTTGAATTTCTTTTCTCCACCTTGAAACCGCTGCTGGTGTTTATGACCACAAAGGAGATTCGGCTACTAAATAACGTGTATCTAACTATGTTAAATAGGTCTTACAGCATAATCGAGAACACTATTACATGCTAATATCGAACGAGAAGACAGTACCAGAGCCGACTGAATGTGAAACTTTGAATTTGTGTACTCCACCTTGAAACCGCTGCTGGTGATTTTGACCACGAAGCAGGTTCGGCTTGTAAATAACCTGTAGAAATCTATGTTAAGTACGTCTCAAAGCATAATCTTGAATACTAAAACAGGTCAATATCGGACGAGAAGACACTACCACAGCCGACTGAAAAAGAATCTTTGAATTTCTTTTCTCCACCTTGAAACCGCTGCTGATGTTTTTGACCACAAAGCAAGTTCGGCTAGTAAATAAACTGGATCTAGCTATTTTAGGAACGTCGTCAAGCATAATCTGAAATACTAAAACAGGTCAATATCAAACGAGAAGACACTACCACAGCCGACTGAAAAAAAAAATTGAATTTCTTTTCTCCACCTTGAAACCGCTGCTGGTGTTTATGACCAAGAAGGAGATTCGGCTAGTAAATAACGTGTATCTAACTATGTTAAATAGGTCTTACAGCATAATCGAGAACACTATTACATGCTAATATCGAACGAGAAGACAGTACCAGAGCCGACTGAATGTGAAACTTTGAATTTGTGTACTCCACCTTGAAACCGCTGCTGGTGATTTTGACCACGAAGCAGGTTCAGCTAGTAAATAACCTGTATAAATCTATGTTAAGTACGTCTCAAAGCATAATCTTGAATACTAAAATAGGTCAATATCGGACGAGAAGACACTACCACAGCCGTTTGAAAAATAAACTTTGATTATGTTTTCTCCACCTTGAAACCGCTGCTGATGTTTTTGACCACAAGGCAAGTTCGGCTAGTAAATAAACTGGATCTAGCTATGTTAGGAACGTCGTCAAGCATAATCTGAAATACTAAAACAGGTCAATATCGAACGAGAAGACACTACCACAGCCGACTGAAAAAGAAACTTTGAATTTCTATTCTCAACCTTGAAACCGCTGCTGGTGTTTATGACCACGAAGGAGATTCGGCTAGTAAATAACGTGTATCTAACTATGTTAAATAGGTCTAACAACATAATCAAGAACACTATTACATGCTAATATCGAACGAGAAGACAGTACCAGAGCCGACTGAATGTGTACCTTTGAAATTGTGTACTCCAACTTGAAACCGCTGCTGGTGTTTTTGACCAAGAAGGAGGTTTGACTAATAAATAACCTGTATCTAGCTTTGTTAAGTAGGTCTTAAAGCATAATCTTGGATACTAAATTAGGTCAATATCGGACGAGAAGACACTACCAAAGCCGAGTGAAAAAGAAACTTTGGATTTGTTTTCTCCACCTTGAAACCGCTGCTGGTGTTTTTGACCACGAAGCAGGTTCGGCTAGTAAATAACCTGTATAAATCTATGTTAAGTACGTCTCAAAACATAATCTTGAATACTAAAACAGGTCAATATCGGACGAGAAGACACGAACACAGCCGACTGAAAAAGAAACTTTGAATTTGTTGTCTCCACCTTAAAACCGCTGCTGGTATTTTTGACTACGAAGGAGGTTTGGCTAGTAAATAACCTGTATCTAGCTTTGTTAAGTAGGTCTTAAAGCATAATCTGAATACTAAACCAGGTCAATATCGGACGAGAAGACACTACCACAGCTGAGTGAAAAAGAAACTTTGGATTTGTTTTCTCCACCTTGAAACCGCTACTGGTGTTTTTGACCACGAAGCAAGTTCGGCTAGTAAATAACCTGTATAATCTATGTTGAGTACGTCTCAAAACATAATCTTGAATACTAAAACAGGTCAATATCGGACGAGAAGACACTATCACAGTCGACTGAAAAAGAAACTTTGAATTTCTTTTCTCCACCTTGAAACCGCTGCTGGTGTTTATGACCACGAAGGAGATTCGGCAAGTAAACAACGTGTATCTAACTATGTTAAGTAGGTCTTACAACATGATCGAGAACACTATTACATGCTAATATCGAACGAGAAGACAGTCCCAGAGCCGACTGAATGTGAACCTTTGAAATTGTGTACTCCAACTTGAAACCGCTGCTGGTGTTTTTGACCACGAAGGAGGTTCGGCTAGTAAATAACCTGTATCTAGCTTTGTTAAGTAGGTCTTAAAGCATATCTTGAATACTAAACCAGGTCAATATCGGACGAGAAGACACTACCACAGCCGACTGAAAAATAAACTTTGAATTTGTTTTCTCCACCTTGAAACCGCTGCTGATGTTTTTGACCACAAAGCAAGTTTGGCTAGTAAATAAACTGGATCTAGCTATGTTAGGAACGTTGTCAAGCATAATCTGAAATACTTTAACAGGTCAATATCGAACGAGAAGACACTACCACAGCCGACTGAAAAAGAAACCTTGAATTTCTTTTCTCCACCTTGAAACCGCTGCTGGTGTTTATGACCACAAAGGAGATTCGGCTACTAAATAACGTGTATCTAACTATGTTAAGTAGGTCTTACAGCATAATCGAGAACACTATTACATGCTAATATCGAACGAGAAGACAGTACCAGAGCCGACTGAATGTGAAACTTTGAATTTGTGTACTCCACCTTGAAACCGCTGCTGGTGATTTTGACCACGAAGGAGGTTCGGCTAGTAAATAAGCTGTGTCTTGCTAGGTTATATAGGTCTTAACGCATAATCTAGAATACATTTGAATACCAATATCGGACTAGAAGACCACAAGTACCACAGCCAACTATCTATATTGAATATTGTCGACGTTTTAGGGTACATGGTTCATTAAGGAAGTATGGGTTTCATCAACAGGCACTAGACACCATTTATATTGCCTTAAACCTATCATAAAGGCCCTTAGTGTTATATGAAAAAGTACCTCCTTAATTTGTTCAGATTATATTGGCTGCTAACTTTTGGCTGCCAACTTCACACCGGTCGGATTTTATACGTCGACTGTGACTCAGCTGAGACGACTCTCAGAGCTGAGAATGAATTATTTTTTGCGAGGGCTCAACCCCTTATGCCCTGGTGACGCCACTATGGTGCCACTGTAGGTTTTGTGTTATTTTTTTTCAATGTATAAATTACAGTTCTACTGACACTAGTTGTCCGTACCCTTTTTAAGAGTGTTCATTTTTTGCTTAATTAATGATGCGTTTTTAATTTGCTATTAGTAACTTCGCAGAGTTACAGAAGACTGATGATATAAATATTTGTGTTTTATTTAAATTACATGAGATTCCAGTCCTCGAATGGTTGTGTGACAGATTTCATAACTCATCTTTCTTATTTTATTAATTTCTACAGCTTCCTGCAAAAGCGACGCTCTACCAAGGACGAGGATGATTCTGACAGCGATAATGACTCAGTGACGAGTGAGGACTTTGAGAAGTATCTCGACTCTGTCACCGGAACACGCGCTCGGGGTAAGATATACTGCTACAAGCTGTGACCCCATGTTGATAACTATTGCAACCCCATAAAAGCCCTGTTGTAACCCCCTACAACCCCTGTCGCAACCCCCCTACAACCCGTGTTGTAACCCCCTAAAACCCCGGTTGTTACCCCCTTTAACCCCCTACAACCCCTGTTGTAACTCCCTACAACCCCTGCAACCCCTCTTGTAACCCACCTACAACCCCTGTTGTAGCCCCCCTGCAACCCCTGTTGTAAACCCCCACAATCCCTTCTGTAACTCCCCTGCAACCCCTGTTGTAAACCCCCTACCCCTGTTGTAACAGTCCTAAACTCGAATTACTAATCTCGTTGCAGAAAGGTAAACAGTCGTATTGCCTGTACAACAATATAATGGCTAATATAATAAAAATACTGATTGCACAGCAAAAAAGAATCAACAAAAACACTTTTTATGTTTTAAATATTTTATCTACACACGTATCATAAACCCTCTTTACTGCGTACAAAAACCGCACGTTACGATCAGCATAATGTTAAACTACTTGGTAAAAACTCATTTCTTATCTGAAAAATTACACATTATGACCATAATTTGAAATTTTTCTACATATTATGACATTAAAATTTCGAACGCCGAGGCCTGCCTGCGGGGCACCCCTAGTTTGTCTGTGAAGTTGATACTACAGAACAAGCTAAACAACTGCAGCGCCACAATGCCGGTCAAACATGCGGTTCCTGAACACATCAAAGAGAGCTTATAATATGTGTGTAGATAAACTAGTGTATGTAACTGTACATAATTAGACATTAAAACTCTTGAGTGATATTATTATGAAACTCGCCAGTATTAATGCCCTCCATTATGTAGCAGTCACATAAGCTACTATTATGTGTACTTAAGTTAGTATTTTTTTGTTATTACATGTTCAACATAACACAAAGGATAAAGGGGGCTTCGCTTCGCTCACCCCCTTTACCCTTCACCTAAGCTACCTATGGTTTTGACATCTTACGGTGACATATGTCGTATACTTTTCGTGATTATATTTGGTAATCAAACTGCACATCAAAAATACTGATTTGCACAGCAAATATCAGGGGAAAATGCTGCGGTAGCTTAGGTGAAGGGTAAAGGGGGTGAGTGAAGCGAAGCCCCCTTTATCCTTCATGTTAGGTTGAACATGTAAGAACAACAAAAAATTATTAAAACATAAACTTAAGTACACATAAAATATTTAAAACATAAAAAGTGATTTTGTTGATGCTTTTTTGCCGTGCAAATCAGTATTTTTGATGTACGATTAAATACTAGCCAAAACAAAAAAGATATTGCAATAATTGTAAAGTAATGAAGCGTACCCCGGTAAGAACAAGAGTCACTTTGACTCAGACCCGCCCAACTAAATAAAACGTTTAGACGGAAAAAATAAATAAAAATGTATAGTATATATATAAGAAGGCAAAAAAATGCACTTTTACAAGTCAAACACTTACTTAAGTCTCATATATATGGAAAAAAATAAAAAATAAATCAAATATGATCAACTAACTGATTATGGTTGGAGTTTGAAAAAGGAAATTTCTCCTTCAAGTGGTGATTCATGGCTGAATCTCGCACAGGAAAAATAAACTCCATGAACTCTACCAGTGCTCCGGAAATACGCCCGTCAGAGAAGATAGCACCAAGAAACATTACGGGGATGTAATTTTTTAAATTTTCGTCATATTTTTTTTTATTACACAATGCACGATATAAAATTTATCGAACCTAATCCATATGTGTTACTAACAAAATTAATTAATAAGAACAGCCCAGGCTGAAGCTCGCACTTGTATCTGTGTATTTAAAGTGGCATCGGTTGCCCCTTCGTCCAATAATCCAATAATCCATTCTCAAGGACAATAACTAGCTAGAAAAGTAACTTAAAATATTTCCAAATAGTAGTTTATGTGACTGCTACATAATGGAGGGCATTAACACTCGAGAGTGCGTTTATGAAACGAGCCGAATGTGCCGAGCCGAGCTGTGAATAATATCACTCGAGAGTTTTAATGCCTAATTATGTACAGTTACATACACTAGTTTATCTACACACAAATCACAAGCTCTCTTTGATGTGTTCAGGAACCGCATGTTCCAACGGCATTGTGGCATTGATCATTGCTCTGCAGTTGTTTAGCTTGTTCAGTAGTACCAACTTCACAGACAAATTAGGGGTGGCACGCATGCGGGCGTCGGCGTTCGAAATTTGAATGTCATAATATGACAAATTTCGGTACATTATGGTCATAATTTATCAATATTTAGATAAGAAATGAGTTTTTACCAAGAAGTTTATCATTATGCTGGTCGTAACTTGCGGTTTTTGGACGCAGTAAAGAGTGTTTATGATACGTGTATAGATAAAAAAAATATGAAACTAGAAAATAAATATCAGTAGATATGTACCCAGTATCAAATGAAATAGGAATAGAAAAAGAGATGGGAGATTTTATCATAAAAGTAATAGCCAGAAAGTAACCAGTGAAGGACGAAGATTCCGTAAGTGTATCTTGCGATGCTAGTATAGGTACTTTTAACGTCACGTCGCATCGTCGTTAACCTTACAACGTCAGTGATACGGACGCTGTCACTGACGTTATAAAGTTGAATTTAGTTTGGGCCACCGGGCTCTCTTTTATTTTGTGAAGACTGTAAAAGGTTTGTTTCTATTTGGGGTTTGCTTGCTGGAAAAGAAAAAATAATGACATAACAATAAAGGCAAATGCAATGTTGCTTCCCTAAAAATGCCCACAAAAAAATCTTCAGTAAGTTCCATTTCAGAGTTTCCAGGTTAAATTGTGTTTTTGACCAAACTATGTTATTCCCATTTAAGAATATAGAAGCATTACTGGAATATCCGTAAAAAACGGGATCTAATATATTTGTCCCCCCACAGATTATTTTCGACTCTTTGTGAAACAACGAAACTCTTTGCTTAAATTCCCTTCATCGTTTATTTGGCAGTCCTGGAGGGTTACCACAATCTTTTTCCGATTCAAATTAGGTTCAAAACAAGAACATCACCATGGCTACCATTTCCATTCCATTTCGCCATAATGGGTTTTATTAACCTAATACCAAGACTTGTTTTAAGACGGTCACGGTAATTTTGCGGATCAAATTAGGTTCCTAATCTGAATCGGCAGAAGACATTGTGGTATCACCCGTATAAATCAATCAAATTTCAATATTTCCATCCAATTAAATTTTGTTCAAAGTTTTTCTGTCAAGTCAAAACTCAGTTGTCATGTCAGTCGGAACGTAAACAAATATTGATATCAGTATTAGGTATCATTACAAGCTTTTTTTTAATTACAAGCTTGTATTTAGTTTCAGCTGTCCCGTTGTCTGTCTGTAATCAAATCTTGCAAGTTAAATTTGATCCACTTCCCGGTTTCCGATTGAGCTGAAATTTTGCATGCATGTATAAATCGGATGACAATGCAATATTATTATGACATAGAGCTGATCTGATGATGGAGCTGGAAGGTGGCCCATAGGAACTCCATAATTAAACGACGCAACCCCATTGAGTTTGGGCTCGTTTAATTTGTCTTGAAGAGTAATTTGACATTAGATGGTAAACTGGGTCTGATGATGGAGCTGGAAGGTGGCCCATAGGAACTCCATAATTAAACGACGCAACCCCAACGAGTTTGGGCTCGTTTAATTTGTCTTGACGAGTACTTTGACACTAGATGGTAACCTGGGTCTGATGATGGAGCTGGAAGGTGGCCCATAGGAACTCCATAATTAAACGAAGCAACCCCATCGATTTTGGGCTAGTTTAATTTGTTTTGACGAGTACTTTGATACTAGATGTCCGACCCCAAAGCCGAGTTATGTAATGTAATGTAATGTTGATGCATTAAAAGAAAAGGATAGAATGAGAAACGTTACAAATAAATAACTGGTGATTACATAACTAATTTAAACATTATTTTACCTTACTACAAATATGTAAAAAAAATACATAATAAATAAATAAAATACATAAACTTTAAGTGCTCAAAGCAGCACATATTATGTGAACGTACTACGGACTACATAACGGAAACACGCTACTACGTGCTACGAACTACGTCGTAGTAAATCTCGATTAAAAATACTAAAAAGTTGAAAATAAAAATAAAGAAAAAAAAACTTTTTTAAAAACAAGCTTTTATTAAAAATGAACTATAAAGTTTAAAATAAATTAACTCCAATAACAAATATATCACTTTATGAGTTCATTGTAACCTTTAACGATAATTAAGCTTCTTCGTCTACGACAAAATAATTACATACCGTACATAATTATATATTTTTAACATTAACCTTCACACTTTAATTGTTAAATTTTCCCGTTTTTATCACAGTCCTAATTTCATAAATAAAAGCGTGTTACATTTTGATGGTATGATTAAGAACATTTAGCATCTTCTGTTCCTCTCGCTATCACAATGTAACACGCTTTTATTTATAAAATTGGGACTGTGTTAAAAACGAGAAGATTTAATAATTAATGTTACGTGTGTTTTACGTTGTTTAGCACCGGTCCCAATAATACAAATTTTAAAACTGTAGAAAACTCACCGATGAGCGCCGATGAATTGACAATGGTGAAGACTTCTTTATGTTATTTTGCCCCTGAGCCAGCGTAATTTATTTATTTTAATTTAATTTTATATGAATTAAAAAAGAAGATTATTAACTACGATGGCTCAGTAAAGATGCCACCGTAGTTCAGTCATAACAAAAATTTAGTAAATTGACAACATTTGATAAATATTTTCAGACGCATCAGACGACGAGCTAGACTTCCTCTCAGAAATGGAAGCTGCGAGAAAAGAGAAGAAGAAAAAGAAGAATGTTGGAAAAGGAGAAGAAAGCGACGATGATCAACTCGGCAGTGGTGGTGATGATGATGATGGGGAAGATCTGGGAAACTTTGATGATGAAGAAGGTAAAGTCAAAGCCAAATGTCTGCATTGAGTACAGAAAATAAAAAAGGAGAATAAAATATTGGGCCAACTGCTAAAAATAGGCATATAGGTTACTCTTCTTATCTTAGATTGGACTATTAGGAGCGGTCGTTATTTACTGTAAATATTAATTTTTAGATGATTTAAATATCCACAGTTATTAGTTCTGTTTTCCTCCGACAGATGGCAGTGATGGAGGGCTGGAAATATCGGCTGACGAAGACGAGCCTGTCTTGTCGGAAGACGAGGATGGTACGACATAAACAAATATATACGGGGTGTTATTTTGTAAAGTTTCGTTCTACTCAGCGGTGGGTATTTACAAAACGCTGAAGCAAGAAAAATATATTAAAAAAAACATCGAAAAATACCTAAAGATCATAAAATTGTGGTTTCTATCGCTTGCTACCGCGCTCGCAATATAAGGTACTCGGCGCGCTTCGCGGACGTCGGGATTTCAGGACAAATTGAACACGTCTATTTCTTGATCAAAATTATGTGAGATACAATAAAACGAATTTTTAGTTACAATACGATTAAGAGTAGTTTATGTAACTGCTACATAATGGAGGGCATTAATACATGATAATATCACTCGAGAGTTTTAATGCCTAATTATGTACAGTTACATACATTAGTTTATCTCCACACGCATCATAAGCTCTCTTTTATGTGTTCAGGAACCGCATGTTTGACCGGCATTGTGGCTCTGCAGTTGTTTAGCTTGTTCAGTAGTACCAACTTCACAGACAAACAGGGGCGGCACGCAGGCGGGCGTCGGCGTTCGAAATTTGAATGTCATAATATGTTGAAAAATTACACATTATGGTCATAATGTGTAATTTTTCAGATAAGAAATGAGTTTTTACCAAGTAGTTCAACAATTCGTTTTATTGTATGCTGATCGTAACGTGCGGTTTTTGTACGCAGTAAAGAGGGTTTATGATACATGTGTAGATAAAATCAGTTAAAGATTCGGCTTTTCTCGGATATCATCGCCTAAATCCGGAGACGGAAATGACACGAAATACATTACAGATGTAGTGAATAATCCTTTCCTATCGGCAAAACTCGGAACAACTATAACACCCGAATGGTGCCGATGTGTCTATGAATTACTGTATTATTAAATTACGTGTAGGTATCAAATAAATCACATACTTTATTTATCAATGTCAAATGTCAAATTGCCCGTTTGACGTATATTACACTGAGATGTTAAAACCACCACGATTCTATTATATAAAGAATTCGTTAGGTAAAAAAAAATATAACTAGTTACTGAGGACGTTTTATTTCAATAAAATAATATTAATTGAATTAGGAGGTTTTTCTACGTACTTATTATGATATGCAGCATTATCTACTACTAGTACCGAATGTGGAGCTAAGTTTGGAATGAGTTGATTACGAAGCCATTTTTCATAGTTTTCATTGTTCATCGCGTTGTGATAGTCACCTGTTTTATCAGTAGACTGATACATTAACAATGCCCCAGGTATAAACCCCTTTCTACTACCAGCGTAAGGAAAGGATTATTCACTACATCTCTACAGATGTAGTGAATAATCCTTTCCATTCGTATTTTCTCGGAAATGTTCGTTTTTGTCTTACTACTTCACTCGCACTCAGTACCCATCGAGACAACGTAAGGAACGGTCGCATTGCAAGAGGAAGTATCTATATAGAGTAGTTAATACCACAGAAATATTTTGTTGTTATTTATGTTAGATTTTGTGATCAACTTCATGGACTCGTGTGTGTTAATGCAGGCCACCTATATTATTATTTTTTTGACTTTACATTTCACTCTTGTCTGTCATTTTTGTAAATAATAAACATTGATTTTATTCGATCCACATTAACAATTTATAACAGACATGCCGAAAGCACTAAGAAAAGGGAAACGTTTAGATCGGCAAGCCTGCGAAGTTATTTTCAATATTTATTTATATTTCTTAACTGAAAATGATAAATTCAAACATACCAACTATACTGCTTACTTTTGTAAAGTCCAAAAACGAGTTTCGGAGGCCAGTGGAATTTCTCAACGAACAGTAAATAAAATATTGCAAAAAGAATACATAAATCAATCCACCTCCAATAGTCCGAAGTCGGCAAAGTTGGGTAGACCAAATAAATTATTTTGTCTAGGTCTTGACGATTTTGACTACAACGTTATACGCCGATTAGTGTATAATTTCCATTTGATATACAAACAAGTACCTACAATTAAAGCCCTGAAGTCCAAGTTATCCGAAGCCATAAATTTTAAGGGATGTGACTTTACGCTAAGAAAAATTCTTAGAAAAATGGGATTTCGGTATAAAAAAGTTGAAAACAACAGAAAATTACTTATCGAGAAAGATGATGTTCGTTTAAAAAGAGTAAAGTTTTTAGCCGCGATAAAAAAGTACAGATTGCAAGGGAGAGAGATTGTTTATATGGATGAAACATACATCCATACCTCACATTTGGCAGGTAAAAGCTGGGCTGACTCGTCAGAAAACGGAGTGAAACAGTTAATTTTAAACGACTTTTAGACGCGCGCACCTTGAGTACACATCTAATCTAAGACGCTCTTAAATTTTATTAATTACTCCGTCTATTTAAAACATATCTATGTGAAAAATATACAGTCAGTTTCCTTACTTAAATCTGCATAATTGTGGTGAAGTTTTACAGTTTAGTGATTCGGTGAAAGTGATGTTACTTAGATTTTAGATCACATCAATCTAAATTCGCTGTGTCAGTCACCGGTTTGTCGCAGCTGATTTCAAGGTCGGTCAACGACACACATAGTGCTGCTCACTCGGGCGCCTAGATCCATCCCTCTCGGGTCATTGACCGCTGCGCTGCGTTACACACACAGACAGGACTCGCCTGGTAACAGCAGCTGACGAGCGTGTACCTACTTGTATCAACCTCTTCTAGATACTGATTGATACAATGAAGTGCGCTGCCTGCGAGACGCCCGTATGCGCTACCAGCTTACTACAATGTCGTCCCTGTAACGCCTCATACCATTATGAGTGTCTGGGTATGACTGCTGACCAGTACACGAGTAATTTAGCAAGCCTCCGGCTTAACTGGCACTGCCCATCATGCCTAAATGTCACCCGCCGGCCTAGGACAGACGGCACCCCGACCCGCAATCTATTTGAAGTGCCAGAATTTACGCTTGATGATACAGCAGCTGATGTCACTAATATGTCCTGTGATGAAATAAAGAACGCTCCCTCCATTAATTTTGAGCAGTTCTCAATACTACTTGATACAAAACTTGATGGCATCAAGCGTTCGTTGAGCCTAGAAATAAATCAGGCATTTTTAAAATTGCATTCGGAGCTGTCGAGTTTGACCGCCAGACTTACAGCTGTTGAGTCCGAAAATGAGAAACTGAAATCCCAGATGGTAGACATGCAAGCTGTGCAGAGTTCTACCGATTCCCAGGTTGTGTCTGCGCTACGGGAAACGATGAATGAGCTCAAGACAGAGCTTCAGGACAGGGACCGTACAGACCTGCTTAGCGATGTAGATATTTCCGGCGTGCCAGAGTATGACGAGGAGTCTCTCGGCCATGTCGTGTTGCTTGTGGCGAAGAAGTTCGGCATGGACCTGGAGGAGCGGGACGTGATCACCGTGTACCGCGCCGGCCCCAAGCGCTTCCCGGATGCCAAGGGGGCGCCGCCCCGCCCATGCCCCATCGTGGTTCGGTTGGCTCGACGCTCACTACGCGACGATTTCCTCAAAAACGCCCGCGTCCGTCGCGGTGCCACCACTGCAGACCTTGGCCTGCCGCCGCATGACCCCATGAAACTCTTCGTCAACGAGAGGCTGTCGAAGCTCAACAGGACTCTGTTTGGCAAAGCGCGAAAGCTAGGCGACGACCTGAAGTGGAGGTTTGTCTGGACCAACGAGGGTCGAGTCTATGCGATACATCACGTTGGCGCTAAAGGTTTTCCTATTAAAACCGAAAGTGACCTTGAGAAAGTTTTTGGGGTTCCTGTGAGTTCGGTGCAATAAGCCTAAACCTTGTAAATACCAAGTACTGTTGCCGTCTACTACTGGCCTCGCTTTTATTCTCTTGTCTGTTTCTTGCATGTATTCAATGTGATCTAATTATTTGTGCTGATCTAAAAATGATTCTGATAATTTTGATTATTCAATCGAGATTATGCGATTGTACATGTATCGGTAGGTTTGCTATGTGGCTCTGTGAATGCGCGACAATGTTTGACGAGCAACCGGTTTATATGTCCCTGTTACCCTATTTGATAAGTTGTATTTATATATTTCCGTCACCGCGTACCTATCTTTTTGCAAACGTTTTTATCACTTTGACGACTGTCTCGCACGATGGTTAACTGTAAACTTTTGAAAGTTGGCTTCTTTAACGCGGGCTCACTCGGTACAAACCACGATGAATTTATGGGTGCCCTAATGAGGGAGATGCCCGATGTGATCGCTATAAATGAGACCTGGCTCCGGGCTGGTCAGGAAGGTAACGCGCCAAAGGTACCGGGTTATAGATTAAGACATGCGCCGCTACACATAAGGCGCGGGCTGGGGGGGGGGGAGTAGGTTTTTATGTTCGATGCGGGTTGGCTGTGCGCGCGTGTTCACACCCGGCTCCAACCACTCACATTGAACAAATGTGGATTTCCATAAATGTCAAGTCGACTAGAGTTATAATTGGCACTGCTTATCGCCCGGAATGGGTTAAGGTTGACGATTTACTCGACGCCTTGACGGATTCTATTACAGCCTTCTCTCATTACGATAAGATAGTGCTTTTGGGTGATTTCAATATAGATATTATGGATACCGCTGACAGTGCCACGCTACGTCTGAATGATTTCCTTAGAAGCATGAATATAATAAATGTTGTCTCTGAGCCGACGCACTTCACATCTCACAGTGCTACACTGCTTGACCTTTTCTGCACAAATGCGTCTGTATTAAACGTCTCTTTACTAAACATTCCTCAGCAGGGCCATGTAATGGTTATGGTAATGTTGAAAATCAAAAAGGAAAAAATTCAGACGCGGTATAGTATGGTAAGGCCTATTAGTAAAATAATTTTTTCTGATTTTAATTCCGATGTTAATTTGGTTAATTGGGAGGAGGATATTATGTCATGCCCATCATCATCAGTTGATGAAATGGTTGAACGTTTCAGCAGGCACCTCCTAGTATTGTATGATAAACATGCTCCTTTGACTAGGACTAGGATCAGGGGCAAACCCACACCATGGCTTACTAGCAACATACTATTGATGATGAGGTTGCGTGATCAAGCGCATGCTCGTTTGCGGAAATCAAAATTAGAACATGATAGGGAGTATTATAAGTCCCTAAAGCATCTGGTTAACGTAGCTGTATATGGTGAGAAGAAGGCATATTTTGAACAGAATATCAACAAGTATGTTAATAATTCAAAAAAATTGTGGAAAAACCTTAAGGGCACCATTCTACCAAACTTTAAAAATAAATATGATTTGCCTGAACATTTTAGCGACCCTGATGAAATTAACGCTAACTTTTTAAATGTTCCTGGCGCTAGTACGGTCTCCCTGTCACTTCTAAAACATTTTGAATTCAATAGATTCAGTAGTGCTGAGTTCTCATTGGACCAAGTGGATGAGAACTATATAGCCAAAACGATCCTTTCTTTGAGCTCAAATGCAAGAGGCGCAGATGGGATAACTGAAGATATGATCTTGCTGACCTTGACTCGTACTCTTTAAGTGATAACTGCTATAGTTAATAAGTCCATAGCCTCTTCCACTTTCCCTGCTCAATGGAAGACTGCTTTTGTCCGTCCCATCCCTAAAATAGACAATCCGGTTAATATTGGTGACCTTCGGGCGATAAGTATCTTACCGTACCTATCGAAAGTTCTGGAACGAGTAATATACAACCAGGTCTATAAGTACTGTGAGAATAGAGATGTACTGCCTCAGCGTCAATCTGGGTTTAGAAAGGGGCGTAGTACTACATCAGCACTGTTGGACGTTGTGGATAATATCTTGTCTTCTCAGGATCAAGGCAGGGGCACCGTACTGGCTCTCCTGGATTTTTCCAGGGCTTTCGATGCTCTAAACATCCCTCTTTTACTGTCTAAGCTGGCTTTCTATGGCTTTGACGTTTCCACCATAAACTGGTTTAATAGCTACCTTTGCACTCGGAGCCAACGGGTGGTGCTGGACAAAGCTGATGGATCTCAGTTGCAGTCGCGGCTGGCTACCCTGGATAGAGGAGTCCCGCAAGGGTCCATACTTGGACCGCTTCTGTTTATAATATACAGTGCTGATATCACTAGATGCATAATTAACAGTAATTATCATTTGTATGCTGATGATCTGCAAATTTATGTCTCGGTAGACAATGATCCCTGTATAGGGGTGGAAGCTTTAAATGAGGATCTAGACCGCATATCGTAGTGGTCCTCTGATAACACTTTAGTCCTCAACCCAAATAAGTCGAAGTGTATGATGATGGGCTCAAAAACTCAGATAAAGGATATAACGATGCATGATCCACAAGTTCTAGTTAATGGAATCGCTATCACACGGGTCCGCGAGGCTCGAAACCTTGGTCTTCTTATGGATGATCAACTACGATTTGAGGGACATGTTCTTGAGGTAGTTAGAAACTGCTTTCATAGACTTAAAGTTCTGTATAGAATCCGGGATCTTCTCAGCGTTGACCTGCGAATACTATTAATTGAAGCCTTAGTGCTTTCCAAGCTAAACTACGGTATTACGGTATATGGATCGTGTCTGTTTGAGAAAACGCAAAAACTCATACAAAGAGTACAAAACGCCTGTGCCAGGTTCTGCTTCGTGATTCCTCCTCGAACGCGCGTCACTCCTTTTTTAAATAAGGCAAACATTTTACGAATGAAAGCTAGACAAAATCTTTATTATTCAATGTTGCTTTTTGAGGTTGTCCGGACGCGAACACCGCTTTATCTTTATGATAAACTCACCTGGTGTCTGTCCCAGAGAGTCGCTCCTCTCCTCTCAATGCCTCGACACAAAAGTGCAGCTTTCCGTGGCAGTTTTAAATACCGTGCCACAAAGTGCTGGAATAACATCCCACCACCCCTTCGATTGCTAAATAGTAAGGCTGGTTTCAGAAGTGCCTTTAGAAGGTTTCTAATACTGCAGCAGAAGGCTGAGGAGACAGCACTTTAAAATAATGCCCTCGGTTATAACCTGAAGAAATCTCCTACCTCACAAAATTCATTCTTTTTTATTTTGACTACCATACGACATAATCATTGACATTATATTATCCTTTTTCTATTCATATTATACAATTCTGAAATTTCATCTTATTTAAATCACACAATTCCGATACTATTCTATGCATTATTAATTCAATTTAAATTCAAATTCAATTGCAATAATTAATTCAATTCCATATTAGAAGATTTTAATATTTTATTTAATTTTTAAATTTTATTTATTTGCTGTAATAATTTGTGTATTTTGTGTACTTAAGCCTATTGCTGTCTCGTCCGCTTTGGCTCTGGCAGAATATCAGCGTCACAGATTCGTCTGTGACATTGCTGAGTCAGGGCCATTTCATTGTCGCGGTACAGTCACGGTGCCACATAGTGATCCTTAATTTCCATATTTTTGCTGTGTTAATTATAATTATTTTCATTGTTTTATTTAATTACTTTGATGTTTTTTGTCATAATTAATTTTGTGTGGTTTGTAATATGTTAATAACCAATATTTTTTTTGTGTTTGTACCGAACAATGAATAAATGAATTATCTATCTATCGATCTATCTATCTAATTTCTAAAGGACAACGTCTTATAATAGTGCACGCTGGTAGTAGAAAGGGGTTTATACCTGGGGCATTGTTAATGTATCAGTCTACTGATAAAACAGGTGACTATCACAACGCGATGAACAATGAAAACTATGAAAAATGGCTTCGTAATCAACTCATTCCAAACTTAGCTCCACATTCGGTACTAGTAGTAGATAATGCTGCATATCATAATAAGTACGTAGAAAAACCTCCTTATTCAAATACCAGGAAGCAACACATGATTGATTGGCTATCCAAACATTCCGATTGATCCGTCATTAACAAAACTTGAAATATATGAAATTATTTGCAAGTACAAACAAGACTTTGTAGAATACTCTATAGATAAACTTATGAACAAATATGGACACAGCGTACTAAGATTGCCACCATATCCACACAATCCGATTGAAAACATATGGTCTCAAATAAAGGGATACGTATCCAAAAGAAACATCAGTATGAATATGACTACTGTGAAACAATTGGTACAGGAAAAGGTTAATATGATTGGTTCCGATGTTTGGGCCAAAGTATGTGACCACGCCATCAAATGCGAAAACGAGTACCGAAAACACGAACCTGAGTTGGAAAATTATATGGCTAGTTTTGTAATCACCGTTCATGAAAACTCTGACGATGATACACCAGAAAATAGTTCTGATTCTGACTGTGATATGGAAGTTGGAAGTATTGTTTCGCATCACACTGTCCACCCCGCTCCTCCTCCTCTTATCCCGCTGTCATAATCGAAGTCGTTCATCCAGTCAGAAAATCATATTTATTTATATTAATTTCTCTGCTGGTTTGTTTTGTTTTATGTTGAGGTGTCTTTTTTGTTATGTCATAGTATTTTTAATTAATTACAAAAATTTATTGTTATAAAAAAGGTCTGCAAAATCCTACTGTAGTTTTGACTTATAGTTAGACTTTTGGGGTTCCAATCCTTATAGAATCATTAGATCATCCCAACCGGAATTTGGTTTTTATCAGTGCGTTTTATTGAAATAAAACGTCCTCAGTAACTAGTTATATTTTTGTTTACCTAACGAATTCTTTATATTTTAGAATCGTGGTGGTTTTAACATCTCAGTGTAATATACGTCAAACGGGCAATTTGACATTTGGCATTGATAAATAAAGTATGCGATTTATTTGATACCTACACGTAATTTAATAATACAGTAATTCATAGACACATCGGCACCATTCGGGTGTTATCGTTGTTCCGAGTTTTGCCGATAGGAAAGGATTATTCACTACATCTGTACCGCGATTTCATTTAGGTGAGAGAGAGAGATGAGGGATTCACGACAATTTCCGAGGTTGGCCGAATCGTTAACTGATTTTAATCGTATTGTACAAGCAATACGTAAACTTAACGTCCCTGAGTCGGGTTTAACTTCACAAAACAACACCCTGCTGTACACACAAAGAAGATGACATCTGTCGCATTCGAGTCTCTGCCTTCCAAGCGTCCCGCGAGGTGCCGGCTTCGAATCTCGGCTGGGGAGAAAGAAAATCAAATCCCCAGAATGTTTATATGTGTGTGCCGTTACTGATTCTGGTTCTCATGACAGAAGCAATGCTCAATTTCAGAAGAAGTTATAAGTACGAATATTGTAAATGGAGAGCTCTGTGGCGCAGCGGTTGTGGCTCTGCCTTCCATGCGAGAGGTCCCGGGTTCGATCCCCGGCTGGGGGTAAAAAAAATGACCCAGGTCTTGGATGTTTACATGTGTGTGACGTCGCTGTTTCTGGTTCCCACGACACCGGGTATCCTAATGTTGGACTAGAAGTAATGTTGCCTGTATGTAAATGTTTATGTAAAAAAAACTGTCGAAAACTATGAGTCATGGTCTCGCATGTCAAAAATGACGAAGTATGTCAATAATTATGAAGACGATAGAACGCATACCTATTAGGTGTCACGTCGAGCAGATGTTGGTGACATTGAAGCCTCTCTGATGCGGCAACAGTTGCGCTGGTAGGGACACCCTTCGCGCTTGCGCGACGGGAGCCTATCTAAGCGCGTCTTATGCGCTCCGAGAAAAATGCTGCAATATAGACAGGGAGACCTGGGAAGAAAGTTGGTCCATCCGTCCAGAATGGACGCATCTAGTTCAAAAGAACACATTTCATTTTGAAGCACAGAGTTCCTGAACTGGATAGGAACCGAGATGAAACAAAAATGCAGCTATAGTTCATAATTGTGAGAACGGCACACTAAAGTGTGCAACGTGTGGAGGAACGTTTAAAGCTATAATTGGCTACATCAGCCATATCCGGGCACACCAGCGGCGCCCGCACTAGTCCTTAGCTGCAGCCGTATCGGCTTGGAGGACATCATCATCATTACCATCATTAATAAAACCACTGTCATAGTCGGTGTTACCCTTCAGCAATATTATTTTCATTCAGATTCATAGAATTTCCATTTTTTACAGAACTGATGCTCGAAAATAGCGACGACGATGACATGGGCGACCTCCCTGACAAGAAAGCGAGGAAGGGCAAAATGAAACTCAGCTTGAAAGGTAATTCTATCATTAGGTTTTAGCTTGGTTTGATATGCTACGTACGACTTAATAATATGATAATAATACCTTGGACACTATTTACACACATTGATCTAGCCCCAAACTGGGATTCCCTGTATCTTGGGTACTAGGCAACGATACACATACTTATATAGATACAGCAGGGCCTCGATGATCCGAACACCGAAAATGTATACCCTGTTCGGATGCACGAAGCGTTCGGATTATAGTATGTTAAAATTTTGAAAGGGATTTTTCGAAATAAAACAAAAATATTTTATGTTTATTGAAGTATGTACGTTAGATGTATGTTAGATACAATGCTATTAATCACACTTTTTTAAAGAATTCCAATATAGTGCTTTGACGAGTAGTATTTAGTGACATAGAAAATGCTTTATCCCTTAATTTACGTAACAGCATTTTTTCCGTTCGTTCGGATTATAGAGGCGTTCGGACGAGCTGGGGCACGGATTATCAAGGCCGTGCTGTACATATTATACTTAGATAGATAAACAACCATGACTAGGGTACAAACATCCGTTCTCAACAAACAAATATTTGCCCCCACCGGGACTCGAACCCGGTACCCTTGGCTTCGTAGGCAGGGTCACTGCCGACTAGGCCATTCGGGTCGTCAAATGTTCTAGCAATTTTCTCTTCTATAACATGTTTCTCGTTCCAAGTTTTTTGCTTTGATATTTTCACCATTTATATTTCTTCCAACAGGAAAAGACGACCTCGGGTCGCTATTCGCGTCCGCCGAAGAGTTTTCGACGCTTCTAGAAGAAACTGCGACGAGCAAGCAACAAGGCTCCAGCCAAGCTCTGTCCAACACGGACAACTCTAGCCAGAAACAGATGGCTTGGGAAGAAAAACGGGACCGCTGGATCAAAGGATACAACCACAAGATACTCGGCAACAAGAAAAACTTCAAGAACAAGAATAAGAAGTTTACTAAAAATCAAAATGGCGGCTTCGACAAGATGGCGGACGGTAAAAGCAAAAAAGGTGGGAAGAGGCCCGGCGGCGGTAGCTCAGGCGGGGCGGGGGGGAAGAGGAAGCGGAAATGAGTGTTTTATTATTAAATACCTACTTAAATGTAACGACAAACTTCTACTTGTTTTAGAAATTAAATGTAAATCAATAAAAATATAGCAATTTTACCTGAAAATAAAATTGTTATTGTACATACTTACCTGGCTTTAAGCCTAATATTGAGAGTAGCATACTTGACTTCCTTTCCGGTGCGACGAAATTAGCCCCAAACAGCTCACTTCCTGTTTAAAACTCCTAAAATACATGTCATATCCGTTTTGAACCTCAGCAACAATGCGCGCGTAAAGTTTCATAAATGGCGGCAATTGTAGCCAGCGTTATTGTGCGCGCTCAATTTTCAGGTCGTTTGCAACTCAATAAAGAGCTGATCGTGTCTAAGAATGTGTCACGATCATGCAATGCACAGTAATGTGCACAGCAGGCAGCGATTTACCTAGGCTTAAAGCCAGGTAAGTATGTATAATAACAATATTATTTTCAGGTAAAATTGCTATATTATAGCTGACGTTACCTGGCTTTAAGCCTAATATTGAGTAGTGTTTGGTATTGACTGCTGAGTTAAAAACGCCAATGTGATATGACTAGGAGTTCATTTATGGAAACCTTATATAAATTATGATACTGAATGTGTATGCATCATCGTGTACGTGATGCAAAGATAGGCTGCGCAAATGCAACTCAAAAATAAGGCAAATAGATAGAAACAAACACAGACTTAAGAAAGGTTTGATGAAGTCATCTTTTGAAGCCAGCCGAGTTTCGGGCTGGCTAGGTTAGACTTGATTAGATAGTTTCTGGCTATCAAGACTCATCTGATCTATATGAATCAACGAATATGCAAAACTTTACCTCCAGTAGGTTTTCCCTTCAGTCATCACTTACGTACAAGTTCACTGAGATTGGTGCTCGGTGGTACGTACAAGTTCACTGAGATTGGTGCTCGGTGGTTGGCTGCTAGCTCGCCATTCACCTCGACGACTACCAAGACTGCAGTTGTGAGGTCAGGATATCAGGTCGGCCGCCTGACCTACGAAACTCGGAGCTAGAGACGTAGGCGTGCCGAATCGAATACATGTGAAAATGAGTTATTATAATTTGTACCTTGCACAGACAGGGTCAATCTGATTTAAACACAAAACATTGATGAAATTAGTGATTAGCAGTAGGTATAATCAAATTACAATTGCTGTATTTTGAAGTGGGAGTGCGCCTCCTGGATGCATTACCACTGATTATGTACTTCCACATATGATTGGTCTTTGCAAAAGACTGGCGAACAAGTCTGTAATCTGACTTTAATAATAAAGTAACTTAATTCATCTAAATACCTTTTTTTGTATCACTTCTGAGAAGAATAGCTAGATGTGGCTGATTCTATTACAGGAGCTAGTGTGGCTATCTGACTAAACTGAAGATGCTTCTACAGTGGGCAAGCATAGAGAAAAAGACAAGTTTACGCGTAATAAGCATATTTGTAAATGCCTACAGTGATAAAGAGGTATAGTATCCATCGTATTTAATTATCGTTGATCAGATACCTAATACATGTATCTGAACGCGTTTTCATTATAACCCGCAGCTGTGTAGACAACATTAACTGAAACCATGTTACCTAGGATTGAACCATAAAAGTCAAATATACATACTTCACTGGGATAATCCGGCGTGGTCATAATATTTATTAAAATAATAATGTGTAATGGTTATAAAAGTTTTGAAAAACTGTCATTAAGCTAGTTCACTGGTAAAAAAAACCAGGTTGGTGTCCTAACATAATATAGCGTCACGCCTTTTCCCATACGGGGCGGCACAATGGCGCCCACGCTCAATATGCTAATGTATATCATGCTCAGTCCGATATTCAATACTCCATTGCTACTCACTTTATAATTATTATTCCTTTACTATGTAGGTACTCTACGGAACAGCTGTAGAAATATTAAGGAACTCTGCTTGTGGGCTGTATGCCGCACCGGCCACATACAAGACACATTATGGTTAGATTACCTCGATTTCGTCGACTTGGTTAAAGCTGCCTTTGCTGTTCGATTGGGATATGTCGAAGTAAAGCGACTATTGAGAAACAACCAAATAAATAGTGGAGATGTGAAATAATCACGATGTATATATAACCTCAAATTTATATTAATGTCCTGAGAGACTCGAGGACTGTCATCAGCTCCTTTTGGCTAATATACTGAAAAGTGCATTCTTACAGCCACTTACCTAGTGAATTATGAAGACCTGCGCGGTCCAGTGACACGTAGGTCATTTGTGAAAAGTAAACTTCTCTATATTGGCTCCGACAATATCCTGGTGGATAACTGTCTGAATTATATTAGCAGACTATATCTTTGGATAGTGAATCTGAAAGGTGACTGCTAAAATGATAATTGTCTGAAGCAGTGAAGTTGGCATATTGCCGATCATATCCTGCCGGATTGATGAAAGTAGTCGGATTGAAAAACGACGGCTCTGTTAGATTGTAACGCGTTGTTATATTATGGGGTGGAGGAAATCAGCTAGGTAGGTACTCAAAGTTCTTAAACAATGTATGTGGTTTAACTTATTAAAGGTAAGACCAACACCACAATAAGAGTAGTTTATGATTACCCTTTTACCCTTTGAGTATTGTAGACCTCGGGCCTCCAGCCACATACCTAATGTTTAGAACTCCCTTTTAATCCCTTAAAAGCAGCAGCGCTAAAGTGGAAATTATTGATTTTAAAGTAAAGAAACTTACATAAAGTAATTAGTATAAATGGAATATAAAATAGTGTTGATTTTATATTTCTTCGTCACTGGCTTAAAAAGGGTTAAGATATCACGTAAATGAGTAAAACGTTACAATAAAACTGTAGGAAAAGTGTTTGCCTCCACTCTGTCCGCTTCGTTCTACCAACATCAGGCGATGTTTCTGTATGAAAATGTCGCTTTGAACCTTGCACAGATGGAAACGTTGCAGAGACTGAGTTAGATCTCAAGTTTCGCCGGGATACTAGAAATGCACGACAACCAGCCATCAGATATCTACATCTTTGCGCAAGATGGTTAATTGAACCGTCTCGCATAGACTGATTCATTTCATACTCACACGAGCGTTTAGTAGCGATGTCCCCTTACGCGCAGGCACTACCGGCATAACCGCGAACGGCTGACATAACTGCATGTCAATGTCGCATTAAACCTTGCAGGTGGACTAAGTTGCAGAAACTGTATCAGCGGTATATTACCATAGAAGATTGATCAACAGGTCACGCCGCGCTGATTGGTGTATTATAGCGCTCAGACTGGGCTGCGGCACCAACACGTGGCTGCGGCTCGTAGTCGCCGCGTCGTCGTTCGCCTCCTGCCTCCCCTCCGCGCACGCGCCAGCCTTGCGCAGGCTGGCGGCCCGGAGCGCTCGCCGTATGCCGGCGGCGGGGGCACGTCACCGCTGCGCGCGGGCGCGGGCTAAGTGTAGTAGGCAGCCAGCAGCGCAAGGGCTCACCTTCTCTACTCACCTTGCTCCGGAGGTCGAACTAACGAAAATGCACGCAGTCGCCGTGTCGTCGTTTGTCTCCTGCTTCCCCTCCGCGCGTGCGCCAGCCTTGCGCAGGCTGGCGGCCCGGAGCTCTAGCCGGGCTCCGGGCGGCGGGGGCGCGACACCGCTGCGCGCGGGCGCGGGTTAACAGATGCGGGGAGCCCTTTGCACAATGGCTTGCCTCCTCTGTTTGCCTTGCTCTGTAGGTCAAACTCACGAAAAATCTCTAGGATTCTCCTTCCTCGGACATAAAATCTGTAAAACTGCGATTAGTTATGGAATATCCACCATTCACGACCATCGCGTAGAGATTGAGTAGAGATCCACTCGTCCAACGTCAATAGTTCGCAATTGATAAGAATCGATTTTATTATATTCCCCCTCGGAAGACTCTTTGATTGTATTACATACCTTATCCCTGTAGCCGGAATCTGCTTGGTGCTCAACAAGCCAAGACTTGACCGTCGAACATATCCCTTTTTGCGCCTCCTTCTGCTTGATCAAACCATGTGGTATAACCATGGGCGGTCACTACGTTCCAGCCAAGTATGATTGTCAATGAACCCCAGCACAGAACAATAAAAGTTTGTAACTCATGCGAACGGCAAATACCTAACCTGATTCGATTGGATTTACTTATGATTTTCTCGGCGTGAGATTCGGATGAATGCAATGTTTGTACTTTCGAAGGTAGTTACAAATAGCTAGTTATAAATATCACTCCTATATCAAAGGAAGTGATATTCCTATCAAATTCAATGTCAGAATTAAACACATCTTTGCTAGATTGTGTGAGTTACTAAACATTGCATCACTCGATCTGTTTAGCATACGATCATGCATTGCCGAAATGTTACTAGCTGAATCTTGGAGCGATTTTTCCAGATTACTCATCCTTTAATTCTTTCTTATTCCCCCGATGTCTTCTCCTCCGGCTGCTCCTCCTCTCGATGATTCACTACGCGGGGTTATTTACCGCGGTTTTTATTAAACGGATTATTTTTTGCTGATATACTGAACAACTGACACTATAACCGTAACAAAATTCCAAGGATATTTCGAAAAGTAACTTGGAATATATTAAAATTTGTTAAACGCATGCGCACGGAAAGAAATCCAAAACGCCAATGACCTGAAAATTGAGCGCGCGCAATAACGCTGGCTACAATTGCCCCCATTTCTGAAACTTTACGCGCGCAATGTTGCTGAGGTTCAAAACGGATATGACATGTATTTTAGGAGTTTTAAACAGCAAGTGAGCTGTTTGGGGCTAATTTCGTCGCACCGGAAAGGAAGTCAAGTATGCTACTCTCAATATTAGGCTTGAAGCCAGGTAACGTCAGGTATAATGTGGTGTTTTTGTTAGATCCTTTATCAGGAGGGATCCTTAACCGTGATAGTTAGACAGTTGAATTTTTCACAGATGATGTATTCTGTTGCCGCTATAACAACATATACTAAAAAACAGAATGAAATAATTTATTAATCTGTAAACCACATACAAACTTATGAATGCACCTGGTTACGTGCACGGAGTGTGAAAGTAGGTAGCCACACCAATAACATTTTGCTATCTAAAATCCAAACTCTTCACTCCACCCTCCACCATTGTACGGTGGTACGGAACCCTTCGTGCGCGAGTCCGACTCGCTCTTGGCCGTTTTTTTTGTTTGTGTGCAGGTGTTTGAGGCATATGTTGTTATAGCGACAACATAATACATCATCTGTGCAAAATTCAATTGTCTAAATATCACGGTTCATGAGATACAGCCTGGTGACAGACGGACAAAGAGACAGCGGAGTCTTAGTAATAGGGTCCCGTTTTTACCCTCTGGGTACGGAACCCTAAAAATTAAAAAATGTAGGCATATACTACATATCAAAGAAAATTAATCACTACGCTACAAAATACCTCATGTGTAAAATTAATTTTCTCAAACAAGACAATTTTTTTTTCGATCAAATATCTCATTATGTCCAACATCGACGAAGAATAATTAATAATTGTAATTAACACCAACCCAGTCCAAAATCATTTTAAAATAAACCTTCCCCCAAAGCAACCACTAACAAGGATAAAAATGCAATTTTTGATGATTGTGCTCGCTTTGCTCCTTGCTGGATCAAATTCGGTACGAAGTATTATGTTATTTTTTAATAGTTGTGTACCTATGTAAAAATATATTCTTACGTTTTTATTAATTAAGTTAGCAGATATTTTTGGTGATAGATTATTTTATAATTAATAATTTATTGTATTTACAGGCATATGCACAATTACGGAGCTTTAATGTTGATGTATGTAACTTATACATTTATAGGAATAATATCTCGTAGTTATTAACTAAATTTTGGTTTTGGTAGCATAATTTTACCTAAACATTGATCATCTACATATCTATTGATATTGTATATCTTGTTATTTGATTTCAAGGTAGACAAGGATACATTTCAGCAAGTGTTGAACGGTGTGCAGACTCCAAAAGTAAGTTGCAGGAAAAAAGAAACTATTCAATAAACAAATTCAAGTGATTTTATGAATAAAAAGTCAATAAATTTAAAATACCCCACATGAAACCTTACGGCTAAAATTTGGTTCACTTGCTGAATAACACTTATCACAGGTAAAACTAGTGGTTCTGTGAGATGAGAACCGTAGGCCTCGCTTCAATTTAACAAAACAAAATCCGTCCATATGTTACATTACAGAAATTTTTGTATTTTTTCTGCAAAATCTTGAGTAGAATGAAGTCCTTAGTGTGTCTCTTAAATTTGATTGAAATCCGTCGATAAATAACTCTACAGCAAACTTCCCCGCCTTTCCCCGCTTTCCCCCTCCACTACCCTCCTCCTCACACCCCCGACCCCTTAAAGTTTATCGATGAACAATTAGAATAAAATAACCCGACGCGTATTTCCGTTATATACTAGGCTATTACGCTCCCATAGTGGACTCTTCGTGTACATTTCGGAATGCTCATACTCCCATCTGCAACTACGAAATATACACGAATTTTGCGGAATTTTCGTGTAAAGGTAGTTTGTAGTGAGTGCGTACGAAAGTTTAGTTCCAAACTTTACAGTGTCACTTGCGCAAGCTATCAAAGGTATACATTTGTGGCTGACCTCGCCCGACTTGTTTAACATTAATGTAAATGATCTGATCGTTCGTGGAGCTGAGCAGCACCCGGGTCGGTCTCAATCTTGGTGACTGATACCTAAATAACTTAAGCTATGCTGATGATAAGGTGCTGCTCAGCCCTTGATCAAAGGACTAAGGAAATTGGTTGAGATATGTAAAAGATATGCTCAGTGTTTATATTCACCACATTTTTCATTCAAAAACTGTCCTTAGTAATCATTTTATACAACAAACGAAGGTATTTCAACGTATTTATGACTTTTCCAATAATTATTTAGGAAGAATTGACAAAAACACTCAATCAAAACCAAAGCACATGTGCGAATTGATGATACAAATTGCAATGTTTAGAAAAGAATAGCATTATTTACCTAATTCAGCTAACCATGATTGCTGCCAAAACCATTATTGCAAGGGCTTAAGACACATAACGGCTTGGACCGCATGTAATCATAGAGTCGAATGAAGATGGACATTGTATAGAAAAGAGATAGCAATAAGACAATATGGCGGAAGTGGAATGCAATTTATCGCGTATATTTTGGAGCGCAATGTTTTCACTAACGTCGTCGCGGCTATTCCAATGTATACACGATAATTTACATTGCGTACCTAATAGCGCAGTATATAACGGAACCATAAAATTGGCTTAGACCATTCCAAAGTATACACGATTGCGGCGTAATGCTGATGTACAGAACGGAAGACGTTAGTGAAAACATTGGAATCCAATGTATACGCGATAATTTCAGACCCCTGCGTAATAGCCTTGTATATAACGGAAATTCGCTAACCCGACTACATTTTCTTTCAATACCACATACAAACTTACGAATGTACCTGGTTACGTACCTACATGGAGTATGAAATTGGCCGGCCGCGCCAATAACTTTGAAACGTCATATGTCTTCCATTTAAAAACACTGAAAACTGATTCAACAAAAAACATATATTACCTATTTATCGAACATGTTCACAAAATTACACGAGAATCGGTTGAGAAATGCGACCGGTAGGCGAGAACAGACTGGTAGACAGAAGGACAAATGCGTTTTTGGTCAATCTCGAAACTGGACGCTTCGCTCGCTCGGTCAAAAACGCATCGAAAAAAGCTAAATCGTTTCTGAGAAGCCCCCGAGCGTCAACAATACTGACTGCTGCAGCGCCCCCTGGTCGTCTTCAACCGTAAAACATATCCAAAAACCTGCTCTGAAATTATAGCCGTTTAATGCAAAAAACCACATCGAAATCCGTCCAGTTGTTTTCCAGGAAAATGGTAACGGACGTGCATACACACAAAAAAACCTCTAACTCCAAACGCATATAGCGCCTCCGTTTCCTTCTGGCCGGTAAAAAGTGGGTTCATTTTCACTGTGCACATCCCTGTTAGCGTTAATTGTATTTATTGTGGTCGTAATTGTTTTACAGGGCCAAAACCAACAGGTCCTCCAAGACCAACCGGTCCAAAACCGACGAGAGTAAGACTATAAGTTTACTAGCTTAAATTAGTTTATTACTAGCTGACCAAGTGAACTTCGTACAACCTGAAATTTTACTGTAAAATAAGTAATATGGTACCTAAACCCTAAAGTGTGTCGCGTTGGCGAGAAAATTAGTAGTAGCTGTTGGTCGTTTAATAAAACTCGTCTGTAATTTACTTGGGGATGTATTTAAACGCTAAACAAATTATCCCCGATTTTTTTATTAAAATATCTCAAAACTGCAAAAAAATACTGACTGCACCTCAGAATTTACCCACATAACAAAATAAATTTTGCAAACTGTTTAACCACTTAATTAAAACCGTTATACTAACTGATGATCTGATAGGTATCTGAATAAAATAAACCTAACAATTATTTTATTAATTACAAAAACTTAAACCAAACTTTCCTTGAACCAAGCGCCTATTTATTTGTTGGGGCCCATAAGTTTTAATAATGAAAACACAATTTAATCAATAATTATTATCTAATAAACCATTAAAAATGGCCTAAATGCAAACATAATAACAACAAAGAACGATAAATCAGATTTTAAAACATAATTATTTGCAATTGCAATTTTTTTAAAACAAATTATATCGGGTAGTGTATAATCATGTTCAAACATTTTATGTTTCTTTCATGTCCAACCTAACATGAAGGATAAAGGGGGCTTCGCTTCGTTCACCCCCTTTACCCTTCACCTAAGCTACCGCACCACTTCGCCCTGATATTTGCTGTGCAAATCAGTATTTTTGATGTGGGGTTTAATATTTCCCAATTAAATCTCATTAAAGCCTCAAACTTTTAATTGTATGATTAACCTTTTACTGGTGACATGGTTTTTGTGTAACGTAACTGGTGACGAGGGGTCTGAGAGGCCCACTGCGGTATCTAGTATAAATCATAGAAATTAAGTGTGGTAGCTAGCCAAAGTATATAAAAACTGTGTTATCATATATAAATGGACAAAATAAAACAAATAACTATACTCTAAAAAAAATTTTTTGTTGCTATCTTGCAATTTTAATGTATGTCGTCTTAACAATCAAAAAATGTTGAGATGAGATGAGATCACAAATTACATAAGCAAAAATAAATCAACATATTTCGAAAAAAAAAAAAAACACTTTTTTCTATACTATTGCTGTAATAATGAATTAAGAAAAAAAAACAACAAAAATCAAAAGTGTAAGTGTCACGAAATTGACAATGGTCAAACTTTACCAATTTTAATATGCAGGTCGGGCATAACTTTTTTGGACACTGCAAGCACACTCGTTTCGGACACGATTCTAACTGGTAATTTGGTTGGCGTTTTTATCGAGGAAGACAACTGGCTCCTGTTTTCCTGGTATTTGGATTGTTCTCGGTTAAAAATGCGAAAAAACAATACAGCAAAATTACTTTAAAAAATTACGTAACTCGGCAGGGGTCTCTCAGACTCCTGCCGAGTTACATCAATGTAACTTACCGATTTGAGCCTGTCCGACACAGCTATCCCCTTCTACGGCATGGACGCAAGTAAACTCGAAGCTACTCAGGTGGAGCCCAAGGAAACCCGGGGAAGGGGGAATGTTTTACTGACGCCGCTGGGCCTATAAGACCCCTTGTCACCAGTTAAACGTTAAGGCAGGTCTTGCTTTAGCAGGGCGTCCGCGTTTTCGCTTTATGCCTTTAGGGAAGTTTTATATTTAATTTACATTAAAATAAGAAAAAATAATTTAGCTATAGTAAAAAGTATTTTAGGTACCTACAATAATGATAAGATTGTTAAACGCTGCAATTTAAATGATCACTAAAACATTTTTTTCTTACTCAAAATGGATAAATGATCACCAAAAGTTGCAGAAAATATCAGGGCAAAATACTGCGGTAGCGTAGGTGAAGGGAAAGGGGGTGAGCGAAGCGAAGCCCCCTTTATCCTTCGTGTTAGGTTGAACATGTAAGAACAACATAAAATACTTAAAACATAAACTTAAGTACACAAAACATAATAAGTAGTTTGGTGATCATTTATCCAAACACAATTTCAGTCAGTATTTTAGTTTGACTAAAAATATTTTTATATATTGAAAACGGAATTTGTGTTCGAAAAGCCAAACAAATATTTGTTGTGAAATATTTAAGAAAGATTCGTTTGTTTTGTTAATCAAATGGATTATTTGTAGAGTTGTCAGTTTTTTGGTATATGGTAGGTTAATCAGTGACGATAATTTGTTTGCATAATTTCATTTTGAGCTACACTAATGGCAGCAGCCTTTGAACAGTTGAATCCTTTGTTCTGCCTGTTGCCGCGTGGCTATGATTCGATGATCCGGTGATGAAGGCTAAAACTATGGCTAATCAGGTTCCTGCTTCCTAGCTGGAGTAGTGAATGATGTAGGCGAAACTTGTTTTTAGTGGTATTCGGTTATCCAAGAACAGTTTAGAATATAATAACGTAGGAAATCGATGCGCACACGATCGCGGTTAAAAGATGAATATAATGCAAGGTATCATGAGCAAAATTTGCGAAGACCCGCAGCTACGTTACACGCTGGGATGCGTATGTGTGGGTGCGTATTTACGAACGCACACAGATGCTAGGCGTTAACAGGCCCTGAGAAGACAGACACCCACCTGGCTCGAATGATGTTTGTGCAAAGTACATTGTGTACAGTACCAAAGAGCACTAAAACACCCCGCGGCGCGCGTGATGAGTGATTCAGTGCTCTGTGATACAGTACAGTAACACATATTACTAAATCGAAATTAGAATAGGTACAGTCGATATTAGATTTAGATTGTGCGTCACTCAGTCAGTCATTTTAGCGTTTTTATTTTATTTTATTAATTTAACAAAAATCTACAGCCGTTCAAATACAATAAACTTATAAGTAAACTTAGAATTGAGCCAATTAAGGATTTTACTATGTAGAACTTAAGATATAAAAGACATAAATTTTTGTAATACAGTAGGTACAGTAGGTACTACACAACAAGTTAGTGAAAGTGTGGGTGTAAGTGTTTGTGTGTGTGCATGTGTGTTTCGGGGGTGATCCAGTAGAGAAACATAAGCATGAAAGTTTATTGATTGGGAGTTCTGATAGTTAGGCATTCGCATACGGCTGGCGCAAAGAAGATGAGTAATTTACCTACGTTATCAGAATGAAGTAGGGGGGGAAGTCTTACAAGGGGCTGTTTCTAATGATAAAGTAAGCATGAGACAGATTAAGTTTCATCCAGCTACTCAAGTGTAACTAATCGTTTAAATGCACCTTTTGCGTTGCTAAATGGGTCAAGGTCGGAGAAACGTTTGTTATAAGTTCTAGGAATCCTTTGACATGTACTGTTAGAGGCATAATCAGTGCGATCGGAAGGTACAAAAACATATTCGTGTGTCGTGTACGTTTCGTCGGGACAGCAAGGATCAGCATGTCTGTTACCAATCTAGGGCAGTCTAGTGCGCCAGAGCACACATCGTGTAGAAGTGACATGTCAGCCAGTACACGTCTATCTCTTAGTGGTAAGATGTTAAACCGGTCACATAACGCAGGGTAATCGGCGCGAGAATTCCGAGAGCGGTAGTTCAAAAAATTTAAAAACTTTTTGCATGTTTTCAATGGCAATATCATGTGTTGTGTAAAGTGGGTTCCAAACTGGACTGCAGTATTCGAGAACGCTTCGCACGTAAGCGAAATAGACAATTTTAATACAAGTAGTGTCTTTAAATTCGTTACACGTGCGAAAGAGGTAACCCAGATTTTGATAAGCTTTTTTGATTATATGGTTTAAAATGAGCTGAAAAGGTTAATTTTGTGTCGAGAATAACGCCCAGGTCTCGGACGATATTGCATTTATTTATTGCAGTGTCATTTAACTTGTAATCAAAGGAAATTGGATTGTTTTTTCTTGTGAATGTTATGTATACACACTTATATGTGTTGACGCCAATACGGTTCTTATAATAATAAGCAGTAAGTCTGTCGAGATCTTCTTGTAAAAGAAGCAAATCATCGCTATTACGGACATTGATGTAAATTTTCGTATCATGGGCGTATAAGAGGAATTTGGCATGTTTAAAACATCCCGTGATGTCTTACAAATATGCCGCGTAGAGGAGGGGTCCCAACAAGGAGCCTTGGGGTACCCCTGAGGGTATGCCAATGTAATCTGACCGGAAACCACCAACAACTACGGCCTGCCTGCGGTTTGTCATGTAGGACTCAGTCCATCGAAGCAAATCACCCCGTATACCCAATGAACGTAATTTACCGAGAAGGATGATGTGGTCTACTTATCAAAGGCCTTTTGCCCATGATAGGACATACCATGAAGGACGTCACTGGCAAATACGGCCAAGTTGGACGTGGTAGACCGACCCCTGATGAAGCTATGTTGAACGACGGGATAAATATGCTCAAATACAAACTTTTCGAGCATTTTGCCAAAGGTGTTTAAGATAGATATGGGACGGTAATGCTCCAAATCCAACCTTGACCCCTTTTTGTGTACCGGTACAATGTGGGCTTCTTTCCATTTAGAAGGAAAAAAAGATTCCCGAATAGACCTGTTAAATATGATGCAGAGCGGTTTAGCCAGTAATTCACCACATCTTTTGATAAAGCTAGGAGGTATGCTGTCATTCCCAGCACTTTTGTTAGGATCAAGACTTTCGATTAGCTTAAATACACTTTCTTCACTAACGGCAAAAAAATTAATGCTGTTCTCGAAATCGCTCGAAGCTTCCTGGTTTGAATATTTATCTGCCGGTTTCATAAACATCTTTTCGATGTGCTGAAGCCTTCACAAATCTCATAATTTCTTTATTGCACACCAATGATATAAATAAAGAGTTACATAAGAATAGTGTATAAAGGCGAGCTTATCTCGAATAAGAGATCTCTTCCAGCAAACCAGGTTAAGGTTGGAGATGTTGATTGCTGAGCAGGGGTAGACCCACAGACCAGATATCGAGATAGATGAGCGGAGTTCGCCTATTAAAAACACGCGAAGTAGGTAGACTTTCGCTGTCCATCTCGATATCTGGTCTGCGGGTAGACCTATATGTACAACAATATGACGAAATAAACGAGTACTTACATAAATATTAATAAATAAAATAAAACATTTATTGACTATGATTATATACTAAATACTTATAATATAATACTAACTACTACTATTATATATAAATGTGCTAATAAATACTTACATACATACTACCTGTAATTCTAAAGAGAGAGGTAATGCTTCTTCACGCGACTTTTAAATATATTGACAGTAGGTCCGTCCCTGATGGTGCCAGGGAGTGCATTCCACAACCGAATGGCCCGGAGTCTAAACCCGTGCTCATAGGACGCGGTGTTATGCTGTGGAGTTGTGAGCAAAGAAAATGCGTGAGTTCTCCGAGGCCTGCTGGAAGAAAGAAATTGAAAACTGTCTCGTAGGAAAGTTGGATAGCGTGGATTCCGTAAAATGTTGTAGAGGAAATTGAGAATGTGAGAATCCCGACGAAGACGGATCGGCAGCCACTTTAATTCCTTGCGATGTTGTGATACATGGTCGTACTTGCGCAGCCCGAAGATAAACCGAATCCCGAGATTTTGAAGTCGTTCGAGTTTGTTCAGTAGTTCTTCGTTAGCACTGACCTAGCATACATCAGCATAGTCGATGAGGGGTAGAAGGAGAGACTGAGCGAGTGTGATTTTAGTCTGTCGAGGCAAGAAGTACTGTAGTCTCCCAAGAGAGTGAAAAGTCGTAAATACTCGGCGACTGACTTCATTAACATGCGAAGACCAGGACAGAGGTTTTTAGCTTTATCGCTATATATGATTATGGTACCATTAAAAGTGACAGGTGGAATGGGCTGTTGCTGTAACAAGTTAAGAGAATGTCTGGTACCTATGATCATTGCCTGGGACTTGCTCGGGTTGACCAGTAGTCCGAAAAATGAAGCCCAGCTTCTCACACCCTCCAAATCAGCGTTCAGTGCCGCAACAGCAGAGTTTACATCGTTATAAGAGAAGTGGCGATAAATCTAGAGATCATCAGCATAAAGATGATATGAGGAAGAAAGGATGTTGAGGGACGCCTGAAAGGAGGTCACCCCATTCAGTGGAAGTCTCCTCCGACCTGATACGCTGTTGCCGATCTCTCAAATAAGAGTCGAACCAGTTGGCAGAGAAGGAAGAGATGTTCAGGGATCTGAGAAGCTCAACGAGAATGTCGAAATCTACGCTGTTGAAGACACTACTGAAATCAAGTAAAGCCAACACGGAAAGCTGTTTGCGGTCCATGGCTAGCTGGATGTCATCTGTGACCTTCAGCAGAGCCGTGGCGGTGCTATGACCCGGTCGAAATCCTGACTGGAACTTGTTTAGCAGATTGTTTGAGGAGAGGTAATAGGAAAGCTGGTTATGGACAATGGTCTCAAGGACTTTGGAGAGGATGGGTAATATTGAAATGGGACTCTTTGAAAGAGGTGGGACTAGAGGTTTTGGGTAGTGGGATGACTAGTGCTTTTTTCCACACTGTGGGGACAACGCCATTAGATAAAGTATAATGAAATGAAATGAAATGAAATGAAATGTTTATTAAGAGATCATGGAAGATGCTGGTTACAAAGTAGGTACTTACAAATTGGTACTAATATATTTAACTTTATGGTAATTCATAGCTATATTATTAACCATACCACATACCTAAAGTTATGTTTAGAACTATAAACTAAATACACAAACTGATATTGTGGATATCCCATAAAAATGCTGTGTAAGTTACATAGGTAATAGAACCTGCAGAATATAGTCCGCTACCCTCCGCGCTAGTAGAAACTGTATTGCGGCAAGGCAGAATTCTATAAACTACATGACCAGCCTATACAGACACAATTTCCTATCGAGAATGCTTTACTGACGAGTTCAATTTATATTGGTGTAAGTGATGGCGTGTGTAGTTTATGTAAAGTTTATAATATGTATGACAGTCAAAGTTAATACAATAATAAGAAAACATATAATATATTAAATCATATACATTACAACTTAAGTACAATTAATTACATGTAGATACATACATTACATAAACAGTAAAAGTAAAACCTATGGTACATCTAAAAACCAAACACTATTTTATTACTGTTAGCAACATCTCTGTTCTTTCGTAATTAATTTTATTCAGATATTCAGTTACCAAATTGTTGCATGTGGCCTTTACGCAGTCTCTGATATTTATTGTTTTTCCAACTTTATTGTATAGGTGCGGTCCAAGGTAGTAAGAGCATTTCTGGGCAAAAGAAGTTCTACAAACTGGAACATGGTAGACCTGGTGTTGTCTCCTTCTAGATATTACCTGTGAAATTGGTACAGTGTGCTGTCTAAGCAATAAAGATTTGATAAATAGTTGCCGAACCTTTAGCACGTTAAATTCTTTGTAAATGTTATCTGTAGGGTATCGAAAGTTTTTAAAATTTGCAACTTTAATTATTGCTCTTTGGGCTTTTTCTACTTTAATTCAAGACGTTTTGTCAGCTCCACTCCATTAAGACTGTTTGGTTGATGTTTTGAAAAGGTGTGTAAGTTTCGTGATTGAGGACATGTAACAGCGTAGTTTGGTTCATAGATGTTTCCCTTAGTATATATATTCAACATTATTTTATATATATAGAGTTTATAGTTGATGTATAGTTTAATTATTTTTATCTCATAATGAAGTATGGGCACATGAGACATAGAGCATAACTTATAATTGATTGACATAAAAATACAGAAAAAACAGAAAGTAGCAATAAAAGCTGCCATACCAGATTTACCATCTTTATCTTAGGTGATTTGCAGGAGGCAGCACAAGAAAAGAGAACAGGATTATAATGTTCTAGTCATTCTGTGATCTCATTGTTTACACTCGTTTTAAGCAATTCCATCTGTTCTATGGATCTGAGGGTGATGACAGGGGTCGTTTCATTTTTTCGGATAAGTATTTTACCTCGTGAGGTCCAAAGATATTTAAACAATCCGTCAGCCCTGAGTTTACTCGCTGCAGTATATATAGACCTTGCTTTTTGAGTCAAGGGCTCTGAGATATATATAGCCACTTTTTCCTTCTCGTATAGAGCTATTTAGCTTGTTCTTGCTATTGGTTTTGTTGTATTGTTTGGCGGCATCCAGCAGTTCATTTTTGTATTTGCTTTCCGTGCACTCAACCAGAATTGGTGCATTGAGTTTTTCCTTCCTGAATATTTGTTTAATCTTGTCCGATGATGAGCCGATGTTCAAACCAGAATGAAGTGTATCAATCAGTATATTGAGATCTTCCTTATCACACCTTGGTACACCTCTTATCTTGACTAAATTCTTATTAAGTGATTTTTGTATATTATCAAGTTGGTCCTCAATGCTACTTATCTTTTTTTGATCAGCTTTATGTTCCGCCTCGAGTTCTTCTACCTTTGTTCATTGTAATTTCGAATATTTTCTTTTAAAGTTTTTTCTATCTCCATATTGGTATTTAATAGCTTGTCATTTTGATCTTTCATAGCTTTCAAGTTTTCATTCAGTTGATCATATTTCTCATTTTGTTGCATTTGAAATCCTAGTAGCATTAATTTCAAATCTCATTAACTTGACGGATGCTTCAAGGTCTGCAATTTTCGAAAGCATGGATATCTCAAAAGATTTAAATTTATCATCTTTATGCAAACAGTTTGTCCGAGTCAATGTTTTACAATTGAAGTCATCGGGGCGGTGACTGACTGATTGGCGGCGTTGTCCGGTGCAGGCATTGGGCTGGCTACTCCCTTCTTCGATGTTTTGCAGGTGGAACACTTCCATTTGGGTTTGTTCATAGGCAGCATCCTTTTAAAGTCAGAATGACTTACGCCGGCACATACATTATGAAAGTGCTTTTGGCAGGTGTTAAATTTTAGGGAGTCATCAATCTTTAAAGTAGTGGAGCATTTGTCGCATTCCATTGTTGTGTGTGTAGTAGCCTCCAAAACGAATCAAAACCAAAAAATAATAAAACAGTAAACGGTGCAGCGGGATGAGTCACCCGTGAGATGGCGCAAGTTGGTAGGGACCAAATTCACTTTTAGATTTTAGGCTAAATAGACACGATCACACACAGCAAACACTTAGAATGTACAGATTATCCTGTGTTATATGATCCGGGACATCAATGTTGCACGAAAAGTCGCTTTTAATACGAATTTCTGAATTAATTCTGTTGACTTGATCAAAAACACGTCTTGACAGTTGGGAGTACCCATGTTTTATTAACCCCTGGGCAGTGCCAACGACCGGGAGGTGGTAGTGGTAGTTGAAGTTGATTAACAAGCAATTTAATCAGGTCCAAAATCGTGGGCCTTTTTTTATAGCCGCCTAATAACGCTGGCTTTAAAACGCTTAACTGACTGACAGGCAATGCTCAACGAAAATGTTAATTTGTGAAAGTACGATAAAACATTTTTTAAGGGTTCTGGCAGTTTAGGTACTATCATTAGCAGAAGTGGAAGTCGACTTCAAAACTTATTTCTTTCTAACTTTTTGTTTGTTCTTCAAAAATCCATTCAAAACCATTTGTTTTATGACTTTTAAGTGTTGGGCTGCATGGGAAAAGAACCCTTACAGTGGTCTTCCACAACTGCTGATAATGGTACTTATTGCAAATAAACTATACAATTATTGGTAATCATAGGATTATCTACTTTTCAGTAATGATGATCTACACAAGGTAAGCGTCTGAAGGTATATATATATACCTGAATGTTTCTGTGCTGGTTTTCTTGTTAATTAAGCGGCTAAATTGAAAATCTAATTAAAAAAACTGATCTAACACCTGTTTTTTTACAAAAGCATCATTTTAAAATAAACCTTACCCCAAAGCAACCACTAAAAAGGATAAAAATGCGATTTTTGATGATTGTGCTCGCTTTGCTCCTTGCTGGATCAAATTCGGTACGAAGTATTATGTTTTTTTTTAATAGTTGTGTACCTATGTAAAAATATATTCCTACGTTTTTATTAATTAAGTTAGCAGATATTTTTGGTGATAGATTATTTTATAATTAATAATTTATTGTATTTACAGGCATATGAACAATTACGGAGCTTTAATGTTGATGTATGTAACTTATACATTTATAGGAATAATATCTCGTAGTTATTAACTTAATTTAGTTTTGGTAGCATAATTTTACCTATCATCATCATGATCATCTACATATCTATTGATATTGTTTATCTTGTTATTTGATTTCAAGGTAGACAAGGATACATTTCAGCAAGTGTTGAACGGTGTGCAGACTCCAAAAGTAAGTTGCAGGAAAAAAGAAACTATTCAATAAACAAATTCAAGTGATTTTATGAATAAAAAGTCAATAAATTTAAAATACCCCACATGAAACCTTACGGCTAAAATTTGGTTCACTTGCTGAATAACACTTATCACAGGTAAAACTAGTGGTTCTGTGAGATGAGAACCGTAGGCCTCGCTTCAATTTAACAAAACAAAATCCGTCCATATGTTACATTACAGAATTTTTTGTATTTTTTCTGCAAATTCTTTAGTAGAATGAAGTCCTTAGTGTGCCTCTTAAATTTGATTGAAATCCGTCGATAAATAACGCTACAGCAAACTTCCCCGCCTTTCCCCGCTTTCCCCCTCCACTACCGTCCTCCTCACACCCCCGACCCCTTAAAGTTTATCGATAAACAATTGGAATAAAATAACCCGACGCGTATTTCCACGTATATACTAGGCTATTACGCTCCCATAGTGGACTCTTCGTGTACATTTCGGAATGCTCATACTCCCATCTGCAACTACGAAATATACACGAATTTTGCGGAATTTTCGTGTAAAGGTAGTTTGTAGTGAGTGCGTACGAAAGTTTAGTTCCAAACTTTACAGTGTCACTTGCGCAAGCTATCAAAGGTATACATTTGTGGCTGACCTCGCCCGACTTGTTTAACATTAATGTAAATGATCTGATCGTTCGTGGAGCTGAGCAGCACCCGGGTCGGTCTCAATCTTGGTGACTGATACCTAAATAACTTAAGCTATGCTGATGATAAGGTGCTGCTCAGCCCTTGATCAAAGGACTAAGGAAATTGGTTGAGATATGTAAAAGATATGCTCAGTGTTTATATTCACCACATTTTTCATTCAAAAACTGTCCTTAGTAATCATTTTATACAACAAACGAAGGTATTTCAACGTATTTATGACTTTTCCAATAATTATTTAGGAAGAATTGACAAAAACACTCAATCAAAACCAAAGCACATGTGCGAATTGATGATACAAATTGCAATGTTTAGAAAATAATAGCATTATTTACCTAATTCAGCTAACCATGATTGCTGCCAAAACCTTTATTGCAAGGGCTTAAGACACATAACGGCTTGGACCGCATGTAATCATAGAGTCGAATGAAGATGGACATTGTATAGAAAAGAGATAGCAATAAGACAATATGGCGGAAGCGGAATGCAATTTATCGCGTATATTTTGGAGCGCAATGTTTTCACTAACGTCGTCGCGGCTATTCCAATGTATACACGATAATTTACATTGCGTACCTAATAGCGCAGTATATAACGGAACCATAAAATTGGCTTAGACCATTCCAAAGTATACACGATTGCGGCGTAATGCTGATGTACAGAACGGAAGACGTTAGTGAAAACATTGGAATCCAATGTATACGCGATAATTTCAGACCCCTGCGTAATAGCCTTGTATATAACGGAAATTCGCTAACCCGACTACATTTTCTTTCAATACCACATACAAACTTACGAATGTACCTGGTTACGTACCTACATGGAGTATGAGATTGGCCGGCCGCGCCAATAACTTTGAAACGTCATATGTCTTCCATTTAAAAACACTGAAAACTGATTCAACAAAAAACATATATTACCTATTTATCGAACATGTTCACAAAATTACACGAGAATCGGTTGAGAAATGCGACCGGTAGGCGAGAACAGACTGGCAGACAGAAGGACAAATGCGTTTTTGGTCAATCTCGAAACTGGACGCTTCGCTCGCTCGGTCAAAAACGCATCGAAAAAAGCTAAATCGTTTCTGAGAAGCCCCCGAGCGTCAACAATACTGACTGCTGCAGCGCCCCCTGGTCGTCTTCAACCGTAAAACATATCCAAAAACCTGCTCTGAAATTATAGCCGTTTAATGCAAAAAACCACATCGAAATCCATCCAGTTGTTTTTCAGGAAAATGGTAACGGACGTGCATACACACAAAAAAACCTCTAACTCCAAACGCATATAGCGCCTCCGTTTCCTTCTGGCCGGTAAAAAGTGGGTTCATTTTCACTGTGCACATCCCTGTTAGCGTTAATTGTATTTATTGTGGTCGTAATTGTTTTACAGGGCCAAAACCAACAGGTCCTCCAAGACCAACCGGTCCAAAACCGACGAGAGTAAGACTATAAGTTTACTAGCTTAAATTAGTTTATTACTAGCTGACCAAGTGAACTTCGTACAACCTGAAATTTTACTGTAAAATAAGTAATATGGTACCTAAACCCTAAAGTGTGTCGCGTTGGCGAGAAAATTAGTAGTAGCTGTTGGTCGTTAAATAAAACTCGTCTGTAATTTACTTGGGGATGTATTTAAACGCTAAACAAATTATCCCCGATTTTTTTATTAAAATATCTCAAAACTGCAACAAAAATACTGACTGCACCTCAGAATTTACCCACATAACAAAATAAATTTTGCAAACTGTTTAACCACTTAAGTAAAACCGTTATACTAACTGATGATCTGATAGGTATCTGAATAAAATAAACCTAACAATTATTTTATTAATTACAAAAACTTAAACCAAACTTTCCTTGAACCAAGCGCCTATTTATTTGTTGGGGCCCATAAGTTTTAATAATGAAAACACAATTTAATCAATAATTATTATCTAATAAACCATTAAAAATGGCCTAAATGCAAACATAATAACAACAAAGAACGATAAATCAGATTTTAAAACATAATTATTTGCAATTGCAATTTTTTTAAAACAAATTATATCGGGTAGTGTATAATCATGTTCAAACATTTTATGTTTCTTTCATGTCCAACCTAACATGAAGGATAAAGGGGGCTTCGCTTCGTTCACCCCCTTTACCCTTCACCTAAGCTACCGCACCACTTCGCCCTGATATTTGCTGTGCAAATCAGTATTTTTGATGTGGGGTTTAATATTTCCCAATTAAATCTCATTAAAGCCTCAAACTTTTAATTGTATGATTAACCTTTTATTGGTGAGATGGTTTTTGTGTAACGTAACTGGTGACGAGGGGTCTGAGAGGCCCACTGCGGTATCTAGTATAAATCATAGAAATTAAGTGTGGTAGCTAGCCAAAGTATGTAAAAACTGTGTTATCATATATAAATGGACAAAATTAAACAAATAACTATACTCTAAAAAAAATTTTTTTGTTGCTATCTTGCAATTTTAATGTATGTCGTCTTAACAATCAAAAAATGTTGAGATGAGATGAGATCACAAATTACATAAGCAAAAATAAATCAACATATTTCGAAAAAAAAACCACTTTTTTCTATACTATTGAAGTAATAATGAATGAAGAAAAAAAACAACAAAAATAAAAAGTGTAAGTGTCACGAAATTGACAATGGTCAAACTTTACCAATTTTAATATGCAGGTCGGGCATAACTTTTTTGGACACTGCAAGCACACTCGTTTCGGACACGATTCTAACTGGTAATTTGGTTGGCGTTTTTATCGAGGAAGACAACTGGCTCCTGTTTTCCTGGTATTTGGATTGTTCTCGGTTAAAAATGCGAAAAAACAATACAGCAAAATTACTTTAAAAAATTACGTAACTCGGCAGGGGTCTCTCAGACTCCTGCCGAGTTACATCAATGTAACTTACCGATTTGAGCCTGTCCGACACAGCTATCCCCTTCTACGGCATGGACGCAAGTAAACTCGAAGCTACTCAGGTGGAGCCCAAGGAAACCCGGGGAAGGGGGAATGTTTTACTGACGCCGCTGGGCCTATAAGACCCCTTGTCACCAGTTAAACGATAAGGCAGGTCTTGCTTTAGCAGGGCGTCCGCGTTTTCGCTTTATGCCTTTAGGGAAGTTTTATATTTAATTTACATTAAAATAAGAAAAAATAATTTAGCTATAGTAAAAAGTATTTTAGGTACCTACAATAATGATAAGATTGTTAAACGCTGCAATTTAAATGATCACTAAAACATTTTTTTCTTACTCAAAATGGATAAATGATCACCAAAAGTTGCAGAAAATATCAGGGCAAAATACTGCGGTAGCGTAGGTGAAGGGTAAAGGGGGTGAGCGAAGCGAAGCCCCTTTTATCCTTCGTGTTAGGTTGAACATGTAAGAACAACATAAAATACTTAAAACATAAACTTAAGTACACAAAACATAATAAGTAGTTTGGTGATCATTTATCCAAACACAATTTCAGTCAGTATTTTAGTTTGACTAAAAATATTTTTATATAGGTATTGAAAACGGAATTTGTGTTCGAAAAGCCAAACAAATATTTGTTGTGAAATATTTAAGAAAGATTCGTTTGTTTTGTTAATCAAATGGATTATTTGTAGAGTTGTCAGTTTTTTGGTATATGGTAGGTTAATCAGTGACGATAATTCGTTTGCATAATTTCATTTTGAGCTACACTAATGGCAGCAGCCTTTGAACAGTTGAATCCTTTGTTCTGCCTGTTGCCGCGTGGCTATGATTCGATGATCCGGTGATGAAGGCTAAAACTATGGCTAATCAGGTTCCTGCTTCCTGGCTGGAGTAGTGAATGATGTAGGCGAAACTTGTTTTTAGTGGTATTCGGTTATCCAAGAACAGTTTACAATATAATAACGTAGGAAATCGATGCGCACACGATCGCGGTTAAAAGATGAATATAATGCAAGGTATCATGAGCAAAATTTGCGAAGACCCGCAGCTACGTTACACGCTGGGATGCGTATGTGTGGGTGCGTATTTACGAACGCACACAGATGCTAGGCGTTAACAGGCCCTGAGAAGACAGACACCCACCTGGCTCGAATGATGTTTGTGCAAAGTACATTGTGTACAGTACCAAAGAGCACTAAAACACCCCGCGGCGCGCGTGATGAGTGATTCAGTGCTCTGTGATACAGTACAGTAACACATATTACTAAATCGAAATTAGAATAGGTACAGTCGACATTAGATTTAGATTGTGCGTCACTCAGTCAGTCATTTTAGCGTTTTTATTTTATTTTATTAATTTAACAAAAATCTACAGCCGTTCAAATACAATAAACTTATAAGTAAACTTAGAATTGAGCCAATTAAGGATTTTACTATGTAGAACTTAAGATATATAAGACATAAATTTTTGTAATACAGTAGGTACAGTAGGTACTACACAACAAGTTAGTGAAAGTGTGGGTGTAAGTGTTTGTGTGTGTGCATGTGTGTTTCGGGGGTGATCCAGTAGAGAAACATAAATGGGAGTTCTGATAGTTAGGCATTCGCATACGGCTGGCGCAAAGAAGATGAGTAATTTACCTACGTTATCAGAATGAAGTAGGGGGGGAAGTCTTACAAGGGGCTGTTTCTAATGATAAAGTAAGCATGAGACAGATTAATTTTCATCCAGCTACTCAAGTGAAACTAATCGTTTAAATGCACCTTTTGCGTTGCTAAATGGGTCAAGGTCGGAGAAACGTTTGTTATAAGTTCTAGGAATCCTTTGAAATGTACTGTTAGAGGCATAATCAGTGCGATCGGAAGGTACAAAAAACATATTCGTGTGTCGTGTACGTTTCGTCGGGACAGCAAGGATCAGCATGTCTGTTACCAATCTAGGGCAGTTTAGTGCGCCAGAGCACACATCGTGTGGAAGTGATATGTCAGCCAGTACACGTCTATCCCTTAGTGGTAAGATGTTAAACCGGTCACATAACGCAGGGTAATCGGCGCGAGAATTCCGAGAGCGGTAGTTCAAAAAATTTAAAAACTTTTTGCATGTTTTCAATGGCAATATCATGTGTTGTGTAAAGTGGGTTCCAAACTGGACTGCAGTATTCGAGAACGCTTCGCACGTAAGCGAAATAGACAATTTTAATACAAGTAGTGTCTGTAAATTCGTTACACGTGCGAAAGAGGTAACCCAGATTTTGATAAGCTTTTTTGATTATATGGTTTAAAATGAGCTGAAAAGGTTAATTTTGTGTCGAGAATAACGCCCAGGTCTCGGACGATATTGCATTTATTTATTGCAGTGTCATTTAACTTGTAATCAAAGGAAATTGGATTGTTTTTTCTTGTGAATGTTATGTATACACACTTATATGTGTTGACGCCAATACGGTTCTTATAATAATAAGCAGTAAGTCTGTCGAGATCTTCTTGTAAAAGAAGCAAATCATCACTATTACGGACATTGATGTAAATTTTCGTATCATGGGCGTATAAGAGGAATTTGGCATGTTTAAAACATCCCGTAATGTCTTACAAATATGCCGCGTAGAGGAGGGGTCCCAACAAGGAGCCTTGGGGTACCCCTGAGGGTATGCCAATGTAATCCGACCGAAAACCACCAACAACTACGGCCTGCCTGCGGTTTGTCATGTAGGACTCAGTCCATCGAAGCAAATCACCCCGTATACCCAATGAACGTAATTTACCGAGAAGGATGATGTGGTCTACTTGATCAAAGGCCTTTTGCCCATGATAGGACATATCATGAAGGACGTCACTGGCAAATACGGCCAAGTTGGACGTGGTAGACCGACCCCTGATGAAGCCATGTTGAACGACGGGATAAATATGCTCAAATACAAACTTTTCGAGCATTTTGCCAAAGGTGTTTAAGATAGATATGGGACGGTAATGCTCCACATCCAACCTAGACCCCTTTTTGTGTACCGGTACAATGTGGGCTTCTTTCCATTTAGAAGGAAAAAAAGATTAAATCAAATCAAATCAAAAATCATTTATTTCCATAGGATGTTGTTACATCACTTAGATCCGTCATTACATTTTTTTGGGTGAGTTCACTAACACAATGGCGGAATCTGTGGAGAAGAGCTCACCGAAGAAACTCCACAGTCGTCGCATCTTTTGCGTTTCCTTTTTTATATAAAATATTGTCAAATTACAAAATGAATGCTTATTATATATCGAAACAGCCTGTTACTCAAACAATCTATTCCCATGGACATCTGTCCTCTAAGTAATCAGATATCCTATAGTAACCTTTTTTATACAATTTCTGTTTTATTATTATTTTAAACTTGTCTAAAGGTAAGTTTTTAATATCAGTAGGGACCTTATTGTAATAGCGTATACAATTGCCTTTAAAAAAATTACAAATTTTATGTAGTCGGCTTACATAAGCAACAAACTTGTCTTTGTTTCTAGTATTAAAATTGTGTATATCACTGTACTTCTGAAAATGAGTTATATTTCTTTTTACATACACAAGATTGTCATAGATATATTGAGACACAAATGTCAGAATGTTGATTTCTTTAAACTTTTCCCTCAGTGACACTCTAGGCCCTAATCTATAAATTGCACGAACAGCCCGTTTCTGCAGAATAAATATACTATTAGCATTCGCAGCGTGACCCCACAATAAAATACCATAGGTCATTAGACTATGAAAGTAACTAAAGTACTCAACTAGCATCAGAATTTTTTGAAGACAATAGTGTCTTCAAAAAATTCTGATGCTAGTTGAGTCTGCGTTTTATTTAATTTATTAAGAATGTTGCAAGCTAGTGTACGTCCCACATTCACAAAGTACTTATTCGAGTAGTCTACCGATGCCTGTGGTGTAGATTTAGAATTTAGTAGCTCTGTTGGCCGTCTTGTTTTTGAATTAATATTACATACTTGTTTTATTATCCTCCATGTATTTTTAATGCTCTGTCTATTTTTATTCAATTCCGATCTCTCATAATTCCGTTTCAGATTATGTAAGATATGTGCGCAATGATTTCGGTATCTTTTGTACGTAATTTTCAGTGAGTCGTCATCAGGATGTTTTTTGTGTTTTGAGTGCAGTTTATCCCTAAATTTCATACATCGTAGCAAACCTTTTGTTATCCAAGGCTTTATAACAGTAGTTCTGCAGGGAGTATGTAGTGGTGTATTTGTGCAGTATCGATGTAACGGTAGTGAGAAAAGTGTAAGCCATCTTATTGGGATCATCATGGGGCAATAAGTCGGTCCAGTTTATTTTCTCAAGATCCAGAAGGGCTTTGCTGTAGTCTATTTTAGTAGTTCATTTAATCTGTTGAGCAGGTCGATACTGTTTTAATTTTAAGGATATAATTACAGCACTATGATCTGTAACTGTTGACCTGCAGACAAGAGTGGTCGATTTGTTTTCGAGCTTTAGGAAACAGTGATCAATACAAGAATGGTCGTGTGTGGCAAACGTGTGTCCTGGCAGCAGACCATGAATTGCCAACAAGCCCAGGTATCCTGGAGCTCTGTGATCAATGGTCTCGTCTAATATGTCAATGTATATATCACCTATCAATATTAGATTTTTATAGTGTTTATGAGTTTCTAAAACAAGATCAAGAGAAGTTTTGAAATCGTTTATACAATGTATAGAAGGTGTCCTATACAAACAGATAAAAGTATACCTATCAATAATTGTTATTACTAGACAGTCTGCATCCACAATTTCAGGTTCACTCACGGTTATATTTTGGATTGTATTTCGAACATACACCACAACTCCACTATTTTGATTTATGTGTTTGGTGCTGGAAAAAACTGTGAAATCTTGAAGAATGGGTAGATAAGTAACTTGTTGTAGCCAACACTCAGTTAAGGCTATGATATCAAAATTGATCTTCAGCCTTGCTAGGAGAACCTGAAAGTCATTGAAATTGCAGTTTAAGCTGCGTATGTTTTGAGTAATAACTTTATATTCGTTGTTTAGTCCAGACAGAAATTTGTAACAGTCGTCAGGGTCATCAACCACATATGCATCACCGACATTGACTTTATCGTCAAGGTCGATGGTGACTTCATTTATGTCAGCCTCCATTAAGACTGTTTGGTTGATGTTTTGAAAAGGTGTGTAAGTTTCGTGATTGAGGACATGTAACATCGTAGTTTGGTTCATAGATGTTTCCCTTAGTATATATATTCAACATTATTTTATATATATAGAGTTTATAGTTGATGTATAGTTTAATTATTTTTATCTCATAATGAAGTATGGGCACATGAGACATAGAGCATAACTTATAATTGATTGACATAAAAATACAGAAAAAACAGAAAGTAGCAATAAAAGCTACCATACCAGATTTACCATCTTTATCTTAGGTGATTTGCAGGAGGCAGCACAAGAAAAGAGAACAGGATTATAATGTTCTAGTCATTCTGTGTTTACACTCGTTTTAAACAATTCCATCTGTTCTATGGATCTGAGGGTGATGACAGGGGTCGTTTCATTTTTTCGGATAAGTATTTTACCTCGTGAGGTCCAAAGATATTTAAAGAATCCGTCAGCCCTGAGTTTACTCGCTGCAGTATATATAGACCTTGCTTTTTGAGTCAAGGGCTCTGAGATATATATAGCCACTTTTTCCTTCTCAATTCCAAGTATAGAGCTATTTAGCTTGTTCTTGCTATTGGTTTTGTTGTATTGTTTGGCGGCATCCAGCAGTTCATTTTTGTATTTGCTTTCCGTGTACTCAACCAGAATTGGTGCATTGAGTTTTCCCTTCCTGAATATTTGTTTAATCTTGTCCGATGATGAGCCGATGTTCAAACCAGAATGAAGTGTATCAATCAGTATATTGAGATCTTCCTTATCACACCTTGGTACACCTCTTATCTTGACTAAATTCTTAAGTGATTTTTGTATATTATCAAGTTAGTCCTCAATGCTTCTTATCTTTTTTTGATCAGCTTTATGTTCCGCCTCGAGTTCTTCTACCTTTGTTCATTGTAATTTCGAATATTTTCTTTTAAAGTTTTTTCTATCTCCATATTGGTATTTAATAGCTTGTCATTTTGATCTTTCATAGCTTTCAAGTTTTCATTCAGTTGATCATATTTCTCATTTTGTTGCATTTGAAATCCTAGTAGCATTAATTTCAAGTCCTCTTTCAATTCCGCAAATCCATCAACTTCCGCAAATTTGCGTTTTCCCGAAGAAATCTTTTTCATCCGCTCATTTTCTTCAGTTGTATTTAGGTTTGGTTGAGATGAACTTAAGGTTTTGTCTGGAGACCGAAGCATGTTGGAGTCTTGCATATACTATACGCTGATAGTGACGTAGGAAGTGAGTGGATGACCTTCACGCACGTCGTAACCTGGGTTGCTCAGTGATGCTGCGCTGAGGGAGACGAAAAATAGCAGCCCGTCTCTTTTCCCCGAGGCTAACAGAGGGGGCCTTACACCGCACGCAAATTCACCGATGCACAGGGAAATAATCACTTAAGCACACCAATATAAGCCTTAAGCAACTACTAAAGCAAGGAATAGCGCCGCGATTCGTATTCTGTGATTATAACTTAGTATAAACTTTTATAGTATCAACCGACAGCACGTCTGCTCGCATCAGATACACACGGAACACAAGAATAGTTTATAACGTGTGTTATTTGATCTGATCTCTTTCTCTCCATTAAGCCTTCTACCTCCTGAGTCCAAGGAAATAGGGAACTAGTTTTCCTTTTAGACTTAATGTATGACCATAAGTATTTTGGATCACTCTTAATAGTTTTCTGAGCCCTGCCTAAGTATAATTTATAGCACTCATCCTGTTATGCCTTTTGTCTCTTTCTTAGAAGGGAATGGGCACTGTAGTCATTTGGATTATTAAACCGCTTCCAGTGTGCATGTGCCTTGTCTTTCTCTCTGATAATGCAGATAAGAGCCCAACTGTACCACATCGGGTAACGCTTAGTTGTCCTAGTAATGACTTGTGGAACGTGCTCTTCAATCACAGCTTTCAAGTATACTATAAAGTATTGAGGTTGCGTCGTCTACCGTGCCTGCGTTAAGAGCGGTTGTCCAGTCATAAGATGTAAGAGCCTCGTTGATTTTATTGTAGTCACCTTTCCGGAATATGTACTTACGCCGTGGTACATGGCAAAGCGGTGGGACCGTGATCTCTTTGGCGTTCATGCTGAGTATTATGTGAGCTAGATCTTTTTTAACCAGGGGGTCATCGCATTTGGTTACGAGTAAAGACAAAGTGGAAAAAATTAAGACTAAAGTGTTGCCGGAAACGTTAGTGAATTCATTAAACTGACGCATACCCAACAGATCTACATGATGAGTTAGTTCGAGTGCTGAGTTTTGAAGTTCAACTGGTCCGCGTCTAGTGACAATGGGCCTACCAGTATGCCATTGAACCATAATGAGGTTAAAATCTCCGGCCACAATGTGAAAATCATCTGGATGTGCTGTTATAAAGTCTGGCATCATATTAGTAAATTTTATTATCCGCGTTGCATGTTTGTTTTTATCGGTTGGTATGTAAGCTAACCCGATATGGAGATCTCGTTGCGAACCAAATGATCAGCCATCTATAGACACCCACAGATACATCATCTCGCCACCAGTCAGTGCGCAGGCGAGCATTGAGGCGCGCGGCTATTCACATTAAAATACCTCCCGCCCTTGAACCTCGGTGGCGGCAAAATATATTGTACTTGCTAGTAGCTAGTTCAGAGTCAAGTACGCTCTCCTGCAACCAAGTTTCACTTATAAGTATAATATCGTGATCGCAACTTAGTACACTGTTGTAAAAATTGAAGTGTTAGTATTGCGACCACGAACATTTTGACAATAGACGCGGAGGTTATTGCAGTTAGCTCTGGTAACAAGTAAACCTGAATGTTTACACAACACATTTAGCGAGTAATACAGTAATCTCACGGTAATAATTCTTTACCGTGAGATGCTCGTTGACATGCACTTTGCAAGGTTCACCGGTCATTCCCAACGGCTGACCGGCCAACCGGGACACTGTCGGGACGCATAGATTAGGGCGTCCTTGGTTGCTCGGTTGCGGAACTGCACCACGATAGCCCTCGGGGTCCCTTTGACAGGACGGCTGGCCTGGACGCGGTGAGCGAACTCCATGTTACTGGGCTGCAGCGATACTCCGGCATATGCGGCGACCTTCATGACGATGTCAGGCAGGGACTCCTTGTCGGATTCGGGAACACCAACCAGCTCGACGTTCCGTATCCTTGACCATTGGTCTCGCTTGGAGCAGTCTTCCTCCAGGCTGTCCACCTTTGTCACCAGCAGCTTCACAGTGTCCTTGAGCGTGACGTTTTCGCCCTGCAGCATCTTCAACTCCTTCGCCTGGCTATCCATGTTTTTCTTGACAGTGTCATATTTGTCGCTCATTAACTTGACGGATGCTTCAAGGTCTGCAATTTTCGAAAGCATGGATATCTCAAAAGATTTAAATTTATCATCTTTATAAGCAAACAGTTTGTCCGAGTCAATGTTTACAATTGAAGTCATCGGGGCGGTGGTACTGACTTAAGTGGCGGCGTTGTCCGGTGCAGGCATTGGGCTGGCCACTCCCTTCTTCGATGTTTTGCAGGTGGAACACTTCCATTTGGGTTTTGTTCATAGGCAGCATCCTTTTAAAGTCAGAATGACTTACGCCGGCACATACATTATGAAAGTACTTTTGGCAGGTGTTAAATTTTAGGGAGTCATCAATCTTTAAAGTAGTGGAACATTTGTCGCATTCCATTGTTGTGTGTGTAGTAGCCTCCAAAACGAATCAAAACCAAAAAATAATAAAACAGTAAACAGTGCAGCGGGATGAGTCACCCGTCAGATGGCGCATGTTGGTAGGGACCAAATTCACTTTTAGATTTTAGGCTAAATAGACACGATCACACACAGCAAACACTTAAAATGTCCAGATTATCCTGTGTTATATGATCCGGGACATCAATGTTGCACGAAAAGTCGCTTTTAATACGAATTTCTGAATTAATTCTGTTGACTTGATCAAAAACACGTCTTGACAGTTGGGAGTACCCATCTTTTATTAACCCCTTGGCAGTGCCAACGACCGGGAGGTGGTAGTGGTAGTTGAAGTTGATTAACAAGCAATTTAATCAGGTCCAAAATCGTGGGCCTTTTTTTTATAGCCGCCTAATAACGCTGGCTATAAAACGCTAAACTGACTGACTGACAGGCAATGTTAAACGAAAATGTTAATTTGTGAAAGTAAGATAAAACATTTTTTAAGGGTTCTGGCAGTTTAGGTACTATCATTAGCAGAAGTGGAAGTCGACTTCAAAACTTATTTCTTTCTAACTTTTTGTTTGTTCTTCAAAAAACCATTCAAAAACCATTTGTTTTATGACTTTTAAATGTTGGGCTGCATGGGAAAAGAACCCTTACAGTGGTCTTCCACAACTGCTGATAATGGTACTTATTGCAAATAAACTATACAATTATTGGCAATCATAGGAGTATCTACTTTTCAGTAATGATGATCTACACAAGGTAAGCGTCTGTTTTCTTGTTAATTAAGCGGCTAGATTGAAAATCTAATTTAAAAAACTCTGATCTATATAACACCTGTTTTTTTACAAAAGCAAGTTTTCATATTGCAGGATTTTGGAATAACACGAAGTGTTGATATTGACGTAAGTTATTTCTCTCATCATCCACTCATTTATCCCCATTTTTTTTATTAAAAGTGATGTACTTATTTTTAATTAAATTTTAAAGATACATCCTGAGCTGTTCCGGATATTGAACGATCATGTCAATGTAAGTGTACCTATAGATAATAAAAACAAATATAGCGGTATGCTTTTTCCCATTAGGTGTGTTAATTTCCACGCCTACCGAACGGCGTGGAATCCTGAGGGGGTGGGCTTTTGCCAGCACGTGAGAGAAAAGTGATTTGAATGATTGTTACTGACCTTGTCGTCGCAGACCGGAGATCGAAAGCTCGATTCGAGACAGGAATGCGGGATAGGAGACAGTTTTGGGATAGGAGAGGAACCGAACCTTGCCGTCGCTGCCCGGCGCTGTCGCCGGCGTGCTGCCTGCCGACACGTGGAGTCGCCGCTACCGATACGACGATGTCCAATCAACACGGATCACTTGACCGCTGACGCGAATCTACTTATTTCCCGACGATGTAGATGATTAACACTCCGACCAGGCCCGACGCCTGTATTTGGTAATTGGTACACCGAAAGACCATCAATGGCACGATGCCTGAGCAGACATGTTCGTTCTCCCGACGAGAAAAGAAAACCTCCAATTTCTCCTCTCGTTTCGATACGAGTGACAGCTGCGGTCCGTTTCCGCTTAGTGATGTCCCGATTACTCGCGGTCGATCCGCGCAACAAAAAACCGGTGCGTTCCGAAGCATAAATATTAAACAAGGTGTGACAGAGGAACAGATGCGGCCACATTTAGCTATAGTTCTCTGACCCTCCACTTTTGAAACCCATCAAATTTTGAAACTTTTGGCTTCGCAATACAGTCCAAAAATAGTTATACCCGCTTAAGTTAAGCCCTAAGTGTTAAGCTCCCAAACCAATTTTCAGAAAGAACGATAAGTAAAAACAACCAAAAACAATGCTGTAAATATTTGCTCATATAAAAAAAAACCTTCACAGAGACAAATTTAAGATGAGGGCGTGAGGTAAGGTGTCCGCTAATTACGTGAGGTGATATTATTTATATTGCATTTGGATGAAAAACACTTTATTCATTTATATTATGATACAGGCTTTTTGGAGAATGGTGCGACAAAGTTTCATTTGGGAATTGAGGGGTTGCAGTGAAGCTCGCTCAGACTATCGCCTTCGGCTCGTGCCGTAAACTTCTTAACTTGACGATTTGCAATTTAATAACTTTTGAAGTCCATGACTTTATTTTTTGTATGTTGTTATTTTTGGAACTTATTATTTATTTAGAAAGCCTACTTATCCAAGAATACGGAAAACATGTTTTTTACTATTATTATAAGAAATAATAAAAATATTAGGGAAATAAATGGTAAAATGAATGATTTTGGGTATTTTTCTCCGGAACGTTTAGAAAACCATAAATCAACAACTGTGCAACTGAGGACAAAGTTTCAAGCCCGTTGATCCCCAAACAATATGTCGCACCTAAGTCCAAACAGCCTGTATAATTTGATATGTGATTATGTGATATAATATATAACTATTTTATGTTACAGACCGTGAAGCCAAGTGAGACGTAGAAAAATACATCACACACTAATCATATAACTTTATCTTGTAGCTATTCGAACTTTCCTGTTTAATCAAAAGCAAAAAACCAAAATATTGAATTCAAAATAAAATATGTGCAATAAAAAATGGGTTCGTTTAATCTTTATTTCTAATAGGTCTAACCTATTAAAGTCGTATACAGGTTATAACAGAAAACTAGCAGATCCAGGGAAGGGGGGCTCAAGCCCTACCCAAAAGCAGTGACTACGGGGCGCCGCGAGAGCAGTTAATATATGCAGTGGAAGCAGTGAATATTACTTCTATTTGCTAGCCATGTGATATTTCCGGGGCGACGCTCATTACTCGACTCGCTAGGCATGTGATATTTCCGGGGCGACGCTCATTACTCGACTCGCTAGCCATGTGATATTTCCGGGGCGACGCTCATTACTCGACTCGCTAGCCATGTGATATTTCCTGGGAGACGCTCATTACTCGACTCGCTAGCCATGTGATATTACCGGCGCGACACCACTCCTAGCTGATCAAGTGGGTTGCTCATTACTCGACTCGCTAGCCATGTGGTATTTCCGGGGCGACGCTCATTACTCGACTCGCTAGCCATGTGATATTTCCGGGGCGACGCTCATTACTCGACTCGCTAGCCATGTGATATTTCCGGGGCGACGCTCATTACTCGACTCGCTAGCATGTGATATTTCCGGCGCGACGCCACTCCTAGCTGATCAAGTGGGTTGCTCATAACTCGACTCGCTAGCCATGTGATATTTACGGCGCGACGCTCATTATTCGACTCGCTAGCCATGTGATATTTCCGGGGCGACGCTGATTACTCGACTCGCTAGCCATGTGATATTTTCGGCGCGACGCCACTCCTAGCTGATCAACTGGGTTGCTCATTACTCGACTCGCTAGCCATGTGGTATTTCCGGGGCGACGCTCATTACTCGACTCGCTAGCCATGTGATATTTCCGGCGCGACGCTCATTACTGGACTCGCTAGCCATGTGATATTTCCGGGGCGACGCTCATTACTAGACTCGCTAGCCATGTGATATTTCCGGGGCGACGCTCATTACTCGACTCGCTAGCCATGTGATATTTCCGGCGCGACGCCACTCCTAGCAGATCAAGTGGGTTGCTCATTACTCGACTCGCTAGCCATGTGATATTTCCGGGGCGACGCTCATTACTCGACTCGCTAGCCATGTGATATTTCCGGCGCGACGCTCATTACTAGACTCGCTAGCCATGTGATATTTCCGGGGCAACGCTCATTACTAGACTCGCTAGCCATGTGATATTTCCGGGGCAACGCTCATTACTCAACTCACTAGCCATGTGATATTTCCGGCGCGACGCCACTCTTAGCTGATCAAGTGGGTTGCAGCTGTGTGAACTTGGCACCGACATTAAAAAAAAAATGCGTTTTTCGAAAAATATAGATATGTAGTGGATACTAGTAAAACAATTTTCATTAGTAGTAACTCAAAAAAAAAAAATGATGAAAAAAACAAACTTAGCCACCGAAATTTGAAAAACCAAGTTTATTCAGATATTTCTTATGAATAATCGTTAGTAGTGGATTGTAGTGCAATTTAATTCGTTTGTAGTAAAACAGAAAAAAATATAAAAAATAAAAACATTTTGGAGATTTTTCCAAAACGATTTGTATGACCTAAATTCTATTACGAAGGCCTAACGATTACTACAAAAGCTGAGGAAGGTTCGTAGAGGTTTATAGTGGATGAATTTTTAATAGTAGTAATATCCTTTTTTATTAGAAGTGATAACGTAAGAAAAAACTGGTTGAGTCGTAATTTTTACTGAATAATTCTCCTTCAAAAGGATATACGATTACTACAAACGATAAAATTGACTGAGGAAGGTTCGTAGAGGTCTATAGTGAAATAATATTTGACAGTAGTTGCGTTGTTTTAAAATTAGAAGTGATTAAGTAAAAAAAAAACTGGTTTGGTCGTAATTTTTATTGAATAATTCTCCTTCAAAAGGGTATACGATTACTAAGAACGGTAGAATTGACTGAGGAAGGTCCGTAGAGGTTTGTAGTGAAAGAATTTTTGATAATAGTTGCATTCTTTTAAAATTAGAAGTGATTAAGTAAAAAAAAACTAGTTTGGTCGTCATTTTTACTGAATAATTCTCGTTCAAAAGAATATACGATTATTACAAACGGAAGAATGAACAGAGGAAGGTTTGTAGTGAAAGAGTTTTTGATAGTAGTTGCATACTTTAAAATTAGAAGTGATAAAAAAAATAAAATTGGATTGATCGTCATTTTTACTGAATATTTATCGTTCAAAAGGACATACGATTACTACATATGGAAGAATGAACAGAGGATGGTTTGTAGAGGTTTGTAGTGAAAGAATTTTTGATGGCAGATGCATTGTTTTAAAATTAGAAGTGATTAAGTAAAATAAACTAGTTTGGTCGTCATATTTACTGAATAATTCTAGTCCAAATGAATATACGATTACTACATACGGAAGAATGAACAGGGGATGGTTTGTAGTAGTTTGTAGTGAAAGAATTTTGGATGGTAGTTGCATTGTTTTAAAATTAGAAGTGATTAATTAAAAAAAAACTGATTTGGTCGTATTTTTTATTGAATAATTCTCATTTAAAAGGGTATACGATTACTACAAACGGTAGAATGAACAGAGGAAGGTTCGTAGAGGTGTTTGTGGTGAATGAATTTTTGAATGTAGTTGCATTGTTTTAAAATTAGAAGTGATTAAGTAAAAAAAAACTAGTTTGGTCGTCATTTTTACTGAATAATTCTAGTCCAAATGAATATACGGTTACTACATACGGAAGAATGAACAGAGGATGGTTTGTAGAGGTGTGTAATGAAAGAATGTTTGATGGTAGTTGCATTGTTTTAAAATTAGAAGTGATTAAGTAAAAAATAACTGGTTTGGTCGTCATTTTTATTGAATAATTCTCCTTCAATAGGATATACGATTACAACAAATAAAAGAATGAACAGAGAAGGGTTCGTAGAGATTCGCAGTGAATGAATTTTTGATAGTAGTTGCATTCTTTTAAAATTAGAAGTGATTAAGTAAAGAAAAACTAGTTTGGTCATCATTTTTACTGAATAATTCTCGTTTAAAAGAATATCCGATTACTATAAACGGAACAATGAACAGAGGAAGGTTTGTAGAGGTTTGTAGTGAAATAATTTTTGATAGTAGTTGCATTGTTTTAAAATTAGAAGTGATAAGGTAAAAAAAACTGGTTTGGTCGTCATTTTTACTGAATAATTCTCGATCAAACGAATATACGACTACTAGAAACAAAAGAATCAAAATAATGAACATAGGAAGGTTTGTAGAGGTTTGTAGTGAAATAATTTTTGATAGTAGTTGTATTGTTTAAAATTAGAAGTGATTAAGTAAAAATATGGTTTGTTCGTCATTTTTATTGAATAATACTCCTTCAAAAGGATATACGATTACTACAAACGGTAAAATTGACTGAGGAAGGTCCGTATAGGTTTGTAGTGAAAGAATTTTTGATAATAGTTGCTTTGTTTCAAAATTAGAAGTGAAAAAGTAAAATAAACTGGTTATGTCGTCATTTTTACTGAATGATTTTCTTTCATAAGGATATACGATTACTACAAACGGAAGAATGAACAGAGGAAGGTTCGTAGAGGTTTGTAGTAAATGAATGTTTGATAGTAGTTGCATTCTTTTAAAATTAGAAGTGATAAAGTAAAAAAAAAACTGGTTTTTATCGTCATTTTTACTGAATGATTCTAGTCCAAATGAAGATACGATTACTACATACGGAAGAATGAATAGACGGTGGTTTATAGAGGTGTGTAGTGAAAGAAATTTTGATAGTAGTTGTATTGTTTTAAAATAAGAAGTGATTAAGTAAAATAAACTGGTTTGGGAGTCATTTTTACTGAATAATTCTCGTTCAAACGAATATACGAATACTACAAACAAAAGAATCAAAAGAATGAACAGAGGAAGGTTTGTAGACGTTTGTAGTGAAAGAATTTTTGAAAGTAGTTGCATTGTTTTAAATTAGAAGTGATTAATTTAAAAAAAACTGGTTTGGTCGTAATTTTTATTGAATAATTCTCCTTCAAAAGGATATACGATAACTACAAACGGAGAAATGAACAGAGGAAAGTTTGAAGAGGTTTATATCGAATGAATTTTTGATAGTAGTTGCATTCTTTTAAAATTAGAAGTGATAAAGTAAAACAAACTGGTTTGGTCGTCATTTTTACTGAATAAACATCGTTCAAAAGGATATACGATTACTACAAATAAAATAATTAACATAGGAAGGTCCTTAGAGGTTTGTAGTGAAGGAATTTTGGATAGTAGTTGCATTGTTTTAAAATTAGAAGTGATTAAGTAAAAAAAAACTAGTATCATAGGTCGTCATTTTTAGTGAATAATTCTAGTACAAAGAAATATACGATTATTATAAACAAAAGAATGAACAGAGGATAGTTTGTAGAGGTTTGGAGTGAAATATTTTTTGATGGTAGATGCATTGTTTTAAAATTAGAAGTGAATGTGTAAAAAAAATAACTGGTTTGGTCGTCATTTTTATTGAATAATTCTCCTTCAAAAGGATATACGATTACAATAAACAGAAGAATGAACAGAGGAAGGTTCTTAGAGTTTTGTAGTGAATGAATTTTGGATAGTAGTTGCATTCTTTTAAAATTAGAAGTGATTAAATAAATAAAAAATAGTTTGGTCGTCATTTTTACTGAATTATTCTCGTTCAAAAGAATATACGATTACTACAAAAGTAAGAATGAACAGAGGAAGGTTTTTAAAGGTTTATAGTGAAATAATTTTTGATAGTAGTTGCATTGTTTTAAAATTAGAAGTGATTAAATGAAAAAAACTGGTTATGTCGACATTTTTACTGAATGATTTTCTTTCAAAAGGATATACGATTACTACAAATGAAAGAATGAACAGAGGAAGGTCCGTAGAGGTTTGTAGTGAAAGAATTTTTGAAAGATAAAGTATTAAAAAATACTGGTTATTGTCGTCATTTTTACTGAATGATTTTCGTTCAAAGGGATATACGATTACTACAAACGAAATATTGAACAGAAGAAGGTTCGTGGAGTTTTGTAGGGAAATAATTTTTGATAGTAGTTGCATTGTTTTAAAATTAGAAGTTATTAAGTAAAAAAAACTGGTTTGGTCTTAATTTTTACTGAATAATTGTCGGTTAAACGAATTTACGATTACAACATACAAAATAATAGCAAGAATGAACAGAGGAAGGTTTTTAGAAGTTTGTAGTGAATTAATTTTTGATAGTAGTTGTATTGTTTTAAAATTAGAAGTGATGAAGTAAAAATAACTGGTTATGTCGTCATTTTTAATGAATGATTTTCTTTCATAAGGATATACGATTACTACAAACGGAAGAATTGACTGAGGAAGGTTCGTAGAGGTTTATAGTGAGTGAATTTTTGATAGTAGTTGTATTGTTTTAAAATTAGAAGTGATTAAGTAAAAAAACTGGTTTGTTATTCAATAAACATACGACCAAACCAGTTTTTTTTACTTAATCACTTCTAATTTTAAAACAATGCAACTACCATCAAAAATCTTTCACTTCAAACCTCTACAAACCATCCTCTGTTCATTCTTTGGTTTGTAGTATGTAATCGTATATTTCTTTGGACTAGAATTATTCACTAAGAATGACAACCAAACTAGTTTTTTTTTACTTAATCACTTCTTATTTTAAAACAATACAACAACTATCAAAATTTATTTCATTACAAACCTCCACGAACCTTCCTCTGTTCATTCTTTCATTTGTAGTAATCGTATATCCCTTTGAACGAAAATCATTCAGTAAAAATGACGATAAAAACCAGTTTTTTTTTTACTTTATCACTTCTAATTTTAAAAGAATGCAACTACTATCAAAAATTCATTTACTACAAACCTCTACGAACCTTCCTCTGTTCATTCTTCCGTTTGTAGTAATCGTATATCCTTATGAAAGAAATTCATTCGGTAAAAATGACGACATAACCAGTTTATTTTACTTTATCACTTCTAATTTTAAAACAATGCAAATATTATTAATAATAATAGTTAGAGATTAATTAATAATAATTAGAAGAGACAAAGAAGATCATGGTGGAGAGAAAAACTTCTGATTATATTGGAATAGCGATGAAGCAAATTTTTAATCGCTTAAAGCTTGATCCTGAAAACAATGACAAGGTAGAAGCTTTTGAAAAACAAGCAATTGATTTCTTCGATACACCTATTGAATATATAAAGAAATGGTCAAAACAGCTACAAAACTTCAATGCATTTGACTGGATGCATTTAAGCAATGTTCCGGAATGGGATGATATGTAGCGAACTTTAAATTATTTACAAACAAAACAAATAGATATCGGAAATACAGAGACGCTATTCAACCAGTTTGTTTACCTAAAAGATTATTGGAATAAAAATAAAAACACCTTTAAAACCCTGAGCGTGGAACAAAAATGGCTGAAGTTTTTTGTAGATACAGATCATTTTGAGCAGAAGTCATATTTAATAAAGCTGTGCGAATATATATTTGCAATTCCTGCCCACAATGCAAATGTGGAAAGGATATTCTCATTAATGACGGCTCAATGGACGGACGAACGGAACAGGATGTCGGTAGACACTATTGAATCCATATTGATTTGTCAATATAATTTTAAAATGTCTTGCGCTCAGTTTATTTCTTTGTACTAGAATTATTCACTAAAAATGACGACCTATGATACTAGTTTTTTTTTACTTAATCACTTCTAATTTTAAAACAATGCAACTACTATCCAAAATTCCTTCACTACAAACCTCTAAGGACCTTCCTATGTTTATTATTTTATTTGTAGTAATCGTATATCCTTTTGAACGATGTTTATTCAGTAAAAATGACGACCAAACCAGTTTGTTTTACTTTATCACTTCTAATTTTAAAAGAATGCAACTACTATCAAAAATTCATTCGATATAAACCTCTTCAAACTTTCCTCTGTTCATTTCTCCGTTTGTAGTTATCGTATATCCTTTTGAAGGAGAATTATTCAATAAAAATTACGACCAAACCAGTTTTTTTTAAATTAATCACTTCTTATTTTAAAACAATGCAACTACTTTCAAAAATTCTTTCACTACAAACGTCTACAAACCTTCCTCTGTTCATTCTTTTGATTCTTTTGTTTGTAGTATTCGTATATTCGTTTGAACGAGAATTATTCAGTAAAAATGACTCCCAAACCAGTTTATTTTACTTAATCACTTCTTATTTTAAAACAATACAACTACTATCAAAATTTCTTTCACTACACACCTCTATAAACCACCGTCTATTCATTCTTCCGTATGTAGTAATCGTATCTTCATTTGGACTAGAATCATTCAGTAAAAATGACGATAAAAACCAGTTTTTTTTTTACTTTATCACTTCTAATTTTAAAAGAATGCAACTACTATCAAAAATTCATTTACTACAAACCTCTACGAACCTTCCTCTGTTCATTCTTCCGTTTGTAGTAATCGTATATCCTTATGAAAGAAATTCATTCGGTAAAAATGACGACATAACCAGTTTATTTTACTTTATCACTTCTAATTTTAAAACAATGCAACTATTATTAATAATAATAGTTAGAGATTAATTAATAATAATTAGAAGAGACAAAGAAGATCATGGTGGAGAGAAAAACTTCTGATTATATTGGAATAGCGATGAAGCAAATTTTTAATCGCTTAAAGCTTGATCCTGAAAACAATGACAAGGTAGAAGCTTTTGAAAAACAAGCAATTGATTTCTTCGATACACCTATTGAATATATAAAGAAATGGTCAAAACAGCTACAAAACTTCAATGCATTTGACTGGATGCATTTAAGCAATGTTCCGGAATGGGATGATATGTAGCGAACTTTAAATTATTTACAAACAAAACAAATAGATATCGGAAATACAGAGACGCTATTCAACCAGTTTGTTTACCTAAAAGATTATTGGAATAAAAATAAAAACACCTTTAAAACCCTGAGCGTGGAACAAAAATGGCTGAAGTTTTTTGTAGATACAGATCATTTTGAGCAGAAGTCATATTTAATAAAGCTGTGCGAATATATATTTGCAATTCCTGCCCACAATGCAAATGTGGAAAGGATATTCTCATTAATGATGGCTCAATGGACGGACGAACGGAACAGGATGTCGGTAGACACTATTGAATCCATATTGATTTGTCAATATAATTTTAAAATGTCTTGCGCTCAGTTTTATGAGTATATAAAAAAAGAAAAAGATTTAATTGCGAAGGTGAAATCTAGTTCAAAATATGACTGGGCGCAAAAATAATTGTTTTAATAGTGTATCATCATTGATTCTAATAAAAAATATAATTTATTAATTTTGTTGTTTAATTTTATTTCATTATTTTATCCTTCCGATAGCTACTAGGTACGAACACTCTCTACAACTCTCAATAGATCAGAGGGCATCCGTTAGAAATAGTAGATTGTACAACAAGAGCATAAAACGCACCATTTTACCCGAGACGTTTATATCCACCCGAGCCGCAGGCGAGGGTGGACTGTCATGTCGAGGGTAAAATGGGTTTTATGTACGAGTTATACACTCTGCTTTTCACTTCGATTTTGAGTAAATTAAACAGCAATATTTTCCCACTAGTTACATTCGCTCTTTTGATGTAACTACTGGGAATAGTAAAGAAATATGTACGTCCCATTAGTTCTATCAATGGAACTCATGTAAGTAAACGTCCTAGAGTGATTCCCACTAGTAATTTGTAAGATTTTTGCGAGGTATCTTAGATCGAAATTCACACAAAGTACCAGGGCAACAGACTATTGCAGGAGGTCCATTCCTAATATTCAAATAACCTTCTACAATAAATAGTCTGTTGCCCTGGTATTTTATGTGTGAATTTCGATCAGCATTTCACATTTAGGACGTACCTCCGCAGACGGCGCCGGCCGCCGGCAGTGGCACTTAGCATTGGTGTGCGTGGCTGTTTACCTGACGACCTTTGTCAGTCTGAGATTTAGACGAAGATTTTACTTTATGCTCTAGAACATAAAAAGTGATTTTATGCTGGCTATACCCGACATAAAGACGAACTTTACGAGCATGAGAAGCGGAAATACATATATATGTTTGTCGGTCATTAATTACGTGCACAATGCGTGTTATGTATGTTGTAGTTGAAACTTGAAAAGCCGCGTGTCGGCTTTGAATGTGATGAGTTTTGGGCATCGGAAGACAAAACGTCCCGTATTGGCTCCCAGCAGTTATGGCAACCCTATACATATCAAAGAAAATTAATCACTACGCTACAAAATATCTCATGTGTAAAATTAATTTTCTCAAACAAGACAATTTTTTTTTCGATCAAATATCTCATTATGTCCAACATCGACGAAGAATAATTAATAATTGTAATTAACACCAACCCAGTTGAGTCCAAAATCATTTTAAAATAAACCTTCCCCCAAAGCAACCACTAACAAGGATAAAAATGCAATTTTTGATGATTGTGCTCGCTTTGCTCCTTGCTGGATCAAATTCGGTACGAAGTATTATGTTATTTTTAATAGTTGTGTACCTATGTAAAAATATATTCTTACGTTTTTATTAATTAAGTTAGCAGATATTTTTGGTGATAGATTATTTTATAATTAATAATTTATTGTATTTACAGGCATATGCAGAATTACGGAGCTTTAATGTTGATGTATGTAACTTATACATTTATAGGAATAATATCTCGTAGTTATTAACTAAATTTTAGTTTTGGTAGCATAATTTTACCTAAACATTGATCATCTACATATCTATTGATATTGTATATCTTTTTATTTGATTTCAAGGTAGACAAGGATACATTTCAGCAAGTGTTGAACGGTGTGCAGACTCCAAAAGTAAGTTGCAGAAAAAAAGAAACTATTCAATAAACAAATTCAAGTGATTTTATGAATAAAAAGTCAATAAATTTAAAATACCCCACATGAAACCTTACGGCTAAAATTTGGTTCACTTGCTGAATAACACTTATCACAGGTAAAACTAGTGGTTCTGTGAGATGAGAACCGTAGGCCTCGCTTCAATTTAACAAAACAAAATCCGTCCATATGTTACATTACAGAAATTTTTGTATTTTTTCTGCAAAATCTTAAGTAGAATGAAGTCCTTAGTGTGCCTCTTAAATTTGATTGAAATCCGTCGATAAATAACTCTACAGCAAACTTCCCCGCCTTTCCCCGCTTTCCCCCTCCACTACCCGCCTCCTCACACCCCCGACCCCTTAAAGTTTATCGATGAACAATTGGAATAAAATAACCCGACGCGTATTTCCGTTATATACTAGGCTATTACGCTCCCATAGTGGACTCTTCGTGTACATTTCGGAATGCTCATACTCCCATCTGCAACTACGAAATATACACGAATTTTGCGGAATTTTCGTGTAAAGGTAGTTTGTAGTGAGTGCGTACGAAAGTTTAGTTCCAAACTTTACAGTGTCACTTGCGCAAGCTATCAAAGGTATACATTTGTGGTGTGTGTGAGACAAGGAGGCCTGACCTCGCCCGACTTGTTTAACATTAATGTAAATGATCTGATCGTTCGTGGAGCTGAGCAGCACCCGGGTCGGTCTCAATCTTGGTGACTGATACCTAAATAACTTAAGCTATGCTGATGATAAGGTGCTGCTCAGCCCTTGATCAAAGGACTAAGGAAATTGGTTGAGATATGTAAAAGATATGCTCAGTGTTTATATTCACCACATTTTTCATTCAAAAACTGTCCTTAGTAATCATTTTACACAAAAAACGAAGGTATTTCAACGTATTTATGACTTTTCCAATAATTATTTAGGAAGAATTGACAAAAACACTCAATCAAAACCAAAGCACATGTGCGAATTGATGATACAAATTACAATGTTTAGAAAAGAATAGCATTATTTACCTAATTCAGCTAACCATGATTGCTGCCAAAACCTTTATTGCAAGGGCTTAAGACACATAACGGCTTGGACCGCATGTAATCATAGAGTCGAATGAAGATGGACATTGTATAGAAAAGAGATAGCAATAAGACAATATGGCGGAAGCGGAATGCAATTTATCGCGTATATTTTGGAGCGCAATGTTTTCACTAACGTCGTCGCGGCTATTCCAATGTATACACGATAATTTACATTGCGTACCTAATAGCGCAGTATATAACGGAACCATAAAATTGGCTAAGACCATTCCAAAGTATACACGATTGCGGCGTAATGCTGATGTACAGAACGGAAAACGTTAGTGAAAACATTGGAATCCAATGTATACGCGATAATTTCAGACCCCTGCGTAATAGCCTTGTATATAACGGAAATTCGCTAGCCCGACTACATTTTCTTTCAATACCACATACAAACTTACGAATGTACCTGGTTACGTACCTACATGGAGTATGAAAGTGGCCGGCCGCGCCAATAACTTTGAAACGTCATATGTCTTCCATTTAAAAACACTGAAAACTGATTCAACAAAAAACATATATTACCTATTTATCGAACATGTTCACAAAATTACACGAGAATCGGTTGAGAAATGCGACCGGTAGGCGAGAACAGACTGGCAGACAGAAGGACAAATGCGTTTTTGGTCAATCTCGAAACTGGACGCTTCGCTCGCTCGGTCAAAAACGCATCGAAAAAAGCTAAATCGTTTCTGAGAAGCCCCCGAGTGTCAACAATACTGACTGCTGCAGCGCCCCCTGGTCGTCTTCAACCGTAAAACATATCCAAAAACCTGCTCTGAAATTATAGCCGTTTAATGCAAAAAACCACATCGAAATCCGTCCAGTTGTTTTCCAGGAAAATGGTAACGGACATAAATACACACAAAAAAACCTCTAACTCCAAACGCATATAGCGCCTCCGTTTCCTCCGTTTCTGGCCGGTAAAAAGTGGGTTAATTTTCACTGTGCACATCCCTGTTAGCGTTAATTGTATTTATTGTGGTCGTAATTGTTTTACAGGGCCAAAACCAACAGGTCCTCCAAGACCAACCGGTCCAAAACCGACGAGAGTAAGACTATAAGTTTTCTAGCTTAAATTAGTTTATTACTAGCTGACCAAGTGAACTTCGTACAACCTAAAATTTTACTGTAAAATAAGTAATATGGTACCTAAACCCTAAAGTGTGTCGCGTTGGCGAGAAAATTAGTAGTAGCTGTTGGTCGTTAAATAAAACTCGTCTGTAATTTACTTGGGGATGTATTTAAACGCTAAACAAATTATCCCCGATTTTTTTATTAAAATATCTCAAAACTGCAACAAAAATACTGACTGCACCTCAGAATTTACCCACATAACAAAATAAATTTTGCAAACTGTTTAACCACTTAAGTAAAACCGTTATACTAACTGATGATCTGATAGGTATCTGAATAAAATAAACCTAACAATTATTTTATTAATTACAAAAACTTAAACCAAACTTTCCTTGAACCAAGCGCCTATTTATTTGTTGGGGCCCATAAGTTTTAATAATGAAAACACAATTTAATCAATAATTATTATCTAATAAACCATTAAAAATGGCCTAAATGCAAACATAATAACAACAAAGAACGATAAATCAGATTTTAAAACATAATTATTTGCAATTGCAATTTTTTTAAAACAAATTAAATCGGGTAGTGTATAATCACACATCAAATATATGTTATTTGCACAGCAAAAATGTTTTACAAAAATACTTAGGTTTCTTATGCTCTTACATGTTCAAACATTTTATGTTTCTTTCATGTCCAACCTAACATGAAGGATAAAGGGGGCTTCGCTTCGTTCACCCCTTTTACCCTTCACCTAAGCTACCGCACCACTTCGCCCTGATATTTGCAGTGCAAATCAGTATTTTTGATGTGGGGTTTAATATTTCCCAATTAAATCTCATTAAAGCCTCAAACTTTTAATTGTATGATTAACCTTTTACTGGTGACATGGTTTTTGTGTAACGTAACTGGTGACGAGGGGTCTGAGAGGCCCACTGCGGTATCTAGTATAAATCATAGAATTAAGTGTGGTAGCTAGCCAAAGTATGTAAAAACTGTGTTATCATATATAAATGGATAAAATAAAACAAATAACTATACTCTAAAAAAAAATTTTTTGGTGCTATCTTGCAATTTTAATGTATGTCGTCTTAACAATCAAAAAATGTTGAGATGAGATGAGATCACAAATTACATAAGCAAAAATAAATCAACATATTTCGAAAAAAAAAAAAAAACTTTTTTCTATACTATTGAAGTAATAATGAATTAAGAAAAAAAAACAACAAAAATCAAAAGTGTAAGTGTCACGAAATTGACAATGGTCAAACTTTACCAATTTTAATATGCAGGTCGGGCATAACTTTTTTGGACACTGCAAGCACACTCGTTTCGGACAAGATTCTAACTGGTAATTTGGTTGGCGTTTTTATCGAGGAAGACAACTGGCTCCTGTTTTCCTGGTATTTGGATTGTTCTCGGTTAAAAATGCGAAAAAACAATACAGCAAAATTACTTTAAAAAATTACGTAACTCGGCAGGGGTCTCTCAGACTCCTGCCGAGTTACATCAATGTAACTTACCGATTTGAGCCTGTCCGACACAGCTATCCCCTTCTACGGCATGGACGCAAGTAAACTCGAAGCTACTCAGGTGGAGCCCAAGGAAACCCGGGGAAGGGGGAATGTTTTACTGACGCCGCTGGGCCTATAAGACCCCTTGTCACCAGTTAAACGTTAAGGCAGGTCTTGCTTTAGCAGGGCGTCCGCGTTTTCGCTTTATGCCTTTAGGGAAGTTTTATATTTACATTAAAATAAGAAAAAATAATTTAGCTATAGTAAAAAGTATTTTAGGTACCTACAATAATGATGAGATTGTTAAACGCTGCAATTTAAATGATCACCAAAACATTTTTTTCTTACTCAAAATGGATAAATGATCACCAAAAGTTGCAGAAAATATCAGGGCAAAATACTGCGGTAGCGTAGGTGAAGGGTAAAGGGGGTGAGCGAAGCGAAGCCCCCTTTATCCTTCGTGTTAGGTTGAACATGAGAGAACAACATAAAATACTTAAAACATAAACTTAAGTACACAAAACATAATAAGTAGTTTGGTGATCATTTATCCAAACACAATTTCAGTCAGTATTTTAGTTTGACTAAAAATATTTTTATATATTGAAAACGGAATTTGTGTTCGAAAAGCCAAACAAATATTTGTTGTGAAATATTTAAGAAAGATTCGTTTGTTTTGTTAATCAAATGGATTATTTGTAGAGTTGTCAGTTTTTTGGTATATGGTAGGTTAATCAGTGACGATAATTCGTTTGCATAATTTCATTTTGAGCTACACTAATGGCAGCAGCCTTTGAACAGTTGAATCCTTTGTTCTGCCTGTTGCCGCGTGGCTATGATTCGATGATCCGGTGATGAAGGCTAAAACTATGGCTAATCAGGTTCTTGCTTCCTAGCTGGAGTAGTGAATGATGTAGGCGAAACTTGTTTTTAGTGGTATTCGGTTATCCAAGAACAGTTTACAATATAAAAACGTAGGAAATCGATGCGCACACTATCGCGGTTAAAATATGAATATAATGCAAGGTATCATGAGCAAAACTTGCGAAGACCCGCAGCTACGTTACACGCTGAGATGCGTATGTTTGGGTGCGTATTTACGAACGCACACAGATGCTAGGCGTTAACAGGCCCTGAGAAGACAGACACCCACCTGGCTCGAATGATGTTTGTGCAAAGTACATTGTGTACAGTACCAAAGAGCACTAAAACACCCCGCGGCGCGCGTGATGAGTGATTCAGTGCTCTGTGATACAGTACAGTAACACATATTACTAAATCGAAATTAGAATAGGTACAGTCGATATTAGATTTAGATTGTGCGTCACTCAGTCAGTCATTTTAGCGTTTTTATTTTATTTTATTTTATTTTATTTTATTGATTTAACAAAAATCTACAGCCGTTCAAATACAATAAACTTTTAAGTAAACTTAGTGTTTAATTCCACGCCTCAACCGAACGGCGTTGAATCTTGAGGGGCTGGGTTTTTGCCAGCACAGGAGAGAAAATCTTGATTGTTACCTTACCTTGTCGTCGTAGACCGGAAATCGAAAGCTCGATTCGAGGCAGGAATACGGGATAAGGGCACAAGTTGGGTGGGATCGGGAATGAATCTCACTATTCGCTGCCCGACGCTGTCGCCGGCGTGCTGCCTGCCGACACGAGGAGTCGCCGTCCGATACGACGATGTCCAATCACAACACGGATCACTTAACCGCTGACGCGAATCTACTTATTTCCCGACGATGTGGTAGATTTACACTCCGACCAGGTTTGACACCTGTATTAGACGATTGTTACACCGAATTACAATCAATGGCCGGACGCCTGAGCAGACATGTTTTTTCTCCCGACGAGAAAAGATAACCTCTAATTTCTCATCTCGTTTCGATACGAGTGACAGCTGCGGCTCCGTTTCCGTTCCGAGTCGCGCAACAAGAGGAGGTGCGTTCCGAAGCATAAATATTAAACAGTCACCCGCCCGGACAGGCCCGAACCTGTCCCTAATCAATAGGAAGGCGAGAAAGTGTTGCGACCGCTCTCTTGATGACCGAGTCCCCCACCTTGACTTCTGCTGATCGAGGCGTGCCATCCCGACCCGTGTACAAATTGACGATCCGTCCTCGTCTCCATCTCAATGATGGCAGGTTCGCATCCTTAATCAGCACCAAATCACCGACTTGAGGGGGGCTCGTCCGGTCAGTCCACTTAAGGCGCTGCTGCAAGATGTGCAAGTACTCAAGGGACCACCGTTTCCAAAAATCTTGAGCCATCTGCTGCAACATCTGCCACCTAGTTAACCGACTTAACTTAACATCACCGAATGGGTATTCTGGCAGGGTGTTAAGGGGCTGACCTATCAGGAAGTGACCCGGAGTCAACGCTTCCAAATCATTTGGATCCGAACTGAGCGGGCACAACGGACGCGAGTTCAGTGTCATTTCAATCTTACAGAACAGCGTCGCAAGCTCTTCAAAGCGTAGAGAGGTCTCACCGATGATCCTCGTCAGGTGCGACTTAGCCGATTTAACCGCAGCCTCAAAAATTCCTCCCCAATGAGGACATCCCGGCGGACTGAAAACCCATTCAATCCCTCGTCGGGAGCAAGCCGTACCGATGGCATCCTGGTTACCGTTCAGGAATTGAGTGACCTCCTGCAGATATCGCCTGGCTCCGACAAAATTTGTGCCGTTGTCCGAACGGATTAATGTCGGGAGGCCCCTTTGTGAGACGAACCGATCTAGACATGCGATAAATGCCTCTGGAGTGAGGTCACTGACCACCTCCAAGTGGACTGCCTTCGTGGCCAAGCACACGAAGACGCACAGGTATGCCTTCACTAATCTGGCGTTCCGTAGCTGTGAAGACTTGACCATGAATGGTCCCGCGAAATCCGTTCCGACACCCGCAAAGGGCCGGATTTCGTTAACCCTATCCGAGGGCAAATCGCCCATCTGGGGCTGCATCGTAGCCGCCTTGGCCCGATAACAAGGCAGGCACCGAAATACGACACTACGCACTAAGCGTCTTCCCGATAGAATCCAGAACTCGCGCTGGAGAAACGCCATCAAGGCGTGGCATCCGATATGCCCATTCCGAATGTGTCGATCCTGTATCAACAGTTCGACCAACTTCCCTTTCCTAGGGAGTAACAACAGGTGGCGAGCCGCATTAGGCAGGTTGGCATTCCGCAGCGGACCTCCTACCCTCAGCAATCCTTGAGGGTCAATAAACGGGTTGAGCCGAGCCACAGCTCCCTTCAGTTGGACGCGTCCGCGTCTCAGAATGTCCAGTTCGGACTTAAAGTGCACCGTCTGCACGTTCCGTACCAATGCGAACAACGCATGGTTCCGTTCCCGTGGTGTCAGGACCTGTGTCCGCACTCGTTGCGCCTCAGAATTCCGACAATTCCGCGCAAATCAGCAGATCCAGGCGGTCACATTGACCAGCTTGTTGAGCGAGCTGTACCGTTCCAGCAGGCTGAACTCCTCTTCCGGCTCTGGTTGCGTCGTACAGACACCGACTGTCAAGGCGCCGTTCGCCATGGTAACGCGTGGACTCATTGGCCAATCCGATTCGGCTTGAGTCAACCATTTTGGACCCCACCACAAGGGATGTCCAACCAACTCCGGAGCGTGACACCCACGAGACGCACAGTCTGCTGGGTTCATTTCCCCTGGAACATGTTTCCAGATTAAGGGAACTGTTATAATGCATATTTCTCACGTGAACATATAAAATAAAATTGCTAAATAGGTACAAATATCACATTGCATTTCAAGCAATGCAATATGATATTTTCGGTTATTTTGTCATAATCCGCGGCACCGCGCTTTGTGGAAAAGTTCGTAGACCGGTTTTGATCACCTTCAAGTAAAGACGTATTTTCTTCTGTATTTCTACTATATTTTGAGTAAAATAAATAGGTGATATTAAAAAACTGTTTTTTAAAATCCGCTCTCTAACCCACTCCGTAATAGAACCTCCGAATTCAAAATCTGCGAAACCCGATTCGCCACAAAAATCTCCAGCTTGTGAACTGAAGCCTTCAGCCAGCATAACACGATCTGGCTGTCCGTCCAAGCGTAGACCGTATCTTACAACGCTATTGACCCACGAAGAACCGTCATCGTGTGGTTGAGCAGACGAGTCAGGAGAGCCGCTTCCGAAAGCTCTAACTTGGGAATGGTCAGGCGAGTGCGCAACGGCGCAACCTTGCTCTTGGCCATGACCAACCGCACATCAACCTCCCCCGAGGAGTCGACCGTACGCAGATATATCGCAGCTCCGTAGCCCTTCTCCGAGGCATCGCAAAACCCATGCAGGGTGGCGGTGTATCGTTTGGTGGGGACCAACCTCCGTGGCAGTGAAATCCGATTGATGCCAGGGAGGGTCGAAAAGAACGAGTCCCACTCTGAGCTCAATGACCCGCCGATCGGGTCGTCCCATTTCAGCTCAGCAGACCACAATTGCTGCATAAAACACTTGAGCTGAAATGTTACCGGGGTGATCCACCCGTTTGGATCAAATGTCCTAGCCACCGTTGAGAGGACGTTCCGTTTCGTTCAGACCTTCGGGGAGTCCAACTCGACCCGATACGAAAACATGTCTGACACCGGCTGGTACTGGACGCCTAATACCGACAACATATTTGGATTTTCCAAATTTTCAAAAATGTGGGGATCCTGCTGGTAGTTATCCGGAAGACCAGTCAGTAACTCTGGAGAGTTCGACATCCATTTCCGGAGCTCGTAACCTCCACCCCGTAAGAGCTCAACTAGCTCGTCCCGTCGAGCGAGCGCCTCCTCTACGGAATCTGCACCGGTACAGATATCGTCCACGTAGAGATCCTCTAGGGAAGTTTAACCGTTCTCGATCCGCTAACTCCCGCAGAGTGCGAATCGCTAAATAAGGACTAGACCGTAGCCCGTACGTGTTGGTGTTCAGCTCGTACACCCTGATGGGCTGATCTGGGCTCTCTCGCCACAGTATCAGCTGATACCGTCTATCGTCAGGGTGAATGACCGTCTGTCTAAACATCATCCGGATGTCAGCTACAAACACAACATTGTGTCGACGGAACCGTGTGATAACATCCGCGATGTCATGGTTCAACTTCGGCCCTGAATGCAAACACTGGTTCAGGTTCATGCCGTTAGATGTTGATGCCGATCCATCGAACACTACCCGTATTTTGCCCTCCGGGGTCCTCAAGACCGCGTGATGGGGCAGGAAGCAGTGGTCTTCACGCTTCCAGTCGATACCCGAAACCGACATGTGGCCGAGCGACTCGTATTCCCGCATGAAATCGACGTACTTCTGCCGGAAAATCCCGTCACGCTTCATGCGTCGTTCCATCGACAGAAGCCGCGTCTCGGCTGCATGGTGTGAACTGCCCAGCGGCGGGCGATCACTCTGAAATGGAAGACGTGTGAGAAATCGACCTGACCGAAGGCGACCAGTATTGTTCCGATAAAACTGTTCACACTCTTCTTCAACCGGGTCCAACCGGCGGACCGTAGGTGGTTCCTCCACCTCCCAAAACTTCTGTATCACCTCCGAGAGTACAGAACCGAATAAGGGACTACGAGTCGCTAGGCGTGGGGCAGCCGGCATGACCGGATCCATTACCGCATGGCCCAGTCTGGTGTTGACCGAAACCAGACCAGTCGCCTGCAACACGTGGACACCTGGCACTAACAGGTATCCCAAGGCATCGACACCCAATAAAATGTCTACTGGGCCCGGAATATCGAACTCCGGGTCAGCCAGTGACAACCCAGCGACCAACTGTCGCACCGAGGGCGACAACCGTACGTGAGGGTGTGAGCCCATCACATTAGGCATGACTAATGCCGTGACCGTCAGATTCACCGATGAATCCACCCGTGACGAGAGAGTAATCCGACATACTCCCTTAACGGAACCGACTTCCGTGTTCCCAATTCCCCGAATGGAATGTGGATACTCCCTTACCGAAATGCCCAACCGTCTTACAAGGTTGCACGAGACTAAGCACCCCTGGGCCCCCGAGTCCAATAGTGCTCGTGCCACACAAGATTTGCCGTCCGAACTCCACGCTATCACCGAGGCGGTGGGGAGCATGACCGTCTGTGGAGTGGCGGCACCCTGTAAGTGGGCGGCGTGTCCCTAGCGGGAACCTCCGCGGGATCCGAACCCGCTGGGACCCCCGTCGGCCTGGTAACTCGGCTGCTGATATGCCACCAGTGGCATATCAGACCGTATGTACATCATGGGGTCCCAACCCCCATAATAGGCCCCTCGCTGTCCCGGTACCCGACCATACCGGACTCAGAACGGTGTGCCCGGTGGCCACCGTGGATGGAAGGGGGAGAGCGGATCCAACCTGGGGCGCTCTAGGAATGGGGGCGACATCCGACTGTTCGCCTCCCTGTTCGCCTCCCAGAGCGACGGGCAGGGTGGCGCAGAATAGGTGCCATCTGACACCCGCCCGTAACACGCGGTGAGCCAGCGGCCCGAAGTCCTCGCTGACCCTGGACAGCGGCGACCGAACCCCGGCTATCCCGCCTGTTACCCCCCGCGCTGCCCCCTTCCCCTCGGGGGGGGGGGGGTCCCGTCCGCGGGTACCCCAGTCACCCCGTTGGTGACTCCCGTTGCCCGGAGGGGGACTGGGTCCGGCCCTGGTTGGGCCCTGTGGCCGACCAACCTGAGTCCGGCCCTGGTGACCGTCCGAAGGGCCTGACCGGTTCAGGCACAACACGATGTGGTGCTTGCCACCACAGCACTCACAGGGGAACGCGCGTGAGCAATCGCTCAGCGGGTGCGGCCCCAAACAACCGAAACACAATTGGTGGCGGAAGACTACCTTCCTGCGGGCAGCTACCCCGAGCGCCTTAAAGTTGGCGCAACTGGTCACTTCATGACCGGCACTGTCGCAGTGCACACAGCCGTCACCCGACGGCGCGGCACTCAAAACGCCAAACTGTTTTGACCGCCCATCCCCCCGTGGGGGTGGGGGGCGCGGCGCCTCCCGCATCCGCGCGGGTTGGCGCTGCACACTGGCCTCCGTATCCAATGTGTCGCATCGCCTGCATTCACCCTCCAAAAAATCCGTTAATTGGACGAGTGTGGGCAGTTCCGAGCTACTGCCCCCATGCAGCTGTTCAAACCGACTTTGAACAGCTGCAGGCAACCGTGACAAAACCATATACAAAACGATATATGACCATTGGTCTACCGGCAGACCAAGGTTCTGAAGGGCCTTAGTGGCCACCAGCACAGGGTTGAGCACCTGTACCCGGATGTCAACATCCCGGGTTACTCTTGGGATGCTAAACAGCTTCCCCAGCTGCGCATCAACCAACCGCCGTTTGTGCTGGTAGCGGTCAAACAATATGGACCGGGCTATCTCGTAATTGCCTGCCGTGACCGTTAGGTGACCGACCAACTCCTTCGGTTCACCCCGCAGTGCCATCAATAGTTGGGCCAACTTGTAGGCGTTTTCCAGGTCGTCCCGACCGTGGACCAAACTATCGAACAAATTGATGAATGCCGGCCACTCATCAATTGCCCCACCGAAAGCCGGAATCTCCAGGTGTGGCAGCCGTCCAACAACACCCTTAGGGGGCGGGTCTCCGCTACCCTCCCCGCGGTCATTCCGTCGCGACCGCTTAATTTTCTCCGCGCGACGCTCGATGTCGCCCAAGCACTCCATCGCTTGGTCAGCATCCGCGCAGAGCTGCTTCACTGCAGCCACCGAAGCCTCATCCGTAAGCCCGAGGGCTTCAGCCTCCGCAGCCAGCCGACACACCTTCCCGACGCGTGTCATTGCGTCCTCCACACGCTTGAGCAGGACATCGTCCATGTCAGGTCGCTCCACATACTTGTGAGTATGGGCGAGCCATCTCATCTCCTCACGGACACCATACCGCAGTACCGTCAAGGGCGAAGGTGCCATGGTTACCGATTCAATTGTTTCTGGTCCTATGCTTCACTACCGAACTAAGCACAGCCAGATACCAGCACTTGCCCGTCAGCGCTGGGCACAGAAATTAAACTAAGTTGTAAAAACCAAGGCAACCACTAAAACAATTTAATCCTAAACAATATTTAATATGGTCGCCCTGTGGACATACACCTTATAAATATACACTCTAAATCAATGAGAGAATGCCACCATAAAACACAATACAAAAATAACCCACAAAACTGGATTCCGAAATCCAAGCTATTTTTAATATAATGAAGGTAGCTGTGACCTTCTAGAAGTGGCCCCTCCGATATGACCCACACTTCTACTGAGGTCAGCAAAATCAGCTTAATACCCCTTAAATAGCCTGACCCTGCCCTATAAACCGAAATAACACTGCAGTACTATAGAACCCGACGTTCTACCGCAAGTAATACTAGTTACTTGGCAGAATGACTGTTCAATCTTTTATGCGCACAAACAGTAGTTTCCGACTACAAATTTATAATAATTGTTAACTAAATTGGCACTTATACTTTCACTAACCGAAAATGAACTTTAATTGTGGTACCGACCACAGACTCATTGCCGACTTGCCGGCCAATCTGAGATATTCTTTTCTCCCAACTACAATGTGGCAAAAAAAACAACCCTACAACCGTGAATCGATGATTTCCCACTAGGAAACCGCGCCTGCTACCAAAATGATTAATTCCACGCCTCAACCGAACGGCGTGGAATCTTGAGGGGCTGGGTTTTTGCCAGCACGGGAGAGAAAATCTTGATTGTTACCTTACCTTGTCGTCGTAGACCGGAAATCGATAGCTCGATTCGAGGCAGGAATACGGGATAAGGGCACAAGTTGGGTGGGATCGGGAATGAATCTCACTATTCGCTGCCCGACGCTGTCGCCGGCGTGCTGCCTGCCGACACGAGGAGTCGCCGTCCGATACGACGATGTCCAATCACAACACGGATCACTTAACCGCTGACGCGAATCTACTTATTTCCCGACGATGTGGTAGATTTACACTCCGACCAGGCTCGACACCTGTATTAGACGATTGTTACACCGAATTACAATCAATGGCCCGACGCCTGAGCAGACATGTTTTTTCTCCCGACGAGAAAAGATAACCTCTAATTTCTCATCTCGTTTCGATACGAGTGACAGCTGCGGTTCCGTTTCCGTTCCGAGTCGCGCAACAAGAGGAGGTGCGTTCCGAAGCATAAATATTAAACACTTAGAATTGAGCCAATTAAGGATTTTACTATGTAGAACTTAAGATATAAAAGATATAAATTTTTGTAATACTGTAGGTACAGTAGGTACTACACAACAAGTTAGTGAAAGTGTGGGTGTAAGTGTTTGTGTGTGTGCATGTGTGTTTCGGGGGTGATCCAGTAGAGAAACATAAGCATGAAAGTTTATTAATTGGGAGTTCTGATAGTTAGGCATTCGCATAAGGCTGGCGCAAAGAAGATGAGTAATTTACCTACGTTATCAGAATGAAGTAGGGGGGGAAGTCTTACAAGGGGCTGTTTCTAATGATAAAGTAAGCATGAGACAGATTAAGTTTCATCCAGCTACTCAAGTGTAACTAATCGTTTAAATGCACCTTTTGCGTTGCTAAATGGGTCAAGGTCGGAGAAACGTTTGTTATAAGTTCTAGGAATCCTTTGACATGTACTGTTAGAGGCATAATCAGTGCGATCGGAAGGTACAAAAAACATATTCGTGTGTCGTGTACGTTTCGTCGGGACAGCAAGGATCAGCATGTCTGTTACCAATCTAGGGCAGTCTAGTGCGCCAAAGCACACATCGTGTAGAAGTGACATTTCAGCCAGTACACGTCTATCTCTTTGTGGTAAGATGTTAAACCGGTCACATAACGCAGGGTAATCGGCGCGAGAATTCCGGGAGCGGTAGTTCAAAAAATTTAAAAACTTTTTGCATGTTTTCAATGGCAATATCATGTGTTGTGTAAAGTGGGTTCCAAACTGGACTGCAGTATTCGAGAACGCTTCGTACGTAAGCGAAATAGACAATTTTAATACAAGTAGTGTCTGTAAAATCGTTACACGTGCGAAAGAGGTAACCCAGATTTTGATAAGCTTTTTTGATTATATGGTTTAAAATGAGCTGAAAAGGTTAATTTTGTGTCGAGAATAACGCCCAGGTCTCGGACGATATTGCATTTATTTATTGCAGTGTCATTTAACTTGTAATCAAAGGAAATTGGATTGTTTTTTCTTGTGAATGTTATGTATACACACTTATATGTGTTGACGCCAATACGGTTCTTATAATAATAAGCAGTAAGTCTGTCGAGATCTTCTTGTAAAAGAAGCAAATCATCGCTATTACGGACATTGATATAGATTTTCGTATCATGGGCGTATAAGAGGAATTTGGCATGTTTAAAACATCCCGTGATGTCTTACAAATATGCCGCGTAGAGGAGGGGTCCCAACAAGGAGCCTTGGGGTACCCCTGAGGGTATGCCAATGTAATCCGACCGGAAACCACCAACAACTACGGCCTGCCTGCGGTTTGTCATGTAGGACTCAGTCCATCGAAGCAAATCACCCCGTATACCCAATGAACGAAATTTACCGAGAAGGATGATGTGGTCTACTTGATCAAAGGCCTTTTGCCCATGATAGGACATACCATGAAGGACGTCACTGGCAAATACGGCCAAGTTGGACGTGGTAGACCGACCCCTGATGAAGCCATGTTGAACGACGGGATAAATATGCTCAAATACAAACTTTTCGAGCATTTTGCCAAAGGTGTTTAAGATAGATATGGGACGGTAATGCTCCACATCCAACCTTGACCCCTTTTTGTGTACCGGTACAATGTGGGCTTCTTTCTATTTAGAAGGAAAAAAAGATTCCCGAATAGACCTGTTAAATATGATGCAGAGCGGTTTAGCCAGTAATTCACCACATCTTTTGATAAAGCTAGGAGGTATGCTGTCATTCCCAGCACTTTTGTTAGGATCAAGACTTTCAATTAGCTTAAATACACTTTCTTCACTAACGGCAAAAAAATTAATGCTGTTCTCGAAATCGCTCGAAGCTTCCTGGTTTGAATATTTATCTGCCGGTTTCATAAACATCTTTTCGATGTGCTGAAGCCTTCACAAATCTCATAAATTCTTTATTGCACACCAACGATATAAAAAAAAGAGTTACATAAGAATAGTGTACAAAGGCGAGCTTATCTCTAATAAGAGATCTCTTCCAGCAAACCAGGTTAAGGTTGGAGATGTTGATTGCTGAGCAGGGGTAGACCCACAGACCAGATATCGAGATAGACGCCGCAAACACGGTCGAATGTATGAGAACCAACCGTGTAACTTTTTCACTACCTACTGTGACGTCACGAGCACCTTTTAGTGATGGGTTGACATGTTAATCGTGAAACAGAGTCAAAGGCGCGCCGCCAAATCGATTCAAAATGAGCGCTGCTGCGGGGATCCCCTACCTACCACGACCACGTACCTATCGCGTTGCCTTTTTGTCAGTAAGCCGGCAGTGTTTCGAGCGAGAGATCGTATCGTAGCATCGCACCCGGATAATTCTAACAAAATAGTTAATCTAATCTTATTTTCCCATACAAACTTTGAACACCCATTTCATTCAACCCCTTAGGGGATACATTTTTAAAAATCTTGTCTCAGCGCACCCCCAGACCTCATAAAGAACCTACTTGCGAAATTTGGAATCTCTATACCCAGCGGGTTGGGCTGTGCTTTGATATGTGAGTCAGTCAGTCAGTCACTCAGTCTTGTTTTATATATTAACATAAAATGAATACATAACAATCTCACATATACGTTATTCTACTACTAAAATATAGATTGCAATGAAAATGCAACTCAGAATCATCATTCTTCCGTCAACAAAATCGAATCGTCCAGCGATTTTGCAAGAATCGTCGCATTGTACAACACTATCTAAAGTGGAAGCAGCAGTGGATGAAGTCCATGGGAAATATACGCTATGGTTCAACCTATCTCAGTAAAACCGGGAGACGCTACTCGAAATTAAAAATAATTGATTATTAAATAAATTAGGCGAATTTTAGAAATAAAATTACTTACGTATGAAAGGTAACGCCGTCGTTTTCTTTGGAAACAACATTGCTTGAGTTTTTGCAGTTCACAAAGGCACAGTAAGGCATTTTTATGTTTATTAGTACACGGCTTACATTCGAACAGCCAGAGAGCGACTGAGCCTGGATGAGCGGAGTTCGCCTATTAAAAACACGCGAAGTAGGTAGACTTTCGCTGTCCATCTCGATATCTGGTCTGCGGGTAGACCTATGTGTACAACAATATGACGAAATAAACGAGTACTTACATAAATATTAATGTTCAGGCTTCTCGGCACCTAATGACCTCGTAGGGGCCCATCAGCTACGAGGTAGCGTAGCGATCAGTTGCCAAGAAGTGTGAACGTCGGCGATTCACCGAGCTAAGGTAAATGGAGTCGATCTAAACTGGTCTGTGCTGGTCCCGTCAACCTCCTGTCTCTCTGCAAGGCCCGGGTGCACCCTAGGCTCTTCTTGGTAGACAGGTTCTTCAGCCAACCAGGTATGACTGGCAGGCCAGCTTCGATGAGCACAGTGTTCCAACACAGGTTATGTTACGTGGGAAAACCAATCGGCCACGTAAATGCGAACTTTATCTGGTTCGGGGAACCACAACACACTCAGCTATATAGACAATCCTGAGGGAAACCCGAATACACTCCAGATGGCTTGCGATTTAATTTCAATACCCTATCCAAACGCGTTTACATTGCGAGGGCTTTCGTCTCTCAGTTGTCAAAAAACTGCAAGGTTGGCAGCAACGTCAAATTCAAAATGGCCGTTCAGAAACCATCGATCGAATATCGATTTGGAATCGAACAATCACCCGCCCGGACAGGCACCCACCTGTCCCCTAATCTACGGGCAGCCGAGACAACGTTGCTACCGCTCGTTTTAGAACCGAGCCTCCTACTAGAACCTCTGCAGACCGGGGGGTCCCGTCCTTGCCAGGGAACAAGTTAACAATGCGCCCCCTGCGCCAACGTAGTGGCAGTAGGTTAGCATCCTTAACCAGAACGAGGTCACCAACACTAGGGGGGCTGGTTTTGTCAGTCCACTTAAGGCGCTGTTGTAAGATATGCAGATACTCGAGCGACCAACGCTTCCAGAAATTCTGAGTAAACTGCTGCAACATCTGATACCTTGACAACCGATACAATTTCACTCCCTCGAAGGGGTGCTCGGGCAACGCGTTAAGTGGCTGTCCTATCAAGAAATGGCCTGGGGTCAGAGCCTCCAGGTCATTTGGATCCGAGCTGAGCGGACACAACGGTCGCGAATTGAGAACGGCCTCGATCTTACAAAACAATGTCGCGAGCTCCTCAAAAGTCAGCGCGGTCTGACCTACTATACGCCCCAAGTGCGTCTTAGCTGACTTAACTACGGCCTCAAAAATCCCACCCCAGTGGGGGCAAATCGGTGGGCTGAAGGTCCACTGTATACCCCGACGGGAGAGGGCCGTTCCAATATCCACTTTATTTACATTCAAAAAGTTGACTATCTCTCGTAAGTATCGCTCCGCACCGATGTAGTTAGTGCCGTTATCAGAGCGGATCAAAGTTGGAAGTCCCCTTCGAGAAACAAACCTATCCAAACAAGCAATGAAAGCCTCTGTCGAGAGATCAGCAACGAGCTCGAGATGTACCGCCTTGGTGGATAAACAAACAAACACACATGAGCTATACCGGTCCAGCAGAAACCCGGCGTCAGGGTCCTCAGCCTTCTGGGTAACATGCACGGCCGCTCTGGGGCCATGATCCGAAGATACTACTACATGGCTGTGGGGCCAGTCCGATTCTCTCCTGGCAAGCCAGGGTGGTCCCCACCACAAATGGTGTCTAACGAGTTCAGGAGCCCGACATCCCCTGGATGCACAATCAGACGGGTTCAATTCTCCTGGTACATGTCTCCAGGTCAGTGGGACCTCAGACGACACAATCTGGGAGATACGGTTCGCAACAAAAACCTCTAAGTTATGGACCGAAGCCTTCATCCAGCACAAAACAATCTGGCTGTACGTCCACGCGTACACCGTATCCTCCAAAACCACTGACCCACGCAACACTGTTAGAGTGTGATTCAAAAGTTTGGTCAAAAGAGCAGCCCCGGACAGTTCCAGTTTTGGAATCGTCATCCTTGTCCGAATAGGCGCTACCTTGCTTTTTGCCAAAACCAAACGCACGTCGACCTCCCCGGTGGAGGTGACGGTTCGCAAATAAACCGCTGCCGCAAACCCTCGTTCAGAGGCATCACAAAACCCGTGAAGGGTTGCCCTGTAATCCCCAGCAGGGACCAATTTCCTCGGCAGCGATACATTATTTATGAGGCCCAACCATTTTGCTAAATCATTCGATACAATGCAGCCCTGAGCTCCAGAATCTAATAGGGCGCGAACGTATGTTGGGTTGCCCGCCAAATCCCAAACAAGCACAGAGGCGATCGGTAACACCACCGTCTCCGGTTGGGGGGCAACAAATTGTTGGGCCGCAAATTCCTAGCGAGGGCCCCCGGGGCCCCACTCTGCCTGTAACCGATCAGGGATGCAGCTATACGCCAGCGGGTCCCATTGTACAAATGGCCCACGCGCCAGTTCCATTCCCAACCTACGATTCCCCTTAAAGGGGGGTGGGCGTGAATTCAACCGTGGCCGCTCCATGAGCGGGGGGGACATCACATGTGACCGATGAGGACGAGGCGACGAGCGGGGCGACAACTGAGGCGGCGTCCGAACCGCACCCGCATAGCTCGAAGGTGTCCCATGCCACCCGCCCGTTACGGCCTGCTCAACACACCCAATGTCCCGCTGAGTCGGATGCTGAGTCGCAACCGAAAACTCAGGGCCCCCCATGTGATGACCCTGAGTGCGGCCCTGCACCCTAGTACTGCCCTGTGCACGTGGGGACGTTGGCCCCTGAGTTGCGCTCCGAGTCGCAAACGAATTCTCAGGGCCCCATGCCGTGTCACCCTGGGTACGGCCCTGTGGACGTGGGGACGTTGGCCCCTGAGTTGCGCTCCGAGTCGCAAACGAATTCTCAGGGCCCCATGCCGTGTCACCCTGGGTACGGCCCTGTGGTGGCTGTTGGCCGGACCGGTTCATGCACAACAGATTGTTGTGGGCCCCACCACAATATCCGCACATTTTTGTGCGCGTGCAGTCCCTAGCCATGTGTGGCCCGAGGCACAGGAAACACCAGCTCCGCTGCTTGGCCATCCGGCGCCGTCCCTCAACCCTAAGTTCCCCGAACTTATTGCAATTGGCCACAGCATGGCCAATCTGCCTACAACATGGGCAGGTCTCCCTATGTGGGGTCAATGCACTCACAGTCCCATACGACTGCCGGTTGGTGCGGTCCTTCCTCGTCGGAGGGCCCCTACTCACAGCGCTCCCAGCAGCTCTCTGTGGCTCCGAAGGATGGGTGACCGTCAACCTCAAATTCTCTGCCCGTCGAGCCTCCTCTTCCAAGAATCCGACCAAGTCGGAGAAGGCGGGCAGGTCCTCGGCCGACCTCCCGTGAGACTGTTCGAAACGAGTCTGCACGTCAGCGGGTAGGCGGGAAAGTACAATGTACAGCAGTAGGTACGACCATTCACCAACCGGAAGTCCAAGATTCTCTAGAGCCTTGGTGACGGACAACAACGGGTTCAAAACCTCCGTCTGTATGGCCCCGACCTTGTTCACAACCGGGATACTAAACAAACGGTTCAGTTGGGCATCGGCCAACCTCCGTTTGTTATGGTAACGTCTGACCAACAATTGTCTGGCCGTTTCATAGTTACCCTCCGTAACTGTCAAATGAGCGACCAGCTCCCTAGGCTCACCCCTCAATGCTGCCACCAGCTGAGCCATCTTGACAGACTTGGTAATGTCCGATCGCATGTGCACCAAACTGTCGAACAGATTGATGAAGCTCATCCATTCACCGGACACTCCGTCAAAAGTAGGCATAGTTATGGCCGGTAACCTGGACCCTGAACCCTGAAGCGGCAGAGGTGCTTCAATGTCACCACCATGGCTGGACTCGCGCTGTCTACGTATGTCCGCAGCCTTCTGCGTGATAGCAGCTGCCATCTCCATACATTGGTCGACATCCCCTAGCAACCGTGACAGCCTGTCAGGTGCGCAACCATCAACTGATTCCGCCTGCGCGGACAATTCGAGCACCCTATTGTAACGTTCCTTAACGTCCATAGACCGCTCCAATACCACATCATGCCTATCTAAACGGTCTATCAGACCGTGTGCGGAGGAAAACCATCTGAGTTCCTTAGAAACACCCTTCTGGATTTCAGATAACGACATGATCGGAACGATACTTACTCACAATTTGCAGTAACTCAATTTTATTGGACCCTCCAGTCTACAACCCAAACGAGGGAACCCTAAACCACAACTTAAACAATGCTGTTTTCCTTAAACAATAGGAACCGAGTTTTATATCTATATAAATTCTGTAAATACAATTTAGTTTCCCTTTATCACTACAACACATACAGATAGTCAATATTAGTTCAAGTTATAAATTGCTATAAACTGAAAACAATGCAATAGCCTGCTATCAATAGATGTAACTGCCTATGTTAACCAAAACATTCTTCAATAGCATTACTAGACCACTAATAGATTGACTAACTGGTAATTCAATTCAAATTTCAATTCACCTACAATGTACCTAAGTTGAGTACCTACTATTCTGAGTCACATCTCAGTACAACTGGTCATTTAGGGAAAACTGTAATATCTGTCTGTCTACTACCAGCAATAGACTTATAGCTTACAATACTACCAATCTATGTGGATATAGGAACAACACCAAGTTAGCTAATAACCGCCTATACCTACAGATTGATAGTCCCAAATCGTGCGTTCCTGGAGCCCTTGACGGCTGTAAATCTCAGGAAACCACGCTCTAGCTACCAAAATGTTCAGGCTTCTCGGCACCTAATGACCTCGTAGGGGCCCATCAGCTACGAGGTAGCGTAGCGATCAGTTGCCAAGAAGTGTGAACGTCGGCGATTCACCGAGCTAAGGTAAATGGAGTCGATCTAACCTGGTCTGTGCTTCGGTCCCGTCAACCTCCTGTCTCTCTGCAAGGCCCGGGTGCACCCTAGGCTCTTCTTGGTAGACAGGTTCTTCAGCCAACCAGGTATGACTGGCAGGCCAGCTTCGATGAGCACAGTGTTCCAACACAGGTTATGTTACGTGGGAAAACCAATCGGCCACGTAAATGCGAACTTTATCTGGTTCGGGGAACCACAACACACTCAGCTATATAGACAATCCTGAGGGAAACCCGAATACATTCCAGATGGCTTGCGATTTAATTTCAATACCCTATCCAAACGCGTTTACATTGCGAGGGCTTTCGTCTGTCAGTTGTCAAAAAACTGCAAGGTTGGCAGCAACGTCAAATTCAAAATGGCCGTTCAGAAACCATCGATCGAATATCGATTTGGAATCGAACAATTAATAAATAAAATAAAACATTTATTGACTATGATTATTTACTAAATACTTATAATATAATACTAACTACTACTATTATATATAAATGTGCTAATAAATACTTACATACATACTACCTGTAATTCTAAAGAGAGAGGTAATGCTTCTTCACGCGACTTTTAAATATATTGACAGTAGGTCCGTCCCTGATGGTGCCAGGGAGTGCATTCCACAACCGAATGGCCCGAAGTCTAAACCCGTGCTCATAGGACGCGGTGTTATGCTGTAGAGTTGTGAGCAAAGAAAATGCGTGAGTTCTCCGAGGCCTGCTGGAAGAAAGAAATTGAAAACTGTCTCGTAGGAAAGTTGGATAGCGTGGATTCCGTAAAATATTGTAGAGGAAATTGAGAATGTGAGAATCCCGACGAAGACGGATCGGCAGCCACTTTAATTCCTTGCGATGTTGTGATACATGGTCATACTTGCGCAGCCCGAAGATAAACCGAATCCCGAGATTTTGAAGTCGTTCGAGTTTGTTCAGTAGTTCTTCGTTAGCACTGACCCAGCATACATCAGCATAGTCGATGAGGGGTAGAAGGAGAGACTGAGCGAGTGTGATTTTAGTCTGTCGAGGCAAGAAGTACTGTAGTCTCCCAAGAGAGTGAAAAGTCGTAAATACTTGGCGACTGACTTCATTAACATGCGAAGACCAGGACAGCTGGATATCAAAGGTAAGACCCAGGTTTTTAGCTTTATCGCTATATATGATTATGGTACCATTAAAAGTGACAGGTGGAATGGGCTGTTGCTGTAACAAGTTAAGAGAATGTCTGGTACCTATGATCATTGCCTGGGACTTGCTCGGGTTGACCAGTAGTCCGAAAAATGAAGCCCAGCTTCTCACACCCTCCAAATCAGCGTTCAGTGCCGCAACAGCAGAGTTTACATCGTTATAAGAGAAGTGGCGATAAATCTAGAGATCATCAGCATAAAGATGATATGAGGAAGAAAGGATGTTGAGGGACGCCTGAAAGGAGGTCACCCCATTCAGTGGAAGTCTCCTCCGACCTGATACGCTGTTGCCGATCTCTCAAATAAGAGTCGAACCAGCTGGCAGAGAAGGAAGAGACGTTCAGGGATCTGAGAAGCTCAACGAGAATGTCGAAATCTACGCTGTTGAAGGCACTACTGAAATCAAGTAAAGCCAACACGGAAAGCTGTTTGCGGTCCATGGCTAGCTGGATGTCATCTGTGACCTTCAGCAGAGCCGTGGCGGTGCTATGACCCGGTCGAAATCCTGACTGGAACTTGTTTAGCAGATTGTTTGAGGAGAGGTAATAGGAAAGCTGGTTATGGACAATGGTCTCAAGGACTTTGGAGAGGATGGGCAATATTGAAATGGGACGGTACTCTTTGAAAGAGGTGGGACTAGAGGTTTTGGGTAGTGGGATGACTAGTGCTTATTTCCACACTGTGGGGACAACGCCATTAGATAAAGTATAATGAAATGAAATGAAATGAAATGAAATGAAATGAAATGTTTATTAAGAGATCATGGAAGATGCTGGTTACAAAGTAGGTACTTACAAATTGGTACTAATATATTTAACTTTATGGTAATTCATAGCTATATTATTAACCATACCACATACCTAAAGTTATGTTTAGAACTATAAACTAAATACACAAGCTGATATTGTGGATATCCCAGAAAAATGCTGTGTAAGTTACATAGGTAATAGAACCTGCAGAATATAGTCCGCTACCCTCCGCGCTAGTAGAAACTGTGTTGCGGCAAGGCAGAATTCTATAAACTACATGACCAGCCTATACAGACACAAGTTCCTATCGAGAATGCTTTACTGACGAGTTCAATTTATATTGGTGTAAGTGATGGCGTGTGTAGTATATGTAAAGTTTATAATATGTATGATAGTCAAAGTTAATACAATAATAAGAAAACATATAATATATTAAATCATATACATTACAACTTAAGTAAAATTAATTACATGTAGATACATATATTACATAAACAGTAAAAGTAAAACCTAAGGTACATCTAAAAACCAAACACTATTTTATTACTGTTAGCAACATCTCTGTTCTTTCGTAATTAATTTTATTCAGATATTCAGTTACCAAATTGTTGCATGTGGCCTTTACGCAGTCTCTGATATTTATTGTTTTTCCAACTTTATTGTATAGGTACGGTCCAAGGCAGTAAGAGCATTTCTGGGCAAAAGAAGTTCTACAACCTGGAACATGGTAGACCTGGTGTTGTCTCCTTCTAGATATTACCTGTGAAATTGGTACAGTGTGCTGTCTAAGCAATAACGATTTGATAAATAGTTGCCGAACCTTTAGCACGTTAAATTCTTTGTAAATGTTATCTGTAGGGTATTGAAAGTTTTTAAAATTTGCAACTTTAATTATTGCTCTTTGGGCTTTTTCTACTTTAATTCAAGACGTTTTGTCAGCTCCACCCCAGGATATTATTCCATAGCAAATGATTGAATGACACAAAGCAAAATATGTCGTCCTAATTGTTTTAGTATCACGCAAGTGTCTTACTTTTTTAAAGATATATATTAACTTTCTAAGCCTTTTACTCATTGAATCACATTGCTCCTTCCAGTTTAGATTCTGGTCGATTATGAGTACAAGGTACTTTATAGAGGTACAGTGTGTAACCTCATAGCAGTTGCAAGGTTGAATGCCATTACAAGTATGAGACCTAATAGAGAAGTTGGCTGGAAGCTGGGTGTTGTTCCTGATGCTAAAAGTTATGTACTTTGTTTTACTGATATTAAGAGTAAGTATGTTTTGGTTTAGCCATTCAAGAACAATACGCATGCTATCCTCTGCTATATGTTTCACCTCCTCCCAGTATTTTGCACTGAATAGTATAACTGTGTCATCAGCAAAAGTGACCACCTTGGCATGTTGCATTTGTTTTTTACAAAGGTCATCGATATAGACCAAGAATAAAGTAGGCCCAAGGACAGAGCCTCGTGGCACTCCAAAGATGATATTTTCCTTATCGCTTTGTATCGTGTCAACCGTAACCGCTTGTTTTCTATTGGTAAGGTAGTCTGTAAGCAGCTTTAGAGGAATACCACGTACGCCTTTATATTCAAGCTTCCGTAGGAGTATCGGGATAGACACAGTATCGAACGCCTTGACGAGATCGAGGAAAATTCCTAGGCATTTATCCCTCTTATCTAGTTTTTGTGCAATGTGTGATACTACTGTCTCAATAGCATCAGTGGTAGACTTGTTCCTTCTAAAGCCAAACTGGTTGTTGGACAACAAGTTTTGTGTTTCAAGGAAGTTCAGAAGACGGGTATTAATAGTCTTTTCGATGATTTTAGCCAGCGTAGGCAGAAGAGCAATCGGTCTATAATTGGATATATTGTCCCTATCCCCACATTTTAAAATGGGGATAACGATCGACTGCTTCAGAACCTGGGGAAATATACCACTTGATAAGCATTGGTTGCATAGGTCGGAAATTGGACGAGCTACTATATGTACAGCTTTTTTTAAAAATATTGATGATATTCCATCCCAACCAGTAGATGTGGTATTTTTAGGCTCATTATAATATTATTAATCTCTCTATCATCGGTCGGAATAAAAGCTATAGATTTTGTGGGGATAGCCCCACAAAATCTATAGCTTTTATTAACTCAACTAGCATCAGAATTTTTTGAAGACAATAGTGTCTTCAAAAAATTCTGATGCTAGTTGAGTTTGCGTTTTATTTAATTTATTAAGAATTTTGCAAGCTAGTGTACGTCCCACATTCACAAAGTACTTATTCGAGTAGTCTACCGATGCCTGTGGTGTAGATTTAGAATTTAGTAGCTCTGTTGGCCGTCTTGTTTTTGAATTAATATTATATACTTGTTTTATTATCCTCCATGTATTTTTAATGCTCTGTCTATTTTTATTCAATTCCGATCTCTCATAATTCCGTTTAAGATTATGTAAGATATGTGCGCAATGATTTCGGTATTTTTTGTACGTAATTTTCAGTGAGTCGTCATCAGGATGTTTTTTGTGTTTTGAGTGCAGTTTATCCCTAAATTTCATACATCGTAGCAAACCTTTTGTTATCCAAGGCTTTATAACAGTAGTTCTGCAGGGAGTATGTAGTGGTGTATTTGTGCAGTATCGATGTAACGGTAGTGAGAAAAGTGTAAGCCATCTTATTGGGATCATCATGGGGCAATAAGTCGGTCCAGTTTATTTTCTCAAGATCCAGAAGGGCTTTGCTGTAGTCTATTTTAGTAGTTCATTTAATCTGTTGAGAAGGTCGATACTGTTTTAATTTTAAGGATATAATTACAGCACTATGATCTGTAACTGTTGACCTGCAGACAAGAGTGGTCGATTTGTTTTCGAGCTTTAGGAAACAGTGATCAATACAAGAATGGTCGTGTGTGGCAAACGTGTGTCCTGGCAGCAGACCATGAATTGCCAACAAGCCCAGGTATCCTGGAGCTCTGTGATCAGTGGTCTCGTCTAATATGTCAATGTATATATCACCTATCAATATTAGATTTTTATAGTGTTTATGAGTTTCTAAAACAAGATCAAGAGAAGTTTTGAAATCGTCTATACAATGTATAGAAGGTGTCCTATACAAACAGATAAAAGTATACCTATCAAGAATTGTTATTACTAGACAGTTTGCATCCACAACTTCAGGTTTACCCACGGTTATATTTTGGATTGTATTTCGAACATACACCACAACTCCACTATTTTGATTTATGTGTTTGGTGCTGGAAAAAAAGAATGGGTAGATAAGTAACTTGTTGTAGCCAACACTCAGTTAAGGCTATGATATCAAAATTGATCTTCAGCCTTGCTAGGAGAACCTGAAAGTCATTGAAATTGTAGTTTAAGCTGCGTATGTTTTGAGTAATAACTTTATATTCGTTGTTTAGTCCAGACAGAAATTTGTAACAGTCGTCAGGGTCATCAACCACATATGCATCACCGACATTGACTTTATCGTCAAGGTCAATGGTGACCTCATTTATGTCAGCCTCCATTAAGACTGTTTGGTTGATGTTTTGAAAAGGTGTGTAAGTTTCGTGATTGAGGACATATAACAGCGTAGTTTGGTTCATAGATGTTTCCCTTAGTATATATATTCAACATTATTTTATATATATAGAGTTTATAGTTGATGTATAGTTTAATTATTTTTATCTCATAATGAAGTATGGGCACATGAGACATAGAGCATAACTTATAATTGATTGACATAAAAATACAGAAAAAACAGAAAGTAGCAATAAAAGCTACCATACCAGATTTACCATCTTTATCTTAGGTGATTTGCAGGAGGCAGCACAAGAAAAGAGAACAGGATTATAATGTTCTAGTCATTCTGTGATCTCATTGTTTACACTCGTTTTAAGCAATTCCATCTGTTCTATGGATCTGAGGGTGATGACAGGGGTCGTTTCATTTTTTCGGATAAGTATTTTACCTCGTGAGGTCCAAAGATATTTAAACAATCCGTCAGCCCTGAGTTTACTCGCTGCAGTATATATAGACCTTGCTTTTTGAGTCAAGGGCTCTGAGATATATATAGCCACTTTTTCCTTCTCAATTCCAAGTATAGAGCTATTTAGCTTGTTCTTGCTATTGGTTTTGTTGTATTGTTTGGCGGCATCCAGCAGTTCATTTTTGTATTTGCTTTCCGTGTACTCAACCAGAATTGGTGCATTGAGTTTTCCCTTCCTGAATATTTGTTTAATCTTGTCCGATGATGAGCCGATGTTCAAACCAGAATGAAGTGTATCAATCAGTATATTGAGATCTTCCTTATCACACCTTGGTACACCTCTTATCTTGACTAAATTCTTATTAAGTGATTTTTGTATATTATCAAGTTGGTCCTCAATGCTACTTATCTTTTTTTGATCAGCTTTATGTTCCGCCTCGAGTTCTTCTACCTTTGTTCATTGTAATTTCGAATATTTTCTTTTAAAGTTTTTTCTATCTCCATATTGGTATTTAATAGCTTGTCATTTTGATCTTTCATAGCTTTCAAGTTTTCATTCAGTTGATCATATTTCTCATTTTGTTGCATTTGAAATCCTAGTAGCATTAATTTCAAGTCCTCTTTCAATTCCGCAAATCCATCAACTTCCGCAAATTTGCGTTTTCCCGAAGAAATCTTTTTCATCCGCTCATTTTCTTCAGTTGTATTTAGGTTTGGTTGAGATGAACTTAAGGTTTTGTCTGGAGACCGAAGCATGTTGGAGTCTTGCATATACTATACGCTGATAGTGACGTAGGAAGTGAGTGGATGACCTTCACGCACGTCGTAACCTGGGTTGCTCAGTGATGCTGCGCTGAGGGAGACGAAAAATAGCAGCCCGTCTCTTTTCCCCGAGGCTAACAGGGGGGGCCTTACACCGCACGCAAATTCACCGATGCACAGGGAAATAATCACTTAAGCACACCAATATAAGCCTTAAGCAACAACTAAAGCAAGGAATAGCGCCGCGATTCGTATTCTGTGATTATAACTTAGTATAAACTTTTATAGTATCAACCGACAGCACGTCTGCTCGCATCAGATACACACGGAACACAAGAATAGTTTATAACGTGTGTTATTTGATCTGATCTCTTTCTCTCCATTAAGCCTTCTACCTCCTGAGTCCAAGGAAATAGGGAACTAGTTTTCCTTTTAGACTTAATGTATGACCATAAGTATTTTGGATCACTCTTAATAGTTTTCTGAGCCCTGCCTAAGTATAATTTATAGCACTCATCCTGTTATGCCTTTTGTCTCTTTCTTAGAAGGGAATGGGCACTGTAGTCATTTGGATTATTAAACCGCTTCCAGTGTGCATGTGCCTTGTCTTTCTCTCTGATAATGCAGATAAGAGCCCAACTGTACCACATCGGGTAACGCTTAGTTGTCCTAGTAATGACTTGTGGAACGTGCTCTTCAATCACAGCTTTCAAGTATACTATAAAGTATTGAGGTTGCGTCGTCTACCGTGCCTGCGTTAAGAGCGGTTGTCCAGTCATAAGATGTAAGAGCCTCGTTGATTTTATTGTAGTCACCTTTCCGGAATATGTACTTACGCCGTGGTACATGGCAAAGTGGTGGGACCGTGATCTCTTTGGCGTTCATGCTGAGTATTGTGTGAGCTAGATCTTTTTTAACCAGGGGGTCATCGCATTTGGTTACGAGTAAAGACAAAGTGGAAAAAATTAAGACTAAAGTGTTGCCGGAAACGTTAGTGAATTCATTAAACTGACGCAGACCCAACAGATCTGCATGATGAGTTAGTTCGAGTGCTGAGTTTTGAAGTTCAACTGGTCCGCGTCTAGTGAGAATGGGCCTACCAGTATGCCATTGAACCATAATGAGGTTAAAATCTCCGGCCACAATGTGAAAATCATCTGGATGTGCTGTTATAAAGTCTGGCATCATATTAGTAAATTTTATTATCCGCGTTGCATGTTTGTTTTTATCGGGTGGTATGTAAGCTAACCCGATATGGAGATCTCGTTGCGAACCAAATGATCAGCCATCTATAGACACCCACAGATACTCGACATCATCATCTCGCCACCAGTCAGTGCGCAGGCGAGCATTGAGGCGCGCGGCTATTCACATTAAAATACCTCCCGCCCTTAACCTCGGTGGCGGCAAAATATATTGTACTTGCTAGTAGCTAGTTCAGAGTCAAGTACGCTTCACCAAGTTTCACTTATAAGTATAATATCGTGATCGCAACTTAGTACACTGTTGTAAAAATTGAAGTGTTAGTATTGCGACCACGAACATTTTGACAATAGACGCGGAGGTTATTGCAGTTAGCTCTGGTAACAAGATATACCTGAATGTTTACACAACACATTTAGCGAGTAATACAGTAATCTCACGGTAATAATTCTTTACCGTGAGATGCTCGTTGACATGCACTTTGCAAGGTTCACCGGTCATTCCCAACGGCTGACCGGCCAACCGGGACACTGTCGGGACGCATATATTAGGGCGTCCTTGGTTGCTCGGTTGCGGAACTGCACCACGATAGCCCTCGGGGTCCCTTTGACAGGACGGCTGGCCTGGACGCGGTGAGCGAACTCCATGTTACTGGGCTGCAGCGATACTCCGGCATATGCGGCGACCTTCATGACGATGTCAGGCAGGGACTCCTTGTCGGATTCGGGAACACCAACCAGCTCGACGTTCCGTATCCTTGACCATTGGTCTCGCTTGGAGCAGTCTTCCTCCAGGCTGTCCACCTTTGTCACCAGCAGCTTCACAGTGTCCTTGAGCGTGACGTTTTCGCCCTGCAGCATCTTCAACTCCTTCGCCTGGCTATCCATGTTTTTCTTGACAGTGTCATATTTGTCGCTCATTAACTTGACGGATGCTTCAAGGTCTGCAATTTTCGAAAGCATGGATATCTCAAAAGATTTAAATTTATCATCTTTATAAGCAAACAGTTTGTCCGAGTCAATGTTTTACAATTGAAGTCATCGGGGCGGTGACTGACTGATTGGCGGCGTTGTCCGGTGCAGGCATTGGGCTGGCCACTCCCTTCTTCGATGTTTTGCAGGTGGAACACTTCCATTTGGGTTTGTTCATAGGCAGCATCCTTTTAAAGTCAGAATGACTTACGCCGGCACATATGTTGTGAAAGTGCTTTTGGCAGGTGTTAAATTTTAGGGAGTCATCAATCTTTAAAGTAGTGGAGCATTTGTCGCATTCCATTGTTGAGTGTGTAGTAGCCTCCAAAACGAATCAAAACCAAAAAATAATAAAACAGTAAACGGTGCAGCGGGATGAGTCACCCGTGAGATGGCGCAAGTTGGTAGGGACCAAATTCACTTTTAGATTTTAGGCTAAATAGACACGATCACACACAGCAAACACTTAGAATGTCCAGATTATCCTGTGTTATATGATCCGGGACATCAATGTTGCACGAAAAGTCGCTTTTAATACGAATTTCTGAATTAATTCTGTTGACTTGATCAAAAACACGTCTTGACAGTTGGGAGTACCCATGTTTTATTAACCCCTGGGCAGTGCCAACGACCGGGAGGTGGTAGTGGTAGTTGAAGTTGATTAACAAGCAATTTAATCAGGTCCAAAATCGTGGGCCTTTTTTTTATAGCCGCCTAATAACGCTGGCTATAAAACGCTTAACTGACTGACAGGCAATGCTCAACGAAAATGTTAATTTGTGAAAGTAAGATAAAACATTTTTTAAGGGTTCTGGCAGTTTAGGTACTATCATTAGCAGAAGTGGAAGTCGACTTCAAAACTTATTTCTTTCTAACTTTTTGTTTGTTCTTCAAAAAACCATTCAAAAACCATTTGTTTTATGACTTTTAAGTGTTGGGCTGCATGGGAAAAGAACCCTTACAGTGGTCTTCCACAACTGCTGATAATGGTACTTATTGCAAATAAACTATACAATTATTGGTAATCATAGGATTATCTACTTTTCAGTAATGATGATCTACACAAGGTAAGCGTCTGAAGGTATATATATATACCTGAATGTTTCTGTGCTGGTTTTCTTGTTAAATTGAAAATCTAATTTAAAAAAACTGATCTAACACCTGTTTTTTTACAAAAGCATCATTTTAAAATAAACCTTACCCCAAAGCAACCACTAACAAGGATAAAAATGCGATTTTTTATGATTGTGCTCGCTTTGCTCCTTGCTGGATCAACTTCGGTACGAAGTATTATGTTATTTTTTAATAGTTGTGTACCTATGTAAAAATATATTCTTACGTTTTTATTAATTAAGTTAGCAGATATTTTTGGTGATAGATTATTTTATAATTAATAATTTATTGTATTTACAGGCATATGAACTATTACGGAGCTTTAATGTTGATGTATGTAACTTATACATTTATAGGAATAATATCTCGTAGTTATTAACTTAATTTAGTTTTGGTAGCATAATTTTACCTAAACATTGATCATCTACATATCTATTGATATTGTTTATCTTGTTATTTGATTTCAAGGTAGACAAGGATACATTTCAGCAAGTGTTGAACGGTGTGCAGACTCCAAAAGTAAGTTGTAGGAAAAAAGAAACAATTCAATAAACAAATTCAAGTGATTTTATGAATAAAAAGTCAATAAATTTAAAATACCCCACATGAAACCTTACGGCTAAAATGTGGTTCACTTCCTGAATAACACTTATCACAGGTAAAACTAGTGGTTCTGTGAGATGAGAACCGTAGGCCTCGCTTTAATTTAACAAAACAAAATCCGTCCATATGTTACATTACAGAAATTTTTGTAGTTTTTCTGCAAAATCTTGAGTAGAATGAAGTCTTTAGTGTGTCTCTTAAATTTGATTGAAATCCGTCGATAAATAACGCTACAGCAAACTTCCCCGCCTTTCCCCGCTTTCCCCCTCCACTACCGTCCTCCTCACACCCCCGACCCCTTAAAGTTTATCGATGAACAATTGGAATAAAATAACCCGACACGTATTTCCGTTATATACTAGGCTATTACGCTCCCATAGTGGACCTTCGTGTACATTTCGGAATGCTCAAAAACGCATCGAAAAAAGCTAAATAGTTTCTGAGAAGCCCCCGAGCGTCAATAATACTGACTGCTGCAGCGCCCCCTGGTCGTCTTCAACCGTAAAACATATCCAAAAACCTGCTCTGAAATTATAGCCGTTTAATGCAAAAAACCACATCGAAATCTGTCCAGTTGTTTTCCAGGAAAATGGTAACGGACATAAATACACACAAAAAAACCTCTAACTCCAAACGCATATAGCGCCTCAGTTTCCTTCTGGCCCGTAAAAAGTGGGTTCATTTTCACTGCGCACATCCCTGTTAGCGTTAATAGTATTTATTGTGGTCGTAATTGTTTTACAGGGCCAAAACCAACAGGTCCTCCAAGACCAATCGGTCCAAAACCAAGAGGACCAAAGCCTAGTGTCTGAGCGACGAGAGTAAGACTATAAGTTTACTAGCTTTAATTAGTTTATTACTAGCTGACCAGGTGAACTTCGTACAACCTAAAATTTTACTGTAAAATAAGTAATATGGTACCTAAACCCTAAAGTGTGTTGCGTTGGCGAGAAAATTGGTAGTAGCTGTTGGTCGTTGAATAAAACTCGTCTGTAATTTACTTGGGGATGTATTTAAACGCTAAACAAATTATCCCCGATTTTTTGATCAAAATATCTCAAAACTGCAACAAAAATACTGACTGCACCTCAGAATTTACCCACATAACAAAATAAATTCTGCAAACTGTTTAACCACTTATGTAAAACCGTTATACTAACTGATAATCTGATATCTGAATAAAATAAACCTAACAATTATTTTATTAAATACAAAAACTTAAATCGAATTTTACTTGAACCAAGCGCCTATTTATTTGTTGGGGCCCATAAGTTTTAATAATGGAAACACAATTTAATCAATAATTATAATCAATTTTTTTTAAACAAATTAAATCGGGTAGTATTAATCGCACATCAAATATATGTTATTTGCATAGCAAAAATGTTTAACAAAAACACTTAGGTTTCTTATGCTCTTACATGTTCAAACATTTTATGTTCCTTTCATGTCCAACCTAACATGAAGGATAAAGGGGGCTTCGCTTCGTTCACCCCCGTTACCCTTCACCTAAGCTACCGCACCACTTCGCCCTGATATTTGCTGTGCAAATCAGTATTTTTGATGTGGGGTTTAATATTTCCCAATTAAATCTAATTAAAGCCTCAAACTTTTTATTGTATGATTAAGGCAGGTCTTGCTTTAGCAGGGCGTCCGCATTTTCGCTGTATGCCAATAGGGAAGTTTTATATTTAATTTACATTAAAATAAGAAAAAAAAAATTTTGCTATAGTAGAAAGCATTTTAGGTACCTACAATACTGATAAGATTGTTAAACGATGCAATTTAAATGATCACCAAAACATTTTTTTCTTACCCAAAATGGATAAATGATCACCAAAAGTTGCAGAAAATATCAGGGCAAAATACTGCGGTAGCGTAGGTGAAGGGTAAAGGGGGTGAGCGAAGCGAAGCCCCCTTTATCCTTCGTGTTAGGTTGAACATGTAAGAACAACATAAAATACTTAAAACATGAACTTAAGTACACAAAACATAAAAAGTAGTTTGGTGATCATTTATCCAAACACAATTTCAGTCAGTATTTTAGTTTGACTAAAAATATTTTTATATATTGAAAACGGAATTTGTGTTCGAAAAGCCAAACAAATATTTGTTGTGAAATATTTAAGAAAGATTCGCTTGTTTTGTTAATCAAATGGTTTATTTGTAGAGTTGTCAGTTTTTTGGTATATAATAGGTTAATCAGTGACGATAATTCGTTTACATAATTTAATTTTGAGCTACACTTTAATTTTGGCAGCAGCCTTTGAACAGTTGAATCCTTTGTTCTGTCTGTTGCCGCGTGGCTATGATTCGATGATCCGGTGATGAAGGCCAAAACTATGGCTAATCAGGTTCCTGCTTCCTGGCTGGAGTAGTGAATGATGTAGGCGAAACTTGTTTTTAGTGGTATTCGGTTATCCAAGAACAGTTTACAATATAAAAACGTAGGAAATCGATGCGCACACGATCGCGGTTAAAAGATGAATATAATGCAAGGTATCATGAGCAAAACTTGCGAAGACCCGCAGCTACGTTACACGCTGGGATGCGTATGTGTGGGTGCGTATTTACGAACGCACACAGATGCTAGGCGTTAACAGGCCCTGAGAAGACAGACACCCACCTGGCTCGAATGACGTTTGTGCAAAGTACATTGTGTACAGTACCAAAGAGCACTAAAACACCCCGCGGCGCGCGTGATGAGTGATTCAGTGCTCTGTGATACAGTACAGTAACACATATTACTAAATTGAAATTTGAATAGTTACAGTCGATATTAGATTTAGATTGTGCGTCGCTCAGTCATTTTATCGTTTTTATTTTATTTTATTAATTTGACAAAAATCTACAGCCGTTTAAATACAATAAACTTTTATGTAAACTTAGAATTGAGCCAATTAAGGATTTTACTATGTAGAACTTAAGATATAAAAGACATAAATTTTTGTAATACAGTAGGTACAGTAGGTACTACACAACAAGTTAGTGAAAGTGTGGGTGTAAGTGTTTGTGTGTCTTACAAGGGCCTGTTCCTAATGATAAAGTAAGCATGAGACAGATTAAGTTTCATCCAGCAACTCAAGTGTAACTAATCGTTTAAATGCACCTTTTGCGTTGCAAAATGGGTCAAGGTCCGGGAAACGTTTGTTATAAGTTCTAGGAATCCTTTAACATGTACTATTAGAGGCATAATCAGTGCGATCGGAAGGTACAAAAAACATATTCGTGTGTCGTGTACGTTGTCGTGAAACGATATGAACCTAACCAGAACCTAACAGAAAACAACAGGATAAAATTAGAAATGACAGTTTATTAGGGGTATATACAATGACTTTAGAAAAATGATAGGAAGATGAGGGTGGATGAAATGAGACAGGTTTTATGGAAAATACAGGTATCCGATTTAAAGAAAAAAAGAAGCGGAGGACACGGAGAGTAGGAGCAGAAGGAGCAGTGGAAACGGTCTGGCGAACCGGTCAGTTGAAGCACTGGTGGGCGACGTAGCACTTGCAGATGGAGTGCGTGGCCGGCGGTCAATCAGTCATCAGACCCCGACGGGCAGCAGGAGTAGGGGCCCTGGTAGTGAAACGCCGGCCAGGGTAGAGGCCCGCAGCGTGTCGGCCTGAAGTCACTGATGAGCAGGTGTAGCAGAGAACGGGCAGGTGAAGTGGAGACCCAATGAAGCGCTGGCCAGGCCCAAGATAAAAGGGTAGCGCACCAGCGCGCACGAAGCCCGAGATTGCAGAGTTTCGGAGAAAGCCAAAAACAAGGTCACCAAAGGTAAACCCCTTCGCTATCGATTTAGAAGTGCTGATAGTATGAAAATATGAAGCGAAAATGATTTGTTAATGTGTTCTTATGGTTTAAAACGTTACAGGGTCCTATGAAAATAAAGGTGAAACAAAATATACAGCTATACAGCTCAGCAAGTATCCAGCTGAACATACTGGAAAATGACATGTAAGTAGCATAACACTACATTTTGGGGGAAAAGTGTAGTGTAGTGTTATGCTACTTACATGTCATTTTCCAGTATGTTCAGCTGGATACTTGCTGAGCTTGTATAACTGTATATTTTGTTTCACCTTTATTTTCATAGGACCCTGTAACGTTTTAAACCATAAGAACACATTAACAATTCATTTTCGCTTTGTATTTTCACACTATCAGCACTTCTAAGGCGATAGCGAAGGGGTTTACCTTTGGTGACCTTGTATTTGGCTTTCTCCGAAACTCTGCAATCTCGGGCTTCGTGCGCGCTGTTGCGCTACCCTTTTATCTTTCGCTGTTATGTAATTTTGGCTATGTGAACTTGTTGATTTTTCTATTACGAGCCTGAAACCAAAATCTGACATTTATTATGTTGTTGTTTATCTGGTTGTCATGGCAATGTCCATTCAAACTCGTTAGCGGTCTGATATGTTTGCTTCAATACTTTTACAATAATACTTTTTCTCTCTTGGCCACTCACAAAAATTGCTTTTAATTTAAATAATTTTTATAACTCTCCAAAAAGGGTATAAGAGCGGAACATTTCTGAAATTCTGGAGTCTCACTTCAGCTCTCAAGCAAGAAGCATCACCTAAAGGCCTTATCCCGGGGTCGCACTGCCCCGGGATCCTGCAAGCCGCTACTGCTACGCCTCCTGACTTGGCGAGCCTCTACCCTGGCCAGCGCTTCATTGGGTCTCCACTTCACCTGCCCGTTCTCTGCTACACCTGCTCATCAGTGACTTCAGGCCGACACGCTGCGGGCCTCTACCCTGGCCGGCGTTTCACTACCAGGGCCCCTACTCCTGCTGCCCGTCGGGGTCTGATGACTGATTGACCGCCGGCCACGCACTCCATCTGCAAGTGCTACGTCGCCCACCAGTGCTTCCACCGACCGGTTCGGCAGACCGTTTCTACTGCTCCTTCTGCTCCTACTCTCCGTGTCCTCCGCTTCCTTTTTTTTTTAAATCGGGTACCTGTATTTTCTATAAAACCTGTCTCATTTCATCCACCCTCATCTTCCTATCATTTTTCTAAAGTCATTGTATATAACCCTAATAAACTGTCATTTCTAAATTTTATCCCGGTTGTTTTCTGTTAGGTTCTGGTTAGGTTCATATCGCTACACGACATTTTGAATGGGTCAAGGTCCGGGAAACGTTTGTTATAAGTTCTAGGAATCCTTTAACATGTACTATTAGAGGCATAATCAGTGCGATCGGAAGGTACAAAAACATATTCGTGTGTCGTGTACGTTTCGTCGGGACAGTAAGGATCAGCATGTCTGTTACCAATCTAGGGCAGTCTAGTGCGCCAGAGCACACATCGTGTAGAAGTGACATGTCAGCCAGTACACGTCTATCTCTTAGTGGTAAGATGTTAAACCGGTCACATAACGCAGGGTAATCGGCGCGAGAATTCCGAGAGCGGTAGTTCAAAAAATTTAAAAACTTTTTTGCATGTTTTCAATGGCAATATCATGTGTTGTGTAAAGTGGGTTCCAAACTGGACTGCAGTATTCGAGAACGCTTCGTACGTAAGCGAAATAGACAATTTTAATACAAGTAGTGTCTGTAAATTCGTTACACGTGCGAAAGAGGTAACCCAGATTTTGATAAGCTTTTTTGATTATATGGTTTAAAATGAGCTGAAAAGGTTAATTTTGTGTCGAGAATAACGCCCAGGTCTCGGACGATATTGCATTTATTTATTGCAGTGTCATTTAACTTGTAATCAAAGGAAATTGGATTGTTTTTTCTTGTGAATGTTATGTATACACACTTATATGTGTTGACGCCAATACGGTTCTTATAATAATAAGCAGTAAGTCTGTCGAGATCTTCTTGTAAAAGAAGCAAATCATCGCTATTACGGACATTGATGTAAATTTTCGTATCATCGGCGTATAAGAGGAATTTGGCATATTTAAAACATCCCGTGATGTCTTACAAATATGCCGCGTAGAGGAGGGGTCCCAACAAGGAGCCTTGGGGTACCCCTGAGGGTATGCCAATGTAATCCGACCGGAAACCACCAACAACTACGGCCTGCCTGCGGTTTGTCATGTAGGACTCAGTCCATCGAAACAAATCACCCCGTTTACCCAATGAACGTAATTTACCGAGAAGGATGATGTGGTCTACTTGATCAAAGGCCTTTTGCCCATGAGAGGACATACCATGAAGGACGTCACTGGCAAATACGGCCAAGTTGGACGTGGTAGACCGACCCCTGATGAAGCCATGTTGAACGACGGGATAAATATGCTCAAATACAAACTTTTCGAGCATTTTGCCAAAGGTGTTTAAGATAGATATGGGACGGTAATGCTCCACATCCAACCTAGACCCCTTTTTGTATACCGGTACAATGTGGGCTTCTTTCCATTTAGAAGGAAAAAAAGATTCCCGAATAGACCTGTTAAATATGACGCAGAGCGGTTTAGCCAGTAATTCACCACATCTTTTGATAAAGCTAGGAGGTATGCTGTCATTCCCAGCACTTTTGTTAGGATCAAGACTTTCGGTTAGCTTAAATACACTTTCTTCACTAACTGCAAAATAATTAATGCTGTTCTCGAAATTGCTCGAAGCTTCCTGGTTTGAATATTTATCTGCCGGTTTTATAAACATCTTTTCGATGTACTGACTGAAGCCTTCACAAATCTCATAATTTCTTTATTGCACACCAATGATATAAAAAAGAGTTACATAAAAAAAGTGTACAAAGGCGAGCTTATCTCGAATAAGAGATCTCTTTCAGCAAACCAGGTTAAAGTTGGAGATGTTGATTGCTGAGCAGGGGTAGACCTATGTGTACAACAATATTACGAAATAAACGAGTACTTACATAAATATTAATAAATAAAATAAAACATTTAATGACTATGATTATATACTAAATACTTATTATGTAGTACTAACTACTACTATTATATATAAATATGCTAATAAATACTTACATACATACTACCTGTAATTCTAATGAGAGAGGTAATGCTTGCACGCGACTTTTAAATATATTGAGAGTAGGACTGTCCCTGATGGTGCCAGGGAGTGCATTCCACAACCGAATGGCCCGGAATCTAAACCCGTGCTCATAGGACGCGGTGTTATGCTGTGGAGTTGTGAGCAAAGAAAATGCGTGAGTTCTCCGAGGCCTGCTGGAAGAAAGAAATTGAAAACTGTCTCGTAGGAAAGTTGGATAGCGTGGATTCCGTAAAATGTTGTAGAGGAAATTGAGAATGTGAGAATCCCGGCGAAGACGGATCGGCAGCCACTTTAACTCCTTGCGATGTTGTGATACATGGTCGTACTTGCGCAGCCCGAAGATAAACCGAATCCTGAGATTTTGAAGTCGTTCGAGTTTGTTCAGTAGTTCTTCGTTAGCACTGACCCAGCATACATCAGCATAGTCGATGAGGGGTAGAAGGAGAGACTGAGCGAGTGTGATTTTGGTCTGTCGAGGCAAGAAGTACTGAAGTCTCCTAAGAGAGTGAAAAGTCGCAAATACTCGGCGACTGACTTCATTGACATGCGAAAACCAGGACAGCTGGTTATCAAAGATAAGACCCAGGTTTTTAGCCTTGTCGCTATATATGATTATGGTACCATTAAAAGTGACAGGTGGAATGGGCTGTTGCTGGAACAAGTTAAGAGAATGTCTGGTACCTATAATCATAGCCTGGGACTTGCTCGGGTTGACCAGTAGTCCGAAAAATGAAGCCCAGCTTCTCACCCCCTCCAAATCAGCGTTCAGTGCCGCAACAACAGAGTTTACATCGTTATAAGAGAAGTGGCGATAAATCTGGAGATCATCAGCATAAAGATGATATGAGGAAGAAAGGATGTCCGAGATGGAGTTTATGAAAATCGAGAACAGAATAGAGAAAGAATACCACCTTGAGGGACGCCTGAAAGGAGGTCATCCCATGCAGTGGAAGTCTCTTCCGACCTGATACGCTGTTGCCGATCTCTCAAATAAGAGTCGAACCAGCTGGCAGAGAAGGAAGAGACGTTCAGGGATCTGAGAAGCTCAACGAGAATGTCGAAATCTACGCTGTTGAAGGCACTACTGAAATCAAGTAAAGCCAACACGGAAAGCTGTTTGCGGTCCATGGCTAGCTGGATGTCATCTGTGACCTTCAGCAGAGCCGTGGCGGTGCTATGACCCGGTCGAAATCCTGACTGGAACTTGTTTAGCAGATTGTTTGAGGAGAGGTAATAGGAAAGCTGGTTATGGACAATGGTCTCAAGGACTTTGGAGAGGATGGGCAATATTGAAATGGGACGGTACTCTTTGAAAGAGGTGGGACTGAGTAGAGGTTTTGGGTAGTGGGATGACTAGTACTTTTTCCACACTGTGGGGACAACGCCATTAGATAAAGAATAGTTTATAACGTGTGTTATTTGATCTGATCTCTTTCTCTACATTAAGCCTTCTACCTCCTGAGACCATGGAACTAGGGAACTAGTTTTCCTTTTAGACTTAATGTATGACCATAAGTATTTTGGATCACTCTTAATAGTTTTCTGAGCCCTGCCTAAGTATAATTTATAGCACTCATCCTGTAATGCCTTTTGTCTCTTTCTTAGAAGGGAATGGGCACTGTAGTCATTTGGATTATTAAACCGCTTCCAGTGTGCATGTGCCTTGTCTTTCTCTCTGATAATGCAGATAAGAGCCCAACTGTACCAGATCGGGTAACGCTTAGTTGTCCAAGTAATGACTTGTGGAACGTGCTCTTCAATCACAGCTTTCAATTTATTATAAAGTATTGAGGTTGCGTCGTCTACCGTGCCTGCATTAAGAGCGGTTGTCCAGTCATAAGATGTAAGAGCCCCGTTGATTTTATTGTAGTCACCTTTCCGGAATAAGTACTTACGCCGTGGTACATGGCAAAGCGGTGGGACCGTGATCTCTTTGGCGTTCATGCTGAGTGTTGTGTGAGCTAGATCTTTTTTAACCAGGGGGTCATCGCATTTGGTTACGAGTAAAGACAAAGTGGAAAAAAATAGGTCTAAAGTGTTGCCGGAAACGTTAGTGAATTCATTAAACTGACGCAGACCCAACAGATCTGCATGATGAGTTAGTTCGAGTGCTGAGTTTTGAAGTTCAACTGTTCCGCGTCTAGTGAGAATGGGCCTACCAGTATGCCATTGAACCATACTGAGGTTAAAATCTCCGGCCACAATGTGAAAATCATCTGGATGTGCTGTTATAAAGTCTGACATCATATTAGTAAATTTTATTATCCGCGTTGCATGTTTGTTTTTATCGGGTGGTATGTGAGCTAACCCGATATGGAGATCTCGTTGCGAACCAAATGATCAGCCGTCTATAGACACCCACAGATATTCGACCACATCATCTTGCCGCCAGTCAGTGCGCAGGCGAGCATTGAGGCGCGCGGCTATTCACATAAAAATACCTCCCGCCCTTGAACCTCGGTGGCGGCAAAATATATTGTACTTGCTAGTAGCTAGTTCAGAGTCAAGTACGCCCGCCTGCAACCAAGTTTCACTTATAAGTATAATATCGTGATCGCAACTTAGTACACTGTTGTAAAAAACTGAAGTGTTAGTATTGCGACCACGAACATTTTGATAATAGACGCGGAGGTTATTGAAGTTAGCTCTGGTAACAAGATATACCTGAATGTTTACACAACACATTTAGCGAGTAATACAGATAGGTACCTAATCCATGCGCATGCCGATGAGAATGCAAAATAAACGTATGTATTACAGTAATAAGTAAGATCCCAGGCGATGTTAGGTTGATGTAAATTGTTTTTGTGAGTGAGTGTTTGTTAACCTTTAACCAGGAAATGTACTAAAGAGGACCACCAAACTTTCGACCTTATGGCTTGGTAATAAATGCGTAAACCAATGAAAAATCTGCATGCTCATAACCTGGTTAGGGGTTAAGTGAGTAATTGTTGAGCGTGAAGTTATGTTGTTGTTGAGTATGGTTGTGGTTAAGTAAAATTATGTAATATTTATTGGATACAGAAAGTGAGATAATTAGGAGGGCTACAGTGACAGTGACTATAATAATCAAACTATTTCGCTAGAACCGACTCCTTTGAAATAAGAATGTACGGTGAACCCTCGGCTTTCCTGATGTAAACACGACAGTTTTTTGTCCAGACATACTTGTAGCCTCGGTCATGAGCAGTCTTTGTAGTTTTAGTAAACAGTAGTTTATTCTTTACTGTGAGATGCTCGTTGACATGCACTTTGCAAGGTTCACCGGCCATTCCCAACGGCCGACCGGTCAACCGGGACACTGTCGGGCCGCATAGATTAGGGCGTCCTTGGTTGCTCGGTCGCGGAATTGCACCACGATAGCCCTCGGAGTTCCTTTGACAGGACGGCTGGCCTGGACGCGGTGAGCGAACTCCATGTTACTGGGCTGCAGCGACACTCCGGCATATGCGGCGACCTTCATAACGATGTCAGGCAGGGACTCCTTGTCGGATTCGGGAACACCAACCAGCTCGACGTTCCGTATCCTTGAACATTGGTCTCGCTTGGAGCAGTCTTACTCCAGGCTGTCCACCTTTGTCATCAGCAGCTTCACAGTGTCCTTGAGCGTGACGTTTTCGCCCTGCAGCATCTTCAACTCCTTCGCTTGGCTATCCATGTTTTTCTTGACAGTGTCATATTTGTCGCTCATTTACTTGACGGATGCTTCAAGGTCTGCAATTTTCGAAAGCATGGACATCTCAAAAGATTTAAATGTATCATCTTTATAAGCAAACAGTTTGTCCGAGTCAATGTTTACAATTGAAGTCATCGGGGCGGTGGTACTGACTTAAGTGGTGGCGTTGTCCGGTGCAGGCATTGGGCTGGCCACTCCCTTCTTCGATGTTTTGCAGGTGGAACACTTCCATTTGGGTTTTGTTCATAGGCAGCATCCTTTTAAAGTCAAAATGACTTACACCGGCACATACATTATGAAAGTACTTTTGGCAGGTGTTAAATTTTAGGGAGTCATCAATCTTTAAAGTAGTGGAACATTTGTCGCATTCCATTGTTGTGTGTGTAGTAGCCTCCAAAACGAATCAAAACCAAAAAATAATAAAACAGTAAACAGTGCAGCGGATGAGTCACCCGTCAGATGGCGCAAGTTGGTAGGGACCAAATTCACTTTTAGATTTTAGGCTAAATAGACACGATCACACACAGCAAACACTTAGAATGTCCAGATTATCCTGTGTTATATGATCCGGGACATCAATGTTGCACGAAAAGTCGCTTTTAATACGAATTTCTGAATTAATTCTGTTGACTTGATCAAAAACACGTCTTGACAGTTGGGAGTACCCATGTTTTATTAACCCCTGGGCAGTGCCAACGACCGGGAGGTGGTAGTGGTAGTTGAAGTTGATTAACAAGCAATTTAATCAGGTCCAAAATCGTGGGCCTTTTTTTATAGCCGCCTAATAACGCTGGCTATAAAACGCTAAACTGACTGACAGACAGGCAATGTTAAACGAAAATGTTAATTTGTGAAAGTAAGATAAAACATTTTTTAAGGGTTCTGGCAGTTTAGGTACTATCATTAGCAGAAGTGGAAGTCGACTTCAAAACTTATTTCTTTCTAACTTTTTGTTTGTTCTTCAAAAAACCATTCAAAAACCATTTGTTTTATGACTTTTAAGTGTTGGGCTGCATGGGAAAAGAACCCTTACAGTGGTCTTCCACAACTGCTGATAATGGTACTTATTGCAAATAAACTATACAATTATTGGCAATCATAGGATTATCTACTTTTCAGTAATGATGATCTACACAAGGTAAGCGTCTGTTTTCTTGTTAATTAAGCGGCTAGATTGAAAATCTAATTTATAAAACCTGATCTATAACACCTGTTTTTTACAAAAGCAAGTTTTCATATTGCAGGATTTTGGAATAACACGAAGTGTTGATATTGACGTAAGTTATTTCTCTCATCATCCACTCATTTATCCCCATTTTTTATTAAAAGTGATGTATACTTATTTTTAATTAAATTTTAAAGATACATCCTGAGCTGTTCCGGATATTGAACGATCATGTCAATGTAAGTGTACCTATAGATAATAAAAACAAATATAGCGGTATGCTTTTTCCTATTAGGTGTGACAGAGGAACAGATGCGGCCACATTTAGCTATAGTTCTCTGACCCTCCACTATATGCCTATCAAATTTTGAAACTTTTGGCTTCGCAATACAGTCCAAAAATAGTTATACCCACTTAAGTTAAGCCCTAAGTGTTAAGCTCCCAAACCAATTTTCAGAAAGAACAATAAGTAAAAACAACCAAAAACAATGCTGTAAATATTTGCTCATATAAAAAAAAACCTTCACAGAGACAAATTTAAGATGAGGGCGTGAGGTAAGGTGTCCGCTAATTACGTGAGGTGATATTATTTATATTGCATTTGGATGAAAAACACTTTATTCATTTATATTATGATACACATACAGGCTGTTTGGAGAATGGTGCGACAAAGTTTCATTTGGGAATTGAGGGGTTGCAGTGAAGCTCGCTCAGACTATCGCCTTCGGCTCGTGCCGTAAACTTCTTAACTTGACGATTTGCAATTTAATAACTTTAGAAGTCCATGACTTTATTTTTTGTATGTAGTTATTTTTGGAACTTATTATTTATTTAGAAAGCCTACTTATCCAAGAATACGGAAAACATGTTTTTTACTATTATTATAAGAAATAGTAAAATTATTAGGGAAATAAATGGTAAAATGAATGATTTTGGGTATTTTTCTCCGGAACGTTTAGAAAACCATAAATCAACAACTGTGCAACTGAGGACAAAGTTTCAAGCCCGTTGATCCCCAAACAATACGTCGCACCTAAGTCCAAACAGCCTGTATAATTTGATATGTGATTATGTGATATAATATATGACTATTTTATGTTACAGACCGTGAAGCCAAGTGAGACGTAGAAAGATACATCACACACTAATCATATAACTTTATCTTGTAGCTATTCGAACTTTCCTGTTTAATCAAAAGCAAAAAACCAAAATATTGAATTCAAAATAAAATATGTGCAATAAAAAATGGGTTCGTTTAATCTTTATTTCTAATAGGTCTAACCGATTAAAGTCGTATACAGGTTATAACAGAAAACTAGCAGATCCAGGGAAGGGGGGCTCAAGCCCTACCCAAAAGCAGTGACTACGAGGCGCCGCGAGAGCAGTTAATATATGCAGTGGAAGCAGTGAATATTACTTCTATTTGCTAGCCATGTGATATTTCCGGGGCGACGCTCATTACTCGACTCGCTAGGCATGTGATATTTCCGGGGCAACGCTCATTACTCGACTCGCTAGCCATGTGATATTTCCGGGGCGACGCTCATTACTCGACTCGCTAGCCATGTGATATTTCCGGGGCGACGCTCATTACTCGACTCGATAGCCATGTGATATTACCGGCGCGACGCCACTCCTAGCTGATCAAGTGGGTTGCTCATTACTTGACTCGCTAGCCATGTGCTATTTCCGGGGCGACGCTCATTACTCGACTCGCTAGCCATGTGATATTTCCGGGGCGACGCTCATTACTCGACTCGCTAGCCATGTGATATTTCCGGCGCGACGCCACTCCTAGCTGATCAAGTGGGTTGCTCATAACTCGACTCGCTAGCCATGTGAAATTCCGGCGCGACGCTCATTACTCGACTCGCTAGCCATGTGATATTTCCGGGGCGACGCTCATTACTCGACTCGCTAGCCATGTGATATTTCCGGCGCGACGCCACTCCTAGCTGATCAAGTGGGTTGCTCATTACTCGACTCGCTAGCCATGTGGTATTTCCGGGGCGACGCTCATTACTCGACTCGCTAGCCATGTGATATTTCCGGCGCGACGCTCATTACTAGACTCGCTAGCCATGTGATATTTCCGGGGCGACGCTCATTACTAGACTCGCTAGCCATGTGATATTTCCGGGGCGACGCTCATTACTCGACTCGCTAGCCATGTGATATTTCCGGCGCGACGCCACTCCTAGCTGATCAAGTGGGTTGCTCATTACTCGACTCGCTAGCCATGTGATATTTCCGGGGCGACGCTCATTACTCGACTCGCTAGCCATGTGATATTTCCGGCGCGACGCTCATTACTAGACTCGCTAGCCATGTGATATTTCCGGGGCGACGCTCATTACTAGACTCGCTAGCCATGTGATATTTCCGGGGCGACGCTCATTACTCGACTCGCTAGCCATGTGATATTTCCGGCGCGACGCCACTCCTAGCTGATCAAGTGGGTTGCAGCTGTGTGAACTTGGCACCCGACATTAAAAAAAAATGCGTTTTTCGAAAAATATAGATGTGTAGTGGATACTAGTAAAACAATTTTCATTAGTAGTAACTCAAAAAAAAAAATATGATGAAAAAAACAAACTTAGCCCCCGAAATTTGAAAAACCAAGTTTATTCAGATATTTCTTATGAATAATCTTTAGTAGTGGATTGTAGTGCAATTTAATTCGTTTGTAGTAAAACAGAAAAAAATATAAAAAAAAAACGTTTTGGAGATTTTTCCAAAACGATTTGTATGACCTAAATTCTATTACGAAGGCCTAACGATTACTACAAAAGCTGAGGAAGGTTCGTAGAGGTTTATAGTGGATGAATTTTTAATAGTAGTAATATCCTTTTTTATTAGAAGTGATAACGTAAAAAAAAACTGGTTGAGTCGTAATTTTTACTGAATAATTCTCCTTCAAAAGGATATACGATTACTACAAACGATAAAATTGACTGAGGAAGGTTCGTAGAGGTTTATAGTGAAATAATATTTGACAGTAGTTGCATTGTTTTAAAATTAGAAGTGACCAAGTAAAAAAAAAACTGGTTTGGTCGTAATTTTTATTGAATAATTCTCCTTCAAAAGGGTATACGATTACTAAGAACGGTAGAATTGACTGAAGAAGGTCCGTAGAGGTTTGTAGTGAAAGATTTTTTGATAATAGTTGCATTCTTTTAAAATTAGAAGTGATTAAGTAAAAAAAAACTAGTTTGGTCGTCATTTTTACTGAATAATTCTCGTTCAAAAGAATATACGATTACTACAAACGGAAAAATGAACAGAGGAAGGTTTGTAGTGAAAGAGTTTTTGATAGTAGTTGCATAATTTAAAATTAGAAGTGATAAAATAAAAAAAATTGGATTGATCGTCATTTTAACTGAATAATTATCGTTCAAAAGGACATACGATTACTACATATGGAAGAATGAACAGAGGATGGTTTGTAGAGGTTTGTAGTGAAAGAATGTTTGATGGTAGTTGCATTGTTTTAAAATTAGAAGTGATTATGTAAAAAAAAACTAGTTTGGTCGCCATATTTACTGAATAATTCTAGTCCAAATGAATATACGATTACTACATACGGAAGAATGAACAGAGGATGGTTTGTAGTAGTTTTTGGTGAAAGAATTTTTGATGGTAGTTGCATTGTTTTAAAATAAGAAGTGATTAATTAAAAAAAAACTGATTTGGTCGTATTTTTTATTGAATAATTCTCATTTAAAATGGTATACGATTACTAAAAATGGTAGAATGAACAGAGGAAGGTTCGTAGAGGTTTGTAGTGAATGAATTTTTGAATGTAGTTGCATTATTATAAAATTAGAAGTGATTAAGTAAAAAAAAAACTAGTTTGGTCGTCATTTTTACTGAATAATTCTAGTCCAAATGAATATACGATTACTACATACGGAAGAATGAACAGAGGATGGTTTGTAGAGGTTTGTAGTGAAAGATTTTTGATGTTAGTTGCATTGTTTTAAAATTAGAAGTGATTAAGAAAAAAAAAACTGGTTTGGTCGTATGTTTATTGAATAATTCTCCTTCAGAAGGATATACGATTACAACAAACAGAAGCATGAACAGAGGAAGGTTCGTAGAGGTTTGTAGTGAAAGAATTTTTGATGGTAGTTGCATTGTTTTAAAATTAGAAGTGATGAAGTAAAAAGAACTGGTTATGTCGTCATTTTTAATGAATGATTTTCTTTCATAAGGATATTTCATAATTTTTCATAATTCTTTATTGCACACACATATTCAATTTAAAAGGTAACATTAGGAGAAATCATATGTACAAAGGCGAGCTTATCTCTAAAAAGAGATTTTTTCCAGAAAACCAAGGCATGAAAGGGAAATGTATCATGAATGGGTAGGCAGTGTACAATATCTAATATCTAATTTATACTAAAATACATATAATATAAAATACGGAAAATAAAATACTTATATACCAGACTACTAAATACAATACATACATATATGTACCTGCAAATATAGTTTATATATTATAATGATATACCTACATACTATAACTCTCACGAAAGAGAGAGGAAGTGCTCTTTTACCCGGTTTTTGAAAGAGATAATAGTGGGAATGTCTCTTATAGTGCAAGGTAGTGCGTTCCACAGTCGGACCGCCTGCAGCCTGAATGAGTGTTCATATGCCGAGGTGTTATGCCTTGGAGTGGCTAAGAATGAGACCGTGTGAGATCTCCGGTGCCGATCTCCTGAAAAGAGATACTCAAAGCGTTCTCGAAGGTAGCTGGGGTAGCGCGGGTTTTTCAATATATTGAAAAGATAAGAGAGAATATGAGTGTCTCGGCGACGACGAATTGGAAGCCACCCCAATTCTTTGCGATATTGAGAAACATGGTCGAATTTGCGCAACCCGAAGATAAACCGAATCCCAAGATTCTGAAGTCGTTCGAGTTTGTTCAGTAGATCTTCGTTCGCGCTCGCCCAACAGACATCGGCGTAGTCGATTAGCGGCAGAAGAAGGGACTGAGCAAGGGTGATTTTGGTCTGCCGTGGCAAGAAGTACTGCAAACGCCTGAGGGAGTGAAAAGACGCAAAGACCCGTCTGCTCACCTCGCTGACATGTGGAGACCAAGACAGCAGGTTGTCAAAAATAACCCCAAGGTTTTTCGCCTGATCTGTATACTCTATTGTGATGCCATTATATAACACAGGAACAATATGTTTTTGTATCAAGGAAAGCGTGTGCCTGGTACCTAAAAGCATGGCTTGTGATTTGGTCGGGTTTACCAACAAACCGTATGATAAGGCCCAGTCTTTCACATTCTCGAGGTCAATAGGATAATAGGTCGAGGATATACGATTACTACAAACGGAAGAATTGACTGAGGAAGGTTCGTAGAGGTTTATAGTGAGTGAATTTTTGATAGTAGTTGTATTGTTTTAAAATTAGAAGTGATTAAGTAAAAAAACTGGTTTGGTCGTCATTTTAACTGAATAATTCTCGTTCAAACGAATTTACGATTACTACAAACGAAAAAATGAACAGGGGAAGGTTTGTAGACGTTTTTAGTGAAAGAATTTTCGAAAGTGGTTGCATGGCTTTAAAATTAGAAGTGATTAATATATAAAAAAAAAAGTTTGATCGTAATTTTTATCTAATGATTCTCGTTCAAACGAATATACGATAACTTCAAACAAAAGAATGAACAGAGGAAGGTTTGTAGACGTTTGTAGTGAATGAATTTTTGAAAGTTGTTGCATTGTTTTAAAAATAGAAGTGATTAATTTAAAAAAAACTGGTTTGGTCGTAATTTTTATTGAATAATTCTCCTTCAAAAGGATATACGATTACTATAAACGGAAGAATGAACAGATAAAAGTTCGTAGAGGTTTGTAGTGAATGAATTTTTGATAGTAGTTGCATTATTTTAAAATAAGAAAAGAAAAACTACACCTTCCTCTGTTCATTATTTCTTTTGTAGTAATCGTATATGCTTTTGAACGAGAATTATTTAGTAAAATTGACGAACAAACCATTTTTTTTATTTCTAATTTTAAAAGTATGCAACTACTATCAAAACTTCTTACACTAAAAACCTGTACGAACCTGCCTTTGTTAATTCTTTCGTTTGTAGTAATCATAAATCCTATTGAACGAGAATCATTCAGTAAAAATGAAAAACTAACCAGTTTTTTTTTACTTTTTTACTTCTTATTTTTTTTAAATACATTTAATATCAAAAATTAATTCACTACATACTTCTACGAACTTTTATCTGTTCATTCTTCCGTTTGTAGTAATTGTATATCCTTTTGAAGGAGAATCATTCAATAAAACCAGTTTATTTCACTTAATCCCTTCTAATTTTGAAAGAATGCAACTACTATCAAAAATTCATTCACTTACAAACCTCTACGAACTTTCCTCTGTTCATTCTTTGGTTTGTTGTAATCGTATATCCTTTTGAAGGAGAATTATTCAATAAAAATTACGACCAAACCAGTTTTTTTTAAATTAATCACTTCTTATTTTAAAACAATGCAACAACTTTCAAAAATTATTTCACTACAAACGTCTACAAACCTTCCTCTGTTCATTTTTTTGTTTGTGCTAATCGTATATTCGTTTGAACGAGAATTATTCAATACAAATTACGACCAAACCATTTTTTTTTTAAATTAATCACTTCTAATTTTAAAACAATGCAACCACTTTCGAAAATTCTTTCACTACAAACGTCTACAAACCTTCTTCTGTTCATTCTTTCATTTGTAGTAATCGTATATCCTTATGAAAGAAAATCATTCAGTAAAAATGACGACATAACCAGTTTTAATTTATTTAATCACTTCTTATTTTAAAACAATGCTATCAAAAATTCTTTCACTACAAACCTCTACGAACCTTCCTCTGTTCATGCTTCTGTTTGTTGTAATCGTATATCCTTCTGAAGGAGAATTATTCAATAAACATACGACCAAACCAGTTTTTTTTTACTTAATCACTTCTAATTTTAAAACAATGCAACTACCATCAAAAATCTTTCACAACAAACCTCTACAAACCTTCCTCTGTTCATTCTTTGGTTTGTAGTAATCGTATATTTCTTTGGACTAGAATTATTCACTAAGAATGACAACCAAACTAGTTTTTTTTTACTTAATCACTTCTTATTTCAACAACTATCAACAACTATCAAAATTTATTTCATTACAAACCTCCACGAACCTTCCTCTGTTCATTCTTTCATTTGTAGTAATCGTAAATCCCTTTGAACGAAAATCATTCAGTAAAAATGACGATAAAAACCAGTTTTTTTGTTACTTTATCACTTCTAATTTTAAAAGAATGCAACTACTATCAAAAATTCATTTACTACAAACCTCTACAAACCTTCCTCTGTTCATTCTTCCGTTTGTAGTAATCGTATATCCTTATGAAAGAAATTCATTCGGTAAAAATGACGACATAACCAGTTTATTTTACTTTATCACTTCTAATTTTAAAACAATGCAACTATTATTAAAAATTCTTTCACTAAAAGCCTCTACGGACCTTCCTCAGTCAATTCTACCATTTGTAGTAATCGTATATCCTTTTGAAGGAGAATTATTCAATGAAAATGACGACCAAACCATTTTTTTTTACTTAATCACTTCTAATTTTAAAACAATACAACTACTATAAAAAATATTTCACTACAAACCTCTATAAACCTTCCTCTGTTCATTCTTTCGATTCTTTTGTTTGTAGTAATCGTATATTCGTTTGAACGAGAATTATTCAAAAAAATGACGACCAAACCAGTTTTTTTTACTTAATCACTACTAATTTTAAAACAATGCATCTACTATCAAAATTTCATTCACTACAAATCTCTACGAACCTTTCTCTGTTCATTCTTTTATTTGTTGTAATCGTATATCCTTTTGAAGGAGAATTATTCAATAAAAATGACGACCAAACCAGTTGTTTTTTACTTAATCACTTCTAATTTTAAAACAATACAACTACCACCAAAAATTCTTTCACTACACACCTCTACAAACCATCCTCTGTTCATTCTTCCGTATGTAGTAATCGTATATTCATTTGGACTAGAATTATTCAGTAAAAATGACAACCAAACAATTTTTTTTTACTTAACCATTTCTAATTTAAAACAATGCAACTAATATCAAAAATTCATTCACCAGAAACCTCTACGGACCTTCTTCTGTTCATTATTTCGTTTGTAGTAATCGTATATACTTTTGAACGATAATTATTCAGTAAAAATGACGATCAAACCAATTTTTTTTATTTTATCACTTCTAATTTTAAAAGTATGCAACTACTATCAAAAATTATTTCACTACAAACCTGTACGAACCTGCTTATGTTCATTCTTTCGTTTGTAGTAATCATAAATCCTTTTCAACGAGATACATTCAGTAAAAATGACAAACTAACCAGTTTTTTTTTTACTTTATTACTTCTTATTTTTTTAAATACTACTATTATCAAAAATTTATTCACTACAAACCTCTACGGACCTTCCTCAATCAATTCTACCATTTGTAGTAATCGTATATCCTTTTGAACAAGAATTATTCAGTAAAAATGACGACCAAACCAGTTTTTTTTACTTTATCACTTCTAATTTTAAAACAATGCAACTACTGTCAAATATTATTTCACTACAAACTTCTACGAACCTTCCTCAGTAAATTTTATCGTTTGTAGTAATCGTATATCCTTTTGAAGGAGAATTATTCAGTAAAAATGACGACTCAACCAGTTTTTTTTAACGTTATCACTTCTAATAAAAAAAGGATATTACTACTATTAAAAATTAATCCACTACAAACTTCTACGAACCTTCCTCAGTCAATTCTAGCTTTGCTAGTAATCGTTAGGCCTTCGTAATAGAATTTAGGTCATACAAATCGTTTTGGAAAAATCTAAAAAATGTTTTTATTTTTTATATTTTTTTCTGTTTTACTACAAACTAATTAAATTGCAAAAAAATCCACTACTAACGATTAATCATAATAAATATCTGAAAAAACTTGATTTTTCAAATTTCGGGGGCTAAGATTTTTTGTCATCATATTTTTTTTTGAGTTACTGCTAACGAAATTTATTTTACTACTATCCACTACATATCTATATCTTTCGAAAAACGCAACAAAAAATATATTTTTTTAATGTCGGGTGCCAAAAGTTCACACAGCTAGTGGGTTGCTCATTACTCGACTCGCTAGCGTTGTGATATTTCCGGGGCGACGCCACTCCTAGCTGATCAAGTGGGTTTCTCATTACTCGACTCGCTAGCCATGTGATATTTCCGGGGCGACGCTCATTACTCGACTCGCTAGCCATGTGATATTTCCGGCGCGACGCCACTCCTAGCTGATCAAGTGGGTTGCTCATTACTCGACTCGCTAGCCATGTGATATTTCCGGGGCGACGCTCATTACTCGACTCGCTAGCCATGTGATATTTCCGGCGCGACGCCACTCCTAGCTGATCAAGTGGGTTGCGCATTACTCGACTCGCTGGCTGTACGGGACACCGCACATTTTCCCAATTCAGCAGTCCTGCGCGGCCGCTCAGGACAGCTGAATTGGGAAAATGTGCGGTGTCCCGTATATTTCTTTATGGTCCTTCGAACTTTCGAACAGCGGGTCCATATCGCGGAATACTGAGGTGAAAAATAACCTACTGTGTTTGTGTGTGTGTATGTGTCAAGTCATTGAGACTGTACCCCGTGGAAGATTTCGCCGACGCGTTGAACACTACGCGCAGTGACGTAGTCGACAAATCCTCGCGTCGCACACAATGGTGGGGTAAGTAGCAGTTAGGTGTCTCGTTACTTGTGCATTCACGCATGTGACCTAGATCTTCGTTATCGTTGATAAATTATTTATAATCGTTGAAGGTATTTTCAAGCTTCACCTTGCATCTTGCTCTTCAGAAATTGCATTTTCTGGGCGTTAAACATTGAACGGTTGTTGTGGATAGCCTCATTGAAAATATCTTTGATCGAGTTCCACTGGTGAAAACTCCCGCTGAAAGTTGGTATGTCGATCTTCGGTGTTGTCTTGTCTGAAGGTACATTTTTTCGTTTTTGTTGAATGATTGCTCATACTTCAAATTTCATACAAGTCGCTTTCGATTTGCCAGTGTGTGGTATCGATGATGGCCCAGCGTTTGTTTAAAGTATTCAGAGCATCTTCGAATTCCCACTTTGATCCTAAGTTTTCATTCAAGGTCCATTTCATTTCATTTCATTTCATTTATTCATCGCTTACATGTGGTATACATATGTACAAGTACAAGATGTCAAGATTAAATTTAGTCCCAGTACATGCGCCCTGCAAGGGCATTGCAATATTATTATTTTTTACTTAGGTCTAAGGTATCAAGGCATGGCTATTATATTCTATTATATATATATATATATATATATCAGTTATAGGTAAAAATTTTCTAATTTTCTGAGATTTCACTTAATAAAATTATATAATACGAATAAATATAGGTAAGTAATCAATGATTGTATTTTTTTTTTTTTATTTCAAATTAAGTTATTAAGGACATAGGTCATATTCATAATCATAAAACTCCTGAAGGCTGTAAAAGGCATTTTCTATCAAGAATTTCTTTAAAATATTCTGAAACCTTTTAAAATTTTCTGTTTCTTTTATAGTAGGTGGTAGGTGATTATATATTTTGACACACATATTATAAGGGCCTGTGTCTACTAATACTAAGTTAGAATCAGTTGCAGCTAATCTTGGGCGGGGTCTGAGATTTACAGGGCGCTCTCGAATAGGGAACATATGTCGGTTTTTCCTAACAAATAATGATAATTCCAAAATATATATTGAAGTTAAGGTGAGAATTTTGAAGATCTTGAAATAAGGTCGACAGCTGGTCATTTGGTCTATATGAGCCAATATTCTTATGCATTTTTTTTGTAAGATAAAGATTTTTTGTATGTCAACACACTTGCCCCATAGTATGATGCCATATTGAAGCTGGGAATGTGCGTAGGCATAGTAAGCCTTCTTGGCGGTTTCTAAATCGGTAGCCTTTTTTATTTCATATAGGGCGTAGGTAAAGCCAGATAATTTAGAGCTCAATTTTCTGATGTGTTGTTTCCAGTTTAGGTACGAGTCTATGTGAATTACTAAGAGGCAGTAGGTATTGACACATTCACTTGGCTTATTTTTAAATGAAAAACTTATCTCTAAAGGTGTTCTTTGATATGGATGAAACTGAATTAGTTTAGTTTTATTTAGGTTTATGTCTAGATTATGGTCCTCAAGCCAATTTACTATTGTATTGAATGTGGAGTGTAGATGGTTGTTTAGGATGTGGGCGTCATTGCCTGGGATTAAAACTGAGGTGTCATCAGCGAACAGAGTGCAAGAGTTATCTATTACTTTAGGAAGGTCGTTTATATATATCAGAAACAGCAAGCACCCCAGAGAACTGCCTTGTGGAATTGATTTGTGTACATTCACTGTTTCAGACTTGACTTTGGCGATCTCACCTGTGAGGTGGTTGTGATGGTCTATTTCTACATGTTGTGTATGATTGTCTAAGTAAGATTCGAACCATTTGAGGGCTATGCCACGTACGCCGATACCTGATAGTTTTTGTAGCAAGATATTGTATAGCACCCGGTCATAAGCTTTGCTCATGTCTAGTAAAATGCCTATTCCGTTTTTTCCATCGTTTAATGCGTGTAAGACGTTATTTATGTATTTGAAAACGGTTAGTGTTGTCGACCTCGATTTCCTAAAGCCGTATTGATTATCGTCAAAAACATTAAATTTTTCGCAAAAAGCATAGAGCTTGTTATACATAGCGGTTTCGAAAATCTTAGCAAGTGAGGACAGAAGGGCGATTGGGCGATAGTTATCGGTATTTCGTTTAGAATATTTTTTGTGTAATGGTCGAATTATTGACTTTTTTAGCAAATCAGGAAAGCAGCCGGAATTAAACGATTGATTAATCTGGTATGTTAGTGGAGCGGCTAGGAATTGAGGGCACTTTTTTAATAGTGATGTAGGAATGTCGTCGAAACCTGCGCTGTTTTTATTCTTTAATTTTTTTATAATTAGGTAGACTTCTTTTTCGGTTACAGGATGAATATAAAAAGAGTTTTTGAGCGGTGATAATACAGGTCGCCCAGGCGGTGGTGTCGAGGGATGTGTGAGATTTGAGTTTTCGCCTATAGACCGGAAATAATTGTTAAAAGTGTTTGCAATTTTTTGTGGGTTGTTTATCAGGTTGTTTCCGTCCAGAAGTTCGATGTTAGCCCTGTTCATTTTCCGATGTTTGTTCGCAGTATCTTTTACTACTTGCCACACAGTTTTAGTTAAGTTTTTAGAGTTTTTAAGTATTGTTATGTAGTGTAGTTTTCTAGATATAATGATTGCCTTTTTTAAAGTATTCGAATATTCTCTATAGTGATTTTTAAGAATTGCATTTTTTGTTTGTGATGTTAGGATTCTTAATAGGCGTTTATGCTGGCATGATTTTCTGATGCCCTTGGTTATCCATGTTTTAGTGTTTTCCTTTTTCAGTTTTACTTTAACTTTTGGGATGCATTGGTCTAATTTTTGTTTTATTATGATGTGAAAATTGTTGAAGTTTTCGTTAACGTCTGCTGAGTCTACCAGAATATTACCCCAATTTATCTTACCTAGCTCTGAGATAAATAGTTGAGTATTTAACTCGCTAAAAGTTCTCTTATATGTATGCCATGTTTTTGGCTCTTGATGTGTGTTTGTGATAGCTATGGGTATGGAAATTGTAACACCTCTATGGTCAGATAACCCGAATTCTGTAGTGGTTACTGTTGTATTGATTTGGCTGAAATTGGTGAAAACAAGGTCTATGCAAGTGCTTGTTTCTGATGTAATTCTAGTTGGTTCGTGATTTTTCAGGTGGAAATCGAAACTTCTGAAGAGGTCTATTAGTCTTAAGCGGGCTGGGGTCGCTACTAACATATTTACGTTGAAGTCACCACCTACTATAATGGTTTTCTTTTTGTATTTTTGTTGTACAGCCTGCAAGAGCTTTCCTAACGAATTATGAAAGAGATCTTTCTTTCTGGAGCTATTAGGTTAGTATATTATGATAATTATTATATTTCACGAAGGGACTTCAATGCCACAGACTTCGAAAGCCATTTCGGTATGTAGACATTTTAGGTATATCGAGCAGTTCAACAAAATCTAGGTTTTCCCTAACATATATACCCACACCTCCACGAATATGGTGCTTTCTACAAAAATAGGAAGCTGGTTTGTAACCTGTAATTTTCACAAGATCTATCTCCTTTTCTGACAACCACGTTTCACTAACACATAAAATAGTATTTTTCTTAATGAAAGAGTCTGTCTCTATCAGAGGTATGTTGTGTTTTAAGCCTCCTACATTTTGATATAGTAAACTTGAGCTAGTTACGAAAGTTATGGCTATTATCAATGGATGAGTTTGTATCTTGGAAGGTTGTCCTTTCATTGACGTGATTTGTTGCTGAAGTTTTGTCGTCGGCGGGCATGGCTCTATTTGTGAGTGGTATTGTGTTTGATGTTGTGTCCAGATATGGCTTCCCGTTGATCAGGAGATGGTTGTTGCGGATGATCGCGTGTTTGCCTTCTTTCCGTGCCTCGCAGAGTGTTCTGACTAGGTTTTTCCTTTGTTTAAGCGATTCCTCATCTAAAAAAGTAGAGAGGCTCAAACCTGCAGTCCTAAAGTACTGCTTGTTGTCAATGATGTACTTAGCCATTCTCTTGCTTATCAGTTCAATAGCTACTGGTCTTCTGTTTCCTCTGCGACCCAATCTACGTAGATCTTCAATGTATCCGTCTATATTAACATCCAGGATGTCCCTAAATATATAGGTGATTCTTCTGAAGAGTTCGTTTTCATCTTCCCAATTAGGTTGATCTTAACCGTATAGGATTATTGTCTTTGTATGGTCACTTTTGGGAGCAGTTTCCGATCTGGGCATTTGTTGATGATGTACTGTATCTTATTTCTTCTTTCAGGGTAGACAGTTGTTCCTCTATTAAACTGATTCGACCTATTAGTTTTCCAATTTGCTGGTTTGATTCATCTTGGTCTAATTTTAAAGTGCCAATGTTATTGTCTATTTCTATTTTTAAGTTTTTTATTGCAATTTGTATCTCTTGCTGTAACAGTGACTTAATTTCAGTCTTAATTTCCTCGACTATTTTTGAGTTGTTTTTCAATAGCTTGGTGTCGAGAAGCACACTTATTTTGCCGATTATCCCGGAATTTTCCATTTGTGAATCGAGTATGGTATCTCCAAATAAATTCTCGTCTATTATTCTTTCACATGATGATTCGTCGGTATCATTCAGAAAGCCTGGGAAACTCATGTTTTCCAACTTTTTCTTTGGTTGTCTGCGCTGAGTAATATTTGCATTCGCGTCATCTAACTGTTTTTCAGGAATCGGTGCATAGGTGTGTCTAATGGGTGTATTGTCGTTGTTATTCCTAGGTTGTTTGCAGATACAACTTGGGCATTTCCATTCTCTTGGTTGTTGGTTGACAGGGTGGAAAGAAAGGTAATATATTTTTTCACTAACATTAGCACAGGTAAGGTCGTATTCTCTTTTGCAGATATGGCATTTCATTAGTTGTTTGTTGCCTATTTCTTGATTGCAGCTTGCACATATAGCCATTTTTGAGTTTTTAGTTCGTTCGAGGTTCATGTAGTTGTGGTTCATCTCTATAATCTCTAACTAGGCCTCAAAACAGCACAACGACTGTAGCGCCCTCTGTTGAGTTTTTGTGAAAGGTTGTTAACTATGTAGATCTTAGGGCACACGTTGTTCTTCAATTTTCTGCTAGATGTCGTTATGATCTTTGTCACTAATTGGCGTTGGTGATTAGTTTTCGGTGTTTATTTTAGGTTATTTTTGTTACTTTCTTTTTATTCCATATAATGACATGACGATTGCACTTGGTATAATTTTCCTTCCTATGCGTAATGTGCTCGTTCACCAAAAAATAAAAAAATAAAAAAATTATAAACCTGGGGATAGGTAACGAACCATAGGTCCTCCACTGTGTTGCGAAGACAGCCTCCTTAACCGTTTCGGCTATCAAGTATTGAATAACACTTGATGAAAAATTGGTATGTAAGTATTGCGGTGTAGATGCAGCGTGGAAGATGAGTGTGCTATGTCGTTAATGGACTTTGCACTGACGCGATTTATCACTTATGTCCAGATTTTGCGTGTTTATTCACTGAGTTTTAAGTTTGTTTGAGTTTAATTTACATATTGGTATTGTTATGTAGTGAATTTTGAATAATTTTAGCTTGTTTGACACCTTGGTTTTGTTCACTGCTGTACTGTCTATAAAGTTGATTTAAAGTGTAAATTTTCACATTTATATCACATTTATTATCATATTTTTATAGTATATGTATAGCATATCACTTGGTTTACACTATTACACAAATGTTTACTATATATTCGTCTTGTTATTATTTTTTATTTAATTATTTTCACGGAGGTACATTTTGTACGATGTTTACGTTGCAGCGCCCTCTAGCGCTGTCCAGATTGCATATAGAGAGAGAACGCCTTGAAGTTGCTCTGTTGCTTGCGCAAGTTTTCCTCCAGCTTGCTGCCACTCCCTTTTGATACGAGAGTTGGAGGGTGACTTGAATTTGATGATTGATTATTGATTGCTGGATTTTGATTTTGCTGTTCAGGAAGCGGATTATCTTTGGTCTCCTGAAACTGATCTTCGCTACATAGAGGCCGGTTTTCTTTACCATAACTCCAAAGGAACACCTTGATGTCATTGTAGACTTTCAATGTTGATTGATATTGATTTTCTGTGAAGTATTTGTCCGTTCTTTCATCGAATTCGCACAACTTGATATGATTTTGCTGATACTCTTGTCAATACGAATCCAAAGTAGACAGTCGTCTCTTGATATGAGTAGGGATTTTTGTGATCTGGCCCTTCTTTATTGAAATTAATAAGCTGTCTTTTGATTTTGATGATGTCAATAGAGTATTATCTTTAACCTTGAATTGGTTCACAGTTAACAATTTATTGTTAAATGCTGGTAAAACCAAATGTATCAAATTCTCACTTCCAAATGCCAGGCAAGTTGGGACCAGTTTAGTGTTGGACAGCAATACCTTAGAATTAGTAAATGACACGAAGTTTCTTGGAATAACCATTGATAACAAATTGCAGTGGGGACCCCACATAGAAAAATTGGCTGGTTAATTAAGTTCTGCGGCTTACGCTGTTAGGAACATCAGACAAAACACGGATGTGGCTACATCTAGGCTAGTATATTTTAGTTACTTTCATAGTGTCATGTCCTATGGTATCTTGTTGTGGGGGAAAGCAGCGGATATTCAAACTATTTTTATTTTACAGAAAAGAGCTATTCGAGCAATTTATAATTTAAAACGCACAGACTCCTTAAGACAGCTTTTTAAAGAAATTGACATACTAACTGTAGCTAGTCAATTTATTTTCGAAAATATAATGTATACTACGCAAGAACCTTACAAAATTTCCCAAACTTAGCGATAGCTGTAATGTTAACCTAAGACATAATCACAGACTACTTGCGCCCCGGTTTAGACTCGCGAAGGTTAGCAATTCTTTCAAGGGTCAATGCATTCTCTACTACAACAAGATACCTCTGGAGATCTTGAAATTGCCATTTGAGCAATTTAAAATCCATGTTAAAGCGACTTTGTCGAAAAAAGGATATTACAATGTTCAAGATTACTTAAATGACGGGTCTGTATGGGGTTAATCTGGCTCAACACAGACCTTGCTGTTAATAATTTTGTAATTATTTATTCCTGCTTATTAATTATGATAATGACTAAATATTATATTTTGTATTAGTTAAGCATAAGCAATTTTTAAAAAGAGATCTGAAAATCAATCTGTGGGAGTTTCTACGCCCTCCTTCTCCCACAGTGGTCTAATGTAGAGAAGTGGCAAAAAATGACGATTGCTATGTATATGTAAATATCTACAGTAATAAAGACTTTTGGAATTTGGAATTTGTCATATTCATATTCATATTCATATTTATTTATTGATAACGTCAGTTACAAGTCATTTTGTAAATATAGTTAGTTCATGAATGTCAAATAAAATTACATTAAAATTAAATTGTGTCAAATTAAATTAAAATAATAATAATAAATTATATTGAATTATATAAAAATATGAAAATAGAATAATTTACTTAATTAACACAAATGTTGTCTACCTAGTTGGGTAGGTCTAGGAATTCCGAAAAAGAATAGAAGGTTTGCTCGACAAGCCAGCGCTTCAGGCGCAGTTTGAAAATGCTTGGATTGGGAGCATCGGTTACGTTGGCGGGAAGACGATTATATACTGCCGGACCCATGACGTGAGTCATCTTCGATGACTTCCCCAATGTGTGGGGGACCGTCGCGAGTTTGTGACCGTGGCGGTGTGTTTTGCGGAGCGTGCGGAATGAGTCTAGGTTTTCGCGCACGTAGACGGCCACTTGCAGAATGGTGACGGACGGCAACGTCAGGATCCTGAGCGCTTTGAAGTGAGGCTTCGCGGAGACGTCCCAGCGGACCTGGACTATAGCTCTCACGGCTCGCTTTTGCATCCTGAATGCCCGTTCCCAATCTGCTGCGCATCCCCACAGTTCGGCTCCGTACTGCACCAGCGAATGCACTGTAGCGAAGTAGCACGACTTCACTATGTCGCGCGGCACCGTGCGTGCCAGCCGACGCAGCGCGAAGCACGCGCCGCTGAGCCGCGCACACAGCCTGTCCACGTGCGCACTCCACGTGAGGCCGCGGTCCAGCTCGAAGCCCAGAAACGTTGTCGCCTCCACCTGCTCGACCCGCTCTCCGCCCACATGGACGTTCAGCGGGACGGGATGGCGGCCTGACAGGTCGAAGTGGAGAAAGTGGGTTTTTTTCAAGTTAAGGACGAGGCCGTTGTCGCGGAACCAGTGAGACAGTTCGGTTATTGTATGGTTTAGGCTTAGCTCAAGGCCTCCAATCGTTTTGTTCGTTATAATTCCTGCCACATCGTCAGCGTACATATATAGTTCGCTGGAGGTCATTGCTTGTGGCAGGTCATTGAGCAAGAGCGAAAACAGAATATTGGATACAGAAGAGCCCTGAGCAACCCCCATATGTGTCATCACTGGTTTTGATCTCGTCCTGCCTCCATCACCAACAACGATCTGGGTACGGTTTTTCAGAAAATCCGCTACTAGAGATAGGGGCTTTCCATCGATACCGTAATGCCGGAGTTTGACGGCGAGAACACCGTGATCAGCCACGTCGAAGGCCTTCGAGAGGTCGCAGCAGAGTACTGCCACCTGGAGCTTTTTCTCTCTCGCCTCGAGCACGCGTCGCACCACGACCCTCGTCAGCGCAGTCGTCGAGCGTCCCGCGCGGTACGCGTATTGCCGGTCCGACAGCGCTTCAGTCGACGCTAGAAATTCAAGGAGTCGGGAGCTAAGGCCGTTCTCTAAGATCTTGGACAGTATGGGCACGACTGCGACTGGTCTGTACCCATCGATATTCCCCCTCTTTCCTTTCCCCTTGAATATCGGTGCTATTTTGCTCTTCTTTAGCGCTGTCGGATAGATGCCTCGTCTGACGCACTCGTTAAAGAGTTTAGCTAGTATCGGTGCTAAAGGCTCTGCGGCCCAATGTATAAGTTCCGTCGAAATGTCATAAATATCTTTGGTGGGTTTATGCGCGATTCGGAATTTTATAATGCGATAAACTTCGCTCGGAGTGAATAGATGTAGTCTTAGTGAGCGGTCGGCGGTAGGGCGGGCGGCCTGCAGGGCGCGACAGGCGCGCGGCACGTCGGCCGGCGGGGCTCCACACGCGGCGGCGGCGCCGGCAAATCTCGCATTCATGGCGTCCACCACATCTTGCTTGCTGTTGAATTTAACGCCGTTTGAGTCGACAGCCACGTCCGTGAAATCTACACAAACACGACTGCCCTTCCCTCGCTCTCGGTTTATCACATTCCACATGGCCTTGCTCACATTTGTGCTGGATGTAATTGACTTTGTATAAAAGTGTGCTCTTTTGTTCTTAACCAGGTTGTCATATTGGTTTAATAGCTTGTTCTGGACCTCTATGATTACATTGTTGTCAGGTTGAGCAGTCGCGATTTCAAGCACGTCAAATAATAGTGATTTGATGTTTTTGAGCTCATGTGTTACCCAAGATTGACTTTTAGTTTGTGGCTTTCGCCTGAGGGGAAAGCAGCTGTCGTATTTGTTAGTTATGACATAAATCACGGACGCGGCTAGTTCCTCAATTGACTCACCTTTTCGGCGCCAAATGTGTTGCCAGTCGACGCTCTCAATAGACTCGACGAAATTGCATCGGTTCGCCTGTGTGTGTTGTCGCGCGAGGCGGGTGAGGGGCGCGGGGCACGCGAGGCGGCGCAACGAGACGCGCGCGCGCACAGCGAGGTGGTCGCTCAGGTGCGTGGTGACGGGCGCGCAGCACACGTCTCCTGCGTCCAGGTTGGTGTACAGGTGGTCGAGGCAGGTGGCGGTGGTGGCCGTCACTCGGGTGGGGAAGCTCACCTCGTTCCTCACGTCATGGGCCGATAGTATATCGCGGAGTCGGTCTCTCTCGGGCGACGCCTCGATCCAGTTAATGTTGATGTCTCCGATAATAATACAATCTAAGTCTGAATCGCAGATCTTATCGAGCAAACCATCTAAGGAATTCAAGAAATCTTGTGTTTTTTTACCATTAGTATAAATACATACAACAGTAACATTATAGTCTGTAAGGTCTATGGCTGAAAGTTCGAAACATTCTTGGATAGACAGTGCAGTGATGTCTATATTTTCTACTACTTTGAGGGTCGATTTCGCATAAATGCAGGACCCACCATGGGTAACGTTAGTCCTGCTGTATTTCGATGTGAGGTAATAGCTGTCTAAACTTACAGTCTCTAACTTGTCATTCGTCAGCCAATGCTCCGTTATTGCTAGGATATCACACTCAAGCTCACATTTTAGTAACACTTCTAGCCGCTGTGTTTTCTTATCTAACGACCGTATGTTTAGATGCGAGATAGTAAGTTTACCGCGATCACTAGTTACTGTTGCTATGCACGGTGACGGTGGTGGGGAGTCCTGCGCGTGCTCGTCGACGGTGCTGTGAACATATGCATGGTCATCACTGGGCGCTGGTCGTGCTGAGAGTGCGGCTGCGCTGCTCACCCCCCCGCTGCCTGCGGGGGCGGGCGAGAAACCACTCCGCCAGCTTCACGCGCGGGGGCCACGCAGTTGGAGTTTTGACGTTCTCGGTCAGCGAGTCAGGTATGCCGATTATAAACGATGCCTGGTCATTGGTCTGGAGGGATCGTTTTTCGACGGTATATTTGTCGGATTTGGCGATTACATTTAAGAATGTTATCAGGCTCTCCTCGGTTGTGCTTGCCTTTAGGTTCCATACCTGGATGTATTTCAGGCGGTCGGCCGTTTGGAGATCTGCATTCTCTTTGCCGGAGCCAGTAATCACAGCACGAGCAGGGCGTCGCTTGTGTGTAGTTTTTTTCTTCACAACTGTCCAGGGTTCGTCATCTTGTTTGTCTTTTTCGTCGTTGTTTGGAGGTATCGAGGTATCATCAATCGAGGCAACGACGTTATGAGTGACGCAATCAGCTACCGGTTTAGTAGGCTGTGGCTGTGAGGATACTTGGGGGTATAATTGAAGCGACGCTTTTGGCAGGTTCGCCCGTTTCGTGGCCGCACTGAATGTCCGTTGCTGATCAGCTTGTGGAGTGATGGCGGCCGGCTTGGCAGTGGACGCGCGCGATGTCCGGGCAGCGGCGGCAGCTCGCTTTGCTGCAGCGCTCTCACCTGTCTCGGCTAGACGGGCTGGTTTGCGCGGGCGCTGCGGCGCTGCTGGTGCCGACGGAGTTGCTCGCGGAACTTGTCGGGTAGATGGAGATTCCGTAGGAATAGCTTGTCCACTTTTTGCACCAGTTAGAAGCAAGATTGTTGTATTTTGTGTTTCAATCTTAGCTTCTAGAGCACCAACTTTTTCCACTAGCACGGATATTGTCGTTGTCAGATCGCGAATGTTACTTTCGAGGTCTTTTACAGTCATTATAGATTTTTAAATAATTTAGTACGGGGAGAGTGATGTGACGCGTGCGGAACCGCGTACCCCAAGTGTCGCTCAATTTGGCCCCAAATTAGATTTTGTGTTGCTAGAAGATTCTCCATGTTGATAGTTAATTGACAAAAAGGAAAGATCTCACTTGATTGATTGGTAGTAACTAGAAAAAAAAATATGATGAAAAAAAAATCTTAGCCCCCGAAATTTGAAAAATCAAGTTTTTTCAGATATTTCTTATGACTAATCGTTAGAAGTGGATTTTAGTGCAATTTACTTCGTTTGTAGTAAAACAGAAAAAAATGTAAAAAATAAAAACACTTTGGAGATTTTTCCAAAACCATTTGTATGACCTAAATTCTATAACGAAGGCCTAACGATTACTACAAAAGCTAGAATTGACTGAGGAAGGTTCGTAGAAGTTTGTAGTGGGTGAATTTTTAATAGTAGTAATATCCTTTTTTATTAGAAGTGATAACGTAAAAAAAACTGGTTGAGTCGTTATTTTTACTGAATAATTCTCGTTCAAAAGGATATGCGATTACTACAAACGATAAAATTGACTGAGGAAGGTTCGTAGAGGTTTGTAGTGAAATAATATTTGACAGTAGTTGCATTGTTTTAAAATTAGAAGTGATAAAGTAAAAAAAACTGGTTTGGTCGTCATTTTTACTGAATAATTCTTGTTCAAAAGGATATACGATTACTACAAACGGTAGAATTGATTGAGGAAGGTCCGTAGAGGTTTTTAGTGAATTAAAATAAATAAGAAGTAATAAAGTAAAAAAAAAACTGGTTAGTTTGTCATTTTTACTGAATGTTTCTCGTTCAAAAGGTGTGCATTCACAAGTAAAAATGTAATTAACTGCTTACCCTCCGATCACAGTGGTCAAACAGTTTCATTCCCAATTGCCAGTAAAATAGGACTGATCCATCATTTTATAGGCCTATTCCATCCCATAAACTAGAGAAGTATATGAAAAAGTTAGATATAAATTTGCCAGTACTGGATTTTGATGAACAGATCCCAAACAAAATCTACTCAGACTTCTTCAACATTATTCAGACAGAGTTCAATAAAGTTTTTAAATTAAAGAAAGTCAGTGACTACAACGGTAAATCTAAGTTTAATGACTGGGCAACGTTTGGAATTCGTAAAAGTAGAGGTATCTTATATGACCTTTATGAACAAAAAACCTATAACTTTGATCGAAAATTTCATGACTATGTTAAAAAATATTCCAAAACTTTCAAGTTGGTTTGCAGAACTGCAAAAACTTTACGCATTAATAGAAAAATTCAAAATTCAAATAATAGAATGAAAACAGTTTGGCAAATAATAAACCGCGAAACTGGCAAAGTTATACCAAGGGACAATGATTTCTGCCTAAAGATAGGTGATGATGTTGTTAAATCCAGCGCTGATGTTGCTCAAGCTTTTGAAACATTCTTCACCAATGTACCCTTACTCACAACAGACCGTCTAAATTCATCTCCATATGAAGCAGAGACTTTATTAAAAAATAACACTAGCGTCAGTAATGTATATTTAAAATTTCATCATGTATATCCCCAGGACATTGTCAAAACGTTTAAATTACTTAACTTAAAAAATACGGAAGACCTGTGGGGTATATCAGTCAAAGTCATTGGTTCAGTAATTCTAGTTATAGCCCCACACTTAGCTTATATATTCCATAAATGTATTTAAGTTGGGGCTTTCCCAGACCTCTTGAAAGACAGTAAACTGATACCTCTGTTGAAGTCGGGAGATAAGGGTGATCCTTCAAATTTCAGACCAATATCTGTTCTCCCAACCCTAAGTAAACTATTTGAAAAAATTATACTCAATCAAATGCTCCCACACTTCAACCGTACAAAACAACTCCACGCCAAACAATACGGTTTCACTAGGGGTAAATCGACTACGGATGCAGGTATTACCCTTATATCTCATATTTATTCTGCATGGGAGGCCGCACAGGATGCTATCGGAGTTTTTTGCAACCTCTCGAAGGCGTTTGATTGTGTTGATCATAATACGCTTATAATTAAATTAGATCATTACGGAGTTACAAATAAAGCGTTCGATCTACTAAGATCATACCTAAGTAATAGAATCCAAAAGGCAGAAGTAAACGGCGTTAAATCTGATGGATCGGGTGTAAAAATTGGCGTTCCACAAGGTTCCATATTGGGCCCTTTCTTATTCCTGGTATATATAAACGATCTGCCTTTCATGGTGGAGAAATTAACTGACATAGTGTTGTTTGCTGATGATACTTCAATGGTCTTCAAAATTGAAAGACAAAAAGGAGATTTTGTTGATATTCATGGTGTATTTTCTTTAACCTTGAATTGGTTCACAGTTAATAATTTATTGTTAAACGCTGGTCAGGCAAGTTGAGACCAGTTTAGTGTTAGACAACAGCACGTTAGAATTAGTAAATGATGCGATGTTTCTTGGAATAACCATTGATAGCAAATTGCAGTGGGGACCCCACATAGATAAATTAGCTGGTAAATTAAGTTCTGCGCCTTACGCTGTTAGGAACATCAGACAAAGCACGGATTTGGCTACATCTAGGTTAGTATATTTTAGTTACTTTCATAGTATTATGTTCTATGGTATCTTGTTGTGGGGGAAAGCAGCGGATATTCAAATTATTTTCATTTTACAGAAAAGAGCTATTCGAGCAATTTATAATTTAAAATGAACAGACTCCTTAAGAGAGCTTTTTAAAGAAATTGACATACTAACGGTAGCTAGTCAATTTATTTTCGAAAATATAATGTATGTACGCAAGAACCTTACAACATTTACCAAACTTAGCGATAGCAGCAATGTTAACCTAAGAAATAATCACAGACTGTGTGCGCCCCGATTTAGACTCGCGAAGGTTAGCAATTCTTTCAAGGGTCAGTGCATTCTCTACTATAATAAGATACCTCTGGAGATTTTGAAATTGCCATTTGAGCAATTTAAAAAGCATGTTAAAGCGACTTTGTCGAAAAAGGGATATTACAATGTTCGAGATTACTTAAATGACAGGACTGTATGGGGTTAATCTAGCTCAACACAGACCTCGCCGTTAATAATTTTGTAATTATTTATTATTGCCTGCTTATTAAATAAAATAAAAACATAACTAATGTTAAGCACAACCTATTTTTAAAAGAGATCTAAAAATCAATCTGTGGGAGTTTCTACGCCTTTCTTCTCCCACAGTGGTCCATGTAGAGAAGAGGCAAAAAATGACGTTTGCTAAGTATATGTAAATATCTACAGTAATAAAGTACTTTGACTTTGACTTTGACATGCGTGCGCGGCCGCTGTCGTTTCTATTCATCAAATCAGTTCACGTTCGGACAGCAAGAGCTCCGCGTGGCTCATAGCAGTCCTTATTTATCATAGCATTTCCGTAATTGTTCTTAATCATTAAAATACCTTTAAATAGGGATACTACGTATCAGACGGCCAACTTCCCTACAGCAAAAATATGCATATAGAAAAAAATAAAAGTTTGGTGTTGTTTGGCACTTGTTTTTTTCTAACTAATATCATCAATGTAGGCTTGGATACTTCAGAATACAGCCAATTCTTTATTTGTTTCACCTACCTACTTTGCCTTTTAATTTTGAGCCTGTCCAGCCCGCGCAAAATTCATGCGTGAATATGGACAGGCTGTTTTAATTTCCTAATAAGGTTAAGCTGAGTGAGATTAAATGAAGCTCATGTATTGAATTTTTTGTTTTTTTATTTTATTTTAATTTTATATACTCTTTTTATTGAATAGGCGGAAATTCTCGCCCTTAAAGCCTATTTATATCCTTGCCATTTAATTTGTTATTAATAACATTCACCAATTCATTAACTAAAACCGAAAAGTCAATTCCACAAAATGGTTTACCATCAAATTGATTATCCTAGTAATCAACAATGATTTGAAAGTGCAGTTGAAGCTGTGGTATGTCGGGTCGTTATTTCTGTAATTGTAAGCCCGGACTTGACCAAAGAAGTTTTCAATAGGGTCTCAATTAAAATATCATGGCCTCATTATTTAGATGGGTTCGTTCTTGAGAATCTGCCACAGCCTCATACAACTTTTCAAAGTTACAATGAAGTATTCGATAGAGGGCACAGACTTGGGCTTTCCTGTAGCAACCAAGAACTTCATTCTTATTAATTTTTCTATCGCCTCCATCCATAACTCATGATGAAGCGTCTTTTTGGTGACAGCGGCTCGCAGGGGCTTCCCTTTGGTTTACTTGAAAAAGTCGCCGCCCCATTCGCCAAGTCGAATAATTGGTCGATTTTTTCTCTCCACCACTCCACCCTAAAGCTGTTAAGAGCCCATCGAAAGGCTGATCCTTGACCACATATTACTGCGATTGGTTTCAAACTGCATTCTACCACAGCAGATGTGACTTGCCTCATATATTTTTCAATTCCAATCCGGACGTAGCCCCTTCACAATAGTAGAAATCCGCTGGTTGTTGCCACTTATAAACGGCTCCTCTTAACATGAAAACAAGTGCATGGTGAGCAAACTGGTTTTTTCTTTCACTCAACTTGTCATAGCCTTTAATGATATAATTTTTCACAAAGCAAATTATTTAAATTTAAAGAAATTCAAATTCAAATGGAGAGACAATTTCGTACAAACTTGGACATCCAATTTTAGTCTGTGCGGCTAACCACCACAGACTACAAAAGAATCGGAAAACTGACTCGGATTTTTAGCCAATCACAGGCAAGGAACATTTTATTAAAACTTCTACAGACACTAATCCAATATGGCGTCTATATAAATTTTTCGTTCTGTGAAGATAGACGGGCGTGCGATAGATGACACAAATAGGGTTGCGCATAACCGCTCGCGATCGGGTTCGGTCAATTTAGCTCACCGCTCCTCAAAGAACCAGGTACGTGTTTACGCTCTTTTAGCTCGTTCCGCTCCCGAGTCCGTGTCGTCGTGAACCAGAGATATAGGCATATTGATCGCAGCTCGCACGCGAAACACGATCTCTTGTCATGCCAGTAACTAGGCTAGGCAAGGCAAGGCTAATTTGATGTTACTCTCTTTACTTTGCAATTGTGCATGTGTAACGTACCCGTAGTATGTATTTTATATAGAAACAATTCTTCTATTATTTGTCATTATAAATGAAGAAATAAGTATATGATAAAACAATTCGAATTTAAGACAGTTTGAAGGATTCAAATTATTTTAAATATGTTTCGATCACATCTTAGAATTATGAATAATAAATACTTTGATTTTAAAATTAAAACACTTGTGTTGTATATTATGTAGTATGTAAACCTAGTTAACGTAAACGTCAGTCAATGTTAAAGTCGATATATTCATATTATATTACTATTCGAACCAAACCTGTTTCATATTTATGCTTCGGAACGTACCGGTTTTCGTTGCGCGGATCGACCGCGAGTAATCGGGACATCACTAGCGGAAACGGAACCGCAGCTGTCACTGGCATAGAACCGAGATGAAAAATTAGAGGTTACTTTCTTGTCGTGAGAAAAAACATGTCTGCTCATGGCGTCGGGCCTTGACTGTTTTTCGGTGTAACAATTGTCTAACACAGGTGTCGGGCCTGGTCGGAGTGTTGATCATAATAATCGTCGGGAAATAAGTAGATTCGCGTCAGCGGTTGAGTGATTCGTGTTGTGAAGGTTGAAGTTGTACGGTCCCCAACTCGTCGTATCGGACATCGACTCCTCGTGTCGGCAAGAAACACGCCGGCGACAGCGTCGGGCTGCGAAGAGAGTGAGATTCGGTTCCTCTCCCCCCACTCGTGCACTCCTTATCCCGTATTCCTGCCTCGAATTGAGCTCTCGAATTCCTGTCTACGGCGGCAAGGTCAGTACCACTTGCGATTCTCTCCCTCCTGGCAAAAACTCACCCCCTCATGATTCCACGCCGTTCGGTTGAGGCGTGGAATTAATCATTTTGGTAGCAGGCGCGGTTTCCTAGTGGGAAATCACCGATTCACGGACGGTTGTAAGGTTGTTTTTTTGCCACATTGTAGTTGGGAGAAAAGAATATCTCAGATTGGCCGGCAATCAGTTGTGAGTGAGTCTGTGGTCGGTATACCACAATTAAAGTTCATTTTCGGTTAGTGAAAGTATAATTGTCAATTTAGTTAACAATTATTATAAATTTGTAGTCGGAAACAGTCATTCGGTCGGACTATAGTATTGCAGTCGGGTTCCATAGCATTGCAGTGTTATTTCGGATTACAGAGCAGGGTCAGGCTATTTAGGGGGTATTAAGCTGATTTTGCTGACCTCAGTAGAAGTGTGGGTCATATCGGAGGGGCCACTTCTAGAAGGTCACAGCTACCTTCATTATATTAAAAATAGTTTTTTTTCCTATAATCAATCTTTGTGGGTTATTTTTGTATTGTGTTTTATGGTGGCATTCTATAATTGATTTAGAGTGTATAGTTATAAGGTGTATGTCCACAGGGCAACCATATTAAATACGTTTAGGATTTAATTGTTTTAGTGGTTGCCTTAGTTTTGACAACTTAGTTTTAATTTCTGTGCCCAGCGCTGACGGGCAAGTGCTGGTCTCTGGCTATACTTAGTTCGGTAGTGAAGCATAGGACCAGAAACAATTGAATCGGTAACCATGGCACCTTCGCCCTTGACGGTACTGCGGTATGGTGTCCGTGAGGAGATGAGATGGCTCGCCCATACTCACAAGTATGTGGAGCGACCTGACATGGACGATGTCCTGCTCAAGCGTGTGGAGGACGCAATGACACGCGTCGGGAAGGTGTGTCGGCTGGCTGCGGAGGCTGAAGCCCTCGGGCTTACGGATGAGGCCTCGGTGGCTGCAGTGAAGCAGCTCTGCGCGGATGCTGACCAAGCGATGGAGTGCTTGGGCGACATCGAGCGTCGCGCGGAAAAAATTAAGTGGTCGCAACGGAATGACCGCGGGGAGGGTAGCGGAGACCCGCCCCCTAAGGGTGTTGTTGGACGGCTGCCACACCTGGAGATTCCGGCCTTCGGTGGGGCAATTGATGAGTGGCCGGCATTCATCAACTTATTCGATAGTTTGGTCCACGGTCGGGACGACCTGGACAACGCCTACAAGTTGGCCCAACTATTGATGGCACTGCGGGGTGAACCGAAGGAGTTGGTCGGTCACCTAACGGTCATGGCGGGCAATTATGAGATAGCCCTGTCCATATTGTTTGACCGCTACCAACACAAACGGCGGTTGGTTGATGCGCAGCTGGGGAAGCTGTTTAGCATCCCAAGAGTAACCCGGGATGTTGACATCCGGGTACAGGTGCTCAAACCTGTTCTGGTGGCCGCTAAGGCCCTTCAGAACCTTGGTCTGCCGGTAGACCAATGGTCATATATCGTATTGTATATGGTTTTATCACGGTTGCCTGCAGCTGTTCAAAGTCGGTTTGAACAGCTGCATGGGGGCAGTATCTCGGAACTGCCCACGCTCGTCCAATTAACGGATTTTTTGGAGGGTGAATGCAGGCGATGCGACACATTGGATACGGAGGCCAGTGTGCAGCGCCAACCCGCGCGGATGCGGTAGGGGCCGCGCCCCCCGCCCCCACGGGGGGGTGGGCGGTCAAAACAATTTGGCGTTTTGAATGCCGCGCCGTCGGGTGACGGCTGTGTGCACTGCGACAGTGCCGGTCATGAAGTGACCAGTTGCGCCAACTTTAAGGCGCTCGGGGTAGCTGCCCGCAGGAAGGTAGTCTTCCGCCACCGATTGTGTTTCGGTTGTTTGGGGCCGCACCCGCTGAGCGAGTGCTCACGCGCGTTCCCCTGTGAGTGCTGTGGTGGCAAACACCACATCGTGTTGTGCCTGAACCGGTCAGGCCCTTCGGACGGTCACCAGGGCCGGACTCAGGTTGGTCGGCCACAGGGCCCAACCAGGGCCGGACCCAGTCCCCCTCCGGGCAACGGGAGTCACCAACGGGGTAACTGGGGTGTCCCCCCCCGAGGGGAAGGGGACAGCGCGGGGGGTAACAGGCGGGATAGCCGGGGTTCGGTCGCCGCTGTCCAGGGTCAGCGAGGACTTCGGGCCGCTGGCTCACCGCGTGTTACGGGCGGGTGTCAGATGGCACCTATGAGTGGCGCGAAGGCTGGGAGCCCACCACCTTCTGCGCCACCCTGCCCGTCGCTCTGGGAGGCGAACAGGGAGGCGAACAGCCGGATGTCGCCCCCATTCCTAGAGCGCCCCAGGTTGGATCCGCTCTCCCCCCTCCATCCACGGTGGCCACCGGGCACACCGTTCACAGTCCGGTATGGTCGGGTACCGGGACAGCGAGGGGCCTATTATGCGGGTTGGGACCCCCTGATGTACATACGGTCTGATATGCCACCGGTGGCATATCAGCAGCCGAGTTACCAGGCCGACGGGGGTCCCAGCGGGTTTGGATCCCGCGGAGGTTCCCGCTAGGGACACGCCGCCCACTTACAGGGTGCCGCCACTCCACAGACGGTCATGCTCCCCACCGCCTCGGTGATAGCGTGGAGTTCGGACGGCAAATCTTGTGTGGCACGAGCACTATTGGACTCGGGGGCCCAGGGGTGCTTAGTCTCGTGCAACCTTGTAAGACGGTTGGGCATTTCGGTAAGGGAGTATCCACATTCCATTCGGGGAATTGGGAACACGGAAGTCGGTTCCGTTAAGGGAGTATGTCGGATTACTCTCTCGTTACGGGTGGATTCATCGGTGAGTCTGACGGTCACGGCATTAGTCATGCCTAATGTGATGGGCTCACACCCTCACGTACGGTTGTCGCCCTCGTTGCGACAGTTGGTCGCTGGGTAGTCACTGGCTGACCCGGAGTTCGATATTCCAGGCCTAGTAGACATTTTATTGGGTGTCGATGCCTTGGGATATCTGTTAGTGCCAGGTGTCCACGTGTTGCAGGCGGTTTCTGGTCTGGTTTCGGTCAACACCAGACTGGGCCATGCGGTAATGGGTCCGGTCATGCCGGCTGCCCCACGCCTAGCGACTCGTAGTCCCTTATTCGGTTCTGTACTCTCGGAGGTGATACAGAAGTTTTGGGAGGTGGAGGAACCACCTACGGTCCGCCGGTTGGACCCGGTTGAAGAAGAGTGTGAACAGTTTTATCGGAACAATACTCGTCGCCTTCGGTCAGGTCGATTTCTCACACGTCTTCCATTCCGGAGTGATCGCCCACCGCTGGGCAGTTCACACCATGCAGCCGAGACGCGGCTTCTGTCGATGGAACGACGCATAAAGCGTGACGGGATTTTCCGGCAGAAGTACGTCGACTTCATGCGGGAATACCAGTCGCTCGGCCACATGTCGGTTTCGGGTATCGACTGGAAGCGTGAAGACCACTGCTTCCTGCCCCATCACGCGGTCTTGAGGACCCCGGAGGGCAAAATACGGGTAGTGTTCGATGGATCGGCATCAACATCTAACGGCATGAACCTGAACCAGTGTTTGCATTCAGGGCCGAAGTTGAACCATGACATCGCGGATGTTATCAGACGGTTCCGTCGACACAATGTTGTTTTTGTAGCTGACATCCGGATGATGTTTAGACAGACGGTCATTCACCCTGACGATAGACGGTATCAGCTGGTATGGGCTCTCTCGCCACAGTATTGTGGCGAGAGAGCCCAGATCAGCCCATCAGGGTGTACGAGCTGAACACCAACACGTACGGGCTACAGTCTAGTCCTTATTTGGCGATTCGCACTCTGCGGGAGTTAGCGGATCGAGAACGGTTAAACTTCCCTAGAGGAGCAGCGATCCTGGAGCAGGATCTCTACGTGGACGATATCTGTACCGGTGCAGATTCCGTAGAGGAGGCGCTCGCTCGACGGGACGAGCTAGTTGAGCTCTTACGGGGTGGAGGTTACGAGCTCCGGAAATGGATGTCGAACTCTCCAGAGTTACTGACTGGTCTTCCGGATGACTACCAGCAGGATCCCCACATTTTTGAAAATTTGGAAAATCCAAATATGTTGTCGGTATTAGGCGTCCAGTACCAGCCGGTGTCAGACATGTTTTCGTATCGGGTCGAGTTGGACTCCCCGAAGGTCTGGACGAAACGGAACGTCCTTTCAACGGTGGCTAGGACATTTGATCCAAACGGGTGGATCACCCCGGTAATATTTCAGCTCAAGTGTTTTATGCAGCAATTGTGGTCTGCTGAACTGAAATGGGACGACCCGATCGGCGGGTCATTGAGCTCAGAGTGGGACTCGTTCTTTTCGACCCTCCATGGCATCAATCGCATTTCACTGCCACGGAGGTTGGTCCCCACCAAACGATACACCGCCACCCTGCATGGGTTTTGCGATGCCTCGGAGAAGGGCTACGGAGCTGCGGTATATCTGCGTACGGTCGACTCCTCGGGGGAGGTTGATGTGCGGTTGGTCATGGCCAAGAGCAAGGTTGCGCCGTTGCGCACTCGCCTGACCATTCCCAAATTAGAGCTTTCGGGAGCGGCTCTCCTGACTCGTCTGCTCCACCACACGATGACGGTTCTTCGTGGGTCAATAGCGTTAGAAGATACGGTCTACGCTTGGACGGACAGCCAGATCGTGTTATGCTGGCTGAAGGCTTCAGTTCACAAGCTGGAGATTTTTGTGGCGAATCGGGTTTCGCAGATTTTGAATTCGGAGGTTCCCTTAATCTGGAGACATGTTCCAGGGGAGATGAACCCAGCAGACTGTGCGTCTCGTGGGTGTCACGCTCCGGAGTTGGTTGGACATCCCTTGTGGTGGGGTCCAAAATGGTTGACTCAAGCCGAATCGGATTGGCCAATGAGTCCCCGCGTTACCTCGGCGAACGGCGCCTTGACAGTCGGTGTCTGTACGACGCAACCAGAGCCGGAAGAGGAGTTCAGCCTGCTGGAACGGTACAGCTCGCTCGACAAGCTGGTCAATGTGATCGCCTGGATCTTCCGATTTGCGCGGAATTGTCGCAATTCTGAGGGGCAACGGGTGCGGAAACAGGTCCTGACACCACGGGAGCGGAACCATGCGTTGTTCGCATTGGTACGGAACGTGCAGACGGTGCACTTTAAGTCCGAATTGGACATTCTGAGACGCGGACGCGTCCAACTGAAGGGAGCTGTGGCTCGGCTCAACCCGTTTATTGACGCTCACGGATTGCTGAGGGTAGGAGGTCGGCTGCGGAATGCCAACCTGCCTTATGCGGCTCGCAACCCGTTGTTACTCCCTAGGAAAGGGAATTTGGTCGAACTGTTGATAAATGATCGACACATTCGGAATGGGCATATCGGATGCCACGCCTTGATGGCGTTTCTCCAGCGCGAGTTCTGGATTCTATCGGGAAGACGCTTAGTGCGCAGCGTCGTATTTCGGTGCCTGCCTTGTTATCGGGCCAAGGCGGCTACGATGCAGCCCCAGATGGGCGATTTGCCCTCGGATAGGGTTAACGAAATCCGGCCCTTTGCGGGTGTCGGAACGGATTTCGCGGGACCATTCATGGTCAAGTCGTCACAGCTACGGAACGCCAGATTAGTGAAGGCATACCTGTGCGTCTTCGTGTGCTTGGCCACGAAGGCAGTCCACTTGGAGGTAGTCAGTGACCTCACTACAGAGGCATTTATCGCATGTCTAGATTGGTTCGTCTCACGAAGGGGCCTCCCGACATTAATCCGTTCGGACGACGGCACAAATTTTGTCGGAGCCAGGCGATATCTGCAGGAGGTCACTCAATTCCTGAACGGTAACCAGGACGCCATCGGTACGGCTTGCTCCCGACGAGGGATTGAATGGGTTTTCAGTCCGCCGGGATGTCCTCATTGGGGAGGAATTATTGAGGCTGCGGTTAAATCGCCTAAGTCACACCTGACGAGGATCATCGGTGAGACCTCTCTACGCTTTGAAGAGCTTGCGACGCTGTTCTGTAAAATTGAAATGACACTGAACTCGCGTCCGTTGTGCCCGCTCAGTTCGGATCCAAATGATTTGGAAGCGTTGACGCCGGGTCACTTCCTGATAGGTCAGCCCCTTAACGCCCTGCCAGAATACCCATTCAGTGATGTTAAGTTAAGTCGGTTAACTAGGTGGCAGATGTTGCAGCAGATGGCTCAAGATTTTTGGAAACGGTGGTCCCTTGAGTACTTGCACATCTTGCAGCAGCGCCTTAAGTGGACTGACCGGACGAGCCCCCCTCAAGTCGGTGATTTGGTGCTGATTAAGGATGCGAACCTGCCATCATTGAGATGGAGACGAGGACGGATCGTCAATTTGTACACGGGTCGGGATGGCACGCCTCGATCAGCAGAAGTCAAGGTGGGGGACTCGGTCCTCAAGAGAGCGGTCGCAACACTTTCTCGCCTTCCTATTGATTAGGGACAGGTTCGGGCCTGTCCGGGCGGGTGACTGTTTAATATTTATGCTTCGGAACGCACCGGTTTTCGTTGCGCGGATCGACCGCGAGTAATCGGGACATCACTAGCGGAAACGGAACCGCAGCTGTCACTGGCATAGAACGGAGATGAAAAATTAGAGGTTACTTTCTTGTCGTGAGAAAAAACATGTCTGCTCATGGCGTCGGGCCTTGACTGTTTTTCGGTGTAACAATTGTCTAACACAGGTGTCGGGCCTGGTCGGAGTGTTGATCATAATAATCGTCGGGAAATAAGTAGATTCGCGTCAGCGGTTGAGTGATTCGTGTTGTGAAGGTTGAAGTTGTACGGTCCCCAACTCGTCGTATCGGACATCAACTCCTCGTGTCGGCAAGCAACACGCCGGCGACAGCGTCGGGCTGCGAAGAGAGTGAGATTCGGTTCCTCTCCCCCCACTCGTGCACTCCTTATCCCGTATTCCTGCCTCGAATTGAGCTCTCGAATTCCTGTCTACGGCGACAAGGTCAGTACCACTTGCGATTCTCTCCCTCCTGGCAAAAACTCACCCCATCATGATTCCACACCGTTCGGTTGAGGCGTGGAATTAATCAAAACCTACAAAATAAAACTCCAATTCGAACAATACAATAAACAACGTCTACGCTCTCACTCCGCTCGCGAGCGCTCGGCTAAACTCAGCTTCCGTTCCGTCCGAGTCTGCCATCTAGTGAGCAACATTCAACACGGTCGGTCCTAAAAATCGATCGATCTTGAAGTGAGCTGCCGAGCGTGTGAGCGTAGTGGGCAGTGAGCTGGAACGCTCAGTTCGTCTGTGGGATCGATCAAAAGATCTGTGTCGCTCGCGAGCTACGCAAGCCTAGACACAAAGCTAGATACAAAAACAGAAGTACAAAATTCAAAAGCAGGTGACAGGTTAAAAAAATAAATTACAATGTGTCATATCAACACATCAAAAGAGGTTTCTATTCAACACTCTACTTTCAAGCCGCTCTTGGTTGCTAACGCTAGTATCCCTTTCATTGAGAATTCACCCAGCGGCATGGAGTAGATTATGAAGAGACTTTCGCCCCCGTTGTAAGGCATATCTTACAATGGGGGCGAAAGTCTCTTTATAGTCTACTCCCTGCCGCTGGCTGAATCCTCTAGCCACCAGACGTGCTTTATACTTGTACCCACTATTTTCTCCCTCATCTTTGATGCGAAACATCCATTTTGAATCGAGGATGTTGTATTTGTGACAAGTATTTGGCCGAGGTACTAAGATCCAGGTGTTGTTATTTTTTAAATCATTTAGCTCTTCTTGAATGGCCTTGTACCAATGTTCGTTGTCTTCCCTCGATAGTGCCTCCTTATCTCTGACTTTTCTGTTTCTGCTTGGGTATCTTGGAACTGGCTCCGGTTCATCAGTTTGCGCCGGCTCAGGTTCATCAGGATGAACCGGTTCAACTTTATCAGGTTGAACTGGTTCAGGTTCATCAGGTTGAACTGGTTCACGTTGCCAGGTCCTGTCATCCACGGGACATGGCAGCTCGGTTTCTTCCTCCGAAGAAGGCACAAGCACCTCTGAGCTCCCTTGTTTCTTGACTTTATCTCTATAGGTGTCATTTTCGAAGAAGATTACATCTCTCGCTTTAACTACAGCTCCATCATCATGATCGATAAGGCAATATGCCTTGGCGTTATCTCTCTGCTCTTCACATCCTATTTCGATCGCTTCTGATTCGGAATATGCATGAAGGCTGTGCATCCGAAAGTCTTCACCATACTGAGATCGCATCGTCTTCCTGACCATTTCTCCTCTGGAGTATGTCCTTAATAGCGATTGTCGGGTACCTATTTTGCAGGAATACCGCGTGGTTTACAGCTTCTGCCCAGAATCGCTTGGATATTCGAGCTTTATGCATCATACTTCTTGCTTTTTCGCATATTGTGCGAGTGACACGCTCAGCTACCCCGTTCTGCTTTGGCGAATACTAAACCGTTAATTGATGATTTATCCCACAGTGCTTCAGGTAAGGATAAAAAATCTGAGATAAGACATACCCTAGGGCTAGAATTTGTATTCAAGTTCGGAACTAAATTTGAATTCGATTCGCGAAAAATCCAGTCAGCGTTAGTTACATTGAAGTCTCCCACTAAGAGAAATATATCGTTAGGATAACTCAGAACAAGATCCTGGCAAACGGTGAAAAACTCGGATGAACAATCAGTATGACAATCTCCATATATGGAGTAGGTACTTAGATGTTCGAGCCCGAATAGGTATCGCAATCCGCAGGCACTGGGAGCGGGCGCGGACTGGCACGAGCTATGCGCGCCTCTCCGCCGCCAACTCCCGGAGGGTCGCAGTCAGCAATTTTAATTTGGAACTGAATAGGTAATACCTGAATTTGGTTATAAACTCACTCGTAACTAGTGGATATGTCGCAGTTGGTCGGTTAAATCAGACACTTAACTAACTCTCTAGACCGTTAATGAAATACCGATGCATTTTGATTTAAATAAGCATAATATGTGCCCATTTGAAGAGAGAATACTATTGTAAGGTACAATCGTTTGGTAAGGCCCACTTTTTTACAAATTGAAATAAAAGCTTCATTTAACCACCCTCCAGGAAAAAAAGGTTTACGATGAAAGTTATGATTATTTCAAAATTCAAATAATTGTACTTTTTATAGCTATAACGACGGTAGCTTACTTTTTGATCGTTTTTAAAAACCTCTATATTGAGCTTTACTAAAAATGGTGTCGATAATAAGGCCCGTGCCGATTTTAGGTCGTTTGGCGCAAAAGTATGCATTAAAGACCTCAAAGATTGAATAAATATGAACATTGTGATATTCATGAGCATCATGACTGGAAGCATAAACTAAATTCATCAATAATTTGTTAGAAAAATACGCTTTTCCACTGTGTGAGAAAACAGCCTGGCTTTTGACTTTTTAGGTGTTTTGTGAATACATATTGGTATTTTATTGAAAAATATTGTTATTCATACTAGAATTGAGTAACTATTGTCAAGGTTTTTTGATTTTAAATTTTCTTACATTCGGCCTTCTTACACAGATATCGTTAATAAGGCCCCTATGGTCGGTTACAAGGCCCTTTAAAATTCAGTTTATCTCACTTGACCGAAAGCAACCAAATTTCCGATCAGTAATTATAAGTGTATTAGGGATAGTCCCTCAATTTTCACTTTTAAGAAAAGATTGAAAGCGTATTTCCTTTCTCTTCCGTAATCGGTATCATATTTATGTAAGTATATGTATGATATTTTGTAGTTTATATATGTGCATGCTATCTAGTGTATTTTATATAGTTGAGATATATATATTTTTTATTAGGTATATTTTATTTATATTTTAAAAGTAATTTTCGTACGTATATATACAGTTTTATTGCGCACTAGGACTGTCCTTTTTCATAAACACTCCTGTCTTGCCTAGGTTGGCTGGAAGAAATCTCTTTTTAAAGATAAGCTCGCCTTTGCCTATAAAATTTATTGTAACTGTCTGTTTATCTATGTTTTCTGTGCAATAAAGAATATGAATATGAATATGAATGTGTATTTATCATCATCATCATCAAGCACTTCTGTAAAACTCAGCAAAACATTGTTAGTAAAATTTAACACTACAGAAACTAACGGGCTTTATTGGACTGCAGTAGGGTTGAAAGACCCAGCCGAGTCTTGTATGTCCCGAACAACAATTTTGTTGGGCTTTCCTAAACGACATGGGCCTTCCAACACAAATTGATAATTTTCGAAATAAATAGACATAAAATCGTATCTGTCTATGTAAATATCTAGTCTAGATGGCGGCCCCATGCTGCCCGCTGTTGCGTTCCTATGTTCCTATTGGTCTATTCCATAGGTACTTTGAAGCTCGCGCAAATCAACTGTATTGAAGTCGGTTTTCTGCGCCTGGGCCTTGCTAACTGGTGGGCCTTATTATACGACTGTACCTTATTTAAGAATTCACAGCGTTTGAAAAACAGAACAAAGCCTAGACCGCCCTAGTAATAAAACAAAAACTAAAATAGGACTTACTATCTAATTGACCTAGCAGACTACAGTCATACATGATGAGTTCGCTCTTACCTTATATTTCATTCAATATCTATTACTATTTTTGTTGGTCCTTACTTTAGTTTAGTTAAGTTCAATTTCTCTGTTCTGCATTAATATTTGTCTTAAATACCTAACCTCATTGTAGCAAGCTCCCACTGTTAACTCCAGCGAACGAAAACAACATTTTGTTTTTTTCGTTCACTGGTTAACTCTAAACACAAATATATTGTTCGGCCTCCACGAGACAGGTTCTACCTTCTAGTAACCCTGTAATAATGATTAATTATGATTGATAAATATGATTGATTAGGTATGTGAATAAAAGGATTTGTATTGTATTTGTACCTACCTCTAACAGATAACTAATTTGTGATGTACCATGGATGTACCTATACATACATTACCTATTATTTGACATAACTTTTTTTAAATAGGTCTATTTTATTCAGTCTCCCTCCAGTATTTTCAGTCTCCCGTTGGTCGCGGTACTGGATGGTCGGTCGCTACGCTGCGCTGCCGTACTCACGACGGAGGTCATTGAACCACGTAAACAATGTCTTCCAATATGTTGAAGTGCTCAAGTTGCAACATTGTGATAAATGAAGTGCTGTCATATATGCAAAATAAGGCTGATATTATGGACGAGGAAAGCCTAGTCCAGATCTGCTCAGGTGCGTTTTCAGTCGAAGAGATTGAACAAGCTAAAGCTCTGCTTTTTGGCTGTGTCACGAAACCTAAGACTACGCGGAGAGGACAAGTAAAGATGTCTCGAGACCTTGATTATATCATAAGCCTTATCAAGGCAACGGATCCAGAGGAGTTGCCGGTTTTTGTGTCGCGTGATCTACATTAATTACCGCCCACGACATTCGACCATGTAGATGTTACGAGGCTATTGAGAGACATAATAGCAGTGCAAAAAGAGTTGAGACAGATCCAGGAGAAATATGCGTCTGAAGTTCAGTATGCCACAGTGAGCGAAGTTGAGCAGTTAAAAATTCAAATTGAAAGCTTGAAGAAAGTGTCTGCTGCGAGTTCCAGTGAAGGCAATAAGGAGCCTAACGTCAATTACACGAGAGGTGCGTTTTGCGTGCAGAACGACAGTTATGACTATTGCAATAGCGGTCCGGTTGGCATGACATACAGTGCCAATCAGTCGATGACCTCTAATCAGTCGTCGGTCACCCCACCGGAGCGCTCAGCAACAAAACAAGTTAGCAAGCCTGGGCCGGTACCGCCGCGCATGCCATCCCTCTCGTACGCTAGTATCACAGAGCATAAGTCGGCCTCGCTCGCACACACACCTGTATCGGAGAGTGTTATGCGTCACAATATAGATACTGCCGTTAGTGCCGACCAGCTGATCTCAACATCGGAGTATGCCCAGAGAAAATCCACATCCTTACCAAAGATTGGGGAGAATGAGGAGGAGGGTAAGGGCGAATGGATACGAGTAGAGAGACGAAAAAAACGTAGTTTCAATACACGTTTTACGGGCAGGCGGGGTAAGGCGAGCGTAGACGAGAACTCGAAGTTAAAGGCGGCGGTGGTTAACATAACGTTGTGTATCTATAACGTATCGACGGATACTACAGCTGCCCATATCTCAGATTACATTATGGAGAAGACTAACTTCCTGTAACACCGGAGAAAATCTGTATGAGGGAGATGAAAGGATATGACTCATACAAAATAATGGTACCTAGGCAAAAGTTATCTCTTTTTGAGGATGATGACCTATGGCCACATGATATATTCTTCAGGAGGTATTTCATCTTTAGAAGCAGGAGCACGAAGGATCTACAGAGTCATAATTCTAACTCAAATAAAAATGGCGAACAACATAAATAATGAGTACAGATACAATAGTAATTTTGTCAGTTTCAACTGTAAGTCTGTGAAACGATCAGCTGATTGTATAAGAAGGCTATGTCGTGATGCTGACATTGTGGCATTACAAGAAACATGGACCCTGCCACATGACATACCCTACCTCGGTACACTGGACATCAACTTTGGGTACACGGGAAAGTCAGCGGTGGACACATCGACAGGTGTACTGAGGGGAAGACCGTACGGTGGTGTGGCGATCTTGTGGCGGAAAAGTGTATTTCAACAGGTTCAAGTAATAAACTGTAATAACAGTGTGCAGCTTGCATGTATAAAGATTACGTTGTGTGATCAGTGTTTACTTGTGTTTAGTTGTTACATGCCTACAGATGATAAGGATGATTTGCCAGAATTTACCGAGTGCCTTAGCGAGATTAATGCGATCGTAGAAAATAATAATATTGAGTCTGTTTATACGTGGGGCGCACTATAAGTTTCCGGAATGAATATGAAAAAATACTATTAAAGGTACAAAATTAATTTATTGTTTTTCAAAATAATCTCCCTTGGCGTCTATGCACTTTTTCATTCGATGAAACCAGTTTTGAAAACTTTTGTGCCACTCCTCTGTGGTGACCTCTGAAACGTGTTTTTCATACTCCTCGACAGCCTCTTCTGGTGATGAAAATCGTTGACCGCGTAATTGGTTCTTAATTTTTGGGAACAGAAAAAAGTCACAAGGTGCCAGGTCGGGACTGTATGCAGGATGACTCATGAGTTCTACATTTTTCGCCTTCAAAAAGTCGTTTGTCTGTCTGGCCGTGTGAGAACTAGCATTGTCGTGGTGCAGGATGATACGGCGTTTACGGTTATTTTTACGGAGTTCGTCAATAACTTCCGGCAAACAAATGGTCGTGTACCAGTCACTATTCACTGTACGACGATTCTCTAAAGCAACAGTAGCCACGTGTCCAGTTTTATTAAAAAAAGAAGCAATTATCCGCTTAGATGCACTTTTCACGCGCGCCACTTTGGTTGGTTTCGGCTCATCTTGAAAGACCCATACGCTCGATTGCTGCTTTGTTTTGGGATCGTAGCAATAAATCCATGTTTCGTCACCTGTTACTATGTCCCACACCAAATTTGACGCACCTTCGTTGAATCTGGTAAGCATGGCACTGCACCAAGTGACGCGGTCCGTTTTTTGAGCCTCGGTCAAGTTGTGTGGGATCCACCGCGAGCACAGCTTTCTCACACCCAAATGTTTGTGTAGGATTAATTGTATTTGACTCATGCCTATTTCTAAGGATGCGCGAATTCCATGGTAGGTCACATGCCTGTCTGTTTCAATCATACGGCGCACAGCATCGATGTTGTTGTTGGTCACAGCGGTGGACGGCCGACCATCGCGAGATTCGTCACTGAGATTGATACGACCACGCTTGAATTCTGCAAACCAGCTATAAACAGTTGTCTTGCATGGTGCTTCATTGCCAAAAGCTGTTTCAAGCCGAGCGATGCTCTGTTGAGCTGTCAAATTACACTTAAAATCGTAGAAAATCATACTACGAAAATTTTCCCGAGTTACATCCATGTTGATGCAGACACACAATTTTTTAAATGGCGCCACAAGGTAAAAACAAAAGGCAGTCAGATGAAATAAACTGCATTCTACAGCCAAAGAGTTCTATTTTCAAATGTTGCAATAAATTTTTAAAAATTGTTTATGTAAGTGGCCAGTTCCGGAAACTTACAGTGCGCCCTATGTATGTTAGGCGACTTAAATGCTCATCCATATACATTGTTCTGTGACGAAATGCTGACTTTCTGTGATGACCAGAAATGGATTTGTGCCGATATACAAAAGTTAGGCATAGACTCGGGCACGTATACATATGTAAGTGACTCTCATGGATCGAGAAGGTGGTTGGATCATTGCTTGGTTACGCAATCTGCTTATAGTACGGTAACAAATGTAAAAATACTTTATGATGTTGGGTGGTCAGATCACTATCCCGTTAGTGTTGAATGTAACCTACGGCTTATAAGACGGAAAAATGTGTGTATAGCTAGTCAAGTAGAATGTAATAAAGTACGATGGGGGAACCGACAACCGGAAGAGGTACAGTTATATGCTGAATTATGTCACAATAAGTTAAAGGATATTGATTTTCCGGTGGAACTTAGTAATTGCTGTGATATGCACTGTCATAATTTAGGCCATAAGAAATTTATAGATTGTATGTATAGCAGAATTGTAATCTCATTAAGCGAGGCATCAGCATTTAGTAATAATAATAAAAGTTCTGGTAAAAAACGGCAGGTGACTGGCTGGAACAAGCATGTAGGAGTGGCACATGCTGAAGCGCGACTGAAATTTCAAGAAAGGCTTTACTATGGAAAACCAAGATCCGGTCCATTATACCTGGAAATGAGTGAAAGTAGAAAGGTTTTTAAGGCGAAGCTAAAGTGGTGTCAGGATAACCAGGAGCAAATAGCTATGGATATACTGGTAACACATCACAAGGCGAAAGATTTTAATAAATTCTGGAAGTCTACCAACGAGCACAATAGCAAACCCAGCCTACCGGTATCTGTTGACGGGGTAATGGAACAGAAGGGAATAGCCAACATATTTCGTGAGCATTTCGAGGTGCAATCTACTATAGTTCCTTCAAATAGGGTGAGTGATGTTGAGCAGCTTCGGGGTGATCTGGAGACTCGATTCAGCCCTAAAGACGTAGCAACAGTTGTTAAAAACATGTCCAGAGGGAAGTCTCCGGGCCACGACGGGCTCAGCATTGAACACCTGAAACATGCAGGGTCTCATCTACCTAGAGTATTAGCCACATTTTATAATCTCTGTGTCAGCCATGGATATCTTCCGTGTGAAATGATGGAAACTATTGTGGTGCCCATTGTTAAAAACAAAACTGGCGATATATCAGATAGGAACAATTACAGACCAATTTCGCTTGCAACCATAATTGCAAAGGTATTTGACGGCCTGCTTGACGCACAGCTGAGCGCCCACATCCGCTTGAATGATGAACAGTTTGGCTTTAGGCCGGGGCTTTCTACGGAAAGTGCAATTCTGGGCCTCAAGCACACCGTTAAATACTACACTGACCGTGGAACAAATGTGTACGCCTGTTTTTTAGATCTCTCAAAAGCATTTGATCTTGTAAGTTATGACATCATGTGGGATAAGTGTCGAGCGTCTAAACTACCGGTGGAAATTGTTAATATCTTTAAATTTTGGTATGAAAATCAAATCAACAAAGTAAAATGGGGAAATGAGTTTTCGGAGGCGTATCGGATGGAATGTGGAGTGAGGCAGGGGGGATTAACATCGCCCAAGCTATTTAATCTGCATGTGAACGATCTGGTCGGTGAACTCAGCAGTATGCATGCGGGATGCTACGTTGATGGTAAAAGCTGCAACAACTTAAGCTATGCAGACGATATGGTGCTGCTGAGTCCGTCACCAGGGGGCTTGAGAAAATTACTTACAACATGTGAACGATATGCAGAAAGACACGGCATCAAATATAATGTCAAAAAAAGTGAGATTATGATCTTTAAGACTGGTAATAAACTACCGAGTGAAGTGCCGGCTTTAAGACTGTATGGTAATACACTGAAAAGAGTGACGTGTTTTAAGTACCTTGGTCATATAGTGACAGACGACCTGAGGGATGACCTAGACATTGAGCGGGAGCGCAGGGCTTTGGCAGTTAGGGCAAATATGCTGGCTCGTAGGTTTGCACGTTGTACAAAGCCAGTCAAAATCACACTCTTCAAGGCATATTGTCAATCGTTCTACACGTGCAGCCTATGGGTCAACTATACCCAAAAAGCTCTCAACGCCCTGCGCGTCCAGTACAACAATGCTTTTAGGATGTTGCTGGGGCTGCCGCGCTACTGTAGTGCGTCGGGTATGTTTGTTGAGGCACGTACTGATGGATTTCACGCCATCATACGTAAGAGGACTGCCTCCTTACTGAGCAGAACGCGTAGCAGCGCCAACAGCATCCTGCAGGTCATTGCGGGTCGGCTCGACGGGCCTATACTCAAACACTGGGTTAGTATTATTACAGGTACACTGACAGTGTGTGGCAAACTGAGCCGTTCCACGGGCAGGCCTATCTATATGAGATGAATGCATAAATCCACCTGAATGTATTGAATTTAATTGTTATTTGTAATTTGTGTCAGTTAAATTTTAATTTATTTATTTTTATTTTATTTCATTAATATTGTAAAATAACCTTATTTAATGTAATGATCTAATTTGAATTTTTATTAGCATGACTTCATTTTAATTTTAATTGACTGAATCTTATTATAATTTTAAGTGTTATTGTTGTGTTAATGTTATTAATAGTACTACTAACAAACTATGGAACTTTGTATTCCGAAATAAAAATGATTGATTGATTTATTATGAATGTTCACTATCAATTATTATGATGTTTTTCATTATCCTTTTTCATTGTTCTATTACAGCGATCAGTAAGTATTTATTTGTTTTTTGTTCAAATTACGAACAATCTGTGAATGCTTAGTTTAAAACTAAGGAGTATTATTATTCATAGCTTCTGAAAAATTAATAAATATTTCCGAACTTTTCAAGCCCGCCATTTTGAAACCCCACTTCCTTGTTTTTTTTTTTGTTTAGACCGCTAATTAAAGCGCAAAGTCAATTTATTTATAAATTTTATGCGACACTCGCACCATCAGGACGAATCTTATGACGTGTCATTTATCACCAGGGACCAGTAAACCCACTGTCAACAGTGATTATAAAGAGACCTGTTTAACGCCCATGACATTGATGGGCCAGCCAGACCATCAACTAAATCCGAGACAACCTGGGATCACTGGAACATCCCACGGCACATTACTACCGAAACAAGTCTCCGCAAATGAGGCACAGACTGGAACTGGAAACGTCAAAATTCAGCCAACAAAACAGCCAATTCGTTTCACCCTAAAAACTGCGGAAATTTTGATAATTGGTGATGAACACGTGAAAGGACTAGCAGCCAAGATGATCAACACCCGGAAAGAAAATCTATTGAATAATACCTATAAAGTATCGGCACTAATTAAGCTGAAGACCACAGGATCCCAGATTCTCCATGATTTGGAGGACAGAAGTAATCAGAATCGTGAAAACATATATGTTTTAGCTGTAGGTAAACATGACCAAAACCCTCACAGTTACTATCAGAACTGAGCATTGCCCTATACAAACTAAAACGTAATAAGGTCTTTGTTATTAATGTGCAGGAAACCTGTCATTAGAATGAGAAACTTCTAAACTTTAAGATAAAATCAATTGTAAGAGGCTTCCAGAATTGTGATTTCATCCAACTAACACTGAAATCAAATATTGTGAATGATAACTCCTACCAGGAATTTTACTTGGATACACTGTGCGCTAAACTTAACACGGAAATTGATTGCATAAAATATAAAAAACAGTTTATAGATAGTGTCATGTCAAAGTCACAATCCAATATTGTTGCCACGAAAAAACCTGAGACAAAAGACTTATGCACAGTCCTTGCAGCAATAGGGTACTATTCCTTACTATTTTGCTAAAAAAGGAACAAAAGTAAATGAAATTGGAGCGGCTACGAACCTGGTCTCAAAAAAAGATACTATTAAATTAGGACTAATTGGAAAAAGACCAAAGTCAGTGGGACTAGAGTTTTTTCGTGCCTCAAAGAAATATCAAGTAACACCAACATTACAGTATCCATTTTTCATCAAAATTTGTGTGGCATTTCGAACAAAAAGGATGAGTTGGAATTATATCTTGAAAGCCTTGGAAGTAACCAAAAATATGTATGTATTACCGAACATTTCCTTAATAAGGGACAATATCGCTATTTAGTATTCAAAATTATAATTTAGCAGCATATAATTATAGAGATTCTAATTCAAGGGAGGTTCGCTTATACTGGCACTGAATAATTCAAAGTTTGAGGAGATAGAAATCTGTAAAAATTTGTATCAAGAAGACAGTTTTGAATTATGCGGAATTAAAGACAAAGAAACTAACCTAAACATTTGCTGTTGTTATCGAGCTTCAAAAAATAAAAACCAAAAAGCATTATTCGAATATTTTATGGAGCGACTGGAATTACTACTGGAACATTTTTTTGGCAAGAAGTGCTTAATAAGTGGAGACTTCAATATAGATATTTTGACGGAAAGTAACCAAAAAAAATAATTTTTAAACTTGCTGGAAAGCTATGGTTTTAGGAATTTGATTTGTTCAGCTACATATTTTGAGGAAGGATATAAGTCATGTCTAGATAATTTCCTAACGAATATACCTGAATATAATATTTTGCATAACACTGTGGATCAAAACAATATAGGAGATGGGCATGCAGGAGTATTTTGTATTGTACAACTAGAAAATCCAATAGCAGCAGTAAAAAAGGAACAACATATAATTGTACAGCGTAGGGTTTTTAATGAAAGCAATAACATGATGTTCAGAAATAACATTTTAAAACAAGACTGGACAAATATGGGTATAAATATTTTTCTGAAAAGATTTCAAGAAGCATTTAAATATAGTTTTAAAATATTCAGTCAGCAAATAAAACAGCAAGAATTTGTAAAACTTAAATGGGCCACTAAAGGAATTAGGGTTTCTAATCAAATGAAACGTGTTCTATTGTCGTTAAAAGGAGTGAAGGATGCAGATTATAACCATATTTACACTAAAAATTACTTACTACTTTTCTAGCATTCCTCAATACAGAAGAGTATTGAGGAATGCTAGAAAAATTGCGATTCGAGATGAAATAGGAAAAGCTAGAAATTCTACCAAAGCTATTTGGAAAGTTATAAACAAACACAGAAACAAACTTAAAAATTGTAAAGTAGATTCTATTCAGCTGAAAGTTAATGACATCACATTACAAAAACCAAGTGAGGTGGTTGAACATTTCTCTTGTGAATTTTACAAAAAGGGCTCCACATCAGATAGGAATGACATAGCAATACACTTACTAGAAACTAGTACGGACAGAGTACAATGCAGCATAATGTGTGAGTTAACAACTTCGATCGAAATCGCAAAAATTGTAAAAAATATGGAACCAAAAAAGTCATGTGGCCATGATGGTATACCAATAACTGTCATACAAAAAAACATAGACATCCTAGCTGTCCCTCTGACTTACTTTTTTAATAGCTGCCTAAATGAGAGTGTATTCCCTGAGCAACTTGAGCTGGCCAAAGTTGTACCAACATTCAAGAAGGGGTCAAAAACTGATCCCAGTAAATATAGACCAATTTCTCTTTTGCCAATACTTTCAAAAGTTTTTGAAAAAATCATTAAGATTAGACTTTTAAGACACCTTCAGCAGAATCAAGTGATAAGTGAGAGACAATTTGGTTACCAGATGAACATTAGCACCACAGCTGCAGTGGAAACACTCATAGATGATGTTGTTTCTAAACTTAATGTTAAGATGAAGGTTCTAGGCATATTTTTGGATCTCAGTTCTGCTTTTGATTTGGTTGACCATACTATTCTAATAAGAAAACTAGAACATTATGGCATCCGTGGTGAGTTTCTGGAGCTACTAAGATCATATTTAAAACACAGAAAGCAATATGCTGAATTAACATCGTGGGAAAATGGTAAGGAAGCGAAACATCGGTCAAAAATTACCAATGTCGAGAGAGATGTACCACAGGGTTCGATTTTGGGTCCAATACTGTTTGTCTTTACAAATGACTTGGTAGAATATATTTCACGAAATCTGTTAGACACTCAGCTGGTTGTGTTTGCTGATGATACAAATGCTTTTATTCACGCAGGGCACCTCAGCACTCTTGAGGAAAAAGCTAATGCAGGGCTATTTTCATTCCACCAATGCTTTGACCCAAATAATCTAAAGTTGAACAGCAATAAGACCTGTGCAATACTGTTTAAAACAACAGCGGCTAATAATGATAGGGTTGATCTGAAAATGCTTGGAGAGGGTATTGATTTGACAGACACAGTAAAATTCTTGGGCGTTCAAATAGATGCTAACTTAAACTGGAAAGCTGAAATGCAAGCCATCGAAAGTACTCTAAGCTCAGCTTGTTATGCGTTGCGAAGTCTACGAGAAGAGCTAAAAAATTACAATTTAAAAGCAGTTTATTATGCCCTGGTAGAGTCAAAACTGAGATTCAGTAGAAAGTTTCGGGGAAATAGTTACGATTATAATGTCAAAAAAGCGTTCATCCTCCAAAAGAGAGCCATAAGAGTAATGGTACAAATAACACAGGTTATATCGTGTCGTGATTTTTTTATCAAATTAGGTATCCTCACAGTTCCTAGTCTGTTCATATTGATTCAGTCTGTAGATTTACTTAAGCGATTAAATAAAGTAGAGTCTGAGGAAGAACGGGAAAGACGATTGGACACAAGAAGGAAACACCTAGAGAGTTTCACTGTACCAAGACTGAATGTAGTTGAACACTCATCTAGGTATCAGGCGATAAAAAATTATAATATGTTACCTGTAGAATTTAGACAAATTACGAGTCCCAATATACTTAAAAATAAGCTTAAAACATTCCTTTTGAACAAGTGTTACTACAGGGTTGATGAGTTTTTTGAGGACAAAAGTTGACTGAATTGATATTATTTATTGTTTTTATTGTTGACAAATGTATTCTTATATTAGGTATTATTTTACAATTTTACAATTTTGACATTATATAAGTAATTAATTTGATAAATGTGTTTGTTGACATTGTTATTTTTTATAGTGAAATGTATATTGTATTGTTTTAATTGCATGATTTGTTAATTAATTATTTTATGTTTTAGTCTGTAAGCAATGTCAAATACAATTTTATATTGTTCATGAATAAATAAACTGAAACTTAAACTATCGGAATCCGGTGAATAGTTACCAAGGGACACAGGAACAGACATTACATACACGTACAGGTCAACACATAACCCTCCTCTTTTCATCTTTGCAACAAAATTCACCTGTTTATGAATAAAGCGTTTTTATCTCTTAATTCCATATTTCAGCCAGCCGGTGACAACCCTAAGGCAGGTATTTTTTAAGTTATAAAGTAGCCTTTAATGTGCCCACCGAGGGGCATAGCCAGATACGAGTAAGATCAAGCCATTCTCCACCACGCTGGCTCAGTGCGGGTTGATGGAGGGGTTTTACGACCAGTACCACGTAGCGATAGGCGATAGTAGCCGTCACCTACAACTTAACGTGCCATCCGAAACACTGAATGTCCGATAAATGTAGGGTTTTCGCTTCACTAAAATGACTTACCAAATACAGTCATGGTTTGAAAATTAGTGTGACATCCTCTTCTCGTTTTATAGGACCTGAGCCTTGCACTCCAGTATTGTCGTCTGATAAATAGTCCACCCTTGAGATCGACTCAAGCTATGGACTTGATTTCCAGCTTTCTTCGTAGGAATAAATATGAAAATTGTTATTGTTTACATCTTTGACAGCATTAGTTTTTGACTACTCGCTATTTGATCTATGTTTTTTAATATAGTCTTTATTTATGGCTCTCACTGGCATCTTGGGTGTAGTAACGTAAAAATTCAATTTGAAGTTTCGAGTTAGTGGCTTTTTATCTGAAAATCTTTGAAGTGGGAGGAACTAAGAAGCCAGATACCCGGGCTCAACTTGCCCGGGTAACGCTGAAGGAAGAAGTGTCTTGAAGAATCTCTCTAGAAGAAGTGCTCTCTCTATCCAAAATAAACTATACGGTGCGTCCTTACACCCCTGACCATCGCTACATGGCCTAGACACCGATAACCGCTGCCCAGCGTCCAGCGTCTCCAGATCCCACAAGGCTGGTCGACCGCCGACGACGTCTACCTTGTCCTGCCCGCCTTCCCATCAATTTGACTGCACCACGACGCCCATGGGGGTCAGTCAGTTTTTGTGTATTTGTCACCGTAAGATAGTCAAAACCGTTAGTTGATCAACTATCGACAGATAGTAAATCAGACCGACAATTTAGAATTTACGTTTCTTTTGTTCTTACATGTCAACCTTAGACGAAGACTATTCGGGGGCTTCGCTGCGCTCGCCCCTTCTAGTCTTCACCTAAGCTACCGCAGTGTTTGCCATGGTATTTCGTTTGCAATTCAAGTTTAAACCAGTTTACTATTTAATGGGTTTAACCGTTAGTTTATCAACTGACGTGTCATTTACTAAGCAGTACGCAATAGTTTCAATACTATCTGTCGATAGTTAACCAACTAGCAAAGAAAAAAAACATTAGTTTATCAACTAACGGTTTTGACAATCTTACGGTGATATTTATATTATAGTTAGGTAAGTAGGTTAAATTTTGTACATAACAGGAAAACTTGTGTCAAATAAATTCGGACTCGCTCTCAATTTCTCTTTAATTTTCTTTAGGACCTCCTCTCAAAATTACCTTTATTAAGTTTCCGTAACTGGGGGCTATTCAGACCAACCCTACGTAACGTGACGAAATGTACCTATGATAAATTCATTATCTCATTAGTACAGTTTATCAACTAACGGTTTTGACAATCTTACGGTGACATTTATATTATAGTTAGGTAAGTAGGTTAAATTTTGTACATAACAGGAAAACTTGTGTCAAATAAATTCGGACCCGCTCTCAATTTCTCTTTAATTTTCTTTAGGACCTACTCTCAAAGTTTCCTTTATTAAGCTTCCGTTACTGGGGGTTATTCAGACCAACCCTTCGTAACATGACGAAATGTACCTATAATAAATTCAGGAATCGAACCTGCATCAAGCAAGCGTGAAACCCTTTAGACCACGGAGCTCTTAAGTTAATAGAGTTAAATGTAGGTGTATTTGTAATTATGGAATAATAAAACGAGAAATTAAAAAAATACATTGAATCTGACCAACCACTCTACCTTGGATTTGTGGACTACACAAAGGCATTCGATACCATATCACACTCCAGCGTATGGAATGCACTCAAATATCAACATATTCCAGAAGAATACATCTCGATCCTAGAATATATTTACAACAGTAGCACCAGTAGAGTCAAGCTAGACCAATCAGGTGTCAGGGTGTCCCCAAACATATATTATAAATGATTAGAACCTGAGAAAAACTAAGCCAATTTCAATATTACTAAAACACTGACAGTAATCGAAGGTACACTCCTTCAAACGAGTACGTAGAAGAATAAATTTACTAAAACAAATTATATCCAAAAAGACGAATTACACTCACTCCGGAGTTTAAGGAAATTCTGAAAAAAAATCTACTTATGCAACTGAAAAATATATTATGATAATGGACTCTTGCCTGTTACCTTGTCTCACATACGCATGTAAATCATGGATATTAATAGAGAAATAAGAAACAAAATACAGGTCTGTCCAAAATCTATGGAGAGAAGCGTGCTAAAAATACAACTGCGTGACAAGAAAAAAACACTGAAATAAGGAAGAGAGCAAATATCCTAGAAGCCTTAAAACACGCCCAAACTTTAAAATGGAGATGGGCCAGACACCTTGCAAGAAGACAAGACAACAGATGGACGAAAATACTCATTTGTAATAAGTAAAACTGTGAACTAACAAAACACTGAAATAAAACCTAAGTTAAATTACACGTCATACAAAATCTGATTTAAATAATAATAATACAAGTTTTTATAAAATACAAATCAAAATAATAATAATAACTAACTACAAAAGTAACTAATAATTTAAAACTAGACACGCCTAATAACTGAATACAATAAAAAACACAATACTAAACAAATAAACCGCCCCAGGACATGCCCGACCCAAAGGTCAGCAGCATTACCGCGCTGCACGGCGCTGGCAGCATTACCGCGCTGCACGGCGAGTGAGATCCTTTGGATCAGGAACGCTCCGGAACGATTGTCAAAACCTCGGTCCCTCAGGCGTCGCGCAATGTCCTTGACAAATGTCTTGCCCTGAGCACCCCAAATACCCGTGGTCTCGACGGCCAAGGGAACAAACAGGTAGCTCCCCATCAGCTGTGCGTATTTTAGGCATTTCTGCCGCGCCGCCGACTCCGCTGCAGCCCCAGGTGTCGCCATGGTGGAGCCAATGTGGGATGCCGCGAACGTGCACACACAAGTAGCATCCCACAACAGGCAACGACCTCTCTCCCACGGTATCAAGGTGAGACCGTCCGGACGCTTCCCGTCGCTGCGACTCAAGCCCGGTGGTTCAAGAACTGATGGAATGTCAGCAGAGACAAGAGCCCTCCGGACAATGTCGTTGATCGAGTGGTGGCGAGAGAGTCTCCCTGCACTTCTGGCACAGTGTAGCCCATGACGCCCCCGCGAATCTACCGACGCGCCGCAAACACAGTGGTGCGGTTCGCAGATATCGCAACCCAGACGAAGCGCCATGGCTACACGCAGAGAGTTGACGTCCAGAAGGGTTCCTAAATGCGGAGACGGCAACGCATGCAGCCAAGCACCTGACTCCGGCTGGGAGACTGCTCGCAGACGAGCAAGTTCCGCTCCCGAGCTCTGCGCTAACAGCCCGTCAAGGGACATCTTGCACAACTCCTCATTCCAGGGGCGCTGCACGTCGGGCTTCTCCGGAACATCTCCTCCCGGACAACAGGCCCGCCACCGCTGAAGAGCTTCGTCCGCAAAAGGAATGCTAAAACCTTCACAGTTAACCTTTAAAATGCGAGTGACTAGTTCAAGCACCCCATGCGAAGAGGCCAAGAAAGCTGGGAGCTCCGTGTCCTGTAGGCGACGAACGCCGAGACCACCAAACCGTATTGGAAGGGCTGCTTGATCCCATTGGGAGGGAGACATTTTCACATTCAAAATCATCTCCAACAGACTCATCAATTCGTCATCATAAGAATCTGCCACCCCCCTACACAGCCAAACCGGAGCGGTTCGCAAAGTGTATGTTAGCCTTGGCAGGGACAGACAACTCCGTAGAATTGTTAAAGCCACATGAGCGGAAAGCTCCTTAAGGTGTGGTTTTGTCCCAACCAAGGACTTTAACTTACGACTAAAACTTAAAACGAAAATACTTACTTTATAATTTATTGCACATAAACATTATTGGACAAATTACAAACACAGTTGGTATAAAAAGCATGCTTATCTCTATATAGAGATTTCTTCCTTCTTCTAGAAAATATTTACAGTTTGGAACGGCCCAGGAAATAAAATAAATCCCTCTCTTTCTTTTCTCCACCGGAGCGTTGGGCAGACGAGATAATAGCGCCTACAAACAATGAATGGCTAGAGGTAGCCCGTGATAGAGAAAATTGAGTCATTGGAGGAGGCCTTCTCCGCAGAATAAGTTATAAATTGTATATGTATATGTAAATCCGCAGAATAAATTAAATATCTAAATGTGAATTTAAATTGTACAATTAATTGCTATTTAATTTACCAAATTTCATTTTTATGTAATATGTATGTTCTTCATTTTATGCAATTTAAGAATATTAATTTTTATCCGTGAAACAGTGGAATTACCTGAAATGAGCGAAAACTTGCTGAACTGCGAGACAAAATTACTGAATCACGCGAAAAAATTCGGCATGGTTCAGCTATTGGATAAATAAAGACTGCCTGGGCGACGTGGAGGCTCAGGGTAGGTGAAGGACAAGAGGGGGTGAGCGAAGTGAAGTTAGGTAGAACAGATAACATCAAAATCCATCGATCCATTTGTATTTATGTCACTCGAATTTTGTCAGAGAAAAGCAGTATTTCTAGTCGCGCACAATTTAGTGTCGCTGAATTCAGTAATTTCGTCAGGCAAAAGAAATAACTTTGTAAATAAAAAAACTGCATTTTCGGCCATACGTTTTGTACTAATAAGCCTCTTACGGCCTTACTAATAGAAGTTATTCACAGTGTAACTTATACAGTGTTTTGTCTTGCTTTGTATTTGACATTTACTCCACGTATGAAAAGGAAAAAACACTTTTGCCGGAGGCAATTATGAGGGGAGTAACATCTTCGGGAGTAAATTAAAAGGCTTGAGATGCGCGCAATATACTAGACTAGACTAGACTATTTTATTATGGGATATACTAAGCTTATATACAACTTACTACAAAACTACGTGATGAATATAAATATACCTTATCCGTGACTGTCGTCCACTTATCTTAACATTACGTGGAAATAGATATTTCCGCATATCTGTGGCGGGCGTATGTGCCGGCACAGATACTCCCCCCTTTAGGGAAAAAAATAAATGAATGTACTTATAACAATGGAAAAAATCTAAGTTAGATAACATAACAAACTTATATCAACTGCAATAATAACTAGTAGTATTTTAATAAACATAAAACCAGATCTTAATTGTGCATACTTTAACTTAATCTATTTTTATATCTAAGGAAAGTTATTGTTGAACAAAACTAGACAGTAATAGAGCATATTTCAACTTAATATAAAGGTAACTCTTACACGAATTAGGAAAATAAAGGAACTACGGCTATGTGAATTCTACATAAGTTTAAAGAATAACATAATATTTATCTACAGGCGAGTCTTGTGTCTGGCCGCACACTACATAAAATAAACTTAAAACTGGAAAACAGAAAAACACTAGGATAATGGGGCTTCGCGGTTAGTAAACTAACTTAACCTATAACTGGAAAAGATCCGCAGGAGAATCGTCTGATGCTGCAGCCGCCCATATATTTTTTTTTTCAGGAATCGATGAGTCAATTTACACCGCACTTCGTTGAAGTTGTAATCACTGTTTGTTTATAATTGCGACCGTACCTAAACAAGGATGATTGTGCTGAATCAGCGTCAGCTTAAATCTGTAACCTTGGCTGTAGGCAGTCAATGATCTCGTACGTCATATGTACGTGCGTGCTCTTCACTCTTGAGTGAATATTAAATTGTCGATTGATGAAATTTGTGTGCCTAAAAACCTTGGGATTTGGCAACATAGGGCACTTCTTGTACACCAATCGTTTATATATATATGTATCTCTCTCTCTCTCTCTCTCTTCAGTGATTTGATTATACTTCGTGCGATGTTCTTCCTGAGTGATTAGGTATATCGATGATGTTTCAATACTCTTCTGGGGGCTGGAACGGCTTCCTATGTCTTGAACTTGAAAAAAAACTGCTTGCTGTGAATGAATTTGCCGACGCGTTCGTTTCTGCTGGTGCGAGCTCCATTTTGATAAATCAGCAGTCGGCTGATTATCGGTTCATTATTCTTGCGGTATCTTGAATTCGATGCGGGAAATCTTCAGTTGAATTTTTTTGGCTTCTGGTCCGTCATGGCTTGCTTGATTCGTCTTGGTTTGGGTGGGGTCTTGATTATGGATTTCTGCAGCGTGGTTTGAAATAGGTATGCAGAAGTCGGGGCTCGGCGATCTTGGACGAAGTGCTTCTTGCTTGCACTTCTAAGGTGGCAGCACAAGGAGTTTTCTTCGCGGCTGGGTCCATGCTGCTGTTACCGAAGGTTGCTGATGTTCAGAAGTCGGGTCACCACTTTGCCAGGGGCAATTATGAGGGGAGTAACATCTTCGGGAGTAAATTAAAAGGCTTGAGATGCGCGCAATATACTAGACTAGACTAAACTATTTTATTATGGGATATACTAAGCTTATATACAACTTACTACAAAACTACGTGATGATTATAAATATACCTTATCTGTGACTGTCGTCCACTTATCTTAACATTACGTGGAAATAGATATTTCCGCATATCTGTGGCGGGCGTATGTGCCGGCACAACACTATAAGTTAAACAGTGTAAAACTTTTTTTTATAAGTAAGGCCGTTAGAATACAAATTAGGTATGCACAGCGCCTGAAAATCAGAGCCCAATAAAACAGGTTTATAGTGAAACCCATTCCAGAGTGACACAACTAAACTAGTGTGGTTGGTGGTTCAAACGACTTTAGTACGTGGGCTACTGCAGAGTTGCATAAACGCAGGCAAGCATTGTATGCATTGTATGAGGAACGACGGTTCAACATGAGTGACGAATTTAAACAACAAGTCAAACAGTTCTCCAAACAATTTAAATTAGACTGTCATAAGGCTAAACGTAATTTTCTGAGCAGTAAAATTAAGAATAGTTCCGATGTTATAAAAACGACTTGGAAAATAATTAATGAGGAGGCCGGTCGTAGTAAAAAAGCGAGTCACGATTACGAACTAAAAATCAATGGACAGCTTACGAGTTCTAGCTTAGAAGTTGCAACTGAATTTGAATCGTTTTTTACTAATGCACCGGCTTCCACGACTAAGTATTTAAATTCGTCACCTTTGTCTGCTGTTGCAATATTAAAAGATAATGTCTCAGAGTGTGCTTCATACTTGAATTTTAAGCTCGTCACAAGTTCAGATGTCGTAAAGGCATTTAAATTGATAAATGTTAAGAAAACGAATGATCTTTGGGGACTCTCTGTTCACGTCGTTAAATCCCTGATCGAATTAATTGCACCTGACCTAGCGGTCATTTTCAACAATTGTATAGACTGCGGTGAATTTCCTGATTTAATGAAACAAAGTAAGATAATTCCCCTCTTCAAAGCAGGTAGTACTCAAGACCCCACCAATTTCAGACCTATATCAATACTACCAACTTTTAGTAAAATTTTTGAGAAATTAATCTTATCACAGCTATTACATCATTTTGAATCAAATAAGCTAATGCATAACAAACAGTTTGGATTCACTCGCGGTCGTTCAACAACAGATGCCGGAATTCAGTTCATTGAAAGTATTTTTGATGCCTGGGAAGAGTCACAAGATGCCCTAGGCATTTTTTGTGACTTATCTAAGGCTTTTGATTGCGTTTGTCATGAAACATTGATCAGGAAATTACATCATTATGGAGTTAGAGACACGCCATTGAATTTGTTAAAATCTTATCTGAACGGAAGAATACAAAGGGTAGACGTAAACGGAGAACGATCACCAGGATCATTGGTTTCTTTGGGCGTGCCACAGGGCTCAATATTGGGACCCTTCCTATTCCTCATCTATATAAACGACTTACCCTATCTAGGAAGGGACTGTCATGATATGGTACTGTTTGCTGATGACACCTCACTTATTTTTAAAACAAAGCGAAACCAACACGCTAATGATGATCACGTGAACAATACCATATCAAGAGTGGTAAATTGGTTTAATGTTAATAATTTGCTATTAAATGAGAAAAAGACTAAATGTGTTAAGTTTCTTACTACTAACGTTAAAAATAATCAGACATGTATAACAATTAAAAATGAGGAATTGGAATTGGTAACCAGCACAGTGTTTCTAGGTATAACGTTGGATTCCAAACTCCAATGGGGTCCACATATTGATAAGCTATCGAACAGACTGAGCTCTGCAGCTTTTGCATGCAGGAAAATCCGTCACTTGACAGATTTAAAAACAGCCAGATTAGTTTATTTTAGTTATTTTCATAGTATTATGTCCTACAGTATTCTGCTCTGGGGCAGTGCTGCTGACATAAATACTATTTTTGTGCTGCAGAAGCGGGCTGTTCGTGCGATTTATAAAATGAATAATAGAGATTCTCTTAGAAATAAGTTTAAAGAAGTAAATATATTGACAGTCCATAGTCAATATATTTACGAGAATATTATGTATGTTCATAAGAACATTGTTAACTTTCGAAGAAACTGTGATATACATAACTTTAATACTAGAAACAAGGACAAACTTGCAGTGCCCACTACTCGGCTCCATAAAATAAAAAACTCGTTCAAGGGTAATTGTGTAAGATTTTACAATAAACTCCCAAGCACTTTGACAGATCTATCAATTAATAAGTTCAAGAAATACATCAAGCAAAGGCTTATTTCTAAAGCTTACTACAGTATTAAAGAGTACATAGACGATAAAAATGCTTGGGACTGAATTGTTCTAATTAATTGTGAGCATCCTCACTGCCAGAGTTTCTTTTACTGGACACTTGGAGGCCTTTTACACCTCCAAAGATTAATTTAATTATACAACTCTTGACTGTGGGGACCATTTACATCTCCTATTATCATTGTATTATTGACTAAAGAGACTATACATCTCTGTTATTTATATTTTAATTATTTTATTATGACATTTGAGACTCTTTACATCTCTCAGAAACAATAATTAAGTACTTTTTTTTTTCTGATAATAAGATACAAATAATAATACCAAATGTTCTGTAAAAAATGAAATGAAATGACATGTGAAAGTGCCCTTGTGGCCTATTTACAGAATAAACGTTTTGAGTTTTGAGTTTTGAGTTTGAGTTAAAAAAAAAGTTTGAAAATCTGTAAAAGCTATGACAACCGGATAAGAAAATGTAAATTAAAAACACGGTAAAGGGCGAGTCGGACTCGCGCACGAAGGGTTCCGTACCACTGTACAATGGTAGGGATGGCGCGGAGTGAATAGTTTGGATTTTTCATAGCAAAATGTTGTTCACAAAGTTATTGGTGCGGCTACTTCCATACTCCACCAGGTGCATTTATAAGTTTGTATGAAAACCTGGTGCACTTCCGGGTAGGTTTTCCTGTAATCTTTGGTTAAAAGAATAATATAGAAAATATTCTGTATTTTTTTCATAATTTTAGACTGCAGTTTCGGAGATGAGGGGCGGTGTGTCATTTTTTGATCATAACTTCTGAAGTGATCAGCGCAAAAATAAAATTAAAAAAGTAAAAGTTTATAAACGCCTTATCAACGATATCATACAGGACTTATTACGGTGTTTTTTTTCGTTTTCTCATGTTACCCCCTACACTTTATGGTAAGCAATATTTTTTTATTACCTATGTTTACTTACATTATGTTGCGGTTATCAGGATAAGTATTTTTGCCTAATAATAATAATAATAATAATTGCTTATTTTCCAGACTATGTCCAATATAAAATGTCAAAATTAAAATTTATACAAATATTAAAATAATAATAAGAAAAACAAACAACAAAAAACAACTAATGAATCTGCCTATGTGGACAGATATCAAGGTTGCTCTAGATTTGCATCTGACTAGCTATGTAGGTATGTATAGATTACCTACATGGCTGACCTACCTAGTTACATAATTTTCGCTCCGAAAGTGGTCTATATCGCATTTTATATTATTTCAAAATAGCCATAGCTCCGGCTCGTAAAAGACTCTAGCCACAAGACTGCCTAGGAAGGACTGCCCAGGAAGTGGGGTGCCCGGATTCGCATTTTATATTCCGAAACGGCGAAACTATGAATTTTCTGCGAAATATACACGAAAGGTCAAGTACAAGGTCAAGGTCAATAACCACGAGGTCAATGAACGTTGAACGACAACTAACGTTACGTTACGTCGTTTCCCGACCCTAATACCCCCACATCCCCGCGGTCCCGTAATGCTTGAAATGACAATTAAAAAAAATATAACTCGAAACGAATTATTTCCGACGGTTCGGGTGTTTTGAAATAATCTATAAATCCACTAATGCAGCATATAAAAAACAGCAAAAGCATCTGAAACGGACGTCTTTCTAAAGGCCAGCCTAGATATATTATACATTTAGTTGCTAAAGTTTATTCACATGGCAATATCAGTAATTTGTATTGCAATGTAATAATTGCATGAAATTATTTATAAGCGCTTTAGCAGTTTTGAATCCTTTTATTATAAGATTTTACCTATTATAGATATAAAAACACGCTACAATTTGTTTGCGGTTCGCACATCGAAATTGCTCTTACGGACGTCGCCGGGAGGGGGCAAAGGATGCGTTCCAAGAAGCTTTTATTTAACGAACGCGTCTGACGGAGAGTATTTACGAGGTGCTCATCTTGTGCGTAGATGGCGCTGGGGGTCCCGCGCTACAAGGTCCTTTAAACCAATTTTCTAATTCATTGGTACTGTGGGCTTTAGTTAACATATCTGCTACATTTTCTGAAGACGGAATCCAACACCAGTCATCTATGGACGTTAAATCAAGAAATTCTGCAACCCTGTGAGCGACAAATGGTTTATAATTCCTGTGGTCACTACGTTACCAACCAAGTACGGTTCGGGAATCCGACCAAAAGTATATTGAGTCCGGCTTCTGTCTTAGCTCCCCCACCACATAATTAGCCAATCGACTTCCAAATAACGCCGCCTGCAGCTCTAGTCTGGGGATCGACACTGCTTTCAATGGTGCCACCCGCGCCTTGCTAGCTATCAAAGAGACATAGATGTGACCGTTCGGCATGGTAAATCTCCCTTTAATGCTCCTCTCTGCCAGCGCAGGTTCTCGACTCTCGATAAGTTGTTGGCGTGTTCTAGGTACTGCGCTTTGAACAGAACCCACTCACATGTCTGACCTGAAAATGACACTTTATCATTATTTCCTAACCTGTTTTTCGCTGCAAGATCATTTATTGCCATGGCCAGCTTGTCAATATCTGTCCCCGTAGTTTGTCCAACTTTAGCTAATCTCGCTGCCGCTGCTATTGGCAAATTCTCCTGATGACAATTTTGTTCAACATAAGTCCCATCAAAGTTAGGTTACAAAAAAAAAACAGAATAAAATAAATAATTAAGGGGGCTCCCATACGACAATTCTTTAAATACCACGTACAAACTAATGAATGCACCTGGTTACGTGCATGGAGTTTCAAAGTAGCACTAATAACTTTGTAAACAACATTTTGCTGTGTAAAGTCCAAACTAGTAAATAGTCTACACCACTCCTACCATTGTACGGTGGTACGGAACCCTTCCTGCACGACTCCGACTCGCACTTGGTCGATTTTTTTAATGAAACAATTAATTTTCTTTAATAAATTAATTACAATGTAAATTATTAACACTAAGAATATAATTATTATATATTATAAACTAAAACTAAACTATAACTACACTAAACTAAATAAAAAAAATCCCTGAGTTCGCTGCCGGGCGGGAGGGTGCCCAAGACGCTGGCACTGTTACCTCGCTGTATCGCAATACTGATGCGTTGAGCTAGGTAGGCGCCACCTCTGCGTCCCCTGACGCTTCGACGAGTCTCTTAGAGATGTCTTTGAGGACTCTTCGAGCGTCAGGGCCCCACGGCCCAAGGGTCTCAAAGCCGAACGACATAAACAAATAGTCGTCACCGAGTGCGGCGTATTTGCAGCTTTTGAGACACTCTGCTGCTGCCGCCACAGCGCCGGCTGTGGCTGAGGTTGCCGATAGGTTGTAGTGTTATGCTACTTACGTGCTATTTTCTTGAATGTCTTAAAAATTCCAAGGCTGCAGCTGCTTTCGAGAAACTTAAAGAAGCTTTGGTAACTGCTCCTGTCCTTGCTTGCCCTATTACGCTGGATGCTTGCTGAGCTGTACAGTCTGATATTTGGTATCACCTTTATTTTCATAGGACCCTGTAACGTTTTAAACCATAAGAACACATTAACAAATCATTTTCGCTTTGTATTTTTACACTATCAGCACTTCTAAATCGATAGCGAAGGGGTTTACCTTTGGTGACCTTGTATTTGGCTTTCTCCGAAACTCTGCAATCTCGGGCTTCGTGCGCGCTGGTGCGCTACCTTTTTATATTCATTGTTACCTCATTTACTTCATGGTTTTATTGTTGTTTACCGTATTACGAGCCTGAAACTAAACTTTGACATTTGTTGACGTCGTTGTTTATCTGGTTGTCATGGCAATGTCCATTCAAACTCGTTACGGTCTGATATGTTTGCTTCAATACTTTTACAAAAATACTTTTTCTCTCTTGGCCACTCACAAAAATTACGTTTAATTTAAATAATTTTTAGAACTCTCCAAAAAGGGTATAAAAGCGGAACATTTCTGAAATTCTGGAGTCTCACGTCAGCTTCTGAACTAGAAGTACCACCTAAAGGCCTTATCCCGGGGTCGCACTACCCCGAGATCCTGCAAGCCGATCCTACAAACGGGATCCTGCAAGCCGTTCCTTCAAACACGATCCTGCGAGCCGTTCCTTCAAACACGATCCTGCGAGCCGTTCCTTCAAACACGATCCTGCGAGCCGTTCCTTCAAACACGATCCTGCGAGCCGTTCCTCCAAACACGATCCTGCGGGTCGTTCCTACAAACGGGATCCTGCGAGCCGTTCCTACAACGGGATCCTACGAGCCGTAACTACAAATACGCTCGCTAACGTTCCTACAACGACGATTTCAACAACATCTACAACAACAAATACACCTGCATCCTGGTCATCACCCCACCGGACTACTACTCTCCGTGTTCTCCGCTTCCTTCTTTCTATCCAGACATCTGTATTTTATAAAACCTGTCTCACCTCATTCATCCTCATCTTCCTTTCATTTTTTTAAATTAATTCATTGTAAAAAGCCCTAATAAATTGTCATTTCTAAATTTTATCCTGGTTGTTTTCTGTTAGGTTCTGGTTAGGTTCGTATAGTTACACGACATTTTGGCGCCCAACGTAAAAGTTCTTCTCCACTCTTCACCTTTTCTGCGCCTTGTCTCTTTCCCTTTGATTTGCTTTCTCTTTCACTCTTAAATCTTTATCTATTCATCCTTTTCACACTTTCCAAATTCTAAAACAAAACTTCATCTAGTTTTTCAACTCATCTGTATTATATTTAGGCCTACATTTAACTTACATTACTTCACTTCACTTCACTTCACTTCATCACTTTAATATTTTTAACAATGGAAAGAGGTAAAATTTTCTAAACAATTCGAATCCTTGACTCCACCTTAAACTGCAAATGACTCTCCATCACTTGACCTACCTGCTGATCCGACTGTCATGGAACCTCCTCTTGTTTCTCAAACTTCTGTCCTGAAGGTGATACGAATCTTTATATAAAATTTTTGCATGTAAGTAGCATAAATTTTCTTAACTTCTAACTGTTAATTTGTATATATGTATATTCTTCATTTCAGACACATCTCGTTGGCGATGTGGCTGATCTCTGGCTTCGAGCTCTACCGCTCTGTTGTATATATGTATATTCTTCATTTCAGACACATCTCGTTGGCGATGTGGCTGATCTCTGGCTTCGAGCTCTACCGCTCTGGCCGTTTTAATCTTAAGGCAAAGCGACTAAAGCTACCTTAGGATTAATTTGTTTCTCTTTACCTCTACTTAATTTTTTTTTCCACGCAGGAGCGGATGACAACTCCTTAAGTAAGCCTGAATGTCCTTTTGAAAACACACTTTTAGAGTGGTAGTCATTGAATGTGAACTCCACCCTTACCGGAATGAAGATGATGAATGTAAGAGATGGTATATCTGATTTTGCCTGGTGATGTCTGTTTCTGCAAAGCTGTGTTTTTGTGGTTTATTTTTGTGCATATCAAAATTTTTGCTGAGTCAAAAATTTTTCCAGGGTCGGGGGGAAAATGTAGTGTTATGCTACTGTCAAAATGACATCATAGCATCAATGTACAGCGCCATCTAGTCTTCCATAGTACGAACCACCTCACCCACAACTATACCCTAAATCAATACCTTTAGAGGTGGTTCGACTAATAAAGGCTAGATGGTGCTAATTAACCATATCTTATAAATTCCGTTCAACTCGATTTAACCACCATTCTCGCATTAGAGCCCGAGCTGCGAATACCTTGTACAAACCGAATTAAATATCTTCAGATAAAACTAAACACCTATTATTTGGGGCACCCATTTTCATGGTGACCCCGACGTTCGAAATAACGCAGTGAAGAAATTGGACGGAAGAAACCTGCAAATACGCCGCCGCGCCGCCCGCGACAAGGACAAAGGCGCGAGCACATGGTCGCAGCCATCTTGCGTATTGCCGCGTTATTGCCGCGTATTCGTTTCAACAGCCGTCTGAAATTCGTTCCTGCATTAGAACAAGTAAAAGCGACCACGAGGCGTCGAAGAAGGTGATCCTGCAAGGCGAAACCCCAGGAAAACACACTAAGACATCACCACGTGCGTCCCGCGTGTGCCCCCCAACATCTGAAGACCATCAGCCGAGAATCAAATCACCGAGCAGCCGAAACCCAACGGACGTACAAGGAGCAGCATATCCGAAGCCCGGTGGAGCGTCCAGCCGAGACTGGACTCGAGACCCGTCGGAAGCCGAGGAGCCGCCCCTGCTGTTGGACGAAAGGCGCGCCAGAGACGAGAGACATAAAAACATAAGTATCTACCGATCACGTGAGTTGGCACAAAATTTCCCCCCCATTTATTTTATCTATACACCGTTATTAGTAGGTAAATTATTGGTAAATTTCGACATTTCCATATGATGATATCAAGGAACGCGATAGTGTCTGTATGACGCACAAACGAGACTCTGAGGAAATCCGTCGTTAATCTACCTATCAAACAATATCTATCTATATCTATCTATCTAAATATTCCCATTAGCTAAAATGCCCAATAACGACGTGGCAACCGTAGAGAAATCTAAACCTGAGAGCATATCAGAACTAATAAGAAAGCGAGGGATTATAAAGGGGAAAATGACCCTATTTGTCAAATTTATAGCATCCATAAAACCCGAAACGATGACTGCCGAACAAATAATCGAGCTTGGGCTGCGCACAGACAAAATGCAACTCGAGTTTTTACAGTTTGATAAAATACAAAGTAATATCGAAACCCTCTGCTCAGATATTGACAAGCAGTTACTCGAAAGAGACTCCTTCGAATCTCAGTATTATCAATACATAGCTAAAGCCAAAGGCACTTTAAATCAAAAAGCGACAGACCAGACCGACTTACAAGAACCTACACATCATTGCAAACATAGCTCAGATACTAGCGATTCCATTAGGTACCCAGATATTAGCCTACCCTCATTTAATGGAGACATTACACAGTGGATCGAATTCCGAGATACTTTCGACGCACTTATAAATCAGGGTAACCTGAAGCCCATACAAAAATATAAATATTTGAGAAGTTGTCTAAAGGGCAGTGCTTTGGAAGTTATAGGAGCGCTGGAATATTCGGAGGAAGGGTACAGCATAGCATGGCAATTACTTTGCGAACGCTATAATAACCCAAAAGTATTGGTCTACAATCATTTGCGAGCGCTTTTCGGCATCGATAGCGTACAATCGAATCCAATGGCACTAAGGGGCATGGGTGATAACATATCGAAACACCTTAGAACCCTAAGAAGCTTAAATATAGCAACCGAAAACTGGGATATATTGATAATTTTCTTTTTATCTAGCAAGCTAGATAAAAAGAAAATTCAACTAAAATGGGAAGAAAAATCCAACTCACGTGAACTTCCTACATTACAGGATTTCAAGACTTTTTTGAGGTCCCGAGCTGACCTTTTGGAGTCGATGAACAACAACCAAGCTGTTGAAAATACAAACCGGAATTCGAGTAATACAACTGAAAAGGCGATGATAACCACGTCCCGCAACAATCCGGAAGCTAACAAGGTAACAAAACCACCTACTACCCAGCATAATCACTGCCCTTTTTGCAAGGGCACCCACTACCTAAATCAGTGTACACAGTTCCTAGCCCTTAGCCCTATAGCTCGCAGCCGAGCTGCGAAGAGGTTACGACTCTGCACTAACTGCCTGAGATCGAATCACGCGGTGCCGAACTGCCGAGCCAGCAAGTGTACCAAGTGTTCAGGTAAACATCATACTTTGTTACACATACCTACTATACCTACTCCAGCGAGCGAGCAATCTATTTATAATCCCGAGCGATTACCTACACAACCGAACACATCTCGTCCTACCTATAATCCCGAGCGATTACCTACACAACCGAGCGTATCTCGTCCTATGACGCTATACACCCCACAACAACAATCTACATCCGAAAATCAATCTATAAACTTGCATATTAAGCAAATCAACACGTCAAATGACAATGCTTGTTCACAGCCGATGCAAAACAAGCATGTTTTCTTATCTACAGCTGTAGTAAACATAACCGATCACGAAAACAAACAACAAAGCATGAGAATCCTATTGGATTCCGGCTCGCAATCGTGCTACATAACAGAAAGGGCACACAAAAAACTAAACCTACCTGTACACAACACAGATACCGATGTCATGGGTATCAGCAACACAATAATAAACGTTAAACACTATTGTAACGTTATTATTCACTCTAGAACCGAACCATTTTCTGTGGATCTATCTTGCTATATTGTACCTACAATCTGCAACCTACCTAACTATGATATAGGAAATCTTATCATACCTAAACGATTCCGACTGGCTGATGATGGATTCAATTCAGCCGGCGAAATCGACATGATACTGGGCGCCGAAAAATTCTATGACCTATTGTGCGTAAACCGACACGAATTAGGAACTAACTTACCGACTTTGCAAAAAACCAAATTGGGCTGGATCGTGACTGGCTCGACGACGGGGCCAGTACGCCAGCAAACTAGATGTCATTTCATTCAACAACAAATGAGAAGCATTTTCGAAACTGAGGAAAATTCCACACTTTCCAATGATGATATCACGGAGTGCGAAAGTGTCTTTATGACGCATAATCGAGATTCTGAGGGAAAGTTTGTCGTAAAAATACCTCTAAAAGAACCTGCTTCAAGTTTAGGTAGATCAAGACACATTGCCTATAAGAGATTTCTGTCATTAGAAAACAAATTTAGTAAAAATTCAGAATATAAAAAACAATACGTCCAATTCATGAGAGATTTCCAACAAGCGGGCCGCATGAAAGAGATGGAATACTCCAATGTAGGACCCCAAGTCTACTTACCGCATCACGCGGTAATTAATATCGAAAAATTATCAACCCCAGTGAGGGTTGTCTTTGACGCATCATGTCCAACAGACACTGGAAAATCGCTTAACGATATTCAATATAAGGGTACGATATTTCAAGATAGCCTAATCAATATACTAGTAAGATTTAGAACTTACAAATTTGTAGTAAATGCAGATATACAGAAAATGTTTTGCCAGGTCAATATTGATCAATCACAACAAAACCTACAAAATATACTATGGAGGGAAAACTCAACCGATCCTCTACGTACCTACACATTAACTACTCTCAGTTTTGGCTTGAAGGCGGCCCCCTACATAGCCACGAGATGCCTACTGCAGCTAGCAACCGAATTCGAAGGTAAATACCCTACAGCAGCCGAAGCAATAAAAGGTTCATTCTACTACGATGACTGGATCTATGGAGGCGACGACGAAGCAGCGCTAATCGAGACAGCAACGCAAGTAGCGGCCATCCTGCGTACAGCCTGCTTCAATCTACGAAAATGGAAGTCGAACTCAAAAACCATATTAAAAAAGGTATGTAACACCGACTCAACAAATCCGACCGAGAGCGGAAATAACACACACAAACTATTAGGTATCACATGGTGCAGCCACACAGATTGTTTACAATTCTCATTCAAAGAACAACCAATGCCAGATCGACTTACGAAAAGAAAGGTCCTGTCTATAATTTCAGCTATCTATGATCCTACGGGCTTAATTAGTCCCGTTTTAGTGACAGCTAAATGTTTTATTAAAAAACTATGGCAGGATAAAACTTCATGGGACGAAACCCTATCGCCCGCTTTAACAAGAGAATGGATATCTTACTATAGGAGTCTATTTTCTTTAAACAATCTATCCATACCGAGACGCACAATCATAAACAATTACGTAACACTAGAACTGCATGGGTTTGCAGATAGTTCAAAAACATGTTACGGAATTGCAATTTATTTACGTTCCATTGATAATTTAGGTAATATACAGGTGCATTTGTTATGCACAAAGTCTAGAATTGCTAGAGAGGAAACAATACCCCGCTTAGAATTACGCGCAGCGGTATTGTTATCACAAGTAATGGAATCACAAGGCAATAACCTTGCCAAACGAGTCAGTAAAATATACCTATGGTCTGACTCACAGGTGGTATTGGCGTGGATAAAAACACCGCCACCTAAACTAGGTACTTTCATCAGTAACAGAGTAGCGGAAATTCAGAGATTAACCAAGATCGAAGACTGGCATTGGGTGTGTTCGGCTGAAAATCCAGCTGACATTATATCGAGAGGAATTCAACCTCATATATTAAGAAAAGGCAATCTGTGGTGGTCGGGTCCCGCCTGGCTATCTGGTCAAACGGCGCAGTGGCCTCTGCACAATCAAACTAACACACAAATACAAACAAAGGACACAGAACAAACTATATCCTTAGTTAACCCAACAAACATCGAGAATAATTTCATAGATAAATTGTTTCATAAATATTCAAACGACAAAAAATTATCGCGAGTGTTTGCCTATACTCTGCGATTCATCAATAACCTACAAAATCCTTGTAATAAAATAAGCGGACCGCTGTCCGTTCAAGAATTAAATGATTCGATGCATAAACTAATTATGCGCGCACAAATAACATCACTACCTATTGAATACAAACTTTTAAGTCAGAATAAATCAATACCAACGTCATCAAATATTAAATGCCTTAACCCGTTTTTTGAAGATGGCCTGTTGAAAGTTGGAGGAAGGTTAAACCTATCAAACATTCCCGAAACTAAAAAACATCCTATAATTTTGCATCCAAAACACATACTCACTGAAACTATAATGAGAAACATGCATATCAAACTCTTCCATTGTGGTCCACAGCTACTGCTAGCATGCATGAGAGAGCAGTACTGGCCATTAAATGGAAAAGGTCTGGCTAACAAAATTGTACACAAATGCGTTACATGTTTCAAAGCAAAACCACTCATACACGTACCCATTATGGGTCAACTACCTACAATAAGAACTACTCCTTCACCGCCATTCCACACAACATTTTGTGATTATGCTGGGCCCTATTCAATTCGAGATAGAAGGGGGCGTGGTTTCAAGTCTTACAAATGTTGGATAGCTATGTTTGTTTGCTCATCGACAAGGGCAGTTCACATTGAGTTGGTTTCAGGTTTAGAATCACAAGCCTTTATTGCCGCCTTCCGGCGATTCATATGCAGAAGAGGTAAACCAAGTCAAATGGTAAGTGACAACTCGACCACATTCCGTGGAGCAAATAATGATTTAGTAGAACTATACAGATACCTAAACGAAAATTTTAGCGAACTTACCAACTTCCTTGCAAACGAAGGTATTTCCTGGAAATTCTTACCCCCCTACAGCCCGCATCTAGGCGGCCTACATGAAGCTGCAATTGGCAGCTGTAAGCTTCATCTTAAGAGGGTATTAAGTCAAGCCTTATTAACATTTGAAGAATTCTCTACGGTTCTTACTCAAATTGAGGCAATATTAAACTCGCGCCCATTGTGTCCCATACCTAATGCTAATAATGATGATTTTCCCATTCTTACGCCAGCTCACTTTCTGATCGGTAGATCGTACACGTCTCTGGCGGACTACGAATACCAAGATGTATCAAGGAATAAGTTAAATCACTTCCAACAACTCCAACAGATACAACAGGACTTCTGGAAGCGGTGGTCTCGAGAGTACCTGGGTCTCCTACAGCAGAGGTGCAAGTGGAGGAGCACAAAGGGACCTAACCTCACCGTCGGCTCAATCGTGCTGGTGAAGGACGATCGCTTACCACCCTGCCAGTGGAAGTTGGGACGCATCGCGAAGACACAAGACGGTCAAGATGGCGAAACGAGGGTCGCCGTCATCCAAACAACAAAAGGCCTTATCAAACGAGCCTTCAATAATATTTGCCCCTTACCTATTTCTCTGTCAGATACCGACTATTAGTTCTAAGTAATCAGTGTAGGTAGACAGGGACTATATAATTAATTAATCACTTTATTACACAAACAAGTGAAATGTAACCTAATTAACTACTGCCTACTTAATAAAAAAATACTTCTCTTGTGTTTTCTTCATAAGATCTAGAATCTTTCTAGGTAGGTAACTAAAACAGAACGCTAGGAGTATACATAAATCTATTAATAAATTAGCTAGTCACATTCATAAATTACAGTTATATTTGTATACCTAGTAGAGTTTAGGCGCTCTGGAGTATGTCAAAATGACATCATAGCATCAATGTACAGCGCCATCTAGTCTTCCATAGTACGAACCACCTCACCCACAACTATACCCTAAATCAATACCTTTAGAGGTGGTTCGACTAATAAAGGCTAGATGGCGCTAATTAACCATATCTTATAAATTCCGTTCAACTCGATTTAACCACCATTCTCGCATTAGAGCCCGAGCTGCGAATACCTTGTACAAACCGAATTAAATATCTTCAGATAAAACTAAACACCTATTATTTGGGGCACCCATTTTCTATTTTCTATTTTCCACGTGCTATTTTCTTGAATGTCTTAAAAATTCCAAGGCTGCAGCTGCTTTCGAGAAACTTAAAGAAGCTTTGGTAACTGCTCCTGTCCTTCCTTGCCCTATTACGCTGGATGCTTGCTGAGCTGTACAGTCTGATATTTGGTATCACCTTTATTTTCATAGGACCCTGTAACGTTTTAAACCATAAGAACACATTAACAAATCATTTTCGCTTTGTATTTTTACACTATCAGCACTTCTAAATCGATAGCGAAGGGGTTTACCTTTGGTGACCTTGTATTTGGCTTTCTCCGAAACTCTGCAATCTCGGGCTTCGTGCGCGCTGGTGCGCTACCTTTTTATATTCATTGTTACCTCATTTACTTCATGGTTTTATTGTTGTTTACCGTATTACGAGCCTGAAACTAAACTTTGACATTTGTTGACGTCGTTGTTTATCTGGTTGTCATGGCAATGTCCATTCAAACTCGTTAGCGGTCTGATATGTTTGCTTGAATACTTTTACAAAAATACTTTTTCTCTCTTGGCCACTCACAAAAATTACGTTTAATTTAAATAATTTTTAGAACTCTCCAAAAAGGGTATAAAAGCGGAACATTTCTGAAATTCTGGAGTCTCACGTCAGCTTCTGAACTAGAAGTACCACCTAAAGGCCTTATCCCGGGGTCGCACTACCCCGGGATCCTGCAAGCCGTTCCTACAAACGGGATCCTGCAAGCCGTTCCTTCAAACACGATCCTGCGAGCCGTTCCTTCAAACACGATCCTGCGGGCCGTTCCTACAAACGGGATCCTGCGAGCCGTTCCTACAACGGGATCCTACGAGCCGTAACTACAAATACGCTCGCTAACGTTCCTACAACGACGATTTCAACAACATCTACAACAACAAATACACCTGCATCCTGGTCATCACCCCACCGGACTACTACTCTCCGTGTTCTCCGCTTCCTTCTTTCTATCCAGACATCTGTATTTTATAAAACCTGTCTCACCTCATTCATCCTCATCTTCCTTTCATTTTTTTAAATTAATTCATTGTAAATAGCCCTAATAAATTGTCATTTCTAAATTTTATCCTGGTTGTTTTCTGTTAGGTTCTGGTTAGGTTCGTATAGTTGTAGACAAGGTGACACGGTGCCAGCGTATCTACGCAGGTCGCGTCCCATACTAGCGACCTCCCGCTCTGCCAGGGAATGAGCGTCATTCCTTCCGGCCTCCTTCCTGCCATCGTTGCTGGCACGCCACAGCTGGCAAGGGCCCGACGGATGACGTCATTAAGATTGGCATGACGGGACCACCGACCGGCGCTGCGTTGGCAGGAGAGGCCGTGGTGACCTAGTTGGTCCACCCTAGCACCGCAGCGGCACCGATGGATTTCTTTTGTCTTTACGACGAGTCGCAGGCAAACGGCGAGGGTAAGGGTGGTACGGTCAAGCAGGGTACCAATGTGCTTTAATGGGAGCCAGTGTCCTGACTCCTTCTCCCTGGTAGCTAGGAGACGAGCGCGCACTGCTGGACAACTAGCCGTTTTTACCAGATCTTCGCAGGTTTTAATGCATAGCGGCTCGTCCCATAGCCGTTGAGAGTTTAAGTTTGTTGGCAAATTTTGCCTCGGACAGGCTTGCGTCCAGGGATTCCTGGCCCCGGCCAGACACGTGACCTCCACATCACCGAGTGATGGGTTTATGATTTTACCATAGAGATCACGTTTGCTATGGGCTGAAGACAGCGCCACATCTGAGATTTTCCGGATCCCCAAGCCACCGTGTCTGATTGGAAGGGCGGATTGGGTCCAGCTTCGTTCATCGAGATCAATGTTTAAAATTTTGGTTAATGTACTTTTGGTAATATCGTCTAAAAGGTTGAGAATGGGAGGGTATTTCCAAAGAGGAAAGCATCGAAGGAGGTAGGTAAATTTGGGTACAAAAAGGCAAAACCATATGATAGACAGGGCCATGTGGGGATTTAGGTCAGTCAGTTTGATAGAATTTTGATTGTATTTAGAGATTTGTTCATCCACGAAGCTGGGGATCCCGTCCTCTAGAACGGGGGCCCCTAGGAGGCGAAGTGAGTCTTTGTCTAGAATTTTAATGTTAGAGGCAACTGAGTTGAATTTACAGATGATCTCAGTCTTTTCCGAGAGGGTAAATATATTATCGGATATGAACAATTCGCATTTCGAGAAATTGAAGTCTAGGCCTATTTTTTAATTCTGATGTTAGGTGTTCTAAATCTTGTAATACATTTTCGACTTTGCCTCCTATGGTCCCGTCGTCTAGGTACCAAATGTTGAATTTGGAATTTAGGCTGGTAATGATCGGATGGATAGCCAAACTGAATATTGCCGGTCCGAGTGGGTCGCCCTGCTGTCAGCCGACGGCAGAATGTATGAGATGGTCCCTGAAGATTAATTTAGAATGTTTACTGTAACATTGCCCCATGTAGTTGTAGATAGATGGTGTGTGCTCTTTAATTTGGGATAGCAGAGCGCCTCTGTCTACCGAATTGAAGGCGTTTTTCACAGCTTCAGCAGCACGTCACCTCCTCCATTAGCTAGGAAGGTGCAAGTCGCGTGCACAGCGGCCTCGCAGCCTCCCCTGCTACCGAAACCCAGCTGTACCGGTTGTAAGGTAGTACAAAGATCTGGTAGGATGTACCTACAGCAGATCTTTGACACTATGCGGTGGATGGTATTGCCTACAGCGATGGGTCTGATACCCCCGTCCTTCTTTATGAGGGCACACAGATTAGCTCCATAGAGCACGTCTGTTATGCCCTCGTGTACCTTTCCAGACAACATGAGGGTCGCCAGTTCAGCGATATCCGCCAGGAGAGTCTGCCCGACGTCCCCGATGGCTCCACAGATCAGGTCTTTGTAGTGTTGTGGGCTTATGCCGTCGAGGCCGTCTGCGGAGCCACTTCTGAAGGACATCACCGCAGATGTTGGTGAAGGTGCTGGGTGCTTTGACTCCAGCGCGTGCAGAGTGTCCGGGGAGTCAGGGGCGACAGCATCGCTTGAGAAAATAAGTTGAGCAGCTCCCTTTAAATCCCCGTCACTTATTTTATTCTCTATTGTTTTTGTCATGTTAAATTTGGATCGAGATAAAGTAGTGTTATGCTACTTACATGCTATTCTTGCTTCCTATCCCTTAGCTCCAGCTCCACCATCAGTGTTTTTTGTTTGTCCTTCAGGGTACCTTGCTCTTTCATGCTTTCATGTTTTTCAGAATCATGCTGTACAGTCTGATATTGTCTTCACCTTTATTTTCATAGGACCCTGTAACGTTTTAAACCATAAGAACATATTAACAAATCATTTTCGCTCTGCATTTTCATGTTATCAGCACTTCTAAATCGATAGGAAAGGGGCTTACCTTTGGTGACCTTGTTTTTGGCTTTCTCCGAAACTCTGCAATCTCGGGCTTCGTACACGCTGGTGCGCTACTTTTTTTCCTTGCGCTGTTATGTAATTTACTTCATGGGTTCATTGTTGTTTATCGTATTACGAGCCTGAAACTAAAGTTTGACGTGGGTTGACGTCTTTGTTTATCTGGTTGTCATGGCAATGCCCATTCAAACTCGTTAGCGGTCTGATATGTTTACTTCAATACTTTTACAAAAATACTCTTTCTCTCTTGGCCACTCTCAAAAATTACGTTTAATTTAAATAATTTTTAGAACTCTCCAAAAAGGGTATAAAAGCGGAACATTTCTTCAATTCTGGACAGTCTCACGTCAGCTTCTGAACTGGAAGTACCACTTAAAGGCCTTATCCCAGGGTCGCTCTACCCCGGGATCCTGCGAGCCTTCAAACTCCTTCAAATCTTCAAATAACCATCCTTCAAACTACGGGATTCTGCGAGCCGTGCCTACGCCGCGATCCTGCGAGCCACTACTTCATTGGTCTCCTACTCCATCCTATAACGGGATCACTCCTACAACGGGATCCAGCGAGCCGTAACTACAAGTACGCCGCTACCGTTCCTACAACGACGATTTCTACAACGGGATCCAGCGAGCCGTAACCTCAAATACGCCGCTACCGTTCCTACAACGACGATTTCTACAACGGGATCCTGCGAGCCGGGACTACAAGTACGCCCGCTACCGTTCCTACAACGACGATTTCAACAATATCTACAACAACAAATACACCTGCATCCTGGTCACTAACTCCACCGGTCTTCTACTCTTCGTATCCTCCGCTTCCTTTTTATACTTAATTTGTCTTTTATAAAACTTGTTCTCATTTCATCCATACTCATCTTCGCATCATGTTTTTTATAGACTTCACTGTAAATAACCAATAAACTGACACTTTAAATTTTATCCTGGTTGTTGTTTTCTGTTAGGTTCTGGTTAGGTTCGTATCCTCACACGACATTTTGGCGCCCAACGTAAAAGTTTTTCTCCACTCTTCACCTTTTCTGCGCCTTGTCTCTTTCTCTTTGATTTGCTTTCTCTTTCACTCTTAAATCTTTATCTATTCATCCTTTTCACATTTTCCAAATTCTAAAACAATACTTCATCTAGTTTTTCAACTCATCTGGATTATATTTAGGCCTACATTTAACTAACATTACTTCACTTCACTTCACTTCTATAACACTTAACTATACACTTAACTATAACACTTGACTCTACACTTAACTATAACAATGGAAATGGTTATTAAGTACGAATTCCTTAACAAGGCCGAGCTCGAATACGAAGTAAAGATTAGATGTGAGGAACCGACTAATACTGTTTTGCTTCTTAAAAAACAGGTTTTACGTTTAGTTGCGAATTCTCACCCCGAAGATATTCTGACTTCTCCAGTTCCGATTGAGGATGACTTATCTAAAATTGGTTCTACTCTAACTTACCTGGATTGTAAAATAGAAAAATTGTTACAAGGGGAAACCAAATACTTACGATTAATAGAAACTTTTATTAATCATGTTTTTTACAGATTGGAGCGAATAGATACAGACTTATATCCAGACTCTAAAGCTAGTTTCGATACTTTGAAGTTGAAATTTGACGATATTTCTAAACAGTTCGGATCCTTGGCTCCACCTTCAACTGCAAATCACTCTCCATCACTGGACCTTCCTGCTGAACCGACTGTCACGGAACCCCCTCTTGTTTCTCAAACTTCTGTCCAGACCCATACCCCGTATCCTCCACCACCACCTCAATCTTTTCCTCCAACTAACGTCTTCAAAGATCTGAAAAGACACACCTTCAATGGTAAAAGCTGTCCAAGATCCTTTCTTCAAAAACTTGAAGAATATAGCTTAGCTCGTGGCTTGTCCAGGGACTTATTGATTCCTCAGGCGTTCGAAATCTTCACTGACAATGCCCTTCATTGGTTCAGATTTAAATATAATCAGAATCCAAACTTAACTTGGAACGAACTTTCTTCTTTACTAATCAAAGACTTTGGTGGTTTTGATTATGATCATAAACTTCTAGAAGCGATTAGGAATCGTACTCAAGGTCGTGATGAACCTATCGTCATCTTTATATCCATCATGTCTGGAATGTTCGCTCGCCTTTCAAAAAGACTTTCTGAAACAGAACAATTGGAGATTATTTTGAGAAATATTCGCCCATGTTATTCAGTCTTCGTAGCTCTAAAAGACATTGACTCTATCGATTCTCTTCTGGCCACTTGCCAAAACTACGAAAAGTTCCTGGACAGAGACAAACAATTTAAAGAACCAAATTTGCAACAAAGTCCTCATGTTTCGGAATTCAACTACAAGCATTCCACTTCAAGTCCAGTTGACTCTCCAAACTCTTCTAATAACTCACGACCTTCTCCTCCCTTCATGAATAAATTCACTTCAACCTACAAATACCCTTCTAGACAAGTTAATAGTCTCTCTCAATCTGCAGCTCCCCAAGAAAGTTCTTTTTGCGTTCGCTGTCGTAAACTGGGTCATACTTTGAACAGTTGCACTCAACCACGATTCGTGATTTGTTTCAGATGTGGTCTTAAGGGTGTTAAAACTGCAGAGTGCCCTACTTGATCTCCCAAATCTAATACTAGTACAAAAAACTGACTGCTGGCTTGAAGAGTAACTCAAATTTTGATAAGGAGGAGTGGACTAATTGGCTCAAAACAATTCAAAACTTCTTTGCTTGCTACAAAATCTCTTCTACACTCTACTCCAAAGAACAAGATCTTAATCGTCCATTCGTTAATGTCAAAATTTATGACTTAACTTTATCTGGTTTACTAGATTCTGGCAGCTCAGTAACTATTCTGGGTAATAATTCTCATTTGGAAATTCTTAAACTGGGCTGCAAACTTTTCAAGTCAGATATTATTACTGTCTCTACTGCTAATAATCAAAAAATTAATTCCTTGGGTTATTTTGACTCACCTGTCCATTTCAATAACGAAACTAACTTGATTAAAGCTTATGTTTTCCCTGAAATATTCCCTTCTCTAATACTAGGTATCGACTTTTGGAGAAAATTTAATTTTCTACCTAGTGTTTTAACTTCTCTTAACTTTACAGATCCTAAATGCTTTGCTATCGACACTAAAGATATTAAAGTTTTACCTTATGAGCATTTAACTCCTAATCAAAAGAATAATGACATCATCAAACGCTTCAAGACAATCTCTTTTGAAGAAAAAGGTGTTCTGGGAAACACACACTTAATCACCCACAAGATTGACACTGGTGATTCTCTTCCGATCAAACAAAGATGTTACAGACTGTCTCCTGAAAAACAAAAGGCTTTAATTAATGAAGTTGACAAGATGCTGGGATGGAACGTCATTGAACAATGCGAAAGTCCATGGTTATCTCCAGTCGTCATCACTCCAAAGAAGAATGGGGAATTGCGTTTCTGCGTAGATAGCAGGAAGCTTAACTCAGTTACACGTCGTGATGCTTATAGTCTGCCTCTAATAAGCGAAATTTTGGACAACCTGAGAAATGCCAAACACTTATCAAGCATCGATATTGCGAGAGCATTTTGGGAGATTCCCTTGAATACTGCTGATAGAGATAAGACAGCATTTTATGTTCCTGGAAGAGGTATGTTCAGATTCAAAGTAATGCCTTTTGGTCTCACTAACTCACCTGCAACTCAACAAAGATCAATGGATACGCTATTTACTCCTGAATTTGAGAACAAGGTATTTTGCTATCTGGATGACATCATTATTATTAGGGAGACTTTTGATGAGCACATATCGCTTCTCATGAAAGTTCTGGAAAAACTTTCACATGCTAATCTGACTATTAACTTTGAAAAGAGTCAATTCTTCAGGAAAGAACTGAAATACCTTGGTTTTCTAGTGGACGAGTATGGTCTACGTGCTGATCCAGATAAAATAAAGGCTATTCTAGAATATCCTGTACCTACTTGCAGAAAAGAAGTTCGAAGATTCATAGGCACTTGCAGCTGGTTTAGAAGATTCATTCCAAACTTCAGCACTATTGCCTTCCCGCTCAACCAACTAACCTGTTCCGGAAAGAACGCTCCTAAATTTTTATGGAATTCCAGGGCTGCAGCTGCTTTCCAGAAACTAAAAGAAGCTTTGGTAACTGCTCCTGTCCTTGCTTGCCCTAACTTCGAACTACCCTTCTCTGTACATTGGGATGCATCAAATTATGGCATAGGAGCAATGCTTACTCAACATCAAGATGACAAAGAAGTTGTGATTGCTTACATGAGTAAAGCACTAAACAAAAATCAACAAAACTACTCAACTACTGAAAGAGAAACATTAGCTGTAATAACTGCGCTAGAAGATTGGAGATGTTACCTAGACAATGGTAAGGAATTTACAATATATACTGACCACGCTGCACTTAAATGGTTTCAGAACTTATCGAATCCATCTGGAAGACTTGCTCGCTGGACTCTACGCTTATCATGTTTTAATTTTGTCCTGAAACATCAAAAAGGAAAAGATAACGTTGTTCCTGACCTTTTATCAAGGCATAAGCATAAAGAACGTCCTGATACACAAGAAACTCCACCTCAAGGTGTACATCCTATTACGATTGAAGAACCACCTGATCGTGAACTTGAACACTACAACAAGATTTTTCTCGGATGCTCCAACAACCCAGACGCATATCCCAACTACACTATCAGGGATAACAAACTTTACCGCTGCATCCATTCTTCCGATTGTCTAAACGACGACTTTATTTGGAAAGAAGTTCCACTGCCACAAGATAGACATGCACTTATTGAAGTTAGCCATGGTTCCCCTTCAGAACTCCACCTTGGTATCTTCAAAACATTCAAGAAAATATCTTTAAAATACTATTGGCCCGGTATGTTTAAGGACATTGCCAATTTAATCTCGACACGTGAAACCTGCTTAACCTACAAACACCCTAATCATTCTCCCTATGGTCTTATGGGTAAACCTAAACTTTGCTCCAGACCTTTTCAAACTATATCCTTGGATCTTATGGGTCCATTGCCTATGACCCGGAGAAGAAATCAGTATATACCTCTGCTCAATGCAGCGACATTATTAATAGTAAACACACGAATTTTCGAAAAATAGTGGTGCCTAAGTGTGGACCTCCGCCGATCCCATCTGAGTGAGTGTTTGCGGGCTCGCGAGTGCCTTCTAATCGGGATTAAATCACTTTATTTAGTGCTATCACAGCTGTTTTTTATTATTGGTGTGGGTAGTTTTATATTCGCAAGTGACTCATCCGCCGGTCGATATCTAAAACACCAGGCGACGAGTATCACCATCTAGTGTCAAGTAGCTTAACAAATTGAACTACTGACATCTACATCTGATCAGGAGAACTAAGAGCTCGGCACCCAATAGTCAATTAAGAACCTTAAAATGGGTAAGACCTGTGGCGCTTGCAGGAAATTTATTTCACCGGTAGGTGCCGCTACTTGTACTGTTTGTCCAAACCTATTCCACAAACAATGTTTGGCAATCCCGGACTCGTTGACTATTTCTAAAGACTGGTTGTGTCCACTTTGCAAAAAGAACCAGAGAAGAGGTGACAACAGCAGCACCCCGGTCAAGGATGTAATTGGGGCTAGTACTCCCCCGGCCGCCGCCCCCGCCGTCGCCGCCGCCGCCGCCCTTACAATCACAAGCGCTGACGCCTCCGCCACCACCACCACCTCTCCACTTCCTGGTGTGGCACGACAGACTCTCCTCACTCCGCACGTGGCATCTCCTGCGCCGGGTACTGACACGATTGTGGGCGACATGCGCCGCGAGCTCGCAGAATACATGGCTGAGCTGCGTGCCTATCGCACGGAGATGTTCGAGTTTCGTACTACGGTGGCGATGATCAACGAGCGTATGGATGCCTTTGAACGACGTCTAGATGTAATAGAGCAAAGAGAGGTAGCAATCGGTGGGAACCAGGTGGCTGAATTGGAGAAGACGGTGGTTCAACTGAGGAGTGAATTAAATGACAGGGACCAAGAGGCATTATCATCCGACCTCGACATCGGTCAACTTCCGGAAGCAAAGGGGGAAAACGTTGTTCATTCTGTTATCGTTCTGGCGGCGAAACTCGGAACTACTCTTGAGGAGCGGGATATCGTATTCGCTGAGAGAGTGGGTGCCATCAATAGGACGGGGGCAGGCGTGGTTGAGGGGCGCGGACGCCGCGTTATCGTGCGGTTGGCGCGACGCAGCCTGCGTGACGAGCTACTTGCCGCGGCGCGCGTGCGTCGCAAGCTCACTACCGCCGAGCTTGGCTGGCCTGCACCGCAGCAGCGCATCTACATCAACGAGCGGCTGACTCACTTCAACCGGCAGCTCTTCTACCGGGTCCGGGAAGAGTGCCGCAAGCAGAACTGGCGGTACTCCTGGACGAAGAGAGGCCGCATCCACGCCCGCCAGGGCGACGGGAAGCAGGCGTACCCCTTCCGAACGGAGGCGGATGTCGCTCGCATTTTTCAGGCTGGCTTCGTTTGAGCGGTTTATTTACTCCGGTACTCGTTTATTTGTACCCCTTTCATTATACTATTTATCTGTGTAGTACCTCACTATGTTATAGCCTAATGTTATTGCACCTTTTGTTGAGTATATTATGTTCTGTTTTTTACAATATTTTTCAAGGGAAAGAAAAAATTTCAATGACACCTCAATTAAACAGCAGATTTGATTCTTTTTATTTACACAATTTTAATAATAGACATACCATAAATTCACCTTATTTATTTAAATACTTACTTTATTGTATCACTATGTACTACACCTTTTTATTCAATAATCAAACCATGTCATGCTATCAACCTGTTACATACATCGTACCTTCTTACCTACTTGCCTTGTATCGTTTTTATGACTTTCGCAATTTGTAGTTTTTGGTCAGTTAAAAATTGGTTTGATCAACGCAGGTTCCCTCGGTACAAATCATGACAACCTAACGGCTTCGATTTTAAAGCATGACTTAGATATCTTAGCAGTAAACGAAACGTGGCTCAGTGCGGGTGAAGATGGACGCGCACCCGTCGTAGCGGGCTACCGCCTGAGGCACATCCCGCGGCCGCGTGAGGTACGCTCGCGCGGTGGCGGGGTCGGCTTCTACGTCAGGCATGGTACTACCGCGCGCACCTGGCCTCACCCGGTGGATGCTCTTCACAAAGCCGTTGAGCAAATGTGGCTCACTATGACTCTCAATGGGAAGAAGCTCGCAATTGGCACGGCGTACAGACCACCCTGGATGGACGCAGATCTATTCTTTGACGCTTTAACGGACTCAATTAATTCGGTGCCTAGCTGTAATAATTTAATATTACTGGGTGATTTTAACATTGACCTGTTGCATACTACTGAAATCAAAACTGCAAAATTTCTTACTTTTATCTCATGCCTAAATCTCTGTCAACTAGTTACATCGCCAACACACTTTACCAAGACCTCTCAGACCTTAATTGACGTAGTTTGCTCGGATTTACAGACTGACAAGATATCTGTTCAGCCAGTGGGTTCCCTTTATGGACATTTTCTTGTCAGCTGTCAGTTTAACATTAAACGAACAAAACCTAAGCCATATACCGTTATTTATAGACCTATTAAAAATATTTGCATTGATAATTTCAACTCTGACCTACAATCTATTAGATGGGAGCTACTATCGACACTTAATAACGTTAACGATATGGTTAGCGGTTTTAACCATATCGTGTTGGCTCTAATCGACCAACATGCGCCTGAAACTTCGGTTGTTATCAAAACCCACTCATACCCATGGATCACTGACACAATTAAATTAATGATGAGGTTACGCGATGAGGCGGCGGCTGAGTATCATAAAACTAAACTTGAAGGAAAGAAAGTATACTATAAGAGTCTTAAGACCACGGTAAATCAGGCTCTTTTTAATGAAAAAACCGCATATTTCAATCAAAACATCAATAATAAAATTCATAATCCTAAATTGCTTTGGAAGAATCTAAAAAATACTGTTATACCTAAAAAAAATACTGAACTGCCTGCTCATTATCAAGACCCCAACTATATAAACAATCACTTCCTGGACATTCCAGGTTTGTCGGATGTATGTATCTCACACCTTACTTATTTCGAATTTCACAAATTTAGCGAAGCAATCTTTCATTTGGAACCAGTTAGCATGGATAAAGTCGCTAACATATTCCGTGGTCTGAAATCTAAGGCAGTGGGATGTGATCACATCAGCCTGGATATGCTTATAATGACGTTGCCGGACATACTGGAAACAATAGCTTCTGTAATAAACAAGTCTATAAGCACATCTACTTATCCTGATATTTGGAAACTAGCAATCGTGCTTCCTCAACCTAAGATCTCTAATCCAGTTGAACTGAAAGACCTTAGGCCAATAAGCATATTGCCATGCCTATCGAAGGTGCTGGAAGAAGTTGTTGGCTACCAAGTGACTGATTTTCTAGAGAGAAACAACATTTTACCGAAAGTACAGTCGGGCTTCAGGAAGGGGCGAAGTACTGTAACTGCCTTGCTAGATGTTACAGATAACATCCTCTGTGCACAAGATCAAGGGATGTGTAGTATAGTTGTACTGCTGGATTTTTCCAGGGCTTTCGACTCCATAAATCATAATCTTCTCTTGTCTAAATTAAGTTATTATGGTTTTGACTATAATGCCCTTCTATGGTTCAGCAGTTATCTCAGTGGCCGTCGCCAGCGTACCAAGCTATCTCGCAGTGACGGATCGGTTTTTCTTTCAGATATAGCACCCGTAATTCAAGGCGTTCCTCAGGGATCTATTTTGGGGCCTCTTCTCTTTATACTTTACTCGGCTGATGTGGGAAAGTGTATCATGCATTGTCAGTCCCATATATACGCAGATGATACACAGATATACATTTCTTGTAAACCCTCTGAAATTGATAATGCTATAACAAAGCTGAATGAAGACCTCTCTAGAATAGCAACGTGGTCGCAAAATAACAGTCTGCTGCTTAATCCGAGTAAAACCAAATATTTGATTGTTGGAAACAAATATCAGTTAGCTAGACTTAGTTCTTCACTAAATGTCATGCTCATGGGTAATCCGGTGGAACGTGTATATGAGGCGTGAAATCTAGGCCTTCACATGGACTGCGACCTTCGGTTTGAAAAGCATGTTGCTGACTCCGTTAGGAACTGCTTCTATAGACTGAAGGTACTGTACAGATTGAGGCCTCACATAAGAGAAGATCTGCGTATCCGGCGTATCCGGCTCGTAGAGTCGCTTGTACTATCGAAGCTGAACTACTGTGATGTGGTCTTCGGTCCTCGACTACTAGCCAGAACACAAAAACTAGTTCAGCGAGTCCAGAACGCCTGTGCCTGTTTCTGCTTCGATATACCATTCAGAGGTCATGTCACGCCGTTTTTAAATAAATTTCTATTTTTGAAAATTAAGCACCGACGTAAGTTGCATCTTGCGTGCCTTTTGTTCGGTGTACTTAAGCATGAAGCACCTTCGTACCTCTACGAGAAGCTAACATGGATGTCGAACTCCAGATCTTGCGGCTCCCGCCAGTGTTCGGCACAGCTTTCGATGCGGCGGCACAGCTTTGCCACATTCAGAGGTAGTTTCCGTTACGCTGCATCGAAATGCTGGAATAATATCCCACCGCCGATTAGGAACCTGCAAAATTCACATAGTTTTAGAATACAACTTAAACGTTTCTTATTTGAAAGCCAAAAAAAGCAGGAGGGTCATAAACACGATACGAGTATTATTTAGTATTATTTTGTAGGTATCATTTATTTCAATTTTTAAATTGCACTGGAATTGAGCGCACAAAAAAAATTGTATTCAAATTAATTAATTATTTCCTTGCTAGTATTAGTACCTAGTTTTTTATAATCTTTAAGCCGTTTTCTTTTCACTTTTTTTTTTCTTTCTCTTTCTCTTCTATACGTACCTTACTCACTACAATCCTGTTTTAGTGGTTAGATTGTCCGTGGCATCACCGACCGGCTCTGACGGAAGACCAGCGTTGGTTGCAAACCAGCCAGCATTATGCTGAGTCAGGGTCCGTTTTGCGACACACAAGCTTGTTGTAGAAATTTTGTATTATATATTAGTGTAAGTGCCTGTCTCGCAAATAAATTATTATTCTATTCTATTCTATTCTATATTCCGGTATTAACTGCAATTTTACTAAATATACGAACTGCAATTTACTGCAATTACTGCAATTTTACTAAGTATGATTTTTCCCCTTAAACGGGCTACATCAGCTAATATCATTAATGTCTTGGTAAATTCAGTGTTTCTTGTTCATGGCATTCCCCAAACTATAATAATGGACAACGCTGTTCAATTTCAGTCGCGAGAATTCCACTCATTCTTAAATTCTTATAACGTTCCTTGTATTTTTCACACAGCATTATATTGTCCTCAGGTTAATCCTACAGAGAAATTTAATAGTACGATTATTACAGCTCTAGCATCCCTAGTAGGAGACGATCATAGATCCTGGGACAACCATCTTACTAAGATTCAGTTCGCAATGAACAGCGCTACAAACGTTGCTACTGGCTTTACTCCAAACTTTTTAGTCTTTGGTAGGGAAACAATACCTTGTGGTTCCTTCTATACTCCAACTCAGAATCTCGAGGAATTGATATTTTTGCCTCGTGATATTTACGCGTCTAATGCTGGTCTCCTCTCATCTATCTTTCACAAAGTTCAAACTAAACTTCACATAGCTCACGCTAAAAATAGCGCTCGCTATGATCTTCACCGGACTTTTAAAGAATTTAATGTGGGAGATACTGTTTGGCGTAAAAACCATGTTTTAAGCAATGCTGGCGCATACTTTAATGCTAAACTTGCCCATAATTCGTTAAGTGTAAAATAATAACCAAACTTTCACCATTAGTATACATTTTAGAAGACCCTAACGGAGTTAGAGGCAAGTGGCACATTAAAGACATTAAATCTTAAATTTTCTTAACTTCTATTAACTGTTACTTTGTATATATGTATAAATATCACCATCATTTTCACCTTATTATTTTATTTCTTCCTTTAATCCAGTGTTCTTCAACACATTTTACTTTAAGACCTCGAATTTTCGTTGGTTAGTCTTCACCAATTTTTTTTTTAAATCTTTATTTCAGACACATCTCGTTGGCGATGTGGCTGATCTCTGGCTTCGAGCTCTACCGCTCTGGCCGTTCTTAATTGTCTTAAGTCGTAGCGACTAAAGCTACCTTAAGATTAATTTCTTTCTCTTTACCTCTACTTATTTTATTTTTTTTTCCACGCAGGAGCGGATGACAACTCCTTAAGTAAGCCTGAATGTCGTGTGACGACACACTTTTAGAGTGGTAGTCATTGAATGTGAACTCCACCCTTACCTGGATGAAGATGATGAATGTAAGAGATGGTATATCTGATTTTGCCTGGTGATGTCTGTTTCTGCAAAGCTGTGTTTTTCTGGTTTATTTTTGTAGATATCAAAATTTTTGCTGAGTCAAAAATTTTTCCAGGGTCAAAATGTCGTGTGACGACAAGAACCTAACCAGAACCTAACAGAAAACAACAACCAGGATAATATTTAAAGTGTCAGTTTATTGGTTATTTACAGTGAAGTCTATAAAAAAGATGATGCGAAGATGAGTATGGATGAAATGAGAACAAGTTTTATAAAAGACAAATTAAGTATAAAAAGGAAGCGGAGGATACGAAGAGTAGAAGACCGGTGGAGTTAGTGACCAGGATGCAGGTGTATTTGTTGTTGTAGATATTGTTGAAATCGTCATTGTAGGAACGGTAGCGGGCGTACTTGTAGTCCCGGCTCGCAGGATCCCGTTGTAGAAATCGTCGTTGTAGGAACGGTAGCGGCGTATTTGAGGTTACGGCTCGCTGGATCCCGTTGTAGAAATCGTCGTTGTAAGAACGGTAGCGGCGTACTTGTAGTTACGGCTCGCTGGATCCCGTTGTAGGAGTGATCCCGTTGTAGGATGGAGTAGGAGACCAATGAAGTAGTGGCTCGCAGGATCGCGGCATAGGCACTGCTCGCAGAATCCCGTAGTTTGAAGGATGGTTATTTGAAGATTTGAAGGAGTTTGAAGGCTCGCAGGATCCCGGGGTAGAGCGACCCCGGGATAAGGCCTTTAAGTGGTACTTCCAGTTCAGAAGCTGACGTGAGACTGTCCAGAATTGAAGAAATGTTCCGCTTTTATACCCTTTTTGGAGAGTTCTAAAAATTATTTAAATTAAACGTAATTTTTGAGAGTGGCCAAGAGAGAAAGAGTATTTTTGTAAAAGTATTGAAGTAAACATATCAGTCCGCTAACGAGTTTGAATGGGCATTGCCATGACAACCAGATAAACAAAGACGTCAACCCACGTCAAACTTTAGTTTCAGGCTCGTAATACGATAAACAACAATGAACCCATGAAGTAAATTACATAACAGCGCAAGGAAAAAAAGTAGCGCACCAGCGCGTACGAAGCCCGAGATTGCAGAACTCTGCAATCTCGGGCTTCGTATGCGCAACTTCGGAGAAAGCCAAAAACAAGGTCACCAAAGGTAAGCCCCTTCCCTATCGATTTAGAAGTGCTGATAACATGAAAATGCAGAGCGAAAATGATTTGTTAATATGTTCTTATGGTTTAAAACGTTACAGGGTCCTATGAAAATAAAGGTGAAGACAATATCAGACTGTACAGCATGAATCTGAAAAACATGAAAGCATGAAAGAGCAAGGTACCCTGAAGGACAAACAAAAAAAACTGATGGTGGAGCTGGAGCTACGGGATAGGAAGCAAGAATAGCATGTAAGTAGCATAACACTACAATCTATTGTCGAGAATTTGGCCCAAAAAGGATGTTGATGGGTTCTTGCAGTTGTTTTTAATTGATTGTGTAAGGGAGCTGCTCTTGCTTCCATCCTTATCTACGTGTGGAGTCCGGTATGCGAAAGTAAGCAGCTGTTCCCAACTGGGGCCATCATTGTTTAAGATAACCTGTCCTCGCAGCACGAGTGATTCTTTTAATTATTGGGCACCTTTGTTTAAGGCGTCCTAAGGTTGCTCAGAATGCACCCGTTGACGGCTGTGGGAGCGCCTTGTTGCCATGTCCTTTGAACAGCCGCTGCTGTGTGCATTCCGGGCACTGCACGAGATCTGAAAGTGATGCGTTGAAGGTCTGGATGCAGACGGCAGTTGCTGACAGCCCGGTTGCCTGCGACATCGACGTAGCACGAGCGGATAAGAAAGCTACAAATAAATTTTGAGCGTGAGAAAAATAAATATCGGTCGAAATGTCACAACAAACTGGAGATTGTGAAAATGGGTAAAAGTGTCAACAAGTCATCACATCAAAAACTGTGAGCAGGGTCACACAAAATCTTCCTTAAAAAAAAACATTTCACTGTTGAGTTTATTATAATTATAAAGTATAATTTAATTCAAATGCAAACCATACATAATTGTTGTATTTTGTACGGTTTTTTTATCACATAATTTAAATATTTGAAACAACTGTTGGATATATATACTTTATTTCCTGGTATGACAATCTTTCTATTCCAGATTAGGAATGGTAATGTTAGTATATTTGCCTCTAGTAAATTATATATCGTATTATTTTTCTGAAATTGTAAAATGTATGTGTGCAATAGGTTTGTAGGTATTTAGGAAGTAATCTACAGTTTTACGTTTACACTTTTATATACTTTTGTGATATCGACTATCTTTAATTACATATTTTTTTACTTTTTAGGCTATGTAAAATTAGTGCTTCTAAAGGAAGTTTTTGCATTTTAATAAATAATTTTTTACATCATGTGGTTGTTTTAGTATTCTTCCTGCTCCTGGTAAATGTTCAGCTGGGACTGTAGATCTTTGATATCTCCTGGCGTCTGTGAAATAATGTTTTATTGAATTTATTATTTATATTATGAAATTATGAATTAAAATCTAGAATTTTTAACAGATATAACATAAGTGTGTGTGTTTTTAAGGGTATGTGGGATATTTGCTACCTGGCCCAGCTAATTAAGTCTATTTGTACAAAATTTACGATTTATCTACGAGTGAATTTGGCCTTTATGTGCCTGCCGCCTACCTTGTTTTGTTTGAGACATTTCAAGTTTCCTGATTTTATCATGCAGAGGTGCCTCTTGTGAGAAATGATCTGAAAAAATAAGTCATCATAGAAAAATGGACTATGGTATAGTTATATACAAAGTTGTACCTCTGGCAGGCACCCCGTATAGGATTAGTTGTGACGATATGTAATTAGTATTCATCTAAGGAGGGGTTGACCGCCGGTGCTGAAAATAAAATGATAATTTTATGAGTACTTACTTGAGCATTGGTAAGGTCTAATATAGATATCCTTTTTTTTGGGTCTCGGTGGCAGTTCTGAAAAATACACATTTTAAAAATATCTTCCACCTCAAGTGTTTTTGGGTGTACCTTAAAAGGGAAACGGAACCCTTGTAGGATCAGTTCGCTGTCCGTCTGTCTGTCGAGACCCTTCTTTGTCAAGAACGCGTCAAGGTATCAAGTTGAACTTAAAAAAAAAACTCAGGTCTATGGTCTCTTGAAGTTGTGAAAAAATTAACTGTACCTGAGTTACATTTTTCAACGCAATTAAAATATACCTACCACCGCCGATTATGTTACAATTTTTCGGAATGTCCTTGGGTATACACAATGGTCTTAATACGTAGCGCGAGGCAATTACTGCGCATATGTACAGGTATTGAAAAGTGACTACTGCGCATTCAAGGCCACAGCTCACAACTCGTGGCGCGAGGTATACTCAAGGGATTCAAAACCTGTAGGGTACATTCCGTTGACCTGGAATCATGAAATTTGGAAGCAAGGTCTTATGGCGACGTCGTCTGTGGTGAGGATGTGCTTGCCAATCGAGAGGTCCCGGGTTCGAATCCCGGCTGGGAAAAAAGGAAAAAAGCCCAGGTCTTGGATTTTTACATGTTGTGGCGTCGTTGTTTCTGGTTCCCACGAGACAGGCTATCCTAGTGTGGGGCCAGAAGCAATGTATGTGTGTATGTAAATGTAATATAATGTTATAAATATCATATATCATATAGCAAGAGTAAAGAAAAAATCCGAAAACCGCAAGACATCGAACATTTTTGTATGGAGCTTGGCTTACTAAAAGTTGCAATGACTAAAATATGGTATTTTGGCTATAAAACATATGCCAATGAATAGATAATATAATTATCAATAACAAATACTCTTGGAAAACATGTCGTAAAGTTGGGCATTTCTGTAATATCTCAGTTTGAAGATGTAAAATAAAAAAAATCTTCAAACTGAAATATTACAGAAATTAACGACATTTTGCCAAGAGTATTTGTCATTTTTAATTAACTTCTCTGTCGATTGGCATATGTTTCATTAATCCACACCAAAATACGACATTTTAGTCATACTTGCAAGTTTTAGTATGCCAATGCGGTTCGAAGCCGTACATCCATTCATGAGAAAAGGCGACAAGTGCGGAACCCTTGGTGCGCGAATCCGGCTCGCACTTCGCCGTTTTATTTATATATGTGAGATTAATGATCATACAATTTAATGATCCTAGCGACTATCTACTAATAAATAAAATAGTAGGTAAGAAGTCCGTTAATTTGAGACGTAAATTTTTTTTGTAGTTTATTAGCCAATCTAAAACTTACGCATATTGTAATAACTGCAGCCAAAAGTATAAAAGTCAAAATAATATTCTTCATGTCGTGACACCAAGTTTTATCACCGAAATCTAAAATGTAATGTAAAATTTAAGTGCCTTAAAATCACCCTGTATTGACACTTTATTGATTGTATTTCAGTACCTATCTCCGGAAAATAATTATCTTAAGGTGCAAACGGTTATTTATGTACTAGTACTTTAATTTACTAGGGTACCTTATCGATTTAATCCAACCGAGTAGATAAATCGATTATTTCTAGAAAATTGAAAGAGAAGACAAACTGATTTAAAAATTCTGATTTCGAGTTTTGTTTAGAAAAGAAATAATAGGACAAACCTATGATTTTTTATTACATGCTTACGTACTTACCTAGAACCATGCACATGAAAATATTTTATAGTAAATTATACACCAAGGGGATACAGCACCGTGATATTGAATCTTGAACATAATGAACTAGTCTAGATTTAACTCCGGAGCCTAGCTAAGACTGAGTCCTGAGTGCAGTAAGGGGTTCAAACGCGCCCAACACAAAACTATATACTCTTATTTACTTCTTACTTTTCTCACCTTTTGCGAGACAATAAAATTCAGCATTTTATTGTTGTTTAAAGTAAACTTGTGGCCATGTGAGCTATTTATATACCTCGTGAGCGACATAGCAAATTAGCGTTATTGTTTTCATTATTTTCTTTTCACTTTTCACTAAAATTGTAGAGCATATGTCACTCTCACGGTCTCCACGATTATAACATAAACAAACATAAACATTTACATACAGGCACATACATTGCTTCTGGCCCCACACTAGGATACCCTGTGTCGTGGTAACCGGAAACAGCGACGTCACACACATATAAACATCCAAGACCTGGGGATGTTTTTTTTTTTTTCTTTACCCCCAGTCGGGGATCGAACCCGGGACCTCTCGCATGGTAGGCAGAACCACAGCCGCTGCGCCACAGAGGCCGTCTGAATAACGACACCTCATTTGTTGAACTCTGTCAAGCCGTTTGGGCTGTAGTGGTTTTTTTACTTATCCGATATCAAAACTGACAAAATTTCACGAGAATCAGTTGAGAAATGTGACATGTAGAGTATAACATTCAGACAGCCGGAAATTAGGACAGACCAGTGATGCCTTGGCAACTTGGCAACTTTATAGCTAGATCTAGCTATTAGTTGATGACAGACAGCTACAATTCAATTAAACTTGTAGCCTTAACTTTTTAACTACTTTTTCTAGCTAATTTTCATTTCATCATGATACTTGAGGCAATCATTGGTCATAGATGCTATGGTAGGTACAGGTCGGCGTGGGAGGGGAATTCCCCGTTTCCTGCTGCGCTACGACTGAATACTTAGTAAACCAACATATAAGTACTCTTGCTTTAACTTGCCTTTTACTGTCACATTCTAATGCAGAGGTAGAGGTTATTCTCTCAAATGAATTTTCAAAAAATAAGCAAAGAAACCGAATGAGTTTGATAACTCTGAACTCAATCCTCTACATTAGAGGCTCCCTAAGGAAAAGTGGTGAATGCTGCTATAACTCTGTTTTACCTAAAGATGAACGGCATAAAATAGGCACCGCTGAAAAATATTTGCAATCAACGAAAGATACTGAACCCCAGCCATCGACATCTACCTCTTTAATTGATTGTTTTTTTATTTTATTTCTTAGTCAATGACGTACACAAGACATTTTTTACTCTCTTGTTGGAATCAGTGTAAATAAAAATGATTGTCGGAAATTGACATTTTATTGTAACCTATATACTGTATGTAACATTTAGCTATTCTAGCAACTTTTTGGGGTAAAAAAAAAACTGGCAATCTAGCAACATTTTGAAAAATGTCTAGCAACTTGGTAAAGCTAGTACGAATAGTACGAAAGCATTTTTCCCAAGCTGACCGAAGACGCTTCGCCCTCGCTCGCTGAGAAGGGAAGATTATGTTTGATATATATGAATAATAATAATAATAATATTTACTGTCACATAAAGAAGTACAAATAGTTACAATGGTGCTATTTAATGTAGGCTAGATTAAATTGCTAAAAAAATACATTGTGGCATCGGTCGCTGAGCTAGGCGTAAGACCTGTATTTTAGCAAAACAGCGCCCAAATTCCCAGTTTTAAACAAAAATAAAAATTCTAGCTTCTGATTATGTAGCTTAGATGATTATTTTAACGATTAGTTAAATATAAATATAAATGTAAGTAAAAACTTATTAAGTTAAACAGATTAATAATTTTGTAGGATACACAAATCAAATGAAAAATTAAGAAGTATTGTGTAGTGTTTACTCCTCTCTCTGTATAAATGTGCTGTTTGTATGTGTGTGAGAGGGTGTGTGAATTTAGGTTTTGTAGGATTATTATGTATGTTTATCAGTATATATTTATTTTAAATATTATTTTTTATGCGTATTTTATCATTCCACAATTTAAAGCAACTTCTCAGTCTCCTCATAGTTTATATTCTTAATCCAGTTGGTAACCTCTTTCTTGCATTGAAAAGCAGACATTGTATAAGATGCTAATCTTTTGATTGAGTATTTTAAACAAAAATGGACCCAAAAAAGGTAGAAATTAATAAATTTCTACCTTTTTTGGGTCCATTTTTCGCACAAAATTTATTAATAAATAAATTTCGTGCGAAAGACCTTGTCTCTATGCTTCGTATTAATTCGGCGTTTATCTACCTGTTTCTGGTCAAAAACTATCTTCATGTGTTGTTTAATTATAATACTGAGTATAAAAAGTTGTCAAACATTCAGTACATCACAATCCTGGTATAGTAATTCAGTTGAATAATAGTAATCCTTAAAAGTGCAAATCTTTAGTATAGCCCTTTGAGTTACTTACAATGTTTTTTAAATGGTTTTTGCTGCACCTCCCCATGATGATATGCAATAAGTAAGTATAGACTGGCACAGCGCATAGTATATTTGTTTCAGTATATGGGGTACAACGTGTCCAAGTTTTTGAATGTGTAAATGAATTTACGAAGTCTATTGTTTAGGTGTTTAATATGCTCTTTAAAAGCTAAATTGCAGTCTACTTGTATACCGAGATACTTTATATATTTTACACATTCCAGACTCAAACATTTGCAACCGTTTTGACTAGAATCCCCATTTAAGCAGCAGTCATGAGATACAATTTTATACCTACTATCTACTTGCATCTGGCGTATAGAAAAAAGCATATACTTTGTCTTGTCAGAGTTGAGATTCAAAGAATTCGTGTGCAGCCATTTTTTACTCTATTTAGACCACTCTGTACTAGCTCGTAAACTTTATCAAGAGATCTATGAGAAAAGAGTAATAGAGGAAAAATAAATAAGAGGAATTTGGGCGCTATTTTGCTGAAATACAGGTCTTACGTCTAGCTCATCGACCGATGCTACAATGTTTTTTTTTAGCAATTTAATCTAGCCTACATTAAATAGCACCATTGTAACTATTTGTACTTCTTTATGTCAGGTCCAGCACTGACTGTAGCTCACCGTCGAGCTCGACTTCAGTTTGTTGGACGTTAGAGCAGTGGAGTAATGTACTCTTCACTGGTGAGTCCAGGGTGAGTCTTCATGGTTGTGATCGACGGCAGAGAGTATATCGTCGTCCTGGAGAACGCTATTCTCAATGTTGAATCAAGGAAATTGGTGCTTATGGAGGAGGATCTGTCATGGTCTGGGGTGGCATCTCCACGAACAGCATATGTTTTCATCGAAACGACTGCCCGTGCACGTGGATTGACTTCTCATCGCTAAATCACTGAAATCCTCGCAGAACATGTGGTACCGTACTCAGGATTTATCGGGCAGCATATGCAGTTAATGCAAGATAATGCACGCCCTCATGCTGCTCATGTGGTGACCCAATATCTTCGTGACGTCAGCATTCCTAAGATAGACTGGCCAGCTCGAAGCCCGGACTTAAATCCGATAGAGTACCAATGGGATGAGCTGAAACGTCGGGTTCCAGCCCGAGTAACTGCTTCAATGAGGCTTGCAGAGCTTAGAATCGCAATTGAGGAGGCGTGGAATGCAATTCCTCAAGATATCATCGTCACACTCGTGAGGTCCATGAATAGGGGAATGCTATCAGTAATTTGAGTAAGGGGAGGTAACACTGGATACTAACCAAAAACTCTTTTGCAATTTGCTCTTTGTTTTCGGTTGTTTTTAATGTTTTGAACTCGGTAATTACTAAAGATTAAATCGGCGGAAAACAACTTGTCTTTGTAAAATTTTTAAAAACTCACCTATTAAATTGATAAACCCCAATGTGTTTCCATTCATTTTAATCGACATTAAATTTTCTTTCTGTAGGTATAACTTTGATTGATGTAAATTTCATACTTTTTGAGGAAATCGAATTAAATCGTGTGGGTGGCCCGGTTTATTTGCTCTCCAGTGTATATGCTACTACGCCATAATTTTGCAACTTATTGGAAATAGTGGCATGTACACTATATCCATTTAATGTAGGTAAAACAGAGTTTTTCTGCAGCCAGCACTGTAAGAATAATCATATCATTTTCTATGCCTAATCTGTTTAGTAGGACCTCAAACTGAAAAATATTGCAGTTGATGCTCCTAATATTTTGTGTAATCATGGTAAGACCTGCATGTGAAGGTGGAAGCAACTGCTTACATCTCTCGACTTCACAACTATAACTTTGAGATACCGCGTAGCTATCCAACTCATTTGATATAACATCGATGTTAGGCATATTTAAGGTAGATTATAAATGTTTCAGCCATTAATACTTCACAAGTTTTATTTATATATGTCGCAGAAGAGTCAGGACTGATGGCTGAGGGCGTCCCGAGGATGGGTGTGATGGGTACTCGAGCAATGGAGACAACAGCTTCGTTATAACACAGTTTATTAACTTTAGGGCACGAATCATGTACTAGACACAGAATAATGACACTTGACACTGGGAGCACTAGTTACAGAACAATCACACTGAACACGGGGAGTACTAGATACATAATAACCACACTAGTCACGGGGACTGGCTAGTCCAATATTGTGGGAGGAGGTGCGCTCCGTACGACTGCTCGTTATAGACTGTCTCGCTGACTTCTTCATAGTCATCTCACGCACCCCTTCTGGGGCGTGGGGAGTCGGGGTCAGGTCGACGGACCTCTTCCCGAAGAATCGCCTCTGTCCACTCCTGTGGACAGGTCATCGGATGGCCCCTGCGGGCGGTGGTCTTCTTGTGGCGCTGGTATGCAGTGGGTGATCGCCGGCTAGGCAACCAGGTCGCGTGGCAGGCGGCGGCGGTCGGGCGGGCGCGCGTGGTTCGGCGCCAGTTCGGCGATGTGCGGAAGGTGTGATGCATCCGCACGCGCGAACATGCCCTTCGCCAGCCTCTGGACAAACTGGTCCACGGTTTCCCATCTTAGGTCCCTCTGGATTGTCGCGTTCCTCACGTAGCGGGGGGCGCCGACGATGGTACGCAGAGAGAGGTTCTCTTGGGCTCGGAGTCTCCGTTTGTTCGTCTCCGAGCACAGGGCGTACCATGCCGGAGCCGCGTAGGTGAGGCGGGATCTCACGTAGGTCTTGTAGATCCCGAGCTTCGCCCTCAGAGGGAGACTGGAGTCGAAAAGTGGACGCAGCTTGGGGCGTGCCACCTTGACCTGGCTGACGACGTTGTCGACGTGTTGCTTCATGGTGAGCCGGCGATCAATGGTCACTCCCAGGTACTTCACCTGCGAAGACCACTCGATGTGCTGTCCCTGGAGCTGGAGCGATGGCGGAAGGAGACTCTGGCCTGTGATGAGCGCCTGCGTTTTCCCAACATTGACGGACAGTCGCCACTTGGCGAGCCAGTCGGGCAAGATGTCCAGGGTGCGCTGCAGTTTTATGGCAGCGTGCGGAGCCTGGAACGACGACGCATAGTAGGCTGCGTCGTCTGCAAAGAGTGCCAGCTGGGCACCCGGCCCGACGGGGATGTCGTCCGTGTATCGGGCGTAGCAGGCGGGAGACAGGCAAGAGCCCTGGGGGACGCCGGCTGCGACGGGATGTTCCTCGGAGACGGCGTCTTCCACCATCACTCGGAAGCGGCGATTCTTCAGGAAAGAGGCGATTGTCTTGACCGTTCTTCTTGGGGCAGGGGACGTCGACAGCTTGTACAGCAACCCCTCGTGCCATACTCTGTCGAACGCCTTCTCCATACCCAGAAGTACTGCGACAGTGTATTCTTTTTTGTTCAAACAGACCGTCATGTCATTCAGTACTCTGGTGAGCTGAAGCGTCGTAGAATGCTCGGGCCTGAAGCCGAACTGTTCCGGGCGCGGCTGGATGTGGGGCAGTAACTTCGCTAACAGGAGCTTCTCAAACACCTTTGAGATGGTGCTCAGTAGGGTGATCGGCCGATAGCTCTCAGGCAGCTTGGTGTCCTTGCCCGGCTTGGGCAACATGATAACCAAGCCCTCCTTCCATTGGGTTGGAAAGTGACCCGTGCGCAAGATACTGTTAAACAGGCGCGCAACGGCCGCCACAGTGCGTGGCGGCAAATGTAACAGCGCCGTGTTGGGTATTCGGTCTGCGCCCGGGGCTTTCCTGGGCTTGGTACGTCGGAATGCACGCACAATCTGGCCGGGCGTGACGACGATGGGGTCCTCTTCGGGAGCTATCGGCGTAGCGAAGTACTCTCGTAGGTGTCTCTCGACTGTTACGACGTGCTCCACATCATCCGTTGGGTTCGGCTTGAATTGCTTCTCGAGGCATTCGGCGAAGATCTCCGCACGGTCTTGGGCTCGGAATCTTGGTAGGCCGACGCTGCCCAGGATTGGTCGAACAGGAGCAGGAGTGGTCGACAAAGCCCGGCATAGGCGATGCACGGAGGGGACGTGGTCGCCCATGGACTCGACGTGGCGTTCCCAAGATTCTTCAGCGTGGAGATCAAGTTGGCGCTTCAGCTCTGCCGTCATGGCGTTGAGCCTGGTCTTCATCGTGGGGCAGCGGGTTTGCTGCCACTGCTTCCGGAGAGCGCGCTTATCGCAGATGAGTGCGCGTAGCTCAGCAGGAAGAGGATTGGGCTTCCCCCCGCGAGCTACGGTGTGCGATGATAGGTCGAGCGCGTCTCGGATCTGGGTAGTTAGCAGCGATGCCAGGCGGTCAACGTCTTCCGGCTGGTTGACGGGGCAATCAAGTTTCGCTGACTGGCGCGCACGCCCTTTTTATAGCATGCACAGCGATCCTCCCTATTTATTGGCCCAACCTAAGCGAGTGCATGAATCGCTTGTGTCACCGTACTTATCTCTACTACCTTTACGCTATAGCTATAGCTCAATTCGTATACTACGACACGGGCAACCTGACACTACAGTCGTCCACGACTGTTTTCCACGACTGTGTTATCTATGAAACAACAACTACATTTCGCTCGATCATCCTGACTCTTAAGTAGTATCTCGATTTTTCACAATCGTTTTAGGACTGTCTACCTAGCACACACAATTTAAAAAAGTATTCAAATAATCAATTTCTCTCACTAAAATATTCTCACGGATTCTTTTCATCCCCGAAGCCCAGCCTAAGGTGTCCGTGCCCACGGAATCTTTTACTAGTGTAGCCCCACCATACCATGTCCGTACCTACGGAATCTTTTAGTCTTGTCTGTGCCCACGGATTCTTTTCATCCCCGAAGCCCAGCCTAAGGTGTCCGTGCCCACGGAATCTTTTACTAGTGTAGCCCAACCCTACCGTGTCCATACCTACGGAATCTTTTGCGCCATCTGTGCCCACAGATACAACGCCTTCGTCGCAACGGTGCCAACCCGTGGCCAACCCCAACATCTCCGTACCAACGGAATCCAACCTCAACATGTCCGTACCAACGGATACCAATCTCATCTCTGTACCACAAGATCTAAGGTATTCAAACATTTCAAAATACTATATTGTGTGTGCCTAGTCGAAAGTGACACTCGACTAGGATGTATGCTATTTGACTTAATTCACCAAATATCACATTGAAGATCAATTGAATTTGTGAGTTAACTAACAAATTACTAAGTAAACCATGAATAAATAAGGTTACGATTAGTTTTGCCCGGCAAAGGCTTCTGGGTAAACTGCAACACAGCCATCATGTCCTTTTCGTGTGAGTCGTGCATTATCCTGCAACAATAAAAAAAACAGCACAGTATCAGTTCCGCAATGCCTCACTAAACCACAGTAAATTGATCACCACTCATTGATAAAGATATATTCAGTCTCTAAGACCCAAGTTAATTTCAGTTTCAAAGTCAAACCATAATTTATTCACCGCATAAAACTGATATTCTAATAGCCAAATTAACCAAAATATTATAGGCAATGAACAAAGTATCCAATACCACCAAACAAACAAGGCCTGTTTGTCATCTCCAACAACGTTTGATCGGGTAGACCACGTCATCCTTCTGCAGAAACTCCATCGCCTTGGTATCCATGGAGATTTGCTTCGCTGGGTAGAATCCTATCTCTCAAATAGGTCTCAAGCAGTTGTTATGGGTGGATTTAAATCCGATTACGTTACAATTTCATCTGGCGTCCCCCAGGGATCCCATCTCGGGCCTCTGTTCTACAACGCATATCTGTACGATGTTTATACATGTCTTAAGAATGCAAAATTTCTCATGTATGCCGATGACACTAAGATCTTCCTTGATATAAATAATTCACATGACTGCTCCAGATTACAAAACGACCTGTATAATCTTGAGGAATACTACATTAGAAACCGTATAACAGTTAATGCCCAGAAATGTCAAGTCATAACTTTTACCCGTAAAAGAAAACCAATCATAAATAATTACACAATTACCAATACAACTATTGATAGAGTCTCTTTAATTCGCGACCTGGGCATTTACTTCGACAGTAAGTTTCTTTTAGATCAACATATTGAAATTATTTGCAATAAAGCCTATAAAAATCTTGGTTTTTTTATACGGACATGCTCCGTCTTCAATGACCCTTTATGTATCAAAGTAGTTTTCTTTTCCTATGTGCGTAGTATTTTGGAGTACGGATGCAGTGTCTGGTCTCCTCAATATGACGTGTATAAGCATCGTATCGAGAATATTCAAAAACGATTTTTGAGATTTTTTGACTACAAAACACGACGTTCTCATACTTCTTATGAAGGCAGATGCAAAAAACATCACATCTTATCATTAGAACAGAGGCGGACAGTATTGGATATGATGCTCCTCTATGACATTTTCGTGGTAGGCTTGATTCTACAGAACTACTGTCCGCTATTGCTTTTGTAACTCCTAGGCGTCGCACCCGCCACACTCCACTTCTACATGCACCAAGACATCGCACTAATTATGCGAATAACGAACCTTTAACTCGTATAGCTAACACATACAACAAAGACTTTAACTCTGTAGATCTATTCCAGCACTCCAAAACAACTTTCAGATGCAATATTGTTGATAATTTGTTGCATCCAGACAGCGATGACAATTTGACTGATTAATTCTAATAGGTCCAAAGGCTCTTACTTTTATATTTTTATATAGGTATTTATTTCTTATGTAGTACATATATTTTATTGTATGTATATATTGAATACATATATATTTATTTTATGTAGATCTGTAGGTATCTATATATATTTCATATCCGTAGTTTATATAAGTAGTAAGTATTTAAATATTCATAATAATATATAATATTCATATATCTAATAATCATAATTTAGGTAATGGTTTGTTTTTCCGCCGCAACTTCAATTTCACATGTTAAATTAGAGGATATCTGTTATTGGCAATACTTATGTTTAATTTTGATGTTAAGTACTACTTTGTAATTTGCTGTTGATGTCCTAAATAAAGAAAATGAAATAAATAAAAATCAACCAGTGGCTCCTTGAGAACAGTAGACCTCACTTGTTTAGAACATCAAGCTTGTGGCTCTGCTAGATTTACATTAGAATTTTGTAAATCGATGATGAGTCAGCCATTGACAAAATGACGCAACGTAAACGTTTGTGGTTACCATTCTATTTATTGGTTCAAATTGACTGAATTTTGGCTATCGATCACACATAATTCAGGCATCTATCTTTATCTACAGGGGGGTCGAAAATACCCCGAAGCAACTTCCATTCCTCTCCCCTTTTGCATTTTCCTTGCAATATCCTGTGCAGAATGAAGTCTCTAGTGCGCCTCTCAGGTCCGATTGAAATCCGTCGACAAACGACGCCACAGCAAACATCCCCCTATTTACCACAATAAAAAAAATCGCGATCATTAAAAAAAAGAAAACAAGAAACTTGTGTGCCTTACAAAATCGGCTGAAAAAATGCGACATAAAGGTAAGAAGAGACAGTCGGACAAAGACACTTTTACCAATCTTGAAACTGGACGTCTCGCACGCCCGGTCAAGCAGGATAACCACAAGAATAGAAATTCAGACGATAGTAAGTGTCACGTGTGTCGTGCTCTAAGCTCACCAACATCTTCATCATCTCCAAAGATCACAATCACAACAGTGCTCAACCAACTAAACCGTGCCCACCTTACTCAATCATCTCAGCATCATAGAAATATTGACTTAATATCCGAAACTCTTACATTTTCCGCGAACTATCTTGCAGCTTTGCCCAACAAAGCTCAACACTCTCCTTCCATTCTTGCATCGGCCCAGAATCCGTGTCTGGGGGACACGAGGCGGTAAGAGTATCTGAATTTACCTCAAACAATTCTGATCATAAGGTTTTGGAAGCAAAATATTCTTGAAGACTGATCGACTGCAATGAAAAATGCTCTGAGAGCAAAATGTCCTCAATTTAAAATGACTACTCGTTCTTAGAGCACAACATCCTTAATGCTGAATATGCGCAGTGTTAGTCGTCTTGGAAGCAAAACGTCCGCAATCTGTAATCGTTTAGAAACACGTAAAAACTTTTCTATTCATTTTAACCGACTTCCCAAAGGAGGAGGTTTACAATTCGTCCGGAGTTTTTATTTTTTTTATGTATGTGCCCCGATAACGCCTAGACAGATGGACCGATTTGAAAAATTGTTTGTTTGTTTGAAAGGGTTTACCTTACCATTGGTACGTTATATCACCAGATCAGGATCTGATGATGGGATCCTGGAGAAATCGAGGGAACTCTTCAAATATTATAGGCAGACCTATAGTGATTTTTGTGTTTTTCATAATAACTTGTAGAAAGCATTATATTGTGATGCGGAACTGCTGATGAAGACCACACATGGCCATCAGTACTGCTCAATACTAGGTACAATTACAATAATCTACCGATGCGTGGCTGACGGGCAACGCATAGCCGAAACCTGTGGACTGAGCCATGAAACTTTGTACAGGGGTCACCTCAAACTTTGTCACTATGTTACTCTCCATCCTTTCAACTAACTCTATGCCATATGCCTAATGTATGAATTGAGCAAGAAAAATATACCTATAGGTATTACGTTAACATTTTATTATAACAAAAGCAAAAAAAACAACTTAATGTTATAATACCTATGTAATATATCGTATAGGCGTTGAGGATCCTCTTTATATGTGAAATCCTTTTTAAAAATTCGTACGGTGTTATTCTCTTTTCTTCTAGCTTTTTCTTTTCCTCGGCGTATCGAATATTAATGAAATATCAGTCTTTCGTCGCTTCGAACCATGAAAAAGGAATTTTTATATCTTATCTCCTGCCATTTTGATTCCTTTCTTAGTGCGTATAAACAAAATTAATGTTGGTTTCCTATTAACCTTTGAATTGAAACGTCTATTACAGCCTTCCAATGGATTATTTGTTCGGATAATGTCATTGTAGCAACTTATATGCATGGTTGGTTTAAGCCATTGTTTTTCGAAGTAATTTAGAAAACTTTGCATTTTGTCATTGTTTCCGGTATGCTCTTTAATGTAGGTCCAACAATCAGAGTAACAATCTGCAGGTAAACGTGGGAAATTTGCGCACATTCTAAAAACGTCTTTCGCTTCTTTGCTTTTAGAGTCTCTGCCTTTTTCCATACCGCCTTGTTGTAGTGGAAGTAGCACCCGGACACATTAATTTGAGGAAAATAATGTTTTAATGCATTGCTAAGACCAACCTCATAGTCACACTTTGTGTTTTTGATGTTCAGTTCTAAGTGTTGCTTGAGAAATGTGTTGAAGTTTATTGCAATAAGGCATAAATTGCTCCAACCACATGCACAGATTCACTACTACTGGTTAACATGTATGGAAATAATTTGGTAGAATGGTTTGGGAGTCCTTGTAAATGTGCCATCAATAAAAAATAAATTACTATTCAGTTTCTTTATATTAGATCTTATTGTCATGGAACAAAATATTAAAATGTTATTATCGTCTGTGCCATCTTCACAAAGCAGAAAATCTTTGGCTAATATTTCTGGGACTTGGAACATTATTTAAATTAGTAACTTCTGTTCTTTGTTGTTTTAGGAAATTTATTCTAGTTCGACGTATTGTCTTTTTTTTAATTAAAATTTCAAATTCATCATCTATTTCACTAAATTTTTTCTCAAATATCCTTTGCAATCATCGATACTGGTGTATATTTCTTACACACAGATTTCTTGCATTTATCCATCACAGCGTCTATCCTATTTTTAATAAAATTCTGTTTACAAATATGCTCAGCTGGACGCAGAATTCTATTTTGATCCTTGTTGATTGTTTTAGTAGCACTACAATCTGTACGTTACGCACATCTCCATCGGGAAAAACCACCTTTATTAATGATGGCCAACAAAGCCGGCTTACTCTTTTGACTACCGATAAAATCCAGATTCGATTCCGAACTGCAACTTGGATTATTTTCCATTTTAAAGGATTTTTATTTATTTCCCAAACAATATCATCAATTTCATGATTATTTCATGTGTATGATAATGTCAACTTGACAAACTGTGACAGGACAATGACATCCGTATAATCATAATCAAGATAGTGATTATGATTCTACGAGTTCTTCGAGGCTTGTCGTCGCCGAGTGCTGCGACTACACGCCGTCGTACAGCGCCACGACCAGTGGTGTGTTGTGGGACTGTGCTACGAAAATCGTTTTTAAGTAACTTATTAATTATTTATTTAAATTTTATTGGCCATATATTGTACAATCGAACCAACTGAATCATGACCCACTTGCCTGATAATTCGTTTGAAACTTTCAAACTTGTAAGATCTATCAAAATGTCAGTGTCTAATCAAATGATAACAAGTTCGTTACCAAGGAAATAAACCTTCAAGCGAATTTCGACCTACTTGCATTTAAGGGGTTTAGCAAAATAAGCTTATGGTGGGTCATGATTCAGATGGTTCGATAGTACATGGAGGTAATAATGTATCATTTTATTTTATTTTACAATTAGTATACAATTTGTGTTTGGTTAATTAATTCCAGATGCCCACTCTGTCACTGTGTCCTCATTGTCCCGGTTCCTCAAGGCAGTTTAATTTTCCCCGGGGCTTGAACGTGCATATAAGTAGGGTACACAGGGGTCTGCATTCGCAACAGTCTCAGGCTGTTCTTGGTGATGGTGAAGTGCTCACTCCAGTTTTTGGTCAGTTATCATTGTTGAGGGCGAATGTAAGGGTCCTTAAACATATTCCTAAGGGTGCAAGAATTCTTGCCGCCGGGAAGTTGTCACAATTGATTGACCACTGCGTTCAGAACAACTCGACGGAGGACTGGTTTGCCCTTCTACCTTTTTCATACAAATGCCTAAGAGTCCCTTCCTCCGACAATCGGAGTCAGTCGCTGACTTCCGAAGTGAAAGAAAATATTAACAATATCAGCACACAGGGTACGCAAGGGTTGGTCACGTCGGATCCTCGGCCCAGTATAAGGGCGTTTAGTCGCCGATCCTTTTATAGGGCCGTGGAAACGAAGGCTTATGATGGGGACCTAGGTGGAGCGGTTAGGATCTTAATGTCTGACTGCTCAGTAGCTGACAATAGTGAGGAGACATTGGAAGCCTTGCGAATCAAACATCCCTCTCCGGGTCGTTCTTTAGATTTCCCACCAGAGCCGACCTCCTTTCTGTGGAAGTGTCGGACGTCTCCGAGGCTGTCGCATCATTTTCTAATGGTTCTGCGGCAGGTTTGGACGGGCTGCGCCCTGAACACCTTAAAGAGCTGACGTCGTCTGCTGCAGGCGACAACGGTGGTAAACTCTTGGCCTCAGTTTGTAGTTTGGCGAATTTCATGCTGAAAGGCGAGGTAAATAGGGAAGTTTGTCCTTTTTTATACGGTGCCTCATTGTGTGCCCTTCGAAAAAAGGATGGAGGCTTACGGCCTATTGCCATAGGCAGTGTGATCCGTCGCTTAGTAGCTAAGCTAGGTTGTCGCGCCGTAAGAGAGGAGATGGCTTCATTTCTGCAGCCCCGCCAATTGGGTTTTGGCGTACCCTTGGGTTGTGAGGCGGCTATACATGCTACTCGGGCCTTTGCCCTGAAAGAGGCTGATACAAATAATATTGTAGTAAAGGTTGATCTCCGCAACGCTTTTAATGCAGTCGAGCGCGACTCAATATTGTTCATGATAAAGGAGAAAGTTCCTGCATTGTACCCGTTTCTACACCAATGTTATTACAGATCGAGTAACTTATTTTTAGGAGACAAGTTGGTGGAGTCTCAGGTGGGGGCGCAGCAAGGTGATCCTTTGTGACCTTTAATATTTAGCCTCGCAATTCAGAATGTAGTGTCCTCTTTGCGGTCACCTCTAAACGTATGGTATTTGGATCGGAGGCAGCCCGGAAGTAGTGATCGAGGATCTGAGAGCACTTGTCGAGGGGTTAGCGAGGTTAAGGCTGGAAGTGAATCCACAGAAATGCGAATTATACCCCTGTTTCAGCCATGTCTCCCCGGAAGTGCTATCAGAAGTCTATTCCGTAGCCCCAGGGTTAAGGTTACTGGACAAATCCAACTTTACTTTATTGGGTGCACCAGTCTTCCCCGAGGGTATCCCGGGTGTCTTATCGGCCAAAACAAGAGCTCTCTTGGCATCCAAGGATCACTTACAACAACTCCCAGCCCACGTCGCACTAACAATCCTGAGGAGTTGTCTGTCAAATCCCAGGCTTACATACACGTTGCGTACGGCTCCGATGTGGCTTTGTAGGGAGGAATCCACTGAGTATGATAACGTACTGAAGACCTCATTAGAATCGATTATCAATATCGAAATGACTTCCACTCAGTGGTGCCAAGCAGCTTTGCCCATCAGGCACGGTGGTTTAGGCATTCGACGGTTGCGCGACACCGAGCTGCCGGCCTTCTTGTCTTCGTCGCATGGGGTGCGAGACCTTGTCACTCTTATTTTAAATATCCATGGTGATGGTTTTCGGATCCCCTTCGCGGAGGAGGCATTAGGGTTATGGCATGATTGGTGTCCTGGCACTCCTCTATCAATAACTTCGTCAAGCGGGCTCTTGTAACAGCCAATATACCTTGTGTATTGGAGCCCGCGGGGCTGTGTCGTACCGATGGGAAACGCCCGAATGGCCTGACCATGATCCCGTGGGAGAGGGGACGGTCATTGCTTTGGGATGCGACGTGTGTCTGCACATTCGCTCCCTCCCACCTGGCATCGACCGTGTCCACCCCGGGGGCCGCAGCGGAAGAGGCAGCGAGGATGAAGACCCAAAAGTACTCTGTGCTTTTGGGCCAGTATATATTCGTCCCGCTTGCCATAGAAACCACCGGGGTCTGGGGAGTGCAGGGCAAGGCATTCATTAGGGAAATAGGGCGCCGCCTGAGGGACCGTGGCTATGACCGACGCTCCGGATCCTATCTTATGCAGAGGATCTCCCTCGCAGTGCAGCGCGGAAACGCCGCCAGCGTGATGGGGACCTTTGCATCTGATATGGTCCGGGGCGCTTTATTTTCTTAGTGTTTGTGAGTGTGTATGCGTGTGTGTGTGTTTTTGCATATTTAAGTTTTGTACAAAGCAGTTGACTGATTCTTTACATTGATTTATTTTCATTATAATTAAGCTATTTTAAAGGTACACCTTTATTAAAGAGATAGTGATACGTAATCTAAAGAGGTTTTATAAGGATTCAATATGCGTCAAACATGTATTGATTTGATGACAATGTAAGTTAAAGTCTATCTGTCCTAAACACTTTTTGAAATGAGGACGATTTGCTTCACGGCCATTTTGAAGTCAAAGTCAAATTTATTCAAAGACATTATATCTAGAGGACTAACTATTTGAAAAGCCTATCAGCTTCCAAAACCTTATGATCAGAAATGAAAAGTAGTAAAGTAGCCGCACCAATAACTTTGTAAACTACATTTTGCGATTTAGAATACAATCTATTGACTTTTCACGAAAATAGTTATTCACTCACTGTCATGGTCTTTATAAATCCTCTTTCTTTACTAATCCATCTCCTACTTCGAGAAGTCCAAACTTGGTATGTTTTGAAAAGATTTCTTTGATTTTTAGAAAGCAGGCGGCCGAAAGTTAATGGTGTAGTATATTGTTAGAACCGGCTCATGAAGTTCTTTAATAAAACCCATATAAAAAATTAATGACGTCATAAACCCCCCCCCCCCCCCTCCCCCCCAAGGAGAAAATTGAGAAAAGCTCTCAACAAAAAAAAAACTTTTAATTCAAGGAACACGTGCCATTTTTTGTGAGGATCGCTTGAAAACTGTGGCCTCTAGACCGGAACTGACAGACATAGAGATGGACGAAAGCAAAATCGGCCTCCTATCTTGTCGAAACAAAAATGTTAGAATATAACTCAGCTTGAACACTAGGAGCGCACTTTCAAGTGTTGAGATCTAGTGTCTGTCATACATCATCCATCAGCCATTATGAGTTCTAGAGGGTTGGCTCCAGTCACTCTATTTACAGTGCAATCAAAAGAAAAAATCATCACCAGCTGTGAAATCTCAGTGTCAAGCCAATCTCGTTTCAAGTAGTAACTAACACAATTTTTGCAGGTATTTAAAAAAAAATGCTTTACGGTATCTGCAACAGCAAACGCCTCCAATGGGGTTAAAAACTGAAAGCTCGTTGTAGATGGCAGCACTGTTGAGTGTTCCTAAGAACCACCATATTGTCTATTTGTTGTTGTTTGCTAAAGTATTCAATATTAGATATCACGATAAAAATGTATTCGACCTGTAGTGTAGCTAAGTTAAAAGACGAGCTTAGAAAACGGAGAATGTCTGCCATTGGTAAAAAAGGAGCTTTAGTTGAAAGGTAAGTTAAAAACTGGCATTGTTATGATTTAAAGGTTATGTTGCGTTTTTTAACCTTAACGAAGTACTAGCACTCAATTTTTTTCTACGAAGAGCTTTTTCCCATAGCTTTCTTCTTTTAGCTTCTTTGGGGAATAAATGAATCCCCATATTTTTGCAAACAACAGCTGCACTTTCAAGTATTGAGATCTAGTGTCTGTCATACATCATCTATCAGCCACTATGAGTTCTAGAGGGTTGGCTCCAGTCACTCTATTTACAGTGCAATCAAAAGAAAAAATCGCAGTGAAATCTCAGTTTCAAGTCAATCTCGTTTCAAGTAGTAACTAACACGATTTTTGCAGGAATAAAAAAAAAATGCTTTACGGTATCTGCAACAGCAAACGCCTCCAATTGGCACGAATGGAACTTAGAAGACTGTAGGTTTTTGCTGAAATTTGCCTCATCATTACGACTTGAACAGAATAACTCCACATCCTCTCCTCTCCTGCAAGAAGGCTGCACTGTACAAACCTACACCAAGTAATCCATGTACGTAGAAAGGCTAGGGCGTTACCCAAGGCGTTACGCAGGCTGGATCATTCAACCGCTTCAATTGAAGATTTTATGAAAACACATATAGTAAGCGAACTGAACCAAAATAATTTGCGATAACAACGAAACAAGAATAGCGTCAGAAATCAACTCGGACAACCTGCCATAGAATCAAAACAAACTGTCTAGAATAATAACAACTCAAAGAATATCACAGTTCAAGAACAAGAGAGCCGCTTTACACCAAAAGATAAAATTAAACCACAGGCCCAACTACAATCTATGAACTTGTAAATTGAACAGTCTTAACGACTGCTCCGATTGCCAGTTCTATCATCCCTATCCGTATGCAGTAGATAACCATCTCAGTCGCGTAACAAAGGGCAATGCTACAGTTCGTATGCAGCCAACGTGTACCATTTATCATTAATCGTTAGTTATTTGCTTGTTTGATTTGTTGTCAGTTTGATTGATATGACACTTGTTGAAAATGTCATTACCTATAGTCTATCCATACTAAGAAGCAACTGGACAGCTAACCCAAAACTTCATGAAATCCACTTTTTAAACACTAGGGATGTTACCAAAACATTCGGATAGAATGGAAATTGTTTATTCAGTTGAACTAACAGAAGAGTTTTCATCGTAATCACTGCTATCCGCACTTAGGGATATAATTAGTTCATTGTAAAAAAAACCCTTTGCTTTACGTACAACTTTTCCCCATTTTCAGCAGAGCCATAATTTTACCGGTGCTGAAGGGTGGCTCGGTATTATTGTGTGTAAAAGTGGCCCACCGTTATCAGACTCACGTGCGAAATAGTCGTACAATTTCACCACTTATTCACGAGCTTGACTATTTAGCGTTTTTCCTCGTTTAGACATGATAAACAAATCGTAAAGCAATCGGGGTCCAAATTATAGCCAGGTTATTATCATTGTCCATTGAGAAAAGCCGGGCCAGTAGAAAATAATAGAGAGCACACAAAAACACACTTCGACCTCAATCAATGCAACTTCTTTGCAGTGTTGTCACCCTCTGGTTTTGATTTTCCCCGGACTCCTCGTGAATTGTCCCTAAATTAGGCACTTCTCAAAAAAAAATCCCCTAATAATTTATTCTAAAAATATAACACAAATTGAAGAGAACACACACATTATTATTTCATGGAATGCGTCCATTGTTTGGGTTTCCATTTCTTCCAAATGTTCAGAGTTTTTTTTCTTAAAATCATACATCGAGAACGGCACATCACCACACAAAGTTACGTTCGGATGCACGCAGTCACGCATTATTATTTTTTGCGAACTGAAAATCAAAATATCCTCTAAAAAATCCCAGACATATTTTCTTATCCTCAATATTCCCCTAAATAATTTTATGCCCTAAAAAATCCCCTAAACCTTCAAAAATCCCCTAAATCTAGGGGAAAATACCCTAAGGTGGGGACACTGCTCTTTGACACTTTGACAACCACCATCACCACAGAGTAAGTACATTTCTACCTGCTAAGGCCCGTCACACACATACGTTCCGTCGTCGTTCCGTACTGAAACGCCGGAATCACGGATTTCGAACGCAATAAGCTTCACAATTAATCAATTAATCTCAGTTTGGAAAGTATCGACAACATTGTAATTATCAAAGCCTTGAGTCTCTTTTTTTCTGAGCTTTCCACTAATTTATTCGTAATCTTTCATTTCATCAGCGAACACGCGGTACTTGAGTCACAATAAAAAAAAATATAGGTATAGCTCACCAAATGATTCAGTTTCTCGAATGGGTGTCTTGACTATGGATCGACACGACGCTGGGATCTGGCGCAGATGCTGAACAGCAACGTCACGACGTCGACAGGTTCACCACAACCGAGGCAGAAGAATGCTCGGCTCATGGCCGGCTGCTTCTTCCTCCATATTCGAGTCCAGGAGCTACTTGGTCACTGCACTCTCAATTCCGTGATAGTGGTAGCAATTGTGGCAGCAATCAGCTGATGATTTCTTGACAGCATTGATAAGGTGCATCATCATCTGGTATTTGATTTCCAGTAGCCTTCTCAGAAGTTTTTCTGTGGCATATTTCTCCTGTGCTCGAGGTGATCCCGCTTCTGATGTCGCAGAAGGGTCAGGACCGATGGCTGAGGGCGTCCCGAGGATGGATGTGATAGGTACTCGAGCATTGGAGACAACAGCTTCGTTATAACACTGTTTATTAACTTTAGGGAACGAATCATGTACTAGACACAGAATAATGACACTTGACACTGGGAGCACTAGTTACAGAACAATCACACTGAACACGGGGAGTACTAGATACATAATAACCACACTAGTCACAGGGACCGGCTAGTCCAATAATGTGGGAGGAGGTGCGCGCCGTAAGACTGCTCGTTATAGACTGACTCGCTAATTTTTTATTTTTTTTTGTTGGAGGGGGAAAAAAATGGAATTACCCATGCCCAGGAGCCAGACCTCCCTGCTATGTCTGGGTCCCCACATATTGAGCGGGCATCAGCTCGTGTGGTATACGGACTAAAAATAACCCCTTTGTGTTTACAGTTGTCTTACTAAGAATTAACTGTGAGCCATGGCCTCGGTATATGCTGAAGGCTTTCTATCTGCAATTTGCCCTTTTGGGCGATATATATGTGTATATGATATATATGGGAGGAGTTTGCCTGCTTACCCGATTTTATGAGCGGACATCAGCTCATAGTCAACGGGCATGATAGCGGCATGTTAGGGGGGCAGATAGCCCCCGCTACTAAGAGGTCTGACTCGCTAAATGGCGCGCACGCCCTTTTTATAGCATGCACAGCTAACCTCCCAATTTTGGCCCAACCTAAGCGAGTGCATGTATCGCTTGTGTCACCGTACTTATCTCTACTACCTGTACGCTATAGCTTGGCCCAACCTAAGCGAGTGCATGTATCGCTTGTGTCACCGTACTTACCTCTACTACCTGTACGCTATAGCTTGGCCCAACCTAAGCGAGTGCATGTATCGCTTGTGTCACCGTACGTATCTCTACTACCTTTACGCTATAGCTTGGCCCAACCTAAGCGAGTGCATGTATCGCTTGTGTCACAGTACTTATCTCTACTACCTTTACGCTATAAAGTTAGTTACAATTCGTACATTACGATATATATAATAAATAGTAACGAATAGGAATAAAAGTTAGGCAGAATGTCATTGTAAATACAAAAATAGATTTTCCTACAAAATAAATAATTGTGTTTAAGCGTTGTGTTTTATGTGTAGTGTTTGTTATAGCCTGATAAAAGTACATTGCATTTTGTTTGATTAGTGAAGTGAATAACGGGGTATAATGTAATTTTTTATAAGTATGTTTTGCGAGATATGTGATATAGAGTCATTGCTTCTTGATCGCTTCTAGGTCAGCTTCAGATGAGATTCTTATCCAGATAAGAATCTCACTTCCCCAGGGAAGTTTCTCTTTTTTGCGCAGGTATAGAGATTCCCTGGGACGTCCAGCAAAAATCATATCCGTGGTCTCTTTGAAAAACTCGGGCTAAGTAGTATAGTCTCTGAGTTTTATAGGTCAGCGATTCGGATATGCGCTGAACTATTTTGCTACGCAGACGATACTGCGGTAATTTTTCAGGAAAAGGACTGGTGTGGGGCTTTTCAAGCAGCAGAAAAAGGCATGACTCGCCTGGGCGAGTGGCTTAGTAAAAACTTACTCACCCTTAATACGACTAAAACAAAGTTCGTCTCATTTCACAAAACCCGAGCTTCAGCTCCTCCTTTCTTACAGAGCATCAAGGTTCATAAATGTGATCAAATTGGGCTAAATTACGACTGTCCTGAAATAAAGGGTACAACCAATATAACTTATTTAGGAGTAACCCTTGATGAAAACTTATCTTTTCAAGAACACATTAATAAAGTAACTAAAAAAATCAGAAAGTCGATATATATTATGAAAATCCTTAGACACGGTACAGACATTAAACTACTCAGATTAATTTACAAGGCGATCTGTCAATCAGTACTCAGTTATTGTCTATCTGTGTAGGGAGGTGCACAAAAGACAATCATGCTGGTAATTGAAAGAGCTCAAAGAGCTGTACTAAAGGTCATGCTTCGGAAACCTCGCAGATATCCCACCACCGACTTGTATGACGACTGTCAGCTTTTGAGCGTCAGGAAACTTTACCTGCTGAAGGCTACCATCACTACCCACCAGGCTTTAATCACATCACCAAATCACGACGCCATTCTAACAAAACGAATATACCAAGCCCCCACCATTCGAGTTGAAACAACCTTTGCTCGTAGATTCGGTAGATAAACTCAAACTCAAACTCAAACTCAAAAGTACTTTATTACTGTAGATATTTACATATTCTTAGCAAACGTAATTGTTTGCCTCTTCTCTATATTGGACCACATATCTCCACGCTTTCGTCTACAATAAAATAACAAAGTCGTGTGATCTTAAACAACTCACGATGAGAGAGGTCAAACACCGAGTCACTAAATGGTTACTTACGACGCTTACTTACGACGCTGCTGAAGATCTATTGAATGCCACAATTCAAATGTTATATAATAAGATTTTATATATTTTAATAATTAATACATTTTATATAAATACACACAAATATTATTTAAATTATATTTCCGAAAATTATTGATTAATAATTTATTAATATAAAATTAATTAATATATTATATACATAATATAATTATTATTCGCTAACAAATTAAAACTTTGTATTAAATTAAAACATTAACTTTAACCTAACTTAAACCCAAATAAAACTTAACACACAAATAAAACTTTAAAATTGCGATCGCGGATCTGCTGTGTTGTGTATGGCAACCGGTACAACATGAAGCGCGCGATACAGGTTCTCCTAGTGCGCGCTTCGCAAGCAAGCCGCCGGACAACTACCCTCACTAATATTCTTGTTACTGTATGATATTAAAACTCTCTGTATTGTCCAAACTTTATGCTAAATAAATAATTTTGTAATTTTGTAATTTGTAATTTGTAATTTATATATATATATATATATATATATATATATATATTGGTTTTGCTGGTTCTGGCAGGTCAATGGCTTTCATGTTTAACTTATCGTTTTTTGTCTTGTTTTTGTTGTATTCCTTAACACTTTTCAGTACCTTATCCTTCATTAGTACAGTTGTAAATTCTGCGACTAACGGGTGTGACGAATCTTAGGCATTCAATCTAAAATTATCTTTAATATCGTTCGTCTGAACTTCAAAGTTCAATGTAGTTAATACTTTTTTCACTGTTTTGCAAAGTTCATCTTTATTTTCTCCTTGTGGCTTAGGAATAATCCGTATTTCAATACATGTGGAACGAGATTTTCTCTCCAGTATTTCAAGCTTTTCTTCAAGGTCCTTGATGTTTTTTTTTGTTATTTTTTCTATCTTTCTCTAATATGATTATTTTCTCCAAAAACTCATCATATTTTTTAGACATCCACTCGACACTGTTTGTAAGCTCTATATTCAGATTTTTCAATTCATCGATAGTGATTTCAAGTCTTTGGATCTCTTTTCCTGTTCTTTAGAGAAAGAGTCAAACATCTGTTTCATCATTAGAACTATATGTATATCGTCAGTTTCATCGAATTTGCGTTTTTTACGCTCCGTGATATTATTTAGCAAGTCGTGCAGGTCCGGTGCTGAGCCATGATGAGCACGCTCGTGTGACGCCATTGCGAAGGAACTCGATTCCATTGACGTCATGCCATGCGGAGCTTGTAATGCCGTTGTCGTCGTCGTCGGTGTCGCTGCCGTTACTAACAGCGAGGCAGGCGGGGTGCGCTTGATCATATTACTCAGAGTTGGATTCAGAAATACCAGGCGAGCAAAGGCATAAAGGCGATGTGTTAGGCGAGGGGTCTGGTTACAGTGGGCGCGATCGACGAGTTAGTACAAAATCACTTTCCGTCCACTATAACTTGACCTTCCTAGTTACGTTTACTCTCTGTTTGCATTCGCGAGAGGCACCACTGTTTTGCGGCTTATGCACTCCTAATATTTTCACTGATTTTAATACGAGATTAATGTTAGTTTCTCAAAATAATTACAAAATAACGTCTGTACCTACATCTCAGAGGTCCGGGGGAAGGGGGATATTGGTCAAATCAAGTCCAGTCCAGTCCGGCTAAAGCCAATGGCTATAATGACTTGCTTTTGCTTTAAGTAATTTTTGCATGATAAAACGTGAATTCTATTCATTTTGTTCCCGAAACGTAGCAACTATTTATCAGTAGTAATGTCGATTTATAAGGTTGAAAAAATTACAAACTTGAATTGATATTTTTTTAAACTATAATAGTAGTTTATGTGACTGCTACATAATGCCTAATTATGTACAGTTACATACACTAGTTTATCCACACACATATCATAAGCTCTCTTTGATGTGTTCAGGAACCGCATGTTTGACCGGCATTGTGGCTCTGCAGTTGTTTTTAGCTTGTTCTGTAGTACCAACTTCACAAAAAAACTAGGGGCGGCACGCAGGCGGGCGTCGGCGTTCAAAATTTTAATGTCATAATATGTAGAAAAATTACCCATTATGGTCATAATGTGTAATTTTTCAGATAAGAAATGAGTTTTTACCAAGTAGTTTAACATTATGCTGATTGTAACGTGCGGTTTTCGTACGCAGTAAGGAGGGTTTATGATACGTGTGTAGATAAAAAATAATTCAAACTCGAAATCGTGAGAACAAGTCGGGGTTGGGTTTTGATCACGGACACCTGATTTTAATTACTAGAGTTATTTAGAAGGATAGTTGACTATATTCTTGAACGTTTTATCCTAGTCTTAATTGTAGGAAACTTGTTTTGGATTCATAATACCTAAAACAAAATATTATTAGTTGCACGACGTTGCCGCTTCGTGCAACTAGCTTAGGCGTTCTTTCAGTACATACGAAAATAAGTCTTGTAGTAATAGGTAAGACTCATTTTCCTCTGTGATGAACATGACCATTCCATAACTAGACCGAGGCTTGCTTAATTTAGTTATGGAAAGGTATTGACAACTCACACTAACTGAGTAAGTTAAGCAGGGCATTTGTTTCTAGATGGACTGAAATGGTTTAATAAAACAAAACTTTCTAATGTTACTTACATTACTTAAAATTTATTATATTCCTACTTAATACAAATGATATAGTCAAACTCAAACTCAAACTCAAAAGTACTTTATTACTGTAGATATTTACATATACTTAGCAAACGTCATTTTTTGCCGCTTCTCTACATTGGACCACTGTGGGAGAAGAAGGGCGTAAAAACTCCCACAGATTGATTTTTAGATCTCTTTTAAAAATAGGTTGTGCTTAACTAATACAATTATGATTTATTTTTATTTAATAAGCTGGAATAAATAATTACAAAATTATTAACAGCAAGGTCTGTGTTGAGCCAGATTAACCCCATACAGTCCTGTCATTTAAGTAATCTTGAACATTGTAATATCCCTTTTTCGACAAAGTCGCTTTAACATGCTTTTTAAATTGCTCAAATGGCAATTTCAAAATCTCCAGAGGTATCTTATTGTAGTAGAGATTGCACTGACCCTTGAAAGAATTGCTAACCTTCGCGAGTCTAAAACGGGGCGCACATAGTCTGTGATTATTTCTTAGGTAAACATTACAGCTATCGCTAAGTTTGGGAAATGTTGTAAGGTTCTTGCGTACATACATTATATTTTCGAAAATAAATTGACTAGCTACTGTTAGTATGTCAAATTCTTTAAAAAGCTCTCTTAAGGAGTCTGTTCGTTTTAAATTATAAATTGCTCGAATAGCTCTTTTCTGTAAAATAAAAATAGTTTGAATATCCGCTGCTTTACCCACAACAAAATACCATAGGACATCACACTATGAAAGTAACTAAAATGTACTAGCCTAGATGTAGCCACATCCGTGCTTTGTCTGATGTTCCTAATAGCGTAAGCCGCAGAACTTAATTTACCAGCCAATTTATCTATATGGGGTCCCCACTGCAATTTGCTATCAATGGTTATTCCAAGAAACTTCGTATCATTTACTAATTCTAACGTGCTGTTGTCTAACACTAAACTGGTCTCAACTTGCCTGACATTTGGAAGTGAGTATTTGATACACTTGGTTTTACCAGCGTTTAACAATAAATTATTAACTGTGAACCAATTCAAGGTTAAAGTCAATACACCATTAACATCATCAAATTCTCCTTTTTGTCTTTCAATTTTGAAGACCAGTGAAGTATCATCAGCAAACAACACTATGTCAGTTAATTTCTCCACCATGAAAGGCAGATCAGTGATATATACCAGGAATAAGAAAGGGCCTAATATGGAACCTTGTGGAACGCCCATTTTAACACCCGATCCATCAGATTTTACACCGTTAACTTCTGCCTTTTGAATTATATTGCTTAGGTATGATCTTAGTAGATCCAACGCTTTATTTCTAACTCCGTAATGATTTATTTTATTAATGGCGTATTATGATCAACACAATCAAACGCCTTCGACAAGTCGCAAAAAACTCCGATAGCATCCTGTGCGGCCTCCCATGCAGAATAAATATGAGATATAAGGGTAATACCTGCATCCGTAGTCGATTTACTCCTAGTGAAACCGTATTGTTTGGCGTGGACTTGTTTTGTACGGTTGAAGTGTGAGAGTATTTGATTGAGTATAATCTTTTCAAATATTTTACTCTAAGGTGTTGGAAGAACAGATATTGGTCTGAAATTTGAAGGATCACCCTTATCTCCCGACTTGAACAGAGGTATCAGTTTACTGTGTTTCATGAGGTCTGGGAAAGCCCCATCGTCAACACATTTATTGAATATATAAGCTAAGTGTGGCTATAACTAGAATTACTGAACCAATGACTTTGACTGATATACCCCACAGGGCTTCCGTATTTTTTAAGTTAAGTAATTTAAACGTTTTGACAATGTCCTGGGGATATACATGATGAAATTTGAAATATACATTACTGGCGCTAGTGTTATTTTTTAATAAAGTCTCTGCTTCATATGGAGATGAATTTAGACGGTTTCTGTTGTGAGTAAGGGTACATTGGTGAAGAATGTTTCAAAAGCTCGAGCAACATCAGCGCTGGATTTAACAACATCATCACCTATCTTTAGGCAGAAATCATTGTCCCTTGGTATAACTTTGCCAGTTTCGCGGTTTATTATTTGCCAAACTGTTTTCATTCTATTATTTGAATTTTTAATTTTTATATTAATGCGTAAAGTTTTTGCAGTTCTGCAAACCAACTTGAAAGTTTTGGAATATTTTTTAACATAGTCATGAAATTTTCGATCAAAGTTATAGGTTTTTTGTTCATAAAGGTCATATAAGATACCTCTACTTTTACGAATTCCAAACGCTGCCCTGTCATTAAATTAAGATTTACCGTTGTAGTCACTGACTTTCTTTAATTTAAAAACTTTATTGAATTCTGTCTGAATAATGTTGAAGAAGTCTGAGTAGATTTTGTTTGGGATCTGTTCATCAAAATCCAGTACTGGCAAATTTATATCTAACTTTTTCATATACGTCTCTAGTCTATGGGATGGAATAGGCCTATAAAATGATGGATCAGTCCTATTTTACTGGCAAGTGGGAATGAAACTGTTGGACCACTGTGATCGGAGGGTAAGCAGTTAATTACATTTTTACTTGTGAATGCACTGTCACAAAATACGTTATCTAAGCAAGTTTGGCTGGTAAGTGTAATTCTAGTCGGCTCTAGAAATATATGACATAAATTAAATGATTTGAACAGAGTTATTTATCGTTGTTTCAATGTTGTATCTACAAGCAAATCTACATTAAAATCGCCACAAATAATTAACTTTTTCTGCTATTACAAAGTATAATGAGGGCATCCTCCATAATTTTCTCGAACATTTCAAAATTGCCATGGCCGTTTTCATCTCTCGGAGGTCTGTAGACACAAACAATAATATGGCTATCCAACTCAACACAGGATACCTCTATTTGTCTTTCTACAGTAAGTGCAAGAATATCTTTCTGTTGTTTCACCTTAATATTATTTTTTACTAAGATTAAAGAACCACCTCTATCGGCAGTCTTTCTATTGTAACAACTGACATATTTGTAATTATTTATGTTAAAAGACATCATATTTTCCTTTAACCAGTGTTCTGTAATACAAATAACATCGGTGTCTGAATGATTAAGAAATAATTCTAATACATGCTTAGGTATGATCTTAGTAGATACAACGCTTTATTTCTAACTCCGTAATGATTTAATTTAATTAATAGCGTATTATGATCAACACATTCAACTAGGGTTTCCAAATTTTGGGATCTCTGACTACCGGTATTTTGAACGGTATATGGAAAAAAAATACCGGTATTCGATAAATACCGGTATTTTTGCAAAATATATAGAATTTTAGTAAAAATACTAAAATATCGTTTTAATACCGTTATTTATTCAAAGTTACAGAAAAATATCAATAGACATTAAAGAGACACAAAAAATAGGACTTTAGCACATTTTAGATCAAATTAAACCTAATAAAAACATTACAATTTTATATAATGAAATCCTTAATTGGCCTCATTCAAAGATCATTTTTTTTAGATTACATGTAAGCACGGCTGTGGATTTTTGTTGATGTAATAAAATAAAAAAATAAAATAATTAATACTATGACAGGATAGTTCTTTCTGATCACTGTTGTTTTTGGTACACATATTGATATATAAATGAGATCATAATGTGAGATCAACGGCTACAAAAAAGACACAGGACAATACAAAACACAAGACAAGCATGAGTACTTTCAGTACTTTAAGATCAAATTAAACATAATACTAAGATAATTATTGCTTTTACAGGATAGTTCAAGAACCACTATTTTCTTTGATACATATAACTATATAAACGAGATGAGATCATAATGTGAGATCAATAAGTACAAAAACACACACGGGACAATACAAATACAGTACTTTAGTGTATACTTTGAAATCATAATAAACTTTTATTGCACAAGTACACAATATTATTATTTTTAGGTACCTCTACCTACCTATAGAATAGAGTAGTTCCTAATTTTTTACTGAATCACTATTGTTTTTGATAGTATGAACGCAAGAATAATATTGCATCCAATGTGTTATCACCCAAAGAGCTTCTAAGTCTGGAGCATATGAAGCCTGCTGCTGAAAACGCACGTTCAGGTTCAACGCTACTTGGTGGGATCAACTTTAAATATTTATAGCATTTGTTCAAGAACAAACCGCGTTCACTGCCATTCTCGTACATTGCCATCTCAACCCTTAACACACTGTGAGTATCCGTGTTAATGCTTTGCACGCCTGCTGGTTTTGGTACTTTAATGGCTTTTTTAACTTTTGCTTCGCTGTTAGTTCGGTGGCATTTGTGCAAGTCTCAACGTCGTTGTCACAGTTGTCAGTGTTATAATTAAAGTCTTCACAACCGCCTTCTCCTGACGGCAATCTGGTGATCAATCTATGTAGTGCCGAAAGCATTTCATCTGATGTTGGTCTTCTGAATGTTTCTGTGTCAGTCTGAATATTGGCAAAATATGACTCTTTGTCGTGTAAATATAAGAACGCAGCAGTCATGTCATGGAGTCGCCGTTGTTGAATTCGAACTTTTAACTGTTTGATCAGGTTGTTGCTGATGCTATTGTTTTGTTCCATCAAACTATCTATCATGAAATGAAGTGCAGCATCCGCAGTGATTAAATTTGCATCACGCTGACAGAGTGCTTCAACCGTCGCCTTGATAACTTCTAGACTGCCATGCAAGCAGCGAAGAATATGAAGCTCAGTTTGAGTGACAGGCCATTGAATCTTCAGATCAGAGCAATATTTATTAATACTTTTGTGCAGCTTCAAAAACCGTCCAACCATATCGCTCATGCTGCTCCATCTTGTCTGGCAATTTAAGATCAGATTCATTTCGGTTATCGAACGTGGAAGAGCGCGCGTAGCGCGCGTAAATTTAAAAATTGAGCGCCGATTTTCGTAATTCTTAGATTTTATTAAAAATACCGGAACTACCGGTAGAGATAAAAATCTACCGGTGTTTTTTAGTAGCTTGTTTAGGTCCGATACACCGGTACTACGGTACACCGGTACACCGGTATGGAAGCCCTAAATTTCAAACGCCTTCGACAGGTCGCAAAAAACTCCGATAGCATCCTGTGCGGCCTCCCATGCAGAATAAATATGAGATATAAGGGTAATACCTGCATCCGTAGTCGATTTACCCCTAGTGAAACCGTATTGTTTGGCGTGGAGTTGTTTTGTACGGTTGAAGTGTGAGAGCATTTGATTGAGTATAATCTTTTAAAATATTTTACTTAGTGTTGGAAGAACAGATATTGGTCTGAAATTTGAAGGATCACCCTTATCTCCCGACTTGAACAGAGGTATCAGTTTACTGTGTTTCATGAGGTCTGGGAAAGCCCCATCGTCAACACATTTATTGAATATATAAGCTAAGTGTGGCTATAACTAGAATTACTGAACCAATGACTGACTGATATACCCCACAGGTCTTCCGTATTTTTTAAGTTAAGTAATTTAAATGTTTTGACAATGTCCTGGGGATATACATGATGAAATTTTAAATATACATTACTGGCGCTAGTGTTATTTTTTAATAAAGTCTCTGCTTCATATGGAGATGAATTTAGACAGTCTGTTGTGAGTAAGGATACATTGGTGAAGAATGTTTCAAAAGCTCGAGCAACATCAGCGCTGGATTTAACAACATCATCACCTATCTTTAGGCAGAAATCATTGTCCCTTGGTATAAATTTGCCAGTTTCGCGGTTTATTATTTGCCAAACTGTTTTCATTATATTATTTGAATTTTGAATTTTTCTATTAATGTGTAAAGTTTTTGCAGTTCTACAAACCAACTTGAAAGTTTTGGAATATTTTTTAACGTAGTCATGAAATTTTCGATCAAAGTTATAGGTTTTTTGTTCATAAAGGTCATATAAGATAACTCTACTTTTACGAATTCCAAACGTTGCCCAGTCATTAAATTTAGATTTACCGTTGTAGTCACTGACTTTCTTTAATTTAAAAACTTTATTGAATTCTGTCTGAATAATGCTGAAGAAGTCTGAGTAGATTTTGTTTGGATTCTGTTCATCAAAATCCGGTACTGGCAAATTTATATCTAACTTTTTCATATACGTCTCTAGTCTATGGGATGTAATAGGCCTATAAAATGATGGATTAGTCCTATTTTTACTGGCAATTGGGAATGAAACTGTTTCACCACTGTGATCGGAGGGTATGCAGTTAATTACATTTTTACTTGTGAATTCACAGTCACAAAATACGTTATCTAAGCAAGTTTGGCTGGTAAGTGTAATTCTAGTCGGCTCTAGAAATATATGACATAAATTAAATGATTTGAACAGAGTTATTAATCGTTGTTTCAATGTTGTATCTACAAGCAAATCTACATTAAAATCGCCACAAATAATTAACTTTTTTCTGCTATTACAAAGTATAATGAGGGCATCCTCCATAATTTTCTCGAACATTTCAAAATTGCCATGGCCGTTTTCATCTCTCGGAGGTCTGTAGACACAAACAATAATATGGCTATCCAACTCAACACAGGATACCTCTTACTACAGTAAGTGCAAGGTCTTACTACAGTAAGTGCAAGAATATCTTTCCGTTGTTTCACCTTAATATTATTTTTTACTAAGATTAAAGAACCACCTCTATCGGCAGTCTTTCTATTGTAACAACTGACAATTTTGTAATTATTTATGTTAAAAGACATCATATTTTCCTTTAACCAGTGTTCTGTAATACAAATAACATCGGTGTCTGAATGATTAAGAAATAATTCTAATACAAGTTCTTTGCCAGGTAGCCCCTGCATGTTTTGATGGGAAATATTTAAGTGGGGCTTACCCTTTGTCCTAGTATTTTTCATTCGATTGCCAGAAATTTGCCCCTGCTTATTTTGTAAAATTTTCTTATGTTTTGAGGGGTCCTCTTTTGTCGAACTATCTAGTTTAAAACACTACAATAGTAGTGTTTTAAACTAGATAGTACGACAGTTTTAGTTAGTACTAATACTAACTAAAACTGAAGGCGACTGCGTTATAGTATTTACAACTGTGTCGCATATATTATACGCTAACAATGTAGCTACTCGTTTTTTTGTTTTATGAGACAGGTACATAGTATCCTGAGTCAAAGTAAAGTTATGAATAAAATTATTCATGTCGAAATATAAAATAGCATCACTATGATGACACGTTATATTGTATAGATGCATGTTCATTCTATGTACACTTTTATTTTGTTTCCCCGAGAAATTAGAACAATAAGGAAGGTGTACCCTTACTCACAACAGACCATCTAAATTCATCTCCATATGAAGCAGAGACTTTATTAAAAAATAACACTAGCGCCAGTAATGTATATTTCAAATTTCATCATGTATATCCCCAGGACATTGTCAAAACGTTTAAATTACTTAACTTAAAAAATACGGAAGACCTGTGGGGTATATCAGTCAGTCATTGGTTCAGTAATTCTAGATATAGCCACACTTAGCTTATATATTCAATAAATGTGTTGACGATGGGGCTTTCCCAGACCTCATGAAACACAGTAAACTGATACCTCTGTTCAAGTCGGGAGATAAGGGTGATCCTTCAAATTTCAGACCAATATCTGTTCTTCCAACACTAAGTAAAATATTTTAAAAGATTATACTCAATCAAATGCTCTCACACTTCAACCGTACAAAACAACTCCACGCCAAACAATACGGTTTCACTAGGGGTAAAGCGACTACGGATGCAGGTATTACCCTTATATCTCATATTTATTCTGCAAGGAAGGCCGCACAGGATGCTATCGGAGTTTTTTGCGACCTGTCGAAGGCGTTTGATTGTGTTGATCATAATACGCTATTAATTAAATTAAATCATTACGGAGTTAGAAATAAAGCGTTGTATCTACTAAGATCATACCTAAGCAAAGCAATAGAATTCAAAAGGCAGAAGTTAACGGCGTAAAATCTGATGGATCGGGTGTTAAAATGGGCGTTCCACAAGGTTCCATATTAGGCCCTTTCTTATTCCTGGTATATATTAATGATCTGCCTTTCATGGTGGAGAAATTAACTGACATAGTGTTGTTTGCTGATGATACTTCACTGGTCTTCAAAATTGAAAGACAAAAAGGAGAATTTGATGATGTTAATGGTGTATTGTCTTTAACCTTGAATTGGTTCACAGTTAATAATTTATTGTTAAACGCTGGTAAAACCAGGTGTATCAAATACTCACTTCCAAATGTCAGGCAAGTTGAGACCAGTTTAGTGTTAGACAACAGCACTTTAGAATTAGTAAATGATACGAAGTTTCTTGGAATAACCATTGATAGCAAATTGCAGTGGGGACCCCACATAGATAAATTGGCTGGTAAATTAAGTTCTGCGGCTTACGCTGTTAGGAACATCAGACAAAGCACGGATGTGGCTACATCTAGGCTAGTATATTTTAGTTACTTTCATAGTGTGATGTCCTATGGTATCTTGTTGTGGGGGAAAGCAGCGGATATTCAAACTATTTTTATTTTACAGAAAAGAGCTATTAGAGCAATTTATAATTTAAAAAGAACAGACTCCTTAAGAGACCTTTTTAAAGAAATTGACATACTAATAGTAGCTAGTCAATTTATTTTCGAAAATATAATGTATGTACGCAAGAACCTTACAACATTTTCCAAACTTAGCGATAGCTGTAATGTTTACCTAAGAAATAATCACAGACTATGTGCGCCCCGTGTTAGACTCGCGAAGGTTAGCAATTCTTTCAAGGGTCATTGCATTCTCTACTACAATAAGATACCTCTGGAGATTTTGAAATTGCCATTTGAGCAATTTAAAAAGCATGTTAAAGCGACTTTGTCGAAAAAGGGATATTACAATGTTCAAGATTACTTAAATGACAGGACTGTATGGGGTTAATCTGGCTCAACACAGACCTTGCTGTTAATAATTTTGTAATTATTTATTCCAGCTTATTAAATAAAAATAAATCATAATTGTATTAGTTAAGCACAACCTATTTTTAAAAGAGATCTAAAAATCTATCTGTGGGAGTTTCTACGCCCTTCTTCTCCCACAGTGGTCCAATGTAGAGAAGCGGCAAAAAATGACGTTTGCTAAGTATATGTAAATATCTACAGTAATAAAGTACTTTTGAGTTTGAGTTTGAGTTTGACTATATCATTTGTATTAAGTAGGAATATTATAAATTTTAAGTACCTACTTACATTAGAAAGTTTTGTTTTATTAAACCATTTCAGTCCATCTAGAAACAAATGCCCTACCTAACTTACTCAGTTAGTGTGAGTTGTCAATACCTTTCCATAACTAAATTAAGCAAGCCTCGATCTAGTTATGGAATGGTCATGTTCATCACAGAGGAAAATGAGTCTTACCTATTACTACAAGACTTATTTTCGTATGTACTGAAAGAACGCCTAAGCTAGTTGCACGAAGCGGCAACGTCGTGCAACTAATAATATTTTGTTTTAGGTATTATGAATCCAAAACAAGTTTCCTACAATTAAGACTAGGATAAAACGTTCAAGAATATAGTCAACTATCCTTCTAAACAACTCTAGTAATTAAAATCAGGTGTCCGTGATCAAAACCCAACCCCGACTTGTTCTCACGATTTCGAGTTTGAATTATTTTTTATCTACACACGTATCATAAACCCTCCTTACTGCGTACGAAAACCGCACGTTACGATCAGCATAATGTTAAACTACTTGGTAAAAACTCATTTCTTATCTGAAAAATTACACATTATGACCATAATGGGTAATTTTTCTACATATTATGACATTAAAATTTTGAACGCCGACGTCCGCCTGCGTGCCGCCCCTAGTTTTTTTGTGAAGTTGGTACTACAGAACAAGCTAAAAACAACTGCAGAGCCACAATGCCGGTCAAACATGCGGTTCCTGAACACATCAAAGAGAGCTTATGATATGTGTGTGGATAAACTAGTGTATGTAACTGTACATAATTAGGCATTATGTAGCAGTCACATAAACTACTATTATAGTTTAAAAAAATATCAATTCAAGTTTGTAATTTTTTCAACCTTATAAATCGACATTACTACTGATAAATAGTTGCTACGTTTCGGGAACAAAATGAATAGAATTCACGTTTTATCATGCAAAAATTACTTAAAGCAAAAGCAAGTCATTATAGCTATTGGCTTTAGCCGGACTGGACTGGACTTGATTTGACCAATATCCCCCTTCCCCCGGACCTCTGAGATGTAGGTACAGACGTTATTTTGTAATTATTTTGAGAAACTAACATTAATCTCGTATTAAAATCAGTGAAAATATTAGGAGTGCATAAGCCGCAAAACAGTGGTGCCTCTCGCGAATGCAAACAGAGAGTAAAAGTAACTAGGAAGGTCAAGTTATAGTGGACGGAAAGTGATTTTGTACTAACTCGTCGATCGCGCCCACTGTAACCAGACCCCTCGCCTAACACATCGCCTTTATGCCTTTGCTCGCCTGGTATTTCTGAATCCAACTCTGAGTAATATGATCAAGCGCACCCCGCCTGCCTCGCTGTTAGTAACGGCAGCGACACCGACGACGACGACAACGGCATTACAAGCTCCGCATGGCATGACGTCAATGGAATCGAGTTCTTTCGAGAGCGTGCTCATCATGGCTCAGCACTGGACCTGCACGACTTGCTAAATAATATCACGGAGCGTAAAAAACGCAAATTCGATGAAACTGACAATATACATATAGTTATAATGATGAAACAGATGTTTGACTCTTTCTCTAAAGAACAGGAAAAGAGATTCAAAGCCTTGAAATCACTATCGATGAATTGAAAAATCTGAATATAGAGCTTACAAACAGTGTCGAGTGGATGTCTAAAAAATATGATGAGTTTTTGGAGAAAATAATCATATTAGAGAAAGATAGAAAAGATAACAAAAAAAAAAACATCAAGGACCTTGAAGAAAAGCTTGAAATACTGGAGAGAAAATCTCGTTCCACATGTATTGAAATACGGATTATTCCTAAGCCACAAGGAGAAAATAAAGATGAACTTTGCAAAACAGTGAAAAAAGTATTAACTACATTGAACTTTGAAGTTCAGACGAACGATATTAAAGATACTTTTAGATTGAATGCCTAAGATTCGTCACACCCGATAGTCGCAGAATTTACAACTGTACTAATGAAGGATAAGGTACTTAAAAGTGTTAAGGAATACAACAAAAACAAGACAAAAAACGATAAGTTGAACATGAAAACCATTGACCTGCCAGAACCAGCAAAACCAATATATATATATATATATATATATATATATATATATATATATATATATATATATATATATATATCCGAATCGCTGACCTATAAAACTCAGAGACTATACTACTTAGCCCGAGTTTTTCAAAGAGACCACGGATATGATTTTTGCTGGACGTCCCAGGGAATCTCTATCGTCTACCTGCGCAAAAAAGAGAATAAACTTGCACTTCGTCTTATTATATAAATTGAGCAGTACCTCTATACCGGTATCTAATGCACTCCGACTAATGTTTGAGTGGTTTCCTACCATAATAACAATGGTAGTATTTTTATCAAAATTCCCTACAGCTATCTTTTTTATTATATCCTCAAAGGAACTATTAGGACAACAAATATTTGTCACTTGTTGGTTAAGGCCATAATGCAAAAACATACCAAAATCTACACCTATCTTATCTGAATAAACTACAGTTCTTTTGTTTGCTATTGTTCTTCTCGGAGCACCATTTCAGGTGAGTGGCGGGACACTCGTGTTGGAGTGCGGTGCGATGCACTTGCCAGCGGGCGGCGCGGCAGTCGCGGTAGCGAGCGGTGCAACGCGTGTAACGGCGAGCGGCGCGGCCCTCGCGGCAGCGTGCAGCATGACACACGACTCAGCAGGCAGCGTGACACGCGCGTCACTTAGCGGCGCGGCGCTCGCGCTGATGAGCTGTGAGGTGCCTCCTCGACGACGACGACGACAGCAGTGGGCGTTGCAACACTCACGTTGAGGGGGGTCAAGACCAGAGTTTGTGATGTGGGCTCATCCTTCTTGCTGGTCTCATCCTCCTCGTCCTCAATTAGAATACCTACCAATTCCGCGTTCTGGCGTTTTAGTTGTAGCAGCTCAGATGTTGCAGCTCTGAGTTCGACTAACTCACTCTGTTCTTTGGCATAACATTGGAGTGCGTTTGACAGGAGGTCACGTAGATGCTGGGTTTCTATTCGGGCATCTTGGAGGTCTGACTGTAAACCTACATTTTCAGCCTCCAACTCCACCGGTGGTGTGTTACCTGTGTCAGATGTGATGATGGTGACCTCTCTGGCGGTAATCTCGAAGGGAGCGGTGTTAGGCTCGACCTCAGATACCGGGCAGTTCTTGTGAAGGCATTGTTGTGATTGTTGCGAAAGCTCATGTACTCTCTGTAAATTTGTTTGCTGTCTGCTATTATTTTATCTAGTTCTATTATTTGTTCTGCTTCTGATTGTGAGTAAGCAGTAGCCATATTTTGCAGTTCAATCTCGAGTTGCGATATTTTCAGCTCTAAATCAGTGACTATTTTCTGATACTCTTCAGTTCTTTCCTGTAGCAATCTTGAAAATCCTGATTTTTTATTATTTTCCGGTGTCTGGCAACTGTCAAGCTTCTGTAGCCGGTTCCGGGTCTAGACAATAACTTTACTTATTTTTCTGGATTTTTTAAAGTATTTTCTTGTTTTTAACAGCGGTGTAGTTTTCTTATTAGTACTTCTTAAGTTATTTATTATTGGTTTTGGCTGCTGTGTTGGAGTCAAATGAATTTGCCCGACCAACTCATGGAACAGAGAGATATTTTTCTGTGTCTTTCTCAGCCTTTTGGTCTATCAGCTGTTGTATACTTTGATTTGCTTGTTGTAACTGTTGTTCAAGCGATGATATTCTCTGAAGGCTCAACTCGTGAGTATGGTAGCACTCGTCAAGTGAGTCTAACAGATTTCTAAACTGGTCTCTTTCCGCACAGGCATCGACCCAATCACTATGCAGCTGGCTCAACTGGCTTTTAAGATTCTTATTTGAGATAAGAATTTTCTCAATCTCAAGTTCACTGTCAGCTCTCTCTTGTTCATATTTAGCATTTAGTTCTCTGAGGTCAAAAGATCTTGAAGAGCGTTGTGCAGCTGCAGTGCGGTCTCAGCTCTGCGCGTTGTCATCTTGGACACCATGCTGGAACCGAGAGACAGGGTAATACAATATAGTTCTAATAAAGAGAGGCGATTTGTGTATGTGCTGTGTGTTTATATTGTTTTTGTAAAGGCAACCAATTCATGTGAAAAATAATTTAGCTAATAACTACACAAAACTTTAATGTATATATTTATTATATAATAACAAATCAGTCAGTCTAGGTAGAATTTAATAAATGGACTTTATTCTTAATAGATAGTCCCGCGCAGCATAAGTGCGTATCCAACAAAATAGGTGTGCTGTGCCCGCGACTAACGTAGAATAGCGTACTACCTGTATCGCCATTTTACTTTAGGGATTGAAAAGCAAGATGCCGCTAGCTGTTAGCATGTTGTCAAGTATCATCTTCGTTTATCGCGATGTCATGCCGAGGAATCTCAGAGCGTTAATGATACTAAGTTTAATTTTATGTCATATATAAATAATTAAATTGTGTATATATGTATGTAATGTTAATTGTGTAACTTCAAGACCCACACCAAATGTCTATTCCACAAAAAAGGCTTGTGACAAAAATACGTGTTTCGTTCGTTTCCGAATGCCTATAAAAACAACTTTGATCTACCTAGTCAAACCGCGACGAAGGAGAAATATGTTTTTAAAAACTAACTTTAAAAATAAAAGGAACGAGCAATTCATTCAGTGGTCTAATTATGACTGACTTATTCTAAAACACAACTGCAAGAGCTAAGATAAGATAAGATAGACTAAACAACACAATTCCTAGCAGAGGCCTGTTGAGGTGCCTTAACGCTGACTCTGCCGTCTCCATACAGGTCAGACACTGTAACTCCTCCCTCCCTAAGTTCGAAATTTCCTGAAGAAGTATTCTGAGGAGGATGATTTCGACCAAAGAAATGGAAATGGAAATGTTTATATAAAATAAAAAGTATAAGGCTTACGGTTATGATTATATATAAAACTATAGTTCCTACGCTAATGTTCGTGTGCACTGTGCTATATCTCTCCACTTGATCATTTTCCAGCATATGTGACAGCACTTTTGATCAGTAAGGTCAACATCTCTAATATTAATGGTGACGGGTTTCGCATCCCTTTTGCGGAGGAGGCGGAGGGCTTATGGAAGACTCGTTGTCCTGGAAGGGATCTGCCGGAGTGGTTGGATAGTCAGCGCGCGTGGGACGAGGCCATGTGTGAGGTGACTCGGGACGAGCTGCTTGCTCAGTGTGTGGGACCTGAGTTGGCGCGGTTGCGCGCGGTTTCTCAGCCCGACTCGGGCATGTGGCTGCACGCATTACCTTCTCCACAGCTAGGCACTCTCTTGGACAATGATTCATTGCGTGTGGCAGTTGCCTTGCGTTTGGGATGCACAATCTGTCAGCCGCATCGTTGCGTTTGTGGGGCATGGGTGGATGGGTTGGGACGCCATGGCCTTCACTGCGTCAGGAGCGCTGGCAGGTTTTCTCGGCACCACGCAATTAATGACATTGTCCATAGGGCTTTGGTTTCGGCCAACGTTCCCAGTGTGCTGGAGCCGCCTGGTCTGTGCCGTTCGGATGGGAGGCGTCCTGACGGACTGACATTGGTGCCATGGGAGAGAGGGCGGTCTCTTTTGTGGGATGCAACTTGTGTCTGCACGTTCGCAGCCTCCCATGTGGTTTCCACAACTGCCACTGCAGGTGCTGCGGCTGAATTAGCCGCTAGGCTGAAGTATCAAAAATATGCCGCTCTAGCTAACAGTTACATTTTCGTGCCGCTTGCTGTCGAGACGACTGGAGTGTGGGGGATACAAGGCAGACAATTTGTGAAAGAGTTGGGCCGACGCCTCAGAGACAGAGGTTTTGACCACCGCTCCGGGGCATTTCTCATGCAGAGGATTTCTTTGGCTGTGCAGCGGGGTAACGCTGCCAGTGTCTTGGGAACCTTTGGCGGCGAGATGTCCTGGGGTGGATTGTTTAGTTAGTTTTTGACATATAGATATATTATTTTATTGTTGATAGAATATTATTATTAATTTGTAATAGTGCATGATACTTGTATTTTTTTTGAATTAATAAACACTTTTGGTTTTATTTTTATTGGTTCTATATTTTTGTTGAAGTCAATTTTCAGGTTTTCAGGAAATTTCACCAATGGCAATTTCGGGTAAATAATTAAAGTCGAGTAGGCAGGTATCTTCAACCGGTACTATGGTTTGTACATCCTTACAGAGGTAAGTGTCTTCTTCAATGGTAGTACTTCAGAGCTAGCCTTCAACCCCTTCACAAGGAGATAAGGTTATTTTGGTAAAATAATAAGGGTAAGGTTTGTTTCAGGATCTGTGATAGGTAAGGGTACAATTTTATAGTAAAAGTAAGTTTCTTTCTTAACTAAAGGTAGTTCCATAACAAATGTGATTTCATTATTCTTAAGGTTTGATTTTAAAGTAATAGTCTGTTCAATTTTGATAATATTTTCAGACGTTGCAGGGAATACAAGTTTATCTGTTCGCTCTATAAGCTTAAATATCTTAATAAGTTCATTAGTATTAACAATGGATTGATGTAATATTCCTATTCTACTAAATGCTATGATGTTTTCAATCTCATTCAATTTAGAGTATATTATCTGAAAGTTATGTATGAATAAATTGTATGCATGTATTATTTGATGGATATGATTGCTTATGACCAGTTCATCAATTTCTGTATTTATTTTATTTATGGCTGTACTCAATGAATAAGATTGTTGGATATATTTACAGTAGAGTTTGTGAGTATTCTCACCATTTCGGATACCAGAGTTGTTTTTCTTTCAATAGAGTGTTCACGAGATTTTACTTCCTTTATTAATTTGTCCTACCTTACAGCATCATTATGGTCTAAATTTCCTGTTATTACCTTAAGTAGAGATCCCAGAGGGTTAATGAGTCCTCTTTCCTTCGAATATTGGGGATCAGCTGAATGTATTTATCGATGGTTATATTGAGCATATGATTCACCTGTTTTTGAACACTGTCCACATATACTAGCAAGGTGTTGTTTAAATGAGAGCTGACCAATCTATTTAATTCCTTATATCTATTCATATTTAAATCTAAATCTTCTTTGAGAAGCCTAACATCTAATATCTTGATAACTATCCACTTATCGTAACTAATTAGAGCTGTCCCTTCTCTGACCGGGAAAACACCAGGGTTGTGTTCAATATTTTGAAGTTGAAGGCCCTGGGTCATAACTACTTGGATCAGCAGCATGACGAACCTTGGAGAACGTCGGATGTCTTTAACCTTTGTTTGTCTTGCGTTGGTCTCTAAAATCGCTACGTTTCTTGTAATGTTGCCTTTTACCTTAGCCTTTTGAAACTTTTATTTTATCTTTAGCGCGACGCGTATTTACACCTTTGACAAAAACAACGTCATCGTCGTGTATGTCAAAGTCAGTTTCTCCGGTCCTGTTCTGATGTAATTTTTCTTTCCTAGCCATTGTTTTGTCTTTTAAATACTTGTACAAATACTGAGTTCTCATGGAATGTTCCTTGACTAGTTGTTGTGTATATTGTTTGTCAAAATCTGTATTAAATTGATTATTGCTTTCTGTATGACCGAATATGACTTCGAAGGGTGTAAGTCCGGTGTAAGTCCAGTGGTCGAATGAATAGTTTGGTTGTATGCCAATATCGCGTACGTCATGACTGATGCGGCATCTGTAAATTTCCTATCATATTTTGCTAATCGGTATATTTCTCCAATCGTTGAATGGAATCGTTCTATCAATCCCATGGAATTGGGATTATGCGGGGTACCAATATGAAGGTCCACTTTATAGAATGTAAGTAATTCCTGCATAAGTTTATTATTAAACTCTGAGCCAGGGTCTGCGCTTATTCTGGTTGGAACGCCATAAAACGAGAAGTATTTTATGAGAGCTCTTACAACCTCAGGTGTTAATCTGTCAGGAATTTCAAAAGATTGGGCCAATTTACTAAATGCGTCAATAATAGTCAAGTAATACTTGCTTTCTATGGAGTATAAGTCAATTAATAATTCTTGGAAAGGTTTTGTCTGAGTCTGGGTGAGCTGTAAGTATGGTCGAAAGGGTCTTCGGTCATATTTCATACGCTTACAAGTTTCGCAGGAGTTAAGATAGCAGTTACTGTTTGTTCCATGTTATTCCAAAAGTAAACACGCTTTATGTGGGAAATGGTTTCATTGTTCCACGATGACATGTTTTGCCGATATGGTAGCGTCTGATTATTTCTTCCTGTTCATTTTCTTTTATAACGTTAATTACTCTCTCAGTACACTCGTAAAGTTCTACTGTGACTTTTCTGAATAACTCAATGACTGCTTTCGAAAATAGGCGTCTATGTTCTTTGTTTTCATAGAATATGAAGTATTTAATTTTTGGTCTTATATATTCTTTTAGAAATTGTTTAATTAGGTCGGTGTTATTTAATGGTAATGAGACCTTCAGAATCTTTTGCTTCGGTTGAGGAACAGCTTTGACTGATAACTCGTCTTTAAACCAAACTTCTACCAAGATTTGATAAGGTTTAGTATCAACGGCTTCATGTAGTATTGGGATTCCATTTGTGTCCATGTCATTAGCAGAATGTGCAGTGTTTGTGCTAGAATTTGTGGATCTATCAGAGGGTACTGTTATAGTGCTACTATCAGAATTGCCGCGAGTAGGTATTACTGGTTCATCTATTTTTCTTAATTCTTCCGCTAATTGTCGATTGTATTCGTTGAGGTCATCAGGGTTTTTTAATTCGTCTATCAGTTGCTGTATGTGTTTATCGAGATCGTCAGGTTCAGTGTCCCCTTCATTAACGTCTGTGGATTTTTGGTCGATTTTGTCATTACCTAAAGCGTTTAAACGTATTCGGGAGAGAGCATCTGCATTTGTGTCGTGTTTTCCGCTTTTGTGTACTAACTTCAAGTTATATTCGCCTAATCTTAGTTTATAACGGGTCAATTTGCTATTTGCTTTCTTGAGAGAGTCGAGCCATGCTAGTGGTCTATGTTCGGTGTATATTGTAAATTGATTGCCATAAAGGTATGGGCCGAAATGTTTCACTGCCCATACTATGGCAAGCAATTCAATATTCTCAGCAATCTTTTTTCAGAGTCATTTAATGTTTGACTTGCATAAGCATATTGGTTTGTCACTTCCAATGGTGCCTTGCGAAAGCACTGCACCAACAGCAAAGCCGGAGGCATCTGTCGTCAATATGAATGGTTTAGTGAAGTCGGGGTATTGTAAAAGTGGTGCACTAACCAGTAGTTCTTTACATTTTTAACCAGTAGTTTTTACTATTTTACTGTTCTTCTTTAGGCATGCAGTCATAGGTTGGGTTATTTTAGAGAAGTCTTTAATGAATTTTCTGTAATAGCCAATCAGCCTTAAAAAGCTTTTTATTTCGGTCGTGGTCTTAGGTAATGGGTAGTTTAAGATTGCGTCAATTTTTTCCGTGTTTGGTTTCAGTCCTTCAGGCGTAATAGTGTGTCCCAGGTAAGCGGCTTCCTTGCACAGAAACTCGGATTTATCCAATTGCACTTTCAAGTTCTCTCAATTTATCAAAAACCGCTTTTAGTTTCGTCAAATATTCCTCAAGGCTCGTGGAAAATACTATAATATCATCAAACTATATTAAACAGTGCCCTGAAGTCTGCGCAGAACATTGTCCATATCTCTTTGGAATATCGCTGGAGCTGTTTTAAGCCCGAGCGGTATTCGACGGAATTCATAGTGTCCAAATTGAGTTGAGAACGCAGTTTTAGGTTGATCTTCTTTTTATACCTCAATTTGGTGGTATCCGCTTGCTAAATCAAGTACAGAGAAATAGCAGCTTTTGTCAAGTTTGTCGAAAAGGTCTGTTATGTTGGGGAGAGGGTATTTGTCGTCAACTGTAATTTCATTAAATCGTCTGTAGTCTATAACCATTCGGTACTTTTGTTCTCCGCTAGCATCGAGTTTTTTTGGCACGAGGTGCACAGGAGCACTCCATAGTAAGTGGGATTCCTGTATGAAATTATCATTTAGTAATTTCTCTACCTGATTTCTGATATCAGCGGATTCAGTCGGGGTTGACGATACGGTTTTACGTATATGGGATCTTCGTTGACAGTCCTGATTTTGTGTTTAACCTGATTAGTAAATGTCAGTGGCAGTTTTTCGGTGTAAAAAATGTCTTTGTAATCTGTACACAAAATAAGGATTTTGTTTCGTTCTTCAGAATTCATGTGGTCTAAGCGGAGTTTTGATAGATTTTGTTTTAAAATTTCGTTACTGTTGTCGTCATCCGTTGAACCAATGTTATTAACTTAAACCTCTTGCTTTTCATATTTAGTAACAGCCAGGGGTTGTTGGAATGCTATGTCATAATGATCATCTGAAGCATTTTGAATAACCGTCGTAGCATACCCTTGTGTACAGGTTACTAATGCGGCAGGGGTCCTAACACCGTTACCAAAATTTATGAAACTAATAATCGCTTCTCCTTCAAGGAGGTCAACAGGAATTTTCGCACGTGTTTCGGATCGGCGTTCAATGTGAACTTTGTAAGGTGGGCTGTAAATAATGGGTATCTTTGTGTCTCGAGTGATTAGTATTTGGTTCTTCATGTCGTTGTTTGCATCTAATTGTTTCAGTAAGTCGGAGCCTATCAGTCCGACAAAACTACTGTCAACTTCAAACAGATAAAATTTGTGAGTGTTGGTGCTTCGAAATGTCTTTAATAGGGGGATAGTTATAACTTCGTTGTGATAACTTCGCGTGTGAGTGCTCATTACTTCGAATGGTTCGTTGTATATAAATTCAGGAAAGTATTTTTATGCTATTTCAGGGCTAATTAAAGATCTAGAGCTTCCTGTTTCAATCATGTATTTAGTGCCAATCTCGGGAATCTCTATATGGGGTAATCTTAGTGCACCATGATTATTTAGGTGTATTATTTCTGGGGGTCTGTCTCCGAGGCTTGTTACTGAAAATTTTCAGTTTCAGAAGTTTGGGCATAATCTTGAGTTTGGCTTTCGAAAGCAGCGCACTCATCTACGGGATATTCGACATTATCTGCGTCCGGGTATTGGTAAGTGTCATTATTTCTTTCCATCATATAGAGGTACTCTGCGGGATATTCGGGTTGGTAAGCCATTTCGGTGTAAAACAAATTATTTGTTGTACGTGAGGTGACATTTGGATTTTGATGAGGTGCGCTGCGCATTGAAACGTCATTGTCGAATCTCGGGGCCGATGGACCTTGAGGCCTTTGGCCTTGCATCTGTTGATAGGCAGGTATTGATTCAGGAAATTCACTTCCTCCATTACTACAGATAGGGCATCTTCTAGTGAATCACACTCGTGTAGACGCACAATGCGAATCATATCCTCTGGTAAGTTATAGAGAAATACATTCAACGCCTTTCGATCATAAATTATCCTTTTTTGGGCCCTCATATAATCCGGTTCGATCATGTTTACCTTTGAAAACAAAGTACACTTCACATTCTGAATTCGGTGGCAAAAGTCTAAAAACGATTCACCTGGATTTATTTTTAAACTCTCTAATTGGATTGCTAAGCACTCTTCAGATCTTGGGTCACCGAAATGTTGAGTAAATACTCGTTATGTCCGTCCAACTACTGATTTCTTGCCTTTCACTGATAAGGTGAGCGGCTTTACCAGTCAATCGGCCTGTGATGGCGTGAAATACATCTGTGTCTTGGGCGGCATTTTCGTCCGGACTACGAAAAGCATTGATCACATATTCGGCCTTTGTTACAAATAAATTTAGTAGCCTCGCATCACCATCAAACTTCATGATAATTCCCAGCATCTCTTGAGGGATTGTGCGGATTTGCTCCATTTTTGAAGAGAGAGCGATTTACTAAAATTAAACTTAATTACTAAACTTAACTAAACAGCCAATAGAATAACATTGGGAAGGACGGGAAAGTGAAGAGTTCTACTCACAGCATCAATTGAAGCTGTATCTCCTTGCATCGTAGAGTAAGACGAATTTATTTCTTTGGTCAGTTTTCGGTTTAAACGTATACGAATCACTTTCACTGCACTAGGATCGATTTGGGGATCCTCACACGCAGGCGACTTCGCACCGAAATCCTACCGGCTACGCCAGTCCAATCGCGACGAAGGAGAAATATGTTTTTAAAAACTAACTTTTAAAATAAAAGGAACGAGCAATTCATTCAGTGGTCTAATTATGACTGACTTATTCCAAAACACATCTGCAACACTAAACAACACAATTCCTAGTAGAGGCCGGTTGAGGTGCGTTAACGCTGACTCTATCGTCTCCATCTTGTTTATTATTTTGTGGTAAACAGACATAAAATTCTACTTTACTAAGTAGTATTAAGTATTACTTATCGACATAAAGTAAATACGACCTTGGTCATAATCTTAATAAGTATCTAAGCTAACAAAGTAAGCATGAAAAACATCAAAATTAATTTGATGATGATTTGGAGCCTGTTGCTCTAATTGTTACCGTCAATTTGAGATATTAACGAAAAGCCTGCATTCAGTAGTTCTCGAAATCTGTCTGGGGTTGCTGTAGGCCGGCGGACGCCAGAACCCCACAGATATTGGCTTGTATCTCGTTTAATCTTCAGTCTTCGAAGTTGTGAATTTGGCAGCGGAGTGCTTCAATTATGCTTTAAAACCTGAATAGCACCATTCTAAGGAATCGCAAGAGTTCTTCGAGATCCAGCTTGGGGTTGCTGGCGGGATTTTCCCCAGCAAGCCCACGGCTTATAGCTTGTAGCGCAGTTTCTATTGAGGCTCTAATTGAGGCTCTTGGCTGTCGGAGTGCGCCATTTGTGCTCTGAAACCTGGTGTTTGTGCCATTCTCCTCCGTTCTTTGGACTTTCTGGAGGCACGCGCACAATGATTTGATGTACGGCCTCGCAGACGTGTCTGTCGGCACTCGTGCAATGGCTCCTGCTGCGCTTTTTGCATTGTGAGCGCGAGCAATCTGCAGCGCGTCCCCTAGCTGGGCGCCGCACCTGGAGCTGCGAGTGTAAAGTAACATGTTCGAACCACTTCGGTTGGATTGGGACGCTCCAAGCCAGACGTCGAAGTGCGAATCACGCACTTCCTAACTTCTTTCACAGCTTGTCGATGTGCACCCCTCAGATGAGGGCCCTGTCCACCTGCCGAGAGATCCTGCGATGTTGACTGGTGCTATGGTTGTCCCGGTTGTTGACTTGTGCTATGGTTGTCCCGGTTGTTGACTTGTGCTATGGTTGTCCCGGTGATACTGACTGTCAATGGTTTCGGGGGTACCTATGCCTGCTAGTCGAGAATAGAGGGATTGGGTCCTTTTTGTGTTTATTTTATTTTGATAGCAAACCAACAGAATTTTAATTATAATAGAATTAATTGATAACATTCAATGAATAAGTTCCAATTATGGGTTTACATTAAAATTTGGTAATAACAATTGAGCTTAGCCTTACATGCAAACTAATTACTTAATTAATTCCTAATTGTATTTATATTTGGAATTGTGTCATAGGTTGAACTAGTGAAATTAATTTAATTATAAATTAGGGCAATTTAGTGTCTTGGTTATAAGATTTCTAAACCCTTTTAGGGATAAATTGAAAATGTCAACATCCTTAAATAGCTTATTATAAGTATTCATTATTCTGTGTTTAGTATAAAGCGCGTTTGGCGGCGGTTGTGTGTAGTTGAGACTCAAGATCTTATACGATGGGGGCGCACACCAATCCTGCGAAGTCGTCGGCGTACATAAGTGCGTCGGCGCTCTCTGTCTTCTGAGGGAGATCATTATGTAGCACCGAGAGCAATATGTTATACAGGGAAGACCACTGAGCGACGCACATCGTGTGCGAGGGCGTCAGATCTTACGGCACCCCGGTCTCCCACCACTGTCTGCCTCTCCCGAGTAAAGTTAGTGATAATTTTTGGATTGGTTAAACGTTAATTTGAAAGGGATTGTTAACCTAAGAAATAATCACAGACTAGTTGCGCCCCGGTTTAGATTCTCGAAGTTTAGCAATTCTTGCAAGGGTCAGTGGATTACACTACATTAAGGTACCTCTGGAGATTATGAAATTGCCATTTGAGCAATTAAAAAACCGGTCAAGTGCGAGTCTAAAACGCGCACGAAGGGTTCCGTACCACCGTTCAATGGAAGCGATGGTGTGGAGTGAATAGTTTGGATTTTACACAGCAAAATATTGTTTACAAAGTTATTGGTGCGGTTACTTTCACACTCCATGTACGTAACCAGGTGCATCCATAAGTTTGTATGTGGTATTGAAAGAATTGTTGTATGGGAGCCCCCTTAAATATTTCTTTTATCCTGTTTATTAGTATTTGTTGTTATAGCGGCAACATAAATACATAATCTGTGAAAATTTCAACTCTCTAGCTAGCTAGGTTCTTGAGATACAGCCTGGTGACAGACGGACGGACGGACGGACGGACGGACGGACAGCGGAGTCTTAGTAATAGGGTCCCGTTTGGAACCCTTCGGGTACGGAACCCTAAAAACCATGTAAAAGCGACTTTGTCAAGAAATAAAATTACAATGTTCAAGATTACTTAAATAACTGTGACTAATCTAAATTAACACAGAACTTGCAGATTTTATTTCATTATTTATTCCTGCTTATTAATTATAATAATACATATTGTAATATTTGTATTCTGTTTAATATTTATGCTTCGGAACGCACCGGTTTTCGTTGCGCAGATCGACCGCGAGTAATCGGGACATCACTAGCGGAAACGGAACCGCAGCTGTCACTCGTACCAACGAGATGAGAAATTAGAGGTTACATTTTTGTCGTGAGAAAAAACATGTCTGCTCATGGCGTCGGGCCTTGAATGTATTTCAGTGTAACAATTGTCTAACACAGGTGTCGGGCCTGGTCGGAGTGTTAATCATAATAATCGTCGGGAAATAAGTAGATTCGCGTCAGTGATTCGTGTTGTGAAGGTTGAAGTTGTACGGTCCCCAACTCGTCGTATTCGGACGGCGACTCCTCGTGTCGGCAAGCAAAACGCCGGCGACAGCGTCGGGCAGCAAACGAGTGAGATTCGGTTCCTCTTCTACCACACTTGTGCTCCTATCCCGTATTCCTGCCTCAAATCGAGCCTTCGAATTCCGGTCTACGACGGCAAGGTAAAGTACCACTCACGATTCTCTCCCGTGCTGGCAAAAACCCAGCCCCTCATGATTCCACGCCGTTCGGTTGAGGCGTGGAATTAAACATTTTGGTAGCAGGCGCGGTTTCCTAGTGGGAAATCACCGATTCACGGACGGTCGTAGGGTTGTTTTTTTTGCCACATGGTAGTTGGGAGAAAAGAATATCTAAGATTGGCCGGCAATCAGTTGTGAGTGAGTCTGTGGTCGGTATACCACAATTAAAGTTCATTTTCGGTTAGTGAAAGTATAATTGTCAATTTAGTTAACAATTATTATAAATTTGTAGTCGGAAACTACTCGGTGTGCCTAAAAAACAGTCATTCGGTCGGCATTGCAGTCGGGTTCCATAGCATTGCAGTGTTGTTTCGGATTACAGAGCAGGGTCAGGCTATTTAAGGGGTATTAAGCTGATTTTGCTGACCTCAGTAGAAGTGTGGGTCATATCGGAGGGACCACTTCTAGAAGGTTCCCGGCTACCTACTTATATTAAAAATAGCTTGGATTTCGGAATCCAGTGTGGTTAGGGTGCTATATTGTTTAGGTTTATAGTCTCGGAGCCCACCACTTATTATTTTTTAATAAATTTTATTTTTTATTGTTTATATAACAAATTTTGGGTGTTATTTTTATTGTGCCTTATGGTGGCATTCTCTAATTGATTTAGAGTGTATATTTATAAGGTGTATGTCCACAGGGCGACCATATTAAATATTGTTTAGGATTTAATTGTTTTAGTGGTTGCCTTGGTTTTGACAACTTAGTTTTAATTTCTGTGCCCAGCGCTGACGGGCAAGTGCTGGTCTCTGGCTGTGCTTAGTTCGGTAGTGAAGCATAGGACCAGAAACAATTGAATCGGTAACCATGGCACCTTCGCCCTTGACGGTACTGCGGTATGGTTGGTGTCCGTGAGGAGATGAGATGGCTCGCCCATACTCACAAGTATGTGGAGCGACTTGACATGGACGATGTCCTGCTCAAGCGTGTGGAGGACGCAATGACACGCGTCGGGAAGGTGTGTCGGCTGGCTGCGGAGGCTGAAGCCCTCGGGCTTACGGATGAGGCCTCGGTGGCTGCAGTGAAGCAGCTCGGCGCGGATGCTGACCAAGCGATGGAGTGCTTGGGCGACATCGAGCGTCGCGCGGAAAAAATTAAGCGGTCGCGTCGGAATGACCGCGGGGAGGGTAGCGGAGACCCCCTCCCCCTAAGAGTGTTGTTGGACGGCTGCCACACCTGGAGATTCTGGCCTTTGGTGGAGCAATTGATGAGTGGCCGGCATTCATCAATTTATTCGATAGTCTGGTCCACGGTCGGGACGACCTGGACAACGCCTACAAGTTGGCCCAACTATTGATGGCACTGCGGGGTGAACCGAAGGAGTTGGTCGGTCACCTAACGGTCACGGCAGGCAATTACGAGATAGCCCGGTCCATATTGTTTGACCGCTACCAACACAAACGGCGGTTGGTTGATGCGCAGCTGGGGAAGCTGTTTAGCATCCCAAGAGTAACCCGGGATGTTGACATCCGGGTACAGGTGCTCAACCCTGTGCTGGTGGCCACTAAGGCCCTTCAGAACCTTGGTCTGCCGGTAGACCAATGGTCATATATCGTTTTGTATATGGTTTTGTCACGGTTCAAAGTCGGTTTGAACAGCTGCATGGGGGCAGTAGCTCGGAACTGCCCACGCTCGTCCAATTAACGGATTTTTTGGAGGGTGAATGCAGGCGATGCGACACATTGGATACGGAGGCCAGTGTGCAGCGCCAACCCGCGCGGATGCGGGAGGGGCCGCGCCCCCCGCCCCCACGGGGGGGTGGGCGGTCAAAACAATTTGGCGTTTTGAATGCCGCGCCGTCGGGTGACGGCTGTGTGTACTGCGACAGTGCCGGTCATGAAGTGACCAGTTGCGCCAACTTTAAGGCGCTCGGGGTAGCTGCCCGCAGGAAGGTAGTCTTCCGCCACCGATTGTGTTTCGGTTGTTTGGGGCCGCACCCGCTGAGCGAGTGCTCGCGCGCGTTCCCCTGTGAGTGCTGTGGTGGCAAGCACCACATCGTGTTGTGCCTGAACCGGTCAGGCCCTTCGGACGGTCACCAGGGCCGGACTCAGGTTGGTCGGCCACAGGGCCCAACCAGGGCCGGAACCAGTCCCCCTCCGGGCAACGGGAGTCACCAACGGGGTGACTGGGGTACCCGCGGACGGGACCCCCCCCCGAGGGGAAGGGGGCAGCGCGGGGGGTAACAGGCGGGATAGCCGGGGTTCGGTCGCCGCTGTCCAGGGTCAGCGAGGACTTCGGGCCGCTGGCTCACCGCGTGTTACGGGCGGGTGTCAGATGGCACCTATTCTGCGCCACCCTGCCCGTCGCTCTGGGAGGCGAACAGGGAGGCGAACAGTCGGATGTCGCCCCCATTCCTAGAGCGCCCCAAGTTGGATCCGCTGTCCCCCCTCCATCCACGGTGGCCACCGGGCACACCGTACACCGTCCGGTATGGTCGGATACCGGGACAGCGAGAGGCCTATTATGCGGGTTGGGACCCCCTGATGTACATACGGTCTGATATGCCACCGGCATATCAGCAGCCGAGTTACCAGGCCGACCGGGGTCCCAGCGGGTTCGGATCCCGCGGAGGTTCCCGCTAGGGACACGCCGCCCACTTACAGGGTGCCGCCACTCCACAAACGGTCATGCTCCCCACCGCCTCGGTGATAGCGTGGAGTTCGGGCGGCAAATCTTGTGTGGCACGAGCACTATTGGACTCGGGGGCCCAGGGGTGCTTAGTCTCGTGCAACCTTGTAAGACGGTTGGGCATTTCGGTAAGGGAGTATCCACATTCCATTCGGGGAATTGGGAACACGGAAGTCGGTTCCGTTAAGGGAGTATTTTGGATAACTCTCTCGTCACGGGTGGATTCATCGGTGAATCTGACGGTCACGGCATTAGTCATGCCTAATGTGATGGGCTCACACCCTCACGTACGGTTGTCGCCCTCGATGCGACAGTTGGTCGCTGGGTTGTCACTGGCTGACCCGGAGTTCGATATTCCGGGCCCAGTAGACATTTTATTGGGTGTCAATGCCTTGGGATACCTGTTAGTGCCAGGTGTCCACGTGTTGCAGGCGACTGGTCTGGTTTCGGTCAACACCAGACTGGGCCATGCGGTAATGGGTCCGGTCATGCCGGCTGCCCCACGCCTAGCGACTCGTAGTCCCTTATTCGGTTCTGTACTCTCGGAGGTGATACAGAAGTTTTGGGAGGTGGAGGAACCACCTACGGTCCGCCGGTTGGACCCGGTTGAAGAAGAGTGTGAACAGTTTTATCGGAACAATACTGGTCGCCTTCGGTCAGGTCGATTTCTCACACGTCTTCCATTCCGGAGTGATCGCCCACCGCTGGGCAGCTCACACCATGCAGCCGAGACGCGGCTTCTGTCGATGGAACGACGCATGAAGCGTGACGGGATTTTCTGGCAGAAGTACGTCGACTTCATGCGGGAATACGAGTCGCTCGGCCACATGTCGGTTTCGGGTATCGACTGGAAGCGTGAAGACCACTGCTTCCTGCCCCATCACGCGGTCTTGAGGACCCCGGAGGGCAAAATACGGGTAGTGTTCGATGGATCGGCATCAACATCTAACGGCATGAACCTGAACCAGTGTTTGCATTCAGGGCCGAAGTTGAACCATGACATCGCGGATGTTATCACACGGTTCCGTCGACACAATGTTGTGTTTGTAGCTGACATCCGGATGATGTTTAGACAGACGGTCATTCACCCTGACGATAGACGGTATCAGCTGATACTGTGGCGAGAGAGCCCAGATCAGCCCATCAGGGTGTACGAGCTGAACACCAACACGTACGGGCTACGGTCTAGTCCTTATTTGGTGATTCGCACTCTGCGGGAGTTAGCGGATCGAGAACGGTTAAACTTCCCTAGAGGAGCAGCGATCCTGGAGCAGGATCTCTACGTGGACGATATCTGTACCGGTGCAGATTCCGTAGAGGAGGCGCTCGCTCGACGGGACGAGCTAGTTGAGCTCTTACGGGGTGGAGGTTACGAGCTCCGGAAATAGATGTCGAACTCTCCAGAGTTACTGACTGGTCTTCCGGATGACTACCAGCAGGATCCCCACATTTTTGAAAATTTGGAAAATCCAAATATGTTGTCGGTTTTAGGCGTCCAGTACCAGCCGGTGTCAGACATGTTTTCGTATCGGGTCGAGTTGGACTCCCCGAAGGTCTGGACGAAACGGAACGTCCTTTCAACGGTGGCTAGGACATTTGATCCAAACGGGTGGATCACCCCGGTAACATTTCAGCTCAAGTGTTTTATGCAGCAATTGTGGTCTGCTGAGCTGAAATGGGACGACCCGATCGGCGGGTCATTGAGCTCAGAGTGGGACTCGTTCTTTTCGACCCTCCCTGGCATCAATCGGATTTCACTGCCACGGAGGTTCCCCACCAAACGATACACCGCCACCCTGCATGGGTTTTGCGATGCCTCGGAGAAGGGCTACGGAGCTGCGGTATATCTGCGTACGGTCGACTCCTCGGGGGAGGTTGATGTGCGGTTGGTCATGGCCAAGAGCAAGGTTGCGCCGTTGCGCACTCGCCTGACCATTCCCAAATTAGAGCTTTCGGGAGCGGCTCTCCTGACTCGTCTGCTCAACCACACGATGACGGTTCTTCGTGGGTCAATAGCATTAGAAGATACGGTCTACGCTTGGACGTACAGCCAGATCGTGTCATGCTGGCTGAAGGCTTCAGTTCACAAGCTGGAGATTTTTGTGGCGAATCGGGTTTCGCAGATTTTGAATTCGGAGGTTCCCTTAATCTGGAGACATGTTCCAGGGGAGATGAACCCAGCAGACTGTGCGTCTCGTGGGTGTCACGCTCCGGAGTTGGTTGGACATCCCTTGTGGTGGGGTCCAAAATGGTTGACTCAAGCCGAATCGGATTGGCCAATGAGTCCACGCGTTACCTCGGCGAACGGCGCCTTGACAGTCGGTGTCTGCACGACGCAACCAGAGCCGGAAGAGGAGTTCAGCATGCTGGAACGGTACAGCTCGCTCGACAAGCTGGTCAATGTGACCGCCTGGATCTTCCGATTTGCGCGGAATTGTCGCAATTCTGAGGCGCAACGGGTGCGGACACAGGTCCTGACACCACGGGAACGGAACCATGCGTTGTTCGCATTGGTACGGAACGTGCAGACGGTGCACTTTAAGTCCGAATTGGACATTCTGAGACGCGGACGCGTCCAACTGAAGGGAGCTGTGGCTCGGCTTAACCCGTTTATTGACCCTCACGGATTTCTGAGGGTAGGAGGTCGGCTGCGGAATGCCAACCTGCCTTATGCGGCTCGCCACCCGTTGTTACTCCGTAGGAAAGGGAAGTTGGTCGAACTGTTGTAATTTTTATAGTTTAAAAAATATCAATACAAGTTTGTTATTTTTTGTTATTACGCTTCGGGAACAAAATTAATACAAATTCACGCATGTCATTATAGCCATTGGCTTTAGCCGGACTGAACTAGACTTGATTGGACCAACAATGTATCAAACATAATCTTCACTTTTGATCGAGCGAGCGCGAAGCGCGAAGAAGCGTTTCCGTTTACTTTGACAAAAATGCCTTGGACAATGGACACTATTTACACACATTGATTAGCCCCAAACTAGGATTCCCTGTTTCTTGGGTAATAGGCAACGATACACATACTTATATAGATAAATATTATACTTAGATAGATAAACAACCATGACTAGGGTACAAACATCCGTTGTCATCAAACAAATACATAGTCAGGTCATAAGTTCTGTCACATGTGCAATATGAAATAATTTAGACATGTTTATTATTTATGTAAACTTTTATATAGCAAAATGAACTTAATAAAACATAGATTCTTATGGTAATAAAGTTTATTAAAAATGACCCCCGCGATTTTGAATACAGGCCTTTATTCTGCGCGGCCAGTCGTCTATCGCAGCACGAACGAGGTCCATGTCAATATCGGCGGCTGCCTTAATCAAGGATGCCTTGAGTGACTCCAAATCAGAATGAGGCTTTGAGCAGGCCTTTTCCTCCAAGTGTTGCCATATCTTGTAATCTAACGGACTCAAATCTGGACTGGAGGAGGGCCAGTCTTCGTACCGGATGAAGTCGATTTCACGCGCCGCCAGCCAGTCTTGTGTGCTTTTCGCTCTATGAGCTGGCGCAGAATCTTGTTGGAATACCCAGTGCCTGTTATTAAACATGGTATGAGAAACAGGTTCCACAAGGTTCTTGAGGACTGTATTTTGATACACAACTGCATTCGTTTTTACGCCTTTCTCACAAAAATGTACCTCAGTTAAGCCCCAATAAGAGACTCCCAACCAAACCATGAGCGAGGATGGAAAATGACCTCGTTGGACACGCGGAATACGGTTGCTCGCTTCTTCACTGCTGTGTGCGTACACCTTATCATTTTGTTTGTTGTAGCTCTCTTCCACGGTGAAAATTTTTTCATCCGAAAAAAGAATTTCCCGATGCTTTTTCCCGCGTACCGCTTCAGCAAAGCGCGGCATCTCTTTAGTCTCAGGTCCATTAAACGAGCGTCCAAACGATGTCCTGTTTTTCTTCGATATGCCCTAAGCCCTAAGTCTTCATTTAACACCCTTTTCACCGTGGTCCTGCTTAACCCCATCTGAAGGGCCAACAGTTTCTGCTTACGTATGGGATTTCTTTGAATTCGCGCCTTCACAGCTTTTATCACTGATGGAGTCCTAACAGAGCGAGGGCGACCACTTCTTGACCTGTCATCTACACTAGAGTTCATTGTATCGTTTTATGGTACGATAAACGAATCTTTTGGTTATATTCAAATTTTTCAGTAAGTCGAAAATCTGAATTGGCGCGTAACCGCAACGATGCAACGCAATAACTGCGACACGGTCTTCTTTAAGTGCCCACTCCATATTTAAAAATGAGGAAAATTCTAAAAAGTACACATTTTTATTTTCATGAAAAATTCGAAATTCGAATTCAATAAACTTTTTTGTGGCCAGCGTTCTAAATTCAAAAGTTTTTATTGTGTGACAGAACTTATGACCTGACTGTGTATTTGCCCCCACCGGGACTCGAAGTGGGGACCCTTGGCTTCGTAAGCAGCTTCACTGCCGACTTGGCCATTCAGGTCGTCGATTTCTTATGTGTCTGTCCTAATTTCCGGCTGTCTGAATGTTATACTCTACATGTCACATTTCTCAACTGATTCTCGTGAAATTTTGTCAGTTTTGATATCGGATATCGGGCTGAGGCTGAACATGTAAAAAACCACTACAGCCCAAACGGCTTGACAGAGTTCAACAAATGAGGTGTCGTTGGATTCGTGGAGACCTGCTTTACAATTTTAGTGAAAATTCAATAGGTTAGATTTTAGATCACTAAATGTAGTTTACAAAGTTATTTATACATAACTTTGTATGTGGTATTGAATAAAATCAGTCGGGTTATTTGTTTTTAGAATAATTCAATTTCATGATCCAATAAATTAAGGGTCAGGGGTTGTGGTGGGGTAGAAAATAATGAAAACAAAAACGCTAATTTGCTATGTCGCTCACAAGGTCTATAGCTCACAGGGCCACAAGTTAACTTTAAACAACAATAAAATGCTGATTTTAGTAGCCTTACTTAAAAACGGAAAAGTAAGAAGTCAATAAGAGTATAGAGTTTTGTGTTGGGCGCGCTTGAACCGCTGACTGCTCTCAGGACTTAGTCCTCGCTGCACTCGGGAGTTAAAACTGGACTAGTTCATTATGTTCAAGATTCAATATCGCGCCCGTGACATAAAACGGTGCTGTATTCCCTTGGCGTATAATTTACTATTAAATATTTTCATGTGCTTGCTTATAGCTGTATAGTATTATAGTATCTGTGCTTATAGGTAAGTACGTAAGCATGTAATAAAAAATCATAGGTTTGTCCTATTGTATCTTTTCTAATCAAAACTAGAAATCAGTTTTTTTAAATCAAGTTTGTCTTTTCTTTCAATTTTCTAGAAGTAATCGATTTATCTACCCGGTTGGATTAAATCGATTAGGTACTAGTAAATTAAAGTACCAGTACATAAATAACCGTTTGCACCGTAAGATAATTATATTCCGGAGATATGTACTGAAATACAATCAATAAAGTGTCAATACAGGGTGATTTTAAGGCACTTACATTTTACATTACATTTTAGATTTCGGTGATAAAACTTGGAGCGACGACATGAAGAATATTATTTTGATATTTATGTTTTTGGCTGCAGTTAATACAATATGCGTAAGTTTTAGATTGGCTATACAAAGTAAAACAAAAAGTTACGTCTCAAATTAACGGACTTCTTACCTAATATTTTATTTAGGCTAGTATTTAATCGCACTTCAAAAATACTGATTTGCACAGCAAAAAAGGATCAGCAAACACACTTTTTATGTTTTAAATATTTTATGTGTACTCAAGTTTATGTTTTAAGTATTTTAAGTATTATTGTTCTTGCATGTTCCACCTAACATGAAGTGTGAGCAGGACACGCGCACCAAGGGTTCCGTACTTGTCGCCTTTTCTTATGATGGATGTACAAAAAGCGTCGAACCTCATTGTCATACTAAAACTTTCAAGTATGATTAAAATGGCGTATTTTGGTGTAGACCTATGAAACATTTTTTCACATTTTTTCCAAGAGTATTTGTTATTTATAATTATATTCTCTATCCATTAGCATATGTTTTATAGGTCTACACCAAAATCCAAAAACTTTTAGTAAGCCAGGCTCCATACAAAAATACTCGATGTCTTGCGGTTTTCGGATTTTTTCTTCACTTGTGCTATTAAATAATATTACATTTACATACACACATACATTGCTTCTGGCCCCACACTAGGATACCCTGTCTCGTGGGAACCAGAAACAACGACGCCACAACATGTAAAAATCCAAGACCTGGGCTTTTTTTCCTTCCTTCCCAGCCGGGATTTGAACCCGGGACCTCTCGATCGGCAAGCGCATCCTCACCACAGAGGACGTCGCCATAAGACCTTGCTTCCAAATGCTTCATGATTCCAGGTCAACGGAATGTACCCTACAGGTTTTGAATCCCTTGAGTATACCTCGCGCCACGTGTTGAGAGCAGTGGCCTTGAATGCGCAGTAGTCACTTTTCAATACCTGTACATATGCGCAGTAACTGCCTCGCGCTACGTATTAAGACCATTGTGTATACCCAAGGACATTCAGAAAAATTGTGACATAATCGGCGGTGGTAGGTATATTTTAATTGCGTTGAAATATGTAACTCAGGTACAGTTAATTTTTTCACACCTTCAAGAGGCCACAGACCTGAGAAATTGTTTTTTTTTTTAAGTTCAACTTGATACCTTGACGCGTTCTTGACAAAGAAGGGTCTCGACAGACAGACGGACAGCGAACTGATCCTACAAGGGTTCCGTTTCCCTTTTAAGGTACACCCAAAAAACTTGGGGTGTAAAGATATTTTTAAAATGTGTATTTTTCAGAACTGCCAAAAAGGCACAAAAAAAAGGATACCGATGTTAGACCTTAAGAATACTCAAGTAAGTACTCATAAAATTATCATTTTATTTTCAGCACCGACGGTCAACCCCTCCTTAGATGAATACTAATTACATATCGTCACAACTAATCCCATACGGGGTGCCTGCCAGAGGTACAACTTTGTAAATGACTATGCCATAGTCAATTTTTCTATGATGACTTATTTTTTTCAGGTCGTATATCACAAGAGGAATCCCTGCATGATAAAATCAGGAAGTTTGAAATGTGTCAAACAAAACAAGGTAGGCGGCAGGCACATAAAGGCCAAATTCACAGGTCGTGGAGTGGATTACCCCGTAGGATTATCTCGTAGATTGTATCTTGTAGATAAATCGTAAATTTTGTACAAAGAGACTTAATTAGCTGGGCCAGGTAGCAAATATCTTACATACCCTTAAAATCATACACCGTTATGTTATATCTGTTAAAAATTCTAGACTTTGATGATAAAACATTCTTTCACAGGCGCCAGGAGAAATCAAACATCTACAGTCCAAGCTTTCAGTTTACCAGGAGCAGGAATAATAGCAAAACATTTTTTTTTTATTAAAATGCAAAAACTTCCTTTTGAAGCACTTATTTTACATAGCCTAAAAAGTAAAAAATATACAATTAAAGATAGACGATATCACAAAAGTATATAAAAGTGTAAACGTAAAACTGTAGATTACTTCCTAAATACCTACAAACCTATTGCACACATACATTTTACAATTTCAGAAAAATAATACGATATATAATTTATTAGAGGCAAATATACTAAATGTTAGTATATTATTAGTATATAACATTCCTAATGTGGAATAGAAAGATTGTCATACCAGGAAATTTATTATATATATATCCAACAGTTGTTTCAATTATTTAAATAATGTGATAAAAAACCGTTAAAAATACAATTAAAAAAACCGGCCCAATGCGAGTTCCGTACCACCGTACAATGGTAGGGGTGGTGTGGAGTGAATAGTTTGGATTTTACATAGCAAAATTTTGTTTACAAAGTTATTGGTGCGGCTACACCAATAACTCCATGTACGTAACCAAGTGCATTCTTAAGTTTGTACGTGGTATTTAAAGAATTGTTGTATGAGAGCCCCCTTAAATATTGATTTTATTCTGCATCTGTGAAAATTTTAACTGCCTAACTATCACGGTTCTTGAGATACAGCCTGGTGACAGACGGACAGACAGACAGACAGGGGTCTTACTAACCGTTTTTACACTTTGGACACTGAACCCTAAAAACGGGAGATTATCTTTCTCCTAAACCTAGCATTCTGTTACTATTAATAATGTAATTCTAGAAGAGACTTTTATTTAACCAACATTGGGTAAATTTGGGCTGATTTGATTGTTTTGTTGATTCTGGCATTTTTTTTTGGCATGCAACATTTGCTGTATGAAGATTCGAAATTGATGTATCACATCCGAAGAATACGAATGAAAATTATTCATTTAGTTTTAATCAGAATCACTAAAGAACGGTTCTATGTCGTAGAAATAGTAAATGAGATCGTATGCAGTCCAAAAGTGAATTTTACCTTGTGCAGGGTAACTAGAAAACATTTACTGATTTTTTTTCCCTGAGCCTTGAGTTTTAAGAGTCAAATTGACTTCGAAGCTTGTTTTCAGTCAAGTAAAACGTACTTAGTTTAACCAATATACTAATAAATTACTACTAATTCTTCACTAACAGTTTTAAACTGCAAGGGCGTACCCAGGATTTCAGCTAAGGGGGGGGCAGCTCATACCTGTTTCGAGAAGATGGTCGGTCAGGTATATTGAAACAAAAAACGTTGACGTTTATTTTATCTTCTAGGGGGGGGCAGCAGCCCCCCCCCCCTGCCCCTACCTGGGTACGCCCTTGTAAACTGTCAAAAATGGACTATTTGATTAAATGCTCTATCAATTAATTGTTTTAACTAAAAAATCTACAACTTTAAGTAACTAAATATAGTATTGAGTTAAATAACTGATTGTTATCTTAGTGTAGAATAAAATTCTCTAATAATCATATATTTTGGGAGGTACTCGTCTTTTTCATGAGTAATAATTAGACAGAGGTTTTATGGTATTTGTAGACGAAAATATAGCATCTACGATACCTACATACGTAGAAATAACACGCACTTATTGTTAACTAAGCCAATATTCGTTTTCATTTCTTAATATATAAATGCATCATGATTTAAAGCTCATACAGGGTTAATTGGAATATAGTAACCGCAACAACGTTAACTGTAGAAAATTAAAACCATAAAAAGTATTAGAAATAAATACGACGTTGCGTCTACCATTCACCAGTCACCTTGTATACTACATAGCTAGTTAATTATCCTTATTTATCAGATCGTTGGAATTAAATAAGCTTATTTTTGGATCTTTATAGCAAATCCAATGACTGCCTAATCACTAAATGAAAATGATATAACTAAATCACAATAAAATCTAAATACTAGCCGGACAATCTCCATCTACTCTGAGCCAGCGTGGTGGAGTATGGCTCGTTTTGACTAAACTAAAAATAAAGGCCTATCAATGGACTACCTAGGTAGATGTATGAGTACAATCTAAATAAACATATGTCGATTGCGACCGGACGTTAGATATTACATTGAATTTGGACGACATCAATGATGACAATATGCTTCATTCTACGCTGCACATTTAATTTGCGGGTCCAATATTATATAAAATATAAATCTTAAACTACCTTATATCAGTCTTATATGCTATATTGTTATATTTTACAGAAATGGCAGTATCATTTAGCTTGTCTCGATTAATTAACTAATCCTACCTTAACTTAATAATAAAAGTCATATAAATATGGCAGATAAACATTTAAAATACTTAAATGCAACAAAACGACTAATTTTAATATCGTAATGGGAATAGTTTATGAAATAATACAAGTGTAATATTATTAATACAATATGAAAATAATTCATAACCACTAAGGCAAAACGACGCAGTTTATTTTAATTTGACATTTATCGTAAGTCGTGAGAACTGGCGGCCGCGACACTAAGGCTGTATTCACATTGCTTACTTAGTGAGCGGCCGAGTGTCACGCTTCCTTATTTTTGCCACATGGTGACGTTTCTCTTCAGCCGGCGGCCGATACTCAGCAAAATTACACTGTGCTAATGGTGGACAAACTGTCAAATTAGTTTCATGGAGAGGGCGCTAAAAGTTTATATAAACCAATGAGAGAAAGTACATTATCGGGCTTTCAGTGTTTCGGATGACACGTTAAGCTGAGGTCCCGGCTACTATCGCTACGTGGTAATACCAATCCATCCCGCACTGACCAAGCGTCGTTGAGTATAGCTTTATCTTACTCGTATTCGGGTAAAGGCCTGTGCCCCTCGGTGTGGACATTAATGGGCTATATTTATAAGGTGAAAATAAAAAAGGGCTTTATTTCGAATCCTTTTACTCCACTATAAAAACATCTACAGATTTGATTTTTGGGTCAATGTTTATTGAGTATTTGATTAAGATTCTCACTGAAGGAAAACGCGATTGGATGAAAATTTTCCATATAATTTAATTACGAAAGGACCACTTTTTTATTTATTCCGACAAAGGGTATGCATCAATCAAATATTACACATCAAAACATGCATTATTAACTAATTCTAAAACAAGTTCTACCTTCCAAAGAACTTGTTTTAGAATTAATTCTTAATAATTCTGCCACCGATGCTATTTATATTACAGAACACTGGTAAAAAGAAAATATTATCGCGATCAAAGTTCAAAGTTCAAATGTCTTTATTACTCTAAATATTTACCTTACTTTTATGATCTGATATATTTACATATTCTTAGTTAACGTAATTAATTGCCTCTCTCTACATTGGACCACTGTGGGAGAAGCAGGGCGGGCAAACTCCCACAGATAAATTTTAGATCTCTTTTAAAAATTGGTTGTAAACGAATATGTTTAATTCCACGCCTCAACCGAACGGCGTGGAATCTTGAGGGGCTGAGTTTTTGCCAGCACGGGAGAGAATCGTGAGTGGTACTTTACCTTGCCGTCGTAGACCGGAATTCGAAGGCTCGATTCGAGGCAGGAATACGGGATAGGAGCACAAGTGTGGTAGGAGAGGAACCGAATCTCACTCGTTTGCTGCCCGACGCTGTCGCCGGCGTGTTGCTTGCCGACACGAGGAGTCGCCGTCCGAATACGACGAGTTGGGGACCGTACAACTTCAACCTTCACAACACGAATCACTGACGCGAATCTACTTATTTCCCGACGATTATTATGATTAACACTCCGACCAGGCCCGACACCTGTGTTAGACAATTCTTACACTGAAATACATTCAAGGCCCGACGCCATGAGCAGACATGTTTTTTCTCACGAAAAAAAAGTAACCTCTAATTTCTCATCTCGTTGGTACGAGTGACAGCTGCGGTTCCGTTTCCGCTAGTGATGTCCCGATTACTCGCGGTCGATCCGCGCAACGAAAACCGGTGCGTTCCGAAGCATAAATATTAAACAGTCACCCGCCCGGACAGGCCCGAACCTGTCCCTAATCAATAGGAAGGCGAGAAAGTGTTGCGACCGCTCTCTTGAGGACCGAGTCCCCCACCTTGACTTCTGCTGATCGAGGCGTGCCATCCCGACCCGTGTACAAATTGATGATCCGTCCTCGTCTCCATCTCAATGATGGCAGGTTCGCATCCTTAATCAGCACCAAATCACCGACTTGAGGGGGGCTCGTCCGGTCAGTCCACTTAAGGCGCTGCTGCAAGATGTACAAGTACTCAAGGGACCACCATTTCCAAAAATCTTGAGCCATCTGCTGCAACATCTGTTAACCGCCTTAACTTAACATCACCGAATGGGTATTCTGGCAGGGCGTTAAGGGGCTGACCTATCAGGAAGTGACCCGGAGTCAACGCTTCCAAATCATTTGGATCCGAACTGAGCGGGCACAACGGACGCGTGTTCAGTGTCATTTCAATTTTACAGAACAGCGTCGCAAGCTCTTCAAAGCGTAGAGAGGTCTCACCGATGATCCTCGTCAGGTGCGACTTAGCCGATTTAACCGCAGCCTCAAAAATTCCTCCCCAATGAGGACATCCCGGCGGATTGAAAACCCATTCAATCCCTCGTCGGGAGCAAGCCGTACCGATGGCATCCTGGTTACCGTTCAGGAATTGAGTGACCTCCTGCATATATCGCCTGGCTCCGACAAAATTTGTGCCTTTGTCCGAACGGATTAATGTCGGGAGGCCCCTTCGTGAGACGAACCGATCCAGACATGCGATAAATGCCTCCGTAGTGAGGTCACTGACCACCTCCAAGTGGACTGCCTTCGTGGCCAAGCACACAAAGACGCACAGGTATGCCTTCACTAATCTGGCGTTCCGTAGCTGTGAAGACTTGACCATGAATGGTCCCGCGAAATCCGTTCCGACACCCGCAAAGGGCCGGATTTCGTTAACCCTATCCGAGGGCAAATCGCCCATCTGGGGCTGCATCGTAGCCGCCTTGGCCCGATAACAAGGCAGGCACCGAAATACGACGCTACGCACTAAGCGTCTTCCCGATAGAATCCAGAACTCGCGCTGGAGAAACGCCATCAAGGCGTGGCATCCGACATGCCCATTCCGAATGTGTCGATCCTGTATCAACAGTTCGACCAACTTCCCTTTCCTACGGAGTAACAACGGGTGGCGAGCCGCATAAGGCAGGTTGGCATTCCGCAGCCGACCTCCTACCCTCAGAAATCCGTGCGGGTCAATAAACGGGTTAAGCCGAGCCACAGCTCCCTTCAGTTGGACGCGTCCGCGTCTCAGAATGTCCAATTCGGACTTAAAGTGCACCGTCTGCACGTTCCGTACCAATGCGAACAACGCATGGTTCCGTTCCCGTGGTGTCAGGACCTGTGTCCGCACCCGTTGCGCCTCAGAATTGCGACAATTCCGCGCAAATCGGAAGATCCAGGCGGTCACATTGACCAGCTTGTCGAGCGAGCTGTACCGTTCCAGCAGGCTGAACTCCTCTTCCGGCTCTGGTTGCGTCGTGCAGACACCGACTGTCAAGGTGCCGTTCGCCGAGGTAACGCGTGGACTCATTGGCCAATCCGATTCGGCTTGAGTCAACCATTTTGGACCCCACCACAAGGGATGTCCAACCAACTCCGGAGCGTGACACCCACGAGACGCACAGTCTGCTGGGTTCATCTCCCCTGGAACATGTCTCCAGATTAAGGGAACCTCCGAATTCAAAATCTGCGAAACCCGATTCGCCACAAAAATCTCCAGCTTGTGAACTGAAGCCTTCAGCCAGCATAACACGATCTGGCTGTCCGTCCAAGCGTAGACCGTATCTTCTAATGCTATTGACCCACGAAGAACCGTCATCGTGTGGTTGAGCAGACGAGTCAGGAGAGCCGCTCCCGAAAGCTCTAATTTGGGAATGGTCAGGCGAGTGCGCAACGGCGCAACCTTGCTCTTGGCCATGACCAACCGCACATCAACCTCCCCCGAGGAGTCGACCGTACGCAGATATACCGCAGCTCCGTAGCCCTTCTCCGAGGCATCGCAAAACCCATGCAGGGTGGCGGTGTATCGTTTGGTGGGGACCAACCTCCGTGGCAGTGAAATCCGATTGATGCCAGGGAGGGTCGAAAAGAACGAGTCCCACTCTGAGCTCAATGACCCGCCGATCGGGTCGTCCCATTTCAGCTCAGCAGACCACAATTGCTGCATAAAACACTTGAGCTGAAATGTTACCGGGGTGATCCACCCGTTTGGATCAAATGTCCTAGCCACCGTTGAAAGGACGTTCCGTTTCGTCCAGACCTTCGGGGAGTCCAACTCGACCCGATACGAAAACATGTCTGACACCGGCTGGTACTGGACGCCTAATACCGACAACATATTTGGATTTTCCAAATTTTCAAAAATGTGGGGATCCTGCTGGTAGTCATCCGGAAGACCAGTCAGTAACTCTGGAGAGTTCGACATCCATTTCCGGAGCTCGTAACCTCCACCCCGTAAGAGCTCAACTAGCTCGTCCCGTCGAGCGAGCGCCTCCTCTACGGAATCTGCACCGGTACAGATATCGTCTACGTAGAGATCCTGCTCCAGGATCGCTGCTCCTCTAGGGAAGTTTAACCGTTCTCGATCCGCTAACTCCCGCAGAGTGCGAATCGCCACATAAGGACTAGACCGTAGCCCGTACGTGTTGGTGTTCAGCTCGTACACCCTGATGGGCTGATCTGGGCTCTCTCGCCACAGTATCAGCTGATACCGTCTATCGTCAGGGTGAATGACCGTCTGTCTAAACATCATCCGGATGTCAGCTACAAACACAACATTGTGTCGACGGAACCGTGTGTTCCCAATTCCCCGAATGGAATGTGGATACTCCCTTACCGAAATGCCCAACCGTCTTACAAGGTTGCACGAGACTAAGCACCCCTGGGCCCCCGAGTCCAACAGTGCTCGTGCCACACAAGATTTGCCGCCCGAACTCCACGCTATCACCGAGGCGGTGGGGAGCATGACCGTCTATGGAGTGGCGGCACCCTGTAAGTGGGCGGCGTGTCCCTAGCGGGAACCTCCGCGGGATCCGAACCCGCTGGGACCCCGGTCGGCCTGGTAACTCGGCTGCTGATATGCCGGTGGCATATCAGACCGTATGTACATCAGGGGGTCCCAACCCGCATAATAGGCCCCTCGCTGTCCCGGTATCCGACCATACCGGACGGTGTACACCCTCCCAGAGCGACGGGCAGGGTGGCGCAGAAGGTGGTGGGCTCCCAGCCTTCGCGCCACTCATAGGTGCCATCTGACACCCGCCCGTAACACGCGGTGAGCCAGCGGCCCGAAATCCTCGCTGACCCTGGACAGCGGCGACCGAACCCCGGCTATCCCGCCTGTTACCCCCCGCGCTGCCCCCTTCCCCTCGGGGGGGGTCCCGTCCGCGGGTACCCCAGTCACCCCGTTGGTGACTCCCGTTGCCCGGAGGGGGACTGGGTCCGGCCCTGGTTGGGCCCTGTGGCCGACCAACCTGAGTCCGGCCCTGGTGACACAATCGGTGGCGGAAGACTACCTTCCTGCGGGCAGCTACCCCGAGCGCCTTAAAGTTGGCGCAACTGGTCACTTCATGACCGGCACTGTCGCAGTGCACACAGCCGTCACCCGACGGCGCGGCATTCAAAACGCCAAATTGTTTTGACCGCCCACCCCCCCGTGGGGGCGGGGGGCGCGGCCCCTCCCGCATCCGCGCGGGTTGGCGCTGCACACTGGCCTCCGTATCCAATGTGTCGCATCGCCTGCATTCACCCTCCAAAAAATCCGTTAATTGGACGAGCGTGGGCAGTTCCGAGCTACTGCCCCCATGCAGCTGTTCAAACCGACTTTGAACAGCTGCAGGCAACCGTGACAAAACCATATACAAAACGATATATGACCATTGGTCTACCGGCAGACCAAGGTTCTGAAGGGCCGTAGTGGCCACCAGCACAGGGTTGAGCACCTGTACCCGGATGTCAACATCCCGGGTTACTCTTGGGATGCTAAACAGCTTCCCCAGCTGCGCATCAACCAACCGCCGTTTGTGTTGGTAGCGGTCAAACAATATGGACCGGGCTACCTCGTAATTGCCTGCCGTGACCGTTAGGTGACCGACCAACTCCTTCGATTCACCCCGCAGTGCCATCAATAGTTGGGCCAACTTGTAGGCGTTGTCCAGGTCGTCCCGACCGTGGACCAGACTATCGAATAAATTGATGAATGCCGGCCACTCATCAATTTCGATTCGGAACGGCTGTCAAACGGCAAACAGCTGATTTCACTACGTCCCTAGAAAAATTTATATTTTAATATGATTTAGTGTAATTCTGAGCCCAATTTAGTGATATTTTAGGATTATAGTGTAATGTTAAGTATTTCTATTGTTTGCAGTGTGTTTTAGTGACGTTTACTAGTGTCTCGAAACATGTTAAATTTGTGACCGTTGCAGGTTATAAATTTAAAAGTATTTGTTATTTCCGTACACTTTCATCGCTTTTTGTTACCTTATTGTTAAATTATTATATTTAACAACGTTTAAAATATATTTCATAGCAATTAGTGATGTGCAAACGCTGAAAAACGTTACTATTCCACGTAAGTAATTTCGCATTGTTTTGTTGTGCAATTCCTTGATTCTTATCTCAACTGTAACCATGATGACCCGCAGAGCTGCTGCTGTCGCCTCCCGACAGCAGGAAAATGACAAGCTCAAAGTTACCTTACTAGAATTAAAAAAATCAAAGGAAATGGTCAGCGAATTACTCTGTGAAAGGGAGGAAAATGAGAAAGAGCTATTATCAGTACTTGAAAGTAGAGATAAGCTAAAGAAACAATTATGTGTATTAGAACAAGAATGTAGTGATGTAATTGTTGAGCGGGACAAGCTGCAGGTCACCGTAGATAGCTTCACTGTATGTAGTGCAGAGTACGAGCAAGCCCTGAAATCGATTGATTCCCTGGAGAAAGCATTGTTCGATGCCCATGAACAAATACATGCACTCCAGGAGGAGAAGGAAAACACCGCAGCGTTGCAGACCCAGAGCCTCTACAGTGAAGTCGTAGGGATCAGCCCGCAGCTGGTTACTGTTGCAACTGGAAGCCTTGATGATGTCATTGATTTAACTAATGACACATTGCCCACATCAAGGTTATTAAGTTGCAGCAATAACAAACTGAAAAAATACATTAAAATAAATAGGTATAAACGGAAAACTCAGAAATTAATAAAACATAATAAATTGTGTACTAAAAACTTAAAAGTAAGCAAGAAAAATGTAAACTTATTACATGATTTGAATATGTGTGTATTAGAATTAGAAAGTACTAAGTTTGTGTATGGAACTGACACACAAAACTTACATTTGAAAATCCAAAGCTTGGAGGATTCATTGAGATCACTAAACAGTGCATATTTGAACTCATAAATGAATACTCATTGGCTATGGATGATTTAATTCAAGAAATGAACCATAATTGTGAGCGGTTTGAGTCGCTGACCAACAACCATACTTGTCGCTGTGAGCAGAAAGGTGGTTGTTTGACAGCGGGCAACTCTCCGGGCTTGTGTGACAGTTTACCAACACAAGGTGTTACTGATAATAGTTCTGCCAAGTCTGATATGACCACAACACCTGATATTATAATGTACTGTGATGAGATTGGAAGTGGCATGGGCTCAGCACTCCACTCATACTCTAAGGGACATAGTGTTATTAGTAATTGCTCACCTTTTAGCACTGTAGATAATATCATAAATCAAATTTTGAATGACAGCACTATCATAGCCAGTGCCACACTGATAATTTTCATGGGCAATAGGGGAGATGTGAACAAAAATAATTTAATAAAATTTTATGAAACATTGAATGGTCTTAGTGTGAAAAAAATTATATTGTTCACATTTCCCTACTGCAACCAATTGAACCAAAATGAAAATGTATATAGACATAATATGAATATAACTATGTACAATTTATGTACATATAATAATAAGTTTGATATTATTGACACTAACAATTATGTTAGTAATTATTTTACTATGACTAAAGGTACATTTTACCTTTCAAATTATTGTAAACGACAAATAGCTATGTCACTATTATATTTTTATGACATTACAGCCAAAAATTTGGCTTCTAACTCTGCTTTTACTGAGCAGCCTAATATGAATCTGGTATCAGACCAGAATAACAGGATGCATTTAAATTAGTTCATAAGACAACAGAGGACCCAGGCTCTGGCAACATATGTTCTAGTATATTAGAAAACCCTAAGAATAAGGGAAGCTCACATGCTAAGTATATAAGCCTGGTTCATCAGAATATTCAATGTATTAGAGGCAAAGATCTACAAATAGAGTTATTTTTAAATTGTAATAAAATTGACATTTTGTGCATAACAGAGCACTGGTTAACTATTAATGAAATTATGTTTAGCTTTAAAGATCACCAGGTTGGTAGTTCGTTCACCAGACTCAATTCAATACATGGTGGGGCATTAATCATACTAAACAATCATATGAAATTCAAGGAACGTAAGGACATTGTTTCCTTATCTGTTGAACGAACTATAGAACTTGCAGCTGTGGAATTAGAACAGTTCATCGTTATATGTGCCTATAGGCCACCCTTGAGCGACTTTGAAATGTTCGAGAAAATAATGGAATCCGTCCTAACTATTTCATCACACAGTACGAAACGATTAATTATATGTGGTGACTTTAATGTTAATCTGTTAGAAAGAACTACTCTCAGCGTTAGATTGATAAATCTTTTCTCATCATTTAGGCTTAGCCATTTATTTATGGAGCCAACAAGAGTGACTGCTACTAGTGCTACATGCATTGACAACATTTTTACTGATGTTATTCCAATCAGTAAAAGTGTTATCAGTGAATTGGATTCAGATCATTTAGGTCAATTATTTCAATTTGATTCTATTAGAGAACCTGTCATTAAAAAGAAAATTTCGTTTGTGCCAATAACTGCTGACCGGTTAGAAAGAATGAGATACTCTTTAGCCCAGGAACTACCGTTTTTGGCTGCTGAACAGTCTCCTTATATAATGTATAACTTATTCTTTGAAACCTTTATGAAACAGTACTGCGCGATATTCACTTCAAAATCGGTTGTGGTTAGTGGTTCAAACGACTTTAGTACGTGGGCTACTGCAGAGTTGCATAAACGCAGGCAAGCATTGTATGCATTGTATGAGGAACGACGGTTCAACATGAGTGACGAATTTAAAGAACAAGTCAAACAGTTCTCCAAACAATTTAAATTAGACTGTCATACAGCTAAACGTAATTTTCTGAGTAGTAAAATTAAGAATAGTTCCGATGTTATAAAAACGACTTGGAAAATAATTAATGAGGAGGCCGGTCGTAGTAAAAAAGCGAGTCACGATTACGAACTAAAAATCAATGGACAGCTTACGAGTTCTAGCTTAGAAGTTGCAACTGAATTTGAATCGTTTTTTACTAATGCACCGGCTTCCACGACTAAGTATTTAAATTCGTCACCTTTGTCTGCTGTTGCAATATTAAAAGATAATGTCTCAGTGTGTGCTTCATACTTGAATTTTAAGCACGTCACAAGTTCAGATGTCGTAAAGGCATTTAAATTGATAAATGTTAAGAAAACGAATGATCTTTGGGGACTCTCTGTTCACGTCGTTAAATCCCTGATCGAATTAATTGCACCTGACCTAGCGGTCATTTTCAACAATTGTATAGACTGCGGTGAATTTCCTGATTTAATGAAACAAAGTAAGATAATTCCCCTCTTCAAAGCAGGTAGTACTCAAGACCCCACCAATTTCAGACCTATATCAATACTACCAACTTTTAGTAAAATTTTTGAGAAATTAATCTTATCACAGCTATTACATCATTTTGAATCAAATAAGCTAATGCATAACAAACAGTTTGGATTCACTCGCAGATGCCGGAATTCAGTTCATTGAAAGTATTTTTGATGCCTGGGAAGAGTCACAAGATGCCCTAGGCATTTTTTGTGACTTATCTAAGGCTTTTGATTGCGTTTGTCATGAAACATTGATCAGGAAATTACATCATTATGGAGTTAGAGACACGTCATTGAATTTGTTAAAATCTTATCTGAACGGAAGAATACAAAGGGTAGACGTAAACGGAGAACGATCACCAGGATCATTGGTTTCTTTGGGCGTGCCACAGGGCTCAATATTGGGACCCTTCCTATTCCTCATCTATATAAACGACTTACCCTATCTAGGAAGGGACTGTCATGATATGGTACTGTTTGCTGATGACACCTCACTTATTTTTAAAACAAAGCGAAACCAACACGCTAATGATGATCACGTGAACAATACCATATCAAGAGTGGTAAATTGGTTTAATGTTAATAATTTGCTATTAAATGAGAAAAAGACTAAATGTGTTAAGTTTCTTACTACTAACGTTAAAAATAATCAGACATGCAAGTAACCAGCACAGTGTTTCTAGGTATAACGTTGGATTCCAAACTCCAATGGGGTCCACATATTGATAAGCCATCGAACAGACTGAGCTCTGCAGCTTTTGCATGCAGGAAAATCCGTCACTTGACAGATTTAAAAACAGCCAGATTAGTTTATTTTAGTTATTTTCATAGTATTATGTCCTACGGTATTCTGCTCTGGGGCAGTGCTGCTGACATAAATACTATTTTTGTGCTGCAGAAGCGGGCTGTTCGTGCGATTTATAAAATGAATAATAGAGATTCTCTTAAAAATAAGTTTAAAGAAGTAAATATATTGACAGTCCATAGTCAATATATTTACGAGAATATTATGTATGTCCATAAGAACATTGTTAACTTTCGAAGAAACTGTGATATACATAACTTTAATACTAGAAACAAGGACAAACTTGCAGTGCCCACTACTCGGCTCCATAAAATAAAAAACTCGTTCAAGGGTAATTGTGTAAGATTTTACAATAAACTCCCAAGCACTTTGACAGATCTATCAATTAATAAGTTCAAGAAATACATCAAGCAAAGGCTTATTTCTAAAGCTTACTACAGTATTAAAGAGTGCATAGACGATAAAAATGCTTGGGACTGAATTGTTCTAATTAATTGTGAGCATCCTCACTGCCAGAGTTTCTTTTACTGGACACTTGGAGGCCTTTTACACCTCCAAAGATTAATTTAATTATACAACTCTTGACTGTGGGGACCATTTACATCTCCTATCATCATTGTATTATTCACTAAAGAGACTATACATCTCTGTTATTTATATTTTAATTATTTTATTATGACATTTGAGACTCTTTACATCTCTCAGAAACAATAATTAAGTACTTTTTTTTTCTGATAATATGATACAAATAATAATACCAAATGTTCTGTAAAAAATGAAATGAAATGACATGTGAAAGTGCCCTTGTGGCCTATTTACAGAATAAACGTTTTGAGTTTTGAGTTTGAGTTTTTTGAATTGCCCCACCGAAGGCCGGAATCTCCAGGTGTGGCAGCCGTCCAACAACACCCTTAGAGGGGGGGGGGTCTCCGCTACCCTCCCCGCAGTCATTCCGACGCGACCGCTTAATTTTTTCCGCGCGACGTTCGATGTCGCCCAAGCACTCCATCGCTTGGTCAGCATCCGCGCCGAGCTGCTTCACTGCAGCCACCGAGGCCTCATCCGTAAGCCCGAGGGCTTCAGCCTCCGCAGCCAGCCGACACACCTTCCCGACGCGTGTCATTGCGTCCTCCACACGCTTGAGCAGGACATCGTCCATGTCAAGTCGCTCCACATACTTGTGAGTATGGGCGAGCCATCTCATCTCCTCACGGACACCAACCATACCGCAGTACCGTCAAGGGCGAAGGTGCCATGGTTACCGATTCAATTGTTTCTGGTCCTATGCTTCACTACCGAACTAAGCACAGCCAGAGACCAGCACTTGCCCGTCAGCGCTGGGCACAGAAATTAAAACTAAGTTGTCAAAACCAAGGCAACCACTAAAACAATTAAATCCTAAACAATATTTAATATGGTCGCCCTGTGGACATACACCTTATAAATATACACTCTAAATCAATTAGAGAATGCCACCATAAGGCACAATAAAAATAACACCCAAAATTTGTTATATAAACAATAAAAAATAAAATTTATTAAAAAATAATAAGTGGTGGGCTCCGAGACTATAAACCTAAACAATATAGCACCCTAACCACACTGGATTCCGAAATCCAAGCTATTTTTAATATAAGTAGGTAGCCGGGAACCTTCAAGAAGTGGTCCCTCCGATATGACCCACACTTCTACTGAGGTCAGCAAAATCAGCTTAATACCCCTTAAATAGCCTGACCCTGCTCTGTAATCCGAAACAACACTGCAATGCTATGGAACCCGACTGCAATGCTATAGTCCGACCGAATGACTGTTTCTTAGGCACACCGAGTAGTTTCCGACTACAAATTTATAATAATTGTTAACTAAATTGACAATTATACTTTCACTAACCGAAAATGAACTTTAATTGTGGCATACCGACCACAGACTCACTCACAACTGAATGCCGGCCAATCTTAGATATTCTTTTCTCCCAACTACCATGTGGCAAAAAAAACAACCCTACAACCGTCCGTGAATCGGTGATTTCCCACTAGGAAACCGCGCCTGCTACCAAAATGTTTAATTCCACGCCTCAACCGAACGGCGTGGAATCATGAGGGGCTGGGTTTTTGCCAGCACGGGAGAGAATCGTGAGTGGTACTCTACCTTGCCGTCGTAGACCGGAATTCGAAGGCTCGATTCGAGGCAGGAATACGGGATAGGAGCACAAGTGTGGTAGAAGAGGAACCGAATCTCACTCGTTTGCTGCCCGACGTTGTCGCCGGCGTGTTGCTTGCCGACACGAGGAGTCGCCGTCCGAATACGATGAGTTGGGGACCGTACAACTTCAACCTTCACAACACGAATCACTGACGCGAATCTACTTATTTCCCGACGATTATTATGATTAACACTCCGACCAGGCCCGACACCTGTGTTAGACAATTGTTACACTGAAATACATTCAAGGCCCGACGCCATGAGCAGACATGTTTTTTCTCACGACAAAAAAGTAACCTCTAATTTCTCATCTCGTTGGTACGAGTGATAGCTGCGGTTCCGTTTCCGCTAGTGATGTCCCGATTACTCGCGGTCGATCCGCGCAACGAAAACCGGTGCGTTCCGAAGCATAAATATTAAACAGAATACAAATATTACAATATGTATTATTATAATTAATAAGCAGGAATAAATAATGAAAAAAAATCTGCAAGTTCTGTGTTAATTTAGATTAGTCACAGTCATTTAAGTAATCTTGAACATTGTAATTTTATTTCTTGACAAAGTCGCTTTTACATGGTTTTTAGGGTTCCGTACCCGAAGGGTTCCAAACGGGACCCTATTACTAAGACTCCGCTGTCCGTCCGTCCGTCCGTCCGTCCGTCTGTCACCAGGCTGTATCTCAAGAACCTAGCTAGCTAGAGAGTTGAAATTTTCACAGATTATGTATTTATGTTGCCGCTATAACAACAAATACTAAAAAACAGGATTAAAGAAATATTTAAGGGGGCTCCCATACAACAATTCTTTCAATACCACATACAAACTTATGGATGCACCTGGTTACGTACATGGAGTGTGAAAGTAACCGCACCAATAACTTTGTAAACAATATTTTGCTGTGTAAAATCCAAACTATTCACTCCACACCATCGCTTCCATTGAACGGTGGTACGGAACCCTTCGTGCGCGATTTAGACTCGCACTTGACCGGTTTTTTAATTGCTCAAATGGCAATTTCATAATCTCCAGAGGTACCTTAATGTAGTGTAATCCACTGACCCTTGCAAGAATTGCTAAACTTCGAGAATCTAAACCGGGGCGCAACTAGTCTGTGATTATTTCTTAGGTTAACAATCCCTTTCAAATTACCGTTTAACCAATCCAAAAATTATCACTAACTTTACTCGGGAGAGGCAGACAGTGGTGGGAGACCGGGGTGCCGTAAGATCTGACGCCCTCGCACACGATGTGCGTCGCTCAGTGGTCTTCCCTGTATAACATAATGCTCTCGGTGCTACATAATGATCTCCCTCAGAAGACAGAGAGCGCCGACGCGCTTATGTACGCCGACGACTTCGCAGGATTGGTGTGCGCCCCCAACGTATAAGATCTTGAGTCTCAACTACACACAACCGCCGCCAAACGCGCTTTATACTAAACACAGAATAATGAATACTTATAATAAGCTATTTAAGGATGTTGACATTTTCAATTTATCCCTAAATGGGTTTAGAAATCTTATAACCAAGACACTAAATTGCCCTAATTTATAATTAAATTAATTTCACTAGTTCAACCTATGACACAATTCCAAATATAAATACAATTAGGAATTAATTAAGTAATTAGTTTGCATGTAAGGCTAAGCTCAATTGTTATCTACCAAATTTTAATGTAAACCTATAATTGGAACTTATTCATTGAATGTTATCAATTAATTCTATTATAATTAAAATTCTGTTGGTTTGCTATCAAAATAAAATAAACACAAAAAGGACCCAATCCCTCTATTCTCGACTAGCAACTTCCATTGAACGGTGGTACGGAACCCTTCGTGCGCGATTTAGACTCGCACTTGACCGGTTTTTTTAACATTAAATTACTATTTCCATAAAAGTAAAATGAAGTTTAAATTCTAAATGCCATTTAGGGCAGATACGATAGTAAAACCTAGTATGAAGAAACAAATCTGACACGAGAATGTATGTGGATAGTTATCAATCGTCCATTTGATCGTTGAACTGACGTTGCTATAGCATGACGTCAGGAGTCATCTACGAGGCATCTGCTGACACCATCCGGTATTGTCATGCAATTCAAATATCGGACCAGACCATTACTCTAAAGTTGGACAAAACTAAAAATGGACAAAATTGTGTTCAGATACTGTCTTAATTTTTGACTAAAAAAGACCTATTATTATATTTATCACAATAATAGCTGAAGACCACCGCCCGCAGGGGCCATCCGATGACCTGTCCACAGGAGTGGACAGAGGCGGTTCTCCGGGAAGAGGTCCGTCGACCTGACCCCGACTCCCCACGCCCCAGAAGGGGTGCGTGAGATGATGACAATAATAGCTATTGTAATTAAGGAAACAAAAGTACAATACGATTAAAATCATTTAAAGATTCGGCTTTTCTCGGATATCATCGCCTAAATCCGGAGACTGAAATGACACGAAATACATTACCGCGATTTCTTTTAGGTAGCATTCAATTTGAAGTATCATAAACGCAATGTATAGCACCTGCCAAGATGACATTACTAACAGGTAGATCTAAGAAATTTATTATGCAGAAGCGACATGAATTTGAACATTAATAACATCTATAAATCTATCAGCCATGATACATAACTATTGTAAGTTAATTTTGATAAAATTTGATAGAATCGAATATTTTCACGAATGAAATTAGCGTTAGTAAACATAAATGTATCATATACGTCACACTGTTTTTATTGACATTAAGAAGGCAGACTGTCAAAATAATCAATTATTTTTCTTATTTCAATATAAAGGTTGTGTTAGTTTTGAGCTACAAAGGAGGTTTTGTTGCTCATATCGTTCTTGTTTTGTATTCAATAAGACAACGAGTAATATAATTAAAGGTCATATCTGTAAATCGATAACTCTATGTGAGAGATGAAGATGAGGGATTCACGACAATTTCCGAGGTTGGCCGAATCGTTAACTGATTTAAATCGTATCGTAAGTGCTGTTCCAATTACTAGCATCTTGTATAAGAACTTTAGACTGTTGTATTTATTTATATGGAAATCACTGTAAAATAGCTAAGTGAAACAAAAATCTAATGGGAGCTACTTACGTGAACATCCTAAGTCCAGCTTCCTTGATGTTAGGGTCCTGTGCGCTGGCGCAGTTAAACAGGAAAGTCAGGAACTCAGGCCACTGGTTGTTGCCATCGTCGTCAATCAAGTTTCTGGCCAATTCCGCTACCACGTCGCTTATCTGCAACGAACATCGGAGATTTGGAAAAAAGTTTGGAGAACACATAGATGTATTGTAATGAAGGTTTTAAATTCTAATGTCTTGAGGGTACTATCAAACGCGATCCTATGGAGCAGGAGAGTGTTAGCGAATCCTCTAGTTCTATTTCGCACACCCTGGCAGTGCCGCACTTCATGATGAAATGGACACGTAAGAGTGTGCCGACATCGCATTTATAATTATTTACTAGAATTTCAGTGTAAATCAATTCAATATTGAATATCGAGCCATTTTGAGAATACTTTTGAGAATCGTAATTCTACTAAGGCCCAACAGATAGAACGAGATAACTCACGTCTGCATTATCGGATTAACTTTGATATAGATTTGTATGGAGTTGTCAAAGTTGATCCGAAAACCTTTGTGATGTTATGGTCGAGGCGGTGCTCCTTTAAGCGAGAGGTCCCGGGTTCGAACCGGGATTCGAATCCCGGCTGGGGAGTAAGGAAAAATCCCCAGGTCTTGGATGTTTACATGGTTGTGACGTAGCTGTTTATGGTTCCCACGACATCCTAGTGTATGGAAATGTTGTTATGTTAATAGTGTCAACTCGCGATCTATCCGTCGGGCCTGAGGACGTTACGGCTTGAGAATGAGAATATAAATGACACTGAAAACACAGGAAAATAAAAATATATACCTAACTTTAAGAAATGTTTCAAGCTCAAAAAAAATGCTATTCAATAAAATGCAACCCAGTTTTCGCTTTTGGTAAACCATTGACAGTCAGTATCACCGGGACAACCATAGCACAAGTCAACATCGCAGGATCTCTCGGCAGTCGGACAGGGCCCTCATCTGAGGGGTGCACATCGACAAGCTGTGAAAGAAGTTAGGAAGTGCGTGATTCGCACTTCGACGTCTGGCTTGGAGCGTCCCAATCCAACCGAAGTGGTTCGAACATGTTACTTTACACTCGCAGCTCCAGGTGCGGCGCCCAGCTAGGGGACGCGCTGCAGATTGCTCGCGCTCACAATGCAAAAAGCGCAGCAGGAGCCATTGCACGAGTGCCGACAGACACGTCTGCGAGGCCGTACATCAAATCATTGTGCGCTTGCCTCCAGAAAGTCCAAAGAACGGAGGAGAATGGCACAAACACCAGGTTTCAGAGCACAAATGGCGCACTCCGACAGCCAAGAGCCTCAATTAGAGCCTCAATAGAAACTGCGCTACAAGCTATAAGCCGTGGGCTTGCTGGGGAAAATCCCGCCAGCAACCCCAAGCTGGATCTCGAAGAACTCTTGCGATTCCTTAGAATGGTGCTATTCAGGTTTTAAAGCATAATTGAAGCACTCCGCTGCCAAATTCACAACTTCGAAGACTGAAGATTAAACGAGATACAAGCCAATATCTGTGGGGTTCTAGCGTCCGCCGGCCTACAGCAACCCCAGACAGATTTCGAGAACTACTGAATGCAGGCTTTTCGTTAATATCTCAAATTGACGGTAACAATTAGAGCAATAGGCTCCAAATCATCATCAAATTTATTTTGATGTTTTTCATGCTTACTTTGTTAGCTTAGATACTTATTAAGATTATGACCAAGGTCATATTTACTTTATGTCAATAACTAATACTTAATACTAAGTAGAATTTTACGTCTGTTTACCACAAAATAATAAACAAGATGGAGACGATAGAGTCAGCGTTAACGCACCTCAACCGGCCTCTACTAGGAATTGTGTTGTTTAGTGTTGCAGTTGTGTTTTGGAATAAGTCAGTCATAATTAGACCACTGAATGAATTGCTCGTTTCTTTTATTTTAAAAGTTAGTTTTTAAAAACATATTTCTCCTTCGTCGCGATTGGACTGGCGTAGCCGGTAGGATTTCGGTGCGAAGTCGCCTGCGTGTGAGGATCCCCAAATCGATCCTAGTGCAGTGAAAGTGATTCGTATACGTTTTAACGTTTAAACCGAAAACTGACCAAAGAAATAAATTCGTCTTACTCTACGATGCAAGGAGATACAGCTTCAATTGATGCTGTGAGTAGAACTCTTCACTTTCCCGTCCTTCCCAATGTTATTCTATTGGCTGTTTAGTTAAGTTTAGTAATTAAGTTTAATTTTAGTAAATCGCTCTCTCTTCAAAAATGGAGCAAATCCGCACAATCCCTCAAGAGATGCTGGGAATTATCAAGTATAAAACCTTGGTATAACGTTGTTCCTGACTTATTATCAAGACATAAGAATAAAGAACGTCCTGATACACGAGAAAATTCACCTCAAGGTGTACATCCTATTACGATTGAAGAACCACCTGATCGTGAACTTGAACACTACAACAAGATTTTTCTCGGATGCTCCAACAACCCAGACGCATATCCCAACTACACTATCAGGGATAACAAACTTTACCGCTGCATCCATTCTCTTGATCGTCTAAACGACGACTTTATTTGGAAAGAAGTTCCACTGCCACAAGATAGACATGCACTTATTGAAGTTAGCCATGGTTCCCCTTCAGAACTCCACCTTGGTATCTTCAAAACATTCAAGAAAATATCTTTAAAATACTATTGGCCTGGTATGTTTAAGGACATTGCCAATTTAATCTCGACATGTGAAACCTGCTTAACCTACAAACACCCTAATAATTCTCCCTATGGTCTTATGGGTAAACCTAAACTTTGCTCCAGACCTTTTCAAACTATATCCTTGGATCTTATGGGTCCATTGCCTATGACCCGGAGAAGAAATCAGTATATTCTGGTAATTAACTGCAATTTTACTAAATATACTATGATTTTTTCCCCTTAAACGGGCTACTTCAACTAATATCATTAATGTCTTAGAAAATTCATTGTTTCTTGTTCATGGTATTCCCCAAACTATAATAATGGACAACGCTGTTCAATTTCAGTCGCGAGAATTCCACTCATTCTTAAATTCTTATAACGTTCCTTGTATTTTTCACACAGCTTTATATTGTCCTCAGGTTAATCCTACAGAGAAATTTAATAGTACGATTATTACAGCTCTAGCATCCCTAGTAGGAGACGATCATAGATCCTGGGACAACCATCTTACTAAGATTCAGTTCGCAATGAACAGCGCTACAAACGTTGCTACTGGCTTTACTCCAAACTTTTTAGTTTTTGGTAGGGAAACAATACCTTGTGGTTCCTTCTATACTCCAACTCAGAATCTCGAGGAATTGATATTTATGCCTCGTGATATTTACGCGTCTAATGCTGGTCTCCTTCCATCTATCTTTCACAGAGTTCAAACTAAACTTCACATAGCTCACGCTAAAAATAGCGCTCGCTATGATCTTCGCCGGTCTTTTAAAGAATTTAATGTGGGAAATACTGTTTGGCGTAAAAACCATGTTTTAAGCAATGCTGGCGCATACTTTAATGCTAAACTTGCCCCTAAATTCATTAAGTGTAAAATAATAACCAAACTTTCACCATTAGTATACATTTTAGAAGACCCTAACGGAGTTAGAGGCAAGTGGCACATTAAAGACATTAAATCTTAAATTTTCTTAACTTCTATTAACTGTTACTTTGTATATATGTATAAATATCACCATCATTTTCACCTTAATATTTTATTTCTTCCTTTAATCCAGTGTTCTTCAACACATTTTACTTTAAGACCTCGAATTTTCGTTGGTTAGTCTTCACCTATTTTTTTTTAATCTTTATTTCAGACACATCTCGTTGGCGATGTGGCTGATCTCTGGCTTTGAGCTCTATCGCTCTGGCCGTTCTTAATCTTGTCTTAAGTCGTAGCGATTAAAGCTACCTTAGGATTAATTTGTTTCTCTTTACCTCTACTTTATTTTTTTTTCCACGCAGGAGCGGATAACAACTCCTTAAGTAAGCCTGAATTTCCTTTTGAAAACACACTTTTACAGTGGTAGTCATTGAATGTGAACTTCACCCTTACCTGAATGAAGATGATGAATGTAAGAGATGGTATATCTGATTTTGCCTGGTGATGTCTGTTTCTGCAAAGCTGTGTTTTTCTGGTTTATTTTTGTACATATCAAAGTTTTTGCTGAGTCAAAAAAAAATCCAGGGTCGGGGGGAAAATGGAGTGTTATGCTACTTACATGCTATTCTTGCTTTTCATGCTTTCATGCTTTTCAGCTGGATTCTTGCTGAGCTGCATAGCTGTATATTTGGTATCACCTTTATTTTCATAGGACCCTGTAACGTTTTAAACCATAAGAACACATTAACAAATCATTTTCGCTTTGTATTTTCACACTATCAGCTCTTCTAAATCGATAGCGAAGGGGTTTACCTTTGTTGACCTTGTATTTGGCTTTCTCCGAAACTCTGCAATCTCGGGCTTCGTGCGCGCTGGTGCGCTACCTTTTTATATTCATTGTTACTCCATTACTTCATGGTTTTTTTGTTGTTTTCCGTATTACGAGCCTGAAACCAAACTTTGATATTTGTTGACGTCCTTGTTTATCTGGTTGTCATGGCAATGTCCATTCAAACTCGTTAGCGGTCTGATATGTTTGCTTCAATACTTTTACAAAAATACTTTTTCTCTCTTGGCCACTCACAAAAATTACGTTTAATTTAAATAATTTTTAGAACTCTCCAAAAAGGGTATAAAAGCGGAACATTTCTGAAATTCTGGAGTCTCACGTCAGCTTCTGAACTAGAAGAACCACCTAAAGGCCTTATCCCGGGGTCGCACTACCCCGGGATCCTGCAAGCCGTTCCTTCAAACACAATCCTGCGAGCCGTTCCTACAAACACGATCCTGCGAGCCGTTCCTACAAACGGGATCCTGCGAGCCGTTTCTACAACGGGACCTTCGAGCCGTCCCTACAACGCGGTCCTGAAGCCGTGCCTACGACGCGATCCTGCGAGCCGATCCTACAACGGGATCCTGCGAGCCGTAACTACAAGTACGCCCGCTACCGTTCCTACAACGACGATTTCAACAACACCTACAACAACAAATACACCTGCATCCTGGTAATTAACCCCACCAGTCTCCTATTCTTCGTGTCCTCCGCTTCCTTTTTTTTACTTAACCTGTGTTTTATAAAAAACCTATTCTCATCTCATCCATCCATCATCGTATCATTTTTTTATCGTCCTCACTGTAAATAACTAATAAACTGTTACTACTAAATTTTATCCTGGTTGTTTTCTGTTAGGTTCTGGTTAGGTTAGTATCTTTATACGACAGCCTTTCGATCATAAATTATCCTTTTTTGGGCCCTCATATAATCCGGTTCGATCATGTTTACCTTTGAAAACAAAGTACACTTCACATTCTGAATTCGGTGGTAAAAGTCTAAAAACGATTCACCTGGATTTATTTTTAAACTCTCTAATTCGATTTCAAAGCACTCTTCAGATCTTGGGTCACCAAAATGTTGAGTAAATATTCGTTATGTCCGTCCAACTACTGATTTCTTGCCTTTCACTGATAAGGTGAGCGGCTTTACCAGTCAATCGGCCTGTGATGGCGTGAAATACATCTGTGTCTTGGGCGGCATTTTCGTCCGGACTACGAAAAGCATTGATCACATATTCGGCCTTTGTTGCAAATCAATTTAGTAGCCTCGCATCACCATCAAACTTCATGATAATTCCCAGCATCTCTTGAGGGATTGTGCGGATTTGCTCCATTTTTGAAGAGAGAGCGATTTACTAAAATTAAACTTAATTACTAAACTTAACTAAACAGCCAATAGAATAACATTGGGAAGGACGGGAAAGTGAAGAGTTCTACTCACAGCATCAATTGAAGCTGTATCTCCTTGCATCGTAGAGTAAGACGAATTTATTTCTTTGGTCAGTTTTCGGTTTAAACGTTAAAACGTATACGAATCACTTTCACTGCACTAGGATCGATTTGGGGATCCTCACACGCAGGCGACTTCGCACCGAAATCCTACCGGCTACGCCAGTCCAATCGCGACGAAGGAGAAATATGTTTTTAAAAACTAACTTTTAAAATAAAAGGAACGAGCAATTCATTCAGTGGTCTAATTATGACTGACTTATTCCAAAACACAACTGCAACACTAAACAACACAATTCCTAGTAGAGGCCGGTTGAGGTGCGTTAACGCTGACTCTATCGTCTCCATCTTGTTTATTATTTTGTGGTAAACAGACGTAAAATTCTACTTAGTATTAAGTATTACTTATTGACATAAAGTAAATACGACCTTGGTCATAATCTTAATAAGTATCTAAGCTAACAAAGTAAGCATGAAAAACATCAAAATTAATTTGATGATGATTTGGAGCCTATTGCTCTAATTGTTACCGTCAATTTGAGATATTAACGAAAAGCCTGCATTCAGTAGTTCTCGAAATCTGTCTGGGGTTGCTGTAGGCCGGCGGACGCTAGAACCCCACAGATATTGGCTTGTATCTCGTTTAATCTTCAGTCTTCGAAGTTGTGAATTTGGCAGCGGAGTGCTTCAATTATGCTTTAAAACCTGAATAGCACCATTCTAAGGAATCGCAAGAGTTCTTCGAGATCCAGCTTGGGGTTGCTGGCGGGATTTTCCCCAGCAAGCCCACGGCTTATAGCTTGTAGCGCAGTTTCTATTGAGGCTCTAATTGAGGCTCTTGGCTGTCGGAGTGCGCCATTTGTGCTCTGAAACCTGGTGTTTGTGCCATTCTCCTCCGTTCTTTGGACTTTCTGGAGGCAAGCGCACAATGATTTGATGTACGGCCTCGCAGACGTGTCTGTCGGCACTTGTGCAATGGCTCCTGCTGCGCTTTTTGCATTGTGAGCGCGAGCAATCTGCAGCGCGTCCCCTAGCTGGGCGCCGCACCTGGAGCTGCAAGTGTAAAGTAACATGTTCGAACCACTTCGGTTGGATTGGGACGCTCCAAGCCAGACGTCGAAGTGCGAATCACGCACTTCCTAACTTCTTTCACAGCTTGTCGATGTGCACCCCTCAGATGAGGGCCCTGTCCGACTGCCGAGAGATCCTGCGATGTTGACTTGTGCTATGGTTTCCAGGTGATACTGACTGTCAATGGTTTCGGGGGTATGCCTGCTAGTCGAGAATAGAGGGATTGGGTCCTTTTTGTGTTTATTTTATTTTGATAGCAAACCAACAGAATTTTAATTATAATAGAATTAATTGATAACATTCAATGAATAAGTTCCAATTATAGGTTTACATTAAAATTTGGTAGATAACAATTGAGCTTAGCCTTACATGCAAACTAATTACTTAATTAATTCCTAATTGTATTTATATTTGGAATTGTGTCATAGGTTGAACTAGTGAAATTAATTTAATTATAAATTAGGGCAATTTAGTGTCAAGACACTAAATTGCCTGGGTTTAGAAATCTTATAACCAAGGTTATAAGATTTCTAAACCCATTTAGGGATAAATTGAAAATGTCAACATCCTTAAATAGCTTATTATAAGTATTCATTTTTCTGTGTTTAGTATAAAGCGCGTTTGGCGGCGGTTGTGTGTAGTTGAGACTCAAGATCTTATACGTTGGGGGCGCACACCAATCCTGCGAAGTCGTCGGCGTACATAAGTGCGTCGGCGCTCTCTGTCTTCTGAGGGAGATCATTATGTAGCACCGAGAGCATTATGTTATACAGGGAAGACCACTGAGCGACGCACATCGTGTGCGAGGGCGTCAGATCTTACGGCACCCCGGTCTCCCACCACTGTCTGCCTCTCCCGAGTAAAGTTAGTGATAATTTTTGGATTGGTTAAACGGTAATTTGAAAGGGATTGTTAACCTAAGAAATAATCACAGACTAGTTGCGCCCCGGTTTAGATTCTCGAAGTTTAGCAATTCTTGCAAGGGTCAGTGGATTACACTACATTAAGGTACCTCTGGAGATTATGAAATTGCCATTTGAGCAATTAAAAAACCGGTCAAGTGCGAGTCTAAACCGCGCACGAAGGGTTCCGTACCACCGTTCATTGGAAGCGATGGTGTGGAGTGAATAGTTTGGATTTTACACAGCAAAATATTGTTTACAAAGTTATTGGTGCGGTTACTTTCACACTCCATGTACGTAACCAGGTGCATCCATAAGTTTGTATGTGGTATTGAAAGAATTGTTGTATGGGAGCCCCCTTAAATATTTCTTTTATCCTGTTTTTTAGTTAGTTTAATAGCAGCTTTTGCCATGTTTGTCGAAAAGGTCTGTTATGTTGGGGAGAGGGTATTTGTCGTCAACTGTAATTTCATTAAATCGTCTGTAGTCTATAACCATTCGGTACTTTTGTTCTCCGCTAGAATCGAGTTTTTTTGGCACGAGGTGCACAGGAGCACTCCATAGTGAGTGGGATTCTTGTATGAAATTATCATTTAGTAATTTCTCTACCTGATTTCTGATTTCAGCGGATTCAGTCGGGGTTGAGATACGGTTTTACGTATATGGGATCTTCGTTGACAGTCCTGATTTTGTGTTTAACCTGATTAGTAAATGTCAGTGGCAGTTTTTCGGTGTAAAAAATGTCTTTGTAATCTGTACACAAGTTAAGGATTTTGTTTCGTTCTTCAGAATTCATGTGGTCTAAGCGGAGTTTTGATAGATTTTGTTTTAAAATTTCATTACTGTTGTCGTCATCCGTTGAACCAATGTTATTAACTTAAATCTCTTGCTTTTCATATTTAGTAACAGCCAGGGGTTGTTGGAATGCTATGTCATAATGATCATCTGAAGCATTTTGAATAACCGTCGTAGCATACCCTTGTGTACAGGTTACTAATGCGGAAGGGGTCCTAACACCGATACCAAAATTTATGAAACTAATAATCGCTTCTTCTTCAAGGAGGTCAACAGGAATTTTCGCACGTGTTTCGGATCGGCGTTCAATGTGAACTTTGTAAGGTGGGCTGTAAATAATGGGTATCTTTCTGTCTCGAGTGATTAGTATTTGGTTCTTCATGTCGTTGTTTGCATCTAATTGTTTCAGTAAGTCGGAGCCTATCAGTCCGACAAAACTACTGTCAACTTCAAACAGATAAAATTTGTGAGTGTTGGTGCTTCGAAATGTCTTTAATAGGGGGATAGTTATAACTTCGTTGTGATAACTTCGCGTGTGAGTGCTCATTACTTCGAATGGTTCGTTGTATATAAATTCAGGAAAGTATCTTTATGCTATTTCAGGGCTTATTAAAGATCTAGAGCTTCCTGTTTCAATCATGTATTTAGTGCCAATCTCGGGAATCTCTATATGGGGTAATCTTAGTGCACCATGATTATTTAGGTGTATTATTTCTGGGGGTCTGTCTCCGAGGCTTGTTACTGAAAATTTTCAGTTTCAGAAGTTTGGGCATAATCTTGAGTTTGGCTTTCGAAAGCAGCGCACTCATCTACGGGATATTCGACATTATCTGCGTCCGGGTATTGGTAAGTGTCATTATTTCTTTCCATCATATAGAGGTACTCTGCGGGATATTCGGGTTGGTAAGCCATTTCGGTGTAAAACAAATTATTTGTTGTACGTGGGGTGACATTTGGATTTTGATGAGGTGCGCTGCGCATTGAAACGTCATTGTCGAATCTCGGGGCCGATGGACCTTGAGGCCTTTGGCCTTGCATCTGTTGATAGGCAGGTATTGATTCAGGAAAATCACTTCCTCCATTACTACAGATAGGGCATCTTCTAGTGAATCACACTCGTGTAGACGCACAATGCGAATCATATCCTCTGGTAAGTTATAGAGAAATACATTCAACGCCTTGTAGTGTTATGCTACTTACATGCTATTCTTGCTTTTCATGCTTTCATGCTTTTCAGCTGGATTCTTGCTGAGCTGCATAGCTGTATATTTGGTATCACCTTTATTTTCATAGGACCCTGTAACGTTTTAAACCATAAGAACACATTAACAAATCATTTTCGCTTTGTATTTTCACACTATCAGCTCTTCTAAATCGATAGCGAAGGGGTTTACCTTTGGTGACCTTGTATTTGGCTTTCTCCGAAACTCTGCAATCTCGGGCTTTGTGCGCGCTGGTGCGCTACCTTTTTATATTCATTGTTACTCCATTTACTTCATGGTTTTTTTGTTGTTTTCCGTATTACGAGCCTGTAACCAAACTTTGACATTTGTTGACGTCCTTGTTTATCTGGTTGTCATGGCAATGTCCATTCAAACTCGTTAGCGGTCTGATATTTTTGCTTCAATACTTTTACAAAAATACTTTTTCTCTCTTGGCCACTCACAAAAATTATGTTTAATTTAAATAATTTTTAGAACTCTCCAAAAAGGGTATAAAAGCGGAACATTTCTGAAATTCTGGAGTCTCACGTCAGCTTTTGAACTAGAAGAACCACCTAAAGGCCTTATCCCGGGGTCGCACTACCCCGGGATCCTGCAAGCCGTTCCTTCAAACACAATCCTGCGAGCCGTTCCTACAAACACGATCCTGCGAGCCGTTCCTACAAACGGGATCCTGCGAGCCGTTCTACAACGGGATCCTGCGAGCCGTCCCTACAACGCGGTCCTGCGAGCCGTGCCTACGACGCGATCCTGCGAGCCCATCCTACAACGGGATCCTGCGAGCCGTAACTACAAGTACGCCCGCTACCGTTCCTACAACGACGATTTCAACAACATCTACAACAACAAATACACCTGCATCCTGGTCATTAACCCCACCAGTCTCCTATTCTTCGTGTCCTCCGCTTCCTTTTTTTTACTTAACCTGTGTTTTATAAAAAACCTGTTCTCATCTCATCCATCCATCATCGTATCATTTTTTTATCGTCCTCACTGTAAATAACTATTAAACTGTTACTACTAAATTTTATCCTGGTTGTTTTCTGTTAGGTTCTGGTTAGGTTAGTATCTTTATACGACATTTTGGCGCCCAACGTAAAAGTTCTTCTCCACTCTTCACCTTTTCTGCGCCTTGTCTCTTTCTCTTTCATTTGCTTTCTCTTTCACTCTTAAATCTTTATCTATTCATCCTTTTCACATTTTCCAAATTCTAAAACAAAACTTCATCTAGTTTTTCAACTCATCTGGATTATGGCCTACATTTAACTTACATTACTTCACTTCACTTCACTTCTATAACACTTGACTCTACACTTAACTATAACAATGGAAAGGGTTATTAAGTACGAATTCCTTAACAAGGCCGAGCTCGAATACGAAGTAAAGATTAGATATGAGGAACCAGCTAATACTGTTTTGCTTCTTAAAAAACAGGTTTTGCGTTTAGTTGCGAATTCTCACCCCGAAGATATTCTGACTTCTCCAGTTCCGATTGAGGATGACTTGTCTCAAATTGGTTCTACTCTGACTTACCTGGATTGTAAAATTGAAAAATTTTTACAAGGTGAAACCAAATATTTACGATTAATAGAAACTTTTATTAATCATGTTTTTTACAGATTGGAGCGAATAGATACGGACTTATATCCAGACTCTAAAGCTAGTTTCGATACTTTGAAGTTGAAATTTGACGATATTTCTAAACAGTTCGGATCCTTGGCTCCACCTTCAACTGCAAATAACTCTCCATCACTGGACCTTCCTGCTGAACCGACTGTCATGGAACCCCCTCTTGTTTCTCAAACTTCTGTCCAGACCCATACCCCGTATCCTCCACCACCACCTCAATCTTTCCCTCCAACTAACGTCTTCAAAGATTTGAAAAGACACACCTTCAATGGTAAAAGCTGTCCAAGATCCTTTCTTCAAAAACTTGAAGAATATAGCTTAGCTCGTGGCTTGTCCAGGGACTTATTGATTTCTCAGGCGTTCGAAATTTTCACCGACAATGCCCTTCATTGGTTCAGATTTAAATATAATCAGAATCCAAACTTAACTTGGAACGAACTTTCTTCTTTACTAATCAAAGACTTTGGTGGTTTTGATTATGATCATAAACTTCTAGAAGCGATTAGGAATCGTACTCAAGGTCGTGATGAACCTATCGTCATCTTTATATCCACCATGTCTGGAATGTTCGCTCGTCTTTCAAAAAGACTTTCTGAAACAGAACAATTGGAGATTATTTTGAGAAATATTCGCCCATGTTATTCAGTCTTCGTAGCTCTAAAAGACATTGACTCTATCGATTCTCTTCTGGCCACTTGCCAAAACTACGAAAAGTTCCTAGACAGAGACAAACAATTTAAAGAACCAAGTTTGCAACAAAGTCCTCATGTTTCTGAATTCAACTACAAGCATTCCACTTCAAGTTCAGTTGACTCTCCAAACTCTTCTAATAACTCATGACCTTCTCCTCCCTTCATGAATAAATTCACTCCAACCTACAAATACCCTTCTAGACAAGTTAATAGTCTCTCTCAAACTGCAGCTCCCCAAGAAAGTTCTTTATGCGTTCGCTGTCGTAAACTAGGTCATACTTTGAACAGTTGCACTCAACCACGATTCGTGATTTGTTTCAAATGTGGTCTTAAGGGTTTTAAAACTGCAGAGTGCCCTACTTGTTCTCCCAAACCTAATACTAGTACAAAAAACTAACTGCTGACTTGAAACAAAATTTGATTTACTAATATCAAAATATCAAAATTTGAGTTACTCTTCAGTAACTCAAATTTTGATAAGGACGAGTGGACTAATTGGATCAAAACAATTCAAAACTTCTTTGCTTGCTACAAAACCTCTTCTACACTCTACTCCAAAGAACAAGATCTTAATCGTCCATTCGTTAATGTCAAAATTTATGACTTAACTTTATCTGGTTTACTAGATTCTGGAAGCTCAGTAACTATTCTCGGTAATAATTCTCATTTGGAAATTCTTAAACTGGGCTGCAAACTTTTCAAGTCAGATATTATTACTGTCTCTACTGCTAATAATCAAAAAAATAATTCCTTGGGTTATTTTGACTTACCTTACTTATTATGTTTTCCCTGAAATATTCCCTTCTCTAATACTAGGTATCGACTTTTGGAGAAAATTTAATCTTCTACCTACAACCTGAGAAATGCCAAACACTTATCAAGCATCGACATTGCGAAAGCATTTTGGGAGATTCCCTTGAATACTGCTGATAGAGATAAGACAGCATTTTATGTTCCTGGAAGAGGTATGTTCAGATTCAAAGTAATGCCTTTTGGTCTCACTAACTCACCTGCAACTCAACAAAGATTAATGGATACGCTATTTACTCCTGAATTTGAGAGCAAGGTATTTTGCTATCTGGATGATATCATTATTATTAGCGAGACTTTTGATGAGCACATATCGCTTCTCATGAAAGTTCTGGAAAAACTTTCATATGCTAATCTGACTATTAACTTTGAAAAGAGTCAATTCTTGTCCAGTCAAGAATTGACTCTTTTCAAAGTTAATAGTCAGATTAGCATATGAAAGTTTTTCTTTGAAAAGAGTCAATTCTTGTCCAGTCAAGAATTGACTCTTTTCAAAGTTAATAGTCAGATTAGCATATGAAAGTTTTTCCAGAACTTTCATGAGAAGCGATATGTGCTCATCAAAAGTCTCGCTAATAATAATGATGTCATCCAGATAGCAAAATACCTTGCTCTCAAATTCAGGAGTAAATAGCGTATCCATTAATCTTTGTTGAGTTGAAGGTGAGTTAGTGAGACCAAAAGGCATTACTTTGAATCTGAACATACCTCTTCCAGGAACATAAAATGCTGTCTTATCTCTATCAGCAGTATTCAAGGGAATCTCCCAAAATGCTTTCGCAATGTCGATGCTTGATAAGTGTTTGGCATTTCTCAGGTTGTCCAAAATTTCGCTTATTAGAGGCAGACTATAAGCATCCCGACGTGTAACTGAGTTAAGCTTCCTGCTATCTACGCAGAAACGCCATTCCCCATTCTTCTTTGGAGTGATGAGGACTGGAGATAACCATGGACTTTCGCATTGTTCAATGACGTTCCATCCCAGCATCTTGTCAACTTCATTAATTAAAGCCTTTTGTTTTTCAGGAGACAGTCTATAACATCTTTGTTTGATCGGAAGAGAATCACCAGTGTCAATCTTGTGGGTGATTAAGTGTGTGTTTCCCAGAACACCTTTTTCTTCAAAAGAGATTGTCTTGAAGCGTTGGATGATGTCATTAGCGATGTTCTTTTGATTAGGAGTTAAATGCTCATAAGGTAAAACTTTAATATCTTTAGTGTCGATAGCAAAGCATTTAGGATCTGTAAAGTTAAGAGAAGTTAAAACACTAGGTAGAAGATTAAATTTTCTCCAAAAGTCGATACCTAGTATTAGGGAAGGGAATATTTCAGGGAAAACATAAGCTTTAATCAAGTGAGTTTCGTTATTGAAAAGGACAGGTAAGTCAAAATAACCCAAGGAATTATTTTTTTTATTATTAGCAGTAGAGACAGTAATAATATCTGACTTGAAAAGTTTGCAGCCCAGTTTAAGAATTTCCAAATGAGAATTATTACCCAGAATAGTTACTGAGCTGCCAGAATCTAGTAAACCAGATAAAGTTAAGTCATAAATTTTGACATTAACGAATGGACGATTAAGATCTTGTTCTTTGGAGTAGAGTGTAGAAGAGATTTTGTAGCAAGCAAAGAAGTTTTGAATTGTTTTGATCCAATTAGTCCACTCGTCCTTATCAAAATTTGAGTTACTCTTCAAGTCAGCAGTTAGTTTTTGTACTAGTATTAGGTTTGGGAGAACAAGTAGGGCACTCTGCAGTTTTAAAACCCTTAAGACCACATTTGAAACAAATCACGAATCGTGGTTGAGTGCAACTGTTCAAAGTATGACCTAGTTTACGACAGCGAACGCAAAAAGAACTTTCTTGGGGAGCTGCAGTTTGAGAGAGACTATTAACTTGTCTAGAAGGGTATTTGTAGGTTGGAGTGAATTTATTCATGAAGGGAGGAGAAGGTCGTGAGTTATTAGAAGAGTTTGGAGAGTCAACTGAACTTGAAGTGGAATGCTTGTAGTTGAATTCAGAAAAATGAGGACTTTGTTGCAAACTTGGTTCTTTAAATTGTTTGTCTCTGTCTAAGAACTTTTCGTAGTTTTGGCAAGTGGCCAGAAGAGAATCGATGGAGTCAATGTCTTTTAGAGCTACGAAGACTGAATAACATGGGCGAATATTTCTCAAAATAATCTCCAATTGTTCTGTTTCAGAAAGTCTTTTTGAAAGACGAGCGAACATTCCAGACATGATGGATATAAAGATGACGATAGGTTCATCACGACCTTGAGTACGATTCCTAATCGCTTCTAGAAGTTTATGATCATAATCAAAACCACCAAAGTCTTTGATTAGTAAAGAAGAAATTTCGTTCCAAGTTAAGTTTGGATTCTGATTATATTTAAATCTGAACCAATGAAGGGCATTGTCGGTGAAAATTTCGAACGCCTGAGAAATCAATAAGTCCCTGGACAAGCCACGAGCTAAGCTATATTCTTCAAGTTTTTGAAGAAAGGATCTTGGACAGCTTTTACCATTGAAGGTGTGTCTTTTCAAATCTTTGAAGACGTTAGTTGGAGGGAAAGATTGAGGTGGTGGTGGAGGATACGGGGTATGGGTCTGGACAGAAGTTTGAGAAACAAGAGGGGGTTCCATGACAGTCGGTTCAGCAGGAAGGTCCAGTGATGGAGAGTTATTTGCAGTTGAAGGTGGAGCCAAGGATCCGAACTGTTTAGAAATATCGTCAAATTTCAACTTCAAAGTATCGAAACTAGCTTTAGAGTCTGGATATAAGTCCGTATCTATTCGCTCCAATCTGTAAAAAACATGATTAATAAAAGTTTCTATTAATCGTAAATATTTGGTTTCACCTTGTAAAAATTTTTCAATTTTACAATCCAGGTAAGTCAGAGTAGAACCAATTTGAGACAAGTCATCCTCAATCGGAACTGGAGAAGTCAGAATATCTTCGGGGTGAGAATTCGCAACTAAACGCAAAACCTGTTTTTTAAGAAGCAAAACAGTATTAGCTGGTTCCTCATATCTAATCTTTACTTCGTATTCGAGCTCGGCCTTGTTAAGGAATTCGTACTTAATAACCCTTTCCATTGTTATAGTTAAGTGTAGAGTCAAGTGTTATAGAAGTGAAGTGAAGTGAAGTGAAGTGAAGTAATGTAAGTTAAATGTAGGCCTAAACATAATCCAGATGAGTTGAAAAACTAGATGAAGTTTTGTTTTAGAATTTGGAAAATGTGAAAAGGATGAATAGATAAAGATTTAAGAGTGAAAGAGAAAGCAAATGAAAGAGAAAGAGACAAGGCGCAGAAAAGGTGAAGAGTGGAGAAGAACTTTTATGTTGGGCGCCAAAATGTCGTATAAAGATACTAACCTAACCAGAACCTAACAGAAAACAACCAGGATAAAATTTAGTAGTAACAGTTTATTAGTTATTTACAGTGAGGACGATAAAAAAATGATACGATGATGGATGGATGAGATGAGAACAGGTTTTTTATAAAACACAGGTTAAGTAAAAAAAAAGGAAGCGGAGGACACGAAGAATAGGAGACTGGTGGGGTTAATGACCAGGATGCAGGTGTATTTGTTGTTGTAGATGTTGTTGAAATCGTCGTTGTAGGAACGGTAGCGGGCGTACTTGTAGTTACGGCTCGCAGGATCCCGTTGTAGGATCGGCTCGCAGGATCGCGTCGTAGGCACGGCTCGCAGGACCGCGTTGTAGGGACGGCTCGCAGGATCCCGTTGTAGAACGGCTCGCAGGATCCCGTTTGTAGGAACGGCTCGCAGGATCGTGTTTGTAGGAACGGCTCGCAGGATTGTGTTTGAAGGAACGGCTTGCAGGATCCCGGGGTAGTGCGACCCCGGGATAAGGCCTTTAGGTGGTTCTTCTAGTTCAAAAGCTGACGTGAGACTCCAGAATTTCAGAAATGTTCCGCTTTTATACCCTTTTTGGAGAGTTCTAAAAATTATTTAAATTAAACATAATTTTTGTGAGTGGCCAAGAGAGAAAAAGTATTTTTGTAAAAGTATTGAAGCAAAAATATCAGACCGCTAACGAGTTTGAATGGACATTGCCATGACAACCAGATAAACAAGGACGTCAACAAATGTCAAAGTTTGGTTTCAGGCTCGTAATACGGAAAACAACAAAAAAAACATGAAGTAAATGGAGTAACAATGAATATAAAAAGGTAGCGCACCAGCGCGCACGAAGCCCGAGATTGCAGAGTTTCGGAGAAAGCCAAATACAAGGTCACCAAAGGTAAACCCCTTCGCTATCGATTTAGAAGAGCTGATAGTGTGAAAATACAAAGCGAAAATGATTTGTTAATGTGTTCTTATGGTTTAAAACGTTACAGGGTCCTATGAAAATAAAGGTGATACCAAATATACAGCTATGCAGCTCAGCAAAAATCCAGCTGAAAAGCATGAAAGCATGAAAAGCAAGAATAGCATGTAAGTAGCATAAAACTACAAGGCGTTGAATGTATTTCTCTATTACTTACCAGAGGATATGATTCGCATTGTGCGTCTACACGAGTGTGATTCACTAGAAGATGCCCTATCTGTAGTAATGGAGGAAGTGATTTTCCTGAATCAATACCTGCCTATCAACAGATGCAAGGCCAAAGGCCTCAAGGTCCATCGGCCCCGAGATTCGACAATGACGTTTCAATGCGCAGCGCACCTCATCAAAATCCAAATGTCACCCCACGTACAACAAATAATTTGTTTTACACCGAAATGGCTTACCAACCCGAATATCCCGCAGAGTACCTCTATATGATGGAAAGAAATAATGACACTTACCAATACCCGGACGCAGATAATGTCGAATATCCCGTAGATGAGTGCGCTGCTTTCGAAAGCCAAACTCAAGATTATGCCCAAACTTCTGAAACTGAAAATTTTCAGTAACAAGCCTCGGAGACAGACCCCCAGAAATAATACACCTAAATAATCATGGTGCACTAAGATTACCCCATATAGAGATTGCCGAGATTGGCACTAAATTCATGATTGAAACAGGAAGCTCTAGATCTTTAATTAGCCCTGAAATAGCATAAAGATACTTTCCTGAATTTATATACAACGAACCATTCGAAGTAATGAGCACTCACACGCGAAGTTATCACAACGAAGTTATAACTATCCCCCTATTAAAGACATTTCGAAGCACCAACACTCACAAATTTTATCTGTTTGAAGTTGACAGTAGTTTTGTCGGACTGATAGGCTCCGACTTACTGAAACAATTAGATGCAATCAACGACATGAAGAACCAAATACTAATCACTCGAGACACAAAGATACCCATTATTTACAGCCCACCTTACAAAGTTCACATTGAACGCCGATCCGAAACACGTGCGAAAATTCCTGTTGACCTCCTTGAAGGAGAAGCGATTATTAGTTTCATAAATTTTGGTAACGGTGTTAGGACCCCTGCCGCATTAGTAACCTGTACACAAGGGTATGCTACGACGGTTATTCAAAATGCTTCAGGTGATCATTATGACATAGATTTCCAACAACTGGCTGTTACTAAATATGAAAAGCAAGAGATTTAAGTTAATAACATTGGTTCAACGGATGACGACAACAGTAATGAAATTTTAAAACAAAATCTATCAAAACTCCGCTTAGACCACATGAATTCTGAAGAACGAAACAAAATCCTTAACTTGTGTACAGATTACAAAGACATTTTTTACACCGAAAAACTGCCACTGACATTTACTAATCAGGTTAAACACAAAATCAGGACTGTCAACGAAGATACCATATACGTAAAACCGTATCTCAACCCCGACTGAATCCGCTGAAATCAGAAATCAGGTAGAGAAATTACTAAATGATAATTTCATACAGGAATCCCACTCACTTCGGAGTGCTCCTGTGCACCTCGTACCAAAAAAACTCGATTCTAGCGGAGAACAAAAGTACCGAATGGTTATAGACTACAGACGATTTAATGAAATTACAGTTGACGACAAATACCCTCTCCCCAACATAACAGACCTTTTCAACAAACTTGGCAAAAGCTGCTATTTCTCTGTACTTGATTTAGCAAGCGGATACTACCAAATTGAGGTATAAAAAGAAGATCAACCTAAAACTGCGTTCTCAACCCAATTTGGACACTATGAATTCCGTCGAATACCGCTCGGGCTTAAAACAGCTCCAGCGATATTCCAAAGAGATATGGACAATGTTCTGATCAGACTTCAGGGCACTGTTTAATATAGTTTGATGATATTATAGTATTTTCCACGAGCCTTGAGGAACATTTGACGAAACTAAAAGCGGTTTTTGATAAATTGAGAGAACTTGAAAGTGCAATTGGATAAATCCGAGTTTCTGTGCAAGGAAGCCGCTTACCTGGGACACACTATTACGCCTGAAGGACTGAAACCAAACACGGAAAAAATTGACGCAATCTTAAACTACCCATTACCTAAGACCACGACCGAAATAAAAAGCTTTTTAAGGCTGATTGGCTATTACAGAAAATTCATTAAAGACTTCTCTAAAATAACCCAACCTATGACTGCATGCCTAAAGAAGAACAGTAAAATAGTAAAAACTACTGGTTAAAATTGTAAAGAACTACTGGTTAGTGCACCACTTTTACAATACCCCGACTTCACTAAGCCATTCATATTGACGACAGATGCCTCCGGCTTTGCTGTTGGTGCAGTGCTTTCGCAAGGCACCATTGGAAGTGACAAACCAATATGCTTATGCAAGTCAAACATTAAATGACTCTGAAAAAAGATTGCTGAAAATATTGAATTGCTTGCCATAGTATGGGCAGTGAAACATTTCGGCCCATACCTTTATGGCAATCAATTTACAATATACACCGAACATAGACCACTAGCATGGCTCGACTCTCTCAAGAAAGCAAATAGCAAATTGACCCGTTATAAACTAAGATTAGGCGAATATAACTTGAAGTTAGTACACAAAAGCGGAAAACACGACACAAATGTAGATGCTCTCTCCCGAATACGTTAAAACGCTTTAGGTAATGACAAAATCGACCAAAAATCCACAGACGTTAATGAAGGGGACACTGAACCTGACGATCTCGATAAACACATACAGCAACTGATAGACGAATTAAAAAACCCTGATGACCTCAACGAATACAATCGACAATTAGCGGAAGAATTAAGAAAAATAGATGAACCAGTAATACCTACTCGCGGCAATTCTGATAGTAGCACTATAACAGTACCCTCTGATAGACCCACAAATTCTAGCACAAACACTGCACATTCTGCTAATGACATGGACACAAATGGAATCCCAATACTACATGAAGCCGTTGATACTAAACCTTATCAAAACTTGGTAGAAGTTTGGTTTAAAGACGAGTTATCAGTCAAAGCTGTTCCTCAACCGAAGCAAAAGATTCTGTAGGTCTCATTACCATTAAATAACACCGACCTAATTAAACAATTTCTAAAAGAATATATAAGACCAAAAATTAAATACTTCATATTCTATGAAAACAAAGAACATAGACGCCTATTTTCGAAAGCAGTCATTGAGTTATTCAGAAAAGACACAGTAGAACACTACGAGTGTACTGAGAGAGTAATTAACGTTACCAACGAAAATGAACAGGAAGAAATAATCAGACGCTACCATATCGGCAAAACATGTCATCGTGGAACAATGAAACCATTTCCCACATAAAGCGTGTTTACTTTTGGAATAACATGGAACAAACAGTAACTGCTATCTTAACTCCTGCGAAACTTGTAAGCGTATGAAATATGACCGAAGACCCTTTCGACCATACTTACAGCTCACCCAGACTCAGACAAAACCTTTCCAAGAATTATTCATTGACTTATACTCCATAGAAAGCAAGTATTACTTGACTATTATTGACGCATTTAGTAAATTGGCCCAATCTTTTGAAATTCCCGACAGATTAACACCTGAGGTTGTAAGAGCTCTCATAAAATACTTCTCGTTTTATGGCGTTCCAACCAGAATAAGCGCAGACCCTGGCTCAGAGTTTAATAATAAACTTATGCAGGAATTACTTACATTCTATAAAGTGGACCTTCATATTGGTACCCCGCATAATCCCAATTCCATGGGATTGATAGAACGATTCCATTCAACGATTGGAGAAATATACCGATTAGCAAAATATGATAGGAAATTTACAGATGCCGCATCAGTCATGACGTACGCGATATTGGCATACAACCAAACTATTCATTCGACCACTGGACTTACACCGGACTTACACCCTTCGAAGTCATATTCGGTCATACAGAAAGCAATAATCAATTTAATACAGATTTTGACAAACAATATACACAACAACTAGTCAAGGAACATTCTATGAGAACTCAGTATTTGTACAAGTATTTAAAAGACAAAACAATGGCTAGGAAAGAAAAATTACATCAGAACAGGACCGGAGAAACTGACTTTGACATACACGACGATGACGTTGTTTTTGTCAAAGGTGTAAATACGCGTCGCGCTAAAGATAAAATAAAAGTTTCAAAAGGCTAAGGTAAAAGGCAACCTTACAAGAAACGTAGCGATTTTAGAGACCAACGCAAGACAAACAAAGGTTAAAGACATCCGACGTCCTCCAAGGTTCGTCATGCTTCTGATCCAAGTAGTAATGACCCAGGGCCTTCAACTTCAAAATATTGAACACAACCCTGGTGTTTTCCCGGTCAGAGAAGGGACAGCTCTTATTAGTTACGATAAGTGGATAGTTATCAAGATATTAGATGTTAGGCTTCTCAAAGAAGATTTAGATTTAAATATGAATAGATATAAGGAATTAGCTGCATAGTGATTGGGTCGATGCCTGTGCGGAAAGAGACCAGTTTAGAAATCTGTTAGACTCACTTGACGAGTGCTACCATACTCACGAGTTGAGCCTTCAGAGAATATCATCGCTTGAACAACAGTTACAACAAGCAAATCAAAGTATACAACAGCTGATAGACCAAAAGGCTGAGGAAGACACAGAAAAAATATCTCTCTGTTCCATGAGTTGGTCGGGCAAGTTCATTTGACTCCAACACAGCAGCCAAACCCAATAATAAATAACTTAAGAAGTACTAATAAGAAAACTACACCGCTGTTAAAAACAAGAAAACACTTTAAAAAATCCAGAAAAATAAGTAAAGTTATTGTCCAGACCCGGAACCGGCTACAGAAGCTTAACAGTTGCCAGACACCGGAAAATAATAAAAAATCAGGATTTTCAAGATTGCTACAGGAAAGAACTGAAGAGTATCAGAAAATAGTCACTGATTTAGAGCTGAAAATATCGCAAATCGAGATTGAACTGCAAAATATGGCTACTGATTACTCATAATCAGAAGCAGAACAAATAATAGAACTAGATAAAATAATAGCAGACAGCAACACAAATTTACAGAGAGTACATGAGCTTTCGCAACAATCACAACAATGCCTTCACAAGAACTGCCCGGTATCTGAGGTCGAGCCTAACACCGCTCCCTTCAAGATTACCGCCAGAGAGGTCACCATCATCGCATCTGACACAGGTAACACACCACCGGTGGAGTTGGAGGCTGAAAATGTAGGTTTACAGTCAGACCTCCAAGATGCCCGAATAGAAACCCAGCATCTACGTGACCTCCTGTCAAACGCACTCCAATGTTATGCCAAAGAACAGAGTGAGTTAGTCGAACTCAGAGCTGCAACATCTGAGCTGCTACAACTACAACGCCAGAACGCGGAATTGGTAGGCATTCTAATTTAGGACGAGGAGGATGAGACCAGCAAGAAGGATGAGCCCACATCACAAACTCTGGTCTTGACCCCCCTCAACGTGAGTGTTGCAACGCCCACTGCTGTCCCGACCAAGAAACAGCGTCGCCGTCGTCGTCGAGGAGGCACCTCACAGCTCATCAGCGCGAGCGCCGCGCCGTTAAGTGACGCGCGTGTCACGCTGCCTGCTGAGTCGTGTGTCATGCTGCACGCTGCCGCGAGGGCCGCGCCGCTCGCCGTTACACGCGTTGCACCGCTCGCTACCGCGACTGCCGCGCCGCCCGCTGGCACGTGCATCGCACCGCACTCCAACACGAGTGTCCCGCCACTCACCTCAAATCGTGCTCCGAGAAGAACAATAGCAAACAAAAGAACTGTAGTTTATTCAGATAAGATAGGTGTAGATTTTGGTATGGTTTTGCATTATGATAATTATAATATTATATTAATATATGCAAGTGACAAATAATTGTTGTCCTAATAGTTCCTTTGAGGATATAATAAAAAAGATAGCTGTAGGGAATTTTGATAAAAATACTACCATTGTAATTATGGTAGGAAACCACTCAAACATTAGTCGGAGTGCATTAGATACCGGTATAGAGGTACTGCTCAATTTATATAATAAGACGAAGTGCAAGCTTATTCTCTTTTTTGCGCAGGTAGACGATAGAGATTCCCTGGGACGTCCGGCAAAAATCATATCCGTGGTCTCTTTGAAAAACTCGGGCTAAGTAGTATAGTCTCTGAGTTTTATAGGTCAGCGATTCGGATATATATATATATATATATATTGGTTTTGCTGGTTCTGGCAGGTCAATGGCTTTCATGTTCAACTTATCGTTTTTTGTCTTGTTTTTGTTGTATTCCTTCACACTTTTAAGTACCTTATCCTTCATTAGTACAGTTGTAAATTCTGCGACTATCGGGTGTGACGAATCTTAGGCATTCAATCTAAAAGTATCTTTAATATCGTTCGTCTGAACTTCAAAGTTCAATGTAGTTAATACTTTTTTCACTGTTTTGCAAAGTTCATCTTTATTTTCTCCTTGTGGCTTAGGAATAATCCGTATTTCAATACATGTGGAACGAGATTTTTTTTCCAGTATTTCAAGCTTTTCTTCAAGGTCCTTGATGTTTTTTTTTGTTACCTTTCTATCTTTCTCTAATATGATTATTTTCTCCAAAAACTCATCATATTTTTTAGACATCCACTCGACACTGTTTGTAAGCTCTATATTCAGATTTTTCAATTCATCGATAGTGATTTCAAGGCTTTGAATCTCTTTTCCTGTTCTTTAGAGAAAGAGTCAAACATCTGTTTCATCATTATAACTATATGTATATTGTCAGTTTCATCGAATTTGCGTTTTTTACGCTCCGTGATATTATTTAGCAAGTCGTGCAGGTCCGGTGCTGAGCCATGATGAGCACGCTCGTGTGACGCCATTGCGAAAGAACTCGATTCCATTGACGTCATGCCATGCGGAGCTTGTAATGCCGTTGTCATCGTCGTCGGTGTCGCTGCCGTTACTAACAGCGAGGCAGGCGGGGTGCGCTTGATCATATTACTCAGAGTTTGATTCAGAAATACCAGGCGAGCAAAGGCATAAAGGCGATGTGTTAGGCGAGGGGTCTGGTTACAGTGGGCGCGATCGACGAGTTAGTACAAAATCACTTTCCGTCCACTATAACTTGACCTTCCTAGTTACTTTTACTCTCTGTTTGCATTCGCGAGAGGCACCACTGTTTTGCGGCTTATGCACTCCTAATATTTTCACTGATTTTAATACGAGATTAATGTTAGTTTCTCAAAATAATTACAAAATAACGTCTGTACCTACATCTCAGAGGTCCGGGGGAAGGGGGATATTGGTCAAATCAAGTCCAGTCCAGTCCGGCTAAAGCCAATGGCTATAATGACTTGCTTTTGCTTTAAGTAATTTTTGCATGATAAAACGTGAATTCTATTCATTTTGTTCCCGAAACGTAGCAACTATTTATCAGTAGTAATGTCGATTTATAAGGTTGAAAAAATTACAAACTTGAATTGATATTTTTTTAAACTATAATAGTAGTTTATGTGACTGCTACATAATGCCTAATTATGTACAGTTACATACACTAGTTTATCCACACACATATCATAAGCTCTCTTTGATGTGTTCAGGAACCGCATGTTTGACCGGCATTGTGGCTCTGCAGTTGTTTTTAGCTTGTTCTGTAGTACCAACTTCACAAAAAAACTAGGGGCGGCACGCAGGCGGGCGTTGGCGTTCAAAATTTTAATGTCATAATATGTAGAAAAATTACCCATTATGGTCATAATGTGTATTTTTTCAGATAAGAAATGAGTTTTTACCAAGTAGTTTAACATTATGCTGATCGTAACGTGCGGTTTTCGTACGCAGTAAGGAGGGTTTATGATACGTGTGTAGATAAAAAATAATTCAAACTCGAAATCGTGAGAACAAGTCGGGGTTGGGTTTTGATCACGGACACCTGATTTTAATTACTAGAGTTGTTTAGAAGGATAGTTGACTATATTCTTGAACTTTTTATCCTAGTCTTAATTGTAGGAAACTTGTTTTGGATTCATAATACCTAAAACAAAATATTATTAGTTGCACGACGTTGCCGCTTCGTGCAACTAGCTTAGGCGTTCTTTCAGTACATACGAAAATAAGTCTTGTAGTAATAGGTAAGACTCATTTTCCTCTGTGATGAACATGACCATTCCATAACTAGATCGAGGCTTGCTTAATTTAGTTATGGAAAGGTATTGACAACTCACACTAACTGAGTAAGTTAGGTAGGGCATTTGTTTCTAGATGGACTGAAATGGTTTAATAAAACAAAACTTTCTAATGTAAGTAGGTACTTAAAATTTATAATATTCCTACTTAATACAAATGATATAGTCAAACTCAAACTCAAACTCAAAAGTACTTTATTACTGTAGATATTTACATATACTTAGCAAACGTCATTTTTTGCCTCCTACATTGGACCACTGTGGGAGAAGAAGGGCGTAGAAACTCCCACAGATTTATTTTTAGATCTCTTTTAAAAATAGGTTGTGCTTAACTAATACAATTATGATTTATTTTTATTTAATAAGCTGGAATAAATAATTACAAAATTATTAACAGCAAGGTCTGTGTTGAGCCAGATTAACCCCATACAGTCCTGTCATTTAAGTAATCTTGAACATTGTAATATCCCTTTTTCGACAAAGTCGCTTTAACATGCTTTTTAAATTGCTCAAATGGCAATTTCAAAATCTCCAGAGGTATCTTATTGTAGTAGAGAATGCACTGACCCTTGAAAGAATTGCTAACCTTCGCGAGTCTAACATGGGGCGCACATAGTCTGTGATTATTTCTTAAGTAAACATTACAGCTATCGCTAAGTTTGGAAAATGTTGTAAGGTTCTTGCGTACATACATTATATTTTCGAAAATAAATTGACTAGCTACTATTAGTATGTCAATTTCTTTAAAAAGCTCTCTTAAGGAGTCTGTTCGTTTTAAATTATAAATTGCTCTAATAGCTCTTTTCTGTAAAATAAAAATAGTTTGAATATCCGCTGCTTTCCCCCACAACAAGATACCATAGGACATCACACTATGAAAGTAACTAAAATATACTAGCCTAGATGTAGCCACATCCGTGCTTTGTCTGATGTTCCTAACAGCGTAAGCCGCAGAACTTAATTTACCAGCCAATTTATCTATGTGGGGTCCCCACTGCAATTTTCTATCAATGGTTATTCCAAGAAACTTCGTATAATTTACTAATTCTAACGTGCTGTTGTCTAACACTAAACTGGTCTCAACTTGCCTGACATTTGGAAGTGAGAATTTGATACACTTGGTTTTACCAGCGTTTAACGGATGGAGCTCAATCCCAATAAGTGTTACCACATATCTTTTACCCGTAACATCAGAATCATCCTGGCGCAGTACAATATTAACGGTACTTGCCTCGAACGGGTTAATGCCATTCGCGACCTCGGTGTGTTGATGGACAGCAAGCTCAACTTTACTCCTCACATATGCAATGTTGTAAAAAAAACATTAAAAATGCTGGGATTTATCATGAGAGCCTCCAAGCCCTTCAGGAATACCAGCACAAAAATACTACTATTCAACACGTTAGTTAGATCTAATCTGGAGTATTGCTGTCAGGTATGGAGTCCGTTCTATCAGGTTCACAAAGATAATTTGGAAAGAGTCCAAAAGAGATCTTTGCTACCTAGCAAATACCACTCTTAGTCACTTAGAACTTCGGTCCTACACAGAACGACTGAATCACTTCAAAATTACACCTCTCACCGTTAGAAGGAAAGTACTCGATCTGAAATTCATGCACAAGGTGCTAAACGGACAAATAGACTGTCAGCAGATACTGGACTCGTTCAGTATTTCGGTGCCGAGTAGACTTCCACGCCGCGGTACCTACAAACTGTTCAGAGAGCGTCAATGGAAAACAAACCTTGGCATAAACTCGCCCTCCACCAGAATGATACGCCTGTACAATACACTGCATAAAAGTCAAACCACAGACAACGATGTATACCATGATACGTTTCATACTTTCCGATCTAAGCTTGATTCCCACCTAACTTCGAACTAAACTAAATTAAATTGAATTATTATAAAAATCAAACAGAAATGTATTTAGATATGCACCTATATTAAATTAATTTAAACTTAACTTAAATAATATTTGTAATGTAATTAATTAATTGTAATAATTATATCACTCAGAACTTGTTATATACTAATGAACTAATGCTTCGAACTGTATTTTAATGCAAGCTGTGTTTGCCTATAAGTGCCGTTGGCGGACCTGAACCAATAAAATAAAATAAAAAAATAAAATAAAATAAAATAAAAACAATAAATTATTAACTGTGAACCAATTCAAGGTTAAAGTCAATACACCATTAACATCATCAAATTCTCCTTTTTGTCTTTCAATTTTGAAGACCAGTGAAGTATCATCAGCAAACAACACTATGTCGTTTAATTTCTCCACCATGAAAGGCAGATCAGTAATATATACCAGGAATAAGAAAGGGCCTAATATGGAACCTTGTGGAACGCCCATTTTAACACCCGATCCATCAGATTTTACGCCGTTAACTTCTGCCTTTTGAATTCTATTGCTTTGCTTAGGTATGATCTTAGTCGATACAACGCTTTATTTCTAACTCCGTAATGATTTAATTTAATTAATAGCGTATTATGATCAACACAATCAAACGCCTTCGACAGGTCGCAAAAAACTCCGATAGCATCCTGTGCGGCCTCCCTTGCAGAATAAATATGAGATATAAGGGTAATACCTGCATCCGTAGTCGATTTACCCCTAGTGAAACCGTATTGTTTGGCGTGGAGTTGTTTTGTACGGTTGAAGTGTGAGAGCATTTGATTGAGTATAATCTTTTAAAATATTTTACTTAGTGTTGGAAGAACAGATATTGGTCTGAAATTTGAAGGATCACCCTTATCTCCCGACTTGAACAGAGGTATCAGTTTACTGTGTTTCATGAGGTCTGGGAAAGCCCCATCGTCAACACATTTATTGAATATATAAGCTAAGTGTGGCTATAACTAGAATTACTGAACCAATGACTTCGACTGATATACCCCACAGGTCTTCCGTATTTTTTAAGTTAAGTAATTTAAACGTTTTGACAATGTCCTGGGGATATACATGATGAAATTTTAAATATACATTACTGGCGCTAGTGTTATTTTTTAATAAAGTCTCTGCTTCATATGGAGATGAATTTAGACGGTCTGTTGTGAGTAAGGGTACACCTTCCTTATTGTTCTAATTTATCGGGGAAACAAAATAAAAGTGTACATAGAATGAACATGCATCTATACAATATAACGTGTCATCATAGTGATGCTATTTTATATTTCGACATGAATAATTTTATTCATAACTTTACTTTGACTCAGGATACTATGTACCTGTCTCATAAAACAAAAAAACGAGTAGCTACATTGTTAGCGTATAATATATGCGACACAGTTGTAAATACTATAACGCAGTCGCCTTCAGTTTTAGTTAGTATTAGTACTAATAGTAGTGTTTTAAACTAGATAGTTCGACAAAAGAGGACCCCTCAAAACATAAGAAAATTTTACAAAATAAGCAGGGGCAAATTTCTGGCAATCAAATGAAAAATACTAGGACAAAGGGTAAGCCCCACTTAAATATTTCCCATCAAAACATGCAGGGGCTACCTGGCAAAGAACTTGTATTATAATTATTTCTTAATCATTCAGACACCGATGTTATTTGTATTACAGAACACTGGTTAAAGGAAAATATGATGTCTTTCAACATAAATAATTACAAATATGTCAGTTGTTACAATAGAAAGACTGCCGATAGAGGTGGTTCTTTAATCTTAGTAAAAAATAATATTAAGGTGAAACAACGGAAAGATATTCTTGCACTTACTGTAGAAAGACAAATAGAGGTATCCTGTGTTGAGTTGGATAGCCATATTATTGTTTGTGTCTACAGACCTCCGAGAGATGAAAACGGCCATGGCAATTTTGAAATGTTCGAGAAAATTATGGAGGATGCCCTCATTATACTTTGTAATAGCAGAAAAAAGTTAATTATTTGTGGCGACTTTAATGTAGATTTGCTTGCAGATACAACATTGAAACAACGATAAATAACTCTGTTCAAATAATTTAATTTATGTCATATATTTCTAGAGCCGACTAGAATTACACTTACCAGCCAAACTTGCTTAGATAACGTATTTTGTGACTGTGCATTCACAAGTAAAAATGTAATTAACTGCTTACCCTCCGATCACAGTGGTCCAACAGTTTCATTCCCACTTGCCAGTAAAATAGGACTGATCCATCATTTTATAGGCCTATTCCATCCCATAGACTAGAGACGTGTATGAAAAAGTTAGATATAAATTTGCCAGTACTGGATTTTGATGAACAGATCCCAAACAAAATCTACTCAGACTTCTTCAACATTATTCAGACAGAATTCAATAAAGTTTTTAAATTAAAGAAAGTCAGTGACTACAACGGTAAATCTAAATTTAATGACAGGGCAGCGTTTGGAATTCGTAAAAGTAGAGGTATCTTATATGACCTTTATGAACAAAAAACCTATAACTTTGATCGAAAATTTCATGACTATGTTAAAAAATATTCCAAAACTTTCAAGTTGGTTTGCAGAACTGCAAAAACTTTACGCATTAATAGAAAAATTCAAAATTCAAATAATAGAATGAAAACAGTTTGGCAAATAATAAACCGCGAAACTGGCAAAGTTATACCAAGGGACAATGATTTCTGCCCAAAGATAGGTGATGATGTTGTTAAATTCAGCGCTGATGTTGCTCGAGCTTTTGAAACATTCTTCACCAATGTACCCTTACTCACAACAGACCGTCTAAATTCATCTCCATATGAAGCAGACTTTATTAAAAAATAACACTAGCGCCAGTAATGTATATTTCAAATTTCATCATGTATATCCCCAGGACATTGTCAAAACGTTTAAATTACTTAACTTAAAAAATACGGAAGACCTGTGGGGTATATCAGTCAAAGTCATTGGTTCAGTAATTCTAGTTATAGCCACACTTAGCTTATATATTCAATAAATGTGTTGACGATGGGGCTTTCCCAGACCTCATGAAACACAGTAAACTGATACCTCTGTTCAAGTCGGGAGATAAGGGTGATCCTTAAAATTTCAGACCAATATCTGTTCTTCCAACACTAAGTAAAATATTTGAAAAGATTATACTCAATCAAATACTCTCACACTTCAACCGTACAAAACAACTCCACGCCAAACAATACGGTTTCACTAGGAGTAAATCGACTACGGATGCAGGTATTACCCTTATATCTCATATTTATTCTGCATGGGAGGCCGCACAGGATGCTATCGGAGTTTTTTGCGACCTGTCGAAGGCGTTTGATTGTGTTGATCATAATACGCTATTAATTAAATTAAATCATTACGGAGTTAGAAATAAAGCAATGGATCTACTAAGATCATACCTAAGCAAAGCAATAGAATTCAAAAGGCAGAAGTTAACGGCGTAAAATCTGATGGATCGGGTGTTAAAATGGGCGTTCCACAAGGTTCCATATTAGGCCCTTTCTTATTCCTGGTATATATTACTGATCTGCCTTTCATGGTGGAGAAATTAACTGACATAGTGTTGTTTGCTAATGATACTTCACTGGTCTTCAAAATTGAAAGACAAAAAGGAGAATTTGATGATGTTAATGGAGTATTGACTTTAACCTTGAATTGGTTCACAGTTAATAATTTATTGTTAAACGCTGGTAAAACCAAGTGTATCAAATACTCACTTCCAAATGTCAGGCAAGTTGAGACCAGTTTAGTGTTAGACAACAGCACGTTAGAATTAGTAAATTATACGAAGTTTCTTGGAATAACCATTGATAGCAAATTGCAGTGGGGACCCCATATAGATAAATTGGCTGGTAAATTAAGTTCTGCGGCTTACGCTGTTGGGAACATCAGACAAAGCACGGATGTGGCTACATCTAGGCTAGTACATTTTAGTTACTTTCATAGTGTGATGTCCTATGGTATCTTGTTGTGGGGGAAAGCAGCGGATATTCAAACTATTTTTATTTTACAGAAAAGAGCTATTCGAGCAATTTATAATTTAAAACGAACAGACTCCTTAAGAGAGCTTTTTAAAGAAATTGACATACTAACAGTAGCTAGTCAATTTATTTTCGAAAATATAATGTATGTACGCAAGAACCTTACAACATTTTCCAAACTTAGCGATAGCTGTAATGTTTACCTAAGAAATAATCACAGACTATGTGCGCCCCGTTTAAGACTCGCGAAGGTTAGCAATTCTTTCAAGGGTCAGTGCATTCTCTACTACAATAAGATACCTCTGGAGATTTTGAAATTGCCATTTGAGCAATTTAAAAAGCATGTTAAAGCGACTTTGTCGAAAAAGGGATATTACAATGTTCAAGATTACTTAAATGACAGGACTGTATGGGGTTAACCTGGCTCAACACAGACCTTGCTGTTAATAATTTTGTAATTATTTATTCCAGATTATTAAATAAAAATAAATCATAATTGTATTAGTTAAGCACAACCTATTTTTAAAAGAGATCTAAAAATAAATCTGTGGGAGTTTCTACGCCCTTCTTCTCCCACAGTGGTCCAATGTAGAGAAGCGGCAAAAAATGACGTTTGTTAAGTATATGTAAATATCTACAGTAATAAAGTACTTTTGAGTTTGAGTTTGAGTTTGACTATATCATTTGTATTAAGTAGGAATATTATAAATTTTAAGTACCTACTTACATTAGAAAGTTTTGTTTTATTAAACCATTTCAGTCCATCTAGAAACAAATGCCCTACCTAACTTACTCAGTTAGTGTGAGTTGTCAATACCTTTCCATAACTAAATTAAGCAAGCCTCGGTCTAGTTATGGAATGGTCATGTTCATCACAGAGGAAAATGAGTCTTACCTATTACTACAAGACTTATTTTCGTATGTACTGAAAGAACGCCTAAGCTAGTTGCACGAAGCGGCAACGTCGTGCAACTAATAATATTTTGTTTTAGGTATTCTGAATCCAAAACAAGTTTCCTACAATTAAGACTAGGATAAAAAGTTCAAGAATATAGTCAACTATCCTTCTAAATAACTCTAGTAATTAAAATCAGGTGTCCGTGATCAAAACCCAACCCCGACTTGTTCTCACGATTTCGAGTTTGAATTATTTTTTATCTACACACGTATCATAAACCCTCCTTAATGCGTACGAAAACCGCACGTTACGATCAGCATAATGTTAAACTACTTGGTAAAAACTCATTTCTTATCTGAAAAATTACACATTATGACCATAATGGGTAATTTTTCTACATATTATGACATTAAAATTTTGAACGCCAACGCCCGCCTGCGTGCCGCCCCTAGTTTTTTTGTGAAGTTGGTACTACAGAACAAGCTAAAAACAACTGCAGAGCCACAATGCCGGTCAAACATGCGGTTCCTGAACACATCAAAGAGAGCTTATGATATGTGTGTGGATAAACTAGTGTATGTAACTGTACATAATTAGGCATTATGTAGCAGTCACATAAACTACTATTATAGTTTAAAAAAATATCAATTCAAGTTTGTAATTTTTTCAACCTTATAAATCGACATTACTACTGATAAATAGTTGCTACGTTTCGGGAACAAAATGAATAGAATTCACGTTTTATCATGCAAAAATTACTTAAAGCAAAAGCAAGTCATTATAGCCATTGGCTTTAGCCGGACTGGACTGGACTTGATTTGACCAATATCCCCCTTCCCCCGGACCTCTGAGATGTAGGTACAGACGTTATTTTGTAATTATTTTGAGAAACTAACATTAATCTCGTATTAAAATCAGTGAAAATATTAGGAGTGCATAAGCCGCAAAACAGTGGTGCCTCTCGCGAATGCAAACAGAGAGTAAAAGTAACTAGGAAGGTCAAGTTATAGTGGACGGAAAGTGATTTTGTACTAACTCGTCGATCGCGCCCACTGTAACCAGACCCCTCGCCTAACACATCGCCTTTATGCCTTTGCTCGCCTGGTATTTCTGAATCAAACTCTGAGTAATATGATCAAGCGCACCCCGCCTGCCTCGCTGTTAGTAACGGCAGCGACACCGACGACGACGACAACGGCATTACAAGCTCCGCATGGCATGACGTCAATGGAATCGAGGCTCTTTCGCAATGGCGTCACACGAGCGTGCTCATCATGGCTCAGCACCGGACCTGCACGACTTGCTAAATAATATCACGGAGCGTAAAAAACGCAAATTCGATGAAACTGACGATATCGAAAGAAAGAGTCAAACATCTGTTTCATCATTATAACTATATGTATATGTATATGTATATACATATAGTTATAATGATGAAACAGATGTTTGACTCTTTCTCTAAAGAACAGGAAAAGAGATCCAAAGACTTGAAATCACTATCGATGAATTGAAAAATCTGAATATAGAGCTTACAAACAGTGTCGAGTGGATGTCTAAAAAATATGATGAGTTTTTGGAGAAAATAATCATATTAGAGAAAGATAGAAAAGATAACAAAAAAAAACATCAAGGACCTTGAAGAAAAGCTTGAAATACTGGAGAGAAAATCTTGTTCCACATGTATTGAAATACGGATTATTCCTAAGTCACAAGGAGAAAATAAAGATGAACTTTGCAAAACAGTGAAAAAAGTATTAACTACATTGAACTTCGAAGTTCAGACGAACGATATTAAAGATACTTTTAGATTGAATGCCTAAGATTCGTCACACCCGTTAGTCGCAGAATTTACAACTGTACTAATGAAGGATAAGGTACTGAAAAGTGTTAAGGAATACAACAAAAACAAGACAAAAAACGATAAGTTGAACATGAAAGCCATTGACCTGCCAGAACCAGCAAAACCAATATATATATATATATATATAAATAAATTACAAATTACAAATTACAAAATTACAAAATTATTTATTTAGCATAAAGTTTGGACAATACAGAGAGTTTTAATATCATACAGTAACAAGAATATTAGTGAGGGTAGATGTCCGGCGGCTTGCTTGCGAAGCGCGCACTAGGAGAACCTGCATACACAACACAGCAGATCCGCGATCGCAATTTTAAAGTTTTATTTGTGTGTTAAGTTTTATTTGGGTTTAAGTTAGGTTAAAGTTAATGTTTTAATTTAATACAAAGTTTTAATTTGTTAGCGAATAATAATTATATTATGTATATAATATATTAATTAATTTTATATTAATAAATTATTAATCAATAATTTTCGGAAATATAATTTAAATAATATTTGTGTGTATTTATATAAAATGTATTAATTATTAAAATATATAAAATCTTATTATATAACATTTAAATTGTGGCATTCAATAGATCTTCAGCAGCGTCGTAAGTAAGCGTCGTAAGTAACCATTTAGTGACTCGGTGTTTGACCTCTCTCATCGTGAGTTGTTTAAGATCACACGACTTTGTTATTTTATTGTAGACGAAAGCGTGGAGATATCTACCGAATCTACGAGCAAAGGTTGTTTCAACTCGAATGGTGGGGGCTTGGTATATTCGTTTTGTTAGAATGGCGTCGTGATTTGGTGATGTGATTAAAGCCTGGTGGGTAGTGATGGTAGCCTTCAGCAGGTAAAGTTTCCTGACGCTCAAAAGGTGACAGTCGTCATACAAGTTGGCGGTGGGATATCTGCGAGGTTTCCGAAGCATGACCTTTAGTACAGCTCTTTGAGCTCTTTCAATTACCAGCATGATTGTCTTTTGTGCACCTCCCCACACAGATAGACAATAGCTGAGTACTGATTGACAGATCGCCTTGTAAATTAATCTGAGTAGTTTAATGTCTGCACCGTGTCTAAGGATTTTCATAATATATATCGACTTTCTGATTTTTTTAGTTACTTTATTAATGTGTTCTTGAAAAGATAAGTTTTCATCAAGGGTTACTCCTAAATAAGTTATATTGGTTGTACCCTTTATTTCAGGACAGTCGTAATTTAGCCCAATTTGATCACATTTATGAACCTTGATGCTCTGTAAGAAAGGAGGAGCTGAAGCTCGGGTTTTGTGAAATGAGACGAACTTTGTTTTAGTCGTATTAAGGGTGAGTAAGTTTTTACTAAGCCACTCGCCCAGGCGAGTCATGCCTTTTTCTGCTGCTTAAAAAGCCCCACACCAGTCCTTTTCCTGAAAAATTACCGCAGTATCGTCTGCGTAGCAAAATAGTTCAGCGCATATCCGAATCGCTGACCTATAAAACTCAGAGACTATACTACTTAGCCCGAGTTTTTCAAAGAGACCACGGATATGATTTTTGCTGGATGTCCCAGGGAATCTCTATACCTGCGCAAAAAAGAGAAACTTCCCTGGGGAAGTGAGATTCTTATCTGGATAAGAATCTCATCTGAATCTGACCTAGAAGCGATCAAGAAGCAATGACTCTATATCACATATCTCGCAAAACATACTTATAAAAAATTACATTATACCCCGTTATTCACTTCACTAATCAAACAAAATGCAATGTTCTTTTATCAGGCTATAACAAACACTACACATAAAACACAACGCTTAAACACAATTATTTATTTTGTAGGAAAATCTATTTTTGTATTTACAATGACATTCTGCCTAACTTTTATTCCTATTCGTTACTATTTATTATATATATCGTAATGTACGAATTGTAACTAACTTTAAAGCGTAAAGGTAGTAGAGATAAGTACGGTGACACAAGCGATACATGCACTCGCTTAGGTTGGGCCAAGGTATAGCGTAAAGGTAGTAGAGATACGTACGGTGACACAAGCGATACATGCACTCGCTTAGGTTGGGCCAAGCTATAGCGTACAGGTAGTAGAGATAAGTACGGTGACACAAGCGATACATGCACTCGCTTAGGTTGGGCCAAAATTGGGAGGTTAGCTGTGCATGCTATAAAAAGGGCGTGCGCGCCATTTAGCGAGTCAGACCTCTTAGTAGCGGGGGCTATCTGGCCCCTAACATGCCGCTATCATGCCCGTTGACTATGAGCTGATGTCCGCTCATAAAATCGGGTAAGCAGGCAAACTCCTCCCATATATATCATATACACATATATATCGCCCAAAAGGGCAAATTGCAGATAGAAAGCCTTCAGCATATACCGAGGCCATGGCTCACAGTTAATTCTTAGTAAGACAACTGTAAACACAAAGGGGTTGTTTTTAGTCCGTATACCACACGAGCTGATGCCCGCTCAATATGTGAGGACCCGGACATAGCAGGGAGGTCTGGCTCCTGGGCATGGGTAATTCCATTTTTTTCCCCCTCCAACAAAAAAAAATAAAAAATTAGCGAGTCAGTCTATAACGAGCAGTCTTACGGCGCGCACCTCCTCCCACATTATTGGACTAGCCGGTCCCTGTGACTAGTGTGGTTATTATGTATCTAGTACTCCCCGTGTTCAGTGTGATTGTTCTGTAACTAGTGCTCCCAGTGTCAAGTGTCATTATTCTGTGTCTAGTACATGATTCGTTCCCTAAAGTTAATAAACAGTGTTATAACGAAGCTGTTGTCTCCAATGCTCGAGTACCTATCACATCCATCCTCGGGACGCCCTCAGCCATCGGTCCTGACCCTTCTGCGACATCAGAAGCGGGATCACCTCGAGCACAGGAGAAATATGCCACAGAAAAACTTCTGAGAAGGCTACTGGAAATCAAATACCAGATGATGATGCACCTTATCAATGCTGTCAAGAAATCATCAGCTGATTGCTGCCACAATTGCTGCCACTATCACGGAATTGAGAGTGCAGTGACCAAGTAGCTCCTGGACTCGAATATGGAGGAAGAAGCAGCCGGCCATGAGCCGAGCATTCTTCTGCCTCGGTTGTGGTGAACCTGTCGACGTCGTGACGTTGCTGTTCAGCATCTGCGCCAGATCCCAGCGTCGTGTCGATCCATAGTCAAGACACCCATTCGAGAAACTGAATCATTTGGTGAGCTATACCTATATATTTTTTTATTGTGACTCAAGTACCGCGTGTTCGCTGATGAAATGAAAGATTACGAATAAATTAGTGGAAAGCTCAGAAAAAAAGAGACTCAAGGCTTTGATAATTACAATGTTGTCGATACTTTCCAAACTGAGATTAATTGATTAATTGTAAAGCTTATTGCGTTCGAAATCCGTGATTCCGGCGTTTCAGTACGGAACGACGACGGAACGTATGTGTGTGGCGGGCCTTAGCAGGTAGAAATGTACTTACTCTGTGGTGATGGTGGTTGTCAAAGTGTCAAAGAGCAGTGTCCCCACCTTAGGGTATTTTCCCCTAGATTTAGGGGATTTTTGAAGGTTTAGGGGATTTTTTAGGGTATAAAATTATTTAGGGGAATATTGAGGATAAGAAAATATGTCTGGGATTTTTTAGAGAATGTTTTGATTTTCAGTTCGCAAAAAATAATAATGCGTGACTGCGTGCATCCGAACGTAACTTTGTGTGGTGATGTGCCGTTCTCGATGTATGATTTTAAGAAAAAAAACACTGAACATTTGGAAGAAATGGAAACCCAAACAATGGACGCATTCCATGAAATAATAATGTGTGTGTTCTCTTCAATTTGTGTTATATTTTTAGAATAAATTATTAGGGGAATTTTTTTGAGAAGTGCCTAATTTAGGGACAATTCACGAGGAGTCCGGGGAAAATCAAAACCAGAGGGTGGCAACACTGCAAAGAAGTTTCATTGATTGAGGTCGAAGTGTGTTTTTGTGTGCTCTCTATTATTTTCTACTGGCCCGGCTTTTCTCAATGGACAATGATAATAACCTGGCTTTAATTTGGACCCCGATTGCTTTACGATTTGTTTATCATGTCTAAACGAGGAAAAACGCTAAATAGTCAAGCTCGTGAATAAGTGGTGAAATTGTACGACTAGGTATTTCACACGTGAGTCTGATAACGGTGGGCCACTTTTACACACAATAATACCGAGCCACCCTTCAGCACCGGTAAAATTATGGCTCTGCTGAAAATGGGGAAAAGTTGTATGTAAAGCAAAGGGTTTTTTTTACAATGAACTAAGTATATCCCTAAGTGCGGATAGCAGTGATTACGATGAAAACTCTTCTGTTAGTTCAACTGAATAAACAATTTCGATTCTATCCGATTGTTTTGGTAACATCCCTAGTGTTAAAAAAGTGGATTTCATGAAGTTTTGGGTTAGCTGTCCAGTTGCTTCTTAGTATGGATAGACTATAGGTAATGACATTTTCAACAAGTGTCATATCAATCAAACTGACAACAAATCAAACAAGCAAATAACTAACGATTAATGATAAATGGTACACGTTGGCTGCATACGAACTGTAGCATTGCCCTTTGTTACGCGACTGAGATGGTTATCTACTGCATACGGATAGGGATGATAGAACTGGCAATCGGAGCAGTCGTTAAGACTGTTCAATTTACAAGTTCATAGATTGTAGTTGGGCCTGTGGTTTAATTTTATCTTTTGGTGTAAAGCGGCTCTCTTGTTCTTGAACTGTGATATTCTTTGAGTTGTTATTATTCTAGACAGTTTGTTTTGATTCTATGGCAGGTTGTCCGAGTTGATTTCTGACGCTATTCTTGTTTCGTTGTTATCGCAAATTATTTTGGTTCAGTTCGCTTACTATATGTGTTTTCATAAAATCTGCAATTGAAGCGGTTGAATGATCCAGCCTGCGTAACGCCTTGGGTAACGCCCTAGCCTTTCTACGTACATGGATTACTTGGTGTAGGCTTGTACAGTGCAGCCTTCTTGCAGGAGAGGGATGTGGAGTTATTCTGTTCAAGTCGTAATGATGAGGCAAATTTCAGCAAAAACCTACAGTCTCCTAAGTTCCATTCGTGCCAATTGGAGGTGTTTGCTGTTGCAGATACCGTAAAGCATTTTTTTTTAAATACCTGCAAAAATTGTGTTAGTTACTACTTGAAACGAGATTGGCTTGACACTGAGATTTCACAGCTGGTGATGATTTTTTCTTTTGATTGCACTGTAAATAGAGTGTCTGGAGCCAACCCTCTAGAACTCATAATGGCTGATGGATGATGTATGACAGACACTAGATTTCAATACTTGAAAGTGCGCTCCTAGTTTTCAAGCTGAGTTATATTCTAACATTTTTGTTTCGACAAGATAGGAGGCCGATTTTGCTTTCGTCCATCTCTATGTCTGTCAGTTTCGGTCTAGAGGCCACAGTTTTCAAGCGATCGTCACAAAAAATGGCACGTGTTCCTTGAATTAAAAGTTTTTTTTTTGTTGAGAGCTTTTCTCAATTTTCTTCTTGGGGGGGAGGGGTGGGGGGTTATGACGTCATTAATTTTTATATGGGTTTTATTAAAGAGCTTCATAAGCCGGTTCTAACAATATACTACACCATTACCTTTCGGCCGCCTGCTTTCTAAAAATCAAAGAAATCTTTTCAAAACATACCAAGTTTGGACTTCTCGAAGTAGGAGACGGATTAGTAAAGAAAGAGGATTTATAAAGACCATGACAGTGAGTGAAATAGACTTTAACTATTTTCGTGAAAAGTCAATAGATTGTATTCTAAATCGCAAAATGTAGTTCACAAAGTTATTGGTGCGGCTACTTTACTACTTTTCATTTCTGATCATAAGGTTTTGGAAGCTGATAGGCTTTTCAAATAGTTAGTCCTCTAGATATAATGTCTTTGAATAAATTTGACTTTGACTTCAAAATGACCGTGAAGCAAATCGTCCTCATTTCAAAAAGTGTTTTAGGAGAGATAGACTTTAACTTACATTGTCATCAAATCAATACATGTTTGACGCATAATGAATCCTTATAAAACCTCTTTAGATTACGTATCACTATCTCTTTAATAAAGGTGTACATTTAAAATAGCTTAATTATAATGAAAATAAATCAATGTAAAGAATCAGTCAACTGCTTTGTACAAAACTTAAATATGCAAAAACACACACACACACACACACACACACTCACAAACACACTAAGAAAATAAAGCGCCCCGGACCATATCAGATGCAAAGGTCCCCATCACGCTGGCGGCGTTTCCGCGCTGCACTGCGAGGGAGATCCTCTGCATAAGATAGGATCCGGAGCGTCGGTCATAGCCACGGTCCCTCAGGCGGCGCCCTATTTCCCTAATGAATGCCTTGCCCTGCACTCCCCAGACCCCGGTGGTTTCTATGGCAAGCGGGACGAATATATACTGGCCCAAAAGCACACAGTACTTTTGGGTCTTTATCCTCGCTGCCTCTTCCGCTGCGGCCCCCGGGGTGGACACGGTCGATGCCAGGTGGGAGGGAGCGAATGTGCAGACACACGTCGCATCCCAAAGCAATGACCGTCCCCTCTCCCACGGGATCATGGTCAGGCCATTCGGGCGTTTCCCATCGGTACGACACAGCCCCGCGGGCTCCAATACACAAGGTATATTGGCTGTTACAAGAGCCCGCTTGACGAAGTCATTGATAGAGGAGTGCCAGGACACCAATCATGCCATAACCCTAATGCCTCCTCCGCGAAGGGGATACGAAAACCATCACCATGGATATTTAAAATAAGAGTGACAAGGTCTCGCACCCCATGCGACGAAGACAAGAAGGCCGGCAGCTCGGTGTCGCGCAACCGTCGAATGCCTAAACCACCGTGCCTGATGGGCAAAGCTGCTTGGCACCACTGAGTGGAAGTCATTTCAATATTGATAATCGATTCTAATGAGGTCTTCAGTACGTTATCATACTCAGTGGATTCCTCCCTACAAAGCCACATCGGAGCCGTACGCAACGTGTATGTAAACCTGGGAATTGACAGACAACTCCTCAGGATTTTTAGTGCGACGTGGTACGACTTGGATGCCAAGAGAGCTCTTGTTTTGGCCGATAAGACACCTGGGATACCCTCGGGGAAGACTGGTGCACCCAATAAAGTAAAGTTGGATTTGTCCAGTAATCTTAACCCTGGGGCTACGGAATAGACTTCTGATAGCACTTCCGGGGAGACCTGGCTGGAACAGGGGTATAATTCGCATTTCTGTGGATTCACTTCCAGCCCCAACCTCGCTAACCCCTCGACAAGTGCTCTCAGATCCTCGATCACTACTTCCGGGCTGCCTCCGATGGTACCGTCATCCAAATACCATAAGTATAGAGGTGACCGCAAGGTGGACACTACATTCTGAATTGCGAGGCTAAATATTAAAGGTTCCAAAGGATCACCTTGCTGCGCCCCCACCTGAGACTCCACCAACTTGTCTCCTAAAAATAAGTTACTCGATCTGTAATAACATTGGTGTAGAATCGGGTACACTGCAGGAACTTTCTCCTTTATCATGAACAAAATTGAGTCGCGCTCGACTGCATTAAAAGCGTTGCGAAGATCGACCTTTACTACAATATTATTTGTATCAGCCCCATACAGGGCAAAGTCCCGAGTAGCATGTATAGCCGCCTCGCAACCCAAGGGTACGCCAAAACCCAATTGGCGGGGCTGCAGAAATGAAGCCATCTCCTCTCTTACGGCGCGACACCCTAGCTTAGCCACTAAGCGACGGATCACATTGCCTATGGCAATAGGCCGTAAGCCTCCATCCTTTTTTCGAAGGGCACACAATGAGGCACCGTATAAAAAAGGACAAACTTCCCTATTTACTGTTGAGATGTACAGCACTAGCTGCGTGTCTCCACACTAGTAATGTTGACTGGTTGCTATGGTTACATTCTCTTGTTATGTAGATTGTGTCGTGGTAATGTTTCTATGAATATAATATGGCTTGTGATAAATAACAGAGTTTGCTTATTCTTCTACATAAAACCTCAATATGGTAGCAGATCGCGTGCAGTAAGTAAATAAAAATATATTGGGTTGCGATCCACGAAAAATAATATCGGCGAAATTTATAAGAAAGAAAGATGACAGCTGCGGGGTCTCTCTTGCCGATTTTGACTGAAAATTCAAATTTCAGTCATTGGAAATTTAGACTGAAATTACTGCTGGAAGAAAAGCAATTAAGCAATGTATTATAAAATGTATATAAAAGAGATACCGATAGATAAAGATGCTCTAGTATTATTTTTGAAAGATGACTCACGAGCTAAATCAATTTTGGTACAATGTCTGAGCGACAAATATATTGACATTGTAACAAATGCGAATACGACCAAAGGAATGTTAACGTCATTAGAGGCAATATTTGAACGGAAAACAGTCTGTAACAAATTTAATTTAAAACGGAAGCTCATAACAATGCGGTATGACAATGAAAGCAATTTACAACAATATTTCCTAAGATTTGAAGGAATTCTTAGTGAATTAGCGGCAATCAACGTAAACTTCGATGTAGAAGACCAAATTTGCTATCTGCTGTCTTCTCTTCCAAAGATATACGATCAAGTAATTACATCAATAGAGACTATGGCTTCCAAGAAACAGCTAAACAAAGAATTTGTTAAAGCAAGACTACTGGATATGGAGACAAAGTTAAAAATGGACGGAAATAGTAAAAGTTATGAGAATAACGCCTTCCTCACGTGCCACTCCTGCGGGAAACGTGGACACAAGTCGTTCGAATGCAGAGGATCAGACCGACCGAGTAGAGGACGGTCATTGATACGAGGACGGAGCTACCAAAGGGCGCGTGGACGCTCATTTAGAGGAAATTCAGGTGCACGACATACAACGTATCAACATGCTTCAGCAGCAAGCACAGAAGACGAAGAAATAGGTTTCATTGCTAGTGATATTATTGCTAATGTGGGTGAGTGTGGTAGCATAGAACTAATTGTAGACTCGGGATGTACGGAGCATTTAATAAATGAAAAATATGAAAATTATATGACGGATATTACGTACTTAGATAAAAATGTAAAAATATTCGTAGCTAACGGCCAATGTATTACAACTAATAAAAGAGGTAAACTTAAAATAAAATACCAAAATACTAAGATCAATATTGATGCTCTAATTGTGAAAGATGTTTCATACAATTTGTTATCAGTGAAAAAGATTGTCGAGGCAGGTTTTAAGGTAAACTTTAATAAAAACAATGTTAAAATATTTAATAAAAAGACATATTTATGCGGCAACGTGCATGGAAAGTTGTATAAGTTACAAGCAGAATTATGTAAATACGAAGTCTGTAATGTTACTGATGCAGGAGATCTATGGCATAAACGTTTAGGTCATTTGAATAGGAAAAGCCTACATATATTAAACTTACCTGTATCTGATAGAATTTGCAGTCCTTGTATGGAGGGTAAAGCCACCAGAAGCCCATTCACGCCTGTCCCAAAGCCTAGAACGAGTATGATAGCCGAGATGCTTCACACAGACATAGCTGGACCTATCAGACAACCAGGACCTAATGGTGAGAAATATTTTATGACAATTATTGACGATTTCTCTCATTTTTGCGTAGTATATCCCCTGAAGAGCAAATCTGAAGCAACAGAACGACTGATGAACTATGTATTAAGAATTGAAAACGAAACGGGGAATAAAGTAAAAAAAAAATAGATGCGATAATGGTGGAGAGTACACTGCCAATAGTTTGAAACTTCTATGCAGAAATAGAGGGATTACTTTAGAATATACATTACCGTACACGCCACAACTTAATGGCATATCAGAACGGATGAACCGCACATTATGCGACAAAACGAGGACTCTATTAGCGGAAACCGATTTGCCAAAACATCTATGGTGCGAAGCGATACAATGTGCAGTTTACCAATTGAACAGATCGCCATCATGGGCCATATGCTTCAAGACACCCAGCGAAACATTTTTTGGTAAAAACGACCTATCGAGATTGAGAGTATTTGGTTCCAAAGCTTGGGCTACTATAGTACCCAAACCGGACAAGTTAGCCAAGAGAGCAAAACAAACAAGAATGGTAGGTTATGGAACTGTTGGTTACAGATTATGGGATTCAGAAGAAGATAAGATAATTATTTCCAGAGATGTAAGATTTGATGAAAGCGACATTAAGTTCAAAAATAACGAAGAAATGAAACAAGTAAGGTATATTCAAGACAAAGAAGAAGAAATCAATACAGAAAAGAAAGATATAGTAGAAGATGAAGATGAATTTAAAGATGCAGAAATGAACAATGACCAAACTGAAGAAGAACCAACCAGACCCAAAAGAACAATAAAACCTCCTGCTTATCTTAAAGATTACGCGACAAATGTAGAAAACATAAATGAAACTAACATTGTTATATGCCTTAGTGCAAATGCACCAGAAACTTTCGGAGAAGCTGTTAAAGAATGCCACGTTCACGGGAGAACAAGAAGAAGAAAGATATTCTTTTTAATAGAAGATACTGCCGTGAGTTAACAAAATAAAATTAAAAAGAAATTGCACTAAACGATTTTTTTTAACTATAAAAGACACAAAAAGAGAGTTGAAATGAAGTACCGAACTTATTTTAATATCGTGAAGATTATTTTTAAGCTATTACATAGCTTCTATCGAGGGCCTTGAGCGCGGGGACCGAATCCAGAAATTCCGTAACGAAAAAAAACCTCACGCTCCCCACTCCGACGGGCACGGAGGTGTGGCTTGAAGGCCGTGCATTGTCTAACGTCGTTTCTTTTCGGCAGTCTTCGACACAGAGTAATTTATGTCATCGACACGGTGTGCGTGCAACTAGACGTATTGTACGACTCTACGAAGCTCGCACGAATCGAGATGAGCTGCTCCGAAATCGGACGAATACATAAGCAGCTGTTTATGAGAAAGTATATAGGTATTTATGTACAACAGTGAATAGCTGTACTTGTAAAATTTGTGTATAAAGTGTTTTGAATATGAATGAACAAAGTGCATTTATTATTAATGAAGAAAGTCACGAAAAAAAAAGTGAAAGAAAATGAGTGAGTACTCTATATACATACATTTTATTATTATCACAAATGCAGTATTAATTTTGAATTGAAAATATAATACTGCTATAAAGATAACCTAAATTTTTGATATAAAAAAGAGCGATATTAAAAGTAGCCCTCTTTTATACACACAAACACACACACGCGTATAGTTTAAATTCTCAATTTAGATTCTCAATATGTATATATATATGTCGGATCCGATTAAATTAAAGCCGTACGGACTTCAGACGGAACGATAAGCGGGTCACGGGACGGGCGCACCGCGCTCCACCGGTTGTCTGTGGCTCGCTTCGACAAAATCTCGGTGCTCGATTCGAACGGCAACGTACTTCACTTTCTGTTGGCGCGTTCTAAAAGAAACACCTTGGGACTGTCCTCTCGTTCTGTGCTGCGGTACCTACAGCTAAGTGTGATTGTGATAACCACTGATTCATAAGACATTGTAAAACTGAATATTAAAGTGTACTCTGGATGGTCATTTAGTATTTCCTCTTTGTCTGATCTCCCGCGCAACGCCCACGATGTCTGATGATGACCCTCTAGATCCCCAGAGGCCCTCCTATTCTGATGTTCCTACATCAGAAGTGGGATCCAATCAGGCAAATGAGATGGCACTAAATAGCGGTAATGATCAATGGAGGCAAATGTTTGACCTTCAAAGTTCGCAAATGCGCGCCCTCATACAAGCGATAAAATCTCCTAGTTCGAGCAAGCTGGTGACTATTCCCGAGTTCAATCCTGATAAGCGTGATTCAAATGCAAGATCTTGGTGCGCGACCGCAGACCTGTGCTTCAAAGATAACCCCGCGACAGCAACGGGTGGACATCTCATCGTGACACTGAGCAAGGCTTTGAAAGGCGTCGCTTCAACCTGGTTAGCGCAAATATCCTATCCTGGCATTACTTGGGATGAGTTCAAGGAACTTTTCAAGGCGAGATTCGTAACTGTGGAAACAAACGCAGCTACCCTCATGAATCTGAATAACGAAACACCGCAGGACAATGAAACGTACTCTGCCTTCGCAAGCCGTCTAATCTCTTCGCTAATGAGCCGCTGGAATGAAGTGACTATCGAACAAATTGCGGTGTCAATTGTGCTATCCCATCTCGCGCAAATTGATAACCGTTTAAACCGACTTGCATTCACACGGGACGTTACTACCCGCGCTGGGTTGCAAAAGGAATTACAAGCGTATGCCTACCTAAAACGCAAGGCTCCAGCTGAAATTACTACTCCTGACCCTCAAGATAACTCTAAAAGGCCTAAGATCATGCAGCCATCGAAGATCAAGTGCTTTTTTTGTGACAAAATGGGCCATAAGCAAGCCGATTGTTGCATGAAGGGATTATATCCGAAGAAGCAGCCAGCTCCAGCTTCCCAGACCAGTCAGCAGCAGCAGCCGCAGGCGTCCGGCAGCCGAACTGTCATCTGCTACCGATGTGGACAACCAGGCCACATCTCGACGCGCTGTCCAACCCCGGCGTCAGCATCAGCCTCCAGGCCTGAGCGTCGAGTCGACCTATGTGTGGTTGAGCCCTCAGCCGGAGAGTTGATTCACCGTGGTGAGCATTTTATTTTCCATTATGACTCGGGTGCAGAGTGTTCTTTGATAAAAGAAAAGATTGCTAATAAATTCAGCGGTAAACGCATAAACAATACTGTGAACCTTGTAGGCATTGGTAGCAACAATGTTGCAAGTACATTGCAAATTCTTTCTGAGGTTGAGATTGATGGATGTACAATGGAAATCTTATTTCATGTTTTGCCCGATATTTACCTACGCAGTGATATTATGTTAGGTAGGGAAATCTTGAATAATGCCTATTGTGTTGAAATGACCGCTACGAAATTCACACTATCTAGGATTTGTGAGGTGAACACCTGCGACATATCTCAAGTAGGTGGTGCGCCGGTCAATGAACTTATGAACATTGATACCGATATTCCCGAAGATAAACGATCCGTGTTGCATAGTGTACTACAACCATTCGCGGATTTTTTTATCGCCGGTTTTCCAACCACCCGCGTCAAGACCGGTCAGTTAGAAGTAAAGTTGATTGACCCAAATAAAACTGTGCAGCGACGTCCGTATCGTTTATCCCCGGATGAGCGTAAGATAATGCGTGATAGGGTAGACAAGTTGTTACGCGCAAACATAATTAGACCGAGTTGTTCACCGTTCGCGAGCCCGGCGCTCTTAGTAAAAAAACATGATGGTGCGGATCGTATGTGCATAGACTATCGCGAGTTAAACAGTAACACAGTACCCGATAATTACCCCCTTCCCCTGATCATAGACCAGATTTCGAGGCTTCATGGCGCTCATTACTACACAAAACTGGATTGCGCAAGCGGATTTCATTTAATTCCAGTCCAGGAACAGTCAATTGAGCGAACTGCGTTCGTAACGAACGACGGGCAGTACGAATATCTTACCATGCCCTTTGGCTTACGAAACGCCATATCCGTGTTCCAGAGAGCGATCATGAATGCCCTAGGTGAACTAGCTTATACGTACGTGGTGGTTTATGTTGACGATGTCCTTGTCATTTCCGAGAATGTAGAGCAAGGTATAGAGCGTCTAAAAACTGTGATTGAAGTACTCACAAAGGCAGGGTTTTCTCTAAACCTCAAGAAGTGTTCCTTCTTAAAAACCCGGATAGAGTACTTGGGTTTTGAGATCGAAGCAGGTGAAATAAGGCCGAATAAGCGTAAGATAGAGGCTCTCTCCGCATTGCCTCCACCACAGTCAGTCACACAGGTGAGGCAATTCATAGGTTTAGCCTCTTACTTTCGCCAGTTCGTGCCGAACTTCTCCCGTCTAATGAGCCCGCTACATGCCTTGACATCCGGTAAGTCCCAGTTCGAATGGACCGCTAAACACGAAGATGTTCGACAGAAGGTAATAGAGTCTCTCACTACAGAACCTGTTCTAATGATCTATGACCCACAGTATCCAGTGGAGTTACATACCGACGCTAGCAGCGAAGGTTACGGAGCTATTCTGATTCAGATTGTGGATGGTAAGCATAGAGCAGTAGCTTATTTCAGCAAGCGCACAACACCAGCAGAGACTCGCTACCATTCGTACGAATTGGAAACGCTCGCTGTCGTTAATGCTATCAAACATTTTAGGCAATACTTACATGGACGTAAGTTTGTGGTGGTAACAGACTGTAATTCGCTGAAATCTTCAAGGAACAAGATTGACCTGACTCCAAGAGTTCACAGATGGTGGGCTTTTCTTCAGTCCTATGACTTTGACGTGACATATAGAGCAGGTAAGCACATGGCACATGTCGATTTCTTTTCTAGGAATCATATTCCAGTCCCTGAAAAAGAGCCTGTTGTCAAATGCGCTCAGAAAATCGTCAACTTGACCGAGCTTTCTGAAAACTGGCTTCATGCAGAACAGCAGCGTGATGGAGAGATTGTGAAGCTGGTGGGTAACCTAAACGATGGACACGTGAACGAGGATCTAGCCAAATCTTACGAGATACGATCAGGTGTGCTCTACAGAAAGGTCCAGCGAAATGGTAAGACAAAATGTTTACCCATAGTTCCCCGTACAATGAGATGGTCGGTCGTGAACAATGTTCACGAATCTCTGATTCATCTTGGGTGGGAGAAAACGCTGGAAAAGCTTTATGACCATTATTGGTTTGAAGGTATGAGTCGTTTTGTAAGAAAGTTCACGGACATTTGTGTTACTTGCAAGGTTGCCAAGAAACACTCAGGTAAGGTGCAAGCTCAACTTCATTCGATACCAAAGGCGACAGTTCCATGGAATACAGTACACATTGACGCTACCGGAAAGCTCAGTGGTAAGAATGATACAAAGGAGTATGTCTTCGTACTGATAGATGCTTTTACCAAGTATGTGCTACTCTATCATACAAAGAACATTGACTCTAAGAGTAGTATTCAGGCCGTAAAAGATAGTGTAGCTATATTCGGAACTCCTATGCGTATAATTGCGGACCAAGGGAGGTGTTTTGCTAGCAACGAGTTCAAAACGTTTTGTGAGAGCAAAAACATTGGTCTCCATTTGATAGCGACAGGATCGTTTAGAGCCAACGGTCAGGTAGAAAGAGTTATGAGCGTTCTAAAGGGAATGCAGTAGAGTCAAGTGGTGATAAATCGTGGCAGGATGCATTAGGCGATGTGCAACTTGCGTTGAACTGCACTGTGAATAGAGTAACAAAAGTTAGCCCTCTAGAGCTCATGATAGGAAAAGTTGCTCGTCCGCTAGACTTGATCGCCGGTGATGACGTAGAACAGACGTTGGATCTCGATGAAATTAGGCAATCTGCGTCGGTACGGATTGAGAAAAACGCACTGTATGATAAACAGAAGTTTGATGCAACTAAGGCAAGGCTGAATAAGTTTTCCATTGGTGACTTTGTTTTGATTGAGAATGAAGAGCGGAACCAAACTAAATTGGACCCCAAGTTCAAAGGTCCATTTAGAGTGATAGAGGTTCTGGATGGTGACCGTTATGTCCTGAAATCATTGAGTTGTAAGCGAACTTACAAGTACGCACACGATCGGTTGCGTAGAATGCCAGAGGGTCAAATACCAGTTGAGGTTTCAGATAGTGAAAATGATTCAAGCGAAGAGCATGTTGATGCTGTGACGATGACGATAGAGTAATGTGTGCACAGTTCGGTTGGTCGGCTATACCAGGAACCATGTCGTAGTCGTAGCTCGTTGGAAGTCGGTATTTGCTCGCGGAGAGTAATCCGTGGGTACGCGATGGGCGCATGGTTCTGGCGGAGGCCGGGTCTTCTTGAAGACTAGAAAGAGTCATAGTGGACTCTGTGAAGTGATCCCTGGAGGGGATGCACTGTTGCGACTTGTGATTGCGGTCCATGAGAAGGATGCGTAATACAATGTTGAGGAGCTATTGCAGCTCATAGGCCACGAATGTGACACTTGCTATAATCGGAATTACTGTTGTGTTGTTGTAACCATTTGATAATGAGATTAATGGTAGAGCTATTTAGCTTTAGTTTGATGGTATTTGATACTCTGTGCAGTTGAGGTTGTGACTGTAAATATTTAAGTAAACTTTTTATGATTCTGAAACTACATTGTAAAGTAGAGCCTAATAACTTTTAAGACAAAGAAGAAGACAAAGAATTATTAAGAGCGGTTGATATATTGCATGAAAGAGATCCTTATGACTTATTGCTACGTGATCCAAACTCAACTGCTAACGTTGATTTACAAAATGCATCTCTGCATAAACTTGGCGCTGTAGCTAAAAAAAGAGAAAATTTAATGGATTATCAACAATTCTATAATTTAATGCGGATGGCCCATGATCAACAAAGAGGTATTCTTATGACTATAATTCATGATTTACAAACTTCAATTCAAGAACCATTTCAATTTTTTTTTACGGGACCAGCAGGTACTGGAAAATCATTCGTTATCAAACTGATTATGGAAATTTACAATAGGTTAACTGATAATGATGGTTACTGCAATGCCTATATTACATGTGCTTCAACCGGTAAAGCTGCCGTGGCTATTGACGGTACAACTGTTCATACAGCGCTCAAAATTTCTCTTTCAAAACTTTTGCCTCTGTCATCAGAAACGTTGCAATTGTATAGAACTCTCTTCAGATATGTCAGAGTAGTGATCATTGATGAAATTAGCATGGTTAGTGCAGAACTTCTACATAAAATTGATAATCGTCTAAAACAAATAACAGGCAAAAACACAGATTTCGGAAGTATAGATGTTATTTTGATCGGAGATTTACGGCAATTGCCACCAGTAAGATCGACACCAATTTACAAGACAATCAGAACGAGCATGATTGGACTGCATTTATGGAGAAAATTAAAATTTTATCAACTCACCACAGTAATGAAACACGCTAATGTTGCATTTTCACAAGTTTTGACAAAAATAGGTAATGGAGATGTACTAGATGAGCATGAGTTTCAACTTATTGAATCGAGATTTTTCAAAAAAGAGGATGTTGCTACATTATGTCCTGATGGAGTTCGTTTATTTTTTTTAAATGAAGATGTTGCCGCCTATAACAATTTGATTTTGAGCCAATGTGAAAAGAAAGTTCTTTCAACGTCCGTAGACGTCATTATTGGCGCTAAAAGTGCTGAGCAAGAAGCTAATTTTAGACTTAAATTACATAAAAAATCTGTTATTGACACTGGAGGACTGCCTTATCACATTACTTTTGTCGTTGGAAAGCATTATGTTATTACAACTAACATCGACGTTACTGATGGTTTGTGCAATGGTGCTGTTGGGAAATTGGTACATCTAGAATTTGATGAAAGTAACACATTAATAAGAGTTTGGCTGGAATTTTGTGGTTCAGATAAAGTGGGTAGGAAAAAAAGGCAAAAAGCAGCCGCTCTAGCAGTGCAAAACAGAGTTGGCAATCTCGCTGTTCCCATTGAATTACGAACAGCAAATATTTCATTAACATCGGATAGAAAATGTATAGCCAAACGCAAAAATTTTCCATTAACTTCAGCTCTTGCTCTAACTATACATAAGTCGCAAGGTGGAACTTTTGACGAAATAGTATATGAGTATAGTAAAGCACATTCTCAGGAACTCGTTTATGTTGCGCTCTCTCGGGTGACTAATATTCAAAAATTGTATATCACGACAAAAAACGATAATTCTACATTCAAGTTTTATCATAATCGAAAGCAAGCTGCATCGACTGCATCTTTGTTGCAAGAATTCAAAAGACTGTCTTTAAATAGTGTTCAGACGATAGCTCAAAGTGTATTAGATTTCATTAGTAATAGAAATGGCATTTCAATAATGACTTTCAACTGCCAAAGTCTAAATAGTCATAAATACGATTTACAAGATTCAGTTACGAGACAAACAAATGTGTTACTTCTTACCGAGACTTGCAAGACGCATGATAATCCGATTGAAATACCTAATTTTAATTGTATTGCTCAGTTCAAACGAGATACTGTTCCAAAAGGTGGGGTAGCTATTTACCAAAATAAAAATGATATTACTAATATTATGACTCCGAATATTGAAATAAATATTGCACACGTTAGCGATGTTAATGTTAGGCGCTCAGTTGTTGGAGATATTTGTGCGTGCTTATGCAAACTTAGAAATGGCCTACAAATAGTTATGGTTGCAATTTACATTTCTCCGAATCCAAAATTGGACGAGGTAGAGCATTTTATTCATCGCACTTTACTGGAGTACACTGAAGAAGGGTCGAAAATACTTGGTACAAATGGTAATAAAATTCCCCCTATCTTGGCTGGCGATTTCAACATTAACTTCGCTGATAAAAAATCATAGCGGTTGACAACTTTTCTATCAAAAACATTGAATTTGAAAATGAATAATGATCCACAAGAGTCCACAACAAAATATGGGACCACCATTGACGCGGTATTTTCTAGGTATTTAGAGGTTTTTTTTGGAGAACATTTTCTGGCCACGTCACGGGATAACACCATCGCAAAACAACATGATTAGTACATCCAACAAGAATAATAACACCCCGCATTCTGACATGAGAAATGTTACTATGGCCTCGTTTAATTGTAAATCCATACATACACAATAAGCCGAAGGCGAGTTTCATAATAATATCACTCGAGAGTTTTAATGCCTAATTATGTACAGTTACATACACTAGTTTATCTACACACATATCATAAGCTCTCTTTGATGTGTTCAGGAACCGCATGTTTGACCGGCATTGTGGTTCTGCAATTGTTTAGCTTGTTCTTTAGTACCAACTTCACGCAGACGGGCGTCGGCGGCGTTCTAAATTTGAATGTCAGTACCAACTTCACAGACAAACTAGGGACGGCACGCGGGTGGGCGTCGGCGTTCGAAATTTGAATGTCATTATATGTAGAAAAACTACACATAATGACCATTATGTGTAGTTTTCCAGATACGAAACGAGTTTTTACCAAGTAGTTTAACATAATGCTGATCGTAACGTGCGGTTTTTGAACGCAGTAAAGAGGGTTTATGATACGTGTGTAGATAAACTACTATAAGTGACGGAGTGACTTTTCTTTTTACTTTAATTTGCTGTCCATATGAATTAACATAATATATCTATAATTTATGACATAGTGATGTATATTTATTTTTGACATCGCCTGTACATTCAAAAACAAAAGACAACAGTAGGAAAAATTTGTTCTAGGATTTTTCGGTACTAGTCAATTTGTGTTTTAGTACATTTGAGTGTTCGACCCATTATGCAGCAGTCACTTTAAGCTCTAGGCAAACATCAAATGTAGTCAAATTGTGTTCTAGACAGTCCAAGACCAACCCGTAAAAGCGACTTTGCCAGGAAAGAAAATTACTATGTTCAAGATTAGGTACTTAAATGACTATGACTGAATGGGGTTAATCTAAATTAACACAGAACTTGCAGATTTTTTTTTCATTATTTATTCCTGCTTATTAATTATAATAATACATATTGTAATATTGTATTCGTTTACAACAAATTTTTAAAAGAGATCTAAAAATTAGTCTGTGGGAGTTTCCCCGCCCTGCTTCTCCCACAGTGGTCCAATAGAGAGAGGCAATTAATTACATTAACTAAGAATATGTAAATATATCAGATCATAGAAGTAAGGTAAATATCTAGAGTAATAAAGACATTTGAACTTTGAACTTTGATCGCGATAATATTTTCTTGTTACCAGTGTTCTGTAATACAAATAGCATCGCTGGCAGAATTATAAAGAACTAATTCTAAAACAAGTGCTTTGGAAGGTAAAACTTGTTTTAGAATTCGTTCTTAATAATGCATGTTTTGATGTGTAATATTTGATTGGAGCATACCCTTTGTCGGAATAAATAAAAAAGTGGTCCTTTCGTAATTAAATTATATCAAAAAAAAACATCCAATCGCATTTTCCTTATGAACCGTGAACCGATTTACAAAATTATTTTTGTATTTGATAGGTGAGAATCTTAATCAAATACTCAATAAACATTGACCCAAAAATCAAATCTGTAGATGACTTTATAGTGGAGTAAAAGGATTCGAAATAAAGCACTTTTTTCTTATCACCTTATAAATACTCAGCCCGCGCTGAGACGCGATGAGATCAGGTTGTCAATTGTGCGTGCTTAGCTGCGCGAGCGCCGCGCGTGCATAGAAAGTTATGATATCCTGTTAAAGTTAAATATGACGGAGAATACAAACATTACTGTGAACGAGTACTTGACATTTGTCCAGAACAAAATTGATGTGCTTGACGAGCTCAGTATTGTGCAAATCTGCATTAACTTTAGTGACGATGAAGTCGAAGCTGGGAAATCAGTGTTGTTCAAGGCGGTGACTGACGGATCGAGTTCAAACTCGAGACTTGTGACAAGAAAAGGAGAAGATAAGAGAAAAAAGAACATTAAAGATATTATGAAGCTATTCAAAGAAATTGAACCCGACTCCCACCCCGTTTTTGTGGCGAAGGACCTAAGCCGACTGCCGCCGGTTACTTTTGACCACGTTGACGTGTCTCGGCTACTAAAGGACATCACAACACTCAAAACGGAGATTCAACAACTGCGCAGTGACAGCAGCTCTAAATCGGAGTTACAAGACTTCAAAAAAAAAGTTCTTGACCAATTAATCGAGATACGGACACAGCGTACCCATGCAGTGGAGTCGGTTCAGCCGCTCGGCGGCGGTGATGCGCGTAGCAACCAGGCGAGCCCCGCTAAGTCCGGCCCGAGAAGAAACGGTTTGTCGCCGGCGGAGGTGAGCTCAGCTGACGACCGGCGAGTGATTACGCCGATTACGCAAACAATGAACAAGGAAAGATTTGCTTCTAGCCCTAAACTGATACCAAAACCTACCTATAGGGATATGATCCTTACTAAACCTCCACTAATGACTAGACGCGAAAGCGAAGACTTTAATAGTGACGTTAGAAGCATCATCGACGAGGCAGAATTCACTGTGGTACAAAAACGAAAGAAACAACCTAGAAAGAAAGCTACTACAAAGACAACTAAGTCCAGGAATATGCACGGCACCCTAGAATCTAGTAGTAGCTGTATTGAGGCGGCAGAAAGCTACGGTGCGATTTATGTATCTCGCTTGAAGAAACATATTACGATAGAAAATATTAAGGCTCATATAGAGGAGCGTGGCATATGTATATGTATTATTAGTGTTGAGCTACTGAAACAAAACCGTGAAACTAATTTCAACTCTTTTAAAGTTGTTGTACCGAGTTCTAAAGTAAAAGATTTTTTTTGGAGAACATTTTCTGGCCACGTCACGGGATAACACCATCGCAAAACAACATGATTAGTACATCCAACAAGAATAATAACACCCCGCATTCTGACATGAGAAATGTTACTATGGCCTCGTTTAATTGTAAATCCATTAAACCTGCCATAGAACACATACGACATATATGCAGATCAGCTGACATCGTTGTTCTTCAGGAGACGTGGCTGCTTCAGCATGACCTCAATTTCATACACGAAATTGACGACAAGTTCGGCGCCTTCTCGAAATCTTCGGTCCACCGAATCTATCCATAGCTCGGCGGGGATACTGCGTGGGCGTCCTTATGGTGGATTGGCGGTTGGCGGCAATTCGAATTGAGTTCGGGGGTAGTCAACTTATAGTGTTTTCTGAGTACATGCCCTGCGATGACATAGACAACCTGTCGGAGTTTACTAATATACTGGCAAACATGAGTGCAGCCATTGAAGAGAGTGATGTACAGGCGGTCTACATGTTGGGTGACTACAACGCGCATCCTAATTCTTTGTTTGGAAAGGAGATATTGTCTTTTTGTGAGGACCAATTGTGGTCCTGTGCGGACATCAACATTCTGGGTACAGACTCCGGGACTTACACATACGTCAGTGAACCACTGTCTGACGACCGATGCAGCGCGTGATACAATCTTAAGAGTGAGAGTTGACTACGATGTATTATGGTCGGATAATTTTCCTTTTTATATTGAATGTGATTTGCAATATGTTGTGGGTAAAACATTTACAAACGTAAATGATATTGATAATCTCAAAATAAAATGGGGCCAACGTGATACTGACCAAATAGAGCTGTACAACAAAATATGCACTAAACAGCTACACTTTTATCAGATCCTAGTCAGCTATTAAACTGTGATATTAAAGAGAACAATAAACATATAACTAATTATATAGATAATTTATACTCTAGTACTATCAAAGTGTTGCAAAAAGCTTCCATATCTAGTCATAGATCTAACTGTAGCTCTTCTGGTACACGCAAGCACAAGAAACGACAGATCGCCGGTTGGAATCACCATGTCAAAGACCTTCATGGACGAGCTCGACTGTATTTTCAATACTGGAAACTTTGGGGCAAGCCAACCATGGGAGATATTTACAATAACATGGTGCAAGCTGTTTAAAAACAAGTTGAAGTGGTGCTAGAATAATCAAGATAAGATGAAAATGAATATTCTGGCAGTACACCAAAGAAGTGAGAACTTTGTTAAGTTCTGGAAGGCAACAAAGAAGTTTAATCACAAGCAAAGCTTGCCAGTCAGTGTCAACGGTGCACATGACCCAAAGAAAATAGCTGATTTGTTCATGAACCACTTCAGGGTCAAGCAGCTTCAGGTCGCTGGGGGTTTGATCGACACTGAGACCGCGGCCAGTCCTGAGACTAACAAGATTCCCCCTCGTCAAATAAATATCGCGCCTAAGGATGTTTTTACCGCCATCAGAAAGATGACCCGGGGCAAGTCATCCAGTCATAACGGTCTCAGTGTGGAGCACCTACTTTACGCCGGGAATGCAGTTTTTACAGTCCTATCAACTTTATTTAATTTATGTATAGAACATAGCTATTTACCAGAAGGACTCATGAAAGCTATAGTAGTCCCTATTGTTAAAAATAGGACTGGCGATCTGTCGAGCTTGTCTAACTACAGACCCATATCTCTCGCGACAATAACGGGCAAGGTGCTTAAAAGGCTTTTGCAGTCCGAACTGAGCTTGGGTTTCGTCCCGGTCTCTCAACGGACTCTGAGATACTTTGTCTAAATAAATATAGTTTAAAAAACACGCTTTTAAAGCACTTCGAACTAAAAAGTTAAATAATAATTTTTAATATAACCTTAAAACAATAATGAATAAAAAATACTATTATTTCTGTGGAAAAAAAGCGTCGGAGCTTTGTTCCATATCTTTCGTACATCGAGCGCCCGACGCTTTTTGTTTCACAATAATAATAGTAATTTTTATTCATTATTGTTTTAAGGTTATATAAAAAAATATTTTTAACTTTTTAGTTCGAAAGGCTTTAAAAGCGTGTTTTTTAGTTTTTTTAAACTATATTTATTTTTCATTTTTAGTTCGAGTGCGCGAGCCGGAAAGTAAGTAGACTGTTTTGTCAATCCCCCAAATACCTTTTAATTTAAACGTATAGCTTTGTGGACTTCTGACTCCTTCCATTTTGCAATGACCGTAAAACTGGACCGCTGTTGCCTAACCCTTGACTAGAGCTGAGTCATGGTGCCTTACTATAATTACGACCAACGCTAACAACACATGACGTAACCGGGTCTAGTAGCATAGGCTTTAGTGAAGGCGGATTCTTGGGTAGCTGACTGTAGCGAGTTGCGACTGCGGACTTAGTCGCAGAACGCATATGCGCAGGAAGTTGCGCAGAACCTTTGGTATTCGTGATGTAGTTCCATGTACTGTTTCATCGAACTTTTTCAGTGCCTTACCGACTTTATGTCATATGCTTGTCTCAAAGATTAAGCCATGCATGTCTCAGTAAACGCTATATTGAGGTGAAACCGCGAATGGCTCATTAAATCAGTTATGGTTCCTTAGATCGCACCCACATTTACTTGGATAAATGTGGTATTTTTTTATTAGAAATTAATTAATCCTGGCAATCCTAATCAGGATAATGAGATAAACTTATGAAATTATTACACTGTCGCTGATTCTTGATAAGTGTACAAAGTTTGAATTGAATCTGTCCGTTTAAAGTGGGTCGAAATCGAGTCCAAAGGAGTCGGTTACACACAAACAAACAAACAAACATACAGGTGAAGCTAATAAAAGCGTGTTAAAAACACCGTTAACTACTACAAGAACAGAAACACGTCGATATACGCGTGTTTCTTATACCTCAGTAAAGCTTTTGATCTAGTAAACTATAATATACTCTATATAACAAGATGTCAAAAGGTAAGGCTATGGCTAAGGTACCGCAGAGTATCGTGGACTTGTTGAAATTCTGGTACGAGAACCAAACAAACAATGTAAGATGGGGCGACACAGAATCTAGTAAATATAGACTAGATTGTGGTGTTCGTCAAGGTGGGCTGACCTCTCCGGACCTCTTTAACCAATATGTTATTGGCTTTGATCGAGGAGCTCAGGAGTGCAGGGGTCGGATGCTCGTTCAACGATGTATGCTTCAATAACCTAAGTTACGCTGACGATATGGTGCTCCTCTGGCCCTCGATCAAGGGATTAAGAAAACTACTCACCATATGTGAAGATTTTGCTAGGCAAAATGGTATGAAATATGACATCCTCAAAACAGAAATGTTAGTTATCAAAGCAGGGAAGGGTCCGGAGACGGTGCCTCCAGTATATTTGTACGGCTCACCGGTTCGGGTTTTGCAGCAATTCAGGTACCTTGGTCATATCCTAGACGAGAACCTGTGTGGTGACGCCGATATTGAAAGAGAGCGCAGGGCCATGGCTGTGCGGGCGAACATGCCCGCACGTCGCTTCGGGAAGAGCTCTGAGGATGTTAAAATTACTTTATTTAGGGCCTATTGCCTCTGCTTTTACACCTGCCAACTCTGGACTAGTTACTCCAGACGGTCCTATAACATCCTCAGAGTACAATATAACAACGCCTTCCGTATACTGCTGCAACTGCCACGTCACTGCAGTGCATCGGGCAAATTCGACGGCGCCAGAGTCCCTGACTACTTCGCTGTCATCAGGTCACGGATAGCCTCGTTCTGGGAAAGAGTGAGAACTGCCAGTAACGAGCTCATTAATGTTCTTAACGGAAACCCATACGAGAGTGGGATCATTAAACACTTGCTCCGCGTGCACCAGGAAAGCAACAGAAAGTAATATTTGTGCCGGTCGACTATGTTAGTCATATTTTCACGTAATGTTAAGATAAGTTGACGACCGTCACAGATAAGGTATATTTATATTCATCACGCACTATGTCTTATGCACGTCATTAATAACATGTACCAACCTAGTATATAAGCTAGGATTTCCTATAATAAAATTAGTCTAGTCTAGTCTCGTATTTGCCTTTTACTTTACTCCCGAAGATGTCGCTCCCCTCATAATTGCCTCTGGCAAAATATTCAATTGTTCAAGTACCTTATTTTAAGTCTTACTTACTTTTACTATTATTGTATTTTTATGGGTTTTTTATTGCCTGAAATAAACAAATTATTATTATTATTATTATAAATATAGCCCATTCATGTCCCCACCGAGGGGCACAGGCCTTTACCCGAATACGAGTAAGATAAAGCTATACTCAACGACGCTGGCTCAGTGCGGGATGGATTGGTATTACCACGTAGCGATAGTAGCCGGGACCTCAGTTTAACGTGTCATCCGAAACACTGAAAGCCCGATAATGTACTTTCTCTCATTGGTACTTAGTCAGGTTTCGAACCTGCATCTCCTGTGTGACAAGCAAGCGTGAAACCCATTAGACCACGGAGCTCTTTCGGTATCACCTTAAAATAGTTAATTAATCTATAAGTAACTGTATTGATATTTTTAATGGTTTTTGAGTTATTAGCGAACAACCCCGGGGCGTGGGGGTAATTGAGAGGAAATAATTTGAGGCCTTTGCAACTGTACGAGCCAGTGCTCACACATTGACGTCCGACATATTGTGCATACTAAGCATTATGTAATTATTATAAGCTAATGTACAATATTATTCTTTTTAGTTGACAATAAACATTCAAGTGGACAATAGTTCTCTTATTCTTCAACTCCTACATAACTACGTACAATCTCAGGCAACAGCGGCCTGAACATTTTGGTCCTTCGAGCAAAGAAACTGTAATTTCGGAGTACTCTGACTTTCGGGGTGATCTCGGTATTTTTATATGGTCTGACTACGCTAGCGATTCGGTTAATTGGCCTCCCACCAGGGGGACTCACCAATTGTATTGAAAAGGCGCAAATAGCGTACGAGGAAATATAATTATAAAGAGGCCCAAGAATAGACACAGAAAGTTCGTTATTACTGTTACAAGCGACGGGAAACTACAGTTCCTGGATAAACCGCAGCTTCAGGATACTACAGTTCCTGGATAAACCACAGCTTCGGGACACTACAGTTCCTGGATACACCACAGCTTCGGTACACTACAGTTCCTGGACACACTACAGTTTCGGGGCACTACAGCTCCTGAATATAGCACAGCTTCGGGACACTACAGTTCCTGGATATACCACAGCTTCGGGACACTACAGTTCCTGGATAAACCACAGCTTCAGGACACTACAGTTCCTGGATAAACCACAGCTTCGGGACACTACAGTTTCTGGATACACTACAGTTTCGGGGCACTACAGCTCGTGAACATAGCACAGCTTCGAGACACTACAGTTCCTGGATATAGCACAGCTTCGGGACACTACAGTTCCTGGATAAACCACAGCTTCGGGACACTACAGTTCCTGGATAAACCACAGCTTCGGGATACTACAGTTCCTGGATACACTACAGTTTCGGGGCACTACAGCTCCTGAACATAGCACAGCTTCGAGACACTACAGTTCCTGGATATAGCACAGCTTCGGGACACTACATCTCAAGACAATTACGACACTTGCTGGGCAATACTTACTCACCGGTACAACAATTTTCAAGCATTGTTCAACAATCAAATAGAACTGTTCATGAATCAACCTAATATTCAAGTTCAAACATCGCAAGAACTCAAGAACCTGTATGACATCAGTATGGAAACAATACATGCAATACAAAATCTCGGAGTGAATACGGCATCGTGGGACCCCCTCGTGATTTATATTCTAACAAAAAACTGGATTCAGTCACATATTCGTCTTACATGGAAACCAGGAAAACTCCAAGGGAACTGCCCACATATGATGAATTTATGGTCTTCTTGGAGGCAAAGTTTACAGCCCTTGAGCCAGTTACCACCGGAAATAATCATAACAGAAGCTACAATAAATACTACAATACCCGGCGACCTCTACAACAAGAGAATGAGCTCACATACACTGGCGGGAAACAGAAGGTATTTATGACGAAATCATTCCATGTTTCGACCGACAGAAATTATCCAGTTTGTAAAGCGGGTCATATTTTAATACATTGCAAGAAATTTTACAACATGCCACCAGAAACCAAACTAAAAACAATTACGGAGTTAGAAGTGTGCCCAAATTGTCTATATTGCCACTATAATAATCAGTGCAACTCAGCTAAAAGATGCCTAGACTGCGAAAGTGTTCATCAAACCAAAACACATGACTTGTAACTCAACAACCGACAAGTCAGCAGCGGGGTCGTCGACATGGAGCGGTCAACGAAATGCGAATCACGTTGCGAGCGATTGCGATGTATTACTAGCCACCGTTCAACTTAATGTAAAGTCAGCTGAAGGAACTTATATCCAGCTACGAGCGTTATTAGATCAAGGCTCACAAGTCAGCCTCATCTCAGAGAATGCCGCACAACGACTAGGGTTACAAAGAAGTCATCTGAATGCGGCTATTTCAGGCATCGGAACATCTACAAGTACTACACAGCCTGGAGGACATATCAAACTTTAGGGAAATGGAAGACATAACAGAAGATACAAGACACATTCCCCAATAGGATCAGAATTGCGAAAAATTGTATCAAAGAACAACAAGACGCCAGCCCGACGGGTGCACCGCAGTCAAAATACCAATGCACCAAAAGTTTAAGCAATCGTTAGGTGGATCCATGAGACAAGCTGTGGCACAATTCAAACAGCTGGAGAAAAAGATGACAAGGAATGATGAGTTCGCTGCAAGTTACAAAAAATTCATTCATGAGTACATACAACTTAACCACATGAAAATCTGCTGTAATAATGTTATAACTGAGAAGTATGTAGTTGGAGAAGAGCGTGTTTATTCATTGTGTGAGCACTTATATACCTATCTTATTACGTACATTATGTCGTAGTTCACTCTAACATCTAGCCTATTGCATGTACGACCATACTACACCTCCCCTTTAACTTCCTTCACCCTCGGGGTAGCGAAAGAAAAATAATTTCTCAACAAAGAAATTATTTTTCAAACCTAAATGGTATGATCGTACCTACATTACAATATTATGAAATCCTACTCTACCTAACTGCATTGCATAAAAGTGCAAGGCAGAGCTATTGTAAAAATGCCGACAAGTTACCTAGAGTTAGACTGCTGTACGTTAGTGACAAATTTTTGAACAAAATAATGACCTAGATAATTGCTAATTACCTGCTATTAATTTATACACCTGAATTTTTAAAACACCTATAATTTTGGATAAATAATAATAAACACTCTACATTTAATTAAACAAATAAACACATCAAATATCTGTTAATAAAATAACTCATCATATTAATCATCTGTCTCTAACACTTTATTAATTCATTCTTACCAAATTTCTGTTCTATAATCTAAGCAAGCATAATACCAATTAAACACAACATTACGTACATACTAAGTGATCCTATAATTTATTTTCTCGACTTTAATATTTAATTATGAATTTACACAAAATTTACTTTTCACTGAATTTTTCCTGTTCTAAAGTAATTATTACTTTTCACATTTCATTTTACTCATGATTCTACGTATTTGAAAAGAAAGAATTATAGTCGCTAGGTACCTAGTGTCACATTAAAACCCAACTTTTTCAGAATTTCAAAAATAAAATAATTTGATCGAATATATAGCGAATATTTTCTATGTAACTTCCTATTGTGGTATCGGTACTATTCTTTCACAGGTACTTTTCAAATACTCATTTCATACATACTTTTACACCTTCGGTTTTTAACCCATATTGAGCATCCTGTGGTTCTCAGTTAACTTCTCTGATTACCAACAAAATATACTCTAGGAAGAAAGATTTATCGTAACTCCTGGTTAGTTACTCCTTTTGTCAGTCAAATCTTCTTAACCTGTCGTGTCTTCTACCATATTATAGTATCTGTGCTTCTACCTACTCGTATGCTATTTTTAAACTTTACTTTGATTTGAAATGATTATGAATTAACTAATTATTTACTCATGACTGTGACACTAGATATTACAAGCATAATTATATGTTAGATGAAACTTTGATAACAAAACCTATGTTCCTGCCTGAAACAATTAATTAATTTACCTCACAGGTTAACGTTTCGAATAGGTCGCTCGATGCATGTCATCGCCGCGTGGATGGTGATGACGGCAGCTGGGCGGACGTGACGCATGTTGATACTGGATACTGCTCGAAGATGCACGTGGTTGTAATCTTCTTGAGTTGGCCGGGATAACCCTGGTCCGCTTCGATGGCCGGGATAGCCCTGACCTGTTCGAGCCGGGAAACCCTCACTCCTCGTCCCGTCGCAGAAAATCTTCATACTGATAAAATAAATCAGGATTCACTCGTACATGTTTGACGGTGGTGCTGCCGATGCTGATGACGGCGCTTTCGGTGGTGGTGGTGGTGCTGCCGATGTTGATGATGGTGCTGCTGGTGATGATGGTGGTTGTTCTTCTTTCTTCTTGGGCTCTTCACTTAACGGCCAAATGGCAAGGTCGCCTTGTAATAAAGGATAAGTGATACGATAGTTGTTGGTAGTAGAAGTCCGTTTATTGAACGTGCGTGTACTTATACACCTACATTATTGCTAACACAGCACTACGTACATTATGTCGTAGTTCACTCTAACATCTAGCCTATTGCATGTACGACCATACTACACTGCAAAACACCCCGGGAACCGAGCTGTATACTCCCTCACTATAGGGTTCTGAAACTGGATTCCCTAACAACTAAACTACGGGTGGTTTTTAACGCATCGGCGAAAACATCTTCAGGATACAGTTTGAACGATCTGATGAACTGCGGACCCAACCTTCAACAAGACCTTCACAAGCTTTAATCCTGCGGTGGAGGAACTTCCGATATGTCTACACAGCGGATATTGAGAAGTTTTATAGACAGATCTTAATATAAGATGAAGATCAACATCTACAAAAGATTGTATGGCGAGATTCAGCATCTGATCCCTTATCAGAATATCAATTATGCATACGGCACAAAGGCCGCGCCATATTTAGCTATGAGCACAATCAAACAACTTGTACAGGATGATAGTCATAAATATCCATAAACAATTGATATTATAAATAACCAGCTATATGTAGATGACCTATTGGCGGGAAGCAACAACTTCGAAGAAGCAAGGTCGACCCAACGGCAACTTATCGACATATTACAAGGCGGAGGGTTCAACCTACGAAAATGGGCCAGCAACGATTCAAGACTATTAAACGATTTATCACAAGATCAAGTGAGCGAAAACATGCTGGACTTTAAACATGCTCATTCTAACAAGACACTGGGCCTACGGTGGAATCCTCGTACTGACAACTTTACATTCCTCTACAATATACAATCCGTCGACACAGCGAAAACTATTACAAAGCGTACATTGCTATCCAATGTATCAAAGTTGTACGATCCTTTGGGATGGCTATCACCCGTAACAGTTAAGACAAAAATTATGTTTCAAAGAAGCTGGATGTCACAAAAAACATGGGATGAACCACTACCGGAAGAAACACAAAAATTATTGAGGGAGATTGAGATAGATATGCGGCATATTAATTGCGTTTCAATACCAAGGCGGATTGGAGATACGGAAAATGAGATCGAGCTACACGGATTCTGTGATGCATCGGAAAAGGCATTCGCTTGCGTCATATACTGCAAAACGACAAACACAGATGGACAAATCACAGTCCGACTAGTGGCAGCAAAAACAAAACTTACACCGCTAAACAAAGCATCGTTACCTAGATTGGTATTGTGCGGGGCATTGCTGCTGACGCGTCTAATGAAAAAGGTAGTGGAATCGTTAAAACAAACGAATGTAACTATAAATGGTTAGACGGATTCCATGATCGTCCTGGGTTGGTTACAAGGAGATCCAGCGCGCTGGAAAATATTCGTAGCGAATCGGGTAAAGAACATCATAGTCACCATGCCCACACCTTGCTGGAACTACACAACATCTGAAAAGAACTGACTGTGCTAGTAGAAGCTCAAACAACAAGAAAACTCAAACAACATGTGCGCTACAAATATCATCAACATTGATACTTGAGCTTCTACAAAAACAACTCTAACACTCGGGTTATAAGAATATTAAGTTGGATATCACGTTTCACAATAAATGTTACAGATATGTTAAACGCTTTGACAGCAATCGTCAATACATTAAAGTCAGCAAGCTTCAACGAAGATATTACACAACTACGACTCAAATTCAAATTCAAATTCAAAAAGAGTTTATTTCCATAAGAAACACATAGGTAACATTTGGAGAATGTCAACTCTTAAACTAACACATGTATAAGGTACAGGGAAATATAGAACTCAATTTGAATTCCGTCACCTCAATGTTTTAGATGCTGGAGGCAAAGAGGCGACTAGAAACCTCCAGCTTTATAAGTTATTTTTTACAGAATTGGAGCAAACACCTTCCCAAGCTTTCTAGTCTTCTACATAATCTGATATTTTGTAGTAACCTTTTTACATAAGTGATTTTTAACAACATTTTTAAATTTATTTACAGACAATTCTTGTAACTCAGTCGGTATTTTGTTGTAAAAGCGAATACATTGCCCTTTAAAATATACATTAACCTTATGGAGCCTAGTAGTAGGTATAGCTAGTTTATTCCTATTTCTAGTGTTGACATTGCGCCTGTCGCTATTCTTAGGAAATTTATCAATATTTTTGTGGACGTACATTAGGTTTTCATAAATATACTGACACGGCATTGTCACAATGTTAATTTCCTTAAATTTACAACGCAATGACTCTTTGGGACCCACATTGTAGATTGCACGAACAGCCCTCTTTTGCAGCACAAATATTATGTTAATGTCTGCAGCGTTCCCCCACAGCAGTATGCCGTAAGACATAATGCTATGGAAGTAGCTGAAGTAAACTAGTCTAGCTGTTTCCACGTTCGTAAAAAGACGGATTTTTTTAACTGCATAAACTGCGGAACTGAGTTTTTTTTATAGCTTATCTATGTGTGGGCCCCACTGAAGCTTATTATCTAAGGTGATTCCTAGGAATACCGTGCTATCTACAATTTCAAAATTTTCACCTTTAACATTAACATTAGCTGAGACTTGTTTAACATTGGGGAGTATAAACCGAATAGATTTAGTTTTTTTTATTGTTAAGTAAAAGATTATTAGCACTAAACCAATTGACTACCTTTGAGATTGCATTATTCACATCGTCAAAGTTCAAACTGCGTCGTTTCATTTTAAACAAAAGTGAAGTGTCATCTGCAAACAGTACAATCTCATGATTATCTCTGACAAGATGTGGCAGGTCATTAATATAAACTAAAAACAGGAATGGCCCGAGTATGGAACCCTGCGGTACACCCATAGTAACAACAGACCCTGGAGATCGTTTTCCATTAATGTCAACTCTCTGTATCCTGTTATTTAGATAAAAAGAGAGAAGATCTAAAGAGTTATCCCTAATTCCATAATGATGTAATTTCCTGATCAATGTCCCATGGTCAACGCAATCAAAAGCCTTAGACAAATCGCAAAATACTCCTAGAGCACCATGCGACTCCTCCCAGGCATCATATATATGTGATATTAACTCAATACCGGCATCAGTAGTTGATTTGCCTTGTGTAAAACCAAATTGTTTACAGTGGACCATGTTGTTGGTGTTGAAATGTGTAAGAAGTTGATTTAAAATTAATTTTTCAAATACTTTACTAAATGTAGGCAATACCGATATCGGTCTGAAGTTAGAAGGGTCAGATGTACTACCCGATTTAAACAAAGGTACTATTTTACTGTGTTTCATTAAATCAGGAAACACGCCAGATGCAATCGATCTGGTAGTAAATACTGCATTGAACGCATTGCTGAATTTGTAAAAAAAAATACAATATGACTCATTAGGGTTATTATTAGAGTAATTGATAGGTAGTTTGCTATCTTAATTCAATTTAAACCTTTCAAACCGATGTGCAGTCACAGGTATGTATTGTATCTTTCTTGTAGAACTTTTTTTAAGTTGAATTTCTAATCTAATGTATTGACCTAAATGGTCTGACTTTAAATTACTTATAATTTTTTTAAGTACAATTTTTTTATTTGGATAAGCAAATATATTGTCTATACAATTTGATGAGGTTTCAGTTATTCGAGACTAAAAGGCGTATTACATTCAAAAGGTGGGCTTTTAAGTCTCAATCCCTTTTTGGATAAGAGCGGGATTTTGAGAGTCGGGGGACGGCTTAGACACTCTGCATTACAAGAGTCTTAGCAACATCCTAATATACTACCGAGCCACAACAGGCTAACAGAACTATTGATTCAACAGGCGCACACTGCAACGTTGCACGGTGGAGCTCGATTGACGCTAGCCTATATAAGAAACAACTATTGGATTATTAGCGGCAACAGAGTGGTGAAGAAATTGATCAGGTACTGTGTGAAATGCCATCGATTCAGTCCAATCCGTGACAGTCAACTGATGTCCGATCTGCCGGAGCCAAGGGTCACACCATCTCGCCCATTCACGCACACAGGCGTAGACTTCACAGGCAGTGTTGAAGTGAAGACAAACAAAGGCAGAGGTTTACGAACCAGCAAAGGATACATAGCTGTGTTTGTTTGCTTATGCACCAAGGCGATACATTTAGAGCTGGTATCGGACCTCAGCGTAACAACGTTTTTGGCGGCCTTTAAAATAATGTGTTCCAGAAGGGGGAAACCCCGAGTGATGTACTCAGATAAAGGAGGCAAACTCGTCGCTGGCGCCAAGAAATTAGCTCAAGAATACAAAGAAGCTGTGCAGGCGTACATATCAACTGACTTTCTGAAGAATATGGCTGATATGGAGATAGAATGGCAATTCAATGCCCCTGCATGGCCCAGCGCTGGAGGAGTATGGGAATCAGCGGTTAAATCAATGAAGCACCACCTTAAGAGGGTCCTTGGAGAGCAAAAATTGACTTTCGAGGAATTTACTACGCTTTGTGCCAGATTGAGGCATGTCTAAATTCCAGACCGCTAAATCCTATGACAGAATCAAGTGAGGACTTAGATTACTTGTCTCCAGCTCACTTTCTAGTAGGAGGGCCATTGCTATCTTAAACGTTGACATCAGAAGTCAGCAATACAAATAATTTGAACAGATGACACCTAATTGAATATCTCCACAAAGGTTTTTGGAAGAGATGTTCAGAAGACTACCTACACACACTCCAAACAAGGTCCAAGTGGAGACTACCGAAGAAAAATCTTGAAAAGGTATTTAGAAGCTAGAGGTCTGAAAATTTAAACAGTGACTGCTTATTATAAATACTAACTTTACATAACCTTCAATACTCCATAACTGCAGCGATGGGCTAACCCCCTGTCACGCAAAATGGAGTATTCAAACACTGGCTGAAAATGGGCACATTTGCGCCTCTGCCACCTGCCGTATGGGAAAAGGTGTGACGCTATAATATTATTATTATTAACTTTACATATTTCAGGACTTAAAATAAATCACCTACTCTTTAAATAATGGGCTGGAAGTTTGTATGAGTTTTCCTAGGGGACTTTCGTCAGGTTTTAGAATATTACTACAGTACTTATTACTTATGGGACATCTATTTATGTTTCCGATTGTTATTCACGGGGTATGTTAAAAATAGCAAAACTTATGGTGGCACCTTAGGCCCCGGATTTTACAAACGAACTGCATTTCAATTGCGATAGCGAGGGCACAGAAACCAAATTTTAATTCCCGCCCGACGAAGAACTGTAATCAGATTCTAATGAGTGAGCTACTAAAAGATGACATGTTACAAGCTTTTCATAATCCTGAAATTACACTAAAAGCCACATATAGTGTCGAATGTCTCAGATATATTGTATTGTACTGTATAAAGCTCGCGAGTGAATTGAAAAATATGAAGAGGATGCTTAAATATAAGTATCAAGATGCTTAGAAAAAACAATAAAAGTAAAGTAAATGTAGCTCATTAATTTCCCCACCGAGGGGCACAGGCCTTTACCCGGATACGCGTAATATTGAGCCATATTCCACCACGCTGGCTCAGTGCTGGTTGATGGAGGGGTGTCGGGCTAGTGGCTAACCAACCCGACTGTCAGAAGTTATTAAGCTGCCCTTTTAGGGCACACAGCTTTATGACAACTTGTACCGAGTAGTGATAGTAGCAGGAACCTACAGCTTAACAAATACAAATACAAAATATCTATTTACCAGATTGGGTTGAAATATACAAGTTGCTTGTGGACCCCACACCAGGTTTAACCTGTCACGAGGACTCCTGGCCAAATTACAAGTTTACAAATACTTAATTAGTTGCTAACTATGTAAGTTAGTTTATTCGTAAAGAAGAAAATGATTTTATTTAAGTTTTAGTGAAAAAATATATAAAACTAAAAATTTAAGCTAAGTAACAGTTATATAAATATGTATATATTACAAATAAGAGTGGTATTGTGTATGTATGCAGAGAATGTTAAGGATAAATAAAGATAATTCATAATCAGTTTAATTTTATGAGGGATGTAATGTGGATATAGATAATGTAAAATAAATATAATGTGTATGTGTATTTAGATAAGTGTATATTAACGTATCATCTGAACCACGGAAGCACCCGAAACAAAGAGGGTTGTCGGGCTAGTGGCCAAGCCGACTGTCAGAAGTTATTAAGCTGCCCTATTAGGGCCTCCGACTCAGCTTTAGGACTACTGCTACCAAGTAGTGGTAGCAGCAGGAACCTACAGATTAACATGTCATCCGAAACACGGAAGCGACCGAAACAAACGCCACATAGAAACGGGTCACCCATCCAAAAACCGTCTCGGCCAGATGTTGCTCTACCCGCACGATAGTTTCCGATACGCGGATACCGCTCGGCCACGGACGCTTCTTTAAATACTAACACCACATATTTCAGGGTTTAAAATAAAACCCCCAATCCTTAAATAAGGGGATGGCAGTTTGTATGGGTTTTTCCATAGGGGTCTTTCGTCATGTTTCAGAATATTACTACAGTACATATATATATGAATACAAATACAAAATAATGTATTACTAAATGAACCTTCTATATTTGGGTATAGGAAATCATAGTGATGTAGGCCCCGGTTGTTGTAAGATAATATTCTTGGTCCTTGTGGGTGGAATGTCTAGTTGTAGAACATTGGACTAAGATTGTTGTCAAATCGCGAGTGCGGTGCATTAGAGGCCAGTGACACGTTGTTGGGTATCCCATTGTATGCTACTGATCCCAAGACGACAATTAGGTGGCTAGATGTCAATATGAACCGCAATCGAAGAGTGAAGTCTAAAATAGAAATGACAATGCTAAATCCCGATTCCACAAACATTTATTACGAATCGTGGATAGACGATAAATATCCAGCTAGGTCAGTAGAGTTAGAAAATTTAAACTTGTATATTTTTTTTAAATTCTATGATGTCGTAAACAAACGCCCGGTTTCTAAAAAAGCAGAATTCTATGCCTTAGATGGAGGAAAGACTTATTTAAAGAAAAGAGACAGACCTTATCTCATAAACTTTTACATGTACGATGTTTTGACCAAATGCCTGAAAAATATTATTTTTCTAGGCTTTTATTGTTTAAGCCATGGCGTGAGCAACAAGATTTGAAAACGGGATTTGAAACATTTACTGAAGCTTTCAACTTTGCGAAAGATGATATGAAAAATGAACTGAGGCTACGTTTTGAATTACAAAAACAGTTACAAAAAGCTTTTGAAATGGTGGGGTCTAAATTAGCTGAAATAAATGAGGAGATTGAAAATGATGATGAAGATATAGGTCCTGATAATCCTTAGATTTTGAGGCACATGAAGCGGTTAATGCGATGGATGACTTTAATAATATAAACAACGAAGAAGATGACAGTAATTTAGATGAAATGATTAGTAAACTTAATAAAGATCAAAAGAGTGTGTTTAATATGGTGACGGAAACTATGTCTAATAATAGCGAAATTCTTCGTTGCTTTATAAGTGGTACTGGTGGGACGGGTAAAAGTTTTATAATCAAAATTCTTAAAGTGTGGGTACAAAAACATTTAAATAAAAAATTAGCTGTAGCCGCTCCAACGGGTATCGCGGCCTTTAATGTCAATGGATTGACGATTCATAGATTGCTGCAATTGCCAGTTGAACACAAACAAACGCCCAAATATAGACCACTTTCTGATGAGGTCCTCCAAGTTCTGCGGTCGGATTTGAAAGACGTTGTTTTATTTATAATCGATGAAGTATCCATGATATAAAATATCACCTTGGTATATGCGACTGGCAGAAATATTTGATACCATCGATGAAGAAAACGGGTGGTTTGGTAGATGGAATATCGTGGTACTTGGAGATCTTTTACAGCTCCCACCTGTTAGGGAAAATTTTCCTTTTATAAAACTAACGACTCTAGAAGTAAGCAAGTTAATAGGCGCTCTTAATTTTCCGAATATATGGGAAGATCTTTTTAAATACCAGAAGTTCACACAAAACATGCGGCAGTTCAACGATATGGAGTTTGTATAAAAGCTTCTAAGAATAAGAATAGGAATCACTACAGAAGAAGACCGCCGTATATTATCTGAACGTTTGATTAAAATTTAACCAGATTCTATCGAGGGTAGATTACATGAAATAGCTGAATGTCTGAGCCGGCTTCCTGCAGATACAGTTTGTTTGTTACCGACTAGAAATATGACTCAGCAACTAAATGATGCAATGTTGCAAGCTATTCCTTATCCGGAAATTATACTTGAAGCCAAAGATAGTGTTGATTGTCCCAGATATCTTGAAAAAAGAGCTCGAGAGTCTATTGAAAAGTATGAGGAGGATACTTCTATGACAGCTGGCTTAGAAAAAACTATAATCATTAAAGAAGGTGTGAAAGTAATGCTTAAACGAAATATAGACGTTTCTTTGGGTCTGGTCAATGGTGCTATAGGCATTATTGATAAGGTTGAATGGGATTTGAACGACAAGAGAAAGGCAAAAAAAGTTGTAGTAATTTTTAATAATGGTCTTAGACATGAACTAAAAAACCTCTAAAATCTATATTTGAAATTATCAATAGAGCATTTGTTCACCGTGAACAATTTCCAATCTGTGTCGCCTATGCTATCACTATACATAAAAGTCAAGGGCTAAGTTTGAATAATGCTCTCATTGATATTGGGTCATCCACTTTCTCATGTGGGCAAGCTTATGTAGCACTCTCTGGAGTGACTAGTTTGCAAGGTGTCCACCTTATCAATATTGACTTTAGTAGCATTAAAGCACAACAGTCAGCTATAGTCGAATATCGCCTAAGAGCCAAGTATCGCCCAGGTCTATTGCTTATAACAAACAGTAAACCGACAAAGAAAAAAGGCAAAGACAGAGGGCTATGAAAAAAGGCACATCTGATGTTCAAGAAATATATCCCAAAAAAATAAAGAGAAAATGAACAAAGTAAAAAATACCTTTAGTACTTACAAAAACAAGTGAAATCACACCAAAACCATTGCAACAAATGCAAAAAAATGCCACGATGAGAGAAAATGTTATCAGGGTGTCAAGTCTGGTAAATCCCATTGCTATGTTTATACAGAAAAGCTACAGCATAAAAGGTGTAAGACAATTACGCTGTTCTACATCTGTTATGGTTTTCACCGTGGTACTGCCAAAACCATAATAGGACATTTTCGATAATAAGAGGGGCGCGCTCAGACAGTCGAAAGCTCGGAAGAAATCTAGCAACACCAGAATTGTGCATCTACCTTGGTCAAGCTCCGACAGGATGTTGTCCACTACGTCAATAAGGGCGGTTGAAGTCCCTCTACCCTTCCTGAAGCCTGACTGCAATTCCGGTAGTATGCCATTTCCCTCCAGATACCCCGACAGCTGAGCACATACTGCCCTCTCTATTATCTTGGAGAGACAGGGAAGGATGCTGATGGGACGGAGATCGGAGATATGAACGGGATTAGGAATTTTAGGGAGTGGGGTAACCTTTGCAGTTTTCCAGTCAGTCGGGAAAGTGTTGGTCAGTATGCTGCGATTAACCATGTCAGTCAAGATCTGTAGTGTCCGCGGCATGGTCAATGTTAATGCTGCTCATGTCGATGTTAATATAGTCGAGTCCGGTAGCATTTGTCTTGATTTTCGTCAGGATATTCGATACAGCTAAAGGAGTCAAAGTGTTTAGAGTGAAGTTAGAAGCCCCATGGTGTCGGTTAAACTCAAAGTAAGTAAGCTGTGACATAGTCACGTCGGGTTTTCCTGGAACATTTAGAAAGTGGTCATTAATCATGTCAGTGTCGTTATAGTGTGAGGGTAGCTCTGCATTCCGCTTGCCCGGCAGAACTGTTCGCTTGAGGGTCTTCCACAAAAGTCTCGGGTCGGAACAGCAACGATTTACGTGTGCCTCGAAAAAAGCACATTTTTCATGATACAAGGCAGATAGCACCAGGTGTTTTAACTCTAGGTAGTACTTTCTGTGCCCTTCTAGCCTTGTAGCCTTGTACTTCCTATGTGCTTCGTCTCGTAGGCGCATCATCAAACGCACGTTGTTCGTGAGCCATGGTTTAGGAGCATCCCTCACAACTATAGTCCATATGGGCGCGTGTCGGTCAAATAGGTCTGTTAAAAGTCGAGTAAAAAGTTGTACCATATCGTCCACGTTGTCCAGTAGTAAAATGCTATCCCAGTCTAATGAGTCTCGGTCTTTGTCAAAATGATCGCTATCTATGTCAGTTATGGGTCGATATGTCACATACCTTGAGGCTTTTTCTTTTTAACGTCGAGGTCGGCGATAAGGAACTCATGCCGGCCTAGGTCTGGTATGTGATGAACGTCGGTCCCACGAATTCGCGCGTCAGTACATATCAAGTCAATAGTCGTCTCACTGTGGTCTGTGAAATGGGTCGGTCGGTCCACAATTTGTGTCAATTTCAGTGTGTCAAAAACTCCGTCAACCGGGAAAAATTTCGGTCGCGATTGTCAGCCACGTTTTAGTATGATAAACGGAGCATATGTAACCCGAAAAATTCCTCCGTCTTTGAAATTTGGCATGTGATGAAGTTAGGTGATACAGGATACAGATTATAGATTCACAATAATCCAATAAATTTTGCTACGACAAGTTAGGTATTTTCACCCAAACATGAAAATCGCTCTGTGAATATTTCCTCAGTCTGAAATACTTTCTGTATACTTAAGTTTGTACTATTTAGAATAGGTATGTTTAAGAATCCAACATTTTTTCGATTTCCGTGATACCTAAAATTTACTTGTTAATATTTTTCACTTTATCTTCTACTGAAAAATTACTCCGTCAATTTTGGTTCTTTAATATGTTTTTATATCCCAAAATACATAATTTCGTTCAGTAATCCAATATTTATAAATGGGTGTATAATAGATTTTCCTTTCTAAACATTGTTTTATTATTTTTGCTTAAATACTTAATGTGAAAAATTGCTCCGTCCGTTTTTATACCTTAATTAGTATGAGTCGCCGTATTTTAATAGATTTTTCAATAATCCGACAACTTTTCCAACGGTCATGTACTTTTTAGGATAAGAGCGTAATTAATAATAATTAATTGAATTACTGTTTTAACTGTTGAGATAGAACACGCTTGCTGATCCGTATAAGGGTTTTGTGGTTGCCCGCGGCCGATTGTTGAATCAGACTGGGTGTAATTGTGCACTTTTTTAATTTTACTACCACAGATACTATAATATACCTATACCAATGTATTGCAGTATTATACACCCATTTATAAATATTATGAAGGTATATTTGTACAGTACAACAGTGCGTGAGAGTAATTTAAGATGATTTTGTTACGGAAAGGCTGCTTTATAATTTTCGCAGTAACTGTTTTATCGCAGGAAAGTGTGGGATAGAGGTCTACATCGCGCTCTTACGCGCGCGACACATTATGTCAAAACATCGAAAAATTAAAAATAAAACCGGATAAAAACTGATGTTTTGTTGTATGGAAATAAAAATGAACCAAATAAAAATAATAGTGTGTCACCTGTACCTAGTTGATTATCTGTGTTAGGCACTATAGCTGTCTATGTCTAACTCTTAAGGGCGCACCGAGTTTCTAGCACTAATCGATTTTAGGTATTTTATGCGCTTCGTGTTTGTGTGCGTGAGGCAAACCGGCCAGAGCGAGCGGCTAGCTGGAGCTGTACGCCGCGTGTGACGAGTCGAAAAAATCGATTTCAAATACTTATATTGAAAATATTTACGGTTAGACCCCGTTTTCCAGATTTTACACAATCTTTTTATTCATAATTTGCCTTTGAAGTTACTAGTAGTAGGTAGATCTGTGATCAATTTATTAATAAAAATAATTATTAAGTATAATTGTAATTGAATAATACCTTATTACCTTTAATGATAATATTCTTAGTACAATAGAAACTCAGTAAAGTGAACTCAATAGCGTAAAATAACATAAAGGCTAAATAAGGTATGAGTCCCAGTGGTCGACCCTTTATTTTCAAATTAAAATTATTTATTCTGCTTAAGATCTCCGTGGTCTAAAAGGTTTCACGCTTGCTTTTCACACAAGAGATGCAGGTTCGAATCCTGGCAATGTACCAATGAGATAATTAATTAATCTTAAGTACATCATCGGACGTTCAGTGTTTCGGATGCCACGTTAAGTTATAGGTCCCACCCGGCTACTATCGCTACGTGGTAGTGGTAGTACAATCTCTCTATCTAAATTGATTTGTTTACAGCCCATTTAACTGATCTAAGCGCAGTATATATATTTTTTAAGAAGTTTGCAATATTTAATAGGATAGCAAGTGTTCTTGGTTAACTCTGCAAGTTTCGTGCAAAAGTTTCTCAATAGGTGATTAGTACATTCAATGTTCACCAACAAGTTTCCATAAGGTTTTGCTTCTAATTTGCTTTTATATGTTTTCGGGAGCTAGCATTTTTTTGTTCTCTGCCCGTGCACAAATCATACAATACTTGTTTTTAACAGCCATGTAAGGAACTTTTTTGATTTGTAAGCTATTATTACCGCAGCACCCGACAAGGGGTTATAATTCTTTTTGAATGACCTTTTTATTTATTTTAGCTAGGGATAAATAAACACTTGCTTGCTGTGCAAAGTATATTTTCCAACTGATTGTAAAACACTGTCAAAAATATATTCAAAATAAATATGACAGTGACAGGCTTGACACAATGTTCCAAGTAGTTGTAACACCCCCCGCAATGTGTACAGCCTATACAATAAGAATATCAAAAACGCCTTGTATAAAACACCTCACATGACAAAATAAAACTAATACACTATATACACCAAAAACATATTAAACACACAAAATACATAATATGCATACCTAACCTAACCCTAAGCTATTTATACACTTGTAGTGCATTAGTTTTGGCAAAGGTTTGGTGAGGATGTCGGCAGTCATTTCTGTGGTATGAATGTATTTGAGTATAAATCTATGTTCGGATAATGTTTGGCGTATGAAGTGATGTTTCATGTCGATGTGTTTGGTGCGGGCTTGATATTTGTTGTTTGTGGCCAGTTTGATGGAAGACTGATTATCCGTGTGTATGATGAGGGTGTTCGTGAGATGGAATACTTCAGTGATAAGTTTATGAAGATATATGGCCTCCTTGCAAGCCTCGCCCAGTGCCATGTACTCCGCTTCCGTAGTGGAGAGGGCTACTGTGCGCTGCTTGCGGGATTCCCATGACACTGAAGCTCCACTCATCATGAACACGAAGCCGGTATATGATCGACGGTCCATAAGATTATTGCCGTAGTCAGCATCCACGTACCCCAAAGGGTAAAGTTCAGATTTACGCGAGAAGTTAAGAGCCATATATTTGGTCCCCTTGAGGTAACGAAGGACCCGCTTAGCGGCCTTCCAGTGTACCCCCCGTAATGTGCATTAAATTTCGACAGGTGGGAGACCGTGTGAGCGATGTCAGGTCTAGTGCATATTGCAAGGTACATTAGCGACCCGATAAGCTATTCGTATCGTACGTCTACTTCTTCTTCCTTGTTAGGAAGAGTTAGCTTTAGACCTGATTCCATGGGTGTCGTGACTGAAATTGCGTCTTTCATACCGAACTTTTCTATCAGTTTCTCTATATATTTGGTTTGATCGAGTTTTATTCCATTAGCTATGAATAAATAAACACTTGCTTGCTATGCAAAGTATATTTTCCAACTGATAGTAAAACACTGTCAAAAATATATTCAAAATAAATATGACAGTGACAAGTAGTTGTAACATTTTTGACCAACATCCATCAGCAACCACGGTAATCATAGGTTGTAGTGTTATGCTACTTACATGTCCTTTTCCTTGCTGCTGCTGCTTGAGGCTTGCTGAGCTGTACAGTCTGATATTGGGTATCACCTTTATTTTCACAGGACCCTGTAACGTTTTAAACCATAGGAACACATTAACAAATCATTTTCGCTCTGCATTTTCATGCTATCAGCACTTCATAATTTCATAATTCATAATTTCTTTATTGCACACAAATCATACAAAAAACAAGAGTTACATAAAAAAAGTGTACAAAGGCGAGCTTATCTCTAATAAGAGATCTCTTCCAGCAAACCAGGCAAACAATGTGTACAATATATAAAATAATAAATAAAGTAAATTAAATAATAACTATAATAATATACTAAATACTTATTATATACTACAAATACTATTTTATACACTATACTAATACATACTTACATGCATACTACCTATAACTCTAAAGGGAGAGGTAATGTTTCTTCACACGACTTTTAAAGATATTCAGATTAGGACTGTCCCTGATGGTGCAGGGGAGTGCATTCCACAACCGAATGGCCGGGCCATTCGGTTGTGGAATGCACTCCAGCTCTAAACCCGTTCTCATAGTAAGCGGTGTTATGCTGTGGAGTTGTGAGCATGGAAACTGCGTGAGTTCTCCGAGGTCTGCTGGAAGAAAGAAATTGAAAACTGTCTCGTAAGAAAGTTGGGTAGCGTGGATTACGTAAAATGTTGTAGAGGAAATTGAGGATGTGTGAATCCCGACGAAGACGAATCGGCAGCCACTTCAACTCCCTGCGATGTTGTGACACATGGTCGTATTTGCGCAGCCCGAAGATAAACCGAATCCCGAGATTTTGAAGTCGTTCGAGTTTGTTCAGTAGTTCTTCGTTAGCACTGACCCAGCAGACATCAGCGTAATCGATGAGGGGTAGAATGAGAGATTGAGCAAGAATGATTTTGGTATGTCGAGGCAAAAGTACTGAAGTCTCCTGAGAGAGTGAAAGGTAGAAAATACTCGGCGACTTACCTCAATGACATGCGATGACCAGGACAACTGGTTGTCGAAGATTAGACCCAGGTTTTTAACTTTATCGCTATATACGATTGTGGTACCATTAAAAGTGACAGATGGAATGGGATGTTGCTGCAACAAGTTAAGAGAATGTCTAGTACCTATTATCATGGCCTGGGACTTGCTCGGGTTGACCAGGAGTCCGAAGGATGAAGCCCAACTTCTTATTCCCTTGATCTTGAGATCAGCGCTGAGTGCCTCCACAGCAGAGTGTGCATCATTGAGAGAGAAGTGGCGATAAATCTGGAGATCATCAGCGTAAAGATGATATGAGGAGGACAGGACGTCCGAGACGGTGTTGATAAAGATCGAGAATAGAAGAGGAGAAAGAATACCACCTTGAGGGACGCCTGTAGAGAGGTCACACCATTCAGTGGATATCTCTTCCGACCTGATACGCTGTTGCCGATCCCTCAAATAAGAGTCGAACCAGCTAGCAGAGAAGGAGGAGACGTTCAGAGATCTGAGAAGCTCAACGAGAATGTCAAAATCTACGCAGTTGAAGGCACTACTGAAGTCAAGTAAAGCAAGCACGGAAAGCTGTTTGCAGTCCATGGCTACCTGGATATCATCTGTGACTTTCATGAGAGCCGTGACGGTGCTATGACCCGGTCTGAATCCTGACTGGTACATGTTCAGCAGATTGTTTGAGAGAAGGTAAGAAGAGAGCTGGGTATGGACAATGGATTCAAGGACTTTGGAGAGGATGGGTAGGATTGAAATAGGTCGATACTCTTTAAAAGAGGTGGGACTGGAAGTTTTAGGGAGCGGGATGACTAATGCTTTTTTCCACATGGTGGGGAAGATGCCATTCGATAGGGAAAAATTTATAACATGTGTAATAGCTGGCAGTAGTTCATCCAGGATTGTTAAAAGCATTTTAAGGCAGATTTTATCATCACCTACGGATTTCGAGCTCACTGCTAGTACCGCCTTCTTGACCGCATAGATTCCAACATTGCTCTAGTTGAGTGGTGTGGTGTTGGGTAAGGACTTAGAGCGCAGGCTCTGAAGAGTGGCTTGTTTGACAATGGGATCCATCACAACAGGTGGAGCAGAAAGGAACTGGTTGAGACCGTTGAGATCTACATTACCAGCATGAAAGTCCTGAGTCTTACCTATGCCAAGTGTTTTTAGAAACTTCCACACCTGAGCTGGTGTGTAACTTTCAATACTCTCGTGGATGTGCCGACGTTTAGAATCACGACAGAGACGGTTGCAGCGGTTGCGAAGACATTTGTAAGAAAGAAAATTGTCATCTGTCGGATTCTTACGGTATTTACACTTGGCTCTGTTCCTCTTGGCCATTAGACGCTTAATAGTATCTGTTAGCCAAGGGGCGGGTAGGTGTTTCACTCTCACTTTTTTTATAGGTGCATGCTTGTCGTAGAGACCTAGGACTATGATATTGAACTTGTTGATTTTCTCGTCCATGGTCTCGCTGGATATTACAGGGGACCAGTCGATCGACAAGGCATCCGACCTAAGAGACTCTAGGTTAATATCCCTAAAGTTACGAATATTAAGAAATTTTGCCCTGCTCTTGAGAGGCCTGATCTTATACGAAAGATAGATAAGGTCGTGAAACGACAAAGGAGAGTTGAGTTGACCATGTACAGCGACCTTATCCAAGTTAGAGACGATCATAATATCGAGGAGAGAGGGAGAGCAGTGAGGTTGGAAATGCGTGGCATCAAGAGGCAGAATATGCAGATTGAAAGAGTTGACTATAAACTTGAGTTTGGTAGAACGGGAGTCGTTTTTGAGGAGACAGGTGTTGAAATCACCTAGAATGAGGGTATAGTTATACAGAGGTGAGAGTTCATTAAGGAGGGATTCTAATGTGTCGAAGTAGTCGATGCGAAGAGAGGGGCTATAAAGAACACCGAGGAGGACCTTACTATGGTGAAGAGTTATTTCGAGAAAGAGATGTTCAGCAGACTCGGAGTACAGGCTAGGGGACGCGCTGATCACCTTGCACGGGATTTCCACTCGCAGATAGATAGCGACGCCCCCATCGGCTTTCCCGACTCTGTCGTTCCTGTAAAGCCTGTATCCTGGAATGGAGTATGAAGAAGATGACAGCGATGGCTTTAGGAACGACTCAGAGACAAGAATGCCGTCCACGCATTGGTCACTTAAAGCCTCGAGCAGGTCCGGATAGCTAGAGTGAATACTTTGAGCATTGATATGCACGATGTTTAGGTTATCCTCCACACCACCGAAAACAGTCCTAATGTTAGCAGAAAGGGGTTCCTCCGAAGCGGAGATGTTGCTTTCTGCACTCACAAAATCGTCAACATCGTCGTTTGAAGAGCAGGAAAAGAAACTTTGATTGATAATATCAGGTAAATAATTCATATATATATATAACTAATTATAATACACTCTAAATATATATTTATATATAAATATTTATTCGATTAATATCTAGTTATCTAGCGTTATTAACTGGTTTGAATAAGCGCCTTACACCTAGACCAACCATAAATGGAATGTTGATAGTGATATTTATCTTACAAAATTAACTCAATACTACATATATTACATTAAAAGAACAAGCACAAACTGTAGTGCAAACATACGAATTCAAAGTGGTAAGGTGTGTACTTGACACAAGTCAGATTGTATAAGCTAAATTCGGAACGGACACATTTTACACAAATTAATACTTAACATGAACACAACAAAGTGACAGCTGACAAAGATAAGGAAAAAAAAAAGGAATGATTTGGATTTGTTGTGCCGATTCACGAAAGGAAAAAAATATACACTGAACTTTGGACTGTAAATATTGTCGACTACCTCACAGTTCATAGTGGGAAGCAAATGTTGGAACACATTCAACTACACAAAGAGTGGAGATTGGTGATATGTGGTGAATGTGCGATGGCCCAACCTCACTTCTTCTGAGCACCCTTCCTAGTCGTAACGCCCTTTTTCGAAACAGCAGATGCGCCCGCAGCTGGCTTCATACCTTGTTCTGCTGGCGTCGCAGGGCTGTCCTTACTCGGTACTCGGGTGCTTTGAGGTCAACGGCTGCAGGTCACCCCAGCACTCCACCCTGTGACGAGACTTGTCTGGCAGCAGCACAATGATCTTGCCTTCGGATGTCCATGTGTTGCTCATTCCAAAGTGTTTGCGCGCTGCTGTGAATACTTCCTGGCGTGACTTAGTCAGGAATTCGGTGACTGTGATGCCTGAACCTTTCAGCGCCTTCTTGAGTCTCCAAACCTCATTGCGGGCCGCCAACGTCGTGAAGCGAACTAGCAGAGGCCGGCATTTCGCCCCCTTAGCACCCAGACGATGTGTGACACTGATGGCACCAATGCAGTCGACGGATGCCTTGAGGCGGTCAGCCAGCACTTTCTTCAGGACAGCTTCCGGCTGCTCATCAGTTACCTCTGGCACTCCATGCACCAGCAGTACCTTCCGCCTTGATGCAGTCTCGTGCCGGTCCAGCCCCAATGTCAGTAGCTGCATCTGCGACTGAAGCAACCCGAGGCACTTCCATATGAGAGACCTGAAGTCGGAAAACTCACTCGCCAAGCTGCTGATGTTCTTGGGAGCGGGAGCAGGTTTGGATGCTTGCAGCTCCTGCTCATACCTCTCCATCCGTTCCCCAAATGACTTCACAATAGCATCCATGTTCTTAGAGAGCTCTGCATATAGGTCCATTGTTGCACTTGTTCTATGATGATTATTTATGTATCAATTGATTGTGTGATTTGAAGAGTCTAGGTAAGTTTAATTAAATTAATTGTGCATTTGTTGATTGTTTTTATTATTAAATTAATTTAAAATCGGGAGCTACAAAATTTTACTGTTGTCACATAGAACTACCCTCAAAAAAAAAAAAAAAAGCACTTCTAAATCGATAGCGAAGGGGCTTACCTTTGGTGACCTTGTATTTGGCTTTCTCCGAAACTCTGCAATCTCGGGCTTCGTGCGCGCTGGTGCGCTACCCTTTTTCCTTTCGCTGTTATGTAATTTTGGCTATGTGAACTTGTTAAATTTTATATTACGAGCCTGAAAACAAACTTTGACATTGGTTGACGTCTTTTTTTATCTGGTTGTCATGGCAATGTCCATTCAAACTCGTTAGCGGTCTGATAGGTTTGCTTCAATACTTTTACAAAAATACTTTTTCTCTCTTGGCCACTCACAAAAATTACGTTTAATTTAAATAATTTTTAGAACTCTCCAAAAAGGGTATAAAAGCGGAACATTTCTGAAATTCGACAGTCTCACGTCAGCTTCTGAACTAGAAGTATCACTTAAAGGCCTTATCCCGGGGTCGCACTACCCCGGGATCCTGCGAGCCTTCAAACTCTCTCAAACCTTCAAACAATCCTTCAAACAACGGGATCCTGCGAGCCTCCAAACTCCCTCAAAACCTTCAAATAATCCTTCAAACAACGGGATTCTGCGAGCCGTGCCTACGCCGCGATCCTGCGAGCCACTCCTACAACGGGATCCTGCGAGCCGTAACTACAAATACGCCCGCTACCGTTCCTACAACGACGATTTCATCGACATCTACAACAACAAATACACCTGCATCCTGGTCATCACCCCACCGGTCTACTTCTCTCCGTGTCCTCCGCTTCCTTCTTTCTATCCAGACATCTGTATTTTATAAAACCTGTTCTCATCTCATTCATTCTCATCTTCGTATCATTTTTTAATCGTCTTCACTGTAAATATCTAATAAACTGTTACTACTAAATTTTATTCTGGTTGTTTTCTGTTAGGTTCTGGTAGGTTCTTGTCGTCACACGACATTTTGGCGCCCAACGTAAAAGTTCTTCTCCACTATTCACCTTTTCTGCGCCTTGTCTCTTTCCCTTGGAATTGCTTTCTCTTTCACTCTTAAATCTATATCTATTCATCCTTTTCACATTTTCCAAATTCTAAAACAAAACTTCATCTAGTTTTTCAACTCATCTGGATTATATTTAGGCCTACATTTAACTTACACTATTTCACTTCACTTCACTTCACTTCTATAACACTTGACTCTACACTTAACTATAACAATGGAAAGGGTTATTAAGTACGAATTCCTGAACAAAGCCGAGCTCGAACACGAAGTAAAGATTAGATATGAGGAACCAGATAATACTGTTTTGCTTCTTAAAAAACAGGTTTTGCGTTTAGTTGCGAATTCTCACCCCGAAGATATTCTGACTTCTCCAGTTCCGATTGAGGATGACTTGTCTCAAATTGGTTCTACTCTGACTTACCTGGATTGTAAAATTGAAAAAAATTTACAAGGTGAAACCAAATATTTACGATTAATAGAAACTTTAATTAATCATGTTTTTTACAGATTGGAGCGAATAGATACGGACTTATATCCAGACTCTAAAGCTAGTTTCGATACTTTGAAGTTGAAATTTGACGATATTTCTAAACAGTTCGGATCCTTGGCTCCACCTTCAACTGCAAATCACTCTCCATCACTGGACCTTCCTGCTGAACCGACTGTCATGGAACCCCCTCTTGTTTCTCAAACTTCTGTCCAGAACCATACCCCGTATCATCCACCACCACCTCAATCTTTCCCTCCAACTAACGTCTTCAAAGATCTGAAAAGACACACCTTCAATGGTAAAAGCTGTCCAAGATCCTTTCTTCAAAAACTTGAAGAATATAGCTTAGCTCGTGGCTTGTCCAAGGACTTGTTGATTCCTCAGGCGTTCGAAATTTTCACCGACAATGCCCTTCATTGGTTCAGATTTAAATATAATCAGAATCCAAACTTAACTTGGAACGAACTTTCTTCTTTACTAATCAAAGACTTTGGTGGTTTTGATTATGATCATAAACTTCTAGAAGCGATTAGGAACCGTACTCAAGGTCGTGATGAACCTATCGTCATCTTTATATCCATCATGTCTGGAATGTTCGCTCGCCTTTCAAAAAGACTTTCTGAAACAGAACAATTGGAGATTATTTTGAGAAATATTCGCCCATGTTATTCAGTCTTCGTAGCTCTAAAAGACATTGACTCTGTCGATTCTCTTCTGGCCACTTGCCAAAACTACGAAAAGTTCCTAGACAGAGACAAACAATTTAAAGAACCAAATTTGCAACAAAGTCCTCATGTTTCTGAATTCAACTACAAGCATTCCACTTCAAGTTCAGTTGACTCTCCAAACTCTTCTAATAACTCACGACCTTCTCCTCCCTTCATGAATAAATTCACTCCAACCTACAAATACCCTTCTAGACAAGTTAATAGTCTCTCTCAAACTGCAGCTCCCCAAGAAAGTTCTTTTTGCGTTCGCTGTCGTAAACTAGGTCATACTTTGAACAGTTGCACTCAACCACGATTCGTGATTTGTTTCAAATGTGGTCTTAAGGGTTTTAAAACTGCAGTTTGCCCTACTTGTTCTCCCAAACCTAATACGAGTTCAAAAAACTAACGGCTGACTTGAAGAGTAACTCAAACTTTGATAAGGACGAGTGGACTAATTGGATCAAAACAATTCAAATCTTCTTTGCTTGCTACAAAATCTCTTCTACACTCTACTCCAAAGAACAAGATCTTAATCGTCCATTCGTTAATGTCAAAATTTATGACTTAACTTTATCTGGTTTACTAGATTCTGGCAGCTCAGTAACTATTCTGGGTAATAATTCTCATTTGGAAATTCTTAAACTGGGCTACAAAATTCTCAAGTCAGATCTCATTACTGTCTCTACTGCTAATAATCAAAAAATTAATTCCTTGGGTTATTTTGACTTACCTGTCCATTTCAATAACGAAACTCACTTGATTAAAGCTTATGTTTTCCCTGAAATATTTCCTTCTCTAATACTAGGTATTGACTTTTGGAGAAAATTTAATCTTCTACCTAGTGTTTTAGCTTCTCTTAACTTTACAGATCCTAAATGCTTTGCTATCGACACTAAAGATATTAAAGTTTTACCTTATGAGCATTTAACTCCTAATCAAAAGAACATCGCTAATGACATCATCCAACGCTTCAAGACAATCTCTTTTGAAGAAAAAGTTGTTCTGGGAAACACACACTTAATCACCCACAAGATTGACACTGGTGATTCTCTTCCGATCAAACAAAGATGTTACAGACTGTCTCCTGAAAAACAAAAGGCTTTAATTAATGAAGTTGACAAGATGCTGGGATGGAACGTCATTGAACAATGCGAAAGTCCATGGTTATCTCCAGTCCTCATCACTCCAAAGAAGAATGGGGAATGGCGTTTCTGCGTAGATAGCAGGAAGCTTAACTCAGTTACACGTCGTGATGCTTATAGTCTGCCTCTAATAAGCGAAATTTTGGACAACCTGAGAAATGCCAAACACTTATCAAGCATCGACATTGCGAAAGCATTTTGGGAGATTCCCTTGAATATTGCTGATAGAGATAAGACAGCATTTTATGTTCCTGGAAGAGGTATGTTCAGATTCAAAGTGATGCCTTTTGGTCTCACTAACTCACCTGCAACTCAACAAAGATTAATGGATACGCTATTTACTCCTGAATTTGAGAACAAGGTATTTTGCTATCTGGATGACATCATTATTATTAGCGAGACTTTTGATGAGCACATATCGCTTCTCATGAAAGTTCTGGAAAAACTTTCATATGCTAATCTGACTATTGACTTTGAAAAGAGTCAATTCTTCAGGAAAGAACTGAAATACCTTGGTTTTCTAGTGGACAAGTATGGTCAACCAACTAACCTGTTCCGGGAAGAACGCTCCTAAATTTTTATGAAATACCAGGGCTGCAGCTGCTTTCCAGAAACTTAAAGAAGCTTTGGTAACTGCTCCTGTCCTTGCTTGCCCTAACTTCGAACTACCCTTCTCTGTACATTGTGATGCATCAAATTATGGCATAGGAGCAATGCTTACTCAACATCAAGATGACAAAGAAGTCGTGATTGCTTACATGAGTAAAGCACTAAACAAAAATCAACAAAACTACTCAACTACTGAAAGAGAAACATTAGCTGTAATAACTGCGCTAGAACTTTGGAGATGTTACCTAGACAATGGTAAGGAATTTACAATATATACTGGCCACGCTGCACTTAAATGGTTTCAGAACTTATCGAATCCATCTGGAAGACTTGCCCGCTGGACTCTACGCTTATCATGTTTTAATTTTGTCCTGAAACATAAAAAAGGAAAGGATAACGTTGTTCCTGACCTTTTATCAAGGCATAAGAATAAAGAACGTCCTGATACACGAGAAACTCCACCTCAAGGTGTACATCCTATTACGATTGAAGAAACACCTGATCGTGAACTTGAATACTACAACAAGATTTTTCTTGGATGCTCCAACAACCCAGACGCATATCCCAACTACACTATCAGGGATAACAAACTTTACCGCTGCATCCATTCTTCCGATTGTCTAAACGACGACTTTATTTGGAAAGAAGTTCCACTGCCACAAGATAGACATGCACTTATTGAAGTTAGCCATGGTTCCCCTTCAGAACTCCACCTTGGTATCTTCAAAACATTCAAGAAAATATCTTTAAAATACTATTGGCCTGGTATGTTTAAAGACATTGCCAATTTAATCTCGACATGTGAAACCTGCTTAATCTACAAACACCCTAATCATTCTCCCTATGGTCTTATGGGTAAACCTAAACTTTGCTCCAGACCTTTTCAAACTATATCCTTGGATCTTATGGGTCCATTGCCTATGACCCGGAGAAGAAATCAGTATATTCTGGTAATTAACTGCAATTTTACTAAATATACTATGATTTTTCCCCTTAAACGGGCTACTTCAGCTAATATCATTAATGTCTTAGAAAATTCAGTGTTTCTAGTTCATGGCATTCCCCAAACTATAACAATGGACAACGCTGTTCAATTTCAGTCGCGAGAATTTCACTCATTCTTAAATTCTTATAACGTTCCTTGTATTTTTCACACAGCTTTATATTGTCCTCAGGTTAATCCTACAGAGAAATCTAATAGTACGATTATTACAGCTCTAGCATCCCTAGTAGGAGACGATCATAGATCCTGGGACAACCATCTTACTAAGATTCAGTTCGCAATGAACAGCGCTACAAACGTTGCTACTGGCTTTACTCCAAACTTTTTAGTCTTTGGTAGGGAAACAATACCTTGTGGTTCCTTCTATACTCCAACTCAGAATCTCGAGGAATTGATATTTATGCCTCGTGATATTTACGCGTCTAATGCTGGTCTCCTCTCATCTATCTTTCACAGAGTTCAAACTAAACTTCACATAGCTCACGCTAAAAATAGCGCTCGCTATGATCTTCGCCGGTCTTTTAAAGAATTTAATGTGGGAAATACTGTCTGGCGTAAAAACCATGTTTTAAGCAATGCTGGCGCATACTTTAATGCTAAACTTGCCCCTAAATTCGTTAAGTGTAAAATAATAACCAAACTTTCACCATTAGTATACATTTTAGAAGACCCTAACGGAGTTAGAGGCAAGTGGCACATTAAAGACATTAAATCCTAAATTTTCTTAACTTCTATTAACTGTTACTTTGTATATATGTATAAATATCACCATCATTTTCACCTTAATATTTTATTTCTTCCTTTAATCCAGTGTTCTTCAACACATTTTACTTTAGGACCTCGAATTTTCGTTGGTTAGTCTTCACCTATTTTGTTTTAATCCATATTTCAGACACATCTCGTTGGCGTTGTGGCTGATCTCTGGCTTCGAGCTCTACCGCTCTGGCCGTTCTTAATCTTTTTTTAAGGCAAAGCGACTAAAGCTACCTTAGGATTAATTTGTTTCTCTTTACCTCTACTTTTTTTTTCCACGCAGGAGCGGATGACAACTCCTTAAGTAAGCCTGAATGTCCTTACGAAAACACACTTTTAGAGTGGTAGTCATTGAATGTGAACTCCACCCTTACCGGAATGAAGATGATGAATGTAAGAGATGGTATATCTGATTTTGCCTGGTGATGTCTGTTCAGGCTTCTCGGCACCTAATGACCTCGCAGGGGCCCATCAGCTACGAGGTAGCGTAGCGATCAGATGCCAAGAAGTGTGAACGTCGGCGATTCACTGAGCTAATACTTATGGAGTCGATCTAACCTGGTCTGTGCTTCGGTCCCGTCAACCTCCTGTCTCTCTGCAAGGCCCGGGTGCACCCTAGGCTCTTCTTGGTAGACAGGTTCTTCAGCCAACCAGGTATGACTGGCAGGCCAGCTTCGACGAGCACAGTGTTCCAACACAGGTTATGTTACGTGGGAAAAACCAATCGGCCACGTAAATGCGAACTTTATCTGGTTCGGGGAACCACAACACACTCAGCTATATAGACAATCCTGAGGGGAACCCGAATACATTCCAGATGGCTTGCGATTTAATTTCAATACCCCAATCAATACGCGTTACATTGCGAGGGCTTTTCGTCTGTCAGTTGTCAAAAACTGCTAGGTTGGCAGCAACGTCAAATTCAAAATGGCCGTTCCGAAACCATCAATCGAATATCGATTAGGAATCGAACAATCACCCGCCCGGACAGGCACCCACCTGTCCCCTAATCTACGGGCAGCCGAGACAACGTTGCTACCGCTCGTTTTAGAACCGAGCCTCCTACTAGAACCTCTGCAGACCGGGGGGTCCCGTCCTTGCCAGGGAACAAGTTAACAATGCGCCCCCTGCGCCAACTTAGTGGCGGTAGGTTAGCATCCTTAACCAGAACGAGGTCACCAACACTAGGGGGGCTGGTTTTGTCAGTCCACTTAAGGCGCTGTTGTAAGATATGCAGATACTCGAGCGACCAACGCTTCCAGAAATTCTGAGTAAACTGCTGCAACATCTGGTACCTTGATAACCGATACAATTTCACTCCCTCGAAGGGGTGCTCGGGCAACGCGTTAAGTGGCTGTCCTATCAAGAAATGGCCTGGGGTCAGAGCCTCCAGGTCATTTGGATCCGAGCTGAGCGGACACAACGGTCGCGAATTGAGAACGGCCTCGATCTTACAAAACAATGTCGCGAGCTCCTCAAAAGTCAGCGCGGTCTGACCTGCTATACGCCCCAAGTGCGTCTTAGCTGACTTAACTACGGCCTCAAAAATCCCACCCCAGTGGGGGCAACTCGGTGGGCTGAAGGTCCACTGTATACCCCGACGGGAGAGGGCCGTTCCAATATCCACTTTATTTACATTCAAAAAGTTGACTATCTCTCGTAAGTATCGTTCCGCACCGACGTAGTTAGTGCCGTTATCAGAGCGGATCAAAGTTGGAAGTCCCCTTCGAGAAACAAACCTATCCAAACAAGCAATGAAAGCCTCTGTCGAGAGATCAGCAACGAGCTCGAGGTGTACCGCCTTGGTGGATAAACAAACAAACACACATGAGCTATACCGGTCCAGCAGAAACCCGGCGTCAGGGTCCTCAGCCTTCTGGGTAACATGCACGGCCGCTCTGGGCCATGATCCGAAGATACTACTACATGGCTGTGGGGCCAGTCCGATTCTCTCCTGGCAAGCCAGGGTGGTCCCCACCACAAATGGTGTCTAACGAGTTCAGGAGCCCGACATCCCCTGGATGCACAATCAGACGGGTTCAATTCTCCTGGTACATGTCTCCAGGTCAGTGGGACCTCAGACGACACAATCTGGGAGACACGGTTCGCAACAAAAACCTCTAAGTTATGGACCGAAGCCTTCAGCCAGCACAAAACAATCTGGCTGTCCGTCCACGCGTACACCGTATCCTCCAAAACCACTGACCCACGCAACACTGTTAGAGTGTGATTCAAAAGTTTGGTCAAAAAAGCAGCCCCGGACAGTTCCAGTTTTGGAATCGTCATCCTTGTCCGAATAGGCGCTACCTTGCTTTTTGCCAAAACCAAACGCACGTCGACCTCCCCGGTGGAGGTGACGGTTCGCAAATAAACCGCTGCCGCAAACCCTCGTTCAGAGGCATCACAAAACCCGTGAAGGGTTGCCCTGTAATCCCCAGCAGGGATCAATTTCCTCGGCAGCGATACATTATTTATGAGGCCCAACCATTTTGCTAAATCATTCGATACAATGCAGCCCTGAGCTGCAGAATCTAATAGGGCGCGAACGTATGTTGGGTTGCCCGCCAAATCCCAAACAAGCACAGAGGCGATCGGTAACACCACCGTCTCCGGTTGGGGGGCAACCAATGGTTGGGCCGCAAATTCCTAGCGAGGACCCCCGGGGCCCCACTGTGCCTGTAACCGATCAGGTATGCAGCTATACGCCAGAGGGTCCCATTGTACAAATGGCCCACGCGCCGGTTCCATTGCCACCCTACGACGCCCCCCGAAGGGGGGTGGGCGTGAATTCAACCGTGGCCGCTCCATGAGCGGGGGGGACATCACATGCGACCGACGAGGACGAGGCGACGAGCGGGGCGACAACTGAGGCGGCGTCCGAACCGCACCCGCATAGCTCGAAGGTGTCCCATGCCACCCGCCCGTTACGGCCCGCTGAACACACCCAATGTCCCGCTGAGTCGGATGCTGAGTCGCAACCGAAAACTCAGGGCCCCCCATGTGATGACCCTGAGTGCGGCCCTGCACCCCTGGGTGGCTGCGTGCTTGTGGCCCCATTGCCCGCTGAGTCGGATGCTGAGTCGCAACCGAAAACTCAAGGCCCCCCATGTGATGACCCTGAGTGCGGCCCTGCACCCCTGGGTGGCTGCGTGCTTGTGGCCCCATTGCCCGCTAAGTCGGATGCTGAGTCGCAACCGAAAACTCAGGGCCCCCCATGTGATGACCCTGAGTGCGGCCCTGCACCCTAGTACCGCCCTGTGCACGTGGGGACATTGGCCCCTGAGTTGCGCTCCGAGTCGCAAACGAATTCTCAGGGCCCCATGCCGTGTCACCCTGGGTACGGCCCTGTGGACGTGGGGACGTTGGCCCCTGAGTTGCGCTCCGAGTCGCAAACGAATTCTCAGGGCCCCATGCCGTGTCACCCTGGATACGGCCCTGTGGAGGCTGTTGGCCGGACCGGTTCATGCACAACAGATTGTTGTGGGCCCCACCACAATATCCGCACATTTTTGTGCGCGTGCAGTACCTAGCCATGTGTGGCCCGAGGCACAGGAAACACCAGCTCCGCTGCTTGGCCATCCGGCGCCGTCCCTGAACCCTAAGTTCCCCGAACTTATTGCAATCGGCCACAGCATGGCCAATCTGCCTACAACATGGGCAGGTCTCACTATGTGGGGTCAATGCACTCACAGTCCCATATGACTGCCGGTTGGTGCGGTCCTTCCTCGTCGGAGAGCCCCTACTCACAGCGCTCCCGGCAGCTCTCTGTGGCTCCGAAGGATGGGTGACCGTCAACCCCAAATTCTCTGCCCGTCGAGCCTCCTCTTCCAAGAATCCGACCAAGTCGGAGAAGGCGGGCAGGTCCTCGGCCGACCTCCCGTGAGACTGTTCGAAACGAGTCTGCACGTCAGCGGGTAGGCGGGAAAGTACAATGTACAGCAGTAGGTACGACCATTCACCAACCGGAAGTCCAAGATTCTCTAGAGCCTTGGTGACGGACAACAATGGGTTCAAAACCTCCGTCTGTATGGCCCCGACCTTGTTCACAACCGGGATACTAAACAAACGGTTCAGTTGGGCATCGGCCAACCTCCGTTTGTTATGGTAACGTCTGACCAACAATTGTCTGGCCGTTTCATAGTTACCCTCCGTAACTGTCAAATGAGCGACCAGCTCCCTAGGCTCACCCCTCAATGCTGCCACCAGCTGAGCCATCTTGACAGACTTGGTAATGTCCGATCGCATGTGCACCAAACTGTCGAACAGATTGATGAAGCTCATCCATTCACCGGACACTCCGTAAAAATTAGGCATAGTTATGCCCGGTAACCTGGACCCTGAACCCTGAAGCGGCAGAGGTGCTTCAATGTCACCACCATGGCTGGACTCGCGCTGTCTACGTATGTCCGCAGCCTTCTGCGTGATAGCAGCTGCCATCTCCATACATTGGTCGACATCCCCTAGCAACCGTGACAGCCTGTCAGGTGCGCAACCATCAACTGATTCCGCCTGCGCGGACAATTCGAGCACCCTATTGTAACGTTCCTTAACGTCCATAGACCGCTCCAATACCACATCATGCCTATCTAAACGGTCTATCAGACCGTGTGCGGAGGAAAACCATCTGAGTTCCTTAGAAACACCCTTCTGTATTTCAGATAACGACATGATCGGAACGATACTTACTCACAATTTGCAGTAACTCAATTATATTGGACCCTCCAGTCTATAACCCAAACGAGGGAACCCTAAACTATAACTTAAACAATGCTGTTTTCCTTAAACAATAGGAACCGAGTTTTATATCTATATAAATTCTGTAAATACAATTTAGTTTCCCTTTATCATTATAACACACACAGATAGTCAATATTAGTTCAAGTTATAAATTGCTATAAACTGAAAACAATGTAATAGCCTGCTATCAATAGATGTAACTACCTATGTTAACCAAACATTCATTAGCATTACTAGACCACTAATAGATTGACTAACTGGTACTTCAATGCAAATTTCAATTCACCTACAATGTACCTAAGTTGAGTACCTACTATTCTGAGTCACATCTCAGTACAACTGGTCATTTAGGGAAAACTGTAATATCTGTCTGTCTACTACCAGCAATAGACTTATAGCTTACAATACTACCAATCTATGTGGATACAGGAACAACACCAAGTTAGCTAATAACCGCCTATACCTACAGATTGATAGTCCCAAATCGTGGGTTCCTGGAGCCCTTGACGGCTGCAAATCTCAGGAAACCACGCTCTTGCTACCAAAATGTTGTCAAAAAAAACTGCAAGGTTGGCAGCAACGTCAAATTCAAAATGGCCGTTCCGAAACCATCGATCGAATATCGATTAGGAATCGAACAATGTCTGTTTCTGCAAAGCTGTGTTTTTATGGTTTATTTTTGTACATATCAAAATTTTTGCTGAGTCAAAAATTTTTCCAGGGTCGGGGGGAAAATGTAGTGTTATGCTACTTACATGTCCTTTTCCTTGCTGCTGCTGCTTGAGGCTTGCTGAGCTGTACAGTCTGATATTGGGTATCACCTTTATTTTCACAGGACCCTGTAACGTTTTAAACCATAGGAACACATTAACAAATTATTTTCGCTCTGCATTTTCATGCTATCAGCACTTCTAATGCCCGGTTCCTTTATTTAACGGATCGTCATCCGTAAAAGTAACTGTCCGTTTTTCCCTAACCAACTACGAGTCATTAATACCGTTCCACAATTTATTTTCTGTACCTTTTACCTACGGACGTCCGTTGGTCATAGATGTCATTGAAATACCGACGCGCCCTCTTCACTCAGAGATGTGCGTTTCGTTATATGCAGGATTGAAATTTGTAATAAGATAAAGTTCAAGCCGATACAAATTAGATTTACATACGAATTGATCTTAGAGTTCTCTAAACTTATGATGTTTATTAGAGCTACACGAACGCAGGCATCTTCGTGACATATTTTTTTCCTTATCAAACTTAATAGAATGCATAGAATACATAACAAGGACGGAACGTTCATCGCGCGAAAAAGACATTTGACTCGACATTGACATCCATCAATTGAAATAAGTATACATATATCCTGCAAAAAGTTTGAGTCTTCTTCTAGTCGACAAATTCTTCAAAAAATACAAAGTGTAACGACCAGGTTTGAAATGTATATTACGCCGGTGAGTACCTATCATCTTTACATTTGATTTATCTACAAATTTGTCTGCCGCCTAGTAGGCATGCAACGTTTTTGCCTCGGTACCTAAATCTTCATTCAGGGCTAAGACTCAGGGATATTTCTGTCGGTTCTTTCGTTCTAGTCGCTCCCTCATGGCTGAGGATCGTGACCGTCATGGTTGTTGGTACGGGGCTTGTTCAGTGATCTCCCATTTGTTCTGTCCTGGGCTGCATGTTTTGCCTATTATCTTCTGCTGAGTCAGTCTCGCTGGAGTTCGATATAATTTCGAACACTTCTCTGTCACTATCTGATGAACTGGTCATTTTAAATTCAAAATTACAGCGAAAACAGTGAAATATAAAATTTAACCGACCGAAATTGAGGGGTAACCAAGTGACATTACGAATAGTTATCTGGAAAGTCTACTGACGATTAAAATATTTATAGGAACGCAACCAAGTGACATCTCCATGCAATACGCTTACGCTCCGTTGCCGGTAACCCTCCCATCCGTTAGTAGCCAGCCGTCGGTTGGTTGCATAACGAGACGTTTGTTATAGGAACGGTTTTAGCTTACGCCTCGTAGAATTAACTACCATTCGTAACTAAAACGGATCGTTTTTGAAATATAGGAACCGGGCATAAATCGATAGCGAAGGGGCTTACCTTTGGTGACCTTGTATTTGGCTTTCTCCGAAACTCTGCAATCTCGGGCTTCGTGCGCGCTGGTGCGCTACCCTTTTTCCTTTCGCTGTTATGTAATTTTGGCTATGTGAACTTGTTAAATTTTATATTACGAGCCTGAAAACAAACTTTGACATTGGTTGACGTCTTTGTTTATCTGGTTGTCATGGCAATGTCCATTCAAACTCGTTAGCGGTCTGATAGGTTTGCTTCAATACTTTTACAAAAATACTTTTTCTCTCTTGGCCACTCACAAAAATTACGTTTAATTTAAATAATTTTTAGAACTCTCCAAAAAGGGTATAAAAGCGGAACATTTCTGAAATTCGACAGTCTCACGTCAGCTTCTGAACTAGAAGTATCACTTAAAGGCCTTATCCCGGGGTCGCACTACCCCGGGATCCTGCGAGCCTTCAAACTCTCTCAAACCTTCAAACAATCCTTCAAACAACGGGATCCTGCGAGCCTCCAAACTCCCTCAAAACCTTCAAATAATCCTTCAAACAACGGGATTCTGCGAGCCGTGCCTACGCCGCGATCCTGCGAGCCACTCCTACAACGGGATCCTGCGAGCCGTAACTACAAATACGCCCGCTACCGTTCCTACAACGACGATTTCATCGACATCTACAACAACAAATACACCTGCATCCTGGTCATCACCCTACCGGTCTACTTCAGATCTATCCAGACATCTGTATTTTATAAAACCTGTTCTCATCTCATTCATTCTCATCTTCGTATAATTTTTTTATCGTCTTCACTGTAAATATCTAATAAACTGTTACTACTAAATTTTATTCTGGTTGTTTTCTGTTAGGTTCTGGTAGGTTCTTGTCGTCACACCACAAGGTACTAGGAATAATCCTTTCCTATCGGCAAAACTCGGAACAACGATAACACCCGAATGGTGCCGATGTGTCTATGAAGTACTGTATTATTAAATTACGTGTAGGTATCAAATAAATCGCATACTTTATTTATCAATGTCAAATGTCAAATTGCCCGTTTGACGTATATTACACTGTGATGTTAAAACCACCACGATTCTATCATATAAATAATTCGTTAGGTAAACAAAAATATAACTAGTTACTGAGGACGTTTTATATCAATAAAACGCACTGATAAAAACCAAATTCCGGTTGGGATGATCTAATGATTCTATAAGGATTGGAACCCCAAAAGTCTAACTATAAGTCAAAACTACAGTAGCATTTTGCAGACCTTTTTTATAACAATAAATTGTTGTAATTAATTAAAAATACTGTGACAACAAAAAAGACACCTCAACATAAAACAAAACAAACCAGCAGAGAAATTAATACACGAGTCCATGAAGTTTATCACAAAATCTAACATAAATATCAACAAAATATTTATGTGGTATTAACTACTCTATATAGATACTTCCTCTTGCAATGCGACCGTTCCCTACGTTGTCTCGATGGGTACTGAGTGCGAGTGAAGTAGTAAGACTAAAACGAACATTTCCGAGAAAATACGAAAGGAAAGGATTATTCACTACATCTGTACTCCATCTGCATTAACATTACCATCTCGAACAGCTTAATCGTTTTCTTTTGCTGCTTCTTCCATAGATTTTTCTTTGGAGGTTCCCCATAGTTCACAGACTCTTGCATGACATTTGGCATAATACTGATCCTACTTACCACATTTTCGTTGAGATCAAGTTTTTTTTTATCGTTGGATTTTTTACAATTATTTAAGCTCAGTTTAGCTTTGCATATTTTGGAAACAAACTTGAACTTCGACACAAATCCCTTCCTCTTTTCTCCAACAAATTTCAAATAATTAAAGTTATAATCTAATGGAGAGTTATGGTGTGAAATTTCTTGCATCTGTTCAAATAAATATATGAAATCTACAACTCTATTTCCTTTTATTCCGATGTCTTCTTCTTATTTTTGTTTTTCTTCTGGTTCTAGTGTATAATAATCTTCATCTGAATCTGAATCTGAATCAGCTGGCAAAGGATGTGTGGAGAATGTAGTGTTATGTTATACTACTTACGTGCTATTTTCTTGAATGTCTTAAAAATTCCAAGGCTGCAGCTGCTTTCGAGAAACTTAAAGAAGCTTTGGTAACTGCTCCTGTACGTACATGCTATTCTGGTCTCCTATCCCTTAGCTCCAGCTCCACCATCAGTCTTTTTTGTTTGTCCTTCAGGGTACCTTGCTCTATTACGCTGGATACTTGGTGAGCTGATGGCTTATTATCTGGTATCACCTTTACTTCCACAGGACCCTGTAACGTTTTAAACCATTAGAACACATTAATAAATCATGTTCGCTCTGCATTTTCATGCTATCAGCACTTTTAAATCGATAGCGAAACGGTTTACCTTTGGTGACCTTGTTTTGGCTTTCTCCGAAACTCTGCAATCTCGGGGTTTGTGCGCGCTGGTGCGCTACCTTTTTTCCTTTCGTTTTTAGGTAATTTATTTCCTGGGGTTACTGCTAGATTTTATATTACGAGTCTGAAATCAACAATTGACATTTGATTTGTTGATTGTTTATCTGGTTGTCATGGCAATGTCCATTCAAACTCGTTAGCGGTCTGATATGTTTACTTTAATACTTTTACAAAAATACTCTTTCTCTCTTGGCCACTCTCAAAAATTACGTTTAATTTAAATAATTTTTAGAACTCTCCAAAAAGGGTATAAAAGCGGAACATTTCTTCAATTCGACAGTCTCACGTCAGTTTCTGAACTGGAAGTACCAGTAAAGGCCTTATCCCGGGGTCGCTCAACCCCGGGATCCTGCGAAGCCTTCAAACTCCTTCAAATCTCCAAATTCTCCAGCTACAACGGGATCCTGCGAGCCTTCAAACTCCCTCAAAACCTTCAAATCAATCTTCAAATAACGGGATTCTGCGAGCCGCGCCTACGCCGCTACTATTCCTACAACGAAGATTTCTACAACGGGATTCTGCGAGTCGTGCCAACGCCGCTACTGTTCCTACAACGACGATTTCTACAACGGGATCCTGCGAGGCGTAACTACAAGTACGCCCGCTACTGTTCCTACAACGACGATTTCAACATCTACAACAACAAATACACCTGCACCCAGGTCTCCGCTTCCTTCTTTCTATCCAGACATCTGTATTTTATAAAACCTGTTTCTCATTTCATCCATCCTCATCTTCGCATCATCTTTTTATAGACTTTACGGTATATAACCAATAAACTGACACTTTAAATGTTATCCTGGTTGTTGTTTTCTGTTAGGTTCTGTTAGTTTCTGTTAGGTTCTGTTAGGTCGTATCTTCACGCGACATTTTGGCGCCCAACGTGGGGCTCTTCTCCACTCTTCACCTTTTCTGCGCCTTGTCTCTTTCCTTTTGATTTGCTTTCTCTTTCACTCTTAAATCTTTATCTATTCATCCTTTTCACATTTTCTAAATTCTAAAACAAAACTTCATCTAGTTTTTCAACTTATCTGGATTATATTTAGGCCTACATTTAATTTACATTACTTCACTTCACTTCACTTCACTTCTATAACACTTGACTCTACACTTAACTATAACAATGGAAAGGGTTATTAAGTACGAATTCCTTTTCCAAATTCTAAAACTAAATTTTCCAGGGTCGGGGGGAAAATGTAGTGTTATGTTATACTACTTACGTGCTATTTTCTTGAATGTCTTAAAAATTCCAAGGCTGCAGCTGCTTTCGAGAAACTTAAAGAAGCTTTGGTAACTGCTCCTGTACGTACATGCTATTCTGGTCTCCTATCCCTTAGCTCCAGCTCCACCATCAGTCTTTTTTGTTTGTCCTTCAGGGTACCTTGCTCTATTACGCTGGATACTTGGTGAGCTGATGGCTTATTATCTGGTATCACCTTTACTTCCACAGGACCCTGTAACGTTTTAAACCATTAGAACACATTAATAAATCATGTTCGCTCTGCATTTTCATGCTATCAGCACTTTTAAATCGATAGCGAAACGGTTTACCTTTGGTGACCTTGTTTTGGCTTTCTCCGAAACTCTGCAATCTCGGGGTTTGTGCGCGCTGGTGCGCTACCTTTTTTCCTTTCGTTTTTAGGTAATTTATTTCCTGGGGTTACTGCTAGATTTTATATTACGAGTCTGAAATCAACAATTGACATTTGATTTGTTGATTGTTTATCTGGTTGTCATGGCAATGTCCATTCAAACTCGTTAGCGGTCTGATATGTTTACTTTAATACTTTTACAAAAATACTCTTTCTCTCTTGGCCACTCTCAAAAATTACGTTTAATTTAAATAATTTTTAGAACTCTCCAAAAAGGGTATAAAAGCGGAACATTTCTTCAATTCGACAGTCTCACGTCAGTTTCTGAACTGGAAGTACCAGTAAAGGCCTTATCCCGGGGTCGCTCAACCCCGGGATCCTGCGAAGCCTTCAAACTCCTTCAAATCTCCAAATTCTCCAGCTACAACGGGATCCTGCGAGCCTTCAAACTCCCTCAAAACCTTCAAATCAATCTTCAAATAACGGGATTCTGCGAGCCGCGCCTACGCCGCTACTATTCCTACAACGAAGATTTCTACAACGGGATTCTGCGAGTCGTGCCAACGCCGCTACTGTTCCTACAACGACGATTTCTACAACGGGATCCTGCGAGGCGTAACTACAAGTACGCCCGCTACTGTTCCTACAACGACGATTTCAACATCTACAACAACAAATACACCTGCACCCAGGTCTCCGCTTCCTTCTTTCTATCCAGACATCTGTATTTTATAAAACCTGTTTCTCATTTCATCCATCCTCATCTTCGCATCATCTTTTTATAGACTTTACGGTATATAACCAATAAACTGACACTTTAAATGTTATCCTGGTTGTTGTTTTCTGTTAGGTTCTGTTAGTTTCTGTTAGGTTCTGTTAGGTCGTATCTTCACGCGACATGTGCTAAACTAAAATGTTAATAAACAAATTATGACATTATCTCAAATAAACGTATTATCCTATTTATCTCAAGATTTTGTTCCGTATCGTTGATAAATTCATAATTTTACTACTGACATTGGGATTATCTGGTGTTTTTGTATCAGCAGCAAGCCTTTGTAATTTCTGTATAACGGTTGTCTAAAATGAAAAAAATACAAGATTTATATTAGCAAAATATTTTTCTTAATATTTTAAAATAAACTAGAGGGTGCCTTTTGAGTGGGCTCTCAAAGCAGCCCGCGAGGCGTACTCTTTGGTTATATTGTTGAAAAATTCAGAATGTTTCTCGTTTACCTATTGTAAGTTGAATTTTGTTTGGCGGCCATCTTATTTTTCTCAATTTTGATTTTTTCATTACCTATCACTTTTTACCAAGGTTATCCAAGATTCTATTTTGTTTTAACAGTATAAGATTAGGTGTTAAAGTTTTCGCAGACAGTAGGTAGACACCGACGTAGAGCCGATTTTGAAGATCTTCCGTACATTATCACCCCCCGTGAGTCCTAGGAGAATAATTATATCCACCCATAACCAACTTATCTATGTTTTTACTATGCATGCAATGTTCGCAGATATAGAATTGAAAAAAAAAATCAAGTCACAAGAAACAATAATCATTATTATCAATATCGGACTTACTTCATGGCATTATTATCTATGTGTGAGTAAGTCATGTCATTGTCTATTTCTCCAGCCACTGGAAGACAACATTTTTGTTAGTGTGTAATGGGCACCCTATAATAAAACAGGACATTTGATTTAATTGTAATTTATTTATCGAGAAAATTGGTTTTTGGATGAAATTTGTAAGACTCATTTCATAAAAATAATTAGTTTTAACTTAAAATTCCAGAATAGGGATTGGACGTTAGAGCAGTGGAGTAATTTTCTCTTCACTGATGAGTCCAGGGTGAGTCTTCATGGATGTGATCGACGGCAGAGAGTATATCGTCGTACTGGAGAATGCTATTCTCTTCTCAGTGTTGCATTGAGGAAATTGTTGCTTATGGAGAAGGATCTGTAATGGCCTGGGATGGCATCTCCTTAACCGCACGAACAGCGTTAGTTTTCATCGAAACGACTGCCCTTGCACGTGGATTGACTTCTCATCGCTAAATCACTGAAATCCTCGCAGAACATGTGGTACCGTACGCAGGATTTATCGGGCAGGATATGCAGTTAACGCAAGATAATGCACGCCCTCATACTGCTCATGTGGTGATCCAGTATCTTCGTGACGTCGGCATTCCTAAGATGGACTTGCCAGCTCGAATCCCGGACTTAAATCCGATAGAGCACCTATGGGATGAGCTGAAACGTCGGGTTCGAGCCGGATAAAAACTGATGTTTTGTTGTATGGAAATAAAAATGAACCAAATAAAAATAATAGTGTGTCACCTGTACCTAGTTGATTATCTGTGTTAGGCACTATAGCTCTCTATGTCTAACTCTTAAGGGCGCACCGAGTTTTTAGCACGAATCGATTTTAGGTATTTTATGCGCTTCGTGTTTGTGTGCGTGAGGCAAACCGGCCAGAGCGAGCGGCCAGCTGGAGCTGTACGCCGCGTGTGACGAGTCGAAAAAATTGATTTCAAATACTTATATTGAAAATATTTACGGTTAGACCCCGTTTTCCAGATTTTACACAATCTTTTTATTCATAATTTGCCTTTGAATTTACTAAGTAGGTCCTAAGTGGGTAGATCTGTGATCAATTTATTAATAAAAATAATTATTAAGTATAATTGTAATTGAATAATACCTTATTACCTTTAATGATAATATTCTTAGTACAATAGAAACTCAGTAAAGTGAACTCAATAGCGTAAAATAACATAAAGGCTAAATAAGGTATGAGTCCCAGTGGTCGACCCTTTATTTTCAAATTAAAATTATTTATTCTGCTTAAGATCTCCGTGGTCTAAAAGGTTTCACGCTTGCTTTTCACACAAGAGATGCAGGTTCGAATCCTGGCAATGTACCAATGAGATAATTAATTTATCTTAAGTACATCATCGGACGTTCAGTGTTTCGGATGCCACGTTAAGTTATAGGTCCCACCCGGCTACTATCGCTACGTGGTAGTGGTAGTACAATCCCTCTATCTAAATTGATTTGTTTACAGCTCATTTAACTGATCTAAGCGCAGTATATATATTTTTTAAGAAGTTTGCAATATTTAATAGGATAGCAAGTGTCTTTGGTTAACTCTGCAAGTTTCGTGCAAAAGTTTCTCAATAGGTGATTAGTACATTCAATGTTCACCAACAAGTTTCCATAAGGTTTTGCTTCTTATTTGCTTTTATATGTACTGGAGTCCCCATCAGCAATTAACTTTGAGTAAATCAAACCCTGATTTGGTAACGAATGCTTAAAGCCTTCGAATATTGCAACGGATTCCATGCCACTTGAGCATCCTTTGTAATTTGTATAACACGTGTGATCGGGAGCTAGCATTTTTTGTTCTCTGCCCGTGCACAAATCATACAATACTTGTTTTTAACAGCCATGTAAAGAACTTTTTTGATTTGTAAGCTATTATTACCGCAGCACCCGACAACGGGTTATAATTCTTTTTGAATGACCTTTTTATTTATTTTAGCTAGGGATAAATAAACACTTGCTTGCTGTGCAAAGTATATTTTCCAACTGATAGTAAAACACTGTCAAAAATATATTCAAAATTAATATGACAGTGACAGGCTTGACACAATGTTCCAAGTAGTTGTAACACCCCCCGCAATGTGTACAGCCTGTACAATAAGAATATCAAAAACGCCTTGTATAAAACACCTCACATGACAAAATAAAACTAATACACTATATACACCAAAAACATATTAAACACACAAAATACATAATATGCATACCTAACCTAACCCTAAGCTATTTATACACTTGTAGTGCATTAGTTTTGGCAAAGGTTTGGTGAGGATGTCGGCAGTCATTTCTGTCGTATGAATGTATATTTGAGTATAAATCTATGTTCAGATAAGGTTTGGCGTATGAAGTGATGTTTCATGTCGATGTGTTTGGTGGGGGCGTGATATGTGTTGTTTGTGGCCAGTTTGATAGAAGACTGATTATCCGTGTGTATGATGAGGGTGTTCGTGAGATGGAATACTTCAGTGATAAGTTTATGAAGATATATGGCCTCCTTGCAAGCCTCGCCCAGTGCCATGTACTCCGCTTCCGTAGTGGAGAGGGCTACTGTGCGCTGCTTGCGGGATTCCCATGACACTGAAGCTCCACTCATCATGAACACGAAGCCGGTATATGATCGACGGTCCATAAGATTATTGCCGTAGTCAGCATCCACGTACCCCAAAGGGTAAAGTTCAGATTTACGCGAGAAGTTAAGAGCCATATATTTGGTCCCCTTGAGGTAACGAAGGACCCGCTTAGCGGCCTTCCAGTGTACCCCCCCGTAATGTGCATTGAATTTCGACAGGTGGGAGACCGTGTGAGCGATGTCAGGTCTAGTGCATATTGCAAGGTACATTAGCGACCCGATATGCTCTTGGTATGGTACGTCTACTTCTTCTTCCTTGTTAGGAAGAGTTAGCTTTAGACCTGATTCCATGGGTGTCGTGACTGAAATTGCGTCTTTCATACCGAACTTTTCTATCAGTTTCTCTATATATTTGGTTTGATCGAGTTTTATTCCATTAGCTATGAATAAATAAACACTTGCTTGCTATGCAAAGTATATTTTCCAACTGATAGTAAAACACTGTCAAAAATATATTCAAAATAAATATGACAGTGACAAGTAGTTGTAACATTTTTGACCAACATCCATCAGCAACCACGGTAATCATAGGTACTAGGAATAATCCTTTCCTATCGGCAAAACTCGGAACAACGATAACACCCGAATGGTGCCGATGTGTCTATGAAGTACTGTATTATTAAATTACGTGTAGGTATCAAATAAATCGCATACTTTATTTATCAATGTCAAATGTCAAATTGCCCGTTTGACGTATATTACACTGTGATGTTAAAACCACCACGATTCTATCATATAAAGAATTCGTTAGGTAAACAAAAATATAACTAGTTACTGAGGACGTTTTATTTCAATAAAACGCACTGATAAAAATCAAATTCCGGTTGGGATGATCTAATGATTCTATAAGGATTGGAACCCCAAAAGTCTAACTATAAGTCAAAACTACAGTAGGATTTTGCAGACCTTTTTTATAACCATAAATTGTTGTAATTAATTAAAAATACTGTGACAACAAAAAAGACACCTCAACATAAAACAAAACAAACCAGCAGAGAAATTAATACACGAGTCCATGAAGTTTATCACAAAATCTAACATAAATATCAACAAAATATTTCTGTGGTATTAACTACTCTATATAGATACTTCCTCTTGCAATACGACCGTTCCCTACGTTGTCTCGATGGGTACTGAGTGCGAGTGAAGTAGTAAGACAAAAACGAACATTTCCGAGAAAATACGAAAGGAAAGGATTATTCACTACATCTGTACTCCATCTGCATTAACATTACCATCTCGAACAGCTTAATCGTTTTCTTTTGCTGCTTCTTCCATAGATTTTTCTTTGGAGGTTTCCCATAGTTCACAGACTCTTGCATGACATTTGGCATAATACTGATCCTACTTACCACATTTTCGTTGCGATCAAGTTTTTTTTATCGTTGGATTTTTTACAATTATTTAAGCTCAGTTTAGCTTTGCATATTTTGGAAACAAACTTGAACTTCGACACAAATCCCTTCCTCTTTTCTCCAACAAATTTCAAATAATTAAAGTTATAATCTAATGGAGAGTTATGGTGTGAAATTTCTTGCATCTGTGCAAATAAATATATGAAATCTACAACTCTATTTCCTTTTATTCCGATGTCTTCTTCTTATTTTTGTTTTTCTTCTGGTTCTAGTGTATAATAATCTTCATCTGAATCTGAATCTGAATCTGAATCAGCTGGCAAAGGATGTGTGGAGTGCTAAACTAAAATGTTAATAAACAAATTATGACATTATCTCAAATAAACGTATTATCCTATTTATCTCAAGATTTTGTTCCGTATCGTTGATAAATTCATAATTTTACTACTGACATTGGGATTATCTGGTGTTTTTGTATCAGCAGCAAGCCTTTGTAATTTCTGTATAACGGTTGTCTAAAATGAAAAAAATACAAGATTTATATTAGCAAAATATTTTTCTTAATATTTTAAAATAAACTAGAGGGTGCCTTTTGAGTGAGCTCTCAAAGCAGCCCGCGAGGCGTACTCTTTGGTTATATTGTTGAAAAATTCAGAATGTTTCTCGTTTACCTATTGTAAGTTGAATTTTGTTTGGCGGCCATCTTATTTTTCTCAATTTTGATTTTTTCATTACCTATCACTTTTTACCAAGGTTATCCAAGATTCTATTTTGTTTTAACAGTATAAGATTAGGAAAGTTTTCGCAGACAGTAGGTATACACCGATGTAGAGCCGATTTTGAAGATCTTCCGTACATTATCACCCCCCGTGAGTCCTAGGAGAATAATTATATCCACCCATAACCAACTTATCTATGTTTTTACTATGCATGCAATGTTCGCAGATATAGAATTGAAAAAAAAAATTCAAGTCACAAGAAACAATAATCATTATTATCAATATCGGACTTACTTCATGGCATTATTATCTATGTGTGAGTAAGTCATGTCATTGTCTATTTCTCCAGCCACTGGAAGACAACATTTTTGTTAGTGTGTAATGGGCACCCTATAATAAAACAGGACATTTGATTAAATTGTAATTTATTTATCGAGAAAATTGGTTTTTGGATGAAATTTGTAAGACTCATTTCATAAAAATAATTAGTTTTAACTTAAAATTCCAGAATAGGGATTGGACGTTAGAGCAGTGGAGTAATTTACTCTTCACTGATGAGTCCAGGGTGAGTCTTCATGGATGTGATCGACGGCAGAGAGTATATCGTCGTACTGGAGAATGCTATTCTCTTCTCAGTGTTGCATTGAGGAAATTGTTGCTTATGGAGAAGGATCTGTAATGGCCTGGGATGGCATCTCCTTAACCGCACGAACAGCGTTAGTTTTCATCGAAACGACTGCCCTTGCACGTGGATTGACTTCTCATCGCTAAATCTCTGAAATCCTCGCAGAACATGTGGTACCGTACGCAGGATTTATCGGGCAGGATATGCAGTTAACGCAAGATAATGCACGCCCTCATACTGCTCATGTGGTGATCCAGTATCTTCGTGACGTCGGCATTCCTAAGATGGACTAGCCAGCTCGAATCCCGGACTTAAATCCGATAGAGCACCTATGGGATGAGCTGAAACGTCGGGTTCGAGCCCGAGTAAGTGCTCCAATGAGGCTTGCAGAGCTTAGAATCGCAATTGAGGAGGCGTGGAATGCAATTCTTCAAGATATCATCGTCACACTCGTGAGGTCTATGAATAGGGGAATGCTATCAGTTATTCGAGCAAGGGGAGGTAACACTGAATACTAACCAAAAACTCTTTTGCAATTTGCTCTTTGTTTTCGGTTGTTTTTAATGTTTTGAACTCGGTAATTAATAAAGATTAACTCGGTGGAAAACAACTTGTCTTTGTGAAAAACTCACTTATTAAATTTAAAAACCCCAATGTGTTTCTATTGATTTTAATCGTCATGAAATGTTCTTTCTGTAGGTATAACTTTGATTGATGTAAATTTCATACTTTTTGAGGAAATCGGATTAGAGTGTCAAGGTGGCGGGTGGCCCGGTTTATATGCTGTCCAGTTTAGGTACGTAAGTGCATACACACGCAGCCACAGTATTCTCTTTGTATTTAAAATTGTGTATATGTAGTTGTCTTTCACTCATCGCGTTAGAAGATTATTCAAATTTGTTTTGTAGTTTGTTAACAACTGCTACATTTACCCTAAAAATAGAAAAAAGACAGAGAATGTGATAGAGAATGATTCAATTCATAGTGGAATTAAGTTAGTCAATTATACAAACCCTTTGTAGGTAATAAAAATAAATTACTGAAATATCGTAAATACTCGCATTTGGCTATATTATTATTATTAGGTAGTAGTTAGGTACTGAGTATACTAACGAAGCAACAGGAATATTCTCTATCTAAGACCTAACCTATATAAGTATTGTAAACTGTTCGAACACCATTGAACGAAACTTTTTTTACTTACTGGACTCATTAGGTGTCTTTCTATACATTATTATTAATTTATTATACTAATTAACACGAGCGCAGCCGGCCGAGGCAATCCTGTCCTTGTTCTGGCATCCCGTCTCGTTAATGTGTGCGTGTGGCGGCGGCGGTGGCGGCGTGTGCTTTCATGGAACGTAATGTGGCTTGGTAAGTGTCTGCATCTAAATCCTAAAAATCCTAAAAAGTATATGACCGATGGAAAAGTTGTTGGATTATGGAAAAATCTATTAAAATACAGCTACTCATAACTAATAAAGGTATAAAAATGGACGGAGCAATTTTTTCACACTAAGTATTTAAGCAAAAACGATAAAACAATGTTTAAAAAGGAAAATCTATTGGATTACTGAACAAAATTATGTATTTAAGGATATAAAAACATATTAAAAAATAAAAATTGACGGAGTCATTTTTTAGTAGAAGATAGAGTGAAAAATATTAAAAAGTAAATTTTAGGTATCACTGAAAGCGAAAATATGTTGGATTCTTAAACATACCTATTCTTAATAGTACAAATCGAACGACTTCAAAATCTCGGGATTCGGTTCATCTTCGGACTGCGCAAGTATGATCACGTATCTCAGCATCGCAGGGAGCTGAAGTGGCTACCGATTCGGCTTCGACGGGACTCTCATATCCTGTGTTTCCTTTGTAATATTTTGTGGAACCCTCGTTACCCTAACTTCCTACGTGATCGCTTCGAATTTCTTTCTTCAAGCAGGCCTCGGAGAACTCATATGGCGTCTACGCTCAAAGCTCCAGATCGCTCCACTGCAGCCTACGAGCACGGGTTCAGAATCCGAGCCGTACGACTGTGGAATGAGCTTCCTTGCACTATCAGGGACAGTCGATCTCTAAATATATTCAAAAACCGGCTAAAGAAGCACTATCTCTCCCTTTCCAGTTAGATAATATATATATATTTGTATGTATTAGTTTATTATACGGTTTATTCATATTTTTACGTTGTATTTAAGTAATTGTGTATGCAGTCTATTTTTAGCAATTAGGGTTATCAGTATAATACATACTGTTTGTAGTATATATTAGTCGTAGTATTTATAGAGTTTTATTGTACGCGCAGGTCTTCCCCCGCTCAACCATCACCTCTCCTACCATCTTGGTTTGCTGGAAGAAATCTCTTTTGAGAGATAAGCTCGCCTTTGTACATGTTTTTTTTCTATTATAAGTTATCTGTATGACTGTTTTGTGTAGTACAATAAAGAAATTACAAATGTACATATACAGAAAATATTTCAGACTGAGGAATTATTCTCAGAGTGTTATTAGCGATTTTGCTGTTTAGGTAAAAATACCTAACTTCCCGTAGCAAATTTTGTTGGATTATTGTACATCAGTAATCTGTATCACTTGACTTTATCTGATGCCAAATTTCAGAGGCAGAGGAATTTATCGGAAGTCTCCATACAACAAAATCCTCACCGCTTGGACTATTTATGTTAAAGTCACCTAACAGTAAGACACTATCGTAATCAGTCATAGAAGTCAACGAGTCTGTAATCGTATCAAATAAAGTGACAGCACCAACCCAGCGTATGCCAGCGTGGCCGGTAAGCCGTGGCGCTTAGAATAATTCGCCGTGCCGATTAATAGTTATTTGTGTCACAAGGGAGCAAAATGATGTATTTACGGCGAGGGCGGTACATTGAATCCAGAGTGAAGGGAAGGATTCTACGATAGAATCCAGAGCGTAGCGAGGGATTCTAAGTTAGAATCCTGAGCGTAACGAAGGATTCAAGTGTTAACGCCCATGACGATAATAATTTTGCTCCTGAGTGAACATACAACTTTTTACACCGACTATGAGGAAAATTTAAATTAAATGCTCTAAAAAAATTAAATAGAGACGTTTTACCTGAAAATCAAACGTTTATTAAATACTTACCATATTCAGGGCCTAATTAAAAACATGAGAAGACATCCTTGATTTTCAGTGCTAAACTAGTGACGTATATCCGGTCCGTCCGTTCCCGCCCGGATGTTCGGTTAAGCCGCGTGGTACCTTGTTTGCGCGCGCGCCCCACCACACCACCGAGGCAGTTCGGATTGTTGAATTTGAATTTAGCTTCATTGGATCTCTCATGTCCACCAGGCAGATTTAAAAAATATTAGGCCCTGAATATGGTAAGTATTTAATAAACGTTTTATTTTCAGGTAAAACGTCTCTATTAAATATCTTGACCGATATTCAGGGCCTAATTAAAAACATGAGAGACGTGTTTGATATCGCCTGGTGTTGGTGGACGCTAATGTGATTCGTAAACATACATATTTAAATAAAAGTAGGTATGTTTATGTTGTGACATACAGAAATTATGAATGATTCAGGTATTTTGATAAACAAGTAAGTATCTATCTATAATTTATTCGGACTGATCGATGATCCCTTAGGAAGAAACCTAAAGTTTACATGTACTGTATGTAGGTTAGGTACTATGACTTATGACATGATTGTATCTGTTCTGTATTGCTTTCTGTTAAGATGAGGTGATTAGTGTGGTTTAAGGAAATAAAATTAACTTGTAACTTATAAACAATATATTCATCTTGATAGAACCTGTGTAGAAATGGTACCAAACCAGTAAATAAATTAGGTAGGTATTACTAAAATCAGCAAATATAAATCAAACTTTGGAATAAAGTATCGAACAATACATAATTGTCTTAATTACTCGACAGGGGAGAATAGGTTCGTAATCAATGACTCTCTTCTATCTCCAGATTTTTTGGATGCAACAGCTGATCTGAAACTGCCAGGCGTAGCATTGATGTTTGTATCTTGAAGTAGTTTCTTCAGCCAGCCCCCTATGATTGTACGTGTAGCAGCTTTGGGGTCGCCTGTAGTACTCACAAACAGATTATCGCACTTAGCAGCAATTCGCCTGGGTTTACCCAACTCAATGAGGCGGCGTATCCAGTAGATAGGATCCAGTGACTTGTCCTTATTCTTATTTAGCTTCCATCCCGATTGTTGATGGGTAATGGAGTCAGTTTTGGAGCCAAAAGATGGCCATAAGATTATGCTGTCATCTGAAATAATACAGTGTTCCTGAGTAACGGTAAGTAAAGTTAAATCGTGTACACGTCTACCCGAGCATAGTAGGAGTAAAGCAGCCGCTCTTTGAGAGGTGGCAAATAAACTTGATGAATTGCAGGTTCTTTTAGAAAGATGGTTTACAAGGGAGTCTATATCCCAGATGGGGGCTTTGATAGGTTTAGGCTTAGCTAACCCAATGGACTTTAGGACTTGTTTTACAAGTGTATGTGAGCTTAGCTTATTACTTTCACTGGGATCACAAAGAGTAGACACTACAGATTTATGAACAAGGATAGTGCTGTATGAAAGGCCTTCCTTTTGATGTAGATCAGTGAGGAATCGGGCCAGGTCTGAGCCTGTAGGTTTATGTGTATGTACCTTGTGAGTTATGGTCCAGTTTCGCCAACGGGTCCAAGCTGGTTTATACGTTCTAAGAGTGGATTCACGCCAGCTCGAACGGAGCAGAGCTTTTGTTCCTCGCTCCAGTCACTTAGGTGTTCTTGCCAACCCCACATCTCCATATCTCCAGCGTCATCTCCGATATGTTGGGGGGCGGACGTCCCTTCGTTACATCGACTAGGACCTGCGACAGGTTCCTTATCGTGAATGAGGGTGACAATGCGCGGCTCTTCAGGTCTGGTCTCCAGTAAACTTTGTGCCATCTCGGGGCTACGATCAGGTACACACCCAGTGCATTGTTTAAGTGCGTCAGTACTCTGGGAATGAGATAAGGCGGAGGGAACAGCCATGCCAACTTGAAATCCCACTTGCTGCCTAGAGCATCGTACATGCTCGCCTGGTTGTCGGTTCTGTCCAGTGTACAGTACGTTGGAACCACGTGAGCTCTCCTGGAAGCAAAAAGATCGATTACGGGGGTTCCCCACTTGGCAAACACGACATTTGTTATGTTTGACAGGAGATGCCATTCTGGTGGGTCTTTGAGACGTGATAAATGGTCTGCTTCGCAGTTGTAGTTCCCTGCTATGTGATAGATGGACATGTGAATGTTGTTTTGGTCCAGTACTTGTAGCACTTTCATTGCCAGCTCCGTAAGGGCTATAGATTTCGCCCCTCCCTCTTTTCTTAGATAAGAGACGACAGTTTTGTTGTCGCACTGTATTACTGTGCGACAACAAAACTGTCGTCTCTTGCGACTGTGAGCTCAGGAGCTGATAATGATGGCGTAAAACATTTAATATGGCCAACATCTACTCCATCATCTACTACAATAAGATACCTCTGGAGATTTTGAAATTGCCATTTGAGCAATTTAAAAAGCATGTTAAAGCGACTTTGTCGAAAAAGGGATATTACAATGTTCAAGATTACTTAAATGACAGGACTGTATGGGGTTAATATGGCTCAACACAGACCTTGCTGTTAATTATTTTGTAATTATTTATTCCTGCTTATTAATCATAACAATAAAATTTTTCATATTTGTATTAGTTAAGCACAACCTATTTTTAAAAGAGATCTAAAAATAAATCTGTGGGAGTTTCTACGCCCTTCTTCTCCCACAGTGGTCCAATGTAGAGAAGAGGCAAAAAATTACGTTTGCTAAGTATATGTAAATTATCTACAGTAATAAAGTAAAAAAAAAAAATCTCCTTGTAGTTGCAATGAAGGTTCTGCTGTGAGGGTAGCCATGAGCCTGTTATTGAGATTTCGTTTAATTTGGCCCCCCAGCCGATGTCGCTGGCATCTGTTGTTAGGTAATGAGACGATAGTGGGACATGAAGTAGAGTACTCTTCTGACAATTCAACTGCCACCATTCTGACTCGACTAGGGCTTTCGCAACTAGAGGAAAGGTTTTGTCATCTTTAGTTTCAAGGCCTTGTTGGCCTGTAACTGTAAATACCGGTAATTTAGACGACCCCTCGGTACAGCAAAACTGGCAAAGTTCAGCAGGCCAATGAGACCTTGTAACTGTTTGACGGACGTTGTCCGTGTTGTCAAGATTTTGGATACCGTGCAATGTATTTTTGCTACTAACCTCTGAGGAATGTATTTCGCGTTCTGCCATGTGTTCCACACAATGCCCAGGTATTCCACTGCCTTCAGTGGGTTGCAAACAGATTTGTCTGTGTTCACTTGCCAGCCTAGGTGGGCGAGCGTGTTCAGTGTCAACGACCTTGATTTATGAGAGTGGCTTTGTTTTGATGAGCCAGCATGAAATCGTCGAGATACACGATGATCCGGATACCGTGATCGCGGAGGTATTGTGCTATCCAGTTGGTAATTGAGGCGAATATTCTCGGTGCTGAACAAAGGCCGAAGGGTAGGCACGTCATTTCCAGTATTTGTGGGTTTTTGTCGCCGTACAGAAGGCGGAGAAACCTTCTGTGGCCTTCGAATACAGGGACATGGAAGTATGCCTGGTGAATGTCCACTTTGGCCAACCAATCCTTGGGTTATAGAAAATCCGTTACCCGATGAACATTTATTAGTCTGAAAAGTCGAGTGTTGACGTATTGGTTCAGATTTTTTAAGTTGAATATGGGCCTCCATGTGCCGTCGCTCTTGGGGCGCAGGAATATCGGGGAAATGAAGCTGGGCGATGGGCGCACCTTTTCTAGCACACCCTGCGAGATCATGTTTTTCATTATTTTCGACATTTGTTCTGATTCTGGTGTTTTCACACTGCGACTGTATGGAATGTGCAATGGTGGTTTCAACACAAAAGGAATGCGGCATCCTTGTATAATTTTTAGAATGTATGTGGGACCTCCCAACTGTTTCCAACGATCGTAGTACATGCGGAGTTGTCCGGCGCGAAATTTTGCATGCATGTGCACGGCATAGTCAATATTTTCGTTTATGGGTTTGGTGTCTCCTATCCCGGTGGGATGAGGGAGAACGTCTGGGTTGATAATCCCTTCCTGACCTGTCGGGGAGACCACGGCCGCGTGAACCCCGCGCGCCTCGCCCGCGAAACGAATTATTATTTATCCTGCCTCGGGCCGAAGTATGATACTGGCTTTGATTATGATATTGCGCGCGATTGTTATAAGTTGCGGCCTGTTTCTGCGTCTGACTGCGGGTAGAAGTGGAAGGCTCGTACTGTGGCGCAGTATTGTAGCGAGACTGTACCGCTTCCTGCGATCGTCGCTTTCCGAGAAACTCGACGAGGACGAACTAGAATTGTGAGTCCGAAGAGCTCACCGGTTTCCGCCTTTTCTTGCCTTTATCCTTACGCGCCGCCACGTGCTCCACACTGGACGGAACCTCCGGGGTTTCTTGCTCCATTTTACACAAACGAACGGTCACACCGTTGGGAATCTTTTATTTGCCTGCAATAAATCAGAAAATTCTAAGAAATTCTTTAACGAACAGTTGGTTATAATATGCAAAAGAAGTTCTCACGTCACGATGTATAGATTTTTGGCGGGCCGTACTCAGGAGCTGAGCAGCGACTGTGGCGTGCGAAAATCAAGACGCCAATGAAGCTAAATTCGAATTCAACAAACCGAACTGCCTCGGTGGTGTGGTGGGGCGCGCGCGCAAACAAGGTACCACGCGGCTTAACCGAACATCCGGGCGGGAACGGACGGACCGGATATACGTCACTAGTTTAGCACTGAAAATCAAGGATGTCTTCTCATGTTTTTAATTAGGCCCTGAATATCGGTCAAGATATTTAATAACTATACTTTGAATTATACTTTCACCACTTATACAGTAATCGAACAACGTAAACAAAATCTTTTTTTTTATAATGGTGTATTGTGAAGAATTAGGGAAAAGTCACCACAGACAAAATATTCCTGTGTACTTTTACTAATGTGTAAAAATAATCGAATCGAATATTACAATGGTTTCGGATATCAATATTCACTATATCACAATAACAGTCATCGATAGTTTTGATTTCAGTAAAACAAATAAATTATTGTGACATTTTATTAATATCACGAAAAATTCATAAATTTTCATATAACATTGTTAAAGTTTAAACTTGAAAAATGCTTGTTTTTAATCGACTACGTCATCGTAGTCGATGGTAATGTAATTTCCTAATTATATTCGATTATTTTAATCTGTGTTCAATAGGCACATTGCGTAAATGCTGCATGCCAATCAATAAATTAAAAAAGTAGCTTGAACAGAAAAGTAGCATTTTCCTCCCTCTCGTCATGGAGCAAAACTTACTTTTCCGAATGAAAGGTGTGAAATAGTAGATTGTTAACCGAGGGCTGAAAGTCACCCATTCCTGACGAGATGTTTTGGCGCTCGAACGAAGTGAGAGCGCCAATAGTTCGAGGCAGAAATGGGTGCTATCACCCGAGTAAAACACTCTACTTTTCATTACGAATACGAGGAAAGTAAACACAAGCCAGTTAAAATCAAAATTATTTTATTAAAAACAAAGTCACTTGAAATCAAAATTATTTTATTAAAAAACAAACAACAAACTCAAGTTTAAAAATTCTACTCATAAAAAAAGTAATTTCGGTGCCCCCGTTGATGTCTTTTACTTTGAGCATAACATTAAAAAAATACTTCCGTTTTATGGCTGTATAGGTTACTACCATTGCGTTCTTCAATATAAACTACGATTCATATATATATTTTTTAATACTTTTCTGCTTTAGAGCAGGCATGTACCACTTTCAGCACGGTGCCTGGATGAACAATGACCCCCTTTCAGAGTATGAGTAATGAAATAGTAGATTGTTAACCGAGGGCTGAAAGGCACCCATTCCTGACGAGATGTTTTGGCGCTCGAACGAAGTGAGAGCGCCAATAGTTCGAGGCAGAAATGGGTGCTATCACCCGAGTAAAACACTCTACTTTTCATTACGAATACGAGGAAAGTAAACACAAGTCAGTTAAAATCAGAATTATTTTATTAAAAACAAAGTCACTTGAAATCAAAATTATTTTATTAAAAAACAAACAACAAACTCAAGTTTAAAAATACTACTCATAAAAAAAGTAATTTCGGTGCCCCCGTTGATGTCTTTTACTTTGAGCATAACATTAAAAAAAATACTTCCGTTTTATGGCTGTATAGGTTACTACCATTGCGTTGTTCAATATAAACTGCGATTCATATATATTTTTTTTAATACTTTTCTGCTTTAGAGCAGGCATGTACCACTTTCAGCACGGTGCCTGGATGAACAATGACCCCCTTTCAGAGTATGAGTAATGAAAAAGTTTTTTTCCCCCGATGTTGACTCGCATAAACATCTGCTCAACCGCAGCGGCGGGGGTATCCACGGACGCGGGGGGGAGCGGGCAGAGCCGGGCGCCGCCGGGCCGGGACGCCGCGCAGCGCAGCGCTTCATTCACATAGAAGCCGACGCCACCACCACGCGCACGCGTCCCGCGCGGCCGCGGGGTGTGACGCAGACGATAACCAGGCACGACGGGTGCGCAGCCCTCTTGGCCCTCATGAAGCCAGGTCTCATTTATTGCAGCTAAGTCAGGAGACAGATTGGACATAGTTACTATTCAGTGAGCCAGCATTAAATAAACTAACACGAAAGGGCTTTGTGCTACGCATAGCGGTGGTATAAAACATATGTTAAAAGTGCATACAATAGAAGGTAAGAGATACATATAATAAGAATAATAAATTAATGCAATTAATGATAACTTTGAGAGCTGACATAGTAATGAGTAGTTTTCGTAGAATATAAATATTCGATTGTAGGCACACAACGCAAACCAGTCCGGCCGCGTAAACAACACTCGCTCTGATATCAACAAAAGCGACACACCACGACCGTTCTATAAAAATAAAGCTACTAACGATAGCTGAAAGGAAATAATAACTGAAAGGTATGAAACACACTCAAAGGGGCAACTATATACTGGACATGAAAAGGTAGCGTATATACGAATAAAACAAGTTGATCACGATAGGTCGACTTAACATAATATAACATAAAATTACAGTGAGAAAGCTAAGAATCTTGGGGTTATATTTGACAACTTGCTGTCCTGGTCGCCCCATGTTTGTGAGGTCAGCAGACGAGTCTTTGCGTCATTTCACTCCCTCTGAAGATTGCAGTACTTCCTGCCACGGCAGACTAAAATCACTCTTGCTCAGTCCCTTCTACTACCTTTAATAGACTATGCAGATGTTTGTTGGGCCAGCGCGAACGAAGAACAACTGAACAAACTCGAACGACTTCAAAATCTCGGGATTCGGTTTATCTACGGGTTGCGCAAGTATGACCATGTCTCCCAGTATCGCAAGGAGCTGGAGTGGCTTCCGATCCGTCTTCGCCGTGACATGCACATTCTCTCCTATCTGTTCAATATTTTGCGAAATCCCCGATACCCCACATATCTACGCCAACGTTTTGACTTTCTTTTCCCCAGGGATAGCAATCCGAGATCCCACACGGTGTCTCTCCTTTCAACTCCTCGGCATAACACTGCCGCTTACGAACACTCGTTTAGGTTAAGGGCAATCCGACTGTGGAACGCACTTCCCTGCGCTATTAGGGAAAGTCCCTCAATTTTCACTTTTAAGAAAAGATTGAAAGTGCATTTCCTTTCTCTTCCGTAAATGATACCATATTTATGTAGGTATATGTATGATTTATTATAGTTTATGTATGTTCATGCTATACATTTTATTTTATGTAGTGGAAGTATATATATATATATATATATTTATTTTATATTTTATATATAAAGTAATTTGCGTCCGTATGTATAGTGTTATTGCGAACTAGGACTTTCCTGTATAATTAACTCTCCTGTCCTGCCTAGTTTTGCTGGAAGAAATCTCTTTTTAGAGATAAGCTCGCCTTTGCTTATTACATTACTTTTAATTGTCTGTAACTTTATACTATCTATGCAATAAAGAATAAAGATAAAGATAAAACTCTTCAATTTCAGGCTTTTGGCGAACAAATACTAACACCCGCAAAAATATTTTTAATGTCCAATTCTTTGCGGATGCGGTGATATGGCTGACCCTCGGCACGTCCTCGGCACGTCGGGCCAGGACTCGCCCTTCTCTCGTCCACACCCATCTCCATCCGTAAACTTGGGCCTGCTCCCGCGCCTTGACTCATCCCGCGTCGCGCGCCGTGCCAGGCGCCAGGCGCGGTGGGTCAAATAATACCTACCGACCTTGATCGCGGGACATTATCCACCAGGCACGCGGACCGAGCTGTCGATGGGAGATGTTGTTTTGGTGGCTGATCCTGGTCTGCCCAGAAACACCTGGCCCATGGGGCGAATAACTAATACTTTACCAGGAAGAGACGGAGTTACAAGAGTGGTGGAGGTGGAGACGCGGGCAGGCAGGCTGAGAAGACCGAGTCGCAAAATTGTTAAGTTACCGGTGCACCGCCGCGAGTTTGCAGCGACATCTGCACCAGCACAACGTCAACCCGAACAAGCTTCGACGTCAGCCTAGACCTAGACCAGCCAGAGTAGAGAAAGTCTAATAGACGTATTCAGGCGGTCGGCCAGCTAGGTAGCGTGCAGCAGCACTGGGGGAACAATGTGGCCGACCTATTTTGTAAGGGCCGCGTACAACCACTGACAGGGAAGACGAGAAAAACTGTCTGTCACGAAAGCTAGTCAGCAGTGGTTGCACGCGGCCTCTAATATTAGAATTTTGTTGGATTTAAGTATCTCCATTTATTAATATACAGTCCACCGATCATATATCGTTTTACTCAGTCACAGTATCTATACAATGTCTGCTTTTCAATGCAAGAAAGAAGTTATCAACTGGCTTTAGAATATAAACTATGAGGAGACTGAGAATTTGCTTAAAATTGTGGAATGATAAAATACGCATAAAAAATAATATTAAAAATAAATATATACTGCTATACATATATAATAATCCAAAAAAAACTTAATTTCACACACCCTCTCACACACAAACAAACACCACATTTATACACACAGAGAGGAGTAAACACTACACAATACTTCTTAATTTTTCATTTGATTTGTGTAACCTACTAAATTATTAATCTGTTTAGATTAATAAGTTTTTACTTACATTTATATTTAACTAATCGTTAAAATAGTCATCTAAACTACATAATCAGAAGCTAGGATTTTTATTTTTGTTTAAAACACTGGGAATTTGGGCGCTGTTTTGCTGAAATACAGGTCTTACGCCTAGCTCAGCGACCGATGCTACAATGTATTTTTTTAGCAACTTAATCTAGCTGTTTGGGTTGGACCGATAAGAATATGAAAAATTAAGGTAAATTTCGAAGGACCAATATTATAATAAAAATAAATATACCATGGTTATGTACATCACAATAATGCAACACAAAGTATGCACTCACCTCAGTGGCTTTTGATTGCAATACAACCTCCAACGCACTCCAGCATCCAACCACGCCGCGATCCACTTAAATTCCGTCAATTCACCAGAAATATTATTGTTTTTGATTATATTATCGTTTACACAGGGATATAACACCACACAGCATACAATTATATCGATTTCGACTATAATAGTCTAGAGTTTTTGGGTTTATTCGTATTGATATGCGATACGAACACCATGAAGCTCGATAGGCGACCATCATCTCCCACGCACATTTCTTCCGCGTTGGAGGATCCGTGGCGCCACCTCTTGAGCTAGATACATAGCTAAGCGAAGCACTATAGGAAACACTATAACCGTGGTTTTAATAGATTATATATATATATATTTTATATATATATAATAATTTAGGAATACTAAACATGCTCCCACCAGCTGCGAAATTTCATAATTTCCAGACAAACTAGATCAAGGAGTGATAGAACTAAACTAAGAAATATTAGCATTAATATAAGGATCTTTATATGGTTATCTATTAGAAATAAGTGTTATAACTAATCATCTTTTAAGGGTAATGGACATAACTTGACTGCTGGTCTTTTAAGAAGGCCACTATCTGTTCGGATAGTGGCCACCCTGGCTACCCCGTCTGCACCTGGATGAAGAGCTACTATTCTACCTAGTCTCCAGTGCAAAGGTTTTATATTGTCTTGCTTTATAACTACAAGGTCGTCAAGCCCCAACGATCCTTTACTTTGGGTCCACTTTGACCGCTGAGATAAAGAGTTGAGGTAGTCGTGATACCAACGACGCCAAAAGTCATTATGTAAGCGTTGCAATAGATGCCAACGATTACGCATGGTTAGTTGAGTGTCCGGAATTCCAGGTACAGCTGTTAACGGCTCAAGAGTCAAGAAATGACCAGGCGTTAAAACAGATAAATCATTTGGGTCATTGCTTAACGCACATAAGGGGCGAGAATTTAGCACTGACTCAACCTGGGTAACGAGGGTATGGAGTTCCTCATAAGTGAGAAGTTGGGATCCCACCACTCGTTGTAGATGGGCTTTAGCGGACTTAACGCCCGCTTCGGCAAGACCTGAAAAATGGGGACCAGAAGGAGGGTGAGTACTAAAAGATATGTACTCATGTTTAGCTGCCTCATTCATGAGAGGAGTCAATTGACGATACGCGCCAACGAAGTTCGTTCCACAATCGGAAAATATTTGGGAGCAGCGACCCCGGCGAGCTATTAGTCGCTTGAGGGCTGCTATAAAAGCATCAGACGATAATTCAGTGGCGATTTCGAGGTGTAGTGCCTTTGTGGCAAAACACACAAATAGGCAAAGATATGCCTTTTGTGAGCGCGCTCCGCGCCTGCGCTTTCCCATAATAACGTTAAACGGGCCTGCATAGTCACAGCCGACTACAGCGAAGGCCTTAATTCCAGATACGCGACTGGAGGGTAAGTGTGCCATAATTGGCTGAACCGGTATCGGGTTCATACGGAAACACCGAACACATTTATGCAAACAACGTTTTATTGCTCTTCGGGCCGATAGCACCCAAAATTTTTGGGCGACCAAAAATTGGACGGCTTGTGGACCAGGATGCATGTTCGACTCATGCATATCCTGTATAATTAAATCAGTGAGTTGATGATTGTTTGGCAACAGTGCTGGATGTCTGGCATCATATGCCAAAGGGGCATTATTTAGGCGACCGCCCACTCGAAGAATGGAATCTTCACAGATGAATGGGCTTAATTTGCGCATTCAATTTCCTCTTTGAAAGTTTGATGTTGTATCTGTGACACCATTAGGTTTAGTGCACCCTCCATTTCTGATGAGGTAATATTACCAGTATTAATAGGGAGTTTCCGTGCTGATCTAATGAAACGCTGTACGTACACTAGTACTCGCTGAATTTTCTTCAAGCAAGAAAATCTGAATAAAAGGTACAAGATTCCCTCTTCATTGGTGGTCGTGACAAGGGCAGTTTTCTTTTCTTCTTGTTCAGACAAGAGGAGTGCCTGGGAAGGAACCTGCGGTACAGAGGGCCAAACTTCTTGTGGCTGTACGAGCCATTCAGGTCCGCTCAACCACAATGGGTGCTCTAAGAGCTGTTTGGGCATAAGGCCCCGCGAGACACAATCGGCGGGGTTCGTTTTCGTGTCGACGTAATTCCATTTGGATTGGGGAAGTTTGCGCTGAATGCGACTGACGCGATTGGCGATGAACGTTTTCCAACGCGTAGGAGAGGATTTGATCCAGGCCAATGTGATCATTGAGTCAGTCCACGTAAAAATTTGGTAGGGACTCAGTAGCGGTGCTAAAGACTCTATGATATAAAATAGAAGGTCCGTTAAAAGTAAAGCGGCACATAATTCGAGTCGTGGGAAGGTCACACGTTTCACAGGAGCTACCCTGGATTTAGCTGACAACAGGTGTACTCTCACTGATCCATCCGGGAGTTCAAAACGGAGATAAACAACCGCTCCATATCCTGCCTCCGACGCATCTCCAAAGCCGTGTAATTGGTATATCACTGCTGCATTGTTGGTCACATAACGAGGGACAGAAAATTGAGACAATAGCGGTAATTGGTCGATATAATGCGCCCAGGAGTCCACAATCTCAGATGAGGGTAACTCGTCCCAGTCCACCCCGTGAAGCCATAGCTTCTGAACCAGACATTTTGCATAGAAAGTAACGGGGGCTATAAAGCCCAGTGGGTCAAATATACGAGCTAGCTCCGATAGAATAGTCCGTTTGGAGCAACGTTTGTTCATTGGCTGCACATTATAAACAAAATGGTCAGAGTCTGGGTCCCAACGCAAGCCCAAGACCTTGACGAAAACATCTTGGTCCAAGTCACAAGTTTGTGACTTTGAGAGGCAATGTTCTGGAGGCAGGTGAGCCAGCAAGCTCGGTCCATTACTAGCCCATTTTCTCAACTCAAACTTCCCTTTCGCCATAAGCCCAATAAGTTGTTGTTGGAGTATGAGTGCGTCTTGAACTGTGTTAGCTCCACAAGGTACGTCATCAACATAAATGTCTCTCTTCAATACCTCAGCAGCTAAGGGTAACGCTGCACCCTCGTCCTCCGCCAACTGTTGCACAACACGCAGAGCCAAGAATGGCGACGATGACACACCGTATGTGACAGTGTTGAGTTCATACTCTTCAACAGGTAGCGATGGATCAAAACGCCATAGAATACGTTGCAGATGGCGGTGAGTAGGGCTCACCAAAATTTGGCGGTACATTTGCCGTATGTCTGTGGTAAAAACCACTTGACGTAGACGAAACCGCAGTAGAATGGCGAAAATATCCGTCTGAAGTTTAGGACCAGTAAACTGACACTGGTTTAGTGACTTGCCGGTTTTGTCCTTAGTAGAGGCGTCAAACACTACCCGGAGACGCGTGGACGCACTGTTTTCATTTATCACACAATGATGTGGGATATAGTACGCGTCTGACCGATGTGTTTCGCCTGCAGGGACTTTTGTCATGTGATGACTTTCCTCATAGTCTTTCATGAACTCTGAGTAGGACCTATAGAGGTCCACGTTTTGTTTCAGGCGATTTTCACACGCATAAAATCTTCGTTAAGCTATAGATCGCATGTCTATAAAGTCAGGCGATTCAAGTTTTAGGGGCAGTTCGACAACGTATCTGCCCTGCTCAGTACGTGAATGGCTGTTAGAAAACAACTCTTCACAAAAGTCGTCCTCAGGGGATGACTTAAACTCGCCAGGGACACTCCCAAAGTCGCTGGACTGCAGCGTTCAAACCCTGGTCGGAGATAGCCAAAAGGGAATTTAGTCTTGTAGAGGCTTCACACGGCACTGAACCCAGCAACACCCACCCAACAATTGTGTTAAGGGCCATGGGTGGTCGCCGGGATAGAACCAGGTTGGAGAATAGTAGGCCAGAGTTCAGCTCCCAGGAGCATATCGATGCAACTGGGTACATGCTGAGTAGGGTCCGCAAATGAGATACCCTTAAACATCGTCCATCGACGGTTGTCAAGTTCTGACGAGGGCATGTCGGTGCATATTTTAGGCATCACAATGGCCTCACATGCCATACTTGTATGCGAGTCACCCTGTGGGCGTAATGTGCAGTGAACTTTACCGAGATCGGTACAAACTTCTCTGTTGGTTAAGCCATAGATCGGCACTCCACTTTGAGACCTTTTCAGACCCAACCGTCTGGCACACGTCTCGGTCATAAAGTTGGCCTGACTGCCAGAGTCCAACAAAAGACGTACGGGTTGATAATTTCCCCAGTTATCTAACACTTCTACCAAAGCGGTCGAAAGCAAAACTGTCTTGCCACAGCTAACCGTGTTGGTCAAGACGTGAACAGCATTCTCAGAGGGGGAATCACATTGCAATGATGACAACGCTTTATTGGTAGTGTCAGGGGATGTCTTAGGAGACTCAAAGTGCAATAGAGTATGGTGGCGGCGACCACAGTTATTACAGCTGGTTTTAGACCGGCACGCATGAGTAGTATGATTGGTGCGTAAACAATTAACACACCACCGCCTGGCCTTGACAACTTCGAACCGCTTTTGGGTCGATAAAGATTGAAAGCCCGGGCACTGGGTTATAAAATGACCCTTTGCGCAATACACACACTCGTGGTCCATACTGGCAATGAGTGTAGTGCGGTGAACCTCTCTGCCTGGTCTACCATAAACAGGAGAATTTTGACGTTTCGGTGTAATGGTTTTCACCAAAGCGGCCGTAGTTGGTGACGGTTCAATACTTGTGGATGACCTTTCCCACGCTTGACAATATTTAATGACGTATGTCTTGAGCGTGTCAAAAGAAGGAATGTCCGATGACGTCATAGACAGCTCAAATTCCTTTCTTGTTGAGGGATGTAATTTTGTCAAGAGTGTGTGGAAATAGTAAGAAATCCCATTGGTCCAAAGGAAGGTCTAGATTTTTTAGTATTGCTAGATTTTCATTTACTATATCCAGTAATTGTCGCAATGTAGTTGCAGTGTTAGCCCCCAACTTCGCGTTCAGAATAGCTTCCCACGATATAAACGCAAGATGTCGCTTATTTTCGAACCGATTACGCAAGGCCTTATAAGCTTCATCATAATTCGCGTCGGATAAAGGAAAGACTTTGACAACATCTAATGCGGACCCTTGCAACGACGACACCAAGTAACTAAATTTTTCGACATTCGATAATGTCTCATTGTTGTTAATCAATGTTTCAAACAAGTCCTTAAAGGGCAGCCAATTTTTGAAGGTGCCATCAAATGTCTTAAGCGCGATCCGCGGTAGTTTGACCTGGGGCCGACTGTGCAAAGTGCACCCTTCTGATCGATCAGTCTGAGGCATAGTGTTATGCCCGCTTGACATTTTTTTAGGGACACCAAAGACTGAATATTTTATCTCCAAAATGTCGTAATATGTCTCATCGAACGAGTGACGAATTTCGTCTTGTTCGTTAAACGCATCCTGTTCATCTTCCTCAGGTATGTACGTCAGTATTCTTTCGTGCACCTCGGTGAAGGTGTTATACATTTCTTCTATCCTATCGCACCAAGTTGCAAAACGGCTGTTACACGAACTGTCTTCCATACAACGATTTGCACATAATTACGCATCATTATGACGCTTAATAACGACTCGACGGCGAACTCTTAAAGTTACATCCATGATTACAATAATATGTATTGATGTAAAAATAAATTAGGCGATAATCACCGTAATTAGAGTTTCTCCCAACGTAAAGAATCGTTAGAATAATAAAGTTAAACCGTCCAGTAGTATGTATTGTTGAGTGTTATAAATGAAACCACTAAGTGAGTATATATCACTACATTGAAATAAAACCTTTGCAATAAATTCTCAGGTATTGTGATTTACGGAAACGCAGTATTCTTTATAAATATGTAGATTAGGCATCTAGGTGGGTAAGCAAACAAAGTAATCCCGACGATAGCGAGCGGCCAGTGGCTAATGACCAGTAGTTATGTAATGGATGGAATGCGGTTTTATGTGGTTGTAATTGAATTGCACTAATTTCGATTTAGAATTATTTATAAGTTTTATATACCATAGGAATAAGTTCGAATTTAAATATCCGGCTCGATTAGGACCAAATGTTTGGGATGGACCGATAAGAATATGAAAATTTAAGGTAAATTTCGAAGGACCAATATTATAATAAAAATAAATATACCACGGTTATGTATATCACAATAATGCAACACAAAGTATGCACTCACCTCAGTGGCTTTCGATTGCAATACAACCTCCAACGCACTCCAGCATCCAACCACGCCGCGATCCACTTAAATTCCGTCAATTCACCAGAAATATTATTGTTTTTGGTTATATTATCGTTTACACAGGGATATAACACCACACAGCATACAATTATATCGATTTCGACTATATTAGTCTAGAGTTTATAGTTTTTGGGTTTATTCGTATTGATATGCGATACGAACACCATGAAGCTCGATAGGCGACCATCATCTCCCACGCACATTTCTTCCGCGTTGGAGGATCCGTGGCGCCACCTCTTGAGCACCATTGTAACTATTTGTTATGTGACAATAAATATTATTATTATTATTATTCATATATAAAAACATAATCTTCCCTTTTCAGCGAGCGAGCGCGAAGCGTCTTCGGTCAGCTTGGGAAAAAATGCTTTCGTCCTATGCATACTAGCTTTACCAAGTTGCTAGACATTTTTCAAAATGTTACTAGATTGCCAGTTTTTTTTACCCCAAAAAGTTGCTAGAATAGCTAAATGTTACTTACAGTATATAGGTTACAATAAAATGAGTATTTCTGGAAATCATTTTATTGTTAAAAATGTCTTGTGTATGTCATTGAATAAAAAATAAAATAAAAAAACAATCAATTAAAGAGGTAAATGTCGATGGCTGGGGTTCAGTATCTTTCGTTGATTTCAAATATTTTTCAGCGGTGCCTATTTTATGCCGTACATCTTTAGGTAAAACAGAGTTATAGCAGCATTCACCACTTTTCCTGAGGGAGTCTCTAATGTAGAGGATTGAGTTCAGAGTTATCCAAATCATTCGGTTTCTTTGCTTATTTATAGAAAATTCATTTGAGAGAATAACCTCTACCTCTGCATTAGAATGTGACAGTGAAAGGCAAGTTAAAGCAAGAGTACTTATATGTTGGTTTACTAAGTATTCAGTCGTAATGCAGCAGGAAACGGGGAATTCCCCTCCCACGTCGACCTGTACCTACCATAGCATCTATGACCATTGATTGCCTCACGTCTCATGATGAAATGAAAATTAGATAGAAAAAGTAGTTAAAAAGTTAAGCTACAAGTTTCATTGTATTGTAGCTGTCTGTCATCAACTAATAGATCTAGCTATAAAGTTGCTAAGTTGGCATCACTGGTGTGTCCTAATTTCCGGCTGTCTGAATGTTATACTCTACATGTCACATTTCTCAACTGATTCTCGTGAAATTTTGTCAGTTTTGATATCGGATATCGGGCTGAGGCTGAACATGTAAAAAACCACTACAGCCCAAACGGCTTGACAGAGTTCAATAAATGAGGTGTCGTTATAATCGTGGAGACCGTGAGAGTGACTTATCCTCTGTACTGTCAAACCCAAAAATGCAAAATGGCCGCGTCTGTCACGGGGTCGCACGCGAACTCCGCCCTCTATCGTCCCGTTTCATTAAAATGACGATATCTCTATTTTTTCTATGGGAGCTCTCTAAGAAAGTTATATCGTTGGAATGGCTTTTAAATAAGCTACCGGATAAAAAAGAATAGTCCAGTTTTGCCTAGCAATATATTTTAATTGTAATTTTAAATCTATTTTTTTTTTTTTCCAATTATTGTAGAAAAAAATGAAAAATGGAAAAAATATAGCATGTTTGTAGTTTATTTACATCTAAATACGTTATGCACATAAATAAATAATAATAACATGCCTCCCCATACAATAATCCTGGAAAGCAATCACCACAACCACACCACCACTCAATAAGCGCTGGCACGTGACTGACGGCGCGATATTTCATTGCCTCGGTCAACCACTAATGCTTGCTTTAGAGCAGAAACAAAGGATGTTATGCCTTTCTCCTTCTTTCGGCAACGTTTAGTGGAAGTTTGTGCAAGATAGACAAACGCTTTGATTAAATAACGGTCCTTATTTACCGCCTTTTACGCATCGGTCAAAATGTGTCTGCGTGACAGACTGGGGTATTTTGCATAGGTCAAAATGTGTCCGCGTGACAGTCTAGCGGTTATGCTATACAATTTTAGTGAAAAGTGAAAAGAAAATAATGAAAACAATAACGCTAATTTGCTATGTCGCTCACGAGGTATATATAGCTCACATGGCCACAAGTTTACTTTAAACAACAATAAAATGCTGAATTTTATTGTCTCGCAAAAGGTGAGAAAAGTAAGAAGTAAATAAGAGTATATAGTTTTGTGTTGGGCGCGTTTGTACCCCTTACTGCACTCAGGACTCAGTCCTAGCTACGCTCGGGAGTTAAATCTGGACTAGTTCATTATGTTCAAGATTCAATATCACGGTGCTTTATCCCCTTGGTGTATAATTTACTATTAAATATTTTCATGTGCATGCTTATAGGTAAGTACATAAGCATGCAATAAAAAATCATTTCTAATCAAAACTCGAAATCAGAATTTTTAAATCAGTTTGTCTTCTCTTTCAATTTTCTAGTAATAATCGATTTATCTACTCGGTTGGATTAAATCGATTAGGTACCCTAGTAAATTAAAGTACTAGTACATAAATAACCGTTTGCACCGTAAGATAATTATTTTCCGGAGATAGGTACTGAAATACAATCAATAAAGTGTCAATACAGGGTGATTTTAAGGCACTTACATTTTACATTACATTTTAGATTTCGTTGATAAAACTTGGTGTCACGACATGAAGAATATTATTTTGACTTTTATGTTTTTGGCCGCAGTTATTACAATATGCGTAAGTTTTAGATTGGCTAATAAAGTACAAAAAAAAATTTACGTCTCAAATTAACGGACTTCTTACCTACTATTTTATTTATTAGTAGATAGTCGCTAGGATCATTAAATTGTATTATCATTAATCTCACATATATAAAAAACGGCCTTTTCTCATGAATGGATGTACTATCGAACCACCATAAGCTTATTTTGCTAAACCCCTTAAATGCAAGTAGGTCGAAATTCGCTTGAAGGCTTATTTCCTTGGTAACGAACTTGTTATCATTTGATTAGACACTGACATTTTGATAGATCTTACAAGTTTGAAAGTTTCAAACGAATTATCAGGCAAGTGGGTCATGATTCAGTTGGTTCGATAGTACAAAAGGCTTCGAACCGCTTTGGCATACTAAAACTTGCAAGTATGACTAAAATGTCGTAGTTTGGTGTAGATTAATAAAACATATGCCAATCGACAGAGAAGTTATTAAAAATAACAAATACTCTTGGCAAAATGTCGTTAATTTCTGTAATTTTTCAGTTTGAAGATTTTTTTATATTACATCTTCAAACTGAGATATTACAGAAATGCCCAACTTTACGACATGTTTTCCAAGAGTATTTGTTATTTATAATTATATTCTCTATTCATTGGCATATTTTTTATAGCCAAAATACTATATTTTAGTCATTGCAACTTTTAGTAAGCCAAGCTCCATACAAAAATGTTCGATGTCTTGTGGTTTTCAGATTTTTTCTTTTCTTGTGCAATAACATAATATTACATTTACATACAAACATACATTGCTTCTGGACCCACACTAGGATACCCTGTCTTGTGGGAACCAGAAACGACGCCACAACATGTAAAAATCCAAGACCTGGGCTTTCTTTTTCTTCCTTCCCAGCCGGGATTTGAAACCGGGACCTCTCGATCGGCAAGCGCATCCTCACCACGGAGGACGTCGCCATAAGACCTTGCTTCCAAATTTCATGATTCTAGGTCAACGGAATGTACCCTACAGGTTTTGAATCCCTTGAGTATACCTCGCGCCACGTGTTGAGAGCAGTGGCCTTGAATGCGCAGTAGTCACTTTTCAATACCTGTACATATGCGCAGTAATTGCCTCGCGCTACGTATTAAGACCATTGTGTATACCCAAGGACATTCAGAAAAATTGTGACATAATCGGCGGTGGTAGGTATATTTTAATTGCGTTGAAAAATTTAACTCAGGTACAGTTAATTTTTTCACAACTTCAAGACACCATAGACCTGAGTTTTTTTTTTTAAGTTCAACTTGATACCTTGACGCGTTCTTGAGAAAGAAGGGTCTCGACAGACAGACGGACAGCGAACTGATCCTACAAGGGTTCCGTTTTCCTTTTAAGGTACACCCAAAAACACTTGAGGTGGAAGATATTTTTTAAATGTGTATTTTTCAGAACTGCCAAGGCGGAAAAAAAAAGGTGTCGATATTAGACCTTACTAATGCTCAAGTAAGTACTCATAAAATTATCATTTTATTTTCAGCACCGACGGTCAACCCCTCCTTAGATGAATACTAATTACATATCGTCACAACTAATCCCATACGGGGTGCCTGCCAGAGGTACAACTTTGTATATAAAATAATACCTTGGACACCTTTTACACACATTGATCTAGCCCCAAACTAGGATTCCCTGTATCTTGGGTACTAGACAACGATATATATACTTATACATATAGAGAAATATTATACTTAGATAGATAAACAACCATGACTAGGGTACAAACATCCGTTCTCGTCAAACAAACATTTGCCCCCACCGGGACTCGAACCCGGGACCCTTGGTTTCGTAGGCAGCGTCACTGCCGACTCGGCCATTCGGGTCGTCGAAATATAACTATACCATAGTCCATTTTTCTATGATGACTTATTTTTTCAGATCATTTCTCACAAGAGGCACCTCTGCATGATAAAATCAGGAAACTTGAAATGTCTCAAACAAAACAAGGTAGGCGGCAGGCACATAAAGGCCAAATTCACTCGTAGATAAATCGTAAATTTTGTACAAATAAACTTAATTAGCTGGGCCAGGTAGCAAATATCTCACATACCCTTAAAAACACACACACTTATGTTATATCTGTTAAAAATTAGAATTTTTGAATTTTTAGAAATCTAGAGATTTTAATGATAAAACATTATTTCACAGACGCCAGGAGATATCAAAGATCTACAGTCCCAGCTGAACATTTACCAGGAGCAGGAAGAATACTAAAACAACCACATGATGTAAAAAATTATTTATTAAAATGCAAAAACTTCCTTTAGAAGCACTAATTTTACATAGCCTAAAAAGTAAAAAAATATGTAATTAAAGATAGTCGATATCACAAAAGTATATAAAAGTGTAAACGTAAAACTGTAGATTACTTCCTAAATACCTACAAACCTATTGCACACATAAAGTTTACAATTTCAGAAAAATAATACGATATATAATTTATTAGAGGCAAATATAATTAACATTCCTAATCTGGAATAGAAAGATTGTCATACCAGGAAATAAAGTATATATATATATATATATCCAACAGTTGTTTCAAATATTTAAATCATATGATAAAAAACCGTTTAAAATACAATTAAAAAAATCGACCAAGTGCGAGTCGAAGTCGAGAGCGAAGGGTTCCCTACCACCGTACAATGGTAGGAGTGGTGTAGACAATTTACTAGTTTGGATTTTACACAGCAAAATGTTTACAAAGTTATTAGTGCTACTCTGAAACTCCATGTACGTAACCAGGTGCATTCATTACTTTGTACGTGGTATTTAAAGAATTGTTGTATGGGAGCCCCCTTAAATATTTATTTTATTCTGTTTTTTTTTGTATTTGTTGTAGCGGCAACAGATATATTACATCTGTGAAAATTTTAACTGCCTAACTATCACGGTTCATGAGATACAGCCTGGTGGCAGACGGATAGACAGACAGAGGTCTTACTAATAGGGTCCCGTTTTACTCTTTGGGTACGGAACCCTAAGAACGGGACATAATCTTTCTCCTATATCTAGCATTCTGTTACCATTAATAATAGTAATTCTAGAAGAGGCTTATACCAAACAGTGGGTAAATTTGGGCTGACTTGATTGTTTCATTGATGAATATAATTCTGGCATTTTTTTTGGCGTGCAACATTTGCTGTATGAAGATTCGAAATTGATGTATCACATCCGAAGATTGGGAATGAGAATTATTCATTTAGTTATAATCAGAATCACTTAAGAACGCTATGTCGTAGAAATAGTAAATGAGATCGTATGCAGTCCAAAAGTGAATTTTACCTTGAGCAGGGTAACTAGAAAACATTTACTGAAATTTCTTCCCTGAGCCTTGAGTTTTAAGAGCCAAATTGACTTGTTTTCAGTCACGTAAAACGTACTTAGTTTAACCAATATACTAATAAATCACTACTACTATTCTTAACTAACAGTTTTAAACTGTCACAAATGGACTATTTGATTAAATGATCTATCAATTAATTGTTTTAACTAAAAAATCTACAACTTTAAGTAACTAAATATAAAGTATTGAAATATTAGTAGAATAAAATTTCTCTAATAATCATATATTTTTGGAGGTACTCGTCTTTTTCATCAGTAATAATTAGACAGAGGTTTTAGGGTATTTGTAGCAGAAAAAATAGCTATCTACGATACCTGACAAATAACACGCACTTATTGTTAACTAAGCCAATATTCGTTTTCATTTCTTAATATATAAATGCATCATCTGGTATCACTAAAACTCATAGTTTTTAGAACCGTAATAATCTTACTGTGTAACATTTTACACTTTCTCGCATTTTCACGAAATATTTATAAGCTAATTGAACACATTCTGCGTGTCATAATAAATACTACATACAAAAGTAAAGTATGCCACAAAATACAGTAAAAGCTAGGGCGCTAAGAATCCGGGCTTCTTACAAAAACACACAAACACCGAGGTCTAACAAATTCAGGAAATAAATTTAACAAAATCCATTTCTTATAGTGAATGATTTAAAGCGCATACAGGGTTAATTGGAATATAGTAACGGCAACAACGTTAACTGTAGAAAATTAAACCATAAAAAGTAGTAGAAATAAATACGACGTCGCTTCTACCATTCACCAGTCACCCTGTATACTACATAGCTAGTTAATTATCCTTATTTATCAGATTGTTGGAATTAAATAAGCTTATTTTTGGATCTTTATAGCAAATCCAATGACTGCCTAATCACTAAATGAAAATGATATAACTAAATCACAATAAAATCTAAATACTAGCCGGACAGTCTCCATCTACTCTGAGCCAGCGTGGTGGAGTATGGCTCGTTTTGACTAAACTAAAAATAAAGGCCTATCAATGGACTACCTAGGTAAATGTATGTGAGTACAATCTAAATAAACATATGTCGATTGCGACCGGACGTTAGATATTACATTGAATTTGGACGACATCAATGATGACAATATGCTTCATTCTACGCTGCACATTTAATTTGCGGGTCCAACGTGGAATCATGGCTTATAAAAAAATATAAATCTTAAACTACCTTATATCAGTCTTATAAGCTATATTGTTATATTTTACAGAAATGGCAGTATCATTTAGCTTGTCTCGATTTATTTACTAATCCTACCTTAACTTAATAATAAAAGTCATATAAATATGGCAGATAAACATTTAAAATACATAAATGCATCAAAACGACTAATTATCATACCGTAATGGGAATAGTTTATGAAATAATACTAGTTTAATATTATTAATACAATATGAAAATAATTCATAACCACTAAGGCAAAACGACGCAGTTTATTTCAATTTGACATTTCTTGTAAGTTGATCTCGTGAGAACTGGCGGCCGCGACACTAAGGCTGTGTTCACATTGCCTACTCAGTGAGCGGCCGAGTGTCACGCTTCCTTATATTTGACACATTGTGACGTTTCTCTACAGCCGGCGGCCGATACTCAGCAAAATTGCGCGCGCACTGTGCCATGGTTGACAAAATGTTAAATTAATTTCATGTAGAGGGCGGTAAATGTCTATAGAAAATACACACACAGAGTTTCGTTCATCTGAGGTTACTTACAAATCAATCATATTATAAGTAAGTAAAGCAAATGCATGCAAAGAGATTCGTTGTTCTGAGAAATGAATTATCATCCAGATAGAACCTTAGAAGAATGGAACTCTTTTGTGTAAGCGTCCCCATTATCGGCTGCGAACTGACACGGTGGCGAAGTACGCCGAAACGCCCAATATTATTTTCTAAATAATTAATTAACAGGGTGACAGATGTCAAATAAAAATGACTCTACCTAGAGTCAAAATACACAGCAAAGGACAGTCAAAGAGATAGCCAAAGTATTTTTTCCGTAACTAACAACATAAAGACAATTAAAAAAAAAGTTATAAACCTAAAAAGCCCATAAATTTTGGGATAAGGTATTACACAGTTAAATTTGCTGGAAATAGGCTTTTCTTTAACTCCTCACAATATAAGTATCGAATAACCAATCGCCCTGTATACCTTACGAAACTCTTTGCTGATTTGTATCATTTTTGTATGATATTGAAAGTAAGGGACAAAACTATGAATGCGTCAATCGTCTTTCCCATTCCAAGTGAAAAACGGAAAGGGAGATTTACTATTCGACTCTTGCACGAATTCTAATTTGACGCTGAGTTCGCTACTCGTCATTCGGCCCGCTTACTGTCGGCCGTAATGTGAACGAAGACTAACTCAAATGTCGATTTTACAGAGCAATAGAGTTAGTGCATAAGGGGGCTCCGTAGGATTTGTTGACATAAGCTGCGTCGATTGTGCTATGTATTTTGAGACTTCTTCTTCTTTTAATTTCGCGTGCTTAACCTCTTTTGAGGTTAATTTTGCCAGTGTCAAGTATTTGAAAGATCACAATTTGGTCAGGTTCTCTGTCGAGACATAAGCAACTGCCTCCCGAAAGTAGACATTATAATAGTTAATTTAGACATCTGACTAGCTGATCTTCATAGTAATTGCAGCAGCTTAAAACATCGATTAAATTGAATGAATCGATGCGGACTCCAAGCATCTGCACATTGAACGCGGTCACCATTGCATTTAATTATTTTTGATCGATCTAGCAACTGACCGTCGTCGGGGCAATAAATCATTTTTATCGGACCTCCCTCCGATGCGTGTAGCGGCGTTTTCTTGCTATCCCTTCGCTCTTTTATCCCCGACCCTCAGTTGCTAATGGCCCTACTATAATGTGTTTAAAAAGAAAAAGGGTTCACCGACTAACAACCTTGTAACCTTGTAACGATGTTCAATTTTGTCAAACAAAAATTGTTTATGATGTTTCGAATTGTCTTTTGTCATTATCACAATAAATCTGTATTTTTACTGAAAAAAATATAAGCAATTGCACATTTCGGCCCTCCGCTTTAAGGTTACATTGTTGAATTTTGATGAAGTGTCGCATATGAACCCTACTTTAGTTGGTTTATGTCTGGTCGACTCCCACCTGTGTTCCCTCCACTTAGAGGTCTGATGGCGCCTCTAGTCTCCCGGTCGACTTCACCGAGTCGGAGTCGGAAGCCATTTCCTGCAGCAGACTGTTCAGGTCTTCACTGATGAAGTCGAACAGTGGGCGCTCGGAGGGGGACTTGCTCCAGCAGTGTTTCTGCGATCATGAAGAGGTTTATTATTTGTTGTTTTGTAAAGTTACGCCCTACTCACAGACGCTTGTTTACGAATCGCTTGTAACTAACACTTTGTTTTGTATCCCTCGCATCATTTTGATTCACAAATTGCTGTGTTAAATTTGTCCTGAAATACCCGCATCGTGCGGACACGCCCGGCCAGGCCACGAAGCGCACGGTATAGCGAGCGCAGTGGCAAACGATAGAAGGCCACAAGTTCAATGATTTTTAGGTATTTTTCACCAAAAAATATTTTTGACTTGATAACGTCTTATAGATCGATGAACGCCGGCTGCACGCACGTCCCGCTGTCACGTTCTGCCTGAGCCGAGCGTGCAAGCGAGAGCGCGGAACAAGCGATAAAGAGGCACGATCGGCCTAAGCGTTTCTTATGTCGTTATCACGTAAAATTATTGTCCGTAAGCCGACTTTACAGACAACCATTTTTTTTTAAATATATTTTTTGGACATAGTGTCGTGTAAATAACCACTCCTGAGTCGGGCGTAACTTTACAAAACAACACCATGTGTGTGGAGTTGCATGGGTGAAGGAATTATGTTATGCATATCCCGACGCCTGTGCCTGACAAGCTATCGACATAACTATATGAGATTTTATAAATTAAAGGGGGAACCGATACAAGAGACTTGTTTTAACATCCCCAGCGATGTAACAAACCAAAACATAATTCTAATATGATGGTAGATATCGCGGCTTACCACATGGAGGTGGTGGCGCAATTGGTTTGATTTTGGTGACATAATACTATTCTCTTTTTGTTTTATTATTTTAAGTGGTCAAGTTTTCTTGTATGCTGCTACAAAATCCTTCGTGTGACTCGCACTTGACCGATTTATCAAGTTGACCCTCATCCATACTTAACATTAAATTAAAATCACGGCTCACCATCAACGACGCCATCTTTTCCGGCATGTTATGAGGGGCGGGCCACTCGAGCGTGCCGCTCCTTATTCGCTCCATCACGGAATTGTCGTTCAGCTTCGCGAACGGCAACTCGGCTTTCGTGTAGATCTGACAAATTATAACAGGCTGAAGGATGTCTGTAAGGGGTTTGTAGCCGCCTGTCCAAAGTAAACAAGGCCAGACAGACCTACATAAACAGCCTAGATGTTAGCAAGGTCAATGCATTAGCTCGTCATTCATGACAGGTTTATATATAAAAAGGATACAAATATATTGTTTACCCAATGAAGTGTCCCCTGTAGTTTCACAAAACCATATTGTTTGCTAGAGGTCACTTTCTGTCCGGATACTAAAGTTAGGTATGTTAGGTCACAACCATAGATATCGAGAGATAGGCCCTTGGAGCTAAGCTTGTATCGGAACCAGCGTCGCCGAAAACTAAGAACACGCATACATTTACACCACACGTACATCAATCCCTCCGCTTTTATTGGTCAGTGCAATGTCATGCACCTATCGTCCGAACACACCCACACTACCGCAGGTATACTAGCTAGCCGAGCTAGTGTTGGGACAATGCAAGGACAGCGTGTATCATCGATCGATTATAATTTATAGACACTGGTATAGACAGTCGCATACAATGCCGGGTTCTATAAATAAAAAAGTAAATTGTTTGTAAATTCGACATATTTATACGACATACGAGACCCCTTTGCCTCTCTTCTTTTTTTTACCGGATTTATTAAAGATAGAAAGAGAGGCAAAGAGGTTACTTAAGGTAGAATAACTGTGAACTCTTCGGACCTGACTGAAAGCATCGGAATTTCCGATCAATACTTATAACACCCCATTATCCTTCGTCGGGCGAGGTTTTAAACAAACTTAAAATCTAAACTGACTGTTTGGCAAACATTGGAATAACTAACAATAAACTTACGTATTATGAGCAATAAAATAACTATATTATTACATTAACTATATTAGTAATTGCGGAATGATAAAATCTATCGATTCAAAAACAATTCTCCTATCACTATCCCCATCACTATATGTCGTCTCTGTGTGCGTGTTGTAACAGTTCGCCTCCGTATCACGATGCATCTTTGCTTTCGTACTTAGATAAGTGTGAAATATTCATTGTATGTTAGCTTGGCAATAAGTAGTGAAATTAAGATACGAAACAAGCAATGTATAGTAAACTTAGTGAGAACAACATGACATTGTCACTTTAATGTCAATTCGTGACGAATTTTCCGCGAATGATTTATTTTCGTAATAATGTTTATTTCTTGTGTTTTAAGAAGAAATAATAGTTGGAATGAGACTTACAAGTGATATGTGACACCGGCGTTCTTGGAGTTCACAATCTCGCTTCTATTTTTGCACGTGAGTATTGCACAGGTCGGCATTTTCGAAGAACAACGGAAATGAATTCGTCACTGCGGTCGCCCGGTGACTACCGAGAATTTTTAATATCTAACCTGTCGGAGCTACATTTGTTCGCACGTGCCACGCCCCTCAACCTATCTCTCGATATATGTGGTCACAACATTATAATGCAAACTGTAGCCGAAAATAATACAATAATGTGGAGATACTGACCGTGGAGTTGTCGGACGCCACTGTAACATCAGTATACAAACCCCCCAACAACCCGTTCCAATTCAAAGCGACACCCAACTTCGGCATCACGATAACCAGAATTGTCACTGGAGATTTCAATAGTCATAGCGTCGCATGGGGGTACAGGGAAACGGACGGAAATGGAGAAGCCGTTGAGGAATGGAGCGAGGCCAATAACCTTGCACTGATCCACGACCCAAAGCTACCGGCATCCTTCAACAGTGGCAGATGGAAAAGGGGATACAACCCAGACTTAATCATCGCTAGCTCAAACATTAGCTCCCAATGCCGAAAACGAGTTGCACGGCCGATCCCACGCACCCAACAAAGACCCATCTTCTGTGAAGTAAACGCTGCAATCGAACCTACTACAGTCCCGTTCCGGAGGCGTTTCAACTTCAACAAAGCGGATTGGGAGAAGTTCGCAACTACTTTAGATAGCAGGATTCACACCATCGAGGCCACGCCAAATAACTACAGCTCATTCATTGACGTGATTAAGGAAATATCGCGCAGGACTATTCCGAGGGGCTGTGCCACATCTTATGTTCCAGGACTAACTGGCGACACTGCCGGAATTCTACAGGAATACCAGACTGCCTTTGAAAGAGACCCTTTTTCCGAAAGCACTACCGCCCTTGGTGAAGCTCTAATGCAGTGTATCGGTGAAACCCGACGGAAAAATGGCAAGACCTGGTCGAGTCGGTTGACGTGTCGCACAACAGTAAGAAAGCCTGGTCTACAATCAAGAAACTAACTGGTACCCAGAACTCTTCTGGAGAATATACAAATGTTACTGCAAACCAGGTCGCCCACCAACTGCTGCTGAATGGCAAGACTAAACCCCTCCCAGGAGCTAGGAAGATCCTTAGGAACCCGGCCACCGAGACTAACACCCTGAGTAATGCTTTCAGCCGCGAAGAGATGATCGCCGCGATTAGAAGGCTGAAAAGCGGGAAGGCGTGTGGACTCGACGACCTCACTGTCGAACAGATAAAGCATTTCGGCCCTGTGACGGTGGATTGGGTTCTGAGGCTTTTCAACAACTGTCTGGAAACCAAGAATATCCCAAAAGAATGGCGCAAGGCCCGTGTCATCGCGCTACTCAAGCCGGGCAAACCAGTTGTTGACCCCAAAAGTTTTCGTCCAATCTCCCTACTATGCCACCTATACAAGCTGTTCGAAAGGATCCTTCTTGGCCGTCTTACTCCATACATCGACGATAAACTGATCCCAGAACAGGCAGGTTTCCGACCCGGCAAGTCTTGCACATCGCAAGTTCTCAACCTGACCCAGCACATTGAAGATGGATTTGAGAAAGGGAAAATCGCGGGTGTCGCTTTCGTGGATTTATCGGCGGCCTATGACACTGTGAACACCAGCGTAATGATTAAAAAGCTGTATGAGATCACGGGCGATTATGACTTCTGCCAGATCGTAGGACAGCTCCTCAGTAACCGCCGATTTCAAGTTAACCTGCAAACCCAGAAGAGCCGTTGGAGAAATCAGCGTAATGGATTGCCACAGGGTAGTGTCCTGGCGCCAAGTCTGTTCAACATATATAAAAATGACCAGCCTAGGACACAGGATACCAGAAGCTTAATATACGCTGACGACCTAGCACTCGCGGCTCAATCGGACACCTTCGAGAGCGTGGAGGGAATAATTACCTCCTCCCTGAACACGCTTGGCGAATACTATGCTGCTAACGGTCTGAAGCCAAACCCAGCCAAAACCGAGGTCTGTGCATACCATCTCCGCAATAGGGATGCTAAAAGGGAACTTAACATCATATGGAGAGACGTAAAACTGTCCCACAACAGTTTCCCTAAGTACCTCGGCGTAACCCTAGACAGAAGCGTGACAATGAAGCAGCATTGCGCGAAGACCCAACAAAAAGTTTGCACACGCAACAACCTGCTCAAGAGGCTGACCACGACATCCTGGGGAGCTAAGCCAACCGTCCTGCGCACCACAGCTCTGGCGCTGTGCTACTCTGCGGCTGAGTACGCCTGCCCTGTGTGGGAACGTTCAACGCACGCAAAGCTGGTCGACGTGGCATTGAACGAGTCATGTCGATTCATAACGGGCTGTCTGAAACCCACACTAACCGACAAGCTGTACCAGCTAGCAGGAATAGCCCCCCCGGAGGTTCGGAGATCTGTCTCTAGCTCGGTTGAAAGGTCAAAGCAGACACATGACAGACGGTATCCCCTGTTCAACCATGTACCAGCCAGGCCCAGGCTGCGTTCCAGAAAAAGCTTCCTGCACTCAGTGCCGCCGCTAAATCAACCAGCTCAAACTACACGCCTCGCCAAGTAGCAGTCGCGACTGAACCCTACAGACCCAAGCAACTGCGTGAAAGAGAAACTAGCTGAAGGATACAAGCTCAGCTGGCCGATCTGGAAATCTCTCAACCGTCTCAGAGCTGGAGTGGGGAGGTCCAGAGCTAACCTGGCGAGGTGGGGCATCATCTCGGAACTAGACACGGCGTGCGTCTGTGGATACCCGAGACAGACGATTGCGCACATGACTGGGTGCCCTGCGTGCCCGACAACCCGCACGGACGAGGACCTGTATAAGGCTACCGAGCGAGCTATTGCGGTTGCGGCCTTTTGGGCTGCCCGTATCTGAGATGACCGTCGACTCGAAAAGTAGAAGCTGAAGAGAAGCGGAGCGGAGGTAGGCGACTCTATATAGTTTACTACAAAATAGGGAGTAACATTTTGGTGAACAATTAGTTAGTTTGGGATGTAAATGTTTTTTTTTAATGACATAAGCCATATAAATTAAATTAAATTAAATTAAAAATTAAAATTCATTTATTTCGGGTTACTGAGACCCATATCGGAAAATCACATTACATTCAATTCAAATCAACATAAAATAGAATTAATTATTATTATCATCTTAAAGTTAAAATAATATAGGTATATGTCCTAAAATTTATCAAAGACAAAACATTGAAAATTTAAAATATTGAAATATTGAAAATATTGAAATAAAAACTCAGCAAAAAAATCACAGAAAAGTTGCTTATGAGGTTATGAGGAGCGGGTAGCGCGCGACGCGACCGCAAGCCAAGCGAGCGGCAACCTACCTAACTGAAATCCCGAACGTCGGGTTAGTCTGTCGAACGTACCTAAACTGTTGAGTGAGACCCGCTGCCAATACGTAGGGCAATTCTCGCCATGGGAGGTAGAAAATTGTTGAGACATGTTTCGTTCCTGTTGGTGGTTGTGGGGACGATCTGTTGAATGGTCCTTTGAAGTAACAAAAACACGATGATCCGTGCAAATTCACGGACTGCTGCTAATATTAAGTGCTGCTTTTAAATATAATACTGGCGGTGTTATTTTCCGAGCGAAAGACAGGGACAGCATATCTTGAAGAATTCTTACCTCCCAGACTGTTGCGGCGAACATGTACACATCAGACTTGGTCGAGTAATCTCCCTCCATCACGACTTCGGAGGGTAGCCAGCGGAGAGGGATCACCTGAAATATAGGATATTTTAATGAAAAATATTTATTCTGTTTGCAAATTAACATTGTTATCGCTGATGTTGTCATTGTCACCGTTTAAGTTATTGTCATTTCTAGGGTTCCGTACTCGAAGTATGCCAAACGGGACCTAGTTACTAAACCACCGCTATCCGTCCGTCCGTCTGCCTGTCCGTCTGTCCGACACCAGCTGTATCTCATGAACAGTAAAAGGAGAGTTAAATTATCACTGAACGTGTATTTCTGTTACATCTGCAGCAACAAATAATTAACTACAAGCAATTTTAAAAATAAAATGGGAATCCCCTATACAAGAGACGTTTTTATGCGTTTTTCTGATGTGTTGTGATTTCGTGTGTGAGTCCGAGTCGCGCTTAACCGATTTTTAAAGTTGCTGATACGGTCATTGTTGATGTATTAGGTGCTTACCTATGAAATCAGCGTTTTGTAGGGAGAAATTGAAGGAAACTTAATTTTCAGTACAAACATTTTTGCATTTTTTTTAGGAATGACAAATCCTAATCCTATAAAACTATGTCCGTGTTATCACAAAGAATATTTAACAGCGTTTAACCTCAAAACAAACGTAAAATCCCATACACTTTTGTTTTTAAACAACTGTTGAACAGTAGTTTATTTTTTTGTGGTAAGGCCCTGTGTGTATGAATTAATTATTGACAGGTGTCAGCTGTAAAAAAAATATTACGAATCTTATCATGACAACCGATGACATTTAGGACGAACTGATTTCGAAGATTACATTTTAGTTAACAAACTGAAAATTAAATATGCAGATGTAAAACCTTCCACATTAACTTTTAAACAATAAAAAAATACTGGAATTAGCTATTGAATTACACAAATTATGAACTCCTGATTGTCACAGCCGATGTTGTTGTTATGTTCAACGTTGGTTTTCCTTAGTAGTTGTTATTACCGTCATCGATATCGTAGCGTTTACCTACACCTACATATACCATGTAGTAATTATTTGGAAACGAGAACCACCTGCAGAGGTTGAACGCCACAGTGTATAGACGTATTATTATTTAGATTTATCCACTTAACCTGTGGGCTCTGATAGACACTCTTGGATCTGATAGAGATTTTTCATAAGAGCAGATACGCATTAAATTCTACGCCGCTGACTCTGATAGGGAGACTTTGCATATAAACTTCTTTTTTCTGACGAACTGTACTTTGACGGCCTATGAATATATTACATATGAAATTGGCGTTTTGCATGGGAGGAACATAAATTCGTTTTTTTTTTAAATATAATATATTTATTTAATCAAAGTATGTACCATTGCTATCTATACACTTTTGCCATCTCATAGGTAGTTCTTCGATCCCTTTAGTAAAAAAAACATTCGGACGGGAATCAATAAAATTATTGAAGGCGGTTTGGACTGCCCTATCGGAGTTGAATTTTTTCCCTTTCAAGAAGTTATACAAATTTCGAAAAAAATGGTAATCTGTTGGAGCAAGGTCCGGAGAGTACGGTGGATGTCTTAGACATTCCAATTGAAGCTCCTCTAATATGGTAGCCGTCTGTTGTGCAGTGTGTGGTCTAGCGTTATCATGAAGCAGCAGTGGCCTAGAGCGATTGACCAGCCTCGGTTGTTTAGCAGCTAGCTTTTCCATCATGATTTGCAGTTGCTGACAATAGACATCTGCCGTAATCGTCTGGCCAGATTTAAGAAAGCTGTAGTGAACGAAAGCAGCACTAGTCCACCAAACGCTCACAAGTAACTTTTTTGGAGTCAATTTTCGCTAGGGGCATGGTTTCGCTGGTTCGGCAGGGTTCAGCCATTGCGATGAGCGCTTCCGAATATCGTACAGGATCCACTTTTAATCACAGATAATGATTCGATTTAAAATTCTTTCATTATTGTGCCGGGTGAGTAATGCAACGCGCGTTAATTGATTTGCTTCACTCAGTTCGTGAGGTACCCACCTTTCAAGCTTTTTCACCTTCCCAATTTGCTTCAAGTGGATTAAAACAGTTTTATCACTAACACCGCAGTCTGCTGCTAACTCGGACGTGGTTTGCGATGGATCCGCTTCCACAAAAGCCTTCAATTCTTCATTATCAACTTTGGTCTCCGGCCGTCCACGGGGCTTGTTCTGCAGGTCGAAATTTCCAGAACGAAAACGTTGGAACCAAAAACGCACTGTGCACTATTGCGGCACCGTCGCCATACACATCATTAATCCTTCGAGCCGTTTCTGCAGCACTGGTGCCACGGTAGAACTCATACTCGTAAATAACGCGATATTTCAAGTTTTCCATTTTGTAAGCTGAGTGATGCAAGAAAATAACAATTGAGGAAAAAACAAATGAATTATAATTTTAGAAACACAAATACATGAGTAAATAGCTGTATAAATTTGAATTTGGAATTCCTAACCATAGAGGAGATATTTGAGATCAAAGTGGCCAGTACGGCGAAACGCCAATTTCATATGTAAGGACCTAATATGAGACCTAAAAACATGAGGCAAAGGATCATAAAATGAAACAAATGCATCAATAAAAACCTGATTTTACTTTGCTTCATATTATATTATTCATTAGTTTTCAAGTAATCCCCCATTTAGCAAACATCGTCGAGTATTTTCGTTGGCCGTCATGACTCCTCGATTTTTTATGGCAACAAATATAATGATCACCAAAATATTTTTTTCCTACCCAAAATGGACAAATGAACACCAAAAGTTGCAAAAAATATCAGGGCAAAATACTGCGGTAGCTTAGGTGAAGGGTAAAGGGGGTGAGCGAAGCGAAGCCCCCTTTTCCTTCGTGTTAGGTTGAACATGTAAGAACAACAAAAAATACTTAAAACATAAACTGAAGTACACAAAACATAAAAAGAAGTTTGGTGATCATTTATCCAAACACAATTTGGTGGACATTTATCCATTCTGGCAGTCATTTCGAATTTATTGGTAGTAAAAAGGTGCCGTTTTTGGTATTCGTTTAAACATAAGCCATTTTGTATCGCCATATCAAATGACATCGAGTGAGTCAACGGGGGCCGCGGTTGGGCTCTGACAGTTCTGACACCCGACTCCCGACTCCCGAGCCAGCAGGTTCAATCGTTATATAGATACTATATTATAGTTGCCGACCGTCATGCAACCGTCGTTAGTTCAAAGCCTATGTCGCTTGGTGCGCCACTCTTCTAATATTGCAAATACCACGAGATGGCGCTAGGAATTTTATATACCATGCCACGAGATGGCGTTATTAAACAAAGAGTTTTGGCTAACCGAAACTTCTTTGATAAAAAACTTTTTGTCTTTGAGCACATTAATGCATTAAAATAACAAATATCAACAACAACAATTTATCAAAAAATTGTGTTGATTTTCGTGATTTTGCAAAAAAGAAAATGTTATACGTAGAAAGTAGCTATTTTGGGAGTCGGATAGCACTCCATTATGAAAAGGGGAAGTTCTCCTTCAAACTAACATGATTTTTCTTTGACATTTTTAATTACATTTAATAGATAATCTTAATTTACTATAGAGAGGCTACAAAACTAAACCAATATACAAGTTGTTTGGTGCATCGTTTGTCAAATTCAATTAGCGGATAGAAGGATTATTTGCTATCTCTTAGGTCCACAAAAAAAAGTTTTGGCCCAACGGATATTTCTATTTTAATATTTTTAACTTTTTTGAGAAATCCTCCAGTATTACTACTTTAAAAAGGATTTACTTTACTACTACTACTTTGGTACTAGTTTGAAAAGGTCCACAGGATACTTTTAAAAAAGTCACGATCCTCCAGGTCTGTGTGCAGCAGAAAACGACAAAACCGGACACGTGTCCCTAATTCGTTATCTTCGAGACCAGAACGCATTAATTATTGTCAACGTGTAGATAATTAAAATGAGAAGTAAATACTAAAAGACAGAGTGATGATTGGATGAATCAGGATTGGGTTTCAGGCAATGTGATATTAGTTGTACCTACATAATTTTGTAAAAAATATGCGTACCTTGTACAGGAGTGTAATGAAATGCATGTTTGTCATTTTGCCGAAGAACCTTCCACACCTTCCAGATTGAAATGTCCAGCAATAGATCAACATTCCTTATGCTCCTGGTCGGTTGTTCCGCGAACAGCGACAACATCTGTTCGTCCAATTCGACATTATGTCGAATCTATATTCCTCTAGGTTCACTACATCTTAGATTGACAGTTTCGCGTAAGCGGCGGAAAGGCTGTTAGGAAATCTTTCTTGATAAATTATTTGCGCTTTTCGTGTAACACCATTAGCGCTGCGCCATTAAGATGTCCGCGTATTCTTCATTAGATAATGTAGACATTATTTAATCATCAAAACTACAGTATTAAAAAGTTCGCGACGCTAACCAACACGAAAAACACAAAGAATTAAAAACATAAACACGAAAAAAACAATTGTTTGAAAAACGCGCCAATTACAGTTTTTTTTTTCTGGGTAGTCTCCCACTGCTGGGCAAGGGCTTACCGTAACAGCCCAGTCCGCCACAAAACTTCTCGGAATAAGCGATACGAGTAGCGCCCCCCCGCCCGATACACAGTGTTGGTAAATTAATGAACTTAATAATGGTTTTTATGGAATTACTGTACATTATTAGAAAGAAGATAGTACTTTCACTTAGAAAACAGCCTCGTTTAGTATTTTTTTTTTTGCAAGTCAAAAATTATTCGAAATGAAAAAAAAAATACATTTTGTACTTCTTCAAAAAACATTTGTGAGTAAATAAAAAAAAATAGATATTCATTTCCAGTATTTTTGACTACAAAAGAACCGTACAACATTACACAACCAATAACAGTAAATAATTGCAAGTTTCATCAAAACCTTTTTAAATTTTTCAAGTTTAAAGGAGTAATTCTGGAGGATTTTTCAAAAATATTAAAATAAAAATCGGATGGCCCAAAACATTTTTTGTGGAGCTAGGAGATTCAAATGACCCCTTCTAACCGCCATTTTAATTTGGCAAATGATGCACCAAACAGCCTGTATTTGCAATTCTGTAACAATTTTATTTGTACATCTCTAAAATTGACGGCAGCCATGGCGTTTAAATTACAGCGCCATCTCTGGATTACGAAGGGTTACTAATTCATTTTTTAATGGGACGAGCACCCTGTGCTATTGTCATCGTTATTGTTCGTCATGATCACTGTTGTTGTCATCAGCTCTTCTAGTTCGCGGTGAAGTTGCCACGCCGCGCGTATGTTATACCCTTGTTAATACCGGTGAGGGAAAACATCAGGAGGAAACCTTTATGTCTCCACAGCTGCAGCCATGAGCTAGCCTCCTGTCACGCAAAATATCGAAAAACTGGCAACATGGAAACAATGGGGAAGATTACGCAAAACTTTTTGGTAGAGGAAACTGTACTGTTTGTAACACAAAGAGTATCATTCATCTGAGGTTTGTAACTTGATAGACATTGTCAACAGGAACAAAGCGTTTCATTCATCTGAGGTTTGTAACTTGATGGACATTGTCAACAGGAACAAAGAGTTTCATTCATCTGAGGTTTATAAGTTGATAGACATTGTCAACAGCAACAAAGAGTTTCATTCATCTGAGGTTTGTAACTTGATAGACAGTGTCAACAGAAAACAAAGAGTTTCATTTATCTGAGGACTGTAACTTGATAGACATTGTCAACAGCAAAAGAGAGTTTCATTCATCTGAGGTTTGTAACTCGATAGTCATTGTCAACAGCAACAGAGAGTTTCATTCATCTGAGGTTTGTAACTTGATAGACATTGTCAACAGCAACATAGAGTTTCATTCATCTGAGGTTTGTTACTTGATGGACATTGTCAACTGGAACAAAGAGTTTCATTCATCTGAGGTTTGTAAGTTGATAACCCGAATGGCCGAGTCAGCAGTGACGCTGCCTACGAAGCCAAGGGTCCCGGGTTCGAGTCGCGGTTGGGCAAATATTTGTTTGATGAGAACGGATGTTTGTACCTTAGTCATGGTTGTTTATCTGAGTATAATGTTGATCTATATAAGTATGTGTATCGTTGTCTAGTACCCAAGATCAGGGAATCCTAGTTTGGGGCTAGATAAATGTGTGTAATTATCCAAGGTATTATAAGAGTTTTCAAGGTTTGTAACTTGATAGACATTGTCAACAGCAACATAGAGATTCATTTATCTGAGCTTTGTAACTTGATACATATTGTCTGAGGTTTTATGGACATCTATCCAAATTTCCAGATATTAGCACGTTATTTCTATGAATAACGAAATTATTTGCATAAATTTGCTTTACATATTTTTACCCCGTGATTATTTGTAAGTAACCTCAGGTAAACGAAACTCTTTGCTTACTTATTATTTGTGTATTATCTACAAACTTTTAGCGCCCTCTACGCGGAACTAAATTCACAGTTTGCTTTCCCATTGTGCCACCCTTACGGGAAAAAAGTGACGTTACGCATACTAATATTAGTTTTGTTTCTCGTCAAACTTTCAGAGCTAACTATGTGTTAGGGGCGAGCAGTTAGTACCTGATCGTGCAGTTTGTAGTACTCGTGTGAGTGCGGGCCCCTCGACAGCGCCGGGAACGACAGCTTCAGGTGCAACTTGGAGGTGATGATGCAGTTGCGCGCCGCTATGTCCCTGCCAGTAGTTACATAACATCACATATACGTACATCAATTGTGGCCCCACACTAGGAAACCTTGTGTCGTGGGAACCAGAAACTGCGCCGTCAAATGTAAACATCTAAGACCTGCGAGTTTTTGTTCTTCCTCCCCAGCCTCCTCTCCAGCCAAGATTCTCGCTATAGGATATGTTCAGGCTTCTCGGCACCCAATGACCTCGCAGGGGCCCATCAGCTACGAGGTAGCGTAGCGATCAGATGCCAAGAAGTGTGAACGTCGGCGATTCACCGAGCTATTAATTATGGAGTCGATCTAACCTGGTCTGTGCTTCGGCCCCGTCAACTTCCTGTCTCTCTGCAAGGCCCGGGTGCACCCTAGGCTCTTCTTGGTAGACAGGTTCTTCAGCCAACCAGGTATGACTGGCAGGCCAGCTTCGACGAGCACAGTGTTCCAACACAGGTTATGTTACGTGGGAAAAACCAATCGGCCACGTAAATGCGAACTTTATCTGGTTCGGGGAACCACAACACACTCAGCTATATAGACAATCCTGAGGGGAACCCGAATACATTCCAGATGGCTTGCGATTTAAATTCAATACCCTAATCAATACGCGTTACATTGCGAGGGCTTTTCGTCTGTCAGTTGTCAAAAACTGCAAGGTTGGCAGCAACGTCAAATTCAAAATGGCCGTTTCGAAACCATCGATCGAATATCGATTTGGAATCGAACAATCACCCGCCCGGACAGGCACCCACCTGTCCCCTAATCTACGGGCAGCCGAGACAACGTTGCTACCGCTCGTTTTAGAACCGAGCCTCCTACTAGAACCTCTGCAGACCGGGGGGTCCCGTCCTTGCCAGGGAACAAGTTAACAATGCGCCCCCTGCGCCAACGTAGTGGCGATAGGTTAGCATCCTTAACCAGAACGAGGTCACCAACACTAGGGGGGCTGGTTTTGTCAGTCCACTTAAGGCGCTGTTGTAAGATATGCAGATACTCGAGCGACCAACACTTCCAGAAATTCTGAGTAAACTGCTGCAACATCTGATACCTTGACAACCGATACAATTTCACTCCCTCGAAGGGGTGCTCGGGCAACGCGTTAAGTGGCTGTCCTATCAAGAAATGGCCTGGGGTCAGAGCCTCCAGGTCATTTGGATCCGAGCTGAGCGGACACAACGGTCGCGAATTGAGAACGGCCTCGATCTTACAAAACAATGTCGCGAGCTCCTCAAAAGTCAGCGCGGTCTGACCTACTATACGCCCCAAGTGCGTCTTAGCTGACTTAACTACGGCCTCAAAAATCCCACCCCAGTGGGGGCAACTCGGTGGGCTGAAGGTCCACTGTATACCCCGACGGGAGAGGGCCGTTCCAATATCCACTTTATTTACATTCAAAAAGTTGACTATCTCTCGTAAGTATCGTTCCGCACCGACGTAGTTAGTGCCGTTATCAGAGCGGATCAAAGTTGGAAGTCCCCTTCGAGAAACAAACCTATCCAAACAAGCAATGAAAGCCTCTGTCGAGAGATCAGCAATGAGCTCGAGATGTACCGCCTTGGTGGATAAACAAACAAACACACATGAGCTATACCGGTCCAGCAGAAACCCGGCGTCAGGGTCCTCAGCCTTCTGGGTAACATGCACGGCCGCTCTGGGGCCATGATCCGAAGATACTACTACATGGCTGTGGGGCCAGTCCGATTCTCTCCTGGCAAGCCAGGGTGGTCCCCACCACAAATGGTGTCTAACGAGTTCAGGAGCCCGACATCCCCTGGATGCACAATCAGACGGGTTCAATTCTCCTGGTACATGTCTCCAGGTCAGTGGGACCTCAGACGACACAATCTAGGAGACACGGTTCGCAACAAAAACCTCTAAGTTATGGACCGAAGCCTTCAGCCAGCACAAAACAATCTGGCTGTCCGTCCACGCGTACACCGTATCCTCCAAAACCACTGACCCACGCAACACTGTTAGAGTGTGATTCAAAAGTTTGGTCAAAAGAGCAGCCCCGGACAGTTCCAGTTTTGGAATCGTCATCCTTGTCCGAATAGGCGCTACCTTGCTTTTTGCCAAAACCAAACGCACGTCGACCTCCCCGGTGGAGGTGACGGTTCGCAAATAAACCGCTGCCGCAAACCCTCGTTCAGAGGCATCACAAAACCCGTGAAGGGTTGCCCTGTAATCCCCAGCAGGGGCCAATTTCCTCGGCAGCGATACATTATTTATATTGAGGCCCAACCATTCTGCTAAATCATTCGATACAATGCAGCCCTGAGCTCCAGAATCTAATAGGGCGCGAACGTATGTTGGGTTGCCCGCCAAATCCCAAACAAGCACAGAGGCGATCGGTAACACCACCGTCTCCGGTTGGGGGGCAACAAATTGTTGGGCCGCAAATTCCTAGCGAGGGCCCCCGGGGCCCCACTCTGCCTGTAACCGATCAGGGATGCAGCTATACGCCAGCGGGTCCCATTGTACAAATGGCCCACGCGCCGGTTCCATTCCCAACCTACGATTCCCCGTAAAGGGGGGTGGGCGTGAATTCAATCGTGGCCGCTCCATGAGCGGGGGGGACATCACATGTGACCGACGAGGACGAGGCGACGAGCGGGGCGACAACTGAGGCGGCGTCCGAACCGCACCCGCATAGCTCGAAGGTGTCCCATGCCACCCGCCCGTTACGGCCCGCTGAACACACCCAATGTCCCGCTGAGTCGGATGCTGAGTCGCAACCGAAAACTCAGGGCCCCCCATGTGATGACCCTGAGTGCGGCCCTGCACCCCTGGGTGGCTGCGTGCTTGTGGCCCCAATGCCCGCTGAGTCGGATGCTGAGTCGCAACCGAAAACTCAGGGCCCCCCATGTGATGACCCTGAGTGCGGCCCTGCACCCTAGTACCGCCCTGTGCACGTGGGGACATTGGCCCCTGAGTTGCGCTCCGAGTCGCAAACGAATTCTCAGGGCCCCATGCCGTGTCACCCTGGGTACGGCCCTGTGGTGGCTGTTGGCCGGACCGGTTCATGCACAACAGATTGTTGTGGGCCCCACCACAATATCCGCACATTTTTGTGCGCGTGCAGTACCTAGCCATGTGTGGCCCGAGGCACAGGAAACACCAGCTCCGCTGCTTGGCCATCCGGCGCCGTCCCTGAACCCTAAGTTCCCCGAACTTATTGCAATTGGCCACAGCATGGCCAATCTGCCTACAACATGGGCAGGTCTCACTATGTGGGGTCAATGCACTCACAGTCCCATATGACTGCCGGTTGGTGCGGTCCTTCCTCGTCGGAGGGCCCCTACTCACAGCGCTCCCGGCAGCTCTCTGTGGCTCCGAAGGATGGGTGACCGTCAACCCCAAATTCTCTGACCGTCGAGCCTCCTCTTCCAAGAATCCGACCAAGTCGGAGAAGGCGGGCAGGTCCTCGGCCGACCTCCCGTGAGACTGTTCGAAACGAGTCTGCACGTCAGCGGGTAGGCGGGAAAGTACAATGTACAACAGTAGGTACGACCATTCACCAACCGGAAGTCCAAGATTCTCTAGAGCCTTGGTGACGGACAACAATGGGTTCAAAACCTCCGTCTGTATGGCCCCGACCTTGTTCACAACCGGGATACTAAACAAACGGTTCAGTTGGGCATCGGCCAACCTCCGTTTGTTATGGTAACGTCTGACCAACAATTGCCTGGCCGTTTCATAGTTACCCTCCGTAACTGTCAAATGAGCGACCAGCTCCCTAGGCTCACCCCTCAATGCTGCCACCAGCTGAGCCATCTTGACAGACTTGGTAATGTCCGATCGCATGTGCACCAAACTGTCGAACAGATTGATGAAGCTCATCCATTCACCGGACACTCCGTCAAAAGTAGGCATAGTTATGGCAGGTAACCTGGACCCCGAACCCTGAAGCGGCAGAGGTGCTTCAATGTCACCACCATGGCTGGACTCGCGCTGTCTACGTATGTCCGCAGCCTTCTGCGTGATAGCAGCTGCCATCTCCATACATTGGTCGACATCCCCTAGCAACCGTGACAGCCTGTCAGGTGCGCAACCATCAGCTGATTCCGCCTGCGCGGACAATTCGAGCACCCTATTGTAACGTTCCTTAACGTCCATAGACCGCTCCAATACCACATCATGCCTATCTAAACGGTCTATCAGACCGTGTGCGGAGGAAAACCATCTGAGTTCCTTAGAAACACCCTTCTGGATTTCAGATAACGACATGATCGGAACGATACTTACTCACAATTTGCAGTAACTCAATTTTATTGGACCCTCCAGTCTATAACCCAAACGAGGGAACCCTAAACCACAACTTAAACAATGCTGTTTTCCTTAAACAATAGGAACCGAGTTTTATATCTATATAAATTTTGTAAATACAATTTAGTTTCCCTTTATCATTATAACACACACAGATAGTCAATATTAGTTCAAGTTATAAATTGCTATAAACTGAAAACAATGTTAACCAAACATTCATTAGCATTACTAGACCACTAATAGATTGACTAACTGGTACTTCAATGCAAATTTCAATTCACCTACAATGTACCTAAGTTGATTACCTACTATTCTGAGTCACATCTCAGTACAACTGGTCATTTAGGGAAAACTGTAATATCTGTCTGTCTACTACCAGCAATAGACTTATAGCTTACAATACTACCAATCTATGTGGATACAGGAACAACACCAAGTTAGCTAATAACCGCCTATACCTACAGATTGATAGTCCCAAATCGTGGGTTCCTGGAGCCCTTGACGGCTGCAAATCTCAGGAAACCACGCTCTTGCTACCAAAATGTTCAGGTATCTCGGCACCCAATGACCTCGCAGGGGCCCATCAGCTACGAGGTAGCGTAGCGATCAGATGCCAAGAAGTGTGAACGTCGGCGATTCACCGAGCTATTAATTATGGAGTCGATCTAACCTGGTCTGTGCTTCGGTCCCGTCAACTTCCTGTCTCTCTGCAAGGCCCGGGTGCACCCTAGGCTCTTCTTGGTAGACAGTTTCAGTTCAGTTTTAAATAGTTTATTTTCATTGGATTTTACATAGATAATCTAATATAAAACCTCTTAAAAATAGTCATTAAAATTAAAAATAGTTACATGCCTAGGTGCATTCGAAATGTTGTCCTCAATGTGAGGAATGCACAAGAAACACATTGCATACTCTTTTCAAAATTCAAGTACTTATGTCTAAACAATAATTGTTTGGTCAATTTACATGAAAAGAAGCTGTCAAATGGAGCTAATTTACTGCCAGACCAGTTTATCATTTAAATAATCCTCAACTTTATAGTATGCCTTTTTAATTAATACATTCTTAACAGTTTTCTTGAATTGTTTTTCTGATAAATTAATAACATTGGAGGGCAACTTATTGTAACACCTAACAGAAAGCCCCTTGAAGCTAGAGGAAACTTTGCTTAAACGAAAATGAGTATAAGATAATTTTAATTTGTTTCTAGTATTAACTGAGTGAAGATCACATTTTCTATTAAAGCTACTGATATTTTTGCGGACATACATAATATTTTCATAAACATATTGAGAGGGAAGAGTCAAAATATTAATATCCTTAAATTTATCTCTCAACGATGATCTAGCCTTCAAGTTATAAATGGCCCTAATGGCACGTTTCTGTAAGATAAAAATACGTTCAACATTGGCAGCGCCGCCCCAAAGGAGTACTCCATATGACATTACACTGTGAAAATAGGCATAATATACAAGCTTTGCTGTTTTTTCATCAGCTAGTTGCCGGATTCTTTTAACAGCAAAAGCCGCAGAACTTAATTTAGAGCCCAGTGTTTCAATATGTGGACCCCATTGCAGTTTACTATCCAGTGTTAAGCCAAGAAACACTGCCTTCTCGACAAAGCCCAGTGTCTCCTTGCCCAGGTTTAATGGTGCTTCTACTTGCCTTACATTTGGTAGAACAAATTTTATACAATTAGTTTTCTTAGTGTTAAGATTTAAATTATTTTTATTAAACCAATCTAGTAGCACCGATAGAGCAGAGTTCGCCTTGTCAAGAGATGTAGATTGTCTCTGTATATTAAATATTATAGAAGTATCATCAGCGAACAATACAATATCGGCAGATTTTTCCATAAGGTATGGCAAGTCATTAATATAAATAAGAAATAAAAATGGTCCTAATACTGATCCTTGAGGGACACCCATTTCCATTTCACATCCGTTTGAAGCAATACCATTAACATTGATTTTTTGGGTTCTGTTCGACAAATAAGAATGAATTAATTCATTTGACTTATCTCTTATTCCATAATGTTTAAGTTTATTGAGCAAGGTCTCATGATTTACGCAATCAAAGGCTTTAGAAAGATCACAGAATACTCCAAGAGCATCCTCTGAATTTTCCCAAGAATCATAAATATGGGATATAAGAGCTATGCCTGCGTCAATAGTTGATCTACCTTTCGTAAACCCAAACTGTTTCGCGTGGAAAAACCCATTAGAACTAAAGTGATAAAGCATTTGCTTGAGCATAATCTTTTCAAAGAGTTTACTTAACACTGGTAATATCGCAACTGGCCTATAGTTATTAGGATCACATTTTTCTCCTGTTTTGAATAATGGTATAACCTTAGCTAATTTCATGAGATCTGGGAACATTCCATTTTTGATGCAAACATTAAAGATGTGTGCCAACAATGGAGCTATACTTGTTATAATGGATTTAATAACCTTAACTGATAGTCCCCAGTGGTCCTCAGTTGATTCTAACTTAAGTTGACAGGTTCTTCAGCCAACCAGGTATGACTGGCAGGCCAGCTTCGACGAGCACAGTGTTCCAACACAGGTTATGTTACGTGGGAAAAACCAATCGGCCACGTAAATGCGAACTTTATCTGGTTCGGGGAACCACAACACACTCAGCTATATAGACAATCCTGAGGGGAACCCGAATACATTCCAGATGGCTTGCGATTTAAATTCAATACCCTAATCAATACGCGTTACATTGCGAGGGCTTTTCGTCTGTCAGTTGTCAAAAACTGCAAGGTTGGCAGCAACGTCAAATTCAAAATGGCCGTTCCGAAACCATCGATCGAATATCGATTTGGAATCGAACAGGATAGATAAATAAATGTGGTCCATTAGTGTCCCACCGAGGGGAACAGGCCTTTACCCGGATACGAGTAAGATTGAGCCATATTCCAGTGCAGGTTGGTGGGGCCAGGGGGTGCCAGGAAATAATGATAGTAATCAAACAACGTCACCTAGATTAACTAACTAACACGATACACGACAAAGTAAAGAAAGAGTGTCACATGAATGTTTTAGTTAATAACCCTCCTTCTGGCACAGACGGGTACAAACGAGCCTATCTCTAACAAGAGATCTCTCTACGAAACTAAGTTTAGCAATACAAATTGCTAGGCAGGTGCACATAGAAAAGGTCTATATTAGCTACATATGTAGCCAATATAGACCTTTTCTATGAGCTCTCCAGTACACTCACTACAGTATACAGAGTTATATCAAATATGACACAATTACGTCACATCCACTGTACTACTGACCTGTGCGTCAATCTCCTATGCGCCAATTGTGCGTTGGCGCGCGCCAAATGAGCCGCCAACAACACCTTATGCGCGTCCTGTGTACACGGAAACAATGCTAGCTGTAAAATTGTTAGTTATTTAACGTATAAATGGCAAGAGATCAAATCATCATCATCATCATGCTCAGCCCAAATCAGCCCACTGCTGGGCACAGGCCTCCTCTCTACAGCGGCAACCCCTGTGGTCCCGCGCCAACCACATCCATTGATATCCTGTCGACTTTAGTATACCGTCGGACCATCGGGCCTGTGAATCGTCTAGAACAAGCCAGCTGGACAAAATTATTTTCTTTGATATTTATTTCTAAATGGGGTTAATAAGCATATATGTATAGCTGAGAGTAATTTTTGGAGGTCGATTCGTCATTTGAAGGATAATTGAAAAGAAAAAAGAAACTTCAGCGTTTATTAATGTAAATTTTGTTTTACTTTTTATACTTATCATATTTAAATCTAAGTCTTAAGATTATGAACAACTTAAAGATAATAAAACTCTTAAAGATAATATGTATCACTCATCATCATCACTGTCCTCAGATGGATCGTCCATTGAATAGTCGTGATCATGAGTGGCAGAACTATGGAAAGCAGAAACTATGTTGACACTTTGCTCCTTACAGCTAGGTTGAACAATTAAATCTAGGACTTCAGAAGGGAGCGAGCCGATCTTTTTTCGGGGGACTTCTCTTAAACTGTTTATCACCGGGTCAGACGTTATCAGTAACATATTGAGTAAATCTCTATTCGTAGCTATTCGGGATCGCTTTTGGGTGTTGTGTTCACGAAATCGTCTACAGTCTTTATTCCGAGCTTCCTGTGCTTCCTCAGATAGCTGGCCTATAGGCAAAAGTGACGATTTCATTACATCTGCACTATGCAGAAGTATTTTGTGAACAGTAGCGGGCATGTAGTACCACGAATAGAGATTTACGTAAAGTTCTCGGGTCTCTTGAGCTAACATTTCAAATTTTTCAATGTGTACGTCATACCCCGATGATAAAGTACGCAGTAGTATGCTAAATTTGTGTATAAGGGAAACGTCTAACCCTGTGATACCAGCACTAGCCTCAGGATTTTCAAAAAATCTTCGCGCAGTATTCCCGTCATTCGTGTTGCCAAACCCTGGTTTTGGTTTGTCTACAATTTATTTATTTATTTATTTATTTATTTACATAATCTATTTGTGCCATTACAGCAAAGCCAAGTCGACACAAATATACAAAATTAGAAAATACAATACAATTCAATTATTACAAATTAATTTACCATAATTATGTCAAATATAATAAGTTAAATTCAATCGTATAAATGCAGTTACCATATTATCATTATATCCATAAACATTCGAGAAAATAATTACAAGACTACACTATCATGCAATCTTCTCACAGAACCTTCCACATTCTCGCACAATATCCCTCCATGCATCACCAAACAGATCATTCAATGGTGCTGCGGCCAACAGTGCATTGAGGCTATTCCGTGCCCGGACCAGCGGAGATTTAAATTAAACAGCGGACAATTAAACCCATCTCGCTTTTTAAACGGCTCTTAATGTCTTCTGAACGTTGTTTCACACTAGCTTTGTCTTCATTTGCTCTAAGTTGCCATTTTTTTACATCAAGCCGGTAGCTGATGTGAAGCAAGCATTCAAAGCACCGAATCCAAGCATGCAATGTGGACAAACCAAAACGAAGATTGTCTTCATTTGCTTTAAACTCTCTTGACAAATCGTTCATCATTGAAGGGGTTGCTCCACAAGTAAAACATTCCTGTGAGGAAGTTGTTTCAGTCAGGGTGTTGCAAACTTTCCCATCAATCATTGTGAGCAGCATTATATGTGTAACTGAGACCTCACTTTCCATCACCTTGCACTTTGTCGGCATTAAAGCGTTTATCTCTTCTAAAACCTTATTAGTTTCGGTGATTGTTAATTCTTTGGTTTCTTTAGAAAAAATAAACTTTATTGGACGACAATACATTGTTGAGGATGGCCGTGGGTTTTGCCATACAATATTACCCTTTTCGTCTCGCAATTGAATGGGAACGAACGAAAATGCAAACAAAATTTCATCACTGTCATCACAGTTGGTGAATTTTTGTTTGTACAAACTATGACCCGAGCTTCCATCACACCCCCATTTACTGGTCAGTGTTAATGAGGTGCAAGGCAACAGGCTACTGACCACTTCTAGTTGTGCTGAAACCAAACGTTCAGTAGTTTTATCTAAAACTGCCTGCACTTTGATTTCAGCACGCGTTTCATTAACATGAATCTCTTCAACTGGAGGATAACAAGCTGCTTTAGCCTTTTGAAGACTATACCATGACGGGAATACCTTGTGTCCTGCTTTGATGCTCCACTTCCGAGTCTGCTTATAACTATGGCTACTTGGTTTGCTATCGACGTAGTACGCCAAAGCTTCCTCAATCGTCAAACACCTGGCACTTGTGTCACTCGCACTTTTTATTTCTTGGCACTTTGAACTGTCGTCGCCAGTGATGACCTTTATTTGACGTGCAACGCTTCTTTGGCCTGACAATCGCGCTGACACTTCCGCAGCGTATGCTAATTCACCAGCACTTCTTGACTGTACGAGATCATCCACGCGACGTCTTTTCGTTTTCAGACTCGTATCTTCAAACTCTTTAATTGGTCTTCCAGGCCCTGGCTTAGGTTCCATAGAGGTGCTTGGCACAGATATATAAACGGACACGTTGAAAGATATGTCAGCACCCTCCAACCACATAGAATTCTTTTCTAGGAACCGCTCTTTGTTTCTTCCAGAGCTGCTCCACTTGTCAGCCAATGCTGATGAATGTTTGGAGATGATGAGTTTCATATCTCTCACAGACTGCTCCATAATGCCATCAAAATTATATCTCGAAGATATAAACCGAAAGAGCTCCATGTTCCGCAATTCCTTCGGATGTTTTAACCACTCTTCAAAAAAATCCATCTTTGAGACGGTAAAAACTAAAACAGAAAAAAAATAAAAATAAAATAGTTGTGCAAATATTTCACAATGGTTTTTTTCGTCAATTACTACTACATACTTGTGAGAATCATATAAGATATAATTTACAGACTGTACATGAATGTACATGTGAGTTTTCATACTTTGAATTTATAAAAGTGGGTTCAAATCATCAGTTTTTCCTAAACAACTAAATGAATAAAATTAGTGGATGAAGTTCCTGTCATATAAGTTAACTAAAAAAAACTACATACCTTTATGTTCACAATTCATAACAAAACACTTGCACAAATCTCTTTTCGCGACTTAACCAACGTTATCAAATAAAGAGTAGAAATGCAAATGAATGCACTCAATTCTTACAACACTTTATATACTTACCCTAATAACGCTGCTAATGAGGGTAGATAGGCAAAATTATGGGTGTATGTCTTAATGTATAGTCCTAATGAGTTTCTATTACTACATTACTATTAGGAATTCGAAGGTCGTTTTTGTCCAGCTAGCTTATTCTAGACGATTCACAGAGGCGGTCTGCCCACTGGCCTTGTCGCTCCCCTTGGCCACCACTCTGTGACTGCTTTGGTACATCGTCCGTTATCCCCTCTAGCCAAGTGTCCCGCCCATCTCCACCTCAGTCCCGTTATCCGCTTACCTACATCTTCAACCTTCATCTTCCGTCAAATTTCGACGTTTGGCACGCGGTCATCGAGAGAGATGCCTAACATGGAACGCTCCATGTTTTGGCTCCATAGGTGAGGATAGGCAAGTCACATTGGAGGCGGTGTTCAATACCGGAAAAGAGGTCACAAATGGTCAATACCGGGATTTGGAGCGGGGGCGTAGGTTTCTCGCTGGGCTGTTGAAAGGGCCAACCTGACCTGAATATTTGATTGAAATTAAAAAATGAGCTCCGTGGTCGTGAGTTTCACGGCAGCTTCACACACAGGAGATGCAGGTTCGATTCCTGACCATGTACCAATGAGATAATTAATTTATCTTAAGTTATACGGACGTTCTAACGGTGATGGAAAACATCGTGAGGAAACCTTCATTACTCCATAGCTGCGGCGATGGGCTAGCCCCCTGTCACGCAAAATGGAGTATTGAGTGACTGGCTCAAAGTGGGCTCAATTGCGCCTCTGCCACCCCGTATGGGAAAAGCTGTGACGCTATTGACGCTGTGTGTATTCCTTAGCCTCCAGGCATTGCGGTAGTTTGGACTTAAAGGTTCTTCTTCTTCATCCAGCTTCCCGAAAGCAGCCCACCCTAAGTCGACGCATCTGTTGATCTCGTTCACCTGTGCATCTCCGTCAAAGGATAAACGATGTCCAAGATAGACGTATTCGTTGTCCACCTGAACGGTGTCGTTACCGACAATTATGATCGATAGATACATTGAAAGAGCGATTCGTCATGATCTTGGTCTTGGACTTGTTCATCGTGAGACCGACTTTCAGGCAAGTTGGAGATCTGAGACGCGTTCGGCGACGAGAATGAGATCATCCGCGACTCCTCCCTCGCTGCCATCCAACGTCTTCATAATATCCTCCAGAACGTTGGTAAATAATTTGGGCGACAGAGTGTCCCCCTGTTGGACGCCCCGGTCTAAAGCCACAGAGTCGGTGTTTCTATGCATGCGCACCTGCATTTTCGCGGACATGTACAGCTCCCAGAGGATATCGACGTATCGCATGTCAATTCTGTCAATTCCGCAGTGATGAAGAGAGTGGAACAAGGCCAAGTGCTCTACGCTGTCAAATGCCTTCTCATAGTCAACAAAGACGAGACACATGGGCCGGCCGGTTGTATTCTCTACATTTTTCCATCAGCTGCTTGACGTGCTTGATGTGGTCCATAGTCGAATATCCGCTCCGGAAGCTAGCTTGTCCGACAGGTTGGTATTCATCGAGGGCGGTAGTGAGACGGTGGCACAGTTCTTTGGCGATTAGTTTGTAGACCTGAGAGAGCAGGTTTATAGGGCAGTAATTAGACAGATTCGTCTTGTCCCTGTTTTTGTTCCGGTTCTTACAGTTTTTCCAGGAACCGGGTGTAACACCCTGAGCGAGAACGGTAATGAAGATTTTTATGAGAACTTTAAGGAAGGGCTCACCACCAGCCTGCAGCATCTCAACATGTACCCCGTCCTCCCCAGACGCTTTGCCTGTTTTCATTTTATTTTACTTCATCTGAAGTTCTCTCAGGTTCAATGTGGAACTGCTTTTCATTTCCCTTCTTCTGGATAATAGAGACAGCTTGTCGGGCGTTTCTTTGGCCTCTTTAGGTGGTCAAACCCCCCCTATGTGCTTCATGGTGGTATGCTTTAGGGTAGTGCACAGTGCTTCCATCGAAAGAGTTCTCTGAAGCTCCTTTTGCAGGAATTGGGGTCATATTGTAGGCTAGTTGACGTTAGCATCTCTGCTCTTAAGAAATTGAATCACGAGTCTTTTAAACCCAATGATGGCGACCACTGTAACCTTGGCGGTCGAGGCTCTGCCTCCAAACCAAGAGGTCCCTGGTCCGAACCCCGGGTGGGGAGCTATAAATAATCCCCAGGACTTGGATGTTTATGTGTGTGACGTCGCTATTTCAAGTTGCCACGACACAAGGTATCCTAGTGTGGGGCCAGAAGCAATGTACGTAAATGTTTTAGGTATGTTTACATCGAACCAAAACAGTCATGGTTCCTTCCATTAGGTACCCTAATTTCTCTTATAACAAAGGATACTGACAGCTTCACACGTCACTTCTGGAAATAATATTGCCATTTACGGTTTGATAGTGATGTTCTCATTTATTCTAAATATAATGAAAAACTAGATAACCTAGATAAAATATTGCTTTACAATAAGTATGCGATAAAACATTTTATCTACACACGTATCATAAACCCTCTTTACTGCGTACAAAAACCGCACGTTACGATCAGCATAATGTTAAACTACTTGGTAAAAACTCATTTCTTATCTGAATATTCAACATTATGACCATAATGTCTAGTTTTTCTACGTATTATGACATTCAAATTTTGAACGCCGATGCCGGCTTCGTGCCGCCCCTAGTTTGTCTGTGAAGTTGGTAATACTGAACAAGCTAAACAACAGCAGAGCCACAATGCCGGTCAAACATGCGGTTCCTGTACACATCAAAGAGAGCTTATGATATGTGTGTAGATAAACTAGTGTATGTAACTGTACATAAATAGGCATTAAAACTCTCGAGTGATATTATTATGAAACTCGCCTTCGGCTCGTTTCATAAACCCACTCTCGAGTATTATGCCCTCCATTATGTAGCAGTCACATAAACTACTATTACAAACGAATGTATTAATTACCTACTGGTTGTTGAGTTTCATTTTCACATATGGTTGTCAATGAACAACGGTATAAACATCAAGTCCATCTATAATATACATTTTTATCCTCCTAGTAGCTATCGTAACATTTTTAAGATATCATTCTATGTTGAGATAATATAATGAACAAAACCATTCTGTACCCCATCTCCATTTATTTTTTACCACAAAGTGTCAACATCGGACACGACATTTTCCTTCGTTATTTGAGTAATTAGGATATAGTGCGAAGCCAGAAGTAATGTAAGTAATAGTTATTTGTGTCACAAGGGAGCAAAATGATGTATTTACGGCGAGGGCGGTTTATTGAATCCAGAGTGAAGGGAAGGATTCGTTAGAAGAAGTTAGAATCCTGAGCGTAACGAAGGATTCAAGCGTTAACGCACATGACGAAAATAATTTTGCTCCTAAGTGACACATACAACTTTTCACACCGTCTAGGAGGAAAATTTAAATAAAATGCTAAAATAAAAATTAAATAACTGTACTTTGAATTATACTTTCATCACTTTTACAGTAATCAAACAACGTAAACAAAACTTTTTTTTTTATAATGGCGGATTGTGAAGGTTTAGGGAAAGGCCACCACGGATAAAATATTCCTGTGTACTTTTATCGATATGTAAAAATAATCGAATCAAATATTACAATGGTTTCGGATATCAATATTCATTATATCACAATAACAATTATCGATAGATTTGATTTCAGTAAAACATATAATTTATTGTGACATTTTTTTTAAATATTACAAAAATTCATAAATTTTCATACAACGTTGTTAAAGTTAAAAATTGAAACATGTTCGTTTTTAATCGACTACGATGAAATTACAATCGATTATTTTATTAAGATCTGTGTGCAATTGGCACATTGCGTAAATGCTACATGAATGAATAATTTAAAAAAGTAGCTTGAACAGAAAAGTAGAATTTTCCTCCCTCTCGTCGCGGAGCAAAACTTACTTTTCCGAATGAAAGGTGTGAAAAATAATATTTCGCCCATTCACGACCCCACAGAGGCGCATAGGCCTGTATTTATCAAAATGTGTGTGTTCTTTTGGGCTCGACATTTCGTAATATTGTAAAAGAATAGTATTAATCCAGTAATGTACCTGCAGAGGTTGTATGGTCCGTGTCGGCTGCCCGCACTGCGAGGCCGCGGCGTGCCCGACTCGCTGCGAGTACTCCGCTTGCTCCTCGGCAGTTCTTGTCGCTAGTAGGAACTGCTTCAGGTCACCCTGTGGTGGGGGAACGATGACATTGCTTACTTATGCCTTAGTTATATGAATATCTAACCGTAGAAGAGGGTATTTGGGGAACTTCTAATGCATTAAAGTATTATAAAAATTTCGTGATTGGTCAATAAGGTTAGTGATTGTAGAATAAAATCAAACACTCGTTCGCCATGAATAAGTGATTGATTGATAAACGAGTGGATTAATATAAATAAATAAATATTAGAGGATAATCTTACACGAATCGAACTAGGCCCATAGTAAGCTCAATAAGGCTTGTTTTATGGGTACTGGACGACGATATACAGGGTTACCTTTGGACGCCTAGCCAAAAGTTACTATTATTTTAGGGACATCATTCGGAGCAACTTTCACTGAGAAACCGATTTGATCAGAGCAAGTTTATTTTTCACTTCTCCATACAAATCAGCCGATCCACTCAGGCCAACATGAACTGGGATGTGATAAAAAAAGTTGCTCTGATAAAATCGGTTTCATAGTGAAAGTTGCTCAGAATTATGTCCCTAAAATAATGGTTACTTTTGGCTAGGGGTACAAAAATAACCCTGTATTTAATGGAGATAAATACCTATGTAAAAACATACATCCAAGACTAAGAATCAAATATTCATGCTCATCACACAAATATTTGCCCATGCCGGGATTCGAACCCAGGGCCATCATCTTCGTAAGCAGGGTCACTAACCGGAAGGCTAAATCGCTGGATATTGAGTTATTGATTGATGAATAAGTGTTCGATTGATGAATAAGTGTTCGATTGATGAATGAGTGTTCGATTGAAGAATTAGTGTTCGATTGAAGAATTAGTGATGGATGAATGAGTGATCAATGAATGAGTGATTGGTGATTGAGTGATTGATAAATAAGTGACTGATGAATGAGTGATTGATGAATGATTGATTGGTGAATAAGTGATTGATGAATGAGTGATTGATGTATGAGTGATTGATGAATGAGTGATTGATAGTTGAATGGAAGATATTTTGTGAGACATCTAGTGAGTATGTTCGATCAGCATATAGTGCGGCTCGACTCGTTTCACAGTCCAATCACACGTCGCACGTGATTGTTGACTAGAGAGGTGACTTTCTTAAATAGACTTAAATTGAGAAGATTTGAGTAGAATTCGTGATGAGTCAGTAATTGTTTAATTCATAAATGAGTGAGTGAGCGGTGAATGAATGAGTGAATCATTGGTTTCGTTCTTATTTAAAGTGTCTCACCCAGTCAGTATGTTCGATCAGCATATAGTGCGGCTCAGCCTCGTTGCACAGTCCGATGAGTCGCGCGATGTTCTCGTGCCGCACGCGAGAGAACATGTCCAGCTGACGGCGGAACTCCGCCAGTTGGGTCTGCCGACAACAGAGAGAGTTCTATTTTGACGACCCGATGGCCGAGTCGGCAGTGACCCTGCCTTCGAAGCCAAGGGTCCCGGGTTCGATTCCCGGTGGGGGCAAATATTTTTTTGATGACAACGGCTTCTTGAACCCTAGTCATGGTTGTTTATCTATCTAAGTATAATATTTCTCTATATAAGTATGTGTATCGTTGTCTAGCAACCAAGAGACGGGGAATCCTAGTTTGGGGCTAGATCAATCAATGTGCAAATAGTGTCCAATGTATTATTATTATTTCAGTAACTAATCGCAGTCTATTAAATCCATTCAACCTTTAGATATATATAACAGCGGCAATGGGCTAGCCCCGTCTCGTAAATTGAAGTATTGAAGAACTGTCCACACGTGGTCACAATTGTTCCTCAGCCTCCCCGTATAAGAAAAGGAGTGACACTGGGTTTGTTTGTTCGTTTAGTTACCTCGTCCTTGGTAGTTAGCGCTTTGACCAGCACGGGCCGGATGTCCTCAGCTCGCGCACTCTCCTTGTTGCGCGCGCGCCGCACTTGACACATGTCGATCTTGGCCAACAGCACGTCGCCGAACTCGCCGCGACCTGACGCAGTCAATAGGTTTATAGTTATAGCAATTAAAATACTAAATACTACCACGTGTCGCTTGAGCCTGTGAGCGAGACAGCGAGCGAAGTTAGATAGTGGTACATACCTACCGCTGTCTCGCTCACTCGCAACCACGTTCTCAAGCGACACGTTGTCTGCACTTCCGGTCTGGTGGAAAATTACAATAATTTGCAATTAATAACCGCTAACATGCCGACGCCACTAGAAGCTTAAAACGGCCAAAACCGCCATTTATAAATCTCAAGCTACGCAGAATAGGAGTATTAACCACTCAAAACGCCAGGTTGTTTTGAGGCACCGCGTTTTCGAACATTATGCCATGGTATTATAATTCAAAATCTTTAACGGGAAAATGGCATCTATAGATTAGGCGTCGAGAGGAGCAGTTGTTTCTTTATCTAGCTGTTTGATCATGAGTCAACAGGGATTCGTGAACGTACAACGTAATATTATTAATTTTGCTCGATAGCAACGTCTCAGGAAGTTTTCACAAAATCTGTTTTTGACTAAAATACTTTTAACACTTTTTTTTCATAAATATATTTATTACGAAAAAACTACATTACTTTGGGTAACTCTTTGACCATCGTTTGGTAGCTAATAAATCAATAATTCTGTGGAATAACATAAAGTAAAAAAAACACTCATAATTTTGTTGCATTAAATTGATGATTTTTCTGTTGCCGCAACCTCTTCTACAGCAACAAATAATTAACTATACGAGATTTTATACATTAAATAGGGTTCCCATACAAGTGACGTGATTATGTATATAGCTGCCCCTACGAATTACATTACGAATTACCAATCCATAATCTGCACAGACAGACAGGTCTCAAAACCAAGTCGTGGCAAACTTTTTTGTTTTATTATTTTTTAAAAATTAAGTTTTCTCTGACGAATATACGGAACCCTTCGTGTAGGAGTCCGACCCGCACTTAAGTGCCTAAACTAAAGGTATAATTCTAAGTTCTGCTATCGGGGTGCCCAGCCTTAAGGGCCTGTGGCTCATGTCGCGTTCCGAGTCACGTCAACAAAGCCATCATCGCTCACGTGACGTCACGACCATCATGCCCGTTCCGAGTGGGAAATGAGTCGTCATTTCCCACTCGGAAATAGCGTTCCGAATAGATATCTACGATGGTCGCCTCGTAGATATCTATTCGGAACGCTTTGAACGCGACGGTAGATGTTGACCTTACAGATTATAACCAAACTTTAGTTTGTTATTGTCATTTCGAGTAGTTATATTAGCTTTGTTGTGGGTGAATTTGAGCGCCAGGAGTCGCTGCTGGTTGCTATAAGTTTGATTGAAGCGATTTGATTGTCAGCGTGACAGCTGTCACTTTTTCGTTCGAGTTATCAGAGCTCACACTCACAACGATGGTCGTTGATATTCCAACATGGCGGAGTTAATGATAAAATGCGACATATTATGTATATATTTTTTTAAACCTGACGAGTGGGGTATCAAAATAAAGAGTTGCATAAATAAAAAAGAAAATGAAAAAAAAACATCACTTTAGAAGTTCAGAAACACACACACATACAATTATGAACAACTTCCTATGTTAAGGCGGAGGAACCCACTTCAATATTTGTGTAATAAACTCACCCAGGGCAATTTGTTCGGTGAGCATGCTCCTCGGGACGGTGAGATGGTCATATTGACCAGACTTCTTCGACGCTCGTGACACGCACGACTCGGAGTTGTCAGCACCTTAACATAAACAGTTATATACATTGCTTCAGATCTTACACTAGGATATCTTAGAGTAGGGAACCAGACAGCGAAATACAAACAAGTCGTGAACAATATATAGACCCATTCGTAGAAGAATTGTCATAAATATGAATCTTTATTAACATGTCGAATATGCCACAAGCATATAAAAACATTCAAATTCTATAATATAATGCCAAACATCGAAGGTTCAAACAGTGACAGTTGAAAGACAGCGCGAAAACGGACCAATCAATCAATCAAATCTCTTTGTCACTGTAGATATTTACATATACTTAGCAATCGTCATTTTTTGCCATTTCTCTACATTGGACCACTGTGGGAGAAGCAGGGCGTAGAAACTCCCACAGATTGATTTTTAGATCTCTTTTAAAAATTGCTTATGCTTAACTAATACAAATATTTCTATATGAATTATTATAATTAATAAGCATGAATATATAATTACAAAATTATGAACAGCAAGGTCTGTGTTGAGCCAGATTAACCCCATACAGTCCTGTCATTTAAGTAATCTTGAACATTGTAATATCCCTTTTTCGACAAACCTACAGCGGAAGTGACGTAATAGTTGTTGTCAGTAAGGGACAAAGCTATGCGTCAATCTCCTTCTCATTTTTTCGCATAGAAAAGGAGAAGGAGACTGACATTTAGCTTTGATCCTTACTGAACGCAACTCCTCTGATGGGGTGTTTTAAACAAATGCTGTTTGACGTTACTTTAAATTGGGAAATATTAAACAGCACATGAAAAATACTGATTTGAACATCAAATATCAGGGCGAAGTGGTGGGTGATGGTGAACGAAGCGAAGCCCCCTTTACCCTTCGTGTTAGGTTGAACATATAAGAGCAAAATAAACATAAAATTTGAGTACACATAAATGTTTAAAACATAAAAAGTGTTTTTGTTGAAAATGTTTGCTGTGTAAATAGGACATATTTGATGTGCGATTAAAATTCGTAGTTTTTGTTGAAATCTACTAAATACTAAATAAAATAAAACGAGCTAAAGAAGGGCCCTTTTTTAGGTTTCAAAATATTATTGAATTTGAAAAATATCTTAACCGAATTACCGACGTTACTTTAAATTGGGAAATATTAAAGGTTCTCTATTAGATATTCGGAATCTTTGTCAGATTGAAATTGATTCTCTTCCATTTAAAAGGGACAGCTCGATGACTATCGAAAAACAAAAAATAGCGTGTTATGTCAATTTCTTATATCACCCTTATCATAAAGACAAATATATTAACATTATTTATCAAAATCGTTCCAGTAGTTCTGGTGTGAAAAAGTAACACAGATTTATGCAAACCAAATGTCGTGTTTCCATTTTAAATGGCGCTCGGGGAAGACCAGGGACAAGCGTGTTTGTCGCTCCCCCATCGCCTATCATTCGCATGTCAACCCACTATTCGCATCTATATCTTCCCAATAGCCATCCCAACCTGTCGCGAACTACAAGTGCATGTAACTTCGTACTGACCGCTGTCCTTATCAGGCACCAGTAGTCGCCCGTTCTGCAGAGGTGCCCCGTTCGCAATCTTCTGTTTCCCTTCTTCACCATCTTCTACTAACTTCTCTCGGCCTTCAGCCATCTCCAGCTCTAGCTTCTCCCCTGAAACATGAAATAGATGTTAAGATTGGGATGTATCCAGGTTACAAAGAACCCAGTACCGCTGCCGATACAGGAACGGTAGCCACGGTGATTACGGTAACGATAACCTATTGTTACGAAAAAGATAACATAATACATTTACATACATTGCTTCTGGCCCCGGAATTGTTTCATTCATTCTAGGATACTGTGTCGTGGGCATCAGAAACAACAACATCACATACATAAAAATTCAAGACCCCGGATTTCATGTTCTCACTCTCCAGTTGAGATTCGAAAACGTGACCAGTCGCTCGAAACTACGACCGTAAACAGAGCTATCTACCCCACAAGGTAACTTATTACTTGTGTTTAAACGATAAACAAAAATGCACCTATTTTACTACCAATAAATTCGAAATGACTGCCAGAATTGATTGTCCACCAAATTGTGTTTGGATAAATGATCACCAAACTTCTTTTTATGTTTTGTGTACTTAAGTTTATGTTTTAAGTATTTTTTGTTGTTCTTACATGTTCAACCTAACACGAAGGATCTTTATCCTTCGTGTTAGGTTGAACATGGGCTCCGCTTCGCTCACCCCCTTTACCCTTCAACTAAGTTACCGCAGTATTTTGCCCTGATATTTTCTGCAACTTTTGGTAATCATTTATCCATTTTGGTAAGAAAAAAATACTTTGGTGGTCATTGAAATTGTTCTCGTAACTTATCCCATACATAGTCAAAGTCAAAGTCAAAGTCAAAGCACTTTATTACTGTAGATATTTACATATACTTAGCAAACGTCATTTTTTGCCTCTTCTACATTGGACCACTGTGGTAGAAGAAGGGCGTAGAAACTCCCATAGATTGATTTTTAGATCTCTTTTAAAAATAGGTAAATAGTTGTATTAGTAACTCTTCGAAATCCAAAGATGGCGCTGGGAGTCACGATTGTAATTTTAACGCCACGGTTTCAGTCAACATACTTCCAGATGGCGCCATATGCTAATCTTAGAATGTAAAATTAAAAATGTTACAGAATTGAAAATCGGTTGGTTTTTAGTAAATCTTTTTAATCTCTTCAGTACCGAATGCTCTTATGAGGCATCGCAATTTTGAATCTCATGCCATGGTTATAAAATTAAAAACATATAACGGGAAAATCACGTACATCTAATGATACCCAATCTAATGATACAATCTAATGATACAATCTAATGATACAATCTAATGAGCCGGAAGCGGGTCTCTAGCTTTAATAGGTTTTTTATTACCAAGCTTTATTAGGTTCAAAATCGCGGCCATTTTTTATGGCTTCACTGCATTAAATGATGTTCTTTTGAAAATCAATCACCTAGCACCATCTCGTGATGTTTCCAATATTGCAATAGTGCTGCACCAAGCGATATAGGCCTCGAACTAAAGATGCTTCCGTAGCATCTCTGATTATGCCGGTGACATATTTTGTTCTATGTGATATATCTATATTACTATAATTGACCGAGCGAGCGAAGTGTCCAGTTTCGAGATTGGTCAAAAACTAATGTGTCCTTCTGTCTGTCTGTTCTCGCATACATGTCGCATTTCTAGACCGATTCTCGTGAAATTTTGTGAGTAAGTTTAATAATGATATAGTTTTTTTATTGAGTCAGTTTTAAGTTTTCATATAAATGGCGGACTTATGGTGTTACAAAGATATTGGTGCAACTTCTTTTATGCTCCATGTACGTAACTAGGTGCATACATAATTTTGTATGTTGTAATTTAATTTCAAATTGGACTTTCTTCGTTAAATTGTATCACATTATAATTTAGTATTTTGGCTGTCAGTCGCGACAATATGTATAAGTATGTATGTATGTCGAAGGTGTACTACCTCTCGCCCGCCGCCTCAGCCTGCGTCTGCGGCAGTGCAGCATGAGAGCCAGCACTATGAGGATGTAGGCGACAGCCACAGAGATGGACACGAGGAGCGCCTTGCCCGCCACGCCGGTTGAGTCTGGTGGAGGGAGCTCGCCTTCTGGAGACAAATATTGCTATTAATTAGACCTACTTGCGCCATTACGGTCGCCATTATGACTTCAAAATTATCATTTTATAGCCCTGTTGACTGGTTGGAGCAAATCGGTCTTAAACTATTAAAATATAGATAGGTACATAATTCAAATTCATTCATTATAATATCATCAGACATTTTTGATTGATATGATAATTTTCCCTACTCGCTACTAGATGGCGGATACCTGGATGTACAAGAAATTTTAAACTTCACACCGTGGTAATAGAATTCAAAACCTATAAACGGCATTTTGGGTACCCAGGCTACCCAAAGTCAAAGGGATAAAAGTGAGATCGTATTATTTTTATAGCGGTCTGTGTCTCACGCCGTCAAGTGTCCTAACCGCCTTATTCATAAACGACTAATAAACCTATTTTAACTTTAATGCGGTTATAATTTGTTTGTCTTTTTCTGTCACTTTGAAATTTGTGTTTGTGAGAAAAGGACAAAGCACATTTTAGCTATCATAGGTTTGATAAGTTTTATGAAAAAATAAATGTACAGCGACATCTACGTTGCAATGAACAGTTTTCGCTACTCGCCACTAGATGGCGCTACTGGAATATTTTAATCATATTGTGTGCAAACCTGGATGAACAATAAGCGTGAGCTCGTGTCTGGCCAAGCCCGCCGCGCTGCCGGCTGTACATCCGTAGCGGTCCGTATCGGATAGCCTCACGTCGCGTAGCAGTAGGGTTCCGTTGTCCATTAGCACGAACCTGGAATATAGATAGGTCAAATATATGTAACCTATTAATAAATATGATATACAATAAAATGCTGATTTGCACAGCAAATATCAGAGCAAAATGCTGCGGTAGCGTAGCGAAGCCGCCTTTATCCTTCGTGTTAGGTTGAACATGTAACAACAACAAAAAATGCTTAAAACATAAACTTAAGTACTTATAAATATTTAAAACATAAAAAGTGTTTTTGCTGGTCCTTTTTTGCTGTGCAAATCAGTATTTTTACCCGACTACGGCGACCGCCAAAAGGAAGGGTAATGATTTTGGCAGTCTATGTATGTATGTGGGTGGGTATGTATGTATGTCCACTCGTAGCGCCTAAACTACTGAACCGATTTTAGTAAATGAGGTGTCAATAGATTTGTAATAATTCTGCGGGTGATATAGGCTATGTAGATCTGATGTGGCGCCCTCTAGCGGCCATGAAAAACTCTGTTTAGTTAGGTAAATGTTTGGTACTCATGAACTATGATAGCTAGAGAGTTGAAATTTTCACAGATGATGTGTTTCTGTTGCCGCTATAACAACAAATACTAAAAACAATAAATAAATAAAAATATAAGTAAAAAAAAACTATAACCCGACTACGAGAGTTAAGAGGTTTAAAAAGTGCGAAACAAGGAAATAATTCAGAAAGAAGTCAAGAAATGCGAAGGTACAAAAATGGTCGAGGTAGAGCCGTGGTCTCGTGGAGAATGAGAATACAGTAGGTGCGACCACGGCTCTACCTCGACCATTTTTGTACTAGCCATATATAGAGCAAAGGGAACTATATGACCACCATATGTCAACCTTAGGGCTTATTAATAAATTCCAAAATTAATAACAATTTCTCCATGCTTATGCAGAGTAAAGGCACACCTTTGATAATAGTTATTTCGTAACAGATACATCACAGTCCTACAAAAGCGAAAATACCGACGCTATAACAGCCTAAATATTTTTTATAATAATACTTGGAGTAAACTGCAAGCAAAAATATGTCTATTGCACGCACACCGAGAGGTGAGAACGCAATACCAATACCAACCGCGCGACGTTCGTCTGCTTACATCAGTGAGCGTACGCGCTAGGGTTGCACACAGATGACAAAGTGAAATAAAAGATCTAAAGTAATTAAATTATTTTATTGCTGATCAATAATGTTTTTAATTTAATAAAATGTTCAATTTCTTTTTGTCCTGATCGAAATTTAAGGGTTGAAAATAGTGTGAATCTTGTAAATAATTTTAGTAAGTATTGAAATGGAAAACAAGGACAAAGTGGAGAAAAATCAATATAATTTAACTAATTCAACCCTCTTCCGTACGCCATGCGCTCGGGCAAGCGGCCTGCAGCCCTGTGATATTATGTTCCCGGGGGCACGCGAGAAAGTAGGCAAATAACTCGCCTTGAGCGAGTGACGAGGCCTTTGGTAAAGGGTTAAGACCCGATGGGTACACGCTTCGCGCGGAAGCATTCATATGTCCAGAGCTGCGCCGATGGAATAGCCCCCTGTCACGCAAAATGGACAGTTGAATAACCGGCTAACAAAACTGACTCTCTGATATAGGGAAAGTCGTAAAACTGTTAACAGAATGTTATGTTTTGTTTACCTTGGGAGTGTTAAGTTGCCGTCTTCATCAATCTCCTCCATCGCATCTTCTGAAATGGTAAATAGTACATTGTTGTAGAGGTTGGGATGTGAGAAATAGGTGGAGAAATGAGTTTGAGGGCCCTCTAAGAGCCGAAAAACAATGTCTAAAAAGTTATTATTATCACAATAACTTTTTTGGCCTGGTTCACAGGTCAGAAAAACATTGCTTGCTTGTTTTGTTATGGTTCTGTCGGATGTCATAATCCGGGGTGGGCATTGGGTGTACAGCAAAAAAGTGTACCTTTAAAATTTACGAAATCGAGCAAATGAAAGATCGACAAAAATGTATATGTAATTCGAAAGATCTTTTGACGCATATCAATAAAGCCAGTTAATAAGGGATTTAGGGAAATGCCCAACACGGCCATTACACTGAAGCCTCGTTGGTCATGTAGACGTATCCTCTGTCTATACCTACCTGACATGCAACTACAGAGTTTCATACAACTACACCCCTAACCTTTTTCAAACAAACTGTTACTGAATTTCGCCAAATCCCTTCTCACTTATTTATTAACACCCCCCTCCTCCCTTCATAATACGGTTATTGAATTGAAATGATGAATGCTAATAAAACTGACTACTACTTAACTAGTATTTTAAAGTTTTTTTTTTTTGTAAATAAAAATGGACGAAGAAGAAAATAACTGCACTCGTGAAGAAATAGCGTTAGTAGCACAAGAACTGAAAACTTGCTGCCCGAAAAGTCATAAACACATATAACAAAAGTAAGTTACATAAGTTCATTACTTAAACAAAGTAGTCGTAAAAAAAAAGTTTGCGACGGTGTATAACTGTGCGTCGATTGTGCAAACATCTCGCATCTCACTTCGCTATTCACTCTCACTTCACATTCGATTGTGTAAACATCTCAAATCTCACTTCGCTATTCACTCTCACTTCACATTAGATTCAAAATGAGGAATAGGTGTCCTGCACGTATTAGAATTACGTCATCTCATTGACCATAATATTTTGACAGATAAAGTATGAGATGACGTAATTCTAATTTCCTTGAAATTTATACTTATAAAAAATTACTTTTTGATTAAGTATGTAACTAACTACTTTATAATATTAGTCTGTTCTTTTTTTTGGAATTGCATATTATGCGAAAAATTAATATATACTACCAGACAGAATTAGAAAAAAAATATGAAAATATCCTTGCGGTTTGGAACACCTGAAGTGACCTTGCATTTTCCCCGACCGCTACCACTATACGCTAAGCGACAGTAATTTCGAACGTTTCACGCAATAAGCAAGTATCGCTAAACCAATCACGAGCTTACCGTGGTACACAGGGTTCGATGACCGGTATTGTCACACTAAAACAATACAACTATAGTGATTATACTCTCGAGTCTTGGTTAAGTTAAGACATCCAAGGCCCGAGGTTACTCTTCCGTCACAATATAGAACACAGTGGCGAAATCTTGCGGCTAATAGCGGAACTTTTCACTCACTATGCTGCGGCGTCAGTATGGTGAGGTTGCGGTCCCACTGCGTCGTGGGCTGCGGGTCGCCAGTGGCGCGACAGTGGAGCCACACTGACCGGCCGACGGCTGTGTGCAATTCCTGGTCGGCGGTGGGCTCGAGGACTCGTGGGGATACTGAGGAAGGACGAGTTTAGTTTCAAAGTAGGTGTTTATTGAGAGTAACTAACGTACTAAAATGATATCTTGAAATCTGAAAGCTCTTAACCGGTAAGATCTAGTTTTGACACCTGAGCAATAGCAGACATTTTTACAGTTTATGTGTCCACTCACCGACAACGTCCAGCGTGACGTCGCTCGAGATGACGTCATCGCCGTCGACGGCGCGGCAGGTGTACGTGCCCGAGTGACGTCGCTCCGCTGACGTCACCTGGAGAGTGCCGTTGGACGAGGTGATGCCATCTGGCAGCGGGTCCTGATCATTCTGCGGGCGATATAGATATTTGTTGAGAATAAGTTCTTAAAAAAATATAGAAGAAATTTATAAGATTGAAGCTCTGTCCACCACTTAATGGAATCCACTAGTGGAATATCCTTAGGGTCTAGTTTACTTTTAAGGCTTCATTTTAGTTCTAAGTAAATAATTTAGTAAAAATTATATTTATTTTGATATGTCATATGAAATAGGACAAAGTATACCAAGTCCTCCTGTAGGGCGCCTTCTGTTAGCGGATCCCAGAACCTATGTACCCAAACCCCAGAACTTCGAATCCCTTCTGAAGAAGGGACCACTCACAAAGTACCACTGCACTACTGGTACCACCGGCGACCTTGCAGCATCTACACTACAAACGGCGTAGTTTGCTGATAGAAGGGTCCACATTGAGCCTCGCGTCACGCGAGGCTGCCTCGGAGGTTTGCCTCGCGATGCAGCTTCGGTCTGTAACCATTTTCCATGAGGCTGCCTAGCCGAGCCACGGCGAGGCTGACTGAGCCACAGTCGAGCGCTCAGTTTAACGTAACGCAATGTTCTTTATCCATCATAAAAACGTTACACGACCGACTGAGGCAAAACATGGTTACACGACCGTCCAGAGTGCGCGCGGCAAACGTTTTGAGGCCCCTTTGAGCATCGACAAAAACCGACAACGCATGGCTCGGGCCGAGGCACGCTCGGGCGAGGCAGCGAACGCGTTTGTCTCGGGCGAGGCACGTCCAGACCGACCGAGGCTTTGCAACACGCGCATGCCTCGCATAGCGTGAGGCTCAGTGTGGACCCTGCTAATGAGAACAGCACGATGGCAGATGCAGGTGCAGATGGTCAAGGTACAAGCACCCAGCTGCCACATGTGCAAGGAGTGCAACCTTTCCATGTGCAAGACGACGATTGCCGTACCACGATGGCGGATGCTACTGCAGCTGAATATCAAGAAACCATATAGGGGCCCAATTCTGTACTAGGGATTGTATCGCGATCACATCGCGACCGCTCCGAAGGGCGCGGAATGTCATGTTTCACTTGTCGGCGGCACCTATTTTGTTTGGAGACTGACTGTCAAATACAGAGTTTTACGCCCTTCAGAACGCGTTCAGTCATGCTCAAATGTTTCTACTCAATAGTTAAGTTTCTGATGATCATTCCTGTAAATGTGATTAATTGATAGCTAATGTAAATAGATCAATAATAATGTATTTTTTTGTAAAATGTTCAATTTTTGATGCTGAAATTAATAGCTGATAAGGTGTTCATAAACTATTATATTACTATCTACTTGTACCCTTATCATAGCAAATATTTATTTTTATCTTAATCTGTAATGGATACCGGAACTTACTTAAATCCCAGTCCAGAAGAACCCTCTCGCCAGGTACCACTGCACGGTGTGGCTGGTACCTCCGGCAACCTTACTGTGAATCTTGCCGGAACTGGATTCAGTGCCATCTGTTAGTGGATCATGGAACTTAAGTACCTAAATAGCATTCCAGAAGAGATCACTCACCAAATACCACTGCACGATGGGGCTGGTACCACCGGCGACTTTGCAGTGGATCTTGCCGGAACTGCCGAGCTCCAGCTTCCGGCTATACGGCTCTGGCTCGAAGCGGAGCGCGCCATCTGTGGGCGGATAGCTGCACTTTTGTAAACTTTTCTCAAAGTAAGTCACGATAGTTGCTACTGAATAGTAGATGTCGCTACTTAGTAGTTATTTTTTCTCTAATATCTGAATTTACATGCCTATAGAAACTAGCCGCCGATGATTACATTAAAATTAATGATTTAATAGTAAAGCTGTGTTAGAAGCCCTATTAGGGCATCTTGAAATCTTTTGATAGTCGGGTTGGCAATTAGCCCGACACCCCTCCATCAACCCGCACTGAGCCAGCGCGCTGAAGCACGGCTCTGTCTTACTAGAGTCCCGACAAATTAACAACACGGCCCGTGGTAGATGCAATTTTGGACACAATCATGTTAAAAGAAAATGTATAACAGCTCACACTGTAACATGTCTAATACGTCAGTCGCAGCAGTGCACAAATTGAGTACTTTTTATTTATTATCAAAAACCACTGATTTCTTAATTCCAAACATACGCAAGAATCATATAAATATTCTATTTCCGACTTCTGAGCTAAATTAACACCTTCGCCGCTAGATTTTGGATTCTCAGGCGGAAATATTCTATTCCTAACTCGTTCGAAAAGGCTTTTAACGAACCTCGCTGCAACCATCGCCTTCGGCATGTGCCATAAACTTCTCGGTTCCTAAATATAAGCCTTTGCGAACTCGTGGGCAACGTACTATTCTCAAAGATGCGCGGAAATTATTATCACGTTCGGAAGTGCAATAGGCAAAATATAAAATTTACTGCCAGATGACTCTGATCTTAATTAAAAAATAAGGAAACGCGACAGAAATGTCAGTATCTAAGTGCAGATTAAATATAAGGTAAAAACTAATTATTTTTAGCTGGAGAATTGAAAAAGTTTTTTTTATAGAATTTTCCCCGCCACGGCAGTAATGCACTATTTTAGATCCCAAGGAAGAGCAAGTTTTGGGTGAAAATCTATTTTTATTTCTTCCGTATACTTCCCATTGACGTGGGTAGGATTCGAAACATTGTGCATGTTGCAGGAAGAGGAGGTGTTCATATATAATATATTTTCGGATTTGGAAGGTGTCTCCTTCAAGACGATACCTCGTCCGTACAAAGGTCCCCGTTACTCCAGGCGGAAAGACCCGTAGCGCTAATCCACAGACATAAAAAAAAAAACGCTATTTTTAAGGAGAGTTTACGAATACATAATATTTACATTTTGAACGCAGTTCCACAATGAAATTAGTTAGTTAGGTCAGCATTACAGGAAAAAAACAAAACAATTTAGAGGTATTTTCGTAATTAAATTCTATCGATTCTATCATTCAATCGCGTTTTCGTTTAGTGAGAAACTTTATCAAATACTCAATAAACGTTAACCCAAGAATCAAATCTGTAGATGACTTCACCCATTTTTTTTCGTATCCATATAAAGACGGATAGCGCTAAGATGGGCATTTGACAATACGTATCGCCTTTATTTATTAATCGCCTTGAGATTATGAGCAACATTTATTGTTGTTTCTGAGCATCTTACCCGTGGAGGTGGCGCGGTGTTTTCTGCTCGTCTTGTGCGGCCGCAGCTTGTGTGCAGCATGACCATTAAAACCTGGAAAAAAGCATAATATTGCTGTAAGAGGATCCTGTGCTGACCATCTAGGTACCAACAGTTGTTTAAGGCTTATGTTTAAACGATTACCAAAAACGCACCAATTTTATTACCAATAAATTCGAAATGACTGCCAGAATGGATGAATGTCCACCAAATTGTGTTTGGATAAATGATCACCAAACTTAAGTTTATGTTTTAAGCATTTTTTGTTGTTCTTACATGTTCAACCTAACACGAAGAATAAAGGGGGCTTCGCTTCGCTCACCCCCTTTACCCTTCACCTAAGCTACCGCAGTATTCTGCCCTGATATTTTTTGCACCTTTTGGTGTTCATTTATCCATTTTTGGTAGGAAAAAAATATTTTGGTGATAATTATATTTGTTGCCGTTGTTTAATCTATCGTAAGAACATCATACGGAAGTTCGATCGGTGCCCGGCTGGGGATACAGAGAAAAAAATCCAAGGTCTTGGATGTTTATATGTGTGTGACGTCTCAGTTTCTGGTTCCCTCGATACAGGGTATCCTAGTGAGGGGCCAGAAGCAATTTTTGCGTCTGTGTGTATCTTGTTTGTTTGTTTGTTCTGACGGTGATGGAAAAGATCGCGAGGAAACCTTCAATCTCCCATAGCTGTAGCGGTGGGCTATCCCTTTGTCAGGAAAAATGGAGTATTGAATAACTGTCTAAATGTGAACACAATATGGTATTTGACTGCTAGCCAAAATAGATACATTTTAGGAACTGTCAAAATGGTAATCTTGTTCACGAGTTCTATAAAATACTAGCATGTGATGTCATAGTCAAATTATGTCTTTTAACACAAAATTGAGTTTATAAAATACAACTGCTGAAAATATACAAATCTGATATTGTCAAATGTTTTTGTAGAAATAGGTTCAGCTTGAGACACGTATTTATTGGACTACCTTGTCATATGAAGTATTGCGCCACTGCCTCGAGGTATGGGAAATAGCGTGAGGCTACGTAAAATGTAAACCTAAGAAAATGATCCACATTTCTCCTGGCCCCACACTAGGATACCCTATGTCGTGGGAACCAGAAACTGCGGCGTCACACACATAAACAGCCAAGACCAGGGGTGCATTCAAGACTCGTTTCTTCCTCCCGAGATTCGAAACCGTGACCTCGCTTGTTACTTGTGAGCCATGACGTCACTCGACAACTGATTTATTATGGCTAGTATTTAATCGCACATCAAAAATACTGATTTGCACAGCAAAAAAGGAACAGCAAAAAAACTTTTTATGATTAAATATTTTATGTGTACTCAAGTTTATGTTTTAAGTATATTTTGTTGTTCTTACATGTTCAACCTCATTCGAAGGCTAAAGGCCTTTACCCTTCACCTAAGCTACCGCAGCATTTTGCCATGATATGTGCTGTGCAAATCAGTATTTTTGATGTGCTGTTTAATATTTCCCATTTATTATTAGCGTCAAGTCTTGTCCAATTTTCAGGCCGACACGACATACCCGAAGGGTACAAACGGAGCCCTATTGCTGTCACTCAAGTGTCTGTCGGTCCTTCCGTCGTCTGTCACACAGGTTTTACAGCCAATCGGTTAAACCTAATCGACCTTACTAATAAAATAGGTTATTCACGGTTTAACTTTACAGCGTTTTGTCTTGCTTTGACATTTGACTTTTACTCGACGTATGAAAAGGACAAAACACTGTATAAGTTAAACCGTGAATATATTTTTTTATTAGTAAGGCCGACAGTCTTTATATTTTTTTTTATTTAAACATCTTGTTGATCCAAATACAAATTGTCAATCAATATTTTTTAAAGTTTTTAAGGCGGCTCCCGCTAATAAAAAGCATTAGCTTTAGCTCCCCTAAGGGCGCGAAAAAAAAATTTACCTTCCCCATCGAGTGATCGTTGTTTAGAGCTCTGTAATTTTTGTTTTAAAAAATATTGGAAAACAAAGGAGTAAGCAGCCGCCAAAGTCAGTAACGAAAATGTGTACCGAACATTTTTGTATGGAGACTGGCATACCGTTTTGTTTTTAAATCCTAATATCTGCGACCAGAGATGAAACCGATGTCCATTGATAGAGTAAATTATTGAAACTCATGTGTGTAATTATGAATTTCTAAAACGATATCCTTTGCGAGAAATCGGAGTTCAAAGTGCAAAAAAGTTGTTTTTGTCGACCTTTAAAGTCAGATTTCTCGAAAAGTATATCGATTTAAAAAATTATATTTACACTCATTTGTTTTTAAAGTACTCTATCGATCGACACCCGTTTCATCATTGGCTGCAGAAATCATGATTTGTCGACAGTTAGTATGCCAAAAACGTTACATGCCCTTTGGTGATGTTTAATATTACGTATATTTTACCAGCAAATACCAATATATTGATAAATCAGATTTTTCTTACAATTCCCTCACTTTTAGGCTTACATTCTACATCTGTTGCGAAACCCTCCAATGTGCGAAGTCCAGCCAGCACTTGGGCGGTTTTTATTTACACGCTCTTTGATCAAGTCTCTTCCTAACTGCTGCGGCGCGAACAGAAATACATTTAAAGAACCACACGCAAAACAAACATTTCACAAGTTAGTTCGGTAGACGGTGTCAACTTGAGTGAATAATAGTGTACTGATTTGTGGAAAGTTATAATCCGCATGCAACACACCACTGTCACACCTTGAATTACATAATGAATACAATTTAGACCACGGTATCTCCATAACCAACCTTATTTTAACTTCAAGATAGAGCAAGTAAAGTATACACGTCTTTCGAAAGCCGCAGCCAGAGACTGTCAGAGAAGGCCCGTCCTAAATTATTTAACTTTGTACGCATAGGTAATACACTTGCCTGCAAAACTAAGTTTCACACTTTTAAAATTGCAATAACGTTTTAAGTAAACAAGATACACTTTCGAAATAAAAAAGACTCGAAAAAGAGGTATAGTTTTAAAGAAAGCTGATATAATTTTCTATACGTTTTTTTATTTAAAAACGTTGTATCTCTAACTTCTAGTTTAGAAAAAAAAAAAGTGTAGTACTTAGTTTAGCAGGCCAGTGTAGTTTCTAGTAAACTGCTATCAAGAGTGTATGTATAGGGTTATAATAATAGTAGTTTATGTGACTGATACATAATGGAGGGCATAAAAACTCGGGATTGGGTTTATGAAACGAGCCAAAGGCGAGTTTCATAATAATATCACTAGTTTAATGCCTAATTATGTTCAGTTACATACACTACTTTATCTACACAGATATCACAAGCTCTCTTTCGATGTTCGACCGGCATTGTGGTATTGATCATTGCTCTGCACTTGTTTAGCTTGTTCAGTAGTACCAACTTCACAGACAAACTAGGGGCGGCACGCAGGCGGGCGTCGGCGTTCGAAATTTTTTATGTCATAATATGTCGAAATATTGATACATTATATTCAGAAAAGAAATTAGTTTTTACCAAGTAGTATATCATTATGCTGGTCGTAACGTGCGCTTTTTGGACGAAGTAAAGAGGGTTTATGATACGTGTGTAGATAAATAAATATATATTAGCAATCTATGGGGGAGTGCTGTGCACTGAGCGGTCTTTGGGGCGCACCGCCGCTACCCGCAGCTGTCTCAGGGGTATAAAAACAAATCCACGTTTTCATTACGTCAGTTAAGCTGCAACTCTACGCCGCCTACAAGCCCCCCAGTACACCAATCCGCACCGCCGAGCTACGGGGGCTGCTACCGTCGCCGCACCCGACACTTGTCGCCGGCGACCTCAACGCCAAGCACACCACCTGGAACTCCACCAGCTGGACGCGCTATCCATGCCGACAGGAGCCAGGAGGTTCTCCCTGACCTCCCTTCGGACCACAGGCCTGTTCTTCTCGTCCTGGCGGAACTGCCCACCCGGGTATCTCCGCCAGCATCACGTTGCCGCTACCAGCGGAGCGCCTTCACCGCCGCCCTAGACCAACCCTCCACCATTTGCCCCGTCAACCAGCCGGAAGACGTTGACCACCTGGCATCGCTGCTAACCACCCAGATCCGAGACGCGCTCGACCTATCATCGCACACCGTAGCTCGCGGGGGGAAGCCCTCTCCTCTTCCTGCTGAGCTACGCGCACTCATCTGCGATAAGCGCGCTCTCCGGAAGCAGTGGCAGCAAACCCGCTGCCCCACGATGAAGACCAGGCTCAACGCCATGACGGCAGAGCTGAAGCGCCAACTTGATCTCCACGCCGAAGGCTCTTGGGAACGCCACGTCGAGTCCATAGGCGACCACGTCCCCTCCGTGCATCGCCTGTGCCGGGCTTTGTCGACCAGTCCTGCTCCTGTTTGACCAATCCTGGCCAGCGACGGCCTACCAAGATTCCGAGCCCAAGACCGTGCGGAGATCTTCGCCGAATGCCTCGAGAAGCAGTTCAAGCCGAACCCAACGGATGATGTGGAGCACGTCGCAGCAGTCGAGAGACACCTGCGAGAGTACTTTGCCACGCCGATAGCTCCCGAAGAGGACCCCATCGTCGTCACGCCCGGCCAGATCGTGCGTGCATTCCGACGTACCAAGCCCAGGAAAGCCCCGGGCGCAGACCGAATACCCAACACGGCGCTGTTACATTTGCCTCCACGCACTGTGGCGGCCGTTACGCGCCTATTTAACGGTATCTTGAGCACGGGTCACTTTCCAACCCAGTGGAAGGAGGGCTTGGTTATCATGTAGCCCAAGCCGGGCAAGGACACCAAGCTGCCTGAGAGCTATCGGCCGATCACCCTACTGAGCACCATCTCAAAGGTGTTTGAGAAGCTCCTGTGAGCGAAGCTACTGCCCCATATCCAGCCGCGCCCGGAACAGTTCGGCTTCAGGCCCGAGCATTTTACGACGCTTCAGCTTACCAGAGTACTGATTGTCATGACGGTTTGTTTCAACAAAAAAATAATACACTGTCGCAGTACTTCTGGATATGGAGAAGGCATTCGACAGAGTATGGCACGAGGGGTTGCTGTACAAGCTGTTGACGTCCCCTGCCCCAAGAAGAACGGTCAAGACAATCGCCTCTTTCCTGAAGAATCGCCGCTTCCGAGTGATGGTGGAAGACGCCGTCTCCGAGGAACATCCCATTGCAGCCGGCGTCCCCCAGGGCTCTTGCCTGTCTCCCGCCTGCTACGCCCGATACACGGACGACATCCCCGTCGGGCCGCGTGCCCAGCTGGCACTCTTCGCAGACGGCGCAGCCTACTATGCGTCGTTCCAGGCTCCGCACGCTGCTACCAAACTGCAGCGCACCCTGGACATCTTGCCTGACTGGCTCGCCAAGTGGCGACTGTCCCTCAATGTTGGGATAACGCAGGCTCATCACAGGCCAGAGTCTCCTTCCACCATCGCTCCAGCTCCATGGACAGGACATCGAGTTGGGCTTCATAGGTGAAGTACCTGGGAGTGACCATTGATCGCCAGCTCACCATGAAGCAACACATTGACAACGTCGTCATCCAGGTCAAGGTGGCACGCGCCAAGCTGCGTCCACTTTTCGACTCCAGCCTCCCTCTGAGGGCGAAGCTCGGGATCTACAAGACCTACGTGAGATCCCGCCTCACCTACGCGGCCCCGGCATGGTACGCCCTGTGCTCGGAGACGAACAAACGGAGACTCCGAGCCCAAGAGAACCTCTCTCTGCGTACCATCGTCGGCGCCCCCCGCTACGTGAGGAACGCGACAATCCAGAGGGACCTAAGATGGGAAACCGTGGACCAGTTTGTCCAGAGGCTGGCGAAGGGCGTGTTCGCGCGTGCGGATGCGTCACAACTCCCGCACATCGCTGAACTGGTGCCGCACCACGCGCGCCCGCCCGACCGCCGCCGCCTGCCACGCGACCTGGTTGCCTAGCCGGCGATCACCCACTGCATACCAGCGCCACAAGAAGACCACCGCCCGCAGGGGCCATCCGATGACCTGTCCACAGGAGTGGACAGAGGCGATTCTTCAGAAAGAGGTCCGTCGACCTGACCCCGACTCCCCACGCCCCAGAAGGGGTGCGTGAGATGACTACGATGATGATTACGTCAGTTTTATCTGATCAGTCAAAATGACCATACTAAGTAGGCTATGAGTGGTATATTTTTATTTTACAAAACCCCTCTAGCTGCCGAACTACATCGGTACACACAGCGCGGTGCATCTTGCATCTGTTTATGACTTGGCCGGACATCAAAGGCGAGGCCGCGAGTTCGAAGGAACTGTATTTACAGATTGTGGGGTGACCATGGTGGTAGCGATTGGAAACTTTTAGACAAGTAATACCTTGGACACTATTTACACATATTGATCTAGCCCCAAACTAGGATTCCCTGTATCTTGGGTACTAGACACACATACTTATATGGATAAATATTATACATAGATAGAGACTAGGGTACAAACATCCGTTCTCATCAAACAAATATTTGCCCCCACCGGGACTCGAACCCGGGACCCTTGGGTTCGGAGGCAGGGTCACGGCCGACTCGGCCATTCGGGTCGTCAAACAGACGTCTGGCGTCTAACAGAATCCTTTTCAAATGGATGTTTTGAAGGACGTTCGCCAACTTCAAATTTATGTTGGACCAATCAGAACGCGACTATTTTACAGAAGCTGTCTTGTGAAGCAACTGTAATTTGAATTTCAGAATCAGAGAGACGAGTCTTGCCAAACTAGGATTCCCTGAACCCAAGATACAGGGAATCCTAGTTTGGGGCAATGTGTGTAAATGGTGTCCAAGGTATTATTATTATTACATACGGAATAGAGCCACGGTTTTGTACTTTCTCCAGTACAATCCATGGCCACCCTACCCGCAACTAAAACAAACAAGACCCCACTGCAGCACATCACTCGGCTTCGAACCCGGAGCCGACGCGTCAGTCGATTAACACGCGCTTATTACTTCACTGAAACACTACAACAAGTGATGAAGCAAAAGGTATAGTTCGCGGCGAGTTTCTTTGGCACTAAGCGAGCTGTTACCTCACTCACTCTCACACTGCTTTATTATATGCGAGAAAGAGCAGTCACAGCTAGCTAAGCGCCAAAGAATCGTGCCGCGGCCTGTGTTTGACCAAAACACGACTAAGGTAAGTGCGTGTCGTGCGTACTATTGTTCGTCGTACTGCTATTCCCCAAAATATGGTCAGCTCTCATTTAAGCCAACTATACTAAATGTGTTTTATCGATGAAAAATTCATAACATAACATAGCGTCACGCCTTTTCCCATACGGGGTGGCAGAGCCCCAATTGTGCCCACTTTGAGCCAAGTTATTCAATACTCCATTTTGCGTGACAGGGGGCTAGCCCATCGCCGCAGCTATGAAGGTTTCCTCACGATGTTTTCCGTCACCGTTAGAACGTCCGTATAATGTAATTAAGACAAATTAATTATCTCATTGGTACATGGTCAGGAATCGAACCTGCATCTCCCATTAGACCATGGAGCTCTTCATAATTTTATTTTTATATGAGATCGGACCAGCAGCGCATTAAAACTGTCATCACGACCTGTGACTGTGAGACACCATTAGGACCTTTGTTCCCATTCCCCCCCTCTGAGCTCGCCACCGGGGTGGGTGGTGGATGACACTAAGTAGTAGCATCTGCCACCCCCGAAGGGGGCCGATGGGAATAAAAAATATGAGGTCATCGTTATGTATACTAGTGTCACATGCCCCCTCCATAATTAGTGATCGATTCTCATAGCCATTGTTCTTTTCATATTTTATGACATTGTAAAATTATTAATTACCTACTTACTTACCTATTTGTTGAAAACTTCAAAATAATATATATCGTTTTCGGTTTTTCACACACACGTAAAAAAACAAGACACGGGAAAAATGCATATGTTGTGTTGTTGTGCATATCTTATTTATATTCTCTGCACTTATTTTCATGAATCTTTTGCTCAATAAATTACTTATCGCTTCACTTTTAAGAATTAGAAAAAACAATAATGTTGTGAGTGTTAAAGTATTTTTTTTATATAGGAGTATCTAAGCTATCTCGCGGCGGACCAACGGTTGCCCAGCCGGCCAGCAAAAGAGAAATAATACATAAAAATACGGCAAATCATATTTTCTTCCGTTGTTCCCCCGCATTAGCGTCTTCAGTACTATAGGTGACGTATGCCAATTACAAGACTGGAAGTCCCGTTCTATTCCTTGTAACTACGGAACACTAAAACGTCGGAAAACATTAGATATGCTTTGCTTTGCTAACTTTGCTTCTCGCTTTTATATCTGTGCTGCTGCCATCCAGAAAAGGTGCTACAAACATCTACGGCATACTCATAACATGAATTTTCAGACCCAAAATATATATATCATACTTTAACGACCCATCAAACCAAACCAACCCTCCATCTCAGCTCGTCTCAATAAAAGCAGAAGACGCGAATAAAAACTGTAAAAATCGTAAAAATACCGGTTTTCATCATAAGTCTCGATAAAGCGCGCCCCTAGCGGCGAGTCGCGGTACTAGAATTGTAATGGCGGCGGCTGTTGCCATGGCAACCGGTCGTAAAATTTTATGGCGCCAACCCCCGACGAAATTCAAGTCGTAATGTTGAACGCGTCGGCAGCGTTCAGTTTGGATTAGGTTTTGAGGATTTCATTCCGTTTGATGGTAAATTTACTACCTCGGCTGCTGCTGTGGCGAACTTTCGTGGCCTAAATATTGCGATAACATTAAATTGGCACTGCCATTGATAAGCGTTGATTGATTATTATTTAAAAAGAGAATTCAGCTATTTTAAAGTTGTTTGCCACTTTAGAAAGCATATTTAGCAGAAATTTATGTTTGAAATGATTTAAGCAGTAAAAATCACGTCCTATCGTTTCAGTATTTGTTAAAGGGAAATATTAAACTGCACATAAAAAATAATGATTTTCACAGCAAATATAAGAGCAAAATATAAGAGCGGTAGCTTAGGTGAAGGGTAAGGGGATGAGCGAAGCGAAGCCCTCTTTATTCTTCGTGTTAGGTTCAACATGTAAGAACAACAAAAAATACTTAAAACATAATCTTAAGTACTCATTCAATATTTGAAACGTAAAAAGTGTTTTTGATGATCCTATTTTGCTGTGCAAATCAGTATTTTTGATGTGCGATTAAATACTAGCCGTCTATAATTCATTTCGTCTATAATTCAACTAGTCTAAAAAGGGTAAGTATCCTTTGTTAAAAACATCCCTGTTGAGTGAGTGAAGTCAGAATCGAGGTACAGAAATCATGAATAAATAAAAAAAACAACCAAACCCCTTAAATAATTAATACCACCCCCCTCCGCCCTGAACGCCATAAATAAATACATAAACTCCGGTGAAGTGGCACTCGCTGCGCTCGTAAGCCACGTAACCTGTCGTGGCTTGATGAAATTTCCGCGGGGCCCTAAAATGTTTCATTTTAGTAAGCGCTAAATGGTCTCTCTGTTTTTCTGGCTGTCGTAAAAAAGACAACTAAACAGTAATGTGTGGTTATATTGCGACTTGACACTATTAAGGCGGGAATACACCTACCAGTACATGCGACAGTAGCGTGCAACCAAGTTAACGGCGTGTAGCAGTAACTGCCACAATGTGGACACATTTGCAAGTTACACTCGTATGCAAAGTGCGTCCTTGCCTGGAATCCTGTTCTCTAAACGCACCTTTACCGAATCCCGATATGAATAAGGCATCGCGATTTGTAAATGACAGCTCTAGCTGACCATGGCCCGCAAGCGACTTATACGGTTCTGCAGCCCCCCCCGTCCCCCCCCCCCCGTCGCTAATATTGCATGCCAGTAAAGGCAGCCAAATCAAGTCTATGTTGCAGTTGGTTGGTTAAATCAGGCATTTAACTAACTCTCTAGACCGTTAATTAAATACCGACGTTTAACCAAGTCACTAGCATTTTGATTTAAATAAAGCATCGTCGAAAACGTTTGACAATCTGTCTTACCGAAAGCCAGCGTGTTGGAAAACAAGATGGCGTCACGGCAACAGCTGATTTGCACAGCTTATAGCAGGGACATTGCGGTAGCTTAGGTGAAGGGTAAAGGGGGTGAGCGAAGCAAAGCCCCCTTTATCCTTCGTGTTAGGTTGAACATGTAAGAACAACAAAAAATACTTAAAACATATACTTAAGTACACAAAAAAATGTATATGTCTTGTTGCCTAGGAACGTTTAGACAACTCGTTAAACGTTTCGTTCACCCACATGTCTGACGGAATTAAAGCGACTTGGTTAAACGTCGGCATTTAATTAACGGTCTAGAGTTAGTTAAGTGTCCGATTTAACCAACTAACTGCGACATATACCCATGAAAGTAGGTGACACGTGCGAGCGGCTTTCATGCAAGTGTGCCAGCTACCGTCATGTGTATTCCCAGATTTGCATGCAAGGAGGTCGTTTCAACTTCTAATGACAACGTTCCCTCGTGCGACGTGCCACCCGCCCGTCTATTAGATGGCATTTGGCGTGTTCAACAATACCATGTCCACGTTTGGTATTATCTCTAGCCGACGCTTTCTCCTGCGACATTATGGGTTTTTAGTCAGTCAGTCAGTCATTTTTTTTATTGAATATAAATAAATAAATTATCTTATTCAACGTCAAAATTATACTTACTTATAACTACAAGTCATTTTTTTTTTAATATAAAAAAAGACTACACCGTTTCGGAAGGTGGGCCTCCGGGTTAAGAAGAAACGGCAAGAAACTCCCCCATACCTTTTTTTTTTAAAAGTGACTTTACAACAGGTACTGTTTTCGGTCTAAGGAAATTCGCCGGCGAGTGATAGACGTGATCCATCGCCCCTCGTCGAATTTCTGTGCGCTGAGATGGTATGGACCATGCAGTTTTGTCATCTAAGTATTCCTTAATACTATAATAGGACTTTCTTATCAGCTCATTTTTAACATAGTTTTTGAACCTCTTTTCAGGAAGGATTAATGATTCCTGTGGTATTTTATTGTAGAAGCGAATACAGTGCCCCATGAATGATGTGCCTACTTCACTTAGTCTAATAATGGTAGTGCTTACCTATTTCTATTTCTAGTGTTAATTGTATGGCCATCACCTACAACTTTAAATAAAGCTATGTTTTTTCTTACATGCATGATATTCTCGTATATATATTGACAGGTAACCGTAAGTATATTAATTTCTTTGAATTTTTCTCTTAATGATTCTCTAGCATCTAATTGATATATCGCCCTGATCGCCCTTTTTTGTAAGACAAATATCGTATTTATATCTGCTGCTCTCTCTATTTAGGGTTCCGTATCCGAAGGGTGCCAAACGGGACCCTACTACTAAGCCTCCGCTGTCCGTCCGTCCGTCTGTCACCAGGCGTATCTCATGAACCGAGACAGATGAGGCATTCCCACTAAAGCAAAATTGCAAGCTTTACTTGCTGACCACGAGCTAATAAAGCTACCATATGGTAATTTAGATTGCGGTTTGATAAAATATCTTTTTCTACGATTGTTCCTTACTGGCGAATGCTCACGGTGTAAGAACTCCCTAGGGTACGACAAAAGTTATAGGTACCTACCTAAGCCATTATCAAGTTGAAACTTATAGCAACTTTAGTATAACTGCAAAGATAGCAGTCTTTGTTGGCAACGTAAAGTTACCTTACAAAGAGGACAAAAGAAAATTGCCACTATCTTGGATGTATCGAATAATCCTTAGTCTAAGAAGAACCTCTCCCAACAGGGATATCCTGCAATCTGGTCACGTCTGCGACCTGAATATATGACCGCGCAGCCGCAATGGATGATCTTTTTGTGCATCTTTAGGTTTTTTTTTTCGTTGAAAAAGTTTGTGAGAAAAGCTGCGGAGATCGGTTAGCCCCTTGTCACGCAAACTATTAATTTGACAAGTTAAATGAATGACCTATCCCAAAATCCTAAAGTTTAACCCTAACGTTAATTAAACCCTAACGCTACATTACAGGTAACGTTAACAACGAATAATCTCCTATTTTCCCTGCGGATTTCAGGGGTGAATGCCAAACAAGACATGGCAACTTATACATAGTACGTAAGAGCGAAAACTACCCAGCCCAGTCGGTTTACTCCTATCCAACCCGGTGGCTCTACCGTAGCAGGGAAAAGTCAAAAGGTGCCATCGGCCCCGATGACACTTCTATCTGGAAGGATGGCACAGATTAAGGCGTGTTTTAATAAGCCGCTCTCAGCTCTGAGAGCTGTCTCAAGCTCAGGCGCGTGAAATGACAGATCTGAAATGGCGAAACCAACATTGTGACATCGCTGAGACAACTCTCGAACTGAGAGTGGTTCATTAAGGTGATACGAAAAAATATGGGGCTTTTTTTAAATCCATTTACTCCACTATAAAGTCATCTATAGATTTGATTTTTGGGTTAACGTTTATTGAGTATTTGATTAAGATTCTCATAGAAGGAAAACGCGATTGGGTGAAATTTTCTCGATGGAATTGAATTGCGAAAAATCCTCTAAATTATTTTATTTTTTCCTGTAATTCTGAAATCCTAATTTATTTCATTGCAGAATTGCAATCAAAATGTGGATATTATGTATTAGTAAACTCTCCTTGAAAATCTTTTTGACAAAATAGCGTAGTTTATTTTTAAACAATTTTTATGTGGTTTGGCGCTACGATATGGCATTTTTCACCGATTCCGTCCCTCTCACACTGCGGGTCTTTTTGTCTGGAGTAACTGGGACCTTTGCACGGACGAGGTATCCCCTTAATACGGGCCTAAGGCCCAGGATGCGTACGATGCCTACTGCAGTACGATGTCGTTTTTGCGATGACGGTATCGGGGCAGATGGGAGCAAGCCACCCAGTGTCGGTCGTAATAAGAACATAGGGATCAAATAATAAAACCTATTGTTTCGTATTCATACAATCCGACGCACGCAAAGGGACTAGTATTATTTCGTGAGTTAAGTCCCGGGCCCGATTCTGATAGCAAAATGACGGCTGAATGACGCGACGACGACGGCCTCTTTTACGCACGCGGGATTTTGCACTTTCAGTGTCGTGGTGCTTGTCGTGCGGGACGCGGGGCGTCATACTGACAGCACCCGCGTGCGGGGACAATCGCTTAAAGGGGTATTATACTAGCTTTTTGAAGGACCCTTTTGGAAGAGAGAGGCCAATGTAATAAGCAAAAGGGAATAAGTTTCACTTAAAAGGGCGAAAGAGTGAACCCGGTCCGCCTTTTTCCAAATCCTTCTTCTCTTCCTTTGTTCTTTATTGTTGACTGTAGTTGTTACCAGAGTCATAACAATGGCAATTTTTTGCCGTTTCGAAAGTAGAGGTGGCATGGCGTGGCGTCCGATCGCTTCAAAGTTCACTCTATGACTGAGGTAGGCGCCTAATTAGGTGTGGTGTAATAACAAGCATCCCTTACGAGGGCAAAAGTCTCCTTCCAAAAGGACAGTATAATGGGGGTTTTAGTAAAACCCGCGTGCGTAAACAAACCCGCATGACACTAAAAGAAAAGGCCGTCACCACGGGATTGACTTCGCATGCAACTGCTAAACTGCTGTATAAGGTTGCCAGACATCCCGTATTTTGTCCCGTAGACAGGCTTTGTCCCGTATTCTGACGTGATCGATCGTCCTGCTGAAGTAATCTGCATGCCGGCACGGCTCGGCTGTGCATAACGTTATGTTTTCGGTAGAAGTAAGAATGAAGGTGATTGAATGAGAAGCTCTTTCAGTTTGTTGAAATGCCTGCTGAAATGCACGGGATTCGCGAGTTATTTTTGGCAGTAAGGCAGAAGATATAATGGTTGGACTAAGTGCTGAGGCAAAAGAACCCATTACAAAGGATTTTCTACAATTCTACAAGAATTGCCTGGAATACAATTTTTCAGAGAATAATAAAATCTGCAGAAGTATTGAAGATTGAAGGATTGAACATGGACTGTTTATACGAAGGATTTGAAGTTATATATAAAAAATATAATTCAACATTGCGACAAACTTTTCATGATAAGAGTAACTGTGCAATACAGGCCGCCAAGCCAGGCCCGCCAGTGGCCCGCCGAACGCGACCGTCGATGGGGAAGGCTTTATCCTGGTTCAAAACTGGAAGCGACGCTCCAGACGCAGCCGCAATCCGCGTGGCACCGCACCTGCCGGTGAGTGCAGACTTAAAGCTGGCCCTACCACTGCACAGATATACCTTTTCAGGGTCAACGTGAAAATGACCTGCGAGGACGTTGAGCGTCACATCCTGGAAAGGCTGAAGAAAAATCCGCCGTCTGCTCTCAAGGAGTCGAATGTACAGATTGAGGTTTTGGAGTCAGAAAGACTCAGGGACTTCGTGTGCTTCAAACTTCGGGTGCCAGCGGACCTGAAGACGATGTTCCTGGCCAAAGGTGACTAGGGCCTAAGGCCGGAGGGCATCCTTTTCCGACGCTACAGGGAACCGAAACCTAAGAAGAAAATATTTTGTGTTTATTATAGTAATTTATGTGACTGCTGCATAATGGAGGGCATTAAAACTCGAGAGTGGGTTTATGAATCGAGCCGAAGGCGAGTTTTAATGCCTAATTATGTACAGTTACATACACTAGTTTATCTACACACATATCATATGCTCTCTTTGATGTGTTGAGGAACCGCATGTTTGACCGGCATTGTGGCTCTGCAATTGTTTAACTTGTTCTGTAGTACCAACTTCTCGTAGGCGGGCGTCGGCGTTCGAAATTTGAATGTCAGTACCAACTTCACAAACAAACTAGGGACGGCACGCGGGTGGGCGTCGGCGTTCGAAATTTGAATGTCATTATATGTAGAAAAACTACACATAATGACCATAATGTGTAGTTTTCCAGATAAGAAACGAGTTTTTACCAAGTAGTTTAACATAATGCTGATCCTAACGTGCGGTTTTTGAACGCAGTAAAGAGAGTTTATGATACGTGTGTAGATAAAATAAATTATGTATCTTTTAGTCTTAAGGTATTTATAAATATGGGTTTTTGTAACCTGAAATAAAGATTATTATTGTTATTATTATTAATACGGTACTTGACTGCTAATCAAAATAGATACTTTTTAGGAACTATCAAAACGGTAATTTTGTTCACGCTTACTATGAAATACTTGCATGTGACGTCATAGTCAAATGCTTTCTTTTTTACACGAAATTGAGTTTATAAATAAAATACTACTGCTGGAAATATAAAATTCTGATATTTTCAAACGTTTTTGTTGAAATAGGTTCAGCTTGAGACACGTTTCTAGATTTATTGGACTACCTTGTCAAATACCGTATTCAAAAATGAAAGAAAATCATTGAAGCATTTTCGTCCCTAACGTTTTTCGTATCATCTCATTTGTATTTAGTGTACCTAGTTTTAACTGCTTTGTAGAAAGGTTTTTTCGCAATTGACACCGAAATAGACAAAAGCGTAAATGTAGCCCGCAATTGATAAAATGCGAAAGAATAGTTATTCTTTTATCTAAGATATATCATTGTTTTTTTAAGTATGACAAATCGAACTAACATATGTTAAAACTAACTCGGATCTTCATTAAAATAAATAAATAAATTAAAATAAATGAGTAACATTTTGAAAACCGTTTTATTTGTCCCGGGAATAAATCGGGAATCCCGTATTTTTTTCCTGTTTTAGCTGTAGTCCCTTACAGACAAAAATAATATCTGGCAACCCTAGCTGTCAGTATGGCACCCCGCACCCCACTTGACGAATACGCACGACACTGACTGCGCGCTTAGGATTAGGAGTTGCCTAAAGGACTCTGCAAATAGAAGTATGATAATGCCTTTAGGATGCTGTTGGGGCAGCCGCGATACTGTGGTGCGTCCGGTATGTTTGTCGCGGCACGCGTGGACGGCCTCCATGCCATCATTAGAAAGAGGACGGCCTCCTTGCTGAGCAGAGTTCGTGGCAGCTCCAGCACCATCCTAGCAGTCATCGCGGGGCGGCTCAACGGCCCAATACTGACGCACTGGGTGAGTGTTATCATTGGTACACTAACAATATGTGGGAAGCCGAGCCGTGCCATAGCTGGCTTACCTTGTTTTATTTTGATTTTTGTTGTTTTATTTTAATTTTGATTTGACTTTTTTGAATATAATTGTCTTATATTGTTTTATTTTGATTTTTGTTGTTTTATTTTAATTTTGATTTGACTTTTTTGAATAAAATTTATTTTGATCTAATTTTAATTTTATTTTAATTTAATGTACGGATCTATGATATCTGAAAATAAAAATTTTGTATTATTATTAAAGGCGATTTTGTTCGGCGTTTGGGGAATCATTGTTAGGCAAATAAGGTAATTTCTAATCCTATAATATAAATTAGTTGTTCATCACTCACAGGTTATGAGATTGCAGAAAAGGTGGTCAGGGTCAGGTAAAGTACATTGTCGTAGAGGCTGGAAAATGGGCAATAGATGGACGAGTGAATTTGAGGGCCGAGCCTCAGGCGGGGTCTTTTAGAGACGAGTCCTACTATTGCGCTTTTGGCCGAGACATTACACAGTTGCTTTTTATGACTACTGCGGGGAAATAAAAATAAATATAGACAAAAAATATTTTTTTAGATAAATTAGGCTTGGAACTCTGTCTGACAGAGTCCGCCCTCAGAAGAACGAAACTCTTTGGTCCGCCATCTACCGCAGTTGGCAGCACAAGTTGGTAAAAATTCGACGTGAACGGTAAAAACAGACACGGCATGAAGCGGCGCCATTTGTTGGCACGTGGCAGACAGACCATAACAAACTAGCCAGCAATATTTTTTCTGGCCTGTTCAAACAGGCCATGTGTTTGTTGTCCTGGTTAACTATTCATTGTCTTGTGGCCACATTACTGACCATCGCCACATTTCCGACAGTGAGGTTAATTTTGCCAGTTTCAAGTGTATTTGGAAGATCACAAGTCGGTCAGGTTCTCTATCCAGGACCTGGGAATTACTGTCTTCAGTGTAATTCGTGCCCGTTAGCACTACCCAAGGACGACGTGCAGGACTATGGGATCCAGTATTTTCTGCGGACATCAGCATCTGCCTCCCCAAGGTTATATACTTCACTTTATACATTCCGCCCAATGCAGACCTGAAGTGGAACGCCACAATTGTGATCGGGTCGTCACTTTGTCAGTACAATCAAAGCCCTGGATATCGGAAAGTGCGACGTTATGTTAATTTCTCCTGGGATCCCTCGGCATAATGTTATTCTGATCGCTGAATAATAATCATGTTCTTTGACCTGATATTTTGGGAGCCAATTCCTTGTTTATTGATTCAATTTCCTCGTGTGCGGACAGTACGTAGAAGAGCTGTTACCCAGATAGCCCGAACGATAGCCGAGTCGGCAGTGACCCTGCCTACGAAGCCAAGGGTTCCGGGTTCGAGTCCCAGTGGGGGCACATATTTGTTTGATGAGAACGGATGTTTGTACCCTAGTCATGGTTGTTTATCTATCTAAGTATAACATTTATCTATATAAGTATGTGTATCCTTGTCTAGTACCACAGTATACTTAATAGTACTACGTCTAGTAACCAAGATACAGGGAGTCCTAGTTTGGGGTTAGATCAATGTGTGCAAATAGTGTCCAAAATAGTGTATAGTGTCCAAATACACTATTTTCAAATATTATGAAAATCTCGTGTGATACGAAAAAAATATGGGTTTTTTTTTAATCCATTTACTCCACCATGAAGTCATCTACAGATTTGATTTTTGTGTTAACGTTTATTGAGTATTTGATTAAGATTCTCACTAAAGGAAAACGCGATTGGATGAAATTTTCTCGATAGAATTTAATTACGGTTTTCGTAACCTCTAAATTTTATAATTTTTTCCTGTAATTCTGAAATCCTAACTAATTGCATTGTGTACTCGGTTCAAAATATAGATATTAGGTATTCGTAAACTCCCCTTAAAAAACATTTTAACAAAATAGCGTAGTTTATTTTTAAGCAATTTTTCTGTGGTTTAGCGCTACGTTATAACATTTTTCCCGACTCCGTCCCTCTCACACTGCGGGTTTTTCCGCCTGGAGTAACGGGGACCTTTGCACGGGCAAGGTATCGCCTTAAGTTAAACGTTTGAAGCGTCTGTCGATCTGTATGTCTTTCCGTGGCACCCTAGCGGTCAAACGAATGGACGGATTTTAATGCGGTTTTCTGTAAATGTTAGTAGACTTCCCTGCGATGCTTATTGGAAAAATTGTAAACTAGATACTGGCAACACTATGTTTGACATCTCTCTCTTGCTTTTGTGGAACCACTGAATATATCGTGTCTGCGACTAAATAATGTTTTTAATTAGCTAGCTATCCAAATCCACATAAATAATTTCATTAGGTTATGGGCCCAGACGCCTGGATAGCGTAGATATATAAATTTTATTAAAGTAAACAGTAAACTCGCAGATTCAGTCGGATTAAAGTTAGACCGGCGGCAACCGTATAGTCACGTCATCCGCCATTGTCTCACGGATCGTGTTTCCGTGTTGCCGCAGCGTGTTTCCTTTCAGCCAATATTTTCAGCAATGTCGTCAAGCAATTCAATCACGGCAAGCATTGCCAACTTGAGGGGCCGCGACAACTACAACACGTGGAAATTCGCTGTCAAGACTTATTTAGAACATGAGGATTTATGGGAATGTGTTGAGCCTCAAGATGGTGCGACCGTGGACCCAAAAAAGGATGTGCGTGCCAAGACCAAAATCATATTACTGGTGGACCCGATGAATTACGTCCACATTCAAGAGGCTACAAGTGCCAAGGAGGTATGGTCTAACTTAAAACGTGCCTTTGATGACTCCGGATTGACAAGAAGGGTAGGTCTGCTCCGAGATCTTATTTCGACAAACTTAGACAGTTGTTCAAATGTTGAAGATTACGTTAACAAGGTTATGTCGACCGCACACAAACTCAGAAACATAGGTTTTGCCGTTGATGATGAATGGCTCGGGACACTGCTTCTGGCAGGTTTGCCTGAATCATACAAACCTATGATCATGGCCATGGAGAGTTCAGGTGTGAAGATCTGTGGAGATTCTGTTAAAACCAAAATACTTCAAGATGTCAAAGGTTTGCCTGAATCATACAAACCTATGATCATGGCCATGGAGAGTTCAGGTGTGAAGATCTGTGGAGATTCTGTTAAAACCAAAATACTTCAAGATGTCAAAGGTAGTGATACGTCAGCGTTTTATACGAACTATCACAAACACAAAAAGCAGCAGCAGAGCAAAGGACCACGATGTTATTCCTGTAACAAATATGGACACATAAGTACTAATTGTAAAACTAAGAAACAATCTAATGCTAATTCTGGTTTTCTAGCAGCTTTCTCCGCATCGTCGGGATCAATTGATGGTTGCTGGTTCATTGATTCCGGTGCCAGCATGCATATGACTGGCAATCGCGAATGGATATACGACTACGAGCCAGCGCCAGTTACAACTATTAAAATTGCAGACAACAAACAATGGAGGTACATGGAATGGGATGTGTCAACATAACTACAAATACAGACCACAAGAACAACAAAATACAGGTAAAGAATGTTTTGTTTGTTCCAAAACTTGCTACCAATTTGCTATCGGTTAGTCAGATGACTAAGAATGGCTGTCATGTCGAATTTAATGATAAAGGTTGTAACATTCGCCAGAATAGCAATATAGTAATTACTGCAAACAGACAGAACAATATGTATGTGGACCATGATGCAGCATATGCCCTATATGTATCAAATTATATGTGGCATCAGAGATATGCTCATCTAAACTTTAAAGACCTTGAGAAAATCACTGAATCAACGACTGGAGCCGTACTGTCACAGTCAAATGCCTCTAAAACTATCTGTGCTACTTGTCTAGAAGGTAAACAGACTAGGCAGCCGTTTAAGCATGAAGGTACTAGAGCTTCTGAACTTCTTGGGCTGATCCACTCCTTATGTGGACCCATGGAAAACAAGTCTCTCGGAGGGGCCAAATATTATATGACACTCATCGATGATTTCTCCCGCAAGGTATATGTCTACTTTTTGAAATCAAAAGCAGAGGCATTAGATAAATTTAAAGAATTTAAAAGCTTTGTTGAGAACCAATTAGACAGAAAAATTAAAATATTCCGTTCTGATAATGGTAAAGAATATATAAACAACTACTTCGAAAGTTTTATGAAGAAAAATGGAATTCTACATCAAACAACAAATCCATACACCCCGGAACAAAATGGTTTGGCAGAAAGAATGAATCGTACACTTGTTGAACGAGCTAAATGTATGCTTCTCAATTCCAGTTTACCAAAATATTTTTGGGCTGAGTCTGTGTCTACGGCGGCCTACATTGTCAACAGATCTCCAACGAGGTCATTGGACTACAAAACCCCTGAAGAATTATGGAGTGGGAATAAACCTGATATCAGCAACTTAAGAATATTTGGTTGCAAGGTCATGACACACGTACCTAAAGAGAAAAGAAAGAAATGGGATAGTAAGTCACAGAAATTAATATTTGTTGGATATTGTCATGAAACAAAAGGCTATAGACTGTATGATGATACTAAGAAAGTTATAACAAAAAGCAAACTTAAAATGCTTGAATTAGGACCAGCCAAATACTGCCTTGGTTTGAGAATCACTCGGGAGAAAGATGAAATATGCATAGACCAATCAAGATACATACAGAACATTCTGCAGCGATTCAGTATGAATGAATGTAAGCCGGCAAGCACACCGATGGAACCTGGGATGGTTTTTTCAGTTTCAGGAGAGGACATCACACAAGAAGTTCCATATCGTGAGGCCATAGGCTGTTTGCTATATTTAGCACAAGGAACTCGCCCCGACATAACTTATGCAGTAAATGTATTGAGTAGATTCAACAACAAACCTGAAATGCAACACTGGCAAGCCGTGAAGAGGTTACTGAGATACCTTAAAGGTACCAAAGATGCGAAATTGGTCTATAAACCTGATGGACAGTCAATAACAGGTTACAGTGATGCTGATTGGGCCTCAAATTCTGTAGATCGCCGCTCCTGTACTGGATATGTATTTCTATTTCAGGGATCTGTCATATGATGGAGCTCAAAGAGACAGCCAACCGTTGCTCTGTCTACTACTGAGGCAGAATACATGGCACTGTCTTCAGCAACACAAGAAGCCTTATGGTTAAGGCAACTTCATATCTAGTTGTGGCCAAATGAGTCGGCCACACCTATCACACTGTATTGTGATAACCAGAGTGCAATAAAGCTAACGTGTACTCAAAGTTTTCAGGCTCGCAGCAAACATATTGATGTGCGTCATCACTTCATCCGAGACCGTGTGAGCAGCCGTGACGTCTGCATTAACTACATTCAAACTGATGAGATGACCGCTGACATTCTAACCAAGCCACTGCCCAAATCGAAGCAAGATTACCTGTCAAGAAAAATGGGTTTACATTTTGGAGAGGATATTGGAAAAATTGTAAACTAGATACTGGCAACACTATGTTTGACATCTCTCTCTTGCTTTTGTGGAACCACTGAATATATCGTGTCTGCGACTAAATAATGTTTATAATTAGCTAGCTATCCAAATCCACATAAATAAGTTCATTAATGCTTCTAAGATTTATTAAAATCGGTTCAGTAGTTTGAAAGTTATCAGCCTAAATAGGAACCAAGTGAACCAAATTTTAACCGTAAGGTATCATTCATGTGTCGCAGGTGTTTTATCTATAAAATAAATGTTTAATCTATCTATACTTATAAAAATGTCATATCCCGATTGATTTGTATAATTCCTATTTGGTTAAATTCTCCTCAGTCCAGAGGAGGTTTAGATAAAATAAAATTACGAAAATCGCAAAGAAACAGCCGAAAAATCGAAAATTATTTTGTATGGATATTTATGTCTCTATCGCTAGATGGTGTTGGCAGCCATAGATCTAGCCTCAGATAAACGAAACTCTTTATTTACTCTGTGGATCTAGCATAACTCAAACAAAAACTACGATAAAATACTATTTAAAGTTTACTTTACAAATTTCTGCAATGAACAAATGTTACAATATATGAAACGAACAAATACAAATGAACAAATATAACAAATGTTACATTCTATGCCTACTTGTATCTTCTGAGTTCTGTTTTGTGTTTTATCCGAATGAACTCATTTCTGAGCATAACTCAAACTCTTTCGTCGTTGATTAATTAATTTACTATCAAACCTCTTTGTTGGTAGCGGGACTTATGTTTGACAGTGCGATGCATAAAGTTTGTTAGTAAAGAGTTTAGTTAATCTAAGGTCTGATGCGTATCATGCTCAACAACGGTGCGATAATGTCGATATGGTTTTCAGAAACATATGAAGGTGCCTCTAAAATGATAAACGAATAGTTTGAGGATGGGGAACTATGAGAATACTAAAAACGCGTTGCGAAACCGCGTCACGGGCAGCGAGTAGATGACCCGAATGGCCGAGTCGGCAGTGACCCTGACTACGAAGCCAAGGGTCCCGGGTTCAAGTCCCGGTGGGGGCAAATATTTGTTTTATGAGAACGGATGTTTGTACCCTAGTCTTGGGTGTTTATCTATCTAAGTATAATATTTATCTATAAAAGTATATGTATCGTTGTATAGTATCCAAGTTACAGGGAATCCTAGTTTGTGTAAATAGTGTCCAAGGTATTATCATTATTACTATTATATTATATTATATCCGGTTTAAGGAAGTAAAGAAAGCTGAAACATATTTTTGGCATGTATTAGTTTATTAAGAACTTTTAATAAGAACGACCCAGTTAATGAAGGTTTTAACTGAAAAATATGACGGAACATTCGCTCAGCATTAACTTTCTATAAAAATAAATAAAATAAAAGAGCGATAAAATCTAAGGTAAAAACACTAATAATGGAAGAAACTCAAATGAATATTTTAAAACCTCTTTACGCTGATTCTATAGAACCAACCCCGATATCAGATGGAAGCCAAACAAAGCCATAGGCAGAAAACAATTCAGACAGCCAGACGGGAAAGCAAAAGGATCAAAGCCGTAAAAAGCGAACCATACCTAACCTGCGAATTCGTGATCCGAAAAAAAAACTAGAGAGCGCAGACTTATCAAATATTCGAGGTCGGAATTTGCGAGAGGCAGAATGCATCAATCCAGGGCAAAAACTAGAAACACTGACACACCGGGATCGACGAGACAAAAGCGGGCGGCCATCTTGAATTTTGAATTGGGAAACGGGGAATAGAAACGGTTTTAGGGCTCGATTCATTCAGGCTTCTATATTTAGAAAGATATTAAATCTTAAATGGCACGAGCACAGAAAGTACGTGAAAAAGTCATATACTTTAATTTATAGAAGAGAACAATTTAAATGACCACCAAAAATATATTTTTTTTACCAAAAGGGGTAAATGATCACCAAAAGTTGCAGAAAATATCAGGGCAAAATACTGCGGCAGCTTAGGTGAAGGGTAAAGGAGGTGAGCGAAGCGAAGCCCCCTTTATCCTTCGTTTTAGGCCGAACATGAAAGAACAACAAAAAATACTTAAAACATAAACTTACGTACACAAAACATAATAAGAAAGGTGATCATTTACCCATTCTGGCAGTCATTTCGAATTTTATTGGTAGTAAAATAGGTGCGTTTTTGGTAAGCGTTTAAACACAAGCCTTTATATGATAGCTTCAAAACAAAGAACTTCGAGAAACATAGTGAGAAAATGTTTTTCGTGTAGTTAAATAGTGGTACATTCTAGATTCAGGTTATACAGACATAATTATAGCACCAAGAAGCAGCAATTATCCGCATGTTCGCCTACCGCCGTAAATCCGCCGGGTAGCCCTTCTGCTCCCCCCTCCCCCCTCCCCCCATGCAGAGCTTGTCGGACGCCGAGAGTCATCAAGTGCCGTTGACAATTTCGTGCCTAGTGATGTAGAGACAGTACGATTACTTTATCTTTACCGCTCGACACTTCTCGGGTTTAGTCGCTGAAAGTGATCAAGATGACCTGGATACTTGAAATTTGGCACAAAGGTGTGAAGAGAATATTAAGGGTAAATCGGAAAACAGTTAATTAATTTAGGATTAAAAAAAACAGAGAAGTGTCGCGAGGTAAAGTTAAAATAATCGTACCTACTCGTATAGTACGTAGGTGGGCAAGATTTCCATTTCTATAAAATTTTTAAACATATATAGCTACGTGGGCACAACAGTGTCTGTGCCATACCGTATCGGAAAAGGCGTGACGCTATCTATATATCTGTCTAACCAGTCTCCTGCAACCACTGTTGAGTAAAGGCCTCCTCTTCAATACGCCATTTATTGCGGTCCTGGGCCGACCTGATCCACTGCGGCCCGCCACTTTGTTGAGACTATGTTTTGTTTTTTTTTTTGTTTGGCATAGGCACACACAAAAGGTTTACAATTCGTCGGGATTACTCGGGTTAGACATGAAAATTACCTCGAAAGCTTCCTTTCAAAAGGAAAGTTTCGCGAAAGTTACCTGAAACTTACCTTTTTTTTTCTTACACTAAGAATTAATTCGTGTAATTGGGTTTACTGCACTTAAAAAAACTAAGGTCACTCAGTAATTAAAATCATCACAGTCAGTAGTTAAAATTTCACGTTCATTTTAAAATCATATATTCTCTTTAAAGTTTTGGTAATGTTAGGTTAGGTTAGGTTTGTTAGGACCGCGGCAATACATGTACAAAGGCGAGATTATCTCTAATAAAAGATCTCTTCCAGCAAACCAGGTTAAAGTTGGAAATGTTGATTGCTGAGCAGGGCTAGTCCTATGTGTACATAATGTTAAAAAAAAACGGCTTCAAGTCCTATTTCTTCTGCTTCGGTCGGGACGCCAATATTGCCTGCAAATACGGAATCGAGGCTACGAAATTCAGTCAAGCCAACGCAAATAATAACTTTGGAAAATTACCTAAATCACCTTAATTTGGAAGTTTCAGGTAAATTTCCGGAAAGTTACCTCGAAAACTAAGTTACTTAGCAAAATTTTCGTTTAATAATTTCCCTTAAAAAAAACAACAATTTTCCAACTTCCTTCCGGTTGGTCCTAATGACATCAGGTCAGGATCTGAGCATGTCATTCTGGAGAAATCGAGGGAACTCATGAAATAGGCCTATGCCTTTTTGTATTTTTCATAATACCTAAAGTACTATTTTTTATTTGAGACCAGAAATGTAAAAAAACAAATATCATTTTCTCGAATAAAACCGTTGAATTTGACACTCATATTATAACTTTATTAACGTTGGTCAGTAATGTATGCTCGATTGCGCGTCATACATAAAGGCTAGTATTTAATCGCACACCAAAAATACTGATTTGCACAGCAAAAAAGGATCAACAAAAACTCTTTTTATGTTTTAAATGTTTTATGTGTACTTAAGTTTGTTTTAAGTATGTTTTGTTGCTCACCCCTTTACCCTTGACCTAAGCTAACGCAGCATTGTGCCCTGATATTTGCTGTGCAAATCAGTATTTTTGATGTACAGTTTAATATTTCCCATACATAAATCATAATACATACTGGCGAGATAGAAGTGCTGGTGACCTAGGTACTTTCCGGTACCTTCGTCATTGAGCTTCTCAACAGATTATGAATCTCGGTCAGGATCTGACGATAGGGTCATAGTCAAATAAAGGGTACTCTTTAATCAATGAAGACACGTTTATGTTGATTTATAACAAAAAGGGTTTAATTAAAGTCGGTTATTTCAAAAGTTTTACATTTTGTTTAAATACTCTTTACAACCTACGTTGAAAATAAAAATAAAACTCCCATCACTAAATCAGAGTCATCGACTAGTGTCGCCTAGTGCTTGCGCTTCGTCGCGTATTCAGCATACATACCGGTGAATGGGTCTTTTGTGGGGGAAAAACTAGCACTAGACGTTCCTGGTCTCGGCTCTACTTACTAGTTTACTAGCGTCGCGGGAGTTCTTGAGAGTGGCGTAGATAGACTTTGGGGGAATTCATTCGTACCTTTATTTATTGCTCATCTTTTATATGGAATACAAACAAAATCGGTCAAGAGCGGGTCGCACGCGAAGGATTCCGTACGCAAAAGAAAACTTGAGGACCGACAAATAATAAATCAAAAACAAAAAATATACCTACATATGCCCGGACTTGGTTTTGATAGCAGTCTTGAGCAAATTGCGGATCCGGTGTCAAACCTGTGACGGGTAGTCTAGTAGGTGTGGAATAATAGAGTCTTTATAGAAATATGATGTAAGGATTTTGAAGTAGAAATATATACAATTTAGGACAAAAGTTATGTGGACGGATTTCTGGAGGCGACAGGCGAGTCTCCCTAGCCACTCAGCCGCCCCAAAAAATTTGCGAATTTAGCACGCGAATTTTGGCGGCGGCCTACTTGATATAAAAGTTTATTGCTTTATAAGTGCTCATGCCAGTATAAAATGAAATACATGGTTAGAATGCTGAAGAAGTAAAGAACTAGTATTATAAATAGTTAATTACCTGTTTGATGAGCTAAGCGCCGAGAAGAATTTAAAAAAATCGACTCCTATTTTTTTTTACTGTCCGTTGCCAAGAAAGTTTTGTTGAAAATTGAGAAAATTATACTTGAGTCTTGCAGGAAATATCATTACGATCAATTTGATACGCAATTATCCGAGACTTAAGTAGCAAAACTCACTACAAACATAATTTATTTCGCGAAAACTCACTCAAAATATCTAACATTAACAAAACACTATCTTTGACATTCTTATTTTTTAATAGTGTTGCCATGTATGGACACGAAAAAAGGTCCCAAGTGTATATGTAGCATAATGACAAAGAGAATTAGTATACGTAGCATGAAAATTTCGCTCCTTTTTATTGTTTACGACCGAAAATTACAATTTGATAACGTTGATTAATTTCCAAATTTACATTTTGTCTGTTAAGGGACGTTGGACGGTTGGGTCACAATATAATACTCTGCATTGCGCCGACGACGAAGATGGTGGGTGAATTTGCGATGATATTTTAATCATGATAATTTAGTAAATCGCAGCGGCAGAGATATTTAAAACGGCTCTTGCTTGGGGGCCCCTTTAATTGATAAAATCTCGTGTAGTTCAGTGGCTGAAGCGGCAAAATACACATTTTGTGGAAAATTAAACTCTACCTTCTACGGTCCAGCCGTAATTCTCAGGAATCATGAGAACACAGCAATCTGACGGCCGGACCGACGGACAGCGGAGGCTTAGTAATAGGATCCCGTTTGGCACCCTTCGGGTTCGGAACCCTATAAAGGTAGCAAACATAGCGTCACACCTTTTCCGATAGAGATAATGTTTCGTAACGATGTTGTATGTATAGTCATTTGAATAAGTATAGTTCACATGTCCATACAATGATGAGTGTAGTGCGATCCATAATAATATGCGATGCGAGACGACTCAGAGAAACCCTCAAGTCAAAATTGAAAATACCACAGATATCTCAACATAGGAGATAGGGCGTTCAGCCTATTTTGTATGCAAACCGATTGTCGCAAGCTGAATCCATGCACACAACGTATCATTAAATAAACACAACGAACACGCACACATAATAATCACTTACACATTTATCCCTACTCTCGTATTGGTAAACACAGGCAAAGCAGTTACGTGGCTGTATACGTGCGCATGAGGCGCACATTGTTTCATAAAGCACGCACACAGCACACACAGCGTCATGGACATTAAATTTATTTCCTGTCTCTCTCGATAGTAGGTAACGCTAATGAGTATGAGAGAGACGGAATCTGGATGCGACTCAATAGCATTACTTCCTCGGAATATTTCGTTAATCGTGTTGTTTTATTGAAGAAATATTGTATTTTCAGTATTTACCTGTGAAATGTTAAACCCTTGTTATGGAAATTTGTCGAATCACTGCGATTTTCACATAGGACAACTTCACAGGCCGGCATTATAGAAAATAAAGCTAAGTGTCAGTTTTCTAAGGCGATCGGCGCGTGCTTTCGGGAATGCTCGCTGAGAGCAAATGAATGCACTGTATGCACACTGGGCATACAACGGTCAGCCGTTACGCGGCGGCTTGCCCTCTTCCTAATATTCAATGCTCTGTGGAAAATACATTACTAGTGGCTCTGTGTAGACCTCGCAACTTTGCTGGTGGGAAGCAGAACTTCTACATACAAAGTAACGAATGCACCCTGTTACGTACATGGAATATGAAAGTAGCCACCGCACCATGCAATATGCACTTTATAAACTACATTTTGCGATGTTAAATCCAACCTAAAGACTATTTACTAAAATTTTATAGCCTATGTCAATATCACGGTCTCTGCAAATCCAGCGACACCTAATTAGGTGAAATCTGTCAAACAGTTTGGGCTGTAGCGGTTTTTTTACATTTCCAACCTCATATCTCCGCCATTTTGAAAAAAAAAACAAAAACTGAATCGACAAAAAAAAACATATAATTATCGACCTGCTCACAAAATTTCGCGAGAATCGGTTGAGAAATGCGTCCTGTAGTCCTAGGAGAACAGCCGGACAGAAATCCGGGCAAAAATCCAGACTATTTCTGGTACCCACGACGCAGGATATCTTAGTGTGGGACCAGAAGTAATGTGTTCCTGCTTATAAACGTTTATGTTTTATAAAAGAAGATTCAAAAAAAACTTGTATGAAAAAGCTTGCAAATTATGTATTTGTAGACCTGTGAGTACTTGTCTGTGATAACAAACTTTTATTTATAAAATTCATATTCTAGACTCTAGAATATGAATTTTATAAATAAAAGTTTGTTAGAATCTAGAGCATCCTGTACCGCAGACCCATCATATCTCGCAAACTATCGATGCATGCTTGTCAAAGCGTGTATTTTGAATATTCATACAACATCCCTTTCAATGGCGGCGCAACAATGGCGGATATTCGCGCCAAAAAAGACTTCCGGTTCCGCTGACAACATGGAGGTCTGTTTGTAGCTGGAAAACGACGCTTTTGTATTGAAAGGGGATATTTTTCGGGTCTCGTGACATCCCGGCTTTATATTTCCTTACTAGCTGCCTGTGGCGCGACATTGCAGCGCGTTGTAGATAGTTATTCTCATAGTTCCCGGTTAGAAATCTGTTTTTTCAACAATAAGAGGCACCTTTTTAAAGATAATCAACCATCTTCGTAACTCAGCCTTTACCCATATCTACCCTTTGTGGGCATTATACAGATCGGTTAATTAAAGCTGGCACGTTCTACACATTTACACGTTGCGCTTATGTAGTGTCTGTGAACAAGCGCGCGGTCAAACTTATGAATTTGAAGCAGAGAGTTATTGTTTTGTTTTGCTTATGCTTATAAATATAGAGTGATCTTATTTGCATTCGCGTCACGTGTCAATCGACGCGCCTTATTGCGATTGTTTACCTATTTCGAGGTTAGAACAAAATCATTCATTTTTAAACATACTTTATAGTGAAATTGCATTAGTGTGAGTACTGTGAACATGTCAGCTTTCGTTAACCGATCTGTACGCATCCAACCTCAGATTAACGATAATCTTCGCTTACTACCGTCTTCACAAAATAAAAGACCCAGTGGCCCAAACGTAATTCAACCTTATTACGTCAGTGACACGGACGGTGTCACCGGGCCTTTTATATTGTGAAGACTGTAACTTTATGCATAGCACAGCTGACAAACATAATTACCGCTACAACAAAGAGGTTGAATGTAATGAATACATAATGAAACAACGACGAAGGAGGAGCTGAGTGATGCTAGATCTATTTGTATTTGTATTTAATTGCATGTATTTGTATTGTAATCGTTTATATACTTGCGTACATTATCTTTCCAAAAAGGCTTTTTGTTCTCTTAATCTTCACCCTCTTAAGGGTGTTATACAAGGTGACATTTAATTAGCTGACCATATTTTGGGGAATGATATGAAATGGCAACTTTCCCCAGGAAACATATGGTCGCAAATAGAAAAAAAATATGTCCCTCAGTACATTGACCCGATCAGCTGATTACAAGTTCTATGGGAGACCCAAAATTTTATTTCGTTGGCGACCATATGTTTCTTGAAAAAAGTCGTTCATAATGACAGAAGCTATCATTTCTTAAAATATGGTCAGCTAATTAAATGTCACCTTGTATAGGAAACAGCCTCTGGCAATTCCGAATTTTTGTTCTTTGACTAAATGCTAAACTATAGATCTCGTTTAACCTTAACCTTAAATAGGGGGGAGTATGATTTTCGCAAAAAAAAAAACAACAAAAAAAACATTCATATCATTAAATGCTGTTTTTATGTGCATACGCTACGGTTTTGCTTATTCTTAGTTCCAACCTAACCTTTAACCCAATTGAAATTTAGCCAAAATTTACTAAAGAAATATAATGCTACTTGAACTCAGTCTTCACAATGTTTATTTTTTTATAACTGGCAGAATTGAGTTTCATTTCGCGTAAGTCTTTTAATTTTAATCGTAATTAAATAAGTCCGAGTCTCCGGCAATAAAAAAACACTAAAATGCCACAAGACAGCATAGGAAGCTCTCCCCTAACCCGCCACGGGTTGCATACTTGCATCAGGTCACTTTCATAGCAAACATTAAGTGAACATAACCTCAATTTAACAAAATTCAGTTATTTCGCAAAAAAATCTATACCACCCTCCATTTACATAATAATAAAAATCATGTGAACGATATCTATAGCCAACCCTAACAAAATATCACGGAATCGTAAAGAGTGTTTTGAAATTCCGCATTCAAACTAGTTTAGAATAAATTGTCACCCAGAAAATAATTCCGGAAATGGTACCAAAACCATAAACGAAAATCTCGAAAAACAGCATTGGATCTCGTCAATATTTTACGCCGTTCCCGAACCTAAGCACGGATTTGTTTAGGTGACTCCAACCAAACTATATTGACATGTCAATTGAATTGATCTTTTCCTGATTCACTAAATATGCTCAGTTATGTATGTCGTATGATTTATTTCTTCGTATTTTGTACACATTTAATATACCATATTTACAAATCTGGGAATTGGTTTTCTATGTGCCTTCTAATTAATATTAAACATTCGCAACATTTTCATACAAACTCTACCCCCCCCCCCCCTTTTGACGTCTCCCATCTATAAACTACCTAAATGCCAAGTTAAAGCAGCATTTTAGGTTAGGTAGCTTTTATATCCATAAAACTCAAAAGACTCATATCCCAAATAATTTATTGCACGTAGGCAAAAATAATGCACTTTTACAAGCCAAACACAGGTCTCATATACATGGAGAAAAATAGAAAATAAATCAAATTTGATCAACTAGACTATGAGTAACTGTTTATGGTTTGAGTTTTAGGAGGACATTTCCCTTTTAAATGGTGATTAATGGCTGAAACTCGCATAGGAAGAGGAAACTCTACCAGTGCTTCGGAAAAACGCCCGTCAGATAATATTAGTTATTGAGAGCAGAGGAGACTCTGCTAAGTGGTAGACGAACTGTTTTGCGTGCGTGGTCAGGGTGGACGAAGTTTTTTAAGCAGTTAGGAAATTATTGTTTTTTATGTTTAATTAATTCAGAAATTATATGCAAGAATAAATTATATTTTAAAATTTAATTAAATTAAAATTCATTTATTTCGGGTTACTGAGACCCATATCGGAAAATCACATTACATTCAATTCAAATCAACATAAAATAGAATTAATTATTATTATCATCTTAAAGTTAAAATAATATAGGTACATGTCCAAAAATTTATCAAAGACAAAACATTGAAAATTTTAGACTGGAACATATGCATTATTCATTTTATTTTATTTAAATAGGTTATCTTAAATTCAGACTGCGTAAAATTTATAACGCATTTTACCCCCTATACTATATACCCCGAAGTATTCTGCATTTGGGGTCCTATGTGTGCTTAAGCGCGCGGGTTTTTGTGTGACTACCGCCGCGCTCTGATACCTAGTATCGACGCGGCGCCGGCCGGCGCGGCGGCAGCGGCGGCCGGTGAACAGCCTTAATATGAATCATAGTTGTGATAAGAACCTTTACGTCGCAAGTAACTCTGGGAAGTCTGAAGGCCTCAAAAATAACCAATTCACTAACTAAACGGACACCTTTAATAACAGCCCTTGCCCAGTTGCCATAGGTTCTATTTTCGAACTTGATATAATAATATGTATAGCTTTAACGCTTCTGGAAACGGTCACTGAAATTCATATGGTAACATATTGCAGCGAAGGGCGCAGCGAGAAAGGTCGCCGACGGTCAAAAAATATTTTATTGTCTCGTATAGAAAAGTTGAAAGGTTGGTACGTTAAGGCTGGGCACCAACTAAGCGGAACATAGAATTTCACCTTCGGCTTACTTTTGGAGGAATAAACATAAATATTTACGTATAGGCACGAACATTTCTCCTGGCACAATAGGAATGCAAATGTTAAAAACGCCCTGCACCGCTCCATGCACTTTTCAAAGCGAACAATTTAAATGACCACCAAAATAATTGGTATGGGTAAATAATCACCAAAAGTTGCAGAAAATATCAGGGGAAAATACTGCGGTAGCTTAGGTGAAGGATGAAGGGAGTGAGCTAAGCGAAGCCGCCTTTATCCTTCGTGTTAGGTTGAACATGTAAGAACAACAAAAATACTTAAAACATACACTTACATTTAAACTTAAATTACACTTACGTACACAAAACATAAAAATAAGTTTGGTGATAATTTATCCAAACACAATTTGGTGATCATTTACACATTCTGGCAGTCATTTCGAATTTATTGGTAGTAAAATAGGTGCGTTTTTGGTAATCGTAAAACTTTAAGCCCTTTTCAAATTCAAAAATATTTATTTTCTGTTTTTTACCCACGACGGAACGGAGATGGTATGTATGGATTTTAAGATCTCTTTTAAATATAGTTTTTGTTTAACTAGTAAGTAGGTAAAATATTACATATTGTAAATAATATACAGCTATAAATAATAACAACATTATTAAGCGAGTTCTGTGTTAAGTTAGTTAGATTAACATCACGCACTCTTTTATTTTATTTAATCTTGAATATTGTAATATCCCTTTTTAGATTTTAATCGACAGCAAAAATACTGATTATCACAGCAAAAAAGGATCAGCAAAAATACTTTTTATGTTTTAAGTAGTTTTTGTTTATCGGATGAATAGTTTAATCATTGTAACAATAACAATAAAACAAATAGCCCGACGGCATTTCCTTACAATACCACATGTGCAAACTATATTTTTAATCTAAAATCCAACCTATTGATTTAAACTAAAATTATACAGCCTTCGGTCACTGTGAAGGTCTACAAAAACCGATAACTCATTTGTTAAAATCAGTCAAACCGTTTGGGTTCTAGTGATTATTTTACATTTACAACCCCAAATCTCCACCATTTTGAAAAAATCCAAAAACTAAATCGACAAAAAAACATATAATTATAGCACTTGCTTAGAAAAATTCACTATAATCGGTTGAGATATGCACTTGTAGAGGAGATCAGTCGGACAGAAATCCAGTCTTACGAAAGCTTTCACAGACTAGCTGTAGCTAGTTAATTTATTTTCGAAAATACAATATATGTACGCAAGAACCTTACAACATTTCCCAAACTTAGCGATAGCTGTAATGTTAACCTAAGAAATAATCACAGACTACTTGCGCCCCGGTTTAGACTCGCGAAGGTTAGCAATTCTTTCAAGGGTCAATATATTCTCTACTACAACAAGATACCTCGAATTCAAGATACTCTTGAAATTGCCTTTTGAGCAATTTAAAAACCATGTTAAAGCGACTTTGTCGAAAAAGGGATATTACAATGTTCAATATTGCTTAAATAACGGGACTGTATGGGGTTAATCTAGTGCAACACAAACCTTGCTGTTAATAATTTTGTAATTATTTATTCCTGCTTATAAATTATAATAATTAATGATGTAATATTGTATTAGTTAAACATAAGCAATTTTAAAAGAGATCTAAAAATCAATCTGTGGGAGCTTCTACGCCCTTCTTCTCCCACAGTGATCAAATGTAGAGAAGTGGCAAAAAATGACGATTGCTAAGAATATGTAAATATCTATAATAATAAAGACATTTGATTGATTGATTGATTGATTGACATTTTTGCCCAAGCTGAAACGGAGACGCTTCGTCAATAAACATTCCCCCAGCCCAGATTCGAAGCCGGGACCTCTCGCTTGTGAGGAAGAGCCTCGAGCCCGTTAGTCAATCACAGATTACACGTTCTTTTGTGGTATGAAATTGTGAGTTTGTGACGTAGTTCCTGATTCTTGACTACGAGGCCGGCGGCGTTGTAGGACCAAGTATGGATGTCAAAATGTCTAAAAATATATAGACTTACCATCTCCAATGACGTCTTGAAGAACTGAAATTTTAAGTAAAAGTAAGTTAATTTATATCCCTGCAAAGAGTTAATTATTAATTTTATCTACACATGTATCATAAACCCTCTTTACTGCGTCCAAAAACCGCACGTTACGACCAGCATAATGTTATACTACTTGGTAAAAAACTCATTTCTTATCTGAATATTGATGATATAATGTATAAATTTTCGACAAATTATGACATTCAAATTTCGAACGCCGCCGTCCGCCCGCGTTCCGCCCCCAGTTTGTCCTTAAAGTTCAGGTAAAGTTGGTACTACTGAACAAGCTAAACAAGTGCAGACCAATTATCAATGCCATCGAACATGCGGTTCCTGAACACATCAAAGAGAGCTTATGATATGTGGGTAGATAAACTAGTATATGTAACTGTACATAATAGGCATTAAAACTCTTAAGACTTTCCAGTTTTAAAGCCCTCGATTATGTATCAGTCACATAAACTACTATTGTGACCAAAAGGTATGCCGACTGAAATATAACTGGCACGGAAATAATAATGAATGAATCAAATTAGGAACATCCGCTGAATTCCTGTTTCAGTAGTGTTGTTTTATATCAATGATGTCTATTCCTGTAGATGTTGCCGGATTCTGATTAGTGAAATAACTAATAAACTAGAGACCGGTCTAAGGCTCGGTTTCGTTTGCGGCCAAGTTTCGGCTAAAAATGAGATTTCAGCCAATGTTTCGGTTTCGGCCAAAAGCCTATTTTGTAGCTGATACTTCAGCACGCCGATGACCTGCGACTAACACAAATCCGCTTGTGCGGTTGTGTGATGTCTTGTAAATAATCTCTCGTGTGAAATTGTTATTCTATGAAATTGTTATTGATATGATATACACATATTAAATAAATTGAATTGACATGCCAAAATAAATAAACAGATATTGTATTGAAATAATGTAAAGCAAGTATTTAATTATTTGTTTGTATATGTTAACCGCTGCCATATTTGTACAACGGATTACGGACGAACGAAGCTTTTTTGTAATATAAAAAATGTATGTTTTTTTTTGTATAACAAGTAACGTTGTTACTTGTTTTACAAAAAAAAAATGTATAACAAGTAATAACGAATTAGCATTGTTACTGTAATTGTCCTCAATCGTTATTTAAAATTTGTTCCATTTCTAACCAATTTTAAGTAACTATTGAGTAACGGTTATATGGAGAGTAAAATTTACAAAAACTGTTGGTACAAAAAAACTTTCGAGGGCGAGTCGGGCTCGCAGACAAAGATCGGTACAAAAAAAACGCAGAAAAAAACATCCTTCCCTTTAATTTTGGTTATAAAAGGTTCAATTTGTCTCGCTATAACTGCGATGGAAACACAGACTCTCTTTAAATTTCAAAACTTTACCTATCATGGTTCATGTGATACATCCCGGTGACGGACAGACAGACAGACGAACCGCAGATGATGAGTAATCGTTTGGCACCCATCGGGTACGGCACCCTAAAAATCTACTGCTAAACGAGTACTATCAGCGCTCTTAGGTCTCAGATCGAGACATAAAATAATACTTTGATAAATGCTATCTTAGTTTTTCCCTCCTCTTATGGCAATAGCAGTGTTTTCGTTGAATCTCTATTAGAAAAGAACCAGTCCTAATTGAGGAATCGACTTTGGGCCGACAGATGCAATGCGAGTTAGTCAATGCAGGGTCAACTTTTAAAATTACTTACATTTGATATGCTAGCTATTCCTTTTATGAATTCTGGGAGCAAAGCAGTGTCCCCACCAAGACTAGTTTTATATATCACTAGGATGGCGGAGTTCCAAACTTCATTTATAAAAATAAAATTAAACAATTCATAATTTCTTTATTGCACACACAAAATATAAAAACAAGAGTTACATGATAATAGTGTGACATAGTCACATAGTCGTCTATGTGACTATGCTAAGCTCGTGCTTACCCCTAATAATAAGAGATCTCTTCCAGCAAACCAGGTTGAGATGGGAAAGGAAGATTGCTCAGCAGGGGCAGATAGACCTATGTGTACAACAATTAACGAAATAAACGAGTACATACATACATAACATATTAATAAATAATAGTAGTTTATGTGACTGCTACATAATGGAGGGCATTAATACTCGAGAGTGCTTAATAATAATATCACTCGAGAGTTTTAATGCCTAATTATGTACAGTTACATAAACTAGTTTATCTACACACATATCATAAGCTCTCTTTCATGTGTTCAGGAACCGTATGTTCGACCGGCATGGTGGCATTGATAAATAATTCCTTTGCACTTGTTTAGCTTGTTCAGTAGTACCAACTTCACAAACAAAGTAGGGGCGGCACGCAGGCGGGCGTCAGCGTTCGAAATTTGAATGTCATAATATGTAGAAAAGTTTCAGATGAGAAATGAGTTTTTACAAAGTAGTTTAACATTATGCTGATCGTAACGTGTGGTTTTTGAACGCAGTAAAGAGGGTTTATGATACGTGTGTAGATAAACTACTATCTGCTGCATAATGGAGGGCATTAAAACTCGAGAGTGGGTTTATGAAACGAGCCGAAGGCGAATTTCATAATAATGTCACTCGAGAGTTTTAATGCCTAATTATTTACAGTTACATACACTAGTTTATCTACACATATCATGAGCTCTCTTTGATGGGTTCAGGAACCGCATGTTTGACCGGCATTGTGGTTCTGCAATTGTTTAGCTTGTTCTTTAGTACCAACTTCACGCAGACGGGCGTCGGCGTTCGAAATTTGAATGTCAGTACCAACTTCACAGACAAACTAGGGACGGCACGCGGGTGGGCGTCGGCGTTAATACTACACATAATGACCATTATGTGTAGTTTTCCAGATACGAAACGAGTTTTTACCAAGTAGTTTAACATAATGCTGATCGTAACGTGCGGTTTTTGAACGCAGTAAAGAGGGTTTATGATACGTGTGTAGATAAAATAAATTATATAACACCTATAATTATATAAAAATAAATACGATCACGCATACTACCTATAATTCTACAGAGAGAGGTAATGAATGCTTCTTCACGCAACTTTTAAATATATTGAGAGTAGGACTGTCCCTGATGGTGCCAGGGAGTGCATTCCACAACCGAATGGCCCGGAGTCTAAACCCGTGCTCATAGGACGCGGTGTTATGCTGAGGAGTTGTGAGCATGGAAACTGCGTGAGTTCTCCGAGGCCTGCTGGAAGAAATAAATTGAAAACTGTCTCGTAGGAAGGTTGGATAGAGTGGATTCCGTAAAAGGTTGTAGATGAAATTGAGGATACGAGAATCCAGGCGAATACGGATCGGCAGCCACTCCAATTTTATATTTTTTCCTTGAATTTTCCCGATATTTTAATAGTTATTGTGTTATTCTGGGCGGAGATGATTCCAACAAATGAGAGATCATTAAAGCCGACTTTGTTTTATATATTTAGAAAATAAATCAGGCAGGATTATCGTCGTGAGGAAACCTCTATATCTCCATAGCTAAGGGGCGATGGGCTAGTCTGCTTTCAGGCAAAATGGAGTATTGTATAGTCGTGGGCACAACTGTGCCTCTTCCAACCCGTATGGAAAAGGCGTGACGCTATAAAAAAACATGGTACAATGACAAGTCGGTGCCCCCCACACGAGGCAGGTCTGTGTTTCAAGCTGAACCTATTTCAACAAAAACCTTTGACAATAACAGAATTGTATATTTCCAGCAGTTGTATTTTATAACCTCAATTTTGTGTTACAAAGACAGAATTTGACTATGACGTCAAGTGCTAAGTGTTTCATAGAGCTCGTGAACAAAATTACCGTTTAGACAGTTCCTAAAAAGTATCTATTTTGACTGGCAGTCAAATACCGCATTGTCGAGAAGACCTGTTTCAGCTCAGTTGATTTGTTTACAAGATTATTTTTAGACTAGTTGAACTAGTTTATTAGTAGACGAAATGAATTTAAGACGGCTAGTATTTGATCGCACATCAAAAAAACTGATTTGCACAGCAAAAAAGGATCAGCAAAAACACTTTTTATGTTTTAAATATTTTATGTGTACTCAAGTTTATTTTTTAAGTATTTTTTGTTGTTTTTTCATGTTCAACCTAACACGAATCTTCGCTTCGCTCACCCCCTTTACCCCTCACCTAAGCTATCGCAGCATTTTGCCGTGCCTGATATTTGCTGTGCAAATCAGTATTTTTGATGTGTAGTTTAATATTTCCCATTTTAGACGAGTTGCAACTTATAAGAATTTATATCCGCTTTGAGGACGGACCTCTTTGGCGCTGCGGTAGTGGCTGTGCCGGGGATAAAGAAATAAAACAGGTCTTGGATGTTTATGGGTGTGTGACGTAGCTGTTTCTGGTTCCCACAATACAGGGTATCCTAGTGTGGGGCCAGAAGCAATGTATGTGCCTGTATGTAAATGTTTTATGTTTATATTTAGTCAAGAGTTCCCAGTTACGTTGGGTCCGCTGCATTTCGAACGAGATGATACCAACTCGAAGGTTTCCTCACGATGTTTTCCATCGCCGTTACGTGCGGAATCTACGAAAAAATACGGAAAACTGACAGTTGCCTCATATATTAGTCGTTAACTTGACAGAAACTACTCAGATCTTAACGTGGATTTGATTAATATGGTTTTTAACCCAGCGAGCGAAGCGTCTCCGTTTCAGGATTGGGCAAAAATGCTTTCGTATGTCCGCTTATTCTCCTCTACAGGCCGCATTTCTCAACTGGTTCTCGTGAATTTCTGTGAGCAGGTTCGAGTGTTTTTTTTGAGATGTGGAGGTTTTGAAATTTTAAAAAATATCTACAGTCCAAACAGCTCGACGGATTTTAACAAACGAGGTAACAGGCCATACAATTTGTGAAAAATCAATAGGTTGGGTGACCACAAAATGTAGTTTACAAAGTTATTGGTGCGTTAACTTTCATACTCCGTGTACGTAACCAGGTGCATTCATAAGTTTGTATGTGTTATTAAAAGAAAGTTTCACTCGTATTACTTGGGCTGAACTGAGAGTATTAATATAATAGCAAGTTAAACATCGTTGTCTAAAAAGATGTTTGGCACAAGCCCAAAAGCGAAAAAAATGGCTTCAGGTAAAATGGCCGCTTATTTTGTAACTTTTAACCTCTAACAGTCGGCTTTAGTTTGAATAATTTAAATTTAGTAGACACAGAGACGGTTTAGCTAAAATACTACATATTCTCATTTACATAAGGGCTAAAATCAAATTTTTATTATCAAGTTTCACTTGCACGCCACTGTACAGTAGTTCGCCGAAACCATTACATTAGACGTCAGTTCAGTTACTTTACGATTACTGAAATCGAGGACAGTTCGCCACGCGATTTCGGCATTTAATCCTCATGAAACAAAGTAGATATTTAAATGGCACGGTTCAGTTAGGGGGGAGTGAGATCTCGTAAATATGTCGGTTTTATAGTTGTGCACCCCTGGCTGCGAAGCAGGGGTGGGGAACTGCTGGAGTGGATTTTATTTTTTAGGGTTCTATAGCTAAAGGTCTGAGCTTGAGGTCCAACTTTGAAGTCTGCCCCTCTGGAATGTCCCTGTACAGCGAATCTCGTGGACCCTAACGCGTCCAAGGTTCTGGCGAAAATAAACTTTCAATCGACTTGCGTTAGGAATTTGATAAGTTTGCTAGGTTATTTTATTAGTTTCCTAACATGTTATGTACCATAATAAAGTTTATGAAATTACCTATCTTGTGATGTATAGTACTCACATGTGATAATAAAGTTGATAAGGCTTTTCATCGATTGTTTGCAGAATCCATTATTTGACACTGACACCTCTAATTATATTTCGTTCTTACGTGCCAAACACAAAACTTACACTATTTTCCATTTTTCATATCACCACTATTAATTTCTCCAGCGATAAGATGTATTATTTTATTACAAAACACAGTAATTACTTCACAATAAATAAATATTGACAAACATAAAATGTAAGTCTGCGGCCGGTCGCCTGCCCAAAATGGCGACATGGCTTGGTATTTTATTTATTTTGATAAATAGGCTGTCTCAATGTCAGTTCCAATCATATCACACGGTTGCCAACTAAACTACTCATAATCTAAGACTACTTCCGGGAACGTTCTGAAACTTGGTGAACATTCATAAAACGTCGAAGTTTGCAATAATTTCTATGCGCTTATGCAGCGCACAGGACGCTAGCCGCCCAAAAAAGTTATGCGCTTATGTAGCGCATAGGACGTTTGACGGGTTAAACCCAAAATCATAGCGCCGAGCAGTTTTCCATATGGGGTGACAGAGGCCTGTGCCTCAAAACTAATTTACAGAATAATAAAAATCGTGTCAACGATACATAGCCGAGGTGGTCCAAGAACAGCACCTGTCTGAATAGCACCTACGGGAATAGCACCTAGCCTAGTCCACGAATAGCATCCAGGTGCTTAAGTTATGTATGTAATTAATAATAATAATAAAATGCTATCTTTCATTTAATAACGTCCTGTATACATCCCAGTAGGCGGCTAAGTCGTAGGTGCTCTTCGTGGACAAAAATGTTAAATAAATTTTAGTCCACGAATAGCACCTGGGTGCTATTCGTGGACTAGGCTAGGTGCTATCCGCGTAGATGCTATTCGGACAGGTGCTGTTCGTGGACTACCTCACATAGCCAAACCGGGCACAGTTTTGCCAGTGGTTCAATACTAACTAGCCCTTCGCCCCGTAGCTGTGGAGATATGAAGAAAATAGTAACTACAATATACCTACTTATTTATGCTCCACTAATTCAATCAATAAAAGAATCAAATTCACAAAACAAAGTCCAACGAAGTCATCTAATAATCTCAAAACGGAACCCTCACTTCTCGAGGTTGGTGGTTTGCACTTGGCCGTGTTTTTTTCTTTTTCCGGGCATTGTTAGCAGTGATTTCTTGATTGCTGAGTCTCAAGTAGATATGGTATCCGACTAATTCGGTTCGAGTCGGATTATTCGACGATTTATAGCGCGGATTCGAGTCGTCGATGTGTTTATACTACATATTAGTTAGTTCCTGCAGGTTTCTGGGTGGAATGACTCTTGCGACGAAAGATCATCGCCCATGCTAGCAATTAAACTGCACAACAAATATACTGATTTTCACAGTAAATATCAGGGCAAAATACTGCGGTAGCTTAGGTGAAGGGTAAAGGGGGTGAGCGAAGCAAAGCCCCCTTTATCCTTCGTATTAGGTTCAACATGTAAGAACAAAAATACTTAAAACAAAAAAGTGATTTTGCTAATTCTTTTTTGCTGTGAAAATCAGTATTTTTGATGTGCGATTAAACACTAGCCATCAGATATTACCTACTTACTTACTTTATGCTCGATTGCACGTAGATAACTAAAGAGATAATTGATTATTAATTATTACTTTAGCAGTGCGATTATGTTTTCTTTTCCGAGACTTGTCGGTTGTAGTCGCAAACTCCTAGACATACTCACAAACTCAATACATGAACAAGACAAATGGTAACAGATTTAAACTATGGGCTATTTATGAGATATTTGTCGGGTTTTGTTTGACACAGAGTAAGTAAAGCAAAGAATGGATGTACATTAGTGACAGCTTCATAATCAATGAGTCTGACTCAAACAGTGAAAGTGATTGTGCGAGTGACTCATTCATTATAGTAGTTTATGTGACTGATACAACATAATGGAGTGCATTAAAACTCGGCGAGTTTCATAATAATATCACTCGAGAGTTTTGATGCCTAATTGTGTACAGTTACATTCACTAGTTTATCTACACACATATCATAAGCTCTCTTTGATGTGTTCAGGAACCGCATGTTTGACCGGCATTGTGGCATTGAGTTGTTTAGGTTGTTCTGTAGAACCAACTTCACAGACAAAGTTGGGGCGGCACGGAGGCGGGCGTCGGGGTTTGAAATTTGAATGTCATAATATGTAGAAAATTTACACATTATGGTCATAATGTTTGGTGTGTTGAGTTTTTACAAAGTAGTTTAACATTATGCTGATCGTAACGTGCGGTTTTTGGACGCAGTAAAGAGGGTTTATGATACGTGTGTAGATAAAGTAATTTATATGTCTACTCTACGGTCCGTCCGTCACCGGGCTCTATCATAAATAACAATAAACCACAAAATAAATAGGTACCTATTAATTTTGTAATAAACGGAAATAGGTAGAGAGCTGAAATTTTCACAGAATGTGCATTTCTGTTGCCGCAACAGCAACAAATAATGAACTACACGAAATTTTGAAAATTAAAGGGGGTCCCCATACAAGCGACTGCTTTTTTAAATCCCCGCCCCTGCAAAATACCTCATAACATCATGATTCAGTATCACCATAAATTTCGCTGCTCTTAATAAACTTTGAGATGGCTCAGTCGGTTTCGTATCGGTTTCGCAATCTTGCAGTCACTCCGTTGTAAATTTAAGGAAATTAACATTATGACAGTGCCGTGTCAGTATATTTATGAAAACCTAATGTACGTCCACAAAAATATTGATAAATTTCCTAAGAATAGCGACAGGCACAATGTCAACACTAGAAATAGGAATAAACTAGCTTTACTTACTACTAGGCTCCATAAGGTTAATGTATCTTTTAAAGGGCAATGTATTCGCTTTTACAACAAAATACCGACTGAGTTACAAGAATTGTCTGTAAATAAATTTAAAAATGTTGTTAAAAATCACTTATGTAAAAAGGTTACTACAAAATATCAGATTATGTAGAAGACTAGAAAGCTTGGGAAGGTGTTTGCTCCAATTCTGTAAAAAATGTATAAATCTGAAGGTTTCTAGTCGCCTCTTTGCCTCCAGCATCTAAAACATTGAGGTGACGGAATTCAAATTGCGTTCTATATTTCCCTGTTCCTTATGTGTTAGTTTAAGATTTGACATTCTCCAAATGTTACCTATGTGTTTCTTATGGAAATAAACTCTTTTTGAATTTTGAATTTTGCAGTTCCGGGTTCGATTCCCAGAGTACACTTATATTTTTTCCTTTTGTTTTTGGTTTTATTATTTAGGATTTAGTGTATTTTTCTTTTTGTTTTGGTTTTATTACGATGGTTCGGACGGAACCCTTCGTGTGCTAGTCCGACCCGCAATTGAACAATTTTTATTTTCCACTGTAAGGTAAGTAAGTAGTGTAAAGTAAAAGCTCCGTGGTCTACCGGGTTTCACGCTTGATTCTCACACAGGAGATCCAGGTTCGAATCCTTACCATGTACCAATGAGATAATTTAATCCAAGTTCGAATCCTGACCATGTACCAATGAGATAATTTATTTATCTCAAGTCCATTATCGTACGTTCAGTGGTTCGGATGACACGTTAAGCTGCAGGTACTGGCCGGCTACTATCGCTGCGTCAGGCGTGGTGGAGTATGGTTTAATCTTACTCGTTTCCGGGTAAAGGCCTGTGTCCCTCGGTGGGGACATTAATGTACTTTTAACTGAGGTTAGTAGTATTGCGATGAATATGCAGCATGTATATTTTTTCCGATCTTTGCCGACAAAAGCCGAGAAGTGACGAGCGGTAGGGAAACTTTCCCTAAGAAATTACTTTACACGTGTGGTTTTAAAGGTTCCGGAATTAAAGTTCAAATCGAAAGGCCGCCGCATTTAGCTAACGACTTATTTATTATATTTTACGTTAATTAATTTATTATAATTAAAATAAATGAATTAATGTGTAAGCTTCGCTCGTCAGACAAAAAAATCTGGCTAAACATGTGTAATACGACCAATTTGTGTCTCTGCTACATCATACTAAGACTAGTTAGTGGCCCTCTGAGCTGCACAGAAGAAGAAATTTGCGTTTTTTAGGGTCGTTAGTTAACCGAAGGGTGCCAAATGGGACCCTTCGGTTAACTAACTAAGCCTCCGCTGTCCGTCCGCCCGTCCGTCCGCCCGTCCGTCTGTCACCAGGCTGTATCCCATGAACCGTGATACCGTGTATTTCTATCGCCGCTATAACAACACATACTAAAAACAGACTAAAATAAATATTTAAGAGGGCTCCCATACGACAATTCTTTCAATACCACATACAATATTATAAATGCACCTGGTTACGTACATGGAGTGTGAAAGTAGCCGCACCAATAACTTTGTAAACAACATTTTGCTATGTAAAATCCTAACTATTCACTCCACACCATCCCTACCATTGACCGGTGGTACGGAACCCTTGGTGCGCAAGTTAGACTCGCACTTGACCGTTTTTTCTTTCATTATTTGCCACCGCCTCACACCCCCGACCTCTTGAAGTTTATCGGATGAACAAGCGTAATTATTAAAAAATCAAATAACCCGATTGCATTTTCTTTCAATGCCACATACAAACTTATGAATGCACCTGGTTACGAACATGGAGTATGAAAGTAGCCTACCAATACCAATAACTTTGCAACCCCATATCCCCGCCATTTAAAAAAAAACGAAAAAAACTTAAATTATCGAAATTGCTCACAAAGTTTCACGAGAATCGGTTGAGAAATGCAAAATGTAGACGAGATGGCCCAAGCTGTAACGGAGACGACGCGTCGGTGGGTCCAGACATGTTTGTTTATCCGTAACGTACCTCTCCGTATCGTATCATCGTCGCGATCCAAGAACGCTAGTTTGAACGCCCTTTTTTTTTGGATGGGAAAAAAATTAATTTTACCCATGCCCAGGAGTCAGACCTTCCTGCTATGTTCGGGTCCCTACACATTGAGCGGGCATCAGCTCGTGTAGTATACGGACTAAAACAACCCTTTTGTGTTGTGTGACAGTTATCGATAATCAATTACTCCAGGCGGAAAGACCCGCAGTGTGAGAGGGACGGAATCGGGGAAAAATGAAAAAAAAGTAGCGCTAAACCATAGAATAATTGTTTAAAAATAAACTACGCTATCTTGTTAAAAAGTTTTTTAAGGAGATTTTGCGAATACATAATATCTACATTTTGAACGCAGTTCCACAATTAAATTAGTAAGGATTTCAGAATTGCAGGAAAAAATAAATCAATTTAGAGGTGTTTTCGTAATTAAATTCTATCGAGAAAAATTCACCCATCGCGTTTTTGTTTTAGTGAAAATCTTAATCAAATACTCAATAAACTTTAATCCAAAAATCAAATCTGTAGATGACTTCATGGTGGAGTGAATGGATTCGAAAAAAACCCCATTTTTTTTCGTAGCACCTGAAGGCTTTCTACCTGCAATTTGCTCTTTTGGACGATATATTGTGTATGTCGCAGGCAATTTGTAAGACTCAGCATTTTACAAACAGCGTCGGACTTTTACAAACGCGCGTTGCTCTGTAATATGCCGAAGGCAAGTTGACACTCCTTTATGTTTTTAGTATTTTTTGTTGTGCTTACATGTTCAACCTAACACGAAGGATAAAGGGGATTCGCTTCGCTCACCCCCATTACCCTTCACCTAACCTACCGCAGTGTTTTGCCCTGCTTATTTGCTATTTTAATTTCAATTTGTCAATTTGCCTTCGGCAAATTACATAGCAGCGCGCGTTTGTAAGCGGACGACGCCGTTTATAAAATGCGGAATCATACAATTTGCCTGCCACATGTATACGATAAATATGGGAGTAGTAGTTTGTACGCCCGTTCGGTACGGTACGGTGGTACGGCGGCGCGTCTCGATCGCAGCCGATCCGGGCGTCCAAACTAGCGTTGTTGGATCGCGACGCAGATTCGATACGGAAGTAAGTACGTTACGGACAAAAGAAGATGTCTGGACCCACCTTAAGATATATTAACGATTCCACGGAAACCCAATTATTAGCTGGCTAGACAAGACAGGCCGTTTAATAAATCACACTTTTTATTAGTTTTCGTAATTACAGTGTTTGCCGCCCGTCGGGGTAGTTTACTCCCACTAGGGTTGAGCAGGGGTGGCAAAAAAGTTATGACGTATATTATTTTTAGGGTTCCTTCCTTGCTCAAAAGATGTAAACGGGTCCCTTCTGCTACTTTTGTGATTGTTGCTAGGTCTTGGTACAGTAGCGATCGTCCAGTTAGTTAGACACACTTTCTAGATTTGTACTCCTTATTTCGTATTATCGGGATTAAGTATTGGGGTATTTGTGTCTCGCGTGCGAGACATTCTCGCACTTGGCCTGTTTTTATTTTATTTAGGTACTTAATTCAGAGGAAAGATTTATAGATGCTATGCTGAATAAGCTGGTATTATTACTTGCATTTCATATACAAAGGGAAGCAAATCAGAATACATTGAGAGGATTAACGGTTTTATTAATCTGAATGTGATTTCAAATAAAACAATGTTATAGGTAGGTTGTATTGTATCACAAGTCATTTTATTAATGCTAGATTTTTTACAGCTATGGATTTCTGAATCCGTCTTAATGGTATTGTTTGCTTTTAAAATGTAATTTTTTATTCATTCTAAGGCAGTATTAGTGCTCACTTGCACATAATTGACCTGTTTCCCATAATTTTTGCCTGGTCCAGCCCAGCTAACATTTGTGCTCAATTTACTTTATACCAGTTCTTAGGCCAACTCTTGCTCACTTATTTTAAACACAGTTCAAAAGCAACTCTTATGCTTAGTGTACTTATAACACAATTCATAAGTTTTAACTGATAATGACATCATAATCGTACAAAGAAAGTCTAATTGCTAAGAAAATACCTGCCAAGTTGCTAAGAAAATTCCAAGCCAATGTTATCATAACATGATTGAACATTGAACAGTATACAATTGACTAACTTCTGCCTCATGTTACAATATCTCCTTGTAACTGATAACAAAGGTGTGACCCAAACATGTTTGATGATTATGCTGGTGGTACCCTATATACCAGTCAGGTATCCAGACTACATTATAGTATTGTATGACGAAGACAATGATCAAGTAAGTACAATGTAATTCCTGTGTACATATGTAGTAGTGTTAAAGTATTTAGCTACTTAGCAGTTTAAGATAGTCTTTGAGTGGATAAATATATAGGTAGGTAGGTATTTGATTTATTTTGAAATTAACTTTCTTGTTGAAATCAAATTATGGGTCAGAGTGTCAATAAGGGGCGGATGGTAAAGTGATGACAAAGAAATCCTGGAGAAACTTTAGTCGCCTGGCTGCTCACTCATATTTTGTGGTATATCTTGCATGTCTGACTGCCCCAAATTAGGAGGACATTTACTCTATAAAGCTATGAAGGAAGACACCTGAGTAGTCTTTATGAAAAGGGAATTTTGAAGTAAACACAAAAAAGTTTTACATTCTTTAGTTACTCATTTTACATTCTGCCTATGTATCGCCCCCTTATCGACACTCTGACCACATCCAGCAACAAAGTATTCAAGCATACAGCCACAAATTCTACGAAAACAAGTCACAAAGGATTGGTATGCCATGGTACTGCAAGTAAATTGACCATGAACAGAAATATCTTCAAAGGACAACTTTATATTCCCGAGCTTTCAAGATCAAAGCTCGCCGATTCCTAAGTACCGTGTCCGAAGTCGATTAGCATGCAGAATTCATATCCGACTATCGTTCGAGCATAGTCGCAATTATAAATAGGTAGAGAAGAGACACAAAACTTACTGCAAACAGTCAGCAAAACCAAGAGCGCTGAAGACAATTTACACATCTTTATTTCGCACTTTTATAACAGAAAACTCACGAATAACACGTCATATATGGTTTTTAGTTGAAAGGGATATCATTTTGTGGGATCAGCAAGACGCTACAGCAGTTTTGGAAAACACAAATTGTAAACAAAATCAGTTTTTGTCCGAGCCGGCAAAAAGCGTCGCTCACGGGGCGATGACCGAACGAAAGTGAGCTTGATGAATGAACGAATTGAGCTTTCCCAGACGGCACACATGCGGAGCGTGTAGGTATTTTACACACAGAAGAAAATGAACTCCAGACTGCAACAGTTCATTGACTTTGGGGCCGTTCAGAAACTTGGTGTTCAGTGGAGGTTTTTGGCGGTGGCAAGGCAACGAATAACGATGCAGTTTCAGAACGCATTTAATATTTTTAGGTTCGCTACTCTATAACAGATGGCAGCACTATTTAATTCGGTAATTATTTCCGTAGTATTCGTCCATTCGGTTTTAGGGGGTTATTTGATTTTGATACATCACACTCACATTATGGATAGTGCAATCCGATAGTTAGGACAAATCGGAATCTCTCGGATTGCAAGTCTTCGATCCGATCCGCCCCGCCCCGATCACATCGCATGTCTACGATCTGATTTTCAAAAAATCGAAGCGTCGTTTCGATTGGCCAAAAATTATTTTGTCCGTCTGTCTCACAGAGTACATTATTAGTCTTGATATAGCGCAGCGAAAATCCTAAGTCTATGCTTGATATAGAGACATCAGTCCGACTATACGGCCAGCGCCTCTGGCGGCGAGTGAAAGAACCAAGTCTAACAAAACCATACCATAGACTAGCCATACATAGCTGTAGCAGTAGGTAAGTTTTCAATAAAGGTATTAATTTAATGTCATGAAATTAAAACCAATTTCAGTTAAACATTCTTTTTATTACTAAAATGATGTTTAGCAAATGTCTGAGCGACAATCAATGGAAACACCAATGTTGCATCCGAATACAACTTCACTGGTGTGGCGTTCGGCCGGATCTTACCCCAAGAGACTGCCTCATCAGGCCGAGCCCCGGCATCACTACCGTCAAACTCACTTGCAGTATTGACATAGACAGCAAAATCTGCCCCATTTCTCATGAGATTAGCATTGCAAATATGATGTTTTATAACACCACCACCTAATATTATCATACCCGTGTTATTTGCTTTAACAGCCATGGTGTTTAACCTTCTCAGGTCACTGAGGATGTCTATTACAAGGCCGGGTCGCTTGAAGGAGTGGAAGTACATCATATCTCCCAACGAGCCATCAGTTAATGCTGGACTGTAAATTGGAATATTGTTTTTCCATGCCCAGTAACATACGGAACTCTCATCAGCAATTTTTTCCCCCAATCGAGCAATAATTTTGGATGGTGTCCAAATAACACTATCTTTGATTTGCACATCTAACATTTCATCTAATAATGGTGTGACCCATTCCTCGAAACGGCAGTAATTCTCGTTTGGTACCAATAGGTTCCCAATACGGTTTATTCCGCGGGTTCTCAGTGTCTTACCACTGAGATTGAAGTCACCAACATAAGTTGAAGCGAGGCATTTGATGAAATCCTCTTCCACACCTCCCGCTGTTGTAACAATACAGTCAACTAGTTTGTGTTTCACTAAAAACCGTATAGTATCACGAAGACCTGAAGAAATCATGTTGGATGTGTAACCAAGGAAGATTGTACAGTTAGTTTTCTTCTTTATAAAGATATCTTCTTCATACAAATCTGAAGTTTCTTCAGTCAGCGGCATAGATCTGCATTTCAACATCCTATTAATTTCTTCTACGGCTTTGCCAAAGCTGGTGGCCTGGAAACCGGTTCTGGTGAAACTTTCGAGTATTTTATTGTAATCTGTGCCATTTTCCCAATCATAGCCAGCAACTGTTGGCGTTTCAAGAGGCAATTCCTGACTAGGTACCAAAACGGCGTCCACAGCCATGTTTGGGGCGAGACTCTTGGTTTTCTTGACGCTGATACTGGTATCCATGACTATCGTACGATGTGACACCGTGTTTTAATCAATTAAACGGACATAATCGTCAAAGATTTGGATATCTTTGTCGCGGCGATACGAACGAAAACAAATTGTGCAATGTTTTAACTTTTCGTCAATGTTGCCCGATGAATTCGCCTCACATTCCCCCCATATCGTACCTCAAATCCCCCAAAATTCAGGGTTTCATGAAAAAAACCCCCAAAGAAAAAAAAGAGTTTATTTTAAGTAATAACAATTTCAGCAATGGCTTCCATTACAGTATCAGCATCTGCACAATCTTCGCTTGTTCTTCCATACATCTTTTCGGAGCTGAATCTGCTGGTCATCTTGAGACTTGGTTTAAAATTTCTTCTTCGAATAACGAACCTTTAAATATTGCATCGCTCTCCCACTCCTTTCTATATCTTCTTCCATATTTCGGTGGCATTATCTCCAAAACACAAAAATATGCGATAGTTACAAGCAATATTACACTGTAAACTCCAATCTATAGGTAAGTACAAAATTGGTTGTAAATATTGTAAAAGGCGAGCGAAGCGAACAAAGCGAACCACATTATTTTTGACAGTAAATTGAATGAGATGAGGTAAGAAAAAAGCAAATGGCTCGCCAAATTGAATGAACGACATGAAATGCTGGTTCATGTAGCCACAAAGTTTTGCGAGTATCTTGAACTCGAGATTGAATAAGAATTCCCCCAAATCCCCCAATAATTTTTTTTTCCCTCCAAAAATCCCCCCCAAATATTTTATCCCCCCAAATGTCCCCCCATAGCTATAAAAATCCCCCAAATTTGGGGGGATTCCCCCCAATCTGGCATCACTGCTTTTCGTGACAGTGACATTTGCAGTGAGTGCTGTCAGTCAGTGTCATTTCATCAGTTAGCTAAAGACCTACTTACTTCCTCATTGGTCAGCTTTAATAGTCTGAAGTTAGGTAAGTATAAAAAAAACTAGGGCTTCCTGGGAATCGTTCCTATTCATTCAGTCATCCCTTCCACGTTCGTTTAGCCCAAAAGGACCAGATTCCAGGGTCGTACAATATATAAAAAAAAAGGGCAGTGTTTGGGGACCACAGACCTACCTTCCTCATTGTAGGGGACTGCCAATAGAAGTGACTAAGGCCCTGTTTAAATGAAGCGATAAGTTATATACATACCCTCAATAACCAATTTCAAATACCTTGGTCATATAGGGACTGAGGACCTGAAGGATGATGAGTCAACAATACCCAAAATACTCTCAACGCCCTGCCATAGAATGCCCTACTAGTCCAGTATAACACTGCCAAGCTATTGTAGTGCATCGGGCATGTTTTTGAGGCACGTACTGATGGATTCCATGTAGAGATGCGCAAGATGGTACACCAAAATGAAATGCAACATATCTCATCACCGTCGAACGAGTATCATATCTTCTAGTCATCATCTTATCACCCATCACTCTAATCATTACACTGAACCGCCGCGCTCTGTCCGACACCAAGGAGATGAGTGAGATAATTGTAGTCGCTACGCATATGCAACGCGCGTAATGAAGTCTGACTGAAATAGGAAAAGAAATGTTCTTGAACGTTTTTCGTGCGCTGCACTGCTACGACCACCGATTACGACGTTAACACATTTGACTGACAATACACGATAAGATAACGATACACACTCAGGAAATTGAGACTTACGACCTTTTAAAATAGATAACAAAGTTGCCTAATGCATTCGCTTTTTGCATAGAAATTAACGAAATCCAAAAAAATAAAATTGAATCGTATTTACTACGCCATAAGTCACATAATGTTTGATAGTCTTTCTCGCTTCGTTGAGACGGCCAGCGTACCTATCCGAAAATACGACGCCGACCGAGTATTGCCGAACGCCGAACCGAACGAATACGAAGCGAAGGTGATGTGTAATAATACGAGCAAAAAAGCGACGGTGCGGGGCGGCGCGCCTACCAGCGCCCGAGCGCCGACCGAGCGATGCCGAACCAAAGTGATGGGTGATATGTAATGCCTAAAGCTCTCGCGTGACGAAATATGTTGCATTACCTCTCCGAGTGTCATGACAGTTGTGATATCATACGCATCACCTACCCATGTCTAATTCCATGCCATCATACTTAAGAGAACGGCCTCCTACTGAAGCAGAACGCGTGGCCAGCGTTGCCAGAATGTTGCTTTTTTGTAACATTTTACGTTACTTTTGAGCCTCTCATGTTACCTCCATGTTACAACACTCAATATGTTACTTTCGTGTTACTTTTAGGTCAATATAAATAAACTATATAATTAATTATATTCCAGCAAACAAAAAAATATCGTGAAATGGAACGCATCCAAATATATTTTTTCTGTTCGTCATGTTGGCGCATTTGATTTTGTGGCCTGTTGGAATGCGACGTCCGAGCGAAAATCATTCACTCGCGTGTATTTCTTAATCTTCCATTCCGCTTACCCATTCGAGTCGAGCGAGTAAGCGAGTGGTGACTAGCTAGCAGCGAATCGATCATTGCGCGTAGTATTAACGCTCTATATAGTCTGTGATCATTTAACGTGTTTTGTTTGTGTTGTGATTCAACTTTGGTTGGGTTTGATAGAGTATTATTTATATTAATTTCACAAGTGATTGCTGTAAACAGTGGTTGGAGTGTAGATATTTTACAAGTGGGGGCTTCCGCCCCCTTATCGACACTACCTAAGGAATCAGTAATTCAACAACAAATTCATGTAAGTTTGCAACTGAAATATGTTTTTTTTTAAATTTTCATCCAAGTTACGGTTGGAGTGTAGATAGCCCCCTTATCGACACTCTGACCCAAGTTACTAGTAAATAAGCATATACCTAGTGTGCCTTTTCACTGCACATTATATAGGTTCAAGAAGTTGGTGTTGCCATTTATAGCTTTTTATATTTACATTATGTTTTATTTAGTAACTTTAGTTTTGTTTTCTAACAGGGATTGGGATTTGGTTGAGTATCGGCAAGCCTGGCTCTAGAATATTTGATTTTGTTAATCGACCTACGCTAATCCAAGGTAAATAGATACACATACTATAATACCTACTTACATAATTCAGCGTAAAGTTTTTATTGTCTCTGGTATATGAACCAAAATATTCTTAACAGTGCTTGTGCCACTCTTAAAGCCTTTCAAACCAATGCGCACGACTTCCATTTCAGTGTGCCCAGTGTTGCCAGTCAAAAAGTCGCAGACGGTATTCTTTATACCTATTCATGTTGATGTCTCTTTCGTAAAAATTATGTGCACCTACTTACGTAAATGACTATACATGCAAAGTTTGTCATACGAAGCTTTGTCCATAGCCTTTATATGGACAGACACTTATTTGATTCGATTCACGTCCGTTTTTGGTGATGCCGTGATGTAATCACAGTATCGAATCTTAAGATTTTTTACGGATGCATTGTTTTTGTCTTGTTTTAATGCACTAACTTTGAATATCGCTCTTTTTTCATGAATGATGTGGTGGTGAATAATGTATGTATTGCATGTTTTGCTATGATAACAAAATTAACATGTATCTAAATATTATGAAGAGGTTTTTGACTACTGTAGCCTCGACTCAAAAAGAAACAAAAGACAATGGAGAAAATATCGTTAGCTCATTTGATAAGGCACCCCCTGAAAAAAAGAAGCAAATTTATAATTTTAACGACAAATGGCTGGTAGACATTGCATTCAAAAATTAGATTTTAGAAAAAAGCTTTTAAACCGAAAAAAGAAGAAGAGCTAAGAAAAGAGCTAAACTTAACTGGGTGATTTTCTCGCTGAACATAACTTGCTACTGTTGTTGTCAGACGACTTAATTCCTTTTTTGGCTAGGACATTTCCTGTTTCAGCAATAATGAAATCTGTAAATTTAGAAAGAACAAAAGCAATAAATATCGTAAAAACTGTACTTGGTCCAATACTGTCAGAAGAACTTGTATCAAAACTCAAAAAAACAATATTTAGTGTAATAGTGGATGAGACTACAGATATAAGCGTTAAAAAGCAATGTGCGATGGCAGTGATATATTTTTTATGAGGACGAATTCTTGGTTCGTACTCAATTCTTTACCATGTATGAAATTACTTCCGGAAAAGCTAAAGACCTCACAGATGTTTTATTGAATTGGCTTACAAACAAACAAATCCCTTTGAAAAACTTGGTTGGCTTTGCTTCTGACACCACGAACAGTATGGTTGGGCAACATAATTCCGTTTTCAGCCACTTGAAAGAAAAAGTACCACACATTGCATGTGTAAAGTCTAGCTGCCACATGATTCATCTCGTGGCTTCTAAAGCTTGTCTCAAGCTTACGAGATTTGCGGAGGATTTTTTTAGGAAAGGTTGGATACCACACATTGCATGTGTAAAGTGTAGCTGCCACATGATTCATCTCGTGGCTTCTAAAGCTTGTCTCAAGCTTCCGAGATTTGTGGAGGATTTTTTAAGAAATGTTGGATCACATTTTAGCCGCAGTTCATTCAGGCAAGATAAGCTTAAAGAATTACAAATATTATTTAATGTTGATGTCCATAAAATTTTGAGTCCTTCGATTATAAGATGGTTGTCCCTAGAGGCTTGCGTCAACAGAGTATTAGAACAGTACAATGTACTCTCTGAGTACTTGAGACTCGAAGTTTTAGAAGATCCTAGTAAAGTCACAGAGGAAATAATTGACGTACTAGATAACAAACTCACAAAAGTTTACCTAGAATTTATTTCGTACGTCCTAGATCTATTCAACGATTTCAACCGCCTGTTCCAGTCTGAAAAACCATTACTCCACCAAATAAAACCTGAAACACATAAATTAATAAAAACAATAGCCAGCAAACTACATGCAGTTCAATTACTGTAAAACTACTGATGCCTACCGAATAGAATATGCCAATCCAAGATTTTTTGTGCCCCTTGAGAAAATATATTTGGGAGTAGCTGCACAATCATCAATTGAAGAACTGTCAAAAGAAATTCCTGAACCGAAAACCGAACTCACAGACTTCAAAAGAACCTGTCTTATGTTTTACATATAATCAATAAAACAAATAACGCAACGATACGATTTTGCTGACCCAATATACGGCATTATTGAAGTCATTGAACCAAGCGTGGCACAAAAATTTGAAATAAAAGATTTATCTAGCGTGGTGATCAGGTTCCCAAACATGATGTTAATGATGTGGAACTACAAAAAGAATGGAAGAAGCATTCTTTCCTTGATCATAATGACTTAGATTTGTCTCAAAATATTGAAGAATATTGGAGGAAAACTTTGAAGCTGAAGGATTTGAATGATACTCCAATATTTCCAAATTTAAAAAAGGTTATCAGGCTTTCACTTGTGTTGCCTTTTTCGAATGCATGCGTTGAACAAGTTTTCAGTCAACTTAAATTAATCAAATATGAAAACAGGAACAGGCTAAACATTGCAACCATTTCTTTTTTGATGGCTACTAAAGCAAACATTAAAAAAGCCACTAAATTTGAGCCTTCAAAAGCAATGATGCATGCAAAAATAACATACAGCAAGAGTGGTGAAGGTACTAATTGCACAATATTCTTAAGACCTCAAAAAGTTTTAAGTAACTGTTTTTCGTGACAACGATACTAATATAAACGATTTTTTCCAGGTTCCACCAGTTCAAATTAGCTACCCTGTCGCCATTAATATATATGATGACGTTTTTTCGTATTCATTGATAACAAAGTAAGTTTTAGTATTAAAAGAAATTACTAAATTGCTTGGTTTTATTCAGACACAAATGATTGATTATGTTTTTCTTTTTCCGCATCACCAATCGATGAACAATTATTACGATTTTTTCGAGGTTTAACAAATGGGACAGAAAACTTTTTTAGTTTTAGTTTAATAAAGTGCCATAATAAAGTATTGTGTCGTTTTCCACATAATATAAGGTCATGTTACTTTTCTCGTGAAAATGTTCCTTTTTTAGCTGTCTCATGTTATATTCGACTATCTGCCACTGGCAACACTGCGCGTGGCAGCCTAGCGCAACTTCATATAAATGCAAAAATTTATGAAAATTGCGTAAATTGAAAATTGAAATGGCGAAACGTTCTTACTCTTTCGCTCACTCGGTTTGTGTCTCTCTGTCAATGTCAAATTCTGTTAAATAAATAAATTAATAAATAAAATAAATAAATAGTTTCTAACCTCAAATCAGATAAAAAGCGATAACGAAATGTACAAATGGGCAATTGAGTACTAAAAATGGTGTTGTAAAACAGTCTGTGGTCCTAAATGTCACGCAAAAAAAAAACAAGAATTTTCGTCCATTCATTCCTTTTCTGGGGAACTTTTGTCTTGATAGGCGGAAAATTTTAATTTAAATTTTGAAAATTTAATTTAATTACAGTAGGCTATCTAAAAATACTGTAAATTGGTTAAAAATGGGCAGGAAGAAGCCTAAGAAAAGAAAGAAGGATGAGGAGGAGGAGGATCTGTCTGATAGTGGGGAATCCTCAAGTCCGTGTGATGAACCAAAAGATGACAAGGATAAGTATAAGCCTTTTCAGGTCCCGGATTATGTCCGTTATTACCCAGTGGATGGAGGTAAATTAGATTATATCGTTTATTTTGAAAGCAGCGACACTGGCAAGGCATTGTGCGACAGAGACATGATGGCTCTAGCGAACTGCCTCAAAAGATTCAATAAAGGCATAAAACAGTTAAGACGCATCAACAAATACAAGATTGGCGTTGTGTTTGAGCGGCCAGGGCTCGCCAATGCAGCTTTAAGCAATAAAACATTTCTGGATTCATACAAACTAAAGGCGACTATTCCTGCTACGGCCACTGAAGTGACTGGAGTAATACAACATGTGCCACTTGATTTATCCAATGAGCAGATCTATTCAAATATTTCTTGCTCCAAAAACATAGTATCAGTAAGAAGATTTATGAAAAGAACAATTAACAATAACACTGTTGAGTTCCAGCCTTTGAAGACAGTCTCAATAACATTCTCCTGCCCATCCCTGCCCGACAGTGTGGATCTGAACAGCTGGCGCTTCGAGGTTCGCCCGTACATCGCTCCAGTGAAGCAGTGTCTGCGGTGCCTGAGGTATGGACACATAGCTAAATTTTGTAAAAACGCAGAAAAGTGCTCTATCTGCTCAGGCAGCCACAACTTCAAGTCTTGCACAGTTGATGCAGCGGATGCCTCTTGCTGTCATTGCAAAGGCAATCATATCGCCATCTCACCTGACTGCCCTGTAAAAAAGGAGAAAAATAATCAAAACAAAATGAAATTAGACAAGAAAACATTTGCTGAAACACTGGAAAAATCATTTCCTCCACTAATATCTAAAAGCCCTTCTGATCAGCTAGCACTGCTTCTCAATTCAGAACATATAATGAACATATAGGCTCAGTAACTAAGTTACTAACTCAGAACAAAACAAACGAACTTTCAATTAATTCACAAAACATTAAAACCATTCTTCTTGAAACACTAAGTAAGAGTAATTAATTTGTTATTTTTTTTTATGGATCAATTAAACATAATGCAATGGAACTCACAAAGTTTAATTAGTAATAGACTTGTTTTAACACATTTCCTGAAGGAGAATAATATTCACGTAGCAATTATTTGTGAAACTTGGCTAAAACCGAATCAACGTTTCAATATTCGAGGTTATAATATTTGTAGATTGGACTCCGGCAACGACCATAATGGTGTTGCCATAATTGTTCATAACAGCTTAACTTTTAGAAAACTTGATACATTTTATGATAATTCCATTCAGAACATAGCAATACGTTTAATGTACGGAGATAATAAGGAAGTATCAATTGTTAGTTTTTATAGCCCTAAAAACTGTCTACCGGTTTTTACCAAACATTTTATACAAAGTGTTCCAGAACCTGTGCTTTTTGCGGGAGATTTCAACGCTCTCCATTCGGCATGGGGATGTCAATCAACAGACGCTCGTGGTCGTGATGTCCTTTCAAGTACTAATGACAATAACTTAGTTTTGCTAAATGATGGCCAAATGACCACTATTGGATCACACCAATGGAGGCGATATGCTTTAGATCTTTCTTTTATTTCTCCATCACTGGCTCTGAACTGTGATTGGACAGTGTATGATGACCCGCTAGGTAGTTACCATCTTCCAGTAATAATTAAAATACTTATTCACAACAATTCACCTTACACTTCATTTCCATTAGACTGTTCAGCTATGAAAACTCATTTAAACTTTCGTCGTGTTAATTGGAATAATTACAAAAATGTAGATACCCTTCTACAAGAATTTAATATAGATACCTCAAACTCTAAAGATTGCTATAAAAATCTTATTAATTTTAGCTGCTCGGAATTCATCACCAGTGTCCAGTTTTCGTAATAATAGTTCATCACCAGGCATATTTAGGAAAAAAAGAATTCCTCTCCCATGGTGGAATGAAAAATGCAGCCAGGTTGTAGAGTGCTCTAAAGAAGCGTATATTCAATTTAAAAATGATCCAACTGAATGTAATTACATCAATTTCAAAAAGAAGCAAGCTCTTAAAAAGCTTACATTAAAGCAGCAAAAACAAATTAGTTGGGTTGCATTATGTGAATCCTTCAACAGAACCACGCCGATTTCGCATATTTGGACTATCATGAAAAAATTTAATAAAACTTTCGTACATAGTTTCTCAAACAATAACATAAGTTGGGTCTTCGAATTCCTTAAAAAATATACGCCTGATACCGTTGAGTCTAACTTGAATTTACATAGTTATGTGCATGCTAAGAATAGCGAATTTCTGGTAAAACCATTTTCTTTTCAAGAATTACAGTCAGCTATTTCATCTAGGAGAGATACAGCTTTTGGCCTTGACGGGATTCTTTACAAAATGTTAAAAATGCTTTCTAATAAATCTAAATCAGTTCTTTTAAATGTGTTCAATTCTTTATGGTCTCAAAATATAATTCCTGATGATTGGAAATCAGATTGTCTTATTCCAATATTAAAACCAAATAAAGAGAAACATTGCCCTGACTCATATAGACCTATAGCACTTACATCTTGCGTTGGTAAAATTTTTGAACAAGTTCTAAAACAAAGGCTAGAGTTTTTTGTTGAATCCAATCATATACTAGCCATGAACCAGTTTGGGTTTCGCAAAGGTCGATCGTCAAGAGAAAGTATAGCTCAATTACAATTAGACATCTTTCAATCTGTGAAGAAGAATATGTCGTTTGCCGGAGTCTTTTTTGATGTTGTTGGTGCATTCAATAATGTCAATCATCATATTTTGTGTAGGGAATTAGCTTCCATTGGGATTCCTATTAAATTTATTGATTTTATTTTTTCCTTTCTTCACGACAGAAAAGTTTATGTTAAGATTAACAATCAATTGCTCGGTCCCCGCTCATCTTTTAAGGGAGTTTGTCAAGGTGGGATTTTAAGCCCACTCTTATTCACTTTGTATATTCATAAACTTAATCTTATTTTGGGCTCCAAAGTCCGAAACCTTCAGTTTGCGGACGATTTGGTGATATATAGCTCTGGAATGAATGCAAATGAGGTTATGCGAAATCTAAATGATTCGCTTTCTAGGTTCTCAAATTATTTCAAATATTTAAATTTAGACATCAGTCCTGAATAATCTAAAGTGTTAATTTTCCACAAAATCAAACAAGCTCAGTTTAAAATTTATTTTAATAATATTTCATTTTGAATATGGCTTTATTTGCTTTGCAGCTAATGATCAACTTGTAAGAAAATTGGAAGTAATTCAAAATAACAATTTAAGACTTATTACTGGTGCTATAAAAACCACGCCCATTAATTCCCTTCAAGTGGAATGTAATATTCCACCGTTGAATCTTCGCTTCAAGTACCTAAAATACAGGTTTATCTTAAAAATGTTAGCCATTGAGCCCCATCCTTTGTTTCAAAATTTGGTACAATTTTACAGAAATAATCAGGCTTTGGCCTCTTCCTCCATAACTCCCTACATTCTTCATGATTTTTCCTATATGGTTGACTTTAATCAGCAGTCTAATATACATAGAAGCTCAGATCATTGGGCATGCTACTCAGACGATTTTGATAGTAAATTCACTTCAATGGTATTTCATATTGATCCCGAGAAAAAGAATAAACATGAAATCTGTGAACAACTGGCACGATATATTGATTTTACTCAAATATACACTGATGGTTCAAAAACTGATAACGGCGTTGCCGCAGCTATATACCTACCGCACATTAAAAATGGATTCGGAGTGAAATTGCCACAAGAAATGAGTATCTTTTCAGCAGAAGCACTTGCTATATCGAAAGCATTAACTTATATTTCGGAACACCCAGCTGATTCCCCGGAAAACAAGTGGGTCATAATATCTGACAGTATGAGTACTCTAAAAGCTCTTCAATCAAACAAACTAGACTGCCACACCAATTATATTATTTACGATATCAAGAATCGCTACTCCCAACTTCATAAATTAAATGTACATATTATCTTTATGTGGACTCCATCTCATGTCGGAGTGACAGGAAACGAAAATGCCGACTTCCTGGCCAAGGCGATCGTTGAAAGTAATGCTCCTGAGTCTACTGTACCTGTGCCAAACTCTGATTTCATTACCAAACTCAAACAGAATTTGAAACAAGAATGGTTTAGTTATTGGCAACAAACTCTTGCAGTTAAAGGTTCCTGGTACGGATCCGTTAGTGGAAGGATTGGACGTGCCTGGTTCTCTAAGTCAAACATGTGGAAAAGCAGGAAATTCTATGTTATAATGACACGTCTTAGATTTGGTCACTGTCGCTTCGGATCACATCTTCACCGTATGCAAATTATTTCTTCGCCAATTTGTAATATCTGTAATGCCGCTAATCAAACACTGGATCATATATTTTTCGATTGCCGCGCCCATATTATACAACGCCTTGCCTTTATTGATAAACTGTTGCTCATCTACAAACCAGAAGATATCCCGCGTACCACTGTTGACTTATTGAAGAATTTTGAAAATTATCAATATATTTACGATTATATCTGCTCTACTATTGAAGATATTTAGAGTGGTAAAAATATGTATCGGACTTGGAACAATACACGGACTAAGAAATATATTACACGGACATGACTCCTCAAATGTGACGTGGCTTCGGCCTTATAAAACAAACAAAAAGACTTGGCTTCGGCTGAAACAAAAACACGCAAGACTTGGCTTAGGCCTTAAAAAAACAAAACTACGGAAGACTTGGTTTCGGCCTTAAAAACATGAAAAACGGAAGACCTGGCTTCGGCCTTAAAAAACAAAACTACGGAAGACCTGGCTTCGGCCTGAAAAATCAAAACTACGGAAGACTTGGCTTCGGCCTTAAAAACAAGATATACGGAAGACCTGGCTTCGGCCTTAAAAAACAAACCTACGGAAGACTCGGCTTTAGCCTTAAAAACAAGAAATACGGAAGACCTGGCTTCGGCCTTTCGAAACCTCGGAAACGGAATAAGAAGATGTAAACACTGAAGACATGGCTGTACGGCTTTGATTGCTATTGCCTTTCCTTAGGGATAAAGACGGAAAAAAAAAACATTCCTTTTCTTCTCGAGTTTCGTGAATGTACTAATAATATTAAACTAAACTGCACATCAATAATACTGATTTTCACAGCAAATATACTGATTTTTACAGCAAATATCAGGGCAAAATACTGCGGTAGCTTAGGTGAAAGGCAAAGGGGGTGAGCAAAGCGAAGCCCCCCTTTATCCTTCGTATTAGGTTGAACATGTAAGTACAGCAAAAATACTTAAAACAAAAAAAGTGTATTTGCTGAACCTATTTTGCTGTGAAAATTAGTATTTTTGATGTGCGATTAAATATTTGCCTATTTATAAGCCCTAGTAGCCGGAGCTAAGGCGATTTCGAAATAATAATGCGAAATAGGTCACTTGCGTAGCGAAGTTATGTAAACATAACCTCAAAAATGAGGTTATAAAAAGTTAATATTCTCAACAATGGTTCATTACCTTGTAATGGGAGTAGTGTCAGGGGGATGGGAGGACCCCCCCCCCCCCCCCAAGGCGATTTCGAAATAATAATGCGAAATTGGTCACTTTCGTAACAAAATTATACCTAGGTACTACAAAGTTTTTTATCACATATCACATATAACATAGGTAAATGTCTGTCTTCGTTTAGCTTTGGAATTCTTTGAGACATCATGTCGCTCAGGTTCACAAGTTATGTCATCTCCGAAATTGACACCATCATCCTCAGATACGAATGTTATCTGTTTCAAGATTTGGTCAGCCTCCTGAGCCTGATTTCTTAACTTCATAGCGCCTTGGAGCAGCGAGTGGCATTTGAAGCACAAGAATCTTGGCAAATGCTTATCTTCGCCTAGGTGTATGCCAGCGATTAGCGATAAAGCTTCCCTAATAATAAGAGTGGCTTCCCCGAAGATCGGTAATTTGCCTCGGTCCAGGCAAACTCTACACTTGGCGGTATAATCCATGGTTCCTCGTTGTTTAGCCTTTTGATGGTAATTGTGATCCGTGTTTTGAACAGAAGAAAGCAGAGCAGTGCTCGAAACACGAGACTGTCCAGCCTGGTTACTTAACCCAGAATGGTGTCTTTGCAGCATGCTCAACGATGAAATAAATGCTGTCGTGAAGAAACCACAGTAAAGGCTGGTCGTCAATCAAACCAAAACTCAGTAAATTATTAGTAAGAGACCCATTTGAAAAAAAGTCTTCAAATAACGATTTTCGTGGGACTCACTTCCGCCATACGGACTACTGGTATGTTCTTATTCAGCATGTTTTCATGAACACAAAAAGTGCGGTAGTCTTTTCCTGGGGGTATGGGGGGGTAGCTATGACGTAGCAAAGATGGCGGCCGGGCCTATTCTATTATGCGGTATATCTAGTAAACTACTGGACCGATTAACTTAAATAGGGTGTCAAATGAAAGATTATTTAATGAAAATAATTTTATTTTAACAAGTCAATTATGTAAAGCTAGCACGAAATGAAATATTTTCAAAAAACAGCATTTTGTAAAATAAAACTTTTTTTACTATGTAAACTGTTCGGTAACCGTTAGAATTTTGGAAATTTAGCTTATTATAAAACTTATAGTTACTTCTATCAGCTTTCTAATGAACTTTAAATCATCACAATCAAGCTATAAACAATAGAACTGCAGTCGTTTAAGTGAGCGTCGGTAGCGGCGAACTGACTACGATCAAGCGACCTTTGGTACGAATAATCATGAAATTATGTAATTGGACGGATTTTCTATAGAATGATAATACAATTCTGAATAAAAAGCATATTTTAATTAAACTTATTATTTAGATTTAGGTACGCAGGTTCTTATAAGTATTAAATGTAGTGTTTACAGTTATTTTTAATGAATGATTAGCATAATAGGCCAGCGAACTTTAAGAATGATCACTTTAATATACATCACATAATATTGTCTACTAAATTTAATGCAAAAAAAATATTTAACAATATTTTTTATCTAATCATTGTCGTCGATCTGATCAATATCTTGTACATAATTAAACTGGTTAAAACATTTGTATCCAACATGGCATATCCCTTCCAAACACTTTTGTTTTTTGTCACTACATCCACAACGGGATGAACGACAACCAGCTTTACATTGACATGATATCAGTTAGAGGTCTTTCAATGAGATTGAATTTACTGATGAAGTAACTGGCAATAGAAAACTGTTGTTCTCAATCTTCCAGCCACAGTCTATGGGTTCAGGTAGCGTGAGCTTTGCCACGTTGGCATTCTGCCAACAAAATGCCTGGTATTTTGCTCTTAGGGCATGCTGGCGAAACGCTTGTCGAGTCGGCGGTAGTTTATCAAGTTCTCTGATGTTCTGGAACATTGCTGCTCTCAAATTGTCTAGGTTATCTAATTCTTGAAGCCCTGGTTTCTTGTTTGTATACATAAGAATGACAAATCTTTCAGCGTTAGAAAATTGTTCCTCTGTTAGCTGTTGGCTTAAACCAAAATTTGATAGTAATTGATAGTGTTTATTGAAAATCGACCAGCTTGATTTTTTTGTATGACATGACATTGCGCTCGTGGTATCACATCCAGTTAGACTGTGATAAGCCAGCAATGATTTCCGCTTATCATTTGTCATGTTTTCTTGTATATTTCTTAAGTCAATAAATTTTGGTTTTTTGTTAGTGCCTGATTTAATCCACACAACACTTGGTAGTTGTTCATAGAAGTGAAGAATGAGGAGTAGCACATCAGTGTCGCGACAGTTAACTATTAACCGCTCAAAGCCCGATTGTTTGCAATCAATTCCGTGTAGAATGAAACGGGTACACTCGGCGCCACGAATAAAGAGCTCTCGGAGAAACTGGCGGGGATTACTGCGCATGTGTACAGTCGCGGCATAATTCCGAAGTGCGTTTTTAGGGTTAGTGTGAAGGAATGAGTGTTCAGGACTTTCTTCACTTCTATTTTTTCTCTGTTTGATATTTTGTTGATTGGGATATTAGCCGATGTAAATAATGGACTTTGTGTCAAATAAACTATAGGTACTCTCTATTGACAACATTTGTTAACGTCAAGGTTGAAACCTATATATAAATAACCCCCTAGCATAGAATGCCCCTAGTCACTAGGGCCTAGTGAATATAGATACTTGTAGTAATAGTCGTGCACACTCTTTTCTTCCCGCTGACTAATAATTTGTAACAATTAAACCACAATTAAGTTTTTCATCAGACTTCTTCATCAGTATTTCATCAGACTCTTTTTTGATATAACAGTTCACATCGTAAACCATTTTTCTAGCTTGCCTAGTCAGTACTTTATTTTTCGGCATTTTCGACCGGGGCGAAAGATAACGTTGGGTAATATTGTATGCGACTGTACTCAAGAAGCTTCGAGACGTGCTTTCGGTGCGGGCATCGGTAAGCGACTGATCAACGAATCAGGTGCCGGCGCTGACTACCGCCCCCGTCGCTCCTCACTTCCCCGCGCCAAACACTTGTGAAAAGTGACTACTGCGCATTCAAGGACAAAGCTCTTTAGTCGTGGCGCCGAGTATATCAGCTTCTTCCTGAGTACTTCTCAAATGGTCCACATTTCTTTGTGTATTAGTACTGACTTGTTCTGCGACCGAATATCCACCTGAAGTTAGAAGTTCCTGTGTTTGTTGAAGTTTTGATGCTTGAATGGCAATTTCTTTTGATAGAAAATCAGATAAACGGGCTTTGTTTTCAGTTAAGTGTATGAATCTATTCCATTTAGCAGGCAGAAGTGTTTCGCGTCCTGATATTTGGTGCTCAATCGCAATGACAGATTTTCGTCGCTTTTCACGAGTGCCAGACTTGATAGAAGTTTTATTATATCGGTCGAAAAGAACGTGCACACTCTGGGAATCATTGGATTTGAAGTTTGAAACTACACACCTTACAAAAATGTCACTTAAGTCTCTAAATGTTTTGGCTCCTTTTGGTTTTCCAATACTTTGCACCAGTGCTTGGCCATCAATCAGGGTAGCAGTTTTCATATTTGCTTCATTAGTTATAGTCTCAAATGTGGATTGGTATGCTATCAGATTACTAAGAACTGCCTTTGGTGTGTATCTGATGGGTCCATTGGTATCAAAAAGAGATGGTGGCGGATCTCGCAATTCGTTTTTCATTATGTTCTTCAAATCAATTTGTCGCCCGCTCTTTATTGCAGAAAACATGTGACGGACTAACATATTTGTGTTCACAGTGTTAACTTTTTTTCCAGATTTTCCAGCTACGTTTGCAACATGTAAGTGCTTGAATGTTTTTGATTTCACTTTCTTAAGTGCACTGTAAAAGTCTGTTTGTTTTTCGATTACACGGTCCTTCAAAAAATCTTCGCATAGTTTAAGCCCACGGGATTGGGCTGAAAGTAGATCTTTTGCAATCTCATTAGAAGCTATCTCGCCGGTAAATATGTTACATAATGTTGTGTTCGTTTTGTCGAAAAGTTTTATTTTTTCAAAGGATTTCACTAGTTTTTGCACGTCAGCCTCATCTTTTTGAAGATTAGTAGCGAACGTTTTTTCAGAAGCTTCATTGTGATGAACTCCAAAAAGTTCTCTTCCCTTTTCTGACAAATGGGATCGATAATTAAAAGTAAGGCACCATCGATCACGTGCTGTGTCGTTTCTAGTTATTCCTACAAGACCACCAGCAATTTTATGGATCTTGTTAATGTGTTCGAGTGCTTGATCCGGCGACTTTTCATTAAATGTATTTCCAGTTCCTTTCACTACAAAGTTTCCATTCATGAATTGAATATATACCTCGTTTACGGTTTCTGACAAAGCTTGCATATCGACAAGATAGATTGTACCCCAGCGTGCATAATTGTTGTGATCGTAAACGAAAAATCATGGCAACATCTGTGCAACAGTTTCAAGGTGCAATGGCCAGTTACCTTCTCGTTCTGCACGTATAAAATTTAAAACGAGGCCGGCCAAGTCCAGGTATGATCTCCAAAACATGTACATTTGGTTTGCCTCATTTTCTTTATCGAATTCTTTGACAAGGTTGTAAATAACATCAGCTTTATCCTTTTCTAGGTTATCCCAGTTGCATATTAGTTCCAAACTGGGCTCATTATAATTGCCTAGGGTTTCTGTTTGCGTGATAATTTCTGTAGGAAATGTACCCTTTTCGCAGGCCCACTCTTTAATATTGCGAAACAAAACTCTCCACAAGGCATCTGTTGTCAATTTCATGGCTCGTACTGCGCGATTATAGTGCCTGCCATCCATAATATTAGGGCGGTAGATTCTCCATAAATACCAGCCTCAATCCAAACGTCTGAAAGGCCAGAGCTGCCAAAATTTTGGCCAATTACACGCAGAAAGTTTAGAACCCAATGAAATCCTCCAAGGCGTACAGTAACATCATTATAATTGTCATAGTACCACTGAATTTGCATAATTTTACAATAAAGTGCTTCGTCACAAGTCAAAACTGTGTGCTTTTGACCAAGGGCCTTGGACTTTGCAACGATTTAATACTGCTACCAATGTGTCTGTTTCATGCGCAGGATGATTAAGAATGGGAGTGTATCCAACAGTCGTAATTTGGTGAGATTTTTGAGTTAATATTTTATTCATGCGAAATGGACAAAATGTTGTCCGTTTTGGGTTTGATAAAGGTTCCATTATCTTCAAACTTTTTTAAAAGATGATTGGCTAAGGCAGTGTCAACGCGCATTAAAGTCTGATAGCTGATACAATTTCCAGCAGCATGTATCATGTCTACCAGAGACCGAGATCTAGTAGCCTGATGAATGGCTAATCCAATACTAATGTGCTTGGGTGTGAGATTTCGATTGTTAAAAGCGTATACTATATCTTGACCTATTGACATAACTTTATTTTCAATATCGTTTGGGTTTTTATTATTGTCACCTAAAATTAAATTTAACAGTATCTGCAAACTTTCAGGGACTATTTCTTTGGCTGCTTCTTTTGTAAAATCAGTTATATTATGTAAACCTTTTGAAGATTTCAAATCACTTTTTATTTTCTGAGAAACATGGTAGAATATTCTATTCATAAACTGGTCTTCTCCTATTTCTCCGACATTAGTCTGCGTCGGGATATTTTCACTACGTTCCTGGAAAAGATTCTGTAGTTGATACATAGTGTCAGCAACAGTTGTTTTTGGAAAAATAATGGTGGACTCATTTCGTCGACTTGATGAGGCAGTTTCAATGCAGTCTCCAAAATGCTCTACTATCCTTTTTAATAATAACTTTTTTGGATATTTAGGATCCTCTACGCCCATCAAAAGTAAGATATTATTAAAAGCTTCGGATAATGCCGTCAGTGAATATACGTGCCCTATAGCAAAACCTTCATTGATATTTTCAAGTAATTGTTTGAAAGCCTGGTCATGTAACGAGTAATTTTTAGATGTAGTATCTATGTATTGCTGACAATGTTTTTTTAAACATGACCTGTGATACATAACCTCAGCTGCAATAGGATTTAATGTCCCTAAACGACAGTTAATTATACTGTCACTCAGAGCAATTTTACGAATTTTTTCAGCTACAGTATCAGTTTGTACTTGTACTACATTTTCTTCGAGTATTTGCAATGATTTTCTTTTCTGACATAAAATGCACATATTCATGTTCATTACAGTTTTACTTCTTGACATGCGTTCATCCAGTTCTGTAATTAATAAAAGTACGTTATAGTTACAGTAACCCATTGTAATTAAATACCCTGAGCACACCGAGGGACATGTCCAATATAAAAATAAGAAACCGCATCAAAATCCGTTGCGTAGTTTTAAAGATCTAAGCATTCATAGGGATAGACAGTGGGAAGCGTCTTTGTTTTATATACAATGTGTCGTGATAAAAAAAAACAGAACTAAATACCTACCTGTTGCAAGTCTGATTGCTTCGAAACTTTTGCAGCTGATCTCTTTTCGAGTTTTTTTATGTTTTCTCGACTGGTGAATGAAGCATAACAATTTTTGTGCCATAATATTGTTTCCTGAATATCATCCATTGCTATGAGAAAAAAATGAGACATCCATTAAAGTAAAAGCCAAAGGTTAGGTTATTTATAAATGTAGCAAATAAATACCTGAAGTCAAGTGAAGTAGCAGCGAAAGAAACTAGTTATGTCTAACGAATGCTATTCTATTTATTGTAATTCTATATCTACCTACTACCAAACTTCTAAAAATAAAAATGCAGCAAAGCAAAGGTTTAAAGAGGCCTCCATCGGACAGGAGTCTTCCGAGGTCACCAGTATAAAAATAGATTTATTATTATAAGTATGTACTTACCTACTCTTGATCCGCAGAAATAAGTTTCCCCACGATAAATCATTGTTCTTCTTACGGATATCGAAGGATTCCTTAAATCGATCTAATCCGCTTTGTGTGGCTTTACTTAATACAATTTTGCTTTGTTTATTACAAATAAGACACAATTTCCAATTGTGTGATTGTCTTGGGGGCACACTTATACTACACACTGGTTCTATATCCATTTTTGTCAAAAAACAAACGCAAATAGTTTTGGTTCATGTTATATATCCTTGACTTGTGACCAAATTCAATAAAATGAATGAGGCGATGAACGACAGAGTTTACGGTGCGGGGTTTCCCCGGATCAGTCTCAGTGTTGCCGATGTAAATATTACGAACTACCTAGAAACCAGTTATAATTTTTAAGTTATAAAACTTGCACATGGCCGTTTATAACACTTTTTACTAATTTTGTTGTCATTCTATAGAAAATCCGTCCAATTACATAATTTCATGATTATTCGTACCAAAGGTCGCTTAATCGTAGTCAGTTCGCCGCTACCGACGCTCACTTAAACGACTGCAGTTCTATTGTTTATAGCTCGATTGTGATGATTTAAAGTTCATTAGAAAGCTGATAGAAGTAACAATAAGTTTTATAATAAGCTAAATTTCCAAAATTCTAACGGTTACCGAACAGTTTACATAGTAAAAAAAGTTTTATTTTACAAAATGTTGTTTTTTGAAAATATTTCATTTCGTGCTAGCTTTACATTAATGACTTGTTAAAATAAAATTATTTTCATTAAATAATCTTTCATTTGACACCCTATTTAAGTTAATCGGTCCAGTAGTTTACTAGATATACCTCATAATAGAATAGGCCCGGCCGCCATCTTTGCTACGTCATAGCTACCCCCCCCCATACCCTCAGGAAGTGACTACCGTACTTTTTGTGTTCAGGAATACATGCCAAATAAGTACATACCAGTAGTTCGTATGGCGGAGATGAGTCCCACGGAAATGAATCTAATTTCCATTGGGGACTGTACTATATATACTCTTTGCCAAAACTAAACAAACATGAAATAAGTTATTTCAAATAACACAACGAAGTACCAAATAGAGGTGTGTGTGTACCGGTTCTACAAAAACCGGTGAAAAACCGGAGAACGTCACTACCGGAGTTAAACCGGTGATTTTATTTTTTACCGGTATTTTCAAACACGCGCGCGGAACACTTTATTTTGCGTCTGAAAATATTGTATCCGAACGCACCTTAGTTTATGCAACTCAACTTAATTTTATGGGGAATCCCCATTGGGGATCTGCAGCCTTATGGCTATGCTATGAACTCATATAGACTTTTACGTTTGACACCTTGCACCAGCTTCAACTGTCAAATTGGTATCACGCAATGAGGGCTTTTCAATACGTCATTAAAAAAAAATACAATACCGCAAGTTACCGATAGACGGTGCTGACGTCACATAGTATGTCACAATTGACATGACATTCTCTGTGGTTTCTGTCACGTTGCTCGTGGCTGTTTTATTTGACTGACTTTGAAATCTGAGTCAGGCAGGGCACCCCCTAGGCAGTCATGTGGCTACTATTAGGTTAGTGTTGGTACCAAACCGATATCTGGGCAGTCTTGTGGCTACTCCCTAGAGTGTTTTTATGGGGAAATATTAAACTGCACATCAATAATACTGATTTCACAGCAAATATACTGATTCTTACCAATTTCACAAAACAATACATTTTGATGAATTCCCATTTAAATATGAGAATTGTCCATATCGCGGGAAAACTGATGGATTACTGAAAAGCCATATGAGAACACACACAAAAAAAAATACAGATTTCAGTGTCCAGAATGTCCAAACCGCTTTATGACTTGTAGCAATTATCAAAGACATTTTTAGACTCATGATGCTAAACCATTAAAGTATAAGTGTGACACTTGTAACATATCCTACACTACACCAGTTGGCTTGAAAAATCATCAACTTGCATATCATTTAGGAATACGAAATCATATCTGCAATATTTGTGGAGTAGAGTTTGGACATCGCAGCATAATGATGAAAATGAAGCATCAACTTAAAGTTCACAACAGGAAGAAATTACAAAGTGGTGGGCAGCCATCATACATAAGAGTAGAAAGAATAAAGGAACAGGAAGAAATTGAGCATTAGATTCATATTAAATGAACATGTGCCTAATTCATGCTTGTTTTGATTTAGAGTACTAATCTTATCACCTTGGTAGGTAAAGTCACAATTACATATGATAAAATCTTGTTCATCATCTATTTCCTAATGACCATTGTTTTTTTTTCGGGTAGTAGGTATTTAAATGTATGATTAAATCTAGTTTTTGCTTGGCAAAAGTACTTGTTTTGCCTCACTGAATTACTGAATATTGACAGAAAATGAGTGCGACCAGAAATACTGGCTTCTTCAGTCAAAACTACTAAATGTGGCTAGAAATATAAAAACTAACATGAAATACAAACCGAGCCTTGGCTTTTGTTGTTCTTACATGTTCAACCTAACCCGAAGGATAAAGGGGGCTTTGCTTCGCTCACCCCCTTTATCCTTCATCATAATCTGGGCGAAGTGGTGGGTCAGCCTACCCGGTGGATCCGGGTAGGCTGACCCACCACTTCGCCCAGATTTTCTTTATTTAGCTTATGAGCTGTGCCGGCTGGATGGCATTCCGGCATATCTCATCCGGGATTGTCGTATGACTTTAGCAGAACCGTTGTGCTACATTTAAAACCTATGTCTGATAGCCTCAGTCTTCCCAGATAGGTGGAAAGTAACACGGGTAATTCCAGTACCAAAGGGGAGGGCCAGTGCAAATGTAGATGGGTATAGGCCAGTGGTAGTGCTTTCAACGCCGGCCAAGGTTTGGGAATCTGCTATCCAACGTGCAATCACAGCCCAGATTGAGCCACAACTAGCGGATGCTCAGCATGGTTTTCGCTCATCTCGTAGTACCACCAGCTATCTCCTCAACTTTATGTCTCAAGTTATCCCAGCAGTTGACAGTGGGGGACAGGTGGATGCGGCGTACTTTGACTACAAAAAGGCCTTCGATTTGGTTGATAATGATGTGCTGTTAAAGAAGTTATCGGACATCGGTTGTACTCCAAATCTGTTACGGTTCTTTATTAGCTACATGAGCGATAGAAAACAATATGTGGAATACAATGGCCATCGTTCGGATACATATTTCACCAGATCTGGAGTAAGTCAAGGCAGTAATTTGGGCCCTATTGAATTTATAATAATGATAAACGACTTGCCGAAAGTTGTAAAAAATGCTAGTTGTTTATTATTTGCGGATGACCTAAAACTCTCTTACCAAATAGGTAGTGCGTCAGACTGTAAGAGATTGCAAGGAGACATAGACCGGGTAGTTCAGTGGAGTACGGACAATAGACTGGAGTTCAACGTCTCCAAATGCGCTCTTATATCCTTCACAAAGAAAGTATATCCAATCATCTCAGACTACACATTGGGAGATAAGAAAATAGAGAGAGTTGATGACGTCAGAGACCTAGGCGTTCAGTTGACTTCTGACCTCAGCTATAGTAAGCATATTGAGAATATCTGCAAAAAGGCTCTTAGGAACCTAGGGTTCATCCTTCGAATGGGGCGTACCTTCACAAACATTACAGCTAGTGTGAGTCTCTATAATGCTTTGGTTAGGATTCAGCTAGAGTCAAACGCAATAATATGGGCACCCCATGATACAAAATATCGGCTTATGGTCGAACGCATCCAAAATAATTTTATGCGATATTTGTATATGCGGCAGTATGGAGTTTATCCATTTTATCCTTTAATGTATCCTACAATATTTATTTTAGGAATGGTGGGGTACAATGAGCTGAGGGTAAGGAGGGACCTGGCTCTGGTAACATATGTGCACTGCGTCCTGGTAGGCAGGATCTGCAACCCCGTAGTGCTGGGGGAGTTGCGAGTGTGCGTGCCGGACGGGTACGTCTGCCGCCGGCGCCGGCCGCCGCTGCTGCTGGTGCCGCGCGCGCGCACGAACCTATTGGCGCAGGCGCCGCTCACACGCGCCGCACACGCTCTAAACCTTATCTCGGATCACGTCGACCTATTCCATGTTGCTCGGAGTGAATTCAGAAGAATGGCGTTGCTTGTACTGTGCTACAGTGAGCACCTATTATAGTTTATTTTTATTTTATTTTTTAAGTAAAATATGATGTTTGTATGATACATACCATACCCATCGAATTGGGCCTAGCCTGTTATGATAGGTATAAGTGGAAAATAAATGAAATGAAAGTTCAGAGCGAAGAAAACACTATCAAGAAATTCTGCTGTTTATGGTCATTTGTTCAATAGCTTCTTTTTATTTAATTAATCAGGTTAGGTACCGAAAATGGGGCGAATAGGGATCCAGGGGGGAATAGGGTAATGAAAGATGGTTTTGTTTGCAGTCCGTTTCTGCTTTGGAGAACATGTTTATTGTAGTCGGGTACCTATAGTGGGTTCCACACAACACGATTTCACGGCTGTCAGGTTGGCGACTGAATTGGGTCAGATTAGCCGACCAGATTGCCATCCACACATACACAACCACATATTTCATTATAATTTGTTTTCTGTGTACCAGACGGACGTTGAAAAAATGCCGCCTGTACCCTAATGAGCAAGTTTCAAAAAGTAGGATTGGCTAGAAGTTTGTCAATAATATCAAAGAAAAAGTGGGCCAAAAAATGGTTGTTAAAAAGGAAACAACTTAGTCATATGATGGTTGGAGAGCTGGACAGTAAATTCTCGCTCATTTCGTATTGTTGACTCATTTTCATGTTGTCCGTAGTCGTCAGCCAATTTAGGAGAATAACAAGAACACACCCTTACAGTACCTACGCCTCTACTCCGTAGGGCTGTCGGCGTTGGTTGTTTTCTCACACCCCTTCCAGGGTGCGGGGTTGCGGTGCCGGGGCAATGGCCCCCTTCCGCGGTGTCTTCCGCTATCCGTGACTACGGCCAAGTCATTGGGTGGCTGAGGTCTTCTTCAGATAGGGGGTGAGGCCTCAATCTGGGGGTGGTGCCGGCTCGGCAACCAGGTCTCAGGGTAGGCGGCGACGGTCAGGCGGGCGCGCGTGGTACGGCGTCAGGCCTCGCACGAGCGGGTGTTGAGAGCCGTCCGCCCGTGCGAACTTGTTCGTCGCCAACCTCTGGACGAACTTATCCAATGTCTCCAATCCTAGGTCCCTCGCGATCGTTGCGTTCCTCAAGTAGCGAGGCGCACCGACGATGGTACGCAAGGAAAGGTTTTCTTGGGCCCGGAGTCTCTTCTTGTTGGACTCCGAGCAGAGGGCGTACCATGCCGGCGAGGCATACGTGAGGCGGGACCTGATGTACGTCTTATAGATCCCGAGCTTCGACCGCAGTGGCAGGCTGGAGACCAGGATTGGACGAAGCTTCGCCCGTGCAGCCCGGACCTGGTTCACGACGTTGTCGACGTGTTTCTTCATAGAGAGCCGGCGGTCTATGGTGACCCCCAGACATTTCACGTGTTGCAGCCACCCAATGTCCTTATAAGCTACTAACTCCGAGTCTGCTGAACATCTCTTTCTCGAAATCGTGCTTCACTACAACAAGGTCCTCCTCGGTGTTCTTTATAGTCCCTCTCTTCGCATCGATTAATTCGAATCTTTTTAATCACTCTTCAATTAACTGACACCACTTTATAATGATTCCCTCATTCTTGGTGTTTTTAACACATGTCTCCATAAAAACAATCCACGGTCTGCCAGACTCAAGTCCATGGTTGACTCCTTTAATCTGCATATTCTGCCGCTTGATGCCACCCATTTCCAACCTCATTGCTCTCCCTCGCTTCTCGACATTATGATCATTTCCAATTTGGACAAGGTCGCAATACACGGTCAACTAAATTCTCCTTTCTCTTATCATGACCTCATCTATCTTTCTTATAAGATAAGGCCTCTCTAGAGCAGAGAAAAATCCTTTATATCCGGAACTTTAGAAGGCTTATTCCACAAATCCCCTACGACTATCCTGCGAAGGGGATTTGTGGACTTTTTGACAATTTTTGTCCTTAAATCCTCTTTCGTCGATACAACGCCGAGCAAAAGGGATTTCTTGTGTCTAATGGCCAAAAGGAACAGAGCCAAGTGTCCGCAAGAATCCGAGAGATGACAATTTCCTCTCTTACAAATTAACAACAACAACAACAACAAGTAAGTACTCGAAAATGCCCTTATTTGGTTCTGTCAGAATACCCTCGACATAGTCTAAGCCCTCGACATATGATCAGGCAGCATGACTATGGAGCATGGGGGGACCAACACCAACATGTGCTATTGATCTCATCTATAGGTACCTATCTACACAGTTTTCATTTGATCCAATACCTACTTATAGGACTCGTAATTTAATAGGTATTATAACACCTTAGAGTGCCTTCGACCTTGTAGACGTAATGTCGTAATCAAATACACGCGACCAAATAAATTCTCTAATTTAATTATTTCTACATTAACGACATACCTACATACTTTTAATACATTGCAGCCACAACAAAAGTAAAAGTGACCACCTACATACCTACAAAACGATTACTTTTACTTTTCATATTTAATATCTTCTTACATAATAATAACTAACGCTTCATTTGAGAATACCAAGCGATTAAAACAAGTGTATTTAAACCACGAGATAAGATCGGAAGTTATGTAGAGTTGCTCTTAATTTGATGGCTTTATATATGCGACATTAAACTTGGGTATTTTATTAAATGTGCTCTGGAACACAAATACCTCTACTTAATTATACTATACACTCGATATTAAACATGCAAATACAGGCAATGTATCTAACATTGCTTCTGGCCGCACAGTGGGATACCCTGTCTCGTAGAAACCAGAGACAGAATAATGGAAATATCCAGAGTTTTTTCGGATTCCGTACCTTAAAAGGAAAAAGTGGCTAAGGGCGAGTCGGACTCGCCCATGAAGGGTTCCGTTGTAGCAAGTAATTATGTGACTGGATGTTTGTGTTGTATATTTGTTTTTCATAGTGTTTGATGAAAGACAAAGTATTAGTAGTAGTAGTAAGTAGTATCTTTGCGGTTTTTAATAAAAAAAAAATCTTAAAAACTGCTTATTTTATTTTGTTCAAACCAATTTTCGTTGAAAGTGTGTATTGAGAATGAGAAACACAGCATACATTTTTGGTGATTTTACACTTTCTCACTTTAAAAGTTAGAAGGGAAGGGACAACCATTTTTCCACTTTGGAAGGGTGAGGAAAAATGTTTTCAGGAACGTCAACGTCATTTTTTAAGACCTATCTTAGGTTTGACGAAAAAAAAATGTTTTGTTTCAGTTCCATGTATGGGGGAAAGCCCCTTTTAATTATTTGATTTTTTGTATAAAAATCGTAAAACGGTTTACAGAATACATCTACATACCAAGTTTCAGCTGTGTTGTCTTAATAGTTTCTGCATAAAGTTGCTGTGTGTGACACACGGACGGACGGACAGACAGACTTGACGAAACTATAAGGGTTCCTTGTTTCTCTACGGAACCCTAAAAAGGAATCCTAATAGGATAATAATATATAATACCTTGAACACCATTTACACACATTGATCTAGCCCCAAACTAGGATTCCCTGTATCTCGAGTACTAGACAACGATACACGTACTTATATGTATAGATAAATATTATACTTAGATAGATAACCAACCATGACTACGGTACAAACATCCGTTCTCATCAAACAAATATTTGCCCCCACCGGGACTTGAACCCGGGACGCTTGGCTTCGTAGGCAGCGTCACTACCGACTCGGCCATTGGGTCGTCATATAATCATCAGGATAACTTCGCTGTCCGTCTGTCCGTCAGTCTGTCTGTCTGTCAAGACCCTTTTTCTCAGATACACGCAGATATATCAAGTTGAAATTATTATCAATCACTCATTACTGTAGAGTCTACAGTAATGAGTGATTGATAATAATTTCAGCTCCAATGGTCTACAGTGTAGACCATTGGAGCTGTAAAAAAATCAAACTTCTAAGACCACGCAATCAAACAATACAGCCGTTTTTCCGCAAATTTTATGAATTTGCTTGATACTAGCAAAGGAATCAAAACCGATTGGGTACTTCCCGTTGACCTAGAATCATCAAATTTGGCACGAAGCAAGCAAAAACAAAGGGAAAAACCCGAAAACCGTAAAGAGGTTTGAACATATTTGTATGAAAGCTATGCCAACTCGCTGTGTCACCCTCGCGGCCATGTTTTTTTTCCAAGTCTTTCGGGCACAATTAATGTGCTTTATATGGATAGAGCACATATAATTGAAGAAAAAATGTCGTGCAATATGATACCCTAACGTGTCGCGTTTGCGAGAAAAATGGGAGTAAAGGCTATGTTAGTAGCTGATGTTTACTTCCAATTTTATCGTAAACTCGACACTTTAGCGTATTATATGATATGATATTTGGGTCATTCTTTTTTTAAACCTACAAAAAGGTGTCTCCACCAGTAAGTGAAAAAAAAACAAGAAAATTACCATTATTTTCTTCTTAATTCTACTTCAACATGCACTGAACTATACACCCAACGGCTGTGTTCAATTAAATAATATATGTTTTTAATCATTTCATTATAAAAAGTACGTTAGAGAGTCGTAAATCCGCGTTACAAAGGTGTAATTCATACAAATCATAGTTGTCTCCCGCAACCTCGGCTTGCGTTTAATCCATAATATTACGAAAAAATTATATGATGACACAATATGTAAAAATATCTTTTAACTCCTAAATATGTTACCTATTATGTAATAGCGACCAATGTTTTTTGTCACTTCTTTTAAAATATTTAAAAAATCACAAATACTTGTCTCCTACTACATGATGTTTTATTTCGTAAATTCTGTCACGTGGGTTGTCCTTTGAAATACGCGTATGCGCTGCTCGACTTTGTCGCTTACGATTGGAGATTTAGGCCTCCCTCCCCCCTTGCTACGATTTCCCCTCTGAGATCCAGAGACAGAGCGTCAGTCGCCCGAAAGCTGTGATAGGAGGTGCGTGTGTTTATTCGGCGACCACTTCGTCACGTAAGTAATTGATTCAAAATATAATAACTACATTTATTTTTTGTTGTCTACACATACGTAATAAGAAATATTTTATTGCCAACGTGTAAATTATATATTTTATGTTAACTATTAAATGTTATCGACCTTGCAACAATTTTTTACCCCTCCGTCACATGACAACTCTGTCACGAGTTTTTTGTGACGTAGTGGTAAAGTACGTGACGGAGGGGTAAAATAAACGATATTCATGTTCTATTTTTGCTGAATACGAGAAATACTGAAATAGATACTAGTTATTATGGTAATTATTACAACGGAAAGTGTTAAAACTATTTTTCTATCTTCTCGTATGTTTAAGTACTTGTTTACTTATTTTATATTTCCAGGTACCATCATGGCAAAAAGAAGACTTTAACATCAGCAGAAAGACAGAGGCGCTGTCGAGAGAAACGAAAAAATGATCCCGAGAAGGTAGCAGAAGTAAAGCGGAAGGATTTAGAAAGATACCATGCTCGAAAGAAGCTACTGGCCGACATGACCGTGCGAGAACACCGAATCAAGAAGCGAAAATGGCAAGAGGCAAATAAAAAAAGAAAGGAGAAGAAAAAAATGGTTGAAGAGGTTCTTTTAAACACGCCGGCTCCATCACCAATACCAGAAAACCCACGATATAATCCTTATTCTGCAACACCGACTCCCTCTGAAGTATCTACTCGTAGTTCAAGGGGAAGAAAGAAAGTGAAAAGGGATAGAACAAAGTTATACAGAGCTAATATTCAGTTTCAAGAAAAAATAGACCAGTTGGAGAAGAAAGTTCGAAAATATAAGAAGAGATTGCACAGAATAACTAAAAAAGACAGCAGCAGCAACAAAGATAAAAGCAATAGTGAGAATAAAAAGAAGTACAGCGTTCTTTCTAATGCCATTAAAGAACGATACAAAACTGTCAAAAGTCGAGAAGCAAAACGCCTCATCCAATCGGTACTTCAAACCCGTATCGTAAAAGAGTCCAGAATGCAGATCGAATTGGTAAAAGACACATTAGGTGTAGACCGACCTTTAACATACAAGAGCGTTCTACCAAAACATACTGATCTTGTACTGAAGATTCGTCAGTTCTTCTTGCGGGATGATGTAACGAGAGCTACAGCTGGTAAGAAGGAGACAGTCACGCACAAAAAACAAAAAGTACAGAAAAGGTTTTTATTGGACTCCATGAAAAACCTGTACAAAGCCTTCTTGAAAGAAAATAGTGGCTTCAAATGCCACTACAGCTACTTCACTAAACATAGGCCATTTTATGTGAAACGACCTACTGTAGATGGAAGAGATACTTGCTTATGTAAGTTACATGCAAACGTAACCTATGTGGTTAATACATTACATAAGAATAAAGTTATTGTGCAGAAAGACATGAATGCAGTCTTAGAATCACTAGTTTGTTCTGTTGATTCGGCATCATGTATGAAAGGAGTTTGTTCGGAGTGCAAGAAGCGGCGCATGGTTTATGACAAAAGTAACCAAACAGAGATTGTGGACTTGCGACAGTGGATAAGAAAAAGTGAAGTTGTAGAAAAGGCAGGGAAAAAGGTAAAGATTACGAAAAATATACCAGTAACTGAAAAGCTAACAGATGAAGAAGTGATCTATAAATTTGAGAGCGAGCTGAAAAACTTCAAAACGCACATCCACAACATCAGACATCAATACAAAGCTTACCGACAGTGCAGTGGCTCACAGAAAGTGAAGCAGCATTACATATAGATTTTAGTGAGAATTATGCCTGCAAATACTACTCTGAAGTCCAGTCCCACCATTTCGGTGGTTCTCGTAATCAAATCACCCTCCATACAGCAGTTATGTACCATTTTTCAGCAGAAGCACAGACAAAAGAGATAAATTCATACTGCACAGTGTCAGCAAATCAGAACCATGGACCTTCCGCGATGTGGGCTCACCTCCATCCAATTCTGTCGGAATTAAAAGAAAAACACCCTGCAGTAACAACAGTTCACTTCTTTTCTGATGGACCTGCAACCCAGTACAAGCAAAAGATAAACTTTTACCTAATGGCAAACAGGTTTTTCGAAGAATACGGGTTTCGCAAAATATCCTGGAACTTCTTTGAATCAGGGCATGGCAAAGGAGCTGCTGATGGTGTTGGAGGAACAATAAAACGCCAAGCTGATGCCATAGTAGCTAGAGGAAACGATATTGCAGATGTATTCCAATTATTTTCCGCACTTCAAGATGCCAGCAAAATTAAACTGTTTATGGTGACAGACGAAGACGTAGAAAACGTAGCAGCAACTATTCCAAGTAACATTGTGCCCCTGAAAGGAATAATGCAAGTCCACCAAATGTTCACGGAAACTCGTGGAATATTAAACCATAGGGTATTAAGTTGTTTTTGTGAACAGTTCTGTTCTTGCCACGTTCCTAAAACTTATCGGCCTCTGCCTGAAACCCAACAACACAATACTGTGGACGAGTTGTCATCTAGCAAAAAAGAAGACGATACAATTCATGAAGTGGAAGATATCTCGCTCGCTGACATAACAAACACAATTGGGATGCCCCGAAAAAGTTTTTACGATACTGTGTATGGCCCAGATGATTCATCTGATGAAGATCAGCCTTTGGCTACGCTTAAAACAAAAGATCCATCTGATCCAACTGCCGTCTGTGGTACTTCATACCAAACACTGCAACCAGAGGACATTCATCCAACAAAAATAAAAGACGGAGTACACGTAATGGTTAAAGTACGAAGCGAGAGGAAAATCGAATACACTTACGCTGGAGTAGCAAAATGTACCGTTGATGAAGAAGGTGATGTCTTGGTAATGTTCCTAAAAACAGTCGATGATAGTGGAAGACTGTTTAAGTTGGTGGAGAGTGACGTATCGGATGTTCCTTTTGATGATTTGATTAAAGTCTTACCGGCTCCGAATGTTATTAAAAAGGGAAAGAGACAATATTTCCAGTTCGAAGAGTCACTGCCAGTATTTGAAAAATAAGACATTCTATCAGTGGCTTCGAAATTGAAATATTGTCTTGCTAGACTAAGCTATTGATAGTGATGTTTTTTTAATGTTTATGATAATTTAAATTTAGTTGTCAAGTTAAACGAGGTTTATTATTTATTTGCGACAAGTGAGTAGTCATTTAATTCCTTAAAATACAGATCTCTTATTCCAAGGGTTCTCAAATGTGATTTCATTAATTATCTAAGTTCGATCTCATGTTATTTAATATGACAAAGTTGAAGACTGATAAAGATTTATAACATTATAAATGATTCTAAATAAATAAACCTGTTTAATTCCAAAACGCAGCCTGGTATCCCCTAAATAACAACTCTGTCATATAAGTTACCACTTTGTCACGATGTTGTCTCCTGGTAGAAATTTTATTTTCGTCGTTTAAATATTTTGATATGACTAGTGCAACTATGGAAAATTTATACATATAATAGATGATGATATTGCCGTCTGTGATATACATATTTATTTGTAAATGATACTAAAAATTGTTTTATAGCAAAAATATACTTTATATAATCTGAAAATGTGACAGAGTGGTAAAGGATCATGAAATAAACATATTTTATAAATGTAAATGTATTGCTTTACTGTGCATTCTAAAAGTTTACTTTCTTAATTAATGTATCACTAAAGTACAAGATATTTGACGAAGAGTATTCGATAGAATAAAATAAAAGGTTTCGTGACGGAGGTGTATTTTTTTTTGTCGAATTCATCTTTCAGGTCCTGAAAATCTTACAAAACTGCGTAAACTTCTCGGCCGACAACTTTTTCGGATAGAATAGAAATTTCTCTATCAGAAAATATATATTGAATGACGTAGAAGCTTTTTTTTTTTTTTCAAAATTGAGAAAATGTTATGTCAAATTGTAGGTTTAAAAGAAGAACGACCCATTTATCGTTTGTTTTTGTGTCCTCTATTCATATATACGACACTAAAAGTGCGCAAAAGACTTGAAAAATAAAAATAAATGGACGGTGGTTGCCTATACCACAAATGTACTAAGCGCTTTGTAGTTCCTTGATTCCTTCACAAAAAAGCAATTTGTGCGGAACCCTCGGTGCGCGAGTCTGGTACTCGCACTTGGCCGGTTTTTATTTTTTACATACTACTCTATTAATAAACGTCACGCCTGTTCTCATAGAGGGCGGCAGAGGCTCATTTGCGCACACGTTTAGCCACAAATAACATTTTTGAGAGACAGTGGGCTAGCTCATCGACAAAGCGATGGAGATGTGAAGGTTTCCTCAGGATGATGTCCATCACCGCTAGAACGTCCGTATAATAAATGTAGCCCATTAATGTCCCCACCGAGGGGCACAGGCCTTTACCCGGATACGAGTAAGAGTAAGCCATACTCCACCACGCTGGCTCAGTGCGGGTTGATGTAGGGGTTTTACGACCACTATACTACGTAGCGATAGTAGCCGGGACCTACAGCTTAAGGTGCTACGAAAAAGAAAATTGGGTTTTTTTCATATACATTTACTCCACCATGAAGTCATCTACAGATTTATTTTTTGGGTTAACGTTCATTGAGTATTTGATTAAGATTTTCACTAAAGGGAAACGCGATAGGATGAAATTTTCTCGATAGAATTTAATTACGAAAACCCCTCTAAATTGTTTTATTTTTTCCTGTAATTCTGAAATCCTAACTAATTTCAACGTGGAACTGCGATCAAAATGTAGATATTATGTATTTGCAAAATCTCCTTATTTTTTTTTATCAAAATAGCATAGTTTATTTTTAAACAATTTTTCTGTGGTTTATCGCTACGTTTTTTAATTTTTTCCCGATTCCGTCCCTCTCACACTGCGGGTCTTTACGCCTGGAGTAACGGGGACCTTTGCACGGACGAGGTATCCAAAACACTGAACGTCCGATACTGTACATAAGATAAATTAATTATCTCATTGGTACATGGTCAGGTATCGAACCTGCATCTCCTGTGTGAGAAGCAAGCGTGAAACCCATTACAGCACGGAGCTCGTTACCATAATACAACGTCCGTATAAGCTATGATAAATAAGCAAATCCCACAGCGTTTAAAAAATATTTATACCCGACTATTTTAATAAGTATTTGTTACTACCGCCGTAGTCGTTTAATTAAACATTAATCCGATTCCTAATTTGAATTTACACACAAAATTGTTCACAGATTAATTCCTAACGAATCATTAAACTTCTCTGGGTTTGGCAGCAAATCCGTTCAATTGCTTCGATACATAGGTATTTCTACGACTCCATTAACCAATACTTAACAAAGATCAAAATCACTCCACTTTCTCCTCTGTCCAAGTAGGTGCCGGTTGCATAACGAGATAATCGGCCGCCTCGGCGGGGAATCGAACCGAGATCGCCAATTAACGAGAACCTTGCAGGTGCTTGTAGAGTTAGGAAGGTTTTAGGGGCGGCAGACGCATAATTTTTGGGTTCCGTACCTGAAGCGTGCCGAACGGGACCATATCACTACACCTCCCTCTCTCGAACACGCATGCTCTTAAACTCATGAGGTCATTCAAGGTGAAACAATTCAGAGGCCAAGAAATCTGACGCTGGCTGTAGTTTATTAACCGTTATAGTTTTTTTTCACAGAATGTTTCTGTTGCCGCTCCAGCAACACATAATAATGAGAATTCGTGTGCTAGTCTGACTCGCACTTGACTGATTCTATTGTATTTCATATTTGTATTTATATGTTCGTGGCAATAGGGGCGGTATTTGGTTGTATCTTTTTATATTACTTAAACAAAGGTTAATTTAAGGTGAATGAAAACCATGGGTCATGATACGAAAATAAAATTTCTTATTTCTTACTTAGATCATCTGGACCGGATAAACAAAGTTTGACGGACATACAAAATCATGCTGTCACTGTCTCTCGCTCGCGAAATAACAGCGTCAATGACATTTAAGGTGCCCGATCGAAGCTCGCTGTCTCCCTAACACACTCATGCGACACGTCGTCTGCTAAACCGTAAATATTCGTTTAACAATCAGTTTCACGTGAAAGTTTATTTATAATGATGTGATGTCCTAATAAAATAACCCCATAAGACATGACTATTTTAAATTTTCTGTTAACATGACGACCCGAATGGCCGGGTGACCCTGCCTACGAAACCAGGGGTCCCGGGTTCGAGTCCCGGTGGGGGCAAATATTTGTTTGATGAGTATGGATGTTTGTACCCTAGTCACGGTTGTTTATCTGTCTGAGTATAATATTTATGTATATAAGTATGTGTATCGTTGTCTAGTACCCAAGATACAGGGAATCCTAGTTTGGGGCTAGATAACAGATATCTCATCAGTGCTCTGTGGGCTAGATCAACGTGTGTAAATATTGTTCAAGGTATTATTATTGTTATTATTATTACATAAAACCCACTTATCATCAACGAAAGGATATATTATGTGGTACTTGTTATGTAAAGAAAGTTATCAAGTTAAACTTAATAAGTACTAAGGTTAATTTGACCCAACCTTTTGAGATAAAATCAGTAATTTAATTAAATATAATGGTGGACTTGTAACGCTAAATAACCGTTAATACGGTTTAAATTTGTGCAATGTTCTCATATCAAAACATGATGACACAACTACACACATACGTGGCCAAAACGAGAACTCCAGTATGATTTGCCATTTTTTTTTTTTTAATTTCAATTTCTTTTTTGCAATGGCACCTATGTTGGCCTTTGCTCCCGCTAGGTGGCGCTGGCGTAGTTGGAGGCAAAGAGTTTCATTTATCTGAGGTTAGGTTCAAAGGCACGTCACGTAATCTGTCCTTGACACTGGCAAAATTTACCTCAAGTGAGGTTAGCACGCCATATATTATAAGAAGTAAATATAATTAGTTGACAGATAGAAAGCCCCAAACAACACCAGCGCCATCTGCAATGAGATTTTGAGATTAGATCATTGTAACCTACAGTCAACATGCCATCTCGATACAAAGGTCCATCTGGGCAGATATTATACATATTAGGAATATTTCATTACGCATGCCTATTGACGCTAGCCGCTACGAATAACAGAGAACGATTGTCAGATAACGCCATGACTAGCTGTAACCATGGCTAGCAGTAACCATAGCTAGCAGTAACGGTGGCTAGCAGTAACCATGGCTAGCAGTAACTGTGGCTAGCAGTAACCATGGCTAGCAGTAACATCTCCCGGTGACTGCGTCACACAACACAGAGTTGTTTTTAGTCCGTATACTACTCGAGCTGATACCCGCTCAATGTGGAGGGACCCGTATGTAGCAGGGAGGTCTGATTCCAGGGCATGGCTAATAATTGTTAGAAAACGTCAGACAACCTAAACAAATCAGTCAAGTGCGAGTCAGGCGAAGGGTTCCGTACCATCGAATAATAAAAAAACACAAAAAAACGTCTATTGTTTGGGGACCATCAATTAAAAAATGCTAACTACGTGCAGCAACAGAAATTGAATGAAATTGAAGTCATGTTTGGCATTCTAGTAGAGGTTCAATTTGAATCAGCGGTCCACTGTTTATATTCGCATTTGTCCAACTGTACTTACATAACCTCGGAATGTATTTGCATATAATAAGACCCTGCGTCTGACACATGTGAACTGTAAGATCAGATGTCATTTGCGTAAGTTTTATTGAATCACAGGCAATAAGATGGAAATATCTGTCCCATGTGTACCAACATAATGTTGATAAATTATGGAGTCGGTCTCACTCTCTTGAACAGGATGTGGTAGATAGATTTTGTTGTGGTTATTTGAACTTCATTCACTACAAGTCTAATTTGAATAAAGCTACTATTTGAATAAACTATATTTTCTTCATACTGACCGGCTGAGTTCCACCGGCTGAGACCCAAAACAAAAAGTATGGAGGAATGAACACCAAGTTCAGGCTTCTTCGTCGGTTCATTGCGAATGTTGTTCAGAATGATATCCCTTATAACATAATGCTCATGATTAAAACTTCTTTCCTCAGCACTTTGCATATTATATTAGGTACCGCGGTAGATACTCATGCCTGCTCTATCGCATTTCTAACTCTACACAAAATCGATACCACCTTCAACAAAGATATAATAATAATAAATATTATTTTCATCTACACCCAAAACAAAAAGTATGGAGGAATGAATACCAAGTTCAGGCTTCTTCATCGGTTCATTCTGAAAGTTCTTCAGAATGATATCCCTAATAACGTAATGAGCTCATGATTAGAACTTCTTTCTTCACTTCGCATATTGTATTACCGCGGTAGATACTCATGCCTGCTCTATCGCTTTTCTAACTCTACACAAAACAGATTCCACCTTCAACAAAGATGAAATAATAATAAATATTATTTTTATCTATAACGTGGTACAGCCGACAGCAACATTGAGTAATAGCCGATGGACAACGCAGTAATGTATGGCCGAATGCTCAGACAACAGCTCAAATTAAGTGCCGCTTAAATGTCATACTGGGGCGTTGACATTTCCCGAGCGAGAGTCTGTGACAGCATGAGTGAGTACCCTTCAAACATTGAGTGGTCGCCTGTGCCTGCCTTTAGTATTGTTTTAAGTATTTATAAAGTCGGTAATCTCTGTCCACACTTACAGTCTATTACTGAGTAGACTATTTGGGTGACAGAGACCGTAGCCCATCGCCGCAACTCTGGAGAAAAGACAGTCCAATAATGTGTATATTAACTTCGGCCGTTTTTGGAATGCGAATATGCCATTCCGTACACTAGTGGCCCTGTGGGCAGTAGACCTCGCTAACAGGGGGGTCTGTGAATCAATTTATAATCCAAAATATAAAAAATGAAGGATATGCCAAATACCTATGTAGGTACCCGGTTACGTACTGGAGTACGAAAGTAGCCGCACCAATAACTTTGTAAACTACATTTTGCGATTTAAAATACAATCTAGTGACTTTTCACGAAAATAGTTATAGTCTACTTCACTCACTCTCATGGTCTGTATAGATCCTCTTTACTAATCCGTCTCCTACTTCGAGGAGTCCAAACTTGGTATGTTTTGAAAATATTTCTTGTATTTTTAAAAAACATGCGGCCGAAAGGTAATGGTGTAGTATATTTTTAGAACCGTCTCATGAAGCCCTTTACTTTGATACCCCACACGATAGGTTTCAGAAAAGAAAAAAAAACATACAAAAAATTAATGATGTCCAAAGGCAAAATCGAGAAAAGCTCTCGACAAAAAAAACTTTTAATTCAAGGAACACGCGTGCCAAGATTTGTGAGGATCGCTTGAAAACTGTGGCCCCTAGACCGGAACTGACAGACATAGAGACATAGAGACAGACGAAAGCAAAATCGGCCTCCTATCTTGTCGAAATGGAGCCTTTCGCTCGCTCGGTCAATTAAGTTAAAATTAATTAAATATAGCCTATTAAGTTCCCCACATAGGGGCACACGCCTTTACCCAGATACGAGTAAGATTAAGCCATGCTACACCACGCTGGCTCAGTGCGGGATGCTGGCTGGGTTTTACGACTACTACTACCACGTAGCGATGGTAACCGGGACCTACAGCTTAACGTGTTATCCGAAACACAGAAAGTCCGATGACTTACTTAAGTTAGATTAATTATCTCATTGGTACATGGTCAGGATTCGAACCTGCAGCTCCTGGTGTGAGAAGCAAGCGTGAAATCCATTGGACCACGGAGCTCTTTTTCCATTAGACCAAGGAGCTCTTCTTTTTCATAAACTCATAATTTCAGCAGTTACATTGAAGTAAAATGCATGTATAATGGCGAGCTTATCTCTAAAAAGAGATTTCTTCCAGCAAACCACGACATTAGGTATAGGAAATAGTATTTTTTGTTTCGTTTATTACATAACACAATAAGACATATTTTTCAGTGCAGATGCCAATGATGAATGGGCTTTGAGCTGGCAGGCAGCGGGCCTAGCTACTTCAGCATCCTAGTACTAAGAGCAACATCAATTGCAGGAATGCCTATTATTACCTACACTTTATATTTTTTTACATTTTTTGCCAACTTTGCCCTAGCACAGCGCGCGCGCGCACCGCACAATATTATGATTCTCGGTCGCTCGCGGGGGTCGCGGCTCGCGGCGCGCGGCGGCGCGGGGAAGGGTGACAATGCGCCGAGAAATTTAGGAATATCAACGTGGCGTAAAATGCGGATTAAAAAAGGAAAAGTTGTTTCTTTATCATTTTTTTATTTCTTTACCTAACATGTTTTGGCTAGGGGTCAAAAATATCCCCGTATTGTACAGAATATGAAGGTTTCCTCACGATGTTTTTTTAATACCGTTAGAACGCCCGTATAGTCTACTGAACAACTGGCTAAACGTGGGCAAAATTGTGCCTCAGCCGCCACATATTGGAAAAGTCGTGTGCAAAATATAGTACTGTGATGTCTCCTCACATTCTTTGAGCACTACCTATACTTGAATTTCGTAAATATAAAGACTTGACTTGACTTGACTTGTGTTTTTATTTATCATGTATGGTTACAATTTGTATAAAAGGGATCAAACTGGCTCGATAGCCATTAAGCTAATCCTAACTATATAAATTAGATCAGCCGCTGGCCGAAGCCTAAGGTGAAGTGTGTCACATTGACTTTTCACATCCGAGCCTCTTTCTTTTTTTTTACAAATTACGTAACAGTGTCAAAGTGAACACCCACTCTAAAGAGGCCCGTATACAATATTATCGCATAAACAAATATCGAACCTTACAATCATTCCCCCCTCCGTTCAAAAAAAAAATTCCAACGGATTTTTTTTTTCAAAGTGGTAACCCTAACTCAAAGTCTAAAATCTAAAATGACAACCCTATCTCAAAGTCTAAAATCTAAAAAACATTAAATGTTAACATTAAGTGAGCTTACTATGCTTGCAATCTTAAAAACAGTAAATATGCCGCAAGCATAATTTCAAATAACATCGAGTACCCTAATCCTTATCTGTCCAACCATCCCATTTAACCTACTTAATTAAACATTAAATACCATAACATTAAATTCTGATCACGCATAAAACCAGTACCAAAACAAAACATTGACATGAATAAGAATAAATTGACAAGAAATAGAATAAACTGACAGAAGGTCATATGTTAAGTTACACACCTAACTACACTTAGGGTGTAGATCCTACTTAATCTAAACCTAACTACACTTAAGGTGTAGGCTATGCACCTTAAAAAACTTAAATTATAACACCCTATGATCCCATCATACAATTTTCGGGGCTTAACACTAACCTACCTAACGCTAGAAAACTCTCTATTACAATACGAAGGCAAACAGCTGAATCTAGCTAAGATTTAGCTTCTCGAATGGTTATCATTCGACAAACTTTCTGGCAAAAAAAAATAGCGAAAAACTTATCAGACAACTATAGTACCTCCGTTCTTAAAATTAACACAACTCCATCTTTGCTAAAAAAAAACATTTTAAAAATTCATTTTTCCACCGAATGGAAATATTTCAAAAATTAACGCAGGCAAAGATCAAAGAAAAAAATTATCATTTTCAAATATAGGAAACGTCAACCATATTAACAGGATTAATCTATAGAACCGTATTACTAAGCCACAGCTTAAGAATGAGTTAATTAAAATTCGTTCCAATAATACGATGAAATCAACTAGCTTTAAAACCGATACTACAACTTACAAACATCTCAACTAATCCATTGGAATTTAGTAAACTATCTTTTACTATTAACAGTTTAAGATAATCGCCGTGAGTTGCAACCAATTACCCAAGTTAAAACACTACAAAGAATCTCGAATGTGTATCGAATACCCGAGTTATCCCACATCAGAAATTACTTTCATTGAGAAACCTTCGTTACCAACTTTATGAACAACCCTTACTCTCCCCTTACCAAATCATCCCAACTCTATACTTTAAGAACGCAGGAACCAAAACCGAACCCTATGACGAATAGCTATTGCCTCGTCATACTGCTCTCAAAGATAAAACCAGGCGATCGGTTCAAACAATTATTCGAACTGTCGTTTATAAAAGTTTCTCATATAAAGGTAATCTACCACGGAAATCTAGTATGTTACAGATATTTCTTGGGTATTTGGTGTACAATCCTCATCAGACCACCACAACCACAAACCAACAACCGGGATAAAATTATATTATACTCCTAATGTATAATTATTTAATATCAGACGAACTTCTCAACGCAGCACAAAGCGTTTTAAACGATTTGTGTTAACAATTACGCCCCGTGACCGTGAGTTCAGACGACGAATCAGCACATTAGACCTCCCAACGATCTCAATGACCTTGTATGGTCCCTGATACAGACGTGCCAACTTCATACATCTTCCCGTTATCCGCCTTGGTACGTATAACAAAACTAAGTCATTCACCCGGAACGATCTGGGTTTTGATCTCATATCGTCATACCGTTTTTGTACACGCTGTGCGTTCACAATATTTCCTAACGCCTTAGTCAGCAGCCTACCCATACGATTTACCCTTTCATCTATCGTTTCGTCTAAACCAACTGCGTTTAATCCTAATGATCGATCCACCACTGAGCACTGTTCTCTACCAAAATAAAATATTATACAGTGACACTTTCGTTGATGCCTGCACGCTAGTGTTATACGCATGTACTACCAAAGGTAAAACTGAGCACCATTGCCTTTGATTACTACCTAAATATTTTGATAACATCGAAGTTAACGTTCTATTCATTCGTTCTACCAAACCGTTACTCTGTTTAGTGTTTCCCATATATTAAATGACGCGCTCGAGTAACTCGCAAAATAGCCGAGTGGCCTCCCGGGCTATTGAGAGAATTTATTTCACCCACAGGTCAGTCTTAAAATTTTAAAAATATAACCAAATAAATTGTAAATAAACTTTGCTCATAAACACATATTATAGTGATTATTAATCATTTTTCTATAATTTGCATTATTCAATGCAGATTTACCATTCCTAAATTAACAGTTTTAAATACAGAGTATTCCTAAATCAGCCAACTTAGCCTTTTATCTTTATTGGCGTACACCTCCTATCACCTAGTCGTACACTACAATTATAAGTTGTCTGATTTAATGTCAAACATCTACTTATCGGCTTTCGGCATGAAATATTTCGACCGAAACCTCTTCAACGTCTTTGCGAGACCCAAATGACCTCCTTTCCACGCCTCATCATGTAATTAGTTCATTACATTTTGAAACAAAGACCTAGGCAATACTAATAACTCCCTAATTTCTCCATCTCTACGTACGCTTTTATATAATAAATTATTTCTCAAACAAAAACCGCTACGCCACGCTTCCGGACATTCGCTCAACCGCGTTAACCATCTACTATAAAATGAATCGTTCTCTTGATCCGCCTGTAACGACTCTACATTAAAACTAAAAAAATCCAAACCATCATCATCAGGTTCAGAACGAGAAGAAGACTGAGGTCCTTCTGTTTCCCGTTTCCCTTCTTCCATTAGCGGATTCCTACTCAAAAAATCTGCCACTACATTGCTTTTCCCCGAGCAATGAACTATCTCGAAATCCCATTCTTGTATCGCTAACGCCCATCGCGCTAACCTACCAGACATATCTTTTTTCGACTGTAACCAACATAACGCGCTATGGTCTGTAACAACCTGAAAATACGATCCCCAAAGATAATGCCTATAGTGCCTTAACGCCCATACTAACCCCAGACACTCTTTCTCCGTCGTACTATATTTTTTTCTCCGCATCCGTTAACTTCCTAGACGCATAGGCAACCGGACTCATTTTTTCAACGCCCTGCATCAACACTGCACCTAACGCCTCGTTAGACGCATCCAAATAAACTCTCGTAGTAACCGACTTATCCCCCGAATAATAGGAAAGTATTGGCGCACTACACATAACCTTCTTAATATAATCGAACGAATTCTGCAATTCTTCATTCCAATGAAACTTTACCCCCTTTTTCAATAATTTAGTGAGAGGTAACGATATTCTCGCAAAATTCGATACAAATTTTCTATAATAAGAAAATAAACCTAATAATTGTTTCACATCCTTCGTAGATGTGGGAGTTGGAACCTGTTGCATAGCCTTCAGCTTTTTCTCACTAGGTTTTACTCCTTCATTCGAGATTAGATAACCTAGCATCTCAATCTCGCAAAAACCGAATTTACATTTGGATGGCTTGAAGGTCAAGTTCGCTTCTCTAAGCCGCCCAAAAACATTCTGCAACGTATCGGTAAACTCCTCGAACGTTCTATCATACACAATTACATTGTCTACGTAAACCATAACCCCTTTAAATCTTAAATCCGCTAAAACTTTATCCATCATCCGTTGGAAAACCGCTTGACTCGTGGCCAAACCGAACGGAACAACATTAAATTCATAAAGACCCGTGGTCGTGACGAAAGCCGTTTTATGCCTACCTTCCGTAATAACCGTCTGCCAATAACCTGAATTGAGATCTAACTCCGCAAAATACTTGGCCCCGGCCATACTATAGACAGTGTCTTCTATCCGCGGAATAGGATAACTATCCCTACATTTTTTTAATTTAATTTCCGATAATCTACACAAAACCTCCATGAATCATCGGGCTTTTTAATTAACACAACTGGCGCAGCACAAGAACTAGTGGATTCCCTAATAACACCTAGTTTCAACATCTCCGCGACCTGTTCCTCAATAATTTCTCGTTGCACCGGCGAAACGCGATACGGGTGACCATGAACCGGCTCTTCATCATAAGTCTTAATATCGACCGACACTATCTCCGACCTACCTAACTGGTCAGTTGCAAACGCAAATCTATCCGCATTCCTATCCAACAACGCCAATAATACCTGTTTATCATTCCCACATAAATCCTCATTTACGATAAACCGTTTATCTTCTACCCCAAACGCAAATTCGCACGAATCCGATAACCCCGAGAAATAAACGTAATCGCCCTTTCTTAACTCCTGAAAGTCGATAAAATCTATCACGTCACAATCCTCGATAACCGTGGTTTCCCCGAAGTTCACTTGTTTCCTTCTAAAACCGTCTAGAAAGTCCGACCCTATCTTTTGTTTTGAAAGAATCCCTACGCGCATGACATTTCGTTTTACCGGTGTCGTGTTTTGTTTCGTATGGAAATTATTGAAAAACGGTATTTTTCCCTGAAAAAACACATACACGAATGAACAAAATCAATATTCATACCGTTCTTTATTAAAAATCCACCCCTAAAATAATGCTACAATTTAAATCAGTTATTACTAAAAATTCCTGTGAAAAGTTAAAATTGTCCAAACTAAAATCACATTTCCCTACAATTTGCAATAAACTTCCATTTACCGCCTTAACCCGTCTCTTCTCTTCTTGCACACATCTCGCACCCACTTAATCTGCAACGGCTGGGCTGATGCATGAAGCCGTAGCGCCTGTATCTAAAAGAGCTACCACGTTTACATTAGAAGAATTCAATAAAACTAATGGTCTGACCTGCTGATCCGCCTAGACTGCGACAATCTTCCCCATTGGTCGTTTCGCCTCCGTGCTACGCTGCTGAGCTCGTCTGAGGCCCTCATTCCACAGGTCAGCCTGGTCACCGCTATCGGCCTCTAGCGACGACGCGTTGTAAAATCCGCTTGCCTAGGACGCAAATTATAATTATTAGTACCAGGTCAATATGTGGTTCCTGACCACTGTCTCCCCCCCCCCCCCCTATTGCTATGGGCCAAATTCGGTCCAAAAGTTGCCGGATTCCTAAACACATTTACATTATCATCACTTTCCGGACTTAATTTCTCCATCTGTACCAGTACTGCCCTTAGCGCCTTCTTATCTACAAAATGGCTCAACATTCATTTATTTCTAAGATGGTTTTGCAATCCTCTTAAAAACTGCGTTATAAAAATGTCATCTTTGGTAACTCTAGCCTTCCTCGCTAGGTCCCCTAAATAATGGAAGTAGTCCAACAAACTTCTTTTCTCTTGCTTGGCATTGTAGAACTTCTCTGGAAAGTATGTGCTTCCAAATTCCTCATTAAATTTATCCACCACCTCTTCAAATGTCTGGGCACTGCCCCTAATTTCCCTAAAAAAAATATAAGGCCACCTTTTAAATACGAAGGAAATAATAATTTTAATTCCTCCGACGATATAAATTTCTTCCTCGATTTCCTTCCTCCAGAAATATATCTCTGAAGTCTTCTAAAAAGTCTTCAAAGGACTCCTGAGGACTCCCCGAAAAACAAGTTGACAAATCCTCCATCATGAAATAACTTCATAAAATTTTTCACAAAATGTCCGCTGCTATAAAAATCTTCCCACAATATTTTTCTATTCGATTCTTCACTCGCTTGGCAGGTCGAGGTAATTCCTAAATAAAACTTAAGTACAGAAATATACTTCCTTTCAATGTAGTTTCGATCCTTCCTCGATTCTTCAAGGTCTGGATCGACGATCACTATCCTCTTCTATTACGTCACTTCTTATGACGTCACCTCTTATTCCTTATGAAGCGGTCTTCTTATATCTCCGGTTCGTTAGGCGCCTCCGCCAATGTGATGTCTCCTCACATTCTTTGAGCACTACCTATACTTGAATTTCTTAAATATAAAGACTTGACTTGACTTGACTTGTGTTTTTATTTATCATGTATGGTTACAATTTGTATAAAAGGGATCAAACTGGCTCGATAGCCATTAAGCTAATCCTAACTATATAAATTAGATCAGCCGCTGGCCGAAGCCTAAGGTGAAGTGTCTCACATTGACTTTTCACATCCAAGCCTCTTTTTTTTTTACAAATTACGTAACAGTGTCAAAGTGAACACCCACTCTAAAGAGGCCCGTATACAATATTATCGCATAAACAAATATCGAACATTACAGTACCGAACCGATCCCAAACCAGTTGCACACACCTCGAAACCAAGTACATTGAGAAAAACTCGATCTATTTCAAGTGAACTTTCACTGTAACAGCTCGCGTGGCAAGGCATATAGGACGGGATATCGCGGAGGTGATATGCGTGGAGGGGCCTCAAACCGCATTATGGCAACACCAATAGAAAACATCAATTGATTTTAACCTTGCTGTCATTTTCACCATGTCGAATAGACTAGCTTAATAAACAATTATAATACTATAATTTATTGCCGAAAATCGCGGGTTCAGACAAAGTTGAAAGTTAGGCGCGAAAACACTCATCAGCGGAAGAGACGTTCAGAATGCAATTGTGACACATCTATACGAGGGACAGGGCTTTACATATGAGTCAATCTCTTCTCCTAACCCCTCGAGCACACTTGGGTGCTGTTATAGTACCCAAAAACCCGTTATAGGTTTTAAATTTAATACCACGTGACATCGAAATGTCACAATGGCATTCTGGACATCACGTGGACGTGTTTTAAAAGCGTTCCATTTCACGTTACTCTACATTAGTATTTTTTGTGGAAAATCAATATTAAATAAAATTAAAAAAAAACGAACAATACTGGGGCCTTTTATGTTTTAGGTCTCAAAATATTATTAATAATAACTTGATACATATCTTCACTGAAGCTCCTCTATTCCGAGCGTGACAGCGAGCATACTTATCTAGATATTGAACGAGACAGCAAGCGTAGTAGGTAGTACGATTATTATTTTTTTCCGCTCGACACTTCTCGGTTTTAGTCGTAGAAATTGTTTTTTAACGTAGTCTTAATAAAGACATTACTCACAACACATGAACAAGACAAATGGTAACAGATTTAAAATATATTGTATGTGCCTAAACACACTATCCCGAAGATACGCCACCGAAGTCCGGCATGATCACGCCTGCAATGCTATTTGAATTACTGACGACACATAATGTCGAAATTACGTTGCGTTATAGCGTACAGCAAACTTCGGTCGGGCGTAAGTTTAGCGTCAACTTATTCTGTAGAGCTCACATTATACGCGACCGAAGTTCGCTTCGATTGCCGAGACCTCTACTGAACGAGACACTTAAGTTAAGTTAAGTAAGTTCGGCACTTATGGTGTGTCATATTAGCCGAATACGTAGGAACGTAAAATCAGCCGCGGAATCATGTCGAACTTCGGTCGCGTATCTTCGGCATAGTGTGTTTTTAGGCACTATGAGATGATATTTGTCGGGTTTTAACACAGCGTAAGAAATTTTTCATTCATCCATGGGTTTTGACTTTGAATCTTTGACAATTGAGGCTTTTGTCATAAAAAATCTACAAAGTATATTTATTTATATTTGGCGTAGTAAGTTAGTAAGCAATAATTATAAAAAAAACTGGCTGTATTTAGTAACAGATTTATAATCAATGTGTCTGATTCAGACAGTGACAGTGCTTGTGCGAGTGACCCATCTATTTAATTTAAACGTCCACTCTACAAAATGTGACTTCGGTACAATACTTTTTTCTACTATAAGGTGAGCAGTATTAAGATGAATATGCAGCAATGTATAGTTTCTTTCGATCTGTGCCAATAAAAGCTGAGAAGTCTCGAGCGGTAAGGAAATAATAATAGTATCTATCTACTACAGCTATCACGCTCACGCGCCACGTCTTACGTGGACGGGATATCGCAAAGGTCATGTTGAGGGGCCTCATACCGAAGAACCTGGCTAAATGTGGGGGAAACTGTGCTTCTGCTACCCCATATACGGCAAAAGATGTGAGGTTATGCTTGTTCTGTTTTTGTGAGGTTCAAAAACCTCACACCAGTAATGCAAACCAACAATGTTGATAACTTAACAATTTTGTGTAATTTGTCCACAGAGAAGCGGTTTGTAATCGCAAAAGTTGTTTGGAAAACTTTAATCCACCCCACATACCCTCTGCAGGTATGTAGTACAAAATCATGAATACAGGATATGAGGCAAATGAAAGCGCTGAAAAAATACAGAATAGTCAACTAAGGCCGTTCCAAAGCTATTACCTCCATTGGATAGATGTAGAATAGTATATCAGACTTAAGATCATGATATGTGCAGCCCTTTTACTAATAAATTACAAGTCAGAGTCATCGGATCGTCAAATGGCTAGGTTATCGCCTGCGTCCTTTAAGAAACTTTTAGGACATGCACGAAATTTTCTTTCTAACAAGTGGACTAGGATTATCGTCTTTATTCCAAGCATTAAGTATAGGGACTATAACCGATCGCACGGTGTACTGCTTTGGTAGATTACAGGGGCCAAATTATCTTACGGGAATAGCATCGCACACGCATGTCGATTGCTCCTCAACGCCAAAAAAATGGCGTACTTGGTATTCCGGTACACGGATTGCAACGCACTCGCGAGGTGCAGTCGCGATTATTGTTGGTGACAGAGGAAAGATTGAGGAAAGACGGTTGAATTTAGTAGCATCGCCCTCCAGATACGTAACTGTGCCAAATATAAACAGCAGATCCCACTGTCGGCCCCACAGCAGCCGCAACTTCAGGCCAACAAAACTGCCATTAAGGCAGCATGTTACTTACGATTATGACAACAAATTAAAAAAAAAACAAAGCAATACGAACCTATCATACCATGTGATTAGATCGGGCGTTTGGAGTATGGAGCGACCAAGGTTTGTTGGAAGTAGGGGACATTCTTCTGAACAACTTTCACTATGAAACCGATTTGATCAGAGCAACCTAACCCGGTGGCCAAAAGATACAAAGTCACCAGTACAGGCACATATATTTCTTCTGGTCCCACACTACACACCCTGTGTTGTGGTAACCAGTAACAGCGACATCACACACATATAAACATCCAAGACCTGGAGATTTTTTCTGTATCCCCAGACGGGTATCGAACTTGGGACCTCTCGCATGGTAGGTAGAGCCACTACCGCAGCGCCACAGAGGTCGTCGAAAAAAATTAAATTGGAATTTCATTCGTTTGTGCCATTGACGCTAGCAACACCGGCAGCGGGTAGTTAAGGTAAAGGTGCAAAGGTCTTCCATGCAAAGGACCCCGTTACTCCAGGCGGAAAGACTCGCAGTGTGAGAGGGACGGAATCGGGGAAAAATGCAAAAAGTCAGTTTTAAATGGCAACAAATATAATGATCACCAAAATATTTTTTTCCTACCCAAAATGGATAAATGAACACCAAAAGTTGCAAAAAATATCAGTGCAAAATACTGCGGTAGCTTAGGTGAAGGGTAAAGGGGGTGAGCGAAGCGAAGCCCCCTTTATCCTTCGTGTTAGGTTGAACATGTAAGAACAACAAAAAATACTTAAAACATAAACTTAAGTACACATAACATAAAAAGAAGTTTGGTGATCATTTATCCAAACACAATTTGGTGGACATTTATCCATTCTGGCAGTCATTCGAATTTATTGGTCGTAAAATAGGTGCGTTTTTGGTAATCGTTTAAACACAAGCCATTTTAATTAATACAAAATTAACTAAAATAGCTGTGAAAATTTCCATAACGGGTAAGTTAGGTATTGTCAAAACCCATATAAATAAATATTTTTGGATTGCTATTCCAATTTGTCAGAAAATAAAAAAGTGTAAGACCTCATGTCAATAATATTTCAATTGAGTGAAATTCCTCCATTTGCGTTTCTGATAATAACACAAAATGCAGAAAAATGTCCCAAAATTGTGATACTAATTTAATTACCGATATAAACCTGCCGGTGGGTACAGCCTCAAAGCTGGCGCTCCCGCTGCAAGATATACCATTCCAGGATCGACGTGAAAATGACCTGCAAGGACGTAGAGCGTCACATCCTGGAAAGGCTGAAGAAAAATCCGCCGTCTGGTCACAAGGAGTCGAATGTACAGATTGAGATTTTGGAGTCAGAAAGACCCAAGGACTTCCTGTCCTTCAAACTTCGGGTGCCGGCGGACCTGAAGACGATGTTCCTGGCCAAAGGTTACTAAGGCCTAAGGCCGGAGGGCATCCTTTTCCGACGCTACAGGGAACCGAAACCTAAGAAGAAAATCCCTAGCTAGGCTCGATAATATTTTGTGTTTATTTAATAAATTATGTATCTTTAGTCTTATGTATAGGTATGGGTTTTTATAACCTGAAATGAAGATTATTATTATAATTATTTAACTTGGTACTTCATTTGAACAGCAGAGAAATAACTGCAAATAGTGTCGATTTTTGTCTATTTATCACCTTAAATATCTTTGGGTCTGAATGAAATGTCTCTCTCTCTCACATTCGCCATCTCATTCGCACCTTTCGTTCAGAGACAAAGTTGTTTGGCGCGCTCGGTACTGTATATCCGGAAAAGTGGAATGCGAACGGAAAGATAGTGTTACGTCAAATGAAGGAAACCATTTGCTCTTATTGTCCACATTGCATAACTTTTAAAGCGTAGTTAACTATAATATATTTCCTAAACAGGGTGGCAGAGCAGGTGCACAGATTTTCCAGTGAATTAGCACTTTTTGAGTCATAGGGGGCCAGCCACACGCCTGCAGTTCTACATACCGTCTACACACTACATTGGTACTGTCACGCTTAGGTCAAGTGGCGGCCTCTGTGGGTTCCGGGCTCGAATCCAGCCCGGCGAGGAAGAAACAAAAACTCTTAGATGTTTATATGTGTGTGACGCAGTTTCTGGTTCCCACGACACCGGGTATCCTAATGTGGGGTCAGGAGCAATATGCCTGTATAATATAGTAGTTTATGTGACTGATATATAATGGAGGGCATTAAAACTCGAGAGAATAATTGCACTCGAGAGTTTTAATGCCTAATTATGTACAGTTACACACACTAATTTATCTATACACATATCCTAATTACCACATAAACCTCTTTGATGTGTTCAGGAACCGCATGTTCGACCGGCATAATGGCTTTGATAATTGCTCTGCTGCACTTGTTTAGCTTGTTCAGTAGTACCAACTTCACAGGCAAACTAGGGACAGCACGCAAGCGGGCGTCGGCTTTCGAAATTTGAATGTCAAAATTTGACGAAAATTGATACATTATGGTCATAAAATATCAATTTTCGAAAGATAAGAAGTCAGTTTTACCAAGTAGTATACTATTATGCTGGCCGTAACGTGCGGTTTTTGGACGCAGTAAAGAGAGTTTATGATATTTGTAGATAAAATGTTTAATGTTACTGTTCGCGGTTGTACTTAAATGGCCTCCAGGCCGTAGTCCACATGGTACTGGGTAATTAGGAAAACATCTAGTCACATAGAAATGTTTCTATAGATGTCTTTGTGTAATTTCCTGGAAATTGCTTAGCTCTGCTACATTTTTTGTTGACATTATTTATAGAAGCCGGTTCTGCCAATATACGCAACACAGATTTTCAGTGAAAATTTGCTCAAAACAAATATTAAACATTAAACTGTTACTACAAAAAATATTAAACACAGTTTAACTTCAAATCAAACGTCAAATGCCATACATTTTTGACTTTAAAAAAGTTTTGTACAGGAGTTAATTTTTAGGGTTCCGTACCTCAAAAGGTAAAAAAGGAACTCTTTAGGATCACTTGTTTGTCTGTCCGTCCGTCTGTCACGTGCACTTTTCTCGGGAACTGTAAGAGAGTCTTGAAATTTTCTGCAAAAATACTTATCTTGATCACCGTAACATAATGCAAGTCTAATATGAAAACAAATGCCTAATAAAAGGAGAGAGGGAAAAATGACAAAACGAAAAGAAAAAAGAACACCGTAATAAGTCACGAAAAGGGCTCTTTATGAATATTTAAAATAAAATAAAATGATATTGATAACTTCAGTAGTTATGGTGAAAATAGCGCAAAAAAACTAACTTTCCCCCTTATGTACGAAACTACAGGGTCTAAAATTATGAAAAAAATACAGAATAACAATAAGCCAAGGATTACAGGAAAGCCCACCCAGAATTGGCAAACTTTTTTATTTATCTGTAAACTACATACAAACTTATAAATGCACCTGGTTAGGTACGTGAAGTATGAAAGTAGCCGTGCCAATAACTTTGTAAACAACATTTTACTATGTTAAATCCAAACTATTCACGCCACACCATCCCTGCCATTGTACGGTAGTACGGAACCCTTCGTGCGCGAGTCCAACTCGCACTTGACCGGTTTTATGTATTACCCTAAACATTTATACTCTGTGAGCTGTAGACCTCGCGAGTGACACTTTCTTTTAATAACACATACAAACTTATGAATGCACCTAGTTACGTACATGGAGTATGCAAGTAGCCGCACCAATAACCTTGTAAACTACATTTTGCTGTCTTCTCACGGTCTCTACGAATCAAACGATACCTTAGTTGTTAAAATCCGTCAAGCTGGTTGGATTGTAGCGGTTTTTTGTGAAAAATTTAAAAACCCCACATCTCCGCCATTAAAAACGACAAAAGAAAAATAAAAAATATCAAACCTGCTCACAAAAATTCACGAGAATCAGTTGAGAAATGCGGCCTGCAGAGGATAACATCCGGAAATACGAAAGTATTTTTGCCCAATCCTGAAACGGAGACGTATCGCTTGCTTCGCTCACTCGGTCAATTATATTATGTTCTTAAATTACTCCTGATTATCTTCGTGTTAGGTTGAACATGTAGGTACAACAAAAAATACTTAAAATATAAACTTAAGTAAACAAAACATAAAAAGAAGTTTGGTGATAATTTATCCAAACAATTTGGTTTTCGTTTACTAATTCTGGCGGTCGTTTCGAATTTATTGGTAGTAAAATAGGTGCGTTTTTGGTGATCGTTTAAACATAAGCCTAAAAAAAATCCCGGGGTCTTGGATGTTTATAGTATAAGTATGTGTGAGACGTTACTATTTCTGGTTCCCACGTCACAGGGTATCCTAGTGTGGGGCCAGAAGCAATGTATGTGCCTGTATGTAAATGCTGTTTCTTTTACACTATTAATGGCATCAATAGTACTGGCGCCATAGTATAGTAATCTTCACGCATGTACGTATACTTTCATAACCGGAGTTGTCAAAAAACTGGTTCGATTGCACTCACGCGCAGGAAATGACAAATTACGCGGGTCGATCTTTCCGGCATATCTTCCCACGATGTATGATGGTGTGAGTGAGACGTAAACAAACCCAGTTATGTAGATCAACATAGTTAACACAACGTTTTACAGATATTTATAAGGCTAGTATGCACATCGCACATCAAAAATACTGATTTTCACAGCAAAAAAGTGTCAGTAAAACACTTTTTATGTTTTAAGTATTTTTGTTGTTCTTAAATGTTCAACCTAATACGAGAATTACCCTTCACCGCAGTATTTTGCCCTGATATTTGCTGTGAAAATCAGTATATTTGCTGTGCAAATTGGTATTTTTGATGTGCAGTTTAATATTTCCCTATTTATAATAGGCAACAAATATATTGATCACCAAAATATTTTTTCCTACCCAAAATGGATAAATGAACACCAAAAGTTGCAAAATATATCAGGGAAAAATACTGCGGTAGCTTAGGTGAAGGGTAAAGGGAGTGAGCGAAGCGAAGCCCCCTTTATCCTCCGTGTTAGGTTGAACATGTAAGAACAACAAAAAATACTTAAAACATAAACTTAAGTACACAAAACATAAGTTTGGTGATCATTTATCCAAACACACTTTGGTGGACATTTATCCATTCTGGCAGTCATTTCGAATTTATTGGTAGTAAAATAGGTGCGTTTTTGGTAATCGTTTAAACACAAGCCTATATAATATATGAAGAGACTTATGAATGTTGAGGAACCGAGAGTCTTTAGTCTGTGCCTATCCCACTTCCGGAAAAAATCATGACTTTTTTCCGGAAGTGGGTATTTGTGTATATGTTATATTATATATAATAATAATAAAAATATTATTATTATTATTATGAACTAAGAACTTTTTATTTATATAAACGAAAATCTATCATTGACAATAATATGTATAAACATTAATGGTTGAAAAAAATTTACATAATAAGACTAATAATGTAACTAAACCTAAAACCTATACTAAATAAAAAAAATCCCCAAGATCACTACCGGACGGCAAGGTGCCCAATACACTAGAACCATTTCCTCGCTGTATCGCTAAACTGATACGTTGAGCGAGGTAGGTGCCAGCTCTACGGTCTCCTGAAGCTTCGATATTATTATATTATATATTATTATATAACGTATATTGATAGCACCATATTTGTCCCCATGGGGTATCAGATCCAGTCGTTCCCACGTTGGGTGTCCATAACAAGTCATCGTCTCTCAGGGGGCTATCCCTCACACGAAGTTATGAATACATCATCCTGTAAATTACAGGGCCTTGGATGGAGACATGTAGTTGTGACGATACCGATTCCAGGCGTCGCAACAACTCAACCTAGTAAACTAATTAAAAACAATAATATAATAAATGTAGCCTATTATATCCCCACCGTGGGGCAAGCAAGGGTTTACCCGGATACGAGTAAGATTGAGCCATACTCCTCCACGCTGGCTCAGTGCGGGTTGATGTAGGGGTGTCGGGCTAGTGGCCAACCCGACTGCCAGAAGCTATCAAGCTGCCCTATGCCGGGTCCTACAGCTTAACGTGTCACGAGAAACAAGGAAGAGCCAGAACCATCTAGTATGTACCCGTCACTGCAAGATTTTTCTACCCACACCGAATATCGCTAGGCCATGGACACTAATTAAATACAAAAGTTTGAAAATAGATATAACCACCGGCCAAGAGATGCCGAATTTCAAGCTGTAAATTAAACTTGGAGCCATTTTCAGCGGCCCCTTGTGGTCTTCAACCGTAAAACATATCTAAGAACCTGCTCTGAAATTATAGTTTTCCAGGAAAATGGTAACGAACATACCTACACACACACAACCTCTAACCCCAAAGCCAGATTCCGCCTCTGTCCCGTTCCGCTCATTGTGTGAGCTATTCGTGACGACCTCTGTGACGCTGCGGTTGTGGCTCTGCCTACCATGCGAGAGGTCCCGGGTTCGATCCCCGGCTGGGGATACAGAAAAAATAACCAGGTCTCGGATGTTTATATGTGTGTGACGTCGCTGTTTCTGGTCCCCACGACACAGGGTATCCTAGTGTGGGGTCAGAATCAATGTATATGCCTGTATATATGTCACCGTAAGATAGTCAAAACCGTTAGTTGATAAACTAACGCGTTAGTTGATCAACTATCGACACATAGGGGGCTTCGCTGCGCTCGCCTCCTTTAGTCTTCACTTAAGCTACCGCAGTGTTTGCCCTGGTATTTCGTTTGCAATTCAAGTTTAAACCAGTTTACTATTTAACGGTTTTAACCGTTAGTTTATCAAATAACACGTCATATAGAAAGCAGTACGATACAGTTTATTATCTGTCGATAGTTGACGAACCAACGAGAAAAAAAAAGTTAGTTTATCAACTTACGGTTTTGACAATCTTACGGTGACATATAAATACATCTTTATGTCTATAAGAAGCACTTGAAATCTGTCATCAGTAGAGACAGATCTATGCGTCACTCTCCTTCTCCTTGTTTCGCTTAGAAGAGGAAGGGAGACCGAGGTATAGCTCTGTCCCTGCTGTTGACAGGTGCCAAATGCTGCTTCCAAGAATCACTCCACTTAAGTTCGTTATGACACGTTCAGAATTGCACACAATGTGGTATTTTTTTACCCACGACGACGGACGAGACAGAGTCGGTACGTAAATAATACCTTGGACACTATTTACACCACACATTGATCTAGCCCCAAACTAGGATTCCCTGGACCCTGGACAACGATACACATACTTATATAGATGAATATTATACTTAGATAGATAAACAACCATGACTAGTTCAATCAAACAAATATCTGCCCCCACCGGGACTCGAACCCGAGACCCTTGGCTTCGTAGGCAGGGTCACTGCCGTCTCGGCCATTCGGGTCGTCATGTCGTCGTATGTTCGTTACCATTTTCCTGGAAAACAGCTGTTCTGATTTCAGAGCGGATTCTTTCTTAGACATGTTTTACGGTTGTTGACCACTAGGGGGCGCTGCAGCAGCCAGGACGTTTGGCGCTTGAGGGCTACTGATAAATTATTAAGTCATTTTCGATGCGGTTCTTTGCAATACATATAAAACATATAAAACATATAAACATTTATATACAGGCACATACATTGCTTCTGGCCCCACACTAGGATACCCTGTGTCGTGGTAACCAGAAACAGCGACGTCACACACATATAAACATCCAAGACCTGGGGATTGTTTTTTTTTTTTTTTTTTTTTTTTTTTTCATTACCCCCAGCCGGGGATCGAACCCGGGACCTCTCGCATGGTAGGCAGAGCCACAACCGCTGCGCCACAGAGGCCGTCGCGTTAGGTCTTAGAATGAGTACCAAAACGAAGTTTACGTGGTGAAAATAGTTGTTATTGGTAGATCGAGTTACACCGCATAATGTGTCAGTACTTACTTATTTTAATTTGTACAAATCCCTGTGTGTAAATGTTTAGCTGTCAGATATTATAATTATCTCATTTCCCAAATGTCAGATTAACTTTCAAATCTAGACATCTCGTTAACTTTAGTGCAAGCTAGGTCGACTGCTTGGAGAAGTGGTATCTAAAGTGAGAGCTTTAAACTGTCCACCTAGTATGGACTTGCATTAAATCTTAATATACCTACCGTCCACTCACGCATGAACACCTAGTATGGACTTGGAATAATATTTATATTATTTTTTATAAAATAATTACTACCACCCACTATTCTTTTTTACAACTGGCAATGCTGACCGCAAGTAGAGGTTAAACGTAGGTACATTTTCTCTCTGGTATTGGTCGACTGACTAAGTAAACGAAAAAAATAAAATAATCGGAAATGTGACTGGCCGATATGACAATTTAGATTTTTCGACTGACTAAGTAAACGAAAAAAATAAAATAATCGGAAATGTGACTGGCCGCTAAGACAATTTAGATTTTTATAAACATATTTTTTATGGCTATTGGGAGGGTTAATACACTTAAGGCACTACTATGTTAGTTTTAGCACTAACTTTAAATATTAAGTAAATATAATAGTTAAATTTATTAAATTTCAATAATTATAGATTGTCTCTAAATAAGTTGTTTTAATTTTAGTAACAACCAAAACTTACTACATAAAGAAAGCACACTTATATTAGGATAAAAGGCCATCTAAGTATTATTAAATTATAAACCTTATCAGTAGGTGTATAATGACAGTTTAAATTCACTTCACGATCGTTCGGGCCTACGGGCTCGACAGATGGATCGAAAAACCTATCGACAGATGGATCGAAAAACCTATTGACAGTTCAAATTCATTTCACGATCGTTCGGGCCTACGGGCTCGACAGATGTGTTGAACGCTAGATATTTTCAGATCGCAATGTATTAGTGTTTGTTAACCTCAATATATTATGTTTAGGTCCAAAATATTCATTAGTCTAACACTGATTCTCGATTGCAGCATACCTACAGCAGCATGAAGTTTTTAAAACAGAAAAGTTCATTACATGTAGACAATCTCTGTTCTTTAGAAGCGTCAAATAAAATATTTCGCCACGGAAACCTTTTGCCAAATTCAATAAGATGCCTTATTTGCGGACCATCAAACTGTGGGAAAACTAACCTTATGATCGGTCTTCTATTGCATGAAAATGGACTACACTTTCAGAATGTTTATGTTTATTCAAAAACGTTACATCAACCAAAATACGTTTTTCTTGAAAAAGTTTTGGGTTTAGTGCCAGGCGTATCCTTCCATAAATTTAACGCAAACCAGCAAGTACTTAGTCCAGAAGAAGCAAAGTCAAATTCAGTGATGATTTTTGATGACGTCGCATGTGAAAATCAAAACAACATACGTGACTATTTTGCAATGGGCAGACACAATAATATTGATAGTTTTTATTTGAACCAGACTTACAGTAAAATTCCAAAACAACTTGTGAGAGACAACGCAAATCTAATTGTACTTTTCAAACAGGATGATATTAATTTGCGTCATGTATATGATGAACATGTTAATACAGACATGACTTGGTACGAATTCAGAAAAATGTGCTCTAAAATATGGACCGATCCTTACAGCTACTTGGTCATAAACAAAGACTGTGAAAAAAATAAAGGTTGCTATCGAAAACAATTTGACACATTCGTTGTGTTTACTTCGTAAATCTATATAAGTCTGGGTGAATGCAAAAACACTGCATTTGACCGTGCAAAGGAAGAGCATACAATACAAAGTCTAGCTATGGAAAAAAACTTAAAGCAAATTGTCACTGTCGCTGAAGCTGTAAAGAAAAAGTTTAAAAAAATGCGCAACGTTGAATCAGAATACGATAAAGCTCTAGGAAATGTTTTCAAGCCAGTTATCAGTCCACTTAATCAACTCACATATACAATAAAACGAACAGAAAATAAAGAAGTACTGACACCTATCAAGAAAGAAGAAATGAAGTTTGACAAAGACGATGAACCTATTAAATGGGATGCAGGAAATGTTACTACAAAAAATAAGCGAAAAAGTGATAATTTTATGACACCTACTGCGTCTGCTATAAATACAGAAGAAGACATTTCTGAAAATGAATCTGATGATGAAAGTGACACGTCAGAAAAGTCGACTACACACACTCCAGATTATTCTTCATGGTCAATGTCAGAATATCGCTTAAAAGATACTCCTTTTGGAATAAGACATGATGGACGAAAGCTTATGATGGGGTCAGCTAATGTTACTATCACTGAAAATAAAATTACGGTGGGCAGTCGTCAATACAATAAAACTCCTGGTTTGATGGAGCTAATAAGCAAAGGATCGCCTGACTTAAAAGTTATAACCGAGGAAGACATCGCGAACTACAAGTTGATGCTGTTAGAGACGAATGCGCATAGACGAGAATATGATCCAAGCAAACCAATAAAGAGCAATAAAGGAAGAAAGTACTTAAATATAATTAAACCTCTTTTTAATAAACATGACGATCGAAGCAGTGAAGTTCAAGGTTCGGGATTACCGCTATTAAAAAAATGGAAGAAAAATGTAGACTATATCTACTGGGATGATCCAAACGAGCTTGTGGATAGGTTGAAATTACTAATAGCATCTCGAGATGCTGGAAACACTGGACTTGATAATGAAATTATATCCATTATAGAAGAACTGCGGGAAAGTGACTTGATTGATTAGAATAAATAAAACTGCTTGAAATGTTTTTATTTATTTCATTGTTAACCTCTAAACCAATAACTTGAGTAACCTAGCTCAGTGCTATGAATATTGATAAATTCGGTCATCATGTTCATAAGCGTTTACGTTTATCTGAATTGTTTGATTTTACTGACAATGCGCTGACCAAAAACGAAGAGGGACATTTTGATCTTCAATCGTCACGATTAAAAGGTTTAAAGGCGCCTCAAGAGTCAGACGATGCCGTCAACAAGGAGTACGTTGATATGAAGAGTAATGATTTACGGGAATATGCTAAATTTCTACTGAATGAAGCAATGAATGATGTACAAAGAGTGATGAATGACTTTATAAAGGATGTTTATACGAAGAGAGAATTAGATATTATCATAAGGTCGTTGGCGAAAGATGAAGCAGCAGGTGGTAAACGAAATCCATAAAAATGCAAGAAAAAATTTTGTTCGTCGTTCAGTGGTTCTCAAGGGAATTGATGATTTGTGGCAGGCAGATTTGATCGACTTTATATCATTGAAAATTTACAATAAAGGTTATAAGTTTATTCTTGTCGTAATTGATTGCTTCTCTAAATATGCATGGGCTATACCTCTTAAAACGAAGTCAAAAGTAGAAGTTTGTCAAGCCTTAGCTAACATTCTGAAGAAAAGTAGAAGACGACCGCACAATTTACAAACAGATATGGGCACCGAATTTTATAATGATGAATTCAAAAAACTTTTAAAGCAATACAATATCAATCATTATTCTACATATTCGGTTAAAAAAGCTTCTATGGTAGAAAGATTAATCAGAACATTAAAAACAAATCTATATAAGTATTTCAATCTCAAAGGTAGTTATAAGTGGGTGGCGGAACCGTTGGAATATGTTGTTAATTCTTACAATCAAACAAAACATCGTGTAACGCAGCACGAGCCCGTAAAAGTAAATAAGTTAAATGAAAGTAACGTATCAGATAATATAAAGAAATTTCAGACTAAAAGTATTATTTCAAGGAAACCAAAATTTCGTGTGGGTGATCATGTAAGAATAAGTAAGTACAAAGGATGTTTTAAAAAAGGCTATACTCCTAATTGGTCAACAGAAATATTTGTTATCAAGAAGGTGAACAGAACTATTCCTACAACTTATTTGATAGAAGATTATCGCAGACAACCGATTTTAGGATGCTTCTATGATCAAGAACTCCAGATGACTAAATACCCTAATGTTTATTTAATCGAAAAAATTATCAGGAAAAAAGGAAATAAATTATATGTAAAATGGCTGGGTTTGAATGAAACTGAAAATAGCTGGATCGATAAAAAGGCACTTGTGTAAAATATATCATTAGTCTTCAAACAGTTATGCAAGGTGGAGGTATAGTTAACAGTTTCATAAATAATTTACCGTTTGAGTTACATCTACCTGGCTATAATTACTGTGGGCCTGGAACGAAGCTGGTGAAACGATTAGCCCGCGGGGATAGAGGCATCAACCCATTGGACGACGCGTGTATGGTTCACGACATAGCATATACAAAGTTCCAGGACTTGGATAATAGGCATAAAGCTGATTTGGATTTATTAAATATGGCGAAACAAAGACTTCGATCGAAAGAAGCCAAAAGTGGTGAAAAGATTGCATCATGGCTGGTCAATAAAGTGATGAAGAGGAAACTGAAAACAGGCGCAGGAATGAAACATTTTAAAGCTATGGTATCAAAAATAAAGGGTGACCTTAAAAAGCTAAAACCAAAAAGTAATAACAGAGCTATTAAATTAGCATATTCTGCTGCCAAGAAAATAGTTTCTGCTGGTACCAAACACGATATAAAGATACCGCGAATTATTCCTCTACCTAAAAGTGGAGGGATTCTTCCATTGCTACCAATATTTGCTGGGCTGTCCGCTTTAGGAACTCTTGCTGGAGGAGCTGCTGGAATAGCGAAAAGTGTTAATGATTATAAAGCAGCCCAAGAAAGTTTACGAGAATCTCAACATCATAACAAAGCGATGGAATCAATTGCATTGGGTAAAGGTTTATACATAAAACCTTACAAAAAGGGTAGTGGGTTATTTATAACACCTTCAAAAAACTGTTAAAGAGGCTACCTAAGCGTGCTCTAACGAATGTGGATTTAATGAAATATGCAAAAGTAATACCTTACTTTCGTGGGGTCTACATGAAAGATGCTCTGCCAAGAAAACCAAGAAGTATAGAATGTGGCATAATAAATTTGGACGATTCTTACAAGGAAGGAACGCACTGGGTAGCCTACATAAAATTTAATGACTATTATGAATACTTTGATAGTTTCGGAGACTTGAAACCACCCGTTGAAGTTGTAAAATATCTAAATACTCCTAACTTATATTATAACTATACCCGTTATCAAACTTACAATAGCACAAACTGTGGACATTTATGTTTAAAGTTTTTGTTCGATTTTTGGAATAAACATGATGTATAAAAAAGATGTCAGCGTTTATTTTACACCATTGTTACAATGTCCTTCACCCTATCCATAACTGGCAATGAGTCACTTTTGACGACTACATATTCCCCTACGCTAGAACTAGATGGTGAATATGAGTGCGCTCTGCTATATTTATCTACATTTAACTCCATCCCAAACATTGATACCAAAAATAACAAGTTTTACTATGGTGAAAATGGTAGTATAGAAATTCCTGAAGGGGTTTACGAGTTGCAGGATATAAACGATTTTTTGAAAGGAAAACTGAACGATGTAAACTTTAATTTAACGTGCAATAATAATACATTAAGAACACATATTATTGGCACGAAAGATATTCATTTTGAGAAAAAAAATAGTTTAGGTAATTTATTAGGATTCGGTAGACAGTTGCTCAAAGCGAATGTACTACATGAATCACAACATCCTGTCAACATTCTTTCAACTACTGTGGTCAGGGTAGAGTGTGATGTAGTGAGCGGATCATATATAAATGGCATGTCAAGTCACATTATACATGAGTTTGCACCTAACGTCCCTCCAGGTTATAGATTAATTGAAATACCTAAGAATATTATTTATTTCCCAGTGAATCAAAATAACATAAGCAGCATAAATATAAGATTATTGGATATAAATAATAACTTGATTAATTTACGTGGTGAAGAAATTCAGTTGTATTTACATATTAAAAGAAAATGATCGAATTTAATAAAACCTTACCACCGCAATCCAAAATCATTAGTCACACTCCAATCGCTCCCAAGGAAAGAACTTTAAAGAAGAAAAGACTAACATCAAAAAATAAAAAATTCCTGAAACTAATCGGACTGTTAAAATGAGTAATATACTAGATATTTTGAGTACACCTGTTTATGATAATACCATCGACGGTGTCGAGATTCATTCGTATAAGCCATACGTGACTAGTTTTAACAGGAATGACGAAATTCGTATACCGATCAATCAACAAGATCTGTATGTACTCCCGTCAGCTAGCACTTTATATTTGGAAGGCGCTGTTAATGTGTTCAAGAAAGACCCAAGGCAGCAGGCTGCCAGTGTACATTTTACAAATAATCCACTGCTGTTCTTTTTTCAAGATATACGATATGAACTAAATGGAGTCGAAATAGACAAAATTAAAAACGCTGGCATAACTACCACTATGAAATCATTGCTATCTATGAATGAGAGTGAGTCGAAAATGTCAAAAGTTTGGGGTTGGGATATTAATGGAACAAAAAATAGTCAGTCAGGAAAATTTTCAGCATCTATACCACTAAGTAATATTCTCGGATTCGCGGAGGACTACAAAAAAGTCATAATCAACTGTAAACATGAACTTGTTCTGCTGCGCAGTAACACTAACCTCAATGCATTGAAATTAAGTACAGGAGAAGTCGTGGAAGATGTAGTAATTCATAAAATTGTATGGAGAGTTCCTCATATAAAAGTTTCTGATGTAGAAAGAATCAACCTTCTTCGGTTGTTAGAAAAAGACAGATCCATTCAAGTAGCATTTAGAAATTGGGATTTATATGAATATCCATTGTTGCCAAGAACTACGAAGCATACATGGTCCATCAAAACATCATCTCAAATAGAAAAACCTCGATACGTCATTCTAGGTTTACAAACGAACAGGAAAAATAATGCTACTACTGACATGTCGCAATTTGATCACTGCAATTTACGTGACGTCAAAGTGTATCTGAACTCTACTTACTTTCCTTACGACAATATGAATGCGAGCTTTTCGAACGACAATATTGCTATATTATACGAACAATACACTCGATTTCAACAGTCTTATTACGGCAGAAGAACTGAACCATTGTTGAATGCAAAAGAGTTCAAGGAATTAACACCACTGTTTGTGATAGACTGTTCGAGGCAAAGCGATAATCTTAAATCTGGGCCGGTAGTCAATGTGCGGCTTGAACTGGAGAGTGAAGCAGAAATACCTGATCAAACCTCAGCTTATTGTCTCATACTGAACGACTGTTTGTTTGAATATAAACCGCTGAGCAATATTGTTCGAAAATTATCATGAATAGCACAAATGCATTGTTCGTGGATTTACAAGGATTTAAAAACGATAATAATGGCTTCATTGTTAAAGAACTTGCGTTAGCAACGAATGAGTACACTCAAATTTTTCTCATAAAACCTCCATTCCCATATCGATGTTTAACTAGTTCTGAAAAAAAATGCGTCAAATGGATTGAGAATAACCTTGGATATAGATGGGCTGATGGACACATTGATTTCATACAGTTCAAGAGGATAATAGTACCATACCTAGAAAATAAACTTGTATTCGTTAAAGGTTTAGAAAAATCGAAGTGGATTAAAGACCTCTGTGACATTTGTACTGTAAAGAATATAGAAGATATCGGATGTCCAAGTTTAATGCAGCTATTTAAAACTTACAACTCGCAGTTTATTGATTTTAGTTGTGTAACGCATAAGACTAATTACTGTGCTTTGAGGAACGTTTTGTGTATCAAAAAATGGTTCAAAAATAATCAGCATCCAAATGTATGATAGTATTCCTACCAATTAATAATTAACTGATTGACTTAGCGAGATTAAAGAATATTTTCAATACTTTTTTGTTTTATTTCACTTTTTGATAGATTACACAAGAGAAATGAATCTGGGTCGCTTATAAAAGTCGGAAACTTAAGAATGCTAGCTTAAAGAAATGAATGAATGAATGAATGAATGAAATATTTATATATTTCGTAGTTTGATTAAGACAATTAATTACTCCTTAAAGGAAGGTATTGTATTTTATTATATTGTCTATTAAACAAAATTAGTTTTCAAGATTTATATTTAACTGACTCGAATCCATTACTCTCGAGTGTATTATATGAATAGATTACCTTCACCAGTACCGAAATCACTTTACCAAACCATAATTATTTTATTTAAGTAAGTAACTAAATTTCATGTTTTTATTTTACTTTATGCAGGACATAAATGAAGTAATAAAAATACCAAATAATATCCATGTAAGAAAATTTATTTTAAACACTTGAATCATCACAGATTTTTTTACAAATTTTCTTTATTAGGTTTTCGGACATGTCCATTATTTCGTCCACTACATCACACACAATATACTGCGCACTGACCGCTACATCATTCGACGGGGTTGATGATCCAGTCTGTGCGTTCAAATCAATTATTTCAATTTTAATCTTGTGATGTCCCTTTCTCGGCACTTTCGTAATTATAAATGATGATGTAGCTTTTCGTTTTTTCTGGAATTTTCTTCTGTTGCTAGCTTGTCTTGCTTCCACTGAAGCGGCAACCTCATCAAAGTCCTCCAATTGTTGTTGGGCATGCGGAAACCACAGGTCCGAAGGGTCCATTATCTGTAAACCAAATAGCAATGATTAGAACAAAATAATAATAATAATAATACTACAAAACACTAAATCATATTATGTAGTAGGTAGCGTAATACTCACGTAATAATTTGATTGAGAGCGGTACTGGTCCTATAGTGCGCTCGCCTGCTGGCCTAATGAATAATTAACATTTTCTTTGAGTCTATTTAAGCAAAAGCGAAAATGCAAGTATCATTGTATTTCAATTTGAATTCCTTGAACGCGACACGTGTTATATTCACGTTGCGACAGGTCATCGTAATTGTTTCATGGTCATCACTTTCATGCAATATGATCTATCTTTTCGAAAACCTTTCTAAAATAAACTCTATATACAAATCCATTCTGGCTGGTATCTGACGAATATACAGTCAGCTGCAGAAAAATTTAACCCTCAGTGGGGTGATTGATATACGGGTGATACTTTTATGGTGAGGATATTTTTCTCTGCAGCTGGCTGTACCTAGGTACATTTAGTAGGGTATGTTGTAAAATAAGCTTAAAAGAAACACGAAAAATAGTCCGACAACACATTACTTTATTTCAATATACCAATATTCGCTTACAAGCTATAGTTTAAAGACTAATTATATTATATTATTTACATCTCAAAACGCTGATTTATGGCCCCATGAAAGAGTTGATATGTTATCTTTAAGGATGATGCGTTTGTCGTCCTTACATGATAGAGCTATTTTATTAAGCGATTGTGTAAACATTTCATGTTTTAATGACCTAAATACCGTATTTCTTTTCCTAACTAAATTATTATCTAATAACACACGTTTATAGTCCTTAAAACTCATTGTTTTTACAACAGGTTTTTTGGTACCTTTAGCTTTTTTTATTTCAGTATTTTCGGTTTTTATACAATAAAGTTTAGATCGTAGGCCTACAAACTCAACTATGAGCTGACCTCCTAACTCATCTTTAAATAACCCAGGCACTTTTTTATTTTGCCTCCTTATACCGTATATATTATTAACAGCGTAGTTACTAGTATCGAAGTATTGAGCAAAATTGTATTTTATATCTTTATAAACATCTTTCGTTGCTATGGAATACAGAAAACTGTCAGTGTCTGTGTAACACATTTTTATATTAGGACCATAAAAAGGTTTCATAACAGAATAGTGAAAATCGTACATGTGACTCTTAGATATTTCCAAAACAGAAAAACCAATGTAAATCGGTTTATCGAGAGTAATTTTTTCAGGATTCATCTGGACCGCTACAAAGTTTTCTGTAAATACAGTTGAGCTGTGGTAATTAGGTCTGGCTATTAGTTGCTCTGCGCCTAGACGTTTTTTCGTTTTGTTGTTTTTATCGGACCACTGATTTACTAACTTAACGCTTAACCTTTTTTCGGTATCCTCTAAGGTTTTGCCAAAAATGCTATTATTCAATAATTTAAAAAAGTCTTGTTCAAATTGAGATTTCGCTTTTTGCCTCAATCTCGTATTTAAATCAATATATTGTTTTAAATATGGACCTTGCTTAAATTTAATAACTCTGTGTATGCTTCTTAATTTCAGTCCATGTTTGAGACACGTTTTCAAATGAATATAGTGTATAACATAATTATATTTATCATACAAATTCGGTATCAGTTTACATGTTTTCGATCCAGGCGGTACATATTTTTGCGGGCAGAAAGGTAAATCGTTATGATGATCATGCAGGGATTCCGGATATTCTAGATCGACTTCTAAAATGTAACCTACATCTGAATTGTCTTGTAAAGAGAGAATGTCAGAAACTTGAAACATAGGATTTTCGATCATTTCAAAGTCAGAATGCGGTAAATAACTACTTAAACCGAAACCATAAAGATTGTTCGCGTCAGCATAAATCAAGTATCTATCAGGCTCCGAGGGATTGTAGTCCGAGAGGTACTTATTATTAGCACTGGCATAGCGGGTAGAACATAAACAGACGCCTCCGCGAATACCTTTTTGTATCATCCGAATAATTTCCAAATCATGTATTAGTTCTAATTTCACTTCTGTTTTCAACAGCATTGCATCAAAACTTAAACTGGGAGCCGTTATGTAAAAAGCTGGGTCTAACCTATAATTATTTTTACACGTCTTTCTAAAACTCTCAAAAATATCCGTCAACAGCATTACATCTGATTTCAAGTATAGATCGGTATATTGACCAAGGTTCGACAAACGGAATACACGCCAAACACAATGAGCATGAGCATAATCTGACTCTGAAACATTCTCATCAGTTAAGCTGCTGTAGAAACACTCAGGCGGCGGTAATTTATTTTCATCATAACGTTTCCACTTATTCATGTACTCGTAAGGATAAACACCTTTACGTCTCAATAAGTCGAATTCCTGTTTATCTGGGTAGCAACGAGAGAGATGAATAAAATCTTCAACTATTAAATTTTCTGCAATTTTTTCTAAACTAGTACCTAAAAATGCAAACGAGTCAACAAAACGAACAGCCATATACTTATTATTGCTAACAGGAAAGAACTTTGTAAAAGACACATAATTTTCTTTTGTTTTTGCTATAACATTTATGTTTCCATGCATTTCACCTAGCTCTCGTATAAACAAATGACAGTCATAGCCTGACAGATTATGGAAAAAAATAGGGACAAATGATTTGGGGAGCTTAAATCGAAGGTTACAATACTCATGTGCTGCTCCGCGGTAGCGCCCAGTCAAATGGCAATGATCTCTCACCTTTCCTTCGAATATTAACTTATTACAGAGGTAACAATATTTGGACTCCAAAAAGTTTTTCAGCTCATTTTCAGTGAGGGGTAACATGTCGATTGGATCGTTAAGAATTTTACTTATCATTTCAACATCATCGCCTAATATTTTCAAAAACTGTTGAACACAATCAGGACCTCGGTACGATCGATACCGATTTAAAGACGTATCATAGGAGCAAACAATATAATATCCGAACGCTACTGGAATATGTTTTTGAATCGTTTCCGTAAAATTCGAGTTTTTCTCCGACCGAGGTTGTAGCATAGACTCAAAATCTGCGTAAATGACAAATGGCATATCATGCATGCGTTCAAAATGTTTGAACTGTATCAATGTCCCTTTATCAGGCAACGATGTTTTCACACCACTGCACACGTGATCATTACGTTTTTTGTCACTAGAAAAAAATAACAAGCAATCATCACAGAAAAAAATTCTACCATCATGTTTAGTTATCTGAGATCTTACAAGCCTACTCAAATCCTTAATAAGACAATAATGTGTTAGCGCACCCGATTCCAAAAACAATAAATTTATACGATGCTTCCGCCCCTTGTGAACAGATTTGTACAAAGGTCCTACAACATCAGACTTTTCACTGAGACCATAAATATTAATACTTATGGTATCATTGTTCTTTTCAAAGATCTTAACATCCCTGAAACCTGCCGGAAACGTCATGTTTTTCGTGTTAAGCACAGTATCGAAATGAGGATATGAACTCGTTCGGTGTGAATTTTGCTGTGCGGGAAATAAAGCTGCCATTATGCACCATAGAAAACAAAAGTTATCTGTATTCTGAATGTTGATACATGCACGTTTATATTTAATAGGTCTAGGAAGATCGATAAACCCTGAACCTCGCAGAGGATTATATTTGTTGATATTGACCTCCAGATATGAATTTGCTACAAAACTCCAACCACTGTCTCTCTCCTGAAATTCATCGATTTTTGCAAGTATTAAACTTACAGCGTTATTGTAAATATCTTTAAAATCATAATTTTTGCGGATGACTATATTGGGCGTAGCGAACGATTTAATCTCCCTCTCATCATTCTTAGGTAACGAAAACTCTGCAAACAGTTCAAAATTTACTTTGACGCTATTAAAGGAGCCGATCCGCGCCTCTATCAGGTCACGTACGCGTGACCGCAGCGAGCGCAGGTAGATGCTCGGAAGGCAAGCGTTAGAGCCCGCGCCGTCCGCCGCCGCGACCATATCCGACGCTGCGCCTGGGTTGCTTATTCTGTACGATGCGATCCGACTGCGGAAAGCACTAGAAATCTTCTCAAGACCGTCACCCTTAATAACAACATTGTTGTTTTTATGTACAGTGCTACGCAAATGAGCTGAAAAACTTTTACTTTTTACAGACACATCACATGATGTACAATATACTAATCTATTATTATTCAACATCTTAATTATATGTAAGGATCAATCAAACCTGACAAATGATAATTAAACCTATCTACCTAAGTTACACCTAATTTTTTACTACCTGCCTATATGAAAAATAATACCTACCTACGAATTAAACTTATGAAACAAAATTAATACCTATATGAAATCAGCCTATATAAATCTACAAGCACAGTAACGCTCAATACAAGTCACCTCAGTTCAATACTTTAAAATTTTTATAAAGGTGACTAGACGTGAGCGCGACTGTACTTGTCTACCTAACACCTAAAATAATAAAAATACTCTTTCATGGGACACCACACCACCTAACAGCAAAACATGAAATGAAAAGCAAAATATCTAGTTATTTTATTATAGTTGTAAATTTTGGCTCACACGGTCGTTAAAAAACATCCCCTCCTCTGGGAACTTCAACTTCGAACGTTTCAGCAGCTGCCTCAAAGCTGCAAATTCTGGCGATTCGTGATCGCCTTGGAGCTTAAGCGCCAACACAGCCTTCTCCCAGCGCTTCAACGGGTGAACGTTTTTTATATCAGCCACCTGATAAATCTTGAGGTCTAAATATAGCTCTCCTGGAAGATATCCTGAGCGACGCACGACTCCGTCCGCGACCCTCTTAGAATAACTGGACAACAAGCGCAGTGGTTGTTTTGCGACGTCCCCGTCGCTCTCCGAGTCTAGCGTCCTCCACTCTTTTGACTTCGGAGGCTGCTTTCGCTTGGCTTGCGTCGCTTTGCGTCTGTAAATAAAACGAATTAGTTATATTACACTGTGAATGATATCGAAAATACATGGATTACGGGGACTTGTATACACAAGATAAGTGAATTAAGTCATTTTTTTTTTTTTTTTTTTTTTTTTTTTTTTTTTTTTTTTTTTTTTTTTTTTTTTTTGTTTTGCGATGAATAGAATCGTAAAACATATTTACCTAGACACCGATTCCTCGTCGTCCGACTCCTGACGACGTCGCTTCGACGGTGGCGGTGGCTTGGCGGACGTGGCCTTGGGCTTGGGCGATGCGGTCTTCTTGTTGAGAACTGATTTCGGTGTTGGCACGTACCCGGGTGGTTGAGCACTTTTCAAACTGAAACAGGAAAAAACATTTAGACACACATATTATAAATACACACTCCTGTATAATTATAATAAGGCATAATGAAAAGAAACTTCCAAATAAAGGAAACATACTTCTCAAAATATTCCTCTTCAGAATCTCCGAAGAGCTCCTGCTGTCGTCGTTTTGCCGCTGTCACCTTGGCGGTGTGAGTGGTAGATTCGTTGTCAGACCTGAAATATCACAACACTTATTAATGATGAAGTCCATCAATATAGAAATTGATAGTCGATCAAAATGAAGATTAAGATTCATTCACGAAGGCACATGACGTAGTTAAAAATTAGCCTCTTTGTCTTTCATACGACAGCCGGTGACAACTCTGAATGGAAAGGAAAGACGCATATCGACGTTTCAAAGGTAAAAGGGCATAAGCAACACTTGTTGGCGGTATTGAGTAAGAGCCAGTAAGTAAGTGCCATCGTGGAGAGTGAAACACTTACGTACATTATTTCCAGATTCCTCGTTGGCTGGCGATGGCGATGGCAAGTAGAGGTGCTGGTGAAGTAGTAGGCGTAGTAGCTTCCAAAGAGAAGTGATAATTTTTAATTGCATTTCCGTCGTTTATAAATAAAAATACTGATGACTCTGAAAAAAGGATGTGTATGTGTGGTCGTATGATCACAAGCCCTGACAACGTACACTTACATAGGTTCAGCGGAAACAACTCAGTGTGCAAAATAATATCGCAAAAATAAAATTACCGAATGCAACCCAATACGCTTGACCTCATTAAGAAAACTTACACGTGTTTTTACTTTCCTAGATGGGATGCCAGAAACACAAATACTTATATGAATGTACGTGGGCATAGTTTTGCCACCCCGTATGGGAACGCTGTGATGCTATGTTAGTTTTTGTTTTTAATATCTTGCGAGACGAGATGACCGATGCACACAGTTTGCATCTTTTAGCCATTGAGTTTATTTTTTCTTAGAGAGAAGAGACAAGCTCATCGCCGCTCAGGACAAACATCAGCCGCATTAACACCCATATTGTAGGTATCATGGGGAAAGTCTATCGCCGAACTATCATAAGCCTAACAAATACGTACAACGTCCCCACCGAAGGATCAGGCCTTTACTCGAAATAGTACTAAGTAATGATTTAATGGGTATATACTCGTACATAGATGTTTTTTCCTAGCTAGAACGAGGTGAGCTATTTATCAATTCCATTTAAAAGTAGTACCTATACATGAATTGATTTGTAGGTACAGTTTATAGTGGCTCGATCCCGAGCGGCGATGGGCTAGTCCCTCTCCGCAAAACGGAGTATAAATACCAGCTGCATGCAGGCAAAGTTCTGTCCCGTATGGAAAAGTCATGATGCTGTGTACACAATTTACACACATTGGTCTAGATATTGAGGGAAACTAGGATTCCCTGTATCTTGGGTACTAGGCAACTGAATACATACTTTTGTAGGGATAAATATTATACTTAGATAAAAAACCATGACTCGGAAACAAACATCCACGCTCATCACGCAAATATTTGTCCCACCGGGACTCGAACCCAGGACCTCTGGCGTTGTAGGCAGGGTACTACCGACTCGACCATTCGGATGGTCAATTTGGTTATAACATTAATCCAATGTAATTCATGCTTACTAGGGAGCAATCTCATCGCCGAACTATGTTATGTTATGATATCATCAACCGAAATAGAGTACCTAGATCGGTTTTATTTATTAATGTTAGCAGTTAGTGGCAGAAACACAATTGAAAGTGTGTGTGTGTGTGTGTTCACGCGCTGCGGCAATGTAGGTATTGAAAACACAACTATGCAAGAAATAAAATTAAATTGAACACGCGTGACCTGATTAGAATGCTACTTATACTTACGATGGGTTTTGCGTTCAACACATCTGTTGAGTCCGTGACCTAAAGGTTCTTGAATGAATTTGATCTGTCATTTTTGAACTGTCAATAGGTTTTTCGATCCATCTGTCGATAGGTTTTTCGATCCATCTGTCGAGCCCGTAGGCCCGAACGATCGTGAAGTGAATTTAAACTGTCATTATACACCTACTCTTATCTTAGTAAATATTTTATTCACTTTTGTGTTCCATTGAAACTAGAAATTGTTGCTAAATAGTGACTTAGAGGCATGTTACAGTTAGAGTAATAATTCAACTCTGATAAGTGATATGGACTCTTAACAGAAGCGAAAGCGACTAATTCCCTAATGATATTAATATGACGTTAATTAATTATGCGCTATGACTAGATCTAGATAATTTTGCCTCGTTTGTGATAGGAGGATAGACTGCACCGATATCTCCAGACACCTAAGAATAGACCATGGCGTTATGGCACGATATTTAGAGTGGGGAAATATTAAGACGCTGATTAAATAAATATGGGGTGCTGTTTTCATGTGTTTTTCAGGAAATACTGGGCAAATCGTAATTAATTTCTGGTATATGTAATTTGACTATATAATCTAGAGATTCTTAATTGGAAAACATGTTTGGATAAAAATTTCTCGATAGAAAATAAATACAAAGTCAACCCTTTTTTTATGGTTTTATCCTATTACACCGCAGTAGTAAGTGAATATGACTGTGTGATAATTGCAATGTATGAACAATTGTTATTTCTAACGATTTTCAATTTGAAAGTTAATTCCCTGAAATAGTTTATTTCTTATGATTTTTTTTTACGTTTTGGCGCTTACGTTGTTTCAGATTAGTCGCGAGTGCATTATTGGCATCCCGCTTTTTCTTATTCGCGAGTAATTATTGCATCTCACTTCCACTCGACAGCGCATTTTTATTCCATCATCGCCTTAAACTGCACATCAAAAATACTGATTTACACAGCAAATATCAGGGCAAAATGCTGCGGTAGCTTAGGTGAAGGGTAAGGGGGGTGAGCGAAGCGAAGCACCCTTTATCCTTCGTGTTAGGTTGAACATGTAATAAGAACAAAAATACTTAAAACTTAAGTATACATATTTCAAACATAAAGTGTTTTTGCTGATCCTTTTTTGCTGTGCAAATCAGTATTTTTGGTGTGCGATTAATTACTAGCCTAGAGTGGACGCGCACGGTCGGCCCTAAGCTAGTTTGATAATATAATCGCATTTAGAATACACTGCAATCTCTAAACAAACAATCCAGCAATCCATATAATAATAAATATCCGATAGATTCTTAGAAGAGCTCCGTGGTCTAATGGGTTTCACGCTTGCTTCTCTCACAGGAGATACAGGTTCGATTCCTGACCAACATGTACCAATGAGATAATCAATTTATCTAAAGTACAATAAACGGACGTTCTAACGGTGATGGAAAAACATCGTGAGGAAACCTTCATTGCTCCATAGCTGCGGCGATGGGCTAGCCGCCTGTCACGCAAAATGGAGTAATGAACAACTGGCTCAAAGTGGGCACAAGTGCCGCTGCCACCCCATATGGGAAAAGACGTGACGCTATATTATGTTATATATTCTTAAGAGTAGCTTATTATTTAACTTACCCCACAATCTCCAGTATCGCAATTTCCCCTAGGTTGTGGAGAAAGGCCCTGCGAGACTTATCTTATAACCTAAAAGGGCTTAGCAATCTTAACTACAGCCAAAGTTTTTTTAAATTTGCTTGAGATTCAAGCACACTTACATAAAGCTAAGGGCCCTTAAGCCACTCCACTTCTAATCAGCTTCAATAAACTTTCCCTTTCAAGTACCAGCAAGTATAGACGTTGTAGACGACATGTGGACGGGTTACATTTGATCTCATGTCTAGTTTGTACTACTAGTTATGAGTACCTACTAGTTATGCTTTATGGGCCTACGGTTTATTTGGTTCTGTTAGAAGGTAGAATTGTTAAAAGGTACATTCACGCTTATTTAAAAAATGAAATAAGCCTTCCGGTAACCCCAAAAAACAACAGGAGCCACACCACATTGGAATTTTTCTTGAATGTGGGCGATTGGCGTAAATACTGCTTAAAGGTTCTACCGATGAAATTACAAACATAGTTGGATTCCTGTTTTTGGGTCGACGTTGTTGCGAGTATTTCCTGCAACGATCATCACAAAAATACTCTAAACACTTGACAAACTCGATATTCCAATCCGAATACTCAATTACCAAAATTTACAGTAAATTACTTCTCTAAAATTAATTCGCCATTTTGAAACTCCATGTTTCTGGCGGCATAACATAAGGCTTACTAATCCAAACTATTCCAAACCCCTTTCATTTTTCGTCTGGCGGGAAAAGACCCGCTCCAAACTCCAAACTTCGAACGTTAGTCGAATCTACACGCGAGCTATACGCGCACGCACGCTTCTACCTGGCTGAAAAAAGTGGTGCTTGTACCTTGAAAAAAAAAAAACAGTTTGTAAACTGTGGCAGTGTTTATAAATCAAATCAGTGTTTGTGTTGGCGCCTTTTTGGAGTGCGAGTGAGTACGTTTTGAAACCTATTTAGTGTTTTGAGCGTTGTTTTATGTGCGTATTTTTTTTAACATTTTCTTTATTTTAAAATAATTATTTCCACTCAATGAACATTTCATAACCGATGTAAAAGCAGCGAAAAATGCAGTTCCGTGTAAAAGACACCGTAAGTAAAAAAAAGACTTCCCGTCAATCACCAGCGACGTCGATGCATTTTTTGTCATAAATTCATACGACACGTCTCGTGCCGGCACATAAGGCGAATTTATTACTAAACCTACAAATTACACGAATGACTTAAATATTCAATGGAATGAATGTTTTTTTTTTTATATCAATAAATCAACTTCTTTCTGTTTATCTTCTTAGAATCGATATATTAGTATGTATCGTAGCGCTAATGTAACGCTGCGTCGTTCCCAACTAACACCGCTTCCAACTGTACCTATGTGGTCCAATATTTGTATCGACACTTCTCTTCCTATTCAGAGTGGCAGATGCACCGGTGTGCCCAGGTTTCTGGCCACATGTGGGCCTTTTTATTTTATTGTCTGCAGTTAGTTTTTATTTGCTTATTTTTTTGGTCTTGGAAACGTGTAACATAAATTTAGCATAACATATTCTTGGGAAGAGCACTGTGGCCTGAAATACAGGTTTACATCTAGCTCAGGCTTAGCTGTTCCAATTATTATGTGTCGCATTTTAAGCTAAGTAAATATTTTCATTACATTTTTTTCATTATTATTATTTATTATTCACTACTCAATTTTGCTTGTCAAGGGGGTAGCCCATCGCCACAGCCAAAGAGAACCTATAGAACTGCCGCAGCTATGTAGACATAAAGGTAAAATATATCAAATAGCATGAGTACATTCCTTATATATATATATTCTGTTTCATGTAGGTACAGCTTGGCAATTTAATATAAAAACGGCTAAATAAATGACATAGGAGCGGATAACTGCGTGCTTTATGAGAAGAGTCAAATATTTTATTTATGAACATACGCAGAAGTCTTCAAATTTTGCCATCATCTGTTTCCTACATTAAATTGTCAAAGTAGTGCCAAGACTTATATAAGACATTCAAATTCAACAGTTATTTAAATTCTGACTTGTAATGAATATTATGAATAAACTATGTCTACCTCTAAGTCTATGTAGTTATAAGCTAGATTCTGCGATCTGATAGATCGATCGATCAAAACATGTTACACACACTTATCTCCATTAGATGAATCACTTTTACGCTCGATTCAATCACTTTCGATTAATGGGTTGCGTTAAAGACGTAATTCTCAACATATAAAATGTAAGTAGCAAGTTTGGTTATTAGTTGTTACTACTTAGGTACAAGTGGCTCTTTGAGCTGTAGACCTCGCGTCGCGATCGATACACGAAATTACCGTTTTTTATAATTTTTCAACTGCTCCGACCCCTTGAAGTTTATCGAAGGAACAAGGGGAATAATTATAAAAACAAATAACCCGACCGCATTTTCTTTCAATACCACATACAAAGTTATGAATGCACCTGGTTACGTACATGAAGTATGAACGTAGACGCGTCAATAATTGTGTAAACTACATGTTTGATCGAAAATCCAGTAAATTGACTGATTAATAAAATAATATAGCCTATTTTATTCTCACGGCCTCCAAGAAACAAACGACACCTCATTTGTTAAAATCTGTTGTTTTTTTTAGCCCCAAATCTCAGCCATTTTGAAAATTTTCATCAAGACGGAGAGACGCTTATTCGCTTCGCTCAGCCGGTCAGAAAGAGAAGCAACTCATTATGTAGATATCTTTAATAGGTACTTAAAAGTCATTTTCTTACCCTACTTCTGTAGTTGACAGTTTCACAGGTTGTGGTAGACCATCAAACAGATATATCGTAGTTCATTTCACGAGGGTTTATCTGTCGGATATAGGATTTATCCACAACCTGCGAATCCTTTCATTATGATTATATGCAATATAATTAGACGAGTAGCGACGCTTGTTGAATACAGACGTGCTGGTACTGTGGGAGTTTCTAGGCCCTTCTACTCCCACAGTGGTCCAATGTAGAGAAGAGGCAAAAAATGACGTTTGCTAAGTATATCTACAGTAATAAAGGGCTTTGACTTTTGTGACGGACTCTATTGTATTTAATTTTTCATTAATTATTTATTCATTCATTATTTTAGAACTATACGCTCTTGTCGGTGGAGTTCATTCCATGCACTTTTACATACTGCCCTCTCTTGACGTCCTGATTCTCCTGATACGACACTACATTTTTCTACTCCTTCACTTGGTCCATGTAGGTTATCCGTGGTCTACCTCTTTTCATGTATACTTCTGTATACATTTTCATAATTTACATGTAGTATTATAATACATATTTAATTGCCTTTGAAAAAAAATCTTAATAAATCAATGACATTATGAATTGTTTAAAATATTATCAATCACTTTCAGTATTATTTTATTTGTCGTTTCCAATTAGGCTAGAAAATAAAATAAATAGAATGTTATAGTTATCACAAATTACTATAAATTACTTTTATGCTACTTTAATATATAGAGCGCTTAATTTAATGGTACCTACTTATTTACGTTCCGTACCGACTAAAAACTAAATGAGCGAAGTTTAAGACTTCCTAAACACAGTAATGTTTATAAGTACATGTACCGTTGCGTGAGTGAGAACATTTACTGTTTTACAGCATAACTGAATAATAAATGTATTGTCGCTTTAAATGAAAGAAAATTGGCGATTTTGTGAGGTTTTTGAACGCAATTGATATGTGGAAATGACCCTGTGGGAGAAGTCCTCAGATGGCGAAACTCTTTGCTTACAAATACCAATAAAACTAAAAAAAAACAAAAAAAAAACCTCATGTATGTATGTCTCTTCCTGTGTTCCCTCGTAACTACTCAACGGCTCAACCGATTTCAATAAATGATACTTTATTAGTCTTAATAGCGCAAGTGTCACTGGGTATTATATTTGTCACCGTAAGATTGTCAAAACATTTAGTTTATAATCTAACGTTTTCTTCTCGTTAGTTTACAAACTATCGATAAATTGTAAACTGTACCGTACTGCTTATACCCTATATATGTCACAGAGAGATAGTCAAAACCGTAAGTTTATAAACTAACGCGGTTGTTGGTCAACTATCGACAGATAGTAAACCAGACCGACAGGGTTAAGAAATTACGTTTCTTTTATTCTTACATGTCAACCTAACACGAAGACTATGCGGGGGCTTTGCTGCGCTCCCCCCTTTCTAGTCTTCACCTACGCTACCGCAGTGTTTGCCCTGGTATTTCGTTTACAATTCAAGTTTAAACCAGTTTACTATTTAACGGTTTTAACCGTTAGTTGATCAATTTACGCGTCATATAGTAAGCAGTACGCTACAGTTTACTATCTGTCGATAGTTGACCAACTTGCGAGAAAAAAAACGTTAGTTTATCAACTTACGTTTTTTAATAATCTTATATACTGAAAAACCCTGTGTGGTAAAACGCAGCGTCGCGCTGCAACACTCTGGCTTTTCGAGCGGTTCCAAATTCTGAAAAAACCCGTGGAGCACAACGCGGCCCAGCGTTGTACCACACGGGCTTCTCAGAAGACGAATCCGGGTGGGTTCGTGGCTTAGGCCCCCAGTGCTCGACGCACCCATGGTCGAGGCCCCCGGTCAGTTTAAATTGATTATAATTTCTTACAGGGCTACACTTTATATTACTAGTACCTGAATGGACTTAATATTTATAAATATGCAGGTCGTAAAACTATAGCGTAAATCGCTGCATCATTCACTATTCAGGTAACCTTATTCAATCAAACACATTAAATACTATGTTAGATCTTCTCATCATTATCATCTAGGGTTTGATTCCTGCAAAACGATGGATGCCAAGTTATTATACGTAAAATATCTTATAACAATTTGAATAGAAGCTAAATAAATTTCGGACTTTCCACAAGAGCATTCGAAAAAGACAAGTTTACATGCCCTCCTAAAATATATTCAAATCAAAACTGCACATTACTATTACATTAGAAATAAAAGAATGTCTATTAAATGATCTTGTTAAATTTAGAAACTAATTTAGTCTGGGTACCCAGTCGTTCAGGTGTAGTTGGAAACGATCATGTGGTTGATCTGGGTAAGCGTGTGATCTCGGACAACTCATGATTAACCAATCATGTATATAAAATAAAATTGTGGTTATGAAAGGTATTCTTCCTGCCCTTCTGGAAAGTGCTGTACATCATATTGTTTAATTTGTGTGCGTGCATGTAATAATTAATCATAGATTGTGTTGTCCGCTTTTGATTTCAAACATCAAAAAGCCTAAAATTCGTTATATTTGTACCACGTCCACATTTATGTTCATTACACTTTCTAGTGAATTTGAAATTGAAATTTTCTGCCAATATTATCCAGGACAGATTGCCAAGAGTAAAAATTTATGTTGAAGTTGAATCTTGCGATTTTTTTTAATAAATAAATGTCGTTGGCGAGATCAATACCTTTGACTTTGACGTTCACATAAAAAAAAATTACTGGCGAATGACATTGGTTTGTTTTTTTTTACACACAAGATTAGTGAAACATTCTCCAACGTTATCCTACATGAAGGCGCAATCATAACACAAAAAGAATTTCTCATGGTTTGTATTATTTCTGAAGCAGTTAACTGTTTCCTGTACCTCACACTATAGCAATTTAGTGTAGTCTCCTTCCGCGATTCATATCTTACCTTTTTATATGAATTGTGCAATAAAGACAGGTATGTAGGCTCTCTGTGTTGTTTATAAGTATGTGTATATGATTAATTCGTGTAACAATTTCAAAAGAAAAATAAATGAAAGATCTCTTTTTTACATATAGGTGACAAAAATACTTAATTGTAATCTTACCGAGGAACGCCGGTATGGTCATTATCATTCCGAGAGCCATGAAGATGAAGTTGCTCTGATCAAATCAATAGGGATACAATCTTTATTTATACTCGTATGTCCCTAATAGCTAATAGCCCCTTTAAACGGTTATGGAAAACAACGTGAGAAAACCTTCACATCGCCACCATAGCTGTGGCAATGGGCTTGCCGCCTGTCAATAATCGTGACCGTGCCTCTGCCGCCCCTTAAGGGAACAGGCGTAACGCTGGGTGTTAAACTATTTAGATATCGACTAAACGTTTCTGTTATTATGTATTCTGTGGTATTACTTCTTAAGGCTGGGCACCGCTCCAGCGGGACTTTGGATTTTACTTAATCTTACTTTTAGGGGAATAGGAATTTAAATGTTAAAAAATCGGTCAAGTGCGGGTCCGGGTGTAGGGTGTTCGATTCCAAATCGATATTCGATCGATGGTTTCTGAACGGCCATTTTGAATTTGACGTTGCTGCCAACCTAGCAGTTTTTTGACAACTGACAGACGAAAGCCCTCGCAATGTAAACGCGTTTTGGTTAGGGTATTGAAATTAAATCGCAGTCCATCTGGAATGTATTCGGGTTTCCCTCAGGATTGTCTATATAGCTGAGTGTGTTGTGGTTCCCCGAACCAGATAAAGTTCGCATTTTCGTGGCCCATTGGTTTTTCCCACGTAACATAACCTGTGTTGGAACACTGTGCTCATTGAAGCTGGCCCGCCAGTCATACCTGGTTGGCTGAAGAACCTGTCTACCAAGAAGAGCCTAGGGTGCACCCGGGCCTTGCAGAGAGACAGGAGGTTGACGGGACCGAAGCACAGACCAGGTTAGATCGACCTCAATTACTTCAGCTCGGTGAATCGCCGACGTTCACACTTCTCGGCAACTGATCGTTACGCTACCTCGTAGCTGATGGGCCCCTACGAGGTCATTAGGTGCTGAGAAGCCTGAACACTTTGGTAGCAGAGCGTGGCTTCCTGAGATTTGCAGCCGTCAAGGGCTCCAGGAAGGCACGATTTGGGACTATCAATCTGTAGGTATAGGCGGTTATTAGGTAACTTGGTTGTGTTCCTATATCCACATAGATTGGTAGTATTGTAAGCTATAGGTCTATTGCTGGTAGTAGATAGACAGATATTGAATTGAATTACCAGTTAGTCAATCTATTAGTGGTCTAGTAATGCTATTGAATGAATATTTTGGTTAACATAGGTAGTTACATCTATTGATAGCAGGCTATTACATTGTTTTCAGTTTATAGCAATTTATAACTTGAACTAATATTGACTATCTGTGTGTGTTGTAGTGATAAAGGGAGACTAAATTGTATTTACAGAATTTATATAGATATAAAACTCGGTTCCTATTGTTTAAGGAAAACAACATTGTTTAAGTTGTGGTTTAGGGTTCCCTCGTTTGGGTTGTAGACCAGGTCCAATAAAATTGAGTTACTGCAAATTGTGAGTAAGTATCGTTCCGATCATGTCGTTATCTGAAATCCAGAAGGGTGTTTCTAAGGAACTCAGATGGTTTTCCTCCGCACACGGTCTGATAGACCGTTTAGATAGGCATGATGTGGTATTGGAGCGGTCTATGGACGTTAAGGAACGTTACAATAGGGTGCTCGAATTGTCCGCGCAGGCGGAATCAGTTGATGGTTGCGCACCTGACAGGCTGTCACGGTTGCTAGGGGATGTCGACCAATGTATGGAGATGGCAGCTGCTATCACGCAGAAGGCTGCGGACATACGTAGCGCGAGTCCAGCCATGGTGGTGACCTTGAAGCACCTCTGCCGCTTCAGGGTTCGGGGTCCAGGTTACCTGCCATAACTATGCCTACTTTTGACGGAGTGTCCGGTGAATGGATGAGCTTCATCAATCTGTTCGACAGTTTGGTGCACATGCGATCGGACATTACCAAGTCTGTCAAGATGGCTCAGCTGGTGGCAGCATTGAGGGGTGAGCCTAGGGAGCTGGTCGCTCATTTGACAGTTACGGAGGGTAACTATGAAACGGCCAGACAATTGTTGGTCAGACGTTACCATAACAAACGGAGGTTGGCCGATGCCCAACTGAACCGTTTGTTTAGTATCCCGGTTGTGAACAAGGTCGGGGCCATACAGACGGAGGTTTTGAACCCATTGTTGTCCGTCACCAAGGCTCTGGAGAATCTTGGACTTCCGGTTGGTGAATGGTCGTACCTACTGTTGTACATTGTACTTTCTCGCCTACCCGCTGACGTGCAGACTCGTTTCGAACAGTCTCACGGGAGGTCGGCCGAGGACCTGCCCGCTTTCTCCGACTTGGTCGGATTCTTGGAAGAGGAGGCTCGACGGGCAGAGAATTTGGGGTTGACGGTCACCCATCCTTCGGAGCCACAGAGAGCTGCCGGGAGCGCTGTGAGTAGGGGCCCTCCGACGAGGAAGGACCGCACCAACCGGCAGTCGTATGGGACTGTGAGTGAATTGACCCCACATGGTGAGACCTGCCAATGTTGTAGGCTGATTGGCCATGCTGTGGCCAATTGCAATAAGTTCGGGGAACTTAGGGTTCAGGGACGGCGCCGGATGGCCAAGCAGCGGAGCTGGTGTTTCCTGTGCCTCGGGCCACACATGGCTAGGGACTGCACGCGCACAAAAATGTGCGGATATTGTGGTGGGGCCCACAACAATCTGTTGTGCATGAACCGGTCCGGCCAACAGCCTCCACAGGGCCGTATCCAGGGTGACACGGCATGGGGCCCTGAGAATTCGTTTGCGACTCGGAGCGCAACTCAGGGGCCAACGTCCCCACGTCCACAGGGCCGTACCCAGGGTGACACGGCATGGGGCCCTGAGAATTCGTTTGCGACTCGGAGCGCAACTCAGGGGCCAACGTCCCCACGTGCACAGGGCAGTACCGGGGTGCAGGGCCGCACTCAGGACCATTACATGGGGGGCCCTGAGTTTTCGGTTGCGACTCAGCATCCGACCCAGCGGGACATTGGGTGTGTTGAGCAGGCCGTAACGGGCGGGTGGCATGGGACACCTTCGAGCTATGCGGGTGCGGTTCGGACGCCGCCTCAGTTGTCGCCCCGCTCGTCGCCTCGTCCTCGTCGGTCACATGTGATGTCCCCCCCGCTCATGGAGCGGCCACGGTTGAATTCACGCCCACCCCCCTTTACGGGGAATCGTAGGTTGGGAATGGAACCGGCGCGTGGGCCATTTGTACAATGGGACCCTCTGGCGTATAGCTGCATACCTGATCGGTTACAGGCACAGTGGGGCCCCGGGGGTCCTCGCTAGGAATTTGCGGCCCAACCATTGGTTGCCCCCCAACCGGAGACGGTGGTGTTACCGATCGCCTCTGTGCTTGTTTGGGATTTGGCGGGCAACCCAACATACGTTCGCGCCCTATTAGATTCTGGAGCTCAGGGCTGCATTGTATCGAATGATTTAGCAAAATGGTTGGGCCTCAAGGTAAATAGGTATAATAAATCAATACGGGGCGTGGGGAATGTTACGGTTACGAATGTAGTTGGTCAATCGGTGATCACGTTCTCTCCACGTTATGACATTTTGACAAAAACATCCGTGCAAGCTTTAGTAATGACGCATGTCATGGGCAGACACCCCTTGGTGAAGTTGAATCCGGCCGTTCGATTCCTGACATCAGGACTCAAGTTGGCGGATCCCGATTTTGACACTCCAGCCCCGGTCGACCTGCTACTGGGAGCAGACGTTCTGGGTAGGTTTCTGTTGTCGGATCGGCGAGTTCTTCAGCCGGACGGGTTGATTGCTGTGGATACTAAGTTTGGTCACGTGATCATGGGTCCGGCATTGCCAATGGTTAGGCCTGCCGAGTCAGATGGCATACTTATTGGCTCAGCGTTGTCAGACGCTATCCAACGTTTCTGGGAGATAGAGGAACCTCCCACCGCTCGTCGAGTCGACGCAGACGAAGAAGAGTGCGAGTTGTTTTACCAGAATAGTACTGGTCGCCTTCGTTCTGGTCGTTTTGTAACTCGACTGCCTTTCAGGGCCGATCGACCGCCACTAGGAGAATCTAGGAAGATGGCTGAGACGAGATTGATGTCGATGGAGCGTAGGATGACAAGGGACGCCGTATTTAAACAAAAATATGTTGATTTCATGAGGGAGTATGAGTCGTTAGGACACATGTCGGTATCGGGTGTGGACTGGAGATCTGAGGATCATTGTTTCCTTCCCCACCATGCCGTTCTACGAACCCCTACCGGCAAGATTCGAGTTGTTTTTGATGGGTCAGCACCTACCTCGAACGGGATGTCCCTGAATCAGTGTCTACATTCGGGACCCAAGTTGAGTCGTGATATTTCGGATATTCTCACGAGCTTTCGGAGGCACCAGATTGTATTTGTCGCAGACATTCGGATTATGTTTAGGCAAACGGTAATTCATCCGGCTGACAGAAGGTATCAGTTGATACTTTGGCGTGAGTCCACGGCCGAGCCAGTCAAGGTCTATGAGTTAAACACGAACACGTATGGGTTACGGTCTAGCCCGTATTTGGCGATGCGTACCCTGCGGGAGTTGGCGTCGCGTGACCGTGTGAGCTATCCTAGAGCCGCCGCTATCCTGGAGCAAGATTTGTACGTCGATGACGTCTGCACAGGGGCAGCCAGTGTAGAGGAAGCTCTGGACCGACGTGACGAGCTCATTCAATTGCTGGAACGAGGCGGCTATGAACTACGCAAGTGGATGTCCAACTCCCCTGAGTTGATGGCTGGTCTCTCAGATGAGTTTCAACAAGACCCGCACGTTTTTGAGAATCCTGACAACCCTAACATGTTGTCAGTGCTTGGAATTCAGTACCGGCCCGTCCATGATGAGTTTACCTATCGGGTGGTTTTAGAAACACCGAAGGCCTGGACGAAGCGGTCAGTACTGTCAACGATTGCGAGAACGTTCGACCCGAATGGATGGATTTCTCCAGTCACCTTTGCTCTCAAATGTTTTATGCAAAGGCTATGGGCGGCTCAGTTGACCTGGGACACCCACCTCTCAGGTGATTTGTTGACTGATTGGACGCGAATGTTCACCTCGCTATCGGACATAAATAATGTATCGCTGCCGAGGAAATTGGTCCCTGCTGGGGATTACAGGGCAACCCTTCACGGGTTTTGTGATGCCTCTGAACGAGGGTTTGCGGCAGCGGTTTATTTGCGAACCGTCACCTCCACCGGGGAGGTCGACGTGCGTTTGGTTTTGGCAAAAAGCAAGGTAGCGCCTATTCGGACAAGGATGACGATTCCAAAACTGGAACTGTCCGGGGCTGCTCTTTTGACCAAACTTTTGAATCACACTCTAACAGTGTTGCGTGGGTCAGTGGTTTTGGAGGATACGGTGTACGCGTGGACGGACAGCCAGATTGTTTTGTGCTGGCTGAAGGCTTCGGTCCATAACTTAGAGGTTTTTGTTGCGAACCGTGTCTCCCAGATTGTGTCGTCTGAGGTCCCACTGACCTGGAGACATGTACCAGGAGAATTGAACCCGTCTGATTGTGCATCCAGGGGATGTCGGGCTCCTGAACTCGTTAGACACCATTTGTGGTGGGGACCACCCTGGCTTGCCAAGAGAGAATCGGACTGGCCCCACAGCCATGTAGTAGTATCTTCGGATCATGGCCCCAGAGCGGCCGTGCATGTTACCCAGAAGGCTGAGGACCCTGACGCCGGGTTTCTGCTGGACCGGTATAGCTCACTTGACAAGTTGATAAACGTGTCCACTTGGATTAGGAGATTCGCTCGAAATTGTCGTACTCCTCGCGATCAGCGAACGTTGAACCCTATTCTGACTCCGGCAGATTGAAACGAGTCGCTATTGAATTTGGTCCGGTTGGTACAGTCCTCGAAGTTTGGGGCAGAATTGGAGATTATACGAAGTGGACGTTCGAAATTGAAGGGAGCCGTCGCGCGTCTCAACCCCTTTGTTGATTCGACCGGGTTACTTCGTGTAGGAGGAAGATTGCGCAATGCGAATCTGTCGTATTCGGCTCGTCACCCACTTCTGCTCCCCAAGGGGGGACAGTTAGTTGAATTGCTGGTGACTGATCGTCATATTAAAAACGCGCATGCCGGCTGTAACGCGTTGTTGGCCACGCTCCAGCGGGAGTTTTGGATCTTATCTGCCCGCCGTGTCATACGGAACATCGTGTTTCGGTGCATGCCTTGTTATCGACTTAAGGCTGCCACGATGCAACCTCTCATGGGGGACTTGCCCCCTGATCGTGTGAATAAGGTCAGACCGTTTTCAGGTGTTGGTACGGATTTTGCAGGACCGTTTATGGTGAAGAGTTCACGATTGCGTACCGCTAGGCAATACAAGGCGTACCTATGTGTGTTTGTTTGTTTATCCACCAAGGCGGTACATCTCGAGCTCGTTGCTGATCTCTCGACAGAGGCTTTCATTGCTTGTTTGGATAGGTTTGTTTCTCGAAGGGGACTTCCAACTTTGATCCGCTCTGATAACGGCACTAACTACATCGGTGCGGAACGATACTTACGAGAGATAGTCAACTTTTTGAATGTAAATAAAGTGGATATTGGAACGGCCCTCTCCCGTCGGGGTATACAGTGGACCTTCAGCCCACCGATTTGCCCCCACTGGGGTGGGATTTTTGAGGCCGTAGTTAAGTCAGCTAAGACGCACTTGGGGCGTATAGTAGGTCAGACCGCGCTGACTTTTGAGGAGCTCGCGACATTGTTTTGTAAGATCGAGGCCGTTCTCAATTCGCGACCGTTGTGTCCGCTCAGCTCGGATCCAAATGACCTGGAGGCTCTGACCCCAGGCCATTTCTTGATAGGTCAGCCACTTAACGCGTTGCCCGAGCACCCCTTCGAGGGAGTGAAATTGTATCGGTTGTCAAGGTATCAGATGTTGCAGCAGTTTACTCAGAATTTCTGGAAGCGTTGGTCGCTCGAGTATCTGCATATCTTACAACAGCGCCTTAAGTGGACTGACAAAACTAGCCCCCCTAGTGTTGGTGACCTCGTTCTGGTTAAGGATGCTAACCTACCGCCACTACGTTGGCGCAGGGGGCGCATTGTTAACTTGTTCCCTGGCAAGGACGGGACCCCCCGGTCTGCAGAGGTTCTAGTAGGAGGCTCGGTTCTAAAACGAGCGGTAGCAACGTTGTCTCGGCTGCCCGTAGATTAGGGGACAGGTGGGTGCCTGTCCGGGCGGGTGATTGTTCGATTCCAAATCGATATTCGATCGATGGTTTCTGAACGGCCATTTTGAATTTGACGTTGCTGCCAACCTAGCAGTTTTTTGACAACTGACAGACGAAAGCCTTCGCAATGTAAACGCGTTTTGGTTAGGGTATTGAAATTAAATCGCAGTCCATCTGGAATGTATTCGGGTTTCCCTCAGGATTGTCTAGATAGCTGAGTGTGTTGTGGTTCCCCGAACCAGATAAAGTTCGCATTTTCGTGGCCGATTGGTTTTTCCCACGTAACATAACCTGTGTTGGAACACTGTGCTCATTGAAGCTGGCCCGCCAGTCATACCTGGTTGGCTGAAGAACCTGTCTACCAAGAAGAGCCTAGGGTGCACCCGGGCCTTGCAGAGAGACAGGAGGTTGACGGGACCGAAGCACAGACCAGGTTAGATCGACCTCAATTACTTCAGCTCGGTGAATCGCCGACGTTCACACTTCTCGGCAACTGATCGTTACGCTACCTCGTAGCTGATGGGCCCCTACGAGGTCATTAGGTGCTGAGAAGCCTGAACATAGGGTTTCGTACCATCGTACAAGAATAATAATAATAATACCTTGGACACTATTTACACACATTGATCTAGCCCTAAACTAGGATTCCCTGTCTATCTTGGGTGCTATACAAAGATACACATACATATAAAGATAAATATTATACTTAGATAGATAAACAACAATGGGTAACAACAGGGTACAAACATCCGTTCTCATCAAACAAATATTTGCCCCCACCGGGACTCGAACCCGGGACCCTTGGCTTCGTAGGCAGGTTCACTGCCGACTCGGTCATTCGGATCGTATACATCTACTGAAGGACAGTCAGACAGACAGACGGTCAGATAGACAGCGGAGGCTTAGTAAAAGGGTCCCGTTTGGCACCATTCTGGTACGGAATCCTAAAAACGCTCTTCACCGATCTTTAGAGGACTAACAGTGCAACATAACTTTTTTTATATACAGGGTGGCCAAAAAGTCGTGGATCAAACGAAACAGGGAGATAAAGGGGGTAATTTCCAACAAAAAATCTTTCTACAGCATGGCCATAAATTCATTGCACGAAAAGTTATGATTTTTTAAAGTCCACGACTTTTTGGCCACCCTGTATATAACGATTAAATTAATAACAAATACATTCAAATCCGGTGCGAAAATGTAAAAAATAATAATTGTGAAAAACAAATTGTGTGATAACTTCGGGAGACTTTTCTATCAAACAAAAAATATATCCGTGTTACCACAAAAAATATTAAACAGCGTTTAACCTCAAAACAAACGTCAAATCCCATACGTTTTTGTTGCAAACAGTGTTTTTTTTTGTGGAAAGGCCCTATATGTTTATACGTTTGCTGACGCTCACGATGATCAACAAGCTAGTATAAAGAAACAACTGCTTTAATTCTCCTATTTTGCGTAACTTGAGATTTACAAACGGCTGTTTTGGCCTACTGCGGTGTCTTAGCATAAAATATCTTGTAAGTAAGATTTGGTAACATATCTTGCTTAACTAATGTGTAAACTTGCCATTACCGAGAAATATTCCAACCACACAAATCAAGTTACCAGATGACAGATGTTATGTTACCCAATTACAACCCAACTCTTAAGATATTACATAAATAATTGCCGAACCGTAGGTATGTGGTGGGCATTTACCTACATCTAAAACCGCAGATGAAATAGAGTGCTACTTGTACCTGTTTGCCAATTAGTAAGTGGCCTCTTAAGATTATAATATAACCATTCAGTTGACAGATTTTATAACTGTAATTACATTAAACATGATTACTGCCAAGTCGCTTAGCAAAATAATGCAATATTATTATATTTATCTATACACGTATCATAAACCCTCTTTACTGCGTACAAAAACCGCACGTTACGATCAGCATAATGTTAAACTACTTGGTAAAAACTCAATTCTTATCTGAAAAATTACACATTATGACCATAATGTGTAATTTTTCTACATATTATGACATTCAAATTTCGAGCGCCGACGCCCGCCTGCGTGCCGTCTCTAGTTTGTCTGTGAAGTTGGTAATGACATTCAAATTTCGAACGTCGACACCCGCTTGCGTGAAGTTGGTACTTCAAAACAAGCTTAACAACTGCACAGAAACAATGCCGTCAAACATGCGGTTCCTGAACACATCAAAGAGAGCTTATGATATGCGTGTAAATAAACTGGTGTATGTAACTGTACATAATTAGGCATTAAAACTCTCGAGTGATATTATTATGAAACTCGCTCTCGAGTATTAATGCGCCCCATTAAGTAACTGCTACATGATGGAGGGCATTAATACTCGAGAGTGGGTTTATGAAACGCGACTGTGTGAAACGCGAATGATGTGACTGCACATAAACTACTAATACATATAGTATTTCAGAAGGAAGTTCTCTATGTCCCATAATCCCATGAAAATTGACTAGACTTGTGTTGGCACTGTGAATAAAGAGATGTTTCAATCTCTATCTATCTACGTATACCTCGCGCCACGAATTAAGAGTGCTGTGCGACGTTGGCGGGAATTACTGCGCATATGTACAGGTGTTGAAAAGTGACTACTGAAAAGTACTACGCAAATATTCAAGGCCACCGCTCATAACGTGTGACGCTACGTATACCGTTATAGCCTCTCTGAAAACTTTTGGCACACTAACGATTTGACCCCTCTTTCGATTTTAAACTACGATGCTTCGTCATCATCACATCATTAGTGAATTCATTCGTCGTTAGGGCGTGTGTAAAACAAAGGGTAAGAAAATTCGCCGGGTCTGTGCAAGAATTCATTCGCCAGTGTACATGACAAAAACAACGTCACATCTGGGCACGAAAAACTTCGTGTCTGTTGCAGACAAGAAATATATATGTTTACGGTAGTAATAGTAAATACATTACTGCAGAGACCAGTAAGTAAGCCATCCTGGACGAGTACCAGGATGGCACTTATGGTCAAAGCGTGGATAGTGCTTTTCTTAAAAATAAAAAAATATTCTATTCTTCTTTTTCTTCTGTTAGTATCGAATACCTAATTCCTTATTAGTACCACAATAGTTAAAAATACGAATGAACTGAGTTTTCCTCCATTTTACATCGTGTAATATAAGTGCAATTCGGACACGTCAACCTCTATGGTACTTCCTTTTTATTAAAGTCCTTTAACTGCCAATAACCTCCTTAGCTTATCTTTGAAAAAAATATAGTTCTATATTTAAATATTATGATATGTATTGGGATTTCATACTTACTTACTGGATACTTTTGCGTTTTTCTGGACACTTCTAAAAATTGTCCAGGATGAGTCATTTGAATAGATGTGTAAAAATAAAAAAAATACAAATAAAGGGAGACGGTCTGAAAATAAGCGCTGGGAGTAGGATATTACTATCACTTTTGTGCTGCACCTGGCAGATGCTGAGACCCTTCCTATATTGCCTTGTCTGTATATTTTTCTATCTGCATGTTTATTTTTGTTGTTTTTTTGGCAAAATCAATACTTTTTCTTTCTTTATTTATTTACCTCCTTATTTATAAAACTTATCAAACCTCTGATAGCTAAAATGTGCTTTGTTCATTTTTCACAAACACAAACTTCAAAGTGACAGACAAAGACAAACGAATTATAGCGGCATTATAGTTGAAAATAGGTTTATTAGACGTTTTATGAATAAGGCAGATAATCTATATTTCGCGACTACCAAAAGTCTGGTGCATCTCGGCCTAAGCCTCGGTAATAGCGGTAATATCTACTGCTAAAGTAATTACTGGACAATTATGTGAGAGATCCAAATTGGAAGAATTATCTTATGGTTATGACTACTGGAAATAATGACTTGTCGGGTCTTTATGGAGCTGAAGATTGCGTCATGCTCGTTGATAGATCGCATTGGTGTCGGTCGACAACCTCTTTAGCTCAGATCGACCTTCTATTTTATTTACCTATTATGTTGTATATGGTATATTCTTTTGATAACTTTTCCCGTATTTACATTTAATATTTGTGCCATTACAGAAAATGCCAAATCGACACAATACACGAAATTTTTGCAAGACACCATTCAATTACAGTCATATAAATACTATTATAGGTATTGTGATTACATATAAATACTATTATAGGTATTGTGATTACATATAAATACTATTATAGGTATTGTGATTACATATAAATACTATTATAGGTATTGTGATTACATATAAATACTATTATAGGTATTGTGATTACATATAAATACTATTATAGGTATTGTGATTACATATAAATACTATTATAAGTATTGTGATTACATATAAATACTATTATAGGTATTGTGATTACATATAAATACTATTATAGGTATTGTGATTACATATAAATACTATTATAGGTATTGTGATTACATATAAATACTATTATAGGTATTGTGATTACATATAAATACTATTATAGGTATTGTGATTACAATATACATTTTGGGCATTGACAGTACCCATTATTATGAACAACTTTCTCCTATATATGTATATATATAAACCTGTGGACGCCAACTAATAAAAATATTGGATATCTAATCTAATAAATAAATAAATAACTTCTGATCGGGTCAGTATTACTGAAGCTCGTTTTTTTTTGTCGAATGTCCGAAATGTCGTATGGGAAAATGGTTCATAATTATGAGTACTATAATTCCGAAAAAAAATAGCAGCTCATTATCGCCCTGTACAATATTGTGTTTTGTATAATTTAAGTTCTAAACTATTATTAAAAAAAAACCGGCCAAGTGCGAGTGGGACTCGCGCACGCAGGGTTCCGTACCACCGTTCAATGGAAGCGATGGTGTGGAGTGAATAGTTTGGATTTTACACAGCAAAATATTGTTTACAAAGTTATTGGTGCGGTTACTTTCACACTCCATGTACGTAACCAGGTGCATCCATAAGTTTGTATGTGGTATTGAAAGAATTGTTTTATGGGAGCCCCCTTAAATATTTATTTTATCCTGTTTTTTAGTATTTGTTGTTATAGCGGCAACAGAAATACATAATCTGTGAAAATTTCATCTCTCTAGCTAGCTAGGTTCTTGAGATACAGCCTGGTGACAGACGGACGGACGGACGGACGGACGGACAGCGAAGTCTTAGTAATAGGGTCCCGTTTGGAACCCTTCGGGTACGGAACCCTAAAAACTAGCGGAAAGCGCAGCTTTGTAAGGGTTCGCGAAGTTTTTTACAAACTTACATAGTAGGTTAAAAATATTAAATTATTTTATCGACAATACAACTCCAATCAATTGCACTTATAATACTCATGATTTATGAAATTTTATGTTAATTTCCAGCGATTATTTAACCCTTAACCGGGCCCACAGAATTTTGCATTGTCTTTGTCGAATATCTTACAAAGCCATATGGTTGAAAATTCGGTGGGAATATATTTCCTCTTGCCTGATTATGGATTACATAAATATTTACACTGACTTCAATTTCCAGCAAACAAACAAACAAACGCTTCCGTAGTAATTTCACCCGATGGCATTAATAGTATATAGGTACGATAGCTAAATACACTTACACCCGTTTGCACTAAACATAAGAATCGCCTAAGTTCTTTCCTAACATGTTTAGGCTGCTCCTAGCAAAAAAAAGATTGCACTAACTAACCCTAAGCCATTCCTAAGTCCAATCTGTCAGTGCAATGATAGGCTGTTCTTAGGCGTAGGTGAATCTTAACAAAGCCAAAAATATATATATAGGTATATTTAAATAATAAGATCTCAGTGATAATCGTGGAAACTCAACATAAACTTAAATCAAGCTGGTAATCGTTTCTTCTTAATGCGGTATTTGACCGCTAGTGAAAATAGAGACTTTTAGGAACTGTCAAAACGGTAATTTTGTTCACGAGTTTTATAAAATACGACGAACGAAATGTGAAGTCATATTCAAATGCTGTCTTTTCAACACAAAATTGAGCTTATAAAATACAACTGCTGGAAATATAAAATTCTGGTATTGTCAAACGTTTCTGTTGAAACAGGTTCAGCTTGAGAATCGTTTCTAGTTTATATTATATTGGACTAACTTGTCAAATACCGTATTGGTACCAAACGATTTGCCGGATTGAACCAATCAGTGCAACTTCATTTTTGTCACACTTATCGTAAAAAGTACGTTTATGAAAAAGACATCAACTGCGCACGCGTGGAAGTAGAATAATGTGTTATATAAGGCTCGATTTTACCGCTACTTTACTTTGGGTTTTTTTATACGGAGTTGGCGGTTTCGTGGTGTTCATCCGAAAGACCCTTCAATGCATGAGTAATGTGCTAACACTTATAGACTCGTATGCACAGACTCAGAAGTTTGACGGCCGGCCCCTCAAAGCTTTCTCGCTCGAGAGACGACAGCGCCAATTTTATATTGAAGCAGAACTTTATTTGAGTAGAAGCATTTGATGTACTGGTCCGACAATCAAGCGATAGTACATAAAAGTGTGGCTCTTGCAGTCATCCAATGTTTTCATTACATAACTTAACTCGGACGGCCGGATAAAATTTTGACCGAGTTGATGTTGATGGATTTCTAATACATTTCTTGCTGTCGGTAGTAGGTAGTGACTTGTTATATTATATGGGCGTGAACCATCACGCAAGCAATAATACTTAATAAGGCTTTGTTATCATTAAGGCCGACTTGTTCGCTTCCCAAAAAAAATCCCGATCGCTAGTTAACTGTTTTGCTTCCCAAAAAAAATGATTATTCCAAAAAATAGTTTATTGCTTGTTTAATTTAATGTTGCAAGTTTATTATTCTCACACCCGTTTGCACTAAACATAAGAATCGCCTAAGTTCTTTCCTAACTTTAGGGTGCTCCTAGCAAAAAAATGATTGCACTAACCCTAAGCCATTCCTAAGCAAGTGCAATCAAATTTTGTAGTTTCTTAGGCTTAGGTGAATCTTAACTAGGACAGGCCTAACTTACGTTTAGTGCATATGGGCGTTAGTGTTGTGAAAATTGATACAGTAAATCGGAGATATATCGATTCGATCAGCAAAATACGTCGAATTGGTTTATTTGATACTTACATTTTGTATATAAAGTATCTGGAAAAAGAGTTTCTTATTTCTCCATTCTCTTGTCTTCTTTGTTTTATTTAAATATTTATATTTTATGTTTGTCGTCGTTTGTTTATTTACATTGTTTTAAGGACTTTAGATATTATTCACACAACGTCCTTTCAAAAAAGTTAGGTTTCAACAGTTAACTCAAAAATAATTAATTTCAGAATTTGAATTAGCCTACTGAGACTACAACACGATTTTTTTTTCTACAATAAAGCGGCAACCCAATATCTGTCATTTTAGTCCAGCTATTTTGATTTCAGGTTTAGGTCGTAAGAGCTGGGGAGCAATGCTACTATTTGACAAGCCTCGCACAAGCATATCGCAGGCTTCATTAGTATAATATTGGGCAGTCTAGGGCACTTTTCACAAGTGTGAGATAATTTCTCTAAATTGTAATGGGCAAGCTAGGACACTTTTCACAAGTGTGAGATAATTTCTCTAAATTAATTGGGCAAGCTAGGACACTTTTCACAAGTGTGAGATAATTTCTCTGAATTGTATTGGGCAAGCTAGGACACTTTTCACAAGTGTGAGATAATTTCTCTAAATTGTATTGGGCAAGCTAGGACACTTTTCACAAGTGTGAGATAATTTCTCTAAATTAATTGGGCAAGCTAGGACACTTTTCACAAGTGTGAGATAATTTCTCTAAATTAATTGGGCAAGCTAGGACACTTTTCACAAGTGTGAGATAATTTCTCTAAATTGTATTGGGCAAGCTAGAACACTTTTCACAAGTGTGAGATAATTTCTCTAAATTGTATTGGGCAAGCTAGGACACTTTTCACAAGTGTGAGATAATTTCTCTAAATTGTATTGGGCAAGCTAGGACACTTTTCACAAGTGTGAGATAATTTCTCTAAATTGTATTGGGCAAGCTAGGACACTTTTCACAAGTGTGAGATAATTTCTCTAATTTGTATTGGGCAAGCTAGGACACTTTTCACAAGTGTGAGATAATTTCTCTAATTTGTATTGGGCAAGCTAGGACACTTTTCACAAGTGTGAGATAATTTCTCTAATTTGTATTGGGCAAGCTAGGACACTTTTCACAAGTGTGAGATAATTTCTCTAATTTGTATTGGGCAAGCTAGGACACTTTTCACAAGTGTGAGATAATTTCTCTAAATTGTATTGGGCAAGCTAGGACACTTTTCACAAGTGTGAGATAATTTCTCTAAATTGTATTGGGCAAGCTACGACACTTTTCACAAGTGTGAGATAATTTCTCTAATTTGTATTGGGCAAGCTAGGACACTTTTCACAAGTGTGAGATAATTTCTCTAATTTGTATTGGGCAAGCTAGGACACTTTTCACAAGTGTGAGATAATTTCTCTAATTTGTATTGGGCAAGCTAGGACACTTTTCACAAGTGTGAGATAATTTCTCTAATTTGTATTGGGCAAGCTAGGACACTTTTCACAAGTGTGAGATAATTTCTCTTATTTGTATTGGGCAAGCTAGGACACTTTTCACAAGAGTGAGATAATTTCTCTAATTTGTATTGGGCAAGCTAGGACACTTTTCCGGGAGGCTTGCTGGCATTTCCTTCAATCGTATTGGACTCACAAAAGGGTCATTTTTATTTCTGCATTTGCATTTCCGAAACGGTGTAGTCTCTTTTTTATACAAAAAATTGACCTGTAGTTATAAGTAAGTATAATTTTGACGTTGAATAAGATTATTTATTTATTTATATTCAATAAAAAATTAATCTGAATCTAGAAAGTTACAAGTGGCAATACAAATTACAATAAAAATATATTAATATTCAGTTCATCCGCCAACTGCTTTGTCAAAAACTTAAATAAGAAATAAGAAATTTATTTGCAAAGATAAGGGTAAAAAGGTTCTTTTATCATATATATATATATATATAATATAAATAAAGTTAGTCAGCTATTAAATTGTACCATGCAAGTTTTTGAGGTTTATAGTCATTAAAACATAAAGAACAACAAAAGCCAAGGCCGGTTTCACCTACGTTTAAAGTTAAGAAATTCGTCAGCAGAGTAATGACAGTTTTGCAGAAGCCAATGAAATAATTTACGTTTAAAAGTATTATTTAAATATGTATATATCTATAAATATAAAAATGTCAAAATATTGGACTAGATACACTTATACCTAGTCGGTCCTTAAGTTCTGTCACAAGGTTTTTGATAGATAAAACTCAGCAATAAACTTTTTCTTATTCGTATTATACATGATTAAAAAGCTTATTTTATACGAATCAAATTGCAATACAATACATTTTGTACGATTATCGCAATATGACAAAAAACCTTATAACTTGAGACAATCGCGAACCCAAAACACGCCGCAACTGACAAAAATACCACTTACCACAAATTTAATAAAAAAACAGTGTTCCAGATAACCAACAAGGTTTTTTTTATTTATTCTGAAACCTCGATTTTAGACCATGCTAAACAACTAGCATTTGATTTTCTGTTAGCTTTCAGTTCCAAGTGCTCCCAAAGAGAACTCTACGTACTTTTTACGTTTTCAGAAAAACGTATAAAAATGATCTTGTGGGCAACAAGTACACTACGTAAAATGTGAATATGAAAATTAGTTTTACCCAGACTTAGTTATCTTATGCTTCAAAATGAAGGTAACGGGTTCAGGGAGGGTTCTGACTAAAATCTCACGTAAGTTTGAAAAGTTTTAAGAGTCATGGAAAAAAGATAAAGTGAATCACGTCCGTATTTTTGATTGGGTAAAAAAGTGCAAAATCTCTGAAGAAACTAGCATTTGTGTAATATGGCTTTAAGCATTTAAATCCAATAATCGTTCTAATTTATCAGTATTTAATGAGCTATCAAACCATATATAGTATTAAATAAAATAAAACTTGGTATTACTTACTATGCGGCAAAATATTTGTGACAGAACTTTTGGACCGACTAGGTACACTTTGGAGGAGTAGGGCGAACACACAGAGGTTTAGTGAGATTTAGGCAATTATCTCACACCTGAAAATGTGTCCTAATACTGAAGCCTGCGATGTGCTTTTGCGAGTCTTGTCAAATATCATTACCCGCAGGGCCAGAGAAATTAGAGCCAGGGTTGTTATTATAGACATCATTCTTAAGATTATAGAAAAGTTCATTTTCGTAGTATTGAACTGGCGTAACGTGGGCACAGTTGGACCTCTACCATCCTGTATGGGAAAAGCGTGACGCTATTTTATCATTCTGAAGAACTTGCACTATGAAAGCGATAATAAATTTTAAACAGAGCAACTTTATTTTTGACTTCCCCATACGTTGTGAGCATTTTATGAATAAATAGATCATACAATGACTTATGCCGATTTTTAAAAACCTAATTGATCCGAAACATTTGCAATGGCCTTTTTAAAACAATTCTTGGTGCTAGGTAAATAAAGCCCATTATCGCGTATTGGAATGGAAATGGGTGCCATGGTGAACTGTTGAACCTAATCTGTGTGCTTAGCATGCCATGCTCGAGAAAGGTTCGAAGAGAAGAAGATTCCTGGTGTGCTTAGCATGCCATGCTCGAGAAAGATTCGAAGAGAAGAAGATTCCTGGTGTGCTTAGCATGCCATGCTCGAGAAAGGTTCGAAGAGAAGAAGATTCCTGGTATGCTTAGCATGCCATGCTCGAGAAAGATTCGAAGAGAAGAAGATTCCTGGTGTGCTTAGCATGCCATGCTCGAGAAAGATTCGAAGAGAAGAAGATTCCTGGTGTGCTTAGCATGCCATGCTCGAGAAAGGTTCGAAGAGAAGACGATTCCTGGTGTGCTTAGCATGCCATGCTCGAGAAAGATTCGAAGAGAAGAAGATTCCTGGTGTGCTTAGCATGCCATGCTCGAGAAAGATTCGAAGAGAAGAAGATTCCTGGTGTGCTTAGCATGCCATGCTCGAGAAAGATTCGAAGAGAAGAAGATTCCTGGTGTGCTTAGCATGCCATGCTCGAGAAAGGTTCGAAGAGAAGAAGATTCCTGGTGTGCTTAGCATGCCATGCTCGAGAAAGGTTCGAAGAGAATAAGATTCCTGGTGTGCTTAGCATGCCATGCTCGAGAAAGGTTCGAAGATAAGAAGATTCCTGGTGTGCTTAGCTCGCCATGCTCGAGAAAGGTTCGAAGAGAAGAAGATTCCTGGTGTGCTTAGCACGCCATGCTCGAGAAAGGTTCGAAGAGAAGAAGATTCCTGGTGTGCTTAGCATGCCATGCTCGAGAAAGGTTCGAAGAGAATAAGATTCCTGGTGTGCTTAGCATGCCATGCTCGAGAAAGGTTCGAAGAGAAGAAGATTCCTGATGTGCTTAGCATGCCATGCTCGAGAAAGGTTCGAAGAGAAGAAGATTCCTGGTGTGCTTAGCATGCCATGCTCGAGAAAGATTCGAAGAGAAGAAGATTCCTGGTGTGCTTAGCATGCCATGCTCGAGAAAGGTTCGAAGAGAAGAAGATTCCTGGTGTGCTTAGCATGCCATGCTCGAGAAAGATTCGAAGAGAAGAAGATTCCTGGTGTGCTTAGCATGCCATGCTCGAGAAAGGTTCGAAGAGAAGAAGATTCCTGGTGTGCTTAGCATGCCATGCTCGAGAAAGATTCGAAGAGAAGAAGATTCCTGGTGTGCTTAGCATGCCATGCTCGAGAAAGGTTCGAAGAGAAGAAGATTCCTGGTGTGCTTAGCATGACATGCTCGAGAAAGGTTCGAAGAGAAGAAGATTCCTGGTGTGCTTAGCATGCCATGCTCGAGAAAGATTCGAAGAGAAGAAGATTCCTGGTGTGCTTAGCATGCCATGCTCGAGAAAGGTTCGAAGAGAAGAAGATTCCTGGTGTGCTTAGCATGCCATGCTCGAGAAAGGTTCGAAGAGAAGAAGATTCCTGGTGTGCTTAGCATGCCATGCTCGAGAAAGGTTCGAAGAGAAGAAGATTCCTGGTGTGCTTAGCATGCCATGCTCGAGAAAGGTTCGAAGAGAAGAAGATTCCTGGTGTGCTTAGCATGCCATGCTCGAGAAAGGTTCGAAGAGAAGAAGATTCCTGGTGTGCTTAGCATGCCATGCTCGAGAAAGATTCGAAGAGAAGAAGATTCCTGGTGTGCTTAGCATGCCATGCTCGAGAAAGGTTCGAAGAGAAGAAGTTTCCTGGTGTGCTTAGCATGCCATGCTCGAGAAAGGTTCGAAGAGAAGAAGATTCCTGGTGTGCTTAGCATGCCATGCTCGAGAAAGGTTCGAAGAGAAGAAGATTCCTGTGTCGAGCCCAAGATGTCTCGACGCTAGGCATGGCGACCACAACGGAGACGGAGACGACCAATCCTTGCCTAAAACCGGTAGCATAGAGGCATTGCCGAGATGATTTCGGCCGAATGAGGCACCAATTTTGACAAATGCCACCGAAACATTTTTGTTTGGTACCCATGGACACCCGACAAGGCCTCGAGAGCAGAGACCTGCACTTTAGACATTGCAGTACTCCTAAGTCTCTCACTCGACGTCGACAGAGAGTCAAAACGTGCATGCTAAGCGAACTGTATTGCTTTACAGGTTGTGGTAACCCCCTGTGCGCTTATCATGCACGATTTGACTCTCTGTCGACGTCGAGTGGTATGTAATTGCTTACTATACATAAAGTGACTCGAGATAGCCAATATAATGCGGTCTTGTCTACCAAATAGCAGAATTGCCATTTTAAATGAAAGTGTTGTAATTTTGTCTGGCAACACTGTAAATTTAGCACCCTCTTGGCATGATGATGTACACAAGTTCTATTTACAAAGCAAATTGTTAACGATTGATTACTAACACAACACAAAGAGTCCGAATAGTTCTTTAATAATAAATACTTTAGTTATCACTGCCTACTGGCAGATATAAAACGTAAATATATATAAAAAAAAGACGTGTGGCACTCGGGGTCTGCCGCGATAAAGCTATTGCATAGCATTTTGTATCAACTTATGCAATTATAATTATTTATTTATTTTATTTATGCAGTATTTCTTTTTCTTTGATATTAATTCAAGTTACAATTTTTGAGCGTGGTGTCCGATAAGAAAACAATTTTTTTTCTTTTATTAAATAAATAAAAAGTTAATATTGTTTGAAATATTTTTATTATTTTACAATACATGTGGGTTTTATTATCTTACAGTAGCGGTTGGTTATTCAGGAATATTTATCATTGAAACTATAGGTTTGTGATAACTGAAATAAGAAACATAAGTTTACGACTTAATATCCTCTAAATACCTAGAAAATACCGCGTCAATGGTGGTCCCATATTTTGTTGTGGAGTGGACTCTTGTGGGTCATTATTCATTTTCAAATTCAATGTTTTTGATAGAAAAGTTGTCAACCGCTCTGATTTTTTATCAGCGAAGTTAATGTTGAAATCGCCAGCCAAGATAGGGGGAATTTTATTACCATTTGTACCAAGTATTTTCGACCCTTCTTCAGTGTACTCCAGTAAAGTGCGATGAATAAAATGCTCTACCTCGTCCAATTTTGGATTCGGAGAAATGTAAATTGCAACCATAACTATTTGTAGGCCATTTCTAAGTTTGCATAAGCACGCACAAATATCTCCAACAACTGAGCGCCTAACATTAACATCGCTAACGTGTGCAATATTTATTTCAATATTCGGAGTCATAATATTAGTAATATCATTTTTACTTTGGTAAATAGCTACCCCACCTTTTGGAACAGTATCTCGTTTGAACTGAGCAATACAATTAAAATTAGGTATTTCAATCGGATTATCATGCGTCTTGCAAGTCTCGGTAAGAAGTAACACATTTGTTTGTCTCGTAACTGAATCTTGTAAATCGTATTTATGACTATTTAGACTTTGGCAGTTGAAAGTCATTATTGAAATGCCATTTCTATTACTAATGAAATCGAATACACTTTGAGCTATCGTCTGAACACTATTTAAAGACAGTCTTTTGAATTCTTGCAACAAAGATGCAGTCGATGCAGCTTGCTTTCGATTATGATAAAACTTGAATGTAGAATTATCGTTTTTTGTCGTGATATACAATTTTTCAATATTAGTCACCCGAGAGAGCGCAACATAAACGAGTTCCTGAGAATGTGCTTTACTATACTCATATACTATTTCGTCAAAAGTTCCACCTTGCGACTTATGTATAGTTAGAGCAAGAGCTGAAGTTAATGGAAAATGTTTGCGTTTGGCTATACATTTTCTATCCGATGTTAATGAAATATTTGCTGTTCGTAATTCAATGGGAAAAGCGAGATTGCCAACTCTGTTTTGCACTGCTAGAGCGGCTGCTTTTTACCTTTTTTTCCTACCCACTTTATCTGAACCACAAAATTCCAGCCAAACTCTTATTAATGTGTTACTTTCATCAAATTCTAGATGTACCAATTTCCCAACAGCACCATCGCACAAACCATCAGTAACGTCGATGTTAGTTGTAATAACATAATGCTTTCCAACGACAAAAGTAATGTGATAAGGCAGTCCTCCAGTGTCAATAACAGATTTTTTATGTAATTTAAGTCTAAAATTAGCTTCTTGCTCAGCACTTTTAGCGCCAATAATGACGTCTACGGACGTTGAAAGAACTTTGTTTTCACATTGGCTCAAAATCAAATTGTTATAGGCGGCAACATCTTCATTTTAAAAAAATAAACGAACTCCATCAGGACATAATGTAGCAACATCCTCTTTTTTGAAAAATCTCGATTCAATAAGTTGAAACTCATGCTCATCTAGTACATCTCCATTACCTATTTTTGTCAAAACTTGTGAAAATGCAACATTAGCGTGTTTCATTACTGTGGTGAGTTGATAAAATTTTAATTTTCTCCATAAATGCAGTCCAATCATGCTCGTTCTGATTGTCTTGTAAATTGGTGTCGATCTTACTGGTGGCAATTGCCGTAAATCTCCGATCAAAATAACATCTATACTTCCGAAATCTGTGTTTTTGCCTGTTATTTGTTTTAGACGATTATCAATTTTATGTAGAAGTTCTGCACTAACCATGCTAATTTCATCAATGATCAGTACTCTGACATATCTGAAGAGAGTACTATACAATTGCAACGTTTCTGATGACAGAGGCAAAAGTTTTGAAAGAGAATTTTTGAGCGCTGTATGAACAGTTGTACCGTCAATAGCCACGGCAGCTTTGCCGGTTGAAGCACATGTAATATAGGCATTGCAGTAACCATCATTATCAGTGAACCTATTGTAAATTTCCATAATCAGTTTGATAACGAATGATTTTCCCGTACCTGCTGGTCCCGTAAAAAAAATTTGAAATGGTTCTTGAATTGAAGTTTGTAAATGATGAATTATAGTCATAAGAATACCTCTTTGTTGATCATTGGCCATCCGCATTAAATTATAGAATTGTTGATAATCCATTAAATTTTCTCTTTTTTTAGCTACAGCGCCAAGTTTATGCAGAGATGCATTTTGTAAATCAACGTTAGCAGTTGAGTTTGGATCACGTAGCAATAAGTCATAAGGATCTTGTAGTGTTATGTTACTTACATGCTATTTTCCAGTCTTTTCAGCTGGATACTTGCTGAGCTGTACAGCTTGTTATTTGGTATCACCTTTATTTTCATAGGACCCTGTAACGTTTTAAACCATAAGAACACATTAACAAATCATTTTCGCTTCATATTTTCACACTATCAGCACTTCTAAATCGATAGCGAAGGGGTTTACCTTTGGTGACCTTGTATTTGGCTTTCTCCGAAACTCTGCAATCTCGGGCTTCGTGCGCGCTGGTGCGCTACCCTTTTATCTTTCGCTGTTATGTAATTTTGGCTATGTGAACTTGTTAATTTTCCTATTACGAGCCTGAAACCAAAATCTGACATTTATTATGTTGTTGTTTATCTGGTTGTCATGGCAATGTCCATTCAAACTCGTTAGCGGTCTGATATGTTTGCTTCAATACTTTTACAAGAATACTTTTTCTCTCTTGGCCACTCACAAAAATTGCTTTTAATTAAAATAATTTTTAGAGCTCTCCAAAAAGGGTATAAGAGCGGAACATTTCTGAAATTCTGGAGTCTCACTTCAGTTCTCAAACAAGAAGAATCACCTAAAGGCCTTATCCCGGGGTCGCACTGCCCCGGGATCCTGCGAGCCGCTACTGCAACGCCTCCTGACTTGGCGAATCTCTACCCTGGTCAGCGCTTCGTTGAGTCTCCACTTCACATGCCCGTTCTCGGCTACACCTGCACCCTGGTCAGCGCTTCGTTTTCGTTGAGTCTCCACTTCACCTGCCCGTTCTCGGCTACACCTGCTCATCAGTGACTTCAGGCCGATACGCTGCGGGCCTCTACCCTGGCCGGCGTTTCGGTACCAGGGCCCCTACTCCTGCTGCCCGTCGGGGTCTGAGGACCGATTGGCCGCCGGCCACACTCTCCAACTGCAACTCCTACATCGCCCGCCAGTGCCTCCATTGACCGGTTCACCAAGCGTCTACTGCTTCATCGGCCTCCTACTCTCCGTGTCCTCCGCTTCCTTTCTTTTTTACCTGATATCTGTTTTTTTTTTAAAAAAAAATGTCTCACTTCATCCACCCTCATCTTCCTACCATTTTTTTTAAAATAGTCACTGTAAATAGCCCTAATAAACTGTCATTTCTAAATTTTATCCTGGTTGTTGTCTGTTAGGTTCTGGTTAGGTAAATATCTTTACACGACAATCTCTTTCATGCAATATATCAACCGCTCTTAATAATTCTTTGTCTTCTTATTCTTCATCGTTTTCTCGGCACAACTGTCTACAAATTTCTAAAGTTTTCTCTATGTCCAAATTTGATTCAAATTCTTTCCTACGTTCTAATATCGTATCTTTGTTTTCCTCGTATATTTGAATGAACTTATTTTCAGCAATAATATCATTTTCTTCACTTTGAAAAGGAACATGCAACAGAACCATCTCACGCCTATAATCGTTGTAATTGTCAGCCATATCTTAGTTCCTGTATCTTATTATTCTTGCAGTATCTCTTTTAGTGTAAGTCCCCTTTGTATTTAGGTAATATTTTGCAATAAATTGTGCTAACGTAACATCGCGGAGTTCTTCAGGTCTTTTCTCATATTTATCAAGCCAATTCTCTTTCCAAATGTTCGTACAATCATCATCTAAAGCTTCAAGCTCCTTCATAGATTTTCTAATTCTTGCGCGTTCAGTAGGAAATACCGTTGGAATGTAGACTGACACCACCGATGACTTAGCCATAGGTTCTCTTAATAAATACCAAGCAGCTTCTTGTGCCGGCATTTCAACAGACTGAAGTATGTCAATACTCATTTTTTTCGTGATATCGACAATGTCGAATTCTGGATGCTCGTCCATTATGTCAATTATGCTTATTGACATATTCAACAACATATGTTGCACAAGCATATTCATCTAGTATATTCTGAAAATCCATGTTGGATTTCAAATGATGTAATACGAATGGATTGAAAGTGTTGTGCCATTTTTCTGCTGGTGTCCTTTTATAGAATAATTTTGGTCTACTGATACCAGCACGAATAATATTGTAATAATGATCATCAGAAATAATACCATTATGCGAGTAAAATTCATCAAATTCCGTGTAGTCAATATTTTCGAGATTATTTTTTATGAATTTAAATCGTTCCTTATATTCTTTGAAAAGTGCTTCTAAGTAATCGGGATCAGTGTTTTTCATAGGTATCAAATTAATAGTTTTTTTTGTTGGCATAAATGGTGCACCAAATCGACATTCTTGTTTTTTATTAGGATCCATTTTTTATAACACGTGAATGTGTGTTTGTGTGTTACTAGTTTTATATTTCCAGACGCCTCTGACGCTGACACAGAAACTAATTCGTCGATTAATTTAATTACTTCGGGATCATTACTTAATAAATCTTCAGGAACATTGTCCAACCAAAGAAGAATATGAGCATGTGGGCTACCACGATGTTGAAGTTCTATTCTTTTGAAATAATGTATTACTCTATATTTTCCGAATGGACTTCTTTTCTTTGATTGCAAAATCTTTAACAGACAATTTACCATTTTATCAAAATAGATAGCACAAGTTACGGCATCTTCATTCACAAGTTGAGCTTTATGCACATAACTCATTTCTGCTAAAAACTCATCTGAAATTTCCGTTCCCTCGTTTTTCAATTTGTACAATAATTTCAACAAATTTTTCCAGCCAGTTTCATTGGCGCTGAGAGTCATAAAAGCAGTTGGTGGCCCTAATTACCTGATCATTGCAAAAACATCTTTTTTGCGATCTGACCAAAACCAAGCAGAATTTGGTATGCAGCGAAGAAATGCGAGATTTGTTTCTAAACAATTATTTATATATTCTTCAGATTGAATGGTCTCTTTCGTAATTGAAGTACCTTGTCCAACATGCTTAAACGCAACGTTGACACATTTACTAACTCTCGACCTCATGATTTTAGCAGCGATGTATAAAAGGTGTTGTGGGTCAGTAGCACGCCTATCAGTACGCCGAAGTTCGCTGGTAGCTTGCATAAATGGAGTAACAATAACACCATCTCTTTATGTTCGAAACTGACCGCCGTAGATTGTCGGAAAAGATAGTTCTTCCGCATGTTCATCCATTAAAATACTGATTGGCCTGTTATATTCACCGGGTGCTATACTCAAAAAATAATCATCATTCCACAAAAGAGTTTGTTGCTGCGCAACTAAATTGTCTTCAATTGGCACATGTTCACTTATTTCATCCATATTCAATTGCGAAGTACGTTCATTGCCGGAAAAAAAAGATTCATCGATTTTAATGTCATGATAAATATAAAGAGGCATAGATACTAAATACGACAACCACTCTTTAATATGGCTCTTATTTATCCCGTGGACATAACTAGTTTTGTGAATCAACTTCTTTTTCAAATGCACATAAAAGCAATGGTCATCTTCAATGTTTCTTGGCAATTGTTTCACCATTGTATTAACTTCAACAGGTACATTAATTATCTGGCCATAAATACCGTACTGACCATTAACGTGTCTCAGTCTACGAATCTGCATGAACGGTATTCTCGGGGAAATCAACCGTTGCTCGATAAGGTTTAACGTTGGTAAATGTGATGGAATTTTCGGATATGCAAAACCATTGTAGGTTGACATGAGAGGATGTTTTTCTTTTCCCAAAGATGTATAACACGTAGAGCAGACTTGAACAATTTCACCAGGTATGTAATTATAAAAAAATCAAATTCGTATTATCAAGATATAGAAAGAAAAATATAAAGTGAATAATTAAAAAATAAAATTACCTGCAGTATTGTTTTCAAAATACTTTCATGTTTACTGGTCGACTTTTTCAAGTCTCCTTTCCACCATAGTCTGTCGCAAAAAATACAAGAATGACCGAATGAATTACTCGTAAATTCTTTATAAAAATCAATATGACTTGTACTGTGTTTACGATAATTTGTATAAACTGGAATAATACCATCATCAATAAAATCCATAGTATTTTCACCAATTCGATCTTCTCTATCAATCTCAATTTCATTTTCATGATTGTTATGGTTATCTTCGGTAGGATCTTCATCATAATTATCACGCAATAGTTCAATATTGGCATCAACATGAGCTTCATTTTGGGTAGCGTCTTGTACTGTCTCCAATAAATCTGATACTTCATAAAAAGGTGTGAAATGTTGTTCACGAAGATGAAGATGAATCCAGTTTTGTGTATCATTCGCTTTAAAATGACAAAAGATAGTGTCTTCATTCGTTGTAGTTATGTTGTAAAAACAATAATGTACACAAATATTTTGACTGTAAATTTTTTGAGAAAAAGTACAAACAATCCAAATCTCCGTAATCATTACTGCTTGATAGAATGTTATATGTTTCTTGCGGATTGTGGCAGGAGTTTAAATAGGGTGAATCGCGTAACTGATTTCTCAAGTCACAACTCTCAATTTGAAGTTGCAAAACACTTATGAGCGAGTGGAATAGACAATTACCATCGCCAGGAATTCCTGTGTTTCTGTGTAGAATAACTTCGGGAGTAATGCATTCATTACGCTGTTCATAAATATGAAGTTGTTGGCTGTGAAATTGATTTTCTTGTAGCGTTACATTTTCTATATTTTCAACAGCGCTACTTTGCACGATATTCTCTTCATTACTGCACAATTTTCGTCTTTTTCTGTAAAAAAATGATGAAATCGTTAAATTAAATAATAATAATAATAATAATAATAATAATACCTTGGGCATCATTTTACACATATATTACAATTTGTTTTTAAATAAATAAATAAAAAATTATTATTATTAAATCAAATTACATATCCATGTAAGATTTTTCTGCATTATGTTGACGAAATTTCCTTTGACGTTCAGCATTTAATTTTGGTACTGTTTCTTTTTTTTATTATTTTTTCTTCATTTTTCTTCAAATTTTTCTGACGCTGATAATATGCCCTTTGACGTGCATTAGTTTTTTTTTCTTTTTAGCTCTACGCTTTTCTTCTCTATAGAACGAAAATATCTAGGTATAAATAATAGGTATAAATAATTAGGTATAAATAGTGTAAAGACACTCCAAAACAAAATTATTCATTTAAAAAAAAATAACGATATTAAGAAGTGATTATCGAATTTCGCGCAATGTACATATATAGATATAATATCATATATACTTTCTCTGCGCGGCATTCATGTGCATTATCTATACACCAAAAACAAAGGTACATATATATATATATATATATAAATAAATTCATTCTTCATTATGTATTATATATATATATATATATATATATATATATATATATATATATATATATATACATATTGAGAATTTAAACTATACGCGTGTGTGTGTTTGTGTGTATAAAAGAGGGCTACTTTTAATATCGCTCATTTTAATATCAAAAATTTAGGTTATCTTTATAGCAGTATTATATTTTCAATTCAAAATTAATACTGCATTTGTGATAATAATAAAATGTATGTATATAGAGTACTCACTCATTTTCTTTCACTATTTTTTCGTGACTTTCTTCATTAATAATAAATGCACTTTGTTCATTCATATTCAAAACACTTTATACACAAATTTTACAAGTACAGCTATTCACTGTTGTACATAAATACCTATATACTTTCTCATAAACAGCTGCTTATGTATTCGTCCGATTTCGAAGCAGCTCGTCTCGATTCGTGCGAGCTTCGTAGAGTCGTACAATACGTCTAGTTGCACGCACACCGTGTCGAAGACATAAGTTACTCTGTGTCGAAGACTGCCGAAAAGAAACGACGTTAGACAATGCACGGCCTTCAAGCCACACCTCCGTGCCCGTCGGATTGGGGAGCATGAGGTTTTTTTTCGTTACGGAATTTCTGGATTCGGTCCCCGCGCTCAAGGCCCTCGATAGAAGCTATGTAATAGCTTAATAAATATAAAATAAAACGTAACGTCAGGTACTCCTGAGCGTCGTTACGTTTTATTTTATATTTTAGGTTTTTGTTAAATATTTAAAGTATATATAGTTACGGAGCCATAAAAATAAAGACAAGTATTTGACAAGACAAGAAAAATATTTATTATTATTATAGTAACTAGAATTCTTGTTTTTGTTTTATCACCTTCGTTTCAACGTTTCCATGAAATTAAAATGTAGCGCTTTCGTTATTGCCAAGAACAGTAATGTGAAAGAAAAACACAACACCTTCACAAACTCACGTCTTCAATAATTTTCCAAATAAATCCTATAGAGAAGTTATCAGTTCCATGGGAAATGTATTATTATTTTTATCTACACACGTATCATAAACCCTCTTTACTGCGTACAAAAACCGCACGTTACGATCAGCATAATGTTAAACTACTTGGTAAAAACTCATTTCTTATCTGAAAAATTACACATTATGACCATAATGTGTAGTTTTTCTACATATTATGACATTCAAATTTCGAACGCCGACGCCCGACTGCGTGCCGCCCCTAGTTTGTCTGTGAAGTTGGTACTGACATTCAAATTTCGAACGCCGACGCCCGCCTGCGTGAAGTTGGTACTACAGAACAAGCTAAACAAAAGTGCAGAGCCACAATGCCGGTCAAACATGCGGTTCCTGAACACATCAAAGAGAAATTATGATATGTGTGTAGATAAACTAGTGTATGTAACTGTACATAATTAGGCATTAAAACTCTCGAGTGATATTATTATGAAACTCGCCTTCGGCTCGTTTAGCAAACATTCAGTTCCGCATACGTGCGGGATCCCGCATGAGTAATGCCTCACTTCTGATCCCGCAAAAAAGGCGCGGGATCCCGAAAACGCGGGTTTTCGGTTTTTTGGAATGGATTCCCGGATTTTTGGGATAGGATTCCCTAGTTGATAGAGCAAAAATCATATTTTTTAACTTTGACATAATAGAAAACTGTCTAAACGTGTTTGCTCAACAGTGCCTCTGGGGATGAATTATGGGAAAACGCGTAAAATAAACATGCATAGCATAAATATGCGTACCATAACTATGCGTAACATAACTATGACTATGAGTAACATAACTATGCGTAACTAACTATGCGTAACATTACTATGCGTAACTAACTATGCGTAACGTACCATCGGTCAGTTACAGAAACGATCTTCAAATTTTTAAGCCCCGCGAAACGCTAATACAAAATGGCTCTTATTTCTAAGCACATAATGTTCATGACCTTACGCCTTGACGGTACGACCATTACCGTGTTACCACAAAAAATAACCTCAAAAAAAATGACAAATCACATACATTTTTGTTTTTAAACAAGTGTCGAACAGTAGTTAATTTTTTTGTGGTAAGGCTCTTAGCGTTTTGCGGGGCTTTAAAATTTAGAGTCATTTCTGCAGCTCAGTGGTATAGGTTTGTTTGTTTTTAAAATAAATTCACTTTTAATTTGCTGACCTTCTGGGGAATGAAAGTACCCATCATTATGAACAACTTTCGCTTTTTTATTGATCCTCAGCAAATAGACCCAGATAGCTGATTAGACCCAGATAGCTGATTAGACCCAGATAGCTGATTAGACCCAGATAGCTGATTAGACCCAGATAGCTGATTAGACCCAGATAGCCGATTAGACCCAGATAGCTGATTAGACCCAGATAGCTGATTAGACCCAGATAGCTGATTAGACCCAGATAGCTGATTAGACCCAAGACAATATTCATTTGCTACCAAAGGTTTCTAGGGGAAAGTTGGCCGTAATAAAGGTACTACCATTCCCCAAAATTTGGTAAGTTAATTTAATGTCACCCTGTATTTAGTAGACAGTATCGTAAATCAATTACCCGCCGATGTTTCCGAATCGTGTGCATTCGTTGCAATTGCATGATAGATTATCACAAATTACGACATACTTACTTGTCTCCGTCACCAACACGCACCGGTGCTCAATGTGTTTGTCCACTAAATCATGTCTCATTCAGTTAGATTTAATATAGACTAGAACTATACAAATGTCTGTACAGTCAGCATAAGATATATGTGAGCACGCAAGATACTTCTTCAAATTCAAATTCCAATTTCTTTACTTTCTGTTAAATAAAGAAATTGGAGTTGCGTGACAGGGGTCTAGCCCATCGCCGCAGCTATGGAGTAATGAAGGTTTCCTCACGATGTTTTCCATCACCGTTAGAACGTCCATAAAAATCTCCTGTGTGAGAAGCAAGAGTGAATGAAACCCATTAGACCACGGAGCTCTTTCTGTATTCTGAATTATAGTAAATTGGAATTTTATATAAAACGTAAATAAAAACAACCAAAATACAAGTGTAAATAAATATATTTTATTTATAATAACATAACATAATGTTTGTTGCATTGAGGGATGCACCCTGTTCATGTGAAGTCGTCGGACATCTTATAAACGTTAATTACCCTAAGTTTTTCACTGGGCGTTAATGTACTCCGTAGTCTTTTTTTCGAAGGAGACGAAAATACTTTATTCGGAGCGGACCGATCATAGATTCGTATCGTCCTTGCTAAATGAATCGTATAATCCATAGTGAATCCATAGAACACACGATTATTATTTTTCAACCGAATTCAGAAAGGAGGTTCTCAATTCGTTTGTTTTTTTTTGTATGTTTGTTACGCGATTATTCCGCCAATTATGAACTGGTTTTTAAAAATTAACACATGTTTACAAAACGTCATGCCTCTCTCTACATTGGGAGAAAAAGGGCGAAGCAACTACCACAGATTGATTTTTAGATCTCTTTTAAATATAAGTTTCGTTTGACTGGTACTGTATTACATATTATATATCGGTTTATTTCGCTGTGTAGATATTTCTGGTTGTTTATGATGTGTTTATCTTGAGTAGCTTGCGTGCTCACACTTATATCGGATGCTGACTGTACAAATAGGCGTCCGTGATCAAGTCGTTTCACACCCGCTTCTCACGCAGGACAAGCGGGGTCGAATCCTGTGCTGACAATGAGTCGAGTAATTTACCTTTGGGACAGATAAATAGATGTTCTAACGGCTGTAATCAAATCAGTTGATCAGCATTATGTCCCCAACAAGCCCTTAAAATACGACGACACCTTTCTGTAACACCCTGTATATGTACAGGTTAATGTGAGTATGTGACCTAATTGACCGAGCGAAAGAAGCGTCTCCGATTCAGCTTGGACAAAAATGCTTTCGTCTGTCTGAATATCTGTCCGGCTGATCCCCTCTCCAGGTCTCATTTCTCAATGTACTTAGATCATGCGCCACGGACAGCAAGATGCCAAAGGAATTGTTACGCAATGAGTGTAAAAATATATAATATGAATTAAAATATCTACCACTATATTTTTTTTCAAAAACAAGCTGTTCTCATGGCTACTAACTACAGTATAACTACAGCATAATACTAACTAACTACAGCATAATTTCTATACATGTCGCAGTTCTTTCTCGCTAAGAATAAAAAAGTAACATTGCTTACTACAATAAAATATTAATATAAAAATCATATGCAAATAAACGAATCTGAATCTGAATCTGACTCGACCGATTCTCGTGAATTTTTGTGAGCAGGTACGATAATTATGCATATGTTTTTTATTGTCAATTCAGTTTTTGGAAATTTTTCAAAGTGGCGTTGGAAATGTGAACACCACTACGTCTACAGCCCAAACTGAGATGCCGTTGGATTTGTGGAGGGAGACCAGAGGGAGGCCGTGAAATTGACATAGTTTTAGTAAATATTCGATAGGATGGATTTTAGATCGCAAAATTTAGTTTACAAAGTTATTAGTGCTGCTATGAAAAAAATAACTTTATAACGCCATAGCTTCGCCAATTTGAAAAAAATACAAAATTGACTGGACAAAAAATCCATATAATTAATTTTCGTACCTATTCACAAAATTTCACGAGAATCGCTAGTCCGAGCAAAAAACTGAGACACTTCGCTCACTTCGCTCGCTCGGTCAATTAACAACATTATCAAGTGCAATGTACGACGAGACACATCAATCTGTCAGATGTAAAGAGGAACATTAAATCTGAATGGAGATATGATCGCCTTTGTAAGTTGAATAGACTTTTTCATGGCTATTGTTTACGTGCATTGAGACAATTACCAGTGCGTGCGATATGCTATGAAAACAAAACTATATTCATGCTGCATGCATCATTAGAATCCTTATCTCATACTTATTATTGGCGTACTCGTACTACATAGTCCGAATGAAACGATATATTAGTCATTGGGACAGTAATATCATAAGAAAGTGGGGGACAAAAATAAACAAGTATTACATTTTCCTTTTCGGAGAATAGAAACAGACATAAGCGTCACATCATTTCCTATTCGGGGTGATTAAGGCACAATTGCTGCGATATTCAAAGTCCATTTTGCGTGACAGGATGGAGATATGAATGATTCCTCACGTTGTTTCTGATGAATTAAAATAATCGCTTAGTAGCCCGGAGCCAGCCAGCGTGTTGGAATTTGGCTCAATCTTAATCGTCGCCTGTGCCCCTCGGTGTGGTCATTAATTGGCCTTTGCGATTTTGATTGGGGGGGGGAAATAGGAGGGAAAAGGGGGAAGTTTTCTGTAGCGTTATTTATCGACGGATTTCAATCAAATTTGAGACGCACACTAAGGTCCTCATTCTACACGATCTCGTGTAGAATGAGGACGCAACATCTGTTGCGAAAAAAATCTAAAAGGGGGTAGTGGAGGGGAGTGCTTCACTTCGGGGTATTTTCATTGATGGGTGGTAGGTGAGGAGGGGTAGGGGTGGATCTTTTCTACTTCCTCTCCAACACAGGTAGGTTGGTTTCAAAACTCTGAAATGGCTTTGCTAAGCCAGGAGAAAGGGAAAATTTTCGGTTATTGAATGGTTATATATGTCATCGTAAGATAGTCAAAACCAAAAGTTGATGAACTAATCCAATCTTTTTTCGTAAGTTGGTGAACTATCAAGAGATAGTGAACTGTAGCGTACTGCGTACTATATGACGCGGTAGTTGATTAACTAACGGTTAAAACCGTTAAATAGTAAAACGGTTTAAACTTTGCAAACGAAATACCAGGGCAAACACTGTGGTAGCTTAGGTGAAGACTAGAGGGGGCGAGCGCAGCGAAGCCCCCGAATAGTCTTCGTGTTAGGTTGACATGTAAGAAAAAAATAAACGTAAATTCTAAACCCTGTCGGTCTGGTTTACTATCTGTCGATAGTTAATCGACTACCGCGTTGGTTTATCAACTTACGGTTTTGACTATCTTCCGGTGACATCTTCTTCTTCTTCTTCAGCATTTCACCGTCCACCGTTGGACATAAGCCTCCCCAGTTGTCCTCCATCTTGTGCGGTCCGCGGCCATTCTCGTCCAGGATAGGCCGGCCGTGATCTTTATGTCGTCGGACCACCGTGTTGCAGGTCTTCCAACGCTTCTTTTTCCTGTGCGGGGTCTCCAGAACAAAACTTTAGAGCTCCATCTTCCGTCATTTCTGCGACAGATGTGTCCAGCCCATTGCCATTTAAGTCGCGCGACTCGTTTTCCTATATCGGTAACTTTAGTGCGTTGGCGGATGAGCTCGTTTCTTATCATGTCGTGGCGGGACACTCTGAGCATCGACCTTTCCATCGCTCTTTGTGTGACTCTAAGTTTGTTCATCATCCCGGCAGTAAGCGTCCATGTCTCGCAAGCGTAAGTCATCACCGGGAGAACACACTGGTTATAGACTCTAGTCTTCAGCGATTGAGGGATCTTGGAGTGGAAGACGTCCTTGAGCTTTCCGAATGCTCCCCAAGAAAGCTGGATTCTTCGGTCAATCTCGCGATCCAGCGAGTCCCGTCCCAGTCTGATCAGATTCAGCACTAAACTAATACAGCGTCACGCTTTATCTCATACGGAGTGGCAACGCCACAGTATCTATCACCCACGTTTTTTTCTACATAAAGGCACATACATTGATTCTGGCCCCACACTAGGAGGGTTATGTTGTGGGAACCAGAAACAGCGACGTCACACATATCGTTACCACAATGTCTTATGCCGATTCAAATGAGGAACCCAATTTGATCCGCAAAATTGCCGTGACCGTCTTAAAACAAGTCTTGGTTTTAGGTCAATAGAGCCCATTATGCCGAATTAGAATCCGGTGACATATATAAGTTATAAGGGTTCGCTAGGTCTACTGTTGTCACCGAACCACTAGTTTAGTATAGCCTGTACTGTAAAACGGCATTTACTATAGTATATGGCTCACAAGATAATAGCGTGCCTCGCTACAGTATGGCCATTTATGTTGTTACTTAATGCAGAAAGTGAGAAGAATATCTGATGCCCCGGCGAGAAAAAATATGTAACGTTTAATGAGACAAACTGTATGTTAAATAATGTGTTATTTGCACATATCAAAAACAAACATCTGCTTAATCGTAACGAGACTTCCCAAACGGGGTGGCACAGGGCGATGGGCGAGCCCTCTGTCACGCAAAATGTAGTGTTGAATAAATACATAAATAAATATCAATAAAGAGCTAATCGTTATAAAAAGACAACCGCTGTGGCGCTGCGGTTGTGGCCCTGCCTACCATGCGAGAGGTCCCGGGTTCGATCCCCGGCTGGGGATACAGCGAAAAAAATCCCCAGGGGGACACCACAATCAAAACAAGAACATCACCATCGCAACCATTTCCATTCTAATTCGGCATAATGGGCTCTATTGACCTAAAACCAAGACTTGTTTTAAGACGGTCACGGCAATTTTGCGGATCAAATTGGGTTCCTCATTTGAATCGGCATAAGACGTTGTGGTAACGATATGTGTGACGTCGCTGTTTCTGGTTCCCACAACATAACCCTCCTAGTGTGGGGCCAGAAGCAATGTATGTGCCTTTATGTAGAAAAAAACGTGGGTGATAGATACTGTGGCGTTGCCACTCCGTATGAGATAAAGCGTGACGCTGTATTAGTTTAGTGCTGAATCTGATTATAGGGTGGACCGATAACTACATGTGATGAGAAAACCACATATCAGACTTCATTACTGCCGCACTTAAACCCTTGAGCACACTTGGGTACTGCAGTACCAAAAACCCGTTATAGGTATTAAATTTTATTACTAAAAAAAATGAGGTTACCGCAACCATTTAGCGATTCAGATTGGGTCCAAAACAGGAAAATCACCATGGCAACAATATTAATTCCAATACGCCATAAATAGGCTTAACTGACCGAGCGAGTGAAGCGTCAAGTTTCGAGATTGGCCAAAATTGCATTTTTATTTCGGAAAAATTATCTATACACTCTCTCTTGCCTAAAGGTCGCATTTCTCCTTGTTTTTTTTTGTCGATTGCGATTTTTTATTGGGCTGGAAATAGGGGGAAAAAGGGGGGATGTTTTCTGTTAGCGTTATTTATCGACAGATTTCAATCAAATTTGAGAGGCTCACTAAGGACTTCATTCCACACATGACGTTGCGAAAAAATCCAAAAAGGGGCAGTGGAGGTGGAAGCATTTTGGGGTATTTTCGACCCCCTTGTAACAATGTTGTAGATAAAGCTAGACACCTGAATTTTCTGTGACTAATAGGCCACAACTCAAATAGGCAAATTCCTAAAATTCAGTCAATTTGAACCAATAGATTGGAAAGGACAGCCGTTCAAAGTTCCGTCATTTTGTCACGGACTGAGTCTTCATCGAGGGTTGTTGGGTGAGAAGGTTGTGCTAAGGAGGGGGAATAGGATAACCTACGGGGGGGGGGGGGGGTTGTGGGGGGAGAGATAGGTGTTAGGTGAGGAGGGGGGGGGATGGGTCTTTTCTACTTTCTCTCCAACACAGGTAGGTTGGTTTTCAAAACTATGAAATGGCTTTGTTAAGCCGCAGTACACGAGGAAAAGTGTCGGTTATTGAATGGTTATAATATAAGTTATAAGGGTTCGCTAGGTCTACTGTTCTCACCGAACCACTAGTTTAGTATAGCCCGTACTGTAAAACGGCATTTACTATAGTATAATAATAATAATAATAATACCTTGGACACCATTTACACACATTGATCTAGCCCCAAACTAGGATTCCCTGTATCTTGGGTACTAGACAACGATTCACATACTTATATAGATAAATATAATACTTAGATAGATAAACAACCTGATAAACAATCTGATATACAGCTTCTGTCTTCTTCTGTCAAAACCATGACTAGGGTACAAACATCCGTTCTCATCAAAGAAATATTTGCCCCCACCGGGACTCGAACCCGGGAGTCTTGGCTTCGTAGGCAGCGTCACTGCCGACTCGGCCATTCGGGTCGTCAAGTAGTACGTAGCATTTATAGCTATCGAATGGTTATACGTCGAAGTATTATGTGGCGAGGTCTACTGTTCTCACAGTAGCTTACCTTAGTTCATGTTCCTAAACTGAATCGGAATAAGACGTTGTGGTAAGCCATCTGAAGTCTGGAAACATTTAGTAATCTAGTCAAGACTTCGCTATCATACTCGGTATTCTGAATATTTCTATCTCGAAATACTCTTGTAAGAAGCTGAGAGCGGTAGCTTTTAGCTGGACTCCCTAGATTTGCAATAAGCTATAAAAGTACGCAATTTAAAGTACGTAATCTCGGTAGTCTGGCTGGTTTGGCTTTCGATACTTTACGTTTACCAATAGAAGTTACACTATGGTTTACGATCTGTTTAATCACGACAACCACTTAAGCTTAAAGTTTTACTTTACAACTATAGTCGTAAAATTGCGATCCAATTAAAAAAAAACTCTTGTAACTTTTGGGTTGACTTATCTTCTTGGTCTTATCCTGAATGCTTCGGTTAACTTAACTTTGACCGGCATACATCAAGTACAAAATTTGTCACTCACAGTGCAGGCCAAACATGTTTGCTTTTCTATGCAAAATACAATTTAATTCATACGAGATAAGGTCTCTTTTAATATAAAAATTATGTCGGTTATAGCCGACGACGTGGCGCCGTGGCACGACTTTCAGTTGTCGGCCAGCGCCGACAGAGGCGGTCAAAAGGTCAAACAACTTTTGCGAAAATACGTGTCGCTATCTGTTAACACGTAGATACTAAGTGGTTCATAAGTAGAAATGTAATTTTCGCGTTTGCAAGTTTAATATTACATTACCACAAAATCTTAATGCACGTAATTTACAACACTAAATTCAACTTCAAGTCACCTCCTGTAGATCGCTGTCGCCCTGGTACTTTTGCTCGGCGCTTACACTCACGTTAACACCAACCTACTGACGTGACGAGTAAGACTCACACACCACCGATATCTGCATATTTCTGCTGACCTAGTACTGTCTGTCTGAGTACAAGTATGGACTCCCCTGCGACAGTGAACTTCGGTAAGGCGCAGTCAGAATTGAATCTAGCCGAAACAGATCTCAGTAGAACACCACCCGATTATGTATCAACGCGTTACAAAAGAAGGAGAGATGATGACACAGGTTTTGACTTTAGTGATTTTAAGGAAGAGATGAAAACTATGATGAAGTCTGTGATGGAAGAACAAGAGAATGAATTGAAGAAAATTAATCCTACACTTAAGGAAATACAGCAAACAAACCGGAATATTGAAAACTTTATTGCTTTTTTAACCAGCCAGAACGAAGAGTTTAAAAATAAAATTGAACATTTGGAAAGTCAAGCAAAAAAAGATCGGGAACCATCAACCTTCTTGAGGGTAAAATCGAAGATATGCAAAAAGAAGATCGCAAATCTAGTATAGAAATCAAAGGCGTCCCAAAGATTAAAGACGTATCTACCGAAGATCTTATCGGAATGGTGCTGCATATCTCGAAAATCATAGACTGTGTAGTCACAAAACCCGATATCCGAGATATCTACCGCACAAAGGGCAAGAAAGACGGAAACAAAAACTCACCTATTATTGTCGAAACTTCCTCAAAAATTCTCAAGACAGAGATACTTAAAGCTAACAAAGCGTATAATGTTAAACACAAAAACGATAAGCTATGCGCGAAACACTTAGGCATCAAGGAAAATGAAAATACTTCAATGTTCGTGTCTGAGCAACTAACAGCCAAAGGAGCTCGCCTACATTATCTGGCAAGAGACCTTGCAAAGTCGAAGTCCTACAAGTTTTGTTGGACCTCATTTGGTAGAGTTTATGTGAAGAAGAACGAAAATACATCAGCTATACCTATAACCAGCGAGGCCCAAGTCCATAAACTTCTGCAAGGGGACTGACTAGGCGACTTCCTACATACGTGCTATTGTTCTCTGTCAATTTACGCAAATATATACAACATATTTATTACTTTATACCTATACAATATTATTACACAATTATTCCATACATGCATACACTATAACGCTCTAGAACCATTACTGATCAACACAACATACACCGTACAACAACTACGAAACAAACGGGAAAATGCAACAAAACAACAACTGCTACTTGCTGCCACTTCACTTAAAATCCACACACAATTCACAATTCTTTATTGCACAGAACATTACACCAATACAATTATACACGAAATTAAAAGGCAAAGGCGAGCTTATCTCTCAACAGAGATTTCTTCCAGCAAACCTATCTGGATAGGATACATATAAAATGAAAAGGGTAGTCTAGTGCAATTAAATACTTACCAAATACCAATAAAATATGATACTTACTATAAAAATACATATAATCAAAGAAATAGTAGATAAAATAAGAATAAACAAATAATAATAATAAATAGATAAATACAATTACATACTTATATATACAATACCTATGATGAAAGAGAAAGTAAGTGCTCTTTCAAGCGATTCTTAAAGGAGAAAAGAGTGGGACTGTCCCTTATAGTGCAGGGAAGTGCGTTCCACAGCCGAATGGCCCTCAGCCTGAACGAGTGCTCGTAGGCGACGGTGTTATGCTGCGGAATACATAGAAGAGACACCGTGTGAGATCTCCGCTCCTTGCCTCTGGAGAAAAGGAACTCAAAACGTTCACGAAGGTAGGAAGGATATCTGGGGTTTCTCAAGATGTTAAAAAGTAAAGTCAATATGTGGAAATCACGGCGAAGACGAATCGGGAGCCAACCCAGTTCCTTGCGATACTGCGAGACGTGGTCATACTTGCGCAGCCCGAAGATGAACCGAATCCCGAGGTTCTGAAGTCGTTCGAGTTTATTCAGTTGTTCTTCGTTCGCACTCACCCAGCAAGCATCGGCATAATCAATTAAAGGAAGTAGAAGGGACTGGGCTAGAGTGACTTTAGTATGCCGTGGAAGGAAGTATTGTAATTTCCGAAGAGAGTGAAACGATGCAAAGACTCGTCTGCTGACCTCGGAGACATGGGGCGACCAAGACAGCATGTTATCGAATACAATTCCGAGATTTTTAGCTTTATCGCTGTATTTGATTACGGTTCCATCAAATATTAGAGGAGCGATTGGAAGTTGTAACAGGTTAAGAGAGTATCGGGTTCCCAAGATCAAGGCCTGCGACTTTCTCGGGTTGACCAGAAGCCCATATGAGAGGGCCCACTTCCTGATATTCTCGAGGTCAGCATTCAGAGCCTCCACAGCCGGAGTCACATCGCGCGGAGAGAAATGCCGGTATATTTGGAGGTCATCTGCATAAAGATGATATGAAGAAGTAAGTACATCAGAGATTGAGTTGATAAAAACCGAGAACAGAAGGGGTGAAAGGATGCCACCCTGAGGAACCCCAGTGAATAGATCGCACCAATCGGTGGATGTTTCCTCAGAATTGATGCGTTGTTGTCGATCTCTGAGATAGGAGTCAAACCAGCGGGCGGCGTGAGAGGAGACATTAAGTGAACGGAGGATCGCAACCAGGATATCAAAATCCACGCAGTTGAAAGCGCTGCTGAAGTCAAGCAGTGCCAGCACAGACATCCTCTTCTGATCCATCGCAAGTTGGATGTCATCTGTCACTTTGAGTAGAGCGGTGGTAGTGCTGTGACCCGGCCTAAAACCCGATTGGAAATAATTAAGGAGATTCATGGAGGAAAGATAGGTGGATAGTTGAGTGTGTACAATGGATTCAAGGACTTTGGAAAGGATGGGCAGGATAGAAATAGGACGATATTCTTTGTAGGAAGTTGGGTTGGATGTTTTAGGCAAAGGGATCACGAGAGCACGTTTCCACTGACTAGGGAAGTGACAGTCAGAGAGTGAAGCATTAATTATGTGAGTGATAACCGGCAGCAATTCTCCAAGAACACTTGTCAACATTTGAGAGCAGATTTTGTCATCGCCGACGGCTTTTGATGAGATTCCTAGCACTGCTTTCCTGACTGCAGCGATTCCAACATGACGCAGATTGAAAGAAGAGTGGCAGGAGACGGTCCTGGAAAGCAAGTTACGGAGTGTGGCATCCTTGACAGATGGATCCATCTGGACGGGGGGGACAGCAAAAAAATGATTGAGACCGTTAAGGTCGATGTTACCAACCGTCAGGTCCTGGGACTTACCAATACCAAGGGTCTTCAGAAATTTCCAAACTTGTGCAGGGGCGTAGTTTTCGATACATTCAAATATATGACGGCGTTTGGCATCTCGACACAGACGGGAGCAGCGATTACGAAGACTTTTGTATGCTAAGAGATTTTCTTCGGTCGGATCCTTTTTGTATTTAGTCTTGGCACGGTTTCTCTTAGCCATCAGACCCTTAATGGTATCAGTAAGCCATGGAGCGGGGAGATGTTTAACTTTAACCTTCTTGACAGGAGCATGTTTGTCAAACAAGCTCAGGACAATCGTATTAAAGTTTTGGACCTTATCATCAACGGACTCACTTCCCAGAACAAGGGACCAATCTATGGAAGAGGCGTCGGATTTAAGGGAAGTGACATCAATACCCTTGAAACTACGAAGTTCAAGAAACTTAGCTCTACGTTTGGGGGGCCTAATTTTGTAGGATAGGTAAATTAAATCATGGTAGGAGAAGGGGGCACTGAGTTGACCATGTGCGGCAACCTTAGTGGGGTTAGATATTATCATCAAGTCAAGAAGAGAGGGGGTACAGTGAGGCTGAAAGTGAGTGGCATCAAGGGGAAGAATGTGTAAATTCAAGGAGTTAACAATGGATTGCAGTTTGTCTGATCGAGCATTGTTTTTAAGGAGGCAGGTGTTAAAATCACCAAGAATAAGAGTAACAGGATAAAGAGGAGACAGGTCATTAAGAAGAGTTTCAAAAGATTCAAAGTAATCTATGCGAAGAGAGGGGCTGTAGTAAACACCCAGAAGAACTTTATTGTGACGAAGACATGCACACATGCTTAATATAAAATATCTTACCATTTTAGCGAGTACATCCAGACTTCTGTATCTATTTCTTTATGGATAAGTCTCTACAAACAATGAAATCAATAGACGAAATAGAAATAGCACGCTCAACCGAGTGTACAATACAGGATCTAAACAAAACAATTAATATAAAAAAATCGGATATAACAATTATGTCTCAAAATATCTGGAGCGTTTATTCCAACATTAATGACCTACAAATAACTCTACATGAGATAAACTTTGATCTGGATATAATGATATTGACGGAATGCAGAATCGACAAGCACAAAAACATACCGAATATTCCAACATACTCTACATTCATGACGACTAATCATCTGAATCAAAATGACGGAGTTGTAGCGTATATAAAGGATGGCTACAAAGTAAGTGTCAGGGAAATAAAACTGATACATGCGTCCTGTCTAGAGATTGCTCTCGATGACATGATAATTCTAGGAATCTATCGCTCCCCTTCAAATGATAGATCCTTTTATTGACTCATTAAATACACACCTAGACTCACTTAAATTTTCTAAAAACATTATAATAACTGGGGATATTAACATAAATATTATACCCAAACCGTGAGAAAAAGCCAATGAACGTAAAAATAGACTTACTTATCTAGACACTCTGGCTATGCATGGATTACTACCCGGTCATTGTCTACCAACTAGAGAAAATAATTGTCTGGATCACTTTAATTTAAAAATTGATAAAACTAAAATAAGTGCTTACATAGCTGTCCTGGACACATCAATTACGGATCACTCAATGATATTAATGAAACTATCTACAGTTACAGAACCCTATCTTTGTCACATAACTAAAACTGTAATTAATTATGAAAAAGCTATGCATACATTAGAACAGAGTAAACTACTAGATTTAATAATGGAAAATGACCCTAACAAACTAGCAAATGTAATGGTAAGCAAAATTAACGAAGCAATACAAGAAAACACAACTATAATTAAAATTCCTAAGTGTAAACGAGTCATTAAGCCTTGGATAACAATAGGTATACTACGCTGCATTAGAAACAGGAAAAAATGCAGAAGCAATTAAGCTCAGACCAAGATAATATAATTCTTAGGATCACTTTTCGAAGATACCGAAATTTTTGTAACAATCTTATTAAGAAACTGAAAAGAAATTATGATAAAGCAGAATTAGTAAAAAGTAGTCATAATACAAAATCATTGTGGAACTCAATAAATAAAATCACTAATTATAAACAAAATAAAAGCTCAAATCTAGATCTTTTGAAATATAAATCATCACCAGACACATCAGTTAATTCTGCTAACACTTATTTTACAAATGTCGGGAAAACACTTGCCGAAAATATAATGTCAAACGCAACCCACCAAAGTGATGAGGTTAACCTACCTTTCCTGCAATCACAATCTTTTGTTCTACTTGATACTGACCCTCAAGAAGTAGAAACTATACTGAGGAGTCTCAAATCGCATAGTGCTCCAGGGTGGGATGGAATAACAACACAATTCTTAAAATACGCGAAACATCTAGTTATTCCCATAATTTCACATCTCGCAAACGTTTGTTTTAAAAATGGCGAGTTTCCACTATCTCTGCAGCAATCGATAATCACGCCAGTATTCAAAAGTGGGGATAAAGGAGAGGTTGGCAACTACCGGCCAATTTCCGTGCTTCCGTCTATTTCTAAAATATTGGAGAAATTAATTAATAACAGATTGATTAAATATCTACAAAGGTTTAATATACTCTCTAAATCTCAGTTTGGATTCCGTCAAGGTTTATCTACGGAAGATGCCGTCACGGCACTCACATCACTTGTCACGGAAAATGTTGACAAAAAGTTAAAATGCCTGACCGTCTTCCTGGATCTCAGAAAAGCATTTGAAACTGTGTCCGTGCCCATTCTAATACGGAAACTAGAAAACATAGGTATAAGAGAGAACTCGCTTTCTTTATTGACCAGCTATTTGAGTTACAGGAAGCAGCGTGTTAAAATAGGTCAATACGTCAGTGGGGATACTGACATCACTTATGGGGTACCTCAAGGCAGCGTCTTGGGCCCCACGCTGTTTCTAATATACATTAATGACCTATGCAACATGAGCCTCAGACATGGTCAGATCTCAGCAATTGTCTTTGATGGTAAAACTTGGGTTGGTTTGCACGAGACAACTGAGATGGGGCTTGCTAAAGTAGGTAAATGGCTGAGTAATAATCTTCTTACCTTAAACACATCAAAAACAAACTATATATGTTTTACCCCATATGACTCCACACAAAAACTTGCAAACTTTAAGGTAAAAATACACAAATGCAATAACGACACTCGTCCTTGTAACTGCTCGTGCGATTCTATTGAAAAGGTATCACATACAAAATATCTTGGTGTTTATGTAGATCAACGACTTTCCTGGCACTTTCAAATTGAAATGATTCTAAACAGAATACGCAAACTTGTCTGGCTCTTCAAACATTTGAGACACATTGCAACAATAAAAATATTAAAATCAATATATATATATATCCCTAGCCCATTCACTAATTACTTATTGCTTACCAATCTGGGGAGGGGCGGCAAAAACAAAAATGATTGACATCGAACGCGCACAGAGAACACTATTAAAGGTATATATTTTAAACCACGAAGATTTCCGACAACAGAGCTTTATAGCCTCTGTGAAGTGCTGTCTGTGAGGAAATTATACATACTTAACGTAATATTAAAAACACAAAAAACACTTAAATATGATCCTAAAACACTCGAAAAGAGAAGGTGTTATATGGTGATTCCGCCACACCCTGTAAAAACTAAATTTGCCGAAAGACAGATTACAAAAAGAGCTACCACATTGTACAACTTAGCAAATAAACAAATAAAAATATACGAAATGACAATATTTGAATGCAAAAAAGCAGTGACTAAATGGTTAATGGATAAATCGGACGAGGAAACTGAAGCTCTTCTTGGAACCTGAACAATCAAAAATGATATTTAGATACATAAGTATATTAAATACAGATAAACACAGATAAATATATAAAATATTATAGTAAATAAAAACAAATGTATGGACGTTTGTATAGGGTTTATTTTATTTATTAGTTTATACATTTATTTATTTATTTATTATATAAAAAGGATATAAATATTATCAATGCATATAAGATATATTTATTAAATTTCATAATATTTTTGATAGAATTGTATAACTTATTCAATTATTTTTTATTACATAAACAATATGAAAGCCAATGATATGTCTATGCCAATAAATTAATTATGCATGAATTTAATAGATTAATATAGTACTTACAGTATTTTTTAGGTACCTACTTTTTTATGTAACGCACTAAATGTTAATGTAATTACGGAAGAGCGGGTTCTCCTGGCACAGGTATTTTTTACTTAAAAGGAGGACTCCACAATTATGTTAAAGAAATAAATGAATTTTTAATTTTTTTATTTAATTTTTAACTTAGGTAAGATCAAGTTACTTATTACTTTTATCTTTGCAGTTTTTCTATATTTTTTTATATTTTGTTGGGAAAAGTTTTAGTACACCATGAAATAAAAGCCAAAACTAGTTTTTAATACTTACGATTTAATGTTTTTGAGGACACATTTTAAACTTATGCGGGTGGCCGTGATTTGACCTTAATTTTAAAAAAATTTGCATCGCCCAGTAAAAACAGTGCTTGTCTAAAATTTGGTCCTTTTATGAAAGTCTGATATCGACGATGAATGAAGCCCCTAAATAGTTCTTAAAATTATATTATTTTAGATAGTCAGATGGGACCGATGTTAGCAACACAACTAAACTAATTAAACTTATTAAAAAAGTGTATTTGAAAAAGGAATCTTTGGCTACCGCTATCCTGCTGAATTCAAGGTTGTCAGTTTAGTGCCTTAGTTACTTGGTTTTTACATCTGAAGAATCGCACCGTAATAATGTGTATTTACGACCCGAATGGCCGAATCGGCAGTGACCCTGCCTACGAAGCCTAGTGCCCTGGGTTCGAGTCCCGGAGATTATTATTATTATTTCCCTTTTTCCCAAACACTTTTTTCCGCTAAAATCACAGGTAGTGGTGGCATAATCTACCTCTGGATAATTTGCGGTTGTGCGCCTAACAAAACACTAATTGTTGGTGACAGACCGCACTTTCAATTCCATTTGTTCTTTTCTCTTTACAACCGACTAATCAACGGTTTAAGTGTAGCACAAAACGAATAAATTAAATAAACTTAACTTCCTTCTAGGAAGTAATGATTCGCACTTTTAACTTTAATACATTTATCTACACACGTATCATGAACCCTCTTTACTGAGTCCAAAAACCGCACATTACGACCAGCATAATACTATACTACTTGGTAAAAACTCATTTCTTATCTCAATATCTAATGTTTAACTTTTCGACAAATTATGACATTCAAATTTCGAACGCCGGCGCCCGCCTGCGTGCCGCCCCTAGTTTGTGAAGTTGGTACTACAGAACAAGCTAAACAACTGCAGAGCAATGATCAATGCCACAATGCCGGTCGAACATGCAGTTCCTGAACATATCAAAGAGAGCTTATGTGTTTAGATAAACTACTGTATGTAACTGTACATAATTAGGCATTATGTAGCAGTCACATAAACTACTATTAAATCATAATAATAATACAGAATACGCACGCGGTGGACCAAAGCGGTTACAGGGTGGCTACCCAGAACCGCACGACGACCAGTCCGCAGTCCACCAGCCAGGTGGACGGATGACATCATCGCCATAGCGGGTAGGCAGTGGATGCGGGAGGCTCAGGACCGGAGTGGATGGCGTGGTGAAGAAGAGGCCTATACCCAGCTGTGGGGGAATGTGGGCTGATTGATGATGATTACGACGCACGCAAAATGTATCATTGTTCTTGGAGTTTATTAAAAGACATAGGGTTTGAAGGGAATATAGTTCTCTCGATATGATTAAGCGTTTAATGGTTGATGAGTTTTTCATATACAATATTTTTTTGTTACAGATATTCTCTAAAAGGAAGGCACCGCTGCGTTTGCCTCGGAGTTTTTAAAACATGGTAAATATTTATGTGAAATATTAAACTGCACATCAATAATACTGATTTGCACAGCAAATATACTGATTTTCACAGCAAATATCAGGGCAAAATACTGCGGTAGCTTAGATGAAGGGTAAAGGGGGTGAGCGAAGCAAAGCGTAGGTTGAACATATAAGAAGAACAAAAATAGTTAAAACATAAAAAGTATTTTTGCTGGTCATTTTTTGCTGTGAAAATCAGTATTCTTGCTGTGCGATTATATACTAGCCAATATTTATTACATTTGTATATAACGAGGGGGGCAAGGGTCTTTCCTAGGTAGATAGAAAGATAGAAGGAGACATGAAGATATAGGTATTGTTACCTTTAGAGATTTAATGGAACAGAATACCTCGGCTAGGTCGAGGGTTTATGGAACTCATGGGTATGATTTGGCAGGTTTCCACTACGAGCTCTCCCACGTCTTCATGGTAGAGCAGCACGGTAGCGTGGTAGTAAGATTTCCTGCTTTTTTGTTGAAAATTTGTGCATTTTCCAAAGCTTGTAGAAGAATAGTATAGTTTCCGCACTCGATTTCTAAAAAAAATATTTTGATATCCCACTCGAGAATCTTGAATAATGTTTGTTTAGCCTGCCTATTAATAGAGCACAAAATAGTTTTTTTTAATGTACCCAGTGACACTTCGGCCATGAAGATAAATCTAATGACGTATATTCAAACTATATAGATATCTAATGAACATATAAATCAAAATCAAAATTACTTTATTACTTTTTTCGATATTTACATATAAACGTATTTTTTTTACCTCTCCTCTACATTTGACCACTATGGGAGAAGCAGGGCGAAGAAACTCCCACAGATTTTTAGCTCTCTTTTAAAAATTGGTTTTGTTCAACGACTACAATTATTACAATATTATTATAAATAATATGCAAAAATAATTACAAAAATTGATTAATTTCCACGCCTACCGAACGGCGTGGAATCCTGAGGGGGTGGGCTTTTGCCAGCACGTGAGAGAAAAGTGAGTTGAATGATTGTTATACTCCATTTCATGTACCATGGCCCGATGCACTTGAGACGGTCATTAGGCGTTAACAATAGGATTAGTGATAACAAAAGATACCTGGCCAGACCCTTTTGCGGCGTGGTTTTTTACATGCAACCTAATGATCTTGATCGTTTAACCTAGTAATCAACATAAACAATATTTCATGTTAGTTGTCATCTGACCACATTTGTGATTACACGTATACCTGCAGCAAATAATTATGTTTCGACCTTCGGAAACACCCACAAGTAACCCGTCCAGTGGTGACGTTAGTTTGCAGCAACGTAAGAGAAGATTTTTAAGCAAGGACGCCCAAGATGTGGTGATAAGTGTTTATAAAACTTTGTTAAATCGAATGGGTTATAAGTGTTTATAAAACTTTGTTAAAACGTTTAATTATACTGCACGCAGGCACTGAAAATGGTTGGATTCAACGGGCTCTTCTTGTTTCGAGCAAACATCTGAAAAATTCAAGTGCAGACTATCACGAAGATATGTGTTCGGAGTTGTTCGAAAAATGGTTCGTGGAACAGCTTTTACCCAACATCCCTGCCAATAGCGTTATCGTCATGGATAATGCGTCTTATCATAGCCGCCAAGAGGAAAAGATTCCCAACACTAATACAAGAAAACCTGACATAATAGCATTTTTGAGAAAGCATCATATTACTATACCTGAGAAAACAACTGTTAAGAAATTGTTGGAAATTGTACAAAGTAAAAAATTTGAAAAGAAATACTTCGTCGACAAAATAGCGGCTGAGGCTGGACATGAAATATTGAGGCTTCCTCCCTATTATTGTGTGCTGAACCCAATCGAGCTTATGTGGAGTTATATCAAGAAACAAATTCGGAAGATGAACATTACACCAACAGTAGGTGATTCAGTTATTCAAAATTTAAGAACTATAGTAGACATGACGAATCCTACACTTTGGAAAAATGCTTGTGAGCATGTTATCAAAGTGGAGAACGAGTGTATATGTATATAATTAATTTTTGCCTTTAAATATTTAAAATTGTTAAATATTTTATATAATTAATGTACATGTTTTTAAAGTAATTAAATTAAGTTAGTCTTAAAGCTGATTGTTATTATTTTATTGACACAATTTTTTTTTTATTTAACTCATGTTAGCTATTATTATGAAATACCGTAAACAACTTATATTTCGTATTTTTATTTTCAAGTATATACCAAAATGTTTTAGTCACGCTTTAGTTGCATGCAGGTTGGACCGACGCGTGCCATTTTGAAGTGCTCCTAATTAGATAACAAAAGGCAAACATTATGAGCCCTATTGTTAAGCTTCAAGTGCATCGGGCCATGGTATATGAAATAGAGTATACTGACCTTTGTCGTCGCAGACCGGAGATCGAAAGCTCGATTTGAGACAGGAATGCGGGATAGGAGAGGAACCGAACCTTGCCGTCGCTGCCCGACGCTGTCGCCGGCGTGGTGCCTGCCGTCACGTGGAGTCGCCGTCCAATACGACGATGTCCAATCAACACGGATCACTTAACCGCTGACGCGAATCTACTTATTTCTCGACGATGTGGTAGATTTACACTCCGACCAGGCCCGACGCCTGTATTTGGTAATTGTTACACCGAATTACAATCAATGGCCCGATGCCTGAGCAGACATGTTTGTTCTCCCGACAAGAAAAGAATAGATTACCTCCAATTTTTTCCTCTCGTTAGTACGAGAGACAGCTGCGGTCCGTTTCCGCTTAGTGATGTCCCGATTACTCGCGGTCGATCCGCGCAACAAAAAACCGGTGCGTTCCGAAGCATAAATATTAAACAGTCACCCGCCCGGACAGGCCCGAACCTGTCCCTAATCAATAGGAAGGCGAGAAAGTGTTGCGACCGCTCTCTTGAGGACCGAGTCCCCCACCTTGACTTCTGCTGATCGAGGCGTGCCATCCCGACCCGTGTACAAATTGACGATCCGTTCTCGTCTCCATCTCAATGATGGCAGGTTCGCATCCTTAATCAGCACCAAATCACCGACTTGAGGGGGGCTCGTCCGGTCAGTCCACTTAAGGCGCTGCTGCAAGATGTTAAAGTACTCAAGGGACCACCGTTTCCAAAAATCTTGAGCCATCTGCTGCAACATCTGCCACCTAGTTAACCGACTTAACTTAACATCACCGAATGCGTATTCTGGCAGGGCGTTAAGGGGCTGACCTATCAGGAAGTGACCCGGAGTCAACGCTTCCAAATCATTTGGATCCGAACTGAGCGGGCACAACGGACGCGAGTTCAGTGTCATTTCAATCTTACAGAACAGCGTCGCAAGCTCTTCAAAGCGTAGAGAGGTCTCACCGATGATCCTCGTCAGGTGCGACTTAGCCGATTTAACCGCAGCCTCAAAAATTCCTCCCCAATGAGGACATCCCGGCGGATTGAAAACCCATTCAATCCCTCGTCGGGAGCAAGCCGTACTGATGGCGTCCTGGTTACCGTTCAGGAATTGAGTGACCTCCTGCAGATATCGCCTGGCTCCGACAAAATTTGTGCCGTTGTCCGAACGGATTAATGTCGGGAGGCCCCTACGTGAGACGAACCGATCTAGACATGCGATAAATGCCTCTGTAGTGAGGTCACTGACCACCTCCAAGTGGACTGCCTTCGTGGCCAAGCACACGAAGACGCACAGGTATGCCTTCACTAATCTGGCGTTCCGTAGCTGTGAAGACTTGACCATGAATGGTCCCGCGAAATCCGTTCCGACACCCGCAAAGGGCCGGATTTCGTTAACCCTATCCGAGGGCAAATCGCCCATCTGGGGCTGCATCGTAGCCGCCTTGGCCCGATAACAAGGCAGGCACCGAAATACGACGCTACGCACTAAGCGTCTTCCCGATAGAATCCAGAACTCGCGCTGGAGAAACGCCATCAAGGCGTGGCATCCGATATGCCCATTCCGAATGTGTCGATCCTGTATCAACAGTTCGACCAACTTCCCTTTCCTAGGGAGTAACAACGGGTGGCGAGCCGCATAAGGCAGGTTGGCATTCCGCAGCCGACCTCCTACCCTCAGCAATCCTTGAGGGTCAATAAACGTGTTGAGCCGAGCCACAGCTCCCTTCAGTTGGACGCGTCCGCGTCTCAGAATGTCCAATTCGGACTTAAAGTGCACCGTCTGCACGTTCCGTACCAATGCGAACAACGCATGGTTCCGTTCCCGTGGTGTCAGGACCTGTGTCCGCACTCGTTGCGCCTCAGAATTCTGACAATTCCGCGCAAATCGGTAGATCCAGGCGGTCACATTGACCAGCTTGTCGAGCGAGCTGTACCGTTCCAGCGGCTGAACTCCTCTTCCGGCTCTGGTTGCGTCGTACAGACACCGACTGTCAAGGCGCCGTTTGCCGTGGTAACGCGTGGACTCATTGGCCAATCCGATTCGGCTTGAGTCAACCATTTTGGACCCCACTACAAGGGATGTCCAACTAACTCTGGAGCGTGACACCCACGAGACGCACAGTCTGCTGGGTTCATTCAAGGGAACCTCCGAATTCAAAATCTGCGAAACCCGATTCGCCACAAAAATCTCCAGCTTGTGAACTGAAGCCTTCAGCCAGCATAACACGATCTGGCTGTCCGTCCAAGCGTAGACCGTATCTTCCAACGCTATTGACCCACGAAGAACCGTCATCGTGTGGTTGTGCAGACGAGTCAGGAGAGCCGCTCCCGAAAGCTCTAACTTGGGAATGGTCAGGCGAGTGCGCAACGGCGCAACCTTGCTCTTGGCCATGACCAACCGCACATCAACCTCCCCCGAGGAGTCGACCGTACGCAGATATACCGCAGCTCCGTAGCCCTTCTCCGAGGCATCGCAAAACCCATGCAGGGTGGCGGTGTATCGTTTGGTGGGGACCAACCTCCGTGACAGTGAAATCCGATTGATGCCAGGGAGGGTCGAAAAGAACGAGTCCCACTCTGAGCTCAATGACCCGCCGATCGGGTCGTCCCATTTCAGCTCAGCAGACCACAATTGCTGCATAAAACACTTGAGCTGAAATTTTACCGGGGTGATCCACCCGTTTGGATCAAATGTCCTAGCCACCGTTGAGAGGACGTTCCGTTTCGTCCAGACCTTCGGGGAGTCCAACTCGACCCGATACGAAAACATGTCTGACACACCGGCTGGTACTGGACGCCTAATACCGACAACATATTTGGATTTTCCAAATTTTCAAAAATGTAGGGATCCTGCTGGTAGTCATCCGGAAGACCAGTCAGTAACTCTGGAGAGTTCGACATCCATTTCCGGAGCTCGTAACCTCCACCCCGTAAGAGCTCAACTAGCTCGTCCCGCCGAGCGAGCGCCTCCTCTACGGAATCTGCACCGGTACATATATCGTCCACGTAGAGATCCTGCTCCAGGATCGCTGCTCCTCTAGGGAAGTTTAACCGTTCTCGATCCGCTAACTCCCGCAGAGTGCGAATCGCCAAATAAGGACTAGACCGTAGCCCGTACGTGTTGGTGTTCAGCTCGTACACCCTGATGAGCAGATCTGGGCTCTCTCGCCACAGTATCAGCTGATACCGTCTATCGTCAGGGTGAATGACCGTCTGTCTAAACATCATCCGGATGTCAGCTACAAACACAACATTGTGTCGACGGAACCGTGTGATAACATCCGCGATGTCATGATTCAACTTCGGCCCTGAATGCAAACACTGGTTCAGGTTCATGCCGTTAGATGTTGATGCCGATCCATCGAACACTATCCGTATTTTGCCCTCCGGGGTCCTCAAGACCGCGTGATGGGGCAGGAAGCAGTGGTCTTCACGCTTCCAGTCGATACCCGAAACCGACATGTGGCCGAGCGACTCGTATTCCCGCATGAAGTCGACGTACCTCTGCCGGAAAATCCCGTCACGCTTCATGCGTCGTTCCATCGACAGAAGCCGCATCTCGGCTGCATGGTGTGAACTGCCCAGCGGTGGGCGATCACTCCGGAATGGAAGACGTGTGAGAAATCGACCTGACCGAAGGCGACCAGTATTGTTCCGATAAAACTGTTCACACTCTTCTTCAACCGGGTCCAACCGGCGGACCGTAGGTGGTTCCTCCACCTCCCAAAACTTCTGTATCACCTCCGAGAGTACAGAACCGAATAAGGGACTACGAGTCGCTAGGCGTGGGGCAGCCGGCATGACCGGACCCATTACCGCATGGCCCAGTCTGGTGTTGACCGAAACCAGACCAGTCGCCTGCAACACGTGGACACCTGGCACTAACAGGTATCCCAAGGCATCGACACCCAATAAAATGTCTACTGGGCCCGGAATATCGAACTCCGGGTCAGCCAGTGACAACCCAGCGACCAACTGTCGCACCGAGGGCGACAACCGTACGTGAGGGTGTGAGCCCATCACATTAGGCATGACTAATGCCGTGACCGTCAGATTCACCGATGAATCCACCCGTGACGAGAGAGTAATTCGACATACTCCCTTAACGGAACCACTTCCGTGTTCCCAATTCCCCGAATGGAATGTGGATACTCCCTTACCGAAATGCCCAACCGTCTTACAAGGTTGCACGAGACTAAGCACCCCTGGGCCCCCGAGTCCAATAGTGCTCGTGCCACACAAGATTTGCCGTCCAAACTCCACGCTATCACAGAGGCGGTGGGGAGCATGACCGTCTGTGGAGTGTCGGCACCCTGTAAGTGGGCGGCGTGTCCCTAGCGGGAACCTCCGCGGGATCCGAACCCGCTGGGACCCCCGTCGTCCGTGGAGTAACTCGGCTGCTGATATGCCGGTGGCATATCAGACCGTATGTACATCAGGGGGTCCCAACCCGCATAATAGGCCCCTCGCTGTCCCGGTATCCGACCATACCGGACTGTGAACGGTGTGCCCGGTGGCCACCGTGGATGGAGGGGGGAGAGCGGATCCAACCTGGGGCGCTCTAGGAATGGGGGCGACATCCGACTGTTCGCCTCCCTGTTCGCCTCCCAGAGCGACGGGCAGGGTGGCGCAGAAGGTGGTGGGCTCCCAGCCTTCGCGCCACTTATAGGTGCCATCTGACACCCGCCCGTAACACGCGGTGAGCCAGCGGCCCGAAGTCCTCGCTGACCCTGGACAGCGGCGACCGAACCCCGGCTATCCCGCCTGTTACCCCCCGCGCTGCCCCCTTCCCCTCAGGGGGGGGTCCCGTCCGCTGGTACCCCAGTCACCCCGTTAGTGACTCCCGTTGCCCGGAGGGGGACTGGGTCCGGCCCTGGTTGGGCCCTGTGGCCGACCAACCTGAGTCCGGCCCTGGTGACCGTCCGAAGGGCCTGACCGGTTCAGGCACAACACGATGTGGTGCTTGCCACCACAGCACTCACAGGAGAACGCGCGTGAGCACTCGCTCAGCGGGTGCGGCCCCAAACAACCGAAACACAATCGGTGGCGGAAGACTACCTTCCTGCGGGCAGCTACCCCGAGCGCCTTAAAGTTGGCGCAACTGGTCACTTCATGACCGGCACTGTCGCAGTGCACACAGCCGTCACCCGACGGCGCGGCATTCAAAACGCCAAATTGTTTTGACCGCCCACCCCCCCGTGGGGGCGGGGGGCGCGGCCCCTCCCGCATCCGCGCGGGTTGGCGCTGCACACTGGCCTCCGTATCCAATGTGTCGCATCGCCTGCATTCACCCTCCAAAAAATCCGTTAATTGGACGAGCGTGGGCAGTTCCGAGCTACTGCCCCCATGCAGCTGTTCAAACCGACTTTGAACAGCTGCAGGCAACCGTGACAAAATCATATATAACACGATATATGACCATTGGTCTACCGGCAGACCAAGGTTCTGAAGGGCCTTAATGGCCACCAGCACAGGGTTGAGCACCTGTACCCGGATGTCAACATCCCGGGTTACTCTTGGGATGCTAAATAGCTTCCCCAGCTGCGCATCAACCAACCGCCGTTTGTGTTGGTAGCGGTCAAACAATATGGCCCGGGCAATCTCATAATTGCCCGCCGTGACCGTTAGGTGACCGACCAACTCCTTCGGTTCACCCCGCAGTGCCATCAATAGTTGGGCCAACTTGTAGGCGTTGTCCAGGTCGTCCCGACCGTGGACCAGACTATCGAATAAATTGATGAATGCCGGCCACTCATCAATTGCCCCACCGAAGGCCGGAATCTCCAGGTGTGGCAGCCGTCCAACAACACCCTTAGGGGGCGGGTCTCCGCTACCCTCCCCGCGGTCATCCCGACGCGACCGCTTAATTTTTTCGGCGCGACGCTCGATGTCGCCCAAGCACTCCATCGCTTGGTCAGCATCCGCGCAGAGCTGCTTCACTGCAGCCACCGAGGCCTCATCCGTAAGCCCGAGGGCTTCAGCCTCCGCAGCCAGCCGACACACCTTCCCGACGCGTGTCATTGCGTCCTCCACACGCTTGAGCAGGACATCGTCCATGTCAGGTCGCTCCACATACTTGTGAGTATGGGCGAGCCATCTCATCTCCTCACGGACACCATACCGCAGTACCGTCAAGGGCGAAGGTGCCATGATTACCGATTCAATTGTTTCTGGTCCTATGCTTCACTACCGAACTAAGCACAGCCAGAGACCAGCACTTGCCCGTCAGCGCTGGGCACAGAAATTAAAACTAAGTTGTAAAAACCAAGGCAACCACTAAAACAATTAAATCCTAAACAATATTTAATATGGTCGCCCTGTGGACATACACCTTATAAATATACACTCTAAATCAATTAGAGAATGCCACCATATGGTACAATACAAATAACACACAAAAGGTTATTATAAAAAAAAACTATTTTTCTAGAAGTGGCCCCTCCGATATGACCCACACTTCTTTTGAGGTCAGCAAAATCAGCTTAATACCCCTTAAATAGCCCGACCCTGCTGTGTAAACCGAAATAACACTGCAGTACTATAGAACCCGACGTTCTACCGCAAGTAATACAATCTAGTTACTTCGCAGAATGACTGTTCAATCTTTTATGCGCACAAACAGTAGTTTCCGACTACAAATTTATAATAACTGTTAACTAAATTGACACTTATACTTTCACTAACCGAAAATGAACTTTAATTGTGGTGTACCGACCACAGTCTCACTCACAAACAGATTGCCGGCCAATCTGAGATATTCTTTTCTCCCAACTACAATGTGGCAAAGGCAACCCTACAACCGTGAATCGATGATTTCCCACTAGGAAACCGCGCTCCTGCTACCAAAATGATTAATTTCCACGCCTACCGAACGGCGTGGAATCCTGAGGGGGTGGGCTTTTGCCAGCACGTGAGAGAAAAGTGAGTTGAATGATTGTTACTGACCTTTGTCGTCGCAGACCGGAGATCGAAAGCTCGATTCGAGACAGGAATGCGGGATAGGAGACAGTTTTGGGATAGGAGAGGAACCGAACCTTGCCGTCGCTGCCCGACGCTGTCGCCGGCGTGGTGCCTGCCGTCACGTGGAGTCGCCGTCCAATACGACGATGTCCAATCAACACGGATCACTTAACCGCTGAGGCGAATCTACTTATTTCCCGACGATGTGGTAGATTTACACTCCGACCAGGCCCGACGCCTGTATTTGGTAATTGTTACACCGAATTACAATCAATGGCCCGATGCCTGAGCAGACATGTTTGTTCTCCCGACAAGAAAAAAAAAGATAACCTCCAATTTTTTCCTCTCGTTGGTACGAGTGACAGCTGCGGTCCGTTTCCGCTTAGTGATGTCCCGATTACTCGCGGTCGATCCGCGCAACAAAAAACCGGTGCGTTCCGAAGCATAAATATTAAACAAAAATATTAACAGCGAGTTCTGTGTTAAGTTATATCAATCCCATACAGTCTTGCCAGTTTTCTGATCTTGAACATTGTAATATTCCTTTGTAGACAAAGTCGTTTTTACATGGTTTTTATATTGCTCAAAAAGCAATTTCAAAATCTACAGAGGTGTCTTGTCGTAGTAGAGAATTCATTGACCCTTGAAAGAATTGCTAACTTTCGCGAGTCTAAACCTAAACCTAAATTTCTTAGGTTAATATTACAGCTATCACTAAATTTGGAAAATGTTGTAAGGTACTTGCATACATACATTATTTTTTCGAAAATAGGCAGCAATTCAAAGTCAATTCTTTAAAAAGTTATCTTAGGGAGTATGTGCGTTATCAATTGTACATTGCTCGAATACCTCTTTTCTGTAAAATAATAAAACGGGTCAAGTGCGAGCAATTTTTTAATACTTTAAAATCTTAAAAATCGGTATGTTTAAATTTGTTATTACAGCAGCAACAGAAATACATCCTCTGTGAAAATTTCAGCTCTACCTATTTCGGTTGATCCGGTAGAGCCCGGTAACAGACGGACAGACGGACGGACGGACAGCGGAGGCTTAGTAATAGGGTCCCGTTTGGCACTCCTTGGGTATGGAACCCTAAAAATTACTATCCACTGCTTTCCCCACAACAAGATACCATAGGACATGACACTATGAAAGTAACTAAAATAGACTAGCCTAGCTTTAGCCACTTCCGTGTTTTATCTGATGTTTCTAACAGTGTAAGCCACAGAACTTAATCTCCAAGCTAATTTATCTATGTGGGGTCCACACTGCAATTTAATATAAATAATATATCTATATAGTATCATAGAGCTTATCAGGACTTCTTGAAACAGGCCATATGTAAATCGGTTTAGATGTTACAAGTAAAATTATATTAATTCTTCTTTAATCTTTATAGGTAGAGTCGTGAACCTTTGTGTGTGAGTTTGACTCGCACTTTGCCGTGTAAATAAAGTAAAGAAAAAGCTTCAGGGCCTGTTCCAAGAAGTCCCGATAACCCCTATAGAACAGATCAATTCACAATACTTTATTGCACAGAACATTAGAAATAAAAAATAAATTCATAAATGTTGTATGTAAAATGACAGATGAATTTGTCAACTAGAACTTAGCGGAACTTCTTAAAACAGGCAATTAATCTCAAAATTACCTATTATTATTATAGCCCTATAACAGTCTTACCTATAAAAAATAACAAATGTATGTTTGTAGACCTGTTTAAGCAAAACCCTCTTTTTATGTTTTTGTGATTTATAAAAGTACAGCGAGTAAGTTTTGACTAAAACACTGTTGTAAGTTCTTTTAGTGTCTGTAGATGTCAGCTGAAGGAAGAGAATCCAAAGCCGTTAACTTCATTTAAAAAAAGGTCTGTGTATGTGTCAAAATTTACTCTTCGTTCCAGCAAAGAGTTTCGTTTATCTGAGGTTCCAACAAACAAAAAAAGAACAAACAACATACATTCTCAGAGTAACGAAAATATTTGCTTTACTTCATACATTGACATCTGACTGACGTTTGCCTTTGGCATTTGGTGTACACCAGAGAGAATATAACGTGTGATATTGCCTAAAATGGGCTTATCAGACAGATAAAGAAGGGTCTGAGCTACGTTAAGTTGTAGAAGGTTTATAACGAATCTAAAATACAGATTTTATTTATAAATCACAATTTTGTGAGAACGGGTTATAAGACTGTTTTAACTCCATATCATGAGTGTTTTAGACTGAATCTTTATAAATAACACTGTTATTAGTATATATCCAACACCCATACTACTCGAACTAGTATGTAAATGATACCGATATACAATACGTAACAAGAAAGTTGGCCTTTAGAATAACCGCAGTAACTTATGTTTCAGATATTTATTACAATTCTGATTTTAAGTTTCACTTAGCATTCATTGAGATTGATATCATCAGCCAGGACTTGTTTAAGGCTTACTTAATAATGCCTTATATCTTGAATAAGACAATTTAGTTTTGGTCTGTTGCCTTAACAAAACTTTACCAAGTAAGCAGTACAGGGTGAAACAGAAAGGTGTACTATAAAAAACCGATCAAGTGCGAGTCGGAGTATCAACTAACGGTTTTGACAATCTTACGGTGACATATGTATTTCAACCACATTTTAGACAAATGACAGTGAAAATGAAATGAAAATGAAATGAAAATGAAATGAAATTGAAATGAAAATGAATGAAAATGAAATTTATTCACCATACGGTACAGTGGAGAAAAAATACAGTAGTACCTTAAACTAAGTTATAAAACCTGTGTTTTAAGGCCCATAGTGGCTTCTCCCATTTTTCATTACAATAAATGGGTAACGAAAAATGGGCGATAAAAGTAAATGCGCCATTTTGTTCAATTCATATGAAATAAAAAACGTTAAGTTGTAGAAACTATACAAGTCTTTAAAATGGCCACACGCCACGTCTCGGTCGTGGCCAAAACCAATCAATCAATGTGAGTGGTCAATAATCACTGGTCACCAGCCAAGCATGAAATGGAAGTCAGAACGAGTCCCAAATTAAATGTTCACGTCAAAAAATGGGTAAGTAAGTGCTGGTTTACTATACTGCCCACCCGCCAATAAAACGCAGTTCTTATTTATACTATGACGCAGTAATGACCGTTTTGGGTCAAATGGAATTAAATACAGATTCTTGACCAGCGATTTTCGCGCTATTTTTCTGTTCTACCCGTTTCTTCCTAGGCCGTTTAGAAATGGTGCCCAAAAACGACGCAAACGCAGTAAGAGCCGGAGAGATGTGCAGTAATTGCTTAGGTGTTGATAAGAAAACAGACTAACATGCAGTTCAAGCTCTGATACTGCATTTTAGTCTTACTCGATGTTCTAACAACAATTATATATTTTTATTAAACTAGCTAAAACGCAGTTCAAGCTTTAATATCACAGCTGAACGCCTTAAAATTTTCATATTACTGCGTTTTAGTCTGTTAAACACATAATTTCTAGGGAAATAGATTTATTTGATTTATTTTATTAGGCAATCAATGCAAAAAATGCAACGACAAAATTTTCAATATTCCAATTAAATGTATTTATTTTTTCAAACTTTAAACGCGTTTTTCTCAGAAGTGCTTTTTGATCATGACTGCGTTTAACTGGCGGGTGGCCATTATAGTGGCTACGCGTTAGTGTTGCGATAGCGGCCATTGACCCGACTGCTACTGAGAATGTAACGGTCGGTAAACATGGTATCGGTTGGCGACTGCTACCATGATACGCTATCGACAGCAATTTCGAACGTAACACGCAATAGGTGGGTATCGCTAACCCGATCATGATCATACAGTGGTAGACAGGGGTCGATGACCCACTGTAGTTAGGCACAGATTGCTCCGTAAATCCGTACCTGTCAATACGATGACTATACTATCGTGGAATTTTTAATTTGAGGCCAGAAATGTAAACAATGGACTGTCACTTTCCAGAACTAAAATATAATATTAATGTCAAAGTCAACGGTTTTGTTCTAGAAAATAACTGTTGTTTGTTTACATTTCTAGCCTCAAATTAAAAATAGTACTGTACGATGAACAATCTTTTCGTTTTTTCCTTCTTGGGAGCGGCTGTTTTATTATTGTTATTACCGTTTCACCCTAAAAAGTTAATAAAAGTGGGTGCAAGTGTGCCTCTGCCACCCCATATAAGAAAAAGGCTTAAGCTATGTACTGCCGTCTCACCCCATCTATTTATTGCTTAAAATGGCTGGGCTTAGAATCCGGGCTCTGGTTTTCTCAGGTATGTTTTCATTCGCCAGAGGATTGCTCTACGATTACAATTATACACCTCTCATTGCGAGGTAACTCAATATTCTCAATAAATTATCTAAAATTTAAACCTAACCTAAACTAAAAACAAGTAAATCCAAAGAAAATGGACGGTCCGCCATGACGCGGCGGGGGGCGGAGGGGGCGGGTACAAAACACTGAAAAGGGGGAGAAATACTTGACACACACGAATTTAGTGCGAAATCTGTAGGTTAGGTTAGATTAGAACGTATATGTGTAACTTGGATTAATCAGCTGAAATACGAATTTAGGAAATCAGTCTTGTGAGGTTATTGTTACCCGATTTGAGTTTACAATATGGCTTATGTTTAAACGATCACCAAAAACGCACCTATTTTACCACCAATAAATTCGAAACGACCTCCAGAATTAGTAAACGACCACCAAATTCTGTTTGGATTGGATGTTTTGTGTACTTAAGTTTATGTTTTAAGTTGTTCTTACATGTTCAACCTAACACGAAGGATAAAGGGGGCTTCGCTTCGCCCACCTTCTTTACCCTTCTTACCGCAGTATTTTGCCCTGATATTTTTTGCAACTTTTGGTGATCATTTACCCATTTTGGGTAGGAAAAAAAAATTTGGTGATCATTATATTTGTTGGCTTACAATATTGTCTTTCGTATGACGAGAAGACCTCTGTGGCACTACGGTTGTGGCTCTGCCTGCCATGCGAGAGGTCCCGAGTTCGATCCCCAGTTAGGGATAAAGAAAAAAAACATGTCTCATGTTTTATATGTGTGTGATGGCGATGTTTCTGGTTCCCACAACACAGAGTATCCTAGTGTGGGGTCAGAAGCAATGTATGTGCATGTATGTTTAAAAATAACATGTTTTATGTTTGTATAATAATTTCGATTAAAAAAATAGTTAAATTGTAATGACAGTGGTCGCATACAATCGTGAAGCAATCCTCAACTAAAAACACCCTTACCCCCAAAATCTGGATATCATTTCATCATCATTTTCTAAGTTATATTAAAACCGTTTGATTCTTCCCGAAATATCCTGAATGTAAGAAGGCGATATTTTTTGTTGGGACTTTCTAAACCTTATTATGTTGAAACTTTCAGTTGGTGGTGTGGATGGTGGCGGCCCTCACAACACGAGCCTGGGGACAACAGCCGCAAAACGTGAGTAGATCATCATCATCATTGAGAATATCGTCATCGTATTACCAGAAAATTGCCGTAAAGAGATTGCCGTAATTTTGCAAAATACGCGAACCCAAGAACATGAGTGACAAGTTGGAGAGGAAGAAAACAATATCCCAGGATGTTTATATGCGTGACCTCACTGTTTCTGGTTCCCACGACACAGGGTATCCTAGTGTGGGGCCAGAAGCAATACATGCCTATATGTAATATTTATGTTTAAGTTGCTAGCAAATCGCGTGACGCAAATAAATCTCCAAATACCTTTAGACATCTTACATCATGTAAGAGAGGAGATGTACTGCCATGTTTTTGCCGACCGAACTTATGACGGCTGCTCATATTAAGTCCCACTTAAATGTCATACTGAGGCTATCGTTACCCGAACAAGAGACAGTGACTTTGAATGTCCGTCAAAATCTGAGCTTTCGGCTGTGCATCTGGCCACAAGTATTTCCAATTAAAGTCCCAAATAAAGGTATCTCCGGTACTACTCAGCTTAAGAAAACAGTTATACTAGTATATTTGTATTGTAAGCCATTTAAATTATTGCCGACCGGTATTGCAACAACTTACTTACTAAAATAAAACCCATAAATCAACCCGAAAGAACAATAAAGGCAATTAAAACCAATCTGTTTATTAATTATTAGCATTAGAGCGACACAGACCGACGCGCCCGCCTGTTATGCAGATCCGACTCCGCCATTGTTGAACAGAGGAAGTATCAGTTTATACTTCTCTGTTGAGACTTGAGACTTTCTCTGTTCGGTGAACGGTTTGTTTGAAACTGACAGAACTTATAGTATGGTAAGGTAAATACAAATAAGGTATCGCGCAGCGTAGAGCAACTTCTTCGATTGATGTTTCCCTTCACGATACTTATTATGTTGTAGCTCATTCAGCTTTCGCGGCGAATCCACGCTACGTCATTTTTATTAGGGTGCCAAACGGGACCCTGTTACTAAGCCTCCTCTGTCCGTCTATCCGTCTGTCTGTCTGTCCGTCACCGGGCTGTTTCTCATAGAGTTGCAATTGTCAGAGGATGTGTATGTCACCGTAGGATAGTCAAAACCGTTAGTTGATAAACTAACGTTTTTTCTTCTCGTTAGTTGGTCAACTTACGACGGATAGTAAACTGTAGCGTATTGCTTACTATATGACGCGTAAGTTGATAAACTAATGGTTAAAACTGTTAAATAGTAAACTGGTTTAAACTCGAATTGTAATCGAAATACCAGGGCAAACACTGCGGCAGCTTAGGTGAAGACTAGAGGGGGCGAGCGCAGCGAAGCACAAAACAAACGTAAATTCTAAACCCTGTCAGTCTGGTTTACTATCTATCGATAGTTGATCAACTACCGCGTTATTTTATCAACTAACGGTTTTGACTATCTTACGGTGACATGTATATCTGTTGCCGCTTCAGCAACAAATAATGAACTACAATACATTTTATAAAATGAAGTCGTGTTTCAATCGACCTTTAACGACCCGAATGGCCGAGTCGGCAGTGACCCTGTCTACGAATCCAAGGGTCCCGGGTTCGAGTCCCGGTGGGGGAAAATATTCCTTTGATGAGAACGGATGTTTGTACCCTAGTCATGGTTGTTTATCTATCTAAGTATAATATTTATCTATATAAGTATGTGTATCGTTGTCTAGTACCCAAGATACAGGGAATCCTAGTTTGGGGCTAGATCAATGTGTGTAAATAGTGTCCAAGGTATTAAAAATCCCCCACGTTGAACACGTCGTACAAGTCGCCCTGATTGCGGATCCGCCGCCGTCAAACCAACCATCTGCGACCATATGCTTCTTGGGGAAAGTTATTCATATCGATGGGTACTATATTTCATAATTCATAATTTCTTTATTGTATCACATCACAAATGATATAAAAAAGAGTTACTTAAAAATAGTGTACAAAGACGAGCTTATCTCTAATAAGAGATCTCTTCCAGCAAACCAGGTTAAAGTTGGAGATGTTGATTGCTGAGCAGGGGTAGACCTATGTGTACAACCATATGACGAAATAAACGAGTACTTACATAAATATTAATACATAAAATAAAATATATAATTACTATAATTACCTAGTCGGTCCATAAGTTCTGTCACAAATATTTTGCCGCATAGTAAATAATACCAAGTTTTATTTTATTTAATACTATATATGGTTTGCTAGCTCATTAAATACTGATAAATTAGAACGATTATTGGATTTAAATGCTTAAAGCCATATTACAAAAATGCTTGTTTCTTCAGAGATTTTGCACTTTTTTAACCAATCAAAAATACGGACGTGATTCACTTTATCTTTTTTCCATGACTCTTAAAACCTTTCAAACTTACGTGAGATTTTAGTCAGAACTCTCTCTGAACCCGTTACCTTCATTTTGAAGCATAAGATAACTAAGTCTGGGTAAAACTAATTTTCATATTCACATTTTACGTAGTGTACTTGTTGCCCACAAGATCATTTTTATACGTTTTTCTGAAAACGTAAAAAGTACGTAAAGTTCTCTTTGGGAGCAGTTGGAACTGAAAGCTAACAGAAAATCAAATGCTAGTTGTTAAGCATGGTCTAAAATCGAGGTTTCAGAATAAATAAAAAAAAGCTTGTTGGTTATCTGGAACACTGTTTTTTTATTAAATTTGTGGTAAGTGGTATTTTTGTCAGTTGCGGCGTGTTTTGGGTTCGCGATTGTCTCAAATTATAAGGTTTTTTGTCATATTGCGATAATCGTACAAAATGTATTGTATTGCAATTTGATTCGTATAAAATAAGCTTTTTAATCATGTATAATACGAATAAGAAAAAGTTTATTGCTGAATTTAATCTATCAAAAACCTTGTGACATAACTTAAGGGCCGACTAGGTATATAGGTACTAAAAAAATGTGGTCAGCTAATTAAATGTCAACCTGTAAAATCTGTCTTTGGAGCAGTTCACGATTAACAAGGACAGTAGTAATCAATCCAGCTTCTCCCACAGTGGTCCAATGTAGAGAAGAGGCAAAAAATTACGTTTGCTAAGTGTATGTAAATATCTACAGTAGTACTTTGACTTTGAAATCGTATGTTTTCGGCAATAATAATCTAAGACTAGTGATAAACGTCGAAGATTGCTATGGGTTGTCGCAGTTGAACAAGTAAAGCCTAAATCGATCACAACAAGTAAGTCTATTGAGCTCCGTGGTCTAATGGGTTTCACGCTTGCATCTCACACAGGAGATGCAGGTTCGATTCCTGACCATGTAACAATGAGATAATTAATTTATGTTAAGTACATTATCGGACGTTCAGTGTTTCGGAAGACACGTTAAGCTGTAGGTCCCGGCCACTATCGCCACGTCGTAAAACCCCTCCACCAAACCGCACTGAGCCAGCGTGGTGGAGAATGGCTTAATCTTACAAGGCCTATGCCCCTCGGTGGAGAATTTGATGGGCTGCATTTATAAGTAAGTAGGCTGGTCTGTGACGAAAGCGAAAAACAAGAACTTGTCACTTGTCACTAACGAACAAAATACAATTTTGATATTTTGGGTTATATTGTCCAACTTTATATCGCTCCTCCAGCAGGATGTATACGATGCTGACCACCACAACTGAGATAAGTCATTTATCTTCAGTACACTATACGGACGTTCTAACGGTGACAGAAAACATCGCGGGGAAACCTTCACTCTCCATCAGTGATGCAATGAATACGAATACGAATAGTCGTATTCGCCGAATAATAGACATTTACCGAATATTCGTATTCGGCGAATACGCGCGTCGGTCGTCGGCACGCAAAAATACGACGATCCAGTGGCTTTTTGGCGAGAAGATGTCCATTATCCAAGTCTGAAAAAACTCGACCAAAAATATTTTTCCCTGAAGTTCAGTCGCCTCGGAAAGACTTTCTTTCAACAGCTGGAAACATCCAGACTGAAAAAAGAAGTCCCCTAAAACCAGATTTTCTGGTTGTTATGTTTTTTAAATAAAAAAATGCCTTTTGTAAATTTAAATTAAGGAAAATAGAAATTCATCAAATAAATTAGTTTTTTATTACCATGGCGAGATATTCGTATTCGTTGTGACGTCCCTACTTGGAGAGGAATAAAAAGATTCCAAATAGGTAGCCAACAAGAAATTTTATTTAACGTGGGTTCTCCAAATGTAGTCTGACCCTGATTACGCAGCAACGAATCTTCCCTGCGGGTTTTGCCGTAGTCGGAGTGCCGCTGACGTCGGAGAAGTAACGGTCCGAATGCAGCCGGAGCAGGGAAGCAGGTTAGCCCGAAGCGGTGTCAGGAACCGGGAAACCGTAGGGTAGCGAGGAAAAGCGGTGATCCCGAAGAGGTGCCAGGAACCCCGAACTGGAATTCGAAACCGTTCCTCCTTTAACATCTGTTACTGCACTCCGTCCGAATGCTCCACCCGCCAAGAAAAGAATAGTGTTGTCGTGGTGGTAACAATCAGAACGGAGTTACATATACAAAGGAAAATACAGTGCTAGGAATAAAAACAAGCAAGCATTCATATTTGTTATCGGCAGACCCCACTTGGGACATTATGCAAACAATCCGGACATTTTATGAAATGCCCAAATATGAAATCTGCCGGTAACAATCAACAATTTCCACACAAAAAGGTAGCTAGTATAATTTAGTAAGCTGAACATATTTTCCAGACATTCTATAAGAAGCCAAGACACACTAACGCGTGTCTAAAAGCGGGTAGCAATTTGCGTTACAATGCGATGTGAATATCGCGAAATAATAATTAGCGAGTCTAAAAGGAATAAAACGCAACAAGCAATAAATGAAATGAGATGATTCTGGACACAAATGAGTAAGCCCGAAAGTACCTAACGGTAAGATGATTTTAAAACAGTATCTTTCACCACTCACCTCAATCGGGGTTAATATGAAGCACAGACAAAACTAAAACGTAACTACTAGTAGTACGTTATGATTAAACGTAAGTAATTACTGTTTAGAGTCGTTCGTCGGCGTACGGTAAAAAGGGACCGTTACAGAGCGCCAGTAGGACGGACGTGCGTATAGTGCTGAGTGAGTTTTCGGAATGACGCCGGCGCCGCAAAGTCAAGTTGCGGTCACGGCTAGTTAGTTTAAAACGGGCCAATCATAGCAGAGCGAGTGAGTTGTCAACAGTGGAATGTTGCTAGTACAGCGCGTGAAAATTAATACTGTGATTACTAGCCTCATTTGGTAGTTTTATTAAGAGAATTACTACTTAAATTTAAAATAAGACCAGTTAATGATAGAGTGAAGACAACGGTAACTTACAACGTTACAATACCCCCTCGCCCAGTAAAGGGTTTTCATACGTAATGAAAATCCAAAACCTAATTCTAAATATTCTTAACTAGTTTTAGATCCTTAACATGCCAGGTGCCTAAGTCCTTTCCCGTCATATCCTCTAAAATGTATACCAAGGGTGATTTCTTAGCGGAGACGCGACATTTGGTATATTTGGGCGCTAACTTTTTACTAAAGTACTTGTCTTTATCACTCAAGACATAAGCACGTTTTAGGACAATGTCGCCTACGCTGAATTCTGCCTCTTTCCGCCTAAGATTATAGTGCGCCGTATTTTTTTTATGTGCGTGCCAAAGAGATGCCTGTACCTTATCAAAATATTTTGACAGGTGACCCAGATTTTCAGCGTAAATGTCGCGTGGCAGAAATAGTAGTTCCTCACCCAGATCGTTATCTGTATAATGAGAACCACAAGTAACCGTTTCTCGTCCGTACACGAGGAACGATGGAGTGTAGCCAGTTGCTTCATTGACGGAGTTGTTAATGGCATACTGTATTTTGGGAATATTAGTGTCCCAGGTTCTGTGGTCATTGTCCACGTAGGTGGAAATACATGTAACTATTGTTTTGTTATAGCGCTCGACAGTGTTTACTTGCGGAGTATATCTCGGAGAGAAGAATACGTTAGGTATCTTGTATTTCTTAAAGAGGGTATTTGTTACCGAGCTAATAAACTGGGTACCATTGTCAAGGAATATTGTCTGTGGGATTCCGTGGACCAGAAACACAGAGTCCTCCAGAGCCTTGACGACAGCTTCCGAAGTAGCGCGTCGCATGGGAAAAATAAGGCAATATTTTGAGAAGCAACATGTTACGACCAAAATATAACTATTCTGCTTTCGACTGACCGGAAGTGGACCTATGAAATCAATGGATATCATTTGAAACGGCCGTGAGCATTGTTTAGGTCGACCCATCGTACCCAGCGTCGGATGGTTTTGTGGTTTGTAAGTGAGACATTTTGAACAAGAACCAACAAAACGTACGACGTCTTGGTGCATGCCCGGCCAGTAGTATCGAAGAAGTAAGCGTCGATAGGTCTTGAAAATACCCAAGTGAGCAGCAGTAGGGTCAGCATGATTCTCCTCTATGACGCTGTCACGCAATTCTTTCGGCACCACTTCCTTCCAGGAAAACTCCGAAATCATTTCGCACTTATTTTTGGAGTGGCGATAGAGAGCACCACCTTCGATCAAGTAGTTAGGAAAGAGGTTCGGCTTTTCTAAACAACCGTTATAAATGTTTTTGTACCATGTGTCAGTAGTAGTCAAATTAGAGTTGACCGTACTGATAGAAGCACATGGGAAAGCACGAGATAGTGCATCTGGAATGACATTATCGACCCCACGACGATGTTTAAGTTCGAAATTAAAGGCAGACAACCTCACACACCAGCGTGCTAGTCTTCCGGTAGGGTTGTCCAGTGACAAGAACCATTTGAGCGCGGAGTGGTCGGTGTAAACGGTAAAGGTTTTTCCGTTTTCCAAGTAACACCGCCAGTGTTCTAGAGCGGTTAAAACTGCTAGCGTCTCCCTCTCGGTTATACTGTAGTTCTTCTCAGATCCCGACAACGCCCTACTCATGTATGCAATCGGATGTTCTTTACCATCAATCGTTTGTGTGAGCATGGCACCAATCCCAAAATTGCTCGCATCAGTGTGTACTTCGAACGGTAAATCGTAATTGGGACAAGAGAGAACCGGGGCTGATACAAGACACTCTTTTAGCTTATTAAAAGCATCATCAGCTTCAGTTGTCCACTGAAACTTGGGTGCGTTCTTCTTACTTGAAGTCAGCTGGTTGAGTGGTCCGGCAATAGTGCTAAAGTTGGGGACGAAACGGCGGTACCACGTGGCTGTTCCAAGGAAGCGTTTAAGATCTTTTTTTTTTGTGGGTGTTGGGAAATTAAGGATAGCCTCGACTTTTTCAGGATCAGTGCGAAGGCCATGCGCATCCACAACATAACCCAAGTACTTCAACTCATTTCTGAAGAACTTGCATTTTTCAAGGTTGATGGATAAGTTCGCTTGTTTTAATTTATGCAGCACGCCTAGTAGTAAGGACACGTGTTCCTCAAAGCTGCTGCTGATGATAATAATATCATCTAAATATGCGAACGCCTTTAGATCAAAATTCCCGAACAGAAGATCGACAAGCCTTTGTTGAGTGGCAGGGGCATTGGTGAGACCGAAAGCAGTGGTCTTAAAACGGAGAGTTCCTCTGCCTGGAACATAGAATGCAGTTTTGTCTTGATCTTCTGGAGCTATTGGAATTTGCCAGAACGCTTTCGACAAATCTACGCTAGATAAGAATTTTGCATCGCGTAGGTTGTCTAATATTTCAGTTATATAGGGTAGGTTATATGCGTCCTTTTTTGTGACCGAATTCAGTTTACGGCTGTCGAGGCAAAAGCGAGGTTGTCCATTCTTTTTATAGACAATGAGGACAGGGGACGACCAAGCGCTCTCGCAAGGTTCAACTACATCTAACGCTAGCATTTCGTCGACTTGCTCTACCAAAATTCGCTGCTTCTCAGGTGACATTCGATAGTAACGTTGTCTTATAGGTTGAGAGTCACCAGTATCGATATGGTGAGTTATAAGACTAGTTCTACCAAGGCCCATACTGTCAGTGGAGATTTCCTGGAATTGACTGACAATTGAATCGGCTGTGGACTTTTGTGAATCAGAGAGATTATCGTAAGACTGTATAAAAGTCTCATTTTTGTCGATACTTATTTCTGCCAAAGAAGAGTTGGACAAGGTGATGCTACCTAAGTATTTGGGACAAATATTGAAAATCCGCCAAAAGTCAATGCCTAGGATAAGTGGGCTGTCCACATTTGGTAACACGTAACCCTTAATAATGTGGAATTGTTCTTCAAAGTGAATGGGAAGATTGATGTAGCCAATACTTTGAAGGGACTGGCCTCCAGCAGCAGTCACGGAGATACAATCATCGGTAAATACTTTTAGACCATGGTCCGACAATAATTTATGAGAATCATTGCCGAGAATAGTGACAGCAGATCCAGAATCGAGTAGACCAGAAGCAGGGATGTCCCCGATTCTAACGGAAATATAGGGTCTACTGTCCTTTGTTGGTTTACTATCCAGAATTGAGGCGACTCTGAAACTAGAGAAGAAGTTTCTAAGGGTTTGTAGCCATTTTTCAAAATCTACTCTATCGAAATGACCCTTAGAACCGTCCCAATTCTGGCTAATTAGTTTTTTTGAACGGTAGGAGTACATTTAGGGCATTCAGGTTTCTTTACACCTTTATTACCGCACCCAAAACAGACGATGACGTCACGACTAACCTTACACTGACGAAGATCGTGAGTGTTAGAGCGGCATCTTAGACAAAAGTTATTTGACTTTACAGTTGTTGCAGGAGCGATCGCAGAGACATGGTTGTCAGATTTCGTCTTACATGGCTTGTAAGCAAATTCGGGTGCTAGTGTGTGTGTGGTAATCGTTGGTGGCTCGCGAAAGTGTGACATACGGGTTTGTATATTTTCGTAATTTTTGCACAACGTTCTCAATACCCCAATATCCACAATCTGAGTTGCCGAGGCCAACGTACTCGCATAACATGGCCGGATATTGTGCAATAGTATCTCTAATTTGTCCTCTTCGGATAATTGTTTCGATAAGCGCGAAAACATTCCTGCCATTATGGAAAGATAAATGGTTATCGTTTCTGATTCGCCCTGAGTGCGAGCCCTAATTTCAGAAAGTAGACGATAATCATAGTCAGTTTGGCTGAAATCCTCTAACAACAGAGATTTGAGATCCGACCAGTTGTTAACGCTATCTCTTATACTTCGGAACCAGTGCAATGCTTGATCGGTGAAAATTTCCGTTGCATAGGACAGAAGTTTGGAGTCCGAAATATTTCTGGCCTGACACAGTTCCGAAACCCTTTCGATAAAAGCCCGAACACATGATTTCCCGTCGTACTTCAATTTACTAAGTTCGGAAGTATTGCTACGCTCGCAAGTTACAGAAATCACGCTCGCGCCACTAACAGATGGCGTTGATTCCCTACACGCAGTATTAGACGAGGAAGATATTGAAAGGGGATCCTTTGCTTGTGATAAGAGAGCTAGGATCTTCGAATAATATTTTCGGTAAATCTCCGACAGTTGATCATGGCCCGTTTCGAACTTTTCATCCGTAGGTACCCGACTTAATCTGTGATAGACATGGTGCATCAGATTTTGTGTCCTAAGAAGAGAGGATCTATCTGGTGCAGGTCCGTCAAGAGTAGATTGCACTTTGTCCAAGATTTTGACGACTGCAAGTAAGTCGTCCTTAGGTTCAAGGTGAGATAACAGAACGTCCTCTGACGGGTATTCTGTCACAAGTTTAGTTATTTGTTTACGTAAAATTTCTACGGTAGTGCCTGGGTTTTCACCTCTGATGGCAACTTCGTACTCCAGTTCTGCTTTGTTTAGAGAGAGAAACTTAATTTGAAAAGACATGATGCAGCTCAAATAATAAATACCAAAGAGATGAGTAGTGAAAGTGTACTGATTCCTTTAGTCGCCTCTTACGACATGCACAGGAGGAAATGCAACTGCCGTATTCTTTTTTGATTTCCCGGGACAGCACAGGAAGAGAAATCAAGGAATTGAAAATGACGCTACTAATTAGTCTCCGTTCTGTTACAAAATGATTTATGTACGTTAGGTTTTGACGGTATGAATGAAGTGAATGACGATGTAGAAAAGAATATATATGTTAAAACTGCAAATAAAAATATTGCAACTAGTGGGTAGGTGGTTAATTTTTTTATAAGAGAACGAGAAATTAAAACCAACGTAGGAATTTGAAAAAAACACTACAATTTAAAAGTTTGAATAATAACCACGTACACAGAAGTTGCTAAGCAAAACCAAAATTACAACACAGGTAAACGTTTACAAAAACACGCACACACAAACAACTAACTACTTACAGCGTAAGCAAGGCCAGACTAACCACGTTATGGGCGCCACTGTGACGTCCCTACTTGGAGAGGAATAAAAAGATTCCAAATAGGTAGCCAACAAGAAATTTTATTTAACGTGGGTTCTCCAAATGTAGTCTGACCCTGATTACGCAGCAACGAATCTTCCCTGCGGGTTTTGCCGTAGTCGGAGTGCCGCTGACGTCGGAGAAGTAACGGTCCGAATGCAGCCGGAGCAGGGAAGCAGGTTAGCCCGAAGCGGTGTCAGGAACCGGGAAACCGTAGGGTAGCGAGGAAAAGCGGTGATCCCGAAGAGGTGCCAGGAACCCCGAACTGGAATTCGAAACCGTTCCTCCTTTAACATCTGTTACTGCACTCCGTCCGAATGCTCCACCCGCCAAGAAAAGAATAGTGTTGTCGTGGTGGTAACAATCAGAACGGAGTTACATATACAAAGGAAAATACAGTGCTAGGAATAAAAACAAGCAAGCATTCATATTTGTTATCGGCAGACCCCACTTGGGACATTATGCAAACAATCCGGACATTTTATGAAATGCCCAAATATGAAATCTGCCGGTAACAATCAACAATTTCCACACAAAAAGGTAGCTAGTATAATTTAGTAAGCTGAACATATTTTCCAGACATTCTATAAGAAGCCAAGACACACTAACGCGTGTCTAAAAGCGGGTAGCAATTTGCGTTACAATGCGATGTGAATATCGCGAAATAATAATTAGCGAGTCTAAAAGGAATAAAACGCAACAAGCAATAAATGAAATGAGATGATTCTGGACACAAATGAGTAAGCCCGAAAGTACCTAACGGTAAGATGATTTTAAAACAGTATCTTTCACCACTCACCTCAATCGGGGTTAATATGAAGCACAGACAAAACTAAAACGTAACTACTAGTAGTACGTTATGATTAAACGTAAGTAATTACTGTTTAGAGTCGTTCGTCGGCGTACGGTAAAAAGGGACCGTTACAGAGCGCCAGTAGGACGGACGTGCGTATAGTGCTGAGTGAGTTTTCGGAATGACGCCGGCGCCGCAAAGTCAAGTTGCGGTCACGGCTAGTTAGTTTAAAACGGGCCAATCATAGCAGAGCGAGTGAGTTGTCAACAGTGGAATGTTGCTAGTACAGCGCGTGAAAATTAATACTGTGATTACTAGCCTCATTTGGTAGTTTTATTAAGAGAATTACTACTTAAATTTAAAATAAGACCAGTTAATGATAGAGTGAAGACAACGGTAACTTACAACGTTACATCGTATTCACCGAATAGTAGGTTTGATATTCGTATTCGTATTCGTAAAAGTAGTATTCGTTGCATCACTACTCTCCATAACTGCGGCGATGGGCTAGCCCCCAGTCACGCAAAATGGATTATTGAATAACTAGCTGACCGTGGGCACAGCTGTGCCACTGCCACGTCCTCCTAAGTACAGGATAGTGAAACTTCACGAGAGATTGTGCCGACCCTATGAGACTACATAAATGCCTTATCATTAAGGGCAATAATGCGAGACCTGAGAATTGCAACCTACAGTTTATAGAGAGTTAAGGTGATACGAAAAAAATATGGGTTTTTTTCGAATCCGATTTACTCCACTAAAAAATCATCTACCTATAGCTTGGCAATAAATAGAAAAAACCATTACGAGGGCCCCTCTATCTTCAACATAGCAACAATTTTATTGGGAATTCACGAAAAAAAGTTTATTTTACTTTTTAGGGGTTAGGGAATAAAACATACACTCATAGTTAGTTAGTTGCACTCACAAATAGTCTTCGTGTTAGGTTGACATGTAAGAACAATCCGCGTTGTATCATGTTATGGTTTGTTACATCGCAGGGGTATTAAGACATGTCTGTTGTAAAGGGACCCTTTTAATTTATAAAGCATCGTGTATTATTGTTATTAGTTATTTGTTGCTACAACAACCAATTACTAATAATACACGATCTATCCGATACATCGAGAAGAAAGAAGATGAAAGAAGAGGAAAGAACGGGGAAGGAGAGAAAGAAGAAGAAAGAAAAAAAACGAAGGAAGGAGTAAAAATGAGAAGAAATAAGGAGAAAGAATAAGAAAAGAAAGGGTTCCAGTTTAGGGTTTCGTACTCCAATGATGACAAACGGGACCCTTACATGTAAATACTCATTCTGTCAAAATTTCGACAGACAGGAGAGGCTTAGTGATAGGATTCCTTTTGGCACCCTTCGTGTACGGAACCCTAAAAAGGGAGTCCAATATATTTATCTTCTATGCTCTGTTTTAAAGACATTAGAGACCCTTTTTGTGGACATTATAAATTATATTGGAATTCACAAACCGGCTCGATTTACTCGGGCCTACAATGAGTAATGAAATATACCTCGTGCCACGAATTAAGAGCGCTCGGCGACGTTGGAGGGAATTAATGCGCATTTATATGTACAGGTATTGAAAAGCTACTACTTCGCATTCAAGGCCACCGCTCATAACGTGTGCTGCGACGTATATTATCCAATCAATCGATGATCTTTACACCGGCCACTCACGCATTTCTCAGGTCAGCTCAGGTTTAGAAATAGACACTTCCCAGAACATTGTATACCTACCATACATAACATTCCCCATCTGTATACCAATATAAACTCTCTCGGAGACTCAGTCATGCTGTTACTGTGTCTCGCTCGGCAACTGACAGCGCCAGTATGGCATTCAAGAAGCACTTAATTTGAGCAGCTGTTTGAGTATTCGGCGAATTGTTCACATAGGTTTTAAGCCTTTTGACCTGAAAGTCATGCTTAAGTATTTTGAAGGTGGCGTATGTTGTCATAAAGATTGCAATAAGCAAGCAATAACAGTTTGCTCATAGTACTAATAACGATTTGTTAGATCATTTTCCCGAATTTTTAGAAGCTACGTGTTAACAATAAAACAAATTAGCATTACCATTACACTGCACATAATGGTTTATTTTATTTGCAGCATGTCCGCACTGTGGTGTGTACAGTCATACCTTCAACAATAAATGAAGGGTAGTATTTAATCAAACATTAAAAAAGAGAACAATTTAAATGGCCACCAAAACGTTTTTTTCCTACCCAAAATGGGTAAAATCACCAAAAGTTGCATAAAATATCAGAGCAAAATACTGCGGTGAAGTTTGGTGATCATTTATCTAAACACAATATAATATTCTATTTCTATACTAATTAACTATAAAAAAATATATTTTTTTCTATTAAAAATACTAGATAGATAGAATATAATAGGTGCGTTTTTGGTGATCGTTTAAACACAAGCCATTAAAAAAGTCTAACCCATAGTAGAACGTAGAATTTACCACAAAAAATAAACTCCTGTTGAACACTTGTTTGAAGACAAAAATGTATAGGATTTGTGCGTTAAGGACTACTATCTTACTACATAAGGGTATCTGTCCCTGATCATAACCATGAATATTTATAAACAGGCACATACATTGTTTCTGGCCCCACACTAGGTTACCCTGTGTCATGCGTGGGAACCAGAAACAGCGACGTTAAAAACATTTTTGGGCCTTCCACAAAAAAAAAAAAACTGTTCAAGACTTGTTTATAAACAAAAACGTATGGGATTTGACGCTGTTTAATTTTTTTTTTGGTAACACGGATAACCTTCCAAAACCCAGAGGTTATTTTCTACCTTCACAGCTTCACAGGATTCGAACCCTGGGAGCCATCGCTTGTAAGGCAGAACTTTAAGCACTATGCCACAGAGCTTGTAATATACCTTTTGTCTGTATTTCACATGTTGCCTTTTCAAAGAACGCCGACTCTCACTCGAGCGTACACCTGCAAGTTAATTTGTTGTTTGTATCAAAGTGCCCCGCCGCCGCCGCCCCGTAGTGACATGTTGTGTGTGTGTTGACTGCTTGCGAAAATGTTTCTTCGTCCCTGGGAGGACAGTGAAGCACCTCAACATGAAAGTTTAAGTGAATCAATGACAAAAAGACGTGTGTTGTGTAAAACATGTACCAACACAATTTGTAATCAATGTCATCGGCATTATGTTGAAATGAATGTGTCTACCACTTTTACAGACGCTTCGAAAATAGCGTCGATACCAAGAACTAGTGCAAGTTCAATACAGGTGGAAATGACTCCGAAACTCCGAGTGATGATGAATAGTGTTTAATTTTACTTTACTGTACCTACTTACATGTTTATTAAAATGGTCTTTGCTACCTATGTGTGTTATTTATATTCGTATTTTATTCGTATAATTAATAAACACAAGGTTATTAGTTATTATTTAAATAAAATAAGAATATAAATAACACACATAGGTAGCAAATGGAATTTTAATAAAACATGAGCACGCTATTGTTAGCGTGCGGGTGAACCGTGCGGACGCGACGCATTCTGGGTGAACGCACTTTAGTACCTGAAATAAACATTTTTGAATTTGAATTTGAATCTATATCTACTTCGGTGGGCTCATATCCATAAAGCTATAAGGAAATTAAGATAAAATCCGAGTAGAAAGCTGGCCATGGAATTTGCTAGTGAAGTGAAAGGTGCTAAATATATTTTACGTTGCTAAACATAGTGTTTCCGCTATTTTACAGTCACTCAATTTGCTAGATTGACTGGAGTATTGTGCTATAAAATTATTACCTTTGACTTATCAGGCGAGCGAAGCGAGCGTCACTATGCCACAATCCAGCACACAGTTTATGAAAAAACTTTAATACCTATAGGCTTGAGCTTCTATATAGTGATTTAACTTGATTGTTAGGTTCCGCCAATATCATTGAAATCTTATTTTCAAAATAAATTCTAAAAACAAAACTTAAATAAATAATATGGACTGAATAATTGCAGTTCATAGAGAAGTTCTCAAGACATTACATCATCGCTCGCCCTTATACTAACTACACTGCTGCTAGGGTGCCTCCGCCATCTCGTATGGGACAAGGCTTTTCAGTATTTTCACTAGTATGCTGGGCAGTGAGCATCAGCATGTTGTAGTCATATTTTAAGGTGCTACGAAAAAAAATTGGGTTTTATTCGAATCCATTTACTCCACCATGAAGTCATCAACAGTTTTTTTTTTTTTGGGTTAACGTTTATTGAGTATTTGGTTAAGATATTCACTAAAGGAAAACGCTATTGGATGAAATTTTCTCGATAGCATTTAATTACGAAAACACATCTAAATTGTTTTGTTGTTTCCTGTAATTCTGAAATCCCAACTAATTTCTTTGTGGAACTGCGTTCAAAATGTAGATATTATGTATTCGCAAAATCTCCTTAAAAAACATTTTAACAAAATAGGGTAGTTTATTTTTAAACAATTATTCTGTGGTTTAGCGCTACGTTTTTTAATTTTTTCCCGATTCTGTCCCTCTCACGCTGGGGGTCTTTCCGCCTGGAGCAACGAGGACCTTTGCACGGACGAGGTATCGCCTTAACCCCTTAAGCCCGGGTGGCGCCAGAAGGTGCCATTTTCCCGCTATAGGTTTTGAATTTTATTAGCATGACATGAGGTTCAGTATCGCGATACCTCGTAATTGGCTTCGGCAGAAGACTGGTTAAATATGAATGTACCTTGATGTTACGATGAGTCAACAACCTAGTTTTAAAATAGAACTCAAAATTTATCTGTGGAGGTTTCTTCGCCCTTCTTCTCCCACATTGGTCCAATGTAGAGAAGAGGCAAATAATTACGTTTGCTAAGTATATGTAAATATCTACAGTAATAAAGACATTTGATTCTGATTCTTATTGATTCTGAGTCACGATGACGCAGAGAATGTTATCATAATTTTCATACTTTGGCTGTGCAAATATTTCTGGTTGTAAATGATGTGTAGAGTTGCGTACTGTACTGGACGTCTTTGCAGTATTTAGATTTTTATACATAAAACCGGTCTTTGCATTAACATAAACGTTGCACTGTTTAGCTCCGCATTTTTCCAACGCTGAATTGCGGCTATGTCTCCATTGGAGTAACCGGTAGGTAGTACAGGCGCGAATGAAACTTTTTAACGTTAATTTTGCCAGTGTCAAGTGAATTTGAGACATCACAATTTGGGCAGGTTCTCAATTAACGTCTTGAGCTTGTTGCACTTTTAGCCTACCTGGGAGGACTGTAGGATGCAAGTATTTCTTTCGGACGTGAACAACTGTCACCATACACTTTAATAGATACAATATAATCGGTTTGGCACTGACAGATGATAGAAATAGTCTACGACAATATAGCATCATGCCTTTTACTAAGCAGATGGTTGTGCCCACCTTAAGCCAGTAATTCAACAACCTGTTGAAAATATTTGTATTGAAGTCCGCATTGTAATGAAGTTGTTCACCTTTCAACAATATTGCCCTCCCGTACATAATCAGTCACAGTAGGCCACAGTGCCTTACATTACACATACTTTCAACGAAGTAAGGTATGTCGATTTAGCCCCGGATCTAGAGCGGGCCAAAACTTGATAGTGGCGCCCCCTATCCAGCATTTGAGATATTATTAGAAAAACAAAACCCGTTATTTTAAAACCGTTATTTTTTAAATGTTTTCGATAGTTTCAGTTTCACCTGAATCGGTGTCTGTTTGTCACAATCAGTGGCGGATCCGGCTTTCAATTTACAGCAAGATCTGCAAACGCACTCACTCCCAATGAATAATAATAATAAAAAGTTTAACTAAACTAATGAGTTCATGACTGATTAAGGTTTGAGTTTGAAAAAGAAAATCTCCCTTTCAACTGGTTATTTATGGCTATCGCACAGGAAAAGGAGACTCCTAAAACTTTACCAGTGCTTCGGAAATACGCCCATCAGAGAACATAGCACCAATAAACTCAACGGGGATGTATTTTTTTTATTTTCGTATTATTTTTTTGTTATGAAACAATGTACAATATACAAATAATCTAATCTTATGACAATATTATTAAACTTAATATTATATTATCACTTCGTATCCATAAGTGCCAATAAGATGTCTCAAAATAACAATCTAACAAAATAAATAAATAAGAACAAAGCTGTAATGAACATAACTTATGAGAAACCAGACTGGACCAGTCCCCCCAAGCAGCACCCGTGCACGAGTATGACTTGTGCACCAGCCATCACCTCCCTCGCCATATTTGAGGGAGGGGAGCAACCCGCTACACAGGTAGTTAGGATTTCTGTCTCATCTGTGAGGTTAAGATAAAATTAATTCGCAATCTCTTTTTCAATTTTGAAGCCGGTATTTCCTGAGTCAATAATTTTTCTGTCATGTTAGTTGGGTCGAGAATATTCGCTAAAGAGTCTTTTACCGTACTCTCACCGTCTACCAATAAATTCGAAATGACTGCCAGAATTAGTAAATGATCACCACCAAATTGTGTTTGGATAAATGATCAACAAACTTCTTTTTATGTTTTGTGTACTTATGTTTATGTTATGGGTATTTTTTGTTGTTCTTACATGTTCAACCTAAAACGAAGGATAAAGAGGGCTTCGCTTCGCTCACCCCCTTTACCCTTCACCCAAGCTACCGCAGTATTTTGCCCTGACATTTTCTGCAACTTTTGGTGATTTACCCATTTTGGATAAGAAAAAAATATTTTGGTGATCATTATATTTGTTGCCTATTATCAGATTTGCCACATTCCACATTACAAAATAGTTTTTATAGCATTCCACAACTGTTTACTGCCCTGGCAGCTTTGTAGGGCTTACTCAAGTTTTTTTTAGATTCTGAATCGTGTAACTGCAGTAGTTGCGGTAGGACTTACATTTAATTTGGACGTTAAGGTAATTTTCGAGCTTCGTAGCTTTTATGTGAAGTCTATTTCTTCCCTGTATGCATTTAAGAAGTCCTGAAGATAAAGGGTTTTATCCTATAGATCCAGCTCTGTGACGATTGTCTGTCGATTCAAAACAAAGCAATGCTTAAGATGATACGCAAAAAAAATGTGTTTTTATTCGAATCCATTTACTCCACCATGAAGTCATCAACAGATAATATTTTTGGGTTTACGTTTAATGAGTATTTGATTAAGTTTCTCACTAAAGGAAAACGCGATTGGATGAATTTTTCTCGATAGAATTTAATTACGAAAATACCTCTAAATTGTTTTATTTTTTCCTGTAATTCTGAAATCCTAACTAATTTCATTGTGGTTCCAAATGTTCCAAATGTAGATATTATGTATTCGTCAACTCTCCTTAAAAAACTTTTTAACTAAATAGCGTAGTTTATTTTTAAACAATATTTCTGTGGTTTAGCGCTACGATGGCGCTACGTTATGACATTTTTTCCCGATTCCATCCCTCTTACACTGCGGGTCTTTCCGCCTGGAGTAACGGGAACCTTTGCACGGACGAGGTATCGCCTTAACCTCTCGAGCCCTGGACCGGGATGAGGCATCATGATTTTGAACCTCATAACATTTTAATAAAATTCAAAACCTATCACGGCACAGTGGCCCCACAGTGGCCTATAGGGTTAAGCATTAAAGCATTAATCCCGACGGGATTTTTGACAGGTATTTAACCATACAGCTAAAAGCATCTGGGAATACTTACTCCCTGCAAAAAGATTAATAATAGGATTTAAGTGCAAATATATCACGGTAATATTTTATTATGTAGGTAATATTATTTTTAATCCGTCGTAACCCACTGCTATAGTATTCTTCAAAGAGTTTATTATTTTAATGATTTCTTCTACTGTAGATGGCACTGAGAAAATGCTGTTACCTAATATTTTAAGGTTGTTTGGCGCTGTAGTAAATGTAGAATTATTTTCAGTGATATTGATCAAAAAAGTGTTAAAAGCCGAAATAATGTCCAAAGGTCCCGTGAGGGTTCGATGTTCCAACTTAATACAGTCTATCTCCCTTATTTAGTTGTTGCGTTTATCTTCTATAATACTCCATGTAGCTTTGCATTTGCTTTTGGCTTGTTTAATTGTTACAGCTTAATTATTTGATCAATATTTACGAGCATCTTGTTTTTCTTTACGACGCGATATGCCGCATTATTTTCAACCAAAACTCCCTCCCGCTGCTGCGCTACAATCTGCGTCGCCCGTAACAATCCTGCTCCATAACAATCCTTATAAGTCTGTATAGAAACCCTCGGAACCGAGTAAAAGTGGTTTGTCGGGAAAAATGCGAGCCAACGAAAGTGGTTGCGCGTGCTCCCCGGATGCACAGTTAACCGACGACTCAGTTTGACGGACACTCAAATAGCAGAATGCATGCAGTGCTGCTCGAAATCTCGTCTATCGCTAAACTTTGCGACTCGATTCGTGGTGGTTGAAAATTCAGACATGGCCATACTCAAATAAAATGTATAACAGCTCACACTGGAACATGGCTGTAACGTTAGTCGCTGCCACAGAACACTGCAAAAATTGCGTTTTTTAGTTATTTATTTATTTATTTGGTTTACAAAACAGATAACAATCACAAAATTACATTATTAAAGCATGCACAGAATATGGTTCCCGACTGCTCTCCAAAGTATGTAAACACATATATCGACAGGGAGGCGGAACACAATTAATCAAAATTAAAATGCATCAAATTGGCAATTATTCCAATTATTAATTAATTACATCATTCAATTAGGTATCACATAAGATACATTAATTATAATTCATCAATTTCATTATAAACTTAGCGAATCGGTTCGTGGTGGTTGAAAATTCAGACATGAGCATATTCAAATAAAATGTATTTATAACAGCCAGATAACAGCTCACACTGGAACACGGCTGTAACGTCAGCCGCTGACACAGAACACTGCAAAAATTGCGTTTTTTAGTTCTTTATTCTAAACCACTAATCATTTCGGAATTTGAAACATTTTTAAGCACACAAACAGTTTTAAGATTATTATTATTATTTCTTAATTAATGGCGGTCTAACGTCTAGGTTAATTTCGCCAATGTCACTTGTTTTTCTAGACTTCGCTGTATTTGGACAGGTTCTCTTTCAACTTCTTTTAGAGGCAATTGTAGCCAGAACCTTATAAATTCCCATAAATTAATAAAAATTAATAAAAAAAAGTTTTGGTGTCGGTTTCGGCCGAAATTGGGCGCTCGCCGAAATTTCGGTTTCGGTTTCGGTTTCGGCGAGAAATCGTGTTTCGGTCGGACACTAGATTTGTTGCTCCTTAGCACTACCCGGGAGGACGTGAAGGGCTGTAGGAACCAAGTATCTCCTTCAGACGTGAGCTACTGCCTCCCCAGTTTTAAGATATTTTGAATACCGAAATACATAATGGACGTCCCCTTATTTGAGCAGGGTAGTCCGTTTATTCGGTGATGCCTATATAACTAACCGACCCTGCTAGCTCCTATTTAGTTGATTGTTTGTAGTTGGAGAGCTTTTTAGTCAGGTTCACTAAGGTTATACAGGTAACAACAAGAAAAACTATGTTTCCATTTGTCCCGACTAGATATTTTTATTGGGTATTTCTTTCGTTAGACAATTATACTCTGTGAAAAAATAATCTACTCTACGTACATTGTCGACGACTGCGGCGCTGCAGTAGCGGCTCTGCCTGACGTGCGAGAGGTCCCGGTTTCGAACCCCGGCTGGGGATGCAGAAAAGGAAAAAACCCAGGTCTTGAATGGTTAGATGTATGTGATGTTGCTGTTTCTGGTTCCCACGGTACAGAGTGTCCTAGTGTGGGGCCAGAAGCAATGTATGTGCCTGTATGTAAATGTTTATGTTATGTTTATACATATGTTTATTTCTACGGGGTGGCAGAGGTACAACCGTGCCCACTTTTAGCCAGTCATTCGATACTCTATTTTGCGTGACAGGGGACTTCTCCATCGCCGCAGCTATGGATATGGAAACATTATTTTTACTTTCACATGCTATGATATGCCATGCGAAATTACAAGGTGAACCTGATGATGCCGTGAATTCCATAGCATTATGTCCTACGGCATACTACTATGGGGACGGGCTGCTGACATTGAGACCATCTTCATTATGTCCTACGGCATACTACTATGGGGACGGGCTGCTGACATTGAGACCATCTTCATTATGTCCTACGGCATACTACTATGGGGACGGGCTGCTGACATTGAGACCATCTTCATTATCTCCTACGGCATACTACTATGGGGACGGGCTGCTGACATTGAGACCATCTTCATTATGTCCTACGGCATACTACTATGGGGACGGGCTGCTGACATTGAGACCATCTTCATTATGTCCTACGGCATACTACTATGGGGACGGGCTGCTGACATTGAGACCATCTTCATTATGTCCTACGGCATACTACTATGGGGACGGGCTGCTGACATTGAGACCATCTTCATTATGTCCTACGGCATACTACTATGGGGACGGGCTGCTGACATTGAGACCATCTTCATTTTGCAGAACAGACCGATCCGATTTATTTATAAACTAGGTAATAGAGAGTCTCTGAGAGATTCTTCAAATGAACCAACATCCTAACAGTTTCAAGTCAATATATCTATGAAAACATAATGAATGTGAGGAAAAATATCAGTAGCTTTAAAACCATTCATAGCCGCCACAATGTGCAATGCAAACTAGAAATAATCATAAACTTTCTGTTCCGATGTTCAGACTCACAAAAGTTAGCAGTTCTTTTATGAGACACTGTATACCTACGTTTCAACAATAAAATTCCGCAAGAAATACAAAACTAAACTGAAGCTTGATTCAAAAAATGTATAAAGGATTCAAAAAATGTATAAAGCACACTTTGTGCACTAGGCCTACTACAAAATTAACGATTTTTTTACAAGACACCGACATCTGGAATTAAACCGTTTCATTGCACCCTATATATAATGTAATAATTAGGCAACTACTTAATGTTTTATTATGCTTGCTTGATTATGTTATGACATTCATTAAGTCTCAATTTTTGTGCTATTTTGAATAGAAATCTTTGAACTTGAACTTGAACTGTGCTGATGGCGATCTCAATTTGTATAGTATCCTGCCAAACCCATCTTGAGCCTGAGCAATGACTTATCTCTCTCAGGTTTGTCTAGGATAGACGAACAGGGGGAGTACCACAACGTCTTATGCCGATTCAGATTAGGAACCTAATTTGATCCGCAAAATTAGCGTGACCGTCTTAAAACAAGTCTTGGTTTTAGGTATATAAAGCCCATTATGGCGAATTGGAATTGAAATGGTTGCCATGGTGATGATCTTGTTTTGAACCTAATTTGAATCGGAAAAAGACTGTGGTAACCCGGTAACGAGAGTGGGTGGTGGGAAAGGGTTCCCCCAGCCACTCTCGAGTTTTAGTGCTCTCCTTAATATTCCAGCAGAAGGCCTAGGAAACAGCAGTACATAATATTTGAAACAAGAAAATTTTCATGTTGATATATTAAATATTTTTTTTACTGACTACCAACATTCTGACATAAATTTCCTATAGCATTTCTATATATATCAAACGTTACTTTATTTACCAATGCAATTTAATTTTAATAAAATATACATAATAATTATTGCAATTCAATTTCAAATTCTGAACACGATTGTATTCAGCTATATAAAACGATTGTTTTAGAGATTTTTCTCATTTAATTTTTTATTTTCATTCTTATTCATTTCACAGTGATTCGTAAATTATAAATTTTTATTTACATTGCTGAGTCAGGGCCATTTCATTGTCGCAGTACGATCACATAGTTGCACGTACCAGTATTCTTGATTTTATTTTGTTTTGTTGTTAATTATTGTCAATATGTTGCTGATTGTATTTTATTGATTATTGTTATTCGGCTTTCTGTTATTTATGTGTTCTGTCTGATAAATAAACAGTTTATCTATCTATCTAAGGACGCGTTTGATTTAGAGTTTCGGTTCTAGGGCAGACCGTGGCTATAATCTTTACGGTGGGCGATTCCAATATTGCCATTTCCTCTCACGGATGCACAGACTTGAATAGTAGGGACAGGGCACGGAGCGCTTGAAAGTCTCGCTACAAAAACAGTACAAAATCGGGAAAATTGAACTGTTTGCAATCAGTCGCGCTTGGACGGTGACAGCCGATTGAGATATCGGCAGCAAAAACAAAAATTATGACCTGCGACGTAAAAAGGTGTAAATCATACCCAAATCGCAAAACACAAAAACAGGGAGTGTCGTATCACAAGAAAGCATCGATATAAATACTAAGGATAGGCCTTCCCGTACTAAATTTCTTACCATTTTGAGGCTAAGAAAAATAGCGCCCCTGTCGGAATTCGTCGGAACCAAGACAGTACGAAAAATTGTAACGGCGTCACGGTCGGTCACGTTTCGATTTGTGGTGTATAGACACAATATTAGGAAAGTTGATCTACGGATAACTCTCAAATACCCAGTGACTTTTAATCGGTGATTAGGAGTAGAAATAAAATATATCTAGCTAAAATTTTACTTAAGGGGCGAGGTCTCACGCAATTAGCTCATGTTTGATTAATAAAAAGTTGAAACATAATTAAATAGGCATATTAATTTTTGTCTTTGCCGTTAAATTATGAAAGAGGATGTAAGCTCACAGATACACATTAGTAGCGTGACTTGGAATTTAAGATCTTGGTTTTAATTTATAAGTAATAAACTACCTAATCATAGAAAAAGTTATGAATTAGTTAGTGACATTGACAAATGACATTACGAATAGTAATCTAATGACATTACGAATAGTAATCTTGACATTACGAATAGAAAAATAACCAAATCGGATCGTTTTTCAAATATAGGAAGCGGGCAGTTTCACTGTGCGTCGCGCGTCGCTACAAAGTTACGTCAGTCGAATGGTTGATTTTCGTTCGAGGATTTTTTCGAGAACAATATTTTATAGATAATCAATTTAAAGCCAATAGTAATTGAAAATATAATATTTACTTGTGATACGACACTCCCTGTTTTTGTGTTTTGCGATTTGGGTATGATTTACACCTTTTTACGTCGCAGGTCACCATTTTTGTTTTTGCTGCCGATATGTCAATCGGCTGTCACCGTCCAAGCGCGACTGATTGCAAACAGTCCAATTTTCCCGATTTTGTACTGTTTTTGTAGCGACACTTTCAAGCGCTCCGTGCCCTGTCCCTACCATTCAAGTCTGTGCAAGTAAGTATTATATTTTCAATTACTATTGGCTTTAAATTGATTATCTATAAAATATTGTTCTCGAAAAAATCCTCAAACGAAAATCAACCATTCGACTGACGTAACTTTGTAGCGACGCGCGACGCAACAGAATAACATAAGGATAAATAATCTAACCGGATGTCCTAACGGTGATGGAAAACATCGTGAGGAAATCTTCATTACTCCGGCTTCATTACACGACACGCAAGATGGAGTATTAAATCACTAGCTAAGTGGGCACAGACCGGCACAGTTGTGCCTCTGCCAGCCCGTATGGGAAAAGGCGTGACGCTATGTTACGCGTGTAATGTATTGCTAAATACTCTATTTTATACACGATGACTTAATCAGTGATATCAGGTACCAATTTTCATAACTTTTTCTATGATTAGGTATTTTATTACTTATAAATCAAAATCAAGATCTTAAATTCCAAGTCACGCTACTAATGTGTATCTGTGAGCTTACATCCTCTTTCATAATTTAACGGCAAAGACAATAATTTATATGCCTATTTAATTATGTTTCAACTTTTTATTTATTAAACATGAGGTAATTGCGTGAGACCTCGCCCCTTAAGTAAAATTTTAGCTAGATATATTTTATTTCTACTCCTAATCACCGATTAAAAGTCACCGGGTATTTGAGAGTTATCCGTAGATCAACTTTCCTAATATTGTGTCTATACACCACAAATCGGAACGTGACCGACCGTGACGCCGTTACAATTTTTCGTACTGTCTTGGTTCCGACGAATTCCGACAGGGGCGCTATTTTTCTTAGCCTCAAAATGGTAAGAAATTGAGTACGGGAAGGCCTATCCTTAGTATTTATACCGATGCACGGATGTCACTATATTTTCTCTCACTTAGCTAAGATTTTTTTCGACCGATTGTATTTAGGACAAAATAATTATTGTGGGAACCAGAAATCCCAACATATCACAAATCTAAGACCAATCGATCGATACTAACACTGAGCCGCGAACACGAAGCGTTTTGCAAAAAAGAGTGCGATAGAAAAACGCAGGTCTTTTGCTTTGCATTAAGATATTTGGAAAATGATTCGCTAACACAAATACAGGTTGTAACAAAATGGTGTTTAAGAGGTTGCTATATAGGGACGTCATTCTGAACAACTTCTACTTTGAGACCGATTCTCTGAGAGCAACTTAATTGTACACTTCTCCTTACAAATCAGCTGACCGCGCGGCCCAAAATGTTGCACTTGTATGTGAGTAGTTTGGAAACATGATAGTCGGAGCTCACTGCAAGCTGTGTTTCAGTGTGTCATTCGTATGCTATTGAAACTAGCAACGCCGTCACCGGGTCAGTTACTACACCACCAAGCCAACTAGACGTCTGCCAGGCTCAGGCATCTTCGGTTTCCGCATTTATGTGAAACAAATCATGCTACAATAGGAGTCGTGTGTGAGATGGAAGATGCCTGACGTGTTGGCATGGAGGAGTAGGTAGTGAGTTTGTGGAGGTCTCCTACTGTAGGATAGTTTTATACATATCATATGTGCTTTGAGTAAGCAATTAAAGAAGCTGATCCTCATTATCATCTCGTTCCAGAGCCCTCGCTTCGAGTGGGGCTGGCAGCTGCAGGCGCTTGGAAGCGATGCCGCCGCTACATCTGGACAGTACTATGTCAGGCTACCTCAGGTTAGTTTCACTAATATTTTTAATTAGTGAGCCATCATCGTACGCATTAACCTGTAATTATGTAAAAGTCCAATATCCGTCCAATAACCCCGGATTTCTGTCCTGCCGAGTGAGTGAGAGCTCACCCCTTGTCATCTATGATCGCAGGCGGAGCACCAGGTCCGCTATACAGCCGACAGTAGCGGCTACCACAGCGCAGTGAACATCGCCACCAGTGGAGACCACCACACGCACCAGGCCAGCTTCGCAATAGGACAACAGGCGCTGAACCTGCTCACCAATGAGGTATGATTGATACGACGATACACCTCTCACGATCACCTCTTTTGATGTCGATTGATGATGATGAATTTCCGACCGATGTCAGTCACGGTGACCGTTTCCGCTACTTTGTACTCGTCACTCGTGTGCTCGAATTTGGCGTATTTAGCAGATATTTAATTTACTTATATTTAATTAGGGAGGCGGGCATCGTTTTCAGCGCTAACTTAAAACTAGCGGACTTTGGTTTTACCCAAAGCTCTCCACTCCGATCTTTGCGGCACTCATCTAAGATTATGTTTTTTTTAGAGCTAGAGTTATATCTCGAGAACGACGCAATTTCAATAACAGTTCGTGTTTGTTGCAGGCCCCACCACCCCGACCGCAGACGTTCACCCTGAATCCAAACGCGACGCCGCCCCAGCCGCCACAGTATATACAGTCCATCAACGAGGCCCAACAACCCCTCATCTACCTCCTCCAACAACAATACTCCGCACCCTCCAACGACCAGGAACAACTACAAATAATACCCAACAATTACCAAACACAGCTCTACGAAAGGTTACCCAACTATTATAATACCGAAAATGTGGTCACCACTCCTGCGAGATTTGTGGTTAATCATCAGTCAAGTCTAATGAATCATAATAGTATTCCCAGCGCAGATATCCTGTCGAAAGAAGAAAGGAAAGACATAAATGATATAAAGACAGAAGAAAGCTCATCACCTCTTTCCAGAAAAGAGGCTTCGATTCAGCTGAACAACCTACAACCTGTATTACAAGTGTTCAAAGATGTTAACTGCACGGATAATAAGGTTGATAAAGTTGAAGAAGTCAAAAGTGATAAGATTACAAGTGGTATCAATGGAAATTTTGGGGAAAAACTTGATGGAGTAACTTATAGAAACGCAATTAGTTTCAAAGTAGAAGATCCTGCGACGGAAAGACAGAATTCTAGGAGCGAAAGAGTTCTGTTCTATGAGTCTACAACAGCTGCATCTACTGACGTGCCATACATACAACATCTCGGTTATAATGATGGCATTACAAAACTAGTTGCTTCAACACAGGACTTGATATCGAATGATGATCTTTTGACTATAAACCATGCAGCAGAAAAATACGGACAAGTACACAACGACGACATCATCAAGCCTAAATCTAAGTTCAATCAGCATCCAACAGAAATATATGAATTTAGAACTATCCCTAAGAGTAGGATTACAGTTAAAGCTAAAATTGGTAACATAGTCGACAGTGAAATTGAGCATGTAGAAAACAACTCGGCTAAAGAACAGGAATTACAGACAAGTGCCAATGAATACAAATTTGGTTCGCCAATTGTCGTTCAGGACTCTACTTTGAGTGATTTCAAGGAGCAAGTCGTTAATAATATTGTCTCCACTGTGGCTCCATACATAGATGATGGATATGATGTAGCCAGCATCAGAAACACAGTTAATCACAACAGATTTATGGAAGCCCAAAACGAAATGCTGAACTATAGAGACGACTATGAAATGGTCAATGTTACGCCAAGACCAATTGGTCTTAAGTATTTAGCACCCATAACTGTAGCTCTAAGACTCCATAATGCAAATTATTCAGAGCTCTTCAATACAATCGATGACCATGAAGGATCGGATAGTGAAATTATCGCCGATACGATAAAACCTGAAGAACCAAAGAACGTAGAGGAGAAAACTATTGTAGAAATTCAGGAATCGATATCGGGCCCAATAACTCACATAAACGATGTGGAGTACCATAAGGAATATTTAGAAGACGGTCTAAATAAAGATGAGGCGACTAGATCAATTCTGCATCAATACGTGCAAGCATTGGAAGAGTCGAGAAAAATTCAGGAGAATATGAATGAAAATTTATACAAATACGGAGCTATGACTGAAAATAATATGAATGGTCAAGAGTTCAAAGACTCAAACGATCATTTGCAATCCAGTGAGAACATCCTTTCGGAAGTTGGCGTTCATCCGAATTTTCTAGGCAACAATCAAAGAAAAGAATTCTTAAGGTGGACCCCGAATAGAAACAAACTCATCCAACCAATCATCATCGAAAAAGAAGTACCGGTTACCACATACGTTGACCGCTTTGTTGAAAAACCTGTACCTTATCCGGAACCGTACGAAGTCATCAAAGAAGTGGAGAAATCTGTGGTGGTACCGTTTCCCGTCAATGTTGAAAAAATCATCGACAGGCCGTACGAGGTTACCAGATACATCGATAGGCCTTACCCCGTACAGATACCGGTACAAGTGCCCCAGCCTTACCCCGTAGAGATAAAGGTCCCTTACCCAGTACAGCAAAAGGTATTCGTGGATAGACCTGTCCATATTCCATACCCGATTGAGAAAGTCGTTGAGAAACAAATAATCCATCCTGTTCCAGTACCGACTCCCGTAGCTGTACCAGTACAACAAAAGGTATTATACCCTGTACCGGTAAACAGACCCGTTCCAGTGCCATATGCGGTGGAAAAACCGGTACACTTTGAAACAATAGTCGAAAAACCAGTAGCGGTACCTTATCCGGTACCAACAGCGGTACCGGTACCCGTAAAGTATCCCCAGCCATACCCTGTTGAGAGGTTAGTAGAGAAAAAAGTGCCGTACCCGGTACCGGTAGACAGGATCGTCGAAAAAAGAATACCATACGAAGTCCAAGTCCCAGTTGAGAAGATTGTCGAAAAAATCGTCGAAAAACCAGTGGAAGTTACCAAATACGTCGACAAACCATACCCCGTTGAAACAAAAGTCCCTTATCCTGTTGAGAAAATCGTCGAGAAAAAAGTACCATACCCAGTTCACATACCAGTAGAGGTCAAAGTTCCGTATCCCGTCGAAAAGCAAGTGCAAGTACCGATAAGGGTGCCATACCCTACGCTTCTGCCGGTACCTTATAGGGTACCGTACGCCCCTCAATATTTACCGCGGTACACACCTGAACAGCATCATCAGGGGATTCCCCCGCCACACTTACAGCAGACAAGACTCGTACCCCAGTATCATCCACCACCACAACCCCTACAAAATGTACACCACCAAAAAGGAAACGAAAAGCGACGCTTCACAAGTATCCCTTGGGGTAAATACTATGCATCCTCTTACCAGTACATAAACAATTCAGACGCTGACATCAAAAAGACCAGTTTCGATAAATACCTAGACTACGTAACGAATACAAGGAATCAGTACTATGGCCCACCTCCATTAAAAACAGCGACAGATCCCTGGCAAGATGGTAAGAATTATATTGTGGATTTCAAAGTAAGAAGAACTGACCGGAACCCGAAGAATTTGAGGATCGAGTATGGCGGATTTAAGCCACCCTTGATACCCAGTATAGAGGTGGACTTGGACGGTGTTCCGCTACACAAACCAGAAAAATAAATGTCGAACCACACGACGCTTTGCGAAGTACAGTAATGGACGGTATAAGCTGGGCCAAGCTGCGAACTAAAGCTTGTCAAATTCGTACGTAGCACTCCCATGGTCTGCGGGCGATGGGCACGAAAGATGCGGGGGCGGGAAAGAAGAGCGCGGCTGGGCGGTTCCATCCCCTTCCCCGCATCTTTCGTCCCCGTCGCCCGCGAACCATGGGAGTGCTACCTACGAATTTGACAAGCGTTTAGTACGTTGGCCAGCCGAAGGATTTCCGTTTCTGATCAAACATTTGCTGTCTAGTAGTTTGTAGCCATAAATAATTGACGTGTGCCCAGCGCTTCAGTTTACTGTTGTCGTTTCTGTAAATATCTCCAATCGCTAGTGTTGACAAAGCCAGTATTTATTATTATTACAGTAATTATAATCGTGGCGGGTATGTTTATGACGTGGACAACTTAATTACTGTAGCACTGCATTTATTAGCGAGTAGTGCACAATCGATTACTCGTACTGTAAGGCCGACGACGAAAATCCACTTTACGGAAATGCATATGATGATGCTCAAGGACTAATTCGCGAATCGCAATACGTGATCTCATCACGCGTCTTAGGTAATACCTGTGAATCACAGAGTAAGTTTGCAAAGAGTTTCGTTTACATCCTCTCTTTCTAACACAGGCGTGACGACGTATCGCGAATTCCTAGCTCCTTGATGAAATCGTTCTACTAGTACTAAAACCTGGAACTTTTTATGAACATCAGAACGTTTGGCCAATGGATGCAGGGAGCATGTTACTAACTCCAGGATTATGCGACTAATTGGGAACTCATAAATATGCCCGCCAGATAACTAATGACTCAACGGTTGGATAGTTATAAGCATTTATGTCCGGTCGATGGGCCTGATATCAGTCTCCTCGGCCAACCTGAATCTTTAAACTAAAGAGTTTAGAGAAACTGTAACTGAAGAAATATTTAGTGACTGAGAACCACTGCCTTCTTTTACTCCTAGTGTCAACATTTAGAAGCAAAATGGAATTGCAAAATTTCATAAACCATTTGAGAATAAATGTGGAAAAGTTCGATTATAACCTCCAAATATTCGGGTTAATCGATTTCACCGCAGCGAAGAAGCCTAGGGCGACCGTGAGAGTGCGAATATTTAGTGGCGTACTGAAGCAAAATTTTATAGCTCTCTTTGAATTAGTGACAGCCCACATTAACATAACCTCAAAATGTACTGTGGAGGCGGCGGTTGGCGATGGAAATAAGGTGACCATATAATCCAACGAAACAAGTACAACAGTGACGGACGTAGGACTTGAGGTGCCAAGTTAACTTTGTCAGACGGTCTAAGTCAAATCTTAGCCCTTAAGGACTCATCTCTCATGACATTTCTAGAAATGCCATTTCCCGTTATAGGTTTTGATTTTTATTACCATGGCATAAGGTTCAAAAACGCTATACGACGTGCGTGGGCGCGGTAATGGACCGGTTAATCATCAAACGCCGCATCAGAAGCAATATATGTGCCTGTATATAAATGTTAATGTTCTGCAAATCTTTCTTCAGTTACTTCAGTTTAGGGTCTTCAGGTTTGAAGATTCAGGTTGGCCGAGGGGCCTGATATCAGGCCCCTCGGCCAGACATAAATGCTTATAGCTTTCCAACCGTTGAGTCACTAATTATCTGGCTGGCATATTTATGAGTCACTAATTAATCACTAAATTCTGGAGTAGGAACCAGCTCCGTACATCCATTGCCCAAATGTTCTGATGTTCATAACTTTTTGATTTCCGAAGGCCGAACCACGGATGTCAGAAATTGTTAATACCATACAGTAAGTGCAAAGGCCGATAGCCAAGCCAAATGCTGAGCTTTCCAGTATTTTCCATAACATAGAGTCACACCTTTTTCCGTACTGGGTGGTAAATGCACAGTTGTGCCTAAGTAATCTCCTTAATTCAAAAACCACTAATAATTTAAAGAAAAATGTATGAAAGCAACGTCAAAAACTAACGAAACGCTCCTTCATAGTTTAACCAAAAGAGAACACATATTGAAAAAAGTTTCTGAATACGCAGTCATTAGGTTAGAGATAGTTTATTTACTAATTTTTTGCTAACTAATTTTAGAGCAGTTCTTATGAACTCGTTTGTGTAAATATTAATTAACAATTAACACAGCCGTGCTTACTCAGGATGTAACATGTATGGGTAGTCTTTAAAGGCGCTAAAAAAATTATAAACAATTGTTTACCTACATTTTTCTGTGTCACCTGTATACATTAGTTTTTAGTAAATAAGACGTATAATTCTTTTATAATGATAGTTATAAAATAATTTGTACGTTATTTTAGGAGTTGTAAATAAAGGATGGTTATTGATTGACGCTTTCATTTTATTTAATATTTCATCAATTGAATTAACAGTAATAAATTGGGTGACTGTAATTGAGTTAGCTAATTTATAGAGCATAGTTGTAATCCAACTCGTCTCTTGGGCCGCAGAGAAAAACAAAATTTAATGGAATTAAAAATAAAATTTATTTCCACTTGAAATATCTCACAAAACGATGTATTTATGTACCACGCGTCGTTCTTGCATCGGTTCTGAGCCGATCTACGCTAAAATTATAATTGTGAAACAAAGCTCATACTATATAAATATATGTATAATAACTACAATATGTAAACTTTATTATGAATTCTGTGTGTACCATCGATGTTTTTTATAAACTTCATACCTCGGAATTCAATATTTCTTACAAGTATTTACACACAAATCGCTCTTCTTGATCCAAACCCATATAACTCGAGGTCGCAATATAACTTGGCTAATTAGACATTAGAATTGATCTATCGTTCAAAGACGTCATGTGTCCGATAGAGGTCATTCCTGTTTCATTAACCGCGCCATACAACAGATTTAAAATGTAGAAGCTCTTGAAATCACAACATGTTCTAAGGATATCTCATACTAACTAAATGTATAAGACCGCCGTCAGTGACAAGTTGCCAGGTCATCGCCTGAGACAAAACTAAGAGCAACTTCTAAATTTCAAAGCAGCACCCATCGATAGCAATTTCATAAAAAATACTACTGAAAACGTCTTTCTGTTACCAAATACATAAACGGGTTGTATCGATGGCACTTTAACAATCATGTCAGTTTTGTGATTCCTTGTAAAAGTATAATTGCTACACTTATTATACTTTCAATTAATTATACTTTAATAGAAAAGTGTCGCGATCGCCATTAGCACTAAGCATGTATTTTTTTATCCTAGACAAGTGATACGACCAACTGAACGCAGTGCAATATCGAAAAAAATCTAGACGGTCACAGACTCGCCCTTGTAAATACACAAGTGATTTTTCAACTAATATCTATCTCTCTCACTAACATTGAACATCCAAAGTCATCTGTTTGAGCGAGATAGATATAATTTATCTCTTCAAATTCAATTGGTTTAGCAAGAGTCCCGTTCCATACATCGTCAGACGAACCGCTAAACACTGCAATCGATTGGGCGTACTTATATTTAATGTATCTTACTCCAACCACACAAACGAAGTTTATAAAAAAAGCATCACACAAAATCACGAAAAGTGGCTAAATCCCAAACTCAAGGCTAAAAATAAATACAAAATATATGGATTGCTGATAACTAAAAGTAAGGGCTAAACAGCGAATTATTGCCAGGGAACTACCATTTGATCACTCACAACTTTGTTCACGCGGACATGTACACAGCTAATATTTAAACTTTACAGTGTGATTTACCCTAAGAAGTATCTATAGGTATAGGTAGATTGAGTGAGTGTCAACCCGTAACTTACGCTCGGCACACACGGCCCTACATGCCGGACGCGGACGGCCGACCCGCCGACCCGACACTAAGTCAGCCTTACATTAGAAAGGGTCAGCAGATTAGCGACGATCGCGCTAATAAAGCTACTTCATATCTAGATTATTTGGAATAAAACACAAAGTAGCAACGTTTTTATACAATTTAACAATGACCATAACTTTGTGGTATCAAGTTTATTTAGTGACAGCCGTTACAGTAAGTATTAATCTCCTATATTGATATCTCGTCAATCAACAGTGGGAAATAAGAAGGAAATATTAAAACGTGAAATCGACATGAGTTTGATTTCAAAAATTCATAGATGGCAGCACTTTGTATGAAACAAAAAGGGAGAGTTCCATGTCTCCTTTTCTGTGTTTAGTTATTCCTTCTTTAAACATTAAGCTAATCCTTATCTTGAGCGCATACTCTTTGTACATCTTAAAAACATGATTATTTTTATTATAATAATGTGGTAAGCATAATACAAATCATCTGAACAATGGTGCGTTTTGTGATTTATAAGTAAATCATGTATTTTGCTTACAATAGTTTCAATTCACGTGGAAATAACAATTTACACGCTAACAAAGTCCTATTAGATACTCATGATATATTCGAAAAACATATTTTAAATTAATTAATAAGAATGAAATCAACATAAAACAAAACGCACCGTTCCTCAGCCGAAAAAGAAAAAAATAAAATAACGATAATAAACATCGTAATTAACTACAATAATGTATTTTTACAAGAGCGTTGACGACACTTTGAAGTGCAAACGTATGAGAGCGTTCACCGGTGAATCTTACACATCCACATAAAATAATATAATTACATTAACAAACCTCTACATTGAACCCTTAATTACGGGTTTATTCAAGTCTCCACAACTTCAGCAAGGATATAGTCGGGTTTAACAAGTTTCAGCCAGAAATAAACCCATTCACGTTGGCACATCGATCGACTTATCATACAAAATATGTTCCATAACATGAATCACAAACTTACCACCGAACTACCAGGTATCAACGTCTGTAGTGATACTTTCGCTAGTTTACAATACACTAAAGTAATCTTTTTTTATAGCATCTGGAGATCACCGATTTAAGCTTCATTTCCTGTCAGTTTCCTTTTATTAAAGATGTCGGAAGTTAAGAAATCTTGTACTTTACTAGTATTCGAACACTGGATTGTAAAATTACGTCCAATCAGGGAGACTCGCAAAGTATTCAAATTCTAAGGCTTACATTTAGAACGACACGTTCAGAGTGCGGAATGAGACTTGACAGCTTGTTAAAAATGTTTTTAGTTTAGAAACTTGACACCTTGCCTTAGCGCGTAAGTGTAATTATAAAACATATTTGTAGCTTAAAACAGTCAAAATTTCACTCCTCCCCCGTCCGAATATAAAAAAGCCGCAACACCGAAACGCCAATAACGCCATCTAGCGGCAGACCTAAGAAGTACCGCAAACGGCGCCATCTAGCTAAAAGTCGAAGGAATCAGGCGGCGGTATCAAGCAGTCGCAAGGCGGCGACACTTGTCTCTGTCTCCTCAGCGTGTGGACACTGTACGAGTGGCTCTGATGCTGCACCCGCCGCTTCGGCCTCAGCGTCTTCGCTCGATCCTCCGCATCCACACTGTCCGCTCTCAGCGACAGCGACGACCGCGGCTGTATCTGGGATGACGTTGAATGATGTGGCGACACCTCCGGTCTTAGATAGTCACTCTTTGCTAATGACAGTTCCGCCGGCGTGTACGCCGCTAGGAAATGAGCTAAAGCTCCCGAAGGCGTCCTCATACCTCCGTTGGCGACTAGCACCATGTCTTCAGCGGACAGCCGCAGCGAGTCACTGCGGGGCGGCGGCGGCGGCGGCGGCAGGGAGTCGTCGCTGCTGACGGGCGGCGGGGAGAGCGACGAGCACGGCGAGCGGGGCGAGTGCGGGGAGCGCGGAGAGCGTGGCGAGCGCGGGGCGCGCGGGGAGCGGCGGCGGCGGCGGCGGCGCGGCGCGGGCAGTCACAGCTTGAGCTCGTTTGCAATCTTTGACGCGATGTTCTTGAAGCCGATGCTGGTGCCTGAAGAAAAAAATAAAATTTTAATATAATAATTTTTATATTAATTAATTTTAATAAATAAATGTAGCCCTATGTTCCCACTGACCTTTAGCCAGATTGAGCCGCACTCCACACAGGCACAGGACCGTGGGGATTGTCGCTATAAAGAAGAAGCCTATCCCCAGCGGTGGGTCGATGTGGGCTGAGCATGATGGTGACGACAATGGGGGGAGGGGGATTATCAGTGTTAACATAATAGTGATTGCATAAGCCGGTTGAATATCTAAGAGCACAGGACCCCCTTGAGTAGGGCCCTAAGCAAATAGCAACAATAAACAAGTCATCCAAATAAACAAACCTGATATACGCTTGAAGCGCACTCCATTGAGCGAAAGTCGCGGCAGCTTGCAGACTTCTATCTCCCACTGCACCAGCGAGTCTGCGTTGGGATCTCCATGTACGCAGAGCAACAGGAATCGCTCGCGTTGTTCGTAGTCACAGTTGTTGGCATCCAGCACCTGGAATTTGGTAAAAGTCATAAGCTAAGTCGAGTAATATAAATATAAACATTTATATACCGGCACATAAATTGCTTCTGACCCCACACTAGGATACCATGCGTCGTGGGAACCGGAAACAGCGACGTCCCACTCATACAATATAAACAACCAAGACCAGTGAAGAAAGCAGGAAATATTACGCGACAAAAAAGTATGCGAATCGACCTGTCAGTGACTCTTATGTACAACGACAGGTTAATTTTATCTGAACTTGAACACTTGTTCACTCTGGTAATTATTCCTGCTTGAACCACTGGTGTTTTTCGTGAAACTTTAAATGTAAATAAGTGTCGAGTTGTATAAGGTGGATTCGGGAAGGGAAGACCATGATTAGGTTAGATAAAGAAGTCACATAAAAACATGAATAACGCCTTTTCCCATACGGGATGGCAGAAGCACTGGGCACAGTCCCTAATCTATGCACATAAAAGGAAACGCTCGAGCTGTTTGTAGTCGCAGTTATTCGTGTCCACCTTCCAGGAATACGGGATTTGGTAAAAGCCGCGAGCTAGGTCCAGTTTTGTGAAACTTCCTTAGAAGTGTGAACTGGTTTGTCGAGTTGAGTAGGCTGGCTATGGAAAGGGAAGACTGTGTGGCGGTGTTTAATCTCTTACAGGGATATCGACAGGCCCTTTTTCCATACGGAGTGGCACAGGCACCTACCTTCCGTATCTCGGCCATGATCTCGTTGGGGTCTCGTGAGCTCGTCGTCTTCATGCTCCACGTGAAGCGCAAGGAGCGCGGCTTGATCTGCTCCTCGTTGCCTTGCCTGAGGACCGGGCCAGGTTCGCGTTAGAAACACATGAGACTAAAGCTTCAGGTGTCGAAACTATAATCACGTGAATAAATTTTTCAACTATTGACACCCGAAGATCGGTCGTAACACCCAACAGGTGACTTAATTATCTGAAGTAACTTTAGGGAAGGGTTACGTGAATGAACCCGTGATTATAAACCACTTACTTCAAGAAGTACTGGGGTGTAGGAGAAATGTGTGGTCTATATTTAAGGGGTTATTGGAAACAACTTTCGCTTTGATCACTTTCCAGTCGTTTCAATCCATGCGTTGTTGTCCAGTTTCAAAGATGGTCAAAATAATGCACCCCAATAGTCCAATTAAATTGGGCTGCTATTATAGATTTATTACATTTCATCTGATATTTTAGGACTTAGTTCTAAAATATTACTTAAAGAAATATGTGTCTGTGGTGACCTTGAAATAACACCAAACTTGTAATTGAGAAAACACTATAGCGCCATTACTTGACTGACGTGTCGTGTCGTGATTGTATGTCAGTGTAGCGTCAAAAAACAAAAAAAGGGATAAAAACTGAAGACAAAATAGGAAAATCAAAGCTAAATTAATACAAATAAACGTGTAGGATAATTACCCAAGCAAGGTCTGCGGACTATCGCCTACAACATGCTTCGGAGCTGTGCCGTCCATCGGTCTAAAACAGAGAAACGTACGAACTAACATACTATACTGTAGTGTAGGGTCAGGTAGTGAGGGGTCACTAGCATGCATGGTTTGAGCTATAAGCATTTGCCACATTCAGCGGGACGTCGGTCGCGGAAGATCCGTCTCGGGAAAATATCCATAGAATCGAAAACTCCGATAATCCGCTTGTGTGCCCACCCAACGGTAATTATATATATTTAACAAACAACATCGTTCCGCGACGGATGTTCTGCGACCGACGTTCCGCTGGATGTGACAAAGACCTAATGACAGACCTCTGCCCAAATAAAGTGCTGGCGCCATCATTTCCCAAACGAGAGGCAATGACAGCACGACTTTAGTGTCCGTCAAAGTTTGAGTCGTCGTTTGAGCATCCGGGCTTACGAGCTGCAAGATAGCGAGTTAGCCCTAATGTTAAGTCAACTTTGACATTCCATAGATTCAGATTTTGTAGAATATCAAAGTTGATTTGAGATTTGAGCAAACTTATCAACAAATTTATTTTTTTAAATCATTTTAAACGGTGGACTTTCCTCACAATACTGATATCTTTTGAACAATTTTGTTATATATGCAATTTCTTTCACAAGTTTCAAATACTTCTAATGTAAGGTATTCATTATTTGCTCACACATAGGGCATGTTCCACACAAGCAAGCGAAACTACATGCCATACCAAACCAAACATAAAAATACTTAGTACCCTAACTCCAATTGCCAACTTTGTAGACTAAAGAGAACCAAAGAAATGTCATTGGCCAGTACAAAAATATAACATGAACGTCAAAGTCAAAGGTTTTCTACTAGCCAATGAAGTTTATTTGTTTACCTTTACCCTACAAGACTGAAAATGCGAGTTTAGATATGTATTCCTTCCTTTCTTAAAAGTTACTCATAGTAAACTCTAATAATGTAGAAACTTACCTTAAATAAAGACTATAAACACATGCAAAAATGACAGATTTCGTCGACAGATTTTGCAAATTTTATATTTAGATCATTCAAAATCAGCAGTGTTCAAAATGCAGCAGAAACAATCATGTTTTACTAAGTTCGGATTAGTCAAAACATCGCAATTGGTTATTCTCACTCAAAACAAAACAACACGGGATTAATAATGACCAGAGACAAGTTAGTACAGTTGTTATTCTCATAACAGTAATCCATCTAATTTTATACTTTATTCAGTTTTCAAACAAATTACTCTGACTGATATTGATCGATTTGGTAGAACAAAAGATATATATGTCACCGTAAGATAGTCAAAACAGTTAGTTGATAAACGAACGCGTTAATTAATCAACTATCTACAGATAGTAAACCAGACCGACAGGGTTTAGAATTTACGTTTCTTTTGTTCTTACATGAAAACCTAACATGAAGACTATTCGGGGGCTTCGCTGCGCTCGCCCCCTCTTCACCTAAGCTGCCGCAGTGTGTGCCCTGGTATTTCGTTTGCAATCCAAGTTGAAACCAGTTTACTATTTAACGGTTTTAACCGTTAGTTTATCAACTAACGCGTCATATAGTAAGCAGTACGCTACAGTTTACTATCTGTCGATAGTTGAACAACTTACGAGAAATAAAACGTTAGTTTATCAACTAACTGTTTTGACAATCTTACGGTGACGTATATATATTTAAGAATAATACAGGGTGTTAGGTAGATCGATACAAAGCCTTAAAACTAAGACAGTACAGACCATTTAGGCCAAACTAGTGTTAACCGAAGTCGTCGTCGTCGAACGTTTCGTTTCGTGAATGGTATCTCAAAAGATAGAATAGACAAAGCAAAAGGTTTTGAAAAAGGTTGGCGCAAAAAAACCTCTTGTTACAAAAATAACTATCAAAACCTTGCTCAAGTCATAGATGCCTAGAACAAGTTTTGTTAAATTGCTTTTAATTACTTTATTAGAAATAATTGAAAATAATATATATTTTTTTCAAAATCGCATTTATTACAAATTACCAAAAACAATAAAACATCGATAAATTCGGTTTGGCCTAATGGGTTCGAATGGTCTGTACTATCTTCGTTTTAAGGCTTTGCATCGAACTACCAAAAATCCTGTATAAATATTTTAAAAGCCAAACGAAAATAAAATCTTTAAATAAAAAGGACTGTCGCTCACAAAAGTGTTTAACTTTTAATTAATATGAAATGGAAAAATATGTTGGATACATTGATGAATTGCGGTTCCAATTATGCGAAATATTTCAATTATTTATATAAATGAATAATGAGCAGAGCATAAATGTTTCAAATTAAGTACAAATTGGTTGGACTACATGACTTCATGAAGACTGTATTAGATCTGAACGTACACAAGTCTTTGTTAAAGAAACACAGTTGGTTTGATAAAATGCGCAGTGGATAATAGCATAAATACCACATATGAAATGTAAAATGTTAAAATGAAATATACTTATTTGATAAATCTGGATAATTATTAGGAATATTCATTATATGAAATGATAGCATAGGATATTATTCAGATATACTAAGCTTCAACATTCTTAAAATTTACTGTCATTTATTAAATATGTGTTTTGATAGTTATTGAAACTGAACAACAGTATGCCAAATATAAACACTGCACATTTTCTCGCCATTCCTTCTGTTCAAAAATGGCATAGACTCAGTAATAAAGACGTTTTTGCAGTCCACAAGAAAGATAAAAACAAGGAATTATATACATACTTAATTAAAAGAACCATTAGGCAGGTAAACTTAACATGAGTTTGAAAAGTATGCATTAAACATGCATTACTTTGACCACCAAATTATTAATACTTTAAAACGCAAAAAGTATTTTTTCACTTGATTAAATTTAAAAGTGATGTATTTATTTCTTAAATCAATTATATTTTTTCTAAAAAAAAAAAAAACTCATTTCTTACATCCTAACCCACAAAGCCCAGCCATTTAAGAACAGAAATACCTCGGTTCCGTTAGAAAAATTGTTACAAAAAAAGTAAACTGGTCTTAAAAAATCGGCTGCAATCCGGGTTCCGTACCTCCGGTTCTGAATATCGAGCGAGGAGAATATGCGAGGCTTCTGACGCCCAGTGGACTCCCCGAGCACGGAAAGGCTACAATTACAGATAAAACTGTAGATTTTGTCCAAATTACATACTAAAACGTATTTAGTGAGAATCCAAATCTCAAAATGTTTGTAGTTTTTGCAAATAAATTACTTTTGCATACCATCATGAAATTTAGAAGCGATAACAGGAAATTATAAACGCATGCTCCTAAAAGCATGTCCTCGTATATTTTTAAAGAAAAATAAATATTTATTCATTTGGAAAATCATTTAATACATATTAAAAACCTACATATTAAAAAGCTTCAGATTCTCACTAAATATTTTTTTATGTCTGCGGAGTATGGTGCAAGTCTTCTTAAAATTATAAATTATTGACCTGTCTTATGATTTTTGATTTTGATTTTGATTTTTCATAAGTATGACAAAATATCTTCCAGGGGGGTTACCACAATCTTTTTCCGATTCAAATTAGGTTTAAAACAAGAACATCACCATGGCAACCGTTTCCAATTCAATTCGCTGTAATGGGCTTTATTTACCTAATACCAAGACTTGTTTTAAGACGGTCACGGTAATTTTGCGTATCAAATTAGGTTCCTAATCTGAATCGGCATAAGACGTTGTGGTAACCCCCCAGTAGGTTGTTATTCTTGGATAGATTAATTTTAGTACATCTAAATCTAGCCTAAAATTTGCAACGGTTTATGAAATAGTGTCTACTCATATTTTTTTCCTAAAGGGGAGTTAGTGCAATCGAATAAATAAAACACATACATATTTCGAAAACCTGATTATTTTGACAAGCGTAACACATTTACGGATAAATTGCTTCTCATAGACAATGTCCATATATTTATAGAACTCTCACTCTTTTATGGTTTATTTAACAAACGCTAGTTTTCATTTATATTGAAAACCCGTTCGGAAGTAAATAACATTTGTATCTAAATAAACCATACAATTTATAAATGCATTTCAATACAATGCCCATTTCGAGAGAAAGCATTTACTAGTGTCACAAAAACAATTAGGTATCTATATATTTTTAGCTATTGCAAAATGTCACAGTAAACAAATGAAAATTAAATATCTATTTATCATCCTCGCATGATATAAAACTATATAATAATGCGTGGTAAAGCGAACGTAATTAAAAGAAGGAAATAAATCTCAAATACAAAATGCTAATTAAATTAATCTAACTAAACTTATAAAATACTACGTTAGAATGTATTGCATTTTTTCTAATGTTGTAAGAATTACGTACGGTCTTTTTTAAACAAACGAATGCTCTCAGAAAAAATGCACTTTTGTGCGAGTCTGGTCACCCTGTGTGAACAAGCAGATTTCGTGAGTCATACATTTAATTATGTAGGGATCTGAATAAGTTTTACAAATATCGTAAAGTGCGAAAAAAAACCTTAGGAAATGAACTCAAAATCCTAACTAAAAAGGAGTTTATTGAACAACATTTTTGTAAAATGATCTTGATACCGTATTTATATTTTTTGGCGTATTTTTTGATATTCGCATGAATAAATAGGATCTTTTAAATTCCAAACGATTACAAAATAAATTCTCAAATAATATTTGTAAACACGGAGCACCTAAACGTAAATTTTATACGTTTTAATTTGTTCAAAATCTATCTACTCTAAATATCCACGCACTATACAGGGTTACTTTTAATTAGCTGCCCAAAACATGTGAAATTATAGTACCAATCCATTTGAACAATTTTCGTAAAGGAACATACGCATATTAATAAAAAATGTACGATGTTTTCAGTTACTCAATAAGAAGCATTTATTATTTCGTTTGCGACCAAGTTTCTTTAGGAAAGATGTTCATAATGATGGCTACTATCATTCCACAAAAAGAGATACAGGCTCGAACAGATACAGGCTCTACATACTAAGAGATACAGGCTCGACGCAAACGAGATCTATCTCAAAACTAATCATAACATTTATATACTTCACCATTTATAGTATAAACAGTATATAACTTCTAAAAGAGAAACAGTGCTAAATGATAAAATGGTGTTTTGAAATCTTGCAGGTGCAATAAAAAAAACACCACTTTAGCCATCTTATATAATATCCTTTTTCAAAAATTACTTATTATTTATACGTATTATTTTGAGATAGATTTCGTTTGCCGCACCTTGGTTGTTTTTGAGATATTTCCTTTCATCCTCCTCCTTAGCAAATTGAAAGTCATCTTGTTTATCAATCCAATATTGTATGTTTTATCTAAAAATACTCATTTAGATGTCAATAATTTGGGACTTAGGACTTAGGCCAACACTCAGATAGTAAGTATTATATCAACATCATAGTGAAGTGTTGAGTACCTGTTAAGTACCTGTCATGGGTATAACCATGGTATTCCTTGGTATTCCTAACATTCACTTCACAATTGTAATGTGGTACCTATATAAACAGATAGGTACATCAAAATATTACAGATCTTCAGCATAATTATTCTACAAACATCGTAAACAATAATACTATAAGAAATACGAAGTCTTGTACAATATTTATTCCAAGATGCTGTACTAATTGTATATATTTAATGATCGCAACACAATATAGAAACGTGGAATTCGCAGTAATTTTGTCGATCAAACTTTATATAACATTTTTGAACATCCTCCAATATTCCAATATTAAACCTTCTCCCGCTAGCCCTGGGGCAATAATATAATAATGTATTCATTATTTCGTTTCGTAAACGGTGTCATGTTGCCCCAAATGTATTTACGTCTATTGCTTACTTCCCATTACGGCTTGAGAGCACTGTCGCTCAAACTGTCATATTTCCATATAAAAGAGACGACTTGTTGGCTGCCTCAGCCCAACATGCACAAACACTTCTTATTAGCCAATAGTCAAATAAATAAATTACTGTTTCTATTTATTTCTTAGAGCTTTTATGAAATAATTATTTTAACCTGGACGTGTAAATAAAAATGTCAGTCGGTCAGACACAGATTAAGTAAATAAAAGCAAAGGGTTTCATTCATCTGGGGATATCATAGCAAAATCCTTCTACAAGTTAGTGTAGGTATATAATATTGAAGGAGTTTTGTTATTTTTACTTTTTCCCCCTTTTTTTAAATATTTTGTTGTTAAATGTTTGTAGCGATTTTGTAAATAACTAAACTAATTTTCTCACAGGAGTTTTACGATTTTATTTTCAGAATTGTAGAAATCTGAAAAATTCCTGATTCTTTTCATACATGAAAAAAATGGCTGAATATCATGAAAAAGTGATATTCAGCCATTCATAATAGTATATCGCTAGGTACAATGCTTATACGTCTCTGGGGCAGTTGTCTTTAAATCGAATTAGCCGTGACCTTTGAGACGCCGCAACGCAAACTAGTAATGTGTTAACATATGATGCTATACGGAAGCGGAAGCGCCACAGCTTGTGCGAATTCTCAGCCGTAATGAGATTAAACCCTATCTCAGGCCCAAGTGACAGAAAGCGTGTCGGCTCGGCACTAATCGGAGTCAACTTTGACATTCAGTAGACATGTTGTATCGATCGCCGACGTTGAACCGAGACCGAGTGCCTCACTCGCTTTTAAACTCGTTTTTCTAGGACTATCATCATCAGGAAACCAATGGAATTCAGAGCAGGCTTCATTCAAAATCCAACAGATGGCGTTGTACACAAACATGTTTAGTAATATTTAACCTGCAGTGTCACGTTAGCGATAAAATTGGAAGTAAATAATCAATGTTTACTTCCTTTTATCTCGCTAACTATTCACTTTTAGCTAAATATTACCAAACTTATTTGTTTGTTTAGGTGCCCATTTACCCATATTTACCACATTCATCATGCGCCAAAGAAAAAAAAAATATCTTTTGGATATTAAAAAACATCTTGCTCTGAAAGTATTTCCATTTACCTCTATATTAATATGGCCCCGGGAAGCTAGTGAGAAAAGCCCAACATTTGACGGGGACAAATTGCTTGTTCTATGTATTAAAATACGAGAAATATTAACTATTGCAAAAATACGCACAACCCACTCACTCATCCACACAGACATATTGACTAACACACTCTTCTAAATATTTACAAATACACCGCATGTATCAAACTACATGTTACTCTATAGATTTTATGAATTTGTAAATAAATACGGAAACGTTTTAGAGCACAATGAAGTATTATTATGTTATTTATTTGTATGTCGCGTCTATTTTTTTACCCGAAACACCCTAGGTGTGACGAAAAAGTCAAGGTGTTTTTTTTTTACTATCTACAGCTGCCGAAATGTTTTTACCTACATTGGTAACATCAGTACTGAGTATTTGTACCAAGCTATAGGATAGGATTGCTCATAATCAGTAAAATATAATTAACTACTTAAAAAATAGGTATACTCTTAACATTAATCTTTTTTTTTTGTGGACCATCGAAAAAAATATTTTTGAAAATAATCGTCTTTATTATTTTAAATTGCGTGTAGATTTGTTGAAAATATGATAGGATATAATATGAAAATATAAAGGGATAATAAGACGTCACATTATATTACTTATAGAAAGTCGTCTACGGTATTTTTACAACAAGAAAAATATTAAGTGATCTTAGAAAGTACAGTGCGCTATAATTATACAAATATACAAAATAGTATAGTATTTTTCAGTCATCGAAAATTCTTTAACATATCTTAGGCAGCAGAGTCCGAATATCAATAAATATTTTAGGCAGATATATTGTCTGCCTACCCCTCTTTCGGGTAAAGGCTTGAGCATAAGTATGCATGTATGTATTTTAGGTAGAAAAAAGTGCTTTAGAGAGGAAACAATACCCGCGGGACCCTGGAATGTTGAAATTCGATCGAAAATATTTTAACATAAAGTTCTCAGGCTCAATTCTGCCTGACCTTTCACTCAGAAGCAATTAGTTAATATGTTAATTCTGTTAATATTTGACACATGACAGAATTTTCGTTTACTTAAGGTTGACTACTTGGTGCGATCAAGCCTCGAGGTTTTACTTTGATTACTATGTAGCATCCGATGTGTTTGCACACCACTCCCACCATAAATAATGGACGCCGTAACGTCACAAATCGCTTAGATAGTACTGCGACAGATGCAAAAACTGCTTCACAGATTAAGTACCACTTATATCATATCATATAATATAAGTGGTACTTTATAATTTATATGTCATACCGGCGCTGTCTTTTTTTGAGTGTGGACAGTGTCCGTCAAACTTGAGATGTCTTTTGTGCATCCGAGCCATAGTATGCTTCATAATACGCAATGTAGACCCTTTAGGACTAAGACGGCGAAATGCGATACGCGACGGGACTAGACCTCTGTCTACATGTTGTTTTATGAAATCAAAAACAGTGGTGAAAAATGTTTTCCATCCGGCAACATTTCGTGAAAAAGTTAGGACGTTTCGTTTTACGCAAAGCAAGAACTAAAGAAGGAAAGTGATTTATTTTCAATGGTTTCAACAAAACCGCATGTAGATAAATGTCGCCGCAATATTTATTTAAGTTTCATTTATGTAGATAAATACATCTTACACTGAAAGATAAATAACCGTAATGCAATCGTATATGCCTACCTAACATGGACCGCTTACAAACTAAATCATATAATACAATGCAACATTCATAATACACGAAATTCTCATCATCAATGATAAAGTATAGATTTACCGGAGTACCTATAGACGACGATAATAATTCTTATCTTTATACACATGTTTATCCTTTTAACCCCAGGAGGAGGACATTCATTGTTGATCTTCACTACAAAAAACATACTTTTCAGTATTCGCTCTTGCAGAACCTAAAACTACCTGTTTGTTTCACAAATGTCCGATCGATACGTTTGGTAAAAATAAATAAAATATTATAGACCGATCAACAATAAGGCCGCTCTCGACGTGCAGAATATTACTTCTTTTCGTCGCCTCCTTTGGAGGCCTTGTCTCATGGATTCTGATTCAACCTGCGTACAATGGAACGTTTTGGGTGAGCGACCGACCAATCACGAGTCGGACCGCCCCCCTCTCCACTCCCGCGCTCACGTTTTTTTTAAACAGGCATAGGGATATCTGTCTCTATGCCTGAAGTCCTTTTCTGGATTACCATTTTTTTAAAGTCCTTGCGGTAATAAGACTGTATCTTCCCGCGTCGCAACACAGATGCACAATACTATATCACTCACTAACTCCCTTAGTCGAGAAACAAATACGCAGTAGTAATAATTACCGCAGTCACGTTGCAACATTCACGTTAGAGAAAGGGTTGTGGATGGACTAGAAAGCGAATAGTAAACTAAATATAAAACCGGTAATAAAAGGGGACGCGATTTACGCTCGCTCGTTAGTAGAAGCGTACGGTTAGGGATAAAACAATATAGTCGAGAACACGGGGGATGCACGAGATATCAAAATAGAACTAATCTGCGCCCTCCGGGTCTAAAATGGCATTTATTTATTGTTATAACAAAAAAATCGCGTATCTACTGTCATTAGAATTCAGCAACTATTGACAACATTCAAAGCGTAGGCATAGCAGCAGGTACAGTCGGTGACTTTCACTCGGGAATGGAGAATTTTTAAAAATTGCCTTTTTAAATTGTTAAAGATTTGAAATTGGAACATGCTCTGGCTATGCTTTTTCTACTGAGGACTTTGGCTAATGCAAGCAAGGATGTTGAGGTTATGAGGTCAGTTCAAAAGAGGTCTAACAGATTTCGGTGAGACTACTGGCGCGAAATGGGGATCAACCGGCAATGTGTTCAGTACAAATATATGGCAAAAATCACGACAGTGCGAACACTACAGTAGGTAATATAGAATGTAAGGGAGTTATAGGATGTAATAGCACCGTGCATCCCCTGTGTTGACGCGAGATAATAATAAAATGTAACAAAAAAGTCTGAGCTTGGAAGCTTCCGAGGGAGACAATCTTAGTATCCAAGTGAAAAAATATAGTGAAATTAAAAAAAACACACACAAAAATAAGGACGTGTCACATATTCCGAGAATGGGTTATTTGTGAAAAAGTTAGGAACAAACACAGAAAAGATGTTACAAATACAAACTTTGTTATTTCCAACAAATTAATTAAAATCTGTGTCCTTTTCCACCGAGTTAGCATTTAGTACGTTAGAAAAGGATAATAAAGCTTAATGACTGGTTGAAAGATACAAAGTTTGTAGCGGGGCTTTTGTCTCGAGATCTTTTTATTTAAAGTTAAAGAAAAAACGTCCCGAATTGAGCTCCATTTGAAAGTAAAATGCCAGATTAGAATACAAAATATCTGGTATACATTAAAAGTAGGCAGCAAGAGGACATGCACTTCTTATTGTTTCTAAGAAACTATCAATTAGAGCTCCGACTTAATAAAACTGTTTTTGTCATAAATAAAAACAAATAAAAATGCGAATAGTCTGTCTCCACAACCCTTTTTAAAGAATAAACTAATCATAACACTCTAAATTTGCACCCAAATTGGGCGCCAAAACTAAGGCTATATTTGTAGGTATATTTATCCAAATGTGTATGAAACAGTGAATACAAAACTTACAAAAGTGCGTGAAAAGCAATATGTTGTGCAACAAATTATAGTTGTGGGTCCGAATGTACTTTATAAACCGTTCGAATTGGACAGAAATAGGAATCAAATTCGATCGGATGTAAGCGAGCTCAGTACTCTGACAACTTCATTCGCACCCACCACATGGTGAAAATTATTGCATCTTTAAACGAAGTCATGTTTCGGAACAGTAGGTTCCCGAGCAGCAAATGATTTGATATTTTTCATATTTTTTAAAAATGCATTCAATAATCTGGTGACTGTGAAAGCGTATACCTAGGATAAGCAAAGCGATGGGACATCAAAAATACGTCCAAGAAAAATTTAAAAATGCTTTTTTGTATGTTAGTCACATGTTAAAAATAAAAGACCATACCAAGGTTATTTACGACTGTTTTAAACGACCACTAAAATAATAGTTATGAATAAACTGTTTATGTACTTAATTGTATACCTTGGTAAATAAATGTACAAAAAATGGTAACATAAGTGACATATTAGCAACTACTGCGCGATTTATTTTTTAAGGCAAACCAAATATATCACGTAAACACTCGCAGTAGTCCGCAATCTTTTATTTTCAACATTAAATTACCAAGCTATATTTAATTTCTGGTATTTTGTTAGTGAGACAGCAGAATTAAAAAAAAACGTTTGAGAAATAAAATAAATAAAATCTTTATAAGGATTTTCCGCCATCTCAACAAACAACAGTAAAAAATGCAATATATCCGCATACCAAGTCCTACAATTAGGCCCGTTATTTGTTGCTCCAGAGGCCATGTATATTAATGTTTGTGAATGTATGTCAGGCGTACAATGAACGGATGTGTCCCTTCTTTATGTTACCTTCACAGACGAGACAACCAATGGACAACCAATCCGGTTCGGGTCGAAATGCCTCTTTCTCAAAATGCCTCTTTCTCAAAATGCCCCTTTCTCAGAATTTCCCCGTCTCAAAATGCCCCCGTTAGAAAGAGGACATTTTGAGAAAAGTAAACAACGAAGGATGTCGTCGGTCGTTACCCTTTCTAAAAATGGCCCTGTTTTCAATATGTCCCCTTCTCAAAATGTTTCGTCGTTACAAAAAGGACATTTTGAGTTAATTAAATTAGCAAGCATGTGGTCAGTCACACTTATTACCACACGGGTTGACAGAAGCACAGTTGCGCCGACGTTTCACGTTTGGAAACATAAGAAAAATAGAAAAATTTGGGGAACGAAATTTTAAATAGTGGCGTTTTGAGAAAAGGAAATTGCGGTCCCAATAGGCGGTATTGCTAACGACAGTAGATAGACACGATTCAATCACGCGTAAGCTCTGTTGAAACGAGTTTACACGCGGAGAAAAACTCTATACTCTCAAATCAAAATAATTGGACCAATATGACAGTTAAATACGCATTTTTTTCTTTTTGCTTGTTCCTTCTAGAGTTGTAAAAATTGATACAGTAAAATTGGAGACATATCAATTCAATCAGCAAAATACATCGTTTAGTATATTTGCTATGTAAACATTCATATATCCCTCTTGTCTTCGTCATTTTCGTTAAATATTTATATTTTCTGCGTTTCTTCATTTGCTAATTTACATTATTTGAAAGGACAAGTTGATCAGACTATAATATTTACACAATATCGTATCAAAATAGTTACGTTTCAACAGTTACTTAAAAAATACTTGGGTTTGGAATGGGGTTTGTCTACCATAAAGCGGCAACCCGCCAACTGTAATTTTGGTCCAGTTATTTTGATTTCAGAGTTTAGTCTGTCTCGTTTCACCACCCGTAGCGTGCCGCGGGAGAGTGTCGCGACTCGGGACTCGGGACTCCGCACTCGGCATGCTGCGGGTGCAACTTGTCTATCGGCTGCACCTCACTCATTGCCGCAATGTAGCGTGTGTCCTGCAGGTACAGGTGGACTACGTACCGTTTGCTGAACCGCGAGGAGATCTTGCTGAAGAAGCTGGGGCGCGCCGAGTGCGGAGAGCCGCCGTCGCCGTACGCGCCGGCTGACGTGCCGCGCGGCCGCGTCTGACCTGCAGCGAGCGACAGTGAACATTGTGTGTGATTGACCAAACTAAGGATTTTGCTTGACTTAACTGAATTGCGCGACAAACTGAGCAGTGGTTGTGGTAACTTGAAACTTGAAAAGCTTAATTCGAGTACAGATCTTCTATTTCACGATGAATGAAGGTTTAACTTTAGTAGTTGTTAGCCGTGCACATGCACATTGTATCAGTGTGCGTAGTCTCTGGAGCGGACAGCCAGAACTTAACCCCTTGGCTCAAAATTTACCAACAAACCAATTTACAATTGATATTTACATCGCGATTTTTAACATTATGCCATGCTAAGTATGTGTTTTTAGGTATGAAAAATCACTCGTATAGAGTCTCTCTTTGAGAGCCAGGGGCAACAATAACTTAAGACTCCCTACTATATGGCGCTAGTTCCATATAGACATTAGCGTCATTTCCCCGCTGGATGACGCTGCTGGTTACAATATTTAGTTACGGTGCTCTCACCACTAGATGGCGCTAGTTGCAACCACAAGTCTACAGATACACCACTAGATTTGATTTGGTTTGATTTAAAACCACGTGACTATTATACTTACAAATTAAATGTAAATTACCTGTTGTTTTGCAATAAATAAAATAAAATAATCTAGATGTCGCCACTGTCTACGCGTCTCACCTGAGTGGAAGGTGGAGCGCGAGGGCACATTGCGCGGGAACACGATCGGTGTGGGCGGCTCGGGCCGCGCAGAGAGGCTGCCGGGCGTGCGGCTGCTGAAACGTCAACACAAAATGCGGTTATATACGACTATAAGTCTACTTGGTTGATAACATCGATTACTCTGTCTAAAGAGGCCACGTTCTTAGGTCTTAACTGTTTATATATATATATAAAGGCACTTACGTAGCATCTATAACAAGGTTGGTTGGGATACAGATCGGTTATCTAGAGCTGGCACGTTCAACGCATTTAAGTGTAGTGTCTGTAAATAAGCGCGCGGCGTGACGGGGCACTGCATAGGCATCAAGAATAGTCTGTCTGCCTCTCTCGCGCGCGGTCAAACTTATGATAATGAAGGAGACGGCTATTGTTTTGCTTTTGCTACTGCTTATAAATACAGATTGATGTCTTTGCATTCGTGACACATGTCAATCGACGCGCGTTATTGTGATTATTGCTTGTAAAATTCGTACGTAGCACTCCCATGGTCTCCGGGCGACGGGAACGAAATATAGAATTTGACAAGCTATAGAATTTGACAAGCTATAGAATAAAATCATTCATTTTTAAACATGCTGTTTAGTGGAATTGCATTAGTATGAGAACCGTGAACGTGGCTTTAGTTAATCGATTTGTACCTTGTGTCTTGGGAGCCAGAAAAATCGACGGCGAACGTAAACGTTAAACAGTAATTTAAAAAATGTTAATTGCCCATTACTGGGCCGGGGTTCGAACCCGGGACATCTGATTAGTGAGCGAGAGCTTCGGCCACTTTACCAAAGAGCAGCTCATCGACCGATTCTCCTAATTGATTCTTACGACATGCAACAAGAACATAACTGCATAAAACGACTTTGACATCAAAAACACAAGATAAAATATTAATCACGGAATCTGCAAAACGTTTACATTAATAAATTAATGGCAAACTAACTAAGACCGATGTAAAAATAATGATAACTTAGCTTCTAGCCAATAACGGTGAAGCAAACAACGAAAAAACTACGCAAAAAAGAAATTGCGAAATCACCCAAAAAAAGGATAGGACAGCACTATCTGGCCAACCAAAAATACACCGAAAAACCGCTTTAAAAACAAGACTTCAAATCATTTCTAGTAGTAGCTACCTCGGCCTCGGCTGAGCCAAGTCTCGCGCGGACGCGTTATGGGGCGTGGCATCCGCTGCCAACGGCGTCGCCCCTGTGGCCGATGATATAGAGGCACTTTTCACGTGAGTCTTGCTCTTGTCTCCGTTACCGTTTTTACTCTCCTGGTGGGTTGTGCTGATGCTGTTCCGGGTGACGTGAGTGTGGCAGCGTGAGTACAAAATTTGGGGAAGGTCAGATTACGAAAGTTGGGCTTGTGCCATTACAGCAAGACAGATCGGCACACATAATATTTTCAAATGCAATATAATATAATAGATTTCGCTTTCTTCAAGATTTAATCCGACGAGACGTATCAATCGCAGTAGGGTACCAGCCCGATCGAATAATTAGTGCTATCATTGCTGGTCACATTCATACTTTATAGTTTAGCAAGTAGTTCTGTCAGACACCGTTAGATGGCGTAAGCTCCACAAAGCTACCCTAGCGCTGTAATTGATGAGCAGTAGTGATGCAACGAATACTACTTTTACGAATACGAATACGAATATCAAACCTACTATTCGGTGAATACGAATACGAATACGAATATCTCGCCATGGTAATAAAAGACTAATTTATTTGATGAATTTCTATTCTCCTTATAATACAAATTTACAATAGGCAAACTTTCTATTCTCCTAATAATTAAAATTTACAATAGGCAAATTTTTATTTAATAAAACAAAAATTTGTAGATTTCTTTTTTCGGTCTGGATGTTTCCAGCTGTTGAAAAAAGTATTTCCGAGGCGACTGAACATGGCTTCACTGAAAAATATTTTTGGGCGAGTTTTTTCAGACTTGGAAAATGGACATCTTCTCGCCAAAACGCCAATGGATCGTCGTATTTTTACGTGCCGACGACCGACGCGCGTATTCGCCGAATACGAATATTCGGTAAAAATATTATTCGGCGAATACGAATATTCGTATTCGTATTCGATGCATCACTAATGAGCAGCATTAACGTCGGCAGCAGTCGACAGCATGCTTAAATCGTGTCGACTGCAAAATTAGACGCTTTTAAGCGTGCTGTCGTCTGCAGTCGAAACGTTTTAAGCCTGCCGTCGATTGCTGCGCGTGTGAAAGGACTACGGTCCCGACCCGGAATAACCCGGGTCCGACTCCGGTGGCCATTGCCTCGCCCATGCCATAAGCTTCATGATAAAATGACAGCATGACTAAATTACAGTAACTCGAGCAAGTAGTTCCGCTACTCTCCACTAGATTTCGCAAGCTTCTACGTTAACCCGGGCCAGAACCTGGGTCACATTTCCTAGGATTCGTGACAAAATGACGAGTTTCTTCAGTACTTCCTCAACATGTCGCTACTGTTCGCGACAAGTTTCTTTGGCTCTGAGCGAGCTGTCACCTCTCCCACTCTCTATCTCTCTCTCTCAACCCAACTTATCCTATGCGAGAAAGAGAAGTCACAGCGCGGACAGTTCTACCACAGTGTTCAGCATAGCAACTAACCCGGGCGAGTCCCCGGGCGGCGACAGCTTGGGCGGCGCGGCGGGTGCTCCGCCCTCGTACTGCGCGGCGGAGCGCCGCTGCGAGGCTGACGTCAGCGCGCGGGACCCTGCGGACGAGGGGCACGGTTAGAGGGTGCGTCGCAATCGGTTCAGCCGACTGTATTCTATTGATTTATGTCAAGTCACCAAGCGAGCTGTACTTTACGAGTTCTTCGTCTTCTTTTCTAATCTTAATTAATGGCTTTTCCAATCGCTTTCGAAGTTAATGTTGTCAGTGTATTTGAAACACCACGCGAGCAACTATAAAAAAACAATAAGCTATGTCGGATCATATAAAGCCCGCTGACGGACAGACAGACAGACGGACGGACAGCGGAGGCTTGGGAATAGGATCCCGTACGGAACTCTGAACTATACTAATTGTGAACTCACTGTCTGTGGCCTTGGGCTGCGCGCTCGTCGGTCTAGCCGCACCGCTTTGTACCTGGGAACAAAATGTATTTTTAATCATAAATGTAAATAATATTCAAGTACAGATATTGCTCCTGGCCCCATACTAGGATACCCTGTGTCGTGGGAACCAAAAACAGCGACATTACACACATAAAAACACCCAAGACCTGTAGATATTATTTATTTTTTCTCCATTCCCAGCCGTGATTCGACTAGTAGTTACTCAAATACGCGATTTACATTCCGTAGTCTTACTTAACTGACCGTACACTTAAGTACGTGATTTAATTACCTGCATTTGGGCGATCCGTGCCGTGTTCTCTTTAATAGAGGCTGAGTCGATTGTATTCTGCAAATGAGAGATCACATGAGCAACAATATAGTTTGGTGAGATTTTGCGGTTTTGGAGCTTCATATCGCTGTGTGTCGACGGAATGGCGCATGACAAAATGACAGTAACTCGAGCGAGTAGTTCAGCAACTCTCCGGTAGATGGCGTTAACTTCGATGCATTTCTACTTGTGGTTGTAGTAACGCATTGCTCGATATCTATTTGAGGCAAAACCCACAGACTTATTTACCGAGTTACACGAATACTTAGGTTAGATACACACCTGTCTTTTGAAATTGGATGTGGTGGTTGTGGAGGTAGCCGTAGTACTGTTAGCTGTTGTGGTCGCGTTCGCGCCCACTGCAAAAATGACACGCACCCACTATAGTATCAAGATACTAGGGCAGTCCTTCAAAAACCAGGACCGGAAACAACAAGTTATCATTTTACAGGCACTAGATAAAATTACATCAATATGGTAATAAGTTCATCGGATTTTACCAATTGTTGACAATTAATATTTGTTTACTGGTTATAACTACTATTACTAAAGTACGATCGCCGAGCAGGAAGAATTTCGGTCATTAACCTGTTATTACCTGTCTCTGTCGCGTGAATATATTAAAGTCACGATCGCTTTGACGGCGGTGATTACACCTGTGCGAGCGTGACGTGAATATATTTACGCGGGAGCGACAGAGACAGGTAATAACAGGTTAATGACCGAAATTCTTCCTGCTCCGCGATCGTACTTTAATGTTTTTACCCATAGAGCAAGCGGAAACACTTGATGCTAGTTAATGTAGCCCATTAATGCCCCCCCCACCGAGGGGTATGTAGGTAGGGGGCCTTTACCCGGAAGCGGAAAGATACGATACAAAATTATTAACAAGATAGAAATATTAAAACAGTTGTTAGAACAAAAATATATTTACATTACATACACACACACAATTGCCCAGATATAAATAAGTAAAGAAGCGTAGATATACAATAGGTACTTGAAGTGTATCAATATACAATAAAAAAAATAAAACCTTCATTACTGTTTCTTACCTTAGTAAGAGATATTTACACAGTATCAGTACAGCGACAGGAATATGATTGTGAAGTTATAAAAATAGTAAATAGAATCGACGCTCAGTCCCTCTGACGTCAGAACTAACGAACTTAACTGACAGCTCTTGTCCGGTTGCCATGTGGTTCTATTTTCAAACTCGTTTTTAGGGCTCCAAACCTTAAAAGGAAAAAAGGAACCCTTATAGGATTACTTTGCTGTCCGTCTGTCTGTCTGTCAATACAATTTCTCTCAGGAACGCTGGACTTGCCAAGTTGAAACTAATATCAATTACGCGGGTCTGTGGTCCCTTGAAGTTATGAAAAGTCTAACTTCTAGGTCAACGCAAAGTTACTGAATGTGCTTGATACTCGCAGGTCAACAAAAGCTGGGTTGACCTAGTATAGAATCATTAAACTTGGCGAGAACCAAGGACTTATAGCACAACTAAAGGGAACGTTAAGGAACACAACAGAAGTGTAATTTGTACAGAACCATCGGTGCCCGAGTCCTACTCGCTCCTGGCCGTCTTTTTATAATAAGTTTAGTTGTGACGTCTCTGGTATAGGAACAGATTCACACACACACACGAATGACACCTTATTCTGGCGAGTTTAGTTCTAGTTTCCGCCACCGCGTCTGTAAGTTGGTGGCTCTGTAATCTACTTACTACTTCCGCTGTAACAGCAGTAAGCTAGCTCCTTACCTGAAAATTAGCGTGCAACGAAAACCGCATGCAACCAGCAAGTGCTAAGAACGACGTGCTTACAGTTGGGCCTTGCACAATATTCATTTCTGTCGGCCGATGGTTACAATAAGACGGAGCAAACGCAGAATTTGACAAATGCCAATCGTTCGGATCAGAGCAAGAAATTACCGCAGAAAATGCAAATCTGCCCCACCCAGCCGTTTGTGTATTTCGTCATTTTGTCACTCAGCTGTCAAAAAAGCGCGGGACTCGTAGGTATTTTGGCGCCATTTTGTCTGTCATTCGAGTTGAATGCAGTGCAGTCAAATCGTGAGGATACTCGAACGCTGTGTAACAAATTCTGCGTTTTCTTCGTTTGCCGCAGGCTTTGAACCGCGACCGCGACTACCGGCATTACCTTGCGTCCGCAGCACCTCGGCGCCGCTGGAGGCCCGCCGCGAGTTGGCCGGGCGCGCGGTCGCGCTGATGGATCGCTGGACGGAGCGGTGCGACGGCGAGCCGGCCGCAGTGCCGCCGCCTAGAGTTTCATTTAATTCAAATTGCAGATATGCGTTCGCAGTGAATCTCGAAACGTTAACCACTATATCCATCCCTTTCTAGCCCACCAAAAAATGAATATACTGTCCTGAGGCCAAATAATTCAATGAATTCCGAACGCATAGTTTGCGGAAGCGGCAGGGGTAACAAATACGTCTAGGTTATAAAGCTGTAGGCTTTACAGTGTCCCCCCCACCTTAGGGTATTTTCCCCTAGATTTAGGGGATTTTTGAACGTTTAGGGGATTTTTGGGGTATAAAATTATTTAGGGGAATATTGAGAGTAAAAAATATGTCGGGGATTTTTTAGAGAAAGTTTTGATTTTCAGTTCGCAAAATAATTTAATGCGTGACTGCGTGTATCCGAACGTAACTTTGTGTGGTGATGTACCGTTCTCTATTGTACATGTATGAGTTAAGGACAACAACACTGAACAGTTGGAAGAAATGGAAACCCAAACAATGGACGCATTCCAAGAAATAATATACCTATTGTGTTATATTTTTAGAATAAATTATTAGGGAAAACTTTTTGAGAAGTGCATATACTGCATATGCTTAATTTAGGGAAAATTCACAATTATCATCAGTGAAGATCAAAATCGGAGGGTGGCAACACTGGCTTTACTAGGAGTTAGGAAGAGAATGACCCATCGTGTAGTCTAGTGAGTAAAATGATAATACTTTACGCGCCTATCGATAAGGTAATCGAGCGTTTATTCCAACCCATTGGCACAGTCACAGCGGGCTTAGTACCTCGAACATCGATAACGATATCTTTGCGATTACTATCGCAGGCCTGATCGAATTGGTGCAATCGGATCGTCGATAAAAATTACAGTTCAAAACAAATACTTGTCCTTCAAACGCCAATTTCAAAGGTATCAGTATCGATGTTGGAAATAGACCATAAGGCCGTAGGTTCAACAGAGCATTCTGTAAACACCAATCACGTTTCTGCCTTTTTGTACAATAATAAGCAATAAAAACAAATGATTCGCAATTTCTAATATACCAACATGTGTATGTGTGTGTAGCTACATAAATAAAATGAACAATGCAATGGGCACCAGGACAATTCAAGACAACACGGATTTTTCCTCTAATATGAATAGTATTGTATAATGATAAAGCTTGCCCCAAATTATTAGGTTTTAAGCGTAGCTAATGATGTCAAGACGATAACTAACACGAAGTTATTTTAATAAAAGTGTTTCGATTTCATCGAATAGATAGGTATATATTTTCTCATCACTGTACTGATTGAAACAGAAAGATAGGGATAAGGGATAGCCAAATAAGGGATTATAAATAATGTTGCTCTTATCAAAACTTATAGTTTAACTTGTTGATCCCGTAACCCCTTGAAAATGGACTCCAAGCTTTCTGTACACTATCAGTTAGTATGTGCAGAGGTGCAAGTGTGTAGCGCGCTGCACACTGTCACACTGTGCACACTGAGTGTCGCGTGAGCGAGCGAGCGAGACAGCGAGACAGCGAGCGTGGTACAGTACGATCACTTTACCACTCGACACACGAAAGTGATCAAGATGTCCTGCAAACTTAACTTGGCAGAGAGGTGTATCCTGAAGAGTATGTAAGGAACATATCTGACAACAATTAATTGATTTACGATATAAAAACCACAAACAGCCCAGAAGTGTTGCTGTCCCGCTCGTTCGTTAGGTAGCTACGCTCGCTGTCTCGCTCACTCGCGTCGGCGACACCACGCCTGCAGTTGCGGTTGCGGTATTTCGTGTCTAACTGCAGTATAGTACTGAGGGTGGTGCGTGGTGTGGAGTGCGTGTAGTGTGTACATACCGGCGTTGTGCGAGTTCGCGTTCGGCGCCGCTGCGTTCGAGTTCGCGTTCGCGTTGCGGAGTGACAGCGACGAGCCCGACCGACTGCCGTCAGACTCCGGCTGCGAACACGATAGCCACGTTTGAACAGGTTTTGGGGATAAGTGGACATGTTACTGGCAATTTGTATAATGTAGGTATTCTATATCTTACATGTTCAAACTGACACGAAGGATATAGGGGGTGAGCTAAGCGAACTTTTCACCTAAGCTACCGCAGTGTTTTGCCCTGACATTCTACCAAAATCTATTTATTTTACACATTGCCGGTGGCCAAGTGGGTATTCTATGTAATCCCTGGGCATGTATATATTACCTAGGTAGAGTATGTAATGGACATTCATATTAATAACATTTCATACATTGCCTGAACGCCTCAGGTATTATCTATATTGCCTAGGTATTATATATAATACCGGATTAAACAGATTGTCGGTAACAGACATATCTAAAGATCTCTGCCATTTCTACTAATTAAATTGTACTTAAATTACTGGCTAGGCTGGCTTCTGCCACCCCTCATGAGACAAGGCGTGATGCTACTTAATTTTATACTAATTATCCATTTTTTCATTTTTAGGGTTCAGTATCTTAAAAGGAAAAATAAACCCTTATGAGACAACTGTTACGACCGGTATTTTTTTCAGGAACGCGTGGAAGTATCGAGTTCACATTAAAATCAATTACGCAGGTCTGCGGTGCCTTGTAGTCGTGAAAAAATGTTACTTGGTGGTCAACGCAATCAAAATATACCGCCATTTATGTCACAAGTTTGCTGAATTTGCTTGATTCTCGCAAGGGAATCATTAGGCATTATAGCACAAGAATAAATAAACAGAAAACCGCAAATTTGCACTTATTGAATAAAAAACTTGTATGGGTTTCCACTCACGTCTGTGCTCTTGCGTCCTAACAGCAGGTACGTGGCGAACACGTCGTCGTACTTCGCCTCGGCGAGCGAATACTCGATCTCTTGCCGATTGAAGCCGAGGCACACCAGCGCCTCTGTGGAAGCACGCACAACGGTTAGCGCGTCTGTCGCGTGATAGTGAAACAAACTCGATTCACAAGTTAAGAGCGGTGTTCCAAAAGTCGCGGGCAATTTTTCAGGTTAACAACATTCACCTCGGCGGGCGGGATTTTAGCAGGAACGCCTCTCGTATTTGAGCAAGCCTGTATTAAGTTTTTTGATGCCGAATACATAAACATCGGAAGTTCTTGAGGAGTTTCTGATATTTGTATGTAAACGTCATCCATCACATACAAAATACCTTTAGAACAATTCATGCTGGAGTTTCTTGACAGGGTTATATAGTGAAGTTGAAATCTAGTCTAGTTGAGATTATAATACTATGTATAATTACTATACCTATGTTTTTGTATCTATGATACGCCTTAAGCTCTACAGGAAGTATCATATGTTGATACTTTTTTATCATGCTCCTTGTATTATTGTAAAAAATAAGTATTTTTAGTAGAGTACCTACAGTTCTTTGAAGATTTAGTTCTCCAAGAGATGAATTTTTATATCATGCATTTTACTTTTAGGGTCTATCTAATAAATAGATATGTAAAAGATTATCAGTAGGTACAGAAGGGGCCTACACTATAATAATATTTCTAAGAACAACATGCTTATAAATAACATTTTACATAGCTAACATCAAAATTCACAACACAATTTTATATAAAAAAAAAAAAAATGTCGTGCATTTTTTTAAAGTAACCTAAAATCACGCAACAATAACGAAAATGGATCAGCAAACTATCGGTACACGGATTAAAATCCAAAATTACTCAGATTATTGGGCGTAAAAACTCTATGCATCAAACCTCAATCATTTGTGAAACAAACGCTATAAAAATCATTGAGGTTTTAAAGTAAGCTCGATTATGTTTTATACGCCGTAATATTATGAATTAATTTTGCTTCAAACTCTGCAAAAATACATTGGTAAGCTTTTTCGCCCTCGATTCAAATAGTGGGATTGAAAACGGTGGACACTTGTCTGGATATTCTGGGTTCGAAGCCCACACGCGCAATCAAACGTTACTGTTAATGTACGTATTTTTACTTATGTAGTCCCACAGTAGTGTGGTGTTTCACTGTTCGACTTTTGCCAATTTCTAGAGCGAAAAGCGTCCCACATTTTCTCATTATATGTAATGAAACACCCACAATGAAATATTAAAATTCCTTGCAAACCAATTTCCTCTGCCTTAAACAATCTACCGGACTCAAGATCTATGAAACTGATAAGCAGGCTTCTCAATAAGTTACCGGCGTCAGATTAAAACATCCACCATTTTAAATTCCACAACTCATCGAGTCGAAAAGCCAATCCAATCAACTAAGTCTCGACATCGATATATAAAATATAAATGAATACGCTTTGCTTCGCAGTCGACGTACCAACTTGCGCAGTGTTGAGTTTTGTTGTCAAGTCAGTACGCATGAAATAAACGTTATGACATAGTCTTAATATGGAAAAGCAATGGTTGTAGGTAATATTTGGGGCTCGGGGATAACAATGGCCGATTTGATACTTGCTAAGTTACAAATGAGTGAGGGTAACTCATCATTTATAATGGTAAGTTTACAAGTTAACAAATCTGACACAAGTCAATTTTAGCGTCATTTCGCTTGACGATAAATTCGTTCAAGCATGTAATATGTACATGAATAATTATAAAGAAAGTACTGTACGGTGTACTGCCACCGTAGCATTAGTTGTAAGTAATTGAGGTCACACGGGTTGCCTGCTTTACCTATCAATCATTATTACCAGTTCACGTACGGACAGCAAGCACACCGTGTGGCTCATATCAATATCATTCTATCATAATTATTCGTGTGTTAACTAATTGTTCTTAATCAATACAAGACTTTTAAACATATCGATTCTATCATTTATCATATCAATCAATATCAAGAGTGCACGGCCCGAAGCCGTACATCTTTTTTGGTCCTTCGAAACCGTCGCGTCGCGTGGAACATTTGACATACTTTGGACCTCCGGCGTGTAAAAGCGTACGTCATATTTGTGAATACGAATAGTGATTGTGCGTGGACGGATCAGAATCAAGTGACTATCAAGGATTATTAAACTATCAGTGCGCGTTCGATTCAAGCAAGGAATCGAATCGTATAATCAATAGCAATCAAGTGCGACGGGCTAGCTCAAGCAAGGAGCTACTGTCAGTGGGGCGAGGATCAGTAGATTCTCATTCCGGCACATCAGCATCTTCAACGGCCCGGCTTAATCAAGGAGCTGCCGCTATCAGGGAGCGGAGGCAGCAAGGCGCCCGTTCCAGCTACTCAATCAAGGAGCAGCAGACGAGGAGCGAAGATAACAGGATTATCGTTTCATCTTATCTCGTCTGATCAAGTAAGAGATTTCCAATTTTAACTCTTATTATCAAGCAGCATGGACGCAGAAACCATGAATCTGATCAGCAAGCAGCAGGAATTAGAGAGAGCTATGGATAAGCTCCTCGAAAATTTCAAAAAGGACGGTCGCGATAGGAAAACTTCTTCTTATTTAAAAAAGCGCGTTAACACTTTATCTGACTATTGGAATGAATTCCAAGTAAATCATATTACTCTTTGTGGTGAAACCGATAAAACCCATCAATATTATTCAGAAAATTACTACGAGGTAGTCAGGCAAAAGTACTTAAGCATCAAGGACATCTTGGAAAATTATCAAGATTTACAAGCCGACGTGGTGAAGCAAGTTGCACCAGCGGCGGCGGGGGGAGAGCAAAACCAAGATCAATTTGGCGAGCCGATGATATCAACAGGAAGCAACAGCAAGACGGATGAGATGCTGCGGAAGCAAGCAAGTAACTTCCGAGCATTCCAGCGCACTGTCTCCAACATCAATCTGGAGACCGTATCAGAAAAGTGGGAGTTAGAAGATCTGCTTAGTACCATCGGCGAGCGTTGGAAAGTTATCGACAAAGTTCACTGGGAGTTAGATAGTGAACTTGAGGGCATAGATCAAGACTATGAGAGGTCGTTCACGAAGTCGGAAACTATCTACAATAACATCAAAAGAGCAATCAATAGCAAACTGTGGTCAATGGTGCACCGCGAGCGATCAACCCCGAAGATAGACATCCCGACATTCAACGGCCAATTTAATCAATGGATACCGTTTAAGGATCTATTCTCGGAAGCGATACATAATAATCCATCACTTAGCAATGCACAAAAGATGCAGTATCTCAGGAGCAAGCTGAGAGACGAGCCGGAGAGATTAGTCTCACATCTCCAGATAAGCTCGAAAAATTATGTAACCTGTTGGGACATTTTGACTGCAAGATATGATAACAAAAAGAAAATTGTCAACTCTCATGTCAAAATTTTAATGAGTTTGCCAGTCATACAGCAAGCTTCAGTCAATGCTATCAAACGCATGCACGACACAACGGTCGAGTGTCTAAATGCCGTAAAAAACCTGGGTGGTGACATAGCCAACGACATATTACTTGTCTATATATTATCAGAAAAGTTGGACTCAGATACGCATGATGACTACATCGATTACATCAAGGCCCCAAGGGAGCTGCCATCACTTAATGAGTTTCTGGAGTTCCTGGAAGGAAAGTTCACCAGCCTGGAATTCTCCCGAAGGAAGCAAGAAAACCCTTTGCAGAAACAAATTCATAATCAAGGACATCAATCATCATCAAAATATCACAATCAAAAATACGATCGAGTTAACAAACAAGCATTTAGCAGTAGTCGAGTGCCTACAGTTTCGCAACATGGGAAGCAGCGCTCTCAATATAATCTAGAACAGTTCAAATGTCCACTTTGCAAGAATAATGAACATGGCATTTATTTTTGTAAGAATTATTTAGAGTTGACGCCACAAAAGAAACGCAGTTTGGTACAAAAACTACATTTATGCCAAAATTGTCTTTATGACCATGGAGGTAAAACATGTTTCTCGGAAAAGCGATGCCAAACTTGCCGTGGGTTTCATAATAGCACTCTTTGTGAAGCGTTCAAGCAAGCCCATAACAACTCGTCCGGCCCTACGAATGATCAATCACAGCAAGGGAGAAGTAACACACATGTATCATTGCAACGAGAAGTTCCTGAAGTCTTGTTGACCACAGCGATGTTACAAATTCAAGGATCGGACGGGAACTATCATATCATGCGGGCCCTTCTCGACCAGGGCTCACAAACATCCCTTATCACGGAAAATGCAGCTCAACGTTTAGGCCTGCGACGTCAGAGATGCAAAGGGGTGATATCAGGAGTTGGAGTCAAAGAAAGCAGCTGTAAGGGGATGATGAGCATAGCATGCAAAGCCATCAACAGCAAATACACTTTTAATTCGGAAGTTTACATTATGAAAACTCTCATTAACAATCTGCCTAGTTTTACATTCGACAAGCCGGCGTGGTCACATATCTACAACATCAGTTTAGCAGACCCGGAATTTCACATTAGTCGCCCGGTGGATATTTTATTTGGGGCGGACGTATACTCTCATATCATCATGGAAGGTATATGTCGAGCAGATCAAGGCCAGCCCATAGCTCAGCAGACGCGCTTGGGGTGGATTTTATGCGGAAACGTCCAAACGTTCCAGTGTAACGTCGTCCTAAATAACATCGAGGACATTCAGAGATTCTGGGAAGTAGAAGACATCACAGAGCCATCAAGTTTATCATCAAGTGATCAACAGTGCGTCGACTTCTACAAGTCTACCACCACACGTCGGGAGGATGGAAAATATGAAGTTCGGCTCCCCCTAAAACCGAACTTTGAAGAGAATCTAGGCTCATCAAAATCAAAAGCGATTGCCCAGTTTCGTAGTCTCGAACGCAAATTCGACCGAAATCAAAATATAGCAAAAGATTATAAATTATTTATTGCGGAATACCTATCGCTAGGCCATATGACGCCGGCAGTAGGTAGCGGTAAATTGGAATATTACCTACCGCACCATCATGTAACTCGAGCCGATTCGACGACTACAAAATTACGAGTTGTGTTCAATGCAAGTATGAAGACGTCATCGGGTCAAAGTTTGAATGACTTGATGGAGAGGGGCCCAAATTTGCAGCAGGATTTGCAAGCACTGATTATCAAGTGGCGTCAGTACGAGTTTGCATACACCGCGGACATTGAGAAAATGTACCGTCAGATTTGGGTCAATGAGCAAGATCAAAAGTATCAGAAGATCATTTGGAGAGAGTCCCCGTCAGCAAGCATACAGGAATACGCTCTATCCACAGTCACTTATGGCACAAAAGCAGCACCATTTTTGGCCATGATGACTCTAAAGCATTTAGCTCACGAGCAGAAAGAGAGCAAACCAGAGAGTGTAGCAGCAAAAGTTCTCGAGGAAAACTTCTACATGGATGACCTAATTCATGGCTCGCACTCGGTAGCAGCAGCACAGGATCTACAGAAGGAGTTGATATCTCTACTGCAGTTCGCAGGATTCAATTTAAGGAAATGGAGCTCAAACACGAAAGAGCTCCTGAAAAATGTTAGCTCCAATGAAAGCTTCGATTTCAAGCAGGCGGAATCAACGAAGACTTTGGGGTTATCATGGAACCCTCAGGAAGATTATTTCACCTTTTTATCAAAGATTGAATCATCAGCAGCAAAATATACCAAAAGGACTCTTCTGTCGGAAATATCGAAGTTATTCGACCCCTTGGGCTGGCTATCACCGGTATCAACCAAACTCAAAATCCTGTTCCAATCTGTTTGGAAATCGGAGCTCCAGTGGGACGAGAAACTTCCGGAAGATATTACAGCAGAGTGGATCAAAATAAAATCAGATATCCATAACATCGACAAGGTAAGACTTGCCAGATGGTTGGGTACAAAAGAGCAAGATGAAATACAATTACACGGATTCTGCGACGCATCTATCAAGGCGTATGCGTGCGTTATTTATTGTAAAATCGTGAGAAACGGGGAGCAACAAGGTTCCACCGTGCTGGTGGTCGGAAAAGCAAGGCTCGTACCAGTGAGCAAAGATGTGTCCTTACCAAGGCTAGAGCTTTTAAGTGCACATCTACTATCAAGACTAATGGAGAAAGTTACGCAGTCTCTATCAAGTTACAGTATCAAGACGTTCGGCTGGAGCGACTCAATGGTAGCCCTGAGTTGGATCAAGGGTGACCCAGGGCGATGGAAATCATTTGTCGCAAACAGGACGAAGCAAATAATCAAAGTAATGCCTGCAGCGTGCTGGCGTTACGTCAAATCAGCCGAAAACCCAGCAGATTGCGCCAGTAGAGGTGTAACCGCCACACAACTAAATGAGCATTCCCTGTGGTGGAATGGACCGGCGTGGCTAGTAAACTATCAAGCAGAGAAACAGGAGCAACCAGTTTACGAGACACAGGAAGAAATCAAGAGTCCGGCGACACAGCATCAGGTGAATGCAGTCACTCAGCAAGATTGTGACGTCATCAACTACCTGTTGATCTCTTACAGCTCGCTTACAAAAGTCGTAAATGTACTAGCATGGGTATTACGGTTCATATCAAATAGCAAGCATCAAAGTCCAACAAAATCATACCTAACTGTCGCGGAATTAAATAAAGCAAGAACATTTATTATAAAATATACACAGCAAAAAGAATTCGGAGCAGAAATAAATGAATTGCAGCAAAATCAACACGTATCCGCAAAAAGCAGGCTCAACAGTTTGAATCCATTTTTGGATAGCAACGGCGTGCTTCGCGTCGGCGGACGATTGCGAAATGCATCGATCAGTGACGACATGAAATATCCGATTGTCATACCTAAAGATAGCCGCTTCACTGAGTTATTAATAGATCAAGCACATAAACTCACTTATCATGGAGGAGCGCGACTAACTTTGAGTTTCATCAGGCAACGATATTGGATTGTCAGTGGAATCAGGACTACGAAAAAATGGATTCGACTGTGCGTCGTCACGTTAAAAACCAAGAATGGGTACATGAAGCGGCCGATTATCAAGTTGTCGGTACTGCCAACAGGCAAAGACTCTGATGGTAGCGAATCAAATCAAGTATCGCAACCCACCACCATCAACGAAACAACCAACTGTGTCACATTTCAAAACAAACCTATCAAGCAACAAAAGGGGTATAGTTTCGTTTCATTGGCAATGGCATTAATGACGTTTATGACACTGATATCAAGTTCACAGTGCATGACTAATGTCACCAAATTAAGAAATCAACAAGGACTTTATTTGGACAAGGTTTCGAACATGCAACTTATTACAGAAGACTGGAAAATCATCATGTACTACGATTTACAACCGTATTGGGAAGGCATTAAAGCATTGAGTGCCTACCAAGATCATTTGAAGCAAGCATGTGCACTATATCAAGCAGACAGGGATTCCCGCTATGACGTAGTAATACTCCAACTACTACACGGATTCTCCGAACTGCAATACTACAATGAACTTCTCCTGACGCAGCACTCCGGCGGCGCCGGCACGCGCGCGTCGCTACCTAGACAGCGACGCGGGCTTATCAATGGTGTCGGGTATCTAACAAATACACTGTTCGGAGTATTGGATGACCGGTTCGCCCAACAATATCAGCAAGACATAGAATTAATTCGAAATAATCAAAATCATTTATTAGCCATGTGGAAGAATCAAACATCGGTTATCGAAGCAGAATATAGCGTTTTGAGTCGCTTAGAACAAGTAATGGAGAAGCAACACAAGCAGATCAATAAGCATTTAAATCAAATCAATAATAAATTAGGCAAAATGGATATAGAACTCCAAAATGTCGAGCGAAGCCAAGAGCTATGGCTATCGCTCTCTATAGCAAACCACTTCTTATCAAATCTAAAAGCCATTCAAGAACAATTGTTGGACATTACCACAAATGTTTACAAGGGGAAAACTATCATTCATCTATTGCCGCCAGATCATCTTCATCAACAGTTGACAATTATATCTGGCCACTTATCATCAGACATGACGTTGCCCGCTGGAGAGAATCAAGACTTGAGACAAATATATCAGCTTCTCTCAGTCAAAACCAAAATGATGGAAAAGTATCTCATAATGGAAATAAAAATCCCATTACTAAACAGAGATACCTACGAAATATTCAAAAGCATATCAGTCCCACAGAAAATTAAACAACAAATGGTCAACGTCATACCAATATCAGAATACCTAGCAATTAATTTAAAGAAAGACGCCTACTTATCAATCTCGGAAGTAGATGTCAAGGAATGTCTACATCAAGCATTTAGAGATACCTATTTATGTCGGAGCAGGAAGCCGATTCGCCAAATGAATAAAGATCAAGATTTATGCGTAGCAGAGCAGCTCTCAAATTCATGTCAAACCGTTTCAAGCCCGTGCTCTAATAAGTGGGTCGAAATGAATAAGCTGAATCAGTACCTTTATTTCTGCTGTGATATATGTCAGCTGAGAGTCATGTGCGGCGATCAAGTGTCGGCGCAACAGCTGACAGCTACTGGGATCATTAGCATTGATCAAGGATGCATAATCAAAACCAATGAGGTCACTTTACATGGCCATAAGCAGGACTACAGCAGATTAGACGCTGAAGTAAATTTGTTGATCCCACAAATATCACCCATTAACAACATTATCAACGTACCAATATCAACCCATTTAAGTGCAGAAGAAACAGAGGATAGCCGACCGATTCAGGAGTTACAGGATATTAAAGACAATATCAAGATGATAAAGGATAACTCAGAACTATCAAGCAGAATTTCTTATCATGAAGTACACCACTATATAGCAATTTATGTGTTGGTGTGTATCGTATGCGCTGTAGTAGCAGTGCTGTGTTGGAGACGACTGCAGCAGCAGCGACGTCGGCCCCGGCAAGGACCTCGCGCAGGCGCAGAGGAGGCGGCGGCGCCCGAGTCTCGACTCGGTGCTCAGTCCGCCGCCCCCGCCACCCGCCCCGCCCCGGGGCCCAGCAGTGTGAGCAGTGTGTGTGAAAAGTGCGCGAGTGTCAGTGTTAATGAGTCCGATAAGCATATTAAGAAACAAATCAGTGAGCAAATTGAGATGAAAAGTTGTGTTAAAAAACCAATGAGTGCTAGTAAAACAGACAAAGCGTCGTCACCGACTTTCACTAGATCTTATAAAAAATCATTATCAATGAGACTTTAGTAGTATAAGTATCTACCCAGCATTGGTTAAATTGTTTTTATATCATAATTTTACATAAGTTTACATTTCATGTTTAGGTAGAGATTAGTTTTAAATGAACTTAGTTTGTACCTAATATAAAATCATTTCTTAGCAAGCTTTATATCAAGTTGCATACCTACATCAAGCAAATAGGTATTATAGGAACATTAGCATTATATCATTTTTAGAGTAGTAATCGAGTAATTTTCTTTGAAGTGTTATTATTCCTTTTCTGCCCTCGGGAGCATGTACGGTGTACTGCCACCGTAGCATTAGTTGTAAGTAATTGAGGTCACACGGGTTGCCTGCTTTACCTATCAATCATTATTACCAGTTCACGTACGGACAGCAAGCACACCGTGTGGCTCATATCAATATCATTCTATCATAATTATTCGTGTGTTAACTAATTGTTCTTAATCAATACAAGACTTTTAAACATATCGATTCTATCATTTATCATATCAATCAATATCAAGAGTGCACGGCCCGAAGCCGTACAAGTACAATAAGGAAGTCTTTTTTATTTAGCTCAAACGAAAACCGTGAATGAGCTTCTCTCCACCATAAAATCATCGACAAATTTATACTATAATTTGCGCGTGCACAGTCATTTCTGTGGTTAATATTTCTGGTGGTTTGTACTTACGTCGTCAATGCGTCCATACGGGGACTATTTTTTAAAAACATTGTCCATAGAATTGACATGTCTGACGGATTGTGCTTATTATTAAACGATATAAAATAAAATAAATTTGATGCGCGTAACCACAGATCGCTTGCGCTAAAATCAACCAATTGCGCTAAAAAATAGCGGCTGAGTGACAATGACATGACAATGGCGTTACTATCGATTCATCTGCAGAAACCCTTCATCATCATCATCTCATCCTCTTACCCCTCAGAAGGGGGTTAGGTTAACAAAGATGTCTTGCGTCCTAACAACCATCCACCACACGTCGGCCATACTCGCCAACACAACTTCCACAACCATCGCTTGCTATCCAAGCGAGGCTCGCTCAGCCAGGATACATATAACAGATGCCTACCTAAAGTTCCTGTTTCTGGTTCCATCGACACGAGAATGCCTCTGGCCTTCCTCTCAGACATCACATCCTTGTGTTCCCACACTGGACCAATGGCAATGATATAAAGACCACCACAGTCACGTGCCACTTCGAGCGGATTAAATTTACCTGTAGATACCTAAACTTCCTGTTTCTGTTTCTTATAACAGACACCTAAACTTCCTGATTCCAGTTCCCACGAACTGAGTTTCCTAGTGTGGGGCCAACGGCAACGTTATAGATGCCCCCCTAACATGCCGCTATCATGCCCGCTGACTATGAGCTGATGTCCGCTCGTAAAATCTCCTCCCATATATATCATAAACACATATATATCGTCCAAAAGGGCAAATTGCAGGTAGAAAGCCTTCAGCATATACCGAGGCCATGGCTCACAGTTAATTCTTAGACAGATAACTGTAAACACAAAGGGGTTGTTTTTAGTCCGCATACCACACGAGCTCAATATGTGGGGACCCGGACAGTCAGGGAGGTCTGACTCCTGGGCATGAGTAATTCCATTTTTTCCTCTCCAACAAAAAAAAAAAGAAAAAAAAAAGGCAACGTTATAGAGACCATCATCGTCACGTGTCACTAACCCGGCATTTTGTCAGCATAGCAACCATCCCTACCCCAACGACCTAAGCTAAATGCAGATAATTATACTAGAAAGGACGGCAGACCATCATTGGTGCGTCATTTGGTGCGATAATTTTCAAAAATCCCCAGATAACTTTCCAGGAAAATCTACCAAAGCAACGTCACAGAGACCACCATTGTCACGTGTCACTAACCCGGCATTGTGTCAGCACCACCAACCATCCCTTCCCCAACGAAACCTAAGCTAACCTGTCCAAAAACAGTTACCTATCCGCTTGTGGTCCTTGAAGTCCTGCGCGGGCTCCACGTACGGCCTCAGCTCGTCCTCCTCGTGGCCCGTGTTCATCCACTTGTCGCGCATGATCGCCTCGAGCGAGGCGCGCTTCGCCGGGTTGAGCACCAGGAACTTCTTGAGCAAGTTCTCGCAGTCCGTCGACATGTAGAACGGTATTCTGGAAGCGGAGCCAACACGACATTGTTATCACACGGTTTGTCCCAAACTACCACATTGGCGACTCAAAGTTCAAATTTCTTTATGGTTATGTTTAAGAGATAACCAAAAACGCACCTATTTTCCTACCAATAAATTCGAAGTGACTGCCAGAATGGTGAATGAATGTGGTGGAATTTATTTCCACCACATTGTGTTTGGATAAATGATCACCAAACCTCTTTTTTAAGTTTTGAGTACTTAAGTTTATGTTTTAAGTATTTTTTGTTGTTCTTACATGTTCAACCTAACACGTAAGCTACCGCAGTATTTTGCCCTGATATTTTTTGCAACTTTTGGTGTTCATTTATCCATTTTGGGTAGAAAAAATATATTTTGGTCATCATTATATTTGTTTTGTTGCCTTTCTTTATTAATGTAGATATTTACATACACTTAGCAAACGTCATTTGTTGCCTCTTCTCTATAAAAAATCACTGTGGGATAAGAGGGGCGTTGAAACTCCTCTTTTAAAAATTGCTTGTATTTAACTAATACAAATATTACGATATTAATTATTATAATTAATAAGCTGGAATAAATAATTACAAAATTATGAACAGCAAGGTCTGTGTTGATCTAGATTAACACCATACAGTCCCGTCATTTAAGTAATCTTGGACATCGTGATATCCCTTTTTTGACATAGTCGCTTTGACATGGTTTTTATATTGCTCAAAAGGCAATTTCAAAATCTCCAGAGATCTCTTGTTGTAGTAGAGAATGCACTGACCTTTAAAAGAATTTACCTTCGCGAGTCTAAACCGGGAAAGCTATTCAGGAACAGTGAATAAGTGTTCGAGTTCAGATAAAATGAACCTTATGTCATTGTACATAAGAGTCACTGACAGTTCGATTCGCATACTTTTTCGACGCGTAAATATTCCTGCTTCGTACACTGAATGTTCGATTTTGACAGGTATTGCGATTGATGTCAGAAATACCGAATAAAGCTAATGTTCGCCAACTTCAAAATACTTCAAATTGACGTTGACCAATCAGAACTGTCATCTAAAGCGAATCGAGATGAATTGAAAGAGGTTTGTAGGAGTAAATAGATGTTTATTGTACTAAAGTTTGGATAGAAGAGAGTCTAATTATCCGCAGTATAATCTTATATAGTCTTACAAATAAGGAGTCACACACACAGTCATACATGTCTATGTCGCTATGTCCGCACACTTCACCTCCCACGGAAAATTAAAAAAAAATACATGATTATATTTTTTTTTCTAAAACTAACTCTAAATATTTCATAATGCTTGTATGTACGGTTTCGTTCTATTTTTATGAACAATTTCAATTTTCCCATCTTTTACAATTTTTACATTGACATCTAAATCTTCAACAACCAAATATGGGCCTAAATAAATATTCTGTGTCTTATCACCCGAGGGGTTTCTTAACAATAACATACTGTCTTTCTTATAGTATACTGGATATACATTTTTATCATAATTTTCCTTCCTAATTACCTTACTTCTAATTAAGTTTTCCCTAGCATCCTTTTGGGAAACTTGTAACCTATACTTAAACTCTAACGGATAACTGTCATGATTATACAATGGGTCCACTATATTGTTACTTAAATTACTAGGAAGATTACATATTTTGCCAAACACTAATTCATGAGGCGTATATTTCGTTTCAGAATGAACTGTATTGTTATAGGCAAAGCACCAGTATGGCAACCAGTCACTCCACTGATCAGGCTGATTGTTTGACATGATTCTTAAATACGCACCCATAACTTTGTGGCTATTCTCTAATGCACCGATCGTCTCGTGATGATATGCCGTAGACGTCATCTGAGTTATATTCAAGAGCTTACATACCTCCTTCATTGTGCTCGATACAAACTCGGTACCACGATCCGTTGCTATTTCTCTCGGTATTCCGTATTTCAGCATGAATTTTTCCACGAATGCGCGTGCCACACTTACCGTATCCTTTGTTTCAAGAGGAAACGCCTCTACGTACTTTGACAGGTCACATTGCAAAGTCAATATATAAGCAAATTTATTCGCATCTTTGTTTATAGGTCCAACTATATCCAAAAACACCTTATCAAATGCACACTTAGCTGTAGTTGTTACTACCATAGGTTGTTTTGTGTTCACTGAATACTTTTGTTTTTGACATTTACTACATTTGGCTACAAAATCTCTAACATCTTTCTCTATCGTGTTCCAATAATAATATCTTTTGATGTTATTAGCCATTCTCCTAATGCCTGCGTGGCCACTTGTAGGCAATAAGTGAAAGTCATTTATTATGACACGTCTATCGTCGAGATTGTCTATTCTTTGTACTCCCCTTATTATACATACTCTTGGTCCGGACCATTTGGGAATACTTTTGATTTCTTGGGTTAACCCTTCTATAAATCTTTCATTTTCTTTACATTTCACTATGCATATTTCCTTTATATTCAATCTTTCACAAAATGATCCAAATTCTTTCACCATAACGGCTCGCGTTGATAATGATAAAGAAGATGGCTTTGTAAAGATAGTCGACGTGCTTTCTATATAAATAAAATATTTATTCTCTTCTGTCAAAAGTCTCTCTTTCTTCATTTTCTGTATATCTTTCTCTGTTCCTATCCGAAGTTCTGTGTAATTGTTCGGCTTTTTGAGTATATCCACAACTCTCGGATGATCTGTCCTCGAATCAGTGTCTATATCATCCACCGACAAATTATCACGTTCTTTATCCTTTTCTTCTTGCATTCTTCTCTTTTGTCCTCTTGTCATAACATTCATAACTTTTTCATTCATTTCCTTTAACTGTTCTGACGTAACAATCACGCGCGACAATGCATCTGCAGCTACATTGTTGCACCCTTTCACATATTCTACAGTAAAGTTATATTCTTCCAGACATAACCTAAATTTCAATAACCTACTTGATGGATCACGCATGTTGAAAAGATACACTAACGGTTTATGATCAGTCTGTATTTTGAATTTCCTTCCGAAAAGATATGGGCGAAAATACTTTACACTCCACACTATTGCCAAAAGTTCCTTTTCAATAGTGGGGTAATTTTTCTCTGCCTTATTTAAACTACGACTAGCATATGCTATCGGTCTGCCGTCACTATTGCTTAATACAGATCCTACTGCTATGCCGGACGCATCAGTTTGTAAAAGAAACTCATTTTCACTATTAAAATTCGGATATTGTAGAACTGGGTGATTCATCAATGCCTTTTTTAAATCATGGAATGCTTCTTCACATTCACTAGTCCATCTATATTCTGCATCCTTCTTCGACAGTTGATTCAAAGGATATGACACCTGAGCAAAATTTGGAATAAATTTTCTATAATAGTTTGCGAACGCCACAAATCTTTTCACTTCATCACATGTTTGTGGTCGTGGATAATTTTTCATAACCTCTATTTTTCCTGGATCAGGTAGAATACCTCTTTCTGAGACTACATGACCTAAATACAAAATTTCCTTTTTGAGAAATTCGCATTTGGTTGGATTCAATTTTAAATTAATTTTTCGTAGTCTGCTAAAAATATCAAGCAAGTTATGATTGTGCTGATCCAAATTTCTCCCAAATACTACCAAATCGTCAAGATATACCAAACATTTTTCATAATTTAGACCTGACATTGCTACAGTAATCATACGGGAAAAGGCTGATGGACTTGTTTTTAGTCCCATCGGTAGTCTCTTCATTTGGTACTGACTTTTCGAACTTGTGAAGGCTGTACATTTTCTGCTTTGTGGTTCTAATTCAACTTGATAATACCCCTGATAAAGATCTAAATGGCTGAAATACATTGCTCCTGAAAGTGAATCTAAAATATCGGTGATGTTGGGCAATGGGAATTTATCATCTTGAATTTGTTCATTGAGCTTCCTGTAATCTATTACTATACGCCATTTCTTTTCACCATTTGCATCAGACTTTTTCGGCACTAATAATAAAGGACTCGACCATTCACTACGAGTCTCTTCTATAATATCATCATTTAACATTTTCTGTATTTGGTTATCAATTTCAGATTTTTGTGCATGTGGAAGCCTATACTGCTTTGTGTAAACTGGACTACAATTTGATTTTAATTGAATTGTTTGCCGGTATATTCCGGTACAAGTTAATTTGTCTCCTTCTAAATGAAATACGTCCGGGTATTTTGCGCAAATATTTTCTATTGATATTTGTTCCTCTTTATTTAATCCATCAAGTTTCAAACACCTAAATAATGTCTTCACTCTATCAGAATTCATCACTGGTCTTTCGTACGCACACACGTCATATTCATTCAGACTACTCGTATTTATAGTAAAATAACTCAAACTCACACTTGTATCTCTTGTGTTCAAGATTTTTATTGGTAGCCTACCGTCACTTGGCCTTGATACCATACTAGCCAAAAACACACCCTCGCTCAACTCTTGTGCCAACAATACGCAATCATCATTCCTATCCGTTCGCACATAATGTATAGATTCGCTCCTAGGCGGCACTATTAAATAAGTATTCTGATGCCCCACTGTGGGCATATCAAACGTCAAAGTAATTTCTCTATTCGCGTCGCTTCGTAATCGCATTGTATTTATTGCAAAGTCCAAAACGCCATGGTATCGTTTTATAAAATCTGATCCCAGAATGCCGTCGGTTTTACACGGAAGATCCTGAAATACATAAAACTTATGACGAAATATTTCTCCTTTTGAAGTCAAATTTAGATATACATATCCGTCCGACTGTACATTTCCACCTATTCCTCTGACGCATAATTTATCCATATGTAAAGGAATGTTACCATGTTTAACTTTGTCGTACTTGATTGCCGAAAGTGAGGCGCCGGTATCAATTAACCAATCATGTTGATGTTCGCCTACACTAATTCGTACTTTGTTTATGCTATTGCACGAACAAATATAGCTAGGCACGAAAAAAATGATTCATTTCGTCGCTTGTCGAACTATCCCGATTTGTAGCGTCCGTTTCATGTTGCGTGGCGTTGATGCCTCCATTTATGTCCCTGTATGCTGATTGTCCCCTATTATGGTAAGAATTGTACCTGCCTCGATATCCACCGCGGAATGTTTGTCCTCTTTGGCCACCTCGATGATTCTGCCAATGATAATTTTGTCCGAGTTGATTCTGCGTATGCGAATTTTGTCCTCGACTGTACGTGTAGTTACCTCTGTAGGGCCTGTGTGAACCACGGTTTTGTCCTCTTACCTGGCTACCTCCGCTCTGTCCTCGTTGCGCGAAGTAGCTCGAGGCTGACCCTGACGTCGATGGGGGAGAAGCCAACTCTTCGTCCTTCGCCGCCCGAACTGCATCCTTCAGCGAGCTGTAATTACGGGCTGCGATAATGGTGCTAAGCCGGGGGTCGCGCAAACCATCTGCGAATCGTTGAATTGCCATACTCTCATTTAACGGTCTCAAAATATTATACACCTCCGGTTTACCGTCTGACTGGGAAATAGTAAGGTCGACAAACAATTTCTCTATGTTGGTGCCAAACTGGTCAATTGATTTGGAATTTTGTTTCAAATGTTGCAATTGATTTTGGAGTGATGGAGCCGACTTTTTAGTCAATAAATAGCATCTCATGTCCTGTGTAAGAGCTTTTACACTTCCATACTCCTGACTTAGCTTTATTTTGGCACTGTCCGACAAGCGTGACTTCAAAACAAAATTAATCAGAAACTTTTTGTCGTCCTCTTTTAACATCGTCTCATATAATTCAATGTTTGAAATCAAACTTTTGGTAACTTCTTCATCTCCTGTCATGGCTGGCAATAAACTACAAGCGGTCTTTAAATTAAAACCCTCCATGGTTTCTGATTTTTCACTCGTTAAACTACTAAAACTATCGCTATTGCTTGTTTCACTACAATCTTCACTTTCTATTTTCTCCTTAGCTTCTACTGGGCATAAAGACAATATTTCGTTGTATGTTTTTGTCCACTTTTTACATAAACTTTCAAATTTTAGTAGACTTTCTGGGCTTATATGGCCACTTTTTATTAATTCAGAAAAAGTTTCTATTCTACTATTATATTGATCTAATAATTCATTTGTTTTTCTTAACTCTTTCTCTATAAGAACCCCTTTCCTTCTCTTAGGACCTACTTTGACAAGATATTTCCTTATTTTTAATAACTCATCATATAAAATTTTAATTTCACTTGTCATTACAAAAGTAAAATAATTGTCAACAAATTATCTACCTGACTGTACATAGATAATAGTATCACATCACTTACCATATTTGACGGGACAGCAGAATACGGACGAATGCCATATTAAAATTTGTTTACATTACTATTAATAACTCACTTAACGTCCCTATGCACTTTTGATTCTTCGTTGTATTTGAGTACGATTCATGAGTTCGGTTTTAATGAATGTTCACATCACGGTTTTATGCACTTTTTAATTAAACACGCTGATTTTGGAGTACGATTGCTGCCGCATGGCCCTGAACACTTTTCCTGAAGCACTGTGTCACTTTTTTAATGATGAACCACGTCGCGGCTCCAGTGATGAGAATGATGAGGGCCATCAAACTATAACTTATCGACGGGATGTGCATATTGATGGTCTCAGCAATGGTAGCTGAGTTTGAGTAACCAACTTGGGTAATTATTTGTTGCTGGTCACTTGGCCCCTCTTTTGATTGTGGTTTGCCCATGTTGGGGATTATATGGTATACTGCACTGTCATGACCAACACCTCCAACCATGGGCCCAGGCAAAGGTCGCCATGAATTGAAAGAGGTTTGTAGGAGTAAATAGATGTTTATTGTACTAAAGTTTGGATAGAAGAGAGTCTAATTATCCGCAGTATAATCTTATATAGTCTTACAAATAAGGAGTCACACACACAGTCATACATGTCTATGTCGCTATGTCCGCACACTTCAGAGATATGTCAAGAAATGCAGAATCGTGCTACACGTTATCCATGACACGCAGTTTGCCCCACGCAGGAATAACGGCAACGAAGCAGAAGGCCGCAGCTCGAATCCCTCGCTACACTCGTGCATACCTGTACTTGCCGCGCAGCACGCGCTCGCGCAGCTCCCGCAGCGTGGAGCCGTCGAAGGGCAGCGACCCCGACACCAGCGTGTACAGTATCACGCCGAGCGACCACACGTCCACTTCCGGCCCGTCGTACTTCTTGCCTGGAATTGAATGAAGCCGGGGTGAGTGATTGAACGAACGATTGTTGCTCGGACAATGTTGATTTAAGAAACAGTAATAATAACACGCCATACGGGGTGGCAGATATAGCTGCGTTCACGGCCTGAGAATATTCTGTGAATGAGTAGTCTGTGATATGAATGAATAGTCTGTGATATGAAGGTTTTCTCATAATGATTTTCATCGCCGTTAGAACTTCCATTTAATGACTCTGAATAAGGATAAATAAACTTTTCATCACATCTATTCGAAAAGAGCTCGACTATTTCCGGTGAACCGGGAGCAAAGTTACTTTGCCCCTTTGGGAGGCAAAGTTACTTTTTCATCCCATCTATTCGAAAAGAGGCAAAGGGTTCCTCGATAAGTTTGTGCGATCAAAGAGGTCATTCCGGCGCACTTAATAACAGTGACGAAATAACTTTTTAATTTGGCACACTCTTTAATAAAAAGTTTGAACGCAATTTGCTTCGATAAAGTCCTTGCCGGTAGTAAAAAAGCGCATTGGTTAACCAAATTTTACTTTTTTTTAAATACCTTTTAAAAAAAATATTGCAGACAATTTTAATTTGATTCATACAAATTGAATGAAACAGTAAAAGTGAAATATTTGGTTACGTAAATATAAATTGGTTTCTCTCATAGAGGGGGATGAAAAGCAGAGTGTGCCACACGGTACCACATTATATAATCTCGAGCGACGTTCTTTGCTAGAATCCTTCGCTTCTCTCTGGATTAAAAAAATAGATCTCGCTATAAATACGTTATTTTGGTCCCTTGCGACACTAATATTAAAGTCGAGTGAAGTACAACTCCAGAATCCTTCGCTCTGGATTCAAAAAACACTCGCCACCATAAAAGTAGTTTTTAGTGTTATGACGTTGTTTACTCCCTCCGTAATCAATCTACTATTGACCTTGAACTTGTTTGTACCTTGGAAGAGCTCGGGCGCCGCGTACGGCGGACTGCCGCAGAAGGTGTCGAGCTTGGAGCCCGGCGTGAACTCGTTCGAGAAACCGAAGTCGGCGATCTTGATGTTCATCTCGCCGTCCAGAAGGAGGTTCTCGGCCTGGAATAACAGAGACGAGATAAATTATTATAAAACCTAAAAATATCGACGGCATTTTCTGTCTTTCTGAAAAGCTGCTTGTGTGAAAAGTTTCGGTTTCCGATTCGGCCAAACATACCATTAAATACTCAATGGGCATGTATCTGTCGCAGTTGGTTGGTTAAATCATACCTAAATTAACGGTCTAGAGAGTTAGTTAATTGTCTGATTTAACCAACTAACTGCGACATATACATTTGGCGCGCGCTTTGTAGGGCCTTGGTACGGACTAGTGAGTTAAAAGATACAAATATGTGTGAGTCCACCACCACTACAGCTACCTTGCTTCTCCTTACCTTGAGGTCCCTGTGTATGATCCGCTTCTGGTGGCAGTACTGCACCGCGGAGACTATCTGCCGGAACTTGGCGCGCGCCTCCTTCTCCTTCATGCGACCGTGCAGCACTAAGTAGTCGAACACCTGCCACAAATCAATTACATTTATAAGCTTGCCTTGCCTTATGGTACTTTATTGAATTTCAATCGCCCAACCACGATTTTTGCACCTTTAGGTATATGGGAAAAGGTGTGATTGGCAATACACTCAGACAATCACTCAATAGCTAAGACCTACGAATGGAAAGCGGAGAATAACTCTAGAACTAAAAGGGTTTGCTCAGATTTGTTGTGTGGTTCGTTCAAAGGTAAAATCAAATAACGCAGAGAGTAAAATGCTACCAAAGTGAAAAAAATATATGTGCAGTGTATAACATTGAGAACGGAAGATAATAACCGGTATTTGAAATCATTCCAGTATCGGGACATGGTATGGTAAAAATAACCGGTATCGATAACGGTACCCACCTCGCCGCCGCTTGCGTACTCCATCACGAGATAGAGCGTCTTCTCAGTTTCTATGACCTGGAACAGCTTCACGATGTTCGGGTGATCCAGCATCTTCATTATCCGTACCTGGAAGCAGGTCGAATGAGTCTTGAGTTAGATGCTGCGACCTTTCAGATTGTGGGGCTAAAACATTATAATAGAGAGCCGAGCGGGGGTTGCTTATATAAAGTCTATGAGTTGCTTGCCTTATCTGCGAAACAGACTTGTTGAAAATGTTAATCGCGAGTTTTGAGAGAAATTTTGGTCCAACGAGACGAGAAAAGAGAACTGGACAGGCACATCTCTATTCGTGCAATGGGAAGAATTGCTTTTGATTATTCTTGTCATTTTCAAAAGATTAGCGCGACGCACGAATCTAATGCAATTATTTTTCCGCACCGCGCGCCATCTAGCCGCCACCGTCTACACTACGTCGAAACTTAGTAACTTACCTCCCGGAAGAGTTTCTGCAGTGACCCCGGATTCAGCTGCGTCTTGTCAATGATCTTAATCGCCACCTCCTTGCCGGTGGGTACATGCTTGGCGAGTTTCACCTTCGCGAAGTTCCCCTTGCCGATGGTTTTCAGCAGCTTGTACTTTCCTGGAATGAGGAGGGGGGAACGGTTATATGAAAAATTATACAGCTTACACGAAATCAATACGAGTCAAAAATATGAGGCAGCAAGATTATCTGAGGTGTTGAATAAATATCAGTACCTGCTGCGTAATAAAATGAATCTAGCCAGGTAACCTACGAGGCTGCTCTAACATGCTTAGACCAAGGAGTCGCGATTATATATTAATATGTAGAAGATTATTTATTTAGCGTTTAGTCGCTAGTGTCTTGGACACAAAGTTAGCAGCTTGAGGAGCCATTCGACGGCCGCAGGAGCAAAAAGGGTTGCATCTGTACCCCCCGATTGTGCATGAGCTCGGTATTCAGTCCAGTAGTTTCGTGGAAGGTGTAACACGTGTGATTTAGGAGCGCGTTTGGTGCGGGGGTGGACTAACATCTCTCCACCCATGATCTCTGTGTAGATCTTGCTGATGATGATGAAGCTGATGACTCACCGATGTGCGGTTCCTCGGAGGTCCTGGAGCGCGAGGAGACGCGCGCGCCGCCCGCCGACGAGCCGCCGCCCGCGCCCGCCGACGACTCCGACGCGCTCTGCACGTAAGAAAGAGGAGGCGTTAATATAATACAGAAAATAAGTCTGGAGATCTTTCGGATCCGTCATTTCTGCTACAGTATAGTGAATAGTATAACATCAAATCTTAAAACGATAAATTGAGAAACTCCCTATTTTTAAGAGTTAATTCTAAAAGGAGTTTTGATTACACGACCTAATTTATGACCATGTCGTAATAAAAATCAGCTTATGTTTAAACGATCACCAAAAACGCACCTATTTTACTACCAATAACTTTGAAACGGCCGCCAGAATTAGTAAACGTTCACTAAATTGTGTATGGATAAACGATCACCAAACTTTTTTTATGTTTTGTAGTTCTTACATGTTCAACCTAACACGAAGAATAAAGGGGGCTTCGCTTCGCTCACCCCCTTTACCATTCACCTAAGCTACCGCAGTATTTTGCCCTGATATTTTCTGCAACTTTTGGTGATCATTTACCCATTTTCGGTAGGAAAAAAATATTTTGGTGGTCATTTAAATAATTCTCATAAAAATCTAAAGGAGCAACAAGTAGAACAACTATCTGCTGTCGAGACGAACTATCCAGTATGAGAAAATGTCATTAACCGGCATTTTGCAACCGGTATTAATCGTACGACATTTAATTAATTTAGGTGATTTAGGTCACCTGAATTGCCGGTATTTCAAAGGTTCACCCCAGTTTGAAATCAAAGTTCAACTTGCAACTTCGTTCCGATGGGCCAATTTGCGAGATTTATAATGCCTAGGCAGACGTAGAGACGTCTGCCTAGGCATTATAAATCTCGCAAATTGGCCCATCACGCCGAAACTATGAGTGTGAGTGACATACGAGTACGGAACAAAGTAGCGAACGACTAAGATTTTGTTAGTAACTTGTTTATACTACTTCCTCGATACGGTTTTTAGGTGGGTAGGCAAAATAGGTCGTTTTTATGAACTGAATGCAGTAATTGCGAATAGGCGAATGTTTGACATTAATTAACAGGCTCCAAAAAGGAGGCGGTTCTCAATTCGACTGTTTGACATTACGCGATTATTTCGTCAGTTAATAATCGATTTTCAGACGTGCTCCCATAGAAATTTTATCAAAATTGATTCAGCGCTTTAAAAAAAAACAACAGAAACAAAAAATATATACACAGATGACGTTTTGGTTTGTGGTTCCGATCAGAAAAAGTTTTGATGAGGACTTTTCGTGTAGACGACATTCGCATGCCGACCGTGGAGGAAGAGAACTTGAAGTCGGTTTTTTAAGTTTTTACCTTGGTGTTTTTTTTTTGCAGACGGCTTCGCTGTAATTTCTAGCGATCGTGATTTTAATTTCGGAAAATTGTTATACTGCTTACAAATGGCTTCATTTTATAGTAACCGCCATTTAAACAAGAATACTCAAGATCGAACCATGCTCCGACGCGCCGCTTTTCCATAGTTGAGGACTTCACCTTACAAATTCAATTTGCCCCACGTACGATTATAAGCCTTACAAGCGTTCTCTAAGGTTTCCTCAGAAATGCTATTCTTCGCGGTTCGTTAGTTGTGATATAAAATCCCCGGCTCTTACTGAGCTTGACTTCAACAGATTAGGTACAGAGCATAAGAGTACGTTAGAAGTGGTTTGAGCAATTTAAAAAGCATGTTAAAGCGACTTTGTCGAAAAAGTGATATTACAATGTTCGAGATTACTTAAATGACAGGACTGTATGGGGTTAATCTAGCTCAACACAGACCTCGCTGTTCATAATTTTGTAATTATTTATTCTTGCCTGCTTATTAAATTAAAAAAATCATAATTGTATTAAAAAAATCATAATTGTATTAGTTAAGCACAACCTATTTTTAAAAGAGATCTAAAAATCAATCTGTGGGTGTTTCTACGCCTTTCTTCTCCCACAGTGGTCCAATGTAGAGAAGAGGCAAAAAATGACGTTTGCTAAGTATATGTAAATATCTACAGTAATAAAGTACTTTGACTTTGACTTTGAATTTGAGCAGTTGGTCAAAAGTTTCTAAGTAGAAGGCACCTTTTTAGGGTACCGTTCCCGAAGGCATGACCTTGTAACTATGCCTCCGCTGTCCGTCTGTTACCACGAAGAAATTAATGCGGAGGTGTATGAAGAGTGGTTCAAGAACTTGCTTCTATCATTGGAAGAACCATCAATAAATTGTATCGATAACGCGCCCTACCACTCTCGCCAAATTGACAAAATGGCAACGCAAGCCAATAAAAAACATAAAATTATTAATTGGCTACGCGAAAATGGAGAAAATGTGGACGATTCCATGTTAAAAATAGAATTGTTAAAAATATTAAAAACCAAAAAGAAACCAAAACGGTGTGTGATCGATGAAATGGCAGGAAACATGGTCATATCGTCCTTAGGATGCCTCCATGTCACTGCCATTACAACGGCATAGAACTTATATGGGCACAAGTAAAAGGGCATGCTGCAAGAAACAACATAAGCCGCCCATTCACAGCGAATAAAATGTTGCAATTACTCAAAAACGCTAGCACCCACGTGACGGCCACGAACTGGGCAAGTGTGGTGGAGAGAACTAAGAGAGTCATAATGTCTGATTGGGACCGTGACATTGCATTTGATACTTTAGGCACACAAGAGCTAATCATTAAAATTACTGAAGTCTCCTCATCGGTCGGTAGTATAAATGATGATTCTGACGACTCATGTTAGTAAAAGGAAATAAACTATTTTAGTTGTTTTATTTGTATGCCATAAACTGAGAAGAATGTAAAACTTTCTATAATGTTAATATTTTAATTTATTGGTTTCAACCCTAAAATTTTGTTGTCTCGGTTTTTAAAACCATATTACACCTTTTTACATATTAGCAGTTATATCTACCGATTATTTGTAATCTGTGGCACAATCATAGCAATAGTTATGTGTGGCATATCACTATGATAAGGGGGCGGTACCCGTCCATGAAGTAGAATATTATTTGAATGAAATTTTAACTTAAATAATACGAAACTTCGTGGGCGTGAGCTGTCAAAAAACCATTAATAGAGTGGACAAAGTAACGTGTTTTTTAATTAAAAGCAGACACCATATCAAATAGGTGTTCGACGATACGGTACGGTTAATTATGTAGAGTCGTTCACCAACCTGGGTAGCATAGTCCAGCTGCGAAGGTTTCATAATGGTTGCATGCATCGTTTGTTTTTGTTTTTGTTAATCAAATCACACGTCATTCATTTTATATAATTAAGTTTCAAGTTCAAAGTTGTTCTGGCAAAAGGGTAAGGGAGGGCACGGTAAGAAAGCCGCGTCCTTTGACCAAAAAGTCCTAGCCACATCCGCAGAAACTTGCAATAAACAAGAAACAACACTTAAGAAAACCCGAAAACCTTCTCCGGACATAAGGTGGAAAACACGCACGCCCTGGGGGGCCTGATTCCGATGGCTAAATGGCGACACATTCTCGATTACGTGAGGACGACGGTCCTCTATGGCGCCGTGCCAACCTACGTCACGTGCGAGACATGCATCTGATAAAAAGCCACGCTTGCAGCGCATGCCCATTTGGGTACCCAAACCTGCAATTCCAAACATGTAGATGTCTTTCTAGGAAAATCATTAATTTCCTTTTAAATTTTGGAATTTAAATATTGAGATAAATAGATTACTTAGAAGTTTACAGCATCAAGGGCAGAAATATGTATATTTTACAAATGGAATAAATATTATAAATATAAAATATAAATATTAAAGGACAATCTAACACAAATCGAACTAGGCCCATAGTAAGCTCAATAAGGCTTGTTTTATGGGTAATAGAAAATATTCAAGACTAAGAAACAAATATTCATGCTCATCACAAAAATATTTGCCCTTACCGGGATTCCCAGGACCGTCAGCTTCGTAGGCAGGGTCACTACCCGCTAGGCTAAACCAGTCGTCATGTCAAAGTTGACTAACTTGCTTACTATCTTTCGGGCCGCAAAATTGTCCGCGGTTGTCACGCCACTGTCATTGAGACGCCATTTTGTTAGGTGTATCCAAGCTCTGAAAGGGTAGGCGTATATAAGCGACAAAAATAGCCACTATACCACCAAATTGGATTCGTAGAACTGCTCCAAAAATAGTCTCGTCGTGACGATGGCGGCGTGGCCGATACCATCAGTTATTTAGGCGTCGGCTTTGTTTATGAAGCGCTTCTGACGGTATATCGGTCGATAAGGCTCTGTTCTCGGGTGGCGAAAACTATACAACATATGCTGGATCGGTCAGCCAATTCTGTCAGGCGTCACGTCAAAGAAGTACTGCGCTTCTGCCCCCCAGGTTGGGGAAAGGGGTGTTGATATGAATGAATTGTATAATGCTAAGATCTAAATGTCTACAAATTTTTTGTTAATGATGATATCTGGTTTAATCCTAAACCACCGATCAGAGACCCAATTCTGCAAAGTGCAAAGCAAAAGAAGTGAACATGGACAGAAAATGGCGCGTTTTGTATACCTACTACTTTGGTGATAGAACCAACGACATAACACTGCTACCACTGATGCGTCATTGTTAAGACATGAGTATCCCTCTATTATTATTTATTACAAGCCTACTATGTCCCACTGCTGGGAAAAGGCCTCTCAGACGGTTAGAGGTTCCTCTCTTCCACTCTATCTTATCCCTTATCCCATAGACCCAACACATCACTCATCTCGTCCACGGATCGGCCACGCGTACTCGATTCGGCAGCATGCGAGCAACGTGGCCGGCCCAGTCCCACTTTAACTGGGCTCCTTCTGGGCTACATCTATTACCTTTGTCCGGGGCGCAGGTATTCTACGACAGGTGGAAAAAAATACCCCGTGCAGTTTCTGCATGACCTTCGCTCTCCTCTCCCTCCACAGTTAGACAGGAATCGGAGGCGCATCGTTTGCGGGATTCAATAAACTAAACGACAACTGTGCCACACCGTATGCCCTCGAAAGGCGTGTTGATGTTTTTTTTTTCGATCCACAAAATTTTGAGAATTTTATAGTAGAACCTTATTGTATATCCAATGTAACTGTATGGTTCTACTATTGAGAATTTGTGATTCACCATGGAAAGTTAAGCAACATATAAGTCTATAATTCGATGGTTTAACGAACACACTCCGTGCATTTTCAAGTCGTGGTCAGCAACACTGGATTTGTCTACAGTTCATGATGTTTCTGTTCTAACGTGTTCTTACATTCTTACGCCTCTTGACGCCATTCGCCATTGTGCCGCCGCTGCTGAATGCGGCGTAGGGCGCGGACCTATCCGATCCTAACAACATTGGCAGCCCCATGGAATTTTGCCAAAGGCAACCACGCAGTCCTATACAAGCTTATGTGCAGCGTATCTTGGGACAATGATATCGAAGTTTCGGATGTAAATACGGAAGTTGTTCGCTTTTACAATACTGTTTACGAGATTTTCATCGACTCGAAGCCGAAGGAGACCAGGCCGAGCAAACCTACCAGGTTTTATCCGGTGTGGTTCACTGTGGATATTATAAGGGACCTCGCCACTAACTCTAAGCTCCACCGTGAATGGAAATTGTCTAAGTGGCCAACTGACTACTCCGCATTCAGTGACCTGAGAGCCATCATCAAGTCCCGCGTAACTGCAGCTTACGTGAACCACATGATAAATATCGAAGGCACATCAGATTTAACCCACGCGCGTTCTGGAAAAATGTCAGTGGCCTCAGATCGAAGGGTGCTTTCGAACGGCGCATCAGCGGCAAGAGTTTGTAGGAGGGGAAGCAGCAGCCGCATTTACAGATTACTTCTCCGGCGTTTTCCTCAGCGACATGCCGGCACTTGCACTGGATCTGGATAAACAGTTCTGATGACTCGCGCACTGTTTACTACGTCCAACATAACATATGTTACCCGCAGGGATGTAAAACAGGGGTTAAGGCAGGTCCCTCCCTCCTTACTTTTTGAAGGCCTGTCGCGATCAGCTGGTTTTACCCTTGGATCGCTATTCAACCTACCTCAAGAGTAAGGAACCCTACCAGCTGGAAGCTTTTCCGACTCAGTCCTATCCTCAAGACAAGTGACACTGGGGCTCTGTAAATAAATATCGACCGATTGCCATCCTGAGTTCTATGGCAAAATTGTTTGAGTCAATCAAATACGGTAAAATCAGCCCGCAGATGACACGGTATTTATGCGGCTCGCAACACGGACTCAGGAGCCGTCGCTCGTTAACCACCAACTTTTAGTCGAGATGGTCTCATAGAGCATGGATCGGGAATGGCAGCTACACTTCGCCTATCTGGACTTCCGTAAGGCGTTCGATAAAGTCCATAACGACACCCTCGTGAAGAAATTGTGAGCCATTGTTGGTTTTCTTCGCCAACTACCTGAAGAACAGCCAACAATATGTGCGACAAGACTGTTTTGAGTCCCAGCCGTACCACACACGATCGAGTGTTAGCCAAGGCATTATAAATGACCTTGAATCTAAGCTAAAATATGCAAAATGCCTCATGTACGCGGACGATCTGAAACTGGTGCTTCCCGAGAGGTCGGAGGAAGATCTAGATGTGGTTCACAGATGCAGTATGAACAACAAACTCCTATTCAATAGTGAGAAGTGTTGTTTAATGTCCTTCACGCGCTCTCCTCGGCCTATTAGCGCAACGTATACACTCGCCATGGAGTCTTTGACTCGATGCCGGTGTTACGTTCGACCCTAATTTTAGATTACACGAACACAAGAGCATTTTGGCCAAGGAATGCATCAAAAGATTAGAGTCTGTGTTACGGAATAGTAAGGGATTCCATAATCTGGGTGTTGTTCAGCTTCTCTACACGGTCCTAGTGAGAACCAAACTTGAATCCAGCTCAATTGTTTGGAATCCACACGAAAACTCATAAGTCCTTATGCTCGAGAAGGTACAAAAAGCTTAATAATTTCCTTATCTTTATCCATCTGCTTTTGTATTGGGTATGCTTGGATTGAATCACTAGAGGTGAGACGTAACACCGAACAGCTTCGGACTGTGTATCGATTATTGCGAGGCGACAGTGACTGCGCAGCGCTTCCAGCATGTCAGTGCGGTAATCGAGTTATTCGTATCAGACAAATAAATATGCGCGCGCAGGCACCTGCTGCTAGAGGGCGGCACGCACCGCAAGGTGGCGCACCGGCAGTCTCCGCGAGGGTCAGCCTTAACGCCCTGTTGGCTTCAGCACCACTGAATGATCTGTTGATATCGTGCGAGAATGTGGCAGATTCTGTGAGATGTATGCATGATTCTGTTGTCCATGAATAATTAATAAATATATTAATATACTGACGAGCAATGAAAAAGTTCCACCCACAAAATGCCGACAAACACCTTAATATCTCCTAGAAGATAGAATAGATAAAAATAGATTTACGTTTTTAATTGGTAATATTCTGATGCGCTGTTAAATGTACTTGTTCACGCACAAACGAAACGCAGTGCGTAACGTCAGAGAAAACCAGAGAGTTTCGATCTCGCGAGTGGATCGACGCCATCTTTGAAGTTTGCTCCTTGAAGTTTTGAACACAACATCTCGGCTCGCATCGCTGCGCATTTATCCGCTCCGAAATAGTTACCAGTTGGCACCTTTAACCTAAAATTCCATCACTAGTGAATAGTGTGCGTGCACGTACTACTTGAAACGTCTAACTCCGATACCGCGCGTTACATACACACGAGGTTGCGCGTGACCTTGCTGACCTGGAGGATCCAGGCCCTGGTGCTGAACCTGCAGTCGCAGACCGAGGAAGGCTGGCACACCCCAAGACGCCGTCCAGATACCGTGACCACTTGCTCCACCTTCCCATCTAACCTCAAACCCATATTTTGTCATCTGCTCATCTCAATCTTTCCCAATCTCATCAACCCTGCATTCCTGCGACCCTTAGCGGTCACAGTACTTCAAAATTGCAGACGGCGTCATAGCCTTTCCCGTTTAGGAGTAATTTGGTGCCATGTCACTGGAACTTTTTCATTGCTCGTCAGTGTATATTAATAATAAATAATTTGTATTTATGTAACAACAGAGTTGAATTTAATCTCTATTCGCCATCCTATTAGGCCTAAAGAGATCTCAATACATACACGCCTACTCTGACGTAGAAATGCCCCTGAAGAAATTGTCAGCACCATCATGATAAACTTATCCCTATAAAGACTTTAGTTTTATTAACGCAAATCCCTTGTCAAATTCATTCAAAACAACGAGTCAAAAATTCTACGTCACTATATGAGACACACGCTTAGTATCTCGGATTAACGATATCCCCAAGCTGGCTTGCTTTGCAGAGAAAGTTGTAAGCGATCAATGATGAGGTTAAATTTTTTGTAGAAATCCAGAGTTCTCCAAAGGCAATTAAACCTCTGTAATTGAATTGTAACTGTATCTTGTAAATATTTAGTGTATATTTGTGTCAATTTGGCATTTGGTGTAACGACACAAATAATTAATGTGAATAATAAATATAATTAAATGTGGACCTAGCACGAGGGATTAGCTGATAGTTGGACACATACCCCGTGCAGTTTCTGCATGGCCTTCGCTCTCCTCTTCCTCCAGAGTCTGGACAAGAACGCCGGGTAGAGTAGGGGCAGGACGCGGTGGCGCATCGTTTGCGGGTTTATCTTGGCGGCGGAATCGCACGGGCGCGGGTCGAAACTGCACCGGCCAGGTGCTGGTGATGGGATGGCTTTTTTGACGAGTATTTTTTGTTATATTGCACCACTGGCAGTGAAGGGATTTGTTTGTTTTGCGGATTTTGTACTTTATTGAAGTGGAGTATTTAAAAAAAAAAAAGTATTTTTTATTCTCATTAATTTTTTATCGTTTTATTTATTTAGTTGACTGGAACTTTAACAAAAGATCCCAAACCACAGGATTTTTGACATCCGAGTTAAGCCTAAATTTTGGTTTATTGTCCTTTCAATTTAACACATCACATGTTATTCTTGTGTGATCTGTACGAATAGTGACAAAATTCACTTTTCGCACTACCTACACACATAAGTTTTTAATCTTTTCACATTTAACGATTATTTATTTGTTTAAACTTGACACCTTTTGTACACTTTTAGTCACATGTTTAATTAAAACATGCATACATTTATTAAACATAAATGTTTGCATGTTTTAAGTAAATAGCTTTAATTATTTCAGAACAAAACTAACTTATTTATAGTCTTGATTAAAATTAACACAGTATAAAATATGAATTATTAGTAAAAGGGTGAATTATTCTTATTTCTTTCCACATAATAAATAACACCATAAAGCGAGGAAAATGTTCATTTAGTTTTAATAAGCGTCAACAGTCTAATCAGCTCAATAACCGAATGACACAAATAGTTATAGGTCATAATTATGAACATTATATTTCTCATCACATTATTATTGTATTGCCGTTCATCTTGGAATGTCAATAAAAATAAAAATCGAAAACTGCTCGACTTTAACTCAATGATTGAATTTGAATATTTTATACATTTAAATATTTATGAATAAATAAAATAAATAAATAAACATTTATCAACAGGCACATAAATTGCTTCTGACCCCACACTAGGAAACCCTGTGTCGTGGGAACCAGAAACAGCTACATCCATACATAGAAACATTCAAGACCTGGGGTTTTTTTTTATCCCCAACCGGGGACGGATGCCGGGACCTCTCGTTTGGCAGGCAGAGCCACAACCGCTGCTCCACAGAGGTCGTCATGTTATATATATCATCTGTAATTTTGCTACTCAAGTTTAAGCTCGAATGAGAATGTGCTGTCTGCAATTGGCATAAATAAGATCCTGGACATGCTTGTGTCGCCTCTTACTGTTTCTTGATAATAATTTCTAGGATTACTTCATAAAACATCAGGCAATTACACTTCCACGTTAGTAACTTAGAGGTTAGACTCGTTTTACTTGTCAAATTATTATATAAAATTTCAAATAACAAACTGATCGTAAAACAAAGCTTTGATAACGGTTTAACAAATTCTTTGTGATTTAAAATTACTTTAAAAAATTACTTCCAGCTGAATCTCGAACACAACTCTCTTAGAAGGCACTTACTTAACCGTAGTGCCGCATCAATTACGATAAATAACTATAGCATATACCTACGACCCTAACGCGACCCCAGCGACATAAACTATAGCTTATCTCGCGGTGGTGCAAGTACCCGAGATATCTATGTCGAGCGCCATTCAATTACGCTATATGTGACTAATTATCGGATAATGATAACACGAGCAAAATCGGTGAACGGTTTTCGAAAACATCGTAGGGAAACCTTTGTATCTCCATAGCTGCGGCGATGGGCTAGCCCCCTGTCACGCTAACTTGAATGTGGCTAAACGTGGGCACAACTGTGCCTTTGCAATCACATGCGATTTTCGCCACTAATGGCAGGAAATAACGACAGTTGAAAACTCAATTGACCAGTTTCCTTGGATTAACGGATTATTTGGATAATTGTAGGATAGGAGTTTGTTTGGACAGATAATCGTATTTAGTTAGAGCGTTGAGAAAGGCGTCGATAAGGGATTTCAACCTGTCAGTTCAGTTCGTTTAGTTAGGTATATATACCTCTTTTCAATACCTGTACATATATATGCGCAGTAATTCCTGCCAACGTCGCCCAGCGCTCTTAATTCGTGGCGCGAGGTATATGACGCCTTCAAAACTCCGCTAAGTATCCACCTATAATATATTTTGAAACTTTTTAAGTTTCTGTAGCGCTCGCTCTTGGCATGGCTGTTTACCGATTAGAGCTACTAGTCACCACAGGGTACCCTAGTGTAGGGAATGTTATGTGTCAGCATAATAAATGTTCATGTTTCAGCAGAATACTGTTCACGATCGACAAAATTCAAGTTCCATGTTAAAGGTCACGCCACGTGTGCGGGTCGATAGCACTATGAGTGAATTACTACTAAATTGACAGCATGCAGTGGATGACACTTTCACATTTCCGAACTTTGATGCAGAGACGACATTACAGCGACATTGAATGCCAAATGGCAAGACAGCCCCAATAAACGCTAATTTATTAGTTAATAACGACAGCCAACCCTTCCTACGTTAACTACTGTTTGGTATTTGTAAGTAAACACACAAAATTCAACAACAAATCATGTCTGAACGTTGTAATTAATATCAAAAACCTATACACCATAGCCTGAACATAAACGCAGCTGTCTTTTTTTTCAAAGTATTGTTTTTTTCCTTTCCCCGCGCTCGCCGCTCGCGACCAAAAAGTTTGCACTCCGAGTTGGCTAAGTGTACTTTTATTTATTGTTTGTCTGGTGATTTATCCGGAATCCGTGGCCATCACAGTGTACCGGTTTGCCGAGTCCCGACACAATACTGCCAGGTATCGCACCTATGAGGGTCGAAGGCTATTATAAGTTGGATCTGCCATTGGACCGTGCCTTGCTGACAATGAAGGCGTGAAAAAAGGCTGAACGCGCTTAAGGTAACCTAGATAGGATGTAAAATAAGAGTGGGGTTGATATAAATGTCACCGTAAGATAGTCAAAACCGTTAGTTGATAAACTAGCGCGTTAGTTTATCAACAATCTACAGATAGTAAACCAGGACCGACAGGGTTTAGCTTCGCTGCGCTCGCCCCCTATAGTCTTCACCTGAGCTACCGCAGAGTTTGCCCTGGTATTTCGTTTGCAATTCAAGTTTAAACCAGTTCACTATTTATCGGTTCTAACCGTTAGTTAAAGCAGTACGCTACAGTTTACTATCTGTCGATAGTTGACCAACTAACGAGATAAAAAAACGTTTATCAACTTACGGTTTTGACAATCTTACGGTGACAGATACACCGTTTATGAGTAGTTACAGTTGTTCCATTTCACAAAATCCCTAATCGAATCGCAAAGATTTTGAAATTAGTTTTATTATTCTCATCTATGCTAACTTAAGAAGGTTCTTGTTGGGTTAGGGTGTACACAATTTAAAAATATGGCGGAGTGCAAAACTCTTTACAGCATTCCATGAACAACGAACCCCCATAGAATGTATACAGCGTTTTATTTATACGTGACCTACAAAGCCGGTTGGCCTTATTTGGATTTGGACCGTAATAAAAACACGTAAAATATTAGTTGAAGGGCACATCGTGCGTAAGCTGGGGTTTTAGACTGTATTCCGACAAACCCATGCTCGGGATTAACCCGCTGGGTCTGGCGAGTCAATGGAGATGGGCAAGCCTAAATAATAATAAAAGACAAGAAGTGAAAGTGCAGTTATGTAAACGCTGAGTACAACTTGACCTACCTTACTTCCTAAGCACCTATACAGTTTTTTAAACTCAATTTCTTTACAGTAATGTTGATATTTACACATACATAAACGTTGTTGTTCGCGACTTCTCTACATTGGACCCCTGTGGGAGAGAAGAAGGGTTCCATCGGGTACGGAACCAAGTTAAGGGTTCCGTAACCGATGTGTTCCAAATGGGACCCTTTTATTCTTCTAACGGGACCCTATTATTAAGCCCCAGCTGTCCGTCTGTCTGTATCTCCTCGTATCCATCAGCAGCCTCTGTATTTCATGGACCGCAAAATAAGTAGTATTGAAATTTTCACAGAATGGTTATTTCTGTCGCCGCTTGAGCAACAAATAATTATCTACACGCAATTTAAAAATAAATGTGGTCCCCACAAAAGAGTTCCGTTCGGAACCCTTAGTTCGCGAGTCCAACCCGCACTTGAGCATATGTTTATACTTTACCAGTTATCCTGGATAACCTAGATCTGATGTTGGGCAGATCGATGCTTACCTGAAACAGATAAAAACAGCAAATAAGAAACAAAAGAAAAATAGGATGTTCTTAGATAAACTGATGAGTGATTGATTGGCTAGATAAGTCAATCCGTCGGCGGCGTTGGACTGGTCCCTTATCGCATAAAGGAGCGTTACTAGCTAAACGTGCGAATCTATGCCTCTGCCTATCGAATAGAAAATGGTGTGACGCCGAGATACCCAGAGAGATACACAAGTGGAATTATTACAAAGACAAATAGCCCGACAGCATTATCCTTCAATACCACATACAAACTTATGAATGTACCTGGTTACGTACATGTGGAGGACGAAAGTAGCCGTATCAATAACTTTCTTAACAACATTTCACGATTGTATTTAAGATTAACCTATTCACATTTCACTAATATTATATAGCCTATGTGACTCCCATAACTGAAACGAATCCAACGACACCTATTTGTTAAAAATCATCAAAGCTTTTAGGCTGTAGCGCGTCCTACCGAAATGTGGAGTACGAAAGTAGCCGTATCAATAGCTTTGTTAACAACATTTCACGATTGTATTTAAGATTAACCTATTCACATTTCACTAATATTATATAGCCTATGTGACTCCCACAACTGAAACGAATCCAACGACACCTATTTGTTAAAAATCATCAAAGCTTTTAGGCTGTAGCGCGTCCTACCGAAATGGTCAGACATACAATACACACATATACCTTGCGCCACGAGTTATGAGCGGTGGCCTTGAATTCACTGTAGTCACTTTTCAATACCTGTACATATGCGCAGTAATTCCCGCCAACGTCGCCCAGCGCTCTTAATTCGTGGCGCGAGGTATAGTACATTATGATAAAAGTGTGCACAGTTGATGATAACACAGGACGCGGTATTATTCGAAAAGCTAGCAGAGTGACAATGTTTTTGACTTTTGTTAATAATTAACCACACAAAGAAAATGTCAACAAATATTCATGGAAAATGGCGCGCTGATTTTGTTTTTTCCGCAAGCCTGGCGATGCGCGCGCAGGTGCAAGTAAAAGCACTGGCAAAACCGCTAAACCGCCTATAAATATAATTACATACAGGCACATACACTGCTTCTGGCCCCACACTAGTCCCCTGTGTCGTGGGAACTAAAAACAACGATATCACACACATATCGATATGACATCCAAGACCTGGGGATTTTATGTTCTGTGTCCCCAGCCGGGGATCGAACCCGAGACCTCTCGCGTGTTAGGCAGAGCCACAACCGCTGCGCCACAGGGGTCGTCTTAATAAAGGTTAATATGTAGTGAAAAATATACACACGAGTAATCTAATGAAATAATTATAAAAACATTATGATTGATTTATCATAATATGTACGTAATCAAAACAGTTTATTTAATCACAAAAAATATTTATTGTTTGTAGGCATAAAAACACTAATCTGAGATTGAACAAAAAATAAGGTTTAGTGCGGTAATGTTAAGTAAAAAGCAGTGCGTAATAAGTGTGTGAAGTCCATTGTAAACCTAAATGCGTTGCCATAAAGAGTCACTTTAGGAGCGAGTGTGTTGAAAACATACGTACATGCACTCGTCAAACATTACCTTCCGTCTGGTGCAGTTAGATAAAAACACATAAAAAACGAGTCAATCAACTCTATAAATAGACCCCGACCGCACTAACTCACAGTAAAAACGAGTCAATCAACTCTATAAATAGACCCCGACCGCACTAACTCACAGTAAAAACGAGTCAATCAACTCTATAAATAGACCCCGACCGCACTAACTCACAGTAAAAACGAGTCAATCAACTCTATAAATAGACCCCGACCGCACTAACTCACAGTAAAAACGAGTCAATCAACTCTATAAATAGACCCCGACCGCACTAACTCACAGTAAAAACGAGTCAATCAACTCTATAAATAGACCCCGACCGCACTAACTCACAGTAAAAACGAGTCAATCAACTCTATAAATAGACCCCGACCGCACTAACTCACAGTAAAAACGAGTCAATCAACTCTATAAATAGACCCCGACCGCACTAACTCACAGTAAAAACGAGTCAATCAACTCTATAAATAGACCCCGACCGCACTAACTCACAGTAAAAACGAGTCAATCAACTCTATAAATAGACCCCGACCGCACTAACTCACAGTAAAAACGAGTCAATCAACTCTATAAATAGACCCCGACCGCACTAACTCACAGTAAAAACGCCAAAGTATAAAACATCCTAAACATCTTGAAAGGCCCATGAACAGGGTCATCCCTACGGGTCAGTTGACCCACTAAACTGTGGGGGTCACCCACAAACATAACAACCTCAAACGCGACGCCATAAGGGCTAACGTAGCACACAACTTGCGGGTGGGATTAAATCGGGCGTCCCTTTAAACCTCGAAACAGGTCAGGCAACTTAACCATAGTAAAGAGGGATGCAAGTCTAACCAAAGAGGTTGATACTATAAAGCGGTCGGAGTGAATTTGCATAGTAATATCCTCCTTTTTAAGCGGTGGCATCAAATCTTTGCGACCGTGTTTTTTTTCAGAGCTATTTATTTTTAGAATATCAAACAAGCCATTTACGATACATGTCACACTTCTGTTAACACATTGTGATACTGTGCACTTAGTATAACTGGGCTCCAACATGCTGCATGCTTATCAAACAATGGCTAGTGTTTAAACGATCACCAAAAACGCACCTATTTTACTACCAATAAATTCGAAACGACCGCCAGAATTAGTAAACGATCACCAAATTGTGTTTGGATAAATTATCACCAAACTTCTTTTCATCTTCGCTTCGCTCACCCCCTTTACCCTTCACCTAAGCTGGCTTCCCACGGTGCGTGATAATGCGGACGGACGCGGACTAGCCCGCACCGACGCACCATGGGAAGAGTATCGTCCGTTGTAGCGCAGACAAGTCCGTCGTGGTGCGTCCGATTCGCGGCGAGTCGGTAACTTCAAAGGTGCGGTGAGAGCTCGTGCTGAGTGCTGAACAAGATGGCTTCGAATGTCAAGACCCACACAGACTGAAACGCACCGTCGGAAGAGCCTTGTGTGCGGTGTGTGGCTGTCCGTCGTCGTCGGCCGTGCGCGATAATCCGCAGAATGCACGCACCGTGGGAAGCTAGCTCAAGCTACCGCAGTATTTTGTCCTGTTATTTTTGCAACTTTTGGTGATCATTTACCCATTTTGGGTAGGGAAAAAATATTTTGGTGGTTATTTAAATTGCTCTCTTAAAAATTAATGATGGCAAAAACATACTTACAACAACTCTACTATATAAAATCGTACGCATTTAGTGATCAAGTGCATGCAAGTGCGCTCTCAATCTGCAACTCGCATCAGTCACCACACCACAGTAGGTAGGTACTTTTTATTCTGAATCTTATCTTCAGGATACCTAGGTTCTATCTAAACAGGCCAACAGCACGCTTTCTAACTACAACATCGATAAATGAATTTGTATACCAAATATCTGCCTTTTACGCCCATCGTCCAATGTCGGGTTGCCAATCAGATCGCCATTTCCGGTCGATAACGATACACTTCGCACTTCAGTATAATCACATTTTCAGAATCACTGGGTCACTGTATTTCACTCATCATCACCAATCATCATATTGCTATAAGTATAAGCTTAGCTTAACTCGCAGTAGGCCACAACAGCCTTTAAATGTCAAGTTTTACGCACAATAGGAGTACTACAGTTGTTTCTTTATAGTATATAGTAGCTTGTAGATCATGAGTAACAGCATGCATGAGCTATCGCGTATCGGTTATTTGTCGATGCAAAAACCCTTTAAAGGCCCGTAATTTCAGTTAACACTTATTCATCTGTGTTTACACCGGCATTTTGTGGCTCAAAGTTCCTTTAAAATTTTAATGGGATCAATAAATATTATCACCAATTTGAGTTACCGTAAAGTCAAAAACAAAGTTGCTAAATGGTTACAATCTCTTGGTAATATGAAAACTGAACAATTTCTTAAGAAAGCTGAATGACTTTTGGAAAGATAGTTTTCATACAATGTAAGAAAAATTAAAAAATGTACCTGAGAATTCTTTTATCTTTTCAAAAAAAGCCAGTAAGCAAATTGACTAATCATCTTTCTAAATACCTATATAACATTATTTTTCTCAAAATTAGTATAAAATGTTCCCATGACATCTGTGAAGATAGTATCCGAAAGTGACTCATCGATGGACAATTTTTAGAAGTGTCCAGGAAAACGCAAAAGTGTTCAGTAAGTAAGAATGAAATCCCATTACATATCATAATATTAAAATATAGAACTATTTTTTTTAAAGATAAGCTAAGAATGTTATTGGCAGTTAAAGGCCTTTAATAAAAAGGAGGTACCATAGAGGTTGACGTGTCCGAATTGCCCTTAAATTGCACGATGTAAAATGGCGGAAAACTTAGTTCATTCGTATTTTTTCTATTTTGATACTAATTAGGAATTCAATACTAACAGAAGAAAAAGAAGAATAAAATAAAATATTCACAATTAACATTTTTTTAGGTTTTATTTTTGAGAAATGCACTATCCACGCTTCGACCATAAGTGCCATCCTGGCCTCGTATTATAGCCGAACCTCGCCTTCGGCTCGGCCGGCTCAATCACACTCGTCCAGGGTGGCTTACATATAGGTCTCTGTAGTAACGTACTATTGTTACGCAGCTACCTAGTGATACAATTATTGTTGTTAATTTATCGGAGGACCTGACAGTCCCTATAGAAGGTCTTCAAAGTAATATATGCTTAAGCAGAAAAATCTAGAATACACAAATAAACAGTTATCGTATCTTATTTGATGATTTGCACACGATGTAAAAGTCTCTTCATTACAACCAAAGTATTTACAATTTCAAATCGCATTTGAATTTAAGGACTTGTTATTTATTTAATCTTCATAAAAATATTAAGTTATAATGCTATGTTAGTCCTCTTTACATCGACCTTTTTAACATACAACCTTTAACCTTTAAATCAAAGTAAAAAAAACCTTTATTACTTCATTAGATATTTACATATACTTAGTAAACTTATTGCCTTTTTAAAAATTGGTTGTGTTTAACGAATACAAATATTACTATAATATTAAATGAATATGTACAAATATTAAATAATATGCAAGAATAAATGATTACAAAATCATTAACAGTGAGTTCTGAGATTAAGCACATGCGTCTTGTCATTTATGTAATCTTGAATATTTAAATATCCTTTTTTAAAAAAAGTCGTTTTTACATGGTTTTTCAATATCTCAAATGGTAATTTCAAAATCTCCAGAGATATCTTACTGTAGTAGTGAATGCACTGACCCTTGAAAGAATTGCTAAATTTAACAGGGGCGCAACTATTCTATGATTATTTGTTAGGTTAACTTTTCAGCTATCGCTTATATTGGAAAATGTTGTAAGGTTTCTTGCGTACATATATTATATTTTCGAAAATAAATTGAATAGCTACTGTTAGTATGAACTCATTTCTGTAATATAAAAGTAGTTTCAATATCAGCTACCCCACAGCAAGATACCATAGGACATGATATTTTTAAATTAACTAATATAGACCAGCCTAGCTGTAGCCACGACGGTATTTTGTGTGATGTTCCTAAAAGTGTAAGCCTTAGAACTTAATCTACAAGCTAATTTATCTTTGTGGGGTCCCAACTGTAATTTGCTATCATAATGTATTCCAACAACCTTCGTATCAATTACTAATTCTAACGTGTTGCTGTCTAACACTAAACTGGTATCGAATTCTCACTTCCAAATACCAATCAAGTTGAGGCCTGATATTTGGAAGTGAAAATCCGATACACTTGGTTGAACCAGCGTTTAACAATAAATTATTAACTGTGAACCCATTCAAAATTCTTAGTTCCGCTGTCGTAGTGCCCGGCCTTAATCAGACCCTCAGATAAGTTATTAGACGTCATTTAACCACTTTAAGCGTTTTGGTGAAGTTAACCCTTACAAGCCGGTCCGAAGGGCCTGTCAAGAGCCTGTCTAGCCCTTGTTCTTATTTAATAAGCACCCGTTACTCTCGGTTCACTGTTCTGTAGTCTGTTGATACGCGTCAGTCTGTTTCAACGACATTCGCATTATCGTCAACGTCATTAATTTTGTCAGCCTTTTGTTTCCAATTAACAGAGGTCCAATGTAGAGAAGAGGCAAAAAATTACGTTTCTACAATAATCAAGAAATTTTGACTTTGACTTGAACGAATGAACAGACCGACCGCGCCAAGTGGAGGGTAATGTCTCCGTTCACTTTAAATAAACATGACGTTAAGTGCACGGGATATCTGATACTTTTCACAGATTTTTCTATTTGAGCGGCTGATTAAGGGGGAAGGATAGACCGCTGCTCAATAAGTGTCGCTTAATTTCCCAGTCCGAAATATTTTTAACACTCGACGCAAAAGGTAGGGGTGTTATAGGTTTGAAGCTTCCGTCTCTCTGTGTGTGTATCCATGGCACCCTAGCAACCGGGTGGACGGATTTTAATGCAGTTTTTTACTATTGATGATTGATTTCAATGAGATGGAGCTGTGTTTAATTAAAATCGGTTTATTGGCTCGTAAGTTATCAGCTAAACAAGGAAACAATTGGACGACATTTAAGAGTTTTAAGGTTTCATTTATTGTGTCGGGGGTGTTTTAACGATTTTTCCGACAAATGCCCCATTCTACCCATGCCCATTTCTACAATTGATGTACAGAACGTCATCGGAGCTGAGTGCGCGTCACACTTTGAGCTGCCGACAGTGCATCCGGGCGTGTGCTGAGCTGAGCCAGCATAATCTGATGTAGGTCGCGACATGCTCGCCCACAGTTCTGTGCCGATCGATACCGACGGCGGTGCTTGTGCAGGAAGCGAACTAGCGCTGTCGCACTTAGCCTCGCCGCACGCAGACCACAGCCACGCCGCACATTTGTTCCACACATGTCCATTATGGCTGTGGCATGTGGCCTGGTGGATACACGCTCGTCTGCCAGGTGATGGGGGTTCCAGTCCCTCACCGACCAACCAACCAATGAGATGTGTTCCAACGGTGACAGAACACATTATGATGAAACATTCTCATCTCCGTAGCCCATTAAGGTGATATGTAAAAGCGGGAATACGAATCTGAACGAAAGTGACAGAGATAATTACTATCTACCACATAAGAAAAAATCAAAAAACCAACCAAGAGCTCCGTGGTCTAACGGGTTTCACGCTTGCTTCTCACACAGGAGATGTGGGTTCAATTCCTGACCACGTACCAATGAGATAATTAATTTACCTTAAGTACATTATCGGACGTTCAGTGTTTCGGATGACACGTTAAGTCCCGGCTACTATCGCTACGTGGTAGTGGTCGTTAAACCCCTCCATCAGCCCGCACTGAGCCAGCGTGGTGCAGTATGGCTTGATCTTACGCGTATCTGGGTAAAGGCCTGTGCCCCTCGGTGGGGACATTAATTAAATACATTAAATAATAATAAAAACGGTCAAGTGCGAATCTAACACGCGCACGAAGGGTTCCGTACCACCGTACAATGGTAGGGATGGTGTGGAGTGAATAGTTTGGATTCTACGTAGCAAAATGTTGTTTACAAAGTAATTGGTGCGGCTACTTTGGCACTCCATGTACGTAACCAGTGCATTCGTAAGTTTGTATATGGTATTAAAATAATTGTTGTATGGGAGCCCCCTTAAATGTTTATTTTAATCTGTTTTTAAGTATTTGTTGTTATAGCGGCAACAGAAATACGTCATCTGTGAAAAATTAATCTGTCTAACTATCACGGTTCACGAAATACAGCCTGGTGACAGACGGACAGCGGAGTCTTAGTCAATTACGTTCCCGTTTGTACCCTTTAGGTACGGAACCCTAAAAAGAGAGCGCAAAAAATACGCTCGACTCAAATCACACTACTCAAACCACATAAAATTGTTTACAAATAAACTACGCTATTTTGTCAAAAGTCATTCAATATTTTGTCAAGCAGAGTTACCGTACATAATATCCACATTTTGAATGCAATTCCGTAACTAAATAAACAATTAAGAGGTATTTTCGTAATTAAATTCTATCGAGAATATTTCACCCAATCGCGCGGTATCCTTTAGTGGGAATGTGAATAAAAAGCTCAATAAAAATTTACTCAAAATTATAGCGGAGAAAATGGATTCGAAAAAAATAACATTTGTAGTTTTGAATTTCCGTATGGGAAAAGACGTGTCGCTATCCGATAAACCCGGTTGCCCTGCTCGAATAAACCTAAGGGATTTGCGGAACAATAGTAGATCATGCATCAAGGGGTTAAAGAACTGTTATGTGTCACGAGCGCGGAATTGGATCCTGAACGTAGCGAGCGACTCCGGATCTAACTCCTTCGCTCGGGAATTAAGACTGAGCCCTGAGTGGAGTGAGGGGTTCAAGTTTTAAACCCCGAGGAGTATACTCTACTTTTCTCACCATTTGCGAGGCAATATAAAAAATAATGCCACTATAGCATTTAATTAAAGGAAATTAAAAGTGAAAATTGATGTTTGATACATTAGTCTAGTTGTAGAAAGATTTTTATCTAGAATTTTTGCATTTTTTCTTCGATTTTTATGGATTTTTTGCAGTTTTACTACGTATGAATGCAGCGTCTTGCAACACTCGTGTTTTTTTTTTTGTTTAATCTTTGTTCCATTCAGCTTGCCGGGGCCAACTCGATTTCCGAACAAGTTCGTGCGCGCCGCCACCGATCCCGACTCCGCCCCGTGGAACTGGGCCGTGAGCGTCGTGCGTATTTCACCAAATTAGACTTTAAGAAAATAACAATAAGAACTACGCGAAGTGAAAATCACATTATTAACCAGCGGGTTATAACAAAATTCAGAACAATATTATGACCCGGTGTTAAAGCCAATGCTTTACCTAAGGGTTGCTTGTTATAGTGGCATTGTCGAGCAGGTGGTGAGAAAAGCACATTTCACCAGACTGCACCAGGAGGGTAATGTTATTTACTCGAGTAAACATCGGAAATTAATTCGGCGTAACTTTGACTAAGACATTTTTATTTATAAGGTTGGTAAATGGTTTTATTTTATGAAATTTGGACAGCAATGGCCGAATGCCGCTCAAATCATGTGCCGCTTTTAAACGCTGTGATTTCTGTTCGAGAGACTGTTACAGCATGTCTGAGTGCCCGTCAACTTTGAGGTGTTGTCTGTGCAACCATGCCTCAGGTTTAATACCAAGGTCAAAGGTCACTTCAGCGTAGGATGAAAGGAAGCACTCGATAGGTCCGGCGATGACCTTTAGATAAAATTAAATTAATATGGACAGGTGCACCTAAAGTTACATATATGTCACCGTAAGATTGTCAAAACCTTTAGTTGTTAAACAACATTTTTTTCCCGATAGAAACTGTAGCGTACTGCTTACTATATGACGCGTTAGTTGATAAAGTTACGGTTAAAACTGTTTAATAATAAACTGGTTTAAACTTGAATTGCAAACGAAATACCAGGGCAAATACTGCGGTAGCTTAGGTGAAGACTAGAGGGGGCGAGAGCAGCGAAGCCCCCAAATAGTCTTCGTGTTAGGTTGACATGTAAGAACAAAAGAAACGTAAATTCTAAGCCCTGTCGCTCTGGTTAATTATCTGTCGATAGTTGATCAATTAACGGTTTGACTATCATTTCTCTGTTTCTAGTTCGTAACTTCTCAACCGATTGCGAAGCGTTTTCAAGATTTTTTACCCGAAGGGTGACAAACGAGAAGTTATATTACTAAGCCTACGATATCCGTCCGACTGTCCGTCTCTGTGTCACCGGGCCGTGTCTCATGAAGTCCGTACAGTTGTTGCTGAGGGTTACATTGCCGTTACCGCAACAAATAAACACAATTTATAAACTTATTAGCACATTAAGGGTTCCGTATCAAATGTGGAAAATAAGCATAAATGGAGGGATTTTAAAGAAAACATCCGATTTTTCAATTTATTGGTATTTGCAAGTAAAATATACGTAATATTAAACATTATCACCAATTTTTAAATACGTCTGAAGAATTTTTTAAAATAAAAATTTGACTTTGGCGGCTTCTCATTCCTTTGTTTTCCAAAAATTTTAATTTCTAGTCAACGAGCTTTAAACAACGATACCCTACTTGATTGGGGAAGATCGATATTTTTCTCTATGGGAGCCCCTTAAAAACATTTAAAAATATTTTTGATTCGACTGTAGCTTTAATCCTTTAGCTGTAAAAACCTGTGTGACAGACGACGGACTAACGGACGGGCACGGGAGTGACAGCAACAGGGCTCCGTTTGGAACCTCCGGGTACAGAACCCTAAAGAAAACACGGTCCCTACCCTATACAACAAACGTGTTTTTTCTTGTACGGTGGTACAGAACCCTTCGTGAGCGAATCTGACTCGCAATTTTTTATGTCCGCTCAGGTTTACCATGCGTAGTTCGCCTCCACAAGACTGCGGTCACGCATTCAAATCCCGGCCTCAAACCTCCAAGTTTTGTATGTTTATTATGTTTCTGAAGGGGCCTTTCCTGGTTCCAACGACACAGAGCATAGTAGTGTGATGGTCTGAGGCTGATAAATTGTCGGTATATGGTGGCGTCACCTATCCGGCGATTCCTCATATTCAACAAGCATAATGGATGTCAAAACAAACGCAGCAGTTGACTGTAATACGAGTAGATGTTTCCACGAGAAGTTATATTTTTTTGCGATGTTTTTTTTTTATTATTACGTATTTGTCCTGTATGTACATGAATAAATTATATATATCTGTCTATTCCGGTAAACACGTCACTGAACCGATCGTTCGATTAGAATGGAATGAACACCATAGTAGAACCACACAGGTATGGTCAAAAAGCGCAGGGAAGAATTCACGATGCGCCATCCATCACGCCTGTGTTAGGATTAGAGGTGGGCACTATGCGTAAATACTCAAAATTATAAATTCTGAGTAAATACCCATATCGGTAATTATTGAGTACTTGTCGAGTATTTACTCGAAACTAGGAGAGCAGGAGCACATACGTTTTAAAAATCCTTATGGTGCCTGTATAATTCTACTACTATGAACACAGAGAGGAAATCAACCCCTAGAAGTTAAAAAGAGACCACATAACAGGTGACACAGGGAAGGTCATAGACCTTATCCTTTCAAGGCAGTGGTGCTATAGCTGGAGATAATAGAAATCTAAAGGATGTGGTTATAATAATATTCAGATTAAATCTCTATGCAGTGTTTTGACAGAATTATTACAGTTCATTCTACATATCCACACAGATGGATACAATCTCTGATTTCTGAACCAGTGTTGCAAAGTAAACAATCTACAGTTTGGCAATTTAATGGAGAAAAAATAATCCTATCTGCGTGTTATTTTTAAATAAAATATCTGATTTATTTAATAAAACAGGCAGTAGTCCGATAACTTGTCACTTTTGTTGCCATATTTGTTTTTCTACATTAAATTACCAAGTAGCATGTGCGTGCACTTGTCTTTTGTCAAATAAATCTATAATTTCAATGACAATTTCATTTATCCAACCTAACAGTCCATGGAGACGAACTAAAACCAAAATGCTGCTTTGTGCCCGGAAAAGAGTCACGGCCATAAATTTCATGTTTAAATGGCGTTTACCCCTAATTTGCATATTTAAAGGAACCACGAAAGGATTCCATCTAAAACAATGTCCGTGATTCAGAAAACGCCAAACACATGAAACTGAATTAAAAACCCCTAAAAGCTTTCGGTATCCGATCGCTTACCCGTTTCCTAGCCATCACACTTCACTAATCAGCAGAAAAAAAGTAAAAATCCATAGATATTCCACCTTTTTTTCATAAAAACCGTGAAAATTAGAGAAACGCGCGCGAAAATCGTGCCGTCTTTGGCAACGGTCGAAAATCAACTGCAGAAGTAACGGGGTGGGGATTGGATGGAGCACCGCCGCCGCCGCCCTACATTTTCGTTTGCATCGGGAAAACGCCTTTAGTGTCACACCCCACTAGATATAATTTGGAACACTACACCCTATGTGTTAAGGATAGTTTTGCATTGATGTGTCGAGTGTTGATATTGTTCGAGTTCACTTATTCTTACGTCACTCAATGGATTCGAATACTATTTGTCGGATATTTATTGTGCGTTTTGGTGAGTGTCATACAATTGGTCAGGCTCTAAATAAAAATATATATATGTGATTATAATCGTGGGAACCGCAAATAGTGACGTCACAGACATAAAATTATCTATTGTCCATTGTTATTGTTATTATTGGTGAATGTAATCATCTAATTTATTTTGATATAATACCAATGTCGTGAATGGAGCCGACCGACAGCCGCGGACGCCCAAGAAGGTTCTACAAAGAAAAAAATGGCGATTGATTAGTGAAGGGGCAAATTCGAAGTACCCGTAAACTCAAACTCAAACTTAAATGTCTCAATTACCGTATATATTAACATATGCTTAGCAAACCGTAACCCGCTTGCCTGTAAGAAGGAAGAGGCTCATGAATGTTGAAGAAGCGCGAGATGTTTATACAAAGATCCTCCGGGAAAACGTCGTGAGTATTTGTATGTATGTATGTATGTATGTATGTATGTATGTATGTTCAATGTCTGTTATATGCGTTTGAATGAATAATTATGTCTTGATGGCTATCTGTCGAAGTCGTCAAATTGTGTTAAGCTCTTCTTACAATCGAGAAGCACTTTGCGGGCGCCGATGTCTTTTAGCTGAACCGGGCTCAGTTTATATCACAGGTCTGGCGCGGCGCAGATAGGCTCAAGTCAATATAAATAATTGATTATCAAACATAAACAACAACCAAAAACATTTGTTCAAGGAAACGGAACGCTCTGATACGACAAACACCTCATATCCACACACGTACACACACGCATACACCCTCACACACACACCCTCACACACTTTATCACAATTCTATTACTGTTTGTTTTTCCCAGTGTAAAATTACCTTTTGTATGCTTTATGATTTTAAAATCCTTCATAATTTATAATGGATATGTTTCGTAACTGGCATTATCTATTTATATCAGTGTTATTTTTATCGAATTAATTGCTTATGCTGTGAAACAACAACAAATAAATAAATATAATTTATTTCTTATATCTCGTATACTTTTATTGCACATGAAAATTGACATTACAAACTTATAGAAAAGACATTTACGAAGGCAAGCTTATCTCTAACAAGAGATTTCTTCCAGTAAACCCAAGATGATAAGGATAAATTACATAGCAGTGACAGGTAGACCCTTGCGCAGAAATACAAGTAAATAAGATAAATAGGTGTTTTTATTAAACATAAATACCTTATGTAAAAATACATATTATAAATAAACAATACATACATATTAAACCCTAAATTTACGAAATAATCCTATGCTCCTTAATGCTCCTTTAGACGATTTTTGAAGACAAAGACAGATGGACTGTCCCTGATGGCGCAGTGAAGCGTGTTCCACAGATTTATTGCCTAACTGGTAGTAAGTAGCAAGACAACCAAGGCGTACGTAAGGCAGTAGCTTTAATAAGAACAAAGGGTTGACACACATGCTTTTTCTCATTCGGAACCCATGTTCGTAAGCGACGGTATTGCGAGGCGGAGTAGACAGCATGGACGCCTTGTGTTGTGGTATCTACGAGGTCTCGTCGACGACGGAAGGAAGTCGAAGCGTTCACGCAGAAAGCTGGGATATCGGGGGTTAGGTAAGATGCTGTACAGCAAAGTGAGGATGTGTGTATCCCGACGAACACGAATAGGCAGCAATTGAATTATTATTATTATTGAAATGTATTGAACTGACATGTAAGATACTAAAATTTGCTATGATTTAAATGAAAGGGTAGATATGTTATTTGAATATGTGTATGTGTACAAAGAATTGGACATAGTCTGTAATGTTACTACTGTATTAATAAATAAATAAATATATTTTAACTCCCTGCGATACTGTGACACATGCTCAAACTTTCGCAGTCCGAAGATGAAACGAATCCCGAGATTTTGAAGTCGCTCGAATTTGTTCGGTTGCTCTTCGTAAGTCAGTTATTTATTTGTTTATATGGCGTGACGTATTTTTGAACGTCGCCTCAGATGAATGAAACTTGCCTACAACTTCGCCAGCGCCACCAACCGGGAGAACAGGCGGACACATACAGTGGTCATATAATTACAGAGACTGAATGCATTGTAATAGTAGTTTATGTGGCTGATACATAATGGAGGGCATTAAAACTAGAGGGCGAGTTTCATAATAATATCACTCGAGAGTTTTAAAGCCTAATTATGTACAGTTACATAAACTAGTTTATCTAAACACATATCATAAACTCTCTTTGATGTGTTCAGGAACTGCATGTTTGACCGGCATTGTGGCATTGAGTTGTTTAGCTTGTTCTGTAGTACCAACTTAACAGGCGTTCGAAATTTGAATGTCATAATGTGTAGAAAATTTACACATTATGGTCATAATGTTCAATATTCAGATAAGAAATGAGTTTTTACAAAGTAGTTTAGTTAACATTACTCTGATCGTAACGTGCGGTTATATTGTTGAAAATATATTGTTATTATTTAAATTATCTTTATTCCACAAAATTCTTAACACATTCCTTTGGCAGAAATGATAGCACGACATCTGTTGGGCATGGAAGCGAACAATGTTGTACAAGCTTCTACTGGAATTTGCTCCCAAGCTTCTGTGAAAGCAGTGCAAAGTTGATTATCGTTCGATGTCCGCTTTGTCGCCACTGTCTTTTTCACCTGGTACCACGAATTTTCTATTGGATTTAAATCCGCACAGTACAAAACTGTCACAGACTGTTCCTTAAGAAGTATTTTACTACTTTTGCAGTGTCTTTCGGATCATTATCCTGTCGGAAAGTCCAAATGACCAGTAAATTTTGCTCGGCATAGGGCAGCATGGCTTGTTCTAATATATTATTGTACTGGAATCCATGTTGTCTTCTATTTTTCTGACAGGTCCAACACCAAGTCCTGGAAAGCAGCCCCACATTTGATATTTCCGCCCCCATGTAAGCCCATGTTTGACTACTTTCTTGGTATACTTTGTATCAATTTCTTTGTTTTGAACAATAATTGTCATTTTTATGAAATATTCTTGTCATCATGAATGCTGATTTCATTTTACTACGGATCTAGTTTTAGTTTTATTTTCTTTTCTTTATTGTTACCTCTATTTAATTATATAAAGCTTAAAATAATTATTTTGTATCGTACAAAATAAACTCTGCACCTACTGGGAAGTAACTGTCTCCCACGATACAGGTTTTCCTACTTTGGGAGGCAGGGACCTTTAATGTGTAAACACTGTTAATTTGAACCATAAAGTATTCTTATTCTTATTTTGTGTCCCTCATTTTAAGAATACAACGTCGTGTATTGTTTTATAACAATTACACTAGATTATATTCCTATATTAACAAAGGTAGTACCATCATTAAGTTTTTGGTGGTCTATAATGGGGTGTCTTTAATTATGTGACCACTGCAGCTGTAAATAGGGCCTAATTCGATCGAATCGCTCTGAAGCGTTCTAATCTTTCTATCAACTTCAAACGGATCACAGAGTCAAATGAAAGAAACACCGCCCTCTATGCGAAACAAAATTTTATTTGTAACATAATTTTCCAAATAGCTAGTAAAGTACATTTCACATAACTTAAGTTCGTTCGATTTTTAGTTGGGTGTAGTGCAAAACTGATAAAAAATGGGGAATAGCAATATCCGGGTGCCAGCATCAGATCAATTCCCCGCTTTTAAAAAATAAGATTGCAGGTTTATATATACACACGTAAATGAAATACAAATGATGCCTTATGTATGTATGTATGAGAATCGGCAATGTACATGAACATTCAGAGTAGGAGTTAGTCGTGATATATTCACCCTAACTTTTAGGTAACGTATTTTTCAAAAGCTAAAGCAACACTGGTTTCATTGTTACCAATTTAACAGCGAAGGGACAATTAGTTAGCTTATAATAATTTTAAGCGCCTATAAAATCAGTGTGTCTATGGAGAAATTGAATAAAACTCAATTTTCACTACAAATATTTATGTTTTTTTAGGAATGATAAATCCTAATTTTATAAAACTTCGGATGAGACAACATTTAGCTAACAACAAATTAGATTTAATTTATGAAAAGTGTCAGCTGTAAAAACATATTACGAATCTTATCATGAAAATGGATGACATTATAACGAACTGATTTTGAAATTTAAATTTTAGTTATCAAACTTAAAAATTAAAAGAAAATTTAATTTGAGGATGTATAACTTTGAATTAACTTTCAAACAAAAAAATGGAAATAGTAATTGAATTACACGAATTATGAACTTCTGAATCTGTAAGAAAACTTCATAGTTAAGCACCCACTACTTCCGACATGCTACTGGTCATCTCGAATCGAATTATTGTATTATTTGACCAAATAGCACAGCAAATTGCATTTCTGGGGAATCAGAAAGGAATGGTTATAATCGTTGTCGTTTTCAGATTCGAAACAAATGCGTCAATACTACGATCTACGAGCAATCTGCATGTAGGCGTCTTAGGAACGTTATATATGCAACATAAGTCTAGTTAAGTGGATTAGACAAAGCCCTTCGCACGAGCACTGATACGCGTTATGATTGGTGTTTGCTGTGCGATGGACTATACCCAATAACGGGTAGATATTACTGCAGAGACAAATGATTCTAAGGCCGTATCCTACAACTACTGACGTATTTAGCAGAAACAGCGTTAAGATGGGCACTCAAGGTGAGTTGGACTGATCAAATTGGACTGACGTCAGTTAAAACAGATGAAGTCAAAAAAAATCCCCGCTCCTCACTGGTTTCACTGGCATCAAACGGGCTTTCATTTCTCGATCGACGGGGCCCCGCGGAGACGTGAGTTACTACATACATATCCGGTTAGCAAATTTCTCATCGCGTCAGTTGGAAAAATTAAATTACCGTCTAATCAACAGAAAACAAACAAAAATTACAAAATAATGATTAAAAAAATTGTCAAGCCGTTTGGGCTGTAGCGCGTGCTAACAAAATGTGTGATCATTTTCAAACACATTCAAACACTCGAAAATCATTTCCCTCCTTCTGGTACAGCCGGGTAAATTTGTTAAATGAGTTAACGCTGTTACTGGCGTAAAAATTTAAGAATTAATAGAATAAAACAAAAAACACATTTATTCCACTGTTACTCAAAGGACGAACCTACATATTTCATAGTTACTGCAGGTCCAGCCGCCATCGCGTCGAAGCTCCGACTGTTGGCAAATGGAGTGATTGATGAAGAGACACGCGCTCACGGTCAGTTTGGACTGATGCAAACGGACTGAAGCCAGCGGATTACGACGCTCCCGGAAATACGTGAGTTGCCATCAGTAAAAAAGATTTAGACACATAAATAATTTGACACATAGATAAATTGACTGGTAAATTAAGTTCTGCGGCTTACGCTGTTAGGAACATCAGACAAAGCACGGATGTGGCTACATTTAGGCTAGTATATTTTAGTTACTTTCATAGTGTGATGTCCTATGGTATGTGGAGGAAAGCTGCGGATATTCAAACTATTTTTATTTTACAATAAAGAGCTATACGAGCAATTTATAATTTAAAACGCACCGACTCCTTAAGAGAGCTTTTTAAATAAATTGACATTCCAACTGTAGCTTGACAAGTACTTATTTTCTAAAATATAATAAATGTACGCATATATAATAGATGTACGCAAGAACCTTAAATAAAACATTTTACAAATTTAGAGATAGCTGTAATATTAGCCTAAGATATAATCACCGACTACTTGCGCACCGGTTTAGTCTCGCGAAGGTTAGCAATTATTTCAAGGGTCAATGCATTCTCTACTACAACAAGATACCTATGGAGATCGTGAAATTGCCATTTGAGCAATTAAAAACCACATGTAAAAGCGACTTTGTCTAAAAAGGGATATAACAATGTTCAAGATTACTTAAATGACGGGACTGTATGGGGTTAATCTAGTTCAACACAGACCTCGCTGTTAATAATTTTGTAATTATTTATTACTGCTTATTAATTATAACAATTTAATATTGTAATATTTGTATTAGTTAAACACTATAAATCTATTTGTGGGAGTTTCTTCGCCTTGCTTCCCCTCATTGGTCCAATGTAAAGGAGGCAAAAAATTACTTTTGCTAATAAGTAGGTATATGTAAATATCTACGGTATTTAAGGAATTTGAACTTTGTACTTTGAACTCTGACCCTTAACTCCTGTGTTTTGATGACAAAGTAAGAGATAAAATAAATGTGAACGGGCTGTGGCACCGAGTAAGTAAGTAATTAGAAGGAGGGAATTTAATTTAATTTCTTTACTCATACGGCCGTTTTACTTTGTATGAGTGAAAGCAACATAGTTTGACAGGGCAGTGGCAGGTAGGATTCTTTTACGGCCGATCCCAATAACCTATCTCTATCCGTGACCTGCAGATTACGCGTTACATTCGACAGTTGCGCTATGGGAATTATGTCAAATTTGACACTAGCAGTCTCAAATCTGCAGATTATGGATAGAAGATTATTGGGATCGGCCGTTAGTGACAACCAGCGATGGGGTGCGATTGTCGACAAATTGTTAATCGATATTTTAGAAGACTGGTATTTACCTATGCGCTAATGATCACTGTTTAAACAATATCGATAAACAAAGTCGAAGTGATAATTATTTACATACTACGAAATAAATAAACACAGTCTTTAAATGATTTTATATGGTCTATTGGAATATTTTGACGAATTGTGAATGTCAGATCCAGTGTGAATGAGCTCTTACTCCTATAACAGATGTGAACGGGAGATAAATGTTGGTATAGTAGTTTGTATTAGTCTGCGATTATTTTTATAGCTGGTAAAATCATTCTGCAGTAAAATCTTCTTGAGAATTCGCACGTGTTTTTGCCGTCCAGCCGGATCCGCGAGATACCGCCGCAATCCACACGTTTAGCAATACTTTTTCACGAGGAAATCTAAAATTAAAAGGGTAGTATTTAATCACACATCAAAGGGCATTGTATCTTTTGCACCAGTAGCCATCCGCCATGTTGTTTTTTCTTTCAAAATGGCTGCCGCGCGTGACACCTTCAGAAATCAATAGATCGCATCAATTACAAAATTTCAGTCTCTTATAAAACCTCCAACTAGATATATACTACCCATAGTCCAAGTCAAGTTGGGATGGCACTATTTTAGTGGAGTAGTTAATGTCGATAGTCAACAAAAAGGTAGAAGACAAAAGGATGGTGAATAGATCACTGTTTTATTTAAACGGCAAGTATTTAATCGCACATCGAAAAGACCGATTTTCAGCAAAAACACTTTTTTATGTTTTAAGTATTTTTGTTGTTCTACTTCACCTAAGCCACCGCAGTGTTTTGTCCTGATATTTGCTGTGAAAATCGGTATATTTGCTGTGCAAATCAGTATTATTGATGTGCAGTTTCATATTTCCCTATTTAAACTAATATTTAATTTATCACTATCAAAATGAAATGTCTCGCTAGAAGCTGTCATCGCTAGAAACACTCAAGGAATCTTTTACACTGATTTCTCTGATTTCTATGATAAAATCCTCAATCTCTTTTTTAATCTTATATCGTTAATTCGCCAGAATTCACGTTCTATAGTTTCTAAATTATTATTCGAATCTTTTCAATGTTACAATTTTTCAGTACTTTTACTGGCAAGTTCTCGTGCCTGAGAATGAACCATTAGTTTTTTCTTATCATACATGATGAAGAGGCAACTGATGCCATTTTAATACACCAATACAAGTCCAAGCATCAACGTGAGCAATATCGAAATCGATAAACGTGATAGAATCGATGCGGCTCGCGCATTACCATAGTATAAGCATTACTGTGACATCGGTGACGGAAGGGCTTTTGCGGGTGTGCGGGAGGTAGGCGGGACGTCACCCCTCGGCGTCTTCCTCCTTCTCCTAAGGCCATCCCAACATGACGCGAAGCATAGCTACCTAGAACCGCAATACGTCCAACGGGCAGACCCCAGTCCGATGGACGGTGCGGGGATAGGCCAGCCCCCTGTTATGCAAAATAGGAGCAATAAACAATGCACAGGATGGGACTTCTCACCCCGTATGGGAAAAAGCGTGACGCGTTGTTTTGTAAATCTTACACCCAACCTCTGACGTCACTGCCATGTAGGAGTGACCTATTTATCTGTTTGTCGGAAGTCGAGATAGCACTCTTCTTAATCTGGCCGTGTTATCTATGAACTGACTCGGTGAAGGAGGTGATAACAACAATGCAGTGCTTACATATTTGTCATAGGTTTTGTGTGCCCTGGAAAATACCACAACGTTCGGCTTAGGAACGTACTGATCTGCAAAATTACCATGTCCGTCTTAAAACATGTCTTGGTACTATGGCAATAAAGCCCATTATGGCGTATTGGAATGGAGATGGTTGCCATGGTGATATTGGAATCGCTAAAAGGTTGTGGTAACCCCCCAGGGGCCCAATTCTGTACGGGGGGTTGCATCGCAATCGCATCGCGATCGCTTCGAAAGGGCGTACCACGCCGCATTTGACAGTTAGCGTCCAAACAAAATAAGTGCCGCCGACAAGCCAAACGCGGCATTCCGCGCCCCTAGGAGCGGTCGCGATCAGTGGTGCCAGATTAGGCGAGTTATCGCCATTTAGGCTACCTTGGGGGGTCAAATGGCGACCAAAAAATCCGACCGGCTACCGGCGATCGGCGATTTAGGCAATTTCAGGATAACCACAAAACTAAATTAATCCTTGATAATTCCATTGCGTCCATTATTTCTAGGAGTGAGATAGAAAACTGCGTATGACAACAAAAAAAAACAACTCGTTATGTTTTTTTTTGGTAAGTTGTCATCAAATGTAAAGGTTTTTGTTTGTCCTGTGAAGGTGTTGTGTTATTTGATCTGATTAAAACTCCTTATGGGTAAACACGGTAAATAAAAACGGATCAAAAATAATAATAAAATAAAAAAGTGGTCAGTGTAATTAATACCACATACATAACATAATTATAACTTTGAAAATATGAATATTGTTTGCCTTACGTTGACATTTTTACGTTTCCTCTATAATTGGCCAAGTAGGCTACTTAACAAAAGAAAAAATAGGCGATTTAGGCTACTCGGTGGTGAAAATTAGGCGATTAGGGTTAGCTGATATCTGGCAACCCTGGTATCGATGCGATCGCGTTGCAATCGCCAGTATAGAATTGGGCCAGGACTGTTGACTGGACTTTTTAACTATAAGTTAGGATTAAAGCCTTTATCGCTACAGGAATAGGGCTGTTAATTTAGTGTTAAAGTTATGATAGCGTCATCTGGGCCGAGCGATGAGCTTTTTGTCTCTAGGGCTGTACCGATTTAGGTAGAAAAGAAAGTCATAATGAACGACGGACGTGTTGACTTGTCCTACTTTTTGTTGGTCGCATCAACAACTGTGTTCCAGCCACCCCGTATAGGAAAAGGCGTGACGCTGCGTTCGTTTTATTTACTCATTGTTCAAATATTGTTGTGCTGCGTAAATTAGTACCTAATGTACTAACTGAACTTTCAAGTCCAGGTTAAGTTAGTAGCGGCTAGAAAAACCAGAATTGTTGGAAAATCCCCATGTAAAAAAATATTTAAGTTAAGTTTTTGGGTAATGGCTTCTATCGTATGTTGCCACAATAATTTCGTCAATATTACTCTATGAGACCGAAACCACAATAGGAAATCTAACTGACTAAATATAATCTCTTTAGTCTAAGTTAAACATTTTGTTAGCTAAGAATAATTTATACAAGTCTTAGTTAGGATGTAAAACAACAAATCATTTTGTCAATACCCCAAGAGAAGCTGTTGCCTATCATACAGGTCATTAGCCTAATTTAGGTAACAGAAGCAAACATTTTATGTAAACACTTTTTGATAAGTAAAATTATTCTTTTTCTTATGTATATAACATAACTTGTCCAAAATTAAATATAGTTATGTTGAATCACGTGGAACAGTTAATAAAACGTTAACTTTAAGCTGAGACTATAATCTAATAATGTTAGTAGATAAGTCACCGTAAGATAGTCAAACCGTTAGTTGATCATCTATCGACAGATAGTAAACCAGACCGACAGGGTTTAGGATTTACGTTTCTTTTGTTTTTACATTTCAACCTAACACGAAGACTATTCGGGGGCTTTGCTGCGCTCGCCTAGTCTTCACTTAAATGAAGACTAGGCGAGCGCAGCAAAGCTTAAGCTACCGCATAGTTTGCCCTGGTATTTTGTTTGCTATTCAAGTTTAAACCAGTTTACTATTTAACGGTTTTCAACTAACTAGTTTATCAACTAACGATTCATATAGTAAGCAGTACGCTACAGTTTACTATCTGTCAATAGTTGACCAACTAACGAAAAAAAAAACGTTAGTTAATTAACTAACGGTTTTGACAATCTTACGGTGACAGATATAAATTTGCTAAGTAAATTGACGGAGGATGGATGAGATAAGGTGAGAAAGAAGATTGACAGGACGAGGGACTTTCGGAGGGAGGAGAACCTAAAGGGAAGTAGGATTGATAGGGCATTCAAAGAACAAATGATCAGGAGTACCGCCAGCCAGGCCACATTCACACAATGATGCCACCCTTATGCTAATTTTTGCGAGATGGACAGGAGTGCAGGAGTGTCCCAAGCGAAGACGGCAGATGAAGGATGTGACCGATTAGGTCCCTATATTTACAGAACCAGTGGCGTCCCGGAATTATGGATTGAATGGTACCGTAGTGTTTGACTTTTTAAAGTTTTTGATATTTACCATTTATGAAGCCAGGAGTAGTCTAGTGGTGATTTAGCAACAGCGGCGAGATCCCGAGTGGGCCTTAAACCCTGACATTCTTTTTTCAATTTCGATTATTTCCAATTGTTTTCGTAAGGCAACAAATATAATGACCACCAAAATATTTTTTTCCTATCCAAAATGGGTAAATGCTACCCAAAATGGGTAAATGATCACCAAAAGTTGCAGAAAATATCAGGGCAAAATACTGCGGCAGCTTAGGTGAAGGGTAAAGGGGGTGAGCGAAACATGTAAGAACAACAAAAAATACTTAAAACAAAAACTTAAGTACGGAAAACATAAAAAGAAGTTTGGTGATCATTTATCCAAACACAATTTGGGGGTCGTTTACTAATTGTGGCGGTCGTTTCGAATTTATTGGTAGTACATTTTCGATTTTTTTGGTGACCGTTTAAACATAAGCCTTTTCGTAATATCCATAGTGTTTTAAAAGTGGATTTTATGAAGTTTTAGGTTATTATGAACTGTAATCATAACATTGTCAGCTATCTAAGTTACGCTTCTGCTGGCCCTTCAAAGCTTGCCTAAAATAAACATTATTAGCAGCTAGACGTAACAATTATCCCAGTTGCAAATAAAGTTTGTTTGTTTAAGCTTCACTTCAGGGCATAAACTAACAGGTACACGCTCCACATACGAGACGTCTACTGTAAATGTTTGTCTCCAGGGTATAATCTACATACGTTCCATATTTCAGCGAAATCGTTGCAGTACCTAGTAGTTTAGTAACTAAGCAACCCTCATCAGAGTTTCCTCTTCGCGATAATAGAAGGTGTTCAGTCCGCGGCAAATTTCTTTGGCTCTAGCGAGTTGTGACCTCTCTTTCTCGCATTGGGTAAGGTGGGGTGAGAGAAGGAGAGGTAACAGCTCGCTCGGAGCCAAATGAACTTGACGCGAACTGTATCACGGTTTTAGGTCACAATCCCTTCCCAAGCTTGCGGCGTGTCTTAGTTAAATATGCCTAGCGGTCAATTCTATTAGCTACCTGACGCACTTCTCTATCGCCTGTTAATGTCCCACCTCTTCTGCTACAATTTACTCATTGGAATAATTCAGTCTAGTGGGGGTGTAGCGACAGGCAAGTGGCAGGGTAGTGTGTCAAGTTCGTTGGTGGAATCGACACCGAGGAACGCCAGGCAAGCGGGCCGACTATAAGTTATGCAACTAAGTGGATGGATTGCGAATAACTTCGGTGGCTGCTGGCCAAATGTATGTTGGTCGACCTATAAGCTGTTACCTACATAAAAAGTATATATATATATATATATATATATATATATATATATATATATATATATATATACATAAATCTAAGTCCTGACTTATTGACTGACTGACTGAGATATCAACATATCCTAAACCTCTGGTCCTAGAGACATGGAACTTTGTACAGCGGTTACTTTATAGCGTAGGGTATCACTAAGAAGGGATTTGGCAAAACTCAGCCCCTTAAGGCGGGGAATGGGAGGTTGAAGTCAGCATACAAATAAAAAATTACTTGATTTTGAATTTATGAAGCTTAAATTTTGCAGGTAGGTAATTTATGAGACGTCGACCAAGCAAGTGATTTTTTAAATTAAGCCCCGCTAAGGTAGGGATGGGGGTATGAACTTTGTGTGAACATAAGGCACAAAAAAGGTGGGTAGGTGGAGGAGGGGAGGTAGGTGGAGGAGGGGAGGTAGGTGGAGGAAGGGAGGTAGGTGGAGGAGGGGAGGTAGGTGGAGGAGGGGAGGTAGGTGGAGGAGGGGAGGTAGGTGGAGGAGGGGAGTTAGGTGGAGGAGGGGAGGTAGGTGGAGGAGGGGAGGTAGGTGGAGGAGGGGAGGTAGGTGGAGGAGGGGAGGTAGGTGGAGCGAAGGGGAGGTAGGTGGAGGAGGGGAGGTAGGTGGAGGAGGGGAGGTAGGTGGAGCGAAGGGGAGGTAGGTGGAGGAGGGGAGGTAGGTGAAGGAGGGGAGGTAGGTGGAGCGAAGGGGGTGTGAGGGGGGGTGTTAATGTTTATTTGGACTGGGCTATTTTTACACGAGTTTTCGCGAAGCCACGGGCACCTGCTAGTTATCCGCGTGCATTCCACTCCTGACCTGCACATCGACTTAAGGTTTCCACAGCCACATCATAGGAAAACAATTCGCCCCCAACAGCCGGATACAACCCAGATCCCTTCAAAATTCATACAAAATCGGGACTACGATCGTACTCGCCATAGTTGACAATAACAACAACAACAAAGCGTCACTCCTTTTTCCATACGGCGTCGCACAGGCACAATTATGCTCCCGTCTTAAGACTGAGGCTAACCCTTCGTCCATAGTATAAATTTTCCTTACAATCTAGTAGACCCAACTACCAGAGATTATAATGATCAAGTGTAAAATAGTCACTTGCGAATTTGTCTACCGGCTACAAATGACACCTGTCTTTTGCAGCTAGGCAACAGGTAAATCGCTATACTCATCTAGAGATTATCGCATAGAGAACCTAATTACATTACACCAAGTTAACTTGATACCCGCCAGGAATGCGTTTCAATACATCTCTCGCTCGCTCCCGCCCTCGACGCGTGAGTAGGACAGTGACGGACGCTATGACGTCATCAGTGCGAGGTGCCAAGTTTAGCGTGTGGTAATTTAAAAGCTAATCTGGAAAAAAAAACCATAGCGGCGCTTCCCATACGCAGCAGACTCAGAGTTGAGCAGACGTTGTACTAGTTAGTGAATCTAATCTAATCTTTCGAATACTAACTAACATTCGGCGACAACTTGTTATCGGCACTTATATTTCCTTAGGCCTTTATCGGTTTCATTAGGCCTTGTCACACCAGGGGTCAAAATGCACCCCAAAATGTCGGGCAACGCTCAAGCTACATGACGGTGCAACGGTGAAACACACAGCATCGTGAAACATGCGCCGCGCAACGCGACATTTGCTTGTTCCCGCCCCGAGAGCGAGCGCGCGTGCCTCACATACACGCGTGTCTTGCATCTCGGGACTACCACGTGGTGCATGTTGCTTCTTTCACCCGCAGTGTATCTGTCGAAGTTAGTTGGTTAAATCAGACACTTAACTAACTCTCTAGACCTTTAATTAAAGACCGACATTTAACTAAGTCACTGGCATTTTGATTTAAATAAAGCATAGTCGAAAACGTTTAACAATCTGTCTTACCGAAAGCCGGCGTGTTGGAAAACAAGATGGCGTCACGACAACAGCTGATTTGCACAGCTTATATCAGGGCAAAACATTGCGGTAGCGTAGGTGAAGGGTAAAGGTATCCTTCGTGTTAGGTTTAACATGTAAGAACAACAAAAAATACTTAAAAAATTAACTTAAGTACACATAAAATATTTTGTATATGTCTTGTTGCCTAGGAACGTTTAGACAACTCGTTAAACGTTTCGTTCGCTCACTTGTCTGACTGAACTTTAGCGACTTGGTTAAACGTCGGTCTTTAATTAACGGTCCAGGGTGTTCGTTAAGTGTCTGATTTAATCAACTAACTGCGACATATCCAAGACGTAAATAAGTACACAAATCACCCAAGGAAACCACTCCTCCAGCAACGTCTTTCAACAGAAGTACATAAGCGCAATAAAGTTACGAGTCGCGGTTCTACAAGACATTCAATACCGATATCAACTGAGTCTTCGGGCGGGCAAAACACGTCCTTATAGCTATGACGCAGTTAATTGGTTAATTCAGACACCTAAATAACTCTCTAGACCGTTAATTAAATGCCGACGTTTAACAAAGTCACTAAAATTCCGTCAGACAAGTGAGTGAACGCAACGTCCAACGAGTTGTCCAAACGTTCCTAGGCAACAATAAATATAGATTATTTTTATGTGTACTTAAGTTTAAGTTTTAAGTATTTTTGTTGTTCTTACATTTTCAACTTAACACGAAGGATAAAGTGGGCTTCGCTTCGCTCACGCCCTTTACCCTTCACCTAAGCTACCGCAATGTTTGCCGTGATATAAACTGCAAATCAGCTGTTGTCGTGGCGCCATCTTGTTTTCCAACACGCCGGCTTTCGGTAAGACAGATGGTTAAACGTTTTCGACGATGCTTTATTTAAATCAATTAAACGTCGGCATTTAATTAACGATCTAGAGAGTAGTTAAGTGTCTGATTTAAACAACCAACTTCGACAGCTATCTGACGCGGGTAGTTTAGCCGGCGTTCATTGAGCTATGAGACTAACTAGAAATGTAGTTTGCTTTTAGTCCCACTATTAGTCGACTAAATTACACAGGTACCAAGTTGAACAGAGGGTAGAGTAGAACAGTTTGATGATGAATTGAGTGCAATGTAAATTGTGTGTGTTTTTGCACTAGTTTACGCTAGTTATCTGCCGCAAATAAAGCGTTTCACAATTTTAATAGTAGTTTATGTGACTGCTACATAATGGAGGGCATTAATATGCCTAATTATGTACAGTTACATACACTAGTTTATCTACACACATATCATAAGCTCTCTTTGATGTGTACAGTAACCGCATGTTTGACCGGCATTGTGGCTCTGCAGTTGTTTAGCTTGTTCTGTAATACCAACTTCACAGACAAACAAGGGGCGTCACGCGGGCGGGCGTCGGCGTTAGAAATTTTAATGTCATAATATGTAGAAAAATTACACATTATGGTCATAATGTGTAATTTTTCAGATAAGAAATGAGTTTTTACCAAGCAGTTTAACATTATGCTGATCGTAACGTGCGGTTTTTGTACGCAGTAAAGAGGGTTTATGATACGTGTGTAGATAAAAATATTTATAAAAAGGCGGTAGGGCACTTCAGATATGTAGATTTTGGCCCCACACAAGGCTATCCTGTAGTGTGGAAACCAGAAACAGAGGATGAAAATGGGTGATGTGTGGGTCGGACTGGCACACGAAGGGTTCCGTAGCATCGTACAATACAAAAACAACAAAATTTCACGTCCGAACTAGACTTTGAACCTAGCACACTAAAGAGAGATTCCACGTCAAACCAATTGCGCAGCCGAATTCACCGAAACTGTTAATAGATGACGCGAAATTATCGATTATATTTGAATGGCGATTATTTGGTAATTCGCATATTGAAACACCTCTTGTACGGGTGGGTACCCCTTTAATAAAAAATCTCCCGTAATTGTTTATTTTTTGCTGTAGCGTCAACAGCATTACACAACCTGTGAAAATGACATCAGATTGAGTCCGGTGACGGACAGACGGACAGACGGACAGCGGAGGCTTAGCGATTGGTCCCGTTCGGGTACGGGACCCTAAAAAGCGAGTCTAGCCCATATCTATACGACAAACTCTGTGGCGCTGCGGTTGAAGCTCTGCCTACCACGCGAGAGGTCCCGCGTTCGATCCCCGGCTGGGGATACAGAAAAAAATCCAAAGGTCTTGGATGTTTACGTGTGTGACGTCGCCGTTTCAGGTTCCCACGACACAGGGTATCCTAGTGTGGGCCCAGAAGCAATGTATGTGCCGTATGTAAATTTGGAATATGTTTTAATAAAGTTGGAACGAGATTAGTCTAAGATGCTTTCTATTTTACGGGCGTAAGGTATTATGATGAGACAGAACTAATGTATACCATGTTTACCGCTAATTTGATATACAAATCTCAGGACTGAACCATTATTAAATCTCGAAAAGCCCAATAAAATATTCCAACAAATACCAGATAAATAGCTATCAAACTCGCATTAATATCAAAAAGTTGGAAGGTCGAAATAATAAAAATTAGGGCGGCACCTTAACCCCTCGAGCACACTTACCCGTACCCAAAAACCCGTTATAGGTTTTAATTAGGGCGGCACCTTAACCCCTCGAGCACACTTACCCGTACCCAAAAACCCGTTATAGGTTTTAATTAGGGCGGCACCTTAACCCTTCGAGCACACTTACCCGTACCCAAAAACCCGTTATAGGTTTTAATTAGGGCGGCACCTTAACCCCTCGAGCACACTTACCCGTACCCAAAAACCCGTTATAGGTTTTAATTAGGGCGGCACCTTAACCCCTCGAGCACACTTACCCGTACCCAAAAACCCGTTATAGGTTTTGATTAGGGCGGCACCTTAACCCCTCGAGCACACTTACCCGTACCCAAAAACCCGTTATAGGTTTTAATTAGGGCGGCACCTTAACCCCTCGAGCACACTTACCCGTACCCAAAAACCCGTTATAGGTTTTAATTAGGGCGGCACCTTAACCCCTCGAGCACACTTACCCGTACCCAAAAACCCGATATAGGTTTTAATTAGGGCGGCACCTTAACCCCTCGAGCACACTTACCCGTACCCAAAAACCCGTTATAGGTTTTAATTAGGGCGGCACCTTAACCCCTCGAGCACACTTACCCGTACCCAAAAACCCGTTATAGGTTTTAAATTTTATTAACAAGGCATAAGGTTCAAAATCGCGACACCTCGAAAAAAATAAAAAAAATGTAAATGCCGCGTCAAGTTTTCTTGGCTCTGAGCAAGCTGTGAACTCTCTCTTCTCGCATAGGGTAAGGTGGGTGAGAGAGAGACAAGTGACAGCTCGCTAAGAGTCAAATAAACTTTGCGCTAACTGTACTTACGTAATTCGTCTCAATGTTACGAAAGCAAACTACCTTCTTAGTAAGTACACTCAAACATAACGAAAACTTGCTCAAGTCCTTCGAAAGTTTGATCTTCGGAGCCTTGGGAATATAATGAAGTAAACTACAAGTGAAGGTAAATCCACCAATGAAACCATGTACCTAGATAAAGATAAGTATTTTTGAGTGTACTATTTTGGTAATGGAAATTGTGTCACACCAGCCAAAGTTTTCAATACTACATTACGTATTCCAATGTGCCAAAAGCAGATCTTCATATAAAGTTATTATTTTAGCATCATAGCGCTATGGAACGCGGCCTATAACGTTATAATTCTATAACGTTATACGGCTACAACGTTATTATCTTAGTTTTAGTCAGTAGCGCTATGCACAAAATAACGTTATTTGTAACGATATTTTGTTTAAAAAAAACGTATTTTTTCGAATGCACAAAATAACGTTATTGTAAGATTATTTTGTGTAAAAAAATGGGTTTTTTTTAGAATCCATTTACACCACCATGAAGTCATCTCCAGATTTGATTGTCGGGTTAACGTTAGTGAGTATTTGATTAAGATTCTCACTAAATAAAAACGCGATTGGATGAAATTTTCTGGATAGAATTTAATTACGAAAATACCTCTAAACTAAATCCGAAATCCTAAATAATTTCATTGTGGAACTGCATTTATGTATTTATTATGTATTCGTAAAATCTCCTTAAAAACTTTTTAAAATAGCGTAGTTTATTTTTAAACATTTTTCCTGTGGTTTAGCGCTACGTTGAAATTTTTCCCCGATTCCGTCCCTCTCACACTGCGGGTCTTTCCGCCTGGAGTAACGGGGACCTTTGCACGGACGAGGTATCCCCTTAACCAACCCATGGGAGGAAGGAAGGGGCCGGATCAGGGGCAACAGGAGTGAGCGAAGTGGGCTTGTATGATTATCCTCACTTACCCATGTTGATGAGCAATAACTGATTGAGCAATTAGTTTTGTGGTCGTGGCTTACCTGTAAACGAGAAAAAATTGTAATTAGTAATGTAACACAAAGTAAGCATTTTATTCACGACCACGAATAAATATATATCTAGCTTTGCGTTTAATTGTCATATTTTTTTATCAAGCCATACGAATAATTTGAGATTAAACATGACAAATGTATCCCTGGAGAAATTATGGCGACCTGCCCAGTGTCTGAACCTGATAATGTTTTGTACGGGGTGACCTTAATCAACTAAGCCTGTGTTTGTACACAATGACGACATACCCATTTATCGGGTGAATAAGTACAATATTGTGAGTAACCGCACATCAAAAATACTGATTTGCACAGGAAATGTACTGATTTTCACAGCAAATACCAGGGCAAAATACTGCGGTAGCTTAGGTGAAGGGTAAAGGGGGTGAACGAAGCGAAGCCCACTTTATCCTTCGTATTAGGTTGAACATGTAAGAACAACAAAATAGATAAAACATGAAAAGTGTTTTTGCTGATCATTTTTTGCTGTGAAAATCAGTATTTTTGATGTGCGCTTGAATACTAGCCTTTTTTTCCCTTGCTCCGTGGCCTAATGGGTTTCACACTCGCTTCCTATAGAGCAGGTTCGATTCCTGACCATGTACCAATGAGATAATTAATTTATTTTAAGTATAACGTTATACGGACGTTGTAATGGTGATGGAAACATCGTGAGGAAACCTTCATTACTCCATAAATGCGGCGATGGGCTAGCACCCTGTCACGCAAAATGGAGTATTTATTAACTGGCTCAAAGTGGGCACAATTGTGCCTCTGCCACCCCATATGGGAAAAGGCGTGACGCTATGCTATGTTATTTCTTTTTTTATATAAAAACGCTTCAAATAGTACAAACCAACGAACACAGACAGACACAAAAACACATACGATTGAGGAACATTACTTAATTACTAGGGATTTGTGTAACTAAGCCATTAAACAAAATTGTTAATGCAAATATCTATAGAAATAAAGAAATTTTGACTTTGACTATGACTATGACAGGTTTGTCACTACTTAAATATGTTAAAGTTATGTACAGACTTATGTTACATTGGATAAGTTGTTCACAAATATTTCTCAACATGAAACTATGCATCCATCCAAATTTGTTATCCTTTCTTTGTTTCTTTCTGGTCGGAGCTCAAAATGATGGCCATGGACAGAGCTAAATGGAATAGACTTATATTTGCCCCATACTCCATCATCTGCCCAAGACATAAGTAAACTTCCCATTCCTAAACTCTACGTTCCAACCCTACGTTCAACCCACACAACCACCACCACGCCAATCCCACATTACCTGACTGGCTCGTGCCGGCAGCGGCGACGCCGCCCCCCGCGCCTCCGCCCCCTTGGCCTCCGGCGCCCTGTGCTCCGCCAGCACCCGGTGCTCATGCTTCGTCCCCACCATAGAGTTCTTCATCCGCTCCATCCTCGCCTGGATTGCCTTACGGGATATCACCTTGGTCTTCTCATCCTTTGTCCCTCCATCTGCTAGTTTCCTCATCAGTCTTGCCGTGGCTGCGACTGCATGCTGTTGTGTATCTGAGTTGGTCCTGGACAGTCTTGTAGGCTGCCTCGGCGGTTGTGTAGTTCCACCGGTGCTGCTTCTGGTAGTTTCGTTCCTATTGAAAGGTTCAACGTCGTGTTCGGTATCAGAGTCGGCAGCCAGGTACCCTCCGCCGCCTACAGACGACACGCCAGTCCGGAGCAAGTTCTCGTGTTCGTGATATCTGACACGTTCGTTGACTGCAACGCTGCCGTTTTGAGCTCGTTCTAACCCTCGTTCCATCTCTCCAATCTGACGCTCCAATTTGCGTAGAACATCATCAGATGGCGGCGTTGGGGCTATATCGTCTGGAGGATCCGGCGTTTTGAAGGATTTAAGTTGTATGGGATGCGCTCGGCTCAGCTCTAGCTTTTTGGGAGCGATTCCTGATGAGGTGATCTCGTAATGGGTTCTCTGTGGCTGTGGGTTTCTTTCCAACATGGCTAAGGATACTGGGGAAGGCGGCGGGGCGCCATTGACCGCTGCTTCAGGATTCTCAGGAGCTGTGGCCCTGGGGGATCGGAAGCTGCGCCTCATAAAATCCTCGCGAGTTAGTTTCCGCTCCATGTTCTAGAATTTTTTGTCCATCATAAACTAGAGTTTGTTGCACTTAGATTTAATGGAATGGTGATATCACAGCGGCGTTACCGAGATACTAGTTTCAGTGATTTGACGGTATCTGAAACAATCGTTGTTTTGGATCAAGTCGCCTGACCGTTGGATAGTAACTATCGTACTAACTAATAACGAAAGAGCATAAAGTAAGTTTCACGGAGGACTTAATAAATCCACCTAACTTCTTCGCTACAAAGGACCAAAAACTCCAAACAAAACTCACTAACTTATTTAGGTCTTAATTACCAAGTAAGTAACAACATACGACTTTGAAACCCAACACTAAACCAAGTAAAGAAACAAACTACAAATGGTTCCAATGCTAACAAAGATGTATGCTAATAATACAGCAATTCTACCCATTTATGAGACCTAAACCTAGCTACAAAAAAGGTGCTGAAACCCAGACCCAACCGCCACAAAATATCAATCTTTATGATCGTGACAAATATGAGTCATTGTCGCATGCCTCCACTTGTAGCAGAAACCATCTGTTCGACGTCAGACCCAGACCGATCACATTCAGTATTTAAACTTTGACGCAGGTGAGTACAGCGAAGCTACGGGTCTTTACGGAGACAATGTGTAAGGCTTTCAATTATTTTATCTACACAAATAAACCCTCTTTACTGCGTTCAAAAACCGCACGTTACGATCAGCATAATGTTGAACTTCTTTGTAAAAACTAATTTCTTATCTGAACATTATGACCATAATGTGTAAATTTTCTACATATTATGATATTCAAATTTCGAACGCCGACGCCCGCCTGCGTGCCGCCCCTACTTTGTCTGTGAAGTTGGTAGTTACTACAGAACAAGCTAAACAACTCAATGCCACAGTGCCGGTCAAACATGCGGTTCCTGAACACATCAAAGAGAGCTTATGATATGTGTGTAGATAAACTAGTGTATGTAACTGTACATAATTAGGCATTAAAACTCTCGAGTGACATTATTATGAAACTCGCCTTCGGCTCATTTCGTAAACCCACTCTCGAGTTTTAATGCCCTCCATTATGTATCAGTCACATAAACTACTATAAAAGGTTAATTTACCCCATTAATATCCACACCGAAGGGCACGGGCCTTTTAGAATACGATCCCAGCCAGACTCTCCAGCGAGCGCAATAATTGTAATAAATTAAAGAGTAAAGAAGTTAGAAAATAGAATAGCTTTTTAGGGAGCAGTTCTGATTAAAAGTTTGCCAGTTTAATTCGTTCAGGAATGGCCTAAATAAATCAAATACTGGCATCGAATTACAGCCATCTTCGGTGACCATGTGTTGTTGAAAGGTCGCATGTACCGTTGTTTTTGCGTGTCGTGAATCGAAAAGGTTACAGTAACGCTGTAGCGATTTAGTACCGATGAAGTGTGTGGCAGGGACGAATCGATAGTCTAAGACGGATATAGACAGACGGTCAGCTGATAAAACAAATGGAAGGCTGTGGAATGGACGACTGTAGTGGACAAGGCATAAAAATTTCACTGTTGAAACAAAAATTATTTAAAAAATTAAGAAAGGCAGACTTTTTAAGTCATTTAGCAGTTTACTATATATTTTTACGCTCATTACATAACATTATTTTTGTTTTAGCGTTGTTCTTGGTTTATGTTCTAGTACTAACCTATCCCGGATTTCTCATATTCCTTGGAAACTGTTGTTTAGCAGTTATAAACATAGTAATGTTTTGTTTTACAAATTTTGCTACTTCATACGGTAAACTTATCAGTACTAGTACATTAAGTTCGTAAATTTAATTTTTTGGACATCGTCTTACATGTTTTTATTTCTATGATTGACCATTTGTTGTTGTTTAACATTTTATTTTAATTACGAATGATCTGTTAAGATCTGAACTACACTGGCCTGCAAAACTAAGTACTAGACTTTTAAAATATTTTTTGTAGATCAATTATTATTGCTATTATTATTAGCATTGATATTATTTGAATTATTGGGTAGAATGTAATCAATACTATTATTATTGCACACTATAATAGAGAAGTCATCCGCGAATAAGATAGATTGGTGGAGTGTTAGTATGTCATTTAATATATTAGGAAGAGAAGTAGGCCCATAACACTTTATTGAGGTACACCAACATTGTTATATTTATAATATATTTATGTGCACCCTTTGTTTCCCATTACGAATAAAGGCTTGTATCCATTGAAGTGGTAATCCCTTAATGCCATATTGTTCTAGTTTATCTAACAACAGATCATGCGAGACCAAATCAAAAGGTTTCGTCATGTCAAAAATAATTGTGGAATAATTATTTTTTAAACCATATTGTTTTGTATTATTATTTTATGCTTCGCAAAGTAATAATTTAGACAATATTGCCAAAATAAGACAATATAGCCTTCCCAAATATTTTTGAAATGATTGGTATGAATGTGACTGGTCGATAGTTTCTGGTTTTGTCATAGAGCGGTCACACCACCGCAAGTTTATCAGGGAATCGTCCTTCCTCAATCGACAGGTTTATTAAAACACAAATCTGGACAAAGTGAATTACCTACTGCATTTCTTAATAATCTTTGTTTTTATGTCATCGTAACCTGTTGCTTCAGTATTTTTTGACCCGCAATTATTTTCTTTGTGTCTTGTTCGCTTACAGGATTAATGAAAAAACTGGTTCCAGCAGTATTCATTTTTTTGTAATCATTTAAATACTTATTAAATGTTTTGGTGTGCCAAGTGGGTTTGTTAATATGAAATAATTGACATCTTTGATAGCTTTTATGTTTTATATTATTTTTTTTAAATTGTGTCCTGCTTTAATTATTTTCAAAGAAATGCAAATGTTATTACGCTCTAAAACCGTTTTACTTCTTTTGCGATTGTGAAATTCATTTTTTTAATAGTTTAGTGTAGTTTCTTTATTGTAATTTATTTGCTTCTGTCTTATTGTTATAAAAAATATCCATATATTTTACTCCTGCCACCAGTAAGTGAGTTTTGCAACATATTTTTAAACCTTTTGTTATCTAGGGTCGTTTTATTATTGCATTTATTTTACGATCTGTTTTTGGGAAACATAGTTCATAGAATCTGAAAAGTTCATGAATTTTTTCATACATTCACTACTGATTTGTTGTACAAATACAATAAATAAATGTGACATTATAAATGACAAACATGACAACAAAATGACAAAGATAAATAAATAAATGTTTGACAAAATGTTACCAAAATAACTAGCATTGACGACTAAAGGCTTTTGTCAATATTCAATCAATGGCTTAGCTACATAGATTGATAGTAGTAGTAGGGCAACAGTTATCTTATTCAAAAAGAACTTTCGTCAGAGAATTCATAAAGACCGTTTTCGTTTAATGGGACATATGGACAAACGATGCCATGGGAAAACCTGAGGCTCGAGCTGGAATAAGTGCGGACCAGAGTGAACAACTTTTCGAGTTCAGATAAAATGAACATAAGAGTCACTGTGAGTTTATGAAGAAGTTTTAAAATGTAATGAAAATCACTTGCAAGTTATTAGGTTGCGCAGTTGCACTACAGAAGGCGTCTAGGGGTCGCCCATTAATCACTTGATGGTTTTAGCAACTTTTTATTTGACCCCTACTCCCCCCGCCCCTGGTGCGGTTTTAGACTAACCCCCGAATCAAAATCACATTTATTTTTTGGTACAAAGAATCTTCAATCTCAAGATTACAGGTTGTTCGCGACTGGCATAAAAAAAATACACGTGATATCGCAATACACCCCGCCCCGCCCCCTTGTTGTATTTAGTGATTTTCCTCCCCCCGGCCCCCCTTTCGAGCCTCGCGAGACGAATGGACGACCCCCTAGAGGTTTTCCTCGCGCGTAGACAAGTGGCGTGCGTGTCTCGACCTCTCTACATCCGCGTGACAGCGCCCCCTGGCGACCTTGTCGCGACATTCGCAATTCATCGCAATGATGACATAATGTAAGGCGAGCGACTTATTACGAGGCGAGGAGTCTTTAGTTGCAAAACGTAGAAATACCCGTTGAATGGGCTTGATTTAATGCTATAGTGAGCTACAGTCACCTTATATGGGAAAGGGAATATTATTAACCTGGCTTTCTCACATTTTAAAGGGTTTTAGAAGACCTGCTTCGCCTGGCAAAAGACCGAGAGGGACATTCGAATCTTACTGCCCTCCAGTTGTGGAGAGGCATTTTACGAAGAAGAGATGGGTTTTGACGTCTATTTTTTTTAAGATTTCGTGTAGAGGGGAAAATACTTATGAACAGAGTTTTTTTCTGTTCTCTATCGTTCTTGATTTTAGATCAATAAATCATAGATTTATTATGTCTTCTATAAGTCTAGGTATAGTATTAAATTATCCATATTGAAAAACAATATCCGTGGTCTTGTTCCTAAATGCGCGAGCGAGGCAGCGTCAGTCCACCGTCCGCCCATCTGCAAGTAAGAGAGAGAAAACAACAGTGTTAGTAAACACGAAGGTAGCCGAACTCTGCCGAACCAACCACCAGAACATACAGCCGACCTGCTCGCACCACATACATCTGAAAGAGATAGTGACACCACCACCTGGCCACTTGTATCAACAAGGAAAAGCGAGACAACACAAATAATGATGATAATGAAACATATGAAAAATATTATCGTTATATTGATGTTTAATAATAAGTAGTATTGAAATATTATTCAGTAATGATACCTACAACAAAACCATCAGTTCACATAAAAAGTTATTTTGAATAGGCTTATGTTTAAACGATCACCAAAAACGCACCTATTTTACTACCAATAAATTCGAAACGACCGCCAGAATTAGAAAACGACCACCAAATTGTGTTTGAATAAATGATCACCAAATTTCTTTTTATGTTTTGTTTTATGTTTTAAGTATTTTTTATGTTCAACCTAACACGAAGGATAAAGGGGGCTTCGCTTCGGTCACCCCCTTTACTCTTCACCTAAACTACCGCAAAAACTTTTGGTGATCATTTACCCGTTTAGGGCAGCATTTACCCATTTTGGGTAAGAAAAATATATGTTTGTGTTCATTATATTTGTTGCCTGTTCAATAACTAGTGAATAAAACACCGAAATTCCTCAACCAGTAGCACGGCATTTAGAAGCGATAAAACGAAAACCGTTTTCAGCCCAAACTAGGATAAAGCCAATCGTCGATGATGATGACAAAATCAGCTATAATTCAGTAATCATAAACAAATAATCGTCGCTAGTAGCCAAATAGCAAACGTCTACTAAAATAGCCTTTGACGTAAATACCCGAGACAAATAAGGCCTGAAGTCTATGACTTCGGCACGAGTTGGCAATAAAGATGTGTTTGCACCACGCCAACTTGAAGAGTGTCCGAAGCTATTGGCATAAGCTGAATGTCTTTGAACCTTGACCGGTGTTTATTTCACGACTAAAGGACATATGGCAATGTGACTTTTATATCGAAACGGTGCGCTGAACTCTAGGCCATAGGTGCCTGTAAACAGGTAAAAATTTTAAAAAACCAAACCTTAAAACTAACGCCTTAATTTATTTTTGGCAATAATCAGGATTGCCTGGCTTGAATATTTATTTATTAATCAAACTACGTTATCTTCTACTATTGTATGAAAGCAGTTGTAGGCAGGAAAAGATTATGATTTTAATTATTTGTAATTGAGATGGTGGCTCAGATGAACGAGACATTTTATTTCGACAAGCCGACCACTATAGGGGCTTGGGGTTAAGTAGATACTTACGTCAAATGTTTTAATGATCATTTATTTTCAAATGCCGCATCCATTGCATTGCAGTAGGTAGATGTGTGAATTTCAACTGAACTAATAGGTGGGCTTATTACTGCCAAGAAACTCATTCCAAGACCACAACAAAACGTCTTTTCGCAACTAATCTGATACTATTCAAGTTAGGCACTTTCCTGATGAAGCGACATCGCATGCCAGATATCGATTCAAATTCCGATATAAAATTGCTATAACGTCCGAATGAAGCTATCTAAATGCAATTAAAAATCACCACAATAATGCATCTATCTAACGAAAATATCGAATTGCAGTAGGATCGCTTATTTTTTATTATAATATGTTTTACCTTTTAGGCCACAGTCGGATCGCTACATGAGGTAATAGCAATTTATTTCAGCTGCCAAATCGATATCAAGCGTTTGATACACTTCCTGAGGAAAGTGCCTTAGTCTCACTCAAGGTAAACACTTTCTTCTTTGAGCCTAACTTTGGTTTCAGCATGTCAATCCACTTGTGTAATCCACCCGAGAAACGATGTTATTAAGTATGGGAAATAATAAACCCAACGTAAAATTTTTAGCATAAAATTTTAATTATTTGTTTATAATTTTTCTGCTGAGTTATAAATTGGTTAGGTTAGGTTGGACTTTTTTTATGTTCGATTAAATACTATCCATTCAGTATTGCTGTACCAAATGTAGGTCCAGTGATGCAGCGATGGGCGAGTCCCCTGTCCCAATAACGAACTTTGATTTAATGGCCAAACGTGCGCAGATCTGTGCCTCATCAGAAGAAAAAAGTGAAATAGGCGCGTAATTATTTACAGACCCTCAAAAAACACTGAATTCGTGGCCAAAACGAGAACTAAAGTCACAAGTACGAAATGTGATTTGTACGCCAGTGTCTCTAGCGACGCCATCACTGCATGTATGTGTGCTATAGTTCAATGGCACAATCACAACAGAACGTCATACGTCAGTCACCTGAGAGTCTCGTTTCGTCAATGGCAGTATTTCCATCTCACTTGTATTGGCAGTGGCACCCGAAATAACTGCGCCACGTCAACAGGTCAGTATTTATAGCAACAGCTAGTTTAAATTAGCTGGCTCTCTAAATATAAATACATCGAAGTGCTTCATGATTCAGGGGAAGTCCGCATGGACACTTCACACTTCAGAATTCATCTTCAGCATGGCAAAGTACTCTGTTGAGAGATGAGTTTGGTCCACTTTATATTCTTAGAACTAAAATGGCCACTTTTATTTATTTAGCGTTTGGTCTGATCTTCGTCGCAATGGAGGATTGAGCAGCAATTGGACAGACAGTACGTCCAGAATGGACTATTTAAGCCTCTTCTTGTAATGAAAATAGCCCATTAATCGCAGACTACACACAGGTATTTACACAGCACTGAGTAAGACCGAGCCGTATTCCACCAGGCTGGTTTAGCGGGGTACATCACTAAACTAACTTAATACTAGTAGTACTTAGTAACTTGAAGCAGCCTCTTCCCCGGCCTATTTACTCCGACTCGTAACAGCAGTATTGCAAAAAAATAAGATCTAGTATCGCCTGTGACCGCAACGCTTCCGTTATCGACAACTACAGCATTGCCACAATATCTGTGCACGTGGCCCTGTTAGGTTATTTCGCTCCGGCGAGGTGCACAGATCACGAAGCCGTGTTGTACTATTGGTTGTTGTATTATATTCCTTTGTGGCTTCAGTTGAGAGAGACTTGACAACTCATTTAGAAGGACTTGCAGTTGCATAGATTAGGAAAGATAATCTTGTTTTGAGACCATCTTCTCCGAACACCCCTCTCGACTTATCGATGTGTGACCATCCTACCGCAATATTTTATCAGAACCACTGCTATTGAAATATCTGATAAGAAAATTTGACAGTTACTCTCATGTCTATGGTTATTAACAAGGAGCTGGCTATCAACAGCTGCTTTGACTGAAGCTGGAAGCAGTTAATGGCGTTAGGAACCACGAAGCCAAGGTCAGCTTGATCTAAAGAGATCGATCGAACTTTCAGGAACCAACCAAGTCAACTAGCCTAGGGGCCCTTTATTTGAATAGGTGCCCTTCAACTATTCGCCGGTGTGAAGTTTTATCGAGAACCCATCCAATCAAAACCCTCTTTAATTTATTCAGTGCTGGAGTACAGGCCTCACTTTATTGCACTGGTTTTTATTGAGATTTTGCTGTTTTCTCTGCACATTTCCATTAGTGAACAGAACTTTTGACTTGACTTGACTTCGACATTTTTACTAATCAGTTTTGTGTATGTTGTAATTGGAATAGAGAAATATTCAAATTACAAATATTTACAGGCATCGTTAGAATGAAACCGGTTCAGTCAACAAATGCATAAGTTTTATTATTTTGGTCATGTAACCAGACGATTTGGCAATCGATTTTAAATATTACAATACGACATGAATCAAGTCGTTACTCGATTCATAACGATGGGGTATCGTAGTACTAGAAGCCAGAAGTCCCAAGCTTTGATATTAAGGGCCAGATGCAAAATTTCAAACCCAATATAAATCTCATACTGTCACCATCATTCCCCTAAACTGAATTCAATTATAATGGAGTTAACGGTAACTTCACTTTTGTATCCTCAGTCTCCACCGAGTAAGAGTCTGTCCGGAATCTTTATAACGAAAAAAATAATGGCTGAAGAATGTCTTGAAAATCAGAATCATCATCACGGCCAGCCCTCATCGTCCAACAGCCGGACATAAGAAAGTGACATTTAATAAGCCGACCATATTTTTGGGAATGATAAACCCATTATTATGATCAATTTTCCCCAAGAAACATGGGGTCGTAAACTAATAGTAGTTTATGTGACTGCTGCATAATGCAGGGCATTAAAACTCGGGAGTGGGTTTATGAAACGAGCCGAAGGCGAGTTTCATAATAATATCACTCGAGAGTTTTAATGCCTAATTATGTACAGTTACATACACTAGTTTATCTACACACATATCATAAGCTATCTTTGATGTGTTCAGGAACCGCATGTTTGACCGGCATTGTGGTTCTGAAATTGTTTAGCTTGTTCTTTAGTACCAACTTCACGCAGGCGGGCGTCGGCGTTCGAAATTTGAATGTCAGTACCAACTTCACAGACAAACTAGGGACGGCACGCGGGTGGGCGTCGGCGTTCGTTTGAATGTCATATGTAGAAAAACTACACATAATGACCATTATGTGTAGTTTTCCAGATACGAAACGAGTTTTTACCAAGTAGTTTAATATAATGCTGATCGTAACGTGCGGTTTTTGAAGGCAGTAAAGAGGGTTTATGATACGTGTGTAGATAAATAATTTTTTTGGTCTCCAATAATAACTTGTAATCAGCTGATCGGGTCAATGTACTGAGGGACGAAAAATATTTTTCATTTGCGACCATATGTGTCTTTGGGAAAGTTGTTCATAATAATCGGTGCTATCAATCCCCAAAATATGGTCAGTTAATTAAATGTCACCTTGTATAGCTGGCCATCACTTTCTTCCGACGATATTACCGTCCACTACATTACCTTGAAACAAGCCATATGAATAGCAGTTGCAGGCCAAATTCATGGATGGGAGTCGTGAGAAAGTCATGAGTCTCTTCCTAGAGAGATTTCCCAGCGCCAGCAAGACATCTAAGTTAATATATGAACTTGAAAAAGAGCTCCGTGGTCTAATGGGTTTGCACGCTTGCTTCTCACACAGCAGATGCAGGTTCGATTCCTGACCTGAAATGTATTCGGTTTATACTCCCCAATGTTAAACAAGTCTCGGCTAATGTTAATGTTAAAGGTGAAAATTTAGAAATTGTAGATAGCACGGTATTCCTAGGAATCACCTTAGATAATAAGCTTCAGTGGACACATAGATAAGCTATCGAAAAAACTCAGTTCCGCAGTTTATGCAGTCAAAAAAATCCGTCTTTTTACGGACTTGGAAACAGCTAGACTAGTTTACTTCAGCTACTTCCATAGCATTATGTCTTACGGCATACTACTGTGGGGGAACGCTGCAGACATTAACATAATATTTGTGCTGTAAAAGAGGGCTGTTCGTGCAATCTAAAATGTGGGTCCCAGAGAGTCACTGCGTTGTAAATTTAAGGAAATTAACATTATGACAGTGCCGTGTCAGTATATTTATGAAAACCTAATGAACGTCCACAAAAATATTGATAAATTTCCTAAGAATAGCGACAGGCACAATGTCAACACTAGAAATAGGAATAAACTAGCTTTACTTACTACTAGGCTCCATAAGGTTAATGTATCTTTTAAAGGGCAATGTATTCGCTTTTACAACAAAATACCGACTGAGTTACAAATATTGTCTGTAAATAAATTTTAAAATGTTGTTAAAAATCACTTTTGTAAAAAAGCTTACTACAAAATATCAGATTATGTAGAAGACAAGAAAGCTTGGGAAGGTGTTTGCTCCAATTCTGTAAAAATAACGTATAAAGCTGGAGGTTTCTGGTCGCCTCTTTGTCTCCAGCATCTAAAACATTGAGGTGACGGAATTCAAATTGAGTTCTATATTTCCCTGTACCGTATACATGTGTTAGTTTAAGATTTGATATTCTCCAAATGTTACCTATGTGTTTCTTATGGAAATAAACTCTTTTTGAATTTTGAATTTTACCATGTACCAATGAGATAATTAATTTATCTTAAGTACGTTATACGGACGTTCTAACGGTGATGGCAAACATCGTGAGTAAACCTTCATTACTCCATAGCTGCGGCGATGGGCTAGCCTCCCGTACGCAAAATGGAGTATTGAATAACTGGCCCAAAGTGGGCACAATTGTGACTCTGCCACCCCGTATCGGAAAAGGCGTGACGCTATGTTATGTTATAAACTTGAGCATCAGTTTGTGTACGGACACACGAAATGTCTAATTCTTGTTAAGCTCGACGTGTCGCTGACAGTAAGAGTCAAGTAATTAGGCTTGTGTTTAAACGATTACCAAAAACGCACCTATTTCACTACCAATAAATTCGAAATGACTGTCAGAATGGATAAATGTCCACCAAATTGTGTTTGGATAAATGATCACCAAACTTCTTTTTATGTTTTGTGTACTTAGTGTTCCCTTTGTGTACAAGTTTATGTTTTAAGTATTTTTGTTGTTCTTACATGTTCAACCTAACACGAAGGATAAAGGGGGCTTCGCTTCGTTCACCCCTTTTACCCTTCACCTAAGCTACCGCAGTATTTTGCCCTGATATTTTTTGCAACTTTTGGTGTTCATTTATCCATTTTGGGTAGGAAAAAAATATGTTGGTGATCATTATATTTGTTGCCAAGTAATTATGGCGTAAGGTCGTTGTCGCGAAAGGTAAGGCGAGCGGAACAGGAGAGATTCTCGGGTCATTCCCAGTATATTTAATTAATTTGGTCAAAATAAGTGAGTACTGTATACTAAAGCGTTCAGTCCTGCCCAATTCCGGTACACAATGACAGCTCCATGACAATTACATGACGATTACGGTCAACTTTAAATATCCAATATCTGTCGATTTTGTAATCCCATTCCCTTTGTTGATTTACTAAATTATTATGCTTACCAATTAACATAATTTTTACCATAATTGCCTAAAAAAATATTCTCCAAACGCCGAATATTGGATATCTAAAGTTGACCGTAATCGTCATGTAATTGTCATGGAGCTGTCATTGTGTGCCGGAATTGGGCCCCTGGAGACGGACAATACGGTATGACTGTTAGTCAAAATAGCTTCTTTTAGGAACTGTCAAAACGGTAATTTTGTTCACGAGTTCTATGAAATACTTGCATGTGACGTCATAGTCAATTTCTGTTTTTTAAACACAAAATTGAGTTTATAAAATACACCTGCTGGAAATATACAATTCTGATATTGCCAAACGTTTTTGTTGAACTAGGTTCAGCTTGAGACAGGATTCTAGATTTATTGGACTACCTTGTCAAATAGCGTATTGCCAACAAAGCCATTTCGATCGAAATTAAATGACCAAGTCGTTGAGCCTGCTTATTACCGACAAAAGTGGAAGACAGGCTATTAGCGCCCTTATACCCCACAAAGAGTTGGAGAAGCCAGCTTCCTACTTTTCTCTGGTTTAATATGTTTGGCGCAAAATCCACTATAGAGCTCAGGATATTGCGCCAGTGAAGCTTAACCCTTTACAGTCCGCTGACTGCAGCCACTTGATTCGCTCAAAAGAACAAGAATTGCGCAACGGTGGTCGTCAGTCACTGGCAGGCAAGTGGTTAATAGAGATAAAAACTCTTTCTCGTTAATGGTGAGAAAAAAATGGATAAGTCTAAAGTAGAATGCTTGGAAACCTAACGCTTTCAGCTTGAGAATAAACATTGCAGAAAGAAAGCGAAACAACAACAAGTAGGTATTATAAAAATATTTAAATGTAAAATTGGATCTCTCATTCCTCTGAGACACATTCCATCAAAGGCCTTCAGTTTTGTAAAAACATGATAAATTTTGCATCTTTCATAAACCGCGCGGGGTTTGGGCGCCTTTTTGGAAGCCTGTAGTTGCATAAAAATGCAAACTTTTTGCTACAAGCCTTCGCAAACCTGTTGTGTGCCTGGAATTATAAAAAAAGTAAAGTGGGAAGGGAAGGGTAAAAAGAAAGGAGGTTCCTTGTGATTTATTCTTTTTAATATAGAGTCTGGCTGGTTTCCGTTGGAACTTATAAATACGTCCATAATTCAAAATGTTCAGTGAAATTTTGTATGCTGGCTGTAAGATTGCCAGTCCAAAATCATTACTATTATTTATTAACCGATTTTTGCGAAAATTACTTTAAAAGACAATCAGTGTGAAATATCAACTGAAACAGATTAAAAAACTGATCTCGTGTTTCTGAAGCGTGACTCATTGATGTTAGACGGATTAAGGAAACCTAATGCTATTTCATTCATACACTGATACAAGATGCCGTCTACACAAAGAAACATCTAAATTGCGAATTTTTGCTTTTAGTTTCGGAATTTTTAAATGAACAATTTTTACACAACTCTACTGTAATTCAGAATAATTTCTACGCATCAAAAACGTTCACTTATTCATACTAAATGCATACTTTAAAAACAAGTGAAAAGTGAGTGAAATGTGCGAATTAGAAAGTGACAGGAACTGTGACGTGATGACGTCACTTCCTGTCAAAATGGCGGACGGTAAATACATTATATGATGACCGGGACACGAATTGAGACTCACAATGGACTAATAGTTAACATCCTGTGCCTATACCCGGTGGGTAAAAAAATGCTTGTCAATGCGATCTAATTGTATAATATAATTTCACTTAATCACACTGAGGATACAGAATTGCACGTATTCTAGGGGATTTTTGCTCCACCTCTGCTGCTAGCTTAGTAATATTATCTACTTAAGCTCTCTGTGCGAAATCGTTATGTTACCTAGTATCAATACATGATAAAACAAACACATCATCATTTACAAAATGACAGATAGATCGCTAATACTTATCTAATTATCCAACGGATCATAGTCGAAGCGATTATGCTAACGCAAGAAATCTAAACCATCCATATTCGGAACAAAACACGAGCGATGACAACTGAACACACGCAACTCACACACTCAAGTAAATACACACAGCCTATCGCACACACTGAACTAAATACATCGGCATGCAACTCTGGATTTTAAACCAAAGAGATTACAACTCAAGATGCAGTGTAATCTCGCACATTTGACATACTAGATGGCAGAGAGAAATGTGTAGGCAACTTTCACTGGATGCGTCTCACAATGCGTTACGTCGGATAAGTTTGTCTTAAGAGCGTGGTTTTTATTACCATTGTTGACACTTTCGAAGGCGTCAATGACGGTGATATAAGTTATTAGTGATGTTATTAGTATATGTACTGAGAACATAGTTGTGAAGTGAAAACATTGATCAATCATAATATCAACTGTGCTGAATTGATAAACGTGGAGGATTGCGATGTGTTAGGAAATCAGATCATTTATTGTGGATTCCAGATTTACAGACCATCATAATGATGAGCAATTTGACCCAAAATACGAAATTAACAATAGTTTAACTTCAAGGTTGTTCGCAGGTTAGTCATATTTAAGATACGAAAAGATACCGCCTAATATGGTTATCGAATATCGAATGAGAAATATCATTGACGTATCATTCATTCTTAAGCCTCGTTTCAAGGTTAGATTAGATAGAAACTTTCCTTCACAAAAATGTTTTGGGAAGATCAAGGTCACGTTTGCCAACTGTGACGGTCAGCTAGTAAGCACAATGTATTGTAAATCTTCGAATAAAGCATTATTTTATTGTTTTGATATAGATTTCGAAACAGACAGAATACATGTATGAAGTTTTTAGTTCTAAAACAAGCCGAAAGACGAAGAAGACTCATAAAATAAATGTATTTTTTTTAAACAAAAGATGGCATACGTAAACGTACTAGATGATTAGCCAGCAGCAAAGACTGCGACTTTCAACACGTAGGAAGTCACGTGGGCGTTTCCGCCGTGGGTAGTCGGCAAAAGTTGTTCTAGCCCAACTACTAAACCACCTTTGCACAACTGAACAACACCACATGAAAAACAGTTATTTAGTCAGACCTCTATCTCCATCAAACTATGGATTAGAGACACGCTAAATGCAAAACAGTTGAAGTAATTCCGCCGCTATAGCTCTGGGAATTTGGATGAAATACACATTCTTCTAAATGTGAATTGTATGACTAATTTTCCGAGTAAGCTGTCGTTGATATTTTTTAATGCCAGGAAACGATGCTGCAACTTCACGATGACAAACGCGCTACGAAATGTTGACACATAGTTTTTGAAGATGACGGTTGGTAAAATACTGTCACAAATATAGTATGTATTGGTATATTTGTGACAGTATTGGTAAGCAAAATTAGAGAATTGATCGCATGTGGAATTGCTGTATTAGAAACAAAGGAAAAAGACAGCGTCACGCCTTCTTTTGTTTCTGAATAAAACGGTTACTAACAATATGATAATATGCTATTAACATAATAATGACTTTACTTCGACTCGTTACTTATCGAGCACTTACGGCAATGCTTTAGGTAAGGTAGATAGAGATTAATAAATAAATATCAAACATTGCCAATTTGAGATTAACAGCTCGAGACAAAATAAAACGAAGAGTAGATATTTCATGTTTTAGCGAAAAAAGCATGTTCCACCAAGCATTTCCGAGCGTCTACAATGGCGTAGTACAGACAGGTACTAAACATGATAATAAAATTCAGAGTCAACGAAGCGTTAAACACATTGCATCACGTTAGTAGACCGGCGTTGGTGGAACCCGACCATTGTGCAAACTTTTACATCGTGTGGGATACACATTTGTACTATGCTATTCGTACTAAAGCCCATATTAGTCCGTATTACGATGGATATAAACATGTTTTGCGTAATGGTGTATCGATGGCGGATAGTATTTAATTTAGTTTTTGCATTAATTGCTGCAGTCTGAATTTTTATGTAGCGTTTCACAGTCCAGACAATAACACAATCGCACAGGTTTTGATTGAATTACGATAAAGTATTATTAATTAGTCACGCGTTAAAAGATAATCGACATTAAAACTCAGATTAGTTATATATTCAAGTTAAAAGCTGTGATAATAGCGGGCTTAAATTGCTACCTTGAGGTACACCTTGAATGATACTACAAAATCTGCTATTGTAATCAAATATGTCTGTATTTGATTAAAATCGCCATTATCAGGAAACTTGTTTTCTCCTGCTTGAATTTTAAACATGGCAAGGCAAATTATTCCTGAAAGTTTATCGTAGAAGCGCGATCGAAAGATTTCTCAATTCAAACGAAGCAAAGAATTCTTCAAACTTATTACCTCATTTTTAAAACAAATAACTTCTTATCGCAGTCTTGCACTGGGAGAAAAATCTCGACGGATAAGTGAAAAGAAAAAAATACTAGTTTCTTAGTAGCAGGATTTAAGTAGAAAGTCAACTCCCACAAATCTCGTTGAATCTCGAAGCAAACTCAGTAGCAAACGACTTATTCATATCACGACATCGGCTTAGAAGGAGTTGATAAGTATTGCAAATGGTTAAATGTTAGACGACCAGTCCAACGGTGTTTTATTTATGATACATTAGACGTAAGAGGTGCCAGAGGCCTTATGGAGATAGTTTAACCATGTACAGCAATAAGCCAGCGTTGTGATGTTTGGGTTGATCCTTCAACGAATCGACTTCTTGGTTGGGACGATAATGCAAGCAAATTTCAATTTCGGAATGACAGAAGTCCCCAGCAGTTGGTCGATGTGAGCTGACCTTGATGTAGATGATATGTCGGGGCGGTTCTAGAAGGGTTTTTCTTTAGCATTATGCTTACATTTATCAGATAAAAGTGTTACTTGGTTTCCTTCTACTTTAAGCAATAAAATATAACAATAAATCAAACACGCCTCGCTAATTTGGAGCCATTTCGTGCGTAACTCAAGCAAGATACTCGTATGTGTGCCAGGGGCAGACAACCATTTTGTTATTTCGTCGTTTTTTGCCAAAAATGGGGTCGCGGTCTCGCTCGTCGAGATCCGAGCACAATTAATCTTGGCCGGTGTACCGAGTACCGTTACCGTTGCCAGATCCAAAACCGTTACCGTCCGTTACCAGACCGACTCCGGTGGTTATTCTGCTGTGATAATTGACAAATGACTCAGATTTATCGTAGGTTCTGGCAATCTTTGATATCTTTATGAACAACAACTGTTGTAGGTTTTGAATCAAAATATCACATTACCTCGAAATATCACTTTGTGAACATATAGAATAGTTCTAACATTATTTTCAACTGAAACAACCAATTTGGCCAGTGTTTATGAGAAAACATCAAAGCTGACTTATTGAATTTTCAATCAGAGATAAAAGTGCATCCGAGCAACACGAATTATATTATGCAATAAATTTAAATACGCCTATACATCGAGAAGATAACGTGACGGACGACAGACTACTTAAATTTCATATTAAAGTTTCCGAGCGAGGGACAGTGACATCATGGCTTTCGAGTGTCCGTCAAACTTTTAGATGTCGGCCTTGCATTCGGCCATAAGCTCATTGCATTCCAGCGCCGTGTCCAAGTCGTGCGAGCATATCTTATCAACCGAGCATACGCGTAGCGCGAGCGAAGCGTCTCTGTTCAGCTTGGGCAAAAATGTTTTCATATATCTGTCTATCCAGATTTCCGGCTGGCCGAATATTCTTATCACCTACACTACAGGTCAGCCTACAGGTAGCATTTCGCAACCGATTCTCGTGAAATTTTGTGAGCAGTTTCGTTTTTTTTTGTCGTTTCAGTATTTTTTAAATGGTGAAGATAAAGGGTTTTAAAGTTATTGGTGAGGCGAGGCTACTTTCACTCTATGTACCTATACAAGTTGCATTCATAAGTTTGTGTGTGGTATTGAAGGAAAATGCAGTCGGGTTATTTGTTGTTTTTTTTAATAATTCTACTTTTTCATCCGATAAACTTTAGGGGTTGGTGTAAGGGAGTGGAAAATAATGAAAAATAAACGGAAATTTCCTGTGTCGCTTGCGAGGTCTACATCTCACAGAGCCACTAGATATAAGGCTTTGTACTCATTACAGGCTGAATCAGAAGCCGACTGTTTCGCTGCTATATATTTGACACACTAGTGTGCAGCATCTTAAACTCATTTGCAAACATGACAAATTTCCAGCGTACTCTCTGCGGTAGTAAGAACAAAGCCTCGAATAAAGAAAAGATTAAAGATTCAGGTTCAAGATTATGAAACCAGAATGCCCCGGCCATGAGTCATAATAATTTGTCGCGGCGCAAGCTATACGAACACGTGGCGACAATGGAGAAATTCGTATCTCATCTGGAGAGACCATTACGTTTATTACTATCGGTTGTTAAGTAGTTTCAGGTGTTTTTGGGTCGAGGCCCAAGACAGGTCTTGTTCGCTTTGACCAACTTTTTCAGAGGACGTATCTGAAGTAATTTGGAGTTCTTCAAGAATACTTTTAATTCTTCGTCGTGATAAATGTTTGATCAACTATTTCTAATAAATATTTTTCATTTTCATGTAACAATATAGACATGACAACACAATATACTTTTTATAAATCTAAGATGTCTGACCGCGAAGCGTACACAAGTAAATAACCCGTGCCCGACGTTATCGCAGTTCTTGCATACCAAATGTTGAGCATTAATGCAAAGAGGTAGAGAAATACTCTACATAGTGGTACGTATATAATACTAAGTTAGGGAGATGGCAAGAGGAGGAAAAATATCTAAGGCGATAGTGGGAGGGTGGATTGACGACAGGAAATACGTGGGGCGCACTATAAGTTTCCGGAATGAATATGAAAAAATACTATTAAAGGTACAAAATTAATTTATTGTTTTTCAAAATATTACGTTATATTATGACGACAGGAAATATAGGGGACTAATATATCTGGAAGGAAAATTGACTATAGTAGAACCAAGTAGGTATTTAACATAATTTTAACAAATAAATGTATTAGTGGCATTTGTTGAGATTCCAAAGGCGTCAAAATAAACCAAAAATACGTACATTCTCGAAATCGTTATTAATTAGTTTAGTTGACGTCGAAATGTAATTTTTTTACATTATTTTAATAGACCATTTTATACCCTTTTATTTTCCCTTATAGATATAAGTCACCAATTTGGACAGAAACATTACTTTTATAGTATAGTATAGTAGATGGTTCTCATCTCACATCACACAGTACATCATCAAACAATAGCAGCGTGCCTCTGCGGTTACACTACATTCAGTGCAGGGGAAATCAAGTGAAAGTTACATATAAAATGGGACTATAACTTCGGGCCGTACAGTGGTATCTTGTATTTTTTTCCTTTTATAATCTTGTGGAAATATTAGGAAACGATATGAAGTAAAATTGGTACTGGAGGTAAAAATGTATGAACCTATCGAATCGTTTAATAATGTAATGATAATGAGTGTCAGAGACTAATTTGACTTAATTATAAATTAATGGACCTACTGATAACCAACAAATAGGTTCAAGCTTTCAATTAGTTAAACGATATGATAATTAAATAAAGTTTAGAGCTTTGATGACAACCATAACTGCCATAAAACTCTTTATGTATTTAAATACCTAACCCCACAAAATCGAATGGAACCATGTTTATGGAGAAAACTCTAAATATGTACTTTAGTCATCGATATGTAAGGATACGCATAATCGAACAAACATTTGAACTATTTTTCTACCATACAAAAAGCGCCGCTGTTGGGATTTGTAGGCATTTTACATACAATAAGCAACGCCTGTGACTGTAACTACATGCTTTCGATAGAGCCACAAAGCAGTTTTGGCTCAAATGATGTGGATACATTTTCTAACACCTCGTGCTATGGCCCCTACCGTTGAGGTCTATGACTTTAGTCCAATAACAGCAACAGTAAGACATACAAAACACAATTCCTAATAATTAAACACTCGTTCTCACTGTTTACAGCTTTAAGCAAACGTTATTTATCTACAATCTAATCCTTTATCACCAGATAGCTGATAAAACCCTCGCAGATAGATAAAAAGGGGTAATTATTGAAACAAATGACCGCTATTTGCTCCTAACATCGACACAAGACTTTAAAAATTAAGGAAATTTATTTTAAATCAGTAAATAAAAAACTCATTTTGAAAGGAAAACCAACAAAATTTTATTATTTAAGTTTAGGAATCAAATAGCATATTCAGGAGTGTAATACCAAGATGATGCTTGAAAGTCCATCCATGTTCTTGAACATAGAAACTAAATTCGAGTATTTCTTTCCCTTCTATCATTATTTCAAACATAACAACCATCTTTTTCATTCTTAAGCAATCTACCTAAAGCAAGTTTGCAAAGAGACCTGCTGCTGCAACTTTTAGTGGCGGAAAGTCTCTCACAACAATTTTACCAAACACAGAACTGGTAGTAAGCAACGTAAGTACAATAATATCGTTGTTCCATCCCCCACCAACAAGTCTGTTTGGCACGATGAGTGGTCTACAATGCCTACTCCGCCCCCCTCTGTAACCTCGGCAGTCGGCACAGCCCTTCAGCTGCTAGGCTGCTAAGCAACTCAACTCGGCGGATTTGTATGCTAATTCGGTTTGTGTGTAATGTAGCTGTCTCGGGTGCCTTGTACTGTACATTGCTACTAAGACAAGACTTCTGGGAAACTAGAGGGGTATGATAGTGTTTTAGATAAACCAATATGGCGAACATTTACATACCATAATATAGCATCAGATGGGGAAAGGACTTGCATGGTATAAATCCCTAGCTTCCTCATTTTTATTTTCCAATATAGTTTTAGGATTAATTTTCACGCATTTTGATAAATTGTTGTGTAAATTGTTTGCTTTGCTCTAAGACTTAGTTTCTTTATGAAAAAGGAATTGAAAAGGAAAATTCGCAGGTCTTCGCAGTGTGGATATCGTCGTCGGTAGTTTTGAAGATTCCACATGATTTTGAGGATGTGAATCAAATAGGTATTTATTGTATTAATCAATTATGATATGACATGACACAGCGTCACGCCTTTTCCCATACTTAAAAAAGATCAATTAACATGCTATTTTATGAAACAAGTCAACACACTAGTACGTTTCACGCTAGACAAATACCCTACTAATAAAGATCCAAGCGAGTCTGTTTATCATAGAAACTAGCACAAGACCAACGAGTTCTGTGATTGTTTGCCCAATGGTTTAACAAAATGAAGCGCCTATGGTAATACGTGCTCAAAGTATGAATATAGTAGATTAAATACAGGTAGGTGCCACCAGTGGAAAATAATTCTAGTGTAATGTCCAAACTATTACGTGAAAAGAGAAGTCAAAATCGCTTAAAATGGCGCGATTAACGCAGTAGAAATATCATAATCATGACAACGTCTGTGGTGGCACGAGTCTCCCTCCAATATCAGAGGTCCTGATCCCGCTTCCTAGCCGAGGAATGAAAAAATAAATTCCATCTAGGAAAATGCTTAGGTAAAATCACTTCTCAAAATGTATTTCCTTATGTCAATCCCAAAGGCACTATGATATTCTTTTCAAAGAATAGCCTCAGAGGGAATTTATTGGCCGTTTCAAATAACTTTGCAGGCACGATATTACAATACCCTGACGGCGAGCAAAGGGAGAAAAATGATAGAAGCACTATTTGATTTCTCCGAAACACCGGCAAAGCCAAACGTTTTAAAAAGGAAAAAAAACATTTGCAACGGGAGTAAACTCCGCATTGTTATATTACAAAAATGTTATCGCAATCTAGATACTTCTAATTGCCTGAATGACCTTCAACAGCCAGACAAAAGGGATATCTTTATCAATACCGGGCAAGCCCGTCTTTTCCATATAGGCGGTAGAGTCTACCCTGACCTCTGTAAAAGCGAGGCCGAAGCCCCAACTAGTCTATAGTCGACAGATGGCCAAGTTTTATGACACACATTGGCAATGATTAAAAGACGTTATGCCAAAAGGTAGTGCCGTGTCGATCTGCTGCAATTTATGAAATGGACTGTTTGAACTGAGGGTTAGATGTTGATGTGGCATTTCCTTGAAGGAATCAAACATATGGAAATGTGAATCATATTTATCTAATCGGAACCTCCTGGGAATATTGTCCCATACTTAAATAGGAAACTTGAACAAAGCACGTGTAAAACTGTTAAATCAAGGTACAAGTAACACAAAGTAATATTAGTATCCATGTACACCACTATCACCACAATACATGGTGATATCATCCGTTATCGTTATCAACAAGGAGGCAACTAGAGATAGTAACTTTAACACGGCGATAGCGATGTTTGGTTTAAAAATGTTATATTGTTTTCCAAGTACCTCAGCATTTTATTCGGATAAGTTTGTTCGAAAATGCGAGTATTAATTAATATTCGTGGATACCGAAGAAGATTTACACGTAACAGAACATCGTGAGAACTTATTTAAATTCGATGCGTGATTTTCTCTTTAAATAAAAATATTTTTACTTGAAATGTTGACCAAATAACACCAACTTATAAAGGATAAAAAAATAGAGTGTAACACAAACGTTATATATGTTACTATTAAAGATTCATCATTTGGAAATTGCTCTCATGCTCTCTCATTGGAAAACTACCACAAAACACTAGTTCGTACCAAATACGATTTTTTGAATCCAGAACCAATTAGCGCAACCGATTCTTAAGATGCCATTAAAACAACCAGCTCTGTTAACTTTCGCAACATAACAATAAACATTTTGGGTGGTGTTACTAAACACGCACTCCCACACTTTCATTATGAAAATGTCGCAACGAAGCATAATTTATTTAGTTAGTAGAAAGTTCACCATGACAATCTTTAATGAGTTCTTGAGATTTGGGACTGTTTGTTTTATCTAGCACTTAGTTTGACGTTATGAATTTATATCTCTTAACTATATGCTACGAGTTTTAATCAATGTGCAGCTATTGAGTTATCAAATCTGAAGTGTCAGACTGAATACATGTTCTAATAGATGACGTCAACTTTCTTTCATGAACATAAATTCACTGAAGTTCACTTAGTTCTGAGAGCAAACTGAGATCTTATTCCCCGTTTCGCAGATGAAATTGCGGCGAAATAGTCAGATTTTCGTTCTTCTAGATCCCTTTCAAAGGTATTGCCGTAAGACGCTTACAGAGTTCGTCGAAACAGGTTGCATTCAAAATAAAACAATGGATCCACTGAGTGGAGGTTGCAAATAATGCCAAAGTGAGCAAAACAATAGCGAGGCTTCGACAGAAAGAGTTGAAACAATACCATGCACGCCATTTAACCCAATCAGATCTGAACCTTGACAAAATAACACGAGTAAAAAACGTAAAACCAATCGTAAGTTTCAAGCTGAAAGCGAAAAATACAACAACTTAAAGGCTATGTAAATTCGCGCCAACGACAATTGACATTTTACTTTTAAATCGCATTAGCGTATGGATAAAGCAAAGGGTGAAGTCAATGAGCCAGTACGAGAGCCAGTATTACAGTGTAAACTTGCCAATATAACCACTTTCGCGACTAGAAATAGAAAGTAATTACGGTACGATAAAACGTATGGTGGCATCGGACAGGATAAATAGCAAATTAATTTTATTTTAGAAACTGTGCACTTAGCACTACGTTTGATATATTACAATAAAATATCGAGGAGATTACATATAAATACGATGTCATGGCCCACTTTCATATTTTCATCAGAATTATTTATTACTCAAATTGTATAAAACTACATATCTTCTAAATTCGAATCGATTTTTGATTGACGATCGTGACAGCTGTCATTTCGACAATCTAATTCGATGACGATACATCGGACTTTGCCCCATCTTTCTTCGTTTTTTTAAATCCAATCCTATCCTAGGTTACCCCACCTTCACGCCATTATGTCATCAATTTGTTGTACAAAATCGCTGCCTCCCATCTTTCGAACCGTCCAATGAAGGCAGTACTGTACGGTTGGATGCAATTCCGGAAATCAAGGTCCAATTGGCGTGCCCGTTTCACTTGACTTCCTACCTTTGAAAGCCTGATTCTAAACTCTGAGCTGGTTCAGGGTTTATGTTGAAAAAGTTTATGGAGACTTCAGATATGATAGATTTGATTCTTAGACTAGACCAGTTTGTGTAAAGACTGGTGGTATAGGAGATACAGATGAATCGGTAAGTTTCGGGTTTGTATAGAGACGTACTATGACGGTTGTCTCTTTAGAAGGTACGATTTCTTGTGGTACCATCGAGTATATTTTAAATAGTTTATTTGTTAATTACTTGCATAAAGTTTTCCAATAGATGGAGTGATGGCTGTTTGAGGATGAAAGATGGAAAAACCAGTGATTGAAGCTCAATTGATATGGAGATTTAGTTAATAATGGTGTTGCTTTATCACGTTGCAGGCATTGTGTAAGTGACTGATTATGTGAATTCGAAGAAACTCCATACAGCGGATTTGCTTGATGACGATTACAATAGTGAATAGTGCAAGTAGTTGATCTAAAACCATCTTAAAAATAAAACCTATTTATGAGTCAAGGAGGAGAAAAATACCTTCAGATATGTATACAGGATAACAGATAAGACTATTCGATCAATTAATTCATAAGGAAAGATACAAAGAAAAAACCAAGTAAAAAGAGAAATCAAATAAAAATAAGTCAATCTGGCAAACCGATTCGCTATATAAAAACAAGTCTAACAAATTCAGTAATATGTCATATACCGTAAACGAAGCCACTAAGTAAACGAAGAACCAGATATTGTCGATAGTCAAAAGAACGATCAAGCGACAAGTCTTCTAATCACTTTTGTACGATCAGATTGATAAGTTATCGTAACCCGAAGGTCGATAAACTTTCGCCGAGCCTTCGCCGTTGGCTGATTCACAAGTTACAGTCGCGAACGCACCCGACCGTGAACACAACGGTATCGCCTACACGATACAGGCACGATCCCAACACACATCCAGAGCAGACACTGTCAACACAAAACCACTTGCCACTCACAAGTCACTTGAACAAACAGAAAATTACTAACTAAACGCGCGTCGACACGACCGCATTGAACGACGGCGAGGTTGCAACTGAGTTTGCCTCTGCGTCTGCGCCTACGCTCATAGCCCCGTTATCAGAAGGGGGTGAGGGGGGGTCCATGAAAAGGCTTTGCATCACGAGTACAGATAAGCGAAGAAAATTGTCGCTTGACGATAATGAGACAGCTAATTTGTATTACAATCGATTGTTTATAAAATGTTGTTTGTATCGAAGCAGACAGACGTGTCTGAGTATGTCTTCCGACTATCATATGCTACGGTGATGGGCTGGCCCTATGTCACGTAAAATGGTGCCTTTCCACCACCCTTCGGAAAACTTCGTGACAACTATGTGTCTCGGGTGAATCAGGCGGCTTGACATCAGCACCTGTTCATTTGAATCCGGTTTTCATCGCCTTTTTTGACGAACAGCTTTTTTGGCAGTACCATGTTCGATTTTAAAGTTCCTTTTGAGCATCTGGTTTTGAGTCTAACGACTGGAAATTAGCTACGCTTGTTGCCTGGGTTTGAAAATGTAAAAGTTTGAGTTGTTCTTTGGGGCTATTTCCGTGTATTGCGTAACGTTTCATATTCCTTTATCTGGTTGGAGTTAATCCTACTTTTGTGTAGAAAGTACACTTTATTTTTATATTAAATGTTAGAGCTCTTAAACCGAAACAACATAACATAAACATTTACATACATCCACATAAATTGCATCTGGCCCCACACTGGGATACCTTGTGTCGTGGAAACCAGAAACAGCGGCGTCACACACATATAAACATTCAAGACGTATCTAGGTGACTATTCTGTAATCAATGTAGTAAAACCATGCCTTAACATCATATAACCTGCCTGTCCCTTATTTACCTTAGTTAACTCAAATTGACCAAAATTTCAACGACAGATTGTTTTTTTATGGCTAGTATTTAATCGCACAGCAAAAATACTGATTTTCACAGATAAAGGATCAGCGAAAATACTTTTTATGTTTTAAGTATGTTCGTCGTTCTTACATGTTCAACCAAATACGAAGGATAAAGGGAAAGGGGGCTTCGCTTCGTTCACCCCTTTACCCTTCACCTAAGGCTACCGCAGTATTTTGCCCTGAAATTTGCTGTGAAAATCAGTATATTTGCTGTGCAAATCACTATTATTGATGTGCAGTTTAATATTTCCCCTTTTGTATCATTTATTGGTGGTTAGGTCACACGTCAAATTCATATAAACTACATAGATTTCGCTGTAGACTTGCGCCGGTACCTCTTTCGACTTCAGCAAAACCTCCTTTTGTTTAGTAATACCAAAAAAAAAAGCATAACAACATACATATCTGACAGCGAGTCAATCCACTCCATCGTTAATTGCTCAACACACGCTATATCAGTTCGATTAACGAGGCCTCACATAGAGTGTGACTCACACTTCATACTCGATCGCTTAATCCACAGAACATGTAGGTACTCAATATTCGACACGTGGTAATAATATTAACACGATGTCCATCAGCATTTTAGTTAAGTCTTATGAATATTAATATTCGGTCATGTGCGGACCTGCCTCGCCCACTAAGGGTTCCAGACCATCGTGCAAGTAAAATTAACCCCTTAAAATCATAAAATTCGAAACCAGAACCCTAATATTGAGAAAGATAGAAAACCAATTGCGCCATCACAACAAGTGATAAGCCGCAAAACCTGCGGATCATATTTGAATCATGTTATGGTTTCTTATGGACCAAAGCAGTCACGGTTAGCTGGCCAAGAGGGGAGCAACAAGGCCAATGGGCAGACCACCTGCCCGATGGTCCGACGACATACTAAAGTCGACAGGATCTCAATGGATGCAGTTGGTGCAGGACCGTAAGGTTGGCGCTATGGAGAAGAGGCCTATGCCCAGCAGTGGGTTGGTGTGGGCTGAGCGTGACGATGGTTTCTTATATCGCGGGTTGTGTTAAAATACGCTTCTTGCAAGGGGGTCCTTTAATTTATAGAATCTCGTGGAGTTCATTTAACTTCGGTTCATGAGATACAGCCCGCTGACGGACGAGCGTACGGACTGCGGCGGCTTAATAATAGGGTCCCGTTTGGAACCCTCGAGTCGAAAGTCCGTAAACGATACAAAATCCTGCACTGATTTGGATAAGGATATGGATAAAGGACCACGCTAGGTGCGCTTAAGGGCGTGTGGGCACGGAAAGGGAATGTATCTCTCATAGGTCACTGGTTTATATCCAGCTCCAAGGACCATAATGTGAGTTAGCGTTGCTGGCAGTCAGATGTTCTATTTTCAAAATAGTTTTTATAGTTATTTTAGTTGTGTCGCCTCTGGGATCGGTCTGACGGTAGGCAGTATGTTGTTTTCCCTTGTCCGGTAGGTTGTGAGTTTAGTAGATAGACTAGTAACAAATAAACAGTCGAGCTCTCGACAATAATGTACCGCCAGTACAGATACAGAAGAGAAGGGTCGTAGCGGATTCGCTTGACCGTGACTAGTGCACCGTGTCCATTGAACTACGATATTATTTATTATACTGCAAGTAAACCTCACACGTTTTAGCTGTAAACATACCTTTATAGTATACATAGCTACCGTCCCCACACTAGGATACTGTGTCGTGGGAACCAGAAACAGCGACCTCACACACATGTTTTCTCTATATATAAGCTTGTAAATTCTTCATGTGCAACAAAATATACACGATATACGATACGATACAAAAATTTCCAAGACCTTTTCCCTCTCGTCATCTCGTCGGTCCCCGTGGCGTGTCGCGTGCGCGTGCGAGCCCGCGTCCTGCGCGCGCGCATGACTCACCGGAGGCTGCGCCCCGGAGCGTGTAATTACGCGGCACTGTAGCAGAAGCAGACAACGCGGGTCTAGCTGCGTGGTGCGTTGCGTACAGAACCCGATGCGTATTATGCCTAACAAAGTAAGGCGATGATGATCTCATTTGCCTCAGTATTATAATGATGGACAAACAGTTATCTGACTGGGAATTATGAGAATAACAAAGACGCTTCACAAAGCCGCGCCCGGGGAGTTAGTTGTTTATAAAAGACACAAAAATATAAACTACTGTTCAACACTTGTTTAAAAAAAATGGGATGTGACGCTTGTATTTAGATTAAACGCTGTTTCATATTTTTTAGGGTAACACGGTGATTTTATTCGATTACTTATTAAATGCTTAGTTATTGGTGAACAGGGTTCAGAATCAGAGTCCCTACCACAGTAACAAGTAGCGATGCGGAAATTGGGTTAAAGGGGACAGCTCTTTGACGCCGCAACCCACAAACCGGTAGCTATATCTCGGACAGGTAATGCGACACGAGATTCGATTGTTATTTTGAAATGTCAACTGTCAAACTATCGATTACTTAAAAAAAAGTCACTCGCAATCAAAAGCAGGCGTCTAGCATCCTTCAAAATGTCAATTTGATTGAGATTCGTGTCGATCGATCGTCGATCGTCTCGACAATGATAGTGTCGCTATCATTGTCGAGACTGGCGGGTAGGCTATCCCATAAAACTCTTGTAATACAATTCTACAAATCTAAGTCAAACTTTTAGGATGTCAACAAAATCTGTATTCTATTTGAAAACATTTATATTAGATGATTTTTATTTAATTTAATTTATGAAAGGTGTCCCAAAAGGCACGGTCGTTGATTCATAATGGAGTGTTGAGTCCGACATTGATGTATGGGAGCGAATGTTGGTATGGCAGAAGAAGCATGAAAGCAGAATAAACGCTCTAGAAATTAGATCTTTGAGGAGTATATGTGGAGTAACATTGAAAGATAGATTGAAGAATGAAGTTATAAGGGAACGCTGTGGATTGAAAGAAGATATAGTGACAAGGATAGAGAAAAGCCAGCTGAGATGGTTTGGTCACGTTGAAACGATGAATGAAAGGACATTGACTAAACAGATTTTTACAGCGGGTGTGAAAGGAGCCGTTGGACGGGAACGCCCAAGAAGCTCCTACAAATACCAAATCGGCGATTTGTTAGTGAAGTGGCAAATACCCGTAACCGGCGAGCTTGCATGAAGAGACTTATGAATGTTGAGGAAGCGAGAGCTGTATGCCAGGATCGTAGCAGGTGGAGATCTTTAGTCTCTGCCTACCCCTTTTCCGTGAAATAGACGTGAGCATAGTATGTATGTATGTTATATTAGATTTGCAGAATTTTAAACGATTTCAAGAAATGTTTTGTGGGATAGGCGACAGAAATTTCTACAAAGCCAAAATGTCAATATATTGATAACACCTTCTGAATCTGCTGTATAACATTTCTGGCTGTTTAGGATGTGCAGATCTAATTGAGCGGCTTGCGTGCTAACATATTTTTGATGCTTACTGTAGCTTAGCGTAATACATATTAAATCGCGTGGGCCACATTATGTACCTACGTCCAATCCAAACAATAGCAACCGTAGATCGCGTACAATCATCATTATTGAATACACCTTTAAATACTATCCCACAAAGACTAATTTCCGTCACGACTTGTCTATGGTGTTTTTTTAAAAATCACTCCCACTTAAAGGTCAATGTTCTGAACAATGGTACAATTGCTGATTGATGGTCTTTAGGTATAGAAGAACACGGACCTCTCGACAAGTGGCAAAAGGCAAAAACAACTGAAGCAAATAGCCGTTGATAGTGACCAGCCCACATAGCGTCACGGCTTTACCCGTACGGGGCACCAGTCACGAAAGGAAATACATAATTCACCAAGTTAAAGACTTCAAAAACCGACTGCAAGTTTAAGCCCTATTTCTTCCTCCCCGCTCGGTATGCGAATGAAGTCTATGTACAGGAAAAGTCCTCATCAAAACTTTTGCTGCACGGAACCACAAACCAAAACGCCATCTGTGTACCTACTACATATTTTTTTGTTTTTGTCGATTTTTTTCAAGAAGCGCTGAATCAATTTTGGTAACATTTATATGGGACCACCACGTAGGTCATAACCTACCAATCAAAGCAAGAATCATCAAAATCGATTCATAATTGTTGGAATAATCGCTAACAAACATACAAAAAAAAACCAGTCGAATTGAGATGAGAACCTCCTCTAGAGAGTGAAGTCCAAATGAAGATTTGTGCTCTGAAATGGTGCCACATTCAGCTTTTTGGTTAAGGTGATACGAAAAAAAAATGGGGTTTTTTTAGAATCCATTTACTCCACCATGACGTCATCTACAGATTTGATTTTTGGGTTAACGTTTATTGAGTATTTGATTAAGATTTTCACTAAAGTGAAACGCGATTGGATGAAATTCTCGATATAATTTAATTACGAAAACACCTCTAATTTTTTTTATTTTTTCCTGTAGCGTTTCCTTTTATTCTGAAATCCTAACTAATTTCATTGTGGAACTGCGTTCAAAATGTAGATATTGTGTATTCGCAAAAACTCCTCAAAAAACTTTTTAATAAAATAGCAAACAAACAATTTTTCTGTGGTTTAGCGCTACGTTTTTTATTTTTTTTCCGATTCCGTCCCTCTCACACTGCGGGTCTTTCCGCCTGGAGTAACGGGGACCTTTGCACGGACGAGGTAGCGCCTTAAATCCTAATCCTGCCGTGAAGGAAAGTACCGATGGGAGGTATCGTTTATTTCTACGCAACAGCGCGCGCCGACATTCGTCCGACGAAAACAATATCAATGTGTGCGTGCAAAACTCACTCAAATAAAAAATATTTTGGCGGTTCTTTTTGACGGAGTTCGCCGTTGATAAGGGCACACTCATCTATGAGTATAAGGTCCACTTGCAAGGAAAAGGCAAATAAGTTTAGCCTGAACTAATTTAAGTTTGACATATTTTTTACATTTTGATAGTTGCCTAAATTAATTTAAGACGCTAAACTTATTTAGTGGTTTTCGTGCAAGTGGAGACTAGGAGACACTTAAATTGAACACAACAATGCAATCAAAGCCTAGCGGTAGCGTTTACACCATCTGAAAATACTAAGGCCGACTTGCACGAGACTTTTGACATCCTTTAGATACAGTTTCAATCCAACTTAAATACAACAAGCACGGCTGTGTTATGTCGGAACCCCCGACTGTCAGGCAACCTCCCCGTACTCGACCACGTGACTAGACGGTGGCGGCGTTGCAAAGTTGTGTTCAAAGTTTTATCTAAGTGCATTTAGCGGCTGCCTAAAATCTCTTGTGGCTCTACTAAGCAATATAGAATCAATTGACCGTTTACGTGTACCGAAATAGACGGCGTCCATACAAGGCCGCACGTGAATAGTATTAATTATTTATTCATGCAAACCTGCCGACGTCATCATTTAATATCTTCGTAAGTAAATAAAATGTTTTGGAAACCATACCGATGGAGCTCGTGCAAATAGAAAGAAGAAAACGTGAAGAAAACATAATTAACAGACTACGTAATAAAGTCCAAAGTAAACATGATGTAATGTTATTATGATTATGAAGAAAACACGTGTTTTGCTGTTGTAGCCAAAGTTGGGAAATCCTTCCAGCGCCATCTATCGTTGAGTAGCAACATCTGACTTTAGATTACTAAGCTAAATAGCAAATCAAATAATTGGTTCGAGTACATTACGTCGATTTACCTAACTTAGAAATATTATTCGTCTTCCACTTTTCCCAGTTGTGGTAGCAGGAGGCGGAGTGTGAAATATCTCTTAAGTTATTTATCTAATACGGTCCTGAGCCTCTTTTAACTCATTTTATTAATAATAATACGAACAAACTCATTGTGACACAGAAATAACAAAGAATAAATTGTAAGTAGTATGAACAAATTCTATACTTTTGGTTCTGCTATTTGACGCTAGATGGCAGAGGCAGTAACTTAAGGCCTTTCATTTACAGGTAAGTAGCTAGTATTACTTCTATGTCTGATTGGTCTTATTAGTAATTACAATAAACTGGGCTTTTAGTGTGAAAACTTCAAATATGTACGACTAAGTGTATTTGCATCAAGTAGACCACAGGAAGTTATTTGATACTCGCAATCAAAAAGATCAAAACGATATGCTTACATTAGAAAGTAAGATACTTTTAAACAATACAATACTGTTTCTTATGAAACTAGACATTATAAGAAAGGGTCTATTGTTAAATTAAAACACGTGCCCTACCTACCATTGATGTACGTTATCAATGGTAATAAAATAAATCTATTTTACTATGAAAGAAACCTCTAACGTATCAGATATAAAAGTACTTTGAAACATTGCGACGTCGTTTGCAAAATGAACGAAGGGCTTCGTGTGTTTCGTACATGTGGCACTTTTGCTACTGTGGAAAAAAGGTAGAGATTATTAGATAGATATGTATGTAGTAGGGTATCATCTTTTATACCTAGGTTAGTTATCAAACAAGATCTTAACAATCACTTAAACATTTTACACATGTATTCGTGGCCCAGAAGGAGATGAAGGAACGAGCTGGATAAATTCCTGCCAGGGTGGATCTATGAAGCTTTAGCTAGAGATGTGTGGGCTCGAACCAGTGAGGCCTTTGCCCAGCAGTGGGGCACCATGTAGGCTAACTAAGAAAATAATTAAAAAACATAACCTACATTCGTATATAATCGTAATATAATCGTAATGGTAAATTGTTAGTACGTATTAGGTTTTAATTATAAATGAAGGTTTTTGATAACAACATTTACAGAGAGGCACATACTGCCCAAGTTTTTGTTCCTTCCTTTACGATGCACCGTGTCAAGGGAAAGCCAAACCGAAACTACCGTAAACAAACCACGATATAAGATGCACCCAAAAATACCTTACTAAAACACGTGTAGCATCTTAATTTAGATTTATCTAGGGCGTTCGGAAATGTTTAACAGAACTGCATAGTACGGGCTACACTTGTTTAGAATTGAAGATTAATAACTTAAGTTTCCGAACGTTTAGGATATTGGGCGAGAGTTCCTTGACCCTTCGTTGGAGGGAAAAATTTGATTCAGCTAACAAAGGGGTAAACAGATAGGTTGCATTGTAAACCAAGTGTTCAATCATTTAATGATCATGCGGTCATCATCATTCTATGTCGTCATCGTGTATCATCATATTTGCTTATCGTTGGGATGAAACATTATAGTAAAATAACTCACAATAGTTTTTAGTTTATCGTCATTTACGCTCTAAAATTTAACCAATTAAAATTTTAACCTGAATTAGTGTCAGAAACAAGTAAACCTATTAACATTGCATTGCTGATGTCGAAAGCTATTTCCGAGATTATGTATTTAACATTCTTTCGTCCTAATAGGCTTCGTCGATTACTCATGTTTAGCTACTTTGACGTATATTCATTGTTTTCTTTAGAGACTGACGTAATTACATGTTTAAAAGACATACGCATATATAAATAACTACCCAGTATGATAACTTTTGAAGGTATAGATGTATTAGTTCTAATGATAAGTATACGTTCGATTTTATCAAGTCATTTCGATAATGTCGTCGTTTCGGGATTTCTAGTGAAGTTTGAAAGGACTTGAGGCTCCAGCTTTGATATGTAAACTTAGTTCCACTTTACTCCAATCTCTTGACTGATCCTTCATAGTAACTGAAGCAGCCACATTTCTATACCCAAAGAATCCACTCGAGTTAAACGTATCCTCTTCTAACTGAGTTTACAATCAACCTCACCGCTGTAATTATCCTGTAAACCACTTTATCTTTTTGTTACCTATCACTTTTCAGCAAAAGTCCACTCACCTTATACGCGCTGTCCCTATGCGGGTGGCGATGGTGCGTCACCGGCGGCGGGTGGTGCTGCTGGCTGATCCCCTGGCCCTGCCCGGTCACCACCACCGGCAGACCATCGACAATGGTCACCATTACCCGCTTGTCGCTGCTCCTGCGCCGCTCCGTACTACGCCGCCTCCGCTCATCAACCACCGGCCTTTGGAAGACTGTCCGGCGGTCGAATCGCGGATCCACTTGGTTTTCTGCCGCCCTGGTAGCCGGCGTATGACTTTTGGATCGTTTCAACAACCTCATCACGTGGGATTTGATCGCGTCTGGCTTAGAGACTGGCACCTCTTGAGGTTTGTGCTTGTAGGACTGCGAGTGGGCGTGATGCCTTTGGACTGACACCGCGTGACCCATGTTGGGTGGGACAACGTTGGATAAGCTCTTGACTGCGTAGGCTGCGTCGACTTTGTTGCCGGCAACGCAGGATACCTCGTACATCCCGATTGCTTCTAAGCGACGGCCATTACTCCAAACATCACTGCAATCCTTGGAAACACTTCACTTGCACATTTTGTTTTGACGAGGAATTGTTTGTTGAATACCACAATTCCTGTAACCGATGTTGTTTTGAATGTCGCACGCAACGAACGTGAGGATCGAATAATTTGTTGTTCGATTAAAACTCACTAGACTCTCGGACCGGTTGGCGCACGTGGAAAAACGCTAACAACAACAAAAAGGCGGCGGCACACAAAAAGTTTCTACACATTTACAGTGAGGAGTAATTCATCGTTAAAAATAGACATTCGTGTCTCGTATGCCTCATTGTAATTCACAACTTGAATGCAGGAGCAGGTTTCGTGGACTATTCCATTGGACGCGTCCGTACGTCACAGAGGATCGCGCGCGACTGACTTTGATGATTTGACTTCTGTATGAATTCATTGGGTGTGTAGATGTAACATCATTGAATGCCAGTAGACACAAAGGCTCATACAGACGGAGTTGATAACAAAAGAGGAGCTGGCTGTCCTACCGAGCCGCCTCGGGTTAATAAATAATTTTTCGCCGTTCAGTGGAAGCTTGGTGCATACTTCGTAAAGAGGAAATTAGCTTTTGAGGAAAGTTCGCACGAACAAGTATTTTCAAGAATACACAGACAGACAGAAGAATACATATACAGTCTGAAGATACAGAAATAGGGGAATCCTTCCTGGTTGTGTCAAAATGAGGGTATCTCGTGAAAGTAGTTGGGTACCTGATGGTTCGGACTCGGATTTGGACGAGGCGCAAAATAAGCAGTCTTAAATTGCCTAAAAACCAAATTGTAACATCATACAAAATCTAATTTCGGGAGAAAACAACGTCAACATTGCACGCCTCTTACCAGACGGAAGTGCAGAGGCTACAGTGGTGGTTTTCAGGGAATAGTTACGAAACAAGTAAATCTTTAAGGGTTGATTTACTATGTTCGGAACAAAATGTAAACAAAATTTCTAATAAAAAAACCCTTCATTTGGAAACTGCGGGTAATCCGCCGAAAGGTCAATGTTTCGATCTACACCAGTGTGTGTTATTGCTATCACGATAACAACTTATCGAATCGAGTACTTGATCAACAGTAGTCTGCGATGGAAATGTACCTATGTTGGGTATCTGTCTGGGCTCAACATTGTGTGTATTCGTACAACTATGCTTGCAATATGTTTGAAGTTTTTAATATGTGACGCCAAAGACAAAAAAAAGGTTTTGCGATTAAGTTTGCCACATCTTAAGACATCTTATTGCCATCTTAGAGACAATTTCTCCTTAATGTTTTCTGCAATAAAGAATATGAATTTATGAAGTAAATGAATAAGTGATTGAAAAATATTAAAACTGGATTTAATTTTAACAGTTCTAATTATACGTTTTAAGACCTGTTGGAATACTTCAGCCTTAAGGCTATAATGATGGATTAAATGACATGCAAACAGCAACTTATAGAACGATCTTTAAATTAAAAATCCCCGCACGTTCCTGTAAATCAGTCAGTAAGGCTGTTAACAACATCTAAGGTTGTAGACAAAGAGCTACCTCAGTAATGCGACCAGAACATAATATACCCGAAATTCCACCTCCAACATTCCACTCGGAAATTCGCTGACTTTTCGTAGTCTTATGTCACACGTCATATATTTTGTAAACATAACGCTTACAACTTTAAGCATGTACGAGTCTTGTGTATTGTTTAGGCAAGGTTTCTTCCATCGTGTTCTAATAGCTACATTTCTGTATCGTTGTTGGTATGTGTTGGGTTCGCAAATTAAGATTGAGTGTTGTTGATTAAATCTTGTATTAGTTTAGCTGGCATTGTTATTGACATGCCGATCTTCGTACACATTACATAGGTTAGATACTATTTAACATAACATATCGTCACGCCTTTTCCCATACGGGGTGGCAGAGGCACAGTCTTGTCGACTTTCAGCCAGTTACTCCATTTTGCGTCATACTTTTTAAATGGAATGTAAATATTTTCTCTGTATTCATTTGTCTGGATCCATTATTATGAGTATTTTACGCAATAGATGTAGTATAAGACGAATAACTTTGCACCATAATGAAACTGTAACAAAACACTTTCCTAAATTGAAAAAACTTTAGAAAACTAGATATGTCTGAGTGTTTCAATCGAAATAGTTTTAAAATTTCTGATGACTATTCAAGAACTTAATTATCCTAAAGTTTATTTAAAGCAATTGCTGCTAAAATATCTTAAAAGACAAAAAGATGGCGTATATTTCACCGCACTGAGCCACTGTGGTGGAGTATGGCCCTAAATCGAGTAAAGTGTCGATCAAAAACTGAATCAATGTTAGTTCGATCTGGCAATCCAATAGTGCAATTTAGCACAATTGCAACTCAGCTATAATTTCGTCGACCATTCTGATTGTCAGAATGCAATGTAATGCAACTCTTATTATGACATTGGATATCAATTATCTTAATCTGTAACCGTAATCTGAGTAAAGCATTCTGCACTTGACTTGAGTTGATACTCATGGCATGTACGCGTCACTACAAGCCCTTTTTGATTGTCTGTCAGACCGATATGTATTTATGTATGTTATCTCATTTGTTCCACCAGAACATCTAAACTACTTATCAGAATTTGACAAATATGAGGTATCGTTTAAGGGATATTGATCGCCCACTGGTTATAGGCTATATGAAGTCGCACTAAATTTAATATGGCGCCCTTTAGAGGGGATAAAGTACTGAGTTTTTTAAGAATTTTAACAGGGCGGCCTTGTTGGGTATCAAATTAAATGGATTAATTGGCACATTCCAAAAATATATACATGACACCGTAAGATTGTCAAAACCGTTACTTGATAAACTAACGGTTAAAACCGTTAAATATAAATATCAGGGCAGACACTGCGGCAGCTTATGTGAAGACTAGAGAGGGCGAGCGCAGCGAAGCCCCCGAATAGTCTTCGTGTTAGATTGACATGTTCAAACAAAAGAAACGTAAATTCTAATCTAACCGTTTTGACTATCTTACGGTGACATATCTCTTGCTTGCTGCTTTGCTTGTATTTATTTAGTCGTTAGAGGCGTGTTGCCCGCCCGGTGGCTATAGGTTTCATACGCTTTAGAGCGCGATTTTAACTTATTGTCTTGTCCCATGTAGAGTGGCAGAGGTTCAGCTTCGTCAGTAATTATTCTCCCATACGGCGTAGCAGAGTCCCAATTGTGCCGATGGTTAGCCATCTATTTCCCATTTTTAGTGACATGGCTAACCCATCGCCACAGCTATAGAGATATAAAGGTTCGCCAGCCACCCAGTCCATCAACAGTCCGCTCTTGCTGAACGTTGATAATGTTAAAACAACTTATCTAAAGCAGTTTTCGAGATTTCTCCCCTCGGTAATAAGTGTCATAGATAAATACACTCGTTGTGGCGTAACAGCAATTTCTGTAGACTGCTAAACACTCTTAGCTCAATGGATATGTTGACCTCAGAATTGAGTCCCCGTACTAACATCACGCACTCTCTGCCTGCACTATAATTATGTACACGCGACATTGGACCGAATGCACAACATACAACTCAAGAGTATGACGGAAACTCAGAGTCATACTGTCACAGCCTCTCGCTCGGGTAATGACAGCGCCAGTATCACATTTAAGTGGCACTTGATTTGAGCAGTGTGGGCCGCCAATAGTGTTTCTTGGGGATACTTTACTGTTGCATCAAAACTTATGCAAAGTTTGTCACTGTTAAAAAAATATATCAATCATCCATTGAAAATGTATCAGAACGTGAGCAATTACAAACTCCGTTTTTTAAAACCTTAATACTGTTCTATTGAAATAATTTGAACTATTTTCCTTTCAATATTTCATAAAATAAAATAAAAAGTTTTTTTTTTCAGCATTGCCAATTGACGTTTGACATGGTTATTCACCGATTTAAAATAAAAAAAAAACGACTTTAAGTTCAAGCCATACTTCCTCCTCCCCGCTCGTGATGCGAATGAAGTATATGTACATGAAAAGTCCTCATCAAAACTTTTGCAGCACGAAACCGCAAACCATAAAGACACGTGTATATATTTTTTGTATATGATGATTTTTCCAAAAAGGGCTGAATCAATTTTTATAAAATTTGTATGGGACCACCTCTGAAGTATGACCTACCAATAAAAACAAGAATTATCAAAATCTGTTCATAATGGACGGAGTAAACGCGTAACAAACACAAAAAAAAACAAACAATTTGAGAACCTCCTTTTTGAAGTCGATTGAAAAAACATGTGATCATTTCATGCGCAAATCCAATAAGTATTGTATTGCCTTCGATAACATGAACCAAGTGGATCAAAGGGTTTTACATTAGATCACTTCGGTCATCGAACTATGTATTTGGTAAGACAATTAGAAAAAAGGTTGTTCGCTGGATTGGGCGCCAATTCGGCTTGACTTGACATTATATTGCCATTAGGAAAACAAGATTAAGTGGTTGATTACCAGTATAGCGAAATCGAGGATTATTCTTAATTCTTTAGAAAACCTCATTATGTGTCCCACAAGAGGGGTAGACAGCAAATAGTTTTGAATTAGTCATGTGTGTAAAATGCCATACAATGCATGAGCTAGAGAGCATTATTTTGATTACACACAACCCCCCGAAATCATAAAGTAAAGTAAGAGGAAAACAATCATATAGTGATTCATAGCAGGATTGCATAGTGCATGGCGTTTCGCCTACATTACATAACCCTGTATATTACACAGCCGACGACACGTGAAGTTAGAATGTTGGTTGCAAAGCAAAACTTACACCCCTCCCCCCGTTTCCGAAAGAAATGAAAAAAAAACTACATTTAAACACTGTGGGAGAAGGAGGGCTAAGAAACTCACACGGATTGATTTTTCGATCCCTTTTTACAATCCTTACAATATTAATTATTATAAATAATAACAAAATTATTAACAGCAAGGTCTGTGTTGAACCAGATTGCCCCGTCATTTAAGTAATCTTGAACATTGTAATATCTCTTTTTTGACAGTCTTATTTTAGTAGAGAATGCACCCTTGAAATCTTTCGCTGGTCTAAACCGGGGTTCTCTCCATTATTTCTTAGGTAAACATTACAGCTATCGCTAAATTTGGAAAATGTTGTAAGGTTCTTGCGCACGTACATTTTATTTTAGAAAATAAATTGACTAGCTACAATTAGTATGTCAATTTCTTTAAAAAGCTCTCTTAGGGAGTCTGAGCGTTTTAGATTGTAAATAGCTCAAAAGGCTCTTTTCTGTAAAATAAAAATAGTTTGAATATCCGCTGCTTTCCCCCACAAGATATCATAGGACATAATAACATGCCACTGGGTTGTACCAAGAAACTTCGTATACTTTACTAATTCTAGCGTGTTGCTGTCTAAGTTTAGTTACTTTCATAGTTTCATGCTATGAAATCAACTAAAATAGACTAGACTAGATGTAGCCACATCCCTGTTTTATATGTGAAAACTTGTTAAACTCGTGTTGAATTCATTTCACCTAATCACGTGCCGCCATTTCGATATGATCTTCGATAAATCGCCTGTTACATTTCTCCGAAACTGGGGGTTGGGGGGGATGCCGGAAACTCAAAGTTTAACTAACACTCAAAGTCATCAGTCACTGTCTCCCGCTAGTGGCAGGCGCCAGAGTCACTTTTAAGTGGTGCTATGTGTAACTGAGTATTTGGCTATGTGGTGTCGATTATACCGATAAGTACTCGATCCGAGATCGGTCACGAGCATCGATTATTTGATCGATTCCGCAACTTCAATCATCGGCTCTAAGAGAACGAATTGATTTTCCCGCTCAATTTTGGTAGGTTCTTTGAAGGTTAGAGGGATTGTTGCTATTTATTTGAGACTCGACGAAATTAGTCCAAGTAAAAAAATTCTTACTTACTATAAATATTAGCATATGTTTAAAAAAGCGTCCAAGTGCGTGTCGGACTTCGCACATTTTGGGTTTCGTGACAAATGTAGAATATAAGCCAGAAAATAATAAATTAGGAAGGTAGTCACCTCACATACACCAGATACACCTAGCCAAAATATCACAATCATTATTCACCAGCAAATAATTACTTTGTTTTTCAAAGTGTTTGTATGAATAACAAAGTTATATTTGCGGTTTTTAATAAATGTTTTTATATCTTAAAAACTGCTTATTTCATTTTGTTCAAACCAATTTTCGTTGAAAGTATTTATTGTGATACACCACATATATTTTGTAACATTTTTCACTCTCTTACTTTAAAAGTTAGAGACACAATTATTCCCACTTTAGAAGGGTCTATCTCTTAACGATTTAATTTGAGGAAAAATGGTTTCAGAAACCTCAACGTCATTTTTAAAGACCTATCTATAGACACCCCACACATAGATTTAATGTTTTTATTTTTGTTTTAGTTCCATGTGTGGTATGGGAGCCCCCCTTAATTTTTTATTCTCTCAATTTTCAAAAATTCTCAAAAATATCTACATACCAAGTGTCAACTGTGTAGTCCTGATAACTTCGGAGTAAAGTTGCTGTGACACACGGACGGACGGACAGACAGACTTGACGAAACTATAAGGGTTGCTTGTTTCTCTACGGAACCCTAAAAATGCCATTGGTGATCATTAAAATGTAATAAGGGGCATTATTATACACTATCTTACAGTGTGCCCTCTTTTGCCAGCCAATATCCCACATATTTCTAAGCCTGTGTGAATCGAAATAGGCCAAAACATATATTTATAATTCACAATGTGTACTAAGTGTCTACCTATAAGCACATACACGTTCAAGGACAGTTAAGGTATTGGGTTCATAAATCCGGGACAGCGAAAGCGACACCGTGCATAAACAAAACGCGACGACACACACATAATAAGTAGTCGTGCAGCGAAACGCAGAACAACAACACAGTATTACATCAAAACCACCATTTGTTGCAAATAGAAAATCTCCGACTCGCTTGCACTTTGACATGAAGATGAAAAACTCACTCAAACGACGAAGGGGTAAGGTCGCAAATCGCTCGGGATTACTAAGACTTTCTACGGTTAAGGGCGTGGTGCCTAGTAACATAAGTTGGCTAAGGGCTAACAGTTTGTTGATAACTGTGTGGAGAAATTTCGTTATTAATGGTTTTCATTTGTGGAAGCGGTTCCGAATAGATAGTTTTTAGGGTTCCGTATCCGAAGGGTCACTCACGTGTCCGTCCGTCGTCTGTCACGCAGGTTTTACAGACAAACGGTTAAAGCTAGTCTTAAAATTTTCACAGTAGCTTCTTGTTGACCCAAAGCCATACCAATTATTATTTTTTAAATATGAAGACGCGAAAAAAATAATGTCCTAGGGTAAATACGCCAAATGTCGGCCCCTTTACGGATTTTCGAACTTTGGATCGCTCTGGCTCATCAGTTTGTAACGAAAGGATAGCTTGTGATACGGTTTTAGATAGGTTGATAAATCTATTTTATGTTTATAGGCATAGGGTTGACTTTTCTACGATAAGAAAAAAGTATCAAGATTTAAATGCGTCGAGAACGAAAAAACCCTAATGTCGGCCGTTCACAGCCCATGATCGGTCGCGTTTTTCCCAAATGTCGGCCGGGTATAGGGTGTTTACAAATAAGACAATGAATAATGCTATCAAATGATTTATTTTTGAAGGAGTATAACTCTAATAATATATATAATATAGATATAATGTAAATGAGACCTTTGATTTGCACTTTACTACTATTATATTGTTATTTATTTATATAATTTAAACAAAGGTAAACAACATTTCTAGTACCTATGTATGTACTTAGCACTCTACATTGCACTTTACTATTATTATAACAAGTTGAACATGACTTCTAAATATATTTTTATTTGTTTTATTGTAAATGAGAAATTTGATTTGCACTTTACTATTATTATATGTTATTTATTTATATAATAACAACAAAGTTAAACAACTCTTCTAGTATATATACTTAGCACTCTACATTGCACTTTACTATTATTATACCAAAGTTAAACATTACTTCTAGTATGATCTACTTAGCTTTCTTAATCTTTGGGCTTAATTAGGAACTCGCGATAAACAACAATCGACAAAGATTATTCTACCTGTAATAAACCTAAGACTACATACAATAACCAAGTTTTCTTTTTGTTGAGTATCGTAATACACTCAGCGTCAAAATAATTTTATGTTTTAAAAAGGAGAAACAAAAAACACAATTTAGCTTTTCTTGAATATACTCAGCGACACCACTAACCAACCGCTTACATTTTCCAGTTTTTGGTAAAATGGTACTATTTTCAATTATGTTCATTACTAAATCAAATAGGGCAACTCTTTACTGCAACTAGGTATTTAATGTAGTAATTAACATAACTGAAAATAGTCTCATTTTACCAAAAAATTGGAAATTGTAGGCGGTCGGTTATTGTGCCGCTGAGTATAAGAAAACTTAAATAGTGTTTTTTGTTTCTCCTTTTAAAAAAAATTAAAAAAATATTTTGACGTAGTACGAAAATAACGAGTTCCTCGTCACACCCAGCGCAATTGATTTGTTTTTTATTTCCTTAGTCTTTCTAGTTTTATTATGTGTTGCTTGTCTTTTCTTTTGAATGGCCATTTTTGTTTTCGCCCTGGCTTCCTTTTTAGCCGCCATACTCTTTTTCCGGTCCTGGACTTTTTGTAATTTTTCTTTTTTAATATTTTCTTTATTTTCATAATACTCTCTCCATTTTGTAGAAGATATAGCAAGCGGCATGATTTCTCCGCCAACTGTGCGAGATCTTCCAAAGCTTAAAGCTCGAGGTGCGAACAAATGTTTTCTAAAAGACGGAGATACGGTATGCTGAGCTAGAGCCCGACATTTTTGACGCAGTCGGTGTTAACCTTCTGTTAAGAGGACAAGTATTTTCTGAATAATTTCCTGATGATAGTGGGGAGCTTCCAACTCGCGGCAAGGATGATATTGTATTATCAAAAGTAATGTCATTCAAGACCTCCACTTCTTCAACGAAACTTTCCGGCAATGAAAGTAACGACTGTGAATCGCAATCCATCGTCTTAGTTGTTTCGGATTCGACATCAATGGCGTCGAAATCCACATCTGCCTTATTGAGAACCAATGAATGTGATATCGGTAATATGTTTTTTTTGTGATTCACAGTTAAGTGACTTTGTTCTATCTTTAACATCATTATGTACTAAAGCACTAACAATCACTTCTTCGAAGCGTAAATCAAGGGACTCAGATCTCTCGGAAGAAGAACGCAGAATCTTCTCTTCTTTAGGATTGTCAGTTATTACAATTGTGGCAGAATTTTTTGAGATCTGATTTTCAAGTGCTGCTGGTATAACAATAAGTGGTATTTCGGTATCCTGGAGGTCTACATTTTCACCGGTGTCCTGAGGTATGGCGAAGGTATCAGATTCTTGTTCTGGGAAATCAATCAACACCTCTTCACTACGTTGTGATGACGTTACCTTGTTTTGATATTTGTTGAGCTGACACGATTGGACAGCTTGATTTTCAGTTGCTGTGTTACTTAACTCATTCAAAGCATCTTTTAATTTTTGGACTTCTATAACTTTTCCCTTTTCTTTCAGTTCATTATTGAAATATGTTAAAACTGCTACAGTGGTTTCAATGTGTTGACTCAAGGGAAACGTTGGTGTTTCATTTATTTCCATGTTTTCCAAAGTGTTTTTCACACATTTGGTATAATCCACTGCATTGGGATTAAAGGGGTAAAGACCGCACCTTTCAAACCCATTTTTTATTGTTTGTGACATATCTTTGTCTAAGACCTTCTGCAGCAATGGACAAAACGTTACTTTGGTCAAGGGTTTTCCCTGCTCATCATGCCAGGCTTTAACAGTGTTTCGCCATTCAGATTTCAAAGGCTTAAACATACTTACATCGGCGGGCTGGAGGATGTGTGTTGTGTTGGGTGGTAAAGCATACAGAATTATTTTATTTGCGTCACAAAATTCACTTAAATGATAAGTGAGATGGGATTTGTGGCCGTCAACAAATAAAACGACGGGTCTTTTTATTTCTTTTTCTTCTAGGCATGCGATGAGACCGTTAGCAATATATTCGTAAAACAGATCTCCTCTCATCCAGCCACTTTCCGATATTCCCAAGATAATTGTCGGCGGCACACTAAGTGCAACATCTTTGGGTTGTTTTTTGACATATGGAAAAACTACCATCGGGGATACATGTTCGCCAGCAGCTGAGATGACTATCATAACTGTGATAGTTTCCTTTTCACTACCTCGTTTCACATCGTAGATGTTTTTCCAGCCCTTTGGTCCTATAACCTTGCCTGTTTTCGGACAAATTTGAAAACTAGTCTCATCACCATTGTAAATGCGGTTTGGGTCCTCCAGAATGTCCAAGTTATTTGTCTTAGTCAGGAAATCTAAGAAGTCTGAAAACCATTTTCGTATGTATTCTTCTGTTACTATCGCTCTTGCTGTATTTATGCCCTCCGGTGTGCGTTGACTCAGTTCTGGGTGCCTTTTCATAAACTGTTCGTACCATTTTTGGCCCGGAGTATCATTCTTGAAAGGATTTGGTCTGTTTTCAGCTTTCATTATTTTCTTAACACTGTTTATTAAATCGCTTTTCTTTCTCGGGAAACCGCACTTGGCAAGTTGTATTAGCCATTGAACCAATGTTTCTTCTTCGGATGGGTTTAGAACCAAAGGACGTCCAGTTTTAAATATATCTATATCCACGCGACCAGCCAATCTATCTTGCAACGTCGTTCGTGGGACGTCAAACAATTTTGAGGCTGTACGAATGGACATTCCATTATTTATTGCCTCAAGAGCTTCTTTTATTTTAGTCCGATCGTATCCACATAATTTTCTTTCTTTCCGTGAAGGCCCCGGATCTCCCCGGTCTGTCATTGTAGGTAGTAGGTACCTTAAATCAAAAGTATTAAATGAAAACGAGCTAAGTATCTTAAGGTTTTTTTTTGTCCTACGCAGGTCAATAAATCAATAAAAAAATCACGATCAACCCAAAGAGCAATTTATACTATATGTATCCCAAACAATATTTAGCTGTTCTTAATACGTACCTATGTTTTCAATATTGTCAACTCTTAAATCCAAATTTAAACTCGTTATAACACTAATAAAATATAATACGAGTAATACGCGATTTTGAGAAAATAATTTTGACAAATAAATTTAAAAATGACTACCCACACATTCAATGAAAAAATACAAAAGTGATCAGACTATATAGTGGTGCTCGAATTCGAGGCTGGCCGACGTTACGATCTTTAATATTTTCTAAGGTCGGCCCCTGCTTCGTGTACCTTATTTCTCAAGATTTAACTAATATCAACCCTGCCGGAATTCGGTAATTAAACGTAAAATATATTTATTTACCTATAAGCTTTGCAAATTCTCCTATTAAGTCGATGGAATTGGTAGAATTGGAATTTAGAAAACAGACTGCATTAACATTAAGTCGGCCAGGGCCGACATTACGGTTTTAAGTTGAAACTAGTATCCTAATGGCGGCCCCCTATTTTTCCTATAAACCAATACACAAAACGTTGAAAAAACTATCTAAAAATATAGTAAAAATAACCTTATAGTGATAACAAAGCTTAAAACAAAACAAAAAAACTTCTTACCGTTGGTAATGTCAATCCCCGAAGCGTGGGTATTCACAGAAACTAAGATACTTTTTGTATGAAGTTGACGCTTCAACGGCCGTATTGATACTGACGCTCAGTGTGCGAATAGCGAGTGACGTAATCGGATAGTGACTGTTTGTACCTATAGAGTATGAACTAAGGTTGCAATTCGAGTGGATAAATTGTCACTTTCTTACCTTTTGAATGAATGCAAGCTGAAAATATGCAGACGGCCGAGGTTTGGGGGGGGGGGCCGCCGTTTGGCGTATTTACCCTACCACATCGAGTGGTATAGTTGTAGCTCGTTGAGTAGATAAATACTGTATTTTTGTTTTAAAAATAATGGAAAACAAAGGAAGTCACCAAAGTCTTTACAAAATGTTGTACCAAAGACATTTTCAACTTCCTATTGACCTTAACATGTTTATTATTACGTATATTTTACAAACAAATACCAATATATTGACTTCAGATTTTTTCTTCAAAATTCCCTCATTTTAGGCTTATATCCTACTTTTGTTACGGAGCCCTAAATGTGCGAAGTCCGACACGCACTTGGCCGGTTCATAAAAAGCAATATAGCTTCGCAAAAATGTATAAAGATTTTCATTTCGCTGTGCGTCTTTTGTTGTTTCGCGGCGTGTCAGAATACTATCGAGATGACTGACTATTCACAGAATCAAAACAAACAGAGCGTCACGACTTTTCTTTTACGCGGCGGCAGAGACACAGTTGTGCCCACGTTTCCTCAGTTAGCCGACATTGCTTGACTGGGGGCTAGCCCATCGACGTAGCCATACACGCTAACACCCGATGGTGTCGTCTTTCATTCTATTTCAAACTCATTTACAATTTACAATCGGCGCTGCGGTAATGGCTCTGCCTGCCAAGCGAGGGGTCCCGGGTTCGATCCCCGGCTGTGGATAAGGAAACAAAAAACCTATCCTAGGGTGGGGCCAGAAACAATGTATGAGCCTGTATGTAAATGTTTATGTGTATATTAGAATTTTTGTGCAATTTTGCCGCTTCGCATATTCATGGCGTACAACGTCTTCCAGAGGCACGTAAATCCGTATACCCTATATCTGCCACTCACTCAACACTCCTCCAAACAATGTGATCGAAGCCAGCTGCACCATGTCTCAAAACTTGCGGTTAGTTCAACGAGGGTTAACTCCATCGCTTCGTGGGTAGACGTCGCACGAATGAGAACGATCCTGATTTAACATTCTTGAGCAACGACTTGTTTGCACTCCATCCGATTAGGCACAGTCAATATTGGCACGGTAAATAATTTGAAAATTCCGTGGGCTGGGCGGCTGTCAAAAATCCACTCATCAGTTTTCTTCGCCGATTTGACGGTTTTCTGAGCTGATTTTCCGGTAAAAAACGTGTTACATTGGCGGAATTAACCGAACTAGTTAATTCAGAATCGAATTCTTAGGGGAAATATTAAACTGCACATCAAAAATACTGATTTGCACAGCAAATATACTGATTTTCACAGCAAATATCAGGGTAAAATACTGCGGTAGCTTAGATGAAGGGTAAAGGGGGTGAGCGAAGCGAAGCCTGCTTTATCCTTCGTATTAGGTTGAACATGTAAGAAAAACAAAAATACTTAAAACATAGTGTTTTTGCTGTGAATATCAGTATTTTTGATGTGCGATTAAATACTAGCCAATTCTTAGTATTATAAATTATTATAAATTCGAAACAACCCTTTTCGATGATAATACCAACACAACCCCCAGTGACTGGCTGTAATTTTAACTAACTTGAGTTTAACTAGAGTGTTCCAAGTTGTCACAGTTAATTTTCCTTTCGGAAACCGGGCGTAAGTGCCTGTAAGCCGATATTCTATTTTTGCTCTCTCTTTTACATCATGAACTTACTACCCTACCGGTAAAATAAAACCGCGCACCTTCCTTACCATCGCACAAACAACTGCAAAAAATAAACCTATTGCGGTTCATGAGATACACGACAAACGGCAGCCCGCTGACACAGACAGACAAACAGACAGACAGACAGACGGACGGACAGACAGACGGACGGACAGACGGACAGCGGAGGCTTAGTAATAGGGTCCCGTTGGCACCCTTCGTGTGCGGAACCCTAAAAAATCCCGAGCACGCAACGTAAACATATCAATAACAAAATTAACCTTGGCTCGTTACGAAAACGAAAACAAATGCGCGTAGTGTGTATTACGCACGCGTGATTTCCTCCATTCATCAATAATAATTATGCTAAATAATTTGTGTAAGAGCGTGAACATTGAGCATGCGCAGAAAGTAATCTTGTCACAGACATGCCTATCACTTGAAATGGACAGCGCAAGTGACGTCAAATTATAGAAAGTGCTTCATCGTGTCACACCGTGTTACAGGCGGGGTGGCAGTGGCACAGATGCGGCCACGGTTAGCCATTTAGCGGATACCTCGTCCGTGCAAAGATCCCCGTTACTCCAGGCGGAAAGACCCGCAGTGTGAGAGGGACGGAATCGGGGAAAAATTACATAACGTAGCGCGAAACCACATAAAATTGTTTAAAAACAAACTACGCTATTTTGTCAAAAAGATTTTTAGGAGACTAATACATAATATCCACATTTTGAATGAAATTCCGCAATGAAATAAGTTAGGATTTCCTATTAACAGGTAAAAATAAAACAATTCAGAGGACTTTTCGCAATTAAATTCTATCGAGAAAATTTTACCCAATCGCGTTTTCCTTCTAATCTGTAGATGACCCAAAAATCAAATCTGTAGATGACTTCATAGTGGTGGAGTAAATGGATCCGAAAAAAACTCCATTTTTTTTTCGTATCACCTTAAAGAGAGTGCTTGTGATAATTATAGTCGTCTTCATCATCATCATCATTAATCAGCCCACATTCACCCACTGCTGGGTACAGGCCTCTCATCTACCAGGCCATCCACTCCGGTCCTGAGGCTCCCGCTCCCGCAGCCACTGCCACCAGCTATGGCCGCTGGTCTGCTACTGGACGTCTTGCGGGCCTGGGTAGCCATTCTGTTACCGCTTTGGTCCACCTTCCGTCATCTCTCCTTGCTAAGTGTCCCAATTATAGTTAAAAATAGAGATGCTTCACTTTAATAACGCTCGCTTATCACATTCACACTCAAAATATTATATTTTGAGACCTAAAATCATAAAAGGCCTCTTGTACGTTTTTATTTTATTTTGTATTAATTTTCAACATAAAATAGTAATTTATCTACACACGTACTGTTTACTGCGTCCAAAAACCGCACATTACGACCAGCATAATACTATAATACTTGGTAAAACTCATTTCTTATCTGAATATTGATACATTATGACCATAATGTATCAATTTTCGACAAATTATGACATACAAATTTCAATTCAATTTCAAATTTGCGTGCCGCCCCTAGTTTGTCTGTGAAGTTGGTACTACTGAACAAGCTAAACAAGTGCAGAGCAATTATCTATGCCACAATGACCGTCGAATATGTGGTTCCTGAACACATCAAAGAGAGCTTATGATATGTGTGTAGATAAACTAGTGTATGTAACTGTAAATAATTAGGCATTAAAACTCTCGAGTGATATTATTATGAAACTCGCCTTCGGATCGTTTCATAAACACACTCTCGAGTTTTCACTTCTCACTCCATTATGTATCAGTCACATAAACTACTATTAAAGTATCGTCAAACAGCACTTGTTTTAAAACACAGAGCATGTGACGTAATAGTTATTGTCAGTAAGGGACAGAGCCATACGTTAGACTCCCTTTCCTTTTCAATGCGAAAACGGACCTACAGCGGAGTAGTTCCCTTTTCTCTTCAAAACTGTCAACTGGCAGTACTGAAAGTAATTTTACGGCCTTACTTATACAAAAAGTAAAGTGTTTAGCTTAAGCAGTGTTTTGTCCTTTTCACACGTTGACTAAATGTCAAATGTCAAAGCAAGACAAAACACTGAATTAACTACAGTGAATTTACTTTTTTAAAAGTAAGGCCGTAAATTGTTTATTGCGCATATGATATTTTTAAAGCAGGCAGCGATTCTGTGCTACAAATACCATTTTTGTAAACCTACGCCTCTAAATTCAAGTAAATTGAGCTGAAAGTCAAGAAAAATTCCTCGTAAATTAAATACCATGTTGACTAGTTACCAGACCAACGCCCGGTTTACGAAAAGCAAATCAGCTGTGACAAGACTACGTGTTAAACTTATTTCAGGTTACAACTATTTTGAATTAATCTTCGATTGATCGCCCTTTACATCCGACCACTCTTTCAGAGACTGGGGGTAAGTCTAAAGATGCCTCAGGCGTAATAAAATAAAATAAATAAAGCATAAAAAATATCTTCGCACCTCTTTCAAAGACCTTCTTTCTCCTTAATCGCTTTATAACATCAGAAGACGTTATTCCCGCTTGGCTGGCCACACGCACACGAACGTCCAAACAAACAGAATCAGCCGTTACATTTCGCTTCAGTAAACAATACGAGAGGTAACAAACGAAAGCGTCACGCCTTTTCCCGTACGGGGTGGCACAGGCACAGTTGTGCCCGCGTTTAGCCAGTTTGCGTGACAGGGGGCTAGCCCATTGCCGCAGTACCTACATCCCTTTAACACGCAAAATATCCGCAAATTTAAGGCGTCGAGTTGCGGAAAAGTGGCCCGCGATAAAGTAAAACTATATACCTCCCTATAAGTAAAAGTACCTACCAAAGCTTGTATAAGGCCTACTTAATATGGATACACATATGTACGTATAGGTATGTTTTATGAGCTCGTTTGATTAGATCAAGCATTCAGCAAAGTGCATGTTAGTATATGACGGTGAATAGAAACATATATTTAAAGTTTGCGGCATTTCCCAATGGGGAGATCCACAGAAACCTGCAGATGGTTTCAAAGCAAAGAACAAAGAACTCAAGTAATAAGGAACTGTATCATGCATGTAACTAGGCGATGGAAAAAAATATATTTGGCAAGAACAAAATCAGACAAATTAATTAGGTACCCTAATTTCAACCTAGGTGGAAACAACCTAGGCGAAGTGAGAAACTTTACATTCTTAGTCTAGTTGAACGAAACGTTCGACGACTTCTGTGGCGCAGCGGTTGTAGCTCTGCCTACCATGCGATAGGTCCCGGGTGCGATCCCCGGCTGGGGATATAAAAAAACCCCCAGGTCTTGGCTGTTCATATGTGTGTGACGTCGCTGTTTCTGGTTCCCACTACACAGGGTATCCTAGTGTGTGGCCAGAAGCAATGTATGTGCCTGTATGTAAATGTAAAAATGTAAATTTTTATAACACCTACGAAAGGCACAAACACCTAGTCGAATTCTGAAGACGTCAAACTAACAGCTCTAAATACTTGTGTGCGATGTTACGCCTCTGGGATAGGATGATTTATTCATCGGTATAATAAAGTATAGGTATTGAATTTCTTTACTATTTTCAGTTCAATACTCAGAAGATGAATCGATTGCAATACAATCATGTGTATTCCGTTGAACTGAGAGAACATTCTAGCAGCTAGCTAGCTTCACCGGAGATGGCAAAGGAGACTTCGTCAATAGAAACTGATGCATTGTGTTGTGAGTCCCCCCCCTTGTAGGAGGGTAGGCCTGTCACCCTGTACCGGAGGCTAGATAAAGACTATTCAGTATACAGTATAGTTAGTTGGTAGGTGGGTGCATAGCCTTGAGGCGAAGTTGATACCTCGAGTCTAGTTCCTGGACTAGTTCAAGCCACTTGAGGTAGGATCAAATCGGACTTTTATTTATTTTGGTGTAAAATAACAAACTTTTTACAGTTTATTTGCCAATAAGTAAAATAACAATTCCATGACCACTTCGATAAGATTATAAACGTAAAAGCAATCCTAACTTTATAGTAGTTTATGTGACTGATACATAATGGAGGGCATTAAAACTCGAGAGTGGGTTTATGAAACGAGCCGAGGACGAGTTTCATAATAATATCACTCGAGAGTTTTATGCCTAATTATGTACAGTTACATACACTAGTTTATTTACACGCATATGATAAGCTCTCTTTGATGTGTTCAGGAACCGCATCTTCGACTGGCATGGTGGCATTGATAATTGCTCTGCACTTGTTTAGCTTCTTCAGTAGTACCAACTTTACAGACAAACTAGGGGCGGCACGCAGGCGGGCGTCAGCGTTCGAAATTTGAATGTCATAATTTGTCGAAAATAATGAGTTTTTACCAAGTAGTATAACATTATGCTGGTCGTAACATGCGGTTTTTAGACACAGTAAAGAGGGTTTATGATACGTGTGTAGATAAACAATTTAATTAAATGAAACACATTTAAACATCCGCATCATCAGTCAGACAGGCACCTGAAATTGGTCGGTCTTCCTCAAAGACCACCACAGGTAGAGACCATTTGAGCCGTGTTGGTCCACCACGGCTCAAATGGTCTCTACCTGTGTACTCAACTAGAACCATCCCTTACAATATCCTATAGCGAGGTCTTATTCTGAGTCGGTCACGTTGTATTGTATAGCGAGGTCTCATTCTGAGTGGCTCACGTCGTCGTGTTCCGTCGAGATAGAGCTGTCTGTGGACCACGTGACGTGGGTTTGGGCGGGTTTCGGGAAACGTATGACGTGGGAAACGTCGAAGTATTTCGGTGGAATTGCGAACAAATAGATGTTGTGGGAAACTGAACTCATAAATAGTTAGAAAAAGAGCAAATAAATGAAATTAAAGATGGCGGCGTATTAAATTCAATTCGAAATTACAGATATAATGTCAGCAGCCATTTGTTGTCCATCAATAAATCACAGAAAGCGTTTTATCTGTTCAGATAAAGTGTATCTGTACTGCATTGTGATTGTGACATATCAAAGCAAATAATAATAATTTTTGTTCCATCACTGATATAATACAAACAAAACAGTTATCGTGCAGAGTAAAATGATCCAAGTTTATCAAAAAACCGCAAGGTTGTTAAGAAATGCCGTTATCTTATCACGGCTTACTTACAACATTACCTACGTGTTCTCTTATAGAAATAACAATGAGAATTCTTCTTTTTGCTTCTTTTTTGCAGAAAAAAGATCCGCGACCTCTTTTGACAGACCGCAAACAAAACTGTTTGACCCTGAAGTTTAAAAATTCTACAAAAGCGTTGAGAATGATTTCTTAAACAACCAGACTAAATTATTACTGAAAATCCTTCAAGGGTTAGTTTTTTCAACTCCCTACATATTTATTAAATATTAAAAAAGACGAGATATTTCCATACTTGAAAACTATAATTAGATCCGCGACACCGCAGCTTATTAGGTACCTGGAGTACTTAAATCCACAAAAGACCAGACATCCTCATTTCTCTCGAAAAAGAGTATACGTAAGTACACTATGGAGGGCAAAATAATTAGAGCTGAAAAGTAAAAACCTGAAACACCGTACGAAACGATCAGACATAGGGGGATAGACAAAGCGCAGGCTGGAATGCTAATACGCAGGGTTGGAACGAAAATATAGAGAGGTTTCCTCCCCTAGTCGGTTTACTATAGTGCCTTGTTTGGCCAGTGTCTGGTTTGCAATGAAACTGGAATTTAAGCAAAACAAAAAAGTTCTTCGCGACTGCAAAATAACGCCTGTAGCACGCACGACCTACATCCAAGTTAGAGGATAGAGGTATATCCTTTACTAATTTACCATGTTATTGTGAACACTCTGGCAAAGTAAGTTACATTCTTTTCTATTTTGCCATAGACTAGAGTGCAATTTTTTACAAAACGACAAACGACTACATCTCAAACTGCCTTTTTTATCAATGTGTTGATTAATAACTTATGACAAGGCTGTATGGTCTAACCTTTGCCTGACAAGGCGAATGAACCAAGAAAAAAATGGCTTTTTTATTTTTTTTGATAGAATTGTTGTTTTCCTGTGCACGCTAGGTTTTCCAATCAGGGGAAGCCTTCAAACATGCAATTTACAAGGCGTCTTTTGGAAACCCATAATCCAAAAGTTATTCCGACTATAATGAATATGGTTTCAAAATTATACTTAACTGTAGTACGCAAATAAGTTTATGCTTATCAGGATATCAGCAGATTTCTATGACCCTACTAATATTCGTAGTGTGACATCGACACTCCAGATATGGTCATACTTATGGAGCTGACAGTACACCTGCATAAATTAGTTACCTCTGTATCTGTGAGCTATAAACTTAATTGGTGGAGGAAACGAGAACTAAAGTCGCCAGTATGAAATGCCATTGACACTAGCGACGCCTTCACGGGATTACTTGAGTTTGTGGTACTGTACACAATTTACATATGATGATTTACCAGTACGTCATATCCTGTGATCACGTGATGAATATCAACTGTGAAATAACCTAAAATACACCATCCTGCTAGGCGATAGAGTCATTTGGACCAGTGAGCAGGTAAAGAACGTTCTGAATGCATGATAAGAATGAAGATTTTATTGCTATGAATGAATGCAAATGGCGCGACAGAAGGAAATAGATGAAGATTGCAATCTGCTAAGAAGTCCTCAAATATAAAGTGCATATTTATCCAGGTCAATAAAAGCAACAAACAGCTACGAAATGTCCCACATTAGTTGGCAGCGGCATAGTTAAACGCCCTACGCATAATGCAACAGCAAAGCGAAGTACCAGGCGTCCATAAACACATAGGAAGCTTGGAGTATCGCCAGCTCAATACCACAGGTCGTTCGTTTACCTTGACAAGTTAGATCTCAGTTGAAGTCCTGACGATATATATTACCTGAGTTTACATAAGTTTGTTTCTCTGTAGTTAGTAATTGCAACTACGGACCGGTCAAATGACTCAGACAGCATTCCCCGGTTGTTTAAGATAAATTTTAATTGCTACAATATTATATAGATAGATACTTCATTATCCTCATGCACAAGCACAACCTTCTCGTGTCGTTACAATATTGTTTATTATAAACCGTTCGATAAAGGTCCGTAGCCATTATAACATCATGATTACGAGAAAATACTTTATGTTGAAGGGTGCAGCTTGCTTGTATTGCAATAGCAGCCGCGGTGTTTGAAGGCAAACACTAAAGGCATTTCGAAATACTAAGTGAAGAACGCCTAAATGAATACCTGCAAGTATTTTACCGCGCTTTTTGTAAAAAAATACTAAATGACTCGACACAACCCCAACTCCAAAACCAATGATTATCAATGTTATTATTTTATGTACCTAAAATAATATGTATATTGCACAAAGTGAACATAGTTTTTTAAGATTATACATCAGTAAGGGGTAAGAAAAAATACCAGTTAATTGTTCTAACCATTGTCAATATTATCTATAACCATGTCAATAGTTTTAATAGGTAAATATTTAATAGTAAGAACTTGGAAATATATTATGTCATGATTTTTTAGACCTAGACCTTGATGTACACTGGGTTCTGATATATGTAATTTTAATGTGAATAAAAGACATTTGAAAATCAATCAATCAAGTCAAGCCAAAAAATTAAAAGTAGAGTAAACCCAACCAACCCTATATTGTTAGGAATGTTTATGATTGATATGCCCTTTGGATATGGATCACGTAGCGACAAAATCCAATGACAACATCACAATCAACAGAGCGTCACGCCTTTCCCCATACGGGGTGGCGCAGGCGCAGTTTGCGCCCAGCTTTAACCAGATATAGGGAAATAAACATAAACATTGATTTACAGGCACATACATTGCTTCTGGCCCCACACTAGGATAACCTGTGTCGTGGCTCCCCTCCCTCGTTTATGACGAGGGGGGTGATGGCTGGTGCACAAGTCATACTCGTGAACGGGTGCTGCTTGGGGGGACTGGTCCAGTCTGGTTTATAGTAAGTTATCTTCATTATAGCTTTTGCTTGTTGTATTAATTTCTTTTGTAAAATTATTATTTTGAGACATCTTATTTTATTATTACAAATTATTATTTTGAGAAGAGTTTCTTGGTGCTATTGTCTCTGGCTGCCGTATTTCCGAAGCACTGGTAAAGTTAATGAATGGAGTTTCCTTTTCCTGTGCTATATTTAGCCATGAATCACAACTTGAAAGGAAAATTCATGTTTTCAAACATAATCATAATCATAATCAGTCACTCATCACTAGTTAAGTTGATCATATTTGATTTATTTTCTCCATGTGACTTGTAAAAGTGCATTATTATTGCCAATTTCAAAAAAAAAATTGGGTTTGAGTGGGATAACCAGAAACAGCGACATCACACACATATAAACATCCAAGACCTAGGTTTTTTTCCTTTATCCCTAGCCGGGGATCGAACCCGTGAGGTCTCGCCTGTCCTCATCCCTCATCTTATAATAATAATAATAATACCTTGGACACTATTTACACATATTGATCTAGCCCCAAACTAAGATTCCCTGTATCTTGGGTACTAGACAACGATACCAATACTTATATAGATAAATATTATACTTAGATAGATAAACAACCATGACAACGGTACAAACGTCCGTTCTCATCAAACAAATATTTGCCCCCACCGGGACTCGAACCCGGGACCCTCGGCTTCGTAGGCAGTGTCACTGCCGACTCGGCCATTCGGGTCATCGATTCTCGAACAAACGGCAAGTGACGTTAATTTGCCTTCCCATTTAACTAAGCCCAGTTATTGGACTCCGTGCGGAGCAGATGTGAGCCAGAGCCGTAAGTTGGCCTGGCTCAGTGCCAACTATTGGGGCCCTAGTTCCGAACAGAGCCTAGGGAGCGTTGAATCAACCGCCGCAAGTGGAAGCGATGATTATGCCAAAATGGCTGCCAAGGATCGGTCAGCTGACGCGAATGATCTGTTGGCTCTGCAAAAAGGGATTTAAATATACCGAATGGATTCATAAAAAGTTTTCAATGGATTGTTATAAACAATAGACGCTGAAGGAGAAAGTTGACGAAAAACTGAGAATTAACATTACAATCAAAGACTTGATCTTAGATATGGCTTATTAATGCTGTAGGTAAAAATTAAAACATAAATAAATTAGCTGCACAAAGTATTCACACCAAATCAGTTAGTTACATTTCCAATTACCTTCGTCCTAGTTTTGGTAAATAGAGATGAAGTTATTAGAAATTAATCATTATGGTTATTGCCACAACAAACTTCCAATTGGGTAATTGTTCAAATTTATATATTGGTTATATATAAAAACGAATTCGCTCCGTGGTCTGATGGGTTTCACGCTTGCTTCTCACACAGGAGATGCAGGTTCGATTCCTGACCATGTACCAATGAGATAATAAATTTATCTTAAGTACATTATAGGGACGTTCTAACGGAAATGGAAAACATCGTGAGGAAACCTTCATTACTTCATAGCTGCGGCGATGGACTAGCCCCCTGTCACGCAAAATGGAGTATTGAATAACTGGCTCAAAGTAGGCACAATTGTGCCTCTGCCACTCCGTATGGGAAAAAGGCTGACGCCATGTTATATAATGTTGTAAAAACAAAAGAGTTTAATCGTGTTACCATGTGATTTGACTTATCTACTCTTTCTCACCATAAGATGTCGAAGATTCTACTGGGGTTTAATAATATTATGCATGCCTAAAATGAAACCTAAAAGGTCCCTGGTTCAACCATCGAAAATTAAGAGCTCTCAAAAAACATCCTTTTGAAATTAACAACTTTGCAAAAAGGGCGCAAAAAAAACCGAGCGCGTCATCGTCCCCAGTCGCCTAAAAAGATTTTCTTCTAATGAAATTCCAAAATGGCGTCTCACACTTTGAAGATACGACACCTCCTGCCTGTACTCAATATACTTACGATTCTTCGGGAGATGTTTCCGAATTATATTATCTCATGTTTACGATGTTTGATACGATGTTTGTCGTGGGTAATGGGCAGGTACAACAACAAAAAATAAACACACAAAGAGTGGTACCATCTACAACAAACTAAAATGTTTCATTTTATTGAGCGTTGCATTCCAAATTTGTAATATAATAATAATACCTTGGACACTTTACACACATTGATCTAGCCCCAAACTAGAATTCCTTGTATCTTGGATACTAGACAACGATACACATACTCATATAGATAAATATTATATACTTATACTTAGATAGATAAACCACCATGACTAGGGCACAAACATCCGTTTTCATCAAACAAATATTTGCCCCCACCGGGACTCGAATCCGGGACCCTTGGCTTCGTAGGCAGGGTCACTGCCGACTCGGCCATAAATCAGAAAAGCTACCATACAGTTGGTTGACCGATCAACACAGTTCCGATTTCTGCAACCTCCTTTAAAGGGAAAGACCTTTTTGTTTGTTTTTATAGGCTTTGGCTCGATCCGTCAACAGCCAGGTCCAGAGCGAGACGGAATCTCGCCCCGAACCATCACCGGTGCCATTGTAATCAGAGAAAAACAACTTTGTGCCTAGCGCTCTGGGGAAATGCGAACTTCATGGCGATAGCTTTAAAAGGATGAGCCATAATGAAACTGAAACGCAGATTACGGAACCTTCCTAAACTACTAGTAAAGGCGTGACGCTAGGTTTTGTTTTAGGTTTAGATTACTGAAAATTTTAAGGTTTTTAGAGTTCGACTAGCTTTGTATAATCTGTGACACATCATCTGAATTACCATTATGAGCTAGAACACCTTTTAGACATGAAAATTGTCACGCAAGACTCATTAACTAATAGATCTATCAATTAACCACCAAAAAAGTGTTTATTATTGACCGACCAAGTGAATCGACTTCGTTTCAGGATTGGGCAAAATGCTTTCGTATGTCCGGCTGTTATCCTCTGCAGGCCGCATTTCTCAACTGATTATCGTGAATTTTTGTAAGCAGGTTCGATAATTGTATAGTCTTTTTTGTAGCTTTTGAATTTTTTCAAAATGGCGGAGATGTGGGGGTTTTAAAATTTCAAAAACCCGCTGCAATCCAAATAGCTTGACGGATTTCAACAAATGAGGTGTCCTAGAGACGTGAGTGTATTATCGTGAATTTATGTAAGTAGGTTCGATAATTGCATAGTCTTTTTTGTAGCTTTTGATTTTTTTCAAAATGGCGGAGATGTGGGGGTTTTAAAATTTCAAAAACCCGCTGCAATCCAAACAGCTTGACGGATTTCAACAATTGAGGTGTCCTAGAGACGTGAGTGTAACAGGCTGTATAATTTTAGTGAAAAGTCAATAGGTTGCGTTTAAAACCGCAAAATGTAGGTTACAAAGTTATTGGTGGGGCTAATTTCATACTCCATGTACGTAGTATTTATTATCAATATTCAAGCTTCAGTGAAGAAGACCTACCTGCAATACTACTAACGATCCAAAACTCACTCTAAACTAAAGACATAAACAGGGAAAACTCCGAAACGAGATTACCAATTTTACGTCACATCTATGCCACATTTGACATTAGCTTATTATCAGACACTAATCGTGAACTGAAAAGCGCCCTGCATAATTCGTAATCTAATTAGTTTAGGCAACTTTGAGTAAAATTAGAATTTCAGGCAAAGGGCTGCGAGTATTTAAGGCGAAAGGGTCGAAAGCCGATATCGGGGCTTATTATTTTGGGAGTAATTTGAAATAGCTCTTTTAGTTTAATGGCTGAAGAATCGCTGGAAATTAGTATTTTACTTATAATTATAAGATGTAACTTTGTTTTATCAAAGAAGAAAAGAAAGACGCAACATTCGTCGAACACTGTCAGCAATTAAATAGATATCATCAAAAAGATACCAAGCAAATTGAAAAAACCTACGAAAGCAATTTTTTTTTAATTCCAGTATCTCTTTTATACTCTTTTATACTCTTTTTCTCAGTCTCCCGTTAATTGATTTAGATGTCTTAAACATCTTTCAAGAAATCCGAATTCCTCGCAGCGCTCGTGCCTTTTCCGCGTTTTGTTATACCAACAAACTCATACATTTATGTTTTATACCATACCATACACATTCCATTTGGAGATTATCCCTCCCCCTGCCCTCCCCACGACTGCCCCCTTAGGTTTATTTCCAGGCCAACCCATCTATTGCACGAAATAATTCCCGACTCAAAGAATCCATTGTAAAGAAGACCCCCCGCTTTCTAGATTTTCGCTTGTCTCGAAAACGACGCGTCATATAGTACATTGTTGCCCAGGTATAGAAAACGACGCGTCATATAGTACATTGTTGCCCAGGTATAGAAAACGACGCGTCATATAGTACATTGTTGCCCAGGTATAGAAAACGACGCGTCATATAGTACATTGTTGCCCAGGTATAGAAAACGACGCGTCATATAGTACATTGTTGCCCAGGTATAGAAAACGACGCGTCATATAGTACATTGTTGCCCAGGTATAGAAAACGACGCGTTATATAGTACATTGTTGCCCAGGTATAGAAAACGACGCGTCATATAGTACATTGTTGCCCAGGTATAGAAAACGACGCGTTATATAGTACATTGTTGCCCAGGTATAGAAAACGACGCGTCATATAGTACATTGTTGCCCAGGTATAGAAAACGACGCGTCATTTAGTACATTGTTGCCCAGGTATAGAAAGTAAACAATATATGGAGGAGTTAGGTGGTATATACGCAGGTGAGGCCCGCGAAGATGCGAGTCCATCTATTGCACTTTCTACCGAGGCATTTACTATGTGCTTTTCACGCCTAATGTAAGGAAATAAAACAGGTTGAGTACACAGTATAATACACAGTTTAATTAAAAGTAATATTGATATTCGCATTAGGGCAGTTGTGGAATGACAAGGAAATGTTTTTTCCCGGAACTTTTATTATACTATTAGTATTTTGTGTCATTTCGGCCGGTATGGAGTGTGATGCTGACCGAAAATAATCGACCAATAGCAGAGTAGAAAGTAAAAAAGGCCGCTAAACACTACATTTTACTTTGCAAATCTACATTGTTTGACTTTTTTTGAATTGTACTACTAAGAACTACTTTCTACTCTCATTTCAATCCATCTTTGGCCATATTTCCGAGCAGTGGCGTGAAAAGGAATTTTGATGTACTACACAATGAAAGCTAGCAAAATTATCTACAACTTTGATTCTATACACAGTCGAATTGAAAAAGCATGTAAGACCCGGGCCACACGATGCGGTGTGGTGCCGCACGAAACAAGGCGAGACAAGGGGCCGGGGGGAAGAGGAGAGGGGGTACGCCCATACAAGCACACACCGCATATCGTATCGCGACCTAACGTATTTTAAAGAAGTTTGCTTGGGAAGTAACTGACTAAAAGTGGGCTCACCGCGTAAGGGAAAATCGTCATGTTGTGTTTGTGTGGGTAGAGATGGGAACAGCCCTTAACAGCGCTGTATGAGGAAACTCTTGCGGTTACCTAACAGAAACGGGTGACATGTCTCGTAAAAAGCGTATTTTAGCCGCCCAGTGAGCTCTCGTCAGACATGATGAGTAGCACGCAGCTGCCTTGCTGGATAACTCAGACCATTTAAAATATGCTCTCAGGTAAATACGCAGTAACGGGTTTTTCAAAAATTCTTTGCGAAATATCCGCTACTGTAAATTGCTGTCGTAATTGTTCTAATTTGACGACCCGAATGGCCGAGTCGGCTGTGACCCTGCCTACGAAGCCAAGGGTCCCGGGTTCGAGTCCCGGTGGGGGCAAATATTTGTTGGATGGGAACGGATGTTTGTACCCTAAAGTACTATTTTTAATTTGAGAGCAGAAATGTAAACAAACATCTGCCATTTTCTAGAACAAAACCGTTGACTTTGACATTCATATTATATTTTTTGTACTGGAAAATGACATTTCATTGTTAACATTTGTGGCTTCAAATTAAAAATTCTACTTTAGTCATGGTTGTTTATCTATATAAGTATGTGTATCGTTGTCTAGTACCCAAGATAAAGGGAATCCTAGTTTGGGGCTAGATCAATGTGTGTAAATAGTGTCCAAGGTATTATTATTATTATAATTTAAATTTGACTCTTCAAATCCACCTCCATACGCATTTCTGGAAATGTGGACGGGCTAATTAAAAAAAAGTCTCCAAAAGACTATATTAATCTGAGCCAAAAGTATGTTTATCATTCTGTGATTCAATTTGTGAAAACTTTTAAATGGTGTGTACCTTAAAAGTAAGTTAGGCATTCTATTTTTCTAACTTACTATTTCGGTAGCTAAAAATGTATGTTTTCCGAAAATAAATAAATAAATTCTAAATGTGTTATTCTATAACTACCGCGATGGGGTAGCCTCCGGTAACGCAACATGGACTATTTATTGAATAGTTAGCTCAACGTGGGCGCAACTGTGCTTCTGCCACCCCATATGGGAATCGCGAGACACATGTATTTTTTAATATAGTCCCAGATTCACAGTACTAGCTTGTTCACTATCGGCACAATATCTGAGTTATTACCCATTGAACGTGCCGCGGCACTTGGCACAAGCTGTTGCACAATTACCGGCACAGGACTTGCAATAAGCTACAATCTGACCCTTGAGGCGAGGTTGTGTTACACCCAGGCCCGCATGCACAACTGCCTGCTTTAATTTAACTGACACTTAAAATTATTCTGGCGATGTCTTTTGTTAGGAAATGCCAGCATTCAAGCAAGATATGTATCTTGAGGTGGAGAGAAGGAGTTTACGATTATATTGTTTCCGTTTTATTTCCAAACTGGACAAGATTCCTGTAGTTAAATCCGCCTACACTACCAGTACATTAGTAATCCTTCGTTGGTCCACCAACACGCATATAAGTTTGAATAATTACGCGTACGGTTTCAATAGACAAGGTGTTCGATTTTGCAGTACCGTCGGACATTAACAATAAACTTATAATTATGTCGGCATTTCATCTCTCCAGTGCCGAATCCCGTTATCAGACATCACGATTATGAACCTTATGCCGTGGTAATAAAATTCAAAACCCATAACGGGAAAAAAACGTAAATATACACGTCCTAGGGCCGTAAGAGGTTACGTTGGTGTATTTGTGTATTAAAGTACTTATAAGCGATCAGAACTTTCTTCGTAACTAAGATGAATTTCTCTTCCAAAATATAACCGATACAGGTGGGAAAATGCCTGAGTCACATAAATACAAGGTAGGGAGATAAGAATCATACAGCAATAGATGATCTAACGAAATCTACCCAAGGGAAAATGAACTAACATAAGGTTTAATTTTAAACGAAAAACTTTGCAGAGAATCGACCAACTTTATTTTAAAGCGAAACAAATCTAATAAGGAAGAGGAAACAAACGAGCCATATGGCGGGACAAGAAAAACTTCAAGCAAGAAATCCTAAAGATATAATTAAAAACGAAATGTTACAGTTTGCAAAAGAATACAAGGAGTTTGGAACAGCAAACCTTCATTTTGAAAAATAAAAAGTATATGATAATGCTGCCAGACCTAGAAGGTTTTTTTCTGCAAGTCATGATGGCGGTTTTTTACACTGCTCCGCATGGTCGGCTGTCCTCGATAGCAACTAATCAGTCGAACCCACTTCCTTGATGACAACCGATAGACATGTACTTGTAGAGTGACTTCCTCTGGTGAAACCGGTTCGAAAAACGGTGGGTTTTTATAAAGTACTCATCTTTTTGATATAAACAACATATACAATTTACGTGTGAATTGATACGTTACTGTAATTTGATAAGAGCTGTTGATTAATAATTGGTGAAATTGGTTTAGGAAAGTCTCCAAAATAAACGACATCTCCTAAAAAAAATTACCAAGTAAGAAGGTTAGAATTAAATAAATAAGGTTTGCTAACAGGTAAAAGACAAAGAATCTGTGAAAACGTGTTTCAAAAATATCAAATGTACATATTAGATAACATGCAAGTGCAAACATTACAAAAACACAGATAACAGTGAAGTTACACAACAGACTAGAAATAAAATGAGGCGCTTGTAAATATGTATGTCACCGTAAGATAGTCAAAACCATTAGTTGATAAACTGTAATTTGTTCTCTCGTAAGTTGGTGAACTATCGACAGATAGTAAACTGTAGCGAACTGCTTACTATTTGACGCGTTAGTTGATCAACTAACGGTTAAAACCGTTAAATAGTAAAGTGGTTTAAACCTAAATTGCAAACGGAATACCAAGGCAAGCACCGCGGTAGCTTAGGTGAAGACTAGAGGGGGCGAGCGCAGCGAAGCCCCAGAATAGTCTTCGTGTTAGGTTAACATGTAAGAACAAAAGAAACGTAAATTCTAAACCATGTCGGTCTGGTTTGCTATCTGTCGATAGTTGATCAACTACCGCGTTAGTTTATCAACTAATGGTTTTGGCTATCTTCCGGTGACATATAAACATCAAATTATTAAAGTGATTTATTTGTTTACGGAAGCTACGTATTGTGGGATGGATGTAAATATCGAAGAAAGGAGGACGTGGTATATTCAGAGAGAAATTTAAATTAAGGCCTTAAGAATCTTGGGGCCTAGGGCGTCCCTAATTGCAAGCCTGGATTTTCTCTGTAATTTAATGAATGAGATTAACAAGTTTTCTGAGAAAGGGAAATTAACTACCGCGAACTAGCTTTAAAAGGATTAAAGCTATCTATTATTAAAGTCACCGAATACTGCTTTGGATCACCCCAATCTAATTAGGAATTTCAAGAAGTATGCTGGTTCCAAATATTACATAATGATATTTTTCGATGGGAATGAAATTTTATATTTCCTTCATGGTTCATATATGCCTTCCTGGAAAAGTGATATTTCGTTTATTTTCAGCTATGCTTGCTTGTGTGTTACTATGAAATATGAAAATGACCGTCAAGTTTCAACTTTAACCTCAAAATAATTTGTTCTTTGATGCCAAAAATGAGAGACAAACTGTCTTTGGCGGGAAAATGCGATAGATTAAATTTATTGAAGCCTCCGCCGCACCAAACATTATCGTGCCCCATATAATATAACTTCGCGACGCGCGCCCCTTAGCCGTCGTCGGTCTGTCTTCGCCCCGCGAGGCTCCCCTGCAGTTTGCTAGCGTCTCCCGCGCTGCTTTTGTTTTTGGTGTGCGCTGATTTTCATAGGATTCCCTTTATTACAAATTTCTTGCTGCCGAAGCCCGCCCGCCCCGCGTTTGTGTGGCGGAGGCTTTAGAAATGTTCGTTGTATTTCTAAAGAGATTTATTAGTTAGTTGATTGATATCTAAGCGACCATTTAATGTATTGAATCCATCCATTAAATACGTCTGCAATGCCTTAGGTAGTTCATCTAGAGAAGTCAATAAAGAGAGTAATTAAGCAAGTTAAACCGAGAAATATTAATTCAATTGATCATCCAATCTCAGATAGTCAATATACCATCCAGAGAAGACAATCCTTCTGTTTGATCATCCGTACTATACTTCACTGAGCTACAGGCGAACACAGTAATAGAGTAAACTACATAATTACATCAGCTTGATCAACAGGACATGACGGGAGGCAGCTTTTACTCGATACAAGGCACTAATCCAACTCACCAGACAAGTTACCCAGCTAATCCCTTTAGCTTCTGACTGGTGTGTCTCGAGGGAATTATTTTGTGCTCGGGAATATTACAAACATCATCAAAGCAAGCACGTTATTGTTACAGGAAAGAGGAGACGCTCATCACACTCTCAAGAGAACGCTATAATTCCGATGGATTGGAAATCTGCTTTGAACTACATTTAGAAGTCAATATATCTATGAAAACATAATGTATGTGAGGAAAAGTATCAGTAGCTTTAAAACCATTGATAGCCACCACAATGTGCAAACTAGAAAATAACATAAACTTTCTCTTCCAATGTTTAGACTCAGAGAACTTAGTAGTTCTTTTATAGACACTGTATACGCTTCTACAATGAAATTCCGCAAGAAGTACAAAACTTAGCTCGATTCCAAAAATGTATAAATCACACTTTGTGCACAAAGGCGTACTACAAAATTATTGACTTTTTACAAGACACCGACATCTGGCATTAAACCATTTCATTGCACCCTATATATTATGTACTAATAATGAGGCACCTACCTGATGTTTTATTATGCTTGCTTGATTATGTTAATGACGTTCATTAAGGGTCAATTTTTGTGCTAATATGAATAAAAATCTTTGAACTCGAACTTCTCAAACAAATTTCCTTGCGCCGACGGGAAGTAAATTGGTATTATTGCCAATAATCCGGAAGTTCCCGTACACTTCTACTACATTACGACCAAAGAAAACGTCTCAGCATAATCGGATTATCTGTGGAGCGCTTGGGAATATGCACTATTCGGGTTCGAAGACTGCCAATCAGTTGGACCCTGATGAGGAAGGAAATGTGCCAATAACCGACCGGTCAACATGCTGGACTCGGCTAGATAGACTGTTAGGGTCTAACATGTATTGGTAAGTCTATGCCTTATATTAAGAAATCCAATGATCATCTTAGAGTACCTACTTTAAGCACTGGAATAAACCATCATAACTATAAAGTAAAACAAAACAAAACATAGCGTCACACATTTTCCCATACGGGGTGGCAGAGGAACAGTTGTGCACAGTGGTTTAGCCAGTTATTTGATACACCATTTTGCGTGTCAGGGGGCTAGCTAATCGCCGAGGTTATGGAGATTGAATGTTTTCTCACGATATTTTCCATCACTGTTAGAACGTGCTATAAAACTAAATGGCAGAAAAATACTGTTTTGTCAGTATATTATATAATAATAATACTAATAATACCTTGAACACTATTTACACACATTGATCTAGCCCAAAACTAGGATTTCCTGTATCTTGGGTACTAGACAACGATACACATACTTATATAGATAAATATTATACTTATGTAGATAGATAAACAACCGTGACTAGGGTTCAAACATCCGTTCTCATCAAACAAACATTTGCCCCCACCGGGACTCGAACCCGGGACCCTTGGCTTCGTAGGCCATATGTAGCAATAGGGTTAAATTTTAAGACTACATGAACTTCCAAGTTCTCTTTTCAAAGACGAATGATAAAGCAAGGGATAAACTTAAGTCAATACAGACAGACATGCTTCCAAAGGATTCAAGGTCCAAATGATATCTAGCTTTACGACGGTGTAAATCTATTCGACGTTAGATCGTACAATGACATAAGTGGCTATTGTCAACCACAAGTCCAATGCTAAACGAATTATCATTTGTCTATTGTACCTGTCTATATGTGGACAGCGAATGCAGACGCGATTGTAGTACATACTTAGTTTCCAATTCGGGCTTACATGAGTACCTGTTTCTTACGACTTTTTTATTTATTCAGCACTGAGTCGCTAGCATCTTCGCCGCAGCTTGAGAAACCGTCGGATAGCCTCTCCGATAGCAGACTTTTTGCAGACATATTGTCTACAGATCAACAATTTGCATGGCTTTCTCAAGCGAATTTAAACCGACAGCTCCCAACTGGGATTTATACCACCACCAATGAGAAAATTGGTATCCCTTTCATCGAACTGCCAAACGACAAATGACTAAATTGGTGTAATTTCCGTACAAATAGATTTTCGGCAATTCGCCGCGAACTGGATTGACCCCGTGTTTTACCGTCCCCAAATGCTGTCGCTGAACACTCACATCCGACTGTAAGTAGCTTTATCCTTTTCGTGTATACTTCTGCACATATTAGTGTGAGTGAAACAGCTGGGATCAAAGGAAATCTACTTAAAGCGAGCATAAAAGCAGAGCGAGGAATACAGATCTTTTCATGCCCAATAACGTGCCTTACGGTACTCCAAATGTTGTCTAGCAGTAAGCTGCGGTGCTTCCTTGGACATGAATCAGACTATACGATAAAACCATGACACTAAAATATCGGAATACCATTTCCTGTTGGTATTGAATCGATACCGATGCATTACGAACGAAACTGAGTAGATTTGCTGACAATTTATGGCCGTAAATGGATGGAGTAGGAAGGTAATGAAGGGTGCTTAACGAAAACAGGAATATATTATATAAGAGAACCCAGGGAATAAGAACCTTACAAATTTCAATCAATAAACCACCTTTCTTTAGCTTCGAATTAATAACTAAATTAATTTCTAAAAGCGAATGGAGGTCTTATTGGCTTTATCATTGCTGCATAATGTGAAATATGGGGTTTGAAATTTCAAAATGGCGGTTGTTTTCTTAGAACAGCACATCACCAGTTAACAGAACGGGTGGCAGAGGCACAAGCATGCTAGATAAACTAGCACGTGGACAAGCATCATTTCACGATGTGTAAAGTCTTAACTTAAAACACATCGTGAAATGAGCCACCGTGGTATATAGATGTGAAACTGTGAATACAGTCTTGAATGAGGATTGGATACAGTTTCGTATCGTGCAATACCATTGCAGGTGTATGGGGAGCTTTAGGTGGGGGAAACAATATTTCTGCCGATAGACTATCAGGTACGAATAGATAGCACATGGAGAAACAAATCCAGTTGATCACTTCCGCAACGAGATAGGAGCGACAAAAGAAACAACTTCGAGATATTGTAAGATTATTGAATTTCTGAAACGATAAAGAATTGCAAACCATTATTGAGGTCACTGTCCCCCGCTCACAAACAGCGCCAGTATAATATTTAAGCGGCGGTCTGTGCATTCGGATGACAGAACGCTAATTTCCTCCTGTCTTCTTTAGAAAATCAAAACAAACATAATATAAAATCGCACTAGAGGGGTAGTACTGATTCGTAGATAAACTACTTCGCGAGATGACTTGCCGTACATAATACCTTGGACACTATTTATACAGATTGATCTAGCCCAAAACTAGTATTCCCTGTATCTTCGGTACTAGACAACGATACACACTTATGTAGATAAATAGTATACTAAGATAGATAAACAGCCATGACTAGGGTACAAACATCCGTTCTCATCAAACAAATATTTGCCCCCACCGGGACTCGAACGCGGGACCCTTGGCTTCGTAGGCGGGGTCACTGCTGACTCGGCCATTCGGGTCGTCGTCGTAGGTAGGGTTGGAGTTAGTAGACCTACCACGGTTTAGGTAACAAGAGAGGGAGGCTTAAGAGAAGAGATTCATAGACATGCCATTGTATTTGTCAGATAACGATATATAGGAATAATTGAGAGTAAAGAGTTCAAGTTTGTTTTGTGGCGCAAGATCTTCTCTATGCGACCTATTTGTATGTAGAAATGTTTGATTGGAAAATTGGAATAGCTTGAAATTCTTATCAGAGATTTCGAATGACAATCTTCTGAGAATATGAGTAAAGACGTCTTCTTATTATTCTTTTTAGCGTCACACCTTTTCCCTTTCTGTCTGGCAGAAGCACAGTTTTGCCAGGCATTCAATAGTCCATTTTGCGTAACAGGGGCTATACCATAGACCTACATAAAGAAATTGCATGTTCTGCTTATAATTACATTCAAGCTAACGAGATTTAGGCTACAAAATTAGACTGAGACAGATTTAGCTACAACACAAAGTAAGCAATATGCTCAATAGACCAATAAGACATATGCCAATGTAATATGCTAATAAGAATAATGCCAGTGTAATATGAAGCTCAGTCATAACGCGAATTAGTCCCTCTACACATTCCACCTGCCTTAAACGTATCAAATGATATTGATCTGTTAAAATTAGTGATCTTGAGACATGGTACAGTAGAACTCTACTCATCCGCGGAGCCCAGCAAATGATGAAACATCACAACCAATACTCCATTAGCAAATAGTTCAATGAACCCTGCTATCTATACGCACGTCCGTAATATCAAGTTAAGATTACTGTGAGTGAAGTAATGGCACAAGAAATAGAAAAGTTAATGGAAGTGCAAGTCTAGTCGGCGAGGGTTGATAATTATTGTGAAATTGCTGTCGCTTCAATGTCCCAAAATAACAATACAGGCATCGTAATCGACACGAAGTTTGGTTTGGTGGTACAAGGCTCTGTGTTGCCAACATAGAGAAAAGAAAAATATTGAACTCCTTCTTCGTTGATTGACCTTGCAAATACAGTATTGACAGAAGAAATAGTGAAGGAGTTAGTACTAGTACAATGCTATGAGAGTTATGTTTCAATTATCTACTCTACTGGGTCCTAAGTAGGAAAGCCATATTTGTGTGATTTGCCGCCGTTTGAGCGGAGCGGTGTATTGATTTCAAAATGGCGGCAGTACGAAGGGAATGTTGAAAACAAGACCATTGCCAACATGAGAAAAGAAAAATATTATACTCCTTCTTCGTTGATTGACCTTGCAAATACAGTATTGGCAGAAGCAATAGTGAAGGAGTTAATACTAGTACAATGCTATGAGAGTTATGTTTCAATTATCTACTGTACTGGGTCCTAAGTAGGAAAGCCATATTTGTGTGATTTGCCGCCGTTTTAGCGGAGCGGTGTATTGATTTCAAAATGGCGGCAGTACGAAGGGAATAATAATATAATAATAATATAATAATAATCGTTTATTTACAGAAATAAATGTACATTACAAGCTTGTTTAGCAGGGTAAACAAGGGATGTATCGCTACTCCCTAAAATAGGGCGAAACCCTGTGTTTTAGGATAAGTTGCTGCTACTTCCCACAAGAATAAATGCCTCAGATTTAAATACTACATAGTGAATGTTGAAAACAAGACCAATATTCATGGGTTTTTGAGCGAAACAGGAAAATACATTTTAATGTAGCATTGGCCCTAGGCCTTTTGAAAATTTGTCTGATATGCTATAAATAGCTGGTAGGTAACGGAAGCGGGACTCTCAGAACCGAAGTGGATGGCATGTTACCTAGCAGTGGGTGAATGTTGGCTGATTGATTGTTTTGAAGTCTGATTTCTTATTCGTTGCTGCGAACATTTGTCGCAACATCAAGGATCTTGCTAAACCACAGTGCCACAAGAGCATTCGCTGTAATCAGACTACGTCTGTAATTACAAATGTCATCATTATATCCTCGCTTGCTCACACCAGTCACACCGCAAGGTAATTAGCTTGCGACACTAACGCCATCTGTTGCGATCTATGGGAAACCAAGTGATAAATTAGGAGTGTGTCTGTAATCTCGATTGGGAGTTCTAACAGGATCGCCCAGGGATCTATTGAACAAATGCGGAGCCAAGTGTATCGTAAGTAGAATAACCGAACTGAAAAGTTCTTCATATAAGATTGATTGAATTAAAACTTCATTGATGTTTTTATATGGTCCGCGGCAGACAGGCCAGTTTTGTATGACCTTGCGGAGATACCTCAATGTACTACTTATGTTAATTATAATTCACAGACCTACTGTTTCGGTATACAAAAATAGTCCGTGAGAACCATTGTGGGACCTTTTGGACTGTACTACAGGTTTATTAAAATTGGAATGGCCATGGCTTTGGAATTACTTCTAGTAGCTTACCAGACTTAGGTACATCTTGCCTCGATTTGGCGTCTTAGTATTTCAACTAAATTGATCATGTCCTCGACATCATTTGACCCCAAGCCATCGTGGATCATCAGGATAATTAGACCACTTTTATACCTATAAGTTACCAGATAGTCATTCAAATTGTCGACATTGTAACAGGACTGTATTCCAGTTCATAATGAATGGCTGTAACAAGCCTTAAACAATAACAGATAAAAATAGCGTGGGTTTTAACACATTTTTAGTAAAAGTTCAGTACAATCAGAGTAAAAAAAGGCGTAAAACCTCTCCGAATAGGTATAATTTTCCATCACTAGTCTTATTGATTCACCCATCTCCTAAAACCTTTTGGCATTTGCGCCATATGCCCTTTCCACAGATAAAATAGACCTAAATCTCTAAAAACATAAATCCCTAAAGGAGTTTCTTTTCGTAGCAAAACTTGTACCCCCCAACATACCCCGACTTTATGGAGCGTACCTCGCCGCCATCTTACCTACATTGGCTTCCACTTCAATATATTACACCGCGTTTCACATAACTTTTGTACTATCTCCCGAAATAATCCTAAATATTATCTATCCCTTACGCGCTCGAAGTAAGAAAGAACGGACAGGAACAACTTTCAAATGTAATTGGCTTAGGCAATTTTCGCTGCGTGCACTGGGGTTTCAGCCAGTCCTATTTTAAAGATCCATGGCCGTTGTAAATTCAAATTCAAAGTCTATTTGCACTAATAATTTAACAAGTATCATACTCCTCCCAATTTAAACGAAATTCATTATTATAAATACAAGTGGTACAATCTAGACACACGGGAGTGTGTCAATACGAAGTTGGAACAAAAAATCTGGCGACGCACGCGCCGCTTTTGATCCCTTGATTTACTATTTTTCTGGTATCGTTATTTATCGCAACCGGACAAGAGCTGTCGGATTTCAAACAGTCAGTTTAGTTCATTGTTTAGTTTGTTTTGACGTTACATAATTCCACAGAATGTATCTTAAGTTAGTATAATCTAATGATTACGATATCGATTCATCGAATGAATCAGTCCATTTACCGTCGCACTTCTGACATCAAGAGTATCTTCAACCCTATTCCATTGAATTACTTTTGTAATAACTAATCTGTTTAATTACTTTTGCTATTCTAAGCGAGTTTTATTTATATGTTTTATAAAACATCTTTGAATCAGTCACTTACTCATGTTATAACACTATTCGTCCTTGTGTCGTCCATTACGGACCAATGCTTTTACATTTTACTAATCCTTTAAACCTTAAGCATTAAGAACCAAAGTCACCAAAGACAATTCTAAGTGCGCGATTCAAACGCTAGTAAGGTGTCATTCGTCTCTTAGTAAGACTAGGCCTTCCGCAGATGGAGCCACGCGTCGACGAAGCGACTGCGACGCACGCAACTCATATGCCCATATAAACCAGGTGTCAAAAAAATTGCATGCAACTGCCCATGGCTCACAGTAATCTCAAATATAGATATCTGTAATATACAAAAGGGGTTATTTTTAGTCCGTATACCACACGACCTGATGCCCGCTCAATGTCAAGGGACCCGGACATAGCAGGGAGGTCCGACTCCTGGGCATGGGTAATTCCATTTTTTCCCCTCCAACAAAAAAATAAATGTATGCAACTGAAATGCAACTCTAAGTATGGGGAGTTGCAGTCGCGTCCCCCTCGCGTAGCTCCATGTGCGGAAGGACTAATACAACACTTGGGTGTTACAATCATCGATTTAAAATCGATGGTTACAATATTCACAGTCATATTTCTGCAATAAGCAGGTAAAAACATATTTTCTTTCACGGGGTTGCAGGGGCATAACTGCGACTACGTTTAGCCAGCAAACCGGTAGGCACTTTAAAATACTTCATGTAACTTGGCACAGGTTTGAAAATGGGATAATTTCGACCAGTTAATGCGTTCCGGAGTGCACATTAGACTGAGCTTGCAATGGCGGCGATGGATGGCTCTCATTTGTATTCGAGAGAGAAAAATGTGCGCGCTGCGACCTTAAATGCGTTTTAATACGGCCATCTTTTTATTACGATCAAAAAAATATCCTTTGTCATTGGGTGTCCTTCAAAAATCACACCTGTGCTGATACTCAAACTAAAAACCAATTACTACATAAACCATTCCATCACATGCAAATCAATCAGGACCCATTGGTTATGTTTCTGATGAGAAGTATACATGACAGGTGTGATATTATATGTGATACATTCATCGTCATAAATACACGTGTAAATAAAGCCCACGTGTCTGCAACTTTCAAAAAGCATAAGGCCTTGATCATACGGGTCTACTCGAAGCCCATTCGAGTTTAAACTCGAGATACAATTTCGTTGTTGTTTGCACACGGGCTGACGTCAAACGCGTCGTCGACCTATCGAAATTGTATGACAGCGATTTACGTACTCGTATCTAACTCGAATCGCCTCTGAGTAGTCTTGTCCCGTATGCGGAAGGCCTAAATTAATACGAATTCCATTAGAAGACTGTCGTCGCAGTTTAAATTTAAAGCCGAGTTACCAAACTCCCGCGCTACTGTTGAGAGCTGAGTGGCAGAAGTTTACTCGCTAACTCTAAAACTGGGCCACATCGCATTTCCACTCTATACGCTACCAAAGCATAGCTGGAAAACGTTGGACGTTATTTCAAACAACGATTCGCAAAGTTTGATTTCCAAATGGTTGTAATTTCAGACATCAGACCTTTGTTTTTAATTTAAATGGCACGCGCTCACGAATTTTACAGTCTGTGTTTTTCAGCAGCAAAGAATTTTGTTGAAATAATTTTACAATTTTATTTGCATGCTTTTTTGATTGCAAAATGGGCATTTCCATTGTGGAAAAAAATCTTATAGCCACGAGTCATTACTTATGATAAATATTGTCAGAACAAGTTATATCATTAGCTCTGCCATTTATTATTTAAATACCATCCCCAAGGCTGTATAACTCTGACATTAAACAATGAATTGAATGCTGTTTCACAAACTCCGGTTAACCTCAAGTCGCGTTTACTAGTCCACAACAATTAGCCGTGGAAGGCGGAAATAGCGTGCGGGTCGGTTCCAACAATCGGCTGGTTACAAGGAATTATGGCATATAAACAGAGGCGGCTTTGATGCGGCTGTGTTTAATCGTTGAATCACGGCGTATCATAGACCGTGTAAAACTGGGGTAATTTCACTTCGGCACACCTAAGAGGATGATGTGTGGTTATGGTCGCCTTTTCACTTTATAAAGTAAAGTTTATCCTTTCTAATCTTTAAAGCTATGTCATTTTGTTTTTCAAACAGAACAGGGAGAGGCTTTAAACATGCATAGCATGATGATACGATGAAAATTAAAGTAACCAATACTTAAAAGACCCTCTCGATGTCTAGTGTATAACAAGGAAGTTTATCTCCTTTTATAAGATTCACTCCAGTCACCGAAAAATAAATAACCAAATCTAAACCATGTTATGATCAGTAAAAAATCTTATTATTAATTAAATTATTGATGTCGTTTGAGACGTGACAGAACGTTGCTTTTTAACATGTGCACAAGATCCGTCACCCAGCCCTCGGGTTATCAACAAATCCACTCGTGTCGAATTAAATCATCTAAAACAAATAAACAATTAAGTTTGTCGCCGTGGAAACTTCCGTGAACACGGCCGATGCCCGGTGCATTTACATTCTTCGCCTTAACGCCAATGCGTTTGTAGTTTTAATTAAATCATAGTTAATTGGAGGTGATTTCAGCATGTTTATCTAAACATTAGGTACTATAGGATCTAGTAAGATTACCAAGTTTTACTTTACCGACCGATTTTTTACACATCTTCATTACTCCTATTCTCAACAAAAATACTGCTACTTTTTTACAAAGTTGTGTGTGTTATGGCGGCCTAGGCATAGATATGCATCAGTTTTTTTTTAAAGAAACAAATGCAATGATAATATTCCTGTCTGCTTCAACCGACAGCAATCGCTTCTTTAACCCAATTGCATGCGAGATTTTAATTCAATCTAAAAATAGTTGGGTCACAAAACCCACACCCCAAATAGGCCTGCTATTTAATTTAGCGGTACTTTGACAAGGGTGCACGTCGGTCCAATACCAACGAAAACGATACGGTGGAACATGAAAACGGTTTTATTTACTTCGGAGCTCGTCTGAATGTGGTTAAAATTATATGTATGCTGGTGTACAGATAAGTAACGAATCTGTACACTATGGCCCGGATGCACAGCCGAGTACTCAAACTTGACGGAAGCTTAAATTCGTGTCATCTGCCTCTCACTCGGAAAAGGACACCGTCAGTATCACATTAAGCACTTTATTTGAGCAGCAGCGTGTACATTCGGAAACAGGCACATGACAACATAATAACACCCTAAAGACCTAGATTATCTTTTGTGTACTCTAGGGAATATTTTATCGCGTTTTTTCCTCTATCTAATGACTTCTGAGAATGGAGGCATGACTTACATCATCTAACCAGAAGGTTGTTTTACATGCATCATATCAAAATGCATGAAGTTTAACAATAAGCATAAAATCATTAGTAACATAAACATCTGAAGCTACTGTGGTCATAATATTATGGTCAATATTGATTGAACGCTTGAAATCAACCGATGCAGTTTAAAGAACAATAGTCATAATGAACCCAGAATGTAGTACTTTCTAATCCAGATTAAAATGAAGAACCTTTTAATCTCAACATAAACAAAAACATTTATATACAGGCACAAACATTGCTTCTGACCTCATACTATGATACTCTGTGTCGTGGGAACCAGAAACAGCGACATCACAAACATCTAAACATCCAAGACCTGGTTTTTATTTCTGTTTTACCGAGCCGGGGTTGAACCCGGGACCTCTTGCACGGTAGGCAGAGCCACAACCGAAGCGCAAATGACAACATAGGTCGTCAAACATATTATCCTAAGGCAGCACGACTAATTAATCAAAGTAAAAAGTTAGAGCCGTTTGGAAAATCTAGTATCTTGACTTGATCATGTTTGTCAATTTCAGAAATCGTACGGTTAAAGTAAAAATAAATGAAGCTTTTGTCTGTCTGTCTGTTGCTTCATAACTTGTCAAAGCCTTTCAAATAAAAATTCTTTTTCCAGATGGGTTGACAGAGGTAACTTCACCAAATATTTCTTTCTTATCTTCATGAAGCTTTTGACAGCTGTTACAAATTTTGACAATAAGTATTTTTGATAGGTGTCAGCTTTTTCAACAGCTGACATTATTTTCGATATGTTTCACTATTTTTGACACCTGTCAAAAAGTAGTGACAGCTGTCAAAATAAGTGACACGTGTCAAAAATAATGACAGCTTCAAAAATACACCTGTGAAAAATTGTGTCAGTCGTAAAAAATGGGACACAACTCAAAATTAGTGACAGCTGTCAAAATCTGTAAAGGTTTCCAAGAGTTTTATTGTTATTAATTAAGAGTCTTGCTGCCTTACAATAAAATGTTGAGATTAATCAGTTCTTAATTTTAAGCTGGGTCAGAAAGTGCTGCACTCTGTTGCCCATTGTTCTTTAAATGTAAACATCAGACGAGTCAACTGTCAACCTATCGGTGTATTGTGTCAGCAATATTGTTTATTCCGATCGAATACTGCGCCGGTCGCTTTGCACGCCACTACGTGGTGGCATGCTGGGCTTAGTCATATTGTCGCTCTTTGAAATGAACCTAGATCAAAAGAAATAGAGATGCAAGTGGAAAGATACAAATCCCCGCCCCTTAATGATATCGTTGATGTTGTTAGTTATTTCATTAACATTTATTAAAGCAGGCACATACATTGCTTCGTGGGAACCAGGAACATACAACATCCAATATCCGGAAACCTAGCCAGGACAGGCGTTGCCATCCCCAAGGAAAGTGCGGGCATTTTGAAGAAATTAAATGGAATTATGTATGTATATTTACAAAAGGGTTCAAAGGTTTTCTTTATACCGCCGTTATCCTCAATCGACAGCTGTCAGATGAAATAAAAATTGGAACAATGAAACCATGTTCGTATTTGAGGTTATATTTGGAAGAGTCAAATGGAAATATCGCAGAATAATACCTTACATATGTATGACGGAAATTGAACTGTCAAATGAGATAATAATCAAGGAAAGTTAAGTATTTTGATTTGTAGCGGCAAACGAGAAATTATTTGAAAGGGAGTAAAAAATCATTTGCGAGTTTATTTCATGGCTACAAAATGTTTGTAATGTTACCTGACCATGCCGTCAGAGACCTGGTCGCAGAAGAACCCACTGGCTTCAAAATCTCGCAGTATCAATATATTTTTTTCTTTATTTTTCTCGTGTGGAATTGTTATTGATATGATGATATATATTAATTGAACTGAACTGACATGACCTTATTTAATTGAATTGAAATTGACTGAAATTGTACTTATATTGTAATATATTTTATATTATTTTTTGATAAGTTTAATGGTTACCATGATATTGGTACAACGATTTGGAATCTGAAATGTCGTTGTTTGTCTCTGTAATGTCAAAAATAGCTATAATGATAGAATACAATTCCATCGTGCATCGTCAGATATTTTAACGTCAGCTTTAATGTATATTGCTGTTTTCATTACTTTGTAAGTTAGAATTATCGATCAGTTCCCATTCGCCCATCAATAAGTGAGCACCAATTGTAATCATTACAAATAAAGTGATTTATCAAGTTATCACTCTTCTTTCCTGTTCCGCCAATCATCATCAGAATCAAGTTTAAGGTACCGCCAGCAAGGGCTCGTACAGATAGTCGAACTCTGATAGGTGATAGCACCCAAAACAAATTTAGTATATTAAGTGGACATATCGGGGCGTAGCTCTGAACAAAATGAACCATGTGGACAAATGGACATTCCTGTTTCAAGTTCCCATACAAAAGTGGTTTGCCGTCATCGGGGACAAAAGCTTACGTAGGGAACGCCTTTTTCCATTTAAATGGAATGTTCTTTACCTTACTGTATACATTTTCCCCTCAAATTCAGTCATTATCGAAATAGTTATTTGTGTCACAAGGGAGCAAAATGATGTATTTACGGCGAGGGCGGTACATTGAATCCAGAGTGAAGGGAAGGATTCTACGTTAGAATCCTGAGCGTAACGAAGGATTCAAGCGTTAATGACGAAAATAATTTTGCTCCTGTGTGACGCATACAACTTTTCACACCGACTATGAGGAAAATTTAAATTAAATGCTCTAAAAAAATAAATATCTATACTTTGAATTATACTTTCACCACTTTTACAGTAATCGAACAACGTAAACAAAACTTTTTTTTTATAATGGTAAATTGTGAAGGATTAGGATCACCGAAGATAAAATATTCCTGTGTACTTTTACTAATGTGTAAAAATAATCGAATCGAATATTACAATGGTTTCGGATATAAATATTCATTATATCATAATAACAGACATATTTTAGATTTCAGTAAAACAAATAATTTATTGTGACATTTTTTTTTAAAAATATTACGAAAAATTCATAAATTTGCTTATAACGTTGTTAAAGATAAAACATCAAACATGTTCGTTTTTAATCGCCTACGCCATCGTAGTCGATTGTAATGTAATTTCATAATAACATTCGATTATTTTAATCTGTGCTCATTGCGTAAATGCTACAATGAATAAATTAAAAAAGTAGCTTGAACAGCAAAGTAGCATTTTGCTCCCTCTCGTCGTGGAGCAAAACTTACTTTTCCGAATGAAAGGTGTGAAAAATAATATTTTAATTTATTTTAGATTTTTCGCCCCTTATTGAGCTTTATTAAGGTTACTTACATTCATATTTTCGACAGTGCATAAGATTCACAATATATGCAACAAGTTGTATAGCTACTTTAATCATAACTCGGAACCAAGTTATGCTAGTTTAACTACATTTTCCAATTCCAGATAGAATGGCAAAGGCTCAGATAGGCATGTTTTAACTTCAAAATAATTGCGATAATTTTGTAAGAATTTATAGTCAGTTGCTGAAACTAGTTATGAAGTTTAAAGTATTTATAATTTTATCTACACACGTATCGTAAACCCTCTTTACAGCGTCCAAAAACCGCACGTTACGACCAGCATAATGATATATTAACGGGTAAAAACTCATTTCTTATCTGAATATTGATGCATTATGTATGAATCATAATGTATCAATATTTCGACATATTATAACATTCAAATCTCGAACGCCGACGCGCGAGCGAGCTAAATAAGTGCAGAGCAATGATCTATGCCACAATACCGGTCGAACATACAGTTCCTGAACATATCAAATATAATTTATGATATGTGTGTAGATAAACTAGTGTATGTAACTGCACATAATTAGGCATTCAAACTCTCGAGCGATACTCGCCTTCGGCTCATTTCATAAACCCACTCTCGAGTTTTAATGCCCTCCATTATGTATCAGTTTATGTGACTGTGTGTAGATAAACTACTCAAAAGTGGTCTTATTAACGTTTCGACTCGCAGGCGAAAAATTACGTGTTTTTGAACTTCTTCTTTTTCGACGAACGCCTTTGTTAACTACTTAACTTTTAATTTAAGTAGTTAACAAAGGCGTTCGTCGAGTCTGAACAATTGCTGGTCAAATATTCGGGAGATTCAACCAAACACCCTCTGTTGTCAAAAGGAGGTATTAAAAAGTTTAGATTGAAGGATAGTTCATTTCAAAAGTTAATTTTAAAACAGCAAGAGGAGAAGGCGGTAATGGTTATAATATGCACTTAGTCTATTTAGTACTTTGTAACACACACACACACACACAACGTTATGCCTTTTTCCCATATAGGGTGGCAGAGGTGCAAATGTGACCACATGTAGCCAGTTGATCAATACTTTGTGATGACTGATTGATTTTATGTACTTGATTGAACGAAATGCGCGTTTTATTGCTGATTGTGACATGATTCTGTATACCTATAGGATCATGCCGTCCATTGCCGTCAAATCTATTTCCTATACTGTGGTTGTTGCAACCATGTTTATTTATGACGAGTATTGATTGAATTAGTATTCATAGATAAATCGCCGGGATGCTTTATTCATGAATCAATCGACCATGAAGTATTAGCAACACCTACTCATATGGTATGAATATAAAATTAACCCACCATAACATTTTAAAAATAAACTGCATTCATAATATCCAATTCAATGATATCACGGAGAATTCGTTCGCCAACCAGTCTGACCTCCAAAATGTTCTTTTAACAAACAAAACAAATTAAAAAAACCAACAAACCAGACCTACAAGCCTCAGCTGTTCGTATGCGACATACAAAAACTACCCTCAAACAGCAATCTTCTTCAAAGACTGCCAGAGGATATACAAACTTTTCTCACACACAAACACTGGCCTCTATCACTTTCAACTTTTGAAAAAACGTCTCGTTCTATTCGATATTCAAATTGTCGGTATTCGATAGGCAGGCGTCTCGATAGGCAGGCGTCAGCACAGCGCTCTGCCAGTATAGGACTGGCTTTGGCGCGCTTGGATTTTACCGCACAGAAGCTGAGATATCACAGATATACTATAGTCCTATAGGGTTTGTCTGTGGCCACGCCCGCTCCCGTGTTTGGATAGATACCCATTTTGCATGTGTCGCTTAGATTGTATTATATTGCGAATGTGGGAGAGGTATAAGAGTTTTGTTTGTGCTGGGGAAATAGCATTCCTTCGGCCACACCGGGCCGGAGTTATTTCTGATAGTTTCAAAGGCTGAAATCGCAATTGTATCAAATGGAGTTTTGATTTGTGGTAGATAGAGAAATGGAGTGTTTACCTTTACTCAGTAGGTAAGTTAAATGATGTCTTAACAGACTTCCAGTTAGATATTGTTTCGTGACAGGACCTCGATACGTTTTTTGTTTTGACAGAAGTACCTATCTAAAGATTTGGAAACAGTGTAAATTCCCTTGGTTTCTTAGTATTTAGGTAGGTACCCTAAAATATCAAAGTATATATAATAAATAAATGTAGCCCATTAATTTCCCCAGCTAGGGGCGCGGGCCTTTACCCGGATACGAGTTAGATTGAGCCATACTCCACCACGCTGGCTCAGTGCGGGTTAATGGAGGGGTGTCGGCTTGTGGCCAACCCGAGCGTCCGTGGCCCAGTGGTATTTGCACATCGGAAACGATCGTGCGAGTAGCTACATCTGGCCGAGACCAGCACTGGATGGGTGTCTGTTCTATTTGGCATTTGTTTCGGACGCTTCCGTTTGTTTGTTTTGATGACACGTTCAGATGTAGGTCCCGGTTACTATCGCTACTCGGCGGTGGTAGTAGTCGTAAAGCTGTGTCGGAGGCCCTAATAGGGAAAATATCAATACTGACTAATAAATTATTACCCTAACAGGCAGCTTGATAACTTCTGATAGTCTTGGCCGCTAGTTCACCACCCCTTCGTCAACGCGCACTGAGCCAGCGTGATGGAGTATGGCCCAATCTTACTCGAAGCCTGATAAAGACCCACTTTATTAATACACTAATTAAATAAATTATTGTATTTTATTGCTATTTTGCCAAGCGTGGGCACAATTGTGCCTCAGGTAACAAACAACACAAACAAAAGATGCCAGCGGCTATCACAAAAACAGTCCACTAAGCATGAATCACTGAGTTAACTTAGCACACCGTGTTAATTCAGACGTGTGTTAACACTCAGACAATAGGCACGATATGTGTACCATTGGCCTCTATATGAAACTTACGGTTACACTGATACTGCTAATGCATCAAAGTTTATGTTTTCTAATGGCGATCTATCTTACCATAATTTCTGGTCGCCAATATTATTAAAATACCGAAAAAAGTCTTTTGTCCAAGCTAATTTTGGTGATAAAAGGGTTATAATCAATTCAGGATTAGGCCTGGATTCGATTTGCACAGCTGATAACCTTCAGTGGGCGGAGACAAGCTGTTGATGTTGATGATGAAGAACTCATTAAGGTTCTTAATATTTTAAAGACTTAAAATGTAATCAACTACTATAGGCGAACAACCTATACAACATACATGACAAACACACACGAGCAGCAAACACGCAATCAAACCATTTGTAATCTTATTTACATTTTATATAGCCCCCTACAGTTACATTCTACAAGCTATAGGAACACTACGTAAATATTTACTTTATGATGTGAACTAATATGTAATCTCGGGTACTTTATCAATGTAGGTATAGTTTAGGTTAAGGTATCCTGAATAGAATACTTTTTATTGACGATCTCTGTGGAGCTGTGGTTGTGGCTCTGCCTACCATGCGAGAGGTCCCGGGTTCGATCCCCGGCTGAGGACAAAGAAAATCCAAAGAGAATCCCCAGGTCTCGGATGTTTATAACGTGTGTGACGTCGCTGATTCTGGTTCCCACGACACAGGGTATCCTAGCATGGGGCCAGAAGCAACGTATGTGCCTCATTGTAAATGTTAATGTTATATTTTCTTGAGATCAAACTGCGTCACGCCTATTCCCATACGGGGTGACACAGGAAAAGTTGTGCCCAAGTTTAGCCAGTTACTCCGTTTAGCGTGACAGAGGACTAGCACACCGCCGCAATGGCATTGTCTTAAGATGTAAGATCAAATTCTAAACAAATGTGTTTGATTAATGTGAATTTTTTAAATGCTTTGTATAACAAAGTAACTTTACACCTCTACAAAGCATCATTGCACCTTAAAAAGTAATGGCACCAAAAAAATACAACTAAGTTTGAGAATGGACCGTCAATGGCTTTAAAAGGCATGTGGAAGTAGGCGACAATAAATGCGATCCATTCAATGACAACCTAATACCGCTATTAAGGATCACGTTGTAATACACGCTTTTCTAGCATAAGTTAGTCAGGCTATTAATAGAATCATTATAATGGGCCATTTAACACGAGCCCAATGTGGAAAAAACCACGATTTCTAGATATTGGCTCAGTGCATTTGCTTGCTAAAGGCCTCAATAGAGTGTCAGTTTAGCCTGGAGTGCTGCCTGTCCATAGCGAAACTAGGTTCAAGTAGGCTCTTTTTATTGACAGAATACTATCATATAATACAGATCCAATCAACATGCAATTCAGTTGATTGATACGTTTATGGGCGATTTTTCACGCCTCAGATAATGTTTATCTGAGATGTTTGCCAGAATTTGTACGTGTGAAATAAAGTTATCTTTCTTTTTATCTGGGGATTGAAAAATCGCCCCTTAGTTGAATAAGTAAAGAACTTAGTTTGATAGTAGTATTTAGCGTGTTACTAAAACAAGCAGGATATAAAAAATAACCCAATGTCATCGAACTGTGCCATTGAACTGGGCACCTCGCTTAGGGAGGGCCTGATTGAATCGTTTGTTGTGGGGTAGACAGTGAGGACGACGACCTTTGACTACGCGATTAGTTTAACACTTTCGAATTTGTCGGCAATATACATGGGCCCAATCGGTTGGGAACTCAAACGACAGTGTCAACCAACGTCTTAAACTAACAAAACCCTAAACTACAGACGAGTATCTCTAAAAATACAACAAGTGAAACTACAATACTGTACGTGCTAAAACATAACTGTAAAAATTCAAATCAGAGCAATGTGTATTGAACACGGTAACTGTAAAATCTGAAAACCAATCGGCATTTTTAGATGCGCACACACATATCCAGTTACGTTACAACGACGGTGGGCTGAACGAATATTTAGATTTTAGGACTTTGTTTTCCAGTTTGCACAGCGCGATATGAATTCGGTTTATTGGCGGGAACTGAATGTCAATCAAGAACTGAACTGTGGCTTAAGCAGGAATAATTGCCATAGTGAAAAAGTGATCGAGTTCAGATAAAATAAAACTTATTTCAATGTAAAAAAAAGAGTCATTAACATTTCGATTTGCATACTTTTTCAACGTGTCATTATTATGATGTTGAGAGAGTTGAATATACCGCAGTATAAACAAGACTCTCCAATAATAATACCTTGGACACTATTTACACACATTGATCTAGCCCCAAACTTGGATTCCCTGTATCTTGGGTACTAGACAACGATACACATACTTATATAGATAAATATTATACTTAGATAGATAAACAACCATGACTAGGGTACAAACATCCGTTCTCATCAAACAAATATTTGCTCCCACCGGGACTCGAACCCGGGACCCTTGGCTTCGAGGCAGGGTCACTACCGACTCGGCCATTCGGGTTGTCGAATTATTCCTGCTTCCTACACTGAACGTGAATGGGAGTTGATGGAGTTTCCCTTTCCTGTGCGAGATTCAGTCATGAATCACCACTTGAAAGGGAAATTATAAGTTACTTATTCGTTTAGTCGATCATATTTGATTTATTTTTTTATTTTTCTCCATGTATAAGTGCATTATTTTTGCCTTACAATAAAATATTTGAGTTTGAGAGAGAAGCACATAGGAAAACATAGCGTCACTCCTTTTCCCGTACAGAATAGTATAGGCCCAGTTGTGCGCACGATAAAAAAACGTAAATCCTAGGAAATTTTTGATAAAGACCTTAAATCAACAGCATCCAGCTATTCCTAATATGCGCCGCGACACACACCTCCACGCGAAAATCCTGGGGATGAATGGAATAACCGGTTCGGAGACCATTGCGTGACCAACGGAGTTCCCAAAACTTTTTTTTTTACATAGCCTATATTGTGTCCCACTGCTGGGCAAAGGCCTTCCCATTTCGAGCCCACACAGATCTCTAGTCAGAGCTAGATTGACCCACTCTGGTTGGAACGTGTCCAGGTCGTCCCGGCATCTCCTTCTGGGCCTTCCTCTGCGCCGGTGTCCGTCTATAGGCACCCATTCAGTGGCTATCCTCGCCCACCTGTCTGGGTGCATTCGACACACATGACCTGCCCAGCTCCACTTCAGTTTGGTGGTCTGCACACCCACATCTGCGATGCCAGTTATTTATTTATAAAACGTTTATTAGATACTTTTAAAGTTTTAACTCACACTTTGATCATGAAATGTGCGTTTGCGAAAAAGGTTGCGCATTATCTCTACGCCCTTCTCTCCCACAGTGGTTTCTACGCCCTTCTTCTCCCACAGTTGTCCAATGTGGAGAAGAGGCAAAAAATGACGTTTGCTAAGTTATATGTAAATATCAACAGTAGTAAAGTACTTTCAATCAATCATTTTTACATTTAAAAATACAACTATTTTATTATTATTATTTAATTGCACTTTTTTTCCCGCGTTCGTCGTCCAGACAAAATACTACGCTAACTCAGTCAAGACAGTAATTACCTACCGCGCAAAGAGGTGGGTATGGTAGATAAGATAGTACCTTGGCTGGACATTATAGAAAATATATGATGGCAATGAAATATTTGGTTTGTCTAGTACAACAAGCAATAATCACTTAATCGATAATAACTTTTGTCACATATGATCCCATCATTTATTATCGACCATTTCCTAGCTAAGGTAGTTACCAAAGAGGTTTCATCGCTTTCTTATTAGCTATATGTCCATGATCAACTACCGTTGTGCCTGTGAAATGCAGCCTTGGCTCCAGCAAATACACAAGTCCTGGCTCCAGAAATAGCGCGTCAATCCTAGGGCGTTAATATGCGCACCCAATCATAGCAGCATTTCAAATGACACGTGGTTCGTACGTGGACCCTACGTGAATTGGCCTAGGTTGGTGGCGCTAGTGACCGACCCGAAAGGCCGAGTCGGCAGTGACCCTGCCTACGAAGTCAAGGGTCCCGGGTTCGAGTCCCGGTGGGGGCAAATATTTGTTTGATGGTCCTCCTAGGGGAATCCTAGTTTGGGGCTAGATCAATGTGTGCAAATAGTGTCCAAGGTATTATTTAAATAATAATAATTTTATAAAACAAGGTCTAACAGTCTAGTATGACAATATTATTTTTTTCCGCTGTAAAAGTAAGCCCTTATCCGTTAGGTTGAAAGGTTAACGCGTCACCTATACTCAGTTGCGTAGGCAGTAATACAGATTTGGACGATCTGTTGGAAATTGTCATACAAATTTCCGAGAAATGATTAAATTCACGCTCAACGTTGCGTTATAATTGGATGAGTTGTGTTTGCGATTTTATGGACCGTTTGTTGGATTCCCGGCACGAATACTTTACACGTGACCCGCCCTGAGCCCTTAAGGCTCGTGTATCGGTGAAATTAGGAACTCGTATCGTGGTGCTTGAAATTTTGGACATAACCATATTAAAATAAAGTTCACAATAGGTCAAACAGCAACATGGCTGTTACGTCAGGTCAGTCGCTGCGACAATGAACATCGCGAAAATGGTGTCTTTTTATTTATTTCATCAAAAAATTAAAAAACTTTATTAATTTCAAACACACAGTTTTAAGATATTTTTAACAATCATAATAAATATTAGAGGACAAGCTTACACAAACCGAACTAGGCCCTTACTAAGCTCAATAAGGCTTGCGGTATGGGTATTACTAGACGACGATATATTTCATAGAGATAAATACTTATGTAAATACATAGAAAGATCCAAGACCAAGAAACAAATATTCATGCTCATCACAAACATATTTGCTCTTACCGGGATTCGAACCCAGGACCGCGAGCTTCGTAGGCAGCGTCACTAACCCGCTAGGCTAAACCGTTCATATATAATACCTATTTCTCGACGCAAGAGTCACACCAAAATAATTTTTAGATCCCAAGAAATAGTTTTAGCAAGTATTAGATTTTTATATATGTAGTTCCCATTGATATATGGTGTTTTCAAACACACAGTTTAAAAAAAGGAATGGCTTCATAAATATATTTTTACGGGATTCGGAAAGCGTCTATACAGGAGGAATAGAGCTTTGAAGACGGGCATTTCACCAAATTGGACGTTACCCCCAACGTCTTTATAGGATACATAAGCCATTAGATTTTAGCAAACATTTGTGTTACACAGGATATGTGAATTCCACATTCAGCGGATTCAGTACATTATTTTTATACCAACGCTCTCTCAAAACAAATAAACGCAACATACCTACACTTATGTAGAGTACTCGCGATCTTTGTCTCTGAGGAGTTGTCACCACGCCCTCGCTCACCCCACCCTACCCTACGCGAGAAAGAGAGGTCACAGCTCGCTTATAGCCAAAGAAAATTGGCGCGGCTGTACTGAATTATGGACGGATTTTGTATTACAAGACAAGAAAAGGCACGGCACGTTTCTGGAAATAGGCCACGAAATAGAATTCTTCGTCAACTTATTTTCCCTTATTGCGAGGCTAATTCTCTAAAAGATTGTATTTTTTTTTAATAAATTGACTAAGGGTGGGCCCAACTATCCCTCTCCCGTGCCACCTCGATGGCCTCTGTGGCGAAGCCTACCCGGTTCAATACCCGGCTGGGGAAAAAAAAACAGGTCTTAGATGTTTACATGCGTGTGATGCCGCTGTTTCCGGTTCCCACGACACATGGTACCCTAGTGTGGGGTCAGAAGGAATGCATGTGCCTGTAAATAAATGTTTATGTATAGGCAACAAATCCCTACGTTTGCTAGTAGTTCCCTAAACTCCCGCAACCCACTGACTCCACTGAGCAGTGCACTAAGGAGTCCAGCAGGTAATTGGAAGCGTCCGCCGTCTCCTGGCCTTGAAAGCCCGCCTGCGCGTGATGGAGATGACAGGTGGAAGTGACGTCATACCGTGGTAGGAGCAGCCCCCTTATTCGACGAAGTTTCTGTCACTCGTTTGATCTATGGGAAAACTCTCATATTCAATTTTGAGTATGACGCAAAAATGTCCCCTACTGCTTTATATAACAAAACATACAAGGTAGCACCTTTTATAAACAAGTTATTGCCTATCGACAAGAAATTTATCGAATCTCCTTAAATCTCTGTAAACATCTCACAGACTCGTCACCTGCGGTGCAGCATGGGCGCTGTTTACAGAGATAGTGTTGTTTACACACTCAGATGTGTGTGTGTGGAATTTTCCCTGATAAGTATAAGTAGCTATAAGGACGGGTTCAGCGTTCGATTTCATTGGCACGTGGAGAGTCTATGTATGAAGCTTCGAAAGCCTGAAAAGGCCTTCGTGAGCCAATATTAAATATCGAATAACCTTTGTATACGGGTCAGTAAAACAATCAAACAAAACGTCACGCCTTTTCCCATACGGGTTGGCAGAGCCACAGTTGTGCCCACGTTCAGCCAGTTATGGGGCTAGCCCATTGCCATAGCTCTGGAGATATAAAAGCATGCTGCGATTCTTATTATCAGTCCAGTCTTCAATACTCACAAAAAATTGCGTCGTCACAACCTACCCATGTCAGCTTTGTAGCTAAGTGACAGCTGTCTCGAGTGACCCTTATTTCTATTGGCGTAAGGGCTATGACAGCTGTCATGTTAGGTTTTCCTGGACGGGAGAGCTGTTATGCGGTATACGTGTTACGAGTTTCCTTAGAGCTGTAATGTTATAGCTACGGCAATACCTTCCAAGGTGAATCTGTTACGTAATTGTTTTGTACAATATTTCTGATTGCTGCGGCGAGGGGCTGGCCACCTGTCACGTGAAATTGACTATTGGCTAAAAGTGGGCGGCACAATTGTGTCTATGGAAAAAAACATCACGCTAAGTTTGTTTAGTTTATGATTTACCCTGACGTAAAGGTCCGATAAATATCGGGGTTTTCGTATTCAATATGTGTTGTCACGTCTGAACCCGGTCTAAGGTCGTGTCCACATTGGACCGAATGCTTCTTTATACATAGACAGACGACTTGATCTAACTAAACGTTCAAAAAAATAATACCTTGGACATTATTTATACACATTGATCTAGCCCCAAACTAGGATTCCCTGTATCTTGGGTACTAGACAACGATACACATACTTATATAGATAAATAGTATACTTAGATAGATAAACAACCATGACTAGGGTACAAACATCAGTTCTCATCAAACAAATATTAGCCCCCACCGGGATTCGAACCCGGGACCCTTGGCTTCGTAGGCAGGGTCACTGCCGACTCGGCCGTTCGGGTCGTCACGTATTCGTCGTCAAATATTTACCACGTGACCCAACCCGTACATAACTTATTGATTTTTTCGCGATTAATAAATAAAAACCTACGTTTTCCAATTTTATTACAATGTCCTTCGCAGTCAGGCATCGTATTCGAAGTTAGCGCGTTTTTTCAGTTCTTTTTATTGCCGAAATCAAGAATGTTAAATGTCATCGCGCGAAACGAAAATCCTGCGTGATTTTATCGGTTCGTTTTCCAGTGAAAATATCATGTCTGGTCAACATTAAAGGATAATGATAATGTTACATCTTGGAGATTCTCAAAAAATAACAGATCAGATGCAGTCAAAACTAGACACACCAACGAGGCATCACAAGAACTCCATCTAGGACTTAAAACACCACTAACGCCCGGTTTCCGCAAGGAAAATTAGCCAATCACGCTCCTCTATTTTGAATTTATCTTCGATTAACTGCCTGTTCAATTTGACCACTCTTCAGAAACCGGGGGTGAGCCTTGCAATTCGCAAATGACCACAATAATAACATGAAACACTTCGGGTTACAGGGAGTGGTAGGCACCTTGACACGGCCCGCGCAATCATCTAATATTCGCAGCTAACATTCCAAGATGGCTGCCGCAAACGTTTCGTTACTTCTTTCAAGATAACATGTACTGTCCTAGGCACACTCCCGCATGGATCCGCTACACCTGGGCCCCCCAGCTGAAGGCACACATGCATGTGTCTTCTCCCAGTGAGCCAAGATTTAACCATCCATGCGGTGTGCCCACCCATACTCTCAGGAGGCTGCTGGTACTCCCCCTCAGGCTGGTCATCTTAGAGGCCATTCCGTAGCGCGGTATGGCATGGAAACCGTCTATGTGGGCCTCCGCTAACATTGTTGATGCACTACAGAAGCGGGGAAGGCTCAGCAGCACCCTGAAAGCATTGTTGTACAGGACACAAAGGCCCTGTAGCCGGCCCATGAGCCGTAGTTTTTCTATAACAACATTTAGACTGAATTTCTTAAGATTGGATTAACTACAATGTTAAGGTGTAGCTTACCTTGAAAGCAATTGCAACATTGCTTCATCAAGGTATATATATATAAGTTATAGGTTATAGTAAGTATGACATATAGATGTCATTGCTATAGAGCAATTATTCACAAGGATTTAAAATGCAATTAAGTCTGTTTACAATTATAATTATGATTACTACATATACGTCTGATATAATGTAGTGTTATGTTATACTACTTACGTGCTATTTTCTTGAATGTCATAAAAATTCCAAGGCTGCAGCTACTTTCGAGAAACTTAAAGAAGCTTTGGTAACTGCTCCTGTACGTACATGCTATTCTGTTCTCCTATCCCTTAGCTCCAGCTCCACCATCAGTCTTTTTTGTTTGTCCTTCAGGGTACCTTGCTCTATTACGCTGGATACTTGGTGAGCTGATGGCTTATTATCTGGTATCACCTTTACTTCCACAGGACCCTGTAACGTTTTAAACCATTAGAACACATTAATAAATCATGTTCGCTCTGCATTTTCATGCTATCAGCACTTTTAAATCGATAGCGAAACGGTTTACCTTTGGTGACCTTGTTTTGGCTTTCTCCGAAACTCTGCAATCTCGGGGTTCGTGCGCGCTGGTGCGCTACCTTTTTTCCTTTCGTTTTTAGGTAATTTATTTCCTGGGGTTACTGTTAGATGTTATATTACGAGCCTGAAACCAACAATTGACATTTGATTTGTTGATTGTTTATCTGGTTGTCATGGCAATGTCCATTCAAACTCGTTAGCGGTCTGATATGTTTACTTTAATACTTTTACAAAAATACTCTTTCTCTCTTGGCCACTCTCAAAAATTACGTTTAATTTAAATAATTTTGAGAACTCTCCAAAAAGGGTATAAAAGCGGAACATTTCTTCAATTCGAGACAGTCTCACGTCAGTTTCTGAACTGGAAGTACCAGTAAAGGCCTTATCCCGGGGTCGCTCAACCCCGGGATCCTGCGAAGCCTTCAAACTCCTTCAAATCTCCAAATTCATCTACAACGGGATCCTGCGAAGCCTTCAAACTCCTTCAAATCTCCAAATTCATCTACAACGGGATCCTGCGAAGCCTTCAAACTCCTTCAAATCTCCAAATTCATCTACAACGGGATCCTGCGAAGCCTTCAAACTCCTTCAAATCTCCAAATTCATCTACAACGGGATCCTGCGAACCTTCAAACTCCCTCAAAACCTTCAAATCAATCTTCAAACAACGGGATTCTGCGAGCCGCGCCTACGCCGCTACCATTCCTACAACGAAGATTTCTACAACGGGATTCTGTGAGCCGTGCCAACGCCGCTACTGTTCCTACAACGACGATTTCTACAACGGGATCCTGCGAGGCGTAACTACAAGTACGCCCGCTACTGTTCCTACAACGACGATTTCAACAACATCTACAACAACAAATACACCTGCACCCAGGTCTCCGCTTCCTTCTTTCTATCCAGACATCTGTATTTTATAAAACCTGTTTCACATCTCATCCATCCTCATCTTCGCATCATTTTTTTTATAGACTTCACTGTAAATACTATACTTCTAATAAACTGATACTACTAAATTTTATCTTGGTTGTTTGCTGTTAGGTTCTGTTAGTTTCTGTTAGGTCGTATCTTCACACGACATTTGTCAGGTCTATTACTGTATGTTAGTTAAGTTTAAGTAAGTAAGTAAGTATAATTTGTGTCTATCTTTCAATCTTTCAATCTTAGTTGTAGGAATCTTTATATCAAAGGTTACATAACATCCTCTCTATGTAAACTTAAAATCAATATCATACTTACCTACCGTACAACACTTACGATTTAATAAATCGCAGATCGTTTGTTTACTTAAAATAATACAAACTCAAATAAAAACTTCTAATTTATGAAGTTTTACTCCATAAATAAGAATAAGCGCTTTTAAATGAAATGCAAGGTCATACCGAAATCACCCATAAGCACAAGTTTTAGTGAAAACGCCACAAACACTTCAACTAAGATAATACTAGTGCAGATTCAGAATAAATATAGTTTTATCGGAATACAAACAATTTTATTTGCCCGTGAAAAGATAACCGTAAAATCAATAACAAACGCACCGAGAAGACTCGTAGCGCCATCTATTATTCAGTAGCGGAACTACCAAGGTATTGCTGTGTTTTGTTTGTGCACTTAGCAATATTACAGTCAGACCTCATTTTTAGTGCAAAGGGGAACAAATATATATTATGTAGCCAACGTTTTGGTACACGTCACTGCCAATTTCGTAATTTCAGAGGCAGTTCGAATTGCAATATGCAATGCGATCTTGCGTTACTCCCCTTTGAAAATAAAGGTATGGATAAATTGTGAAGAAATTTGTATTATTTGTGGAAATATTGTTTTGTTCCTTTGGTTTCAGATAAAGGTAAAAGAAGAGTTTAAGGGGATACCTCGTCCGTGCATAGGTCCCCGTTACTCCACGCGGAAAGACCTGCAGTGTAAGAGGGACGGAATCGGGAAAAAATTACATCATTTAGCGCTAAACAACAGAAATATTGTTCAAAATTAACTATGCTATTCTGTTAAAAAGCTTTTCAGGGAGAGTTTACGAATACATAATATCCACATTTTGAACGCAGTTCCACAATGAAATTAGTTAGGATTCCAGAAGCACAGGAAAAAATAAAACAATTTAGAGGTCTTTTCGTAATTGAATTCTATCGACAAAATTTCATCCATTCGCGTGTTCCTTTAGTGAGAATCTTAATACTAATACTTATACAAATACTCAATAAAAGTTAACCCAAAAATCAAATCTGTAGATGACTTCATGGTGGAGAAAATGGATACGAAAAAACCCCATTTTTTTCGTATCACCTTAAGGCTGGGCACCCCGACAGCGGAACTCTTTCAGATGATTGATTCAAATGTTAAAAAAGCCTCCTCGGTCTATATATGAAAATACTGATTTGCACAGCAAAAAAGGATCAACAAAAATACTTTTTTTGTTTTAAATATTTTATGTGTACTTATGTTTATGTTTTAAGTATTTTGTGTTGTTCTTACATGTTCAAACTAACACGAAGGATAAAGGGGCCTTCGCTCACCTCCTTTACCCTTCACCTAAGCTACCGCAGCATTTCGCCTTGATATTTGCTGTGCAAATCAGAATTTTTGATGTGCAGTTTAATATTTCCCATAAGTCGGTAGTCATATTGCCACACAAGTGCATTGTATCAAAAGAGCAGGAGGTATTTCAGTGGCAGTTTTAATGCACGTATGTACCTATAACACAGGTACTTAGGTACATACATACGAAAAGACTGACACTAAAATACCTCCTTCTCTTTTCGACTTAAACGCGATACTCGTTTAGGACCTATTTAATTCTACGATCCGCCATTGACACGGCTATTGTCGTTAGTCGGTAACCGCAAACCGAGACTTGCGGGTTACAGGGGCTCAGGTTATCAGCTCTAACAAACCTCAAGTAACTCTAATAAATATAGGTATGAGTTACGAAGAGGAGACCGATCGCTGGGAGGCGAAAAAGTATTTCAGTAAAGATAGTTTCAAAGAGCTAGACAGGGACAGTTGTCGTGAACCCATACTGTTGGATGGCCGTAGCCATTTGTCCGTAGAACACACAAAAACGTACCTAAGCGCTGACTTAATTCTCGTCGGTTAAAAAACTCCACAAACAAAGCATTGAGCACTCTACCCAGATAGCGCCACCTGTGATCGAGTAGCGTAACTACAAACTTGATTATAACCGCAAGAAAAAAGGCACTGCCGCTGACCTCTGCTGGACTGACCTAGTTTTATGAACGATGCAAGCTATTTTACTTTAAAAATTCAGCAGATATTCGACTGCCCTCGGAACGAGTTTTTCTAGAATCTATAATATACCTAATACATTCGTAAACTCGTATTTACGTATAATCTCGCAAAATGGCATTTCAATCTTTCAAAAATTAATTAATTGCAGGGAACATTCTCGTTCCGTTCATGAATGAAACCATCAAACGTCAATTATATTTATCAGATTAGCAGGAATTACTTCTGCTTCTAAGCTTAATACCCGATTTAAAATTTCAGTTCACACAGTTCAGCAGATATTCGACAAAAAAACAAGTGATGGAATATAAATGCAGCCCGATAATCCCTACATTTTAATAAAGTGAGGGTATTTGTTAAATGGCAAGATCATTTCACGAAGAAAGCGGAAGGGTTCCTCTTAGCCAAAGAATTACGTTTGAGAATATCCCTAACCCTAATCGATATGAGGCTAGCCTAACAATAAGCAGGTTGTGTGTAAATCTTACATCTTTATCGTTTTAGGGAGAAAAATCACGTTTTCTTGAAAAGTAGATGCAGAAAACCAATTCAAATCGATTATAACGGGAAATGACATTTCTAGAAACGTCATGGGAGGTGAGTCCTCAAGATAATGCGCCCAGCACGAAGGACCAAAAAGCTGTTGTCAAAAAATTGCATATCTGAGACGTGACTTGACATAATATCCCAGCACGAAGGACCAAAAAGCTGTTGTCAAAAAAATGGCATATCTGAGACGTGACTTGACATAATGTGACTGCAGCAAGTTCTTAGCAATGTATCCATAATTTAACAATTTAAGTGAGAAAAAATAAGAAAATGTGTGTCACGCTTTTTCCCGCACGGGGTGCACGAGGCAGAGTTGTGCCCACGTTCAGCCGGTTATTCAAAACAGCATTTTGCGCGACAGAGGACCGGCCCATCGATACAACTATGGAGTTAGAAGGTTCGTACGATAACAAAAATACTGTAAGGTAGCGTAAACTCGTTGGTTATTGCTCTTGTAATCGTCATACTTATCAGTCCGATCGAGTGGCGTGCCATCACCCTGGTGAATCGCTGGTGTGTGGCGTGTCATGGCTGGTATGGTAACCCTATGTTCAAGTTACATGTTTATATGATGTTACATTCGAACAACGCTGTTTCATTTGAGTCTAGCGAATGTACGAACATATATTTACCAACACGAACCTTCTTTCTTAAATTCCATATGAATATTCCATTCCATGACTACCTTTAGCGATTTTAAAAAAGCCGCATCACGCAACTCTCGCGATCCAACGCGTACGCATATGCTGACGTCAGCGCGGAAGCCGCGTAAACGTGCGCCCGCACATCGACGCATTCATTAAATTACGAAATAAAGGACCTCTGCATAGCTGCGGCGATTGGCCAGCCCCCCGTCACGCAAAATGGAGTATTGAATAATTGGCGAAACCTCTGCCAACCCACGTGGAAAAAGTGATGCTGCTTTTTTTGAAGGCCTGTCACTGAACTTGTATTAGTAAACTACACCTGTTCACGCTCATCCGAATCTTGCATGAGAAAAATTAAACGTTTTATTCCGATTTTAACAAAAAATTCTTATGCACTTTTATAATCATCCATATGATTAATAAAGCGACAATTTTTAAGCGAATTCACGAATGCCATCGAATAAATCTCGTTGAACACCCAGTTTCAATCGATTAAAATTGCGTTGATGTTTGTTCAATCACACCACCTGACCTACAGAGTACCGCCAACAACGCTTGTGTAGGAATACTCGATCTCGCTATCAACCGAAATTGTCAACATACCTGAACATCGAGGCAGCCCTTCCTTGCATAAACACAGAGAGTACACAACATGCAACAGAAATCTAATTACGCCTTATAGCATGAGCACTCTTTGACAACTGAAGATGCTGGCGACCAAACGCTACATAGAAACATGTATTAATGATTTACGGATCTGCCAAAAGTGCACCTACATTACAATCATTGTGGCAATAAAATAACATCTCTACAATGTCTTTGGTTCTTCTTAAACGTCAGCTACGACATCGTCACACCTTTTCCCATACGAGATGGCCGGGGCACAGTTTACGTCACGTTTATAAAGCTATAAAGCCTTATATAGATCTTGCGACTTGCCACATTAATACGCTGCTGCTTCCACGATCAAAGTATCTGCATATCTCTTATAATTATAAACCGGCTATGAAAAAAGACCGCCAGACTCTTCGTGTTTTGGTACTACACGGAAGCAGTCCGAACTTGGTTGATAACGAGCGGGTAATCGCGAAGTCTGCCGATCTCTCGTCACTCTGGGATGACCACTTGGCATTGCTCCATCAAGCAACGCCCTGTTTTATGGCCAATTGAATCCATCTAAGAAATTCGTATGTCGCTGTGTCTGATAAAACTCCTGTTTAATTAGTATTATCCATGACTGAGGCGATGGGACAGCCCCCTAACACGCAAAATGGAGTATTGGATAACCGGCTAAACGTGTGGGAACAACTATGTATTTTTTTGTTATATCTTGTTATATCCTATTATAATCAGTCCACTGATGGAAATAGTCATCTTCCAAAGAACGTTTATAATAGTCCCTTCTGTTTTGATTTAATTCGTTACTTCCCGTTCTATATATAAGACATAATTTAAATACAAGAAATCCCTTCGCGTAGTATTACGACATCTGACAATAAGCTGGGCACGAAGACTTATTGGATAGCATAATGGGATTTCAGTGCGCCCTGTGAACAAGTTTATTAGCTACGTCTAACTAACTACAGATGCTAATCATATTTTCTACGATATCACAGTGAAGGCGTAATCATTAACTAACGAACTGAACTAATGGCTATTGTATATGTTTTGAAAGAGTTCAATTTGGACCCATTTTTTGAAAGAAAGGAATCGAAACAGTAGTTTTCATGCCTGAAAAAACCATTTATTTTCTTAATTTTCTAGAAAAGAATAGGCATTCATTTGCTCTGCTAATTAGCATAAACAAATATAAAATAAAAAACGCCCAAGTGCGAGACGGACTCGTGCATGAAGCGTTCCGTACCATGGTTCAATGGTAGGGATGGTGTGGAGTGATTAGTTTGGATTTTACAAAGCAAAATGTTGTTTACAAAGTAACTGGTGCGGCTACTTTCACACTCCATATACGTAACCAGGCGCATTCATAAGTTTGTATGTGGTATTGAAAGAATTATTGTATGAGAGCCCCCTTAAATATTTATTTTATTCTGTTTTTTAGTATTTGTTGTTATAGCGGCAACAGAAATACATCATCTGTGAAAATTGCAACTGTCTAACTATCACGGTTCATGAGACTGGTAACAGACAGACAGCGGAGTCTTAGTAATAGGGTCCCGTTTTTACCCTTTGGGTACGGAACCCTGAAAACGTTATACATTTTCGACGTTGTGTAAACGTAGATAAAAAATCTTTCAATCAACTGATCAAAGCATTCCTTACTTTCATTATTATCGGTTGATTACTCTCTGATAGACAACAAGGCAATGAATAGCATCTCTATTTCTTAATACTTCTATTGAATCCCTTTCATAACTCAACCAGCTAATCCATGTGAACGAACTTCGGTAATGTTATTTGTTTTGAGTTTGTCTTGAAAATCTGCTTTGTTTGGGTTATTGGAAGAGGTCTCTGTATAGATATGTACCTTTGTGGTTTTCATTTTAAATTACGATTGGATTTGGGATATCTACTTTTTAAGTAGCGTAGCACAATTCCTATTGATAATTCCTAGGAAAATATAAACAAATGTTATTAGCACATTGTCAAAGATTTCTTCCAGCAAAGAAGCCTGAATTGTGATATTAATGCACTAGCCCCACACTAGGATATATGAACATAACGACATCACGTGACCTTATAAATAAATAGCATAGCGTCGTCCTCATCGATCTAACTAACTAGTAATTAGTGTTTTAACTAGACCGTCCATTGATCCCGACATGTTGGGTTGGTTGTGTATGTGAGTGTGCTTACATAATTTTATTGATTCTTTGTTAGGATAAATGCATAGATTGAAAATTCTAATCAAAAGAAGAAACTACTGAAGTGATTCGGATCTATTTTTGCTGCTGCTGCTTGTAGGTATTATCGGACAAGGTTATCATTGGCATCAAATTGTGTATTTTTACAAGCCAAACCTGCGAAGTCCAGCCCCCACTTTTTGTAATCTTTTTAAATGCAAATTCCTCAAAGAAATGCTCGATTTCTATGAAAATATATTCTCAAGCAGCTGAATGCAAGAAATATGGTGGCTAACACACCCAGCTATCATAAGTCGATAATGCTCCCGTCAGTGTAAGGTGGTAGGCAGTCATAGCAGCTTTCTCCTATTACCGGCTCGCGATTTCGTTTGATGTTTTCTTCGCGATTACTTCTGTCGTCTCTTCGGTGTTGAAATTGAACCCGAGATTTCTACTTGATATCAATGGATGCGCTTTGAAAAGACGTGTTTTATAGTCAATTTTACTTCAGTTACATACAAGGTGACATTTAATTAGCTGACCATATTTTGGGGAATGATGGTACCCATCATTATGAACAACTTTCCCTAAGAAACATGGTCGCAAATGAAAAAAATTAATTGTACCTCAGTACATTGAACCAATCAGCTGATTGCAAGTTACTAAGGGGGACACAAATATATTTTTTTGGTTTGCGACCATAAGTTTCTTGGGAAAAGTTGTTCATAGTGATTGTAACTATCATTCCGTAAAATATGTTCAGCTGATGAAATGTCACGTATTTTCTCATTTCTAAAACGAAATCTGTTATGTCCCGGCTAAAATTTGTTTTGCCTATCCCCTATTCGTTTTCTAACAAAAAAGACCTGTTTTGCACATTCTTTCTCAATTTCAATCAACCTTTAATAGACTCAATATTCTATTACTAAGCCATCCATCACAGACAATGTGATCCCAGATTTTGTATATTAAAATTCATTCTTCGCTATGGTCATCATATCACATTGCATGTTACCCTTCTATTAACACGGTCAGCCGGCCAACAGTAACGTTACGACATGTTTTCATCACTTTATATAACCGTTTCGTTATGTTACCTTTTGTAACTACTATTTTAACTAATGTGGTACTATAGTTACGGCAATGGTCATGCAAGCCAAGAGCCAGAGACGCAGAAGACCTGGTCGCCCACGAATGAGCGCAATCCTTACTCCAGGCCGAAGTATCCCGTGAAAGTATTGCCTTAACGACCGCCAACCACCGATAGGAGAAGTAGTAATCACGGAAATGTGGGTAAGATAACATACATGCCCTTTGCATCTATAATTCTCAGAACACGCTCCAGCTAGTAATATAGGAGATAACATTTTAATGGATGTTTATCAATTGTGAAGGAAATCTCACCGATTGCAAGGCTTTGTATTAAGGGATTAAATATGGCCAGCGCCAGGGGGCGCGAACAAAGTAATGCATCTTTAACTTCAATTCTAGACTAAACTAGACAACGTAAAAATGTAGGATAAATATATGTTATAAAAGGTTAGAGATAAGAATTGACTTTTAAAATGACCGGTTATTTGTTATATTTAATACTTAAAAATATTTGCATCAATGCATTATTATTTAACTAAATGAACAAGCGCTCGGAGACGAAATCAGTTTCCTATATGAAACTTACACGCAAAAATAGGTAAAATAAAGGGAAAATTTTTAGTTGTTTTATTTTATTTTTAATGTTATTATTACAGGAGTTTAATATTTTCTACAATTTTCTTGGTCTCGGAGCTCGGGCTGCCCCGCGGGGCTCTGCGCGGGAGCATGCGTCAGTCTGCTTCGACGCGATGCGACGGGTATTTGTTTTCTTTGTCTAATTTTCAATGCCATTGGCCCTTGTTCAGCCCTTAAAAGAAGATTGCAGTTTGAGAGATATATCTGTCAAACGAGGTGCATCGTCCAAATAGCTTGAGCCAGGGTGCTTTCATCCAAGTAAATAAGTTTTTTCATTTCATTACTGAAGTTCGTATTTTATCGCTGCTATACCGTAAAAGTAAAATATCGGAGCATCCCTCAAAAATGATTCTCCCCTTTTAGTGTCCCGATAATTTCTCGCTTTGTAAGTTGTACCGATTTCAAAATGCAGAAGGCTATTAAAAATTCCAATCATTTCCTTTCATCAGTCTTGTCTACGCTAATGTGACACCCACTAAACAAATAAGAATAAACCCAAGAAGTTGTTTATACTGAAGAAGCATTATGAGCGGTAGGCATGTTATTTTTATTATGGAATGGTAATGTAAACAGAAATGTATTAAATGGGTCTGGTAATAAAAATATGGGCCTACTGAATAAAAACATACTTATTGAGATTGATGGATCTTCTCTATTTATTAGAGAACGTAAATTAAAAGCATTCTCTTATTTGGTAGATATTTTCTGAAACATAATTTGAAAGCTGATTTATTCCCATTTGAGAATGATTTCAGTCTCTAATAAAAAAAATGGCGGACACTACTTTTTCGTCCAGTTAATGCTTATCGAGTTTATTTTCGCGCCGAAACGCCTTCTCATCAGCTTTACAAATAAACCGTCGCCCACGACAACAACTGCGCGGCCGCATTCACACTGGAAGAGGCAGCGAATGGAAACCAGAGTTACTTGGCAATTTCAAGTAGCATAAAAAATGGCAACATTTGCATACTGTTTAAAAAATATATAGTATTTGACTTTTATACTAAAAGACGTAGTAGTCCGCTAATATGTCACTTATATTGTTATTGTTTTTTCTACATTAAATTGCTAAGTAGTTGTAGTTAGTCTAATGTAGTTGTAGTTAGCAAATTGGATACGTGAAAAGTAAGTGAATCGAAAATACATTTCATTAATTGTGACACAAGGGTCACTTGCGCTCATACACTTGGTTCTCGGTAAATAACTGTTCGTACTTGCTAACCGCACTGCACCCTTGACAGTTATTATTAAAATCGACGTGGTGGTTGTCCATGTTGACAATAGCGTTTGTTTAAACTCCTACACCGAAAAAGTTCAAAAACCAGTTCACCTTTCCGCTATCGTACTATATTTTGACGAATATTTATGGAAATGAATTGTGAGTGATGTATACCTCGCGCCACGAATAAGAGTGCTGGCAGGTATTGAAAAGTGACTGCTGCGCATTCAAGGCCACCGCTCATAACTAGTGGCGCGACATATAACTTATAAGTATTATTGTCTGCGTGAATCATGCAGGTAACCTTTGACAAACATAACATAGAAGAAACTAATCACGTCGCAATTCACGAAACCACAACGAATGTACTCGTCTCACACACAACAAACGAATCTCCGCTCGCCTCCGCTCGCACGGTGTGAGCCGGCCCGTACTCTTGTAAACTTGACCCTGACGATGAGTCACCAGGAGTACCGGTTCTGATTAGATTGCCGGGTCGTTACCTGGACACGATTTGAGATGTAGGAAGCCTTACAAGATCTATTGTACTGTATTGCTTACTTGCAACCTTGCGGTAGCCCCAGCTTGGCTTTGGGACTGACTCGCAATTAGGTGTTAGGCTATCCCCTTGTAACGCAAAATGGGGTAGACGTGGGTGCAGCTGCGCCTCTGCCACATCGTACGGGAAAAGCTGTGACGCTATGTGAATGGTCATAGATCTGCTGACTAAATGTGTGCCTTATGAGGTAAAGGGGTGAGACGATGTGCTACACGTGACTTAGTATTCCTGTTAAGTTAAGAGAGTTTCAATGTCATTTTTATATTTGATATTGGTTTAATCTTAGCTTTCAACAACAACTTCAGATAATAAACACTTCGGCGGTAACTGCAAATACAGGTACTTAATTTAGCCACGGACGGCTTCAAAGACGAATAGCCGATGATGCCATCTTCTATTAACGGATAGCAAAGGTAAATTATATCTGTTCTAAACCGCACTGCGATGGTGAAACAATTTGAAAGGTTTTTCTTCAATACAATATCATGATCGTCTTCTACATACAATATAATGAAGAAGTGGAATTATTATAAAAACCAATAAACCCAAATAACCCGACCGCATTTTGAGCCACATAATAGTAGATTTTACAACAAGTGCACAAAACGAACCATTTTTATCCGAGACTTTTAGCAGCCTGAGCCGAAGGCGAGGGCTTATAGTAATGTCGAGGATAAAAATGGTTTGTGGACGAGTTATAAACTCTGCTTTTCACTTCGATTGCGAGAAAATAAAACAGTAACATAACGTATTAACATTTCTTTAATTAAAATTCAAAGTAAAATTACTACAATTTTGAATGGTGAATGAAATGGGTTTTCCCGGCATATTGACGGTATTCTTTTGAATTTGAGAAGATGGCATGACAGTAGATGGTATATTAAGAGTTGATTGTTCTGGATATGGTTCTTTTTTCTGATCTGTGGATGGCTCAGACGGCAACAAGGAATCTCGGGATGTAGAAGGGGTTGGCTCATTTGGAATTAGATGAATGTCTTGTGTTACACGGTCGGTAATCCTGCTTTTGTTTTCTATTGATTGTTCTATATATCCCTCAGCCACCTGATCCGACTTCCACCCACCATGCCTTTTTAGCATTGTCAAGTTAGCTCCCGAATCTGCTAGGAGGGTGGCCGAGGTCCGGCGGAAGCAATGGCCCGTGTAATTCTCGGGATTTTCCAATTCAAGAAAAGTTGCAATTTGTTTCGGAAATCCTGCAAATTTATTGCGTCCTATTACTTGCTTAGTGCACTTCCCATTTTGATAATTGAGGAAGAGTTTATTTGTCGGCACATTTGAAGGCCGAAGAGCTTGGTATTTTTTAACTATATCAAGGTACTCTCCTTTGACAACAAATGACCGCTCTCGTTTGGTCTTCGTGTCGGGTAAGTTAATTGCTTGTAAAAGGGTGTCCGTCTTGACGTCATCCATGGTAATATTAGCAAGTTCAATGCCGCGACATGCTCCGCTTATACCAAAGATTAGTGCTACCTAAAACAAAATATAACTGTAAGTTGGTACACTCTTTGAGAACACGAGGAATAAAAAAATATGTAAATAATAGGTTTACGTACTTTTGTGGCCAAATATTTGTCATCGGGAGCGGTATTTAAAAAGGTTTCCACATTGTTCGCAGTAAGGACCTTGGACTTCTTGCATTTATGTCCACTACTAAGCCTCTTCAACAAAGCTGTAAGCTTCGTGTAGGACTGTACATTGACATTATGTTTCATTTGCAGTGTTGCTTTCAGCATGGAATATACACTCCGAATGTATTCACTTGTTTTTCTTTCAGCCAGCTTAGAAATTTGTCATAAGTTTTCATATATATTTGCCGAGATTTTGGCGGCAATATTTCTTGCACCACTTTTTGTGCGTTTATTTCCATTAAAGTATTAGGAGTAAGTTCTAAATCTTCTTCTTCACTTGACATTTTTAAAACTTAGCCAATTCAACAATAATTTGAGAAAATTCAATACGAAAAGTTCACGGCTTCTTTCCCGCTACTTTACTTTTTTTAATTTTCCTGCATAATTTTCGGGCAAAGAAAAAAAATATACAGCCTATTCTTAAATTATTTTGGAATAATGTTTTTTTTTTGTGGTAAACACGTTTTGATATTTAGTTTCTTTTTCGTATTATCTTATTATAAATCAAAAATGCAAATAGGGATGGAAATATTATAAATTAGCAAGTTTTATCCATGTACAATTAATTGTTTTTGGCTGTATGGGCTAAATGGTCACTGCCTTAGTGTAGACACATTTAAAAAGCTACTTTTATGCACAAGAGCATAAAATTCAACTTTATGTCGCCTAGATCCTGCATAAAGTAGTACTTTTTCGAGCATGAGAAGTGAAAAAACGTCTTGCTTGATACTATCAAGGGAATGTAAAACCTATAGGGTGCTTCCCATTGACCTAGAATCATCAAATTTAGCAAGAAGCAAGGTATTATACCACAAGTAAAGGAATTAATTCGAAAACCGTAAATTCGTTGTTCCATCACAAAATAAAGTGATTCGTTCGGAGCCCTCGCAGCGCGGGACAAACTAGTTACATACGTACATGTTTGTGGAAACAGCCGCACCAATAACTTTGTTGCCCAACCATTCTCACCCCCACCGCAGAACAGCTGCCAGACGCCCGGATCATAAACATACACATTTACATACAGGCACATTAATTGCTTCTGGCCCCACACTAGGATACCCTGTGTCGTGTGGATCAATTAATCATGACAGGGGGATTTCGTTGCTCTATAAATTGCAAACGTATCTCCGGCTATGCTAATTTATGACGAAAATTTTAAACCTAGCAATTAGAATACTAATCGGGCCACTAAAATACTGTCTGAGCCGCAGTCAATCCAGAGTCTGTGGCTCTGTTAGAAGAACAGTCTCTCAATTCAATTAGTATTTCGGTTGGTGAGGTTAGACTTTTTGATGTTTATTTATTCGTATGGCCGAAGACGTTGAGTCGTTCTTGCTTTTCGATTAAATAATAGGCATTAATTAATCTAAACGAAAGATCCTGATGATGACGTAATCTCATGACAAATCCAACAAAGCTAACCACATTACATTCTACTTGAGCATAAATAAGAGGCGGTTACATAAATATAAATGAGATCTTCAAGGCGGAGATTTGGTTCTAAGACAAAAAACCAATATTGCGACCGTGAAACGTAGAGAGAAATCAATTCGTATAAACAATATCTCACTATTTAGACAAAAAAATAGCTGATTTGTCTATTCTAGATTTTAGCCTATTTCATTCCTAAAACCTTGGGAAGATTCATCAGTATTTATTACTTCTTCGATAAGCTGTAACAGCAATTTCTTCTATTTCGGATCGAAAGAAAGGTTTTCACCGAATACCTACATATCGATCGGCAATAACATTGTAACTTACTGATATGAAATAAACGTAGGCAACATCATCACATTGGGCACTTCCGGGCCTCTGCCACCCCGTACGGAATACGGCGATATTTGCTGGCACTAAATTATTAATAGCTATGCTTTGAATTAAACTAATAATAGAACTACATCCCACCCACGATATGCTGTGCACCTGAATTTGTGACGGCCTTACATTACTCTAAGGTTTATTGCATTCCAGTACAGAAAGTGACCGTACAGTTAACAGGATTTCGGGTATTATCTGGACACCGAACAAAGTTTTCAGTTTAATAATCTAATTCCATATAGCATCGCTTGTGTCCGCGCACGGTGGCGTGGTGGACGGTGATGGGTGTAGAATTATAATTCGTATCACATTTGCATATTCGCATTATGTAGCTCAGTATGAGTGTGCTGTCCGATTTAGATCTGTCGGTTGGCCGATGGGCGTTGTGGGTGATATTAACGTTGTTTTGGAATTGATGGACGCATTATGATTTTTCTTTCTCGTTGATGTCTGGCTAAATGAGCGCGGACTGTTCTCTGCCACGCCGTATGGGACAAGATCCTAAGCACTGTAATGAAGTGTCAAGTCAAGGACAACTGTCACATAAAGTTTTATGGGATCGTAATTTTAGGGCCACTCGGGCCCATATAAGTCACATGAAAGGCGGCCGGACCCTTTTAAATTTCAGCTTCATTTAGGCATACAATTAAGGTTAAAGGAAGATGTCCTTTGTACTACCGGCAACACTAACTTTATGTATTTGCTTGTAAATGGTGCAATTACAGGGTCAAAATCTTTTCTATGGACACATAACATCTACCTATGAGAAATCAAACAAAACTAAAGATAGCGCCTTTTCCCACACGAGATGGCAGACGCGCATTTGCACCCTCGTTTAACCAGTAATTCAATAAGTACTCCATATTGAGAGTAAACCTATATATTTCATATGTCCCAGCGGATATTTCTTAGAATAGGTATTTAATTATATAACTTTCTAAATCATCGTCTCTATCTAATTACATGTGTAGCGTAATGTTTGTATCTATTGATTTTTTGTTGTCTATATTGTTTAGAGTAGTTTTTGAGTATTGCCTCTCGAGCCTTTTAAATTTTCAAATCTTAAAGAGTATTTTAAATCCATATTTGTACATACGTAACATTTTCAGGTACACAAGAACTAAGAACACATAGCGCGAAAACCTTGTTTGAATGCCCCCGAAAAACATTGTTTGAAAAACTTCTGTCCAAAACAGTGAGTATTAAAAATATGCCTGTGACTTTTCAAGATCTTTTGATTCGGGAAATTGAAACATTTTCGTGTGAATAATTTATTGCATTGTATCGTCAATGTTCGCGAGAAAACCTTCTTACTCAATAGTTTATTTGCAATACTCAATAGTTTATTTGCATTCCATAATGGTACATTTGGTCTTAATAATTATAATAAATTGTCTCACATTATGGACCCTTACGGGCACAGCAACACAGGGAGGGAGAAGGCAGCTAATTTATTTTTGTAGGCTATCACTTAAATAATCTAATAACGTATAGTAGCTTTTATTTATTAACATTAGTTTTAGTTTTTTAAAGAAAATGCTATCTTTTGGTTCATTTGTCAATGATTTCGGTAGTTTATTATAAACTTTTATTGCCATAATATATGGACTGGAAGAGTGTAGTTTTAACCTTGAATATGGTAAATGAAGTCTGTTCTTACGTAACAAATTTTTTTGATTCATTTGCTCACGGCGATTGAAAAAATAATTGTATTTCCGGACGAATTTACATAGTTCCAAAATATAAATTGAAGGGAGGGTAAGGAGTTTATGTTTTTGAAAAAAGGGTCGACAACTATCTGTTTGCTTTAAGTTAAATATGATTCGGATTAGCTTTTTTTGCATTGTAAATAGTCGAGGTGCATCGACGCTGTTTCCCCATAGTGTAACACCATAACTTAGCCATGCATACGCATAAGCGTAATACATGGCTAGCGCAGAGGAAAAGTCAGTGGATTCTTTTATTTCTCTTAGAGCGTAACAGAAGCGTGATAATTTCATGTGAATTTTTTGAATATGATTTTTCCAGTTAACATGGGTATCTATATCTATGCCTAATAGATTAAATTCATTTACGGTTTGTATTGACATATTATTGTAAGTAAGGTTTATGGCAAGAGGTTTCTTTTGGTGGGGGTAAAAGGCCATTATTTTAGTTTTTGAGTAATTGATTTGAAGTTTGTGATCTAGCATCCAGTCAGTTACTATATTTAAGATGGAGGTGAGTTTCGCAGTTAGGTTAAAATCACTATCGCATGTAGTAAGTAGAGAGATATCGTCTGCAAATAATACACAATTCTGGTTTATAACTTTTGGCAGGTCATTTATATAAATGAGAAATAAAAGGCATCCAATAACGCTACCCTGTGGAATTGAAAAGTTTATAGCTTTTTTGTTTGATCGGATAGATTCTATAAATTTAGTTTCTTCATTATAATGTTCGATTTCTACATATTGTTGCCTGTTTTTCAAGTATGCTTGAAACCATTGATGTGCTTTTCCACGTATACCTATTCCATATAGTTTATTTAGTAATATATTGTATTGGACTGTATCATAGGCTTTCGTCATATCAAGCAATATTCCAACAGCATATTTTTTGTTATCTAATGTATTAATAATTTCCTGTATATATTTTTGTACTGCTAAAGTAGTTGAACGATTTTTCCTAAAACCATTTTGGCACTCATCAAACAGATAAAATTTTTCGCAGAATGAATAAACACGATCACACATACATTTTTCAAATATTTTTGAAATTGCAGGTAGTAAAGCTATTGGTCGATAGTTATTAGGATCCATTTTTTCGTCTTTTTTATGTACGGGTTTAAATATTGAAATTTTTAGCAAGTCTGGAAAGTCACCTTCTTCAAATGTTTGATTTATTAGTGTAGTTATTGGTAAGGTAAGTTCGTCAGCACATTCTTTAATAAGTGTTGGTGGTAATTCGTCTATTCCGAATGAACGTTTATTTTTCATATTTTTAATCATTTTGTGTATTTCTTTATAAGTTACTGGACTTAGGTAAAAAGAATTTTCTGTAGCAATTAGGCAAGGGCGGCCTTCAGGCAGTTTACCATTCGCGAGTCGAATTTTTTCTTCACCTATAGATGCAAAATGGTTATTAAATGAATTTACAATTTCCTTCGGCTCAGTGACTAGATTATTATCAATTTGTAGCTTAATGTTCTCTTTATCTTTTTTTGGTTTTTTATTAGTACGTTCATTAATGATACTCCACATTGTTTTTACTTTATTTTCTGACATGTTTAGCTTTCTTACATAATTTAGTTTTTTTCATGTTATAATTGTTCGTTTTAATAATTTTTCATACGCTTTATAATGGTTATTAAGCAATGTGTTATTAGATTTATTAATTAGTATGTTTAGCAAACGTTTATGTTTACATGACGCCCTAATACCAACCGTTAACCAGTGTTTTTTAAACTTAGTTCTTAGTTTAACTCTATTTTTTGGTATACATCGATTTAAGATTATCGTCACCTTTTCTATGAAGTTCTTATAATTTTGTTGAATATTGTTGTTAGGTTTTATGCATTCTATCCAATTTATTTCTTTTAACTGTTTTTTAAATTTAGTGACATTTTCGGCATTCATAAGGCGTTTTTCGGTAAACTATTGTGTTACATGTTTTACATTAGAAATTTTTAAATTTATAATAGCTCCTTTGTGATCACTAAAACCAAAATCCATAACATCAGTGTGGCTAATACTATTTTGGAAATTTGTAAATATTAAATCTATACATTTTGTTAAACGTGTTGGTTTTCTTACATGTTGAGCAAAATTATATTCCAACATGACATTTAGTAAGTCATTAGATTGTGTATCGTTTACTAGTACATTTATATTAAAGTCGCCACCTAGTACTACGTTACGGTGACGATAGTTATTATTGATATGATTTAATAAGAGTTTGAGTTGCCTATTAAATATGTCCTTCTCTCTTCCGTTCCAGTATACGGATATTAATAAAATATTTTCATTATATAATTCAACAGCACATAATTCTATAACATATTCAACAGAAAACTTTTCAAAGTCTTTTCTCTCTATATACTCTGTATTTTCAGGTAATAGTATACACACACTTCCTCCGGCGTAATTAACTCTACAATATGAAGATGCAATCTTATAGCCTGTAATACTAATTAAATCCAATTTTGCTGGGGACAACCACGATTCAGATATACATATAGCATGGAATGGATTCTGATCGACGAAAGTTTCTAATATATCTTGTTTGTTGTATAGACTTTGCATATTCTGAAATAGGATTTTAAAGAACTGGTCTTGTTGTTTATTTGCGAAATGTATGATTTTCGGTTTTACTTTCATTCAATTGCTGGTAATTGTTTTCATTATTATATTTCACGGTCTTGCTTCCTGTATAATGTTCTTTTCCATCTATAATCAATCTGTTATTTCTTATAATTGCGTTTCCCTTCTCTTCTTGTGGAATTCATTAATTCTTGCATTTTGATCCGTTCTTTTCGTTTTTCTTCATCATAATATTCAGATATGTAGAGTCCGGTGTTTTTGAGAAACGTAGAATTTTGTGTTATGTATTTACACATGATCTTGCTAGTTACTTCACTTACAATAGGCCGACGGTATCCTTTTCTTCTAAGACGAAATATCTGATCAATATATCCGCCAAGATCCACATTGTACAGTTCTGCAAATATTTCAATAATTGTATTGTTCAGGCTGTATTCATTCTCGCCATAGATTTCATCAAGTCCGTATTATACCACCTTTCTAGAATTGTCACTGCAATCGTTTGTCGGAGAGTTTGTATAGGGGGCTTGGTTTTGGGAGATCTTGGACGATAACTTTTCTATTTGTTTTTCTAAGTTTAACTTATCTTCTTCTAACTTTTTAATATCATTATCTATCTTTGTTAGATGATTAGACATTTTTGCTTGTTCTAACTTTAAGTTTTTTACATCTTTAAATAATTCTTGTTTCAATTCTTGCATGGCAATTGTTATCTTAACTTCTAATCTGGATGATATTTCTGTTATTATTTGATGTTGTGCTATTTTTAATTTGCTATCCAAAAGATCACTCAGCTCCTTTAGGTGGGTGGGGACTTCACTAAGGTCAGAAACATTTGCATCTTGTGAAGTAGTTTTTGCCAAGAATTTACCAGTTAGGGTATCGCCCGTGAAACTTTGTTCGCATTCGGAGTCTGCATATAATGTTGATGAATGGATGCTTCGCGCGGGAGTATTGTCATTTCTTTGTCTCCTAGTTACATTTGCACATTCAGGACAGGTCCAAGAAATATCGTACATGTGCGTGTTTTTTGTATATTGCTCATTTGTAATATTTAAGCATTGGTAGTGGTATATATTTTTACAACAGCAGCATTGTATGCGATCTGATATATTCGCATGTTGCTGACAAGCATCACAATTTGCCATAGCTGTTTGTAGTTTTCTAATGCAATTTTATATCAGCGCCCTCTGTACTGTAGTAGCAGTACCAAAACAACCGCAATGGTTGCAGTAAAGACACAATGCGTGGAGCGGAACGCAATCGGGGTATGTGATCGTTGATTGGTCCTTTCCGGTGACACTAGCTGTCTGTTTGTATTTCTCTCTCTCTCTATGTTGGGCCTCTCTCTTTTGCGTTGACGTATGCAATTAAGTTTGGTCGGCTAGTACTAAAGATTTTGAGTTTTAACTTACTATTTAACATGAATTTCAGCAATCCAGAATGTTCACTTTGTAGCACACTGGTCAAATAATATTTATCTTGAGTTTAGAAGTAGTTTCACCGCGGTAACTATTTTATTTTCCGATAATTGTAAGACGAGAATGTAAACAAGTGTCGCAGTTACACGGCACGTTCCGTTCCTTCTTCTTATCCCTATAGTTGCGGCCATGTCGTGCGTATTATTAATACGGTAGGCGGTGCGCCCGCGCACCCGCGTGCGGGGCCAGTCCCTTAGTAGATCCCGCTTGCGTGATGAAACCGCATGACACTGAAAAGGCCCTAACTGTCACTATGTAGTCAAAATTCTAATACGCGTCCCCATGGTGCCAAACAAATATTTAAGGAATTGTCTCAGGTGTTATTATTATGGAAGCGCAGAAAATACCACATATGATCAGAAATATGGGAAATTCGCTTTCAAAGCATAAATTGATTACCGTTCATGTAATAAAACTGAATACACAAAAGCCTGTAAATCACATCAATTACGATGTTAAGTAATTGATTACAAAAGCTTTCAGTGCAATACAAATGGCGGATGGTTAATATATTTTTGTGTAAGTCTATGAAACAAAACTTACAATCCCAAATGAATAAGGACGAATCAAAGCGGTTACAAGTAATTTACCAAGAATCCAAGATTTCTAACCATCGTGCTCTGAGGAACGGCTTTATAGATGCGTACGGCATTGGGCCACTACTAGTCACTAACGCGAATTGGATGGACTATTGAATAACTAGCAAAACGTGGCTACGACTGTGCCTCTATCAACCCCGTGTGGGAAAACTGCTCAGACTGATGCCTTAATGTCATTCTAGTATGAATTTGACTTTGCGTTGTCGATTGTGCATGTCGACCTTGTTCGTTTGTTATGGGCATATTTTTGGGTTACAAAGTGTGTTAATGGTTTTCGCAACAGGTTACACTCGTCGATAGAAGCGACTACGCGTCATCTCCCGACAGACTTATCGATAGGGGGAGGGAAGGGTTGTGGGGGGGTGAGGGGGTGGTAAAAACACGAGGAGATTGCCACAGGTCCTGTTTTCATTTTTTGGTGTACCGGCTTGCATACCTATATTAAATAAGCGATCCCGTTTCGTACTATACCGCAGAATGGGGAGATACATGGTTGAATAGTAATCGCTCTTATTCTCTCTTTTGGGAAGTAGTAAATGGTTTTCTATAATTCTCGGTAACATGCGCAATTGGTTTTCTATAAGACTGCTCAAAAAGGAGGATGCTTATACCAGCAGTGGGCAGAAACAAGCTGTCGATAATGGCACCACCCACCATTCCATTTCCAACTAAACTTTACACCAATATGAATTCATTTCCTAGTTATTCCAACAATAAAAGTTCTTAGTAAGAGTTGATTTCTCACAGCAGTATATTATTTCTAGTATCATCGAACACCGAGCAGTATTCAAGCATCAAAGGGAAGAAAGTAAGGATTCCTCAAAAGGAAATATCGCGATGCGAAAAACATTCTTTGGTGCTCGATGGATCCTGAAATAGAATAATAAAATGCCAGTTCAAGAGTTCGATAGGATCGGATTCGATAGAATAGATTATTCTATTGAGTTAGCTTTTGCTACGCGATTTTTAATGGCAACAAATATAATGATCACCAAAATATTTTTTTCCTACCCAAAATGGATAAATGTACACCACAAGTTGCAAAAAATATCAGGGCAAAATACTGCGGTAGCTTAGGTGAAGGGTAAAGGGGGTGAGCAAAGCGAAGCCCCCTTTAGCCTTCGTGTTAGGTTGAACATCTAAGAACAACAAAAAATACTTAAAACATAAACTTAAGTACACAAAACATAAAAAGAAGTTTGGTGATCATTTATCCAAACACAATTTGGTGTGCATTTATCCATTCTGGCAGTCATTTCGAATTTATTGCTAGTAAAATAGGTGCGTTTTTGGTAATCGTTTAAATAAGCAAATTTTTAATGTAGCAGCCTCTATGATTCACAGGGTTAAAATTATCTGATCATCATGTGTAAAATATTTTTTAGATTTTTTAGACTGACAAGCTAGAGACTGAATAAACTTCCATTCGATTGGCGTATTTAATACCTTAAGTAAGTACCGACTAACAACTTGGTCAACCTCAATATAAGCGGGAACATTTTGAAGCCATGATATACGCAATTTCATGTCTTAAATTATCTTGCCAACGATATGATCGACAAGCCAATTACAACACTTTGAAAATAAAAGGACCTCGTACAAGCTCGCCGGTTACGGGTAATAACGATATATGTTACGGCTAAAGCTAGGTGTGAAATTAAACTTAAGTTTAGCCGGCTAGTATTAAGATTAATTTCGAGCCTCGGCTAATGTCCGAAATAATGTTCATTGCGATAAATGACTTCAACATTAGTCGGCTAAACTGCAGTTTAGCCTCGACGCTGTTGAGGCTAAAGATGGGTGAGAAAATATGGTTGACATTAGCCGACTAAACTTAAGTTTATTTTTCAGTATAACTAGGCTTATGTTGAAAAATAACCATCTTAATCTGGAATAAGTGATGATAATGAATGGGTAGCCGTAAACACTGCGGTAGATTTATCCTTCGTGTTAGGTTGAACATGTAAGAACAACAAAAAATACTTATAATCGTCTTATTATAGTTTTTGTTGTTCTTACATGTTGAACCTAACACGAAGGATAAAGGGGCTTCGCTTCGCTCACCCCCTTTACCCTTCACCTAAGCTACCGCAGTGTTTTGCCCTGATATTAGAAATAGATTTCTCATCTGAATAAAATTACCCCGCCCTACTCCCCGCAGTCGCACGAATACTTCGTTTTCAACATTAGCTAATTAATGTCCAACATTCACCGAAACGAATCGGCTAATGTGCAGTCTAGCCGATTAAAGGTGACATACGTTATCACAGACGAACATGACTTCGGACATTAGCCGAGGCTCGAAATTAATCTTAAGACTAGCCGGCTAAACTTAAGTTTAGTTTCACACCTAGCTTTAGCCGTAACATATATATAAAACTAACTCTTGAAAACGCTACTATTTAAAATCCAGACTTGAATTTCAAATTTTTACTGTGTATGACATGACAGCCCATCTAAAGGCAGGGCTTACGAAGGAAGGACACAAGGGAAATCGATGAGCCGTGAAGGTTCATTGCCCTGTGCGAAAGGTAAAGGTATCTTAAGTAACGTCTGCTAGTCTAACTCCAATCCCTTTGTACTAACGGTTTGGGCTCGTATGCTTAGCCGATAAATTTGGAAAGACTCTCAAAATACTGGTGTTACAGTCCGTCGCTCGGGAAATGAGAGCGTGAGAATGATATTTCATAGTCACCTTATTTAACCAGCAGGCAATCTTCGGGTCACTCGGTATTTTGTTGTTGAATCACTATGTATGCCTGCCTGCAGCTATACCTACCCCTAATTGGAATACAGCATTGGTGTATTACGTACATGTGCTTATGTATACTCTATCAGCATGTATGCAGCAGTTGACATTACCATGTTTCAATTTCACCGGCCACTGCGCACGATTCACCATACTTGGCGAATTTGACGCCACGCGCCGTTTATGTTCCAATATGATACCTCGATTAGCTAGTAAGTGCTAACGCTTAGAAGAGAAGAAGGCAAAGAGGGCCAAAGATTTGCTTCTTTTTAGTCAAGGAACGACATGTTGTGTATAATTTTGATTGAAAATTGTAAGAGTGTAAAGAACTAAAGATTCTTGTTTGTACTTATGTAGATTGGAAAGCCTTGTTTCCAACATTTCCAAGAGATTTTAAATGCATTTTTTTATTACTGGAAGACGTGTTATTATGATTTTTATGTGATCACATACGTCGTTAGCGTCACGCCTTTTCCCAAACTTACTCCTCTGCACAAAAACTTTCCAGGAAGTATAAGATCTTCACACTTCCGAGCATGTACATACTGGAAGTATCTAGGTACGTTGAAAGCAACGTCAGCATGTTCCCCACAAACCATGACCGTCATAATGTGAAAAACACCAGACAGAGAGACAAACTTTATTTACCAAAAAGAAGGCCGGTGAGATCTGACAGTTGCCTCAATGTTATGGGTCCTAAAATATACAATTCGCCACCATCTGAAATTAAACAAGTAGGTTGTGGATGCCATATTCTTAAAACAACTGAAAAAGCAGCTTTTGAAGGGAACCTACAACAGTATTGACGAATTAATTCGGTCGTGACTCGTTTTACAAAACTAATTTATTTCAAAAATCAAATGAAATTAATTTTATTGATTGCTACTAATTATATTAATTAATGTCATTCAATGATAGAATGACATGTAAATGTACAATCTTCCAATAAATACTTACTTGGTAGAGGCACAGTGCCTGTGCCCATGTGAGATTAAAGAAATTGAATGTTCTACTCATTATACCTATATGTATGCAAACCGAGGATTAGACTGATGAAAAATTAGACTGAGACAGATTTAACTAAAACACAAAGTGTATGCTCAATAGCCTAACACAGTCAAGACATATCGCCAATTTAATATGAAGTTTAGTCTTAACGCAATAAGTCCCTCTACGCAACTCTCGACACTTGTGTAGTACAATTTATTCTGGATATCGTACATCACATAGAGACTAGCCGTGTAACCACAAAAATATTAAACAGCGTTTAACCTCAAAACAAACGTCAAATTCCATACACTTTTGTTTTTGTTTTTAAACAGTGTTGAAAAGTGGTTATTTTTTTGTGGTAAGGCCCTAAGGGTTTTACAAAAAAAAAACACTCGTTCAACAGTTGTTTAAATAATAAAATGTATGGGATTTGACTTTGGTTTTGAGGTTAAACTAAGTTTAATATTTTTTGTAGTAACAAGGAACAACAACGGAAAAAAGACGTCCGTTCTGGTTCTAGCCGCATGGCAGAATAGGAAAGTGGTGGGCCGACCACTTTTTCTACAGCTTCTTAGATTACAGAAAACGAAAGCTAGACCCTGGATGTAATACTTTTAAAATCTTAATGGGTCCTAGACCTCACTTAATGTGACAGGGACATGCCTTGACCGAAGGTAATTAAGCTTTCTATTCGCCGACGGTTAGGTTGAAAAATCTTGAACGAGCAAACCCGAGTTAAAACGTGGATTTTCTAAAGTCACTTTGAAATGTTATCGGTCTAAAAAAAAAAAAAACTATACACATCTAATTATAATTATATTTTTAATATACAATAATAATATAGACCATTCAAGTCCCCCCCGAGGGGCAAGGGCCTTTACCCGAATACGAGTAAGATTGAGCCATACTCCACCACGCTGGCTCAGTGCGGGTTGATGGAGGGGTGTCGGGCTAGTGGCCAACCCGACTGTCAGAAGTTATTAAGCTGCCCTATTAGGCCTCTGACCAGCTTTACGACTACTGCCACCGAGAAGTGATAGCAGCCAGTACCTACAGCTTAACGTGTCATGCGAAACACGGAATCGCACGAAACAAATGCCGCATAGAATCGGTCACCCATCCAGTACCCGTCTCAGCTAGATGTTGCTACCAGCACGATCGATTCCGATGTCCGAATACCGCAAGGCCATGGACGCTTAAAGTTATATTAAACATTTCATTTCTTTTGTTCCTGGGGCCGTAGAGAAGATGCAAAACGCAAACATCACTCGCGCGGTACGCTAAGAAAATGTGAGCGACAAATCGCGATATCAAAACATTTCAAACAGAAAAGTCACGATATTTGGGTATTCCATCAGATATCCCTACACCATGCTATCTTGAACAAAATGACGAATCCCAAGCTACCAGACACATTGGGCCAACTATTGGATACAGACAAATATAACGACAACGACTTCTGTGGCGCTTCGGTTGCGGCTCTGCCTACCATGCGAGAGGTCCCGGGTTCGATCCCCGGCTGGGAATACAGAAAAAACCCCAGATCTTGGATGTTTATATGGTTCCACGTCGCTGTGTCTGGTTCCCACGACGCAGGGGTATGCAAGTGTGGTGCCAGAAGCAATGTAGGTGCCTTTACGTAAATGTTTATGTCTATAGCGTAGCGTCACGCCGATCCGTATACGGGGTGGCAGAGGCACAGTTGCTCCCATATTTAACAGCTGGAGACCTGGACCTGGTTATGAGGATTTTGAACCTCATACCATGGTGATAATATTCAAAACCTATAACGGGAACATGTCATCTTTAGAAGATCCCCGCAACCCAGAGGTCAACCAGTAGCCCATCTATAGTCTTCCACGTGACCACAGTTGTCCTTAGGAAAATCAATTAAACTGTATCACGAGGATTATGCGCAGTATAGAAAGAGCTCCGTGGTCTGATGGGTTTCACGCTTGCTTCTCACACAGGAGATGAAGGTTCGATTCCTGACAAATCAAATCAAATCAAATCAAAAATCATTTATTTCCATAGGATGTTGTTACATCACTTAGATCCGTCATTACATTTTTTTGGGTGAGTTCACTAACACAATGGCGGAATCTGTGGAGAAGAGCTCACCGAAGAAACTCCACAGTCGTCGCATCTTTTGCGTTTCCTTTTTTAAATAAAATACTGTCAAATTACAAAATGAATGCTAATTATATATCGAAACAGCCTGTTACTCAAACAATCTATTCCCATGGACATCTGTCCTCTAAGTAATCAGATATCCTATAGTAACCTTTTTTATACAATTTCTGTTTTATTATTATTTTAAACTTGTCTAAAGGTAAGTTTTTAATATCAGTAGGGACCTTATTGTAATAGCGTATACAATTGCCTTTAAAAGAATTACTAATTTTATGTAGTCGGCTTGTACATAAGCAACCAACTTGTCTTTATTTCTAGTATTAAAATTGTGTATATCACTGTACTTCTGAAAATTAGTTATATTTCTTTTTACATACACAAGATTGTCATAGATATATTGAGACACAAATGTCAGAATATTGATTTCTTTAAACTTTTCCCTCAGTGACACTCTAGGCCCTAATCTATAAATTGCACGAACAGCCCGTTTCTGCAGAATAAATATACTATTAGCATTCGCAGCGTGACCCCACAATAAAATACCATAGGTCATTGGACTATGAAAGTAACTAAAGTAGACTAGTCTAGCGGTGTCTACGTCGTCGGTAAGAGCTCTAATTTTTTTAACTGCGAACGCTGCCGAACTCGGTCTGTTCGACAATTTATTGACTGTCTTTTTGGGCATTACTTTAGACGCCAAACTACAAAGGCGTCTAAAGTAATGCCCAAAAAGACAGTCAACTGCACAAGGTCCAATCTCTGTCCTTTTATAAATATGTCTGTAGTTACCAGGTTCACATTGGGTAACACGAATTTAATACATTTAGTTTTCTTTTCATTAATTAATAAATTGTTAACAGTAAACCAGTTCACTATACTAGAGATAGCATTGTTTACCTCGTCATAATTTGATTGCTGTCTTTTAACTTTAAATATCAAAGAAGTATCATCGGCAAACAATACTAACCCATGTTTTGCTTTAACAAGGTAAGGTAAATCATTAATATATACTAAAAACAAGAAAGGACCAAGAATTGAACCTTGCGGTACGCCCATACTTATTGAAGACCCAGGTGATCTTTTCCCATTAACATCGACCATCTGAACCCTATCTGTTAGATATGACTCCAGAAGGCCAAGTGCCTGATCTTTTACACCATAATGGCGTAACTTCCTGACAAGAGTGTCATGATGGACGCAATAAAAAGCCTTGGATAGATCGCAGAAGACACCTATTGCATCCATTGCGTCTTCCCAGGCATCAAAAATATTGTCGATTAGTTCAACACCAGCATCGGCTGTTGAACGACCCTTTGTGAAACCAAACTGAGCAATATGAATTAAATTATTGAGATAAAAATGACTTTGCAATTGATTAAGTATGAGTTTTTCAAATATTTTGCTAAGCGTTGGTAGTATCGATATGGGTCTAAAATTGGTGGGGTCTGATGTACTACCAGCTTTGAATAAAGGTATAACTTTACTGAGTTTTATCAAGTCAGGAAACACACCATTATCTATACATTGATTAAATATACAACAAAGGTGAGGTGCAATACAATCTACAATGGAACTAATAAATTTTACTGATAGACCATGGGCGTCAGCTGTCTTTTTCATTTCCAGGGATTTAAACGCTTTTACAATGTCTTCATTATTTACGTGCCTAAATTTAAAATCTGTTTTACAATCCTCAAAGTTTTGTTTAAGTATAGATTCAGCAGCAGCGGGAGATGAATTTAAAGACTTGGTTGTTGAAACTGGAATGTCCGTAAAGAAATTTTCGAAAGCTTTTGCTACTTCTAGGTCTGTACTGACTGTCTGACTGTTCACCAATGAGATAATTAATGTCTCTTAAGTAAATTATACAGAAATTCTAACGGTGATGGACAAACATCGCGAGGAAACCTTCATTACTCTATAGCTGCGGCGATGAGCTAGCCGCCTGTCACGCAAAATGGAGTATTGAATAACTGACTCAAAGTGGGCACAATTGTGCCTCTGCCACCGCATATGATAAAAGGCGTGACGCTACGTTATGTTATGTTTTATATTAGACACTCTTCATATAAACTTTTGTGGATGTGTAGCCTAAGCATGGCGTCATCAAAGCTCAATTAAAACGCGCTGTTATACAGCGTCGCTAAGACATTTTGCATGTTAAGTTGCTGCTCGCAAGTTTGCAGTTAGTGAAATTCAAATTACCTACCTACCCAATTATGTTGGCATCAACAGTCATATCATGTCATGTCAGTCGTAGTCGTCATTGGCTTACTTATCCTCCTACCCTTTATTTCCTTGAACTCGCTTGCGTGAACTTAGTGCCAGCTAGTACGACACTCCTTCAAATTAAAGTCAAATATCCTTATTACTGCAGATATTTACATACACTAAGCAAACGCCATTTTTTGCCTCTTCTCTACATTGGACCACATTTTTTGCCTCTTCTCTACACTTCTCCACGACTAAGATGAAAGCGCTGTCGAAGAAGGTGATACGAAAAAATAATGGATTTTTTTGGAATCCATTTACTCCACCATGAAGTCATCTACAGATTTGATTTTTGGGTTAACGTTTATTGAGTATTTATTAAGATTTTCCATAAAGGGAAACGCCATTGGATGAAAATTTCTCGATAGAATTTAATTACGAAAACACCTCTAAATTGTTTTATTTTTTCCTGTAATTCTGAAATCCTAACTAATTTCATTGTGGAACTGCGTTCAAAATGTAGATATTATGTATTCGCAAAATCTCCTTAAAAAACTTTCTAACAAAATAGCGTAGTTTATTTTTAAACCAGTTTTCTGTCGTTTAGCGCTACGTTTTTTCATTTTTTCCCGATTCCGTCTCTCTCACACTGCGGTCTTTCCGCTTGGAGTAACGGGGACCTTTGCACGGACGAGGTAGCGCCTTAATAAACTGGAGTGTTAATCCTTTCGCTTCTCTGCTGGCCGGAAAAGAAAAAATAATGACATAACAATTAAGGCAAATTATATGTTGTTTCCCCACAAATGCCCACAATAGAATCTTCAGTACTCTAGGTGACGTCTGTCATATAAGTTCCGTGTTAGGGTGTACCCAAGTTTACAGATTAATGTAAAAAAGCAATAACCTCCTAACCGAACATTAATATGAGCCACGCGGGACTCTAGTTAAATTTAGAATGCTTCCCTTGCGGCGTGAGATAATACCCAGCGGCTCGTTTAAACGTGTTACGGTGTTATGTGGATAAATTTGGAAATGCAACCGCGGCGATGCATCCGTGTGACGATCTTGCCGTATACGTTATGCGGTGACTCAGCAGGTTGCTTACTGTACTTACAGTAGCTTCGATTAGGGTTCTTTACCCTTACGTGGGGTCTGATACCGATCAGATCAGATCCATAGCGTAAATGTGAAATTCCGAACCCCCTTTTGTGTTTACAGTTATCTGTCTAAGACTTTACTGTGAGCCATCCTCGGTATATGGTGAAGGCTTTCTACGTGCAATTTGCCCTTTTGGGCGATATAGTGTATATGATATAAATGGGAGGAGTTTGACTGCTTACCCGATTTTACGAGTAGACATCAGCTGTGTAATTCCGAAGTTGATTGCAACTGCAGGCGACGTGTCGCCGACGCGAGTGAGCGAGACAGCGAGCGCACTTACGTCGCGTGGGTAAAAACATTCAATGTACAGATACAGAGCTACAGACATGTCTGGCCCGATGGCCAAAACGAGAACTAAGTCGCCGGTTTGGAATGTCACTCGAGTGCCATCGACGCTACTAGCGACACCGTCACCGGGTCAGTTAAGTTTGTGGCACTGTACACAATTGTCACGTCTCAAAGTCTATCTCACAATTAGCTGTAAAAAAATAAAAAGGCAGTGATGCCGTTGTAAAATGTATAGTGTACACTCGCTAGTACTTTTTAACGGATAATAAAAGACTCCTGTCAGCAAAAACTATATCTATTCAATGAATATATTAAAATAATAAAAAATAATACTAACGTAACACACAAATATTTCCCGAAATTTTCTTGGTATTCATTGGTTTTTACGTATTGACAAAACTAGAGGTGTTGTGAGGCCGCGCCCACACTGAACATGCGATTTTCTCATTTGCTGTCGATTTATCTAAAGTCTGTTCATTAAGATAGCGCCGCGGCTGGACGCGACTTTCTTTGTGTGAGCATCGGCATTCTGTGACAAGGTACGGCAAGTGAAAAGGCGGGGCGGCCCGATCAAAGGCGATATCGCACGCGCAATATTGTTTCGACTGCCAATATGAATTGTCCTTAAGTCCAAATGAAGACATTTACATGCAATTAAAAATCACCAAAATATCCATTCGGCATCCGGCATCGCTCCATCAGGAAAGACGCCAAGTGAGCAGACTTTACACTGCGACGATTGATACTATTATATACTGCTGGACGATTCGAGTAATGATAGTATGAATTTAAAAAAATAATGTATGCATTTATTTATTAAAGTTTTCAATAAATAATAATTAATAAGTGTCGTGTCGTTTATTCGTTTAAGTCGTATATTATAGATTTTATAATTAAGATTTTCACATTTCAACGTGAAATAACTCCGATCGTTGTGAATAGATGTCATAGCTATTACTGATCCCCATGAATTAGTCCTTTACACAAAATAAGTTTTTTTTTTATTACTTGGGGCTACCAGGTTTCAAACATCCTTAATCTATTCTAAGTATCTTCATTAACTCGGTGTGTCATCGACAAAATAATCGAATGGCGGCGGCGGCCTTCGGTTTCACGTGACGGTAGTGTTTTCCATCCATATCCCACTACTATAGACATCATAATCGTCATCCATGATTTGCGACACCTGCACTGCACACTCGTCTAAACGCTGAAAAGTCCGCGAGTAGTTACCGCTGAGTCTGAATCTTCGCAGTGTGCGGCACGATTTAGATAATTCGATAGAAAATTAAAAATCGCATGCATCTGTGCCGTTCAGTGTGAACGCGGCCTATGACAAATGGAAAAGTGGCAGTTTTATTTTCTGCAGCTAGTAATGGGATACTTTTTACAACTTTTGGTTGAAACGAATTAGTAATCTCATCAATTAATTACTCATCCTTAGTTTTCTTGACATTATTTGACCATAATCATAACAGTTCTTACATTTAAGTTAATAAAATCGGTGGAGTCATACGCATATAAGACCAAAATTCCTAACTACTATGTGAAAAAGAGTACCAACCTTTTAAATTGTTTAAAAACATTTGTTACCAACAGAGCGCTTTAATTACCTGTTAGTCATACGATAATATAACATAATTGGTAACATACATGTGAGCAATTTCCCGCAAGCAAATTTGCATACACTGTTTATCGGCCAAGTACGGGTCGGACTCGGACACGTAAGGTTCCGTACCATCGTGAAATAATAATATTATGTCCGAACGTGGATTCGAACCCAGAACATAAAGATTGGGCAACCCATTTCAAAACAATTGCGCCACGCAACCACGTGATAAGCTGCGAAATCTACGATCACAATTGAATGATTATTTGGTTTGTTACATCGCAAGAGTTGTTAAAAGACGTCTCTTATATGGGGACCCTCTTCAATTTATAAAATCCCGAGTAATTCATTATTTGTAGCCGTAACAGCAAGAGAAACTCAGATACTGTGATAATTTAAACTCTCATACCAATAACGTTTCACGAGTTATAGCACGGTCACGGGCGGACGGACGGACATACGGACAGCGGGGGCTTAGTAATAGGGTCCCGCTTGGCACCCTTCAGGTACGGAACCCTGAAAAGTAGGTATGTGAATGAAGGAAAAAGTCATGGGCATCTGAGCGGAAAAAAGGGGTAATTCAAGTGTGTAAAGCTCTTTTAATAGATGATAATAGTAGCCTATTGGTAAAGAAAGTCAGTTTAGTCAGACATGAATGCATGTAAATAAATAACAAAAATTGACACACAAAATTAATAAACATAATAGTAAACTTGTAAAGTAATGTATAATGAGCTGCTAAGCTATCATTCTAATCGAGAGCATATCATCAATAACCAAAAATCAGAGATCATCCATCACTCATGGCTCATCATCAACTATACTATCAATGAAGACTCTCTACAGTGACAGAAATAACATATCTGGTATATGAATTATATTTGAATAGCTTATGCGAGTATGGTATGTGTAATGAAGTTTTTATTTTAGGACCAAATAGCATCAATGGGATGTGCTTTTGATTGACAATAATGGCAATGATTGAAAAAATAATGACAGTGAAGAAAACTGAAGTACAGCTTGGCAAAATAGAGTAAAATAAATGGGGGTGCCACCATCTTTGTTTGTTGTTGCTGAGAGACAAGTAAATCACCGCTATTGGTAAAATTTACCACTAATAGCTGATCACCCAAACTTTGTTTACAATTTGTCTATATGTATCTATTGTCTGAATGAATCCTTCTATAATCTGCCCAGGGTTCGAAGGGATAATTATCCGTGATAATTATCTTGATAAAAATTGCTTGATAATAACAAAATTGCGTTCATGAACATGAACTGTATTCGAATGTGTATTTCTGCACTTGCTTATAACGGAATGCAACAGATTGGGAAATGAAAAGGCTGGTATACATTTTTAAATATTACAACCAAGCAAACACAACCAAGCAGCAAGATCTTAGTTGGCTAGGATTAGGACCACAAATAACTTCTACTGCAGCTACAGCAGCAACAGAGCCAATGGAAATAGAATCATCATCGGATGAAGATATTCCTATGGCATTTGTGGTCAATCCAATTTAATATAAATCTGATGGACACTGATTTTTACTTTAATTAATGTTAATTAGTGTTGAATTTTAAATAATAATCATAAAATTTATTTGTTTTAAAATATAATTATCTAATTATCGGATGATTATCAAGCAGCATAATTATCTTGATAACTTTGAACCCTGAATCTCCCATAACTTCATCTTATTTTCTAAATAAGTACTGTGGTTTGAACTTAACAATATTACAGATTGCTGGATTGTTTGGAAAAAAATTGTACCTAGAGTAGAAAATATTTGGTTCACATGTTATCTTTTTTTTAAATGAACAGGCAATTCTCGTATACAAAAGTATGTTTCACTTAAAAACGGACATGACAGGACATCAAATCATAAGCAAAGACAGATGAACACAGTACTACACTATGATAACAGTTTCTGCAAAAAAAACATGGTTTCCTCTTTCATGACTTCTGAGAGAAAAATATTTAGCACCACAAAACAATCATAGCAGCAAGCTGAAAATTTACTTTCCTCTGTAATCAAACCAAACATTTGTGTCCAACAATTTCTATCTTCCAATTCAGCTTTTACCAACATCAAGTGATTATTTATAAAATTGAATCATTCTTCTACTGCCTCCTAAATATGATCTGTCTATGTATGACTCATAATAATAAAATGTGTATAACAATAATTCAACACTATCATCAATACTAGTATTGGTTTGACTACAGTTTCAAGTTGTCTGATTGAACCATACTGATTTAGTGGAGATCTAGAAATACAGCTAAAATGGGTAGATAGGTCTATGTATTTCATTTCTGGATCATAAAGTTCTACAAATTAACATCAGTATACTTGAACAAACAAAAACAGGGATGGAAAATAATAACTTACCTAATCAATCATTACATCTATTTGCAATTGTGGTGTATTGTAACTTGAGAGGTATATAGAGGCTAGGTAATCCAACAGAATCAGTATCTTGTATCACAAAATCAAGGTATTCAGATGAGCTGTTAGAAGTGGACAAAACTTCAAGCATGCTAATGATTTGATAAAACCCTATTTCAATATCAATGCAAACAAAACATTTGTTTTGATTTGACACAAAAGTTTTTAATTATAGGCATGATAATATTTTAAACAGATTTTATCTGAGACAAATGAAGTACTATACTAAGAAGTACTATTGTTGGAAAGACTTTTCTAATAAACAAAGCTACCTTGTAATGTAGATCAATATTGTGCAAGAAACAATGTGTGAAGCCATCAAAGAATACCAGACTAACAAGGCACAAGATTCTATTGCATATTTGGTCTCGGCCAATTTGGAGTTAGGTTATATTCTTCTAATTCAAACATTTCAACGCTAGGCTGAGCACACTTTCTACCACAAAAGTAGGCTGAAGTTGCAGGCTTTATTATTATTATTATTTACGCAATGTTGATTATAAGCAAATGCATTTTTGAAACATTTATTACCATCAATCAAAGTAGTATTTTGATACTCATAATTTATATACAACCTTGAAGGAAGACCAAGATCTGAGACTGTAAATGTTATAAGGCTACTGCAACGAGCCAGAGCATCATACGTACCGATATTATAACTTGTCAAACAAGGTATTAATGGTAATATAGTGTAATATTTTGCTGACTATGTAGAAATCTAGGTTTATAGCCATGAGTAAAGATAAGGAATCGTTAAATGACGAAGTTTATAGTATCATATGATAGCTGATGAATGCGTAATCTCTAAATCTCCACTAAACCAGGGTTTCAGGGGTAACAGAATGCGAACATACCTTGAATATGGGTCGGGGGTGCCGTGGCGCTGGCTGGGCCGAGCTGGCCGTGGTGGTGGCCGGCACCACTGCTGGAGTCGTGACATGATCCGCCGGCAATGACTCGGGGACAGTCTGAAGCGTCGGCCGCATTGTGGTCGACATTTTTAACACATCAACACTTAACACCCAGCTCGGTCAGCCACCGCTCGCATCCTCTGACCCTGCCTCGCTCGCGAACGGCCGGCGCGGCCCCCAGGCTCACACCAACGGTGTCTTCTGTCACATAAACACAATCAAGGATTCACGGTGCACCTTTCGTCGCGGCGACGACACGTAACGCGGACTCCCCGACGCGAAACACCCGCGGGCGTTCCGAACGGACGCGTCGAGAACGGATAAGCATACGTTTAGTAATAAAATCGCTAGATTTATCCACTAATCTCCGCTAAAAGTCCTCACATTCTTGAATTCACTCTCAAGATGGCGGATTTTACCTACTCCTCGTAAATGGGCACAAGGCTGACACGAAAACATCAACCGGCGCTTCAGTCGGTCACTTTCGTAAAGAAAGGGTAGAAAAGAGATGGCGATATTTGAAAATGTCTTGTACCTTTTTTCTTGAACGCATCGGTTCATGGCACTTCATGGACCAATAGCGCATGCGCGAAAATATTCTCCGTTGAACGCATATTTTTGCGTTTCGATATTGCATTTAGAGTTTTCGGAGCGTTTGGATAACAGCATAACACTTATATTGACCATGTGCGGATCCATTCTAGTCTACCAACATGATGAAATAAATTTTCTAGTGGCAACATTTCAAGACAAGAATCCTCGCCATTGTGATTTTTATAAAAATGGCTGCCTTGTTGATGGCGATTGTCGAGTGCTTGTTTGTGAGATAATTGTTTGTTTCTTCTATAAACCATGAGGTAAGTTGAATTTCTTTGCAGTGCAACGTTGTCTCGAATGTCTTACAGAATTCAATCGTAAGTTAGTCACGTTTGTTCAGCTTTTAGAGATTTTCTGCTTGTTCATGTTTCAACAACAACGTGCGATGATATCCAAGCTTTTGGAAAAACTGTTGTAGGGACTGTTTATCAGTAAATACGTTCCTTGTTTTCGTTTGCGTAGCTTTTCTTACATGTGATTTTATCATTTAATAGGCTTATAGAACGTCATAGAGACATATCAATATTTGTTGTGAATCCAAGGTTTTAGGGCTCCATTGTTCAGCAAACTACTCCATGTTTTATTGTTTTTTGCTGACATACCTAATGCCTTCCGTTCACATTTCTTACGAATCAAGTATAAATGCACACTTCTCATTAAAAAATGCGGCCTCACAACCTAATTCGCATATTTGTTCACGGCTGTAGACCTTCGGAAATAAATTGAAGTTACCTTATCATTTTAAACCCTTGTAGAATCGCTTCCAATCTCTCAGAACCTCCAGTGAGATATTTTTCCTATTTACCTAGAACATCCTTTATTTGTTTAGCTTCTACAAATTTTTAATACGACAAAGCTGTGTATTTTGGGGTAATAACAACTAAGAGGAAACAAGTCTCACCTGTATGTTGGAAGATAAAATTAGGGGTGCGTTGCAACTTTACTGTGTAGTAAAGTTTTTTGTAGTAGCCTGGCCTTTTCCCCCATGCTACAACGCTAAAGTCAAGACAGGTCTTGAGGTGAAAGTTAATTCAGTGTATATTGGTTGTTTGGGCTCAATATTCTGATAGGTACTGTGAATTCTGATTAAATTAAGTGTTTGAAGTGCAATCTAGTATGAAAATCTTATTTGAGTTGTAGATGACCTGTGTTAGGAAATAAAATTTATATTTTTATAAAAATCTCAAAAAGACATTATTTTTACATTATCAGAGTATCAGAAAGTTGCATCAGACAAAACAAACAGTGATATTATAATAACATACCATTTTTTTTTTAAACAACATATATAAGTGCACATACTGTCAGCGGCAGCTGTGAAGACCCATTTTTAAAAAAATCCCTTACAGCTAGCATGTGGCGGTAAACCCATGCTTTTGTTAAAAACTTTGTTGAATTTCATAAAACAAGTAAAAACCATTTGTTTTATGACTTAAGTGTTGGACTGCATGGGAAAAGATCCCTTACAGTGGGTCTCCACATTTGCTATTGATTGTACATTGCTTCTGGCCCCACAATAGGATACCCTGTGATGTGGAAACCAGAAACAGCGACATCACACATATTTATCACTAGCCAGGGATTGAACCCGGGACCTCCCGCATGGTAGGAAGATACACAGAGGCCGTCATATAGAACAAGTAGTGGCATCCGCCCCTTTATCGACACTCTGACCAAAATATATGCTTATTTATAGTCTTTTTATTACAGATCACATTAACAAGTCACAGGGAAACCATTATCCCCACCCACAGGAAAGCCTTTTTTATCAGAAGGAGTAGTACAACAATGATAACTAACATAAGAATAGACAAATTATACATCTAAGCCCAATAGAAGATTAGTTTTAAATTTAGTTGTCTAAGACGATAAAGCCAAGATGTGGCCGGCATCTCAATACTCACACTCCAATATGAGTACTCAGAATGTGCCCCCGCGGGTTGGAGCCAATGAGCACCAGAATCAGGGCAACCTAAAGACACTCGGCATGACTTCCGCTATATCTATGGCAGGTGAGTTGTTTGAAAACATTTTTTTGGTTTTGAAACTTCCAAGTGCTTTCAAGTTTGAACACTGATTCTATAACACATACCACAGCCTGATAAATAAATCTTTGTTTATCAATGTGCATACATTCGCATCAACAACTTAACTTGAAAAAAACGAGTTTGAAATAAGTTTTTGCAACAGGACAAGAGCTGTCGAATTTGTCAGTTTAGTTTGTTAGTTATGTCATATTAAGCATTCCATTGAGTAACACATGATTCCTTGCTCTTCCAGGGCCCAAGCCCATTGACATTGAAAAGACTGCTGAGCTAAAAGATAGCCTAATCCCATTCAATGTCTTCGAGACGGAGAGTGAGCTGCACCACCGCATGGAAGTCCTTGGTGGTTTGCACCGGCTAGTGAGGCAGTGGATCATGGATCTGTCAGTCAAGAAGAATATGCCACCAAGTGTAGCGGATACTGTTGGAGGGAATATTTACACATTCGGGTCTTATCGGCTTGGGGTGAGTTGGCCTTGTAACCTTAGTTAATAGTTCCCCATTATATGATAAAAATATGAAAAGCTTACAAGATATGCGAAGTAAGTAAGCTTATCATCATCATCATATTGTTTGCTAGGTGGTACAGGCCGCACCTAGATTCTTTGGCTCCGACCTAACTCATATAGGATAAGTGAGAGAGAGAGGTGGCGGCTCGCTCAGAGCCGTGTTTGCAGGCTCAAAATCGGAGTAGATGGCATGGTAAAAAAGAGGCCTATATTCTGCAATGGGGGAATGTGGGCTGATTGATTGATCCCTCACTATGTTTCCACTTCTGGGTAGCCTCCTCCTTTTAGTGCCAACTTGTCAAGTCCTGTGCCAATAGAATCCAGATTATCCTAGCGATATTCATCATCTTCATCAGCCTGTCAGGGAACCCACGGTCCGGAAAACCTCCTCACACATTCAACTATGTCCTGTGACCCGCGTCCATGTTTTTCCGGCTATCCCTGCTTGGCGTCAGACCATCTGGCAGGTGGTCTTTGTCCTCCTCTTGAGCACTGCTCGGCGACCAATCTGGTCCATGTGCCGCTTCCTCGCCTTGCTAACCCCCAGTTTCTGAAAGAGTGGTCAAATGTAATACATGACAATGATGACGGCTAGCTTCCGTCACTGTCCTACTCACGCTTAGAGGGCGAGAGCGGGCGAGAGAGCGCTAAATCGCATTCCTCGCGGGTGCCCCAACTTTGGCTGTAGTAACAGGCGATTAATCAAATATTTATTCAAAATAGCAGAACGACATTGACTGCAATGAGTTTAACAAGTTATCGCAGCTAATTTTCCTTTTGCAACTGGGTCCTCTTCCACTTCCACGTTGGTAATGTGACTGATACAAATGTTCTGTAAAGGTCCACCACCGAGGCGCCGACATAGACGCGCTCTGCGTGGCGCCGCGACACATCGACCGCAGCGACTACTTCTCCTCGTTCTACGATCTGCTGAAGCAACAGACGCAGGTACGTCCGGCACGTTCTGCTGAAAACCAAAATTGGTGGCTACCTTCGACAATTCGCCACTCTGTAAACTTTTGTGATTTCCCTAAACTCGGTTGAATTTGAGATAAGAATGGTGAACGCACACTTATCGGTCGCACCGGACGGTTCGGATTTTAGAATTATTTGTATGAAATCCTATGAAACCTCGCACACATATCCGCGGCGGAATCTCGGAATCCAGTGAACCTCAGAATTCCGTCATCGGAATTGGCGCCGACGATCAGTCTGCATTCTGCGTTCTGAGGCGTGCGACAGAGCAGCGCGCGAGAAGCGTGCAAGAGCAGGGCGGAAGATTCCTTTGGCGCGGTTGATCCGTTCGGTACCGACGGTGCGTGCCGATGCCGATAAGTATGCGTTCACTATAACGAACTTATTTGAACCTATAGCAGAATTTTTTCGTCTGTGCGAACTCGGTCATAAATCATAGGAGCGAGAGAGTGATATCTTATCTATATTTAAGTATCGTTGCCTTTTGGTTACTGGATCGGACTGCGTGACTGGCGCAGAACATTGCAATTTTACTTGTAATTGAAACTAGCTGACCCCAGAGGCGTAGTTCTGTCAAAAGCTATGGCCTGCGGCAGTTCGCTGCCAACACCATCTATCGACTTTTCGGCTGGTCCCTTTGAGTTTTGATTTGTTATTGTCATGTAAACCGCTTGGTCGCCAGGTGAAGGACTTGCGGGCGGTGGAGGATGCCTTTGTCCCGGTCATGAAGATGAACTACGATGGCATTGAGATTGATCTGCTGTTCGCGAGGCTAGCGCTCAAGGAGATACCTGGTAAGACTTCCTTATCATTTATTCTGGAAGAAGACCTGTCCTATAGTGCGCTACCATCTGTGATCCTTCATCGGTAATTTTCGGGCTATCATGCTAACTAGTATAGTAGATGCGATGCCATACGCCCTGTGACGCTGGTTTTCTCTCTCAATGTTTGCATGTCACCAGGTGGGCAGTGTAAATTGAATTGGTGTGTATTAGCACAGAATACTTAACGTACAGAAAGATCACTCCGCAAAGACACTTAAATAAATAGCTACTCTCGCTGCGCGGCAATAAAGCGCAATCAAGCTCGCACCTGCGCTGCCTATAATAATCGCTAAGCACCTACAGAATCGGTTGCCCCGCCCGTGCAGGCTAGATTGCGCCGCATCACTTCGCCTGAGAGCTTCTTTTAATCTGACATCTCGCGATGCTATGCTAAGTGAAATCCCGAGCTTCAGGTCTGCCAGCCAAACGTACCTAAACCGCTGAAAGAGACACCCCTGGTATTAGATTCGATGCCTAATTAAATACTTATGGTATTATATAATCGTTGAAATCGATTGTTCCCACTAGTCCCCTCTAGCCCTGTCCCCCGGGGTGACAGCTGGGATTTGTTTTCCCGATTGTCACCCGGGTGACAATTCGTGCCGTCTGTTCCCTTTGGAAGCTGACTAGAGGGGACAACTGGGAAGTCTGTTTCCCAGTTGTCATCGCGGTGACAAGTGATAAAACATGTAATTTTTCCCCAACCAAATTAATTATCGTGTCCCCAACCAAATTAATTATCGTGTCTTTTTTTTTCCCCATTACGAGGGTAGCTCGAACTTACGTTATTTTTGTATCATCCCCGTTTTTGTGTTTTTTAATAGTAATTACTAATATTTCACCCCAACCAAATTAATTATCGTGTTGTGGTATAAGTGAAGTTTGTGCAGAATCGTTATTACGAAGATCATATACACAAATACTGCAGAATCAGACCTTTAATCACAGGACAAATAACTACAATATCATCAAGTGTCGCCGCCCGCATAATACGTCCGACGTCGACGCAAGCTGGAGCAACACTATTCGCAGTGAGTCTAGTGTTCCTAGGTCATTCCACTGCCCTGAAACCTAAAAAATTCGACAAGCCATAGACAACAGCGACATCTACTTGAGTCCACTCAAACTGCCATCGCAACGCCATCTAGCGAATCTTGCCCGCACCTGTCAGCTGTGCGTCCCACCTAGCCACCTACGATCTCGACCGCGCTATAGATCCTCCCGCTATGATGAAGTGTGGTGGCTGTGGAAAGTTCATCTCAGCAACAGGTGGCGCTGCCTGCTCACAGTGCAAAAGCCATTTCCATAAGCAGTGCGTCTCTCTTAACGGACCTGTCCCTGCCATCTGGATATGCCCATGCTGCATTGCTAAAAAGGGCCGTGTAGCCACTGGCAGCAATACTCCAGTGGGAAAATCTGTGAACCAGCCGAACACCACGACGACGCCACTACAACAGGATAATGCTAACATCGACGACGGCACTTCATATTCGACCGACGTCAGCCTGCCCCCCCTGTCCGCCACCAGCTCGCCGGCACCATCAGCACCACCAGTCACAGATAATATCGACAGCACAGCACCATCAACCGATGGCAGTCGCCTGCACACCCCCACTACTGGGAACTATAATGGTAATAACGACGACGTGATGTCAGCTCTGCTAGCGGAAATCCGTTTATTCCGGTCGGATATGGCAGAAATGCGAAACGAAATGACCTATCTTCGAAACGAGATCCACTCCATCCGCGAAGACATAACATCTTGCCAATCCCAGATGCTTCTAACTGTTGAGAGGGTTGACAAAGCAGAGCAATGCCTCGCTGACTTCCAACAAAGCCTTACTAAAAAGGAAGAAGTCGTGAAGTCCATACGAGCTGAAAATGTGAAACTTTCAAACCAGTGCAAGGATCTCGAGACACGTTTGTCGTCCCTTGAGCGTGAAAATGCACAGCAGCAGCAATGGGGGCGCCTCCAGAACCTCGAGATTACAGGTGTACCTGAAAAGGAAGGCGAATCTGCGACGGGCCTAGTCAGGAAAATCGCATCGCATTTGGGAGTTGAGCTAGGGCCCGACGACATCGAGTTCGCTCATCGTGTACAGCCGTTTCGCGCGCAAAGTGGCCGGCCGCGTGCGCTAGTCGTGCGCTTCAGGCAGAGACTGATGAAGGACGCCGTGTACGCTGCGTCGCGCAAGACCGCACACAGAGACCTCAACAACACGCACATCGGCCTACCCGGGAATGCTGAACGCATCCACGTAAACGAACACCTGACATTACATAACAAGAATTTGTTGAAGCTGTGTAAAGCCAAGGCAAAGCAAATGTCGTATCAGTTCACATGGACAAAAAACTGTCGAATCTACGTGCGGAAAGCAGAAAAAGCTCCCTACATACAGGTTTCCTCGGAAGCGGACCTGAAGAAAATTATTGCATAATATTACTATTACTACTGTGTACCCCCCCTGCTTTCCTATATCTGCCTCTTATTTATTTTAATATATTTCCCGCCGTTTGCGTTCCGTTCCCACCACACATCAACACACATACACACACTCACAAACATGCAATATACACCACATTGATTATAATGACCATGGAGAGATATACTAGGGCAATATTGGGACTCACGTACACTGGTGCGCTAAGTCGTAGCTGTCGTTTCGTCCGCCTACTAGCCTCTGACACGATTGTTAGATGTTTGGATAATTATTTACTGCGAAATTATAAAAGGCAAAAATAATCATGTGTCAATGTTTTACCAGAACGTAAATGGACTTCGGACAAAAACGACAAGTTTTTATAACAAGGTTGCCGCTTTTAACTTCGATCTTATTTTTATTACAGAGACCAAACTCTGTGAAGGTTTTCTAAATGCAGAGTTTGCAGATCCAGACCGGTATAACATTTTCCGGCGTGACCGTGTGTCGGAGACGGCTGGCGGTGGTATAATGGCGCTGTGTGCGCCGGCGCTCGGCGCCCGGCCGCGGCCCGAGTGGGAGCGAGCCGACCACGAGTGTATCTGGCTAACAGTACCTGGGGCCGCGCTCGGCTCCGAGCGAGACTTGCACATAGCGCTCGTGTACCTACCGCCGGATGAAGAACTGCCTGTACGTGTACAGTGCTTCAATGAGGCGTTAAGTGAAGTCACTCAAAATAACTCTGAGGATTACTTCATGATAATCGGAGATTTTAACTTATCCTGCTTAAACTGGGATTCGGGTGAGCCTGTCTGTATGAAGAAAGGTACAACCGAATTTCAAAACTCTGCTATTAATTTGATTAATTTAATGGACTACCTTGGCCTTAAACAGTACAATTTGTTTAAAAATATCAGCAATAATGTCTTGGACCTAGTCTACACAAATTTTCCTATTGACGTACACAAAGCGACCTCCTCTGCAGTTAATGAAGACCGCTTCCACATTTCACTGGAGATTGAGTCCTTTGACTTAGCCATAAAAAACACGCCCTGCACCAGGCGTCTCCGTTATCAATTTCGCAAGGGTGACTATGATGCCATTGATAAACATCTGCGTGAAGCCGATTGGTCAGCCCTTAACGCCGGTACAGTCGATGACGCGGTCTGCATCCTAACATCAAATATTCAGGTAGCCATTGATAAATACATACCTAAGCTTACTACCTGCTCCTCCCGTCAATATCCGATATGGTATAGTCGCTCCCTAATTAACATTATTAAAGAGAAGAGCAAATGTCATAAAATGTGGAAAAAGCACAAAAATCCAATTGACTACAATGCATTTGCTCTTCTCAGAAGTCGTAGTAAGGCTGTGCAGGAGGAGTGCCATCAGGCCTATATTAGGATGGCGCAGGATGGGATCAAGAAAAATCCTAAACTCTTTTGGTCCTATGTAAAGTCTAGGAGGAAGGATGGCTCCGGCTATCCCAACAATATGACTCACGGTTCCAGAATGTTACAATCTGAAAAAGAAACTTGCGATGCTTTTAACACCTTCTTTAATAACATGTTTCAATCACCAGCCAACTCTTATCCGCCCCTTGAACTGCAGGAGCCCTCATACCACAGAATAAGTGCTAGTATATCCGTCACTGTTCAGCAAACTCACAAATTACTACGAGATCTTGATAGGAGCAAGGGTCCTGGCAGTGATGGTATACCGCCACTTCTTATATCGCGATGCGCTGAGTCCCTCGCTGTACCGGTGTCACAAATCTTTAACAAGTCCTTCCATGAAGGGATTTTCCCGGATGCTTGGAAATTTGCGCGCATTGTGGCAGTCCACAAGAAAGGTTCTAGATTGCCGGTAGAGAACTACAGACCGATTTCAATCCTTAATGTATTTAGTAAGGTCATGGAACGTATAGTTCACGAACATATATATAATAACATCGCTTGCAATATCCCCGGCGAACAACATGGCTTCGTAAGATCGAAATCCACAACCACTAACCTAGCTATATTTGTGAACGCGGTTCTTAGAGGTATGGATGACGGGGGTCAGGTGGACGCCATCTACACTGACTTCGAAAAAGCATTTGATAGGGTAGACCACGTTATTCTCATTCGGAAACTGGAGAAGCTGGGAATCCAGGGTGATCTGCTACGTTGGACCGAATCATATCTACACAATAGAAGTCAGGTAGTTGTGATCGGCGAGAATAAGTCAGACCGTACCACTATACCCTCAGGTGTCCCCCAGGGCTCTATTTTGGGTCCATTATTATATGTCGCTTATCTTTACGACATTGCTGACTGCTTTGAGCATGCTAACTTTCTCCTGTATGCTGACGACAAAAAGATTTATATGAACATCAAGTCTACACATGATTGCCTCAGCTTGCAGGAGGATCTTAATCGGTTGACATTGTACTATATAAAAAACCGCATTAATGTCAATTCGTCTAAGTGCAATGTCATCACCTTCACCAGGCGCACTAAGCCTATAACACACAATTATCTGCTTGACAACGCCCCGATTCATAGGGTGAAATCCGTCCGAGATCTGGGTGTTCTGTTGGACTCAAAGATGACATTCGAAGACCATATAGTGGCCATCACAAAAAAGGCGTACAGAAATCTGGGCTTTATCTTAAGAGTGTGCAAGCCGTTCAAGGATGTGAGCTGTGTGCGTATTTTATTCTTTGCCTATGTCCGGAGTATCCTTGAGTACTGCAGCACTGCCTGGAATCCGCGGTATGCAGTACACGAGGACAGGTTGGAACGCATACAATCAAAATTTATCAAACACCTGAACTTTCGCGATTGTTACCGTAACACCGACTATGATACAGCGTGTCATCACTATAATCTACACAGCCTTCGAGATCGCCGCATTCTTTTAGACATGCAGTTCTTGCACAATGTTTATCATGGCCATGTTGACTGCCCCGAGTTGGTCAGCGAGCTGCTGCGACTTAGAGCACCAACCACGCGAACCCGACAAACTTCTGTCCTCCATGTCCCCTTCGCCCGCACAAACTACGCGGCCAACTCCCTCAACTGCCGCCTTCCGCGTACATACAATGACCACTTTGCACATCTCGACATTTTCCACATGTCGCGGGGTGAGTTCAAGCGGCACCTACTGCTACAGCCTACCAAAAGTAATGAAGACGGTGTATAGCTGGGTATTTCGGCTTATCATGTCTCTCATAACTACAAGACCTTAAATATCTCTCACTCGCACTCACACTCACACATTAACATCATAAACAAACACGACGACATAACCTTACACACACTCCACTCTCCTTCCCTCCCATCCCATCACATCCAATATCTTATGTATATCACCCCTACCAATTATGTCTGGCCTATAAAATATAAGTCATTAATTGGCCTTTGCTCAGTTTAAGTTATTGCCTATTTTCAAATGTTTTGTGCTGTTGACTTTGTAACATAAATAAATAAATAAATTAGATTTTAGCCTTTTTATTTGCGATAGAAAAATATTTACTTTTATTAACCTTAATTAATTAAATAAAAATATCAGAAAAGTTACATAGAATCAAATAAAAAAATAAGGTTAAGATTCCTACAATAATTAAACAATCACAGATTATTATTGCCTTAATTAGTACTAATCGTTTTTTTTTTCAGTAATTACATATATAATGTCTAAGTGTACACAGAAAATTTCTACTTTCATATTGCGGAATTTATTTTGTACGGCAACACCGAGTTAGAATTATTTGTTTTAAATGTAGGTAGAATCATATTTTTTAAACTGATGATACATTTCCTACGATAAACTTCGTTAGTTCCGCTTGCTGCTTAGTTACTCACTGTTAAATAACTGCAAATAATGTCCGGGATAGTGCATGTCCCAGTTCGGGTGAATTGAGTTTTGTGATAAAACAAAGATGAGTTGGAAGTGTCCTGCGACGAGCAGGACATCAATTTTTTAAGAAAAAACAGTACAATACTAGTCTTTCAATATGGGAGTGCAGTCAGAGAAGGAAAATGTGTAAAGGGCGTATCAGGATAAAAGTTAGTATCTAAGTGTAGATTTTTAGGGCTCCGTACCCAAAGTCAGTCAGCCTCCAAAGGCAACAGACGGCACGAATTGTCACCCGGGTGACAAACGGGAAAACAATTCCCAGCTGTCACCCCGGGGGACAGGGCTAGAGGGGACTAGTGGGAACAATCGGTTGAAATAATAGGTAAAGTTTATTAATTTTGATAGAGTCACCTTTGATCGCGTCACCTTGCCACGTGCTGCTCTTTTCGAAGAATGCCGACACTCACTCAAAGGAAGCCGCCGCCAGAGTAATAAATAAGACAAGGCGTTCTTAGAAAAGAGCAGGCACTTGGCAAGGCGGCGCGATCACAGGTGACGCTAACAAAATAAACGCTTTAATAATTACTAATGGGATAAAGACATTGTATTGATTTAGCCATAGCTAAATATTTGTCTACAGACTCGTTCGACCTCCGCGACGACATGCTGCTCAAGAACCTCGACCAGAAGTGCGTGCGCTCGTTGAACGGATGCCGCGTCACCGACGAGATCCTGCGGCTCGTGCCAGAGATCGACCACTTCCGGCTTGTGCTCAGAGCGATCAAGCTGTGGGCGAAGCGTGAGTCAATCCATCAATCAATCAGCCCACTGCTGGGTCAGATAACTAGTAGTAATCTCTGTCTGTCTGTTATCTCCCGTCTACATCGCTTGGGTAAAGCTCGGCTTTCGGCCTCCGAAGCGTGAGTCAATCAAAGCCTACAATTACGCACTGCTGGGTTAGATTACCAGTATGGTCTGTTGGCTCTCGTCCACATAGTTTAGATAAAACTCGGCTTTCGGCCTTCGAAGCACGAGTCAATCAGCTCGCAATCACTCACTGCTGGATCAGATTCCATGTACGGTCTGTTATCTCTCCTCCACATAGATTGGGTAAAGCTCGGCCTTGCTTTGTGTCTCACTTGGACGAGTGAGAATTAAACATCAATATTATACAAAACTCTACCTTTGGCCTTAAATTAGTTAAGGATTCATCTCCCATGCATGGAATGCCATTTCCACTTATAGGTTTTGAATTTTATTGCCAAGGCATAAGGTTCAAAATCGCGATGCTTCGCGCGTAGGCGAGGTAATGGACCGGTTAAATTAGAACTAAACATCAAGATTATGCAAGGGTCGGCCTTCGGCCCTCAACGATAAGTCGATAGTTAACAAGGCTCGGCCTTGAATTAAACATAGGCTAGGGACTGTTTACGTGTGTATTTTATTATCATTAATGTCTTGTATCGTATCTCGAGTATCTCTCCATATCGCCATAACTGCGGCGAAGGGCTAGCCCTGTCACGCAAAATGGAGTATTCAATTCTGCATAAACGTGACTCTACCTAATGGGCCGTAGTAATTCAGAAAAGTAAAACCTTTTACTTCTAACATTTGAAGGAAAGGACGAAAATTAAGCATTTCCTTCCTATGAAAGGTAACACATTTCTCTATTCAATATCCCCTCAGACCATTAGTCTCGTCTAGCTAGATGCAGCTACTGTTCAAGTCAAGTTTAATAGCCATTTTTCGTGAGGTAGTCGATGTCAATAGTTACACATTGGGGTGTTTACGGCGTCTTATTCAATGTATGGTCTGTGATTCGGCCCAATCTCTGCGCAGGCCACGGGATCTACTCCAACACGCTCGGCTACCTGGGCGGCGTCTCGTGGGCGATGCTTGCGGCGCGCACCTGCCAGCTCTATCCCAACGCGCTGCCGGCGACCCTGCTCCACAAGTTCTTCCTGGTCTTCAGCCAGTGGAAGTGGCCGCAGCCGGTGCTGCTGAAGCAACCGGACAATGTCAACTTGGGGTTCCCTGTGTGGGACCCAAGGGTGAGTTAACATTTCTGCGCAGGCCAAGGCATTTACTCCAACACCCTCGGCTACATCTACTCCAACATGCTCGGCTACATCTACTCCAACATGCTCGGCTACATCTACTCCAACACGCTCTGCTACATTTGTTCTAACACGCTCGGCTAAATCTACTCCATCACGCTCGGCTAAATCTACTCCACCACGCTCGGCTACCTGGGCGGTGTCTCGTAGGCGATGTTCGCGGCGCGCACGAGATATACATACATATCCCAAGGCGCTTCCGGCGACCCTGCTCCATAAGTTCTTCCTGGTCCTCAGCCAGTGGAGTGCAACCGGTGCTGCTGAAGCAGCCGGGGAATGTCGACTTGGGGTCTTCTGTGTGGGACCCAAGGGTGAGTTAACATCTCTGCGCAGGCCCCGGTATATAATCCAACAAGCTCGGCTACATCTACTGCAACACCCTCGGCTACGTCTACTCCAACACGCTCGGCTACCTGGGAGTCGTCTCGTGTGCGATTCTGGCGGTGCGCACCTGTAACCGAACGCGCTGCCGGCGACCCTGCTCCACAAGTTCTTCCTGCTTCAGCCAGAGGAAGTGGCCGTAGCCGGTGCTGCTGAAGCAGCCGGACAATGTCAACTTGGGGTTCCCTGTGTGGCACCCAAGGGTGAGTTGGTGTTTGGCCACCATCTCGGACTATGCGGGTCGATGCAGTAGCTGTACTCAACTGCTTACGGTATAGCCCTTATTTCCCAGTTTTGTGATAGGAAAATTAGCTGTGACAGCGTGTTAAACTCATTTCAGCCAATCACTTACAGCTATTTTGAAGTAATCTTCGATTAATCGCCTGTTACATATGACCACTTTTTCAGAAACGTGCGGTACGAGTCGGATGCTCTACCGACAACTAAACATTTGATGAGTTTGACGAACACTCAAAGTCATGCCAATACTTATTTGTACTTAGCAGCACTTTATTTGAGATGCTGTGTTTTCATTTGGCCATTAGTAACCCAGGAGAATGAAACGGCCTGGCACTCAGGTTTCCCTCTATTGTTTGTTTCAGGTGAACGTATCTGATCGCTACCACCTGATGCCGATCATTACTCCGGCCTACCCTCAACAGAACTCCACCTTCAATGTGTCACTGTCTACGAGAAGCGTTATCGTCGAGGAGTTTAGACTCGGTGAGCCTAGCCTTATTAAATACTAGCTGGCGTCTTTGGTATTACAATACGCAATGAAACTCTTTGCTTACTAACTACATCGTGCCGATCTCAAACATAAGATCCGAACCAACGCCACCTGTTGGAAATGGCTGAACTTGCCTTACAAATGATTTTTCGAGTTATAGACTGTTTCTTTTCTATGTTGCTTTAACTTCTTTTTATAAAAACCTCTGATTGAGGAGAATAAAACTAAATCGGAATTATACCAAATGACTGACTAACGCAGAGCGATTAATTTTATAAGTATAGATTCTGAGGACAATGAATGATAGATGCATAATGTTTGATTATCATATTCTTATTCTATCTGCTATACATACACAGTCAGGTCATAAGTTCTGTCACACAATAAAAACTTTTGAATTTGGAACGCTGGCCACAAAAAAGTTATTGAATTCGAATTTCGAATTTTTCATGAAAATAAAAATGTGTACTTTTTAAAATTTTCCTCATTTTTAAATATGGAGTCGACAGTTAAAGAAGACCGTGTCGCAGTTATTGCGTTGCATCGTTCCGGTTACGCGCCAATTCAGATTTTCGACTTACTGAAAATTTTTAATATAACCAAAAGATTCGTTTATCGTACCATAAAACGATACAATGAAGACTCTGTGTAGATGACAGGTCAAGAAGTGGTCGCCCTCGCTCTGTTAGGACTCCAGCAGTGATAAAAGCTGTGAAGGCGCGAATTCAAAGAAATCCCATACGTAAGGAGAAACTGTTGGCCCTTCAGATGGGGTTAAGCAGGACCACGGTGAAAAGGGTGTTAAATGAAGACTTAGGGCTCAGGGCATATCGAAGAAAAACAGGACATCGTTTGGACGCTCGTTTAATGGACCTGAGACTGAAGAGATGCCGCGCTTTGTTGAAGCGGTACGCGGGCAAAAAGCATCAGGAAATTCTTTTTTCGGATGAAAAATTTTCACCGTGAAGAGAGCTACAACAAACAAAATGATAAGGTGTACGCACACAGCAGTGAAGAAGCGAGCAACAATATTCCGCGTGTCCAACGAGGTCATTTTCCATCCTCTCTCATGGTTTGGTTGGGAGTCTCTTATTGGGGCTTAACTGAGGTACATTTTTGTGAGAAAGGCGTAAAAATGAATGCAGTTGTGTATCAAAATAAAGTCCTCAAGAACCTTGTGGAACCTGTTTCTCATACCATGTTTAATAACAGGCACTGGGTATTCCAACAAGATTCTGCGCCAGCTCATAGAGCGAAAAGCACACAAGACTGGCTGGCGGCGCGTGAAATCGACTTCATCCGGCACGAAGACTGGCCCTCCTCCAGTCCAGATTTGAGTCCGTTAGATTACAAGATATGGCAACACTTGGAGGAAAAGGCCTGCTCAAAGCCTCATCCTGATTCGGAGTCACTCAAGGCATCCTTGATTAAGGCAGCCGCCGATATTGACATGGACCTCGTTCGTGCTGCGATAGACGACTGGCCGCGCAGAATAAAGGCCTGTATTCAAAATCGCGGGGGTCATTTTGAATAAACTTTATTACCATTATAATCTATGTTTTATTAAGTTCATTTTGCTATATAAATGTTTACATAAATAATAAACATGTCTAAATTATTTCATATTGCACATGTGACAGAACTTATGACCTGACTATGTATTTGATTCAGTGCGGCTGATTTCGAAATAAATCGATAAAAGTATACACCACGTGTAACGGCATAACGGCTAAGGTCGAGCCACCGCTATCAGTAGCTATGATCGTCTATTCTACCTACCCCAAAAAGAGATGTCCCGATTCAGCTGTAAAATTTGTAAGTTAAGAATGATAAGTCCGAATTTCTCTTTCGTTGAGAAGTTCGTTAGGCGTACAATAGTCGAACGAAGTTTGGTTCAGGAAGTTACAGTTTCAAGTTAGATAGAGAAAGCAAGCCGGTATTTCGCATCAGTTAGCGGTGTATTGCGCCAGATCGATCGTTGTTGTATTTTGTGTGATGGTACCATTTATTTTTTGTATATATGGGCGCTTGGAACTTCTTTTAGTGGTCGACCACGATTTGTAATATTTGTTTGGGATATCGTATAGATATCCGTCGTAGTTTTTTACGACGTGAGTACTCAATGATATTTCATGTGCTCGCTAGTAGCGGCTTGTGGTGGTTCCAATTATATAATTAGTTCACGGCAATAACGATCCGAAAAGACCGGTTTACACAATTGCGATTTGATTTTCCGAAATGGGTTTGAACTAGCGGTTACCTCAAAAGGTCCGTAACGTTTTGAAACCTTCAACTCTGCGCAATTTGAGCTGGATGTTATCGAAACGTAGTCATTAGCGCTTTAGGAGATCTAACCCTCACCATAGCGAAGTGAATGAATTCATGAATTCCATGAATTCCACTGACCTCAGCACGTCCTCAGCCAAGCAAAATCATAAATATTTGACTCAGCCTACACATTAGACCTCCAGCGAAATTTACATTTAATTTAAAGATGCAACTTGAATCCAAACTGACCCAAGGCAAGGCAAAACAATCTACCCGGTCCTAAACAATGAACTTTAGACTGTAATTTGATCTCTTCGCGCGTCCCCGACAACACTCAAATGTCAAAATATCAACAGGATAGGTTATCTGTGTTGACACCGATTTAACTTTGTTCTGAATTTGTTATTTCCATCCGCGGAACCTCATCGATCAAACAGTCTCCCTATGCCCTGCCAACCTAGGTTTAGCCGCAACTAAACTCCTGTCTAGCCTAGTCTAAAAACCTAGTGTTATACCACGTCCATTATCGACACCACTCGAAAATGGTTGAGTTTGATTTGAATGTGCTTGTATGTTTAATGACTGTGTGTGTGGGAATTGTTGCGATTAATTAAGCCTTCCCGACTGCTAGCGCGCTAGACAAAGATCACTAGAATGATATTCAGACTACTGATGTCAAACTCGCCATCTCATACCAAACAAACGCAATTGTTTATTTGCAATCAACATAATAGCTTTCTCCGTATCGTTCCATAATAACCTTCCATTATTTAGTTATTCATAATTTATTCAGCGCGCAGCCAAATCGGCTCTGATCCCTACACATCTCGCAGGAATGCGACAAAAAAAACCTGACCTGAACTCTGTTCCTGGAACCAAACCACGCGTCGGCTCATTGCTTTTTGCTACCTTACCCTGAGCTACTCAAAACCCCAAACGTTAAATGACCGATTTTTGTATTCAACGTGTGTACCAATACAACGCGGCGATGGGCTAGCCCTCTGTCACGCAAAATGAAGTATCAAATGTACTGACTCTCGTGTACCATTACAGCCCCCTCCCAGACCTTGAGACACTGTTTATCTCAGTTAAACATGGCGCAAGGATCTCATTACCACTATGCTACCCATGCTTTGTCCATATCTACTCTATATGTACGGACATCTCAAATCATGTACACAGACCGATGAATCTGTCAATTATGTATATAATATTTACACAACTCGATTGAGCTCTCTCCTGTCTTATCTTATTTATCTATCTAACTATACAACCTCGCTTACCCGCAACTTATCCTAATTCGTATTACTATATATATACATTATTATTATTTTTGTTTTTTTTTTGTTTTTGTTCCTTTCTAAACCATGCCAGATCCTTAAATCTACAATGTTGTTACTCAAATTTACAGCTTACAGCTTAATTATATAACTTTTATACACTATCTTATTTATTTACGCCCTTATTCGTCCTCACATAATACCTGGCTATATTTATATTATTGTAGTTACCCAATATCTCATTTGAAACCGGATCTACTAAAGTATAACAGTTCGGATATACCACTGCCGAAATAACATATAGCCCTTTATACAACAATGAAAATTTCCGCATGATTTTATGTTCTTTATTCGAACGCACAAAAGTCTTAAGTTTCACATAATCATCTATACGATAGACTTCTAACTTACGCCGTTTGTCTGCCTGTCGCTTACGTCGTTCACTAGAACTTTTAGAGTTTTCTATCGCTACATTCCGCACCTGTTCCGTATCTCGCACACTATGACCTAATAACCATTCATCGCCTAATTCCTTGTCAATAGTTAACGGTTCCCGCCTACCAAACGCTAACTCATTAGGCGCAAAGCCTGTGCTTGTGTGTTCGATATTATTATAGCAATTCTGAATGTCCGGTAACACGTCGACCCAACTTCGATTACTTCCGCCGCAATAAGTTCTAATTAGTCGACCTAGCTCGCGATTCACTCTTTCTACGCTATTAGAATTTGGACAATACACCGACGTATGAGTGACCCGAATCCCTAGCTGTTTGAGACCAAATTCCCAAACTTTCGATATGAACTGTGGTCCTGAGTCCGTAATTATAGTTTCCTAGACCTATTTCTTCATGTATGTGTAAAATTAGTTCCTCCTGTAGTGATTTCGGATTTACTAACAACTGTACGTTCCGCTTCGGCACGAGAAAATATAACGTATCACCTACTAGCTTGTAATTATCAAACCCTCTCGTTTCCGTATCTACCACCCTACGTCTGATACAACCGCTAATTCGATTTAACCGCTCATCTTCGCTTTGTAATCTCGCAATGTCCCGTAAACTCGAAATAACACTTGCGGTATTCGATGCCTGAAACCAGAATATTCCCGGCTGAACATTCATACTGTCATTCATGCCTCCAGGTCCTGCTATTTGCCTGCTTAGCGTGTCGGCAATTTGATTATCAGTCCCTCGCACAAATTCTATGTCGTAATCGAATTGCTCTAAAAAAATAACCCACCTAGTTACGCGTGCCCCCAATAAAGTCCACGACTTAATGAACGTCAAACTTTTATAATCAGTTCTAATAATAACCTTTTCTCTCCGCAAATATATCTCAAATCGCTTTAAAGTGTATATAACTGCATACATTTCCTGTTCGCTGACAGACCATCTAGTTTGAGCTCCCTTAAATGCCTGCGAACAAAACCCTATAATTCGTTCCTGGCCCGAATCATCTAATTGATAAACATAGCCCCCAATTCCTATAGCGCTGGCGTCGCATTGGACATAATACGTTTTTCCCGCCAATGGCTGACTCAATATTATACTTCCTGAGAATTGTTTTTTTATCTCGTCAAAAGCGCTCTGCACCTGCGCACTCCAGACGAACTTGACTCCAGACCGTAATAAATTGTACAAGGGCTGTGTTAACGTTCCAAAATTTTTTATAAACCTCCTAAAGTAATTTATGAACCCCAAAAACGCCCTCAATTGCCTGACAGTTCTGGGTGACGCATATAATTTAAGTGTTTCAATTTTGTCCGGGTCCATTTGCAAACCTTGTGTAGACAAAATATGCCCCAATAACTTGACCTTTTTTTGTGCGAACTCGCATTTTTTTAGTTTGCATGTGAAGCCCGCGTCTTTCAATTTACTCAGAACCGTGTCCACTTGAGACAAATGCTGATTGAAGTCACCCTCAGTTAAAATCGCCAAATCGTCAACAAAATTTAAACAATATGACCTAACCTCTGGCCCTAAAATTAAGTCCATCGCCCTCGAAAATGAACCCACACTGGTTTTCAACCCCTGAGGTAAAACTTTGTAAACATAACTTCTGCCTTGATATACAAAACCCGTGTATCGTTTAGATTCGTCTGATAATGGTATAGAAAAATACGCATCTTTGATATCAATAACCCCTATGTAATTTAACCGGCGACCCGATTGCAATATCTCACTCATTAAAGGTGTAGTTTCAACTTCCCCAACCATTCCCGTGTTTAATTGTCGTGCATCTAGCAATATACGGACCTCCCCTGACTTCTTTAGTGCACAAGTCAATGGACTGCTGAAATCCGTAGATTGCCTGCTAATAAAACCTATCTGTTCCATTTCTTCCAATCGTTTTGTTACTTTATCGCGATATGCGAACGGTATGGGATAGCTTCGTTTTACGAAAGGCGTTTCATCGCTCATTTTTATCTCATGTATATATTTATTTGTCCGACCTACCCTATCGCTAAACAACTCTGCATGTTTATTTAACACCGGCAATAACTTTGTTTTGTGTTCAACAGGTATTGATGAATTATTCACATATTCCTCTATCATATTTCTACTGGTATCTTGGTTCTGTACTTCCATTGTACAACAGCAAGAATCCTGATTAGGACCAGTACCTAATGGTATTTCACACATCCGCCCGGCGCTTCGTATAATTAGCCTCTTATTACCCTCACACAATAAACTGGCTCGCGTCTGTTGTATAAAATCAAACCCTAAAATTAAATCTTTAGGCACCCTTGTTAATACTAGCATTGGAGTATCGATAACGCATTCACCTATTGTTAATGGTAACGTTACTAATTTATCAACCTTTTCCTTACTGACCCCAAATGCACCTGTGATTCTCAAACTTGGACGATTCCGATACCGATGTATTTCCGTCGGTTTTCCCAATTGCCTGCATACTTCATCGTACACTCTCCGACTAATTACACTGATTTCGCTCCCCGTATCAATCAAACTCCTTACAACAATATTCCCAATACGCACATCTATCTCAGGTAATGTCAATGTACTACATAATTCGCGCCCACACTCAGTCGAATCGTCGTCTCTGAATATAGTATGTAAACGCCTGTCATTTAGATCTCTACAATTCGATCTAGTTTTTTCATCTAAACACACGGCATATCCATGCGCTTTATGCGCTAATAATTTAATAAATTCATTCACACCCACGTTCGAATCCAAATTACACAATTCATACAGTCTATGCTTTTTTTCAATTTGATCGGCTGTCCACCCGAAGCGTAATAAATATCTGAGCGCGAACGACCCGCGCGAGTCCACTAGTTTTTTGAATTCTGACTTATCGCATTATTCCTGTCACTTGAACTTTGCCCTGCCTCTGTATTATCTGAACCATCATTGCCCCTTTGGAACCCTATTGCCTTGAAACTAGCCTGAGGCTGTCTACCTCTACCGCGAAAATAACCGCGAGCGCGCGTCCCAAATCCGTTTCGTGACTTTGTTCCCGCGTTATAATTATTCCTACGACTCACCGCGTTTATATCGTATCGTATTTACTCGCATAGCTCGATAATGCCCACGCATGTAGCTATTCCGCCTTACGTCGTTCGTATTCATTGTCTCCGAACTCTGCAACGCACTTAATCCCCCATCGACATTCCGTTCTAAATGCCGAAGGAACTCGACCGCATTTCTAGCAAAAAACGCTACCTGAATATCACGCGGCAACTGTCTGAAAATCGTGTTGATTTTCTCCGTATCAGTAAACGGTATCGTAAGCTCATATATGCTATTCAATTGAGAGGCAAAGAATTCTTCCATACTTTGACCTTTCTTAGAATCAAACTTCGCAGTTAGGAATCTTTGTTTAATTAATTCCTGTTCATTATCACCCCAGAATACCTCTCTGAAATCTTTTTCAAAATCCGAATAGGTTCGCCATGAGTCTCTGTATATGCTCATTCGAACTTTTGCAATTCCTACCAAACTATCCGTTGCCCATATCAAAGCCCTAGAACTATCGGAGATTAATATAAGCCTTTAAATCTCTTAAGAAAATCATCGGATTTTCCGAACTCCGCCCATCGAATGTCGGCAACTTCTGTGTCATTTTCACAATGCATGATTGACGTTTTTCTACCGATTGTTCAAACGTCTCTAGTTCCTGTCTGTCAGTCTGTCTGTCCGAAGTATTACTTGTACTTGAACCCCGTTCCAAACTGTCTAATCTATTCACTATTTCAGATAACAATTGAGTCACCTGTCCTGACGCCATCTCATTATTTAAAACACTTGTCTGCGAAAGTGAATCGTCTTGTACTACCCGACTAACGTTTTTTCTAAGCCGGCCGGCCATTATTCCTGAACACTAAACCGCCGTAGCTCGTCCGAAGAATTGTGAAAACAATGCCCCTTTTTTTGCTTATTTCTTACTTACAAAACTGAACTGTTTAAAATCGTTTCTACGTTGTGTTATTTTTAAAAGTAACGCGTTAGACCTTGATTCTTTTAGAATATCTAGGTATCAGACTATCTAGGATATCCTTCGGTCTCGGCACCAGAAACTCTGTAACGGCATAACGGCTAAGGTCGAGCCACCGCTATCAGTAGCTATGATCGTCTATTCTACCTACCCCAAAAAGAGATGTCCCGATTCAGCTGTAAAATTTGTAAGTTAAGAATGATAAGTCCGAATTTCTCTTTCGTTGAGAAGTTCGTTAGGCGTACAATCGAACGAAGTTTGGTTCAGGAAGTTACAGTTTCAAGTTAGATAGAGAAAGCATATATGTCCGCAAGCCGGTATTTCGCATCTGTTAGCGGTGTATTGCGCCAGATCGATCGTTGTTGTATTTTGTGTGATGGTACCATTAATTTTTTGTATATATGGGCGCTTGGAACTTCTTTTAGTGGTCGACCACGATTTGTAATATTTGTTTGGGATATCGTATAGATATCCGTCGTAGTTTTACGACGTGAGTACTCAATGATATTTCATGTGCTCGCTAGTAGCGGCTTGTGGTGGTTCCAATTATATAATTAGTTCACGGCAATAACGATCCGAAAAGACCGGTTTACACAATTGCGATTTGATTTTCCGAAATGGGTTTGAACTAGCGGTTACCTCAAAAGGTCCGTAACGTTTTGAAACCTTCAACTCTGCGCAATTTGAGCTGGATGTTATCGAAACGTAGTCATTAGCGCTTTAGGAGATCTAACCCTCACCATAGCGAAGTGCATAGTTCGGTAAATACCGAACTATGAATTCCACTGACCTCAGCACGTCCTCAGCCAAGCAAAATCATAAATATTTGAATCAGCCTACACATTAGACCTCCAGCGAAATTTACATTTAATTTAAAGATGCAACTTGAATCCAAACTGACCCAAGGCAAGGCAAAACAATCTACCCGGTCCTAAACAATGAACTTTAGACTGTAATTTGATCTCTTCGCGCGTCCCCGACAACACTCAAATGTCAAAATATCAACAGGATAGGTTATCTGTGTTGACACCGATTTAACTTTGTTCTGAATTTGTTATTTCCATCCGCGGAACCTCATCGATCAAACAGTCTCCCTATGCCCTGCCAACCTAGGTTTAGCCGCAACTAAACTCCTGTCTAGCCTAGTCTAAAAACCTAGTGTTATACCACGTCCATTATCGACACCACTCGAAAATGGTTGAGTTTGATTTGAATGTGCTTGTATGTTTAATGACTGTGTGTGTGGGAATTTCAAAACTCGCTACTCGAAAGGAATGAGGAGAGGATTAGCCCGCGAATATCCTAAGAGCCAATCCAGGAATCCTATGGTGAAGGAAAAAGGAATTTAGGGTCGCTCCAAGCCCAGACTCAGACTCAGATCAGTTACCTACAAGTTCTTATCTAACGACCCAAGGATAGTTTTGGAATTTGGGGTAGGTTGATATAAAGGATAGGAACCGAGGTATATCTCGGCGCTTCAGACACTCACGAAAATCCACTGTAACTTCGCAATCACAATTCGTATAGTTCAGACGCGTAAGACGGCAGACCAAAACTGTTCAGAATCGTGAAAGACGACTGTCACAGTAGCTAGACGCTGAGACTGAATGCTCTCCCTTCCCCCGCAATCGTATTTATGCACCCCACATGTCTGAAACAAAAAAAAATGGCGTCCTTTGCGAACACGCTCTGCCCAAGCGAAGCTTCTTATCACTAACTACACAGGGTCTAATTTCAACCATGCCATGCAGATCCGCCGTTCTACAAATTGTGTGTACGCATATTCACTATGATCAACCGTAGGTTATCACTCAAATCATTTGGTACTATACACAGATACACAGAATCTGTTGATCGCTGACCATAAAAGCTTGTTGCGATTAATTAAGCCTTCCCGACCGCTAGCGCGCTAGACAAAGATCACTAGAATGATATTCAGACTACTGATGTCAAACTCGCCATCTCATACCAAACAAACGCAATTGTTTATTTGCAATCAACATAATAGCTTTCTCCGTATCGTTCCATAATAACCTTCCATTATTTAGTTATTCATAATTTATTCAGCGCGCAGCCAAATCGGCTCTGATCCCTACACATCTCGCAGGAATGCGACAAAAAAAAACCTGACCTGAACTCTGTTCCTGGAACCAAACCACGCATCGGCTCATTGCTTTTTGCTACCTTACCCTGAGCTACTCAAAACCCCAAACGTTAAATGACCGATTTTTGTATTCAACGTGTGTACCAATACAACAATGGGCTAGCCCTCTGTCACGCAAAATGAAGTATCAAATGTAGTGACTCTCGTGTACCATTACACACGCTCCAAGACTGCTATGTTTTAGATGACATTGAATGTCTCGCTGCACTCTGACTATACTGGATTAATGTATACACCCTCGCTTCGCTCAGGTCCTCTGGCATCCCTCTTCTAGTTAAATTTCTTTCTTAGCATAACATGTTTACTGCATAATCTACAAACCGACTACCTACAAATCAACTAAAACTTCTTTATTACTGTACTTAGCAAACGTCATTTTTTGCCTCTTCTCTACATAAGACCATTGTGGGAGAGGAAGGGGTAATAAACTCCCACAGATTGATTATTAGATTTCTTTTAAAAATAGGTTGTGTTTAACTAATACAATTTTTACAAAATTAATTATTTGTTCTTGATTTAATGTTATCTATATTATTAATTCTTACAAAATATATTAATAGGCAGGAATAAATAATTACAATATTAATAACAGCGAGTTCTTTGTTGAGTTAGATTAACCCCAAACAGTCCCGTTATTTAAGTAATTTTGGACATTGTAATATCACTTTTTAGAAAAAATCTTTTTTATATGTTATATCATTTGCTCAAATGGCAATTTCAAAATCTCTAGAGGTATCTTGTTGTAGTAGAGAAGGCACTGACATTTAAAAGAATTACTAATTTTCGCATAACTAAAATTAACAAACACAAGCAAGTACATCGTTACGAGATTCCCTTGCAGGAAGTTAGAGGCATGCCTGCGCTCAGGTTCAGCCCGTTTACTCCTTTTCACGGTGAAAATTTCACCTGACAGGGGGCTAGCCCATAACAACACAGCGTCACGTGTCTTCCCATGCGGGGTGGCAGAGGCACTGTTGTGACCACGTTTAGCTGGTTATTAAATACTCCATTTTGCGAGATTGAAGCTTTCCTCGCGATGTTTTCCATCACCGTCAGTCAGAATGGCCGTATAATGTACTTGAGATAAATTACTTATCCCATTGGTACATGGTGAGCGTGAACCCATTGTTTATGCTGATACAGTAAATAAATGGCATTCTATTCTATTCATTAGACCACGGAGCTATTCGGAGGGGGCTTCTCATAACCATAATATAATAGCGAAAGCGAAACGAGCATACCAAAAATCCACGATTCAGCACAGCTTGTGTTGTGGTACACTTTATGAAGAAACTTACACCTATAGGTTTGGTTTAAGCTTTAACATAGTGATTTAAGTTCATGTTTAGATTAATACCATTAAAATCTCATTTTCTAAATAAACTCAAAACAATTAAGATAAAATAAATTGTATGGATTGTTTTTTCAATCAAGGTAAAATCAAAAAATCAAGGTAAAAACACCGATTACTGCACAATAATTGCTGTTCATAGACAAGTTCTCCAGGGACGTCGCTTTCACTAGTAAGATTATCATAAAACCCTCCCCTCACAGCCTTGAAGATAACGGACGACATAATGCTCGGCAAGTGCGGGTGGGCGCGCCTCTTCGAAGCGCCGAACTTCTTCTCGCGGTACAAGCACTTCATCGTGCTGCTGGCGAGCTCGGCGGACGCGGACTCGCAGCTGCAGTGGTGCGGGCTGGTCGAGAGCAAGATACGGCATCTCAACGGTGAGGCATAACAACTATTTACACACGATATTTTTTAGCCAAAAAATGTGGAAGTCACGGCCTTCAGCACCTCAAGTCAAATTGTCCAAGTCTCGGCCTTTGGGTTACAAGTGGCGATCGCTGTGGCGTTGCGGTTCGATGCTCTGCCTCCCAAGCGAGGGGTCCAGGGTTCGTTTCCCGGCTGGGGAGGAAGGAAAAAATCCGCAGGTCTTGGATGGTTGTGTGTGTGACGTCGCTGTTTCTGTTGCCGTTGTTGAATTTGCAAGGCTCGGCAAAATACCTAAAAATTAAGCGAAGCCTTCGTCGTCTTGAAATCGTGCAAAGCTTTCGGCGTCTTGAGTTCGTTGACTTTCGGCCTCTTAAATTGGGAAAGGTTCGGCCTTCGGCCTTTCAAAATTGTCCAAGTCTCGGCCTACGAATACATAACATATTACCTATACATGCAGATCGCGAGATTGAATAAAACTAAACTTTTAGGCAACCTGGAGCGGAATGAGAACATTACGATAGCGCACGTGAACCCCGAGTGCTACAACTCTATACCGCTGCAAGCCAACAACGGACAGCCTCTCGCGATGCCGCCAGGTAACGCACCGCGCTATTGTACTACACGCCAAAGTACGTCACGGTCCGGTCACTGTCCTACGGCGTCAGAGGGAGGAGAAATCGCATTCCTCTTGGAAGCCTAGTTAACTTGGATAGTATATCTTTAGGGTGCGTTCGAGATCGTTTAAAAATGACTCCGGGTGACGCAAAAATTACTCCAGAGCGTTCGGAAACAACCCGAGTGAAACCAAGGGTAAACGAACTGTTACCCGACAGTTTGTGAACAGCGTTTTCGAACGGCTCAGATAAAGTAATTTTCGCACTGACTAGTGCGATTTCTATCCCTGGTTCAGCGTCGAGCCAATCAACCACACAATCAATCAATCGCTAAAAATTACCTGACATATGTCAAACTGATTTCCATCTAGAGCCGCGCGGTTATGGCAACAAAAGATAAATATTCAAGTGGGATCGTGCGCTTCAGACTATGATAGAGTGTGAGTTAAGGGGATACCTCGTCCGTGCAAAGGTCCCAGTTACTCCAGGCGGAAAGACCCGGAGTGTGGGACGGACGAAATCGGGGAAAAATAACCAGAAGTCGGTTTTAAATAATAAAAAAAACTGTTAGAAATGTATTGTTGACTTCTGCTTGGCGGGTTTATACAAATCGGGTTGGTTTGACATTGAAAAGTTATCCCGTTTGGGATACACGATTCTCGCGCTAGCGTTCGATAACCGCATTTCATCTCTCTTTCTGTCATTATCTCCATCTCTTTTCTTTCTCTCAGTGAATTTTCACTCGGTTTCGGAACGCACCCTTATCTCCATTGATTACCCATTAATGTTAATCAAATACAAAGGAAATAAAATACTGTTTGTGTGGAACTGAAATTTGGATTGTTAGCTTAATATTCGGTTTTGGCGTCAACGAGACAGCAATACGAGTTATTTATTGCTTTGTCGTGACAATAATAGGTCAAATGTTGTTGTGTGTTGGGATCACTGCATTTTTCACGAAGCATATTAAGTAGTTTGAAGATATTATTTTGCTTTTCAGGAGTGACTATTCCGGAAGAATCAAATGAAGTAAAGAAAAATGACAAGGTAATGTAAATAAGACAACATTTCACAACTAACTATAATGAAGGCAATTGTAGTTTCAAGTAAACCTCTCAAGTAAATAAAAAACAACAATTGTAGTCCATTAACGTCCCCACCAAGGGGCACAGGGCTTTACCCGGATATGAGTAAGATTGAGCCATACTCCACCACGCCACAACCTCTCAAGTATTACATGTTGTTATTTTACTGTTTGATGTAATGTAAATATGTAGTTGGACGCCGAACGAAGGTTTGGTTGCCTCCATGGTTTCGGTTTCGGCCAGAAGTCGGCCGCACTTCGGGGCTTTGCAGCGGTTTCTTGTCAGATTAAATTTCAGTGTGCCGACGATTTATTTACCAAGTACAAGCTAATACCTACTGCACTGCCCCCTTGTTCACTGAATCATATCGACTGAAAATTGTAGAAGTGGCAGTTTTCCTGTCCTTTCCTGTTCCTGTGAAATGCTATATTTTCTAAGCGTTTTTTTTTTTTTAAATTCAATTCGTGGCATTGAAAAAAGCCATCCTTTTCTTTCTTTTGGTGCTTGATGATTCTGGTAATTGTGGGTAGCGGAAACTTTGTTTGGTAATATTTAACCTAAAGTGACGCTTAGCGAGATAATTGTAAAAAGTAAAGATAAATATTTAAGAACATTCTTTAATTCCAATTATCGCACAAACGTGACGCTTTAGGGTACCATATTACTTATATTTTTTTGTATAGGTATCCTCTACTCGTATATCACATTCATTGTGCGCCAAAGGGAAAAAATGGAAAGGGTGAATGCCCACTGAACAGAAAAGAAAATGCGCGGGGGAACGTTTGTCTCGTTCTGTCCTATGTATTCGTTTCTGTTTCGGTGTCGCGTCTCAGTCTTGTTTGTTCAGTGGGCATGGCGTCATAAACTGCATCATTGATTTGGCTGTGGTTTGATTATAATTGTTGTATAAGGAGGCTGTATAGGAAAGCTCGTGACGGCGCGAATGTTGGTTGCAGGGCGAGGTGATCCCCAACCTGTGTTCGATGTGGTTCATCGGGCTGGTGTTCAAGAAGAGCAACCTCAACGTCGACCTGACCTACGACATCAGCTCGTTCACGCAAGCCGTGCACTACCAGGCCGAGAACACCAACATGCGGAGGGAGGGCATGACTATCGAGGTGGGTCTAGCATACTCAACGTCGACCTGACCTACGACATCAGCTCGTTCACGCAAGCCGTGCACTACCAGGCCGAGAACACCAACATGCGGAGGGAGGGCATGACTATCGAGGTGGGTCTAGCATACTCAACGTCGACCTGACCTACGACATCAGCTCGTTCACGCAAGCCGTGCACTACCAGGCCGAGAACACCAACATGCGGAGGGAGGGCATGACTATCGAGGTGGGTCTAGCATACTCAACGTCGACCTGACCTACGACATCAGCTCGTTCACGCAAGCCGTGCACTACCAGGCCGAGAACTCCAACATGCGGAGGGAGGGCATGACTATCGAGGTGGGTCTAGCATACTCAACGTCGACCTGACCTACGACATCAGCTCGTTCACGCAAGCCGTGCACTACCAGGCCGAGAACACCAACATGCGGAGGGAGGGCATGACTATCGAGGTGGGTCTAGCATACTCAACGTCGACCTGACCTACGACATCAGCTCGTTCACGCAAGCCGTGCACTACCAGGCCGAGAACTCCAACATGCGGAGGGAGGGCATGACTATCGAGGTGGGTCTAGCATACTCAACGTCGACCTGACCTACGACATCAGCTCGTTCACGCAAGCCGTGCACTACCAGGCCGAGAACTCCAACATGCGGAGGGAGGGCATGACTATCGAGGTGGGTCTAGCATACTCAACGTCGACCTGACCTACGACATCAGCTCGTTCACGCAAGCCGTGCACTACCAGGCCGAGAACACCAACATGCGGAGGGAGGGCATGACTATCGAGGTGGGTCTAGCATACTCAACGTCGACCTGACCTACGACATCAGCTCGTTCACGCAAGCCGTGCACTACCAGGCCGAGAACACCAACATGCGGAGGGAGGGCATGACTATCGAGGTGGGTCTAGCATACTCAACGTCGACCTGACCTACGACATCAGCTCGTTCACGCAAGCCGTGCACTACCAGGCCCAGAACACCAACATGCGGAGGGAGGGCATGACTATCGAGGTGGGTCTAGCATACTCAACGTCGACCTGACCTACGACATCAGCTCGTTCACGCAAGCCGTGCACTACCAGGCAACATGCGGAGGGAGGGCATGACTATCGAGGTGGCTCTAGCATACTTAAATAGCCCCTTCGTTCTGATATTCCGCCGAGATGTGCCAAGTTGCTACTTACAAGAATGGACTAATTCGATTTTTATTCTTTCTTGTTGCACGTGTGTTTTACTTAAAGTGACTTCGACTTTATCAATTAAGTATTTTTTTTGTATCAAATATTGTAGATATTTACTGGAGATGCAACGAATATTCGGCAACTATTCGGAATTCGGCCAATTCGGCAACTTTTTCTGTTATTTGGTATTCGGCCGGCCGCAGTGCTGCTCAATCTAAATAATAAGACTAAGTGCAAGTTTATTCTATGCAATTTTCCTTATTCTAATTTATGGGAGCGACAAAATAAATGTGTGCATAGAATGTACATGCACCCATATAATATAACGTAACATCGGCATAGTGATGCTGTATTTCAGCGTCTTTCTAAAGAGAGAAATAAATTTTGGTAAAGCTTAAAAAAATATGGAAAATAATGATATTTTTACTAATGGTATTAGGCTAGTATTAGTACAGCGTCTTTTGTTTTATTGTTTTTTGTAATTTTTTTGTTAAATTAATTTTATTATGCAATAAGTCGGAATTTTATGAAAAAAAAAAACATATTCATAACTTAGGGAAATTGAGATATGGTCATGCTGTAGAAAGTTTTTTTAATTGAAAATGACTTCCTCTACCTCCCTGTTACGTTTGATCCTCCACTTTTGGGCCACCCTGTATAATGTAGCGCATTAATGTTCCACACCAAGGGGCATGGGCTTTTACCCGAAAACGAGTAAGATTGAGCCATACTCCACCACGCTGGCATAGTGCGGGTTGATGGAGGGGTGTCGGACTAGTGGCCAATCCGACTGTCAGTTTCAAGCTGCCTTAATAAGGCCTCTGACCAACTTTACGACTGCTACCACCGAGTAGCGATAGTGGCCGGGACGCGTCTTTTGAAAAATCCGTGGCGTACAACGCTGGGCTGCGTTGAGTCCTACGTGTTTTTCAGAATTTCTAACCGCCCGAAAAGCCAGAGCGCTGCAGCGCGACGCTGCGTTGTACCACACGGGGTTTTCAGCGCTCACATTTAAATGGTTATATTTTTAGTAATACAGCCTATTAGGACCACAACTTAGACACAAAAGTTACGAATAAATGTGTCTTGACAAGATTAGCTTGCGAATAAAATATATACGGGTTTGCAACGAATCTGTCACCCGCGACTGTAAAACTACCTACATTTTATGTGCCTCTTTTGGCATCGGCCAAATACGTGGCTGAATGTTCGGTATACAGCCAAATCACTATTCGTTGCATCTCTAATATTAACATTTACCCATTTGACCATGGTGGGAGAAGCAAGGCGAAGAAAAATCCCTTTTGATCTAGTTATATTGCTTCTGGCACCCACTAGGATGCCCTGTGTCGTGGGAACCAGAAATAGCCCACACATATAAAAATCCAAGACCTGGGAATTTTTTTTTCATGTCCCCAGCCGGGAATCGAACCCGGGGCCTCTCGCATGGTAGGGAGAGCCACAAACGCGGCGCCACAAAGTGATTATTAGATCTTTTAAAAAAATTAGTTGTGTTAACCTCTCCGAAACCCGGCCGCCCGATTGCTTCTGGCACCCACTAGGATGCCCTGTGTCGTGGGAACCAGAAATAGCCCACACATATAAAAATCCAAGACCTGGGAATTTTTTTTTCATGTCCCCAGCCGGGAATCGAACCCGGGGCCTCTCGCATGGTAGGGAGAGCCACAAACGCGGCGCCACAAAGTGATTATTAGATCTTTTAAAAAAATTAGTTGTGTTAACCTCTCCGAAACCCGGCCGCCCGGCGCCAACCAGCTCTAATCCCAGGCATACATGAGCCCGCGCGGCGCGCGCGACTTGACTGACATATCAAGTGATTATGTCTGAATGGTAACTCTTAGAACTATGAGAGTTGTACATCTGAGTAGCTAATGAAACCCTCTCTTACTCAATGCGAAGAAAATGTCACTGTGGCCTTAGTTTATGTTTGTACCGACATCAGAATCACAGACTTCTAATAAAATGCTCCCTCTCGTCACAAATGTAGTCGACATGAGTAAAACACAATAAAATACACATTTTGTTTGATACTTTCGTAATCTACACAAGATTACCTTTTGAAAACAATAAAAACATTAGTATGTTCTGATATAAATTTATCAATATTTCAGCGTACGAAGATTTCATGAAATACCGGTCGCAGTGCGCGAATCATACAAATCTTGTGAAATTCCTTGTGAAGAGATTAGAGCACCTAGCGTTATATTTCTTAGATTCTACGATAGGTTAGTTGTTGAATAAGAGGAATACAAGTAGCATTTACCACTAAATCATAAATAATTAGTGTGAGTAGGACATGTCGCATGAAAGCATAAAAATGGGTATGAATCAACACTTTGTATTGTCAAGATTAGGCAATATGTGATTCCTATTAATCTAGAATTAGCCATTCTAATTAGACAAACTAGGCTTTCTATCAGTGTATCATACTTTACTACTTACCGTACAAAATTCTATACAAACTTCAATGCAAACATTCAAATGTTTACGAAAAGTGATTTTTTCGAGTCACGTTTGCAGCGTCTTGAATGAATGAAATGAACAAAAGACCATACCGGAAATAGAGGATTGGCTCATTGGCCGTTTTTACACACTAAAACCTTGCCAATACGAACACAATTGGCTAATTCATTCCGGTCTAACAAAAAAAGGTATCGAGTGCGTGTCGGTACGCTTGGGTCAATAGTGTTTGTTTACGTTGACGTGTCGGTACGGTTGGGTCACGCAGAGGTTAAACTAATAAAAAATATATAAACTTTTAAATAATATTTATTATTATAAATAAGGCGCGGCACCTGCGCCGCAAGCAGCTGCACCAGTACCTGTCCCCGTCGCTGCTGAAGCGCGAGCGCAGCGCCTCCGCCGGCAAGCGCCGCGCCGCGCCCCCGCCGCCGCCACCGCCCGGCCCACCGCCCGCGCCCGCGCCCGGCAAGAAGACCAAGCGCGCCAGTGAGAGCAGCGCCAGCGACGTGGAGGGGCTGCCGGGGAACAAGGTGGGTGTATCATCGTGAAGCGTCCGTGGCATCGTTCGGGTAGACATCTGGCCGAGACGGTCTCTGGATGGCTATCCTTTCTATGTGACATTTGTCGGACGCTTCCGTGTTTCGGATGATACGTTCAGATGTAGGTCCCGGCTACTATCGCTACTCGGTGGTAGTAGTCGTGAAGCTGTGTCAGAGGCCCTGATATGGCAGTCCCGAGTAGTCCCGACAAAAGCGAGTCCTTCATCGTCGTTTTGTGAAAGATGTCAAATGTCTGAACTGAAATAGGCAAGTAGAATAAAGCGATAAATCATTATGATAAAAATTGGTTGCTAAAGATGCGGTATTATTAGCGCGAGCCATTGCATCGCGTCGCGCTAGCAATACGCGTGCAGGTGTAAAAATAAAGGCACAGGCATAACCGCTGAACGCCTTTAAATAATGTTTTATAATTTTCAAATTAATGTTAATATCTCTAAAAAACAAAGCAAACTTAAAAATTCGATGTTATTATTACATTCCAATTTCCCTTTTTGATCTAGTAACCTTAAATGCAGAATACCAATGACGGCATTATACCTAAAACGATGGTGTGCCTTGCAAGTGGTATGCCATAAATGGAGAGATTGCCAATGAAGAAAAATACCTAAAAAGTGAAATTGACTTAAGAATCAGTTTGTCATAAGTGGATGCCTACAAAGCAAAATGCCTAAGCTTAAATGCTTACAAAGATAAATGGCTAAGTAGCTAATTGTTCTGTAAGCAAATAGCCATAGAAGTAGAAACCTGATTGGGACTAGAGGTGGGCACGGGGTAAAAACTCTGTGGTTAAAAACCGGTATTTACCCGATTTAATTAACCCAATACCTGAATAATTTATTGTACACATACATATTTTTTATTTATAATTGACCATACAATGTCGTCGCTTCGAACTCTTGGCCACACCAGTGTGATGACAAGTAATTTATTTCATCGTGGTCACACCATTTTAAACAAGATCGCACAACTGAATTTGACTACTTTAGACATCTGCCATTACTCTTGACAGGTGCTACTGTTTTGATGATTGTCAAAAGTTGTAAAATATGTAAAAATAAGTCACCTGTCAATGGGGACCTTTGCATCTGATATGGTCCGGGGCGCTTTATTTTTTTAGTGTGTGTGTGTGTGTGTGTTTTTGCATATTTAAGTTTTGTACAATGCAGTTGACTGATTCTGTACATTGATTTATTTTCATTATAATTTAGCCAAACATAGCCTAGATGTAGCCTGTCAAACATAGTAACAGATATCAAAAGTAGTGAAAGATATCAAAATATATAAAAAACTCAATAAATCTAATCTTCTGCGCTCCCCGCTGAATGTGTGGTATCTGGACGATGGCACAAAGAATAGAATATAAGTGAGATCTGTCCAAAGTAGTAACAGATGTCAAAAGTAGTGAAAGATATTAAAATATATGAAATCAGCATGGATTCCGTAGCAGCATGTCTACTAACATCTTGCTTGCTATATATCGGATCTGCAAGAAGAGGTTGATAAAGGCCGACAAGTGGACGCTATATGTACCGACATAAGCAAAGCTTTTGACAGGGTCGACCCTTATTATCTTGTAAAGAAGCATTCCAATTTCGCCGTGCATGAAGTCATGTTGAATTGGTTATCCTCGTACCTATCAGATCGGTCGTAGAGAGTGGTGGTTTGTAGATACGAATCCAAACAGTTCAAAGCAACTTCGGGAGTTCCTCAGGGATCACACCCTAAACTGTATATAACATTTATCAATAATCTAGCAGCAGAATTACATCCTTGTAAGTTTTCCTTCTTGGCTGATGACCTGAAAATTTACAGAGTCATAGAACAAGCGTCGGATGTTTTTCTCCTACAGCATGAACTAGATACGGTTTACAACTGGACGGTCAAGTACAAATTACCACTTAACACATATAAAGTTCACTAAGAAGTTACTGCCAGTTCTCTCCACATATCAAATAAATGGCTCTAATCTCGAAGAAGTTGATGAAATCCGGGATCTGTGAATTATCCTTAATAAAAAGTTAAAGGTATTGTCAAAAAATCCCTAAAAATTTTGGGTTTCTTTTGGCGCAACTGCAAGTCTTTTAGGACACTATCAGCTCTTAACATGATTTACTTTTCACTGGTTCGTAGCTCTCTGGAGTATTGCTCAAGTATTTGGTCTCCTCATTATTAGTGTCACATTAAAAGAATTGAAAAAAACAAGAGATTCCTTTTTTTGTACATGTGCGATGCATCATCAATGTGGAAATGTCCTCGTCTCAGTGGATGCAGGCTGCGCTGCCCGTCCGGTATGGGGGTTTAGGTGTTCAGCGTTTACAGGACATACCTTCCACACAGCTAGGCACACTCTTACAAAATGACTCTACGTGTGGCGGTCTCCTTGCGCTTGGGTTGCACTATCTGCCAGACTCAACAGCCGATGTGTTTGTGGGGCATGGGTGGGCGAGTTGGGTAGCCCTGGCCTACATTGTGTAAGGAGCGCTGGCAGGTTTTCGCGGCACCACGCAATAAATGACATTGTCCGCAAGGCGTTAGTTTCGGCTAACGTTCCGAGTGTGCTTGAGCCCCCAGGATTGTGCCGTTCGGATGGAAAGCGCCCTGACGGCCTGACCTTGGCTTGGGAGAGAGGGCGTTCTCTTTTGTGGGACGCGACATGCGAATGTACCTTTGCAGCCTCCCATTTTGCATCGACTGCGGCCTGCGCTGGTGCCGCGGCCATATCGGCTGCTAGACTGAATTGTCTCAAATATGCCGCTCTCATGACGAACTACATTTAAAAATTGAAAATTGTTTATTAGGGAGTTGGGACGCCGCCTGAGGGACAAAGGTTTAGAGTCCGCTCTGGGGCATTTCTTATGCAGAGGATTTCACTGCCAGCGTTATTGGAACCTCTGGCACGGTAATTTCCCGGGGCGGTTTATTCGGATAATTTTATGTTTTGACATTTTATATTTCTTGATTGATGTTTAAATGTATGTATTATTAGCTATAAATCTAATATTCAGTAGTACGATCTTGTTTAAAGTGGTGTGACCACGAGGAAAATAAATTTCTCGTCATCACACTGGTGACAAAATGGTGTAACTGCTATTGAATAAATGGGAATATAAAAAAGGTACTCTATTCCCACTAGTAACATTAAAAATGAAGTTTCAAAATCATGTAACTGGTTGGAATACAATTTTCCCAGTAGTTACATCAATGTATTATGCAAATTATAAAATTCTAATTATATTAAGTTATACCTAGCTATCGTTCTGTGGGTATTTCAACCTCTTTTTGGACAAATATTCCCACCAAATATTTTTTGCTCTAAAGTACAAAACCAATGAAAATTTGTATATGCTTATGACCAGTAAGGGGTTAAAACTACTTATATACCACCGATGAAGGGACCGTTGCCCCTACAGCTTGCTAACAACTTCCCAGTCAACAAACGTATTAAACTTACAGCGTCCTCAGTCTTTTTGTATTTCATCAATCTGCTGTAGAGGAAATGTAAATTATGGCAAACTGCTTCTCAGTCAATTTCACTTTTCAGGCTTACTGCTTCATTGGCAATCTCTCCATTATGGCATACAGCTGCAAGCTGAAGGAACACCATCTTTTTAGGTAAAATGCTAACTAGATGAAAAGGGCAAACTTCGAACATCTCTGAAAAACAAAGCAATTTGATTTAACCCCAATTCTAATATTAGTCGAGATGACATTCTATTCGAAATTAAGTATCAATGCCGCAATGCCTGTCGTAACATGCGGTTCCTGGACACATCATAGATAGGTTATAATATGTGTGTAGAGCCATAATTAGGCATTAAAATACTCGTCTGATGTCATAAACTCACGTATTTTAATGCCTTTCATTAAGGAACAGTCACATAAACTACTATTATAATCACCCACAGACGGACGAAGTCAGCATGTTGTCCTTCACGGAAGAGGACTCCAACTCCTCCAACGTGTACGAAGTGAGTCTCCAGAATGCGGTGGTGGCCGCCGAGCGGGAGTCGGGCCTCGCGTGCACGTAGTCGAGCGGGAGTCGGGCCTCGCGTGCACGTAGCCGAGCGGGAGACGGGCCTCGCATCGACGTAGCCGAGCCTGGCCGAGCCGGGACTGCGCGACCGACAGTGACGACGGAACTCGCATGAGTGTTGCACACGGATTCTCAACAGTTGTATAGTGATAATAGTGTGAACGTGTAGCGTGCGGGAAAATTTACGGATTTAACAGCCTACCTAATGTCATGTTTCTGTCGCTAGTTTGGGAAATGACAGCAACTAGAGCGGTTAGTAAAATTGGATAATGGGACCGGATTGAACTTTTATGTTGCGGTGACCAACAATAAAACAGTGGCGACCTTAGGAATTTGGACATTTGTAACTAGATCTGTGGTCCGATAAGATAAATCTCTGCTGACAGCGCAATACGGGCCGCAGTGACATTGAAGACGACAGGGACCTAAAATACAGCGTCCAAGATGAAGAAAACTGATTAAATGCTGTTTAAAGACGCTGGCTCAATAGTGCTCTAGAATTCTCTATTATCAGTAAAGCACTTTATTTAAAGGGCTGAAAAAAATTAATGATTGAATCCGGTCGCCTCAGGGCTTGACAACTTTCGATCAAGACGGAAGATTACTGAAAATCTCCTTCGGAAGACAGTGTAAGACAATTTTATGTCAGATATTTTCTACAATACACTTTTGATAATACTGAGACTAGCATTAGTCTCAGAACTAGTACTACATATATAGTCAAAGGGAGTGACTTAGATTTGTGCAATTTTCGGTGTCAAGTTGAATGAATGTGGTTTGCGATTTGGGGGTTCGAGATATCGATATTTGGTAAGTGATTCTCGTTTCCTAGAAAGTGCATTTGTCATTGAAATACTTTGAATAACAGAGACGATTGCATCTGAGGTTTATTTTTGTAGACAGGTGCGTCACTTGTAGCAGTTTGTTAAAGTAAGTACCTACTTCATTTTCTGGGAGTTATTATGTGGTTCCTTTTTTGGTACCTCCAGAAATGACATTAGATATTTTCTACTGGGTCACCTTAACTGTGCATAATTTGTGTACTCTTAGGGTAATATAATATACCTCTGTACAGGGTGTAGTCATATTTTAGGGGATTGTTAGGAACATCATTCTAAGAATCTTCCACTATCCCATGGCGGGCGTCTTATACGCTTTCGCAACGCAGAATTTGCATTTTATTACTCGCGAGACGTTTACCTCAGGCTCGCAAATTTCGATACGGCAGCCATCGTGCCACTTTACTTGTTTTAGACAAAATGGCTCCGCCATGAGAAGGGATGACAAACCGATTTGATCAGAGCAACTTTATACTTCATCTCTATGTACATTTTGGTACAGGCGGTCAGTGTATGGGCATGTGAAAAATAAAGTTGCTCTGATCAAATCGGTTTCATAGTAATAGTTACTTAGAATGATGCCCCTAACGACCCACTTAAATATGACTACAAATTTCTGTTACTCCCTGTTTACCTTAGTATTTAATTATTATCACTAAGTGGCAACTGGAGTACAGGAATATTGAAAAGTCCCCGAATATGAAATGTCGTAATGAAGACAAGAGTGTGCCTTTCCCACCTGTTTTGGGAAAAGGAGTGTCGTTTCTTTGTATGTTTTTAAAATTAAATGCGTATGAACTAGATAGCTTATTTACATCTCAGATTTATGGGTTATAATCAGTAAAAACGTGATTTAGCTAGGGGAAATACGACCTGTCTGAAAAACACACTTTCGTATCAGTCTGTCTAAGCGATATTTTTGTGTATGAAAGTATTGATTGATAAAAACAAGTGCATAAGTAAATAAGAATGATGATGGATATTGATATAATTATGTATAAATCTCTTTAGTTATCATATCACCGAGATAATGGAGATTGGCAACTGACAGCCAGTTGCAGAAACGTTCATTACATTTTAAGGCCCCATTAAACGCTAAAGGACGAAACGTCAAACGTGTGAACTGTCATGGACATTATTTACTCAGAAATAAGAAAAATCAGAAATGAACTGGCTCGCCATTTGCGTTTAACCTGTAAACTTGGGTACACCCTAACACGGAACTTTTATGACAGACGCCACCTAGAGTACTGTAGATTCTATTGTGGGCATTTGTGAGGAAACATCATAAAATTTGCCTTAATTGTTATGTCATTTTTTGATTCCGGCCAGCAGAGAAGCGAAAGGGTAATGGGGCTTTTAAATTTAAAAATCGTTTCTGTAACTGGCTGTTCGTAAGTTTAATTTAGAATAGATGAAAATTTAATGAAAAAATTGCAAAAAAATATAAAATATCTTATTTTGAAGGTCCATTGAGTTAGTAAATATTGTGAAGACTATTTTACCATCGGGGTTTTTACATGCTAGAGAGAAATGTCGGTTGGTTGCAAAAAATATTCAGGCATGCATGCCTACTGTTCAAATCAGTTGTGTGGCCACTCTCTAAACCACACATGAACCCGATAGGTCAAGCTACATGGGGACGAAAACTGTCAAGTTAGTTACAAACACATAGTAAGTAAGCAAAGTTTCGTTCATCTGAAGTTGTAAATTAATCACAGAGTCGGCCGGACCGGGCGAACTTGCCTTGCGCGTTTGCACGCTTATTGCCAGAAACGCAAAATGCACATAAGAATTCTATGTAAAAAAAATAAGAGATGCAAAACAGAATATCACGGCAGCCGGCCGGCCGGGCCGGGCGAATTGGCAAACCTGTCGTGCGCGTTTCCACGCGTAATACCAGAAACGCAAAAAGCAAAAAAATATTTCTATGTAATATAACAAAATATCACGCCTTTTCCCAGAGGTCGTATATATGATACTATTGTTTTTTTTGGCATGTGACACTATTTTTGATAGGTGTCGCTGTCAAAATGAGCGTCACCTGTAAAAACAGTGACATCTGTCAAAATAGTGACACCTGTCAAAAAAATACATATGTTTCTTCTAGATACCGGAAGTACTGTGATTTGGACCGAAAAATATTTCATGTAATACCGCGTCATTTCTGAAACTTGACATTGGCAGAATCATCAAACCGATGGAAGCCATAGCGATAAGAAATAATATTATTTCAAGTTGTGCCTCTGCCACCCTCTCTGGGAAAAGGCGTGATATTCTGTTTTGCAACTATCTGAAAACTTAAAAGTCCAAACCCCCCTACAAAACACTGCACAAATGTATTTCCTGGCATTTTCCGTATCTGATCTGGCATACTGCGTGTCTGGCATTATGGCGTGCAGACGGTCCTGCGCACTACTTCTGCATCCCAAAACTCGGCAATGTGTGCGTGTGGCGGCGTGTGTTTACATGAAACGGAATGTGGCTGTGTGTGGCGCGCCCTTTTTATGTCGAATACCGGGCGTGGTTTCGTTAATCAGAGAAATTAATTGTCAATATCCATAGAACTTTGCTGTTGACAATGTGACTAACACTGAGTTGCGTATTGCCCATAGACCAGGTTACATCATCAAAGTGGTAGGTAGTATTTGTGTTTGTTAGTTGATGAAAGATTAACTCACCGCATTTTGTTATAGATTATCCCACCTCAACCTCAGTCCCAGTGACCAGTGAAGGACGGCACTTGGCTCACTCATGTAAGTTTTGCTCAAAACCTTTTCCATACAAATTGTTTGCAAGGAAAAATTTACCTATCCTGGTTTTACGTTTGTTTTCGTAATTAATGTTTTGCTCTTTGAACATAAAGGAAGCTACAAGTTTGGCAATTGAATGTAGAAATTATGGCAACATTTGCAGACTACTGAGTGTTTCTTGAAATAAAATATTTTATTTCAGCTACTGAAACACGCAGTAGACCTCTATGATGTCACTTGCGTTGCCGTTCTTATTTTTTACATTAAATTGCCAAGCTGTAATTCTCAGGTAATTTAAATTGCGTAAAACCGTTTTATTCGTACATACGAATTTCTTTACAACGCATTTCCGAATGGGTCATGTATAATCCACAGCAGTTTGTAAAATCAAGGGAAACTAACAAAATAAATCCATTGTTCATCTAACCTATTAATAGTCAAATTCCCATGCGCCAAAGGACCATCATTTTCTTTAAGTCAATGTTGCACTGCCTTTCGTTTATAGATTACTGTCGATCAAATTGGTAATTCGTTACAATCATGGAGAAAATGAGAAGGTTAAATGCCCCAACATTATTACGAAAACATCCTGTATGTAGTTATTTATATTTTTGTTTTTTCTTGCAAATAAATAGTTTTACAGTACAAAGTTATTTTTCTTTCCACTTGCCTCAACTTCATAGTCTACTGCCAACCTGAAAATTAAATTCTTTTGCCATATATCCAGAATGCAATCGATTAGATAAAATATGCGCTTCCTAAAGTTTAATAAGAACGAAGACTATAGATTCCATCTAGTTGATAAGACGTAAGGTGTTGTTTCTTATAAGGACCTTCAGTAATATTTAAGTTGTACATACGATAGCCAATTTGATTATTAAATAAGAGCTCGACCTATATATCAATTATAAACTATAAAATTGAAAAAAAAAATGAATAAATGTAAATAAATACAAAATGGATTTTTAGTTTTATTTCTGTAAAAAATATAGTGACATAATTAGAAAATTTAAATACTTGAGTTTTCTTCTTAAAATTCAGAGATGCGTTCATCTGAAACAAGAAAATTTTATTTTATTTCTTACATATTTATAAATACTTAGGCATCATTATGCCTATATAGTAATACACTAGTGAATAGCTAGATCTTTACACTAGCGACTTCTACCATGGTGACTAGAGCTACACTGGTGACTAGAGCTACACTGGTGACTAGGACTACATGGTGACTAGAGCTATACATACATACTACAGACACGCCCCTCTCAATTTACCAAGCTAGCTAGGATGTCGATCTATATAGCGATGCTATGGTAATGGACACGATATCTATGTGTCTAGTCACTAGGGTGCTCTAGTGGCTAGAAAACTATTCACAATGTTCCTGACTCCCAGCGCATATATCACTGCACCATACTGGTAAGGACATCATTCTGTATGGCTATCACTAGAGCTATACACTCTTAACCCACTTGAGTGTGTTTGATAAAACAATCAATTTTGTTTCATAGGATTTGAACCTTATCTTAAAGGTTAAAGTACAAAATCGCGATCCAATTTTCAAAAATCCAGTAACATCTGGGTTAATAGGAGCTGAAGTGACTAGAAATTAATACTAGTGACTAGAAATTTATACTAGTGACTAGAAGTGAGCTATACACTGTACGCGATTGATTATAGTACTTTTACACACGATGTACTTTTTTTTTTTAAAGTATTTTTATTTTCATAAGCTTAACTTAACTACATTCATGCAAAAATCACAAAAACCATCAGGATTTATCAGTGATTGGGAGTTCGGAACTTATATAATTTTTATTTGTAAATTAAAAATAATAGGTAATCATGTCAGGCAAGTAAGCTGCCCATATCCATAACTATTCCTAACATCAGGTGGTGTTCGTGGTCGGTCCGCACCACGTGGTCCGCACACACAACACGCACCCGCCTGCCCGCATGTGAGGGCCGCCCCGCGCCCGCGATCCACAAGAAAAGGAGTAAAATTGAGTGCCTACTTACTTAATAGGTTGATATGTTTAGTTAGTTGATACTTACTAGGGTGCTCTAGTGGCTAGAAAACTATTCACAGTGTACTTTACCTGACTCCCGGCGCATATATCACTGCACCATACTGGCAAGGGTGTCGTTCTGTATGGCTATCACTAGAGCTATACACTCTTAATAAGAGCTGTACACTAGTGACTAGAACTTTATACTAGTGACTAGTAGTGAGCTATACGCAATTGACTATAGAAAGATATACAAGATGTACTTACTAGGGTGCTCTAGTGGCTAGAAAACTATTCAGTGTACTTTACCAGACTCCCAGCGCATATATCACTGCACCATACTGGCAAGTGTGTCGTTCTGTATGGCTATCACTAGAGCTATACACTTTTAATAAGAGCTGTACACTAGTGACTAGAACTTTATACTAGTGACTAGTAGTGCGCTATACACTAGCGACTAGTGAGCTATACGCAATTGATAATAGAAAGCTATAAACAATGTACTTACCTAACTGCCAGTGGATAGATCACTGCACCATGCTGGTTAGGACGTCGTTTTGTATGGCTATGCTCAGTTCTGGTATGGACACTGTCTCCGTCCGCCACACTACGTCACGGTACTTGCTGTTTCGGTTACGGCGCTTATGCTCTTTGAGGTGCACCTGTAGAAGAATTATAATGTGATGACATACAGGATGGATCAGAAGTGAGTCTCATTTAGGGCAAGGCTAGAAAGCGATTTGGCACAAAACTCGAGACATTCCAAAAAATCTCTATATCTTTCGGGACTCAGAAGAAGTTATGGTGGCCATCAGGGGGTTACTATGTCTTGTCCCGATTCAATTTAGGTCCCGTAAAATTACCGTGAACGTCTTAAAACAGTCTTGGTATTTTGTAAATAAAGCCCGTTATTGCGAATTGAAATGAAAATGGTTGTCATTGTGATTTTCTTGTTTGGAACCTAATCTGATTCGCTAGTCAGTTTGTGGTAACCCCTCTTAGTTCTGTGGCATGTTAGCGATAGGACAGTGAGTCAAGTTACAAATAGTAGAATCAACCCTGGGAGTTCTTGGTTCCTTTCTTTCGGCGATAGCGTGGTATTTAAGTCTATCTAGGATTCGAGTAGCGTCATACGCACTTTAATTTTTTGATTCGAGGTTTAATATCTGCACAATCTATGGACCACTGAGGAAGAGATAACTTTGTCAACACCATATACATTTATGTCGAAAGTGATTCAGAGAATAGTGTTGAATCGCCTTCGTAGTAGTGGGCCTTAGGGAGATTTAGATTAGTCAACTAGTTTAATAAGCAAGTTGCCACAAGAAGAGTAGCGCCGTACTCAGTCATTTAATAAACCAATAATCTGATTACAAATTTGAATTTACTGAGGAAATTTGCACTTAACGCATTGACAGCCAGACCACCCAGCAACTATTGCTCAAAATTGCTCAAACATCACATCCTATTTAGGAACGCTCGATGCCCCGAACAGTTAGAGTTGTTCAAAAGTTACCAATGCTCGGTGCCGTTGAACACCTATGCTTGTTCGTATTAACCAGCGCTTGGTGCCGAGAACACGTCATTCGTAGAAAAGCGAATCCCGACTCAGGGTGCCGCTCGACACCCAGAGTTGTCGGGGTTGTTCTTAGTTCATACCAAAAAATGAAAAACGTCATCCCATGAAAAGACGTCAGTTTGACAGACAGTCACACCGGGCCGTTCAGTAACTATGTATGTGTGCGTGTGTGTGTGAAGCGGCCTATTACATGTATGTAATATGTATAATAGCCAGGCAGGTAGAACCACGGCCGGTGTAGAACTTTATTTTCATAAAAAAATCAGAACAAACTGGTGTGGTGGTGGAAATGGGAATAAACCATTTCCTTCCAATTGAAAGGACACGCAGAGTGGTCAGAGGCACTGAGCAAAGTAATAGATCAGATCCATTGTTCAACTATAAGTGACCGGGGCATCTAGTCGAGTATGGTTGACAACTAGAGTGTACAGAGGCATTGAATGTGTTAAGTCACCTTTTGCCTGCCATACTTCAAATACAACAATTGGCACTCGCACGCCAAACATGTTTGCTGTGCTCCAAAAATACTTAATTAATGAGGTCTCCTTTATTTAAACAAAATGTTTCGGCTGTGGCACGACGTTCAGTTGGCGGCCAGAGCCAACTGTGGCGGTCAAAAGGTTAAGGAATTAAGATGCAAGACAGCGAGCGCAGTTCGACGCGGGAGAGCGAAACAGCGGCAGTTACATACTAAGTTCGCTGTCTCGTTCACTCGCTAGGTAAACTTGGCGGCTATGCACTTGCACCTTTAATTGATTGGTTATGGCAGTAAGAGTTACCTTCTCGATTCCTAGTTGAATCATTACACGAGTCTCGGTATGGCAGTAAAAGTTACCTTCTTGATTCCTTAACGAATCATTACACTGGCTAGGGCAAAAAGAGTTACCTTCTATAAATCGTTAGACGACTCTGGGTGTGGCAGTGAGAGTTACCTTCTTGATGTGCGAGTTGACGCACGACCGCAGATGGAACAGCGCCGGACACAGCGGGCAGCGGCGGCTCGGTGCGGTGTGCGCGCAGACCGCGTGGCTGTTGCGCCGGTTGGCCGACACGAACGCGCGCCCACAGATCTGGGGAGTTCCAAATCGGTTCAGCCGTTGCGAGAGTTGCAGTTATTGGTGGGGAATTTACGAGCAGAGGAGCCTATCTCTAAAATGAGATTCCTTCCAGGAAATATTAGCAGAACAGGACAATTTGCGCAACAGGACAAATTTCTGAGTTAGGTGCTACTTGATTGCCGACCACAACTATGGTTGACGTGTCGCCTGAGTGTGTGAGCGAGACAGCGAGCTCCTATGTAAGAATTGTAAGAGAAAGGAACCTGTTGATTGGTTGATGTTCCGCCTCACAGTCCGCACGCACTCACAGCAGCAACACGTCTGCTGCACGTGCGGCCGCTCGCTTTTCACGCAGGAGATGCGGGTTCCAATCCGTTGCTGACCGTGTATCACTAGCGCTCTTTCACGCAAAATGGAGTATTGACCAGCTAATCATAGGTGCAACTGTGCCACTGCAACCCCGTATGGTAAAATATGACGTGAATGCTGTAGATGAGGAGTCATGGTGGTGATAAATCTTACCTCACACGGATAAGGTCGTTCGTTAGTGTGAAGTCTCTCGTGCCACATCAGCGACCGTCCGTCCACAAATGAGCGCTCACAGGTCTGCAAACAATAGATAGTACATGGCTATATATTTAAAATTTTCAAATTTTTATTTTCAATAAAACATATCTAAGAACCATTATGAAGGTTAACCTTCCGCTGACCCTCAAGCGCAAGCTCATCGACATGTGTATCCTGCCTATCCTAAGCTACGGCGCTCAGTCATGGTCTTTGACCGAACTTCAGAAGTCCAAACTCAAGGTTTGCCAGCGAGCAATGGAGCGCAGCATCCTAAGTGTTCGTAGGACGGACCGCATAAGGAACGCCACACTGCGCTCCTTAACTGGCATCGCTGATGTGGGTGCACAGACCGCTAAGCTAAAGTGGAACTGGGCCGGCCACGTAAGTCGCATGCACCCAGATAGATGGGCGAAAATCGCCACTAACTGGGTGCCACAGGACGGATACCGGCGCAGAGGCAGGCCTAAACGGAGATGGCGGGGCGACCTCGACAAGTTTTTGCCGGGGTGGCCGGAGGTGACACAGACCAGGGAAGTGTGGACGAAAGAAGGGGAGGCCTTTGCCCAGCAGTGGGACACCTTAATGGCTAAATGAAAAAAAAAAGAACCATTGCAGTAAGTCCTGAACCACTTGAAATCCTTCTACACATTTGACTGTTATTTCTAGTTAAGATGATTTCTTTCAAACTACTAAATCGATTTTAACAAAACATATCTAAGAACCATCGCAGTGAAGTCTACTACCAACTCCACAAAACCGCATTAAGTCCGTCCACACGTTTGACAACTATTCCTTGTCAAGCTGACAACTTTCGAACTGCTGAACCGATTTTAATAAAACATACCTAAGAACCATCGCAGGAAAGTCTACATTTACGGAAACCCGCATTAAAATCCGTCCACCCGTTCGACCGCTAGGGTGCCACGGACAGACATACAGACACACCGACACTCTTCAAACCTATAATACCCTGTGGGCTAAGGTTGAAAATATGAGGGAGGAGTCAGAACGAAGCAGACGGAAGTGTTAAAAGGAAGAACAATTGGAAGGGCCACTTCACTTTTCCGCTACGATACGCACAGGCGACGAGGTTTTCCATTGTCTCTCGGAGACTAGTCGCCACAGAGTATCGCACATACATTTGAGTGCAGGCTCGCACGCTACGCCAGCGGTACCCTGCATTCTAATGTACGCGAGATACTTCGTGGCGACTAGTATTCGAGACTCACGGTTGCCTATGCGTATCTTACTCGTAATGGGAAAATTAGAAGCCGGGGATTCCCTTAGTTAGGAAATCCTCCGGAAGCCTTTATAGCTGCGGGTATGGGCTAGCCACGTAAAATGGCCGATTAAATATTATATGGCTAAACGTGGTCACAGGTGTACTTCTGCCAACCCGTATGGGAATAGGCGTGACGCTGGCTCATGTTGTTTTTATTCACATATATATGTCACCGTAAGATTGTCAAAACCGTTAGTTGATAAACTCGTAAATATTTCTCTCGTTAGTTGGTCAAATATCGACAGATGGTAAACTGTAGCTTTGCCAGAGGCAATTATAAGGAGAGCGACATCTTCGGGAGTAAAGTAAAAGGCTTGAGATGCGCGCAAATACTAGACTAATTTATTATAGGAAATACTAAGCTCGTAGTTTTGTAGTAAGTATATACAACTTACTACAAAACTACGTGATGAATATAAATATACCTTATCTGTGACGGTCGTCAACTTATCTTAACATTACGTGGAAATATGACTAACATAGTCGACCGGCACAGTAGCGTACTGCTTACTATATGACGCGTTAGTTGATAAACAAACGGGTAAAACCGTTAAATAGTGAGCTGATTTAAACTTGAATTGCAAACGAAATACCAGGGCAAACACTGCGGTAGCTTAGGTGAAGACTAGAGGGGCGAGCGCAATGTAAGAAAAGAACAAAATAAACGTAAATTCTAAACCCTGTCGGTCTAGTTTACTATCCATCGATAGTTGATCAGCTAACCGCGTTAGGTTATAAACTAACGTGTTAGTTGTACGGTATGGAACCCTAAAAAGTAAATCCCGAATGTATTACCTTGCATTTGAAATCGCCCGTGTGTACCCTAGCATGCCTCTGCAGCGCGTCATCCGTCTTGAAGGTCTTGTCGCAATGTGCGCACGCGTGGCGCGCGGCGTGTGCGCTATCGATGTGCATAGTGAGCGCATGCGCGGTGGCGAAGTGGCGCAGACAGCTGCGGCAGCGGTGCCTGCGGAATGGTTATGATATAACTTTACTTTAGCCTAAACTACGATAACATGGCGCGCGCCTCCAATAGAAACAGTTATTTATGCAACAAGAGAGCAAAGTTGATTTTTGCTGCGAATGCTTGTTTGAGTCCAGAGTTAGCGATGGATTCTATATTTAAATCAAGAGGGTAGCGAGTGATTCTACATTACAATTCTGAGTGAGCAAGGGACTCAAGGCACGAGATGCAAATAACTTTGGTCTAGTGTTGGACATAAAGTCGCCGTCAATAGAAATTGTGGACTATGTAAACAAACCGTTTTCTTGAGAAAACCTTGGGGTTCTGTCACGGAGTCTCACTGAACATTATTCCAACTCATGTAGCATCAAGTCTTGCCTGTTATTCACTGTATTTCATCATGAAATATTCAATAATCACCAGTTAATTACGGAAAATCATAGAATCAATAATCAATTCTGTACTGCGTCGAGATTGCTGTCATATTTTTTTCTCATCGAAGTCTGTATTGTCTTTGAAAATTAGTGATGTACGAGTATTTATTTATTTTAATTTTATTTTATTGTATTTGGGACATCAACAGCAAATAATATAGAAAAGTTACAATATTAAACAATACAAGAATAAAGCCGATTACAGATATCCACAGAAGATACAGAAAAAAAGTAGAAGAAAAATTTATATACGTATATTCAACATGCAAAAATATTTGAATGACTATCGTCTATTTGAATATAAACCTATTTTATTCGTTGCTATTTATTCCGTCATTTTGTCAGTTCATTTTGCGATTTCCTAACATTGTGAAATTTTTGATTGTGTCACTTTCATTCTCAGGGTGCGATATTTTAATCACATACCCATCTCAAGATAGTTCACCTATTCATAGACAAATACAACATAGCGCTTTGTTTACATACTCCACAATTCCTATTGACGGCGACTTTACAACCTTTCATCTCAGCAATGAGAACATACCAAATAAGGGAATGAAATAATACAACTTTGAAAAATCAAATAAAAAACATGACGACGGCTGCGGTAGTGGCTCTGCCTACCATGCAACAGGTCCCGGGTTCGATCCCCGGCTGGGGATAAAGAAAAAAAATATGAATCCCCAGGTCTTGGATGTTTATATATGTGTGTGACGTCGCTGTTTATGGTTCCCACGACACAGGGTATCCTAGTTGGGGAAAGAAGCAATGTACCTATATAAATGTACAACAACGTTAATGTAAAATAACTTTAATTGTAATTTTTTATGGTTAACTTCGAATAAATTACAGTCCGGAATATCTAATTATATATTATTTATTAATTAGAATGGCTAGGAGATAAAATAAAATAAGCTCGATTATTTGGAAGTATCTGTGACATTGGCGAAATTGCCAACAGCTAAAGAACATCGAATTATAACTCGATGCGCGTTGGCTGTTTGCGATTTCGCTTATGCCCGCGGCGTTTAAAATTAAAAAGCTACTTTGTCTCACTCACTGAGCAAATTGCAACTTTGCACACCGTTTACTCGCAGTACAAGTCTTTTGTTCAAGCTGCTGAGGTGAAATAGTACATTTCCCACGAGTTTGCAAAAGCTTATTTACGAACCGAGAAGTTCACGGTACGAGCCGAAGGCGACGGTCGCAGCGAGGTTCGTAAAAAGCCTTTTCGAACGAGTTAGGAATATAAATTTTCCGCCTGAGAACCCAAAATCAAGCGGCGAAGATGCTATTTTTAGCTCAGAAACGGAAAATGAACTTTGTGTCATTCATTATACATAAGTCATTTTGGATTGTCATTGGCGCACCATTATATCGTAGTTTATCTCTACATTGCTTCTGGCCCCACACTAGGTTAACCTGTGTCGTGAGAACCAGAAACAGCGGCGTCACACACTTAAACATCCAAGACCTGGGGATTTTTATTCTTCCTATTCGAACCCGGGACCCCTCGCTTGGGGGGCCGCGAACCGCAACGCCCCACAGAGGTTGCCATGTCTCTGTAATCCAAAGGGCACAAATGACCCACAATCCATGACTCTGGTTATTTTACATCAGCAATCTGTGGGTCACAATTCACAGAAAACTTTCAGTCCAATATAATAACGCCTCCAGGACGTGGTTGGGGCTGCCGCGCTTTTGCAGTGCTTTAGCGATGTGTGCAGGCGCGCGCACGGATGGCTACCACGCTGTAATGAGGATGAGAGCTGCATCATTTCTGGGCAGAATGTGCGGCAGTGACACTGGTATCCTAAAGACGTTTCCAGAGAGACGGGAGAGCCAATACACCCACCAGTGGATAAAAATGTAAATTTTATTTCTAAAACATTTGTATGGGTCTAGTTAACTGAAATAAAAATGTAATAATAATAGTAATAAGTAATTTGTCTGTCAACATAAATGCTCAATTATCGAAACCACAACCGAAAATAGGTGGCAGGCTTGTATGGGCTAGGTAGCTAGGTAGGTGAAGCTCAACTATGTTCATGTCCGTTGTCCATCTAGGTAGGTGAAGCTCAACTATGTTCATGTCCGTTGTCCATCTAGGTAGGTGAAGCTCAACTATGTTCATGTCCGTTGTCCATCTAGGTAGGTGAAGCTCAACTATGTTCATGTCCGTTGTCCATCTAGGTAGGTGAAGCTCAACTATGTTCATGTCCGTTGTCCATCTAGGTAGGTGAAGCTCAACTATGTTCATGTCCGTTGTCCATCTAGGTAGGTGAAGCTCAACTATGTTCATTTCCGTTGTCCATCTAGGTAGGTGAAGCTCAACTATGTTCATGTCCGTTGTCCATCTAGGTAGGTGAAGCTCAACTATGTTCATGTCCGTTGTCCATCTAGGTAGGTGAAGCTCAACTATGTTCATGTCCGTTGTCCATCTAGGTAGGTGAAGCTCAACTATGTTCATGTCCATTGTCCATCTAGGTAGGTGAAGCTCAACTATGTTCATGTCCGTTGTCCATCTAGGTAGGTGAAGCTCAACTATGTTCATGTCCGTTGTCCATCTAGGTAGGTGAAGCTCAACTATGTTCATGTCCGTTGTCCATCTAGGTAGGTGAAGCTCAACTATGTTCATGTCCGTTGTCCATCTAGGTAGGTGAAGCTCAACTATGTTCATGTCCGTTGTCCATCTAGGTAGGTGAAGCTCAACTATGTTCATGTCCGTTGTCCATTTTCATCTTTGTTCTTTTTGTGTGTGTTATCTTGTTAATGTTTCGGATCTATGGAGTTTTTAATATCTGAATAAATGTAGGGGCGATGGGGAAGCAAACTGTCAAATTAGTTCAGTAGAGTTCCAGTCACGTAGAAGGCACTAAAAGCCCTCCGGTACGATCGGTCCACTTTCCCTATCGGTCCACATTTCCTATCTGTCCACGTTCCTCATCGGTCTACTTTCTGCCTAAAGGCACTCACAAATTCAACTCCTTTGAAAAGATGTCGACATGTGTCACTATTTTTGACAGGATTCATGATTTTGACAGGTGTCACAATTTTTGACAAGTGTCAAAATCATAAAACCTGTCAAAAATAGTGACATCTGCCAAAATAGTGACAACTGTCAAAAAAAGTGACATCTGTCAAAATTCATTACGGAGTTTAAGTTGTTTGTGTCTCTGCCAATCGCGCCAAAAATTGACGAGGTAAGTTTACGGATCGGGAAATAGATGGATCGGGAAAGTTCGCCATTTGCACAAGTGGACAAATGGGAAAATTAGACCATTCGGACAAGAGGACCGATAAGGAAAGGCGACTGATCATACCGAAGGGGTTAAGGTGACTATCGTCCGTGCAAAGGTCCCCGTTACTCCAGACGGAAGACCCGCAGGGTTAAAGGGACGGAATCGGGGAAAATTTACAAAAAGTCCCCAAAACAGTTATACAAATTATTTTACTTGGGACTTCTTTTGAAAAGCAGATAATTAAGTTGAAAAAGTGTCGATTTTGGCGATATACCTGAGGTTACTTACCAATAAATCACAGAGAAGTATTTAAAGAAAATATATGCACTTTCGTTATGCAAAGAAATGAATTGACAATATCAAGTTATCCGTATAAACTTAGATAAAATCTAGTTAAAAACCTGAGATTAACCTCCGCGAATCCGGGCCGCCCCGGCGCGAAACAGCTAGGATCCGCGGCATATTTTGAAACTTGTACGATTCCATCGTGCATCGTCAGATATTTGCTGTTTTCATTAATTTGTAAGTTAGAATTATCGATCAGTTCCCATTCAGACGAATGGGAACTTAATTGAAGGTGCATGAGGCTAGACTTAATGAAAATAATCTACTCACACAACGCCATCTTGCTTCTCACTGCTCTTCAAAACGATCTCATGCTTCTTAATATGCGACTCAAAACTCATTTCGCCCTTATAACTCTTCCCACAATAGAAGCAGGTATACTTCTTATCGTGCTTTTTGTCATAATGCTCGTTCAAACTGTATTCGTCTGGTAGTATTTGTCCGCAGAGTTCGCACACATGAGATCCCTCCATTGAGACCGCTTGTTCGTGTCTGCGGAGGTGGGATATGATGGTGTCGCGTTTCTTGAAGCTGGCCAGGCAAATGTCGCACGTGTAGATGTTTGTGTGGGCCTGCAGGTGGGTGTGGTATTCTAGCTGGTCGAGTGTCGTTAGTTTGCAGATCTGAAAACGTTAAGGTGAATTCGCTTTAGATTATTCATGAATAAATTCTACGCTCAGCGTGGCAGCATTTGGGTGTTGGGGTCATAAATAATGTGTGTCTATCTCGCTCGCACTTACTGCGGCGTAAGTGTAAAGTAACTACGAACAAGGCTTAAGCCTTCTTGCAGCAAAATAAGTACAACACGGTCAAGTTACGTCCCTAGTCAAGCAAGCCAGGTGTACAACTCAACATGGACGCATTTACATACATTACGTTCAAAACACCATTTAATCCTTATGGGCATGATGTGACTGCGAGAGAGATAGACAAAGAAATTATGTATGGCCCCAGGACTCAAATGCGCGACGACAGTATGGTACTGAGAGCCCTATACCTCAGTTCAGGGGTAACGAGAAGGTTAAATTACCATTTGAGCAATTTAAAAACCATATAAAAGCGACTTCATCAAAAAAGGGATACTAAAATGTTCGAGATTACTTAAATGACGGGATTGTATGAGGTTATTCTAACTCAACACAGAAGTTGCTGTTGATAATTGTGTAATTATTTATTCCCGCTTATTATTTATTCTAAGTATAAATATAATATTGCAAGAATTGTATTAGTTAAACACAACCGATTCTTTAGAGATCTAAAAATCAATCTGTGGGAGTTGCTTAGCGCTCCTTTCCCCACTGTGGGAAAAGGCAGAGAAGATGTAGAGAAGAGGCAAAAATTACTTGCTAATATAAATATCTACTAGTAATAAAGATATTTAAATTTGAATTCGTTAGTAGGTAATGGATAAAGTACGTACAATAATTAACGGAATTAGCTGGATAGGTATGTACATACTGTACTGAAATAATGAATAACTTTACACACCTTGCATGTATAAAGCTCCACATTATGCAAGGACTTCATATGATCCCTCAGTTTGGACATGAACCTGTATTTTATAGGACAAATCGGACATTTCCTGTATTCCATCGGCAAACGTTTCTTTCTGATCTTCGGCCCGAGCTGTTGTTCTTGTTTATCTGAAGCTAACAGTATCAAGACCGCATCATCGTCATCTGTGTCGTCATTGGTTTTTATTTTAGGCATAGCAGCAGCAACTCTTTTGACTTTAGTTTCCAGCTCTGAATAGTCTTCTTGTGTTTCAAAATCTGCTTTAACCTCGAATGTTTTTAACGAATCATTTTCCGTGTATGCATCGGCATCACTATCATACATGCTTTCTAATTCCACTTGGGCTGAACCGATTCCATCAAGATTGAAGTTAAAAACTTTTGCTTCAGTTTGAAATACAGGCAGTGTAATACACACAGGAAATGTTGCTATGTTATTTCCTAATATCTCTTCTGAGCTTAGGATGTCAAGATTTTTGTCAAGCTCGGCGACATAGAAATTGAGGATTGCTTCAGTTCTCTGGCATGTAAGGTGGAACTTGTAGGCCGATGACGCCGTGATGAAGCAGTCAGAACATATACAGTAGTTTTCTGATGGATGAATCTGAAAGTATAGGCATGAATGACTATGATATGTCAGTCTGTATTTTAGAACAGGGGGAACTACAGTCCAAGTCAAGTTTAATCGCCATTTTTTAGTATGGTAGTTGAAAAAGAAGGTTGAATATTATCAGCTTTTTATACACAGCAAATTTAGCTTGCCACCTTGCTCTGATGACGTTATAGAGTCCATCACTGTCCTAATGACGGGTCGAGGCCGAGCGCGAGGGAGACAGGGAGGTGACACGCATTCTTCATGGGTGCCAAGATAACTGTGTGGCTTAAACTAATATTTTATGCATAACAATCAAAAGCAAATGTACCTAAGAAAACTATGTTCAGAACTCCAAAACTAATAATGCGCACAGAAATCTTCACCACTGTCCGGCAAGGGTTGTATGTATTTATTCATAAAATCTTACAGCACGAGAATAATTTACAAAAACTTATATTGAGACAATTACACTACACAATTTTTTAAAGCAGCCCAAAAGACCAAGTTTTTGTATTATGAAGTGACAGTAAATATAGGGGCCAGTAAAGAAAGACGGCCATTTCAGATGTTTTTGTCGGTTTTTGATGCTTTATTATTGGATTTAGAGATGATTTCAAAAAACGCGAACCGTCGGAAATAATTAGTTTTCGCGTTATATATTTTTTTAATCGCCATTTCAAGCATTCGAGACCGTGGGGATGTGGGAGTATGAGGGTGGGGAAACGTCCAATTTGCCGTTTTTTTTTAACGTCAGATTATGTCGTTCAAAGTTTATTGACCTCATGGCCATTGAACTTGACCTTTTCGTGTATATTTCGCAGAAAATTTTCAGTATTGCCATTTTTACGCTCATTGACGTTCAAAGTTCATTAACCTCGAGGACATTGTTGACATTGACCTTTTGTGACGGGTCGGTTGTTGGTGGGCAATAATAGTCTTATAGAAATGTGAAGAATGTATTTTTGGAATATATTTTAGGACACAAGTTACATAGATGGATTTCCGGAGACGACTGGCCAGTCTCACTAGCGAGTGTTCGCACGCAGGCGACAACGTGCTTACGCTGCACAACGTGATACCCCACACTTTCTTGCATATTTCGCAGAAAATTCGCAGTTTTGCCGTTTTTTGGCGCTTGATGTCGTTCACAGTTCATTGACCATGAAGTCATTGTCCTTGACCTTTAAATTTACCTTCTGTGCATTTTTCGCAAAAAAAATCGGGGGGTACTTTTATAACCTCATTTTCGAGGTTATGTTTACATAATTTTCGCAACGAAAGTGACCTATTTCGCAATAACTGAGAATTTTCTGCGAAATATGCACGAAAGGTAAACATCAATGTTAATCACCTCGAGGTCAAAGAACTTTGAAGGACATCGTGCGTAAAAATGACTATTTATTTTCTGCGAAATATTCACGAAAGGTCAAGTTCAAGGTCAAGGTCAATGGCCACGAGGTCAATGAACTTTAAACGACATCTGACAGTAAAAAACGGCAAATTCGCCATTTCCCCACCTAATACACCAACATCTCCACGGTCCCGAAAGCTTGAAATGGCGATTTGCAAAAAAAGGAATTCTAAAATCTATTTTTATCAGACGTTTGTGTATTTTGAAATCAGCATAGAAAAAATCAGTAAAGTAAAGCTCTGAAACGGCAGTAAAAATCAGTAAAGTAAAGCTCTAAAATCTATCCTAAATACTGGTGATATTGAAATAGCTGACCAAATTTTGGGAAATGATAGTACCCATAATTATGAACAACTTTCCCCAGGAAAAATATGTTCGCAAAGGAAAAAAAAAATGTTGGTCTTCCGTAGTAACTTGTAATCAGCTGATAGTGTTGGATGTACTGAGCGACGTTTTTTTTTGCATTTGTGACCATATGTTTCTCGGGGAAAGTTATTCTTTTTGATGGGTACTATCCCTTTTCAGTCATTCATTCACATGCTTATATTTAAAATGGCTGGTCATTTTCTCACATGCATGTGGTCTCTTATCCCTTCCCGGGGCAGGCGCCATTTTGACATTTTCGGTCATGTGGCCGGGGGTGCTGGGGAATGTCCAGCGGGCTGTGCCTGCGCCTACTAAAATGTCGATTACGCCGTTTTATTTCATGAAAAAAGACAGGAAACCTCATATTTTTAGAATCGTAATAAAATAGGCTAGTTTAGTGTTTAAAAATTTAAACAATAATGTATTTGTGAGCCTAGCTGTACAAAGTTAAACCTAGCATTTATTACTTTTTCACCGTTTTTATTACAAGAACCCAAAAATATTTTCAAATAAACACATTTTTTACTAAATTTCTATTTTATTTGTACAATCATACATACAACAACCTGTCTATCACTTCTAATTAATACATTTTTAATGAAAAACATATTATTTCTAACTACAAACTTACGGGTTTAAGTCTACACCAAATACCACTCCTCTGAACAATGATTTGAAAAGGCAAGAACTTTTTTTTTTCTAATGCAGTGACTGCTTTAGGTTGGCTTTACACTATAGTTTGTCTATGGTAAACCTGGTAAAAATGCAATACAAATGCGATACAATCTGTACAATAAAAACCATTATTATATACCGCTGCAAATTTTGACATATTTTTTTTTGCCCGCTGCAGGCAGTAGCCCCTCAAAGGGTTATAGCTTTTGACTCTTGTACATTTTTACCTTGAAACACTTGAATGCATGTTCACCTTAGCCATTATAATCCTTTGCCTCTTGTTTGATTTGCCCCCAAACACATTTTAACTCCCTTCCTTTTTACCCCTTATCGACACTCTGACCCACATTTGGACATTTATACTTTTTGCCACATAGACAGCAAGTCCATATAGGCATTTTGACCCATGCACATTCCAACCGTTGAACATCACATCTACCCAGTCCCGGAATCAATCTTTGTGACAGATGATGGAAGGATCATCAATAGGGCATATTTTGGGTTGGAGTATAGATAAGGGGGCGCCAAGGAAAAAAAACGGTCAGTGTCGATAAGGGGGTGGTACATTGATATTCACTATAGATTTTATTTGGCTAGTGAAATAGCAGTCAGGCAGGCAAGAGTCCCATATTCTGAAAGTGAGGTTTGATTGAGGGGGTGGTACATTGATATTCACTATAGATTTTATTTGGCTGGTGAAATAATGAATAAATGTAAGTGTAAGTAGGGGCTTCCGCTCCCTTATCGACACACTTACCATTATTTCACAAAAAATCATGTAAATCTTAGGTCCAATATCAGCGGCTAAGATTGTCAAATCAAGACATCAAAGCGGCCACATGTAATATGTTACCTGGATTCCGCAAACCTTGTCCAGGACATCAGCCATGCAGTACTCCGTATCTTCTTTGCATACTTCTGTGAAGGCATTCTCACAGAAATCATCCAGAGGTGCTAAACAAATCCGGCAAAGCTTTGCGGCTAGATTTCCATCTACCAAGCACTGAATGACCTCTTTTAGACTCACAACCTCGGCCATTATGCTTGTCTCGCCGCTGTGAATGCTGTGAATTACCGTAAAAGCACATTTTTATTGGAACAGCTAGGGAAATAACACTTTTTAAACCTCTTTGTCGTTTTATTTACCACCACTGATTGCAGAAAGTCGCGTTCTCGGGAAATTAAATTTGGAGCTCCATTCAATTTTAGAAAACAATATGGCTGATGTTGTGTGTGACAGGCAGCTGTGAGCTGGCTCGATGTTGCCATTGCCAACCGGTAGAATAGTTATCCTCTTAACCTCCTAAGACCCGGATGTCTTTGAAGTGTTTGCTGATTGAGGTGCAAAGGAGGAATTGTGGTCGGGGTATTTTTGGAGTATAAACAGATTTAGTCGCGTTGTAGACCATTTTTGTCTCTTGCGCATATGCCTCGCAGGTACTCAGGAGGCGCCGCATCGCAGTGATGGATGGTGCGAGCAATACCATATAGTCTGCGTAACTTACGTGGTTTACGCAAACTCCATCCATATACAGCCGACCCCTGTGTCGACTAAGCGTTGGCTCAGTTCGTCCATATATAAATTAAATAATATTGGAGAAGATGTTCCCCCTTGTCTCACTCCACAGTTAAGTGGCATAGGCTCTGATAGAATGTCGTTCCACCGGCCAATGTTTTTCTGCTGCTGATGCCAACGTGCGAGAATGTGGATTATGTTTTCTGAGACACTTCGATTTCTCATTTTGTCCCACAGTAAGGAGTGTGATGCACGATCGAATGCTTTGCTAAGATCCAAAAAGCAGGCGTAGGTGGATGTTCGTCTCTGTTTATAGTACCCTGCAACTTGCTTGACTATGTATACTGCTGTGGTTGTTGATGAGCTTTTCTTGAATCCCATTTGATGGTCGGAGCTATGGAGGTGTTCCTCAGTGAGTGCTAACAGTACTTTTTCAAAAAGACATGCCACAATTGATGCCAGTGCTATCGGTCTGTAGTTTGATGAGCTAGCTATATCCTTCTGCTTATTTTTACACAAAGGAACAATAACAGTGTTTGTCATTGCTTCTGGTATATGTCCCGTCTTCCGTTCTTCGTCTATGTAAAAAGAAATATAACTAATTTTCAGAAGTACAGTGATATACACAATTTTAATACTAGAAATAAAGACAAGTTGGTTGCTTATGTAAGCCGACTACATAAAATTAGTAATTCTTTTAAAGGCAATTGTATACGATATTACAATAAGGTCCCTACTGATATTAAAAACTTACCTTTAGACAAGTTTAAAATAATAATAAAACAGAAATTGTATAAAAAAGGTTACTATAGGATATCTGATTACTTAGAGGACAGATGTCCATGGGAATAGATTGTTTGAGTAACAGGCTGTTTCGATATATAATTAGCATTCATTTTGTAATATGACAATATTTTATTTAAAAAAGGAAACGCAAAGGATGCGACGACTGTGGAGTTTCTTCGGTGAGCTCTTCTCCACAGATTCCGCCATTGTGTTAGTGAACTCACCCAAAAAAATGTAATGACGGACGGATCTAAGTGATGTAACAACATCCTATGGAAATAAATGATTTTTGATTTTGATTTTTGATTTTAGAATGCTTTTAAAGATAATTACCAGTACTGCACTCATGGGTGCGCCAGCGTACTGCAGGTGCTCTATTGAGAGGCCATCCAGTCCGGTTGACTTTCCGCGCGCAGTGGCCATAACTATTTTGTGAACAAAGGTGGTTGTTATTGTTTGGTCATATGAGTGAGATATTGTCAGAGAACGATGGGACACGGAATGTTGTGTTGGTTCAGGCTGTGTGAAGTTAACTAACTTATAACAGGTTGGCGATATCCTTATCATCTGTTTTGCCATCTATATTGGATGGTAGGGAGTTTCGAGCCTTACAGATTGAATTTGTCTTTTGCCAAAATTTTGAGAAGTTTTTGTCATTCAGATTCCGTGCTATGTTGTCCATCTGGTGCTGATCGGCGTTCTGTTGGCATTTTTTCAAAGCTGACTTGAAATTTGAACGGGTCTTATTTCGTTGTTCGGCAACTTCGCCTTCCGTTGGTCTGCCGCAAATATTCCACGTAAGAAGAGCTCTACGCGATGCAGCATACAGTTCTGATACATTCTCGTTCCAGCCTGCAACTATCTTCACCTTTTTGCCTGGCTTGTTTTTGTGTCCAAAGGCTTTAAGTGCAGCTTATTGAATCACTGTGACTAACATGTTATATGAACTATCTAATTGCTGCGGGTTGTCGACGCGTCCCATAGACTGGATGTCGTTTTCATGTATTTCTCTATGTTATTATTGTAATGCTTTGTTTGAAGTAAGGATCGTGGTTTCCAAGCATACTGATTAGGTGTTTTATTTTCTGGTATGGCAAATTTAGTCAAACCTTGTACTTTCAGGAGTATTTTCAATGGCCGGTGATCTGTCCATGTGGTGCTGTAGTCGATTGAAACATTTTCAACGCATTTAGTTATTGTTTCGGTAGCTAGGCAGTGGTCAAGCCACGATGTGGTGCCTTTTGCGTCACTGAGGTAGGTATATGAGTCGGCTGGTAGAAATTTCTGGTCAATTTGTTCGTATCTGTATTCTGTACAGAAACTTCAGTATTCTGTACATACAGTTCTCGTCCAAATCAGCTGCTGGGATGGGCATTGAAATCGCCCAAGATCAGGCAGGAATTACAATTACTGTTCTCTATTATACCGTGGACTTTTCCGAGACATTCAGCGTACTCATCGAAATTATCCGTTTTGCAGTTGGATAAATAAACACAAACTATAAGTATTGGTTCGTTATTGCGGAGTGTGACTTCTACTTCTACTAATCTTGGTGTGTCGGTTTGTATGTTAGCGCTGACTTTCAGCGATTTCTTGTGCAGTATTGCCGCGCCTCCGTACGGTCTTCCCACAATAATAGCAGATGAGGTGTCCACCGCCGAGGTCGCCACACTGAGGAAGTCAGAGTGAATGCTGTCTAGAATTTGTAAGTCGCTAGGTGACAGCCATGTTTATTGGAGGACTATATCGTTTGTATAACAAAGCTCATTGATGAACTTCATGTTGCTGCGAAGAGATTTGCAATTGACGCTTACTATAGACAGCTCCTCCATTATAATTTTAGAGTAGGCTTGATATTGCGCTTCACATGCGCGTTATATAAATTATGTTTGTACACGTCGACAGTTACCCTCGGTGGCCACAGGTTCAGGTCCGTGAGATCATCATGTCTTTGTTGATGTTTATTTTAAAAGCATTGCAATTGAATCCTTCGCGTTCTGGCAAAAGCTTAATTCCAACTATGCTGACAGTGAATAGTTGAGAATGTTCCAATATATCATCACATGTTGTGGCTTCATCGAAACCTGATGCATATACTTTAACAGTCAGTGTAGCAGCTCTTATTTTATTAAAAGTACAGGAAGCTGTGACTTGTACGTTCGAGATACGCCTCGCTTTCTTCTTCATTTTAGTAACCACTGTGTAACCGTCATCTGTTGTTTGTTTCGCAGTTATTTGGGCATAGCTGGGTGAAGGCGGTGGCAAGGCAGATGAGTCAAGCTGGTTTGGTGGCGCTTGGACCGGCAGCGGCGGTGGCGGCGGCAACAGCGATGGTAACGTTGATGTCGGCAACAACGACGATGCATGTGTCAACACGGGCGGTGTAGGTGACGAAGCCGGTAATGTCGGCTTGAGTGGTGCCGGTGTAGTAGACCGCAGGCGGGTAGTCTCGCTTGGATTGAAATAAGAGGTGACGTGCAGGCCAACACTTGCCTCTCTATTGTCCGCACCACTGGTGCGGACAATAGAGAGGCAATAGTTGGTCGTTGCAAGTCGTAGTTGACGTATTTCCTTGACTTCGTCTTTGAGATTTTGCAACTCATTCACAGAGACGCACTTTAATTGCAGGTCGTTGACCTGTCTTTGAAGAAATACAATATTCTTCAGTAAAGTAGTGACATCTACATGGTCGAAGGTGACAGGAGGTAATTTCGAGAGTTTATGGGCTACAAATGTCGGCAAGTCATTAGGATCGGTTTCTTTGACAATTTTAATGATATCTTCCATGTCTCTTTGTTCCTTGCCATTCCCTTTCCGTATTTTAATTCTGCCTTTCTGCGATGCTGGATTGAGTACATGTAGTAAGTTCTTCGCCTGATCTATGTCTGCTGTTGAGAAGCCACTAGTAAAAATTTGTATCAAGTTCACATCGTCCATCACATTGTGCTTGTCTGTCACATAAGCCAGCAGTTCATTGATGATAATATTACACGAACAATTAGTCATGGTTGCTAAAATAGACGCGAAGACGCTTGCAAATGACCGGTTATTGACCTCGGTATTCGGTTATTAGAGCACCGTCCAAATCATATTGCAATTCGTAGCGGATAGCGCGGTGCGTACTTGCTTAGGCGGTGGTCGTAGCACTAGACGTAGCGGAGCACCTCGCCGTAGCACTGGTAAGTGATGCGCGGCAACAGATACAGATTTGAATGTTTGGAGGATTTTTAAAATTTTAAATGATGCTATTTGATATAATTTGTGAATGTGTTGAAGAATCGAAAATCTGTTTGCACCACACTGAAGCTAACAATACCGCCTATTACTGAGTCTCAATCACTGCACTGTAAAGTTATTTTGAAACATTATTTTGATTTATTTATACGGAGCGATACGCGAACGGAAGTTAACGCGGAGATTCCGCGCAATGAATGTATGAATAATGTAATGTATACCAAAATGCTAAAAGAAATTACGTTGTTTCATACCTAAACGGTTAACGTTACGATTTGCGACAGGTGCATTTTGCGAGAGGTACGATTTGCGATAGGTACATTTTGCCACTGAACGCTCTTACTTTCATTCGCAGAATGTGCCTTTCGGATATCGTTCCCTATGAAAAAATTATATAATTCGCAAAATGCACCTATCGCAAAATGTACACTTCAAAAAATAGGTACATTCTGCGCCTGAACAGTGAGCGGTTTGCCATTTCCTATAAATATTTTTTCGATAGACTAGTTATTTTGACATAAGTTGTATGAGAGAACTGTCAAAATAGATACCTCGGTGAGCTAATCTATCGGAAAACTACTTATGGGAAATGGCTGGTAATGAAAGGTACCTCGACCACTCAAATTGTGCCAATAGAAAATAAGCTGTAGAGTAAGCGGAATAGAGGTGAAATTAGAAATTTCAAGGTTGTTTATAGAAACAAAAAATCTAATCATGCCAACTCGAAACTCAAGTGTTTTCTTATAAACAACTGGTTAATAAGCCTTAATAAAATGCCGTGTTTTGATATGCAAACAGGTTAATATAAACAAACAACCCAAGCCAACGATCAGTCAAACAACCTTAACACACCTTTATATTTTCAATGGCCGACTTCGTAGCAATTTGTGACACGCAGCGGCACAGACATTAAGTTATTTTACCTGAATACAGAATTATTGACAAAACTCATATTTCCTGAAAATAAAAGTAATTTGAAAGATTTAATTTATGTCTATAAATATATTAGAGTAGTTAACATGCATTTCTTGCGATTTGAAACAATTCTAGGCACTTTACTGACCATGAATAGATTCCTAAAAAAACGAACCATTCTCAGGAACTATTTTCTACCACAATTTTAACAGATTCTGCCTAAACTAATTAACAGATTTGAAACAAGTATTTTCTAAATTACATTTCTACCAAATTTACAGTAATAAAGTACTTACTTCATTGATAAATATAGAGAAGAAACCTTCCCACAATCCTCCAACGAACAAAAACTTCAAAGCACAACATCGAATTTTTTTTTTGTAATGTTTTTTCCTTTATGGAAAAGGCTAAGAGCTTAAGCCCATACCGCCTGGTCTTATTTTAATTTCTTTTCTTCTCTTCATATTGATTGAGGCTAAAAGCCTTGTCTTTCCGTAGGTATTTTCTTCAGTCTTTATTATATATTCGAGGCACATAGCCTTATCTAACGTAGTTATTCTTTAACTTCATAATCCAGTATGTTTAGGTCCATCCGTGTTGTCAAATCAGGTATCAATTTCCCTCCAGTATTTATAGGTCACATCCGAGTTGTCAAATCAGGTAGTATAGGTCTATTCCGGTGTATTATTATTTTTCAAATAACTCCAATGGTACTCTTGATAAAATTATAAATAGGGTAAAATGCTTCTATATTCTTAAGGAGATCCTGAATAGAGCGCGGGACATCCAGGGCTTCTTTGTAAATGTTCAATAAGCTGTCAATGAATACTAGCCTTTGTATATTGAAATCCTCTTCCCCCCGGACCTCAGATCTGAGTACACGTCTCGGACTCCATTGAAATTATTTTTTAATCATTTAGAGTTTTATTCAAAAGTTAAATATCACCAATAAAATAGGAGTGCAGAGCTATCAAGGAGGTGACCGCAGCAACTCTCACGCTGCCGTTCAAACCCACTCAGCTCCGCCCCCTACAACCTGTTCCGGCGGTACTGCTCCACGGTGACGCCCACTCCCATTGATGAGTAAGTGCTGACTCCTCCCCTGTGTCTTACGCTCGAAACTCTGCGACTACTCGTGCGCTGCTGTCGCCCTAGTACACGCGTACTTGACTTGCACGGATCACACTCGACTACTCGAGCGCTGCTGTCGCCCTGGTACATCGCGTGCTTTATTTTCACGGATCACACTCGACTACTCGTGCGCCGCTGATGCCCTGGTACATCGCGTACTTGATTTGATTTGCACGGTTCACACTCGACAAAATAATGAGCACCAAAACGCACTCCGCCGCCTAAACAACAGAGTACTGCTAACTTTGAAGCTGTATCGGATGCTGAACTCGAGTTTACAGGGGGTAGCCTCCCAAACGTTTCGGAAAGTGCCATGCATAGTGCAAATATGAATCGAATGAAAAGAAAGCGCGATAATTCTGACATCTCTGAACTCAAAGACGAAATTAGAGATTTATTTGCGAGTTTTGAGACCGAACAGAAAGCCAAGTTTTATAACCTGCAGACCTCCCTTACAGAAATAAAAGCCCAAAATAATGACATCCAAAGCTCAATGGAAATACTGTACTCAAAAAATGACGCGATTCAAAAAGAGCTTGAAACCCTCAGGTTGGAGCGTAAGGAGCAACTTACATATATCCAGGAATTAGAATCCAGGCTGGAAACACTGGAAAGAAACTCCTGCTCTGCCAAAGTGGAGATTAGAAATATCCCAAAGATAGTGTCTAATGAGGATAAAGCGGCGCTCTCCAACATCGCCGAGAAAATTGGCACAACATTGGGCTTAAGTTTCGGTAAATGCGATGTCAGAGATATTTACCGTGGCTTTGCAAAAGCAAACAAAATCAAACCAATTGTTGTCGAGTTTACGTCAATAATTACAAAAGATACTCTTATGAGGAGACTGAGAAATTTCAATGACAAGAAATCAAATAATGACAAATTTAATACTAATCACCTCGGTTATGATGGACCGGCTTCTCCAGTTTACATCTCGGAGTGTCTTACTCATAAGGCTAAACGGATGCACTTCCTCGCTCGCGATTTGGCAAAGGTCCATGGCTATAGTTTTTGCTGGATATCGTACGGCAAAATATACCTGAGGAAAGCAGTGGGCCTTCCCTTCATTCGTGTTGACGATGAAAAGGTCCTGAAAAATCTGAAGGAGAACTCTACTCTTTCAAAGTGACTAGTTTTAATTGTGATAAGAATCTAATTGTAACAAACTTTTTGTCACCACTTTCACACTCTCTCATACACAATTACACTAACACTCTTTCATACCACACTATACAACGAACTTATGTCAGACCTTACATGAACCTCATCAGATCGAATAACTATTTACACATTTACATACAAATTATTACCTGCCCTCCTAAGTTACCATATTCGCCCCTCCCAATTGCCATCCTGTTTTGCTCTACTTGTCCACTCTACGAGAACTATCACTGTGCCCTTTGTTTTACCTACTCGCACGGAGCTTGATAATATTGTTACAGAAGAGCTAGATGACATTGCTGTATCTGAGTCAAGGAACTGTGAGGTAGAGCACTGTAAACAATATTTGCCAAACCCAACTACCTGCTTCACTTTGCTCACTCAGAACATTCGCATAACTGAATGTCGTCTATCCCGTACAACTGTTATCCCCCAACTCCCGATTTTTTTACATTATGCAACGGTGAACAACCACCTCCAAAATGATGGCGTCGTCGTTTACATAAATAATAGTCTAAAAGTGTCAGTAGAGGAACCACCATGCATGGGTGCAAACTGTTTGCTAATAAAAATTGGAATGGAAACAGCTATTGTTGCCATATATCGCTCCCCATCCGAAAACAACGTAGAACCATTTCTTGAATCATTAAATACCATCTTGGGGACATTAAAACCTTATAGTAACATTTCAATTATAGGAGACATAAACATCAACATTAAACCTGATGTTACAAATTCTAGAGCCTATGAATATCTGAATCTATGCGCTTATCATGGTCTTCTTCCGGCTCATACATTACCGACCAGATTAGACACATCATGTCTTGATCACGTAATCTTAAAAACCAAAAAGCCTGCTATTACTCTTGTTGCCAACTCTAGTCTTACCGATCACAACCTTGTACTAGTCTCTATCGGTCACAAACACCAGAGAGTTCTTAGTCAAACAACAACTACCAGGATCAATCATGAAGGTTTAAGTATTGCCATGACGAATATTGATTTGCAGCCAGTCTATAATTCATCTGACCCAAACACTGCTTTAGAATATCTTATATCTTCAGTCCATCATGCTATCAATGCTAACTCCTCCACTAAAAGTCTCCCGCGTCGTTTCAAGGTTATTAAACCATGGATCACTCCCGGTCTAATTAAATGCATGCGAAATAGAGACAGACTGCATAAAAAGACAACTGCAGCCCCGGACAACCTCATCCTTCATACGACTTACAAAAGATATCGAAATTTTTGCAACAATCTCCTCAAAAAACTCAAAAGAAACCATGAAAAGAATGAACTCTCAAAGGCTGGCAACAACTCTAAGGAGTTATGGAAAACAATAAAAGCTGTCACAAACACCACCAAGATAAAAAGCTCTGCGACTGAGTTATTAGGTTCAGCGGGAAATTCTAATAATACTAATAATGTGAACCATTTCTTTGCAAATGTGGGTAAGAATCTTGCTGAAAGAATAAACACACCGTTGGGTCCCAGACAAACTGACAGCAAACCTCCACTACCACCAAGCAGATCTATTACTTCATTTGCCTTACTGGAGACCGATAAGGATGAAGTTGAGAGACTTACAGTTAGTCTGAGGAGCGTGTGCGATGTTGGTTGGGACAACATCTCGAACCGTATTCTTAGGCTCTTCAAAGATTTCTTTGTTCCACCCCTTACTTATATTTTCAACATGTGTCTTGCTGATGGAGTTTTCCCTAACCCCCTCAAGCGATCTATGGTGATCCCTATTCACAAGGCTGGCAACAGAGACCGTGTCAATAACTATAGGCCCATCTCTATCTTGCCTTCAATCTCTAAGTTACTGGAACGAATTGTTAACCGTCAACTAATAAAATACCTAGAATCATACAACCTTTTATCTGATTGCCAATTCGGATTCCGAAATAATATCTCGACTAGTGACGCAGTCCATGAACTCACTGACTACGTGGTGAAAAATCTTGATGCCGGGCGAAAGGTTTTAGGTATTTTTCTTGATCTTGCCAAGGCGTTTGACACGGTCTCTGTCCCCCTCCTATTGGACAAACTCGATAGGTTGGGTATACGGGGGGTGCAGTTGAGGTTTTTTGAGGAGTATCTCACTGGTCGCTCTCAATTTGTAAAAATCGGTGAGCACTGCAGCGATGACTTACCAATCACGTACGGCGTTCCTCAGGGCAGCATATTGGGGCCTACACTCTTTCTCATTTACATAAATGGTCTGTGTGACCTGAATCCTGATAATGGCAAAGTAATAACCTATGCAGATGATACCGCCCTGATATTCTCGACAAACATCTGGCAAGAGACATACGAAGTTGCCCAGAGAGGTTTCAACAATGCCACCAAATGGCTTCAAAATAACCTGCTGACTTTAAACCCTGATAAAACAGTTTACGTTACCTTTTCAATCAGAAACACAAAGTTTACCGATGAAGGTGCGATATTTGCGCACAACTGCATAGATCCAAATAGTGGAACATGCTCCTGTCCAGCCCTGCACAAAAGTACAACCATTAAATACCTTGGTGTCCTCATCGATAATAATCTCACCTTTCGACCTCATATTCACCTGGTCACTGGCAGAATCCGCAAACTAATCTATGTTTTCAAAATGCTTCGCCATGTTGCTGATGCCGGATTGATAAAACGAGTTTATATGGCACTCTGTCAATCCGTGCTCACCTACTGCATCACCTCGTGGGGAGGTGCACCGAAAACATCTATCTTGCCTCTCGAACTTGCTCAAAGAGCTGTACTCAAGGTCTCTACTTTCCGTCCCCTCCTCTTCCCTACCTGTTTCCTTTATAATTCCTGCAACGTCCTAACGGTGAGGCAACTATTTGTGTATCACATTATATTAAAACAACACTCATCTTTAATATATAGCCCTTCTTTACTGACCAGACGGCGTAAAGATAGGGTTTGTTTAGACAATATATTGTTTCGAACCTCTTTTGCTCATAAATTTCCCTGCTTCCTTGGTCCCTTCCTATACAATAGAATAAATAGAACAGCTGAAATTTATACTCTCTCAACATTTGATTTAAAAAAAATGGTATATAAAATATTACACTCACTCGACTATGACAAAACTGAGGAATTACTCAAAATTACTAGCTAACCAAATAATATTTCTAAGTACTTACAAAAATATTTACTATTTTAATAATTATAAATAAGTCTGACATATGTGTTAATCTCACACACACTCATTCACAATCACTCCACACACAGAGAGGATCACAAACAAACTCACTAACCCACTCTCTTATTTTTTCATGTTAATTGTATAAGTATAACTACTAATTTAGGTACAACATGTTCTTAATTTTAAATGTTACTATTTTTGTTGTTGGTTTCTTTCTGTGTACCATAAACTAGCTTTACATATTTTAAGGGAAGAGCGCTGTAGCCTGAAATACAGGTTTAGACCTAGCTCAGGCTCAGATGTTCACATTATCTTTGTATCAATCTATTTAGCTAAGTACCTTTAATTGTAACTTTTTACTGTCCAAGTTTTTTGATGAATAAATATTTTTATTATTATATATTATTAAAATTTAGGGCAATCAAAAAATATATGATTTAGAGATTGGTTTTCAGAATTACAAAATGTACAATTTGGGGAAAGAATCATTTTCAATCTATGTAAATGTTCATTAAATCTGCCATATCCAATTCTCAAACGACAAATTGTTGTGTAAAAGTTTCTATGTAGATATTTTCCGACGATAAACCATGGTCTCTTAATGTCGGAGTTAATATAGCTGTACCATTTTCCTTTTATTTGTGCCGTTTCTCTCCAATGAAGCATCCATTGATGTTTAATATTCGTTCTAATGTCGGTTTTGCAATCTGAAGCTGGCAACTTAATGTTCTTGACAGGTTTTTGATGAATATTGGAGTTTTTTATTATAGAGCTGGCAAGTTTATCAGCGAGTTCGTTGCCAGAGACGCCAATGTGAGATGGATATTTATCACTCAGTGTCCTATCTATGTGAATCTTTAACCCACAGAATTTGCTCTCATATGATCCTTCATAACAAGGCAAAGTACTACTATTGTAGATATTATATTTACTCTTATAAGTTAAAGTTTCTTGAATGTTACAAGTTAAAAAGTTATTAGAGTTAAGCATTAGTAGTTTAGAAAGAAGGAGATTGCCATCTTCAGACAACAACTTGATAATGAAATTAAGTTTTAAATTATTGAATCTGATCATTAATGGACACAAGTTACTCAACCTGCATTGAATTAATTGGAGATGACTTAAAGGCTCCTAAGATTAATATTAAATTTATATTTTGGATCTTTTCAAGTTTATCTACTAATTTTGGATCTATACAATAACAGAAAAAACCATAGTCAAAGTGACTTCTTACAAGGGCTTTGTATAGCGTTAAAAGAATCTTAGGATCGGCACCCCAATGGCTGCCAACCAAAGATCTTAAAGTGTTGGTAGCTCTTAAAGCTCGTTCCGTTATGCAATCAACATATCTACACCATGAGAAATTCTGTGTAAAAACTACACCCAATTTTTTTATTTGAGATTGAATTGGTAATAAGTTATTGTCATATTGTAGCTTAACTGGGATGACTTTTTTCTTTGAGAATATGACTACTTTACTTTTAGCTGGACTAATTTCTAGATTTAAATATTGAAAGTAACTATGTAATTTTTCCAGTGCTAAATTTAATTTTTGAGTTGTGTTTGTGATGTTATTACCACTGCAATAAATAGTCAAATCATCGGCAAACTGTAAGTTGCTGACTTCTGTTCCTAACATTTCATTGAGCCTGTGGATGTAGAGAATATACAATAAAGGGCTCAAAATGCCACCTTGACAGACGCCTTTAGTTGACAATCTAGGCCCAAAAATATTATTGCAACTCATCTTAACATAAACTTCTCTTCCACTGATAAACTCATAAATCCACCTAACACATTTTTCAGGTATTCCCAAAGAAGAAAGAATGGTACATAAACAGAATGATTAATGTTATTGAATGCTCCTACAATATCGAAAAAAATACAGACAAGATGTTTATTACTGTTAGCCGCAGCGTCAGTATCATGGAAGAGATGCCCTATACTTTCTCTTGCTGACCGACCGCGACGAAACCCGAACTGATTTCTTGGAAGAATATCATTGGATTCAATATAAAACTCAAGACGTTGTTTCATAAGTTGCTCAAAAAGTTTACCTGCACAAGATGTTAATGCAATAATGGGACGGTAAGAGTCTGCATCATTTGGATCTTTTCCTGCTTTTAGAATTGGAACCAAGCAATCTTGTTTCCACTCTTTTGGAATTATTAATTGTTCCCAGAGTAAATTTAAAATATTTAAAAATTTCACAAGGCAATCTGTTTCCAGTTTCGGAAACATTTTGTAAGAAATGCAATCTAAACCAAAGGTTGTGGTCTTTACGTGACTTGATAGCTGCTTTTAACTCATCTATGGTGAATGGATTAATAATGTAACTATTGGTGGGGTTTACGGAAGAAGTATTATTTGTTTGCATTGGTTGTGAAACAAAGTCAGGTGTATATTTCCTTAAAAAGTTATTTATCCAAAATATTTCAATATTATTATACACAGTCAGGTCATAAGTTCTGTCACACAATAAAAACTTTTGAATTTAGAACGCTGGCCACAAAAAAGTTTAATGAATTCGAATTGCGAGTTTTTCATGAAAATAAAAATGTGTACTTTTTAGAATTTGCCTCATTTTTAAATATGGAGTGGACACTTAAAGAAGACTGTGTCGCAGTTATTGCATTGCATCGTTGCGGTTACGCGCCAATTCAGATTTTCGACTTACTGATTTTTTTTAATATAACCAAAAGATTCGTTTATCGTACTATAAAACGATACAACGAAGACTCTAGTGTAGATGACAGGTCAAGAAGTGGTCGCCCTCGCTCTGTTAGGACTCCAGCAGTGATAAAAGCTGTGAAGGCGCGAATTCAAAGAAATCCCATACGTAAGCAGAAACTGTTGGCCCTTCAGATGGGGTTAAGCAGGACCACGGTGAAAAGGGTGTTAAATGAAGACTTAGGGCTTAGGGCATATCGAAGAAAAACAGGACATCGTTTGGACGCTCGTTTAAAGGACCTGAGACTGAAGAGATGCCGCGCTTTAATGAAGCGGTACGCGGGAAAAAAGCATCGGGAAATTCTTTTTTCGGATGTAAAAATTTTCACCGTGGAAGAGAGCTACAACAAACAAAATGATAAGGTGTACGCACACAGCAGTGAAGAAGCGAGCAACCGTATTCCGCGTATCCAACGAGGTCATTTTCCATCCTCGCTCATGGTTTGGTTGGGAGTCTCTTATTGGGGCTTAACTGAGGTAAATTTTTATGAGAAAGGCGTAAAAACGAATGCAGTTGTGTATCAAAATACAGTCCTCAAGAACCTTGTGGAACCTGTTTCTCATACCATGTTTAATAACAGGCACTGGGTATTCCAACAAGATTCTGCGCCAGCTCATAGAGCGAAAAGCACACAAGACTGGCTGGCGGCGCGTGAAATCGACTTCATCCGGCACGAAGACTGGCCCTCCTCCAGTCCAGATTTGAGTCCGTTAGATTACAAGATATGGCAACACTTGGAGGAAAAGGCCTGCTCAAAGCCTCATTCTGATTTGGAGTCACTCAAGGCATCCTTGATTAAGGCAGCCGCCGATATTGACATGGACCTCGTTCGTGCTGCGATAGACGACTGGCCGCGCAGAATAAAGGCCTGTATTCAAAATCGCGAGGGTCATTTTGAATAAACTTTATTACCATAAGAATCTATGTTTTATTAAGTTCATTTTGCTATATAAATGTTTACATAAATAATAAACATGTCTAAATTATTTCATATTGCACATGTGACAGAACTTATGACCTGACTATGTATAGTTTCGTACTTTTACTGTAGGATTTATTAAATTTACGCATAGTTTGCCAAATTTTAGAAATTGGAGTGGATCTATTTATTTCAGGTACAGTATTCCTTCCAACTATTTAATCTTTCTAATTTAATAATAAGTTTTTTCTCAGCCTGCATTTTTTTTAAATTAATCTAGTTTAAATAACTAGGATCTTGTTTAAATATAATAAAAGCTTCCTTACTTTTTTGAACTGCATTAGCACACTTTTCATTCCACCATGCCAGAGGAGGATGCCGGTATTTAAAATTGCTTCCTGTCTGTTTCGAGCTATTATTATTCATATTTGAATTTTGGGCCTGACTTCTAAACATCGATTGATTAATAGCTTTATGAATGATATCACAATAGTCATAGTAAGACTGTAGAGGATCGTTATGGTTAATAATAAATTCTTTAAGCATAGTGTTGGCGAGCTTTGAAATATTATTCCAATTTACTAGCCGTAGATTAGGTCTTTTGAGTGCAGCTGTGTTATTTTGATAAATAAAGTTGTTTGTAGAAGAATCAGTGATAGTGTTGAACAAAATCTCAGTTATTGTGGGTAGATGATAACTTCCCAGGGGATCATCATATACTGTCCAATTGCAATTAAGGGCTATAGAACTGAAGAAGAAAAGAAGGGGACTGGCTATTGTTAAATCCAAACCATTTGGTCTCCAGTTATTTGTACCTACAGTTGTTGGTTGTGTCATTTAATAACACCAAATTGCATTCATTTACAGCGTCGAGGGCATCTCTTCCACGAGGACTGACAGATTGGCAACCCCACATGTTGTGATGTGCATTGAAATCACCTGCTACTAAGCATGGTTGTGGTAACGTATTAATAAAATAAACAAATTTTGTTTTTCTAAAAGTAGGACTACAATTTGTCGGGATATAAAGACTGGCCATTGATAATGAACTGTTATTAAAGTTTATTTTGATAGCAATATTCTGAAGTGAATCATCAAAAAATGTTTTTAATCTAGTGTATTGTATGTTGTTACGAATGACTATGGCAACACCATTGTGTTTATTGCCACAATCATTGCGTTCTATTGAGTATCCTTTAATATTTAAACGTTGTGTAGGCTTGAGCCAAGTTTCGCAAACTAAAGCTATGTCAATATTATTTTCATACAAAAATTGAGTAAAAATATGACGATTACATAACAGACTTTGAGCATTCCACTGTACTATCTTTAATTTGTCTGTGAATTTGTACTAATGTTCTTGGTATCACTGGAGTTGAAAAAATCGTTTAAAACATCTAACACATTTTTAGAGGATATTGGGGTATCTTGTGTCTTATTTAATGTTATAATATTTATAATGCTTTGCACTAAGAGATTCAGTGCCTTGTCATTTGATTTTAATAATGTCAAGAGATCAAGAGGCTTCTTAGGGCCGAGAGGTGGGAAATTTCCATTTTTGAATATGTCAGCGAATGATGGTGTCTGAACTTTTTGTCTGTTTTCTTGTATTTTCTTTTGCTTAATTGGACACTGAGCTGAAATGCTAACGTGATTGCCATCGCAATGGAAGCATTTGGCCTGTTCGATCGGAGTTTTACAAACTTTATATGAGTGGTCTTCTTTACAGATGGAGCAGCGCTCGGAGTTCTTGCAAAACTTTGCTAAATGGCCATACCTGAGACACCGGAAACATTGTTTGACTGGTGGAACATACGCTGAGATGTCATACCGCCAACCGTCCAAATCTACGTAGTCTGGAAGAACTGACGTCGCGAAGGTGATGGCTACTGTCTGCAGCGGCTGTTGAATGAAGTTATCATCAACTTTTGTCCTTTTTGTGAACCTTCGAACAGATATTATTTTCTTGTAACTTGATAGCATTGTGAATATTTTGTTAAGTTGGTGGGTACATTTTTAATTATACCAGTAATTTCAGTGCTTGAAGCTGGGATATTGGCCTTAAATTGGTAGTCTTTTAAAATGTAGCATTGTTCAAGAAGGCATTAGCAAGGCTGGCTTTTTCGAAGTATATGGCAATTTTGAACTTGTTCATTGACCTAAGATATTTGATTCCTTTATTAAACCTTTTGATACAGCTAGATATGGACATTAGGTCTCGGGTTCCTATAGGTATATCCGCATTGGAAGACTCTACGAATACTAAAAATTCTGTAGCACCGGAATCCTCAGGGTATCGTCTCTTATAATCTGTTACCAGATATGGTTTGTACTTATCTGCGCTTTCGACCTCTGACTCGGACGACGACGTGGAGTCTCCTTCACTTTTCTCTTCAGCCTCATCTTTTTTTTAGGGTTCCGTACCCGAAGGGTTCCAAACGGGACCCTATTACTAAGACTTCGCTGTCCGTCCGTGTCCGTCTGTCACCAGGCTGTATCTCAAGAACCTAGCTAGCTAGAGAGTTGAAATTTTCACAGATTATGTATTTCTGTTGCCGCTATAACAACAAATACTAAAAAACAGGATAAAATAAATATTTAAGGGGGCTCCCATACAACAAAACCACATACAAACTTATGGATGCACCTGGTTACGTACATGGAGTGTGAAAGTAACCGCACCAATAACTTTGTAAACAATATTTTGCTGTGTAAAATCCAAACTATTCACTCCACACCATCGCTTCCATTGAACGGTGGTACGGAACCCTTCGTGCGCGATTTAGACTCGCACTTGACTGGTTTTTTCTCTTTCTTGTTCGCGCCTTCCCCATGATTGGTTTCTTTTTATTTGTCTCCAGACGCCTTTTATTTCTAAAAACCCCGATTGATACACGAGTAATCGATGAAATTAATAAAAACTTCGAAAATATCGCCTGGTTATTTCAATGGTTTCCCGCGCTTTTTTTTTCTCGACTTTTTTTTTCATTGTGTTCATAGATGTTTTACTTCACAGCAATAGTGATATCCACCTAGGTTCGATTTCAATCGATCGAACTCGAGTGACTCGTCTTATAATTGAATAAATTGAATTTTTACACCACTAGTCGCCGAATCGGCTGGTCGCATCATATTGGACGACTAGCCCTTTATCACATTCGAAACTGGTATACAATAGTGTAGGCCAGTGCCCAACGGTCTTTGCCTCCTATTCATCATCGCCTGAGTGGGTAAAGTAGCCGCACCAATAACTTTGTAAACTACATTTTGCGATTTAAAATACAATCTATTGTCTTTTCACGAAAATAGTTAGTCTGTATAGATCCTCTTTACTAATCCGTCTCCTACTTCGAGGAGTCCAAACTTGGTAGGTATGTTCTGAAAATATTTTTTGGATTTTTAGAAAACAGGCGGCCGAAGGTAATGTTGTAGTATATTTTTAGAACCTTTACTTCAACACTTCAACTCTTTGCGATGCTGTGATACATGGTCGTATTTGCGCAGCCCGAAGATAAACCGAATCCCGAGATTTTGAAGTCGTTCGAGTGTGTTCAGTAATTCTTCGTTAGCACTGACCCAGCAGACAATAGCATAATGAGAGCTGGTTATGGACAATGGTCTCAAAGACTTTGGAGAGGATGGGCGGGATTGAAATGGGGCGATACTCTTTGAAAGAGGCGGGACAGGGAGTTTTGGGTAATGGGATGACTAGCGCTCTTTTCCACACTGTGGGGAATACGCCATTTGATATGGAAAAGTTAATAATATGTGTGATAGCAGGCAATAGTTCGTCTGGGATCAACAGTAGCATTTTAAGGCAAATTTTGTCATCGCCTACAGCTTTTGAGTTGACTGCCAATAATACCTTCTTGACCGTTTCGATTCCAACATTACTCAACTTGAATGGTGTGGTGTCTTACTAGACACCACACCATTCAAGTTGCTCTAAGACGTTACTACGTCTTAGAGCGAAGGCTCTGAAGCATAGACTGTTTGCGTAGTTTAGATTGAGACTTAAAGAGATAACCCAGTGTGCAAACTTAATAGATAAGAACTCTTACTCTTATGGATGACAGACAGGTATGTTTATAATGATGTTTATATATTGGTATATGTAGAATAAAGATAGGTATGTATAACATTTTATGTATGGTGTAAGATTTATGACGTGTGTGTGTGTGTGTGTTTATGATTGAGTGTGTATGTAGAACTTGCTGGAAGCGGCGAATTCGCAGAACGTAGGTACTTGAGTGAGGAGCGCTGGACTGGAGAAGGGGCCGGAGGCGAAGACTGATTTGGTTGGCTTTCGTAGTTCGCAGAGATGTGTCTGTCTCTTTTCTTTGACGCTCGCGGGGAAACGCTGACGCAGCAAGGTCGCAGTGCTCGCGGAAGTGCGCACAAAGAAATAGGCCGTATGAGAATGGGAGACTTGTAATATATTAGCGGGAGCAACCGGTGACACACACTGCTCTGTAATTAATAATTTACTCGAACGAAATCATGAGTAACTAGACTGCGTCATCTCGTGCTCGCCAGCAATAATTCCACTTGTTGCGCGGGATAACTAGATGTCGCTTACTTCGTCTTTAGAAAGGCCCTTCTGGAGAATTGAAGTGGGGTCGGCTTCACTTCACTCCCCAACTTATGCGGTTTCGAGCTATCTAAACTAAGCTATAAGCACCGAACACAGTTGTGGGTTACGCAGCATCTACACCAGACTCGTATTTTACATCTTCTGGCGTTGGTCATGGCAGTAACTATTACTTGGGGCATTTAGAATTTATCATTATGATTAATGGCCTTCCAAAGGTCAATAAGGTCGCTGTCTGTCTTTTGTTTACGGAAGACCTCAAGTTATTCCTGGAATTAAGGGACATCTCGGATTTCGAAAAGCTGCAGAGTGATATAGATCGTGTGGTGGAGTAGAGCATACTCAACAAACTATACTTCAATGTTGGGAAGTATAAGTTGATGTCTTACACCCGCGTCCACGAGCCTCTGCACCACCAGTACTCGGTAGATGGCGCGGAATTGACGCGGGTATACCTCGCGCCACGAATTAAGAGCGCAGGGTGACGTTGGCGGGAATTACTGCGCATATGTACAGGTATTGAATACACAGGTATTGAATAACAGGTACTTATTAATATTTTTTTAAATGTTGTGACTGGTTGCTTTTTGAAAACTTAAACTAGCTTGTGTGTGTGGTTGTTGAGAGTTTTCATTCAGTAAATTAGTTTGACACTTAGGAATTATTCTTTTAACCGAGTTGCTAAATTCGTTGACGAATAAGTTGCTGATATCTTTAGTCGAATAAATAATATTGTCAATGAACGCGTCAGAATAGCTTGGTCTATGGATATTTGTTTTCTACCACTGACAGGCCTGGGACACTCCGCAACTTACCTACAAAGCTACAAGTACATAGGCGTCTCCGACGCACCTCGCCAGCGGGAAAAGATTTAGTAGGCTGCAAACCGGCAAGCGGTATGCGCGTGTTCGCTCTCACGCCCCCCGCCGCCCCGCGCCGCTACCCGCGTGTAGTTTAAAAATAATGGTTATTCGATATTGCATCTCATATGGATGCCTAAATAAGTTTAGTTATAATAGTATTATTAGTAATATTTAGTGCGACATGCACCAGACTTTTTACAGCCGCTAAATGAAGTTTAAGTGCAATATCAATAAAACGCAGCAATGTTAAGTGGGTACCAGATAGGCCTTGGCCTGTTTGACAACTTAAATTATCCTTGTACGAAATCGGCGATTAAACTTAATTTAGCGAATATCAAAAGTTTGGAACAAGTGGCCCTTAGTGTTCGTCTTTGTTTAATTTCGAACGGTTTTAAAAATATGCACAGCTGCACGGGGCAGCTAGTTTTTAAAATGTTATTCTAGCGATTTTCGGGAGACGGCTCCCGGACTATTATTGTGGCGGTTTCTATAACTTCGTAATTTCCGGATTTATTTAGCATGATGACCTGACAAAGTCAACTTAGCACTTTGTTTGATGACGTTTCGTCACTACATGCAGAGATGACTAAACTCACAGGTCACTGTCCTACTGACTGTCGATAGGATTTCTGGCCATTATGTAAAAGGTTAGGTAGGTACCTAAATATACTACCTATATTATAAATTTTATTCACGAATCTAGTAATAGTAAGTGGTTCGTAGTTAGTAAGTAAATATTCAGTTTTATTTGTGACAAGAGACAACCCTTAGTTTCACGTGCCGCTTCAGACGAGGATAGCGTTACGCGGCAGAAAGAGAGGCAACTTTTAGGTAAGTAATTGAAGTGCGGGCGCAGCGCTACACAGCATGAATTGTACTTTGTTGCGTTGTAGCACGGGTCGCTTTTTAGTTGAACGTGTATGTACAGCGTCCAATCTGTTCCTAACTCTTTATTAATCTGTGCCACTGATTGAATTAATTATTTGCCAGATTTTTCTGATGCCACCAGTGTTTTGATTAATTTCGTCTTGATAGTAGTTGTTTCTTGCATGTTCTAGTACGTTATTACATTTATTTCGTAGTTTGGTGTATTGTAGTCGTGTTACAGAATCAGTTGTGTCTTTTTTCCAGTTTGTAAATAATAAGTATCTTTGTTCACAAAGCTTAATTATATTTTTATTTATCCATGGTTCTTTTCGGTTATTTAGTTTTGTAGCTTTGATTTTTTTGAGTGATTTTTGGTATGCATTGGTAAAATTTGTTTTAATATAGGAGTAAATCTCATGCGGGTATTTCATAGTATTCGTATAATTCCAGTCGATGTTTTCAAGTTCCTGTGTGACAATCTTGTGATCGTGTAGCAGTACCTGTTTTCGAGGTATGTCTCGCGAGCCGGCTGCATTGCTGCCGCCCGTGAGAGTGAGCGCTGTGATTCGATGGTCCGCTAGTACAGTACCGGTAGCCGCCGTGTGTGGGTCAAGCGAGGGAGCGCGAATTAATATCTGGTCAATACATGACCTAGTTATTATATTTTTTTTTATAGTTGAACAACTATTTTGTTGGTATCATATTATTATGTTTACATACAAAAGCGCACATAATTTATACTAGACAAGAACTTCAAAAGGCTGTGGATATTCTGCTGAAATAAAAGCTGTATCTCGTGCGTGATTCAAAAGTTGGACAACTATCGATCAAATCGACAAAATAGTTTATTCGATGCAAAAGTTGTATGTATGCGCTAGCCCTAGCCCAAAATCTTTTTTACAAAAACTTTTTATTGTTGCCAGTAAATATAATAAAGTTTATTTTGTGGTTACTTTATGAAAAAAATATATACTGCCGGCCTTTTTAAACCACCTCTGCCCTTTGATAATAGTTATTGCAAGTTCTTCTTTATCGTTAATTTCGCATCTTTTTTACAAGCATGGAATGGCTCGGTTAGCGTGATATCGGCTTAGTATTTCTGAGGTCATGGGCTCATATCCCAACTCACACAGACTTTTTGTTTTTGTATTATTATTTTGTCTGACATACAAATATTGTCCGATGGTTTGGAATCCTTCGTGCGCGAGTCTGACTCGCACTTGGCCGGTTATTGTTTACTTACTCTTGAATTAAATCTAAATTACTGTGCAGAGGCATCTGTTGACCAGAAAAAGAAACTGGCTTTTTTGAAACACTAACCAGATGGCGCCCATCTAGCCCATCAAACTCATGCTACAAATACTATCAAAGAAGAAAAACTATCGCGGCAAAAGAGAGGCGCTGAAAAAAGTAATGTTATAATATGTAAACTACCAAATAAAATTAAAAGATGTCTCCAAAGAGTCGTTGAAATGAACTCTTCACAATGGCTAACTATCATCCCGACCACCGCAAATAACACTGATCTTACAGCTACCCAGTTTAGGGATGCTTTAGCTATTAGATACGCCCACAAACCTGCAAACCCCCTCAGGCCTGCGACGGATGCGGAGAGAGTAATTTCGACTTAAACCACGCATTAAACTGCAAGAAAGGAGGATTAATAAAAAAAGGACATGATCAACACAGAGATGATTGTAAAAATTGGGCCGACCTAGCCTGGGGAACTAGCACAATAGAACCCATAATGCAAGATGCAAATATAAATCAACCGGCACTTATAGGTGATCTGTTACTAAACAGTGTTTGGGAACCTGCAAGGAGAACGTTCTTCGACATACGCATAGTAAATGCTGACGCTTCCTCTTAGAGCAACCTCACCTGGCAAAAAACAGCACAGAGACATAGCCGAGAGAAACACACAAAATACGACCGAGCAGCTGAAGACCTAAGAGCCTCATTTCATGCGATGGAGCAATATAACAGTTTTTTTAAAAAAACCGCATCAAAGCTTAACGAGAAATGGGGAAAAGCGTATTCTCAAATAGTGTACTGGCTGAAAGTGAAAATACAAATCTCAGTTATAAGAGCAGTTTCCATGAGAGTAAGAGGCACGAGAAAACATGTCAGGGCCTTTCAATGCGAAGATGGAGCAGGAATACTTTGGTGACAGCTTGATCTCCTAAAACAGAAAAGGTATTTCGTAAAAGGTATGTAGGTAACATAGGTTTTATTTATATTTACTTATGTATACTTTACAAATTATAGGTGTGTTATATTTTATGCCTACTTTTCGTATCTTCTAAGTTCTATTTGTTCTATAATTTGTAATGAATAAATTCTTACTGAGACCAGATGGCGCCTCTTTCGATATTTCATAATAACAATTATAAAATAGTTATGAAACCAAGCTCGATCGTTTTTTACCCCCGAAAAACCCATTATACTGCTCATCGTAAACTACAGCGCCTTATTCTAGAACTCAAAACATATCGTTACAAATATCCCTTATATTAATAGTGGTAGACTCGGGACTCCACTGTTTGAGTCAGCCTTCGTCTTTCGAATCCACCAATTAGGGATTTATCTAAATGAATTTCGTATGCTAAGGTTGTGTTTGTTTCTACCTGTTGAAATTCTGCAGGCGCTCATACAAAAACTTCGTTAGGTATTTATTTGAATCATATTTCACAAGAAGTAAAGTAAAGTAAGTAAAGTAAAAATTTCGTTTATTTACAAACAAATGTACATTTGATGGAATGCCCTGTCCCTCAAATTAGCGTGAGCTGTGTCTTGAGAGACAGTTTCTTCCCAAAAGTAGTTAATCAATCAATTACATTTTTGAGTACGATTCACACTTTAAGGCTGAAGTAGAATTATAACAAAATTAAGTAAGATAAAGGAAAAAAAAAGAAATGATATTTTATTACTATACAAAACAAAAGCTCTTCTCAAGGTGATATGTGTGTTTGTGAGTGTAGAGTGTCATTATGTTAGTGTAGTGAATGTAAAGGTTGTGTGATTGTGCGTTTAGTGTGTGTAGGTGTGTGAAGTGTAGTGAATGGTGTGTAAAATATTTGGTAATAATAATAATATATAAAAAATAAAATTATTGAAACTATGGAAACTTAAAGTTTCTATTGCTTGCTGTGGAATAGTTCTTAGATATAAGTAATGGAAATCAGCAGGTTTTCGGTTTGATCATAGTCAAATGCACGGAGCCAACTTTTAATTTTAGTTTTTACAACATAGTTGTTTAACTTTTTTATGTTAATTACAGAGTTGATTTTATTGTAGAGGCGAGGAGCCATCGAGTCATACTGTCTACGTGCGAATGCACTTTTTATTGCTGGTAGGGGACATCGAAACAACCTCCTGCCGTGATCCGGAATATATGGTACTGTGTGCTTGTGGTAGTATCTGATGCATCTGTATACGAATGACTGGCGTATGCTCAGGACATTGGTTGTGTTGTGCACGAGAGCGGTGGGATGTCGAAAGGGAGCATACAGCAAAACTTTAAGAACAGCGCGCTGTGCACGCTCAGCCCTCAAAAGCAGTGCCTTAGATGCTCCCCCCATACATATATGCAGTACTCTACAACACAGTGGCACAGGGAGTTATAAGTTTGTAAGAGCAGAATTTTGTCTGCATAATTTCTTAAGTTTTTGAAGACATAAATCATTTTTCTTATACGATTAGCTGTTACTGTTATATGTGGCCCCCAGTTCAGTTTATCATCAATGATGACACCAAGATATTTGATGTGGGGTACTCTGGAGAGCATATCGCAGCTACAAGTGGTGTTACTATAATCAAGCCTGTTGCATGGGAAGGAGTGAATTTTTATTTCAAATTTACTGTTGGGGCTGCCTGCTTCTGTTTTGCTAAAACACATGTATTTTGTTTTTGAAGTATTCAGGGAAAGAAGATTGTCCTCCAACCATGCCGTCACGGTGCACAGACCAGTTTCTGTTCGGTTTTTAACCAGTTCCCATGAATCCGCATGAAATAGTAAAACCGTGTCGTCTGCAAACATGTATAGGTCAGCAGCATTTATATTATTTTTGCACAGACTATTAATATAGATAAGAAACAGACTTGGTCCGAGCGTGCTCCCCTGTGGTACACCGTATGTACAAGCCTGATTCCCACTAAATGTACTACCTACACGGACACTTTGCTGTCTTCCAGAAAGATAGTCATTGAACCAGTTCAGGATGATCCCACGTATTCCCATATTTTCTAGGCGCGAGAGGAGGATTGGTACACAGACGGTGTCAAAAGCCATTTGGAGGTCTAGAAACACACCCAAACATTTTTCTCCCCTGTCCACATATCCAGCTATGTTGGAGGTCAGCTTCATAACAGCATCCTCGGTACTTCTTTTTTCTCTAAAACCGTACTGGTTATTAGCTAAGAGATTGTTTGTTTCGAGATATGTCATTAAACGTTTGTTCATTAGTTTTTCGATGATTTTGGAAAGCGTTGTCAGTAATGTGATGGGTCGGTAGTTTGAGGGGAGCTTCTTGTCACCAGTTTTATGGATAGGACAGACTATACCCCTTTTAAATATGTCAGGAAAGCTACCCCTACTAAAACTTAAGTTGCATAGGTGAGATAGTGGACCAGCTAGCAGACGGGAAAAACTCTTTACAATAGTAGTTGGTATAATTAATTAATAAAAGAACAAATAGTAAAATTTATTGATTGTTCTTTGACACCGGCCGGGACTCGAGAACTCGGGACCCTCGAGTTGCAGGCAGAACTACAACCGCTGTGCCATGCGGCTGTTAGTAGTGAAGTCGAATTTTACAATCATTTTAAAAAAGCGTGACGGTACGATTTGACGATGACGAGAAATCAAGGATTTTTCCTCTCCAAAAAGTGCAGCGCCTAAAGAAGTTTTCACTTCAAAAAAACGTGTGTTACTTTAATTTTTGTTAGAAAAATAAGCACTCTGTGCAAATTTTATTTTTCTACATTTGTGTACATACATTTTCTACTATTGCCCGCAGGTGTTTTTTCTAATAGAGTCGCTATTTTAGGTACACTTTGGGTATGAAACCCTCTTTAGGTTCTGTCAATCAGATGAAATATTAGGTTAGTTATTAGGTAAATATTAGTTACCCCGGATGGCACTAATATTTCATCTGATTGACAGCCGTTAATCACTCCCAATTGATGTCTATCTTTAAGATAAGAACTAATCCACCTATGCACGTCACCTACCACTCCCATGTTCCATAGCTTAGTGATCAGAAGAGGATGGTCTACTCTGTCGAAAGCCTTAGAATAATCTGTATATGTAACATCCATCTGGTTTCCAGCTTCTCGACTCTCGTAACATGACTCATGTAGACGACAAGGTTAGACATAACTAAGCGACCTTTTAGAAAACCATGTTGCTTTTCAGTTATAGCATGCTTTATAGAAAATGTTATCTTTTCTTATAAACGACTTGTTCGAGGGTGTGAGATGTTCATTGAAGAAAAGATGTATATTTGAAGGGATCCTGTAGTTCCAGGTCCTTCGTCGTCAGGCCACGTCCAGTCTTGGTTTCCGCCAGGAAACTGTCCCACATGAAACCCTTGCTGAATCGGACTATAATAGGGGTTGTGAAGTCATTATTTTTTGGCTTTTCTCGGAGACGTATCCGTGTCGCAAAGTCAATATCATTTCTAGTTAGAGTGATGCCCATTTTTGTACCCATCAGCTAGAGTATGGAGATAAGCTTCTCATTCTTAGCTTCCGGTAAACCCGTGATCTCGATATTAGACAGTATTCTGCTGTTCCCGGATATTGTTGTCATTGCGCATTTGCGGTATCTCCTCCTTGAGTTGGTTGATTTGCAAATCTTGCTTCAAGATAGTCTCCGAGTGAGAGGAGGCATCTGCCTATAGCTGAAAGAGACTGGAGCTCGAGAAAATCTTTATCGCGAAGTGGTTATATGGGAACAGAAGGAAAAGACAGACGGGGAGCCAGGGGCTGACAGATAGACTGAGTGGTCAGGTGATGTGATATGAATCTTAAATTACGGATGAGTGAAATGAAGATGAATTCCACGTGTTCACTTCGCGTAGAAATGCCTCACGCTGTCACGAACTTCATCAAACATTCCCAACGATAAGCCAATAACTTTCAGAACATGCAACACCGTTAATTTAGTTCTGAAAGCAAGAAACATCATTTAATGACCTCACAAAATATGATTTAATAAAGGAAAAGTGTAAATGACACTTTTCGGTCCTAAACTCTTCAATTTCATTTGATGATCCTATAAAATATCGAGCAAATTATGAAAGTTTTTGTTTGTAATTATAAAATTTGAACCAGAAAGTATTTTCTTTACTAACAGATCAAAGTATTTTTTAATTTGAAATTCTATGATCGCTGAGAAGCTTCATGGTAATGAACGCAAAAATACCATCTGTCAAATAAATAGTGATGAACTGATCAAGGGGGTTGGTTGTTGGTTGTCGCAAAACTAGGAAAATTGGATATTTTGACCAAAATTAACCATCGGAAAGCATCTTTTCTTTGTTATTTCAACAACTGACACCACTCCTCCTTCTTATGAATCCTAAGCAAGGAACGAGCACAGTGAAATGCCCAGAAATTACTATTCTTATCGGAATGGTTGACAGTACATTTTTGTTATAATTAGAGATTATTGACCGTTTTAAATCAAGGTAAGCCTCTACGGTTCGTTCTATCGAAGTTGTTTTATCGATCGTGATTTAATTTCCATCAATAAATGCAAAGCCGGCACATTTACAAACAATAACAAATATTTACGACCCCATCAATTTCGTGCTCCCAACCACTAATCGAATATAAAATGAATAAGTAGACACTTACTTTATTTTATTACTATTACTCCTACTAAATACCTGTGCCCTACGGTGGATATATTTATGGGCTACATTTACTTTTATTTATTGGTTTTTTTATAAACATTTGTAAGAGTAATTAATTTAGTCTATGTTTTACAGTAAAAATGGCATCCCATAGCATGCAAGCCATCCTGGGGAAAAAAGAGACACCAGGACCTGAGTTCTCAGCCAATTCTAGCAACATCAAACAAGAATTCAAGATCAATATGGCAGACTTTAGTATAAAACTTGAAAGAGACCACTCCACTGAACATAATGTAACTGCCAACACAGTATTAGGAAATACCCAACCATTTCCTACCAATGAACATAAACCAGATGATATATTAAAGAAACTTGTAGAAAACATACATCAGGATATTAAAAATGAAATAGAAATCTCAGGTAATGATGAGGGCATTGGTGTTATTAGCGGAGTCTTTTCCAATGCAGAACGCCATATTACTTCCGATAAAAGTGAAATAAAACTCGAGTTTCCTACAAATGAAGATGTTCTTGACTCTCTTACTAGTATTGAGCCTCCTAAAACAGAAGATAATGTTGAAAGTACAAAAATACAATATAACACGAGTACAAATGAAATAGAATTTAAAAAGGAGGTAGAGGAGAGCATAGTTTCATATGATTATCCACAATTTGACTCAACAAGCATGGATAGCAGTGAAGGCAGTGCAATGGGACTGGGGGATGCTTGTCTGCAGCATGAGGAAATAAAATTTGAAATGGAAGAGGAGGACGATGTTGTAAGTATTATTTTAGGCCACTTTTAAGTTATGTTTCTGGTGTAGGCATCTTGGGGCCAGGCGATACTTGGGGTGGTTTGTTTGTGTAATTTGTTGGTACATAAAGTTTGTTTTGAGGAAGCATTGTGCAGATAATAATTTGATTTGTTTTGATTTGACTTTGTATTTTATATATTTTATATGGATTGTTTAATTTGTATTGTGATTAACCTCTCAACGACCCAATCATTTATGAGGCATCGCGATTTTGAACTATGTATGTGCCATGATAATAAAATTCAAAACCTATAACAGGGAAACATGTTACCGGCAAGACATGTGTCTGTGTGAAGTTAATGCTAATAAACTCCATATGGTTATGATAGAAATACAAACAAATAACCATAGTGATAGACCTATTCCCTTATGGGGTTGCAGAGGCATGTTGGCTCCCACAATACAATACATACACAACCAGTTATTCTAACTTCCATTTAGACATTTACCCATTTATATTCCAGGATCACAGAGAGCCTTTTGAAAGTGTTGAGGTCAAACTGGAGCCGGACTTCACTGTCACTGAGACACACCTCATATCTAACAAGATGATCAATACTACCTCGACTATCACACACCCGGGACACGGTGTCATAGAGTCACAGACCACACGCACCCTAGTAATGGAAATACGGCCAATGCCCACTGCTTCACCATTCAAGATAACCCATACACCTGATGCTATATTACCCACATCTGTAAACGAGAAGCAAGAAGATTTCCAGTTGAATTCTATAACTGGAGATGTTTTACCTTTAGAAGCCTATGGATTACTTGGAACCAGCAAATTCACTACGAATACAAATTTGTATTACTGCACCCGGTGCCCCAAGGAATGTAAAAGCAAATCTCAACTTACAAAACATCAAAAAGTTCACGATACTATAGATAACTATGCTAAAGGAGCCGAAACGAGAAAACAAAAGATGTTAGAAAATGCGGAAAGAAAAAGGCAGATCAAAATACAAGTTGATAATAAGGATCTTTATCAGTGTACCTGTGAAAAAACTTTTAGGAGGAGAAGTAGGATGGAGACATGTCTGAGATCCCATGACGAGGTCGAACAATCTTGTAGCAGTTTTAAATTCAGTTGCCTATATTGCGCCAAACAATGTGAGAATAAAGACGATCTAGTCGCTCATAGAAAGAGAATGCACAATACGAGAAAGAAATTTCCCTGCAAATTCTGCCCATCCGACTATAATACGAGGAAAGAACTTTTTAAGCATCTAAGAATACACCAGAAAGTCCAATTAATGGAATACAAAGTTATATCAGAAGTTGTCGAAGGAAATCAAAAGTTAAAATGCATTTTGTGTAATAAATCATATACGGAGTTGTCAGAACTGAAATCTCACGTCATGAGCGGCCACACAGAACCATACAAATGCCTGCAATGTAAGGAAAAGTTTACGAAACTAACAGAATTCGCGACACACGCAAAAACACATCCAGATATTAAAGGACAGTCAGTCATAGACGTTTTAGAAGCGTTTTCGAAGCTTGCACAAGCTTGGAAGTGCATAGACTGCGATATACAATTCAAAGGACCCGACGAAATGGCTCTACATCAATTGGATAAACACAAAGACATCAAGGTCACTCAGGAATCCGAACAGTTTCAGTGTGAAGACTGTCGAAGAGCATTTGCCAGCAATAAGAGTCTTAACACACATAGACGAGCACACCACAACATTGAAGATGCCAGTGAATCAACAAACATTGAGCAAGGTCTACTATGCGTTTATTGCCGTAAGATATGTAAAGACGAGAATGCGTTAACATCCCACATGAGACTTCATTCCTCAGACAGAAAGTACGCATGTAAGTTCTGCGATTTTAGATTTCCGACTGTCGAAAAAAGGCGGACACATGCCGAAATACACACGGGAGATATGAGATACGTCTGCTTCATCTGCGAATATCAGTGCAGTTCGGAAACTAGGTTAAAAAAACACAAGCAGTCTGTTAAGCATTTGAGTATGAAGGAATACCTCTTGACTGGTAAACCGATTCCTACGCTAACGCCTAAAGACGAAAAGTCTGACTCTCTGAGGGAGCAAGAGAGTGGTGTGAAGAAGAGAAAGACTTTGGAAGGGAGTGAGAAAGAGAGCTCTAACGAGTGTGCCTGTGATGTATGCGGGAAGAAGTTTTCTAGCAACAAGAAGATGTTGCATCATAAGTTGAAGCACCCGTTTATAGAGTTCCCGAATGAAGATCAGCCATCTAGAATATTTTTCAAATAATTGTTTGCTTTCGTTTCTATTGAAGCGTCTGAATTAAGGTGCAATTCCTAAGCCGACTGCAGCTGCAGACGATGTGTCACCGGGCGAGATAGCGAGAGCAGTTACAACGCGAGCGATCGAGACATCGAACGTAGTTACGACGCGCGTGATCGATACAGCGAACGTAGTAACAACGCGAGTGATCGAGACAGCGGACGTAGTTATGTCGCGAGTGATCGAGACAGCGAACGTAGTTACGACGCGAGTGATCGAGACAGCGAGCGTAGTTACGACGCGAGTGATCGAGACAGCGAACGTAGTTACGACACGAGTGATCGAGACAGCGAACGTTGTTACGACGCGAGCGATCGGGACAGAGTGTCTCGCTCACTCGCGTCGTAACTACGCTCGCCATCACGTCATCTTTAGTTGCGGCCAGCTACTGAATTGCACTTTTAGTTAGTTTTTATATTCGCTCTACTCTCGCAACAAATTCTTCTAGAGTATTTTGGATATCTGCGGTAGTGTTTCGGTGGGGAAGGGGCGTGTTGTCGTGACGTCTGCATGGCGCGAACCTTCAGTGCGGGCTCGGCATAGTATTTAATGCCTCCACTCCCGCACCGAAAGCCTACCGTAGTTACCTGTAAGCGCTATGGGTGTAATGATTTAACCCTAAGGGCGAATTGCAACAGACTTTTGACAGCCGCTATGTACAGTTTAAACACAGCTTTAATACAACATGGCTATGTTGAGTGGGATCTTGGCTTAGCAGGGGGTCTCACTTAGCAGTTTAGGTACGTTCGACCGGCGAACCCGAACTCCAGGATTTCAGTTAGGTTGCCGCTCGCATGGCTCGGCTCGCAGTCGCGTCGCGCGCTAGCCGCTAATCGTAACCCTTCAAAGTTTATTTTTTGCGGGGTCGCTTATTTGAAAAACCATGGTAAAACAATTCATATATTCTATCCAGTAACGGAATTTTGGGTACCCAGGGTACCCAAAGTCAATGTATCTTTTCTGTGATGTTTGCAAGAACAATGACTTGGGTACTTAGGTACCTAACATTTAGGAGTGTCTAAAGGAATTGTTCACAAATAAAATAAAATTCCTTTTTAATTGAATACCTTAAAGTAAACACTTTAGACCCAGTTTACAAAAAATGATAATTACCTAAGTAATTGCACCTACTAATAACACCTTAGCTATTTATTTAAGTGTCTTTGCGGAGTGATCTTCCTGTACATTGTACTATTAAGTATTCTGTGCTTAAAGGCAATAATCTTGCCTTGTTTTACTATGTAACTCGACTGTGTTGTACTTAACCCTTTGAACGCCAAAGTCGGCACTGGCCGACAACTCTGAAAGTCCTGCCACTGGCACCACGTCAGCTATAGCCGACACAATTTTTATGGTAAGAGACCTTATCTCGTATGAATTAAGTTGTATATTGCATAGCATAGCAAACATGTTTGGGTGTGTGAGTGACACATTTTGTATTTGATGTATGGCGGTCAAAAGGTTAAGTTGTGTTTAAATTGAGCGGGCTTCAAAAGACAGGAACATCGCGAGATGCATAAACAACTTCCGTAAGCGAGAAAGTATGTGAGCTACCAGCCGCACAATATCAGCCTATATGTAGAGTGCCTGTATTTAAAACACATTGAACAATAAAACAAACTAATTAAATTTTTATTGTTTATTATTTATTATCACAAAAAGATGATAAACAGAACTTCATCTAAAACCCGTCAGTTTTTTAACTACCCTTCAAACGTAGGACTTTTATATTTCTTTCCCAAGTTTTCGCGATAGGGTACCGCGTAGTCACAGTATAGGTATACATATAGAACAGTAATAAATCAGAGGCCGTTTAGGAGCATTCGTTACCTACTTTCGCTCGATGCGCAGGGCTGTGTCACGTTTGTGGCTTGGCATACCTAAAATACAAATTTTGCTTTTAAGTAGGTACCTATGTAAAGTATTTCTGTTACAGTTTAATAGACACATTGTTTACACAAAGTAATAATATTACAGATCGTTAGGTATATCGTTGATATCGTGCGTGGCACTGGGGCGGCTCGCTGTCTTCGTACATAACACGGCAACGCCGCGGCCCCGATTGAAGCAGTCTCCATCATTCCCGAAGGCTATGTGTGCGTGCGTACCGAACGCGCGCGCATGTGTGCAGCTGTGCGATGTACCTTTGTTCGATGATTATCTACTGTTCTATATGTATACTGTGGCGTAGTCGACCACTGCAGACATGTCGGCGAGATAGCAAGAGTAATCACGGCTTGACTGAGCGGGACAGCGTACCTACGTAACAACAAATTGTTTTTTTACTATTGTCGCTACGGTAAAACTGCTTGGCGAGCATTGTCGTTAAGGCGCTGGAAAGAATATTAAGAGTTTCTTCTGATATTTAATATCGAACAGTTGGGGTACAGAGTTACAGCAAAACAACGCCTTATCACTCCTTTTTTCAGATGGAGAGGCAGAGGCACAACTTCACATAACACTTATGTTACGCTGTCTCGCTCACTCGCTTCGTAATTACGCTCTCTGTCTCGCCGGCAACATGTCATCTGCAGTGGCGGTCTGCAACGAAATTCTACGAACACACAACATTCACTTCGGTAAAGCGTACAATGAAAATATTCTAACCACTGGTTTTTAATTATATACAATATCAACAGATTGGGTCCATAAAAACCAAACATGTAAGTATAAAAAAGTTAACATTATGATTATGACAAAGGATTGCTAGTGGTCGAAATCGAAGCTGCTCTAGAACTTACGGGACATCTGTTTGTCTATAATTATACTTTAGTGTTTAATTTGCCATACATTTTGGTATCTACAATGCTCTAATTCTTATAATTACGTTTAGACTATTCTTTAAGAATTATGACTTCGTTTGTTTAAATGTTTATTTTCTATGAGGTGTGTTTTCAACATTTTATAAACTAGCTGAGATATTTGACTTTAAAAAGCCTATGACGTCATCCTGGAGAGAAGTTTCTGTCATTTCTGTCATTTGACAGTCAGAAATGTCAAGTTAGAACTTTATTAGGAGTACGAAGGAAACATACCAAAATACTGACAAATAAATAAAAATTGTGGTTTTCCACGTTACAATATTTTGTTGAACCCTGAATTTCCCTAGCACGAGAAAATATAATCAGTGCCAAATAGATGAATTTTACAACTTTTCTTAAGACAGTCTTTACAGTATTTTTAAAGTTGATTAAAATATACATTCGTAATCATAAATCATCACTCGACTGATGCACCAGATTAGAAGTGAAATTTTACGATCCAATTCTCACGATTTTTGTCAAGTGTCATTATTTTTGACAGGTGTCAAAATTCTTGAAAGATGTTCTAAATTTTGACAGGCGTGAATTTTCAGTACTTGTTCACATGCATGAGCGTGACGTTATTTACGCGTTTTCGACACTGTGATGCCTATAATAGCCCTTTTCACAGCTAAACAAACAGTTTTGTAGCCTCATTTAAACCACTCTCTAGTAGGTAAAGTTGATTGTCCAGGGCTTGGCCATGCTGGCGCCAGGCTTTCGAACGACGAGGACATCGTTGCCTTTGTGCAGTGTCATCTGGAGGACGGTGTGCTTGTCGCCCTGTAATGAGAAGATATATTGCATTACCAGCTGCCCGTGGCGCGGCTTCGCAACGCGTTTTTCGTATTCTCATAGTTCCCCATCATATAACTATTCCTTGATCATTTTAGAGGCACCTTTATTTCTGCAATCCATATCGACATTAGCGGCCTCAGACCTCAGATAATGAAGCTTTTGCTTAACAACTTTATGCATCGCACTGCCAAATATAAGTTCCGCTACCAACAAAGAGGTTGAATGAGGTAAATAACTTGAACAACGACGAAAGAGTTTGAGTGAAGAAAGAGGCTGAACTTTCGATACTTACAAAATATTTTTCAATTTTTTCGCTGTTTCTTTGCGTTTTTCGTAATATTTTTTTCTCTTTACCTTCTCTGGACTGAGGAGAATAAAACCAAACAGGAATTATACGAACCGGTCGACCCATTTTAGAGATTTAGCAAGACTAACGTACAGCTATTCATTTTTATAAGTATAGATGATAAAAAATAAAACATAAGTTTAAATTAAATTAAAATTATAAGTTGCCAGTTACTGTCTCATGCAAACCAGAAACAGCGAGTCGCAAACAAATTTTAAGGGGTTATTAGTTAAATTAAGTTTCTATAAAGAACATTAGATAGTAAATTGCAGTGGAGACCCGCATAGAGAAATCATAAATAGATACCATCAGACAAAAAAAGATTCTAGCTACAACCAGGCTACTCAAAAAAAAACTATGGTATATTGTTATGCGATAAAACAGCTTACTAAGAAACAATTTTTACATTGTAATGAGTTTTATTGGTTAAGAGAGTCTGTTATCTGTAGAACAATATAGAAATTACGAGTTATTCGAACAAATATGTAGGTGTGTACACATCTGTTACAAGTTATCCGAACAAATATCTAGGTATGTACACATCTGTTACGAGTTATCCGAACAAATGTGTAGGTATGTACACATCTGTTACGAGTTATCCAAACAAATATGTAGGTATGTACACATCTGTTACGAGTTGTCCAAACAAATATGTAGGTATGTACACATCTGTTACGAGTTATCAAATATGTAGGTATGTACACATCTGTTACGAGTTATCCGAACAAATATGTAGGTAGTAAGGTTTGTAGTCAAACCTGTTGCAGTTTTGCGGTCTTGGGAGGAGTCTTGATGCCGGCGATGACGATTCGCTCCAGCCAAGACCGGGTGGGGAAGTGGGCTTCCTCGTTCACAAATCTGTTGAAATTCAATAAAGAATATAAAGAGTATAGGATATCGATGCAAACTTTCTTTCAACGCCCACTTTTGATGGTTTCGTACAAAAAATCTTGGCTTTTTTAGCAAACAATCGTATTTCAGAGAAGATATTCAAAGAAGTGGTAGGTACGTAACTTTTGTACAATTTAGATAACTGAAAAAATTGGCCACATAGCCGATGTCTCATGTCGCATGCCTTGAAACATGTTTTGTTTCACAGTTGTGACAAGCGCCGGAAGTTGCCCGACAGTCGTCTAATTGGCTTGGTGGAGTAGCACAATAAATCCAATGAATGCTGGCTCAGTTCTACTCACGCATAAGTCATACTAGTGGGCTCGTACGAGATCTTCGCGTAAATGTATTTATTGTTCTTGTACTCGAAGGTTTCGCCGTCGTCGATGTACAGAGTGCCGTGGGCTGTGTTCTGTGGAATTCATAATTGGGTAGTATTATAACATATGATCGTAAATACAATTTTTGATTGACAAAAGTACTGATATTGCCTGACAATATTACAGAATTGCGCGACAAACTGAGCGCAATTCAGTAATGTTGTCAGGCAATATAACATAATATCTAACATAAAATACAAATCAGGGGTTGGAATTTGTTGTTCTTACATTTTAAACATAACACGGTAATGTAAATGTAAAAACGTAACACCTACCCTGACCAACTTAGCCAATAAGGGTTGGCTAAACCATTCAGTAATTTTGCCGTACAATTCAGTATTTTTTTACTTATTTTAGATAATTCCGCTGTTCGTGGTCATTCGCTCAATTAGTTTTTTATTTGCTCGTTTTAATATTCCCCTTGTATCAGAATAACAAAATTTAAAAGGAATACCAGAAGTGCAAAGAGAAAACGTGGTCGACTCAGTGGAGGTGCAAGTTGTTGCGGCTGCAGTACTAATTTCTATGAAATACCTTTTGTAGCTAGCGACACGTCGCCCGTTTCGTCGGACCGCAGATTAGTAGTCGCCGACGCGAGTGAGCGAGACAGCAAGCGTAGTACGTACAATACAATATTGTCAATGTTATCTAACTTCCGTCTGCGGTCAGCAGTCATGTGTTGCAATTGCAATGTACTCACGTTGGCGCATGATACAGACATATGTTGCAACTGTAATGTACTCACGTTGGCGCATGATACAGACATATGTTGCAATTGTAATGTACTCACGTTGGCGCATGATACAGACATATGTTGCAACTGTAATGTACTCACGTTGGCGCATGATACAGACATATGTTGCAACTGTAATGTACTCACGTTGGCGCATGATACAGACATATGTTGCAACTGTAATGTACTCACGTTGGCGCATGATACAGACATATGTTGCAATTGTAATGTACTCACGTTGGCGCATGATACAGACATATGTTGCAACTGTAATGTACTCACGTTGGCGCATGATACAGACATATGTTGCAATTGTAATGTACTCACGTTGGCGCATGATACAGACATATGTTGCAATTGTAATGTACTCACGTTGGCGCATGATACAGACATATGTTGCAACTGTAATGTACTTACGTTGGCGCATGATACAGACATATGTTGCGACTGTAATGTACTCACGTTGGCGCATGATACAGACATATGTTGTAACTGTAATGTACTCACGTTGGCGCATGATACAGACATATGTTGCAACTGTAATGTACTCACGTTGGCGCATGATACAGACATATGTTGCAACTGTAATGTACTCACGTTGGCGCATGATACAGACATATGTTGTAATTGTAATGTACTCACGTTGGCGCATGATACAGACATGTTGCAACTGTAATGTACTCACGTTGGCGCATGATACAGACATATGTTGCAACTGTAATGTACTCACGTTGGCGCATGATACAGACATATGTTGCAACTGTAATGTACTCACGTTGGCGCATGATACAGACATATGTTGCAATTGTAATGTACTCACGTTGGCGCATGATACAGACATATGTTGCAACTGTAATGTACTCACGTTGGCGCATGATACAGACATATGTTGCAACTGTAATGTACTCATATTGGCGCATGATACAGACATATGTTGCAACTGTAATGTACTCACGTTGGCGCATGGTACAGACATATGTTGCAACTGTAATGTACTCACGTTTGCGCATGATACAGACATATGTTGCAACTGTAATGTACTCACGTTGGCGCATGATACAGACATATGTTGCAACTGTAATGTACTCATATTGGCGCATGATACAGACATATGTTGCAACTGTAATGTACTCACGTTGGCGCATGATACAGACATATGTTGCAATTGTAATGTACTCACGTTGGCGCATGATACAGACATATGTTGCAACTGTAATGTACTCACGTTGGCGCATGATACAGACATATGTTGCAACTGTAATGTACTCACGTTGGCGCATGATACAGACATATGTTGCAACTGTAATGTACTCACGTTGGCGCATGATACAGACATATGTTGCAATTGTAATGTACTCACGTTGGCGCATGATACAGACATGTTGCAACTGTAATGTACTCACGTTGGCGCATGATACAGACATATGTTGCAACTGTAATGTACTCACGTTGGCGCATGATACAGACATATGTTGCAAATGTAATGTACTCACGTTGGCGCATGGTACAGACATATGTTGCAACTGTAATGTACTCACGTTGGCGCATGATACAGACATATGTTGCAACTGTAATGTACTTACGTTGGCGCATGATACAGACATATGTTGCAACTGTAATGTACTCACGTTGGCGCATGATACAGACATATGTTGCAACTGTAATGTACTTACGTTGGCGCATGATACAGACATATGTTGCAACTGTAATGTACTCACGTTGGCGCATGATACAGACATATGTTGCAACTGTAATGTACTCACGTTGGCGCATGATACAGACATATGTTGCAACTGTAATGTACTCACGTTGGCGCATGATACAGACATATGTTGCAACTGTAATGTACTTACGTTGGCGCATGATACAGACATATGTTGCAACTGTAATGTACTTACGTTGGCGTCGAGTGTGACCACCAGCGTGTAGGGGTCGTCCTCCATCAGCCTGGAGGCGCGGCGCACACGCTCCTTGCGCGGCACGATGGCGCCGCCCCGCTGGTACACCGGGATCTGAGGACACACATATACATAGACATAAGCTCGCCCTTGTATAATGTTTCAATATTTTTAACTTTTCTGTTTGTTTGTCATGTGTACATGAAGTACACATACCATACAAACAGAAATGTGAAATATGTGTATAGTACAGTGAAGACATTACAAAATTACAAATATGACATGACTAAAACCGTTGCAATAGTCAAAAATCTCAGTCAATACGAATTTATTCGTCCATTAATTCACTCTCGCAGACTGGATAAATATAGGATCATTGCCGTGCCAAGAAGTGAGTTATTTGATCCTTTAATAAAATCAAATAAATGATCATAATACTCAACCCACATTGGCCCACCGCGGGGCAAAGGTCTCTTCTCTAAAGCGCTAACCCTCACGGTCCTGTGCCAACCGCGTCCAGCCGACTTGAGGGTATCTTAGGACCACGAGGCTACCGAAAATAGATAAATAAATAATCTAATCCCACCTTAGCGATAGTGACGTCCTGCGTCATCCACCCGTCGGCCGGGTGCGCGTGGTACGAGTCCGCGTCGTACCACAGGGTGCGGGATTCTTTCCCGGGCAGGTACACCCTCACGCTGCGAGCTCCCTCCTCCACGACCGGACGGATTAGCAGCTCATCGCCTGTCGCGAGATGAAAAAAAATTCACATTTATATACAGGCACCTTGCTTCTGGTTGTTGGACTAAATTATTTATTTTTTCTCGCTACAGCCTCATTGGTCCTGATACACAAAGCGCATGACCGCCACAAAAGGTCGCCTGCCTCCCACCGCAGCGACACCACCGGAGTGCCGCTCGCACGCAAAGCGACACCACCGGAGCGCCGCTCGACCGCATAGCGACAACACCGCAGCGCCGCTCGACCGCATAGCGACACCACCGCAGCGCCGCTCGACCGCATAGCGACACCACAGCAGCGCCGCTCGACCGCATAGCGACACCACCGCAGCGCCGCTCGACCGCATAGCGACACCACCGCAGTGCCACTCGACCGCATAGCGACACCACCGCAGCGCCGCTCGACCGCATAGCGACACCACCGCAGCGCCGCTCGACCGCATAGCGACACCACCGCAGCGCCACTCGACCGCATAGCGACACCACCGCAGCGCCGCTCGACATCATAGCGACACCACCGCAGCGCCGCTCGACCGCATAGCGACACCACCGCAGCGCCGCTCGACCGCATAGCGACACCACCGCAGCGCCGCTCGACCGCATAGCGACACCACCGCAGCACCACTCGACCGCATAGCGACACCACCGCAGCGCCGCTCGACCGCATAGCGACACCACCGCAGCGCCACTCGACCGCATAGCCACACCACCGCAGCGCCGCTCGACCGCATAGCGACACCACCGCAGCGCCGCTCGACCGCATAGCGACACCACAGCAGCGCCGCTCGACCTCATAGCGACACCACCGCAGCGCCGCTCGACCGCACAGCGACACCACCGCAGCGCCGCTCGACCGCATAGCGACACCTCCGCAGCGCCACTCGACCGCATAGCGACACGTACCCCTTCCTTTTTTTTAAGTCGCATAATTTTATTCTATCCCGACACCTATCCACAAACTTGCACTGGCGTGATGGAATATGGCTCAACCTATACGTATCCGGGTAAAGGGCTCTGCCCCTCGGTGGGGACAGTCATGGGCTACATTTATTCATATATAAATTCAATTTGAAGTCTGCTGCTACGTACGTACTACTACTACTACAGCCAACGTCTTGAGTTGTCTGGAGTCTCTCGCTGCGCTCGTGACACAAAGTTTTACTCACCGAGCAAGTATTCATCGTCAATGGTGAAGGTGTCCTTCTCCCGCGGGTACTCTTGGAAGAGTGCGCGCATGACCGGCGTGCCCTCTTGTGTGTGCTCGTAAAACAATGTGTACCTGGGATAGTAAATAAAAAATAAATAACTAATAATAGTAGTTTATGTGACTGCTACATAATGGAGGGCATTAATACTCGAGAGTGGGTCTATGAAACGAGCCGAAGGCGAGTTTCATAATAATATCACTCGAGAGTTTTAATGCCTAATTATGTTCAGTTACATACACTACGTTTATCTACACACATATCATAAGCTCTCTTTGATGTGTTCAGGAACCGCATGTTTGACCGGCATTGTGGCTCTGCAGTTGTTTAGCTTGTTCTGTAGCACCAACTTCGGGCGTCGGCATTCGAAATTTAAATGTCAGTACTTCACAGACAAACTAGGGGCGGCATGCAGGCGGGCGTCGACATTCGAAATTTGAATGTCATAATGTGTAGAAAAATTACACATCATGGTCATAATGTGTAATTTTTCAGATAAGAAATGAGTTTTTACAAAGTAGTTTAACATTATGCTGATCGTAACGTGCGGTTTTAGTACGCAGTAAAGAGGGTTTATGATACGTGTGTAGATAAAATAGTTTAAAACAGTGTTTGTCATTGTTTTGGTTCGTCAGTAAACCGAGTTTATCAGATAAATAGAAAAATGTTTACGACTTATATAAGACCGTCTTTTTGTATGTTGCCCTCTGTGGCAGATACGGCTTGACATATTTTGACGTATGCGGTGTACGACTTCGTATTATTTGAAAACAAAATGGCTGCCGTCAGTGGCATTTTTTACAGTTAAATTCTATAGGAGCAGGGCCGTCTTAGGCCATGCTGGGGCCCTTGGAGACACAGGAACGCCCCTTTAGTTACAAACATGATTCGTAAAACTAACATGGCTGTTAAGATGAGCAATGAGCAACCGATAAGATTACGTGAGGTGGCCTTTGTATACGTGCCATTTACGAACTCGGTCCGAGGGAGTCGCTAAGAGACAAGATTAAGGAGATCAACATTCTGACTCTGCTTTCTCTTTGCATTCTTTTGAATATATTGTATGTCAAGAAAATATCCACCTGTTTAAAAACACTGTCCAGCTACTCCTTTATTGGCCAATGTATACGCTTTTACAAAAAGGTCCCCGATACTGTTCAAAGCTTACCGACACATAAATTCAAAATATTCATTATAAGCAAAATATGTTTGAAGGGATATTACTCAGTGATAAATTATCTACAAGACATAAACCCTTGGGGATAAACTGCTTGTTCTTCCATTGGCTATCTTAAAAATAAACATAAGTGAAATCAATGCATTATTATTTACAAGTATTTCCTATCTGTATATATAAGGATCTGCTTTTGGAACGTACACCTGGTATTAAATAAATGAAGTGCCCTAAGAGATCCGTAATTATCCAACAGAATAAAGAATATTTTGATTCGATTGATTGGGGCCCCCGTGAGAACGTTCCCCGTGTGTCCTTCCTTACAGCGGCAGACGGCACTGAAGGAGCAACAGTTGGTTACCAGTAGTCGAGAAGTGCGTATCTGCGGCGCAGTGCCTCCCGCAGCAGCGCGCTGGTGGAGGGGTCGTAGAGCCACGGCTCGCGGCGCTTCGTGTCGATGTGCGAGTGCGCGCGCATGAATGGCTGGTACGCAGCAGCCTGGGTGGTCAGAACAACATGTTGTTGGATGAATGAGCGAGTTTGATGGCGCAGAGACCATTGCTGGCAGGCAGTGGATGCTGGAGGCTCAGGAGCGGGGTAGATGGATGTGGGCTGATCGATAGGCATGAGAGACTCATAAATAAATGGCTTAAAAAAGTTACATCTGCCAAACTTTGATGATCAAAACAGTGAAAGACGTCAGACTTTGATAGATTATGACACATGTCAAAAACAATTGAATTGACATCTATGAAACTATGCCACCACCTGCCAAAAATAATAAGCGTCAGAAACTACGACACCTATCAAAAATAAAGTCACCTTCCAACAGTCCTGTCAATAATTGTAGAGAATATTTTATTGCAAATCATGTTTTGGAGGACGCTTTCTTACTTCTAATGGACGTCTGACCAATCAGAGCGCGATTATTGGTGTCAGGAGATGTCATTTAACTGTCATTGGTGAAACAATTTGAAAGAAATCCTGATATGTCAAGAGATACAAAATAGAGCAACAGACATATCCTGTCAATTCACAAACAATATTAGATTAGTCTAATGTTAAAGTGTAACAAGTGCCATTAGCGAAATCATTGTGGCAACACACGATGGAAGCCATAACTATGCCAAAAACTTAACTTAACTTACTACGCGACAAAGTCGAACATAAACATTTACTTACATGCACATACATTGCTTCTGGCCCCACACAAGGATACTATGTGTTGTAGGAACCAGAAACAGCGACTTCACACACATATAAACATCGTTTGGTAGACAGAGCCACAACCGCAGAGCCACAGAGGTCGTCCCTCTGTCGCCCGCTCTCGCCCTCGACGCGTCAGTAGGACAGTGACGGACACCACGACGCCATCAGAGCGAGACGCTAAGCTGCCTTTGGCATGAAGTAACCGCCATCCTCACCTGGTACCACCGCGTCATCAGCTCGGCCTGCGGGTACTTGAAGAAGCCGCCCACGTCGGAGCCGCAGAAGGAGATGCCGGCGGACGCGAGCGAGAGGCACATCGGCACGGAGACCGCGAGGAAGCCCCACTCGGCCGCGTTGTCGCCGGTCCACACGGCGGCGTACCTGCGCACGGGGGTCAACCAGTCAGGTTAGGCTGGCCACCGCGAGAGCGGGCTTGGAATAATCGCTCGCAGTATCGCAAGGAACTGGGTTGGCTCCCGATTCGTCTTCGCCGTGATTTCCACATATTGGCTTTACTCTTTAACATCTTGAGAAACCCCAGATATCCTTTCTACCTTCGTGAACGTTTTGAGTTCCTTTTCTCCAGAGGCAAGGAGCGGAGATCTCACACGGTGTCTCTTCTATGTATTCCGCAGCATAACACCGTCGCCTACGAGCACTCGTTCAGGCTGAGGGCCATTCGGCTGTGGAACGCACTTCCCTGCACCATTAGGGACAGTCCCACTCTCATTTCATTCTCCTTTAACCTTACAATCCCCCAAGCCTCATATGACGCTCGCCTCGAGTACCGTCCGTCCCCCAAGCGTCATATGACGCTCTCGCTCCCGCGCTTTTTTAAACCGGTATATTTTGGCCAATTTTTGTCATGTTGGTACAGTTAAAGATTTTCCAGACGCTCAATAAGACAAAGTCTATAATAATAAATCTTTATTTCAGGATGTAAAATCCCATATCGATAGATACCTTAAAACTAGACATAGATATAAAATATAACAATAGTAACTCTAGCCTAGCTAGGGATTTTGGTCTTCGGTCTCGCTTCCCTATAGCGTCGGTAGACAATGCCCTCCGGCCAGTTATCTTTGGCCAGGAACATTGTCTTGAGATCGGCCGGCACCCGAAGTTTGAAGGACAGAAAGTCCTTGGGTCTATCTGACTCCAAAAGATCAATCTGCACCGTCGAAACCTCTGTCGCCTGCTTGGGACTGCGCGGCGGATTCTTCTTCAGCCTTTCCAGGATGTGACGCTCGATGTCCTGGCAGGTCATGTTCACGTCGAGCCGGGAAAGGTAGATTAGGGCCGTGGGAGCGGCAGCTTTGAGGCTGCACTCATCGGCGGGGGCGGTGCCACGCTGATTGCGGCTGCGTCTGGAGCGGCGCTTCCTGGTTTGAACCAGGATGAAACCTTCCCCATCAACTGTCGCGTTCGGCGGGCCACGAGCGGGCCTGGCCGGCTGCGCGCGCGGCGCAGCCTGCAGCTTCTGTTGTTCGGCGGCGGGCGGTGCGGGGCGCGGGCGGCGGCGGCGGGCACGGCGGGACACAGCAGCATACGTTTCTTTTTGGGCTTCCAGTGATTTGGATGAACCAGAAGAGACCGCATTCGGTGCTGGTCGGCATGGCTTCGTGACGTCACGAAGCGGTGCGGTGTTCGTCAACGCGGGCTTAGCAACCCGCGTAACTGGGTCAGTCGCTTGTTGGGCATTTTTGCTGACCGTCGCGTTGTCGTCGCGCGCGTCGGCTATTCGCTGCGTCGGCAGCGAGGTATTGGCCTGACGCAATACTAACAACTCACGTTTTAGTTCAGTGCAAATGCCTTCCGAAGTCTCCAACTTGCTCCGGATGTCGGTGACGTCAGCCTGTAGTCGCACGATATCCTTCAGCAGCCGGGTGGCGTCGACGTGGTCGAATGTCACCGGCGGCAGCTTGTTCAGGTCGCGGGCCACGTAGGTCGGGACGTCATCGGGTTCGGTCTCCTTGAACACCCGGAAGATGTCCTGAAGATCCTTCTTCCCGCTTGCAGCACCCCTCCGCGCGACAAGGCGCACAGTGGTGATGGCGGTTTCTTGCAGCACAGTCTTGGCGGCGGCGATCTCAACCTCCTTGAAGCTGGTCGAGCAGATCTGCTCCAGGGAGACCTCGTCCATCACGTCCAGCTTCTGTTGTACGAAGGCGAGCAGCTCGTTCACCAAGATGGTGTCCGCGCGCTTGGCTGGTACAGCCATGGCGTAACGATATTGCGAAAACTAGGTTGTCGCTAATTTACGGGGCATCGTCGCGTACGCTGCTAGGAAGCGTCCGTTCGTGCCGGTGTCACAGTAGCGAATGTCTATAATCCGATACAATTGTCTATGGTCATTCATAGAAAAAAATATTCAGACTGGAAAAAACTAAATCACTTTTTCTCGCGAGCGAATTTTGACTGATCTTTTCTGAGCTTTTATTGTGAATATTGAATTGTTTCTATAAGAACACACTAATGTTTTTATTGTTTTAAAAAAGATATATTGTGTAGATTACGTAGGTATCAAACAACATGTATATTTGTTGATGTTTTTCTCATGTCGGCTAGATTTGTGTCGAGAAGGACCATTTTCATAGATGTCTGTGATTCTCATGTCGGTACAATAATAAAGGAAGGTCACTGTGACATTAGTTTTGCATTGACTAAGAGTGGGTTTCATTAGCTACTCATATTTAGCACTCTCATAGTTCTAAGAGTTACCATTTCAACATAATCACTTGATACGTCAGTCAAGTGTCGCGCGCCGCGCGGGCTTAAGTGTGCCTGGGGGACGAGCTGTGTCGGCGCCAAGTGGCTGGGGGTGCGAGGGGTTAAGAATCGCTTTCTCTTTCATCATAGGTATTGTATATTTATGTATGTAATTGTATTATCTATTTATTATTATTATTATTTGTATATTTTTATTTTATCTACTATTTCTTTAATTATATGTATTTTTATAGTAAGTATCATATTTTATTGGTATTTGGTAAGAATTTAATTGCACTAGACTACCCTTTTCATTTTATATGTATCCTATCCTGATGGGTTTGCTGGAAGAAATCTCTGTTGAGAGATAATCTGGCCTTTGCCTTTTAATTTCGTGTATAATTGTATTGTTCTAATGTTCTGTGCATTAAATAATTGTGAATTGTGAATAATAATACCTTGGACACTATTTACACACAATGATCTAGCCCCAAACTAGGACTCCCTGTATCTTGGGTACTAGACAACGATTCACATACTTATATAGATAAATATTATACTTAGATAGACAAACAACAATGACTAGGGGACAAACATAGGCAAGAGGCGTCCATAAAAACATCGAAATAGACTGATCGTCTAAATGGAAAATTGTTGTCTAAACACTTCCACTCAATGGCGAATACAACCTTCAGTCAGGTCATGCAGGAGAGGTCTAATCACAGACACTCATCATAATCGGTTCAGCCACTCACCGCTGAGAGCCCTAGAAGGCCGACCATGTCAGTATGATGGGTGCTAACGTACCATTATCAGCAGTTGTGGAAGACCACTGTAAGGGTTCTTTTCCCATGCAGCCCAACACTTACAAGTCATAAAACAAATGGTTTTTCAATGGTTTTGAAATTCGACAAAAAATTTACCAAAAGCAAGGGTCTACCGCCACATGCTAGCTGCAAGGGAAAAAAGTTGTAAAGTGGGCTTCCACTTATGCTACTGATAGTACCTAAAAGTGTCAATAAGCCTACGGCGAGAATAGAAAGTTGTGTCGGAATCGGTTCAGCCACTCACCGCTGCGTGCCCGAGAAGACGGACCGCGTCAGTATGAAGGGCCGGTACTTGCCGACGTCTCGCTGCAGCATGCCCTCGAACGTGGCCTTCTCTTGCCACAGACCGTACTCGTTGTGAATGTGTCTGTGAACAAACACAAATATAAATAAACAGGCTACACGGCACATCTGCGCCTCTGCCGCCCCGAGTGGGAAAATACGTGACGTTTTGTCATTATGTATTATCACAGATAATATAATAATTTAGTAATAGAGATAGACCACGTAGAACAACATTTCTCGTAATCAGAGATGCTTAGAAAGCATCTTTAGTTCGTTGATTAGTTACGAGGTGACACAGGTACAGACATACCTATACATACATACATATATACATAAATACAGGTCAAACACATAAAACTCCTCTTAAGCGCTTCGCTGCTTTCAGGTAAAAAACAACCTATTTGCAATTCTGTAACATTTTTATTAATAAATTCTAAGATTTGTGCCTAGACCCACCTAGAAGTATGTGGCCTGTAACCATGCCGTTTAAATTACAGTCGCTCCCAGCGCCATCTCTGAATTATGAAGGGTTACTAATTCTACCCCTGTACCATAATAATAATATAATAATAATAAATAAATAATAAAATAATCCCTGTACCAATGCACTAAAAAAGCAGCCATCAGAGACGAATGGCGACGAATTGTGAGGCGGGTTACTCGACAGAAATGACGAGCACGACCGCTCTGTCGAGAGTGCTACGACTGAGAAGAAGACTAATTCTAATCTGTATGGGATGAGCACTCTGTGATGGTACACTACCATAATATGTACTCCTTCATTTTGTATTGCAATGTTCTCCTTAATTTTTACCCGCAACTTTAAAAGATGGGTGTTATAAGTTTGTATATATCTGTCTTTGTGTGTGAGTCTGTCCGTGCCTCCCAAGCGGACGAACGGCTGGACGGATTCTAATGTGGTTTTCTCCAAATGGTTGTATTCTCCCCTGCGATGGTTCTTTGTCTTGTTCTATTAAAATCAGTTCATTGGTTCAAAATGTTCGGCTTAACACGGAAAAGTCAGCCAAATTTTAGACTAAGGTTTCACTTATTGTGCCGGGTTGAATTAAAGGTTAAATTTACAGTCATGTACTTCATATAGGTACATACATTGTGCTCATGCCCACCCGTCTTTGCCCCTGCACTTCCTACTAGCTACGTAGAGGCCAAACCAAGTTTCTTGGCGTTTGAGCTAGCTGTCACCCCACTCTCTCGCCCACGCATCTCTCTTGATTATTTTTCTTTTCTCCCGCAATAAGTATAAAGTTTATTTAAATAATATTCCTGGAAGGCAGTCCGATACTCTCGTTTTAAATTGGGTGGGTATGGTATGTGTGGCATATTTTATTTTACTGTTACACATATTGTGTACATTCGATTTGATATTAATTTACTCACATTGATTTATTTATTTGTATGATATTTTATATTTACTCATATATACCATGTATTTTTATTGCTGTTATTTTATGTTTATTTAACATATATGTTATATAATATACTATTTAGTCTACACTCGATTGCGCACTCTCACCTAGACAACGATACACATACTTATATAGATAAATATTATACTTAGATAGATAAAAAACCATGACTAGGGTACAGACATCCGTTCTCATCAAACAAACATTTGACCCCACCGGGACTCGAACCCGGGACCCTTGGCTTCGTAGGCGTTTCCCATTCGGGTCGTTAGTGTTTGTTATTATTTTTAATTAATCTTGTAATTATTTAGAATATTTTTTGTGATTGTTTTAAAGTATTTTGGAATAAATATTTTTGTATTTGTATTCCGCCCCCAGGTTGGTGCTGGCCCGGCTCGTCGTCGTACCTCGACTTCCTCAACCCGGCCGTCACCAAGTACTACAGGGACCGGTACCGCTACGAGAACTTCCCCGGGACCAGCAAGGACGTGCATATCTGGAACGACATGAACGAGCCTAGTGTGAGTCCATTACCCTACACTATCGTTGCCGCACCCCCGCCCTCGAGTTAACTTTACCGTCTAGTACTATTATAATAAATCTAACTAATATTATAAATGTGAAAGAAGCGATGTTAGAATGTTTGTATGTTTGTGTGTTTGTGCCTCAATCACGCTAATGGCCTAGTTACAGGTACCAGCAGAATAACAGCGCTGTGGCACGCTGTCATGCTGCAGCATTATGTTGAGTTGGAGCCTATTTGGAGAGGCAGCACACTTACTATTACTTGTGTCTAGTATTATAATTCACCTGATGTGTTTTTATTTGTTTTATAATTGTAATTGAGCTGTTTTCGTAAATAAATGATTTATCTATCTATCTATCTTGTACCCGTGCGCCGTTACCTTCTCCATACGGCATTCAGTCGCCAACAAAAGTGGCGTCAGCTGTACCTGTGTTCCCAGAAGGATGCGATCCCGTCGTGTCCGTCCTGAGGAGGCTTGTAATGGCGGCAGTCCTTCGGCATCGTCACTTCTGGACCGTTGAAGACCTGCAAACAAATATTATGTTACATTTTTAGGGTTCCGTACCTTCAAAGGAAAATGTTCGTTTCGTTGTCTGCCTGTCCGTCCTTTTTCCCAGGAATGCGCGGAGGCATCAAGTTAAAATTAACATCAATTACTCAGGGCTGTGGTCCATTAAAGTTGTGAAAAAATTAAACGTACAGGTCAATGAAAAGATCCCGCCGTTTAAATCACAATTTTTCTGAATATGCTTACTTTATTAGGGAATAAAATCCTACACTCGATTTTAAAATTTCATGATTCTAGGTAAACGGTACTCCCCGTTTACCTTGAATCATGAAATTTGACAAGAAGCAAGGTTTTATGGCACAAGTCAAGAAAAAAAAATGTAATCACAAAAAAGTGATTTGTATGCAGACTTCTAAGTGCGCCTAAGTCTCCATTGCGGAAACATTCTTGAAGGCGAATCCAGCTTATTTCTTCATCTCGACAAAGATTTTACCGAAGCTTGCTCGATGTTCACTGTCGGGGTCACCACTTTGCCGACTGGTGTGGCCGGTGGTGCCGACGGGAGACGGAATAAAAGGCTTGTCACTACATGCTCAGTTAAAGTCTGTCTATTTGATTGGAATGCAATCCTAGCTTTTATACTAGGTTGTTACATGTTATTAATGACGTTCATAAGATGAAGTTCGTACTTGATGAGATATTTCCGCATATCTGTGACGGCCGAACTGTTATTGCTAAAGTGAGGTGCGGCACATACGGAACCCTCGGTGCGCGAGTTCGACTCACACTTGGGCGTTTTTTTACTTGCAAAATAAAATCCCGAACGAAATAATGGATATCGGGGGAAATATTGGCTCACATCTACAAGAAATATTTCACATACTGTGAATTCTATAAAGACACGTGGGTTTAGCGAAATTAACCCAAATTAGACTGTCAATAATTAACACTTTCAGTGCCAAGCACCCGCAAGGCGGTTTTTAATCGAACATTGCTCGCACGCCGACGATCGGCCTCGCGGGTTCAGAATATTCATAGCTAATTATAAATATTTACTCACGTCGCCGACTTGACTAGCGGGTCCTGCGACACTCGGCAAGCAAGAGTGGTCGCTCACTACTTTCTTATAATAATAATAATAATACACGACCGCACAATGGCAAGCGACATGTGCAGACAGTGCCAAAATAGTTCAGAAACAATACAGCATATCACAGGAGCCTGCAGATCACTCGCACAATCAGATTATAAACATTGCCACGACCAAGTTGCAGCCATCATACACCAACACCTCGCATTCAGATACAAATTGATTGCACAAAAAACAGCCTACTATAAATACACACCTCAAACAGTTTTAGAATCAACAGACTTTAAACTCTACTGGGACAGAACTATAATTACAGACAAAACTATTCATTTCAACAGGCCTGACATAACTCTCCACGATAAACAAAACAAAACAGTATTTCTCATAGATATAGCCATACCAAATACACACAACCTTACCACAACGTTTACAGAAAAAAACACAAAATACACAGACCTTGCCATTGAAATTAAAACACAATGGCAGGTACAATCTGTCAAAACCATCCCAATAGTCATCTCATCCACAGGAGTCATCCCATACACATTACACACTAGTCTCAAAACACTAAATATACCCAGATCCACACACATACTTCTTCAAAAAGCAACAATACTAAATACATGTAGAATTGTACGGAAATTCATGGGCAAGGACCGTGATCTTTAGTAGATAAGCACTTGGCGTAAGCCCGTGTATCAGAACCTCTTTATTACAAGAGTGAAATGAAAAATTCATAAAAATATAATAATAATAATAATAATAATAATAAAGTTAAATTTTAAATATTTATTCATATTTTAGCCAACCACCAATCTCCGTAGCTGCGGCGATGGGCTAGCCCTCTGTCACGCAAATGGAGAATCAAATAATTTGCTAAACGTGCGCACAATTGTGCCTCTGCCACCCCGTATGTGAAAAGGCGTGACGCTCTGTATGCATGCATTTTGCTACAAACAAATGTAGCAATTCATTAACGTTCCCTCCGAGGAGCACAGGCCTTTACCCGGATACGAGTACGAATGAGCCGAACTGCAATTTGCAACAATTGCATCGAAATCTTTTGAGCTGTTTAATAGTAACATAAAAGTAATAATAGTAACATAAAAGTAATAATACTAACATAAAAAGTAAGATCTTATTGGTACTAACACGTTTGATTTTGATTGTAGTCTAGTTCTGCTTTTGTGTGTAGTTAATTGTGTATGGAACTCGATTTCTGAATTAAACAATTTTATTTATTTATTACTAGCTGATGCCCGCAACTATAATTTTATTATTATTAACCGAAATTATTACGTTACCCTCCTTCTGGTGCAGTCGGATAAAAAGTATCCTATATGTTAATCGAGCCCATAAACTGCCTTTGTGCTAAATTTCAACCAAATACGTTCAGCCGTTTTACGGCCGGTTTCCTGGGCGCTGATTAAGTTAACAAATTGGTTAAACTGATTTGAGCCAATCACGTGCCGCCAATAATCAAAATAGCGGCACGTGATTGGCTGAAATCAACTTAACTAATTTGTTAACTTAATCTGCGCCCAGGAAACCGGCCATTAGCGTGATTGAGGCACAAACACACAAACATACAAACATTCTAACATCGCTTCTTTCACATTTATAATATTAGTTAGATTTATTATAATAGTACTAGACGGTAAAGTTAACTCGAGGGCGGGGGTGCGGCAACGATAGTGTAGGGTAATGGACTCACACTAGGCTCGTTCATGTCGTTCCAGATATGCACGTCCTTGCTGGTCCCGGGGAAGTTCTCGTAGCGGTACCGGTCCCTGTAGTACTTGGTGACGGCCGGGTTGAGGAAGTCGAGGTACGACGACGAGCCGGGCCAGCACCAACCTGGGGGCGGAATACAAATACAAAAATATTTATTCCAAAATACTTTAAAACAATCACAAAAAAAAAATATTCTAAATAATTACAAGATTAATTAAAAATAATAACAAACACTAACGACCCGAATGGGAAACGTCTACGAAGCCAAGGGTCCCGGGTTCGAGTCCCGGTGGGGTCAAATGTTTGTTTGATGAGAACGGATGTCTGTACCCTAGTCATGGTTTTTTATCTATCTAAGTATAATATTTATCTATATAAGTATGTGTATCGTTGTCTAGTACCCAAGATACAGGGAATGCTAGTTTGGGGCTAGATCAATGTGTGCAATTAGTGTCTAAGGTATTATTATTATTATATTATTACTAAGCCTTACATTTAGAAATTTAAGAGATTATTTTTTAGTTGTCTTGTGACCCCAAACCCCAAACTAAGCAAGCTTGTCTTATGGGTGCCAATGATGCAGTGATGATGCTATAACGATTAGATTGTGTAGAACTGCGCAGATTGTGGAGAGACCACAATCGGTGAAGTAAGCTAAACGTAAGTGAACTAAACTTACAGCTCTTGTTCGGTTGTGTGATCACGCGAGAACTCGTTTGACTAGATGATCTCGCGTTAATCTCGCAGTCTCTATTTACTACATGCTCTCGTGTGAATCTCAGGAGATATTATTACCTTCATAGTCCTTCCCCTCCTTGTCTTTGACGTAGTATCCGTTTTCCGTCGCGTCCTCGTGAACGAAGTATCCGGCCTCGCGCTTGATGTGCGGGTCTATGATGACGACCATCTTGCGACCCTTCGCGCTGACGTTGGCGACCATATCTGCCGGGTGCGAGAACTTCTCGAGGTCCCAGGTGAAGTACCTGTCAAATTATTTAATTTCTCATACACATCTCACAGCTGATACTTTTGTCTAGTATTTTTTTTATATTGCTTTGTGAGATCTCTAAAAAGGCATGAATCTCTTGAGATCCCGGAATCTAGGTGAATCTCGAAAATTTTCGAATATCACGCGAGATCTCGAAAGTTTGCGTTAATCTCGCGAGATCTCGGTTTTTGAAATTTGACAAGACTACGGAATTCTGCAAAATCTTGTATCTTTCGTAAATTTTTCGCGGTCCCACTTTCTCGCGACATCCCGCAATCTCGCGTGATCCTGCAATCTCGCTACAACCTCGCACTCACTTCTTGCGGTCGGTGTACTCGATGTCGAGCCAGTACACATCGACGGGCATGTCGTGCTTATCAAAGTTCTCGTCGAGGGTTCGAATCTCCTCCTGATCGTAGTAGTTCCAGCGGCATTGGTGGTACGCGAGCGAGAATTTCTGTGGGAGGACACAAGAAATAAAGAAATTTGTTAAGGGAAACAAATATATTGTAAACCACAAATATGTTAAATGTTCACCAAATCTAGTGCCCCCATGTATTTTGCATGACCAGAATGGCCGAGTCGGCAGTGAGCCTGCCTATGAAGCCAAGGGTCCCGGGTTCGAGTCCCGGTGGGGGCAAACATTTGTTTGATGAAAACGGATGTTTGTACCCTAGTCATGGTGGTTTATCTATCTATGTATAATATTTATCTATATAAGTATGTGTATCGTTGTTTAGTACCCAAGATACAGGGAATCCTAGTTGTGGGCTAGATCAATGTGTGTAAATAGTGTCCAAGGTATAATTATTATTATTATTTTCACAGAAAAGTATTTTTATACCGTTGCTTTCTAAGCAAAGGAAAGCCATTGCTATCCTATCCGGATACTAAAGTTAGGTTTGTTAGGTTATCACGACTTTATCTATTTATATGTTAGGCTAAAACATGGAGCCGAAGCGAAGCGGAGCGGAGCGAGGCGACTCCATGAAGTTGAGTGTAAAATTTAGGGCACAGTAGTTAATTTGAGATGAAAATGTTTTTTTATGTAACTTTTTTCTCAATTATAATTTAACAAACCTTTGAAAAGTAAAACACCAACAAATAAAAATTACAAAATAAAATATAGCTTAACGCCTTTTCCCATAAGGGGTGAGAGAGAAACAGTGACGCTCACGATCACACAGTAATTCAATACGCTATGAATATATGAAGGTATCTTCTCTTCGTTAGAATGTCTGAACTAATGTACTTAATCTGTAGGCTTGGGTGTCAGCGCCCAACCGTTGGCTCACTCGATAGATGTTATTTGATATGGCGATAAAAAATCGAGTTGTCATGGCGGCCAGCGAAAATACTCGACGATGTTTGCTAAATGAGGAATTACTTGAAAACTAATGACAATTATAATCAGTTCTTTATTGTTACCTCTGTTTCATTTCGTGATCCTTTGCCTCATGTATTTAGGTCTCATATATTTATAGGCAGTCAAAGTACAGTTCCCAATAAAAAATAAACGTGTGAGTTTCCATACAAAGTCTCTCTATCAGGATAGAATATAATGCGTATCTACTCGTATGGAAAGTCTCTCTTTCAGAGCCAGGGGGCTGCGACTATACATTTTATTTTCTCTTATGGAAGGTTTCTATCAGAGCCAACAGGTTAAGATAATTTATATTAACCTGTTGGCTTTGACTTACCTCAGTAATACATGGTCAGCACCGGGGATCAAACCAGCAGCTCCGAACGTATAACCACTAAATGTAACCATTTGAGAGAGAAAATGATTTATTGCCGATAACTACTATATCATAGTCGCGATATTATCAGGATCTACTGGATCGCACTGGACGCGGTTGGAAGGGATCTTGGGGATTGGCGCTATAGATAAAAAAAGACCTCTTCGCAACAGTGGTTCGAGTGGTGATGACGTGATGCTGAATATATTCATAGGCGGTACGTCGGCCAGCTGGTCGCCCATCATCACACACATCAGTATACTCACAGGCGGTAATGGCGCCATGCCCGTCAGCTTAGTGTACTGCCGGAAGACGTCGGCCAGCTGGTCGCCCCTCATCACACACATCAGTATACTCACAGGCGGTAATGGTGCAGTGCCCGTCAGCTTAGTGTATTGCCGGAAGACGTCAGCCAGCTGGTCGCCCCTCATCACACACATCAGTATACTCACAGGCGGTAATGGCGCCGTGCCCGTCAGCTTAGTGTATTGCCGGAAGACGTCGGCCAGCTGGTCGCCCCTCATCACACACATCAGTATACTCACAGGCGGTAATGGTGCAGTGCCCGTCAGCTTAGTGTTCTGCCGGAAGACGTCGGCCGGCTGGTCGCCCCTCATCACACACATCAGTATACTCACAGGCGGTAATGGCGCCGTGCCCGTCAGCTTAGTGTTCTGCCGGAAGACGTCGGCCGGCTGGTCGCCCCTCATCACACACATCAGTATACTCACAGGCGGTAATGGCGCCATGCCCGTCAGCTTAGAGTACTGCCGGAAGACGTCGGCCAGCTGGTCGCCCCTCATCACACACATCAGTATACTCACTGGCGGTAATGGTGCAGTGCCCGTCAGCTTAGTGTTCTGCCGGAAGACGTTGGCCAGCTGGTCGCCCCTCATCACACACATCAGTATACTCACAGGCGGTAATGGCGCCGTGCCCGTCAGCTTAGTGTTCTGCCGCAAGACGTCGGCCGGCTGGTCGCCCCTCATCACACACATCAGTATACTCACAGGCGGTAATGGCGCCATGCCCGTCAGCTTAAAGTACTGCCGGAAGACGTCGGCCAGCTGGTCGCCCCTCATCACACACATCAGTATACTCACAGGCGGTAATGGTGCAGTGCCCGTCAGCTTAGTGTATTGCCGGAAGACGTCGGCCAGCTGGTCGCCCCTCATCACACACATCAGTATACTCACAGGCGGTAATGGCGCCATGCCCGTCAGCTTAGAGTACTGCCGGAAGACGTCGGCCAGCTGGTCGCCCCTCATCACACACATCAGTATACTCACAGGCGGTAATGGTGCAGTGCCCGTCAGCTTAGTGTATTGCCGGAAGACGTCGGCCAGCTGGTCGCCCCTCATCACACACATCAGTATACTCACAGGCGGTAATGGCGCCATGCCCGTCAGCTTAGAGTACTGCCGGAAGACGTCGGCCAGCTGGTCGCCCCTCATCACACACATCAGTATACTCACAGGCGGTAATGGCGCCATGCCCGTCAGCTTAGTGTACTGCCGGAAGACGTCGGCCAGCTGGTCGCCCCTCATCACACACATCAGTATACTCACAGGCGGTAATGGTGCAGTGCCCGTCAGCTTAGTGTATTGCCGGAAGACGTCGGCCAGCTGGTCGCCCCTCATCACACACATCAGTATACTCACAGGCGGTAATGGCGCCATGCCCGTCAGCTTAGAGTACTGCCGGAAGACGTCGGCCAGCTGGTCGCCCCTCATCACACACATCAGTATACTCACAGGCGGTAATGGCGCAGTGCCCGTCAGCTTAGTGTACTGCCGGAAGACGTCGGCCGGCTGGTCGCCCATCATCACGAACACGTCGATCACGCCCGATTCGGACATGAATCTGAAACAATAAACCGTGTGATAAAATGTATTTTATGTCGAGAGGTCCCGGGTTCGATCCCCGGCTGGGGATTTAAAACACAGGTGTTGGATGTTTATATGTGTGTGATGGTACTTTTTCCGAGGAACGACACAGGGAACCCTAGTGTGGGGTTAGAAGCAGTATGTGCCTGTGTGGTGGTCAAATAAAATAAGGGGGTGACCCTTATTAACCACCAAAAACTTAATAATATCAAAAATGGGTATTTGATCTAGTGTAATTGTTATGAAACTATACACGACGTTGTATTCTTAAAATGTAGAACAAAAAAAAATTTTGTGTTCGTTAGTAGTTTAGACACTGCTCACTGTAAGATCGTAACACAAACTTTTTTAACGTACTTTTAGCTGACCAGCTAATTATAGTAGTTTATGTAACTGCTACATAATGGAGGGCATTAATACTCGAGAGTGGGTTTATCACTCGAGAGTTTTAATGCCTAATTATGTACAGTTACATACACTAGTTTATCTACACACTTAACTAATCAATAATGCCTAATTATGTACAGTTACATACACTAGTTTATCTAAATAATAATTTTGGAGATTATTGATAAAGAATTTTCTTTTTCTTTGAAGTTTTAAAAGAAATTTCTTATTTTTGACTTACAAGACCAATGTTTTTTTAAACACCTTGCAAATCAAACTTCTTAAAATAATTGTCCCACCTAATATCAGATACGAATATTCAGGTGACTCATCTAAACTATTCCATTACTGTAATACACTCCCTATTCACACCAAATTTCATTATACATTACTGAAAGAGGAGTTCTTCAACAATACCCTACAGCACAGAATAGATCACCCCGTAGGTACGCGTCGTGCGGCCCAAGGTGAACTAACCACTACACGCGCAAATAATTTCTACGGTACACGGACGCGCGCCTACTGCATTCCGCGACTAATAAACAAACTACCCACTGACATAAGAAACACCATATCTCCGCTAAACATAAAAGCGAAACTTAAAAAATACTTTTCCTCCCTTTCCTATCCCTAACCAATACCTAAGTTGTGAAACCATGAAAAATACATACCTGATATGTTTTTAATTTATTTTTAAAATTTTGTGTGTACTTACATAAACAAAAACAAGATGTGTTAAACATTGTACATATATTTTAGCGTAATAAGGATCCACATACAAACCTATATGGTTTCCGTGGACCTACTGTCAGATGTAAATTTATAATTTCTGCTTAAAATAAAAAAAAAAAAAAAAAAACTACACACATATCATAAGCTCTCTTTGATGTGTTCAGGAACCGCATGTTCGACCGGCATTGTGGCATTGATCGTTGTTGTGCACTTGTTTAGCTTGTTCTGTAGTACCAACTTTACAGACAAACTAGGGGCGGCACGCAGGCGGTCGTCGATTTTCGAAATTTGAATGTCATAATTCGACAAATTTTGGTACATTATGGTCATAATGATCAATATTCGAATAAGAAATGAGTTTTTACCAAGAAGATTATCATTATGCTGGTCGTAACGTGTGGTTTTCGGACGCAGTAAAGCGGGGTAACTTTTTTCATTAAAATTAATATCGTCGCACCATCGGGTAGTGGTCTGCCCACTGGTCGCGTCGTTCCCTTTGACACTCTGTGACTGCTTTGTCCACTATCCGTCTCATAGTTACTATGGCGAGAGGTACTGATCCCGGCACACGTCTTTAGCATGATCCGACGTAGTGAGGTAACTCACTCGCTCTCACCACCACAGAGACGCCTCCATCTCGCTTGCGCAGTCAAGGTCTGCCCAATAAGTTTGCCGGGACCTGTATGCACGCCAAGTTGTCGCACAACAGTCAGTGCTAGGGGGGTAAGTCACCTGGCGTGCGGGCTGGGGTCGGTGTCCCCTGTGACGAGGCTGACGATGGACGACACCACGTTCGCGTCCGAGCGCGCCACGTCCACCCAGGTCTCCGCCGCGTTGTGCCAAAACACACCCACGGTGCGCTTCAGGCTGCAAACATAAATAATATTATTCTATCTATCTATTTCCTACATGTATATATGTTTATAAAAATTAATCGCTAAATGTGTTGGCAAGCCCGAAATTCGCAAACGGCTGGACCGATATGGTTATTTTTTTCAACTATTGGTTGAATTCTAAGGAAGGTTCTGACCGAGAGAAAAAAAATCGAAAATATTTAGATCAGTTCATCTGTCTGTCGATATTCGGCGTTGGTAGCTTTCGACAGAACGTCGTCTGTCGGGTAAGCTAGTAAACCAATAAGTTAAACGCAGCTATTAAAAATGTTAAGTAAATAAATAGACTAGTAAGTGTAAGTATGAAGAAATCATTTCATTCATCAATTTGTGATTGGAAAGGATTTGGGGTCTTTCTTGTAACAGAAGAGGAAGTGCACGAGTTAGAGGAAGGGGTAAAGTAACAGGCAAAGGCAGAGGAAGATCCCAAGTAACGGAAGATGCAACCGAGTATGAGAGGGAGAGACTCACCCGTGAGAATAAATCACTGGTAAGAGGAAGATGAAAAAAAGGTAGTGGAAGAGGTGAAGGAAACGGTAAAGCAAGAAACAACGTCAGAGGGAGATGCGAAGTAACGGAAGACGCAGCAGAATGTAAGAGGTGGAGACTCACCCGTGAGCATATATCAGCGCCAAGAGGAAGGTAAAAAGAAACAGGAAGTGGAGAGTTAAAGGAAGACAAGATGTTGTAGCAAGAAAGTCACCCGTGGCCGTACATACATCACCGGCACATACATGTAGTGAAGATTAAGAGAGAGTGAAGCTACAGACGACTAGAAGGTGTAGCGGAATGGAAGAAGCAAAGTAATACAAGTTGCAGACACTCATTCATGGGCATACATCAACGGCACGGCACCGTAGATTGCCACAGTGCTGTCCTGCTCAAATTTAAAGACATCAGGGTGGTTCAAGCGGCTGGGGGATACGAAGATATAATAAAGAGGAAGGCAGTGAAAATACAGAGGTCAGGAAGGTGTAGCGGAATGGAAGAAGTAAAGTAAAAGAAGAGGTAGGCACTCACCCATGAGCATACATCATAGATTGCCATAGCACAGCACAGCTCGTATTCGAAGACATCGAGGTTGTACAAGCGGTAGGAATCCGATGATATGGTGAAGTTGAAGAGAAAGGGAAGACACAGATGACTGGAAAGTGTAGCGGAATGGAAGAAGTAGAGTCATGAAAGAGGTACACTCACCCATGGGCATACATCACCGGCACGGCACCGTAGATCGCCATAGTGCTGTCCAGCTCGTATTCGAAGACATCGAGGTTGTACAAACGGTACGGATCCGAAGATATGGTGGAACGGAGGTTGAACTTGTCCGTGTGTTCCGGGATGCCTGGGGGGCAGAGTGTAAGCAGATAAAGGCCACCTATTCTGTACTTCGTTTTATAAACAGACAGGGCCTTACCACAAAAAAATAAACTACTGTTCAACACTAGTTTAAAAACAAAAGTGTATGGGATTTGATGTTTGTTTTGAGGTTAAACGCTGTTTAATATTTTTTGTGGTAACAAGGATAGGGTTTTTCGAAGTGTCTTAAATACTGTTAGTGGTTGTTTGAATGCGAAATCGGCAGCGATATATCCGTACTTTTCTAATCCACTAAAATGCGATACATTGCTGTCAGGTTAAAAAGAGTTATTTGTGTCTCAAGGGAGCAAAATTATGTATTTACGGCGAGGGCGGTACTTTGTATCCAGAGTGAAGCGAAGGAAGTCTACGATAGAATCCTGAGCGTAGCGAGGGATTCTAATTTAGAATCCTGAGCGTAACGATATGCAAACAAAAACGACTGGTTAGATTAGGTTATTATGGCTACTTTTCAATCGGGGTTGACACTCAAACAAATATTAGGTCGCTCAAATATTATGAAGCTTCTCATTTTGTATTTTAAGTAACTCAAATTAATGTTTTTAAGTTGCTGTTCTGTTGATTTCTCGTCACTTGCAGTCAGTCGCTCTCTTAGTAATACAGTCACTCGTTTAAATACTATCCAATGTAAATGAGGATGTTACCGTAAAGCTGCTCAGCGTCAGGGAAGGTCACGTCCAGCGATATGGCCTCGTTCCCTCGCGGCTTGCTGTCGTGGTGGGACCTGAAGTTCTCACTCCACGTGCCTTCATCATCCTGCAAGAGAATGAAGTAATGATTCATCGACAATGACATAAGTTATTTATGTCAAGTACATTAAGGTTGTGGCTAATGTGGAATTGGGCAGGATACTTGGCAAGGCGGGAAGACAGCACAACCTAAAATCCATATTTTTATTAATATTTTTTGGCGAGTGGGAGCGGGGTTGTATAAGTCAGCGGTGACATTAACTCTATTCGATTAGGTACAGCGCATGCCAAGTTTATCGCTGAATTATTAGAATAGAACTAACTGACGCACCTAACTTGCTATCATTACGCGTGACACTATTATAGCAGACATATTAATCATAGGGTAGTATTTGAACGTATGACTGTAAATCCAGTTTTTGTTTGGCAAAAATACTGGTTTTGCCTGACTGAATTACAGAATAGCGACAAAAAATGAGCGCCTGACACAATTATTATTTGCGCTACTAGAAATCAAAAACTGGCCAAGTGCGAGTCGGACTCGCCCATGAAGTGTAACGTTGTAAGTTACCGTTGTCTTCACTCTATCATTAACTGGTCTTATTTTAAATTTAAGTAGTAATTCTCTTAATAAAACTACCAAATGAGGCTAGTAATCACAGTATTAATTTTCACGCGCTGTACTAGCAACATTCCACTGTTGACAACTCACTCGCTCTGCTATGATTGGCCCGTTTTAAACTAACTAGCCGTGACCGCAACTTGACTTTGCGGCGCCGGCGTCATTCCGAAAACTCACTCAGCACTATACGCACGTCCGTCCTACTGGCGCTCTGTAACGGTCCCTTTTTACCGTACGCCGACGAACGACTCTAAACAGTAATTACTTACGTTTAATCATAACGTACTACTAGTAGTTACGTTTTAGTTTTGTCTGTGCTTCATATTAACCCCGATTGAGTTCGGGGTTCCTGGCACCTCTTCGGGATCACCGCTTTTCCTCACTACCCTACGGTTTCCCGGTTCCTGACACCGCTTCGGGCTAACCTGCTTCCCTGCTCCGGCTGCATTCGGACCGTTACTTCTCCGACGTCAGCGGCACTCCGACTACGGCAAAACCCGCAGGGAAGATTCGTTGCTGCGTAACCAGGGTCAGACTACATTTGGAGAACCCACGTTAAATAAAATTTCTTGTTGGCTACCTATTTGGAATCTTTTTATTCCTCTCCAAGTAGGGACGTCACAGAAGGGTTCCGTTGTAGCAAGTAATTATGTGACTGGATGTTTGTGTTGTAACTTTGTTTTTCATAGTGTTTCTATGAATGTCAAAGTTATCTTTGCGGTTTTTAATAAATGTTTATATCTTAAAAACTGCTAATTTTATTTTGTTGAAACCATTTTCCTTGAAACTTTGCATCAAGATACACAGCATATATTTTTTGTAGATTTTTCACTCTCTTACTTTAAAAGTTAGAGGGGGGGGGGGGGGGGGGAGGACACATTTTCTCACTTTGGAAGGGTCTGTCTCTTTAACGATTTACTTTGAGGAAAAACGGTTTCAGGAAGCCCAACGCCATTTTAAAGATCTATCTATAGACAACCCACACATATCGGTTTGATGAAAAAATTTATGTTTATTTATTTTAATTTTTAAATTTTTGTATAAAAATCGTAAAGCGGTTCACAGAATATATCTTCATATAAAGTTTCAACTATGTAGTTCTAATAGTTTCTGCATAAAGTTGCTGTGAAATATGGACGGACGGACGGACAGACTTGACGAAACTATAAGGGCTTTTTAGTGCTTCTCTACGGAACCCTAAAAAGCAGCATTTAAATACAAAACGAGCGTTGGATTTTGTTGTCCTCACATGTTCCCTTGAGCTCTATTTTTGAATTGCTTGCATGACTATTATCTCACGCGAGCGCTCTTTTCTACTGATTTTCCTTCGACATCCGAAATTTCGTATTTTTCAGTCATTCGCCTGCAACGAGTGATCAGCACCACTCGTTGCGCAAGTCGAATAGTAATAGTACAATAAACGTCAAATACGTCAAAGCTAATGTGTCAGTGTCAACACAATTTGAAGTGTCAGAGTTTGCTGCTTTCGCGCGTTTTTTCAAATTGGAATCCAAAACGTCAAATATGTGACATTTGCGACAGATTGAACAGCCCGATTTGTTCCATATTATTGCTAGGATTTAGTAGGCAGCTTAATTGAACAGACACTTGCCATACAGCCTATAATATGACTGCATTTGTTTCCTATGCGATATTTAACGGTTTTTACTTTTTCTGCGTGCAACGTATAAAAATCAACATTTCCAAAGGAGATGTGTACTTTTTCCTAGAGAGTTGGTACTTTATTCAAAATAGTCATGAACCGAGCTAAAACCGTATTTATACGAAAGAATATAATCTGGGGATTCTAAATATATATCATGATATTTTTTTAAAACCGCCGTTTTTTAGTTTTTGTGATTTTAAAATAATTATTATTTTAAATAAAACTGCCACCCAGAACAATAATTTATTATGGCAACACTGGTATGTCACGTCAATGTCAACAGGTCACCATTTCTTGTCCATTAGTGATGTTCCGAGTCGCCGAGTCGGAATTTTTGGGAATCGAGTAGACTCACACACAAACACAAGTCACAGACTATGATAAATCAAAATACAAAAAAAAAACTACATAGTTAATGTAATAAATAATATAGCCCGCCGCCCCGCTCACTGCGCACGTTCGTGGTCGGTCAGTGATATTCTACTTTTGACCTTTTTGTTTTTGTCGGACTACGGGTGTTAAAAAATGGTTTTGTATACTCTATCCAAGATAATAACCAACTTGATAGCTAACTTAAAACTTCATAAAATCTACTCTTTAAATACTACGGATGTTACGAAAACAATCAGAAAGAATCGAAATTCTTTATTAAGTTGAACTAACAGAAGAGTTGTCATCGCCATTACTGCTATCAGCAGTTAAGAGGATGTTATTATGGTTTTACGACGATTTAAGTTAGCTGTCAAGTCGTTTTTAATATTGGATAGGGTATAATAAAAAAAACTGCCTATGTGTATGGCCTAACTCGGAATCTATGTTTTCTGGGTACTGCGTCTGCTACCAGACTCGAATACAGAAAGCTTGAATTAGCTGGTCCATATTCCGTAAGTATTAGGCGTAACTGAACATTATTTAACAGCTGAGCCTGGGTGTGAAGCGGAGGATTCATGCTATTTACTTTGCATTCCTACATTGCATTGAAAAACTATGTTGTATTCACATTATTTCTACCCCGAATTCCACAGAAACTTTCGGGTCAGAGATCAGAAACCCATGCACGCCGAATTACGGAATCTGCAATGTAAACAAATAAACAAAGTGTCAAAAATGACAACTGATTGAACGACTTTTTTTTTGCTGCTAAGTGAAGCAAAGGGTGCAGGTTATAAATCCACCCATACAAATCATTTTTTCAAAATTAATAAAAAATGGCGGTTTTAATAAAAAAATAAATATCGTAGGCATTATTTATATTCGTTTCCCTACCAGAAAAACCGCATATGATTATGCTTCAAAAATCAGTACCGAAAAAATACATCTCCTTTATTGGCAACACCGATGACAATGCAGAAAATCAACGTCATGCGACTTGTAAGTCGAACGTAACATATGTCTCATGCGATATATTATTCATTTCGCCCAGACAGTCTTTATTTAGCCAATAAGCGATGGCTTTACCATTCAGTAATTTAGTCGCACAAATTAGTGACTTTGTCGCGCAATGCAATATTTTTTCGCTAATTTCAGTAAGTTTCGCTGTTCATGGTCATTCGCTAATAAGTTTCTTATTAGGTCGTTTCATTATTTCCCTTAATCGTATGTATGTTGTACTACCAAACGAAACGCTTTTACACAGATGCAGTCTCTACTACCCGGACATAAAGGTGAAAATGTGGAGTGGAGTGGTAAAGATAGGTCAGTGGGTCGGTGATTAGACCGAGTTTGTTTAGCTACTAGTCTGCTAATTGATAGCCAATGTCCTGTGTCTGTTGTAGAGTCATTGGCATAACATAATATAATTTATCTACACACGTATCATAAACAATGATATATATGTTATAAAGTATTTTTGTAATATTTGTGTTTATATGTACTACTGTGTATTTGTGTGTGTGTGTTTTAAATTAAGTTCTTGTAATTTGTAATTTCTTTATTGTACTACACAAAACAGTCATACAGATAACTTAAGTTAAGTAAGTAAGTTAAGAAAAAAACATGTACAAAGGCGAGCTTATCTCTCAAAAGAGATTTCTTCCAGCAAACCAAGATGGTAGGAGAGGTGATGGTTGAGCGGGGAAATCAAGATACACAGCATATATTCTTGTTTGCATAAATATTTTGTTATTAGCTGAACCCGCATTGTTTCACTGCACATAATTACTGGGTTGGCTGGAAGAGATTTCTTTTAGGAATAAGCCCGCCTTTGTACATCTTATTTCCCACTGTGTTAATTGTTTTTACTGGTGTTCTATGCAATAAAGGATATAATAATAATAAACCCTCTTTAATGCGTCCAAAAACCGCACGTCACGAACAGCATAATGTTGTACTACTAGGTAAAAACTAATTTCTTATCTTAATATTGATACACATAATGTATTAATTTTCGGCAAATTATGACATTCAAATAACGAACGCAAGCGCCCACCTGCGTGCCGCCCCTAATTTGTCTGTGAAGTTGGTACTACTGAACAAGCTAAACAAGTGCAGAGCAATTATCAATGCCACCATGCCGGTCGAACATGCGGTTCCTGAACACATCAAAGAGAGCTTATGATATGTGTGTAGATAAACTAGTATATGTACATAATTAGGCATTTAAACTCTCGAGTGATATTATTATGAAGTTTAATGCCCTCCATTATATATCAGTCACATAAACTACTAGTTTGATCATAATTGCATAGATCGCGGCCATTTTACAAATATATGACACTAGTGGCTCTGTGGTCTCTAGATCTTGCGAGCGTCACAGCTTTTTTTTTCTTTTTTTTTATTATTATGTTTCATCCCCTCGCATCACTTCCCCGACCCCTTGAAGTTTCAATAATCCGACAGCATTTTATTTCAATAACACATACAAACTTATAAATGCACCTGATTATGTACATGCTGTATGAAAGTATCCGCACCAATATCTATGTGAAGTAAATTTTGCGATCCAAAATCAAACCTATAGACTTCTCAATTTTGCCCAATAACGGAGACGCTTCGCTCGGTCGGTCAATAACCTAACATTGCGTCACGCTTTTTGTCATACACGGTGGCAGAAGCAGTTGTTACAGTTCAGCACAGCAATTTTTATTTAAACTAATATTGGATTTACCACAATCAAAATCAAGTACCTATACTATTATCGCAACAAACACTTAAGGATTCTTCGTTCATCACTGGTTACTCCGACTTCTATGATAACGACTAATATGATTGACGACCCGAATGGCTGAGTCGGCAGTGACCCTGCCTACAAAGCCAAGGGTCCCGGGCTCGAGTCCCGGTGGGGGCAAATATTTGTTTGATGAGAACGGATGTTTGGACCTTAGTCATGGTTGTTTGTATATCTAAGTATGATACTTATCTATATAAGTATGTATATCGTTATCTAGTTCGCAAGATAGAGAGAATCCTAGTTTGGGGCTAAATGAATGTGCACGGAAAAAAATATTTTTTTACAATGCTACAAGAATTCCATACAAGAAGTCCCTAAATCCACGGTTCAAGAAGAATGCATCATTTCTTGTAATAATATATGCAAAGGGTTTTCTTCATTGGTCATTATATCGTGCATGATTTGCGCGTCTGTTTTGGTGGCAGCGAATGGTCCCAAAACATCAATTATGTAGCCATCTGTGGCAACGACCAAAAAGGGTTTTAATAAGTTTTGGAATTTATGTAAACTGTATGACAGTCGTTGGAATAAAAAGTTGCTGCTTTGGTTTATAATGTATAATGTAAATAAATGTAAGTTCCATCACAAATCAGTATTATTTTGCTATTTTCTTCATTCCCAAAGAGGTTTTTTGGAATCGTTAGGTTTCTCAACAAAATGTTTTCTCTAATTACGTAATATATGCCTAAAAATGCTCGGTCCCTTAAGTTTCGTTATAAATAGTTTACACTGTATTAACTTATCACAAAATAAAACTTTTTTTATATATTTTGATCGTAAGTTATATGCCATGTATCTCTGAACGGACAACTGTGACAACAAAGCTGTCATAACAAAAGTTGTTCCTATTGAAAATACCTATCCAACGACATACATCTTGACGCTATTGGAGAATGGTACCAATCTGCCCATTCTCCTTTAAAAATTTGGAAAGAAATTGAAAATGATTCAACTTCAAGACAAGACAACAATATTTTACTAACATCTAGGTAATTACATTAGTGTAAGGACCCACTCCATTGTCATTTTTTATCAAGCTATGCTTTAATAGCTAATATTGCTTAAGTCTTAATAAAAATGTTAACAAATCTTAAAAGGTCTATTGTATGTTAGAATGTTATCTCATTTCTATTTTTAGTTTGCTCGTTGCTATTTTTTAAATTACCCTAAGTTAAGTATCTTAGCAGTATTTTGGACTGTTATAACGTTGTGAGTATTATAAACCTTTATCTACACACGTATCATAAACCCTCTTTACTGCGTTCAAAAACCGCACGTTACGATCAGCATTATGTTAAACTACTTGGTAAAAACTCGTTTCGTATCTGGAAAACTACACATAATGGTCATTATGTGTAGTTTTTCTACATATAATGTTATTCAAATTTCGAACGCCGACGCCCGCCCGCGTGCCGTCCCTAGTTTGTCTGTGAAGTTGGTACTGACATTCAAATTTCGAACGCCGACGCCCGTCTGCGTGAAGTTGGTACTAAAGAACAAGCTAAACAATTGCAGAACCACAATGCCGGTCAAACATGCGGTTCCTGAACACATCAAAGAGAGCTTATGATATGTGTGTAGATAAACTAGTGTATGTAACTGTACATATTAGGCATTAAAACTCTCGAGTGATATTATTATGAAACTCGCCTTCGGCTCGTTTCGTAAACCCGCTCTCGAGTTTTAATGCCCTCCATTATGCAGCAGTCACATAAACTACTATTATATACTTAAATGTGTTTAATATACGGATACTAAAGTACAAAAACTTACTTGATTCAGTGCGACGATGGATTCCTAAAAATAGGTTTCATAATTATTTAGCAGTGAATTATGAAATATTTCGTACTTATTTTAACCGTTTATTAAGTACATTTATTACACGTATAAAGGTCTATATACATACTGGTATATACTGGTTGCGATTTGGAAAGCACGTTCAACTAGCCGCTCTAAACTATTTTGAGAACTAATATTAGTTTGAATTACGTTAATCGGTATTTGGAAGTCACGCTCTCTAAACGCAAACTAAGAATAGTTCTCGTTTTTTTTCCAACTAAACGAATTACCGCCCCTAGGGACAGTTCTGAACCTCAATGTATCTTTTTATTTCTCGATTATGTTTCGAAACAATCGATATTTTTCGTCATAGTCAAATAAAGAAACTGTTCAAATATATTTTCAAATTATTATTAATTTATTATTACACGTGTATTTTGTAGTGTTTCAAATTATATTTTTAAGATAACTTCAATAATAATCCACGGATAGACCCATTTTGAATAAACTAAAATTATGTTCAATCAGTTTCAGAACGTTTGTGTTGCATGCCGCGGGCGGCGCGAACTGTCTTTGTCGTCTGTCACAATTACTTCAGTCATTATTCTTTTCAATGTGATTTTAATTTTTTCCTTTTTTTGTGCTGTACTTAGTGTTATTATTGGAGAAGAAGAACAGCAGGAAACAAATGTTGAAACGGCAACAGGCGCTGCTAACCGCTGCTTTTAGAGCGGCTCCATTCAAACAACGAGATTGTTCGCGGTATGTGCATTGCAATAACTTGTTTGTTTGGTAAACAGATTGTGATGTGTATTGTGACTGCGACTTCTCATCTTTCCCCACTATGGGACACTGATATGCATGTCTGACATGGTACCCACCTATCTATTTTGCTCTTATTCGGGATGAGAAGACCTACCACTAGCTATAAATGACAGAAATCCGCCGGCAATTTTCCCGCGCAATCAAATTAAAAATATTGAGGAACGCATATGTTTTCACTTTGCTAAACTTTTGCAGGGAATAGAGCGAGGCCCACGATAATGGGGCAGGAGCAGTGGTCGGCCCTTGCCACACAGCTCAATTTATTCGGCTGCGGCAGAGATTTGAAAGAGGCAATAGGTATGTCTAATATTTGTTTAGATAAGTTTTTACTGACCAGATAGGTACTAGAGTGTGAGAATGATACACATATTAATATGTAGCCCATTAATGTCCCCACCGAGGGGCATGGGGCTTTACTTGGATACAAGTAAGATTGAGTCATAAGTACTCCACCATGCTGGCTCTGCCGGTTCGATAGAGGGGTGTCAACCCTTAATAGTGGCCAACCCAACTGTCAGAAGAAATCAAGCTGCCCTTTTAAGGCCTATGACACAGCTACCACCGAGTATGAGACACATAAGTGATATAAATAGATTAACTGGCCTAGAATTAGCCGGAGAACATAGCTTATTATGAAAGTTATGTCATTCATGAATTTGTTTGTATTGTGTAATGTATTCTTTTTAAATTGTATTGTATAGGCATGGACCTAGTGGCCATGCCGTGGTCATTACAGCAAAGCAAGTCATTCTAGTGGTCATAAGCATAAATGATAGCTAATCAATAAATTGTGTTGATAAACTTGTCCTCCAAGAAAAGTCCTATGCTACTCTAATACTTCCGTCGGTTGGATTTTCTACTGTCTGACGTCTTAATGCCGTCTCGCTCAAGAGTATGGATTGCATGTATTTTGTTAGTCATTTTCATATTAATTAGTTGAATGGTACCTTGTTGTATATTTCATTTAGGCTGTTGCTTTTCAAGATGTGAATAATGAAAGCAATAAGTTGTTTGTTTACAAATACTTTATGTCTCTGTTATACTTAATAATACAAATACTTATGTAGTCTTGTTTACTTTACAGGGCAGCGGATTCACCTGCACTCCTGTTGGTGCAGGCTTTAAATGAAAACTCCCGCTTGATGCGCGAAACTTTGCGGGAGTCAACAGCTGAATAGACAGCCGCTATCAGGGCTGATACAACAGCTGTTGCCGTGTGCTAGAGCCGCCAGACTGTGCAGAGGCACATGGAACCACAATAAATAAATCAGTTTGTTAATAAAATATTTAAAAGTATAAGATTGTGTTTATTTTTTTATGTAAATTAACTATGAACAAGGTTAGCCCGCTGCTGACGGCCTTCCTGCAGGAAGTCAAACGCGTCTTCAACTTCCATATCGTTGGCCGCGCCAGCAGTGGTCTCCTATTCGTCTTCTGAATCTAAAATAAAAATAATACGTAGTAGGTCCACATAATATAGGTATGTATTTCGAAAGTTTTGGCAAACGTTATAATCGGTGGACTTTTGCAGCTTCCATTCTTATGTCTATATATCTTGCCATCATAGTTATGAGCCTGGCATAGTTTGGGCTGCAATATGCAAGCATAAATCAATTTAGTTTACCTAACATAACTGAAGAAGAGGTAGAAAAATGAAAGGCACGGGACCTGAGTAGGTATAGATCTCGTGGTAAAGGAAGGCCTGTACCCAGCAGTGCGTAAATGTGCGCTGATTTAATTGATTGAAGGAAATTGATAAGAATGTGAATAACAATCTGTTCTAACTTACCGCCGGTAATTAGACTCTTCGTCTAGGGCTAAGAAGCCGCCACGCATTCGATATCCATTTTATTTCGTTATACATATTTTAGGATCAAGAATTCACGACGCGTGAAAACCGCCAAATTAGAAGTCATGACAAGAAAAATAAATTTGCCGCTTAAAGTTACGTTCGATTGATTGATTGATTAAATTGCGTGATTATCTCGAATTAGACTGAAATACACACGAAATAATAGTTTTCATACGAAATCCGACCAAAATGGCCTCAAGCTAATTTTAATTGCCACCAAAACCATGCTCGTTAATTTTAACTGCTATCTGTCAAAAAGGAACTAAAATCGGCCATCTAAAATGCCTTCCGAATACGAAATCCATACAAATTGGCACACACTAAACGAGACAAGTTAAAATTAACTTTTAAAAACAAATATCGATTAATTTTGGCGCCTTCCGAATACCAATTAAAGCTAAGCAACTAAGATGACGTCATGATGACGTTTAGTTGTCTAGTTGGCTGTTAATTTTAGTTTGTGTCACCTTCCAAATCGCAACCAGTGGTGCCAATTCGGAGTTGCACAATTTCAATTTAGTTCAGTTTAAACCATAATTGACAGAACTTGTATGGTGCTTTTGTCAGATTTGACAAGTTGGACAGGATTAAACTTAACTAAACTAGAATTGTGTAACTCCGAATTAGCACCAATAACTACAATGTTATTTGGGGTTGTAAACTAAACCAAGTTGTGGGGGTTACAATTTAAAAGATAGCAATTACAAAATGAAACACTACAAAGTACAAGTACTAACAGCTACAAACAGTATAGTGAAGACTACAAGACTATATATGTATAGTTAATAGTACAAATGAATAAGTTTCAGGTTTCACTAAAATTATAGTACTGAGCAAGAAATATTTTTGTAGATGATTCAGATTATACATATAGTAGGGGTAACTACTGTGGTTTGCATCCTGTACAAACATTTTACCATTGATATTGTCGTAAACACATAATGACTAGTTTTCTGTACAATTCCCTTTTACGAGAATGAAGTAAAATTAGTATGGCGTACCAGAATCTGGTTATAGATACGAGATTTTTTTTCCGTGTGTGTAAGAAGTATCCAAGGTATTATTATAATTATTATATAAAATCTTCCATTTCATTTTCCATTCCTTAATCATTTGGTTATTCATGTACTTGTTTCTGAACATGTTTTTCGAAATATTTTTTCTGTTCAATGTCACAATAGTCCAGTACTTTTCAAGCTAGTTCTTGTGCATCAGAATGGATAATTGGATTTTACCTTTTCAGCCGACTTCAAAAAGGTGGAAGTTCTCCGCGATTATTCCGTCTATTATGAACCGATTTTGATGATTCTTGTTTAGATTGATAGGTCATACCTCAGAGGTGGTCCCATATTAATTTAAGCGAAATTGCTATAGCTTATATATAGCGCTTTTAGAAAAAAATAACTAATACAAATATATACAGAATGACATTTCGATTTGTGGTTCTGTGCTGCAAAAGTTTTGATGAGGACGTTTCATGTACGTAGACCTAAAGAAGCTACAGATCTACAGGATGCTTATTTATCTGTATTCTGTCTATAAGTTTAGGGGCCCTACCACGCCAAATAATGTATGCCTAAAGTTGACCGCCGCCGTTAGTCACATTATTCTCTACTGTCGCAAGGCCCAAGATCACATCTCACTGTGACGTCAGGATCACAGATAGTGCATTTATAAGAAACACGTGTTATCAGTCACGTAGTAGATAAATTATAAGATCAATGTCATTAACTTTGGACACTAGTTCACTATTATGATAGATAAAATGTTTATTATTATACAAAAAGGTAGTAGGTAGTGTGTTGTTATCAAACAATATTCCCGATTAAAAAATATACATTGATTTCGGCATTATCTCAGTTGGGATGGCTGATAAAACTGAGTGCAAATAATCGAGGCTACCTGTTATCCGCAGAGCCACTTGGGTACAGTATCGAAAGTACAAGTTCAACATAACATTTATGTATAGCACATATGTACATCGCAGGCATATCCTGTACCGTGAGAACCAGTATCAGCGAGATCACAAACATATTGCAATATGTTTTCTCCGTCCCCGGCCTGAAATTCGAAACCGGAGCATCTCGCTTGTGAGGATAAACCTTGGCCGCTACGCCACAGAGGTCGTCTATAGCTTATATTCCTCGTCCGCTTCGGCTCGCTGTCTCGTTCACTGGCTAGGTAACTACGATCGCTGTCTCGTTCACTCGCTAGGTTAGAACGCTCGCTTTCTTGTACACTCGCTAGGAAACTACGCCCTTTGTTTTGTTCACTCGCTAGGTAACCACGCTCGCTGTCTCACTCACTCACTCACTAGGTAACTACGCTCGCTGTCTCGTTCACTGGCTAGGTAACTACACCCGCTGTCTCGTTCACTCGCTAGGTAACTACCCTCGCTGGCTCGTTCACTGGCTAGGTAACTAAGCTCGCTGTCTCGCTCACTCGCTAGGTAACTGCGGTCGCTGTCTCGCTCACGCGACACCTAGACTGTAGTTGCAATTGATCACAATAGCAGGATAGGGGAACATCGTGATAAATCCTCTTCACTACGTTTAGGGGCGATTTTTAAATCTCCAGATAGACAGACAGATAGCTTTATTCGACATTTCACACGTACAAATTCTATCAAATTTCTGAGATAAACGGACAGATAAACGATCTGAGGATTGAAAAATCAGCCGTTAATAGGATAGGGAGGAGATGAGGTGTGATTGACAAGGCTGGTGATCAGGGAAGACACTCACCACGGCCAACTCGTTATCGCTGTTCTCATCTTCAACCTGAGCTGGTTCCTTTTTAGCTCTCAATGGCTCCACCTGCAACAAAATACAATCATTCTAACGAATAGCACTAAATCAACCACTAAACATAAACATTAACATACATTGCTTCTGGTCCCACCTAGGATACCCTGTATCGTGGGAACCAGTAACGTCCTGGAGTTATTTTTCTGCCAGGAATCCTGGGGTCGAACCCGGGACCTCTCGCATGGTAGGCAGAGCCACAACCGCTGCGACACAGAGGTCGCCAACTATATTATGGATAACTTCGCATAGATTTGCTGGGTGCAATGCGCTTCCCCTCCCTCTCGCATGCTCTCGCCATCGACGCGTCTCTAGGTTAGTGAAGGACGCTACGACGAAATAAGAGCGAGTTGCCAAGTTAACTTTGGTGTGTAGTTAAAACACCTGTTTGGGAGATACGGGGCAAAACCATGGTCGCATGAACAACCTTCCCCAAGAAACCTGTGGTCGGAAAAGTAAACTTGTTTGGGTCTTAATAACTTAAAATCAGCTGATGTGGCCAATGTATTGCAAAATTCAGCATATCTATTGCTACTGAATCGGTGTTTTTGCCTGATAGCGTTTCGCAGCCGCTACAGGCGACAGTAAATTAATTGCACTTCATAGACAAATTCTCGAGAGACATCACCCTTCGCGCGCCCTAACAGCCCTGTTCTTTCTGCTAGTTCTAAAAATATCCGACAAACCTGCAGCAGTCCCTTCTCATTGAGCACCACAGCGGGCTCACCGCTCTTGTCCAAGAACTCCAGCCTCAGCGGGTCAACGTTGATGACCACGGAGTGACCCTGACTGTTGGCCACGGTCACCTTGTCCACTGAGCTCGATGTGATCTTTAGTCTGTAAAGAAGATTATCGTCGTTAAGGATTGTGACTCCTTCTTCTTTCTGAGGCTCTTTCTATTTTCTTAGGGTCAAAACACACCATGCCGAAATTACGCAACCGAAATTCGGCGCGATTACGCCTGCAATGCTATTTCAATGACCAGCAAAATACTTGCCGAAATTACTTCGCGTTTTGGCGAACTTCGATAGGCGGCAACGCATCTCTTCACAACCGTCAATTCTGTCGCGTAATTTCTGCGCGAATGGCGATATTCTTTTACATAATTATACTAGGTGTTCCTTTCCAAAATATGTCGTGAAAATAAACCGAATCTCAAATGTTTCACAAATCTTTATTACTTTAGATATTTACATACATTTATCAAACGTACATTTTTGCCTCTTCTCTACATTGGACCCCTGTGGGAGAGAAGCAAGGTGTAGAAACTCCAACAGATAGATTTTTTGATCTCTTTTAAAAATTGGTTGTGATTAACTAATACAAATATTACAATATTAATTATTATAATTAATAAGCAAGAATAAATAATTACAAAATTATTAACAGCAAGGACTGTGTGGAATTATATTAACCCCATACATTCCCATCATTTAAGTAATCTTGAACATTGTCATATCCTTTTACGAAAAAGTCGCTTTTACATGGTTTTGAAATTGCTCAAATGACAATTTCCAAATCTCCAGATGTTTGTTTTAATAGAGACTGCACTGACCCTTGAAATAATTGCTAACTTTCGAGAATCAAAACGGGAGCGCAACTAGTCTGTGATCATTTCTTTGGTTAACATTACAGCTATCGCTAAGTTTGAAAATTGTTGTAAGGTTCTTGCGTAAATACATTTATTTTCGAAAATAAATTGACTAGCTACAGTAAGTATGTCAATTTGTTTAAAAAACTCTCTTAAGGAGGAGCGTTTTAAATTATAAATTGCTCGAATAGCTCTTTTCTGTAAAAAGAGTTTTAATATCCGCTGCTTTCCCCCACAACAAGATACCATAGGACATGACACTATGAAGGTAACTAAAATAGACTAGCCTATAGATGTAGCCACATCCGTGCTTTGTCTGATGTTACTAACAGCGTAAGTCGCAGAAATTAATCTACCAGCTAATTTATCTATGTGGGGTCCCCACTGCAATTTGCTATCAATGGTTATTCCAAGAAACTTTGTATCTTTTACTAATTCTAACGTGTTGCTGTCTAATACTAAACTGGACTGAACTTGCCGGACATTTGGAAGTGAGAATTTGACACACTTGATTTTACCATTTAAATTGTTAACTGTGAACCAATTCAAGGTTAACACGTTTACTGCGTTAAGAGATCCAATAGATTGTACAGGTTTCCCGCGCAGCGCGGAGGCGAAATTGTATGACTATCCCGTTCCGGCGGACGGAATTTCTTTATGTTTTTTTAGTTAGAGTGAGATGCCTGTGCCTAGCATTCTTAGGTACCATCAATGTAGAATAGAATAGAATAGGATATCAATTTATTGACTGTAACAATACACATCACACAAGTTTAGGCCATATGTAAATGAAATGAAAATAAAAATGCTAAATTAACTAATCATGGTTGTAAGTACACACACGGTTTATTTTTTACAAAAATGACCAAATACCCCATGCTGTGTGTAACGCAATGTACCATTTTTATGAATGGAAACCTACGAGATCCTTTAGTTCTCGTAGCGACCAGATAGGAAAAAAGTGCATTCAGTGCGTTAAGAGAACCATATTTCAACAACAACAAAAATGAGTGTTACGTAGTGATTACGATCCGGTACCTATAATGAATAAAAGTAACCCAAAGAGGTCACGCAGAATCTTAGAATTGTCATTTGCACACAGTAATAATGATAATAATAAAAAAACATCTCAATCGGAAATCGGGAACAGGGTAAAATTTGACCTGAATATACAACATACATTGAAAGTTAAATAAAAGCTTTTAAAAATAAAGGTGATCGTTTTTCAAAATCTTAACTATTATCCGTAGTGTTTAAACGTGGTCCAACGGCCTCATGCGATTTTATTCGGCTTATGTTTAAACGATTACCAAAAACGCACCTATTTAACTACCAATAAATTCGAAATGACTGCCAGAATGGATAAATTTCCACCAAATTGTGTTTGGATAAATGAGCACCAAACTTATTTTTATGGTTTGTTTGTTTATGTTTTAAGTATTTTTTGTTGTTCTTACATGTTCAACCTAACACGAAGGATAAAGGGGGCTTCGCTTCGCTCACCCCCTTAACCCTTTACTTAAGCTACCGCAGTATTTTGCCCTGATGTTTTTTGCAACTTTTAGTGTTCAATTATCCATTTTGGGTAGGAAAAAAATATTTTGGTGATCATTATATTTGCTGCCATTTTATTCTTATGTAAGGATGGGCCTATAGGATGTAGTAAGAAACGTGTTTGTTGGTTCAAAGACGGGCGTTTATTGACTAAGATTGGACATAGACATTGGTTATTATAGAGACGTATAGGCTAAAGGTGGTGACACACTACACCTTCCACCTTTTTTTTAAAGAAAAAAATTGGTATCTTATATTTTCTAACATTAAAACAAAAAAATATTTATAAATTCAAATGTTTAAATAATAAACTATACAGTCCAATCTGACTTTTTGATCTTTTAATTTAAAATATACTATACTTTTAAACGACATGCTGTAATTTATGCCAACGCGAATATCATCACAAACATCAACAAACTTTGCAAAACATCTTTCATTGAATTTTAACCATCTGATGATAACTCTATTTCACATAGTTTATTGTTAATCAATTAGGTATCAATGGTTTGAATTCTACACCTTTGGTTATAACTGGAACTGAATATTTTTCTATAATACTTTATGAGTTATACTTTATGACAAATTATGACTTTTATCTATACAACTATCATAAACCTTCTTTACTGCGTCCAAAAAGTCATTATGACATTCAAATTTCGAACGCCGACGCCCGCCTGCGTGCCGCCCCTAGTTTGTCTGAGAAGTTGGTACTACAGAACAAGCTAAACAACTGCAGAGCAATGATCAAAGCCACAATGCTGGTCAAACAAGCGGTTCCTGAACACATCAAAGAGAGCTTATGATATGTGTGTAGATAAACTAGTTTATGTAACTGTACATAATTAGGCATTAAAACTCTCGTAGCAGTTACATAAACTACTATAATTAGCTGGCCAGCTAAAAGTACGTTAAAAAAGTTTGTGTTACGATCTTACAGTGAGCAGTGTCTAAACTACTAACGAACACAACATTTTTTTTTGGGTGTTATTTAAATGGTTAGCATAGTATTGGTATTTTTGTGAGCAGAAAAATGTAATCGGTGAGCAGAAATAGCTATATATATAAATAGCCTGCGTGCCGCCGCTACTTTGTCTGTGAAGTTGGTACTACAGAACAAGCTAAACAACTCAATGCCACAATGCCGGTCAAACATGCGGTTCCTGTACACATCAAAGAGAGCTTATGATATGTGTGTAGATAAACTAGTGTATGTAACTGTACACAATTAGGCATTAAAACTCTCGAGTGATATTATTATGAAACTCGCCTTCCACTCTCGAGTATTGATGCCCTCCATTATGTAGCAGTCACATAAACTACTAATAAAATCTACTTTGAATATGTATAAAAAAATAAATGTGTTTTAATTACTTAAATGAAGTCAAATAGATAATTTACTATGACAAACAAAATTTAACTTTTACATTTATTTTGCGTAATAGATACTTAGGTATAATCACACAAATCATCACACGTCACATCTTTCATATACATCATCACAATACTTCATTTTCAATTTCATTTTAAAAGATGAATAAAAATTCATCTTTTAAAATGAAATTTCACTTGCTATATCGATTCTCGTCGCCTTAATAAATCTATTCTATCATTCCTCATCACTTTTGTCAAATAATATTTTATCAACTTTCACACAAAGAATCTTCTTCTCTTTTTTTAGTTAATACCTACTTTTATTCATATATGATATTCATGCTCTCATACGTTAATAAAACCATTTCTTTATTATTTAAAAATAATATAGTTCTTGACGTCAACCCTTTTCGAATTAATCTGAATTATTTATTACAACATATCTGGGGAAGTAAAGCACACACATAGAAAACAATTTTAAATTCTTAAACATTCAATTTCTATTCATTCATTATTTCTTTTACATTTATTTACAAATGAAAAATTATGACGGTAATTGTTAACTAATCAATAGGTTATCAGGTTAAGTATTTTTGCAGAATATATCAAGATCTCTTATAGTTCCTGAGAAAAGTGCCTGTGACAGACGGACGGACAGACACATGAGTGATCCTATAATGGTTCCCTTTTTACATTTTGAGGTAGGGAACCCTAGTAAAATGACGTGGTTTCCCGCCGCAGCTCAGCGTGACACCATTAGTTACCTAGTCTCTTAGTTTTTATTGTTGTCTAACATAAGGTATAATAATAGTTATTATGTTACTTGTACATACATTTTAAAATACTTTGTACAAAACTTAAATATGCAAAAACACACACACACACACACAAACACACTAAGAAAATAAAGCGCCCCGGACCATATCAGATGCAAAGGTCCCCATCACGCTGGCGGCGTTTCCGCGCTGCACTGCGAGGGAGATCCTCTGCATAAGATAGGACCCGGAGCGGCGGTCATAGCCACGGTCCCTCAGGCGGCGCCCTATTTCCCTAATGAATGCCTTGCCCTGCACTCCCCAGACCCCGGTGGTTTCTATGGCAAGCGGGACGAATATATACTGGCCCAAAAGCACAGAGTACTTTTGGGTCTTCATCCTCGCTGCCTCTTCGGCTGCGGCCCCCGGGGTGGACACGGTCGATGCCAGGTGGGACGGAGCGAATGTGCAGACACACGTCGCATCCCAAAGCAATGACCGTCCCCTCTCCCATGGGATCATGGTCAGGCCATCCGGGCGTTTCCCATCGGTACGACACAGCCCCGCGGGCTCCAATACACAAGGTATATTGGCTGTAACAAGAGCCCGCTTGACGATGTCATTGATAGAGGAGTGCCGGTAAAGCCTGCCCGCGCTTCGAACGCAGTGAAGGCCGTGCCGACCATGAGCGTCCACACCCGCACCACACACACAGGTATGAGACTGGCAGATGTCACAGCCAAGGCGCAAGGCCACAGCCACGCGCAACGTGTCATTGACCAGAAATGTTCCTAGTTGTGGAGAAGGCAAGGCGTGGAGCCAGAGCCCTGACTCTGGCTGCAAAACTGCGCGCAGTCGTGCCAGCTCGACCCCCGAACTCCGGTCCAATAACTCGTTAAGCGTGACTCCACACGATAACTCATCCCAATTACGTTGTGAGTGCGGGTGCTGGGGCGGAGTGCTACCAGGACACCAATCATGCCATAACCCTAATGCCTCCTCCGCGAAGGGGATACGAAAACCATCACCATCACCGCCGACGAAGACAAGAAGGCCGGCAGCTCGGTGTCGCGCAACCGTCGAATGCCTATACCACCGTGCCTGATGGGCAAAGCTGCTTGGCACCACTGAGAGGAAGTCATTTCGATATTGATAATCGATTCTTTACCTAGTTAGGCTACGATCTGTGACAAACATCTAATACTATCGTAGTAGTTATCTGTGTGCCGCTTTGGCAGTATCTGTGTAGGTCAAGTGTAATGACCATTCGTATTACCTATTTAATGAAAATTATTTTTTATATCACTATCAAAATCAAATGTACCTTATTTTATTTTATTTTATTGTTTAAGGTTCACCAACAGATGATACAATAAGACATTCATTTATATTAATTATTACATTAGTGCTAGATCATCTACTTAAAGGAAAACACAACATGCAAATTCGACATTTGGTACTTTTACTATAATCGCAAGAAATACTTAAGTAATCAATTTTCGTTCGCCACGTCATATCTGGCCATCAATCCTGACTTGGACTTTAGGCACAAAACATAGTTCTAAGCCTTCTAATCTAAGCCTTTAGCACTTAGTTAACGGCCTAGGGTGGTTGATTTAGTGCCTAATTTAATCAAAGTGGAAATCGTAGGCGTCAAATCTAACTCACGATCTTAACTGACAGCTTGAAACATGAAATCTGACAGATCTTGTCCAGTTCAAGTTCAGTTCAACGACCCGAATGGCCGAGTCGGTAGTGACCCTGCCTTCGAAGCCAAGGGTCCCGGGTTCGAGTCCCGGTGGGGACAAATATTTGTTTGATGAGAACGGATGTTTGTACCGTACTCATGGTTGTTTACATATCAAAGTACAATATTTATCCATATAAGTATGTGTATCGTCTAGTACCTAAGATACAGGGAATCCTAGTTTGGGGCTAGATCAATATATGTAAATAGTGAGCAAGGTATTATTATAGTAGTTTTTTTATTTTTATTAACTTCTCTTGAGAAGTTATTATAATAGGTCTGAAAATTGAAATAGGTAATTTTGTGTTTTCTTTACGTTTTAAGACCTGGAGAATCATTTGCAATCATTTTTAGAGTGATGTCTGTGTGTGTGTGTGTGTGTGTGTGTGTGTGTACGTACGTATGTACGTGATCAAAATTATGGAATTCGTTTTCTCAATAACTACTGGACCGAATCGCTTTGATGACCATATCAATCGATACGCCACGTCATGACTTAGATCTGAAAGGAGTCTAGAAAAAATCGGTCCAGCGGTTCGTTTTTTATTTGTAAAAAACTGACTTTTTTGAACACGCAACGTTAATTTTGTATGTAATTCCAAGTATTGAGGGGTAGATGTGGGTTTTTGAGGGTGCTGGTTTCGAATCTTTCATCAGTTTTTTAAAATTCAAAATGGCGGACCCACTATGACGTCATCTTTTTCGTGAAAATTCTTTAAATTCGATAAAATTTATTAATTATTGTGTAATGTTAAAAAATTGTTTTTTTTTTTAATTTTTAACTTCAATTGAAAGTTGTTATGATCAGTTAGGAAATGGGAATAGTTACTTTCGTAATTTCTTTATGTTTTAAGACCTTAAGAATCATTTGCAGCAGAGATCGGCAATAATGATATTTTCATTATTAATATCAGCGAATATTATTAATCAAACTGAAAATTAACTGAATAATTTTGTTTTTTCTTTGCGTTTCAAGACCTGGAAAATCATTTGTTATTATTTTCAGAGCGATGTCTAAGTGTGTGTGTATGTGTATATATACATGTATATATACGTTTTCAACTATATTAATCGATAACTTGTAGTTTAATATCAGGAAAATGCATGGAGATGCACCCTGTAATCGTGTATTCGTAAGGTATGAATTGAAAAGAGTAATAAACACAAAATTTGGACTAATAAAAGGATGGATTCGTAGAGTTGAAATAGATATTCATCAGAATGCCTATGCATTTGTTTAATCTAGATAGATAGTGCTATATAGTAATTATATGAGAATTAATTGAGTGGGAATTTTAGGTGTAGATAAGGAAATACGTGAAGCGTTCATCGCATTAAGGACAGGTAGGGATCGGAGAGGTGGGATAGGTAGGAACGTCGCTAGATATTCCAGTAATAATTCTCAAATGATTTTCTAGGTATCGAAACATTAAAAAAAAGAATTCTTCTCAAGAGAAGTTGCTTGTACGGTACTTGCTGCCGAACCGATTTTTAATTCGTTTAGTTGTGGCGCCTGTGGTATGCCCCAGTGGTAGAAATTTAGTATACCCTGCATCTCTCTCAGTTGGTTAACCAACAGGAACAGGTCTTTGATCTTAAAAAATATTAGAGAGTCATAAGCATGATATTCTTTTTCTTTCGGTTCAATTAGGTGTTCAAGGTCAGGGTCCAAAACCCATTTGCTTAACCCCTCGGGCTTAAGGGGTCAAATACGGTGGCCATGTCAACTGCTGCCTCTTGTCAAAGGATCAACCACATTTGGGTGCAGGTGTGTGACACTATCCATGCGAATGGACTATAACATTTATAACACAACACCCACACAAACCTTTTACATCCTCAATATAGTCGTAAATAAGAAAAGAAATCTTAACGAACCTGGTTAATTGGCAATTTATAAAAGTTATTATTCAATCAATTCAATTAATTAGGTTATATTGTACATTATTTTTTTTATTTAAATTTATCTTAAGTGCATTATAAGGATGTTCTGACTGTGATGGAAACATTGTTTTAGTATCTCCAATCTGCATAGCCGCGGCGATGGGCTAGCCCCCTGTCACACAAATTAGAGTATTGAAAACTGGCTAAATATGGGTGCAACTGTGCTTCTGCCGCTCTGTTAGAGAAATGTTACAATGTTATGTTTGTTTAATTTATTTAGAAAAATGTGTATTAACCTATTTTTAAAAGAAATCTAAAAATCAATCTGTTGGAGTTTCTTTGCGCTGTTTCTCAAACGAAGATCCAATGCAGAGAAGAGGGAAAAATATAAGAAATATACTAAATATATTTGTAAATATCCACAGTAATAAAGAATTCTTGATTTAGATTTTGAATAGTCACACTTTAATCAATTTATGATGATGGAACATGGAACTTACCCATCGGGGTTAGGCTCCCCATCAAGCGCCAGATGCGGCCTGTACCTTGGGTACAATGGGTCAGCCTCATCGAGCTCCACACGGAATGTGCCGTCCACTAGGCCAGACAGTTTGAGGGCATAGCGCCACTGAAACAAAAATAGACAAATAATATAATAATAGTATTTTTTTTTTTTATCACTATCACATAATGTTATATAATCCACTGTATTTGGACAGGTTATCTTTGCAGAACCTGGAAATTTTAGTGTTGATTATTTCCATTACATAGGAATGAAGTGAAGGACTCTGGGAACCAAACCTCTTTACAATTCTGTTGCATAATTTCCACACATAAGGTGTCTACATCCAATGTAAAATCAGCTACGGAACTTAGGTCCCTTAATTTCAGCTTGATGTGTCGACTCACTAAAGCTTTTCTTTATGCATTACCTATTTGAAACATTCTAGTATATTTTTTTAACAAATCACAATTTGGAGAGATTGCTATAAAAACGGCTTAAATCCAAGAAGGTTAATAGGAGTTGGCCATTCCTAATTTAATGAAACTAACAATTTTTTGGAGTGTAGATAAGGTTTCTGTTTCCGCCCCCTTATTGACTCTCTGACCAACAATATAAAGAGGTTAGAATTTGAAACTCATTATGGACTTACCAAAGGATTCTTCTTTTGTCCGTCCAGGCTGACAGTGAAGACCTCAGCGGACAGAACATTCCCATGCACAATGACCGTGTCCACATTCAACACATAATTTGATCTCTCTGGCTTGAAGTTACGGAGTCTTTTACAGAAGCCTGACTGTTCGCAAGTCTTGAAGTTATTACGGTCTACTGCCACACTACTATATATCGTCAGGAATACGGCCACCACGGCACAGAGAATCCTCATACTGTAACAACACAAGTATATTTTTACACACATACCTTGAAAGATTACCCAAAAACGGAGCAAAAAAAGAAATGATTATGAACAAAAAATGATCACGCGAAATCATCACATGCAAGTTGTCATCCATCTCCTGACAGAAATCTAAGCAACTGACCCACGATGGAAAATATGCCACAGGAATGAGCCGAGATTTCCGCAGGGGATATTTTTAGCACATATTTTTTGCCTCTGGGTATATCAATTATCCATCATTCATTCATCCTAGAGAAACAGATGATAATAGGATGTGTGGTGGACCTGAGCAAACAACGCCGCGCGCCGGTGCCTAAACCAAGGTGAATTGTAACATGATATCAGTCGAATTACCTGGCAAAGATTAGTGAGACCAATCGCCGAATATTGCAGAAAGGTGAAACGCGGTAATTACTATTACTTCATTGCAATTTTATCGAGTGAATTGAATTAATTCCGCCGATTTTTGGGAAATAAAACCGCGTACGTTACGTGGAGATTTTTCGTTTGCCGTTTTTGACGTATTCTCTGTTTTGAGAAGTGTGGCCAACGTATATTGGATATTGTACATATCTCAGCAGAGAACCAAAATCTACCACAGACCAGCGACTAGCGAGTTGCAGAGCACATGCAATGCATGGCGCAATGGCGCTTGGACAATTTGATAAAAATTGGTCATATTTTGTGTGCTGTCATTATATGTAGGTAAAGGTATTGACGACCTCCGTAGCGTAGCGGTTGTAGCCCTGCATACCATGCGAGAGGTCCCGCGTTCGATCCCCGGCTGAGCGGTAAAGAAAAAAAAACCCCAGGTCCTGGATCCAGGGTATCCTAGTGTGGGGCCCGAAGCAATTTAGGTGCCTACGTTTATGTATTATCATGAATCTTTGGGAGGCAGTTGCTGACGTCCAACATAAATACTTGGATCCTACAGCCCTTCAGGTCCTTCCTGGGTAGTGCTAACGGGCAACAAATCAACACATATTTTTTCAGGTTCTCCAAAGAGAACCTATTCAAATACCTACAGTTAAATATATAAATAATAACGATATTAATCTAAATAGTTAGACCGCCTTTAATTACGAAAATAAAAATAATAATTCATCTGATCCATCATCCTCCGTTGCGTCGTGCTCCCCCACAGGAATAATTTAGGGATGTGCTGACCTGACCAAACGCTTCCCTAGCGCATCGATCCGAATATATGAGAAATCAGATCGTAATGATCGTACCGGATCGATCGTACTAATTTTTGTTAAGTGATTCTGTTTATTTCTAAAAGGCTTGTGTTTAAACGATTACCAAAAAATTCGAAAATTTACTACCAATAAATTCGAAAAGACTGCCAAAATGGATGGATGTCCACCAAATTGTGTTTGGATAAATGATCACCAAACTTCTTTTTATATTTTGTGTACTTAAGTTTATGTTTTAAGTATTTTTGTTGTTCTTACATGTTCAACCTAACACAAAGGATAAAGGGGGCTTCGCTTCGCTCACCCCCTTTACCTTACACCTAAGCTACCGCATTTTTGCCCTGATATTTTATGCAACTTTTTGGTGGTCATTTAGCCATTTTGGGTAGGAAAAAAATATTTTGGTGCTCATTATATTTGTTGCCTTTCTAAAATTCCTCATAGCTGTTTCTAGAATTATATTCTTATACCTAATAGCAATTTATACGGCTGACGAAGTGACTAATCTTATAAAATCGTAATTAATGGTCTTATATGGCTTACAGCTCCATAATGGCTATGTATACTGGATGCTACCTTTACTTGTTCATGTTTTCTACCATATATTTTATAAATAAATATTTTATTAAATATTTATTTATTTAAATCATTCTGAATAGACTCAATAACGTCAACAACTCTTGGAGATTACCTCAAAATGACTTTTTTTAATTAGCTTCGTTTTTTTGATAATCGGATCGTAGACATGCGGTCCGATCCCTGGAAAATATTAAAATAGTTCAAGTAGGCCTTATCACAATCAAAAATGTATATTTATTGTAAGACACTGATTCAAAGAGTCAAGCTAAGATTCAGAAGATTTTGCATATTTTGTCTACCTCGTTATCGTACTAATACTATAAAGGCGACATCTTTGTTATGAATGAAAATAAGTGACTACTTTTGACGTAGACAATTTGAAAGCTGTCCATTACATAAAAATATTTTATATATAAAATATTATAAGAAGCGCTCGTAGCTTAGCGGTAAACTGGCATATCGGCAAAGATCTGAAAAGGAGAGAACTGGATGGGTGTCCCGTTTTTAAGTGGCATTTGTTTCGGACACTTCCGTGTTTCAGATAGCACTTTAATCTGTAGCTGTATGTCCACTAATGATACTAAAATAGATTACCATCTAACGTAAACTGTGTCAGAGGCCCTCATTAATAGGGCAGCTTGAAATATTTGATAGTCGGGTTGGCCAGCCACTAGCCTGACACCTACCGATCAACCCGCACTGAGCCAGTGTAGTGGACTATGGCTCAATCTTACTCGAATTAATGGACTCGGATATATACATGACTATAGCTACTGCCTGATAAACGTATACCAAAGTACATTGATCCCGCAAAGAAAATGTATGTGATTTCACGTTTGCCGTCGTGACTGCGCAGTAAACGTGAAATCACATCATCACGTTTACTGCGGCAGTCACAACGGCAAACTTTAAATCTCATACACTTTCCTAACGGTTCGATGCACTTCACTGCCCGTTTAACTGGCAGTAGCCGTACATTTATTATAATACTAACTAAAATCTATCAAAATAGGACACTGGTCAACGCTGGTCACCCTGATTTGATATTTGCTTATCAGTGTTGCTACTAATAAATATTTTTATTAAAACTTTTCGTATTTTCCGGGTAATAATCGCCACCACACAAGTATTGCAAGGCAGGTTTTTCTCAAAATCCTACAGATGGCGTTGAAGACGGCCCTTCTATGTGTTTCCTTTCGCGCATGATAATATTGGTAAACATGGGTAGAGGACTCTTAGACAAACAAACCATTAAATTAATATTTAACCATTTAAAATGAAATAATTTACGTTGGCGAGCTAATAATTGGAAGTATAAATATTAGAGAACATTGATTCTTTAATTCAAAGTCAAAGTAAAATAAAAAAATCTTAATTACTGTAGATATTCAAATATACTTTGTAAACGTCAGTTTTACATACATACTTTACTTACATTTACGTACATTGGACAACTGTGGGAGAGAAGGGCTTAGCAACTCCCACATATTGATTTATAATGTATTTTAAAAATTGGTTGAGTTTATCAATACAATTATAACAATACTAACGAACGAACAAACCAATTGTACCACTCTAGCCAGGATTATACATAGTCCAGTCAAATGGCCGGCATACCAGAGGGCACGCTTTTAGAGAGGGGGGGGGGGGGGGGGGGGCTGAACTGCTCGACTGAGAGGGTAGGAGTGTGAATAGAAAAACTATCTAATCCCTCTGGTTAAAAATAGACAATCAGGTATCAAAAAACCATAAACAAAATAAGTAAAAAGGTAAGATCATATAAAACATACATACATATGCTCACGCCTTTTTCCCGGAAGAGGGGTAGGCAGAGACCAAAGACGTCCACCTGCTACGATCCTGGCACACATCTCTCGCTTCCTCAACATTCATAAGTCTCTTCATGCAAGCTCTCGCCGGTTACGGGTACTTCGTATTTGCCCCTTTACTAACAAATCGCCGATTTGGTCTTTATAAAATCTTCTTATAGCGCGCTCGCGTTAAATACTACCCTTAATTTCGTCGTCGAACTACTTTCACGAAGAACCCCATGGTGTGGCAAGTAATACGAGATTTGTGAATTTGCATTTTGAAGTGTTATTTCTGCCATGTGACCTAAATCTTTGTACTCCTGGATACATTCTGTATACATTTGCTTTAATTTTGGTAATAGTTTTAAGTAATCTCCTTTCAAGTGAGAAAAAATATTGTCTCGCTCTTGCGTATGAATCTCCTAAACATGTTTCAGGCCTTTTCAGTGGAATCGAAACTGAAAACCTACCATCTGACTGTTTAAATTGTTCACAAAGTTCTGTATTATCTATCTGATATCTCTTCCAGAGATCAGAACTTCTCTAACTGCTTTTGTATCTGTGTAAGTAAGTGTATATTTTCTGTATTTTCGCTCTGTATAAAATTGCACGTAATTGTATAGTCTCTTTTTCTACCTGCATTGTATTCGTGACCCAGACCACTGGTGGGTCCCGACACAATGTATCCGAGTTGTGTCTGTCTGCTGCAGAACAGGACGGTGCTCGCCGATACGGATTTGCCCTTGGATCAACATATCCCAGAAAATGTCTGCGCCTAGTAACAAATCGACACTGGATGGACGGTGATACTGAGTATCTGCCAACATGGATTGTATTTCGCTGGCTAATTTCAACTTCTGTATTTGCATTGTGTTGATTGATACATTTGCTATATTAGGCAACACTAGGAATGCTACCTGCGCTTTGTATTCGTTGACTCGTGACTCAATTGATGTACTGCATCGCTTTATATCTTGTGACACTGTATTGTTTATACCCGTCATTGATGTGTGTGTATTCTCGTACTCTAATTTCAATGTATTGTGTAATCTCTCCGTCATAAACGATGCTTAGCTCCCGCAATCGAGACCGCGTAGAAAAGCATATGAAAAGACAAATATAACATTTCTCTAATTAAGCGCCTCTGCCTTTGCGATTTAATATGAACAACGGACCGAAATAATCAACTCCGGTGGCATATTCCTCTTCGTTGCATATGCCGCTTCATTAACGCTAGCCCAATAGAAATAAACATAACTTATCTTGCCCGAATTAAAAAAGTCAAAAAAGTGTAATAATATCCCAATATTTAATAATATTCAGACAAAGGGTGAGCCCAACCTAAATATTACCCATCAAAACATGCAGGGGCTACCTGGCAAAGAACTTGTATTAGAATTTGTCAAGTTTGTCAATATATTATTTTTTCACCTATTTGGACTTTATCTTCACGTAGTGAACAATCCAGCATCCACCCACATAAGCAACAATTTTTAAAAGAGATCTAAAAATCAATCTTTCCTACGGACAAAGCAACACTTTAATCAGCGCCAAACTTATTATTTATTAGCCAAACTTATTTACAGAACTTATTATTTATTAACTAACTTTGTTCGTAACTCGTAACTAAACTTATCGCCAGTCAGCTATCACAACCGCTCAGCGTTACTCGTTCCGACCGAATGCCCTCGCGCGGTCCCTTGCGAAAAACGCCCGGCAACTTCTCCCGCCAAGTTGTTTAACAAAACTCCGCCTACATAACACAAGCTTACGATTGGTCAAAGCCTCTGATTGGTCAAGCCCTACGCGCGTACCAATTGTATGACAGACTATAATGTTGCCAGCACAAAAAACCAAAAGTCCACCAACATTTTTGTGTAAACGTAAGCAAACCTTACAGGATCAGTGATGGTACTGGCTGGCATATGACATTAATGTCTATTACCTACCTTTATTGTTTAATCTGTATGTGACACTATCTTTATCATCTCTTGATGAGAATACCTTGAGCATACATTGCTGATAGTATTACTTCGTGTATTATTAACTTGGTAGCTATCTATGTGAGTAGTTAGTAAGCAGTAATTAAGAAGAGTAAGTAGAACTCCTGCATTAAAATATCCACAACACCGCGTGTGACTTTGCCTAGAACAAATATGCAGGCGTTCATAATTTGTTTGTATAGAAATACAAATTCAAGTTGAAATAAAAAATAACCAGCATATAGTCCACCCAAAATACAATCAAAAGGTTTTACATTTTTCTTGTATAATTTGTACCTATTTTTTCGATCCCGGTATTTCAAAAGAGTCAAAACATAGCGTGGTCGTGCTAGAAAGTGACCTACCCAGCACGACCACGAGAACTTCAAAGCGAAGGGAGTACTATTTATAAATTGATTAGTACAATTAAGTACACATTTTTTTATTAATATGTACCGCAAAGAAATTGAAAAAACATGCCATGGTCGTGCCAGGGAGAATATCGTATAAAAGCTATAAAAGGAAAAGGAAACTATATTGTAACAAATAAGCTTGTATATTTCCTCCACAGTGGAAATATTTCAGGCGTCTACCGATTTCATTTCAACTTTAGGTTGCCACACTGGTTGAGAAAAAGTTGTCAATCGAATGTCAAATTCGATAATTTTAATTTCAAGGTTAAACATTTGGATAAATAAATGTTGCCGGCAAAACGTGACCTCACCAAAACTGTTTGTAAAAATATTCTGCCTTTGATAAGTTTATCACAAGCTACCATCAGCATCAGACCGTACTCGCTAGTCAAAATGACGTCGCAATCCCGTTGGAAGGTCGAAAAAAACAAGAGGATCAACCTCCCTATTGCAGAAAAGCGTAAACTTTATAAAGTTGATAACTTTCTTACCTTAAAAATGGTTGAAACTTGGCCGCAATATGCCGATAAAAACAATGTGGAGTCGAAGAAACATACTTTGGACGATTTGACAGAGTTCAAGAAGATCAAATTGAACACTGAGATGAACGAGAAATTGGCCCAAAAAGTGTCTATTTATCGCGGTGATATTACCAAGTTGGAGGTAGGTGTAGAAACAACCATATTAGAGCCATACTAAGCCAACGAAGGTGCTCAAGAACGAATTCACCATACATCATCACACATGTACCTGTGAATGATGATGATGTATCATGAGTTTTTCCCTGAGTTTTTTGATAAACCTGTATGGTTCTCCTATGGAAACACCAACAAAACCCTTATCGACACTCTGACCAAACTAGGCTAGGCCCCGCTCAAGTGGGCCAGGCCACTACAACACCCTTACAGAAGAACAGAGCAAGAGGCTAGGCGTAAACTTTTGTGTTGTCTTTGCTATCTTAGGTAAAAATTCAGAATTGTGCAGCATGAATTTGAGGGGCAGAGGAAGTGGTGGGGAGATAGGGGAACCCCCCCTGGGAAGTGGGGGGTGAGCAAAATTCGTGCCGCAGTACATATGTGAAAATTTATAAAACTGAAAGCTTAAATCTCGAATAGTAAATGTTTTCTCGGAAAAAGAATGACACCATTGGAATGCTGATAATTTTCTTAATCTTCTATATCTCTTAATATCAAATTTATGCTGCAGTATTCTAAAGCATAACCCTATCTTATTATAATGATGACAACCTGACAATGGTCGAGACTGTGCTTCCCAAGCGATAGGTCATGGGGTCAAATCCCGGGTAGGGAGGAAGGCAAAACAACCCCAGGTCTAGGATGTTTACATGTTTGTGACATCGGTGTTTCTGGTTCCCAGGACACTGGTTATCCTAGTGTGGGGCCAGAAGCAATGAATGTGCCTGTTCGATTCCAAATCGATATTCGATCGATGGTTTCGGAACGGCCATTTTGAATTTGACGTTGCTGCCAACCTTGCAGTTTTTGACAACTGACAGACGAAAGCCCTCGCAATGTAACGCGTATTGATTTGGGTATTGAAATTAAATCGCAAGCCATCTGGAATTGTATTCGGGGTTCCCTCAGGATTGTCTAGATAGCTGAGTGTGTTGTGGTTCCCCGAACCAGATAAAGTTCGCATTTACGTGGCCGATTGGTTTTTCCCACGTAACATAACCTGTGTTGGAACACTGTGCTCGTCGAAGCTGGCCTGCCAGTCATACATGGTTGGCTGAAGAACCTGTCTACCAAGAAGAGCCTAGGGTGCACCCGGGCCTTGCAGAGAGACAGGAGTTTGACGGGAACGAAGCACAGACCAGGTTAGATAGACTACATTTACAATAGCTCGGTGAATCGCCGACGTTCACACTTCTTGGCATCTGATCGCTACGCTACCTCGTAGCTGATGGGCCCCTGCGAGGTCATTAGGTGCCGAGAAGCCTGAACAATTTTGGTAGCAAGAGCGTGGTTTCCTGAGATTTGCAGCCGTCAAAAGCTCCAGGAACCCACGATTTGGGACTATCAATCTGTAGGTATAGGCGGTTATTAGCTAACTTGGTGTTGTTCCTGTATCCACATAGATTGGTAGTATTGTAAGCTATAAGTCTATTGCTGGTAGTAGACAGACAGATATTACAGTTTTCCCTAAATGACCAGTTGTACTGAGATGTGACTCAGAATAGTAGGTACTCAACTAGGTACATTGTAGGTGAATTGAAATTTGCATTGAAGTACCAGTTAGTCAATCTATTAGTGGTCTAGTAATGCTAATGAATGTTTGGTTAACATAGGTAGTTACATCTATTGATAGCAGGCTATTACATTGATTTCAGTTTATAGCAATTTATAACTTGAACTAATATTGACTATCTGTGTGTGTTATAATGATAAAGGGAAACTAAATTGTATTTACAGAATTTATATAGATATAAAACTCGGTTCCTATTGTTTAAGGAAAACAGCATTGTTTAAGTTGTGGTTTAGGGTTCCCTCGTTTGGGTTATAGACTGGAGGGTCCAATATAATTGAGTTACTGCAAATTGTGAGTAAGTATCGTTCCGATCATGTCGTTATCTGAAATCCAGAAGGGTGTTTCTAAGGAACTCAGATGGTTTTCCTCCGCACACGGTCTGATAGACCGTTTAGATAGGCATGATGTGGTATTGGAGCGGTCTATGGACGTTAAGGAACGTTACAATAGGGTGCTCGAATTGTCCGCGCAGGCGGAATCAGTTGATGGTTGCGCACCTGACAGGCTGTCACGGTTGCTAGGGGATGTCGACCAATGTATGGAGATGGCAGCTGCTATCACGCAGAAGGCTGCGGACATACGTAGACAGCGCGAGTCCAGCCATGGTGGTGACATCGAAGCACCTCTGCCGCTTCAGGGTTCAGGGTCCAGGTTACCGGCCATAACTATGCCTACTTTTGACGGAGTGTCCGGTGAATGGATGAGCTTCATCAATCTGTTCGACAGTTTGGTGCACATGCGATCGGACATTACCAAGTCTGTCAAGATGGCTCAGCTGGTGGCAGCATTGAGGGGTGAGCCTAGGGAGCTGGTCGCTCATTTGACAGTTACGGAGGGTAACTATGAAACGGCCAGACAATTGTTGGTCAGACGTTACCATAACAAACGGAGGTTGGCCGATGCCCAACTGAACCGTTTGTTTAGTATCCCGGTTGTGAACAAGGTCGGGGCCATACAGACGGAGGTTTTGAACCCGTTGTTGTCCGTCACCAAGGCTCTAGAGAATCTTGGACTTCCGGTTGGTGAATGGTCGTACCTACTGCTGTACATTGTACTTTCCCGCCTACCCGCTGACGTGCAGACTCGTTTCGAACAGTCTCACGGGAGGTCGGCCGAGGACCTGCCCGCCTTCTCCGACTTGGTCGGATTCTTGGAAGAGGAGGCTCGACGGGCAGAGAATTTGGGGTTGACGGTCACCCATCCTTCGGAGCCACAGAGAGCTGCCGGGAGCGCTGTGAGTAGGGGCCCTCCGACGAGGAAGGACCGCACCAACCGGCAGTCGTATGGGACTGTGAGTGCATTGACCCCACATAGTGAGACCTGCCCATGTTGTAGGCAGATTGGCCATGCTGTGGCCAATTGCAATAAGTTCGGGGAACTTAGGGTTCAGGGACGGCGCCGGATGGCCAAGCAGCGGAGCTGGTGTTTCCTGTGCCTCGGGCCACACATGGCTAGGGACTGCACGCGCACAAAAATGTGCGGATATTGTGGTGGGGCCCACAACAATCTGTTGTGCATGAACCGGTCCGGCCAACAGCCACCACAGGGCCGTACCCGGGGTGACACGGCATGGGGCCCTGAGAATTCGTTTGCGACTCGGAGCGCAACTCAGGGGCCAACGTCCCCACGTCCACAGGGCCGTACCCAGGGTGACACGGCATGGGGCCCTGAGAATTCGTTTGCGACTCGGAGCGCAACTTAGGGGCCAATGTCCCCACGTGCACAGGGCGGTACTAGGGTGCAGGGCCGCACTCAGGGTCATCACATGGGGGGCCCTGAGTTTTCGGTTGCGACTCAGCATCCGACTCAGCGGGCAATGGGGCCACAAGCACGCAGCCACCCAGGGGTGCAGGGCCGCACTCAGGGTCATCACATGGGGGGCCCTGAGTTTTCGGTTGCGACTCAGCATCCGACTCAGCGGGACATTGGGTATGTTGAGCAGGCCGTAACGGGCGGGTGGCATGGGACACCTTCGAGCTATGCGGATGCGGTTCGGACGCCGCCTCAGTTGTCGCCCCGCTCGTCGCCTCGTCCTCGTCGGTCGCATGTGATGTCCCCCCCGCTCATGGAGCGGCCACGGTTGAATTCACGCCCACCCCCCTTCGGGGGGCGTCGTAGGGTGGCAATGGAACCGGCGCGTGGGCCATTTGTACAATGGGACCCTCTGGGGTATAGCTGCATACCTGATCGGTTACAGGCAGAGTGGGGCCCCGGGGGCCCTCGCTAGGAATTTGCGGCCCAACAATTTGTTGCCCCCCAACCGGAGACGGTGGTGTTACCGATGGCCTCTGTGCTTGTTTGGGATTTGGCGGGCAACCCAACATACGTTCGCGCCCTATTAGATTCTGGAGCTCAGGGCTGCATTGTATCGAATGATTTAGCAAAATGGTTGGGCCTCAATATAAATAATGTATCGCTGCCGAGGAAATTGGTCCCTGCTGGGGATTACAGGGCAACCCTTCACGGGTTTTGTGATGCCTCTGAACGAGGGTTTGCGGCAGCGGTTTATTTGCGAACCGTCACCTCCACCGGGGAGGTTGAAGTGCGTTTGGTTTTGGCAAAAAGCAAGGTAGCGCCTATTCGGACAAGGATGACGATTCCAAAACTGGAACTGTCCGGGGCTGCTCTTTTGACCAAACTTTTGAATCACACTCTAACAGTGTTGCGTGGGTCAGTGGTTTTGGAGGATACGGTGTACGCGTGGACGGACAGCCAGATTGTTTTGTGCTGGCTGAAGGCTTCGGTCCATAACTTAGAGGTTTTTGTTGCGAACCGTGTCTCCCAGATTGTGTCGTCTGAGGTCCCACTGACCTGGAGACATGTACCAGGAGAATTGAACCCGTCTGATTGTGCATCCAGGGGATGTCGGGCTCCTGAACTCGTTAGACACCATTTGTGGTGGGGACCACCCTGGCTTGCCAGGAGAGAATCGGACTGGCCCCACAGCCATGTAGTAGTATCTTCGGATCATGGCCCCAGAGCGGCCGTGCATGTTACCCAGAAGGCTGAGGACCCTGACGCCGGGTTTCTGCTGGACCGGTATAGCTCATGTGTGTTTGTTTGTTTATCCACCAAGGCGGTACACCTCGAGCTCGTTGCTGATCTCTCGACAGAGGCTTTCATTGCTTGTTTGGATAGGTTTGTTTCTCGAAGGGGACTTCCAACTTTGATCCGCTCTGATAACGGCACTAACTACGTCGGTGCGGAACGATACTTACGAGAGATAGACAACTTTTTGAATGTAAATAAAGTGGATATTGGAACGGCCCTCTCCCGTCGGGGTATACAGTGGACCTTCAGCCCACCGAGTTGCCCCCACTGGGGTGGGATTGTTGAGGCCGTAGTTAAGTCAGCTAAGACGCACTTGGGGCGTATAGTAGGTCAGACCGCGCTGACGTTTGAGGAGCTCGCGACATTGTTTTGTAAGATCGAGGCCGTTCTCAATTCGCGACCGTTGTGTCCGCTCAGCTCGGATCCAAATGACCTGGAGGCTCTGACCCCAGGCCATTTCTTGATAGGACAGCCACTTAACGCGTTGCCCGAGCACCCCTTCGAGGGAGTGAAATTGTATCGGTTGTCAAGGTATCAGATGTTGCAGCAGTTTACTCAGAATTTCTGGAAGCGTTGGTCGCTCGAGTATCTGCATATCTTACAACAGCGCCTTAAGTGGACTGACAAAACCAGCCCCCCTAGTGTTGGTGACCTCGTTCTGGTTAAGGATGCTAACCTACCGCCACTACGTTGGCGCAGGGGGCGCATTGTTAACTTGTTCCCTGGCAAGGACGGGACCCCCCGGTCTGCGGAGGTTCTAGTAGGAGGCTCGGTTCTAAAACGAGCGGTAGCAACGTTGTCTCGGCTGCCCGTAGATTAGGGGACAGGTGGGTGCCTGTCCGGGCGGGTGATTGTTCGATTCCAAATCGATATTCGATCGATGGTTTCGGAACGGCCATTTTGAATTTGACGTTGCTGCCAACCTTGCAGTTTTTGACAACTGACAGACGAAAGCCCTCGCAATGTAACGCGTATTGATTTGGGTATTGAAATTAAATCGCAAGCCATCTGGAATTGTATTCGGGGTTCCCTCAGGATTGTCTAGATAGCTGAGTGTGTTGTGGTTCCCCGAACTAGATAAAGTTCGCATTTACGTGGCCGATTGGTTTTTCCCACGTAACATAACCTGTGTTGGAACACTGTGCTCGTCGAAGCTGGCCTGCCAGTCATACATGGTTGGCTGAAGAACCTGTCTACCAAGAAGAGCCTAGGGTGCACCCGGGCCTTGCAGAGAGACAGGAGTTTGACGGGAACGAAGCACAGACCAGGTTAGATAGACTACATTTACATTAGCTCGGTGAATCGCCGACGTTCACACTTCTTGGCATCTGATCGCTACGCTACCTCGTAGCTGATGGGCCCCTGCGAGGTCATTAGGTGCCGAGAAGCCTGAACAGTGCCTGTATGTAAAATAAATGTTATGTTATGTTATGGTTCTTTTTAAACCTTTGTTACAGTTCATACCAAGTTTCTTTGTGTTTGAGTGAGTTGTGACCTCGATATTCGAGGCAATCTCAATATCAGAAATGGCCGCCCAATAAAATGTGTCATTTCATAGTGTTGTGGGAATTACTGAATGAACTGCCGAGATCTGAAAGAATTGATTGTTGAACGACAACCTCTGTGGTGCAGCCGTTGTAGCTCTGCCTACCATGTGAGAGGTCCCGGGATTGATCCCCGGCTGGGGGTAAAGAAAACAAAAACCCCAGGTCTTGGATGTTTATATGTATGTGACGTCGCTGTTTCTGGTTCCCATGACATGGTATCCTAGTGGGGGCCAGGGGCAATGTATGTGCATGTATGTAAAAGTTTATGAATGAAGTTAATTCAATATTTTGTCTTTATTCCCTGTCTACAATATAAATGATTTAGAGATTGATTAAGGCCCTGATTCTTAAGGCCGGTTTCCTGGGCGCTCTGAGTAAATTGGTTAAACTGATTTGAGCCAATCACGTGCCGCATTTCAGTCACATCAAGCCTATAACTAAAACGAATTATGACACTTCCTAATCTGTGTTCAGATTTTCGTTTTTCCAACGAAGTAGAATTTTAAGAAATAATATTATTTCTAAGCAGAATTTAGACCATTTTTAGTGAAATCTAGAGTATTTGCAACTGTCTCTACAACTGAATGTGGTAAGTAACCATCATCGAGTAGTTTTGTTTTAATATTGAGTTTTTTGATCACTCGACATATATTTACATTAATGGCCTAGTTTGAATGCCCAAAGTATAAGGTAGTGTGACAGCTTGCAACGTGAACTTGAACTTGAAACTTTGCAAGAATGCAGTGATGAAATTCATTACGGATATAATGTTTCATGATTTCTTTATTGCACACAAATAATTAAATTGACAAGATAAGATTGGGACGCCTAAGATCGGATGTGACATAAGATCGGATGCATGGAATAACTCACAAACTAGGCAATATTTTCTATTGCTGGCAAAACTACTAGATGCGCCATTTTATTCTGCCCCTCCTCACACTGCGGCCGGCCAGCGACCAGACGGCACGTCCACACAGGTGATTCGGCATAAAAGGTGTATTTTCTGGGAAAAATCGTCGATCCGATCTTACCTACAAAACTGATGGCTCATTGTGGTGAGTATTTTCATTGAATTAATGTAATTAATTATTTTGGGACAGAATTAGTGAATAAAATCTTTCGATCTGTATACTTTGATTAAGTACGCCTAGGACGTTCACAGCCCAAGATTCGGTCTTCCCTCCCCATGCCGAAGATCGGACGAAGCAGTGTCCGTTCTTAGGATGTCAAAAAATAATCAGTGGTTCTCAAGTGTTCAAGCCCACTAACTCGTATATTGAAATTAGTTCAAGTAGGTAACTACGTAGTCCCACTATCCCACTAATAATATAAATGCGAAGGTAAGTGTGTGTGTGTGTGCGCGTGCATGTAAGTTTGTTACCTTTGCACGTTCAAACGTTCGAATAGATTTAAAATTAAATTTTGCAAACAGATGCAAAAAGATTATTTGTTATCGCTATTAAAACACGTATTTATATACATGGTTCTATCAAAATCCACGTGAAGTCGCGGGCAATAGCTAATAAGAATATAATTTGCATTTTGATTGATTTTTTTCTGCTTGAGGCTTAGGGCAAATTTTGTTTGAGATGCAATTGATTTGTTGTAAATCTCAAGCTTATATTTTTTGAAATCACAAACACTTTTTTACGCTTTTTCATATTAAAATATCTTAAAATTAAACATTAAAATTGTTATTTACAGATAAAAGATGCCTACGAAATACGAGAGTATTTCGCTTCGGGCGACCTTTTACACTGAAGAAGCATTAAAAGAAGAAAACTAATAATTACTTGTTTTTTTTTGTGAAAATTCTCTAAATAAAATTGAATAACCTATCAGGTAGTTTTTATTTCTATTTTAGTAGGTCATATTGCAATGCCCACAATTAGTATTATTTTATGCATCACATTTTTCATTCAAGTAAAAATACTAAAGTAAGTCCTGCGTAGGTATAAAAGTACTTTCCTCAGTTTAGAAGTTCTAAAAAAAATTAGAAATTAAATATGCTCTCCATCTTTCAAGTAAATCTATATAAATATAAAATAAATTACTTATGCAATATGCGTAAGTAGTTTTTTATTTATTTATACCATCCAATGACGCTATGACTATCCGATCTTAGGTACCTTACATTATTTAGTCTTAATACCCGAAGGATAAAAGTTTCAGGAACTTAGTTAGGATGAGGAGGGAAGACCGGACTATAAATACGCAAAAAATAAATAAAAAAAGCTGTCAAATCTTTTGAAGAATTTCCGTGCGGATGTTTTCCTAATGTGTACTTTATTATTAAACGTATAGAATTGAAGATACTACATAGTCCGAACTTCGGCCGAAATGTTAATTTCATGACTATGGTAAGTTAAAAAAAGTCTGCTTTTTAAACTCTTAATTTGCTGAGATAGATAGCATCTAACCAAACCAAAAAATTGGGGTTAAACAATATTTCTTTTTCATCTATTTTCAGTAGACCGCAACAGAAAAACGACATCGAATCATGAGAAATAAAATAAAAATACGTACGTCTAAAATGTTCGGCTAATGCGTCCCATCTTAGGCGACCCAACCTTATACATTAAAGTAGTGTACAAAGGCAAGCTTATCTCTATCAAGAGATCTCTTTCAGTTACCATGTCAACATGAGATAGGTTAATCGCAGAGTACGAGTAGACCTATGTGTACAACAAACCTTAAATTACAACTCAATAAACTACATGCATAAAATATATATTTTTCAGATAGATGCCATAGTGAATGCGGCTAACTCACTGCTAAGGGCTGGAGGTGGCGTTGATGGTGCTATACACAGGGCAGCAGGTCCTCTGTTGCAGGTAAGTGTACCTTTTCAATCAACAAATCTGTCCTAACCACAAGAGAAGGACTAAGAGAAATAACATGAATTAGGATAACAAACAAACATTTACTTTAACCACAGATTAATAAAGAGTTAGGAACAGATTGGACTCTTCGAAAAACATTCAAATAAATAGCAATTCTTGATACAACGCAACAAAGTGTTATTCATCCTGCACAGTGGCGCTTGAACTTCGGATATTCACCTGGGTGCTTTAAGGCACATATGTTGCTTAGGGCTCCACAGTAGGTTGCCCTGTGTAAGCGAAGGTACAAACATTACATAATACACTTTCAAGACCTGGGGATAATGTTGTTTTATTCCATCCGCGCCGGGATTCGAACGCGGGACATTTAACTTGGAAAGCACAGCATCCACATCGACAGTTACATCACAGATGTTCTCAATAATGTCATGTAGGCAATGCAAGCAATTTCATGAAAAGGAAACTATATTGTAACAAATAAGCTTGTATATTTCCTCCACAGTGGAAATATTTCAGGCGTCTACCGATTTCATTTCAACTTTAGGTTGCCACACTGGTTGAGAAAAAGTTGTCAATCGAATGTCAAATTCGATAATTTTAATTTCAAGGTTAAACATTTGGATAAATAAATGTTGCCGGCAAAACGTGACCTCACCAAAACTGTTTGTAAAAATATTCTGCCTTTGATAAGTTTATCACAAGCTACCATCAGCATCAGACCGTACTCGCTAGTCAAAATGACGTCGCAATCCCGTTGGAAGGTCGAAAAAAACAAGAGGATCAACCTCCCTATTGCAGAAAAGCGTAAACTTTATAAAGTTGATAACTTTCTTACCTTAAAAATGGTTGAAACTTGGCCGCAATATGCCGATAAAAACAATGTGGAGTCGAAGAAACATACTTTGGACGATTTGACAGAGTTCAAGAAGATCAAATTGAACTCTGAGATGAACGAGAAATTGGCCCAAAAAGTGTCTATTTATCGCGGTGATATTACCAAGTTGGAGGTAGGTGTAGAAACAACCATATTAGAGCCATACCAAGCCAACGAAGATGCTCAAGAACGAATTCACCATACATCATCACGCATGTACCTGTGAATGATGATGATGTATCATGAGTTTTTCCCTGAGTTTCTTGATAAACCTGTATGGTTCTCCTATGGAAACAACAACAAAACCCTTATCGACACTCTGACCAAACTAGGCTAGGCCCCGCTCAAGTGGGCCAGGCCACTACAACACCCTTACAGAAGAACAGAGCAAGAGGCTAGGTGTAAACTTTTGTGTTGTCTTTGCTATCTTAGGTAAAAATTCAGAATTGTGCAGCATGAATTTGAGGGGCAGAGGAAGTGGTGGGGAGATAGGGGAACCCCCCCTGGGGAGTGGGGGGTGAGCAAAATTCGTGCTGCAGTACATATGTGAAAATTTATAAAACTGAAAGCTTAATCTCGAATAGTAAATGTTTTCTCGGAAAAAGAATGACACCATTGGAATGCTGATAATTTTCTTAATCTTCTGTATCTCTTAATATCAAATTTATGCTGCAGTATTCTAAAGCATAACCCTATCTTATTATAATGATGACAACCTGACAATGGTCGAGACTGTGCTTCCCAAGCGATAGGTCATGGGGTCAAATCCCGGGTAGGGAAGAATGCAAAACAACCCCAGGTCTAGGATGTTTACATGTTTGTGACATCGGTGTTTCTGGTTCCCAGGACACTGGTTATCCTAGTGTGGGGCCAGAAGCAATGAATGTGCCTGTATGTAAAATAAATGTTATGTTATGTTATGGTTCTTTTTAAACCTTTGTTACAGTTCATACCAAGTTTCTTTGTGTTTGAGTGAGTTGTGACCTCGATATTCGATATTCGAGGCAGTCTCAATATCAGAAATGGCCGCCCAATAAAATGTGTCATTTCATAGTGTTGTGGGAATTACTGAATGAACTGCCGAGATCTGAAATAATTGATTGTTGAACGACAACCTCTGTGGTGCAGTGGTTGTAGCTCTGCCTACCATGTGAGAGGTCCCGGGATTGATCCCCGGCTGGGGGTGAAGAAAAAAAAAACCCCAGGTCTTGGATGTTTATATGTATGTGACGTCGCTGTTTCTGGTTCCCATGACATGGTATCCTAGTGGGGCCCAGGCGCAATGTATGTGCATGTATGTAAAAGTTTATGAATGAAATTAATTCAATATTTTGTCTTTATTCCCTGTCTACAATATAAATGATTTAGAGATTGATTAAGGCCCTGATTCTTAAGGCCGGTTTCCTGGGCGCTCTGAGTAAATTGGTTAAACTGATTTGAGCCAATCACGTGCCGCATTTCAGTCACATCAAGCCTATAACTAAAACGAATTATGACACTTCCTAATCTGTGTTCAGATTTTCGTTTTTCCAACGAAGTAGAATTTTAAGAAATAATATTATTTCTAAGCAGAATTTAGACCATTTTTAGTGAAATCTAGAGTATTTGCAACTGTCTCTACAACTGAATGTGGTAAGTAACCATCATCGAGTAGTTTTGTTTTAATATTGAGTTTTTTGATCACTCGACATATATTTACATTAATGGCCTAGTTTGAATGCCCAAAGTATAAGGTAGTGTGACAGCTTGCAACGTGAACTTGAACTTGAAACTTTGCAAGAATGCAGTGATGAAATTCATTACGGATATAATGTTTCATGATTTCTTTATTGCACACAAATAATTAAATTGACAAGATAAGATTGGGACGCCTAAGATCGGATGTGACATAAGATCGGATGCATGGAATAACTCACAAACTAGGCAATATTTTCTATTGCTGGCAAAACTACTAGATGCGCCATTTTATTCTGCCCCTCCTCACACTGCGGCCGGCCAGCGACCAGACGGCACGTCCACACAGGTGATTCGGCATAAAAGGTGTATTTTCTGGGAAAAATCGTCGATCCGATCTTACCTACAAAACTGATGGCTCATTGTGGTGAGTATTTTCATTGAATTAATGTAATTAATTATTTTGGGACAGAATTAGTGAATAAAATCTTTCGATCTGTATACTTTGATTAAGTACGCCTAGGACGTTCACAGCCCAAGATTCGGTCTTCCCTCCCCATGCCGAAGATCGGACGAAGCAGTGTCCGTTCTTAGGATGTCAAAAAATAATCAGTGGTTCTCAAGTGTTCAAGCCCACTAACTCGTATATTGAAATTAGTTCAAGTAGGTAACTACGTAGTCCCACTATCCCACTAATAATATAAATGCGAAGGTAAGTGTGTGTGTGTGTGCGCGTGCATGTAAGTTTGTTACCTTTGCACGTTCAAACGTTCGAATAGATTTAAAATTAAATTTTGCAAACAGATGCAAAAAGATTATTTGTTATCGCTATTAAAACACGTATTTATATACATGGTTCTATCAAAATCCACGTGAAGTCGCGGGCAATAGCTAATAAGAATATAATTTGCATTTTGATTGATTTTTTTCTGCTTGAGGCTTAGGGCAAATTTTGTTTGAGATGCAATTGATTTGTTGTAAATCTCAAGCTTATATTTTTTGAAATCACAAACACTTTTTTACGCTTTTTCATATTAAAATATCTTAAAATTAAACATTAAAATTGTTATTTACAGATAAAAGATGCCTACGAAATACGAGAGTATTTCGCTTCGGGCGACCTTTTACACTGAAGAAGCATTAAAAGAAGAAAACTAATAATTACTTGTTTTTTTTTGTGAAAATTCTCTAAATAAAATTGAATAACCTATCAGGTAGTTTTTATTTCTATTTTAGTAGGTCATATTGCAATGCCCACAATTAGTATTATTTTATGCATCACATTTTTCATTCAAGTAAAAATACTAAAGTAAGTCCTGCGTAGGTATAAAAGTACTTTTCTCAGTTTAGAAGTTCTAAAAAAAATTAGAAATTAAATATGCTCTCCATCTTTCAAGTAAATCTATATAAATATAAAATAAATTACTTATGCAATATGCGTAAGTAGTTTTTTATTTATTTATACCATCCAATGACGCTATGACTATCCGATCTTAGGTACCTTACATTATTTAGTCTTAATACCCGAAGGATAAAAGTTTCAGGAACTTAGTTAGGATGAGGAGGGAAGACCGGACTATAAATACGCAAAAAATAAATAAAAAAAGCTGTCAAATCTTTTGAAGAATTTCCGTGCGGATGTTTTCCTAATGTGTACTTTATTATTAAACGTATAGAATTGAAGATACTACATAGTCCGAACTTCGGCCGAAATGTTAATTTCATGACTATGGTAAGTTAAAAAAAGTCTGCTTTTTAAACTCTTAATTTGCTGAGATAGATAGCATCTAACCAAACCAAAAAATTGGGGTTAAACAATATTTCTTTTTCATCTATTTTCAGTAGACCGCAACAGAAAAACGACATCGAATCATGAGAAATAAAATAAAAATACGTACGTCTAAAATGTTCGGCTAATGCGTCCCATCTTAGGCGACCCAACCTTATACATTAAAGTAGTGTACAAAGGCGAGCTTATCTCTATCAAGAGATCTCTTTCAGTTACCATGTCAACATGAGATAGGTTAATCGCAGAGTACGAGTAGACCTATGTGTACAACAAACCTTAAATTACAACTCAATAAACTACATGCATAAAATATATATTTTTCAGATAGATGCCATAGTGAATGCGGCTAACTCACTGCTAAGGGCTGGAGGTGGCGTTGATGGTGCTATACACAGGGCAGCAGGTCCTCTGTTGCAGGTAAGTGTACCTTTTCAATCAACAAATCTGTCCTAACCACAAGAGAAGGACTAAGAGAAATAACATGAATTAGGATAACAAACAAACATTTACTTTAACCACAGATTAATAAAGAGTTAGGAACAGATTGGACTCTTCGAAAAACATTCAAATAAATAGCAATTCTTGATACAACGCAACAAAGTGTTATTCATCCTGCACAGTGGCGCTTGAACTTCGGATATTCACCTGGGTGCTTTAAGGCACATATGTTGCTTAGGGCTCCACAGTAGGTTGCCCTGTGTAAGCGAAGGTACAAACATTACATAATACACTTTCAAGACCTGGGGATAATGTTGTTTTATTCCATCCGCGCCGGGATTCGAACGCGGGACATTTAACTTGGAAAGCACAGCATCCACATCGACAGTTACATCACAGATGTTCTCAATAATGTCATGTAGGCAATGCAAGCAATTTCATGAAAAGGAAACTATATTGTAACAAATAAGCTTGTATATTTCCTCCACAGTGGAAATATTTCAGGCGTCTACCGATTTCATTTCAACTTTAGGTTGCCACACTGGTTGAGAAAAAGTTGTCAATCGAATGTCAAATTCGATAATTTTAATTTCAAGGTTAAACATTTGGATAAATAAATGTTGCCGGCAAAACGTGACCTCACCAAAACTGTTTGTAAAAATATTCTGCCTTTGATAAGTTTATCACAAGCTACCATCAGCATCAGACCGTACTCGCTAGTCAAAATGACGTCGCAATCCCGTTGGAAGGTCGAAAAAAACAAGAGGATCAACCTCCCTATTGCAGAAAAGCGTAAACTTTATAAAGTTGATAACTTTCTTACCTTAAAAATGGTTGAAACTTGGCCGCAATATGCCGATAAAAACAATGTGGAGTCGAAGAAACATACTTTGGACGATTTGACAGAGTTCAAGAAGATCAAATTGAACTCTGAGATGAACGAGAAATTGGCCCAAAAAGTGTCTATTTATCGCGGTGATATTACCAAGTTGGAGGTAGGTGTAGAAACAACCATATTAGAGCCATACCAAGCCAACGAAGATGCTCAAGAACGAATTCACCATACATCATCACGCATGTACCTGTGAATGATGATGATGTATCATGAGTTTTTCCCTGAGTTTCTTGATAAACCTGTATGGTTCTCCTATGGAAACAACAACAAAACCCTTATCGACACTCTGACCAAACTAGGCTAGGCCCCGCTCAAGTGGGCCAGGCCACTACAACACCCTTACAGAAGAACAGAGCAAGAGGCTAGGTGTAAACTTTTGTGTTGTCTTTGCTATCTTAGGTAAAAATTCAGAATTGTGCAGCATGAATTTGAGGGGCAGAGGAAGTGGTGGGGAGATAGGGGAACCCCCCCTGGGGAGTGGGGGGTGAGCAAAATTCGTGCTGCAGTACATATGTGAAAATTTATAAAACTGAAAGCTTAATCTCGAATAGTAAATGTTTTCTCGGAAAAAGAATGACACCATTGGAATGCTGATAATTTTCTTAATCTTCTGTATCTCTTAATATCAAATTTATGCTGCAGTATTCTAAAGCATAACCCTATCTTATTATAATGATGACAACCTGACAATGGTCGAGACTGCTTCCCAAGCGATAGGTCATGGGGTCAAATCCCGGGTAGGGAAGAATGCAAAACAACCCCAGGTCTAGGATGTTTACATGTTTGTGACATCGGTGTTTCTGGTTCCCAGGACACTGGTTATCCTAGTGTGGGGCCAGAAGCAATGAATGTGCCTGTATGTAAAATAAATGTTATGTTATGTTATGGTTCTTTTTAAACCTTTGTTACAGTTCATACCAAGTTTCTTTGTGTTTGAGTGAGTTGTGACCTCGATATTCGATATTCGAGGCAGTCTCAATATCAGAAATGGCCGCCCAATAAAATGTGTCATTTCATAGTGTTGTGGGAATTACTGAATGAACTGCCGAGATCTGAAATAATTGATTGTTGAACGACAACCTCTGTGGTGCAGTGGTTGTAGCTCTGCCTACCATGTGAGAGGTCCCGGGATTGATCCCCGGCTGGGGGTGAAGAAAAAAAAAACCCCAGGTCTTGGATGTTTATATGTATGTGACGTCGCTGTTTCTGGTTCCCATGACATGGTATCCTAGTGGGGCCCAGGCGCAATGTATGTGCATGTATGTAAAAGTTTATGAATGAAATTAATTCAATATTTTGTCTTTATTCCCTGTCTACAATATAAATGATTTAGAGATTGATTAAGGCCCTGATTCTTAAGGCCGGTTTCCTGGGCGCTCTGAGTAAATTGGTTAAACTGATTTGAGCCAATCACGTGCCGCATTTCAGTCACATCAAGCCTATAACTAAAACGAATTATGACACTTCCTAATCTGTGTTCAGATTTTCGTTTTTCCAACGAAGTAGAATTTTAAGAAATAATATTATTTCTAAGCAGAATTTAGACCATTTTTAGTGAAATCTAGAGTATTTGCAACTGTCTCTACAACTGAATGTGGTAAGTAACCATCATCGAGTAGTTTTGTTTTAATATTGAGTTTTTTGATCACTCGACATATATTTACATTAATGGCCTAGTTTGAATGCCCAAAGTATAAGGTAGTGTGACAGCTTGCAACGTGAACTTGAACTTGAAACTTTGCAAGAATGCAGTGATGAAATTCATTACGGATATAATGTTTCATGATTTCTTTATTGCACACAAATAATTAAATTGACAAGATAAGATTGGGACGCCTAAGATCGGATGTGACATAAGATCGGATGCATGGAATAACTCACAAACTAGGCAATATTTTCTATTGCTGGCAAAACTACTAGATGCGCCATTTTATTCTGCCCCTCCTCACACTGCGGCCGGCCAGCGACCAGACGGCACGTCCACACAGGTGATTCGGCATAAAAGGTGTATTTTCTGGGAAAAATCGTCGATCCGATGTTACCTACAAAACTGATGGCTCATTGTGGTGAGTATTTTCATTGAATTAATGTAATTAATTATTTTGGGACAGAATTAGTGAATAAAATCTTTCGATCTGTATACTTTGATTAAGTACGCCTAGGACGTTCACAGCCCAAGATCCGGTCTTCCCTCCCCATGCCGAAGATCGGACGAAGCAGTGTCCGTTCTTAGGATGTCAAAAAATAATCAGTGGTTCTCAAGTGTTCAAGCCCACTAACTCGTATATTGAAATTAGTTCAAGTAGGTAACTACGTAGTCCCACTATCCCACTAATAATATAAATGCGAAGGTAAGTGTGTGTGTGTGTGCGCGTGCATGTAAGTTTGTTACCTTTGCACGTTCAAACGTTCGAATAGATTTAAATTAAATTTTGCAAACAGATGCAAAAAGATTATTTGTTATCGCTATTAAAACACGTATTTATATACATGGTTCTATCAAAATCCACGTGAAGTCGCGGGCAATAGCTAATAAGAATATAATTTGCATTTTGATTGATTTTTCCTGCTTGAGGCAAATTTTGTTTGAGATGCAAGTGATTTGTTGTAAATCTCAAGCTTATATTTTTTGAAATCACAAACACTTTTTTACGCTTTTTCATATTAAAATATCTTAAAATTAAACATTAAAATTGTTATTTACAGATAAAAGATGCCTACGAAATACGAGAGTATTTCGCTTCGGGCGACCTTTTACACTGAAGAAGCATTAAAAGAAGAAAACTAATAATTACTTGTTTTTTTTTTGTGAAAATTCTCTTAATAAAATTGAATAACCTATCAGGTAGTTTTTATTTCTATTTTAGTAGGTCATATTACAATGCCCACAATTAGTATTATTTTATGCATCACATTTTTCATTCAAGTAAAAATTCTAAAGTAAGTCCTGCGTAGGTATAAAAGTACTTTTCTCAGTTAAGAAGTTCTAAAAAAAATTAGAAATTAAATATGCTCTCCATCTTTCAACTAAATCTATATAAATATAAAATAAATTACTTAGGCAATATGCGTAAGTAGTTTTTTATTTATTTATACCATCCAATGACGCTATGACTATCCGATCTTAGGTACCTTTCATTATTTAGTCTTAATACCCAAAGGATAAAAGTTTCAGGAACTTAGTTAGGATGAGGAGGGAAGACCGGACTATAAATACGCAAAAAATAAATAAAAAAAGCTGTCAAATCTTTTGAGGAATTTCCGTGCGGATGTTTTCCTAATGTGTACTTTATTATTAAACGTATAGAATTGAAGATACTACATAGTCCGAACTTTGGCCGAAATGTTAATTTCTTGACTATGGCAAGTTAAAAAAAGTCTGCTTTTTAAACTCTTAATTTGCTGAGATATATAGCATCTAACCAAACCAAAAAATTGGGGTTAAACAATATTTCTTTTTCATCTATTTTCAGTAGACCGCAACAGAAAAACGACATCGAATCATGAGAAATAAAATAAAAATACGTACGTCTAAAATGTTCGGCTAATGCGTCCCATCTTAGGCGACCCAACCTTATACATTAAAGTAGTGTACAAAGGCGAGCTTATCTCTATCAAGAGATCTCTTTCAGTTACCATGTCAACATGAGATAGGTTAATCGCAGAGTACGGGTAGACCTATGTGTACAACAAACCTTAAATTACAACTCAATAAACTACATGCATAAAATATATATGTTTCAGATAGATGCCATAGTGAATGCGGCTAACTCACTGCTAAGGGCTGGAGGTGGCGTTGATGGTGCTATACACAGGGCAGCAGGTCCTCTGTTGCAGGTAAGTGTACCTTTTCAATCAACAAATCTGTCCTAACCACAAGAGAAGGACTAAGAGAAATAACATGAATTAGGATAACAAACAAACATTTACTTTAACCACAGATTAATAAAGAGTTAGGAACAGATTGGACTCTTCGAAAAACATTCAAATAAATAGCAATTCTTGATACAACGCAACAAAGTGTTATTCATCCTGCACAGTGGCGCTTGAACTTCGGATATTCACCTGGGTGCTTTAAGGCACATATGTTGCTTAGGGCTCCACAGTAGGTTGCCCTGTGTAAGCGAAGGTACAAACATTACATAATACACTTTCAAGACCTGGGGATAATGTTGTTTTATTCCTTCCGCGCCGGGATTCGAACGCGGGACATTTAACTTGGAAATTACAGCATCCACATCGACAGTTACATCACAGATTTTCTCAATAATGTCATGCAGGCAATGCAAGCAATTTCATGATTTTTGCAATAGTTGCGTTTCAAACGTACACGCGTGGGTTCGTTGAAGATGCAAGTGTCGTAGTAGTCTCACTCAATCTCTTCGTTAGACCTTGTAGAAACATAATTTGGATGATGTTGCCAGCAAAAAAAAACCGTTGTCCTAATTATTTCAGTAACCGTCGGGATTACGAAAAACATTTAATAAAGAAGATATAGCAAAACAGATACTTCACAAAAAAGGTCATTACAATTTTCTACTTATGGTCAACCATTTTCTTATAAAATATACTTTCAATTATATTATATAATAAAAGCTTAATACGGGATGAAACTGCAAGGTGAAGTCATATTTTAGGGGGTTGTTATGAAAATGAAATGCAACCGCTTTGATCAGAGCAACTTTATTTTCCTTTCAAATTAGCTGATAGTCCCCGGCATAAAACGTATCGAGACATCAGAAATTAAGTTGCTTGTTATAATATTAAAGTACTTTATATGAGATAATGGTTGCCCCTACAAAAAAAAATGTATAACCTTTTCTGGGCAGAATATGTGTAGCTATATTTTTTGAGAACACCTTTTTCCTTAATCTCAATATAAATAAGTTTTTTAAATTTTTGCTGGCAAAACTGAACCGAATCATTTTCTCGAGTGCCAAGGTCAAACGAAAAGATTGATACTACTTCCACACTTGCATCATAACATAATAATATATAATTATATTTATTTGATTTTACATTCCATAATAATTTTCCAAATTTTATAGGAAGAATGCAATTCTCTAAATGGATGTGCTACAGGAGATGCTAAGGTTACTGGTGGCTATGACTTGCCGGCCAAATGTAAGTAAACCTTTAAATCTTTACACAAATTCTCCACTAATTAATATAATGGCACCCAATCTCAAAAGCTCATTGCAGATGACGTGGGGTAAGGCTGTCTATCTGTCAAAGTCGTCAAATTCTATTTACTTCTTCCAGAAATATATGGCGAGCTAACCTCATTTGAGGTCCCCATTGAAGCTTTAACTTTAAGGTCAATAGAGGAGGCACAAGAGTTTGGTTTATCTGAGAGAGGAGGCATACTACCAACCCATTGACACACCATCAAAGAAGCACTATCTTAAATATTGCATGACACATATATTTGTTATTTAATTTCAGACGTCATCCACACCGTTGGTCCACAAAACGGATCAGCACCAGACCTGCAGAAATGCTACGAGAAGTGTCTATCCTACCAACAGGTGTGTAAAATGTATTTGTGTGTGTGTGTCTAGATATTTCCATGCGGGCTGGCGAAGGCCCTAGTGCCCATGTTTAGGCAGTGTTTCTATACTCCATCTTGTGTGACAGGAGGCCAGCCCATTGCTGCAGCTATGGAGACATGAGTGTTTTTTGTACTGTAGAACAAGAAGCTCATTGGCACATGGTCAGCGCTGGTTTTGAACCCGCATCTGATCGTCTTTGATGCTTCGGCCAAAAACCGGCCGAATCTTCGGCTCAGCCGAAACATTCGTTTTGTAGCTGATAAACCTGCGGTACGGTGACGAGCTACGACTAACATCATTATTTTATTTAAAAAAAGGACAAATTCATTTGCATTGTTTCAAATTACACATAGAAAAACAATATACTTTGAGAGGGTAATTACATAGTCCGAGAAATTCCTATGAGAGTAAAGCTCCAAATTGCAGGGAATTGTAATACATTATCACAAGAGAAGTTTCGGTTTCGGCTGAAAATCCAGTTTCGGTCGGACGCTACTTATAAAACATACGCCGTGTTGCTACAAAAAATATCAAACACAGTTTAACCTTAAAAAAAACTTCAAACAATATTCATTTATGTCTGTAAACAATTGTTGAACAGGAGCTTCTTTTTTTGTAGTAACACAGATGATGTCTTCCAATCCATATCCGGCCACGGCGACTGATATACGAGGTCCATGGTTGGAGCGGGACCACACATTCGTACGATTTCCACTTTCTTACAAAAACTAAAAGTGACCGTATTGTTATATTCCACAGGAATACAGCTTGAATTCCATCGCCTTCCCCTGCATCTCGACCGGCATCTACGGTTTCCCGAATCGCCTGGCAGGGCACATCGCCCTGAGAACCGCCCGCAAATTCCTCGAAGAGAACGAAAATATACAGAGGATCATATTCTGCACTTTTATGCCAGTCGATGTGGAGGTTTATGAGACTTTGATGCAAATGTACTTTCCACTACACGAGTGGAATTATAACGATGGGCCTACCGTCACTGATTAATCAGTGATTTAAATAAGCCTCAACTGTCTTAAGAAATATAATGCTACTTGAACCCAGTCTTCATTGTTTTTTTTATTAATGGCTTAATTGAGTTTGTTCTTATTTTAATCTAACCAAATCTGAATAATTTTGAGGTTATGCTATGGGTCTAGTGAATGTCAGTGAATGTCTAACTTACTTACAAAAAAAACTCACTACTATGACCATGGCTTTAGAGTGCTTTAGATTCGTCTAAGGTAAACCCAAAATGTCCGACCAACCAAAAGCCAGTATTTCCAGCTAATGAGAGACGTCCCACAATTCCGGGGCCGGGCATTCCGGGGTCGCACAGGCAGTGCACGACCCCGGAATGCCCGGCCCAGGAATGCGCGGCCTGGAATGTATGGCCCAGGAATTGGCGTCCCAAATCCCACCATCCCGGGGTCGGGCATTCCGGGGCCGGGCATTACTGGCCGGTGCATTCCTATCCTCCCTTATGTTTGACAGTGCGATGCATAAAGTTTGTATGCAAAGAGTTTAGTTAATCTGAGTTATGATGCGTGTTATGCTCAACAACGGTCCGATAATGTCGATATAGATTTCAGAAACTTATATAGGTGCCTCTGTAATGATTATCGAATATTTTTATGACGGGGAACTATGAGAATAAGAAAAACGCGTTAAAAAAAGCAGCGCCACGGCAGTGTCACAATAATCAGATGTACCTAAAGGTACTACATATTAATAATCCGGGCATAAAAATAAGGTCTTTGGCAAATATCTCGCTCTCTATGGTTTCAAATAATAATATCTTCATAACAATTGTACGGCATAACATTCTAAGTATTATCTTAACAAAATCACAATCACGGCGAGCAGCATCAGCAACTCTGAATTTGAGAGAACGCATCTAACATCTCGTAGTGACTAAACAAAATAGAACTACATAGTATATTTGATAAATTAAAATTTCATTTAATAAAATGCGTTAATGATGAGTCATTAATAATTACAAATTTTGAAGTCAAAGACAAAGTCAAAGTACTTTATTACTGTAGATATTTACATATATTTTTTGCCTCTTCTCTTCATTGGACTACTGTGGGAGAAGCAGGGCGTAGAAACTCCCACAGATTGATTTTTAGATCTATATATAGGTTAACTATTACAAATATTAAAATTTAATTATTATGATTAATAAGCATGAATAAATAATTACAAAATTAATAACAGCAAGGTCTGTGTTGAGCTAGATTAACCCCATACAGTCCTTTCAATCTTGAACATTGTAATATCCCTTTTTCGACAAAGTCGCTTTAACATGCTTTTTAAACTGCTCAAATGCCAATTTCAAAATCTCCAGAGGTATCTTATTATAGTAGAGAATGCATGATAGAACCTTTGATAGAATTTCTAACCTTCGCTAGTCTAAACCGAGGCGCAGTGATTATTTCTTAGGTTAACATTACAGCTATCACTAAGTTTGGAAAATGTTGTAAGGTTCTTGCGTACATACATTATATTTTCGAAAATAAATTGACTAGCTACAGTTAGTATGTCAATTTCTTTAAAAAGCTCTCTTAGGGAGTCTGAGCGTTTTAAATTATAAATTGCTCGAATAGCTCTTTACTGTAAAATAAAAATAGTTTGAATATCCGCTGCTTTCCCCCACAACAAGATACCATAGGACATGACACTATGAAAGTAACTAAAATATACTAACCTAGATGTAGCCACATCCGTGCTTTGTCTGATGTTCCTAACAGCGTAAGCCACAGAACTCAATTTACCAGCTGATTTATCTATGTGGGGTCCCCACTGCAATTTGCTATCAATGGTTATTCCAAGAAACTTCGTATCATTTACTAATTCTAACGCGTTGTTGTCTAAGACTAAACTGGTCTCAACTTGCCTGACATTTGGATACACTTGGTTTTACCAGCTTTTAACAATAAATTATTAACTGTGAACCAATTCAAGGTTAAAGACAATACACCACTAACATTATCAAAATCTCCTTTTTGCCTTTCAATTTTGTCTTTCAAGAAGAGCGTGAAAGAGCTCCGTAGTCTAGTGGTTTCACTCTCGCTTCTCACGAAGGATATGGGGGTTCGAATCCGGTGCCGCCCATGTACCAATGAGATAAGTAATTTACCGCAAGTACATTATACGGACGTTGTAACAGTGATGAACAATATCGCTAGTAAAACCTTCAATCCGTATAGCTGCGGTGATGGGTTTGTCCGGTCACGCTAAATGCATGATTTAAACTGGCTAAACGTGGGCACAATTGTGCCCTTGCCACCCCGTAAGGGAAAAGACGTGACGCGTGATGTGTGTTATGATATGTGTTTATTAACGTTATCCTACATACGATTTCCCGGGAAAGACGATTACCCTAGCATGAAGCCATGTATCGCTTAGCGCAGCGCGCTCTCGCGCTCTAAGTACGTCGAAATCGCTCGTAGAATAGAAAATATTTAAGGGCTAATTTGTAGAGAATTTTATGACCAGACGAAATTATCATTGTAGAGATAAGGAAGCGATATCTGCAAAAAACTGTTTTTTGTTACATTGAATAACTTAAGACGTGATTTATTATGACTTGGAACATCATGTAACAACCCCCATTTTATATAAGGCTTTCAAACTGTCCTTTCTTGAAACGCAGTCTCTTATTAATTGTGATGGCCAAATGAAATTGATCGTCTAGTAAATTAGATCTCCTACTACATGTGAAACCAGTCACGCTAATTCTAGAGGTATGAGTAAGAAGTGCTGTCAAGTTTGACAATAGATTTTAAACAGGAATGTTTTAAATTGAATAATTAGTCATTTTAAATTTCAATATAAATAAATAAATAAATAAAAAATATCTTTATTTGACGTAAGAATAAACAATTACATATTGTACTTACATTCTAAAGGTTGTAAACTTACAATAGGTACCCAACGAATCGTTGGGATACACTCATTCATTTTCGTTAAACTTATACATAATATAATTCTATGAGCACTAGCGCTTAAACTAGGCCTAGCCTGTATCTTAAACGCTAGTTCCTTCCAGTGTTTTGACAAATTGGTTAAGTTGATTCATTAGATGTTTATTCAGCTATATGAGGGTAGAATCTATATAAGTGGTTGCAATTGGTTAGACCATGGTAAATGTGAACTTCGACAAAGTTTTTAAGTGTTGTGGATGAGAAACTTGAATACGAGACTTGAATACGAGATATGAAGTTAGTGCCGTTATTTATTTACTTATTAGTATTCATTTAACTATTTAGTGTTAAGATTTTCTATTCTTTTAATTTTAGAAAAATTTTAAAGACTGGAGTTAGAAATTTTAAATAGGCAAATTTTATTATTTTATATAATATTAACAAACAAGCTTTCTATTTTATTATATTCTTGAGTTTTTAGCCATTCAACCAGTTTTATTTTACATTCATAGATATTAAGGGGATAGATATTTAGGATTTTATTCAGATTATTGTACAACATGGGGCCTGTATAACATTGGAATTTTTGTATGTAACTTGTTTTAATTCGAATAGTGGGACAGACTTTATGTGTTCGTCTATTTGCGATGGCATCATCATAAATTAATTTTTTGTGTTGATAGATAATTATATTTTTTATGTATAGTTGTCTGACTGTTAGGACGTCGCATTCTGAATAAAGATCGACTGTAGGGTACCTGAAAGGTTTAAATTTAATTACTTTGAGTAAGGCACATTGTGCTCTTTCTAGGTTTATAAGATGCGTCTTTCGAGCACCGCCCCATGACGAAATACAATAAGTCAAGATAGACTCTGCTAGAGCAGTATACACATTTTTTAGTAGTGTGTAATCCGCTACGTGCCTCAGTTTTTTAAAAATATATATAAGTCTCCTTGTTCTCTCCGTTAGTAAGTTAATGTGTGGGACCCATGTTAATTTTTCATCTAGGAGCACTCCTAGGTATTTAATTGTTTTGGTTCTATCTAGAAATGTGCAGTTGCATTTATTTTGGTTGTTGTATTGACAGGTGTGTAGTTGAATTTTGAAATTATTTTCGGGTGGTAACGATCGTATTGTATTCCTAAAGAGAATGAATTTCGTTTTGGTAGTGTTTAGCGTTAATAGATTACGGTTAAGCCATTTTGTTATTCTATTTAATCCAGTTTCTGTATTTGACTTTGCTTCATCCCAAGTTCTACCATGAAAAACAATAGATGTATCATCCGCAAAAGTGAATAATCTTCCGCTATTTATATCTAAATCGCACAAATTGTTGATATACAATAAGAAGAGTGTTGGACCCAAGACGCTACCCTGTGGTACTCCATATTCACAACATACAACGTCATTACTGTAGTGATTTGCCAATTTTACCCTTTGTTTCCTATTTTTTAAATAGTCTTTAAATATTTTCAGTGATGTCCCTCTAATACCAAGTTGTTCCATCTTGTTTAGCAAAATAGAGACAGAAACCGTGTCGAAGGCTTTTGCAAGATCCAAAAACACTTCGATACATTTATTTTGTTTGTCAATGTGGGTGGCAACATATTCTGTAAGTTCCAGTACCGCATCTGCTGTAGATCTGCCCGCTCTAAAGCCAAATTGATTGGTAGACAGAATATTTTCTTTTTCAAGGTACGATATTAATCTTTTGTTCAAAATTTTTTCTACTATTTTAGACAGAGCTGGTAATACAGATATGGGGCGGTAATTACCGACACAGTTTCTATCTCCTGTTTTGTAAATTGGATGGATGAGTGATGTCTTGAATACTTTATAAAAGATATATATTTAAATATGTCCCCACTAATAAGAATGATACAGATTAATATCCATAATGTGATTAATAAATTTATAAGGTAGATTCATATCATAAAATGTCATCAATGATTAAAATAGAATAAAAAAATAGAATAATAAAAAGAAAATTTGATATTTATAAAATTTTGGGAAAAAACCCCTACCACTTGATTCGGTCTTCTACCCAGATAATTCTACGAAACCAATTAATTTGTAGTTCTGATACACGTTTATAAAAGGAGTAGCGTATAAGTATTATGAATTGGATTTAGTCATAGATTCACCGGATTGGGATGGGGTATGACCGATCAGGATAGGATTATATTTTGTGAATGACATTCAACTGTCTCATCCGATATTTATGTAGATTATATTAAATATTCTTCCACATAGAGAAAACTATAAACATACACAATGTAGTTTCACTGGTTGTTTATTTTACATGTTATGTGTTTCATTATAAACTCGTTTGTCTCTTAATAATGCACAATAGCATACCTAGCATGAAGTATAAAATATTTCTTCACATCCATAGACGTGCGTAAGAGCATGATTCATTTTAAGGTTAATGAATTGACCTTCAATCTACCATCAGCAGATCCAAACATGATATTGTTACTTCGTAAAGTGCGAAGATATAAATATATGTATCCGTATAGTAATATAAATATGCAAATCTGAATAGAACATAACTGTGAATTTCCGTACTTCTATTGCTTCATTCTGGCGTTATGTGAACATTGGCGGTGGCTTTGCGACGGCTTATTCCATAATTTGATCAAAGGTAATTAATTAATAACTATTGTATTAATAAAATTACCCATGACCAACTTCCATGATTGTAATACAAGGTCTAGGGAAAACGAACCTTTATTATCATTCAGTTAAGTCGAGAATTGCAGGTTTGTTTACATAATTAAACTCTGAATTCTCGACATCGAGTCGAACATATAGGCCTTGTTGTAGAAATTAGTCAACTCAGTAACTACTTTCAATAATTAGATGTTGTGGTGATATTGACAGCTAGTGTCAGCTAGTATTTTTATAATGCTAGGCAAAGATATTTGTAGTTCTTCTGCCTAGATCCTCGATATCTGAATTATTTTCAAAGTATCTTTAAAACGAATGAAAAAAAAAATAGCTGAAAACCAGTGCTGCTCTTAACGAGCAATAAACACTGAGCTTTGACCTTTTCGCGTCAATGCAGCGCGCCTACATACCGACCTATATTCTTCTTTTTGTTTTATTGTTTTAGTAATAATCTTATGAGTTTTTTTTTATAACTTTGCTTTCATTTAAGTTATTTTATAGTTGCACCTCCGTATCACTTTTAATTTGTATGTGTGCTGCTTTGATGCAATAAACGTTTATCTATCTATTTAAATATGTTTCGTATTAAGCATTAAAATATATCTCAATAGACATTACATCTTTTTACCTAAACAAAAATGAAATGTTGTCAACTGTGGAAATTATTTACTCGCATGTAATATAGTGAGTAATATGGTCTTCCCATATTGAGCCCAACAAGGCTTGTGTTATGTTATGTGTACTAAATGACGATATATGAATAGATATAAATACTTATATAAATACATATAAAATATCCCAGACTAAAAAACAAATATTCATGTTCATACGCGAATATTTGCCCTTACGGAGATTCCAACCCAGGACTGTTAGCTTCGTAGGCAGGTTCACTACCCGCTAGGCTAACCTAACTATTGAACGGGGTATGTAGTACACTGTAATAATTAATATCTAGTGTCTATGATGATAAGATAATATCACGCGTGTCACGTTAACTGGTCTTTGTTAAAACTTTTACCAATTGTAGATTCAGGCAGAGTCTATTCATGTATAGTTATTGAGTGTTTAAACTAAACAAAACCATTGAGTAATGCTTAGTGTATATAGTGAGTGGTATCAACAGTAATAATATCAGACTAAGCTATTGATTGAGTAATAAACTTATTTTGATCTAAGATGGGCACGCAAATTATGGTTAAATTGTTAACGGAAATTCGTTATGAACGGAGAGAGAATTTGTCAGCAGGTATCAAGTTGTAATGTATAGTAAGAGAGGAGAATCTAATTTCATTACAATGCTAGTATAAGTTTGTATAAATAAACCATAATGATTTACATAAGGCTCTACAATCCCATAGATAATGGCCTAAGTTTGGATTTTTGTTTTGACATCAGTCTTCCCCTTAGAAATACCTAAGAACTAAATGTCCGGTGTCCCCCGGCAAAGATCCATCAAAGGCAACCTAACTAATGAATAAGTTTTTTGAAATTGAAGTAGATCTTATTCTCCTAAATAAACGAAGCGATATACTTCGTCCTTGGTTTTAATTTATCTAATATATCTGTCACCGTAAGATTGTCAGAAATGTTAGTTGATAAACTAACGTTTTTTTTCTCGTCAGCTGGTCATCTATCGACATATCGTAAACTGTAGCGTACTACTTATTAGACGACACGTTAGTTGATAAATTAACGTTAAATATAAACTGGTTTAAACTTGAATTGCAAAAGAAATACGCTACCGCAAATACTGCGGTAGCTTAGGTGAAGACTAGAGGGGGCGAGCGCAGCGAAGCCCCCGAATAGTCTTCGGTGTTAGATTGATATGTAAGAACAAAAGAAACGTAAATTCTAAACCCTGTCTGTCTGGTTTACTATCTGTCGATAGTTGATCAATTAACGCGTTAGTTTATCAACTAACGGTTTAGACTATCTTACGGTGACATATCCATAAGGTCCATTATTAAAGTTTTAGGACAATGGAGATTGTGTTTATTCTCAGTGTTTCGCAATTCACGCCAGTATAACTGAAATAAATAATTAACGGGGTTTAAGGGCCGTCTCCGCCGCCGCCGCCGCCGCCCGGCGTCGTTTCTAGGCATTTGAGCGTACCCACACAACAACCGGCGCGCTCACGCACACATGCAAAGCCGCACAGCAGTGGGACAAAAGACAACCGCAGCCCGCGACTTTTGCAGAAAGATGTGCAGAGGAGAACAATTATTATTATTATTATATTTAAACACGCAGTGGTGTTTATTGATTCAAATTCCGTCGTAGCGACCACGAAATGACGGGTAAATCTGGAATAGTTTCAAATCGGGTGACAGAGATATCTGACCCGCGGGGCCCGTGTTATTGCGGACCTTTGATATTCTGCTTAAGCGAATTCTTCGTACTCTGACTTGGAAATGAATGGTTTAGCGTGCTTTTGTGTAAATTGTTAAATTGTCGTGTCGGCCGGTTTCCTGGTCAACTTAACAACTAGGTTAAACTGATTTCAGCCAATAACGTGCCGCTTTTTTAATATTAGCGGCATGTGATTGGTTCAATTCAGTTTAACCAATTTGTTAACTTAATCAACGCCCAGGAAACGGGCGAGGAGACGGGCCTGTTCGCGTGGGATATTCACCCGCCAGCGAGGTTTTTGCCACTGAATGTTTATAATAGTTTTCTATCTGGGTGCAGTAATCTGTGTATTATTTCACGTCCTAAATATAGCAATTGTAAGAGGAGTTTACCCCTCATTTGGATTTATGTACAAAACCCTGTCCGGCGAGCCGTCTTAATTTTGTGATCATGTGTAAATTAGGATACATCTCCAAATTCCAGGCCCTCCACCTCGCATGGCGCCATAGCAGAACTACAAAATAAATAGGTACAGAAATCAATCTACATACAAGCGCGCTCGAGCAACGCACACATAGATACTGCTCACGGACACGATATCTCAGAGCAGTTCAAACCAGTGCGAACGTGAGTGCCATCCGCTTGACACGCGCGTCTGTTAATACAAATAATGCAACAATGGATTAACGGAAACAAAGTTATTATAACTGTTCAGTGGACGGTTTAAATAAATAACAGTTGCCTATTTTTCAATCAGTATAATAAAATAAGTATTAACAAATTTTTTGTTAGGTAAATTCACGCCACCTTAGTTACGTAAGTTGAAAACATGTTTTTTTTTGTTTGTGTAGATATTGTGTTGTTTTTCGTGTCATTTGACAGGTGTAGGTCTAAAACGGACAGGGCAATAGAAATTTTGTAACTCGGGTAGTCCGTTTAGAAGTTTTCAGGGATTTTCGAGATAATTGACAAACGTAAAATTGTGTAGATATTTTTCTGTTCTGTAAACCTTTTGTATTGTAATAGTAGGCAGGTGTGCCCTCACGTGTTTCACGTGTTTGCCCATTTGTTTCCTGTCCGGCGAAGGAGCGTGTCGCACCGCGCCGCTGCCGCACATCACGCTTTACGTAATTAATTAACTTGCTTGTTTGGCGACGACTCAAAATTACTTAGGTATACTTACATTAGTTTAAGAACTTAGTTATTGAGGTAAATTAAATTTCAAAATAATCACAAAAATGTATACTTAGATATACATACCGTTTAAGAACTTAATTATTAAGGGTAAATAAAAACTTGCCCGACGGGACCACTTGTAAGCCTTTCCCGATATGCCTCTGGACCAACCCTGGGGCATAGGGGGAAAGGTGGACTATCATCATGGTGATCTAGAGGGATCCTTCCCCATGGAACCAAGCGCGTCGCAGGTTGCGGATAGCGAATGGCCCCCCTATCGGAGGGTCAACTGCCTGTTCTATGAGCAGGTAGTCGTGGACAAGGAGCGCCCATCTGATCTCCTTCGGAGGTATGACGATCGGTGTCCATCGGCGCGGACACTCGAAATTAAAGGCGTAAGGCAGCCCATCCAGCCCCCTTCAGAGGGACAACGATTGGCGAGGAAAGAAAGGTGTATGGTTCGTACGCACCAAAAAAATAACCACGACGGTGGCAGCCGCGCAGTGCCCTCAGTACCATACCGATCTTGCGGACGGACACCGTCTATCCGCCGGTATCTTTTGCTGACGGCTAACGTACTGCTGAGGTGTAGGGCGAATTATGGAAGCAGAACATGGACTACATATACCCCAGGAGGATCCCGGATACAATCCGGGGAAACCCTCCCTGCGACAGGTGGGGCCGGCGCGCGCAGCGTGCTAACCACTCCTCCGCAGGTTCTCGGTGGGTCGTTTCTGGGGGCCGCCAACCTGACTGCTTCGCGTGGCGACACGCGCTCTACTCGGAGGATAAACGAGCAAAAACAACAGAGGCACCGGCGTAGTGCCTCCAAAAGAAAAAACCAGAAGGAACGTATAGCGGAGGAGCTGAAGCTGGCTGCTGCTGTACGCCGCCAAATGGAACAAGACAATGGTGCTGGCACATCGGCAGTGCATACACCGGACCAACTGGGTCCCCCTTCGGGGAACCAGAGGGCTCAGTCACACCACCAAGCCGCCCCTCAACCCTGATTCTCTCAGGGCACAGACTCAGACAAGAGACTGGGATCTGGGGATAAATGAGCATAAGCACCGGTAAACACCAAGGCACAACAAGCGTCTAGGGTAAGCTCGGGCTCGGGGCATCCCTCGGCTACCCGGCCTGCACCCAGATCCCCCAAGGGTAAGGGTGTGGGTAAGGGCAGCTCAATGAATTCAAGGGGGGCTGCACGTAGTGCGGACCCCATAGCCGGAACCGTGGGACACAAGACGAAAAGGATCAGATCGAACGAGCAGATATCTCCTAGCGTTGAAAGACTGAGGGGACCGCAAAAGAGACTCTGCAAGTCAGGTCCATCTGATTGAGCTACCCAGTCTGAAACCACATATGCTTAGGCAGCAAAGTCGCACTTAAGGATAGTGGTACTACCGAAGGAATGGAGCGAAATGTCTCCGGACCAATGCGTCAAGTTCCAGTTCAAACTGGAGGAAAAACACGAAGAGGCGGTATGTGACGAAGGAAAGGACTTTGTCCTGGAATTTGACCACATGCCGCAGCGCCTTGCACAGGGGGGCCTCAGGTTCACCTGCCTCGACCAGGAAACTGTGTCGTGGCTGAAGGAGACGGTAGAGCAGCTCCCCCCCTTATGGGAAGGTGGCTGTCGATTCATGGCGGTGAGCCATGTTGGAGATGCCTAAACTCATCAAGGGAGTAGTCTGGGTCCCCGATGTTGTGGAAAGCAACATCGAGGCGCTCAGGCACTACCTGACGTTGGCTATCCGACGCGGAGCCATAACTGGCGCCTCAAAAAGGGTGAATTTGGGGTGGACCCCAAAACGGAACTCAAAGGCACTCAAATGGTCTTTGGGATACCCGAAACAGATATGCCGCTGCTAGAGCAACGACAATCGAAGCTGCGCTATAAGTGCGGCTCGGTAAGGCTTGATATCAAGCTGAGGGCAGGCGGAGAAGGCCCAATACCTAATCCCGTCGACCAGCTGAGGGTTATGGAAGTCTTGCCGTCCGGCAACGAAACGACCACGCGCAGGGCCTCGGTGTGCAGTGGGGGGGAATCGCTGGGCATATCTGACCTAGCGATTGACTCACGACTGTGCATCGAGGCACTGCTGGATTCTGGGTTGGAAGAATAGAAAACTCTCCCTTCAGGAGAGCAAGGGGACTAGTGCCCAAATATATATATATGTATAGAAATAGAAATATAAATAAATTTATTCGGACTACAAAATACACACAAAATTGCATACAAAAAGAAACAAAAGAACATAACAGCAACAATATTAACAGCAACATATAAAACAAAAGAGAATAAAAGCACGCACAACAAAAGTATAACATATTATGTGTAAAATTTACATTTAATACGCAAAATTAAATTTGCGGCCACATTGACGTCGTGAAGTGTGTGTCGAAGCAGCGAATAGGTTCCGTCTCAGCATGTGTCACATGGCCTACAGGTCCTGCAACGCTGGTATTCTGTCGGCACCTTATCAAAGAGGGGATAATAATATAAGGGTGGGTGTTAATAAACAACTTTTTATTAAATCCGAATACATAATCGTAAATAAAAAGACAAAGTCACAAAAATTAATAAAATAAATAGATTACGAGGAATGTTTATTAAATATTAAATATGGGGGTATGCATTAATAAACACTTAATACAAAAAAACACAACAATGGCAGAGAATAGAAGGGATATTGAGTAATAATGAATGCATGTATATTGTTGAATGACTTGACCGATTCAAAAACGTCCTTCAAAACTAAGCTTTGGCTTTATAATGGCAAACGCGGGAGCTCTTCAGGGCAGAATCAGGCATCTGACTTCTGCAAAAGCAGAAGGTGTTGTTTGAATGCAAGTTTGAAGCGGGCAACAGACTTGTGAACTCGAATTGGTGGTGGCAGGTTGTTCCAACACTTCGTCGCCAGATACCTGAAACTGCCCCGAAAGGCAGCTGATCCATGTCGGGGGATTTTTAGAATACTGGTTGTGATCCTATTGATGTGGTGATGGGAGACCCGCCATGTGAGCTTTTCAAATAAATACTGTGGTATTTATTGCCTTATCACACCAAACAAGAGAGAGGCAAGATGTAGTTGCTGCCTGCCGTGCATATTGAGGATATTGGCCTTATTAAGGTAAGCTGTAATTTGACTACGCGGTGGGATAGTAAAACAGAACCTGGCACTGTTCTGAACTCTTTGCAGCAACCGGTGAGTGCGTTTGAGCAAACAGGGCCCGTAAACTGAGATACCATAATTTAATTTGGAGAGAACTAACGACTCACACAGTGACATGCGCATCGGTTCGCTTAGAAAATTTCGTATCCTATACATATGTATATGTATATATACAAATATAATTATTTTTATATATACATAAAACTTAAAATATATATATTTATATACATACACAAGTTATATAATCATATAAAGGAAAAAAAGGCCATACTACTAATATAATACAAGCAAACATACAACACAGCTTCTCTGGGGCAGCCGCTCTTCGAAGCAAACTTGAAGAGAACCCAAAGACGATAGCACTCATACAAGAACCGGAAATTTATAAAGGAAGGATATATAGCCTCAACAACCTGTTTGGTTCTATATACACCTTTTATACGAATATAGCGAAAGTAAGGGCGGCCATCTTCGTCCCAAACTACTACAATGCAACCCTAATAACGTATCTTTGCTCTCCAGATCTCACTGTGGTCAACATAAAAACAGAGCAAGAGAAGTCTCCTTATTCCTCGCCTCGGCTTACCAGCCAAGCGATGGTGTGATGCCCAGGGTAGAACTGGAGGCGCTAGTCAAAGAATGTGAAGACAACAACATTCCCCTGGTAATACGCAGTACGCAGCATTGAGATCTGGTGTAATAAACATAAACTCTCAGTGAATCCTAATAAGACTGAGATGATACTGTTCACAAAAAAGATAAAGATCGGCAACTTCAGGCGACCCGAATGGCCGAGTCGGCAGTGACTGCCTACGAAGCCAAGGGTCCCGGGTTCGAGTCCCGGTGGGGGCAAATATTTGTTTGATGAGAACGGATGTTTGTACCCTAGTCCCATGACTGATGATGATGATGTTCTCCGACCGGGTTCGGTCACGGCGACTGTAACTGCTGGGGAAGGCGTCGTTCGTGTGCCCTCATATGGCTTGCGTAGCCTATTTTATTGGAAAAAGTGCGATTGCACTGGCCACACGTCAGCACGCCATTTTGGTGCGTTTACTGTATTGCGGCAGGTGTTCTGCCTCGTAGTTTGTCTCGCATGGCATCAAGAGTGGCTCTTCGTTGGGCCTCGAAATCGAAGATCTTTGTGTGCACCGTATGTCGCCACTTTGCCTTGTCTTCCGTGAGTTCCTCCCACGTGGAATGGTCGATACCGCAACTCTTCATATGTCGCTTCTGCACGTCTTGGAACCTCAAGAACTGACCGCCTTCCGTTCCGTTTTTCGTTCTGTAGTTCACAGTATAAGAGACGTTTTGCAAGACGTTCCTCTGGCATCCATCGAACGTGGCCACACCATCGCAGTTTACGCCTCATCAAGTAAGCTTGGACCCCACCAACATTAGAACTTCGTAATATCTCTGTATTCCTGATTCGGTCAGACCACTTGATGTTCAAAATGTTTTGAAGACATCTTAGATGGAATCTGTCTAAAGCGCTGATATGTTTACGGTATGGACACCAGGTCTCGGCGGAATAGAGAAGGTTCGGAAGAACTATGGCCTTATAGACGGAGACTTTGGTGGATAGCTTGATGTCATGCGATTGGAAGACTTTGCGCTCCAACCTCCCAAAAGCTGCAGCAGCAGCGCTAATTCTTCCATTCAATTCTGGATCAAGATCGTATTTCGACGATACAGTGCTCCAAAGGTATTTGAACTTATCGACCTGCTTCAGTGAGTCCGCGCCAAGCTTTATATCGAGGGTCGAGTTGTCGACTCCTTGAGTGTCCATCGCCATGACCTCCGTCTTGCTGACACTGATTGTGAGCCCATATTTGCGACATAGCTCGTCGAAAGCCGTGATCTACTGTTGTAGTCCCTCCACAGAATCTGACACAAAGCAAAGATCGTCGGCGTACATGATCTCTCTAATTGTATCGCAGGATGACTTAGTGCGCGCTTTTAGTCGAGCGAGGTTAAATAGATTTCCGTCTGTTCTAAAGCGGATATAAATACCAGATGTCGATTCGTCAATTGATTCTCTTACGACTGCAGCAAAGTAGAGAGCAAACAAAGTCGGTGCCAGTACGCAACCTTGCTTTACTCCACAGGTAACGGAGAAAAACTCGGATTGCTCACCATTAAAGCTGACACAACACTTCATATCATCCTGCAGTAGTCGTATAATCCGTACGAATTTTTCAGGGCAGCCCAGCTTTGCCAGTAGAATCCAGGGAGCTTCACGTGGTACACAGTCAAAAGCCTTCTCTAGATCAATGAAGCAGAGAAACAGAGGTTGTCCTTGTTCTCGACTTTTCTCCTGAAGTTGGCGTACAGAAAAGATAGCTTCACACGTGCCTCTCTCCGGGCGGAAGCCAAACTGGGATTCTGGCAAGTTAGATTCAGAAACAGGGATGAGGTGGTTAAGCAGGACACGAGCAAATGATTTCCCTGAAGAAGATAGCAAAGATATTCCTCGGTAAGCATTACAGTCGGAACGGTCACCCTTGTTATTGTATAGGGCGCAGATACGCGAGGCGATGAAGTCATCTGGGATCCTTTCCTCGTTCCACATCTGTACAAACAGCTTCCAGAGTATTTTATGAAGTTCTGCAGTGCCATATTTAAGTAGTTCAGCCGGGATGTTGTCAAGGCCCACCGCCTTATTATTCTTTTGCTGATTTACAGCGTCGATCACTTCAGTAAGGGTTGGCGGTTCTTCTAACTCAGGCATTGCATCAAGGCTTGTAGTACCCCGGATATGTTCCAGATCTGCTGAACGATCTACGTTGAGTAGGTTGTTGAAGTGTTCAGCCCAGCGTTGGAGAACCTCGTCCTTAGACGTTAATCTCTGCGAGCCATCGAGAAATCATAATGGCACATTTACATGTTGGGTAGTGCCAATTAGGTTCCGGACTTCACTGTAAAATGCGCCAAATTGTTTACAGTCAGCAAGCAGTTGTATATGGCGCGCTTTATCTTTCCACCATTTGTCCTTAGTCTCTCGTTTCCTAAAGTTAGCACCAGAGAAAGTTTCCTCAGTTCTCTGGTGCTAACTTTTATTTGGTCTTGTAGGTTCAAGTTGCCACTCTGCTCTTGAGTACGCAAACGTTTCCGGTATTTTTCTATAGCTTCTACCAAAGTCTGGTTATTGTCATCGAACCAGTCCTCGCGAACAAGTTTCCGGAGTCCCAGCGTTTCGGTAGCAGCTTCTTTAAGATCGGAGCTCACAGACTTCCAGGCTTCTTCCAAATCTTGATCGCTAGTGTTACGTGTAGCCAGCCTGTTGTTCAGAGCAATTCCAAAGGCGGCTCTTGTGTCTTGGCTTTGAAGTTTCTGTAAGTTCAGACTGACATTAGTTGTCTTTCCACGGCGATAAGGTGGGTGAAGACGCAATTTCATCTTGATAACAACCAACCTGTGGTCAGTCCAGCAGTTAGCGCCTCTCATGACTCGAGTGATTTGCACTTGAGATAGGTCTTTTTGGCGTACCAGAGCATAGTCAATCAAGTGCCAGTGTTTAGACCTTGGATGCATCCATGTCGTTTTGTATTTAGCTGGCAATCTGAAGCAGGTGTTGGTAATGGCCAACTCATACTGAGCACACAAACTTAGCAGAAGATTTCCGTTGCTATTCATGTTGCTATGCCATGTCTTCCGAGCACCTTGGGCTACGCTTCATGATCTCGTCCAACGCGTGCGTTAAAATCGCCAAGGATGAGCACCTGCTCTCTTTGGGGGATCTTCACTACAGCATCGGAAAGTTCCTTGTAGAATTTATCCTTTGTTTCGTCGTCTTTATCCAAAGTTGGGGGAGTAAACGCTGAGGATGTTCAGATGATTATCGTTGTCCAGGTGTATTCGCAATGAAATGACACGATCTGAGATGTTAACAGCACACTCATTCAACCTTTGCACTATCTCGTTCTTAATTGCGAAACCAACACCAGATCGACGGGGTTCTGAAGCTGCGGTTCCTTTCCAGAAGAATGTATAGCCGCCTCCATGCTCTACTATTTTGCCCTCTTCCGCTAGATGGGTCTCACTAAGTGCGGCTATATCGATATTGTACCGTCGTAATTCTCGGGAAACGATAGCAGTTTTCCGCTCCGGCCATAGGTTGGTGTCACGATCGAGTAGAGTTCGTACATTCCAAGCGGCAAAAGTCAATGGTTGGATTTTCGTAACTTTATTCTTGTTTCGACCGCGAGTCTGGGATGCAAAGGCAGCCGCGGTTGCTACCTACGCTTTGGATTGGGATAAACATTTGTTTGGGGCACCTTTTCTAGCCCCCTCCACGGCTGGGCGTGGGAATCAGTCTTCCCCTGAATAAGGCTGATCGTCGCACAGAGTGCTGCCGAATCTACGAAGTTATCCCTTGTTCTACGCAGAAGCGACCACTCTCTCTGAGCCGCCTGAGTGCAAGATAAGCCAAAGCCCGGCTTACATCGATACCGAACCACTCTGCCTCTCATTGTCGCCACAGGGCTTGATGTAAGTCAGTGTCCGCTATATTTGCCGAAACAGTCAAGTGCGCAGGATATATTTAGGTGCATAAACGGGCGCGCATATGCAGATGCACCCTCTCGTCCTCGTCCTCCTTGGACCAATGGAACGAAGAATCGATACGATTGGAGGAGAATTTGGATGCAGTGTATGGCCGCCAGTTGCCTTGTCCTCTACTGACGCCCTCGGCATTACACGCTGCCTTGCTGACTCGCCGACTCCGCCAAGCCACTGTTGCTTATCAGTAGTCGGGCTGCCTTCGGCGCCGAGCCAGTCTTCAGGCGCTATGCGGGAGGGTTCCGCCCCCTTCCAGTCTGTGACCTGTCCGCCTAAAAGTATCCAGATCCATCGCCTCTTCCGCCAGCATTGCCGTACCAAAGTCCACCTTTTTCGCCGCTACTGCCGTTGAGGTCTTCACCTGTAACCCTAGGCAAGGGGCCTGTTGGTCCGCGGGAGGTATTTTATTTCCCTCCAGCCCTGCAGGTGTCCTAAGGACAACCTGTCGAGCACCCCCTACCCGCCACCTGGGGACGCGTTTCCTAGGGGTGAGGCTCCCCCGAGAAACAATACCATTCCGATTTTTCTCATTATTGTGTGAAGATTATGTCAGCAAACATAAAACACTATTGCTCCTTACAGAAGTGCGATGGTTATCTCGGGGTAAAACTTTAACAAGGCTATTCGAACTTGGAGCCGAGTTACAAATGTTTTTTTCAGATATTTCTTTTAATTTGAAAGACCGATTGTATGATAAAACTTGGTTATTCCAACTGTCTTTTATAGCGGATATCTTTCAAAAACTAAACGAATTAAATTTATCATTACAATTTATATATACATCAGTGTTCCAGGACTGTAATTAAATAATTGCCTTCAAGAGAAATTTAGATTTTTGGGTTAGGTGCGTTTTTAAGAGAGAAATAGAAAGCTTTACGTTACTCAGCGAGTTTGTTAGCGATAACGACTCAGAAATGTTTCACGATGATGTATTCGAAGAATTGGTCCAATATTTCACTGCGATTCGCGCATCTTTTGAGTCGTATTTTCCCGAAGAACAGAATACAAAAATGGAAATAAATTCATGGATTCATAATCCTTTTTTACCCAACTTGCAAAAGTCCGACAGTATGTCAAACGAGATATATATATTTTTTTTAGAAATGGCTTGGACACAAGTATGAAGTCACTGTTCAAAATGATTATTGGTGCAGCCTCTGAACGATTATTGGTGCAGCATCCGTGAAGAATATTCAATGTTTGCCGAAATGGCTCTGAATGTTCTTCCCCCGTTCCCAACAACATACTTGTGCGAAACAGGATTCTCAACCTATGCAGCTACATAAACAAAATACCGCAATAGACTGGAGATAAAGAATGCATATAAAGACATTTTTGTTTTATTGTAGGGTTCCGTAAGTATTTCGCTTTCCAAAAGAGTTCCGTCACCAACAAAGTTTAAGAACCGCTGGATTAGATGGTTCACTTTTTACCTCGGCAAGTCATTCTCATTTGACAAGTAATACAAATATTAATTAATTAAGCAATTATTGTACGGATGGACGAAACGGATTTGTTTTTGTGTTTTTATTTTTGGATTAATTGTATTTTTTTTATTATTATATTTACTTCTCCTGCTCCATAGTGATGCTTTTCATAGCGTGGGATGTGGATTGCCGTCTACGAATGACGTTTTGCCTATGGCCCTCAAACGTGTGTTTTCCAACCTCGGTAGGAACTTCAACGTCGTTCACATAATTGCTCAAAGCATTAATTCCAGTCATGCCGACCTTCTTGATTCCTTCAGCGATCAGAGCATTCATGGTATTCTGATCTCCGAATCATTTCTCAAACACTCTCTCCCTTCTATCTTTTTTACTCTGCCGGGGTAAAGGCTCTATCGTAACGATGGGACGGATAAGGCTGGTTCTTGCAAAGTTATTAGCCACTCACCTAGTCTGTACTCTGGATCCGCTGAACACATGTTTCTCGTGCTAGGCCTGCATCACACTAAGGTCCTTTTGGATTTTTTCTATAGCCCATCTCTCCTCAACGACTACTCTTTTGAAATCATCCTTAATGATCTATCTCCCCTTTACAGTGACACACTTATCTTAGATGATTTCAATACTGCCAAACTCCAGTCTTTCATCAGCTCCCTAAATTTAAATATTCTTCCCCTGAGTGCAACTCACTTCCAGCCCCACTGCACCCCCTCTCTTTTGAATCTTATGATTGTTTCTAACATATTCAAGGTTGCTACGCATGGCCAACTTAACGCCCCCTTCTCCTTTCACGATTAGATTTATCTCTCATTCAAGTTAAGGCCTCCGAAGAACGTAGCGAAATTCCTGGATGTTCGCAGTTTCAAGGGTATGCATCTCAGCTCCCTTTTATAGACTGGTCCCCTGTCATCTGTAGTGAGTCCGTTGATGACAAAGTCCAGCAATTTGACTCGATTATCCTAAGCTTGTTCGACAAGATTTGGAACAGGTTTGGAAGATCCTGAAGACCCCCAGGTGATGGTAAGTCCCAGGACGCAGTAGCCGGTAGTGTCGATCTCAACGGTCTCTACAAATTCTTTGCTGTCTCCCCTGTCACGATGGACCTCCTGGCTAGGGTCCTGTCAAGGACCCTAGCCTTCGTAACTTGCGCACCAGAACGAAATCCAGTAGCTTCGCTTTCAAACTCAGGTCTGTTGGGGTTGGCGCAATAATAATAAGGCTATTCTAGCAATCTCGTCAAAGGCTGTAGGTGGTGATGACAAGATCTGTTTTCAGATGCTATTTAGTGTACTCGAAATTATGTGAACGACGTTGAAGTTCCTACCGAGGTTGGAAAACACATGTTTGAGGGCCATAGGCAAAACGTCATTCGTAGACGGCAATCCACATCCCACGCTATGAAAAGCATCACTATGGAGCAGGAGAAGTAAATATAATAATAATAAAAAAATACAATTAATCCAAAAATAAAACACAAAAACAAATCCGTTTCGTCCATCCGTACAATAATTGCTTAATTAATTAATATTTGTATTGCTTGTCAAATGAGAATGACTTGGCGAGGTAAAAAGTGAATCATCTAATCCAGCGGTTCTTAAACTTTGTTGGTGACGGAACTCTTTTGGAAAGCAAAATACTTACGGAACCCTACAATAAAACAAAAATGTCTTTATATGCATTCTTTATCTCCAGTCTATTGCGGTATTTTGTTTATGTAGCTGCATAGGTTGAGAATCCTGTTTCGCACAAGTATGTTGTTGGGAACGGGGGAAGAACATTCAGAGCCATTTCGACAAACTTTGAATATTCTTCACGGATGCTGCACCAATAATCGTTGAGAGGCGTCATTTTGAACAGTGACTCTATACTTGTGTCCAAGCCATTTCTAAAAAAAATATATATATCTCGTTTGACATACTGTCGGACTTTTGCAAGTTGGGTAAAAAAGGATTATGAATCCATGAATTTATTTCCATTTTTGTATTCTGTTCTTCGGGAAAATACGACTCAAAAGATGCGCGAATCGCAGTGAAATACTGGACCAATTCTTCAAATACATCATCTTGAAACATTTCTGAGTCGTTATCGCTAACAAACTCACTGAGTAACGTAAAGCTTTCTATTTCTCTATTAAAAACGCACCTAACCCAAAAATCTAAATTTCTCTTGAAGGCAATTATTTAATTACAGTCCTGGAACACTGATGTATATATAAATTGTAATGATAAATTTAATTCGTTTAGTTTTTGAAAGATATCCGCTATAAAAGACAGTTGGAATAACCAAGTTTTATCATACCATCGGTCTTTCAAATTAAAAGAAATATCTGAAAAAAACATTTGTAACTCGGCTCCAAGTTCGAATAGCCTTGTTAAAGTTTTACCCCGAGATAACCATCGCACTTCTGTAAGGAGCAATAGTGTTTTATGTTTGCTGACATTATCTTCACACAATAATGAGAAAAATCGGAATTGTATTGTTTCTCGGGGGAGCCTCACCCCTAGGGAACGCGTCCCCAGGTGGCGGATAGGGGGTGCTCGACAGGTTGTCCTTAGGACACCTGCAGGGCTGGAGGGAAATAAAATACCTCCCGCGGACCAACAGGCCCCTTGCCTAGGGTTACAGGTGAAGACCTCAACGGCAGTAGCGGCGAAAAAGGTGGACTTTGGTACGGCAATGCTGGCGGAAGAGGCGATGGGTCTGGATACTTTTAGGCGGACAGGTCACAGACTGGAAGGGGGCGGAACCCTCCCGCATAGCGCCTGAAGACTGGCTCGGCGCCGAAGGCAGCCCGACTACTGATAAGCAACAGTGGCTTGGCGGAGTCGGCGAGTCAGCAAGGCAGCGTGTAATGCCGAGGGCGTCAGTAGAGGACAAGGCAACTGGCGGCCATACACTGCATCCAAATTCTCCTCCAATCGTATCGATTCTTCGTTCCATTGGTCCAAGGAGGACGAGGACGAGAGGGTGCATCTGCATATGCGCGCCCGTTTATGCACCTAAATATATCCTGCGCACTTGACTGTTTCGGCAAATATAGCGGACACTGACTTACATCAAGCCCTGTGGCGACAATGAGAGGCAGAGAGGTTCGGTATCGATGTAAGCCGGGCTTTGGCTTATCTTGCACTCAGGCGGCTCAGAGAGAGTGGTCGCTTCTGCGTAGAACAAGGGATAACTTCGTAGATTCGGCAGCACTCTGTGCGACGAAGCAGCCTTATTCAGGGGAAGACTGATTCCCACGCCCAGCCGTGGAGGGGGCTAGAAAAGGTGCCCCAAACAAATGTTTATCCCAATCCAAAGGGGAGGTAGCAACCGCGGCTGCCTTTGCATCCCAGACTCGCGGTCGAAACAAGAATAAAGTTACGAAAATCCAACCATTGACTTTTGCCGCTTGGAATGTACGAACTCTACTCGATCGTGACACCAACCTTTGGCCGGAGCGGAAAACTGCTATCGTTTCCCGAGAATTACGACGGTACAATATCGATATAGCCGCACTTAGTGAGACCCATCTAGCGGAAGAGGGCAAAATAGTAGAGCATGGAGGCGGCTATACATTCTTCTGGAAAGGAACCGCAGCTTCAGAACCCCGTCGATCTGGTGTTGGTTTCGCAATTAAGAACGAGATAGTGCAAAGGTTGAATGAGTGTGCTGTTAACATCTCAGATCGTGTCATTTCATTGCGAATACACCTGGACAACGATAATCATCTGAACATCCTCAGCGTTTACTTCCCAACTTTGGATAAAGACGACGAAACAAAGGATAAATTCTACAAGGAACTTTCCGATGCTGTAGTGAAGATCCCCCAAAGAGAGCAGGTGCTCATCCTTGGCGATTTTAACGCACGCGTTGGACGAGATCATGAAGCGTAGCCCAAGGTGCTCGGAAGACATGGCATAGGCAACATGAATAGCAACGGAAATCTTCTGCTAAGTTTGTGTGCTCAGTATGAGTTGGCCATTACCAACACCTGCTTCAGATTGCCAGCTAAATACAAAACGACATGGATGCATCCAAGGTCTAAACACTGGCACTTGATTGACTATGCTCTGGTACGCCAAAAAGACCTATCTCAAGTGCAAATCACTCGAGTCATGAGAGGCGCTAACTGCTGGACTGACCACAGGTTGGTTGTTATCAAGATGAAATTGCGTCTTCACCCACCTTATCGCCGTGGAAAGACAACTAATGTCAGTCTGAACTTACAGAAACTTCAAAGCCAAGACACAAGAGCCGCCTTTGGAATTGCTCTGAACAACAGGCTGGCTACACGTAACACTAGCGATCAAGATTTGGAAGAAGCCTGGAAGTCTGTGAGCTCCGATCTTAAAGAAGCTGCTACCGAAACGCTGGGACTCCGGAAACTTGTTCGCGAGGACTGGTTCGATGACAATAACCAGACTTTGGTAGAAGCTATAGAAAAATACCGGAAACGTTTGCGTACTCAAGAGCAGAGTGGCAACTTGAACCTACAAGACCAAATAAAAGTTAGCACCAGAGAACTGAGGAAACTTTCTCTGGTGTAACTTTAGGAAACGAGAGACTAAGGACAAATGGTGGAAAGATAAAGCGCGCCATATACAACTGCTTGCTGACTGTAAACAATTTGGCGTATTTTACAGTGAAGTCCGGAACCTAATTGGCACTACCCAACATGCAAATATGCCATTACGATTTCTCGATGGCTCGCAGAGATTAACGTCTAAGGACGAGGTTCTCCAACGCTGGGCTGAACACTTCAACAACCTACTCAACGTAGATCGTTCAGCAGATCTGGAACATATCCGGGGTACTACAAGCCTTGATGCAATGCCTGAGTTAGAAGAACCGCCAACCCTTACTGAAGTGATCGACGCTGTAAATCAGCAAAAGAATAATAAGGCGGTGGGCCTTGACAACATCCCGGCTGAACTACTTAAATATGGCACTGCAGAACTTCATAAAATACTCTGGAAGCTGTTTGTACAGATGTGGAACGAGGAAAGGATCCCAGATGACTTCATCGCCTCGCGTATCTGCGCCCTATACAAGAACAAGGGTGACCGTTCCGACTGTAATGCTTACCGAGGAATATCTTTGCTATCTTCTTCAGGGAAATCATTTGCTCGTGTCCTGCTTAACCACCTCATCCCTGTTTCTGAATCTAACTTGCCAGAATCCCAGTTTGGCTTCCGCCCGGAGAGAGGCACGTGTGAAGCTATCTTTTCTGTACGCCAACTTCAGGAGAAAAGTCGAGAACAAGGACAACCTCTGTTTCTCTGCTTCATTGATCTAGAGAAGGCTTTTGACTGTGTACCACGTGAAGCTCCCTGGATTCTACTGGCAAAGCTGGGCTGCCCTGAAAAATTCGTACGGATTATACGACTACTGCAGGATGATATGAAGTGTTGTGTCAGCTTTAATGGTGAGCAATCCGAGTTTTTCTCCGTTACCTATGGAGTAAAGCAAGGTTGCGTACTGGCACCGACTTTGTTTGCTCTCTACTTTGCTGCAGTCGTAAGAGAATCAATTGACGAATCGACATCTGGTATTTATATCCGCTTTAGAACAGACGGAAATCTATTTAACCTCGCTCGACTAAAAGCGCGCACTAAGACATCCTGCGATACAATTAGAGAGATCATGTACGCCGACGATCTTTGCTTTGTGTCAGATTCTGTGGAGGGACTACAACAGTAGATCACGGCTTTCGACGAGGTATGTCGCAAATATGGGCTCAAAATCAGTGTCAGCAAGACGGAGGTCATGGCGATGGACACTCAAGGAGTCGACAACTCGACCCTCGATATAAAGCTTGGCGCGGACTCACTGAAGCAGGTCGTTAAGTTCAAATACCTTTGGAGCACTGTATCGTCGAAATACGATCTTGATCCAGAATTGAATGGAAGAATTAGCGCTGCTGCTGCAGCTTTTGGGAGGTTGGAGCGCAAAGTCTTCCGATCGCATGACATCAAGCTATCCACCAAAGTCTCCGTCTATAAGGCCATAGTTCTTCCGAACCTTCTCTATTCCACCGAGACCTGGTGTCCATACCGTAAACATATCAGCGCTTTAGACAGATTCCATCTAAGATGTCTTCGAAACATTTTGAACGTCAAGTGGTCTGACCGTATCAGGAATACAGAGATATTACGAAGTTCTAATGTTGGTGGGGTCCAAGCTTACTTGATGAGGCGTAAACTGCGATGGTGTGGCCACGTACGATGGATGCCAGAGGAACGTCTTGCAAAACGTCTCTTATACTGTGAACTACAGAACGGAAAACGGAACGGAAGGCGGTCAGTTCTTGAGGTTCCAAGACGTCCAGAAGCGACATATGAAGAGTTGCGGTATCGACCATTCCACGTGGGAGGAACTCACGGAAGACAAGACAAAGTGGCGACATACGGTGCACACAAAGATCTTCGATTTCGAGGCCCAACGAAGAGCCACTCTTGATGCCATGCGAGACAATCTACGAGGCAGAACACCTGCCGCAATACAGTAAACGCACCAAAATGGCGTGCTGACGTGTGGCCAGTGCAATCGCACTTTTTCCAATAAAATAGGCTACGCAAGCCATATGAGGGCACACTAAGGACGCCTTCCCCAGCAGTTACAGTCGCCGTGACCGAACCCGGTCGGAGAACATCATCATCATCAGTCATGGGACTAGGGTACAAACATCCGTTCTCATCAAACAAATATTTGCCCCCACCGGGACTCGAACCCGGGACCCTTGGCTTCGTAGGCAGTCACTGCCGACTCGGCCATTCGGGTCGTCTGAAGTTGCCGATCCTTATCTTTTTTGTGAACAGTATCATCTCAGTCTTATTGGGATTCACTGAGAGTTTATGTTTATTACACCAGATCTCAATGCTGCGTAGTGCTATTCGCATACCGTTTACAAGTATAGTTACGTCATCGGCATAAACGATCGTGTAAAAGCCTTTTTCGTTAAGTTGGGCTATAAGGTCGTTGGCTACTATTGCCCAGAAGAGTGGAGACAGTACTCCTCCCTGTGGGCAGCACTTTGCTACTTTGCATTTGACTTTTTCACTTATTGCCAGGGAGATTATCCTTGATTCAAGCATTTTATTGATCCACTTTATCAGGTACGGCCTGGTTCCTAATAGCCCCAGTCCTATTCTGATGCTGCTGAAGTTTGTTTTGTCAAACGCGCCTTCGATGTATACACACCTAGGTATGATTGTTGGTGTAGTATAGAGCTTTCTATTTTTCTAACCACTGCGTGCAAGGCTGTCTCTGTTGATTTACCAGCTTGGTACGCGTGTTGGTTTGGGTGAATTTGTTTGGATTTCATGGGTTCGTCTCTTATATCCCTGTCACATAGTCTTTCTAGTGTCTTCAGAAGAAATGACGTTCGGCTTCGGATCCGGGCTGGTGGTGTGGGTATTAACTTATAAGTTTATTTAGTCGAGAGGCCTGTGACTCACTGTTTATGGAGCTACAGGTGTTCCTCCACGATTTTCTGAAGTTTTGACTAGTTTGTTTCTTAAACTGATTTCTAGCATGATTTTAGTCTGTCTAGGCAGGAAGAACTGCAAACTCCGAAGAGAATGAAATGATGAAAAGACCCGTCTGCTGACCTTACAAACAGGCGGCGAACAGAATAATAGATTGTCAAAAACAACGGCAAGATGTTTGGCTTTCTCGCTATACTCGACAATGACAGCCTTATACATATATCACGGGGGCAACGGACCCATTCTGCAACAAATTAAACTGCTAAAAAACTAAACTGCCTATTTCCTGATGTTGAAAACATTTACATTTACAGGCAACACACAGGGAAAAATGCCGATAAATTTGAAGGTCATCTGCATAGAGATGATTCGAGGAAGACAATACATCCGAGATGGAATGGATGAAAACAGAGAAGAGAAGAGGAGAAACAATGCCAACCTGCGGAAAGCCTGTAGAGAGCTTGTACTCGATGCGCGGCTGGCGGTCTCTCGAGTAAGAGTCAATCAGCGAACCGAGTGTGCGAAGTGCGAAGTGCGAAGATCGTGTTTGATCGATATTATTTGGTTGTGGTTGCTAAGCAACGGATTGACAGTATATTCTGTATTTCGCCATCATAGCTTTGCGGTTTAGTGGTCCGGACTTTCGTGTTCGAAGTCGATGGTTCGAATCCCAGCGCGAAAATTTTTGTGTATACTTTACAGCGTTTATTTGTAAGATAAGCATAATGGAACATTATTTGAGGTAAATAAATGATTTATTTCAGAATATTCTGGAAATAAGTAATTTATTTTGGAAATTTTCTTCGATTGAATTTTCCTAACATACGCGTAATAGTTTTGATAGCGTAGATCAGTTGCTTATAGACGAAATCTAGACTTCATTTTATACAAACATTTACTGAACCGATTCTGATGAAATAATTCGCTCGGCTGTTTTTTTTTTTTTTTTTTTTTTTTTTTTTTTTTTTTTTCTCATGCTCCTGGTGTTTGGTAGTGACGGTTGAGGTTCATTATTAACCATTGTCGTACGTTGTTGAACGTGGTTGACTTCGACGTTCTTGGCTGTTTTCGTTGTTTTTTTTTCGATCATTGTACATAATTTCTCATTCTCACCCATTTTTTTATTTTTAGTGGGTTATTTGCTCGTACCTTCGCTTTGTTCTGGTATACTTTTAGTATCTTCGCTTTCTTTCTGCTGTTTGTGTTGTCGTTTGGAGATTTTGCCGACATGTCGGAACCCATCGACGAAGATTCTTTCCACGTTACGCCGTGCATATCTGGGCCGAGTGTAAGTCAGCCTCGTCTTCTCGGTTCTGGTGACGATTTGGAGTTTTTTTGGTACTAAACCTTCTGTTCTTCATTAAAGGCCTATGCGTCGGGGTGTCGATTGAAAAGGTCATCGACGCTCGGATTTTGCTTGTAATGTCGTAACTTAGTTTTCTTCTAAATTCAGAAAGACAAGCTGCACGTCATATTCCTTTTTTTCGCTTCTCTGTTTAGGCCTTAATTTCCTCCCATCTTTCCGCTTTTAATCATCTGTTCTTCATTATAGGCCTATGAGTCAGGGTGTCGATTGAAAAGGTCATCGACGCTCGGATTTTGCTTGTAATGTTCGTAACTTATTTTTTTTCGCTTCTCTGGTTAGGCTTTAATTTCCTCCCATCTTTCCGCCTTTAATCATTGTTCTTCATTATAGGCCTATGAGTCAGGGCGTCGATTGAAAAGGTCATCGATGCTCGGATTTTGCTTGTAACGTCGTAACTTGGTGTTACTGGCGATTAATTATAGGTGTTCGTTGGCTATATTTTGGGTTCAGGTTAAACCTTCTGTTATTCATTATAGGCCTATGAGTCAGAGCCTCGATTGAAAAGGTCATCGACGCTCGGATTATGCTTGTAATGTCGTAACTTGGTGTTACTGGCGATTAATTATAGGTGTCCGTTGGCTATATTTTGGGTTTAGGTTAAACCTTCTGTTATTCATTATAGGCCTATGAGTCAGGGCGTCAATTGAGAAGGTCATCGACGGTCGGATTCTGCTTGTAATGTCGTAACCTGGTGTTGCTGGCATTTCTTTCGTTTTTTTCTCTCTCTTAGTCTAGGTTAAGGTGTGTTTTTGTCTTTTTGGTGTTTTGGTTTCTATGGCCAGGTTTTTCGTTATGTGTGGGAGGCTCAAGAGAGGAAATCAAGCGTATGTATGCTAATAACAGCCCAGATAACCAGGAAAACTAACTTTTTTCCCAAGTAAAGTTATAGCAGAGAAATATTCTTAACACTATTTTTCCAATTAGGACTTCTTGGATATCAGCATCGGATGGTTCCAATCCATGATGTCGATACCGTAAGTTTTCTTATAATAATCTATGTATGATATCTGGATCTTCTTGCCATCCTCTGTCTTTTCGAATGTTGACTTCGGCGAACGTTAGTTTCGTTTTTTTTTCTTTGGTTTATTTGGGGAATATCTGCAGCGTGAACTCGCAGACGTCGTTTTAAGACTCCTTTGTTATGTTAATTTTTATTTCGATTTTATTGTGATACAGGCTGGTTGATGTTTTATAAGTTTATGCGAAATTGAAAGTTTGAATGATTCTAGATTCTTATTGGTAGTTGTCAGTTTTGGCAGGACTGGAAAAAAATCATTTTTCATTGAGCTGTTGGAGTCGTAAGCATTTTGGTGCACATTTTTCTCGTTTGACCAGTTTTGTTCGCGTTGTGAGGAGCTGTGTGATGTGTTTTGGGCAGCCTTGACACAAGAAGAATTGTCCTTGGGCAAGAATTGATGCCCGCCTAAAATTTTCCTGATGTTTTCCTGATATTTTCCCATTATTTAATCTGAACTCAAAGGCCAGACTTTGGAAGCGATCTGGGTTTGTATTTGGTGTTTATATTCCGTGGTGGCATTTTGGTCGTGTTAGCGTTATTCTGGTACTTATCGTTATATCTTATTTGTAGCTTTTGGTGGAGAGCTGCGCAATTTTTCGAAACCGACATCGCGGACGCGTAGACCTCACCAAGGCGTGCTTTGGAGCAGGCAGACGCAGGCAGGCAGGCGTACGTGAAGGAGGAACTTGGACGCCGCATCAGGAGATCCCGTATTTTTTTGACCTAATCCATTTTTTTTTGTTTAAATGAACTGTCATATTTATTTCAATTTTAATTTCGCACAGCTTCACTCTTTCGACAACTTTATATCTTTGAACAGGATTAGGTCGTCTGTTCATTAATTTCATCTAAATTTCCTAAAGGCATTTGTACGCCACCGTCAAAGATATTTTCGGCATTCTTTTGGGCAATCGTTCATTTAACCCCTCATCCATTCCATACGCACTTCATATCCTCCTCATACAATCATTTCATCTCCACGTCAAGTCCTGATCAAAGTGTGCATACAGCGTCAAAAGCAATTTCGGTGTTCATTTGCGACATAGACAATTTCAGTTATTTATCTCTTTTCTTGTTTAATTTTCGGTCTTGGACACGGTTGTCATTCAATATTTTCTTGTAAACTTTTGGTTTTATTATTAAAATAAATTATACGTATTTTTGTCAGTGAATGTCTTTAATTACTTATTTATCACTACAGTACTTACCTTACTTCAGTGAAATGGCTAATCCCTTGAAGGTCATCTCACTTGAACAAAGCAGTACTCGAATATGAAGTGTGAATCCATTTGGAAACTCCTGCCGATTCCATCTTAAACCTCAAAAAGCAGGTTGAACCCTTAATTAGAGATAATCCTGATTCTGAAATTGTAACTTCAGTCCTTCCACCTGATGAAGATGTAGAACAGGCTGAAGCTACTTTGTCTTATCTAGAATGAAAAATCTGTCAACATGGACAGATATTTTCTTCCCTACTTCCTAAAGAGGTTGAGACTTATCTTAATCACTTCTATTAACGACTGGAACGCATTGACACACACTCAGAGCCCACACTTGAGGAGTAGCTGCTCACATCACAATTGAAACTATCTTCTCTTGAAAAAAGATACGCCAACTCCATTCGATTGAGCTGACGCCTCATAGCCTACTGCTGCCAGACTATCTTAATCAAACTCCCCAATCACATCAATGTCCTCAACGGAGAGCTCGGGTAAAACGCAAGACTCCTTCAGGCGACAAAACAACTCCCACCGCTCGGACCAGGTTACATCACGTTCACTAAGGACCAGCAACTCATCTAGGCACTCCAGAGTGTAGTAGGTGAGGTGGTCTAGCAAGGCAAGGGCATACTCACTGGGTTGGGTAGCGTATATGCGGTTCAGGCGGTAAAACAGGTAGTAGAAGGTAGTAAGTGAGCCAGCGCTTGGAAATCGAGCAGTTCTTCATGATAGCACAGCATCCCCTCTAGTGCATTAAGAAAATTTTGCAGCCTACCAAATTTTGATGAGACGGTCTGAAACTCCTCCTCAATATCCCCATTGAAGGTCACCACTTCATGAGCTGGCAGGTCATTGCTCCATTGTTCCACCTGCCAAACCAAATCTTCGCCATCTGCCGCCCAGGTCCCTCCCCGTGCAAGCACCTCATATGTCAACTCATCCCAAGCTAGTTTTATCAAAATCAATAGTCCGCTATGCCATTGGTAAACTCAAAATAAACTTTGCTTCAAGACCAAACAAGTCCTTGGCCTGGTAGCAATAACAGATATAACCGACCATAATATAGCGGTGTTGGCGCTATCGGTGCCTAATGCTAGCCAGAAGAAACCCGACAGAATCATGAAAAAGGTTGATTTCCCTGGAGTGGCTTCTGAACTGCGAAATACAAACTGGGTACCCGTAATGGAAGCCACCGAGGTGGAAAAGGCTGTCTTTGAATTCAACCAGATTTTGGATAATGCTGTGGATAGACACACGACTTTGAAGCGGGTCAGTAGATCAAAACTTATCCTTAAACCATGGATAACACCAGGTTTGATGAGATGCATCAAACACCGTGACAAACTCCATCTCGAAACTCGGAAACATCCAAATGATCCAGTACATAAGCTTGTCTATAGCAGATACAGAAACTTTTGTGTGGAACTGCTTCGCAAACTTAAGTTTGCTCATGAGAGTTCTGAATTAGAAAGCAAAAAGAGTGATCCTAAAGAGCTCTGGAAAGTAATAAAGAATATTAGCAATTGTACAAAAAAAACCTCTTCAGCTTCTGAACTGACAAAAATAAAACTTGTTCCCCAAGAGTCATTGGATCATTGTAACGACTACTTTGCCAATGTGGGCGAGAATCTGGCAAGCCAACTGCTTCAAAAACAACAAAAATCACTAGGGGATGCCACTTCTGAGGTCATACTCAATGAGGTGGCTCCTGAATCCTTCTTCATGCAGCCAACGGACGTTTTCGAAGTACGTAGAATCATCGCTAATCTAAAAAACGACAGCTCCCCGGGTCATGATGGTCACACCCCAAAACTCATCAAAGAGATACGTATCGAAATCGCTGTCCCTTTGACCCATATCTTCAATATCAGTCTCTCAACGGGCATATTCCCACAGACATGGAAGCTGGCACAAGTCGTTCCGATATTCAAAAGTGGCAATAAGAAATCTCCAGAAAACTACAGATCCATATCACTCCTCGGAATATTCTCAAAAATTCTCGAAAAATTTGTGAACAGGCGTTTAGTGTCCTATCTTGAGAAATATCGGCTGACTTCGGAGAAACAATTTGGTTTCAGAAAGGAAATTTCCACTGAGGATGCCGTCGGGACTCTGATTAACCAGGTTTCTTCTTACCTTGACTCAGGGAAAAAGTGTGTTGGGGTATTTCTGGATCTTGCAAAGGCCTTTGATACCGTATCTATACCCTTGCTACTCAAAAACTTGAAACCAAAGGATTCCGAGGGCTGACTCTCGATTGGTTCAGAAGTTACCTCACAAAAAGAAGACTGCACATCAAAATTGACAATAACATCAGCCGCGAGTTGTAGTGTATGCACACCTGAACCCTACTTACATCTATAAATAGCCTCTTTATTATGATTCATGACTAAATATACAACTGTCTTTCGAACATGTGACTGTCTCATTCCACACCTAATAGGCCCATCCTTACATGGCGACCGTGCCAGGCCAGCCTACCTCTCGCGAGGTAGTGCTGTGCCGAATGGCGATTAAATAAATTCAAATAATATTTAAATAATACTTGAAGAACTTGGAAACGAGAAATATAACGAAGATAAATATATAGAGAAAAAGAACGGGATGACCTATGAAGAGACCACGACATTAGCGGATTGCAGCCAGAAGAAGACGGATAAAAAGAAGAAAGAAGATAATTATAGAAGAAAGAATATATTTACACAAGAAGAGAAAATAAAATATTACAGAAGATTTGTGCTGCCGGGTGCCGGGCGATTTCCTAAGCCTAAGTGATGTGGAAAGCCGGGCGCCGGGCGTAACCGTACGGGTCAAGTGAGGAGCAGCTGGGAGATGTACGGTTCCCAGGATGTGCTGACTCCGAGCGAGCTGCGTGCGACACGGGCGATGACGTCGTGGCGTCAATGTGTTTTTTGGACAATGGGTTTTATTATACGTATGACATGTAAGTAAATTAAATTATTTGTCGATTAGTATATTTAAGTTTTGGCTAGATTTTGTATTGTCAAAGGGTTGACGATACGATCAATATTAATATAATTATTTTTCCAAATGAAGATTGCATGAAGTAACTAAAATAGTATTATGATGAATGGCATAGAACGAAAAGTTAGTAGTACAGTATAGTCAGCAAGAGAAGTGTGAATGAACGATTGATATTATTTTTTAGGAATGGAGATATTTTTGAAAGCCGAAAAGTAAATAAGTTAGACACGAGTTATTTGGGATGAGATGATTTGACAGTATTTTTTTATTTTTGAGGAGATTTTGAAAAATCTGGGAATAATGTGATAAAAAGTGTGAAGTATGAAGTTGAAAGTTTTGTTATTTTTTTGTTTTATAACCGCTAGTATTTTTTTTTATATTGCATCATAATTCTGATTTACTCCAAATGTACAATCAAGTACATAAATGATTCAGTTGTTCATTTGACTTGGTAACAGTCAAAGTTATTCAAAAGTTAAGTATAGAAATTCAATCCAGTGTTCGCAGGCGAACCAAATATGGACATGCTACACTGCAGAAGAAACCAAATTAGATTAGAACATAACACATGTTTTGATTACAGAGAAACAGAATTGTTATTATAATAATTAGTAGTTCATGTTACCGCAGTGCGACTTGTATAGAGCGAAAGATTTTAGTTTCATGCGACTAATATGGAAGATACATAAAAGGTGATGGATGATTGATAGCGAGTTTAGGGTACCGCAGAGAGATTAAGTATGAAACCATTTTCAAGTTATAATACGGAATGAATTTGAATAGTATGGGATGTATAAATTTCATATTGTGTATGTATGTACAAAATATTTAGTATGCAAAAGAAGTTCAGCTTTAATCACAGATATACTTAAAAAAAAAAAACGTACGACGGAACCACTAACGTTAGTTTATCATAAAAGTTTGTTTAGAAATTGTACTTGCATTTATTTTACAGATTGCATTCGAGTTTATTAATAGAATTATAGTCTGACCAGCGGATATGGTCACTTCGGATTCGGATACTTCATAAAAGTGAGAAAATATTGGTTGATAGTGAGAGTTGAAAAGTATGAAAATGAAATGGAACGAAAAGTTAACCACTGATGTGAAGATTTATTTAATATTTGCAAGTTTTAAGTTATGTTATGTGAGTACGTATTACCTAAGAAAGTTATATTTTTGTTTGGATTTGGGAATGTAGATTATTGTTGTCGTTAGGAATAAAAAGTATGAATTTGAGAGAAGGTATGGAATGTGCAGGATAGGTTACTCTAGGCCACAGAGTAAGTTAGTTGGGAACACTTCGTTTGTTAAGTTTTCGAGAAAAGTAGGACTGATCATCCAATCTTTACAGAATGTCTTAAAATTCGAAGGATTCATATGGATTGAGTTTAAGTTATGTTTTTAGTGTGGTACGTGACTATTGGCGAGACCGATATGTCATTGTATTTTCAGCAAAGTCTCAAAGGTACAAGGTACAAGGCACGAATCCTTCGCTTCGATCATGACGTGAACGAGTTTCCTTTGTGAGAACGTGGGATATCGATGACCTAATAAGCTCGCGAGCAGGCTCAGGCAGGTAGACCTGGAGCCAGGTACTAGTAGTATATGTATTTAAGTATTGTTATAATAATAAAAGTACCATAAGACGTCTATAAATAAATAAATAATAAAAGTACCTATAAAAGTGCACTCACTATAATGTGAAATAACATGGGATCCGGATACCCCTAAAAAGTACCTATATGAAGTGGAAGAGAAATAAAATAGAGACTTTGATTGATAGCGATTGTTTATGAAAAGCGAGTATATTCTTGATAGTTTTGATTTATATTTTTATAAGATGTGACGATTTTCTTTTGAGATGGAAGTAGGTATGTAATGGATAAAGAAATAAAAAGTTGATAGTGATTACGGAATAAGTTTTGACAAAGTAAATAAATGCGTGAAGAAAGGAAAGAGATTTAGAAGAAATGAGAAACGTGGAATTTTGAAATTGCAACTGATTAATTGTTATAATTTTGTGTAAAAGTTCAATGTGTTAAAAATAAAACGTTCTCATGTTTGATGAAGGATTGAGAAATATGTACTTTTGTTTTGCGTTTCATTTATTTTATGATTTTGTGTTATTTTGTTTAAATGTATAAAATTCGTTCATGTCGTCAACCCTACCCCTAAAACAGATAGATATTTTAGTTTCGTGTATTTACTTGTGTATGTACTTATTCGTTTATTTCGTGTATTCAAAATTAGTTTTAGAAAATACATAACCTGATGTTCTTATGTAATCATTATCAATGTACTTTAATGAAGTTGTTTAAAAATAGGTGTTAAAAAGGGGTGAGAAATAGTAATAAATGGTTATAGTTGATTTTGATAGTATTGAAAAAATTGTATCCAGCAAACAAAAATATAAAAGGTTTTCATTTGTTATATTTTTTACAGATTTTAAATTTTCAATTGATATTTTACACAGGTGATTTATTTTATTGTTATTTTTACAGAAATTAGTTACTTATTAGATTGTTGTTTTGATGTTATTAGATCTAAATTGTTAAATGTCATAAAAATTATATGCATATTTTTTACTTTCAAAAAAGGGGGAAGGTGTAGTGTATGCACACCTGAACCCTACTTACATCTATAAATAGCCTCTTTATTATGATTCATGACTAAATATACAACTGTCTTTCGAACATGTGACTGTCTCATTCCACACCTAATAGGCCCATCCTTACAAGTTGCCAATTAATTTCGGCATACCACAGGGAAGCGTGCTTGGCCCCACCCTCTTCATCATATACATCAATGATATCCATAAGGCTTCACCCCCAGACGCAAACATCCTCTGCTACGCTGATGACACCGTCGCCATTTTCAATGCAGACACTTGGGAGGATGTTCTAAAAAAGGGAGAACTAGGATTGTCAAGTCTTGCTGAATGGCTGAATACCAATCTCCTTACACTTAACGGCCAAAAAACAAAATATATGTGTTTCCACAAAACTCGAGCATCAGAGCCTAACTTTTGTACTCGTATGCGGATTCACTCTTTCTGTAACCCGATGTCATGCAAGTGTGAGGAGATAGACCGTGCTGAAACCTTCAAATACTTGGGTGTCATCATCGACCAGAAACTTTCCTTTAAAGCGCATATCGCCGACACAGCTAAAAGAGTTAGGAAACTTATACTTATATATGTCATGCGTGCGTTACGTAACTCGGCCTGCAAGCGTGTCCTTCGGCTGGTCTATGTGGCTCTGTGCGACTCAATACTGAGCTACTGCATAACAGTCTGGGGAGGATCTGGCGTGACTGCCATGCTGAAACTAGAGAGAGCTCAGCGATCGGTTATAAAAGTCATGCTTAAAAAAACATACAGATTCCCCACTGCTGCTCTGTTTGCTGAAGCGGACCTACTCAGCGTACGGCAAATCTTTATTCTAAAAACCTTTACTCATATGCACGGTAAGACACTACACAGTATCAACTATGAAGACCTGTTGAATAAAAGAATCTTCCGTGTTCCGCATACGGCAGCCAAAACATCATTTGCCCGTCGTCTCCCCAACTTCATGATGCCGTACGTCTACAATAAAGTTCTCAGACACTGCGACATAAAGCACTGTACAGTGAGAGCTTCTAAGCTCGTTATACTTAAGTGGTTGAAATCGCATACATATCAAGAAACAGAAGATTTTCTGAAAATAATCATATAATCCTGTCCCTCCTTTCCCTTTATTAAATTTATGTATTTCTATTTAGTATCCTTTTAACTTTAACTCCAATTTTATAAAATTCTTGATTTAAGTAATTTATTAATAAGCTTAATTTAATATCTGCTAAACAGTAAATAGTTTATATAAACTCATGCCGTCAGTCAATGCTTTGTTGTAATTCCTATGCCAAAGAACTGGGCTCTCACGATACAGGTCTAACCTAGTGTGAGGGCCACCGGTAATCTTTACTACCTTTTTGATTCCTTAGAAACTACTTATTTTATTATGTGAATCTGTAAACTCTTTTGTGAAATAAATAATTATCTTATCTTATCTTAAACAATCATGCCAATGTCAACTGAAAAAAATGCAATATAAACAATATAACCCTTCAGCGGAAAAGTTTATTCGACAGCTGAAGGGTTATTTATACCCTTCAGCTGTCGAATAAACTTTTCCGCACAGGACGAAATGAAATGAAATTTTACTAATATTCAATACGCGAAACAGCGTCTAAGGGAGGAAAAAAAACGCAAAACAAATAAACCGAAATAACGAGAAAGGGTACATATTGTTACGCCGGTAGGTTAGGTCAAAAACTTTGAACGTCAATTTCAGTGCTTTAGAGGCGTTTTCAGCAGGCTGAAAAGTCATTTCAGGCCGTTTCAGAAGTTACTCGATCACATATCTAAAGATCGAAATTTCACCCAAGTTGCCGTCGTTTTCAGGCGCCTGAAACATGTTTTCAGTCCGTTTCAGGGCACCCTCTATCAGATGACGCCATAACCTGAAAACCCGTTTTCAGGCGTTTTCAGGACCCCTTATGGGCCTCTGAAGCACAAATCGTTATATGGCGAAATATCCGGTAGGAGTGACAGAGATAGCACTACTAGAAAGAGATAGCTATACTCGGAACATTCGAGAAGTGTGTGACAGAGATAGCACTACTAGAAAGAGATAGCTATACTCGGAACATTCGAGAAGGGATCACTCCCTTCTCGAATGTTCCCACTCTCTCTAATGGTGACAGAGAGAGTGCACCATTAGAGAGAGACATATATGGTCTCGAATGTAATCGGCCCGCACGCTGGTCCTTACTAGAATATTCGCGATATGTGTGGACAATGTGTCCAGAGCGGCTCCGCGGGATATAAAAGGCGCCGACGGCCGGCGCGAGTTAGTTACATTTTAACTGCGATCGAGTGCTAGTACAAGGATAATCGGAGAGAAAGACTCTTCGTGTGAATAGTGAGTGCATAATTAGTGAAATAGTGTGAGTGTTTTATTTAGTGGATTAATTCGTGTTTTTCTATCAAATACGAACCCCCACGCTCGTAAAAATATTAAACTACAATTGACTTACCATTCTGTTCCCTAACGCTGTTCCCTGTTCTGGTGCTAACAACGGGTAAATAGGGTCTACAATAATGAAAACACGGGATATGTTGAGGGATAAATTAAATAACAGGCACTAGAAACACAACACTTTTTCATTTACATTAAATAATATAAATCACATAGAATTGGCACATTTCAACACTCGCGGTAGATGCAATGTCGAACTGCGGCGTAGACAGCATGCGAGCAACAGACCACCAGACTCGTCAGAAAGCTGAAACCCAAGGAAATGTAAATAATAAAGCGACCGATAGGTCACCATTCCCACACGAACAAAAAAAAGGTTTTAAGTAGTAAATTTCATAACTTCACACATTAAACATCAAGGAAAAAAAAACAGGGTACTTACCATACTGTTTCAGGCGCCAAATTTGTAGTGATAAATAAGTAATTAAAAACATTCACTGACAAAAACACGTACAGTTTATTTTAATAGTAAAACCAAAAGTTTACAAGAAAATATTGAATGACAACCGTGTCCAAGACCGAAAATTAAACAAGAAAAGAGATAAATAACTGAAACTGTCTATGTCGCAAATGAACACCGAAATTGCTTTTGACGCTGTATGCACACTTTGATCAGGACTTGACGTGGAGATGAAATGATTGTATGAGGAGGATATGAAGTGCGTATGGAATGGATGAGGGGTTAAATGAACGATTGCCCAAAAGTATGCCGAAAATATCTTTGACGGTGGCGTACAAATGCCTTTAGGAATTTAGATGAAATTAATGAACAGACGACCTAATCCTGTTCAAAGATATAAAGTTGTCGAAAGAGTGAAGCTGCGCGAAATTAAAATTGAAATAAATATGACAGTTCAATTAAACAAAAAAAATGGATTGGGTCAAAAAAAATACGGGATCTCCTGATGGGGCGTTCAAGTTCCTCCTTCACGTACGCCTGCCTGCCTGCGTCTGCCTGCTCCAAAGCACGCCTTGGTGAGGCCTACGCGTCCGCGGTGTTGGTTTCGAAAAATTGCGCAGCTCTCCACCAAAAGCTACAAATAAGATATAACAATAAGTACCAGAATAACGCTAACACGACCAAAATGCCACCACGGAATATAAACACCAAATACATACCCAGATCGCTTCCAACGTCTGGCCTTTGAGTTCAGATGAAATAATGGGAAAATATCAGGAAAACATCAGGAAAATTTTAGGCGGGCATCAATTCTCGCCCAAGGACAATTCTTCCTGTGTCAAGGCTGCCCAAAACACATTACACAGCTCCTCACAACGCGAACAAAACTGGTCAAACGAGAAAAATGTGCACCAAAATGCTTACGACTCCAACAGCTCAATGAAAAATGATTTTTTTCCAGTCCTGCCAAAACTGACAACTACCAATAAGAATCTAGAATCTTTCGAACTTTCAATTTCGCATAAACTTATAAAACATCAACCAGCCTGTATAACAATAAAATGGAAATAAAAATTAACATAACAAAGGAGTCTTAAATCGACGTCTGCGAGTTCACGCTGCAGTACCTACCTACGAAGTAATATCTACCTATGCGTTAATACCTTCCTAAGTGGCGTGCACAAGCTTAGAATTCTTACACCGGCGCATCGAACGGCGACTTTCCGCGGAAGTTTCAGATTTGCGGCATCTAAGTATTGGAATGATATTCCCCCTCCAGTCCGTGAAGCGGCTAGTTGGTGTGCCTTTGGGCGGAAACTCAGGGCACATTTGCTTGATCAGCAGAGACTACTCCTCCCCCCCGTACCAACTTCACGCCGCAATAAGACTTGAGTCTGTGGTCGCTCATTGCCAGTGGGACCAAAAACCCAACACTTAAATTTATTACAAATTACAAAAATTACAAAATTATTGAAAAGATAGATTAAAAAGCGCGGGCCATGTTTATTTATTTAACTTTTCGTATGTATCATATACAACAGCCATATCTGTATTTACCATTATTGTAACCTATTTTTTATATTTATGTATTTATGGATTGTACCACGCCACGTCTGGGACGCTCGCGAGGTAACACTTGGCGCTGACTGAAAATCAGCGTTGAAGGCCTGGCCTTCAACAAAATGCTGAGTCAGACGCCATTTATAATGACAGTGGCACACTACGACTGTCATTTCATTTTATTATATGTGTCATTGTTATTTTTCATCTCTGTGTTTTGTTTCTTTGTTGTAATTGTAGTGTGTTCACTGTCTTTATAATAAATGTTTCTTTCTTTCTTTCTTTCTTTCTTTCTTTCTTTCTTAAGTAGTAATCAAGAAAGAGAAAAATTAAACCTAGATCGAAAGAGTTAGCCAAAGAGAACTGATTTGGTCACTCGTGAGAGTGAGTTTTAAAATTTAGAGAGATAGAAAAAAATGTGTAAAATAAAAAACTGAGCGCCACAACTGTTACGTTACGAAAGGTTGGGGTGTATAACCCCCCGTAACGGAAGCCTAATAATAAGCATAATGAAGATAATATTGAGGCAGATCCTGAAGAAATGAAGGAGAAAATAGAGTAAGTTCTTTTTCATTTATTCACAGGTTTTTTAATTGACCTACCTGCCTAACCATATATATAAAAGTTTAGAAACTGACACCTAAGCGTCTTGAAAGTTGGTGCTGAGCAACGCCGGTAGGTAGGAACGTCGGCGGTTGATCCGCGTTATGGATTGGAGACGGTGTGTACAGCGTTTAGCGGTGATCAGGGCCGTTTAGCGGTGGTCAGGCCTGTCTAGCCGTGGTCAGGGCTGTATAGTGAAGGCCAGGACGCTGATTCTTTGACACTGACTTCGTTTTTGCAAACACGGCGCACACTATATTTCTTGAGAGATATGGCAGGACTACTTCTTCGAAAGAGGATCTGTTCTTCAACATTACCAGGGCCCGGGCCCGAGTATCTGGCCTCTTAATTATTCTCACTTCAGAGAGTTTCAGAGACAGACCATTCTTTTGGTTTTTATCTCTGGGGAAAACTCTGGTCGATTCCAATATTCTAAACTTCAAACATGATTTTGAATTCGACGTTTTTCATCCCAAGGGGCTAGCAAAAACCATAGACAAAGACTATATGAAGCGTATAAAAAACATAGTCATAAACTAATTTGAAGACAAAAATAATAACATTCTGTCAAAAATGTAAACAACCCATTTTCATATTTATTCCTTGGAACAACAAGAAATCAAGTCCAATACATCAGTTGTATGCAAGGCTGGACAATCTATCAGACGATATTACTTGAGTGCAAACTTCAGGTCCTTTAAAACGTGAGAATGATGTCATTTGAATTTTCAAACTTTGTCTGAATTTGGTGGGTCGTTTTAGGGTACAGCGGTTATTGTAGATTAAAACTTATATTCTTTCTACGTCGTACTTACTTGAGTTTTCTGCTGTAGATATCTTGGTGGCTGTTAAGGTAATTGGGGACTTTGGCATGTGGTGGGTTGGTTATCAATTTATCATTTCATAATCAACTTTCAATCAAGGATAAGTGCTTGTCTGCGTGATCCGCAGTAGTATTGTACTAGGGCGCGGCCTTTGTGAAGCTGGCAATATTATTTTTGTGGTTCGATTAGTTCTGCATGGCCTGACCAGACCAATCAGAGGCTCGCTTTCATGAAAACGTACTTTTGTGAATTAACTTGGCGGGTTTCGAGTCCCGGATGCACACTTATCCGTATATATATCATCAGAAGGCAGCTCTGGTCTTAACCCGCTGAGTTTTCTAGTGTAGCTAAGTAAATATTTAAGCTTGCTGTCTTACCCGGTGGAAACCATCAGAGCTAAGTGTAATTGCAAACAGAGACTAGTAAGAGTGATATTTAATTGTGAAAAGATTGGATTACGTGTTTACTCTGGGTGAGCAAGCCCCCGTAACGGAAGCCTAATGAAGAAAATTTGAGAGCCTAAAGAAAATTAAAGAAAGAAATTTAGAATAACTCCTATTTTAGGCGACGTTGCGTAGGTCGGGCGTTGCGTATTTTAGTGGCCATTAGACGACTACCAGTAGCTCGCAGACGTGGGCAGTTGGGCCCCAAAGGCAAGAAGACTGGAGGGCACGGAAGCGCAGCACCGGCCAGGAGTCACCGGCAGGTACTTGAGTACCAGTGGCCAGAAAACTCTGGCGGGCTAGGCTATGCAGCAGTGGCAATGCTTATGCCCTCTGGCTCTCTGTAAAAAAAAATGGCAGTTACTTTCTCTGTGTGTTTGTGTCGTCTCCGTACCGTATTTATCATTATGTGTCATGATGAGGCCGGCCAGATCGTGAAAACATGACTTTTTTAAATGATTTGTGTTATACACGTCACCAAACTAACAAGAAGACTGTTCGATGGCTTACAGCAGTGTTTCGCCCAAAAATATTTCTTCTTTCAATAAAAACTTCCAACTAGCCATGGTTGGCCAGAACACGAAGTTATCAAGTTTATGATCTGGTCATGCACGAAATCTTTAGAAATATGATATCCCTATGAAATTACATAAGTTATCCAGCGGGGTAATGAAAACATGATTTTTAGGGACATTTGGACTATGTGTCTTCTTTATGGATGGACATGGTTGTGATATCCCACTTAAAACGCGTAATAAAATCATAATGGTCTACGTCTACTTCTGACGTCTCGGGAACGGAAGTGACTTTTCTACAAAACCTTAATTCTCGTCCACAAGTAGAAGTGTTTAATATTTATGCGTCGGAAACGCACCGGTTTTTTGTTGCGCGAATCGATCGCGAGTAATCGAGACATCACTAGCGAAAACGGCACTAGCAGCTGTCACTCGTACCGGAACGAGATGTAAAATTGGAGGTTATCTTTCTCTTGGTCTTTCTCGTCGGTGAGAACAAACATGTAGGCTCGGGCCTCGTGTCATTGATGGTATTTCGGTGTACCAATTACTAAATACAGGCGTCGGGCCTGGTTGGAGTGTTAATCATCTACATCGTCGGGAAATAAGTAGATTCGCGTCAGCGGCCAAGTGATCCCTGTTGATTGGACATCGTCGCATCGGTAGCGGCGACTCCACGGTCACGGCAGGCAGCACGCCGGCGACAGCGTCGGCAGCAACGATAGGTTTCGATTCACTCCATATCCTATCCCAAACTGTGCCCTTTTCCCGTATTCCCGTCTCGAATCGAGCTTTCGATTTCCTGCCTACGGAGACAAGGTCAGTAACCAATTTCATCACTTCTTTTCTCTCACGTGGCAAAGGCACAACCCCTCAGGATTCCACGCCGTTCGGCGAGGCGTGGAATCAATCAAGAAGTATTACAAAAAACAAGAAACCCGTCTGCGAATAGGCCATTATTTCCGATGATCAGTTTTCTTGGAGTTTTTTTTCTGTTCCCATATTTAGACACGAGTGCAGATATCTGGCGGAGGCTTAGTATCAGATCATGAAAGTTCATGATCTGATACCCTTATTCTACTGGCATAGCTTGGCTTCGTGCTTTGAAAGGTTGAAGTGATTCGGTGATCAACCACGTCGCGTTCGGATAGCGCCCTTGTGTCGGCAAGCATCACGACGGCTACCACAGCGGGCTGCGACGAGAGTAAGATTCGACTCCCCTCGCCCCCCACCCTGGTGTTCCTCATCCCGTATTCCTGCCTCGAATTGAGCCTTCGAATACCAGTGGACGGCGTCAAGGTCAGTACTGCTTTGTGACATTCCACTGAAAAACAACCCTACCAAGATTCCACGCCCTGTCGGTTGAGGCGTGGAATTTACCAACGGGATTATTTTATCAATTTTATTAATGGGTCTTTCTTTATGCATATCATGTGATATGATTTGACGTTTGTTTTGAGGTAAACGCTGTTTTTTTTGTGGTTACACGGAATTTGTAATGTATTGCACTAAATGGGTGCCATTTTTGAAATGTTATTACGTGGCTAGATGTGCAGTGCCGATAAATGTTATGTTACAACCTATTGTGTTACCTCATCTAGGCAGAATGTTGTATTTGTACAAGAACTCATCAAAAATGGCATGCATATATATAAGATTAGTAGGTTATTGAGCTGTGTAGTGCACTCCGTACTAGTGCAAGACTGTATGACGACAGAGCATTGTTCTTCTCACAGAACGAACAAGTAGAGGAATTGTCTAGTTTCACAACATAGGTATTAAAAGTAGCAAAGTGCGATGAAAAGTAAGTAAAGTTAGCCTAACTATCAAAAGAATAAAGTATATTAAATGGTATATATACATATTTATATTATATCAAACTCATTATATGACATTGCAATAATAGTGTTGTATATTATCTATAGTAGATTGTTCAAATACGTGTAATTCATATATAGTATTTAGGTAAATTCATATATCCAGAATTTCAGAGCAGGAGTAGGTATTATATTCTTTGATTGTTAAGATAATTGCTAATTTTACTATAGAGAATTGCAGCATGGGAATGGCATTGAACTTAAGTTTTCTTATATTATCAAGCGGAACACTTCTCGAGCAAGTCCAAACTGTACTTGTCTGTTGGTTATTCAGGAATATTTATCATTGAAACTATAGGTTTGTGATAACTGAAATAAGAAACATAAGTTTGCGACTTAATATCCTCTAAATACCTAGAAAATACCGCGTCAATGGTGGTCCCATATTTTGTTGTGGACTCTTGTGGATCATTATTCATTTTCAAATTCAATGTTTTTGATAGAAAAGTTGTCAACCGCTCTGATTTTTTATCAGCGAAGTTAATGTTGGAATGTGGGGAATTTTATTACCATTTGTACCAAGTATTTTCGTCCCTTCTTCAGTGTACTCCAGTAAAGTGCGATGAATAAAATGCTCTACCTCGTCCAATTTTGGATTCGGAGAAATGTAAATTGCAACCATAACTATTTGTAGGCCATTTCTAAGTTTGCATAAGCACGCACAAATATCTCCAACAACTGAGCGCCTAACATTAACATCGCTAACGTGTGCAATATTTATTTCAATATTCGGAGTCATAATATTAGTAATATCATTTTTATTTTGGTAAATAGCTACCCCACCTTTTGGAACAGTATCTCGTTTGAACTGAGCAATACAATTAAAATTAGGTATTTCAATCGGATTATCATGCGTCTTGCAAGTCTCGGTAAGAAGTAACACATTTGTTTGTCTCGTAACTGAATCTTGTAAATCGTATTTATGACTATTTAGACTTTGGCAGTTGAAAGTCATTATTGAAATGCCATTTCTATTACTAATGAAATCTAATACACTTTGAGCTATCGTCTGAACACTATTTAAAGACAGTCTTTTGAATTCTTGCAACAAAGATGCAGTCGATGCAACTTGCTTTCGATTATGATAAAACTTGAATGTAGAATTATCGTTTTTTGTCGTGATATACAATTTTTCAATATTAGTCACCCGAGAGAGCGCAACATAAACGAGTTCCTGAGAATGTGCTTTACTATACTCATATACTATTTCGTCAAAATTTCCACCTTGCGACTTATGTATAGTTAGAGCAAGAGCTGAAGTTAATGGAAAATGTTTGCGTTTGGCTATACATTTTCTATCCGATGTTAATGAAATATTTGCTGTTCGTAATTCAATGGGAACAGCGAGATTGCCAACTCTGTTTTGCACTGCTAGAGCGGCTGCTTTTTGCCTTTTTTTCCTACCCACTTTATCTGAACCACAAAATTCCAGCCAAACTCTTATTAATGTGTTACTTTCATCAAATTCTAGATGTACCAATTTCCCAACAGCACCATTGCACAAACCATCAGTAACGTCGATGTTAGTTGTAATAACATAATGCTTTCCAACGACAAAAGTAATGTGATAAGGCAGTCCTCCAGTGTCAATAACAGATTTTTTATGTAATTTAAGTCTAAAATTAGCTTCTTGCTCAGCACTTTTAGCGCCAATAATGACGTCTACGGACGTTGAAAGAACTTTGTTTTCACATTGGCTCAAAATCAAATTGTTATAGGCGGCAACATCTTCATTTAAAAAAAATAAACGAACTCCATCAGGACATAATGTAGCAACATCCTCTTTTTTGAAAAATCTCGATTCAATAAGTTGAAACTCATGCTCATATAGTACATCTCCATTACCTATTTTTGTCAAAACTTGTGAAAATGCAACATTAGCGTGTTTCATTACTGTGGTGAGTTGATAAAATTTTAATTTTCTCCATAAATGCAGTCCAATCATGCTCGTTCTGATTGTCTTGTGAATTGGTGTCGATCTTACTGGTGGCAATTGCCGTAAATCTCCGATCAAAATAACATCTATACTTCCGAAATCTGTGTTTTTGCCTGTTATTTGTTTTAGACGATTATCAATTTTATGTAGAAGTTCTGCACTAACCATGCTAATTTCATCAATGATCAGTACTCTGACATATCTGAAGAGAGATCTATACAATTGCAACGTTTCTGATGACAGAGGCAAACCTTTTGAAAGAGAAATTTTGAGCGCTGTATGAACAGTTGTACCGTCAATAGCCACGGCAGCTTTGCCGGTTGAAGCACATGTAATATAGGCATTGCAGTAACCATCATTATCAGTGAACCTATTGTAAATTTCCATAATCAGTTTGATAACGAATGATTTTCCCGTACCTGCTGGTCCCGTAAAAAAAATTTGAAACGGTTCTTGAATTGAAGTTTGTAAATGATGAATTATAGTCATAAGAATACCTCTTTGTTGATCATTGGCCATCCGCATTAAATTATAGAATTGTTGATAATCCATTAAATTTTCTCTTTTTTTAGCTACAGCGCCAAGTTTATGCAGAGATGCATTTTGTAAATCAACGTTAGCAGTTGAGTTTGGATCACGTAGCAATAAGTCATAAGGATCTCTTTCATGCAATATATCAACCGCTCTTAATAATTCTTTGTCTTTTTATTCTTCATCGTTTTCTCGGCACAACTGTCTACGAATTTCTAAAGTTTTCTCTATGTCCAAATTTGATTCAAATTCTTTCCTACGTTCTAATATCGTATCTTTGTTGTCCTCGTATATTTGAATGAACTTATTTTCAGCAATAATATCATTTTCTTCACTTTGAAAAGGAACATGCAACAGAACCATCTCACGCCTATAATCGTTGTAATTGTCAGCCATATGTCGTAGTTCCTGTATCTTATTATTCTTGCAGTATCTCTTTTAGTGTAAGTCCCTTTTGTATTTAGGTAATATTTTGCAATAAATTGTGCTAACGTAACATCGCGGAGTTCTTCAGGTCTTTTCTCATATTTATCAAGCCAATCTCTTTCCAGATGTTCGTACAATCATCATCTAAAGCTTCAAGCTCCTTCATAGATTTTCTAATTGTTGCGCGTTCAGTAGGAAATACCGTTGGAATGTAGACTGACACCACCGATGACTTAGCCATAGGTTCTCTTAATAAATACCAAGCAGCTTCTTGTGCCGGCATTTCAACAGACTGAAGTATGTCAATACTCATTTTTTTCGTGATATCGACAATGTCGAATTCTGGATGCTCGTCCATTATGTCAATTATTTGTCTTTGCAAATTAGTAATTTGCAAAGACAAATAATTGACATCCCTCTATTATGCTTATTGACATATTCAACAACATATGTTGCACAAGCATATTCATCTAGTATATTCTAAAATTCCGTGTTGGATTTCAAATGATGTAATACGAATGGATTGAAAGTGTTGTGCCATTTTTCTGTTGGTGTCCTTTTATAGAATAATTTTGGTCTACTGATACCAGCACGAATAATATTGTAATAATGATCATCAGAAATAATACCATTATGCGAGTAAAATTCATCAAATTCCGTGTAGTCAATATTTTCGAGATTATTTTTTATAAATTTAAATCGTTCCTTATATTCTTTGAAAAGTGCTTCTGAGTAATCGGGATCAGTGTTTTTCATAGGTATCAAATTAATAGATTTTTGTTGGCATAAAAGGTGCACCAAATCGACATTCTTGTTTTTTATTAGGATCCATTTTTTATAACACGTGAATGTGTGTTTGTGTGTTACTAGTTTTATATTTCCAGACGCCTCTGACGCTGACACAGAAACTAATTCGTCGATTAATTTAATTACTTCGGGATCATTGCTTAATAAATCATCAGGAACATTGTCCAACCACATGTCCAACCACAACCAATATGAGCATGTGGGCTACCACGATGTTGAAATTCTATTCTTTTGAAATAATGTATTACTCTATATTTTCCGAATGGACTTCTTTTCTTTGATTGCAAAATCTTTAACAGACAATTTACCATTTTATTAAAATAGATAGCACAAGTTACGGCATCTTCATTCACAAGTTGAGCTTTATGCACATAACTCATTTCTGCTAAAAACTCATCTGAAATTTCCGTTCCCTCGTTTTTCAATTTGTACAATAATTTCAACAAATTTTCCCAGCCAGTTTCATTGGCGCTGAGAGTCATAAAAGCAGTTGGTGGCCCTAATTACCTGATCATTGCAAAAACATCTGCATCAGCAGAATTTGGTATGCAGCGAAGAAATGCGAGATTTGTTTCTAAACAATTATTTATATATTCTTCAGATTGAATGGTCTCTTTCGTAATTGAAGTACCTTGTCCAACATGCTTAAACGCAACGTTGACACATTTACTAACTCTCAACCTCATGATCTTAGCAGCGATGTATAAAAGGTGTTGTGGGTCAGTAGCACGCCTATCAGTACGCCGAAGTTCGCTGGTAGCTTGCATAAATGGAGTAACAATAACACCATCTCTGTATGTTCGAAACTGACCGCCGTAGATTGTCGGAAAAGATAGTTCTTCCGCATGTTCATCCATTAAAATACTGATTGGCCTGTTATATTCACCGGGTGCTATACTCAAAAAATAATCATCATTCTACAAAAGAGTTTGTTGCTGCGCAACTAAATTGTCTTCAATTGGCACATGTTCACTTATTTCATCCATATTCAATTGCGAAGTACGTTCATTGCCGGAAAAAAAAGATTCATCGATTTTAATGTCATGATAAATATAAAGAGGCATAGATACTAAATACGACAACCACTCTTTAATATGGCTCTTATTTATAAGCCCGTGGACATAACTAGTTTTGTGAATCAACTTCTTTTTCAAATGCACATAAAAGCAATGGTCATCTTCAATGTTTCTTGGCAATTGTTTCACCATTGTATTAACTTCAACAGGTACATTAATTATCTAGCCATAAATACCGTACTGACCATTAACGTGTCTCAGTCTACGAATCTGCATGAACGGTATTCTCGGGGAAATCAACCGTTGCTCGATAAGGTTTAACGTTGGTAAATGTGATGGAATTTTCGGATATGCAAAACCATTGTAGGTTGACATGAGAGGAATTTTTTCTTTTCCCAAAGATGTATAACACGTAGAGCAGACTTGAATAATTTCACCAGGTTTGTAATTATAAAAAAATCAAATTCGTATTATCAAGATATAGAAAGAAAAATACAAAGTGAATAATTAAAAAATAAAATTACCTGCAGTATTGTTTTCAAAATACTTTCATGTTTACTGGTCGACTTTTTCAAGTCTCCTTTCCACCATAGTCTATCGCAAAAAATACAAGAATGACCGAATGAATTACTCGTAAATTCTTTATAAAAATCAATATGACTTGTACTGCGTTTACGATAATTTGTATAAACTGGAATAGTACCATCATCAATAAAATCCATAGTATTTTCACCAATTCGATCTTCTCTATCAATCTCAATTTCATTTTCATGATTGTTATGGTTATCTTCGGTAGGATCTTCATCATAATTATCACGCAATAGTTCAATATTGGCATCAACATGAGCTTCATTTTGGGTAGCGTCTTGTACTGTCTCCAATAAATCTGATACTTCATAAAAAGGTGTGAAATGTTGTTCACGAAGATGAAGATGAATCCAGTTTTGTGTATCATTCGCTTTAAAATGACAAAAGATAGTGTCTTCATTCGTTGTAGTTATGTTGTAAAAACAATAATGTACACAAATATTTTGATTGTAAATTTTTTGAGAAAAAGTACAAACAATCCAAATCTCCGTAATCATTACTGCTTGATAGAATGTTATATGTTTCTTGCGGATTGTGGCAGGAGTTTAAATAGGGTGAATCGCGTAACTGATTTCTCAAGTCACAACTCTCAATTTGAAGTTGCAAAACACTTATGAGCGAGTGGAATAGACAATTACCATCGCCAGGAATTCCTGTGTTTCTGTGTAGAATAACTTCGGGAGTAATGCATTCATTACGCTGTTCATAAATATGAAGTTGTTGGCTGTGAAATTGATTTTCTTGTAGCGTTACATTTTCTATATTTTCAACAGCGCTACTTTGCACGATATTCTCTTCATTACTGCACAATTTTCGTCTTTTTCTGTAAAAAAAATGATGAAATCGTTAAATTAAATAATATTGAAGCATATATTACAATTTGTTTTTAAATAAATAAATAAAAAAATATTATTATTAAATCAAATTACATATCCATGTAAGATTTTTCTGCATTATGTTGACGAAATTTCCTTTGACGTTCAGCATTTAATTTTGGTACTGTTTCTTTTTTTTAATTATTTTTTCTTCATTTTTCTTCAAATCTTTCTGACGCTGATAATATGCCCTTTGACGTGCATTAGTTTTTTTTTTCTTTTTAGCTCTTCGCTTTTCTTCTCTATAAAACGAAAATATCAAGGTATAAATAATAGGTATAAATAATTAGGTATAAATAGTGTAATGACACACCAAAACAAAATTATTCATTTAAAAAAAAAAAAACGATATTAAGAAGTGATTATCGAATTTCGCGCGATGTACATTTATATAGATATAATATCATATATACTTTCTCTGCGCGGCATTCATGTGCATTATCTATACACCAAAAACAAAGGTACTGAATAGTACACGTGCTTGGTTCGATGGCTTCTGTTATATACATAATGAAGAATGAATTTATTTATATATATATGAATCTAAATTGAGAATTTAAACTATACGCGTGTGTGTGTTTGTGTGTATAAAAGAGGGCTACTTTTAATATCGCTCATTTTAATATCAAAAATTTAGGTTATCTTTATAGCAGTATTATATTTTCAATTCAAAATTAATACTGCATTTGTGATAATAATAAAATGTATGTATATAGAGTACTCACTCATTTTCTTTCACTATTTTTTCGTGACTTTCTTCATTAATAATAAATGCACTTTGTTCATTCATATTCAAAACACTTTATACACAAATTTTACAAGTACAGCTTTTCACTGTTGTACATAAATACCTATATACTTTCTCATAAACAGCTGCTTATGTATTCGTCCGATTTCGGAGCAGCTCGTCTCGATTAGTGCGAGCTTCGTAGAGTCGTACAATACGTCTAGTTGCATGCACACCGTGTCGAAGACTGCCGAAAAGAAACGACGTTAGACAATGCACGGCCTTCAAGCCACACCTCCGTGCCCGTCGGAGTGGGGAGCGTGAGGTTTTTTTTCGTTACGGAATTTCTGGATTCGGTCCCCGCGCTCAAGGCCCTCGATAGAAGCAGTGACGCTCCGTCTGGCGCGAGTAATTGACACGCTTACGCATAGCTAGTCAAAAATTTTAATCAAAACAACGTAAAAATCGTGCTTTTTTACAAACAAAGTTGATAATCTAAAACTTAAACTGAAATGAATTAAAATTAGTCATTAATCATACAAATGTGAAGTGAAAAAGTGGTGGTTTATCCAAATTATGGTCTTGAAGTGACGGTTAAACTGCTGTTTGTTGTGACTGCAATACGAGTTTGATGACACATCATAAGTGATCGACCTTGAAAAGCTGTCTTTTCTCAGGCAACACTAGATGCTCAAATTGGCGACACCCAATAACATCCGCAGTGGCTCGATCGGCTAGCGGGCTGACTCAATACGTCGTCGCTAAGCGAAGTACCCCGGGTTCGAGACCTAGTTAAATAAATAATTTTTGTTTCTTGATATTCAAATAATAAACTCCTCCAAGCCACAGGCGCAAGAAAAAATGCAGAACTTTCTCGAAAACATCACATTTCGACGCCCACGTAACAATTCAGAGTCTGACGTTAACAACAGTCACATCAGGGAACGGACGTTGGACGACACAACAAATAGCTTGCCAAACATATCGGACGACGACGATGCCAGCGAACAGTTGAAGCAAATGAGAGAGAAGATTGAAAACTTAACTCTTGAGTTGCAAAGTGCACACGAGGAAATAGCTGCCTTAAACATAGAAAATACTAAGTTGCAAACAAAAAATGATGATTTAATTAGACAAAATCAACTACTAAAAACGGTTACATCATCACCAAAATCGCAAAAGACCCCTTTAAGAACTAAGAGCCATTCAAATGCTCAATTATGTTCACATAAAAAGCTCCATCCAGAAATAGATGAAACTAAATTAACAGCAACAAATAGCGAAGTATCGGGGAAAAAACAACTACATAAAAAAAAATACAGCATCCAAAGCTCGGATAACTAGGAAAATATCTAATACTAACTTAAATTCTCTAATGCATACTCAGAAAACGCAGCATATGGAAAAACAACCAAAAACAGACCAACAAAGAAAACCCCATCTATGTGTAATTAGCGGCAGAAATAACAATGTACTACAAAATCTTGAAGACACATTTGCGAAAAAGTTTACTTTCTGTCATTTTTCGAAACCTGCAGCACAAATTAATGAACTTCTGATGGGAATAGAGACAAAAGTATGTAAACTCACGAAATAAGACTTCTGTATAATTTTGCTGGGAGAATCGGACATCAAAATGAACCAAAACTACATCAGTGTGATACAATTACTGAGAAATACCTTAAAAAAAAATCACACATACAAATGTAATCATTTGCCCGCCGACCTATATCTGTGGAGCTTTAATGTTCAACTACAGAGCTGAGCAATTTATAAATCTATTATATCTTGATGTTGAAACACACAAACACTGCTGGTTCTTAGACACAAACAAGAATTTATCATTGGACATGTTCTCTAGCTTCACGGGCAAGCTAAATAAATACGGTATGCGACAAATCATCAACGACATAAAAAAGTTTATTGAAATGGGATCAACAACTAATTTTGACCTACAAGACAAGGATTATGACCCAATAGATAATGACACAATTTTTTTTCGAGACTAGGTATCTTAATATTCTACATCAGAATATAGCCGGACTATTAAATAAAGCAGATTTACTCGTGATCAATTTAGATGAACTAGCAGACAAAAATATAAACACAGATGTGATATGTATAACGGAGCATTTTATGATGGCAGGACAGGAGTCATTCCTAAATCTTCCAAACTACACTCTGGCAGCATGCTTTAGCAGAAATGACAATAAACGAGGCGGATCATGTATTCTGGTGAACAATCAGTACAAATGAAAAGACCTACCAGATATTAAAAAAATGTCTTTAATTAACATATTCGAGTGTTGTGCAGTGGAACTAATTGACTTTAAAATTGTTATTATTTGTGTGTATAGAATTCCGAAACAAAATAATTTGAACACATTTTTTGAAAGAATTGACAAAGTGCTCCACTACATTTCTAAGCTGAAGTCCTACAATATAATATTAGCCGGAGACTTTAATATCGACATACTTAAGGATAATAACACTACTCTGGATCTAGAGTGTTTACTTTTGAATTATAATATGAAATTGGCGCTTAGACAGCCCACTCGCCCAGCTAGTAAAACCTGCATAGATAACTTTGCACATAATTATAATAAAACATGTAAAACTGAAGTGTTGGAATGTGGTTTATCGGATCACACTGCCCAAATAATAAAATTTCCAGTCAAAAAAACTTTAAAATTAAAATTCTGGCGCCAAAAGAGACGAGACTTCAGAAATGAAAATATAAAAAAAATTGTAGGGTTCGTAAAAAACTTATCGTTTTCTGACGTTTACGACGCTGCTGATCCAACATCGGCCTACAGAAACTTTATAGAGAATTTCAATTTCTTTTATAATTTGTGCTTTCCACGTAAACAGACCATAATAAAAGTATGTACTAAGCCAAAATGGATCTCACGAGGTATCAAAATATGCAGCAAAAAGAAAAAAGATTTACTTTGGAAATTTCGCTTACAACCAAATACAATGAATAAATTAAATCTTGTCAACTACACGAAATTATTAAAAAAGATTTAAAAGACCTTACAAAACGTGCTCAAAACAATCATAAAATAAAATCGTCTGTGAACAAGACGAAAACAATGTGGCAAATAATCAGTCAATCAAGACCTAAAATACCCAAAGAAACCATTGCAAAAATAAAAGTTAATGACACTTATATAACAAATCCTGCAGCCATAGCCACAGCATTTAATAACTTTTTTATTGATAAAATTAAACCAGTGTTAGGCGCTGGAAATAAAGTGACATGTAATATTAATCACCAAATGAACTCGATGTTTATGGCTCCAACTACACCCTTCGATATTTATAAAATCATAAATAACCTTAGAAACACAAATAGTGTGGGTGTGGATGACATTTCAACAAGAATAATTAAGGCTGCAAATAAATATATATGCCACCCACTAAGCCATATAGTTAATCAAAGTATATTAATGGGCATTTTCCCAAAGGATTTGAAACTAACGCTTGTTAAACTCCTATTCAAGAAAGAAAACAAAGAACTAATGGAGTTTTACAGGCCAATTGCCTTAATCTCAATAATTTCTAAAATATTTGAAAAATATTACTACAAGGAAATAAACAACTATCTAGAAAAGAATAATATTTTATGCCACGAACAAAAAGGCTTCCGTCGAAATAAAACAATCAATATGGCAGTGTACGACTTCCTAAAAAATGTTATGTGTCAAATGGACAAGATATCTCCAGTCAGTGCGATTTATTGTGATATGACACAAGCATTTGACTATGTGGACCACAATAACCTAACGAAAAAACTTGAAGCGTACGGAATTAGAGGTAATGTTTTAGATTTAATACAATCATATTTGACAGATAGACACCAAATAGCGGAGATATCAAGGCTGAACTGCAAAACAAAGAATGAAGTGTCATACAGGTCCAATTCGCGTAAAATTACTCACGGTGTGCCACAGGGAAGTGTACTGGGCCCCCTTTTATTTATTATATATATATATGACATACCAAAATCGACTAATAATCCAATATCCCTATTCGCCGATGACAGCACAGTGACTATTAAATATAAAGACGATAATTATGAATTAGATATAAACAATTCCTTGACTTCGATAATAAATTGGCTCGACAACAATAATTTAAAAATAAATCTAAAGAAAACGAATATTATGCACTTCAGCCAAAGAATTAAAAACAATGACATTAAATTAATTTTTAAAAATAATACGATAAATCAGGTTGAAACTGCAAAATTTTTGGGTTTGACAATTGACAATAAATTAAACTGGAAAGAACACACTAAAAAAATTAGTACTTCAGCATATGTTTTACATAAATTATCTCCAGTAGTCAGTACAGATGTGTTACTCACGGCGTATTACGGGCTTGTAGAATCTGCTCTTAGATTCGGAATCATATTTTGGGGTAATTCACTAATAAAGAAGTAGCATTTAAAATGCAGAAACGGTGTATACGTGCTATGTTTCATATTAGGACAACCGAGACATGTAAGCCTTTATTTACTAAGCACCGAATTCTGACACTTCCGTCATTATACATAATAGAAGTAGCTACTTTTGTGAAGACCAACCCTCATTTATTCCCACGTTTATCTGAAACAGTGACTCGTGATAGACGCGACACAGAAAGACTGCGCCTTTTTTCCTGTAAAACGGCGCTATTGAGCAAAAGCATCCTATGTATGGCGCCTATCATATTCAATAAAATACCAAAATGCTATAAACAATTAAATACTTCCCTATTTAAAAATAAGCTCAAATCATTATTAGTTGATAAATGTTATTATAGTGTAAATGACTTCCTCAATGATAAATTCCAGTTAAAGTAGTGACCGCTGTTATTATTAAAATATTATTGATGAAATTTATAAATGACATTCTCAATGACAAATTCTAATTATATTGACCACTGTAATTATTTAAATATTCTTGATGTAATTGAAATGTTAATAATTGAATTTTTATAATGCAAGTTAAATTAATGTTAGTTTTTTTTTTAACATCAGAATGGTTGAAACCGTGTCCTGACTTACCGCCACTCAAATTTGTACGCTGATAACAGTAGAACATGTTGATTCGAATTTTTCTTATTTATTATCCAAAATGCATGCTTATGTATCTTGACTGACACATGTTTTAGCAAATAAATAAATCTTTATCTTTATCTTTATCTTTAAGCTATGTAATAGCTTAATAATAATAATAATAATCATTTATTTAACAGAAAACACAATGGAAAATATAACAAGAACAATAAGCAAAGATCAGCTTATTTCTAAAAATAAACTTCTTACAGCTAACCTGTGAAAAAAATAAAAAATAGTGGTTGTGCTAGAGTACCATTAAGAGTTGAAAGAATTAAATAAATTCAATATACTACCAGATAAATCATAAGACATTCTGCTTACTTACTAGAAAATAAATTAATGGAATACAATAAATACATCGATACACATACATACTATAAGATACCCACTTTACGGAAGGGAGGAGATGCTGTTTAATTTTTTATTAAAAGTCAAAAAGGATGTGTAATACCTAATAGCGCAAAGAAGTGTATTCCACAAACGTATTGCCCTTAACCTAAACGAGTGCTGGTAAGCAACAGTGTTGTGCTGAGGAATTGACAAAAGTGTCACCCAGTGAGATCTCCGAAGACTGTCCCTAGAGAAAAGAGACTCAAAACATTCAAGAAGATATGCGGGATAGGACTTCTAAAAATTTTGAAGAAGAAGGAGAGAATGTGCATATCACGACAAAGTCGGATCGGGAGCCAGCCTAATTCCCTGCGATATTGGGACACGTGGTTGTACTTGCACCGAAGATAAACCGAATCCCGGGATTTTGGAGTCGCTCGAGTTTGTTCAGTAGATCTTCATTCGTACTAGCCCAGCAAACATCGGCGTAGTCTATTAAAGGCAGACGAAGGGTTTGATCTAGCATGATTTTAGTCTGTCTAGGCAGGAAGAACTGCAAACTCCGAAGAGAATGAAATGATGAAAAGACCCGTCTGCTGACCTTACAAACAGGGGCCGAACAGAATAATAGATTGTCAAAAACAACGGCAAGATGTTTGGCTTTCTCGCTATACTTGACAATGACAGCCATATACATATATCACGGGGGCAACGGACCCATTCTGCAACAAATTAAACTGCTAAAAAACTAAACTGTCTATTTCCTGATGTTGAAAACATTTACATTTACAGGCAACACACAGGGAAAAATGCCGATAAATTTGAAGGTCATCTGCATAGAGATGATTCGAGGAAGACAATACATCCGAGATGGAATGGATGAAAACAGAGAAGAGAAGAGGAGAAACAATGCCAACCTGCGGAAAACCTGTAGAGAGCTTGTACTCGATGCGCGGCTGGCGGTCTCTCGAGTAAGAGTCAACCAGCGAACCGAGTGTGCGAAGTGCGAAGTGCGAAGATCGTGTTTGATCGATATTATTTGGTTGTGGTTGCTAAGCAACAGATTGACAGTATATTCTGTATTTCGCCATCATAGCTTTGCGGTTTAGTGGTCCGGACTTTCGTGTTCGAAGTCGATGGTTCGAATCCCAGCGCGAAAATTTTTGTGTATACTTTTCAGCGTTTATTTGTAAGATAAGCATAATGGAACATTATTTGAGGGAAATAAATGATTTATTTCAGAATATTCTGGAAATAAGTAATTTATTTTGGAAATTTTCTTCGATTGAATTTTCCTAACATACGCGTAATAGTTTTGATAGCGTAGATCAGTTGCTTATAGACGAAATCTAGACTTCATTTTATCCAAACATTTACTGAACCATTCTGATGAAATAATTCGCTCGGCTGTTTTTTTTATTATTATTTTTTTTTTTTTTTTTCCCATGCTACTGGTGTTTGGTAGTGACGGTTGAGGTTCATTATTAACCATTGTCGTACGTTGTTGAACGTGGTTGACTCCGACGTTCTTGGCTGTTTTCGTTGTTTTTTTTTTCGATCATTGTACATAATTTCTCATTCTCACCCATTTTTTTATTTTTAGTGGGTTATTTGCTCGTACCTTCGCTTTGTTCTGGTATACTTTTAGTATCTTCGCTTTCTTTCTGCTGTTTGTGTTGTCGTTTGGAGATTTTGCCGACATGTCGGAACCCATCGACGAAGATTCTTTCCACGTTACGCCGTGCATATCTGGGCCGAGTGTAAGTCAGCCTCGTCTTCTCGGTTCTGGTGACGATTTGGAGTTTTTTTGGTACTAAACCTTCTGTTCTTCATTAAAGGCCTATGCGTCGGGGTGTCGATTGAAAAGGTCATCGACGCTCGGATTTTGCTTGTAATGTCGTAACTTAGTTTTCTTCTAAATTCAGAAAGACAAGCTGCACGTCATATTCCTTTTTTTCGCTTCTCTGTTTAGGCCTTAATTTCCTCCCATCTTTCCGCTTTTAATCATCTGTTCTTCATTATAGGCCTATGAGTCAGGGTGTCGATTGAAAAGGTCATCGACGCTCGGATTTTGCTTGTAATGTTCGTAACTTATTTTTTTTCGCTTCTCTGTTTAGGCTTTAATTTCCTCCCATCTTTCCGCTTTTAATCATTGTTCTTCATTATAGGCCTATGAGTCAGGGCGTCGATTGAAAAGGTCATCGATGCTCGGATTTTGCTTGTAACGTCGTAACTTGGTGTTACTGATGATTAATTATAGGTGTTCGTTGGCTATATTTTGGGTTCAGGTTAAACCTTCTGTTATTCATTATAGGCCTATGAGTCAGAGCCTCGATTGAAAAGGTCATCGACGCTCGGATTATGCTTGTAATGTCGTAACTTGGTGTTACTGGCGATTAATTATAGGTGTCCGTTGGCTATATTTTGGGTTTAGGTTAAACCTTCTGTTATTCATTATAGGCCTATGAGTCAGGGCGTCAATTGAGAAGGTCATCGACGGTCGGATTCTGCTTGTAATGTCGTAACCTGGTGTTGCTGGCATTTCTTTCGTTTTTTTCTCTCTCTTAGTCTAGGTTAAGGTGTGTTTTTGTCTTTTTGGTGTTTTGGTTTCTATGGCCAGGTTTTTCGTTATGTGTGGGAGGCTCAAGAGAGGAAATCAAGCGTATGTATGCTAATAACAGCCCAGATAACCAGGAAAACTAACTTTTTTCCCAAGTAAAGTTATAGCAGAGAAATATTCTTAAAACTATTTTTCCAATTAGGACTTCTTGGATATCAGCATCGGATGGTTCCAATCCATGATGTCGATACCGTAAGTTTTCTTATAATAATCTATGTATGATATCTGGATCTTCTTGCCATCCTCTGTCTTTTCGAATGTTGACTTCGGCGAACGTTAGTTTCGTTTTTTTTTCTTTCTTTGGTTTATTTGGGGAATATCTGCAGCGTGAACTCGCAGACGTCGTTTTAAGACTCCTTTGTTATGTTAATTTTTATTTAGATTTTATTGTGATACAGGCTGGTTGATGTTTTATAAGTTTATGCGAAATTGAAAGTTCGAATGATTCTAGATTCTTATTGGTAGTTGTCAGTTTTGGCAGGACTGGAAAAAAATCATTTTTCATTGAGCTGTTGGAGTCGTAAGCATTTGGGTGCACATTTTTCTCGTTTGACCAGTTTTGTTCGCGTTGTGAGAAGCTGTGTGATGTGTTTTGGGCAGCCTTGACACAAGAAGAATTGTCCTTGGGCAAGAATTGATGCCCGCCTAAAATTTTCCTGATGTTTTCCTGATATTTTCCCATAATTTAATCTGAACTCAAAGGCCAGACGTTGGAAGCGATCTGGGTATGTATTTAGTGTTTATATTCCGTGGTGGCATTTTGGTCGTGTTAGCGTTATTCTGGTACTTATCGTTATATCTTATTTGTAGCTTTTGGTGGAGAGCTGCGCAATTTTTCGAAACCGACACCGCGGACGCGTAGACCTCACCAAGGCGTGCTTTGGAGCAGGCAGACGCAGGCAGGCAGGCGTACGTGAAGGAGGAACTTGGACGCCGCATCAGGAGATCCCGTATTTTTTTGACCCAATCCATTTTTTTTTGTTTAATTGAACTGTCATATTTATTTCAATTTTAATTTCGCACAGCTTCACTCTTTCGACAACTTTATATCTTTGAACAGGATTAGGTCGTCTGTTCATTAATTTCATCTAAATTCCTAAAGGCATTTGTACGCCACCGTCAAAGATATTTTCGGCATACTTTTGGGTAATCGTTCATTTAACCCCTCATCCATTCCATACGCACTTCATATCCTCCTCATACAATCATTTCATCTCCACGTCAAGTCCTGATCAAAGTGTGCATACAGCGTCAAAAGCAATTTTGGTGTTCATTTGCGACATAGACAATTTCAGTTATTTATCTCTTTTCTTGTTTAATTTTCGGTCTTGGACACGGTTGTCATTCAATATTTTCTTGTAAACTTTTGGTTTTATTATTAAAATAAATTATACGTGTTTTTGTCAGTGAATGTCTTTAATTACTTATTTATCACTACAGTACTTACCTTACTTCAGTGAAATGGCTAATCCCTTGAAGGTCATCTCACTTGAACAAAGCAGTACTCGAATATGAATTGTGAATCCATTTGGAAACTCCTGCCGATTCCATCTTAAACCTCAAAAAGCAGGTTGAACCCTTAATTAGAGATAATCCTGATTCTGAAATTGTAACTTCAGTCCTTCCACCTGATGAAGATGTAGAACAGGCTGAAGCTACTTTGTCTTATCTAGAATGAAAAATCTGTCAACATGGACAGATATTTTCTTCCCTACTTCCTAAAGAGGTTGAGGCTTATCTTAATCACCTCTATTAACGACTGGAACGCATTGATACACACTCAGAGCCCACACTTGAGGAGTAGCTGTTCACATCACAATTGAAACTCTTGAAAAAAGATACGCCAACTCCATTCGATTGAGCTGACGCCTCATAGCCTACTGCTGCCAGACTATCGTAATCAAACTCCCCAATCACATCAGTGTCCTCAACGGAGAGCTCGGGTAAAACGCAAGACTCCTTCAGGCGACAAAACAGCTCCCACCGCTCGGACCAGGTTACATCACGTTCACTAAGGACCAGCAACTCATCTAGGCACTCCAGAGTGTAGTAGGTGAGGTGGTCTAGCAAGGCAAGGGCATACTCACTGGGTTGGGTAGCGTATATGCGGTTCAGGCGGTAAAACAGGTAGTAGAAGGTAGTAAGTGAGCCAGCGCTTGGAAATCGAGCAGTTCTTCATGATAGCTCAGCATCCCCTCTAGTGCACTAAGAAGATTTTGCAGCCTACCAAATTTTGAAGAGACGCTCTGAAACTCCTCCTCAATATCCCCATTGAAGGTCACCACTTCATGAGCTGGCAGGTCATTGCTCCATTGTTCCACCTGCCAAACCAAATCTTCGCCATCTGCCGCCCAGGTCCCTCCCCGTGCAAGCACCTCATATGTCAACTCATCCCAAGCTAGTTTTATCAAAATCAATAGTCCGCTATGCCATTGGTAAACTCAAAATAAACTTTGAATGTTCAAAATTGTTGCATATATTATAGCAGTAGAGATGTAGTGCAGATGAACCAAGATAGAACATAAACAAGGAATGTATTGATGCTTACAGCAACTATACTTTTGGTCGACTAACGTATAGAAAAGTAAACAAACAAACCATGGAATGGTTACTAAGCACAGACCAGATATCGAGAATCGAGATAGACGCAGCAAACACGGTCGAATGTATGAGAACCAACCGTGTAACCTTTTCACTACCTACTGTGACGTCACAAGCGCCTTTTAGTGATGGGTTGACATGTTAATCGTGAAACAGAGTCAAAGGCGCGCCGCCAAATCGATTCAAAATGAGCGCTGCTGCGGGAATCCCCTACCTACCACTACCACGTACCTACCGCGTTGCCTTTTTGCCAGTAAGCCGGCAGTGTTTCGAGCGGGAGATCGTATCGTAGCATCGCACCCGGATATCACATCATAGAGTGTTAAAGTATGTATTTGTCTGTAGAACCTATTTACCTTTTATTATTCATGTGTAAATCCGTCCAGCCCCCTTATTCAGTAACTCGAATCGATCTTAAACTGTGGAATAGTATCAGATTTCCCATAGTTATGTACAATCAATTGACACTGCGTTGCATTTGACCTGGGTCAAGCAGGAATAATAACCAAAAAACATGAACTTTATGTCATTGTACATAAGAGTCACTGACAGTTCGATTCGCATACTTTTTCGACGCGTAATTATTCCTGCTTCCTACACTGGATTAAAGTTACTAATTAAGGGGGCTGACTAGAATAATGTAGGTAAGGTAAAACGGGGTGTATTGATAACCAAGGCTAAATAAATAAATAAAAATAAATAGAAATAACTCTTAGGCCCACTACTTCGTAAAGTATTAGAGAAGAGAGATTTGGAGCTATCTCTATTCTCCCCTGGGTATCAAAATACACTCAGTTTTACTACAGTATTACCTACTTACTTGTTCAGTCTTGTTCTACCTACCTACTTATCTTTTTTTAAATCATTCCTCTGTCTTCTACTCATTCCTCTCTCGAAGTGAATCGATGTTGTATCGACAGAGGAATGAATTACTAATCGACTTTCTATGTAATGCTGAGTTACACGAAAAAAGCTTAAATTTTAAGTCATGATTAAACTAATTTAATCACGAGAATCCATCCAGCGGGTTGGGCTGTGCTTTGATATGTCAGTCAGTCAGTTATTCACTCAGTCTTCTTTTATATATTAACATAAAATGAATACATAACAATCTCACATGATGATGATGATGTCCTCCAAGCCGCATCGGCTTGGAGGACATCATCATCATCATCATCACATATACGTTATTCTACTACTAAAATATAGATTGCAATGAAAATGCAACTCAGAATTATCATTCTTCCGTCAACAAAATCGAATCGTCCAGCGATTTTGCAAGAATCGTCGCATTGTACAACACTATCTGATTAAATCGACAGAAAAATGAGCAAATCGACTGTACCATGCAACTATAAGGTTAACGAAAGTATAGTTTGCTTCACTGTTCATTGAGGGCTACGAAAGAGATATCCATGAATTGTGTAAAGTGGAAGCAGCAGTGGATGAAGTCCATGGGAAATATACGCTATGGTTCAACCTATCTCAGTAAAAACGGGAGACGCTACTCGAAATTAAAAATAATTGATTATTAAATAAATTAGGCGAATTTCAGAAATAAAATTACTTACGTATGAAAGGTAACGCCGTTGTTTTCTTTGGAAACAACATTGCTTGAGTTTTTGCAATTCACAACGGCACAGTAAGGCATTTTTATGTTTATTAGTACACGGCTTACATTATAACAGCCAGAGAGGGACTGAGCCGGGATGAGCGGAATCCGCCTATTAAAAACACGCGAAGTAGGACTTTCGCTGTCTTTATCTGGTCTGTGTTACTAAGTTAATATAAATTTGACATAGTTCTCATTACAGCCAGTGTAACGAATACCTATTGAAATACATTAACTTAGATTTTAGAACATTATAAACATCACATTAAATAAACTATTTCAATAAGCCTCCTTAATGTGCATATTGAAGAAAATGAAAATGAAAATGAAATTTATTCACCATACGGTACAGTGGAGAAAAAATACAGTGGTACCTTAAACTAAGTTATAAAACCTGTATTTTAAGGCCCATAGTGGCTTCTCCCATTTTTCATTACGATAAATGGGTGAATAATTAAATCAAATACATATATTCAAATAAATTAGATTTGGAATTAAATAAGCTTATGAACTAAACTTAAACTAAGTCAACTCCATATCACTTAGAAATATGGGGTCGTAATTTTATATTTTATATCTCAATTTTAATTTAAAATAATATGAGATTGAAAAAATAAATAAATATATAAATAAATTAATATATAATATAATAAAATATAAATAAATAATTAGTTACCTACTTGTATCACAAAAATATCATTTATTTAGAGATGTAAGAGGGGGTCTAAATTGCAATTAAGGTGTACATTACACAAAAGTTTCTAGGAATTTTTCAGTTTCATCATAGTTTAGCTTTATTAACCAATTTCGAACTAGAGCTTTAGCTTTATATTTTGTTAAGGGGTATATATTGAGTACTTTGTTGATTTTGTGATAGATGAAGGTTGATCTGCCCAAGTACTGGTTTTTTGCAAACGTCGTTATTAATTTTGGAGTTTTAATGACAATATCGGATCTCCTTTTGAGTAGTTGCTCTTGCTCAAAGATTGTGACTGAGTGAGTTCTTAGAACTATTCGTTAAATGTATAGTTGTCGTATAGTGTGTAGTTCACAGAACTCATACAGTTCTTGTGTGGAGGAGCGATAAGGTTTGAATGTACTACATACTACCTTAAGAGAGACCTTTGGGCTCTTTCAAGTTTAATCATGGTAATCTTACCTGCACCTCCCCAGACTGTTATGCAGTATGATAATATGGATTGAACAAGTGCGAAGTATAGTGTTTTTAGCAACGGTGGAGGTGCAACATGTCGAAGTTTCCTAAAGATCGAAATGTATGAAGACAAACGGTAATACAATAAAACATAGAAAATAAAGTGATATCAAAGAACAATTATAACAAAATAAACAATAAACAAGCAATGCCTTAACCACGCATGCACAAATAGTGCTTTACTCTCGACAAAGCTTTCGTTGATTTGTCAGCGAGCTTTGAGTCAGTCGATAAATACTCCAACTCAATGTTCTTATTGTTCTTCAATGCACTTCGTATATAGTGGTACCTGATGTTAATGTGTTTACTCCGACAATGGTATATTGGATCACCGGCAAGGAAAATCGCCCCCTGATTATCTACAAGTAAAGATCATGCAAGCTGTTAAGGTAGACTGCCCCCTGCATAGATTACGCCAAACTTATATAGGTAAAAACTCACCTTCGCAGCTGGAAGTCACCACACATTTCTGTTCCTGTGACTTCCAAGACACGCATCCACATCCTAACATGAAAACATAGCCAGAATAAAAGCGTCTATCTATTAAACATCCACCCCAGTCAGCATCTGAGTACCATGCAATGTTTTACCTGTCTTCGTAAACATTAGTCCGTGATTTCTCCTATGTTGTACGTATCCAAAACTGTTCATTAGGATAATCTAAACATTGGCTCAATGCCACGTGCCACGTGGCTGCCACAGTATTAGTAATATCCGGTCTTGTTCCAGTAGACAGATACATCAAACACCTTATTAATTCACGACATGGATACTGTTCATTTCTATTACATTTCTCGGGAGGTTTTGAAATTTTGGTTTTTGGGTCCATGGGAGTCGAAATCAAATTCGATTTTTCTATTCCAAATTTTACTAACAAATCGTCAATATATTTCTGTTGTGACAGTTTTATACCCTTGTTATTTGCCAGAGGCCGGCCCGTCGGATTCGCGTCCGTCACACTTACCGACATGCAGCTGCGTTATGCGCAGATCGAAAAATAAATGCTCGCCATGGTGATTGCGGTAGAAAGATTTCACCAATATTTATTTGGAAAAAATGACGTCACGGTGGAAACAGACCACAAACCGCTTGAAAGTCCGTTTAAGAAGACCCTGGATTCCGTTCCAGCCAGATTACAGCGTATGATGTTACGTCTCCAGGCGTATGACATCACAGTAGTATACAAACCTGGCAAATACATGTATGTTGCGTATACGTTGTCGCGTGCTCCACTGCCTGAGTTGATTAACGACAACGTTTCGCGGGATGTCAGTGATCAAACAATATATTTGTTAAAACATGTAAGATTTAGTGACGAGAAAATGACCTTAGTGCGAGAACATACAGAACGTGATAAGGAGTCGCAAGTGATAATAGAATACGTAAAAAACGGCTGGCCACTAAACAAATACAATGTTGACGAGAGTGCGCGTTCTCATTGGGAGTATATGGAGCTAATACAATACATTGATGGAGTATTGTTCAAAGACGATTTGGTATTTATTCATACATACATACATATGCTCATGCCTATTTCCCGGAAGAGGGGTAGGCAGAGACCAAAGACCTCCATCTGCTATGATCCTGGCATACATCTCTCGCTTCCTCAACATTCATAAGTCTCTTCATGCAAGCCCGCCGGTTACGGGTACTTCTTGGTATTTATCCCGCGCACATTAAGGTCAGAGCTGGTAGCACGGGTACACGAAGGCCATCTGGGCATAGATCGTTGCAAGCGCAGGGCTCGAGACGTGATGTACTGGCCGGGCATGTCACGTGAAGTCGAGAGTAGGGTAAGATTGGGGTTCCTGCAGCATCCCAGATGATGCAGGAACCCCAATCTGCAGCCTTATGGCGTAAGTCTCTGAAGTTCATAACATGAGATGAACCATAGACACGGATGTTGTTCTTTGGGGCGCGGCCACCATCACGTAAAGGGTTTAAACTAAGATATTGGCTAACGACATACTCACCTCATCGAACCTAACAGAGAAACAACTCACATCAAGGATAGAAATAACCCCTAGATTAAACTCTTTCTCACTCTTCCTGACCCCGACTGATACCGTAGAAACCTCCAAGTTTATAATGAGTCTCAAATCAGACGGTCGCCCGGCTGGGATGAACTCCCACCTAAACTTTTCAAAAATTTAAAACATATAATTGCAGAACCCATATCACACATTATTAACCTGAGCATATCATTGGGCATTGTTCCTGAACTGCAGAAATTGTCCGAAGTTTGCCCTATCTATAAAGATGGTGACACAACTGATCCCTGTAACTACAGACCAATCTCTCTACTGACTGTCACAGCAAAAATACTAGAGAAAGTATTTAACCATCGCTTAACCAAGTACCTAGAGTCTAACAAACTGCTTGCCGAAAATCAATTTGGCGTCAGAGCCAAGAGGTCCACGGAGGATGCCGTCACCCTACTTACAGACTCCATAGCTAGCTCACTCGACAAAGGAGAGAGGTGTATTGGTGTCTTCCTGGACCTTAAAAAAGCATTGATACAGTGTCAATTCCCCTTCTCTTAAAAAAGCTAGAGGCACTTGGAGTGACTGGAACGGCTCTCGCATGGTTCACAGGCTATCTGACAACAAGGCGACAGTATGTCAAACTAAACAACTCAAAAAGCGACACTATGTACACACTTTTTGGGGTCCCGCAGGGAAGTGTGCTTGGGCCGACGCTGTTTCTAGCTTACATAAACGATATATGTAAAGTGGAAGCAGTGTCAGTGTCGTTAATCAACTCAGGCAGTGGAGCACACGACAACGTATACGCAACATACATGTATTTGCCAGGTTTGTATACTACTGTGATGTCATACGCCTGGAGACGTAAGGGTTGGGTCTTGGGTGATCATGGACACCTGATTTTAATAACGTGAGTTTTTTGAAAATTCATAACAAAAAAACCCCCCTAGTTTCCGATAATTGAGACTTGGGGGGGAAGTTCCCTTCGCCCCCCTCCTCCCCCCCCCCCCCTCCTCCCCCCCCCTCCCTCCCCTCCTCTAAATTCAGGTGTCCGTGATCAAGACCTTAACATCATACCCTGTAATCTGGCTGGAACGGAATACAGGGTATTCTTAAACAGACTTTCTAGCGGTTTGTGGTCTGTTTCCATCGTGACGCCATTTTCTCCACCTGCAGCCGCCGCCGCGCCTGCCCGCCGGCCGCGCGCCCAGCACCGACCGCTGCGCGCGTCGCGTCGCATGCCGCCGCAGGAGACTACACGGCGTCCACACTCAATAAATGCCCCGCATCACCAGACCCTTTCACGCCGTCTATTTGCCGGCCGTCCTCGCTCGATAATTATTTTGACTGGCAGATTTTCACTGACTTCTCAAGAGTGAGTTCGTCCGTCCAAAGTAATCGGTCTCGCATAGCGCCGTCCGTAATACCACACACAATACGATGACGTATCAGCCTATATCTTCGAGGTGTTCAAGTTCACACTCTTTACTCAAACGTTTGAGTGCTGTCACATACTCGTCGACGCTCTCACCAGCTCTCTCTTGATTCCTTGTAAAGAATTTGAAACGCGCGTTTGTTTTTGTCCTAAAGTGGTCATTGAAACGTTGAATCAGTTTGGTAATATCTTCGCGTTCTTCTTCTTTCATGAACCGAAATGTGGAATATACATCATATCCATCGGAACCGATCAAATTGATCAGGAGACTCGCTTGAACGTCACTCGGCTCTTTGTAGACACCAGAGGCCTTTAAAAACACCTGAAACTGCTTCAGCCCTTTTCGCCACGAGTCGGTGTGACTCGCGGGGCTACCTTGCAGGACTAGTTCTACTGGCGGACGCGCGTGCTCCATTGTTCATAACACGTATTATCAGTTGCTTGATTGATTTTAACGTTTTGTTGACACTAAAATGACTTTTGACCGTATAATATCTATCAATTTCACGCACCGCTTTCACCATGAAGTGAAACACAAGGCATCCGGACAAGAACTGGTTTATTATTTAGCACCTACCCACACGTATGTTACTACAAACGCGTTTGGCGGTGACTTCGAAAATACCACGGTCTTTCTAATATTTTAAAAGACAAAATAATATACTAAAGGGAGAGCTTAAAAAAACCGACTCGGAGCTTCCGGGTGCCATCATGGTATTCCGAAGCCCCGAGTCGGATATCCCGGAGCTGGAAAAAAGGCAGATGAAAATCTGCTACAAGTGTGGCTCGGTGAGGGTGGAACTCAAGCGAAGGGCCGGCGGTACTGGGTCCAGATCCGCTCCCGCTGCTGAAATTTGAAGGCTGGGGGGAGGTGTGTCGACTAAAAAGGTCACTCTATGGCCTTAAACAATCTGGTTGCCAGTGGAACATTAGACTGGATGAGCAGCTGAAGAGAATGGATATTGAAGTCTCATTAAGTGAGCCGTGTCTTTTTTAAAGAGAGTTTTTTGTATTAGGTAAATTAGGTTATATTGATGACATTCTAGTCGCGTCGCAAAGAGGTGAATATATAGAAACTTTAAAAAACCGGTCAAGTGAGTTAAGGTAGACCAACCGCTACAATTATCCTTTGTCAGCACTACCCCACATTAGGTCATGACGTCAATGCTTAGCTTTCATTATTTAGCTATAAATACCAATATCAACTTAGATTAAGTCAATATTGTATTAGTATAATCTTAGACGTTACTCTGTTCGTTTAATAAATCATTTTTATAAAGTTAACCAGTCTTCCCATCTTAATTGGCGCTGCGGACAGGATCTCAACAGTTGGTTTGCCGTTACCGTACGTGCATCCACCATCCGTTTCTACGGTTTAGTTGAGATTCTCGAACAAATAAATTTATTAAGAAGAAGCCGAGTCAAATTCCTGTGGAGCCAAGCAGCCAAGCAGCGACGGACCAGGAACAAGGACCCGACAAGGACTGGACCAGAGGCAGAGGACACTTGGAGACTAGCAATATTCCGGAAGGACATGGGAGCTACGGGACTGTGAGTACACCTGTTCACCATTCCTCTACTCTTCACTTCCGCTACCCTGTTATAATATTTATACGTGTTGTTAGGGATTAGTCAACGCCTTAACATTATCGTGTGGATAGTAACATTATTCGAGAATTATTTTTTTCTTGAATAACGTTCATAGTGTAGATCGTTAGGTATAGTTAATTTATCGGTAGATTTTTTTTTCCCGCCAAAATGGAGGACATTACTAGGGTTCCCACGGAAATGATTAAAATCATACCAGTGTTCAATGGAGAAACCAGAGCATTACCACTATTTATTAAGAAATGTGAATATATTTTACAAAATTTTCAAGGGGGGAATTTACAAAATGAATACCTATTTCATGTGATTACCAGTCGACTTGCTGGGGAAGCTGCTAATTTAGTAGGAGAAAGGGAATTGATTAGCACATGGAATGAATTAAAGGATCTTCTAAGCCAACACTTCGGTGACCCAAGGTCCGAAGAATGTTTGGCGATGGAATTAGAGTCATTAAAGCGAAATAGAAGTGAAAGTTACGTGGAGTTTTGTCACAGAGTTCAACACTTGAGGAGTAGTCTATTTTCAAAAATAAATGAAACTGTTGTGGACGCAAATTTACGTGTGGCTAAACATCACATCTATGATAACACGTCACTGAATGTCTTTCTGTACAATTTACCGGCTTATTTAGTTAGGTTGGTGCGGTTGCGAAATGTCACAATTTTGGAGGATGCTTTAAAGATTGTGTTAGAGGAGCAAAACTTTCAGACGGTGTACGATGCCAAGAACCCGAAAGTCAGTGCTAATACAAGCCGAACCCAGAATAATAACTACAACCCTCCAAGATTTGACAACTCGCAAAGACCACCAAGTGCATCTGCACCCAACAATGCATTTAGTCCGATACAAAATGCATCAAACGGGCAACAAAATTCATTTCAAGTTAGAAATAATCGACAGCAGTACGCTAATGCTATAAATAGATTTAATGAAAATAACATGCAACACGGGCCTCGCGTAAGTAGGTCACCGCCAGTGCAAGCGCAAACGCATCGTCAGCACCCCGCCGCCGCCGCCGCTGCCGTGGACAATAGGTACCGTGTGGGCTATGACGCACAACAGCCTACCGCATCGGGTTCGAATACCGATGTAACAATGCGAACGGCTAGTTCAAGGCGCGTTAATTACACCGAGAATGATTATTATGATTCTCAACCGTGCAACTCACAAGTATGTGATGGTCAAAATTCTGTCCCTTACTGTGAGCCAGCGGAAAATTTTCACGTAGAAGCCTCGATGATAGGGAGAAAATAAAACTGAATTGTAGTAAGCGTTTGAATTTGCCGCATATTCGTGTACCGGAACTAAACGCCGTTTTCATGATAGATACGGGTAGTACTCGGTCTTTTCTTAGCCCAAAGGTTGCTAACGAATACTACGCAAATTCAAAACAAAACGAATCGTTTGAAGTGATTAGTACACATGCCTCAAGCAGGCACAATGAGGTAGTTTATATCAACTTGCCCAACATTTTTAATACTAATCAAAAGCATAAATTTTATGTTTATTCTGTGGATGAAAGGTATGATGGTCTGATAGGTAGTGACTTGTTGAAACAACTGAACGCGAAAATTGATATGAAGTCTCAAACACTATTTACAGATTATACAAAAATACCAATAATTTACTCACCACCCACGAGAGAGATGTATAACCTACCTCCTCGATGTGAGATGAGAGTCAAGTTGCCAGTGAACTTGTTGCACGGAGAAGGTATTCTGAATTATACCCAATTCAGCAACGGAGTTCGAATGCCAACCGCTATAGTGAAATGCACTAACGGCTTCGCGACGACTGTAATTCAGAATACAACTGAATTGCTTCATAAATTAACGGTTACGGCCCCATTCAATGTAGAGTTGTTTCATCAAGAATCACAAAACGTAAATTCAACTCACCTGAAACGGTCAGGAGTTCAACAAGATGTTGATGAATTATTAGAAAATAATCTTAAGAAACTTAGACTAGACCACATGAATGAGGAAGAAAGAATGACAATAGGTAGTATATGTAGGGAATATAGGGATATATTTTATTGCGAGGATATACCGTTATCCTTCAGCAATCAAGTGAAGCATAGTATTAGAACAAAGAACGAAGACCCCATTAACTTAAAAGCACATAGGTTACCTCCTGTTCAGACTCAGGAAATTAAGAAACAAGTAGGTAAAATGTTACGGGATAACATTATTCAGGAATCACACTCACCGTGGAGTGCCCCGGTTCACCTCGTGCCAAAAAAATTGGATGCCTCAGGTGAACAAAAATGGAGAATGGTCGTTGACTACAGGCGACTGAATGAAATAACGACTGATGACAAATACCCTTTGCCAAATATTAATGATCTTTTTGATATGCTAGGCAAGAGTATGTACTTCACTACGCTCGACCTTGCCAGTGGGTACCATCAAATAGAAGTAGAACCAGACGATAAATCAAAAACAGCTTTCAGCACCCCGTTTGGACACTTTGAATTTCACAGAATGCCGTTCGGTTTGAAAACTGCACCTGCAACCTTCCAAAGAGCAATGGACAATGTGCTCAGAGGGTTGCAAGGAATACACTGTCTCGTATATCTTGATGATGTCATCATATTCTCAAAAAGCTTACCAGAACACGTGGAAAAATTAAAAGCTGTCTTTGAAAGATTTCGTCAAACTAATCTGAAAATTCAGTTAGATAAATCGCATTTTCTTAGAAAGGAAGTATTGTATTTAGGACATACAATAACCAGCGAGGGCCTTATGCCAAACAATGATAAGATAGACGCGGTATTAAGGTACCCAATCCCTCAGACAACAACTGAGATCAAAAGCTTTCTAGGATTGATAGGATATTATCGAAAGTTTATAAAGGATTTCGCTAAAATAACAAGACCCCTTACAGCTTGTTTAAAGAAAGGGAAAAAGATAGTATTGAATGAGGAATACGTTAACAGTTTTGAAACTTGTAAGAAGCTGCTAACCAATGCACCCCTTCTTCAGTTCCCCGACTTCGACAAACCATTTGTGTTAACCACCGACGCATCCAATTTTGCCATAGGTGCCGTATTATCACAGGGAACAATCGGGTCAGACAAACCTGTAGCCTATGCTAGTAGGACTTTGAGTGATACCGAAAGTAGGTACAGCACGATAGAGAAGGAACTTTTAGCCGTAATATGGGCTGTAAAGCACTTTAGGCCCTACCTCTATGGCAAAAAGTTTACGATCTATACAGATCACAGACCATTGGCATGGCTGTACTCACTAAAAGAACCGAATAGCAAGCTCACACGTTGGCGTTTAAGGTTAGAAGAGTACGATTTTGAGATCAAGTACAAGAAAGGACAGCAAAACACGAATGCTGACGCCCTTTCTAGAGTAAAGATTAATGCAATAGATAATGATAATGATTTAGATTCTATTATAGCGAATATAGATGAAAACGAAGATCGTGTACTTGAGGTTAGGAAAGAGTTAGATGAATTAAATCAGAATTTTCAGAAGAAGAATAGGCCACAACCAGAGATGATGGATATCTCAGAATCTGAAGGTGGACAGCCATCTGAAGTAATAGAGCTTTCAGATTCAGAATGCGAGCAGTCGCCTAAATTGATAGAAATTTCAGATTCAGACGATGGTGCTACAGCAAATTCCATATCCAATAGGGAACATGAAGGAATACCTATTCTAAAAGAAGCGATAGACTGTAAACCAAAGCAGATTCTGGTTCAGACATGGTTTAAAGATAAGCTATATGTAAACGATATATCTAATAAGAAACAACGTATACTTGAAGTATTTATGCCCATTAACAATGAAAAATTAACAAAGGAGTTTCTCAAGGAGTATATAGACACGAAACACAAGTACTTTATTTATTTCGAGAACCAAGATTTCAGGAAAACTTTTTCAGCTGTAATAACAAGACTATTTAAGAAGGGAACGCTGAAGTTGACTGAATGTACGGAACGTACAATTAACTTAACTGATTCCGAAGAGGACCAACGAGAGGTCATATTAAAATATCATGAAGGGAAAACGTGTCACAGGGGAATAAATGAAACTCTAATGAAATTAAAACGTCACTACTGGTGGCAAAACATGAAGGAAACCGTTACAGCTATTATAAATTCATGTGAACAGTGTAAAAGAATGAAGTATGAAAGGAAACCCATTAAACCATGTATACAGTTGACACAGAGTCAAAGCTCACCATTTCAGGAAGTCTTCATGGACTTACTGTACATTGATAGTAAATACTATCTAACGATAGTCGATGCTTTTAGTAAGTTAGGACAGGCCATTAGCATACCGAATCGCAGTACACCAGAAGTGGTACAAGCTTTAATAAAATACTTCAGCATGTACGGATTAGCCAGGAAAATTAATTGTGACTCAGGTACTGAATTTAATAATGAGTTAATCAAAGAACTTTTGAAGTTGTATAAAATTGAGCTGCACATAGGTACTCCAAATAGTCCTAGCTCAATGGCAGTAGTTGAGCGATTTCACTCAACGATTATCGAAATCTATCGTTTAGCGAAATACGAGAAAAGTGACATGGATGCAGCCTCCGTTATGACTTACGCAATCATGGCGTATAATAACTCCATCCACTCTGCTACTAACTTCACACCATTTGAAATAGTTTTCGGAAATACAGATTCTAGCAATGTGTTTGATATTGATAGAGAAAGAAATCTCATGCAAAAATTGTTACAAGATCATAGAAAAAGGTTGAAGGTTTTATATGAATATGTCACAGAGAAGCTTCATGAAGATAAAGTTAAAGTTAGGGAAAAGAGAGGTGGAGAAGAACCACCTGAAATCAAAGAAGGTGACGATATTTTCATGAAAAATACTAGGACGCGAAAAGCGAAAGACTTGCCGCGTTATGAAAAGGCTAAAGTAATAGGTAAACCGAATAGAAATATAATCCCAGTAGAATTAAAGAAAAGAAAGACAAGAGTGGCAATTAAGAATGTTAAACGTCCTCCACAGGTTAAGCCAGGTACTTCTGGTACTGATCGGCTCGATCCACAGCCTGGAACTTCAAAGTCTGGAGACAAATCCGGGAATAGCTCCGATCAAACTTGGGACGGCAGTGATGAGGATTAACTCGTGGACTATTTTTAAGACATTAGATTTAAACATATTGTTAAGCCAAGTAGATGCTAATTTTCAACAGTATAATCAACTAAATGCAACCATTTCAAATGATAGTGAATTTAAAAATCAACTAGGTAGTTTGTGTAGACAAATAGAATCATTAGAATCGATAATAAGAGATAGGATAAATCAGATTTTACCCTTTTCTAGATTTAAACGTGCATTATTTAGCCCTTTAGGTTCATTAGTTAAAGCTATTTCAGGAAATTTAGATGAAACAGATGCAGTACGTTATGATTTAGAGATAAGCCATCTTAAAAAAGCGGAACATTCAGTAGAACGTAAAGTGTCATTAATGGTAAATGCCCTAGATAAATTCGCTAATATATCGCAAAAGATCAACATGAACGTTAATATTTTGAGTAATAAAACTGTAGAAATAGAGTCATTTTTAGAAAGAGAATCTAAAAGAGATAATGTTTTATCTCTTATGAATAACCTGTTCCAAATTTCTAATAACTTTCACACTATTTACGACTTTATTCAGGAAACTGAGACAGCTATAGCTTTCAGCAAATTACATGTTCTACATCAGTCTATCATCAATACCACAGAACTTATCCACATTCTTTTAGAAGTAGAAACACATGCTCATTTAATTTACCCAGTAAATCAAGCGGATTTAGTTAAAATAGAACGTAGTATTATTATTAAATCTTATATTATTAGTAATAGATTAGTTTTTGTATTAGAAGTTCCATTGATAGAAGCAAACACGTATACTTATTATAAAATTATTCCTATCCCTGTCTATAATCCTAAAACCCTAAAAACCACTACCATTATCCCCGAACACCCTTACCTTATGGTGAATAGGTTGAAATACAGGCCCATAGTGAACCTATGCGACGAGATCGAGGACAACAAGTTCCTGTGTTCAAGCGATGACGTCGTACCATACTCTACAGAAACCTGCATAGAACAGATCATGATGCTGAAGGAGAACTGCACCAGATGTCATCAACACATCATACATTTAGAAAAGGAGAAAATACAAGGGATCACCAAAAACTTCTGGCTGATATACTCTATAAATGGATTGATAATTACAGAACACTGCAACGAAGAAGTGTACAGACAAACTCTACAAGGGACCTTCTTCCTACAACCAAGGAGCCACTGTAACACCGAAGTTGGAGAGGTATTCATTTCAACACCCACAAACACCTCGACCAGTATGCAGCTACCGTTCATCCAACTACCAGAGCTGCGACATCCCATCAGACAAGAGGAAAAGCAGCTGGACCTACAGAACGTGGACTTCAGCGACATCAAAGACGTTATTACCAGTGCTAAATTCAGTGTTAGTGAAACTATTTCGGACGATTTTATCTATGTTGTGAAAAATATTAGTGTTTGGACTATTTTACTGTATGTTTTTATGTTTTCATTTGTTGTTTTTGTATTGTTTAAATTCAGGATATATACAAATTGTATAGGACGAAATTCTCCGAAACCAACTCTGTCGGCTTCAGATAATTTCGATCTTAAGGGGGGAGGAGTTAAGGTAGACCAACCGCTACAATTATCCTTTGTCAGCACTACCCCACATTAGGTCATGACGTCAATGCTTAGCTTTCATTATTTAGCTATAAATACCAATATCAACTTAGATTAAGTCAATATTGTATTAGTATAATCTTAGACGTTACTCTGTTCGTTTAATAAATCATTTTTATAAAGTTAACCAGTCTTCCCATCTTAATTAGTGCGAGTCTAAATCGCGCACGAAGGATTCCGTACCACCGTTCAATGGAAGCGATGGTGTGGAGTGAATAGTTTGGATTTTACACAGCAAAATATTGTTTACAAAGTTATTGGTGCGGTTACTTTCACACTCCATGTACGTAACCAGGTGCATCCATAAGTTTGTATGTGGTATTGAAAGAATTGTTGTATGGGAGCCCCCATAAATATTTCTTTTATCCTGTTTTTTAGTATTTGTTGTTATAGCGGCAACATAAATACATCATCTGTGAAAATTTTAACTGTCTAACTATCACGGTTCGTGAGATACAGCCTGGTGACAGACGGACGGACGGACAGCGGAGTCTTAGTAATAGGGTCCCGTTTGGAACCCTTCGGGTACGGAACCCAAAAAAGGAACTGGCCGCCAAGTTTGAACTGAAAGATCGTGAAAAATATGCTAGGCATAGAGTTTGACAAATGTGATAAGGGTATGTATAAAACTGTCACAACAGAAATACATTGACGATTTGTTAGTAAAATTTGGAATAGAAAAATCGAATTCGATTTCGACTCTCATGGACCCAAAAACCAAAATTGCAAAACCCCCCGAGAAATGTAATAGAAATGAACAGTATCCATGTCGTGAATTAATAAGGTGTTTGATGTATCTGTCTACTGGAACAAGACCGGATATTACTAATACTGTGGCAGCCACGTGGCACGTGGCATTGAGCCAATGTTTAGATTATCCTAATGAACAGTTTTGGATACGTAAAACATACGAGAAATCACGGACTAATGTTTACGAAGACAGGTAAAACATTGCATGGTACTCAGATGCTGACTGGGGTGGATGTTTAATAGATAGACGCTTTTATTCTGGCTATGTTTTCATGTTAGGATGTGGATGCGTGTCTTGGAAGTCACAGGAACAGAAATGTGTGGTGACTTCCAGCTGCGAAGGTTAGTACTGTAAGGTAGGTTGTATGTTGTATACGGGCCTCTTTAGAGTGGGTGTTCACTTGGACACTGTCACGTTATATGTAGTTTTAAAAAGAAAGAGGATTGGATGTGGAAGTCAATGTGACACACTTCACCGTAGGCTTCGGCCAGTGACTGAGCTAAATTATAGTGAGGATTAGAGTAATGGCTATCGAGCCAGCTGAGGATCCCTTTTATACAAAGTGTAAATAACTAAAAGATCAAATAAAAACAACCACAAACGCAAACCAACGTCTTTATATTCATGGTTATCAATTAGGCAGTGACGTCTAGTTGCTAGGAGCATTACATTAGCACCAAGAGCACTACATTGGTGGAGGCGCCGGGTAAAACGAAATGTCATGTGCGTAGGGATTCTTTCAAAACAAAAGATAGGGTCGGACTTTCTAGACGGTTCTAGAAGGAAACAAGTGAACTTCGGGGAAACCACGGTTATCGAGGATCGTGACGTGATAAATTCTATCGACTTTCAGGAGTTAAGAAAGGGCGATTACGTTTATTTCTCGGGGTTATCGGATTCGTGCGAATTTGCGTTTGGGGTAGAAGATAAACGGTTTATCCTAAATGAGAATTTATGTGAGAATGATAAGCGGGTATTATTGGCGTTGTTGGATAGGAATGCGGATAGATTTGCATTTGCAACTGACAAGGACACTGAAGGAGTAAAACCTAGTGAGAAAAAGCTGAAGGCTATGCAACAGGTTCCAACTCCCACATCTACGAAGGATGTGAAACAATTATTAGGTTTATTTTCTTATTATAGAAAAATTGTATCGAATTTTGCGAGAATATCGTTACCTCTCAGTAAATTATTGAAAAAGGGGGTAAAGTTTCAATGGAATGAAGAATTGCAGAATTCGTTCGAGTATATTCAGAAGGTTATGTGTAGTGCGCCAATACTTTCCTATTATTCGGGGGATAAGTCGGTTACTACGAGAGTTTATGTGGATGCGTCTAACGAGGCGTTGGGTGCAGTATTGATGCAGGGCGTTGAAAAAATGAGTCCGGTTGCCTATGCGTCTAGGAAGTTAACGGATGCGGAGAAAAAATATAGTACGTCGGAGAAAGAGTGTCTGGGGTTAGTATCTTTGGGGATCGTGTTTTCAGGTTGTTACAGACCATAGCGCGTTGTGTTGGTTACAGTCGAAAAAAGATATGTCTGGTAGGTTAGCGCGATGGGCGTTAGCGATACAAGAATGGGATTTCGAGATAGTTCATTGCTCGGGGAAAAGCAATGTAGTGGCAGATTTTTTGAGTAGGAATCCGCTAATGGAAGAAGGGAAACGGGAAACAGAAGGACCTCAGTCTTCTTCTCGTTCTGAACCTGATGATGATGGTTTGGAAGTTTTTAGTATTAATGTAGAGTCGTTACAGGCGGATCAAGCGAACGATTCATTTTGTAGTAGATGGTTAACGCGGTTGAGCGAACGTCCGGAAGCGTGGCGTAGCGGTTTTTGTTTGAGAAATAATTTACTATATAAAAGCGTACGTAGAGATGGAGAAATTAGGGAGATATTAGTATTGCCTAGGTCTTGGTTCAAAATATAATGAACGAATTACATGATGAGGCGTGGACAGGAGGTCATTTGGGTCTCGCAAAGACGTTGAAGAGGTTTCGGTCGAAATATTTCATGCCGAAAGCCGATAAGGAGATAGAGCGTTATACAGCTTCGTGCGTGCCGTGTCAAGAAAGGAAGTTAGGTAGGTAATATTTTTAAAATTGTAAGACGGACCCGCGGGTGAAATAAATTTTATAGCCTGGGAGGCCACTCGGCTATTTTACGAGTTACTCGAGCGCGTTTTGTTATACGTACCAAGGCGGATAACGGGAAGATGTATGAAGTTGGCACGTCTGTATCAAGGACCATACAAGGTCATTGAGATCGTTGGGAGGTCTGATGTACTGATTCGTCGTCTGAACTCACGGTCACGGGGCGTTATTCTTAACACAAATCGTTTCGTCTGATATTAAATAATTATACATTAGGACATTTAATAATTATAGGATTAGGATAGGAACATTAGGATATTAAATAATTATACATTAGGAGTACAATACAATTTTATCCCGGTTGATGGTTTGTGGTTTATGTATGCGGTAGTGTTATGAATTGTTTATTAACCGGTGTTTCTTTTCATGTTGTTGCTGAACTATGATGTCTGATGAGGACCGTTCACCAAAGACCCAAGTACATACTAGATTTCCGTGGTAGATAACCTTTATATGAGAAACTTTTATAAACGACAGTTCGAATAATTGTTTGAACCGATCGCCTGGTTTTATCTTTGAGGGCAGTATGACGAGGCAATAGCTATTCGTCATAGGGTTCTGTTTTGGTTCCCGCGTTCTTAAAGTATAGAGTTGGGATGATTTGGTAAGGGGAGACTATGGGTTGTATAACGAAGTTGGTAACGAAGGTTTCTCAATGAAAGTAATTTCTGATGTGGGATAACTCGGGTATTCGATACACATTCGAGATTCTTTGTAGTGTATTTACTTGGGTAATTGGTTGCAACTCACGGCGATTATCTTAAACTGTTAATAGTTTATGATCAAACGAACTTACCTGTAAGTGAAGTTCGATCCATAATTATGCGAGCAGCTTTATTCGACGCGATTTATAGTTAACATATTGTAGATGTAAATCCAAGCCTAGCCCTCACACGGTCTTATAAAGTTAAAAACCATCGATTATTGAAAAAACGATAATCGATCGATTACTAAAGCAAAAAACTGGCAATATTTTTCTCAACTTGCCACACCATTTACCGCGCCCCGGGAGTGGGGAGCTGTCACCTCATTTTATTTAAAGAAATATCAAACAGTTTGTAAAAATTATGAACTGTTTGACTAACCTATGTGTTTTCTCCAACCAATTTTCTTTTTTATTAATAAGACTGGATTTTTTATTATATTGGTATATCATACATAATATGATTATATAGCTTATTGTAAGTCTTTCTTTTATCTATGAACTGTTATTTTATTTTTTCCCAAACTAGTTAAATAATATTGTGATATTATAGCAGGGGGGGGGACACTTAAATATATTATGTACCTTTTCATTGATTAATGTTTAAAACCACTCCCAAAAAACTGGGTGGGACTTCTATAAATCGCGTCGAATAAAGCTGCTCGCATAATTATGGATCGAACTTCACTTACAGGTAAGTTCGTTTGATCATAAATTATGCTTCGCAGCTTTATTCGACGCGATATATAGTTAACATATTGTAGATGTTCAGAGCTTATTACAAAAAATAAAATCAAGTTTTGTATCAATTAAATAATCATAATTATTTATTGCTTATACTTCAAGCAAATTATAACATAAATATAACAAAAAGTAAGTTATATAATCAGTCTTCAATTGTCTTCATTCTCATTAACATTATTATTCAGTATCGTTCTTGCAAAAACGTTTGGATCACAAATTTCCTTATTATAAAATCTAGCGAAGACCCCAGAGGATTCGCTCCATCCCGCAGTCTTTCGTATCACGTCAATATTGACACCTAAACTCCGAGCAGTGGAGGTAGACGCGTGCCGTGTGCTGTGGGCACTGAACATGGTCGTATCCACCCCGCTCTCCGTTAATACATCCTTCATCCAATGACTCAGGGTCTGAGATGAGACGTTTCGGTGGGGTCTTCGGAAACTTACAAACAATTTGTCTTGTGAAATATTATTACGTAGATCTTTTGTCTTATCTAGATATGTTTTAATACACTCAGCTGGACATATTTCCGGTTTCTGTCTAAAAAAGGGAATCTTTAACAAAGGTTGATACCTATTAGGCCCAGAAGTCTTAATGTGATCAGGAATTTTAATAATGATTTCGTTACTCTCAATTACTCGAATATTGTTAATCTTAATCAGCGAATAAGTTTGTACACGGTGGGCCGTGACCAGAGCCAACAGAGTTAATGTCTTTTTTGACAGAATGTCTAGACCTAAATTATCATTAGGCCAGCACTGTCCTAAATAATTTACAACTATGTTCGGGTCCCAGACTAAATCATATTTGGGCAATGGGGGCCTTAGCCTAAAAATACCTTTCATAAATCTGGCCATTCTGTCATCAATAATTTTACTTCCCATAATAAGTGCAATTGCCGACTTAGTTGAATTTATAGTGCCATATTTAGCTCCATTGTTAAACAGTTGGGTAAGAAAATGGATAACAACAGGCACGGACGCATTGATATAGCTGAACCCGTTACTATGGCAATATTCAATCCAAGATCTTATACAAGAGTCGTATTGTCTGTAAGTACTGTCGGTAAGTGATGATAACATTATTTCCACCGAGCTATATGATAAACTTCTATCTATAAACGCTTGCCGGACAATCTCACGGCAACTAGGGTGAGCGACGCGTGTAGGTTGTGGGCCTGCCTGAAAGGAGATTGTAAAAGGTTTCTATTAGGTTTAAATACGATGGGTACCGAAACAATCATTTTTTGTAAAAGTGGGTACCAGGGTTGGGTCGGCCATTCGGGGACGACAGCGATACCCTCGGCCTTTTCATGTAATATTTTTTGAAGTATTTTTAATATTAGTGAAAACGGTGGAAAGGCGTAAAAGTTTAAATCAGACCAAGGTATTGTAAAGGCGTGTTAATATTCCAAGCGCCAGGTTCGTTCTTCCAGGACACAAAACGGGAACATTTTGCATTGTTTCTACTAGCAAACAAGTCAACTTTCGGCTCTCCTAGCGAATCAACAATTTCTCTAAACGCATAATCGGCTAACACCCATTCTGTGTCCTTGAATTTTTGCCTTGATAATTTATATATATGACGCGAAAACAAACAATCTGCGCCTTTCGCACCACTGCCAAATCTCCCTGGTTACAACCTCAAGGTGCGGATACTGCACACTCCCCATTCTATTAATACACGCTATGGCTGTGGTGTTGTCAATGCGCATTAAGATTTCCGTATCACGTAAATCGTCAGTAAAAGATTTTAACGCAAACAATGCCGCTTTTAGCTCAAGAACGTTAATATGGAGCTCCCGTTCCTCTTCTCGCCAATATCCGGACGCCTCATGATATGCTCCCCATCCCGTCAAGGAGGCATCAGAAAATATTTCCAACGAGAAATTATTAAACCTCAAAATAGAGCAATCCTCTTTTACGTGTTCTAGCCACCATGACATGTCTGGTCTAATATCCTCTGGTATTTTAACAACCTGGTCATACGAGGGGTTTTCCAATAAACAAAGAAATTTAAAGCGTTCAAACCTCTTTGTGTACAACCATGAGTAATCTATGGCTGGACAAACGGAAATTAATAATCCTAAAAACTGTGCAAATTATCTTAAGCGGCATTGTTTGGTATTAAGAAACTTCTTAGTTAAATCAAAAATCTTTTGTCTTTTTTCCGAAGGTAGTTCTAGAACCATAAGTTCAGAGTTAAAAATGAACCCCAAATATTTGCACCTCATAGAAGGCGGCAGACTGCTCTTTTCTTTGTTAATCAAAAAACCTAAATTCTCTAATGTAGCCTTAATGAGATTAGCACTTTCCTGACATTCCAAAAAAGATGATGCAATGCAAAAAATATCGTGAAGATAAATAACAGCTATAACCCCCTTCTTTCTTAAAAATTCCATAACTGGTTTTAAAAGTTTTGTAAAAACAAATGGAGAGGTCGATAAGCCAAAAGGAAGGCAGTTAAATCCAAAAAGTCATTAAATTTGAATCTCAAAAATTTTCTATGTGCGTCATGAACTGATAATAAAAAATATGCGTCCTTGAGGTCAATCGAGGTCATATAGCAGCGAGGAAAAATTAATTTAGTTGCAGTCCTATAGTCCTCAAGCTTAAAGTGAACTGTTCTTACAAATTTGTTGAGACATTTCAGATTTAGAATAAAACGTTTATCTCCATTCGGTTTAGGTACTAAAAAGATACTCGAAATAAATTCATTTTGTTCAGGGACGCATCCAGAAATAGCTCCAATCCTAATCAATTTCTCAATACAACGGTTGATATTTAAAAATTCTTCCTCTGATCTAGAAATTGTATGAGGGTTATCACTGCGCACAGGGTCACATATGAAGGGGATCTTATATCCGGTTATCCATGATAGGATTAATCTATCACTCGTAATACTCTCCCATTGTTTAAAGAAATTAGTCAAACGGCCTGCATATTGTACCTCCGTTATATCCGGCGATGCGGCGGCGGCGGCGGCGGGCGGCGGCGCTGGGGCGGCGGGGGCGAGCGCCGGCGGCCGTACTGCTGCGCTCGGTAAGCTCGAGCTCCCCGCGGCGGCGGCGGCGGGGGTGGCGGCGGCGGGCGCGCGCGCGCGCCCTGTTGCTGCCTGCCCGCGTCGGGGCGGCCTGCCGCCGCCGCTGCTGCCGCTGGTCTCCGATACGGGGTTCTCGTGTTTAAAAAATTGTTATTGAGATTTCTAGGGAAATTATATCTGTCTTGGTTTGGCTGCAGTATATTAGCCGAACGATGAATATTTTGCGCCGTCCTTAGTCTGTCCGCCAAATTCTCTCCAAAAAGAAATTTGTTCGTAGTTGTTTCCATGAGTTGTTCCTTCATTTGTGAGTTAATCGACGAAATAATAAAACCTCGTCTAGTACGGGTTTCACTATAGAAAAGCTCGCATAGCAGCCTGCTTGCATCACTCAGGGGCTTAATAACGGACTCCGGGGTGGAAATGGAGCTATCATATACCAAAGCATTTAGAGTCTTGCTTAGAGCTGCTAAAACAATACCCATCTGTTTTTGTCGCTGTTGGAGAGCATAATCCCGTTTATCAATAGATGGTGTTGTTGCTAGGGCCGATATTACCTCCGCATTCAAAATTGGTGGGACTAGACTTTCTAGGTTACAGGGTACGGAATATTCCCCAATAATTTTTGTCTTAGTAGCCTCACATTTAAAACCCTTGGAAAGTATTTCTAACCACCTCAGAGAAATGTCTCTATGGACCGGTGGGCCCGGTGCAGCATCACTTCTCGGAGCATCGCCCAAAAGTGCCAGAATTATGTCATTTAGGACTGGATCGTCCGGGGGCGCTACAGCAGCCGAGGCGACCTCAGCAGGTGCGCTGGTCGACAGAGTCTGCGCCGTTTCCAGGTCAGCAGCCGGCGGCAAGGTGGAGCCAGCGACAGCGGAGGAAGCAGCGCCCTGTACAGCGGTGACTCCGGTGGTGTGGCCGGATGGGAGCGGCTGTAGTAGCTGAGTAAGTCCTGAATCAGCCGGCATGGCGGCGATGGATGTTGTACTAAACGCGTTTTCTGAGCAGCGGAGCAGCGGAGGCGGAGCTGGTGGTGGCGACCGCGGCGGGTGCGGCGGTGCCGGCGACTACTGAGGCAACGGCCTGAGTGTGACCGGAATGATCATCGGCCTGGGTTATTGGCGGCAGCTCCTGTGGTGAGTATGTGGCTCCAAATTCACTGGCTTCTTCCCAGTCATAATATGTGGGGTTCGGTGTGTGCCCAATGTTTCTGGGTTCGGTGTCATCTACAAAGAAAAAACGATACTGGTAAGTGGTTGAGGTAGCCCCGCTGGCATCTCGCAACACCTCCACTTTCAACGACAGAGATAACCCCGCTGGTTTCTCGCATCGTATAAAACAAAAAAAAAAAAAAAACAACACCGCGTGGTTTTAGGTTAGGTACCTACCATTATATTCATCACTACGGGCATCAGAATCACTGGATGCACTATCTCTATCCCGGTGTCGTCGTTTCTTGGCCAAACGATCTTCATATTCGTGAATCTTCCTGCGCATCCTTTCATCACTTGTCTCACGTTTCCTTTTTCTTCCCATGATTTGCGATAAAAAACAAATTGGTTGGATCAAAAATCGTGCGAAGGCTTGAGCACGGAAAAACACTATGAGGTGACAGCTCCCCAATCCCGGGGCGCGGTAAATGGTGTGGCAAGTTGAGAAAAATATTGCCAGTTTTTTGCTTTAGTAATCGATCGATTATCGTTTTTTCAATAATCGATGGTTTTTAACTTTATAAGACCGTGTGAGGGCTAGGCTTGGATTTACATCTACAATATGTTAACTATAAATCGCGTCGAATAAAGCTGCGAAGCATAATAAAAGATAGTTTACTGAATTCCAATGGATTAGTTGAGATGTTTGTAAGTTGTAATATCGGTTTTAAAGCTAGTTGATTTCATCGTATTATTGGAACGAATTTTAATGAACTCATTCTTAGGCTGTGGCTTAGTAATACGGTTCTATAGATTAATCCTGTTAATATGGTTGACGTTTCCTATATTTGAAAATGATATTTTTTTTTCTTTGATCTTTGCCTGCGTTAATTTTTGAAATATTTCCATTCGGTGGAAAGAGTTTACGATGTGTTCACAATTGTTATATGCAAAGATCTATATTAATTTTAGGAACGGAGGTATTATGGTTGTCTGATTAGTTTTTCGCTAGTTTTTATTGTCAGAAAGTTTGTCGAATGATAACTATTCGAGAAGCTAAATCTTAGCTAGATTCAGCTGTTTGCCTTCGTATTATAATTGAGAGTTTTCTAGCGTTAGGTAGGTTAGTGTTAAGCCGCGAATAATTGTATGATGGGATCATAGGGTGTTATAATTTAAGTTTTTTAAGGTGCATAGCCTACACCTTAAGTGTAGTTTGGTTTTGTTATTTAATGTTTAATTGAGTAGGTTAAATGGGATGGTTGGACAGATAAGGATTAGGGTACTTGATTTTATTTAAATTTATGCTTGCGGAATATTTACTGTTTTTTAGATTTCATGCATAGCAAACTAACTTAAAGTTGACATTGAATATTTTTTAGATTTTAGACTTTGAGATAGGGTTGTCATTTTAGATTTTAGACTTTGAGTTAGGGTTGCCACTTTGAAAAAAAAAAAATCCGTTGGAAAATTTTTTTTTGAAGGGAGGGGGGAATGATTGTAAGGTAGGTTGTATGTTATATACGGGCCTCTTAAGAGTGGGTGTTCACTTGGACACCGTCACGTTATATGTAGTTTTAAAAAGAAAGAGGATTGGATGTGGATGTCAATGTGACACACTTCACCGTAGGCTTCGGCAAGTGACTGAGCTAAATTATAGTGAGGATTAGAGTAATGGCTATCGAGCCAGTTGTGGATCCCTTTTATACAAAGTGTAAATAACTAAAAGATCAAATAAAAACAACCACAAACGCAAACCAACGTCTTTATATTCATGGTTATCAATTAGGCAGTGACGTCTAGTGCTAGGAGCATTACATTAGCACCAAGAGCACTACAGTACCTATATAAGTTTGGCTTAATCTATGAAGGGGGCAGTCTACCTAAACAGCTTGCATGATCTTTACATGTAGATAATCAGGGGGCGATTTGCCTTGCCGGTGATTCAATATACCATTGTCGGAGAAAACACATTAACATCAGGTACCACTATATATGAAGTGCATTGAAGAACAATAAGAACATTGAGTTGGAGTATTTATCGACTGACTCGAAGCTCGCTGACAAATCAACGAAAGCTCTGTCGAGAGTAAAGCACTATTTGTGCATGCGTGGTTAAGGCATTGCTTGTTGATTGTTTATTTTGTTATAATTGTTCTTTGATATCACTTTCCTATCTATGTTTTATTGTAATACCGTTTGTTTTTAATATGCATATTAAGGAGACTTATTGAAATAGTTTATTTAATGTGATGTTTATAATGTTCTAAAATCTAAGTGAATAGGTAGTCGTTACACTGGCTGTAATTAGAACTATGTCAAATTTATATTAACTTGGTAACCATTCCATGGTTTGTTTGTTTACTTTTCTTTACGTTAGTCGACCAAAAGTATTGTTGCTGTAAGCATCAAAACATTCCTTTTTTATGTTCTATCTTGGTTTATCTGCACTACATCCTGCTGCTATAATAAATGCAACAATATTGAACATTCAAAGTTTATTTTGAGTTTACCAATGGCACAGCGGACTATTGATTTTGATAAACTAGCTTGGGCTGAGTTGACATATGAGGTGCTTGCATGGGGAAGGACCTGGGCGGCAGATGGCGAAGACTTGGTTTGGCAGGTGGAACAATGGAGCAATGACCTGCCAGCTCATGAAGTGGTGACCTTCAATGGGGATATTGAGGAGGAGTTTCAGACCGTCTCTTCAAAATTTGGTAGGCTGCAAAATCTTCTTAATGCACTAGAGGGGATGCTGAGCTATCATGAAGAACTGCTCGATTTCCAAGCGCTGGCTGACTTACTACCTTCTACTACCTGTTTTACCGCCTGAACCGCATATACGCTACCCAACCCAGTGAGTATGCCCTTGCCCTGCTAGACCACCTCACCTACTACACTCTGGAGTGCCTAGATGAGTCGCTTGACCTTAGTGAACGTGATGTAACCTGGTCCGAGCGGTGGAACTTGTTTTGTCGCCTGAAGGAGTCTTGCGTTTTACCTGAGCTCTCCGTTGAGGACATTGATGTGGTTGGGGAGTTTGATTACGATAGTCTGGCAGCCGTAGGCTATGAGGCGTCAGCTCAATCGAATGGAGTTGGCGTATCTTTTTTCAAGAGAAGATAGTTTCGATTGTGATGTGAGCAGCCATTCCTCAAGTGTGGGCTCTGAGTGTGTGTCAATGCGTTCCAGTAATAGAGGTGATTAAGATAAGCCTCAACCTCTTTAAGAAGTAGGGAAGAAAATGTCTGTCCGTGTTGACAGATTTTTCATTCTAGATAAGACAAAGTAGCTTCAGCCTGTTCTACATCTTCATCAGGTGGAAGGACTGAAGTTACAATTTCAGAAGCTGGATAATCTCTAATTAAGGGTTCAACCTGCTTTTTGAGGTTTAAGAGGCAATCGGCATGAGTTTCCAAATGGATTCACACTTCATATTCGAGTACTGCTTTGTTCAAGTGAGATGACCTTCAAGGGATGAGCCATTTCACTAAAGTAAGGTAAGTACCTACCTACGAAGTAATATCTACCTTTGCGTTAATACCTACCTAAGTGGCGTACAGAAGCATATAATTCTTACACCGGCGCATCGAACGGCGACTTTCCGCGGGTAATTGTAGTGTATTCACTGTCTTTATAATAAATGCTTCTTTCTTTCTTTCTTTCTTTCTTTCTTTCTTTCTTAAGTAGTAATCAAGAAAGAGAAAAATTAAACCTAGATCGAAAGAGTTAGCCAAAGAGAACTGATTTGGTCACTCGTGAGAGTGAGTTTTAGAATTTAGAGAGATAGAAAAAATGTGAAAAGAAAAAAATACTGAGCGCCACAACTGTTACGTTACAAAAGGTTGGGGTGAATAACCCCCTGTAACGGAAGCCTAATAATAAGCATAATGAAGATAATATGGAGAGTAGATCCTGAAGAAATGAAGGAGATAATAGAGTAAGTTCTTTTTCATTTATTCACAGGTTTTTTAATTAACCTACCACCTACCTAACCATATATATAAAAGTTTAGAAACTGACCCCTAGGCGTCTTGAAAGTTGGTGCTGTGCAACGCCGGTAGGTAGCAACGTCGGCGGTTGATCCGCGTTGTGGATTGGAGACGGTGTGTACAGCGTTAAGCGGTGATCAGGGCCGTTTAGCGGTGGTCAGGCCTGTCTAGCCGTGGTCAGGGCTGCATAGTGAAGGCCAGGACGCTGATTCTTTGACACTGACTTCGTTTTTGCATACACGGCGCACACTATATTTCTTGAGAGATATGGCAGGACTACTTCTTCGAAAGAGGATCTGTTCCCGGGTATCTGGCCTCTTAATTATTCTCACTTCAGAGAGTTTCAGAGACAGACCATTCTTTTGGTTTTTATCTCTGGGGAAAACTCTGGTCGATTCCAATGTTCTAAACTTCAAACATGATTTTGAATTCGACGTTTTTCATCCCAAGGGGCTAGCAAAAACCATAGACAAAGACTATATGAAGCGTATAAAAAAACATAGTCAAAAACTAATTTGAAGACAAAGATAATAACATGCTGTCAAAAATGTAAACAACCCATTTTCATATTTATTCCTTGGAACAACAAGATTGGAAATCAAGTCCAATACATAAGTTGTATGCAAGGCTGGACAATCTATCAGATGATATTACTTGAGAGCAAAGTTCAGGTCCTTTAAAACGTGAGAAGGATCTCATTTGAATTTTCAAACTTTGTCTGAATTTGGTGAGTCGTTTTAGGGTACAGCGGTTATTGTAGAGAAAAACTTACATTCTTTCTACGTCATACTTACTTGAGTTTTCTGCCGTAGATATCTTGGTGGCTGTTAAGGCAATTGGGGACTTCGGCATGTGGTGGGTTGGTTATCATTTCATAATCAACTTTCAATCAAGGATAAGTCCTTGTCTGCGTCCGTGGGGATATTGTTTTGTGTTCCGCAGTTTTCGCAATCGTTTGGATGTCTTACATTTTATCCGCATCGGTGTCTTAAGTTCAAACAATTCTGATCACTCGTGCGTGCGTTAGTTTTCGCATTCCGATTTGCTGGGAAATGTTTAGTATTGTTCTTGGGCGCGGCCTTTGTGAAGCAGGCACTATTATTTTTGTGGTTCGATTAGTTCTGCATGGCCTGACCAGACCAATCAGAGGCTCGCTTTCATGAAAACGTGCTTTTGTGAATTAACTTGGCGGGTTTCGAGTCCCGAATGCACGCTTATCCGTAAATATATCATCAGAAGGCAGCTCTGGACTTAACCCGCTGAGTTTTCTAGTGTAGCTAAGTAAATCTTTAAGCTCGCTGTCTTACCCAGTGGAAACCATCAGAGCTAAGTGTAATTGCAAACAGAGACTAGTAAGAGTGGTATTTAATTGTGAAAAGATTGGATTACGTGTTTACTCTGGGTGAGCAAGCCCCCGTAACGGAAGCCTAATGAAGAAAATGTGAAAGCCTAAAGAAAATGAAAGAGAGAAATTTAGAATAACTCCTATTTAAGGCGTTGTTGCGTAGGTCGGTCAGACGATTTTAGTGGCCATTAGACGACTACCAGTAGCTCGCAGACGTGGGTAGTTGGGCCCCAAAGGCCAGAAGACTCTGGCGGGCACGGAACCGCAGCACCGGCCATCAGTGGCGAGGAGACCCTGGCGAGATAGGACCCACAATCGGGGAGTTCTGCTTGGGTTTCCCAGCAGCGTTCTTCATATTTTCCTACAGCAGAGTTATTCAAAGATTCCAGGGCTACTAGCTGAGCCCGGGAATCTGGCCTCTTATTGTTCTCGCTTCAGATAATTCAGAGAAAAGCCCACTTTATTGGTTTTCGAAGTTTCAGGAAAACTCTTTTTCCTTCCAATCTTCCTAACTTCAAACTTGTTTTGATTTGAATTTGACGTTACTTCACCCAAGGTGCCAGTGAGAGCCATAGATAACGACTATATGAAGCATATGAAAAACATAGATCAATTAGCCATTTTCATTGTTATTTACACGAAGAAAGCTAGAAATCAAATCCATTACATGAATCTGAACTATTTATCAGACGACATTACTTGAGTGCAAGGTTCAGGTCCTATAAAACGAGAAGACGATATCATACGAATTTTCAAACCATGTTTATATTTGGTGAGTCATTTGCAGTTAGTGAAGCGAAACCCCTACAACGAGATGCCCACAATTATCTGATGTGTCAGCAGCATCCATGCTGCTCATCCTCTTTCTGCGATATGTTTGTCTTTTTAGGGGATATTCCGGTTCAAATTCGGTGCATTGTATAATGAGAAATGCAAATTATTTATGTACATTAAACGGACGTTCTAACGCACGTGGAAACCGTCATGAGGAAACCTTCATATCTCCATAGCTGCGGCGATAAGTTAGGCGCCTGTCACACAAATTGAGTATCGAATAACTGGATAAATGTGGCGGTTTCATCCTCGTGCTTCTAATTAATACTTCTGCTGGTAGGAGCACCGGGACAACCATAGCCTCATACCACTTTTGTAATGCCCACCAAAGTCAACTTGGCACCCACGCGTAATGAGATTTCCCGTTCCTCTCTCACCCGTTCCTACTTTCGACAGTAGGCGTCAGTAGGACAGTAACGGACGCTATGACGTCATCAGAGCGAGGCACCTTAACTGTGGCGGATAGTATATTCATAAACTCCTGCTTGACACTTTACAATACCCTTAGCAGTAGGAGCGTGCAGGTCATGGATCCTCCCCTCCTCTCCCCCTTTAATCCTCCCGGACTGAGGTTAGAGCCCCCTAAATGACCCAAATATAGAGTAGATTAGGATTAGGATAAGGTTAAAATTATATAACCACCTCATAGTAGCGGGGGCTATCTGCCCCCCTAACATGCCGCTATCATGCCCGCTGACTATGAGCTGATGTCCGCTCGTAGAATCGGGTAAGCAGGCAAACTCCTCCCATACATATCATATGCGCATATATATCGCCCAAAAGGGCAAATTGCAGGTAGAAAGCCTTCAGCATATACCGAGGCCATGGCTCACAGAAAAGTCTTAGACAGATAACTGTAAACACAAAGGGGGGGGGGGGGGGGGGGGTCATGGGTGTCCATGTGCATATAGGAAAAGCCTTGACACTATACACGTATGGATATAACTATTTGAATAAAATGACTTGAATTTTAATAAGCTTGAATTTTAATTTTAATAGATTTATTTGCCTAAGCCGATGTGATGTTGAGATGATCGTGATGATTCAGAACGTAGGATCTGGCATTCTGTAAAAAAAAAAGGCAGTTACGTTGTCTGTGGGTCTGTGTCGTCGCCTTACCGTATTTATCATTACGTGTCATGATGAGGCCGGCCAGTTCGTGAAAACATGACTTTTTAAATGATTTGTGTTATACACGTCACCAAACTAACAAGAAGGCTATTCGATGGCTTACCGCAGCGTTTCGCCCAAAAATATTTCTTCTTTCAATAAAAACTTCCAATTTAACCATGGTTGGCCAGAACACGAAGCTATCAAGTTTATGATCTGGCCAGGTACGAAATCTTTAGAAATATGATATCCCTAAGAAATTACATAAGTTATCCAGCGGGGTAATGAAAACATATTTTTTAGGGACATTTGGACTATGATGTGAATTATTTCATAATAAAAAAAGAAATGTAAAAGTTGGGCGCAAAATTATTTTTGCGCCCAAAAAAAATATTTGAAACTCCTACTCTTATGAGTAGGAGTTTCAAATATTTTTTATTCATTTTTATGACAGCAAGTCTCAGCAACCTTTGCATTACCTTTATCTTCAACTGAGTACATTATTCTTTCAATTATAAATTTTTATTGAATAAATTGTGAACCCAAACATGTAAACATAATGATTTTAGGCTTCCGTACATGAAGAGTTCCATACAGAACCCTATTACTAAGCTTTCGCTCTCCGTCTGTCCGTCCGTGCGTCCGTCAGCGAGCTTTATCTCATGAACCGTAATGAAAATTTCAACCCGCTACCTATGTAGAGGGTTGAAATTTTCATAGATTTTATAAATTAAAGAGGGTCACCATACAAGAGAGGTGTTTTGATATCCCTGTCCTCTGCAAAACCAAATCTTCATCATCCAAATATCGTAGCAGTTTTTACGATATTCAGTAACCGAGTTTTTAACAAAGACAAGGCATGAGGTGTTTATGGCTGCCAGGAAGCACTTTGGTGTGCAGAATTGCTGGACTACAGATGGCAGGATCATCTTGCTGCTTCCTGACAAATCCAGACAGAAGGTGGAGCGTATGTCGGAGCTTCTGGTTCACACCAGCAAGTTCCCTCCTTCTGTTGGGCAGTCGGATCCTGCTAAGATATCTGCTCCAAAGGCGGCTGGGGTTGCTTCAAGTGCAGTGGCTGCCTCTTCGGCGCCCGGCACTGCCAAGCGTCAAATCAGGCGCGCTGGTCCGACTAAAGCCAAGAAATAAACATCTTTTCCGTACTCGCTATCACAATTTGGACGGGTAATACTCATTTTCCCAACAAGGTAGTTATTTTATTCATTTATTTTTGTTCACCTTCAATAATGTATGTAATTATTTTTCGGTTTCTGTTTCATGCTCCTGTCTGAAGTCAACATTCATTCAATTCATGTTTGTCATTGTGTCAATTATGTCATCTTTTTATTCCAACACTGCCCCAACGTTCATCCAACGTTGAGCTGTTGTTGCTGTATTGTCGGACGGAACGCAGGGCGTGTTCCATATAAATTAATGTTAATTCTATACAAAAATAATGTTAGTGTTCCATATTACCTAAATGCTCTGTGTATTAGTGATTGTTCCACAATGTGTCCCGTTTTCGTGAAATTAGTCCATTTATGTGTATTATTCTTCCTCAATGTTTAGGATGAATTATTTTTCTGAATTTTCCCCCGAAAAGCCCAGTGTATGTACGACTGGGTTCAGGCTATTTATTTATATTAATTTGAATATTTTTTTTTTTATAGTAATATCGATTATTGGGTTTATTTATTATATATATATATATATATATTTATTATATATATATATTTGTATTCATTTTATTAGTATATTTATTTTAGACTATGGATACCTACAACTTTAGTAATAGTTTCTTCTCATCTTGTGATAACGATATTTCTGTTAGCGCGGGAAGTGTTGGGTCAACAGCGGATGATTCGCTGTCATATAACTTGAAACGGGTGTTTTCAAACCTTGGTGCAAACTTCAACGTTGTTCATATTAATGCTCAAAGCATTCATACCAGCTATGCTGACCTTCTTGTAGTTTCTAGTGATCTGAACATACATGGCATTCTTGTTTCGGAATCTTTTCTCAAGCCATCTCTTTCTTCTGCCATGTATGCTCTGCCAGGGTTCAGTCTCTACCGGAACGACAGGATAGGCAAGGCTGATGGCGGTGTTGCTATCTACCTACGTTCTGACATCCCATGCAAAGTCATCAGCCAGTCGCCAAGCCTGTACTCTGGTTCTGCTGAACACCTGTTCCTGGAGATATTCTTGCGTCACAACAAAGTCCTCCTGGGTGTCTATTATAGCCCCTCTCTTCGAATCGACTATTTTAACTCTTTTGAAACCCTTCTCAGTGACTTGACTCCTCTTTATAGCGACACCCTAATTCTCGGCGACTTCAAAACTTGCCTTCTCAAGAATAACGGTCGCTCAGCGAAGCTGAATTCTCTTGTAAGTTCATTTAACATGCATATCCTTCCTCTAGAGGCCACTCACTTTCAACCACACTGCACCCCCTCTCTTCTAGATCTAATGATAACTTCTGACATGTCTAAGGTTGCTGCGCATGGCCAACTTAACGCCCCTTTCTCCTATCACAATCTTATTTACCTCTCTTATAAGATAAAGCCTCCCAAGCGTGCAGCTAAATTCCTTGACATTCGTAGCTTCAAGGGCATGGATATAACCTCCCTTAATTCAGACGCCTCCTCTGTCGACTGGTCGCCTGTCTACGGTAGTGAGACCATTGATGACAAAGTACGGAACTTCAACTCTATTGTCCTGAGCTTGTTTGATAAGCATGCTCCGGTCAAGAGGGTTAAAGTGAAGCATCTTCCTGCACCGTGGCTTACTGACACCATTAAGGGTCTGATGGCTAAGAGAAACCGTGCCAAGTCTAGATATAAGAGGGATCCGACCGACGAGAATCTTTTAATTTTCAAACGCCTCCGTAATCGTTGCACTCGCCTGTGTCGTGATTCTAAACGCCGTCATATCTACGAATGTATCGAGAGCTATACTCCAGCACAGGTCTGGAAGTTCCTGAAGACCCTTGGTGTTGGTAAGTCACAGGAATTGGCAGCCGGAAATGTCGATCTCCGGGGTCTCAATAGTTTCTTTGCAACTCCCCCTGTCGCGATAGACTCCCTCGTCAAGGATGCAACCCTTCGTAACCTACGGTCCAAGGCATCATCCCTCACCTCAGCATTTAATTTCATCCCTGTCGGAATCGGCGCAGTAAGGAGGGCAATACTGGCAATCTCGTCGAAGGCCATAGGTGAGGACAAGATATGTTCGCAGATGATAACAACTATCATTGATGTACTGTTACCTCTCATCACCCACATAATTAATGTGTCGCTTGACCAATGTTGCTACCCCAGCCAGTGGAAATTGGCACTTGTGATTCCCCTCCCCAAAACGTCTAATCCCGCCTTCTTTAAAGATTTCCGTCCCATTTCTATTCTGCCTATCCTCTCCAAAGTCCTGGAATCAATTGTCCACTCCCAACTCTCCTCCTACCTTTCCTCAAAAATGTTACTGAATCCCCACCAATCAGGTTTCAGGCCGGGTCACAGCACTACCACAGCACTGCTCAAAGTCACTGACGACATTCAATTAGCTATGGATCAAAAGCAGCTTACGGTCCTTACACTGCTTGATTTCAGTAGCGCCTTTAACTGCGTCGATTTCGATATACTAGTCGAAATTTTAAAGTCACTTAATGTCTCCTCGCACTCTGCTCGCTGGTTTGACTCCTACCTGAGAGACCGCCAGCAATGCATTAAGTCTGAGGAGATCTCAACGGACTGGTGTGATCTCTCCGCAGGTGTTCCGCAGGGAGGCATCCTTTCTCCTCTCCTCTTCTCGGTATTCATTAACTCCATCTCTGACGTTCTTACCTCTTCTTATCATCTGTACGCAGATGACCTTCAAATATATCGGCACTTCTCTCCGTGTGATGTGAATCTGACAGTAGAGGCGTTGAATGCTGATCTCGATAACATCAGGAAATGGGCTACCTCTTATGGTCTGCTTGTCAACCCGGGCAAATCGCAGGCCATGATTTTGGGTACTCGTCACTCTCATAACCTAGTTCAGAAAATGCCCGTCGACCCTATAGTGTATGATGGTAACATAATCTCATACAGCGAGAAGGCCAAGAATCTTGGGGTTGTATTTGATAAATTGTTGTCCTGGTCGCCCCATGTTTGTGAGGTCAGCAGACGAGTCTTTGCGTCATTTCACTCCCTACGGAGATTGCAGCACTTCCTGCCACAGCAGACTAAAATCACCCTTGCCCAGTCCCTCCTACTACCTTTAATCGACTATGCAGATGTTTGCTGGATCGGTGCGAACGAAGAACAACTGAACAAACTCGAACGACTTCAAAACCTCGGGATTCGGTTTGTCTTCGGGCTGCGCAAGTATGACCATGTCTCACAGTATCGCAAGGAGTTGGGGTGGCTTCCGATCCGCCTTCGTCGTGATATGCACGTTCTCTCCTATCTGTTCAACATTTTGCGAAACCCCCGCTACCCCTCATATCTTCGAGAACGTTTCGAGTTTATTTCCTCCAGGCATAGCAACCGGAGATCCCACACGATGTCTCTTCTCTCTACTCCTCGGCATAACACTGCCGCTTACAAACACTCGTTTAGGTTAACGGCGATCCGACTGTGGAACGCACTTCCCTGCGCTATTAGAGATAGTCCCTCAATTTTCACTTTTAAGACAAGATTGAAAGAGCATTTCCTTTCTCTTTCGTGATAGGTACTTTTATATATGTATATATAAGTAGTATATGTTTGATATATATAAAAATTTTTGCTTTTGTATTTTATTTAGTATATATCATGTATTAAATTATTATGTTTTAGTTTTAAACAATTAGATGTACAGTTTTATTGCGCACTAGGACTCTCCTGTTGCACAATTTTTCCTGTCCTACCTAGGTTTGCTGGTAGAAATCTCTCTTTAGAGATAAGCTCGCCTTTGCTCATAAAATGTTTTGTTACCTTACTATTTCTATAAGATTTCTGTGCAATAAAGAATATGAATATAATAACTACATCGGCAGCGCAATTCGTTTAACATTGGATCCGCAATCTGTCGAGACTGGTATCGAAACCAAGTTCATGATTTTTTACGTACGATTATACGCAACCCTTCGTGTGTGAGTCCAATTTTTAATTTTATATATTATTATCATGGCGCAAGTATTAGAATTATCTAATACTTGCTCCATGTTATTATGATACGATACGTACCCTAACCAGCTTCTGGATGTCTCCAGGATCCTGTCAACAAATAAATTAGTATTTATTTTATTAATGTGTCTTCTTTATGCATGGACATGGTTGTGATATCCCACTTAAAACGCGTAATAAAAACATTATGGTCTACGTCTACTTCTGACGTCTCGGGAACGGAAGTGACTTTTCTATAAAACTATAATTCTCGTCCACAAGTAGAAAGAAGTATTAAAAAAAACAAGAAACCCGACTGCGAATAACCCATTATTTCCGATGATCAGTTTTCTTGGAGTTTTTTTTCTGTTCCCAAATTTAGACACGAGTGCAGATATCTGGCGGAGGCTTAGTATCAGATCATGAAAGTTCATGATCTGATACCCTTATTCTACTGGCATAGCTTGGCCAAAGGCCCTCAAGATTTTGGCTGTATACGGGATTATTTTATCAATTTTATGAATGGGTCTTTCTTTATGCATATCATGTGATATGATTTGACATTTGTTTTGAGGTAAACGCTGTTTTTTTTTGTGGTTACACGGAATTTGTAATGTATTGCACTGATTGGGTGCCATTTTTGAAATGTTACTACGTGGCTAGATGTGCAGTGCCGATAAATGTTATGTTACAACCTATTGTGTTACCTCATCTAGGCAGAATGTTGTATTGTACAAGAACTCGTCAAAAATGGCATGCATATATATAAGATTAGTAGGTTATTGAGCTGTGTAGTGCTCTCCGTACTAGTGCAAGACTGTATGACGACAGAGCATTGTTCTTCTCATAGAACGAACAAGTAGAAGAATTGTCTAGTTTCACAACATAGGTATTAAAAGTAGCAAAGTGCGATGAAAAGTAAGTAAAGTTAGCCTAACTATCAAAAGAATAAAGTATATTAAATGGTATATGTACATATTTATATTATATCAAACTCATTATATGACATTGCAATAATAGTGTTGTATATTATCTATAGTAGATTGTTCAAATACGTGTAATTCATATATAGTATTTATATTATATCAAACTCATTATATGACATTGCAATAATAGTGTTGTATATTATCTATAGTAGATTGTTCAAATATGTGTAATTCATATATAGTATTTAGGTAAATTCGTATATCCAGAATTTCAGAGCAGGAGTAGGTATTATATTCTTTAATTGTTAAGATAATTGCTAATTTTACTATAGAGAATTGCACCATGGGAATGGCATTGAACTTAAGTTTTCTTATATTATCATGCGGAACACTTCACGAGCAAGTCCAAACCGTACTTGTCCGATATTTATATAAACAGAGTTTTTTTGGGGCCCCTTACCAAAAGTAAATATAATTTAAAGAAAAAATATATACATGTTCAAGAAAACACTTTTAGTATTATATTTTTTTGTTCGCATTTGACGCCACTTTGTAATTCCTAAATTTCTAGGCGCGTTTAGTCACACTTACGGTCATTGAGCCGCAAGGCGCGAGTGCCCGAGAATAATAATAATGGGGCGGTGCGTAAAACAACTTTAAGTAAGCATATCTTTAACTTGTCTTTGGACAAAGTTGACGAAAAAAATAATTAATATCGTTTTTTATTTTATAAATTAATTGCGTTCCTGCAGTACTATGACTTCTTAAAACTTGGCTAGGGCTCCAAAATAACCTTTACAGGATGACATTTAAATAGCTGACCATATTTTGGGGTGTAACAAAACCCATAATTATGTACAAATTTCCCCAAGAAACTTGGTCGCAGTTGAAAAATTATTTTAGTCACTCGATTAGCTGATTTTATTTTAATTTTATTTGATATTATTATATTTGGGACATCAACAGCAAACAATATAGATAAGTTACAATATTAAATAATACAAGAATAAAGCCAGTTACAGATATCCACAGAAGATACAGAAAAAAGTAGAAGAAAAACTTTGATTACGTTGAAAGCGTTTGATTACGTTCACCACGATATATTGTTAGCAAAGTGTGAGAAATATGGTATCCGCGGGCCAGCATATAACTGGATTGAGTCATACTTAAAGGGACGCACACAACTAGTGGAAATCAACAAATTAAACAAAGAATTTACAATGGAAACATCACAATCAAAACTGAGAGAAAATAGATTCGGCGTGCCGCAAGGAAGCATCTTGGGACCACTTCTGTTCCTCCGTTATATCAACGACCTCCCAGACGTAACAGAACACCAATGTACCCTATATGCTGACGACATCTCTATAATAATTAAATACAATAATACAATAAATTTTGAAAATGACGTAAATAATACAATAAAAAAATAGTCAACTGGTTGCAAATAAATAATCTCCGTGTAAATATTGACAAAACGACATACATGACATTTTATAATAGAATTAAGCCTGACATAAACGTGACCGTCCAATATAATAATTCAGAAATAAATGAATCCAAAGAGATGAAATTTTTAGGTATAACACTTGACTCACAATTGTCATGGAAAGCGCATTTAACAAATATAATTAAAAAAATCAATAAATTTGTGTTTGTCCTTTATAGACTGGTAAAGGTGGTGGGACACGAAACGGCAATGTTAGCTTACCATGGGTATGTCGTCTCTGCCTTACGCTACGGTATAGTTGTGTGGGGAAATGCAGTGGAAATCGACAATCTATTTCTTATACAGAAGAAATGTGTACGAGCAATATGTGGAATGAGTCCTGTAGAGTCCTGTAGACCACTGTTTAAGAAACTTAATCTCCTTACCCTAACCGGAATTTATATCTTTGAAATCTGTGTATTTGTTAGGCAAAATATGGACATATTTATTAAAAAGTCAACATCATGTTATTTCAACACCAGGTTTCCCAATAGGCTGACATTCCCAAAATCGCATACAGTACTGCTGCAGCGAAACTGCTACTGGATGGCGATCAAAATTTTTAACTCGATACCAAAAGAACTACAGGATATGCCATTTGAAATATTTAAATATAAGCTCAGAAAATGGCTAATAAGTAAATGCTTCTATAATATTAAGGAATTTCTAGACTGTACGGCTCGGTTTTAAACAGATATAAGATGACAGGGAGTGACATACTAACAAATTGTATTAATCAGTCAGTATCTTATATTATATATTTTCATGACATTTCTATGTAACTATACTAATTCATTCGATAGGTGTGTTTATTGTTTAGAAATAATATTTGCTTGCCACTGCGTGGCGAAATATGCTGCACTTATTACCATTTGTAACATCTTCATGACCATATTTTTCGCAAATAAACGAATTTGATTTGAATTTGATTTGATTTGTAATAAGAATAAAGAAACTAACCCAAGAAAGCAAAGTAGGGTCACTTTTCTTTTCTGTGAGCAGAAGTGAGTAAAAAATAAGAATAATAAGTATATTAATGAATGAAAGTATGTAATATAAATATATACAGGATAAAGTGCAATGTGAGCAGTAAAACTGTGTTGTGAAGGCGTATATGTGAGTATGTGGGTATTGTACCGGCCCCAGGCTAAAGGTCGTAGCCGCCGCTAACAGTAGCTATGATCGTCTATTCTATCTATCCCAAAATGAGAGGACCCGATTCAGCTGTAAGTTTTGTAAGTAAGAATGATAAGTCTGAATTTCTCGTTCGTCGAGAAATCCGTTAGGCGTACAATAGTCGAACGAAGTTTGGTTCAGGAAGTTACAGTTTCTAGTTAGACAGAGAAAGCATATACGTCCGCGAGCCGGTAATTCACATCAGTCAGCGGTGTATTGCGCCAGAACGATCGTTGTTATATTTTATGTGATGGCACCATCTGGTTTTTGTATATATGAGTGCATTGGAACATCTTTTGTTTTAGTTTTAGTTTTAGTTTTAGTGATCGATCACAGTTATAGTATAGATATCCGTCGTAGTTTTACGACGTGAGTACTCAATGATATTTCATGTGCTCGCTAGTAGCGGCTTGTGGTGGTTCCAATTATATATTTGGTTCACGGCAATAACGATCCGAAAAGACCGGTTTACACAATTGCGATTTGAGTTCCGAAATGGGTTCTGAACTAGCGGTTACCTCAAAAGGTCCGTAACGTTTTGAAACCTTCAACTCTGCGCAATTTGAGCTGGATGTTATCGAAACGCAAGCATTATTGTTTTAGGATATCTAACCCACACCATAGCGAAGTGCATAGTTCGATAAATACCGAACTATGAATTCCACTAGCCGCAGCACGTCCTGGGCTGAGCCAAATCATATATACCGACTCAAATTACACATTAGACATCCAGCGAAATTTACATTTAATTTAAAAATGCAACTTGAATCCAACCTGACTCAAGGCAATGCAAAACACCTACCCGGTCCTAAACAATGAACTTTAGACTGTAAATTGATCTCTTCGCGCGTCCCCGACAACACTCAAATGTCAAAATATCAACAGGATATGTTATCTGTGTTGACACCGGTTTAACTTTGTTCTGAATTTGTTATTTCCATCCGCGGAACCTCATCGATCAAACAGTCTCCCTATGCCCTGACAACCTAGGTTTAGCCGCAACTAAACTCCTGTCTAGCCTAGTCTAAAACCCTAGTGTTATACCACGTCCATTATCGACACCACTCGAAAATGGTTGAGTTTGATTTGAATGTGCTTGAATGTTTAACGACTGTGTGTGTGGGAATTACAAAACTCGCTACTCGAAGGAATGAGGAGAGGATTAGCCCGCGAATATCCTAAGAGCCAATCCAGGAACCCTATGGTGAAGGAAAAAGGAATTTAGGGTCGCTCCAAGCCCAGACTCAGACTCAGATAAATTGACTTAAAAGTTCTTTCCTAACGACCCAAGGATAGTTTTGGAATTAGGGGTAGGTTGATATAAAGGTAGGAACCGAGGTATATCTCGGCGCTTCAGACACTCACGAAAACCCACTGAAACTCCGCAATCACAAATTCGTATAGTTCTGACGCGTAACACGGCAGACAAAACTGTTTAGAACTCGTGAAGACGACTGTCACAGTAGCTAGACGCTGAGACTGAATCCCCTCCCCTCTCAAACTCTGGTATTTATACGCCTCACATGTCTGAAAAAATGGCGTCCTTTGCGAATACGCTCTGCCCAAGCGAAGCTTCTTATCACTAACTACACAGGGTCCAATTTCAACCATGCCATGCAGATCCGCCGTTCTACAAATTGTGTGTACGCATATTCACTATGATCAACCGTAGGTTATCACTCAAATCATTTGGTACTGCCGATACACAGAATCTGTTGATCGCTGACCAATAAAAGCTTGTTGCGATTAATTAAGCATACCCGACCGCTAGCTGCGCGTAGCAAAGACCTACCAGAATGATATTCAAACCAGCGGTGTCAGACCCTCCATCTCATACCTCAATCGCAATTGTATATTTGCAATCTACATAATAGCTTTCTCCGTATCGTTCCATAATAACCTTTCATTATTTAGTTATTCATAATTTTATTCAACGCGCAGCCAAATCGGCTCTGATCTCTACACATCTCGCAGGAATGCGACAAAAAAACTTGACCTGAACTGAAATTCCACGAATGAACCCACGCGTCTTTTTTTTGCGAACTTTGCCAGTAAGCAACGCAAAACCCCCAAACGTTATCTGAACCGATTCTCGTATTCAAAACAGCGCGGCGTTGGGCTAGCCCTCTATCACGCAGAATGAAGTATCTAATGTACCGACTCTCGTGTACCATTACAGTATGTGTTAAATCACTTGTTTCCCTCATCTTCTATCAAGACATTAATGACGGAACTTGGCTTTAGAGGTTGAAAACCATTTTCTTGAGGGTCGCTTTTTGAAAAATGTGTTCATTTCGTATAGGTGATGGTGCTCAAGAAAATTAACCAGGGTTTGCCCTCGGGGATTTCGACTACCCAGCCCATACTGTCCGACCGGGGACCAAATACGTGATGCATATTCCAAGGTACTCCTAACATACGCGCAATAAACCTGCTTTATGCATCCCAGGTCGCTGAAGGGTTTACTGATGCGAATGACAAAACCGAGACCTTGAAACGCGCGGCCCCCTTATTCTCAATGTGCATTTGAAATGTCAGTTTGCTATCGAGTATGACACCCAAATCTCCGATCGAGTCGACGCGAGTGAGTGGTTGGTTATTTATATTGTACTTATATACAATGGGCTCTTTATGTCTGGTGAAGGATGTTTGGACACATTTGCTAGCGTTTACAGAAATTGTGTTCTGCTTATAATATTCACTAAGGTGGTTGAGGTCGGATTGCAGCCTTGCACAATCAATATTACTGGTCACTTCAAGGAAAATCTTTTTATCATCGGCATATAACAAAAACCAACATTCACGAAATACTGTGTATATGTCATAGAGATAGGCATTATTGAAAAAAAGGACCCAAATGAGAACCCTGTGGCACCCCAGATGGTATGTTTATGAAGTTTGAATTATGTCCTCCAACAGCCACAGCCTGCTGTCTATTAGATATATACGCGGTGATCCACCTGAAGAGGTCACCCTGAATACCCAAATGGAACAATTTGCGCAACAGGGTGACGTGGTCCACGCGATCGAAAGCTTTTTTAAAATCTGTTTTGACTACTTCATGCTGTCTGCGTCTGTACATCATGCTGAGTACAAACTTCAAAAATTCAGTAAGATTACTAATAGCAGATCTACTCTTAAGGAACCTATGTTGTTATGGTGGGATTCCGCGCGAAGCAATTGTGTAAATACAGATATAGACGGCTTTCTCAAATACCTTACCAAATACTTTGAGGATGGATATCGGTCTAATAAGTTCAAAATTATTTTTAGTGCCCTTTTTATGGATCGAGAGGATATGTACTTTCTTCTAAATAGTCGGATAGGAGCCCTTTTTTAGCAATCTGTTGAAAAGGATTTCGCGTACTAAACTATGAAATATTGTGGGATCTTGTCACTGCCTGCAGCATCATTGATATCGAGCGACTTAAATAATATAAGTATAGAGTCAGGATGTAACAGAGTGGTACTGATATTGTTGTTATCGTCACAAAACGGTGGAGCCAATAGAAGATCGGGTTAGGATGTTGCTGGTTGACTGAAAACTAAGCTGAAAAAATAGTTAAAACCTTTACAAATGCTCGCTGTCCGTTCGTCTGTCTGTCCGTCACCGGGATGTAACCCATAGGTACGGAGTTGACATTTTCGTAGAATGTGTATTTCTATTGCCGCTACAGCAACAAATAATGAACTACACGAAATTTTATTAATTAAATGGGGTCCCAGTCAAGAGACGTTTTTAAATAGTCCTGTATGATACGTACCACTATTTTCTTGGTTTGGCCTGACCAATTGCCACTTTCGCCTTTTATCGATATCCTGTAAACAATTAAATTAGCATTTATTTAACTTATGTGCCTTTCTTTATGCAAGACTTTACGAACATTGACTTTTGTGACTATCTGCTGAATATTTACGATAAGAATATAGAATAAATTGGAATTTATTACAACTTTAGTCATTCGGAATTAGAAACGCCTACCTCTTTTTACCTCACTTTTACAGCCTGTACGAGTACTTAGTAACTTGGAAATAATTTTATTGAAACGCGTGGAAACTTACAGCGCAGTTGTTACTGCCAGCAACGCTGAGATCACGCAGAAAATCATGACTAAATTCATGATGACGACCGTGTTTCTTCAATATTTAACCAATGAATGGCTAACTAATCTGAGAGGTACTTATTTTATACGCCGATATTGTTAAGCTTTACAAATTATAATTATATGGTGAATAATAAGAAACACGACAAAATTTATGAATCCGTTGAATGAATATCGAGTTCCTGATTATAACTACAAGTTACAATTATTTGGTCAATAATCGAAACAGGAAAAAAAATATGACTTGCCAATTATGTCAAGCATTTATGTTTCATATACATAGTTATAGGTTTTTGTTCTCTATGTATAGACATAGAGACAAAAATAAATCAAACGTGATGAACTAAACTAATGAGTAACTGATTATGGATTGAGTTTGAAAAAGGACATTTCCCTTTCATGTGGTGATTTATGGCTGAATTACACATGAAAAGGAAACTCCATTAACTCTACCAGTGTTTCGGAAATATGCCCGTCATAGAAGATAGCACCAGAACACTCTACGTGCATGTAATTTTTTCCTATGTGACAATGTACAATACAAGGGCTGCAGTTGGCGGCACTTCTGTTAAGTGTCATTACTAGAGGAATACCTGGGCCCCGATGCTACTAACCACAAGCCTCGCACAAGCCTATAGCAGGCTCGGAAGTCACGTTTCATCGAGTCGGGAGAGAGAGAGATAGCGCGAGCCTGCGATAGGCTTGTGTGATGCTTGTGCTTAGTAGCATAGAGGGCCAGAATACCTACACGAAAGGTCTCACGTCACTACTCAAATCGCAACACAACAAGCATCTTCTCCATTCCACGCCTTAGGAACCTTCAGTGGCAGCTTCAGATATTTGGCTACGAAATGCTGGATTAATATAATAATAATAATACGCTGACGCCGTCTTGCAGTTTCCCTCGACCTATTGAACCACTCATTTGTATTCATTATCAAATTCTGCCTATTAATATCCTACCGCAATTGACACTCCATACCTAAATGTACCTTCCATAAGCCTTACTCCCTATCTTATACATTTATAGATCAACACCATCAAACATGACATTCGTATACATTTGGTTCCGACAGAATACCAGCATTACAGGTCTTCCTGTAGCATAGTTTCACCGTCGCCATGTATACACTATACTATAGTTTTGTCTATTCAATCTCATACTTAACATACCCTTCTGGCTAGAGTGAAATATTTTCCCACCAAAGATTCAATTGTGTAAAGTCGAATACCAATGAAAAATCTGTATGCTATTTATTATACATAGTCAGGTCATAAGTTCTGTCACACAATAAAAACTTTTGAATTTAGAACGCTGGCCACAAAAAAGTTTATTGAATTCGAAAATCGAATTTTTCATGAAAATAAAAATGTGTACTTTTTTAGAATTTTCCTCATTTTTAAATATGTAGTGGACACTTAGGAAAAACCGTGTCGCAGTTATTGCGTTGCATCGTTGCGGTTACGCGCCAATTCAGATTTTCGACTTACTGTAAAATTTGAATATAACCAAATGATTCATTTATCGTACCATAAAACGATACAATGAAGACTCTAGTGTAGATGACAGGTCAATAAGTGGTCGCCCTCGCTCTGTTAGGACTCCAGCAGTGATAAAAGCTGTGAAGGCGCGAATTCAAAGAAATCCCATACGTAAGCAGAAACTGTTGGCCCTTCAGATGGAGTTAAGCAGGACCACGGTAAAAAGGGTGTTAAATGAAGACTTAGGGCTTAGGGCATATCGAAGAAAAACATGACATAGTTTGGACGCTCGTTTAATGGACCTGAGACTGAAGAGATGCCGCGCTTTGTTGAAGCGGTACGCGGGAAAAAAGTATCGGGAAATTCTTTTTTCGGATGAAAAAATTTTCACCGTGGAAGAGAGCTACAACAAACAAAATGATAAGGTGTACGCACACAGCAGTGAAGAAGCGAGCAACCGTATTCCGCGTGTCCAACGAGGTCATTTTCCATCCTCGCTCATGGTTTGGTTGGGAGTCTCATATTGGGGCTTAACTGAGGTACATTTTTGTGAGAAAGGCGTAAAAACGAATGCAGTTGTGTATCAAAATACAGTCCTCAAGAACCTTGTGAACCTGTTTCTCATACCATGTTTAATAACAGGCACTGGGTATTCCAACAAGATTCTACGCCAGCTCATAGAGAGAAAAGCCCACAAGACTGGCTGGGGCGGCGAGTGAAATCGACTTCATCCGGCACGAAGACTGGCCTTCCTCCAGTCCAGATTTGAGTCCGTTAGATTACAAGATATGGCAATACTTGGAGGAAAAGGCCTGCTCAAAGCCTCATCCTGATTTGGAGTCACTCAAGGCATCCTTGATTAAGGCAGCCGCCGATATTGACATGGACCTCGTTCGTGCTGCGATAGACGACTGGCCGCGCAGAATAAAGGCCTGTATTCAAAATCGCGGGGGTCATTTTGAATAAACTTTATTACCATAAGAACCTATGTTTTATTAAGTTAATTTTGCTATATAAATGTTTACATAAATAATAAACATGTCTAAATTATTTCATATTGCACATGTGACAGAACTTATGACCTGACTATGTATGTCCGGAAAGGGGTAAAGTAAGTTTTATATAATTTTATCTCGATCTTTTACACACGGCTGTCTGTGTGTAAATTCAATGCTTGATACCTGTACTTTCTGTGTTGTATTCTGTATATTGTGACGCTGGAATAAACGTTTATCTTATCTTATCTTTTCTTATCAACATAAAACAAATCTAACCTAATGACAATATCATAACATCGTGCCAATAAGATGTCTTAAAATAATAATAATAATAATACAACAAACTGTATAACAAATAACAAAAATCTGTAATGAACATATATTAAGAGAAACCAGACTGGACCAGTCCCTCCAAGCAGCACTCGTGTGCGAGTATGATTTCTGTACTGGCCATCACCACCCTCGCCATATTTAAGGGAGGGGAGCAACCCTCTACACAGAGCCGCCGCAAGCAAAAACATAATAATAATAATAATCATTTATTGAACAGAAAACACAATGGAAAATATAACAAGAACAATAAGCAAAGGTCAGCTTATTTCTAAAAATAAACTTCATACAGCTAACCTGTGAAAAAATAAAAAAATAAAAAAATAGAGAGAAGTAGTGCTAGTGTACCATTAAGAGTTGAAAGAATTAAATAAAATCAATATACTATCAGATAAATCACAATACATCCTACTTACTCACTAGAAAATAAATTAATGGAATACAATAAAAGATACCCACTTTGCGGAAGGGAGGAGATGCTGTTTCATTTTTTATTAAAAGTGAACAAGGATGTGTAATCCCTAATAGCGCAAAGAAGTATATTCCACAAACGTATTGCCCTTAACCTAAACGAGTGCTGGTAAGCAACAGTGTCGTGCTGAGGAATTGACAAAAGTGTCACCAAGTGAGATCTCCGAAGACTGTCCCTAGAGAAAAGAGACTCAAAACGTTCACGCAGATATGCGTGATAGGACTTCTAAAAAATTTGAAGAAGAAACAGAGAATCATCACGAAAAAGTCGGATCGGGAGCCAGCCTAATTCCCTGCGATATTGGGACACGTGGTTGTACTTGCACCGAAGATAGACCGAATTCCGGGATTTTGGAGTCGCTCGAGTTTGTTCAGTTATCTTCATTCGTACTAGCCCAGCAAACATCGGCGAATTCTATTAAAGGCAGATGAAGGGTTTGAGCTAGCATGATTTTAGTCTGTCTAGGCAGGAAGACCTGCAAACTCCGAAGATAATGAAAGGATGCAAAGACTCGTCTGCTGACCTTACAAACAGGGGGCGAACAGAATAATAGATTGTCAAAAACAACGGCAAGATGTTTGGCTTTCTCGTTATACTTGATAATGACAGCGTTATACATAGTCAGGTCATAAGTTCTGTCACATGTGCAATATGAAATAATTTAGACATGTTTATTATTTATGTAAACATTTATATAGCAAAATGAACTTAATAAAACATAGATTCTTATGGTAATAAAGTTTATTCAAAATTACCCCGCGATTTTGAATACAGGCCTTTATTCTGCGCGGCCAGTCGTCTATCGCAGCACGAACGAGGTCCATGTCAATATCGGCGTCTGCCTTAATCAAGGATGCCTTGAGTGACTCCAAATCAGGATGAGGCTTTGAGCAGGCCTTTTCCTCCAAGTGTTGCTATATCTTGTAATCTAACGGACTCAAATCTGGACTGGAGGAGGGCCAGTCTTCGTGCCGGATGAAGTCGATTTCACGCGCCGCCAGCCAGTCTTGTGTGCTTTTCGCTCTATGAGCTGGCGCAGAATCTTGTTGGAATACCCAGTGCCTGTTATTAAACATGTTATGAGAAACAGGTTCCACAAGGTTCTTGAGGACTGTATTTTGATACACAACTGCATTCGTTTTTACGCCTTTCTCACAAAAATGTACCTCAGTTAAGCCCCAATAAGAGACTCCCAATCAAACCATGAGCGAGGATGGAAAATGACCTCGTTGGACACGCGGAATACGGTTGCTCGCTTCTTCACTGCTGTGTGCGTACACCTTATCATTTTGTTTGTTGTAGCTCTCTTCCACGGTGAAAATTTTTTCATCCGAAAAAATAATTTCCCGATGCTTTTTTCCCGCGTACCGCTTCAACAAAGCGCGGCATCTCTTCAGTCTCAGGTCCATTAAACGAGCGTCCAAACGATGTCCTGTTTTTCTACGATATGCCCTAAGCCCTAAATCTTCATTTAACACCCTTTTCACCGTGGTCCTGCTTAACCCCATCTGAAGGAACAACAGTTTCTGCTTACGTATGGGATTTCTTTGAATTCGCGCCTTCACAGCTTTTATCACTGCTGGAGTCCTAACAGAGCGAGGGCGACCACTTCTTGACCTGTCATCTACACTAGAGTCTTCATTGTATCGTTTTATGGTACGATAAACGAATCTTTTGGTTATATTCAAATTTTTCAGTAAGTCGCAAATCTGAATTGGCGCGTAACCGCAACGATGCAACGCAATAACTGCGACACGGTCTTCTTTAAGTGTCCACTCCATATTTAAAAGTGAGGAAAATTCTAAAAACTACACATTTTTATTTTCATGAAAAATTCGAAATTCGAATTCAATAAACTTTTTTGTGGCCAGCGTTCTAAATTAAAAAGTTTTTATTGTGTGACAGAACTTATGACCTGACTGTGTATATCACGGGGGCAACGGACCCATTCTGCAACAAATTAAGTAAGTGCCGTGTACCCAGTATCATCACCAGAGACTTGCCTGGGTTGACTAATAGCCCATACGAAACTGCCTATTTCCTGATGTTGTCAAGGTCAGCATTCAAAGCCTTAACAGTCGAAGTCAGATCACACAGGGAAAAATGCCGATAAATTTGAAGGTCATTTGCAGAGATGATTCGAGGAAGACAATACATCCGAGATGGAATGGATGAAAACAGAGAAGAGAAGAGGAGAAAGAATGCCAACCTGCGGAACACCTGTAGAGAGCTTGTACCATTTTGTAGTGATCTCTTCAGACTCGATGCGCGGCTGGCGGTCTCTCGAGTAAGAGTCAACCAGCGAACCGAGTGTGAAGAGACAAAGTATAGTACAGAACAAGTATATCGATGTCGACGCAGTTAAAGGCGCTGCTAAAATCAAGGAGAGCGAGGACTGTGAGCTGCTGCTTATCCATTACCAGTTGGATATTGTCAGTTACTTTGAGATGCGCTGTGGTGTTACCATGCCCCGGCCTAAAACCAGACTCCAGTAAATTCATGGAGGAAAGGTACGAGGATAGCTGGGAGTGGGAAATGGGACGGAACTCTTTGAAGGAGGACGGGTTAGACGTTTTAGGAAGGAGTATCACTAATGCTCTTTTCCACTAGTGCGGGAAGCAGTACTCGCTCAGCGACGCGTTGATTATATGCGTTATGGGTGGTAACAAATTTTCGAGTACACTGAATAGCATCTGAAAACAGATCTTGTCATCACCACCTACAAGCCTTTGACGAGATTGCTAGAATAGCCTTATTATTATTGCGCCAACCCCAACAGACCTGAGTTTGAAAGCGAAGCTACTGGATTTCGTTCTGGTGGGCAAGTTACGAAGGCTCGGGTCCTTGACAGGAGGTCCATTGTGACAGGGGAGACAGCAAAGAATTTGTTGAGACCGTTGAGATTGATACTACCGGCTACTGCGTCCTGGGACTTACCATCACCGAGGGTCTTCAGGATCTTCCAAACCTGTTCCAAATCTTGTCGAACAAGCTAAGGATAATCGAGTAAAATTTCTGGACTTTGTCATCAACGGACTCACTACAGATGACAGGGGACCAGTCTATAAAAGGGAGCTGAGATCCATACCCTTGAAACTGCGAACATCCAGAAATTTTGCTGCGTTCTTCGGAGGCCTTAACTTGCATGAGAGATAAATCAAATCGTGAAAGGAGAAGGGGGCGTTAAGTTGGCCATGCGTAGCAACCTTGAATATGTTAGAAACAATCATAAGATTCAATAGAGGGGGGGTGCAGTGGGGCTGGAAGTGAGTTGCACTCAGGGGAAGAATATTTAAATTTAGGGAGCCGATGAAAGACTGGAGTTTGGCAGTATTGAAATCACCTAGGATAAGTGTGTCACTGTAAAGTGGAGATAGATCATTAAGGATGATTTCAAAAGAGTCAAAGTAGTCGTTGAGGAGAGAGGGGCTATAGAAGAAACCCAAAAGGACCTTAGTGTGATGCAGGCCTAGCACGAGAAACATGTGTTCAGCGGATCCAGAGTACAGACTAGGTGAGTGACTAATAACTTTGCAAGAACCAGACTTACACGTCCCATCGTTACGATAGAGCCTGTACCCCGGCAGAGTAAAAAAGGTAGAAGGAAGAGAGGGTTTGAGAAATGATTCGGAGATCAGAATACCATGAATGCTCTGATCGCTGAAGGAATCAAGAAGGTCGGCATGACTGGAATTAATGCTTTGAGCAATTATGTGAACGACGTTGAAGTTCCTATCGAGGTTGGAAAACACACGTTTGAGGGCCATAGGCAAAACGTCATTCGTAGACGGCAATCCACATCCCACGCTATGAAAAGCGTCACTTTGGAGCAGGAGAAGTAACTATCACTAAAGTTGAAGGTATAATTATATATATATATATATATATTTATACCTTCTACTTTATGACGTCTACGTGTTTATGCGACGTTGCCAAACTTCCAATAACTGCAAGCATACAAATTTAAGCTTTACTACAAGAGACAACGGTCTGATTTGCTTGCAAAGCTTAGAATGCAAAAACAATCCCAGAAACATGTGTTTGACGGACAGAAACAGAATCCCATTAAAAGCACCATAGTATCGAATGACAGACTACGCGGGCAGTGTGGGGTGCTCTAGAAGACAGCAAGCTATACACACATCAACACTGTCTAGGGATATTTTGTATTTCTTAAATTTTTTGATAAACTATAAATATGTTGTTCAGAAAAGTATATATGGAATTAAACCTCAGTTAATGCCCAACTTAATTATATAAATTAAAAACATTTTTGATCTTCAAATATTTTTTTAAAAATAAAATAACAAAGAGACTAAAAATGGTGCTAAGTCTAAATGAAATTAATGAATAAAATGGATAATTTTATTTAAAAAAACAACTTAAAGTTAGACATTTTAACTCTTATTTATCAGTGTTGCCACCCCTCACGTTAATAAGAGTTTGGCATCGGTAATTCATACTGTGAATTAAGGTGTCGATGTCTTGCTGTGGTATGCGTTTCCAGGTTCGTTGCAGATACAAGAAAAGTTGCTCTTCTGTGGCCAGATTTGGAGGGAGGGCATGCATAGCCCTTCGCTGCAACATGTCCCACGCATGTTCGATGGGATTCATATCGGGCGACTGCGCAGGCCATCTCATTACCGTGACGTCGTTGTCTTGAAGTGCGGCTGATACCAGCCTCGCAGTGTGTGGACGAGCTTTATCATGCATGAGTACGAATTGCTGGCCGATTTGCACCCTATGCGGAATAATAACAGGTTCCACCACCTCATCACGGTATTTCTGAGCATTCATGTTGCCTCTTACAAAAACGAGGTCGGTTCGCGCGCCTATACGAATTCCTGCCCATACCATGATTGTTCCTGCTTGCGAATGAACCTCTCGTGGATGCTGGAGCCAGCTTTCCCTTCTTGGAACTCTCCAAACTCGTGTTCTTCGCGAATCTGGATGAAATCCAAACCGAGACTCATCCGTAAAGAGCACTGTCGACCATTGTTTATTATCCCATAACACGTATTCTTGGGCCCACAATAGTCGCCTTCCGCGATTGCCTCGTCGCAAAGCAGGAACACGAATTGCCCTGCGAGAATGAAGATTAGCTTCATGTAGCCTTCTTCTGACAGTTTGGTCGCTAACCAACAGCTGATGCTCCTGTTGGAGCCTCTGTACCATTTCCATGGCCGTCAGAGTAGGTTCTCTCCTGGCGGTATTTTGGAGAAAACGGTCCTCTCTAGGGGTGGTCACCCAAATTCTGCCAGCATGCCGTTCCGCCACTTCCCCAGTATCACGATTACGTGACCAGAGCCTTGATATCACATTCTGGCTGGTGCCTAGGGTCTCCGCAACAACGTTTTGGATAGCGCCAGCTTCCAACATTCCTTCCGCTCTTATCATCTCGTCTCTCGTCATATGTCGACGTTGCATGGCACCAACAAGATGACACAAACAGTAAAAATCACCAAAACAATTGATAGAGTTAGTTAATTAATGTTTTTCTAAATAAATCTCAACACAAAACTAGCACTGTAAACTGAATCAAATGCGTGTTCCCGCGCTTATATGTGTATATTGCGAGTCGGGTAGACGGCGTAGGCGGATGAAGGAGCCAAGCTGAGGGTAGAAACCACAACAAAACAATATGAAATTAACATTATTTATTGATATTATAAGATCACTGAACTGTTAAACTTAAACAGTGAAATAGAAAAATAAACGTTGGTATTATTTAGACAAGCATACATGTTTTGAAAGATTTTTGGCTCCTATGTCGCAAAAAATTTAAAACATTTAAAAAATCTACAATATGCGGACGCAAAACAAAATACGGTGTGAAAATTTTATCCCATCTGGCATCCGTAAATGTGTCTCAAAAATATGCAGCCTGGAATCAACTAACACTTATTTATTACTAAGTTAGTAATATTATTTTTATAACGGAACCAAAACTAGTGCGCAACAAAACAAAACACAAAGTTTACTGATATATTAAAACAAACACATATATGGGCGCCAAACTAAATACGATATCTACTATTCTGATATATCTGGCGTCCGCATATATGTATAAATCTTTTAAAAAAAATACACCTTCTAGAATTAAAAAATTCACATTTGCTGCAAAGTGACAGTAAGCACAACAAAAGCATAATTAGGGCGCTACAAAACAATACACAAAGGTTATTTTTTACTGAAATAACAAACCAAAAACATATATGGACGCCAAACTAAACACAGTATGAATAGTTTTCAAATATCTGGCGTCCCAATATATATCTATTGTTGTTTCATTCATTCTGGATAGGCAAAAAGCTTATCATCGTTTTTCTTTACTCTTGACTTCAGAAGTCTTCCTTAAATTCTTGCATAGCCTTGACAAATGATTAGCCCAACTCATTGAAATGTGAGGGTTGTTTACACATTTTAATATTCAAGAGGATTACGAGGATTAATAAATCCGGATCGTTCAGTAGCGTTCTAGATTGTTGCTCTCACTTTTACCAAATGTGAGAGCAACAATCTAGAAGAGGATAAGTAACTAGAAAATAATAATCGAATTGTTTTGATCTAAAATTTATAGTGCAATACGAATATGTAAACACTGTTTGTGACCTCAAAGTGACGAATAGGACATAGTATCCCAAAATAAACATGTAGGTTTATTTAATTATTACATAAGTGAATCTTCTTATGTGACTTTTGATTGTTGAATTCCTATATAAAAACTTTTTAACTAGACTGTTCGTAGTTTTTTTTAAATAAACAATTACTTCCGTGACGAAATGGAACATTTTCTTTGATATGCCTTAACTAAAACGAATAATCAACTACATAATCAAATTATGTAGTAAGAATAAGCAATCAATCTCATCAACACTGCAAGGATATGTCCGATGAGGCCTAGGTAGTTCCTAATTATAGTCCTATTAAATGAATTCTTTTAAGATACTTTCCCTTTTAAACTTTCACCGTTGTCCCGCCCCGGCAGCCCTATTCCACGTAACTTGGAGGTGTATAAATATCCTAATAAGTCGTTTATCTTAATCCCTCCGCCCAGCAAGAAGGTGTTGCGACTACCACACTTATGCTTGTTTACATAACACATGTTTAATAAACAGCGTTTAACATTAAAACAAACGTCAAATCTCATACGTTTTGGTTTTTAGACAAGTGTTGAACAGTAGTTTATTTTTTGGAGGTAAGGCCCTTGTTTTCTAGATGCGGATGAGCTCGGCTAGCCTCTTCTAATACCCGGCCTAAACTTTATGTTGATCTCTACCCTTCGCGAAAATACTATCTAGTGATAACTGGTAGCTTCGTGTATCGAGTGGTACGTAGTTAAAAACAGTGGTGATTGCATTCATATATTAAACCCCGTTAATTATTTATTTCAGTTATACTGGCGTGAATTGCGAAACACTGAGAATAAACACAATCCCCATTGTCCTAAAGCTTTAATAATGGACCTTATGGATATGTCACCGTAATATAGTCTAAACCGTTAGTTGATAAACTAACGCGTTAGTTGATCAACTGTCGACAGATAGTAAACCAGACAGACAGGGTTTAGAATTTACGTTTCTTTTGTTCTTACATATCAATCTAACACCGAAGACTATTCGGGCGCTTCGCTGCGCTCGCCCCCTCTAGTCTTCACCTAAGCTACCGCAGTATTTGCCCTGGTATTTCTTTTGCAATTCAAGTTTAAACCAGTTTATATTTAATGATTTTAAACACGAGTTTGTCAACTAACGCATCATCTAATAAGCCATGTCGATAGTTGACCAGCTAACGAGAAAAAAAACGTTAGTTTATCAACTAACATTTTTGTCAATCTTACGGTGACAGATATATTAGATGAATTAAAACCAGGGACATAGTAAATCGCTTCGTATATTTAGGAGAATAAGATCTACTTCAATTTCAAAATGTAAGAGAAAGTGATTCATTAGTGGTTGCCTTTGACGGATCTTTGCCGAGGGCGTCCGGACATTTAGTTCTAGGCATTCCTAAGGGGAAGACTGATGTCCAAACAAAAATCCAAACTTAGGCCATTATCTATGGGATTGTAGAGCCTTATGGTTTATTTATACAAAATTACACTAACATTGTAATGAAATGAGATTCTCCTCTCTTACTATACATTACAACTTGATACTGACAATTTCTCTCTCCGTTAATTACGAATTTCCGTTAACAATTTAACCATATTTTGCGTGCCCACCTTAGGTCAACATAAGTTTATTACTCAATCAATAGCTTAGTCTTAGCTTAGCTTAGTACGATTACTGTTGATACCACTCACTATATTACACTAAGCATTACTCAATGGTTTTGTTTAGTTTAAACACTCAATAACTAGACATGAGGCTAGCTCTGCCTGAATCTACGATTGGTACAAGTTATTACAAAGACCAGTTAACGTGACACGCGTGATATTATCTTATCATCATAGACACTGGATATTAATTATTACAGTGTACTACATACCCCGTTAAATAGTTAGGTTAGCCTAGCGGGTAGTGAACCTGCCTACGAAGCTTACAGTCCTGGGTTGGAATCTCCTTAAGGGCAAATATTCGCGTATGAACATGAATATTTATAAGTATTTATATCTATTCATATATCGTCATTTAGTACACATAACATAATACAAGCCTTGTTGGGCTCACTATGGGAAGACCATCTTACTCACTATATTACATGCGAGTAAATCATTTCCACAATTGACAACATTTCATTTTTGTTTAGGTAAAAAGATGTAATGTAATGATGTCCATTGAGATATATTTTAATGCTTAATACGAAACACATTTAAATGTATTTTTTATTCATTCGTTTTAAAGATACTTTGAAAATAATTCAGATATCGAGGATCTAGGCAGAAGAACTACAAATACCTTTGCCTAGCATTATAAAAATACTAGCTGATAGTGTGGGATTATATAGCTGATTGCCAAAGTCTGTTACATGCATCTCTATGTAATCTTGTCTTGTTATGGCATTGAAGCCTATATTCTCGCGAATAAAGCGGGTCCCTAAAGATTTTCTCACTAGTACAGTGAGAAAATCTTTAGGGAAAAACAGCTAGGCTTGCTGCTTGTCTTGACGAATAATGGAATAGAACCCACAATAATTCATCACTTACACCTTGCCGTAACTTACAAAGAAAACGTAAACGATCTTTTTTGCTCACATAACGATGTCCACCATTCACCGGCAAACGGTCACAGTAACTAAATAAATCAATAAAGTCTTCTTTACTAACGGGGGAAAGGGCTTTAAACTCTTCATCTGTCAATTCCTTCTCATCTTGATATCGACGTTGAGCACTGATATTTATTTCGTCACGTAATGCGTTCAAAAAAGTTTGTAACTCATTTCCTTTTAATATAACGGTCTGTTAATATACCTCAGCTCCACTAGAATATCTTCAGTCAGAAAACCTCTTTCATCTAAATGTCCTCTGCAGCACACGTACCTAACCGGCACATAGATATTCCTTTTCGCAAAAATATTAACCCGACACTCCGGTGATAATCGTTGTATATTGTCAACGCCGTTGCATACAAAACAAGCACGCGTAGTTCTTTGCTGTAAAATATTTAACTGCAAACACTGGGGATCATCATTCAGTATCTGAATGTCCCGAATAATTGAAAAGTTACAATTATTGCAAATACGTGTGTCACCATCAACGTCTACTGCTAAACCACCAGCTTCATCCCGTCTTTGCTTGGCTAACTCAATCAACATTTCTCCGTCTTCTCTAACCACTCGCAGCATTACTCGTGGCACTAAGGCAGCATCGCATATATAGCAACGAATTCTGTTTCTGAAAGCCATTTTACTAGGCGAAATGCAAAATGCATATTTTACTATTTTGAGTTAGATTGACACTGATTGATTACTTCAGACATTTCGCATCAGTTCTTTATGCCGTTCGACATTCAAACTCGTACTTCATAGATAAAAGACGATATCTAATTATGCAACTGTAATTATCTACCTACTTCAACTGCTTGAACACTACGTACCTGCTCGTAGACAAGTATATTTTAAAAACCTCATATTTTTAAAACTAGTCATTAATTGAAGTTGTAAGTTCACACAGTTAATTAGAGTATTAAAGACTACATTATCTCAAAATTTCATTAGGATTAAACGCAGTTGGTTTAGACGAAACGATAGATGAAAGGGTAAATCGTATAGGTAGGCTGCTGACTAAGGCGTTAGGGAATATTGCAAACGCACAGCGTGTACAAAAACGGTATTACGATATGAGATCAAAGCCCAGATCGTTCCGGGTGAATGACTTAGTTTTGTTATACGTACCAAGGCGGATAACGGGAAGATGTATGAAGTTGGCACGTCTGTATCAAGGACCATACAAGGTCATTGAGATCGTTGGGAGGTCTAATGTGCTGATTCGTCGTCTGAACTCACGGTCACGGGGTGTAATTGTTAACACAAATCGTTTAAAACGCTTTGTGCTGCGTAGAGGAGTTCGTCTGATATTAAATAATTATACATTAGGAGTATAATATAATTTTATCCCGGTTGTTAGTTTGTGGTTTATGTATGCGGTATTGTTATGAATTGTTTATTAACCGGTGTTTCTTTTCATGATGTTGCTGAACTATGATGTTTGATGAGGACCGTTCACCAAAGACCCAAGAAATATTTGTAACATACTAGATTTCCGTGGTAGATTACCTTTATATGAGAAACTTTTATAAACGACAGTTCGTATAATTGTTTGAACCGATCGCCTGGTTTTATCTTTGAGGGCAGTATGACGAGGCAATAGCTATTCGTCATAGGGTTCTGTTTTGGTTCCTGCGTTCTTAAAGTATAGAGTTGGGATGATTTGGTAAGGGGAGAGTAAGGGTTGTTCATAAAGTTGGTAACGAAGGTTTCTCAATGAAAGTAATTTCTGATGTGGGATAACTCGGGTATTCGATACACATTCGAGATTCTTTGTAGTGTTTTAACTTGGGTAATTGGTTGCAACTCACGGCGATTATCTTAAACTGTTAATAGTAAAAGATAGTTTACTGAATTCCAATAGATTAGTTGAGATGTTTGTAAGTTGTAATATCGGTTTTAAAGCTAGTTGATTTCATCGTATTATTGGAACGAATTTTAATGAACTCATTCTTAAGCTGTGGCTTAGTAATACGGTTCTATAGATTAATCCTGTTTAATATGGTTGACGTTTCCTATATTTGAAAATAATAATTTTTTTCTTTGATCTTTGCCTGCGTTATTTTTTTAAATATTTCCATTCGGTGGAAAGAGTAAATGATTTTTTTAAGCAAAGATGGAGTTGTGTTAATTTTAAGAACGGAGGTATTATAGTTGTCTGATAAGTTTTTCGCTAGTTTTTTTTTGTCAGAATGTTTGTCGAATGATAACCATTCGAGAAGCTAAATCTTAGCTAGATTCAACTGTTTGCCTTCGTATTGTAATAGAGAGTTTTCTAGCGTTAGGTAGGTTAGTGTTAAGCCGCGAATAATTGTATGATGGGATCATAGGGTGTTATAATTTAAGTTTTTTAAGTTGCATAGCCTACACCTTAAGTGTAGTTAAGTTTATATTAGGTAGGATCAACACCCTAAGTGTAGTTAGGTGTGTAACTTAACATATGACCTTCGGTCAGTTTATTCTATTTCTTGTCAATTTATTCTTATTCATGTCAATGTTTTGTTTTGGTACTGGTCTTATGCGTGATCAGAATTGAATGTTAGGGTATTTAATGTTTAATTAAGTAGGTTAAATGGGATGGTTGGACAGATAAGGATTAGGGTATTCGATGTTATTTAAAATTATGCTTGCGGCATATTTACTGTTTTTTAGATTTCAAGCATAACAAGCTCACTTAATGTTAACATTTAATGTTTTTTAGATTTTAGACTTTGAGATAGGGTTGTCATTTTTGATTTTAGACTTTGAGTTAGGGTTGCCACTTTGGAAAAAAAAAAAAAACTTTTTTTTTTAAAGGAGGGGGGTATGATTGTAAGGTATATAGTTAAGTTCGATATTTGACTATGCGATAATATTGTATACGGGCCTCTTTAGAGTGGGTGTTCACTTTGACACTGTTACGTAATTTGTAATTTTAAAAAGAAAGAGGCTTGGATGTGAAAAGTCAATGTGACACACTTCACCTTAGGCTTCGGCCAGCGACTGATCTAATTTATATAGTTAGGATTAGCTTAATGGCTATCGAGCCAGTTTGATCCCTTTTATACAATTTGTAACCATATTCAAAAATAAAAGTTCAAATTCAAATTCATATACACATAAAAGTCTTTATAATTTGCGTCCTAGGGCTAGCAAATTCAAGTATAGGTAGTGCTGCGAGAAGTGCTGAGACATTACAATACCTAACGCTGCTTCAACACGGTCTCTACTTAAGTCACTGGTAAAAGAGATACACCATTACGACTTTCCTTTTCAAAGTATTCACGAAGTCGCAACACAAACTCTCTTGTTTGTCCTTTAACCTCTCCTTTTCCGCCGTCAGCATAAGCAGCGCGGCCCCGGTCACTCCCTGTACCGCTGTCAGCATAAGCAGCGGGATGACTAATATTTTTGAAACCGGTATTTTTTATCCAACGGTTGGACCAATTTTTACGGTTCGATCATGTGTGGACACCCAATTAGACAAACTTTATGGTCTGTGTGCTAGTTTATGCTTTTCCGTAGAAAAAAATAATTCAACCGCGTTTTGAAAATCACTTTCTTCCGGACGCTCCCAACGTATTTGGTGGTGAAATTTTATTTGGAGAAAAGTGTAGTTTTTTTGGTGAATTGAGGTAAGTATTTGTTTTATTCATATTTACAACTCTATTTGCGATAAACAAACCACAAATCATAGTAAAATTCATCAAGATGTCCAGAAAATCGGCAAATTTACATGATACGTCATGCAACCAGACGGATTCCCCCCAATGCTATTTGTAATTCCAATGAGAAATACAGTTAGATTTCAATAAAAAATACACATATCTTATTGGAAATCTTATAAGGAATCCATTTTTATAGGTTTCTTTATCAAAATAATGTACCAATTTGCTGATTTTCCGTCAGAAACGTGATCAGGCATCCAATTCACATGCTTCACCCGCACACATAAGCATTCCGCGACGCCATTTTACTCACACACAGACAGAATCTCACTACAGGGTGCGGGTGTTTTCAGTCATATTCGGTGAAACTCCATATCATAGGTTTCGGGGTGATGTGATGATTGTGGTTTCCATATCAAAGGTTCCGCGGCTTTATGATTGGAGTTCAGTGTCGATAAGGGGGCGGAAGCCCCTTTTTTTTATCAATGGAAAAATCCAGCATCCAGCGACTTAGAAAAATTGTGTTAAAAAATATTTCTTTTGACTGTTATTTTTTGCTTCGGAATCGTGTAGTGCTGCTTTTTGCTATCACTTTTGGTTATAAACATTTTCCTCGTGCACCTCACCGATTTCGAGATATACGTCATATTATGTTTGTAATATCGATATCTCTATAAATATTGGTCCTAGGGAAAACATGCATATGACATAAAATTATGCTCGTAAGACACCCTACACGATGCCCAAGTGGAAATATCAAAATAAAAAAAATAAAAATAAAATAAAAAAATAACAAATTTGTGTCATATTGTGTTAACTTGTCTTTTTAGGCGGATTCGTTTGCCTGCAAGTTCAGATATGTACTTTTGACAATTTAGTGTAAAATGACAAAAAAATGCAAAATTACACAAATTTGTAAAAGTGCACAGAGTGTACGTTTTGATCCTAATGCCTTAGCTACTTTTTTCAGAATGGATCATGACTACCATGCCCAGCTTGATGAGAAGCTGGTGTATGTGCGCTCCCGCTCCGGTCGGATGAAGGTAAATAATTGAAATTTCACTCGCATCGTTTTTGCTTCGTTTCCTTTTATATTTATATATATACATATCCATTAATTTGTTCCATTCAGCAGCCTAAACGGTCTGAATATAGTTTTACCAAGTATAATTAAATATTTACCTGGGAAATGTGAAGTTTTATACTAAAAGGACACAAATAATTATACTGCAAATGTCACTGACTGCCAGTCTGGTATTTTGTTTATATTTAATTTGCCTATTTTATTTATGTTATAGATGGTGAAGCAACCAGCTTCTCTGGGCCGGAGCGGGAGCGAGGGCGACTCCTCCCCGCAGCCGTCGACATCAAGGCGCTGCCGGCGCTCGCTGGCTGAAGAAATGGTGGTAGGTATTCTGATTAGCAAGCAGATAGATCACCGGTGGTATCATACCATTCTTCTCCTCCAACAGGGTGTGGCCTGCCTGCAGCTGGCCCATTTGAGCGGGGTCTTTGTGCATTTCTCCTGCACCTACTCTTCTATTCCAGCTATCCTTCCATGCTTTCTAGTACCATACCATATACAATAATGTATTTTTCTATTTTCACAGTCATCAGCAGCTGGCAGCAGCTGGCAGCGGCCGCCGACGTCGGGAAGCGGGGAGGAGCCGGCAGCCAGCAACCTCCAGCAACGCAGTGGGAGTGAGCTGGTACGTATTTTGATCCAGTACTTTTAATTAAAAAAACTTTACAATCCCCCTCTGTTGTTTCATTTGTTGCTAAAATCGTGTGTTTTTTTTTTCATAACAGTTGGGCACGGCTGCCACAGCCACGGCGGCCTCCGTGTCCACCGCAACAACAACCACTGCATTAAATATTGTTAGAGAAACATCCGGAGCGCGTAAACGCGCTGCAGCTCCAATGCCTGGGTCGTCATCGTCATCGTCGAGAATGCCAGTTCACTCCCGGGTTCTCAATGAAAGTGAGATAGAAAATATTGTAAATGAACATTTCATTGAGGACTCCGGAAGTGAACTGGATATCTCTGATAGTGACGTTGACGATTTCGACGCGGTCATTGCAACTTCGTCTGATACGGGCAAATTAGAGCGGAGTTTCGCTGTAGCGGAGGCGGAGGAAATAGAATGCATGCGACCAGAAAGTTTGTTTGATTTGAATGTTAGCCCGCTGCCTGTTCTAGGAGAGTATGCCGAGATGCAGAATGTTCAAGCAGAAGAATTAATCGGATTTTTGAGAGGACAATTGCAAGGAGAGCATGAGGTGGCTGTCGATATGGAAGGTGATGAAGTATCTCTGCCGGATGTTGGGGCGGAAACTGTGGTCAGTGCGCCTGACAGCCCGGCCGCTGTGCGCCCGCGTGCTGTCAGCCCGCCTGCTAGCCCGGACGCGAATGTTTTTTCTTGGTCGAGTGATTTTTCGAATTTCATTGGCCAAGCAGAAACATATCTGCGTTCACCGGGCCCGCAGTCTATATCCCAGGATCCTACGGATATCTTTTTGAGAATGTGGCCTCGGTCAATCATTGAGATGATTGTCACCGAGACAAATAGATACGCATGGCAAATAATAAGTAAATTATCCGAGACAGGTCATATTCCCGCCAGTCTGGACGACTGGCGAGAGACCACAGTCGACGAAATTTATGTATTATTTGCCGTGCTGATCTATATGTCGCTGTGCTTGAGGACGAATGTCCATGAATACTGGAAGTCTGGTATGTTGGAAATGGCAAACTTCAGGAAGTTGATGAGTCGCAATCGCTTCTTCATGCTCACGCGTTTTCTCCATTTTGTGAACAACGAAGAACAACCTACTGGTGTGTCTTCGTATCACAAAAAAATCTTCAAAATTACCCCCATTTTGACACATTGCAACGATATATTTCCGAGTTTGTATACGCCACGAAGAGAACTCAGTTTGGACGAGTCGTTGCTTCTATGGAAGGGACGCCTTTCTTGGGTCCAATCCATACGCACCAAAGCGGCCAGGTTCGGGATCAAGTCCTACGACCTGTGCGACGCAACGACTGGATACTTGCTGAAGACTCTCTTGTACGCGGGTAAAGATTCTTCGATGCACCAGACGTCCATTCATGGGTTCAGCAACGTTACCGCGAAGGTCGTTCTTGAAGTCATGGATGGGTATCTCGATTTGGGGCATTGCCTTTTCATGGACAATTGGTATAACCAACTGCCCTTGACGAGGTACCTCAAATCCCGTGCAACTGATGTCATTGGGACGATGAATCGCAATAGGGCACACGTCCCTGCTGAGATTAAATCGCTCAATGACCGCGTGTTGCCGCGGGGACAGCAGGTGGCGAGACATTGTGGTGACATCACTTTGATTTCCTGGATGGATGTCAAACTTGTCACCACAATTTCTACATTCCACACCGATGAACAAGTTCCTGGCCGCCAAGCTGGGGTGGATGTCGTGAAGCCACTTCTTGTAAACTACTACAATCAGTACATGGGCGGTGTGGATCGTAAGGACCAAATGCTGTCCATGTACTTGATTGAGAGGAAGCGTAAGAAGAAGTGGTATGTCAAAGTATTCCACAGGCTGCTTAACAGCAGCCTGTTGAATACATACATCATTCTCTCGCGTAACCCAACATTCCGGAACCTTACGCACCGGGAAACAAGGGTTAGCGTGGCTCAGGGGCTTGTTGATCGGTTCTTCTGTCCGGGACCGATGCAACGAGAGAATCCTCCAAGCAACACCGCTTTCCACCGTCTGGACAACCACCCGCAACATTTCCCGATTCCTGCTCCGACTTATAGCAATTCCAAGAAGAAGAAGCAGGGGAGATGTTGCAGGTGCTCGGCCCTTGGAAAGCGCACGTCCGTGAACAGTTTCTGCCGTAGGTGCAACGTCAGACTCTGCCTCGGACAGTGTTGGTTGGAGTATCACACGTTGGCCAATTTGGGGCCATAGCACTTTTAATGTTATGGGTACCCATTCTCGTTTCTACAGTTTATCTGTTCCTCTTCGTCTTCCATTGAAAGTGTTATGTAACTTTAAATTGTGCAAGAAGCTCGAAACGGTATTGTTGTAATGTTAGCTTTCCTCTTATTCTAGCATGCCTACTGACTGATATCTGACTGTGTACTGATGGCTGGTTAATATGTCTCTGTAATAGGGGTTTTAAAACTACGCACACCTCGCTTTGGACCGGTTTCGGTCGGGTGTATCGCTTGCTTGAGTGGGTAACTAAAACTACTAAAATATGCCATATCATATAACTTCCACGTTGCAGCATCAAACTGGTGGAAGACTGGTGTGTTGGGAATGCCTGCCTTCAGGAAGTTGATGAGTCGCAATCGCTTTCATGGACAATTGATATAACCAAATGCCCTTGACGAGGTACCTCAAATCCCGTGCTACTGATGTCATTGGGACGATGAATCGCAAAAGGGCACACGTCCCTGCTGAGATAAAATCGCTCAATGACTCCTGAGGGCATTTATGTCTTGCTAGACACATCTAAATCAGCCATCAGTGTGTGATTGTAATTCTCCTCCTTCATAGCGTTAGCGATCCGGATGTTTCTATCTTTTTGTGTGTAATTTTTATGTGTGTATGTGTCTAATGTTTATGTGTTTGTGTAAATAACAATTTCTATTTGTGGCCAACTACCTAACTATCTTATAACTTGTATAGAAATTGTTTACTTTAACAGTTGCAATGTTTCTATCTTTTTGTGTGGAATTTTTATGTGTCTAATATTTATGCGTTTGTGTAAATAACAATTTCTATTTGTGGCCAACTACCTAACTATCTTATAACTTGTATAGAAATTGTTTACTTTAACATTTGCAACAAAATTCTTTTTCATTTTTCCGTAATTGTGTACTTTATTCCATTTTTTATACGGTAAAAGTTACAAATATCAGTCAAACAACTATCTAAGAACTTGTATAGAATTGTTTACCTACTTACTTACTGTTTACTACTTTTCCATAATTGTGTACTCGTGTGTGTGTAAATATAATGTATACAGTTTCATTGTGCATTAGTACTGTCCTGTTTTTTAAACAATTATGTCTCGCCCAGGTTTGCTGGAAGAAATATCTTTTTAGAGATAAGCTCGCCTGTTGTTATAAAATTTCTTTTAAGTACATTTTTATGCACAGGGCAATAAAGAATATGAATATATAACTATATAAATTTTGCTGGAAGAAATATCTTTTTAGAGATAAGCTCGCCTGTTGTTATAAAATTTCTTTTAAGTACATTTTTATGCACAGGGCAATAAAGAATATGAATATATAACTATATAAATTTTGCTGGAAGAAATATCTTTTTAGAGATAAGCTCGCCTGTTGTTATAAAATTTCTTTTAAGTACATTTTTATGCACAGGGCAATAAAGAATGTGAATATATAACTATATAAATTTTTGTTCTTTTTTATTTTTCCAAAACCTAATTACACAATTACACATTAGGTAGGTGGTAGCTAATTACTAATTACACATTTCAAATAATTGTTTATTTTTTACAAATTTGTGTAATCTTACACTAAATTGTCAAAAGTACATATCTGATCTCGCATAACACTAGTTAACACAATATTACACAATATTACACTTTGTAAGAACAGTAGGTATCTGTACTTGCGCGTGAACGGAGCCGCGTGGAAACACTTCATATACACATAACAACTAAATACTAGTTAACTCAAACTTACACCATACCTACACGAACGAAACACCAGTTTAGCTATTTTACCTAGAATCAAATCACGGCGAAACATTTTCTTCGTTCCATCTTTGCACACTCTGTATAAACGCATATCGTACACCTGCCGAGACCTTGAGAAAGCCCAGAAACAACACACCGTGACACGAAATAACATGCATGATTTTGAATTATTTTTGTATGAAAAGGTACATAGTACGATACACTGTTAGAAAGCCTAGTTTGTCTTCTACTTAGAACCACTAATTCTAGAATGATAAGTATCACCTATTGCCTATAAATTCAATAATAGTACAAAGTGTTGATTTCTACCTATTTTATACTTTCCTTGCGAGATATGGCGTCCTCACACTTATCATTTATGATTTAGTGGCAAATACCACTTGTTTTCCTCTTATTGAATAAATTACCTATCCTAGGAACTAAGAAATATAACGCTAGGTAGTCTAGTCTCTTCACAAATAATTTCACAAGATTTGCATAATTCGCGCGATGCGTCAGTTTACTTTCCGTATTTTATGAAAATTTGAAACGCTGAAATATTCGAAAGTTTCTATAAGAACACCCTAATGTTTTTATTGTTTTGAAAAGGTTATTTTGTGTAGATTACGTAGGTATCAAACAACATGTACATGTTGTTGATAATTTTCTGATGTCGGCTAGATTTGTGTCGAGAGGGAGCATTTTCATAGAAGTCTGTGTTTCTCATGCCAGTACAAAAATAAACTAAGGTCACATTGACATTTTCTACACATTGTGTAAAAGAGGGTTTCATTAGCTACTCAGATATACAACTCCCATAATTCTAAGTGTTACCATTCCAACAGAATCACTTGATATATTAGTCAAGTGCCGCGCAGCCCGCACGCTCAAAAACACTCCGGTATTTGTCGTTTTTGACGTCTCGAACTCCCGGGAAAGGAGAGGTTAAGCACCTTATCTTTTGGCATTTTGACAGAAAGGAAGAACGATAAGCTCAACCCAACCAAACTTAAGAATTTACAAGTAAATCAATACGGAGGAATATAAATACTTAATTCGACGTATGAAAAATCTGGACTAACACTCAGCGAACGGAAAATGTAGTAACTACCACGGCAGGCGTCTCGTTGTGAGTGACAACAAAATGGCGTCGCCGCCGCGTCCAGTGTTGCCGTTTCATAATTGACAAAAATACTATATAAATTTAATATTTTTAACGGTAATTGCCGTCGGAAGTGATAAAATATTTACATAATAGAAATGGTTTATTTTAATATATAAATAGGTACCTAACTCAAATACCTGAGAATATTATTAAAAAAATGTAAAATATAAAATATAAATGTGTTAAGTCAATTAAAACTTGTTCATGAATAAAATCGATTGTAAAAAAAAATCGAATCGGTAACACATTAGGGTATCACTATTTTAACTCGCACTCGAGCTGTTAAAAGTTAAATAAATAATTGGAAAGATTATAATTAAAAAGACTGTCTAAAAAGTATATTTTTCTCACTCAAACTGGTTAGTAGGTCATAAACTCGTAACTTCAAGAATGTGTGAGGTATCTACGTCAATAATACCTTAAATAAAAGATAATTAACTAAGAATGTTTTTATAAAGATTTGCACACAAAAAGCTTTCACTTGTTTTTGTTAAATTAGGTCCGAAAAACTTATTTTACTGATGATTGTAATTTGCCGTGCTCTTCAATGGTCTGTAAAAACCAAGTCTGACGTAGCAGATGCCCAAATCAAGATTTATTTGAATGCATAAGCATTCAAATATGTGACGCGTCGAAGAGACATGCCTCCTTTATTATCGGGCTTCCAGTGAGCCTACCTCAGTGTGGCCGCCGCGAGTGAAATTTGTCAACTGGTTTCAACCGCGCCCCCGCGCCTCGCAGCTGGGCGGGGGGAATAGCCAGCCGAGTTTCGTGGAGATCCAGCGACCACTGTGCCATGCGCGCCCGCGTTCGCCACGCGCCAAAGTTTGCCTGCGGCGACAGAGGTAGGTAGACAGAATAGCGCCCTAAACCGCCACAACTTTGTCTCTGCGATACTCGCCGTCGACTGAAACGAAATACTTTGTTTTGTGAACAAAACAACACATCTGCGGAGCGCTTAGCAGCGTCTATATTCAAAATAATATCCAATAGCTTTGACATATGCTTCCCACTAAAACGTTTGAACCAACCCAAGAAAACAGCTGGATCTCGCTTGATATAAAAAATATAAAAAACCTACTATTTGACATAATCGAACTAACTCTACTAATGATTGTACTATTCTTTCCCCTATCATTGATAAATTAAACACTAAATATAATATGCTGCTACAAAATACAAAATGAACATTCTACACAAATATCATTAAGAACAATAAAAACGCGAACAAAGCTGTACGGACTATTGTAAACAAGAAACGAGGCAAAAGTACAAACCTCAGAATTGATCTCACAGACGTTGTAAAGAACTCCGCTGGTGAGAAGTTTCAGTCAAGAACGGATACGGTGAATGCGATTAACTCGAGCTTCTGCGGAGCTGCCGCTGCCTGCGGAACGCCCCCCATGAATATTCGCGCCGCCTGCGCCACCCTAGCTCTGGCCCGCTCGCCCACTGACCGCTCGCTGAAGCTACGCGCATTTTCTCCAGTTTAGGTCCTCTGCATTATCACCTCACGCATACCCAAAAAGACCACGAAGGATATTTATTTACAATATCGATGGACCTACTTCACTTGGGCGCATTGCCCCTGTCCCGAACGCTGTAGAAGTTGTAAATATCCTACCGGCTGCGCCATGTAGAAGTTGTAAATAAGACCAGAGATCAAGTTCAAGACTGTTTATTATTTCACTACCCACTTATCCCAACAAACGCTAGCTGACGTATATAACCAATGCGTCAGCTAAGGAGTGTACTCCACTGTGCTTAAACTAAGTAAAACTTCTCCAATATTTAAAGGAAAGGGTAAAAGAGACGATATTGATGGCTATAGACTGGCTGTTTCCGTAATACCTGCGGTAGCTAAGGTGCTCGTAAACGGTCTCAATACGCGTCTGATTGAGCCCCTAACATCAACAAATCGAGAGGGCCGCTCTACGACCGCGCTCGCAAGAGACGTAGTGAGCCGCATTGTGCTCTCTCGGGAGCGGAAACTTCAGGTTGCGGTGCTGTTCTGTGACTTATCCAAAGCATTTGATGTTGCGGATCACGTCGTCCTCGCTGCAAAGCTAAGACACTATGGTATAGCCGATCCCGCTCACTCCCTGCTGACCGACTTCATGAAAGGAAGGTCGCAGATCGCAGCGGTGGTAGTGGGGCCGCGTCTGACCCTAATGCCACCACGATGGGTGTAGCCCAGGGCTCATCTTTGTCAAATATCATGTTCTCGTTGCTCCATAGCGACCTCCCACAAGATGTCGACACCGCAGAGGTACTCATGTACGCGGACGACGTCGCGGCGGTGGTGAGCGCACGTAATATCGATCTTCTGGAGCAAAGATTGAACGAAACCGCGACTTCTCTGTCCAGCTGGTTCAGGGAAAACGGATTGGTCCTGAATCAGAAAAAGACCCAGTTTCTCCACTTCTACTTCGGAGGTCATCCCCCCAGGGCAATAACGACCAGAGTAGGGGGAAATGCGATCGTGCTAACCACCACATTTTTGGGCTTCGAGCTGGACAGAGGACTATGCTGGGAAGTGGGAACACCACATCAACAAGTTGTGTGGAAGACTTGGCGGCGCCCGCTTTGCGCTCAGCCGATTGGCAAGGACTGTACCCACAGGCGTCGTACGCTCTTGCTGTTTCGCCACCGTACACTCTCTACTTCATTACAGCGCCGAACTGTGGGGACGCGCTTCCGACTGGGAACGCGACTTCAAAATGCAAAAACGAGCCCTAAGAGTAATAGCGCGAGTCGCATGGGACGCCTTAGCTCGACCACACTTCAAGGCACTAGGGATCATGACGCTGCCTTCCATAGTGATTTTCCAGATATTTGGGCTCCCACCACGGCACCCACGGGTTCAATACACGGAATTCCGCCGCTGGGAAGCTCGTCATTCCGCACCGCGCGCTGGAGAAAGCCGCTAGGCTCACTCACATCGCGGGCCCGTCAGTCTTTAACCGTCTGCCGGACGAAATCACTTCCGCTCCCTGCACGCAAATCTTTAAATTCAGACTGAAAGGCACTGGCTTGTCGAGCAATCGTTCTACCACTATAATGAATTTCTTACGCCAAGCGTATTATTTTAGTCTATTGACATTATTTTGTTGTTCTTACTTTTAATTTTATTACTATTACCAATTAACTCTGACTTTCTATTAAAAAAAAAATTATTGACATTGTAATTTATTATTTGAATTGAATTTGATTATTGACTATATATATATATATATTTGTTAACTCCAAATGTAAATAAATTGACATGTAAAAAAAATATGAATTAAATATCTTATCTTATCTAACTGTGAAAATCTAGACATCCTGTATAAATTAAAGATATTTATCAATTAAATAAGAAAGAGTCGCTACACTTTTCAAAATTCTACTTCCTTTGAGCTTATCTTCAATATTAACTAATTTCTCAGGTAAGTTAGTAGAAGCTCTAATATTCTTTCGTGAGAATGAGATTCGTGTTTAAAGTAGGAATTTTGTGCTTAACATATGTACAGATACATATATACTATATAATTTGTATAAGTATAAGTATTTGTTTGTTCCGGGTGCATGTCCTACTAACCGTATAGACGTGCAGCAGTCTCGGCTCAACGAGTGCAGCTTGTCCACATTAGCAAAATTGTCGTTAACGGCAGTTGCCAAAGATAAAATTTTTATAAAATATCTTTTGCCGACTGTACCGACAAAAAGGTAATTTCCTATCATGCTAAAATGGCGTTCAAAGGCAGAATTAAAATAATCATTTAACTGATTTTCGATAAGCACATGGGAGCAGAATAGGATCTCATTAAAGTAATCACATCACGGTTAGTTGCATTTAGGTATGTATTTTTTAGTTGTATTCGTTTCCGTGTTTGATTTAATTTCGTCAATCATTTTGTAATTACTTAGAATAACAAATAATTAAATGCTTATTTTATCGAATCGTTCATATGTTTAAGCAATATAATCACCGCGATTTGCCAATAATAAAACTAATAGCTCAGTCAATGTGTGCTAACAAGTGAGGTCTAGATGGAAAAGTCGAAAGTAAAAAGTTTGACTTAGGAACTATGTTTGGACTAGTTAGGAGACAAACATAATAAAAGTGAGCCCTAGAATGGGGCCACAAAGAAGGTCCCGTTTTTATTTTTTTGCTAAAATCTCATAAACGGCGAATCTTAGAAATGTTTGTTGTACCACATAATGAAAGCTAAGCCGACTTAATCATAAGATGTATTGGCTTATAAAATATATAAGAAAAAATAAATAAAAAATAATAATGAAAGATGATAAAATTCACTACAACTTTAATTAATATACATACTTATATAATATAATTAATAAACATATTAATAACAAACTTTAATTCTATACACTTTTTGCCAGTTCCTAATAGTTTTCCGGGATTATGAGCTCCGAAATTTTCGATGGTAGATGACAAATTTGTTAGGTGTCATATTGTAGTCATTCAGTTTGGGCCGGTCGATTAGCTGACCAAATCCGTTTCATAGTGAAAGTTGTTCAGAATGATGCCCATAACAACCTCCTAAAACATGACTACACCTCTCTTTACGCCCTATATACTTATAAAACAAAATCGGGTTAGTTACACCAATAATAACTAAAGAATGACTTGACCAATTTTAATGATCTCTTATTTCTTGGATGCGTCTCCGCCCCAAATAGCAGAATAACTATTAAAATATCGGAAAAAATATATACAGTATTTTTTTTAAAATAAATTTTGTTTGTAAACTCCGCCGTCTTCTGCAATTGACATTTGACTTATTATTGATTGTAAAGGCGGTAAAAAGTTCGCGGGGTCAGCTAGTGATTCTGATTATATACATATATTTTAAAGACCAATTTAACTCAATTTTTTTTGGGCCATTTTGCCTCATTAACTGTTTCAAAATTATGTTTGACAAAAAAGTGAGGTAAAAAAGTGTATTTTTTCAGAGCTGACACAATGATCGGGACTAGGTAAAAAGTTTAAAGAATCAAAGTTGTAGAGAATTTTATCAGCTTTCATTATGCACTATACAACAAAAATTCCTATGTCGCGTCGCTTTCGAGATGTAAACAAAATACCAAAAAAGGGAAGGTCCCCTTTGTGTCCCCCCTCCTAGGACTCACCTCAGATGTTTATCTCCTAACAATTCCAAATAAAGTTTCGAAGTCATAAAGCCAAACATTCTGTTTACAGATTTTCCATCTAAAACCGTTCGTTGACTGACTAGTTTAGCCATTATAGACTTATAATGGCTAAACCTAATTCTGTTTACAATTGTCATACCGTCCTTTTCATATTTTAGTATACATGAAGAAGCAGGCGCGACGGTCAGACGTGATATTTATTGTTGGTGTAGCAACTGCTAAGTTACGGGAATCTAAGCGTGGAAGATGTATCTTGAATCTATTTCTATATTTTTCTGCTTCTCAATTTTATGCACTAATTGTGTGAATACCGGCGTAAGTTATAAACTGAAACGTCCCGGTATTTATTTTGGGTCGATGTTTGTGCATCTGCCATCCAATCATGGAATTCAGTAACAATAAACTATACACTTTTTCAGAAATATTACATCCGTTCAGTGGAACATTGTCAATCGACAGGTCGAACCTTTGACCCCGAAAGTCCTGTCTCCTATAATGTTTCTATGTTGAATGATACAATGGGAAGAACATATGCAGCGGCCCATATAACCATATCGAAAACAACCTTGCCTGTAAATGTTAGTAGATTTTTTAGGGTTCCTTAATTAATACGTGTCAAGCAAGAATAATCGCGAGTGAAAGAGGAGATTGGGTGGCAGTTGCTCTTCGCGTTCACGGTAGAGCTAAGGTACCTTTAACAACCATTTATTTTCAGTTAAACTTCAGATCGTACCGTCCCAACAAAAAAGGGGAGAGAGTTTTAGAAATGGCGATAGAAAACGTTACATGTAGAAACCCAGCAACAAAGGCCATTCTATACCAGTTAAAAGTCAAATATGGTCCAAAGGACTGCGTCGTATTTCCGGTAAGTTGTTTTATGGTCCCTTATCTAAAGCAGGATCCGTTTAAGAGGCATGTTAGGTTGGTTCCTTATCCAAAGCAAACACCGATATAAGACCTCTTTCCAATGCTGGTGCCATATCCAAAGTAGGACCGTTATATTACCTTTTTGTAGGTTTCTTAAAAAAAAACATCTGCCTGTCTGAAAAGAGCCTTAGCTCAGTAACGCGTGGACGTATTAAGTTGAAATGAATATCAACTATACTAGCCACGTTACCAACGAGTCGTCGTGTGAGTCATTGAAGTCGCTATTATAAAGGCGCAAGGACGCTTTTTGCCCGCCCGACGACTGTGGCTCTGTTAGCTGTAAACCTCGCGAGACTTCTTTGGTGACACAGGTTTTTATTTTCATTATTTTTCACCCCCTCACTCCCCTTCCCTTTGAAGTTTATCGGACTTCTTAAAGGTAAAAAGATGAGTTGTGGTTAATAACATTTTTCGAGATGGCTGAAATATGATTTTTTTATATTTACAACCTCCATATCTCCTCCATTTTGTATATTTTTTCTAAAACCTGAATCGACAAAAAATACCATATAATTATCGAACCTGCATACGAAATTTCACGAGAACTGGTTGAGAAATGCGACCTGTAGAGGAGAACACTGGAAATCCGGACAGACACACGAAAGCATTTTTGCCCAAACTGAACTGAATTGCTTCGATGCGCTTCGCGCCCGCTCAGTCAAATACGCGAAATTGAGTCTGGAATAACTGGCAAACGTGGAAGCAACTGTGCCTCTCCTTCAGCAAAAGGCGTGACACCGATTTTGTTTGTTTGTTTGTTCAAAATCAAATACTTTTAGGTCTATGATCCCTCTCTGTAGCTATGTTTCATGCCAAAACGCAATGAAAGAATACGACAGCCTTAATGTTGAGAAATAGATGAGTCTGTCTGGCATCACCTTAAACGTGAGTGAAATTATTCCTAATTAAATAATGCGATATTTACAGGGTGAATACTACATGGAAAAGTTTCATATTGACGAAGTTTTGCGAATCTTCAAGTATTTATTTCATGGAAGTGAAAGTTTAATATTTGACATTGAGTTCGACACAGCAAGAGGGTCGATCGTATGTATTAAAGCGACAGTGGAGTCAGTCCATTAAAAATAAATACTACGATGAACAGATTACACGTCTTTATTTTTTCAGTGAGCAAGTAATATTGTATATTTTGGATTGGAGTACGTATCTGAGTTGGTGAGTAAGGTTGGTTGCTTAGAATTTAAGCTACTAGACTATTCGGTTCCTAAAGTTTCAAGGCTAGACAATGGTTGGAGGATATCTTCAAGAACGCTGGAAAACAGTGAATGAGGTCAGCGTAGGCTCGCAAAAAACTGGTCAACTTGCACACGAAGGGTTCTAACTAAATGCGAGTCGGACTCACAAATGAAGGGTTCTGTACCATGGTACAAAAAATACTTAAAAAACCGGTCAAGTGCGAGTCTAAATCGCGCACGAAGGGTTCCGTACCACCGTTCAATGGAAGCGATGGTGTGGAGTGAATAGTTTGGATTTTACACAGCAAAATATTGTTTACAAAGTTATTGGTGCGGTTACTTTCACACTCCATGTGCATCCATAAGTTTGTATGTGGTATTGAAAGAATTGTTGTATGGGAGCCCCCTTAAATATTTCTTTTATCCTGTTTTTTAGTATTTGTTGTTATAGCGGCAACAGAAATACATAATCTGTGAAAATTTCAACTCTCTAGCTAGCTAGGTTCTTGAGATACAGCCTGGTGACAGACGGACGGACGGACGGACGGACGGACAGCGAAGTCTTAGTAATAGGGTCCCGTTTGGAACCCTTCGGGTACGGAACCCTAAAAACAGCAAAAAACAGGTCTCTTGTATGGGGAGGAACCAACTTTCTTTTTTTATTTACGTTTAGTCACTGATACTATACTTCATTTGCTATACCAGCAACAAATAATGAACTATAGTATCAATATATATTTCTATATTCTGTGTACATTTCTGCTCAAGCTGATCATTACGCGATTTATGAGTCTATTTGGTGGTATGAGGTGCGGCGCGGGGCGGGCGGGTTTAGGCGGGTTACGCGCCGCATGCTTGCCCGTGAGCTATTGGTTCGTCATATTCGATCTTAGCTTTCCGCGCTGTGTCTATGATACGTTCGTTCTCCAAATATCAACGCGCACACAAGTTACGAAATGGTTTAATAGAAAATTTATAACGTATATTGTTCTATGAAGAGAGAGAGGCTGATAACAATGCCGTTGATAATTCAAAACAATGTATGAAACTGACCGCCGAGGTAACAAAATGTTCCAAGTCTACAATAAGACGAATATATTGTTTTATGAAGAGAGAGGCTGATATGCAGGTAATAGTTGAAAATAATGATTGGAACGGACCGCCGAACCAACAAAATGTTCCGAGTCTACAGTGAGACGAATTGTAAAAGGTTCAAAAGATTCGGAATTTCTTACTGTCTTCCGAACATGCGGCAAAAATAAAAATAATCAAACAAAACCCAATAACAGATATTGACAGCTTTGACCAGGGTGTTATAAAAAAAAATATACACAAAGTCCAAGTGACTGAAAAAGAATTGCCTACCAAAGTCAAGTTGCGATGCCATGTTAAACAAAGCAGGCCATTCTGTACCTCTTTTGCCCCCATATCATCTTAATCCAATATAAATGGCCTGGTCCGAAATAAAGGGATATGTCACCAGCAAAAATGGAAGTTAGACCCTTACACGGAGGAAAATTTATTATTTGCGCAGATAATGATGATTCTGACTCAAATGATGCTAAAAGCTCAAGTAACGACAGCGATGACGATGACATAGCCACCTCTAGCACCGACACCGCGTCCTCATCTGGTTTTCACGTCACTCACGACGACATAATGAAAGGAGTTTCACCACTACTTTAATTTTTGGTATTTTTTATGTACCAGATTAAACATTCTACACTGAATCAAACATGGTTTTAATTAATTACATTTAGTGATTTCTATCTGATATATTGTTCAATGTACCTACCTACCGTTTGGCACCCTTCGGGGACGGAACCCTATCGCAATAGACATAAACATTGAAACGGTTGAGGCTAACCAGAGTCTTGTAGAGCCTAACAGTAAAAGGGAGAAATTTACATTATATACAGAATTTATCGAGGGCGGCTAGGGGTGGGTTGTGAACTCAATTAGAATAACTTCACGCTTCTGGAGTACGACTCCCCTGGCAAATCTTCATACTTCTACCATGAAGTGCGAAGCAGAATCCGGGATGATGGGACGGGAGTTCACGGGAGGTAGGTCATGGTATAGGTAGTGGCAGGGTGGAGTGGGTAGTCCTGGCCGGCAGTGAGAAGGGCCCAGCAGTGATCGACAGTGGGACAGCAGCAGGTAGGCAGACATACAGGTAAGTAGACGGATGAACCCCTCAATCCGGGGTAATCACTTACGATAGCACTCGTTACTCGTCACAAAACTGCTTGAATATAAAAAATAGGTAGGACAAAGTAACAGAGGTAGGTACGTCCTATAGGTACGTAGATCAAGAAAAGACTGCGAGGTGAAGATGAAAACACCCGCCAAGTGCGGTTCTGACTCGCACACGAAGGGTTACCAAATATATATACTTAATTAATTAATTGTATTAATTTACTGGTATTTAAGTGATCATTTAAATTTTGCGCTAAAGGCTGACCTCGAAAACATCAGGACATGGGCATTCTCCGTTGGACTGCTAAAATAGTTAACCGCAGCATACCGCAGTAAGTCCCAGTCTATGATTGTGGGATCCAGGTACTCGTTAAATACTAGCAACTACCCGTAGCACCTGTAGTATATAACGGTACTATTATTGCATACAGTGACAAAACCATTTTCGATAGCCACCTATCCTTGTCAAAGCATTTCAGTGAGGTCACTAAGCGTGTCTTCGCCATTTTTCACTCACTAAGAAGACTCCAGAACTTCTTGCCACGTCAAACCAAAATTACCCTCGCTCATCTGCGAACCGTTTGATTGCAAATTTTTCATTAATTGGGCGTAGCACTTCGTATGCCCCTTCGTTGTTGTCTGCCTGGGAAACCGTCAAGTCTCCAAATAATTCCTCTATCTTTTTAGAATATTCCTGTAAGGATAGGTTATTTTGGAACACGTTATTTAACTGTGTTTGCAAAGATGTGGCGGATTTCTTAACAAGCAAGTATTGCCTGATATCACGCAAAAGGTCCTGTACTGTACTGTAGGTTGATTTTAGGTTGACTTATTGAGACGTGTTTTTAGCACAAACTGTATAAGAATGTTCTTACCTTCGTTCGAAATCATGGATTCATAGAGTTCTACACTTTCTACTATTTTTAATGTATTACCATCTTTACCGTCCATTACCGGAATCAAAGTACTAGCCGCTCTTAAGTCAAAATCGTCCGACATTTTGACTTTACACAAATCTTTTATTTCGTTATATAATAACTGAATCTTATTACATATTAGGGTGGCAGCTCCTAACGTTTCAGCTTCGTTTTCCGTTACAATTTCATTATATATTACTTAACATCTAACCAATAGTTCATTTGACTCATTTAATTTATTTTTTATTACGTTTCCTTGATATCTACTTTTACCTTTCTTAATTAGGTATTTCCGTACAGCACTTAATTCGTCATAAATTGCCTCTAAATCACTTGCCATTGCCTTGCCATTTACATTATTTTAAATCTAACACTTTACTTATCTAGGCAGTTACCTTAACTAAACAATAACACATTGGAATGTCTCAACTTTCCTTTTACGTCGATAACGGCAGTACAGTTCAGTGGCGGACTAATTACGTTTCACTTTCGCAAATTATAAAAAAAGAAAATAAAAAAAAAACACTTGAATACTTGCGTGTTTATACCGGTGAGTCGTAGGTTGGTCGCTGACGCACAATACCTCGCTCCTGCACAATAGATTCCATCTTTCTTGTTATACACTGGTTAACTTTTTTAATCACTTGGTTCAGCATGTAGGTAGAGACACAATAGTAATAGCGCGATGAACATTCCGTACACCATCCAGTTAAGGTGTATAGCAAGGGGGTGCGGTTGAGATTGATCGATGTTATCACTGTATCCAACTTGGCTGGTGATTTCTTGGTTGGACGGACATCGGTGGTGGTCGCGGAGTCGTTGATGTATTACCCATTTTGTATTTTTATTTTATTATATTGTATGCACTGGTTATGAATTAATCGGTCTTCATTATTGCGATGTGTTGCGCGGCTCGTCACCCGACACTCAAGTGCCGTATATAGCAAAGGTCGCCATGAGATGTGGGGATCAGAGGAGTGGAATCAAACACGACTGTTAGATTAAGAGTCCCGTATAATAATGATAGAATCATAGAACGTAGTGACTACACACACTTCAATCCCTTCTCCTTCCGCTGATTGATTATGCTGATGTTTGTTGGGCTAGCGCTAACGAAGAGCAACTGAACAAACTCGAGCGACTTCAAAATCTCGGGATTCGGTCCATCTTCGGACTGCAAAAAATTGACCATGTGTCACAGTATTGCAGGGAATTATAATGGCTGCCTTTCCATCTTCATCGGGATACTCACATCCTCATCTTCCTGTACAGCATCTTAACTAACCCCGATATCCCAGCTTTCTGCGTCAACGCTTCAATTTCCTTCCGTCGACTAGACCTCGTAGATGAAGACATGACCTCCAAGCTCTATTTGAATCAGTATTGGAGGATTTCTTGAGAGTAGCTTCTAGTAGTAACAAAAAAGTAGTTGCGGTGACTTCAATATAGACTCGCTGGTGGACTCCCTGTTGCATACTAAATTGATAATAATTTTTAAATAATTCACTTTATTCAACATCTTCACAGAGCCCTCAAGAATAACTGAAGCTACTGCAACCTGCCTTGATAATGGCTTCTGCGGTTGCGAAATTTTGAAGAAGTGTACAGTAAATTGTTTAAAGTCTGATCATAGTGGGCAAATTGTCAACTTAGAAGTAGATTCAAAATCACAGGAAGTGGTCTTGTGGAGGCCGATCACAACAAAAAAAAATCAGTTAAACAAGATTTACAAAGTAGCATACCTACCTTATCAAAATAATACTGAAAAAGCGAATGATCACAATACGGACTTATTCAACAAACTTTCAGAAAGGTTTGAAAACATTTTTAAATTACATAAACTTACAAATAGCGATAGTAAAATAGGGTGTAGTGAAATTGCAACAAAAGGAATCCGTAAAAGTAGGGGTCGAAAAAAACTAAAACAATTTGGAATATGATAAATAGAGAAGCAGGTAAAACAAAATCCGTACTTTTTACTTAAGATTGAAGAAAAACTAATAACTTCTAACGATGACATCGCGACCATATTTGAACAGTTCTTTACAAATGTTCCGAATGTTAGTACGGCTTCTCAAGATCCGTCTTTATCCGGAGACGGATCTTGCTGCATCATTTTTAGGGTTCCGCACCCAACGGGTAAGAACGGAACCCTATTACTAAGACTTCGCTGTCCGTCCGTCCGTCTGTCACCAGGCTGTATCTCAAGAAACTAGCTAGCTAGAGAGTTGAAATTTTCACAGATTATGTATTTCTGTTGCCGCTATAACAACAAATACTAAAAAACAGGATAAAATAAATATTTAAGGGGGCTCCCATACAACAATTCTTTCAATACCACATACAAACTTATGGATGCACATGGAGTGTGAAAGTAACCGCACCAATAACTTTGTAAACAATATTTTGCTGTGTAAAATCCAAACTATTCACTCCACACCATCGCTTCCATTGAACGGTGGTACGGAACCCTTCGTGCGCGATTTAGACTCGCACTTGACCGGTTTTTCTTATTAAAAGACAATGTTCCAAAGTGCAATCAAGATTTCTCATTCTTATATATTGAGCCCTATGGCATAATTATAGCATTTAAGTTGTTTTTGAAAAAATCCGAGGATCCCTGGGGCATGTCAGTAAAAAATATTAGCTCTGTGATAGACGAACTTGCCCATTTAGCTAAACTCTTCAAAAAATTTGTAGATGAGAGTACTTGCCGTGATCTCATGAAACACAGCAGACTAGTACCATTATTTAAAAGCGTCGATAGGGGTGACTGTAAATGTTTATTTATAACCTACTCTACCCAAGTTTTATTTGTAAATGAATTGAAACCACTAAGGGAAAAGAAAATTACATCCGCTTACAGTGTTATATATGGTAATATGTGGCCTATAAGGTATTGTCTATGGGAGTTGTATTGAGGGAGGCAATCGTTCAAAATCACAGAAAGAGGTTGATGTTCCTATCTCTAGCAGTGTAGGCGTTCTATCTATCTAATATAAAATACAGTTTGACTAGTAAGGTGTGTGTGTGGAGACGCAACACTTTCCCATTTTTTAGAAAAAATATGGTACAAATCTTATTTTTTCTAAATTTTAAATCAACATCGTTTTCATCACAAGTGAAATTTAAACAGTTTACATAACAAGAACAGTTTACATCCAAATCATCAATCTAGCTATGGGCCCCTAGTCTGAATCCGGCTCTGGGGGAAGGTCGAACAAATTGCTGGCAGAGCGTGGTTCTTGTTATTTAACGGTTATCCATGGGGATAAAAGAGGCGCATTCAAGTGAAGGTTACTACTAGCTAGACGCGAGTAGCTTAGAGTAGGGTATTTTTGGTTCCTATGTCCAACAGTAGGTAGGTGATACGACAAGCTTGTATTCTAATCATTCACACCAAACAATACAGGTTATTTTGAATGAGATATATATATAGATAGGTCGCACAACTGATGGTACGATATTGTGTGAGTGTCAAGTGTTGCCTGTCATAGTTAACACAACAATTTAGTCTAACTGTGTAATAGAAAATCGGTGATTGTTATAATTTACTTGGAGTGAAATTTCAGTATCCTATAGTTATATTCAGTATCCTATTATTACACATTAGCTATATATCCTATAGCTAATGTGAAATAATACTCAACTGCCGGGAGGGATTTCTAATGACGGCGTTATCACCACGCCTATTTCTTACAAACTAACACAATACCTTACTGGTGACCTTACTCCTGAAGCCTCACCGACAACTTCCATTGAGCTGTTTGGTCTGTGGTAACGGGGTGCACGCACCCAGGATCTAGAACCTCGATGAAGATGCCGTTTCCAACAGCAATCGTACTGTTATACCCTGAGTATGTATAGGAAAGGGCTGATATAAATGCTGCATCAGCCCATTTTGTATAGCAACATTTATAAGCAAAGAAAGTTAGTCAGTTCTCAGTCTCAATCGAGGGCAGACAACACATTTTCTCTGCATTTTTTTATTATTATTTACTAAGTATGTTTTGTTTAATTAAAATAAATTGTTTACTACTAAGTTGGTGTAATAAAAACCCTATATTTTTAAAAAGGGGTTTTATTAATACCCCTTAACATTTTGGTGGCAGCGTTAAGGGATTTCTAAAATCCGGGAAACGCCTCCCGAGTTATCCCGAAACACATAATGTAATATATGTTTTGGGATTAGTTAGGGAATCTCTACCCGTTTCAGTGTAATTTTTTTGAATTTATTCAAACAGTTGATTCTAATAACAGACAATGATGCCTCTTCGCGCAAAATGTGTAGAATTTACAGTAGATGTATTTCATTCTAATTAATATTCGTATTGAGGGCATGACGTCAACCTTCAGCAGCATTATTTGTTCGGTGCCGCTCACTGTAGACATGCCAAATTTTTTTTAAAGTTTCCTTTCATCCAATACTTTTTGAAATAACGTTTATGAATGTTCATCATAATTCTTAAATTGGTTTTGAATGTATAGACAGCCATCAGCAATCAGGTGTTGTGGGAAAAAACGCCAGATTTATGCACAAAGAAACTAATCTTCTTGTAGTCTTTAGCTTTCCTGAACAATGCATTTGAGAAGTGTTAGGTGGCAAACTATTATTTCAACTTGCATTTTCCTCAGCGCTTTTATTACTTCGTCAAAATCTACAGTAACCTTACTGGGCTCCCATTCCGGCACTTAAGAACGGATTAAATAAAAAAGAATGGAGTATGTAAGTAACTATGTAAATTTTAGAATCTTGGACATAACTCCCCGGAAGGCTTTGTCGTTTGATGAGTCATAAACGCAAACACAAGTGGTATTTGATGTGTCATAAACGCAAACACAATGTTAGTATTGCTGGAGCTACTGCCGATATCTCCATGAATAACACATATCTGCTTGAAACATCTTAGATTAGATTTGTAAGTACCGTCCAAGAAGAATGAAGAAATGCTTTAAAAGTTTAACCTGCTCTTTACCCTCCGCAGCAGAAAAAGCAGATATTTACTTCAAAACGAGTGCGGCTTCATATAAAAAAATGAGTTTAATAGTTCATCAAGTAATTTTCAAAATGTTCTCCAAAAGAAAAAACTTTCAGAAAATTTGGTGGTTGTAACGACTCTGTGTTATGTTGATTTTAGTCTCAAACTTTAGGTAAACATAGACCAATTACTAACTCCGAATAAAATTATTTTAATGAAATTAAGTGATGTCCCGAATCTTGGGGCAGATGTCCCGGAAAAAAATATTGTCGTAAGGAAGTCTCTGTTCCTCGAAGTTAAGGTTAATAAGCCCTACCTATTCCTATCACTGATGATGATGATGATCTGTCAATGGACCAACGTCGGCAGGTTGATGTGATCTACACTGACTTCGAAAAGGCCTTTGATCGTGTGGATCACACCATCCCGCTGCGCAAATTGGAACACCTAGGAATTCACGGGGACCTAATGCGCTGGATCCAATCATACCTCACCAAAATGTCACAGGCGGTTTTGGTTGGTGGGTTCAGATTAAACTTCGTGGATATCATCTGGTGTCCCACAAAGATCCCACTTGGGGCCCCTCTTGTACAACTCTTATTTATACGACATTTACACCTGCTTTAGTAGTGCGTCCTTTCTTATGTACGCAGACGATACCAAAAGGTTTATGGAGATCAAGGGACCGGCGGACTGTGCTAACCTTCAAAATGACCTAAACACAATATCGAAATATTACATCACTTTTAGAATTAAAGTTAATACCAACCAATGTCAATTCATATCCTTTTCACGGAAAACCAGTCCCTTGCACTTCTCATACACAATCCAGGATCAGCCTATTGATATATTGCCTAGGTATTAAATAGAATACCTGCATTATACAGATTGCCGGTAACATATATTAGGTGACATTTATTTAAAGAGCCAAGTTCATACTGAAGACTAGGTAAATCTTCGGTCATTTGATTCTTTAGGACACTTGACAGTGGGTGAATGACCTTTATGATGGCTTTCGATATCCCCGATTGATACTAATTCATCTTCTAACTGGGGGCCCCGCTGTTTGGATCCCGCCGCGTACTAACATACTCGTTTGTGAAAAGCTTAGTTCCATTTCGTTAGTTCCTCTTTTGTCCATAAATTGTCCTGTGAAATTATATAATGAACTGTACAAAACATTTATATCAGTGTATGAAACATCTCACTAGTTCAAAAAGATTAAAGTCAGTGGTAGAGATAACAAGGGATGGGTAATTGTCAAGATGAAGCGCTTGATACAGGAAAGAGATAGATTGTATGGTACAGTCAGCATCAGATATATGTGAGCAGGTTAGCTACTCAAAAAGATCTACACATCTTAACAAATCAGAAATATCGATACAGCCAAAGTGACAAAATTATGTCAACATCCAAGTTAACTTACTAACTAACAGTTAACTAACAAGTTTGAGGGTGTATGTCACTTTGGCTGTATCGATATTTCTGATTTGTTAAGATGTGTAGATCTTTTTGAGTAGCTAACCTGCTCACATATGTCTGATGCTGACTGTACACAGATAAAAAGAATAGTATTAAAAGATTAAATTATACGAAATTTAGGAATAAATGCACAAAAATTTCCTATAAAACCAAGAATGAATTTAAAAATCGAAAAATTATGGAATGTAATGAATGGCAATGTTAAAAAATTTGGGAAAATATAATGAAATTTTAGGTGTTACAAAAAATCGACTGATGAAAGTATTCTAAGTCAAATTGTAACGGCATAAAAGGCTAAGGTCGAGCCACCGCTATCAGTAGCTATGATCGTCTATTCTACCTACCCCAAAAGAGATGTCCCGATTCAGCTGTAAAAATTGTAAGTAAGAATGATAAGTCTGAATTTCTCGTTCGTTGAGAAGTTCGTTAGGCGTACAATAGTCGAACGGAAGATTGATTCAGGATGTTACAGTTTCAAGTTAGACCGAGAAAGCATATATGCCCGCAAGCCGGTATTTCGCATCAGTTAGCGGTGTATTGCGCCAGATCGATCGTTGTTGTATTTTGTGTGATGGTACCATTTGTTTTTTTGTATATATGGGCGCTTGGAACTTCTTTTAGTGGTCGACCACAATTTATAATATTTGTTTGTGATATCGTATAGATACCCGTCGTAGTTTTACGACATGAGTACTCAATGATATTTCATGTGCTCGCTAGTAGCGGCTAGTGGTGGTTGGTTCCAATTATATATTTAGTTCACGGCAATAACGATCCGAAAAGACCGGTTTACACAATTGCGATTTGATTTTCCGAAATGGGTTTGAACTAGCGGTTACCTCAAAAGGTCCGTAACGTTTTGAAACCTTCAACTCTGCGCAGCATTTATTATAGCAGTAGAGATGTAGTGCAGATAAACCAAGATAGAACATAAACAAGGAATGTATTGATGCTTACAGCAACTATACTTTTGGTCGACTAACGTATAGAAAAGTAAACAAACAAACCATGGAATGGTTACTAAGCACAGACCAGATATCGAGAATCGAGATAGACGCAGCAAACACGGTCGAATGTATGAGAACCAACCGTGTAACTTTTTCACTACCTACTGTGACGTCACAAGCGCCTTTTAGCAGAGTCAAAGGCGCGCCGCCAAATCGATTTAAAATGAGCGCTGCTGCGGGAATCCCCTACCTACCACGACCACGTACCTACCGCGTTGCCTTTTTGTCAGTAAGCCGGCAGTGTTTCGAGCGGGAGATCGTATCGTAGCATCGCACCCGGATATCACATCATAGAGTGTTAAAGTATGTATTTGTCTGTAGAACCTATTTACCTTTTATTATTCATGTGTAAATCCGTCCAGCCCCCTTATTCAGTAACTCGAATCGATCTTAAACTGTGGAATAGTATCAGATTTCCCATAGTTATGTACAATCAATTGACACTGCGTTGCATTTGACCTGGGTCAAGCAGGAATAATAACCAGAAAACATGAACCTTATGTCATTGTACATAAGAGTCACTGACAGTTCGATTCGCATACTTTTTCGACGCGTAATTATTCCTGCTTCCTACACTGGATTAAAGTTACTAATTAAGGGGGCTGACTAGAATAATGTAGGTAAGGTAAAACGGGGTGTATTGATAACCAAGGCTAAATAGAAATAACTCTTAGGCCCACTACTTCATAAAGTATTAGAGAAGAGAGATTGGGAGCTATCTCTATTCTCCCCTGGGTATCAAAATACACTCAGTTTTACTACAGTATTACCTACTTACTTGTTCAGTCTTGTTCTACCTACCTACTTATCTTTTTTTAAATCATTCCTCTGTCTTCTACTCATTCCTCTCTCGAAGTGAATCGATGTTGTATCGACAGAGGAATGAATTACTAATCGACTTTCTATGTAATGCTGAGTTACACGAAAAAAGCTTAAATTTTAAGTCATGATTAAACTAATTTAATCACGAGAATCCATCCAGCGGGTTGGGCTGTGCTTTGATATGTCAGTCAGTCAGTCATTCACTCAGTCTTCTTTTATATATTAACATAAAATGAATACATAACAATCTCACATGATGATGATGATGTCCTCCAAGCCGATACGGCTTGGAGGACATCATCATCATCATCATCATCACATATACGTTATTCTACTACTAAAATATAGATTGCAATGAAAATGCAACTCAGAATTATCATTCTTCCGTCAACAAAATCGAATCGTCCAGCGATTTTGCAAAAATCGTCGCATTGTACAACACTATCTGATTAAATCGACAGAAAAATGAGCAAATCGACTGTACCATGCAACTGTAATGTTAACGAAAGTATAGTTTGCTTCACTGTTCATTGAGGGCTACGAAAGAGATATCCATGAATTGTGTAAAGTGGAAGCAGCAGTGGATGAAGTCCATGGGAAATATACGCTATGGTTCAACCTATCTCAGTAAAAACGGGAGACGCTACTCGAAATTAAAAATAATTGATTATTAAATAAATTAGGCGAATTTCAGAAATAAAATTACTTACGTATGAAAGGTAACGCCGTTGTTTTCTTTGGAAACAACATTGCTTGAGTTTTTGCAATTCACAACGGCACAGTAAGGCATTTTTATGTTTATTAGTACACGGCTTACATTCTAACAGCCAGAGAGCGACTGAGCCGGGATGAGCAAAATCCGCCTATTAAAAACACGCGAAGTAGGACTTTCGCTGTCTTTATCTGGTCTATGTTACTTAGTTAATATAAATTTGACATAGTTCTCATTACAGCCAGTGTAACGAATACCTATTGAAATACATTAACTTAGATTTTAGAACATTATAAACATCACATTAAATAAACTATTTCAATAAGCCTCCTTAATGTGCATATTGAAGAAAATGAAAATGAAAATGAAATTTATTCACCATACGGTACAGTGGAGAAAAAATACAGTGGTACCTTAAACTAAGTTATAAAACCTGTGTTTTAAGGCCCATAGTGGCTTCTCCCATTTTTCATTACGATAAATGGGTGAATAATTAAATCAAATACATATATTCAAATAAATTAGATTTGGAATTAAATAAGCTTATGAACTAAACTTAAACTAAGTCAACTCCATATCACTTAGAAATATGGGTTCGTAATTTTATATTTTATATCTCAATTTTAATTTAAAATAATATGAAATTTAAGAAATAAATAAATATATAAATAAATTAATATATAATATAATAAAATATAAATAAATAATTAGTTACCTACTTGTATCACAAAAATATCATTTATTTAGAGATGTAAGAGGGGGTCTAAATTGCAATTAAGGTGTACATTACACAAAAGTTTCTAGGAATTTTTCAGTTTCATCATAGTTTAGCTTTATTAACCAATTTAGAACTAGAGCTTTAGCTTTATATTTTGTTAAGGGGTATATATTGAGTACTTTGTTGATTTTGTGATAGATGAAGGTTGATCTGCCCAAGTACTGGATTTTTGCAAACGTCGTTTTTAATTTTGGAGTTTTAATGACAATATCGGATCTCCTTTTGAGTAGTTGCTTTTGCTCAAAGATTGTGACTGAGTGAGTTCTTAGAACTATTCGTTCAATGTATAGTTGCCGTATAGTGTGTAGTTCGCAGAACTCATACAGTTCTTGTGTGGAGGAGCGATAAGGTTTGAATGTACTACATACTACCTTTAAGAGAGACCTTTGGGCTCATTCAAGTTTAATCATGGTAGTCTTACCTGCACCTCCCCAGACTGTTATGCAGTATGATAATATGGATTGAACAAGTGCGAAGTATAGTGTTTTTAGCAACGGTGGAGGTGCAACATGTCGAAGTTTCCTAAAGATCCAAATGTATGAAGACAAACGGTAATACAATAAAACATAGAAAGGAAAGTGATATCAAAGAACAATTATAACAAAATAAACAATAAACAAGCAATGCCTTAACCACGCATGCACAAATAGTGCTTTACTCTCGACAGAGCTTTCGTTGATTTGTCAGCGAGCTTCGAGTCAGTCGATAAATACTCCAACTCAATGTTCTTATTGTTCTTCGATGCACTTCGTATATAGTGGTACCTGATGTTAATGTGTTTACTCCGACAATGGTATATTGGATCACCGGCAAGGCAAATCGCCCCCTGATTACCTACAAGTAAAGATCATGCAAGCTGTTAAGGTAGACTGCCCCCTTCATAGATTACGCCAAACTTATATAGGTAAAAACTCACCTTCGCAGCTGGAAGTCACCACACATTTCTGTTCCTGTGACTTCCAAGACACGCATCCACATCCTAACATGAAAACATAGCCAGAATAAAAGCGTCTATCTATTAAACATCCACCCCAGTCAGCATCTGAGTACCATGCAATGTTTTACCTGTCTTCGTAAACATTAGTCCGTGATTTCTCCTATGTTGTACGTATCCAAAACTGTTCATTAGGATAATCTAAACATTGGCTCAATGCCACGTGCCACGTGGCTGCCACAGTATTAGTAATATCCGGTCTTTTTCCAGTAGACAGATACATCAAACACCTTATTAATTCACGACATGGATACTGTTCATTTCTATTACATTTCTCGGGAGGTTTTGAAATTTTGGTTTTTGGGTCCATGGGAGTCGAAATAAAATTCGATTTTTCTATTCCAAATTTTACTTACAAATCGTCAATATATTTCTGCTGTGACAGTTTTATACCCTTGTTATTTGCCAGAGGCCGGCCCGTCGAATTCACGTCCGTCACACTTACCGACATGCAGCTGCGCTATGCGCAGATCGAAAAATAAATGCTCGCCATGGTGATTGCGGTAGAAAGATTTCACAAAAACAGACCACAAACCGCTTGAAAGTCCGTTTAAGAAGACCCTGGATTCCGTTCCAGCCAGATTACAGCGTATGATGTTACGTCTCCAGGCGTAAGACATCACAGTAGTATACAAACCTGGCAAATACATGTATGTTGCGTATACGTTGTCGCGTGCTCCACTGCCTGAGTTGATTAACGACAACGTTTCGCGGGATGTCAGTGATCAAACAATATATTTGTTAAAACATATAAGATTTAGTGACGAGAAAATGACCTTAGTGCGAGAACATACAGAACGTGATAAGGAGTCGCAAGTGATAATAGAATACGTAAAAAACGGCTGGCCACTAAACAAATACAATGTTGACGAGAGTGCGCGTTCTCATTGGGAGTATATGGAGCTAATACAATACATTTATGGAGTATTGTTCAAAGACGATTTGGTATTTATTCATACATACATACATATGCTCATGCCTATTTCCCGGAAGAGGGGTAGGCAGAGACCAAAGACCTCCATCTGCTATGATCCTGGCATACATCTCTCGCTTCCTCAACATTCATAAGTCTTTTCATGCAAGTCCGCCGGTTACGGGTACTTCTTGGTATTTATCCCGCGCACATTAAGGTCAGAGCTGGTAGCATGGGTACACGAAGGCCATCTGGGCATAGATCGTTGCAAGCGCAGGGCTCGAGACGTGATGTAATGGCCGGGCATGTCACGTGACGTCGAGAGTAGGGTAAGATTGGGGTTCCTGCAGCATCCCAGACGATGCAGGAACCCCAATCTGCAGCCTTATGGCGTAAGTCTCTGAAGTTCATAGCATGAGATGAACCATAGACACGGATGTTGTTCTTTGGGGCGCGGCCACCATCACGTAAAGGGTTTAAACTAAGATACTGGCTAACGACATACTCACCTCATCGAACCTAACAGAGAAACAACTCACATCAAAGATAGAAATAACCCCTAGATTAAACTCTTTCTCACTCTTCCTGACCCCGGCTGATACCGTAGAAACCTCCAAGTTTATAATGAGTCTCAAATCAGACGGTTCGCCCGGCTGGGATGAACTCCCACCTAAACATTTCAAAAATTTAAAACATATAATTGCAGAAGCCATATATATCACACATTATTAACCTGAGCATATCATTGGGCATTGTTCCTGAACTGCTGAAATTGTCCGAAGTTTGCCCTATCTATAAAGATGGTGACACAACTGATCCCTGTAACTGCAGACCAATCTCTCTACTGACTGTAACAGCAAAAATACTAGAGAAAGTATTTAACCATCGCTTAACCAAGTACCTAGAGTCTAACAAACTGCTTGCCGAAAATCCATTTGGCGTCAGAGCCAAGAGGCCCACGGAGGATGCCGTCATCCTACTTACAGACTCCATAGCTAGCTCACTCGACAAAGGAGAGAGGTGTATTGGTGTCTTCCTGGACCTTAAAAAAGCATTTGATAGAGTGTCAATTCCCCTTCTCTTAAAAAAGCTAGAGGCACTTGGAGTGACTGGAACGGCTCTCGCATGGTTCACAAGCTATCTGACAACAAGGCGACAGTATGTCAAACTAAACAACTCAAAAAGCGACACTATGTACACACTTTTTGGGGTCCCGCAGGGAAGTGTGCTTGGGCCGACGCTGTTTCTAGCTTACATAAACGATATATGTAAAATGGAAGCAGTGTCAGTGTCGTTAATCAACTCAGGCAGTGGAGCACACGACAACGTATACGCAACATACATGTATTTGCCAGGTTTGTATACTACTGTGATGTCATACGCCTGGAGACGTAAGGGTTGGGTCTTGGGTGATCACGGACACCTGATTTTAATAACGTGAGTTTTTTGAAAATTCATAACAAAAAACCCCCCTAGTTTCCGATAATTGAGACTTAGGGGGGGAGGTCCCCTCGCCCCCCTCCCCCCCCGTCCCTCCCCTCCTCTAAATTCAGGTGTCCGTGATAAAGACCTTAACATCATACGCTGTAATCTGGCTGGAACGGAATACAGGGTATTCTTAAACAGACTTTCTAGCGGTTTGTGGTCTGTTTCCATCGTGACGCCATTTTCTCCACCTGCAGCCGCCGCCGCGCCTGCCCGCCGGCCGCGCGCCCAGCACCGACCGCTGCGCGCGCCGCGTCGCATGCCGCCGCAGGAGACTACACGGCGTCCACACTCAATAAATGCCCCGCATCACCAGACCCTTTCACGCCGTCTATTTGCCGGCCGTCCTCGCTCGATAATTATTTTGACTGGCAGGTTTTCACTGCCTTCTCAAGAGTGAGTTTGTCCGTCCAAAGTAATCGGTCTCGCACAGCGCCGTCCGTAATACCACACACAATACGATCATGTATCAACCTATATCTTCGAGGTGTTCAAGTTCACACTCTTTACTCAAACGTTTGAGTGCTGTCACATACTCGTCGACGCTCTCACCAGCTCTCTCTTGATTGCTTGTAAAGAATTTGAAACGCGCGTTTGTTTTTGTCCCAAAGTGGTCGTTGAAACGTTGAATCAGTTTGGTAAAACTTCGCGTTCTTCTTCTTTCATGAACCGAAATGTGGAATATACATCATATCCATCGGAACCGATCAAATTGATCAGGAGACTCGCTTGAACGTCACTCGGCTCTTTGTAGACACCAGAGGCCTTTAAAAACACCTGAAACTGCTTCAGCCCTTTTCGCCACGAGTCGGTGTGACTCGCGGGGCTACCTTGCAGGACTAGTTCTACTGGCGGACGCGCGTGCTCCATTGTTCATAACACGTATTATAAGTTGCTTGATTGATTTTAACGTTTTGTTGACACTAAAATGACTTTTGACCGTATAATATCTATCAATTTCACGCACCGCTTTCACCATGAAGTGAAACACAAGGCATCCGGACAAGAACTGGTTTATTATTTAGCACCTACCCACACGTATGTTAATACAAAAGCGTTTGGCGGTGACTTCGAAAATACCACGGTCTTTCTAATATTTTAAAAGACAAAATAATATACTAAAGGGAGAGCTTAAAAAAACCGACTCGGAGCTTCCGGGTGCCATCATGGTATTCCGAAGCCCCGAGTCGGATATCCCGGAGCTGGAAAAAAGGCAGATGAAAATCTGCTACAAGTGTGGCTCGGTGAGGGTGGAACTCAAGCGAAGGGCCGGCGGTACTGGGTCCAGATCCGCTCCCGCTGCCGCAATTTGAAGGCTGGGGGGAGGTGTGTCGACTAAAAAGGTCACTCTATGGCCTTAAACAATCTGGTTGCCAGTGGAACATTAGACTGGATGAGCAGCTGAAGAGAATGGATATTGAAGTCTCATAAAGTGAGCCGAGTCTTTTTTAAAGAGAGTTTTTTGTATTAGGTAAATTAGGTTATATTGATGACATTCTAGTCGCGTCTTACACGTCGACAGCGGAGTCTTAGTAATAGGGTCCCGTTTGGAACCCTTCGGGTACGGAACCCTAAAAAGGAACTGACCGCCAAGTTTGAACTGAAAGATCGTGAAAAATATGCTAGGCATAGAGTTTGACAAATGTGACAAGGGTATAAAACTGTCACAACAGAAATACATTGACGATTTGTTAGTAAAATTTGGAATAGAAAAATCGAATTCGATTTCGACTCTCATGGACCCAAAAACCAAAATTGCAAAACCCCCCGAGAAATGTAATAGAAATGAACAGTATCCATATCGTGAATTAATAAGGTGTTTGATGTATCTGTCTACTGGAACAAGACCGGATATTACTAATACTGTGGCAGCCACGTGGCACGTGGCATTGAGCCAATGTTTAGATTATCCTAATGAACAGTTTTGGATACGTAAAACATACGAGAAATCACGGACTAATGTTTACGAAGACAGGTAAAACATTGCATGGTACTCAGATGCTGACTGGGGTGGATGTTTAATAGATAGACGCTTTTATTCTGGCTATGTTTTCATGTTAGGATGTGGATGCGTGTCTTGGAAGTCACAGGAACAGAAATGTGTGGTGACTTCCAGCTGCGAAGGTTAGTACTGTAAGGTAGGTTGTATGTTGTATACGGGCCTCTTTAGAGTGGGTGTTCACTTGGATACTGTCACGTTATATGTAGTTTTAAAAAGAAAGAGGATTGGATGTGGAAGTCAATGTGACACACTTTACCGTAGGCTTCGGCCAGTGACTGAGCTAAATTATAGTGAGGATTAGAGTAATGGCTATCGAGCCAGCTGTGGATCCCTTTTATACAAAGTGTAAATAACTAAAAGATCAAATAAAAACAACCACAAACGCAAACCAACGTCTTTATATTCATGGTTATCAATTAGGCAGTGACGTCTAGTTGCTAGGAGCATTACATTAGCACCAAGAGCACTACATTGGTGGAGGCGCCGGGTAAAACGAAATGTCATGTGCGTAGGGATTCTTTCAAAACAAAAGATAGGGTCGGACTTTCTAGACGGTTCTAGAAGGCAACAAGTGAACTTCGGGGAAACCACGGTTATCGAGGATCGTGACGTGATAAATTCTATCGACTTTCAGGAGTTAAGAAAGGGCGATTACGTTTATTTCTCGGGGTTATCGGATTCGTGCGAATTTGCGTTTGGGGTAGAAGATAAACGGTTTATCGTAAATGAGAATTTATGTGAGAATGATAAGCGGGTATTATTGGCGTTGTTGGATAGGAATGCGGATAGATTTGCGTTTGCAACTGACCAGTTAGGTAGGTCGGAGATAGTGTCGGTCGATATTAAGACTTATGATGAAGAGCCGGTTCATTGTCACCCGTATCGCGTTTCGCCGGTGCAACGAGAAATTATTGAGGAGCAGGTCGCGGAGATGTTGAAACTAGGTGTTATTAGGGAATCCACTAGTTCTTATGCTGCGCCCGTTGTGTTAATTAAAAATCCCGATGATTCATGGAGGTTTTGTATAGATTATCGGAAATTAAATAAGAAAATTTGTAGGGATAATTATCCTATTCCGCGGATAGAAGACATTGTCGATAGTTTGGCCGGGGCCAAGTATTTTGCGGAGTTAGATCTCAATTCAGGTTATTGGCAGACGGTTATTACGGAAGGTAGGCATAAAACGGCTTTCGTCACGACCACGGGTCTTTATGAATTTAATGTTGTTCCGTTCGGTTTGGCAACGAGTCAAGCGGTTTTCCAACGGATGATGGATAAAGTTTTAGCGGATTTAAGATTTAAAGGGGTTATGGTTTCAGACAATGTAATTGTGTATGGTAGAGTGTTCGAGGGGTTTACCGATACGTTGCGGAAAGTTTTTGGGCGGTTTAGAGAAGCGAACTTGACCTTCAAGCCATCCAAATGTAAATTCGGTTTTTGCGAAATTGAGATGCTAGGTTATCGAATCTCGAATGAAGGAGTAAAACCTAGTGAGAAAAAGCTGAAGGCTATGCAACAGGTTCCAACTCCCACATCTACGAAGGATGTGAAACAATTATTAGGTTTATTTTCTTATTATAGAAAAATTGTATCGAATTTTGCGAGAATATCGTTACCTCTCAGTAAATTATTGAAAAAGGGGGTAAAGTTTCAATGGAATGAAGAATTGCAGAATTCGTTCGAGTATATTCAGAAGGTTATGTGTAGTGCGCCAATACTTTCCTATTATTCGGGGGATAATTCGGTTACTACGAGAGTTTATGTGGATGCGTCTAACGAGGCGTTGGGTGCAGTATTGATGCAGGGCGTTGAAAAAATGAGTCCGGTTGCCTATGCGTCTAGGAAGTTAACGGATGCGGAGAAAAAATATAGTACGACGGAGAAAGAGTGTCTGGGGTTAGTATGGGCGTTAAGGCACTATAGGCATTATCTTTGGGGATCGTGTTTTCAGGTTGTTACAGACCATAGCGCGTTGTGTTGGTTACAGTCGAAAAAAGATATGTCTGGTAGGTTAGCGCGATGGGCGTTAGCGATACAAGAATGGGATTTCGAGATAGTTCATTGCTCGGGGAAAAGCAATGTAGTGGCAGATTTTTTGAGTAGGAATCCGCTAATAGAAGAAGGGAAACGGGAAACAGAAGGACCTCAGTCTTCTTCTCGTTCTGAACCTGATGATGATGGTTTGGAAGTTTTTAGTATTAATGTAGAGTCGTTACAGGCGGATCAAGCGAACGATTCATTTTGTAGTAGATGGTTAACGCGGTTGAGCGAACGTCCGGAAGCGTGGCGTAGCGGTTTTTGTTTGAGAAATAATTTACTATATAAAAGCGTACGTAGAGATGGAGAAATTAGGGAGGTATTAGTATTGCCTAGGTCTTTGTTTCAAAATATAATGAACGAATTACATGATGAGGCGTGGACAGGAGGTCATTTGGGTCTCGCAAAGACGTTGAAGAGGTTTCGGTCGAAATATTTCATGCCGAAAGCCGATAAGGAGATCGAGCGTTATATAGCTTCGTGCGTGCCGTGTCAAGAAAGGAAGTTAGGTAGGTAATATTTTTAAAATTGTAAGACGGACCCGCGGGTGAAATAAATTTTATAGCCTGGGAGGCCACTCGGCTATTTTGCGAGTTACTCGAGCGCGTTTTGTTATACGTACCAAGGCAGATAACGGGAAGATGTATGAAGTTGGCACGTCTGTATCAAGGACCATACAAGGTCATTGAGATCGTTGGGAGGTCTGATGTGCTGATTCGTCGTCTGAACTCACGGTCACGGGGCGTTATTCTTAACACAAATCGTTTCGTCTGATATTAAATAATTATACATTAGGACATTTAATAATTATAGGATTAGGATAGGAACATTAGGATATTAAATAATTATACATTAGGAGTACAATACAATTTTATCCCGGTTGATGGTTTGTGGTTTATGTATGCGGTAGTGTTATGAATTGTTTATTAACCGGTGTTTCTTTTCATGTTGTTGCTGAACTATGATGTCTGATGAGGACCGTACACCAAAGACCCAAGTACATACTAGATTTCCGTGGTAGATAACCTTTATATGAGAAACTTTTATAAACGACAGTTCGAATAATTGTTTGAACCGATCGCCTGGTTTTATCTTTGAGGGCAGTATGACGAGGCAATAGCTATTCGTCATAGGGTTCTGTTTTGGTTCCCGCGTTCTTAAAGTATAGAGTTGGGATGATTTGGTAAGGGGAGACTATGGGTTGTATAACGAAGTTGGTAACGAAGGTTTCTCAATGAAAGTAATTTCTGATGTGGGATAACTCGGGTATTCGATACACATTCGAGATTCTTTGTAGTGTCTTTACTTGGGTAATTGGTTGCAACTCACGGCGATTATCTTAAACTCTTAATAGTAAAAGATAGTTTACTGAATTCAATTGGATTATTTAGGATATATGTATGTAGTAGTATCAGTTTTAAAGCTAGTTGATTTCATCGTATTATTGGAACGAATTTTAATGAACTCATTCTTAGGCTGTGGCTTAGTAATACGGTTCTATAGATTAATCCTGTTAATATGGTTGACGTTTCCTATATTTGAAAATGATAATTTTTTTTCTTTGATCTTTGCCTGCGTTAATTTTTGAAATATTTCCATTCGGTGGAAAGAGTTTACGATGTGTTCACAATTGTTATATGCAAAGATCTATATTAATTTTAGGAACGGAGGTATTATGGTTGTATGATAAGTTTTTCGCTAGTTTTTATTGTCAGAAAGTTTGTCGAATGATAACTATTCGAGAAGCTAAATCTTAGCTAGATTCAGCTGTTTGCCTTCGTATTATAATTGAGAGTTTTCTAGCGTTAGGTAGGTTAGTGTTAAGCCGCGAATAATTGTATGATGGGATCATAGGGTGTTATAATTTAAGTTTTTTAAGGTGCATAGCCTACACCTTAAGTGTAGTTTGGTTTTGTTATTTAATGTTTAATTGAGTAGGTTAAATGGGATGGTTGGACAGATAAGGATTAGGGTACTTGATTTTATTTAAATTTATGCTTGCGGAATATTTACTGTTTTTTAGATTTCATGCATAGCAAACTAACTTAAAGTTGACATTGAATGTTTTTTGGATTTTAGACTTTGAGATAGGGTTGTCATTTTAGATTTTAGACTATGAGTTAGGGTTGCCACTTTGAAAAAAAAAAATCCGTTGGTTTTTTTTTTAAGGGAGGGGGAATGATTGTAATGTAGGTTGTATGTCATATACGGGCCTCTTTAGAGTGGGTGTTCACTTGGACACCGTCACGTTATATGTAGTTTTAAAAAGAAAGAGGATTGGATGTGGAAGTCCATGTGACACACTTCACCGTAGGCTTCGGCCAGTGACTGAGCTAAATTATAGTGAGGATTAGAGTAATGGCTATCGAGCCAGTTGTGGATCCCTTTTATACAAAGTGTAAATAACTAAAAGATCAAATAAAAACAACCACAAACGCAAACCAACGTCTTTATATTCATGGTTATCAATTAGGCAGTGACGTCTAGTGCTAGGAGCATTACATTAGCACCAAGAGCACTACAGTACCTATATAAGTTTGGCTTAATCTATGAAGGGGGCAGTCTACCTAAACAGCTTGCATGATCTTTACATGTAGATAATCAGGGGGCGATTTGCCTTGCCGGTGATTCAATATACCATTGTCGGAGTAAACACATTAACATCAGGTACCACTATATATGAAGTGCATTGAAGAACAATTAGAACATTGAGTTGGAGTATTTATCGACTAACTCAAAGCTCGCTGACAAATCAACGAAAGCTCTGTCGAGAGTAAAGCACTATTTGTGCATGCGTGGTTAAGGCATTGCTTGTTGATTGTTTATTTTGTTATAATTGTTCTTTGATATCACTTTCCTTTCTATGTTTTATTGTAATACCGTTTGTTTTTAATATGCATATTAAGGAGACTTATTGAAATAGTTTATTTAATGTGATGTTTATAATGTTCTAAAATCTAAGTGAATAGGTAGTCGTTACACTGGCTGTAATTAGAACTATGTCAAATTTATATTAACTTGGTAACCTTTCCATGGTTTGTTTGTTTACTTTTCTTTACGTTACTCGACCAAAAGTATTGTTGCTGTAAGCATCAAAACATTCCTTGTTTATGTTCTATCTTGGTTTATCTGCACTACATCTCTACTGCTATAATATATGCAACAATATTGAACATTCAAAGTTTATTTTGAGTTTACCAATGGCACAGCGGACTATTGATTTTGATAAACTAGCTTGGGATGAGTTGACATATGAGGTGCTTGCATGGGGAAGGACCTGGGCGGCAGATGGCGAAGACTTGGTTTGGCAGGTGGAACAATGGAGCAATGACCTGCCAGCTCATGAAGTGGTGACCTTCAATGGGGATATTGAGGAGGAGTTTCAGACCGTCTCATCAAAATTTGGTAGGCTGCAAAATCTTCTTAGTGCACTAGAGGGGATGCTGAGCTATCATGAAGAACTGCTCGATTTCCAAGCGCTGGCTGACTTACTACCTTCTACTACCTGTTTTACCGCCTGAACCGCATATACGCTACCCAACCCAGTGAGTATGCCCTTGCCTTGCTAGACCACCTCACCTACTACACTCTGGAGTGCCTAGATGAGTCGCTTGACCTTAGTGAACGTGATGTAACCTGGTCCGAGCGGTGGGACTTGTTTTGTCGCCTGAAGGAGTCTTGCGTTTTACCTGAGCTCTCCGTTGAGGACATTGATGTGGTTGGGGAGTTTGTTTACGATAGTCTGGCAGCCGTAGGCTATGAGGCGTCAGCTCAATCGAATGGAGTTGGCGTATCTTTTTTCAAGAGAAGATAGTTTCGATTGTGATGTGAGCAGCCACTCCTCAAGTGTGGGCTCTGAGTGTGTGTTAATGCGTTCCAGTCATTAATAGAGGTGATTAAGATAAGCCTCAACCTCTTTCAGAAGTAGGGAAGAAAATGTCTGTCCATGTTGACAGATTTTTCATTCTAGATAAGACAAAGTAGCTTCAGCCTGTTCTATATCTTCATCAGGTGGAAGGACTGAAGTTACAATTTCAGAAGCAGGATTATCTCTAATTAAGGGTTCAACCTGCTTTTTGAGGTTTAAGAGGGAATCGGCAGGAGTTTCCAAATGGATTCACACTTCATATTCGAGTACTGCTTTGTTCAAGTGAGATGACCTTCAAGGGATGAGCCATTTCACTAAAGTAAGGTAAGTACCTACCTACGAAGTAATATCTACCTTTGCGTTAATACCTACCTAAGTGGCGTACACAAGCATAGAATTCTTACACCGGCGCATCGAACGGAGTCTTTCCGCGGGTAATTTTAGTGTATTCACTGTCTTTATAATAAATGTTTCTTTCTTTCTTTCTTTCTTTCTTTCTTTCTTTCTTTCTTAAGTAGTCAAGAAAGAGAAAAATTAAACCTAGATCGAAAGAGTTAGCCAAAGAGAACTGATTTGGTCACTCGTGAGAGTGAGTTTTAAAATTTAGAGAGATAGAAAAAATGTGAAAAATAAAAAAATACTGAGCGCCACAACTGTTACGTTACAAAAGGTTGGGGTGAATAACCCCCTGTAACGGAAGCCTAATAATAAGCATTATGAAGATAATATGGAGAGAAGATCCTGAAGAAATGAAGGAGATAATAGAGTAAGTTCTTTTTCATTTGTTCACAGGTTTTTTAATTAACCTACCTACCTAACCATATATATAAAAGTTTAGAAACTGACCCCTAGGCGTCTTGAAAGTTGGTGCTGTGCAACGCCGGTAGGTAGCAACGTCGGCGGTTGATCCGCGTTGTGGATTTGAGACGGTGTGTACAGCGTTTAGCGGTGATCAGGGCCGTTTAGCGGTGGTCAGGCCTGTCTAGCCGTGGTCAGGGCTGTGTAGTGAAGGCCAGGACGCTGATTCTTTGACACTGACTTCGTTTTTGCATACACGGCGCTCACTATATTTCTTGAGAGATATGGCAGGACTACTTCTTCGAAAGAGGATCTGTTCTTCAACATTACCCGGGCCCGGCCCGGGTATCTGGCCTCTTAATTATTCTCACTTCAGAGAGTTTCAGAGACAGACCATTCTTTTGGTTTTTATCTCTGGGGAAAACTCTGGTCGAATCCAATGTTCTAAACTTCAAACATGATTTTGAATTTGACGTTTTTCATCCCAAAGGGCTAGCAAAAACCATAGACAAAGACTATATGAAGCGTATAAAAAAACATAGTCAAAAACTAATTTGAAGACAAAGATAATAACATGCTGTCAAAAATGTAAACAATCCATTTTCATATTTATTCCTTGGAACAACAAGATTGGAAATCAAGTCCAATACATAAGTTGTATGCAAGGCTGGACAATCTATCAGACGATATTACTTGAGAGCAAAGTTCAGGTCCTTTAAAACGTGAGAAGGATCTCATTTGAATTTTCAAACTTTGTCTGAATTTGGTGAGTCGTTTTAGGGTACAGCGGTTATTGCAGAGAAAAACTTACATTCTTTCTACGTCATACTTACTTGAGTTTTCTGCCGTAGATATCTTGGTGGCTGTTAAGGCAATTGGGGACTTCGGCATGTGGTGGGTTGGTTATCATTTCATAATCAACTTTCAATCAAGGATAAGTCCTTGTCTGCGTCCGTGGGATATTGTTTTGTGTTCCGCAGTTTTCGCAATCGTTTGGATGTCTTACATTTTATCCGCACCGGTGTCTTAAGTTCAAACAATTCTGATCGCTCGTGCGTGCGTTAGTTTTCGCATTCCGATTTGCTGGGAAATGTCTATTATTGTACTTGGGCGCGGCCTTTGTGAAGCAGGTAATATTATTTTTGTGGTTCGATTAGTTCTGCATGGCCTGACCAGACCAATCAGAGGCTCGCTTTCATGAAAACGTGCTTTTGTGAATTAACTTGGCGGGTTTCGAGTCCCGAATGCACGCTTATCCGTAAATATATCATCAGAAGGCAGCTCTGGACTTAACCCGCTGAGTTTTCTAGTGTAGCTAAGTAAATCTTTAAGCTCGCTGTCTTACCCAGTGGAAACCATCAGAGCTAAGTAAGTGTAATTGCAAACAGAGACTAGTAAGAGTGGTATTTAATTGTGAAAAGATTGGATTACGTGTTTACTCTGGGTGAGCAAGCCCCCGTAACGGAAGCCTAATGAAGAAAATGTGAAAGCCTAAAGTAAATGAAAGAGAGAAATTTAGAATAACTCCTATTTAAGGCGTTGTTGCGTAGGTCGGTCAGACGATTTTAGTGGCCATTAGACGACTACCAGTAGCTCGCAGACGTGGGTAGTTGGGCCCCAAAGGCCAGAAGACTCTGGCGGGCACGGAAGCGCAGCACCGGCCAGCAGTGGCGAGGAGACCCTGGCAAGATAGGACCCACAATCGGGGAGTTCTGCTTGGGTTTCCCAGCAGCGTTCTTCATATTTTCTACAGCAGAGTTATTCAAAGATTCCAGGGCTACTAGCTGAGCCCGGGAACCTGGCCTCTTATTGTTCTCGCTTCAGATAATTCAGAGAAAAGCCCACTTTATTGGTTTTCTAAGTTTCAGGAAAACTCTTTTTCCTTCCAATCTTCCTAACTTCAAACTTGTTTTGATTTGAATTTGACGTTACTTCACCCAAGGTGCCAGTGAGAGCCATAGATAACGACTATATGAAGCATATGAAAAACATAGATCAATTAGCCATTTTCATAGTTATTTACACGAAGAAAGCTAGAAATCAAATCCATTACATGAATCTGAACTATTTATCAGACGACATTACTTGAGTGCAAGGTTCAGGTCCTATAAAACGAGAAGACGATATCATACGAATTTTCAAACCATGTCTATATTTGGTGAGTCATTTGCAGTTAGTGAAGCGAAACCCCTACAACGAGATGCCCACAATTATCTGATGTGTCAGCAGCATCCATGCTGCTCATCCTCTTTCTGCGATATGTTTGTCTTTTTAGGGGATATTCGGGTTCAAATTCGGTGCATTGTATAATGAGAAATGCAAATTATTTATGTACATTAAACGGAAGTTCTAACGCACATGGAAACCGTCATGAGGAAACCTTCATATCTCCATAGCTGCGGCGATAAGTTAGGCGCCTGCCACACAAATTGAGTATCGAATAACTGGATAAATGTGGCGGTTTCATCCTCGTGCTTCTAATTAATACTTCTGCTGGTAGGAGCACCGGGACAACCATAGCCTCATACCACTTTTGTAATGCCCACCAAAGTCAACTTGGCACCCACGAGTAATGAGATTTCCCGTTCCTCTCTCACCCGTTCCTACTTTCGACAGTAGGCGTCAGTAGGAAACAGTCAGTAGTAACGGACGCTATGACGTCATCAGAGCGAGGCACCTTAACTGTGGCGGATAGTACATTCATAAACTCCTGCTTGACACTTTACAATACCCTTAGCAGTAGGAGCGTGCAGGTCATGGATCCTCCCCTCCCCTCCCCCTTTAATCCTCCCGGACTGAGGTTAGAGCCCCCTATATGACCCAAATATAGAGTAGATTAGGATTAGGATAAGGTTAAAATTATATAACCACCTCATAGTAGCGGGGGCTAACTGCCCCCTAACATGCCGCTATCATGCCCGCTGACTATGAGCTGATGTCCGCTCGTAGAATCGGGTAAGCAGGCAAACTCCTCCCATACATATCATATGCACATATATATCGCCCAAAAGGGCAAATTGCAGGTAGAAAGCCTTCAGCATATACCGAGGCCATGGCTCACAGAAAAGTCTTAGACAGATAACTGTAAACACAAAGGGGGGGGGGGGGGGGTCATGGGTGTCCATGTGCATATAGGAAAAGCCTTGACACTATTCACGTATAACTATTTGAATAAAATGACTTGAATTTTAATGAGCTTGAATTTTAATTTTAATAGATTTATTTGCCTAAGCCGATGTGATGTTGAGATGATCGTGATGATTCAGAACGTAGGATCTGGCATTCTGTAAAAAAAAAGGCAGTTACGTTGTCTGTGGGTCTGTGTCGTCGCCGTACCGTATTTATCATTACGTGTCATGATGAGGCCGGCCAGTTCGTGAAAACATGACTTTTTTAAATGATTTGTGTTATACACGTCACCAAACTAACAAGAAGGCTATTCGATGGCTTACCGCAGTGTTTCGCCCAAAAATATTTCTTCTTTCAATAAAAACTTCCAATTTAACCATGGTTGGCCAGAACACGAAGTTATCAAGTTTATGATTTGGCCAGGCACGAAATCTTTAGAAATATGATATCCCTAAGAAATTACATAAGTTATCCAGCGGGGTAATGAAAACATAATTTTTAGGGACATTTGGACTATGATGTGAATTATTTCATAATAAAAAAAGAAATGTAAAATTTGGGCGCAAAATTATTTTTGCGCCCAAAAAAAAAATTTGAAACTCCTACTCTTATGAGTAGGAGTTTCAAATATTTTTTATTCATTTTTATGACAGCAAGTCTCAGCAACCTTTGCATTACCTTTATCTTCAACTGACTACATTATTCTTTCAATTATAAATTTTTATTGAATAAATTGTGAACCCAAACATGTTAACATAATTATTTTAGGCTTCCGTACATGAAGAGTTCCATACAGAACCCTATTACTAAGTTTTCGCTGTCCGTCTGTCCGTCCGTGCGTCCGTCAGCGAGCTTTATCTCATGAACCGTAATGAAAATTTCAACCCGCTACCTATGTAGAGGGTTGAAATTTTCATAGATTTTATAAATTAAAGAGGGTCACCATACAAGAGAGGTGTTTTGATATCCCTGTCCTCTGCAAAACCAAATCTTCATCATCCAAATATCGTAGCAGTTTTTACGATATTCAAATAATAACTACATCGGCAGCGCAATTCGTTTGACATTGGATCCGCAATCTGTCGGGACTGGTATCGAAACCAAGTTCATGATTTTTTACGTACGATTATACGCAACCCTTCGTGTGTGAGTCCAATTTTTAATTTTATATATTATTATCATGGCGCAAGTATTAGAATTATCTAATACTTGCTCCATGTTATTATGATACGATACGTACCCTAACCAGCTTCTGGATGTCTCCAGGATCCTGTCAACAAATAAATTAGTATTTATTTTATTAATGTGTCTTCTTTATGCATGGACATGGTTGTGATATCCCACTTAAAACGCGTAATAAAAACATTATGGTCTACGTCTACTTCTGACGTCTCGGGAACGGAAGTGACTTTTCTATGAAACCATCATTCTCGTCCACAAGTAGAAAGAAGTATTAAAAAAAACAAGAAACCCGACTGCGAATAACCCATTATTTCCGATGATCAGTTTTCTTGGAGTTTTTTTTCTGTTCCCATATTTAGACACGGGTGCAGATATCTGGCGGAGGCTTAGTATCAGATCATGAAAGTTTATGATCTGATACCCTTATTCTACTGGCATAGCTTGGCCAAAGGCCCTCAAGCTTTTGGCTGTATACGGGATTATTTTATCAATTTTATGAATGGGTCTTTCTTTATGCATATCATGTGATATGATTTGACATTTGTTTTGAGGTAAACGCTGTTTTTTTTTTGTGGTTACACGGAATTTGTAATGTATTGCACTGATTGGGTGCCATTTTTGAAATGTTACTACGTGGCTAGATGTGCAGTGCCGATAAATGTTATGTTACAACCTATTGTGTTACCTCATCTAGGCAGAATGTTGTATTTGTACAAGAACTCGTCAAAAATGGCATGCATATATATAAGATTAGTAGGTTATTGAGCTGTGTAGTGCTCTCCGTACTAGTGCAAGACTGTATGACGACAGAGCATTGTTCTTCCCATAGAACGAACAAGTAGAAGAATTGTCTAGTTTCACAACATAGGTATTAAAAGTAGCAAAGTGCGATGAAAAGTAAGTAAAGTTAGCCTAACTATCAAAAGAATAAAGTATATTAAATGGTATATGTACATATTTATATTATATCAAACTCATTATATGACATTGCAATAATAGTGTTGTATATTATCTATAGTAGATTGTTCAAATACGTGTAATTTATATATCCAGAATTTCAGAGCAGGAGTAGGTATTATATTCTTTAATTGTTAAGCTAATTGCTAATTTTACTATAGAGAATTGCAGCATGGGAATGGCATTGAACTTAAGTTTTCTTATATTATCATGCGGAACACTTCACGAGCAAGTCCAAACCATACTTGTCCGATATTTATATAAACAGAGTTTTTTTGGGGCCCCTTGCCAAAAGTAAATATAATTTAAAGAAAAAATATATAAATGTTCAAGAAAACACTTTTAGTATTATATTTTTTTGTTCGCATTTGACGCCACTTTGTAATTCCTAAATTTCTAGGCGTGTTTAGTCACACTTGCGGTCATTGAGCCGCAAGGCGCGAGTGCCCGAGAATAATAATAATGGGGCGGTGCGTAAAACAACTTTAAGTGAGCATATCTTTAACTTGTCTTTGGACAAAGTTGACGAAAAAAATAATTCGTTTTTAATTTTATAAATTAATTGCGTTCCTGCAATACTATGACTTCTTAAAACTTGGCTAGGGCTCCAAAATAACCTTTACAGGGTGACATTTAAATAGCTGACCATATTTTGGGGTGTAACAAAACCCATAATTATGTACAACTTTCCCCAAGAAACTTGGTCGCAGTTGAAAAATTATTTTAGTCACTCGATTAGCTGATTTTATTTTAATTTTATTTGATATTATTATATTTGGGACATCAACAGCAAACAATATAGATAAGTTACAATATTAAATAATACAAGAATAAAGCCAGTTACAGATATCCACAGAAGATACAGAAAAAGTAGAAGAAAAACTTTGCAATAAGAATAAAGAAACTAACCCAAGAAAGAAAAGTAGGGTCACTTTTCTTTTCTGTGAGCAGAAGTGAGTAAAAAATAAGAATAATAAGTATATTAATGAATGAAAGTATGTAATATAAATATATACAGGATAAAGTGCAATGTGAGCAGTAAAACTGTGTTGTGAAGGCGTATATGTGAGTATGTGTGTATGTGTTAAATCACTTGTTTCCCTCATCTTCTATCAAGACATTAATGACGGAACTTGGCTTTAGAGGTTGAAAACCATTTTCTTGAGGGTCGCTTTTTGAAAAATGTGTTCATTTCGTATAGGTGATGGTGCTCAAGAAAATTAACCAGGGTTTGCCCTCGGGGATTTCGACTACCCAGCCCATACTGTCCGACCGGGGACCAAATACGTGATGCATATTCCAAGGTACTCCTAACATACGCACAATAAACCTGCTTTATGCATCCCAGGTCGCTGAAGGGTTTACTGATGCGAATGACAAAACCGAGACCTTGAAACGCGTGGCCCCCTTATTCTCAATGTGCATTTGAAATGTCAGTTTGCTATCGAGTATGACACCCAAATCTCCGATCGAGTCGACGCGAGTGAGTGGTTGGTTATTTATATTGTACTTATATACAATGGGCTCTTTATGTCTGGTGAAGGATATTTGGACACATTTGCTAGCGTTTACAGAAATTATGTTCTGCTTATAATATTCACTAAGGTGGTTGAGGTCGGATTGCAGCCTTGCACAATCAATATTACTGGTCACTTCAAGGAAAATCTTTTTATCATCGGCATATAACAAAAACCAACATTCACGAAATACTGTGTATATGTCATAGAGATAGGCATTATTGAAAAAAAGGACCCAAATGAGAACCCTGTGGCACCCCAGATGGTATGTTTATGAAGTTTGAATTATGTCCTCCAACAGCCACAGCCTGCTGTCTATTAGATATATACGCGGTGATCCACCTGAAGAGGTCACCCTGAATACCCAAATGGAACAATTTGCGCAACAGGGTGACGTGGTCCACGCGATCGAAAGCTTTTTTAAAATCTGTTTTGACTACTTCATGCTGTCTGCGTCTGTACATCATGCTGAGTACAAAATTCAAAAATTCAGTAAGATTACTAATAGCACTCTTAAGGAACCTATGTTGTTATGGTGGGATTCCGCGCGAAGCAATTGGGTAAATACAGATATACATAGACGGCTTTCTCAAATACCTTACCAAATACTTTGAGGATGGATATCGGTCTAATAAGTTCAAAATTATTTTTAGTGCCCTTTTTATGGATCGGGAGGATATGTACTTTCTTCTAAATAGTCGGATAGGAGCCCTTTTTTAGCAATCTGTTGAAAAGGATTTCGCGTACTAAACTATGAAATATTGTGGGATCTTGTCACTGCCTGCAGCATCATTGATATCGAGCGACTTAAATAATATAAGTATAGAGTCAGGATGTAACGGAGTGGTACTGATATTGTTGTTATCGTCACAAAACGGTGGAGCCAATAGAAGATCGGGTTAGGATGTTGCTGATTGACTGAAAACTAAGCTGAAAAAATAGTTAAAACCTTTACAAATGCTCGCTGTCCGTTCGTCTGTCTGTCCGTTACCGGGATGTAACCCATAGGTAGAGATTTGACATTTTCGTAGAATGTGTATTTCTATTGCCGCTTCAGCAACAAATAATGAACTACACGAAATTTTATTAATTAAATGGGGTCCCAGTCCAGAGACGTTTTTAAATAGTCCTGTATGATACGTACCACTATTTTCTTGGTTTGGCCTGACCAATTGCCACTTTCGCCTTTTATCGATATCCTGTAAACAATTAAATTAGCATTTATTTAACTTATGTGCCTTTCTTTATGCATGACTTTACGAACATTGACTTTTGTGACTATCTGCTTAATATTTACGATAAGATTATAGAATAAATTGGAATTTATTACAACTTTAGTCATTCGGAATTAGAAACGCCTACCTCTTTTTACCTCTCTTTTACAGCCTGTACTTAGTAACTTGGAAATAATTTTATTGAAACGCGTGGAAACTTACAGCGCAGTTGTTACTGCCAGCAACGCTGAGATCACGCAGAAAATCATGACTAAATTCATGATGACGACCGTGTTTCTTCAATATTTAACCAATTAATGGCTAACTAATCTGAGAGGTACTTATTTTATATGCCGATATTGTTAAGCTTTACAAATTATAATTATATGGTGAATAATAAGAAACGCGACAAAATTTATGAATCCGTTGAGTGAATATCGAGTTCCTGATTATAACTACAAGTTACAATTATTTGGTCAATAATGGAAACAGGAAAAAAAATATGATTTGCCAATTATGTCAAGCATTTATGTTTCATATACATAGTTATAGGTTTTTGTTCTCTATGTATAGACATAGAGACAAAAATAAATCAAACGTGATGAACTAAACTAATGAGTAACTGATTATGGATTGAGTTTGAAAAAGGACATTTCCCTTTCATGTGGTGATTTATGGCTGAATTATACATGAAAAGGAAACTTCATTAACTCTACCAGTGCTTCGGAAATATGCCCGTCATAGAAGATAGCACCAAAACACTCTACGTGCATGTAATTTTTTCCTATGTGACAATGTAAAATACAAGGGCTGCAGTTGGCGGCACTTCTGTTAAGTGTCATTACTAGAGGAATACCTGGGCCCCGATGCTACTAACCACACGCCTCGCACAAGCCTATAGCAGGCTCGGAAGTCACGTTTCATCGAGTCGGGAGAGAGAGAGATAGCGCGAGCCTGCGATAGGCTTGTGTGATGCTTGTGCTTAGTAGCATAGAGGGCCAGAATACCTACACGAAAGGTCTCACGTCACTACTCAAATCGCAACACAACAAGCATCTTCTCCATTCCACGCCTTAGGAACCATCAGTGGCAGCTTCAGATATTTGGCTACGAAATGCTGGATTAATATAATAATAATAATACGCTGACGCCGTCTTGCAGTTTCCCTCGACCTATTGAACCACTCATTTGTATTCATTATCAAATTCTGCCTATTAATATCTTACCGCAATTGACATTCCACACCTAAATGTACCTTCCATAAGCCTTACTCCCTATCTTATACATTTATAGATCAACACCATCAAACATCACATTCATATACATTTGGTTCCGACAGAATACCAGCGTTACAGGTCTTCCTGTAGCATAGTTTCACCGTCGCCATATACAGTACACTATACTATAGTTTTGTCTATTCAATCTCATACTTAACATACCCTTCTGGCTAGAGTGAAATATTTTCCCACCAAAGATTCAATTGTGTTAAGTTGAATACCAATGAAAAATCTGTATGCTATTTATTATATGTCAGGAAAGGGGTAAAGTAATTTTATCTCGATCTTTACACACGGCTGTCTGTGTGTAAATTCAATGCTTGATACCTGTACTTTCTGTGTTGTATTCTGTATATTGTGACGCTGGAATAAACGTTTATCTTATCTTATCTTTTCTTATCAACATAAAACAAATCTAACCTAATGACAATATCATAACATCGTGCCAATAAGATGTCTTAAAATAATAATAATAATACAACAAACTGTATAACAAATAACAAAAATCTGTAATGAACATATATTAAGAGAAACCAGACTGGACCAGTCCCTCCAAGCAGCACTCGTGTGCGAGTATGATTTCTGTACTGGCCATCACCACCCTCGCCATATTTAAGGGAGGGGAGCAACCCTCTACACAGAGCTGCCGCAAACAAAAACATAATAATAATAATAATCATTTATTGAAATACCAAGCCAAGTTTCTGGGGATTTTCGCAGATGAGTACATGAATTGGAAAAAGCACATAGATACCCTTTAGACAAAACTAAGTAGTTTTTGCTATGCATTGAGATGCTTGTCAACAGTTACTACAACACATGCCATGCTGCAGGCTTACTATGCGTTTTTCCACTCTAGGCTTCTGTACGGCTTGGCATTGTGGGGTGGCAGCGTTGATATAGAGAAGTTGTTTGTCTTGCAAAAGAGATGCGTTCGTATTTTAAGTGGTGTCGAATCAAATATAGTAACTTGTCGCGGCCTATTTTTTAAATTGGAAATACACACTGTCACAGCGCTCTACATTATGGAGCTCTGCAAATTAATAAAGCGTTATCCTGAAAAGTTTCCCATCAGCTCTGAACGCAATAGTAATAGGCTAAGAGATAGGTTCAAGCATGACCTTAAGACTAGGTACTGTAGAACTACGTCCTATAGTAGAAGTACTAGTAATATGGCAGTCTGCGTTTATAATAAACTACCGTCAAATATAAAGCTTCTCTCGGGTGATCAGTTTCTGAAGGCCTTGAAGCAGTACTTACTGCTTATGTGTCCTTATACGTTGACTGAGTTTTATGAATACGGCAAATTATTGTCTTAGAAAGTAGGTATTTATTGTTTTACGGATTAGACTTTTTATTTCATTATTTTTCATACTTTTGACTAGCGACATAAATATTAACTCAAAATAACAATTCAATTCAATTCTAATCCAATAAAATAATGTTTTTATAGAATTATTTATGATTATTTATTTTTTTGTTTTTCCAAGCGGAAAATACTATTATCTAATTTTCTCTAATGTTAATCTAATTTACTTAATCTAATTTAATTCTATTGATAATTATGATTATTAAATTGCCATGCCGCCATTGGTAAAATTACATTAGCACATTATATTATATTACTTAAGATCTGTAACAAATACTGTAATTTATCGCAATAAAATGAAATGAAATGAAATGAAATGAATGAACAGAAAACACTATGGAAAATATAACAAGAACAATAAGCAAAGGTCAGCTTATTTCTAAAAATAAATTTCTTACAGCTAACCTGTGAAAAAAAAAAAAAAATAGAGAGAAGTAGTGCTAGTGTACCATTAAGAGTTGAAAGAATTAAATAAAATCAATATACTATCAGATAAATCACAATACATCCTACTTACTTACTAGAAAATAAATTAATGGAATACAATAAATACATCGATACACATACATACTATAAGATACCCACTTTGCGGAAGGGAGGAGATGCTGTTTCATTTTTTATTAAAAGTGAACAAGGATGTGTAATCCCTAATAGCGCAAAGAAGTGTATTCCACAAATGTATTGTGCTTAACCTAAACGAGTGCTCGTAAGCAACAGTGTCGTGCTGAGGAATTGACAAAAGTGTCACCATGTGAGATCTCCGAAGACTGTCCCTAGAGAAAAGAGACTCAAAACGTTCACGAAGATATGCGTGATAGGACTTCTAAAAAATTTGAAGAAGATGCAGAGAATTTGCTCATCACGAAAAAGTCGGATCGGGAGCCAGCCTAATTCCCTGCGATATTGGGACACGTGGTTGTACTTGCACCGAAGATAGACCGAATCCCGGGATTTTGGAGTCGCTCGAGTTTGTTCAGTAATCTTCATTCGTACTAGCCCAGCAAACATCGGCGAATTCTATTAAATGCATAAATATAATAATAATATAAAATACATAATATAAAATAAATGCAATTCTATTAAATAGCATGATTTTAGTCTGTCTAGGCAGGAAGAACTGCAAACTCCGAAGATAATGAAAGGATGCAAAGACTCGTCTGCTGACCTTACAAACAGGGGGCGAACAGAATAATAGATTGTCAAAAACAACGGCAAGATGTTTGGCTTTCTCGTTATACTTGACAATGATAGCGTTATATATCACGGGGGCAACGGACCCATTCTGCAACAAATTAAGTAAGTGCCGTGTACCCAGTATCATCACCAGAGACTTGCCTGGGTTGACTAATAGCCCATACGAAACTGCCTATTTCCTGATGTTGTCGAGGTCAGCATTCAAAGCCTTAACAGTCGAAGTCAGATCACAGAGGGAAAAATGCCGATAAATTTGAAGGCGGAGATGATTCGAGGAAGACAATACATCCGAGATGGAATGGATGAAAACAGAGAAGAGAAGAGGAGAAAGAATGCCAACCTGCGGAACACCTGTAGAGAGCTTGTACCATTTTGTAGTGACCTCTTCAGACTCGATGCGCGGCTGGCGGTCTCTCGAGTAAGAGTCAACCAGCGAACCGAGTGTGAAGAGACAAAGTATAGTACAGAACAAGTATATCGATGTCGACGCAGTTAAAGGCGCTGCTAAAATCAAGGAGAGCGAGGACTGTGAGCTGCTGCTTATCCATTACCAGTTGGATATTGTCAGTTACTTTGAGCTGCGCTGTGGTGTTACCATGCCCCGGCTTAAAACCAGACTCCAGTAAATTCATGGAGGAAAGGTACGAGGATAGCTGGGAGTGGGAAATGGGACGGAACTCTTTGAAGGAGGACGGGTTAGACGTTTTAGGAAGGAGTATCACTAATGCTCTTTTCCACTAGTGCGGGAAGCAGTACTCGCTCAGCGACGCGTTGATTACATGCGTTATGGGTGGTAACAAATTTTCGAGTACACTGAATAGCATCTGAAAACAGATCTTGTCATCACCACCTACAGCCTTTGACGAGATTGCTAGAATAGCCTTATTATTATTGCGCCAACAGACCTGAGTTTGAAAGCGAAGCTACTGGATTTCGTTCTGGTGCGCAAGTTACGAAGGCTCGGGTCCTTGACAGGAGGTCCATCGTGACAGGGGAGACAGCAAAGAATTTGTTGAGACCGTTGAGATTGATACTACCGGCTACTGCGTCCTGGGACTTACCATCACCGAGGGTCTTCAGGATCTTCCAAACCTGTTCCAAATCTTGTCGAACAAGCTAAGGATAATCGAGTAAAATTTCTGGACTTTGTCATCAACGGACTCATTACAGATGACAGGGGACCAGTCTATAAAAGGGAGCTGAGATCCATACCCATGAAACTGCGAACATCCAGGAATTTTGCTGCGTTCTTCGGAGGCCTTAACTTGCATGAGAGATAAATCAAATCGTGAAAGGAGAAGGGGGCGTTAAGTTGGCCATGCGTAGCAACCTTGAATATGTTAGAAACAATCATAAGATTCAAAAGAGAGGGGGTGCAGTGTGGCTGGAAGTGAGTTGCACTCAGGGGAAGAATATTTAAATTTAGGGAGCTGATGAAAGACTGGAGTTTGGCAGTATTGAAATCACCTAGGATAAGTGTGTCACTGTAAAGTGGAGATAGATCATTAAGGATGATTTCAAAAGAGTCAAAGTAGTCGTTGAGGAGAGAGGGGCTATAGAAGAAACCCAAAAGGACCTTAGTGTGATGCAGGCCTAGCACGAAAAACATGTGTTCAGCGGATCCAGAGTACAGACTAGGTGAGTGACTAATAACTTTGCAAGAACCAGACTTACACGTCCCATCGTTACGATAGAGCCTGTACCCCGGCAGAGTAAACAAGGTAGAAGGAAGAGAGGGTTTGAGAAATGATTCGGAGATCAGAATACCATGAATGCTCTGATCGCTGAAGGAATCAAGAGCAATTATGGAACGACGTTGAAGTTCCTATCGAGGTTGGAAAACACACGTTTGAGGGCCATAGGCAAAACGTCATTCGTAGACGGCAATCCACATCCCACGCTATGAAAAGCGTCACTTTGGAGCAGGAGAAGTAACTATCACTAAAGTTGAAGGTATAAATATATATATATATATATATATATATATAATATTTTTTATATTATCGACCATATGACGTTGTCGTGTGATGATACGAACCTAAACAGAACCTAACAGAAAACAACCAGAATAAAATTTAGTAGTAGCAGTTTATTAGATATTTACAATGAAGACGATAACAAAATGATATGAAGATGAGGATGGATGAGATGTGAACAGGTTTTTATAAAAGACAAATTAAGTATAAAAAGGAAGCGGAGGACATGAAGAGTAGAAGACCGGTGGGGAGATGCGGGCGTATTTGTAGTTGTAGATGTTGTTGAAATCGTCGTTGTAGGAACGGTAGCGGCGTACTTGGAGCTACGGCTCGCTGGATCCCGTTGTAGAAATCCGTCGTTGTAGGAACGGTAGCGGCGTACTGGTAGCTACGGCTCACTGGATCCCGTTGTAGAAATCGTCGATGTAGGAACGGTAGCGGCGTAGGCACGGCTCACAGAATCCCGTTGTAGAAATCTTCGTTGTAGGAACGGTAGCGGCGTAGGCAAGGCTCGCAGAAACCCGTTGTTTGAAAATTTATTTGAAGGTTTTGAGGGAGTTTGAAGGCTCGCAGGATCCCGTTGTAGAAATCGTCGTTGTAGGAACGGTAGCGGCGAAGGCACGGCTCGCAGAATCCCGTTGTAGAAATCTTCGTTGTAGGAACGGTAGCGGCGTAGGCACGGCTCGCATAATCCCGTTGTTTGAAGATTGATTTGAAGGTTTTGAGGGAGTTTGAAGGCTCGCAGGATCCCGGGGTTGAGCGACCCCGGGATAAGGCCTTTAACTGGTACTTCCAGTTCAGAAGCTGACGTGAGACTCTGGAATTTCAGAAATGTTCCGCTTTTATACCCTATTTGGAGAGTTCTAAAAATTATTTAAATTAAACGTAATTTTTGTGAGTGGCCAAGAGAGAAAGAGTATTTTTGTAAAAGTATTAAAGCAAACATATCAGACCGCTAACTAGTTTGAATGGGCATTGCCATGACAACCAGATAAACAAAGGCATCAACAGATGTCAAAGTTTCATTTCAGGCTCGTAATACGGTAACCGAAACGAAAACCATGCAGTAAATTACAAAACAACGAAAGGAAAAAAAGTAGCGCACCAGCGCGCACGAAGCCCGAGATTGTAGAGTTTCGGAGAAAGCCAAAAACAAGGTCACCAAAGGTAAGCCCCTTCTCTATCGATTTAGAAGTGCTGATAACATGAAAATGCAGAGCGAACATGATTTATTAATGTGTTCGGTTTAAAACGTTACAGGATCCTATGGAAATAAAAGTGATGACCAATAATAAGCCGCACAGCTCACCAAGTATCCAGCGTAATAGAGCAAGGTACCCTGAAGGACAAACAAAAAGGACTGATTATGGAGCTGGAGCTAAGAGATAGGAAGCAAGAATAGCATGTAAGTAGCATAACACTACAACGTCTACGTGTTTATCCAACGTTGCCAAACTTCCAATAACTGCAAGCATACAAATTTAAGCTTTACTACAAGAGACAACGGTCTGATTTGCTTGCAAAGCTTAGAATGCAAAAACAATCCCAGAAACATGTGTTTGACGGACAGAAACAGAATCCCATTAAAAGCACCATAGTATCGAATGACAGACTACGCGGGCAGTGTGGGGTGCTCTAGAAGACAGCAAGCTATACACACATCAACACTGTCTAGGGATATTTTGTATTTCTTAAATTTTTTGATAAACTATAAATATGTTGTTCAGAGAAGTATATATGGAATTAAACCTCAGTTGGGCATTAACTGAGGTTTAATTACTTTTAATAACTTAATTATATAAATAAAAAACATTTTAGATCTTCAAATATTTTTTTTTAAATAAAATAACAAAGAGACTAAAAATCGTGCTAAGTCTAAATGAAATTAATGAATAAAATGGATAATTTTATTTAAAAAAACAACTTAAAGTTAGACATTTTAACTCTTAATTATCAGTGTTGCCACCCCTCACGTTAATAAGAGTTTGGCATCGGTAATTCATACTGTGAATTAAGGTGTCGATGTCTTGCTGTGGTATGCGTTCCCAGGTTCGTTGCAGATACAAGAAAAGTTGCTCTTCTGTGGCCAGATTTGGAGGGAGGGCATGCATAGCCCTTCGCTGCAACATGTCCCACGCATGTTCGATGGGATTCATATCGGGCGACTGCGCAGGCCATCTCATTACCGTGACGTCGTTGTCTTGAAGTGCGGCTGATACCAGCCTCGCCGTGTGTGGACGAGCATTATCATGCATGAGTACGAATTGCTGGCCGATTTGCACCCTATGCGGAATAATAACAGGTTCCACCACCTCATCACGGTATTTCTGAGCATTCATGTTGCCTCTTACAAAAACGAGGTCGGTTCGCGCGCCTATACGAATTCCTGCCCATACCATGATTGTTCCTGCTTGCGAATGAACCTCTTGTGGATGCTGGAGCCAGCTTTCCCTTCCTGGAACTCTCCAAACTCGTGTTCTTCGCGAATCTGGATGAAATCCAAACCGAGACTCATCCGTAAAGAGCACTGTCGACCATTGTTTATTATCCCATAACACGTATTCTTGGGCCCACAATAGTCGCCTTCCGCGATTGCCTCGTCGCAAAGCAGGAACACGAATTGCCCTGCGAGAATGAAGATTAGCTTCATGTAGCCTTCTTCTGACAGTTTGGTCGCTAACCAACAGCTGATGCTCCTTTTGGAGCCTCTGTACCATTTCCATGGCCGTCAGAGTAGGTTCTCTCCTGGCGGTATTTTGGAGAAAACGGTCCTCTCTAGGGGTGGTCACCCAAATTCCGCCAGCATGCCGTTCCGCCACTTCCCCAGTATCACGATTACGTGACCAGAGCCTTGATATCACATTCTGGCTGGTGCCTAGGGTCTCCGCAACAACGTTTTGGATAGCGCCAGCTTCCAACATTCCTTCCGCTCTTATCATCTCGTCTCTCGTCATATGTCGACGTTGCATGGCACCAACAAGATGACACAAACAGTAAAAATCACCAAAACAATTGATAGAGTTAGTTAATTAATGTTTTTCTAAATAAATCTCAACACAAAACTAGCACTGTAAACTGAATCAAATGCGTGTTCCCGCGCTTTCTTTTGTTTTCATAAGTTTTTGTTTTTTTTTCAATGTCAGTTTGAAAATGGAACAAGGAAGTTTAATTCCACATATAAACTTTTTCCTAATCTGAGTAGTTTTTCTGAAAAACTAAGAAATGCAAACAAAAATCTAATATCCCTAGACAGTGTTGATATGTGTATATTGCGAGTCGGGTAGACGGCGTAGGCGGATGAAGGAGCCAAGCTGAGGGTAGAAACCACAACAAAACAATATGAAATTAACATTATTTATTGATATTATAAGATCACTGAACTGTTAAACTTAAACAGTGAAATAGAAAAATAAACGTAGGTATTATTTAGACAAGACCCATACATGTTTTGAAAGATTTTTGGCTCCTATGTCGCAAAAAATTTAAAACATTTAAAAAATCTACAATATGAGGACGCAAAACAAAATACGTTGTGAAAATTTTATCCCATCTGGCATCCGTAAATGTGTCTCAAAAATATGCAGCCTGGAATCAACTATCACTTATTTATTACTAAGTTAGTAATATTATTTTTATAACGGAACCAAAACTAGTGCGCAACAAAACAAAACACAAAGATTATGTTTACTGATATATTAAAACAAACACATATATGGGCGCCAAACTAAATACGATATCTACTATTCTGATATATCTGGCGTCCGCATATATGTATAAATCTTTTAAAAAAAATACACCTTCTAGAATTAAAAAATTCACATTTGCTGCAAAGTGACAGTAAGCACAACAAAAGCATAATTAGGGCGCTACAAAACAATACACAAAGGTTATTTTTTACTAAAATAATAAACCAAAAACATATATGGACGCCAAACTAAACACAGTATGAATAGTTTTCAAATATCTGGCGTCCCAATATATATCTATTGTTGTTTCATTCATTCTGGATAGGCAAAAAGCTTATCATCGTTTTTCTTTACTCTTGACTTCAGAAGTCTTCCTTAAATTCTTGCATAGCCTTGACAAATGTTTAGCCCAACTCATTGAAATGTGAGGGTTGTTTACACATTTTAATACTCAAGAGGATTACGAGGATTAATAAATCCGGATCGTTCAGTAGCGCCTTCTATTACTCCTCACTTTTACCAAATGTGAGAGCAACAATCTAGAAGAGGATAAGTAACCAGAAAATAATAATCGAATTGTTTTGATCTAAAATTTATAGTGCAATACGAATATGTAAACACTGTTTGTGACCTCAAAGTGACGAATAGGACATAGTATCCCAAAATAAACATGTAGGTTTATTTAATTATTACATAAGTGAATCTTCTTATGTGACTTTTGATTGTTGAATTCCTATATAAAAACTTTTTAACTAGACTGTTCGTAGTTTTTTTTAAATAAACAATTACTTCCGTGACGAAATGGAACATTTTCTTTGATATGCCTTAACTAAAACGAATAATCAACTACATAATCAAATTATGTAGTAAGAATAAGCAATCAATCTCATCAACACTGCAAGGATATGTCCGATGAGGCCTAGGTAGTTCCTAATTATAGTCCTATTAAATGAATTCTTTTAAGATACTTTCCCTTTTAAACTTTCACCGTTGTCCCGCCCCGGCAGCCCCATTCCACGTAACTTGGAGGTGTATAAATATTCCAATAAGTCGTTTATCTTAATCCCTCCGCCCAGCAAGAAGGTGTTGCGACTACCACACTTATGCTTGTTTACATAACACATGTTTAATAAACAGCGTTTAACATTAAAACAAACGTCAAATCTCATACGTTTTGGTTTTTAGACAAGTGTTGAACAGTAGTTTATTTTTTGGTGGTAAGGCCCTTGTTTTCTAGATGCGGATGAGCTCGGCTAGCCTCTTCTAATACCCGGCCTAAACTTTATGTTGATCCGCAGCAGAAAAAGCAGATATTTACTTCAAAACGTGTGCGGCTTCGTATAAAAAAATGAGTTTAATAGTTCATCAAGTAATTTTCAAAATGTTCTCCAAAAGAAAAAACTTTCAGAAAATTTGGTGGTTGTAACGACTCTGTGTTATGTTAATTTTAGTCTCAAACTTTAGGTAAACATAGACCAATTACTAACTCCGAATAAAATTATTTTAATGAAATTAAGTGATGTCCCGAATCTTGGGGCAGATGTCCCGGAAAAAAATATTGTCGTAAGGAAGTCTCTGTTCCTCGAAGTTAAGGTTAATAAGCCCTACCTATTCCTATCACTGATGATGATGATGATCTGTCAATGGACCAACGTCGGCAGGTTGATGTGATCTACACTGACTTCGAAAAGGCCTTTGATCGTGTGGATCACACCATCCCGCTGCGCAAATTGGAACACCTAGGAATTCACGGGGACCTAATGCGCTGGATCCAATCATACCTCACCAAAATGTCACAGGCGGTTTTGGTTGGTGGGTTCAGATTAAACTGCGTGGATATCATCTCGTGTCCCACAAAGATCCCACTTGGGGCCCCTCTTGTACAACTCTTATTTTTACGACATTTACACCTGCTTTAGTAGTGCGTCCTTTCTTATGTACGCAGACGATACCAAAAGGTTTATGGAGATCAAGGGACCGGCGGACTGTGCTAACCTTCAAAATGACCTAAACACAATAACGAAATATTAAATCACTCTTAGAATTAAAGTTAATACCCACAAATGTCAATTCATATCCTTTTCACGGAAAACCAGTCCCTTGCACTTCTCATACACAATCCAGGATCAGCCTATTGATATATTGCTTAGGTATTAAATAGAATACCTGCATTATACAGATTGCCGGTAACATATATTAGGTGACATTTATTTAAAGAGCCAAGTTCATACTGAAGACTAGGTAAATCTTCGGTCATTTGATTCTTTAGGACACTTGACAGTGGTTGAATGACCTTTATGATGGCTTTCGATATCCCCGATTGATACTAATTCATCTTCTAACTGGGGGCCCCGCTGTTTGAATCCCGCCGCGTACTCAATAACACACTCGTTTGTGAAAAGCTTAGTTCCATTTCGTTAGTTCCTCTATTGTCCATAAATTGTCCTGTGAAATTATATAATGAACTGTACAAAACATTTATATCAGTGTATGAAACATCTCACTAGTTCAAAAAGATTAAAGTCAGTGGTAGAGATAACAAGGGATGGGTATTTGTCAAGATGAAGCGCTTGATACAGGAAAGAGATAGATTGTATGGTACAGTCAGCATCAGATATATGTGAGCAGGTTAGCTACTCAAAAAGATCTACACATCTTAACAAATCAGAAATATCGATACAGCCAAAGTGACAAACACCCTCAAACTTGTTAGTTAACTGTTAGTTAGTAAGTTAACTTGGATGTTGACATAATTTTGACACTTTGGCTGTATCGATATTTCTGATAGTGCATAGTTCGGTAAATTCCGAACTATGAATTCCACTGACCTCAGCACGACCTCGACCAAGCAAAATCATAAATATTTGACTCAGCCTACACATTAGACCTCCACCGAAATTTACATTTAATTTAATACAAAGCAAAACAACCTACCCGGTCCTAAATAATGAACTTTAGACTGTAATTTGATCTCTTCGCGCGTCCCCGACAACACTCAAATGTCAAAATATCAACAGGATAGGTTATCTGTGTTGACACCGGTTTAACTTTGTTCTGAATTTGTTATTTCAATTCGCGGAACCTCATCGATCAAACAGTCTCCCTATGCCCTGCCAACCTAGGTTTAGCCGCAACTAAACTCCTGTCTAGCCTAGTCTAAAAATCCTAGTGTTATACCACGTCCATTATCGACACCACTCGAAAATGGTTGAGTTTGATTTGAATGTGCTTGTATGTTTAATGACTGTGTGTGTGGGAATTTCAAAACTCGCTACTCGAAAGGAATGAGGAGAGGATTAGCCCGCGAATATCCTAAGAGCCAATCCAGGAACCCTATGCTGAAGGAAAAAGGAATTTAGGGTCGCTGCAAGGCCAGACTCAGACTTAGATCAGTTACCTACAAGTTCTTATCTAACGACCCAAGGATAGTTTTGGAATTTGGGGTAGGTTGATATAAAGGATAGGAACCGAGGTATCTCTCGGCGCTTCAGACACTCACGAAAAACCACTGAAACACGCAATCACAATTCGTATAGTTCAGACGCGTAAGACGGCAGACCAAAACTGTTTAGAATCGTGAAAGACGACCACTTTTTACTGTTTGTGTCACCAACAAGATGACACAAACAGTAAAAATCACCAAAACAATTGATAGAGTTAGTTAATTAATGTTTTTCTAAATAAATCTCAACACAAAACTAGCACTGTAAACTGAATCAAATGCGTGTTCCCGCGCTTTCTTTTGTTTTCATAAGTTTTTGTTTTTTTTTCAATGTCAGTTTGAAAATGGAACAAGGAAGTTTAATTCCACATATAAACTTTTTCCTAATCTGAGTAGTTTTTCTGAAAAACTAAGAAATGCAAACAAAAATCTAATATCCCTAGACAGTGTTGATATGTGTATATTGCGAGTCGGGTAGACGGCGTAGGCGGATGAAGGAGCCAAGCTGAGGGTAGAAACCACAACAAAACAATATGAAATTAACATTATTTATTGATATTATAAGATCACTGAACTGTTAAACTTAAACAGTGAAATAGAAAAATAAACGTAGGTATTATTTAGACAAGACCCATACATGTTTTGAAAGATTTTTGGCTCCTATGTCGCAAAAAATTTAAAACATTTAAAAAATCTACAATATGAGGACGCAAAACAAAATACGTTGTGAAAATTTTATCCCATCTGGCATCCGTAAATGTGTCTCAAAAATATGCAGCCTGGAATCAACTATCACTTATTTATTACTAAGTTAGTAATATTATTTTTATAACGGAACCAAAACTAGTGCGCAACAAAACAAAACACAAAGATTATGTTTACTGATATATTAAAACAAACACATATATGGGCGCCAAACTAAATACGATATCTACTATTCTGATATATCTGGCGTCCGCATATATGTATAAATCTTTTAAAAAAAATACACCTTCTAGAATTAAAAAATTCACATTTGCTGCAAAGTGACAGTAAGCACAACAAAAGCATAATTAGGGCGCTACAAAACAATACACAAAGGTTATTTTTTACTAAAATAATAAACCAAAAACATATATGGACGCCAAACTAAACACAGTATGAATAGTTTTCAAATATCTGGCGTCCCAATATATATCTATTGTTGTTTCATTCATTCTGGATAGGCAAAAAGCTTATCATCGTTTTTCTTTACTCTTGACTTCAGAAGTCTTCCTTAAATTCTTGCATAGCCTTGACAAATGTTTAGCCCAACTCATTGAAATGTGAGGGTTGTTTACACATTTTAATACTCAAGAGGATTACGAGGATTAATAAATCCGGATCGTTCAGTAGCGCCTTCTATTACTCCTCACTTTTACCAAATGTGAGAGCAACAATCTAGAAGAGGATAAGTAACCAGAAAATAATAATCGAATTGTTTTGATCTAAAATTTATAGTGCAATACGAATATGTAAACACTGTTTGTGACCTCAAAGTGACGAATAGGACATAGTATCCCAAAATAAACATGTAGGTTTATTTAATTATTACATAAGTGAATCTTCTTATGTGACTTTTGATTGTTGAATTCCTATATAAAAACTTTTTAACTAGACTGTTCGTAGTTTTTTTTAAATAAACAATTACTTCCGTGACGAAATGGAACATTTTCTTTGATATGCCTTAACTAAAACGAATAATCAACTACATAATCAAATTATGTAGTAAGAATAAGCAATCAATCTCATCAACACTGCAAGGATATGTCCGATGAGGCCTAGGTAGTTCCTAATTATAGTCCTATTAAATGAATTCTTTTAAGATACTTTCCCTTTTAAACTTTCACCGTTGTCCCGCCCCGGCAGCCCCATTCCACGTAACTTGGAGGTGTATAAATATTCCAATAAGTCGTTTATCTTAATCCCTCCGCCCAGCAAGAAGGTGTTGCGACTACCACACTTATGCTTGTTTACATAACACATGTTTAATAAACAGCGTTTAACATTAAAACAAACGTCAAATCTCATACGTTTTGGTTTTTAGACAAGTGTTGAACAGTAGTTTATTTTTTGGTGGTAAGGCCCTTGTTTTCTAGATGCGGATGAGCTCGGCTAGCCTCTTCTAATACCCGGCCTAAACTTTATGTTGATCCGCAGCAGAAAAAGCAGATATTTACTTCAAAACGTGTGCGGCTTCGTATAAAAAAATGAGTTTAATAGTTCATCAAGTAATTTTCAAAATGTTCTCCAAAAGAAAAAACTTTCAGAAAATTTGGTGGTTGTAACGACTCTGTGTTATGTTAATTTTAGTCTCAAACTTTAGGTAAACATAGACCAATTACTAACTCCGAATAAAATTATTTTAATGAAATTAAGTGATGTCCCGAATCTTGGGGCAGATGTCCCGGAAAAAAATATTGTCGTAAGGAAGTCTCTGTTCCTCGAAGTTAAGGTTAATAAGCCCTACCTATTCCTATCACTGATGATGATGATGATCTGTCAATGGACCAACGTCGGCAGGTTGATGTGATCTACACTGACTTCGAAAAGGCCTTTGATCGTGTGGATCACACCATCCCGCTGCGCAAATTGGAACACCTAGGAATTCACGGGGACCTAATGCGCTGGATCCAATCATACCTCACCAAAATGTCACAGGCGGTTTTGGTTGGTGGGTTCAGATTAAACTGCGTGGATATCATCTCGTGTCCCACAAAGATCCCACTTGGGGCCCCTCTTGTACAACTCTTATTTTTACGACATTTACACCTGCTTTAGTAGTGCGTCCTTTCTTATGTACGCAGACGATACCAAAAGGTTTATGGAGATCAAGGGACCGGCGGACTGTGCTAACCTTCAAAATGACCTAAACACAATAACGAAATATTACATCACTCTTAGAATTAAAGTTAATACCAACAAATGTCAATTCATATCCTTTTCACGGAAAACCAGTCCCTTGCACTTCTCATACACAATCCAGGATCAGCCTATTGATATATTGCTTAGGTATTAAATAGAATACCTGCATTATACAGATTGCCGGTAACATATATTAGGTGACATTTATTTAAAGAGCCAAGTTCATACTGAAGACTAGGTAAATCTTCGGTCATTTGATTCTTTAGGACACTTGACAGTGGTTGAATGACCTTTATGATGGCTTTCGATATCCCCGATTGATACTAATTCATCTTCTAACTGGGGGCCCCGCTGTTTGAATCCCGCCGCGTACTCAATAACACACTCGTTTGTGAAAAGCTTAGTTCCATTTCGTTAGTTCCTCTATTGTCCATAAATTGTCCTGTGAAATTATATAATGAACTGTACAAAACATTTATATCAGTGTATGAAACATCTCACTAGTTCAAAAAGATTAAAGTCAGTGGTAGAGATAACAAGGGATGGGTATTTGTCAAGATGAAGCGCTTGATACAGGAAAGAGATAGATTGTATGGTACAGTCAGCATCAGATATATGTGAGCAGGTTAGCTACTCAAAAAGATCTACACATCTTAACAAATCAGAAATATCGATACAGCCAAAGTGACAAACACCCTCAAACTTGTTAGTTAACTGTTAGTTAGTAAGTTAACTTGGATGTTGACATAATTTTGACACTTTGGCTGTATCGATATTTCTGATAGTGCATAGTTCGGTAAATTCCGAACTATGAATTCCACTGACCTCAGCACGACCTCGACCAAGCAAAATCATAAATATTTGACTCAGCCTACACATTAGACCTCCACCGAAATTTACATTTAATTTAATACAAAGCAAAACAACCTACCCGGTCCTAAATAATGAACTTTAGACTGTAATTTGATCTCTTCGCGCGTCCCCGACAACACTCAAATGTCAAAATATCAACAGGATAGGTTATCTGTGTTGACACCGGTTTAACTTTGTTCTGAATTTGTTATTTCAATTCGCGGAACCTCATCGATCAAACAGTCTCCCTATGCCCTGCCAACCTAGGTTTAGCCGCAACTAAACTCCTGTCTAGCCTAGTCTAAAAATCCTAGTGTTATACCACGTCCATTATCGACACCACTCGAAAATGGTTGAGTTTGATTTGAATGTGCTTGTATGTTTAATGACTGTGTGTGTGGGAATTTCAAAACTCGCTACTCGAAAGGAATGAGGAGAGGATTAGCCCGCGAATATCCTAAGAGCCAATCCAGGAACCCTATGCTGAAGGAAAAAGGAATTTAGGGTCGCTGCAAGGCCAGACTCAGACTCAGATCAGTTACCTACAAGTTCTTATCTAACGACCCAAGGATAGTTTTGGAATTTGGGGTAGGTTGATATAAAGGATAGGAACCGAGGTATCTCTCGGCGCTTCAGACACTCACGAAAAACCACTGAAACACGCAATCACAATTCGTATAGTTCAGACGCGTAAGACGGCAGACCAAAACTGTTTAGAATCGTGAAAGACGACTGTCACAGTAGCTAGACGCTGAGACTGAATGCTCTCCCTTCCCCCGCAATGGTATTTATAGTCCCCAGATGTCTGAAAAAAAAATGGCGTCCTTTGCAAACACGCTCTGCCCAAGCGAAGCTTCTTATCACTAACTACACAGGGTCTAATTTCAACCATGCCATGCAGATCCGTTGTTCTACAAATTGTGTGTACGCATATTCACTATGATCATCCGTAGGTTATCACTCAAGTCATTCGGTATTGCCGATACACAAAATCTGTTGATCGCTGACCATAAAAGCTTGTTGCGATTAATTTAAGCCTTCCCGACCGCTAGCGCGCTAGACAAAGACCACTAGAATGATATTCAGACTCGTGGTGTCAGCGTCCTGAGCTACTCAAAAACCCAAACGTTATATGAACCGATTCTCGTATTCAAGACAGCGCGGCGATGGGCTAGCCCTCTGTCACGCAAAATGAAGTATCAAATGTACTGACTCTCGTGTACCATTACAGCCCCCTCCCAGACCTTGAGACACTGTTTATCTCAGTTAAACATGGCGCAAGGATCTCATTACCACTATGCTAACCATGCTTTGTCCATATCTACTCTATATGTACGGACATCTCAAATCATGTACACAGACCGATGAATCTGTCAATTATGTATATAATATTTACACAACTCGATTGAGCTCTCTCCTGTCTTATCTTATTTATCTATCTAACTATACAACCTCGCTTACCCGCAACTTATCCTAATTCGTATTACTATATATATACTTTTTATTTTTTTTATTTTTTTTTGTTTTTGTTCCTTTCTAAACCATGCAAGATCCTTAAATCTACAAAGTAGTTACTCAAATTTACAGCTTACAGCTTAATTATATAACTTTTATACACTATCTTATTTATCTACGCCCTTATTCGTCCTCACATAATACCTGGCTATATTTATAGTATTGAAGTTACCCAATATCTCATTTGAAACCGGATCCACTAAAGTATAACAGTTCGGATATACCACTGCCGAAATAACATAAGGCCCTTTATACAACAATGAAAATTTCCGCATGATTTTATGTTCTTTATTTGAACGCACAAAAGTCTTAAGTTTCACATAATCACCTATACGATAGACTTCTAACTTACGCCGTTTGTCTGCCTGTCGCTTACGTCGTTCACTAGAACTTTTAGAGTTTTCTATCGCTACATTCCGCACCTGTTCCGTATCTCGCACACTATGACCTAATAACCATTCATCGCCTAATTCCTTGTCAATAGTTAACGGTTCCCGCCTACCAAACGCTAACTCATTAGGCGCAAAGCCTGTGCTTGTGTGTTTGATATTATTGTAGCAACTTTCAATGTCCGATAACACGTCGACCCAACTACGATTACTTCCGCCGCAATAAGTTCTAATTAGTCGACCTAGCTCGCGATTCACTCTTTCTACGCTATTAGAATTTCGGCAATACACCGACGTATGAGTGACCCGAATCCCTAGCTGTTTGAGACCAAATTCCCAAACTTTCGATATGAACTGTGGTCCTGAGTCCGTAATTATAGTTTCGATAGGTATTTCCCTATGAAATCTCTTTGTACAAGCGAGCACGCTCCTTACTGTAGCTTTTCGCATTAGATACAATTTAATTACCTTACTGTACACGTCTTGAATCACATATATATATTGATATCCGAATTTACCTACGGGCAATGGCCCATAAAGGTCCGAGAAAACTTTCTCACCCAACTTTTCCGCCAACACCGGTGTACAAGGACCAACGGTATTGTTAGTACTTGGTTTGACCTTTTGACATATGTCACAACTTCTTATCACCGTGCTAATCACCCTACTCATATGAAGAAAATAATATCTGTCCTTCATCAGTGCTAATATTTTATATCTGCCGAAGTGACCTATTTCTTCATGTATGTGTAAAATTAGTTCCTCCTGTAGTGATTTCGGAATTACTAACACCTGTACGTTCCGCTTCGGCACGTGAAAATATAACGTATCACCTACTAGCTTGTAATTTTCAAACCCTCTCGTTTCCGTATCTACCACCCTACGTCTGATACAACCGCTAATTCGATTTAACCGCTCATCTTCGCTTTGTAATCTCGCAATGTCCCGTAAACTCGAAATAACACTTGCGGTATTCGATGCCTGAAACCAGAATATTCCCGGCTGAACATTCATACTGTCAATCATACCGAATCAAATGTCCCGTTATTTGCCTGCTTAGCGTGTCGGCAATTTGATTATCAGTCCCTCGCACAAATTCTATGTCGTAATCGAATTGCTCTAAAAACATAACCCACCTAGTTACGCGTGCCCCCAATAAAGTCCACGACTTAATGAACGTCAAACTTTTATGATCAGTTCTAATAATAAGTGTATATAACTGCATACATTTCCTGTTCGCTGACAGACCATCTAGTTTGAGCTCCCTTAAATGCCTGCGAACAAAACCCTATAATTCGTTCCTGGCCCAAATCATCTAATTGATAAACATAGCCCCCAATTCCTATAGCGCTGGCGTCACATTGAACATAATACGTTTTTCCCGCCAATGGCTGACTCAATATTATACTTTCTGAGAATTGGTTTTTTATCTCGTCAAAAGCACTCTGCACCTGCGCACTCTAGACGAACTTGATTCCAGACCGTAATAAATTGTATAAGGTCTGTGTTAACGTTCCAAAATTTTTTATAAACCTCCTAAAGTAATTTATGAACCCCAAAAACGCCGTCAATTGCCTGACAGTTCTGGGTGACTGATATAATTTAAGTGTTTCAATTTTGTCCGGGTCCATTTGCAAACCTTGTGTAGACAAAATATGCCCCAATAACTTGACCTTTTTTTGTGCGAACTCGCATTTTTTTAGTTTGCATGTGAAGCCCGCGTCTTTCAATTTACTCAGAACCGTGTCCACTTGAGACAAATGCTGTTCGAAGTCACCCTCAGTTAAAATCGCCAAATCGTCAACAAAATTTAAACAGTATGACCTAACCTCTGGCCCTAAAATTAAGTCCATCGCCCTCGAAAATGAACCCACACTGGTTTTCAACCCCTGAGGTAAAACGTTGTAAACATAACTTCTGCCTTGATATACAAAACCCGTGTATCGTTTAGATTCGTCTGATAATGGTATAGAAAAATACGCATCTTTGATATCAATAACCCCTATGTAGTTTATCCGGCGACCCGATTGCAATATCTCACTCAGTAAAGGTGTAGTTTCAACTTCTTCAACCATTCCCGTGTTTAATTGTCGTGCATCTAGCAATATATGGACCTCCCCTGACTTCTTTAGTGCACAAGTCAATGGACTGCTGAAATCCGTAGACTGCCTGCTAATAATACCTATCTGTTCCATTTCTTTCAAACGTTTTGTTAATTTATCGCGATATGCGAACGGTATGGGATAGCTTCGTTTTACGAAAGGCGTTTCATCTCTCTTTTTTATCTCATGTATATATTTATTTGTCCGACCCACCCTATCGCTAAACAACTCTGCATGTTTATTTAACACCGACAATAACTTTGTTTTGTGTTCAACAGATATTGATGAATTATTCACATATTCCTCTATCATATTTCTACTGGTATCTTGATTCTGTACTCCCATTGTACAACAGCAAGAATCCTGATTAGGGCCAGTACTTAATGGTATTTCACACATCCGCCCGGCGCTTCGTATAATTAGCCTCTTATTACCCTCACACTCACTCTAGGTAGTACTCTGTTTGAATTTCTCCTATACTTATTTTTACTAAAAGTTATTTTCCTGGAACTTTCGGAACATTTTATCGTGTTGAGGTGAAGGAACTAATACCGGCAGTGAAAAACCACCAGAAATCCAGGTGAAAATCAAGCATTCCTGGACAGCAGAGGCGATCATGGTACTGCACAACACTTTCCGTTGGTTCAAAGCACACTCACACAAAGACACAGACTTAAAAACAATAGAAATACAACCACAGTGTTTTACGTGTTTTATGAGCACTCCCACAAAAATCAACGGACTGACACTGTCAAACTGACAACTACCCATAGTGTGACCAGTACAAAATATAAGGCTGCGTTAGAAAATCACTCAAGGCAAGACAAGTCACACTGCTCAGTAACGCCATCTATGAACGAGTAGCAGAGTTACACACTTCGAATCAAACACAGAGTCCGCTACAATACTCATACTCCACCAACATCAGTTGCCGCTTGCTTTTTTGTTTTAATTATCTACCGTAATATATTGTTATTTATTTTTGTTTGCACAATGAATAAATGCAAGTCCTGCAAATTAGCACTACCTGCCAAAGAAAAAGCAACTTGCTCAAGAACGGAATGCACTGCAACCCACCATCTTAAATGTGTTCAGCTTACACGGGCAGCCTTTGCTGATATAAGCTCCTCCTGGCTCTGTCCGGATTGCAAGTCCAAATGCAGCTCTGGATGCTGTGAGTTCACCGAAGAGGAAGACAGAATTACTTGCACGGAACCCAAGTGCCTACTGGTGTACCACTATTTATGTGTTGGTCTTAGTGTGGGTCCCCACGCGGGTTGGAAATGTCCCAGCTGCAAGGTGAACATACCAAAGATGGATAACACAAACACACCGGTAAAGGCCAACGACGACTCCTTTGTGACTCTCCGGACTGCCCAACAACGGCGTGCCGCCCCAACCACTACAGCTAGCCCTCAAGACAGCAATTACCTTACGGAGGATAAACTGCGTAGCATAGTGAAACAGGAGATGACAGAAGCTCTACTAGCAACTATCAAGGAGTTTGAGGCCGAACAACAAAATAAATTCATCAACTTACAGGCCGCACTAACGGAAATAAAGGCACAGAACCTGACGTTGGTTGTACAAAATTCTGAGATTCAAGCTTCTATGGAAATCCTATACTCGAAGCACGATGACATCCAAAAGGAACTAGAAAATCTCAAATCCGAACGCCGCGAACATTTAACCTACATTAAGGACCTGGAAACCCGATTAGAAATCCTAGAGAGAAATTCCTGCTCGGCCAAGATTGAAATCAAGAACATACCCAAAGCACAGCCTTCTGAGGACAAAAACGAGCTCTCCAATATCACTACCAAAATTGGAGCTGCTCTGGGTATCGAAATAGAAAAATCTGATGTTAGAGACATATATCGTGGCTTCGCTAAGCCTGATCAGACAAAGCCTATCGTGGTAGAATTTACCTCTGTATTAATGAAGGAGAATATCATGAAAGGACTTAAGAAATTTAACAGTAAAAAAGACAATAAAAATAAGTTTAACACCAGTCATCTTAGCCTCATCGGTCCTGTGTCTCCTATCTACGTTTCTGAGTGCCTCACATCAAAAGCCAGAAAACTTCATTTCCTGGCTCGTGACTTCGCAAAGACCCACGGATTTACTTTTTGTTGGATTTCCTACGGAAAAGTATATTTGAGGAAGGCGATCAATCTGCCCTTTATCAGAGTGGATGACGAATCTACTCTCAATAAGCTAAGGGAGACAGCAAAACCGCTGTTCTGACTAGTCTCTGAGCTTATCACTCTACTTTTATTAATATTATCTGCTTTCCTTCGTCGCACTTTAGACTTTAAGCTAGTTTTTACTTGTATGTCAACACACTGCACGCTTACACACTTAAATAACTACACATATTATACTATCCATCGACGCAATAATATATACACACATAAACTGAATTCAAATATTTATAAAACCTATCCTGATACCTGCTTTGGTATATTAGGCCCCCTCTGTAACAACTTACCTGGGTCCATGGCTCTTCCTGTCGGCACTGGCCTTGATAATGTCATAAGCGAGGAATTGGATAATGTCACGGTATCGGACTCCTTTTCATGTGATGTCGAGGAATGTAAGTATTACGTCCCTAAATCTGATGAGTGCCTCACAGTTTTGACCCAAAATATACGCAGCATTAACTGCAATATGGCGGGTTTCCAAGTGCTACTAACTAGACTTAATTTAGTTTGTGATGTGATTGTACTTACAGAATGTCGTCTTTCAGCCAACCCTATTATACCCCCATTGCAGGGGTATATGCATCACTCTACCATAAATAACTATCTCCAGAATGATGGGGTTGTAGTATATGTCCGCAATCATCTAAAAGTATCTGTCGATGAACCCATTATTCAGGACTCTAATAGCCTATTGGTGAAATTTGGTACTGATACAGCAATCCTTGCTATATATCGCTCCCCCTATAAGCAAAATATTGATCCATTCCTCACCTCTCTTAATAAGACGCTGGCCAATCTAACATCCTTTAACAGCTTGTCATTGGTTGGGGATATAAACATTGATATTCTGCCAAACAATTCAGAATCCAGAACTCTTGACTATCTTAATACTTGTGCGTATCATGGTCTACTACCTGCTCACATTCTACTTACAAGGCTTAACCGTACTTGTTTAGATCATATCTTTTTAAAAACAAAACACTCTGCAACTACTCTTGTTACCAACTCTACACTGACTGATCACCAACTCGTACTGCATTGCCTTAGAGTCAAACAAAGAAGAGTTTTCAATCAAACTACAGCTACTAAAATAACTTCTCGGGTCTGAGTACAAGTCTCTCCGAAATTGACCTAGATCAAATTTACAATTCTTCTAGTCCAAACCGAGCTTTAGACTTATTCATTACATATGTACGTGGTGCTATTGATGCTAATACATCCTCCAAAAAGTTGTCACGCCGACAGAAAGTGATAAAGCCATGGATCACACCAGGTCTTATTCGCTGCATGAGAAATAGAGACCGACTACACAAAAAATCTACTAAATCGCCTGATAACCTGGTTTTACAAACCACATACAAAAGATATAGAAATTTCTGCAATAATCTACTAAAAAAACTGAAAAGAACACATGAAAAAAATGAAATAACTAAAGCAGGCAGTAACTCAAGGGACTTATGGAGAGTTATAAAAGAAATCTCAAGTACTAAAAAGGTAAAGTCTAACGCTGATGGGTTGTTAGGTCCCCCTGGCAATGAAAACACAACAGACCAAGTAAATGACTTTTTTGTTAATATAGGGAAGAGTTTAGCGGAGAAAATGATTGGCAACGTAGACGCACACGTTCCTATACTAACCCCTTCAGAGAGTAGAGTGGAATCTTTTGTTCTGCTAGAGACCGATGTACATGAAATCGAGACTCTAATTAAAGGTCTTAAGAGTGTGTGACAAAGTTTCAAATAGGATCCTTAAACTCTTTAAAGATTTATTTATGCGTCCGCTCACCCACATCTTCAATTTGTGCCTATCTCAAGGGGTGTTCCCTAGATCCCTCAAGAAGTGCATGATCCTCCCAATCCACAAGTCTGGTGACAGAGACCGTGTTAACAACTATAGACCCATTTCTATTCTGCCATCAATATCCAAGTTGCTTGAACGTCTGGTTAATTCTAGGTTGATCAAGTACCTTGAAGACAACAAACTACTTTCTAAATCCCAATTTGGTTTCCGCCGCAATATATCCACGAGTGATGCAGTACACGAACTCACTGATTACATTGTGAGAAATCTGGATAGTGGCGATAAGGTTTTGGGCATATTTCTGGACCTGGCAAAGGCCTTTGACACGGTTTCTGTACCCATACTTTTGCACAAATTAAATACTCTGGGGATTCGTGGGGTTCAATTGAAACTACTGGAGGATTACCTTACGGACCGGACACAGTTTGTAAAAATAGGAGATTAAAAAGTAGTGCCGAACTACCGATATCTTATGGGGTTCCACAGGGTAGCATAATTGGTCCTACCCTGTTCCTCATCTACATTAATGACCTGTGCAACTTAAATCTACCTCAAGGTAAAATAGTCACCTATGCAGATGACACGGCTTTACTTTTTTCCGCTAAAACCTGGGAACTTACCTTTGAGGTTGCGCAGATGGGCTTTAATTCAGTAAACCAATGGCTCGCAAAAAACTTGTTAACCCTTAACGCGGAAAAGACAAAATATTTGACTTTCTCCATGAGATCTTCTGGAACGGCTCACAACGGAACGATACAGGCCCACAATTGCACTGACCCGAAAAAAATTCGATGCTGTTGCCCGTTCCTTTCTAAGACTGAGAGCATTAAGTACTTGGGTGTACTGATAGACCATCACCTTACCTTTGGTCCACACATCCTTCTTTTATGCGGTAGAGTTAGAAAACTCATATATATATTTAAATCTCTGCGTCATGTGGCTGACGGAGGGTTGATGAAACGCATATATCTAGCTCTCTGTCAATCAATTTTGACCTACTGCATAACGTCTTGGGGTGGAGCATCAAAAACCCTACTCCTTAAATTAGAAAGGGCTCAAAGAGCCATCTTAAAGGTTTGTACCTTCAAACCCTTTCTCTATCCTACTCAGCAACTTTATGATTTTTGTGATGTGCTCACTGTTCGCCAACTGTTTATTTATCAATTAGTTATTAAACAACATTCCCTATCAACATTTAACCCCGGATCTCGTAAAAAACGCCGTAAAGACAGAGTTTTCATTCCCTCACGCATTTTCAGAACCTCGTTTTCCCATATTTTTTTCTGTTTCTTGGGTCCCTTTATTTATAATAGAATAAATCGACAAATAGATATATATCCCCTTAACAGCCATCATCTCAAAGCTGCAGTATCTAAATATAGAAAACCCCTGTCTTACCAGCTAACTGAAGATATCTTCAGTTTGCTGATATTATAAATTGAAGCATATTGAAGACTTATTGTAAAACTACTTGTGTAGGTATATGTAAAAACATGTATGTATCAAATCAATAACATTTATATATTGTATCAATCACAGACATAGATCAGTTTTTATTTAAGTAAGTATTTATTTATTTATTTAAGTAGCTTGTTTCATTTGTTTTTTATTGTTTTAATATGTGTACGATACCTGTTTCAACTCAGTGGATTCACAAAATACTCACCCTCTCTCTCTCACACACACACACACACACACACACACATGCAACACAAAGAGAGGCCAAATCTCCACATCTTCAAAAAAGTTAAGTTTAAATTTTATTTTTGTAATTAAATACTTTTAGTTCTATATTAATCTCGATAATCCGTCGGATAGTCGCTACTCTGTATAAATTTAGCATCCAACCTTAATCCGGAAGTTGCGCTGGGGCCAGAAATACAGGTTATTTATACCTAGTTCAGGCTTCAGATGTTCCCAATTTATCTGTGAAATTATTATAAGGACTTAGTTGGTAACTCTTGTAACTATTTTGATGATGCAAATAAATTATTATTATTATTATTATTATAAAAAAAAACACATTAAACTGGCTCGCGTCTGTTGTATAAAATCAAACCCCAAAATTAAATCTTTAGGCACCCTTGTTAATACTAGCATTGGAGTATCGATAACGCATTCACCTATTGTTAATGGTAACGTAACTAACTTATCAACCTTTTCCTTACTGACCCCAAATGCAACTGTGATTCTCAAACTTGGAATCGGTATTTCCGTCGGTTTTCCCAATTGCCTGCATACTTCATCGTACACTCTCCGACTTATTACACTGATTTTGCTCCCCGAATCAATCAAACTCCTTACAACAATATTCCCAATATGCACATCTATCTCAGGTAATGTCAAGGTACTATATAAATCGCGCCCACACTCAGTCGAATCGTCGTCTCTGAATATCGTATGTAAACGCCTGTCATCGCGGCCTATACAATTCGATCGATTTTCCATCTAAACACACGGCATATCCATGCGCTTTATGCGCTAATAATTGAATAAATTCATTCACACCCACGTTCGAATCCAAATTACTCAAATTATACAGTCTATGCTTTTTCCCAATTTGATCGGCTGTCCACCCGAAGCGTAATAAATATCTGAGCGCGAACGACCCGCGTGAGTCCACTAGTTTTTTGAATTCGAACTTATCGCATTATTTCTGTCACTTGAACTTTGCCCTGCCTCTGTATTATCTGAACCATCATTGCCCCTTTGAAACTCTATTGCCTTGAAACTAGCCTGAGGCTGCCTACCTCTACCGCGAAAATAACCGCGAGCGCGCGTCCCAAATCCGTTTCGTGCCTTTGTTCCCGCGTTATAATTATCCCTACGACTCATCGCGTTATAATGCATCGTATTTACTCGCAAAGCACGATATTGCCCACGCATGTAGCTATTCCGCCTTACGTTATTCGTATTCATTGTCTCCGAACTCTGCAACGCACTTAATTCCCCATCGACATTCCGTTCTAAATGCCGAAGGAACTCGACCGCATCTCGTATAGTCATTGGTTCCTTTCTAGCAAAAAACGCTACCTGAATATCACGCGGCAACTGTCTGAAAATCGTATTGATTTTCTCCGTATCAGTAAACGGTATCGTAAGCTCATATATGCTATTCAATTGAGAGGCAAAAAATTCTTCCATACTTTGACCTTTCTTAGAATCGAACTTCGCAGTTAGGAATCTTTGTTTAATTAATTCCTGTTCATTATCACCCCAGAATACCTCTCTGAAATCTTTTTCAAAATCCGAATAGGTTCGCCATGAGTCTCTGTATATGCTCATTCGAACTTTTGCAATTCCTACCAAACTATCCGTTGCCCATCGAATGTCGGCAACTTCTGTGTCATTTTCACTATGCATGTTTGACGTTTTTCTACCGATTGTTTAAACGTCTCTAGTTCCTGTCTGTCAGTCTGTCTGTCCGAAGTATTACTTGTACTTGAACCCCGTTCCAAACTGTCTTATCTATTCACTATTTCAGATAACAATTGAGTCACCTGTCCTGACGCCATCTCATTATTTAAAATACTTGTCTGCGAAAGTGAGTCGTCTTGTACAACCCGACTAACGTTTTTTCTAGGCCGCATTATTTCGTCAACACTAAACCGCCGTAGCTCGTCCGACGAATTGCGAAAACAATTCCCCTTTTTTTTGTTGTTACTTATTTCTTATTTACAAAACTGAACTGTTTAAAATCGTTTCTACGTTGTGTTATTTTTAAAAGTAACGCGTTAGACCTTGATTCTTATAGAATATCTAGATATCAGACTATCTAGGATATCCTTCGGTCTCGGCACCAGAAAATCTGTAACGGCATAAAAGGCTAAGGTCGAGCCACCGCTATCAGTAGCTATGATCGTCTATTCTACCTACCCCAAAAGAGATGTCCCGATTCAGCTGTAAAAATTGTAAGTAAGAATGATAAGTCTGAATTTCTCGTTCTTTGAGAAGTTCGTTAGGCGTACAATAGTCGAACGGAAGATTGATTCAGGATGTTACAGTTTCAAGTTAGACAGAGAAAGCATATATGCCCGCAAGCCGGTATTTCGCATCAGTTAGCGGTGTATTGCGCCAGATCGATCGTTGTTGTATTTTGTGTGATGGTACCATTTGTTTTTTTGTATATATGGGCGCTTGGAACTTCTTTTAGTGGTCGACCACAATTTATAACATGTGTTTGTGATATCGTATAGATATCCGTCGCAGTTTTACGACGTGAGTACTCAATGATATTTCATGTGCTCGCTAGTAGCGGCTAGTGGTGGTTCCAATTATATATTTAGGTCACGGCAATAACGATCCGAAAAGACCGGTTTACACAATTGCGATTTGATTTTCCGAAATGGGTTTGAACTAGCGGTTACCTCAAAAGGTCCGTAACGTTTTGAAACCTTCAACTCTGCTCAATTTGAGCTGGATGTTATCGAAACGTTGTCATTAGCGCTTTAGGAGATCTAACCCTCACCATAGCGAAGTGCATAGTTCGGTAAATTCCGAACTATGAATTCCACTGACCTCAGCACGACCTCGGCCAAGCAAAATCATAAATATTTGACTCAGCCTATACATTAGACCTCCAGCAAAATTTACATTTAATTTAAAGATGCAACTTGAATCCAAACTGACCCAAGGCAAAGCAAAACAACCTACCCGGTCCTAAACAATGAATTTTAGACTGTAATTTGATCTCTTCGCGCGTCCCCGACAACACTCAAATGTCAAAATATCAACAGGATAGGTTATCTGTGTTGACACCGGTTTAACTTTGTTCTGAATTTGTTATTTCCATTCGCGGAACCTCATCGATCAAACAGTCTCCCTATGCCCTGCCAACCTAGGTTTAGCCGCAACTAAACTCCTGTCTAGCCTAGTCTAAAAATCCTAGTGTTATACCACGTCCATTATCGACACCACTCGAAAATGGTTGAGTTTGATTTGAATGTGCTTGTATGTTTAATGACTGTGTGTGTGGGAATTTCAAAACTCGCTACTCGAAAGGAATGAGGAGAGGATTAGCCCGCGAATATCCTAAGAGCCAATCCAGGAACCCTATGCTGAAGGAAAAAGGAATTTAGGGTCGCTCCAAGCCCAGACTCAGACTCAGATCAGTTACCTACAAGTTCTTATCTAACGACCCAAGGATAGTTTTGGAATTTGGGGTAGGTTGATATAAAGGATAGGAACCGAGGTATCTCTCGGCGCTTCAGACACTCACGAAAAACCACTGAAACACGCAATCACAATTCGTATAGTTCAGACGCGTAAGACGGCAGACCAAAACTGTTTAGAATCGTGAAAGACGACTGTCACAGTAGCTAGACGCTGATACTGAATGCTCTCCCTTCCCCCGCAATCGTATTTATAGTCCCCACATGTCTGAAAAAAAATGGCGTCCTTTGTGAACACGCTCTGCCCATACGAAGCTTCTTATCACTAACTACACAGGGTCTAATTTCAACCATGCCTTGCAGATCCGTTGTTCTACAAATTGTGTGTACGCATATTCACTATGATCAACCGTAGGTTATCACTCAAGTCATTCGGTATTGCTGATACAAAAAATCAGATCGCTGACCATAAAAGCTTGTTGCGATTAATTTAAGCCTTCCCGACCGCTAGCGCGCTAGACAAAGGCCACTAGAATGATATTCAGACTCGTGGTGTCAAACTCGCCATCTCATACTGTTCGCGACAGAATAGATATCCGCGATTAGGTATAGGCCATTGTACATAGTCGTAGTATATAAGTTATAGTATAAGTAGTAGTAAGACAATAAAAGTACTGTTTCGTGTGTGTCCTTATTGAAATAAAGATTAATGGTAAATATAGATAACTGATAGGAACATATAGATAGCAGAATAGCCAATTAGAAACATAGCCCGATAGTATTATAATTAGTGTTCAGACAGCTTGTCATTTGTATAGGTATTATTGTAAATAAATAAATCAGTATTACGGTTTAGTTAGCTCTTGCCCGGTAGCGCCACCTACAGAATAAAATGGGGCACTACCGTGCATAGTCCAATCGTAGCCTAGCATAGCGTCCGACCCCCTCCCTCATCTATATAAACAGGTGCCGGGAGCAAATCGGCCTCTTTGCGCGGCGATCAATGGAACAAGCAACTACTTCGGGATACGGAACTACTGCAAGATCAAGACTTTCATTTGGCGAGGACATCCCGTAGAATCCCACAGTCAGGAACACCCCCACGGTGCAGGTAGCGACACATAGCGTCCGACCCCCTCCCTCACCTATATAAACAGGTGCCGGGAGCAAATCGGCCTCTTTGCGCGGCGATCAATGGAACAAGCAACTACTTCGGGATACGGAACTACTGCAAGATCAAGACTTTCATTTGGCGAGGAGATCCCGTAGAATCCCACAGTCAGGAACACCCCCACGGTGCAGGTAGCGACAGGTGCAGTCAGGTGCTGACCTGTTCAGACGTGCACACATACCAAACAAACGCAATTGTATATTTGCAGTCAACATAATAGCTTTCTCCGTATCGTTCCATAATAACCTTCCATTATTTAGTTATTCATAATTTATTCAGCGCGCAGCCAAATCGGCTCTGATCCCTACACATTCCGCAGGAATGCGACAAAAAAACCTGACCTGACCTCTGTTCCTGGAACCAAACCACGCGCTCGGCTCATTGTTTTTGCCACCTTACCCTGAGCTGCTCAAAAACCCAAACATTATATGAACCGATTCTCGTATTCAAGACAGCGCGGCGATGGGCTAGCCCTCTGCCACGCAAAATGAAGTATCAAATGTACTGACTCTCGTGTACCATTACAAAATGAGAGATAAAAGTAAACAGGAAATTGCCGATAACTTTGCCAGTTCATTAAAAAGCGACATTGATTGCATCATACATGATTGTAAGATCACATGTTTTGACCGTAATGACTATGTTAAGGAATCCAACGTATCAATGAGGTGGAGACAAGTAACTGGAGGGGAAGTACTTAAGGTAATTAATAAAATGAGCTGTAACAAATCTCCGGGATCAGATAATATAAGAATGCGCGATCTCAAATTCATAGACTCTAAAGTTAGCCCGGTTATAGCACATCTTATCAACCTTTGCTTGATTCATTCTACATTCCCCTCAAAACTAAAGGAGGCTGTGGTAAGACCTTTTTATAAAAATGGTGACCATAAAGTCTATGGAAATTATCGGTCTATAGCTATATTGTCTAGTATCGAAAAGGTTGTTGAAAAGTGTATCTTTAACCAGCAAAACAAGTTTCTCCATAAATATGGTATAATTAACGAATGTCAACATGGCTTCCAAAGTGGCAAAAGTACTTCCACTCTATTTACAAAATTTACAGATGAAATTAACGGCTATCTTCATGACAAAAAATGTATAGTTACTGTGTTTTTCGATTTTAAAAAGGCTTTCGATTCCCTTCGGCACGACACGCTACTTAGGGCGATGGCGGAGTGCGGCATCGGCGGGCCTCTCAACAACTTGTACCGTGACTACCTCACGGACCGTTCCTACCGAGTGAAGGTGGGTGAGGAGTACAGCTCGCCACCCACGGTGACAGATTGCGGTGTGCCACAGGGGTCTGGAAGTATTCCATTGTGCTATTTGATGCATGTAAATAGCCTATGCAACGTAGTCCGCCATTGCTCAGCGTACATGTTCGCGGACGACCTGTGCACGCTGCGGGCCGGCCGAGACATGGACGAGGTCTCGCGTTTCGTGCAGGAGGATATCGACAATATCACTCGATGGGCGCATGACAATGGTATTGTAATCAATTCAGATAAAACTAACCTACTGAATACAGTCTCCTTACTCATGTAGCCCTAAGGTGTCATGCGGAATGGTCGCACATGACTTTTCCTGTATTCATAATAATTTTTTCAATTGCAATTGTCATACTTTTAAAAAAGTACCACAAGTGAAATACCTAGGCATGTGTATCGATGAAAATATGGGTTGGATAAATCATGTAGATTACATTGAAGGCAAGCTTCGTATATTGTTATGTAAATATAATCAACTTAGATATAAAGTTCCTAAATTTATTTTAAAAATTATTTATCTTTCATTGGTTGATTCCGTTGTTAGTTATGGAATTGAGTGCTATGGTTCGACGTTCAAAACTCATATGGACAAAATTTAAACTTTACAAATTAGATTCTGAAAACGACTGGTAAACAAAAAAAAAAAAAGCCAAACTAAATCATGACTATAGAAAGCTGTTTAAGATATGCAATATCATTCCAGCATCGTTAAAATATAAACACGCTGTAGCCGTCAGCAACCATGGCAGTCAGAACCATAAAATACCCAAGCAGCACGGTCTCAATACAAGATCTGTAGCTCAAGGAAAATTTGAAACTACAAAAGTAAATAACTACTTTGGCGGTAGAATGCCAAAAAGACATATTTCTAGATTATTGAATGAAATGCCATCTCTTATTAGACTTGAGAAGAACAGAAATAATTTTTTCACGCCACTGCTCGGAAATATGGCCAAAGATGGATTGAAATGAGAGTAGAAAGTAGTTCTTAGTAGTACAATTCAAAAACAGTCAAACAATGTAGATTTGCAAATAAAATGTAGTGTTTAGCGGCCTTTTTTACTTTCTACTCTGCTATTGGTCGATTATTTTCGGTCGGCATCACACTCCACACCGGCCGAAATGACACAAAATACTAAGATAAATGTTCCGGGAAAAAACATTTCCTTGTCATTCCACAACTGCCCTAATGCGAATATCAATATTTCTTTTAATTAAACTGTGTATTATACTGTGTACTCAACCTGTTTTATTTCCTTACATTAGGCGTGAAAAGCACATAGTAAATGCCTCGGTAGAAAGTGCAATAGATGGTGTAGTGTATGTGTGTGTGGGTGCATGTAAAATATGCGCACACATACACATATACTATTTGTCGTCTCGACGCGCGCGCGGCAGAGGGAGAATTCATTCATTGGTTGGGCCGATTATATATATTGAAGATTATATACAAAGGATAATAGAAGTAGTAAAACCTGTTGCTGTTTCATTGATTGATATTGAAGAACATTTTAAACAAGACCCAGAGATACAAAAAGTGAAGGCTCGAAGGACCATTGGTCCATTCGGCCGGATTCATGAAATAGTACCTCTTGGATCTAAATAATCTACATTTCTCATTTCTATTTTTGTTTTCGTAACAAATTCATTTGTCACTAGAAATTGTTAAAACTTGAGGGTAAGTTTGTGAAATTGTGTGTGTTGGTTAACCTCAGGTCGGTGGGTTGGCTATGGTTTCGTTGACCGCCCATACACTTGTGGTCTTGTGCTATCGATCGATTAATACATTTTGTCGTATGATTTATGGATCACTATTACTAGTAACATTAAATTACCTGTGAACGCACTCTTTCGTTCATGTACCATAGATGTCAACTTTCAAGTGCAATCAAAACAAATAGTTCTGTCGTTTCTTTCGTATTGTGTTTGTTTTGTTTGATACACATTTATAATGGTGCAAGACAATAAAAGCGGTGAATGCGCAGGTGCGGAATTCCTTAGATTAAAGCGTGATTATGCATTGGGACTTTTGGAACTTATGGAACAGTCCGATTTGGTAGGTTATTCAGTTGAGGAACTCAAAGATATTGCTGATAGCTTCCACTCAGCACAGATAGGGTTGTTATGCAAGATTCCTTCTGAGTTGCATAGTTCTGAGATGCGCTATACACATATCTTTGAGGGCAAAGCCAGGTCAGTGCGGACTAGGTTAGCGGTACTCCCCGAATTTAATGGCACACCGCTGGTGAAGAATGTGAACCAATGGAAGCGAACAATGAAGAGTTGATCTGTGCCATTAATTATCCGGAGATGTCATCGGGTGACTTGAATGTTACCGCTTGGGAGCTTCTGACCAAGCCAATGGTGACAAATTCTTGCACTCAGAAGTCAAACATCTGTCCCTCCTGTTCCCAGAAGTCGTTTGGACATCAGAACTACGAGAAGTTCTGATGTCCAAACGACTTCTGAGCCTGACGATGACGTTTCTTGCTTTCGTTGTCGTAGTCATCTTCAGACTGGTCAGTCCGACGGGCTATTTTGCCGCGCTCGTCCTCGCTCACGCAGCTGTCATTCTCAAAGTTGTCGATCACGTCCTGACTCTCACTGCCGTTCACAGAGATGTTGCTCTATTTCTCGGTCTCGTTCTCGAGATATCCAGAAGATCTCAGATCAGTCTGATGATGACATATGTCGCTGTCGTTTTCGTCGTCATCATCAGGCTGCTGATTCTGATGAATTAATCTATCGTTCTCGGTCTCGGGATATCCATCAGACATTTCAGTCTGGCGACCATGTATGTTGCTGTCGTTTTCGTCGTCGTTGCACTCAGTCTGATGGAGAAACCCATCATCATTATCATGATACCCAGACTTGTCTCAACATCAGTCCGTCTTTTTCCAAGTCTGATGGTGACGTTTCTCGTTTTCGTTGTCATCATCAGACCGCTGTTGATAGATGTTGTTCTCGTCTTCGAGATATCTCAAAGGTATGTCGTTGTCAGTCCAATGATGGCTTTTGTCGCTGTCGTTTTCGTTGTCATCAGCGGACTGCACGGCCTGAGAGAAAACTCTGTCGTTCTCGTGACGAGCAACAGCTTTCTCAGTTTGATGATGGCTGTTGTTGTGATGATCAAGGCGTCAATTGTCGCTTTCGTGGTCATGCTGACCTTTCTCATTTGGTGGCTGAAACTACCCCCATCAAGTTGTCGTTAGTGGAAGCATGAATGGTGGGCGGGGCCGGCTACTGGTATTGTCGTTGCCGTTGGGAGTAGCACGAATCGATGATTCATTGGAACTTGTCGCCCCGGTTGCGATTGGTGCAAGATATCTCACCCACTTTTTGATCTCGATTGTTTGTCGGGATGAAGATTCGTCTGAAAATCTAGCTGCTCATTGCATCAGCCTTAAAACCCAGCACCATGGCTCCTGCGCTGAGGTCTGTTATCACGTCATCGATCGCGGCAAGGTTAGGATAAGGATTTCAGAATCTTGCACGAAGTCATCGATGGGGCTACTGGCAGCGCTATTTAGCCATAGTTATCGTATTCTGTCGTATTATATTATATTCTGTCGTATTATATCGTTTAGTGGTATTTCTCGTATTTATTATATTTTGACGAAATTGTCATCTGTCGTTTCTTTCATTTTTCATTTCATGAATAACATGATGAAACCTTTCTAAGTTTGTCAATAAGGAGTTCTCTTGAGAGTGGGCGGTCGCCCCTCTCATATCCCTTTGATTATGATGCAGGTCATCATTCATTTTGTTTTCGTTTAAATAAATTATCGTTTTCGTTATTTGTTGTTAGCTTACGTTCCGTCTCATTAATGTACGTTAAAATATACTGTATTTTGGTGGGCGGAATGTTCAGGTAAGCTGACTACTATATCTTAGTTTTAATATGGAACACATCGGGCTGTTCCATCTGTCGCAAATGTGACAATATTTGACGTTTGCGGGTTCCAATTTGAATGAAAAATTATCGTTAGAATTGGCGTTAGTCTGCATCAATTCAAATCAGAACACCTTTGTCTGCTATCGCGAAAACATCCCTTTTCGTCTGTCGTGTCGCGCAGTAGATAAAATCACTCTCACATCTGTCGTTTTGATAGTATAAAAGTGTGTTTTGGCGGTCAACTATTTACCGAGTCAGCTTAACCGAACCAGCAAGAAGCAGTGGGACTTCACGCTGCCGAGCCTAGATCCAGGTTGCGATCGTGAAGAGGCTTGCAAAAGCAAAGCTGAGCTGATGTAGCTTTCCAAGCGTGAGTAGCCTGACCCAGGAACGGAGGTAAGTGAAGCTCTCATCTCTCCTTGTTGGGCCTAGACGTCTATACTGCCACACATCAAACTTACCTTCACAAACCCTTTTCGTTATCGTCATACAGTCCACTATATAGCTCACTCCTAGCGTACAAAGGGATATAAAATAACAAATGGGATGAGACTGTTAAAACATATAAAGTCTTTTAAAATGAGCTCTGCTTTTGTGGAGATGTACTACTTTGAGGAACAAAGATTGTTATTCCGGCACAACTAAGAAGTCGAGTTTTAGCCGCCGCTCATGAAGGGCATCCAGGGATTGTAGCTATGAAGCTCAGACTTAGGACGAAAGTTTGGTGGCCTTAATATGATAAAGACGCAGAACAGATGGTCAAATCTTGCAAGGGATGCACACTGGTATCCGCACCAAATCCACCAAACCCAATTAAAAGGCGCGAACTACCAATCCATCCCTGGATTGATATAGCTATTGACCTTTTAGAACCTCTGCCATCAGGGGACTATTTGCTTGTGATCATTGATTACTACTCCAGATATAAGGAGATTAAAGTATGTCGCGAAATTACAAGTAAAGAAATGGTCAGACTTCTCACTGAAACATTCAGTCGTTTGGGAAATCCGGTTTCTATCATATCTGACAATGGGAAGCAATTTGTCAGCGAAGAGTTCAGGTCCTTTTGCCAAGAAAACGCTATCAAATTGTTTCAGTCAATCCCATACTGGCCCCAACAAAATGGAGAGGTTGAGAGACAAAACAGAGATATTCTCAAACGACTGAGAATCAGCCAAGCTGAAGGAAGAAGAAATTTGAAGGAGTCGCTTTTGGAGTACCTAGCTATGTACAATGGTACCCCACATTCGGTAACAGGCAAAACACCAGTAGAATTATTAAATATCTTGACCGATATTCAGGGCCTAATTAAAAACATGAGAAGACATCCTTGATTTTCAGTGCTAAACTAGTGACGTATATCCGGTCCGTCCGTTCCCGCCCGGATGTTCGGTTAAGCCGCGTGGTACTTGTTTGCGCGCGCGCCCCACCACACCACCGAGGCAGTTCGGATTGTTGAATTCGAATTTAGCTTCATTGGCGTCTTGATTTTCGCACGGCACAGTCGCTGCTCAACTCCTGAGTAGGGCCCGCCAAAAATCTATACATCGTGACGTGAGAACTTCTTTTGCATATTATAACCAACTGTTCGTTAAAGAATTTCTTAGAATTTTCTGATATATTGCAGGCAAATAAAACATTCCCAACGGTGTGACCGTTCGTTTGTGTAAAATGGAGCAAGAAACCCCGGAGGTTCCGTCCAGTGTGGAGCACGTGGCGGCGCGTAAGGATAAAGGCAAGAAAAGGCGGAAACCGGTGAGCTCTTCGGACTCCGATAATTCTAGTTCGTCCTCGTCGAGTTTCTCGGAAAGCGACGATCGCAGGAAGCGGTACCGACGGCGCAAACGCATCAAGGAACGTAAGTTCGATCTTCTTTTTAACGAGATGAAAGATCTTAAAAGCCAACTTGCTGCTACACAGGAATTTCACGAATATGATTGTGAACCACGGCATGACTTGATTGACCCTAATGTTAGTGGAGACCTCTACGAAGGTCATGTTGAGGAGTCCGAGCCCGCCAACATTGACTCGGCTTTCGAGGTCGATCTTAACATTTTTACTGGTACAAAAACCAAGGAGCCCGCTGTACCGCAGGCGTCTCCCGAACTAACACAACACTTAAAAATTTGCAGCGATTCAATAGCCAGGACTGGATTAACGTCCGATATGCCGACGTCCAAAAACACTATTTATTTGCGCCGGGTTTCACTAATCTTGAAGCTAATGACGAGATAAAGAGGTACGATACATCTAAAACTACCTTAAACATGGAAAAGGCTTTTGCCGGAATTTCCTATGCATTGCTCAAACAGCGCGACGCGCTTTTGAGTGAATTACAAGCCTTTCTAGCCTGGGCGCATCAGGTCGAAAACCTACGATTCGACGATATCCATACAAAGCTCAAAGAAATGTTGGCCAATGGTGAGTATAGCAACATTTCAAACGACGCTCTCCAGCTCGTCTGTGGACACCGGGCTGAACTTATTCAATACCGCAGAGAAGGCATACTCTCATCAGTAAAAGACCAGTACCACAAAAATACATTACGCAAAATTGCGCCGTCAGGTTCTCATCTATTTGAAGCCGACAAATTTAATGCTTTATTGGAAAAAGCGGGTGGAGTTAAAAATGTGTTTTGGGTGGAAGGAATGTCTCGCTACAATACTGCGCCACAGTACGAGCCTTCAACTTCTACCCGCAGTCAGACGCAGAAACAGGCCGCAACTTATAACAATCGCGCGCTATATCATAATCAAAGCCAGTATCATACTTCGGCCCGAGGCAGGATAAATAATAATTCGTTTCGCGGGCGAGGCGCGCGGGGTTCACGCGGCCGTAGTCTCTCCGACAGGTCAGGAAGGGATTATCAACCCAGACGTTCTCCCTCATCCCACCGGGATAGGAGACACCAAACCCATAAACGAAAATATTGACTATGCCATGCACATGCATGCAAAATTTCACGCCGGACAACTCCGCATGTACTACGATCGTTGGAAACAGTTGGGAGCTCCCACATACATTCTAAAAATTATACAAGGATGCCGCATTCCTTTTGTGTTGAAACCACCATTGCACATTCCAAACAGTCGCAGTGTGAAAACACCAGAATCAGAACAAATGTCGAAAATAATGAAAAACATGATCTCGCAGGGTGTGCTAGAAAAGGTGCGCCCATCGCCCAGCTTTATTTCCCCGATATTCCTGCGCCCCAAGAGCGACGGCACATGGAGGCCCATATTCAACTTAAAAAATCTGAACCAATACGTCAACACTCGACTTTTCAGACTAATAAATGTTCATCGGGTAACGGATTTTCTACAACCCAAGGATTGGTTGGCCAAAGTGGATATTCACCAGGCATACTATTCGAAGGCCACAGAAGGTTTCTCCGCCTTCTGTACGGCGACAAAAACCCACAAATACTGGAAATGACGTGCCTACCCTTCGGCCTTTGTTCAGCACCGACAATATTCGCCTCAATTACCAACTGGATAGCACAATACCTCCGCGATCACGGTATCCGGATCATCGTGTATCTCGACGATTTTATGCTGGCTCATCAAAACAAAGCCACTCTCATAAATCAAGTGTCGTTGACACTGAACACGCTCGCCCACCTAAGCTGGCAAGTGAACACAGACAAATCTGTTTGCAACCCACAGAAGGCAGTGGAATGCCTGGGCATTGTGTGGAACACATGGCAGAACGCGAAATACATTCCTCAGAGGTCAGTAGCAAAAATACATTGCACGGTATCCAAAATCTTGACAACACGGACAACGTCCGTCAAAGAGTTACAAGGTCTCATTGGCCTGCTGAACTTTGCCAGTTTTGCTGTACCGAGGGGTCTTCTAAATTACCGGTATTTACAGTTACAGGCCAACAAGGCCTTGAAACTAAAGATGACAAAAACCTTTCCTCTAGTTGCGAAAGCCCTAGTTGAGTTAGAATGGTGGCAGTTGAATTGTCAGAAGAGTACTCTACTTCATGTCCCACTATCGTCTCATTACCTAACAACAGATGCCAGCGACATCGGCTGGGGGGCCAAATTAAACGAAATCTCAATAACAGGCTCATGGCTACCCTCACAGCAGAACCTTCATTGCAACTACAAGGAGATGTTGGCCATATTAAATGTTTTACGCCATCATTATCAGCTCCTGAGCTCACAGTCGCTGCTAATACAGTGCGACAACAAAACTGTCGTCTCTTATCTAAGAAAAGAGGGAGGGGCGAAATCTATAGCCCTTACGGAGCTGCCAATGAAAGTGCTACAAGTACTGGACCAAAACAACATTCACATGTCCATCTATCACATAGCAGGGAACTACAACTGCGAAGCAGACCATTTATCACGTCTCAAAGACCCACCAGAATGGCATCTCCTGTCAAACATAACAAATGTCGTGTTTGCCAAGTGGGGAACCCCCGTAATCGATCTTTTTGCTTCCAGGAGAGCTCACGTGGATCCAACGTACTGTACACTGGACAGAACCGACAACCAGGCGAGCATGTACGATGCTCTAGGCAGCAAGTGTGATTTCAAGTTGGCATGGCTGTTCCCGCCGCCTTATCTCATTCCCAGAGTATTGACGCACTTAAACAATGCACTGGGTGTGTACCTGATCGTAGCCCCGAGATGGCACAAAGTTTACTGGAGACCAGACCTGAAGAGCCGCGCATTGTCACCCCCATTCACGATAAGGAACCTGTCGCAGGTCCTAGTCGATGAAACGACGGGACGTCCGCCCCCCAACATATCGGAGATGACGCTGGAGATATGGAGATGTGGGGTTGGCAAGAACACTTAAGTGACTGGAGCGAGGAACAAAAAGCTCTGCTCCGTTCGAGCTGGCGTGAATCCACTCTTAAAACGTATAAACCAGCTTGGACCCGTTGGCGAAACTGGACCATAACTCACAAGGTACATATACATAAACCTACAGGCTCAGACCTGGCCCGATTCCTCACTGATCTACATCAAAAGGAAGGCCTTTCATACAGCACTATCCTTGTTCATAAATCTGTAGTGTCTACTCTTTGTGATCCCAGTGAAAGTAATAAGCTAAGCTCACATACACTTGTAAAACAAGTCCTAAAGTCCATTGGGTTAGCTAAGCCTAAACCTATCAAAGCCCCCATCTGGGATATAGACTCCCTTGTAAACCATCTTTCTAAAAGAACCTGCAATTCATCAAGTTTATTTGCCACCTCTCAAAGAGCGGCTGCTTTACTCCTACTATGCTCGGGTAGACGTGTACACGATTTAACTTTACTTACCGTTACTCAGGAACACTGTATTATTTCAGATGACAGCATAATCTTATGGCCATCTTTTGGCTCCAAAACGAAGCTAAATAAGAATAAGGACAAGTCACTGGATCCTATCTACTGGATACGCCGCATCATTGAGTTGGGGAAACCTAGGCGAATTGCTGCTAAGTGCGATAATCTGTTTGTGAGTACTACAGGCGACCCCAAAGCTGCTACACGTACAATCATAGGGGGCTGGCTGAAGAAACTACTTCAAGATGCAAACATCAATGCTACGCCTGGCAGTTTCAGATCAGCTGTTGCATCCAAAAACTGGATCGAACACTTTCCCATTGATGACATACTATCCCGAGGCAACTGGAAGTCTGCTAAGACCTTCCAAATTTTTTATCAAAGAGAAGTAAAATCTGGAGATAGAAGAGAGTCATTGATTACGAACCTATTCTCCCCTGTCGAGTAATTAAGACAATTATGTATTGTTCAATACTTTATTCCAAAGTTTGATTTATATTTGCTGATTTTAGTAATACCTACCTAATTTATTTACTGGTTTGGTACCATTTCTACGCAGGTTCTATCAAGATGAATAATAATACCTGTTTATAAGTTACAAGTTAATTTTATTTCTTTAAACCACACTAATCACCTCATCTTAACAGAAAGCAATACAGAACAGATATAATAATGTCTTAAGTCATAGTACCTAACCTACATACAGTACATGTAAACTTTAGGTTTCTTCCTAAGGGATCATCGATCAGTCCGAATAAATTATAGATAGATACTTACTTGTTTATCAAAATACCTGAATCATTCATAATTTCTGTATGTCACAACATAAACATACCTACTTTTATTTAAATATGTATGTTTACGAATCACATTAGCGTCCACCAACACCAGGCGATATCAAACACGTCTCTCATGTTTTTAATTAGGCCCTGAATATCGGTCAAGATATTTAATAGAGACGTTTTACCTGAAAATAAAACGTTTATTAAATACTTACCATATTCAGGGCCTAATATTTTTTAAATCTGCCTGGTGGACATGAGAGATCCAATGAAGCTAAATTCGAATTCAACAATCCGAACTGCCTCGGTGGTGTGGTGGGGCGCGCGCGCAAACAAGGTACCACGCGGCTTAACCGAACATCCGGGCGGGAACGGACGGACCGGATATACGTCACTAGTTTAGCACTGAAAATCAAGGATGTCTTCTCATGTTTTTAATTAGGCCCTGAATATGGTAAGTATTTAATAAACGTTTTATTTTCAGGTAAAACGTCTCTATTTTTGAGAAGATAATTAAGGGATAAATAACCGATGATCGACGATGTCGATCACAGAGCGGAGGACATGGACGTAAGAGACATGGATAAGGAACAGAAAGAAAAGGGAAAAGAATATGCAGACCGCAAAAGAAAAGCGCAGTTGGGAGATCTAGCACCAGGAGACAAAGTATATGTGAAAAACATGAATAAAACAAATAAACTGAGTTCAAATTTTGAACCTACACCCCACACGGTAACATATCGAGTTGGTGGTGACGTCGAGTATTGAATGATGAACAGCATCTCAGACGAAACTTTATGCACCTGAAAAGGATTGAGGGGCAATGGAAAGTTGTATCAAAGGAGAATTCCGAAGGGACAAAAGATCAAGGAGATGAAGAAAAAGAAAAAGAGAAATATGGAGATGCATAGGGGGAGATTTTAGGAGTGGTAATTGATGTGTTGTTATGTTTACTGTAAATTAATGATTATATCAATTTGAATTACTTCTTAAATCAAAATATAGAAGCAAAAGAAACTGATATTTTTTGTAAACAGAGAAAAGGAAGTTAATGATGCAATAAAGTAAATAAAGATTAAATTCGAAAGTGGAAGTGAAGGAAGAAAAATAATATACATATGTTGATTAGAAATGGAAGTAAGTGAAGCAATAAAGTAAATAAAGATTAAATTTGAAATTGGAAGTGAAGGAAGCTACATAATATACATATGTTGATGAGAAATGGAAGTAAATGATGTAACACATAATTAAAATTTAATGTGGAAGATGCAAGTAAAGGATGCTAGTACAATGATAAAATGTACCTAATTTGGAATGCGGAAGTGAAGGAAGCTGTGATGTATCACTTAGTAGAAAGTTGGAAACAAAGAAGTGGAATTAGAAATTAGTGAAGTAAAATTAACAAAAGTAAGTTGGAAGTTGGAAGTTTTGGACTAATAGAAGTTGATTAATATCAATAATATTTAATTTCATGTTTAAATTAAAAGAAGGACGGGATGTAGTGCATGTGTGTGTGGGTACATGTAAAATATGCGCACACATACACATATACTATTTGTCGTCTCGACGCGCGCGCGGCAGAGGGAGAATTCATTCAGTGGTTGGGCCGCCACCCGGAGCGGACGTGTGAGGACAGTGGTATTAGCGCGCGCGTGTGGAGCCGATATCAAAGGTATTTACTTTCGATTACGACAGGAAAGGACACTACAGATGGACTCGCATCTTCACGGCCCTCATCTGCGGCTCGGCCCGCGAACTAACTCGTCCATCTATTGCTTACTTTATATACCTGGGCAACAATGTACTATTCAGCCATGTATAAAACGTACCTTCTGGATAGTATCATAAGTACCTAATTGCCTACATAAATCATCAATGTATTTTTATTACTATAAAACATAGAAGTTCCTACTTAGCTACTTACCTACTTACATGTTATATGTTATCATAATGGTATTCGAACATTTCTGTGTCAACAACTCAACGATATTTGTTCCTTCCTAGATATGCATACCTAATCGTCAATTTAAGTTAATCTTAATATGAAGTGCTACTCCCGACCCACAGACAAACCATACTTGCAATTGGTTTTGTGGGATGTATGCTTAGCCCACAAGATTTGTTTTCGATGCAATAAAGTTCTATTCTATTCTATTCTAACAACGAATTAAAATACGGAGGTTCTTCACAACAGTAAGCAGTACTTTTATTTCCAATAGGATCTGCACTCCTTATGGCGTTTATCCACTTTATTTTTATTTTTGGGCCTAATGGCATACAAAAAAATACGTATTTGTTGTTTTCACACTCGAGTTACTGCAAATGGGAACAATGCAGTATTTCTTGGGGGGAGTATTGTGGGGAGTTCTTTACAGCATGGCGCGCTTGAGCCGAAAATGAGCCCGATCGATCCGATTACCTGACGGGCAAAGTGACGTAATCGCTGATCCTATATACTACGCTCAGTTGACAAAATCGCTTCGCGGGATTCGAACTTTGGGCTTCAATAACTCCGTCAATTTTTAAGTTATCTAAAAACTAAAAACATATAAATTTTCTATATTTTTTAATAAATTTAACTGCATTCACAGACAGTTTCGTTGGCCACATTCATTTTTATGTCTGCAATTATTTGGCAGGTGACTAAAAACTCGAGTAGTGGAGGCACCAATTATCGGCCCTGTCAACATTTTTTGCTCTTTGACTGCTTGTAATTTTTTCAATAATAGCTTTGGCTTTCTTGCAATGTATTTTTTGGGTAGTGGTATAATAAAACTACATTAATACATACATAAAATTACGAATTCTTTGTTTGTTTTGATCATATAGTTGTTGTTTTCCGAGTATGCCGATTTACCTTAATATCGGCCTCTAACACCGTAACATCCGCCGCCTGTGACCCAAATATCGGCATACTTTTTCAAAGGGGAATAATAAAACTACGAAAGTTAACATGATAACGTTTTATATTTTCAAATCAGGTACAATCAACTTTTTTAACTCTTATCTATTTATTAATTAGTCTTTTCTAGTTACGTCTCAGTCTTAGGAATCAGAATAATTTCTGTTATTATAAACTAAAGATCACATTGAATCAACATTCTTATTCCAAATAAAGTAAAAAACTCCAAAAATTAAATATTATAAATAATCAACAAATAAAATCAACCGAAAACGTATCATCAAAACATCTTCAATTCAAATGTACCAAACAGTGATGGCAAGTAAAATCTTCTTTAGCCACATTAATATATTTTTGCCCACAATGAACTGTACACTTCAAGTGGAACCATTTGGGGCATATGTCACATCCAATATTTTTGTCTTCATCTTCTTCGGCATCACTAATCAACTCTTCTTCACAGCCTGCACAAAGAATTTTCTCTTTTCCCAATTGTATGCCTTGAGAAGGTAAATCTGCGAGGTCAGTTTCGCGACGACTGTCCTTATTTAATCTCTTCTTTACTACTTTTGTTTTCTTGGGCTGGTTTAATTTTTTTACTCCCTTTTCCAGTTTTTTTCTTTCTCTCTCCGCTTTATTCTGTTCAATTCTTCTCTTTCTTTCCTCGCGTTGTTTGACAATATTTTCCTTTTCATCGTCTTTCTCTTTCATGTATTGCCTCCAGGTTTCCGATGAAATAGCTGACGGCATTTTTTATTTCATAGGCTTGGTTTTGGTGCCAAAATCTAATGCTTTCGGAGCATATAAATGTTTTCTTAAAGCTGGCGATACAACATGTCTAGAAGCTGGCGTTGATGCAAGCTGGGAATGATTTTATTTCGGCTAATGGTGATGCCGGCAGAGAAAGGTCAAAGTCCGATGCTATATCAATATTATTCATCATTGCGCTGATTGATAACATTAGTAATTCCGTATTCATACTTTTACGATTAGTTTTTGCTTCACATGAATCGCAAGTTTCACAATTATGCGTATTCAGTGAGAATTTAGTATTCAGTGTATGTACGTCATCGTCCTTACCATGTATTTCAGCAGTTATAGTGATATCTTGTGCTGGAATATCCGGAGTACTTGACCTTTCATTGTTTCGGTTTGTTCCTATATCAATCGGAATGTCAATATTCAGAGGTAATACGATCACACTTTGGTCTTCATCCATTAATGTTTTCACATCTGTGTTTTCAATAATAGAAATTGAAACCTGGCTGTTGTTTGAATCTTCTTAGCGATTAACAGGTGACATGCAGAAATCAGTATATTCTAGTATACCTTGATCATCTACGATATACACGCCATCACGGGTATTTCGCAAAGTGTTATATTCAGGGAGAAAAATATTCTCTTTCTTTTCATGCGCTGTGATTTTCGCCATCTTAGCCTTTTTAATTGTTAGTTCCACGTTTTCCATTTCATCATAACTCTTGTCTATTTTTCGTTTCAGATTAGTACTGTTGATATTTTTATTGTGTATCATTTCTCTCTTTTCCGCGATGATTTTTTCAATACTAGTTATTTCTATCCCTGAATCTTTCAGTTCTTTTTCGTAGCTTCTTAACACTTTTAATGTTGTTTGTAAGTCAGTTTCAGTTACTGTGTTTTCTTCTTCGTTTATGCAGTCCGTAATATTTTGTTGTAATAATGATTCCTGAATATTTTTTATACATTTAGTATAGTCAACAGCATCGGGTTGAAAGGGTATAAACCACATTTTCTAAAGCAATTTTTTATTGTGTCTGCCGTTATTTGTTTCAAGGTTCGTTCCAGTAATGGGCAGAAAGTTACTTTTGACAACTTTTTATGTGAATTATCTTCATCGTCTAACCAACTTTTGACCGTTTTTCGCCATTCAAGTTTGAGTGGCCTGAAAACACTAACATCGGCCGGCTGCAGGATGTGTGTTGTATTGGGGGGCAATGCATACAAAACTATGCCATTTTCACTGCAAAAATTGCTCAAATATTGGGTTAGATGTGACTTGTGTCCGTCAACCAGAAAAAGAATTGGCTTAGGAATGTCGTTAGAAGACACCCAATTATTCAAGCCATTTGCAACATATTCATAAAATATGCCGCTTCTCATTCACCCACTCTCCGATAAGCCAATGAACCAGGAGGGTGGTACGCTTTTTACTATTTCTTTTGGTGATCTACGGGTGTAAGGGAAAACAACCATGGGGGGCAAAGATACTCCTGCAGCAGATATGACCATTAAAACAGTTATAGTTTCTTTCTCACTTCCCTTTGCAATTTCATAAATGTTCTTCCATCCGTTGGATGCTATTACTTTCCCTGTCTTCGGGCAAATACTAAAGCTCGTCTCATCCCCATTAAATACCCCCCGCGGATCTTTTAATATGTCTTCATGTCCGATTGATTTTAAATGCTCTTGTAGATCATTAAACCACTTTTTGATATATTCTTCTGTAACTACAGCCCTGGCCAGTGTAATAGCTTCTGGGGCCCTTTCGTTCAGAATTGGGTGTCTTTTTAAAAACAAGGAATACCAATTTTTGCCTGGTTTTCCATTTTTAAAAGGATTGGGTCTTTTATCTTCTTTGAAAATATTTTTAACGGTATTTAACACGTTACTCCATGTTCTGGGGAAACCACAGATAGCCATCCGTATCAACCATTGAACAATTGCTTCTTCTTCATTTTGGTTTAACACGGTATCTCTACCAACTGTGCAGTCTGTGTCTACTCTTCCATGAAGTCTGTCTTGTAGAGTGGTCCTCGGAATGTCGTATAGTCGAGATGCTTCTCTGATGCTCATATTTTGATTTGTTACGGCATTTACTGCATATTTTATTATACTCCGGTCGTATTGCAAACGTTTTTCTTTTTCTTGATCCTTTGCGAGTTTTGATTGGGCCGTCATGGTTTCGGCATGCCTGTTGACGAAAATTTAAATAGGTACCTAGTTGTTCATTTTATACCACTGTCCCTATTTACTGTAAATTTCGAGATTGTAGGAAATTAGTTACCCAAATATGTGGCCGTTATTACGCATCGATTCCATTTAGATCGGCCATAGCTGGTAAAAATCGTTTTTAGGCGGCCGTCATTAGGATCTAGTGATCATATTGAGCTGTTATTTCATTTTAAAACTTATCAATGTTACTGTTAACAGTTAAAATAGCTAACATGTTGTTCAACGTTTTTATGTATCTCCCCAATGTCGGCCACTCGGCCGATATTAAGATTAATAAATAAATACAGATCCCTAATCTCGGCCCTTCGATTATTTCATAAAAAAAAACAACTAAATGTGAAAATATACTATCTGAATGGTAATTAGACTCTTTATCTTCAAGTACAAATAAAATAAAATGGCTTAGGTATGTTTAATTCAAATCAAAAACTTACCAACGCAATGCGTCACCTCTGGGACTCGGCAATGCCACCAAACGACGCAGGTCCGTACCTGTCCGCGATGGCGATGAACGATGAAATATTGAGGCACCAGCAACAAAATATGGGAGGTTATGCGTAAGGATATAGAGCTTCTTTTTGCATAATAACAATACTGATTTTAGGACTATTGTTATAGTTATGTTCTATTTTATCGAAGAGGCCGATATTAGGAGAGGGCCGATACAAGGATACTCCACCCTAACAACCAGATTGGCTGAACGTTGTAAGTTATTTTATCTAATAATATTTGTACTAGACAAGACGGAGGATGAAGACAAACAAAGTAAGACGTGGCACGCACGGTAACTTCCCTACTTCGTACATATTATATCAAGGAACTTCTGAGTTTCTTTGTTTGTCTATTACTGCATACCATTTCATTATTTAAGTGATCTAGATCCTAATCAACGTTAACTTAAATTTGTTATATGAATTGTGTAAAGTGATAAAACGACATCCATCGAGGTTCCCTGTAAGGCCACAGGGTATAAGCAGTCGTCTTAATGAGCGGTGTAAATATGATCTAGAGGTGCCAGCTGGTGCTGTCGGACGACAGCATATTCGAGGTGCACGAGGTGAGGTGGATGGTTGCCATGTTCGAGGAGTGTTCAATAAACTTCCCGACGACATAAAGAAGACACTCCCTAACTTTAGTTTCATAAATAACCTTAGACATATTCTGACAAATGTGCGTCCATATGACTTAAATGAATTCTTTAACTTTAAATTTGAACATAATATGTAGTGTGTAATAATAGTGAGATAATATTGCTATCTTAATAACTGAATTATTATAATTGTGTACCTTATGACATTAAGTAAATTGTATTATTGTATTATAAATGATAATAATGATTAATAAGTCTACTTACCTAAGACATTGAGTGAAATCTTAGTTACCTAATATGAATTATTGTGCATAAATTTGTATAAGTACATTGCTACACCTTAGGGTAAAATGACATGAACAATTACTATACCTATTATTAAGACCTTTATAACATGACATTTATGGCAATAAATATATTGATTGATTGATTGATTGATTGAACATTTTATGGTTATAGTGCAATAAAAGAATTCCATACAAAAATCAACATTTATTCACTGGAACAAAGCTAAAGTCTTCGGAATATCTTCAAAGCTGATCACATGGATCGGAGTATACTGGAATATGAAGCTTACTGGAATAATGCTGACGAGGTCTCTCCCTCACTGTCCTCGATCTGCCAGATGCGGGAAAGTCTTTGTTTAGAGAAACAACACCTATAGCGTCGGATAGTGGAGTAAGTAAACTGTACCATATTTTATTATTTATTACCGACAGATCTGCAATCATACGCTGTAGAATGCAGAACCCTAAAAATAGTTACAACGATATACAGCGGTCTTATGATGGTCATTGGTTCCTTGCTGCTTTCCTATTTAATTTGCCTACATGCATACAAAACTCGACCTTATGCAGGGCAACTTTATCGGGTTGAATAAACATAAACTGAAATCTACAGATACCTGCAAACCCCATTTTATAAAACTAAAATTATTCACATTGCCGTCATTATATATTTTAGAGATAGTACTATTTGTAAAAACTAATTATGATTTATTTGGCAAATTTAACAGTGCAAGATATAAAAATAAGATCAGTGCTGCGAGTCACTCAACAGCTTTATTTAATAAAAGTATATTTGGAATGGCGCCCATAATATATAACCATCTGCCTAATAGTATTAGAGAAATTCAAGTTGTCCATTTATTTAAAAAAAGGCTATCACAACTTCTTCTTGAAAAAGCCTATTATAGCCTTGGTGAATTTCTCCAAGACAAATTTTAGTTTCCTTCCTTGTGACTGTGCCTAGGGTTCCTAATAAATTAATGTTAAATATGTACCCAGTGTGTAATGTATGATAGTGTTGACATTTTATATTTAAGCCTAATTTAATCTTGAATACTGTCTTGACATTTTTTATGCTTTAATTAATTAAATTATATTGTTAACACTCAAAATTTTGCAAACCCTTTCGGGTAGAGTATAGCTAAGCGACCGTTATTATAATTTTATCACCTATGTAACCTATATTCAGCAAATAAATGCCTTTGACTTTGACTTTGACTTTGAGTCTTAGATTATAAAAAAGAACAAAATTAAAATATAAAATAATTTATTTATTGCATAGGTATCTATCTAATCGAATTACAGTATAATGAATGAATGAATGAATGAATACTTTATTGCACAAAACAAACATACAGAGATATACAAAGAAAGATATATGTACAATAGGCGCGCTTATCTCTATAAAAGAGATTTCTACCAGCAAACCCAGATAGGAAAGGAAAGTGGATTGTGAGAGTAAAACCTATTTGCACAACAAAATAATTCATACACAATAATAATATAAGTAGGTACATATACCTAATACTACTACTACACCTAAATATAATATAATATACATACATACATATCATACACATACAAGTTATATACATACATAACATACACATACAAATTATATATACATACTATGGAAGAGAGAGGTAATGATCTTTCAAGCTAATCTTAAAAACGTTAAGTGACGGACTGTCCCTGATGACACTGGGGAGCTTGTTCCAGAGCCTGATAGCACTGATCCTGAATCCTTGCCCATATGCGACTGAGTTGTGTTGAGGAGTTGCAAGCAGCGACCGAGTGTTTGATCTCCGAGACCTATCCGAAGAAAGAAATTCAAACCGATCACGCAGGAAGCTGGGGTAGCGAGGGTTGTGCAGAATATTGAAGAGTAGAATGAGAACATGGGTATTCCGGCGAAGACGAATTGGAAGCCACTGCAGTTCCCTACGATACTGGGAGACATGGTCATACTTACGCAGTCCGAAGACAAACCGAATCCCGAGATTTTGAAGTCGCTCGAGTTTGTTCAGTTGCTCTTCGTTCGCGCTGATCCAGCTGACATCTGCGTAATCAATGAGAGGAAGGAGAAGAGACTGGGCCAGAGTAATTTTAGTATGACGAGGCAGAAAGTTTTGAAGGCGCCTGAGGGAGTGAAATGTGGAAAAGACTCGTCTACTAACTTCGCAGACGTGAGCAGACCATGAAAACTGATTGTCAAAGATAACTCCTAGATTTTTGCCTTAGTACTGTACGGAATTATGGTTCCATCATAAGTTACAGGAACAAGAGGCAGATGCTGTAACACACTATGGGAGTGTCTGGAGCCAACAATCATGGCTTACGACTTACTGGGATTGACAAGTAGTCCATGAGACAGAGCCCAGCCCCTGATGTTCTCGAGATCGGCATTTAATGCACCCACAGAAGAAATCATATCACTTGGAGAGAAATGGCGGTAGATTTGCAGATCATCGGCATAAAGATGGTAAGAAGAAGAAATGGCATCTGAAATCGAATTGATGAAGACGGAGAAAAGAAGAGGGGAAAGAATACCACCCTGAGGAACTCCAGAAGAAAGGTCGCACCACTCCGTGGAAGTCTCCTCGGTCCTAATACGCTGCTGACGACCTCTCAGGTAGGAGCCGAACCAGCTGGCAGCGGCCGAGCAGACATTCAGGGACTTCAGTATCTCAACGAGGATGTCAAAATCAACACAGTTAAAGGCACTGCTAAAGTCTAGTAACGCTAACACAGTGATCTGCTTGATATCCATTGCCGATTCAATGTCATCGGTCACTTTAAGTAAGGCCGAGACGGTACTATGTCCCGGCCTGAATCCGGACTGGAATTGATTCAACAGCCTGTTAGAGGAAAGATAGGAAGAGAGTTGAGTGTGGACAATCGATTCAAGGACTTTGGAAAGGAAAGGCAGGATAGATATTGGACGATAATCTTTAAATGAAGATGGATTTGAGGTTTTGGGAAGAGGGATAACTAACGCCTTTTTCCACACATTAGGAAAAGAACACTGAGATAGAGAGAAGTTAACAATGTGTGTAATGGCAGGTAGGAGGAAATCAAGGATGCTATTTATCATTCTCGAGCAGATACTGTCGTCACCCACAGCTTTTGAGGAGATGGCAAGCACTGCCTTCTTAACCGTGTCAATTTCGACAAGACTGAAGTCGAATGGGGTGGTGGTGGGAGATGGCTTGGAGCGCAGAGAATGCAGGGTGGCATCTTTAACAGAGGGATTCGTTACAACAGGAGGGTCGGAGAAGAAACTATTAAGACCATTGAGATCGACATCACCAACCAATTGATCCTGGGACTTGCCAACACCAAGGGTTCTAAGGAACTTCCACACTTGAGCCGGGGTATAATTTTCGATGCACTCATAGATATGGCGGCGCTTGGCAGAGCGACACATATGGTTGCACCGATTGCGGAGACATTTGAAGGCAGCAAAGTTTTCATCAGTGGGGTCCTTTTTGTAGAGGCTTTTGGCTCTGTTCTTCTTTGCCATCAATCGCTTAATGGGATCAGAGAGCCAGGGTGCAGGGAGATGTTTTACTCGAACCTTTTTTACTGGTGCGTGCTTGTCGTAGATTCCCAGAATAATTGTGTTGAAGTGGTGAATCTTGTCGTCAACGGTCTCACTAGTGATGACAGGCGACCAATCAATCGAGGCGGCATCAGACTTTAGGACAATAGGGTCTATACCCCTAAAACTACGAGCAAAAATGAATTTACCTCTGCTTTTAGGAGGCCTAACCTTGTACGATAGATACACTAGGTCATGGAAAGAGAAAGGAGAGTTAAATTGACCATGGGCAGCAACTTTGTCTACATTAGAGGTTATCATGATATCGAGAAGAGATGGAGTGCAATGGGGCTGAAAATGAGTAGCGTTGAGAGGAAGAATATGCAAATTGAAAGAATTGATAATGGCCTGGAGTTGGGCAGAGCGAGAGTCATTCTTAATAAGACAAGTATTAAAATCGCCGAGGATAGAGTGTTATCATAAAGAGGAGTCAGCTCATTGAGCAGAGACTCGAATGTATCGAAGTAATCAATGTGAAGAGAGGGACTGTAGAGAACACCGAGCAGAACTTTATCATGGTGAAGACAGATTTCAAGGAAAAGATGTTCTGCCGACTCAGAGTACACATTCGGGGAAGCACTTACAACTCTACAAGGAATGTCGGAGCGGAGGTAAATGGCTACACCACCACCTGCCTTCCCAACTCTGTCGTTCCGATAGAGCCGGAAATCAGGCAATGAGTACATGGTGGATGGTAGGGACGGTTTGAGAAACTATTCCGATATAAGAATTCCATCCACATGTTTGCCACTAAACGCCTCAAGTAGGTCCAGGTAACTGGAGTGGATGCTCTGGGCATTTATATGAACGAGGTTAAGATTATTTTCCAAGCCACCAAAGACAGTCGAGAGTTCGGCCGATAACGATTCCCCCACAATGGAGGTGTCGTTCGCCACATTTGTATAATCATCGCTTGATGAACATGATAAAATACAGTTGTCAAAAATATTACATATGCTATCCATATATAATAGTTTAAAATATAATATTAATACTTATAAATACAAATATATATACTTTGATTTTACTTAATTATAAATATATAAAATATCTACTATCTTAATCACACCAAGTTACTTGCCTGAACCAGTCCTACACTGGGTCTGCTTGGAGAGGAATAAACTAGGCACATAGATGGAGAATTAACAGTAACACAATTTTCGAGACAAATACGTAATGCTGGGTCATAACATAATCTTAACTTATAATCATCATTATCAAACACAAAACAAAATATATGCATGACAAAAATTCAATGTTACAATACTTGGATCAAAACATGCAAAGGTGAAACGCAAAAATAGAGAAAAAAAAATAAAAAAAAAACAAGTGTGTTCTGTGGACAAGTTTGTGTCAACAACAGATTGACAGATGATGACATTAGGTATAAAATTTTAACAGACCATGAAGCGAAAAAATATAATTTAACTATCAGAATCAAGGGTTGTAAGGAGAAAAGTACAAAAATTCATACCCACGCGAAAATAAAATCGACTTGTGTGTGTGTTTAATGCACAATAATAATAAGTGCTATTCTTTAGGCAGACAATCGAAATAGAAGAAATAATCTGTACATCTTATTTCTCTTATATAAACGTTCTGCTTAAAGGAACGCAACTTTCTACTACTCAATAATCTAAAAAACTACAAATATTCAACATCAAATTACATATACAGGGTGAAACAGAAAAGCGAAGACATATTTTAAGGGGTTGTTTACCAATTTGATCAGAAAAATACACTCTTTGAAAGAAAAATACACTTGATTTTTCTTTCCACCGTATGTTTTGGCCCGGGCGGTCAGCTGATTTGTATGGAAAAGTGAAAAATAAAGTTTCTCTGATGAAATCGGTTTCATAGAGAAAGTTGCTTAGAATGATAAACCCCTTAAAATATGACTACACCTTTCTATTACACCTGTATGAAGTTAATTTTATCAAAAATGCACAACAGAATTTATCTCGCCTTGAAAGTGACTAATAAATACATAAAGTAGGTACATTATATTAATTATAAACATCAAAAAGAATTTAAATGTCAACAAAACTAATAAATGAAGAATTAATCGTTTTATGGCTGTATAGGTTACTACCATTACGTTGTTAAATATAAACTACGATTCATATATATATTTTTTAATACTTTTCTGCTTTAGAGCAGGCATGTACCACTTTCAGCACGGTGCCTGGATGAACAATGACCCCCTTTCAGAGTATGAGTAATGAAAAATATAATACAGCATTTAACTCGAATCCTCGTAATGATTTGATACACTATTTAGCTATCGAAATGGTATCTAAACTAACATGTGTTTAACCCTACCTTAATATAGTACAACAACTTTACGTTGACTATTTATTTTGTAGAGTGTGGGTCGTGCATGGGTGTACTTAATTTAATATACTTATACCCGTCCCGAGCGAGAGGTCCCGGTTTCGAATCCCGGCTGGGGAGGAAGGACACTCATGCCGCCAGCAGCCTTATGGCGTAACTCTTTGAAGTTCATAGCGAGTGTCTATGGTTCATCTCATGCTCATACAACTTTATCGATTGCGGGGTATCACCGAAGGCTTCTAGGCTTCATTCAATGAGCTTGGGTTTGGCCTCCATTATGATGATTGCGTGATACCAATTTGACAGATGAAGCTGGTGCAAGGTGTCAAACGTAAAAGTCTTTAAGAAGTTCTTAGCTCAGACGACTTACGCCATAAGGCTGCAGGTCTTGGATGGCTTCGATTGTTGGTATTGCTCTGTTTATTTTTTGTGTTGAAGTCTTGTCCCATAGAGCGACATAGTCATACATATATAAAAAAAATGTCTACGATATTTGTAAGTGTGTGACGTGGCTGTTTCTGGTTCTTTCGACACAGGATACCCCAGTGGTGTGTGGGGCCAGTAGCAATGTATGTGCTCATGTAATGTTAAGTAATGTAACAGGCCGGGCGCCCACCTGAGTAACGTGATACGTGATACATGATCTGTCAATCAATATACTTATGTGAGTGGCGTGGCCTAGCACGAAACGACTTGCAACTTCGATATTATTTTTCTGTTACGTTCCTTAGGAAGGCGCTCGGCCGACATAACCGACAATGGAAATAAATCGATAATTCAATCTACCGGACTGGGTAAAATCAAATCATCTAATGCATTCACCGTACAAGCATCAAATAAAATGAGGGAAGTATAGAATAGATAGGAAATGGACATACAGAGTGTTCCGTAAATAATGGTAAAATTTCCCAAAATTAATTTAAATATTTAAAAAAATATTGTGACCATTAATATTTTTTTCGCAGAACTTTCCATTCCGTCGTCTACCGTACACCATGTGTTTTGCTGTAGCTGAAAATAACATTTCCCAGATCTTATTTTTCTAAGATACAGCTTAATAGTTTAACAATGTATAGCTTTGTTACTAACTATTATTAAATGACTCGGAAAAAATCCCTTTATTTCCCAATGATCCCGTCATTAGATCCTGACTTACCTTGATGAATTGTTAGTTTCTAGTAAAGAAGTACAAAATGTTTGCCTAAGGGTATGAACCAGTAATAAAGACGCCATTTCTAGGGTTCCGTACCCCTAAGCCTTCGCTGTCTTTCCGTCTTTCTGTCCGTCATCAGGCTGTATCTCTTGAAACGTAATAAGTACAGAACAGAGTTGAAATTTTCACAGAATGTGTATTTCTGTTGCCTATAATTGATAATTGAATGATGATGATTTGATAATTCGCAGGGAGTATTAAAAGACGTCTTTTCTTTGTGGGCCTCCTTTAATCCATAAAATCTTGAGTAGTTAAATATTTGTTGCTGTAGCGGCAACAGAAATACACATTCTATGAAATTTTCAACTCTCTACCTTGCGGTTCATGATAGACAGCCCGGTATATATAATAGGGTATAATAGGGTCCCGTTTGGCACCTTCGTGAACGGAACCTAAAAAAATGTATCTTTATTAGTGATTTAGGCTCAGGTAGATTTTTAGACTCTACAATCAGTTTAATGCATATTTTACTTTTTATTTTATTATTTAAAATTTAATGATTAGATTTAGATAAATTTAACTTTGTAACAATAAAGTTTAGGCCAACGTTATTAACCTATTTACAAAGCTAGTTAAAAGTACAAGTTTTTTTAAATAATGATGAAGTTCAATGTCATACATATTTTGCAGAATTTTTGTTTCTTAAATTTAAATCCCGAAAAAAAATATTTCTACTCGAGATTTTTTCATTCCATTTAATAAAAGCAGGTAACAAAAATGTTATCTGGATACATTGTTAAATATTTAAACTGTGTTATACAAAAAAAATACCATTTTCAGCGACAGCATTAAAAAACATGATGTATGGTAGACGGAATGGAAAGGTCTGGGGAAAAAAATCTTGGTAATCCTGTGTTAGCTTTTTTAAATATTTAAATCAGTTTAAGGAAATTAGTTGGGCTGTCATCCCTTTAGCGTTGGACCATTATTTATTTTAGTACCCTCGCCTGCACAGGACACCTGTATAGGCGAGGGTACCACCTTAAGACGTAGGCCACATTCAGCGTAAGGTCGGACGCGTAAGCTCCGCCGCTGGACAATATCCATAGGAACAAAAACACCAATCATTCGTTCGCGCAATGTGTCCGACCAACGGTAACTACATGTAACATCATGTGATGACGTTTCCCGAAGGATCTTTTGCGACCGACGACGTTCCGCTGAATGTGGCGCTGGCCTTAGGTGGAAGATTCGTAGTTCCGTCGCGGGAACATATCCGAAAACCGTAATGTTCGAAACTGAAAGTGTCATAGTATATAAATGGCATGTTCACATACAGCTCACAGTGAGCCGCCGACTATCTGGCGCCCACCGCGAGCACCCGATTTTATAATTAGAACTCTTCAGATAGCTTTGTGTTTTTTGAATTTGTGTTGGGGGTAAAATTTATATAACCTCGTATCAGTGGGTAATTTATAACATCGCTTTTCAATAGTTATTGGCGGATCCCAGCATTCCCACAGACGAGGGTACATGTGACGAACAAACTGTTCACGGCTTTTTTTATTAATTTTTTTGGTAGATTATATAAAAATTAAAGTCATAATAAAGAACGTTAAGTAGAGAGAGAATAAGTTAATAAGTCAATAAAATTATTATATTTAAGTAAATTCAAGCAGTTTTGCTTTTGTTCGAATACCACGAAAGAAACAATCGACATTTTTTATTTTTTAATCTTCGTCCGTTTATAGGTCTTCCGACCATAAGTCTAAATCTTATTTATTTGTTTCTTAGATTCGTTTCTTAGCTCGAGCACAGATTAATAAAGATTTAGGAACAGATGGGACAGTCAGAAAAACCATTCCACTATATATCGACTCTTGCTGCAACGCAATAATTCATCGTGCATAGCACGGTGCACCGACATCACATATTCACCTGCAAGTTGCCTCTCTTTCTGACACGTAACTATATCTCGTCTGACGCGGCCCGTGTAACTTTAGGGTTGTCACCTTGTGACAAATAAATAGAACGATTTACTTATCAACTACGAACTAATTACTCTCCATTTGTTATCAACAACATTGGGGTGATAAAATTGTAACCTCATATTGAGTGAATATGGTGAGATGATTTGCACCTCTGCAGGAAGGTAGGTAGTTAGGTACTGTAAGGTTCGATATTTGTTTATGCGATTATATTGTATACCCGCCTCTTTAGAGTGGGTGTCACTTTGACACTGTTACTTATTTTGTAATTTTAAAAAGAAAGAGGCTTGGTTGTGAGAAGTCAATGTGACACACTTCACCGTAGGCTTCGGCCAGTGACTGGTCTAAATCTTATAGTTAGGATAGCTTAATGGCTATCGAGCCAGTTGTGGATCCCTTTTATAAAAAGTGTAAATAAACCAAATAAATACAAACAAACAAATAAAACCAAAGTCTTTATAATTATTAATTAGGTAGTGACCGTCTAGTGGTCAGGAGCACTACATTAGTGCTGAAGGTACTACATTGGCGGAGGTGCCAAACGGGCCGGAGAAATAAGAAGACTGCTTCAGTAGGAAGGTGACGTAATAGAAGAGGATAGTGATCGTCGAACCAGGCCTTGAAGAATCGAGGAAGGATCGAATGTGCATTGTGAAGTATATTTTTGTACTTAAGTTTTTTATTTCGGAATTACCTCGACCTGCCAAGCGAGTGAAGAATCGAATAGGAAAATATTGTGGGAAGATTTTTATAGCGGCAGACATTTTGTGAAAAATTTTATGACATTATTTCATGATTGAGGAGTTGTCAACTTGTTTTTCGGGGAGTCCTCAGGAGTCCTTTGAAGACTTTCTAGAACACTTCAGTGATGCTGCATCGAGGAAGAAATTTGTATCGTCGGAGGAATTAAAATTATTATTTCCTTCGTATTAAAAAGGTGGAGCCTTATATTTTTTTAGGGATATTAGGGGCAGTGCCCAGACATTTGACGAGGTGGTGAATAAGTTTAATGAGGAATTTGGAGGCACAGACTTTGCAGAGAAGTTATACAATGCCAAGCAAGAGAAAAAAAGTTTGTTGGACTACTTCCATTATTTAGGGGACCTGGCGAGGAAGGCTAAAGTTACCAAAGATGACATTTTTATAACGCAATTTTTAAGAGGATTGCAAAACCATTTTAGAAATAAATTAATGTTGAGCCATTTTGTAGATAAGAAGGCGCTAAGGGCAGTGCTGGTACAGATGGAGAAGTTAAGTCCGGAAAGTGATGATAATGTGAATGTGTTTAGGAACCCGGCAACTTTTGGACCGAATTTGGCCCATAGCAATAGGGGGGGGGGGGGGAGACAGCCGAATGTTTCTAGTACAAATAATTATGATTTGCGTACTAGGCAAGCGGATTTTGCAACACGTCGTCGCTAGAGCCCGATAGCGGTGACCAGGCTGACCTGTGGAATGAGGGCCTCAGACGAGCTCAGCAGCGTAGCACAGAAGCGAAACGACCAATGGGGAAGATCGTCGCAGTCGAGGCGGATCAGCAGTTCAGACCATTAGTTTTATTAAATTCTTCAAATGTAAACGTGGTAGCTCTTTTAGATACAGGCGCTACAGCTTCATGCATCAGCCCAGCCGTGGCAGATCAAGTGGGTGCGAGATGTGTGCAAGAAGAGAATAGACGGGTTAAGGCGGTAAATGAAAGTTTGCTGCAAATTGTAGGGAAATGTGTTATAGATTTTAGTTTGGACAACTTTAGCTTTTCACAGGATTTTTTTTGTAATAACTGATTTGAATTGTAGCATTATTTTAGGGGTGGATTTTTTTATAAAGAACGATATGAATATTGATTTTGTTCATTCGTGTATGTGTTTTTTCCAGGGAAAAATACCGTTTTTCAATAATTTCCATACGAAACAAAACACGACGCCGGTAAAACGAAATGTAATGTGTGTAGGGATTCTTTCAAAACAAAAGAAAGGGTCGGACTTTCTAGACGGTTCTAGAAGGAAACAAGTGAACTTCGGGGAAACCACGGTTATCGAGGATCGTGACGTGATAAATTCTATCGACTTTCAGGAGTTAAGAAAGCGCGATTACGTTTATTTCTCGGGGTTATCGGATTCGTGCGAATTTGCGTTTGGGGTAGAAGATAAACGGTTTATCGTAAATGAGAATTTATGTGAAAATGATAAGCGGGTATTATTGGCGTTGTTGGATAGGAATGCGGATAGATTTACGTTTGCAACTGACCAGTTAGGTAGGTCGGAGATAGTGTCGGTCGATATTAAGACTTATGATGAAGAGCCGGTTCAGTGTCACCCGTATCGCGTTTCGCCGGTGCAACGAGAAATTATTGAGGAGCAGGTCGCGGAGATGTTGAAACTAGGTGTTATTAGGGAATCCACTATTTCTTATGCTGCGCCCGTTGTGTCAATTAAAAAGCCCGATGATTCATGGAGGTTTTGTATAGATTATCGGAAATTAAATAAGAAAATTTGTAGGGATAATTATCCTATTCCGCGGATAGAAGACATTGTCGATAGTTTGGCCGGGGCCAAGTATTTTGCGGAGTTAGATCTCAATTCAGGTTATTGGCAGACGGTTATTACGGAAGGTAGGCATAAAACGGCTTTCGTCACGACCACGGGTTTTTATGAATTTAATGTTGTTCCGTTCGGTTTGGCAACGAGTCAAGCGGTTTTCCAACGGATGATGGATAAAGTTTTAGCGCATTCAAGATTTAAAGGGGTTATGGTTTACGTAGACAATGTAATTGTGTGCAGAAAGTTTTTGGGCGGTTTAGAGAAGCGAACTTGACCTTCAAGCCATCCAAATGTAAATTCGGTTTTTGCGAGATTGAGATGCTAGGTTATCTAATCTCGAATGAAGGAGTAAAACCTAGTGAGAAAAAGCTGCAGGCTATGCAACAGGTTCCAACTCCCACATCTACGAAGGATGTGAAACAATTATTAGGTTTATTTTCTTATTATAGAAAATTTGTATCGAATTTTGCGAGAATATCGTTACCTCTCACTAAATTATTGAAATGGAATGAAGAATTGCAGAATTCGTTCGAGTATATTCAGAAGGTGTAGTGTATATGTGTAGTGCGCCAATACTTTCCTATTATTCGGGGGATAAGTCGGTTACTACGAGAGTTTATATGGATGCGTCTAACGAGGCGTTAGGTGCAGTATTGAGGGCGTTGAAAAAATGAGTCTGGTTGCCTATGCGTCTAGGAAGATAACGGATGCGGAGAAAAAATATAGTACGACGGAGAAAGAGTGTCTGGGGATAGTATGGGCGTTAAGGCACTATAGGCATTATCTTTGGGGATCGTATTTTCAGGTTGTTACAGACCATAGCGTGTTATGTTGGTTACAGTCGAAAAAAGATATGTCTGGTAGGTTAGCGCGATGGGCGTTAGCGATACAAGAATGGGATTTCGAGATAGTTCATTGCTTGCATTTTTGAGTAGAAATCCGCTAATGGAAGAAGGGAAACGGGAAACAGAAGGACCTCAGTCTTCTTCTCGTTCTGAACCTGATGATGATGGTTTGGAAGATTTTAGTATTAATGTAGAGTCGTTACAGGCGGATCAAGAGAACGATTCATTTTGTAGTAGATGGTTAACGCGGTTGAGCGTACGTGCGGAAGCGTGGCGTAGCGGTTTTTGTTTGAGAAATAATTTACTACATAAAAGCGTACGTAGAGATGGAGAAATTAGGGAGGTATTAGTAATGCCTAGGTCTTTGTTTCAAAATGTAATGAACGAATTACATGATGAGGCGTGGACAGGAGGTCATTTGGGTCTCGCAAAGACGTTGAAGAGGTTTCGGTCGAAATATTTCATGCCGAAAGCCGATAAGGAGATAGAGCGTTATATAGCTTCGTGCGTGCCGTGTCAAGAAAGGAAATTAGGTAGGTATTATTTTTAAAATTTTAAGACTGACCTGCGGGTGAAATAAATTTTATAGCCCGGGAGGCCAGTCAGTTATTTTGAGAGTTACTCGAGCGCGTCATTTAGTATATGGGAAACACTAAACAGAATAACGGTTTGGTAGAACGAATGAATAGAGCGTTAACTTCGATGTTATTAAAATATATAGGTAGTAACCAAGGCGGATAACGGGAAGATGTATGAAGTTGGCACGTCTGTATCAGGGACCATACAAGATCATTGAGATCGTTGGGAGGTCTAATGTGCTGATTCGTCGTCTGAACTCACGGTCACGGGGCGTTATTGTTAACACAAATCGTTTAAAACGCTTTGTGCTGCGTTGAGGAGTTCATCTGATATTAAATAATTATACATTAGGACATTAAATAGAAACAGTGAGACTCTAACCTGACCAAAAGAGATTGTTGGCAGTCTCAAGATACGTTTATTAATCACAGGGTCGTGAGTCGAATATTGGTGATATAGTTGAAACGCTGGATAGGGACTCGCCGGGAATTTGTAGACTTCAGCTCCTTGGTAGACTCAATCCAACTGGTCCAATTCTCCAGACGTCAACAAGTGATTATGCGGTAGCGCCAGGAGGATATTATTCCTCGGCGTGGAACCGATTCAGAGCTCCGTTAGCGCCAGGAGGATATTACTCCTCGGCGTGGAACCGATTCAGAGCTCCGTTAGCGCCAGGAGGATATTACTCCTCGGCGTGGAACCGATTCAGAGCTCCGTTAGCGCCAGGAGGATATTACTCCTCAGCGTGGAACCGATTCAGTGCTCCGTTAGCGCCAGGAGGATATTACTCCTCAGCGTGGAACCCTGGAAAGAGACCAGTGTGAATGATAGGAATACAAAAGCGCTACAGCGCCCAGCTTCAGGCGACGGCTCCCCACACGGAGACTTCCGACGAGGGCCCTAGGGTAATTAAGACCTAAGAGTGCCGCAGTCCAATAGACACTGTATAGAAAAGGGAAATACATAGAGAGTATAAAATACACGAAAATAAGAAAGACTATCTACGAACCAATGCTTACCCATGGATTGGGGATAGTAGGGAAGTTTCACATCAACTACTGCACTCTACAGCAACTAAACATTCAGCTCCATTACAGTACTAAAGGGACTAGCCCATCGCCGCAACTAAAGGCGTGACTTAAAAATTATTGATGCAGAAGATACAACCTCACGTTTCAGAGCTCAAACAATGTCTGCCAAAAAAAACAATCAGCTGCCAGACGAGATTCCAGACCCGAATTTTCGAATTTTTATAGTTTTAGTTTTTAACTGGCTAATCCGCCAGTAGCCAATATGGTCAAGGAGGTAGTACGTTACATACCCGTCTTGTTTGGGTAGGATTTTACCTGATAAAATCCGCTAAGATACTAACTAAACTAAACTAACTTACCAAATTAACTACTTAAGATAAAATTCTCTAAAGCTCGCCATCTACAATGTCAGAGAAATATATAACTAACAGTCTAGCTCAACTACATACCAACATCACACATTCGTACCAACAATCAGACATCAGAATTCATACTAAGTTCATACAAGAGTTCACACTAACATCGTGTAAACACAGCCTTACACACAGGGTGCCATTATTATAGCCAAATGCACACCCAGACTAACTGTCAGAAGTTGAAAAATAAGCAAGATCCCTTGAACTAAAATAAGAACCTTAGTACATAAACGCCCCGATAGCTTAGCTACTATCGTAACGCAGAATAACACCATGAGGGGCAGCTCCCTCAAGTGTTCAAGACTTCCTGCACCGTTAGTGGGTACAGAAAATAATAATAGAGTAGAATATCTATTCTACAACAAAGAGTAATAAAGTAGAGAATTATAGTTCAAGAGACCATAAGCTAAAGTAACAGACATTGCAGAGTAACGTTACACAATAAAGAACTTTTACATAGCTGTAGATATAGATGGTTTTTAGAATACAAGGGTCAAAATACTTATTACATACATAAAGGAATCGTTAACTACTATTGAATAAGACAGAACGCTGTCGCAGCCTATCTTCAGACAGAAGGTGCTCTCAGACAGACACAGATCGCTCGGCACAAGTACAAGCGCTGTTTCCTGAGGTCCAGAACAGTACCCGGTGTACCTCCTCGAAGCTCAACCTCATACTCCAATCCAGCCTTATTTAGCGACAGATATTTTATAGGAAACGTCATGTTTACTACCTATCTAGTAAACTGTACAAATTTACATGAAAGTAAGCAGAGTACACGACTAACGCCCGGTTTCTGGTACAAAATCAAGCCATTGATCTACGGTTTTGACAGCTGAAATTGATAAAGGACTGTCAACAACAGATTATATGTACGAGAAATCAGCCGTTAAACACTAACCTTATTTATTATTTAATAGTCCGAAAAGTTTCCCTACTAAAATCTTCACAATTTATTAATTTATTTTTCGTACTGAGAATTTGGAGGAAAATATTTATCAACATTTATAATATGACAACGGCCGTCAGAGTGCGACCATAAATAATGTAGAAATGAGGTAGGTACCCAGATAAACGATCAAATATACTCCTGTCAGACAAAAATAAACAACAAAATATACAAGCTACGAAAGAAATCTAGCGTTCTACGGCGCTCTTATGGCCTAACTACTCTGACCAGACATAAAACTCTATCACCAATATTCCCTTAATCCGGGCGCCATTGAAACAGTGAGACTCTAACCTGACCAAAAGAGATTATTGGCAGGCTCAAGATACATTTATTAATCACAGGGTCGTGAGTCGAATATTGGTGATATAGTTGAAACGCTGGATAGGGACTCGCCGGGAATTTGTAGACTTCAGCTCCTTGGTAGACTCAATCCAACTGGTCCAATTCTCCAGACGTCAACAAGTGATTATGCGGTAGCGCCAGGAGGATATTATTCCTCGGCGTGGAACCGATTCAGAGCTCCGTTAGCGCCAGGAGGATATTACTCCTCGGCGTGGAACCGATTCAGAGCTCCGTTAGCGCCAGGAGGATATTACTCCTCGGCGTGGAACCGATTCAGAGCTCCGTTAGCGCCAGGAGGATATTACTCCTCAGCGTGGAACCGATTCAGAGCTCCGTTAGCGCCAGGAGGATATTACTCCTCAGCGTGGAACCCTGGAAAGAGACCAGTGTGAATGATAGGAATACAAAAGCGCTACAGCGCCCAGCTTCAGGCGACGGCTCCCCACACGGAGACTTCCGACGAGGGCCCTAGGGTAATTAGGATCTAAGAGTGCCGCAGTCCAATAGACACTGTATAGAAAAGGGAAATACATAGAGAGTATAAAATACACGAAAATAAGAAAGACTAACTACGAACCAATGCTTACCTATGGATTGGGGATAGTAGGGAAGTTTCACATCAACTACTGCACTCTACAGCAACTAAACATTCAGCTCCATTACAGTACTAAAGGGACTAGCCCATCGCCGCAACTAAAGGCGTGACTTAAAAATTATTGATGCAGAAGATACAACCTCACGTTTCAGAGCTCAAACAATGTCTGCCAAAAAAAACAATCAGCTGCCAGACGAGATTCCAGACCCGAATTTTCGAATTTTTATAGTTTTAGTTTTTAACTGGCTAATCCGCCAGTAGCCAATATGGTCAAGGAGGTAGTACGTTACAATTATAGGATTAGGATAGGAACATTAGGATATTAAATAATTATACATTAGGAGTATAATACAATTTTATCCCGGTTGAAGGTTTGTGGTTTATGTATGCGGTAGTGTGATGAATTGTTTATTAACCGGAGTTTCTTTTCATGTTGTTGCTGAACTATGATGTCTGATGAGGACCGTACACCAATGACCCAAGAAATATCTGTAACATACTAGATTTCCGTGGTAGATTACCTTTATATGAGAAACTTTTATAAACGACAGTTCGAATAATTGTTTGAACCGATCGCCTGGTTTTATCTTTGAGAGCAGTATTACGAGGCAATAGCTATTTGTCATAGGGTTCTGTTTTGGTTCCCGCGTTCTTAAAGTATAGAGTTGGGATGATTTGGTAAAACTTGGGAGAGTAAGGGTTGTATAACGAAGTTGGTAACGAAGGTTTCTCAATGAAAGTAATTTCTGATGTGGGATAACTCGGGTATTCGATACACATTCGAGATTCTTTGTAGTGTCTTTACTTGGGTAATTGGTTGCAACTCACGGCGATTATCTTAAACTGTTAATAGTAAAAGATAGTTTACTGAATTCCAATGGATTATTTAGAATGTTTGTATGTAGTAGTATCGGTTTTAAAGCTAGTTGATTTCATCGTATTATTGGAACGAATTTTAATGAACTCATTCTTAGGCTGTGGCTTAGTAATACGATCCTATAGATTAATCCTGTTAATATGGTTGACGTTTCCTATATTTGAAAATGATAATTTTTTTTCTTTGATCTTTGCCTGCGTTAATTTTTGAAATATTTCCATTCGGTGGAAAGAGTTCACAATGTGTTCACAATTGTTATATGCAAAGATCGAGTTGTGTTAATTTTAGGAACGTAGGTATTATAGTTGTCTGATAAGTTTTTCGCTAGTTTTTACTGTCAGAAAGTTTGTCGAACGATAACCATTCGAGAAGCTAAATCTTAGCTAGATTCAGCTGTTTGCCTTCGTATTGTAATTGAGAGTTTTCTAGCGTTAGGTAGGTTAGTGTTAAGCCGCGAATAATTGTATGATGGGATCGTAGGGAGTTATAATTTAAGTTTTTAAAGGTGCATAGCCTACACCTTAAGTGTAGTTTGGTTTTGTTATTTAATGTTTAATTGAGTAGGTTAAATGGGATGGTTGGACAGATAAGGATTAGGGTACTTGATGTTATTTAAAATTATGCTTGCGGCATATTTACTGTTTTTTAGATTTCATCCATAGCAAACTAATTTAATGTTAACATTTAATGTTTTTTAGATTTTAGGCTGAGATAGGGTTGTCATTTTAGATTTTAGACTTTGAGTTAGGGTTGCCACTTTGAAATATTTTTTCCGTTGAAATTTTTTTTTTAAATGAGGGGGGAATTATTGTAAGGCTCGATATTTGTTTATGCGATTATATTGTATACGGGCCTCTTTAGAGTGGGTGTCACTTTGACACTGTTACTTATTTTGTAATTTTAAAAAGAAAGAGGCTTGGTTGTGAGAAGTCAATGTGACACACTTCACCGTAGGCTTCGGCCAGTGACTGGTCTAAATCTTATAATTAGGATAGCTTAATGGCTATCGAGCCAGTTGTGGATCCCTTTTATAAAAAGTGTAAATAAACCAAATAAATACAAACAAACAAATAAAACCAAAGTCTTTATAATCAATATTATGATAGAGGTGGTTCTTTAATCTTAGTGAAAAATAATATTAAGGTGAAACAACGCAAAGATATTCTTGCACTTACTGTTGAAAGACAAATAGAGGTATCCTGTGTTGAGTTGGATAGCCATATTATTGTTTGTGTCTACAGGCCACCGAGGGATCAAAAAGGCCATGGCAATTTCAAAATATTTGAGAAAATTATGGAGGAAGCCCTCTCTAAACTATGTAATAACAGAAAAAAGTTAATTATTTGTGGCGATCTTAATGTAGATTTGCTTGTAGGAACAACAATGAAACAACGATTAATAAATTTATTCAAATCGGTTAACTAATGTCATGTATTTTTAGAGCCAACTAGATTTACACTTACCAGCCAAACTTGCTTAGATAACGTTTTTTGTGACTGTGCATTCACAAGTAAAAGTGTAATTAACTGCTTACCTTCCGATCACAGTGGGCAAACAGTTTCATTCCCAATTGCTATTAAGGATAAGACTGGTCCATAATTTTATAGGCCTATTACATCCCATAGACTAGAGTCATATACGAAAAACTTAGATATAAATTTGCCAGTACCTGATTTTAATGAACAGAACCCAAACAAAATCTACTCAGACTTCTTCAACATTATTCAGACAGAATTCAATAAAGTTTTCAAATTAAAGAAAGTCAGTGACTACAACGGTAAATCTAAATTTAATGACTGGGCAACGTTTGGAATTCGTAAAAGTAGAGTTATCTTGTATGACCTTTATAATCAAAAAACCTATAACTTTGATCGAAAATTTCATGACTATGTTAAAAAATATTCCAAAACTTTCAAGTTGGTTTGTAGAACTGCAAAAACTTTACACATTAATAGAAAAATTCTAAATTCAAATAATAGAACGAAAACAGTTTTGCAAATAATAAACCGCGAAACTGGCAAAGTTATACCAAGGGACAATGATTTCTGCCTAAAGATAGGTGATGATGTTGTTAAATCCAACGCTGATGTTGCTCGAGCTTTTGAAACATTCTTCACCAATGTACCCGTACTCACAACAGACCGTCTAAATTCATCTCCATATGAAGCAGAGACTTTATTAAAAAATAACACTAGCATCAGTAATGTATATTTAAAATTTCATCATGTATATCCCCAGGACATTGTAAAAACGTTTAAATTACTTAACTTAAAAAATACGGAAGACCTGTGGGGTATATCAGTCAAAGTCATTGGTTCAGTAATTCTAGTTATAGCCCCACACTTAGCTTATATATTCAAAAAATGTGTTGACGATGGGGCTTTTCCAGACCTCATGAAACACAGTAAACTGATACCTCTGTTCAAGTCGGGAGATAAGGGCGATCCTTCAAATTTCAGACCAATATCTGTTCTTCCAACACAAAGTAAAATATTTGAAAAGATTATACTCAATCAAATGCTCTCACACTTCGACCGGACAAAACAACTCCACGCTAAACAATATGATCTCACTAGGGGTAAATCGACTACGGATGCAGGTATTACCCTTATATCTCATATTTATTCTGCATGGGAGGCCGCACAGGATGCTATCGGAGTTTTTTGCGACCTGTCGAAGGAGTTTGATTGTGTTGATCATAATCCGCTATTAATTAAATTAAATAATTACAGAGTTAGAAATAAAGCGTTGGATCTACTAAGATCATACCTAAGCAATAGAATTCAAAAGGCAGAAGTTAACGGCGTAAAATCTGATGGATCGGGTGTTAAATTTGGCGTTCCACAAGGTTCCATATTAGGCCCTTTCTTATTCCTGGTATATATTAATGATCTGCCTTTCATGGTGGAGAAATTAACTGACATAGTGTTGTTTGCTGATGATACTTCAATGGTCTTCAAAATTGAAAGACAAAAAGGAGAATTTGATGATGTTAATGATGTATTGTCTTTAACCTTGAATTGGCTCACAGTTCATAATTTATTGTTAAATTCTGGTAAAACCAAGTGTATCAAATTCTCACTTCCAAATGTCAGGCAAGTTGAGACCAGTTTAGTGTTAGACAACAGCACGTTAGAATTAGTAAATGATACGAAGTTTCTTGGAATAACCATTTGATAGCAAATTGCAGTGGGGACCCCACATAGATAAATTGGCTGGTAAATTAAGTTCTGCGGCTTACGCTGTTAGGAACATCAGACGAAGCACGGATATGGCTACATCTAGGCTAGTATATTTTAGTTACTTTCATAGTGTGATGTCCTATGGTATCTTGTTGTGGGGGAAAGCAGCGGATATTCAAACTATTTTTATTTTACAGAAAAGAGCTATTCGAGCAATTTATAATTTAAAACGAACAGACTCCTTAAGAGAGCTTTTTAAAGAAATTGACATACTAACAGTAGCTAGTCAATTTATTTTGGAAAATATAATGTATGTACGCAAGAACCTTACAACATTTTCCAAACTTAGCGATAGCTGTAATGTTTACCTAAGAAATAATCACAGACTATGTGCGCCCCGTTTTAGACTCGCGAAGGTTAGCAATTCTTTCAAGGGTCAATGCATTCTCTACTACAATAAGATACCTCTGGAGTTTTTGAAATTGCCATTGGAGCAATTTAAAAAGCATGTTAAATGGACTTTGTCGAAAAAGGGATATTACAATGTTCAAGATTACTTAAATGACAGGACTGTATGGGGTTAATCTGGCTCAACACAGACCTTGCTGTTAATAATTTTGTAATTATTTATTCCAGCTTATTAAATAAAAATAAATCATAATTGTAATAGTTAAGCACAACCTATTTTTAAAAGAGATCTAAAAATCAATCTGTGGGAGTTTCTACGCCCTTCTTCTCCCACAGTGGTCCAATGTAGAGAAAAGGCAAAATTGACGTTTGCTAAGTATATGTAAATATCTACAGTAATAAAGTACTTTGACTTGACTTGACTTATCAATTAGGTAGTGACCGTCTAGTGGTTAGGAGCACTACATTTATGCTGAAGGCACTACAGTACCTACAGCAGGGGGCTAGCCCTTCGCCGCAGCAATGGAGATTAATGGTTGCCTAACGATGTTTTCCATCACCATAAGAACGTCTGCATAATGTACATTGGTTAAATTACTTATCTCAATGGTATATGGTGAGCACCGGATTCGAATACGCATCTCCTGCGTGAGAAGCGAGCATGAAACCAATAGACTATGGAGATTAATTGGTCTTAACCGGTTTATTAGGGTTTACCTTGTTATTATTTGTACACGACTACATTTATTGAAATGTATGGGAAATTAAACATTGTATTTTTAATGCACTTCTTCAAAGTAAACCAGGTGGACATTATTATTGTTTCGGTGGACTATTTGTGGACTATTTTTTGACACAAATATCAAACTGAAAGTCGTAGGCGGTCCGGAGATATTTGATGATATCAAATGTTCAAGCTGTAATCCTCACCGAGATGTCTTAATAACTCTGGAATCGTTGAAGGGCTATTTCTGAAATTTGGCATGTCGTGTGGACTATTTCTGGACTAATTTATGGAACCTTAACAAAGTCGATAGGCCTTTCCGTTTGCTTGCACGAGTGATGAGGATTACAGCTTGACGTCAAGCTGTAATCCTCACCTACCTATAGCTATAACTTCTAAACTATAAGAGGACTATTTTTCTTTCTTGGTGGACTAATTAGGACTATTTCTGGACAAATTTTTAGCAGTGTCATATTTCATTTTCATGAAGGTTTCAATGGTGAGGATTACAGCTTGAAGGTCATAAGAAAACTGATCATCGGAAATAATGGGTTATTCGCAGTCGGGTTTCTTGTTTTTTGTAATACTTCTTTCTACTTGTGGACGAGAATTAAGGTTTTATAGAAAAGTCACTTCCGTTCCCGAGACGTCAGAAGTAGACGTAGACCATGTTTTTATTACGCGTTTTAAGTGGGATATCACAACCATGTCCATGCATAAAGAAGACACATTAATAAATCCTATCAACCTTTCCTGTCAACAAATAAATACTAATTTATTTGTTGACAGGATCCTGGAGACATCCAGAAGCTGGTTAGGGTACGTATCGTATCATAATATCATGGAGCAAGTATTAGATAATTCTATTACTTGCGCCATGATAATAATATATAATAGTAGTTTATGTGACTGCTGCATAATGGAGGGCATTAAAACTCGAAAGTGGGTTTCATAATAATATCACTCGAGAGTTTTAATGCCTAATTATGTACAGTTACATAGACTAGTTTATCTACACACATATCATAAGCTCTCTTTGATGTGTTCAGGAACCGCATGTTTGACCGGCATTGTGGCTCTGTTATTGTTTAGCTTGTTCTGTAGTACCAACTTCACGCAGGCGGGCGTCGGCGTTCGAAATTTGAATGTCAGTACCAACTTCACAAACAAACTAGGGACGGCACGCAGGCAGGCGTCGGCGTTCGAAATTTGAATGTCATTATATGTAGAAAAACTACACATAATGACCATTATGTATAGCTTTCCAGATACGAAACGAGTTTTTACCAAGTAGTTTAACATAATGCTGATCGTAACGTGCGGTTTTTGAACGCAGTAAAGAGGGTTTATGATACGAGTGTAGATAAAATTAAAAATTGGACTCACACACGAAGGGTTGCGTATAATCGTACGTAAAAAATCATGAACTTGGTTTCGATACCAGTCCCGACAGATTGCGGATCCAATGTCAAACGAATTGCGCTGCCGATGTAGTTATTATTTGTATATCGTAAAAACTGCTACGATATTTGGATGATGAAGATTTGGTTTTGCAGAGGACAGGGATATCAAAACACCTCTCTTGTATGGTGACCCTCTTTAATTTATAAAATCTATGAAAATTTCAACCCTCTACCTATTACGGTTCATGAGATAAAGCTCGCTGACGGACGGACGGACAGACGGACAGCGAAAGCTTAGTAATAGGGTTCTGTATGGAACTCTTCATGTACGGAAGCCTAAAATCATTATGTTTACATGTTTGGGTTCACAATTTATTCAATAAAAATTTATAATTGAAAGAATAATGTAGTCAGTTGAAGATAAAGGTAATGCAAAGGTTGCCGAGACTTGCTGTCATAAAAATGAATGAAAATATTTGAAACTCCTACTCTTATTTTTGCGCCCAAATTTTACATTTCTTTTTTTATTATGAAATTATTCACATCATAGTCCAAATGTCCCTAAAAATTATGTTTTCATTACCCCGCTGGATAACTTATGTAATTTTTTAGGGATATCATATTTCTAAAGATTTCGTGCCTGGCCAGATCATAAACTTGATAACTTCGTGTTCTGGCCAACCATGGTTAAATTGGAAGTTTTTATTGAAAGAAGAAATATTTTTGGCCGAAACACTGCGGTAAGCCATCGAATAGTCTTCTTGTTAGTTTGGTGACGTGTATAACACAAATCATTTAAAAGTCATGTTTTCACGAAATGGCCGGTCTCATCATGACACGTAATGATAAATACGGTACAGCGACGATACAGATCCACAGACAAAGTAACTGCCTTTTTTTTACAGAATGCCAGAGCCTACGTTCTGCATCATCACAACATCACATCGGCTTAGGCAAATAAATCTATTAAAATTAAAATTCAAGCTTATTAAAATTCAAGTCATTTTATTCAAATAGTTATACGTGAATAGTGTCAAGGCTTTTCCTATATGCACTGGACACCCATGCCCCCCCCCCCCTTGTGTTTACAGTTATCTGTCTAAGACTTCTGTGAGCCATGGCCTCGGTATATGCTGAAGGCTTTCTACCTGCAATTTGCCCTTTTGGGCGATATATATGTGCATATGATATGTATGGTAGGAGTTTGCCTGCTTACCCGATTTTACGAGCGGACATCAGCTCATAGCCAGCGGGCATGATAGCGGCATGTTAGGGGGGCAGATAACCCCCGCTACTATGAGGTGGTTATATAATTTTTAACCTTATCCTAATCCTAAACTACTCTATATTTGGGTCATTTAGGGGGCTCTAACCTCAGTCCGGGAGGATTAAAGGGAGAGGGGAGGGGAGGATCCATGACTGCTAAGCTAATTGTAAAGTGTCAAGCAGGAGCTTATGAATGTACTATCCACCACAGTTAAGGTGCCTCGCTCTGATGACGTCATAGCGTCCGTTACTGTCCTACTGACGCCTCGAAAGTAGGAACGGGTGAGAGAGGAACGAGAAATCTCATTAGGTACTCGTGGGTGCCAAGTTAACTTTGGTGGGCATTACAAAAGTGGTATGAGGCTAGGGTTGTCCCGGTGCTCCTACCAGCAGGAGTATTAATTAGAAGCACGAGGATGAAACCGCCACATTTATCCAGTTATTCGATACTCAATTTGTGTGACAGGCGCCTAACTTATCGCCGCAGCTATGGAGATATGAAGGTTTCCTCATGACGGTTTCCATGTGCGTTAGAACTTCCGTTTAATGTACATAAATAATTTGTATATCTCATTATACAATGCACCGGATTTGACTCCGAATATCCCCTAAAAAGACAAACATATCGCAGAAAGAAGATGAGCAGCATGGATGCTGCTGACACATCAGATAATTATGGGCATCTCGTTGTAGGGGTTTCGCTTCACTAACTGCAAATGACTCACCAAATATAGACATGGTTTGAAAATTCGTATGATATCGTCTTCTCGTTTTATATGACCTGAACCTTGCAAGTAATGTCGTCTGATAAATAGTTCAGATTCATGTAATGGATTTGATTTCTAGCTTTCTTCGTGTAAATAACTATGAAAATGTCTATTTGATGTATGTTTTTCATATGCTTCATATAGTTGTTATCTGTGGCTCTCACTGGCACCTTGGGTGAAGTAACGTCAAATTCAAATCAAGACAAGTTTGAAGTTAGGAAGATTGGAAGGAAAAAGAGTTTTCCTGAAACTTAGAAAACCAATAAAGTGGGCTTTTCTCTGAATTATCTGAAGCGAGAACAATAAGAGGCCAGATTCCCGGGCTCAGCTAATAGCCCGGGAATCTTTGAAGAATGCTGCTGGGAAACCCACGCAGAACTCCCCGATTGTGGGTCCTATCTTGCCAGGGTCTCCTTGTCCTTATCCAGCCTTGCATACAACTTATGTATTGGACTTGATTTCCAATCTTGTTGTTCCAAGGAATAAATATGAAAATGGGTTGTTTACATTTTTGACAGCGTGTTATTTCTTCACATTAGTTTTTGACTATGTTTTTTTTATACGCTTCATATATTCTTTGTCTATGGTTTTTGCTAGCCCCTTGGGATGAAAAACGTCGAATTCATAATCATGTTTGAAGTTTAGAACATTGGAATCGACCAGAGTTTTCCCCAGAGATAAAAACCAAAAGAATGGTCTGTCTCTGAAACTCTCTGAAGTGAGAATAATTAAGAGGCCAGATACCCGGGCCGGGCCCGGGTAATGTTGAAGAACAGATTCTCTTTCGAAGAAGTAGTCCTGCCATATCTCTCAAGAAATATAGTGTGCGCCGTGTATGCAAAAACGAACTCAGTGTCAAAGAATCAGCGTCCTGGCCTTCACTACACAGCCCTGACTACGGCTAGACAGGCCTGACCACCGCTAAACGGCCCTGATCACCGCTAAACGCTGTACACACCGTCTCCAATCCACAACGCGGATCAACCGCCGACGTTGCTACCTACCGGCATTGCACATTACCAACTTTCAAGATGCCTAGGGGTCAGTTTCTAAACTTTTATATATATGGTTAGGTAGGTAGGTTAATTAAAAAACCTGTGAATAAATTAAAAAGAACTTACTCTATTATCTCCTTAATTTCTTCAGGATCTACTCTCAATGTTATCTTTATTATGCTTATTATTAGGCTTCCGTTACGGGGGGTTATTCACCCCAACCTTTCGTGACGTAACAGTTGTGGCGCTCAGTATTTTTTTATTTTACACATTTTTTTCTATCTCTCTAAATTTTAAAACTCACTCTGACGAGTGACCAAATCGGTTGTCTTTGGCTAACTCTTTCGATCTAGGTTTAATTTTTCTCTTTCTTGATTACTACTTAATAAAGAAAGAAAGAAAGAAACATTTATTATAAAGACTGTGAACACACTACAATCACAACAAAGAAACAAAACACAGAGATGAAAAATAACAATGACACATATAATAAAATGAAATGACAGTCGTAGTGTGCCACTGTCATTATAAATGGCGTCTGACTCAGCATTATGTTGAAGGCCAGGCCTTCAACGCTGATTTTTGGTCAGCGCCAAGTGTTACCTCGCGAGCGTCCCAGACCGTGGCGTGGTGGAATCCATAAATACATAAATATAAAAAATAGTTAACAATAATGGTAAATATAGATATGGCTGTTATATATGATACATACAAAAAGTTAAATAAATAAACATGGCCCGCGCTTTTTAATCCATCTTTTCAATAATTTTGTAATTTGTAATAAATTTAAGTGTTGGGTTTTTGGTCCCACTGGCAATGAGCGAGCACAGACTCAAGTCTTATTGCGGCGTGAAGTTGGTACGGGGGGGAGGAGTAGTATCTGCTGATCAAGCAAATGTGCCTTGAGTTTCCGCCCAAAGGCACACCTACTAGCCGCTTCACGGACTGGAGGGGGAATATCATTCCAACACTTAGATGCCGCAAATTTGAAACTCCCGCGGAAAGTCGCCGTTCGATGCGCCGGTGTAAGAATTCTAAGCCTGTGCACGCCACTTAGGTAGGTATTAACGCATAGGTAGATATTACTTCGTAGGTAGGTACTTACTTTAGTGAAATGGCTCATCCCTTGAAGGTCATCTCACTTGAACAAAGCAGTACTCGAATATGAAGTGTGAATCCATTTGGAAACTCCTGCCGATTCCCTCTTAAACCTCAAAAAGCAGGTTGAACCCTTAATTAGAGATAATGCTGCTTCTGAAATTGTAACTTCAGTCTTTTCACCTGATGAAGATGCAGAGCAGGCTGAAGCTACTTTGTCTTATCTAGAATGAAAAATCTGTCAACATGGGCAGACATTTTCTTCCCTACTTCTTAAAGAGGTTGAGGCTTATCTTAATCACCTCTATTAATGACTGGAATGCATTGACACACACTCAGGGCCCATACTTGAGAAGTAGCTGCTCACATCACAATCGAAACTATCTTCTCTTGAAAAAAGATACGCCAACTCCATTCGATTGAGCTGACGCCTCATAGCCTACGGCTGCCAGACTATCGTAATCAAGCTCCCCAACCACATCAATGTCCTCAACGGAGAGCTCAGGTAAAACGCAAGACTCCTTCAGGCGACAAAACAACTCCCACCGCTCGGACCAGGTTACATCACGTTCACTAAGGTCAAGCAACTCATCTAGACACTCCAGAGTGTAGTAGGTGAGGTGGTCTAGCAAAGCAAGGGCATACTCACTGGGTTGGGTAGCGTATATGCGGTTCAGGCGGTAAAACAGGTAGTAGAAGGTAGTAAGTGAGCCAGCGCTTGGAAATCGAGCAGTTCTTCATGATAGCTCAGCATCCCCTCTAGTGCATTAAGAAGATTTTGCAGCCTACCAAATTTTGATGAGACGGTCTGAAACTCCTCCTCAATATCCCCATTGAAGGTCACCACTTCATGAGCTGGCAGGTCATTGCTCCATTGTTCCACCTACCAAACCAAGTCTTCGCCATCTGCCGCCCAGGTCCTTCCCCGTGCTAGCACCTCATATGTCAACTCATCCCAAGCTAGTTTATCAAAATCAATAGTCCGCTGTGCCATTGGTAAACTCCAAATAAACTTTGAATGTTCAATATTGTTGTATATATTATAGCAGTAATTACGTGTACAGGCCGTCGGAGGGGATTTTAAAAAGGAGAACGAGATGATTGTCCTTTCATAACTTAAATGTTTGAAAGTTACAATATTCACTTAAAATTAATTACAATGAAATGATCTCGATTGATCGACTAAACTAATGTCCTTTCGCTATCGCGATTGAAACGTAAAGGCGACGAGAAATTTGGTGACGGCTCCCACCAAGTAAATGAAAATGCACCATCAGGGTTTTTGGGTGGATATACCAAGATGGAACATAAACAAGGAATGTTTTGATGCTTACAGCAACAATACTTTTCGACTAACGTATAGAAAAGTAAACAAACAAACCATTGAATGGTTACCAAGTCAATATAAATTTGACATAGTTCTAATTACAGCCAGTGTAACGACTACCTACCTATTCACTTAGATTTTAGAACATTATAAACATCACATTAAATAAACTATTTCAATAAGCCTCCTTAATGTGCATATTAAAAACACACGGTAATACAATAAAACATAGAAAGGAAAGTGATATCAAGGAACAATTATAACAAAATAAAAAATCAACAAGCAATGCCTTAACCACGCATGCACAAATAGTGCTTTACTCTCGACAGAGCTTTCGTTGATTTGTCAGCGAGCTTTGAGTCAGTCGATAATTACTCCAACTCAATGTTCTATTGTTCTTCAATGCACTTCGTATATAGTGGTACCTGATGTTAATGTGTTTACTCCGACAATGGTATATTGAATCACCGGCAAGGCAAATCGCCCCCTGATTATCTACATGTAAAGATCATGCAAGCTGTTTAGGTAGACTGCCCCCTTCATAGATTACGCCAAACTTATATAGGTACTAACCTTCGCAGCTGGAAGTCACCACACATTTCTGTTCCTGTGACTTCCAAGACACGCATCCACATCCTAACATGAAAACATAGCCAGAATAAAAGCGTCTATCTATTAAACATCCACCCCAGTCAGCGTCTGAGTACCATGCAATGTTTTACCTGTCTTCGTAAACATTAGTCCGTGATTTCTCGTATGTTTTACGTATCCAAAACTGTTCATTAGGATAATCTAAACATTGGCTCAATGCCACGTGCCACGTGGTTGCCACAGTATTAGTAATATTCGGTCTTGTTCCAGTAGACAGATACATCCACTGACTTGAATAGTAGGGACAGGGCACGGAGCGCTTGAAAGTGTCGCTACAAAAACAGTACAAAATCGGGAAAATTGGACTGTTTGCAATCAGTCGCGCTTGGACGGTGACAGCCGATTGGCATATCGGCAGCAAAAACAAAAATGGTTACCTGCGACGTAAAAAGGTGTAAATCATACCCAAATCGCAAAACACAAAAACAGGGAGTGTCGTATCACAAGTAAATATTATATTATCAATTACTATTGGCTTTAAATTGATTATCTATAAAATATTGTTCTCGAAAAAATCCTCAAACGAAAATCAACCATTCGACTGACGTAACTTTGTAGCGACGCGCGACGTACAGTGAAACTGCCCGCTTCCTATATTTGAAAAACGATCCGATTTGGTTATTTTTCTATTCGTAATGTCAAGATTAATATTCGTAATGTCATTAGATTACTATTCGTAATGTCATTTGGTTACCCCCCCCCTAACTAATTCATAACTTTTTCTATGATTAGGTAGTTTATTACTTATAAATTAAAATCAAGATCTTAAATTCCAAGTCACGCTACTATTGTGTATCTGTGAGCTTACATCCTCTTTCATAATTTAACGGCAAAGACAAAAATTAATATGCCTATTTAATTATGTTTCAACTTTTTATTAATTAAACATGAGTTAATTGCGTGAGACCTCGCCCCTTAAGTAAAATTTTAGCTAGATATATTTTATTTCTACTCCTAATCACCGATTTAAAGTCACCGGGTATTTGAGAGTTATCCGTAGATCAACTTTCCTAATATTGTGTCTATACACCACAAATCGGAACGTGACCGACCGTGACGCCGTTAAAATTTTTCGTACTGTCTTGGTTCCGACGAATTCCGACAGGGGCGCTATTTTTCTTAGCCTCAAAATGGTAAGAAATTTAGTACGGGAAGGCCTAACCTTAGTATTTATATCGATGGATACATCAAACACCTTATTAATTCACGACATGGATACTGTTCATTTCTATTACATTTCTCGGGGGGTTTTGCAATTTTGGTTTTTGGGTCCATGGGAGTCGAAATCGAATTCGATTTTTCTATTCCAAATTTTACTAACAAATCGTCAATATATTTCTGTTGTGACCATCGATATAAATACTAAGGATAGGCCTTCCCGTACTAAATTTCTGACCATTTTGAGGCTAATAAAAATAGCGCCCCTGTCGGAATTCGTCGGAACCAAGACAGTACGAAAAATTGTAACGGCGTCACGGTCAGTCACGTTCCGATTTGTGGTGTATAGACACAATATTAGGAAAGTTGATCTACGGATAACTCTCAAATACCCGGTGACTTTTAATCGGTGATTAGGAGTAGAAATAAAATATATCTAGCTAAAATTTTACTTAAGGGGCGAGGTCTCACGCAATTACCTCATGTTTAATTAATAAAAAGTTGAAACATAATTAAATAGGCATATTAATTTTTGTCTTTGCCGTTAAATTATGAAAGAGGATGTAAGCTCACAGATACACAATAGTAGCGTGACTTGTAATTTAAGATCTTGATTTTGATTTATAAGTAATAAACTACCTAATCATAGAAAAAGTTATGAAAATTGGTACCTGATATCACTGATTAAGTCTTTAATGCACCATTTCAGAATTAAGACAGAAAATGATAATCATATCAGAATTGTGTGGACTAAACTATCAGATGACAGATTTCGTTGGCTCGTTTTCATATAATAAAGATGACTTTTGAAACACGAGCAGGGAGGACTAAGTAATAATAATAAGTCTTAAGTGTTTTTCTTTTAAGTTTGATATTTGGTGAATTATTTTTTGTTTTAATGAGGGTATATACTTAAGGGTTTAGTTACAAATAAATGTGTAATATATAATAAATTGTACAAATGAAAGCCATGTTTTATTTAAATTATTCCATAGATAATAATTTTATTGTCACAATAATACCTACTATAATGGTATACCTGGTATGGAACCGCTGGATTTCAGACTCCATTTTACGTGAAATAGTGCTAGCCCGTCGCCGCAACAGAATAATATAAGGATAAATAATCTAACCGGATGTCCTAACGGTGATGGAAAACATCGTGAGGAAATCTTCATTACTCCGGCTTTATTACATTAGCTGCGGCGATGGGCTTGCCCACTGACACGCAAGATGGAGTATTAAATCACTAGCTAAGTGGGCACAGACCGGCACAGTTGTGCCTCTGCCACCTCGTATGGGAAAAGGCGTGACGCTTTGTTATGTTATGTGTTGTTTTATCACTCCATAGCTGGGCTATGCCCAACTAACCCCCTGTCATCATAACTGGCTAAAAGTGAGCACATTTTCAGACTAAAAGTGAGCACATTGACTCTGTCACCCAGAATGGGAAACCGCGGATATTGTACCATGTATTTCAACGTAAATACGACGAAACGTAATTAATTACATTTCTAAATTAAAACGAAAACAGTGAAATACAAACTCTAACTGACTGAAAAAGACAATAACAAATGACATTACGAATAGTAATCTAATGACATTACGAATATTAATCTTGACATTACGAATAGAAAAATAACCAAATCGGATCGTTTTTCAAATATAGGAAGCGGGCAGTTTCACTGTGCGTCGCGCGTCGCTACAAAGTTACGTCAGTCGAATGGTTGATTTTCGTTTGAGGATTTTTTAGAGAACAATATTTTATAGATAATCAATTTAAAGCCAATAGTAATTGAAAATATAATGCTTACTTGTGATACGACACTCCCTGTTTTTGTGTTTTGCGATTTGGGTATGAATTACACCTTTTTACGTCGCAGGTCACCATTTTTGTTTTTGCTGCCGATATGTCAATCGGCTGTCACCGTCCAAGCGCGACTGATTGCAAACAGTCCAATTTTCCCGATTTTGTACTGTTTTTGTAGCGACACTTTTAAGCGCTCCGTGCCCTGTACCTACTATTCAAGTCTGTGGTTGTGACAGTTTTATACCCTTGTCACATTTGTCAAACTCTATGCCTAGCATATTTTTCACGATCTTTCAGTTCAAACTTGGCGGCCAGTTCCTTTTTTAAAGTTTCTATGTTTTCACCTCTTTGCGACGCGACTAGAATGTCAATGATATAACCTAATTTACCTAATACAAAAATTTCTCTTTAAAAAAAGACACGGCTCATTTAATGAGACTTCAATATCCATTCTCTTCAGCTGCTCATCCAGTCTAATGTTCCACTGGCAACCAGATTGTTTAAGGCCATAGAGCGATCTTTTTAGTCGACACACGTCCCCCCAGCCTTCAAATTGCGGCAGCGGGAGCGGATCTGGACCCAGTTCCGCCGGCCCTTCGCTTGAGTTCCACCCTCACCGAGCCACACTTGTAGCAGATTTTCATCTGCCTTTTTTCCAGCTCCGGGATATCCGACTCGGGGCTTCGGAATACCATGATGGCACCCGGAAGCTCCGAGTCGGTTTTTTTAAGCTCTCCCTTTAGTATATTATTTTGTCTTTTAAAATATTAGAAAGACCGTGGTATTTTTGAAGTCACCGCCAAATGCGTTTGTAGTAACATACGTGTGGGTAGGTGCTAAATAATAAACCAGTTCTTGTCCGGATGCCTTGTGTTTCACTTCATGGTGAAAGCGGTGCGTGAAATTGATAGATATTATATGATCAAAAGTCGTTTTAGTGTCAACAAAACGTTAAAATCAATCAAGCAACTGATAATACGTGTTATAAACAATGGAGCACGCACGTCCGCCAGCAGAACCAGTCCTGCAAGGTAGCCCCGCGAGTCGCACCGACTCGTGGCGAAAAGGGCTGAAGCAGTTTCAGGTGTTTTTAAAGGTGTTTACAAAGAGCCGAGTGACGTTCGAGCGAGTTACGGCTACCGAATCATTATCATCACTTATTCCAAGTGATGATAATGATTCGGTACCGTCTTAAGACGGTAATTTTTCAAAATTAGCCTAGGTATTCTGAAAAATAAACTTAAGTTTAGTCGGCTAATGTCAACCATATTTTCTCACCCATCTTTAGCCTCAACAGCGTCGAGGCTAAACTGCAGTTTAGCCGTTGAAATCATTTATCGCAATGAACATAATTTCGGACATTAGCCGAGCCTCGAAATTAATCTTAAGACTAGCCGGCTAAACTTAAGTTTAGCTTCACACCTAGCTTTAGCCGTAACATATACACAGATGACGTTATGGTTTGTGGTTCCGTGCAGCAAATGTTGGCTCACCTTTAGCGGATGACCTACTCGCTGGGGCGTCCAAACTTTTTTAGCATCATGTTGGGGTCATTTGATTATCTTCCTGAAAGTTTCAGGGTGCGGAATTTAATAGTTTTTAAGATATGATTTTTTGAAAATCTGAAAATACTTTGTAAAATGATGTAACGCAACGCAAATAATATGTTTAAATCTTGTCTGTGGTCAAAATACATTACCTACATTTCGTTGTACGCATATTTGAAAAGATGAGAATTCTCTAAAAAAAAGGAGGAAATGTGGAATATTTTTTTAATAATGCCTATTTTAATAAAAACGTTCATTTAACTTGCAATTTATGTTTGTTTATTTATTTTACGTCAATAAAAGTTAATTTAGTATTTCTTTCGTAAATTATCACTTTTGATAATAAAAGAGTTGTCATTTTTGTTTAAAACGGAACGCATTTTTGGGGCGTTTTGCCGCGTTTTTGGTTGGGCGGCAAAGTAATAGTCCCTTTTCTAGTAGTTTCGCGAATGTTCTATTTTCTTGTTCTCTCGATATTTACAAGCAAAAACAACTGGCTAGACTAGGTTATTGAGGCTACTTTTCAATCGGGTTAAAGGTTATGTTAGAACGTTGAAGAAGCTAAACCGGAGCGGAGCGGAGCGTATGCAAACAAAAACTATTGGCTAGAGTAGGTTATTGTGGCTACTTTTCAATCGGGTTATAGGTTATGTTAGAACGTTGAAGAAGCTAAACCGGAGCGGAGCGGAGCGGAGTGTATGCAAACAAAAACGATTGGCTAGAGTAGGTTATTGTGGCTACTTTTCATGTAAATTTTGATGATAGCATTATGGAGCATTTGTGGAGGAGAAAGGTGCCGAGGCAGAAAAATGACCATGGTTCCATACCCGCAGGGTGCCATACCGACCCTACTACAAAGCCTCCGCTGAACCTTTGTCCGTCTGTTCGTCACCGGGCTGTGTGTTCATGCATGAACCGTAATACTCAGCTAGAAAGTTGACATTTCCACAGAATTAGTATTTCTGTTGCCGCTACAGCAATAAATAATGAACATCACTAGATTTTATAAATTTAAGGGTATTAGTTATTCCGGTCGTTATTACAAAAATAACGCGATTTTTTTAAATAATGAAAAACCCCGCTGTTGCTTTTTTTATTTTTTACTTTATTACTGTAGATACTTACAAAAACTTAGCAAATGTAATTTTTTGTCTCTTCTCTACATTGGACCACTGTGGGAGAAGAAGGGCGTAGAAACTCCCAAGATTGATTTTTTGATCTCTTTAAAATAGGTTGTGCTTAACTATTACAAATATGAAAAATTTAGTTATTATGAATAATAAGCAGGAATAAATAATTACAAAATTATTTACAGCAAGGAATTAAAAAGACTGCTTTCAAATAGTGAAGTTTTTGCGATACGTTGCCGCTCCACCATTGTACAATGGAATATTAAGTTGACAAGGCCGTGTTCGAATGATAACTACAATACGATTAAAATCAGTTAAAGATTCGGTTTCTCTCGGATATCTTCGCCTAAATCCGATCTCTCTCTCTCTCTCTCTCTCTCTCTCTCTCTCTCTCTCTAGTGAGAGATGAGGGATACACGACATTTTCCGAGGTTGGCCGAATCGTTAACTGATTTTAATCGTATTGTACTGTGCCAGCCATCCCTTATCATCACGGACTAAAGTATCGTCGAGATAAGTTATTGGCTTACACAGAAAATCGACATGACGTACCGGTTTCGGTGCATGATGATTATCGAGGACGATTTATATATAAGAAGAGTTATTTGTTAAATAAAACTAGACTGTAACTGAGCATATTCCAAGCCTTTTATTCCGTCTCCCGTAGGTTGCCACAACGTTGGCAAAGTGGTGACCCCGACTTTTGAATATCAAGCAACCTTCGGTTAAGCAGCAGCATGTCGTCGCCTGTGAAACAGAACCCGTGTGCAGCTACCCTAGAAGTGCAAGCAATCAGCACTTCGTCTAAAATCGCAGACTTCTGGAAGGACAAGCCCCGGTTATGGTTCGCAAATTTTGAAGCAGTAACCACTCCCCAGAAGTTAGGTGACGAATCCAAATTCCACTTAGTCCTTACCAAACTAGCCAAAGGGGAAATCGAACAAGCCAGTGACATAGTGGTTTCCTTATCAGACAGCGGAAAGTACCAGAAGTTAAAAGACAGATTGATTTCGACATATGAAGAATCCCCGCATCGCAAATTCCAGAGATTATTCACGGACACCGACCTCGGAGACAGAAAACCGTCACAGTTATTAAGAAAAATCAAGGAGCTTGGGGAAGGTCAAATCAACGACGAAACTGCAAAAATGTTTTGGCTAAAACAATTACCGACCTCCTTAACCTCAATACTTTCGGCAAATAAAGAGAAAGGAATTGACGATTTAGCCCAGATGGCCGACAATATTAACGAAGCCTCGAGCTTCGATCAAGTTGCTGCGCCAAGCAGGGTCGACGACCCAGTAACGCAACTAACTGCTGAGCTAGCGAAAGTAAAGATTGAGTTAGCTGCAATTCATAATAACAACAATCGTCGGCAGTTTTATCGCAGTAAGCCATTCTCAAGTTCACGGTCAGGAAGCCCGTTTCCATTCCGGAGAAACTCGAAGTTATGCTTTTATCATTCACGTTTTGGCAAGAGATCTTTCAAGTGCGAGGCTCCGTGTTCCTGGAAGCAACAGGGAAACTAAAGCGGGCATGCACTGAGGCGGAGCTGTGTGCTTTTTCACAATTTCATCGCCTATTTATCACAGACAAGAAGACTGGAGAAAAATATTTGATCGATACTGGCGCGAAAATATCTGTACTTAAACGCAAACTGAAGCATTCCGGGAAAACAGATTACTCATTACATGCTGCCAACGGTTCAAAGATCAGCACATATGGAGAACGATGTTGTGCCCTTGATCTCGGGCTTCGAAGAACTTTTAAATGGAACTTCGTGATCGCCGATGTCAATACCTCTATCATTGAAGCAGATTTTCTGGAGCATCATGATTTATGGGTTGATTGACGCAGAAAAAGGTTGATTGACAACACTACCAAACTATCATTCCGAGTCCCGGTGGGGGCAAATGTTTGTTTGTTGAGAACGGATGTTTGTACCCTAGTCATGGTTGTTTATCTATCTAAGTATAATATTTCTCTATATAAGTATATAATTATATCGTTGTCTAGTACCCAAGATACAGGGAATCCTAGTTTGGGGCTAGATCAATGTGTGTAAAAGGTGTCCAAGGTATTATTGTTATTGTTATTGTATCATCCAGAGGTAGAACCATAATAGCAAACCAAGCCACTGTCAGTACCATTGATGGGAGTCTTGTTATCGCAGACTTACTTCGGAGGTATCAGCGCATCACCGTACCCACATCTTTGAAGATTAGTCCCAAGCACAACGTTTAACATTTCATAGAGACGCAAGGCCCTCCGGTCGCTTGTAGAGCCAGGCCTCTCCCTCCAGAAAGGTACAGGACGGCTCAAAAGGATTTCCAGGACATGATGGATATGGGAATATGTCGACCGTCAAACAGTTCATGGGCCAGTCCTTTGCATATGGTGAAGAAGAAAAATGGTGAATGGAGACCATGTGGAGATTATAGAGCCCTGAACAATATAACAGTCCCTGACCGGTATCCACTCCCACGGTTACTAGATTTCACTTACATTCTCGAGGGGAAACGCATTTTTAGCAAAATCGATATCCGGAAAGCATATCATTGCATACCAATGGCTCCAGAAGATATTTCCAAAACAGCCATCATCACCCCTTCGGTCTTTTCGAATTTCCGAGAATGACATTTCGACTTCGGAACGCCGGTCAGACTTTTCAACGATTTACGGACTCAATATTCAGACATCAGATATCTTCACAACGCGGCGGAGCATCTAATCAAGAGCCAAAGGATGAAAACATATCAGATTTCACATTTTGTTTCGTCGACGACATCCTTTGTGCATCAGAAAATGAAGAGCAGCATTGCAAACATTTGGAGATAATTTTCAAGAAATAAGATGAACATGGTCTTACAATGAATCTGGAAAAATGCGAATTCATGAAGAAGGAAATAGATTTTTTGGGATATCATGTATCCTGTAACGGGATTTCCCCCACTCAAGAAAAACTTGAGGCTATAACCAACTTTCCTAAACCAGAAAAGGTGAATATGTTGCGAAGATTTTTGGGTATGGTTAATTTCTATAGAAGCAGCATCCCAAAAGCGGCATTTTATCAAGCAGAGTTGAACAAATATTTACATGGCAGCAAGAGGAACGATAAGAGTGTAATTAAATGGACCAAGACAGGGGAAGAGTCTTTCGAAAAATGCAAGGAGCTTATGAAAAATTTAGCAAGTTGCGGGATTGCGCTGGCAACACTGGCGAATAGGTTGTAAACAAAAGATTAGATACATTTTATTGATTTAAAAATACTTTAATACAATTTTCCAAGTTTATCGCATTTGTTATACGTATTAATTAATTGTATTTTGTGTTAACTGGTGCATAAGTGTATAAAATTCTAATAGTTATCCTATTTTGTGTATTTAAAAAACGTAACGTTGACGGTTGAGTATTTTATTTGAAATAATTTATATATATAATTAACGATATTTTCAATATAACTAATTACTTAGGCACGTAAATTGATTTGGAATTACTTTGTTTTTTGTTGAATAGCTTATTTTATTTGCACATTTCGTTAATCATAACCTCAATTTAAGCGACTGCTTATCAGCTGTGCTACAGCCGTGCTTTAATCTTGCTTTTTACTGTTGTTTTTATTTTGTTTAAAATGACAACAACCAGAAGTGAGGCAGCCCGTCAACTAGAAGATAACTTAAAATTAGCTTTATATGAATTAAAACAGTGTAAGGTAACCAATGAGCAGTTGCTTACTGAAAGGGATGAAAGTGAGAAGAGTGTTGCTTATTGTTAATAAGAACTTAAAATTAAAAAGTGAGATGGCAGAGTTCCACAACAAGTTCTTTGATGTGACGGGAGATAGGGATCGGCTTCAGCACCTGGTAGATGGCTTCGACCGGAGTGGCAGTGCGTTCGAAGATGCCCTGAGGCGTATTGCTGTCCTGGAGAAGGAGCTTCGCGACGCACGTAACGAAATTTCTGCACTACAAACTGCAAACGATAGCCTCAGGTCGGGGCAGACCCAGTCACTCTTTGAGGAGCTGATCACTCCACCTGTAGCTTCTGTTATCTCACCCATAGATCAAAATTCAACTGTGACAATTGATCTCACGTGTGATAGTCCTAATAGATCGCAATCAGTAACCACTATGAGCTGTAGTAAAAATAAATTAAAGAAATATGTTAAACTGAATAATTATATAAAAAAAAACACAAAAACTAGCTAATAGAAATAAAATATTTTGTAAAAATGTAAATTGTAGCAAGGAACGTGTCGAATTAATTAACAAAATCGATGATTGTAGATTATGTTTGGAAAAAACTACAGAAAAGTACGAATGTGACACACGGCGACTCCAGTCAGATATGCATATTTTAAACTCATCATTACAAAGTATTACACGTAAATATGAGTCAGCACAATATGAAATTAAGGAACATGTGTCGGCTATGAATAGTTTGTTGGAGACGTGTAAGTATAATTATGACACTTTCATATCTTTGACCGACAATCACATCTGTGATTGTAAACAAGCTCCAGCGGACTGTTCCGTGCCGACCGTGTGTCCCGCCGAGCAGCCGGCCGAACAGCTGATACTGACCCAGGCCCCGCCGTCAGTCGACTTGAGTACTAATAGTGTTATCAATAACGCCTCCTTCTCTCGGACAAAGGATAGGTATATAATGTACAGCGATGAACTTGGAAAAAATATGGGTTTACAACTTAGTCAGCGCGTGGGCCAGGCAATATTAAATAACTGTATGCCTGGCGCCACATATTCACAAATATTAAACAAAGTGTTGTCATCGCAGTTTTTAGAACCAACCACCCTAATTATTTTAATTGGTAGAAGGGAAAATGTATCTAAAAAACTAATTACTAAATACTTTTCCAAATTAAATTCTTTACAAAATGTAGATAGAATAATCTTGTTTGCGTTTCCCTTCAGCCAATCTTTATCACAACATGAAAATCATACAAGACATGATTATAATACATTTATACACACATTGACATGTCGTCATACTGAAAAATTTCATTTCATAGACACCAATATTTGTATTGGAAAATATTTTTATTTGACTAAGGATAGGTTAGGATTTGACTAAGGATAGGATTTTATTTTGAACTCAGTCAAGTTTTTGACTAATGAAACGCCTGCTTCTATGGAGCAGTGTATTAATAATGACATGTACTCCTTGGAATCTGTTCCAAGCTCTTTAAATTAACCCATAGGACAACAGAGAGTAACTCTGGCAGTAATATTAATATTTGTATAAATATACCTTCATCTTGCCCATTAAATCAAGTTACTAGTAATGAAAAATGTAAAAGTAAGAATATTTTAAACGTGGTTCATCAAAATATACAGGGCATGTTAAGTAAAGAACTGGAAATTGAGTTATTCATGAACTGTAATAATATTGATATTTTATGTATAACAGAGCACTTTTTAAAGAGTTATCAGTTCATGTTCAACTTTAATAACCACCACGTTGCTAGTTCGTTCAACAGAAAAACAGCTGATCGCGGTGGCTCCTTAATACTTGTAAATAATAGTTTTAAATATAAGGAACGAGTTGACATAGTGAGCCTGTCTGTTAAGCGTACCATGGAAATAGCCTGTATTGAACTTGAACAATTTATTGTAATGAGCGTATACAGACCACCAGATTCATCCTTTGATTTATTCGAAAAGAAAATAGATGAAGTGTTGATTAAAATCAGCGATAAAAACAAATTTGTTATTATTTGTGGTGATTTTAATGTTAATCTGTTAGAGGATAATAATATTTGTACTAGATTAAAATCTTTATTTTTATGTCACAACATGAACTATCTGTTTTTGGAGCCTACTAGAATTACTGCAACATCTGCTACCTGCATTGACAATATATTTATTAACATTACGCCCATTTTCAAATCGGTCATCAATAAATTAACCTCTGATCACTCTGGTCAGATAGGTATATTCAATATTAAAATAAAAAAGGACCAAAAAGAGGATATTAAATGTGTGCCCGTTAGTGACACTCGGCTTGAACACTACAGGAATAATATTTTAGATAAACTATGGGAAATACCATACAGTGACGATCCAAATTTGTTGTACAACTCAGTATTTAACCTTGTCAAAAATGAATATGATACGGTATTTAAATCAAAAACTATAAAAGTTAATAACACAGCTTTGTTTAGTGATTGGGCGACAGTTGGAATTCATAGGAGCAGACGAAGATTATATGAACTCTATGAAGAGAAATCATATAACAAAAATACGGCCTTTCTAGATTATGTTCGTAGTTATTCAAAAATGTTTAAACGCGTTTGTGCCGTAGCTAAATCTAATTTCATTAAAAACAAAATTGAATCTAGTAGCAATGTAATGAAAACGACTTGGCAAATTATAAACAGAGAGACTGGAAAGGCCAAAGCTACACATAATAACTTCAAGCTTAAGATAGATAATCAATTGCTAAGTACAGACCTAGAAGTAGCAAAAGCTTTCGAAAATTTCTTTACGGACATTCCAGTTTCAACAACCAAGTCTTTAAATTCATCTCCCGCTGCTGCAGAATCTATACTTAAACAAAACTTTGAGGAATGTAAAACAGATTTTAAATTTAGGCACGTAAATAATGAAGACATTGTAAAAACGTTTAAATCCCTGGAAATGAAAAAGACAGCTGACGCCCATGGTCTATCAGTAAAAATTATTAGTTCCATTGTAGATTGTATTGCACCTCACCTTTGTTGTATATTTAATCAATGTATAGATAATGGTGTGTTTCCTGACTTGATGAAACTAAGTAAAGTTATACCTTTATTCAAAGCTGGTATTACATCAGACCCCACCAATTTTAGACACATATCGATACTACCAACGCTTAGCAAAATATTTGAAAAACTCATACTTAATCAATTGCAAAGTCATTTTTATCTCAATAATTTAATTCATATTGCTCAGTTTGGTTTCACAAAGGGTCGTTCAACAGCCGATGCTGGTGTTGAACTAATCGACAATATTTTTGATACCTGGGAAGACGCAATGGATGCAATAGGTGTCTTCTGCGATCTATCCAAGGCTTTTGATTGCGTCCATCATGACACTCTTGTCAGGAAGTTACGCCATTATGGTGTAAAAGATCAGGCACTTGGCCTTCTGGAGTCATATCTAACAGATAGGGTTCAGATTGTCGATGTTAATGGGAAAAGATCACCTGGGTCTTCAATAAGTATGGGCGTACCGCAAGGTTCAATTCTTGGTCCTTTCTTGTTTTTAGTATATATTAATGATTTACCTTACCTTGTTAAAGCAAAACATGGGTTAGTATTGTTTGCCGATGATACTTCTTTGATATTTAAAGTTAAAAGACAGCAATCAAATTATGACGCGGTAAACAATGCTATCTCTAGTATAGTGAACTGGTTTACTGTTAACAATTTATTACTTAATGAAAAGAAAACTAAATGTATTAAATTCTTGTTACCCAATGTGAACCCGGTAACTACAGACATATTTATAAAAGGACAGAGATTGGACCTTGTGCAGTCGACTGTCTTTTTGGGCATTACTTTAGACGCCAAACTACAATGGGATCTTCATATAAATAAATTGTCGAACAGACTGAGTTCAGCAGCGTTCGCAGTTAAAAAAATTAAAGCTCTTACCGACGTAGACACCGCTAGACTAGTCTACTTTAGTTACTTTCATAGTCTAATGACCTATGGTATTTTATTGTGGGGTCACGCTGCGAATGCTAATAGTATATTTATTCTGCAGAAACGGGCTGTTCGTGCAATTTATAGATTAGGGCCTAGAGTGTCACTGAGGGAAACGTTTAAAGAAATCAATATTCTGACATTTGTGTCTCAATATATCTATGACAATCTTGTGTATGTAAAAAGAAATATAACTAATTTTCAGAAGTACAGTGATATACACAATTTTAATACTAGAAATAAAGACAAGTTGGTTGCTTATGTAAGCCGACTACATAAAATTAGTAATTCTTTTAAAGGCAATTGTATACGCTATTACAATAAGGTCCCTACTGATATTAAAAACTTACCTTTAGACAAGTTTAAAATAATAATAAAACAGAAATTGTATAAAAAAAGGTTACTATAGGATATCTAATTACTTAGAGGACAGATGTCCATGGGAATAGATTGTTTGAGTAACAGGCTGTTTCGATACATAATTAGCATTCATTTTGTAATTTGACAATATTTTATTTAAAAAAGGAAACGCAAAAGATGCTACACAGATTCCGCCATTGTGTTAGTGAACTCACCCAAAAAAATGTAATGACGGATCTAAGTGATGTAACAACATCCTATGGAAATAAATGATTTTTGATTTTGATTTGATTTTAAGTTTATCTCACCCTGCTAATAATGCATCCATCTCGCTTATGACTGATGCTAGCAATGACTGCGTGGGCGCCGTTTTGCAACAAAAGGAGGATGGTGAATGGAAACCCCTCGGATTTTTTTCAAAAAACCTGACACAGACGCAGCAGAAATATTCTACGTATGATCGAGAGCTTTCGGATATCTACCTAGCTGTGAAGCATTTCCAAAGACTCGTGATAGGACGAGATTTTACTATCTACACAGACCATAAACCAATCACTTTCGCATTTTCCAAAAAAACAGATATTGATGACCCACCTCGGAGAATTCGTCAACTAGACTACATATCACAGTATAGCACAGACATAAGGCATATTAGCGGATCAGACAACGTGGTTGCAGATGCCTTATCAAGGGTGATCGAGGAGATAATCACTCCTCCAGAAATTGACTTCGAGGAAATGGTCGAATTTCAACGCACGTATGCAAATCTTAAAGAGCTTTTCAATAAATCAAATCTGACATTATCCAAGTTTAGTGTGCCCGGCAGTAATTCCCAGCTATATTGCGATACCTCAACCGGGCAACTGAGACCGTATGTTCCTGCAGTATTTCGGAAGAAATTTTTCGACGCGATTCATGGTTTGAGTCATCCAGGAAAACGAACCACACGAAAAATGATTTCAAAAAGATTTGTTTGGGATAACATGAACAAAGAAATAAACGAGTGGTGTAAAACATGCCTATCATGCCAGAAATGCAAGGTTATTAGGCACACTATTTCACCTATCGGCACATTCATGCCCGCTCAGCGTTTTGAGCACGTGCATATAGATATCGTCGGCCCCCTACCTACAAGCCAAGGTTACAGATTTCTGCTGACTATGATTGACCGTTGCTCTTCTTGGCCTGAGGAATTTCCCTTGAAGGAGATTACTGCGGAAAAAGTCGCTTCATGTTTATTCCAAGGGTGGATCTGCAGATTTGGCCCCCCTCTCCGGCTTTCCTCGGACCGTGGAAAACAGTTCGAATCTGAGCTTATTAAATCCTTGGCGAGGTTAATGGGAACGGAAAAATTACGAACAACAGCCTACCACCCGCAATCCAATGTAATGGTGGAGAGATGGGATCGTTCGCTGAAGGGGTCTCTCATGGCAAGGAACAGAGTAAGGAAAATTGGGTAAAAGAATTACCAATCGTCCTTCTTGGCCTAAGAAGTTGTTTACGAGACGACACGGGTTTGAGCGCCGCGGAAATGGTTTATGGAGAAACAATAAGGCTTCCCGGGGAATTCTTTGGTGATTCTGGCTTGCGATCAACGTATCACGACTACGTGCAAGATTTGAAACAACGAATATCAAAAAACTGCTTCGGAACGGAGCAGTTTTCGGAACGGAGAGAGAATCACCAAAACAAGTATTTCGTCCACCCCGAGTTAAGCTCCTGCTCTCACGTTTTCATCAAGAGAGAAGGTGTCGCCAAAGGTCTGATTCCTCCTTATGAAGGGCCTTACAAAGTTCTATGACGAACGGCGAAATATTTGGTCATCAACAAGAACAACACCGTTGACACATTTTCAATTGATAGATTAAAGCCAGCTTTCCTACCAGCAGATCAGCCGAGTTCCATCACGTTCCCGCAACCAACGAGCAAAGCGGAAGACTCAGTTGTCGAGTCAGCACGACCAACAACGTCCAAGTTTGGTCGAAAGTACAAACAAACGTTGAGATTCCAACTTTGATGACGGCACTCGTTTGGTATAAATAGCGAATTGGTAAATCGTTGGCCAACCGTTTTTTTAACGAAAGAGTTGGCGCCGCACTCCGGAAGAGGGGGATTACCTCAGCCTGGCTAGTCGCAATGTAAAGTATTATTTAATTTAAATATTTTCGTGCTTTGTTTTTTTTTTAATTTTTCCATTTATCGTAATTTACTTACTATTGCTTTTTTGTAAGGGGGGGAGTATCTGTGCCAGCCATCCCTTATCATCACGGACTAGAGTATCGTCGAGATAAGTTATTGGCTGACACAGAAAATCGACATCACGTACCGGTTTCGGTACATGATGATTATCGAGGACGATTTATATATAAGTAGATTTATTTGTTAAATAAAACTAGACTGTAACTGAGCATATTCCAAGCCTTTTATTCCGTCTCCCGTTGCCACAACGTTGGCAAATGTACCTACACTTGCTCAAACGGCTAGGTTGTGTGAAAACTTTTGCCGCCGCTAAACTGGTAATAAAATATATACCTACATTATGTTAGTACCTATACTCGTAGGCCAATAAGTTATTGCGGTACAGTGTTAGTGAATTTGGATCATTTTTTTTTTATTTCTATTGGTACTTACATTTCCTTTTTTTGGGGTACACTAAAGAATGTTAAATCAAATTAACGGAATGTCGCTGTGTGTGTGCGGCCGCGTTCGCTCTTTTGTCTGAAGTGAACCTCGTGTGGCTCCGCTGATGATTGAGTCAGTTTTGTTTTTCGTAAAAGATTGGCCGTTAAAGACTATTTTAGATCTCTTCTAGAGATTAGAGGAGTAGACATTGTATTTAAGTAGATAGCATCTCACTATGAACAAAATAACAATAATTTTAGATAGTAATTCTGACAGTCCTAAGCCTGGGTAAAGTATGAAGGGAAGTTTATTTGATAGTTAAAATGTTACTAATAACAATAGCTAACAGCAATGTCACAAATTATTACATAACAGCAACACACATTGCTACAACATGCGAATGTAATTTTCATTAACAATAAAGTATAATCGAAAAGTAGTTTTCAAAAACGGTTTTTATAAAATAACTCAGAGGTTATTTGCATTTTTTTTATCCGTTATTCCTACCTCTAGTCTCCATACCAAAGACGTGTTTTAAATATCCGTGCCCCTGCAAATTACGAAACTGCAATCTGTAGGGACTGATATCAAAACCAAGTACGGGCATATTTTTTGGTTTTGTTCCATTATTTTTAGTCCTTAACCTCTAGAATACCACCGGCGTTAGCTAATCCCGTTTTACGTGATAGGTTTTAAATTTTATTACCATGGCATAAGGTTCAAAATCGCGACCCGTCCCAACTACCCTCTATTTTTGAGAGGTTAAGTTTTCATTTACGATGGTACGGAGCCCTTGGTGAGTGAGTCCAACCCGCACTTGACAGAGTTTCATTATTCGTGACAGAGGGCCCTTCATAGCAGCTATCCTCACGATGACTTGTGTTGTTTGCTCGTTTCGACAGTTTATTCTTGTAAAGTTCAATAAAACTTACCTATAGCAAGTGCTTGTTCGCTCGCTTCCACAAATTGGCCTCCTGTTGCAGGCTATTACATAAATGTTTTATGTCGCTGCGTGGCACAGGGGGTGTTCGATTCAGAATCGATACTCGATCGATGGTTTCGGAACGGCCATTTTGAATTTGACGGAGCTGCCAACCTAGCTTTTTTTTGACAACTGACAGACGAAAAGCCCCCGCAATGTGACGCGTATTGATTTGGGCATTGAAATTAAATCGTAAGCCATCTGGAATTGTATTCGGGCTCCCCTCAGGATTGTCTTATAGCTGAGTGTATTGTGGTTCTCCGAACCAGATAAAGTTCGTATTTACGTAATATAACCTGTGTTGGAACTGTGCGCGTCGAAGCTGGCCTGCCAGCCATACCTGGTTGGCTGAAGAACCTGTCTACCAAGAAGAGCCTAGGGTGCAGTTTGACGGGAACGAAGCACAGACCAGGTCAGATAGAATCTATTTACTTTAGCTCGGTGAATCGCCGACGTTCTTGCTTCTTGGCATCCGATCGCTACGCTACCTCGTAGCTATGGGCCCCTGCGAGGTCATTGGGTGCCGAGAGGCCTGAACAGGGGGCAATAGCAACTTTTATTGTTCGCTAAAGCTGCTTTGGCCACATAGCGGCATGAAAGTGGTGCAGCAGCCGTAGCATGCCAAAAGTCGTGCGCGTGATATTATATCTACCGCGCGCGTGTTTTGAGTCGCCAGATGCGAGCATGCCAATGGTTGCGACTCGCCACCCGTGCGCGACGCATCTTTTTATCAAATCGTCTCCGATTCGGTGAGTGCGACTTGCAAGCTGTGTTGCCATTGCGGAAGTCAACTCAAATTTATTACTGGCAATACTGAATCGGTGTAATGGATTCAACGGACAGCACTAGCTTTCTGCTGTCTGTGGCCTGTGATATGGTCTATGACATGTGACATTTACAGAAAGTCGAGGGATATCCCCCAGGGCCCCGAGGCGCCTGGTCTTCTTGAAGCGAATCTTTTAGGTATCGGACCATTCCCCTCGCTCACTTTATAATTCTCTAAAAATTCATTTTCGGGCAAAGCAAAGACGTCAGCATTCTGGCGTATATAGAAAGAAAGAAAGAAACATTTATTCACAAACACACAGGACACGCATATTAAACAAAAAATAAACAAAACAAAAAACATATAACAAGTGTGTCTCTGCGGCAGTGAACCGGACACTGGCTCAGCATTATGCTGAGATGTCAGACACCTACAGCGCTGATTTTCAGCCAGCACCGTCGGTGACTCACGGAAACGTCATACCAAAAGAATATATATCTATAAACTACCTAGATTTTTGGGACAGGCGAAAGAGAAATAAACATAAATACAAAGTGACATAATAATGTAAACACTACCTAGATGCAGCTTCATTAATATAATATTTACAGTAAGAATTACAAACAAAACTAGATAAAAAAAAGAAATGCAATTGGCATATTTATTGCTGTCACAGTGCTGGGGATTAGGATGTTTTCTGGAGCGTCAACAAATAGCCTTTAAGCATACGCCTAAAGGTGTATCTGCTAAGCGCCCCTTGGATAGGAGGAGGGATATCATTCCAGCACTTAGACGCTGCAAATTTGAAACTACCTCTGAAAGCAGCGGTTCGGTGCATAGGTATAATGGGCATTGCCTTGAACCTGCGCACACTTTTGGACCAAACCAGTTTATTAAAAAGGTAGGTGGGGGTTTTGTGTCTTACCACCCCGAACAGCAAAGTGGCCAAGTGCAGGCGCCGGCGTGCAGGCATGTTAAGCAAGTTAGCGGCGTTTAAGTAGGGAGTGATGTGGGACCGGGGAGGGACTCTGAAACAAAAACGAGCACATGCGTTCTGCACTCGTTGTATGAGCCTCTTGGAACGACCAGTAATGCACCCATCATACACGACATTACAATAGTTTAACCTAGATAATATAAATGATTCACATAGGTCAACACGCAAATCGACACTAAGGTAATCTCGTATATTATATAGAACTTTGAGGCGATAGAAGCAGTTACTCACAACATTTAGTATGTGGTTCTCAAAGCGCAAATTCCCGTCCATTAAAAGGCCGAGGTTGGTTGCTTCTACCACCCGTTCGATTGGTTCGCCCATGACGGCGACATTCCCGGAAGTCAGAGCTTCAAGGGTATTACGGATTTGATGTTTTGACCCAAAAACGACATATTTCGACTTGCCAGGATTAAGAACTAAACAGCTTTTGTCCGACCAAGAGGAAATACGGTCTAGGTCAGCATTTATCTTGTTTATGGCAGCAGATGTGTCTGACGGCACGCTAGAAAAGTAAAGTTGCACGTCGTCCGCGTACAGGTGATACTTGCAGCTCTCCATACTGTTAGTGATATCAGCGCTATACAGTATAAAGAGCAGAGGCCCGAGTATCGAACCCTGCGGTACTCCTCTTGTCACAGGACAAACAGAGGACCGCAGAGCACTACCATCCACCCTACGCAATGCAACTGCCTGCGCACGGCCAGACAAATAGCTACTGAACCATTTTGTAGCAGTGACATCAAACCCGTAATAAGACATCTTGGATAATAGTAGGGGTATGCTAATACAGTCGAAGGCCCTGGAGAAATCTAAAAGCACTAAAAAAGTACTTTTACCAGCATCACGAGTTTGTAAGATGTTATCGACTACATCGAGCAGCGCAGTAGCTGTCGATCGACCTTTGCGAAAACCTGACTGCAGTTCAGGGAGTATGCTGTTTTTCTCCAGGTAATCGGACAGCTGTTCGCAAACTACCCGTTCTATTATCTTCGATGCACAAGGAAAAATACTTATAGGTCGCAGTTGAGACATTTCAGTGGGATTCGGTTTTTTTGGTAACGGGGTCACCTGAGCGATTTTCCAGTCAGCTGGGAAAGTCATTGTCAGAATGCTCATATTAATAATGTAAGTCAGTACGTCTGTAGTTCTCGGTAATGTCAGAAGTATCATGTCAATATCTATTGAGTCGAGTCCTTTTGCTGTGGTTTTTATGGACGTAATGAGTTTTGTGACGGCAGTAGCAGTAGTAGGAGAAAGCGTGAAAGTTTTGTCATTATGTCTATTAAATTCAAAAAAAGTTAAGTCAGATAAAGTAAATTCCTGTTTCCCAGGAATATTAAGGAAATGACGGTTTATCAAGTCAGGGTCATCAAATTGTGCCGGGAGGTCAGTCTGTGTCTGTGAATCTGGAAGAACAGTGCGCTTTAAGGTTTTCCAGAGAGTCTTCGAGTCGGTAGTGTCATTAATATGATGCGTGAAGAAGGCACGTTTCTCGTTATAAATGGCTTCTATCACAAGGTGCTTCAGGTCGAGGTAATACCGCTTGTGAACATCGCTTCCGGTTCGTTTGTAACGAGTGTGAGCCTCGTTTCTGAGCCGCATCATGAGCCGAACGTTGCTCGTGAGCCATGGTTTAAGTGCCTCCTTCACCACTATCATCTTCTCCGGCGCGTGTCTGTCGAAGAGTCCTAGTAGCAGTAAGTTAAATAGTCTAACCATGTCATTTATGTCGTTAAGTAAATAAATTTAATCCCAGTTTTTGGCGTCAAGGTCATTGTTAAATATAGTTAGGTTAATATCTTTCAGTGGTCTATAAGTAATACGTCTAGGTGTCGGTTTCCGCTTTTTAATGTCAAACTCGGCTGTGTTGAATGCATGCCTCCCTAAGTCCGGGATATGCTGCACGTCCACAGACACAACACGAGCGTCGGAGCAAATAAGGTCTATAGTTGTCTGGCTGTGTTCCGTAAAGTGAGTCGGGTCGCTTACATGTTGTGTCAAGCCAATCGTTGTCAGAAATTGTGTCAAACATCTAAGTTTTCTGTCCTTCTTGTCCATATAATTAATATTAAAGTCACCCAGTAAAATCAGTCGGTCGTATTTAATAAAAGAAGTTATTGAGTCAGTAATGGCATCAAAAAAAGTGTCAACATCGAGCCGCGGTGGCCGATATGCGGTCCCAATGATTAAATGTTTGCTGTTAATTATTGTTTTCAACCACATTTGTTCTACGAGCGCAGCGGGAGGATTTTTAAGTGTGCGCGCGTGGAGGCCCCGGCGCAGGAAGAAACCAACGCCCCCACCCCGTCCTCCATATATTTCGACCGGCCGGGGAACGTGCCGCAGTCGGTAATTAGGCACGGCGGGAGCACGTCCATCCTCTCCAGCCCGAAGCCAAGACTCGTTTATAGCAATAATGTCTGCGTTCGTATCTGTTAAAGTCGCAATCAGCTCATCATGTCCCGTACCAAGGGAACCAGCATTAAATAATCCAACTTTTAAGTTATTAAACCGCGACATCATGAAAACGAGCAAAAAAGTTATAAGAACAATAGCAAATGAATGAATGCATAAGAGTGACTCAGTCCACGAAGATAAAAGTAAATAGCAAGTGCAGCACAAAGTGATAAATAAAGAGTGATAGTGTAGACCTATAACATATGTATACATACATAAGTTATATACGGATAAATTTATATAAAATGATTGCTTCCAGGCTGAATCACGCGACGGTACGAGGCATATTTGTCGGTCCACTCCCGCGACAAGACATAGCAATGACGAAATAAGCTTATAGGCCACAACAAAATGGTAAAAACGGTATTTTTTTACAATTATACAATTTATCTGAAACGAGTTACAAACAAACAACAACAACGAAACATTTAATTGCAGGACTTAACTACAAAACAAACAAAAACAATAACAATTAAGAAATTCTTTGGACTTCGGCTGGCAAAAAAATATGCAGGTCGGATAACCGACGCACGTGATGAGCCGGCTGACCCTCAGACCTGCGGGCGAGGATTCTGCCGTCGCGGGTCCACACGAAGCGCCAGGCGGCGGTGCGCGCGGCCTCGCGCGCCCGCTGGAACAGCTGTCGGTTGGCGCTAGTCAGCCGCTCGTTCACATAAAACTGCTGCGACGCGCCGGCCAGGCCCATCCCCATATCACCCCTCTGTATTTTCCTCATTTATTTTTCCTCGTAAAAGAGAAGACTATTGCGTATCCACCCCCTTGCCATTGTATTTTTTGGTTGATTTTGTTTGTTTGATTGAAAAGAAAACCGACCGTCACTCCAATTGTCAACACAAACGACTCGTGCTCATCTCGCACCCTCCGGAGATGTTGATAAACCAGTGGCGCGAAACGTCATAATTCGCGATAAGAACCCGCACAAACTTGACGGCATTCTCGCATCTCGAGATACTTGTGGCGCGCGGCGCGGTGTGGGCTTGCATGCTCGCACATGGTGAGTCACCGCGAGAAGCATAATTATGTGGCAAATTTTGACGTTCTAAACGTCAAAATTTGCGAGAAAATTGTGAGTCGCCTGCGGCATGCTACGGCTTACTTACGGTCGACTAAAAGTCTTTACTGGGAGCAATACCATTTGTGGCTTAGGGCCATAAATCATTTGAGAACCATAGAATCAAAGAATTTTTATTGGTTTTGGACTTCATTACAAAGCCTTAAGGTTTAAAATAACGCCTACACTTATTAATTATTAGATAGGAATATTTATGACATTTTGTAATTTAAACCTTTAATATCCATTAATTTTATTATATATTTATAGAAATTGAGGTCATATTTGTTTATGCGTAACTAGACCGTATATAAACAAAGTAGATTGACCGTTTGCTAACAAAACCTTTATTATTATGTATTATTATTAGGAGCCCACCACGTCCCACTGCTGGGCAAAGGCCTCTCTCTCATTCTTCTACTCCTGGCGGTCTTGAGCGGTCAATCACCAGTTCTCATCCCAGAGACCCAACTCGTCGCTCCATCTATTCCTGGGCCGGCCACGCTTTCTCGTTACAATTGTAGGGACCCATATAGTGGCTCTGTTCGCCCAGCTGTTCGGGTCCATACGAGCACCGTGTCCGGCCCAGTCCCACTTCAGTTGGGCAGCCTTCTCAGCTACGTTAATGATTTTAGTCTTGGAGCGCAGTTCAATATACCGGATTCGGTCAAGAAGCCGGTAAGTAGGTAAGGATGGGGAGAATGCACATGTCCGTGATCTTACGTTCTATGGACATCGGAAGGTCTCCTTTATAAGACAATATTAAGCCCACTTTTCCCCGTTTTTTTAAGACCCCTTCAAAATTTGTCTCACTCTCAACCATACAATAAAAATATAATCGGGGGACAGTGGTTAGACTTAAACCTGTCAAGGCAATCTTCGACAGGTTTTAGTGTGACCACTGTCCCCTTTTTTTATCTCAATAGTTGACTACCTATTAATTTTAAAAAGTTTCTGTATTTGTCTTGAATTAAAAAATAATAATCTGTCATAGGAACAAAAGATCACAGACCCGCAACACAACATGTCTTTGAATATCAGTCAAACTTCGAGTTTTCGGTTGGTATTCAGAGACAAATCAGTTATCAGTATCATGTAATTCTGGCAGCTAAGAATTTCAATAGCTTTTGAAATAAAACCGGCCAAGTGCGAGTACGATGTCGAAATTAAAAAAAAAACAAAATTCAAAAAGAGTTTATTTCCATAAGAAACACATAGGTAACATTTGGAGAATGTCAAATTTTAAACTAACACATGTATAAGGTACAGGGAAATATAGAACTCAATTTGAATTCCGTCACCTCAATGTTTTAGATGCTGGAGGCAAAGAGGCGACTAGAAACCTCCAGCTTTATACGTTATTTTGTGGAGCAAACACCTTCCCAAGCTTTCTTGTCTTCTACATAATCTGATATTTTGTAGTAACCTTTTTTACATAAGTGATTTTTAACAACATTTTTAAATTTATTTACAGACAATTCTTGTAACTCAGTCGGTATTTTGTTGTAAAAGCGAATACATTGCCCTTTAAAAGATACATTAACCTTATGGAGCCTAGTAGTAGGTATAGCTAGTTTATTCTTATTTCTAGTGTTGACATTGTGCCTGTCGCTATTCTTAGGAAATTTATCAATATAAATATACTGACACGGCACTGTCATAATGTTAATTTCCTTAAATTTACAACGCAGTGGCTCTCTGGGACCCACATTGTAGATTGCACGAACAGCCCTCTTTTGCAGCACAAATATTATGTTAATGTCTGCAGCGTTCCCCCACAGCAGTATGCTGTAAGACATAATGCTATGGAAGTAGCTGAAGTAAACTAGTCTAGCTGTTTCCACGTCCGTAAAAAGACGGATTTTTTTAACTGCATAAACTGCGGAACTGAGTTTTTAGCTTATCTATGTGTGTGTATTTAACATTAACATTAGCCGAAACTTGTTTAACATTGGGGAGTATAAACCGAATACATTTAGTTTTGTTATTGTTCAGTAAAAGATTATTAGCACTAAACCAATTGACTACCTTTGAGATTGCATTATTCACATCGTCAAAGTTCAAACTGCGTCGTTTCATTTTAAACAAAAGTGAAGTGTCATCTGCTAACAGTACAATCTCATGATTATCTCTGACAAGATGTGGCAGGTCATTAATATAAACCAAAAACAGGAATGGCCCGAGTATGGAACCCTGCGGTACACCCATAGTAACAACAGACCCTGGAGATTGTTTTCCATTAATGTCAACTCTCTGTATCCTGTTATTTAGATAAGAAGAGAGAAGATCTAAAGAGTTATCCCTAATTCCATAGTGATGTAATTTCCTGATCAATGTCCCATGGTCAACGCAATCAAAAGCCTTAGACAAATCGCAAAATACTCCTAGAGCATCATGCGACTCCTCCCAGGCATCATATATATGTGATATTAACTCAATACCGGCATCAGTAGTTGATTTGCCTTGTGTAAAACCAAATTGTTTACAGTGGAGCATGTTGTTGGTGTTGAAATGTGTAAGAAGTTGATTTAAAATTACTTTTTCAAATACTTTACTAAATGTAGGCAATACCGATATCGGTCTGAAGTTAGAAGGGTCAGATGTACTACCCGATTCAAACAAAGGTACTATTTTACTGTGTTTCATTAAATCAGGAAACACGCCAGCATCAATAGATGCATTAAATATGATAGCTAAATCAAGTGCAATAACATTTATTAGGGGCTTCACAACATGAACAGAAATATCCCAGAGGTCTGCAGTTTTTTTTAACATTTATTGATTTAAAGGCTTTAATAATATCTTTATCATCTACATAATTAAACGAGAATTGATTATCACATCTAGGTACATAGTCTTTTAGCAAAGATTCAGCGACTACTTTGGAAGAGTGTAAAGACTTTGTAGTAGAGATTGGGAATGTCAGTAAAAAAAATTCAAACGCTTTAGCTACATCAATATCATTTTTGAAAGTAATATCATTAATTTATAATTCATATTCACTGTTTTTAATACTGACCTTTCCAGTCTCACTTTTAATTATATCCCAAGTTGATTTAATTTTGTTATCACTTTTTGTTATTTTAGATCTGATATAATTTGATTTTGCAATTTGACAAACTTTTTTAAAGATTTTTGTACTTTTTTACTTTATCCATGAACTCTTCACTATGATTCCATTGTTTTTCACTATATAATTCATATAAATTTTGTCTACTTTTAAGTAAACCTACTGTGGCCCACTTACTAAAGTTAAGTTTGTCTGAGACCACAATCGATCTGGCAGTAAATACTGCATTGAACGCATTGCTGAATTTGTAAAAAAAAATACAATATGACTCATTAGGGTTATTATTAGAGTAATTGATAGGTAATTTGCTATCCCAATTCAATTTAAACTCAAACTCAAACTCAAAAGTACTTTATTACTGTAGATATTTACATATACTTAGCAAACGTCATTTTTTGCCTCTTTACATTGGACCACTGTGGGAGAAGAAGGGCGTAGAAACTCCCACAGATTGATTTTTAGATCTCTTTTAAAAATAGGTTGTGCTTAACTAATACAATTATGATTTATTTTTATTTAATAAGCTGGAATAAATAATTACAAAATTATTAACAGCAAGGTCTGTGTCGAGCCAGATTACAGATACAGTCCTGTCTTTAAAGTAATCTTGAACATTGTAATATCCCTTTTTCGACAAAGTCGTTTTAACATGCTTTTTAAATTGCTCAAATGGCAATTTCAAAATCTCCAGAGGTATCTTATTGTAGTAGAGAATGCACTGACCCTTGAAAGAATTGCTAACCTTCGCGAGTCTAAAACGGGGCACACATAGTCTGTGATTATTTCTTAGGTAAACATTACAGCTATCGCTAAGTTTGGAAAATGTTGTAAGGTTCTTGCGTACATACATTATATTTTCGAAAATAAATTGACTAGCTACTGTTAGTATGTCGATTTCTTTAAAAAGCTCTCTTAAGGAGTATGTTCGTTTTAAATTATAAATTGCTCGAATAGCTCTTTTCTGTAAAATAAAAATAGTTTGAATATCCGCTGCTTTCCCCCACAACAAGATACCATAGGACATCACACTATGAAAGTAACTAAAATATACTAGCCTAGATGTAGCCACATCCGTGCTTTGTCTGATGTTCCTAACAGCGTAAGCCGCAGAACTTAATTTACCAGCCAATTTATCTATGTCAAATCAAATCAAATCAAATCAAATCAAATCAAATCAAAAATCATTTATTTCCATAGGATGTTGTTACATCACTTAGATCCGTCATTACATTTTTTTGGGTGAGTTCACTAACACAATGGCGGAATCTGTGGAGAAGAGCTCACCGAAGAAACTCCACAGTCGTCGCATCTTTTGCGTTTCCTTTTTTAAATAAAATATTGTCAAATTACAAAATGAATGCTAATTATATATCGAAACAGCCTGTTACTCAAACAATCTATTCCCATGGACATCTGTCCTCTAAGTAATCAGATATCCTATAGTAACCTTTTTTATACAATTTCTGTTTTATTATTATTTTAAACTTGTCTAAAGGTAAGTTTTTAATATCAGTAGGGACTTTATTGTAATAGCGTATACAATTGCCTTTAAAAGAATTACTAATTTTATGTAGTCGGCTTACATAAGCAACCAACTTGTCTTTATTTCTAGTGTTAAAATTGTGTATATCACTGTACTTCTGAAAATTAGTTATATTTCTTTTTACATACACAAGATTGTCATAGATATATTGAGACACAAATGTCAGAATATTGATTTCTTTAAACTTTTCCCTCAGTGACACTCTAGGCCCTAATCTATAAATTGCACGAACAGCCCGTTTCTGCAGAATAAATATACTATTAGCATTCGCAGCGTGACCCCACAATAAAATACCATAGGTCATTAGACTATGAAAGTAACTAAAGTAGACTAGTCTAGCGGTGTCTACGTCGGTAAGAGCTCTAATTTTTTTAACTGCGAACGCTGCCGAACTCAGTCTGTTCGACAATTTATTTATATGAGGATCCCATTGTAGTTTGGCGTCTAAAGTAATGCCCAAAAAGACAGTCGACTGCACAAGGTCCAATCTCTGTCCTTTTATAAATATGTCTGTAGTTACCGGGTTCACATTGGGTAACACGAATTTAATATTTAGTAATAATTTAGTTTTCTTTTCATTAAGTAATAAATTGTTAACAGTAAACCAGTTCACTATACTAGAGATAGCATTGTTTACCTCGTCATAATTTGATTGCTGTCTTTTAACTTTAAATATCAAAGAAGTATCATCGGCAAACAATACTAATCCATGTTTTGCTTTAACAAGGTAAGGTAAATCATTAATATATACTAAAAACAAGAAAGGACCAAGAATTGAACCTTGCGGTACGCCCATACTTATTGAAGACCCAGGTGATCTTTTCCCATTAACATCGACCATCTGAACCCTATCTGTTAGATACGACTCCAGAAGGCCAAGGGCCTGATCTTTTACACCATAATGGCGTAACTTCCTGACAAGAGTGTCATGATGGACGCAATCAAAAGCCTTGGATAGATCGCAGAAGACACCTATTGCATCCATTGCGTCTTCCCAGGCATCAAAAATATTGTCGATTAGTTCAACACCAGCATCGGCTGTTGAACGACCCTTTGTGAAACCAAACTGAGCAATATGAATTAAATTATTGAGATAAAAATGACTTTGCAATTGATTAAGTATGAGTTTTTCAAATATTTTGCTAAGCGTTGGTAGTATCGATATGTGTCTAAAATTGGTGGGGTCTGATGTAATACCAGCTTTGAATAAAGGTATAACTTTACTTAGTTTCATCAAGTCAGGAAACACACCATTATCTATACATTGATTAAATATACAACAAAGGTGAGGTGCTATACAATCTACAATGGAACTAATAATTTTTACTGATAGACCATGGGCGTCAGCTGTCTTTTTCATTTCCAGGGATTTAAACGCTTTTACACTGTCTTTATTATTTACGTGCCTAAATTTAAAATCTGTTTTACATTCCTCAAAGTTTTGTTTAAGTATAGATTTAGCAGCAGCGGGAGATGAATTTAAAGACTTGGTTGTTGAAACTGGAATGTCCGTAAAGAAATTTTCGAAAGCTTTTGCTACTTCTAGGTCTGTACTTAGCAATTGATTATCTATCTTAAGCTTGAAGTTATTATGTGTAGCTTTGGCCTTTCCAGTCTCTCTGTTTATAATTTGCCAAGTCGTTTTCATTACATTGCTACTAGATTCAATTTTGTTTTTAATGAAATTAGATTTAGCTACGGCATAAACGCGTTTAAACATTTTTGAATAACTACGAACATAATCTAGAAAGGCCGTATTTTTGTTATATGATTTCTATTCATAGAGTTCATATAATCTTCGTCTGCTCCTATGAATTCCAACTGTCGCCCAATCACTAAACAAAGCTTTGTTATTAACTTTTATAGTTTTTGATTTAAATACCGTATCATATTCATTTTTGACAAGGTTAAATACTGAGTTGTACAACAAATTTGGATCGTCACTGTATGGTATTTCCCATAGTTTATCTAAAATATTATTCCTATAGTGTTCAAGCCGAGTGTCACTAACGGGCACACATGTAATATCCTCTTTTTGGTCCTTTTTTATTTTAATATTGAATATACCTATCTGACCAGAGTGATCAGAGGTTAATTTATTGATGACCGATTTGAAAATGGGCGTAATGTTAGTAAATATATTGTCAATGCAGGTAGCAGATGTTGCGTAATTCTAGTAGGCTCCAAAAACAGATAGTTCATGTTGTGACATAAAAATAAAGATTTTAATTTAGTACAAATATTATTATCCTCTAACAGATTAACATTAAAATCACCACAAATAATAACAAATTTGTTTTTATCGCTGATTTTAATCAACACTTCATCCATTTTCTTTTCGAATAAATCAAAGGATGAATCTGGTGGTCTGTTTACGCTCATAACAATAAGTTGTTCAAGTTCAATACAGGCTATTTCCATGGTACGCTCAACAGACAGGTTCACTATGTCAACTCGTTCCTTATATTTAAAACTATTTTTTACAAGTATTAAGGAGCCACCGCGATCAGCTGTTTTTCTGTTGAACGAACTAGCAACGTGGTGGTTATGAAAGTTGAGCATGAACTGATAACTCTTTAAAAAGTGCTCTGTTATACATAAAATATCAATATTATTACAGTTCATGAATAACTCAATTTCCAGTTCTTTACTTAACATGCCCTGTATATTTTGATGAACCACGTTTAAAATATTCTTACTTTTACATTTTTCATTACTAGTAACTTGATTTAATGGGCAAGATGAAGGTATATTTATACAAATATTAATATTACTGCCAGAGTTACTCTCTGTTGTCCTATGGGTTAATTTAAAGAGCTTGGAACAGATTTCAAGGAGTACATGTCATTATTATTACACTGCTCAATAGAAGCAGGCGTTTCATTAGTCAAAAACTTGACTGAGTTCAAAATAAAATAAGATAGTGACTGTGCTATCTGTTTTGTATAAAACCTAGATAGGTAATACCTATCCTTAGTCAAATAAAAATATTTTCCAATACAAATATTGGTGTCTATGAAATGAAATTTTTCAGTATGACGACATGTCAATGAGTGTATAAATGTATTATAATCATGTCTTATATGATTTTCATGTTGTGACAAAGATTGGCTGAAGGGAAACGCAAACTAGATTATTCTATCTACATTTTGTAAAGAATTTAATTTTGAAAAGTATTTAGTAATTAGTTTTTTAGATACATTTTCCCTTCTACCAATTAAAATAATTAGGGTGGTTGGTTCTAAAAACTGCGATGACAACTGTTCAGGCTTCTCAGCACCTAATGACCTCGTAGGGGCCCATCAGCTACGAGGTAGCGTAACGATCAGTTGCCAAGAAGTGTGAACGTCGGCGATTCACCGAGCTGAAGTAATTGGGGTCGATCTAACCTGGTCTGTGCTTCGGTCCCGTCAACCTCCTGTCTCTCTGCAAGGCCCGGGTGCACCCTAGGCTCTTCTTGGTAGACAGGTTCTTCAGCCAACCTCCTATGACTGGCGGGCCAGCTTCAATGAGCACAGTGTTCCAACACAGGTTATGTTACGTGGGAAAAACCAATCGGCCACGAAAATGCGAACTTTATCTGGTTCGGGGAACCACAACACACTCAGCTATAAAGACAATCCTGAGGGAAACCCGAATACATTCCAGATGGCCTGCGATTTAATTTCAATACCCTAACCAAAACGCGTTTACTTTGCGAGGGCTTTCGTCCGTTAGTTCTAAAAAAACTGCTAGGTTGGCAGCAACGTCAAATTCAAAATGGCCGTTCAGAAACCATCGATCGAATATCGATTTGGAATCGAACAATCACCCGCCCGGACAGGCACCCACCTGTCCCCTAATCTACGGGCAGCCGAGACAACGTTGCTACCGCTCGTTTTAGAACCGAGCCTCCTACTAGAACCTCCGCAGACCGGGGGGTCCCGTCCTTGCCAGGGAACAAGTTAACAATGCGCCCCCTGCGCCAACGTAGTGGCGGTAGGTTAGCATCCTTAACCAGAACGAGGTCACCAACACTAGGGGGGCTGGTTTTGTCAGTCCACTTAAGGCGCTGTTGTAAGATATGCAGATACTCGAGCGACCAACGCTTCCAGAAATTCTGAGTAAACTGCTGCAACATCTGATACCTTGACAACCGATACAATTTCACTCCCTCGAAGGGGTGCTCGGGCAACGCGTTAAGTGGCTGTCCTATCAAGAAATGGCCTGGGGTCAGATCCTCCAGGTCATTTGGATCCGAGCTGAGCGGACACAACGGTCGCGAATTGAGAACGGCCTCGATCTTACAAAACAATGTCGCGAGCTCCTCAAAAGTCAGCGCGGTCTGACCTACTATACGCCCCAAGTGCGTCTTAGCTGACTTAACTACGGCCTCAAAAATCCCACCCCAGTGGGGGCAAATCGGTGGGCTGAAGGTCCACTGTATACCCCGACGGGAGAGGGCCGTTCCAATATCCACTTTATTTACATTCAAAAAGTTGACTATCTCTCGTAAGTATCGTTCCGCACCGATGTAGTTAGTGCCGTTATCAGAGCGGATCAAAGTTGGAAGTCCCCTTCGAGAAACAAACCTATCCAAACAAGCAATGAAAGCCTCTGTCGAGAGATCAGCCACGAGCTCGAGATGTACCGCCTTGGTGGATAAACAAACAAACACACATAGGTACGCCTTGTATTGCCTAGCGGTACGCAATCGTGAACTCTTCACCATAAACGGTCCTGCAAAATCCGTACCAACACCTGAAAACGGTCTGACCTCATTCACACGATCAGGGGGCAAGTCCCCCATGAGAGGTTGCATCGTGGCAGCCTTAAGTCGATAACAAGGCATGCACCGAAACACGATGTTCCGTATGACACGGCGGGCAGATAAGATCCAAAACTCCCGCTGGAGCGTGGCCAACAACGCGTTACAGCCGGCATGCGCGTTTTTAATATGACGATCAGTCACCAGAAATTCAACTAACTGTCCCCCCTTGGGGAGCAGAAGTGGGTGACGAGCCGAATACGACAGATTCGCATTGCGCAATCTCCCTCCTACCCGAAGTAACCCGGTCGAATCAACAAAGGAGTTGAGACGCGCGACGGCTCCCTTCAATTTCGAACGTCCACTTCGTATAATCTCCAATTCTGCCCCAAACTTCGAGGACTGTACCAACCAGACCAAATTCAACAGCGACTCGTTTCGCTCTGCCGGAGTCAGAATAGGGTTCAACGTTCGCTGATCGCGAGGAGTACGACAATTTCGAGCGAATCTCCTAATCCAAGTGGACACGTTTATCAACTTGTCAAGTGAGCTATACCGGTCCAGCAGAAACCCGGCGTCAGGGTCCTCAGCCTTCTGGGTAACATGCACGGCCGCTCTGGGGCCATGATCCGAAGATACTACTACATGGCTGTGGGGCCATTCCGATTCTCTCTTGGCAAGCCAGGGTGGTCCCCACCACAAATGGTGTCTAACGAGTTCAGGAGCCCGACATCCCCTGGATGCACAATCAGACGGGTTCAATTCTCCTGGTACATGTCTCCAGGTCAGTGGGACCTCAGACGACACAATCTGGGAGACACGGTTCGCAACAAAAACCTCTAAGTTATGGACCGAAGCCTTCAGCCAGCACAAAACAATCTGGCTGTCCGTCCAAGCGTACACCGTATCCTCTAAAACCACTGACCCACGCAACACTGTTAGAGTGCGATTCAAAAGTTTGGTCAAAAGAGCAGCCCCGGACAGTTCCAGTTTTGGAATCGTCATCCTTGTCCGAATAGGCGGCTACCTTGCTTTTTGCCAAAACCAAACGCACGTCGACCTCCCCGGTGGAGGTGGCGGTTCGCAAATAAACCGCTGCCGCAAACCCTCGTTCAGAGGCATCACAAAACCCGTGAAGGGTTGCCCTGTAATCCCCAGCAGGGACCAATTTCCTCGGCAGCGATACATTATTTATGTCCGATAGCGAGGTGAACATTCGCGTCCAATCAGTCAACAAATCACCTGAGAGGTGGGTGTCCCAGGTCAACTGAGCCGCCCATAGCCTTTGCATAAAACATTTGAGAGCAAAGGTGACTGGAGAAATCCATCCATTCGGGTCGAACGTTCTCGCAATCGTTGACAGTACTGACCGCTTCGTCCAGGCCTTCGGTGTTTCTAAAACCACCCGATAGGTAAACTCATCATGGACGGGCCGGTACTGAATTCCAAGCACTGACAACATGTTAGGGTTGTCAGGATTCTCAAAAACGTGCGGGTCTTGTTGAAACTCATCTGGGAGACCAGCCATCAACTCAGGGGAGTTGGACATCCACTTACGTAGTTCATAGCCGCCTCGTTCCAGCAATTGAATGAGCTCGTCACGTCGGTCCAGAGCTTCCTCTACACTGGCTGCCCCTGTGCAGACGTCATCGACGTACAAATCTTGCTCCAGGATAGCGGCGGCTCTAGGATAGCTCACACGGTCACGCGACGCCAACTCCCGCAGGGTACGCATCGCCAAATACGGGCTAGACCGTAACCCATACGTGTTCGTGTTTAACTCATAGACCTTGACTGGCTCGGCCGTGGACTCACGCCAAAGTATCATCTGATACCTTCTGTCAGCCGGATGAATTACCGTTTGCCTAAACATCATCCGAATGTCTGCGACAAATACAATCTGGTGCCTCCGAAAGCTCGTGAGAATATCCGAAATATCACGACTCAACTTGGGTCCCGAATGTAGACACTGATTCAGGGACATCCCGTTCGAGGTAGGTGCTGACCCATCAAAAACAACTCGAATCTTGCCGGTAGGGGTTCGTAGGACGGCATGGTGTGGAAGGAAACAATGATCCTCAGATCTCCAGTCCACACCCGATACCGACATGTGTCCTAACGACTCATACTCCCTCATGAAATCAACATATTTTTGTTTAAATACGGCGTCCCTTGTCATTCTACGCTCCATCGACATCAATCTCGTCTCAGCCATCTTCCTAGATTCTCCTAGTGGCGGTCGATCGGCCCTGAAAGGCAGTCGAGTTACAAAACGACCAGAACGAAGGTGACCAGTACTATTCTGGTAAAACAACTCGCACTCTTCTTCGTCTGCGTCGACTCGACGAACGGTGGGAGGTTCCTCTATCTCCCAGAAACGTTGGATAACGTCTGACAACGCTGAGCCAATAAGTATGCCATCTGACTCGGCAGGCCTAACCATTGGCAATGCCGGACCCATGATCACGTGACCAAACTTAGTATCCACAGCAATCAACCCGTCCGGCTGAAGAACTCGCCGATCCGACAACAGAAACCTACCCAGAACGTCTGCTCCCAGTAGCAGGTCGACCGGGGCTGGAGTGTCAAAATCGGGATCCGCCAACTTGAGTCCTGATGTCAGGAATCGAACGGCCGGATTCAACTTCACCACGGGGTGTCTGCCCATGACATGCGTCATTACTAAAGCTTGAACGGATGTTGATGAATGTCATAACGTGGAGAGAACGTGATCACCGATTGACCAACTACATTCGTAACCGTAACATTCCCCACGCCCCGTATTGATTTATTATACCTATTTACCTTGAGGCCCAACCATTTTGCTAAATCATTCGATACAATGCAGCCCTGAGCTCCAGAATCTAATAGGGCGCGAACGTATGTTGGGTTACCCGCCAAATCCCAAACAAGCACAGAGGCGATCGGTAACACCACCGTCTCCGGTTGGGGGGCAACCAATGGTTGGGCCGCAAATTCCTAGCGAGGACCCCCGGGGCCCCACTGTGCCTGTAACCGATCAGGTATGCAGCTATACGCCAGAGGGTCCCATTGTACAAATGGCCCACGCGCCGGTTCCATTCCCAACCTACGATTACCCGTAAAGGGGGGTGGGCGTGAATTCAACCGTGGCCGCTCCATGAGCGGGGGGGACATCACATGTGACCGACGAGGACGAGGCGACGAGCGGGGCGACAACTGAGGCGACGTCCGAACCGCACCCGCATAGCTCGAAGGTGTCACATGCCACCCGCCCGTTACGGCCTGCTCAACACACCCAATGTCCCGCTGGGTCGGATGCTGAGTCGCAACCGAAAACTCAGGGCCCCCCATGTAATGGTCCTGAGTGCGGCCCTGCACCCTGGTACTGCCCTGTGCACGTGGGGACGTTGGCCCCTGAGTTGCGCTCCGAGTCGCAAACGAATTCTCAGGGCCCCATGCCGTGTCACCCTGGGTACGGCCCTGTGGACGTGGGGACGTTGGCCCCTGAAATGCGCTCCGAGTCGCAAACGAATTCTCAGGGCCCCATGCCGTGTCACCCTGGATACGGCCCTGTGGAGGCTGTTGGCCGGACCGGTTCATGCACAACAGATTGTTGTGGGCCCCACCACAATATCCGCACATTTTTGTGCGCGTGCAGTCCCTAGCCATGTGTGGCCCGAGGCACAGGAAACACCAGCTCCGCTGCTTGGCCATCCGGCGCCGTCCCTGAACCCTAAGTTCCCCGAACTTATTGCAATTGGCCACAGCATGGCCAATCTGCCTACAACATGGGCAGGTCTCACCATGTGGGGTCAATTCACTCACAGTCCCATACGACTGCCGGTTGGTGCGGTCCTTCCTCGTCGGAGGGCCCCTACTCACAGAGCTCCCGGCAGCTCTCTGTGGCTCCGAAGGATGGGTGACCGTCAACCCCAAATTCTCTGCCCGTCGAGCCTCCTCTTCCAAGAATCCGACCAAGTCGGAGAAGGCGGGCAGGTCCTCGGCCGACCTCCCGTGAGACTGTTCGAAACGAGTCTGCACGTCAGCGGGTAGGCGGGAAAGTACAATGTACAACAGTAGGTACGACCATTCACCAACCGGAAGTCCAAGATTCTCTAGAGCCTTGGTGACGGACAACAATGGGTTCAAAACCTCCGTCTGTATGGCCCCGACCTTGTTCACAACCGGGATACCAAACAAACGGTTCAGTTGGGCATCGGCCAACCTCCGTTTGTTATGGTAACGTCTGACCAACAATTGCCTGGCCGTTTCATAGTTACCCTCCGTAACTGTCAAATGAGCGACCAGCTCCCTAGGCTCACCCCTCAATGCTGCCACCAGCTGAGCCATCTTGACAGACTTGGTAATGTCCGATCGCATGTGCACCAAACTGTCGAACAGATTGATGAAGCTCATCCATTCACCGGACACGCCGTTAAAGGTAGGCATAGTTATGGCAGGTAAGCTGGACCCCGAACCCTGAAGCGGCAGAGGTGCTTCAATGTCACCACCATGGCTGGACTCGCGCTGTCTACGTATGTCCGCAGCCTTCTGCGTGATAGCAGCTGCCATCTCCATACATTGGTCGACATCCCCTAGCAACCGTGACAGCCTGTCAGGTGCGCAACCATCAACTGATTCCGCCTGCGCGGACAATTCGAGCACCCTATTGTAACGTTCCTTAACGTCCATAGACCGCTCCAATACCACATCATGCCTATCTAAACGGTCTATCAGACCGTGTGCGGAGGAAAACCATCTGAGCTCCTTAGAAACACCCTTCTGGATTTCAGATAACGACATGATCGTAACGATACTTACTCACAATTTGCAGTAACTCAATTTTATTGGACCCTCCAGTCTACAATCCAACCGAGGGAACCCTAAACCACAACTTAAACAATGTTGTTTTCCTTAACCAATAGGAACCGAGTTTTATATCTATATAAATTCTGTAAATACAATTTAGTTTCCCTTTATCATTATAACACACACAGATAGTCAATATTAGTTCAAGTTATAAATTGCTATAAACTGAAAACAATGTAATAGCCTGCTATCAATAGATGTAACTACCTATGTTACCCAAAACATTCATTCATAGCATTACTAGACCACTAATAGATTGACTAACTGGTAATTCAATTCAATATCTGTCTATCTACTACCAGCAATAGACCTATAGCTTACAATACTACCAATCTATGTGGATACAGGAACAACCAGTTACTTAACCGCCTATACCTACAGATTGATAGTCCCAAATCGTGCCTTCCTGGAGCCCTTGACGGCTGCAAATCTCAGGAAGCCACGCTCTAGCTACCAAAATGTTCAGGCTTCTCAGCACCTAATGACCTCGTAGGGGCCCATCAGCTACGAGGTAGCGTAACGATCAGTTGCCAAGAAGTGTGAACGTCGGCGATTCACCGAGCTGAAGTAATTGGGGTCGATCTAACCTGGTCTGTGCTTCGGTCCCGTCAACCTCCTGTCTCTCTGCAAGGCCCGGGTGCACCCTAGGCTCTTCTTGGTAGACAGGTTCTTCAGCCAACCTCCTATGACTGGCGGGCCAGCTTCAATGTGCACAGTGTTCCAACACAGGTTATGTTACGTGGGAAAAACCAATCGGCCACGAAAATGCGAACTTTATCTGGTTCGGGGAACCACAACACACTCAGCTATATAGACAATCCTGAGGGAAACCCGAATACATTCCAGATGGCCTGCGATTTAATTTCAATACCCTAACCAAAACGCGTTTACTTTGCGAGGGCTTTCGTCCGTCAGTTCTCAAAAAACTGCTAGGTTGGCAGCAACGTCAAATTCAAAATGGCCGTTCAGAAACCATCGATCGAATATCGATTTGGAATCGAACAACAACACTTTGTTTAATATTTGTGAATATGTGGCGCCAGGCATACAGTTATTTAATATTGCCTGGCCCACGCGCTGACTAAGTTGTAAACCCATATTTTTTCCAAGTTCATCGCTGTACATTATATACCTATCCTTTGTCCGAGAGAAGGAGGCGTTATTGATAACACTATTAGTACTCAAGTCGACTGACGGCGGAGCTTGGGTCAGTATCAGCTGTTCGGCCGGCTGCTCGGCGGGACACACGGTCGGCACGGAACAGTCCGCTGGAGCTTGTTTACAATCACAGATGTGATTGTCGGTCAAAGATATGAAAGTGTCATAATTATACTTACACGTCTCCAACAAACTATTCATAGCCGACACATGTTCCTTAATTTCATATTGTGCTGACTCATATTTACGTGTAATACTTTGTAATGATGAGTTTAAAATATGCATATCTGACTGGAGTCGCCGTGTGTCACATTCGTACTTTTCTGTAGTTTTTTCCAAACATAATCTACAATCATCGATTTCGTTAATTAATTCGACACGTTCCTTGCTACAATTTACATTTTTACAAAATATTTTATTTCTATTAGCTAGTTTTTGTGTTTTTTTATATAATTATTCAATTTAACATATTTCTTTAATTTATTTTTACTAACAGCTCATAGTGGTTACTGATTGCGATCTATTAGGACTATCACACGTGAGATCACAAGCTGTTAGGTCAATAGTTGGTATGCCAGTTTGGCTCATGACCTCATTATATAAGGCCCTGGTTGTAGCACGGTCTCGCTGTTCCTCCCGCTCGCTGAAAACTTGAAGCTCGTGGTGTGCCTCTGCAAGCTGTTGTTCAAGTGATTTTATGTGTTGCAATGCTACGTGGTGGACATCATGACACTTGTAAAATGAGTCGACTTGGTGTTGTAGTTCATCTCTCTGGGCACCGAGATCCTGGCATTGGATGTCCAACTCACTGAGCTCTTCTTTTAGCGCCGAATTTTTCTTAATTTGCTTATCTATCTCCTCTTCACACTCATCTCGCTCTCGTAGAAGTATTTCACAAAGCTCTTGGCTCTTCTTGAGCTCCAGCAAGGTCGCTTTCAGCTTCAACTCCACATCGCGTGTGCTCATCTTGCTTCGTGTCAGCATTGCACCCTTTTTCGCCTGAAAAAAAACCGCGAATAGGTGTCAGTGTATGACCGGGTGGAATACTAGCGAACACTAGGGAGTTTATTGCACAATGAAGGTGTTAAATGTGTGTTTTTGTTGAATGTGGTAGAATGTTGCGTCTTCAACTTTGCTTCCGCTTTTTCCAAGTAAAGAGAGACAAAACGGTACCTGAGTGAGTGTACGGCAAGTGTTTCACTTATATGAAGGTTTGTTTAGTTTGTTACGGGTGTGAAAGTTGAGATTATTGATATAAATACAAAAATAAAACGATACTTCCCCCGTTTACGTCGTTGCTATTTGAACTGATTTTGACAGTTCAATCGGCCGGTACAATCGGTCTTGTTTTTTCCAAAGCTTGTATGTTTGCACAGCTGTTTCTTATCTACACATTATTTAATCACTAATTACTACTTAAATTAAGTTTACTCGTGCAGAAAAGCAATTTTGACTAATTTAATTGAAATAAAAACTACAGAGCTGTTTACGTCAGCTATTCGGTCTGGGGTTGCCAGCCGAAAAAACAATATGTGGGGTCCCCACTGCAATTTGCTATCAATGGTTATTCCAAGAAACTTCGCATCATTTACTAATTCTAACGTGCTGTTGTCTAACACTAAACTGGTCTCAACTTGCCTGACATTTGGAAGTGAGAATTTGATACACTTGGTTTTACCAGCGTTTAACAATAAATTATTAACTGTGAAATAATTCAAGGTTAAAGACAATACACCATTAACATCATCAAATTCTCCTTTTTGTCTTTCAATTTTGAAGACCAGTGAAGTATCATCAGCAAACAACACTATGTCAGTTAATTTCTCCACCATGAAAGGCAGATCATTAATATATACCAGGAATAAGAAAGGGCCTAATATGGAACCTTGTGGAACGCCCATTTTAACACCCGATCCATCAGATTTTACGCCGTTAACTTCTGCCTTTTGAATTCTATTGCTTAGGTATGATCTTAGTAGATCCAACGCTTTATTTCTAACTCCGTAATGATTTAATTTAATTAATAGCGTATTATGATCAACACAATCAAACGCCTTCGACAGGTCGCAAAAAACTCCGATAGCATCCTGTGCGGCCTCCCATGCAGAATAAATATGAGATATAAGGGTAATACCTGCATCCGTAGTCGATTTACCCCTAGTGAAACCGTATTGTTTGGCGTGGAGTTGTTTTGTCCGGTTGAAGTGTGAGAGCATTTGATTGAGTATAATCTTTTCAAATATTTTACTTAGTGTTGGAAGAACAGATATTGGTCTGAAATTTGAAGGATCACCCTTATCTCCCGACTTGAACAGAGGTATCAGTTTACTGTGTTTCGTGAGGTCTGGGAAAGCCCCATCGTCAACACATTTATTTAATAGATAAGCTAAGTGTGGGGCTATAACTAGAATTACTGAACCAATATACCCCACAGGTCTTCCGTATTTTTTAAGTTAAGTAATTTAAACGTTTTGACAATGTCCTGGGGATATACATGATGAAATTTTAAATATACATCACTTGCGCTAGTGTTATTTTTTAATAAAGTCTCTGCTTCATATGGAGATGAATTTAGACGGTCTGTTGTGAGTAAGGGTACATTGGTGAAGAATGTTTCAAAAGCTCGAGCAACATCAGCGCTGGATTTAACAACATCATCACCTATCTTTAGGCAGAAATCATTGTCCCTTGGTATAACTTTGCCAGTTTCGCGGTTTATTATTTGCCAAACTGTTTTCATTCTATTATTTGAATTTTGAATTTTTCTATTAATGTGTAAAGTTTTTGCAGTTCTACAAACCAACTTGAAAGTTTTGGAATATTTTTAACGTAGTCATGAAATTTTCGATCAAAGTTATAGGTTTTTTGTTCATAAAGGTCATATAAGATAACTCTACTTTTACGAATTCCAAACGTTGCCCAGTCATTAAATTTAGATTTACCGTTGTAGTCACTGACTTTCTTTAGTTTAAAAACTTTATTGAATTCTGTCTGAATAATGCTGAAGAAGTCTGAGTAGATTTTGTTTGGGTTCTTTTCATCAAAATCCGGTACTGGCAAATTTATATCTAACTTTTTCATATACGTCTCTAGTCTATGGGATGTAATAGGCCTATAAAATGATGGATCAATCCTATTTTTACTGGCAATTGGGAATGAAACTGTTTGACCACTGTGATCGGAGGGTAAGTAGTTAATTACATTTTTACTTGTGAATGCACAGTCACAAAATACGTTATCTAAGCAAGTTTGGCTGGTAAGTGTAATTCTAGTCGGCTCTAGAAATATATGACATAAATTAAATGATTTGAACAGAGTTATTAATCGTTGTTTCAATGTTGTATCTACAAGCAAATCTACATTAAAATCGCCACTAATAATTAACTTTTTTCTGCTATTACAAAGTATAATGAAGGCATCCTCCATAATTTTCTCGAACATTTCAAAATTGCCATGGCCGTTTTCATCTCTCGGAGGTCTGTAGACACAAACAATAATATGGCTATCCAACTCAACACAGGATACCTCTATTTCTCTTTCTACAGTAAGTGCAAGAATATCTTTCCGTTGTTTCACCTTAATATTATTTTTTACTAAGATTAAAGAACCACCTCTATCGGCAGTCTTTCTATTGTAACAACTGACAATTTTGTAATTATTTATGTTAAAAGACATCATATTTTCCTTTAACCAGTGTTCTGTAATACAAATAACATCGGTGTCTGAATGATTAAGAAATAATTCTAATACAAGTTCTTTGCCAGGTAGCCCCTGCATGTTTTGATGGGAAATATTTAAGTGAGGCTTACCCTTTGTCCTAGTATTTTTCATTTGATTGCCAGAAAACCCCTCCTTAAATTGTAAAATTTTCTTATGTTTTGAGGGGTCCTCTTTTGTCGAACTATCTAGTTTAAAACACTACTATTAGTACTAATACTAACTAAAACTGAAGGCGACTGCGTTATAGTATTTACAACTGTGACGCATATAATATACGCTAACAATGTAGCTACTCGTTTTTTTGTTTTATGAGACAGGTACATAGTATCCTGAGTCAAAGTAAAGTTATGAATAAAATTATTCATGTCGAAATATAAAATAGCATCACTATGATGACACGTTATATTGTATAGATGCATGTTCATTCTATGTACACTTTTATTTTGTTTCCCCGATAAATTAGAACAATAAGGAATGTTACATAGAATAAACTTGCACTTCGTCTTATTATATAAATTGAGCAGTACCTCTATACCGGTATCTAATGCACTCTGACTAATGTTTGAGTGGTTTCCTACCATAATAACAATGGTAGTATTTTCATCAAAATTCCCTACAGCTATCTTTTTTATAATATCCTCAAAGGAACTACCTATTAGGACAACAATTATTTGTCACTTGTTGCTTAAGGCCATAATGCAAAAACATACCAAAATCTACACCTATCTAATCTGAATAAACTACAGTTCTTTTGTTTGCTATTGTTCTTCTTGGAGCACGATTTGAGGTGAGTGGCGGGACACTCGTGTTGGAGTGCGGTGCGATGCACGTGCCAGCAAGATTCGTTCAAGATTACTTAAATCACGGGACTGCATGGGGTTAATCTAGCTCAACACAGACCTTGCTGTTGATTATTTTGTAATTATTTATTTCTGCTTATTAATAATAATAATAATGAATATTGTGATATTTATATTAGTTAAGCAAAACCAATTTTTAAAAGAGATCTAAAAATCAATCCGTGCGAGTTCTACGCCTTCTCTCCCACAGTGGTCCAATGTAGAGATGAGGCAAAACATGACGTTTACTAAGCAGCAATAAAGAAATTTTGACTTTGACTGCAATGAACTGTGAACCACATTGAGCGTCCAAAAACGGCAAAACTGAGAATTTTCTGCGAAATATGCACGAAAGGTCAAGGTCAATGACCTCGAGGTCAATAAACTTTGAACAACACTGAGCGTAGAAAATGGTATAACTGAGAATTTTCTCCGAAATATACACAAAAGGTCTAGTTCAAGGTGGGGATGTGTGAGTATATGTGTGGGGAAACAGCCAAATTCGTCATTTCCCCACCCTAATACTCCCACATCCCCACGGTCCCGAACGCTTGAAAAAAAAAAAAACTTGAATACTAATAATTTCCAACGGTTCGCGTATTTTGAAATCATCTATAAATAATAAGGCATAGAAAAATAAGCAAAATTATCTGAAAGCGCCGTCTTTCTAAAGTCCTTCCACTTAAGTATTTAACATTTTGGCAGCATTCATCGTGAGTTTTCAACTGTTTTACAATTCATATTATTTGGGACCCGTGGGTTAAGGACCTGTGTAAATATACGTAAGAAAACTGTAAAACAATTACATCATCTTATAGTGAAGAGTTTACAACATTTTTTTTTTTCAACAACAAAATCAACGTACGAGTAAGGATGCAACTTATCAAAACACTTGTATAGAGTATTGCTTTGTATGGTTGTGAGAGCTGGATCATGACAACTAAAGACATAGAGCGCTTGGAAGCCTCCGAAATGTGGTGCTGGTGTAGGATGCTAAAGATTAGCTGGACGGAGAAAAGAACAAACGAAGATGCCTTAAGAATGGCCAAAGAGACCCGAGCTATCAGAAGAACAAAATCTTAAATATTATTTTTATTCCAGTTTACATCAATGTATCATAACGGTTACAAAACGTTTTATGCAATTCTAGTACACATCGTAATACACAGATGGTGTAGTTTTCAAATTCGTTCAAACTTGGTTGGTGACAATTCACGGAACGTGAAAATAGAAAATAATATAAAAACAAAATAACTGCGGCTGGTTTCGTGATTCTAGTAGGTAAGTTCATGGTATTCACAGTTTATTGTTGGTGACCCGTATGTTTTAGTAATTCGTCAGCATTCGTGTGGAATTTATTTTAATAACATTTCTGATACAATGCAAAACAAGGGTCGGGTTTTATAGAACATTTACCTAGAATTGGTTTCTTCACAGAATGGCTTCCCGAAGTCTACGAGAAGATGAAATTGAACAATATCTTCTTGACTATGAGGCCAGTGAGGATGGGTTTGAAGACAATGGCGACAGCGTGGCAATTCTCCAATATTTTCCAGATTTGGAACCCCCATATAAAGATAAAATTGTAGAAGAAATTGATGGTGTGAACGTTGACAGAATTATAAAAGATCTGGAGAGCAGTGTTTCGCCCCAAGGAGCTATCTTAAAAAGAACGTGATTACTCGGTCCAATATGTTGGCAACTTGAAAGAAACGACAGTACTAAGTAGGGCATTGGCCTATCTGGACTGGGAAGAGGATCAGGTGCAAATATCCCAAATGCGCTGGAGTTTCACAGACGATTTGTGAGAAATGTGGCGTTGCCTTGTGCTACAACAAGCAAAACTACTGCTTCAAGGCGTTCCATACATCATGGAGGAATGTCATGACCCAATGTGACATTTCTGTCACACTCCCTAAAATTTTCATTAAATAGCCCCCTTGAGAATATTTTTTTAAACAAAAAAATACGTGTTTTTTATATATTTATTGCTGCCGTACCACTGAAATGTATGCATTATTTTTGTTGCTGAGTTATGGCAGGGTTAAAATAGGAAAAATAAAATAAAATGTACTAAAATTATTTATTTACCATCGCCCATCATACTTTTATTTATCTATCATTTTCTACAAGGGGTAAGTACTTGTATAAGACACATTGAATTTGGGGGAGGGGGGCGTGGAGGGGGGGGAGGGGTGGGGGAGGGGAGGTCCCCCCACCTACCCCCCCTTTTAGGAATCCACTAGTTTTTATGTTATGGAGGTCCAAAGATTGAAGAAAATGCCTACATTTTTTGGATTTCGGGGGAGTTGGAGGAGGAGAGGGGTTGGAGGAGGGGTTGCCAAGAGTAGGGGGTCGCCTCGCTCCGCTCCGCTTCGCTCCGGCTCCCGGGTCTGCTGTAACGTGTGAACCTAACAAACCTATCTTTAGTTTTTAAACAGGAAGTGACCTAAAGCAACCAATTTGGTTCTGATAAACTCCATAAAGTAGTTAGTAAGTAAACAAAGCCAAAGTCGTCCAGAGAATCACGGATAAAATGAGAGCGTAATAGAACATTCACGAAACACGGAAGGAATCGGAATGAAATGAGCAAGTAGGGGATCGCCTCGCTCCGCTCCGCTTCGCTCCGGCTCCCGGGTCTGCTGTAACGTGTGAACCTAACAAACCTATCTTTAGTTTTTAAACACGAAGTGACCTAAAGCGACCAATTTGGTTCTGATAAACTCCATAAAGTAGTTAGTAAGTAAACAAAGCCAAAGTCATCCAGAGAATCACGGATAAAACGAGAGCGCAACAGAACATTCACGAAACACGGAAGGAATCGGAATGAAATGAGCAAGTCATTATGTCAGAAAATACAAAATTGCTGACGCAAATTTCTACCATTACAACAAAATCTTGTAATTTCTACTAAAATCATGTACCAATATCCAACGTTGGAGCTTTTGAGTTTGACATTTGTCGTTCCGAGATTGGCCAAGTTGTAAAAGTCGCGTAAACATATTTTATAATTAAAGTGCTAAAATGATGTTTCCTAAATCAGAAAATGGTATCAGAGGATAGCTAAGGACCCCCCCTAACCACCTAAGTACTCCAATCTTCAAATTTCAATGTGTCTTATATAAGACCCAACCCTCTACAAGGTTTTATTGGGTCTTCTGAGCTGATCTAGCAGTAAATCATCGAACGTGTAACTCTTGAAGAAATCGCAGTCAGTATGGGGTTCTTTGGACGATACAATTCAATCTGGAAATTAGATTTAATTTACCAAGATACATGAATCTTGCGAATTTTCATCACGGTGAGTCCTAAAATAGATAAAGGAAATAAAGTACATCAATAACGTTAATATTCTGATATGTTATTATCGATATAAATTTTTCATATCTCTACAATACATCTTGGAAAAAGTTTTATTTTTTATTAATTAGCCAAAATATACGTTATATTTATGGCCTTTAAACACTGGGTTAAGTCTAACTTATTCTATTTAAATCAACGCCTAGCTTATATAAACCTTAGAATTCGTCTAAGATATAAACATAAAAATTGCTTACGTGATGAATGCTGGCTTCTAAGCATGATTTCTTCTCCCAATATTTCACAACATAGGTTGACTGTTGTCCCTACGATTGTATTTGATTTTATGTGGCAATTAACATGAAATAACTTAACAATGTTTTCCGAAAGAAAATTAGGATACAATTTAGTGTCTTATTTAGATCTTGTTTATGACCACAGACATATAGATACAGAACATTATGCAATTTAATTGAAGATGCCTTTGTTATCTGACAAGCTAAGCCTTTGGCAAGCACTACATAACTTGGTAGAGCAATAAAGCATGGTAAAACACAGAGTTTCGTTTATCTGAGATGGTAAAGCATCCATCTGCCTAGGCAAGGAGTTTGGGGTTTGCTTATCGTCATTGACCTCAACATCTTTTCAGATGTTCATTACAGCTGCTGCTTAGTTATTCTAAGAGCTGCTGTGTATTCTAGGAGACACATTTTTCTTGTGTCTGAACAGACCGATGCGGCCTCTATATTGCTTGTCCCAAAGGTCGCAAATAAAATCGGCGGTAGATGGTAGGGCCAGTTGCCCTTTCTCCAGTATCTTTATCTTAAGTTTGCCCAAAAACTGGTCATCGTGTTTGGCTCTGTGCTGGCGTAATAGATGTCTTTATCCCAGTATGTCCAGTACCAATAGCTCCCAGTCTCTTGATCCGATTTTGAACTCCTCCATACCGCGCTTGCAGGACATTTTCTGAGCATTTTCCGCCCTAGGTTTATGTTGAAGAGTTTCCCGCCGTGTCTCGTGTGTAGGTGGTCTCCAGCTTCGGACCCGTCAAAGGCGGTGAAGAGGAATCCCGTAAAGAATTTGAAGGTTTCTTGGTCTGTGATATGTACAGCGCTAAGCAAGTCCTAGCAACATTTGTTCGTGTATTTTGAGTTGTCAAACATTTCCTCGAATTATTTACAGATATCTACCCTCCTCGCACGTGACAGAATATCCGTATCCGTAAGAGCATATAATAAAATATTGTAAATAACATATCAGTAAAGTAGTAATTAATTATAAATTAATGAAAGGATATTCATTATGAAATACAAATTAAATTATTAACAACGTTTAATCAGAATCAGAATCAGAATGTTTATTTACCATAAATTACATGTAAAGAAGTAGTACAGATGGTGCAGTACAATACGCAAGGGTTTCAATGTAATTTTACCCAAGTGGGTGTAGTAAAATGCGCACTTAGTATCTAATTTGATTATTCAATCACTTAATTATTATTATTATTAAATGAAATAATTATTATTTACTTAATTAAATTCACAGTGGTCATGATCATTGATTATATAATACACAAGTTATAAAATTAAATTATTACAAATATAAAAAAAAGTAAACAGAAGTCAAAGTAAACAGAAGTCACAGGGTTATAATTTCATAAGATAAGCGTAGTAATAGCCATACAATTATGAAATCTCATACGTAAAAAACTCATCTAAATCATAAGGAGACACAGTTATTAGGTAATCTTTGAGAGTAGCTATAAATCTATTCCCTTTCAGGACTTTAATATTTACAGGGAGGTTGTTATAGACCTTGATGGCAGTCATCTTTGTGGCACGCGTATATGATACCGTCCTGCAGAGTGGTTTTTCTAAGTTGTGTTTGTTTTTCTCATTTTGTCTTTCACTTAAACCTGGCACTCTTCCGGGGAATTTATGAGGATAGCGCTTTATTAATTTGCACAATTCAATAATATACAAAGCTGTGATAGTATGAAGTTTTAATTCTTTAAAAGACGCTCTACATGATTCCATACTGGAGCCTATATTATTTAAAATTCTAATGGCTCTCTTCTGTAAAACAAAAATCCGTTCGATATCCACGCTACCTCCCCATATGGCCAGTCCGTAAATCACCCTGGATTGGAAGAAGGCAAAGTAAGCTTGTAGTGCGGCTTTTTTTGTCGATATTTTGATCAGCGATCTTAGCGCATAGCAAAAGCTACTTAATTTGCCCACCAATAAGTCCACATGCCTCCTCCAGTTCAAGTTACAGTCCGTGAATATACCAAGAAATTTTGCGTATGGAACTGACTCAATTTCTTTGTCGTTTGCTTTAATATCGAGATGCGGTACTTGTGTGTTATAGTTTCTAAAATGGATTAGTTTAGTTTTTCCAACATTTGTTCCAAGATTGAGGTCATCAAACCAATTAATAATGTTATCAATGGATTCATTTATTGTCTTTGTTAAGTCTGCATAATCGCTTCTATTAAATTTAAAGAATACCGATACATCGTCCGCAAATAAAATAACCTTATTTTTACTGAGGGAGGGCAGATTGTTTACATATAATAAGAATAAGATTGGGCCCAGTATAGAGCCCTGAGGAACGCCAACATTAATTTTTAGGGTACTTGATTCAATATTGTTAAGGACCCCGTCTTCCTCAAGGGTCGGCAAAACCACAGTTTGGAACCGTTCTGTAAGGTACGATTGAAACCACTCATTAACCCTTCCTCTTATACCGTAACGGTATAATATATCCAATAAAACATCATGTTTTACATGGTCAAACGCTTTTGAGAGATCCAGTAGCACCGTCATGACATTTTCGTTGTTATCAAGTGCTTCTGCTATGAAATCCGTCATCTCGAAAATTGCGTCTATGGTAGATATATCTTTTTGGAATCCAAATTGCTCTTTAGCAAGAATTTTATTGGTGCATAAAAATACTCGCAACTGGTCAGCCATTACTTTTTCGAAAATTTTTGAAAATACTGGAAGTAAGGAAATGGGTCTGTACTTGTCAACACTCAGTCCATCGCCACTCTTTAGTATTGGCTTTATCAAAGCAATCTTTAGCCTTTCAGGAAAAATCCCCTCCCCTAGAGATTTATTTATAACAAAGTGTAGAGGCTTCTGGATAGCTTCTGCTATATACTTAATGACGATAGCTGACATGCCATCATATCCGCATGACTTTTTGTTTTTTAGATTTCTTATCTTTTTGGTTATCTCTTCATTATTTACTGGTGTGGCAAACATTGATGTTTGATGGAAGTTTGGTAATTTTATGTGTTTCTGTTTCTTCATGTTATTACATGTGTTCGTAAAGTGTGTGATAAAAATATTGGCTGCCTCTAAGTTACTGTTAGCCGTATTTATGTTATCTGTTAGGCCGGTGTAGTCTCTAACCTCATCAATCCTTTTTCCAGATATATGTGTATTTATCAAATTCCAAGTAGCTTTTACTTTATTGTTGGAAGATACGATAATTTGCTCATTGCACATTTGTTTCGAGCGTTGTATTACCTGTCCTAATATTTTGGAGTACCTTTTGTATAGTTTTAGATCAGAGGGAGTTTTATTGGCTTTGGAATTAATAAACAGTTCCCTTTTTGTCTCACAGGACTTCTTAATGCCCTGTGTAAGCCAGTTTTTACTATTTTTATTTACGTCCCCTCTTACCTTTATAAGAGGACAGCAAGTCTCAAAAGCCATCATCACTTTATCATAAAATTTATTAAAACAATCATTGCAGTCCTTACCATTGTATACCTCATGCCATGACGTTTGAAGTAATTGCTCTAATAACTTTTGGAGATTTGTGTTCTTTACGTTTCTTATTATTTTAAAGAATCTTGGTTGGTCCTTTTTTTACTGGCACATTTAGAGACGCAAATTGAAGGGAATGGTCTGATAAACCTAATTCTTTGACTCCAGGTGTACCTAAATCTACATTAGAAATAATGTTATCAAGGCAGGTTAGACTATGATCAGTGATACGAGTGGGTTCTCTTATGAATGGTCTCATATGATGAGATTGGAGTAAATTTAAGAATTCCTTAGATTCTGCTGATTCTACGAGTGTATCAATATTGAAATCACCGCACACAATCACTTTACGTTCCTTATGTCTAAAGATAACGTTAAGTACATTTTCAAATTTCTGTATAAAATGGTCGTTTGTTACAGTTTTTGGTCTATACACACATAACACATAACAGCCGTTTATATCGATGCCGGATATTTCGAATAGCTTTTGACTAGACATATCTTTGATTTTTGTTAGTTCAACATAGTTAATACCATTTCTAATATAAATACATGAACCACCTTTGCTCTTTCGACCGTCTCGACAGTAACTGGTAGCTAATTTAAAACCTGGAATATTTATCCTTAATAAATCTTCATGAACTCTATGATGTTCCGTTATGCATAGAATCTCTACATTTCGTCCCATCTCCCCATCCAGCCAAATCTCAAGCAGAGATAACTTATTAGCATTAAGGCTACAAATATTGACATGAGCAATTCTTTTATTACTGGTAGCGGCGTGAGTTGTACGAGTAACATTTTCTAACTCCCTGTGACTTCCTAAAGAAAATCCTGTTTGCTGTCAGGAGCCTTGGTATTAGATTTAGCGTGATCCATAGATTGCATTTTTATTTCGTTGCAAGCTGATTTACTGCTTTTGCCTATCACATGAGATGACTCTAGGTTTCTTTCATGTCGCAAATACGCGTGTTTGCATTCTATTTTAATAATTTCCCTCAATAATGTCCTACTTGCATACAGTCTAGAGTGCTTTACGTCTTCGCAGAAGTATGCGGCATGTGGAAACCGGGAGCATACAAACTTAAACGTACTGCTCACCTTACTGTCATTTAAGTACTTGCTAGCACCGAGCTTGTACAGTAGTACATTGGTATTGGCAAGCTGGTTGAGGTTTGCGTACAACATTGACTGTAGTTTGAGGGGGTCTTTATCATTGCAGCCGGCTACTATTATTACAATATCATTTCGTGTAAACTCATTACAGAGCTGATAACTGTATTCAAGAACGTGATCTAGAGTGGCATTAGGTTTAATAATAGACTCTACATTGTAGCCGCATCCTAGTAGATTTCGCAGGATTTTGTTAATGCCTCTACCACTTTCATCAGACAATATTAAGGCCCTCCGTAGGGTGGGAACCTCACGTTTAGGCGCAGTAGTCTTAGACGTCCTGGGGTCTCCTTGTCTCTCGAGTGAAGGAACACAAGATGTTAAACGTTGAGTATTACATTCTGATGGATTCGTCGACAATGCAGGTTGGGTGTTAGATGCTGTCTTAACTTGGAAGCTGCTTGACTCCCCTTGGCTCTCAGATGTAGAGTTTCTTGTATCTCCCAGGTTTTCGAATGTGAGAGTATCCGTGCTCAGATTATGGACAGCAATATTAGTATCTCCATGGCTTCCAAGTATAGGGTTCTTGCACACAGTTTGAAGTTGAAGTTCACTGTGATGCAATGAAGACACGTCATGATTCCGTGGCCTGTATATTTGTGTTCCATTATGTAATGAGCTGGGCGTGGATACGCACTCTTTGAAGGAACTATTCAGATCCCTCTGGACGACATTATTTGTGAATTCTCTAGGTGAAGTTCTGGGGTAGCCAATACGCAGCATGTTCGGCCTGATGCCACGATACTGGGGCGTGAAGTATTTGGGCGAGACAGCCACGGGAAATCCTGATACGCCCTGAAGTCCTCCAAAACCCACTGCTTTGTAAAGTTGAATTTTTTTCTTGTATGTTTTGAGCTCATTAGTCAATTCGGCGTTCTCAGTTAATAAATTCTCGATTTCTTGGTTCGCTGTGCCGTTTTCTGTACGAAGTCTAATAAGTTCTTCTCGAATGTCTTGCAGTTCAAGACTATTATTTAAGGTCACATTAGGTAAACTCTGATAGGACCGGTCTAAGTGTGACTCATCCGACTCTACATGTATCTTCCTCGGATTTCTATAAGTGATGTTATTTGATTCAACCTGTTCTGGACTAGGAGAACTGTCATTTGGATCATTTGACTGAGCATCTGAGGAACAGAGTTCAACCGTTCGTGTGTGCATACCGGCAGAGGCGCATGCCCGGCATTTAAAAGTCTTACGTAGAGTAGCAGTATTCGCCATATAGAAAGCTGTGGTGATGTTTGCGCAGCTATAATGATATGTGCCATTGCATGTGACACAACTGAGCAACTCGGTAGCGTAAGGTATAACTCCCTGGCATTCGCTGCACTTCATTTTGGTGTCACTGAATTCAGAAATGGTTGTTAGTGGCGCCCTCTATTTTAATACTGGTGGCGCCTCTGTTGGCGAGTAGTACGAACTTTTTGTGGTGGAGGAGTAACGCCCTCTGTTAGTCAGTTGATGCAACACGTCTATCTGGCGCCATCTATTGGTTATCGAATGTGGATTTAGTTGCTTTCAGTGCGTTAGTCAGGAACGTATGTTGTTAGTTCCTGTTTTAGTACCTAGATGGCGTTGTTTAAAATATTTTGTCTTGTAACGCACGACAGATATTGTTTATGGATATTTCTAAGTAAGGATATTTCATAGACGTCGTCAATCACCAATGCCGACATAAAGTGAAAAGGAAAAAGAAAAAGAAACCGGTGCTGGCCGGGAATCGAACCATGTCCCACACGTGGCAGCGGCGTTGCGTAGGCAGAGTCCTTAACCGATTCGCCTACTGAGAGATTGAAGAGTCTTGTTGAATATCGTCTATATATCCCATGTAGTTGAAGGTCGGTGAAGGTGTTTATGTGGCTTTTGTGCGTTGAGCCGTTGGTGAACTTTGAACTTGCACGATATTGTCACTGTATTTGCACCGAGAATTACGTGAGTCTATGCTATTATTCACTGAGTTTTATGTATTTTTCTGTTATTCTACTCATATAATGTTGTTTAACACTGTCTGTTTCATGTTTGTTTATCTCTGTATCACTGGTTTTTGTTAAGGTTTATAGTGTCTTTTTTCACTGTAATCACTGGTTTAGCCTAATTTCAAATTGTTGATTCTATAGTTATATACTTATTTAATACTTTTACTTTAAAAAATCTAGTTGATAAGGCTTAATTATATTTTCATTTAATTTTTAACACGGAGATACGTTTTACGACAGGCGCATGAGTCTGCAGCGCGCGCCGATCTTCAAGTCCAAAATAACTTAAGAATTTATAAATGGTGTTCGAGTCAATATCCTGTCATTGTCACTTCCGCATTTCCGTAATAAATATGATTATTTTATAAGATAATTTTGTAATCATAAATAAGTAGCCTAAAATTCATCATAAAATGCGAAATGAATTATGGAAATCATATTACAATTTACAAGTCCTTATTAAATCAATTTCCGGTATATTCGAAATAGTTGTTTCTATAAATATAATTTATAATAAATAATAAGATCATAATATCAGATAATTGTCATAATAATTAATAATATTATTAATATTATTAATTATTATGATTAATAATAATTGATAATATTAATAATAATATTATTTTGTACTACTTGTATCCTATATAAAAAAGAGGCGATATTCTATTGTAACAACTAGCTTTGTAGATATATCGACGATATAAAGGATATTGGGTGTTTTATGACCATGCGAATAAATATCCGACAGTAGATTAGTTTATTTTATATACAGTGTAATATATATTCACATAAAATCGTACTTTCATTGTGTTTCCCTCAAGTTTCACTTTCAATAAATGAAATATAAGGTAATGTGTTATTTCATTTCTCAGATGTCATTATTAGGGAATGTGATGGTGAATATAATGGATAACCAGGGATCCTAATAGTAGTCTGCTGAATCTTGGTTTGCTTATCGAGATTATAGAGAATAATCCAACATCAGAAGTGGGATCGCCCGAGCCTTCTTGTTAACATGTTTATTTCTAAGTTCCAGGATGGATGCTGCGGCGATCACGAGTCTTTTATCAGCGATTCGCGATGCAGTGACCACTACGCATCATAAAGATGACGACATCGCGTTACCACTCTTCGACCCCGAGCGGAGCGACTGCGGAGCTGCTAGCTGGTGCAACAGTATCGAGTCTCTCGCCACAGAACTCAAGTGGAGCAGCTTGAAAACAGCAGCCAAAGCCGGTAAAGCCCTTAAGGGTTCTTGTTTATCATGGTATGAATCATGGGAGCCTTCAGACGGTAGATCTTGGGAAAATCTTCGCAGAGATATTATCGATGCTTACCCCGAAAAGAAAAATTTGTCGGAGAAACTCAAAGCGGTACTATTTTCATCAGATACATTGGAGTCTTATAGTGAATATGCTAGGGAAAAATTGAGATTGCTACGCAATACCAATGTAGCGTTTACGGATGGACAATTGATTGAACTAGTTTGTGGTGGCATTATCGACGTCGACGTCAAAATGGCTAGCCTAAATAATGGTGTCACTACAACAGCAGAACTAAATCTCACACCTGTTTCCATTAACAATCAATGTATAAACTCACTTATTGATACAGGTGCGAGTTGTAGAATAATTAGGGAATCTGTAGCAAAAAAAATAGATTGCCATCTTACACCGCCATCTCTGTACCTAAATGGTATAGGTAGTAGCAAAATCCACGTATTTGCCACGATTACAGTTATCGTTCAGTTTAAAGGTGTTGGTATAGAACTTGATATTTATGTAGTCAGAGATGATGATTTTGGTTATGATCTGCTAATCGGTAGAAATACAGTTAATTATCCAGATTTAGAGATTATAACCGATTCTTCTGGTAGTCGTTTAGTCAGGAAGCATATAGAATCCAAAACAGAAGTTAATTTCATTTCTTCAGATTCTGGTTTATGTGAAATTAGATTCAAAAATTGGTCATTTAAGCCCTGAAGTACAAGAAAAGATAAAAAATATTTTTGATAATTCCCTTCTGTCTTGGATGAAATTAGCACGGTCAGCACAGGCGAACTAAATCTACGAATTTGTTAAAATGCCTTTTGGTATTTGTAACGGCCCAGCTGTGTTTCAACGAGCTATTACAAAGGCTGTACAAGACTTGCAATTTCTTCTTGTCTATATTGACGATATTTTAATTCCTTTTTCTACCATAGAGGAGGGATTATCGTATCTCGACCAAACTCTTGAAGCACTTAGTATCGCAGGTTTTACTATCAATCTTGAGAAGTGTATGTTCTTCGTTCAAGAAATTGAATATTTAGGACGGCATATATCTCGGGAAGGTATAAGACCTAGTGAAAGTAGCTGCTTTGGTTCATTCCCCGGTCCCAACCAATATCAGACAAGTACGCCAGATTATGGGACTAGCAAGTTATTTTAGAAAGTTCATACCAAACTTCGCTTCTAGTACAGCCTGTATAACAAAATTGTTAAAAACTGACCAAAAATGGGAATGGGGACTTGGGCAGGATAATGCTAGGGATTATGTCATAAAGAATTTATCCACAAAGCCTTTACTAGTAGTCTTTGACCCAAAGTTACCAACGGAACTTTACACAGACGCTAGTTCATTAGGTTACGGAGCAGTACTAGTACAAAGAGTTGATAATGTCAAAAGGGTAGTTGCTTATCATAGTAAAAGGACTTCACCTGCTGAATCTGAAGTCCAAGTACTGTTCCTATGACCTGGAAACTTTGGCTATCTATAACGCTTTGAAACAATTCAGGGTATATCTTTTAGGTATCAGATTTCAAATAATCACAGATTGCAATTCCAATGAACAAAAAGGATTTATCCCCACGCGTAGCTCGTTGGTGGACCTTCATGCAGGATTTCGATTTCGATATCACTTACAAAAAGGGTAGGCATAGGCCATGCAGATTTCTTTAGTCGCAGCCCAATTGAAAGCCCCACAGAAATTTTTCCCTCTTTTCTGACTAACAACTCCAAATACACGACAACCACAAAACAAATATTGGGTTCTAGCTTAACATCTCAACAAGAATATGAAATCATTGTAATTGATGAACCTCGTTCGTGGTTGGAGGTTGCCCAACAAAACGATGCAGAAGTCCAGGATCTCACCAGTCAAGTTGTAGCTGGTGAACTAGACGGGTCGCGATACATAGTTGAGAATGGTCTATTATTCTATAAAGCTCAATCTGATGAACCAAAATTATTTGTACCACGAGGAGCTAGATTCAATTTCATTCATATTCATGATAGGAACTGTCACGTTGGGTTAGGCAAAACCTTACATAAACTTCGTGAACACTTTTGGTTTCCTCGTATGACAGCATTTGTAAAAAAATATTTGAAGCATTGCCTGATCTGTGTCCAACGTAAAGGTCACTCTGGCCCAAAACAAGGTTTTCTCCACCCCATTGATAAAACGCCAATACCCTTCCATTCAGTTCATTTGGATTGTACAGGACCTTTTACACAGACTGAGGATGGCTTCAAATACATTCTACTAATAATTGATGGTTTTACTAAGTTTTGCCTTCTAAAACCTCTTAAAACTCTCAGTGCCCAAGAATTAGTACCCCTTATTAGAGATACCATCACTACCTTTGGTACTCCATACATAGTTATCACGGATAGGGGTACTAACTAACTCCTAGAGGCAACGGACAGGTAGAACGATATGTAGCAACCGTTATCAATATGTTAAATACAACCTGTAATGGTTCGTCAGATTGGCCAAGCGGTTTGTTTAAAGTTCAACAATCAATCAATACCACCGTTCAAAAATCCACAGGTTTTAATCCAATTCGTTTACTCATAGGTTGCGAGGCCAACATCCCTTGTATACAAACATGTTTGAATGACCTTAATGTTGACTTAAGATCCGATCGAGAATTGGCATACCAACGTCTATGTTCTGAAGCGGAAAAGTTCAAAACCAGGTTTGACGGTGTAAGACGTGATAATAAAATATTTGACATAGGAAACCTGGTTTATGTAAACCAAGATCATAGACGTCATGATAAATTAAGTGAAAGATTTAAAGGACCGTACGAAATTATTGCAATTCTTCCTAATGACAGATATTCTCTTAGAGGCCAGGGTAATTTAAGAAACATTATAGTATCTAAAGACAAATTAAGACAATGGCATGGACAATGGATAGATGACTGTGCAACAGAGATTTTGTTTGATTAAAAATATTAAAATATATAAGAATATTATACTATTAAGCAAATGTTTATACTATTAAGGAAATATTTATACTAATTAAGGAGATGTTTATAATAATTAAGGCAATGTTTGTACATAATTTATAATTAATGTGAAGTAATATTAAGTATAGGTATATAAAAAGAGATGTTTTTGGGATGCTAGTTGTCCACTTAATGTGAGAAGTTGGGCATTAGCAATGTTAGAAGTCCGCTTAATGTGAAATTGGGACTTCAGCAAGTAATGCTAGTTGTTCACCTAATGTGAGGGGTAGAACTTTAGCAATATTGTCGCTAGTTGTCAGCCTAATGTGAGAGGTTTTGATGATATAGCAATTATATGATCAATTATAAATTAATAAATGATAATCCCACTTAATGTGAAAAGTGAGACCATTTAATTAATTCTCATAATGGAGAAAGTAAAATAATATATGTTAAGTGCTCCGGGACGTAGCACATGTCAGTATGGCCGTGACAGAATATCCGTATCCGTAAGAGCATATAATAAAATATTGTAAATAACATATCAGTAAAGTAGTAATTAATTATAAATTAATGACAGGATATTCATTATGAAATACAAATTAAATTATTAACAACGTTTAAGAATTTATAAATGGTGTTCAAGTCAATATCCTGTCATTGTCACTTCCGCATTTCCGTAATAAATATGATTATTTTATAAGATAATTTTGTAATCACAAATAAGTAGCCTAAAATTCATCATAAAATGCGAAATGAATTATGGAAATCATATTAGAATTTACAAGTCCTTATTAAATCAATTTCCGGTATATTCGAAATAGTTGTTTCTATAAATATAATTTATAATAAATAATAAGATCATAATATCAGATAATTGTCATAATAATTAATAATATTTTACACGATTTAAATCACTAAGATTTTAAATGTATTTCTGTCTTTCTACAATTATGTTTGTGTGGCGCCAAAGCGGCCACGTGTGGCGGCATATTTGTTATTGTCAGACAGGGTATAAAAGCAACAGTGAACAACATGGCCGCTCACTTGTGTCTGGGCGTCCGTTCCGAACTAATCTCGGTAAGCGAATTAATCCTGCCTTTCATTGTGCTTTTATGTTTCTGGCTCAATGATTATTTTACATTGTGCTAAATCTGTTTTAATATTATTTTGTACTACTTGTATCCTATATAAAAAAGAGGCGATATTCTATTGTAACAACTAGCTCTGTAGATATATCGACGATATAAAGGATATTGGGTGTTTTATGACCATGCGAATAAATATCCGACAGTAGATTAGTTTATTTTATATACAGTGTAATACATATTCACATAAAATCGTACTTTCATTGTGTTTCCCTCAAGTTTCACTTTCAATAAATGAAATATAAGGTAATGTGTTATTTATTGTTATTTCATTTCTCAGATGTCATTATTAGGGAATGTGATGGTGAATATAATGGATAACCAGGAATCCTAATAGTAATCTGCTGAATCTAGGGTTGCTTATCGAGATTATAGAGAATAATCCAACACACGCGTTAGCCCTAAACAGGGCGGACATTGACAGACGTCACCTAGCGTACTGAAGATTATATCGTGGGCATTTGTGGGGCAACAACATAAAATTTGCCTTAATTGTAATGTCATTGTTTTTCTTTTTTGGCCAGCAGGGTAAGGGAAAGGGCTGAGTTTCGTTTATCTGAGCAGATATCATATCTTATATATTTTTTTGAGAATATCGTCTGTCGCGTCACAGCTATAGTGGTCTCAGTCATACAAAGTAAAGCGGCCGTATGAGTAAAGAGTGTCTATATATAAATTTAGTTTATAGAAACTAGCCCTTCCTCTAATTACTTACTTATTACTCTGTGATTCCTTTTCTAATGTTATTTTATAAGCAGAGTAGCAGAGTGAAAGTAAGCAGAGTGAAAGTAAGCAAAGAGTTTCGTCCATCTCAGTTTATTTGGTTATGTGCAGCAGTGACTTTTGATTTGAATTTATTTCAGAAAATTATTTCTTGGACGTCACGTTTATTCTACACATAAAATGGGTTACGATGGTTTTCCCCAAGTGAAGCGCTGTTGTTTTAGCATACCCCTGAATATTGGAGTCGTCATCGTAGCCATATACCATATACTTATAGGATTTATCAGCATATTTACGATTAATTACGTAAGTATGATGTTCCTCAAGCGCAATACACACCAAAGCCAACCCGCCGATAAATCCGACTTGCATTTAGACAAGCGACTTTTTGTCAGATTGCAAAACATTGCCGAAATAATGTCGGCGGAGCGGCAACTGTGGTGTGTGTCGTGGGCATATCAGACAATTGATAATTTCATGAAATGGCCAAACATTAGACGGGGAGGGGAGGTCCCCCCACCTACCCCCCCTTTTAGGAAACCACTAGTTTTTATGTTATGGAGGTCCAAAGATTGAAGAAAATGCCTACATTTTTTGGATTTCGGGGGAGTTGGAGGAGGAGAGGGGTTGGAGGAGGGGTTGCCAAGAGTAGGGGGTCGCCTCGCTCCGCTCCGCATCGCTCCGGCTCCCGGGTCTGCTGTAACGTGTGAACCTAACAAACCTATCTTTAGTTTTTAAACAGAAAGTGACCTAAAGCAACCAATTTGGTTTTGATAAACTCCATAAAGTAGTTAGTAAGTAAACAAAGCCAAAGTCGTCCAGAGAATCACGGATAAAACGAGAGCGCAACAGAACATTCACGAAACACGGAAGGAATCGGAATGAAATGGGCAAGTCATTATGTCAGAAAATACAAAATTGCTGACGCCAATTTCTACCATTACAACAAAATCTTGTAATTTGTACTAAAATCATGTACCAATATCCAACGTTGGAGCTTTTGGGTTTGACATTTGTCGTTCCGAGATTGGCCAAGTTGTAAAAATCGCGTAAACATATTTTATAATTAAAGTGCTAAAATGATGTTTCCTAAATCAGAAAATGGTATCAGAGGATAGCTAAGGACCCCCCCTAACCACCTAAGTACTCCAATCCTCAAATTTCAATGTGTCTTATATAAGACCCAACCCCATTAGACGATCTGGCCGACTAGGTATTTCATGAAATGATCATTTTATAAAAAAAAGTCTATTTACAAGTACTACGTCTTGTTTTTTAGGGTCCCTCGAGTGCCTTCCTTGCGTGTGTAAAAGTATATCGACGACCCATTTCCGGACCAATTACATTGACATTTGGCACCCTTATGTACACGTGACCCAAACATGGTCGTGTTATGTAAACTTATTCATTTTAAATTTTGGGCACTTTCTGGAGGCAATTAAGTAAATAAAAAATCAACTGATTCGTGTATTATTATTATTTATTATAATTTAGAAAAACTTAGTCAAAAATTTATTTAAGAAAAAAGACAAGAAAGACCTTATCTCCGAAACTATTGATCCTAAAATTTTGAAAAAAGCAACATGGTTCTTTATTAAATTTCTTTATAACAGGAAAATGATTGAAAAATGTATGGTTTGACCGCTGGACACCTGGACCTGGTTATGAGACATCGTGATTTTGGACCTTATGCGAAGGTCAACACCTATAGCGGGAAAATGTCTTCTTTGGAAGATTCCAGGAAATAAGGGAGGGGGGCATAATTGGGGGGAAAATCAGAAAATAAAATAATAAGTATTTCAAACAATATCGTGTGCCATGTCAAGTGCACTGGCGTTAGTTATCGCCACTTTTCCGTTGTAGGTTTTAAATTTTATTACCATACCATTTATACCAATTTTATACCCTCGGTTGTTGAGAGGTCAGGCCGGGCTGGGCTGGTAGTTCACCTCGAGCTTACTGTTAGAGGAACCCTCGGTTGTTGAGAGGTCAGGCCGGGCCGGGCGGGTAGTTCACCTTGAGCTTACTGTTAGAGGAACCCTCGGTTGTTGAGAGGTCAGGACGGGCCGGGCGGGTAGTTCACCTTGAGCTTACTGTTAGAGGAACCCTCGGTTGTTGAGAGGTCAGGCCGGGCCGGGCGGGTAGTTCACCTCGAACTTACTGTTAGAGGAATCGCAGTTCAATGTTAAATAAGACTGAAAGTCGATGCATAGAGAGAGGACTAACAGAGCAACATCACTTTGGGACAGCTGGACGGACGGCGAGTTAATCATTTACTATCTGAAATACGTAAACTCGAGTAGAAATTCTAGGGATTTCTAAGAATTATTCTGCACCAACATTATAACAGGGTTAAACACGAATTCCTTAGATTAAATCATGAGTTACTACTGTCAAATAAGAAATCCCGTTTTTATTTTACCAAATATTTCGATAAAAATGAGGGAAATCTCGCATGTTTTGATTTAATTTTAATCTGGCAACCGCTTTTATGATGAAGATGCTAAGGATGAGTGGCCTGCACAGGATTTCGGTATAGGGCAGGCAAATTATGCCAAATTAACAATTTTAATCACGATGCTAGCAACGGTTTTTCCGATAATTCCTGGTATTTCGCCACATCATCATCATCACACCATCAGCCTGTCAGTGAACCTACTCTTGAGTGCAGGCAATATAGGTCAAATTATCTAAATTCCCTAAGCGAGCGAGCAACTGTTTGCATTTAAAAAGGTTTTTTGAATAATGATCAAATGGAAATAAGTAAAATTAAAATCGGCGAGGTGACTTGAATAAATGCGGTAGGTATAGATGAGACCTATTTAGATAATTATGTGATCTAGGTAATTGGTGTCACTCCAAACATTCAGGTTTCTTTCAAATAAACTTGTTCTGAGCCGAAAACACTTTGACTTTGAAAACCACCTGTTGCTGTCTTTCACCGCAGAGGGACAGTTATAGGTACTTTCACCGCAGAGGGACAGTTATAGGTACTTTCACCGCAGAGGGACAGTTATAGGTACTTTCACCGCAGAGGGACAGTTATAGGTACTTTCACCGCAGAGGGACAGTTATAGGTACTTTCACCGCAGAGGGACAGTTATAGGTACTTTCACCGCAGAGGGACAGTTATAGGTACTTTCACCGCAGAGGGACAGTTATAGGTACTTTTACCGCAGAGGGACAGTTATAGATACTTTCACTACCTTCCAAACTTTCCTACCTGTATACATTTCCATAATAATAAGTTATTTCCTCTCACTTACACCTTATAATTGTATAAAGGCAAATAGTTAAATAAAAATAAAACCCAGTCACCATTAACGAAATGAAAACATATGATAAATTAAAATGGCGTCTTGTATACTATGACCAATGTTGGATATTATAAAGCCGCGTTGCCCGCGCGTGCGAGAGAGACATGGTAGTTAAGTCCGTCTACGAGCGAGAGTGAGAAGGGTAACATAAGGCCATATGCATTTTGTTGTGTTGAAAAATGCCTGCTGAACAGGGATAGTAATCGGAGATCCCACACGGTGTCTCTTATATTATATAAAACTTATGAATGCACCTGGTTACGTACATAGAGTGTGAAAGTAGCCGCCAATAACTTTGTAAACAACATTTTGCTATGTAAAATCCAAACTATTTACTCCACACCATCCATCCCTACCATCCTACGGTGGTACGGAACCCTTCGTGCGCGAGTTTGACTCGCACTTGACCGTTTTTTTATTTCCATTTTGGTCATCATATAGCAAACCTTTTTAAATGCAAACAGTTGCTCGGACTCTTAAGGAATTGCAATAACCTATATTGCCTATAATCAACAGTGAGTTCCCTCTCTGACATGATGATTAAGATGATGATAATAATATTACGAAACACCAGGAAATATCGGAAAAACCAGCATCATCATTACAATTGTAAACCTGTCCTAATTTGCCTACCCTATACCAAAACTGTACACGTAGATGGTTATGATTATATACAGACCTGTATCATTAAAAGTCTTATATGGTTGGTGTACATTGCTTATTAATAACTTATACTTATATAAAAACAAACATTTATATTATAGGCATATTCATTGCTTCTGGCGCTACATAAGGTTTCTTTGTCTGTGTCGTGTAAACTTGTGTTTACCATTCAAATCGCGCTTAGTAGCCTTTCTTGTTTCCCTTAGCCTCCAACAACAGCTGGTGCAACCACCAACACATTTCCTCGTTCATGTTTCCTCCGCATTTCCACAATATCATTATGTGTTCTGTGATGTAATCTAAGTAGATTTGGCGGGCTTAAATCCAGGGAACCCTAATGGACTCCCCAGGGAATTCTTCAGATACAATATATAAAATATTTTGTTTCACAATGGAAAACGTGAAATGCGATACCATCCCTTGTCTTTTGAAAGAGTGTGCCAGATAGCAGAGGGGAAAACCATAAGAATCGTCTACGTTGTGCCAGTCTTTGAAATTTGGTGCTCTTAAGGTTTTAGGAAACTACCGCAAGCAACTTGTGTCTATATCCAAAATGGCGGTCATCTGTATGGGTATTTTTAATAGATGGGCTTCCATTAGACAAAATCTTGAATAATTTCACTTTTACAGGTTCTAGGATTTGAGGAATCCATTTCTAATGGGTATAGTTCTAGAATAAGGCGATCTTCGATATGTGAGAGAGAGAGAGCGGCCAACTTCCAACCAAGATGCTAGATAATGATTATCAGACATGAAGCTTTGTGTCATAATACTAGTTTATCTACACACGTATCATAAACCCTCTTTACTGCATTCAAAAACCGCACGTTACGATCAGCATTATGTTAAACTACTTGGTAAAAACTCGTTTCGTATCTGGAAAACTACACATAATGGTCATTATGTGTAGTTTTTCTACATATAATGACATTCAAATTTCGAACGCCGACGCCCACCCGCGTGCCATCCCTAGTTTGTCTGTGAAGTTGGTACTGACATTCAAATTTCGAACGCCGACGCCCGTCTGCGTGAAGTTGGTACTAAAGAACAAGCTAAACAATTGCAAAATCACAATGCCGGTCAAACATGCGGTTCCTGAACACATCAAAGAGAGCTTATGATATGTGTGTAGATAAACTAGTGTATGTAACTGTACATAACTAGGCATTAAAACTCTCGAGTGATATTAGTATGAAACTCGCCAACTCTCGAGTTTTAATGCCCTCCATTATGCAGCAGTCACATAAACTACTATTATGTGACTGATACATAATGTTCAGGAACCGCATGTTCGACCGGCATTGTGGCATTGATAATTGCTTAGCACTTGTTTAACTTGTTCAGTAGTACCAACTTCATAGACAAAATAGGGGCGGCACGCAGGTGGTCGACGGCGTTCGAAATTTTAATGTCAATTTTTCGAAAATTAATACATTATGGTGATAATATATCAATATTCAGATAAGAAATGAGTTTTTACCATGTAGTACAATATTATGCTGGTCGTAACGTGCGGTTTTTGGACGCAGTAAAGAGAGTTTATGATACATGTGTAGATAAAGATCATTAATCAACCACAACATGTCAAAGAGTAGCCGTTCCTTAATATGTGAGAAATTAAAATCTGTTGTGTGGTAATAAAAATTTTGTTTGCCAGCTTTTGGCCAACTTTTTGCTTCCTGTGTCATAAAGATCACTAATCCACGATATGTCAAAGAAAAGCCGTCCTCCGACATGTCAGAAAATAAATCAGTCAAGTAGTAAGGAAAATTTACACAAACACAAATTAGACTTAATAAATTAATTCCTCGCATCCTAGGTACTATAAATGTGATATTACTCCTTACGTGGTATAATTCTTTCTCAGCTAAGAGTATTCTCTCAAATCATTCGTTCAAATCTGGCTAAGTTAAAAACTGGACGCGATTGTTCCACAACTTGTTAACACGAACTGCTATTTCGTTTAAGCCAGGAAAGAACCCTGGATTAGTGCAAAGCTTTGGCTATTTACAAGCTTTTTATTTACAAGCTTTTATGTAGTTTCACCTGTCCCGTTGTCTGTCTGTCTGTAATCAAATCCTGCAAGTTAAATTTGATCTACTTCCCGGTTTCCGATTGAGCTGAAATTTTGCATCCGTGTATAAATCGGATGACAATGCAATATTATTATGACATAGAGCTGATCTGATGATAGAGCTGGAAGGTGGCCATAGGAACTCCGTCATTAAACGACGGAACTTCATCGAGTTTGGGCTCGTTTAATTTGACTTGACGATTACTTTGACACTAGATGGTAAGCAGGGTCTGATGATGGAGCGGGAAGGTGGCCCATAGGAACTCCGTAATTAAACGACGCAAACCCATCGAGTTTGGGCTCGTTTAATTTGTCTTGACGAGTACTTTGACACTAGATGGTAACCAGGGTCTGATGATGGATTTGGAAGGTGGCCCATAGGAACTTCATAAATAAACGACGCAACCCCATCGAGTTTGGGCTCGTTTAATTTGTCTTGATGAGTACTTTGATACAAGATGGTAACCAGGGTCTGATGATGGAGCTGGAAGGTGGCCATAGGAACTCCGTCATTAAACGACACAATCTCATCGAGTTTGGGCTCGTTCAATTTGTCTTGACGAGTACTTTGACACTAGATGGCAACCAGGGTCTGATGATGTAGCTGGAAGGTGGCCCATAGGAACTCCATAATTAAACGACGCAACCCCATCGAGTTTGGGCTCTTTTAATTTGTCTTGACGATTACTTTGACACTAGATGGTAACCAGGGTCTGATTATGGAGCTGGAAGGTGGCCCATAGGAACTCCATAATTAATTCCAAATTCCAAATGTCTTTATTACTGTAGATATTTACATATACTTAGCAATCGTCATTTTTTGCCACTTCTCTACATTGGACCACTGTGGGAGAAGGAGGGCGTAGAAACTCCCACAGAATGATTTTTAGATCTCTTTTTAAAAATTGGTTATGCTTAACTAATACAAAATATAATATTTAGTCATTATCATAATTAATAAGCTGGAATAAATAATTACAAAATTATTAACAGCAAGGTCTGTGTTGAGCCAGATTAACCCCAAACGAAGCAACCCCATCGAGTTTGGGCTAGTTCAATTTGTCTTGACGAGTACTTTGATACTAGATGTCCGACCCCGAAGCCGAGTTAAGTCTTTAGCAGGTCTTCAATTCGAAGAACTTGACGGCTCCAAGTTGACTTCGAAGAAACCTTGTAATGTTGATGCATTAAAAGAAATGGATAAAATGAGAAACGTTACAAATAAATAACTGGTGATTACATAATAATTTAAACATTATTTTACCTTACTACAAATATGTAAAAAAAATACATACATGTGGGATGTGCGTATTGAAATGGTCGTGATTAACTCGTAAAAAAACTTTAATTTTAATTAACAAAGGAACCATCGTGGTTAACACTTATCTGTCTCTCTCTGACGTCTATCTGTCACCTTCCAACAGTGTTGCTAGTAAGAAACTAAGTAACGTTATTTAATAACGACAAAAAAAACTTAAACACGTTAAACTATTATCCACACGGCTGTCCTGACTATTCATCTGTCCCAGATGAAATATCTTCATCTTCAGTGGAGCAGGAGACCCATGGCTTCATAAAATCAGCGGAACTGGTTGTGTTGATAGGGCCTTCTGAATTACCAATTTTTCGTACAGCGTATCTGTCATTACGCTTCTTCATCGTGACCTCATACGGTCCTAGATATTTTGGGTATAGTTTACTGCCTTGAGAAAACTGAGTCTTTTTGATCGCCACAAGATGACCAACTTCATAGGATATTGCTTGTTTTCTCTTTCTATTAAAACTCTTTTTGTTTTCTTCTTGAATTTTCCTTATAGATTCTTTAGCTTTTTCTCTTAGTTCAAGTCTATTCTCATTCATTCTTTCAATGTTTTCTTCTTCTATTATCTTCATAAGTTCATCATCTTTGTCTTTTATCTTCACTCCGAACATCAATTCAAATGGCGTCATGCCTATGCTTCTTTGGTAGGTTCCATTTAAACAGCGTTGGACGTTGGATACTTTGCGATACCATTTTGTGGGGTCATCAGCACTTAGCTTACTTAAAACGCTGATAATGATCTGATGGATACGCTCGACCTGTCCGTTTCCTCTTGGTTGTCCAGTCGTAATCAAATATTGTGTAATACTCTCATTCTGACAGTAATCTTTAAAGTCATTGGACGTAAACGCAGCGTTTCGATCTGTGATTATCCTTTCTGGTGAACCAAAAGATTGTTGTTGCAGTTCTAGTTTGCTTATTGTTTCTTCAGTCGTCAATGTCTTCACGGGATAAATCCAGGTAAATTTGGTAAATGCATCCACAACAGTGAGGATGTATTTGTAATTTTTATTTGTAGAGGTAAGTGGTCCTAAATGATCAATATGATACGTTGCTAAAGGTACATCTCCTTTGGGAATCGGGTTTAGCAGTCCTTCTTTTTTGCCTCTTTTGTGTGACACAAGTATGCATTCAACACAGTTGTCTATTACTTTTTTAATTTTAGTCTGTAAATTCTCAATAAAATATTCTCTGTTGATCAACTCTTCAGTTTTTACTATTCCAAAATGTCCTCTTTCGTGATTCTTTCTAATAATTTCAGTCTGCATTTTCTTTGGAACAACAATCATTTTATTTCCATTTTTTTCTTTGTAAAGTATATCATTTTGTAAAACGTAATTCTGATAGGGTTCTTTCAGTAATATTCGTTTAATTAATTGAATGTTCTCATCTCCATCTTGGGCCCTCTTTAGGCGTGCCGTAGTCTCAGTAAGTATCCAAACAGGGTAACGGCTTAAAGCGTCGGCATGTTTCATGCTAGATCCTGGGCGGTGTTCAATTTTATAATCATATTCTTCCAGAAGCAGCGCCCATCTGGCAACTCTCGGTGGTAAATCTTTCTTCTGCAGAGTCATCGTTAGTGCAGAACAATCTGTAATAATTTTGAAGTGTATTCCTTGTAAGTAAACACGAAACTTTTTTATCGCTTCTACAATTGCTAATATCTCCAAATAATAGCTGTGGTATTTTCTTTCGGATGGCGTCGTCTTCTTGCTCATATAATGCACAGGGTGCAGTTGATTATCTTTCGGGCATCGTTGCAGTAGAACAGCTCCATACCCATCTGCACTTGCGTCAGTATGGACTTCTGTTTCCATATCAGGGTTGTAAATCCGTAAAACAGGTGAGCTGGTAAGTATCTCTTTCAATTTCAGAAAAGCTTCTTCACATCTTTCGTCAAAGTTAAAAACAGCGTCTTTCTTCAACATGTCAGTCATTGGTTTAGCGATCAACGAGTAATTTCGAATAAACTTTCTAAAGTAGCCGGTCAATCCAAGGAATGATTGCATGGATTTAATGTTGTTGGGCTTCTTGAAATTGGAGACCGCTTTGATCTTCTCTTTAGATGGACGAACTTTATTGTCTTTTACAATGTAACCAAGATACTCTATCTCTTTTTTAAAGAAATGACATTTCTTCCAGTTAAATTGTAGTCCAAATTCTTCAGCTCTTTTCATTATTTCCTTTAACTTAGTCAGTGCTTCTTCTTCTGTTCTTGCTGGTATAATCAGATCGTCAAGGTAGGCTAAAACGGTACCATCGTTGATATAATCGTGGAAAATATCATTGATAAATCGTTGAAAGACGGACGGTGCAGTACACAATCCGAAGGGCATCTTTATAAATTCAAATTGAGCTTTTGGCGTTACAAAGGATGTGTACTTCTGACTATCTTTGTTGACATCAACGTGTAAAAATCCGTTTTTCAAGTCAAGTGATGTAAAAATCTGTGCCTCTTTCAGCTTATCGATTTGGTCTTCGATCAGTGGCAGCGGGAATCTTTCTTTAATTATCTTCTTGTTTATGCGGCGGTAGTCAATACAAACTCTGTAATTACCATCTTTCTTATGTGCTAAGACAGTCGGACACGCAAAATCAGATTTGCTAGGTTTGATTATTCCTGTTTTCAGCCAGTCTTCAATCTGTTTATTAAGAACATCTGCTTCCAATGGAGATAAACGTCTTGGACTTTGGTAAATCGGTGCTTCGTCAGTAAGTATAATTCTCAATTCTACATTACTCTTCTTTGTTTCATCAGTAGGTTTGTAGTCGTCTATCATCTTTTTTATTTCTGCTGTATATTGAGAATTTTCTACGTCGTATTCTTCTGTCTTATCGTCTTCCTCTATAAGTAGCGTCAGGTGTTGTATCTTCTCCATAAATATTCCGTCTTTAGTAAATTTCACTTCAAATTCCTTCAAGATGGGGTTTCCAATTATTGTGTCAACTGGAATGGTGTCGTCATCTACAATGTGAAACGTTACATCCGAGTAGTAATCATCAATCTGAACTTTGGCAGTGAAAACTCCATCAGTAAATATTTCTTTTCCAGCTATGCCAGTCAAGCGAATCTTTGAGTCTTTGTACATCTTTACGTCGTCTTTTATTTTTCCAAATTCAGTCTTAGTCATCAGGTTAGCGTCACTTCCGGTATCAAACAGTGTAAGTATTTCTGTTCCTTCTATCTTCACTTTCTTATATGGTACTTCTTCCTTCTCTTCTTTCAGAATATTCAGCGTCTTCTTCGTTTTATTGGGGCAGTCAGGTGATTTGTGCCCAAATTCGTTACATTTGAAACACTTGATACCTTTGGAGCATGCAGACGATTGATGATCCATTTCACCACAGTTGAAGCACCTCTTCTTTGGCATTTCAGGATTAGTTGGTTTTCGGTTACCGTGGTGCGACGTCGAAGGAGTTGGTTTTGTTTGCACTTTCTTCCTAAACTCACTATAGACATCCAATTTTTTTCTGAAGTCTTTGATGTCTGTAGCGCCGTAAAGTATTGTCTTGTTCGTCTCCAGGTCTCTGATTCCATCGATAACGTATTCCATCAGTGCTGCGTCTTCAACTTTTCCGTGTAAAGCTATTTCTTTCATCACCAAAAAGTACTGTTGGTATGTTTCATCATTCTTCATTTTTCGTGCTGTCAATTTCTTATGAATCATGGCGCTATTCAATTTCGGACCAAATTCTTCTTTGAGAGCCTTCTTTAAATTAGTGTAGTCCTTGACTCTTCCAATGGATCTCAAAAATAACTTGGCGGTACCTCCCAGTAATCTTTTTGCGTAAACTAACTTTTCGACACTTGTCCATTTCATTAATTCTGCAACGTCTTCAAATTCTTCCAAAAATTCAGTTATAGGGTACGTGTCATCTCCGGTAAAAATATTCATCGACTTCTCCAAGTCTCGAAACGATATGTGAACTTCAACATCTTCAATCTCTTCTTCTTCATTTGCATCTTTCTTCTTAGGTGGCATCTTAGTCTTCAAAGAATGTCGTCGTTTCGGACAGCAAAAGGTTCCTCTTGAAGTTCTTGCACGCATTCAAAACAATATTCGCAACGATTTTCTAAAATCGCATCTCTAGTCATTTATAACGATAACGGTTTTTCTTTTGCAAGCACTATCCATGAGTCGGTAAAACAGTCTTGCGTAGCGGCATCATGGCGGACGCGTGCGAACGTCATGCGAATATGCGCGTCGGTAAAGCAGTGCTGACGCCGTAGATGACTTGCCTTTCGTCGTATTTCACGTCTTGATAAATCGGCTTCCGTCGTCTTGATTCACTACATTCCAATATGTATCGCTATCCCGGACGAGCCCCCAAAAAGTTGTGGGATGTGCGTATTGAAATGGTCGTGATTAACTCGTAAAAAAACTTTAATTTTAATTAACAAAGGAACCATCGTGGTTAACACTTATCTGTCTCTCTCTGACGTCTATCTGTCACCTTCCAACAGTGTTGCTAGTAAGAAACTAAGTAACGTTATTTAATAACGACAAAAAAAACTTAAACACGTTAAACTATTATCCACATACATAAATAAATAAAATACATAAACTAAGTGCTCAAAGCAGCACATATTATGTGAACGTACTACGGACTACATAAGGGAAACACGCTTCTACGCGCTACGAACTACGTCGTAGTAAAACTCGATTTAAAAATACTAAAAAGTTAAAATAAAAATAAAGTAAAAAAAAACTTTTTTTTAAAACAAGCTTTTATTAAAAATGAACTAAAACTTTTAAAATAAATTAACTCCCACAACAAATATATCACTTTATAAGTTCATTGTAACCTTTAACGATAATTAAGCTTCCTCGTCTACGACAAAATAATTACATACCGTTCATAATTATATATTTTTAATATTAAAACCTTTACACTTTAATTCTTAAATCTTTCCGTTTTCATCACAGTCCCAATTTTATAAATAAAAGCTTGGCTTCGCTTATCACCCCCTTTATCCTTCAACTTCCCTGCCCCACCACTTCGCCCACACTCTTTATTTTAGCCAATATGAGGTGGCTAGACCATTCAGCAATTTAGTCATACAAATCAGTAATTTTTTCGCGTATTGCAGTGTTTTTTCGCTCATTTCAGGGAATTTCGCTGTTGATGATCATTCGCTCAATTAGTTTTATATTCGGTCGTTTTAATATTTCCCATTTTTAATCTTTGGATAACTTTTGCTCGAGATGGATGCCGCCGTCTAACTAGCGGCCCTAAGGATTCTTCTTTAGCTGGACTTCTCACCTCTCCATATTTTGTTCTAGGTTTTTACGTATAAATATTGCAAAGAAGACGTCAACGGATTCATTCCGGTGTTGTTGAAAATATGTCTATGCTTGTGGACAATTTTTCTAATCGCACGCGGAATCACAGCTGTGCTGTTCCTTGTAGGAATGTTCAAGGTAAGTGGATATACATTTTCATTTACATACAGGCACATACCCGCTGGTTAGTGGGAACCAGCAACAGCGACGAAACCAACATTCACATCAAAGACCCATAGATTTGCGTAGAAGAATAATGTTGTCCTGTTGTGCAAGGAAACTCACTTTTATATTGTGTCCGCTCCGACTCCAAATGAAAAGACAACGGGTACATATTGAAAAATATAAAACCATTTATTTATGAGTTTAAATGCCTTACTTTAAAAGGCTAGTATATCATTGCACATCAAAAATACTGATTTTCACAGCAAAAAAGATTAGCGAGAACACTTTTCTGCTTAAGTATTTTTTGTTGTACTTACATGTTCAACCTAACACGAAGGATGAGGGGGCTTCGCTTCGCTCACCTCCTTTACCCTTCACCTAAGCTACCGCAATGTTTTGCCCTGATATAAGCTGTGCAAATTAGCTGTTGTCGTGAGGCCATCTTGTTTTCCAACTCGCTGACTTTCGCTAAGACAGATTGTTAAACGTTTTCGACGATGCTTTATTTATATCAAAATGCTAGTGACTTGGTTAAACGTCGGTATTAAATTAACGGTCTAGAGAGCTAGTTAAGTGTCTGATTTAACCAACCAACTGCGACATATCGATTATGTACAATCGAACCATCTGAATCATGACCCACCAAAAGCTTATTTTGCTAAACCCCTTAAATGCAAGTAGGTCGAAATTCGCTTGAAGGTTTATTTCCTTGGTAACGAACTTGTTATCATTTGATTAGACACTGACATTTACTGAGTGCACTGTTAAATAAATCGGACAGTATCGACTAAGCTCGTATATGAAAAAGAAGAGATGATGTTACTGTCTTTATCTGTTATACGTAGGTAAGTATAGGAAGTTTTCTACGAACGTAATGGTGCCACTTCACTTGGCCGTATTAAATTTGCTCAACCATTAGTCGCAATTATTTCTCTAGAATATAAAATCAAAAATAATGCAGTCATGTTTGGGCAAATACAGCCAAGTGAAGTGCCATCATAAACTTTAGATTAATTCTTTAACAAGTTTCAATCACGTCATTCCTATAAGTATTTTAAGGACAGAAACATGCCATTGTTGGTCTTTCAAGCTATATAAATAAAAAGAGTAATAAAATTTGTGAAATGAAAAAAAAACTTTATTTAATCTTTAACAGAACTAATTTAAATTATAAGATTCAGTATCTAATACCTAGTGTGTGCACCATGGTTATCGATGACGGCCTGTAATCGGTCACGCATTGACCCTATTAGACGACTGCAAATGTCGCTGTCTCTCAAGTAATCCCAAATTTCGTTACAATGTTGCTCAATTGCTTCCTTTGTTCTCTCGTTTCTGTTATCCCACATTTGGACCATCAAACCCCACAAATTTTCTATTGGGTTGAGGTCTGGGGATCTACTCGGCCATGGAATCAAAGTAACTTCATCATAAGCAGTTCAAACCAATTTGAGACTACCCTGGCAGTATGCACTCGACAGTTGTCATGAACGTAGGAAAATACTGGCACATATTCACGCGGGTACAGATGTAGTGAATAATCCTTTCCTATCGGCAAAACTCGGAACAACGATAACACCCGAATGGTGCCGATGTGTCTATGAATTACTGTATTATTAAATTACGTGTAGGTATCAAATAAATCGCATACTTTATTTATCAATGTCAAATGTCAAATTGCCCGTTTGACGGGTACTGAGTGCGAGTGAAGTAGTAAGACAAAAACGAACATTTCCGAGAAAATACGAAAGGAAAGGATTATTCACTACATCTGTAAACTGTTCGCACTGTCGGTACAGATGTAGTGAATAATCCTTTCCTTTCGTATTTTCTCGGAAATGTTCGTTTTTGTCTTATTACTTCACCGCACTCAGTACCCATCGAGACAACGTAGGGAACGGTCGCATTGCAAGAGGAAGTATCTATATAGAGTAGTTAATACCACAGAAATATTTAGTTGATATTTATGTTAGATTTTGTGATAAACTTCATGGACTCGTGTATTAATGCAGGCCACCTATATTTATTTTTTTGACTTTACATTTCACTCTTGTCTGTCATTTTTGTAAATAATAAACATTGATTTTATTCGATCCACATTAACAATTTATAACAGACATGCCGAAAGCACTAAGAAAAGGGAAACGTTTAGATCGGCAAGCCTGCGAAGTTATTTTCAATATTTATTTATATTTATTAACTGAAAATGATAAATTCAAACATACCAACTATACTGCTTACTTTTGTAAAGTCCAAAAACGAGTTTCGGAGGCCAGTGGAATTTCTCAACGAACAGTAAATAAAATATTGCAAAAAGAATACATAAATCAATCCACCTCCAATAGTCCGAAGTCGGCAAAGTTGGGTAGACCAAATAAATTATTTTGTCTAGGTCTTGACGATTTTGACTACAACGTTATACGCCGATTAGTGTATAATTTCCATTTTGATATACAAACAAGTACCTACAATTAAAGCCCTGAAGTCCAAGTTATCCGAAGCCATAAATTTTAAGGGATGTGACTTTACGCTAAGAAAAATTCTTAGAAAAATGGGATTTCGGTATAAAAAAGTTGAAAACAACAGAAAATTACTTATCGAGAAAGATGATGTTCGTTAAAAAGAGTAAAGTTTTTAGCCGCGATAAAAAAGTACAGATTGCAAGGGAGAGAGATTGTTTATATGGATGAATCATACATCCATACCTCACATTTGGCAAAAGCTGGGCTGACTCGTCAGAAAACGGAGTGAAACAGTTAATTTCTAAAGGACAACGTCTTATAATAGTGCACGCTGGTAGTAGAAAGGGGTTTATACCTGGGGAATTGTTAATGTATCAGTCTACTGATAAAACAGGTGACTATCACAACGCGATGAACAATGAAAACTATGAAAAATGGTTTCGTAATCAACTCATTCCAAACTTAGCTCCACATTCGGTACTAGTAGTAGATAATGCTGCATATCATAATAAGTACGTAGAAAAACCTCCTAATTCAAATACCAGGAAGCACGACATGATTGATTGGCTATCCAAACATAACGTTCCGATTGATCCGTCATTAACAAAACTTGAAATATATGAAATTATTTGCAAGTACAAACAAGACTTTGTAGAATACTCTATAGATAAACTTATGAACGAATATGGACACAGCGTACTAAGATCCTGATTTCAATCCGATTGAAAACATATGGTCTCAAATAAAGGGATACGTATCCAAAAGAAACATCAGTATGAATATGACTACTGTGAAACAATTGGTACAGGAAAAGGTTAATATGATTGGTTCCGATGTTTGGGCCAAAGTATGTGACCACGCCATCAAATGCGAAAACGAGTATCGAAAACACGAATCTGAGTTGGAAAATTATATGGCTAGTTTTGTAATCACCGTTCATGAAAACTCTGACGATGATTCACCAGAAAATAGTTCTGATTATGACTGTGATATGGAAGTTGGAAGTATTGTTTCGCATCACACTGTCCACCCCGCTCCTCCTCTTATCCCGCTGTCATAATCGAAGTCGTTCATCCAATCAGAAAATCATATTTATTTATATTAATTTCTCTGCTGGTTTGTTTTGTTTTATGTTGAGGTGTCTTTTTTGTTATGTCATAGTATTTTTAATTAATTACAAAAATTTATTATTATAAAAAAGGTCTGCAAAATCCTACTGTAGTTTTGACTTATAGTTAGACTTTTGGGGTTCCAATCCTTATAGAATCATTAGATCATCCCAACCGGAATTTGGTTTTTATCAGTGCGTTTTATTGAAATAAAACGTGCTCAGTAACTAGTTATATTTTTGTTTATCTAACGAATTCTTTATATGATAGAATCGTGGTGGTTTTAACATCTCAGTGTAATATACGTCAAACGGGCAATTTGACATTTAACATTGATAAATAAAGTATGCGATTTATTTGATACCTACACGTAATTTAATAATACAGTAATTCATAGACACATCGGCACCATTCGGGTGTTATCGTTGTTCCGAGTTTTGCCCATAGGAAAGGATTATTCACTACATCTGTAACATAGATTCTTCTAATAGATCGACATACTTCATTGCGTTTTGCCGAGAAGAAATATGGACAAGCTCACCTACTCCTCCGATACCCATCCACGCCCACATATTCGCTGAAATTCGACCAAATAACTGATTAGGCACGACGTGATCTTCTGTGTACCGCGTGTTATCGTAACGCCACAAAGTTAAGCGACCGTGTTGAGAAGATCGAAATGTTTTTTCGTCTGTAAATATAGTGTTAGTCCAGTCATAGTCTAAATAAGCGTTTGCAAAATTCCTTCTCGCTGTTTTATGATCTTCCGTTAAGGTTACTTTCTCAGCATAATGTCTGTAATGCAGTCCAGTGCCGTGCAAATAATTTCTAATAGTTTGTAAACAGACGTCATGTTGTGCCGCAAAATATCGGGTGGGAGCACAGACTTGAATAGTAGGGACAGGGCACGGAGCGCTTGAAAGTGTCGCTACAAAAACAGTACAAAATCGGGAAAATTGGACTGTTTGCAATCAGTCGCGCTTGGACGGTGACAGCCGATTGACATATCGGCAGCAAAGACAAAAATGGTGACCTGCGAAGTAAAAAGGTGTAAATCATACCCAAATCGCAAAACACAAAAACAGGGAGTGTCGTATCACAAGTAAATATTATATTTTCAATTACTATTGGCTTTAATTTGATTATCTATAAAATATTGTTCTCGAAAAAATCCTCAAACGAAAATCAACCATTCGACTGACGTAACTTTGTAGCGACGCGCGACGCACAGTGAAACTGCCCGCTTCCTATATTTGAAAAACGATCCGATTTGGTTATTTTTCTATTCGTAATGTCAAGATTACTATTCGTAATGTCATTAGATTACTATTCGTAATGTCATTTGGTTACCCCCCCCCCCCCCTAACTAATTCATAACTTTTTCTATGATTAGGTAGTTTATTACTTATAAATTAAAATCAAGATCTTAAATTCCAAGTCACGATACTAATGTGTATCTGTGAGCTTACATCCTCTTTCATAATTTAACGGCAAAGACAAAAATAAATATGCCTATTTAATTATGTTTCAACTTTTTATTAATTAAACATGAGGTAATTGCGTGAGACCTCGCCCCTTAAGTAAAATTTTAGCTAGATATATTTTATTTCTACTCCTAATCACCGATTAAAAGTCACCGGGTATTTGAGAGTTATCCGTAGTTATCAACTTTCCTAATATTGTGTCTATACACCACAAATCGGAACGCGACCGACCGTGACGCCCCGTTACAATTTTTCGTACTGTCTTGTTTCCGACGAATTCCGACAGGGGCGCTATTTTTCTTAGCCTCAAAATGGTAAGAAATTTAGTACGGGAAGGCCTATCCTTAGTATTTATATCGATGGGTGGGAGTAAAAGGATATTCCTCGTAATGGTGTTGCATGTCCACTCTTTGTTCGTTCGTGAGTCGGCGAAAGCCGTGGTTATGACGTCGTCTGTCCTCGAGAATGCCCTCTCCGGCGTGCCGTCTGATCCAGGTCCTCACTGTATTCCGAGAAATATTCAATTCGCGTGATATTTCCCGTATGCCATAGCCTTCCTCACTTAAGACTACAATCCGAGCTCTTTGTTCTTCTAAATTAGCCATTATTAAAAATTATTAAGCATTTTACTATTTACTTTCTATTTTTTCACATTGACTGACAACTTGACATACACTTGTAGAACACCCCATTTTTTTTAATATTTTTTCCATCATCAAAAAGTTTAGGTTAAATAAGCGAGAACTAGCTCGAGATTCAAACAATGACTGTATATGTGTGAAATGTGGTTTTATGGCAATGATAACAAAGGTTAAAATTGCATAGGTCTGCGACCTGTAGGTATTGACGTAATTTTATTAGTACCTAAAACGTCGTAAGTGCATTATACGCGATAGATCTTACAAGTTTGAAAGTTTCAAACGAATTATCAGGCAAGTGGGTCATGATTCAGTTGGTTCGATTGTACATCGAATTTCGATTTAGTAATATCTGATCCTGTACAGTACACACAGTACTTTGCCCAGACGTCATTCGAGCCAGGTGCCTGCTAGCGCGCCCGGGTACTACAACCCCTTTTTTTGAGTACGGTACCAGGCCTTGAGGAACTGTATGTAGCTGTAATTTTGTAATATTGTGTAGGCACCTTCCTCGAAAAAAACATTGGTTTGGGTGGTAGATTTCGTGTTTATGTAAAAATTATATTTCTTACTCAGGTTAATAAGAAGTCACATATGTACAAAAATTTGTCACATCATAATTTCATAACATTCAAATAGCGAACGCCGACGCCCGCCTGCTTGCCGCCCCTAGTTTGTCTGTGAAGTTGGTATTACAGAACTACGAAAATCAGCGTTGAAGGCCTGGCCTTCAACATAATGCTGAGTCCGACGCCATTTATAATGACAGTGGCACACTACGACTGTCATTTCATTTTATATCATGTGTCATTGCAATTTTTTATCTCTGTGTTTCTTTGTTGTAATTGTTGTGTGTTAACTGTCTTTATAATAAATGTCACATCTTTCTTTCAGGTTAAGGTAAAATAACAAACAATAGAAATAATGTCAGTAGGTAAAAAAATTTCGCCAGGCCGCGGTTTCTTCAAAAAAAAATTTTTTTTTGCCCTACAGACGTAATGGTCCTTCATGGGCCCTGTCAGTCTTGTAAGCACTACTTTCATGGGCCCTGTCAGTCCTGTAAGCACTACGGAAAACCTCCAACCCCCTCCCCCCCCCGTGTTTGATAAACTCCTATTATATTCACAACTTCAAAAAGGATTAAACACCACCAATTTGTCAACTATTCCAGCTGTTATATTATATATACAACTTTAAAAAGGATTAAACACCACCAATTTGTCAAGTTTTCCAGCTGTTCTATTATATTCACAACTTCAAAAAGGATTAAACACCACCAATTTTTCAAGTTTTCCAGCTGTTCTATTATATTCACAACTTCAAAAAGGATTAAACACCACCAATTTGTCAAGTTTTCCAGCTGTTCTATTATATTCACAACTTGAAAAAGGATTAAACACCACCAATTTGTCAAGTTTTCCAGCTGTTCTATTATATACACAACTTCAAAAAGGATTAAACACCACCAATTTGTCAAGTTTTCCAGCTGTTCTATTATATACACAACTTCAAAAAGGATTAAACACCACCAATTTTTCAAGTTTTCCAGCTGTTCTATTATATTCACAACTTCAAAAAGGATTAAACACCACCAATTTGTCAAGTTTTCCAGCTGTTCTATTATATTCACAACTTCAAAAAGGATTTGACACCACCAATTTGTCAAGTTTTCCAGCTGTTCTATTATATACACAAATTCAAAAAGGATTAAACACCACCAATTTGTCAAGTTTTCCAGCTGTTCTATTATATACACAACTTCAAAAAGGATTTAACACCACCAATTTGTCAAGTTTTCCAGCTGTTCTATTATATTCACAACTTCAAAAAGGATTAAACATCACCAATTTGTCAAGTTTTCCAGCTGTTCTATTATATTCACAACTTCAAAAAGGATTAAACACCACCAATTTGTCAAGTTTCCCAGCTGTTCTATTTCAGTCTTATTTTTCATAATCTAATTTGATCGGTTCCGATCACCAGATATCGAGAGATAGGCCCTTGGTGCTAAGCTTGTATCGCAACCAGTATCGCCGAAAACTAAGAACACTCATACATTTACACCACTCGTACATCAATCCTTCCGCTTTTATTGGTCAGTGCAATGTCATGCACCTATCGTCCGAACACACCCACACTACCGCAGGTATACTAGCTAGTCGAGCTAGTGTTGGGACAATGCAAGGACAGCGTGTATCATCGATCGATTATAATTTATAGACACTGGTATAGACAGTCGTATACAATGCCGAGTTCTATGAATAAAATAGTAAATTGTTTGTAAATACGACATATTTATACGACATACGACATACGAGACCCCTCTGCCTCTCTTCTTTTTTTCAACAGAATCCTTACAGCTAGAAAGAGAGGCAAAGAGTTTCTGAAGGTAGAATAACTGTGAACTCTTCGGACCTGACTGAAAGCAAAGGAATTTCCGATCAATACTTATAACAGCCCATTATCCTTCGTCGGGCGAGGTTTTAAACAAACTTAAAATCTAAACTGTCTGTTTGGCAATCATTGGAATATCTAACAAGTAACTTACGTATTATGAGCAATAAAATAACTATATTATTACATTAACTACATAGTCAGGTCATAAGTTCTGTCACATGTGCAATATGAAATAATTTAGACATGTTTATTATTTATGTAAACATTTATATAGCAAAATGAACTTAATAAAACATAGATTCTTATGGTAATAAAGTTTATTCAAAATGACCCCCGCGATTTTGAATACAGGCCTTTATTCTGCGCGGCCAGTCGTCTATCGCAGCACGAACGAGGTCCATGTCAATATCGGCGGCTGCCTTAATCAAGGATGCCTTGAGTGACTCCAAATCAGGATGAGGCTTTGAGCAGGCCTTTTCCTCCAAGTGTTGCTATATCTTGTAATCTAACGGACTCAAATCTGGACTGGAGGAGGGCCAGTCTTCGTGCCGGATGAAGTCGATTTCACGCGCCGCCAGCCAGTCTTGTGTGCTTTTCGCTCTATGAGCTGGCGCAGAATCTTGTTGGAATACCCAGTGCCTGTTATTAAACATGGTATGAGAAACAGGTTCCACAAGGTTCTTGAGGACTGTATTTTGATACACAACTGCATTCATTTTACGCCTTTCTCACAAAAATGTACCTCAGTTAAGCCCCAATAAGAGACTCCCAACCAAACCATGAGCGAGGATGGAAAATGACCTCGTTGGACACGCGGAATACGGTTGCTCGCTTCTTCACTGCTGTGTGCGTACACCTTATCATTTTGTTTGTTGTAGCTCTCTTCCACGGTGAAAATTTTTTCATCCGAAAAAAGAATTTCCCGATGCTTTTTTCCCGCGTACCGCTTGTTCGATTCCAAATCGATATTCGATCGATGGTTTCTGAACGGTCATTTTAATTTGACGTTAGCTGTCAATCTGGCAGTTTTGACAACTGACAGAAGAAAAAAGGCCTCGCAATGAAAACGCGTGTTGATTAGATTGTTGAAATTAAATCAAAGGGCATCTGGAATGTATTCGGGATTCCCTCAGGATTATTAATATAGCTGAGTGTGCCGTTGTCTCTCGAACCAGATAAAAGTTCGGATTTTCGTGTCCGATTCGTATTTACCACGTAGAAACATAACCTGTGTTGGACCACTGTGCTCATTGACGCTGGCCCGCCAGTCATACCTGGTTGGCTGAAGAACCTGTCTACCAAGAAGAGCCTAGGGCGCGCCCGGGCCTTGCAGAGAGACAGTAGGTTGACGGGACCGAAGCACAGACCAGGTTAGATCTACTCCACATAACTTTAGCTCGGTGAATCGCCGACGTTCATCACATCTTGGCACCTGATCGTCACGCTACCTCGTAGCTGATGGCCCCTACGAGGTCATTAGGTGCTGAGAAGCCTGCACACTTTGGTATCAGAGCGTGGTTTCCTGAGATTTGCAGCCGTCAAGGGCTTCAGGAAAGCACGACTTGGGACTATCAATCTGTAGGTATCTAGGCGGTTAGGTAACTTGTTTGTTCCTATATCCACATAGATTGGTAGTATTTGTAAGCTATAAGTCTATTGCTGGTAGTAGACAGACAGATATTACAGTTTTCCCTAAATGACCAGTTGTACTGAGATGTGACTCAAAATAGTAGGTACTCAACTTAGGTACGCATTGTATTAGGTACATTGTAGGTGAATTGAAATTTGCATTGAATTACTAGTTAGTCAATCTATTAGTGGTCTAGTAATGGTATTAAATGAATGTTTTGGTTAACATAGGTTGTTACATCTATTGATAGCAGGCTATTACATTGTTTTCAGTTTATTGTGAAGCAAGTGTATAGCAATTTATAACTTGAACTAATATTGACTATTATCTGTGTGTGTTATAATAAAGGGATACTAACTTGTTATTTACAGGATTAGAATATTAGAAGTGTAGCATAATTTATATAGATATAAAACTCGGTTCCTATTGTTTAAGGAAAACAACATTACTTAAGTTATAGTTTAGGGTTCCCTCGTTTGGGTTATAAACTGAAGGGTCCAATAAAATTGAGTTACTGCAAATTGTGAGTTAATATCTTTCCGATCATGTCGTTATCTGAAATCCAGAAGGGTGTTTCTAAGGAACTCAGATGGTTTTCCTCCGCACACGGTCTGATAGACCGTTTAGATAGGCATGATGTGGTATTGGAGCGGTCTATGGACGTTAAGGAACGTTACAATAGGGTGCTCGAATTGTCCGCGCAGGCGGAATCAGTTGATGGTTGTGCACCTGACAGGCTGTCACCGTTGATAGGGGATGTCGACCAATGTATGGAGATGGCAGCTGCTATCACGCAGAAGGCTGCGGACATACGTAGACAGCGCGAGTCCAGCCATGGTGGTGACATTGAAACACCTCTGCCGCATCAGGGATCGGGGACCAGGTTACCCGCGATAACTATGCCTACCTTTAATATAATAATAATAATACCTTGGACACCTTTTACACACATTGATCTAGCCCCAAACTAGGATTCCCTGTATGTTGGGTACTAGACAACGATATATATACTTATATAGAGAAATATTATACTTAGATAGATAAACAACCATGACTGGGGTACAAACATCCGTTCTCATCAAACAAACATTTGCCCCCACCGGGACTCGAACCCGGGACCCTTGGTTTCGTAGGCAGCGTCACTGCCGACTCGGCCATTCGGGTCGTCAACTTTGACGGCGTGTCCGGTGAATGGATGAGCTTCATCAATCTGTTCGACAGTTTGGTGCACTTGCGATCGGACATTACCAAGTCTGTCAAGATGGCTCAGCTGGTGGCAGCATTGAGGGGTGAGCCTAGGGAGCTGGTCGCTCATTTGACAGTTACGGAGGGCAACTATGAGACGGCCAGGCAATTGTTGGTCAGACGTTACCACAACAAACGGAGGTTGGCCGATGCCCAACTGAACCGTTTGTTTAGCATCCCGGTTGTGAACAAGGTCGGGGCCATACAGACGGAGGTTTTGAACCCATTGTTGTCCGTCACCAAGGCTCTAGAGAATCTTGGACTTCCGGTTGGTGAATGGTCGTACTTACTGTTGTACATTGTACTTTCCCGCCTACCCGCTGACGTGCAGACTCGTTTCGAACAGTCTCACGGGAGGTCGGCCGAGGACCTGCCCGCCTTCTCCGGCTTGGTCGGATTTTTGGAAGAGGAGTCTCGACGGGCAGAGAATTTGGGGTTGACGGTCACCCATCCTTCGGAGCCACAGAGAGCTGCCGGGAGCGCTGTGAGTAGGGGCCCTCCGACGAGGAAGGACCGCACCAACCGGCAGTCATATGGGACTGTGAGTGCATTGACCCCACATAGTGAGACCTGCCCAATAAGTTCGGGGAACTTAGGGTTCAGGGACGGCGCCAGATGGCCAAGCAGCGGGGCTGGTGTTTCCTGTGCCTCGGGCCACACATGGCTAGGGACTGCACGCGCACACAAATGTGCGGATATTGTGGTGGGGCCCACAGCAATCTGTTGTGCATGAACCGGTCCGGCCAACAGCCACCACAGGGCCGTACCCAGGATGACACGGCAAGGGGCCCTGAGAATTCGCTTGCGACTCGGAGCGCAACTCAGGGGCCAACGTTCCCACGTGCACAGGGCAGTACTAGGGTGCAGGGCCGCACTCAGGGTCATCACATGGGGGGCCCTGAGTTTTCGGTTGCGACTTAGCATCCGACTCAGCGGGCAATGGGGCCATAAGCACGCGGCCACCCAGGGGTGCAGGGCCGCACTCAGGGTCATCACATGGGGGGCCCTGAGTTTTCGGTTGCGACTCAGCATCCGACTCAGCGGGACATTGGGTGTGTTGAGCAGGCCGTAACGGGCGGGTGGCATGGGACACCTTCGAGCTATGCGGGTGCGGTTCGGACGCCGCCTCAGTTGTCGCCCCGCTCGTCGCCTCGTCCTCGTCGGTCGCATGTGATGTCCCCCCCGCTCATGGAGCGGCCACGGTTGAATTCACGCCCACCCCCCTTCGGGGGGCGTCGTAGGGTGGCAATGGAACCGGCGCGTGGGCCATTTGTACAATGGGACCCTCTGGCGTATAGCTGCCTACCTGATCGGTTACAGGCAGATTGGGGCCCCGGGGGCCCTCGCTAGGAATTTGCGGCCCAACAATTTGTTGCCCCCCAACCGGAGATGGTGGTGTTACCGATCGCCTCTGTGCTTGTTTGGGATTTGGCGGACAACCCAACATACGTTCGCGCCCTATTAGATTCTGGAGCTCAGGGCTGCATTGTATCGAATGATTTAGCAAAATGGTTGGGCCTCAAGGTAAATAGGTATAATAAATCAATACGGGGCGTGGGGAATGTTACGGTTACCAATGTATTTGGTCAATCGGTGATCACGTTCTCTCCACGTTATGACATTTTGACAAAAACATCCGTGCAAGCTTTAGTAATGACGCATGTCATGGGCAGACACCCCTTGGTGAAGTTGAATCCGGCCGTTCGATTCCTCCCAGGACTCAAGTTGGCGGATCCCGATTTTGACATTTCAGCCCCGGTCGACCTGCTACTGGGAGCAGACGTTCTGGGTAGGTTTCTGTTGTCGGATCGGCGAGTTCTTCAGCCGGACGGGTTGATTTCTGTGGATACTAAGTTTGGTCACGTGATCATGGGTCCGGCATTGCCAATGGTTAGGCCTGCCGAGTCAGACGGCATACTTATTGGCTCAGCGTTGTCAGACGCTATCCAACGTTTCTGGGAGATAGAGGAACCTCCCACCGTTCGTCGAGTCGACGCAGACGAAGAAGAGTGCGAGTTGTTTTACCAGAATAGTACTGGTCGCCTTCGTTCTGGTCGTTTTGTAACTCGACTGCCTTTCAGGGCCGATCGACCGCCACTAGGAAAATCTAGGAAGATGGCTGAGACGAGATTGATGTCGATGGAGCGTAGGATGTCAAGGGACGCCGTATTTAAACAAAAATACGTCGATTTCATGAGGGAGTATGAGTCGTTAGGACACATGTCGGTATCGGGTGTGGACTGGAGATCTGAGGATCATTGTTTCCTTCCACACCATGCCGTCCTGCGAACCCCTACCGGCAAGATTCGAGTTGTTTTTGATGGGTCAGCACCTACCTCGAACGGGATGTCCCTGAATCAGTGTCTACATTCGGGACCCAAGTTGAGTCGTGATATTTCGGATATTCTCACGAGCTTTCGGAGACACTAGATTGTATTTGTCGCAGACATTCGGATGATGTTTAGGCAAACGGTAATTCATCCGGCTGACAGAAGGTATCAGTTGATACTTTGGCGTGAGTCCACGGCCGAGCCAGTCAAGGTCTATGAGTTAAACACGAACACGTATGGGTTACGGTCTAGCCCGTATTTGGCGATGCGTACCCTGCGGGAGTTGGCGTCGCGTGACCGTGTGAGCTATCCTAGAGCCGCCGCTATCCTGGAGCAAGATTTGTACGTTGATGACGTCTGCACAGGGGCAGCCAGTATAGAGGAAGCTCTGGACCGACGTGACGAGCTCATTCAATTGCTGGAACGAGGCGGCCATGAACTACGCAAGTGGATGTCCAACTCCCCTGAGTTGATGGCTGGTCTCCCAGATGAGTTTCAACAAGACCCGCACGTTTTTGAGAATCCTGACAACCCTAACATGTTGTCAGTGCTTGGAATTCAGTACCGGCCCGTCCATGATGAGTTTACCTATCGGGTGGTTTTAGAAACACGGAAGGCCTGGACGAAGCGGTCAGTACTGTCAACGATTGCGAGAACGTTCGACCCGAATGGATGAATTTCTCCAGTCACCTTTGCTCTCAAATGTTTTATGCAAAGGCTATGGGCGGCTCAGTTGACCTGGGACACCCACCTCTCAGGTGATTTGTTGACTGATTGGACGCGAATGTTCACCTCGCTATCGGACATAAATAATGTATCGCTGCTAAACAGCAGGTGCGTTCTAAAAAACCGGTGCGTTCCGAAGCATAAATATTAAACAATATTTATGCTTCGGAACGCACCGGTTTTCGTTGCACGGATCGACCGCGAGTAATCGGGACATCACTAGCGGAAACGGAACTGCAGCTGTCACTTGTACAGAAACGAGATGACGAATTAGAGGTTACTTTTCTTGTCGTGAGAAAAAATGTCTGCACATGGCGTCGGGCTTTGACTGTATGTTAGTGTAACAATTGTCTTACACAGGTGTCGGGCCTGGTCGGAGTGTTAACCATAATAATCGTCGGGAAATAAGTAGATTCACGTCAGCGGAGTGAGTGATTCGTGTTGTGAAGGTTAAAGTTGTTCGGTCCCCAACTCGTCGCATTCGGACAGCGACTCCTCGTGTCGGCAAGCAACACGCAGCATCGGGCTACGACGAGAGTAAGATTCGAATCCTCTCCCCCCACACCTTGTGCTCCTTATCCCGTATTCCCGCCTCGAATTGAGCTTTCGAATTCCGGTCTACGGCGTCAAGGTCAGTACCACTTGCGATTCTCCCCGTGCTGGTGAAAACCACCCCCTCAAGATTCCACGCCGTTCGGGATTACAGGGCAATCCTTCACGGGTTTTGTGATGCCTCTGAACGAGGGTTTGCGGTAGCGGTTTATTTGCGAACCGTCACCTCCACCGGGGAGGTCGACGTGCGTTTGGTTTTGGCAAAAAGCAAGGAAGGGCCTATTCGGACAAGGATGACGATTCCAAAACTGGAACTGTCCGGGGCTGCTCTTTTGACCAAACTTTTGAATCACATTCTAACAGTGTTGCGTGGGTCAGTGGTTTTGGAGGATACGGTGTACGCTTGGACGGACAGCCAGATTGTTTTGTGCTGGCTGAAGGCTTCGGTCCATAACTTAGAGGTTTTTGTTGCGAACCGTGTTTCCCAGATTGTGTCGTCTGAGGTCCCACTGACCTGGAGACATGTACCAGGAGAATTGAACCCGTCTGATTGTGCATCCAGGGGATGTCAGGCTCCTGATCTCGTTAGACACCATTTGTGGTGGGGACCACCCTGGCTTGCCAAAAGAGAATCGGACTGGCCCCACAGCCATGTAGTAGTATCTTCGGATCATGGCCCCAGAGCGGCCGTGCATGTTACCCAGAAGGCTGAGGACCCTGACGCCGGGTTTCTGCTGGACCGGTATAGCTCACTTGACAAGTTGATAAACGTGTCCACTTGGATTAGGAGATTCGCTCGAAATTGTCGTACTCCTCGCGATCAGCGAACGTTGAACCCTATTCTGCTGACTCCGGCAGAGCGAAACGAGTCGCTGTTGAATTTGGTCCGGTTGGTACAGTCCTCGAAGTTTGGGGCAGAATTGGAGATTATACGAAGTGGACGTTCGAAATTGAAGGGAGCCGTCGCGCGTCTCAACCCCTTTGTTGATTAGACCGGGTTACTTCGGGTAGGAGGAAGATTGCGCAATGCGAATCTGTCGTATTCGGCTCGTCACCCACTTCTGCTCCCCAAGGGGGGACAGTTAGCTGAATTGCTGGTGACTGATCGTCATATTAAAAACGCGCATGCCGGCTGTAACGCGTTGTTGGCCACGCTCCAGCGGGAGTTTTGGATCTTATCTGCCCGCCGTGCCATACGGAACATCGTGTTTCGGTGCATGCCTTGTTATCGACTTAAGGCTGCCACGGCAGCCTTAAGTCGATAACAAGGTCGAGGTTGCATCGTGATGCAACCTCTCATGGGGGACTTGCCCCCTGATCGTGTGAATGAGGTCAGACCGTTTTCAGGTGTTGGTACGGATTTTGCAGGACCGTTTATGGTGAACAGTTCACGATTGCGTACCGCTAAGCAATACAAGGCGTACCTATGTGTGTTTGTTTGTTTATCCACCAAGGCGGTACATCTCGAGCTCGTTGCTGATCTATCGACAGAGGCTTTCATTGCTTGTTTGGATAGGTTTGTTTCTCGAAGGGGACTTCCAACTTTGATCCGCTCTGATAACGGCACTAACTACATAGGTGCGGAACGATACTTACGAGAGATAGTCAACTTTTTGAATGTAAATAAAGTGGATATTGGAACGGCCCTCTCCCGTCAGGGTATACAGGGATTTTTGAGGCCGTAGTTAAGTCAGCTAAGACGCACTTAGGGCGTATAGTAGGTCAGACCGTGCTGACTTTTGAGGAGCTCGCGACATTGTTTTGTAAGATCGAGGCCGTTCTCAATTCGCGACCGTTGTGTCCGCTCAGCTCGGATCCAAATGACCTGGAGGCTCTGACCCCAGGCCATTTCTGGATAGGACAGCCACTTAACGCGTTGCCTTAAGTGTACTGACAAAACTAGCCCCCCTAGTGTTGGTGACCTCGTTCTGGTTAAGGATGCTAACCTACCGCCACTACGTTGGCGCAGGGGGCGCATTGTTAACTTGTTCCCTGGCAAGGACGGGACCCCCCGGTCTGCAGAGGTTCTAGTAGGAGGCTCGGTTCTAAAACGAGCGGTAGCAACGTTGTCTCGGCTGCCCGTAGATTAGGGGACAGGTGGGTGCCTGTCCGGGCGGGTGATTGTTCGATTCCAAATCGATATTCGATCGATGGTTTCTGAACGGTCATTTTAATTTGACGTTAGCTGTCAATCTGGCAGTTTTGACAACTGACAGAAGAAAAAAGGCCTCGCAATGAAAACGCGTGTTGATTAGATTGTTGAAATTAAATCAAAGGGCATCTGGAATGTATACGGGATTCCCTCAGGATTATTAATATAGCTGAGTGTGCCGTTGTCTCTCGAACCAGATAAAGTTCGGATTTTCGTGCCCGATTCGTATTTACCACGTAGAAACATAACCTGTGTTGGACCACTGTGCTCATTGACGCTGGCCAACCAGTCATACCTGGTTGGCTGAAGAACCTGTCTACCAAGAAGAGCCTAGGGCGCGCCCGGGCCTTGCAAAGAGACAGGAGGTTGACGGGACCGAAGCACAGACCAGGTTAGATCTACCCCACATAACTTTAGCTCGGTGAATCGCCGACGTTCATCACTTCTTGGCACCTGATCGTCACGCTACCTCGTAGCTGATGGGCCCCTACGAGGTCAGTAGGTGCTGAGAAGCCTGAACACCGCTTCAACAAAGCGCGGCATCTCTTCAGTCTCAGGTCCATTAAACGAGCGTCCAAACGATGTCCTGTTTTTCTTCGATATGCCCTAAGCCCTAAGTCTTCATTTAACACCCTTTTCACCGTGGTCCTGCTTAACCCCTTCTGAAGGGCGAACAGTTTCTGCTTACGTATGGGATTTCTTTGAATTCGCGCCTTCACAGCTTTTATCACTGCTGGAGTCCTAACAGAGCGAGGGCGACCACTTCTTGACCTGTCATCTACACTAGAGTCTTCATTGTATCGTTTTATGGTACGATAAACGAATCTTTTGGTTATATTAAAAATTTTCAGTAAGTCGAAAATCTGAATTGGCGCGTAACCGCAACGATGCAACGCAATAACTGCGACACGGTCTTCTTTAAGTGTCCACTCCATATTTAAAAATGAGGAAAATTCTAAAAAGTACACATTTTTATTTTCATGAAAAATTCGAAATTCGAATTCAATAAACTTTTTTGTGGCCAGCGTTCTAAATTCAAAAGTTTTTATTGTGTGACAGAACTTATGACCTGACTGTGTTTATTAGTAATTGCGGAATGATAAAATCTATCGATTCAAAAACATAATTCTCCTATCAGTATCCCCATCACTATATGTCGTCTCTGTGTGCGTGTAACAGTTCGCCTCCGTATCACGATGCATCTTTGCTTTCGTACTTAGATAAGTGTGAAATATTCATTGCATATTAGCTTGGCAATAAGTAGTGAAATTAAGATACAAAACAAGCAATGTATAGTAAACTTAGCGAGAACAACATGACATTGTCACTTTAATGTCAATTCGTGACGAATTTTCCGCGAATGATTTATTTTCGTAATAATGTTTATTTCTTGTGTTTTAAGAAGAAATAATAGTTGGAATAAGACTTACAAGTGATATGTGACACCGGCGTTCTTGGAGTTCACAATCTCGTTTCTATTTTTGCACGTGAGTATTGCAAAGGTCGGCATTTTCGAAAAACAACGGAAATGAATTCTTCACTGCGGTCGCCCGGTGACTACCAAGAATTTTTAATATCTAACCTGCCGGAGCTACATTTGTTCGCACGTGCCACGCCCCTCAACCTATCTCTCGATATCTGTGGTTCCGATGGATATGATGTATATTCCACATTTCGGTTCATGAAAGAAGAAGAATGCGAAGATATTACCAAACTGATTCAACGTTTCAACGACCACTTTGGGACAAAAACAAACGTGCGTTTCTAATTCTTTATAAGGAATCAAGAAGCTGGTGAGAGTGTCGACGAGTGACAGCACTCAAACGTTTGAGTAAAGAGTGTGAATTTGAACACCTCGAAGATATAGGTTGATACGTGATCGTATTGTGTGTGGTATTACGGACGGCGCTGTGCGAGACCAATTGCTTCGGACGGAGGAACTCACTCTTGAGAAGGCAGTGAAAATCTGCCAGTCAAAATAATTGTCGAGCGAGGACGGCCGGCAAATAGACGGCGTGAAAGGGTCTGGTGATGCGGACCATTTACTGAGTGTGGACGCCGTGTGGTCTACTCGCGGCATGCAACGCGGCGCGCGCAGCGGTCGGTGCTGGGCGCGCGGCCGGCGGGCAGGCGCGGCGGCGGCTGCAGGTGGAGAAAATGGTGTCACGATGGAAACAGACCACAAACCGCTAGAAAGTCTGTTTAAGAATACCCTGTATTCCGTTCCAGCCAGATTACAGCGTATGATGTTACGTCTGGTAAAGGTCTTGATCACGGACACCTGAATTTAGGGGAGGGGAGGGTGAGGGGGGGAGGAGGGGGGCGAGGGGACCTCCCCCCCTAAGTCTCAAGTATCGGAAACTGGGGGGTTTTTTTTGTTATGAATTTTCAAAAAACTCACGTTATTAAAATCAGGTGTCCGTGATCACGCAAGACCCAACCCTTACGTCTCCAGGCGTATTACATCACAGTAGTATACAAACCTGGCAAATACATGTATGTTGCGTATACGTTGTCGCGTGCTCCACTGCCTGAGTTGATTAACGACAACGTTTCGCGGGATATCAGTGATCAAACAATATATTTGTTAAAACATCTAAGATTTAGTGACGAGAAAATAACCTTAGTGCGAGAACATACAGAACGTGATAAGGAGTCGCAAGTGATAATAGAATACGTAAAAAATGGCTGGCCACTAAACAAATACAATGTTGACGAGAGTGCGCGTTCTCATTGGGAGTATATGGAGCTAATACAATACATTGATGGAGTATTGTTCAAAGACGATTTGGTATTTATTCATACATACATACATATGCTCATGACTATTTCCCGGAAGAGGGGTAGGCAGAGACTAAAGACCTCCACCTGCTATGATCCTGGCATACATCTCGCGCATCCTCAACATTCATAAGTCTCTTCATGCAAGCCCGCCGGTTACGGGAGATAAGGGTGATCCTTCAAATTTCAGACCATTATCTGTTCTTCCAACACTAAGTAAAATATTTGAAAAGATAATACTCAATCAAATGCTCTCACACTTCAACCGTACAAAACAACTCCACGCCAAACAATACGGTTTCACTAGGGGTAAATCGACTACGGATGCAGGTATTACCCTTATATCTCATATTTATTCTGCATGGGAGGCCGCACAGGATGCTATCGGAGTTTTTTGCGACCTGTCGAAGGCGTTTGATTGTGTTACGCTATTAATTAAATTAAATCATTACGGTGTTAGAAATAAAGCGTTGGATCTACTTAGATCATACCTAAGCAATATAATTCAAAAGGCAGAAGTTAACGGCGTAAAATCTGATGGATCGGGTGTTAAAATGGGCGTTCCACAAGGTTCCATATTAGGCCCTTTCTTATTCCTGGTATATATTAATGATCTGCCATTCATGGTGGAGAAGTAACCTGACATAGTGTTGTTTGCTGATGATACTTCACTGGTCTTCAAAATTGAAAGACAAAAAGGAGAATTTGATGATGTTAATGGTGTATTGTCTTTAACCTTGAATTGGTTCACAGTTAATTATTTATTGTTAAACGCTGGTAAAACCAAGTGTATCAAATTCTCACTTCCAAATGTCAGGCAAGTTGAGACCAGTTTAGTGTTAGACAATAGCACGTTAGAATTAGTAAATGATACGAAGTTTCTTGGAATAATCATTGATAGCAAATTGCAGTGGGGACCCCACATAGATAAATTGGCTGGTAAATTAAGTTCTGCGGCTTACGCTGTTAGGAACATCAGACAAAGCACGGATGTGGCTACATCTAGGCTAGTATATTTTAGTTACTTTCATAGTGTGATGTCCTATGGTATCTTGTTGTGGGGGAAAGCAGCGGATATTCAAACTATTTTTATTTTACAGAAAAGAGCTATTCGAGCAATTTATAATTTAAAACGAACAGACTCCTTAAGAGAGCTTTTTAAAGAAATTGACATACTAACAGTAGCTAGTCAATTTATTTTCGAAAATATAATGTATGTACGCAAGAACCTTACAACATTTTCCAAACTTAGCGATAGCTGTAATGTTTACCTAAGAAATAATCACAGACTATGTGCGCCCCGTTTTAGACTCGCGAAGGTTAGCAATTCTTTCAAGGGTCAGTGCATTCTCTACTACAATAAGATAACTCTGGAGATTTTGAAATTGCCATTTGAGCAATTTAAAAAGCAGGTTAAAGCGACTTTGTCGAAAAAGGGATATTACAATGTTCAAGATTACTTAAATGACAGGACTGTATGGGGTTAATCTGGCTCAACACAGACCTTGCTGTTAATAATTTTGTAATTATTTATTCCAGCTTATTAAATAAAAATAAATCATAATTGTATTAGTTAAGCACAACCTATTTTTAAAAGAGATCTAAAAATCAATCTGTGGGAGTTTCTACGCCCTCCCTCTCCCACAGTGGTCCAATGTAGAGAAGAGGCAAAAAATGACGTTTGCTAAATATATGTAAATATCTACAGTAATAAAGTACTTTTGAGTTTGAGTTTGAGTTTGAGGTACTTCTTGGTATTTAATTCGCGCACATTAAGGTCAGAGCTGGTAGCACGGGTACACGAAGGCCATCTGGGCATAGATCGTTGCAAGCGCAGGGCTCGAGACGTGATGTACTGGCCGGGCATGTCACGTGACGTCGAGAGTAGGGTAAGATTGGGGTTCCTGCAGCATCCCAGATGATGCAGGAACCCCAATCTGCAGCCTTATGGCTTAAGTCTCTGAAGTTCATAGCATGAGATGAACCATAGACACGGTTCATCTCATGCTCATACAATTTCATCGATTGCGGGGTATCACCGAAGACTTCTAGGCGTCATTCAATGAGCTTGGGTTTGGCCTCCATTATGATGCTACTTGCGTGATACCAATTTGACAGATGAAGCTGGTGCAAGGTGACAAACGTAAAAGTCTATATGAAGTTCATAGCTCAGACGACTTACGCCATAAGGCGGCTGTCACAAACAGGTCTTTCCAGTCTGCTCGAGCCAATGCAGTTCGACTATATGATGAATTACAGTCGTTCGATATAGAATCGATCAAGAATATTGTGGTTTGAAGTTTATTAATTTTCTACATCAAAGTAGCATAATTGCTGTTAATATCTTGTGCTGCTGGTTGTCATTAGCCCAATTGTTTATCGTATGCTCTGTATCGTTCGCATATATTAGATATTCGATTCATGATGCTACGGGCTGCCTCACAGTCATTGGTATTTAACTAACGATTTATTAAGACATGATACTTACCCTGAATTTCACAAAACAATTTTTTTATTTAAGCAAATGATTAGCAACTGAAACAAATGACTATCATTTGATATTCTCACGATTAAATTAGTTAAGTTACAACTTACATTTCAAAATAGTTTCGTGAAACTCTCCATAAGTAACAATTTACAATATAGAAATAAAAAAAATGGTTTTATTTTTTTTCAAAACTCTTGTGTGTGCAGCGTGTCTTAACTTAACTTAACGTGTCTTAACTTTTGTCTTAACTGTATGACTGTTTAACCGTATAACTTTCAGACACGCCACATTGAACGCAGAGCTTTTGGATTAAATAACGGATTACTGATATTGGATTACGATTCTTCTTGTGCTTTTGTCACTTGCTTTCAGACTAGCTAGCATAGTCTTAGTAATGAAGTGCCATCCAGTCCGTGACACTATGGAAAGAATAGGAGTGCGCATTTCCCATAATACCATCCGCATGAACCAGTCGCACGGGGTAACGCGGGTAGACAATTTACAGAATAGGAGTATACGCTACCTATTTGCACCTCGTCTAACACCGGTCAGACAATATTAATATTCACCGTCTTATATACTAACTCATGAGCAAAATATCTATACCGCGATGAAGGTAATTTAAAGTTATTGCTAAGATCCAGCAAAATATATGAAGCGATATCTTAACGTTTTAAATTGGATAATTAATTCTATTTGATTTGCTTATTCATAACGTTAAAAATTATGAAAGACATCCTTTAAATCGTTTTTATTTTTATTTTACTGATCAGTAATTGATTAACAACGCCATCTAATAATTAACATTAGCAACCTACTCTTACAGCCTCGAGTAGAGACAGTGCAAATAGATATGTCTTGCGTGGCTTAGATAATCACTAATCGTATTAATACAAGCTATAATTAACAGAAAGCGATGTATCTAAAATGAAGAGTCTATTCTACAATGCACTCTCTAATTTCAGGCTCCTCTTATTCTATTTAAAAATTTGACGTTCAGCGATTTCGAAAGTAGACTCTATTACCATGTGACAAAACCTCTAATTTTCGACTCCAAATTAATATATTTAAATATATATTCTAAATAAGTGCAACATAGAATTGAGACCGACACTTACCCAAAAATATTTCTGAACGAGGCTGTAGCATGGCAGACATTACTAAAAACATCATTATTATATCATTGATGCATAGTCAACATAGGGACCAAACCTGAGCCTTTTGATTTAGTGGCCAATGTCTTAACGTTGCACCACGAACGCTCAACATATGTTATGTATAGGTTTGTATGTGAGCTGCTAATTTATACTCAATTTGTATGACCAGGGGCTAGTCCATCAACATAGCTGCTACATTTTTCACAAGCCTGGAATAGCACTGAAGGGCTTCACCAAAATAACGTCACATAGTCAATACACCTTTTTCTGTACGTCTTACCATTAAATTGAACACTCTTAGTATGACAGTAGGGCTAGCCCATCGCCCGACTTTTTTCGTGGTCATAAGTATTTCGCAAGTACATTGCAGCTCCTTTTTAGAATTTCATATGATATTCCAGCAGTGTCCATTTATAACATGCACAATCAGCATATCTTATTAAGCTTAGGATGTATTGTGTGTGAGATTCATGCATGAAGTTGTTTTTATTGAAAATGATCTGAAGGTATACCCATCATAAGAACTATAATCGCATACACGATTGAGACAAAAAATAAAAAAAACGATTATTATTTGCCAATTACGATGCTTATGTTCACGCCTTTAGAATTGACGACTATATATTCCGATTTTGGGAGCACAATTTACTTTTTATTATTCTGCCCGCGCTCGAAACGCATCTATTGATATACTTTCAGTAAGAAGAGAACATAGTGCAGTTAATTCAAGAATATGAGTACCTAACACTAATTACATATTTTATTATCACTTTTATTATAAACTATCTGTAGCTACCTGCGACCACGATGAATCATGCTACAGCCATTAGTCCATCCCCGAGCATTAGCTCCAATACCCACCCACCCCTATGCCTTACCTTAATACCATTACAATCATCCTATGACTGGTTACAGTTAAACGACAGTCCGTACAAATTAAATCACTATTTTAGCCATGGAGGGGTTCGAATTTCACAAAATCGCTTATTAGTGGGCGCCTGCAGCAGTTTGCAATGCAGCGACATGCAGTTTCATGTTTGAAAGTCCAGCGGTTTGAGATGTGTGCTGTACTTATGCCAGGAGTTACAGATTTATTAAGTAGATGATGACTTGATCCTTGCTTGACCGAAATATTCTAATGACAGGATGCTAGCCCATTACCGCTCTGGAAATATGATGTTATTTTTTACATCGGGACGTATACAATATACATTTTAAATAACACAGTTAACCCGAGGTCATTATTTGCTGTAAGAGTTCGCTAACCGCTAGTTTATGATATTTAATTATATTATTGTATTTTGTTTTTAGGCAAAATAATCCATTTGACTTTGATCATGATGAGGGAGCTCTGACACATCTACTATCACCAGTTTCTGTAAAAAAAAACGGAAAAAAGCTCCTGCAAAGAAAGCTCCGGCAAAACCGAAAAAAACTACAGCTGATCTCGAGTTGGAGGAGGAGGAAGACATCGTCCTGCATGCCTCTCAGTCTACCAAGAAGAGAAAACAGCAATGTCTGGCTCCAGAATTTGAGGTAAGTTCATATTATCCATTTCTCTATAAGTTAAACCTAACTACAACTAGTTATTTGAAAGGTCTATTCATCCTTAACGTATAGCGGCCTGTTTTGCTTACATTATTACGATAATTAGTACTTTAGTTACAGCTTACATACATTTATATAGGTCTAACAACTAGGTAGGTAAGAATTTGTTAGGTTTACCATTATGAGCGACCGTGGTCTAGGCGGTTCGATACTCGACTCTCAAGCAGGAGGCTCGGGTTTCGAATCCTGATGTCGACCATTCACCGATATAGGTATACATTTATAATTTATCTTTGGTATTTACATCCTACGGACGCTTCCGTGTTTCGGATGGCATGTTAAACTCTAGACAGACTGTATGGACAGGTAAAATATAACGTTGCTCTGATCAAATTGATTACATATAGAAAGTTTTTTTAAAACGCTGTTCCTAAACTGTCTAAAAATATCCAATAGAAAGGCAATCCATACATGTTTTTGTAATGCAAACATCGCAATTGTAAGCAATATGCTGTCAATAATAGATGCTGATAAGTTTTTTCTGGCTATTTACAGGAGGAACTTGAGCCAATTCGCGCTTCCGCATTGAAAAACTTCTTCAGTCGGCGCGTCGCAGGCGGTAACACTTACCAGTCGAATCCTATGCATCGCGGTGAATAACATCGAACTTCGAGTTTACAATTCTCGAGGAATCGAGTCGCAGCAAATCTCAGATCGTGAGCGCTGAAAGTTTAGTTTAGTAAATATAAAAACTGGAGTTGATTCTGATAGTGTCTTATGGCAAACGGTCGTCAAACTGGTGTCGGAAGCAAAGGATCAGTTTACGGGCATTCGCCCGATAATATACTCATCGAACTAAATGTATATTTTTTAACACTGTTTAATATTTATGCTTCGGAACGCACCGGTTTTCGTTGCGCGGATCGACCGCGAGTGATCGGGACATCACTAGCGGAAACGGAACTAGCAGCTGTCACTTGCATAGAACCGAGATGACGAGTTAGAGGTTTTTCTTGTCGTGAGAGAAAATGTCAGCACATGGCGTTCGGGCTTTGGCTGTATTTTAGTGTAATAATTGTCTAACACAGGTGTCGGGCCTGGTCGGAGTGTTAATTATAATAAGCACGGAACAATCGTCGGGAATAAGTAGATTCACGTCATCGGAGTGAGTGCTTCGTGTTGTGAAGCTTGAAGTGGTTTGGTCCCCAATTCGTCGCGTTCGGCAGCGACGGCGACAGCATCGGGCTACGACGAGAGTAAGATTCGACTCCTCTCCCCCCACCCCTTGTGCTCCTTATCCCGTATTCCTGCCTCGAATTGAGCTTTCGAATTCCGGTCTACGGCGTCAAAGGTCAGTAACACGTGTGATACTCCTGGTGAAAACCACCCTACCAGATTCCACGCCCGTTCGGTTGAGGCGTGGAATTTAATCAATTTGGTAGCAGGCGCGGTTTCCTAGTGGGAAATCATCGATTCACGGACGGTTGTAGGGTTGTTTTTTTGCCACATTGTAGTTGGGAGAAAAGGGTATCTCAGATTGGTCGGCAACCAGTTTGTGAGTGAGTCTTGTGGTCGGTATACCACAATTAAAGTTCATTTTCGGTTAGTGAAAGTATAATTGACGATTTAGTTAACAATTATTATAAATTTGTAGTCGGAAACTACTCGGTGTGCATTAGAAACAGTCATTCGGTCGGACTATAGTATTGCAGTCGGGTTCCATAGCATTGCAGTGTTATTTCGGATTACAGAGCAGGGTCAGGCTATTTAAGGGGTATTAAGCTGATTTTGCTGACCTCAGTAGAAGTGTGGGTCATATCGGAGGGGCCACTTCTAGAAGGTTCACAACTACCTTCATTATATTAAAAATAGCCTTTTTTCTATAATAAAATTTTGTGTGTTATTTTTTATTGTGCCTTATGGTGGCATTCTCTAATTGATTTAGAGTGTATAGTCATAAGGTGTATGTCGACAGGGCGATCATATTAAATATTTTTTAGGATTTAATTGTTTTAGTGGTTGCCTTAGTTTTGACAACTTAGTTTTAATTTCTGTGCCCAGCGCTGACGGGCAAGTGCTGGTCTCTGGCTATACTTAGTTCGGTAGTGAAGTATAAGACCAGAATCTATTAAATCGGTAAACATGGCACCTTCGCCCTTGACGGTACTGCGGCATGGTGTCCGTGAGGAAATGAGATGGCTCGCCCATACTCATAAGTATGTGGAGCGACCTGACATGGACGATGTCCTGCTCAAGCGTGTGGAGGACGCAATGACACGCGTCGGGAAGGTGTGTCGGCTGGCTGCGGAGGCTGAAGCTCTCGGGCTTACGGATGAAGCCTCGGTGGCTGCAGTGATACAGCTCTGCGCGGATGCTGACCAAGCGATGGAATGCTTGGGCGACATCGAGCGTCGCGTGGAGAAAATCAAGCGGTCGCGACGGAATGACCGCGGGGAGGGTAACGGAGACCCACCCCCGAAGGGTGTTGTTGGACGGCTGCCACACCTGGAGATTCTGGCCTTCAGTGGGGCAATTGATGAGTGGCCGGCATTCATTAATTTATTTGAAAGTTTGGTCCACGGTCGGGACGACCTGGACAACGCCTACAAGTTGGCCCAACTATTGATGGCTCTGCGGGGTGAACCGAAGGAGTTGGTCGGTCACCTAACGGTCACGGCGGGCAATTATGAGCTAGCCCGGTCCATATTGTTTGACCGCTACCAACACATACGGCGGTTGGTTGATGCGCAGCTGGGGAAGCTGTTTAGCATCCCAAGAGTAACCCGGGATGTTGACATCCGAGTACAGGTGCTCAACCCTGTGCTGGTGGCCACTAAGGCCCTTCAGAACCTTGGTCTTCCGGTAGACCAATGGTCATATATTGTTTTGTATATGGATTTGTCACGGTTGCCTGCAGCTGTTCAAAGTCGGTTTGAACAGCTGCATGGGGGCAGTAGCTCGGAACTGCCCACGCTCGTCCAATTGATGGATTTTTTGGAGGGTGAATGCAGGCGATGTGACACACTGGATACGGAGGCCAGTGTGCAGCGCCAACCAGCGCGGATGCGGGAGGGGCCGCGCCCCCCGCCCCCACGGGGGGGTGGCCGGTCGAAACAATTTGGCGTTTTGAATGCCGCGCCGTTGGGTGACGGCTGTGTGCACTGCGACAGTGCCGATCATGAAGTGACCAGTTGCGCCAACTTTAAGGCGCTCGGGGTAGCTGCCCGCAGGAAGGTAGTCTTCCGCCACCGATTGTGTTTCGGTTGTTTGGGGCCGCACCCGCTGAGCGAGTGCTCGCGCGCGTTCCCCTGTGAGTGCTGTGGTGGCGAGCACCACATCGTGTTGTGCCTGAATCGGTCAGGCCCTTCGGACGGTCACCAGGGCCGGACTCAGGTTGGTCGGCCACAGGGCCCAACCAGGGCCGGACCCAGTCCCCCTCCGGGCAACGGGAGTCACCAACGGGGTGACTGGGGTACCCGCGGACGGGACCCCCCCCGAGGGGAAGAGGGCAGCGCGGGGGGTAACATGCGGGATAGCCGGGGTTCGGTCGCCGCTGTCCACGGTCAGCGAGGACTTCGGGCCGCTGGCTCACCGCGTGTTACGGGCGGGTGTCAGATGGCACCTATGAGTGGCGCGAAGGCTGGGAGCCCACCACCTTCTGCGCCACCCTGCCCGTCGCTCTGGGAGGCGAACAGGGAGGCGAACAGTCGGATGTCGCCCCCATTCCTAGAGCGCCCCAGGTTGGATCCGCTCTCCCCCCTCCATCCACGGTGGCCACCGGGCACACCGTACACCGTCCGGTATGGTCGGATACCGGGACAGCGAGGGGCCTATTATGCGGGTTGGGACCCCCTGATGTACGTACGGTCTGATATGCCACCGGCATATCAGCAGCCGAGTTACTCCACGACCGACGGAGGTCTCAGCGGGTTCGGATCCCGCGGAGGTTCCCGCTAGGGACACGCCGCCCACTTACAGGGTGCCGCCACTCCACAGACGGTCATGCTCCCCACCGCCTCTGTGATAGCGTGGAGTTCGGACGGCAAATCTTGTGTGGCACGAGCACTATTGGACTCGGGGGCCCAGGGGTGCTTAGTCTCGTGCAACCTTGTAAGACGGTTGGGCATTTCGGTAAGGGAGTATCCACATTCCATTCGGGGAATTGGGAACACGGAAGTCGGTTCCGTTAAGGGAGTATGTCTCTCTTATGTACTCTCTCGTCACGGGTGGATTCATCGGTGAATCTGACGGTCACGGCATTAGTCATGCCTAATGTGATGGGCTCACACCCTCACGTACGGTTGTCGCCCTCAGTGCGACAGTTGGTCGCTGGGTTGTCACTGGCTGACCCGGAGTTCGATATTCCGGGCCCAGTAGATATTTTATTGGGTGTCGATGCCTTGGGATACCTGTTAGTGCCAGGTGTCCACGTGTTGCAGGCGACTGGTCTGGTTTCGGTCAACACCAGACTGGGCCATGCGGTAATGGGTCCGGTCATGCCGGCTGCCCCACGCCTAGCGACTCGTAGTCCCTTATTCGGTTCTGTACTCTCGGAGGTGATACAGAAGTTTTGGGAGGTGGAGGAACCACCTACGGTCCGCCGGTTGGACCCGGTTGAAGAAGAGTGTGAACAGTTCTATCGGAACAATACTGGTCGCCTTCGGTCAGGTCGATTTCTCACACGTCTTCCATTCCGGAGTGATCGCCCACCGCTGGGCAGTTCACACCATGCAGCCGAGACGCGGCTTCTGTCGATGGAACGACGCATGAAGCGTGACGGGATTTTCCGGCAGAAGTACGTCGACTTCATGCGGGAATACGAGTCGCTCGGCCACATGTCGGTTTCGGGTATCGACTGGAAGCGTGAAGACCACTGCTTCCTGCCCCATCACGCGGTCTTGAGGACCCCGGAGGGCAAAATACGGGTAGTGTTCGATGGATCGGCATCAACATCTAACGGCATGAACCTGAACCAGTGTTTGCATTCAGGGCCGAAGTTGAACCATGACATCGCGAATGTTATCACACGGTTCCGTCGACACAATGTTGTGTTTGTAGCTGACATCCGGATGTTGTTTAGGCAGACGGTCATTCACCCTGACGATAGACGGTATCAGCTGATACTGTGGCGAGAGAGCCCAGATCAGCCCATCAGGGTGTACGAGCTGAACACCAACACGTACGGGCTACGGTCTAGTCCTTATTTGGCGATTCGCACTCTGCGGGAGTTAGCGGATCGAGGACGGTTAAATTTCCCTAGAGGAGCAGCGATCCTGGAGCAGGATCTCTACGTGGACGATATCTGTACCGGTGCAGATTCCGTAGAGGAGGCGCTCGCTCGACGGGACGAGCCAGTTGAGCTCTTACGGGGTGGAGGTTACGAGCTCCGGAAATGGATGTCGAACTCTCCAGAGTTACTGACTGGTCTTCCGGATGACTACCAGCAGGATCCCCACATTTTTGAAAATTTGGAAAATCCAAATATGTTGTCGGTATTAGGCGTCCAGTACCAGCCGATGTCAGACATGTTTTCGTATCGGGTCGAGTTGGACTCCCCGAAGGTCTGGACGAAACGGAACGTCCTTTCAACGGTGGCTAGGACATTTGATCCAAACGGGTGGATCACCCCGGTAACATTTCAGCTCAAGTGTTTTATGCAGCAATTGTGGTCTGCTGAGCTGAAATGGGACGACCCGATCGGCGGGTCATTGAGCTCAGAGTGGGAATCGTTCTTTTCGACCCTCCCTGGCATCAATCGGATTTCACTGCCACGGAGGTTGGTCCCCACCAAACGATACACCGCCACCCTGCATGGGTTTTGCGATGCCTCGGAGAAGGGCTACGGAGCTGCGGTATATCTGCGTACGGTCGACTCCTCGGGGGAGGTTGATGTGCGGTTGGTCATGGCCAAGAGCAAGGTTGCGCCGTTGCGCACTCGCCTGACCATTCCCAAATTAGAGCTTTCGGGAGCGGCTCTCCTGACTCGTCTGCTCAATCACACGATGACGGTTCTTCGTGGGTCAATAGCGTTAGAAGATACGGTCTACGCTTGGACGGACAGCCAGATCGTGTTATGCTGGCTGAAGGCTTCAGTTCACAAGCTGGAGATTTTTGTGGCGAATCGGGATTCGCAGATTTTGAATTCGGAGGTTCCCTTAATCTGGAGACATGTTCCAGGGGAGATGAACCCAGCAGACTGTGCGTCTCGTGGGTGTCACGCTCCGGAGTTGGTTGGACATCCTTTGTGGTGGGGTCCAAAATGGTTGACTCAAGCCCAATCGGATTGGCCAATGAGTCCACGCGTTACCTCGGCGAACGGCGCCTTGACAGTCGGTGTCTGTACGACGCAACCAGAGCCGGAAGAGGAGTTCAGCCTGCTGGAACGGTACAGCTTGCTCGACAAGCTGGTCAACGTGACCGCCTGGATCTTCCGATTTGCGCGAAATTGTCGCAATTCTGAGGCGCAACGGGTGCGGACACAGGTCCTGACACCACGGAAACGAAACCATGCATTGTTCGCATTGGTACGGAACGTGCAGACGGTGCACTTTAAGTCCGAATTGGACATTCTGAGACGCAGACGCGTCCAACTGAAGGGAGCTGTGGCTCGGCTCAACCCGTTTATTGACCCTCAAGGATTGCTGAGGGTAGGAGGTCGGCTGCGGAATGCCAACCTGCCTTATGCGGCTCGCCACCCGTTGTTACTCCCTAGGAAAGGGAAGTTGGTCGAACTGTTGATACAGGATCGACACATTCGGAATGGGCATATCGGATGCCACGCCTTGATGGCGTTTCTCCAGCGCGAGTTCTGGATTCTATCGGGAAGACGCTTAGTGCGTAGCGTCGTATTTCGGTGCCTGCCTTGTTATCGGGTCAAGGCGGCTACGATGCAGCCCCAGATGGGCGATTTGCCCTCGGATAGGGTTAACGAAATCCGGCCCTTTGCGGGTGTCGGAACGGATTTCGCGGGACCATTCATGGTCAAGTCTTCACAGCTACGGAACGCCAGATTAGTGAAGGCATACCTGTGCGTCTTCGTGTGCTTGGCCACGAAGGCAGTCCACTTGAAGGTGGTCAGTGACCTCACTACAGAGGCATTTATCGCTTGTCTAGATCGGTTCGTCTCACGAAGGGGCCTCCCGACATTAATCCGTTCGGACAACGGCACAAATTTTGTCGGAGCCAGGCGATATCTGCAGGAGGTCACTCAATTCCTGAACGGTAACCAGGACGCCATCGGTACGGCTTGCTCCCGACGAGGGATTGAATGGGTTTTCAGTCCGCCGGGATGTCCTCATTGGGGAGGAATTTTTGAGGCTGCGGTTAAATCGGCTAAGTCGCACCTGACGAGGATCATCGGTGAGACCTCTCTACGCTTTGAAGAGCTTGCGACGCTGTTCTGTAAAATTGAAATGACACTGAACTCGCGTCTGTTGTGCCCGCTCAGTTTGGATCCAAATGATTTGGAAGCGTTGACGCCGGGTCACTTCTTGATAGGTCAGCCCCTTAACGCCCTGCCAGAATACCCATTCGGTGATGTTAAGTTAAGTCGGTTAATTAGGTGGCAGATGTTGCAGCAGATGGCTCAAGATTTTTGGAAACGGTGGTCCCCTGAGTACTTGCACATCTTGCAGCAGCGCCTTAATTGGACTGACCGGACGAGCCCCCCTCAAGTCGGTGATTTGGTGCTGATTAAGGATGCGAACCTGCCATCATTGAGATGGAGACGAGGACGGATCGTCAATTTGTACACGGGTCGGGATGGCACGCCTCGATCAGCAGAAGTCAAGGTGGGGGACTCGGTCCTCAAGAGAGCGGTCGCAACACTTTCTCGCCTTCCTATTGATTAGGGACAGGTTCGGGCCTGTCCGGCCGGGTGACTGTTTAATATTTATGCTTCGGAACGCACCGGTTTTCGTTGCGCGGATCGACCGCGAGTGATCGGGACATCACTAGCGGAAACGGAACTAGCAGCTGTCACTTGCATAGAACCGAGATGACGAGTTAGAGGTTTTTCTTGTCGTGAGAGAAAATTTCAGCACATGGCGTTCGGGCTTTGGCTGTATTTTAGTGTAATAATTGTCTAACACAGGTGTCGGGCCTGGTCGGAGTGTTAATTATAATAAGCACGGAACAATCGTCGGGAATAAGTAGATTCACGTCATCGGAGTGAGTGCTTCGTGTTGTGAAGCTTGAAGTGGTTTGGTCCCCAATTCGTCGCGTTCGGCAGCGACGGCGACAGCATCGGGCTACGACGAGAGTAAGATTCGACTCCTCTCCCCCCACTCCTTGTGCTCCTTATCCCGTAATCCTGCCTCGAATTGAGCTTTCGAATTCCGGTCTACGGCGTCAAAGGTCAGTATCACGTGTGATACTCCTGGTGAAAACCACCCTACCAGATTCCACGCCCGTTCGGTTGAGGCGTGGAATTTAATCAAACACATTACCCAGCGGATAGGCGCTCGGGATTCAATATACCCATTGAGAAAAATTTAGACAGCTCCTTTTTGCTTGTTTCACCTTAAAATGGTTTTCTGTAATGATTGTCAAATTTATGTTGTGAGCATAGCATCTCTTAAAAAAAGTAGCATCCACAAATCGAATTGTTTATTGCGAACTGAATTCGAAAATGTTCATATAATATCTATGGCATTCAAAAATCGAATTGTCAGTTACAAGCAGTGGCGGCTGGTGCCTCGGAAAACCGGTGGTGCACTCCATGATTTTAATGAATATTTTAAAGAATGGGTCAAATAAAATGCTGAACAATTTTTGACAGATATCTTTTCAACAGTTAGCAGTCTTGTGAAAGTATTGCTAGGAAAACATGGATCAATAAAGGCTAATTTCGAACATTTCATATCGTTCCGATTACAATCAAAAGACTCTTTATCTTTGAAATCATTTAACAGGAAATATGCAATGGTGTTTCAAAGTACTGATCTTGATCATTTATATTACGAGCTTTCGAACATCATATTATGTAAATGTACAGAGTTCGAACAATCTGATTCGGGATGGACTATTGAGGCAATAAGTCATTTAGAGCTAAATATTGCTAAATACAATCCTTTAAGAGCCGGCTCATATCTGCCCTTTCCGAAAAAAAATCAAAATACTAAGTTCTGTCTTAATATTCATAACGAGGATGAATTCTGTTTTGTTTGGAGTATTATTGCTCATATGTATCCTAAAAAGTCGAGCCCTAATAGAGTTTCATCCTATCCTCATTACTCTAATATACTTAATACCTCAGGCATGGCATTCCCTCCTAATTTCACAGACATTAAATGGTTTGAAAAAAACAATCCTAATGTGAGTGTTAATATTTACGGCTTAGATAATAAATGTAATATTACTGGTCCCTTATATAAAACGCTAAAACGAAAACATGAGCAAATTTACTATTTATTTCTAAAAATAATAGAAATCATTTTTATTTGATTAAAAATTTTGGAAAACACTTGCACCATCAGCTTACAAAACACAAATGTAAATTTCACTTATGTGATGAGTGTTTCATGAGTGGAAATTTCTCGCAGCATACCTTGATTGGAGGGGTAAAAAAGAAACTACAGGTAGAGCTACATATGTGCACAACATTAAATACTACTACTTACCAATATCTACATAATACTAAAATATATATCATATGCATAAATAGAAACAAATACATACTAATAGTAATAGCATTAATATTACTAATATAATAATACATACTAATATTTATTAATACATAATAATAGCATTGATGAGAAAGACAGTGTTCTTTCAAACAACTTTTAAATTGTAAGTTGACGGAGTGAATAATGCTTTAAATAAATAAATAAAATATACATAAATAGATACAAATACATACTAATACATGCTTATACTTAGCATTGATGAGAAAGATAGTGATCTTTCAAACAAACAACTATAAAAAATGTAAGTTGACGGACTGTCTCTGATTTGATTTGAAGTTGTACTAATTATAATATAGGTATAGGACAACCTCTGTGGTGCTGCTACCATGTACGGTTGTTGCCCTGCCTATCAATCCCCAGCTGGGGATAAAGAAAAGAAGATATATTTATTTTTATTTTATTTTTTATTTATTCAGGTATAAGACATGTAGGTACATAGTTATATGGCTCCCTGTCTCCTAAACTAGGTTCATCACCTGTATTTCAGGAGGCAGGCCTCTTCCATTATTTGATCCTTTACCTTAATAAACTACTGTTTATCTTCTATACTAATAAGGTAATTAATAAATCTCAAAAATAATTTACAAAATGGGTAATAGAATATGTATGTAAAGTGTAAATGTGAGTGTGTGTGAGGAGAAGGATTGGGAAAGAATGAGGGATGTGGGTTATGTGAGTATGTTTCATTGAGGTTTCGTTACCAAGTTAATCTATAGGTATGAGACTATATGAAGTTTCTGTTAGGTATACAAAATGATTTAAAAAATAGTTGGGATTAGCGGTGAAATTTGTGATTTGGGATGTTTAAAAAACTATGTGTAGTAGAGCCTCAGTATCCTCATAGGATATTTTTTTTAGCCACGTGGATATTGTTATCTTGCAGGCCACATATTTCAAAGAGTAAATTTTTAGTAGCTTATTAGCTTTATTATATAGAAAAAACCCGAGGAAAGGGAAAAATCTTTGGACAAAAGCTGTTTTAAACGGCGTCTCGTACGGGAAAACATAATCCCTTCTTTTTAAAAGACCTAATGAGGGATCGTAATTGAGTTGGCTATGTTTTTTAAGGATGCACTGTTGTATAAATAACTGTCGTACACTGAGAACCCCGCACAAATCGAATAGTTCCTTTGTAGGGAACATAAACGGCCGAAATTTAGATACTTTAAGGACAGACCTTTGCGCCCTCTCGAGACCTAACAATGTAGTCTTGTGCGTTCCACCCCAAACCGTGATGCAATAAAGCAAGAGTGATTGACAGAGTGCATAGTAGACTGAATTTAGGAGGTTGGGATCTGCAACATGACGCAGCTTTCTGAAAACATAAATCAATTTTCGAACTCTACTAGTTATATTGGCCACATGAGAACCAAAATTAAGGTTTTGGTCAATAATTATACCCAGGTATCTAATAGATTCTGTTTTCGCTAGTATTGTGCAGAGACAGTTTGCACTGAGGTTATTCAAGCATGAATGAACTTTAAGGAGGAAGTTCGAATCCGGCTGAGTTATGTTTCTCATTGTAAACGTCATATATTTAGTCTTATCAGCATTCAATGTTAGGATGTTTAGATTCAGCCACTGCGATACAACGTTGAACCCCCCCTGTGCAAGGAAAAATACCTCATCCCAGGTGTTGGAGGAAAAGCACAGTGCTGTGTCATCGGCAAACGAGACAATTCTGCCCCCCGCTAGCTCAAGCTTTGTCAGCTCATTGATGTATACAAGAAAGAGCGTGGGTCCCAGTATACTACCCTGTGGAATGCCGTAAGTTATAGGTAAGTCTTAGCTTGTATAGTTATTAATTTTGACATATTGAGTACGGTCAGATAGGTAGTCCTTAATAAGGTCCAGCTGGAGACCCCTGACTCCCAGTTTTTCCAGTTTCTTAAGTAGGAGCGGGATGGAGACCGTGTCAAAGGCCTTGGCGAGGTCTAGAAATATACAAAGACACTTTTTACCTACATCCAGATTTTGCGTTATGTGGTCGGTAAGGTCGTGCACAGCATCTGCTGTCAATTTATTAAAACGAAAACCATATTGGTGTTCGGATAGAAGTTTATTTTCTCCAAATAATTAACTAGCCTTTTTTTTATGAGTCGCTCTAGTATTTTGGATAATATAGGCAAAATTGATATTGGTCGATAGTTATTAACACAGCCTACATCACCACTCTTATGAATTGGGCGTATTAAGGATCTTTTGAAGACTACAGGAAAGACACCTCTAGATAGGCAAAGTCTACAAATGTGAGTTATAGAGGGAACCAAAATGTGTCTATATTTCTTCAGGAAGGATGAAGAGATAAAGTCCCATCCAACTGAGCACTCACTTCTGAGACCCAAGACCAATCTGCTTATCTCGCTCTCATCGGTATCTAATAGAACAAACGAATCAGCCTGGGAGGTGGATGGGATGTTCTTTGAGAAATCATTTGAAGTAGGCTGATTGATTTTATCTGCCAGATTTTTCCCATGTTAGCAAAGAATTCATTGGTATCTTTGATTGAGAGTTCAGGGGTATTGTTTGATTTAAGGAGATCGCTGGCCATTGATTCCGGTTTACGCAAATTAGCTATATTTTTGATTGCTGACGATATGTTTTTGCTATTTTGTCCTGCTTGGTTTAAGAGTTCTCTTTCGTAGTTTATTTTTATTTTTTTCAAAAGTTTGTTGCAAAAATTTCGGTATCGCAAATATGTAGTTGTAATGATAGAGTCATCAGGGGATTGTTTCGCCTTTTTATGAAGCTTATCTCTATTACGCATACAACGGAGTAAGCCAGGGGTTATCCAGTCTTTAATTATTCTCTTCCTTTTTGCGATAGTACATGTTTGGCTATTAGAGCTTATAGCATGCTGAAGTATAGAGACTAAAGTGGCTGCGGCTTCATTTGGATCATCCAAGGACTTAATTTCAGATAAATCAATTAATTTCATGGTATTCTTGAGTTCCTGGTGATTAATTTTAGTAAAAGTATTTGGAGCGAAAGATCTCTCTTTCCTTAGATCCAGAGAGAGTAAAACCGTATTATGCTCTGTGATGGAGGTATCCATGACTAGAGTAATGGCAGGCAATTCACTATTTAGCTTAACACCTTCACATTTTAGAATGACGTGGTCCAAACAATTTCTAAGCCTAGTCGGTATGCGGTGAGCTGGAAGCAGGCCATGAAACGCAGTAACGTCTAGGTATTGGGAAGAGTGTGAGTCTGTGTTGGTCTCTTTAATGTCTATATTGATGTCACCCAAAATTATAATATTTTTGAATGTTGATAGGTTTTGGAAGACTGAATCTAAAGAATCTATAAACTGCTTTGTGTTTTTGTACGACGGAGAGCGATATATCGCCACCACTGCCGTATCTATACCCAGCTTTATAAAAAGACAATTTGCATCAAGGAATGGTGGTTCCTCCACTGTACAGCTAATTACCCTCTTCGTGTATACCACAATACCTTCATTTTGGTTGTTATTGCATTTAGTAGAAAATTGATTATAGTTATTGATACATGGTATTTGGGGACAGGACGCCAGCCAGCATTCTGTTAAAACAATTAGATCACAATCAATATTTAGTCTAGCTGTAAGTGTCAAAAAGCTGGGAAGGTTACAATGAATGCTTCTAATATTCTGTGTAAGGATGTTAAGACGTAAATTAGAACATGGGATAATCACCGCACACTCCTCAGGAGTGCAAACTCTGGAAGTTGATAGCGAAACATTGTCCATTTCGCGGGCAATTAATTCAAAATCGAATTTGAGCTATTTTTTTCACTTGATTTTCCTTAATTAGTTATTAGTGTCAGCGCATGTTTTTTTTGCATGATAATGTTTGGACACCTGGTAAGTTATCATCTTATATAGATTAAGCCGAGGTAATTTATGAGAAAACCCAGTCTTGTCATCGTTGTTTCTGGTTCCCACAACCCAGGGTACCCTAGTGTGGGGCCAGAAGCAATGTATGTGCCAGTATGTAAATGTTTATGTTTAAAGGTTTTTTTTCAGATTTTTCAAAAATACAGATTTCCAGGCGTTCGGGCTTGTGGAGATGGTACTCATATGTCTATAGTTACCCTTAATGAACATGAGGAGAGATACTATAACAAAAAAGGGTGACATTCTATGAATGTTATGATAGTAAGTCTATTGCGGGGAGCGCAATTGTTGATAGATTAAGGACTAAAATAAATGATATTTAACTAGGTTTTTTTTTTCAGATTTTTCAAAAATACAGATTTCCAGGCGTTCGGGCTTGTGGAGATGGTACTCATATGTCTATAGTTACCCTTAATGAACATGAGGAGAGATACTATAACAAAAAAGGGTGACATTCTATGAATGTTATGATAGTAAGTCTATTGCGGGGAGCGCAATTGTTGATAGATTAAGGACTAAAATAAATGATATTTAACTAGGTAAATTTGTTTTATTCATGTCTTGGTACTTAATTTATCTCACTTTAATTATTCTCACATTAGAGACCTTTGCCCAGCAATGAGATATTATAGGTTAGTAATAATAATTAAATATTTTTCACACATCTTCTCTTTGTTGGGTACAAAACTGAAAAAAGAAATAATGTACAAGTAAGTAGAAATATTTTACATAAAACTATATAAGTATACTATACTTACATGATTGCATGAATTAATAAATTAAAGCTTATATTTTCTACAGCATATTTACAGGAAAAGTAAACATGGTTTAGAAAACTCGTGGGGAAAATGTCATTAAATTTTCTAAGGCCACTTTCAAAATTTAAATTTATATTAAGTAACAATGTAAGTATTTAGGGCATATTTCCTACATAACTATATCCTACCCAAACTGATAGTAAAGTATAGAATTACCTGCTTCGTCAATATATTATTTCACAAATTCATTTGAAGGACTGCTATAGTATTAATACTATAGGGGTCTGAGCATTTTGCAGAGCAGCCTGGGAAGTCTGTGCAGCCTTTGCCCTCAGATGTTCAACTTTCAATCCCATGCCTTGATACGTCCAACATGCTTTTGCTGGCTGGAATATTAATAAAACAATTTGCTGTACATTTTCCTTTAGGATATGAAAACAATTAACATTGTTATTCTTATTTATCTAAACTTCGTACAGCTTCTTACAAAAGCATTATATTCTGATGGGGAAAAAGTATAAGATAAAGAAAACTACATACCTTGATTCATTCCTTTGCAGTCCTAACTGTTCTAAAGGGGTTGAGGATGTCTGCGCACTCCCCCAACAGACAGTCTGCTGTCGCACGGAACTCTTTCTATTTTATTCAACCTAGAGCTAGATCTCGATGAACCTCCAGAAACTCCATCATCATCTCAAGTTGGCGAACAGGATGTGACCCTGCGGCGCTGTTGCTGCATTTTATATGAAATACATATATTGGATTAGATTTGATCAACTAAAAGTATTCACACCCGTAATGTTGAAAGGACACTTATTTCTCCTTCATGGTCATCTCACGCACCCCTTCTGGGGCGTGGGGAGTCGGGGTCAGGTCAACGGACCTCTTCCCGAAGAATCGCCTCTGTCCACTCCTGTGGACGGGTCATGGTCAGAGTGTCGATAAGACTCCAACCCAGGTCATCAGATGGCCCTTGCGGGCGGTGGTCTTCATGTGGCGCTGGTATGCTGTGGGTGATCGCCGGCTAGGCAACCAGGTCGCGTGACAGTCGGTGGCGGTTGGGCGGGCGCGCGTGGTGCGGCGCCAGTTCGGCGATGTGCGGATGTTGTGACGCATCCGCACGCGCGAACATGCCCTTCGCCAGCCTCTGGACAAACTGGTCCACGGTTTCCCATCTTAGGTCCCTCTGGATTGTCGCGTCCCGCATGTAGCGGGGGGCGCCGACGATGGTACGCAGAGAGAGGTTCTCTTGGGCTCGGAATCTCCGTTTGTTCGTCTCCGAGCACAGGGCGTACCATGCTGGGGTCGCTTAGGTGAGGTGGGATCTCGCGTAGGTCTTGTAGATCCCGAGCTTCGCCCTCAGAGGGAGGCTGGAGTACACTTATTTATAAAGCTACATTTCTATCCACTTGAATCTTTTATCTGTAATTTTTCATTCACCTCGTAAACACATCAAATTCCACGAATTCCCACCCAAGTGTGGTCAAAAATAGAGTAGTTAACAACAAAAAGGCGAAATCGACGGTCGATTATACACAATCGATGCTACATCTCTAATGTTTTGATTACGACAATGGTTCGGTTATGTTTCAGCTTCGGTCTCCACTTAAACTTTAGCGCGATACCGAATTTCATTGAACCGAATCAAAGTTGAATTACAACTGGAACTGAACCAGAACCAAACCTTTGACGTTCGTTGACTATACAAAATAGCGCGATCGGCCCCCAGGCCAGTGTTTGTCCTGATAGACGGTGAGACTCGCCCCAAGGTTGAGCCCGCATCAGCTACACCCTAACAGACCTGATCCGCCCTATGAGCGTGAGCCCGCGATCCAGCACACTACAACGGCACTCCATCCAACGTGTCCAGCGAACAACCTAACCACTATCAACCATCATCTCGGGCGCATACCATTCTTCAGCCCGGCTCCAGCAAGAACTTTCACACGCCGTCTGCCACCGCGTTGGCGCCAAGCGCTGACACTGGACACTTCTGACTCGCTACCTGCCGCGTGATACTATCGCCGAGCCGAGAATGAAACTCGAGACCAGCATCGTCGTGTATTTGTGAGTTTTACAAAGTCTAGTTTCTACACAAAACTCTTACATACTGTGAAAGTGCACATCGGAAAGCCTCATTTTACAACATTTTTTCGAACTTTTATATATACGTTTTACAGTGTCTTAGTTCTAATTATGTACATTTTATAAACTTAATTTTACCGATATTGTCAAATATTTCGTCTAATACTAAACATAGCACAATAATTAATGTCCGACGTTAAAACTCAATCAGAAGAGTCATTTCGAATCTCCAGATTCTGACACTTCTCATTCTTCCTCTGAATCTCATTTTAGATCTAGTGCTGATTTATCTGATACCCTACTTTACAAAATGCCTCCTAAAAGTGATAAAAGCACTGAAATTTCCCTTGCAGTACTGACTAAATTCATAAAACCTTACAATGGTGACAAGGAATCCCTTCCAACATTCCTCACTAACTGCGATAATGCTATGTCGTTGTCAAATGCAGACCAAATAAATGTACTGTGCAAATATGTAATATCCCAGCTGGAAGGAAAAAGCTCAGGTTGCTTGCAGCCTCAAAAATTTTGATTCATGGGACGGAATCAAAAGTTTCCTTCGAATAACATTTGGAGAAAAGAAGCACGCCACCCATTTACTTGTTGACCTCCGTGACTGTACACAACTTCCGTCAGAAGACGTAACTCAATATTCTTTAAGGTTAGAGTTGATCTTGACCCGCATGCAATCTGACATTCATTATAATTGTAAGCAACCGGACGAACTCATGGGACGCATAGCCGCCATGGAAGACCTCGCCCTCAACACACTTTTGTTAGGCTTAAACTCCTCTATCTCCAACATAGTGCGTTGCCGCAACCCTCCAAAACTGAATGAGGCTATACAATGCGCAGTTGAAGAGGAAAAATTATACAACCTCTCTAAGTCCTCGTCCTCCTATTCCTACCGAGCAAAACAATGCTCTGTATGTCACAAGAAAGGGCATACTTCTTCTGAGTGCTATAGAAACAAGTCTCAGAATGAAACCTCCCAAGTTCAACGATCATACACCGTCAACCCAAGGCCTGATTCAGATTCTCCCCAAGGTCCAAAACAGTGTAGATACTGCAAAAAGCACGGTCACACCATTGACGAGTGCTATAAACTAAAATACAAAAATTCCCATTCAGCCCAGGGTAAAGAACCCATAAAAGGTACTTATGCACAGGCCAATGTACACCATGTATATGATGAACCCTCTGTTGAAGCTTTAAACCAATAATGATATTGGATGTGTGCCTACCGAAATCGCTTCATCAAAGTGGCACAAACACTAAACCCACTGAGGTCATTTCTAAATTATCATACGCTCAAGTGTTAAAAAAAAAACGGATTACAGTTCCTAGGTCACCTCAGTATACCCTGAGTCCTACTCTGCCTATAAACCAGAGTTTTCAAAATAAATCCCGGAACAAGATTCCGAGGTCATCTCAGGATACCCTGAGTCATACTCTGCCTAAAAACCAGAGTTTCCCAGACAAATCCCGGAACACGATTCCGAGTTCATCTCAGGATAACCTGAGTTCTACTCTGCCTAAAAATCAGAGTTCACCAAATAAATCCCGGAACACGGTTCCGAGGTCATCTCAGGAAACCCTGAGTCCTACTCTGGCTAAAAACCAGAGTTTTCAAAATAAATCCCGGAACAAGATTCCGAGGTCATCTCAGGATACCCTGAGTCCTACTCTGTCAATACAACAGAGTTCAATACCACATGTGGCTAAACCCCATAATGTTCAAAATAAACCTCGAAAAACAATGTCGAGTTCTACTCAATCAATCTGTGAAATAAGCCCGACTTTAGACAAAACTCATCAAGAATCGAATAAGAGTACTTTAAGTCAAAATACATCTCGTAAACAGCCGAGTCACTCTATCGATATATCTCAGCAAAATCTGAGTTCTCATAAACAAGGGTCAAAAAATATTCTAAGCCATATTTGTGAACCTAAACTCATTAAGTCCGACCCTGTTCCCGATTCTATACCAATTCTCGAGACTACTACATACAATAAAAATAAATCACTACCACACATTTATTTTCAAACTGAATATGCAACTAATCCACTATGTTTGCTGATATACACTGGTGCAAGCATCAGCATAATTAAAAACTCAAGTTTGAAAGAAACCCCTGAACTCTCTCGCGAAATCGTAAAAATTAAGGGCATAAGTAACTCGGGAATCTTAATCGAAACATTAGGCACCTTCCAAATGTCTATCAGTTTCCCTTCGGATTCAATTAATTACAAATTTCCGTATGATGACGTATGCCTCGAAGATTATGACGGAATAATCGGAAGTGATTTTTTCGGACATTTCAAAGTAAATATTGACTATCAATCTAAAAGTATCCAAATTCACAATCAACACCTGCCTATTATTTACAATCAACCTACTTATATTATACCGACTCGCAGTGAAGCCTTTATCGAGTGCGGAGTATCAAATTACTCATGCGAACTCTACCGAGATAACGAGGCCCTCGTTTTAGACCATCTTTATTGCGAAGGTGTTTATGTCGCTAATTGCATAGTGTCTATTAAACCGAATGGTAAAGTGAATATCTCAATTTTAAATACTACAAACTCGGACGTCTAGGTCAAAGATTATGTTGTAAAATTAACATCCATTGAAAAATCAGAAACGACACTTGACTCTTGTCAAGAAATCAACTCTATTTCTGTCTCCAATTCTGATCGAATAAAACAGGTTTTAAATCAATTACGCTGTTCTCACCTAAACCATGAGGAACAAAAATCTCTGTTTGAATGTTGTCGAAAATACACTGATATCTTCCATCTTGATGGTGAACCTCTGACTTACACTAACGCAATCGAGCATACTATAAATTCCGGAGACTCTCCCCCTATTCACGTAAAATCATATCGGTTTCCTGATTGTCACAAGGAAGAAGTTGATTCTCAAGTACGAAAAATGCTTGATCAAAATATTATCCGCCCCTCTACTTCACCATGGAGTGCTCCCGTCTGGGTAGTCCCTAAAAAGATGGATGCTTCGGGAAAAAATAAATGGAGGATTGTTATCGATTATCGTCGTTTAAACGACATCACCGTCTCTGAATGTTGTCCTCTCCCACTTATCACTGACATACTCGACCAACTGGGTCATTCCAAATACTTCAGCACTCTGGACCTTGCGAGCGGGTTTCATCAAATAAGGATGAGTCCTTCAGATGCTCTTAAAACAGGATTTACTGTCAGTACTAACTCTAGCGCGACTGGTCACTACGAATTTGCTAGGATGCCCTTCGGATTAAAAAACGGCCCTTCTACATTTCAGCGTCTCATGAATACTGCTCTTTCTGGCCTCCAGGGCCTTCACTGTTATGTCTACCTCGATGACTGTATCATATACTCACATGACCTCGATTCTCATATGACCAAGTTACAACTTGTCTTCGACAGAATGCGACAATTTAATTTAAAACTACAACCTATTAAATGTGAATTTCTCAAGCGCGAAGTCGCTTGTTTAGGACACATAATTACCGACAAAGGAGTCAGTCCTAATCCTGAAAAAATTAAAGCTGTAACTGATTTTCCAGTACCAACAAATGTGAAACAAATCAAATCATTCCTTGGTCTTGTCGGATATTACCGACGTTTCATAGAAAACTTTTCTAAAATAACAAAGCCGTTAACTTCACTCCTTAAAAAGGATATTCCCTTCGATTGGACTTCAGAGCAAGAAAATGCTTTTCAAATTCTCAAAGAAAAACTCACCACGGCGCCTCTCCTTCAATACCCCGATTTTTCTGCCCCGTTTTTGATCACAACGGATGCTTCTAATTATGCCGTGGGTGCAGTTCTTTCGCAAGGCGATATAGGCAAGGACAAGCCTATAGCGTATGCTTCTAGAACCTTAAATAAACCTGAAGGAAATTACTCGACCACTGAGAAGGAACTTCTTGCCATAATTTATGCCATCAAAATTTTCCCCCCTTACCTTTTCGGTCGCAAATTTAAAATCGTAACGGATCACCGGCCCTTAGTTTGGCTATTCAATGTTAAGGATCCTGGCAGCCGACTAATTCGCTGGCGCCTTAAAATAGAAGAATATGACTATGAAATAGTTTATAAACAAGGTCGTCTAAATTCTAACGCTGATGCTTTATCACTTTGTCCCGTAAATGTCATTGATTCCCGAACTTTACTAAACTCTCCCTACGAAAGGTACTTCAAGGAACAATTAACAAATAAAATCCCTAATCTAAATACCGTGATGGAAGAGCATACCGAAGCTCTACACCTATCTAAGCTAAAATCAATCGCGTGTCCCTTCTCATTGGACTTTGACTACTCTATGCTTAATTGCGAAGAGCTAATGTCTCAACTCAATTCCGCTGACCTACTGGATTCAGAACGCGAACCACTTACGATAAAAAGCGTGAATATGAATAGTAAAATGTTTTACTTTCTATTCATGAAAATTCACCACTACGAGGAAACAAAATTCAAGGATGTATATAATTTGCTAATGAAACCAAATTTTAGAAGTCAACCCGGAGACCACTGTCCTTGCATTACCAGATTTTTCCGATCCCTTCTCTAAGTTAACTTACACAAAAGTCTATAACATGATCTCTCACATTTTCCACAACACAAATATTAAGATACATATCTATAAAAATAAAATGATTTATCCAACGCCTGCCAAAGTTCCCAAAATTCTCAAAGAAAACCACGATTCTACTATCGCTGGTCACCCAGGTTCGAAACGAATGTACAACAGAATCAAGGCCGCCTACTACTGGAAAAGTTTGCGGTCTGATTTTGCCAGAGGCAATTATGAGGGGAGTAACATCTTCGGGAGTAAAGTAAAAGGGTTGAGATGCGCGCAAATACGAGACTATACTAGACTACTTTATTATAGGGAATCCTAGCTTATATACTAGGTTGGTACATGTTATTAATGACGTGCATAAGACATAGTGCGTGATGAATATAAATATACCTTATCTGTGACGGTCGTCAACTTATCTTAACATTACGTGAAAATATGACTAACATAGTCGACCGGCACAGATACTTCCCCCTTTAGGGAAAAAAATAAATGAATGTACTTATAACAATGGAAAAAATCTAAGTTAGATACCATAACAAACTTATCAACTGCAATAATAACTAGTAGTATTTTAATAAACATAAAACCAGATCTTAATTGTGCATACTTTAACTTAATCTATTTTTATATATAAGGAAAGTCACTGTTAAATACAACTAGATAGTAATAGTGCATACTTCAACTTAATCTAAAGGTTATTCTTACACGAATCTAGAAAAATAAAGGAACTACAGTTACATGAATTCTACATAAGTTTAAAGAATTACTTAATATTTACCTGCAGGCAAGTCGTGTATCTGGCCGCACACTACATAAAATAAACTAAAAACTGGAAAACAGAAAAACACTAGGAAAATGGGGCTTCGCGGTTAGTAAACTAACCTAACCTATAACCTGGAAGAGATCCGCAGGAGAGTCGTCTGATGCTGCAGCCGCCCGTGTTTTTCAGGAATCGATGAGTCAATTTACATCTCACGTCGTTGAACTTGTAATCACTGTTTGTTTATAATTGCGACCGTACCTACACAAGGATGATTGTGCTGAATCAGCGTCAGCATTAAATCTGTAACCTTGGCTGTAGGCAGTCAATGATCTCGTACGTCATATGTACGTGCATGCTCTTCACTCTTGAGTGAATATTAAGTTGTCGATTGATGAAATTTGTGTGCCTAAAAACCTTGGGATTTGGCAACATAGGGCACATCTTGTACACCAATCGCTTATATATAAATATATATCTCTCTCTCTCTTCAGTGATTTGCTTATTCTTCGTGCGATGTTCTTCCTGGATGATTTTAATATTCGTTGGATTAGGTATATCGATGATGTTTCAATACTCTTCTGGGGGCTGGAACGGCTTCCTATGTCTTGAACTTGAAAAAGCTGCTTGCTGTGAATGAATTTGCCGACGCGTTCGTTTCTGCTAGTGCGAGCTCCATTTTGATAAATCAGCAGTCGGCTGACTATCGGTTCATTATTCTTGCGGTATCTTGAGTTCGATGCGGGAAATCTTCAGTTGAAATCTTTTGGCTTCTGGTCCGTCATGGCTTCCTTGATGTCGTCTTGGTTTGGGTGTCTTGATTATGGATTTCTGCAGCGTGGTTTGAAATAGGTATGCAGAAGTCGGGGCTCAGCGATCTTGGACGAAGTGCTTCTTGCTTGCACTTCTAAGGTGGCAGCACACGGAGTTTTATTCGCGGCTGGGTCCATGCTGCTATTACCGAAGGTTGCTGATGTTCAAAAGTCGGGTCACCACTTTGCCAGAGGCAATTATGAGGGGAGTAACATCTTCGGGAGTAAAGTAAAAGGTTTGAGATGCGCGCAAATACGAGACTATAATAGACTACTTTATTATAGGGAATCCTAGCTTATATACTAGGTTGGTACATGTTATTAATGACGTGCGTAAGACATAGTGCGTGATGAATATAAATATACCTTATCGGTGACGGTCGTCAACTTATCTTAACATTACGTGAAAATATGACTAACATAGTCGACCGGCACACTGATATCGAAGACTACGTAAAAATGCAAGTTATGCCAAATTAACAAACCATTAAGGATATCAAATAAGGCTCCTATGGAAATAATTTCCACTTCTACTATACCGTTTGAACGATTAGCTCTTGACGTCGTAGGTTCCTTACCCGACGCTGGCTTCCAAAATTTCAAGACAAAATTCTCAACCACCTACCCTATGGTAAGTGCAACAAGTGAAGAGATAGCACGTAACCTAGTGCACTTCATATCCCTTTTCGGATTTCCAAAACACATACTAACGGATTTAGGCACCTGTTTCACATCAGACCTATTCAAACAACTAACAGAAATTTTAAAGGTTAAGGCCCTTTTTACTACTCCATATCACCCACAAACTAACGGAGCTCTTGAGCGCTCTCATGCTACTCTAAAAGAGTACCTTAAATCATTTGTCAATGAAAACCAGAATGACTGGCATTGCTACCTATTTACAGCTATTTTAGCCTACAATACCACTCCTCACTGTACTACTGGATTTACCCCACACGAACTTCTATATGGCTATAAACCATCTATTCCCAACTCTTTATACGATACGTCTAATAACACTACCTACAATGAATATATCCGTGCCCTGCAATAGAGGATGCGTTTCAGTCGCGAAAAAGCTATTCAGAATATCATATCAAGTAAAGAAAGGTCCAAAAATTACTACGATGCACATTCTCGCAATACAAAACCGGTGACATGGTTTACTTAAAGCAGCATCATAGGCTACGCAAAGCTCTATCTCCTATATGGAAAGGTCCTTACAAAGTTGTTAAGGTACATAACAAACATAACGTCACTTTACAAGTGGGTCGCAGACGTGTAAAGTACCATACCAATGAAATTAAACCTGCTAACTAACCTAACATAACCTTTGCCCATTCTCCTTATTTTCAGAGCCTTGCTATACGGATGTAGCGCTGAATCAAAAATCACACCAATAGTTCACAGCCCAGGAATTTACTTTGAACCTTTAACCTCGATACATTTTTTCAACGACTACTGGAAATTAATTACACACATTGACCTCATATCATTACAACCATATCTTGAAAATACGATTCTGCTATCGAATCATGTAAGAAAAGCGAAAATGAACTATTTCACTTGATGAAGGATAACATTAATGTTGTAAACTCAACCATAAATAATTTTAATTCTACCATTTACAAACTTAACCAAAATGAAATTAAAATTAACTCCCAAATCGACAGCATGAATGAGATATTATCTCAAATTACCAAAATAGATAACGAATTATTTTATATTTCTAGGATAAATAGTTTACTGAATATTATAGAAAGTTCTCTACTTTCTGTATCTAATCTATCAGATACTACGTTAAACGCTGTTTTATTTTCTAAGGTTAATGTATTACATCCCAGTGTGATAAGCCCCTTAAATCTGTAAAATAAATTATCAACGCATAGTAACCAACTAGACGAACGTCTAGACTTTCCAGTCGCTCTTAGCGTAAACAATATCCACACTCTCATTGATACGTCTAAACTTAGTTCCCATTACTATAATAACAAAATAGTCTTTATCCTGCAAGTCCCGCTGATAACGTCAGAAACATTCATGGTATATAAAAATATACCTCTACCTACTCCACATGATGAATCACGTGTTACCCGTACTTTCACACTCATTCAACCTTCTGATAGCTACATTGGACTTAGTGATAACAGAATGCATTATGCTATGTTTAGTAATCTAGACAAATGTAAAGTTGTTAGTAGTAACTATTCTATATGTGAACTTGTTTCAATATTTTCTAGTTTAGGCAATCCTAATTGTGGATCAAGGCTCCTTACAGAGGTGACACTATCATTACCTGCTCAATGTTATTCAAAACAACTTATAGGCCAGATTGATATTTGGCAAAAGCTTTGTAATAATAGATGGATTTATGAACAGTCAGATTCTAGCAAACTCACCATAAAATGTAATGACCACATTGTCGACTACTCTATCATTGGAACTGGTATTGTTAAACTAACAGAAGAATGTATCGGATTTTCCAACTTATACCAACTATGTCTTATACTAACGTGATATAGTTCCCTTTAGATATAACTTTCGACATCACGCAAGATGACTGCTGTAAGAAAGAAGTGTTTAACAAAACCTTACCTCATTTAACACCTATCAATCTGAGCAAAATTAACTTAGAGTCCTTGAAATATGAACCATCTCATCAATTAAATAATTTAGAAAATGAAATAAATAAACTACAGTCGGAATCACATTTCATTAGATATGCCCACTATTACTCTACATTTACTTATGTTTTAATTATTTTGGTATTCTTATCTGTCGGATACAAACTTTATAAATGTTACAAATACCGTGGTACTAAATCAAATTCGGGATGCTGTATACAGATTTTCAACCAATGTCATAACAAAAAGCTGGTAAAACATAAAGCCAATATTACTAACTCTATAGAGATGTCTGATATCTCCTCGTCTGAAGATGAGAAGAGATCTATGAAATCTTTACCAGCTCCTCATACAAGTTATAATAAAGCCGAGTGTACACACTCATCCAGGAGAAATCTAAACTTTTAGTCTGTATAATTAAGATAATATACTATTCTATTCTATGAATTATATTTAACCATGTAATTGATAAAAATGTACTGGCTTAAAAAGGAAATCGGTAATCTGCTAATTTCTCTTTTAGTAATTTTAATTATTATTATGTATTTACTTCGCTTCATTTTAAGGGATGAAGCTTCGTCAAAATGGGGGAGCTGTTATAACCCTATTTTCTATGTAATAAAAGCTAAACTAGCAGATCACCATGTACGTATTTTTCCGTGGTATTCTATTGCAGAGTCAGCCATTTTGGTGGCCTGCCATTTAATTGAATAATATTTTTCAGTTAGATTTGTTCATTCGCGAGGAGCGGTCGCCTCCGCTTTTAAGAAGTCATAGTCTTGTTTGTGTGTAATCTCTCAAAAGAAGAATAAAGTCTAGTTAGGTGAACTTTGTAGTTTTTTTTTAAAAGACAGACACCAGAGGCCTCCTTACAGTTCGTTGACTATACGAAATAGCGCGATCGCCCCCCTGCTCATGTTAATTGTAATTTGAATTGTATAGCATGCCCTTTCATTCCAATTATATTTCATAATCTTTCCGGATATGATTGTCATCTGTTCATAAATGAACTAACTGTCAAATGGGGGCAAAGAGAAATACATTTCATTCACAAAATATATTCCTATTGATGGACAACAAAAAGCTCAATTAAAATTCATAGATTCATTTAATTTTTTGAGTTCTGGTTTAGACAATTTAGTAAAAACACTTGACCCTACCGACTTCCACATCTTAAGATCATTTTTTTCAGACCAATTGTTATTTGATTTATCCCGAAGGAAGGGTGTATACTGTTATGATTATATAGATGGTTGGGAACGATATGGAGAAACAAAATTACCGAAACAGACCAGTTTTTTCAATTAAATCACATCTGAGTCAATTTCTGATGATGACTATAACCATGCTTTAACTGTTTGGGAAACATTCGGTTTCAGGAATCTAGGAGAATAAAAAGACTTTTATTTAAAATGTGACGTGTTGCTACTTTCTGATGTCTTTGAAAAGTTTGTCTTTGTCTTTGAAAAGACCCTTGCTATTATGTATTATCACCATCCTTAAGTTGGGATGCTATGCTTTTTTATACAGGTATTGAATTAGAGTTAATTTCAAATGTAGAAGTCTATCAAATGATAGAGCAAGGTATAAGGGGAGATCTTGCCCAATGTTCTTTGCGTCATGCCAAAGCAAATAATAAGTATTTGCCGGATTTTGATCCATCACTTCCTACATCATTTCTTGTCTATTTGTGTAAATCTTTACGGATATGCTATGATGTTTAAATTACCCGTCGGTAATTTGAATTAATTGAAAATGATGCTTTTGATTTTGATCCATTATCCATACCTCATGATAGTGAAAAGGGATATATCCTTGAAATCGATTGACATTACCCACCTGAAATTCATGATGATCACTCTGATTTACCTTATTCAGCAGAGTCTTTAAAAGTACCGATACCATTTGGAAAAAATAAAAAATTCGTAGCAAATTTATACGACAAACATAAGTATATTATTCATTATACTCATTTGCAAGAATGTATAAAACAGGGTTTAGTGTTGCTTAAAGTTCATAGAATCTTGTGTTTTGATCAAGCAGCATATTTGGCGCCCTATATTTCTTTTAATACCTCTCTTAGGCAGCAAGCAAAGTCAGTTTTTGAAAAGGATTTCTTTGAAAAACAAAACAATTCGATCTTTGGAAAGACCATAGAAAACAAAAGAAACCATGTAGATGTCAGACTCGCAAACCTTTGGACTGATAGTTGTAATAAAACGAATAAGTTTTATATTGCTGAAAAATATATTAGTGCTCCCAATTTAAAAAAAAATATCTATTATTTCCGAAAGTTTAGTAGCTGTACAGTTAGAGCCTACAAAAGTTGGTCTAGACAGAACTATATACATTGGATTTACAATATTGGAACTTGCCAAAACTCATTTATATCGCTTTCACTATTCTATTATGAAGAAAATTTGTGGCAAAAATATTGAGGTTTGCTATATAGATACTGATAGTCTTCTCTACTTGCTACATACTGAAGTCTTTTACCATGACCTAAAAGAATATATTCAGTATTTTGACACGAGTAATTTTGAGCTTGACAATGTAATATAAAATTCCAGGATATTTTAAGGATGAAAAGGGACGCAATGTGATTTCTGAATTTGTAAGTTTGAGGGCTAAGTTGTATTGTATAAATACGTGTTTAGTTAAGAAAGGTGTGAAAAAATGTATCGTTAATAAATTGAGTTTGGATATGTATAAGAATGCTTTAATGCATAATGAGAGTTTCCGAGATACTATGTACCTAATAAGATCTAAAAACCATAAAGCATATACTCAGAAAGTAAATAAACTTGTTTTGAATGCAAACGATGATGAAAGGCAACTATTAGAAGGTAGCTATTCGACTTTACCTTGGGGTCATTATGCAACAATGTTTTGATTAACTGATTTAGGGATGTATGACTGGAGTCCTGCTATTATTGATTTAATACCCAAATGTAATAATGGGTTTAAAGTGTATTAATCTTAATCATAGGTATAATAAAAATAGGTAATCCTATGTATCAATATAAAATAAAATGCATATAATATTGAAACTTAATGTTTATTTTATTTTTTCCCTTTTCTTAGAGATTAAATATCAATTAATGCTAAGTAAGGTAAACATATCTGAGTACTAACTCGAGTCACATATTTATTTCGAGATCTTTATTATCAGGTATTCTGTTTCAGACAACACATCATCTATATAATCAGTCACTAAATATTGAACATTCACTGCACGATCAACTTGTCTCTCATCCATAGTCTCAATATCTATTTTTATTAAATAATATCTTTTCTGATAATTTTCCTTTTTAATATACGAACATGAAGCTGAACAGATCTTCTTCTTTTTAGCATTTATTTCCTTCTCTTCTTAAGATTTTATCCATTCTATACGCCTTTTTTCAACCTTATCCAGCCATCCATCTACATCTTGTGCCAAGCCGCCTAAGTTTGCATTAGACTCATCGATGGGAATCGGACTCACTTCATAGAAATTAAACGTAGAGTTGGAGACCATGATCTGAAAAAATAAGTGTAGTAAGTATTATTGATTCCTAAATTGTAATGCATCAGGCTCGAACCCCAGTCCTACAGTCATGCACAAAGAGAATCACAATGGCTAAAGTGGGTGCATATTTGTGCCTCTGCCACTCCGTAAGGGAAAAGGCATGACGCTATATTTTCATTGTTTGTAAATTGTATTATAAATTATTTTAAATATCATAAAAGTTATTAATTTTAACTGTAATTTTATTAACTCACTTGTTCATTTAACTATAAAAGATGAACTTCATTGAAGCTACTCAAGATTTGATCTGTTAAGGAGCATGGCAACTAGAAATAATACCGAGAAAGTCAGAATTATTAGGTCATTGGGTATTGAGTTACAACAAAGAGTCTATACAGATTTAGATTACATATGTACCTATACCTATTATGCCGATGTCATCAAATTTTTAAAGGGAAACATTACTAAAAATATATTTTTGTAATTTAGGCACGTATGTATAATTTCACATTATGAAGCATCTATGCATTCGTTGCATTCATACAGCAGAATGCATAGCAGGGGCCTCCTGGGTAAACGAGTGCTATTGTACTCTACAGGAAATAATGTCTTTTAGTGTATAAATCTTGTTACTTCACCATTTTATATCCTATATATGCATATAACTAACAAATATAGAATCATGATATCAGTAGGCAAAATGAATTTAATCAAATAGCCCGTATGTTTAGAAATTGATAAAAGACCTGCAGAACCAGCAATAAAAACTATAAGACATAGCATGTTATTGCCCAACTCGATTCGATGCGGTTGGTTGTTGGTTTATTCCATTTACAACGGCCTTGTAGCTGTGTCAAGTACTCGTTTGACCAACCTTTCCAAACCTGCTGCAGCATGTTTTCAGTTAACCGCCAGCGACGCCGTAAGTCCATAGTTCTGATGTCGCTATGATCAGAGCGGGGCAGTGACATCGTCGGTCCGCCAGTCAGAAAGTGACCCTGTGTTAGGTAATTGTAGAATTCTTCCGGATTTTCAGCAAGCGAGCATAGAGGGCGGGAGTTCATGCACGCTTCGATTTGAGTTAGGAGAGTTTTGAATTCTTCGTGTAATGGTACACGAGATTCGGTACATTTGATACTTCATTCTGCGTGGTAGAGAGCTAGCCCAACGCCGCGCTGTTTTGAATACGAGAATCGGTTCAGATAACGTTTGGGGGTTTTGTGTAGCTTACTGGCAAAGTTAGCAAAAAAAAACAGAGCCGACGCGTGGGTTGGTTCGTGGAAGTTTTCAGGCCAAGTTTTTTTGTCGCATTCCTGCGAGATGTGTAGAGATCAGAGCCGATTTGGCTGCGCGTTGAATAAAATTATGAATAACTAAATAATGAAAGGTTATTATGGAACGGAGAAAGCTATTATGTTGATTGCAAATACACAATTGCGATTGAGGTATGATATGGAGGGTCTGACACCGCTAGTTTGGATAGCATTCTGGTGGTCTTAGCTACGCGCCCTAGCGGTCGGGAATGCTTAATTAATCGCAACAAGCTTTTATTGGTCAGCGATCAACAGATTCTGTGTATCGGCAGTACCAAATGATTTGAGTGATCACCTACGGTTGATCATAGTGAATATGCGTACACACAATTTGTAGAACGGCGGATCTGCATGGCATGGTTGAAATTAGACCCTGTGTAGTTAGTGATAAGAAGCTTCGCTTGGGCAGAGCGTGTTCGCAAAGGACGCATATAAATACCAGAGCATGATAGGGGAGGGCATTCAGTCTCAGCGTCTAGCTACTGTGACAGTCGTCTTTCACGAGTTCTAACAGTTTTTGTCTGCCGTGTTACGCGTCAGAACTATACGAATTTGTGATTGCGAAGTTTCAGTGGGTTTTCGTGAGTGTCTGAAGCGCCGAGATATACCTCGGTTCCTACCTTTATATCAACCAACCCCAAATTCCAAAACTATCCTTGGGTCGTTAGAAAAGAACTTGTAAGTCAATTATTCTGAGTCTGAGTCTGGGCTTGGAGCGACCCTAAATTCCTTTTTCCTTCACCATAGGGTTCCTGGATTGGCTCTTAGGATATTCGCGGGCTAATCCTCTCCTCATTCCTTTCGAGTAGCGAGTTTTGTAATTCCCACACACACAGTCGTTAAACATTCAAGCACATTCAAATCAAACTCAACCATTTTCGAGTGGTGTCGATAATGGACGTGGTATAACACTAGGTTTTTAGACTAGGCTAGACAGGAGTTTAGTTGCGGCTAAACCTAGGTTGGCAGGGCATAGGGAGACTGTTTGATCGATGAGGTTCCGCGGATGGAAATAACAAATTCAGAACAAAGTTAAACCGGTGTCAACACAGATAACATATCCTGTTGATATTTTGACATTTGAGTGTTGTCGGGGACGCGCGAAGAGATCAATTTACAGTCTAAAGTTCATTGTTTAGGACCGGGTAGGTGATTTGCATTGCCTTGGGTCAGATTGGATTCAAGTTGCATTTTTAAATTAAATGTAAATTTCGCTGGAGGTCTAATGTGTAAGCTGAGTCGGTATATATGATTTGGCTCAGCCCAGGACGTGCTGCGGCTAGTGGAATTCATAGTTCGGTATTTATCGAACTATGCACTTCGCTATGGTGTGGGTTAGATCTCCTAAAACAATAATGCTTGCGTTTCGATAACATCCAGCTCAAATTGCGCAGAGTTGAAGGTTTCAAAACGTTACGGACCTTTTGAGGTAACCGCTAGTTCAGAACCCATTTCGGAAAATCAAATCGCAATTGTGTAAACCGGTCTTTTCGGATCGTTATTGCCGTGAACCAAATATATAATTGGAACCACCACAAGCCGCTACTAGCGAGCACATGAAATATCATTGAGTACTCACGTCGTAAAACTACGACGGATATCTATACGATATCACAAACAAATATTATAAACTGTGGTCGACCACTAAAACAAAAGAAGTTCCAATGCGCTCATATATACAAAAACCAGATGGTGCCATCACATAAAATACGCGAACGATCGTTCTGGCGCAATACACCGCTGACTGATGTGAATTACCGGCTCGCGGACATATATGCTTTCTCTGTCTAACTTGAAACTGTAACTTCCTGAACCAAACTTCGTTCGACTATTGTACGCCTAACGAATTTCTCAACGAACGAGGAATTCAGACTTATCATTCTTAACTTACAAATCTTACAGCTGAATCGGGTCCTCTCATTTTGGGATAGATAGAATAGACGATCATAGCTACTGATAGCGGCGGCTCGACCTTAGCCTGGTGCCGTTACAGATTTTTGGAGCCGAGACCGAAGGATATCCTAGATAGTCTGATACCTAGATATTCTAAAAGAATCAAGGTCTAATGCGTTACTTTTAAAAATAACACAACGTAGAAACGATTTTAAACAGTTCAGTTTTGTAAGTAAGAAATAAGCAAAAAAAGGGGCATTGTTTTCACAATTCTTTGTACGAGCTACGGCGGTTTAATAGGAATAATGGCCGGCCGGCGTAGAAAAAACGATAGTCGGGTAGCACAAAATTCACTTTCACACACAAGTGAAATGGCGTCAGAACAGGTGACGCAATTGTTATCTGAAATAGTGAATAGATTAGACAGTTTGGAAAGGGGTTCCAGCACGAGCAATGCTAGTAGGACTTCGGACAGACAGACTGACAGACAGGAACTAGAGACGTTTGAACAATCGGTAGAAAAACGTCAATCATGCATTGTGAAAATGACACAGAAGTTGCCGACATTCGATGGGCGGAGTTCGGAAAATCCGATGATTTTCTTAAGAGATTTAAAGGCTTATATTAAAGTCTCGGGAGATAGTTCTAGGGCTTTGATATGGGCAACGGATAGTTTGGTAGGAATTGCGAAAGTTCGAATGAGCATATACAGAGACTCATGGCGAACCTATTCGGATTTTGAAAAAGATTTCAGAGAGGTATTCTGGGGTGATAATGAACAGGAATTAATTAAACAAAGGTTCCTAATTGCGAAGTTTGATTCTAAGAAAGGACAAAGTATGGAAGAATTCTTTGCCTCTCAATTGAATAGCATATATGAGCTTACGATACCGTTTACTGATACGGAGAAAATCAACACGATTTTCAGACAGTTGCCGCGTGATATTCAAGTAGCGTTTTTTGCTAGAAAGGAGCCAATGACTATACGTGATGCGGTCGAATTCCTTCGGCATTTAGAACGGAATGTCGATGGGGGATTAAGTGCGATACATGGTTCTGAGACAATGGATACGAATAATGTAAGGCGGAATAGCTACATGCGTGGGCAATATCGAGCTATGCGGGTAAATACGTTACGTTATAACGCGATGAGTCGTAGGAATAATTATAACGCGGTAACAAAGGCGCGAAACGAATTTGGGACGCGTGGTCGCGGTTATTTTCGCGGTAGAGGCAGACAGCCTCAGCCTAGCTTCAAGGCAATAGGGTTCCAGAGGGGCAATGATAGTTCAGGAGATACAGAGGCAGGGCAAAGTTCAAGTGACAGGAATAATGCGATAAGTCAGAATTCAAAAAACTAGTGGACTCGCGCGGGTCGTTCGCGCTCAGATATTTATAACGGTTCGGGTGGACAGCCGATCAAATTGGGAAAAAACATAGACTGTATGATTTGTGTAATTTGGATTCGAACGTGGGTGTGAATGAATTTATTCAATTACTAGCGCATAAAGCGCACGGATATGCCGTGTGTTTAGAGGAAAAATCTAGATCGAATTGTAGAGATCGAAATGACAGACGTTTACATACGATATTCAGAGACGACGATTCGACTGAGTGTGGGCGCGAGTTATGTAGTACTTTGACATTACCTGAGATAGATGTGCGTATTGGGAATATTGTTGTAAGGAGTTTGATTGATTCGGGGAGCGAAATCAGCGTAATAAGTCGGAGAGTGTACGAAGAAGTGTGCAGTCAATTGGGAAAACCGACGGAAATACCGATTCCAAGTTTGAGAATCACAGGTGCATTTGGAGTCAGTAAGGAAAAGGTTGATAAATTAGTAACGTTACCATTAACAATAGGTGAATGCGTTATCGATACTCCAATGCTAGTATTAACAAGGGTGCCTAAAGATTTAATTTTGGGGTTTGATTTTATACAACAGACGCGAGCGAGTTTAATGTGTGAGGGTAATAAGAGGCTAATTATACGAAGCGCCGGGCGGATGTGTGAAATACCATTAGGTATTGGCCCTAATCAGGATTTTTGCTGTTGTACAATGGAAGTACAGAACCAAGATACCTGTAGAAATATGATAGAGGAATATGTGAATAATTCATCAATACCTGTTGAACACAAAACAAAGTTATTGCCGGTGTTAAATAAACATGCAGAGTTGTTTAGCGATAGGGTAGGTCGGACAAATAAATATATACATGAGATAAAAATGAGAGATGAAACGCCTTTCGTAAAACGAAGCTATCCCATACCGTTCGCATATCGCGATAAAGTAACAAAACGTTTGGAAGAAATGGAATTGATAGGTATTATTAGCAGGCAATCTACGGATTTCAGCAGTCCATTGACTTGTACATTAAAGACATCAGGAGAGGTCCGTATTCTGCTAGATGCACGACAATTAAACACGGGAATGGTTGGGGAGGTTGAAACCACACCTTTAATGAGTGAGATATTGCAATCCGGGCGCCGAATAAACTACATAGGAGTTATTGATATCAAAGATGCGTATTTTTCTATACCATTATCAGACGAATCTAAAAGATACACCGGTTTTGTATATCAAGGCAGAAGTTATGTTTACAACGTTTTACCTCAGGGGTTGAAAACCAGTGTGGGTTCATTTTCGAGGGCGATGGATTTAATTCTAGGGCCAGAGGTTAGGTCATATTGTTTAAATTTTGTTGACGATTTGGCAATTTTAACTGAGGGTGACTTCGAACAGCATTTGTCTCAAGTGGACACGGTTCTGAGTAAATTGAAAGACGCGGGCTTCACATTCAAACTAAAAAAATGCGAGTTTGCACAAAAAAAGGTCAAGTTATTGGGGCATATTTTGTCCACACAAGGTTTGCAAATGGACCCGGACAAAATTGAAACACTTAAATTATATCCGTCACCCAGAACTGTCAGGCAATTGAGGGCGTTTTTGGGGTTCATAAATTACTTTAGGAGGTTTATAAAAAATTTTGGAACGTTAACACAGCCCTTGTACAATTTATTACGGTCTGGAGTCAAGTTCGTCTGGAATGCGCAGATGCAGAGTGCTTTTGACGAGATAAAAAAACAATTCTCAGAAAGTATAATATTGAGTCAGCCATTGGCGGGAAAAACATATTATGTTCAATGTGACGCCAGCGCTATAGGAATTGGGGGCTATGTTTATCAATTAGATGATTCGGGCCAGGAACGAATTATAGGGTTCTGTTCGCAGGCACTCAAGGGTGCTCAGACTAGATGGGCTATCAGTGAACAGGAAATGTATGCAGTTATATACACTTTAAAGCGATTTGAGATATATTTGCGGGGAGAAAAGGTTATTATTAGAACTGATCATAAAAGTTTGACGTTCATTAAGTCGTGGACCTTATTAGGGGCACGCGTAACGAGGTGGATTATGTTTTTAGAGCAGTTCGATTACGACATAGAATTTGTGCGAGGGACTGATAATCAAATTGCCGACACGCTAAGCAGGCAAATAGCGGGACCTGGAGGTATGATTGACAGTACAAATGTTCAGCCGGGGATATTCTGGTTTCAGGCATCGAATACCGCAAGTGTTATTTCGAGTTTACGGGACATTGCGAGATTACAAAGCGAAGATGAGCGGTTAAATCGAATTAGCGGTGGTATCAGACGTAATGTAGTAGATACGGGGACAAGAGGTTTTGAAAATTATAAGCTAGTAGGTGATACGTTATATTTTCACGTGCCGAAGCGGAACGTACAGTTGCTAGTAATTCCGAAATCACTACAGGAGGAACTTATTTTACACATACATGAAGAAATAGGTCACTACGGCAGATATAAAATATTAGCACTGATGAAGGACAGATATTATTTTCTTCATATGAGTAGGGTGATTAGCGCGGTGATAAGAAGTTGTGACATATGTCAAAAGGTCAAACCAAGTACTAACAATACCGTTGGTCCTTGTACACCGGTGTTGGCGGAAAAGTTGGGTGAGAAAGTTTTCTCGGACCTTTATGGGCCATTGCCCGTAGGTAAATTCAGATATCAATATGTACAAGACGTGTACAGTAAAGTAATAAAATTATATCCAATGCGAAAAGCGACAGGTAGGAGCGTGCTCGCTTGTACAAAGAGATTTCATAGGGAAATACCTATCGAATCTATAATTACGGACTCAGGACCACAGTTCATATCGAAAGTTTGGGAATTTGGACTCAAACAGCTAGGGATTCGAGTCACTCATACGTCGGTGTATTGTCCAAATTCTAATAGCGTAGAAAGAGTGAATCGCGAGCTAGGTCGACTGATTAGAACTTATTGCGGCGGAAGTAATCGTAGTTGGGTCGACGTGTTACCGGACATTCAAAATTGCTATAATAATATCGAACACACAAGCACAGGCTTTGCGCCTAATGAGTTAGCGTTTGGTAGGCGGGAACCGTTAACTATTGACAAGGAATTAGGCGATGAATGGTTATTAGGCCATAGTGTGCGGGATACGGAACAGGTGCGAAATGTAGCGATAGAAAACTCTAAAAGTTCTAGTGAACGACGTAAGCGACAGGCGGACAAACGGCGTAAGTTAGAAGTCTATCGTATAGGTGATTATGTGAAACTTAAGACTTTTGTGCGTTCAAATAAAGAACATAAAATCATGCGGAAATTTTCATTGTTGTATAAAGGGCCTTATGTTATTTCGGCAGTGGTATATCCTAACTGTTATACTTTAGTAGATCCGGGTTCAAATGAGATATTGGGTAACTTCAATACTATAAATATAGCCAGGTATTATGTGAGGACGAATAAGGGCGTAGATAAATAAGATAGTGTATAAAAGTTATATAATTAAGCTGTAAGCTGTAAATTTGAGTAACTACTTTGTAGATTTAAGGATCTCGCATGGTTTGGAAACAAAAACAAAAAAAAAAAACAAAAAAAAAAAAACAATTTGTATATATATATAGTAATACGAATTAGGATAAATTGCGGGTAAGCGAGGTTGTATAGTTAGATAGATAAATAAGATAAGACAGGAGAGAACTCAATCGAGTTGTGTAAATATTATATACATAATTGACAGATTCATCGGTCTGTGTACATGATTTGAGATGTCCGTACATATAGAGTAGATATGTACAAAGCATGGGTAGCATAGTGGTAATGAGATCCTTGCGCCATGTTAACTGTGATAAACAGTGTCTCAAGGTCTGGGAGGGGGCTGTAATGGTACACGAGATTCGGTACATTTGATACTTCATTCTGCGTGGTAGAGAGCTAGCCCAACGCCGCGCTGTTTTGAATACGAGAATCGGTTCAGATAACGTTTGGGTGTTTTGTGTAGCTTACTGGCAAAGTTAGCAAAAAAAACAGAGCCGACGCGTGGGTTGGTTCGTGGAAGTTTTCAGGCCAAGTTTTTTTGTCGCATTCCTGCGAGATGTGTAGAGATCAGAGCCGATTTGGCTGCGCGTTGAATAAAATTATGAATAACTAAATAATGAAAGGTTATTACGGAACGGAGAAAGCTATTATGTTGATTGCAAATACACAATTGCGATTGAGGTATGATATGGAGGGTCTGACACCGCTAGTTTGGATAGCATTCTGGTGGTCTTAGCTACGCGCCCTAGCGGTCGGGAATGCTTAATTAATCGCAACAAGCTTTTATTGGTCAGCGATCAACAGATTCTGTGTATCGGCAGTACCAAATGATTTGAGTGATCACCTACGGTTGATCATAGTGAATATGCGTACACACAATTTGTAGAACGGCGGATCTGCATGGCATGGTTGAAATTAGACCCTGTGTAGTTAGTGATAAGAAGCTTCGCTTGGGCAGAGCGTGTTCGCAAAGGACGCATATAAATACCAGAGCATGAGAGGGGAGGGCATTCAGTCTCAGCGTCTAGCTACTGTGACAGTCGTCTTTCACGAGTTCTAACAGTTTTTGTCTGCCGTGTTACGCGTCAGAACTATACGAATTTGTGATTGCGAAGTTTCAGTGGGTTTTCGTGAGTGTCTGAAGCGCCGAGATATACCTCGGTTCCTACCTTTATATCAACCAACCCCAAATTCCAAAACTATCCTTGGGTCGTTAGAAAAGAACTTGTAAGTCAATTATTCTGAGTCTGAGTCTGGGCTTGGAGCGACCCTAAATTCCTTTTTCCTTCACCATAGGGTTCCTGGATTGGCTCTTAGGATATTCGCGGGCTAATCCTCTCCTCATTCCTTTCGAGTAGCGAGTTTTGTAATTCCCACACACACATTCGTTAAACATTCAAGCACATTCAAATCAAACTCAACCATTTTCGAGTGGTGTCGATAATGGACGTGGTATAACACTAGGTTTTTAGACTAGGCTAGACAGGAGTTTAGTTGCGGCTAAACCTAGGTTGGCAGGGCATAGGGAGACTGTTTGATCGATGAGGTTCCGCGGATGGAAATAACAAATTCAGAACAAAGTTAAACCGGTGTCAACACAGATAACATATCCTGTTGATATTTTGACATTTGAGTGTTGTCGGGGACGCGCGAAGAGATCAATTTACAGTCTAAAGTTCATTGTTTAGGACCGGGTAGGTGATTTGCATTGCCTTGGGTCAGATTGGATTCAAGTTGCATTTTTAAATTAAATGTAAATTTCGCTGGAGGTCTAATGTGTAAGCTGAGTCGGTATATATGATTTGGCTCAGCCCAGGACGTGCTGCGGCTAGTGGAATTCATAGTTCGGTATTTATCGAACTATGCACTTCGCTATGGTGTGGGTTAGATCTCCTAAAACAATAATGCTTGCGTTTCGATAACATCCAGCTCAAATTGCGCAGAGTTGAAGGTTTCAAAACGTTACGGACCTTTTGAGGTAACCGCTAGTTCAGAACCCATTTCGGAAAATCAAATCGCAATTGTGTAAACCGGTCTTTTCGGATCGTTATTGCCGTGAACCAAATATATAATTGGAACCACCACAAGCCGCTACTAGCGAGCACATGAAATATCATTGAGTACTCACGTCGTAAAACTACGACGGATATCTATACGATATCACAAACAAATATTATAAACTGTGGTCGACCACTAAAACAAAAGAAGTTCCAATGCGCTCATATATACAAAAACCAGATGGTGCCATCACATAAAATACGCAAACGATCGTTCTGGCGCAATACACCGCTGACTGATGTGAATTACCGGCTCGCGGACATATATGCTTTCTCTGTCTAACTTGAAACTGTAACTTCCTGAACCAAACTTCGTTCGACTATTGTACGCCTAACGAATTTCTCAACGAACGAGGAATTCAGACTTATCATTCTTAACTTACAAATCTTACAGCTGAATCGGGTCCTCTCATTTTGGGATAGATAGAATAGACGATCATAGCTACTGATAGCGGCGGCTCGACCTTAGCCTGGTGCCGTTACATTCGAAAGTGAGCTTTTGTTCCCCCAGGACTCGGCGTAGATGGTGTTTCATCGACTTGACGGACGCTTCCCATAATCCGCCGGCAGATGGCCACGCCGGAGCGTTAAAATGCCACTGTACTTCTAGTTTCGTGAGCTCTTTGAAGAATTCTGGAGACATCAGGTTTTGAAAGTCTTTAAATTCGTTGTGTAATAAATTGGCCCCTCCAATTAAGTTGGTCCCGCAATCGGAGTATACATGGGAGGGGTTTCCTTTTCGCGTACATAGGCTTTGAAAAGCTGCGATGAAAGTTTCAGTTGACAGGTCCGATTGATAGGAGTTCGATATGCACTGCTTTTATGGCCATGCATACGAAAATCGCTATGTAGCCCTTTGAGGTCCGGACTCCTCTGCCTTTGTTGTTTTTTACCTCTACGTGACCGGTGAAGTCAACCCCGGTGTGCGTGAAAGATTGTGAAGGAGTTATCCGTTGTGGTGGCAAGTCGCCCATAAGTTGGTTACTCGTTGTTGTCTTGTAACGGTGGCACCGTACGTCAGCTTGGACTTGACTGTTCGATTCCCGCCAACAATCCAATATCGTTGTCGTACGTACGCCAGAGTTAAAAGCGCACCTCCATGCAGTACGGCTGAGTGCGCTTGTTCAATCAGTAGGTCAGTATAGCGTCCTTTGTGAGGTATGATGATGGGGTTCTTCATCTCGTATGGCAGGACTGATTTGTTGAGACGCCCACCAACACGCAGAATTTGGTCTCCATCTAAGTAAGGATTTAGTTTGAAGATAGGGCTCTTGTTCGTTATTGGTTTTCCTTTTATCAGGCAGTTGTATTCATTGTTGCTGAAAGTTTCGAGTTATACAGTGTTTTGCAGCGGATAGTTCTTTGGTCGATAAGAAGCCGCCGGTTTCAAGTTTCTCCTTGTTGAGTGCATTCGTACCGAAGCACCGTACACAGCCGATGACGTTAGTTACACGAGTTAATGAACTACATTTTATTAGTAATTCACTGATAACATTTTTGTCATCATTTGAAGTTAGGGTTGTCGCAGGTTTTTCAAGTTCGTTACTTGTAGTGAAATAACAAACTGGTATGTTCTGGGACAGTGTTTCGTCTTGAGTTTGTAGGAAGTCGGGTCCATTCCACCATAAGTTGTATTTGAGAAGTTGGGTGGGGTATAAGCCACGTGACGCACAGTTTGCAGGGTTGATCTCCGATTTTATATAGTGCCAATCTTTTGCTGGGATCACCTTGGTTATTTTTGTCACTCGGTTTGCGATGTATCTCTCCCATCGCGTCACATCTCCCTGAAGCCAGGCAAGTAAAACTTGCGAATCGCACCAGACTTGAACTTTCATATCTGTTTTTTTGAAGGCTTCTATCACCTTTTTAGTCAGTTGTGCCAGTAGTAGGGCACTGCAGAGCTCTAATCGTGGTATTGTCAATGTTTGCGACCGCGGGGCAACCCTAGTTTTTGCGGCGAGCAGAGTTATAGTTGGTGGGCTGCCTGGATTGCTGACACGGCTGTAGATGACGCACGAATAAGCTTTGGTGCTCGCGTCACAGCAACCAAGTAACTCGAGATTATCTTGGTTTCCACCGAGCCATCTGTTAAGTTTAATGTCTTGGATCACGGGGAGCTCTGATCTCATCTTCTGCCACTCTTTTTGTATTTCTGTTGGGAGGGTGTCGTTCCAGCTATGTTTATCAACCCAGACTTTTTGAAATAGTAGTTTCGCTATGATAGTGATGGGCGAAAGCCAGCCTAGGGGATCATACAGCTTCGAAATCTCTGACAGTAGTCTTCTCTTGGTCATCGGAGCACCAGTAGTGATTTCTTCTAATTCCCAATTGAAGACAAAAGTGTCGCTAGTCGGATTCCATCCCAGGCCAAGCATTTTGATCGATTCTCCGTTTTTGAAGTCAAATGAGTTTTGAAGTGTTATTTGATCTTTCGACAAATTCTCAAGTAATGCAGGATGGTTTGATGTCCACTAGCGTAAGTTCATGCCACCCCCTCTTAGTAAATCAATGAGGGCCACTTGTAGGTTTTTGGCTTCCTCGATAGTGAGTCTGCCGCTGACGAGGTCGTCCATATAAAGTTGATTTTATAGTACGTAGGCTGCTTCTCGGCTCTTGTGACCGTCGTCCATGGCCAGCTGTTTGAGAATTCTCATAGCTAGCCAGGGCGCGCTTTTCATTCCGTAGGTGACAGTACATAGTTTGTAAGATTTAAGTTTTTCAGTAGGGCTGTCACGCCACAAAATTTTCTGTAGTTTTTGTTGGTGATTGGCTATCCAAATACACCGGTACATTTTTTCAATATCAGCTGTATAGGCGTATTTGTATGACCTCCAGCCTATGATGAGGGCTTGGATATCCTTTTGCAGATTGGGTCCTTTGTCTTGAAGTTGATTTAAACTGGAGCCGCTGGAAGTAGCTTGTGATGCATTAAAGACCACTCTCAATTTTGTTGTGGTTGATTGTTCCCGCTCCACGCCATGATGCGTAAGGTAACATTCCGGTGTGGACGGGTAGTTTGAAGGCGCCAGTTTCATATGATCTAATTCGGCGTATTCTCGCATGAAGTCTCTGTACAGTCCAGCAAGTTTGTTTTTTCTTTGCAGCCTTTTTTCTTGTTGTATAAATTGTGCAATTGCAATTGGCTTGGAATTTCTCAGCTTTTCTTCGTATTTGGAATGGAATGGAATTTCTACAATGTATTTTCCTTCTGCGTCTCGCTGCACTGTCTTCGAGTTAAGTTGTTCACAGTAGTCGTCCTCAGGTATGTCATTAGTAGTTTGAGTGACATCTTCATTCTCCCAAAATTTAGATATTTCCTCCAAGTTGATCATTGTCACGTGACATTTAAAAGTCTTTAATTTGCCACATAGAATCCACCCTAATTGCGTCTGTTGGGCAGCGGGTAATGAATGACATCCTTTCAGGACTCCGTCTAATATTTTCTCCGAATATACATCAGCCCCTAGTAGTAAGTCGACGGGGCATGAGACGTAAAACTTGGGATCGGCCAGTTTCAAATAGTTGATGTGTGGCCAGTCAGCCTTATCCAATGTAGAGTTAGGTAAGTTAGAGATAAGCTTCTTCTTGATGAGAGCTTCAGTTTCAATCTCGTAGTCGGAGTGGATAGACTTGCAGTTGAGTTGTAGACGTCCTCTGCAGTCGCCGGTTATACTCCCAATTCCCGAGACAGTTGTTTGCAGTCGTTTCCTCTCTAGTTTAAGGAGTTGCGCCGCTCGCTCAGAAATCAAATTGACTTGCGAGCCCTGGTCTAAAAGGTATAAAATTTAATTTATTATATAAATAAAAAATTCCTATTAATAAAGGCAAAGAAGCAAATAACGTATAAAATAATCACGAAGAGTACGTAGAGACGAAGAGACGTAGTTACCGTTCGATGACATCACTCGTAGCTGGACGGTAGTTAATAAGATCTCCATGTTGTCAGTCGATGAAAGATGATTGGTATTTAGTTTACCCGACGTAGATGGTCGTGCAGATTTGTTCAACTCCTTGTTATTTGCTTTTCTGTTATTGTGCAGTAAAGTATGACGTCTCATATTACATTTCTTACAAGTTTTCGTGGAGTTGCAGTTCGTATTTCCGTGGCTGTAGAGACAGTTTCTGCACACTTGTAGTTTAACCACAAGGCTATTTCGCTGTTCGGCATCGATGTCGATGAACTTAGGGTCATTAGGGTCCCTCATTGCACGTGATCACCGGTGCAATGAGGGCACAAACCATACGCATTAATGTGAAATGATTTTGTATAGTTTTTAGTTTGCTCTGAATAGTTCCATTTCCCGCCAAATCGATAGTTATTCGGCTTTGTTGTATTTTGTTTTTGAGTTGTGGTGGGTGCTTCCTTTTTCGTATTCTTCATAGCTTCGTAAGCCATGAATTTACTCTCTAGGAAGCTGAGGAAGTCCGACAAAATCGGCAATTCTCGGTGGTCTTGCAAATCCTTATTGTATTCGGTGAATGTCATTGAGTCCAGTTTTTGAGACATTAAGTGTACGATGAGTGGGTCCCAGTTAGTTATGTCGACTTCCATGTTAGTTAGTCCATTTAGGCATTCAGTTATGATGTCATGCATCTTTTTTATGTTGCTGCTGTCGGGCGTTTGTATGACTGGCAGGTTCAACATCGAGTTGACGAATGACGTGAATTGCAGATGACGTTTGCCGTACCTATGAACCAGTATCTCCCAATATGACTCGTAGTTTTCAGCACTGGTGTTTAAATGATGAGCTAGACGTTCCGCTTCTCCCCTAAGTTTAGACTTTAAATGTCGCATCTTCTGCGCATTGTTTAGCACAGGATTGTTATGGATCGTTTCTAGAAAAAGATCCTTGAAAGATAGCCACTGGGTGTAACTTCCAGAAAACTCTGGAACTTGTATCTTGGGAGTCGATGATTCTTAGTGCGCGCTAGATCTCATCTTTGAGTTCAATGCATGTCGTAATGCATCGTATTTATCTTCCATGGTGATAAATGCATCGTAGTATTTGTGATTGGAGCCTCAGAGTTTAGCTTCCAATTCCCAGTGCTTTTTATCGACGACGTCCCATCTTGATTTGAGAACCGAGAGATGATCTTCAAGCTCCCACTTTTGGGAGATGTTTTTCACGTCGATCTTAGACATGGCGTGATCAAGGGCCATGAAGTTACACTCTTGATTCTCCAGTAGTGTTCTTACAGCGTCGTCGTCATTATTATCGTCCAAAATTCCCGTTAAGTCGAAGACCACGAAATTGTGGTGTTCCATGTTCTTCCGGGTAGTTTCGTACATTTCTTTAGTTCTTGTACAGACATCTTCAGTGAAGTAAGGGATGTCCTTGTTCTTGCAAGTATCCACGAGAATTTGGTGACGTTCCTCGAAGTCTGTCCATTGGTTTGTAAGGGACTCGAGGCGCCTAGTCAAGTAGTCTTCATTTTTCCTCGCCGGGGTGTCTTTTTTGTAATTTGTACACAACGTTTTTATGTTGTTGAAATAATGCTATTGTAGGTTGAGCATGGCGAAAATTTTAGTTGATTGAAGTTGATGTAGTTTCGGTAACTTGGTGGTGATCTATTACGTAGTTGACGGTGTTAGAACTCGAGCTAAGGTCGCCAGTTCTTTGCGCGAAGGCCGCAAAGTTTCTGTAGTCTTCCCACTTTCCGCCTGACGAAAATGAAACCGAAATAGGTCAGTTATGACTCCAGTCTTCGCTGACGAGAAAATGGTTGCTGGTTGGTCATAGCATTCCGTACCTCACGTGCGATATGTGCGATTCTCAATTCAACTGGTGAGACCCGTTTGTGGGAGGCCAGCTAAACCGATTCGCTATCGCAAACAAAATACGAAAGTACTAAATACCTGAGGTTCGAAGGACCAAAATGTATCGTCCAGTCAGACTTTGTAGTAGTTAGAAGTATGAGTACTAGGTCGTAATGATGTTAAGAATTTAGAAGATGTGCATTGTTATTATGTGCATTTATTAAGTTTGTATGAAAAATATAAATTATGTAATTGTATATATAGTTGTACTTCTCATCCAACAATATGTGCTCTCAAAAATTTAACTTGTTTAAAAATGGTGTTAAGACAATACATTTTAATAATTCCAAGAAATTGTGTATATTTCATTTTTATAATTCCCTAGATTAGAAATAGAAAATTAGAATTATAAAAACTAACTTTGGTGCTTGAAATCAAATATACCTTGAAAAATGGAAAATTTAAATGATGCAAACTCTTGATTGCTTCTCTGATGGTCAAGGTAATCACATAGTTAAGGATGAGCGGCATCAGTTCGAACAGAGCGGACAGACTGCCGCTTAAGCTGTAGGCAGCCTCGTGTACAGATTACGGTTCCTTCTTAATAATTTGTTAATTAAATACCAATCACAATGACCGTGATAAGCAATTTAGCTAATGACAATAGTTGAAATGCATTGGCTCGAACAGACTAAAAGACGTGTTTGTGACCGTGTTGGACCCAGGCGCCCAATTTTTTAGCGACCAGATTGACCTCGCTTCGCTCGGATGATGATGCAGGAACCTCAATCTTACCCTACTGTCGAGTCAGCTGTCCGCCGGTGAGCAACCTGCTAGCAGCTGGCTGCGCCGCCGCAGCGCGAGCCAATGATCCCGCACGACATCCCAATTCTGCCGTGGACCAAAGTAGGCTCTGATATATTTGAGAATCAAAAGAAGTATTTTTCTAAAGAAAGACTACTTTTCCAATTTTGTCGAAGTGAACGCCCTCAATAAGATAGGCAGGAAATCAGTGATATTATCAATGAAGGATCAGTTTGCAAGACATGTAATAGTATCGGTATTCATCACCAACAATGGTCCGGCTTACTCTGCAAAAGAATTTTGCAACATTGCTAAGACTTGGAGATTCGTCCCCCAACTACCCTCAATCAAGTGGGCATAGTGAACGCGCAGTGCGCACAATAAAATCAATTTTAAAAAAGTGGGTTTTAACTGGGACCGACTTCTACTTAGGGTTATTGAACAATCGTGCCACACCACGTGACGGCATTGCGTCACCTGCTCAGCTGCTCATGGGACGCAGATTGAATACTCGGCTACCGTCGCACGTAGATAAGCTACAACCCGAACGCGACAGTACAACTGATTATGATCGCATCTTGACAAACCAACACCACTCAAAAGAACTGTTGCAACCCGGTGACGAAGTTGTAGCCGTGGACGGAAACAATAGAAAAACAATGCGATAATTTGCGCAAGCACAGCAACCACACTCCTATTTTGTTGCAGACGCATGCGGTACACAGTACCGACGCAACAGGAGACATCTTATAAAAAGGAGTCTTCAGTCAGCATCATCATCATCATCATCATACACACAGATGAACGAAGACAGTGATTCAAGCGTGTACGATGATGTTGATGACGAATCCAAATCAGAAATAGCTATAGCACCCGATGAGACAATAACAACTAGTGCCGGTCGCTCCTATGGCTCAGGAAGAACCACCAGCACTGGTGAACAGGAGGGCTGCGGCTATTAAAGCTAAAGTAAAAATTAAATCTACATAGGCATCAAATTAGTTATCATAAAGCATTAGCTATCGTACCGTGTTATAAAACAGAAAATAACCTTAATATTTTTTAAATACTATACCTACCTGGAAAAACGTATACCTGCTTAATTATATTTTAGGTTTAGAAGTGTATAAGTACGGATAAAAAAGAAAAAGGATACAGTAAAGAGGAATATAGACATAAGTTTTATATAGCATTAAGTGGTCATGGGCAGTTATAGTTAAGGGAAGTCATGTAAATGATTATTATGTAAACTATTTATATCTTTAAACGATATTAATAAGGGAGATGTAGTAACATACGTGTGGGTAGGTGCTAAATAATAAACCAGTTCTTGTCCGAACGCCTTGTGTTTCACTTCAGCTTTTTAAGTCAATCATGAGGACATATTAATTGATGACGCATTAAATTTACGAATTTAAATTCACTAAAATAAAACCAGTGGCACAAACGCAAAACAAACTTTAAATTAAAAGCCTCGTACCTAAGCTATCAATGAAAATGAAAATGAAAATCTTTATTTCACACAACTATTTACATGATATAAGTTGCACAAGTCCCACACTAGGTCTCCTTGGGTCGTGGGTACTCGGCTCAACCATAAATAATATACATTACTTGCACAAAATAAAGAGGAATATTTAACAATCTGAACCCAACTTAGGTAAGACAGGTGTATTTTACAGTGTGGTGGACAATTTATCAGTAAGATTTAATTATAACAAAACACATGCTGTGAAATAAAATGGCAGATACTATTTCCTATGCAGATAAAGTTTAAGTATATATTATTATATATTTAATATATAATTTTAATATTAATATATATATCAGGCAGTACTATCTGAAACTACAGGTACAATAAAACACCATTTAATAACAATCAGGTAGTCCTGGTTAATCGATCTATGAGTTCCTCAGTACCATCATAATCAACAGCTTAAGCCACCGTTGGAGTGCTTTTTTGAATCTGTATGTGTTTAGTTGCTTAAGGGTTCCGTCTGACTTCAACAATAGGGTATATAACCTGGGAGCGATAGCACTGTAATGCCTACTAGCGAATAGGTTTCGGCAGAAGCGTGTATTTGGGCACCGCGCATTTCTTTTGTTGGTAACGGGGACAAAGGGTACGACCCTATTGTGGTATCGTAGAAGTGATTGGGAGACAAACATCTTTTCTTCTAACTGAGTTGACCTTAGCTTGCTCGTATGCTAAGGCAGTTGGAGATTTATAAGGCAGTGACATCATTACCTTAAGTACCGAACGCTGTGCTCGTTCAAGCTTGAGCATGTGTTATTTAGCGGCGCCTCCCCAAGCACAAATACAGTAGCCCAAAATACATTGGCAAAGTGTCTTATAAGTTTCTACAGTACGTAAGTTCCGAAATATATATATCAGCTTACGTACCCTTGCCGTGGTAGCTGTTATATGTGGTTCCCATCTTAGATGCTCGTCTATGATAACGCCCAAATACTTGACAGAGCCCGCCCTATCCAGGAGTGGGCAAGTGCATGTCGTGTGCCTGCTTCCATCCGTGTCACGGTTACACTGAAATGCATGAATAGTTATTTTGAAGTCATCTTTGGGGCTGTTCACCTTTGTCATACTGTTTTTCTTTTTGTTTGTCTTTGCATTGGTACTTAGTTTTTGCGTGTTTAATGTAAGCAGGTTATCTTCAAGCCACGAAGTTATTCTGCCTAATCCGTCCTCAACTAAATGCCTAACGGCACTTTACGTATTTTCATGGAATAGGACTACTGTATCATCCGCGAACATCAGTAGGTCGGCCCCTTTAATATTGATAGTGCACAGGCTATTATTCTTTATTCTTTATTCTTTATTGCACAGAAATCTTAATAGTAAGGTAACAAAACATTTTATGAGCAAAGGCGAGCTTATCTCTAAAGAGAGATTTCTACCAGCAAACCTAGGCAGGACAGGAAAAATTGTGCCACAGGAGAGTCCTAGTGCGCAATAAAACTATACACATCTAATTGTTTACAACTAAAACATAATAAATGATATAATAAAAAAAATGAATGAATGAAAATAAAATAAATGATGTAATAAATGATTTACACTAAATAAAATACAAAAGCAAAAAAATTAAATATATATCAAACATATACTACTTATATATACATATATAAAAGTACCTATCACGAAAGAGAAAGGAAATGCTCTTTCAATCTTGTCTTAAAAGTGAAAATTGAGGGACTATCTCTATTAGCGCAGGGAAGTGCGTTCCACAGTCGGATCGCCGTTAACCTAAACGAGTGTTTGTAAGCGGCAGTGTTATGCCGAGGAGTAGAAAGACGATACATCGTGTGGGATCTCCGGTTGCTATGCCTGGAGGAAATAAACTCGAAACGTTCTCGAAGATATGAGGGGTAGCGGGGATTTCGCAAAATGTTGAACAGATAGGAGAGAACGTGCATATCACGACGAAATCGGATCGGAAGCCACCCCAACTCCTTGCGATACTGTGAGACGTGGTCATACTTGCGCAGCCCGAAGACAAACCGAATCCCGAGGTTTTGAAGTCGTTCGAGTTTGTTCAGTTGTTCTTCGTTCGCACCGATCCAGCAAACATCCGCATAGTCAATTAAAGGTAGTAGGAGCGACTGGGCAAGGGTGATTTTAGTCTGCTGCGGCAGGAAGTGCTACAATCTCCGTAGGGAGTGAAAAGACGCAAAGACTCGTCTGCTGACCTCACAAACATGGGGCGACCAGGACAACAATTTATCAAATACAACCCCAAGATTCTTGGCCTTCTCGCTGTATGAAATTATGTTACCATCATACACTATAGGGTCGACGGGCATTTTCTGAACTAGGTTATGAGAGTGACGAGTACCCAAAATCATGGCCTGCGATTTGCCCGGGTTGACAAGCAGACCATATGAGGTAGCCCATTTCCTGATGTTATCGAGATCAGCGTTCAACGCCTCTACTGTCAGATTCACATCACACGGAGAGAAGTGCCGATATATTTGAAGGTCATCTGCGTACAGATGATAAGAAGAGGTCAGAACGTCAGAGATGGAGTTAATGAATACCGAGAAGAGGAGAGGAGAAAGGATGCCTCCCTGCGGAACACCTGCGGAGAGATCACACCAGTCCGTTGAGATCTCCTCAGACTTAATGTGTTGCTGGCGGTCTCTCAGGTAGGAGTCAAACCAGCGAGCAGAGTGCGAGGAGACATTAAGTGACTTTAAAAATTCAACTAGTATATCGAAATCGACGCAGTTGAAGGCGCTACTGAAATCAAGCAGTGTAAGGACCGTAAGCTGCTTTTGATCCATAGCTAATTGAATGTCGTCAGTGACTTTGAGCAGTGCTGTGGTAGTGCTGTGACCCGGCCTGGAACCTGATTGGTGGGGATTCAGTAACATTTTTGAGGAAAGGTAGGAGGAGAGTTGGGAGTGAACAATTGATTCCAGGACTTTGGAGAGGATAGGCAGAATAGAAATGGGACGGAAATCTTTAAAGGAGGCAGGATTGGACGTTTTGGGGAGGGGAATCACAAGTGCCAATTTCCACTGGCTGGGGTAGCAACATTGGTCAAGCGACACATTAATTATGTGGGTGATGAGAGGTAACAGAAAATCAATGATAGTTGTTATCATCTGAGAACAGATCTTGTCCTCACCTATGGCCTTCGACGAGATTGCTCGTATTGCCCTCCATACTGCGCCGATTCCGGCAGGGATGAAATTAAATGCTGAGTTGAGGGCTGTTGCCTTGGACCGTAGGTTACGAAGGGTTGCATCCTTGACGAGGGGGTCCATCGCGACAGGGGGAGTTGCAAAGAAACTATTGAGACCCCGGAGATCGACATTTTCGGCTGCCAAGTCCCGGGACTTACCAACACCAAGGGTCTTCAGGAACTTCCAGACCTGTGCTGGAGTATAGCTCTCGATACATTCGTAGATATGACGGCGTTTAGAATCACGACACAGGCGAGTGCTACGATTACGAAGGCGTTTGAAAATTAAAAGATTCTCATCGGTCGGATCCCTCTTATATCTAGACTTGGCACGGTTTCTCTTAGCCATCAGACCCTTAATGGTGTCAGTAAGCCATGGTGCAGGAAGATGCTTAACTCTAACCCTCTTGACCGGAGCATGCTTATCAAACAAGCTCAGGACGATAGAGTTGAAGATCCGTACTTTGTCATCAATGGTCTCACTACCGTAGACAGGCGACCAGTCGACAGAAGAGGCGTCTGAATTAAGGGAGGTTATATCCATGCCCTTGAAGCTACGAATGTCAAGGAATTTAGCTGCACGCTTGGGAGGCTTTATCTTATAAGAGAGGTAAATAAGATTGTGATAGGAGAAAGGGGCGTTAAGTTGGCCATGCGCAGCAACCTTAGACATGTCAGAAGTAATCATTAGATCTAGAAGAGAGGGAGTGCAGTGTGGTTGAAAGTGAGTAGCCTCTAGAGGAAGGATTTGCATGTTAAATGAACTTACAAGAGAATTCAGCTTCGCTGAGCGACCGTTATTCTTGAGAAGGTAAGTGTTGAAGTCGCCGAGAATTAGGGTGTCGCTATAAAGAGGAGTCAAGTCACTGAGAAGGGTTTCAAAAGAGTTAAAATAGTCGATTCGAAGAGAGGGGCTATAATAGACACCCAGGAGGACTTTGTTGTGACGCAAGAATATCTCCAGGAACAGGTGTTCAGCAGAACCAGAGTACAGGCTTGGCCACTGGCTGATGACTTTGCATGGGATGTCAGAACGAAGGTAGATAGCAACACCGCCATCAGCTTTGCCTATCCTGTCGTTCCGGTAGAGACTGAGCCCTGGGAGAGCATACATGGCAGAAGAAAGAGACGGCTTGAGAAAAGATTCCGAAACAAGAATGCCTTGTATGTTCAGATCACTAAAAACTACAAGAAGGTCAGCATAGCTGGTATGAATGCTTTGTGCATTAATATGAACAACGATGAAGTTCGCACCAAGGTTTGAAAACACCCGTTTCAAGTTATATGACAGCGAATCATCCGCTGTTGACCCAACACTTCCCGCGCTAACAGAAATATCGTTATCACAAGATGAGAAGAAACTATTACTAAATTTGTAGGTATCCATAGTCTAAAATAAATATACTAATACAATGAATACAAATATATATATATATATATATATATATATATACAGGGTGTTAACGGGGTCATGATTCAAACCTATCGGTCCTAACTCGAAGAATTAATGCGATTTCAAGTATAGGGCAAATTTTAAAAAAATTACAGCCTTTTTTAAACTAATCAACAATTTATTTATCCCAGTTAATAACTCAGATTATGGTTACCCTATTAATTCATGATAAAACCTTTTTAATAAACACATGATTAGATGAGTAAGTAGTAGGTAATTGTCAACCGTCACGTCATAAGGGTCACGTCACCGTAGGGTGACCATAATAATTAATAAATAGGGAATCATTTTTAGTTTTTTTTTTACCTGCGAAAAAAGTGCTAATTTATGCACTCCAATCTACAGCGTTGTATTCCTAATTAAGTGCCAAGTCTATTTTCTCTTTCTTGCTACACGACCCCGTTAACAGCCTGTATATATATATATATATATATATATATATATATATATATAATAAATAAACCTAATAATAAATCGATATTACCCTTAAAAAATAATCAAATACTTAAAATAAATAAATAGCCTGAACCCAGTCGTACATACACTGGGCTTACCGGGGAAAAATCAGAAAAATATTTCATCTTCAACATTGAGGAAGAATAATACACATAAATAGACTAATTTCACGAAAACGGGACACATTGTGGAACAATCACTAATACACAGAGCATTATAGGTAATATGGAACACTAACATTATTTTTATAGAGAATTAACGAATTAACATTAATTTATAAGGAACACGCCCTGCGTACCGTCCGACAATATAGCAACAACAGCTCAACGTTGGATGAACGTTGGGGCAGTGTTGGAAAAGAAGCATGACACAATGACAAACATGATATTGATTGAATGTTGACTTCAGACAAGCATGAAACAGAAACCGAAAAATAAATACAAACATTATTGAAGGTGAACAAAAATAAATGAATAAAATAAACTACCTTGTTGGGAAAATGAGTATTACCCGTCCAAATTGTGATAGCGAGTACGGAAAAGATGTTTATTTCTTGGCTTTAGTCGGACCAGCGCGCCTGATTTGACGCTTGGCAGTGTCGGGCGCCGAAGAGGCAGCCACTGGACCTGAAGCAACCCCAGCCGAATTTGGAGCAGATATCTTAGCAGGTTCCGACTGCCCAACAGAAGGAGGGAACTTGCTGGTGTGAACCAGAAGCTCCGACATACGCTCCACCTTCTGTCTGGATTTGTCAGGAAGCAGCAAGACGATCCTGCCCTCTGTGGTCCAGCAATTCTGCACACCAAAGTGCTTCCTGGCAGCCATAAACACCTCATGCCTCGTCTTTGTTAAAAACTCGGTTACTGTGACTCTGGATCCCTTCAATGCAGTCTTGCCTTTCCAGGCCTCTGAGCGAGCACCTCACCAGCAACGGACGGGGATGCGACGGCTTCTTCGTGGATCCTAGTCTATGCACTAAACTGATGTTGGACACACACTCCGGGGACAACTTCATTTGGTCGGACAATACTGCGCGCCCAATGTCAACGGAGTCCTCATTCTCCACTTCAGGAACACCATGGAGAAGAAGCACCTTCCGTCTGGATGCCATCTCGAGACGGTCCTGGCCAGCAAGCAACAACTCCATCTGTGCGCGCAGCAAGTCAAGGCAGTTCCAAGTGAATGCCTTAAATTCCACAAACTCGCTGGCGATGGTGTTGAGATCGGGTGGGCTGCTGGACGAGGACATGGTGGCGGCCTCCCGAAGGTCCTTCTCATATTGTGACAACCTGGAGTTGAAAGTGTTCACTATCTTCTCCATATTGTTGTTCAGTTTAGTGTAGAGTTCCATTATTATATGAATTCCAGGTATGTATATGGAAAATGTGATTTTCCCAGTGATGTTAGGGGTCCAGGCCTAGATTTATAATAAAATTACTGACATTAAACTTTTATTTTAATTGAAATTAATTTAAAATAGATAGACAGACTTTTTTAATATTGCTTGCTAGGCTACCCTCCAAAAAAACTATTAATATATAGTAGAAAGAGTGTCGGTCCCAATGTACTTCCTTGCGGAACTCCATAGGTACAAGTAGCAATTCTACTAGAATACTCCCTGATTTTGACACTTTGGCATCTGCCAATCAAATAGCTCTTGAACCAAGCCAGGGGTACCCCTCTGATACCTAAGTTTTCAGGCCGCGTAAGAAGTATTGGCACGGACACTGTATCAAACGCCTTCTGTAAATCAAGAAACACGCCCACACACTTTTGTCCTTTATCTAGAAATCTAGTTATGAGGGTTGTTAACTTTATGAGTGCGTCTTCAGTTGAGCGATGTTCTCTGAATCCGAACTGATAGTCTGCGATTAGATGTTGTCCCTTGGGGTATTGTACAAGTCTTTTATTTACAAATTTCTCTTTAGATAATGCTGATAGGAGCGAGATTGGCTTGTAGTTTGTAGAAGGTTTTTTTCTCCTGCCTTAAAAATGGGGCAAGCGAGCGCTGTCTTGAATGGATTTGGAAAAGCTCCAGTAACAAAACTTAAATTACAGAGAAATGCCAGAGGGTCTGAAAGTAAGTCACAGTTTAATTTTAAGAGTTTAGTAGTAATGTTGTCCCAGCCGGCAGCACTATCAGTTTTAAGCTTCAATATCATATTTCGAACTTCCTTTGGTTCTGTTGGTAATAGAGAAAAGGAGTTAGCTGGCGCGTTGTTGGGCTTCGCCAATGTACATAGTTCGAGGTCAGTTGTCCCTAATTTATTCAAAGTTAGATTAGCAAGGTTTTCGCCCACTGTGGTGAAGTAGTTATTTATAACGTTAAGTGATTCCTGGGGGTTTTTCTTAACATTTAAGAGTTCAAATGGAGGTGTTTTTGTTTTACTCAAGTTGCAAATTTCTTTTATTATCTTCCACGTATTTTTTGTATTACCTGATGACTTGTTTAGTTGCGCTTCATAGTATTTCTTTTTAGTAATTTTTAATATTTTATTGCATGTGTTTCTGTAATTAATATATTCCAACCGTAATAGTGAATTATCGCTATCTTTTACCGCCACCGTTATCCGTGGTTTGAGAGGCCTTCTTTTGCTGGGCACTTTTTTGATGCGTGTGTTTTTATTTAATATATCCTGTAAGCGAGCGTCTTCACTTTTGTAGAATGCATTCCACAATTCTTCACTAAGAAATTTTCTAAGACAGTCCGTGTTCGTCGTAACTTTAGTGTATACTGGTGTATTTTTGGTCACATTTGTTTTGTGATGTGATGTGTAGAAGAATAGGAGAATGATCCGTAAGCTCTTCATATACAAGTGTGTGGAATTTGTGTTGTGACCTTATCATAAAGTGATCAAGACTTGTACTTTGTCTTGTTGGGCGATCTATACCCTGACTAAGTCCATGGGTATCTAGGAGGCTAATATAATTATAGGCTGTTTCAGGTCCTGTGTGAGGTTCATCATTCCGTTAGTACAATAATATCGATTGTTACATCAATGCTGGATATAAACACCAAAAATCTATCCAAGTTGCATTCAATACTTCTTATATTTACAGTAATTATAGTTAGGGTATTTTCCTTACCATGGTAGTAGTTTCAAAGTGTTGAGATTTCAGCGGGATTATTTGCAAAACTACTGGTTATATTATAGGTGTTGTCGACGTCAGAAGCCACATAAGAACTACAGTTGAATTTTATTGTCATTTTGGTTGATGGGTTTTATGAGGGTCTCATAGATTGGGTGTTTATACAACATATACAATGAAAATAAATACAGCTCGATCAAGCATAGAAAGTTTACCCCAAAACTTTTAGATATACCATTTAAATCAAAATTAAAACTAAGAGTACTGTTGACCACATTAAATCCTGACACATAAATCCACATGAAAAGAGAAAATAAACAAATAGAAGCATATACAATTTGAGGCTTAAAAAAGAGTGTGCTTTAAACCATACAACTGAAGTAAAACTTCTTTAACTCTAATGCTTCAAAAATACATCTCCTGCACTGTGTCTGGCTTCATAGCCATTTTCTTTCTTTCTTCCTCTCATGAGGAAGAAAGAAAGAAAATGTGAGCGCGCACCTCTCGTTCACCTCGCCCGATCACACTTTTCGTAACGCTCTCGTCACACATTCGCCAGCTTTCTCCCCAATTCAAGCGTGCGCAAAGAAGTTTTACTTCAAAAACAACCGGTTCAAACGCGAGGTTATTCGATAATGGCCTTATAAGTACGGCTAGTCACTTGTTAATTTTGGACTTCAGGTCATTGATATCGGCTTCGTTACGTATCGTATGGAACGGGTCCTCCTCCTGCTTCCGGAGATATACATGTCCATTTGTTGTCCATAGATATCTGAATCCAGCCGTTTTTTTTAAGTCTCGCGTAAGGAATAGTACGCGTTTAGTCTTCGCCATCAGGTGTTCGGAGGCGAAGAGTTCTTGTTTTGACCGTAAGAATTTAGCTGGTGACATTTCGGTCATCAATTTTACAATTAATGACCGAAATGTCACCAGCTAAATTCTTACGGTCTTCCTCCAAATTACTAATTTTGCTTTCAATAGTTTTGATGTCCTCTGTTATAGTGTTCATTGCCCTTTCTATTTCTAAGCTGGTTAACTGGATGGCTGTGTTTTGCGCTTTTACGTCCTTTATGTGAGCTTCTAGCTTATCCAGTCTATTGTTCTGTGAGGTTACAAAACTGTTCAGCATAGCCATGAGATTCCAAATTCCAAATTCCAAATGTCTTTATTACTGTAGATATTTATTTACATATACTTAGCAATCGTAATTTTTTGCCACTTTTCTACATTGGACCACTGTGGGAGAAGAAGGGCGTAGAAACTGCCACAGATTGATTTTTAAATCTCTTTTAAAAATTGCTTATGCTTAACTAATACAAAATATAATATTTAGTCATTATCATAATTAATAAGCAGGAATAAATAATTACAAAATTATTAACAGCAAGGGCTGTGTTGAGCCATATTAACCCCATACAGTCCCATCATTTAAGTAATCTTGAACATTGTAATATCCCTTTTTCGACAAAGTCGCTTTAACAATGCTGATAAAATCAGTTTAATCAAGAAAGATGTTCAGAATGATGGCCTTAACAACCGTCTTTCGGCATATATACCCTTTCTGTAAAATCCTGTACAGTTAAATACTACCTATTGACCAGAAAAATGTAAATATTTATTAAGAACTTGCCGTTGTGACAATTGAGGCGTAGCGTTTTTTGCCAAGTAATGCAGTCTTATATTGGTACATCTTTCCATTACAGCTTTTATCAGTAATATTAGATGATTATCCATTGGGTTTTGTTCGAATTGGTGAAAATCTATTTCGTTGAACAGATTCATGCCAATGAATCGGGGTAGTGCTTTAGACATTAATGATTGTTTTAGATTTTTAACCCTAACCCTTATTTTGTCTTTAGTAAGCACAGTTGATTTTATGATCACTTCCATGTTTTTGAAAATTGTTATAACTTCATGGGAAGGATATATTAAACCGCCTTTATCCTTGAGTTTTATAAACTTATGTGTATCGTCCGGGCCGCTTGACAGTAGCGCGCTTGTGCATACGTCGCATTTCACAGTTTTAATCAGAGTATGAACGACGAAGCCAGCTACGTAAGTTATGGTTTGTGAGCTGTATTCTGTTAGATCATCAACCATCATTTCTACTTCTTCGTCGAATACTACCATTTCATGTAATATATTTATGTCGTCACACTCTTCATCTCGTAATCGGGGATCGATAGTGTGGTTGTTGCGAACAGCCGATGAACATGTCAGAAGGGACATCTTTTCCAGTGCTCGGCAGTTCCCACTGTCCACGTCTCGGAGTTCTGACTTGACCATCAATTTTTTGTATATTGATTTGAATTGTCGTGCTGTTGGATTTGTATTACAACCCCCGTGGCTTCGGATTTGGCTAAAAGCAGCTCAAGATGGTCCTGACTAATCTTGTAAACAGGGAAGTAGCTTAGTTTTCGTTCTTTTTCAACTAGCCGAACATACAAATCTTTGAGGCTCTTTATACAGATCAAAAATCCGACAAAACCAGTTTTCCTCGATGAGTCAATTACTGCCGTACCATCCAAAAGCTTCAATTTTTTCAGGTAATTTTCGGCTTTTTCCAGAAAATCAAAGATTTCAACCTTATTGTGTTCACAGATTGGCTTTTTGTAATGTAACTGGGCTACATGTCTGGAGTTCAATATATCAAATAGATTGTTGACTATTTTCAGAAAGTTGACTGTGCCATCGACATTTTGAAAACCTGGTAAATTTAGTTCTGAGCAAAATGTTAATGCGACTGCCACACTGGTGCTGAACAATTGGGATGCCAATCTCACTTTCATTTTCTGGTTTTTAAAGAATATGTGGCCTCGACGCAATTTGTTAGCTAAGTGCATCTTTTCTTCTTCTTGGACATCGTTCAATTTTTTTAAATGTGCCCATTCCACTTCTTTTGTGTTTCATCAACAAAGCTTCCTTTGGCTTCAAAAGCATTCCACAATAACTTCAACATATGACATGGATCGGGAAAGATGAAGATCGGTTTCTTTGTAACGGGATGTTCGAAATTTGTTTTAAAGTCTTCTATGTTCAGTGAGCACCCAAGTTCTTTAGTCATTGTTATATTTGCAGGGCAGCCGTCAAAAGTAAGTGATGTTATTTCGATTCCCGTTTCTTGTAATAGTTCAAGACATTGTATAACTAGATTCGCTCGTTGTTCTCCTGTAACACCAGCGACTAGAAAATACCCGACAGGTATCTTCCAAGGGGCATTAATTGCGGTTACTAGAAAAACTAGAGCTTCCTTTGCCTCGGGCAAAGAATCTGTATCGGCCATTTTGAAATTGCATATATCTACATATCCATGCATATACTCACCGTCCCACTCTACACGACGGCGAATGACCATTTCATCGAGTACAACATTACACACCAGTGTATAATCTGTATTTTCAACTTTCAGCTTGATAGCTTCAAATAACTCCTTTGTAAACCCGGGGTCGGAGTCAATCGCCTCGTACCATTTCCTTATGGTGCAAACGTGGGGAAGGCAAGATTGAAACTTTTGCCGCACATATTCGTAGGCCTTTGGCGAATAAAAATGAAGTGTACAGGCAAAAGTTCTCAATTCTGCTGAGTATTTTTCAGTGGATTTTTTGTCGACAGATTGTTTTTTCTCACATCGTTCAATGAGATCAGCCACTCCTACACCTAAACCTTCTAATTGTGTGACTTGATCAGAATTAACTAATTTTTGATCTTTAAGATGTCTCAGAACATCCTTCATGTTTAAAAAATTTTTGCGGTAGCGGCTGTTTTGTTTTTGAAGAGTTTTAATTTTCTTATTTTTTTGCTCGAGTACGATTTCCAATTTGTCTTTCCGATGGCGCAGCTTCCTCTTGCGTGGGGTCTCGAAAATGCTGTGATTTTCTTGGTCCTTGTCCTGTAATTTGTATGTTTAATTTAGTTGCTGTGTTAGTCTTCTTATCACAGGAATATGAATGGGCGATAGAAGTATGATAAAGAAAGAAAGGAACCTTTAAATTAAGATAAATTGGGATCAAATGTGCCTTTGCCACCCCGCATAGAAAAAGGCGTGACACTGTCTGTATGTTTACTTTTATAAAATTAAATAAAATTACAATTAAAATAATAATTCAAATACATTTCTTACATTTTCAATACCTACTCTGTCCGTGGTCAGCAAAGACGGTTCTTCAGACTCAGCTTGTTTTGATGTCTAAAAATAAAGATGTAAATAAGTAACCCGAAGATTTTTATAAATTGTTTTAATTTGACCCGATTTACATCATTACTGCCATCTCCTTCAGACACGCATTCATTCAAATGTGTTTTCTCTGGTTTTATGGTATCCTGAGACAAAAAGGTGCATGCAATCAGTATTTAAATACGTATCACGCAGTTTTTCATGTTAAAATTTCAAAAAAATACACCTGATCGCTGCTATCTCCTACAGAGACGCATTCATTGAAATGGTTTTTCTCTGGATCTCTGGTACCCTAATAAAATAAGATGCATTACTAAAAGTTATATGTAGTTAGTAAAGGAATTTATAATTTCAAGTAGATATTCAATTAATAATCTAGAAACAGTCTTTTTATAGTGGTATGGTGTAAGAAATATTTTAAACCTTACCATTGTATGAAATTAAATAAAAATTACTAACATGAGACATCATAACTGGTATTTTAATCGTCGGCACTGCCCATGGCCACATTCGCCAGTATTTCTTTAATTTTTGAAAACATTTCTCCTCGAAATGAATTGAGCATATTTTACATTGTTTTTGTGGAAACCAGCGAGGCCCTCTCATTACCGCTTCGATCCATTTTTCTTTTATTTTTGGTTCACTAGGAAAACTGAAACATTGATTAGCGTAATAAAATACATAACTTTATCATTGAAGAAAATCGGAACAGTAACTATAAAAATCAAAATGGCGGCCAATATTCAAAATCTGAATATTATATCATAATTGTATTCTAACCTGGTCCCCAGATATCGATTTTGAAGCAAATCGGACCAGTAACTACGAAGTTCGAAATGTCGGCAACTTTTTCAAAATATGACAGAATCGTGATTGGACCTCAACCGGATCCCCAGATATAGATTTTGAGTCAAATCGGACTAATAACTATACAACCCCTTTTTCCCGACTTTTTGCGTCGAAATTACCCGTGTATTCTCCGTTCACAGTGGTTCTGCCTCCAGAGACCCCTTTGCCTCTCTTCTTTTTTTCAACAGAATCCTTACAGCTAGAAAGAGAGGCAAAGAGGTTTCTGAAGGTAGAATAACTGTGAACGGAGTTCATTCTGATTCGGACTTTGCCGAGAAATTCTCTTCGGACCTGACTGAAAGCATCGGAATTTCAGATCAATACTTATAACACCCCATTATCCTTCGTCGGGCGAGGTTTTAAACAAACTTAAAATCTAAACTGCCTGTTTGGCAATCATTGGAATAACTAACAATAAACTTACGTATTATGAGTAATAAAATAACTATATTATTACATTAACTATATTAGTAATGGCGGAATGATAAAATCTATCGATTCAAAAACATAATTCTCCTATCAGTATCCCCATCACTATATGTCGTCTCTGTGTGCGTGTAACAGTTCGCATCCGTATCACGATGCATCTTTGCTTTCGTACTTAGATAAGTGTGAAATATTCATTGCGTGTTAGCTTGGCAATACGTAGTGAAATTAAGATACAAAACAAGCAATGTATATTAAACTTAGCTAGAACAACATGACATTGTCACTTTTATGTCAATTCGTGACGAATTTTCCGCGAATGATTTATTTTCGTAATAATGTTTATTTCTTATGTTTTAAGAAGAAATAATAGTTGGAATGAGACTTACAAGTGATATGTGACACCGGCGTTCTTGGAGTTCACAATCTCGCCTCTATTTTTGCACGTGAGTATTGCACAGGTCGGCATTTTCGAAAAACAACGGAAATGAATTCGTCACTGCGGTCGCCCAGTGACTACCGAGAATTTTTAATATCGAACCTGTCGGAGCTACATTTGTTCGCACGTGCCACGCCCCTCAACCTATCTCTCGATATCTGTGCTCATATCAATCAATGAATGAATGAATATGTTTTAAATGGAAGTGTATATTTGTTATTTGTATATTTGTATATGTACAACGAATAGGACATTGTCTGTAATTTTGTGCATTTGACTGTATTAATAAATAAAAATAAAAAATAAATAAATAAATGAAATCAAAAATTCTTTATTACTGTAAATATTTACATAAACTTAGCAAATGTCATTTTTTGCCTCTTCTCTACGTTGGACCACTGTGGGAAACGAAGGGCGAGGAAACTTCCATAGATAGGTTTTTAGATCTCTTTTAATAAATGGTTGTGTTTAAGTAACACATATATTACAATATTCATTGTTATAAATTATTAAAAAAATATTAATAGCGAGTTCTGTCTGTTCTGTAAGTTTCCTTATTAGATTCATATTTATTAAATATTTTATATTTCATGTGTAATTGATCAAATCCCTCTAGTAATTTATTATAAAAGCGTATAAAGTTCCCCATTAATGAACCATGAACCTTCTGCACGTCCGTCGTCTTCATTACGTCCTTGAAGACGTAATGAAGACTCTATTGTGGCATGAAAATGACTTCAACGTTAACGGCGCCAAGCTTACGCACCTGAGCTCGCAGATCATCTAGTACTCATAGCTGAAGACGTCGATAATCCTCAAAACATGATTGACGAACTGCACTCAATATATTTGCAGGTCGACCTTAAGATGAACATGTCCAAGACGAAAATAATGATGAGTCACTCATCGCGGTGGACAGTTATGACTCGTATGAAATGTAGACTCTCAAGTAAATGAGATTACCAGACGGATTCAGTTGGGTTGAGCAGCATTTGCAAAGCTTAAAGACGTCTTCAAGTTCAAGATACCGCAGAACCTGAAGACCAGCGTTTACAACCAATGTGTCCTGCCCACACATACATACGCTTCCGAAACATGGACGCTAACAAAGGAGAATATGCACTAAATTAAAGTCGCACAAAGGCCATGTAGCGTTCCATGCTAGGCATTAGATCTCGGGATCGTATTCGCGATACAGAAATAAGACGTCGTACTAAGATCGTAGATTTCGGCAAGCGAATCACGAGACTGAAGTGGGGGTGGGCAGGACACTTGGCAAGGACAGATGTAGGAAGGTGGACCAAAGCGGTAACAGAGTAGCTACCCAGAACCGCTCGACGACCAGTCGGTAGACCACCAGCCAGATGGACGGATGACTTCATCGCCATAGCGTGTAGGCAGTTGATGCGGGAGGCTCAGGATCGGAGTGGATGTCTATACCCAGCAGTGGGTGAATGTGGGCTGATTGAAGATAATGATGATGAAGCTGAACCTTCTGTAGTATAGTAGTACACCGAGAGACTTTCGAGGAAACGTGTTAGATCGGCTTCCATGGTTTTAAATTTTTTAGCTTGGACTGCCAGTGCCAGATCATCCGCGAAGAGGAAATGCCGCAAGTTTTTGAAGATGACTGATTGTTGGTTTTGATGATGTTGAATAACAACGGAGGCAGCACACTTCCCTATGGCAGCCCATTTTTTTGGTTGCGCCATCTGTTTCCTTGGAAGGAGACAATAAACCTTCTGTTCCGCAGCATCGAAGCCACCACAGTAAGGTGGTAGTCCCCGGACAGGTCAAACAGTTTTTGGATGAGCATACGGTGGTTGACTGTGTCACTGACAGGTCTACAAGAACCACGCCCGTAACCAAACAAGCTTCGAAGCCGTTCTCAATGTGTTGCGTGAGGTTCAGAACCTGGAACCAGAATTTTTTTAAATCAATCTGTGGGAGTTTCTACGCCCTTCTTCTCCCACAGTGGTCCAATGTAGAGAAGAGGCAAAAAATGACGTTTGCCCCCCCATGCGCACACTCTCTCCTCTTGCAAAACGATACATTTTTTTTACCGAAAAAAGCAGAAAAGGTCAATTTCAAGGACGAAATCAATGGCCTCGACGTCAATGAACTGTGAACGACAGCGAGTGACAAAAAACGGCAAAACTGAGAATTTTCGAAACATGCACGAAAGGTCAAGGTCATGGTCAATAACCTCGAGGTCAATGAACTATGAATAACATCAAACGTTAAAAAATCGGCCAAATTCGATATTTCCCCACCCTAATACTCCCACATCCCCACGGTCCCGAATACTTGAAATGGCGATTTAAAAAATTTAACTCAAAAAGTAATTATTTCCGACGGTTCGCGTATTCTGAAATCATATATAAATACCCTAATAAAGCATATAAAAAAACAGCAAAAGCATCTGAAACGGCTGTCGTTACTACTTTACTTAACTTTACTTTAAACTACTGTAAAACCTAATAGGTTTTTAAAAGAATGAAAGTAATATTGACAACTAGCTAACTTCGCCGGTTTCTTCAAATAAAACTAATTAAAATGGTAATTATGGGATGCAGTAGGGGCCACCCCATGTCAAAGACGATCTGGCTATCTTAGTTTTTAAAAGCGAGGAAATTTACAGAAGGGGCAAAAAATTACGTTTGCTAAGTATGTATATGTAAATATCTACAGTAATAAAGACATTTTAACTTTGATAATGCTTTTCCCCTTTTTTTTACTGTTGTGCACTATAGCCAACTTAACGGCGAAAGGACAAGTTACTGCAATGCACCAGTCAGCGGCGGGGCGGGGCGTCTCAAAATGGAAACAAGACGGTCGGCGCAGACTGTCAGCATGTCAGCCTTAATGAGGGCAACGCCAAGTCATCATCTTGACCTGCATTCTATTGATATTTACATCGCATAGGAATTTTTTACAAGTAGTTACACCTTACGGTAGCTTAAAGTACCTTAGGATTATACAAATGCTGTGTTACAAAATGCAATGGATTCAAAACTAAAACATAGATAGTGTTGCGCTTTTATCTGTTTACTCCATTATCTAACACAACCCACAACTCAAAGTTTTATTACAGTCTCTCGCTCGGAAAATGACAGCGACTTATCCGCACCGAAGGAAATGATATTTTTTTAATATTAAATCCTATGAGACCGCGCACGAATCTTCCAAGGCGTCTGAATCGGGAGAACGTTGGAAATCCTGATGAGATAATCAGATTCGGCGCGGGTGATGTGGACGAATCAACGAATGCGCTCGCATTCTGCGTTCTGTTGCGTGCGTCTGGTGCGGTCGAACCGTCCGGTGCGGTCGATGCGTTCGGTGCGGATAAATGTGGGTTAACCTTTATTTAAGCAGCAGCCTGTGTGTTCGGCCACTTTGTAACGTTCGTGTTTCGTCCATTATAGAGACAACAAGATAATTATGGCGGCGACATATATACTATATTGGTTGGTAACATGAAGGTCGCTGCTGTACAGTGCGCAACGAATTAGCCGGGCCACGCTGGATACTAATTTATAATATACTAATATATAATAATTTATATTGCGTAGGATGGCCCCATAGCCTAACTAATAATATGGTGTAACGGTGAGCTTAGGCGAAAATCGACAATAAGTCATTGACCGAGCGAACTAAGCGTCTCGGTTTCAGCTTGTAAACATTGTAAAGAGTAGCGTAAGCAATATTGTGAGTGATCTTTTCACCGATGTTAGTCTCTTCGGTGATGTATTTTCATCTTTCTTCTCTCCTTCTTGACTTTCAGTAGCGGACGTATTTACACTTTGCCCAAAGCCCACTTCCCGGGCGGCAAGTTGTTGTCTTTCACCAGTACGACGTTGCCTTCTTTGATATTTTTTGTTGGTTTATTCCATTTACAACGGACTTGTAGCTGTGTCAAGTACTCGTTAGACCAACCTTTCCAAAACTGCTGCAGCATGTTTTCAGTTAACCGCCAGCGACGCCGTAAGTCCAGAGTTCTGATGTCGCTATGATCAGAGCGGGGCAGTGACATCGTCGGTCCGCCAGTCAGAAAGTGACCCGGTGTTAGGTAATTGTAGAATTCTTCCGGATCTTCAGCAAGCGGGCATAGGGGGCGGGGGTTCATGCACGCTTCGATTTGAGTTAGGAGAGTTGTGAATTCTTCGAAAGTGAGCTTTTGTTCCCCCAGGACTCGGCGTAGATGGTGTTTCATCGACTTGACGGACGCTTCCCATAATCCGCCGGCAGATGGCCACGCCGGAGCGTTAAAATGCCACTGTACTTCTAGTTTCGTGAGCTCTTTGAAGAATTCTGGAGACATCATGTTTTGAAAGTCTTTAAATTCGTTGCGTAATAACTTGGCCCCTCCAATAAAGTTAATCCCGCAATCGGAGTAGACATGGGAGGGGTTTCCTTTTCGCGCACACAGCCTTTGGAAAGCTGCGATGAAAGTTTCAGTTGACAGGTCCGATACGAGTTCGATATGCACTGCTTTTGTGGCCATGCATACGAAAATCGGTTATCCGTAAACGCGCACCTCCATGCAGTACGGCTGAGTGCGCTTGTTCAATCAGTAGGTCAGTATAGCGTCCTTTGTGAGGTATGATGATGGGGTTCTTCATCTCGTATGGCAGGACTGATTTGTTGAGACGCCCACCAACACGCAGAATTTGGTCTTCATCCAAGTAAGGAGTTTAGTTTGAAGATAGGGCTCTTGTTCGGTATTGGTTTTCCTTTTATCAGGCAGTTGTATTCATTTTCAAGGTAATGTTGCTGCAAGTTTCGAGTTATACAGTGTTTTGCAGCGGATAGTTCTTTGGTCGATAAGACGCCGCCGGTTTCAAGTTTCTCCTTGTTCAGTGCATTCGTACCGAAGCGCCGTACCCAGCCGATGACGTTATTTACACGAGATAATGAACTACATTTTATTAGTAATTCACTGATAACATTTTTGTCATCATTTGAAGTTAGGGTTTCGCAGGTTTTTCAAGTTCGTTACTTGTAGTGAAATAACAAACTGGTATGTTCTGGGACACCAGACTTGAACTTTCATATCTGGTTTTTTGAAAGCTTCTTTCAACTTTTTAGTCAGTTGTGGTAGTAGTAGGGCACAGCAGAGCTCTAATCGCGGTATTGTCAATGTTTGCGACCGCAGGGCAACCCTAGTTTTTGCGGCGAGTAGAGTTATAGTTGGTGGGCTGCCTGAATTGCTGACACGGCTGTAGATGACGCACGAATAAGCTTTGGTGCTCGCGTCACAGCAACCAAGTAACTCGAGATTATCTTGGTTTCCACCGATCCATCTGTTAAGTTTGATGTCTTGGATCACGGGGAGCTCTGATCTCATCTTCTGCCACTCCTTTTTGTATTTATGTTGGGAGGGCGTCGTTCCAGCTAAGTTTATCAACCCCGACTTTTTGAAATAGTAGTTTCGCTATGATAGTGATGGGCTAAAGCCAGCCGAGGGGATCATACAGCTTCGAAATCTCTGACAGTAGTCTTCTCTTGGCCATCGAAGTACCAGTAGTGATTTCTTCTAATTCCCAATTGAAGACAAAAGTATCGCTAGTCGGATTCCATCCCAGGCCAAGCATTTTCATCGATTCTCCGTTTTTGAAGTCAAATGAGTTTTGAAGTGATATTTGATCTTTCGACAAATTCTCAAGTAATGCAGGATGGTTTGATGTCCACTTGCGTAAGTTCATGCCGCCTAATCTTAGTAAATCAATGAGGGCCACTTGTAGGTTTTTGGCTTCCTCGATTGTGTGTCTGCCGCTGACGAGGTAGTCCATATAAAGTTGATTTTCTAGTACGTAGGCTGCTTCTGGGCTCTTGTGACCGTCGTCCATGGCGAGCTGTTTGAGAGTTCCATAGCCAGGGCGCGCTTTTCATTCCGTAGGTGACAGTACATAGTTCGTAAGATTTAAGTTTTTCAGTAGGGATGTCACGCCACAAAATTTTCTGTAGTTTTTGTTGGTGATCGGCAATCCAAATACACCGGTACATTTTTTCAATATCAGCTGTATATACGTATTTCTATGACCTCCAGCCTATGATGAGGGCTTGGATATCCTTTTTCAGATTGGGTCCTTTGTCTTGGAGTTGATTTAAACTGGAGCCGCTGGAAGTAGCTTGTGATGCATTAAAGACCACTCTCACTTTTGTTGTGGTTGATTGTTCCCGTTCCACCCCATGATGCGTAAGGTAACATTACGTTGTGGACGGGTAGTTCGAAGGCGCCAGTTTCATATGACCTAATTCGGCGTATTCTCGCATGAAGTCTTTGTACAGTCCAGCAAGTTGGTTTTTTCTTTGCAGCCTTTTTTCTTGTTGTAGAAATTGTGCAATTGCAATTGGCTTGGAATTTCCCAGCTTTTCTTCATATTTGGGATGGAATGGAATTTCTACAGTGAATTTTCCTTCTGCGTCTCGCTGCACTGTCTTTGAGTAAAGTTGTTCACAGTAGTCGTCCTCAGTATGTCATTAGTAGTTTGAGTTATCTTACATATTATACTATATATATCATATTAGTAGTCAGTACATCTTCATTCTCCCAAAATTTAGATATTTCCTCCAAGTTGAACATTGTTACGTGACATTTAAAAGTCTTTAATTTGCCACACATAATCCAACCTAATTGCGTCTGTTGGGCAACGGGTGATGAATGACATCCTTTCAGGACTCCGTCTAATATTATCTCCGAATATACATCAGCCCCTAGTAGTAAGTCGACGGGGCGTGAGACGTTAAACTCGGGATCGGCCAGTTTCAAATAGTTGATGTGTGGCCAGTCAGCCTTATCAAATGTAGAGTTAGGTAAGTTAGAGATAAGCTTCTTCATGATGAGAGCTTCAGTTTCAATCTTCAAACATCGAGTTGACGAATGACGTGAATTGCAGACGACGATTGCCGTACCTATAAACCAGTATCTCCCAGCTCGTAGTTTTCAGCACTGGTGTTTAAATGATGAACTAGTCGTTTCGCTTCTCCCCTAAGTTTAGACTTTAAATGTTGCATCTTGTGCGCATTGTTTAGCGCAGGATTGTTATGGATCGTTTCTAAAAAAAGATCCTTGAAAGATAGCCACTGGGTGTAACTTCCAGAAAACTCTGGAACTTGTATCTTGGGAGTCGATGATTCGTAGTGCGCGCTAGATCTCATATTTGAGTTCAAGTCATGTCGTATTTATCTTCCATGGTGATAAATGCATCGTAGTATTTGTAATTGGAGCCTCGGAGTTTAGCTTCCAATTCCCAGTGCTTTTTATCGACAACATCCCATCTTGATTTGAGAATCGAGAGATGATCTTCAAGCTCCCACTTTTGGGAGATGTTTTTCACGTCGATCTTAGACATGGCGCGATCAAGGGCCATGAAGTTACACTCTTGATTCTCCTGTAGTGTTCTTACAGCGTCGTAGTCATTATTATTGTCCAAAATTCCCGTTAAGTCGAAGACCACGTTCTTCCTGTCACGAAATTGTTGTGTTCCATGTTCTTCCGGGTAGTTTCGTACATTTCTTTAGTTCTTGTACAGACATCTTCAGTGAAGTAAGGGATGTCCTTGTTCTCGCAAGTATCCACGAGAGTTTGGTGACGTTCCTCGAAGTCTGTCCATTGGTTTGTAAGGGACTCGAGGCGCCTAGTCAAGTAGTCTTCATTTTTCCTCGCCGGGGTGTCTTTTTTGTAATTTGTACACAACGTTTTTATGTTGTTGAAACATTGCTGTTGTAGGTTGAGCATGGCGAAAATTTTAGTTGATTGAAGTTGATGTAGTTTCGGTAACTCGGTAGTGATCTATTACGTAGTTGACGGTGTTAGAACTCGAGCTAAGTTCGCCAGTTCTTTGCGCGAAGGCCGCAAAGTTTCTGTAGTCTTCCCACTTTCCGCCTGACGAAAATTAAACCGAAATAGGTCAGTTATGGCTCCAGTCTTCGCTGACGAGAAAATGGTTGCTGGTTGGTAATAGCACTGCGTACCTAACGTGCGATATGTGCGATTCTCAATTCAACTGGTGAGACCCGCTTGTGGGAGGCCAGCTAAACCGATTCGCTATCGCAAACAAAATACGAAAGTACTAAATAACTGCGGTTCGAAGGACCAAAATGTATCGTCCAGTCAGACTTTGTAGTAGTTAGAAGTATGAGTCGTAGCACGTCGGGGGAAAGTAAAGTACCAATCCTTTTATGCACTTTATTGTTTAAGTGGATACACAGTAAAAAGGGTGGCAACTCTTCCGATAGGTCTGTGCCTTACGATAGTTGGTGACGTACTCGTTAGTAGAAATAAAATATAATATAAAATTACGTGCGGCCAAGTAGGTCGCACCTTCAGCAAAATAGCAGTTGCCAACATGTGCGGTAGAACCGTACAGACAAAGATATTTATTGTAAGGGTTCTGAAAAAGTAACTTGGATGAATGCTATACTAAGTCGTAATGATGTTAAGAATTTAGAATATGTGCATTGTCCTAATTTATTAAGTTTGTATGAAAAATATAAATTATGTATTTGTTTATTAAATACCAATCACAATGACTGTGATAAGCAATTTAGCTAATGACAATAGTTGAACTGCATTGGCTCGAGTAGACTGAAAAGACATGTTTGTGACCGTTTTGAACCCAGGCTGGTCTTTTAGCGACGAAATTGCCTCGCTTCGCTCGGATGATGATGCAGGAACCTCAATCTTACAATACTGTCGAGTCAGCTGTCCGCCGGTGAGCAACCTGCTAGCAGCTGGCTGCGCGGCCGCAGCGCGAGCCAATGATCCCGCACCACATCCCAATTCTGCCGTGGACCAAAGTAGGCTCTGATATATTTGAGAATCAAAAGAAGTATTTTTTGAAAATGGAAGACTACTTTTCCAATTTTATCGAGGTGAACGCCCTCAATAATATAGGTAAGAAATCAGTGATATTTGCAATGAAGGATCAGTCTGCGAGACATGTAATAGTATCGGTATTCATCACCAACAATGGTCCGGCTTACTCTGCAAAAGAATTTTGCAACATTGCTAAGACTTGGAGATTCACTCATACAACTTCGTCCCCCAACTACCCTCAATCAAATGGGCATAGTGAATGCGCAGTGCGCACAATAAAATCAATTTAAAAAAGTGGGTTTTAACTGGGACCGACTTCTACTTAGGGATAGTTGAACAATCGTGCCACACCACGTGACGGCATTGCGTCACCTGCTCAGCTGCTCATGGGACGCAGATTGAATACTCGGCTACCGTCGCACGTAGATAAGCTACAACCCGAACGCGACAGTACAACTGATTATGATCGCATCTTGACAAACCAACACCACTCAAAAGAACTGTTGCAACCCGGTGACGAAGTTGTAGCCATGGACGGAAACAATAAAAAACAATGCGATAATTTGCGCAAGCATAGCAACCACACTCCTATTTTGTTGCAGACGCATGCGGTACACAGTACCGACGCAACAGGAGACATCTTATAAAAAGGAGTCTTCAGTCAGCATCATCATCATCACACACACAGATGAACGAAGACAGTGATTCAAGCGTGTACGATGATGTTGATGACGAATCCAAATCAGAAATAGCTATAGCACCCGATGAGACAATAACTGCTAGTGCCGGTCGCTCCTATGGCTCAGGAAGAACCACCAGCACCGGTTAACAGGAGGGCTGCGGCTATTAAAGCTAAAGCAAAAATTAAATCTACAAAGGCATCAAATTAGTAATCGTAAAGCATTAGTTATCGTACCGTGTTATAAAACAGAAAATAACCTTAATATTTTTTAAATACTATACCTACCTGGAAAAACGTATACAGATGTAGTGAATAATCCTTTCCTATCGGCAAAACTCGGAACAACGATAACACCCGAATGGTGCCGATGTGTCTATGAATTACTGTATTATTAAATTACGTGTAGGTATCAAATAAATCGCATACTTTATTTATCAATGTCAAATGACAAAGACGACGACGTGTAGTAAGACAAAAACGAACATTTCCGAGAAAATACGAAAGGAAAGGATTATTCACTACATCTGTACCTGCTTAATTATATTTTAGGTTTAGAAGTATATAAGTACGGATAAAAAAGAAAAAGGATAAAGTAAAGAGGAATATAGACATAAGTTTTATATAGCATTAAGTGGTCATGGGTAGTTATAGTTAAGGGAAGTCATGTAAATGATTATTATGTAAACTATTTATATCTTTAAACAATATTAATAAGGGAGATGTAGTAACTTACGTGTGGGTAGGTGCTAAATAATAAACCAGTTCTTGTCCGAACGCCTTGTGTTTCACTTCAGCTTTTAAAGTCAATCATGAGGACATATTTGATGATTAATCGAACTTACCTGTAAGTGAAGTTCTATCATAATTATGTGAAGGCTTTGTCCGAAGAGATTAGAGATATACTTGTAGTAGCACGTAGTGTCTGCCATTCATCCACTATAGTTAAAATACATAGGGTAAACCGAAAAAAACTTTTTATCGAGTGTGCCTTGTTGCTAGCCCCACGCACCCAATCACCCAATGGATCATTTAGTTCAAAGCTCCAAGAGTACCAGGTGTAATATTCCACTACATGGGTTACATTGGGCGGGCGGGAGCTAATCTCTTCGGACAAAGCCTTCACATAATTATGATAGAACTTCACTTACAGGTAAGTTCGATTAATCATCAATTATGTTACAGGCTTTGTCCTTTGAGATTAGAGATATACTTGAAGATTTTGAAAGTCTAAGTGGAATATTACTAGACTATTAAAAAACCACAAACAACTGTTACGAATTTATTTAATGAAACATTAACATGTCCCATTACATTCTTCTATCAGTACTCAAGACAATGAAGGTGAATATCTTTAACCTATGATTAATTTAAATATTCATTCAAAAGTTTTATGTACTTCATAATATGCACCTAATTCAGCAGGGATAATGCAAATTGGTGATTATCATTATTTACAACATTTCTCTGGTAGAACCGAGCAAATACAGTAGATCTCCCGCTCCATCCAGCGGTACGTCTGATAGTGTCTATATTTACACCATTTTTATACGCACTCGATGTGGCAGCGTGCCTGGTAGAGTGCGCAGAAAAAATCGATGTGTCAATCCCGCTTTCACAAAGTGTCTCTTTTACCCATCTACTTAATGTTTGAGATGTCACTGCCTTGTAAGGTCTCTTTAAACTTATAAATAATGTATCAATATTTCCCCTCAGTTCCCTTGTTCTGTCAATGTATTGATTTAAAGTCAAAGCTGGACAGATTTCAGTTCGATCTCTAAAGTAGAGTTACAAATTGGGTTGGGATGTACCTGGTCGTGAAGTTTTAATGAGGTCAGGTATATTGATATTTATATTATCTGAGTTGGTCTGAATATATGTTAGCTTAATCTTTGAAATTGTCTGCAGTCTTTTTGGTCAGGCATACAAGATCTAACGAATCGTTAGGTTGTTTAAGAGAGAGATAATCGGGAACGATGGGTGGGTCCCATGTATCACCATATTTAGGGGTAGGGGGCCGCATCTTATAGAACCCTTTGAATAATCTCTGCACTCTGTCATCACTCCCTACTTTAGAGCCCAAAATTAGTGATAAACCAGAACCAATAGAATTGAGAGTTCCATATTGAGCACCTGAAATAAAAACTTCTGTTAAGAAATAGATTACATTTGGGATCGAAGCCTCATAAAAATCAACTTGATTATGATCACAAAATTTTTTCCAGCGTCTAAAGCCAACTTCATATTGCTTTAAGGAATTATCCGCTAATGAAGCGCATATTATATCTAGGGATGCAGGTGGCACGCGTCTTCTCAAGAACGCCTCCCGGATAATATGCCTGCCATAAGAGTGAGCGTGGGTTGGATCGCGCTGTTGATTGAAGAAAATAAGACCATATCAGTCGGATCTAAAATCAACGGATCTGAGCAAAGGAGGCTCTGGTAGAGTGGAAACCAAGGCTGAGTAGGCCACACAGGTGCAACAACAATACCCTCGGCACCATCTGTAATTATCTTTTTAAGTACCTTCAACATAGTTGCAAAAGGCGGAAATGCGTAAAAGTTACAATCTTTCCAGTCTATTGTGAACGCATTAATTGTACAAGCCCCCGGATCTCTTTGCCAAGATACGTAACGATAGCATTTATTATTTGCTCTTGATGCAAACAAGTAAATCTCAGGAGTACCTAACTTACTTGTTATCATTGAAAAGGCCTCAGCACTCAGTTCCCACTCGATATCAGGGTGTTGTCTCCTAGATTCCGCATCTGCTATTTCATTGTCCTGTGAGCTGATATAAGAAGCAAACACAAATATCCTACGCTCTTCACAGAATTGCCACAAATTTCTGGATATTATGTTAAGGTGGGTAAATCTTACACCACCCATACGATTAACATATGAAATAGCAGTTGTGTTATCTATTCTTAATAGAATTTGACAATCATGAAGGAAGCGAAGACCTGAAGACCAAAGTAAGCAGCTTTTAACTCAAGGGAGTTAATGTGCTCCTTACTTTCCTCATCAGACCATCGACCACTGGCGGTCTCCCCGCCACAAGCCACCCCCCACCCTGTTTTGCTCGCATCAGAAAAAAATTCCACACAGTAATTGTCGTCCCTGATAGGGTTGACAGCTCGGTCAATCTTATTTAACCACCATTTAAAGTCACATTGTAAATGTGACGGCAAAGTCATGTGACCGCTGTAGTCATCAGATTTCAACAAGGCCAAATATTTAACCCGCTCTAATTGCTTGGTATAAAGCCAGCCGTATTGGATGGCAGGGCAAGCAGATGTAAGGAGGCCTAAAAGTCGCGCAAAACTGCGAATGGTACAACGCTTGAGTTGTTTAAAATGTATTAATTCTGATTTGATTAACTTCCGTTTCTTGTCCGGTAGACTTATGTGGAAATTTTTAGAATCAATAATCAAACCAAGGTATTTACAGGTAGTTTGTGGAGTTGTACAACTCTTATCTTCATTAATGATAAACCCTAATGAATTTATTTAACGACTTTAAGTTTAAAATAAATCTCTTGTTGCCATTTTCTTTCTCAATCAGGAAATAGCTTGACAAGTATTGACCTTCTATTGATTGGCATTGAGATATGGCTCCTTTTAGTAAGAGGTCATTAATAGATTTTTCGTAATCGACAAGCTCCGATTTTGAATAAATTGATTGTCTTGGGGTATGTATTTGGGCAACCTGTTCTATGAACGGTATTTTGTAGCCCTGTACCCAAGATAGTATAACAGGATCACTTGTTATTAGACGTCACTGGTCATGGTAATAGAAAGTCTTCCACATACCGAATCTACTGGCGTCGCTGCGGAGCGCGATACTGTGAGCGCTGCTGCGGTGGCGGCGGCTGCGGTGCGGACCTCGGCGGCGGGGCGGGGGCGGCGCGCGCCGGCGAGGCGGCGGCGGCGGCGCAGTGTGCAGCGGGGGCGCGGGTGTCTGCCACCGGCCCACTGTCGTCCCCGCGTTGTACGGAAGTGGGGGCTTCAAGTTTAAAGGACCGAAAGGACGTGCACTTTTCGGCCTTGCGGCGGTAGTTGTGTTCTTTGCAGAAGCTTGAATCTTGATTTCAGCGCCAGACTTACTAATAGCTTTTGCCGATCTGAGTGTTTCAGCGAGTTTTTCCCCAAAAAGATATTTATCAATGTCCGTCTCGTAGAGGTGATCTTTTATCTCTTTCCTTATTCCCCCGCATATGAAACTGCGCCAGTTCATAGATTCAGTGTGTTGTATATCACACATTATTCGTCCAGCCTCAATTAGGAGTTTGACCACTGACGTATCCTTGTTATTCTGAGAGAATATCTTTGTTAGAGCCTCTCCTATACATGAGATGGCAGCACTGATATGTCCCTGTTTATTCTCGATGGCCTTATCTTTCTTGGTAAGAGTATCGGTTAGGGCTGCCTTTATTTCAGCATTCAACAGTGGCGCTTCAATCTTATGACAATTTTCAGGCACAAGGTGCTTTTCGAGAAGCTCTTTTCGTTCTTCTTTAGTCAATCCAGAAGTAGCGACAAATTCCCATCTCAACGCTAAGTCTTTCTGAATTTTTGGCGCATGTTTTGTCTTTCGACGGAGTTTTTCCCAGCATCTCCAAAATTTCATCATCCAAAATGATAATATCTTCATCCGGGGCCTCCGCGTGTTCATTGTTATCGTTATTATTGGAGCCAATATTGGCGTAAGCGCTGGCGCCAATATCAGTGTTGGCGCTGTGGCTAGTTGACGCATGAGGACCCTGTTGCGGCGTGTCAGCCATAGAAGTATCGTTGGGAACGCCTAAAAACAAACTTTTGGCTATATTTATGTAATAACATTCGAGAAAGTCCCCATAGGCTACCCACAGTACTTTTTAAGTTAAGGTAACATCCCTACAAGATGTACACTACACTAGTTGATTAATTATTGTATGAAGAAAAATGTTTGACTGAAGTATGTTCTATTAAGCACGAGATAGTCCTTATAAACTATCCACAATACTATTTTTTGTGAATGTAACATCCCCACAAGATGTACACATCACGCGAACATTTTCATAATTTATGAAGGTAGCATCCCCACAAGATGCACACATCAAGACATTATGATTTTTAATCATGTTGAAGTATTTACATGGCTATTTTTATGTAATAACATTCGAGAAAGTCCCCATAGGCTACCCACAGTACTTTTGAAGTGAAGGTAACATCCCTACAAGATGTAACACTACACTAAAAGTTGATTAATTATTGTATGAAGAAAAATGTTTGACTGAAGTATGTTCTATTAAGCACGAGATAGTCCTTATAAACTATCCATGTTCGATTCCAAATCGATATTCGATCGATGGTTTCTGAACGGCCATTTTGAATTTGACGTTAGCTGCCAACCTGGCAGTTTTTTGACAACTGACAGACGAAAGCCCTCGCAATGAAAACGCGTTTTGGTTAGGGTATTGAAATTAAATTGCAGGCCATCTGGGATGTATTCGGGTTTCCCTCAGGATTGTTAATATAGCTGAGTGTGTTATTGTTTCTCGAACCAGATAAAGTTCGCATTTTCGTGCCCGATTGTTTTTACCACGTAACATAACCTGTGTTGGAACACTGTGCTCATTGAAGCTGGCCCGCCAGTCATACCTGGTTGGCTGAAGAACATGTCTACCAAGAAGAGCCTAGGGTGCACCCGGGCCTTGCAGAGAGACAGGAGGTTGACGGGACCGAAGCACAGACCAGGTTAGATCGACCCCAATTAACTTCAGCTCGGTGAATCGCCGACGTTCACACTTCTTGGCAACTGATCGTTACGCTACCTCGTAGCTGATGGGCCCCTACGAGGTCATTAGGTGCTGAGAAGCCTGAAAAATTTGGTAGCTAGAGCGTGGCTTCCTGAGATTTGCAGATGGGTTACGGTCTAGCCCGTATTTGGCGATGCGTACCCTGCGGGAGTTGGCGTCGCGTGACCGTGTGAGCTATCCTAGAGCCGCCGCTATCCTGGAGCAAGATTTGTACGTCGATGACGTCTGCACAGGGGCAGCCAGTGTAGAGGAAGCTCTGGACCGACGTGACGAGCTCATTCAATTGCTGGAACGAGGCGGCTATGAACTACGCAAGTGGATGTCCAACTCCCCTGAGTTGATGGCTGGTCTCCCAGATGAGTTTCAACAAGACCCGCACGTTTTTGAGAATCCTGACAACCCTAACATGTTGTCAGTGCTTGGAATTCAGTACCGGCCCGTCCATGATGAGTTTACCTATCGGGTGGTTTTAGAAACACCGAAGGCCTGGACGAAGCGGTCAGTACTGTCAACGATTGCGAGAACGTTCGACCCGAATGGATGGATTTCTCCAGTCACCTTTGCTCTCAAATGTTTTATGCAAAGGCTATGGGCGGCTCAGTTGACCTGGGACACCCACCTCTCAGGTGATTTGTTAACTGATTGGACGCGAATGTTCACCTCGCTATCGGACATAAATAATGTATCGCTGCCGAGGAAATTGGTCCCTGCTGGGGATTACAGGGCAACCCTTCACGGGTTTTGTGATGCCTCTGAACGAGGGTTTGCGGCAGCGGTTTATTTGCGAACCGTCACCTCCACCGGGGAGGTCGACGTGCGTTTGGTTTTGGCAAAAAGCAAGGTAGCGCCTATTCAGACAAGGATGACGATTCCAAAACTGGAACTGTCCGGTGCTGCTCTTTTGACCAAACTTTTGAATCACACTCTAACAGTGTTGCGTGGGTCAGTGGTTTTGGAGGATACGGTGTACGCGTGGAAGGACAGCCAGATTGTTTTGTGCTGGCTGAAGGCTTCGGTCCATAACTTAGAGGTTTTTGTTGCGAACCGTGTCTCCCAGATTGTGTCGTCTGAGGTCCCACTGACCTGGAGACATGTACCAAGAGAATTGAACCCGTCTGATTGTGCATCCAGGGGATGTCGGGCTCCTGAACTCGTTAGACACCATTTGTGGTGGGGACCACCCTGGCTGGCCAAGAGAGAATCGGACTGGCCCCACAGCCATGTAGTAGTATCTTCGGATCATGGCCCCAGAGCGGCCGAGCATGTTACCCAGAAGGCTGAGGACCCTGACGCCGGGTTTCTGCTGGACCGGTATAGCTCACTTGACAAGTTGATAAACGTGTCCACTTGGATTAGGAGATTCGCTCGAAATTGTCGTACTCCTCGCGATCAGCGAACGTTGAACCCTATTCTGACTCCGGCAGAGCGAAACGAGTCGCTATTGAATTTGGTCCGGTTGGTACAGTCCTCGAAGTTTGGGGCAGAATTGGAGATTATACGAAGTGGACGTTCGAAATTGAAGGGAGCCGTCGCGCGTCTCAACCCCTTTGTTGATTCTACCGGGTTACTTCGGGTAGGAGGAAGCTTGCGCAATGCGAATCTGTCGTATTCGGCTCGTCACCCACTTCTGCTCCTCAAGGGGGGACAGTTAGTTGAATTGCTGGTGACTGATCGTCATATTAAAAACGCGCATGCCGGCTGTAACGCGTTGTTGGCCACGCTCCAGCGGGAGTTTTGGATCTTATCTGCCCGCCGTGTCATACGGAACATCGTGTTTCGATGCATGCCTTGTTATCGACTTAAGGCTGCCACGATGCAACCTCTCATGGGGGACTTGCCCCCTGATCGTGTGAATGAGGTCAGACCGTTTTCAGGTGTTGGTACGGATTTTGCAGGACCGTTTATGGTGAAGAGTTCACGATTGCGTACCGCTAGGCAATACAAGGCGTACCTATGTGTGTTTGTTTGTTTATCCACCAAGGCGGTACATCTCGAGCTCGTTGCTGATCTCTCGACAGAGGCTTTCATTGCTTGTTTGGATAGGTTTGTTTCTCGAAGGGGACTTCCAACTTTGATCCGCTCTGATAACGGCACTAACTACATCGGTGCGGAACGATACTTACGAGAGATAGTCAACTTTTTGAATGTAAATAAAGTTGATATTGGAACGGCCCTCTCCCGTCGGGGTATACAGTGGACCTTCAGCCCACCGATTTGCCCCCACTGGGGTGGGATTTTTGAGGCCGTAGTTAAGTCAGCTAAGACGCACTTGGGGCGTATAGTAGGTCAGACCGCGCTGACTTTTGAGGAGCTCGCGACATTGTTTTGTAAGATCGAGGCCGTTCTCAATTCGCGACCGTTGTGTCCGCTCAGCTCGGATCCAAATGACCAGGAGGCTCTGACCCCAGGCCATTTCTTGATAGGTCAGCCACTTAACGCGTTGCCCGAGCACCCCTTCGAGGGAGTGAAATTGTATCGGTTGTCAAGGTATCAGATGTTGCAGCAGTTCACTCAGAATTTCTGGAAGCGTTGGTCGCTCGAGTATCTGCATATCTTACAACAGCGCCTTAAGTGGACTGACCAAACTAGCCCCCCTAGTGTTGGTGACCTCGTTCTGGTTAAGGATGCTAACCTACCGCCACTACGTTGGCGCAGGGGGCGCATTGTTAACTTGTTCCCTGGCAAGGACGGGACCCCCCGGTCTGCAGAGGTTCTAGTAGGAGGCTCGGTTCTAAAACGAGCGGTAGCAACGTTGTCTCGGCTGCCCGTAGATTAGGGGACAGGTGGATGCCTGTCCGGGCGGGTGATTGTTCGATTCCAAATCGATATTCGATCGATGGTTTCTGAACGGCCATTTTGAATTTGACGTTAGCTGCCAACCTGGCAGTTTTTTGACAACTGTCAGACGAAAGCCCTCGCAATGAACACGCGTTTTGGTTAGGGTATTGAAATTAAATCGCAGGCCATCTGGAATGTATTCGGGTTTCCCTCAGGATTGTTAATATAGCTGAGTGTGTTATTGTTTCTCGAACCAGATAAACGAACGAACGAACCAGTTCGCATTTTCGTGCCCCGATTGTTTTTACCACGTAACATAACCTGTGTTGGAACACTGTGCTCATTGAAGCTGGCCCGCCAGTCATACCTGGTTGGCTGAAGAACCTGTCTACCAAGAAGAGCCTAGGGTGCACCCGGGCCTTGCAGAGAGACAGGAGGTTGACGGGACCGAAGCACAGACCAGGTTAGATCGACCCCAATTAACTTCAGCTCGGTGAACCGCCGACGTTCACACTTCTTGGCAACTGATCGTTACGCTACCTCGTAGCTGATGGGCCCCTACGAGGTCATTAGGTGCTGAGAAGCCTGAACAATCCACAATACTATTTTTTGTGAAGGTAACATCCCCACAAGACGTACACATCACGCGAACATTTTCATAATTTATGAAGGTAGCATCCCCACAAGATGCACACATCAAGACATTATGATTTTTAATCTTGTTGAAGTATTTACTGTAACGATTTGACGTCTCAGGCTCGTCGTCCATGTCGATGTACTCAACAGGGGGCTCCAGGTCGTCTACGTCCGGGCGGGTCGGCGGCGGCGGCGGCGGCGGCGCCCGTGAGGCGTGACCGTGACCTTCACTATCCGACGACGATTGCCTAGTACGGGAACGGCGCGAACGTTTCTTACGTTTTTCCAACTTCTTTTCTAATTTTCGCACTTTTTTACGAAGATAATCACTATCTTCATCACTGTGACTGCGTTTAGGCATGTTTTTAGTATGATTGATGAACTATTCCAAAACACAAATTTAGCACACGAAATATTTGGTGAACGGCGGAGCACTAGAACGCGAATGATCCTTTGGGTGATTGGGTGCGTGGGGCTAGCAACAAGGCACACTCGATAAAAAGTTTTTTTCGGTTTACCCTATATATTTTAACTATAGTGGATGAATGGCAGACACTACGTGCTACTACAAGTATATCTCTAATCTCAAAGGACAAAGCCTGTAACATAATAATTGATGACGCATTAAATTTACGAATTTAAATTCACTAAAATAAAACCAGTGGCACAAACGCAAAACAAACTTTAAATTAAAAGCCTCGTACCTAAGCTATCAATGAAAATGAAAATGAAAATCTTTATTTCACACAACTATTTACATGATATAAGTTGCACAAGTCCCACACTAGGTCTCCCTGTGTCGTGGGTACTCGGCTCAACCGTAAATAATATACATTACTTGCACAAAATAAAGAGGAATATTTAATAATCTGAACCCAACTTAGGTAAGACAGGTGAATTTTACAGTGTGGTGGACAATTGATCAGTAAGATTTAATTATTTAATTATAACAAAACACATGCTGTGAAATAAAATGGCAGATACTATTTCCTATGCAGATAAAGTTTAAGTATATATTTAAAATATAATTTTAATATTAATATATATATATATATATATCAGGCAGTACTATCTGAAACTACAGGTACAATAAAACACCATTTAATAACAATCAGGTAGTCCTGGTTAATCGATCTATGAGTTCCTCAGTACCATCATAATCAACAGCTTAAGCCACCGTTGGAGTGCTTTTTTGAATCTGTATGTGTTTAGTTGCTTAAGGGTTCCGTCTGACTTCAACAATAAGGTATATAACCTGGGAGCGATAGCACTGTAATGCCTACTAGCGAATAGGTTTCGGCAGAAGCGTGTATTTGGGCATCGCGCATTTCTTTTGTTGGTAACGGGGACAAAGGATACGACCCTATTGTGGTATCGTAGAAGTGATTGGGAGACGAACATCTTTCTAACTGAGTTGACCTTAGCTTGCTCGTATACTAAGGCAGTTGGAGATTTATAAGGCATTGACATCATTACCTTAAGTACCGAACGCTGTGCTCGTTCAAGCTTGAGCATGTGTGATTTAGCGGCGTCTCCCCAAGCACAAATACAGTAGCCCAAAATACATTGGCAAAGTGTCTTATAAGTTTCTACAGTACGTAAGTTCCGAAATATATATATCAGCTTACGTACCCTTGCCGTGGTAGCTGTTATATGTGGTTCCCATCTTAGATGCTCGTCTATGATAACGCCCAAATACTTGACAGAGCCCGCCCTATCCAGGAGTGGACAAGTGCATGTCGTGTACCTGCTTCCATCCGTGTCACGGTTACACTGAAATGCATGAATAGTTATTTTGAAGTCATCTTTGGGGCCGTTCACCTTTGTCATACTGTTTTTCTTTTTGTTTGTCTTTGCATTGGTACTTAGTTTTTGCGTGTTTAATGTAAGCAGGTTATCTTCAAGCCACGAAGTTATTCTGCCTAATCCGTCCTCAACTAAATGCCTAACGGCACTTTACGTATTTTCATGGAATAGGACTACTGTATCATCCGCGAACATCAGTAGGTCGGCCCCTTTAATATTGATAGTGCACAGGCTATTATTCTTTATTCTTTATTCTTTATTGCACAGAAATCTTAATAGTAAGGTAACAAAACATTTTATGAGCAAAGGCGAGCTTATCTCTAAAGAGAGATTTCTACCAGTAAACCTAGGCAGGACAGGAAAAATTGTGCAACAGGAGAGTCCTAGTGCGCAATAAAACTATACACATCTAATTGTTTACAACTAAAACATAATAAATGATATAATAAAAAAAATGAATGAATGAAAATAAAATAAATGATGTAATAAATGATTTACACTAAATAAAATACAAAAGCAAAAAAATAAAATATATATCAAACATATACTATTTATATATACATATATAAAAGTACCTATCACGAAAGAGAAAGGAAATGCTCTTTCAATCTTGTCTTAAAAGTGAAAATTGAGGGACTATCTCTAATAGCGCAGGGAAGTGCGTTCCACAGTCGGATCGCCGTTAACCTAAACGAGTGTTTGTAAGCGGCAGTGTTATGCCGAGGAGTAGAAAGAAGAGACATCGTGTGGGATCTCCGGTTGCTATGCCTGGAGGAAATAAACTCGAAACGTTCTCGAAGATATGAGGGGTAGCGGGGATTTCGCAAAATGTTGAACAGATAGGAGAGAACGTGCATATCACGACGAAATCGGATCGGAAGCCACCCCAACTCCTTGCGATACTGTGAGACATGGTCATACTTGCGCAGCCCGAAGACAAACCGAATCCCGAGGTTTTGAAGTCGTTCGAGTTTGTTCAGTTATCTTCGTTCGCACCGATCCAGCAAACATCCGCATAGTCGATTAAAGGTAGTAGGAGGGACTGGGTAAGGGTGATTTTAGTCTACTGCGGCAGGAAGTGCTGCAATCTCCATAGGGAGTGAAAAAACGCAAAGACTCGTCTGCTGACCTCACAAACATGGGGCGACCAGGACAACAATTTATCAAATACAACCCCAAGATTCTTGGCCTTCTCGCTGTATGAAATTATGTTACCATCATACACTATAGGGTCGACGGGCATTTTCTGAACTAGGTTATGAGAGTGACGAGTACCCAAAATCATGGCCTGCGATTTGCCCGGGTTGACAAGCAGACCATATGAGGTAGCCCATTTCCTGATGTTATCGAGATCAGCGTTCAACGCCTCTACTGTCAGATTCACATCACACGGAGAGAAGTGCCGATATATTTGAAGGTCATCTGCAAACAGATGATAAGAAGAGGTAAGAACGTCAGAGATGGAGTTAATGAATACCGAGAAGAGGAGAGGAGAAAGGATGCCTCCCTGCGGAAAACCTGCGGAGAGATCACACCAGTCCGTTGAGATCTCCTCAGACTTAATGCGTTGCTGGCGCGTGTTTGAAAATAAAAAGATTCTCATCGGTCGGATCCCTCTTATATCTAGACTTGGCACGGTTTCTCTTAGCCATCAGACCCTTAATGGTGTCAGTAAGCCATGGTGCAGGAAGATGCTTAACTCTAACCCTCTTGACCGGAGCATGCTTATCAAACAAGCTCAGGACAATAGAGTTGAAGATCCTTACTTTGTCATCAATGGTCTCACTACCGTAGACAGGCGACCAGTCGACAGAAGAGGCGTCTGAATTAAGGAGGATATCCATGCCCTTGAAGCTACGAATGTCAAGGAATTTAGCTGCACGCTTGGGAGGCTTTATCTTATAAGAGAGGTAAATAAGATTGTGATAGGAGAAAGGGGCGTTAAGTTGGCCATGCGCAGCAACCTTAGACATGTCAGAAGTAATCATAAGATCTAGAAGAGAGGGGGTGCAGTGTGGTTGAAAGTGAGTAGCCTCTAGAGGAAGGATATGCATGTTAAATGAACTTACAAGAGAATTCAGCTTCGCTGAGCGACCGTTATTCTTGAGAAGGCAAGTGTTGAAGTCGCCGAGAATTAGGGTGTCGCTATAAAGAGGAAGTCACTGAGAAGGGTTTCAAAAGAGTTAAAATAGTCGATTCGAAGAGAGGGGCTATAATAGACACCCAGGAGGACTTTGTTGTGACGCAAGAATATCTCTAGGAACAGGCGTTCAGCAGAACCAGAGTACCGGCTTGGCGACTGGCTGATGACTTTGCATGGTATGTCAGAACGAAGGTAGATAGCAACACCGCCATCAGCCTTACCTATCCTGTCGTTCCGGTAGAGACTGAACCCTGGGAGAGCATACATGGCAGAAGAAAGAGACGGCTTGAGAAAAGATTCCGAAACAAGAATGCCATGTATGTTCAGATCACTAAAAACTACAAGAAGGTCAGCATAGCTGGTATGAATGTTTTGTGCATTAATATGAACAACGATGAAGTTCGCACCAAGGTTTGAAAACACCCGTTTCAAGTTATATGACAGCGAATCATCCGCTGTTGACCCAACACTTCCCGCGCTAACAGAAATATCGTTATCACAAGATGAGAAGAAACTATTACTAAAGTTGTAGGTATCCATAGTCTAAAATAAATATACTCATACAATGAATACAAATATATATAATAAAAAACCTAATAATACATCGATATTACCCTAAAAAAATAATCAAATAATTGAGGAAGAATAATACACATAAATAGATTAATTTCACGAAAACGGGACACATTGTGGAACAATCACTAATACACAGAGCATTATAGGTAATATGGAACACTAACATTATTTTTATAGAGAATTAACGAATTTACATTAATTTATAAGGAACACGCCCTGCGTACCGTCCGACAATACAGCAACAACAGCTCAACGTTGGATGAACGATGGGGCAGTGTTGGAAAAGAAGCATGACACAATGACAAACATGATATTGATTGAATGTTGACTTCAGACAAGCATGAAACAGAAACCGAAAAATAAATACAAACATTATTGAAGGTGAACAAAAATAAATGAATAAAATAAACTACCTTGTTGGGAAAATGAGTATTACCCGTCCAAATTGTGATAGCGAGTACGGAAAAGATGTTTATTTCTTGGCTTTAGTCGGACCAGCGCACCTGATTTGACGCTTGGCAGTGCCGGGCGCCGAAGAGGCAGCCACTGGACCTGAAGCAACCCCAGCCGAATTTGGAGCAGATATCTTAGCAGGTTCCGACTGCCCAACAGAAGGAGGGAACTTGCTGGTGTGAACCAGAAGCTCCGACATACGCTCCACCTTCTGTCTGGATTTGTCAGGAAGCAGCAAGACGATCCTGCCCTCTGTGGTCCAGCAATTCTGCACACCAAAGTGCTTCCTGGCAGCCATAAACACCTCATGCCTCGACTTTGTTAAAAACTCGGTTACTGTGACTCTGGATCCCTTCAATGCAGTCTTGCCTTTCCAAGCCTCTGAGCGAGCACTAAAGGTCGAGAACCTCACCAGCAACGGACGGGGATGCGACGGCTTCTTCGTGGATCCTACTATGCACTAAACTGATGTTGGACACACACTCCGGGGACAACTTCATTTGGTCGGACAATACTGCGCGCCCAATGTCAACGGAGTCCTCATTCTCCACTTCAGGAACACCATGGAGAAGAAGCACCTTCCGTCTGGATGCCATCTCGAGACGGTCCTGGCCAGCAAGCAACAACTCCATCTGTGCGCGCAGCAAGTCAAGGCAGTTCCAAGTGAATGCCTTAAATTCCATAAACTCGCTGGCGATGGTGTTGAGATCGGGTGGGCTGCTGGACGAAGGTCCTTCTCATATTGTGACAACCTGGAGTTGAAAGTGTTCACTATCTTCTCCATATTGTTGTTCAGTTTAGTGTAGAGCTCCATTATTATATGAATCCCAGGTATTTATATGGAAAATGTGATTTGCCCAGTGATGTTAGTGGTCCAGGCCTAGATTTATAATAAAATTACTGACATAAAACTTTTATTTTAATTGAAATTAATTTAAAATAGATAGACAGACTTTTTTAATATTGCTTGCTAGGCTACCCTCCAAAAAAGGTATTAATATATAGAAGAAAGAGTGTCGGTCCCAATGTACTTCCTTGCGGAACTCCATAGGTACAAGTAGCAATTCTACTAGAATACTCCCTGATTTTGACACTTTGGCATCTGCCAATCAAATAGCTCTTGAACCAAGCCAGGGGTACCCATCTGATACCTAAGTTTTCAGGCCGCGTAAGAGGTATTGGCACGGACACTGTATCAAACGCCTTCTGTAAATCAAGAAACACGCCCACACACTTTTGCCCTTTATCTAGAAATCTAGTTATGAGGGTTGTTAACTTTATGAGTGCGTCTTCAGTTGAACGATGTTCTCTGAATCCGAACTGATTGTCTGCGATTAGATGTTGTCCCTTGGGGTATTGTACAAGTCTTTTATTTACAAATTTCTCTTTAGATAATGCTGATAGGAGCGAGATTGGCTTGTAGTTTGTAGAAGGTTTTTTTCTCCTGCCTTAAAAATGGGGCAAGCGAGCGCTGTCTTGAATGAACAAAACTTAAATTACAGAGAAATGCCAGAGGGTCTGAAAGTAAGTCACAGTTTAATTTTAAGAGTTTAGTAGTAATGTCCCAGCCGGCAGCACTATCAGTTTTAAGCTTCAATATCATATTTCGAACTTCCTTTGGTTCTGTTGGTGATAGAGAAAAGGAGTTAACTGGCGCGTTGTTGGGCTTCGCCAATGTACATAGTTCAAGGTCAGTTGTCCCTAATTTATTCAAAGTTAGATTAGCAAGGTTTTCGCCCACTGTGGTGAAGTAGTTATTTATAACGTTAAGTGATTCCTGGGGGGTTTTCTTAACATTTAAGAGTTCAAATGGAGGTGTTTTTGTTTTACTCAAGTTGCAAATTTCTTTTATTATCTTCCACGTATTTTTTGTATTACCTGATGACTTGTTTAGTTGCGCTTCATAGTATTTCTTTTTAGTAATTTTTAATATTTTATTGCATGTGTTTCTGTAATTAATATATTCCAACCGTAATAGTGAATTATCGCTATCTTTTTTACATTTCTTATGTAGATAATCTCTGTTTCTCATAGATTTGACTAATCCCACCGTTATCCGTGGTTTGAGAGGCCTTCTTTTGCTGGGCACTTTTTTGATGCGTGTGTTTTTATTTAATATATCCTGTAAGCGAGCGTCTTCACTTTTGTAGAATGCATTCCACAATTCTTCACTAAGAAATTTTCTAAGACAGTCCGTGTTCGTCGTAACTTTAGTGTATACTGGTGTTTTTTTGGTCACATTTGTTTTGTGATGTGATGTGTAGAAGAATAGGAGAATGATCCGTAAGCTCTTCATATACAAGTGTGTGGCATTTGTGTTGTGACCTTATCATAAAGTGATCAAGACATGTACTTTGTCTTGTTGGGCGATCTATACCCTGACTAAGTCCATGGGTATCTAGGAGGCTAATATAATTATAGGCTGTTTCAGGTCCTGTGTGAGGTCCATCATTCCGTTAGTACAATAATATCGATTGTTACATCAATGCTGGATATAAACACCAAAAATCTATCCAAGTTGCATTCAATACTTCTTATATTTACAGTAATTATAGTTAGGGTATTTTCCTTACCATGGTAGTAGTTTCAAAGTGTTGAGATTTCAGCGGGATTATTTGCAAAACTACAGGTTATATTATAGGTGTTTTCGACGTCAGAAGCCACATAAGAACTACAGTTGAATTTTATTGTCATTTTGGTTGATGGGTTTTATGAGGGTCTCATAGATTGGGTGTTTATACAAAATATACAATGAAAATAAATACAGCTCGATCAAGCATAGAAAGTTTACCCCAAAACTTTTAGATATACCATTTAAATCAAAATTAAAACTAAGAGTACTGTTGACCACATTAAATCCTGACACATAAATCCACATGAAAAGAGAAAATAAACAAATAGAAGCATATACAATTTGAGGCTTAAAAAAGAGTGTGCTTTAAACCACACAACTGTAGTAAAACTTCTTTAACTCTTATGATTCAAAAATACATCTCCTGCACTGTGTCTGGCTATGAGAGGAAGAAAGAAAGAAAATGTGAGCGCGCACCTCTCGTTCGCCTCGCCCGATCACACTTTTCGTAACGCTCTCGTCACACATTCGCCAGCTTACTCCCCAATTCAAGCGTGCGTAAAGAAGTTTTACTTCAAAAACAACCGGCTCAAACACGAGGTTATTCGATAATGGCCTTATAAGTACGGCTAGTCACTTATTAATTTTGGACTTCATGTCATTGATATCGGCTTCGTTACGTATCATATGGAACGGGTCCTCCTCCTGCTTCCGGAGATAAACATGTCCATTTGTTGTCCATAGATATCTGAATCCAGCCGTTTTTTTTAAGTCTCGCGTAAGGAATAGTACGTGTTTAGTCTTCGCCGTCAGGTGTTCGGTGGCGAAGAGTTCTTGTTTTGACCGTAAGAATTTAGCTGGTGACATTTCGGTCATCAATTTTACAATTAATGACCGAAATGTCACCAGCTAAATTCTTACGGTCTTCCTCCAAATTACTAATTTTGCTTTCAATAGTTTTGATGTCCTCTGTTATAGTGTTCATTGCCCTTTCTATTTCTAAGCTGGTTGACTGGATGGCTGTGTTTTGCGCTTTTACGTCCTTTATGTGAGCTTCTAGCTTATCCAGTCTATTGTTCTGTGAGGTTACAAAACTGTTCAGCACAGCCATGAGATTCCAATTTCCAAATTCCAAATGTCTTTATTACTGTAGATATTTACATATATTTAGCAATCGTCATTTTTTGCCACTTCTCTACTGTTCAGGCTTCTCAGCACCTAATGACCTCGTAGGGGCCCATCAGCTACGAGGTAGCGTGACGATCAGGTGCCAAGAAGTGATGAACGATTCACCGAGCTAAAGTTATGTGGGGTAGATCTAACCTGGTCTGTGCTTCGGTCCCGTCAACCTCCTGTCTCTCTGCAAGGCCCGGGCGCGCCCTAGGCTCTTCTTGGTAGACAGCTTCTTCAGCCAACCAGGTATGACTGGCGGGCCAGCGTCAATGAGCACAGTGGTCCAACACAGGTTATGTTTCTACGTGGTAAATACGAATCGGGCACGAAAATCCGAACTTTATCTGGTTCGAGAGACAACGGCACACTCAGCTATATTAATAATCCTGAGGGAATCCCGAATACATTCCAGATGCCCTTTGATTTAATTTCAACAACCTAATCAACACGCGTTTTCATTGCGAGGTTTCTCCTTTTTTTTTTGTCAGTTGTCAAAACTGCCAGATTGACAGCTAACGTCAAATTAAAATGACCGCTCAGAAACCATCGATCGAATATCGATTTGGAATCGAACAATCACCCGCCCGGACAGCCACCCACCTGTCCCCTAATCTACGGGCAGCCGAAACAACGTTGCTACCGCTCGTTTTAGAACCGAGCCTCCTACTAGAACCTCTGCAGACCGGGGGGTCCCGTCCTTGCCAGGGAACAAGTTAACAATGCGCCCCCTGCGCCAACGTAGTGGCGGTAGGTTAGCATCCTTAACCAGAACGAGGTCACCAACACTAGGGGGGCTAGTTTTGTCAGTCCACTTAAGGCGCTGTTGTAAGATATGCAGATACTCGAGCGACCAACGCTTCCAGAAATTCTGAGTAAACTGCTGCAACATCTGATACCTTGACAACCGATACAATTTCACTCCCTCGAAGGGGTGCTCGGGCAACGCGTTAAGTGTCTGTCCTATCAAGAAATGGCCTGGGGTCAGAGCCTCCAGGTCATTTGGATCCGAGCTGAGCGGACACAACGGTCGCGAATTGAGAACGGCCTCGATCTTACAAAACATTGTCGCGAGCTCCTCAAAAGTCAGCGCGTTCTGACCTACTATACGCCCTAAGTGCGTCTTAGCTGACTTAACTACGGCCTCAAAAATCCCACCCCAGTGGGAGCAAATCGGTGGGCTGAAGGTCCACTGTATACCCCGACGGGAGGGGGCCGTTCCAATATCCACTTTATTTACATTCAAAAAGTTGACTATCTCTCGTAAGTATCGTTCCACACCTATGAAGTTAGTGCCGTTATCAGAGCGGATCAAAGTTGGAAGTCCCCTTCGAGAAACAAACCTATCCAAACAAGCAATGAAAGCCTCTGTAGAGAGATCAGCAACGAGCTCGAGATGTACCGCCTTGGTGGATAAACAAACAAACACACATAGGTACGCCTTGTATTGCTTAGCGGTACGCAATCGTAAACTCTTCACCATAAACGGTCCTGCAAAATCCGTACCAACACCTGAAAACGGTCTGACCTCATTCACACGATCAGGGGGCAAGTCCCCCATGAGAGGTTGCATCGTGGCAGCCTTAACTCGATAACAAGGCATGCACCGAAACACGATGTTCCGTATGGCACGGCGGGCAGATAAGATCCAAAACTCCCGCTGGAGCGTGGCCAACAACGCGTTACAGCCGGCATGCGCGTTTTTGATATGACGATCAGTCACCAGCAATTCAACTAACTGTCCCCCCTTGGGGAGCAGAAGTGCGTGACGAGCCGAATACGACATATTCGCATTGCGCAATCTTCCTCCTACCCGAAGTAACCCGGTCAAATCAACAAAGGGGTTGAGACGCGCGACGGCTCCCTTCAATTTCAAACGTCCACTTCGTATAATCTCCAATTCTGCCCCAAACTTCGAGGACTGTACCAACCGGACCAAATTCAACAGCGACTCATTTCGCTCTGCCGGAGTCAGAATAGGGTTCAACGTTCGCTGATCGCGAGGAGTACGACAATTTCGAGCGAATCTCCTAATCCAAGTGGACACGTTTATCAACTTGTCAAGTGAGCTATACCGGTCCAGCAGAAACCCGGCGTGAGGGTCCTCAGCCTTCTGGGTAACATGCAAGGCCGCTCTGGGGCCATGATCCGAAGATACTACTACATGGCTGTGGGGCCAGTCCGATTCTCTCTTGGCAAGCCAGGGTGGTGCCCACCACAAATGGTGTCTAACGAGTTCAGGAGCCTGACATCCCCTGGATGCACAATCAGACGGGTTCAATTCTCCTGGTACATGTCTCCAGGTCAGTGGGACCTCAGACGACACAATCTGGGAGACACGGTTCGCAACAAAAACCTCTAAGTTATGGACCGAAGCCTTCAGCCAGCACAAAACAATCTGGCTGTCCGTCCAAGCGTACACCGTATCCTCCAAAACCACTGACCCACGCAACACTGTTAGAGTGTGATTCAAAAGTTTGGTCAAAAGAGCAGCCCCGGACAGTTCCAGTTTTGGAATCGTCATCCTTGTCCGAATAGGCGCTACCTTGCTTTTTGCCAAAACCAAACACACATCGACCTCCCCGGTGGAGGTGACGGTTCGCAAATAAACCGCTGCCGCAAACCCTAGTTCAGAGGCATCACAAAACCCGTGAAGGGTTGCCCTGTAATCCCCAGCAGGGACCAATTTCCTCGGCAGCGATACATTATTTATGTCCAACAAACAAATCACCTGAGAGGTGGGTGTCCCAGGTCAACTGGGCCGCCCATAGCCTTTGCATAAAACATTTGAGAGCAAAGGTGACTGGAGAAATCCATCCATTCGGGTCGAACGTTCTCGCAATCTTTGACAGTACTGACCGCTTCGTCCAAGCCTTCGGTGTTTCTAAAACCACCCGATAGGTAAACTCATCATGGACGGGCCGGTACTGAATTCCAAGCACTGACAACATGTTAGGGTTGTCAGGATTCTCAAAAACGTGCGGGTCTTGTTGAAACTCATCTGGGAGACCAGCCATCAACTCAGGGGAGTTGGACATCCACTTGCGTAGTTCATAGCCGCCTCGTTCCAGCAATTGAATGAGCTCGTCACGTCGGTCCAGAGCTTCCTCTACACTGGCTGCCCCTGTGCAGACGTCATCGACGTACAAATCTTGCTCCAGGATAGCGGCGGCTCTAGGATAGCTGACACGGTCACGCGACGCCAACTCCCGCAGGGTACGCATCGCCATATACGGGCTAGACCGTAACCCATACGTGTTCGTGTTTAACTCATAGAACTTGACTGGCTCGGCCGTGGACTCACGCCAAAGTATCAACTGATACCTTTTGTCAGCCGGATGAATAACCGTTTGCCTAAACATCATCCGAATGTCTGCGACAAATACAATCTAGTGTCTCCGAAAGCTCGTGAGAATATCCGAAATATCACGACTCAACTTGGGTCCCGAATGTAGACACTGATTCAGGGACATCCCGTTCGAGGTAGGTTCTGACCCATCAAAAACAACTCGAATCTTGCCGGTAGGGGTTCGCAGGACGGCATGGTGTGGAAGGAAACAATGTTCCTCAGATCTCCAGTCCACACCCGATACCGACATGTGTCCTAACGACTCATACTCCCTCATGAAATCGACGTATTTTTGTTTAAATACGGCGTCCCTTGACATCCTACGCTCCATCGACATCACTCTCGTCTCAGCCATCTTCCTAGATTCTCCTAGAGGCGGTCGATCGGCCCTGAAAGGCAGTCGAGTTACAAAACGACCAGAACGAAGGCGAACCAGTACTATTCTGGTAAAACAACTCGCACTCTTCTTCGTCTGCGTCGACTCGACGAACGGTGGGAGGTTCCTCTATCTCCCAGAAACGTTGGATAGCGTCTGACAACGCTGAGCCAATAAGTATGCCATCTGACTCGGCAGGCCTAACCATTGGCAATGCCGGACCCATGATCACGTGACCAAACTTAGTATCCACAGCAATCAACCCGTCCGGCTGAAGAACTCGCCGATCCGACAACAGAAACCTACCCAGAACGTCTGCTCCCAGTAGCAGGTCGACCGGGGCTGGAGTGTCAAAATCGGGATCCGCCAACTTGAGTCCTGATGTCAGGAATCGAACGGCCGGATTCAACTTCACCAAGGGGTGTCTGCCCATGACATGCGTCATTACTAAAGCTTGCACGGATGTTTTTGTCAAAATGTCATAACGTGGAGAGAACGTGATCACCGATTGACCAACTACATTCGTAACCGTAACATTCCCCACGCCCCGTATTGATTTATTATACCTATTTACCTTGAGGCCCAACCATTTTGCTAAATCATTCGATACAATGCAGCCCTGAGCTCCAGAATCTAATAGGGCGCGAACGTATGTTGGGTTGCCCGCCAAATCCCAAACAAGCACAGAGGCGATCGGTAACACCACCGTCTCCGGTTGGGGGGCAACAAATTGTTGGGCCGCAAATTCCTAGCGAGGGCCCCCGGGGCGCCAATTTGCCTGTAACCGATCAGGTAGGCAGCTATACACCAGAGGGTCCCATTGTACAAATGGCCCACGCGCCGGTTCCATTGCCACCCTACGACGCCCCCCGAAGGGGGGTGGGCGTGAATTCAACCGTGGCCGCTCCATGAGCGGGGGGGACATCACATGCGACCGACGAGGACGAGGCGACGAGCGGGGCGACAACTGAGGCGGCGTCCGAACCGCACCCGCATAGCTCGAAGGTGTCCCATGCCACCCACCCGTTACGGCCTGCTCAACACACCCAATGTCCCGCTGAGTCGGATGCTGAGTCGCAACCGAAAACTCAGGGCCCCCCATGTGATGACCCTGAGTGCGGCCCTGCACCCCTGGGTGGCCGCGTGCTTGTGGCCCCATTGCCCGCTGAGTCGGATGCTGAGTCGCAACCGAAAACTCAGGGCCCCCCATGTGATGACCCTGAGTGCGGCCCTGCACCCTAGAACTGCCATGTGCACGTGGGGACATTGGCCCCTGAGTTGCGCTCCGAGTCGCAAACGAATTCTCAGGGCCCCTTGCCGTGTCACCCTGGGTACGGCCCTGTGGTGGCTGTTGGCCGGACCGGTTCATGCACAACAGATTGTTGTGGGCCCCACCACAATATCCGCACATTTGTGTGCGCGTGCAGTCCCTAGCCATGTGTGGCCCGAGGCACAGGAAACACCAGCCCCGCTGCTTGGCCATCTGGCGCCGTCCCTGAACCCTAAGTTCCCCGAACTTATTGCAATTGGCCACAGCATGGCCAATCTGCCTACAACATGGGCAAGTCTCACTATGTGGGGTCAATGCACTCACAGTCCCATATGACTGCCGGTTGGTGCGGTCCTTCCTCGTCGGAGGGCCCCTACTCACAGCGCTCCCGGCAGCTCTCTGTGGCTCCGAAGGATGGGTGACCGTCAACCCCAAATTCTCTGCCCGTCGAGACTCCTCTTCCAAAAATCCGACCAAGTCGGAGAAGGCGGGCAGGTCCTCGGCCGACCTCCCGTGAGACTGTTCGAAACGAGTCTGCACGTCAGCGGGTAGGCGGGAAAGTACAATGTACAACAGTAAGTACGACCATTCACCAACCGGAAGTCCAAGGTTCTCTAGAGCCTTGGTGACGGACAACAATGGGTTCAAAACCTCCGTCTGTATGGCCCCGACCTTGTTCACAACCGGGATGCTAAACAAACGGTTCAGTTGGGCATCGGCCAACCTCCGTTTGTTGTGGTAACGTCTGACCAACAATTGCCTGGCCGTCTCATAGTTGCCCTCCGTAACTGTCAAATGAGCGACCAGCTCCCTAGGCTCACCCCTCAATGCTGCCACCAGCTGAGCCATCTTGACAGAATTGGTAATGTCCGATCGCAAGTGCACCAAACTGTCGAACAGATTGATGAAGCTCATCCATTCACCGGACACGCCGTCAAAGGTAGGCATAGTTATCGCGGGTAACCTGGTCCCCGATCCCTGATGCGGCAGAGGTGCTTCAATGTCACCACCATGGCTGGACTCGCGCTGTCTACGTATGTCCGCAGCCTTCTGCGTGATAGCAGCTGCCATCTCCATACATTGGTCGACATCCCCTATCAACCGTGACAGCCTGTCAGGTGCACAACCATCAACTGATTCCGCCTGCGCGGACAATTCGAGCACCCTATTGTAACGTTCCTTAACGTCCATATACCGCTCCAATACCACATCATGCCTATCTAAACGGTCTATCAGACCGTGTGCGGAGGAAAACCATCTGAGTTCCTTAGAAACACCCTTCTGGATTTCAGATAACGACATGATCGGAACGATATTTACTCACAATTTGCAGTAACTCAATTTTATTGGACCCTTCAGTTTATAACCCAAACGAGGGAACCCTAAACTATAACTTAAATAATGTTGTTTTCCTTAAACAATAGGAAACGAGTTTTATATCTATATAAATTATGCTACACTTCAAATATTCTAATCCTGTAAATAACAAGTTTGTTTCCCTTTATTATTATAACACACACAGATAATAGTCAATATTAGTTCAAGTTATAAATTGCTATACACTTGCTGCACAATAAACTGAAAACAATGTAATAGCCTTCTATCAATAGATGTAACTACCTATGTTAACCAAAACATTCATTCAATACCATTACTAGACCACTAATAGATTGACTAACTAGTAATTCAATGCAAATTTCAATTCACCTACAATGTACCTAATACAATGCGTACCTAAGTTGAGTACCTACTATTCTGAGTCACATCTCAGTACAACTGGTCATCTAGGGAAAACTGTAATATCTGTCTGTCTACTACCAGCAATAGACTTATAGCTTACAAATACTACCAATCTATGTGGATATAGGAACAAACAAGTTACCTAACCGCCTAGATACCTACAGATTGATAGTCCCAAGTCGTGCTTTCCTGAAGCCCTTGACGGCTGCAAATCTCAGGAAACCACGCTCTGCTGCCAAAGTGTTCAGGCTTCTCAGCACCTAATGACATCGTAGGGGCCCATCAGCTACGAGGTAGCGTGACGATCAGGTGCCAAGAAGTGATGAACGTCGGCGATTCACCGAGCTAAAGTTATGTGGGGTAGATCTAACCTGGTCTGTGCTTCGGTCCCGTCAACCTCCTGTCTCTCTGCAAGGCCCGGGCGCGCCCTAGGCTTTTCTTGGTAGACAGGTTCTTCAGCCAACCAGGTATGACTGGCGGGCCAGCGTCAATGAGCACAGTGGTCCAACACAGGTTATGTTTCTACGTGGTAAATACGAATCGGGCACGAAAATCCGAACTTTATCTGGTTCGAGAGACAACGGCACACTCAGCTATATTAATAATCCTGAGGGAATCCCGAATACATTCCAGATGCCCTTTGATTTAATTTCACCAACCTAATCAACACGCGTTTTCATTGCGAGGTTTCTCCTTTTTTTTTTTTGTCAGTTGTCAAAACTGCCAGATTGACAGCTAACGTCAAATTAAAATGACCGTTCAGAGACCATCGATCGAATATCGATTTGGAATCGAACATCTACATTGGACCATTGTGGGAGAAGGAGGGCGTAGAAACTTCCACAGATTGATTTTTAGATCTCTTTTAAAAATTGCTTATGCTTAACTAATACAAAATATAACATTTAGTCATTATCATAATTAATAAGCAGGAATAAATAATTACAAAATTATTAACAGCAAGGTCTGTGTTGAGCCATATTAACCCCATACAGTCCCATTATTTAAGTAATCTTGAACATTGTAATATCCCTTTTTCGACAAAGTCGCTTTAACATGGTTTTTAAATTGCTCAAATGGCAATTTCAAGATCTCCAGAGGTATCTTGTTGTAGTAGAGAATGCACTGACCCTTGAAAGAATTGCTAACCTTCGCGAGTCTAAACTGGGGCGCAAGTAGTCTGTGATTATTTCTTAGGTTAACATTATAGCTATCGCGAAGTTTGGGAAATTTTGTAAGGTTCTTGCGTACACATATTTATTTTCGAAAATAAATTGACTAGCTACAATTAGTATGCCAATTTCTTTAAAAAGCTCTCTTAAGGAGTCTGTGCGTTTTAAATTATAAATTGCTCGAATAGCTCTTTTCTGTAAAATAAACATAGTTTGAATATCCGCTGCTTTCCCCCACAACAAGATACCATAGGACATGACACTATGAAAGTAACTAAAATATACTAGCCTAGATGTAGCCACATCCGTGTTTTGTCTGATGTTCCTAACAGCTTAAGCCGCAGAACTTAATTTACCAGCCAATTTTTCTATGTGGGGTCCCCACTGCAATTTGTTATCAATGGTTATTCCAAGAAACTTCGTGTCATTTACTAATTCTAACGTATTGCTGTCCAACACTAAACTGGTCCCAACTTGCCTGACATTTGGAAGTGAGACTTCAATACATTTGGTTTTACCAGCATTTAACAATAAATTGTTAACTGTGAACTAATTCAAGGTTAAAGATAATACTCTATTGACATCATCAAAATCTTCTTTTTGTCTTTCAATTTTGAAGACCAGTGAAGTATCATCAGCAAACAACACTATGTTAATAAATTTCTCCACCATAAAAGGCAGATCGTTGATATATAACATAAGAATAAGAAAGGGCCTAATATGGAACCTTGTGGAACGCCAATTTTTACCCCCGATCCATCAGATTTAACGCTGTTGACTTCTGCCTTTTGAATTATATTACTTAGGTATGATCTTAGTAGATCCAACGCTCTATTTCTAACTCCGTAATGATTTAATTTCATTAGTAGCGTGTCATGATCAACACAATCAAATGCCTTCAACAGATCGCAAAAAACACCGATAGCATCCTGTGCGGCTTCCCATGCAGAATAAATATGAGATATAAGGGTAATACCTGCATCCGTAGTCGATTTACCCCTAGTGAAACCGTATTGCTTGGCGTGGAGTTGTTTTGTACGGTTGAAGTGTGAGAGCATTTGATGGAGTATAATCTTTTCAAAAAATTACTTAGTGCTGGAAGAACAGATATTGGTCTGAAATTAGACGGATCACACTTGTACAGAGGTATAAATTTACTGTGTTTCATGAGGTCTGGGAAAGCTCCATCATCAACACTTTTATTAGTAATCTATATGTTTTGACAATATCCCGGGGATATACATATTAAAATTTAAAATCTACATTACTGATGCTAGTGCTGTTTTTTAACAAAGCCTCTGCTTCATATTTAGATGAATTTAGACGCTCTGTTGTGAGTAAGGGTGCATTGATGAAGAATGTTTCAAAGGCTCAAGCTACCTCAGCGTTGGATTTAACAACATCATCACCTATCTTTAAGCAGAAATCATTATCCCTTGGTATAACTTTGCCAGTTTCACGGTTTATGATTTGCCAAACATTTTTCATTCTATTATTTAAATTTTGTATTTTTCTATTAATGTCTAAAGTTTTTGCAATTCTACAAACCAACTTGAAAGTTTTGGTATATTTTTTAACATAGTCATGAAATTTAATATCAAAGTTATAGGTTTTTTGTTCATAAAGGTCATACAAGGTAGCTCTACTTTTACGAATTCCAAATGTTGCCCAGTCATCAAATTTAGATTTACCGTTGTTGGCACTGACTTTATTCAATTTAAAAACTGTATTGAATTATGTTTGAATAATGTTGAAGAAGTCAGAATAGATTTTGTTCGGGTTCTGTTCATCAAAATCCGGTACTGGCAAACCCATATCTAAGTTTTCCATATACATCTCTAGTCTATGGGATGTAATAGGCCTATAAAATGATGGATCAGTCTTATTTTTACTAGTAATTTGGAATGAAACTGTTTGACCACTGTGATCGGATGGTAAACAGTTAATTACATTTTTACTTGTGAATGCACAGTCACAAAAAACGTTATCTAAGCAAGTGTGGCTGGTAATTGTAATTCTAGTCGGCTCTAGAAACACATGACATAAATTAAATGATTTGAACAGAGTTATTAATCGTCGCTTCAGAGTTGTATCTACAAGCAGATCTACATTAAGACCGCCACAAATAATTAACTTTTTTATTGCCATGTCCTTTTTCATCTCTCGTTCTGTAGACACAAACAATAATATGGCTATACAACTCAACACAAGATACCTCTATCTGTCTTTCTGTCTTAAAGTCCTCAAGTTCATCATTCCCTTTTTCGCCAGAGAATCTGCCTCAATTGTATCTCTGGGTTATCAATTGTACCGCCGGTTCGTCCCGTGCCAGAGCCAGCAAGTCGGACTCAGATTGGGTTATACTCGTATTGGCGGGGGGCGGGGTTCGTTGCATGATTGAGTTTAAGATGTAGAAAAATGCTTGTACTTACACAAATCTATAAAAAGTATTTGAAAAAAGTAGTATACTTTGTCCTTTTTATTGAGAGCTACACCGTTGTTTATGGTATTGGGACGAACGCGACACGATGTATCGCTGTGTAGTGGGTCTCGCAAGCAGCAGGCGGCAGGAGGCGAGGCTTCGTCGAGTGTCGAGAGTAGTTGACCTTGATGGACTCGCTTCGACTGGGATGCGTGAATTGCGCCTCACCTCGTCGCATAGATTATGTTCAGGCTTCTCAGCACCTAATGACCTCGTAGGGGCCCATCAGCTACGAGGTAGCGTAACGATCAGTTGCCAAGAAGCGTGAACGTCGGCGATTCACCGAGCTGAAGTTAATTGGGGTCGATCTAACCTGGTCTGTGCTTCGGTCCCGTCAACCTCCTGTCACTCTGCAAGGCCCGGGTGCACCCTAGGCTCTTCTTGATAGACAGGTTCTTCAGCCAACCAGGTATGACTGGCGGGCCAGCTTCAATGAGCACAGTGTTCCAACACAGGTTATGTTACGTGGTAAAAACAATCGGGCACGAAAATGCGAACTTTATCTGGTTCGAGAAACGATAACACACTCAGCTATATGAACAATCCTGAGGGAAACCCGAATACATTCCAGATGGCCTGCGATTTAATTTCAACACCCTTACCAAAACGCGTTTACATTGCGAGGGCTTTCGTCTGTCAGTTGTCAAAAAACTGCCAGGTTGGCAGCTAACGTCAAATTCAAATTGGCCGTTCAGAAACCATCGATCGAATATCGATTTGGAATCGAACAATCACCCGCCCGGACAGGCACCCACCTGTCCCCTAATCTACGGGCAGCCGAGACAACGTTGCTACCGCTCGTTTTAGAACCGAGCCTCCTACTAGAACCTCTGCAGACCGGGGGGTCCCGTCCTTGCCAGGGAACAAGTTAACAATGCGCCCCCTGCGCCAACGTAGTGGCGGTAGGTTAGCATCCTTAACCAGAACGAGGTCACCAACACTAGGGGGGCTAGTTTTGTCAGTCCACTTAAGGCGCTGTTGTAAGATATGCAGATACTCGAGCGACCAACGCTTCCAGAAATTCTGGGTAAACTGCTGCAACATATGATACCTTGACAACCGATACAATTTCACTCCCTCGAAGGGGTGCTCGGGCAACGCGTTAAGTGGCTGACCTATCAGGAAATGGCCTGGGGTCAGAGCCTCCAGGTCATTTGGATCCGAGCTGAGTGGACACAACGGTCGCGAATTGAGAACGGCCTCGATCTTACAAAACAATGTCGCGAGCACCTCAAAAGTCAGCGCGGTCTGCCCTACTATACGCCCCAAGTGCGTCTTAGCTGACTTAACTACGGCCTCAAAAATCCCACCCCAGTGGGGGCAAATCGGTGGGCTGAAGGTCCATTGTATACCCCGACGGGAGAGGGCCGTTCCAATATCCACTTTATTTACATTCAAAAAGTTGACTATCTCTCGTAAGTATCGTTCCGCACCGATGTAGTTAGTGCCGTTATCAGAGCGGATCAAAGTTGGAAGTCCCCTTCGAGAAACAAACCTATCCAAACAAGCAATGAAAGCCTCTGTAGAGAGATCAGCAACGAGCTCGAGATGTACCGCCTTGGTGGATAAACAAACAAACACACATAGGTACGCCTTGTATTGCCTAGCGGTACGCAATCGTGAACTCTTCACCATAAACGGTCCTGCAAAATCCGTACCAACACCTGAAAACGGTCTGACCTCATTCACACGATCAGGGGGCAAGTCCCCCATGAGAGGTTGCATCGTGGCAGCCTTAAGTCGATAACAAGGCATGCATCGAAACACGATGTTCCGTATGACACGGCGGGCAGATAAGATCCAAAACTCCCGCTGGAGCGTGGCCAACAACGCGTTACAGCCGGCATGCGCGTTTTTAATATGACGATCAGTCACCAGCAATTCAACTAACTGTCCCCCCTTGAGGAGCAGAAGTGGGTGACGAGCCGAATACGACAGATTCGCATTGCGCAATCTTCCTCCTACCCGAAGTAACCCGGTCGAATCAACAAAGGGGTTGAGACGCGCGACGGCTCCCTTCAATTTCGAACGTCCACTTCGTATAATCTCCAATTCTGCCCCAAACTTCGAGGACTGTGCCAACCGGACCAAATTCAATAGCGACTCGTTTCGCTCTGCCGGAGTCAGAATAGGGTTCAACGTTCGCTGATCGCGAGGAGTACGACAATTTCGAGCGAATCTCCTAATCCAAGTGGACACGTTTATCAACTTGTCAAGTGAGCTATACCGGTCCAGCAGAAACCCGGCGTCAGGGTCCTCAGCCTTCTGGGTAACATGCACGGCCGCTCTGGGGCCATGATCCGAAGATACTACTACATGGCTGTGGGGCCAGTCCGATTCTCTCTTGGCAAGCCAGGGTGGTCCCCACCACAAATGGTATCTAACGAGTTCAGGAGCCCGACATCCCCTGGATGCACAATCAGACGGGTTCAATTCTCCTGGTACATGTCTCCAGGACACGGTTCGCAACAAAAACCTCTAAGTTATGGACCGAAGCCTTCAGCCAGCACAAAACAATCTGGCTGTCCGTCCACGCGTACACCGTATCCTCCAAAACCACTGACCCACGCAACACTGTTAGAGTGTGATTCAAAAGTTTGGTCAAAAGAGCAGCCCCGGACAGTTCCAGTTTTGGAATCGTCATCCTTGTCCGAATAGGCGCTACCTTGCTTTTTGCCAAAACCAAACGCACGTCGACCTCCCCGGTGGAGGTGACGGTTTGCAAATAAACCGCTGCCGCAAACCCTCGTTCAGAGGCATCACAAAACCCGTGAAGGGTTGCCCTGTAATCCCCAGCAGGGACCAATTTCCTCGGCAGCGATACATTATTTATGTCCGATAGCGAGGTGAACATTCGCGTCCAATCAGTCAACAAATCACCTGAGAGGTGGGTGTCCCAGGTCAACTGAGCCGCCCATAGCCTTTGCATAAAACATTTGAGAGCAAAGGTGACAGGAGAAATCCATCCATTCGGGTCGAACGTTCTCGCAATCGTTGACAGTACTGACCGCTTCGTCCAGGCCTTCGGTGTTTCTAAAACCACCCGATAGGTAAACTCATCATGGACGGGCCGGTACTGAATTCCAAGCACTGACAACATGTTAGGGTTGTCAGGATTCTCAAAAACGTGCGGGTCTTGTTGAAACTCATCTGGGAGACCAGCCATCAACTCAGGGGAGTTGGACATCCACTTGCGTAGTTCATAGCCGCCTCGTTCCAGCAATTGAATGAGCTCGTCACGTCGGTCCAGAGCTTCCTCTACACTGGCTGCCCCTGTGCAGACGTCATCGACTTACAAATCTTGCTCCAGGATAGCGGCGGCTCTAGGATAGCTCACACGGTCACGCGACGCCAACTCCCGCAGGGTACGCATCGCCAAATACGGGCTAGACCGTAACCCATACGTGTTCGTGTTTAACTCATAGACCTTGACTGGCTCGGCCGTGGACTCACGCCACAGTATCAACTGATACCTTCTGTCAGCCAGATGAATTACCGTTTGCCTAAACATCATCCGAATGTCTGCGACAAATACAATCTGGTGCCTCCGAAAGCTCGTGAGAATATCCGAAATATCACGACTCAACTTGGGTCCCGAATGTAGACACTGATTCAGGGACATCCCGTTCGAGGTAGGTGCTGACCCATCAAAAACAACTCGAATCTTGCCGGTAGGGGTTCGTAGGACGGCATGGTGTGGAAGGAAACAATGATCCTCAGATCTCCAGTCCACACCCGATACCGACATGTGTCCTAACGACTCATACTCCCTCATGAAATCAACATATTTTTGTTTAAATACGGCGTCCCTTGTCATCCTACGCTCCATCGACATCAATCTCGTCTCAGCCATCTTCCTAGATTCTCCTAGTGGCGGTCGATCGGCCCTGAAAGGCAGTCGAGTTACAAAACGACCAGAACGAAGGCGACCAGTACTATTCTGGTAAAACAACTCGCACTCTTCTTCGTCTGCGTCGACTCGACGAACGGTGGGAGGTTCCTCTATCTCCCAGAAACGTTGGATAGCGTCTGACAACGCTGAGCCAATAAGTATGCCATCTGACTCGGCAGGCCTAACCATTGGCAATGCCGGACCCATGATCACGTGACCAAACTTAGTATCCACAGCAATCAACCCGTCCGGCTGAAGAACTCGCCGATCCGACAACAGAAACCTACCCAGAACGTCTGCTCCCAGTAGCAGGTCGACCGGGGCTGGAGTGTCAAAATCGGGATCCGCCAACTTGAGTCCTGATGTCAGGAATCGAACGGCCGGATTCAACTTCACCAAGGGGTGTCTGCCCATGACATGCGTCATTACTAAAGCTTGCACGGATGTTTTTGTCAAAATGTCATAACGTGGAGAGAACGTGATCACCGATTGACCAACTACATTCGTAACCGTAACATTCCCCATGCCCCGTATTGATTTATTATACCTATTATACCTATATATATTATACCTTGAGGCCCAACCATTTTGCTAAATCATTCGATACAATGCAGCCCTGAGCTCCAGAATCTAATAGGGCGCGAACGTATGTTGGGTTGCCCGCCAAATCCCAAACAAGCACAGAGGCGATCGGTAACACCACCGTCTCCGGTTGGGCCGCAAATTCCTAGCGAGGACCCCCGGGGCCCCACTGTGCCTGTAACCGATCAGGTATCCAGCTATACGCCAGAGGGTCCCATTGTACAAATGGCCCACGCGCCGGTTCCATTCCCAACCTACGATTCCCCGTAAAGGGGGGTGGGCGTGAATTCAACCGTGGCCGCTCCATGAGCGGGGGGGACATCACATGTGACCGACGAGGACGAGGCGACGAGCGGGGCGACAACTGAGGCGGCGTCCGAACCGCACCCGCATAGCTCGAAGGTGTCCCATGACACCCGCCCGTTACGGCCTGCTCAACACACCCAATGTCCCGCTGGGTCGGATGCTGAGTCGCAACCGAAAACTCAGGGCCCCCCATGTAATGGTCCTGAGTGCGGCTCTGCACCCTGGTACTGCCCTGTGCACGTGGGGACGTTGGCCCCTGAGTTGCGCTCCGAGTCGCAAACGAATTCTCAGGGCCCCATGCCGTGTCACCCTGGATACGGCCCTGTGGAGGCTGTTGGCCGGACCGGTTCATGCACAACAGATTTTTGTGGGGCCCACCACAATATCCGCACATTTGTGTGCGCGTGCAGTCCCTAGCCATGTGTGGCCCGAAGCACAGGAAACACCAGCTCCGCTGCTTGGCCATCTGGCGCCGTCCCTGAACCCTAAGTTCCCCGAACTTATTGCAATTGACCACAGCATGGCCAATCTGCCTACAACATGGGCAGGTCTCACCATGTGGGGTCAATTCACTCACAGTCCCATACGACTGCCGGTTGGTGCGGTCCTTCCTCGTCGGAGGGCCCCTACTCACAGCGCTCCCGGCAGCTCTCTGTGGCTCCGAAGGATGGGTGACCGTCAACCCCAAATTCTCTGCCCGTCGAGCCTCCTCTTCCAAGAATCCGACCAAGTCGGAGAAGGCGGGCAGGTCCTCGGCCGACCTCCCGTGAGACTGTTCGAAACGAGTCTGCACGTCAGCGGGTAGGCGGGAAAGTACAATGTACAACAGTAGGTACGACCATTCACCAACCGGAAGTCCAAGATTCTCTAGAGCCTTGGTGACGGACAACAATGGGTTCAAAACCTCCGTCTGTATGGCCCCGACCTTGTTCACAACCGGGATACTAAACAAACGGTTCAGTTGGGCATCGGCCAACCTCCGTTTGTTATGGTAACGTCTGACCAACAATTGCCTGGCCGTTTCATAGTTACCCTCCGTAACTGTCAAATGAGCGACCAGCTCCCTAGGCTCACCCCTCAATGCTGCCACCAGCTGAGCCATCTTGACAGACTTGGTAATGTCCGATCGCATGTGCACCAAACTGTCGAACAGATTGATGAAGCTCATCCATTCACCGGACACGCCGTCAAAAGTAGGCATAGTTATGGCAGGTAACCTGGACCCCGATCCCTGAAGCGGCAGAGGTGCTTCAATGTCACCACCATGGCTGGACTCGCGCTGTCTACGTATGTCCGCAGCCTTCTGCGTGATAGCAGCTGCCATCTCCATATATTGGTCGACATCCCCTATCAACCGTGACAGCCTGTCAGGTGCGCAACCATCAACTGATTTCGCCTGCGCGGACAATTCGAGCACCCTATTGTAACGTTCCTTAACGTCCATAGATCGCTCCAATACCACATCATGCCTATCTAAACGGTCTATCAGACCGTGTGCGGAGGAAAACCATCTGAGTTCCTTAGAAACACCCTTCTGGATTTCAGATAACGACATGATCGGAACGATACTTACTCACAATTTGCAGTTACTCAATTTTATTGGACCCTCCAGTCTACCACCCAAACGAGGGAACCCTAAACCACAACTTAAACAATGTTGTTTTCCTTAAACAATAGGAACCGAGTTTTATATCTATATAAATTCTGTAAATACAATTTAGTTTCCCTTTATCATTATAACACACACAGATAGTCAATATTAGTTCAAGTTATAAATTGCTATAAACTGAAAACAATGTAATAGCCTGCTATCAATAGATGTAACTACCTATGTTAACCAAAACATTCATTCAATAGCATTACTAGACCACTAATAGATTGACTAACTGGTACTTCAATGCAATTTTCAATTCAATATCTGTCTATCTACTACCAGCAATAGACCTATAGCTTACAATACTACCAATCTATGTGGATATAGGAACAACAACCAAGTTACCTAATAACCGCCTATACCTACAGATTGATAGTCCCAAATCGTGCCTTCCTGGAGCCCTTGACGGCTGCAAATCTCAGGAAGCCACGCTCTAGCTACCAAAATGTTCAGGCTTCTCAGCACCTAATGACCTCGTAGGGGCCCATCAGCTACGAGGTAGCGTAACGATCAGTTGCCAAGAAGCGTGAACGTCGGCGATTCATCGAGCTGAAGTTAATTGGGGTCGATCTAACCTGGTCTGTGCTTCGGTCCCGTCAACCTCCTGTCTCTCTGCAAGGCCCGGGTGCACCCTAGGCTCTTCTTGGTAGACAGGTTCTTCAGCCAACCAGGTATGACTGGCGGGCCAGCTTCAATGAGCACAGTGTTCCAACACAGGTTATGTTACGTGGTAAAAACAATCGGGCACGAAAATGCGAACTTTATCTGGTTCGAGAAACAATAACACACTCAGCTATATGAACAATCCTGAGGGAAACCCGAATACATTCCAGATGGCCTGCGATTTAATTTCAACACCCTTACCAAAACGCGTTTACATTGCGAGGGCTTTCGTCTGTCAGTTGTCAAAAAACTGCCAGGTTGGCAGCTAACGTCAAATTCAAAATGGCCGTTCAGAAACCATCGATCGAATATCGATTTGGAATCGAACAGATTAGGTACGTTATAACAATTAGTAAATATCACTGTTTTGCACACTGTAAAGCACACAGTTCAGCCTACGTTTAGCTATTAATTTTGGCATCGACAAGTTAGATTTAATTTTTGATGACGGAGCAACATATAGAACGATGTTTACTCAACGAGTGCGCGGCGGAAGAGATCAATACACGATAACTTTTAATTCAACTAAAATTATTGTTAACCAATAATAAATAATTGACTTTCTTTTTATTTATTTTTTATTTATTCGCGTTTCACAACAATTAAAATACAATATTAATTAATTAGAAAAAGGAAATTTGAAATGCCAATTACGAAACAATACAAATATAAAATAGAAATATCTATCTATAGGAATAATAAAGTAAAGTAAAGTAATAGTAAATTAAAACTTAGTTTAAACTGGTCTGACAATACGGTGAACTGCTGATTGAATAGTGTGTGTATGTGTGTGTGTTTGTGTGTGTGTGTGTGTACGTACATGTAACTAAGTTAGGAAGGATGACGAAGTTGAATATTTCCTAACTTCCGACAAAAAGTAAGGCCAGCGACTAAATATAAATATATCACGCCTTGGAAACGCTCCTCATATATATTGATGCTCCTATTCATGGGTGAGTAAGAGGCGTAATTGGTTCGCGTGCGCGCATGGTGCAGCACCGCAGGCACACACCCGTGCCTGCGTGCGCACACAGGTGCGACGCGCCACAGAACTCTGCTCACCAGTTTGCTGCTGTCGAGGCCTACGTGAATCAGGCCGTGGAGTAACTTCAGATCCTCAAATAATCTTCTGTCCGCCAACAACACCAAGCTATGGTCGTGTAAACTGTGCCTGCCACTGGGCATACGGTAACCAAGCTGCCTGATAAATCTATTCTGCACGGACTCCAGTCAATCACTTTGTGTTGGGTATACTGGAGACCGTAGGAGAGGCGTACTCTAACACATTGCGGACGTAGGCGAAGTAAATCTGTTTAAAGGCTGGGGAAGACCGCAGTGCTTTGGACGCTCGATAAACAAATCCTAGCATGTTGTTAGCTTTAAAGAAATGTGTTCGAAATGGGGTACGGAAGTAAGTTTGCTATCCAAAATAACGCCAAGGTCTCTGATTTTTGTGACCCTACCTATCTGGTGATTGTTTAAAACATAAAATAATTGTAGGTTAGATCGCTTTCTGGAGAACGTGAGGGACTGGCATTTCAAAGGGTGAAGATCCAGGTTGTTACGCTGGCAATAATCACAGAGCATGTGCAAATCTTCCTGGATTGGAACTATAAATAATATTTCTTGTCGATGACTTGAGCAAACTTCAACACTCCTCTCTCGCTCTGGCGCAGCCGGAAATCTTGAACCAAGGAGGGTTAAGTCCCATCACTAGGTCTCACCAACAGTGACAGCAAGAGAATAAATCTCATTAAAACGCCTACGTAATACCGAAACACAGATAAATCACTGTATATCAAGCCTCAGTGGTTCTTAATAAAGTGTATAAAGTTATCAAAAAATTGAAAATTAAAAATTAAAAAAGAGTTTATTTCCATAAAAAACACATAGGTAACATTTGGAGAATGTCAAATCTTAAACTAACACATGTATAAGGTACAGGGAAATATAGAACTCAATTTGAATTCCGTCACCTCAATGTTTTAGATGCTGGAGGCAAAGAGGCGACTAGAAACCTCCAGCTTTATACGTTATTTTTTACAGAATTGGAGCAAACACCTTCCCAAGCTTTCTTGTCTTCTACTTAATCTGATATTTTGTAGTAACCTTTTTTAACATAAGTGATTTTTAACAATATTTTTAAATTTATTTACAGACAATTCTTGTAACTCAGTCAGTATTTTGTTGTAAAAGCGAATACATTGCCCTTTAAAAGATACATTAACCTTATGGAGCCTAGTAGTAGGTATAGCTAGTTTATTCCTATTTCTAGTATTGACATTGTGCCTGTCGCTATTCTTAGGAAATTTATCAATATTTTTGTGGACGTACATTAGGTTTTCATAAATACACAGTCAGGTCATAAGTTCTGTCACACAATAAAAACTTTTGAATTTAGAACGCTGGCCACAAAATAGTTTATTGAATTCGAATTTCGAGTTTTTCATGAAAATAAAAATGTGTACTTTTTAGAATTTTCCTCATTTTTAAATATGGAGTGGACACTTAAAGAAGACCGTGTCGCAGTTATTGCGTTGCATCGTTGCGGTTACGCGCCAATTCAGATTTTCGACTTACTGAAAATTTTTAATATAACCAAAAGATTCGTTTATCGTACCATAAAACGATACAATGAAGACTCTAGTGTAGATGACAGGTCAAGAAGTGGTCGCCCTCGCCCTGTTAGGACTCCAGCAGTGATAAAAGCTGTGAAGGCGCGAATTCAAAGAAATCCCATACGTAAGCAGAAACTGTTGGCCCTTCAGATGGGGTTAAGCAGGACCACGGTGAAAAGGGTGCTAAATGAAGACTTAGGGCTTAGAGCATATCGAAGAAAAACAGGACATCGTTTGGACGCTCGTTTAATGGACCTGAGACTGAAGAGATGCCGCGCTTTGTTGAAACGGTACGCGGGAAAAAAGCATCGGGAATTTTTTTTTTCGGATGAAAAAATTTTCACCGTGGAAGAGAGCTACAACAAACAAAATGATAAGGTGTATGCACACAGCAGTGAAGAAGCGAGCAACCGTATTCCGCGTGTCCAACGAGGTCATTTTCCATCCTCGCTCATGGTTTGGTTGGGAGTCTCTTATTGGGGCTTAACTGAGGTACATTTTTGTGAGAAAGGCGTAAAAACGAATGCAGTTGTGTATCAAAATGCAGTCTTCAAGAACCTTGTGGAACCTGTTTCTCATACCATGTTTAATAACAGGCACTGGGTATTCCAACAAGATTCTGCGCCAGCTCATAGAGCGAAAAGAACACAAGACTGGCTGGCGGCGCGTGAAATCGACTTCATCCGGCACAAAGACAGGCCCTCCTCCAGTCCAGATTTGAGTCCGTTAGATTACAAGATATGGCAACACTTGGAGGAAAAGGCCTGCTCAAAGCCTCATCCTGATTTGGAGTCACTCAAGGCATCCTTGATTAAGGCAGCCGCCGATATTGACATGGACCTCGTTCGTGCTGCGATAGACGACTGGCCGCGCAGAATACAGGCCTGTATTCAAAATCGCGGGGGTCATTTTGAATAAACTTTATTACCATAAGAATCTATGTTTTATTAAGTTCATTTTGCTATATAAATGTTTACATAAATAATAAACATGTCTAAATTATTTCATATTGCACATGTGACAGAACTTATGACCTGACTATGTATACTGACACGGCACTGTCATAATGTTAATTTCCTTAAATTTACAACGCAGTGACTCTCTGGGACCCACATTGTAGATTGCACGAACAGCCCTCTTTTGCAACACAAATATTATGTTAATGTCTGCAGCGTTCCCCCACAGCAGTATGCCGTAAGACATAATGCTATGGAAGTAGCTGAAGTAAACTAGTCTAGCTGTTTCCACGTCCGTAAAAAGACGGATTTTTTTAACTGCATAAACTGCGGCACTGAGTTTTTTTGATAGCTTATCTATGTGTGGGCCCCACTGTAGCTTATTATCTAAGGTGATTCCTAGGAATACCGTGCTATCTACAATTTCTAAATTTTCACCTTTAACGTTAACATTAGCCGAGACTTGTTTAACATTGGGGAGTATAAACCGAATACATTTAGTTTTGTTATTGTTCAGTAAAAGATTATTAGCACTAAACCAATTGACTACCTTTGAGATTGCATTATTCACATCGTCAAAGTTCAAACTGCGTCGTTTCATTTTAAACAAAAGTGAAGTGTCATCTGCAAACAGTACAATCTCATGATTGTCTCTGACAAGATGTGGCAGGTCATTAATATAAGAACGAGTATGGAACCCTGCGGTACACCCATAGTAACAACAGACCCTGGAGATCGTTTTCCAATAATGTCAACTCTCTGTATCCTGTTATTTAGATAAGAAGAGAGAAGATCTAAAGAGTTATCCCTAATTCCATAGTGATATAATTTCCTGATCAATGTCCCTTGGTCAACGCAATCAAAAGCCTTAGACAAATCGCAAAATACTCCTAGAGCATCATGCGACTCCTCCCAGGCATCATATATATGTGATATTAACTCAATACCGGCATCAGTAGTTGATTTGCCTTGTGTAAAACCAAATTGTTTACAGTGGAGCATGTTGTTGGTGTTGAAATGTGTAAGAAGTTGATTTAAAATTCAAAATCAAAATCAAAATCAAAAATCATTTATTTCCATAGGATGTTGTTACATCACTTAGATCCGTCATTACATTTTATTGGGTGAGTTCACTAACACAATGGCGGAATCTGTGGAGAAGAGCTCACCGAAGAAACTCCACAGTCGTCGCATCTTTTGCGTTTCCTTTTTTAAATAAAATATTGTCAAATTACAAAATGAATGCTAATTATATATCGAAACAGCCTGTTACTCAAACAATCTATTCCCATGGACATCTGTCCTCTAAGTAATCAGATATCCTATAGTAACCTTTTTTATACAATTTCTGTTTTATTATTATTTTAAACTTGTCTAAAGGTAAGTTTTTAATATCAGTAGGGACCTTATTGTAATAGCGTATACAATTGCCTTTAAAAGAATTACTAATTTTATGTAGTCGGCTTACATAAGCAACCAACTTGTCTTTATTTCTAGTATTAAAATTGTGTATATCACTGTACTTCTGAAAATTAGTTATATTTCTTTTTACATACACAAGATTGTCATAGATATATTGAGACACAAATGTCAGAATATTGATTTCTTTAAACTTTTCCCTCAGTGACACTCTAGGCCCTAATCTATAAATTGCACGAACAGCCCGTTTCTGCAGAATAAATATACTATTAGCATTCGTAGCGTGACCCCACAATAAAATACCATACATTTACCAATTACTTTTTCAAATACTTTACTAAATGTAGGCAATACCGATATCGGTCTGAAGTTAGAAGGGTCAGTCAGTATTGGTCCAAGATAATCCCTTATGATAGCGTGATGTGGTCCGACCGATTTTGGTCATGGCGACCGCTTCAACTTGTCGTCTTTAGACGTCGCTTGTGGGCTCGCATGTCGATTTTGTAGCCAATCTTCCTTGTGCAGACAATCGCACACTGCGGGCATGTGAGCAGCCCATTAATATAGTTATAAATTATTTTCGCATGTGGTCGGGGTGAACGAAATGAAACGTGCGATGTTCATAATTCCAACACTAGAAATAAACTTAAACTGAGTGTACGTAGATTTTGGTTGGGCGCTGGCTTTTATAATATTGGGGGGTGAAGGGCGAGGCGGTGGCTGGCGTCGCTGGTGGTAGACGCCGGGCGTCGCTGGTGGTAGACGCCGGCGGGGTGGGGTCGGCCGCGCGGTGAGGTGTGGCGGGATACCTCGGTCAGCATCGGTAGCGCCGGGAACTGTACACGCTTTTACAATAAGTTAACAGAGGGAATTGATCAATTACCTATGCAGAGGTCTCCATTTAACAAGGTTAATCTCATAAAGAAAATATTAGTAACTATGTTAAAGACAAAAATGCATGGCCCTAATGCCCCAAGCTCCATGATCATAATAATGAACGTAACTTTTACAAAATCAATAATTTTATTTAATAGTCTGGAGGCCTTTTCCCAGCAGCGGGGTGATGAAGGCTAATAATAATAATAATAATAATATTCTCTCTGTGTTGCGGGACGGGTTGCTCCCCTCCCTCAAATATGGCTGGGGGGGGGGGTGATGGCTGGGCACAAATTGTCTCGTTAACGGATGCTGCTGGGAGGGACTGGTCCAGTCTGGTTTCTCATATCAATCAATGAAATCAAAAATTCTTTATTACTGTAAATATTTACATTTTTTAGATCTCTTTTAATAAATGGTTGTGTTTATGTAACACATATATTACAATATTCATTGTTATAAATTATTAAAAAATATTATTAGCGAGTTCTGTCTGTTCTGTAAGTTTCTTTATTAGATTAATATTTATTAAATATTTTATATTTCATGTGTAATTGATCAAATCCCTCTAGTAATTTATTATAAAAGCGTATAAAGTTCCCCATTAATGAACCATGAACCTTCTGCACGTCCGTCGTCTTCATTACGTCCTTGAAGACGTAATGAAGACTCTATTGTGGCATGAAAATGGCTTCAACGTTAACGGCGCCAAGCTTAGTACTCATAGCTGAAGACGTCGATAATCCTCAAAACATGCTTGACGAACTGCACACAATATACATAGTCAGTTCATAAGTTCTGTCACATGTGCAATATGAAATAATTTAGACATGTTTATTATTTATGTAAACATTTATATAGCAAAATGAACTTAATAAAACATAGATTCTTATGGTAATAAAGTTTGTTCAAAATGACCCCCGCGATTTTGAATACAGGCCTTTATTCTGCGCGGCCAGTAATCTATCGCAGCACGAACGAGGTCCATGACAATATCGGCGGCTGCCTTAATCAAGGATGCCTTGAGTGACTCCAAATCAGGATGAGGCTTTGAGCAGGCCTTTTCCTCCAAGTGTTGCCATATCTTGTAATCTAACGGACTCAAATCTGGACTGGAGGAGGGCCAGTCTTCGTGCCGGATGAAGTCGATTTCACGCGCCGCCAGCCAGTCTTGTGTGCTTTTCGCTCTATGAGCTGGCGCAGAATCTTGTTGGAATACCCAGTGCCTTTTATTAAACATGGTTTGAGAAACAGGTTCCACAAGGTTCCTGAGAACTGTATTTTGATACACAACTGCATTCGTTTTTACGCCTTTCTCACAAAAATGTACCTCAGTTAAGCCCCAATAAGAGACTCCCAACCAAACCATGAGCGAGGATGGAAAATGACCTCGTTGGACACGCGGAATACGGTTGCTCGCTTCTTCACTGCTGTGTGCGTACACCTTATCATTTTGTTTGTTGTAGCTCTCTTCCACGGTGAAAATTTTTTCATCCGAAAAAAGAATTTCCCGATGCTTTTTTCCCGCGTACCGCTTCAACAAAGCGCGGTATCTCTTCAGTCTCAGGTCCATTAAACGAGCGTCCAAACGATGTCCTGTTTTTCTTCGATATGCCCTAAGCCCTAAGTCTTCATTTAACACCCTTTTCACCGTGGTCCTGCTTAACCCCATCTGAAGGGCCAACAGTTTCTGCTTACGTATGGGATTTCTTTGAATTCACGCCTTCACAGCTTTTATCACTGCTGGAGTCCTAACAGAGCGAGGGCGACCACTTCTTGACCTGTCATCTACACTAGAGTCTTCATTGTATCGTTTTATGGTACAATAAACGAATCTTTTGGTTATATTCAAATTTTTCAGTAAGTCGAAAATCTGAATTGGCGCGTAACCGCAACGATGCAACGCAATAACTGCGACACGGTCTTCTTTAAGTGTCCACTCCATATTTAAAAATGAGGAAAATTCTAAAAAGTACACATTTTTATTTTCATGAAAAATTCGAAATTCGAATTCAATAAACTTTTTTGTGGCCAGCGTTCTAAATTCAAAAGTTTTTATTGTGTGACAGAACTTATGACCTGACTGTGTATTTGCAGGTCGGCTTTAAGATGAACATGTCCAAGACGGAAATAATTTGATTCATGATGGAAAGACTGTAAGCATCGCGACGAGGGTCTGAATTAAGTTTCCTACTATCGACAAAGAACGCCAATCACCGTCTTTCTTTGGAGTTACAAGAAATAGGGAGAGCCAAGGGCTTTCGTATTTTTCGATGACTTTCCGTCCGACCATTTTATCAACTTCATTAAAAAGAGGCTCTTTTTAATGAAGTTTGAATTTTTAATTCTTTTTCAGTAGAAAGTCTGTTAGAGCGCTGCTTAATGGGAGGAGTATCGCCAGTGTCGATTTTATGGCTAATTAAATAAGTACGACCTAGTTCACCTTTTTCTTCAGAATAAATAGATTTAATTCGGGAATGATATCAATTTCAATTTGATACCTTCACGCGTTCCTGAAAAAAATGGTTGTGACAGACGGACAGACGGACAACAAAGTGATCCTATAAGGGTTCCTTTTTTCCTTTTAAAGTACGGAATCCTAAAAATGCAAATAAAAATCAAATTCCAAAATATTATCAAGACAGTCTTTGACGTATAGTGACTGTTTAATATTTATGCTTCGGAACGCACCGGTTTTTCGTTGCGCGGATCGACCGCGAGTGATCGGGACATCACTAGCTGTCACTTGTATAGAAACGAGATGACGAGTTAGAGGTTACTTTTTTGCACATGGAAAATGTCTAACGCCAGCATCGGAAAGCTTGGTTGATTGTTAATTATAATAATCGCGGAACAATCGTCGGGAAATAAGTAGATTTAACGTCATCGGAGTGAGTGCTTCGTGCTTTGAAAGGTTGAAGTGATTCGGTGATCCAGTCGTCGCTTTCGGATAGCGATCCTCGTGTCGGCAAGCCTCACGATGGCGACAGCTTCGGGCTACGACGAGAGTAAGATTCGACTCCCATCACACCCCACCCCCGTGTTCCTCATCCCGTACTCCTGCCTCGAATTGAGCTTTCGAATTCCGGTCCACGGCGTCAAAGGTCAGTACTGCTTTGTGACATTCTACTAAAAAACAATCCTACCAAGATTCCACGCCCTGTCGGTTGAGGCGTGGAATTTAACACTTTGGTAGCAGAGCATGGTTTCCTAGTGGGAAATCGATTCACGGACGGTTGTAGGGTTGTTTTTTTGCCACATTGTAGCTGGGAGAGGGTGGATACCTCGGATTGGTCGGCAATCATTTTGTGAGTGAGTCTTGTGGTCGGTATACCACAATTTAGGTTCATTTTCTGTTAGTGAACGTATAATTGACGATTTAGTTAATGATTATTATAAATTTGTAGTCGGAAACTACTGTTTGTGCGCATAAAGGATTGAACGATCATTCCGCGAAGTAACTATATTGTATGACTTGTGGTAGAACGTCGGGTACTATAGTACTGAAGTGTTATTTCGGTTTACAGAGCAGGGTCAGGCTATTTAAGGCGTATTAAGCTGATTTTGCTGACCTCAGTAGAAGTGTGGGTCATATCGGAGGGGCCACTTCTATAAGGTTCACGGCTACCTACATTATATTAAAAATAGCTTTTTTTTATAATACATTTTTGTGTGTTATTTGTATTGTGCTTTATGGTGGCTGATTAAATTCCACGCCTCAACCGAACGGGCGTGGAATCTTGGCAGGGTTGGTTTTCACCAGGAGAACTGACCTTTGACGCCGTCAAATCAAATCAAAAATAATTTATTACCGTGGACCGGGATTCGAAAGCTCAATTCGAGGCAGGAACACGGGATGAGGAGCACAAGGGTGGGGAGAGAGGAGTCGAATCTTACTCTCGTCGTAGCCCGATGCTGTCGCCGTCGTGTTACTTGCCGACACAAGGAGTCGCTGTCCGAATGCGACGATTTGGGGACCGAACCACTTTAACCTTTCACAACACAAAGCACTCACTCCGATGACGTGAATCTACTTATTTCCCGACGATTGTTCCGTGCTTATTATAATTAACATTCCGACCAGGCCCGACACCTGTGTTGGACAATTATTACAAATAAAAATACAGCCAAGGCCCGAATGCCATGTGCCGACATTTTCTCCAAAAAGTAACCTCTAACTCGTCATCTCGTTTCTATACAAGTGACAGCTAGCTAGTTCCGTTCCGATCACTCACGGTCCGAGTCGCGCAACAAAAAAAGGTGCGTTCCGAAGCATAAATATTAAACAGTCACCCGCCCGGACAGGCCCGAACCTGTCCCTAATCAATAGGAAGGCGAGAAAGTGTTGCGACCGCTCTCTTGAGGACCGAGTCCCCCACCTTGAGTTCTGCTGATCGAGGCGTGCCATCCCGACCCGTGTACAAATTGACGAGCCGTCCTCGTCTCCATCTCAATGATGGCAGGTTCGCATCCTTAATCAGCACCAAATCACCGACTTGAGGGGGGCTCGTCCGGTCAGTCCACTTAAGGCGCTGCTGCAAGATGTGCAAGTACTCAAGGGACCACCGTTTCCAAAAATCTTGAGCCATCTGCTGCAACATTTGCCACCTGGTTAACCGACTTAACTTAACATCACCGAATGGGTATTCTGGCAGTGCGTTAAGGGGCTGACCTATCAGGAAGTGACCCGGCGTCAACGCTTCCAAGTCATTTGGATCCGAACTGAGCGGGCACAACGGAGGCGAGTTCAGTGTCATTTTAATTTTACAGAACAGCGTCGCAAGCTCTTCAAAGCGTAGAGAGGTCTCACCGATGATCCTCGTCAGGTGCGACTTAGACGATTTAACCGCAGCCTCAAAAATTCCTCCCCAATGAGGACATCCCGGCGGACTGAAAACCCATTCAATCCCTCGTCGGGAGCAAGCCGTACCGATGGCGTCCTGGTTACCGTTCAGGAATTGAGTGACCTCCTGCAGATATCGCCTGGCTCCGACAAAATTTGTGCCGTTGTCCGAACGGATTAATGTCGGGAGGCCCCTTCGTGAGACGAACCGATCTAGACATGCGATAAATGCCTCTGTAGTGAGGTCACTGACCACCTCCAAGTGGACTGCCTTCGTGACCAAGCACACGAAGACGCACAGGTATTTTATTTTATTTTATTTTGTTTGGAAAACTTACAGCTATAACAATTTAAAATATATGGGCAAGTGATTAAGACTAAGCCAATTAAAAGTTTCCACCTATGAATGGACAGAAGAATACCTAAAAAATCTTAATATTACAGTTCATTTTTAAGTATATAAGCTGTTTATCTATCATTAACTAATACAGGTTTTAGACTTATTTATGTGGTTCACTATAGAAAAAAGTGATTTAAATTATATAATAAAATGGTTTCATTCAATATTACTGATTCGAGTTACGCCTTTCGCCGAAGAATTGTTTGTTAATAAAGTTACGGAATGTAGATGCCTTTTCATGATAAACATCACAGTGTTCTGCGTAGTTATCGTTATATAATTTCCCTACTCTGAGCATGTATGCGTTTTGCCTGTAGTTAGTTTTAGTCATTGGGATATACAGTTTGAGAAGATTTCTTCTCGTGGATCTAATGGCCGGGACGACAATCTTCAGATTGCTTAATAGGTCGGGAGCGTCAATGATACCCTGTGCTATGGCAGATAGAAAAGTCAGGTCAGCTGAATCTCTACGCAAGGTGAGTGGTAGAAGATGTTGTTTTCTACAACTTTCTTCGTAGTTGGTTGAAGTTATATTAAATCTATAAGATAGGCATCTCAGGAACTTTTTCTGTATACGCTCTATCTGGTTTTTGTATACGTTATACCTTGGATTCCAGACCTGCGAGCAATATTCATGTTGAGTTCTTACCAGTGTGCAATATAATATTTTGAGTGTTTTCGCAGATCTGAAATCTTTGGAATTTCTCAGTACAAAACCAAGCGATTGAGAGGCTTTATTGACAATTTTACTAATATGTGAGTCAAAGATCATCTTGCTGTCCAGTGTGACTCCCAGATCCCTGACTTCTGTCACACGGTTGAGTGTTTGTGAGTTAATAATATATTGAGAAATGGTTGGACTGAATTTTCTTGTGAAGCTAATTACGCAACATTTGTTCACGTTGAGATCAAGCTTGTTAAGTGAGCAGAAATGTTCAAGGGACCTAAGGTCGTTTTGTAGAAGTTGAGTATCGTTTGGTGATTTGATAACCCTGTATATTTTCATGTCGTCTGCAAAGAGAAGACCTTTTGAGTTTTGGAAGCAGCGGTCGATGTCGTTAATAAAGATTGTGAAAAGAAGGGGGGCTAATATGGAGCCTTGGGGAACACCTGAAGGGATCGTGATAGCCGCAGAAGTGTAACCGTTGAGTACTACTGCTTGACTACGGTTATCAACGTACGATGAAAACCATCTAAGCAGATCACCACGAATCCCAGCAGAGAGAAGTTTGGACAGAAGGATGCGATGATCAATGCGGTCAAATGCTTTGGAGTAATCTGTGTAGATCGCATCCACCTGTCCTCCCCCCCCTCCATGCCCTCAAGTATATCCCCCACGAAGAGTACTTCGTTGGTTGTTGTCGATCGCCCTTGCATGAAACCATGTTGAAGAGGACTAAAAGTGTGTTTGAGCGAATTACGTGTACTGGCCGTCAGAGGGGATTTTAAAAAAAACGAGATATGTCCATTCACAACTTTAATGGAGAAAGTTACAAATGTTCTTAGTCTATTCACTTAAAATTAGGGGTGATCGCGATTGATCCCGCAATTATACTAAACGTCCTCTCGCAAGAGCGATTCTAGCAAAAAGGCACTGGGAAAACTGGTGGTGGTCCCACGATGGAAATGAAATGCACTGTCAGATTTCTCATGAAATTCGGAATCGATGTTCTAGAAGGTTCCATGTCTTTCGCAATCTCGTATGAGGTAATTCATCTGGTCGGTGATTCATTGTAGATGGTGACATCGTAACACCTCCCCTCCAAGATGAGCAACTATTTGCCGATGTCTACGGCGAATATTGCGGCTCTTTTCTCTTCCGGAGATAGGTTTCTGGCTGAAGTACGAGTAGTAGTCTCAGGTAGAGGTGATAGTTCCAAATTGGGTTCAGCGGATGAGTTCAACTTCTTTGTCTTCTTATGTCGCAGGTAAAATGCAATCAGTGCAACTGTGAAGAATGTCACCAGTACATACATAGGTATTGTTATGTGGTAGGTGGTCAGTAAGTCCGAAGTGATTGATTTCGTCGGAATTTCCATTTTAATTTGTTTCTGGATATCGTGCAATTAGTTCAAGTCGATTGTGGTCAGGTGGTACTGAAGTTGCCGATTCTCAGAAGATGGTTTCGACAGCGAAGTTGACTGTGGGAATATGATGATTTCGACAGGTTGTCCACGAAGTTTATCATTGAAGTTGGCAATAGTGAATTTCGGTGCTCGAATACTGCAATTTCTAGGAAGTGTTGCTAGAAAACTGCCTTCTAGGATCTGATGCTGCTGTGGTCCGCAGAAGATGTCGACTTTTGTGGGTTTCGGGAACGAAATGATGTAGTGCTGACTGTCTAGCTCGGTTAGCGCTTCCTTGGACATAGAGATAGGAGTAGTACTGCATGTTGCGTCTATTTTTGCAAGTTTATCAGGGTGTCGATACAGTCACGTTGCGTGCGGATCTGGTGGCTCAGCTGTTGCTCGCAGAAGTACCAGATGTCGACCTTCGGGCATTCTGCCTCTATGTACGCATACTCCTTGGAGTTGGTTGCTAAGAATGGGAACGGGGGAACGATGACGTTATGGAATTTATTAGGTACTGGGCAGAGTCTGTATAGTTTATAGGATGATGTAGTAGTTAGAGGGAATTTAAGGACAATCACGATCTTTTTATCTATAAAATAACATCCTAAGCTAATCAAATCATAGTAATATCTCAAATCTAACTTTAAAATTTGTTCAGGCTCATACAAAAGGTTTAATTTGCTTATCATATGGGTGATATCATTAAGTGATAAAATAGAATGGTGCAAGTTGCCTGTACGACTAAAAGCTAATATATTCTCTAACTTATCTATCTCCATACTTAAGTCTTGTACGTTTTCGCTGATCAAGGCGAATAACTGAGTCAGCTGGGTATAGTGAGCCAGTTGTACTCTATCTGAGGTGGAATTGTTTATGAAATATGATAGCGTTTTCGCTAACTTTGCCTGATTAGTAGTTAAGTTATTTAAAATCTGAGTTTGTTGGATCGTCATTGCCTTGTATAAGGAAATATGGTTATTGAAACTTTCAGATAAGTCATGATCGTTTTTCTGTAAATTTTGAAGGATATTTTCATACCTCAGAGCATCGCTGTAGTCGAGGTTACCAGTTATACTTTTGATAAAACTACCGAATGGGTTGAATAGGCCACGCTTAGCTCTCTTAGGTAGGAAGGTATCGAGTTGCGAGGATATCTTATCTATTTTATGGAATAGGTGAATGATTTGATATTTGAATAAACTATAGTTCTCGTTGTTGATACTATTAGCTGCGGCAGTTAGTTGAGATTTTGTAGTAGTCAGATTTGTCTGTAATAGGTCAAGGTCTATATCTTGTAGGAATGTATGGTGATGGGATATGATCTTGGTAGGGCCTAGGTCAAAGGGCAAAATACCGGGTCCGTCGTCCAATCTGTCAAGTCGGATGTCTTGAGCTGGGGCCTGGCTGGTCAGGGTTAGTATGATCCTGTAACAAGTCAAGTGATCTATGTTTTAAAGGTCTCTTTATTCGATTTTTGGCTATGGGTCCACGTTTCTTTGAGGTGTAGATATGAATGGGTAAGTTTGAGACGACTTTGTCATGGGTGAATCGTGGTGCGAGTTTTTGTCTAGCAGCTGCCGGGTTCCGTATGAATATTTCCTCGTTTGGTCTGTAATTTAAAATGGGTTCTCTACTGTCGTTGCGTTGTGACGTCAGCGCGGTACGTTCGGCTGTTGATGAGTCATGTATGATATGGTAGATTGTATCCATTTTATTGCGATGTTCCTGTAGGTACTGTTGTAGTAATCTTTCAGTCAAGTTCATGTCGGTCGGGTCTCGGGGGTCAAAATGTCCAGTTACAAGATCAAAGGGTCTGCATTTAGTTAGACTATGTATAGAGCTATTGTATGCTATAATGGCGTATGGAACAAGATTTTGGGCAGGTTCATTTCTGTGCTGAATTTTTAATAATCTAAGGTGCTCTAGGAGTGTACTATGAAATCGTTCTATCATACCATTTTCGTTAGGGGCATGAGCTGCGGTGGTATGGTGTTGGACTTTGTGTAACTTTAACAGTTCTGAAACGACCTGATTTTTGAACTCGGTTCCTTGGTCCGTTTTTAAGTTCATAGGAAAACCATAATGTGAGCTGAAAGTTAATAGGGCTTTAACTATGCTGGGGGCAGTGCTATCCGGGATTTTATAGGCTTGTGCAAATTTTGAGAAGGCATCTATGATGGTGAAGTACTTTTCCTGTTCAATGGTTAACACATCTGCATGTACTAATTCGAAAGGTTTTGTCGGTGGCGGGACAATTTTTAATTGAGGGCGCAATGGATTGCGGTCGTATTTCGCGGAACTACATATGTTACAGTTGCTAATGAATTTTGTAATGCTTTCTTTTAACTTGGGCCAAAAGTATCGGTGGTACAGTGACAGGAATGTTTCATTTATGCCACGGTGATTGGTTTTTCCTTCATGATAATTTTGAATGATGCTCTGTTGGGTCAAATATTCAGGTACATTTTCAAGTTCATGTTTCACCAGAACTAAGTTCATAGAAGAACTTTTGAAAGTTCTCTGTATGACAGGGACAATGTCGTACATTTTTTCAGGGGGTTGTACTAATATGGCTGTTCGAAGCTTGGGGTCGATGTATCTTTTTACGACATCAATTAACTTATCCTCAAAATTACTCTCTGTAATTTCAACGTATGTTCTTTGGAAGGTCTCAAAAGGTTTAACTATTTTTGGGCGCTGGCAAGCGGAAGTGGGGACAATTTTTATCACAAGTTGTTTACGGAATTTATTCAGAGGTTCATCTGAAATGGGCAAGTTGAGTATGGGATTCTCCACACTGGTATGAACTGTTTCAGCGGGTGAGTTGACGTGAATGGGGGCGTCTCCGGGGGGTGGTATATCTGTGTTTGAATGTGCAGTGAAGAGTGGAAGGGGGCTATTCAGTGGTGTTTCACTGGGTGCGGTATCCGTGGATGACTGGCTGATAAATGGTCTGTCATCGGGGGCAGTAATGGTTGATGACCCTGAGGAAGAGATGTTCACTATCATAGAAGCGAGTTCTTCATTATGAATTTCGACGCGCGATAGGGCATCGGCATTGGTATTGTTCTTGCCTTTTTTGTAGACGACTGTGAAGTCGTAGTCTGCGAGTTTTAGTCTCCACCTGGTGAGGCGAGAGTTTGGCTCCTTTAAATTCATAAGCCATTGAAGGGGCTGGTGGTCAGTTACTATTTTGAACTTCCGTCCAAAAAGGTATAGTCTGAAATACTTGGTAGCCCATACGATTGCAAGCATCTCTTTCTCAATAGTAGAGTAGTTAATTTCGCTACTATTTAGGGTCCTAGACGCATATGCTACGGGTCGGTCTGTACCTATCGGTCCTTGTGAGAGAATCGCACCAAGGGCGATGTTCGAAGCGTCAGTTGTCAAAATGAAGTCTTTTGTAAAGTCGGGGTAACGTAATATAGGGTCATTCGTCAATAGAGTTTTACAGTGTTCAAAGCACTTTATGTAGTCGGGGGTAAGGTTTATTTTAGCACCTTTTTTCAAGCACACTGTCATAGGTTTTGTCAGTTTAGCAAAGTCTGGTATAAATCGTCTGTAGTAGCCTAACAATCCTAGAAAACCTTTTATCTGCTTCGGGGTTCTGGGGATGGGGTAGTTTTTGATTGCTGCAATTTTATCAGGGTTGGGCTTGACTCCGTCGGGGGTGATAATGTGACCTAAGTAGGGAGTTTCATGCTTCAAAAATTCAGATTTGTCCATCTGGATTTTGAAGTTAGATTCTCGCAATCTCTGGAATATTTTACGCAGATTTACGATATGTTCCTGTAATGACGTTGAAAATACTAAAACGTCATCCAAGTACACCACGCAAATGAAATTTTGAAGGCCTCCAAGCACGTTGTCCATTACGCGCTGGAATGTTGAGGGAGAGTTCTTTAGTCCCATAGGCATGCGTAAAAATTCGAAGTGTCCGGGGGCACAATTTACGTTGAACGCGGTTTTATGAATACTATCAGGGTGGGTCTCCAATTGATAAAATCCGCTAGCCATGTCTAGGCAAGAAAAGTACTGGCAATTTCCTAACTTGTCTAGGATGTCGGTTATGTTGGGAATGGGGTACCTATCGTCTATTGTATTTTCGTTAAGTTTTCTAAAGTCAACTACTAGTCTCCACTTGGTTTTACCGGAGGCGTCTACCTTTTTTGGTACTATCCAAATAGGGGCACTCCATGCGGAATTTGAGGGTCTGATCATACCCTGGTCTAACATTTTTTGAATCTGAGATTGAACTTCCTTTTTGTGAATTTGGGGGTATCTGTATGTCTTAGTGTGCACGGGAATTTCGTCAGTCGTCCTAATAATATGCTTCTCTTGGTTCGTAAAAGTCAGTGGTTCGTCTTCGATATAAAATACGTCGGCATATTCTTTACAAAGCATCATTAAGTTAGTTCTTTCTTCGACGTTTACATGCTCAGTACGTAGACGCGATAAGACTTCTTGTGTGCGATTAGTCATCATTGGTGGTAAAGTCGATTCGCTAAACTCATGTGCGCGAATGGGGTCTTTGAGTGAAAATATGAGGTCATTGTGAGTCGGGTTCGATACCTCAACATACGCTTGGCTATCTTGGGATCTGGATAGACAGTCATTGACATTACAGCCACAAATTGTCTGTTGGTCTATGGAGATATCTCCGTTGGGTACATTGGTGGGCACTCTAACTAGTCGAGTGGACTGTGCAGGTACTACAGCCTCATATAGAGTTTTATTCTGAGGCGACTCATACATCTGAATGGGATTTGTTGCAAATTGAGTGATGAATATTCTCTTTCCAAGATCTATTTTTGCCTTCCATTGTTCCAACAAATCGCATCCAATTAAGCCGTCAAAATAGTTATGGAATCTATAGACAGATAATTTTATCGGTAATCGGTCATTGAACTCGGGGAAGCAGGGAATTCTGATTGAGTAGTTATTTGACGTCGTAGCGTGTATGTTCGTCACTATAAAAGGGTCATAGTCCAGGGGCGTATATGGAAAATATCTTTCAACCGCTTCAGGGCTAAGAAACGATTGGTTTGCACCTGTGTCAATGAGTAGTTTCAGGGGGGGGTTGAAAATCTGGATGTACGGGAGTTGTCTCCCATGCTGAAGATTTAATTCTATTCTAGGGAATTCGGCTTCGAATCCGGGGGAAAATCCTGCTCGGTCTGTTGAGTCTGGTCATAGTCGAGCTGTTGTGGGTCAGTCATTTGGGGGTTGTCACAGTCATTCGATACAAAGCCGGGGTACTCCGGGTACTCTTGGTTATAGTCATCGTAAGTGTTAGGGTCGTATGTCTCGTACGCTTCGTTACTGTGCATTTCTCGTTGCGGCTGATAAGGAGCTACATTACGAGAAATCGGTGGTAGAGTCCGGGCAACGGGGTGACTTACACCACTCATTGGTGTTGGTCGGTTTTGGTTTGAATTCATAGGCTGGGGTCGCGGTTGAATTTTAAAACCGGTGGACATGTCAGAACGGGGCAGGGCACCGAACATTTGTTGGGTCCTTGATGGTCCTTGATACGGGGGTCTATTCGGGGTGTTGGGCTGTTGAAGGCTGTAAATGGGCCTAGTCACATTTGGCGGAGGCATTTGGGGAACAAACGCTGGTCGGGGCACCAGAAATTGAGTTGGGTTTGATCGGGAAGCATTTTGCGAATACACGGGGGGGAATTTTCTCGGTTCTTTGTTCTGTAGGTACATTACGTTTAATTCCTCTTGAGCAAACTCCAGGGCTTTCTCTAAGGTTGGGGGTCGCATGCATCTAATTCGAGAGCCTAGTGGTTCTTTCAAACCCTTCAGGTATGTCTGAAGCGCTAACTTTTTATACAAAGTTCGTTTCGCTTCCACAGTAGTTGAAACTTCGTCATGCAGTTCGACATAGGTCATGATGGTATTGAGTAGATTTTGGACACGTTCATAGTAAACGTGTGGGGTATCATTGCCTTGACACAACATTGATAGATCCGTATATAGAGCAGATTCATCACGATGGTCTGAGAATGAATTTATCAATGCATTCCTTATGCCATTCCAGTCTGAGGCTACGCCGTTCGTTGCTAGTGTTCTAGCGGCGGGTCCATTTACTTTATTCAATATGCCATTTAACATAGCATAGTTGTTTAGTTCGTTGCCTGGGGCTGGATTGACATATGTGAGCACAAGCTGATCGCAAATGTTCAAGAATCTTATCAGGACATTAGAGTTTCCATCAAACTCAGGCACTAATCTTAAAGCCTTGTAAATCCTGTCCGTATAATCAACCTGGGGTTGCAGAGGTGCCATATTTTCGGCGGCGAGGGTCGGTACCTCGTTCTGCTGATTTTCCGTCATTCTAAAATAATTATCTTCTAAGCTTTCGTCTATTACTTCTAGGAGGTCTAAGTTACGACTTTGGTCGCTTAGCTGTCTCCTTATTTCCTCACGACTACTGGGTCTAAGACCCCTACCTACTCGTGGGTAAAAAATTTTGGTAGTTAGGTATATCGATTTTAGATATAACTATGATAGATTTACTTAAGAGGTACACCGATATTAGGTATACAACTAATAAGATATATTTAACTAAGAGGTACACCGATATTAGGTATACGATATAATTATTAGAAACTAGGTAACTAGGAACTAGGATAGGTACTGTGAGAGTGAGGGAATAGCAACCAATAGAATTTGCGTAACTATTCTATGACTCACAGTAGCAGCATCTCGTCTTGGAGCTTTCTCATCGATGTCTGGATGCGGCGGCTCGGTAAATCTTCTTCTTGGCACTTGTACGTACGTAGGTTGTAGATCGTAGTTGCACCGTGTCGTCCGATACGACACCTATCAGTGTGGTCCTCGATGTTAGATTCACGCACTGACCAACTACCCACTACCGACTGCGCCAATTACGTGTACTGGCCGTCAGAGGGGATTTTAAAAAAAACGAGATATGTCCATTCACAACTTTAATGTAGAAAGTTACAAATGTTCTTAGTCTATTCACTTAAAATTAGGGGTGATCGCGATTGATCCCGCAATTATACTAAACGTCCTCTCGCAAGAGCGATTCTAGCAAAAAGGCACTGGGAAAACTGGTGGTGGTCCCACGATGGAAATGAAATGCACTGTCAGATTTCTCATGAAATTCGGAATCGATGTTCTAGAAGGTTCCATGTCTTTCGCAATCTCGTATGAGGTGATTCATCTGGTCGGTGATTCATTGTAGATGGTGACATCGTAACAAGCGCATTATATGTTTGCTTGTAAACTATTTTTTCGAATATTTTGGCAAAAACACATAGCTTCGAAATCGGGCGGTAGTGTTCTACTTTATTCTTAGAGTCCTTTTTATGTATTGGTGTTATCAATGCGGATTTCCAGACGATAGGTACGATACATTCTTGTAAAGATCTTTTAAAAAGTAAGCAGAGTGGTTGTGATATACTATTCGCGCATCTCCTAATTAGTATTGGGTGAATATCATCCGGCCCAGGACCTTTGTTGATATCTAATGTTTTTGATAGCTTGTAAACGTCACGTTCAAGGACTTCAATTGTATGAACGTCCGATGCTGATGTGGATGAGCCTATGTCGTAAAGATCAGCGTGGGGACTTGCGCTACTAGAGATGCTATTGTTTTCTAGGTAGGTAGATGCGAAGAAATCGGCAAAAGCGCCACATATCGCCTCTCCGGTGTCATAGGTATGGACACCATGTGTCATAGAACGGGGGTATGCATTAGTCAGTTTCCTGTTCTTCATGTAGGCCCAGAAAACTCGTGGATTATTTTTTATTGAGTCTTCAACAGCTCTCATGTAGTTAGTGTAGCATTCTGATTCGATTGTTTTACAACGGTCTCTAAGTAGTACGAAAGTGTTTTGGTCTGCCAGGTTACCGTACGTTTTGTATTTTTTGTGATATTTGTATTTTTCTTTCAGACTTTTTGTCAGGGCTGATGTATACCAAGGCGGGTATTTGCCTTTCTTTATTTGTTTATGAGGAATATATTTATTTCTTAGCTTAATCAATGTGCTGTTGAAAAGGTGTACGGCGTCATCGACTGAGCCTGAAGAGAGAGTAACCTGCCAGTCCAGTTCATCTAGCTCTGAGCATAATGAATCATAGTCACCGTGATTGTAAAGATATTTCTGTCGACTTTTCGGTCTGAGTGTTTCGAACTTGATAAAGTGAGGTTTTATCATAAGTGGAGGATGATAATCGTCTACTTTACTCAGTGGCTCGAAGGATTTGGTCACATCCACGGTGTCATTAGCAAGAACAAGATCTAGGATTTTATGTTCATGATTTGGGATGGCATTAAATTGTTTTAAGTCGCACATCGTCATTAGATCGATTAGTTCAAGATGATTGTCAGTGCCGGAGTGAATAGGGGTTAAGTGATTGTTAACAAGATGGGGCGTCCAGGTGATGTTGCTCATGTTAAAATCGCCCAATAAGATAATTTTGTCATCGGGGTTTTCGCATGACACTTGGGTGACTTGAGTTGCGTGGTTAGATAGCTGATCGCTAAATGTTAGGCCTAGGTTTTCTTTGCATAGGTATAGAGCGCCTAAGTGGAGCCTAGTCTTATTACTTTTGTTAGTCTTAAATGTAATACTCACCCATAGATCTTCCGCGCTTGAGCACCAGTCTTTGCGTTCGACGACTTGGAGTTCAGACCGGACAGCTATGAGAACACCGCCACCCACGCTCTGTTCTGTGGCTTCATAATTGCGATCCCTTCTAAACACTGAATAGTCGCTACTAAATAATTCCGCGCTATTCACACTATCAAGCAGCCATGTCTCGGTTAACACTATCACGTGATAGTTAGAAAATAAGTCTGTGTTACGTCTAAAGTCTGTAGTTTTGGTACGCAATCCTCTAACATTTTGGTAATAAATGTTAAGCATTTATGCCCAACATAGCGGTACCACTGAAGGGTACCTAAATATGCTAGATAGGTTTACTGTGAGTATGACTATAGTTAGTAATCTGCAAAGGTAGTTTTCTGTTAGAGGATCGCATTTGTATTGAGCAGGCTTTGTGACGTAATTATAGGTAGATAGTGTGTAGCCGAGTTGTTTATTAATTTGTATTGTAGGCATGGTCGTCATGTAGTAGGCAGGAAGAGTATTACTTGCAGTTTGCGTCTGGTTGTTAATAATATAGGTGTAGCATAGTGTAGATAGGCTTTTATGTTTGTAAGTATTTAAACACATAAGGTGAAAGTCATGGGAAGTGTTTATCGCATCAGCTGTTCGTGGTTGGTGACTATTAGGTCTATTAAGGGTGATTGGTGAGCGTTTAATAGGTGTAAATTGTTTAGCGAGGTAGCGGGATGAGGCGGCGGCGGAGGCCAGTATCGATAACAAAGCGGTTATGAGTGGTAAGATAGCATAGGCGTTGCCTAATGAGTTAGCCATTATATGTTTGCAGTACACTGCGGTTGAATTAACATTATTAGGCATGAAAGGCAACAGGTTCAAATGAGTATAGGTGTCGTCGTTGACAGGCTGGTGTCGAAGCAGTAATAATGTATGTGACGGCCAGATGGCATGATAAAAGTAAGTATCTATAATTAAGGTTTGTTTACTTGCAAATGGGTACATCAGTGGCAGATCCGTTGGGCATAACAATGGTAATTGAAGTTCTATTAGCACAATGACAAGAACAATACACATAAACACTGACTGTCAATTCACCATTTTCTGTATGTCGTCGTCGGAGTTGATGATGTGTATCTTGGAGGTTTCATTTTTTCTTGCCTGGATCCTACCGTTCTTTGTCCAGACGAATTTCCAGCCGTGGAATTTTGTTGCTTCTTTAGTTTTTGTAAGGAGTTTCTTGTTTTCGGGCGTCAGGTGTTCATTTATATGGACCTTTGAGTCACATGCGAAGCCGAGGCGTGATGCAGTCAGGTCCTTGAATTTCTTTGCTGCAGCTAAGAAATCCTCCTTGATATAACGGTTCAAGAAGCACGCTATAATTGGCTTGCAGTTTGTGTAGGACCGTGTTCTAGTAATAAAGTTGATCTGTTCGCGTTGTATGGGCTGAGAGATCATTTTGCTGATTGTGATAATGATGTCCAGTAGATTTTCTGAGTCTGACATTGGGATACCCTTTATTTCGATGTTGTTAAGTCGGTTCCATTGTTCCCTATCGCGTTTTTCAGTAGATATTAGGGCTATTTTTTCTTGAAGCTGATGGAGGTCTTGTTTACATTTCTCCGGGCGATTCTCAAGGTGGGTAAGCCGTTCTTCAATATCTTCAGTTTTATCGTGTAAGTGTGACACTTCGGTCGCAGTAGCAGCCAGGCTTTTTTCGAAAGTTTCCATGTTGGTCTTTATTTCAGCTACCGATGATACCAGGTGCGGAAGTGACTGCAGGGCTTGGTTAATCATGAAAATACCCTGACGTAGTTCTTGCAGCGTTGATTCTATTGTAGGGGTTACAACCGATTGAGTAACGTGGCTGGAGACGGTGTTTGGTGATGCCGAGGAAGACGAGTCCACTGGTGTTCCGGCGGAGACATTTGTACGGTTGGGGTCAAAGGTCTTGCAAGGTTTGCAGAGTAAAGTGGCTAACCTCGCGCCGAGTTTACGGTAGTTAGATTCGGTTATTTGGGCACACTTAAAACAGTATACTTGTTTGCACTTGGAGCACTGTGCTCCATCGGTAAAGTTGATGTTACAAGTGGGACAGGTATTCATTTTTAGCTTAGGTTAGACGCGCTGCGTCGTACGCCGGGCGAATTGATATCGGTCGGGTGGGAGCGAGCAGTGATCTCGAGACACGTGTGAACCGTACGGCGCGACGGAGCGAACTTATGCCTTCACTAATCTGGCGTTCCGTAGCTGTGAAGACTTGACCATGAATGGTCCCGCTAAATCCGTTCCGACACCCGCAAAGGGCCGGATTTCGTTAACCCTATCCGAGGGCAAATCGCCCATCTGGAGCTGCATCGTAGCCGCCTTGGCCCGATAACAAGGCAGGCACCGAAATACGACGCTACGCACTAAGCGTCTTCCCGATAGAATCCAGAACTCGCGCTGGAGAAACGCCATCAAGGCGTGGCATCCGACATGCCCGTTCCGAATGTGTCGATCCTGTATCAACAGTTCGACCAACTTCCCTTTCCTAGGAAGTAACAACGGGTGGCGAGCCGCATAAGGCAGGTTGGCATTCCGCAGCCGACCTCCTATCCTCAGCAATCCTTGAGGGTCAATAAACGGGTTGAGCCGAGCCACAGCTCCCTTCAGTTGGACGCGTCCGCGTCTCAGAATGCCCAATTCGGACTTAAAGTGCACCGTCTGCACGTTCCGTACCAATGCGAACAACGCATGGTTCCGTTCCCGTGGTGTCAGGACCTGTGTCCGCACCCGTTGCGCCTCAGAATTGCGACAATTCCGCGCAAATCGGAAGATCCAGGCGGTCACATTGACCAGCTTGTCGAGCGAGCTGTACCGTTCCAGCAGGCTGAACTCCTCTTCCGGCTCTGGTTGCGTCGTACAGACACCGACTGTCAAGGCCGTTCACCGAGGTAACGCGTGGACTCATTGGCCAATCCGATTCGGCTTGAGTCAACCATTTTGGACCCCACCACAGGGGATGTCCAACTAACTCCGGAGCGTGACAACCACGAGACGCACAGTCTGCTGGGTTAATTTCCCCTGGAACATGTCTCCAGATTAAGGGAACCTCCGAATTCAAAATCTGCGAAACCCGATTCGCCACAAAAATCTCCAGCTTGTGAACTGAAGCCTTCAGCCAGCATAACACGATCTGGCTGTCCGTCCAAGCGTAGACCGTATCTTCTAACGCTATTGACCCACGAAGAACCGTCATTGTGTGGTTGACCAGACGAGTCAGGAGAGCCGCTCCTGAAAGCTCTAATTTGGGAATGGTCAGGCGAGTGCGCAACGGCGCAACCTTGCTCTCGGCCATGACCAACCGCACATCAACCTCCCCGAGGAGTCGACCGTACGCAGATATACCGCAGCTCCGTAGCCCTTCTCCGAGGCATCGCAAAACCCATGCAGGGTGGCGGTGTATCGTTTGGTGGGGACCAACCTCCGTGGCAGTGAAATCCGATTGATGCCAGGGAGGGTCGAAAAGAACGAGTCCCACTCTGAGCTCAATGACCCGCCGATCGGGTCGTCCCATTTCAGCTCAGCAGACCACAATTGCTGCATAAAACACTTGAGCTGAAATGTTACCGGGGTGATCCACCCGTTTGGATCAAATGTCCTAGCCACCGTTGAAAGGTAGTTCCGTTTCGTCCAGACCTTCGGGGAGTCCAACTCGACCCGATACGAAAACATGTCTGACAACGGCTGGTACTGGACGCCTAATACCGACAACATATTTGGATTTTCCAAATTTTCAAAAATGTGGGGATCCTGCTGGTAGTCATCCGGAAGACCAGACAGTAACTATGGAGAGTTCGACATCCATTTACGGAGCTCGTAACCTCCACCCCGTAAGAGCCCAACTAGCTCGTCCCGACGAGCGAGCGCCTCCTCTACGGAATCTGCACCGGTACAGATATCGTCCACGTAGAGATCCTGCTCCAGGATTGCTGCTCCTCTAGGGAAATTTAACCGTTCTCGATCCGCTAACTCCCGCAGAGTGCGAATCGCCAAATAAGGACTAGACCGTAGCCCGTACGTGTTGGTGTTCAGCTCGTACACCTTGATGGGCTGATCTGGGCTCTCTCGCCACAGTATCAGCTGATACCGTCTATCGTCAGGGTGAATGACCGTCTGTCTAAACATCATCCGGATGTCAGCTACAAACACAACATTGTGTCGACGGAACCGTGTGATAACATCCGCGATGTCATGGTTCAACTTCAGCCCTGAATGCAAACACTGGTTCAGGTTCATGCCGTTAGATGTTGATGCCGATCCATCGAACACTACCCGTATTTTGCCCTCCGGGGTCCTCAAGACCGCGTGATGGGGCAGGAAGCAGTGGTCTTCACGCTTCCAGTCGATACCCGAAACCGACATGAGGCCGAGCGACTCGTATTCCCGCATGAAGTCGACGTACTTCTGCCGGAAAATCCCGTCACGCTTTTACCCCAGTCACCCCGTTGGTGACTCCCGTTGCCCGGAGGGGGACTGGGTCCGGCCCTGGTTGGGCCCTGAGGCCGACCAACCTGAGTCCGGCCCTGGTGACCGTCCGAAGGGCCTGACCGATTCAGGCACAACACTATGTGGTGCTAGCCACCACAGCAGTCACAGGGGAACGCGCGCGAGCACTCGCTCAGCGGGTGCGGCCCCAAACAACCGAAACACAATCGGTGGCGGAAGACTAACTTCCTGCGGGCAGCTACCCTGAGCGCCTTAAATTTGGCGCAACTGGTCACTTCATGACCGGCACTGTCGCAGTTCACACAGCCGTCACCCGACGGCGCGGCATTCAAAACGCCAAATTGTTTCGAACGCCCACCCCCCCGTGGGGGCGGGGGGCGCGGCCCCTCCCGCATCCGCGCGGGTTGGCACTGCACACTGGCCTCCGTGTCCAGTGTGTCACATCGCCTGCATTCACCCTCCAAGAAATCCGTCAATTGGACGAGCGTGGGCAGTTCCGTGCTACTGCCCCCATGCAGCTGTTCAAACCGACTTTGAACAGCTACAGGCAACCGTGACAAAACCATATACAAAACAATGTATGACCATTGGTCTACCGGAAGACCAAGGTTCTGAAGGGCCTTAGTGGCCACCAGCACAGGTTTGAGCACCTGTACTCGGATGTCAACATCCCGGGTTACTTTAGGGATGCTAAACAGCTTCCCCAGCTGCGCATCAACCAACCGCCGTTTGTGTTGGTAGCGGTCAAACAATATGGACCTGGCTATCTCATAATTGCCCGCCGTGACCGTTAGGTGACCGACCAACTCCTTCGGTTCACCCCGCAGAGCCATCAATAGTTGGGCCAACTTGTAGGCGTTGTCCAGGTCGTCCCGACCGTGGACCAAACTATCAAATAAATTAATGAATGCCGGCCACTCATCAATTGCCCCACTGAAGGCCGGAATCTCCAGGTGTGGCAGCCGTCCAACAACACCCTTCGGGGGTGGGTCTCCGTTACCCTCCCCACGGTCATTCCTTCGCGACCGCTTAATTTTCTCCGCGCGACGCTCGATGTCACCCAAGCATTCCATCGCTTGGTCAGCATCCGCGCAGAGCTGTTTCACTGCAGCCACCGAGGCTTCATCCGTAAGCCCGAAAGCTTCAGCCTCCGCAGCCAGCCGACACACCTTCCCGACGCGTGTCATTGCGTCCTCCACACGCTTGAGCAGGACATCGTCCATGTCAGGTCGCTCCACATACTTATGAGTATGGGCGAGCCATCTCATTTCCTCCCGGACACCATGCCGCAGCACCGTTAAGGGCGAAGGTGCCATGTTGACCGATTTAATAGATTCTGGTCTTATACTTCACTACCGAACTGAGTATAGCCAGAGACCAGCACTTGCCCGTCAGCGCTGGGCACAGAAATTAAAACTAAGTTGTCAAAACTAAGGCAACCACTAAAACAATTAAATCCTAAAAAATATTTAATATGGTCGCCCTGTGGACATACACCTTATAACTATACACTCTCGGGGTAGCTGCCCGCAGGAAGATAGTCTTCCGCCACCGATTGTGTTTCGGTTGTTTGGGGCCGCACACACTGAGCGAGTGCTCGCGCGCGTTCCCCTGTGAGTGCTGTGGTGGCAAGCACCACATAGTGTTGTGCCTGAATCGGTCAGGCCCTTCGGACGATCACCAGGGCCGGACTCAGGTTGGTCGGCCACAGGGCCCAACCAGGGCCGGACCCAGTCCCCCTCCGGGCAACGGGAGTCACCAACGGGGTGACTGGGGTACCCGCGGACGGGACCCCCCCCGAGGGGAAGGGGGCAGCGCGGGGGGTAACATGCGGGATAGCCGGGGTTCGGTCGCCGCTGTCCACGGTCAGCGAGGACTTCGGGCCGCTGGCTCACCGCGTGTTACGGGCGGGTGTCAGATGGCACCTATGAGTAGCGCGAAGGCTGGGAGCCCACCACCTTCTGCGCCACCCTGCCCGTCGCTCTGGGAGGCGAACAGGGAGGCGAACAGTCGGATGTCGCCCCCATTCCTAGAGCGCCCCAGGTTGGATCCGCTCTCCCCCATCCATCCACGGTGGCCACCGGGCACACCGTACACCGTCCGGTATGGTCGGATACCGGGACAGCGAGGGGCCTATTATCCGGGTTGGGACCCCTTGATGTACATACGGTCTGATATGCCGGTTGCGTATCAACAGCCGAGTTACTCCAAGGCCGACGGAGGTCTCAGCGGGTTCGGATCCCGCGGAGATTCCCGCTAGGGACACGCCGCCCACTTACAGGGTGCCGCCACTCCACAGACGGTCATGCTCCCCACCGCCTCTGTGATAGCGTGGAGTTCGGACGGCAAATCATGTGTGGCACGAGCACTATTGGACTCGGGGGCCCAGGGGTGCTTAGTCTCGTGCAACCTTGTAAGACGGTTGGGAATTTCGGTAAGGGAGTATCCACATTCCATTCGGGGAATTGGGAACACGGAAGTCGGTTCCGTTAAGGGAGTATGTCGGATTGCTCTCTCGTCACGGGTGGATTCATCGGTGATTCTGACGGTCACGGCATTAGTCTTGCCTAATGTGATGGGCTCACACCCTCACGTACGGTTGTCGCCCTCGGTGCGACAGTTGGTCGCTGGGTTGTCACTGGCTGACCCGGAGTTCGATATTCCGGGCCCAGTAGAAATTTTATTGGGTGTCGATGCCTTGGGATACCTGTTAGTGCCAGGTGTCCACGTGTTGCAGGCGACTGGTCTGGTTTCGGTCAACACCAGACTGGGCCATGCGGTAATGGGTCCGGTCATGCCGGCTGCCCCACGCCTAGCGACTAGTAGTCCCTTATTCGGTTCTGTACTCTCGGAGGTGATACAGAAGTTTTTGGGAGGTGGAGGAACCACCTACGGTCCGCCGGTTGGACCCGGTTGAAGAAGAGTGTGAACAGTTTTATCGGAACAATACTGGTCGCCTTCGGTCAGGTCGATTTCTCACACGTCTTCCATTCCGGAGTGATCGCCCACCGCTGGCCAGTTCACACCATGCAGCCGAGACGCGGCTTCTGTCGATGGAACGACGCATGAAGCGTGACGGGATTTTCCGGCAGAAGTACGTCGACTTCATCCGGGAATACGAGTCGCTCGGCCACATGTCGGTTTCGGGTATCAACTGGAAGCGTGAAAACCACTGCTTCCTGCCTCATCACGCGGTCTTGAGGACCCCGGAGGGCAAAATACGGGTAGTGTTCGATGGATCGGCATCAACATCTAACGGCATGAACCTGAACCAGTGTTTGCATTCAGGGCCGAAGTTGAACCATGACATCGCGGATGTTATCACACGGTTCCGTCGACACAATGTTGTGTTTGTAGCTGACATCCGGATGATGTTAAGACAGACGGTAATTCACCCTGACGATAGACGGAATCAGCTGATACTGTGGCGAGAGAGCCCAGATCAGCCCATCAAGGTGTACGAGCTGAACACCAACACGTACGGGCTACGGTCTAGTCCTTATTTGGCGATTCGCACTCTGCGGGAGTTAGCGGATCGAGAACGGTTAAATTTCCCTAGAGGAGCAGCAATCCTGGAGCAGGATCTCTACGTGGACGATATCTGTACCGGTGCAGATTCCGTAGAGGAGGCATTCGCTCGTCGGGACGAGCTAGTTGAGCTCTTACGGGGTGGAGGTTACGAGCTCCGGAAATGGATGTCGAACTCTCCAGAGTTACTGTCTGGTCTTCCGGATGACTACCAGCAGGATCCCCACATTTTTGAAAATTTGGAAAATCCAAATATGTTGTCGGTATTAGGCGTCCAGTACCAGCCGGTGTCAGACATGTTTTCGTATCGGGTCGAGTTGGACTCCCCGAAGGTCTGGACGAAACGGAGCGTCCTTTCAACGGTGGCAAGGACATTTGATCCAAACGGGTGGATCACCCCGGTAACATTTCAGCTCAAGTGTTTTATGCAGCAATTGTGGTCTGCTGAGCTGAAATGGGACGACCCGATCGGCGGGTCATTGAGCTCAGAGTGGGACTCGTTCTTTTCGACCCTCCCTGGCATCAATCGGATTTCACTGCCACGGAGGTTGGTCCCCACCAAACGATACACCGCCACCCTGCATGGGTTTTGCGATGCCTCGGAGAAGGGCTACGGAGCTGCGGTATATCTGCGTACGGTCGACTCCTCGGGGGAGGTTGATGTGCGGTTGGTCATATCCAAGAGCAAGGTTGCGCCGTTGCGCACTCGCCTGACCAATCCCAAATTAGAGCTTTCAGGAGCTGCTCTCCTGACTCGTCTGGTCAACCACACGATGACGGTTCTTCGTGGGTCAATAGCGTTAGAAGATACGGTCTACGCTTGGACGGACAGCCAGATCGTGTTATGCTGGCTGAAGGCTTCAGTTCACAAGCTGGAGATTTTTGTGGCGAATCGGGTTTCGCAGATTTTGAATTCGGAGGTTCCCTTAATCTGGAGACATGTTCCAGGGGAAATGAACCCAGCAGACTGTGCGTCTCGTGGGTGTCACGCTCCGGAGTTAGTTGGACATCCCTTGTGGTGGGGTCCAAAATGGTTGACTCAAGCCGAATCGGATTGGCCAATGAGTCCACGCGTTACCTCGGCGAACGGCGCCTTGACAGTCGGTGTCTGTACGACGCAACCAGAGCCGGAAGAGGAGTTCAGCCTGCTGGAACGGTACAGCTCGCTCGACAAGCTGGTCAATGTGACCGCCTGGATCTTCCGATTTGCGCGGAATTGTCGCAATTCTGAGGCGCAACGGGTGCGGACACAGGTCCTGACACCACGGGAACGGAACCATGCGTTGTTCGCATTGGTACGGAACGTGCAGACGGTGCACTTTAAGTCCGAACTGGACATTCTGAGACGCGAACGCGTCCAACTGAAGGGAGCTGTGGCTCGGCTCAACCCGTTTATTGACCCTCACGGATTGCTGAGGGTAGGAGGTCGGCTGCGGAATGCCAACCTGCCTTATGCGGCTCGCCACCCGTTGTTACTCCCTAGGAAAGGGAAGTTGGTTGAACTGTTGATACAGGATCGACACATTCGGAATGGGCATGTCGGATGCCACGCCTTGATGGCGTTTCTCCAGCGCGAGTTCTGGATTCTATCGGGAAGACGCTTAGTGCGTAGCGTCGTATTTCGGTGCCTGCCTTGTTATCGGGCCAAGGCGGCTACGATGCAGCCCCAGATGGGCGATTTGCCCTCGGATAGGGTTAACGAAATCCGGCCCTTTGCCGGACCATTCATGGTCAAGTCTTCACAGCTACGGAACGCCAGATTAGTGAAGGCATACCTGTGCGTCTTCGTGTGCTTGGCCACGAAGGCAGTCCACTTGGAGGTGGTCAGTGACCTCACTACGGAGGCATTTATCGCATGTCTGGATCGGTTCGTCTCACGAAGGGGCCTCCCGTCATTAATCCGTTCAGACAACGGCACAAATTTTGCCGGAGCCAGGCGATATCTGCAGGAGGTCACTCAATTCCTGAACGGTATCCAGGACGCCATCGGTACGGCTTGCTCCCGACGAGGGATTGAATGGGTTTTCAGTCCGCCGGGATGTCCTCATTGGGGAGGAATTTTTGAGGCTGCGGTTAAATCGACTAAGTCGCACCTGACGAGGATCATCGGTGAGACCTCTCTACGCTTTGAAGAGCTTGCGACGCTGTTCTGTAAAATTTAAATGACACTGAACTCGCGTCCGTTGTGCCCGCTCAGTTCGGATCCAAATGATTTGGAAGCGTTGACGCCGGGTCACTTCCTGATAGGTCAGCCCCTTAACGCCCTGCCAGAATACCCATTCGGTGATGTTAAGTTAAGTCGGTTAACTAGGTGGCAGATGTTACAGCAGATGGCTCAAGATTTTTGGAAACGGTGGTCCCTTGAGTACTTGCACATCTTGCAGCAGCGCCTTAAGTGGACTGACCGGACGAGCCCCCCTCAAGTCGGTGATTTGGTGCTGATTAATGATGCGAACCTGCCATCATTTAGATGGAGACGAGGACGGATCGTCAATTTGTACACGGGTCGGGATGGCACGCCTCGATCAGCAGAAGTCAAGGTGGGGGACTCGGTCCTCAAGAGAGCGGTCGCAACACTTTCTCGCCTTCCTATTGATTAGGGACAGGTTCGGGCCTGTCCGGGCGGGTGACTGTTTAATATTTATGCTTCGGAACGCACCGGTTTTTCGTTGCGCGGATCGACCGCGAGTGATCGGGACATCACTAGCTGTCACTTGTATAGAAACGAGATGACGAGTTAGAGGTTACTTTTTTGCACATGGAAAATGTCTAACGCCAGCATCGGAAAGCTTGGTTGAATGTTAATTATAATAATCGCGGAACAATCGTCGGGAAATAAGTAGATTTAACGTCATCGGAGTGAGTGCTTCGTGCTTTGAAAGGTTGAAGTGATTCGGTGATCCAGTCGTCGCTTTCGGATAGCGATCCTCGTGTCGGCAAGCCTTACGACGGCGACAGCTTCGGGCTACGACGAGAGTAAGATTCGACTCCCATCACACCCCACCCACGTGTTCCTCATCCCGTACTCCTGCCTCGAATTGAGCTTTCGAATTCCGGTCCACGGCGTCAAAGGTCAGTACTGCTTTGTGACATTCTACTGAAAAACAGCCCTACCAAGATTCCACGCCCTGTCGGTTGAGGCGTGGAATTTAACAGTGACATTACCGAGCTCCGTTAAGTTCCGAGTCAAATGTCACGACTCGTATCCGAAAATATCCGAATCGCTGTGCACTGATTGATTGACTAACGATCGACTAGGTTTGTGATATGTGGGACAGCAGTAGTGCGAGTGAAAGTTCTGTATACCACCGTCAGGTGGCGCACGGCATGGTATCTTGACGACAATGACAACTTCATAGCTTCATGACGCTAGATGGCGGAAGCTGTCTTGAAATGGGTGGGCGTCTTCGAAACTAATATTTCTTGAAACACGAAATGAACCAGAAAACTGACGAATGTCGGCACTAGGATTGTGTCTTGATAAAAGTCTTGTGCGCAAAAACATCGCTGAATAGTTCTGATGCGAAGAATCCCGAGAGAAGGCAGGCGCGCGTCATGATAGGTACAGCGGGAAAATCCTGTTTCGACCGGTTTCTGAGCAGGATGCAGCTCGATGATTATTGCTCTTCCACGTCCAAAATCGGCTGGAAGGGCTTGAACCAGGGGCGGGAGGCAGGTACGAGGGCCACGAAGCTCGTAGAAACAGGTCAGGTAGGTATGATCACTGCACGAAGAACGAGACGGTCACCACTTTGGGTTTGTTGAATGTCTTGATGGTTAAGACAACACTCCTTTATGATATAAGTATATTTGTATTGTAAAGTACAACACAGACTCCAATAGATATTGAACAGAAGGTTAAATGCTTATTATCGGGATTATAACAAGGAATCACAAATGGCTCGGGGAGGAACGCAATGACAGCGACTTCAGTATCTCTGTCTAAGGATTGAAAGTAACACATGTGTGTGTGCGTGCATTTGATGATGCCTTTTGTTACCCTAGTTGCAGCAAGTCGCCACATGTCTTCGTGTTCTCGACGCTAACGACGCCCGCGCCTTTACAGTTCGCGTAGTTTCTCTGGCTCTAAACCTGAGCAAAGTGTAAAATTTCAAACACACTCGACATTGGTGAAAGAAACCTCAAAAGAAGCTCGCCATTATTTAAAAAGAAGAAGCAGATGCCGCTACCTACCGGGTCATCAGATAGAAATAGGAATAATAATAATAAGACCAAGCCTCCATGCTAAATGATATATTTACGATCATTGATGAAAACAAGTATACTTAACAATTTTCTTTATGTACAGAAATATATTTACGTAAGATATATGTATTAGGTTCTAAGTGAATCAAAGAACGAGAAGGACTTTTTAATTGTTCCCATTATTGCTTCCATATTTTGACGCATCTCTAGAGTGCATTTCAGATAATTTGTCTCTTCGCCATTCAGAAGCTTCGATAAGATATTTTTTCCATAGCTTCGCCTAAATTTAAGGAAAAAATATCTTATCAGTTACTGAAATAGAATATCACATAGGTACCCCAAATTATCAAGGCAACCTTGCCTTTAAGAAGACCGCCGTTTCAGACGATTTTTCAGTTTTTTTTCTATGCTTATAATTATAGATGTTTTTAAAATACGCGAACCGTATTTTCTTTTTAGTATATTTAGTTTTCGAGTCATATTTTTTATCGCTATTTCCAGCATGCGGCCCGCGGGGATGTGGGTGTATTGGGGTGGCAAAACGGCGAATTTGACCGTTTTTAACGTTAGATGTTCGAAAGTTTATATACCTCGCGGCCATTGACCTTGACCTTTCTTGAATATTTCGCAGAAAATTCTCAGTTTTGCCATTTTTTGATGCTCGATGTCGTTGAAAATTCATTGACCTTAAAGTAATTGACCTTGAACTTAACCTTTCGTGCATATTTCGCAAAAAAAAAACTAAGTTTTGCTGTTCTTGATGCTCGATGTCGTTTACAGGTTATTGGCCTCGACGTTGTATTAGGTCACAACGTCTTGAACCACCCGGAGCCGAGCGAAGCGGAAAAATGGTGGTGTAAAAACAGCCTCTGGTCTAAAATGTCATGCAAAATCGATGAAACAAAACGTTAAAAAACTACGCTATTGGCGCCGTGTGACATATGTCATTAGTTTTGGTTTAATCCGTTTCATCTCGAGTTTCGTGGGTTTTCGCTGTTTTTTGTTGCGTTTTGGAATAGAAAACCCGATCAGGGCACCCCACTTCCTAGGCCGACTTCCGGCCCCCCCATGCGCACACTCTCTCCTCCTGCCAAACGATGCATTTTTTTGACGTGATAACGTCTTTAAAATCGTTTTAGTCGGGTGACATGTTCAGAAACTTGTGTCACACCAAAACCTCACGAGCGCGATCGCAGGTATAACGAGAGAGAGACGGACCGATCTCCCGTCTCATCTCGAGCGCTGCCAGTCATTCCGTGAAACTTGTCACGCGGAATCCTCACGAGCGGAGGCTTATCACGTAAACATCTCGATCGTAAACCTACTTTACAAACAACCAATTTTTTACCGAAAAAAGCAGAAAAGGTCAATTTCAAGGACGAAATCAATGGCCTCGACGTCAATGAACTGTGAACGACAGCGAGTGACAAAAAACGGCAAAACTGAGAATTTTCGAAACATGCACGAAAGGTCAAGGTTATGGTCAATAACCTCGAGGTCAGATTCGATGTTTCCCCACCCTAATACTCCCACATCCCCACGGTCCCGAATACTTGAAATGGCTATTTAAAAAATTTAACTCGAAATGTAATTATTTCCGACGGTTCGCGTATTCCGAAATCATTTATAAATACCCTAATAAAGCATATAAAAAAATCAGCAAAAACATCTGAAACGGCTGTCGTTACTACTTTACTTAACTTTACTTCAAAATACTGTAAAACCTAATAGGTATTTAAAAGAATAAAAGTAATATTAACAACTTGATAACTTCGCCGGTTTCTTCAAATAAAACTAAATAAAATGGTGATTATGGGATGCAGTAGGGGCCAACCCATGTCAAAGACGATCTGGCTATCTTAGTTTTTAAAAGTGGGGAAATTTAGAGAAGGGGCAGAAAATTACGTTTGCTAAGTATATGTAAATATCTACAGTAATAAAGACATTTGAACTTTGATAATGCTTTTCCCCTTTTTTTTTACTGTTGTCCACTAAAGCCAACTTAACGGCGAAAGGACAAGTTACTGCAATGCACCAGTCAGCGGCGGGGCGGGGCGTCTCAAAATGGAAACAAGACGGTCGGCGCACTGTCAGCATTAAATCAGCCTTAATGAGGGCAATGCCAAGTCATCATCTTGACCTGCATTCTATTGATATTTACATCGCATAGGAATTTCTTACAAGTAGTTACACGTTACGGTAGCTTAGGATTATACAAATGCTGTGTTACAAAATGCAATGGATTCAAAACTAAAACATAGATAATGTTGCGCTTTTATCTATTTACTCCACTAAAACACAACCCACAACTCAAAGTTTGACGGACACTGCACAGCTTGCTATTACAGTCTCTCGCTCGGAAAATGACAGCGACTTATCCGCACTGAACGAAACGATATTTTTTTAATATGATATCCTATGAGACCGCGCACGAATCTTCCGAGGCGTCTGAATCAGATTCGGCGCGGGTGATGTGGACTATTGTGGACGAATCGACGAATGCGCTCGCATTCTGCGTTCTGTTGCGTGCGACAGAGCACCGCGCGAGTAGCGTACAATAGCAGCGCGATAGATACCTTCGGCGCGGCCGATCCGTCCGGTGCGGTCGAACCGTCCGGTGCGGTCGATGCGTTCGGTGCGGATAAATGTGGGTTAACCTTTATTTAAGCAGCAGCCTGTGTGTTCGGCCACTTTGTAACGTTCGTGTTTCGTCCATTATAGAGACAACAAACTAATTATGGCGGCGACATATATACTATTTTGGTTGGTAACATGAAGGTCGCTGCTGTACAGTGAGCAACGAATTAGCCGGGCCACGCTGGATACTAATTTATAATATACTAATATATAATAATTTATATTGCGTAGGATGGCCCCATAGCTAATAATATGGTGTAACGGTGTGCTTAGGCGGAAAATCGACAATAATTCATTGACCGAGCGAACGAAGCGTCTTGGTCTCGGTTTCAGCTTGGGCAAAAATGCTTTCGTATGTCCAGATTTCCGGATTTCGACTGTTCTCCTCTACAAGTCGCATTTCTCAACCGATTCTCGTGATTTTTTGAGCGATGATTATATGGATTGTTTACAAAGTGCGGCTACATCCATACACTATGTACTTAACCAGGTACATTCATGTTTGGATGTGTTATTTAAAGAAAATGCTGTCGGATTTTCATCCGATAAATGGGATGACCCGAATGGCCGAGTCGGCAGTGACCCTGCCTACGAAGCCAAGGGTCCCGGTTCGAGTCCCGGTAGGGGCAAATATTTATTTCATGAGAACGGATGTTTGTACCCTAGTCATGGTTGTTTATCTATCTAGGTATTGTATTTATCTATATAAGTATGTGTATCGTTGTCTAGTACCCAAGATACAGGGAATCCTAGTTTGGGGCTAGATCAATGTGTAAATAGTGTCCAAGGTATTATTATATTATTATTATTATAAACTCCAAGGGGTCGGGGTTGTGAGGGGTTGGAAAATAATAAAAAAGCGCAAATTTCCTTTGTCTGGAAAAGGAAAACTGAATAATGAAAATGACGTAAGGTCGGTCGATTTCCCGCCAAAAGCCCTATGTTACGTGATGCCTTCTTTATTATGTAACTTGTATCGCCCAGTTAATTACCCCTAATCGTACCTTCTAATATTTTTTTGGGTAACCACAAACTTAGTAGGGTCTTTTGCTTTGTATGCTATTGTCGGAGTAGTATCTTAACATAACATATGTTAGTCTGACTGATTTTATGGCCTATGTTAAGTACTTGGTACGACTACTGTGTGTACGTAACTTGTAAAATTAAATTTACTAACATTAACGACACTAAGATATACAGATTGGCACACGAAATTAAAGTCACAGAATACTACTCACAGAAGCACTTGGTTTGCTGGAAGAGATCTCTTACTAGAGATAAGCTCGCCTTTGTAGACTATTTTAATGTAATATATAAATTATGACATATTTTCTTCTCCATACGTTGTCAGGCTGAGAAGTAAATCATAATGCAACTACAAAATAATAGCACCAAAAATACTCTGACTTAAGTATAAGTACACAAATTAAATCACGTAAATATGCAAATAGGTAGGTACATTTTAAGAATATTTACTAAACAATCTTGTAAACAAATACTTTGTAAAATTATTTAAATGAACAGCCTTTTCTTAGCCTAAGTGTGCGGTGACACTTACATTAGAATTCTTCGACTATTTATTACATTAAATAGGTACATAAATTAACTAAAAATGCTAGTTGAGGAGTATCTAATATTAGGAAAAAATGGAAGATTATAATGAGCATGTCTCCATATCTAAAGCGATAGGCTAGCCCCGTCACGCAAAATGGAGAATTGAATTACTGGCTAAACGTGGGCATAACAGTTTCTTTGTATCCCAGTATGTTTGTTTAGAGTGTATGTATGGAGTCACATTTTGGTAGCAGAGCGTGGATCTTATCAGTTCGACGGTTAGCTTACGGTGAAATATCGCGTATTTCCGTGGTTTTTAGTTTGCCGGTACCATGTCAAATATTTCAGGTTGTAAGCCATCTTTTTCCGTGGTCGGGGCTACGGACGGATTCGTGTGGCGCCTATGGCGGCAATGGCATAACCATTTCTTCATCCTTGTTCAATGCAAAATTCCCCAGGATCGTATTGCAGTAATCATTATTTCTTTCAAGCAATTGCCTGATAATATGTTTTCAATTCAATTCAATTTCAATTCAAATACTTTTATTTCAGATTACTGGAGATCCGTACATTTTATACACACGTACACTAACTTATACAAAAGCATGGATAAGATAGACTATCCAACCCCAGTGTACCGGGCTTTTCATTTCCTATTAGATGTCATGTGAAAGTTTACCCAGTGACACCTGATCGGACAGTTTATCCTTTCCTCAATGACGTCCAGGATGGAGTTGTTGCAACCCCGCATACGGTACATCAGGGATGCTGTTCGTGCTCGAAGTATAGCAGAAAAATCTGCCGTACGCTCTTCAGCAAACATCCCCGATGCACTGCAATAACGCGGAAGCCCCAACAGCATCCTGAAACCATTGTTATATTGGACTCTATGGGCGTCGACCGACTTCTGCTTGTATCTGGCCCACAAAGCACACGTGTAGAAAGACTAACAAAATGCCTTGAAGCAATAAAGGAATCACTTTGACAGCCCTCCCACACCGCGCGCGTTATGCTTTGTCCCTTTTTTTATTATTTCAGTGCGAAATTCATTTAAATTGTATTGCAGTGAACACCCTTTCAACCACGCTCTGCTACCAAATGTGACACCGGGGAAGTCACAGAGTTTGCATAATAGTTTACACAGACACGACAAGGCCACGCTATCACGTTCCATTTCTATACAATCGGACTTGAAGTATTGGGTACCCAAAAGAATATGCCGTGCAAGCGTGACCTATGTCTTATCTGTTCTATAAGTAAAAATGTAGGTAGAGAATAACATTAATGACCGGGCACGACCAAGAACTCAATTGGCCGATATTGTTTTTTATACCAGTGTCACAAAGCATGGATGTTTCAGCGTGTACGTGAAATAAGGATTGTCAGATATGGTGTAATGCACAACCAGTGCAACCGACCAGTCTTATAACAATTATTTTAAAATTGTTACACAAATACTAAACTACTACAATATTTGAGGGAATAAACATGAATCTATTCATAAAAGCATCAAAATTGTGTGATGTTTGGCAGTGTTTGTTGTGTATTGTTGTATATATTTCAGTACTTAAAAATATACCTAACTAGTAAAATACGTAACATGTATAATACAGTAATACAAAGTATGGAATGTATAAAAGAGGATACAAAAATCTTTGGAAGAACAAGAATTTTCTCATTCAAGAAAAATGGCTACACCCACAAAGCACAATTATTTAGAACTTTGTCGAATAGAAGTATCATCGTCATCAGCAAAGCTCGGTCGATTCTTCACCCTCTCGCATCGTTTCTGATGTTGCCTTATAAACGCACTCAATCGATTCAACAAGAATTGTTTATCGTGACCTTCTAGAACTAACTGATTTTTCAGAACCGATACCATGTGCCTATTCGCCGCCGCCACCGCCCAATAGTAATACAAAAAGAACAGTAATACCGCGAATGCCGGGATCGCGAAAGTATATTTGCCGAACCAAAAGATGAACTCTTGCACCAAGTAAGGAAAGGTTAAAAAAGTCTGCACAACATAGTCCCATACCGTGTTGTTGCCTCTATAAGGTCCACAGTTTCTTGAAGGCATGAACACCGCTATAGAATAAGCGACAGCCGCTATAGACACCACAAAACTTATAAGAAGTACCGACATGAACATACTCTTAGATTTCGACGCGCGATTGACAGTAGGAGATGGCGTGCAGTTAACAAGACATGTGAACTTTTTCACGTAAAATATCAGGAAGTAAAATATGGTACCGATGATTGGGAGGAACGGACAGAAGAACGCACCCAACCAAATTATGGTTTGCGTGTAAATGATGTCCAAAACATGTCTGGGTAGATTGAAGTATTGCTCGCCGATCAGTCTTAGGCACCGGCTGGTGGTGTGTCGCGCAATGAAGGCTCTTGGCATGTTAATAAAGAAGGTATTTAAAAACTGGACGACAAAATCGGTTATGACCAGTTTGTAAAACTGTTGGCCTGCGTAGGTTTCCCAGCACTCCATTATAGAGGCATCTGAGTTGTAATAAGCGCACATTGGTTCGTTCTCAGATACATGGGTGAAAATATTGTACAAAAGCACAGCCAAAGATGAAAGCCGTAACAATACAGTTCGTAGTAAGGTTATGACAATAACTTTGGGCGCAGAGTAGTTCTCGAATTGTATCAAATTACTGAAAATCTCCGGGACAATTATATTCAGGACTACAATGCAGATGAACGGGAAGAACTCCAAAAGCAGATTCTGTAGCTGGCCAAATCTGATTTCCAACGGTTCCATGTCACTGGTATACAAGTTAGAGGTTAGTTTTTCAGCCGTGCTGTTGGCATCGGAAACAAATGGCCTGAGGGCGTTTGTATCGACCGACTCTTCAGTCCTCTCGGTTAATCTATCCAAAGAGAAGTTAAATGAATAGACAATGACTGCCCCAGAAGCGACAAGTATTGCCAACACTACCAAGTTGATAAAAAGCCTACGTAAGTACAACAAAATCTTGCCCTCGCGAGATCTCGACTGTGTTTCTTCCTTAAACCGTTCTTCAGCTAAACAACCTCTTATCTCATTTAATAACGCTTTATGTTTTATGTTCGCGGACTTATCGTTGTGAATGCAAAAGTCCCACCCGCCAAACACAAGGTTGCAATACAAATAAAACTGCCCTTCGCTTTCTACTAACCTATCTTTGAATCCTTTCGCCGACGACTTGACTATCGCCATCAAAGACACCAACGCCCATGTAATGGCCACTAGAATGTATGCCATCGGCATATTGTAATACATCACTTCGCTAAACAGGTTACCAATACTATATTCATAAATCTGATCGCTATAAACACCATAGAACAATACGGTCCTCTCCATCCATCCAGTTCCCTGTAATACGTCTAAAATTACGTTATTATCAGTAACATTTCTTTCGAAATACGCTTGAGAACAGCATTCAGTTGCATTCGTGTTATTAATATCGCACGTCAGTTCTCTCTCAACAAGCAAAGTCTTTGGCAAAATGAGGAATAGTATTATGACTAGCGAAGTAGATAGGTTCAAAAACAGAAGCCATCTTAGAAATAGGAAATAGGCTACGACTCCGGTGCCGAAGTTTCCTTCGATGACCTTGAGGGAGCCGTGCCAAAGCTCCAGCTTTCCTATGAGCTCTCCGAAGCGGATCCGGAAGTTGTGCCACACTTTGCGTTGTCGCCACTGCAGTTGCTCTAGCCCTTGGAGGCGTAGTTTTGTGGCGTTCTGTGGGAGAGGATACCGGTGTCATTAGTTCATGGGAAATATTAAACTGCACATCAAAAATACTGATTTGCGCAGCAAATATCCCTTATATTTGCTGCGGTATCTTAGGTGAAGGGTAAAGGGGGTGAGCGAAGCGAATATTTAAAACATAAACTTAAGTACTCATTAAATATTTAAAGCATAAAAAGTGTTTTTTGCTGTGCAAATCAGTATTTTTGATGTGCGATTAAATACTAGCCTTAGTTCATTAGCATTTATATCTAGTTACAAATGTCGCCATTAATGACCGACTTTTCGATTATTGAATGCTGAGCTGTCTTTCGGACTATAATAAACATAAATATAAACATTTACATCCATGCACATACATTTCTTATTGCCCCACACTAGGTTACTTAAATTAGTAATTTATCTTATGTTCTCGTACATTATTCGACGCACAATTTAATTTAATTAACGTGAACTGTTTGAGACTTTATTTAATAATTACGAGAAACAGTACAATAGGCTTAAAAAGAGTACCAACACAACAATTTGGTCAGAAATACACAGAGACAAAATAAACACGAAATTGGAGGTACCGGTTATTCATGGAAACTTCAACTAGTGGGTGTCCTTTAAGGACCTCTTTACAGAAACTATATACAAGGACCCTTTGTCGAACGCACAAAAAATGCGATTTCTGAAATGAAAAGTACGTTGAAAAGCTGAGAGCACCTCGATATTAGTTCTGACAGTTACTCAGTGTGCTGAGATATTCTGAACCAAACATGAAACAGCAGGCCATGGAACAGATAAAGAGGATGCACGATGTGCCCCAAGATTCGGAGACGTCGGAAGGGAGAGAACAATCAACAAACAGCATCAAACAGCCATTATTATCATCGGGGCTCAACATCATCAAGTAAGAAGTAACAGTTTTTACCACAAAGAGCGACCGCCCGCTACAAAATCAACATTTAACGTGCCGTCAATAAAATACCCTCTATGCAACAACGATCATGGCCTTTATAATTGCAAATGCGAATTTCGAGTATGAATCAAGTGTATATTCATCAAAGTAAGTCATCATAGACATGCCGCAAATGTAACAAGTAACGCAATACAATAATTCGCGATAAACTGAATTGTTTGTTTGAACAAAAAATAAACGACAACTCGCACGTGTCGAAACATTACAGTTGATTTGAACATTACAGCTGAGGTTGTTGTCACCCACGTTGATAAAAGTTAAGGGAAGCGATGGTACTTATCATGTCCTGAGAGCGCATGTGGAGCAAGGCTCACAAAGTTCCATCGTAACAGAGAAAGCTGCTCAATTATTAAAATTAAACATATAAACATAGTATCAGGTTGCGGTACCGGAGAGGAGACAAGAGGAAAGTGAATGATGAATATGGTATGCAAATCCGCACATAACGATTATACTTTTAACACCGACGTCATCATAATGAACAATTTGGTCGGTAACCTACAGACAGACATGTATCAAAACATTCGATAACCGACACAGAATTTTACATTTGTCGTTTTACGTTTGGATTTCTTGATTCCCGCACATATCTTGACAGGGAGAGCAGGAATAACAATGATAGAGATCAGAGGGGACGAGAGAATAAGATTGTTCCTAAAAAAAACAGATACTTCAACAATCATGGAAGAGGTGGAAAGATGAGTATAGTGACACAATTAACTGCGAGAAATAAGTGTTTACAACCGAAAATAAAGATAGGAGTAGGAGATTTAGTGACCACTCGAGCTGATAAAACGCCTATCTATCGGAAAATGGTCAATGGGCAGAGATGTGAGATACATCCAGAAAGAGACGGTTGCGTCAGAGTCGTCAAATCAAATCAAAATTGGTTTATTACTGTAAATATTTACATATACTTAGCAAATGTAATTTTTTGCCACTTCTCTACATTGGACCGTTGTGGGAGAAGGAGGGCGAAGAAACTCTTACAGATTGGTAATAGTAACATTGAAATCGTCCCACAGTCAAGCTCAATTTACTTCCCATAAAATCAAAAGAAAAATAAAAACAAGATGACATAAAAGCAACAACAACAACTCTCAACAAACAAACTCTGGCCGCAAGCCGTTCTCCAAACTGTTTGCAGAAGTAACGGCATTGCTATTCTTTACTACACTTATATCGAGATCCAGCATAACAAGCAACGTCACAAAACTCAACAACAATTAGTCCCAGCTGTGTACTTCGACCCGCTTGCTAAGAGATTAATCACTCGACATGCTACGACATGAGTCTATACTGGGACGGAGCACAATCAACAGAAAATATTTAACAACATCTCGAAAACATTTGCAACAGTCTGGAATCTATCTATCTTCTTCTATATTGATAGAAATGAATCGCTTTACGTTGGTCTAACTAAATTTCTAAAATGGCCCGAACAGATTGAATAATTCCTATTCACATTTATTCTTTTCAGTCCGCAGGAGGTTTAGGTAAACAGAAAATAAGGTAAAATGCATAGAAACAGCCAACAAATCAAAAAATATTTTGTATGGGAAGTGGAGAAGTCTCAGCTTCCTATCGCTAGATGGCGTTGGTAGCCATAATTCATTCAAACTCCTTTATCGTTGATTTTAATTGGTTAATAATACATTTAACGTTTTTGTTGATAGCGGATTTTATGTTCCACAGCTGTGCGATGCATAGAGTTACTACGCAAAGAGGTTCGTTAAACTGATTCGTGAGGCTGAGTATCGCTATGATTGGTGCCTCTACGAATAGTTTTCTGACCTTCTGAATAAATGTAACATGATCGCGCCTCAGCTGCGTCACGAGTTCAGTGAACTGCAGTACTACGATCAGCTGTTGTCAACTCAGCATTTCACGGAGCAAACCAGGCGCCCCGCCGCCACAGATGTCCTATCAACGCTGTCGGCTACCTCGCTAATAGCCTGTTCAGCGTACTGGACGAACATTTCGCAGAGCAGTACTCACGAGACATAGCGATTATTATACGATAAAATCAATCGCAACTGAAAAACAAATGGAATAACTGTGCGGAGGAAACAATCGAAAAACAACATACCTATACAGCGATAAACAAACATTTGAACAGTCTCGATGACGTAAGAAAATCAATACTGAAAGAGACTAACACAGCAGAGAAAGAAAGAGATTTATTTATTTATTAATAAAATTGCACAACATAACAGACAAAAAATCCAATTCGTTGCACAAGTATCAAATTAACAATATTAACATAAAATAAATTACATACATTAACAGAATATTATTATAAAATTATTGAGTATTCGGTTTCAATTCAATTTAGAAAATTATTACAAAACAACACTATAACGCATTCATCTCGCAAAACCTTCCACATTCTCGCACAATATCCCTCCAAGCATCACCAAACAGGTCAGTCATAGGTGCTGCGGCCAACAGAGCGTTGAGACTGTTCCGCGCTCTCACCAGCGGAGACTGCTGGCGCGCCACCGTGCGGTGCATGCCACCTGCTAATAGCTGCTGGTGCCTGCGCGCGCGGAGATATTTGTCAGGCACGAATAGCGCGCATACCGTACCGACAAGCGCGGCGCAGTCACTGTCGCCTCGCCACAATCGACACACAGTCAGAAGCTGTTCGGTGTTACGTCTCACCTCTAGTGAGTTGTATCCGAGCATACATAAAATAAAGGCAGATGGATTTCAGATTTCAGATTTCAGATTTCTTTATTGCAATAATCATGTGTCATTACAGTTCTTATATGTAATTCAAGAGGTACATGACACCCTGTAAGGGCACTACAATATGATTAAACTAATTCCTTAATTGCTAGCTTATAATTGTCTATTTCTAGTATTATTTAATTATACATATTTTCTTTTCTATTGTGTACTTTAACATTAATTATCACTGAAAAGTTCTTGAAGAGAATAGTAACATTTCTGGATCAAGTACTTATTGAGGGTTATTTTGAATAAAGTATTGTCTTTTATATTTTGTATGTGATATGGTAGAGCATTGAAAACTTTTGCTGCCATTGAGTGGGGACCAGAGTTTATGATTTCTAGTTTAGCAATCTTGGTGGCTAGGCGTTGTTGTGATCTAAGGCCCTCAGGGCGAGTATGTTGTGGAAAAAGAGGCATATTATTCCTGACAAAGACGCTGATTTCTAAAATATAGAGCGCTGTCATAGTTAAAATATTATATTCCACAAAATATCTTCTACAGCTCGTCCTCGCGTCTATATTAGCCAGAATTCTAATACATTTTTTTTGTAATATAAAGACGTTTTTTGCGTCTGTGCTATTGCCCCAAAGAATTATACCGTACCTAAGCCAGGCTTGTGCATACGCATGATAAGCGCATGTTGCCGTCCTGAGGTCTGTAGTTTTTTTCAGCTCTGATAGGGCATATATAAAGCTTGAGAGCTTACCAGTTATCTTTAGAATGTGGCTTTTCCAATTTAAATTATTATCTAAATTGATACCTAGGAGACAAGAAGTCTCTACATTTTCTATTACAGTTCCGTTAAATTTATAGTTTATAATATCTAGGGGTCGTTTTTGGTAAGGTCTGAATTCCATTAATTTGGTTTTGTTAAAGTTAATTTCTAAGTTATGGTCATCTAACCAAGTTTTAATTCTATTTAGGTGTGAGTTTAGATCTATAGTTAATTTCTCTACGTTTTGACTAGGAAAAATCAGGGATATATCATCTGCAAATAGCGTACATGGTATATTAATAGTATTAGGTAGATCATTTATATATATTAAAAAAAGTAAACATCCGAGCACGCTAAAGGATGGATAAAGGGTAGTATCCAAATTTCCTCTTATATAGGTATCTCAGGAAAGCTTTATGTACCTTCTTGAGCATAAGGACGTATGAGCTTTCGTGCGGATTCCAAACAACCGAGCTAGATTCAAGTTTAGTTCTCACTAGGGCCGTGTAAAGCAACTGGACCACACCCAGGTTCCGGAATCCCTTACTATTCCGTATTACAAACCCCAATCTTTTAAAGCATTCCTTGGCCAAAGTGCTCATGTGCTCATGGAATGTAAGTTTAGGGTCGAACGTAACACCGAGATCTTTAATCGAATACACACGAGGCTTAAATACACAAATACACAAAAGGCTTAAATTCCAATCAAATAGAGACCTCCTTAATGAGAGCCGGAGCGATCCAAAGAAAATGTGGAAAACCATTAAAAGTATTTGCGATATAAAAAAATCGGCAGCCAAAAGCACAGATCTATTGCACTCGAAATCAAACAAAGACATTTCACTCAATTATTGTAACGAATACTTCGCAAACGTTGGCCAGAACCTCGCAAATGAAATCCTTAACTCCCAAAGTGCTACCACTCGTGCTCCCGTGATCCAGGACCCACCTCACCACCAATCATTCTTTTTCCAGCCCACAGACCCAGTAGAAGTAAACTCAGCCATAAGCAATTTAAAACATGACAGTTCACCAGGGCTCGATGGCATTGGGAACGGCCTCATCAAGGCGATTTTCCCAAACATCCTACCCGCTTTGACCCATATTATTAACTCTAGCCTGAGAAATGGAGAATTCCCCTCCTGTTGGAAGACTGCAGCAGTGGTACCCATTCACAAATGTGGAGATAAGACGGAACCTTCTAACTACAGGCCAATATCCCTACTAAGCTCCCTGTCAAAAATACTAGAAAAAATTGTAAACAGACGCCTTGTGAAGTACCTTGAGACGAATAAACTTATATCGGAAAGGCAGTACGGCTTCCGACAGGGAAGGTCCACGGAGGATGCTGTGGTACAACTACTCAACTCAGTGAGCACATCCCTCGACCGCGGAGAGTCTTGTGTTGGTGTCTTCCTGGACCTGGCCAAGGCCTTTGATACCGTCTCACCGCCTAAGCTCCTCAATAAACTAGAACGCCTTGGTGTTCGTGGTACCTCTCTGAAATGGTTCGACAGCTACCTCCAAAATCGAAGCCAATGCGTTAAGATAGACGAACACATAAGCAATCAGAGCCCCATCTCCTTCGGTGTGCCACAGGGCAGCATCCTCGGTCCAACGCTTTTTATCATCTATATTGATGAGCTAACCAGAATTTTTAGAGATAAAAAGGATGCTGACATTCTGTGCTACGCTGACGATACTGCCCTTATCATTCGCTCAGAGTCCTGGGAGGGAGCCAAGACGGCGGCAGAGAGGTACATGACTGAAGTGTCTCACTGGCTGAGTGAAAACTTGCTTACACTTAACACACAAAAAACTAAATTCATGTGCTTTCACAAAACTGCTGCCTCCAGCCCACCACAGAACATGACTCTCAGCATCCACAAATGTATTAATGTTCCTTCATGTGCTTGCCCAACGATAGGAAAAGCGCGCACCTTCAAGTATTTAGGTCTGATTCTAGATGAAAACTTAACATTTAGAGCCCACATCTCGTCTCTTGCAGCTCGCATAAGAAAACTAATTCCCATAATAAAAAGACTGAGACAGGGTGCCGATATGGAAGTACTAAAATTGGTATACACCGCTCTCTGCCAGTCGCTATTGACATACTGCATCACAGCATGGGGTGGTGCTTCCAAATCAAGCCTGATAGTAGTGGAGCGAGCTCAACGCTCGCTGCTCAATGTAATGGGAAGGAAGCCTTTTAGATACCCCACCACTAACATCTACCAGAATTGGAAAGTGCTGACGGTTCGGCAACTCTATATACTTAAAATAACCTTAGCTCATCACAAGACAACCACTTCCTCCGCCTCATACCAAAACCTCCTAAATAGACGAGTATATAGAGTCCCAACCCCTAAAATCCGTACTACGTTCGCTAAACGCTTCAGCTTTTTCGCTTCTCCTTATATCTGCAATAGAGTGTGCAAACAAATTGAATTAAAAATGACTACAGCTCGGGAAGCAAAAACCGCAATACTAAAGTGGCTCGCCGCGGTGCAAAGTTACGACGAGACTGAAAAAATGCTGGAGTTTACTGGGTGATCGGCGGCGCTGAAAAAAAATGGGTGTGCACTCATACATTACACATATCTATCCTCACTTATTCATATATATATATATATATATATATTATTATTATCATTATTTATTTATCCCCTTACATATCACATAACACTTACTTAAATTAATTTACCTATAGGTTTTAACATAAAAAAAAACATGACCATTATTAAAATAAATCGTGTTGTTCAAATAAAAATGTTTAAAGCCAATCACCAAGCTGGGGCCCACGATACAGGTTAGACCTAGTGTGGATCCCAACAGTAACATGTACCTGCAAATTTTAATTCTCATAATAAAGTTTTTGTATTTTGTATTTTATAGATAAATAAGAACAAAGACAAGCTGTAATAAACATAACTTATGAGAAACCAGACTGGACCAGTCCCCCCAAGCAGCACCTATTCACGAGTATGGCTTGATCACCAGCCATCACCCCCCTCGCCATATTTGAGGGAGGGGAGCAACCCGCTACACAAAGCCGCCGATCCCAATCCACGCACAAAGTAAAGCCTGGTGGCACCTCTACACCTTTCAGGAGCGGTGCTGGCGACCATTGGTTGTATTCTGGGGCAGAATTTCCGGGCCAGATAGGAGTAGGTCAAATTAATATTGAATAATTGGCTAAACCCCATTTTCCGAAGGAGTGGTCAAATGTAACAAGCGTTTAATCGATCATTTATTCAAAATAGCGGCATGTGATTGGCTGAAATGCGTTTAACAAGAGTTTGACCGGCATTGTGGCTCTGCAGTTGTTTAGCTCGTTCTGTAGTACCAACTTCACAGACAAACTAGGGGCGGCACGCAGGCGGGCGTCGGCGTTCGAAATTTGAATGTCATAATATGTGGAAAAATTACACATTCTGGTCTTGTGTAATTTTTCAGATAAGAAATGAGTTTTTACCAAGTAGTTTAACATTATGCTGATCGTAACTTGCGGTTTATGTACGCAGTAAAGAGGGTTTATGATACGTGTGTAGATAATAGTAGTTTATGTGACTGCTACATAATGGAGGGCATTAATACTCGAGAGTGGGTTTATGAAACGAGCCGAAGGCGAGTTTCATAATAATATCACTCCAGAGTTTTAATACATAATTATGTACAGTTAATTACACTAGTTTATCTACACACATATCATAAGCTCTCTTTGATGTGTTCAAGAACCGCATGTTTGACCGGCATTGTAGCTCTGCAGTTGTTTAGCTTGTTCTGTAGTACCAATTTCACGCAGGCGGGCGTCGGCGATCGAAATTTGAATTTCAGTACCAACTTCACAGACAAACTAGGAGCGGCACGCAGGCGGGCGTCGGCTTTGGAATTTGAATGTCATAATATGTAGAAAAATAACACATTATGGTCATAATGTGTAATTTTTCAGATAAGAAATGAGTTTACACCAAGTCGTTCAACATTATGCTGGTCGTAACGTGCGGTTTTTGTACGACGTAAAGAGGGTTTATGATACGTGTGTAGATAAATAATATTAAAGCCCATGATTTGATGATTTACCTGAAGCCTCGCCTTCAAGTCCCGCTTCTGGTTCATCGGCACCGGCATGGCCTTGATCTGCATGATCTCCTCCCAGGTGCGCTCCTCGTTGGACAGGTTCTCTGGAAACGTAGCAAACGAACATAGAAACATAGTGCAGAAGCTTTAGTGAAGGTATTTATCACATTTAATAACATTTTGAGGCCTAAAAACATAAGCCCTCTTTTGCTCGTTTTTGTTAGGGTTCCGTACCCAAAGGGTAAAACGGGATCCTATTACTGAGACTCCGCTGTCCGTCCGTCCGTCCGTCCGTCTGTCACAAGGCTGTATCTCATGAACCGTGATAGTTAAACAGTTGAAATTTTCACAGGTGATGTATTTCTGTTGCCGCTATAACAACAAATACTAAAAACTTATGAATGCACCTGGTTACGTAAACGGTGTGTGAAAGTAGCCGCACCAATAACTTTGTAAACAACATTTTGCTATGTAGAATCCAAACTACTCACTCCACACTATCCCTACCATTGTACGGTGGTAATGAAACCTTCGTGCGCGAGTTCGACACGCGCTTGACCGTTTTTTTATTTAGCATTGATTTTCAAGAAAACATACGAATTTACAACCTTTCCCATCTTAACCTAGTTTGCTGGAAGGGATCTCTTATTAAGGATAAGCTCGCTTTTGTACACTATTTTCATTTACAATTCCTACAATACGTAAGTATACGTAAGTACCTGTCTGTACCTTCAAGTCACATGGTATGTACTAAGTATGTAGTGTATGTATATGTATGTAAGTATGTAGATAAGCATCACCGTTCGGGTGTTCCCTCGGTTATTCCAATTAACGCATAGTTGGCACACGCCTAGTTATGTTGGTCCTGTAGTAACTATAGTTTTTGAAATTATTTGTGTCCAACAAATAAATTATTAATAATGGCTATGAATTTAAAGTAACGTGAAACTGAACTTGTTTAAAAAACAATCATCAGAGGAAGTGACGTACTCTGCGTTGCCAGTTAGGCACAGCGCCTTGCGTCGGTCTCCCTTCCTTTTTCTGTGCGAAAAAAGGAGAAGGAGATCAAGACGATACCTCGTCCGTGCAGAGGTCCCCGTTACTCCGGCGGAAAGACCCGCTGTGTGAGAGGGACGGAATCGGGAAAAAATGACATAATGTAGCGCTAAACCACAGAAAAATAAATATTTTTGAATTCTGTGAGTGTTCTCATGTCAATAATTATTTTTATCGAGCGAAATTCCTCTAATCGCGTTTCTGTTGTTACAAAATCCAGAAAAAGGTCCCAAAATTGCTATATTAATTTATTTAACTTGGGACCTGTTTTGAACAGCAGAGAAATATTAATATCGACAAAAATGGGAATGATTATGGAATTCACCAAACTAGAAACAAACCCTTTAATGACTAACCAATAGACCTAGATAATAAGACTATTTACCTACTCAATTATTTACGGAATTGTAACAGTATCAATTAATATCTGTCACCGTAAGATTGTCAAACCGTTAGTTGATAAACTAACGTTTTCCTCATCGCTAGTTGGTGAACTATCGAAAGATAGTAAACTGTAGCGTACTGCTTACTATATGACGCGTTAGTTGATAAACTAACGGCTAAAACCGTTAAATTGTTAACTGGTTTAAACTTGAATTGCAAATAAAATAGAATATATAATACCAGGGCAAACAAACACTGCGGCAGCTTAGGTGCAGGCTAGAGCGAATAGTCTTTATGTTAGGTTAACATGTAAGAACAAAAGAAACGTAAATTATAAACCCTGTCGGTCGATAGTTGACCAACTAACGCGTTTTTACGAAATTTTTATTTTATTTTTACACGTTTTATTTTATTTACAAAATATTTACTCATGTTTATTAATTTATCTACACACGTATCATAAAACCTTTTTACTTCGTCCAAAAACCGCACGTTACGATCAGCATAATGTTATACTAGTTGTTAAAAACTCATTTCTTATCTGAGTATTGGTACATTATGATATGACCATAATGTATAAATTTTCCAACAAATTATGACATTCATATTTCGAACGCCGATGCCCGCCTGAATGCCGCCCCTAGTTTGCCTGTGAAGTTGGTACTACTGAACAAGCTAAACAAGTGCAGAGCAATTATCAATGCCACCATGCCGGTCGAACATGCGGTTCCTGAACACATCAAAACCTGGGCTGAAAACCAGTGCTGCTCTTAACGAGCAATAAACACTGAGCTTTGACCTTTTCGCGTCAATGCAGCGCGCCTACATACCGACCTATATTCTTCTTTTTGTTTTATTGTTTTAGTAATAATCTTATGAGTTTTTTTTTATAACTTTGCTTTCATTTAAGTTATTTTATAGTTGCACCTCCGTATCACTTTTAATTTGTATGTGTGCTGCTTTGATGCAATAAACGTTTATCTATCTATCTATCTATCTATCAAAGAGAGCTTATGATATGTGTGTAGATAAACTAGTGTATGTATGTACATAATTAGGCATTAAAACTCTCGACTTAATGCCCTCCATTATGAGTCACATAAACTACTATTTAACAGACTTTTGTCACATAATCAAAATGAAAAATTCTTAAAAATTTCGTGGGAGATGCAGTAGTAGATCCACCCTTAGATGGATAACCAAACAGCATTGTATAGCTGCGTTAGAGGGCATACTGTAACCCTATAACCTACTGTGACCAAAATATACTAGTAACCATGTAGTCTATTTCATCTCTTTTATTTAGTGTCGTCATCTTTAATCCCTACAACTCAAAACTCATATCATTTATTGCAAGTAGGCAAAATAATGCACTTTACAAGTCAAACACTTGTTTAAGTCTCATATACATGGAAAAATAATATGATCAATAAAACTAATGAGTACATAACTGATTATGGATTGAGTTTGAAAAAGGCTTTTTTCCTTCATGTGGTGATTCATGGCTGCATCTCTCACAGGAAAAAGGAACTCCATTAACTCGAATAGTGCTTCGGAAATACGCCTGTCAGAGATGATAGATAGCACCAAGAAACTCTACGGGGATGTCATTTTTTCAATTTTCGTCATATCAAGGACGAATAAAACTAGAGGACAAACAACCGTAGTACTTTGAAGCGTAACTCGATTTTTAGTTTAAATGTATATTGCTAGATAGAGCTACTAGTTCAAAAGTTATTTCTAGTAAAAGGTAGTATCGTGGTGGCGCGCTTAATTTAGGAAAGATGGCGGTATAAGCGTTAATTTCCTAAGAAGAAACAAGGCTTACGCTTACGCCATTTCTGATTTTTCGTCGATATTACTGTGGATTATACTACGCCGTCACCCTAAGCACCCATCATCTATGACATGGTACAGCGACATCTAGAAATAATACAGAATTTTAGCTTTCTACGTACGTTTTTTTGTATGACGTTGTCAGTCCTCTAATTTTATTCGTCCATGGTGATATATACACAGTCAGGTCATAAGTTCTGTCACACAATAAAAACTTTTGAATTTAGAACGCTGGCCACAAAAAAGTTTATTGAATTCGAATTTCGAATTTTTCATGAAAATAAAAATGTGTACTTTTTAGAATTTTCCTCATTTTTAAATATGGAATGGACACTTAAAGAAGACCGTGTCGCAGTTATTGCGTTGCATCGTTGCGGTTACGCGCCAATTCAGATTTTCGACTTACTGAAAAATTTGAATATAACCAAAAGATTCGTTTATCGTACCATAAAACGATACAATGAAGACTCTAGTGTAGATGACAGGTCAAGAAGTGGTCGCCCTCGCTCTATTAGGACTCCAGCAGTGATAAAAGCTGTGAAGGCGCGAATTCAAAGAAATCCCATACGTAAGCAAAAACTGTTGGCCCTTCAGATGGGGTTAAGCAGGACCACGGTGAAAAGTGTTAAATGAAGACTTAGGGCTTAGGGCATATCGAAGAAAAACAGGACATCGTTTGGACGCTCGTTTAATGGACCTGAGACTGAAGAGATGCCGCGCTTTGTTGAAGCAGTACGCGGGAAAAAAGCATCAGGAAATTCTTTTTTCGGATGAAAAAATTTTCACCGTGGAACAGAGCTACAACAAACAAAATGATAAGGTGTACGCACACAGCAGTGGAGAAGCGAGCAAGCGTATTCCGCGTGTCCAACGAGGTCATTTTCCATCCTCGCTCATGGTTTGGTTGGGAGTCTCTTATTGGGGCTTAACTGAGGTACATTTTTGTGAGAAAGGCGTAAAAACGAATGCAGTTGTGTATCAAAATACAGTCCTCAAGAACCTTGTGGAACCTGTTTCTCATACCATGTTTAATAACAGGCACTGGGTATTCCAACAAGATTCTGCGCCAGCTCATAGAGCGAAAAGCACACAAGACTGGCTGGCGGCGCGTGAAATCGACTTCATCCGGCACGAAGACTGGCCCTCCTCCAGTCCAGATTTGAGTCTGTTAGATATGGCAACACTTGTAGGAAAAGGCCTGCTCAAAGCCTCATCCTGATTTGGAGTCACTCAAGGCATCCTTGATTAAGGCAGCCGCCGATATTGACATGGACCTCGTTCGTGCTGCGATAGACGACTGGCCGCGCAGAATAAAGGCCTGTATTCAAAATCGCGGGGGTCATTTTGAATAAACTTTATTACCATAAGAATCTATGTTTTATTAAGTTCATTTTGCTATATAAATGTTTACATAAATAATAAACATGTCTAAATTATTTCATATTGCACATGTGACAGAACTTATGAACTGACTATGTATATTTTTTACTACACAATGTAAGATATAAAAATTATCTAATCTAATGACAATATTATCGTATCCATAAGTGCCAATAAGATGTCTCAAAATAACAATCTAACAAAATAGATAAATAAGAACAAAGACAAGCTGTAATGAACATAACTTATGAGAAACCAGACTGGACCAGTCCCCCCAAGCAGCACCCGTTCACGAGTATGACTTGTGCACCAGCCACCACCCCCCTCGTCATATTTGAGGGAGGGGAGCAATCCGCTACACAGAGCCGCCGTAGGAAAAGACATTTTAACGAGCATGACCATAAACTCTGGTTTCTTGGTAACGGACTTGTATTCCACGTTAAAACTAATAAATTGTGATGAGTCACCCTACATACTTTACAGTACAGCACTTTTGTACACTTAAAGGTTTTATGAGTCAGCAAACCATTCTCTGATATTTATTGTGTACGTGTTCTGTATTTTGCATAAGTCAGAAGCATGCTCGAGTATTGCTGTACGATCTGGAATCCACAGTACTCAGTATATGTAAATATGATCGAAAGAATACAGCAAAAATCTCTGAAACAACTAAGCTTCCGTGACAGATTTCAAACTGATGATTATGCAGAGGAATGCCGTCATCATAACATCCTCAACCTCGAATCTCGCCGAGCCATGTTAGATGTGCAGCTTCTGTATAATGTTTGTCAAGGTGTTGTTTATGGCCCAGATCTAGTCAATGCTCTACTCAGGCTGAATGCTCCGTCGACCCGTACTCGTCACACGACACTCTTCAACGTATCTCTGGTTCGTACAAACTACGCTGCTAACTCCATCAGTCACCGCCTGCCACGCACTTATAACAGATTGTTTCCTGAATTGGACATCTTCCACAACACGCCGGGCCTATTCAAAAAACTCATGACCAAAATACTAACGGACGCAACTGCTACTTATCAGTTAATTGAATAACTAAATAATATTCACTCTATTTCCTACACACACGCAAACACACATACACACACACAAACACACACAACTGTTTATTATTTATTTTGTTTTGTTTTATTCATATTTGTAATAATATGAGATGCCTATGTTTTATTTTTAAGTTTATTGCGTACTCTATTGAATGTTAAGGAGAGTCCTTAATTGGCCTATGTCATATATTAATGCTAAGTAATTTAGATTGTATCGTGCTGTGGACTCAGTTCCCAAATAAACAAATTATATTACCAGACTATTAACAGCCTGTTACCTACTCACCCTGTCGATACCATACGGGGTGTGAAGGAAAGCTATAGTCATATTTTAAGGGGTTGTTAGGATTCTAAACAACTCACTATGCCACCGATTAGATCAGACCTACCTTATTCATTGCTTCTCCGTACTAATCTAAAGCCCTTCTCGATATATTTAAGTTGATAGTGATCAGGAACTGATAAAGAAATATTGCAAAAAAACGATTGACTGATATATTGGGATATTGCGGGCACAAAGGATTTTCCGAGCTAATCCGAACCAAGCCGAAGTGGTTTCTTTACCAATTGACATATTAAAAACAGAAAGAGGGAACCCCGTTAAATCTTTCTCTGTTTTTCCTGAAATAGATTATTATTCATACCATTCGTATGATATATTATATCATTCACACCATTCCTATTCTCCATACAGATACCCACATAAAGTTGTGAGTGTTTTCACTGCCATGTGCATCATTGATAAAATAACGCGTTAGTTAATCAACTATTAACAGTTACGACAGATAGTAAACCAGACCGACAGGGTTTAGAATTTACGTCGTGTCTTTTGTTCTTACATGTCAACCTATCACGAAGACTATTCGGGGGCATGGCTGCGCTCGCCCCCTCTAGTGTTCACCTAAGCCACAGAAGTGTTTGCCCTGGTATTTCGTTTGCAATTCAAGTTTAAACCAGTTTACTTATATACCCGTTAGTTTATAAACTAATGCGTCGTATAGTAAGCAGTACGCTACAGTTTACTATCTGTCAATAGTTGACCAACTAACGAGAAAAAAACGTTAGTTTATCAACTAACAGTTTTGACAATATTACGATGACATGCACATGCTGCGACAGCAAAAGGGCTCAGACTCAGCATAACGTCACGGGAAGGCCTGTGACGCTGGTTTTCAGTCTAGGACCCAGAAAGTATATGTAGGTTTGAACTCGTTAATTGTCACTAGGTAGTGTAAGAAACTGCCTAAACTAAACACTAAATAAATTATTAAACAAGATAATTTCCAAAATAAACATAAATAAAACAAATAAAATGTCGGTGAATAAGAATTGCATAATGGATTACTGAAATAATTTTTAATGAATAAATATATACACATTTTACATTTGTACGCATTGTGTCGGGAAAATGATAAAATCAGGTAGAAGCGGTGCGCAGCGCTTTGTCATGGCAGCTTCAGGTATTCTGGTTTTTAGGGTTCCGTACTCGAAGGGTGCCAAACGGGGCCCTATTAAAAAGCCTCCGCTGTTCGTCCGTCCGTCCGTCCGTCTGTCACCAGACTGTATCTCATGAAGCGTGATAGTTCGACAGTTGAAATTTTCACAGATGATGGTATCTTTACCGATTTCTATACCAATGTATTATATTTCTGTTGCAGCTATAACAACAAATACTAAAAAACAGAATAAAATTAATATTTGGGAGCCCCCCATACAACAAAAGTTTTTTTTCCTCGTATTTGCTCGATATCGACAACGGAAAGAGACGCTAGAAATATTCACAGAATATTTAGTTATATATTCACTTTGAAAATAAATAAATAAATTAAAATAAAACAAATATTTAAGACATACCCATACAACAAACGTGTTTTTTTTGCCGTTTTAATAGATAATGGTACGGAACCCTTCGTGCGCGAGTCCGACTCGCACGTGGCCGGTTTTTGAATATGGATTTTGATTTTAGCTCTCGAAATTGAGGTGGTATTCTATTCCAACATTTTGTGGCAAGATATCTAAAAGCTACCACGAAATGCCGCAGTCCCGTGGCGGGGGTCGGACAGAACGCTGGAGATGGTCCTATTTGTGTGGTAGCTCGAGGTTCTCCAGGTCAGTTTCTCAGATAGGTATTCAGTTTTACCAGTGTAAACAATACCGAACAAAAGAGTAGAAAAATATAAATCAAGTCGTGCCTTTATTTCAGCATGACAGCCCTGTTGAAATACGGTGTGACATGTGTACGATTAAATGACAGGACTGTATGGGGTTAATCTAGCTCAACACAGACCTCGCTGTTAATAATTTTGTAATTATTTATTATTGCCTGCTTATTAAATAAAATAAAACATAATTGTATTAGTTAAGCACAACCTATTTTTAAAAGAGATCTAAAAATCAATCTGTGGGAGTTTCTAAGCCCTTCTTCTCCCACAGTGGTCCAATGTAGAGAAGCGGCAAAAAATGACGTTTGCTAAGTATATGTAAATATCTACAGTAATAAAGTACTTCGACTTTGACTTTGACTTTACGTAGAGGGATGACAAAGCAGTACCGAGCGAAGGCATTTTCTACCCGTTGAATCAACCTCTCAGTTCGTTAGTGCAAACATGGGCCGTATACCAACAGGCCATAGTTAATTTTGGCAACAAATATAATGATCACCAAAATATTTTTTCTTACCCAAATGGGTAAATGATCACCAAAAGTTGCAGAAAATATCAGGGCAAAATACTGCGGTAGCTTTGGTGAAGGGTAAAGCGGGTGAGTGAGCGAAGCGAAGCCCCCTTTAGCCTTCATGTTGAACATGTAAGGACAGCAAAAAACACTTAAAACATAAACTTAAGTACACAATACATAAAAAGAAGTTTGGTGATCATTTGCCCTAACACAATTTTGTGATCATTTACTAATTCTGGTCATTTCGAATTTCTTGGTAGTAAATTTCGAATTTTTTGGTAATCGTTTAATCACAATTTGTTAATTTTGTAGAGCACCAGAGACTCATATCAGCCTGACTCGCATATCGCATATCGACACTGAAATCTTCTTATCTTGTACAAAACTTTGAGCCGATAGAAACAGCCTTCTCGTCTCTTCTATTAAGTGTTTCTCAAACCGTAATTCACTGTCCATGAGCAAGCCCAGCTTTCGTGCCTCGCTGACGCAATCCAAGCGTACGCTTGAAATTGTGATTTCAGGATCAAAGTCAGTTAAGGATTTCACTTGTTCTTTTGAGCCAAGAATTAGATATTTAGACTTAGAGGGGTTCAAAACCAAATCATTGTTGGCAGACCAGAGAGATACGCTAGCAAGGTCCTCATTTATAGGTCTGACAACCTCCTCGACGATCATTATTCGATTCTATATATAACTGGAGGTCATCAGCATACGAATGTCACCTACTGTGTTTGATACAACCTATAATATCGCCACTGCACAAAATAAAGAGTAGTGGGCCTAAGATTGAGCCCTCAGGCACGACGCCTCTGCTCGATGGAACGCATTTAGATGAACATCTTGATCCATCTTTTTAGAAATAATGACCTGTTGGTACCGATTGCTTAAATAATTTTCAATCCACTTGATTCAATGACTATCAAATCCGTAAAAGTTTTGAGAGCATCATGGTTACAATAATACAATCAAATGCACGTAAAAAATCAAGAAGAGCCAGGAAAGTACCAATGTCTTTGTCTTGGGAAGCTAAAATGTTATCTAGCCATCTAGTAGGGCTGTGACCGCGCAATGCCCCCCTCTGAAACCATATAACTTCGGTAGAATATTGTTACTCTCCAGAAATAATGAGATCTGATTATATACTTTCTAATGTTTTGGACAAATAAGGTAGTATACTTATAGGCCTTAGGTCCTTCACGGTTTGTGGATCATTATTTTTGGGAGTTGGTCGTAAAAGCGACATTTTCCAGAGTTTTGGAAATGTCGATATAGTTATCGATTTATTCACAATTGCTGTGTTATAGCCCTTATGATTGTAGGGACTTTCAACAGTGCTCATGTCAATTCCATCACTACCACAGGCGTTTGATGGGATGTATAGTATAATTTTGCCGACATCACTTTCTTTGACTGGATGCAACTGAACTTAGAACGGTAGAACTTAGAAAAGCCTAACTTACTTCGAGTATCATAGCTATGATACTCAAAGTAAGTTAGCCTTGATATCTGAACAATATCATCTCCGGGTATAATAAGGAAGTGGTGAATCATCTAGTTTAGGTCGCTAAGGTATTCAGGCAGTTCATTGTACACCTTGGGTAAAACTGTATACTTGAGATTCGGCCATAGTTTCTTTGGGTTGGAGACGTAATTATTTATATTTTGTTTAAAGAATACCTTATTTTCAGCAGAATTACTCACGTTAACAAGGATTTTAAGTGATTTGTATTGTTCCTTATGCTCTGGTAGTTGGGATTGTTTGTACTTATCGTGTGCCTTGTCACGGAGTAACATCATATACCTCACAAGACGTAACGTGAGCCATGGCTTTGACACCTCCCTAATTCTTATTTGAATAGAATCGCATCCCAATCAATATTTTGTAGATCGATTTCGAACTGTTTCATGTCATTGTCTTTAATTGGCTTACATATAACAGAACGTTCCGCAAGCTTGTCTTTTTTATTTTAAATTCTACTGTTATCATTGCGTGATGACCAAGATCAGGGATGAGATCAACAGACACTGAAAGTACACAACATCCGTACATATTCTATAAACGTACTTCATTATTAAGGTAACACTATTGTCAGTAAAGTGAGTCGGTTTGTCAACAAACAAAGAATAAACGTTCAACAGTTAAGAGTAAAGAATTCATGTAATTTAGACGTCATTTTATTTCCAGTATCAAGTAAATTTACATCCGTACATATTCTATAAACGTACTTAATTATTAAGGTAACACTATTGTCAGTAAAGTGAGTCGGTTTGTCAACTAACAAAAAATAAACGTTCAACAGTTAAGAGTAAAGAATTCCTGTAATATAGACGTCATTTTATTTCCAGTATCAAGTAAATTTATGTTAAAGTCATCCTATAATACTATTTTGACAAAGTGTGAAAACTAGTAAGCGAATCGGTGAGTGCATCAGAGAAAGTATCAACTCTCATCCATTGTGGACGGTATGCGGCGGTTCCTACAATAATTCTTACATTGTTTATATTTATGGATAACCACATCTGTTCTACGCCAGCGGTAGACTTTGGGTGAGGGTTTATTACTCCCTCTCCCATAGTCTACCGCTGTGTAATCTCGCATTTATACCTACCTGCAAATAAAAACCCACCCTACTAATCCGCGCCTGTCGGACGCTGCGCGGAGTGGTAGGGTGGGGTGAGGAATCATTTATTCGATTAATCATTTATTCGCATGATTTATGCGGATCTGAGTATTCGTTACATCACACTCACCGGATAGATCCGGCAGCATCGAGAGATGAATGTCGCGACTCTGCGTGGTACGCGCGAACGTCGACTGTCGCCGCTCATTCTGAGAGCGCACGCGCTTCACTGTCGTTGCTGGAAGAGAACATACAAATAAATATATAGAAATAAGTAGAACCTAAGCGTTATATCGCTTAGTATCGTTATATATACACAGCCAGGTCATAAGTTCTGTCACACAATAAAAACTTTTGAATTTAGAACGCTGGCCACAAAAAAGTTTATTGAATTCGAATTTCGAATTTTTCATGAATATAAAAATGTTTACTTTTTAGAAATTTCCTCATTTTTAAATATGGAGTGGACACTTAAAGAAGACCGTGTCGCAGTTATTGCGTTGCATTGTTGCGGTTACGCGCCAATTCAGATTTTCGACTTACTGAAAAATTTGAATATAACCAAAAGATTCGTTTATCGTACCATAAAACGATACAATGAAGACTCTAGTGTAGATGACAGATCAAGAAGTGGTCGCCCTCGCTCTGTTAGGACTCCAGCAGTGATAAAAGCTGTGAAGGCGCGAATTCAAAGAAATCCCATACGTAAGCAGAAACTGTTGGCCCTTCAGATGGGGTTAAGCAGGACCACGGTGAAAAGGGTGTTAAATGAAGACTTAGGGCTTAGGGCATATCGAAGAAAAACAGGACATCGTTTGGACGCTCGTTTAATGGACCTGAGACTGAAGAGATGCCGCGCTTTGTTGAAGCGGTACGCGGGAAAAAAGCATCGGGAAATTCTTTTTTCGGATGAAAAAATTTTCACCGTGGAAGAGAGCTACAACAAACAAAATGATAAGGTGTACGCACACAGCAGTGAAGAAGCGAGCAACCGTATTCCGCGTGTCCAACGAGGTCATTTTCCATCCTCGCTCATGGTTTGGTTTCTAGTCTCTTATCGGGGCTTAACTGAGGTACATTTTTGTGAGAAAGGCGTAAAAACGAATGCAGTTGTGTATCAAAATACAGTCCTCAAGAACCTTGTGGAACCTGTTTCTCATACCATGTTTAATAACAGGCACTGGGTATTGCAAGAAGATTCTGCGCCAGCTCATAGAGCGAAAAGCACACAAGACTGGCTGGCGGCGCGTGAAATTGACTTTATCCGGCACAAAGACTGGCCCTCCTCCAGTCCAGATTTGAGTCCGTTAGATTACATGATATGGCAACACTTGGAGGAATAGGCCTGCTCAAAGCCTCATCCTGATTTGGAGTCACTCAAGGCATCCTTGATTAAGGCAGCCGCCGATATTGACATGGACCTCGTTCGTGCTGCGATAGACGACTGGCCGCGCAGAATAAAGGCCTGTATTCAAAATCGCGGGGGTCATTTTGAATAAACTTTATTACCATAAGAATCTATGTTTTATTAAGTTCATTTTGCTATATAAATGTTTACATAAATAATAAACATGTCTAAATTATTTCATATTGCACATGTGACAGAACTTATGACCTGACTATGTATATCGTTAGTTCCCAGATATATATATCTGGGAACTAACAGATCTCTTGGAGTGGCGATAGGCCTTTGCATAGTTTCGCCCTGGCGCGTTTCTTAGCAATTGATGAATTAGGTACATTTTATTGCCTTTGCCTCGAACTTTTCATGGCTCGGCCTTCGGCCTCACACTCCTGTAAGATGTGGTGGAGAAATTGACTGGAATAGTGTTGTTTGCTGACGATACTTCACTGGTCTTCAAAATTGAAAGACAAAAAGAAGATTTGTATGATGTTGTTGTCTTTACATTTATACAAGTATTATATCACATGATTATTTTTAATGTATCTACCATGGTACCACGTTTGGCGAACCTTGAGGGTCACTGCTGGCACTGACTAAAAACCAGCTCTAAGGTGTTTTCACCTTAGCGTTATGCTGAGTCAGCTGCCATTTTGCAGCTGCTGAGGTGGATCGCGACAACGTTTTTCTATGGTTTAATTTATTGTATGTATGCCTTCCATCAGCTGCGAATAAACGCTTTCTTTGTTTACCCTTGAATTGATTCACAGTTAATAACTTATTGTTAAACCCAGCCAAAACCAAGTATTTCAAATTCTCACTTCCAAATGTCAGGCAAGATGAGACCAGTGACAAGGAAAGTCTCAGTAAAGTCATCTCGTGTCATATAATCATGTGGTGATTGGCCAATTTATCAAATTCCTAGACGTAAGAGATTTCATGATAAGGCTACAGTTTAGTGATAGAAAGAAACGCGATAGAATTAGTAAATGATACGAAGTTTCTTGGAATGACTATTGATAGAAAATTGCAGTGGGGGCCACACATAGATAAATTAGCTGTTAGACGTAGAGAAGTTCTGCGGCTTACATTGTAAGAAATAAGAAATAAGAAATTTATTTGCAATGATAAGGGTAGAAAGGCTCTTAAATAACATAAAAATAGAACACCTTAATCAGCTATTAAATTGTAGCATGCAAATTTTTGAGATCTATTCTCATTAAGTTGAGTCATGTTATTGTTTAAATTAAATACATAAAAAAAAAACAACAAAAGCCAAGACCAGTTTCACCTACGTTTGAAGTTAAGAAATTCGTTAACAGTGTAAAAACAGTTTTGCAGAAGCCAGTGGAACAATTTACGTTTAAAAGTGTTGAGCGGCAACGCCTTTATGTCATCTGGTATTTTGTTGTAAACAACTACACACATTGCTGAGCAGTTTTTCAAATACTGTGATGTTCTTGGTGTGTGATTAAATACGAGCCTGTTCGGGTTTCTGCAGTTCCTCGAGAAATAGTCTTGAGCTTTTACAAATAGCTCAGGATGAGATTTGACGAATTTACCTATTTCCAGTATGTAAAGACAAGGTACCGGTAAGATGTTTAATCTTTTAAATGTTTGTTTACAAGACTCATATGGTGCCATACCACATATAGCACGCAAACACTTTTTTTGGGCAATAAATACTCTGTTAATTTCAGTTCCGTTACCCCAAATTATCAGACCATATCTTATGACGGATTCTACATACCCATGATAGGCAAGCAGTGCGGTTTTTTTCTCGGCAGTTTTGTGCAAACGTCTTAACACAAATATAAATCTGTTTATCTTATTACATACTTTATTAATTTGTTCATTCCAATTTAAATGGCGATCAATTACGATACCTAAAAATGTCACATTATTAGCCTCCTATAGAGATTGTCCATTATGATTTATATTTAATGTCATGTCCCTGTTATATTTGTCAAGGTTATTAAAATGTATATACATTGTTTTATTTAAATTTACTTGCAGATTGTTACTATTTAACCAATTGATTATAGAGGTAATAGTTGTATTTATGTCAAATTCATGAAGTGATATGTCATCAGTAATCACGAGTGATAAATTCCACGCCTTAACCGACAGGGCGTGGAATCTTGGTAGGGTTGTTTTTCAGTGGAATGTCACAAAGCAGTACTGACCTAGACGCCGTGGACCGGAATTCGAAAGCTCAATTCGAGGCAGGAATACGGGATGAGGAACACCAGGGGGGGGGGGGTGAGGGGAGTCGAATCTTACTCTCGTCGCAGCCCGCTGCTGTCGCCGTCGTGATGCTTGCCGACACAAAGGGTCGCTGTTCGAACGCGACGGATTGATCACCGAATCACTTCAACCTTTCAAAACACGAAGCACTCACTCCGATGACGTGAAATCTACTTATTTCCCGACGATTGTTCCGTGATGATTATTACAATTAACATTCCGACCAGGCCTCGATACCTGTGTTAGACAATTATTACAAATAACATACAGCCAAGGCCCGAATGCTTGACGCCGACATTTTCCATGTGCAAAAAAAAAGTAACCTCTAACTCGTCATTTCGTTTCTATGCAAGTGACAGCTAGTGATGTCCCGATCACTCGCGGTCGATCCGCGCAACGAAAAAACCGGTGCGTTCCGAAGCATAAATATTAAACAGTCACCCGCCCGGACAGGCCCGAACCTGTCCCTAATCAATAGGAAGGCGAGAAAGTGTTGCGACCGCTCTCTTGAGGACCGAGTCCCCCACCTTGACTTCTGCTGATCGAGGCGTGCCATCCCGACCCGTATACAAATTGACGATCCGTCCTCGTCTCCATCTCAATGATGGCAGATTCGCATCCTTAATCAGCACCAAATCACCGACTTGAGGGGGGCTCGTCCGGTCAGTCCACTTAAGGCGCTGCTGCAAGATGTGCAAGTACTCAAGGGACCACCGTTTCCAAAAATCTTGAGCCATCTGCTGCAACATTTGCCACCTAGTTAACCGACTTAACTTAACATCACCGAATGGGTATTCTGGCAGTGCGTTAAGGGGCTGACCTATCAGGAAGTGACCCGGCGTCAACGCTTCCAAATCATTTGGATCCGAACTGAGCGGGCACAACGGACGCGAGTTCAGTGTCATTTCAATTTTACAGAACAGCGTCGCAAGCTCTTCAAAGCGTAGAGAGGTCTCACCGATGATCCTCGTCAGGTGCGACTTAGCCAATTTAACCGCAGCCTCAAAAATTCCTCCCCAATGAGGACATCCCGGCGGACTGAAAACCCATTCAATCCCTCGTCGGGAGCAAGCCGTACCGATGGCGTCCTGGTTACCGTTCAGGAATTGAGTGACCTCCTGCAGATATCGCCTGGCTCCGACAAAATTTGTGCCGTTGTCCGAACGGATTAATGTCGGGAGGCCCCTTCGTGAGACGAACCGATCTAGACATGCGATAAATGCCTCTGTAGTGAGGTCACTGACCACCTCCAAGTGGACTGCCTTCGTGGCCAAGCATACGAAGACGCACAGGTATGCCTTCACTAATCTGGCGTTCTGTAGCTGTGAAGACTTGACCATGAATGGTCCCGCGAAATCCGTTCCGACACCCGCAAAGGGCCGGATTTCGTTAACCCTATCCGAGGGCAAATCGCCCATCTGGGGCTGCATCGTAGCCGCCTTGGCCCGATAACAAGGCAGGCACCGAGATACGACGCTACGCACTAAGCGTCTTCCCGATAGAATCCAGAACTCGCGCTGGAGAAACGCCATCAAGGCGTGGCATCCGATATGCCCATTCCGAATGTGTCGATCCTGTATCAACAGTTCGACCAACTTCCCTTTCCTAGGGAGTAACAACGGGTGGCGAGCCGCATAAGGCAGGTTGGCATTCCGCAGCCGACCTCCTACCCTCAGCAATCCTTGAGGGTCAATAAACGGGTTGAGCCGAGCCACAGCTCCCTTCAGTTGGACGCGTCCGCGTCTCAGAATGTCCGATTCGGACTTAAAGTGCACCGTCTGCACGTTCCGTACCAATGCGAACAACGCATGGTTCCGTTCCCGTGGTGTCAGGACCTGTGTCCGCACCCGTTGCGCCTCAGAATTGCGACGATTCCGCGCAAATCGGAAGATCAAGGCGGTCACATTGACCAGCTTGTCGAGCGAGCTGTACCGTTCCAGCAGGCTGAACTCCTCTTCCGGCTCTGGTTGCGTCGTACAGACACCGACTGTCAAGGCGCCGTTCGCCGAGGTAACGCGTGGACTCATTGGCCAATCCGATTCGGCTTGAGTCAACCATTTTGGACCCCACCACAAGGGATGTCCAACTAACTCCGGAGCGTGACACCCACGAGACGCACAGTCTGCTGGGTTCATTTCCCCTGGAACATGTCTCCAGATTAAGGGAACCTCCGAATTCAAAATCTGCGAAACCCGATTCGCCACAAAAATCTCCAGCTTGTGAACTGAAGCCTTCAGCCAGCATAACACGATCTGGCTGTCCGTCCAAGCGTAGACCGTATCTTCTAACGCTATTGACCCACGAAGAACCGTCATCGTGTGGTTGAGCAGACGAGTCAGGAGAGCCGCTCCTGAAAGCTCTAATTTGGGAATGGTCAGGCGAGTGCGCAACGGCGCAACCTTGCTCTTGGCCATGACCAACCGCACATCAACCTCCCCCGAGGAGTCGACCGTACGCAGATACACCGCAGCTCCGTAGCCCTTCTCCGAGGCATCACAAAACCCATGCAGGGTGGCGGTGTATCGTTTGGTGGGGACCAACCTCCGTGGCAGTGAAATCCGATTGATGCCAGGGAGGGTCGAAAAGAACGATTCCCACTCTGAGCTCAATGACCCGCCGATCGGGTCGTCCCATTTCAGCTCAGCAGACCACAATTGCTGCATAAAACACTTGAGCTGAAATGTTACCGGGGTGATCCACCCGTTTGGATCAAATGTCCTAGCCACCGTTGAAAGGACGTTCCGTTTCGTCCAGACCTTCGGGGAGTCCAACTCGACCCGATACGAAAACATGTCTGACAACGGCTGGTACTGGACGCCTAATACCGACAACATATTCGGATTTTCCAAATTTTCAAAAATGTGGGGATCCTGCTGGTAGTCATCCGGAAGACCAGACAGTAACTCTGGAGAGTTCGACATCCATTTCCGGAGCTCGTAACCTCCACCCCGTATGAGCTCAACTAGCTCGTCCCGACGAGCGAGCGCCTCCTCTACGGAATCTGCACCGGTACAGATATCGTCCACGTAGAGATCCTGCTCCAGGATTGCTGCTCCTCTAGGGAAATTTAACCGTTCTCGATCCGCTAACTCCCGCAGAGTGCAAATCGCCAAATAAGGACTAGACCGTAGCCCGTACGTGTTGGTGTTCAGCTCGTACACCTTGATGGGCTGATCTGGGCTCTCTCGCCACAGTATCAGCTGATACCGTCTATCGTCAGGGTGAATTACCGTCTGTCTAAACGTCATCCGGATGTCAGCTACAAACACAACATTGTGTCGACGGAACCGTGTGATAACATCCGCGATGTCATGGTTCAACTTTGGCCCTGAATGCAAACACTGGTTTCATGCCGTTAGATGTTGATGCCTATCCATCGATCACTACCCGTATTTTGCCCTCCGGGGTTCTCAAGACCGCGTGATGGGGCAGGAAGCAGTGGTCTTCACGCTTCCAGTCGATACCCGAAACCGACATGTGGCCGAGCGACTCGTATTCCCGCATGAAGTCGACGTACTTCTGCCGGAAAATCCCGTCACGCTTCATGCGTCGTTCCATCGACAGAAGCCGCATCTCGGCTGCATGGTGTGAACTGCCCAGCGGTGGGCGATCACTCCGGAATGGAAGACGTGTGAGAAATCGACCTGACCGAAGGCGACCAGTATTGTTCCGATAAAACTGTTCACACTCTTCTTCAACCGGGTCCAACCGGCGGACCGTAGGTGGTTCCTCCACCTCCCAAAACTTCTGTATCACCTCCGAGAGTACAGAACCGAATAAGGGACTACTAGTCGCTAGGCGTGGGGAAGCCGGCATGACCGGACTCATTACCGCATGGCCCAGTCTGGTGTTGACCGAAACCAGACCAGTCGCCTGCAACACGTGGACACCTGGCACTAACAGGTATCCCAAGGCATCAACACCCAATAAAATGTCTACTGGGCCCGGAATATCAAACTCCGGGTCAGCCAGTGACAACCCAGCGACCAACTGTCGCACCGAGGGCGAACACCGTACGTGAGGGTGTGAGCCCATCACATTAGGCATGACTAATGCCGTGACCGTCAGATTCACCGATGAATCCACCCGTGACGAAAGAGTAATCCGACATACTCCCTTAACGGAACCGACTTCCGTGTTCCCAATTCCCCGAATGGAATGTGGATACTCCCTTACCGAAATGCCCAACCGTCTTACAAGGTTGCACGAGACTAAGCACCCCTGGGCCTCCGAGTCCAATAGTGCTCGTGCCACACAATATTTGCCGTCCGAACTCCACGCTATCACAGAGGCGGTGGGGAGCATGACCGTCTGTGGAGTGGCGGCACCCTGCAAGTGGGCGGCGTGTCCCTAGCGGGAACCTCCGCGGGATCCGAACCCGCTGAGACCTCCGTCGGCCGTGGAGTAACTCGGCTGCTGATATGCAACCGGCATATCAGACCGTGTGTGCATCAAGTGGTCCCAACCCGTATAATAGGCCCCTCGCTGTCCTGGTATCCGATCATACCGGACGGTGTATGGTGTGCCCGGTGCGCACCGTGGATGGATGGGGGAGAGCGGATCCAACCTGGGGCGCTCTAGGAATGGGGGCGACATCCGACTGTTCGCCTCCCTGTTCGCCTCCCAGAGCGACGGGCAGGGTGGCGCAGAAGGTGGTGGGCTCCCAGCCTTCGCGCTACTCATAGGTGCCATCTGACACCCGCCCGTAACACGCGGTGAGCCAGCGGCCCGAAGTCCTCGCTGACCGTGGACAGCGGCGACCGAACCCCGGCTGTCCCGCATGTTACCCCCCCGCGCTGCCCCCTTCCCCTCGGGGGGGGGGTCCCGTCCGCGGGTACCCCAGTCACCCCGTTGATGACTCCCGTTGCCCGGAGAGGGACTGGGTCCGGCCCTGGTTAGGCCCTGTGGCCGACCAACCTGAGTCCGGCCCTGGTGACCGTCCGAAGGGCCTGACCGATTCAGGCACAACACTATGTGGTGCTTGCCACCACAGCACTCACAGGGGAACGCGCGCGAGCACTCGCTCAGCGTGTGCGGCCCCAAACAACCGAAAAACAATCGGTGGCGGAAGACTATCTTCCTGCGGGCAGCTACCCCGAGCGCCTTAAAGTTGGCGCAACTGGTCACTTCATGACCGGCACTGTCGCAGTGCACACAGCCGTCACCCGACGGCGCGGCATTCAGAACGCCAAATTGTTTCGACCTCCCACCCCCCCATGGGGGCGGGGGGCGGGGGGCGCGGCCCCTCCCGCATCCGCGCGGGTTGGCGCTGCACACTGGCCTCCGTGTCCAGTGTGTCACATCGCCTGCATTCACCCTCCAAGAAATCTGTCAATTGGACAAGCGTGGGCAGTTCCGTGCTACTGCCCCCATGCAGCTGTTCAAACCGACTTTGAACAGCTGCAGGCAACCGTGAAAAAAACCATATACAAAACAATGTATGACCATTGGTCTACCGGAAGACCAAGGTTCTGAAGGGCCTTAGTGGCCACCAGCACAGGGTTGAGCACCTGTACTCGGATGTCAACATCCCGGGTTACTCTAGGGATGCTAAACAGCTTCCCCAGCTGCGCATCAACCAACCGCCGTTTGTGTTGGTAGCGGTCAAACAATATGGACCTGGCTATCTCATAATTGCCCGCCGTGACCGTTAGGTGACCGACCAACTCCTTCGGTTCACCCCGCAGAGCCATCAATAGTTGGGCCAACTTGTAGGCGTTCAAAATCAAAATCAAAAATCATTTATTTCCATAGGATGTTGTTACATCACTTAGATCCGTCATTACATTTTTTTGGGTGAGTTCACTAACCCAATGGCGGAATCTGTGGAGAAGAGCTCACCGAAGAAACTCCACAGTCGTCGCATCTTTTGCGTTTCCTTTTTTAAATAAAATATTGTCAAATTACAAAGGGCGTTGTCCAGGTCGTCCCGACCGTGGACCAAACTATCAAATAAATTAATGAAGGCCGGCCACTCATCAATTGCCCCACTGAAGGCCGGAATCTCCAGGTGTGGCAGCCGTCCAACAACACCCTTCGGGGGTGGGTCTCCGTTACCCTCCCCACGCTCATTCCTTCGCGACCGCTTAATTTTCTCCGCGCGACGCTCGATGTCACCCAAGCATTCCATCGCTTGGTCAGCATCCGCGCAGAGCTGTTTCACTGCAGCCACCGAGGCTTCATCCGTAAGCCCGAGAGCTTCAGCCTCCGCAGCCAGCCGACACACCTTCCCGACGCGTGTCATTGCGTCCTCCACACGCTTGAGCAGGACATCGTCCATGTCCGGTCGCTCCACATACTTATGAGTATGGGCGAGCCATCTCATTTCCTCCCGGACACCATGCCGCAGTACCGTCAAGGGCGAAGGTGCCATGTTGACCGATTGAATAGATTCTGGTCTTATACTTCACTACCGAACTAAGTATAGCCAGAGACCAGCACTTGCCCGTCAGCGCTGGGCACAGAAATTAAAACTAAGTTGTCAAAACTAAGGCAACCACAAAAACAATTAAATCCTAAAAAATATTTAATATGGTCGCCCTGTGGACATACACCTTATAACTATACACTATAAATCAATTAGAGAATGCCACCATAAAGCACAATACAAAATAACACACAAAAATTTATTATAAGAATAAAAGCTATTTTTAATATAATGTAGGTAGCCGTGAACCTTCTAGAAGTGGCCCCTCCGATATGACCCACACTTCTACGGAGGTCAGCAAAATCAGCTTAATACCCCTTAAATAGCCTGAACCTGCTCTGTAAACCGAAATAACACTGCAGTACTATAGAACCCGACGTTCTACCACAAGTCATACAATATAGTTACTTCGCGGAATGACCGTTCAATCCTTTATGCGCACAAACAGTAGTTTCCGACTACAAATTTATAATAATCATTAACAAAATCGTCAATTATACGTTCACTAACCGAAAATTAACCTAAATTGTGGTATACCGACCACAAGACTCACTCACAAAATGATTGCCGACCAATCTGAGGTATCCACCCTCTCCCACTACAATGTGGCAAAAAAAACAACCCTACAACCGTCCGTGAATCGATTTCCTACTAGGAAACCGCGCCTCTGCTACCAAAATCTTAAATTCCACGCTTTAACCGACAGGGCGTGGAATCTTGGTAGGGTTGTTTTTCAGTGGAATGTTACAAAGCAGTACTGACCTTGACGCCGTGGACCGGAATTCGAAAGCTCAATTCGAGGCAGGAATACGGGATGAGGAACACCAGGGGGGGGGGGGGGGGGTGAGGGGAGTCGAATCTTACTCTCGTCGCAGCCCGCTGCTGTCGCCGTCGTGATGCTTGCCGACACAAAGGGTCGCTGTTCGAACGCGACGAATTGATCACCGAATCACTTCAACTTTTCAAAGCACGAAGCACTCACTCCGATGACGTGAAATCTACTTATTTCCCGACGATTGTTCCTTGATGATTATTACAATTAACATTCCGACCAGGCCCCGATACCCGATACCCAGATACGGTATACTGTGTTAGACAATTATTACAAATAACATACAGCCAAGGCCCGAATGCTTGACGCCGACATTTTCCATGTGCAAAAAAAAAGTAACCTCTAACTCGTCATTTCGTTTCTATGCAAGTGACAGCTAGTGATGTCCCGATCACTCGCGGTCGATCCGCGCAACGAAAAAACCGGTGCGTTCCGAAGCATAAATATTAAACAACGCGAGTTACATTTATCGATATGTCATCAGCGAATAGAATGCAGTTTTGATTTGTGACTTCCGGCAGGTCATTTATATATATTAAGAAAAGAAGAGGCCCGAGTACACTGCCCTGAGGAACGCCAAATTTATTACATTCAAGCTCAGATTTATAGCATTTTACCACATGGCTATCATTAAGACGACTTACTTCTACACTCTGCACCCTAATGTCTAAGTAAGTCTGTAGCCAGTTTCGTGCTAAGCCTCTTATACCATTAGCCTCGAGTTTCAATAGCAATAACTCATGTGCAACAAAATCAAGTGCTTTGGAATTTATATTGTGAACAATTTGGTATACTAGTTTGAAAGTTGCCAGGGTAGTCGACTTGTTTTTTTGAAAGCCATGCTGCTCTGATTTTAATTCATTATATTGTGTGAAAAAGTCATTTAATCTTACATGCATCGCTTTTTCAAAAACCTTTGAAAATACAGGTGTGAGTGTGATTGGGCGATAATTTCCTATTTCTGATCTCTCACCCTTTTTGTATAGCGGCTTTACTACAGATATTTTTAGTTTGTTAGGAAAATGTCCTGTTTCTAGAGACAAGTTAATCAAATATTTTAATACAGGCGCTATCTCCTTGCAACATGCCTTGATTATTTTGGTAGATATACTATCAAAGCCTTCTGCATTGGTGTTATTTAGCGACATTATTAGTTTTGACACAACGTTACTATCATAAGGCCTAAGAACGAATGTTGGGAACATCTGACGAAACACGGGTTTGGCTACATCAAGGCTAGCCTATTTTAGTGACTTTCATAGTGTCATGTCCTATGGTATATTGGGTAGGCAAGTTTTAAATCTTTGGGAAAAAACATCAGATTTTTTTATCGCGTGGGACATGCAGGGATTCTAGGTAACGAAAAAGCATATAATTCATTAAGAGAATAAGAGGATTTGGCGAGGGACATCTGTTGAACCGACCGTAACCAGTGCCCAAACACTGGGAATTGGGTAAAATAGTCACAATAGAGGACCGATCACCCGCCTGTTCAGCGGGCGTCTCACCTCATCATCATCAGCATGGTATGTTTTGTGGGGAAAGCAGCCGATATTTAAACTATTTATATACATAGTCAGGTCATAAGTTCTGTCACATGTGCAATATGAAAAAATTTAGACATGTTTATTATTTATGTCAACATTTATATAGCAAAATGAACTTAATAAAACATAGATTCTTATGGTAATAAAGTTTATTCAAAATGACCCCCGCGATTTTGAATAAAGGCCTTTATTCTGCGCGGCCAGTCGTCTATCGCAGCACGAACGAGGTCCAAGTCAATATAGGCGGCTGCCTTAATCAAGGATGCCTTGAGTGACTCCAAATCAGGATGAGGCTTTGAGCAGGCCTTTTCCTCCAAGTGTTGCCATATCTTGTAATCTAACGGACTCAAATCTGGACTGGAGGAGGGCCAGTCTTCGTGCCGGATGAAGTCGATTTCACGCGCCGCCAGCCAGTCTTGTGTGCTTTTCGCTCTATGAGCTGGCGCAGAATCTTGTTGGAATACCCAGTGCCTGTTATTAAACATGGTATGAGAAACAGGTTCCACAAGGTTCTTGAGGACTGTATTTTGATACACAACTGCATTCGTTTTTACGCCTTTCTCACAAAAATGTACCTCAGTTAAGCCCCAATAAGAGACTCCCAACCAAACCATGAGCGAGGATGGAAAATGACCTCGTTGGACACGCGGAATACGGTTGCTCGCTTCTTCACTGCTGTGTGCAATCTGTGGAATCTTTTGACACTGTGGAATCTTTTGACACCCTGCGCACTGACCTTGCTTCTGCTTGTGATCGCAGTAAATTCCTCCAATACCAACTCAATGAGGCAAACTTGAAGTTGACTGATATGTGCATAGAAAAAGACTACAATGAATCTCGCCACATTACCTCTATCCAACAAGAACTAGAAGTAGCCAACCTAAGCACTATTGTTCAAGCCATGCAGACAAGCAGCAGAAAAATTAAAAAATATTTTAAATTAAATAAATTCATGAAGAAAACTAGAGGTAATATAAAAGTACTGAAATTAGCCTTGAAACGGCAATCAAACAGAATATTAAGAATCTCCTTAATGCAAGAGCTCCGGGGAAAAAATGTAGGTTTACAGTCGGACCTTCAACATGCCCGAGTAGAAATCCAGCATCTACATGACCTGCTAGCAAATACACTACAATGTTATGCCAAAGAGCAAAGTGAGTTAGCAGAACTCAGAGCCGCGACGTCTGAGTTAGTACAGCTACAACGCCAGAATGCGGAATTGGTGGGCGTTCTAATTGAGAATGAGGAGAATGAGACCAGCAAGGAGGACGAGCCCACATCACTAACTTTGGTCTCGACCCCCCTCAACGAGAGTGTTGCAGCGTCCACCGCTGCCCCAACCAAAAAACAGCGTCGCCGTCGTCGACGAGGAGACACCTCGCAGCTCGCTGTCCCTGCTGAAGCGTGTGTCATGCCGCCAGCTGCTCAGTAGGTGTATAATGACAGTTTAAATTCACTTCACGATCGTTCGGGCCTACGGGCTCGACAGATGGATCGAAAAACCTATCGACAGATGGATCGAAAAACCTATTGACAGTTCAAAAATGACAGATCAAATTCATTCAAGAACCTTTAGGTCTACGGACTCAACAGATGTGTTGAACGCTAGATATTTTCAGATCGCAATGTATTAGTGTTTGTTAACCTCAATATATTATGTTTAGGTCCAAAATATTCATTAGTCTAACACTGATTCTCGATTGCAGCATACCTACAGCAGCATGAAGTTTTTAAAACAGAAAAGTTCATTACATGTAGACAATCTCTGTTCTTTAGAAGCGTCAAATAAAATATTTCGCCACGGAAACCTTTTGCCAAATTCAATAAGATGCCTTATTTGCGGACCATCAAACTGTGGGAAAACTAACCTTATGATCGGTCTTCTATTGCATGAAAATGGACTACACTTTCAGAATGTTTATGTTTATTCAAAAACGTTACATCAACCAAAATACGTTTTTCTTGAAAAAGTTTTGGGTTTAGTGCCAGGCGTATCCTTCCATAAATTTAACGCAAACCAGCAAGTACTTAGTCCAGAAGAAGCAAAGTCAAATTCAGTGATGATTTTTGATGACGTCGCATGTGAAAATCAAAACAACATACGTGACTATTTTGCAATGGGCAGACACAATAATATTGATAGTTTTTATTTGAACCAGACTTACAGTAAAATTCCAAAACAACTTGTGAGAGACAACGCAAATCTAATTGTACTTTTCAAACAGGATGATATTAATTTGCGTCATGTATATGATGAACATGTTAATACAGACATGACTTGGTACGAATTCAGAAAAATGTGCTCTAAAATATGGACCGATCCTTACAGCTACTTGGTCATAAACAAAGACTGTGAAAAAAATAAAGGTTGCTATCGAAAACAATTTGACACATTCGTTGTGTTTACTTCGTAAATCTATATAAGTCTGGGTGAATGCAAAAACACTGCATTTGACCGTGCAAAGGAAGAGCATACAATACAAAGTCTAGCTATGGAAAAAAACTTAAAGCAAATTGTCACTGTCGCTGAAGCTGTAAAGAAAAAGTTTAAAAAAATGCGCAACGTTGAATCAGAATACGATAAAGCTCTAGGAAATGTTTTCAAGCCAGTTATCAGTCCACTTAATCAACTCACATATACAATAAAACGAACAGAAAATAAAGAAGTACTGACACCTATCAAGAAAGAAGAAATGAAGTTTGACAAAGACGATGAACCTATTAAATGGGATGCAGGAAATGTTACTACAAAAAATAAGCGAAAAAGTGATAATTTTATGACACCTACTGCGTCTGCTATAAATACAGAAGAAGACATTTCTGAAAATGAATCTGATGATGAAAGTGACACGTCAGAAAAGTCGACTACACACACTCCAGATTATTCTTCATGGTCAATGTCAGAATATCGCTTAAAAGATACTCCTTTTGGAATAAGACATGATGGACGAAAGCTTATGATGGGGTCAGCTAATGTTACTATCACTGAAAATAAAATTACGGTGGGCAGTCGTCAATACAATAAAACTCCTGGTTTGATGGAGCTAATAAGCAAAGGATCGCCTGACTTAAAAGTTATAACCGAGGAAGACATCGCGAACTACAAGTTGATGCTGTTAGAGACGAATGCGCATAGACGAGAATATGATCCAAGCAAACCAATAAAGAGCAATAAAGGAAGAAAGTACTTAAATATAATTAAACCTCTTTTTAATAAACATGACGATCGAAGCAGTGAAGTTCAAGGTTCGGGATTACCGCTATTAAAAAAATGGAAGAAAAATGTAGACTATATCTACTGGGATGATCCAAACGAGCTTGTGGATAGGTTGAAATTACTAATAGCATCTCGAGATGCTGGAAACACTGGACTTGATAATGAAATTATATCCATTATAGAAGAACTGCGGGAAAGTGACTTGATTGATTAGAATAAATAAAACTGCTTGAAATGTTTTTATTTATTTCATTGTTAACCTCTAAACCAATAACTTGAGTAACCTAGCTCAGTGCTATGAATATTGATAAATTCGGTCATCATGTTCATAAGCGTTTACGTTTATCTGAATTGTTTGATTTTACTGACAATGCGCTGACCAAAAACGAAGAGGGACATTTTGATCTTCAATCGTCACGATTAAAAGGTTTAAAGGCGCCTCAAGAGTCAGACGATGCCGTCAACAAGGAGTACGTTGATATGAAGAGTAATGATTTACGGGAATATGCTAAATTTCTACTGAATGAAGCAATGAATGATGTACAAAGAGTGATGAATGACTTTATAAAGGATGTTTATACGAAGAGAGAATTAGATATTATCATAAGGTCGTTGGCGAAAGATGAAGCAGCAGGTGGTAAACGAAATCCATAAAAATGCAAGAAAAAATTTTGTTCGTCGTTCAGTGGTTCTCAAGGGAATTGATGATTTGTGGCAGGCAGATTTGATCGACTTTATATCATTGAAAATTTACAATAAAGGTTATAAGTTTATTCTTGTCGTAATTGATTGCTTCTCTAAATATGCATGGGCTATACCTCTTAAAACGAAGTCAAAAGTAGAAGTTTGTCAAGCCTTAGCTAACATTCTGAAGAAAAGTAGAAGACGACCGCACAATTTACAAACAGATATGGGCACCGAATTTTATAATGATGAATTCAAAAAACTTTTAAAGCAATACAATATCAATCATTATTCTACATATTCGGTTAAAAAAGCTTCTATGGTAGAAAGATTAATCAGAACATTAAAAACAAATCTATATAAGTATTTCAATCTCAAAGGTAGTTATAAGTGGGTGGCGGAACCGTTGGAATATGTTGTTAATTCTTACAATCAAACAAAACATCGTGTAACGCAGCACGAGCCCGTAAAAGTAAATAAGTTAAATGAAAGTAACGTATCAGATAATATAAAGAAATTTCAGACTAAAAGTATTATTTCAAGGAAACCAAAATTTCGTGTGGGTGATCATGTAAGAATAAGTAAGTACAAAGGATGTTTTAAAAAAGGCTATACTCCTAATTGGTCAACAGAAATATTTGTTATCAAGAAGGTGAACAGAACTATTCCTACAACTTATTTGATAGAAGATTATCGCAGACAACCGATTTTAGGATGCTTCTATGATCAAGAACTCCAGATGACTAAATACCCTAATGTTTATTTAATCGAAAAAATTATCAGGAAAAAAGGAAATAAATTATATGTAAAATGGCTGGGTTTGAATGAAACTGAAAATAGCTGGATCGATAAAAAGGCACTTGTGTAAAATATATCATTAGTCTTCAAACAGTTATGCAAGGTGGAGGTATAGTTAACAGTTTCATAAATAATTTACCGTTTGAGTTACATCTACCTGGCTATAATTACTGTGGGCCTGGAACGAAGCTGGTGAAACGATTAGCCCGCGGGGATAGAGGCATCAACCCATTGGACGACGCGTGTATGGTTCACGACATAGCATATACAAAGTTCCAGGACTTGGATAATAGGCATAAAGCTGATTTGGATTTATTAAATATGGCGAAACAAAGACTTCGATCGAAAGAAGCCAAAAGTGGTGAAAAGATTGCATCATGGCTGGTCAATAAAGTGATGAAGAGGAAACTGAAAACAGGCGCAGGAATGAAACATTTTAAAGCTATGGTATCAAAAATAAAGGGTGACCTTAAAAAGCTAAAACCAAAAAGTAATAACAGAGCTATTAAATTAGCATATTCTGCTGCCAAGAAAATAGTTTCTGCTGGTACCAAACACGATATAAAGATACCGCGAATTATTCCTCTACCTAAAAGTGGAGGGATTCTTCCATTGCTACCAATATTTGCTGGGCTGTCCGCTTTAGGAACTCTTGCTGGAGGAGCTGCTGGAATAGCGAAAAGTGTTAATGATTATAAAGCAGCCCAAGAAAGTTTACGAGAATCTCAACATCATAACAAAGCGATGGAATCAATTGCATTGGGTAAAGGTTTATACATAAAACCTTACAAAAAGGGTAGTGGGTTATTTATAACACCTTCAAAAAACTGTTAAAGAGGCTACCTAAGCGTGCTCTAACGAATGTGGATTTAATGAAATATGCAAAAGTAATACCTTACTTTCGTGGGGTCTACATGAAAGATGCTCTGCCAAGAAAACCAAGAAGTATAGAATGTGGCATAATAAATTTGGACGATTCTTACAAGGAAGGAACGCACTGGGTAGCCTACATAAAATTTAATGACTATTATGAATACTTTGATAGTTTCGGAGACTTGGGAGACTTGAAACCACCCGTTGAAGTTGTAAAATATCTAAATACTCCTAACTTATATTATAACTATACCCGTTATCAAACTTACAATAGCACAAACTGTGGACATTTATGTTTAAAGTTTTTGTTCGATTTTTGGAATAAACATGATGTATAAAAAAGATGTCAGCGTTTATTTTACACCATTGTTACAATGTCCTTCACCCTATCCATAACTGGCAATGAGTCACTTTTGACGACTACATATTCCCCTACGCTAGAACTAGATGGTGAATATGAGTGCGCTCTGCTATATTTATCTACATTTAACTCCATCCCAAACATTGATACCAAAAATAACAAGTTTTACTATGGTGAAAATGGTAGTATAGAAATTCCTGAAGGGGTTTACGAGTTGCAGGATATAAACGATTTTTTGAAAGGAAAACTGAACGATGTAAACTTTAATTTAACGTGCAATAATAATACATTAAGAACACATATTATTGGCACGAAAGATATTCATTTTGAGAAAAAAAATAGTTTAGGTAATTTATTAGGATTCGGTAGACAGTTGCTCAAAGCGAATGTACTACATGAATCACAACATCCTGTCAACATTCTTTCAACTACTGTGGTCAGGGTAGAGTGTGATGTAGTGAGCGGATCATATATAAATGGCATGTCAAGTCACATTATACATGAGTTTGCACCTAACGTCCCTCCAGGTTATAGATTAATTGAAATACCTAAGAATATTATTTATTTCCCAGTGAATCAAAATAACATAAGCAGCATAAATATAAGATTATTGGATATAAATAATAACTTGATTAATTTACGTGGTGAAGAAATTCAGTTGTATTTACATATTAAAAGAAAATGATCGAATTTAATAAAACCTTACCACCGCAATCCAAAATCATTAGTCACACTCCAATCGCTCCCAAGGAAAGAACTTTAAAGAAGAAAAGACTAACATCAAAAAATAAAAAATTCCTGAAACTAATCGGACTGTTAAAATGAGTAATATACTAGATATTTTGAGTACACCTGTTTATGATAATACCATCGACGGTGTCGAGATTCATTCGTATAAGCCATACGTGACTAGTTTTAACAGGAATGACGAAATTCGTATACCGATCAATCAACAAGATCTGTATGTACTCCCGTCAGCTAGCACTTTATATTTGGAAGGCGCTGTTAATGTGTTCAAGAAAGACCCAAGGCAGCAGGCTGCCAGTGTACATTTTACAAATAATCCACTGCTGTTCTTTTTTCAAGATATACGATATGAACTAAATGGAGTCGAAATAGACAAAATTAAAAACGCTGGCATAACTACCACTATGAAATCATTGCTATCTATGAATGAGAGTGAGTCGAAAATGTCAAAAGTTTGGGGTTGGGATATTAATGGAACAAAAAATAGTCAGTCAGGAAAATTTTCAGCATCTATACCACTAAGTAATATTCTCGGATTCGCGGAGGACTACAAAAAAGTCATAATCAACTGTAAACATGAACTTGTTCTGCTGCGCAGTAACACTAACCTCAATGCATTGAAATTAAGTACAGGAGAAGTCGTGGAAGATGTAGTAATTCATAAAATTGTATGGAGAGTTCCTCATATAAAAGTTTCTGATGTAGAAAGAATCAACCTTCTTCGGTTGTTAGAAAAAGACAGATCCATTCAAGTAGCATTTAGAAATTGGGATTTATATGAATATCCATTGTTGCCAAGAACTACGAAGCATACATGGTCCATCAAAACATCATCTCAAATAGAAAAACCTCGATACGTCATTCTAGGTTTACAAACGAACAGGAAAAATAATGCTACTACTGACATGTCGCAATTTGATCACTGCAATTTACGTGACGTCAAAGTGTATCTGAACTCTACTTACTTTCCTTACGACAATATGAATGCGAGCTTTTCGAACGACAATATTGCTATATTATACGAACAATACACTCGATTTCAACAGTCTTATTACGGCAGAAGAACTGAACCATTGTTGAATGCAAAAGAGTTCAAGGAATTAACACCACTGTTTGTGATAGACTGTTCGAGGCAAAGCGATAATCTTAAATCTGGGCCGGTAGTCAATGTGCGGCTTGAACTGGAGAGTGAAGCAGAAATACCTGATCAAACCTCAGCTTATTGTCTCATACTGAACGACTGTTTGTTTGAATATAAACCGCTGAGCAATATTGTTCGAAAATTATCATGAATAGCACAAATGCATTGTTCGTGGATTTACAAGGATTTAAAAACGATAATAATGGCTTCATTGTTAAAGAACTTGCGTTAGCAACGAATGAGTACACTCAAATTTTTCTCATAAAACCTCCATTCCCATATCGATGTTTAACTAGTTCTGAAAAAAAATGCGTCAAATGGATTGAGAATAACCTTGGATATAGATGGGCTGATGGACACATTGATTTCATACAGTTCAAGAGGATAATAGTACCATACCTAGAAAATAAACTTGTATTCGTTAAAGGTTTAGAAAAATCGAAGTGGATTAAAGACCTCTGTGACATTTGTACTGTAAAGAATATAGAAGATATCGGATGTCCAAGTTTAATGCAGCTATTTAAAACTTACAACTCGCAGTTTATTGATTTTAGTTGTGTAACGCATAAGACTAATTACTGTGCTTTGAGGAACGTTTTGTGTATCAAAAAATGGTTCAAAAATAATCAGCATCCAAATGTATGATAGTATTCCTACCAATTAATAATTAACTGATTGACTTAGCGAGATTAAAGAATATTTTCAATACTTTTTTGTTTTATTTCACTTTTTGATAGATTACACAAGAGAAATGAATCTGGGTCGCTTATAAAAGTCGGAAACTTAAGAATGCTAGCTTAAAGAAATGAATGAATGAATGAATGAATGAAATATTTATATATTTCGTAGTTTGATTAAGACAATTAATTACTCCTTAAAGGAAGGTATTGTATTTTATTATATTGTCTATTAAACAAAATTAGTTTTCAAGATTTATATTTAACTGACTCGAATCCATTACTCTCGAGTGTATTATATGAATAGATTACCTTCACCAGTACCGAAATCACTTTACCAAACCATAATTATTTTATTTAAGTAAGTAACTAAATTTCATGTTTTTATTTTACTTTATGCAGGACATAAATGAAGTAATAAAAATACCAAATAATATCCATGTAAGAAAATTTATTTTAAACACTTGAATCATCACAGATTTTTTTACAAATTTTCTTTATTAGGTTTTCGGACATGTCCATTATTTCGTCCACTACATCACACACAATATACTGCGCACTGACCGCTACATCATTCGACGGGGTTGATGATCCAGTCTGTGCGTTCAAATCAATTATTTCAATTTTAATCTTGTGATGTCCCTTTCTCGGCACTTTCGTAATTATAAATGATGATGTAGCTTTTCGTTTTTTCTGGAATTTTCTTCTGTTGCTAGCTTGTCTTGCTTCCACTGAAGCGGCAACCTCATCAAAGTCCTCCAATTGTTGTTGGGCATGCGGAAACCACAGGTCCGAAGGGTCCGAAGGGTCCATTATCTGTAAACCAAATAGCAATGATTAGAACAAAATAATAATAATAATAATACTACAAAACACTAAATCATATTATGTAGTAGGTAGCGTAATACTCACGTAATAATTTGATTGAGAGCGGTACTGGTCCTATAGTGCGCTCGCCTGCTGGCCTAATGAATAATTAACATTTTCTTTGAGTCTATTTAAGCAAAAGCGAAAATGCAAGTATCATTGTATTTCAATTTGAATTCATTGAACGCGACACGTGTTATATTCACGTTGCGACAGGTCATCGTAATTGTTTCATGGTCATCACTTTCATGCAATATGATCTATCTTTTCGAAAACCTTTCTAAAATAAACTCTATATACAAATCCATTCTGGCTGGTATCTGACGAATATACAGTCAGCTGCAGAAAAATTTAACCCTCAGTGGGGTGATTGATATACGGGTGATACTTTTATGGTGAGGATATTTTTCTCTGCAGCTGGCTGTACCTAGGTACATTTAGTAGGGTATGTTGTAAAATAAGCTTAAAAGAATAGTCCGACAACACATTACTTTATTTCAATATACCAATATTCGCTTACAAGCTATAGTTTAAAGACTAATTATATTATATTATTTACATCTCAAAACGCTGATTTATGGCCCCATGAAAGAGTTGATATGTTATCTTTAAGGATGATGCGTTTGTCGTCCTTACATGATAGAGCTATTTTATTAAGCGATTGTGTAAACATTTCATGTTTTAATGACCTAAATACCGTATTTCTTTTCCTAACTAAATTATTATCTAATAACACACGTTTATAGTCCTTAAAACTCATTGTTTTTACAACAGGTTTTTTGGTACCTTTAGCTTTTTTTATTTCAGTATTTTCGGTTTTTATACAATAAAGTTTAGATCGTAGGCCTACAAACTCAACTATGAGCTGACCTCCTAACTCATCTTTAAATAACCCAGGCACTTTTTTATTTTGCCTCCTTATACCGTATATATTATTAACAGCGTAGTTACTAGTATCGAAGTATTGAGCAAAATTGTATTTTATATCTTTATAAACATCTTTCGTTGCTATGGAATACAGAAAACTGTCAGTGTCTGTGTAACACATTTTTATATTAGGACCATAAAAAGGTTTCATAACAGAATAGTGAAAATCGTACATGTGACTCTTAGATATTTCCAAAACAGAAAAACCAATGTAAATCGGTTTATCGAGAGTAATTTTTTCAGGATTCATCTGGACCGCTACAAAGTTTTCTGTAAATACAGTTGAGCTGTGGTAATTAGGTCTGGCTATTAGTTGCTCTGCGCCTAGACGTTTTTTCGTTTTGTTGTTTTTATCGGACCACTGATTTACTAACTTAACGCTTAACCTTTTTTCGGTATCCTCTAAGGTTTTGCCAAAAATGCTATTATTCAATAATTTAAAAAAGTCTTGTTCAAATTGAGATTTCGCTTTTTGCCTCAATCTCGTATTTAAATCAATATATTGTTTTAAATATGGACCTTGCTTAAATTTAATAACTCTGTGTATGCTTCTTAATTTCAGTCCATGTTTGAGACACGTTTTCAAATGAATATAGTGTATAACATAATTATATTTATCATACAAATTCGGTATCAGTTTACATGTTTTCGATCCAGGCGGTACATATTTTTGCGGGCAGAAAGGTAAATCGTTATGATGATCATGCAGGGATTCCGGATATTCTAGATCGACTTCTAAAATGTAACCTACATCTGAATTGTCTTGTAAAGAGAGAATGTCAGAAACTTGAAACATAGGATTTTCGATCATTTCAAAGTCAGAATGCGGTAAATAACTACTTAAACCGAAACCATAAAGATTGTTCGCGTCAGCATAAATCAAGTATCTATCAGGCTCCGAGGGATTGTAGTCCGAGAGGTACTTATTATTAGCACTGGCATAGCGGGTAGAACATAAACAGACGCCTCCGCGAATACCTTTTTGTATCATCCGAATAATTTCCAAATCATGTATTAGTTCTAATTTCACTTCTGTTTTCAACAGCATTGCATCAAAACTTAAACTGGGAGCCGTTATGTAAAAAGCTGGGTCTAACCTATAATTATTTTTACACGTCTTTCTAAAACTCTCAAAAATATCCGTCAACAGCATTACATCTGATTTCAAGTATAGATCGGTATATTGACCAAGGTTCGACAAACGGAATACACGCCAAACACAATGAGCATGAGCATAATCTGACTCTGAAACATTCTCATCAGTTAAGCTGCTGTAGAAACACTCAGGCGGCGGTAATTTATTTTCATCATAACGTTTCCACTTATTCATGTACTCGTAAGGATAAACACCTTTACGTCTCAATAAGTCGAATTCCTGTTTATCTGGGTAGCAACGAGAGAGATGAATAAAATCTTCAACTATTAAATTTTCTGCAATTTTTTCTAAACTAGTACCTAAAAATGCAAACGAGTCAACAAAACGAACAGCCATATACTTATTATTGCTAACAGGAAAGAACTTTGTAAAAGACACATAATTTTCTTTTGTTTTTGCTATAACATTTATGTTTCCATGCATTTCACCTAGCTCTCGTATAAACAAATGACAGTCATAGCCTGACAGATTATGGAAAAAAATAGGGACAAATGATTTGGGGAGCTTAAATCGAAGGTTACAATACTCATGTGCTGCTCCGCGGTAGCGCCCAGTCAAATGGCAATGATCTCTCACCTTTCCTTCGAATATTAACTTATTACAGAGGTAACAATATTTGGACTCCAAAAAGTTTTTCAGCTCATTTTCAGTGAGGGGTAACATGTCGATTGGATCGTTAAGAATTTTACTTATCATTTCAACATCATCGCCTAATATTTTCAAAAACTGTTGAACACAATCAGGACCTCGGTACGATCGATACCGATTTAAAGACGTATCATAGGAGCAAACAATATAATATCCGAACGCTACTGGAATATGTTTTTGAATCGTTTCCGTAAAATTCGAGTTTTTCTCCGACCGAGGTTGTAGCATAGACTCAAAATCTGCGTAAATGACAAATGGCATATCATGCATGCGTTCAAAATGTTTGAACTGTATCAATGTCCCTTTATCAGGCAACGATGTTTTCACACCACTGCACACGTGATCATTACGTTTTTTGTCACTAGAAAAAAATAACAAGCAATCATCACAGAAAAAAATTCTACCATCATGTTTAGTTATCTGAGATCTTACAAGCCTACTCAAATCCTTAATAAGACAATAATGTGTTAGCGCACCCGATTCCAAAAACAATAAATTTATACGATGCTTCCGCCCCTTGTGAACAGATTTGTACAAAGGTCCTACAACATCAGACTTTTCACTGAGACCATAAATATTAATACTTATGGTATCATTGTTCTTTTCAAAGATCTTAACATCCCTGAAACCTGCCGGAAACGTCATGTTTTTCGTGTTAAGCACAGTATCGAAATGAGGATATGAACTCGTTCGGTGTGAATTTTGCTGTGCGGGAAATAAAGCTGCCATTATGCACCATAGAAAACAAAAGTTATCTGTATTCTGAATGTTGATACATGCACGTTTATATTTAATAGGTCTAGGAAGATCGATAAACCCTGAACCTCGCAGAGGATTATATTTGTTGATATTGACCTCCAGATATGAATTTGCTACAAAACTCCAACCACTGTCTCTCTCCTGAAATTCATCGATTTTTGCAAGTATTAAACTTACAGCGTTATTGTAAATATCTTTAAAATCATAATTTTTGCGGATGACTATATTGGGCGTAGCGAACGATTTAATCTCCCTCTCATCATTCTTAGGTAACGAAAACTCTGCAAACAGTTCAAAATTTACTTTGACGCTATTAAAGGAGCCGATCCGCGCCTCTATCAGGTCACGTACGCGTGACCGCAGCGAGCGCAGGTAGATGCTCGGAAGGCAAGCGTTAGAGCCCGCGCCGTCCGCCGCCGCGACCATATCCGACGCTGCGCCTGGGTTGCTTATTCTGTACGATGCGATCCGACTGCGGAAAGCACTAGAAATCTTCTCAAGACCGTCACCCTTAATAACAACATTGTTGTTTTTATGTACAGTGCTACGCAAATGAGCTGAAAAACTTTTACTTTTTACAGACACATCACATGATGTACAATATACTAATCTATTATTATTATTCAACATCTTAATTATATGTAAGGATCAATCAAACCTGACAAATGATAATTAAACCTATCTACCTAAGTTACACCTAATTTTTTACTACCTGCCTATATGAAAAATAATACCTACCTACGAATTAAACTTATGAAACAAAATTAATACCTATATGAAATCAGCCTATATAAATCTACAAGCACAGTAACGCTCAATACAAGTCACCTCAGTTCAATACTTTAAAATTTTTATAAAGGTGACTAGACGTGAGCGCGACTGTACTTGTCTACCTAACACCTAAAATAATAAAAATACTCTTTCATGGGACACCACACCACCTAACAGCAAAACATGAAATGAAAAGCAAAATATCTAGTTATTTTATTATAGTTGTAAATTTTGGCTCACACGGTCGTTAAAAAACATCCCCTCCTCTGGGAACTTCAACTTCGAACGTTTCAGCAGCTGCCTCAAAGCTGCAAATTCTGGCGATTCGTGATCGCCTTGGAGCTTAAGCGCCAACACAGCCTTCTCCCAGCGCTTCAACGGGTGAACGTTTTTTATATCAGCCACCTGATAAATCTTGAGGTCTAAATATAGCTCTCCTGGAAGATATCCTGAGCGACGCACGACTCCGTCCGCGACCCTCTTAGAATAACTGGACAACAAGCGCAGTGGTTGTTTTGCGACGTCCCCGTCGCTCTCCGAGTCTAGCGTCCTCCACTCTTCTGACTTCGGAGGCTGCTTTCGCTTGGCTTGCGTCGCTTTGCGTCTGTAAATAAAACGAATTAGTTATATTACACTGTGAATGATATCGAAAATACATGGATTACGGGGACTTGTATACACAAGATAAGTGAATTAAGTCATTTTTTTTTTTTTTTTTTTTTTTTTTTTTTTTGTTTTGCGATGAATAGAATCGTAAAACATATTTACCTAGACACCGATTCCTCGTCGTCCGACTCCTGACGACGTCGCTTCGACGGTGGCGGTGGCTTGGCGGACGTGGCCTTGGGCTTGGGCGATGCGGTCTTCTTGTTGAGAACTGATTTCGGTGTTGGCACGTACCCGGGTGGTTGAGCACTTTTCAAACTGAAACAGGAAAAAACATTTAGACACACATATTATAAATACACACTCCTGTATAATTATAATAAGGCATAATGAAAAGAAACTTCCAAATAAAGGAAACATACTTCTCAAAATATTCCTCTTCAGAATCTCCGAAGAGCTCCTGCTGTCGTCGTTTTGCCGCTGTCACCTTGGCGGTGTGAGTGGTAGATTCGTTGTCAGACCTGAAATATCACAACACTTATTAATGATGAAGTCCATCAATATAGAAATTGATAGTCGATCAAAATGAAGATTAAGATTCATTCACGAAGGCACATGACGTAGTTAAAAATTAGCCTCTTTGTCTTTCATACGACAGCCGGTGACAACTCTGAATGGAAAGGAAAGACGCATATCGACGTTTCAAAGGTAAAAGGGCATAAGCAACACTTGTTGGCGGTATTGAGTAAGAGCCAGTAAGTAAGTGCCATCGTGGAGAGTGAAACACTTACGTACATTATTTCCAGATTCCTCGTTGGCTGGCGATGGCGATGGCAAGTAGAGGTGCTGGTGAAGTAGTAGGCGTAGTAGCTTCCAAAGAGAAGTGATAATTTTTAATTGCATTTCCGTCGTTTATAAATAAAAATACTGATGACTCTGAAAAAAAGGATGTGTATGTGTGGTCGTATGATCACAAGCCCTGACAACGTACACTTACATAGGTTCAGCGGAAACAACTCAGTGTGCAAAATAATATCGCAAAAATAAAATTACCGAATGCAACCCAATACGCTTGACCTCATTAAGAAAACTTACACGTGTTTTTACTTTCCTAGATGGGATGCCAGAAACACAAATACTTATATGAATGTACGTGGGCATAGTTTTGCCACCCCGTATGGGAACGCTGTGATGCTATGTTAGTTTTTGTTTTTAATATCTTGCGAGACGAGATGACCGATGCACACAGTTTGCATCTTTTAGCCATTGAGTTTATTTTTTCTTAGAGAGAAGAGACAAGCTCATCGCCGCTCAGGTCAAACATCAGCCGCATTAACACCCATATTGTAGGTATCATGGGGAAAGTCTATCGCCGAACTATCATAAGCCCAACAAATACGTACAACGTCCCCACCGAAGGATCAGGCCTTTACTCGAAATAGTACTAAGTAATGATTTAATGGGTATATACTCGTACATAGATGTTTTTTCCTAGCTAGAACGAGGTGAGCTATTTATCAATTCCATTTAAAAGTAGTACCTATACATGAATTGATTTGTAGGTACAGTTTATAGTGGCTCGATCCCGAGCGGCGATGGGCTAGTCCCTCTCCGCAAAACGGAGTATAAATACCAGCTGCATGCAGGCAAAGTTCTGTCCCGTATGGAAAAGTCATGATGCTGTGTACACAATTTACACACATTGGTCTAGATATTGAGGGAAACTAGGATTCCCTGTATCTTGGGTACTAGGCAACTGAATACATACTTTTGTAGGGATAAATATTATACTTAGATAAAAAACCATGACTCGGAAACAAACATCCACGCTCATCACGCAAATATTTGTCCCACCGGGACTCGAACCCAGGACCTCTGGCGTTGTAGGCAGGGTACTACCGACTCGACCATTCGGATGGTCAATTTGGTTATAACATTAATCCAATGTAATTCATGCTTACTAGGGAGCAATCTCATCGCCGAACTATGTTATGTTATGATATCATCAACCGAAATAGAGTACCTAGATCGGTTTTATTTATTAATGTTAGCAGTTAGTGGCAGAAACACAATTGAAAGTGTGTGTGTGTGTGTGTTCACGCGCTGCGGCAATGTAGGTATTGAAAACACAACTATGCAAGAAATAAAATTAAATTGAACACGCGTGACCTGATTAGAATGCTACTTATACTTACGATGGGTTTTGCGTTCAACACATCTGTTGAGTCCGTAGGCCCGAACGATCGTGAAATGAATTTGAACTGTCAATAGGTTTTTCGATCCATCTGTCGATAGGTTTTTCGATCCATCTGTCGAGCCCGTAGGCCCGAACGATCGTGAAGTGAATTTAAACTGTCATTATACACCTACTGCTGCTCCGACGGCCGCGCCGTTCGCCGTTGCGCACGTTGCGACGCTCGCTGCCGCGAATGCCGCGCCAACCGCCGCCATGTGCATTAAACCGCACTCCAACACGTGTGTCCCGCCACTCACCTCCACTCGTGTACCGCCAGCTACCAAAATATGTGCTCAGAGAAAAACTCTGTTGTTCTCCGACAAAGTAGGTGCAGGATTTGGGACTCTATTACATAACCGGCTTAACCAAAAAGTAACGAACATTTGCTGTCCAAATAGTTCATTTGTAGATGTAGTGAAGATGATTAGTCGCGGTATCTATGATGAGTACAGCACAATTGTAATTATGGTAGGAAATCATTCAAACATTAGTCGGAATGATTTGAATAAAAGTGTTGAAACACTTCTAGACTTACATAGTAGGATGAAATGCAAATTTATACTATGCAATTTTCCATATGCCTGTAATTTGACAGAACTACAGAACAAATCTGTGCATAGAATGAATATTCATTTATTTAATTTAACATGTCATCACAGCGATGCTATTTTATATTTCGACATGAATAATTTTATTCATAACTTTACTCTGACACGGGATACATTGTACCTGTCTAATAAATATAGAAAATTAGTAGCTACATTGTTAGCTTATAATATATGCGACGCAGCTATAGTTGGTTTAACTAAGTTCAACTTGACATCAGCTTATTTTAAGAGTAATATGACATGCACCCCTATTGGGAATTCACCTGTTAATTATACTTTGCATGCAACATTGGAATCTGTTCTAAGTAATTTAAATTAGTTCATAAGACAATAGAGGAAATCTCTAGCATACAAGAGCCACTAAATATGTCAAAATGTAAGCCCCAGTTAAATATTGCCCATCAAAACATCCAGGGGCTAACTGGCAAAGAACTTGTATTAGAATTATTTCTAAAAAATTCTGACATTGATATTATTTGTGTTACTGAACACTGGTTGAAGGAAAATATGATGTCTTTTAACATAAATAATTAGAAAATTGTCAGTTGTTACAATAGAAAGACTGCTGATAGAGGTGGTTCTTTAATCTTAGTGAAAAATAATATTAAGGTGAAACAACGGAAAGATATTCTTGCACTTACTGTTGAAAGACAAATAGAGGTATCCTGTGTTGAGTTAGATAGCCATATTATTGTTTGTGTCTACAGAAGACCACCGAGGGATGAAAAAGGCCATGGCAATTTCGAAATATTTGAGAAAATTATGGAGGAAGCCCTCATTAAACTTTGTAATAACAGAAAAAAGTTAATTATTTGTGGCGATCTTAATGTAGATCTGCTTGTAGATACAACACTGAAGCGACGATTAATAACTCTGTTCAAATCATTTAATTTATGTCATGTATTTCTAGAGCCGACTAGAATTACACTTACCAGCCAAACTTGCTTAGATAACGTTTTTTGTGACTGTGCATTCACAAGTAAAAGTGTAATTAACTGCTTACCCTCCGATCACAGTGGTCAAACAGTTTCATTCCCAATAACTATTAAGAATAAGACTGGTCCATCATTTTATAGGCCTAGTACATCCCATAGTCTAGAGACATATACGAAAAACTTAGATATAAATTTGCCAGTACCGGATTTTAATGAACAGAACCCAAACAAAATCTACTCAGACTTCTTCAACATTATTCAGACAGAAATCAATAAAGTTTTCAAATTAAAGAAAGTCAGTGACTACAACGGTAAATCTAAATTTAATGACTGGGCAACGTTTGGGATTCGTAAAAGTAGAGTTATCTTGTATGACCTTTATGATCAAAAAACCTATAACTTTGATCGAAAATTACATGACTATGTTAAAAAATATTCCAAAACTTTCAAGTTGGTTTGTAGAACTGCAAAAACTTTACACATTAATAGAAAAATTCAAAATTCAAATAATAGAATGAAAACAGTTTGGCAAATAATAAACCGCGAAACTGGCAAAGTTATACCAAGGGACAGTGATTTCTGCCTAAAGATAGGTGATGATGTTGTTAAATCCAACGCTGATGTTGCTCGAGCTTTTGAAACATTCTTCACCAATGTACCCGTACTCACAACGGACCGTCTAAATTCATCTCCATTTGAAGCAGAGACTTTATTAAAAAATAACACTAGCGTCAGTAATGTATATTTAAAATTTCATCATGTATATCCCCAGGACATTGTCAAAACGTTTAAATTACTTAACTTAAAAAATACGGAAGACCTGTGGGGTATATCAGTCAAAGTCATTGGTTCAGTAATTCTAGTTATAGCCCCACACTTAGCTTATATATTCAATAAATGTGTTGACGATGGGGCTTTTCCAGACCTCATGAAACACAGTAAACTTATACCGCTGTTCAAATCGGGAGATAAGGGCGATCCTTCAAATTTCAGACCAATATCTGTTCTTCCAACACTAAGTAAAATATTTGAAAAGATTATACTCAATCAAATGCTCTCACACTTCAACCGTACAAAACAACTCCACGCTAAACAATATGGTTTCACTAGGGGTAAATCGACTACGGATGCAGGTATTACCCTTGTATCTCATATTTATTCTGCATGGGAGGCCGCACAGGATGCTATCGGAGTTTTTTGCGACCTGTCGAAGGCGTTTGAATGTGTTGATCATAATACGCTATTAATTAAATTAAATCATTACGGAGTTAGAAATAAGGCGTTGGATCTACTAAGATCATACCTAAGCAATAGAATTCAAAAGGCAGAAGTTAACGGCGTAAAATCTGATGGATCGGGTGTTAAAATTGGCGTTCCACAAGGTTCCATATTAGGCCCTTTCTTATTCCTGGTATATATTAATGATCTGCCTTTCATGGTGGAGAAATTAACTGACATAGTGTTGTTTGCTGATGATACTTCAATGGTCTTCAAAATTGAAAGACAAAAAGGAGATTTTGATGATGTTAATGGTGTATTGTCTTTAACCTTGAATTGGTTCACAGTTAATAATTTATTGTTAAACGCTTGTAAAACCAAGTGTATCAAATTCTCACTTCCAAATGTCAGGCAAGTTGAGACCAGTTTGGTGTTAGACAACAGCACGTTAGAATTGGTAAATGATACGAAGTTTCTTGGAATAACCATTGATACCAAATTGCAGTGGGGACCCCACATAGATAAATTGGCTGGTAAATTAAGTTCTGCGGCTTACGCTGTTAGGAACATCAGACAAAGCACGGATGTGGCTACATCTAGGCTAGTATATTTTAGTTACTTTCATAGTGTGATGTCCTATGGTATCTTGTTGTGGGGGAAAGCAGCGGATATTCAAACTATTTTTATTTTACAGAAAAGAGCTATTCGAGCAATTTATAATTTAAAACGAACAGACTCCTTAAGAGAGCTTTTTAAAGAAATTGACATACTAACAGTAGCTAGTCAATTTATTTTTGAAAATATAATGTATGTACGCAAGAACCTTAAAACATTTTCCAAACTTAGCGACAGCTGTAATGTTAACCTAAGAAATAATCACAGACTATGTGCGCCCCGTTTTAGACTCGCGAAGGTTAGCAATTCTTTCAAGGGTCAGTGCATTCTCTACTACAATAAGATACCTCTGGAGATTTTGAAATTGCCATTTGAGCAATTTAAAAAGCATGTTAAAGCGACTTTGTCGAAAAAGGGATATTACAATGTTCAAGATTACTTAAATGACAGGACTGTATGGGGTTAATCTGGCTCAACACAGACCTTGCTGTTAATAATTTTGTAATTATTTATTCCTGCTTATTAATCATAACAATTAAATTTTTCATATTTGTATTAGTTAAGCACAACCTATTTTTAAAAGAGATCTAAAAATAAATCTGTGGGAGTTTCTACGCCCTTCTTCTCCCACAGTGGTCCAATGTAGAGAAGAGGCAAAAAATGACGTTTGCTAAGTATATGTAAATATCTACAGTAAGAAAGTACTTTGACTATTGTGCGTACACCTTATCATTTTGTTTGTTGTAGCTCTCTTCCACGGTGAAAATATTTTCATCCGAAAAAAGAATTTCCCGATGCTTTTTTCCCGCGTACCGCTTCAACAAAGCGCGGCATCTCTTCAGTCTCAGGTCCATTAAACGAGCGTCCAAACGATGTCCTGTTTTTCTTCGATATGCCCTAAGCCCTAAGTCTTCATTTAACACCCTTTTCACTGTGGTCCTGCTTAACCCCATCTGAAGGGCCAACAGTTTCTGCTTACGTATGGGATTTCTTTGAATTCGCGCCTTCACAGCTTTTATCACTGCTGGAGTCCTAACAGAGCGAGGGCGACCACTTCTTGACCTGTCATCTACACTAGAGTCTTCATTGTATCGTTTTATGGTACGATAAACGAATCTTTTGGTTATATTCAAATTTTTCAGTAAGTTTAAAATCTGAATTGGCGCGTAACCGCAACGATGCAACGCAATAACTGCGACACGGTCTTCTTTACTCCATATTTAAAAATGAGGAAAATTCTAAAAAGTACACATTTTTATTTTCATGAAAAATTCGAAATTCGAATTCAATAAACTTTTTTGTGGCCAGCGTTCTAAATTCAAAAGTTTTTATTGTGTGACAGAACTTATGACCTGACTGTGTATAATAGAAAAGAGCTATTCTAGCAATTTAAAACGCACAGACTCGCTAAGAGAAGAACTTTTTAAAGACATTAGCATACTAACTGTAGCTAGTCTTTATTTTCGAAAATATAATGTATGTTCGCAAGACCCTTACAACATTACTAATGGACCAATGTAGAGAAGAGACAAAAAATGTTGTTTACTCAGTAATAAAGAAATGTTTACTTTAACTTTGTTATTTCCGTGTCGCTTGGCTCGGACTTCGGCCTCGCATTTTCCTTAGTATTTACTGTATTACATGACATTTGACACGTGTCACGAATTCACGACATTTACAATAGACAGGTACTGTGACATTTGTCAGGTGTCTTGACATTTGCCAGGTGTTTTGACATTTGTCAGGTGTCTTGACATTTTTCAGGTGTCTTACCATTTGACAGGTGTCGTGCAATTTTACAGGTGTCTCGACATTTGACAGGTTTATTAACCGGCTGAGACGCAGAGAACCTAAAAAGGAACGTTTTCGACAGACGTCACCTAGAGTACTGAAGATTCTATTGTAAGCATTTGTGGGCCAACAACATAAAATTCGCCTTAATTGTTATCTCATTATTTTTTCACATCCGGCCAACACAGAAGTGATAGGGTTAACACTATACAATACATGTACCCTGAAATTTGATATTTGAGAGTTGCCTTGACATTTAACAGAACACTCACATCTGGCCTGCGCGCTGGGCAGCAGCGTGTGCAGCCGGGCGGCGGCGTCCATCAGCTCGGCCTCCGCCCCCGGGTACAGCTCTTGATAGAACTCCCCCCCCGCCTCCTCCCAGCCGGAGGTGGCCGCGCGCGAGCGCTTCGACGAGTTGCCGCCCGACATCGCGGCTAGGTCATCGCTGGACACTGCTGGGCAAATTTAAATTGTTTATAGTAATGTCGAACACTAAGAAATAAGCAGTGACTCAAGCAGGAATAAATACCAGAGTGAGACAGTGTTCGAGTTCAGATAAAATTAACATTATGTCATTGTACGTAAGACTCACTAACACTTCGATTCGCATACAGTTCGCAAAAAGATTGTCGATGCCGGCAAGCGAATCACGAGACTGAAGTGGGGGTGGGCAGGACACTTGGCAAGTAGAGATGACGGAAGGTGGACCAAGGCAGTAACAGAGTGGCTACCCAGAACGGCAAGACGTCCAGTGGGCAGACCACCACCGGCCAGATGGACAGACGACACATCGCCATAGCTGGTAGGCAGTGGATGCGGGGGGCTCAGGACCGGAGCAGAGGGCGTGGTGAAGAGCAAGACGTCTAGTGGGCAGACCACCGGCCAGATGGACAGACGACACATCGCCATAGCTGGTAGGCAGTGGATGCGGGAGGCTGAGGACCGGAGTAGACGGCGTGGTGAAGAAGAGGCCTTTACCAAGCAGTGAGTGAATGTGGTCTGATTGATTGATTGGATGTCGAAGACTCGCTGTCAAACTTGAATGAAAGTAAAGGCGTTACGTTAAGTCACGAGCTCTGTAGCATAGCGTTTCTTTCGAGAATCAGCCTCCAATCGAGAGGTCCTGGGTTCGAATCCCGGATGGGGAGGAAGAAAATAAAAACCCCAGGTCTTGGATGTTTACATGTTTGTGACGTCGCTGTTTCTGGTTCCCGCGACATAGGGCTTCCTAGTATGGGTGGGGCCATCAGCAATGTATATGTGTATAGGAATATGTGTAAATGTTTGTTGTTAGTCATTATTTTGTTGCAAAGAAAACTATGATGAGGAGTCACTCCCACATACAAGCCCTAAAATGCTAGATTAACTCAAATTCTTTAACCCAGATCTAAAAAGTTAACCTCAGCAACTTTAACACTTACGTAAGTATAATAAAGTAAATAAATAAAAACAATTACTTATTTTTTTATCATTATTGTTTTTTGGAAGAAAATAAATAAAAAATTGTATTTGTATAATTTGTCTAATCTAAAACAAGTAGTGTTTAATTTATTTTCACATATTAAGGAACTTTTTTGACAGACATCACTTAAGGTACGATTCTATTGCGGGCATTTGCGGGGCAAAAATAAAATTTGCCTTGAGTGTTGTAAAATTTTTCCTTTTCCGGCCAGCAGAGAAGTGAACACGAACGTTAAGAAACAAATTATAATATTACGAGTATTAGATGTCTTATTATTTTTAGAAGGGAAATATTAAACTGCACGTCAAAAATAGTGAATTGCACAGCTTGCTTGCTTAGGTGAAGGGTAAACGGGGTGAGCGAAGCCAAGCACCCTTTATCCTTCGTGTTAGGTTGAACGGTTGTTAGGTTAGGGTTTATGATACGGTGTAGATAAAATATTTTATCTACACACGTATCATAAACCCTCTTTACTGGGCACAAAAACCGCACGTTACGATCAGCATAATGTTAAACTACTTGGTAAAAACTCATTTCTTATCTGAAAAATTACACATTATGACCATAATGTGTAATTTTTCTACATATTATGACATTCAAATTTCGAACGCCGACGCCGGCCTGCGTGCCGCCCCTAGTTTGTCTGTGAAGTTGGTACTACAGAACAAGCTAAACAACTGCAGAGCCACAATGCCGGTCAAACATGCGGTTCCTGAACACATCAAAGAGAGCTTATGATATGTGTATAGATAAACTATAGTGTATGTAACTGTACATAATTAGGCATTAAAACTCTCGAGTGATATTATTATGAAACTCGCCTTCGGCTTGTTTCATAAACCCACTCTCGAGTATTAATGCCCTCCATTACGTAGCAGTCACATAAACTACTATAAAACATAAAAAGTGTTTTTGTTGATCCTTTTTTGCTGTGCAAATCAGTATTTTTGATGTGCGATTAATTCTAGCCTTTTTATAGTAATTTTTAATATAACATCCCTCGTGGCGCCGCTTGTTCACAGTTTGAACGGTTTTGCTTGCGGCTGTTTGGTTCTGATTATAAAACCAAAAAACTATTCTTAACATCAATGTTAGTTTATTGTATTAGTCAGAGTTTCTATAAGGAACCGTGACAAATGAGAGTTGAAAGGGCATGTAACATTTGGCATACCAACTGTCGAAAAATCATGCTCTGCAGCCAGTGATGAAACGGGTCTCAAACGATAGCGTATTATTTTACAAACAAATGTGTGTAATTATAAGTTTCTAAAACCATATACTTTTCGAGAAATGAGACTTCAAAAGTCGACAAAAACAACTTTTTTGCTCCTTGAACGCCGATTTCTCGCAAAGGATTTTGTTTTTGAAATTCATGTGTTTCAATAATTTACTTTATCGATGGATATTGGTTTCATCTCTGGCCGCAAATATCAAGATATTTTTAAAAACGGTATGCCAGTCTCCATACAAAAATGTTAAAACCCTTTTTTCACAGAATGGGTTTTTCCCTTCAATCCGTTCTTAAGTCAATTAAGTTCGGCTATTTTTTTGTTTATTTTTGAAACCTTAACCCCGCCCTGCAGCCTTATGGCGTAAGTCGTCTGAGCTATGAACTTCATATAGACTTTTACGTTTGACACCTTGCATCAGCTTCATCTGTCAAATTGGTATCACGCAAGTAGCATCATAATGGAGGCCAAACCCAATCTCATTGAAAGAAGCCTAGAAGCCTTCGGTGATACCCCGCAATCGATGAAATTGTACGAGCATGAGATGAACCATAGACACACGCTATGAACTTCAGAGAGTTACGTCATAAGGCTGCTGGTGACGCCACTGTGGAGCCACTGTGCCGCAGGTTATGAATTTGATTAAAATGCCATAAGGTTCAAAATTGCGATGCCTCACTACCAGGTCAAGGGTTTGAAAGGTTAAGGGTCTTACCACGAAAATATAAACTCGTGCTCGAAGCTATGTTTAAAGACAAAAAAGTATAGGATTTATTGTTTGTTTTGAGGTTAAACTGTAACATTTTTTGTAGTAACCTAGAAAGTTTTCTAGTACGGTGGTATGGACGGAATCCTGCCGCACTTGACCGATATCTGACAAAATGTGGGTGCGCCTGCGCCGCGCCGCTGGCACCCCGTAGAGGAAAAAGAAGAAGTGTGTCGCTATGTTTTTTGTGTTCAAACATGGGACCAGATGACCAGATTCAAGAGATAAAAATAAAATGGCCAAGTGCGAGTCAGACCGTCGCATCGCGGGCTCCGCACGAATCAACCCCGCGCATCGAGGGTTTCGCATAAATAGTTTTTTTTTGTAAAGAAACTACACATTTACGGTTTCCACATCAATTCTTTACTCGTGCACGAGTAAAGAATTGATGTGGAAACGTAGAAAAAAAAAATAGAACTTCTTGCCAAATTTCATGATTCTAGGTGACCGGGAAGTATCCGTTAGGTTTTGATTCCCTTGCGAGTATAAAGCAAATGGTTTCATTAATATCACGTGATAATGATAAATAGTTATTTGTGTCACAAAGGAGCAAAATGATGTATTTACGGCGAGGGCGGTACATTGAATCCAGAGTGAAGGGAAGGATTCTACGATAGTTAGAATCCTGAGCGTAACGAAGAATTCAAGCGTTAACGCCCATGCCGAAAATCATTTTGCTCCTGAGTGACACATAAAACTTTTCACACCGACTATGAGGAAAATTTTAAATAAATGCTCTAAAAAAATTGAATAACTATACTTTGAATTATACTTTCACGACTTTTACAGTAATCGAACAACGTAAACAAAACTTTTATTTTTATAATCGCGGATTGTGAAGGATTAGGAAAGGTCACCACAGATAAAATATTCCTGTGTACTTTTATCAATGTGTAAAAATAATCGAATTGAATATTTTAATGGTTTCGGATATCAATATTCATTATATCACAATAACAGTCATCGATAGTTTTGATTTCAATAAAACATATAATTTATTGTGACCTTCTTTTTAAAGTAAAGTAAAGTAAAGTATTATTTATTTGCATGAATATAGGTTAACAACAGTTCTTACAGAGAATGCCACATAGAGTTTCTCTATATTCTGCCATGTAGACATACAAATTTTGTATCACATATGTAATTAAATAAATTAGCAAAATTTACATATTATTAACAATTATTATTTTAGTACAATATAGTTATATAACAAATGAATTATTATAGTTAATATTAGTACATGTCGTAATCATTATTCAATATTTTATTTTAATGCATTGTCAATTTATCATCTAAGAACTCCTGCAAGTAAGCCTTTTCGACCAGGAAATTTCTCAGTAAAGCCTTGTATGAGTGCAGTTGGTTAGCATCCCTAATTGATTTCGGTAACTTATTATAGAGCCTTGGCGCCATACCTAAAATACTCTTATCATAAAACGCAGTGGTGTCAATTTATCATCTAAGAACTCCTGCACACTATAGTAAGCCTTTTCGACCAGGAAATTTCTCAGTAAAGCCTTGTATGAGTGCAGTTGGTTAGCATCCCTAATTGATTTCGGTAACTTATTATAGAGCCTTGGCGCCATACCTAAAATAATCTTATCATAAAACGCAGTGGAGCGTAAAGGAGCACTTAATTTGACCTCTCTTTTACTATTCATTTTCTTAAATAATTGCCAGTTTGTCTTTACAAATAGAGCAGTCTCATATATATATAATGATGGCAACGTTAATAATTTTAATCTTTTAAAATGAGGAATGCAGCTATCTGTTGGCTTTAGTTTACAGATTGACCTTATGCACCGTTTCTGTGCTTTTAGCGCCTTATTTTTGTCGGTAGAGTTCCCCCAGAATATAATCCCATATCTTAAAGTTGAGGCGACGAAGGCATGGTAGACTGTTAGTAAAGCCGATTGTCCAGTTACTTTTGAAAGGATGTAGAGTGCATAAGAAAACTGACTTAACTTTTTACATAAATGATCTATTTGTGGTTTCCATGTCAAGTGTGAATCAATGTAAAGTCCTAAAAATTTTGTTATATTTGCTGTGTCGATTATCTTATTATTATAGTGTATGTCAAGATTATTATTCGTCGATTGATTGTAATTATTTTTAAATGTCATAATGTTTGTTTTGTCAAGATTAATCAAAAGGTGATTACGTTCTAGCCATCCAACAATGTTTTTTAGAGAATTATTAATGTCTGATTCATATGTGTTTTTGTCTTGACACTCAGCAATCATGGTACTGTCATCTGCAAACAATACCATTGGATGAGATACCGATGCAGGAAGATCATTGATATAAATAAGGAACAATAATGGTCCCAACACGCTACCCTGCGGCACTCCATATTGTACAATTCTCGGGTCTGACAAGTACTGAATTTCTGTTTTCGTTTTAGGGTTGATTCTGGAGATCTGAGTTAACTGTACTCTGTTGCTCAAATAGCTTTTAACAAGTTCTAGCACATTACCCCGAACACCATAAGCATAAAGTTTATTTACCAGTATGGCGTGGTCAACGAAGTCGAATGCTTTAGTCATATCCATGTATAACGCGGACACAGGGATCTTTTTATCCACATGTGTTATCACCTGTACCAAAAAATCATATATAGCTAGGTCTATCGTTCTTCCCTTTCTAAACCCCTTCTGTTCTTCCACAAATAGCCCTTTTTCTCGAAGTATTGATAAAGAGCATTGTAAAATACTTTTTCAAAAACTTTTGATAGGATGGGGATCAGCGCAACCGGTCTATAGCAACTCATGTCTTCTCGATCTTTCTTCTTAAACAGAGGTCGTATGACTGAGGTTTTGAGCTTTTCTGGAAATATGCCTTGCTGGATTGATAGGTTAATAATACTGCTCAAAACTGGTGCTATCAGATCCGCCACATATTTGATAACCTTTGTTGACAAGTTGTCATACCCAGTACTATTAGTGTTTTTTAGGTTTATTATTATTTTAAATACCTCAGTCGGAGTTGTTGGCATTAAAAATAATGAATTGGGATTAAAAGGCACGGATATGCGATTATTTGTGAGAGTATGATTCATGCGATGTTGTGTTATTTGATCGATGCAGAAATCATTAAATAATTGCGAAATTTCTTGCGGATCATTAAAAATTTGGCCATCAATTTTAATTTGTTTTATGTCATCTTTTGGTTTCGTCTTATTATTATTATAGCTGTTTATTATTTTCCATGTAGCCTTCGATTTATTATTTCAAGTTTTAATTAAATACTCATTTTGAGATTTTTGTGTCAGTTTTATAATTGTTTTAAGTCTCTTTGAATAGTTTTTGTAAATCTGTTTATTTTGTTGGCTAGGATACTGTCTTGATTGCCATAATAACATTCTTTTCTTTTTTGAACATAATTGGATTCCTTTCGTCACCCACTTTGGTCGTTTATTGCTTGTCATCCGAATCTTGATTTTTGGAAAACACAAATCATATAGAAGTTTAAACATTTGATGGAGCTCATTAAAAGCCTCATTGGCGTCGTTGCTGCTATACACCTCAGCAAAGCTAAGACTTGAAATGTGTTTCCTGAACTTATTTAAGTACTCAATGCTATAATCTTGCCTATAAATTGACCAATTTTGGAAGCTGCAAAGGTTTTGAACCGGGCATATAAGTATTTGTCCAGTATGGTCGGAAAGCGCAAATTCTACTATCTCAGCCTCACAGCCTTGTATATTATGGATAAAATTGTCTAAACATGTTCCACTAGTTCAACGTGTTGGTTCATTGAATGTGAGTTTAAGATTATAATTTGAAAGCAGATTTTCAAATTCAACCACGAATCTGTTAGATTTAAGTCGGTCGATGTTAAAATCTCCACACAAAATAGTTTTTCTTTTATTTTGTGAAAGTTTTGATAGCAGTTTGTCCAGATTTGTAAAGAAGGTCTCAAAAGTCTTTACATCGTACTTGGCTTTTCTGTAAACGCAAATAATATTTATATTGTGGTCGGTCAGAGTGATGCCACAGCATTCAACAGCATTGGTGATATTACAGTTCGCTATATCAATTACATTATAGTTAAGTTTTTTTTTAATAAGTACCGCCGCTCCGCCACTTCGGGTGATAATATGTAGCTAATAGTAATAGATAATAGTATAGATAATAGTAGCACAGAATATGTAGCTAGCGTGTAGTTTTCAATATTCAGTGAGTATATATCAGTCTCGATCATGTTATGCTCCGTTATTCCTGATACATCTACTGATACTCCGGTCGTTTTAAGCTCTTCTAAGTGTGCAGTTAACAAGTCCGATTTGTGAACAAGACCGTTGATATTTTGGTGAAATATATTAAGGCAGTTATGCACGAAAAAAAATATTATCATTATTATTAATATTCGAATTATTATCTATATTATCATTGTCATTTAAATTATGTTCGTTTTCGTTACCATTATCTTTGTGATTGATTTCAACATAGTCCGTTTGGGTCTCTATATTAACTACTGCAGGCAATTTAGTAAGACGGTCAGTCTGGGTCTCTACATTTACAATTTAATAGTACGAGATATTCATAAATTTTCATATAACGTTGTTAAAGTTGAAACATGTTCGTTTTTAATCGACTACGATGAAAATATAATCGATTATTTTATTAAGATCTATGTTCAATTGGCACATTGCGTAAATGCTACACCCTAATGAATAAAGTAAAAAAAGTAGCTTGAACAGAAAAGTAGCATTTTGCTCCCTCTGGTCGTGGAGCAAAACATACTTTTCCGATTGAAAGGTGTGAAATAGTAGATTATTAACCGAGGGCTGAAAGGCACCGTGAGAGCGCCAATAGTTCGAGGCAGAAATGGGTGCTATCACCCGAGTAAAACACTCTACTTTTCATTACGAATACGAGGAAAGTAAACACAAGCCAGTTAAAATCAAAATTATTTTATTAAAAAACAAAGTCACTTGAAATCAAAATTATTTTATTAAAAAACAAAGTCACTTGAAATTAATATTAACGTTTGTACAGTTATTGAGCGTTAGAGAAATAATTTAATTTATTTCGCAAATCACATCTTGCCTTGAAAGTGACTAATAAATACATAAAGTACATTATATTAATTATAAACATCAAAAAGAATTTAAATGTCAACATAACTAATAAATGAAGAATTAATCGTTTTATGGCTGTATAGGTTACTACCATTGCGTTGTTCAATATAAACTACGATTCATATATATTTTTTTAATACCTTTCTGCTTTAGAGCAGGCATGTACCACTTTCAGCACGGTGCCTGGATGAACAATGACCCCCTTTCAGAGTATGAGTAATGAAAAAGTATTTTTTTCTACATCGTAGCAGTTTTCCGACAATCTGGCCCTTGCAACTGGTAGGCATATAAAAAAGCGGGCAGGTTTGGACTGGGGATGAGATTGGACGAAGCCATCTTTAGGGTTCCGTAGCCGAAGGGTGCCTAACGGGACCCTATTACTAAGCCTCCGCTGTCCGTCCGTCCGCCTGTCACCACCAGTCTGTACCTCATGAAGCGTCATAGTTAGAAAAATGAAATTTTCACAGATGATGTAGTTATTTCTGTTTCAGTTACAAAAAACACTATGAATTTAAGGGGGCTCCCATACAACAATTTTTACAATAACACATACAAACCTATGAATGCAGCTGGTTACGTACATGGAGTGTGAAAGTAGCCGCACCAATTACTTTGTAAACAAAATTTTGCTATGAAAATCCAAACTATTCACTCCAAACCATCCCTGCAATTATACGGTGGTACGGAACCCTTCGTGCGCGAGTTAGACTCGCACTTGGCCGGTTTTATTTTCTTTAAGGTACTCCTGTACCCTAAAAAGTAATGAAACTTCTATAACATGAATTCAGACTCACAACTTATGTATATCTCGATTGAATGCTTAGAGCGAAACAAATCCTTATCAGCACTATTTTACATACAATCACATAAAGGTGATATACATATTTAAACATACAGTTGGCGAGATTCTCAAGGCACTACAACTATAGTAGTTTATGTGACTGCTACATAATGGAGGGCATATACTCGAGAGTGGGGTTATAAAACGAGCCGAAGGCGAGTTTCATAATAATATCACTCGAGAGTTTTAATGCCTAATTATGTACAGTTACATACACTAGTTTTCTACACACATATCATACGCTCTCTTTGATGTGTTCAGGAACCGCATGTTTGACCGGCATTGTGGCTCTGCAGTTGTTTAGCTTGTTCTGTAGTACCAACTTCACAGACAAACTAGGGGCGGCACGCAGGCGGGCGTCGACGTTCGAAATTTGAATGTTATAATATGTAGAAAAATTACACATTACGGTCATAATGTTCAATATTCAGATAAGAAATGAGTTTTTACCAAGTAGTTAAACATTATGCTGATCGTAACGTGCGGTTTTTGTACGCAGTAAAGAGGGTTTATGATAAGTGTGTAGATAAACTATTTAATCAATCAAAATTTACATTTTCAAATCTGACAGCTTGTCCAGATGCCATAGGTTTCATTTCATCTGTATTCTTAATTAGATTAGTTAGTTTAGTTGTGACGGCGGTGGAATCAGCATCACTGATAGGTTTTTCCAATACAGTATTTTATCTATGAGAGTAGATACTCAATTATCTAGATAATACTTTAGCTGATAGGATTGTGATAAAGATTATTAGACCATTTATGTTTATAATTGCTACACAATAATTATTAGATTTAATATCGGCCATAGGATTACAACCAAGGACCTCTGGCTTGCAAGACCGAAGCTCAACCATCTAGCGACAGAAATTAAACAGAGATAGAATAATTTACTGATTTATATGTCCTAAGGAGGTTTCTAACACTGAAAATAGGGTTGAATTGTCTCACTCTATTGTGTTCTACAGTGTCTTACCCGCATGCAGGAATTTATTAAATTAATTGACCGAGCGAGCGAAGGGCTCCATTTCGACAGGAAATTTGGTTTGGACTCCTCGAAGTAAAATACTTACCCATAAATTGGTTCACAGTCCCCCCTGTTAGCGAGGTCTACTGCCCACAGGGCCACTATTTATAATATGGTCCATTTTTATTATATTATTATAAGCCTTTTTATTCCATAAAAGAGAAAATCTTTTACATTTTTTGTTTGATTTCGTTTTCTCATTTAGGTATTTGTTAGTTTTGTTAATTTTTCTTATTAGTAAATAAATGGTTAGTTCTGTTAATTTGTTGTCTTCTTATCAATACGGATCCCTTTTAGGGTGTAGGCCTCCTTCAACTTCTCTTTTTCTTTTGCCAGGTTAAGCCATTGTGTGACTGCGGTCTCTATTAATCCTAGTTTGGGGCTAGATCAATGTGTGTAAATAGTGTCCAAGGTATTATATTATATATATTTATAGCTCCAGCGTTTGTTTGGTCTTCCTACCTTTCTTTCTTGTTGGCCCTTTCCATCTTGTGGTCTTTATCGTCCATCTGTCGTCGGGTAGGCGTGCGACGTGTCCGGCCCATACCCATTACAATGTTAGCGCTGTAAGTGCGTCTATCACCTTTGTTTGGCGTCGAATTTTTTCATTTCGGATTTTGTGTATCAAGTATGGCAAGCTCTGATTTTGGATTTTGCTCTGTTGGTGAGTACCCAAGTTTGACAGCCATATAAGAGGCAGGGCAAGAGACATGTGTCTAGTACAATTAGTTTTAGGTTTATACTGTAGTTACCTTTAAGAATTTCTTCCAATTTATGTTAAATAAATAGAAGAATTTATTTCTTCTTCGTTTCTGTTTTTGCTAAATGAATTTGCTTTCCCAAATAAACATGATAATGATGATGATGATGACGAGGTGGGGCGCCCGCTGAACCTCAGGCGGTTGATCGGTCCTCTATCGTGACTATTTCACCCAATTCCCAGTGTTAAGGCACTGGTTACTGTTGGATCAACATATGTCCCTCCCCAAATCTTCTTATTCGTTTAATGAATTCTAGGATGTCGCTAAACTTTAATTTTGACAAATCATCTGCTTTAATGTTATCCATCCCTAGTGTTCGCCATCTTATGTTTGAATACATTACGCATTCTTCCAAGAAGTGCTGGCTACTTTCCTCCAAGCCACAGTAAGGGCATGATGGGTCCTGTACGAGCCTTAATAATGATAGGTGTCTATTTAGTTTGCAGTGACCATTAATGAATTCTAGGATGTCGCTAAACTTTTATTTTGACAAATCATCTGCTTTAATGTTATCCATCCCTAGTGTTCGCCATCTTATGTTTGAATACATTACGCATTCTTCCAAGAAGTGCTGGCTACTTTCCTCCAAGCCACAGTAAGGGCATGATGGGTCCTGTACGAGCCTTAATAATGATAGGTGTCTATTTAGTTTGCAGTGACCAGACACATTCCCTACAAAGATAAAGTAAATACTTAGCCTTTTTGGGGTCTAACCTTAAGATAAACATCTAAGACTGCCTTCCATTCCTGGTTTGCATCTCGTGTAGCTATCATGTTGAAGATGTTCTTTGTGACAGTCGCTGATATAGGTAATCCTGGTTCTGGTTCAATAAAAAGCTCATCAGCGCCGCTTCTTGCTCATTGCTTTTTCGTTACCGTGAATCGCTTCATGACCGGGCTCCCAAGCGATAATTATTTCTGATGTTCTTCCCAAAGAGCTAGGACTGGCATAACACTCTTTGACTAGTGCAGATTTTTTCATTGGTTGCCTAATCGCCTTTAAAGCTGCCTGACTGTCAGAATAAATTACTACTGTCATATTTTTTTATTTCTGCTGTTTCCCTTAGTGCTTCAGCGCATTCCATTATGGCGTATATCTCCGCTTGGAACACGCTGGCGTATAGCCCCAAGGCAATTGATTTGTCTTGTTTATTGCTGTCCATGATGCAACAACCAGCTCCTGCTAGTTTTGGGCTCTCTCTTCTTGAGCCATCCGTGAAGCATCTTACAACCGGTTGGTCTGTTTTTATTTCCCTTGTTCTCTTGTTCCTATATGGATTCGGTATTTCTTATCGAATCGTATTTCTTTTTTTATCAGTTCGTTGTTTGCCAATAGCGTTGCCAACTTTCCACCTGACGTTTCTACAGTGGAGGCATGACATGTGTCTATAGAGTTGCCTTTCCATTCTTTGTTCAATTTCATTTTGTACCATTGTTCAGTGGCTGTCCTTTTTACTTCTACATGCAATGGGTTTAGATTGAGCATTGTTAGTAAGGATGCCGTTGGTGTAGACCTCATGGCTCCTGTGATCGTAAGACATGCCAATCTTTGTACCTTGCCAAGCTCTTTTTTCGTCGTTGCTAGTTCTGTTCTTTTCCAGCATACAATTGATCCGTATAGAATCTTTGGTACAATGATTGCCGTGTAGATCCAATTAACGATCTCTGGCTTCATTCCCCATCTGTTCCCTACAGCTCTCTTGCATTGGAATAAGACTCTAATGGCCTTATCGCACTGTGACTTTACATGAGTGTCAAACTTTATTCTCCAGTCAAAGGTCACTCCTAGGTATTTAATCTCACGAACTACTTCTAGTCTTGTGCCCTTCAACGAAATGTTTTTTCTTTCTTCTTCAATATTTTTCCGTTTATTCGTGAAGAGTAGTAGCTTTGTTTTCTCCGCAAGGTCTTTTTCTTGATACTACCGTTAGACCTTTCCTATTGCGTTCTTCATAATATCTCGTATCGTATTTAGCACTTTTCCTATTATAACAATAGCCCCATCATCTGAATTACCTGTAGGTGTATGTTCATGTTGGCAACGCGAGTTATAAGGGAGTTTATAAGAAGACACCACATCAGTGGAGATAAACATCCACCTTGAGGGAATCCTCTATTTCCTCTGATTGAGTAGTCAGTCCCAGCAAGATATTCAGTGATTACGCTGTTTTTGAGCATGGCTACCACCCATTTGCTAACTGTTCATGTATTCCGTCCCGCTTCAGGGATTCTTCTATTGCTTGGAAGTGTGCCCTGTCGAAAGCTCCCTCTACATCAAAGAAAAATCCCAGGGCAAACTCTTTGTTTTCTAGTGCTCTTTCCACCTTTATTGTTAGGTTGTGTAGAACTGTTTCTGTTCATTTCCCTTCCATGTATGCATGTTGATTGCTATGTAGGGGAGAGGCACTTTCATTGAGTTTTATTCTTAAGTATCTGTCCACTATTTTCTCCACTGATTTCAATACAAATGAGGAAAGACTTATACACCGGAACGACTTAGCTTCCTGGTAAGATTTCTTGGTTTTGGTATGAAAGCTGCTTTTACTCTCCTCCAATTAGGAGGGATATATTCAAGTGCTATGCTACTCCTAAATAGTTCTGCTAGATGGTTGCTAATAAATTTGTAGGCTTTTTGTAGAAGCACATGAAAAATGCCATCAGACCCCGCAGATTTGAATGGTGCAAATGAATTTATGGCCCATTCTAAGTTTTCTTCTTTTTGTCTAAGTTCTAAGTTTGGTTCTTCTTTATATTCTTCGCAGCCCGGGAAGTGTGTCTCCAACATGGTTTTCATCACTCTTTGGAGTTCAGATATACGTTTTCCATCTATTTTCAAACTTCCTAGTTGGCATGTTTTGTCGCTTCCTAGTAGTTTTACCGGCCGAGCCGCATCTGAATATGTGCTCATCTCTTTGCAGTACATATTGTTACGAGCGTGGGGGTTCGTATTTGATAGAAAAGCACGAATTAATCCACTAGATAAAACACTCACTTTATTGCCCAAATTACGAACTTACAATTCACACGAACTGTTCTTAAAATCCACTAATTAAAACACATACACTATTCACACGAAGAGTCTTTCTCTCCGATTATCCTTGTACTAGCACTCGATCGCAGTTAAAATGTAACTAACTCGCGCCGGCCGTCGGCGCCTTTTAAATCCCGCGGAGCCGCTCTGGACACATTGTCCACACATATCGCGAATATTCTAGTAAGGACCAGCGTGCGGGCCGAGAACATTCGAGACCATATATGTCTCTCTCTAATGGTGCACTCTCTCTGTCACTCCCTTGTCGAATGTTCCGAGTATAGCTATCTCTTTCTAGTAGTGCTATCTCTGTCACACACTTCTCGAATGTTCCGAGTATAGCTATCTCTTTCTAGTAGTGCTATCTCTGTCACTCCTACCGGATATTTCGCCATATAACGATTTGTGCTTCAGAGGCCCATAAGGGGTCCTGAAAACGCCTGAAAACGGGTTTTCAGGTTATGGCGTCATCTGATAGAGGGTGCCCTGAAACGGACTGAAAACATGTTTCAGGCGCCTGAAAGCGACGGCAACTTGGGTGAAATTTCGATCTTTAGATATGTGATAGAGTAACTTCTGAAACGGCCTGAAATTACTTTTCAGCCCGCTGAAAACGCCTCTACAGCACTGAAATTGACGTTCAAAGTTTTTTGACCTAACCTACCGGCGTAACACTACCCCCTCCTAAGACATGCTCGTCCCGAGCATCATTATTTCCGTGGTATCTAGCCAGCCGGTCAACATGAACAATCTTGCTCGGACTACGAGGATTCCGCTGGATTCGATACGTGACGTCGTTTATTTTGGTGACTACCTTGTAAGGCCCTTCCCAATTCGGAGATAGTTTCGGGGACTTTCCTAGTCGTCGCATAGGGTTATGTAGCCACACCAACGAACCTTCCTCAAAACCCACTTGATAAGACTTCCGGTCATATCGGGTTTTCATCTTTATGCTAGCGTGGAGCCCGTGTTCACGTACCAGGCTGTGAACATCATCAATCCGATCCCGCAAATCACTTGCATATTCCGTGATGGTCCTTGGTGTATCGGGCGGACGTCCAGTCAGGAGATCTGCAGGCAGACGGAGTTCTCTTCCAAAATTCGCATACGATGGAGTAACCGCCGTACTTTCGTGAGTTGCCGACCTATAAGACAACAGGAAGAGGGGGATATGCCGATCCCAATCTTTTTGATGGCTCTCAACGATCTTGGCTAGATGTCTCTCCAGTGTCTGGTTAAATCTCTCAACCATTCCATCTGACTGTGGATGATACGCCGTAGTCCTCGTCTTATGAATTCCCATTATGCGACAAGTCTCCTGAAAGACCGCAGACTCGAAGTTTCTTCCTTGATCACTGTGGATTTTGAGTGGTACCCCAAACCGGCAGAATACTTCGTTCACTAACTTTTCAGCTATGGTTACCGCTTCTTGATTAGGAATGGCAAAAACTTCAGGCCACTTCGTGAAGTAATCCATCACGACAAGAATGTACTTGTTTCCGGAGTCCGAAGCTGGGAATGGTCCTGCGACATCTAATGCAACCCTTTCCCAAGGGGCTCCAACGTTGTACAACTTGAGTGTTCCTCGGCTACGGGTATGCGGTCCCTTGACTGATGCACAGTTAGTGCATCGTTTACACCAATTTCCAACATCTTCTCGGCAGTGAATCCAATGAAAGCGTTGCCGAATTTTCATTAGGGTCCTTTTTACTCCAAGGTGTCCACCGGGTGTTCCATCGTGAAAGCTTCTCAAAACATCTTTCACCCTTTTCTTTGGGACAACGACTTGCAGGTGAGCATCCTTCCCATTTGTTGATTCCCATTTTCTACATAGAACGCCATTATACATAACCAAGCTATACCATTGTGCCCAGTAGCTTTTTGTTACCGCACTCATAGGAGCTACATCACACTATCTTGGTTTAGGTGCGCCAGCATTAATCCAATCAAAAATGGGTCTCACGTCAGGGTCCTCTTGTTGCGCTTGCTGCATGATTTCATCACTCCACTCGTCGCTAACCGTATCAGTTCTTATCATTGTCCCTGTCCCCGCGGTCCCGCTTGCCACGCTCCCGCTCGCGCCGGTCCGAGCTGAGCCCCCCGCCGCCGCTGCTGCGGGAGCTCCTCTCGTGCCTCTCGTGGAGGTGCAATGTGATACCTCAGTGAATCCCTAGTGGCGGTCGCGCGAGCGACGTCGCGAGCCGCGCTCGTGCGGTGACCGGTCACGCCTGTCCTTGCGATGCTTGCGGTCACGTTCGCGGTCTCTGTCCCGCTCGCTTCGATCCCCTCTCTCGCTCCGCTTGCTGCGATCCTCGCGCGATGGCCTGGCCCGCTCCTTGTCCTTGTCCTTGGAGCGGGGTCTCTGTCCCTCCTAGTCCTTTTCGGACAGCCTGACTGCAGGTGACCACGTTCTCCACAATGGTAGCAACGTGGCCCAAATTCGCGGCGGGAATCTACTGGTTTCGTAGTCGACACTTCTCGCACCTTGAAAGGCCTGGATGAATCCTGTCGTACAGCTTCCACCTCGAGAGCGTGGGCTTCTGCATCCTTTAGGCTGCCATGATGTCCCCCAATCGCACGGCTGCCCTCACTTCCAGATCCCGGATCCCATCGATGAAGGCCTGCACCAGCATACTGTCCACAAAGAATGCTGACGTACGTTGATAGGCCTTCCTAACCAACTTCTCGATTTCCAGGGCCCACTGTTGTAAGGACTCGTTACGTCCTTGTGTCCTGTCCTTTAACTGAGCTCGGTACAATCGGCAAAGAAGTTCGGTTTGCAGGGCACACAAATGCCACTCTTTGTGTGCGTAACGTTGCGACACGAATCGCTGACTTGAATGTGTGTGCGTTACATTGGTCGTCACAGCACAGTCACAGATATTATAATACTGTCTGAGCATACAATCACTATGTGTCTTCGTTGAATATAAGACTAGTTTTTACCGCTTCCTACAGAGTGGACGATAGCCCAACGGGTTAGATGCCAGACTAATGACTTTGAGGTATTGAGTTCGATCCTCTATCAAGGAGGGAAAAAGCATGGTGATGTTTTTTTTTAGATACTTTTTTTTAATTATTATTGATCAGACCAAATATTTATTCTAGATTAAGGGCCGGTTTCACCACTGCTGATGAAGCCTATCTGCCAGTTAAACTTAGATTTTTGTATGGCGTTATTTGACAGATAGGCTTTATCAGCATGTGGTGAAACCAGCCTTATTTTTTTCATAATAAAACAAAATTATATTTCGTCCTAATAATAATTTATTACTAGTTTGTTATAATAAACTACACTTAATTTACTTATTTTAGTTTTAGTCAGACAAGGACAGATGTCGCAGTTGATGATATATAAGCTATGAATCAACATGCTAAGCAATTAGAAATTATGTGATAACTTCTAACCTGAAGTAGCAATAACATCATAGACATATAAATCACCTTATCTTATGATAACACAAAGCTTTCACATATTAATGGTTATGTTTTATTTAATATCTTAGTGGAGCTCCTTCTCTTACTATTATTTGTTGTAGTCTACTTCTCATGCCAGTGACCATATTCCAACACATGTCAGTGCCTCGCATTATCTCCCAGGTTGAAGTAACAACTTCATCTAAATTAGACCTAGATCTCACATTCGATGGATCCCAATTGAGCACCATATGTCCCCATAGATTTTCGATGGGGTTTAAATCAGGGCTTTTAGAAGGCCAGTCAATAACTGTCAAGGATTCTTGCTTGTTAAACCATTCTTGCACAATATGGGCGCGATGCACAGCGCAATTGTCATGGACAAAGTATATATGCTCATCCGGATATACAGTTCGTACGGTTGGTAACATGACGTTCTGTAAAATATCCAAGTATCCTTGAGCAGTGTTGCGAGCACTCACTTGCACTAATTCACCGGGGCCCATCGACGACATCCATCCCCAATATCCCAAAGTAATACGGCCACTACACCTGCACGGTAGAATGTTTGCTAAACTATATCGTTCATTATTTCTTCTCCACAGTATTTTACGCCCATCCTTGTCTGATCTAAAAGTCTTTTCATCACTAAAAACAACAACATTATTACACCAATCAAAGTCCAAATATTCACGGGCAAACCGCACTCTGTCTTCACGATGCTCATTAGACATCATAATCTTCTTCGCTGGTCTCCGACATCTTAAACCATCAGCTCGTAAGTGATTGCGAACTGTTTGTAGTGTTACATTATGAAGTGTCGCCGTAGACCGGGTGCTGGCAAACGGATTGCTGTTATGCGCTGCAATGATGTCGCGATGGCGATCAGATGCAGCTGTGTAGGCTACAGGCTGTGGGCCTGGTCGACGACTTTCAACATGTCCAGAATCTGCATACCTATGAACCCACAGTTGCACTGTTCTTCTCTGTAAAATAAGAAAAAAATACAATAAAGTAGTAACACAAGGTATAATTATAATCATAATTTATAAAAAACCTTCAAATTTATTTTTTATATGCATAACTCACCGATATCATTAAACGTCGTGCTATCTCGCTAATTGAAATGTTTTGTTCATACAAAACAATGATTTCCGCCTTTTTAAAAGTGGATAGATGACTTTCCATGATAGATAACAAATCTCAATCACAATTTACAAGGAACGAAATGCAATACAACTAATGCTGAGAGCGCGCAGACGCAAAACAATTTTAAAGAGGGTAGCTGTTACATTTTAAATAAAGAAGGTAGACTATGGCCTTTTTACCGGGCAAGTTTACAACTCTTCGAACTCTAGTTTGGTTAAACAATTGTAATCAATTTATATTCGATGCTATGTGAATTTAATAATACTCGTAGCTTCTAAAAAATAATTTCCTTTGAGGGATCGAACCTTTATCTACATATCGTAATTCTAGCACCTAATCCACTAGGCTATCGACTACTTTGCATAAAGCTGTGAAAACTTGCGTCATAATCAATGAATGTATGGGATCAGAAAAACGCACACAGACGCGACATTAACACGAATACTGTGTTAGTGTGCATTGCTAATCGTAGCTATTGGCAACGTTACGCACACAAAGACTGGTGTTTGTGTGCCCTGCAAACCGATCTTCTTTGTCGTGTGTACACGTGCTCCAGGTGACTGTCACCGTATCGTGCCTCCAAGGCTTCTAGAAGGCGGTCGTACGTCCGGTCGTTTCCCAGAGCCTCTAGTATGGTAAGAGCCTCGTCGCGCAGCGCCAACGTCAGTGCTGTCCTGGCTTGCTCCTTACTCCAACCATTAGCCTGGGAAACAGTCTCGAACTGCAGCTTATAGGCAGTCCACGATGAGCTACCGTCAAAGGGGGGCACTTTGAACCTGCCGCCTTCGGACACCGATGCGTCGGGTACATAGGTACTTGGACCATTAGCCACTTTGATCTCAAGTTTTTGGAGACGGCTCTCACGGGTCTCAATTTTTTTATCGATATCATGGACTCGACTCTCCAGTTTTTCATCCATATCGGCCAATTTTTCCTGGACCTCGAACAACTCTCTCTTCCATTCGGTCGTGGACTCATGTACCTCACGAAGCATTCGTGCCTGTACCTCCTGGTGATCCTTTTGTTCCCTAAGCTCATTCTGGAGGATTAGAGACTGTTCTTCCTGTTTCCTGGCCTGTTCCTTTAGCTCTCTCGCTTGTTCCTTTAGGAGGACGAAGATAACGTTGAGGTCTACTCCTTGTGCAGCTGGAGCAGGTGATTCCGACGTACCAGGCGTCGAGTCTCCAGACCCAGACGTTTGGCTTCGCGTCGTCACTCCTTTTGGCTCGGTTTCTCGTGGCATTAACGGCATTTTCTTTCCCACTTTTGTGGGCGTGGGTTCGAATCCCACTTCTGACACCAAATGTACGAGCGTGGGGGTTCGTATTTGATAGAAAAGCACGAATTAATCCACTAGATAAAACACTCACTTTATTACCCAAATCACGCACTTACAATTCACACAAACTGTACTTAAAATCCACTAATTAAAACACATACACTATTCACACGAAGAGTCTTTCTCTCCGATTATCCTTGTACTAGCACTCGATCGCAGTTAAAATGTAACTAACTCGCTTTCATAGTCATCTCACGCACCCCTTCTGGGGCGTGGGGAGTCGGGGTCAGGTCGACGGACCTCTTCCCGAAGAATCGCCTCTGTCCACTCCTGTGGACAGGTCATCGGATGGCCCCTGCGGGCGGTGGTCTTCTTGTGGCGCTGGTATGCAGTGGGTGATCGCCGGCTAGGCAACCAGGTCGCGTGGCAGGCGGCGGCGGTCGGGCGGGCGCGCGTGGTGCGGCGCCAGTTCGGCGATGTGCGGGAGGTGTGATGCATCCGCACGCGCGAACATGCCCTTCGCCAGCCTCTGGACAAACTGGTCCACGGTTTCCCATCTTAGGTCCCTCTGGATTGTCGCGTTCCTCACGTAGCGGGGGGCGCCGACGATGGTACGCAGAGAGAGGTTCTCTTGGGCTCGGAGTCTCCGTTTGTTCGTCTCCGAGCACAGGGCGTACCATGCCGGAGCCGCGTAGGTGAGGCGGGATCTCACGTAGGTCTTGTAGATCCCGAGCTTCGCCCTCAGAGGGAGGCTGGAGAACTAACTCGCGCCGGCCGTCGGCGCCTTTTATATCCCGCGGAGCCGCTCTGGACACATTGTCCACACATATCGCGAATATTCTATTACGGACCAGCGTGCGGGCGGAGAACATTCGAGACCATATATGTCTCTCTCTAATGGTGCACTCTCTCTGTCACTCCCTTGTCGAATGTTCCGAGTATAGCTATCTCTTTCTAGTAGTGCTATCTCTGTCACACACTTCTCGAATGTTCCGAGTATAGCTATCTCTTTCTAGTAGTGCCATCTCTGTCACTCCTACCGGATATTTCGCCATATAACGATTTGTGCTTCAGAGGCCCATAAGGGGTCCTGAAAACGGGTTTTCAGGTTATGGCGTCATCTGATAGAGGGTGCCCTGAAACGGACTGAAAACATGTTTCAGGCGCCTGAAAGCGACGGCAACTTGGGTGAAATTTCGATCTTTAGATATGTGATAGAGTAACTTCTGAAACGGCCTGAAATGACTTTTCAGCCCGCTGAAAACGCCTCTACAGCACTGAAATTGACGTTCAAAGTTTTTTGACCTAACCTACCGGCGTAACAATATAAATAAACATAGTGATCTGAATAGTCAATAATGTGGTTGTTTACACGAAAGGGGGTGTTTGTAGCATATTGGTTTTATTTTTTAGAAGCCAACCCTTGCACTTTCTTCACTTAATTTGCATATCATAAGTTCTAGTTCCATGGGGTTGTCTGAGAACATTGCTATGTTGTCAGCAAACCTTAGGTGTCTAAGATATTTCTTGTCTATTTTGATTCCTTTTTGTTTCCAGTCCAAGTGTTTAAATATGTTTTCCAAAACAGCAATGAACAATTTCGGTGAAAGAGGTCACCCTGTCGTACTCCTCTGCCAATCTGAAATTCGTCTCCGTTGTTTTTGAGTCTTACTCTGCTCTTACTCATCGAGTAAGAATAAGCATGATTGTAATGTTTTCCATATGGCGTTGTGGCTTATAGAATCAAAAGCTTTGCTTTAATCAATAAAGGCTATATATAGAGGTTTGTTGAATTCCATTTATTTTTCTACTGTTCGTTCCAGGGTGTGAATGTGATCTATCGTGGAAAATCCTGAACCGAAGCCTGCTTGTTCTACTGGTTGTAAATAATCTATTTTTTGGATATTCTTCTTAGTATTATCGATGAGAATAGTTTATATTTGTTTGCTAGTAGACTAATTGGTCTGTAATTTCCTATGTCAACTGGGTGACATATTAGCAAATCATAATTATGTGAATTAACTGCACAATAAATTTTGCGTAATCCGCACATTACATGTAGTGGGTGTGTACTTCGCAATTTTTGTTACTCATATAGCTAATGCACTTGGTACAAGCCATATTATGGTATGGGGGTAGGAGGTAGGGGAATGACATTATCTTTAAAACGGACTGCGCATCCTTACTAAGCTCACTAAAAAGACCGTTGACAAAATCAAAACTTATACTAGAATGCCACAAGGCACTCAACAGGCTAGATGAGAGAAACAAGGTCACAGTCCAGTGGGTAAAAGGTCACCAAGGTGACCAGGGCAGCTGGGAGGCAGACAAGCTAGCAAAATTAGGGACAGAAAGACCGGCATTTGGCCCTCCACCATTCTCGCCCTTATCAGCGGAAGCTCTACGGAAAAGGCTCAGAGGAGCCACAGTACAGCAACAAAACCTATTATGGTCTAGCAGAGAAGACAGCAAAAACACAAAACTTTTCATAGATAAGTACAACCATAAATTTACAATTTACTTAATGAGACTGCCACGCAGTAAAATAAAAAATACTAACAAGCCTTATTACAAACCATTACAGGCCACTAAACAAACACTTGACAATTACAGGTGCAACAGACAGCCCCCTGTGCAGGGGGTGCATGGAAGTGGATGAAACAGTAGAGCACATGCTACTGGCATGTCCATCCACAACAAAAACCAGGATGGCTATCCTAGGTGACACAAATAACACCCACAAGCTCCTAGAACACCCCGGCCTCCTGCTCCAGCTAGTGCAGGAGTTGGGATGGCTGAAGTAGATGTGCAGGCGAAGGGGACATGCACAAAGGCCCCGCTCAAGTGGGCCAGGTGCAGGCGCTACACCCCCTTTTAGAAGAGAGAAGATAGGTATGGGGGTAAAAAACTGTGATAACTATCACATAATTATTGTCGTAGCGTTCATATATGGAGGTTTTAATACATTGTTTGCTGTACATTGCTGACAATACAAATTTTGTTAGAAAGCTAATAAAGTCTTTATTTTAGTTTATTGATAAAATTAAGGTCATGGTTAAGTTAAACCTTTCACTTCTCTGCTGGCCGGAAAAGAAAAAATAATGACATAACAATGAAGGCAAATTTTATATTGTTGCCTCACATTTGTCTACAATAGAATCATCTGTACTCTATGTGATGACTGTCAAAAAAGTTCCTTTTTAAGTTCTCTGCGTCTCAGCAGGAGAACCATGATACCTTACTCTACTATTAATAAAAAACAACCTTTCCGGTAACAGACTCTATACTGACCACCTACATGTGTGCAGCAGGCATCCCACTTCATCATCTATCTATCTCAGTAGATGCCTATAGTACTAGTAGTAGGGCGGTGACCTTATGGCACCTATAATTGCCAGTTCGTTACTCCTTCAATATCTTGTCCAAGTCAATATTGCATTTAAGGTAAGCAAGATATGTGGCCAAGCTAATATCTCTCAACTTTGCCCTCAACCAGTATGAAGGTAAGACAACACTATTCTTTGAATAATTTTGACAACTCTGTACAAATTTGTATGGAACTGTCTTTAATTATTCAGAGAATCGCCTTCACACTGGTGTGGTGGCACTAATCCTTCTAGGAAAAAGATGTGAGTGAAAGCAAGCATATCATTTATAACTCACCCAAAATGCTACAGATATGCAGTCTTGTTGACCTCATTAAATAATGGAAATGTTGGATCTGGTTAGATCAAATATGTAGGTACAGTACATAGCAAGTTATAGGGGTCAACAATCACTCAACTACAAACAATCGAAATAGGTACTGGGCGCAAATATGGTTACATACCTATCAATAAAAGTACTGTGTGAATCATAATTATCTGGTAGCACACCTGACGATTGGTCTAACAATTCTATTTTTAACAGTATTCTCTTTTTTTGCAGGAAAAACTATGAGTAAGGCTTACCGAAAACAAACGTAGACTAAAGTATTCACTGCAAACCTGTCAAGTCTCAGACTTAGCACTGCAGAGCATCGTTTATCAATTATTAAGTTGTTATTATGTGGCTTGTTGGTTAGTCAACGTAAATAAATAATAAAATAGCAAGAGCAACAACACCAAAACAAAACTCCCAAGGAGTGGTACTGCGGTCCGAAATGTGTTTTTTTATTTAACTGTCAAATCCCTGCAATAAAGATAATCTAATCTGAAAAACAAAATAAATATAATACTGAAATAATACTGTTACGGTAAAGCGGTCTGATAAATCATTATTATAAAAAATATGTATCTATTCTACGTATAAAAAGCCGTAAATTTAGTAAATATTAGTTGCCAAAAAAGGAATTTATAGTATATTTCAGATCGTACCTCTTTTTTTAGGATTCTTCGCTCAGCAGCTCAATTCTATTTCCGGTTCATTACAAAAAGAGCTGAATACTGGAAAAGCGTTGGAATAACTCACACTTCACAGTATTGTTAGCTATGCCAACATTAGGGGCGTAAAATAAAATCTGTCTTTCTAGAATTTCACATGATTTTCACATTAGTTGCACTGAAGAAGAAAGACCATATCGATCACAATTTCCCAGCGCCAGCGAATTTCTGAAATGACTTGATCGGAATGTTTCATTGCAGAAATATCCGTTTGCAGTTTTATTTAATTTTAAACGGGATGCAAATATTCGTAGCAGCACGGCAGGGGTATAGCACAATATAATTTCCGAATAAGATCGACAACCATCCGCAAACCGGGTAAATAAATCTTTGTGGAAATTCTTTCAACCAATTTCCGGCAGGGGCACACGATTGGTACGTTTTCAAAGCAACTTCGCCATGCGCCAATCGGAAATTTTCATTGTATCTTCCACCAATCAGATTTCCGCTTCGCGAAAAGCAATCCACGAGTGATCCTAATTGGACGATACTGATCTCCGGCGAGTTATGCAGTACGTCCTGCGCGGGAAGCCCGAGATTGGTCCAGAGGCGGGACATCTGCGCAGCATCCTGAAACGCTGCTCCAAGATCACATCTCGCGAAAAGTAATGATTATTTCGGTCGACGGGAACTTAGTTCCCCATATGCCCGCTGTGGCGCTGCGTGGCGGGACTGGGATGGCGAAGCATGTATCGTATCCTATAGAACAGCTAAAACGTAATAATCTCTACTGAGCGGTGAAAAATTCGTGATATCGGTAGGAAAAGTGTTTTAGTAGAGGTTAGTTAGTGATTTGATTAGCCGTAGAGAGCTTTTCCGGTGCGTCGCGTACTGGTAATCAGATAAGTGTGGTCCATCGCCCTTTTACCTGTGTAATCGCTGCTCCAGGGTTGTGAGACTTCTAGACTAGAACAACGAAGTGACAGTGCAAGTGCTTTGGTTGTGGTGATCGTCCTTAATGGATAGTGAGTGCCCCTATGGGAGATGGACAAGTTTAGTTTGAAAAAATGTATGCACATATCGGAAGTTTATCGACCGACCGAGGAGAACACTGTTGGACCCTGGCTAAAATCCAAGTTCGAGCACCGGCCCTTTATTTTAGGGGTTCCTTCGGAGCCCTCCAGCCCTCCTAAACAGTGATAGTACTTAAATTTAAACTGCTTACATGCGTGTGAAATCAAAGTGCGCAAACTGTGTGCCGGACATTACATTGTCTATTGTTATGAATCTTTTATCTCGCAATAACACCAAAGTTGATTTCAAAATACAAAATGCCAAATACCCTTTTGTATCGGATAGCTTTGACCACCCTTTGCGGTGCCCACAAGTTACCAAAGGCCTGAGAACGCAACCCTCCTAATGGCGCTCAGAGGTATAATAATACTTGCGGTAATAACGATCGCTCTCAGCGCGGTCCAACATGAGGTCGAAAAACAAACTAAAGCGAAGAAAACCGTGGCGGCGGAAAAGGCCAAGCCTCGGTCCGCCCACCCAGACCCTAGTCGTGGGTCGTTCCACGAGCTCACCAGCCTCCTCAACAAAACCGACGACAGAAAATCCCGCAGACGCAGTAAAGACGCGAGCAACATCAACCAGATCCTCAAGATGAACCGAGAGCACAAAGCCCAAAACGATATGATGAACGACAACGAAGGAGCCATCGCAATGAAGGCTGGCGATAACGACACCAACTCCCTCAACAAGAAGATAAAAGAGTTACGCCAAGAAGGGCCAACTTACGAGGCTGTCAACAAAAACAACTATGTCCCACGAATCAGTGGGATCTTCTGCAATTTCGAGAACTCATCGTCGGGCATGGATTTGTGTACATGGCAATGGAACGACACAGTATCGAGTCATGGTCTCGGCTTCAAGGTGATGAACGCTGAGGATGTGCAGAGGATGAACGAGACGATCAGAGAGCTGGAGTTCTCTGGACCGACGGCTGATGCTGACGGAGACCCCAATGGTGAGATAATATTAATTAAATAGTTAAAATAATATTTCCGTATCAGTGTACATAAACACAACTATGTACATACAGACACATACATTGTTTCTGACTCCACCACATTAGGTTACCCTGTGATTAAAAAAATAAAGTCAAATACAAGTTTGCATCACCCTCCCTTTGAAAATATCGTATTTTGTATTTTTGAATAATCAATGGCTCAAATCAGCATCAGAACCCAATCCATACATTTTTCAACTATACCTTAGCCATAATGTGAAAAAAAAAAAACACCTTTTCACATTGAAGTAGACTTGAAGACTTCACTCTAGCTACGTGTACCCTGAATAATCGAGTAGTTGAGGTTTTATGAAATCGAGTACCGGTAAAAGGGGGGTATTTGGAATTGAGGGGCTAATTGGAACTAATACAAAATGCAGATTTGGCTGCACTTTCTATTAGTTCCAATGAGCCCCTCAATTCCATTTAGCCCCCTTTTACGGTACTTATATACATTTCAGTTAAATTGTGTCTTTTTCATTGACAATCGATAAACGTCCAGAAATAAAGCAAGATTCCGCGACCTCCATATTTCTTCGGAGCTCGCTTCCCTCAATCGATCCGGTTGCATTTACCGATCGGATACGGGAATTTCCTTGAGTTATTACGGTGATTTCCTGTCTTCCGATATTTCTGATCTATCTGCTATAAACTTATCGCAAAAGAATTGAATCGTGTCTGAAGAATATTTTGTTCCGTAAAGTGGAAAAAAAGTATTAATTTGAATGGTTTTCCGATGACTTAAAAACCAACTTCGTCAATTCTCATATCTCCCAGTCTATAAAATGATGGTGCAATATTGAGTTAAGTATACCTTGAGTGTTGGAAGATTCTGCTGGTCCCTTTCTTGATAGTTTAGGATGTGGGTAGCGACAATCGGATAATTGCTAAATGGACCAGCTCAGCGCAACCAGTTGATGCTTGAATAACATAATCTCTCACCGACTTACGAAGATAAAATAAAGACGTCTTTTACTTGCAAAGAACAGAAAGCAATAATAGTAGTTTATGTGACTGCTACATAATGGAGGGCATTAATACTCGAGAGTGGGTTTATGAAACGAGCCGAAGGCGAGTTTCATAATAATATCACTCGAGAGTTTTAATGCCTAATTATGTACAGTTACATACACTAGTTTATCTACACATAAATCATAAGCTCTCTTTGACGTGTTCAGGAACCGCATAAGTAAATGTAACTCAATGTGTTTGACCGGCATTGTGCCTCTGCAGTTGTTTAGCTTGTTCTGTATTACCAACTTCACAGACAAACTAGGGGCGGCACGCAGGCGGGCGTCGGCGTTCGAAATTTGAATGTCATAATATGTATAAAAATTACACATTATGGTTATAATGTGTAATTTTTCAGATAAGAAAGGAGTTTTTACCCAGTAGTTTAACATTATGCTGATCGTAACGTGCGGTTTTTGTACGCAGTAAAGAGGGTTTATGATACGTGTGTAGATAAACGTTATTTAAATCGTAACTCGTGTCCGAAAATGGCTAGTATTTAAATACTCGCCACTCGCACACCAAAAATACTGATTTGCACAGCAAAAAAGGATCAGCAAAAACACTTTATGTTTTAAATATTTTTTGTGTACTCAATTTTGTGTCTTGAGTATTTTTTTCTTCTTCTTGCATGTTCAACCTAACACGAAGGATAAAGGGGGCTTCGCATCGCCCACCCCCTTTACCGTTCACCTAAGCCACCGCAGCATTTTTCCCTGATATTTGGTGTGCAAATCAGTATTTTTGATGTGCAGTTTAATATTTCCCTCCGAAAATTAAAGTAATTTAATTTGACGTTCGTTTTGACACCTCAACAGTGCCACCGCGTATCGGAAAAGATATGACGCTATGTTTTTTAATGTTTTAATGTGGCTTTGTTCCACGTTGACGCCCCGAATGGCCGAGTCGGCAGTGACCCTGCCTACGAAGCCAAGGGTCCCGGGTTCGAGTCTCGGTGGGAGCAAATATTAATTTGATGAGTACGGATGTTTGTACCCTAGTCGTGTTTGTTTATCTATCTAAGTATAATATTTATCTATATAGGTATGTGTATCGTTGTCTAGTACCCAAGATACAGGGAATCCTAGTTTGTGGCAATATCAATGTGTGTAAATAGTGCCCAAGGTATTATTATTATTAGGTATTATTAAAGATATCCGACAAAACACGGATGTGGCTACAGCAATACTATAGGAGGTTATACTATGTCTAGGTATTCCTCGTTCCTCCCTCTGAGAAAACACAGATTTTTGTGACTTGTATCTGCAAAACTGTAAACATGGGATTCTATTAAATAGAAATTCTGAAATCATGTGTATAATCGGTAGTTTCCATATGACACTATTCATATCATATGGTAACTTGTTGCAGCAGCGGATATTCAAATATTTGTCTATAATTACAGAAAAGAGCTATTCGAGCCATTTAAAATTTGAAACGCACATACTCCCGAGTTTTTTTATGATGATTCCAAATTCCAAATATCTTTATTACTGTAGATATTTACATATCGTAATTTTTTGCCTCTTCTCTGCAATGGACCACTGTGGGAGAAGCAGGGCGTAGAAACTCCCGCAGATTGATTTTTAGATCTCTTTTAAAAATTGCTTTTGCTTAACTAATACAAATATCATAATATCATTATCATAATTAATAAGCAAGAATAAATAATTACAAAATTATTAACAGCAATGTCTGTGTTGAGCCAGATTAACCCCATACAGTCCCGTCATTTAAGTAATCTTGAACATTGTAATATCCCTTTTTCGACAATGTTGCTTCAACATGGTTTTTAAATTGCGCAATGGCAATTTCAAGATCTCCAGAGGTATCTTGTTGTAGCAGAGAAAAGAATTGCTAACCTTTGCGAATCTAATCCGGGGCGCAAGTAGACTGTGATTATTTCATATGTTAACATTACTTTTTTACTTTTTACGATTACTGTAGCAAATCAATTTATTTTAGAAAATATAATGTATCGACGCAAGCAAAAACCTTTCAATATTTTCTAAAATTAGCGATGGCTATAGTTATGGCTTAAACTCGGGAAAGTTAGCAATTCTTTCAAGGGTCAACGCATTCTCTGCTACAACAGGATACCTGTGGAGATTTTGAAATAGCCCTTTGAGCAATTTAAAAGCCATGTTAAAGCCACTTTATCTAAAAAGGGATTTTACTAAGTTCAAGATTAAATACATGACAAGTGTGCATGGAAACAAAACAGGACTTGCATAATAATTTTGTAAATATTTATCCCCGCATATTACTTATAATAATAAATTATATTTGTACTAGTTAAAAACAACCTATTTATTAAAACCATCTAAAATCAATCTGTAGGAAATTCTTCGCCCTGCTTCTCCCACCAGGCCCAATAGAGAAGACAAAAAAAATACGTTTTCTAAACATACGTTAATATTTACAGAAAATAAAAAAACATACTTGAACTTGAACACGTTCAACTGAGGATCGATTGAACTCATGTTGACCGCGTATTTACTATTTATCTACACACGTATCATAAACCCTCTTTACTGCGTCCAAAAACCGCACGTTAAGACCAGCATAATGTAAAACTATTTGGTAAAAACTCATCAAATTTGTACATTATGACCATAATGTATCAATTTTCGACAAATTATGACATTAAAATTTCGAACGCCGGCGCCCGCCTGCCTGCCACCCCTAGTTTGTCTGTGAGGTTGGTACTTTTGTGCAAGCTAAACAACTTCAGAGCAATGATCAATGCCACAATGCCGGTCGAACATGCGGTTCCTGAACACATCATAGAGAGCTTATGATATGTGTGTAGATAAACTAGTGTATGTAACTGTACATAATTAGGCATTATTGATTAGCCACATAAACGATTATTAAATCAGGTTTTTTAGTCAAAATAGGGCTTATAGTAAATATAATAGGGCAACAAATATAATGATAACCAAAATATTTTTTTCCTACCCAAAATGGATAAATGAACACCAAAAGTTGCAAATATCGGGGCAAAATACAGGTGAAGGGTAAAGGGGGTGAGCGAAGCGAAGCCCCCTTTATCCTTCGTGTTAGGTTGAACATGTAAGAACAACAAAAATACTTAAAACATAAACTTAAGTACACAAAACATAAAAAGAAGTTTGATGATCATTTATCCAAACACAATTTGGTGGACATTTATCCATTCTGGCAGTCATTTCGAATTTATTGGTAGTAAAATAGGTGCATTTTTGGTAATCGTTTAAACATAAGCCATATAATATCGTAAGACTTGCGTAGTCTAAACTCAGTCTGGCGACACGATTCAGCTTTGTACGTGGGTAATTATTTTGGGTTCTACACCGTTTGCCACATCCAGGAATAGCAGTTCCGTTTAGTCTAATCCTGGACGTATTTCGGTCCCTTTCGCGAAGTTGGCGACATAAAGACTTTGTTATTTTAAAGTTGCTTGCTTGCTTGGTGACGGTTTCGATGTTGGGTAACGTCAAATTCTGTCAAATATCCATCTTTGTAGCGCAATTCCTATTAAAGAAGATATAAACATAATAATATTAATACCTTGGACACTATTTTACACACATTGATCTAGCCCCAAACTAGGATTCCCTGTATCTTGGGTACTAGACAACGATACACAACACATACTTATATAGATAAATATTATACTTAGATAGATAAACAACCATGACTAGGGTACAAACATCCGTTCTCATCAAACAAATATTTGCCCCCACCGGGACTCGAACCCGGGACCCTTGGATTCGAGGCAGGGTCACTGCCGACTCGGACATTCGGTTCGTCAAAAAAATTAACAGTTACATACAGGCACATACATTGCGTCTGGCCCCACACTAGGATACCCTGTGTCGTGGGAACCAGAAACATCGACGTCACACACATATAAACATACAAGACCTGGGTTTTTTTCACCCCCAGCCGGGGATTGAACCCGGGACCTCTCGCATGGTAGGCAGAGCCACAACCGCTACACCACAGAGGTCGTCAAAGACAGACACTTTCCAAGTCCCGAAAATACATTTTGAAGACATCCCTTTTTTCAATCCTTATTCGAAACCAGTTTATAAAACAGAATTATTTTTCTTTATGCGAAACCAGGTTTCCTAACAAGAAAAATAATTCTATTTTTAGACTGGTTTCGGACCTTTGGTTACGAAAGTGGCCGAAGGGTTTTTATCTGTGTTTATAATATAATAATAATAATAATAATACCTTGGACACTATTTACACACATTGATCTAGCCCCAAACTAGGATTCCCTGTATCTTGGGTACTAGACAACGATACACATACTTATATAGATAAATATTATACTTAGATAGATAAACAACCATGACTAGGGTACAAACATCCGTTCTCATCAAACAAATATTTGCCCCCACCGGGACTCGAACCCGGGACCCTTGGCTTCGTAGGCAGGGTCACTGCCGACTCGGCTATTCGGGTCGTCTTGTCTCGTTTGAAAACATCAAATATCAATGGGGACTATGTGAAAAAAAAAACTTTTCTCCTAAAACTTGCTATTTCTTGGGATCTAAAAATAATATTGATATGGTACTTACGTCAAAAATAGGTATTCAAAATATTTTAAAACTATGTGTTTGAAATTAAGTTATTTTTTGAAGAAATAAATAAAAACCGGTCAAGTGCGAGTCTAAATCGCGCACGAAGGGTTCCGTACCACCGTTCAATGGAAGCGATGGTGTGGAGTGAATAGTTTGGATTTTACACAGCAAAATATTGTTTACATAGTTATTGGTGCGGTTACTTTCACACTCCATGTACGTAACCAGGTGCATCCATAAGTTTGTATGTGGTATTGAAAGAATTGTTGTATGGGAGCCCCCTTAAATATTTCTTTTATCCTGTTTTTTAGTATTTGTTGTTATAGCGGCAACATAAATACATCATCTGTGAAAATTTCAACTGTCTAACTATCACGGTTCGTGAGATACAGCCTGGTGACAGACGGACGGACGGACAGCGGAGTCTTAGTAATAGGGTCCCGTTTGGAACCCTTCGGGTACGGAACCCTAAAAACACAGAATGTTTGCAATGTTCTGCCGCAGTCACTGAGTTACAGCCATGTTGCAGTGTGAGCTGTTATGAACTTTATTTTAATATGGTTATGACCCAGATTTCAACCACCCGAATCGAGTTGCTAATTTTACTGATACACATGGCTTTATTACTAGCGGCTAATGCATGTAATACGGTATTTGACAAGGTAGTCCAATAAATCTAGAATTGTGTCAAGCGGAACCTATTCCAACAAAAACGTTTGACAATATCAGAATTGTATGCAATAATAAAATACAACTCCCAGCAGTTGTATTTTATAAACTCAATTTTGTGTTAAAAATACAGCATTTACAGTATTTCAAAGAACTCGTGGACAAAATTACCATTTTGACAGTTGCTAAAAAGTATCTTTTTGACTAGCAGTCAAATACCGTATTGTTGCGTGTAATAATTATCGAAATTTGGGCACAAGAGCCCGACGAAGCAAGTTAAGCTCCGTGGTCTATAGGGATTCAAGCTCGCTTCTAACGCGGGAGGTACAGGTTCAAACCCCGGTTCAACTCGAGATTCCATAAATGACAAGACTGCATGGCGTTAATGTAACTCAACGCAGTAATCGCGGTTAAGCGTAAATGTAAGCGACAGCGTTAACTACTACCACATAAGAAAATAAGAGAGCGCAAACAATGTGCTCGACTCAAACCACATAAAAATTGTTTAAAAATAAACTACTCCATTTTGTCAAAAATTGTTTCAAGGAGACTTTACGAATACATAATATCCACATGTTTAATGCAATTCCGCGATTAAATTAGTTAGGATTTCAGAAATACAGGAAATAAATAAAACAATTTAGAGGTCTTTTCGCAATTAAATTCTATCGAGAAAATTTCATCCAATCGCGTTTTCCTTCTGTGAGAATCTTATTCAAATACTCAATTATCATTATCCCAAAAATCAAACCTGTAGATGACTTTAGTGGAGTAAATGGATTCGTTAAAGCCCCATATTTTTTTCGTATTACCTTAATAAATTCGTAATTATTTATTCCTGCACATTATTTATAATAATTGTTATTGTAATATTTGTTTTACTTAAACACAACCAATGTTTAGAAGAGATTTAAAAATCAAGAGTTCATCGCCCTCCTTCTCCAATGTAGAGAACAGGCAAAAAAATTACGTTACCTAAGTACGAGTATATCCCACTCCTTTCTCTTTTTAGAAACGTATTAAAGAGCACTTCCTCTCTCTTTCGTAAAAGTTATTGTATGTATTTATATGTAAAGTGTATGTAGTACTTATTCAGTAGTTAACTGTCTTTATTTTACAAGTATTTAATTCATTCCTTGGCATTTTATTTATACTAGTTATTGCGCACTGCCTACCTGCCTATTACAATATTATTTCCTTTAATTTGTAATAGGCAGGTAGGCAGTGCGCAATAACTAGTATATTTGTCTTGGTTTGCTGGAAGAAATATCTTTTTAGAGGTAAGCTCGCATTAGTATATACACAGTCAGGTCATAAGTTCTGTCACACAATAAAAACTTTTGAATTTAGAACGCTGGCCACAAAAAAGTTTATTAAATTCGAATTTCGAATTTTTCATGAAAATAAAAATGTGTACTTTTTAGAATTTTCCTCATTTTTAAATATGGAGTGGACACTTAAAGAAGACCGTGTCGCAGTTATTGCATTGCATCGTTGCGGTTACGCGCCAATTCAGATTTTCGACTTACTGAAAAATTTGAATATAACCAAAAGATTCGTTTATCGTACCATAAACCGATACAATGAAGACTCTAGTGTAGATGACAGGTCAAGAAGTGGTCGCCCTCGCTCTGTTAGGACTCCAGCAGTGATAAAAGCTGTGAAGTCGCGAATTCAAAGAAATCCCATACGTAAGCAGAAACTGTTGGCCCTTCAGATGGGGTTAAGCAGGACCACGGTGAAAAGGGTGTTAAATGAAGACTTAGGGCTTAGGGCATATCGAAGAAAAACAGGACATCGTTTGGACGCTCGTTTAATGGACCTGAGACTGAAGAGATGCCGCGCTTTGTTGAAGCGGTACGCGGGAAAAAAGCATCGGGAAATTCTTTTTCGGATGAAAAAATTTTCACCGTGGAAGAGAGCTACAACAAACAAAATGATAAGGTGTACGCAGACAGCAGTGAAGAAGCGAGCAACCGTATTCCGCGTGTCCAACGAGGTCATTTTCCATCCTCGCTCATGGTTTGGTTGGGAGTCTCTTATTGGGGCTTAACTGAGGTACATTTTTGTGAGAAAGGCGTAAAAACGAATGCAGTTGTGTATCAAAATACAGTCCTCAAGAACCTTGTGGAACCTGTTTCTCATACCATGTTTAATAACAGGCACTGGGTATTCCAACAAGATTCTGCGCCAGCTCATAGAGCGAAAAGCACACAAGACTGGCTGGCGGCGCGTGAAATCGACTTCATCCGGCACGAAGACTGGCCCTCCTCCAGTCCAGATTTGAGTCCGTTAGATTACAAGATATGGCAACACTTGGAGGAAAAGGCCTGCTCAAAGCTTCATCCTGATTTGGAGTCACTCAAGGCATCCTTGATTAAGGCAGCCGCCGATATTGACATGGACCTCGTTCGTGCTGCGATAGACGACAGGCCGCGCAGAATACAAGCCTGTATTCAAAATCGCGGGGGTCATTTTGAATAAACTTTATTACCATAAGAATCTATGTTTTATTAAGTTCATTTTGCTATATAAATGTTTACATAAATAATAAACATGTCTAAATTATTTCATATTGCACATGTGACAGAACTTATGACCTGAATATGTACATTTTGATTGAACATTGACGACCCAAATGGCCGAGTCGGCAGTGACCCTGCCTACGAAGCCAAGGGTCACGGGTTCGAGTCCCGGTGGGGGCAAATATTTGTTTGACGAGAACGGATGTTTGTACCCTAGTCATGGTTGTTTATCTATCTTAGTACAATATTTATGTATATAAGTATGTGTATCGTTGTCTAGTACCCAAGATACAGGGAATCCTAGTTTGGGGCTAGATCAATGTGTGTAAATAGTGGCCAAGGTATTTTATTTTAATGTAACTTGTAAAATATTTGTGTGCAATGAAGAATTATGATTTATATCTATTTTGATGCTAACTATAGTACTAACCAACGAGATAAGTAATACTTATATGTATGTACATTATAAGTACGTTCTAACGTTGATGGAGGAACGTCATGAGAAATCCTGTCATTGCTCCATGGCTGTGGCATGTGCGAGGAGGCTAGGCCCCTGTCACGCAAAATTAAGTATTAATTAACCGGCTAAAAGTGGGCACAATTGTGCAAAACATCTCTTGTATTTAATTTATTTTAATTTATAAAATACTAGCTGATGCCGGCAACTTCATCTGTGTGCTCCTAGGACTGATCATTTACCGAGATAACGTTACCCTCCTTCTGGTGCAGTCGGATAAAAGTATCCTGTATGTTAATCTAGCTCATAAACTATCTATGTGCTTAATTTAATTCAAATCCGTTCACCCGTTTTAGCGTGATTGAGGCACAAACACACAAACATCCAAACATCTAAACAGCGCTACTTTCACATTATAGTTGGATCGTGTAGTTCATGTGTTGCTGTTGCGGCAACAGAAGTACACATTCTGTAAAAATTCCAACTGTCCAGCTATTTCGGTTCACCAGATAGAGCCCACTGATAGATAAAGTCAAAGCCAAATTCCTGTATTACTGTAGCAAACGTAATTTTTTGCCTTTTCTCTACATTGGACCACTGTGGGAGAAGAAGGGCGTAGAAACTCCCACAGATTGATTTTTAGATCTCTTTTAAAAATTGCTTGTGCTGAACTAACACAAATATTACCATATTAATTATTATAATAAGCAGGAATAAATCATTACAAAACTGATAACAGCAAGGTCTGTGTTGAGCTAGATTAACCCAATACAGTCCCGTCATTTAAGTAATCTGGAACATTGTATCCCGTTTTTCGACAAAGTCGCTATAACGACAGACCGGACTAACAGACATAGACATAGACATAGACATAGACATAGACATCATTTATTGATAATATTCATTACAAGTCACACTAAGATGTTACAAAATCAATATCATGTATCACATATACATTTCATAAAGTTTAAATGTCAACAGAAATTATTTCATTAAATCGAATTATAGTAAGTCAGTTTTTAAAATTCAATATATTAAATTAAATTAAATTCAATATACACATAGTATCACTAATTTCATCATTGTACACAATAAAAAGGGTTAGTTATTTTAATTCTATAAATTCATCATAGCTGTAAAAGGACCTCTCGACAAGCCATCCTTTCGTCTTACTTTGAATATGGGCACACTGGGTGCACCAGTGTTAGCTTCAGGTAACTTGTTGTAGACTACCGGACCCATAACATGGATCGCCTTACTTGTTTTAGCAAGCTTGTGCACGATTCCAGCTAGTTTATTTGAGTTCCGTGTCTCATATTGATGCGATTCTCCAAGTCGTTTGTATTGGTCAATATTCTCACGCACATAAATGGCCACTTGGAAAATGAGAATGCTAGGTAATGTGAGAATTTTGAGATGTTTAAAGTGCGGTTTCGCGGACTCGTCAGTCGGTACTCTCGCCAGCAGCCGCACGGCGCGTTTCTGCAACACGAACACGCGGTGCCACTGCGCCGCGCGCCCCCACAGCTCCACGCCGTACTGCAGCAGCGAGTGCACCGTCGCAAAGTAGCACGTGCGCATCGACTCTGCTGGTAGCGTACACGAAAGCCGACTTAGCGCGAAGCATGCGCTAGCCAGTTTTCCACACAGTCTATCTATGTGAGCGTCCCACGTTAATGCTTGATCCACCTGAAAGCCCAGAAATGGTGCAGTTTGGACTTGTTTAATTGGAATTCCATACGCTTCGACAGCTAGGTTAGGTTTTTACGTCCAGAGAGATCGAATTGGATGAATTGTGTTTTAGTCGTATTTAATAAAAGACCATTTTGGTGAAACCAAAGGCACATCCGGCTGGCTACTGAATTTAGATGAATTTCTAGTTCTGCTGTCGTCGGTGCAATCACTAGTGCGGCCACATCATCGGCAAACAAAAATATTTCACCTCCCTTAATCGCGTTGGGCAAGTCGTTTAAAAGCAGGGAAAATGCTATGTTTGACAGTGAAGATCCCTGTGGTACGCCCATATCTGTCGAGAGGCCGTCCGACTTTACTGTGCCCGCCGCTCCGACTACGAACTGCGTTCTTTCGCGCATGAAACTTGTTAGCAACGCCAAGGCTGGTCCGGCAATTCCGTAGTGCTGTAGCTTCATGTGCAGCACATTGTGATCTGCAACATCGAAAGCTTTAAGCGGTAAGCATACTGCCGGTCCGTCAGGGCTGAGGTGTTCGCGAGATAGTCAGTGAGACGGGAGCCGAGTCCTTTTTCCAGAATCTTTGCTATCGCTGGTATAATCGAGATCGGACGATAGTGGCTGGGATCATCTTTTTTACCCTTACCCTTGTATAATGGGCTCACTTTTACTTGTTTCATGCACTTTGGGTAAGTGCCAAGTTTTATGCACCCATTGAAAATCACAGAGAGTGGGTTGCATATGTATTCGGCGATATTATAAATAAGGCTTATTGAGATATCATAGATATCTTTAGTTGGTTTGTTTGCTACCCTTCTTTTAATAATACGAAAGAGTTCGGCCGGTGTGAATGGGCAGAACCGCAGCGAGCAGTCAGTCGGCGCGTGCGCAGCCAGCAGTGAGGTGCGCGCAGTGCACACATCGGCGTGCGGGGCTCCACAAAGCCGGGCTGTATTAACAAATTGCAGGTTGAGGTGATCTACGACATGTTTTTTTAGATGAGAAAGTTTGGCCCGTCGGAAGTTTGATAATTTGGGTAAAATCAACATTAGCCTTTCTAGTTTTACAAGTTTCGGTATGAACTATTCGCCACATTGTTTTTACGACGTTGTCACTGACAGACGGACAGCGGAGGCTTAGTTTAGTAATAGGGTCCCGTTTGTTTGGCACCATTCAGTAACTGAACCCTAATAGATGGCTTAAGTTAATACCCGCACAATAATTCATACTAACAGTACCTCACTATAAAGCTAAACAAAAGCAGGTACATTCTTGACATAATTGAAGTTCTCTTTCGCATTAAATTAAGATATTTTGTACCTATTTTTATGTTTTTTTTTTGTATTTTACTTGTTTTCAGGGTTCCGTACCAGAAGGCTGCCAAACGAGACCCTATCAGTAAGCCTCTGCTCTCCGTCTGTCCGTCGGTCCGTCCGTCCGTCTGTCACCAGGCTGTATCTCATGAACCGTGATAGTTAGACAGTTGAAATTTTCACAGATGATGTATTTCTGTTGCCGCTATAACAAAAAATACTAAAAAACAGAATCAAATAAAGATTTAAGGGGGCTCCCATACAACAAACTTTTTTTTTCTCGTACATGCTCGATATTGTTAGCGGCAACAGGTAGACACTTGAAATGTTCACAGAATATTCATTAAAATAAAACAAATATTTAAAGGGGGCTCCCATACAACAAACGTGTTAATTTGCCGTATTAATAGATAATGGTACGGAACCCTTCGTGCGCGAGTCCAACTCGCACTTGATCGGGGTTTTTTTTGCACCTTTAGTACCACATACAATCTACTGAGAGATATGTTGCCTTGCTACTTTAAACATGTAAAATGTGAGAGAGGCACTTCGACAACCGAGATACAGTTGTTTTACTGACTGCAGCGCGGCGAAAAAAGGAGGGCTATGTATTTGATCTGAACGTATGTCTGTTCCTGGACTCCCTCGTAACTACTCAATGGTTGAACCGTTTTTGATATATGTTACGTCATTAGATTCGTCTTGATAGCGCGAGTGTTAAATGAATAAAAAATGGCGGATTTTGTGCGCTTATTCAAGCGGTTATGCTGGTTAAAAATCCTCGAGTGGGGTATCAAAAAGTCGAGCACGAAAATAAAATCAAATCTTGCACAAGCTATGAATAATATACATTCGTTGTAAAATAAGCATTTGAAGATATTTCCTAATTTTCTCCTAAAAAGCAGGAAATAAATAGGTAACGTAATTAAAAATACAAAAAATCCCGAGTGCGGTGCACTAAAATGCACAAAATAAACAGATAAAACTCAACGTAATTATTGAGATTCAACAAAATTATTACAGTACAGTTAGTAACTATTCAGTAATCTGTGGTACAGTGTTAAATTAAATTAAATTAAAATGCAGACGGTACCAATTAATAGACTGGGTTCCGCCTGCATTTAAATAATATTTTTATTGTATCTCGATAATTACATTAAGTCTCATTTGCTAACGGAAAATAATTAACTGCACATCAAAATTACTAATCTGCACAGCAAATACCAGGGCAAAATGCTGCGGTAGCTTAGGTGAAGGGTAACTGGGGTGAGAGAAGCGAAGCCCCCTTTATCCTTCGTGTTAGGTGAGAACAACAAAAAATACTTAAAACATAAACTTTAGTACACATAAAATATTTAAAACATAAAAGGTGTTTTTGTTGATCCTTTTTTGCTGTGCAAATCAGTATTTTTGATGTGCGATTAAGTACTAGCCTTTGCTAACTCTGTCTCTCAATTTTTGTAAGCAGCACCTGTGTTTGTTATCTGTGCAATAAACAATTCCATTTCACTATAATCGGGGCAAACATCCCCCTGTGCTATGCCCACGCGAAGAAAATAGCAGAAAATAAATTCACAAGCAACAAATACTAAAAGGTCACGGCGTGGACGCTTCTATCTACATAGTTTAAAGGTCATGCGGTGAATGCATTTGATTCTACATTCAGGTGATATACCACTTTTTATTTCATTGCAACTATGGAGATCAGGAAATCTATAGTTACATTGTGAGTACAAATAATATGCCCTTGTTCTTCGGAGATAACTAATTACCTCCGAGGAATTGATTTTCTTCGCAGACAACTGTTAAGGCGATAACTCGCCCGTCCAAAGGTCCAAGGTCACTCCAGGCGGAAAGACCCGCAGCGTGAGAGGGACGGATTCGGCAAAAAATGACATAACGTAAATCTACGTAGCGCTAAACTAGTTTGTTTTTTTTAAATAAACTACGCTTTTTTGTAAAAAAATGTTTTAAGGAGATTTTACGAATACATAATGTGCATTAAAATTATACATTTTGAACGCAGTTACACAATGAAATTGAAATTAAAAATGAATTTTAGTTTGGATTTGGATTTGAATAATAAAATAATTTATTGTTAAACGCTGGTAAAACCAAGTGTATCAAATTCTCACTTCCAAATGTCAGGCAAGTTGAGACCAGTTTAGTGTTAGACAACAGCACGTTAGAATTAGTAAATGATACGAAGTTTCTTGGAATAACCATTGATAGCAAATTGCAGTGGGGACCCCACATAGAGAAATTGGCTGGTAAATTAAGTTCTGCGGCTTACGCTGTTAGGAACATCAGACAAAGCACGGATGTGGCTACATCTAGGCTAGTATATTTTAGTTACTTTCATAGTGTGATGTCCTATGGTATCTTGTTGTGGGGGAAAGCAGCGGATATTCAAACGATTTTTATTTTACAGAAAAGAGCTATTCGAGCAATTTATAATTTAAAACGAACAGACTCCTTAAGAGAGCTTTTTAAAGAAATTGACATACTAACAGTAGCTAGTCAATTTATTTTCGAAAATATAATGTATGTACGCAAGAACCTTACAACATTTTCCAAACTTAGCGATAGCTGTAATGTTTACCTAAGAAATAATCACAGACTATGTGCGCCCCGTTTTAGACTCGCGAAGGTTAGCAATTCTTTCAAGGGTCAGTGCATTCTCTACTACAATAAGATACCTCTGGAGATTTTGAAATTGCCATTTGAGCAATAAAAAAAGCATGTTAAAGCGACTTTGTCGAAAAAGGGATATTACAATGTTCAAGATTACTTAAATGACAGGACTGTATGGGGTTAATCTGGCTCAACACAGACCTTGCTGTTAATAATTTTGTAATTATTTATTCCAGCTTATTAAATAAAAATAAATCATAATTGTATTAGTTAAGCACATCCTATTTTTAAAAGAGATCTAAAAATCAATCTGTGGGAGTTTCTACGCCCTCCTTCTCCCACAGTGGTCCAATGTAGAGAAGAGGCAAAAAATGACGTTTGCTAAGTATATGTAAATATCTACAGTAATAAAGTACTTTTGAGTTTGAGTTTGATTTCAGAACTACAGGAAAAATAAAACAATTTAGAGGTATTTTCGTACTTAAATTCTATCGAGAAAATTACATCCAATCGCGTTTTCCTTTATGACTTCATGGTGGAGTAAATGGATTCGAAAAAAAAAAACATTTTATTTGTAGCACCTTAAAAAATACAGTTCTCTGCAAGGCAAAACAATTCCTTGAAGATAACTAGTTATCTCTAAGGAAAAAAATCTTCACAAATAACCAGTTACCTGACTACAGTTATCTCCAAGGAACAAGGGAGAATATGGTGCTCGATTGTTCAGATCAAACTACAACTATTTTGAATGTAAAATTGTATATAGCTCTGAAACTGTCCTATATATGTATATGCGTGTCTATTACTGAAAACTATGAAATTGAAGAGATATTTACAAGAGAGAGATTCTCCAATTCTAATATTATATGCAAGATACAAACAATAAGTTATTACCAATAATGGGCCAGCAGTGAACTACCGATTCAGTCAGCCAGTCTGTCTTTATGGCTATAGTGAATTCAATACGGCTATTATTTAATCGCACATCAAAAATACTGATTTGCACAGCAAAAAAGGAACAGCAAAAACACTTTATGTTTTAAATATTTTTTTGTGTTCTCAAGTTTATGTTTTAAGTATTTTTTGTTGTTCTTACATGTTGAACCCAACACGAACCTTCGCTTCGTTCACCCCCTTTACCCTTCACCTAAGCCACCGCAGCATTTTGCCCTGATATTTGCTGTGCAAATCAGTATTTTTGATATGCAGTTTAATATTTCCCTTTCTTTATTACTGTAGATTACTTAGCAAACGTAATTTTTTTCTCTGTTACATTGGAGTTGGACCACTGTTGGCGTGCGTAAGTATCAATCAACTGATTGCTATTTGAAAAGTGGTAACCAGGTGTCAGTTTAAAATGTAAGGAAACGGTTAGTTGTATTCATTTGATTGACTGAATTTTTGACGGTCAAATGACACATATGTGGCCCAAAACGACTTGTTCCAGGGCTGTAAAACAGATTTTTTAAAAACTGTTAAGTGCGAGTCTAACTCGCGCGCGAAGGGTTCCGTACCACCGTACAATGGTAGGGATGGTGTGGAGTGAAAAGTTTGGAATTTACATAGCAAAATGTTGTTTACACAGTTATTAGTGCGGCTACTTTCACACTCCATGCACCTAACCAGGTGCATTCATGGGTTTGTATGTGGTATTGAAATATATTTTTTTATGGGATCCCCCTTAAAAATAATTTTATTCTATTTTTAAGTATTTTTGTTTATAGCGGCAACAGAAATACATCATCTGTGAAAATTTCATCCGTCTAACTATCACGGTTCATGATATACAGCCTGGTGACAGACGGACGGACGGACAGCGGAGACTTAGTAATAGGGTCCCGTTTGGCACCCTTTGGGTACGGAACCCTAAAACAGATGTCGTGTCGACTGATCAGCTGATTTCTATTTGATTGTTCCGTCTGTAACGTTTTGATTTATTTACGGTAGTTTAGTTTCCTCAAAAGTGTGGTTTTTCCGCATATTCTGATGTTAAAATGATGTTCGCTTTCAGGACACTTCCTATATCTGCCGGTGGACCCGACCATGGACAACATGGTCATCAAATCGCCTCCGTTCCGTGGACTTTGGGAGTTTTGCAAGGTGGGTACTTACATATTTATTATGTGTCGTGCAAGATCAACCGGAATGACGACCCGAATGGCCGAGTCGGCAGTGACCCTGCCTACGAAGCCAAGGGTCTTGGGTTCGAGTCCCGATGGGGGCAAATATTTGTACCCTAGTCATGGTTGTTTATCTATCTAAGTATAATATTTATGTATATAAGTATGTGTAGTAATAAAGCTACTAATAATTATATACATACATGGTGCCAGCAGGTTGGGCACTCTGCCTCTCGACTGCCTGGCGGAGATCTGAGGGATATTTTTTATTTAATTTAATATTCGTACATAAGTTAGTTTATTTTGTGTTTTTTGGTTATCTAAGTATGTGTATCGTTGTCTAGTACCCAAGATACAGGGAATCCTAGTTTGGGGCTAGATCAATGTGTGTAAATAGTGTCCAAGGTATTCTTATTATTATATTATAATCTTTAATCACGTTTTAGAAGAGTAGGTAGGAAGAAACATCCGTGGTCTATGGTTTCACGCTCGCTTCTCACGCAGGAGAAGCGGGTTTGAATCCCCGTGCTGTCCATGTACTCCGTAAAATATACCGTATTTTGCGACGGTGAACTGTATGACTAGTGATATCCTAGGGGCATCATGCAACAAGACAAGTTATCGATCTTGAAAAAATAAATTGATAATATAATAATGTGAGAAAATAGGTTGAGATTGGAATTGTTGTAAGGAAAATAACAAGATTTGACTAAAGAACTAATTAAATGCTCCACAATTTACCCGGCTTTGTTAAAGTGGGGAGTAGACCAACTAGTTCTGGCATTAAACACTGTCTTGGTAGCATGTCTGGTACATAAATTTGTACTGAGACACTGGAGAGAGGTAAAAGTAATTTGCATACGCAAGCCTGGTAAGAGCGATTACTGAGATCCCAAATCCTATAGACCAATCAGCCTCACCTCGTTCCTGCTGAAAACGATGGAAAGGCTATGTGATAGAGATCTGCGGGAGAAGGCCATGAGAAACATACCCTTGCATCAAAATCAGCACGCCTACAGTCAGGGTAAATCTACTGAATCAGCTCTTCATTCTGTTATTTGCAAAATTTAAGAAGCCATCAACAGTAAGTCTATGTGCCTAGGAATCTTCATTGACATTGAAGGAGCCTTCGATAAGACAAAATTCACCAGCATTACAGAGGCACTTGTAAAAGACGGAACAAACGTAGTTATGGTGGAGCGAATAGGTAATATTTTGAGTAAGAGAGTCATTAAACTCACTTCAGCTGAATCCCAACACGCATTGGTAGCGAAGGGATGCCCCTAGGGAGGTGGCTTCTCGCCACTGCTTTGGAACGTGGTGGCGAATGACCTCATTACCAGACTGAACGGACAACACTATAACACGGTAGGATATGCCGACGATATAGTGATACTAACAAGTGGAATCGTCACAAGCGCGGTATGTGATGTCTCCCAAGCTGCACTGCGGATCGGACTGGAACGCTGGTGCACAACTAACGAACTATCAACCAACCCAAACAAGACGGAAATGGTAATGTTCACCAACAAGCGCAATCTGGGCAACTATCGGACACCCAGGTTGTTTGGTACAGAGCAACAATTTGCTGCTGAGGTAAAGAACCTTGGTGTAATACTAGATAGCATGCTAAATTAGAGCAGCCATCTGAACAAGAAGATAGATAAAGCAACAGTCACATTTTGGCACTGCCGAAGAATGGTGGGTAAAACTTGGGGGCTGACTCCAAAATCCACCCTTTACTCAGCTGTCATCAGACCCATAATAAGCTACGGCGCGATAGTCTGATGGCCCCGAACCAAACTATTCACTGTCGAAGCAAAATTACAACGACTCCAGAGGCTGGCTTGCATGGCAACAACGGAATGCATGAGGACCACACCCACTGCGGCCTTGGAAGCCATACTAGATCTGCCGCCGCTACACCTCTTCATCAGACAGGAGGCGGCTGCAACAGCGGTGTGTCTTAAAAAACTAAACCTCTGGAGACATGTATTTAAGTCTTACAATATGTGCAATGTCTTTCTGGAGCCTACACGAATAACGGCTACCTCCGCTACTTGTCTAGATAACGTATTCTGTGAATATAGTATTCACGATAAACAAATAGTTAGGGCATTAAATTCAGACCACCCTGGTCAGATTGTAGTATTTGAAGAAGGTAATGCTATAAAGCCCGTTAAAGTACTTCAGTACCATACCCATAATAACAACAGAAGCACTACCATCCTCTTCTGAAAAGTCTTTAGATAAATTGGTTGAAAATGTGCCCCAAATAAGGATGGCTTTAACTTCAAGCCAATAGGCTCTATAACTACAGTTAAAACATTTAAACTTCTTAACATGAAAAAGACTGAAGATTTATGGGGCATGTCGGTTAACGTGGTTAAATCAGTAATCGATGTAATTGCACCATAAATGGCAATCATATTCAATAGTTGAATATGATTGCGATTGCCAAACGGAGTTTTTCCTGACCTCATCAAAATGAGCAGATTAATACCACTTTTTAAATCCGGTAGTCAAGAAGACCCTGCCAACTTCAGACCTGTATCTGTATTGCCAGTGTTGAGCAATGTGTTTAAAAAGGTCATATTGAGTCAACTACTCTCTCACTTCAATGCATCTGGGCTACTCCACAAAAAACAGTTCGGTTTACTAAAGGCAGATCAACAACAGACGCCAGAGTAGCGCTAGTAGAACACATTTATAGTGCGTGGGAAGGATCACAGGATGCGGTTGGTATTTTCTGTGATCTTTCCAAAGCCTTTAACTGTGTGGACCATAAAACTCTTTTGCTCAAACTCCAACACTATGGTAGCAAAAATAATGCGTTAAAATTAATGGAATCTTATTTAATGGTAAGATTACTAAAAGTAGATATAAACAGATGTAAGTCCACTGGAACCCATATGAATATTGGTGTACCCCAGGGTTCTATCTTATGTCCGTTCCTTTTCTTAGTGTATATGAATGATCCGCCTTATATAGTGGAAAAAATGACTCAGATTGTTCTATTTGCTGATGACACATCTATTATTTTCAAGGTGAAAAGACAAGAAGAAATTGTAGACGACGCAAATAGTACACTCTCTCTTGTGTTAAGTTGGTTCAATGTAAACAACCTGTTATTAAACTCAAAGAAGGCTAAATGTATCAATTTTTTTTTGCCTAATGTACGACAGGTTGAAAGCAGTGTAAGAATAGGATCTGAATGGTTGGACCTCGTTGAGGACACAATCTTTCTCGGAATCACTATAGATTCGAAACTTCAATGGGGTCCTCACATAACTAATCCGCACGAAGACTTAGCTCAGCCGTTTTTGCGGTCAGACAAATCAGATATCTTACAGATGTTGAAACTGCCAGATTGGTTTACTTTAATTATTTTCACAGTATTATGTCTTATGGAATATTGCTCTGGGGGAGAGCAGCAGATATAAATACGATATTTGTCTTACAAAAAAGGGCGATCAGGGCAATATATCAATTAGATGCTAGAGAATCATTAAGATAAAAATTCAAAAAAATTAATATACTTACGGTTACCTGTCAATATATATACGAGAATATCTTGCATGTAAGAAAAAATATAGCTTTATTTACAATGGTAGGTGATAGCCATACAATTAACACTAGAAATAGAAATAGGTTAGCACTACCATTATTTAGACTAAGTAAAGTAGGCACATCATTCATGAGGCACTGTATTCGCTTCTACAATAAAATACCACAGGAATCATTGATCCTTCCTGAAAAGAGGTTCAAAAACTATGTTAAAAATGAGCTGATAAGAAAGTCCTATTATAGTATTAAGGAATACTTAGATGACAAAACTGCATGGTCCATACCATCTCAACGCACAGAAATTCGACGAGGGGCGATGGATCACGTCTATCACTCGCCGGCGAATTTCTTAGACCGAAACCAGTACCTGTTGTAAAGTCACGTTTTTAAAAAGAAGCTATGGGGGAGTTTCTTTCCGTTTCTTCTTAACCCCGAGGCCCACCTTCCGAAACGGTGTAATCTCTTTTTTATATAAAAAAAATTGACTTGTAGTTATAAGTAAGTATAATTTTGACGTTGAATAAGATAATATATTTATTTATATTCAATAAAAAAATTGACTCTTGACTCATGCTAGGGTACCCCACACTGAAATACTCGACGAGTACAGTCAACTGGGGTAACTTTGGCCCGAAATTCACATATTTTGATGTACTACGAGCCTACTTTTATGTTTGTTCTTATCAAATTGTGTTTTTTTTTGTGGCTTTGATACCTCCTCAACTCGATTTAGTAAAAAAATATCAATATTTTCAACTGTAGATACCTCAAAAACTCCAAAATACGGCTGGCCAAAGTAAGAAGGAGACTGGGGGAACTTTGTAAATGTGAAGAGATGTTATGGAAAATAGATAGAATGAGTCGTAAATCCCATTTTTCTTACTTTAGCCTATGTTTTTAATATTTACCATAGATAATTCTGCATTGATAAGTAATTTTACCCGCCAGAAATACAAACTTTGGTGTTACCAGGTAATAGAAAATAAAATCAACTTTTTCATTACACTTTTATTTCAATAATTGCAAAATATTATGTTACAGCCATTATCACTCTTTTGATCAGTAAAGAATTTTGCAAGAGATCTGAATATTAATTTAAAAAATCAACAGTTATAAGTTTCATTGAAGAATTATAAAAAAATGGAGCCAACTTTCATGCATTTTCACAATTTATTTCATCTAATCTCCCCATTCCTCACACAGAGCGGGATTATTAATCTCATAACGATTTCCGCGTCTGATGACTTCACTGAGAGCTAAACGGCTGACTATTTTTTGGGTGCTACATGTTAATATGTCCGGCCTGGGGGGCCATTTCCACCCCTCAGCATCCTTCTGCATGAGGGATGTTTTTATGACATTGTCATCCTCGGTGAGGATTCTCCCAGGGAATAAAGATTCCTCATGCTCTATGATGCAATACCCTGAAGTCTTGTTTTCTTTCTCGTTTGACATTTTCTTTTTCTTCTTTGAATGTTCTAGTTCTTTGTCATTTTTCTTCTGTGATTGTCTTGTTCCTTCGTCATTTTTCATTGGCAGATCTCTTTGGGTTTCATTTTCTTGTTTCTTTGGTTGTTTTTGTTCATAGTCTTCTTGCTTTGAAGCTTGACCTTTATCTATCTTCTGCAATTCTCCACTGAAACATCTATATTCTCCTATGATATCATCTGTGGTCTCATAATCAATAACGACTTCCTGTTCGATTGGCGATGGAATATCAGTGGCGCAAAATATATTGTCGAATAATCTGTAATCTTCGTTTGAGGCAACTGCCGGCGATGGTGCTCGTGACGGTAAGTTATCCTGTGAAATCGATGGCGATACCCAGGCTTGCTTTGAGGAACCTGCGATGGGCGATAGAGTGCGAGCAGTGGGTGTTATATCAATTTTGGCTTTATTTTTGACCCCTGGTGGACGTCCTCTTTTTTTGGCAGGTGCTTCAGGGAGATCTGGGTTGGTCGTGTTTCGTTTCACATTGCCTTTCTTTTTAGTCTTCACTCCACTTAGTCTTTCCTCGTAATATTTTTCCACCTCTTCTACAGACACACTCTTTCCAGGTTGTATCGGCATCTGAAACTTTTTGTTCGGTTTCGTCTGAAGGTCGCTGTCTCGAATTTCTTCCAAATATTTTTTGAAGGTTTCACCAACCATCTCCTGAACCTCAGCAATGGGCTTCGAATAGTTTTTAAGTTTCTCAAGTACAACGTCTTGGTTTAAGGGTGATATCCCACAAGCTTTGAATCCCGCAATTACGTTTTCTGCTGCAGTTTCTTTACCAGCTTGCATGGTTTTTGTTAATAGTTTTGCGAACACCGGCTTGGGCAAAGCGTTGACAACTTTGCCCCTTCTCGTTTGCCGCCAGTCACCTAAGGCGGTTCGCCAATTTGTTTTCAATGCACTAAAATATGACACATCTAGCGGCTGCAGAAGGTGCGTTGAGTTTGGAATCAGGCAGATATACGTGATATTGTTTTCTGCACATAATCTCAAAGTTTTTGTCGTAATATGGGAGCTTAAGTTGTCTCCCATGATGACTTTCTTTCCTTCTTTTTTTTTCAGGATTGGTAGTAGCTGGTATTCAAACCAGTCATCAAACGTATCAGCATCTATCCAGCCTGATTTTGTTACCGCCATTCGAGTGCCAGGAGGAGCTCCCATCAACCAGCTGGACCATTTTTGTTTAGCTTTGTATATAATATACAGTGGTACAAATTCTCCTTTAGCACTGCTGCAAAACATAACAGTGAAACAAGACTTTGTTGAGTTTTGTATTATTTCAGGGTTTCTGCATTCTCTCCTAAACAGAAGTTTGCGCTTCTTTGGTTCATCGTGGAATCCGGTTTCGTCAAAGTTATAAATGTTTTCTGGCGGCACACCTTCCAATTCCTTGGCGAGGTGGTCGAAGAATTTTTCGATCATTTCTTGATTAACCTGAGCTCGCTTCCTGCTTATTTGATGAGCCAGTTTTGCCTTAAGGCAGGTGTGCCGCTCTAGGAAGCCTCTTCCCCACTCCCATCCAGGGAAATTATTTTTGAATTGCTTGATGTTTCTTTTGTTCTCATCTAGATATTTTTTAACAATCACTCTCACATCTAGCATTCCGAGCGGTAAACCTAATTCTGACAACACAATGACATGTGACACGATTGACTGCTCCTCTTCTTCGGTGAGGGCTATAGGTTTACCAAATGGTTTATTGTGTTGGTCTTTTAACTTGTATTTTAGTGTAGATCTTGGTATATCATAGAAACCCGCTGCGTCCTGCTGCGTCCTTCTGCAATTAGTTATATCGTCCAAAGCATTCTGGAGTGTTTCAGGCGTGTAGCGCGATTTCGTTCCATATCTCCGCGTACCTGGGGCCGGACACGGTTTTTTTCTTGGCATTTCAGATCCTGAAACAAAAGTGGCAACATTACATGTAGTACATTTGATCGTCGGGTAACATTGGCCAATTGGCCAAAGTTACCCCTAGAGGCTGTGAAAGTTACGGTTTGGAAGAAAATTCCAGAAAAGTGTGATTTCTAAAAGAAATTGCTATATTTTCTTCATTTCCCCTTACTACGAAACAATCATTCTTCAAAATAAAGTAGTACTTACCTTTGCACGGTATCTGTGACAATAGTTATGGATAACTTTAGGAAGGTTTTTCGAAAACAGTTTCATCCACTCGGAAGTTGCAGGAAAAAGAACTTTTATTTTTATTATGACAGTTTTTTTTTTTTGTCATGTTGCGTTCAGGAATTTGATTAGTATTCATAAAATGAAGATGAGACGACTTAGTTGCGTTCGTGGAAAACGTAAAAACTAAATCACCTCGAAGTGAACTTAAAGGCCAAACCAAGATTGAAAGATAAAGTTACCCAAATCGACTGTATATAGGTAGGGAGCCGCTCCTAGAAGCTACTACTGATAGGGTACCCAAGCAATATGTCTTCGAAAAAGGTATAAAACACAACAGCATGAAGTCCCTTGGGAGGGTCTCAATCAAAGAGAACTAAGGAATTTCACAGATGGGTCTAAAACAAACTCAGGTACAGGCGCCGGGGCATTCTCGGAGGATCTAAACATGAGGAGATCAACATCATTAGGTGCCCACAACACCGTCTTCCAAGGCGAGTGTATGGTCATCATAATGGCTACTACAGCTATTGCAGAAAAAGAGGTGATTTCCCTATCCGCATACTATCCGACAGAAAAGCAGTTCTGCAAACCCTTTAAAGCACATCACCTCCGGGCATACGAGTGTCATCAAGCCCTGTCAGAGGTCTGTAACCGCAATACGGTTACCCCGCAGGTCTTTGTTCGACATTGCCCTAGCGCCGGCTACTACGGGGCTGCGGCGGCGATTAGTTCACTGCAGAGCATCCAGCCAAAAAAAAACTAGTCATATAGTTAAATGTCGTTTTTATTTGCATACATTTTGCTCCGCTCCGGTTTTGCTTCTTATACATTCCAACCTAACCCAATCAAAATTTAACTACAATATTGACTCAAGCCAAAATTGACTCAAGAAATATAAAATCCTATTGAACTCAGTCTTCACAGTGTATATTTTTTTAAGGTCAAGGTCAATGACCTCGAGTTCAATATACTTTCAATTACATCAAGCGTAAATAAATAGCAAAACTGGAATGGTCACGAGAAATGAACTTTGAACGACATCTAACGTTAAATAAAACCGGTCAAGTGCAAGTCTAAATCGCGCACGAAGGGTTCCGTACCACCGTTCAATGGAAGCGATGGCGTGGAGTGAATAGTTTGGATTTTACACAGCAAAATATTGTTTACAAAGTTATTGGTGCGGTTACTTTCACACTCCATGTACGTAACCAGGTGCATCCATAAGTTTGTATGTGGTATTGGAAGAATTGTTGTATGGGAGCCCCCTTAAATATTTCTTTTATCCTGTTTTTTAGTATTTGTTGTTATAGCGGCAACAAAAATACATAATCTGTGAAAATTTCAACTCTCTAGCTAGCTAGGTTCTTGAGATACAGCCTGGTGACAGACGGACGGACGGACGGACGGACGGACAGCGAAGTCTTAGTAATAGGGTCCCGTTTGGAACCCTTCGGGTACGGAACCCTAAAAGACGGTCAACGGTTCGTCGTTTCACCACCCAAATGCTCCCACATCCTCCTCCATCCATCATCCATCCTCCTTGAAATGGGAATTTTAAAAAAAACTCGAAAACTAATTATTTCCGACAGTTTGTGTATTTTGAAATCATATAGATGATTATTTATAGAAATACACTAATAAAGCATAAAAAACAGCAAAAACCAGCCCAAACGCCTGCCCAATCAACCCCTTGCCGCAAATCCAAGGAGCGATGTACGTATGAGTGTGATTCGACAACATACAGTGTACCGTGTACCCAGGAACTGGTAATACCTCTTCATCATGTTTGAAAAGGAAAAATCAATGGTCCATTCTTAAGCCCGAGGACTTGCCAGAAATCTACTGAATATTGTTACATTGAAAAGTTTCGAAAAACTTTACTAGAAACTTAAAAACGAAGAAGATGAAAGATTTTATCATAGAATTCGGAGGCAATGACATTGTTAGAGATGATATCAAAATGTGGATACTAACGCCATCTGTTATCTAACAGGTACAAATTGTAATCCGTAGTCTATATCTATTGTTTCAAAGAAAGCATTCGTTCGTTAACTGCCAACGTATACGTTTAATTAGATATGTTACTTTAATTTTGAGTGTGGTAAATAAAATATTAGTTTATATAAAAAGGAGATCTTAGTCAACCTTAATTTTCTCGTGTACCTTTTAGGTAACTATCGACATCGACTTCATCACTAAAATAGTGCCATCCCAACTTGACTACGACTAAATCTCAATTGCTGCGGCGGTAGGCTAGCCCCTTGTCGCACAAACTGGAGTAGAGAGCCTCAACATGAGAACAATTGTGGCCCTGCCACCTGCCCTGTTTGGGAAACAGCGTGACACTTATAGTTTTGTTTGTTTTTCTGTTATAAACATTCTTATGATTATGCAAGACCATAAATTAACTGAACTAAAAACTTTTACGGGACGGGAGGGTTCCTCACAACAACTTTGGAGCCCAAGCTAACCTCACCTGCACGTGGTCGTCCTGCTGACAAACGAACGAGGCTCTGGCGAAATACCCACCAACACGCATTGGACCAGCGTGGTGGGATTATGGTCCATCCACCATGAGAGCACACACACAACCACGGCCCCTAGTGCCCGGCGCCTCCAGGGGCGACGCCGGTGACGACGGTAGCAGGACTAGCCCCGGAGGCAGGGGTGCGAAGAATCTCCGGGCGGGAACGATCACCCGTCAGCCGACCACAGCATGCCAAATGGACTCCGATATACTCAACATACTAACCTACAATGTCCGGACACTAATGACAGAAGAACGCCTCGTAGAGCTGGAGAATGCGCTAAAATACGTCAAATGGGATATTGTAGGCCTATCAGAAACAAGAAGACCAGGGGAGGTCACTACAGAGAGAGACGACGCTATATTCTACCACTTCGATGCCACCGGTGGCCAGTATGGAGTAGGTTTTCTGGTGGCAAAGAAGTGGAAGAACAACATTATAGAGTTCTTTGGCTACTCAGAAAGAGTAGCTGTCCTTAAATTCCGTGTATCTGATAGTAAATTCATAACCATAATTAACGTATATGCACCAACATCCTCTTCCAGCGACGACGAAGTAGAAGACTTCTATGACCTTATTAATCAGGCCTGCGATGAGCACCGAGGTACTTGGAATATAGTCCTCGGTGACTTTAATGCGAAAATTGGCCCAAGGCAGGCTGGAGATAACGAAGACTTAATGGGACCACACGGGCTTGGGCGCCGAAACGAGCGTGGTTCCCGTTTGCTCCAGTTTGCCTTTGGACAAGGCCTCCAAATAAGTAACAGTTATTTCTTTAAAAAGCCGCAACGTCGCTGGACTTGGATTTCACCAGACAACCAAACCAAAAACGAAATAGATTTCATCCTTTCTTCAAAACAAACCGTAATCAAAGACATTTCAGTAATTAGTACATTTAAAGTTTGCTCCGATCACAGAGCCCTACGCGCAAGGGTACATCTGGACACAAAAATCCAACGTGCAATCATATTTAAACCTAAAATAAGACGAATAAATAAACACACACTTTACAACAATTCAGAAACATTCAATTTAGAGCTTAAAAACTATTTCAATGGCCTCAATACAGACATAGATAATCCAGAAATACAATACTCACATATAATAAATTCTATAAAATCGTCTTCTAAAAATATTAAGACAGTAAGAAGAAACAATAATAAATTAACGGAAGGAACCAAAGCACTATTAGACCAAAGAGAATCGTTACCCAAATGTTCACCTGAATACTACACCCTAGACCGAAAAGTCAAACGCAGCATCCGTACCGACATTAGAAACTACAATACAAAGCTGGTCGAAATAGCAATATTAAAGAATACATCTCTACGTGTCGCCAAACAAGGTACCACCAATAGAAAAACATGGATAACGTCACTAATGGATGACAGCGGGAAGAAACAAGGGAACAGAGATAGAGTAATGGATATATGCACCAGTTTTTATAAAAAGCTATATTCAGACTCTTCCAAAACGGACCACACTTCCAGCGCCGAGTATCCCCGTCCTACTACAGACACCGTCCCACCCATTAGTGGCTATGAAGTGCATCAGGCCCTAAAAAGCATGAAGTACGACAAAAGCCCAGGGGAGGATGGTATCACGACGGAAGCGCTGAAAGTTGGAAAGCCCGTTCTGCTCCCCCATTTAGCCAACCTCTGTAATTCAATTCTCTTCACCGGTAAACTCCCAGAAACTTTTTGCCATTCTAATATAATTCTTCTCCACAAAAAGGGCGATAGGTCGGACATTGGGAACTATCGTCCTATTAGTTTAGTGTCTCATGTATATAAGTTATTTATAAAAACAATACAGAACCGCATCACTGATCAACTAGACTCCAAACAGCCACCTGAGCAGGCTGGTTTCCGACCCGGCTACTCTACAACTGACCACCTACAGACATTAAACCAGATTATAGAGAAACACAATGAGTTCAATAAGCCACTCTACTTAGGTTTTGTAGATTACTCGAAAGCTTTTGACAGCATCTCACACTCATCCATTTTTTCCGCACTTAATAACCAAAATATCAGCCCCACCTACATCAGCATTATTCGAGCCGTGTACAACAATAGTACAGCCAATATTAAACTTACATCCCCTGGGCCGTCATTCCAAATAGAAAGAGGTGTAAAACAGGGAGACCCTCTGTCTCCGAAATTATTCACGAGTACCCTTGAAGAGGTCTTCAAAAAGTTGACAGTCTCGTGGCAAGACAAGGGCATTGCCGTCGGCGACCGAAGGCTGAAAGACCTTCGGTTCGCCGACGACATTGTGCTGTTCGCGTCATCACCACAAGAACTCCAGATAATGCTCCAAGAACTGAGCACTGCAAGCCTTGAGGTTGGACTGAAGATGAATCGGTCAAAAACCCAACTCATGACTAACGGCGCAAAGCGTAAGGTAGTGGTCGATGGGCAGGACATACAATACGTCGACGAGTATACCTACTTGGGCCAGATAGTGTCGTTCGAAAACAGGCAGGACAAAGAAATCGAACGACGTGTTTCGAACGCCTGGAAGAGCTACTGGTCCATGAAGGAGCTGATGAAGGGCAACCTTCCGTTGACCCTGAAGCGCAAACTTGTCGACATGTGCATCCTACCCATCCTAACCTACGGCGCACAAACGTGGTCATTGACCGAACGTCAGAAGTCCAAACTCAAGGTGTGCCAACGAGCGATGGAGCGCAGTATTCTGGGTGTTATACGCACAGATCGCATCCGAAACACCACACTGCGCTCAAAAACTGGGATCGCGGATGTAGGAGTTCAGACTGCCAAGCTCAAGTGGACCTGGGCCGGACATGTCTGTAGAATGCACCCCGACAAATGGGCGAAAACAGCAACTGAATGGGTGCCCACAGACGGACACCGGCGTAGGGGAAGGCCCAGAAGGAGATGGAGGGACGACCTGGATAAGTTTCAGCCAGGGTGGGTCAGTACAGCTACTGATAGGGATGTGTGGACTCGAAATGGTGAGGCCTTTGCCCAGCAGTGGGACACCGTGGAGGCTACATAAAAAAAAAAAAAAAAAAAACTTTTGGCAAAAATCAAAGCTGTTTATATGTTTATCTACACACGTATCATAAACCCTCTTTACTGCGTTCAAAAACCGCACGTTACGATCAGCATTATGTTAAACTACTTGGTAAAAACTCGTTTCGTATCTGGAAAACTACACATAATGGTCATTATGTGTAGTTTTTTTACATATAATGACATTCAAATTTCGAACGCCGACGCCCACTCGCGTGCCGTCCCTAGTTTGTCTGTGAAGTTGGTACTGACATTCAAATTTCGAACGCCGACGCCCGTCTGAGTGAAGTTGGTACTAAAGAACAAGCTAAACAATTGCAGAACCACAATGCCGGTCAAACATGCGGTTCCTGAACACATCAAAGAGAGCTTATAAATGCATGTGTAGATAAACTAGTGTATGTAACTGTACATAATTAGGCATTAAAACTCTCGAGTGATATTATTATGAAACTCGCCTTCGGCTCGTTTCATGAACCCACTCTCGAGTTTTAATGCCCTCCATTATGCAGCAGTCACATAAACTACTATCATGTGTTAATTTGAAATGGTGTGTGTATTTTAGGGTTCTGTACGCTTAGCATTGTACTCTTCACTTTCTCTCGACGTCGAAAGAGAGCTTGCCATGTCTATAATTTGGTCGTCCGTCTCCGTCACCCACGTCGCGGCGAGAGCGAGACACGCCGAGAGATATCGGGCTCGATAGAGAAAATGACATTTGTTCATAGACAAGGGCCTTTCTCGAGCGTGGCGTACTAAGCGTACCGCACTCGAAGGGTGCCAAACGGACCTTATTACTGATACTCCGCTGTCCGTTCGTCCGTCCATCTGTAGGTCCGTCTGAGAGCTGTATCTCACGAACCGTAACAGGCAGACGCTTAAAATGTTCACAGAATGTATTTCTATTGCCGCTACAGCTAAAAATAATGAACTACACGGGATTTTATAAAAAAAGGGGGTCCCCATACAAAAGACGTGTTTTAATTAGGCATTTCGCAGTTCAGCGGCACCTTTTATAGTAGGTCGGTACCACAATAAGTTTGATGTAGGAACCGCAAACTGTAGGGTCAAAACCAAGTTCGAACATATTTTGTTTGTTTGCGTTTTATTATATTTTTACTTCTTTAATTTATTCGTACCATTTACTTTGGCCCTTAAATGGCTTATTACAGCTCTATTCTATGTGTTTCTCTCTGATAGATCGAGGCCAGCCTCCATCAGAGCAAGATGGCCAACGCCAGCATCCGGCTGATCTCGGAGACGACAATCTCGGAGGTGCAGTGGATCCTACAGGAGATAACGGGGAACAATGCCGAGGAGTGAGTAGTCTGGTCTTTAATGGCATGCATAATAGGGTAGTTTGGCATTTACATAAACTCAACAGTTCAAGTTTACCATCCCACTTATTGACCATGAAAATTGGCCAGCGATTTTATTTTCAACCCTATGGCTTCATAATATAGTTCACAACCTATTGTAAATTGGTCATAACGAGAGACTGCTTGTGAGAGTGAGGGTGTTCAACCTCTTTGCTCAAAATCCACTAACACATTATGAATATCTATGCCGATAAATGACATGTGGCATCTGACGTCACGTTTTGTTTCGATATACAGTGTGACATTTAAGGAAAGTGTAGACGTATAAATAATCCCATGGGCTTGAAAGTTTATATGTATGTGATGTCGCTATTTCTGGTTCCCACGACACAGGTTATCCAAATTTGGGGCCAGAAGCAATGTAAGGACCTGTATATTAATGTTTATGTATAAAATACCCAAATGTAGTCAAATGCCCATTTTTAAAGCGCCAAATCCTCCTAAAGGTCTTTCCGAAGCTTGGAAAAAAATATGTTATGAACACCTCCCTTTTTTTAAATCTATGTGTTTGGAAACATCATATGTCAATGGCAACCATATGAAAAAAACACTTAATAGACGTATTTCACCTAAAACTTGCTATATCTTGGGATCTAAAAATAATATTGATATGGTTCTGGCGTCAAAAAAGAGGTTTCAAATTTGAAATTAAGAAATAATCACTGATTTTTATGAAATAAATAATTCCCTTACAAGGATCATGCGAATTCAGCAAAATTGTGACATAAACGGCGGGCGGTATTTTTTGATCGCCTTTATGTTTGTTTTTTTTTTACAACTTCAAGAGACCACAGACCTGAGCTATTGATATTAGTTTCAACTTGACACTTCCACGCGTTCCTGAGAAATAGGGTCTTCAGATACGTATAGAGTTAGACCATAGATATCGACAGACAGAAAGGACATTGTCCACTTTGTATGGGCGTTTCGGCTAAACGTGAACAGACATTTGAATCGAAACTAACTATTAGGTTTTGTAGTACAGGTTGGTAAGAAACCAATAACAGTTATTATTTTGTGTCAATATGCCTGTGTCGTGAGTTTTTCCTGTATGTCTACTGAGAGGTTATGTTCAAATAAAATAACATTTCAATAACAATAACACATCAACAAACGCGGAGTCGGGGTCCATTATAACAAGCCAAAGTAGAAAACTAACATATTCACGAATTATCGAAACGGCAAACACAGAACGAAAGGTTTGTATTGTGTTCTGTGGCGTGAGTGACCTGACCGCCGGTGACAATTGTTTATTTTTATTTTTGTCTAGTATTGCCATGAATAAGTAGTTTACCCACAAATCGAGCTTTTTTTTGTCAATTTGAACAACGATTAAATGCGACGAATCGCGCATGTATTGTATTAATGCATTTGCATTGATGTACTTTATTTATGTGAAAGAAAAATTGGTACTAAAAGTGCTACTTTAGAGACCACAAAGTGATTTATGTGTAATTGGTGATTTATTAAGTTTTTTACACGGCAATACCGAAATTAAAATGTCGTCCGGTCGACCGATTAAAGACTGTGTTTCACATAACTTCCCTTTAAGTTTTAACTGTCGATGTACACAACTAGATATTCGAAAATATTTGTTATGGAATTATTTATAATCAGTGGTTATCTCGTATTACCTCGTACATTCTGTCCACGCTTAGCCGAAAATGGACAATGTCCATTACATTTTTCGGATTTTCCGTTTAGTTAGTTTAGTAAGGCCTTTTCGCCAATAAAAAACGAAAACAATTTAAATGACCACCAAAATATCTTTTTCACACCCAAAATGAATAAATGATCACCAAAAGTTGCAGAAAATATCAGGGCAAAATACTGCGGTGAAGGGTAAAGGGGGTGAGTGAAGAGAAGCCCCTTTTATCCTTTGTGTTAGGTTGAACCTGTAAGAACAACAAAAAATTGTGAAAACATAAACTTAAATACACAAAACCTAAAAAGAAGTTAGTTGATCATTTATCCAAAAACAGTTTGGTTGTCGTTTACTAATTCTGGCGGATTCTTTCGCATTTATTGGTAGTAAAACAGGTGCGTTTTTGGTGATTGTTTAAACATAAGCGACTGGCGTAACCGTAGCCATGTTACAGTGTGAGCTGCTATGAACTGTATTTTAAAATGGTTGAGTCCAAAATGGCGACCACCACGAATCACCGATAAGTGAGCCTTATGACATTACATTAGATATACATAGACGACCCGAATGGCCGAGTCGGCAGTGACTGCCTACGAAGCCAAGGGTCCCGGGTTTGAGTCCCGGTGGGGGCAAATATTAGTATGATGAGAACGGATGTTTGTACCCTAGTCATGGTTGTTTATCTATCTAAGTATAATATTTATCTATATAAGTATGTGTATCGTTGTCTAGTACCCAAGATACAGGGAATCCTAGTTTGGGGCAAGATCAATGTCTGTAAATAGTATCCAAGGTATTATTATTATTATATTATTTCTAACGTAAATGAAAGTGTACCTACGTGTGTGAGTGGACATGTGGATTGTTGTGTATATGTGTAGATTGCGGAGATTTGTTTATGAATGTAGATTGCGGTGCGTAGTTTATTTAGGTATTTATTTTGAGCTGTATTACGTTATCGGATTCAAGTGGGCCTATAAATTTTCCCGTCTAGATATAGTGAAGTGCAAGAAGCCATTTGAAAAACATTCTACTGCAGCATGTTGTTAATGTAGTTATTGCCCAACAGCTGGAACGTGATGCGGTTCACGATTGGCAAGGTGCAGCAGGAGATTCGGATTATCATCGAGATCTCGCGGCCCGCGCACATCTCTCTCGACTCCACGTTGCCGCATATCGCTATCGATAACATTCGTATGGTACGTGCTACCGAAGTTTCAGAAAAAGTAATGGGTGTTGCTAATTTCTTGTTTAGATACAGTTCGCGCCTAGTTTCTTTGCCTCTGAGCGAGCTGTCAACTCCCTCTCTCTCTATGCGAGAAAAAGAGGTGCTCAGAGCCAAAGAAATTTTACGCGGCCTCTGAGCGATTGAAGCAGTGAAGTGTCTGATTCAACTTTGGAAAAAAAAACAAATTCCAAATGTCTTTATTACTGTATATACTTAGCAATCGTAATTTTTTGTCACTTCTCGACATTTGACTCTGTGGGCGTAGAAACTCCCACAGATTGATTTTTAGATCTCTTTTAAAAATTGCTTGTACTTAACTAATACAAATATTATCATATCAGTTCATACTGATATGATAATATTTGTATTAGTTTAAATTAATTAATCATTATTGATTAATATGCTTTCATATGTCCGGATTTCCGGATTAGCAGGTGTTCTTCTCTACAGGTCACATTTTTCAACCGATTCTCGTGCAATTTTGTGGGGAGATTCGATAATTAAGTGGATTTTTTTTCGATTCAGATTTTAGAATTATTTAAAATGGCGGATATATGGGGTTACAAATCTTTCATACACCATGTAAGTAACCAGATAAACTTATAAGTTTATCAAGTATTTGGTATTAAAGGTAAATGCAGTCGGGTTATTTGTTTTTATAATAATTCTACTGGTTCATCTTACTTCAAAGGTTCGGGGGTAGAAAATAATGGAAAAATCACCGCAAAATTCCCGTGTCGCTCGCAAGGTCTACAGCTCACGGGGCCACTAGTCATAATCTAATTTAACCGATAGATCTTTAAAAAATCAAAGACCTCCTTTGTCATTTTGCTCTAACCAAACAAGGTCACGTGATCATCTACTTGCCATTTACAACGATGGACTCATCACGTGTCATTGGCGAAATTATTGTGGCCATAGGCTCGCCACATACCACTTACCTATTAAACCATGCGATCTGTCTGTAGGGTGCGACCATAGTATAACCAGCAAGGCAAGACCACCCGCTTCCCCCCTTAACCCAGATGACGTCATCATCATCCCAAAATATAACCCTAAGTTAAGTTAAGATTTTTATTGCTGGTTATCGGCCTCTTTTTTACCATGCTATCTTTTCCGGTCCTGAGTCCCTTCCTCATCCACTGCCTACCAGCTATGGCGATGATACGATCCGTCCATCTGGGTTTTCTGTTACTGCTTTGGTCCACCTTTCGTCATTTCTCATAGCATGTAAGAGAACTTTATTAAATATTTGTGTCAACATGTCCATAATTATTGCCGCTGGAGCACTAGCTAACCTAAATGGCTTCGAGAGTTAATTTAATTAACTTTTTCATAGGGTGGTACAGTGTCTGTCGTGGAGAAGCTGCCTAAACCTTTTCATCGATCAATATCGCTGTCCATGGTTCCCACAGAGTGTAGGGTCAGAAGCAATCAGATTGATTCCAAAGGCATCACAGCAAAGCTAATAAATATATGAAGGCATGAAATACAATCTATGGCACCCAAAAAAGAGCTGACGTATTTATTTTCTACATATAAACATCCTTTTGCCTGGAAGAGGGGTAGGCAGATACTACATAAACTCCACCACTTGCTACGATCCCGGAATACATATCTGTCTTCGTCTTTGGATTTTTTTTCGGACTTCAAGCTGTCAGTTCAATTTATTACTTAGTTTTCTATGTTTAATGTTGGTTTCTATTTCAGGTCGAGTGTCTGCCAGAGCCCCCTGTGTTTGACGGCAACTGTCAAGCGGGACAACTCAAGTGCAAGATAATGAATGTGAGTACTTTAAAAGGGGTAGACAGTTGCTCACGTCCGCAGGAAATACTTGGATCTCATAGCCCTGCGCGTTCTCCCTGGGTAGTGCTAACGAGAAACAAATTATTTTCAAGATGGTAATGAGTGAATTCTTGCAATTGCACTTTTTTATGACAATTTTGGTAAAGATTTTTATTTGTAAATTTTTGACAAACTGAAATATGTTAATTAATATTTCACCATCCATTTATATGGATTACAAGAGACATTATAATAATAGTTTTAGCGGTATTTAAGTTTAAATTTTTTTGGTGGATTTAAAGGCACCAACCTTTTTCCACTGCGTAATAGATTTGTTACGTTTTGTTTTTAATTTATTGCGTAACTTATGTGTGAGTATCAAAAAAATCCATCAAACCCGATTCTGGACGCATCACCAAAAAAAAACTCGCAAAATTCTCTCTAAAAATTACTTAACAATTTATTATTTGTCATAAAGTCATTGAGAATTATGGCTAAAACTATAAAAATATGTGTCACAGTACGACGTGACGTGACGACGATAGGGTCCTCTTCGGGAACTATCGGCATGGCGAAGTACTCTCGCAGGTGACTCGACTGCTGCGACGTGCTCCACATCATCCGTAGGGTTCGGCCTAAACTGCTTCTCGAGGCATTCGGCGAAGATCGCCGCACGGCCTTGGGCTCGGGAGCTCGGAAGGCCTTCGCTGCCCAGGATTGGTCGAACAGGAGCATGCTGACCACGCGGGTGACGCGGGAAGGAGAGTGACATAGCTATGTGCTATAGAAAGCTCGGGACAATGAGCAAAAAATCTAACTGGCGGCTGTTAGGGTGTTCTGATTAAACTGCACCTAGATCGCCCCACAAGAGCTCCGTGATCTAATGGGTTGGTCTATTGGCTTGCTTCTCACACAGGAGATGCAGGTTCGATTCGTTACCATTTACCAATGAGATAAAAAAATACTTTATCTTAAGTACATTATATCGTTTATCCTTTGACCGCGATTCGCAGATGAAGGAGATCATTAGACGCGTTGGTTTAGGGTGGGCTGCTTTCGGGAAGCTAGGCGAAAGTCCAAACTACCACAATGCCTTAAGATTAAGGTATACGTTAAGATGGTAAATCAGTTAGGAGAATAAAATTGGTGTATTTCACGTATTTATAATTTGACAGATGAAAAACGTAAAGAAAAAACCGGTCAAGTGCGAGTCTATATCGCGCACGAAGGGTTCCGTACCACCGTTCAATGGAAGCAATGGTGTGGAGTGAATAGTTTGGATTTTACACAGCAAAATATTGTTTACAAAGTTATTGGTGCGGTTACTTTCACACTCCATGTACGTAACCAGGTGCATCCATAAGTTTGTATGTGGTATTGAAAGAATTGTTGTATGGGAGCCCCCTTAAATATTTCTTTTATCCTGTTTTTTAGTATTTGTTGTTATAGCGGCAACATAAATACATAATCTGTGAAAATTTCAACTCTCTAGCTAGCTAGGTTCTTGAGATACAGCCTGGTGACAGACGGACGGACGGACGGACGGACGGACGGACAGCGAAGTCTTAGTAATAGGGTTCCGTTCTTACCCGTTGGGTACGGAACCCTGAAAAGGTATAAAAACTAAAAGCCTATTTTCCGATGAACTTAACAGGGTATTAAATATATTGATCATAATTTTTCAGGGTGAATCATTCCCTAAATATTCTCATTTAATTTCCAAACAACCTCTACCTAAAAAGAGTTCACTGATTAAATTCAATCCCTTCTTAGACTACAACAATTTGATGCGTGTTGGTGGTCGTCTAGAAAATTCGAACTATTCGTTTGATATAAAGCATCCTCTATTGATACAGTCCACTCATAGCTTTACGAAATTAATATTGAAATTCGAGCATGTCAGGTTAATGCATGCTGGGACTCAGCTACTATTCAGCTACTAATGAGAAAAATGTACTGGACTATTGGTGGTCGAAATCTGGCAAAAGCCTGCTATCATCAGTGTATGCGTTGCACTCGCATGAAAGGACAGATAGTTGCACCTCTTATGGGGAATTTACCTCAGCAGCGTCTCACACCTGGCGGGTACCCATTTTGAAAATATAGGAGTAGACTACGCTGGTCCTCTTCTGTCTGCTAGTCGACAAGGATGTGGTTGTCGTCTGGTTAAAGTGTATATAGCCATATTTATTAGTTTTGCGACAAAGGCGCATTAGTTGGTGACTTGACGAGTAACTCGTACCGATTAGCATTACGGAGATTCATATTTCGTAGGGGAAAACCCTTCAATATATATTCTGACAATGGTACTTCGTTTGTCAGCGCTTAAAATGACCTCTCGAACTTTCTGTAAAGCAATTCCAAGTTGCTCTTTCCAATGATGCGGCTAATAATGGTGTTAATTTTTATTTTATTCCTGCGTATTATCCTCATTTCGGTGGTCTGTGGGAGGCGGGTGTTAAATCGTGTAAATATCATCTTCAAAGAGTGCTAGGAAATTGTAAAATAACTTATAAAAATCTCAATACTACCATAGTACAGATAGAGGCCATGCTGAATTCGCGTCCTCTGACTCCTCCGTCGGCTGATCCAGAAGACCTCCGGCCATTGCCTCCGGGTCACATTCTCGTCGGGAGATAAAAGCCTTCGTCACCAGGACCGGACTAAAGTGGTCGCAAATACGCCTATTTGACTTGATACCAACGAGTTGAGCAACTACGCCAACATTTCTGGGCGAGGCGGAGCAAAGAATATATTTCTGAGCCACAACAGATATTTAAATGCAGAGTTAACAATACTCTCTTGAATTTGGAGACGCTGGTTCTTCATAATGAAGACAATCTCTCGCCACTTTAATAAAAGCTTGGCGAATCGTCGCCATATACCCGGTTCCTGATGGGTTCAGTCGAGTGGCGGACTTAATGGCGAACGGAGGAGTAGCGAGAAGATCCTTCCAGGGCCGGTTTTAGCACTACCAGCGCCCTGGGCGAGATTTTCACGGCGCCCCCTAACTGCACTTCAATTCCATACGTTAAAGGCAATGGGTATAAGAAAAAAAAATATTAATAAAAATTATCCATTTGTTTTAAAAACTAACAAAATTTCACTTTTCTAGCCTTTCTATCAGCGAACTCTTTTATTAGAATATCAAAGTCGATGTTTTCAGCAATTTCATTTTCGATTGACAAAGTTGCCAAGTTTGTCAATCTAGATTGACATATTGTCGATCGCAGATAGGTTTTAATCAGCTTAAGCTTAGAAAAACTTCTCTCCCCACTAGCAACCGTTACAGGTATAGTCAATAATATTCGCAATGCTATCCATACATTTGGATACAGTTCTTGTAAGTTGTTATCTTTGATAAAATTTAAAACATAAGCAGGGGTAACCAGATTTTGATTAGGCAAAAAAGATTTCAGGCTTACGAGTTCATCACATAACATGCAACCATCTATATCTGATTTAGAGTCTACAGTTAATTTCAATTGGAGATCACCACACAGTTTGACAAGTTCGGGTTTTTCCGGAATCTGGTTTATATTATACAAAAAAGACCAAGATTCCGAGTACTCATTTAACTGTTCGAATCTTTCATTAACTGAAATTAATGTAGTGTCCAAGAGAGCGTTGAAAAATTCAATCTCAAATTTTTTTTCTGGAGAAATTATAGGCTCGTCGCGGGCAGTTTCACCAGCTTGACGCTTGACAAATCGAATTCTTGTTGTGGCTCTAAACACAGGCTCAATTTTCAGTTCTTCAGCCAATTCCTTCGCAGTTAAAATGGCGCTTTTAAAGCCTGTATTTCTATATTCTTCCAAGAAAGTGCAGCATTTTTTTAACATTTCTGTGCATTTACTGAGATCCATATCTTTTGATTGTAGAGATTTACTGACGACATTAATTTGAAAAAGTATGTCATACCAAACAACCAATGAAACAATGAAGCTGAAATATTTTAACTGTTCGGCTAGAGTTGTAGCTTCATGAGATATTTGGACATCAGTGTGCTGTGTTTCAATTGCCAAATAAATCAATGCATCATGGATGGCACTAATTTGATAACGGACTGCTTTAACACTGCTTATTCTTGCTTCCCATCGTGTGTCACTAAGCTTTTTTAAAGTGTATAATCCCAAGCGATCGGTTAGAATTTTCCATCGATGAACAGAAGCTGAAAACAATGTGAACAACCTCTGAAGTACCCCAAACAAAGTGACCGATTTTACGGATGACTTAGCGGCATCGCATAGTACGAGATTGTAGCTATGACAGCCACAAGGGACATACACAGCTAAGGGGTTTATGTCCAGAATTCTCCTTTGAACACCAATATTTTTTCCTTTCATATTTGCTCCGTTGTCATAACCCTGACCCCTACAGTCGTTCACTTCCAGTTTGTGTTTATTTAAAACATCAATAATAACTTCAGTCAGTTTTTCACCAGTCGACTCATTTACAGGTATAAATTCTATGAAATGCTCTTTTACTAATATTTCATTGTCATCTGATGATAAATCAACAAATCGTATTGTCAGTGAAAGTTGTTCTACATGACTAATGTCTGGAGTACAGTCAGCTATAATAGAATAATATTTTGATTTCTTTGCGCGTGATATGATTTCTGACTTCACTTTTTCACCCATCAGCTCTATTAATTCATTTTGAATGTCTTTTCCGCAGTAGTGATCTGAGACATCACCTTTCATAGCTAATCGCAAGTGCTCCTGCATAACTGGATCGAATTTGGCTAGTAGTTGTACTAATCCCAAGAACTTTCCGTTATTTGGCTTGTATAGTTTGTCAGAAGAACCTCTGAATGCCATATTGTTTTCAGCTAAATAGAGTGTGATATGCATCAATCTAGACAAAACATTATTCCATCTTGTGGTTTCCTTTCTAATCAAATGTTGCTCTTGGCAATCGATTGTTTTTCCTGTTTTTAATCGTAGCTCAGTATCAATCCATGAAAGGTAAAACTTCTTATGTGAAATGCTATTCTCATGATTTTTTAACATTTCAGACAAGTGTTTCCAGTCGTTATATCCTTCAGATACTAAACTCGACGTTGAACTAATATCAAATAGCCGGCAACAAAAACAATAAACTCGATCCTTAGAAACGGAGTATACCAACCATCGACGCCGAATTGTTTCATTGTTTGCTAGTTTTTTTATGAAATGCGAATTAGAGAAATGTCGCTCTGTATCATTCTTCGGATAATTATCAATGTGAGTTTGCACTGGGCCACTAGTTATTATATGATCAATGATTTTGCTATTTCGAATGAGTGGCCAATTGGCTGGATCCGTTATATTCGGGACAACAGTACTAAAGTCATCTAGCATTTGTATTTGTTGTACATCACCAATGGAGTCATTCTGAGCAGCTTCTGTAATCATAGCACCACTTGTTCCCCCACTTTGGGAAACTTCGTCCACAATCTCTTCAACAGCTATCTGATCGGATTTTTCAGACAGAGGCTCCACTATCGATGCATTCGTTTGTATTCCAGATGTAGATGCCACATTCAGGTCTTGATTTTTTGTTGTGATATATTTATCTATATTCATAAACTTTTTTGCTTTTTTTAATTCCTTTTCTTTTTTTGCTTTTCGTTTTCTATAATTTGCCCCAGATAGTTTTTTTTTTATAAGATCAGCGTTTTCAGACATTTTATACTAATTGGATAGTAATTAATAAAATCTGCAACAAAAGAAATCTTTGTGAATTTAAAATCATTTCTCAAATACATTTAATAAGTACTCATAACAAAACTTCATTATAATAGCGTTTCTTTTTTGTCTTATTTTCTGATTTTTTTAAATCATTACCTACCACGAAAAATCAAGAGCTCTTTTCAGTCCACTATGAGAAAAAAAGTTGGGACACATCTGGACGAAAAAATCACGATCACCCACTCATTCCCATGGGAATGAGACTTTTTCTCGCATTAAAAAGTAGTTAAGTAATCTATGTTTTTCCTACTCGGGATCTATTTATCTCCGTATTAAAATTTCATCAATATAGTATGTTCCAGAGATTATACCGCCCCAAACGTTTAAAACATACAAACAAAATGTCATTAGAGATCGATGGATAAATAGCAGAGAGAGAAAAAGTTAAAATAGAGTGTAAGATAGTTAAAAGTTTTGTGCTTACCTTATGAAATGATCCGTCAAAAAACGTAATTGTACACTGTTATTTAAACTTTCCAGGTAAAACTAATGTCACTCGGTACCTACTCCGACTCGGAACCAAGAGTGGAACGTCTGATTTATCTACTGCGTTTTATTGTTTTTAAATATTTGGAATAACTGCTTTAAGTGCGTTTACTCGTTTATAAATGAGAATAAGCTGAGTGCAAGTTGTGTGTTTCGCTTCGCTTTGTCAAAAATAGCGCCCACTCTTTTAATAAGCATGTTAAAAAGAGATAGATAATGTGTTTCTCTATGGTCGGGGATTCTCGGTAAAATGAACTTTGCGTCCAGGGCTGGGTTCAGAAACATCGCAATGAGTGTTATTATTGTCGGGCGAATGTCGCCCGATGACAGTTCCCCATACAAATCTATGATCGCACTGACTTTCTGAACGGACTGGTGCGTCGGCGGGCGTGAGCGGGCGATGTTTCTGAACTCAGCCCAGTGCTCCATTCTAGTGTGGCCGATATATTTTTTTTTCCCTTAACTTAGGGAAACTGGGAGTAATTCGGTTTGAGCGAGTGAATAAAAAGGGGCGCCTGCGGCGCCCCCTCTCATCCGGCGCCCCTGGGCGGTCGCCCAACCGCGCCCTACCCTAACGCCGCTTCTGGATCCTTCAGTAAGATCTGTCCCTTGCTGCTACGGCAAGGTGGTTTTAAAGCGAGCTTTCAACGCCCCCGGGCATGTCGGAAAAGAGGCTTTTAGTTTTTATACCTCTTTTTTTTTACCTTTTTACATCTATCAAATTTTAAATACGTGAAATACACCAATTGTTATCCTCCTAACTGATTTTACATCTTTATAAGAGCTGCACAGTCCGAAACAATATATAACCAACGTGTCTTGCTATCCTCTCCTATGGAGTCGAAACATGGACGCTCACTAAGCAAATTATACACAAAATCAAGGTGGCCCAACTTGCAATGGAGCGTTCCATGTCAGGTATCTCTCTCGGTGACCGCGTGCCAAACGTCGAAGTTCGACGGAAGACGAAGGTCAAAGATGTAGGTAAGCAGATAACGAGACTGAGGTGGAGAAAGGGCGGGCCACTTGGCTAGACGGGATCATGGACGGTGGACCAAAGCCGTCACAGAGTGGTGGCCAAGGGGACCAACAAGGCCAGTGGCCAGACCAACTGCATGATTAGCATGATGAAGTACATTATGCGGACGTTCTGGAACGGTGATGGAAAACATCGTGAGGAAACCTTCATTTTGCCATAGCTGCGGCGATGGGCTAGCCCCCTGTCACGCAAATGGAGTATTGATAACTGGCTCAAAGTGGAAAGTTGGCAGCCGAAAGTGGAGTTGGAAGGATGGCTCCTCTCGAAAGGACTGCTCTGGCCAGACTAGAGATGTAAAAATACCATAAAATACCAAATGAGCATTTATTATTATCATCTCTCAGGGCAGAGAAAGTTTGAAAATGTAAAAGGTTAATTGTCGACTAATTGGATACTACGGGGTGTTGTTTTTTAAAGTTACGCCCAACTCAGGGACGATAGTTTACGTATCGCTTGTAACTAAACATTTATTTTATTTCCCTCACATAATTTTGATCACAAATTGCCGTGTTCAATTTGTCCTGAAATACCCGCAACGTGCCGACACGTCCGGCCGGTCCACGAAGCGAGCGCCTTGTGTAAGACCACAATTTTATGATTTTTAGGTATCTTTCACTGAGAAAATATATATTTTTTTAGGCATGTATTTAATCGCACATCAAAAATACTGATTTGCACAGCAAAAAAGGATCAGCAAAAACACTTTTTATGTTGTAAATATTTTATGTGTATACCATGTACTCAAGTTTATGTCGTAAGTATTTTGTGTTGTTCTTGCATGTTCACCTAAGCTACCGCAGCATTTTGCCCTGATATTTGCTGTGCAAATCAGTATTTTTGATGTGCAGTTTAACATTTCCCATCTTTTATATATATTTACAGTGACGTGCCAATAAACACCATTGAATCGGGTGTAACTTTACAAAACAACAACCCTGTATTTGACAGTGTGGCAACCAATCTGAGATGAAATAAAAGGCTTGTCACTACATGCTCAGTTAACGTCTATTTGATCGGAATACAATCCTAGCTTATATACTAAGTCGGTACTTGTTAGTAAAGACGTAGATAAGACATAGTACCGTACAGTACAAGTCTGCAAAATGTTGTTTTTTCTATTTCCCTATGTATCGTCTTTACAGAAAGAGTCGTGCATCAAGCTGCAGCAAGTATGTGACTTGATCAACGACTGTGACGATGGCAGCGACGAGAACCAGAACTGTGGTGCGTATGAGCTTGCCTTTGTACATTATTCAAATCTTATGATTCCGACTTGCCCCAGACTACAACAGCCTAACAGCCGCAAAATTATAGCTTGTCAAATTCGTACGTAGCACTCCCGTGGTCTGCGGGCGACGGGGGCGGGAAAGCAGAGCGCGGGCGGTTCCTACTACGCGCCCCGCCGCCCGCGCTCTTCTTTCCCGCCCTCGCAGCCCCCGCATCTTTCGTCCCCGTCGCCCGCAGACCATGGGAGTGCTACCTACGAATTTGACAAGCTATAAGTTACGTAGCCAAGCACCCCGACGTTTATGCCTGTCAGTCAGGTTGCCACTTAACATTACAGTGTTGTATTTAAGTTTTGTTTAATTTAATAAGAGGCTGGCATAAGTCTGGTGCAAGTCGGCAAAGTAGGTCTTTTGTATTGCCCGAATACAATAAAGACATCTTATATAAGTAAACATCCATATAAATAAAAAAACGCATCAAAAATGGCTAAATAGTTTCTGAGAAGATCGCAAGCGTCAATCATTCTGGCTGCTGCAGCGCCCCCCGGTGGTGAACAACCGTTAAGGCGATGATGGAATAAAAATGCGCTGTCGAGTGGAAGTGAGATGCAATAATTACTCGCGAATAAGAAAAAGCGGGATGCCAATAATGCACTCGCGACTAATCAACGTAAGCGCCAAAACGTAAAAAAAAAACATAAAAAATAAACTATTTCAGGGAATTAACTTTCAAATTGAAAATCGTTAGAAATAACAATTGTTCATACATTGCAATTATCACACAGTCATTTTCACTTACTACTGCGGTGTAATAGGATAAAACCATAAAAAAGGGTTGACTTTGTATTTATTTTCTATCGAGAAAATTTTATCCAAACATGTTTTCCAATTAAGAATCTCTAGATTATATTGTCAAATTACATATACCAGAAATTAATTACGATTTGCCCAGTATTTCCTGAAAAACACATGAAAACAGCACCCCATATTTATTTAATCAGCGTCTTAAACATATCTAAGAACCTGCTCTGAAATTATAGTCGTTTATTGTAAATAATTGCAGTAATTTCCCAGGAAAATGGTAACGGTAAACGGTAACATATACATACACACACACCCACAAAAAATCTCTAACCCCAAAAGCATTACTGCGCGACCAACACAGCTATTCGCATGATAGGACTGCGGTTTCGGCGCCTGTGTACCTCTCCTACAATACGTAAGTATACGTACGTACCTGTACCGACAAGTCACTAGCTTGTACTAAATATGTATACTATATGGTATGAATCACCGTTCCGGCGTTATTATAATGAACGCTAAGCTGTGATGCGCCTAGTTGTGTTGGTCACGTAGCGTCTGCTCCGCTTTCCGTCCGTCGCGGGTAAAAATAATGAGTTAGGAAATTGCGTAGCTAGATAATCTCTTGACTTGTTGAGTGTGAGCTGTGTGTAGCATCCCATTTGATTACACAGAAATAAACGAAGTTTAAGTTACGTTTTAATATCGTAATATCTATTTACCTTTAGTAATTCTATTTGTTTTCCAGACAAAATGCCGTACGGGTCATACTGCAACTTCGAGCAAGACAACTGCGGTTTTAACAATATCCCTCAGTAAGTAATTAGTGGACGGATGATATCATGGTCTTAGCTGGAGTAAAGAGGAGGCCTGTAATCAGCTGTGGATGATGGCTGATTGATGATGATGAAGATGATGAAATACTAAGACCGCAGACTCTTTGATCGGCCAATAGTTTGGTCTTTGGGCTGCCAATTTAATTAGGCTGTACCGAATCTTTATAATGTGCGCACTTGTACACATTTCATACTGATTAAGAGCCCGACCAAACTTTCGCCCCATAGAAAGTCTAAGAATATTTAAAAAATTGTATTTTATACAATATGCAAGTTATAAATATATACCTCAACAACCTAAATGCCAGCGTTGTTTGACTGCTAAGCCACAGAGGTGGCTTAGCATTCGATATTCTGCCTAACAAACGAGAGACCTCGGGTTCAAAAATTATTATTTTTTAAATTGAGAAAAAGCTATGTTAAATCTTGTAAGTTAACAAAACTGTCTCCCGCAGGCCAATCCTAAAGTGGTCGCGCCACAGCGGCCCCACCCCAACGGACAAGACCGGACCGAACTTCGACCACACGTGTGGACCCCCCGACCTCTTCCCCCCCTCCGTAGTGCTGCCTCCCCTCTCCCCCGCACACCTCAACCTGACACTCTCCCAGTGTGTGGGGTACTACTTCTTTGTGAACATGAACGTAACCGGACCAAATCAGGAGAGAGCTGATTTTGCTAGCTCGGCGGTGATGAAGACGGTCGTTTTCAATCCGCCGCCTAAAGTCCATGGGAATATCAGCTCGCAGTACTACAACTGTTGTATGGTGAGTGTTTTTATTTATTCAGATGGCCAGATGGATGGATGGATGGATGGAAGAGCGTTCGTTGGCTAGTGGTGTGGTTACGGCTGTCAGGAGATGCTGGTTCAAATCCCGGCGCAGCCTGTCTACCAATGAGATAAGCTATATTCAACCGACGTCAAAAAAAGTGGGGATTGTCAATTCGCTTGAATTTTTTTAATGTTCGGTACCCAAAATTTGGTATAATGAAATTATGAACCGATTTGAAAAAGTTATAATGAAAAAGTAAACCTCCAGTTTATTCTTATTTTTTAAAAATTAGGAATCGGTTTAGTAGTTCATTTCTAAATATGAAAAAATGAAAAGTATGACGTCACCCATGTAAAAGAAATTGCGTATTTTTGCCTAGTGGTGTTTACCACACAACATTTAATAATAGGTAACCTATTATTAAATGTTCTGTGGTGTTTACGGTCATTGTCATGAGATATATTCTGGCTACTAACGACAGTAATTAATTTATGCCATGTAATATGTGTGGACTTGACAGAAGGCAGTTTTCTTTGCGTCGTTTTGATGAAGGTGGCATTGAATTGACATTAAACCGTCCATATTTTGAGGAATTATTGTACCCGTTATAAAGACCCACTTTTCCCACGAGACATATAGTCGTTAATGAAAAAATCACTTCTTCCCTTAGGACATTAACCTGATCAGCTGATTACAAGTTAGGAGACCAAAAAAAATTTCGTTTGCGACCACATGTTTCTTGGGGAAAGATGTTCATAATGATGGGTGCTCTCATTCCACAAAATATGGTCGGCTAATTAAATGTCACTCTGCAATTGCATAGACGACATTCGTATCTCGACCGGGGAGGGCGAAATAGGGCTTGAAGTCGGGATTTTTTATAGTAGTTTATGTGACTGCTACATAATGGAGGGCATCAATACTCGAGAGTGGGTTTATGTGACTGCTACATAATGGAGGGCATCAATACTCGAGAGTGGGTTTATGTGACTGCTACATAATGGAGGGCATCAATACTCGAGAGTGGGTTTATGTGACTGCTACATAATGGAGGGCATCAATACTCGAGAGTGGGATTATGTGACTGCTACATAATGGAGGGCATCAATACTCGAGAGTGGGTTTATGTGACTGCTACATAATGGAGGGCATCAATACTCGAGAGTGGGTTTATGTGACTGCTACATAATGGAGGGCATCAATACTCGAGAGTGGGTTTATGTGACTGCTACATAATGGAGGGCATCAATACTCGAGAGTGGGTTTATGTGACTGCTACATAATGAAAGGCATCAATACTCGAGAGTGGGTTTATGTGACTGCTACATAATGGAGGGCATCAATACTCGAGAGTGGGTTTATGTGACTGCTACATAATGGAGGGCATCAATACTCGAGAGTGGGTTTATGTGACTGCTACATAATGGAGGGCATCAATACTCGAGAGTGGGTTTATGTGACTGCTACATAATGGAGGGCATCAATACTCGAGAGTGGGTTTATGAAACGAGCCGAAGGCGAGTTTCATAATAATGTCACTCGAGAGTTTTAATGCCTAATTATGTACAGTTACATACACTAGTTTATCTATAGACATATCATAAGCTCTCTTTAATGTATCTTGATGTGTTCAGAAACCGCATGTTCGACCGCCATTGTGGCATTGATTATTGCTCTGCAGTTGTTTAGCTTGTTCAGTAGTACAAACTTCATAGACAACCTAGGTGCGGCACGCAGGTGGGCGTCGGCGTTCGAAATTTGAATGTCATAATTTGATAAATTTTGGTACATTATGGTCATAATGTATCGATATTCAGATAAGAAATTAGTTTTTAACAATAAGTTTATCAATATGCTGGTCGTAGCGTGTGGTTTTTGGACGCAGTAAAGAGGGTTTATGAAACGTGTGTAGATAAAAGTTTTAACCTGGCTAATTATTATTATCTGTACATTATATGACGACCTTTCTAACGGTGATGAAAACATCGTGAACAAGCCTTTAATATCTCAATAACGTGTGGTTGCAACTTATCTTCTGCCACCTTGTATGGACTATTTTCGCACTTGCTAGCATAAAACCAGTGAATAATGTGTTACCCAAAAGTTAGGGAGAAGATATCTTTACTGTCTCGTACTAAGTATAAAACTTCAGAAACGTTGCCTAGTCTCGTAGGTATTTGTATTTAATTTACTTATTTCGTATTGAGACGAGGTTGTAGCTAACCAAAAACTTGTTATCTTATAAAAGATGGAATTACCCATGCCATTCCCGTACTGAGTGAGACTAGTACGTAAAAGCAGGGCAGTTCAGTTTAGGTCCTCATATAAGAGCTGGTAGTAACCCACCTGGAGTCAGGCCTCCCTGCTATGTTCTGGTCCCTCCACATTGAGCGGGCATCAGCTCGTGTAGTATAAGGACTAAAAATAACCCCTGTATTTTTAACATTAGTGACAGATGACAGTTGTGCAGTACAACCAACTTAACGCCGAAGGGAAAACTTATATGAAATGCACTTTGGCCACATCCACAGATTCGCTTCTACTACCAACAAAACGGCCGCAACTACGGCTCCCTCAGCGTCGACCTGGTAGAGATAAGCTCGCGCGGCAACCTCACCACGGAGCTGTGGTTCAGTACCAAGGACAAGGGCGAACACTGGTTCAGGGCGGGGATATTTCTGCCCAATGTCACTAGACGGTGAGCCTATTCTTTATTGCACAGAAATCTTAATAGTAAGGTAACAAAACATTTTATGAGCAAAGGCGAGCTTATCTCTAAAGAGAGATTTCTACCAGAAAACCTAGGTAGGACAGGAAAAATTGTGCAACAGGAGGGTCCTAGTGCGCAATAAAACTGTACACATCTAATTGTTTACAACTAAAACATAATAATGTAATAAATGATATATACTAAATAAAATACAAAAGCAAAAAATTAAATATATATCAAACATATACTACTTATATATATACTATACATATATAATTATTATTATAACTATTTATATTATATAATATTTATATTATATTATATATAACTATTTATATTTTTACTTCCTTTACTATTTTTTAGGGTTCCGTACCTCAAAAGGTAAAAAAGGATCCCTTATAGGATCACTCGCGTGTACGTCCGTCCGTCTGTCACAGGCACTTTTACCATTTTCCCCCCTTATCACAATAAAATTATTAAAAAATACAGATTACAGAAGTTAAACCAAAGATTACAGGAAAACCTACCCTGATTTTGTAAGTTTGTATGTGGTTTTCAGATAAATAAAAAACCTTTGCAATTTTGGGTAGGTTTTCCTGTAATCTTTGGTTTAAGTTCTATAATCTGTATTTTTTTATAATATTACTCTATAGTTTCAGAGATAAGGGTTGGAAATGGTCCAGAGATTGGTTAAGTAACCAATATACTTTGTAAACAACATTTTGCTATGTAAAATACAAACTATTCACTCCACACCGTCCGTAACATTGTACGGTGGTGCGGAACCCTTCGTGCGCGAGTCCGACTCGCATTTAACCGCTTTTTTTTTATACCCGCGGCGTGGATTGAAACTTGGGACTTGAGAAGTGGTACATGATACTTAGGACTTGATACTTGGGACTCATTTAGTGAAACGGTCGCTCAGTTAGTATCTCGGTAGATATAGATGTTGTGCAGCAACATCACCAGTCACCATGGAGCTGTGAATCAGCACAAAGGACAATGGGCGACCAAAGTTAAAGTCAAAGTCAAAGTACTTTATTACTGTAGATATTTACGTATACTTAGCAAACGTCATTTTTTGCCTCTTCTCTACATTGGACCACTGTGGGAGAAGGAGGGCGTAGAAACTCCTATAGATTGATTTTAGATCTCTTTTAAAAATAGGTTGTGCTTAACTAATACAAATATGAAAAAATTTATTGTTATGATTAATAAGCAGGAATAAATAATTACAAAACTATTGACAGCAAGGTCTGTGTTGAGCCAGATTAACCCCATACAGTCCTGTCATTTAAGTAATCTTGAACATTGTAATATCCCTTTTTCGACAAAGTCGCTTTAACATGCTTTTTAAATTGCTCAAATGGCAATTTCAAAATCTCCAGAGGTATCCTATTGTAGTAGAGAATGCATTGACCCTTGTAAGAATTGCTAACCTTCGCGAGTCTAAAACGGGGCGCACATAGTCTGTGATTATTTCTTAGGTTAACATTACAGCTATCGTTAAGTTTGGAAAATGTTGTAAGGTTCTTGCGTACATACATTATATTTTCGAAAAAAATTGACTAGCTACTGTTAGTATGTCAATTTCTTTAAAAAGCTCTCTTAAGGAGTCTGTTCGTTTTAAATTATAAATCGCTCGAATAGCTCTATTCTGTAAAATAAAAATAGTTTGAATATCCGCTGCGTTCCCCCACAACAAGATACCATAGGACATCACACTATGAAAGTAACTAAAATATACTAGCCTAGATGTAGCCACATCCGTGCTTTGTCTGATGTTCCTAACAGCGTAAGCCGCAGAACTTAATTTACCAGCCAATTTATCTATGTGGGGTCCCCACTGCAATTTGCTATCAATGGTTATTCCAAGAAACTTCGTTCAAAGAAACTTCGACCACTGGTTCAGATTGGAGATATTCCTGCCCAATGTCACAAGACGGTGAAGACACATTATTCACCAGTCAGCAGGGCTCGAAATTATCAAGATAATTACACCTTATCAGTATCATGATAACTGTCGGATAATTATCTAATGTGTTTCTTGATAATTATCGGATAATTATCATCAGTGTACGACATTATTGGTAATAATTTTTTATTACTTTATTATTTTCTTCTAGCCTAGTATTTGTTCAGCATGTGGGATGGTAAGGTGTAATTTCGCGAATTCAATAGGACGTTTGACTGGATAGTGGGGAATCCCCTCGCCAAGTTGAAACTTCGGCGTTCGGATGCTCGTGCGGAAATAAACCTTCGGATTCAGTTCACATTCACGAGCGCATTTTTTGTTCTTATCATTTTAAATTTATCCAACTGTTATTAACACTATAATTATCACGGTAATTATCATAATAATTATCCTTTCACTTCAGTCAGTTCTATTATAATTACATCATTGCCCCGGAACTGTATTTGATCTGAGGGACTTAGGACTTGGCCCACCCAGCTCATCTAAACTACCTCCTGGTTTGATCTTTGCAAGGGAGGTTAAAAAACAACAGAGTACTCCATGTTTAAATATTTTAATGTGACGTCCCTGTTTCTAGTTCCGACGAAACAGGATTACATGGTACCTATGGGGCTAGAAGGCATGCTTGTGCTTCTATATAAATGTTCATGTTCTTTCCAGATACTACCTTCAATTCAAGACCCGCATGGGCATGCGCATCTACTCCGACTCGGCCATCGACGACTTCTCCTTAGCACCGGAGTGTTTCGGAATCAATGTAGATCCCAAGGAGCTGGGTGACTATAACTACTACTCTCCTGAGGTGGATACGGTGGCCGTGTCACATCCAGCGTTTGAGCATCAGACTTGTAAGTATAGATCATACATATCTCATGTCTATTTCCCTCAAAATAGTGTAAATACATATACATATATTCGATGTTTACGTCGATTTGTCCAATTCTTTCCTCTTCAGTGTTGATAAAATTTGAATTAGCCGTTCGTTCTGATTCGTGATTCGTCCGTTGTCTGAAAGTACGCTCGCCTGCCACGTGGAGATGCGGGTGCAATACCCGTTCCTGGCTTTGCGCCAATGTAATTAAGAACATTTATAAGTACATTATACACACGTTGATGGAAAACATCGTGAGGTTCCTACACCAAACCTACAAATCTCCATTGCAGCGACTAGGGTCAGCCCCCTTTCATGCAACATAATAATAAATAACTGGCTAACGTGGGTGCCACTGTGCATCTGCCACCCCGTACGGGAAATAGCGGGAAAATATGTTTGTTGATTTTTGTTTAATTCTATTTATCTTGGTGAACAACACACAACAAGAAAACCAGACACATCAAGGTTTCTTGGCGTGTAAACTAACCGTCACCTCTCTCTCTCGCCGACGTATGCATCTTTCTTGTACTGATACGCCAGAACCCCCTCCAGGTGGCATTCAGACGCCAACAAAATTTGCGTCAGCTAAACTATCATTGTATTTCAGTCTACCGCTTCACGCCCTGCGGTGCCATAGGCCGCTACGGTCCAAATCAGACGATGTGCGACGCGGCATACAATAACACGCCCGTGTCAGTGACGGTGATACAAGAAGGACCATACCAGGGCATCCAGAGTTGGGAGGTGCCCCACGAGGGGTATTATACGTAAGTATCGTGATTTCAGATTTACTTAGATAGGCATAAGTGGGGTGGTAAATTAGCGATAGCTGTATTGTTAACCTAAGAAATGATCACAGACTAGTTGCGCCCCGGTTTAAACTCGCGAAGGTTAGCAATTCTTTCAAGGGTCAGTCCATTTTCTACTACAACAAGATACCTCTGGAGATTTTTAAATTGACATTTGAGCCATTTGAATACCATGTAAAAGCAACTTTGTCAATAAAGGGATATTACAATGTTCGAGATTATTTCAATGACGGGACAGGATAGGGTTAATCTAACTCAACACAGAACTTGCTGTTAATAATTTTGTTTTTATTTATTCCTGCTTAATTAATATGATAAGAATTATATTACTTAAACACAACTCAAACTCAAACTCAAACTCAAAAGTACTTTATTACTGTAGATATTTACATATACTTAGCAAACGTCATTTTTTGCCTCTTCTCTACATTGGACCACTGTGGGAGAAGAAGGGCGTAGAAACTCCCACAGACAACTAATTTTTAAAAGAGATCTAAAAATCAATCTGCGGGAGTTTCTTCGCCCTTCTTCTCCCACAGTGGTCCAATGTACAGAAGAGGCAAAAAATGGCGATTGCTAAGTATATGTAAATATCTACAGTAATAAAGATTTGATTGATTGATTGATTGATTTAATTCAACTTTAAAAAAATAATATTTGCCTCAAATACATTATTCTAAAATATTGGATCTAGTAGCAATAGAAGTTATCCTAAAACACAGGAAGGCGTTGTTAAGATGAGGCACAACACCCAGCAGTGGGTGAATATGATGAAAAACTGTACAATTCCGAACGAATAGCTTGAGCTTCTAGATACTTCGTGTTTTGTCGACAGAAAGCGCTTAGCGCTATTTATAAAATTAACAAGTCGCAGCTACAAATTCTGTTTCGATGACGATTTCCAATGTATTCTTATGTTTGTCTTATTAGCATAACTTTAATTAATGTCATGATTGTTCTCCCGCACAGTATCCTCGCCGTCGGAGCGTCCGGTGGCCTGGGCTCGGCCTGGTCGGGCGTGTCTCACGCGGCGACGGTGCGGACCCTGTTTGAGCTGCATAAGGGAGAGACCATCTATATGCTGGTCGGTCAACAAGGGCGCAACGCTTGCAAGAAGGTAAACGTAAGCTTAGCAATAAGTACAAATCGCACGATTATATTTTACTCTCATGGATCTGTCTTCAGGATGCCAACAAATTGATATCAATCGATAAAACACTAAGAAAATTAAATGTATCATCTTTAACGTAAAATGTTTGTGTTGTGCATGCCGATTAAACTGACAAAAGCACCTGTTATCTTTCTGATATCGTGGAATTGCCGTAGATCAAAGACAGGCGTACATTTGTTCGAAATATACATGGATAACATGTTCATATTTTTTCAGACACTATCATCACAAGAGAGCCAAGCCTGCACCAGGCTCAATAAGGAGAAGTCGCAGATACAATACACGAGTAAGACGCATGAAGTACGCAATACGCACGTGCAAGATGGTGGTGGTGGCGGCGGCGGTGGCACTTACGTGTTCGTTGTGAGTATAAAGTCTTCTAGACTTTTAAATTTTAACAAGGATTATTTAGTCTGCTTTCAAACGGCATCTTTGACAAAAGTGATTAGTTGAGAATGTTGAATGTCAGATTAGCGGATTCTCCCTAAGCCAGAATCCGCTCATCTGACATTAAATATATCTTAAATATATATATCTATATCTTAAATATATAAATAATGTCAGTTAAATGTCGATGAACATTTTCTTCACTCAGGTTCTGACATCACTTTTATCGAATCCCACTAATGGATCAATTTACATAAACGTTTTCAGCAGCTTTGAGCTGGTACGGTAAACGGTTGGTACGGAACCCTAAATATGCGATGTTCGACACGCACTTGGCCGGATTTAAATGTTTTTTTCTTCTATCAACCATTTCATGTCAGTATCACTCAGGTCCACTTTTCCGCTTTTCCTAACTTAAACCTGCGAAGTAACTACTAATACCTGATACTCTTACCCAGATGGACAAGGAAGGCACCCTCCACGCGCTAGCGGTGGCAGGCGGTGGCGGCGGCGTGTCAGTGGGCGTGTTCCGCGAGGACGGCTCGCAGCACGCGCGACTGCACGGCAACGCGAGCGAGAGGGAGCACAATACCTACGCGAGGGCCGGCGACATAGCTGGTGCGCTCATAATTGATAACAATTGTTTTCTTTAGCTAAATTTGGAATCTGCCATTAGTTAGGGGTTAGGAAGACAAGGGGTTAGGAAGTCTCATATATCCAAAGTTCAACAGTGTGTCCTCATATTCACAAATAGTCACGTTACCTAAGTGTTCTTAGTCCTAAAGTGTCATATTCACAAATAGTCACGTTACCTAAGTGTTCTTAGTCCTAAAGTGTCATATTCACAAATAGTCACGTTACCTAAGTGTTCTTAGTCCTAAAGTGTCATATTCACAAATAGTCACGTTACCTAAGTGTTCTTAGTCCTAAAGTGTCATATTCACAAAGAGCCTTTATCACAAACTGACATTTACCTAAGTCTTTTTTTCGTTAACTATCATATTCCCAAAGAATCTTGTTACCAAAGAGTATTTTTCCCAGGGTGGCATATTCCCAACGTATCTTATTTTCAAAGTTCAACAGTATCTCTTCATATTCCTCAATAGTCCCGTATTCTTAACTACTCAAAAACCGAGGGTAGTTGGGATGGATCGCGATTTTAAACTCTATGCCCTGGTAATAAAATTTAAAACCTATAACGGAGAAGTGGGGTTAGCTAACGCCGGTGGTAACTGAGGGGTAACTTGTTCTGGTTCCCAAAGTGTCATATTCACAAAGAGTCTTTGCCACAAAGTGTCCCTCTTTATTTCCACACTGACCTTTTGCCGAAGTGTTTTTTTAGTAAACTACCATATTTCCAAAGAATATTGTGATCCCAAAGTGTCTTTTTCGCAGAGTGTATGCCACTCTGGAAAAAAGACACAACACTTCCCAATAATCTTATTCTCAAAGTTCCGCAGAGTCCCTTCATAATCCCAAATAGTTCATTTCCCTAGGTGTTTTGGTTTCCGAAATGTCATATATACAAATAGTCCTTGTCACAAAATGTCCCTCTTTAATCACAAACGGCCTTTTCCCAATATCTCTTTCCCCTTGACTATTATAATCTCAAAGTAAGCCTAGAATACAAAATAGAGTTCTGAGAGTATTGATTGATTGCATGGGTCAGGTCCGGGCGGTGGCTGGCTGGCGGTGGGCGGTGCGCTGGCGGCGGCGGGCGCGGGGCGCGCACTCCGGGCGGGCGGCGCGGGTGGTGCGGCGTGCTGGGGTGGTGCCGACGGGGGCTTCGGGGGCGGTGGCGGCGGCTGCACCCGGGGCGGCGGGGGCGGGGGCTGGCGAGGTAAGTGGTTCCCGTTCAATGTAAGACCACCGATAATACGGTATTTGCTTGCTAGTCAATATAAATACTTTTTAGGAACTGTCAAAACGGTAGTTTTGTTCACGAATTCTATGACACACTAGTATGTGACGTCATAATCAAATGCTGTCTTTTTAACACAAAATTGAGTATAAATTACAACTGCTGGAAATATGTAATTCTGATATTGTCAAACGTTTTTGTTGAAATAGGTTCAGCTTGAGACACGTTTCTAGATTTATTGGTCTTACAACTTATACCATTGACAGTTACTGACTCTCAGACATTAAGCTACTAGTAGGCTTTCAAACCTACAAAACAAGCTCCCGTGTGCTCCTTGATGATGCAAATCTGAAAGTAGTCTCAATAGAAGAACATAATTTCGATGTTGGCACTCTTGAAAATGTTGCGACTGATTATTGCCAGAAATAAGAAAACATTTCGATTTTTGCTGGCAACACTCAAATGCAATATTTTTAAGAGTGCCACCATCGAAATCGTATTTCTCCAAGGTCAAACGAAGGAAGTGAGACTATTTTCACACTTGCATCATCAAGAAGCCCACGGATGTCCAGTTGAAAACCTATTTACGGGGTTATTCAAACCTTGCAGCTATTAACTAAGAAAACGCTGAATTTTCAATGTATCGGGTACTGCAGCAATCACACAACATCTCTACTCTCTCGACGAGAGATGTTATGTTCTGTAAAAAATGAAATGAAATGACATGTAAAAGTGCCCTTGTGGCCTATTTACAGAATAAACGTTTTGAGTTTTGAGACTCTTCATAAACATGTAATCTTTGAATTAAAAAAACTTGCATTCATTCACTAATTTATTCGCTTAGGTGGTGGTACAAACATGGGCCTGCATGGTGGTGGTGGCTACTCGCACATATCTCCGCGTGCAGTGAGTGAGATGAGCGCTGTGTCGCTGTCTCCTCACATGGGACCGGGAGAGGTGCTGATCATACCTGCTATACATGTGAGTTGTTGTTCTATTTATTTAATAGTTGCACCCCGCAGTATTGATGACGTAGAACACGGTTTTCCATTAACCGACTGAATTTTGTACAAACTTTAAATTAAACCCATTTAACCCCTAGAGAATTTTGAATAATTATACTTAAATAATTTCATTACTTTTGTCTGTGCGTAGATGACTTAATTAAGTTAAGTTAGTCTGTTCTGTTCATGGATTTGTCTGCAAACGTCTCTCAAGGTTAGAATTATCGCATGTCTCAAAAACATAAACATTTATATACAGGCTCATACAATTCTTCTGGCCCCACACTAGGATACCCTGTGCACGACCGAACTAGAAACGGCGACGTCGTCGTCACTAAACATCCAAGACCTGGGATTTTTTTTTCTCTTGTCATAAGCAAACGTCTAAAATGAATTCTTGTAAATGTTGTATTTCGCTTTATTCATTCGGCCCGCTATGTCTGATTCATCTTACGTTGGTTCCAGGCGTGCGACTGCGCATATCGCTGCGTTGCCCTGAACGAGTACCGCAGTGCAGTCAAGTGCTACTGCCCCATACAGTGGAGGACCGACACCAACGGGACGAGGTGTATACGTAAGTGTTATGGGGCTTTACTCTCCTTCCACCAACATGTACTTCAAACATCAATTTCAAAGGTTTCAGGATTGATTAGATAGAGAAATCAGAGGCTGTTCACTTGTTCCCCATTATAATAATCTCTATCATCTTCATACTTATCGTCCTTGACAAAAATGTCGATCTAGTCTTTTAAGGATACTTAGGAATTATGACTTTTCTGACAACTCAATTATCAAAGCAGCTCGCTAGATGGCGTTGAAGAACTTGTGGTGTCTACCACACAGTATGATATTATTGTGGTCTATGACCTGAGTATCTGCTATTTGGAAGCTTTTATCTTTAATCAACTGTCAGAAATGTCCTGATAAACGTCAAAATATTCAGAAAACACACGTTGAATTCTTGATTTCCTATTTTCAGTGGAGGATGGCACATGGTGGCTTTCAAATTCGTGGGTGGTATTCTTTGGGCTCGGCGGGACTGTGGTACTGTCTGTGGCGATGCTGCTCATATGCCTGCATCTGTGTAAGTAGCTCTCACCTTCATCGTTATAGTGACACAGTAAATAAAGTAATTAATGTATTTGTCGCCGCCATATCAATTAGACCGGCCGATCGAGATGATTTCTTTCAGAGTCAATTTAGCAGAAAAACGGATTTCGTGTGAAACCCGTATGCTAGGTTCTATCTTGGATGTGCAAACAGCGGAGATTAGGTTAGTTGGCTGAAACACATATCTTATAAATAGAGATGTGCCTAGGCAGATATCGATCGGCCGGTACGAACGATATGACGGCAACATATCATCAAATTAGGGAATCTTCATTGACCTATCCCGAGCCACGGTGAGCATATCGAGTTGAATCAATCACTTTCTTTACTTTGCCTCTTTCTGGATACTGTAATAACTCTATTCCATAGATAGTGCATATGTACAATATAACAATTGCATTAACTCAGACATCAACTTACTTGGCTTTCCACTTCAGACAACACGTTCCAACGCAAGAAAGAGGAAGAGTCCCGCCGTAAACGCCTCCTAGAACAAGAGGTACAACTGCATCGCTTACGGAACCCGCCAGGTGGCTGCGAGGGGGGACTCACCGCCTTCAACCCGCACTACGGGAGCGAAGGCTTCCTACCGCAAGGCATTGATGTGCGCCAACTACCTCAAGTCACGAGGGAGAGCTTGAAACTGCTCAAGTGAGTATTGACGCCAGCTGGTTTTGTAAAGGCATGGGATGTTGCTGCATAGGTCTGTGCAGGCACTTTAACTTAAATGCCAGGCTAAGGTGGGCATAGATGTTCTAAATGTCCTGTCCTATAACCATTCTCTGACTATTACATATTATGAGAGTGATATGTAGAAAAAGATAGAAGGTGGAATTGAAATCCCACCACAAACGACTCCGAGAGTAAGTTTTGTTTCGAGAACGCCTGTCGGGATATTGAAAGCAAAATTATTGTGCCGAGTTTTTGCTTAATAGTTTTCTGCAGGCGCTTTAACTACGCACCACCACACACAGTTGGAAATTCCTCTCACATAATAATGTACATAATTATCTTTCCAGAGCGCTCGGGCAAGGCGCTTTCGGCGAGGTCTACCAAGGCCTGTACCGGCACCGCTTGGGCGATAGTGTCGAGATGCCGGTCGCAGTGAAGACATTACCAGAACTTTCTACTGGCCAGGTGACTTGCTGGCTGGGGTCATTGTAGTTCAAAAATGGATAAACCGATTATAATTTAATTTTAGGGTTCCATACCTTAAATACAAAAAGGAACCCTTTTAGGTTCACTTCGTTGTCCGACTGTCCGTCTGTCTGTCTGTCAAGACTTTTTTCCCAGGAACGCGTGGAGTATCAAGTTCAAATTCTAATGAAAACCTCAGGGGTATTTACCGTTGACCTATAATTATGGAATTTGACACGAAGCAAGGTATTATAGCACAAGTAAGGGAAAACATCCGAAAACTACAAATTAATAACACTTGATGCGCGAATCCAACCCGCACATCCCCTTTGTTTTTAATTTAATTTATTACTGAAACTCAATATAATTTCTTTGAAATTGGATTTTATTTTGTAAAACTTTTTATAAGACACTGTTTAGTATTCTAAGTTATCAGCGGAGAAAATCTCACCCAACGGTTTATTATTTTCAGGCGGAATCGGACTTCCTTATGGAAGCGGCGATTATGGCCAAGTTCAACCATCCGAACGTGGTTCATCTGATAGGCGTCTGCTTCGACAGACATCCAAGGTAAAAAGCACAGTCTGCGCGAATTATGGCTGACTTTGAGGCCCCAGTACACGTTAGCCCATGAAATTGGGCCGACGCCTTGGCCGAACGTGTACGGGCGCGATTTGTTTACAAATCGCATACAAATCGTTACGTTAATCGCTGACGTTAGGCCAACGTGTACAGGTCGGCCTTTAGCTTGTGGCCATTATGAATTAATAAATGAATGAATGGATGAATACATGCCCGAATAAATGATTGAATTCAGTCATGAATGTATAATTTTTATATACAGGGTGATTACGGGGTCGTGGGGCAAGAAAGAAGCATTTAACTTTCTTTCTCCTAAGGATCACGATAGGTTAGGACTAACAGTACACCAGCGACTTATTTTAGTCAGCAAAAAAAAACTGCGATAATTCGAGATCATGGTCACCCTACTATTTCCCAAGAAAACTTATGTCAAGTGCATGGACTTTCAGAGAGTTTGTTTTCTAAAAAGGTGTAATATTAAAAGTAGGGTGACCACGCATTTTGAGTCAATAATAATTTTTAAATAAAAATAAGTAAATAACGAATCATCTTTGTTTCAATTAAAATAAATACAGGTAGAATCGCAATCATTTACTGAGTCAGAAAAAATGGTTGGGATCGCGACCCCGAAATCACCCTGTATACTTATTGTTACAAATAAATAAATACAGCACATATAATTTAAAAGAAAGTTTAACAAATATTATTTCTTAGCTTATGCCATTTACGGACTTTCATTGAGGGATATTATAAAACGAACGAAAAATCAAAATTGGACTACTCTGTAAAAAAAATTGCGTGGTCATACATAAAAATAAATAAATATACTCGTCGACTTGAGAACCTCCTCCGCTCATGACCACGCCATACATAAAAATAAATAAATATACTCGTCGACTTGAGAACCTCCTCCGCTTTTTCATCGGTTAAAAAACTAATTGAGCAAATCACCGTGAACAATGGAATTTCCTGAAATGAGCGATAAAATAATGAATTGCGTGACAAAATTATCGATTTGCGCGACTAAATTACAGAATGGTTTAGCCACCGCTTATTGACTAAATAAAGACTGGCTGGGTGAAGTGGGTCAGGGTAGGTATAGGATAAAGGAGGAGAGCGAATGTTAGTACCCCTGAGATTAATTTATACCCAAGTTTGCAACGTTGACAACCCTGTTCTACTCCCGTGGTGCTCGAAAAACTGCGTAATTTTGGCACTAACTGGCAAAATCCCCTTTTGGGGCAAATTACGATAAAAACTACTGAACTGACGTCTCATACCTATAAACTACCTACCTGCCAAATTTCAGCTTCATATGCCAATACAAAGTTCACCCCCCCAAACAAACTACTTGCATAGTCGACGCTCATACCTATGACCCACCTAGCTGCAACATTTCAGTTTCACAAGTCAAGTAGTATTAGATTTCCCTGCAAACTGGAACCCCCACTTCCCGCCATTAGGGGATGAATTTCGCCAATTCATTTACGCTTTATAAGAAACCATTGTAAAAAGTTTCCCGTCTCTAGGACCAGCGTTTTAGACTGTGCATTGAAATACGACAGTCAGTCAGTGAGTCAGCCAGGATAAAATTTTATAAGTTATCCAGAAAAAATCCTTCACTTGTGGATAAATGCAGGTTGGGATGATTATATTCCTACATGTCATCAGTGGATGTGTCTTCCTGTCTCTGCCCTTGCCTCGTGCCGATACACGCGTGCCGATATTTGTGAAATCAGGTGCAACAGCAAAAGTCAACCTTGCCCGCCTCCCCCCTACCTTAGGGCTGCAATATGACATTCGTGGAGGACTTATCTCCAAGTGCAAATCATGCCCGTCGCAATAAGCGCAGGGCCCGCCCCTCAGACCCTGCTCAGAATGGTGGCTTGCCAATGAAAGAAAGGATGCAAGGCTCGTACACTTGCATAAAGTCATTGCTTAAGTGCGCTATCGTATGGTCCTTTTCCAAATGACCTCACCGATATATTTTTGAATTTTGGGAAAAATTGCTCATCATTGACTTGTTGTAACTCCGCAAACAATGGACTGGACTCTGGAGCTCTGGTTGGACTGAATTTGTAGCAATTTATGTTTACTTTACAAAGGTAGAGTAAATATATCCTAACAACAATTATCCCTTTGATCGACAAGGGCCACGTGTCCCAAATTTATAAACTTGAAAATATTCGATGTTTAAGAAACATCGAACATCGCAAAGCTTGCATTGAACTTTTTTCTGGAAAATCAATCAGGAGGTCAAATCTAACGATAAAAATAATATTAAAAAATGAAAAATAAATAAAATAATAAAACTGACAAAAATGTCTATGAAAATTTTCTGTTCAGGTGGGCCGGTGACTTAATACATATTTTTTTTGTTATTTATTTTTATATTTTTTATTGTTATACTTGAACTTATGATCGATTTTCTAGAAAAAGCATGCCACTGATATTTTTATAAACTGTACTATTTTAACAATGTTAACGTTCAAATCCAATAAAACATTTTGATCGTTTCGTCAAACGATTTAGGTCCAAGTAGTTTAAGGACATTTAGATACAGGACGGATACGTTAGGAAGGTGGAAACTGACTTATTTATTTACTTTAGCCCTTCAGTATTGACAGAATCTGCATTGAATGTATGAATGAATGAATAAATGAATGAATTAATAAATAAATGATTCAATAAATGACTAAACAAGACACTCTATCTCATTTAAATCCTATTCCTATCCTAGTATCCTAGTATATCGCAGGCAAAGCGCATTCTAACATTTCTATCTACCACCAAGGTTCATAGTCCTGGAGCTCCTAGCGGGTGGAGACCTCAAGAACTTCCTCCGCGAGAGCAGGCCCCGCCCCGAACGTGCCAGCGCGCTCACTATGAAGGATCTACTGTTGTGTGGACTAGACGTGTGCAAGGGATGTCGGTACTTGGAAGCGAAGAGGTTCATACACAGGTACGACACTTATTCATAAATGTGTATAGTAAAGCTTTTTATTTTTACAGCTTCTGAATGATTAATTGTTAGGGTTCCGTACCCGAAGGGTGCCAAACGGGACCCTATTACTAAGCCTCCACTGTCCGCCTGGCCGTCCGTCCGTCCGTCCGTCTGTCACAAGGCTGTATCTAATGAACCGTGATACTGTCAACAGATGATATTTTCACAGATGATGTATTTCTGTTGCCGCTATAACAAATACTAAAAAACAGAATAAAATAAATATTTAAGGGAGCTCCCATACAACATTTTTTTCAATAGCACATACAAACTAATGAATGCACCTGGCAACGTACATGGAGTGTGAAAGTCGCCGCACCAATAAATTTGCAAACATTATTTTACTATATAAAATCCAAACTAATCACTCCACACCATCCCTACCATTGAACGGTGGTACGGAACCATTCATGCGCGAGTTAGACTCGCACATGTCCACTGCTGGGCAAGCGCCTCTTTACCCCTCTTCCACTCTATCCGATCCTGAGCGGTCTTCCTCCAGTCCTTATCTCCCCAACTCATCACTCCATATCTCTTCCTGGGTCGGCCAAGCGTTCTCTTTGCGTTTTCCGGGAGCCACACTGTGGTTCTGCTGGCCCAACGATTCGGCAGCGTTAGAGCAACGTTGTTGGCCCAGGACACTGATTCAAACGTTTGACTGTTCCAGCGCCCGTAATAATATGCTACTATTTTGTACAAAACCGATTAGATATTTGGGAATTACATATTCCTTATTTCGGCGTTATGGAGGATGTTTTAATGTCTCTGTTCCGGTGTTCGATACAGGCTTGTAATACAGGTTGAGTAAGGTTTAATATATAAGTCACCGGAAAATAATACGATCCGCAAGTTTATAAATTTCCTATTTTTTTTTCCGCAAGTTTATAAATATACTAACCTAACCTAACCTAACATAACCTAACCTAACCTAGCCTAATATAATCTAGAAGGAAGTTTATAAATTTCCTAGGAAATTTATAAACTTGCGGATCGTATTATTTTCCGGTGACATATACACATGCAGAATGTTTCATTGGTAGACTTTAGAACCAGGCCATAAGGTTGAAAATTTGGTAGGCACATAGTATAAAAGGTTCATAGGCTCAATATATTGGGTGCTTTCCTATGAAATTAGCGAGATTTTCTTACAGATTCCGGAGTTCATAATTCATGTCATTCAATAGGTATTTCCATTATTATTTTTTTGTTTAAAAGTTCGTTTCAAAGTTTTACATCTAAATATTTATTTATTTTTAATTTTCAGTTTGATAACTAAAATTTAACCTTCAAAATTAGTTCGTCCTAAATGTCATCAATTTTCGACACATTCCAAAAACAAGTAAATTTGCGATAAGCTAGGTAAACTTTGTCTCATTATACACACAAAGTTTTAATAAATTGAAATACAAACATGTTTTCACTGAAAATTGAGTTTTCTTCAAATTCTCCATAAAAACCGCTGATTTCATAGGTAAGCACCTAATAATTCATATCTCGAAATCTGTATCGACTGTCAGATCCTGTATCACTCAAAAAGAGTACAGAATTGTTGACAAACATGGCTTCATCTGCAACTTTGCCACACTTAATGGGAAAGGGTGTGAATAAAATTGTTGTTTGTTTTGTTTATCCATTCTTATCTCCTCACAGGGACATAGCAGCCCGGAACTGCCTTCTAACATCACGCGGCCCCGGCAGAGTGGTGAAGATTGCCGACTTCGGTATGGCGCGCGACATCTACCGGGCTGACTACTATAAGAAGGGGGGTAAAGCCATGCTGCCGATCAAGTGGATGCCGCCGGAGGCGTACATCGATGGCGTGTTCACGATAAAGACCGATGTTTGGTGAGTTAATGGTTGCAACGTTCATAAAAAATCATGAGTAACAAAGTGTAATCAAAATTTAGTGCCTACCAAAATTGTTCCAGCAATACACAGGTTATAATAATACGCCTTACGGCGTAAGTCGTCTGAGCTATGAACTTCATATAGACTTTTAAGTTTGACACCTTGCACCAGCTTCATCTGTCAAATTGGTATCACGCAAGTAGCATCAAGGGCGTACCCAGGATTTCAGCTAGGGGGGGGCAGCTCATACCTGTTTCGAAAAGATGGTACGTTTTTAATTCCCACTTGCCAGGAAAATTGACGTTTATTTTACAGGTAGGGGCAGCAGCCCCTCCCTGTCCCTACCTGGGTACGCCCATGAGTAGCATCATAATAGAGGCCAAACCCAAGCTCATTGAATGAAGCCTAGAAGCCTTCGGTGATACCCCGCAATCGATGAAATTGTATGAGCATGAGATGAACCATAGACACACGCTATGAACTTCAGAGAGTTACGCCATAAGGCTGCTGATCAAATTGTAATGTTATATTTAGAAACACGCTATTGCTATTTTTATCTACACACGTATCATAAACCCTCTTTACTGCGTCCAAAAACCACATGTTACGACCAGCATAATGATAAACTTCTTGGTAACTTAAAAAAAAGTTTTTTAACTCATTTCTTATCTGAATATTGATACATTATGGCCATAATGTACCAAAATTTGTCAAATTATGGCATTCCATACAAGTGTTTCTAAATATCTACAGTAATAAAGAATTTGTTAATTGATTTGGTTTCATTTTCTCATACAATTCAGTAATTTTGTCTATCAAAAACTGTACTTACGGTAACATGTTGAAGTACCGTTTACCCACAACTATTTCCCGGTTTCTATTCACCTCATTTATGATTGCCCATGCGTTCGTTATATTTGGTGTATAAAAAGGTCAATATTTGTTGGCTACAGGTCATTCGGGGTGCTGCTCTGGGAGATTTTCTCTCTGGGCGTCATGCCGTACACAGGGTGCGCCAACAGGGAAGTCATGGAGATGGTGTCTGGAGGGGGGCGGCTGGAGAAGCCACATGGTGAGTGCTGTATCTGTAGTAGGGGGTGTAACTGAACTTACAAGTAACAACGTCCTAAAATATGACTTTAATGATATTATAGGGCTTTGTTAGGAACATCGTTCTGCAAAACTTTAACTATGAAATCAACTTGCACAGAATGACTTTAAAATTTAAGTAGGTACCTTTCTGTTACAGCCTGTAGAATAATTTTAAACATGTTACATTGTAGAATTCGCCTGGTAAGTGTTTTTGAAAAACTGTTTCTTATTGCCCCTTACGCGTATTTGTTACTATTTCAATCATATAACAAGTGGATTTATCATAAAAACAAATCACCCGACTGCATTTTCAATGTTTCAGTTTCGTTTTTATTTATGAAACCCTTTATTTTGATACCCCATTCGATAGGTTTTAAAAAATATACATAAAACATATACTATGTCGCAGGAAATCAGATATTTTATTTTTTGGTATACCCAGTCTCACCCTCACCATTGAGACGAATCTAAGGACACCTCTCAAGCTAAAATCCATCAAGCCGTTGAGGCTACAGAGTGTGCCAAAGGAATATACATACATACAAACGTACACTCGAAAAACATAAGCCTTCTTCTGGCGCAGTCGGGTAAAAAAAGGTTTATTTCGAAAAAAAAAATAATACAATTAATAAATAAAGATCTCCGTGGTCTAATGGGTTTCACGCTTGCTTCTCACATACTAGATGCATATTCGGAACTGGCCAACTACCAATGAGATAATTAATTTATCTTGAGTACATTAACGGACAGCTACTATCGCTGCGTGGTTATGGTCGTGAAACCCCTCCAACAACCCGCACTGAGAAATCGTGGTGGAGTATGGCTTACTCTTACTCGTATCCGGGTACAGGCCTGTGCCCCTCGGTGGTGACATTAATGGGCTACATTTACTATTAATATACGCCGAAAACGCTCAGAGTGTCATGGCGTCAACGATTAACGAAACTCGTTGCCTAAACATGAACACTTACTAATATAATCTATGGTTCATGCCAAGCTGACGTAATTTCAGCTCGGATGGTGTTCAACCTTGTTAAAGTAATTGTTATCTGGGTCTCTCTCAAATTAATTGTATCGTTACGCACTTGTAAATTTATGTTACGCATATGTTTTGTTACGCTCATGTACAAAACGTAACGTGCATGTTAACATAAAGGTAGTGTTCACAATAACATATAAAAATAAGTGCCATCAGAGTCGGTCTCGTAGTAAAATTAAGCTCTTTTTCAGAATAACAACATTCATAAATAGACAACATATCAAGTTATTAAGCTCTTTTTAAGATTAACAACATTTACACATACATAACACATCTAGTTATTAAGCTCATTTTCAGATTATTAACAAAATTCATACTTACATAACGCATCTAGTTATTAAGCTCTTTTCAGGATAATAACATTCATACATACATAACACATCTAGTTATTAAGCTCTTTTTCAGATTACCAACATTCATAGATACCATTATAAAGGCAGACTGTTTTAAAATATTTCTGAACTAACATACAAACAGACAGACAAGAAAGCAAATTAATAATAAAACCGTGCTAATAAAAATAGGAACGAAGGTCTAAGTTAATTTGACTGTATCTAAATAATCTAAGAAAAGACTTTACTAATGAATTGAACTAGTGAACATATTTGACAAAGATTCAATATTAACATATTGAAAAAAAACTCTTAGTTAGTAGTACAGTCAACGAAACTATAATTCTTTATTGAAAATGAAAATCAGATCAGAATACAGAATATAGAATAGACTGCCAAAATCATAACTCTCCTTTTGCTTCGATGTAGTCGGGAAAAATTACGATTATCGACATACACGTAACAATATGCACGTAACAAGAGGTAAATATACCCTGTGAATACACCTTTACTCACTCGTTACGTGCATGTTTGTTACGTGCATGTAAAATAACATACAAATTCGCATGTGGAGCTCAAACGAGTAGCTTGATTTAAAATGCATTTGCACAATTTTATAGATATTACTAATTACTATTGCAAAAACGTATGCATTTGTATAAAATAACACAAATAAATTACTTTTTTTCAGTAAATCGATGCGTGCTTGTTAATTGAAAATTGCTTAGCGAAAACTTCACTCTGCGACCATTTTTTTCGAGACTGTTTTCAAAATGGCCAACTTCATGTCATTCGGTGCTTCAAAAAATGTTGCTAGGACAAATAAATCGCAGTACTTGGTAGAAATATTTATTTTGAAGGTACGGAATGTGTGATATATTCAAGTCCGTTACGTGCAGGTGAAAATCGAGGACAAACATATATTGTGTAAAATATCAAAGAATAAATAAGATAGATACAACCAGCAGAATGTAGATAAACATCTACGCTATTAGCTGTCATTACTTGTTACTGTGTTACTTGTTAAATAAACTAATTATTATATTTCATAACTTTCTGTTAAATGAACCAAATTTTTTCGGTATTTTAGATTAAATGCCAAGGACAAGATTTTTTGTCAAATGTTCAATTATTTTGAGAAAGATCCATCTATCTGTTCAACATAACGAGTTGTTCCCACAGGTCCATGAGCTCATACATTATCTGTTCCCAGCCGGGATCACGCATAAATTAGGACATTTTAGAGTCCATAACAATACGGATGGTTGTATTTTATTGTTTTATTTTATTAAAAATATAATTAATCTGTCTTCTATTATGAAAATCCTTTTTTGGTTATTTAGGTCTCAGCTTTGGTCAGGTTCATTTATTATTTTGGTGATCGTTTGTTGCATTTAACAGGCGAATTCAAAGGTATTTTATTTCTAACCACACACATCGCCACCCATACATACCCTTTGAGTAATAATGAATAATATACATTATTACTCAAATGGTATGGGCTTTGAGTAATAATATATACATTATTATTCAAAGCCCATACCCACATAAACACTTCACAGTAGGATTCTTATTGTAGTACGGAAAGTAAAGTTTCATCAGACCGCCGTTTATCGACTGAAAAAAGTTTTTTTACTTAAGAGTACAAGAACACACAACGAAGGGTCCCATCTCGTACAAAAAACGTTATATTGTATGGGGAGCCCTTCAATATTTTGCAATTGAGTTGCTATAGAAGCAACGAAAATATACATTTTGTAAAAAAAAACTCTACCTTTTACGGTAGATGGCATGCACTCCGCTGACGGAAGGGCAGACAGACGGACAGTGGAGGCTTATTAATGGGGTCCCGTTAGACATCCTACTGGTACGGAAAGATACAGACTACCTTATTATAATTTGCTCCAGGCTGCCCGCAAGAGATCTACCGGCTTCTATGCGAGTGCTGGAACCCTACGCCCGTCGAGCGGCCGTCGTTCGCGCAGATGTTCGATCGCCTATCACTGTTCCTACAGGTACCTACTGAATACACAATCTCCACCCAATTCTGCCCATCGGCTATCTACTGAACGCCACTAGTTTTACATCATGAACAAACACAAAAATGGACCACTATTTGTGTAAATAAAATGAATGTTTCAATCATCAAAAAAAGGAAAAAATATGTAGAGGCTCGCCGTTTCAAATACGGTGGCAGAGACATAGTTGTGTCCACTCCATTTTGTGTGACAAGGTTCTATCGCCGCAGCTGTGATATTAATGTTTTGTCACGATGATCCATTAACATTATTGTATGACGTTACAGAGCTCGGAGTAGGTAGATTGATTTTATATACTTGCGATTGATATTATAATATGGACATGCCATTTTATCCATAATGTGCTGGAAGTACCTGAAAAAGTTCCGGGATTGGAATTATGGAATAAAATAAAATAAGAAACATACAGATAGGCTAACAAAATCGTTTATTATATGAATGATTGATTGAATTCATATTTTTAATTAAACAAAAACATAAATAAATTATTTTAATCCTCATCGGATACAATTTCCATATTTTGGCTTTCAACTTTAATAGAATTAAAATAAATAATCATAATTTTTTCAATATTTTCTAATTTTAAAGTATTCCTTTTGACGTCTTATATCCATTTATACATGGAAAATGATCGTTCAACGTCTGTAGACGTCAATGGAGCAAATTTAAAATAAGTTATCACATTATTTGCTACGTTTTTTTCAATACCTTCGCTGTATTCTCTAATTGTGTCTAAATCCGGATTTCGTTCCATGACATATTCTAATTTATTTTTAATATTGTCACTGTTGCACTCACTTGGTCAAACATTAAAGTGAATCAACTATGGATAATTTTTGATTTTGTAACTGTTTTAGAACTACTTGAATAATACGGTAATTTTCTTCGGTATTTTTGTATAAAATAAAATACTGATTTCTTTCACCATTAGCTAACACTGGCAGCGTAGATTGATATTATTAATACGTTTTTCACCTTAAACACAAATTCGTGCTAATTTGAAAATTCCGGAACAAATATAACAATAAATATGAAGTTCCGGTATTTTGGAGGCATATCCATATTATCCTCTACGTTTGACGTCAACGATTTTAAATCAATCTACCTACTCCGACCTCTATGAACGTAGGATAAAATACCTACATGGCTAGCAAGGAGATTCGTAACCTCAGTCCCAGAAGTCCGTCAGCTGGTGCCTCAAACTGACTGATTGATGACTTAAAAAAAGTACATATTCCTTTCTCAAAAAAAGTATTTCTTTATTAAAAAGTTATTGCTACGGCTACAACAGCGTATACACTGTGCACTATTGAGTTATTGCACTCTTTTGTATTTCCTGTACTTTGTCCACTCTATTAATGGTTTTATGACAGATAAAAATCCCTACACTTTTGACGTCTGCAACGAAAATAAGTCTATAAGAAAATGTCAAAAGTTCAATAAACGATTGGACAGAGTATAATTGTTTGCTTGTCCTTGTTAGGTATGCATACAAATCTGACCTATAATTAAATGCTTGCTTTTTAAATATAGATGAATAAGTAAGTATTGATATTAATAACAACTGATTTGAAAACCTAATTTGAAAAGCAAATAAACGAATCTTGAATATTGTCGCGGACCATACCACAACCACCTAAGATACTCCTGCTAATATGTTGCAGCAATACCCAGATCACAGTATTGAACGCTCGATGAAATTGTATCGTTTTTTCTAAATCATTATTGCTATTTTAATCAAGCAGGCGACAAACTGTCCTTAACATTCGCACATATATCCTCAGGACCCAGAGATAGTAAACGCGCCGCTGCCAGTAGTCCGTCAGCTGATGCCGCAAGCGGATTCGGACCATACCAACACTAATGGCGGGCAGGTGAGAGGGGTAGACAGCTGGGCTAAGGTTTGAGGTGTGGTGGTGCGAGACTGATGATAGTTGTACATCCTGGATTAGCTTAACTACTCAAAGACCAAATCCAATTTTGAGGCATCGCGATTTTTAACCTCATGCCATGGTAATAAAATTCAGAACCTATAACGGGAAAATGACTGCTTTTGCAGTCTGTGGTCGTTGTGAGGTTAAGGTTGAGATGTCTCCGCCGTAATTTCATAAATATTTGCTAAATTCGCTATTGCACACAGTGAACCAAAGTTAAATCTTTCTTTCCTTAACAACATTATGAATAAATGCTTTACAGAGCATTATACAGGGTGTAACGGAAAGGTGGTCATATTTCAAGGGGTTGTTAGGGACGTCATTCTGAACAACCCTCTCTATAAAACCGATTTGATCATAACGACTTAATGTTTCACTTTTCCATACAAAAACATATGGAAGGAAAGAAATATTGCTCTGATGAAATCGGTGTCATAATAAAAGTTGATCAGAATGGGGTCCCTAACAATGCCTTAAATATGACCACACGTTTCTGTTACACCTCTATTTCAAAAGCATGACTTGAAAAAGTTGATCAATCTTTTTAATCAATATCTGTTTTATACAGTAAAAGTTCAGAATGATATCATCTGTTTAAAGCGACTACAAAATCCCATCACCAACACTATAATCAATATATTAAAGAGTATGAAAGCTATATTCAGTAACATTTAACTTGTTTATCTCACCTGAATATACTTTTTATAGTCTGTCGAAGAAGTTTTTCATGGAATGCGTTTGCGCATACGATGGGCACACTTAAACTACAAGGTGTAACAGAAAGGTGTAGTGAAATTTTAAGGGGTTGTTACGGGCATCTGAGCAAGTTCCTCTATGAAACCAATTTATCAGAGCAATATATTTTTTCACTTCTTCATACATTTTGGGGCGAGCAGTCAGCTGGGGAAGTGAAAAATCAAGTTGCTCTGATCAAATTGGTTTGATAGTGAAAGTTGTTCGGAAAATTGTCCCTAACAACCCTCTAAAATATGACAACACCTCCGTTACACCCTGTGTGTCTCAAACTTATGCACAAACTGACACGGTGACATTTAATTAGCTGACCATATTTTGGGGACTGTACTACCCATCATTAAGAACAACTTTCTCAAAGAAACATATGGTAGCAAATGAGAAATACATTTCGTTCCTCACGTCCCTCAGTACATTGGCCCCATCAGCTGATTTCATGTTACTATGGGACACCCAAATATAATTTTTGTTTGCGACCATGTTTCTTTGGGAAAGTTGTTCATAACGATGGGTGCTATAATTTCCCAATGTATGGCCGGCTAATGAATAAAGAAGTGATGTATTCCAAATGTTTTCGATTTATTTAAAATAAGTCAAACTCAAGAATACTACTCCACATATTTTAAAATAAACACTAAATAATACTAAAAATACAGGAAAATACGTTGTTACATTTTTCCATTTTCCCTCCAATTGAATGTTTTCGCTCTGGCTACTAGAAACAAGTTATTAGGAGTTATTTTTCCGTGTCGGTGTTAGTGGTCGGGCTTTAAGCCTGGGTTTGCGAGTGACGCATGTTCCGGATTATACTAAACACTTTTATTCTACCCTCTCCCCCCCTTCCCCCCCCCCCCGCCCCTCCCCTCTTGTATGAAACAACGTAGAGTAACTGTTAGAGTGCCCCACTTACCCCTATTTCTCCTTGTAGATAGAGAGATTCATTGGAATGTAAATAAATTAATCGATTATTCTACGTAATGTAGATAGGTATGTAGATGACACCGTCCAATGAGGGTTTTCTGAAACAGTCTACGTGAGATGGCAGCACTGTAGCGTCAGGTCCAATGAACTGTCAAAATACATACGCGCTTTGTAATTATTCATATATTTTTTGGTTTATTTATTCTTAAAATCATTACTTTTGGAATATTGTTTTCTAAAATGCCACAGTGTTGTGCAGTGCCTATGTGTGCAAATAAAACAGGAGGGCATTAGTTCCCTACGGGAGATAAACCCCGATAGAAACAGTGGCTTGTAGCCATTCGCAGAGATAAATTTACCTCAACGAAAAATAGCCTCGTAAAATCAATAACACTTCCAATTACAATAGAATTTCAATAATTTATGTTTACTCCTACGACTTTGTACTATCTGACAGCTGTTTAGACCTGACGCCTACGAGGCGCCGCCTGGTGGCAGAAAAAGTATCGAAAACCCTCATTGTGAACCCGTTGGTTTATACATTGTGAACTGTACCGAACTGCTTACAATAACAGTAGAACGTATTACTTTTCTATAGTTTATAGACTATCCGTGACAAAACGCTAAATTGTGAACTCTACGATACTGTTTACAGTTTAAGTATTAATTTTCGTAAGGGTATATCCTATCGATTTCAAACCGTTAAACCGTGAACTGGTTTAAACTTGAATTGCACACGAAATATAAGGAGCGAAGTGGTGGGTCTGAAGGTGGAGGCTAAAGGGGGTGAGCGAAGCAAAGCCGACATGTAAGAAAATAATTTTTAAAGAGGAAGGCGACATGTAAGAACAAGATAAAACATGGCGTTCTCGTTCACCATTCGAGGGTTTGACATGGATAGTTTATGAATTACCAAAAAAATATACGTGAATTGTAAGCAGTATGTTGTTCACTATTTATCGATAGTAACTCACTTATAAACTAACGGTTTCGACAATCTTACGATGTCATATACGTACAATCTGCACTGCACAACATACTACTCGTAAATTAGGTACTCGTAGTTTGCAGCGCCATCTAACGGTTTTTTGGGCAGACTGTATACGTTACTGTAAATGTATAATCTGCCTACAACATTCAAACCTAAAGCATTTGTTGGTACGTACCTATTTTAGAGTCTCTGTCAGTTTTCAAGATTTAGTTTGAGCAATATTATAATTAGTAGAGTTTACAAACACAACCAACATCGCAAACGCGCAGTGTCTACGATTTTTTTTAATACTCCTGAGATTAATTTATACCTAAGTTTGCAACCCTGAACAACATGTAGTACTCCCGTGGTGCGCGAACATGTAGTACTCCCGTGGTGCGCGAGTACTCCCGTGGTGCGCGAGTACTCCCGTGGTGCGCGAGTACTCCCGCGGTGCGCGAGTACTCCCGCGGTGCGCAAGTACTCCCGCGGTGCGCGAGTACTCCCGTAGTGCGCGAGTACTCCCGTGGTGCGCGAAATTCTACCACTTGCTGCAGTTTTTAGGGTTCCGTACCATAAAAAGGACAAACGGAACCATTATAGGATCTCGTGTGTCTGTCCTAGATGTGTAAAAGTAATGTAAAACGACAGAATTCTGAACCGATTTAGTTGAAATTTGGTACACTCATGTATTTATGTTATCCAAATAGGGACGTGTTGCTTAAGCAACTACATTTTTTATTTGGGGGCAAATTCAAGTCAAGTCCAAATTTATTTAGCAAACGTCATTTTATGCCTCTTCTCTACATTAGACTACTGTGGAGGCTAGAAAGAAAATTAAAAGTTTTTGACACAGTGCCGTCTACAAATGAAATGAAAGGGCTTGTTGCGATGATTTCAAATATATATTTTGAAATCGTCGCATCACTTAGTTAGGGGGTTAATCCCCGAAACCAATGATCCTTAAATTTACGAAACATAAGTTTTAAGTGTTTATTGAAATATAACAGGGAAAATAATTAAACATTTATGGTTCAAATAGGGAGGGGGCTCAATTGGAGGGCAAACCAGAAATTAATAGTTATTTGTGTCACAAGGGAGCAAAATGATGTATATACGGCGAGGGCGGTACATTGAAACAGAGTGAAACGAAGGATTCTACGATAGAATCCTAAGCGTAACGAAGGATTCAAGCGTAAACGCCCATGACGAAAATAATTTTGCTCCTGAGTGACACATACAACTTTTCACATCGACTATGAGGAAAATTAAAATAAAATGCTCTAAAAATAATGAAATAACTATACTTTGAATTATACTTTCACCACTTTTACGGTAATCGAACAACGAAACATTTTTTTTTCTAATGCCGACAAATTGAGTCGAACGAGAGCTGTCTAGGTCTATTGTTGTGAATGATTAGGGAAAGGTCACCACAGATAAAATATTCCTGTGCTACTTTTACCAAAAAATAATCGTATCTAATATTACAATGGTATCGGATATCAATATGCATTATATCACAATTACAGGCATCGATAGATTTTATTTCAGTAAAACATATTTATTGTGACAATTTTTTAAAATATTACGAAAAATTCATAATTTTTCATATGATATTGTTAAAGTTAAAACTTGAAAAATGTTCGTTTTAAATCGATTACCATGAAATTACAATCGTTTTTTTTAAGTTCTGTGTTCAATTAGCACATTGCGTAAATACTACAAGCCAATGAAAAAATTAAAAAAGTAGCTTAAACAGAAAAGTAGCATTTTGCTCCCTCTCGTTATGGAGCAAAACTTACTTTATCGGTTAAGTGAATTGAAAGGTGTGAAAAAAATGTTTATGAACCGTATCGTGTGACATGTCTAATGAAAAGGCTCATAGCGAGGATCAATTTTGGTCTTCATAAACATGAAATGGTTATTTAAAAAATATTCAAGAAAATAGACAAAAAAGACCATTCCTCCCTCTTATCTCTGAAACTACTGATCCTATATTTTTTTAGGCTTGTGTTTAAACGATTACCAAAAACGCACTTTTTACTACCAATAAATTTGTAATGACTCCTAGAATGGATAAATGATCACCAAACTTCTGTTTATGATTTAAGTATTTTTTGTTGTTCTTACATGTTCAACCTAACACGAAGGATAAAGGGGGCTTCGCTTCGCTCACCCCCTTTACCCTTCACCTAAGCTACCGCAGTATTTTGTCCTGATATTTTTTGCAACTTTTGGTGTTAATTTATCCATTTTGGGTAGGAAAAAATTATTTTGGTGATCATTATATTTTTTGCATTTTTTATAACGTTTAATCGATCTTTACTTATATAACAGGAAAAATAATGAGAAAATTATTGTTAAAATGGGGGGGGGGGCACCATTTCTTTCAATACCACATACAAACTTATAAATGCACCTGGTTACATAAATTAAAGTATTAATGCTATCTTTAAAGGCCGACGTCTTGGCCTTCTTCTATGTCTTTGTTAACACAAAGAAAATGCCTAAGACCCATCCAATGGGCTAAACTATCCACCTAATGGTACCCACTGATGCATACCGACATAGAGGAAGGCCAAGACCTCGATGGCGGGATGATATTGATAAGTTTCTGCCGAACTGGGTGGAGGCGGCACTGGACAGGAAAGGGTCGTCCAAAATAGGGGAGGCCTTTGCCCAGCAGTGGGACACAACCGAGGCTACGTAAAAAAAGACCCATCCAAGAAACATTAATATCATTGTGCGGTAGTACGGAATACTTCATGCGGGAGTCCGACTCGCACTTGACTGATTAAGCTACTTTAAGAAATCGTGATTGTGGTATATTTACTCTACTTTTGTAAAGTAAAGTTAATTTGCTACAAATTGAGTCGAACGAGAGCTGTCTAGATCTATTGTTTGCGAAGATACAGCCAGTCCATTTTTTCCATAAAGTTGATCGGTTAGGTCACTGGTAAAAGGAGAATAGGATAAAGCACTTCAGCCCTGCCTTTCTGCAAGTGCACGAGCCTAAGCATCCTTTCTTGTATTTGCAATGCACCAATCTGAGCATGGTCTGAAGAGCGGGCCCTGCGCATATTGTGACGGTCATGAGGCTAGTGGCGCTTCCCCAATCACACGGGTTTTTGTCGAACCCCAACCATTTTTACACCTGGAGATAGGTACTCCAAGAATGATATTTTCCAGCCTTTGTGGAAGGGTGGAGGCGGGCGAGGCTAATTTTGGCCGTTGCTGTCGATTTTTTTTAATCTTGTGTATCCTAAATGTAGCCTAAAATTCGTAATATCTGTACCGCGTCTCACTTATATGTTCATTATACGATACTGGCAGAATTTGTCACTGGCAATATGTTGCCAGTGACAAATTCAATTCAATTTTTATTCTCGGAAACTTCTTGGATTATGATCCAAGAAGTTTCCGAGAATAAAAATTGAAGTTGAAGTTGAATTGTTGCGTTTCGTTTCATAGAGTGCATTAGCATTAGCATTGCCTTATCTCCTCCGTAGAGGTTCATCAAGATCTGCTCGCCAGCATTTCCTGCTTCTTCCTGCTTTTAGTTTGGATGAAGGAAAATGCTGGCGAGTTCTATCCAGTGGGGGGGGGGGTTTCTTTTGATGACTTAACACCACTTCATCTTGCCTTGCCAGAAAAATGTAGAGGTGGTTTCAATGGATATTGATGGTATGCAGAAATAAAACCATCCCTCGTGGATCCTGCATTTCTCCACATGTGAAGGAATTTTCAGAAAATATTTTATAAGTTATCCAGAAAATTCCTTACTGACTGACTCACGGACTGACTGATATATCAAGGTATAGCCCAAACTTCTGGTCCTAGAGCTCCTAAACTTTGTACAGGGGTTCATTATATAGCTTTGGGTACCACTAAGATAGGAATTCGGCGTTAAAGATTATATGAAAATCAAAAAATACTTGACTTATGAAGCTGAAACTTTGCAGGGAGGTAATTTATAGTTATGGGACGTCAACAAGTAAGTGACTTATCGGATTTCCTCTCGCTAAGGGGGTGAAGTTTAGTGACGAAGCTGTTATTTGGCACGTAGGTAGTTTAAAGATAGATATAAAACATCAGTTCATTAATGTTTTTATTGAAATTTGCCAGGGCATATTTTTCGAGCACCACGGGAGTAGCACGGGATTTTCAGTGTAGAACTTGGCTATAAATTACTCTCAGAGGTACTAAAAACATATAAAAATCGAAGATATGCGTGATAGCGACGTTTGCCTTATTTTGTGTTGATATAAACTGTACTACATAGTTTAGAGGTTATTACATTTCCTAGAATCTCCACAACTTTTTCCAGAACACTTCAACTTTTTTTACTTGCCTAGTAGCTATAGCGGAAATATAGCCCCTGTGTATTTTATTCCACCTCGCCCCTAAATGCAGTGGGTTGTAAGAATAAAAAACATTATATTTTCTTCTTAAAACCCATCGACTACTACCGTGCACGTGATTAGAAGTGGAGTGAGACTTCAGTGAGAGTTCTATTGTATCTTTTACCTTATTTGGTATTGTGGTTTTGTCTTACCCTAAAATGCATTATGGACATGCGTTTGCTCCTACGGTAATAGAATCTCACTGGCAGCTATCAATTTTCGTGGTCGATGGATGAAATTTATGACAGTATCATGCGTCTGATTTTATTTGTTTCTCAAGACTCAGCGTTACTCTTTTCACTAACAGCATGAAAGAAATTTCTACTATTTCATGTTTAATATTCTTTACATCTATTAACAGTTTACGCCAAAGGCTGAAAAACTACTCTATATATAATATAATACTCGATTAATCCATTAATTTTTACAAGTTATACAATAATATTACCTCATCCATCCACCACATACCGTGTCCAGATGAGGTCATTCACGCGAGTTTTGAAGTACCTACGTCTCGTTCGTGACATTATTATTATCAAATGCTCAATTATCGAATACACTGACTGCTGCTCAACTACGTGCTGCTTGGATGTCATACACATTGAGAATTGAGTATAAAAACAAATTACCTTATTTAATTCTCTGGCGGGGGCTTCCTTTGAGTGAATGTCATCGTTCTTTGAAAAGAGCAGGCATGTAGCAAGGCGGCGCGATCAAAGGTGACACTAACAAAATGAAACTTTAATGATGAAGTGTACTTCAAAACGCATCTGGGTACGGTGATATGCTTTGAGAGCGCTGCACGGGCACGCACTGAGCGCTCGTTGGTTTCGACAGCGGGCGCCGCCTTGCGACTACCTCGTGCCGCTTACGACGAGCGCCGGGCCCAGCGACGATAGGTAAACCCCTAGTGGCTGGCAGGTGTAACATCTACTTAATAAGACGCGGACTAACTGACTGGCAGATAACACACACCCTAAACAAGAGGAGAATAAAGCTTTGTCCTTAATGATTTAGAAAATATCTGATCTTTGTGCGAAATGTGTATATGGAAAACTACCGATCACAATCAAATAATATCCTAACAATTGGACCCCGCGACATGGTTATCTTAGTGTTGGGGTCAAATTTCTTCTGATAGTCATTTTCATTTCATCCTATTAAGATTTTCGTAAATAGCCTTTATGCCATCGTCCAGATATTCAATTTTTCGTAAGACGATATGTAATTTAGTCGGTTTATTTTGTCAGTCATAAAATCAAATTCATAAGGTGCCTTCAATACCCCAAAATAAAGAATCGTATTAAAACGAGACTTCATTTTAATGAATTATCATCTCCGAGAATCGAAGTTTTACGTGTCGGTATGCTTTGTGAAGATCCAGTTACGCTCAACACGTTATGTCTGCCAGCCACCTGAAGTTTGTTAATCAATTCTTAGTATATATTAACTTTTCATAAATGTGGCACCCCCTTTCACAACTCGATATTGTATTAGTGCTACTGAACTTTTTTCATGTCGATGATGTCAGTACTATTGTGTCATTTGACTTATTAGTCTTCATTTATATGAGAAAAGTTCAACACTCCTTTACAGATAAATAATGACTTCAACTGTTTTATAATAGACAAGCAGCAGTTAACAGCATGCATCCTTCCGAAACTAAAATGTCTGTCCCCACCCAAAATATGTGTTCTATTTTTCAAAATCGAATCTTCATAAATAAATTGGAACTAAATATTCACACTAATCATCACACTTGATTATACAATGTTTAAATGTTTCATCAAAATATAGACGTCAGGAGTCTTGGGTAACATTAAGTTTCTAGAAGCAAAGGATGTATATTTGGTTCTGTGGTATATGGTAATTAGCAAAATCTAGTATTTTTTTTATCAAAAGTAGCTTAACCAAAAAAAAATATATTCAATTTTTTCATTTTTTTTGACATATTTAAAAAGTTATCTCGTATTTGATTCAAATGTCGCTTCGACATCGAATCGAATCTATATTTCCACAATTTACCCAAGACTTTTTAGACACAATCTTTCATAACTACGTAATAGCGAGTCAACAGGATTTCTGACGCAATCCAAATGTTTTAGCCCAACGGAGCCGCTTGTACCTCATAGCAAATCGCCAACGGCGGCTCATGCGCCAGATCCGGAAACGCAGGATTTACAATATCAACATCTACTGAGAGGTAAGTTGTCTGCTGCTTGTTCTAAAAGATGATGATGCCACCGGTCGATCCATCTCAGATTTTCATGTCGAAGTTGCCTTTGGTACCTATTTACAATATGCCATGCAAGGTAGCAGCTGCATGGAAAAACAATGTTTATTTTCATGTTTTTTATTTTTGGCCACCCTTCCTATAGTTATCCTGGAATTGCAACGTTGTGCTCTTACATTGAACTGTCCAAACCAATAATTATATTATTAAAAAATTAAACACTACATATAAGCTTTCACCAGAGAGAAGGACCTAGGCTTCCTTTTATCATGAAAACTTGTAGAAAAGCCTAATTCGGGGGCACTAGCTTTATATCATGAATTTCCCCACCGTTGCAGCATCACAAGAATATGGCAAAATTCGAACGGACGGTCGAACGTTCAGCGCAAGAAGCGGCGGCGAGGGCGAGGCCTGCTCGGCGCGCGACGCGAGTCAGACAACAAAGTTTCTGCAGTCTAACTCTACAGATCGGTAAGTGTACTTCGTCATCAGTTAATTTTATAACAATTTTACTTAATTTTCATTTTATAAAATGTCATACCTTAAAATTAACCGAATAAACCGCCCCTTGACGTTTCCGTGCCAAAGGTTCCAATAACGCTGGCAGCATTACCACGCTGCATAGCCAGTGATAACCTCTGCACAAGAAATGCCCCAGAGCGGTAGTCAAAACATTTTTCCCTGATGCGGCGGCGGCGTCCCAACTGTCTTATAAACAGTTTACCCTGCGCCCCCCCATAGCGCAATCGTCTTTAATAGCCAACTTGTAATTTAATTTCATTTATTTTTACTGGGAAAAAGACCACTCTGCGGACTACGAGGCGTCACACTTCGTTCGATATAATAGTTATTATTTCAAATGCAATGATAATAGGAGCAAAAGTACGTCAACTTCAAAACAAAGAGACCATAATTATTTAGAGGCTTCCTTCGACATTTTTTAAACGTTCAGGCGTATTTGCTCTATATTTACGATCACTATTCATGAGTTATGCTTCACACTACAATCTTATAGCTTGAACTTTTCTCGTAGATTGCTCGGCTCAGTGGAAGATCCTTCACTAGATCCTGACTCTTCGGACTTGGAGAACAACCCGGCCACCATCTGGGAGACATCCTTCACCGAACCCAAAAAACCCGTTGAGCAGAAACCCGCCGTTGAATCAGGACCCGTAGTAAGTTGATCTATTTATCTCTTCTACCAACTCGCTAAATATGTCAAAACTTTTTATACATATATGACAGTATTTGGAGTAATTGCCATAAGTTTACCAGGCCCTATTTGCACTGATGAAACATATAGTCCGAAATATATTTGAAAATGACAAGACATAAATAAAATGACAATATGATACCATAACATGTATAAAGCTACATACCAAATCAGCCTAGTGGCTGATATTCGCTTATTCTTGCTGTGTTTTATTGATGATTTAAACTGTAGAGTACTATAACATCCAATTTTCACACCAGGTCGACAAACTAATCAGCATCACACCAACATCACCAAAACCGCCAGAAAACGCCCTATCGCTGGCAATGGAAGCCCCTGTCATAGACAAAGCTATCCACAGCAAATCAGAAAACCTCATTCCAGAAAGGAAATCTGCACCAATAGCCTCTCCCGATCCGCCAAGAATCAACGCATGGGCCACCGAACAAAAACAGACAACCTCGAAACTTAAACCCCTATGTCTCGATGCCGCGCAATTGGAACAAAACCTGAACGCACTAAAAAAGAACAGCGGGTCTGTCAATCTGAATAACATGAACCTGAACACAAAGCTACCCCCGTACATAAACGTTGTTACTCCAAAGAAACTTTCAGAGGCAAAGCCGATACAGATCGACCCCAAAAAGGCTGTAATTCATGATTTGCAGTCACCCAAGGAGGTTGAGGGGAAAAAGGAGGAAGGGAAGTTGAAGCAATCGGCCTCAGCCGCTAGCTTGCTAAATGGGCCGATGACAGATGTACCATATGCAGATAGTGATAACGCTTCTTCGAGTTCAGGATCCAATCCGCCAAATCATCTGCAGAATATACAGAAGAGTAAACAGAATAATTATTCCGAAGTGAATGTGGGGAGGGAAAAGAGTAAGGTGACGAAACAGGGTAGTAATGGCGGGGAGTTTCATAACGATTCCGAAATTAGCTGTTAGGTTTTTTAAAGTGACATTGCATTTCTAATGGCGTTTTTTAAACTGAGCTGTTGCATTTGGTTGTGGTGCGTCGCGTTTTTAGTCGTGCGTTTTAATTTAAAGGTGCCGCCGTTTACCTGGACGATTTATAAGAATACCTATATCTGAAATGTTACTGAAGTAAGGTGTAAATATTGAGGTTTTTAAAGTTAGTGAACTTTTACAATTAAAATAAGAAGCCTAATCTACTCTGTAGCCACTAGTCATACTGTGTGTGAAGATCACATTACATATAAGTAGACTAATTAAAAATAAGAAAATATTTATCGCCAAAATTACGTATATATACAAAATACATGTTGTTGATTTTTTGGAAATGTCTAGAATTTTGACAAACAAAATGGCTTCCTGATGCTTTTAGATGAAAATGTTATTGTTGCTCAATTAGCTCAAAATGTTTTGCAAAAGTGTAGTTTGGAATAACTTTTTTAACATTGTCCTTAGTTAGGCTTTTTTACCTTTATGAAAACGCTTTGTGAACAGTTAAGCCCGCTTTGTTATGCGAGTATTAAGATTTTTGTGTAATTACTGTTAAGTTAACTTGTGACCATTTATACATATTGAGAAAATAAGCGCACATCAATTTGGAAGTTTGAAAAATGCTTCAATAGATTTCTTAAACCCCAAGAATAAAGAATAGTAAAAACAATATGGTCGTTCTTTAAATATGAAATATGGTATTTTTAATTTTAATGACGTGATCGAAGAAGGTTAAGGTCATAAAACAAAACTTAAGTAGTTAAAAAATATAGCCCTTAAAATCATTGTATATGAATTAAAATTGTAGTGTATGCATAATTCCGCCCCAAAGTATAATGTAACAAATTTTGTTAAAATATTACGTTACCTAAGTAGGTATACTTGGTATTTTCATAACGTATAGAGTACATTGATGGTATGTGGTGTTGTTTAAACATGTTTATAAAAAAATGTTATATTTTTTGGCGAGCGAGTAAATGATTGCGTATTGTATGTTGGTAAATTGATCACTAAGTTTGTATTCAAGCTGGTATTTTAGTTAAATTGATCCCAATAATTTTGTATTTAAACTGTTATTTTAGTAAAATTCTTCGCTCGCAATTTGTTGACACTCTACGATTACATTAATAACTCTAAATAACTTTGTGTGACATACTCACATAAATGGATGCTTTAATTATATATTAAGATAGGTGTTAAGGCAATCGATAACATGCGTATAATTTTTAAAGTCATTTATTTTATTTTAATTTCAGTTAAAGTAGAGCCAAAACTTGTAATCTACACGCATTTATTTCATAAATCAATTGAGGCTTCAAATTAAATGACACAGGGTAATGTGGTATCTTTCTTTGTGTAAAAATATATATGTAATTATATGCGTTGGCATTTCAATGAGATGGCGATACGTCTCGAAGTATTAAGATTTGAAATATATTTATGCATTCAACATTGATACAGAGTCAATGCAAGTCGCCATACCGACTAAAAATAAGTAATTATTTATTTTTTGTTTGAACGAATAACGTTTTATTGTCACTACAGTAATGTTGCTCAATTTTAGAATATTTCTTTGTTTAGAAAAATCCTTCGTAACTTTTTTAATAAATTAAAAAAGGAAATTGTGGTTGTGACATAAGTATAGTTACGGATGAAAAGAATGCAAAAAATGACAGAGTTCCTTTTTAAAAGTATGTCGCGAGTGACTTTGAAATGTTATTCTTCATTGTATTTCTCACTGCCCTGCAAATAAAAAGCCGTATCGTCCCATGTGACCAATATAAGGACGGTATTTAATTCCTAGTCAATAAAGTTCAGATGAAAGTCAAGTTATTGTCTCAGCGGTTATTTTAACGGGGCAGTTAAGTTTATTTTGTAGTTGAGATATGATTGTTATTTCTTGTTGCACATAATGAAAGCGACACATGTGTGTCCTCAAGTAATTAGGATCGGTATAGAACAACGAACACAAAGGCGGCATTATTTTTGATGATGAACCTACGTGAGATGGTCAAAGATTTTATGTTCAAAGAACACAAATTATGTCAAACATGACATTTGTATTCGAGCAGTATTATATTTGAATTAGTAGTTATAAAATGCGCTGTAAACTAACTGAATACTTTACTAGTGTATACAGTGTATGGTAAAGCACATTTATATAAATGGTACCCAATAAGGTGGAAGTAAGAGTTGGATGTATTTATAAAATAACAACAGAATGGAAAGTGTAATTGATATTCAAAAATAAATCATTATAATAAATGTACAATTTGGGCGTTTTATTTTCCAGCTCATCTTATCAGGATACACACATTTTTTATTTTATCTGCACACGTATCATATACCCTCTTTACTGCGTCCAAAAACCGCACGTTACGATCAGCATAATGTTAAACTACTTTGTAAAAACTCATTTCTTATCTGAATATTGAACATTATGACCATAATGTGTAAATTTTCTACATATTATGACATTCCAATTTCGAACGCCGACGCCCGTTTGAGTGCCGCCCCTACTTTGTCTGTGAAGTTGGTACTACAGCACCTACAAGCTAAACAATTGCTGAGCAATTGTCAATGCCGCCACGCCGGTCGAAGATGCGGTTCCTGAATACAATAAAGATAGCTTATGATATGTGTGTAGATAAACTAGTGTATGTAACTGTACAAAATTAGGCATTAAAACTTTCGAGTGATATTATTATGAAACTCGCCTTCGGCTCGTTTCATAAACCCACTCTCGAGTATTAATAACCTCCATTCTTTAGCAGTCACATAAACTACTATACTTACTAGGTACGTATTTTATGTAGTAGTTATTTAAAAAGTCGATAAGGGCATAGATAAGGGTCAGACGCCTTTTGCGAGCGTTCTTCCAGCAAAAAAGGTTGGGATTTCGAAATTCTCAATAAACACTAAATTAGGTGAGCGTACTTCCAGCAAATAATTAGTGCTCTGTGAGAAAAAATTGTGCCCGAAATATGAAATTTGAGCTTCCAAGAGATTTATGCGAAATATAAAATTTGAGCTTCCAACAGATAAATGCGAAAAACACATTCTGCTGGAGGAGCGCTCTCCTAGTTTTTTTTTTATCGACCTAGCTCTATGAAATTAGCTTATATTTGTGCATCAATGTACCGGAAGTGGGGAATTTGTGCCCCTTATAAGAACTGAGTTATTCATTTTTCTGCTGGGATAACGTTTGAGGGTTTTCTGTTTTGCAACGGCTGAACCTAGAGATTTTATACATTAGTTGTTAGTAATTACTTTTATTTTAAACTTGTTATTTTATGCGTTATTGAGTTTACAAAAAAAATGTGAAAATCTCTGAACACATTCAAACGATGCTACTTCAAGACTTGATATCTCTATCAGAGGTTCCTTATAACTTCCATCATTTCTTCTGAAGGTTTCATAAACCTGGATTATGTATTTTGAAAGAAATCAGGCTCCGTTGTTAATTTGACCGCGCCTTATGTTTGGAGCCCTATCATACAAGTTCTAGGACAATAGCGGATTAGCTAATCAATTGACGAATTAGTGTACTTATTCATAAAGATATCTTAAAAATTTGAACCACAAATTCTATGTAGAAGCTGAGATAAATAACTAAAGCTGAAATATCCCCTTATCACCCACTACCTGGCCAAATTAAGCAGGCCACAAAAAGCAGCCGCTGGATACATTGTGCCTACATTCCGGATTTGGTACCATAATATTACCGTATATAACATCGAGGGGAACATATTAGTAGGTAGGGGATTACTGCTCGTTTAGCTCAAAGTCTGCCATCCCGTAATGGTAAAACCGTGACGCTATGTTATGTTATGTCAAATATGAAAAACCATATTTTTGTTTTATTGAACGACAGCAATATGATACAGCGTACCTAATGGTGTTATTATGTGCGTATGGCTTTGGACCTATCTTGGATTCGCAAAAAATCGATATTTATAATAAACATTACATATCCGAATTATGATATACATTTGATATACTCAGTTCAATAATTGAAACAAGTAGCAATATAAAATCTGTAGATATGTTATTTACGCTGAGTTGTTCGAAACAAATAAAAAAGTGGCGATTGTACCAATTCGATCACGAGAATCCTTTGGGTTCTGAGGTTCCTTAACACATCATAGAGAGCTTATGTGTGTAGATAGAGCAGTGTTTGTAACTGTACATTATTAGGCAGGAAACACTCGTGTGATACCTGAAACTCGCCTATCGGCTCCTTTAATAAACCCAAGCGTGGGTTTATTAAACGAGCCGACAGGTATTTCAATGCCTTTCGTTAGTAACTGTAACAAAATACTATTAAGGCATATATGAATTGTACATTATATTACTTTACTATTAGTAAAAAGTACTTAATACAATGTATAAAATATGAATAAATGTCATATGTCTTAATGAGTACTGACATAAAAAGCGTAATTAAAAATTATTTATATTTGGGTTGCTGGAAAGCATCTTTTCAGCAACCTACTTTTCAATTTCGGTATTTTTAATCAATGATTAATGTACATAATAGCAACTTTATTAGTACTTACCTGAAAAAAGTACTTCATAATATTAACTAGTATTTAAGACCCCAAACTATTCAGCAACCCCTAATTAAATCTAAAATCACTCGTTATTTTATTATGAATTGTGCTCCTGCATATGCTTCATACAATGTCTTAAAATACCAAAGAAAGTAAAAAATAAAAGTAAAAATTCGTTTATTCACAAAAACAAGTCCTTGGCAAAAGGCTTTCCCTGTCTCTTAGGACTCAAATTAGGGTAACCTGTGTCTTGGGAGACAGTTTCTTCCCGTTATAAAGTTAAACCATTTGTTTTTGTTGCACAGTACACAGCTGAGTTAACATGATAAAAAAAACTTTCTGTTCTTTATCTGACAGTTATTAAGGTATATAGTTATTATATTAAGGAGAGCGTTTATTTTATTATAAAAACGCGGAGCAGTAGCAAAAAATTGTCGTTGGGCAAAAGTACTTTTAGTAGTTAGAACAGGGCATTTAAACAATCTCTTGTTGTCACGGGCAAGGAATGGTACATAAAACCCGTCCGTAATAGTATCTTACACACTTTTAAATGAAGGTTAATCGTATGGTTAGCAATTTTGTTCTGCTAAATACAAGTGCGGTTGGGAGTCGGTAGGAAGCAAAAAAGCTTTTAGGACAGCAAGATGGGCGCGCTCAGCTTCCAACATAATTGTTTTCGATGCACCATCCCAGGAAGCTATTCAATTATACTGTGGCTTTAGGCATTGTATGTTTCTACGAGTAGATTAAGATCTGCATATATTATTATTAAGTTTTTGAAGACGTTTATACTTTTTCGAATCCTTTCGGTTGTAGTTGAAATATGTGGACGTCATTGCAACCTATCGTTTGCAATGAGGTCCACATATTTCCACACATAACAAATTATTACACTTAGTACCTGGTGCTAGATATTCTTGACAGAGTGTCACATTTGCAGATTTCCGTCCACGTTATCATTCTGTTGCATGGGTATGTTTGTATAACTAGATTGAAGTCAATGTTTGTTCCGCCTGCTCTGGTTATGCTGAAGCATAAATATTTAGTTTTAGACGTGTTGAGTGACAAAAAATTACTCTCTAGCCAGGCAGTCACAGTACCCAAACCTGATTTCGCACGATGTTTCACATTTTCCCAGGTTCCATGAAACAGTATAACTGTGTCATCCGCAAACAGCTTCGACAGAATTTAGTTTACACAAGTTGTTGATGTACTCAATAAATAGACTAGAGCAAAGTGTGCTGCCTTGAGTTACAACGTTTGTATACGACATGCTTCCACTGAGTTTTTTATCAACACGTACCGACCCGTTAGAAACCATTTGAGGGGGAGGCCACTTATTGCTAGATTTTCCAGGCGAGAGAGAAGTATAAGAATGCAGACGCCTCTTGAAGATCTAAAAATACACCTGGACACTTGTTGGCATTGTCAACGTGGCGAGTGACAGTCGAAACTAATTTCATAACAGCATCTTCGGTGCTTATTCTACTTCTATACCCATACTGGTTGCATTTTTAATTATAAGGTTCATTGCTTTTTCGATATTGTTGTAAGAAGAGTAATAGGCACCTGCTTTAAAGATTGGACAAACAATACCTTTTTTATATACTTGAAAAGGTTTCCGTATCAAAAACCTAAGTTACAATGATGCGATAATGGTGTTGCGAGTATGTGGCAGAATGTTTTGGTAAAGGAAGTCAGAATATTTTCTCATCCGGGTGCACTATTTAGTTTTTACAATTTACCGATTACCACTGGAACAGTAGCCAAAAGCAACATCGAATTTACTGGAGCCGGCAGGTTTGAGACTGTATCAACCTGGGGGGTTACCACAACGTCTTATGCCGATTCAGATTAGGAACCTAATTTGATCGCAAAATTACCGTGACCGTTTTAAAACAAGTCATGGTATTAGGAAAATAAAGCCCATTATGGGTGAATTGGAATGGAAATGGCAGCCATGGTCATGTTCTTGTGTTGAACCTTATTTGGAACGGAAAAAGATTGTGGTAACCCCCCAGGACTGACTCTGGTTTATATAAATATTAAAATAAGTAGTAAATAAGTGACCAGCGTCCAGTTCATGAAGTGTAAACAAGCTCTTGGACTTGTGGTTGGACATCTGGGTGATGACCATCTAACAGTATGGTGACAATACTGTTAGATGGTCATCACCCAGTCGTGCCCCTCCTGGTTATTTTTTATCATCGCAAGGCTGGACATGCAAACATTGAGATGGTCGTCAATGAGCTCAGACAAAAATATTCTTCCCTTGCGCAGTACTGTATGAAGCATCACCAGCAAATGACTGGAAACCTTCCCCCGCAGCGGCTTGTTCACCATCGCCGCCTATTCACGTTCTCTGGTTTGGATGATTTTCGCAGGCAGGAGAAACGATACGTAGCCCTGTATAACTGCTTGACATCCAAAGCCGTACATCTGGAACATTCCCTCTCAACTGATTCAGTGATTATGAGTCTGCGTCGATTTATTGCCAGGAGAGGAACTCCCGAAATAATACTTTCCGACAACGCTATTTGTTTCATCGGCGCTGCCCGGATCTTACGAGAGTTTTATCAAACAGAGGTCAACGATTTTGCCGCCAGTAGAGGAGTCAAGTGCATCTTTATTTCCCCGCCGCCCCATTCTTCGGTGGATGCTGGGAACGACTAATACGCACCGTCAAAGTTGTACTGAATGCTACTCTACGCGAAGGGGCGCCTAAACCAGAAGTGCTTGTGAGCCTCTTACTGGAAGCTGAGGCCATCGTCAACTCCCGACCCCTAAGTCACGTTTCGGTGAGTCATGACGATCAGGAGACGCTAACACCCTTCCATTATTTGATCGGCTCCTCCTTTAACCAGGCCCTTCCCACAACCTTAACAGATCAAGATCTTCTTCGAAAGGCGGATTGCAGGAAGGCTTTAAGATTAGCCGACCATTTCTGGAATCGTGGGGTGAAGGAGATTCTGCCGATAATGCAGCCTCGACCAACAGGCGAAAATAGAGAACGCGATCTAAACATTGGCGCTCTGGCGCTCATCGTGGATGAAAACCTACCAAGAAGGATATGGCCACGAAGCCGGGTAACTTTAACCTTCCCTGGCCGGGACGGAGTGGTCAGGGTGGTGGACATAGCCACACAGGGCGGCCTCCTTCGCCAACTCTCTAAAAAACTCATCAAAACAGGATGACTCATTGTCACGTTCCGCCTGAGCCGAGCGTGCAAGCGAGAGCGCGGAATAAGCGATAGAGAGGCTCGATCGGCTTGAGCGTTTTTTATGACGTTATCACGTAAAATTATCGTCCGTAAACCGACTTTACATAACCAATTTGTAACTGTTATCTAAGTTATTAAATGTTGGGAACACAAGAAAATTTTCATTTTTTTTTAGATCTATTGACATATCCACCGGTGGGTTTAAAATGAGACATAATAAAAGTAAACAAACATGTTAAAAAAGGCATTTTTATTTATTAAAAAAAGGAAATTTACATAACACACATATCCGCAACATTAAATATTTAAATAAAGTTAATATTTTTCGGACATAACCACATAAAAAAATATGCGCTAACAATTTATTGTTATATGTACAAGAAGTACAAACTTGTCATCGATCAACGTAAAATAAATAATACGTTTTTAAAACATTAACACATTCGAGCTGTTTATAACTGACGCATTTCATAATGAAAATAAGTAAGCCTGATTAAATATGGAAAGTAGGTACATAGAGTTTAAGGAGTATAGTTGTGGTATTACAAATTCTAATCAAACTATTACAAACTTTAATTCTTTAATTACCCAATTATTATATAGCACACTTGCTTGACCACTCGTATAAGTTACAAGATAGTCGGAGATGGATTTATATATTGTCAATTACAATGTCTCCACTTGTAATTTAACTTATTACAGTGGCACTACTATACCCTCTTAGACGATCTTGAGATACATTATCAAAAAGTATTTAATTTTGTACCTACATAATCTACTACATTATGTTCTTATCTACATAGAATGTCTCGCTTTTGATACATTTACTTCGATAAAGAAATAATCTTGTTGGTCGATTACGTATATGAAGATAAATAATATAATTAAAAAAAAAGATTTAAAAATCGAAGCTAAGTGCACGTAATAGTTTATATTAGTATTTTTATTTTATTATTGCACGATCCTTGTGTGTAAGTAATTAATTTATGCTTTGAACATCCATGAAGTCGCTTCTTGTGCTTAAACTAAGGAAACTGAAAGGAACAAAAAATAAATGGCTCTCCATATAACAACAAAATAAAAATTGTGATTCTGGTAACTCTTCACAAAACATATAGTCAACATCCTTTTTTACAATTGAGGTAGAAGACTTCTGTGTAATAAAGTAAAAATTATTGAAAAACTTGTCAACTGTAAACATAAATAATCTTGATTTTGTTTTAAAGTATCCTTTTATTTTATTTATTCTTGAGACTGGCTTTAAGGTTGGGTTCTAGCGTTCTAAAACTAATCCTACACCATGCCGAATACATCATTTAAGGCTGGACATACATTTTTATTGGTTTCAAATACACAGTAACGCTTTTTTAGAACCTCTACATATTTTTTTTTCTTACTAACTAGTTCATAACATTAAAATTGTATTGTAAATATGTATATTTGTAAAAAAGCCTATATACATTTACAGAAATGTAAAATGTGGTAGAGTACTTATTTGTCTTGTACTTGTATTGTGGCTTTACATGTATTTAAGTATTTTAATTAAATGGTAATTTTTAAGTGGTAGCATTTGTGCAGATTTTAAGCGCATTTTTTAATTTAATAGGGATAGTTGAGATTAGATCACAACATCTTAAGGTTCTTGTCCGTGATCGGCGATGAGATGTAACTCCTGTAAAAACAAAAAATAGACATGTTAAAAATAATAATTTTCATGAAATATAAAAATATAATTTATCATGCATAAAACAGTTTTCAACACAATTGCTCGTAAAGTGCCTCTTATGACGTTGGTTTTAGAATCATAATTTTCATCCAGTTTTCAACAAATAAAACTTTTCATTCATTGTTTTTATTGTGAAAATGTCGAGTACTTACCTAACTGTTTTTTTTATTTTCCTCACAAATGTGTTGAAAAACGTCTTATGAGACTCGAGAGCAATTGGTAATAACATACTCGTACTTTGCTGCTCTAGCCTGCGCTGCGGCTGGAGCTGGTAAACCAACCTCGTAGGTTATGTTATGACCAACTTTGCTTCCTTATTTCATAAAGTACTATTATCAAAGCGTGCTAGAAAACAAAATACAGGGTGCAAAAGATTTAGAAATAATTAAAAAATTATGAATGATCTGTTACTGCACATATTTACCTGACCTGGCTATAGAAACGTGCAAAAAATCAGTACAGTACAAAACCAATAAAATAAAATAATAGCCGCGTGAAGAAGGTATAATATCTAGAATACAGACATTGAAGAAATATATCTGTAAAGATTATGTACCTGGTAGATAAGACAAATACAGATGCATAAATAAAATAATTATAAAATAACTAACTAATATAATAACTGTTGACTCCTGGATCGTTAGTTTCATTCATCATTATCGGACATGACCTTAAAAAGACCCGTCATTTAGGGCTTCTGAATATATATAGTGAACAAATATATATAATATTTATAAATAAACTATAAAATTGTGGTGGTGTAAAAAGTGCGTGCATTAAGAACATGCATTTATAAAAATCAAAATACACTATATAATATGACTGACGGCTACAAGAGTGTAATTGTCATAAACCTGAGTTGCAAATTGCATGTTTAGGTATTTTGTGGTATTTTCCTTGCAGTCTTCTTGTTAAACTCGACTATTCGCTCAAAACTGGAAGCATTGATCTAGAAAAAGAACAGAATATTTAAATTCACCTAAAATAATTTAAAAGGGATAGAGTAAGTGATATGGAAATATAGAATTAGACGCTTGTAAAATTTTTAGATGCAATGTAGAATTAAAGGCAGAGTGTTTGTTGTGTTTTAATATTAATGTATTATTTGAAATTGTTGACAGATGTTAAGCTGTAACTGTAACATGTAACTATTGTTGTTGATTGAGATTTAGAGAGTTGAAATAATTAAGTATATTTACAGTAATTTCAAAAAAAATATTTTTATGATAAATTTATTATCAGTATTTTTTTGTAAATAATCAAGATTATATTTGAATGCATTCATTAACTAAAATAAGAGTAATTATTAAAAAAACAACTTTGTACTGAACTAAACTACGGCATAAATGCCTACGAAAAAAAGTATTGCTTAATTTGCGTATTGCGACCTGAAATAAAACATAAATACGTCTACTAGTACCTTCCATTTCCAAAGCTATGCGAATGGGACCTTGGCAGCGGAAAAAAAGGAATACATATAAGCAATACATACTAGCTATGAGTTGGTTGGCAGATTTAAAAGGGCTTGTGTTTAAACGATTACCAAAAACGCACCTATTTTACTTCCAATAAATTCGAAATGACTGCCAAAATGGATAAATGATCACCAAATTGTGTTTGGATAAATGATCACAAAAGTTCTTTTTATGTTTTGTGTACTTTTTAAGTTTATGTTTTAATTATTTTTTGTTGATCTTACATGTTCAATCTGACATGACCTTCACCTACGCTATCGCAGTATTTAGCCCTGATATTTTCTGCAAATTTTGGTGATCATATATCCATTTTGGGTAATAAAAAATATTTTGGTGATCATTTAAATTGTAGCGGTTTAAAAGTAACAGCTAAAATAAAGGCCATTTCTTTGCAACCAATTCAAAAAATAAAATATTTTTAGTTTTTGCATTGTCTAAGATCACTTGTCTTCTTACAGATTTTGTCATAGGCATCTGTAAATAGTAATTACTTTTCAAAAAAGTACGACATCGAATGAGGACTAGATAACTAAAAAGTACTTTGAATTCGAGCAGATTGCATAATCAACTTAATAATTTAATTAAATAAATATATCTAAAAAGGTAGATGACAATCTAGCTACAGATTAAATTTATTACCCCGTTTAATTATTATATATGACATTTTGGTTGGTATTATTTGGATATATTTGTGCCAAATGAGTGGATACAGGTTATTAGTACGAAGGTTTTATTCATTTTGACGAAGCAGATTTTAGCAAAATGTTGTGTGGTGTAACAGATATCCCGACAGACAGAGTGCCCCGCAAACCATGTAACAGATATCCCGACAGACAGAGTGCCCTGCGAACCATGTAACAGATATCCCGACAGACAGAGTGCCCCGCGAACCATGTAACAGATATCCCGACAGACAGAGTGCCCCGCAAACCCCGTACCATGGATAACTCCGGAACTATTGTCAGACTCATCATTCTGAACAACGTCCACTATGAAACTAGTTATACATTGTGTACAGGGCACCATTTATTATTTATGAAAATCATATTGATAATATTAATTTGTATATATTTTTTACATTTATAATTTCCGATGAGGGCATGCAATAGTATATAATTATATTAATAGTATTATAATTATTTTAAAACAATAAGGGCCAGTTTCAAGAAGTCTCAGATAAAACACAGATAAGCAGTTAAAACATAAATTTTATAAAACAGAGCTTATCGGGACTCCTTGAAACAGGCCATTATTTTAATTGGCTTAAACTACTTAAAGCTGTAGATATATAACCGTAATTAATTTATTTTCACCAAAGTTTGGCACCCTTGTCTAATTTATCCCAATTTTATCATTGTTGTTCGTGAAAAATATACATAAAAGTGCCAAATATGCGGCAACCCCTTATCTTCATCTTTCGGTTCTCCTCAGATTCGCGGAACTCTTGCTTAAGTTCTTCTTGAAAAATCACAAAAATAGTGCCAAAAAGGCGGCAACTCACAGTTCCATGCCCGCCACGGTGGACCTCGGACAGGTGCCCGGCACTTTGACGTGGCAGTGCTTGTGGCACTTCAGCAGGCAGTCGCGGCACTCGTATCCTTGCTTGCCGAGCCGGCGGGCCACAGTCTTGTTACAGACCACGCAGACTGTGCCGCTGGAAAAGGAAAGTTACATTTATTTTTATAATATTTATATACTTTGTGCAATCCTTTATTTTACTTTTGATATTTCCTATTGCGTACGTAATAAGCAATATTTTTCATTGCCGATGTCAAAAAAGTTTGGGTTTTTAGCCGTCGAAAGTTCAGCGAACTAAGTAAAATTTAGCCTATAACAAGAGAGGAAATAAAAGCCAATTTGTGACTGTGTCAATGTGATAAGATAAGACACTTTATTCATTTTTTTAATATCAATTTGTTAAAAAGTTAAACATCTCATATTATACAAGCCTAGCGATGTATATGTTTAGTCTACAGATAAATTCAAATATCCAATTTTCTGACAGCTCATAAAAATTAAAATAAAGTAGTCAAATGTTGTTGGCGAGATATGGTTTTTATTTTGTAACCAGTTCGAAAATTATGTAATTTTGATAGTGGACCTAAAGCTGTGTGTAGCCTCATGTAATTCTGATATCTAGGAATTTAACTCGCTTTTTTATTGACCAATCAGGACATCGCATAAACAAGGAAAGTCGCAATTAAAGACAGCTTTGCGAAATAATCGTGTCGTGATTAGTATTTTCAACAGCGATAAAAAAATCCAAGATATCAGAATAAATGAAAGGCAAAACCGAAGAACCAGAATTGTTATTGGTCAACAACAAACAAAACACAAGTTTGAATTAATTATCACAGCCCCATAGAAGAAATACAAGTCGAATCAACGCCATCTGTCACAGCTTTCAGAACTTTTTTGTATTTTAATTAGCTATCAGAAAATTCCTAATTGTAATCTAATCACTATTTCGCTATTGTATGATTTTATTAATAAAATAATAGTGTAGGAGCTTACCCGCTCAAATGTTTAGCAACAAATGTGTGCTCGTTGTAAATGTGCAGTTTGACCCCTTTCCTCCGCCATCTTGACCTTTGTGCTATGGTCAATGGCACCAAGTAGTGTTTCTTGATACCGGCCTCTATGGTCTCCAAGACCAGGGTCGAGGCCTCGTGGATGAACGTCCTAGCTGATGCGGTACTGAAGCCAGAAACTTCACTGAGGGAGGACCTTTAGGCGTTAGTTTTTAATAACACAACATTTAAAAAAGAAGAAAAAGTAGGTGGTGGTAGCATGCAGTTTGAAAAAAGAGATATAAGTGAATCATGCAATTTGAATAAAGAAAAATGTATTAAAACAATCAAGCGTAAATAAAACAATGGAAGTGCAACTTGCAAAGCGCGTGAGATATATTTTTTGTAGAAAAATTGAAGATTTAGTGTGAAATACCAGTGTTACCAGTTTGCAGAGTGCGATTACCCCCAGCACATGTGAATGTTGACAGATGAAAAGAAAGAAAATACCACAATTAGTGCCGATTTCGTACAAAATATATATTTTTAAGTTAATATATATATTGTTTAAATATATTATTAATAATATATTATTAATATATTTAAGTTCTTAAAAAATTGGATCATTTTTTTCATTTATTACATGGCAAGAGAGCATTATTGGGCGAGTTAAATAGGCAACCTTTTTCATATTACGTTAGTACATTTAAATTAACCATACCAATTGACATATCATCAATATTTAGTTTTTAAACATAATGTAACCTTGCCATGTTAGTCGTGCGTTCGTTCAATAAACACAATACTAGTACGTACATACTAACTGTACCTAATCAATATATTTTGAATAGTTTAAATACTTTAGAATATATATCCTAGACCTAGAAACTAGTCTAGATCCCGAAAAAAACGACCAACCAATTGGTTATTTTTTCATCATGTATGTCCGACACCCGCTGAGCCAGCGTGGTGGGGTATGGCTCAATCTTACTCAAATCTCAGTAAAGGCCTGTGAGCTTCATTTCCACTTGTCTTGGTGGGTTGCCTTAAGGAACTTAAGGCTTCTCACCCAGACAAGTGGTGATTCTAGCTGATGAACAGGTCGTACCTTCTGGAAGTCCTCGACTCGTCTCCAGATTGAACTGGCGAAGCTCCTGCTGAGTACACGTTCCGATTTGGAACTGCTAAGGCTGCGTCTGAAATAAAATGTTGTTGAAGACCCTGAATAAAATATTATAAAATACATAATGCCTAATGGGCCTAATGGATCAACTTGCTGCGTAGTAATATTACCTGATATGACCTTAGTTACTCTTAATTTGTATTTCATTAGAGTGAAGGATAATGTTTGTACTAAGTATGGAGATCTAAAACTAAGATACCTATATTTTTTCGTTTTTGGATAGTTTCTAGATTCTAGAAATATAGTAACATATTACTATGCCTTCGCTTTCCGACTATCCGTCAGCGATTTTCATAGATTGTGTTTCTTTCTATATAGATTCTCTTTTCCCGCTTCAGAAACAAATAATGAAATACACATAATTTTAAAAAACAAGGTGGATTCCCTTGAATTTTTGGAATTGCATGTATTGCATCTATTAGGACAAAAGGCGCATTGTTAGCGTTTTTTCGTGTTTGATGGTACCTACAGCCCTTCACGTCCTCCCGGATGTGTTAAAGAGCTACAAATAATTGCCAAGACGTTAATTGAACCAAATTGTGATCTTTCAAAAACACTTGACACTGGCAAAATTAACCTCAAAAGAGCTAGCACGTCGAATCAAAAGAAGAAGCAGAAGAAGCAGAAACAGATGGCACGGAACCCTTCGTCTGCGAGCTCGTCTCACACTTGACTGTTTTTTAGGTAAATAATTAAAACTTTACCATGGTTTCTCTCGGCACTTATGCTGCGTATCCTGGCCTGGGTGTCTGACTCACTGTCAGGTAGGTCCAGGGACTGACCGCGGGACTTCGACCTGCCCAATCTGTAAATGAGATTATAAGTTACTAGCTGCCCGTGGCGCAGCTTCGCAACGCGTTTTTCGTATTCTCATAGTTTCCCGTCTTAAAATATTCGTTTATAATTTTAGAGCCACCTTTATAGGTTACTCAAATCTATATCGAAATTTAAGGTCCGTTGTTGAGCGTAATACGCATCAGACCTCATATTAACGAAACTATTTCCGCTACCAACGAAGAGGTTGTAGTAAATTAATTAATCAACGACGAAGGAGTCAACGCCATCTAGCGAACGAGGCTGAACTTTCCATACAAAATGTTTATCGATTTTTTTGACTGTTTCCTTGCGTTTTACATATTTTATTTTTATCTAAACCTCCTCTGGACAGGAGAATAAAACCAAATAGCATTTATACAAAACAATCTGGCCGTTATATAGATTTAGTAAGACTAACGTACAGTGATTTATTTTTATAAGTATAGATAGATAGCACGAATTGCCATACCAAGAGTCGTTTCTTGATTAATTAAGAATTACTAAGTGAACGATATTGTAGGTAAATTCAAATTTGGAATCGGATTAATGGTCCATTAGGTGCCACCAGCGGGCTCCAGCAGGAATAACTACCAGGGTGAAAAAGTGTTCGAGTCCAGATCAAATAAACCTTAAGTCATTGTACATAAGAGTCACTGACAGTTCGATTTGCATACTTTTTCGACGCGTAATTATTCCAGCTTTCTACACTGTAGTTACTATTGAGTTATAACTTGTCAAATTCGTAGGTAGCACTCCCATAGTCTGCGGGCGACCGGGGACGAAAGATGCGGGGGCTACGAGGGCGGGAAAGAAGAGCGCGGGCGGCGGGGCGCGTAGTAGGAACCGCCCGCGCTCTTCTTTCCCGCCCTCGCCTCTTTCGTCCCCCGTCGCCCGCAGACCATGCGAGTGCTACGTACGAATTTGACAAGTTATCTATAGTACTGAGTTCGCGTAAACGCATTCGGTGAGTTGCAAAAACTCCCACTTCTCACAAAGGACGCCTTACCTGAAGGGTTGCATAGTAAATTCAAATTTGGAATCGGATTAATTAAATGACTGAGTACTTTTGTACCTATCTAAATGTTTTACTTGTAATACAAGTTTTGATAGTGAAAATATAGATATGTGATTTGTTTGTTTCTACAGAGATACAAGTTGCCGAAATATAACTTTGCCAGATTGTGTAAAATAGCAACTTTAAGCTGGTCGTGATTTGCATTGATTGCATTATAGAAGGTTTATGATTGCATGATATGTGTTTAGATGAAATAAACACATAATGAATGATCATAATAATAGTGTTTATGCAACTGTCGTACAATAAGGGGCCTTAAATTACGAGTGTGTTTTATAGGACGAGCGAAGCGAGTTCCATAATAGCATCACACGAGTGTTTTAAGGCCTAATTATACACAGTTCACACACAGAACCTTTTGAATACCATATACACGTATACATATACACACGCAACCATCACACACACACACTCACACACACATACACACCCTCACACACCCTCTCACATACATACAGAAACACATATACAACATACTTACAAAGACCTACACACATACGCACGTCGTCCTAATCTTAATTTACATGTATTCTTCGAATCATGCGATATTTGTTTACATTAAATCTTATTAAATCTTGCATGTGCATGTGCATGCACTTAAGTCCTTTGAAGAATTGTAATTGACTTAGGTTAACTTAGTGGCTGGTAGTACATGCGCAAGAGCGGGGCCTCCTCCTAGCACTGGTGTTTATATACTTAAAAGGAGGTCCCATCAAATAGTTGTATTATTAAGTTATAGTTAACGAAATAAACATTTTTCATTTTCAGTTGCATACACTATTTTATCTACACACATAATAGTGCTCTAAAATCGGTTCAGAAGCCATTCGTTTACATAAATTTTCGACTATTAGTTAAAACAAAACAAATACAAACAAGTACAGTCTTAGTACAAATATAGCTTTTAATCTAAAAATAATTTCTCAGGAAAAGACTTTCTGGATGAATTACAAGTAAAAAGTTTTTTGGACCACTGAAATTGCGCCACCTGTATACAAATTATATACAATTTATACGGTAATTTAATATTTATAGCCTATTTTTATGCGATAGATTCATTTGTCATTTTACATCCATAATAATGCATTAAACTCACAAAGGGGTTCTCCGGCCATCATGAAACAGGCCCTTAGACTGAGCCTCGTCAAAACCGCCGCTCAACCAGCGTGTTCACTCACCGTCTCTTGATAGTCCCGAAGAAGTCGCGCCTCCTCTTAGTGCGCGGCGTCTTCTCCGGCGCCAACTCGCTGCCCTTGTTCACGTAGTCTCCTTGCTGTGGCATAGGACATATTTATTACTAGCGGGAGCCCGAAACTTCGTCTGCTTGCGCCTAGGAAGCATTACCCTCCTTCTAGTGCCGTCGTATCGGATAAAAAGTATCTTAAATGTTAATCTAGCTCATAAACTATCTGTGTGCTAAATTTCATTCAAATCAAATCAGCCGTTTTGGCGTGATTGAGGCACATACATCCATCCAAACATCCATCCATACATAGGTACTTTCACATTTATAAATTAGTGGGATGCCTGGTGTAACTCCGTATCTGACTGCAACTGCGTGAGTGTGCGAGCGAGACAGCGAAACTAGTTTCCCAGCGAGTGAGCTAGACAACCGTAGGTACCTACTACGCTCGCTGTCTCGCTCATTTGCGTCGTAACTAAGCTCTGCAGTTGCAGTCGGCTTTGGAATTACAACTAAATTATAATCAAAAAAATATATATTAATATTTCAGTAATATTGGACTCAACCCTGTATTTGGTACCTATTTTTTAACAGCCACAATGATCGCATTACGTCATGATATTTTGTAGTCAAATGTTGATCTTACATTAGTTCTGGTAGTTCACTGAGTTTTAATTATTATAAGGCATGCATGCATTTCACAAAGACACGAAAAAACAACAAAGTCATGCATCATTCACTAGATATAACTCCTTCTAATAAATGATACGTAATCAAAGTCAAATTGCAGTTGGAGGGATAAAGGGGACTTCGCTTCGCTCATCCTTCACCTAAGCTACCGCAGTATTTTGCGCTGATATTTTTTACAACTTTTGGTGATCATTTACCCATTTTGGGTAGCATTTACCCATATTGGGTAGGAAAAAATATTTTGCCAAAAGAAAATACAAAAATATATGAAAATAATGGCGTATCTAAAGAAAAATTGAGTACCTACCTAAATAAAACGACCTCTTTTACGATTATCAGAAGGAGTAATCTCAACATCAAGTATAATATAACAGTCAAAAACCTTACCGTGCCCCCGTTTTCATTGTTGACCGCGCTCGCTCCATTCTCCTTGATCCTGACGCTCTTGTTCGGTGACTGTTTGGGTGTCACTGACAGAGGCATCTCTTGGTCTTCATCTATGGTGCTAAAGCCGTTCTCCTCTTTGGTCTGAATATCATTTTCCACTTCTCCGCGCTCCACTTCAATGAATTTCCCGGATTCAGTCATTTCGACCTTTTTGGACGGTTTTTAGAGGTTAGTTTTTTAGTACACAAAGCAGAAAACATTAGAAAACTATAAAAAGATATGAAAAAATGGGGAAAATGCATAAAAAAAACTTTAAATAGGATTATTTTTGACAAAAATCACAGAAATATGTTAAAATTGTAGTTGAATTGTAAAATCTAACCTGTATAGACTTCTTGGGCTCCTATTTGTTTCAATCAGCATCCAAATCATGCACCACATGCGGGTTCGATGAAAAAATCCAAAAAATACTTTGTTAGTTAAAAACATTCGCAAAGAAAACACTCTAAATGTGTGTGTGTGTATAGAACAGATTTTACAATAGTTTATCGGCCTTACTAATAAAAAAAAGTTATTCAGTGTTTTACTTACTTTAATAATATACTTATACAATGTTTTGTCCTTTTCATCCGTCGAGCAAATGTCAAATGGCAAAGAAAGACAAAACACTGCATTAGTTACACAGTGAATAACTTCCTTTATTAGTAAGGCCGAATATGTTTTGCATATGTTTAAATGAGTTGTCAATCTCATAAGAAATTTTTAAAAAATGTAGTAATTCATCGCAGCATGATTGCGGTGATAATCCTATACTAGTGTATTTTATGTCTGAACATGAAAGTTATTAAAATCTTAAAAAATAATTCTAGCTACATGTGGGTAGATATAACCCCGACTCACCCTCTGTACGGAGTGTATGATGAGGGTAGATTTGTTAGCGGCACTAGTAGGGCTCAGTTCCAACTCGCGAAGGGCTGACTCTGTCAAGGGCGATGTTTCTGGACCTGAAAATGGGAATACATTTACCTACAGACCTCAAATTAAGATAATCTATGTCATGGCTAATTGAGCCAGCAAAATTCAAGTAGATTGTATAACTAGGAAGCAAAATAACATTTTTACGGCGAGGGCGCTATTTTGAATTCAGAGCGAAACTAGCGATTCTGTAGTAGTACTCCCAGGCGATCAGGGGTTCTTTAATAGAATCGAGAGTAAGCGAAGAATTCAAAGTACTTTGCCCGAGGAATAAATAATTTTGCATCCGAGTGATACACTCGTCCTTTCATCTCCTTTTATGAGAAAGTTAGTAAGAGATGCTTTAAAGTAATAAATGAATAAGTTTAATTCCTAAAAAAATACATATTAACGCAAAAATTTATGATACCAACACCAATTACAAACTTATATTTGTATTTGGCACACCAGCGCGCAATTTTGAAAATTTATAGTCACCGTTTTATTTGGGACCGATATTGTTGTCGATTTATTCATATTTTCCGGTAAAGGTAGAACAATATTTACTTCTATTTTAATAGTTTCTGGGCTAAATAATACCTACTTTCACTAGTTTTCAATCAGCAACACATTTTTCATAAACATTTGTAAATGTGAACAATAATAGATATATTTGAGCTAAACAGAATTCGCGCCCTTTTGTTTTTTTTATTATTATTATGTTGGCGCTACTTTGCTCCCGGTAATCGAGGAACAAAATGACACTTCGAATAAACAGGATGAAAACATACTTAACATTCAAGACCCGAGGTATTAGGGTTTTGATCCCGGGACTTATAAGACTTCTGACAAATTTTCTGCGGCTTCTGACTTGTGGCTTCTTGTTTTGACAGACAGACAAGAAATAATATCAGGGTTTTATCCTTGGCCACCATTTTGAAATAAAAATGGCATTCTTTTTTCAAAATGGCGGCGCCTTAAACCTTTCACTCACCGTTCTGTTGGAAGATGGTCTTGGTGGTGGTAGTGAGGTGTCCCTGCGGGGTCATTGTCCTCAGGCTCTCCTTTATCTTGAGCGGCTTGGAGCCCATGTCTGGGATGTCGGCGCCTTCGATGAAGAGAAACTGAGAGGAAATTAACTTACAGTTTAATATATAATTCTTGTAAATTCTTATTATGTACAAGTGGTCACTCCTTTTGCCCATGAATTAGCTGGCAGACTAAAGTTCTGCAGCTTACGATTTAAATCGCATATTCGCCCTAAGATGACTTTTAAAATAACTTGGCTTACTAACTGATATTTTAATCAATTTGTTTTCAAAAATATAATATGTCACGCAATAACCTAGCAACATTTTCCAATATTAGCGATAGCTACAATGTTAACCTTAGAAATAATCACTGACTAGTTGCGCCCCGATTTCGACTCGCGGAAGTTAGCAATTCTTTCAAGAGTCAATGCATTCTCTGTTGCAACAAGATACCTCAGGAGATTTAGAAAATTCAAAAACGGCTTTGTCTAAAACTCACACAAAACTCGCTATTTATAATTAAACAGAGTTTCTTGAGCGTTCTTCTCTGGGAAGTATCTGCTTTTGGAACGTACACCTAGTATTAAATGAATGACGTACCTTAAGAGATATGTATTTATCCAACAGAATAAATCATATTTTAATTTGATTTGATTGATTTAATTTCGCAATTATTTATTCCTGCATATTATTTATATTAATTAAATTGAAATATTTGTATTAGTTCAAAATAACCAACTTTTAAAAGAGATCCAAAAATCTATTTGATTCATCTAATGTCAGAGAAATGTACATTATAAGGCTACGAGTTCTGTCTACATTTAAACTCTCAAAACCCGAAGGTAGTTGGGACAGGTCGCGATTTTGAACCTTATGCCATGGTAATAAAATTTAAAACCTATAACGGAAAAGTGGCGTTCGCATGTGGCGTCGTCACCTATCAGGCGATCCACATACTAACATACAAGATGGAAGTCAAGCAGATAAACACAGCGATTGACAGAAGTTGTCAACAGATGTCATCACGGATCGCAGAAACAATTGACAGTCGATCCTGCATCGCGCAAGAGTAGTTTCTTCAGGTACCAGCTATATATAGAACGTCTGAGCATAGCTGTTGGACCAGTGGTCCCCAGGCGCAGCAACCCGCGTAGATATTAGGTCCGTAAAAGGGAGATCTCGGACGCAGCCACCGGACCTCTTTTATATACAAGGTGACATTTAATTAGCCGACCATATTTTGGGTAATGATAGCACCGATCATTAAGAACAACTTTCCCAAAGAAACTTATGGTCGCAAATGAAAAATATTTTTCGTCCCTCAGTACATTGACCCGATCAGCTGATTACAGGTTACTATGGGAGACCCAATTATTTTTTTTCAATTACAACCATATGTTTCTTGGGGAAAGTTGTTCATAATAATGGGTAATATAATATCATTCCCCAAAATATGGTCAGCTAATTGAATGTCACCCTGTATAGCCGCCCTCGTCGCTTCTCGCTAACGCCGGTGGTATTCAAGAGGTTGAGGCTTGTGTTTATAACTTGCCTCAACAGTGAGCGTGCCCGTCACGTCGTGCTCCTCCATGGGCCTGGTCTGCAGCGCGATCTGCTGACGCTGCGAGGGTGCCGCCAGCAACTCGTCTATACCTACTAGACCGAGGCCGAGGAACCTGCAATGTTCGAGATTACTTCAATGACGGGACTGTATGGGCTTAATCTAGCTCAACACAGACCTTGCTGTTATAAATTTTGTAATTATTTATTCCTGCTTATTAATCATAATAATTAAATTTTTCATATTTTTATTAGTTAAGCACAACCTATTTTTAAAAGAGATCTAAAAATCAATCTGTGGAAGTTTCTACGCCCTTCTTCTCCCACAATGTAGAGAAGAGGCAAAAAATGACGTTTGCTAAGTATATGTAAATATCTACAGTAATAAAGTACTTTGACTTTGACTTTGACTTTGCAACATAAATAGCCATCCGATTTCTACCCTTCCTCGATTGACACAAATTAGCAACTGGTTAATGAATTTACTTTATTTTACCTTACCCTATCTGCTGTTTATTTTTAACTTAATTGTTAGTTTTTTTCTAACTTAATTGTGATTTGTTTCCAAGAGTTCTCTCCAACTTAGGTACTTGACATATACTTCAAATTCACTTCTTATTTATTTCCAATTATTTATTTACGTCCAGTAGTTACAACTTACATGCTTTATACTTGCAAATTACTTGTTAATCATCTTTTTATATGTAAACTTCCAACAGTTCCAACTTACGTGTTAGTTATTTCCTTCAGTTCTAACTTACTTGTAACTAACTTCCAACAGTCAAGTTACTTGTTCGAAACTTCCAACGTCTAACTTATTATTATTAACTTCCAAAAGTTTCAAGTCACTTGTTATTTTCCTTACATTCATGTTATTGTTATTTACTTCCAAACTCACTTGTTATTCTGCGAGCCACCACCCGGGGAGGACGGGCCAGAGCGGTCGTACACCTCAAACAGCAACTCAGCTGTCTGTGGCGAGAGGTCACTGTGAAATAGAAGCCATATTAGACAACACTAAATCACCACTACTATTACTTTGCAATGCAATAAAGGAACACGAATGAAACCAACAACGCGACACTATCAAAAATTGCGGTTACTGGCCATCTAAGTATCAATAGTGGATCGTAGAAACATTGCCCTATTAATAGTATTAAGTTAAGATCAATTTAAATTAAATTCGAAGGTTTTGTTTACATAAACTTGTACAGTCGCAGGTAGGTCTACCAAAACTACAATGATTATTATGTGTAACGATTTTTAGCCAAGGGGAAAAAAACAACTTCTGAGCTAAAAATAACCCCTTCGCCGCCTGATTTTGGGATCTCAGGCGGAAAAATTATATTCCTAACTCATTCGAAGAGGCTTTTTAGGAACCTCGTTACGACCCCGCCTTCGGCTCGTGCCGTATACTTCTCGGTTCCTAAATATAAGCCTCTGCGCACTCGTGGGAAATGTACAATTTTCGTTTGCGACCATATGTTTACCATCATACGTAGAGTACTATTAGGTATTATGTGCTATCATCATTCACAAAATTATGATCAGCTGGTTAAATGTCACCTGTTTATACCTAAATAATATATCCAAGTAATATTATAAATGTGAAAGTAGCGATGTTTGGATGTTTGTGTCAATCTCAATCACGTTAAAACGGCTGAACGGATTTGAATTAATTTTTTCCCAGATATTGTTTATCAGCTAGATTAACACATATAGGATACTTTTTATAACGAAACAATGTTTTGGGTCCCCCATAGTAACTTGTAATCAGCTGATCGAGTCAATGTACTGAGTCCCCCATAATAACTTGTAATAAGCTGATCGAGTCAATGTACTGAGTCCCCCATAGTAACTTGTAATCAGCTGATCGGGCAAATGTACTGAATCCCCCATAGTAACTTGTAATCAGCTGATCGAGTCAATGTACTGAGTCCCCCATAGTACCTTGTAATCAGCTGATCGAGTCAAAATTCAAAAAGAGTTTATTTCCATAAGAAACACATAGGTAACATTTGGAGAATGTCAAATCTTAAACTAACACATGTATAAGGTACAGGGAAATATAGAACTCAATTTGAATTCCGTCACCTCAATGTTTTAGATGCTGGAGGCAAAGAGGCGACTAGAAACCTCCAGCTTTATACGTTATTTTTTACAGAATTGGAGCAAACACCTTCCCAAGCTTTCTTGTCTTCTACATAATCTGATATTTTGTAGTAACCTTTTTTACATAAGTGATTTTTAACAACATTTTTAAATTTATTTACAGACTATTCTTGTAACTCAGTCGGTATTTTGTTGTGAAATCGAATACATTGCCCTTTAAAAGATACATTAACCTTATGGAGCCTAGTAGTAGGTATAGCTAGTTTATTCCTATTTCTAGTGTTGACATTGTGCCTGTCGCTATTCTTAGGAAATTTATCAATATTTTTGTGGACGTACATTAGGTTTTCATAAATATACTGACACGGCACTGTCATAATGTTAATTTCCTTAAATTTACAACGCAGTGACTCTCTGGGACCCACATTGTAGATTGCACGAACAGCCCTCTTTTGCAGCACAAATATTATGTTAATGTCTGCAGCGTTCCCCCACAGCAGTATGCCGTAAGACATAATGCTATGGAAGTAGCTGAAGTAAACTAGTCTAGCTGTTTCCACGTCCGTAAAAAGACGGATTTTTTTAACTGCATAAACTGCGGAACTGAGTTTTTTTGATAGCTTATCTATGTGTGGGCCCCACTGAAGCTTATTATCTAAGGTGATTCCTAGGAATTCCGAGCTATCTACAATTTCTAAATTTTCACCTTTAACATTAACATTAGCCGAGATTTGTTTAACATTGGGGAGTATAAACCGAATACATTTAGTTTTGTTATTGTTCAGGAAAAGATTATTAGCACTAAACCAATTGACTACCTTTGAGATTGCATTATTCACATCGTTAAAGTTCAAACTGCGTCGTTTCATTTTAAACAAAAGTGAAGTGTCATCTGCAAACAGTACAATCTCATTATTATCTCTGACAAGATGTGGCAGGTCATTAATATAAACCAAAAACAGGAATGGCCCGAGTATGGAACCCTGCGGTACACCCATAGTAACAACAGACCCTGGAGATCGTTTTCCATTAATGTCAACTCTCTGTATCCTGTTATTTAGATAAGAAGAGAGAAGATCTAAAGAGTTATCCCTAATTCCATAGTGATGTAATTTCCTGATCAATGTCCCATGGTCAACGTAATCAAAAGCCTTAGACAAATCGCAAAATACTCCTAGAGCATCATGCGACTCCTCCCAGGCATCATATATATGTGATATTAACTCAATACCGGCATCAGTAGTTGATTTGCCTTGTGTAAAACCAAATTGTTTACAGTGGAGCATGTTGTTGGTGTTGAAATGTGTAAGAAGTTGATTTAAAATTACTTTTTCAAATACTTTATTAAATGTAGGCAATACCGATATCGGTCTGAAGTTAGAAGGGTCAGATGTACTACCCGATTTAAACAAAGGTACTATTTTACTGTGTTTCATTAAATCAGGAAACACACCAGCATGAATAGATGCATTAAATATAAAAGCTAAATCAAGTGCAATAACATTTATTAGGGGCTTCACAACATGAACAGAAATATCCCAGAGGTCTGCAGTTTTCTTAAAATTTATTGATTTAAAGGCTTTAATAATATCTTTATCATCTACATAATTAAACGAGAATTGATTTTCACATCTAGGTACATAGTCTTTTAGCAAAGATTCAGCGACTACTTTGGAAGAGTCTAAAGACTTTGTAGTAGAGATTGGGATGTCAGTAAAAAAAAATCAAACGCTTTAGCTACATCAATATCATTTTTGAAAGTAATATCATTAATTTTTAATTCATATTCATTGTTTTAAATACTGACCTTTCCAGTCTCACTTCTAATTATATCCCAAGTTGACTTAATTTTGTTATCACTTTTTCTTATTTTAGATCTGATATAATTTGATTTTGCAATTTGACAAACTCTTTTAAAGATTTTTGAGTACTTTTTTACTTTATCCATGAACTCTTCACTATAAGTCAATGTACTGAATCCCCCATAGTAACTTGTAATCAGCTGATCGAGTCAATGTACTGAGTTACCATAGTAACTTGTAATCAGCTGATCGAGTCAATGTACTGAGTCCCCCATAGTAACTTGTAATCTGCTGATCGTGTCAATGTACTGAGTCCCCCATAGTAACTTGTAATCAGCTGATCGAGTTAATGTACTGAGTCCCCCATAGTAACTTGTATCAGCTGATCGGGTCAATGTACTGAGTTACCATAGTAACTTGTAATGAGCTGATCGAGTCAATGTACTGAGTCCCCCATAGTAACTTGTAATCAGCTGATCGTGTCAATGTACTGAGTCCCCCATAGTAACTTGTAATCAGCTGATCGAGTTAATGTACTGAGTCCCCCATAGTAACTTGTAATCAGCTGATCGGGTCAATGTACTGAGTCCCCCTTAGTAACTTGTAATCAGCTGATCGTGTCAATGTACTGAGTCTCCCGTAGTAACGTGTAATCAGCTGATCAGAACTTGTGCTATAAGACCTTGCTCTGTGCCAAACGGGAAGTACCCTATTTTAGGTTTTGGATCCCTTGCGAGTAATACGAAAATCCAACTTTTTACAGCATAAACGGTCGTATTTTTTGAATGCGTTAGCCTAGAAGCTTGATTTTTTCACAGCTTTAAAGGACCACCGACCTGCGTAATCGATATCAATTTCAACTTGAACCCTCCACGCATTCCCGATAAAAAGATCTTGACTCAGGGACGGGCGGACCTTTTTTACCTTTTAAGGTACGGCACCCTAAAAAAAGGGTTAATTCTCTTTGCAACCGCGCATTAGCGCCACCAATATGTAACCCTTATTACATTAAAGATCACTCACAACAGGAAGTGCTCCTCCCACGCCGGCGAGGTGGTGGCGCGCTTGAACGCGGTCTGGTTGCGCTGAGGTGGCTCGTCCATCTCCACCACGCAATATGGAGCCACGCAGCCGGATTTACCTGCGACACACAGAACCAGTGAGACCTTAAGACGACCACCGTAGTGAATGGGGCAGGTGGATGGGCCGAGCAGAGTATTTTTGAAAGGGAAATATTATACTGCACATCAAAATACTGATTTGCACAGCAAATATCGGGACAAAATGCTGCGGTAGCTTAGGTGAAGGGTAAAGGGGGTGAGCGAAGCGAAGCCCCCTTTATCCTTCGTGTTAGGTTGAACATGCAAGAACAACAAAAAATACTTAAAACATAAATATTTAAAACATAAAGTGTTTTTTTTATCCTTTTTTGCTGTGCAAATCAGTATTTTTGATGTGCTATTAAATACTAGCCTCTTTGAAGTAGATCTTCTTAGGAGGCGGTGTGATTTGTGGATTTTAGATTGGGGGTAAAATTTTACAGGTAATTAACTACTCGTGCGAAATTCGCAAAAAAAATTTGGAAGGCTGAGTGCTCATCCCATCATCAGTGGTAATTTATAACCGGTTATTGGCGGATTCCACGATTCCCACAGAAGAGGGGTTAAGAACATGTAAAGTACGAACAGTTGAAGGCTTTATTAAAAGAGCATTGATTTTAAAACGCTTTTTAACAGTTTTTCTTAAATTTAAAGTCCCGAATGGCCGAGTCGGCAGTGACCCTGCCTACGAAGCCAAGGGTCCCGGTTTCGAGTCACGATGGGGCAGATATTTGTTTGATGAGAACGGAGGTTTGTACGCTTGTCATGGTTGTTTATATAATATTATAAGTATGTGTATCTAGGGATACGCAAAAAGTATCGATACCTGAGTAGTATCGATACATTGACTTCGATACCTAGTACTTTTTGTACTCGATACTTAGGTTCCGATGCTTTACTGAGTATCGATACTTTTTCACCTACTCGATACTTTTATCTCTCACTAGTGTCATTTGACGCAAAGTAGCCTCTTTTCAGGAAAACAATAATAATATTTTGATCCACCATCTTCGATCCCCGATTTAAAAAAATACATTTCACCGATGCAAATAATAATAATAATACCTTGGATACTATTTACACACATTGATCTAGCCCCAAACTAGAATTCCCTGTATCTGGGGTACTAGACAACGATACACATATTTATGTAGATAAATATGAAACTTAGATAGATAAACAACCAAGCATCCGTTCTCATCAAACAAATATTTGCCCCCACCGGGACTCGAACCCGGGACCCTTGGCTTCGTAGGCAGGGACACTGCCGACTCAAATGCATGTGCTCGAGCAATATCCTTTAAAAGAAGATCGGTGAACGCCGATGATCCGCCTTCATCGCCACCAACGGTTCAATCAGGTTCTGAATCATAAAATTAATATGACTTTTGGAGACCACGTAAAAAGCTGTCAAAAAGAAGATAAAACAGGCTCAATGAAAGAGGAGACGCAGGTACAGATGAAACGTCATTATACCTCGCAAGCCCAGTGTCTGTTTTAAAATCTGACCCGTATAAACATTGGGGTGAAATGAAAGCAGTCTTTCCAAAATTATATTCTTTGGCAAGTCAGTATTTGTTAACACCGGCTACTTTAGTGCCCTCTGAAAGGCTTTTTTCTAGGGCTGGGGCGACGGTGACAGCGGCGCGGAACCAGCTTACTGGATCACGTGTAGACAAATTACTTTTATGTCTGACTGCAGCGAAGAAGATTGGGGAATTTAAAATAATGATGAAAATTATAAATTCAAATATTTTTAACATCTTCAGGGTGAAATTACAATGTGTATCTTTTTTTAATTATAAATGAGTAAGTTTCAGTCATATTTCAGTGTTTTCTTTTGCGATTTAAAATGTAATGAAAAAGTACTCGATACTGAGTAGTATCGATACTTTTGGTGCGATACATTTAGCGGTATCGATGCTTTCTGACACGATGCCAGTATCGAGTAGGTATCGATACATTGATTTTTTTGCGTATCCCTATGTGTATCGTTATCTAGTACCCAAGATACGGGGAATTATAGTTTGGGGCTAGATCAATGTGTGTAAATAGTGTCCAAGGTATTAATTATTATTATTTAATAAAGAATATTAATTATGCAGAGATAACATTTATAAATCAATAAAATAATTATATTTGAATTAATTCAAGCAATTTTATTTTAGGTAGAAATATTCCGAACGAAACAAGAGCCTCTTTGTGTTTTTATTTTTAAATTCACATCTACCTGAATAGACCAAAGTCTTCCGACCATACAGCCTTTTCTTATTTATTTAATTCTTCGTTTTCTAGATTCGTGGTTCTTTTCTTTTAAGCCCAAAAGGAGGTTTATTATCTTCTGCCTTAGAGAACAAATTTTCTGAGTACGAGTTCTACTTCGAAGACGTGCACAAGTATTATTATTATTTCCCCGATTTAGGTTGACAAGTCGACGGGATCTCGCGTGATGCGGTTGGCACAGGACCATTATTGGGGCTGAGAAGAGACATGTGCCCAGCGGTGGGTCGATATGGGCTGAGCATGAAGACGATGAATATTTAGGATGATTGATTGGTAAATACCTAAACTAATGATCATACAGGACATAATAGAAATGGGTAGTGATAATTAAGGATGTTGCTAGGGACATTATTCTGATCAACTTTAATTATAGAGCCCATATTGGTATACCAACAATTGTAACTTACCTCCAATATCCTTAGCTGAAACGATTTTGACAAGCAGTCTCTTCTCTCCGATCATCTGCGCGATGTTGCCAGAAGACCGGTTCGGCGTTGACGTGTACATGCTGCGGTCTGAGTTTAGCTGGAATTGGCATTATTTAAGATTTATTGACGGTGGACTAATGCCCGATTTCACCAACAGTTAAGGGACACTTAGCTCTTTTTCTTAGCTGTCTAGCGATTGTTTCGATTGCCTGACTCTTATATTTAGGGGGTTCCCAAGGAGCCTAGATGACCCTTACAGTTAAGGCAAATCGAAACAACCGCTAGGTGGCCCCTGAACGAAATAAAGTGTCCCCTAAAAGACAGGGATCGTTGGTAAAATCGGCCATAAAACATGTAAAAGGCGAGATAGATTACTTTTGAATTACTTTAGGGCTAAGCAAGATAAGATTCAATAGCTATAGTACTATCAGTAGCAGCTGTGGAAAAAAACCTTGCAGCTGTGTGTGCAGCAATGTGGCGGTAAACCCTTGCTTTTGTTAATCTTTTTGTCGAATTTCAAAAACCATTCCAAAACCATTTGTTTTATGACTTTTAAGTTGACGACCCGAATGGCCGTGTCGGCAGTGACCCTGCCTACGAAGCCAAGGGTCCCGGGTTCGAATCCCTGTGGGGGCAAATATTTGTTTGATGAGAACTGATGTTTGTACCCTTGTCACGGTTGTTTATCTATCTAAGTATAATATTTATCTATATAAGTATGTGTATCGTTGTCTAGTACCAAGATACAGGGAATCCTACTTTGGGGCTAGACCAATGTGTGTAAATAGTGTCCAAGGTATTATTATTATTACTACTATTATTATCATTATTATTATTATGTGTTGGAAAAGAACCCTTACAGTGGGGTGTGTCTCCAATTTGCTGTTGATGGTACATTGTTGAAGAGTCTGGAAAGTGTGCAATAGATGAAGGAGTATGTTTGAGGGCCGAGTCTTAGGAGGTCGTCTAAAAACCGAGTCTATCTATTGTTTTCTACGACTAATGCGAGGAAATAAAATTAATTAAACAGAAAAGCAATTTTTAGATAGATTAGGTTTTATACTCCCTCTGGCGGAGTCCGCCATTTTGCGCAATTGACAGCACAAGTCATGCACGCTTTTACCGACACATGAAGTGCCAAAGAGATGAGGGACCAATTAAATGCAATAGAGTGGGTTCCGCTTGCATTTAAATTTTATTTTATTTAACATTGTACCTTAATAGTTTTATTTTTATTTTATTTTTTTTAAATAAAATAGAAACACAAAAAGAAACAACTACGCGAATAAACCACCCCGGGACATTGCCGAGGCTGAGGTTCCCATGACGCTTGCAGCATCTCCCCGCTGCACCGCCAGTGAGTTCCTTTGCATCAGAAATGCCCCAGAGCGGTTGTCAAATCCTCTATCCCTTAGACGGCGCCCCAGATCCTTAAGAATTATTTTCCCTTGTGTCCCCCAAACCCCAGTCGTCTCGAGCGCAAGAGGCACAAAGATGTAGTTTTATTGAATCTCAATAATTACGTTAAGTCATCTGCTTGTTTTGTGCTTTTTAGTGTACCGCGGTCGGGATTTTTAATTACGTTATATATTTAGTTCCTGTGCGTGTATATTATTTTCACACTTGTACGTTGGTTAAATCAGACACTTAACTAACACACTAGACCGTTAATTAAAAACCGATGTTTAACCAAGTCACTAAAGATCCGTCAGACAAGTGAGTGAACAAAACGATTAACGAGTTGTCTAAACGTTCCTAGGCAACAAGACATATACAATATAAATACACATAAAAATATGTTATGTGTACTTAAGTATTGTTTGTTGTACTTACATGTTCAGCCTAACACGAAGGATAAAGGAAGATTCACTTCGCTCACCCCCTTTACCCTTCACCTAAGCTACCGCAATGTTTTGCCCTGATATAAGCTGTGCAAATCAGTAGTGAAAAGTAGACTCTGAAAGTAATCAGCTGTTGTCGTGACGCCAACTCGTTTTACATTATTTAACCAACACGCCGGCTTTCGGTAAGACAGTTTGTTAAAAGTTTTCGACGATGCTTTATTTAAATCAAAATCCAGGGACTTGGTTAAACGTCGGTCTTTAATTAACGGTCTAGGGTGTTAGTTAAGTGTCTGATTTCTATATATAACTATATAATGTTGTGTTATTATGTAGTGCTACTGTATAGTAGCAGGATAGAATATACGGCAGCTGTAATAAATATATGTTATGATGATCACCAGCTCACCATAGAGTCATAGTGCAGAGGCAGCCGCGGGCCGGGGTCGGCGTACCTGCGCAGGCGCGGGCAGGTCGGGTAGGGCGACAGGTTGAAGTCTAGGTGCGAGTTGCGGAGAGCCGCCACAACTATGTCACTGTAACAGAGAAAGCATATGGTATATAGAATTATGGATTCAGTTGTTGTGGCACATGGCTCGGCATTCGTCCTCGCACTGATTCGACGACCCGAATGGCCGAGTCGGCAGTGACCCTGCTTACGAAGCCAAGGGTCCCGGGCTCGAGTCCCGGTGGGGGCGAATATTTGTTTGATGAGAACGGATGTTTGTACCCTAGTCATGGTTGTTTATCTATCTTAGTATAATATTTATCTATATAAGTATGTGCATCGTTGTCTAGTACCCAAGATACAGGGAAGCCTAGTTTGGGGCTTGATCGATGTGTGTAAATAGTGTCCAAGGTATTATTACCTTTGGAAATTGTATTAAAGTCTCGAGTTGATTGGCTTGCCTTCGGCCTCGAACGTCTCTTATTTGGTATTTTGGCCATCAGCATCGCACTTATTTCTTAGCACGTTTTTAGGGTTCCGTACCCGAAGGCCTAAGCCTCCGCTATCCGACTGTCCGTCCGTCTGTCCGTCTGTCCGTCTGTGACAAGTAGAGAGCTGATTTTCACAGAATGTGTATTTCTATTGCCGCTATTACAACAAATAATTAAACATACCGGTGATTAAGAATTAAAAGAAGTACCCGTACAAGAAATTATTGGTATGGCCATTTTGTTAGCTTCTCATTTCGTTTTATTTCGGTGTAAACTGGACTCTCTCGATCTTATCGGGAAAGATCTTAAATTGCATTAATCACCTAGCCTAGCGTGGAGCCTACCCTCTAAAATGTGTCCGCAGCCGTTACAAAAATATTAAGGTCAGTCTCACCTGACAGTGGCTTGTGTGTCGGCCTCACAAGCGTTAGGCTTGAGTGGCCCCACGGGCGCTAGGGCCACCTTCACGTCGGGCCAGCCGCCGCAGCTGAGAGAGCCGGTCAGCTTATCTGTCACGCAGATTATGTTGAGGCGCGCGCGGAATCTGGGGAAGAAAGGGAAATCTGTCAGAAAAATATTACTTATTACATTACAGTACTCAGCTCTTGAAGGATGTCAGTTGGCTGTTACAAATGTGGACTTGTAACGCTATCTTAGTTTAAAAATCTCACTTAAGTTACGTTTATACATACAAACATACATATGCTCACGCCTATTTCCCGGAAGATGGGTAGGCAGAGACTAAAGACCTCCACCTGCTACGATCCTGGCATACATCTCTCGCTTCGTCAACATTCATAGGTCTCTTCATGCAAGCTCGCCGGTTACGGGTACTTCGTATTTGCCCCTTCACTAACAAATCGCCGATTTGGTATTTATAGGACCTCCTTAGGCGTCCCCGTATAACGGCTCCTTTCACACCCGCTGTATCAATTTATCTCAAGGTGCTACTTGGGAGCGTGATTATTAAGTGTAATTATCCTTAACTTGAGTCACAGACATAGAATGGAGTATCGCTTATTACAATTCTATCAAACCAACAACATATCATGTCATATCAACAATTATTTCATACGATTTTTTTCTTCCAGGGTTCCGTACCTCAAAAAGTAAAAAAGGAATCACACGCGTGTCCGTCCGTCTGTCTATCATGGGCAGGATCCATCTATCTATAGTCTTGAAATCTCCTGCAAAAATACTTAACCTAATATCCGCAAAATAATTCATGTCTTATATGAAAAAAATATTGCCTACAAAAAGTGGAGGGGGTAAAATGACGAAATGATAAAAAAAACACCTTAATAAGTCATCTAGGGTAAAGTTAAAGGACTCTTTATACACTTTTTAAAAATATTTATTTTTATTTAAGTTTTGATAAATTCAGAAGTGCAAAAAAATACTTTTCTATTCACCCCGCCCTTATCTCCGAAACTACAGTCTAAATTTATGAAAAATCAGAATATAGAACTTAAGCCAAAAAGCCGGAATTGCCAAGGTTGACTATTTATCAGTAAACCACGTAAAAAACAAACCTATAAATGCACCTGGTTACGTACATGGAGTATGAAAGTAGCCGCACCAATTTGTAAACAACATTTTGCTAAGTAAAATCCCTACCATTGTACGGTGGCACGGAACCCTTCGCGCGCGAGTCCGACTCGCACTTGACCTTTTTTAGGGTTCCGTACCCGAAGGGTTCCAAACGGGACCCTATTACTAAGACTCCGCTGTCCGTCCGTCCGTCCGTCTGTCACCAGGCTGTATCTCAAGAACCTAACTAGCTAGAGAGTTGAAATTTTCACAGATTATGTATTTATGTTGCCGCTATGACAACAAATACTAAAAAACAGGATAAAAGAAGTATTTAAGGGGGCTCCCATACAACAATTCTTTCAATACCACATACAAACTTATGGATGCACCTGGTTACGTACATGGAGTGTGAAAGTAACCGCACCAATAACTTTGTAAACTATATTTTGCTGTGTAAAATCCAAACTATTCACTCCACACCATCGCTTCCATTGAACGGTGGTACGGAACCCTTCGTGCGCGATTTAGACTCGCACTTGACCGGTTTTTTTATATTCCGGATCGATTGACAAATACCCGCACGAGTTAAGCGAGTAAGGGCCCAGCAAAGAAGAGCCCTACACCCAGCAATGTAAGTTATATTAATCGATGAATATGTCTTTCAGCTATACTGTAAAATACGCGAAGACCTCTCTGGCCTTGTGGTCGAGGCTGTGCTTCCCAAGCGAGAGGCCCCGGGTTCGACTCCCGGCTGGGGAGGGAGAAAACGGATGTTCAAGGTGATACGAAAAAAAAATAGGGTTTTTTTCGAATCTATTCACTCAACTATAAAGTCATCTACAGATTTGATTTTTAGATCTACGTTAATTGAGCGTTTGGTTAGGACTGAAGGAAAACGCGATTTGATGAAATTTTCTTGATAGAATTAAGTTACGAAAAGAACCTAAATTGTTTTATTTTTTCCTGTAATTCTGAAATACTAACTAGTTTAATTGCGGAATTGTATTCAAAATGTAGATATTATGTATTTGTAAACTCTCCTTGAAAATATTTTTGACTAAATAGCGTAGTTTATTTTTAAACAATTTTATGTGGTTTGCTACCTTATTTTAGTTTGAGTCGAGCGCATTGTTTGCGCTCTCTTTTCTTTCATAAGTGGAAGTAATTAAGAGCGCTTGTAGACGTCCGTTTTTTTCACCGGATAACGGACCGTCAATAAACGGCTATCCTTGTATACATATTTTTTTTACCGGATGGATGGACTGCCGTCTATATGCGTTAGTTTTGAACTGGCAGTCAAGAGATTACACACGTGTGAAATGTCGAATAATAAGAAAAAAAAACTCGTATTGGCCTACTATTTGTACAAGAAGAAACAAAAAGAAATAGAAAAACGTAAAAGGTCATCGTGGGTTCATCCTATATTATTGGAAAGGGATAAATATGGTGCATTTCAAACTCTTTTTACGCAGTTGGAAGAGGATGAAACTAAATTTTACAATTATTTTCGGATGAAGAAAGAAACCTTTCAACTATTATTAACAGCCATATATGATAAAATAAGACACGAAGATATATATGCAGAGTATTTCATGTCACCAGTAGGGCGTGTACCATGGCAAAATCAATATGCATAAAAATAATGAAAATAAAATGTTACTTACCAAAATCATTTTTTTCTTTCTCGGACATCGTTTCAAAACCTTCATTTAACGCAAGACATATTTCTCTCCAAGCGGCAAAACTCGACTGTCTATTTCTATAGCACTCTTGGGTTTTGTCCCACAGTACAGGCCTATTTTCAACCATACTTATTAACATTTCCATGTCAATATCACTCATTTTTAAAAGTACGCAGGGTAGACGGCACTCAATTAACAGAAAACAGGCAATACGTCCGGCAGCGTCAACACGCACCAATACACTGGCGTGGATTACCGCCCTTTCTTACACCGGACCGGTGTCCGTCGCGCCGAGGGGAAGCGGTGGTGCATCCGGCGTAAATTGTTCGCCGGACCGATGTACGGTGCATGTACACACATTCATTATAATTCATACACCACCGCGAATCCGGCAAAAAACACGGTCCGTTATCCGGTGAAAAAAACGGACGTCTACAAGCGCTCTAACGCTGTCGTTTGTATTCGTATTCCTTTTATACATAATTTTTCTTATCACCTTAGGTTTCTGGTTCCCACGACACATGGTATCCTAGTGTGGGGTCCGAAGCAATGTTTACAGGGTAACAATTACCTGTTCACGTTAACCCTATAGTGCGACACCTCCACTTTCTCCCCCCGCTGACTGAAGGCTTTCAGCTGGAACGCGGGCGTGGCCTCACAGTCGCAGGTGATGGTCTGGAATTAAGAAAATTAAAACATTAAACGCTTTTGAGGGTTCCATGCCCAAAGGATGCCAACAAGATTGTGGCTGAGAGACAAATCTGCAGCTCCATTCTCTATCTCTACGGATCGCAATCAACATGATGTTTTGAAGGATGGTAGACGCCTTCGGAGCACCTTTTGAATGCCATCGCGAGTGAAGTAAATCGCGTTTGACAGTTGTCACATGTCATTTCCAAAATTGCTATCAAATTCCTAGTCGCAATACTCGCTATACAAGCTCGATCTCAATCATGCTCCTCTACATCACAAAATATGATAATACAAAACCTATCACTTTTGACATTTAGCCTAAGTAATTCTACAATCAAAGATTTTTAAAGAATGTGGTTCTGATATCAATCGCATTGAATAATCGAGCAATCTGAACACGATTATCTTTTCTCGCGAATCTTTGCTCGTTTATTGCGAATGCGACGCTCGTTTTGATTGATAAGAAATACACAATAAAGGTTACAGAACATCGCCTAAACAGGCAAAGTCGCAATAAAAGACAGCTTGTGTCAAATCCTATTTGAAATTTTTTCAAAAGCATTTAAATTCCTTTATCTACACACGTATCATAAACCCTCTTTACTGCGTCCAAAATCCGCACGTTACGATCAGCATAATGTTAAACTACTTTGTAAAAACTCATTTCTTATCTGAATATTGATTATTATGACCATAATGTGTAAGTTTTCTACATATTATGACATTAAAATTTTGAACGCTGAGGCCTGCCTGCGTGCCGCCCCTACTTTGTCTGTGAAGTTGGTACTACAGAACAAGCTAAACAACTCAATGCCACAATGCCGGTCAAACATGCGGTTCCTGAACACATCAAAGAGAGCTTATGATATGTGTGTAGATAAACTAGTGTATGTAACTGTACATAATTAGGCATTATGTATCAGTCACATAAACTACTATTATGTCAGAATTAAGGCGATACCGAAAAAATATGGTTTATTTTTAATCTCCACTCCACTATTAAGTCATTTACAGATTAGATTGTTTAATTAAGATTCTCACTGAAGGAAAACGCGATTAGATGAAATTTTCTCGATAGAATGTAATTATGAACAGACCTTTGTTTTCTTTTTCCTGTAATTCTGAAATACTAACTAATTTCATTGCGGAATTGCACTCAAAATGTCCACATTTTGAGTGGATCTTATGTATTACTAAACTCTACTTGGAAATCTTTCTTTCTTTCTTACGTGGAAGTAATTAACGCTGTCACTTTCGTTTACATGCATATTCCTTTTATATACTTATATTTTTTGGTATCATCTTATCATCTGACTAGTTAACGATGAGTCACATCCTATGTTATCAAATGGGAGGCCGCACACCACACGGCCGGCGCTACTGGTTTAGGTCTAGTCTGTGATTCAGTCAGAATGTGTGAGTCAGTAACCTGAGTTACCAACCGGCCTAATCCCGCCATTTCGAACGCGTCAAGTCAACTTTATTCTCTGAATAACTGAGACAACTCCCAAAGATCATTATGGAGCTGTTTTTATTATTTTTGTTATTCAGATAATATTGTTGACTTGTGTTCGAAGTAGCGGGCCTTAGTTCCTTTCCAGTAGGACCGTTTGCTTAGATCTATGTGGCAGGTACACGGAATAATTTCCGTGGCTGATTTTAAGTGACCCCCAACCTAACTTCAACCTCTCACCCAAACAAAGCAAAGGTCACTGAGGCTCAGCATAAATTGGCCATTATCCACCCACATCAGCGATAGTGTATTGTTTAGAATGATATCGTCATTTTCGCTCTTTTAGTCACTCGGGGATATAGCTCAGTGGTAGAGCAATCGACTGCAGATCGATAGGCCCCCGGTTCAAATCCGGGTGTCCCCTAACCAAAATATATTTTTTAATTTTATCATCAGGGCATAAAATTTTGTTGTTCTTTCCTTTTTCCACTGATGCTCGATCCCCAGTCTGTGGGTATTTTGTTGAATGTGGTGAGATTCTTGTGTGATCTTGCAGCAATTTTTATTACTCAGGGGACTGGAATAAATTGCGTGTTTCGGAAGAGGCCTATATAAAGCCGTGGGCTGTTTTATGCCGATAAATCCTATCTTATCTAATCTAGTCACATTTTCAGGGAAATCCCCTAACGTTAAACAAATCGACAAGGTCCAGAACCACAAGACGTCCTGTGGGCAGGCCACCAGCCAGCTAGCAAGACGGATGACTTCTAGCTAGCTGGCTAGCTCAAGACTGGAGAAGATGGCGGGGCAGGCCACCAGCCAGCTAGCTAGACGGATGACTTCTAGCTAGCTGGCTAGCTCAGGACTGGAGAAGATGGCGAGGCAGGCCACCAGCCAGCTAGCTAGACGGATGACTTCTAGCTAGCTGGCTAGCTCAGGACTGGAGAAGATGGCGGGGCAGGCCACCAGCCAGCTAGCTAGACGGATGACTTCTAGCTAGCTGGCTAGCTCAGGACTGGAGAAGATGGCGGGGCAGGCCACCAGCCAGCTAGCTAGACGGATGACTTCTAGCTAGCTGGCTAGCTCAGGACTGGAGAAGTTAGCATGGTAAAGTAGAGGCCTGTACCCCGCAGTCAGGGAATGTGGACTGATGGATTGACTCACAATGTGACAATTAGTATTTGTGTATGTGTCACACGTTAGTGTGTCAAGCCAAGTTCACAGCCACAGGGTGACCTCGAGGGGTCGGACAGGCTCCTTGTCAGTTAAGTAAATTTTTATGACGACCCGAATGGCCGAGTCTGCAGTGACCCTGCTTACGAAGCCAAGGGTCCCGGGTTCGAGTCCCGGTGGGGGCAAATATTTGTTTGATGATGATGTCGACCTCTGTGGCGCAGCGGTTATGGCTCTGCTTACCATGCGAGAGGTCCCGGGTTCGATCCCCGGCTGGGGGTAAAGAAAAAAAAAACACCCCAGTTCTTGGATGTTTATATGTGTGTGACGTCGCTGTTTCTGGTTCCCACGACACAGGGTATCCTAGTGTGGGGCCAGAAGCAATGTGTGCCTGTATGTAAATGTTTATGTTATCTTTTATGTTTATGAGGACGGATGTATGTACCCCTGTCATGGTTGTTTATCTATCTAAGTATAATATTTATCTATATAAGTATATGTATCGTTGTCTAGTACCCAAGATACAGGGAATCCTAGTTTGGGACTAGATCAATGTGTGTAAAAAGTGTCCAAGGCATCGATATAAATACTAAGGATAGGCCTTCCCGTACTCAATTTCTTACCATTTTGAGGCTAAGAAAAATAGCGCCCCTGTCGGAATTCGTCGGAACCAAGACAGTACGAAAAATTGTAACGGCGTCACGTTCGGTCACGTTCCGAATTGTGGTGTATAGACACAATATTAGGAAAGTTGATCTACGGATAACTCTCAAATACCCGGTGACTTTTAATCGGTGATTAGGAGTAGAAAAAAAATATATCTAGCTAAAATTTTACTCAAGGGGCGAGGTCATTAGCTCATGTTTAATTAATAAAAAGTTGAAACATAATTAAATAGGCATATAAATTTTTGTCTTTGCCGTTAAATTATGAAAGAGGATGTAAGCTCACAGATACACAATAGTAGCGTGACTTGGAATTTAAGATCTTGATTTTGATTTATAAGTAATAAAATACCTAATCATAGAAAAAGTTATGAAAATTGGTACCTGATATCACTGAAGTCATCGTGTATAAAATAGAGTATTTAGCAATACATTACACGCGTAACATAGCGTCACGCCTTTTCCCATACGGGCTGGCAGAGGCACAACTGTGCCGGTCTGTGCCCACTTAGCTAGTGATTTAATACACCATCTTGCGTATCAGGGGGCAAGCCCATCGCCGCAGCTAATGTAATGAAGCCGGAGTAATGAAGATTTCCTCACGATGTTTTCAATCACCGTTAGGACATCCGGTTAGATTATTTATCCTTATATTATTCTGTTGCGTCGCGCGTCGCTACAAAGTTACGTCAGTCGAATGGTTGATTTTCGTTTGAGGATTTTTTCGAGAACAATATTTTATAGATGATCAATTTAAAGCCAATAGTAATTGAAAATATAATACTTACTTGTGATACGACACTCCCTGTTTTTGTGTTTTGCGATTTGGGTATGATTTACACCTTTTTACGTCGCAGGCGCAGGTCACCATTTTTGTTTTTGCTGCCGATATCTCAATCGGCTATCACCGTCCAAGCGCGACTGATTGCAAACAGTCCAATTTTCCCGATTTTGTACTGTTTTTGTAGCGACACTTCCAAGCGCTCCGTGCCCTGTCCCTACTATTCAAGTCTGTGGTCCAAGGTATTATTATTATAATTATGTATGTATGTTGTTACTTATTGTTCTATCAGAAGTTAAATAAGGTCTGTTGTAAGGCGAATTTTGGGATATTACGGTTGTATTTTTGCGTTTTTCAATTCCTCAACGAATAGTTTTTAAAAAGAAAATGGTCCAGCCGTTTGCCAGTTTCGCGGAAATAGAAATAGATAAATAAGTTCTACTCACGACGTCATCCTTGGAGTCGCATTCGCTGAAGACATTAGTGATGCTGGGCGGGTGACTGTCCAGTAAGCGGACTACCTCCACGCCGATGCCTTGCTGGAACACGAACAGAGAGTAGGTTAGGGTAGATCGACATTCGAAGGGGTTTAATGGTACATATGGCAACTCCAGAAAGTCCTATTCTAACTCAGTCTACAGTAGGCGTCATTTTGTATTTCTTCACCCACACTGTGCAATCCAATTTAGGACGATTCACTGACAGGCGTTTTTGAGTGCCGATTTTCTGATTATAATGAAATTCTCTAATTCTAGTTAGAATTATGGTTATTTATTATTGTAATAGTATTCCTAATAGAATACTTTATCTTTTCTGACAATTGCACCTGATTCCAATTCGCTTTCTGCTAATATTTTTTGTTCAGTATCTAGTACCCTAAATTATACTTGAATTACTGAAATATTTTTAAATAAAGCTTTATTTGGCATTAAAGTTTAGTTTAAACTATGCTTTATCATGTCTAAAACTATTATAAACTTAAACACAGGTTATCTTCTTATATTTATTTATCATAAAAATACTTTTTAAAATGGTACAAAAAAGGCTGGACTGTTGGACTGAGTAGCGTCGGTGTAAAATGACCGAAGCGCATCAAAATTATTCATTCATCATCTAGCCTGTTCCTTCATGTGCATTTAGACATATGGTAGAAAGAGATCGGAACAAGATGAACGCAGCAATGAGTGCGAAATAGCACCTACTCATTTCCACCGCCTCCGGGTTAGCGCACTGTGTAGGCATATTTTTAACCACCGCCTCCGGGTCGTTTCACTGGCCAGGGGTTAAAGGGATTAATATCCAGAGGCGTACATCTAAATTATAAAAATCTCACCTAATGTGGTTTAACAGCAAACGGTTGGTTCTGGATGTGTGAAAAAACGTCATACAGGGAGTAACAGAAACGTTTAGTTTTAGGGCTTCAATGAGACATAATTCTGAAAAACTTTCACTGGCCGATTTGAACCTATTTTTCTCATCTCAAGAAGTTCCCGTTTTTTTGGGTGTTTTGCTTACATCTCTAAAACGACGAAACATAGGAAATTTTATTTTACGACGTAATGCTAGCTGGTAAAATTTTTTGCAACTTTGACCCTATAAACTTTTATCCAACTTTGTATCGGAGAGCTTTAAAAAACCGGTCAATGGGTATGGTAATTTTTTTGCACTTTTTTGATCATAACTTCTGAATTAACAAAACTATAATTTAAAAAATATATCTTGAAAATTTCAGCGATAACATGAGTTATAATGGTTTTTTTTTTGTCTTTTTGCCAACAATTGACTTGATTTATGACTTGAATAATGTTGCAGTTATCATCAGGATAAGTGTTTTGGAAGAAGATTTCAAGACTCTAAGTGAAGAAAAAAGAAAACTGCCGGTGACAGACGGACGGAGACGGTCACGCGAGTGCTCCTATAGGGGTTAATTTTTTACCTTTTGAGGTACGGAACCCTAAAAATGTCACCCGCCCCGCTTGACGTGTCACCGGGATCAACCAAAAGGTTATTCCGCCGCGCCGAGGAGGATAGGGCCTGTTTTCGCGGCAAACGTTGCGAATGTCAATTACAATACAATAACACGTGGCAAAGTGTTGACGCAAGAATCAGCCGTGATTTAAGAGTTGTAGAACTCGTTTCTCGCTATATACCTAACCTAATGCTATATTCATTGCCTAAGCTATTTGTTACGTCATAGCATTTCAGTGACTATGCACTTATGTCAAACAGAATACATTTTACAATGTCCCAGCTAGGTAAATAAAGTAAATGGGTAAGTAAATACTTGTTGTGGGTAAGGTGAGTATGTTACGATATACGTAACGAGCACTCAGCACCTACTTAATTTAAGTGCAGCTGTGGTTAGATCATTACGTTGTCACCTATTTTATTTACAAACTTACCAACTACATGCACACCTATATGTTTACTTCTGTATGGAAACATTGTAGCTTCTAAAAGGTGATTTTAAAATCATTCGTAATGAACAACTTTACACGCGTTTTCCTATACGGGGCGCAAGGGGCACAGTTGCGCCCATGTTTATTTTGCAGGGGCTAGCCCATCGCCGCAACTATGAGACATCAGAGACATTAAGGTCTATCGATGCGTTGCCGCTTTTGACGCAGTTTATTTTCTTTACTGGCCAGTAACGAGGGAGTTACCGCGGAAGAAAAGAGTAGCCAAGGCGTCGACTCGTGTTCTAATTTTAAATCTCGCGCCAATCGACCTAGATTACCCGCGCTTTTACTAGACCGCGCATTTTTAACATTTCCTGTGCGATCCGTATTAATGTTGCCCGAATTTAACTTTAAATTAAAAAAAAAAACATTCCCGTCACAATAAATTAAACCTAAATTGACAATCTGGCTGATTTGTTTTAAGCTGATAACTTTCGTACACCTAGTAATCAATTAATAACGTGCTCAGGGTCTTTCCTCATGGAGGCGATATTGTTTCGACTGACGATATAAGTTTCTCTTATGCCCGATTGAAGCGATTTAAATGCAATTAAAAATCAGCAAAATAATGCTTTTACCTAACCAAAATATAAATTACAAACGGATCGCTTTATTAGGACGTTAGAGAATTTTTTTCATCAATCGATTCGGCACCTTGTGGTAAATATCGCCCCTTCGATAAGAGATATGTAATTATCCAACAGAATAAAGAATACTTTGATTGATTTGATTGATTGAGCCACTGAACAGATTTTAATAAAACATGAGGAAGAACCGTCCCAGGAAAGTTTACTATCATTTACAGAAAACCGCATCAAAATCCGTCCACCCGTTTGACCACTAGGGTGCTACGGACAGACACACATACTCGTACACACACAATCAATCAATCGTCAGGAGTTAAAAAAGGCTGAAGCACACCAATTCATTCAAAATAAAGTTTACCTAAAATCCTATGCAACTGTGAACGACTCGAGGGCTGAGGTTTGCAGTACAATTTTTCATATTCACCACAACACGCTATTAAAGGCTACTGAAAAAGAGATCCTTAGAAGAATAAATTTATGTATTCAACGAGAGGGAGCCCATTTCGAACAACTAATTAGTTAGCTTTTACATGTTTTTAGGTTAATTATAAAATAAGTTTTAAGATTTCATGGTTTTCCTTTCATTTAATTTACTATGTTTGTTAGAGAGATGTGATCCTTATGATTGACCCTGTCGATTGACGCCATAAAAGTACAGGTGCTGTATTTTCGAATTTTAGCCGGTTCGATTCCTGGTTGTGGCAAGCGTATTTTTCAAAATCTTTGAATGCAGTTTTCTTTCTTTTCAAAAATAAAGGAATGTTTCCTTTGAAGGAAATTTGCTACCTACATTATTTAGAGTACTTGCCCTCCAGGTGGTGTCACAAAATTCCAACCTGTATAAGATTTGTGTCTATTAACATTTATGTAATGAGTTACACATTACTATCCTTCTTACTGCTCTTTGAATCTCCTATATCCTGCACTACACTTACTTACACTTCTGGCCCCACACTAGGATACCCTGTGTCGTGGGAACCAGAAACAGCGACGTCACACACATCAAATAAACATCTAAGGATTGGATTATATTTTTTTTGTATCCCCGGCCGGGGATCGATCGAATAGATATAAATATGATCTACATTTTTTCTTTAAATACCTTGGACACTATTTACACACATTGATCTAGCCCCAAACTAGGATTCCCTGTATCTTGGGTACTAGACAACGATACAGATACTTATATAATAATAATAATAATAATACCTTGGACACTATTGACACACATTGATCTAGCCCCAAACTAGGATTCCCTGTATCTTGGGTACTAGACAACGATACACATACTTATATAGATAAATATTATACTTAGATAGATAAACAACCATGACTAGGGTACAAACATCCGTTCTCATCAAACAAATATTTGCCAACTAGCGGGAGCAAAGGCAGTCATAGCTGCCTTTCTTCCTTTGCCTACTAGCTATAAGGCGGATTAGCACTATTCTCCGATTAACTTTGACAACTCTATACAAATTTGTATGCAGTTGTCAAAGTTAATCGGAGAATAGTGCTAATCTGCTTTATAGCTAGTGGCACTTATACAGTAGACAAATAGATGCAATCTTACACATTCTCCTTGCATAACCAGCAATAGCATTTCGTTTCTTTCATTAGCACGCACACACACACACGCAGCGGATATTATACAGGGGGTTACAGAAAAGTGTAGTTATATTCTGGGGGGTTGTTAGGGACAACATTCAGAACAACTTTCACTTAAACATTTTACAAATTTAAACATTTATTTATTCATTTTATACATGTGTGGCTCCGTAACTAAGGGATCCCTGTTTCCCGAGGTAAGCTCATCGCTTGTATAGGTATACCACGAATTAAGAGCGCTGGGCGACGTTGGCGGGAATTGCTGCGCATATGTACAGGTATTAAAAAGTGGCTACTGCTCATTCAAGGGCACCGCTCATAACTCGTGGCGCGAGGTATATACAATAATAGACACGAGGATCGTATATGGTCAGTAAAAATAAAACAATATAAAGTAGGCAGGAATGAAGTAAAAAATTACAAAGAACACTGTTAGATTAGGTAGGTAACTTTAATTTTTACTTCTCCATACAAAATAGCCGATCGTCCGGCCCAAGCTGGAGCGTAAGTTAAAGTTGTCCAGATCAAATCGATTTCATAATGAAAGTTGTTCAGAATGATGTCCCTAGCAGCCCCCCCCTAAAGTATGACTACAACTTTGTGTTACATTCTGTATATACTTGTACCATCGGAAAAAAACAATCGCTACACTATCAGACCCTTACCTCTAAGGAAAAGAGCCTACGAGTAATTTTTGCTGATGGTACATCTATCACTTCCTGGTTCTTGCATGTAGGTCCTATTTATTTAGGTCGGGTTGTATAGCGCAGACGCTGTTTCAAAACTACCACATTTAATATTAGTTTATGTGACTGATACATAATGGAGCGCATTCAAACTCGAGAGTGGGTTTATGAAACGAGTCGAAGGCGAGTTTCATAATAATATCATTCGAGAGTTTTAATGCCTAATTATGTACAGTTCAGTACACTAGTTTATCTACACACATCTTATAAGCTCTCTTTGATATGTTCAGGAACCGCATGTTCGACCGGCATGGTGGCATTGATAATTGCTCTGCACTTGTTTAGCTTGTTCAGTAGTACCAACTAAACTCTTCAAAATAAGCATCTGGTCGTTTATTGAGATTTATAATAAGTTAATGTTCAAGAACTCCGTGGTCTAATGGTTTTTACGCTTGCTTCTCCCACAGGAGATGCAGGTTCGAAACCTGACCATGTACCAATGAGATAGTTAATTTATCTGGAGTACTTACTTGAACGTTCAGTGTCCCTCCTACTATCGCTACTTGGTAGAAGTAAATGCCTGGGCCCTTTGGTGGGGACTTTAATAAACTACATTTATTTAATTGTTAATGTAACTGCTGACCTGAATAGCCGAGTCGGCAGTGACCCTGGCTACGAAGCCAAGGGTCCCGGGTTCGAGTCCCGGTGGGGGCAAATATTTGTTTGATGAGAACGGATGTTTGTACCCTAGTCATGGTTGTTTATCTATCTAAGTATAATATTTATCCATATAAGTATGTGTATCGTTGTCTAGTACTCAAGATACAGGGAATCCTAGTTTGGGGCTAGATCAATGTGTGTAAATAGTGTCCAAGGTATTGTTATTATAATTATTATTGTTCTAAATGTTCAGTATTGGCTAGACGGGCTGACGGACCGTGGAGTAAAGCAGTCACAGAGGGGGTGCCAGGGGGGGCGACAAGGGCAGCGTACAGACCCAGAGGACCGTGCAGATAAGCGCAATGAAGAAGTGGCCTTTGCCCAGCGGTGGGTAGATGCCTGCTTACTGAGCTTGATGAAAGGATGATAATGTCGAGAACGATCTTCCATATAACTTTTTAAAAAAACTGGCAGATTTCTGTCAGATGTAGCCCATTAGTGTCCCCACCGAGAGGCACGGGCCTTTACCCGGATGCGACTTGCGAGTAAGATTAAGCCATACTCCACCACGCTGGCTCAGTGCGGGTTGATGGACGGGTTTTACGACCACTACCACGTACCGATAGTAGCCGGGACCTACAGTTTAACGTGCCATCCGCAACACTGAACGTCCAAAGTCAAAGTTCTTTATCACTGTACATATTTAAATATACTTAGTAAACGTCATTTTTGCCTCTTCTCTACATTGGACCACTGTGGGAGAAGCAGGACGTAGAAACAGATTGATTTTTAGATCCCTTTTAAAAATTGGTACAAATATTTAAATAGTAGTTTATGTGACTGCTGCATAATGGAGGGCATTAAAACCCGAGAGTTGGTTTTATGAAACGAGCCGAAGGCGAGTTTCATAATAATATCACTCGAGAGTTTTAAAGCCTAATTATGTACAGTTACATACACTAGTTTATCTACACACATATCATAAGCTCTCTTTGATGTGTTCAGGAACCTTGACCGGCATTGTGGTTCTGCAATTGTTTAGCTTGTTCTTTAGTTTGTTTACTTTGTTCTAACTTCTCGCAGGCGGGCGTCGGCGTTCGAAATTTGAATGTCAGTACCAACTTCACAGACAAACTAGGGACGGCACGCGGGTGGGCGTCGGCGTTCGAAATTTGAATGTCATTATATGTAGAAAAACTACACATAATGACCATTATGTGTAGTTTTCCAGATACGAAACGAGTTTTTACCAAGTAGTTTAACATAATGCTGATCGTAACGTGCGGTTTTTGAACGCAGTAAAGAGGGTTTATGATACGTGTGTAGATAAAAAATATTATTGTGATTAGTAATAAGCAATAATAAAGAATTACAAAATTATTAACAGCAAGGTCTGTGTTGAGCTAGATTAACCCCATACAGTCCCATCATTTAAGTAATCTTGAACATTGTTATATCCCTTTTCCGAGAATATCTTTTGATAAATTAATTATCTCATTGGTACACGGTCAGGAATCGAACCTGCATCTCTTGGGTGAGAAGCAAGCGTGAAACCCATTAGACCACGGAGCTCTAAAACTATGACAATGTTTTTTCGAAAGGGTATTTTCTTTTACACGAACGCACTTGACAGTGTCTGCACTTCGACACTTGGCCTACATCTGGCGCATATTGCCGGAATGCGCATTATCTGTCCGAGATTAGATTAAAGATGCTCTGAGATCATGTATGGTTTGTCGAGCATTTACAATGGGAGTGTTAATAGACGAGCTCGGGATGCTGATTGCAAAATGATCTTCCTTAGTGTGGGAAAGAGGCAAAGCTGAGTTGAATGCTGTGCGTCTTCCACCTGGCACCTCATCTCGGAAAATGAAAACTGTGATGGTGTTTCTCTGTTGACCTAGACAATAAATCTCCAAAAATGCCTCATAGAACTCATTATTTAGGAATTGCTGAACTATTTTAATATAAAAGTACTCACTATTAATTCACAGAATCTCAGGGAGGGATAAACATATCATCAAGCTTTATCCCAGAAGGGGTGGCGTGCCTCTGCCACCACTTCTGGGATAAAGGTACTAGTGAGCAAGTTATTTAATCACAGTTTTAGCTTCACTCAAGTCAATACTCTATTTTGCGCGAAAGGAGGGACAAAATGCAGCCATATACGCACGGATGTACTCGTCAGATCTGCCCGACCGTCGTCGTGCTAGGCGGGCAGAACTATATCCAAAAAGCATTTCCTATCTTTAGAAATATAGGTAGTATCATAGAGTAATAGTTTATGGGAAATATTAAACTGCACATCAAAAATACTGATTTGCCCTGAAAATATAAGGGCAAAATACTGCGGTAGCTTAGGTGAAGGGTAAAGGGGGTGAGCGAAGCGAAGCACCCTTTATCCTTCGTGTTAGGTTCAACATATAACTTTCAACATGTAAGAACAACAACAAATACTTAAAACATAAACTTAAGTACTCATTAAATATTTAAAACATAAAAACTGTTTTTGTTGATCCTTTTGCACATGCAAATCAGTATTTTCGATGTGCGATTAAATACTAGCCTATATTTAATATTTATTTATATTTAGGGTGTATATTTTATCTTATGTTGTGTCGGCACTCGTATAGTTAGTTTATTGAGTATTCATATTTACGTGAGCACCACTCAAATTATATTTAGGTTTTGTTGTACACATAGGTATATCCGTGCTTAGCGATCAACCTTTCTCATCGTTTCGTCTTGGTTTGCTGGAAGAGATATCTTGCTAGAGATAAGCTCGCCTTTGTACACTATTTTAATGTATATCTTGTGTTGTATATATTATATTGTCCTTGGTACAAATGAAATTGGCGTTTTGTATGGAGAAATTGAAGTTAACTCAATTTTCAGGACAAACATTTTTGTATTTTTTTTAGGAATGACAGATCCTAATTTTATAAACTTTGTATGTATGCATGAGACAACATTTAGCTAACAGAAAATTTTATATAATTTTTGAAGTGTCAGCTGTAAAAAAATATTACGAATATTATCATGAAAATTGATGACATTTAGGAGGCACTGATTTTGAAGGTAACATTTTTACTTCTTTTTTTTTTATTTTATTTTTTTTTTAATTAATTTTAAAACAATAAAAAAAAATTGGAAATAGCTATTGAATTACTCGAATTATGAACTCCTGAATCTGTAAGGAAAATTCGGCAATTTCATAGGTAAGTACCCAATATTATGTAATGGAAACTGCCAATATATGGCACGAACAGCGACAGATATCCCTATCAGGCATTTTTTTTGGCAGTTTTGCCCTCCACGCACGACTGTCGGACAGATCTGTCGGGTACGTCCGTGCGTATATAGACAAGGGCGGATCCAGGATTTCATTTGGTGGGGGGGAGGTCATTCTGACGAGGTTCGGAACTAGGGTTGAATTCACAAGTAAACAAGAAAAATAAGTTTTTTTATTAGCTTGCATTTGTACAAAATGAAGTATACGTGCCTTGTGCAGCTTTTGGCAATGGAGCCTACAATTGTATCGACATCAACTGGGACATCGCTGTGGATGGGTAGGACTGAATGTCGGCAAAGCCATGTTTTAAAGGCCCAAAATCACACAAAACCACTGAAGAGCGCTTTGGCAAAAAAATAACATTATTTCCACTAAATTCATCAGTTTTAAAAATATTTATGTACGTTATTCACAATGATATAATCTAGTTTAAATACTGTGTCGTTACACGATTGTATTAATTTGCCTCGATCGTAAAAAATCCTGAACATTGTCTTAGTTAAAAAAGAAATAAAATATTTTTAGAATAAAATTACAGTTTTTCTCATAATTTTATACCTAAATTTTCCTTTTGCAGCTCCATATCAATCCTTAAATTGTATCAATTAGCTTATTTCCGTTTTTCAGTCAATTTGAAAAAACACCAAATTTTTAACGCCTTCGCCGGGCGGCCCGATGCTATTCCGCGCCGCCCGCTTCCCCGCTAGAAGAGGACGGGTGAATGCGGGGCGCCCCGCACCTCAACAGCCGAGTAAAGTAAGAAAAAATAGGCTGTGGCAACTCTGGCAACACTCATTGGCAATGCGGCCAAAATAAGCAACAGTGTTTTAATCATAAGGAACATGTAAGATGTCACCGTAAGATAGTCAAAACCGTTAGTTGATAAACTAACGGGTTAGTCGATCAACTATCGAGAGATAGTAAACCAGACCGACAGGGTTTAGAATTTACGTTTCGTTTATTCTTTGACATATAATTTACGTTTCGTTTATTCTTATATGTCAACCTAACACGAAGACTATTCGGAGGCTTCGCTGCGCTCGCCCTCTCTAGTCTTCACCTAAGCTACCGCAGTGTTTGCCCTGGTATTTCGTCTGCAATTCAAGTTTAAACCAGTTTACTATTTAACGGTTTTAGCCGTTAGTTTATCAACTGACGCGTCATATAGTAAGCAGCACGCTACATATTACTATCTGTCGATAGTTGACCAACTAACGAGAAAAAAAACGTTAGTTTATCAACTAACGCCATTTTTGACAATCTTACGGTGATATACAGGCTGACATTTAATCAGCTGACTATATTTAAGGGAATGATAGTAACCGTCATTATCATAAACTTTCCCATTGTAACTGGTATACAGCTGATAAGGTCAGTGTACTGAGGGACAATATTTTTTTCCATTTGCGACCATGTTTCTTGGGGAAAGTTGTTAATAATGATGGGTACTATCATTCCCCAAAATATGGTCAGCTAATTAAATGTCAATAGTCAATAGTCAAAGTACTTTATTACTGTAGATATTTACATATACTTAGCAAACGTCATTTTTTGCCTCTTCTCTACATTGGACCACTGTGGGAGAAGAAGGGCGTAGAAACTCCCACAGATTTATTTTTAGATCTCTTTTAAAAATAGGTTGTGCTTAACTAATACAAATATGAAAAATTTAATTGTTATGATTAATAAGCAGGAATAAATAATTACAAAATTATTAACAGCAAGGTACTGTGTTGAGCCAGATTAACCCCATACAGTCCTGTCATTTAAGTAATCTTGAACATTGTAATATCCCTTTTTCGACAAAGTCGCTTTAACATGCTTTTTAAATTGCTCAAATGGCAATTTAAAAATCTCCAGAGGTATCTTATTGTAGTAGAGAATGCACTGACCCTTGAAAGAATTGCTAACCTTCGCGAGTCTAAAACGGGGCGCACATAGTCTGTGATTATTTCTTAGGTTAACATTACAGCTGTCGCTAAGTTTGGAAAATGTTTTAAGGTTCTTGCGTACATACATTATATTTTCAAAAATAAATTGACTAGCTACTGTTAGTATGTCAATTTCTTTAAAAAGCTCTCTTAAGGAGTCTGTTCGTTTTAAATTATAAATTGCTCGAATAGCTCTTTTCTGTAAAATAAAAATAGTTTGAATATCCGCTGCTTTCCCCCACAACAAGATACCATAGGACATCACACTATGAAAGTAACTAAAATATACTAGCCTAGATGTAGCCACATCCGTGCTTTGTCTGATGTTCCTAACAGCGTAAGCCGCAGAACTTAATTTACCAGCCAATTTATCTATGTGGGGTCCCCACTGCAATTCGGTATCAATGGTTATTCCAAGAAACTTCGTATCATTTACCAATTCTAACGTGCTGTTGTCTAACACCAAACTGGTCTCAACTTGCCTGACATTTGGAAGTGAGAATTTGATACACTTGGTTTTACAAGCGTTTAACAATAAATTATTAACTGTGAACCAATTCAAGGTTAAAGACAATACACCATTAACATCATCAAAATCTCCTTTTTGTCTTTCAATTTTGAAGACCATTGAAGTATCATCAGCAAACAACACTATGTCAGTTAATTTCTCCACCATGAAAGGCAGATCATTAATATATACCAGGAATAAGAAAGGGCCTAATATGGAACCTTGTGGAACGCCAATTTTAACACCCGATCCATCAGATTTTACGCCGTTAACTTCTGCTTTTGTCACCTTGTATATGTCACCGGAAAATAATACGATCCGCAAGTTTATAAATTTCCTAATTTTCTATCCGCAAGTTTATAAACATACTAACCTAACCTAACCTAACCTAACATAACCTAACCTAACCTAACCTAGCCTAATATAATCTAGAAGGAAGTTTATAAATTTGATAGGAAATTTATAAACTTGCGGATCGTATTTTTGTCCGGTGACATATATATTCATCCTGATGATGATATTCTGGCTAAAGACTGACCCCTGGTTACCCAAGCATTTGTGCAGACCTACTTGACTGAGCATTGAAATCGTTTTAATGCGGTCACCTTTCATTGCAGTTAGGTACTGCCAACATTATTTGTATCTTCGACAGTTTTAATATGACTACGGACATAAGCAGGCGAAGGTAGAAGGTGTTAGCACAGAGGTGTTAGTGCTTCTTTAGAGAGACGATATCTTTAGTTTGAGACCGACGAAACTTTTTTTTTTAACTTCAAGTTAAATCTAACCGGTTGTAAAATATCTAGGGATATCTGAAGAACCCAACAATTTATTATACTTAATCATCAGATAAAAATCTTATTGAGTAACGGCAAAAGGGCGCTAATTGGAATTGGCTAGTATATAATCGCACATAAAAATACCGATTTTCACAGCAAAAAAGGATCAACAAAAACACTTTTTAAGTTTTAAGTATTTTTGTTGTTCTTACATGTTCAACCTTATACGAAGGATAAAGGGGGCTTCGCTTCGCTCACCCCCTTTACCCTTCACCTGAGCTACCTTAGTATCTTTCCCTGATATTTGCTGTGAAAATCAGTATATTTGCGTGCAAATCAGTATTATTTCCCATTGGAATTGAGGGGCTTATTGGAACTCATACAAAATGCAGTGATTTGGCTGCATTTTTATTAGTTACAATTAGCCCCTTTACGATCTTTGACAGCTTTTATCTCTGGTTTTTTACTAACAATGACCTTATGATGACATCACGGCTCATACCGTGACGTCATGCCACTCAAAGTATTACGTCAACTCAGCCCAGCCCACATTTCACCAATATTTTTGTTTATTGCGATTTAGTTCAGATTTAAGGCCTAATCTGAATCTAGACACGTCACTTTTTGGCAGAAACTACGCAGCGTGCTATTAGCCAGACAGGCAAGGTCGTTGAATCATTCGTCATTCGTAGACAAACGGTGTTATTGATGAGACAAGTCGAGATAACACTCGAAAAATTACTGAATTTCTATTTTTAGATATCTAACCTCATGCTCTGTAATTGTATCTTAGATGACGCATTCACTCATTCAATCAATACTTAAAAGAATAGTAAAATAAAAACGGCAAGGAACACCAAAAAATAAACGCGTATCAAATAGCGAGGGCCTTACCACAAACAATAAAATAAACTACTGTTCAACACTTGTCTAAAAATAAAAACATATGGGATTTGACGTTTGTTTTGAGGTTAAAAATGTTTAATCTTTTTTGTGGTAATACGGCTAATGTCTAAAATGGTGAACCCACGTCGCAAATAAAGAACTTTTTGATTATAACCTAAATTCTAAAAAAATTCTAAATCTCAAAATAATATAAAATTAATCACCTAAAATTTATTTAAAAGTCACCTAAATAATAGAGTTGCTGCACCTATATTTTACCACCAAAAATTACAAATTGGTCACAAATTGTAAATTTTTTAATTTTTACATGTCAACCTAAAGGGGCCTTCGCTTCGCTTACCTCATTTAGCCTTCGCCTACCTTGCCTGACCCATCACTTCGCCCTGATATTTCGTGGGGAATTCAGCAGATTCGATGCGATATTAGGTGACGGATCTATAATTTTAGTGACAATCCTACTTTTTAGATGACCGATATATTAATTTAGTGACCGATTCATAGTTTTGATGACCGACCTACTCTTTTGAGGACAAACCTATTCGGGCAATATAAAAAAGTGATCAATCATTATTTAACAGACATATTCACAATCTCAAACATTTGGTGACTAATTTTTACCTGTTTTGATTAATTTGATGACCAATATTTAACCGCAGTCTACATTTATTTAATTGATGTTTTTAAGCAATAAGACTGACCCCCGTCAAGAACCATGTTATCTTTTTCATATTGTATCTATGTTCTATTATAAAAAATACAAGTATAACAGTTCTAAATTGTTGAATGGAATCCATTCATTAACATACTTCATTCTCCAACTTATCATTAACTTACTCCACATTTTACAAATCAAGTTAAGTGTGCATAATTAGTTCACGGCAATTATTCAGCGGGTCATTCGTAAATTACTTAGATATCAGCTTAAGAGGTTGTCTATTTGTGAAACAGCTTCTTTACATCATTTGACCTCTGTCTGGCACCCGAAGATAATTTAATAACATCCGTGGTCTAGTGGTGCGAAATAGTATCCAAATTTGTGCTAACTAAATTCAAGTTTTTATTATTAATGTCGATATTTACAAATATGCTTAGTACTCGTCATCTACTCTACATTGGACCACTATGGGAGAAGCAGGGCAAAGAAATTGCCACAGATTAATTTTTAGATTTCTTTTAAAAGTAGGTTGAATTTAAACAGTGCTGCATTATTGCCAGAATACGCCTAATTGTTTATGTTATGTATTATGTTTAACTATCGCTTCATATTAAATTAAAGTTCAGTAAGCTCACAGTGCAACATGGCTGAATAGTGCGGAAATTGTGTATTTTTTTCATTAAAAAAAAAACCCAGTTTCTTTCTATAATTTAAAAAACTACAACTTTGATATCCTATATGCAGTCAGTCTTACATAGCCAACCTAGCCTTTTTCGATGAGCATGCCACTCAGTTCACACACAAATTAATAATAAATGCCCGTGGTAGTTCACAAGGTTACACATGACACTCAGTAAACTAACCTCTAACTAGTATAGTAGAAGTCACCGATAAATCAATCGTTGGCGTGACGGTGTGTTGGTGTTGGCGCCAAAATGTTATAGCTAGATTGAAATGAAAGAGGTGGAGAGCAAGGAGATTCTACTTTACATACACAGCATCCAGCCATTTCCGATACGGGGTGACAGAGGCACAATTGTGTCCACGTTAAGCCAGATATTCAATACTCCACTTTTCGTGCCAGGGGGCTTTCCCATCACCGCGTAGATTGAAGGTTTGTTCATCATCTCATAAAAATTACTTATTCCCTTATTCCTGAGTTTTCGGTGTTTATGTTTTTGACGTCGCTGTTACTGGTTTCCATGACACAGAGTATCCTAGTGTGGGGCCAGAACAGAAGCAATAATGTATGGTCAATAAATAAAAAAATATGGTGATTTGTTTAATTCTAAGGGCATCAGAAGAAGTGGATTATTATTTCACTTATTTCATCTGTCTTTCATCTATCCACTACCGGAGGAAACTATAGGTATACTCAGTATGTGCCATGTATTCATATAATCTTAAAGTGATATGAAAGATTACCTGGAACTCATAACATCCACTTTTTGAACAATAGGGATGTTACCAAAACAATCGGAAAGAATCGAAATGTTCATTCAGTTGAACTAAAAGAAGATTTGTCATTGGTATTTTTTTTGCATTCAATTCACAAATGTTTAAAGGGTGTATCTGATACCGGCAATCTGTATAAAGCAGGTATTCTATATAATACCTAGGCAATATATATAATACCTGGGGCGTTCAGGCAATGTATGAAATGGTATTAATATTAATTCCATTACATACTCTACCTAGGTAATATATACAATGCACAAGGATCATAAAAAATACATACTTGGCCACCGGCAATGTGTAAAATAAAAAGATTTTGGAAGAATATCAGGGCAAAACACTGCCGTAGCTTAGGTGAAGGGTAAAGGGGGTGAGCCAAGCGAAGCCTCCTTTATCCTTCGTGTTAGGTTGAACATGTAAGAACAACAAAAAGTACATAGTTTTGAGTATTTTTTTTTGTTCTTATTTATCCTTCACCTAAGCTACCGCAGTGTTATACGCTTTTACATACATTACCGGCTGCGTATTGGGTATTAAATATAATACCTAGGCTAAGTATAAAATAGATAATCTTTCATTCATTACCTGCACGTTTTAGGCGTTATATATATTGCCTAGGGATTATATATAATACCGGATTATACAGATTGCCGGTAACATATCGATTAATTTGATTAATCGATGATTTTATGCAATATCCCCTCACTAACAAGCTAAGACTGGCATCCGTCAAACACCATGCTTTTTCATACTAAAGGTGGTTTTTTTACGAGGTTTTGTGTTATACGATCAATACATTATAGTAGTTTATGTGACTGATACATAATGGAGGGCATTAAAACTCGAGAGTGGGTTTATGAAACGAGCCGAAGGCGAGTTTTTATAATAATATCACTCGAGAGTAGAAAATTTACACATTATGGTCATAATGTTCAGATAAGAAATGAGTTTTTACAAAGTAGTTTAACATTATGCTGATCGTATCGTACGTGTAGTAGTGTAGTAGATAATACTAATAAGGGAAGTTAAATACAAAATTGCATACATACATATACTCACGCCTTTTTCCGGAAGGGGGGTAACTAGGGGTAGACTAAACAACTCCACTTGCTACGATCCAGGCATACATATCTCGCTTCCTCAACATTCTTAGGTCTCTTCATTCAAGCTTTCTGGTTACAGGAGATTACTTCTTGATCGCCCCATCACTAACAAATCGAAGTATAGTTTTAAATTATTCTAGGTCCGAAGTCTAGAGTTTGTTGTCCTACTTCAGCATCTGTTTAATAGTTTGCATAACATTGAATTGGAGATCGGGCGTTTGCCAAAACACGATAGTCTAGACCAGGTTCAATACTAGTGTTTTATTAATCTAAGTGGCGTGATGGCGTGCCAACACTACAGAGGGCAACATAAACGTATAGCATAACTTCACGGCTTGTCACATACGGGGAAGCAGAGACACAGTTTATTTATTTATTTATTTATTTATTTACATAATCTATTTGTGCCATTACAGCAAAGCCAAGTCGACACAAATATACAAAATTAGAAAATACAATACAATTCAATTATTACAAATTAATTTACCATAATTATGTCAAATGTAATAAGTTCAATTCAATCGTATAAATGCAGTTACCATATTATCATTATATCTATAAACATTCGAGAAAATAAAATTACAAGACTACACTATCATGCAATCTTCTCACAGAACCTTCCACATTCTCGCACAATATCCCTCCATGCATCACCAAACAGATCATTCAATGGTGCTGCGGCCAACAGTGCATTGAGGCTATTCCGTGCCCGGACCAGCGGAGTCTGCAGGCGCGCCACCGTGCGGTGCGAGCCGCCCGCTAGCAGCTGGTGCCTACGAGCGCGTAGGTAGTTGTCAGGCACGTAAAGCGCGCATACGGCACTGACAAGCGCTGCGCAGTCACTGTCGCCTCGCAATAATCGACACACAGTCAGAAGCTGTTCGGTGTTACGTCTCACCTCTAGTGAGTTAAATCCAAGCATACCTAAAATAAAATCGGATGGATAAAGGTAAGGGTAGTATCCAAATTTCCTCTTATATAGGTATCTAAGAAAAGCTTTGTGTACCTTCTCGAGCATAAGGACGTATGAGCTTTCGTGCGGATTCCAAACAACCGAGCTAGATTCAAGTTTGGTTCTCACTAGGGCCGTGTATAGAAGCTGGACCACACCCAAGTTATGGAATCCCTTACTATTCCGTATCACAAACCCTAATCTTCTGAAGCATTCCTTGGCTAAAGTGCTCACATGCTCATGGAATGTAAGTTTAGGGTCGAACGTAACACCGAGGTCCTTCATCGAATACACTCGAGTCAGAGACTCAGTGCCGAGTGTATACGTCGCGCTAATAGGCCGTGGAGAGCGCGTGAAGGACATTATACAGCACTTTTTAGTATTGAATAGAAGCTTGTTGTTCACACTCCAACTATGAACCGCGTCTAAATCTTCCTGTAGTAGCCTACAATCATTCTCTGACTTCACGGGAAGTACCAGTTTCAGATCGTCCGCGTACAAAAGGCAATTGGCGTGTTTCAGTTCAGATTCCAGGTCATTTATCATGATGATAAATAACAACGGACCAAGGATCGAGCCTTGGCTAACACCCGACCGTGTGTGGTACGGCTGGGACTCATAACAGCCATGTCGCACGTATTGTTGGCGGTTCTTCAGGTAGTCAGCGAAGAGAACCAACAGCCGTGGGGCAAATCCAATGGCACACAATTTCTTCATTAGGACGTCGTTATCGACTCTATCGAACGCCTTGCGGAAGTCCAGATAGGCGACGTCCACCTGACATCCCCGATCCATGCTCTCTGAGACCAACTCGACTAACATCAGTAAGTTGGTGGTTACTGAGCGACGACTCCTGAATCCGTGTTGCGAGTCACATAAAAACGGCGCATTCTGGGGCCAGATTTTACCGTATATGATTGACTCGAACAATTTTGCCAATGAATTCAGGATCGCAATCGGTCGATATTGATTTACAGAGGCAGTGTCACTAGACTTGGGCATAGGACTGACTCGAGAGAAGCTGGTAGGGTACTTCCCTTGCTCGAGAGCTAAGTTGAAGATGTGACCCAACGGTATAACTAGCTGATTACTGTAGGCCTTTAAAAAGTAAGGAGGGACGTTGTCCGGTCCAATTGCGCTCCTTGGCCTAAGCTGCCTCAGTCCCTGCTCTACATCCCTATGGGAAACATGTGAAATTTGGACGTAGTTAGCCGTGCGCGAGGCATCGGAACTGTTTACCAGGTCCGGTGCAAGCGCCGGAACGTCGGTGAGGAAAACGTCGGAGAAATAGTCTGCAAAAGCGGCGGCTGCTTCCTCTCCGACACACTCTTGCCCCTGATGCGTGACCCGAGATTCAAAACCACCCTTTGATCTGAGGCCACTCACATGTTTCCAAAACGCACGCGGGTTATATTTAATATTACCTTCAATATTTAGCATATGGTTCGTGTATGCTGTAGCTACGCGGGACTTTATGTTGGCTCGCAGCTCACTGAATGCTGAGTAGTCAGCTGGCCTCTCCGACGATTTCCATTTACGATGGAGCTTTGCCTTAGTGGCAAGATCCCTAATAATATCACCAGTAAACCACACTGGATACCGCCTGGAAGGTTGGTTAGGCCTGGTCTTCTTGGGGATCGATTTATTCAAAACCCCGTAAATGGCATCGTTAAAGCGGCCAACTGCCGTCTCCACATCGCGAGCTACGACAACATCGTCCCACGATACGCTACACATGAGCTCATACAGGACTGTGTGGTCGCCTTTGGCAAAGTTCCAGTCATTGTGGCCGCGAATGTTGCTGGGATCCAGACGGCCGGATCGTCCATCCGCGTCTTGCGCTTTCAACAGCGGCACAATGACGTCGAGAGGCGGGTGGTAGGCGTCAGTGCGTGGCACCATGCTGCCTGACACGGAGGTGCGCACAGTTACGCCACGGACGGTCTCCGGCAGCAGCACCACATCAAGTACGCCACCGTGAGCATTCCTCACCTCATTCGTCTCATACAGACTACAAACACTGAGAAAAAAACAATAATAATTCGTAACAGACACTGACGCACTGTCAATCTGAAGATTTAGGTCACCCAGGATAATTAAAGTTCCACTTAGTTCCGACATGTTCTCCTCGGTTTTTGTAAACCAACTAAGGTATTGGGCGTCTTTTTCGGCTTGTGTAATTTTTTTCTTATTTCTCATCATGCTGGGATCCACATAGACGACGCAGATTGTGAATTGGGCCCCATCTAGAGAGAAGGTTGCCCAAAGATCTTCTCCATTTTCTGTCTCGAGGTCACGACGTCGGCGAAGCGTGATGCCAGGGCGGGCGGCGAGCAGTACGCCTCCGCACGCGGTGGCGCGGTCCCGGCGCAGTATGCTCCAGCCCCCCGCCGTTACCTCCGCATCGCCGACGGACGTGTCTAAAAAGGTTTCAGTTTTGGCGACTAGGTCGTACTCTAAAATAATCAAATTATTCTGCCAATACGCCAACCGACTTTTTATGCCTCTGACATTTTGATAGTGCATAGAGAGTGTCTTAGTCGTGCTTGACTGTGGCTGCGACTTTCGGAGAGCGGTAGTAGGCCTCGAGGTATTCCCGAAAGGGCATCCATTCTCTCACCCTTGCATTATCAGGCCAGATATCTATGCTGAAACAAGTGTCGAAACAGCTCATGGGAACTCCTATTTTGTAGGACTTATAGTCCCCTCTGGATGAGAGCTGCTCGACACTGACCGCTTCAGGCGCACACAGTTGCTCTACATACTTTTTTACATCCTCAAGACCCGACATCATGTTCCAAAGGTGTAAATATTTGCGACGCTCTACAGCTTTCAAGGTCGTGACGCTGGGCCCCGCCGTACAGCAGAGAGATTGCGGTCGTCGGTGTGACTTCTTTTTAACTTCCGTCCAGCCCTCTTCAGCTTCGACAACGGGAGCATTATCTGCCTCTCGTGGGCGGTCGGTGGATAGGGTTAGTTCGGGGACCGGTCCAACCGTAGTGTTCAGCAGACTTGGGAGGCTTGGCGCATCCTCGCTGTCACTGCGACGGCACACTTTTGGGACACCCTGTATATCTCTTTGTATTTTCTCCCGATACATGACGTCATTATCCCGCACAGCAGATACTTTCTCGTGTTCAGTCTTCTTCTTTCTTGCAGGTGCAGCTTTAGTAGACTGGGAGACACTGCGGATTGGCACTTGTTGTAGAGACGACGAGTGCTTGATCTCTAGGGTGGTCAACTTGGACTCTACTTTTTCAGTCTGAGTTACTATGGCATCCATTTTAGCTGAAAGCCCTGTCGTAGACGAAATAACGCTTTTTAGCATTTCTGCTATTGCGGCTACATCCTGCTGCACTTTGCGGATTTCCTCTCTGATCTCCATATACTCAGTCGTACGGAAATCAATGTCGGGGGTTACCAGATGCTGGGTCTTGCTCCTTATAGTAACGGACAGTTATACTAGTATCACTATCAACTTAGAAAAGACCCTATTAAAAATATAAAAATACTGTAAGGTAATACACATTACCATCCTTCTTACTCCTCTTTGAATCTCCTAACGTTCTGCTCTACACTTAACTACTAAATAGCTAAACTAACTGTGTAATGTTTATGAATGAATACAATAACATACAATATATAAATGCTGACAGGTATAGGATACGGCAGTACCATTGTAAAATATATACATATAATTGGACTCGTTAATACATTTTTAACCGTAAATAAAAGACTCGCACCACTAAAAACCATATCTACTCCAAAGATAATAATGTTTTATAACTTATCCAAGAAAATAATTTATAGAAACAACGACGTAGAACACATCTTTTTCTCAAAACTGAATGGTATCAATTGGTTTTTACGTATTGACAACACTGTGTTGTGAGGCCGGTCCACACTGGACGAATGTGGCGAACGGACGCGATTGACTAAAATAATAAAGTTTGTTTCCTGATTCTTAATATAATTATTTCGTCCGATAAAAGTTACGCTTTTTTTTAAATTTCAGTAAGCATTGTGGAAATATCGAAATCCTAGATTTATTAGATATTGCCTTAGTGCTTACTAAATTCCTTCCTTCCTCGGGTTATTGGTGCGGCTACTTTCATACTCCATGTACAGAACTAGGTGGGTTACTAAGAATAGTAGGAAAAAGCAGGGCAGTTCAGTTTAGGTCCTGCTATAAGAGTTGGTAGTAACCCCCTGGTGCATTTATGAGTTTGTGAATAGTATTGTTAGAAAATGCATTCAGGTAATTTATTTTTATAATAATTCTACTTGTTTGAGTAATAAATTGTACTCATTGCCACGTTTTGCTTACTTTCATTATTCCTTAAAAAATATGATCTTTGGATTAAATGATTCACTTAGCAAGGATGAAACGAAACGCGATTGAAAAAATGTTTATTTAAATCGTTTTTGTGACGAAAAGCGGATATTTACAATTTGCCTGAATGTTACAATACAAACGATTGCTCTGTCAAGGAGGAATTGCTCACGTCTGAAGGAAATACTTATTTCCTATAGCACTTCACGTCCTGCCGGGTAGTGCTAATGAGCAACAAATTAATCTCAAGATGTTAATATGATTTCCTGGTTCTCGATAGATAATTTTGTTATTAGATATTTCACTGCTCTTAGCCATACGCGCGCTATCTTCGTCTTTAGTCTTGATATATTTGCACGCCATTCTCGTAAAACCAAATTTAGATTTCTTTCTTTCAGCTTAAGATTGTCCTTTACCTATATCTATCTATATCCTCACTAGTGCTCTATTAAATTGACTGTACCGTGTGTGCTAAGAACTGTCCCTTCACTGTGCCTGAGCTTATATAGTAAGTTCGATCGAAGATAGTGCTTTTATTCGTCACTGCTTCGCTTACTCTATGACTAACAGTATTTATTTTCCAGACAAATAACGATTACTAAAGAAAAGTAAAAGGAAGAAATTCATGTTTATGTTATAGTTATTGACGTTCTTACCTGATAGGAACCCCGCTAGGCACATCGTGAGGAAACCCTCATATCTCAATACGGTATTTGACTACCAGTCAAAATATATATTTTTTAGGAACTGTCAAAACGGTAATGTTTTTCACGAGTTCTATGAAATACTAGCATGTGACGTCATAGTCAAATGCTGTCTTTTTAACACAAAATTAAGTTTATAAAATACAACTGCTGGAAATAAACATTCTGATATTGTCAAACGTTTTTGTTGAAATAGGTTCAGCTTGAGACACGTTTCTAGATTTATTGGACTACCTTGTTAATATCACTGTCAATGTCACTGTTTCTAGTTTCTAGTTCCCACGACATCGACATTATACAAATAGAACGCCTTAGTCAGCTGTTAAATTGTAGCAAGCAAATTTTTGAGGTTTGTAGTCATTAAAACATAAAGAACTAAAACAAAAGCCAAGGCCGGTTTCACCTACTTTTAAAGTTAAGAAATTCTTCAGCAGAGTAATAACTGTTTTGCAGAAGCCAATGGAATAATTTACTTTTAAAAGTATTGAACGGCAGCGGCCCAGACTGGATTCCCGGGATGAACGAACTTTTTCTATATACATGACATAATACATACATCATAGCTCTCTACAAGCACAGAGGAAGAAAGGACCAGAGACAAAGGTTCATAGAACCACGCCGTCGCGTCATCGCCGTAGGTAACCTACTACAAGGATACTGCGCTTGTGTGAGTGAGCACTGGCCGCTGTGTCGCGTACGCGTCGCCACTGGATAACACCGGTTAACGCTCGTTCGGCCAGTGCCCAAACGGAGGGTCTGCACAAACCACGTTTTATTTGTTGTCACCTACCTTATCGAATTGTTTTATGTGGAATAATCTGTAAATAGTTATTAAAGTGTTTAAGTGTACGTTTTAGACTTTCAAAATGGTGTACTGTATTAATAATAATAGAAACAGAAAAGACATTTCATATTTTAACTATCCCAAGGAGTCTACTAGGTAAGTAACCCCTTCATGGGAATATTTACGTGAAAATTTGGTCGAGGTGTAGGTAAGGGGGCGCCAGATTTCTTTAAGTCTTTTTATATAGCCTCATATTTTTAGACTTGTAATATTTAATTATTTTTTTTTTACTACCTACTTTTATTCCACTATCGCGTAGGGTCGCTCTTTTCCATCATTTTAGGTCATATACGTTTTCATCGTACACCTCCCCCTTCTCGAGATAATGCGTCATAATGTTTATTTTATCGATATATCTCTGAAAATATCGAATCGATATTTCTTTGTTGTACCGTTTTAAGTCTCTTTGGTCAGGTGTTTTTTATCACAAGATTAGTCTAGCATGTTGTTGTTCTATTATTGATGTTCCATGATGATTGTTGAGATTATAAGTGGGTGACCTCATGTGACGAACTGTATTAGATACCTAAGTATTTCAAAGGCATACCATACCGCCCTAAGAATAAGATAATAAAATTGCTCGGTCAACAAAAGCTCGTAAAAGTTTGTTAATTTTATTTTTTTCTCTTTTGCCAACCCTACTAATATAGGTATGAATTTTGCAGGCTCCTTAGAACATTTTTCTCCATTCCTATTTATTCCTCTGTGCTACAAGTGTGTACGGAAGTCTTGGTGCGCGTTTTCGACACGCGCTTGACCATTTATTTTATAAACAAAGCGCCTAGTTAAGGTGCTACGAAAATAAATGGGTTTTTTTTCGAATCCATTTACTTCACCATGAAGTCATCTACAGATGTGATTTTTGGGTTAACGTTTATTGAGTATTTGATTAAGATTTTCACTAAAGGAAAACGCGATTGGATGAAATTTTCTCGATAAAATTTATAACGAAATTCTGAAATCCTAACTAATTTCATTGTGGAACTGCGTTCAAAATGTAGATTCGCAAAATCTCATTAAAAAACTTTAAACATAAACTTAAGTAGGTACACAAAACATAAAAAGAAGTTTGGTGATCATATACCCAAACACAATTTGGTGAACATTTACTAATTCTGGCAGTCATTTCGAATTCATTGGTAGGTAGTAAATTTTTAGGTAATCGTTTAAACACAAGGCAATATATTTCTTCCCGTTCTCCTCAATGAGACATCACAAGGATCACAAGTGGCTAAGAAGCTTGTGTACGTGTTTATTATTATTTCTTCCAGTAATTTGTTTCTTACAACAAACAATTAGTTTCTTATAAGTTTTCGAAGACAATAATATTTAGTGGGAGGGTCGAAGCATAACACAGATCTATTTATTATTCGACGACCCGAATGGCCGAGTCACCCTGCCTACGAAGCCAAGGGTCCCGGTTTCGAGGCCCGGTGGGGGCAAATATTTGTTTGATGAGAACTGATGTTTGTACCCTAGTCATGATTGTTTATCTATCTAAGAACAATATTTATCTATATAAGTATGTGTATCGTTGTCTAGTACCCAAGATACAGGGAATCCTAGTTTGGGGCTAGATCAATGTGTGTAAATAGTGTCCAAGGTATTATTAAGGTATTATTATTCTTTTAATTTCCTTTTAATAAATACACACAACAAATGATACAACACAACTTGATAATGAGATTCGCTTTAGTAATAACTAATAATTAATGACGAGTTTTGCTCGATTAATGGCGACTTTCAATATCTACTTATTGCATAATGTACTCTGTGGCTGCAACAAATTATATCCGGCCTCTGACCGATTATAACCAAATAGGTATGCCACGATAAATAATAATTGTATTATTTTTAGTTCTCTAAACAAAAACAAAACGGTATGAAGTACCGGCACCGGTACGTAGTTTATGTGACTGCTACGTAATGGAGGGCATTAAAACTCAAGAGTGGGTTTATGAAACGAGCCGATGGTAAGTTTCATATTAATATCACTCGAGAGTTTTAATGCCTAATTATGTACAGTCACATACACTATTTTACCTACACACATATCATAAGCTGTCTTTGAAGTGTTCAGGAACCGCATGTTCGACCGGCATTGTGGCATTGATCTGCGGTTGTTTAGCTTGTTACTTCATAGACAAACTAGGGGCGGCACGCAGGCGGGCGTCGGCGTTCGAAATTTGAATGTTATAATATGTAGAAAAATTACCCACTATGGTCATAATTTATAATTTTTCAGATAAGAAATGAGTTTTTACCAAGTAGTTTAACATTATGCTGATCGTAACGTGCGGTTTTTGTACGCAGAAAAGAGGGTTTATGATACATACGTAAATAAAGTAAATTAAGATAATGAACTCTGCAATCAAATTAGTGTTTCATGTCACAGATGCTAAAAATTTGCTCATGTTCGTGGCAGTTCAATATATTTTAACGGAAAATAATGAGTATAAATACATGAACACTTGTGCGCAAAAGCGAGCTTATCTCTAAAAAGAGTTTTTTTCCCAGCAAACCGTTGTTCAAAACGATGTCCCTAATAATTAACACCTTTAACGCGTTCACTGCGTTTCTAGGTCGATAGACGTAGTACCACCGCTTTCGTTCAGTGCGGGAGCAAAATGTGCTAGATACTCTCTCTGGTGCGGGGCGCATAACTTAAAAGGTTTTCTAAGTATGAAAGTGACAAATATAGGTTTGAGTTTGTAACTACAAGGATTACTCTATAAAGTTATAAAACTGGATTTGGTGTTAAGACCTAGTGACGCACTGTCCAATATAAAAAATACCTTACGGTTGATAGGTCTGAAGACCGGCGTAGGCTTAAATGGTCTTTTGACCCTGTGCATTTTTTATTCGACATAACTGTTGTACGCTGTATGACGACAATTCGCACGTGCGGTTTTCTTTATCATTCTCGTGGTTATTTTTTATCGCATAGAGAGATCATTGTCTAGATCACTGATGTCCAGCAGTCATCACTCTGAGAGTTTATTTTTAATATATTTTTGAAACTTGCGAAACATTCCAATAAACATTCCATACAAAATACAGAAGATTGATACGAAAATGAATTTTGGAATTTACTTATAAATGCCATCTAGGTGCTTTCCTAATTATAACAGTATCGATTCTTAGTTTTCCTATCATTATCGATGTTCAATTTTGTATTTTAATTCTGAGCGATACTAGGTAGCAGTGCCCAGTAATTAGTTTTGTGATAATTGGAAATCCGGGCGAAGCCAGTACATAAATAACAGACTGTTATTCTACAGAATGTACTTGTTCATTTATAATTATTTGCTTCTTCGCTCCAAAATATACGTAAAAAGCAAACAATGTACTGCAAGCTCCTTGCACCTAGCACCAGCAACTCATCGGGTTGACTACAAATAAACCTGGTGGCTCAACCTCGTAACTACTCTACCGAAAATAACAGCGATTTGACTCCGCAGCGAGCGTGTTAAGCCTATGTCCATGTCAGGGTTGATGGCCAGAGGGGAAATAGGAAATCGCGGAGGGGGTGACGTCCCGCACACCCGCAAAGGCCCTGCCATAGTGCTGCGCAGGTCCGCATCGACCACGTTTATCGATATCGATCTTGCTTACGATGAAACTTGTATTTGTACTTGAGCATTTAAAATGGCGTCGGGTGCCTCTTCGTTTGTATGAAAATATAAAACCCAATCCATTCTAAACCACGAGAACTAGCTAGAAAAGTACTGGAAAAGTGCGACTTTGAACGGAACGTATTTCCAAAACACGTTCAGAAACTAGATAATTCACCGAGTTGAAAACTTAGAAAAACCGTCAAGTTCAAGCCCTATTTCTTCCTCCCCGGTCGGTATGCGAATGAAATGTATGTACATGAGAAGTCCTCATCAAAACTTTTGCTGCACGGAACCACAAACCAAAATGTTACCTGTGTATATATATATTTTTTGTGTTTTTTTTTCAATCATTTTTTATAAAATTTATATGGGACCACCTCTGAAGACACCACCACCTTTATGACCTACCAATCAAAACAAGAATCATCAAAGTCGATTCATTATTGACGGAATAATCAGCGTAACCAACATACAAAAAAAAACGGTCAAGTGCGAGTCGAAAGGGCCGTACTTACCACCGTACAATTGTACGGATGGTGTGGAGTGAATAGTTTGGATTTCACACTCCATGCACGTAACTAGGAGCATTCATAAGTTTATATGTGTTATTGAAAGATTTGTTGTATGGGATCCCAGTTAAATATTTCTTTTATTCTGTTTTATTTTATTTGTTGTTATAGCGGCAACAGAAATACATCATCTGTGAAAATTTCATCTGTCTCACTATCACGGTGCCTGGTGACAGACGGACGGACGGACGGACAGCGGAGGCTTAGTAATAGGGTCCCGTTTAATAAGCATAAGAATTTAAAACAGCAAAAACTTATTTTTTTCTTAAAATTCCGCAGCCGTCCTGCTTTGACGAAAATACAAAATTGACAGTACAACTTTCTTCTCAAATCTTTAGGTGATATAAAATAATTCAACTGGTAGAGGTTTAACTTCGTGCTATCGATTAGTCCTAATCTAACACCATTCTGGACCCTGCACGTGACCCTCAGGTGGCTAGTAACTAGTAAGCAGACAAAACACTCCAAGATACGATAATAAACATTATTATGAATAACGATAAACATTATTCATCTTGAAGCTGTCAAAATCAACCCGAATCGTGAAGGTAAATTTAAAAACATGTAGGTAGTAACAAAACTATGTTCTAGATCTAATTCTAGATCAACAAATTCTCAACAGGAAGTGCTAATCATCCAACTTTACACTCTAACGGCTAAGAATGTATGGTCCATTTAGTTCTAGCTTTACAAACTGTGATAAGACAGCAAAAACCGTTATAGAAAAGTCATATCCGACTCATGTCGAGCTGTGATGAAATTTGTAATTCGAATGCAGTTCCTAGCACAGCCCAAATCCTAAACCGAAAATTTTAGAAAAGTGACAGTTCCCCTACACCTTCCGTCAATTTGACGGAACTGCGTCGATTCGCCTGTGGTTTGGAGTTAACCAATAAGGCATCTGTGCATAATTCCTTGGCCATTAAACCTAAAAACTTACCTCCTCCACGGATTTCTTCGAGAACTCGTTCATGGACACAATCCATTGCTGCACCAGCTCGTTCACAATCACCAGGTCATTATATAACCACGTCAACAACTCGTTAACCCACTGCACGCTGGGCGTGTCGGAGCCTGTGCAAGTCGGTATCACTACACTCCTATGTTTTGCTGTCAACTGTTCAGGACCTGGGGACATGCGACCCATTCGCCTCTTATTCGGGGGCGTTGCTGGTACAAACCCAGCGGGTTTGGACGGTTTGAACCCACCCAGCCCGGCGGTTTTAACCTTAGCACTGGCTGCGAGCGGCTCAGCCTGGACAACATCGTTCGGGGTCGGTTTTTTCGTTTCATCGGACTTCTTAACCTCTTCCGCGGGTTTTCTCGCGAACCGGCCGTATGCCCACTTCGCGATGCCTAGTAGGACTATCGAGAAGAGTAGCCAGATGAAGATTAGCATCACTAGGTTGTCCATAGCAGTGTCCATATAGTCGAAGCTACAGATAAGGTCGTCTACAGCCTCTGCTAAGTCGGCCATAGCTTTCCATGGTGTCTGCCACCATTGGTTGGCGGTGTGCTCGCCCGCGTCACCGTTTGTTACTGAGGCCGAGCCGAGCATTTTTTTTCTATTTCCGTACGCACTATTTTTGGCCGGAGCTCGCCGTCTCTTTCCCGCGCTATTTTAGATTTTCCCGCGTTTCGTTGCGCCTTCAACTCGGTAACTTTTATTCTGTGCAGCAACTCGGAACGTCTTGTTTTAAAACGCGCGGGATTTGGAAATTTCACTTGCAGACAGTTTCAAAACAAGATATTTTGGTTCGAGTTCAGTTAGTTCGTTAGATTATTTCGTTGTGGTTTCTAATTAAAAGTAATTTGCCGTCTATTTGTGTTGCGTTGGATACAGTGCTGCCATCTCTTCGAAACTCTGCAACAAGAAGATACAAAACATTTACTTAGTGGCACTAACAAACTAGTGGCTCTGAGAGCTGTAGACCACGCGAGTGACATTTTCTTTTAATAACACATACAAACTTATGAATGCACCTGGTTACGTACATGGAATACGAAAGTAGCCGCACCAATAACTTTGTAAACTTAATTTTGCGGTCTTAAACCCAACCACTTTTACTTCACTACTGTTACTCTCCTGGTGTGTACAAATCCAACGACACCTCATTTGATAAAATCTGTCAAGCTGTTTGGACCGGAGCGTTTTTTTGAAATTATAAAACCCCGACATCTCCGCCATTTTGAAAAATTTACAAAAATTTCATCGACAAAAAAACCTTTTAAATATGGAACCTGCTCACAAAAATTCACGGGAACCAGTTGAGAAATGCGGCCTGTAGAGGAGAACGTCTGGACATAGGAAAGCATTTTTCCCAATCCTGAATGGAGACGCTTCGGTCGCTCGGTCAATTAATTATAGTTACTGCGATTCAAATGCCAACAGACAGACTGTCAAAAAGGTCATCTTCTTTCGCATATTCCATTACTAATTACAAGTAAGTAATACAGGTTGTCCGGTAATTCGACACACATAGAGGGAGGGGTTAAAGTAGAGGATATTTCCAGAAAATTTTACCCATAATACCCTATCCCAAAGATAATGGGTTTGGATTAATTTTGGTTTTCAGGATTCCGTACCCGAAGGGTGCCGAACGGGACCGTTTTGCTAAGCCTCCGCTGTCCGTCCGTCCGTCCGTCCGTCTGTCACCAGGCTGTACCTCATGAACCGTGATAGTTAGACAGATGAAATTTTCACAGATGATGTATTTCTGTTGCCGCTATAAGATCAAATACTAAAAAACAGAATAAAATAAATATTTAAGGGGGCTCCCATACAACAATTCTTTCAATACCACATACAAACTTACGAATGCACCTGGTTACGTACATGGAGTGTGAAAGTAGCCGCACCAATAACTTTGTAAACAACATTTTGCTATGTAAAATCGAAGCTAGTCACTCCACACCATCCCTATCAATGTACGGTGGTACGGAACCCTTCGTGCGCGAGTTAGATTCGCACTTGACCGGTTTTTTTACTTTTTTTTATTTGGCATAAATTTATAAGTAACGAAAAAACTAAAGTACTCTGAGTAACTGTTTCAATGTCGTTTGATAGCTTGCACATTATTGATAGCATTAATTTACAAAATCACTCTTAATTTTGATAAAGCGGGCCCAACTCACGTGATGAGAAAACTTAAACAATAATTTAATTGTATAACACCGATTTTGTAAAAAGTAGGTATATTTAAGGAACTAAGCGAAAAAGATATTAAAAATAACCTTGTTTTATTTTATCAGATATCCAACATATTGAAAAAATTAAACTCAATTCAAAGAAAAAAATGTAAAGTACGTACGTACGTGTGTAGTAGTGGAGCAAGGAACAATACAATCACTTTTGTATGAAAAATAGAATAACTTTTTTCTCTTTTAATTAATAACTTTACACACACACCCGACATCTCCCCATCAAACCGCACTGAGTCAGCGTGGTGGAGTATGGCTCAGTCTTATACGTATCTTTTTAATAATAAAACAATTAAAAAGGTAAGTCCTTAATTACTCGAAACCAATTATTAAGAAATAGGGTATAAGTGGATGAGAGGAGCTATTAAAAAAAATCAGTCGCGCCGAGAACAAAATTATCTCAAAACAAAGAGTATAATTAGTAGAGTAATTCTTAAAAATAATAAAACAACAACAAAGAGAATGATATTATGTCCGAACGTGGATTCAAACCCAGAACCCTAAGATTGTGAAACCGATATCAAACCAATTGCGCCACCACAACCCTAAGCAGCAAAATCCACCACCAGATGACCCGAATGGCCGAGTCGGCGGTGCCAAGGGTCCCGGGTTCGAGTCCCGGTGGGGGCAAATATTTGTTTGTTGAGAACGGATGTTTGTACCCTAGTCATGGTTGTTTATCTATCTAAGTATAATATTGGGTGCTGACCTATGAAATTGGCGAATTTTTCTTCCAGATTCAGGAGTTCATAAGTAATTCAATAGCTATTTTCTTTTTTTTTTATTGTTTTAAAATTAATTTCAATATTTTACATCTACTTATTAAATTTTCTTTTAATTTTCAGTTTGATAACTATAATTTTATCTTCAAAATCAGTGCCTTCTAAATGTCATCCATTTTCATGATAATATTCATAATATTATTTTACAGCTGACACTTTTCAAAAATTATATAATATTTTTTTTTAGGTAAATGTAATAAAAAAGGAGTCGGTTACATACAAACAAACAAACAAACAAACAAACATACAGGTGAAGCTAATAAAAGCGTGCTAATTAGGATCTGTCATTCCTAAAAAAAAATACAAAAATGTTTGTACTGAAAATTGAGTTTACTTCAATTTCTCCATACAAAACGCCAATTTCATATGTAAGGACCTAATATTTATCTACATAAGTACGTGTATCGTTGCCTAGTACCCAAGATACAGGGAATCCTAGTTTGGGGTTAGATCAATGTGTGTAAATAGTGTCCAAGGTATTATTATTATTACATATGAATCAAGATATGGTTTGTTATATCGCGCGGGATGTTAAAACACGTCTCTTGTATGGGAACCCAATTTAATTTTATCAATCTTGTGTAGTTCCTCATTTGTTGCTGAAGAGGCAACATAAATACGCAATCTGTGGAAATTTCAACTCTCTACGTATTACGGTTCATTAGATACAGCCCGCTGCCGACGGACGGACGGAGGGACAGCGGAGGCTCGGTAATAGGGTCCCGTTTGCCACCATTCGCGTACGGAACGCTGAAAAGATTGTCACATTCGATGGCGAAAAGTGTTTTTTTTTATTGCCTTCTGAAATCTTGCACGTCTTGACGACCTCTGTGGCGCAGCGGTTGCGGCTCTGCCTACCAACGAGAGGTCCCGGGTTCGATCCCCGGCTGGGGGTAAAGAAAATAAAACCCCAGGTCTTGGATGCTTATATGTGTGAGACGTCGCTGTTTCTGGTTCCCACGACACAGGGTATCCTAGTGTGGGACCAGAAGCAATGTATGTTCCTGTATGTAAATGTTTATGTTTATGTCGCAGTTGGTTGATTAAATCAGACACTTAACTAATTCTCTAGAGCGTTAATTAAATACCGACGTTTAACCAAGTCACTAGCATTTTGATTTAAATAAAGCATCGTCGAAATCGTTTAATAATCTGTCTTACCGAAAGCCGGCGTGTTGGAAAACAAGATGGCGTCACGACAACAGCTGATTACTTTCAGAGTCTACTTTTCACTACTGATTTGCACAGCTTTTAGCAGGGCAAAACATTGCGGTAGCTTAGGTGAAGGGTAAAGGGGGTGGGCGAAGCGAAGCCCCCTTTATCCTTCGTGTTATGTTGAACATGTAAGAACAACAAAAAATACTTAAAACATAAACTTAAGTACACATAAAAAAAAATGTATGTCTTGTTACCTAGGAACGTTTAGACAACTCGTTAAACGTTTCGTTCACATTTAGTGACTTGGTTAAACTTCGGTATTTAATTAACGGTCTAGAGAGTTAGTTAAGTGTCTGATTTAACCAACTAACTGCGACATTTATATTATGTTTATGTTGCAGGCGTTCAAACAAACTATGTAGCTATATCTTAATTATTATCACTACTTGATATTATTATTTATTATCATTATTTCTGTGCTATAGTAAACTAAGTCAATCTTAAAGGACATCACGATACACATAAAGTTATATCGTTGTTGTGTGAGAAGCGAGTGAGGAAGACATCTTTGATGTTAGAATCGCCTATATGCATATGCAAATAATAATTATACGTAATATATATGCAAATAGGCCGCAAAATATTAATAGCCTATTGTTTCTAAAAGCACTAGGCATTATGTCGTCTTAAGTATTAGTATCTGTTACTTTGCTATTGCTATTACGCCTGATATATTGGTCACAGATGGCCGATTGACGAGGTTAAGATAACATCAATACTAACAGGATTTGGATAATAACATGGATAGACCATGTCTTGACTGTATAGATTACCGTAGTTCTCATTGAACGAGCGAGCAAAGCGCGCGAAGCGTCTCCGTTTCAGGATTGGGCAAAAATGCTTTCGTATGTCTGTCTGTCCGGTTGTTCTCCTCTACAGGTCGCATTTCTCAACTGACTCTCGCGAAATTTTTGTGAGCAGGTTGGATAATTAAATAGATTTTTTAGTCGATTCAGTTTTTTTTTTTTTAATGGCGGAGATATAGGGTTTGAAAATGTAAAAAAACCGCTACAGCCCAAACGGTTTGACGGATATTTACAAATGACATGTCGTTGGATTCGTGGTGACCGTGAGAGTAACAGAGACTATATCATTTTAGTTAAAAATTGCAAAATGTAGCTTACAAAGTTATTGGTGCGGATTTTATTTGTAATTAATGTGTTTTATAATTGTAATGTGCTACTCTGCTGTTGATGTCCCAAATAAACTACTTTGGTACCGTAACCAGGCATATTCATAAGTTTGTATGTGTTATTGAAAGAAAGTGCAGTCGGGTTATTTGTTGTCACCCCTAGATGGCGTTAGTTGTAGTTTACCTCGCGCCGTTTGATTTTCATCTCAGTATATATTTCCAACATGTAAATTGTATCAGTAATATTGATCAGAAGTTTAACAATAGCTTGAATAAAGTGCGTTGCTCACAGATTGGACTATTGATATTATTTATTTGGATTTGTTTTGAAAGTTTTTGGTGCGGCTTCATTAATACTCCAGCTCCAGGTAGGTATCCCAGTGCATTGATAAGTTTGTATGTCAGATGTTCAGCTCTCCACCAACGCGAGGTCTAAAGCTCTCAGAGCCACTATTCATAGGAGTTTTAGTGATGGCGTTGCTTTTCTCAATGGCATAACAATGTCATTTCTTAGCAACGAGTTAGTTCTTGTTAAGTTCATCTGAACTTATATATATATAACGCTTTTAAATGCAATTTCGCAATGAAATTAGTTAGTATTTCAGAATTACAGGAAAAAATAAAACAATTTAGGGGTCTCTTCGTAAATAAATTATATCAAGACAATGTCATCCAATCACGTTTTCCTTCAGTGAGAATCTTAACCAAATACTCAATAAAAGATAATCAAAAAATCTAATCAATAGCAGGCTTTATAGGGGACAACTTAAATGGATTTGAAAAAAAAAAATTTTTTTTTCGTATTGCCTTAAAATATTACTTTCGAGTTGAACGGAGTGAAAATTAAGGAAGTATTGTAATCGTAAAAAAAATGAGGTTGACATTTTGATGGGGATAGGTTCTCTATCGTTAACTTAGTCCGAAAAAGTGAAAAAAAAAACAAATGAGTGTGTATGTATGTGTGTGTGCGTTTGTATGTATGTATGTATGTATAGGTGGCTGTTTTCCGTTGTCAGCTCTTCAGCCTAAACCACTAAACCGCATTGGATGAAATTTTTTATTGGGGGTTATTTTGTATAATTATCTAGGAAATATTTTTGTTTTTGTTTATGGGTAACCTGATTATTTAAGGTATCTGTCATACAAATCAAACACATTTATTGAGTTAAGACAAAAACGGGACAAACGATTTTTTTCAAACTTCTCGTCATAGTACCATCTTAATACCATCTATAACATAGCATACTCGGTTATTACCACAAAACTGTAAAACTGGTAGCTCCCATACAATATGTTACTGGTAGCTCCCATACAATATGTTACTGGTAGCTCCCATACAATATGCACACAGTGCCATATATCCCGCACATTAGGCGGCGGGCGGGATAAGCTCATAGTGCGGGGCATTGTTAAAGTAGAAAGGAGTTGTTTTGTATGGTGGAGTAGTTGTTAGGGACATCATTCTGAACAACTTTTAGTATGGGGCCGACTTGATGAGAAAAACTTTAATTTCAACTCCACCATATAACTCAGGTGAGCGCTAGGCCCGAAATGTACTGAGATAAGAAAAATAAAGTTGCTCTGGTCACGTCGGTTCCATTTTCCATTGTAAAACTTGTTCAGAATGATGTCCTTAAGAACTCTCTTTCTGTTAGACCCTGTATACTTTATCGTAGAATAAACGCCTGCGCACGAATATCCACAAACTATTTTTAAAATAACAACACCGAAAACATCATGCGAGAAAGTTAGTACAGAATGGCCTGCACAATGTATTGTTATACCCTGTAGGGTTACAATGATCAGAAACAATTCCTTGCTTACTTTAATACCCTTATTTAAAGCGTTGCACTCACACCGTGATGTCATATCGGTGTAAAGTCCATATGACTAGCCTTTTGACCCGACCTTGCTTGCGTGACATCATGCGAGGCGGACCGACTGATAATAAAACTCGTTCGGTAGGCAATCTACACCTTAAAAAAATGTATAGCCTGGCGAAATTGACTGTAGGATTGAGGCGGGAGTTGCGAATTGTCTAAATAAGCAACTTAAGCAATTATGAGCGAACATTTTAGAGACAATCCGTCAATTCACACTTTGAAAAGTCGTTGGAAAGAACACTGTCATTCTCTTCCACGATAATGATAAGTATTAGTAATTTATTTGTTACTACTATTTATGTATATGTAACATATTTATATAAAGTAAAGTAATAATAATAATAATAATACATAGGACACTATTTACACACATTGGTCTAGCCCCAGACTAGGATTCCCTGTATCTTAGGTACTAGACAACGACACACATACTTATATAGATAAACAACCATGACTAGGGTACTAACATCCGTTCTTATCAAACAAATATTTGCCCCCACGGGGACTCGAACCCTTGGCTTCGAAGGCAGGGTCACTGCCGACTTGGCCATTCGGGTCGTCACGTCAATGTGGGGCAACTGTATCGGAAAAGACGTATATTTGTTTTGTGTTGCAATCTTATTAGGGCAGTACAATATTTTGCTTAACTTATTTGATCAGTGCCTAATTTTATGTCTATATTTATGATAGTAAGTAGTACTTATAACTCAAGCACAAGTCATGGTCACATCTAATCTTCTTTCAAGTTTTCAACGTTCGTATAATTTCCCACCAAGACGTTTTTGCATGCGAGGTACACTGCGTTCGCGGTTTTCCTGCCTCTGTATGTGGCTAATACGAAAGCGGGTCGTCACCTCAAAGAGTCTTTCCTCCTCTCTGTGTTGAGATGGATGACGTATAGATCTATTTGAGCAGCTTGCGAGCTAATGTACCGGATGTTATTTTGTATAGTTACGCCCGACTCTCGTGTGGTTAGTTACACAAGAAAAAAGAAAAAAAAAATTGTCATTGAAATATACCTAAAAATCATTAAATTGTGGCCTTACTTCTATTGGTTGCTACCGCGCTCGTAGGCCGGCGGCGGCCGGGGGTGTCTGCACTTTGCAGTTATTTCAGGACAAATTGAACGCGGGTTGAAACCTACCCCGGGTTGTTACTTTACAAAACAGCAACTACAAATTATTCATTGTATATCTGTCGCAGTTGGATGTTTAAATGAGACACATAACTAACTCTCTAGATCGTTAATTAAATACCGACGTTTAACCAAGTCACTAGCATTTTGATTTAAATAAAGTATCGTCAAAAACGTTTAACAATCTGCCTTACCGAAAGCCGGCGTGATTTACACAGCTTATATCAGGGCAAAACATTGCGGTAGCTTAGGTGAAGGATAAGAAGGTGAGCGAAGCGAAGCCCCCTTTATCCTTCATGTTATGTTTAACATGTAAGAACAACAAAAATACTTAAACTTAAGAACACATAGAAAAATGTATATGTATTGTTGCCCAGGAACGTTTAGACAACTCGTTAAACGTTTCGTTCACTCGATTATCTGACGGAATTTTAGTGACTTGGTTAAACGTCGGCATTTAATTAACGGTCTAGAGAGTTAGTTAAGTGTCTGATTTAACCAACTAACTGCGACATATCTAACATCCGTTTTGTCGCGGGGTTTGGTTTTAATAACGGAATAAGATCCTATCTGCGAGCTAATTATGGAGATGAAAAACATGGTTTTGAAATGGCATTGATCTTTCGTTGTGTCCTCCTTGTCACTTAGACGCCTAACAGCAAATGATCGTAGCACCACTATAACCAGAAGACCAGTTAGCAGCTAGATGATTAAATGCAATGATTTGTCGAAGAGCCGAGAACCAAGGACTCGCCTGATAGCTACGAGTACCTACGAGTTATTATGAAAATCATCTGTTAATTATAAATGTACAAAATAGCCTTATGTGTAGGTAGATATTTTTTGGGGGCAGGCAGGACGTTAGTTAATGGTATATAAACAAGTGCGAGTCTAACTCGCGCACGAAGGGTTCCGTACTACCGTACAATGGTAGGGATGGTGTGGAGTGAATAGTTTGGATTTTACATAGCAAGATGTTGTTTACAAAGTTATTGGTGCGGCTACTTTCACACAACATGTATGTAACCAGGTGCATTCATAAGTTTGTATGTGGTATGGAAGGGGTGTGTGTGGTTGTATGGGAGCCCCCTTAAATATTTATTTCATTCTGTTTTTAAGTATTTGTTGTTACAGCGGCAACAGAAATACATCATCTATCTAACTATCACGGTTCATGAGATACAGCCTGGTGACAGACGGACGGACGGACGGACAGCGGAGGCTTAGTAATAGGGTCCCGTTTGGCACCCTTCGGATATGGAGCCCTAAGAACAAAAGTATATATTTATAGAGCCATATGTACATATTTGTCACGAACTCATTCGAATCATCGAAAACATTTAAACTGAACCAAACGACCTCTGTGCCACTGCGGTTATGGCTCTGCCTACCACGCGGGAGGTCCCGGGTTCGAACGCCGGCTGCGGATAGAGAGAAAAAAAACAGGTCTTGGATGTTTATATGTGTGTGGTATCGCTATTTTTGGTTCCCACGACACAGGGTATCCTAGTGTGGAGACAGAAGCAATGTATGTGCCTCTATTTACATAGGTAAATGTTTATGTTTCAATGACTTATATGTAAATGTTTAAACTGACGATAATATTTATTGTCAGCACTCTATCTGTCACACACTACAACAAAACCTCAGCTCAGACCCTAGTGCCTTAGTAAAATCAGTGGTTCTCAAACCACACTCGTTATAAAAAAATAAAAATTACTAACAATGGAAATGTCTTTTTAATAATAATTTAACATGCCTTATTAGTAGTTTATGTGACTGCTACATAATGGAGGGCATTAATACTGGCGAGTTTCATAATAATATCACTCGAGAGTTTTAATGCCTAATTATGTACAGTTACATACACTAGTTTATCTACACACATGTCATAAGCTCTCTTTGATGTGTTCAGGAACCGCATGTTTGACCGGCATTGTGGCTCTGCAGTTGTTTAGCTTGTTCTGTAGTACCAACTTCACAGACAAACTAGGGGCAGCACGCTGGCGGATGTCGGCTTCGAAATTTGAATGTCATAATATGCAGAAAATTACACATTATGGTCATAATGTGTAATTTTTCAGATAAGAAATGAGTTTTTACCAAGTAGTTTAACATTATGCTGATCGTAACGTGCGGTTTTTGTACGCAGTAAAGAGGGTTTATGATACGTGTGTAGATAAAATATGTTATCTATACACGTATCAGGACCATCGGACCAGGACTGATCCAACGGGTGCAGCACATCCCATATTAGTTTTGAATAAATTTAACTTTAAATTTATTTAATTTTAAATTTGAAAAAAAAAAAAAAACTGTTGGGGACCTGTTGGACCCAGGTCTGCAGACTACAAAAAGGACCGGAACAGTATGGTCGCATGATCTTTAAGAGTCATACACAAATAATAATAATCATATTTTTTTATTCCGCAAATTACAAAATAAAATCACACAATAAAAACTTCAATACCAGGAACCACCATTTGGCAACTAACCTTCGTTGACCTTAATAATAAAAAAACGACCCAAATGGAATCAAGTCCAGGTAATTACAATAAATTAAAATAACTGGTACTTTTGTAATGACACATGTAAATTATAATTTCGAGTTAACGACCGCTCTACATAAGCTAAATTCTATTAAATTCTTGTAAAATAAAATATTATAGTTTATGTGCTTAAACATAACTTGTATCTTAAAAATAAATTGTACGAAGGTACTAAAATAAAAAAAATAGAAAGGCTTTGGGTAGTATGTAACGTAAATAATGTAAGTACACATTGTAGTTTAAAGCCATAAAAACCATTTATGAGATGCCAGTCTGATATTATTACTGTAATTTGTACCGCTCTATTGTTACTATTATTACTCGTACATATAGCATGCAATTCTCTAAATATACCGGCCAAGTGCAAGTCGAACTCTTGCACCGAGGGTTCCGCACAAATCGCATATTTTGTGAAGAAACCACAACGGTTTTCGTATTTTTCCCTTAACTTGAGCTATAAGACATTGCTTTGTGCCAAATTTCATGATTCTGGGTCATCGGAAAGTACCCTAAAGGTTTTGATTCCTTTGTGAGTATCGAGCCAATTCAGCAAATTTTCGGCGTTAAGGGCCGCCTCATTGACCTATAATATCTATACTCTATATACTATCAGCTATAGTTGACCTATAACTCAACGTGCGGCTAGCCAAGCTTTTTTTAAAAGTCCGCCTGGCATAGTTTAGTTGTCTACCGTTAGAGTAAATTATTAAACTATGTAGTTATGAATTGCGTAAACGATACACTTTACGAAGGATTTAAGTACAAAGTGAAAAAAAATAGAGCATTAAAGGCTTTGATCAACATTTTCAGTGCCGAGCTGGTCTAAGGAGGGGCTGACCCCGGCAGTCTAAAGGGCACTCACCAGATTAGCTTGTTACAACAGTGTAGCAGTCAGTGCAAACAAATTAAATTAAATTTTACTCGACTTGATTGCCATGTAAAATTTTGGTGGTGCCCTTCATATTAGACCTTATTGCGCGACTTGGTACAAAAAAAAAGGTAGCTATATAGTAAATGCTATATAAATATACGGGATGGATGGTTAGTTGGTTGGTTCTGTTTCAGGGCCGACTGGCGCCGCCCTTCATGAAAGGAATTGTTGATTACTTTTAATGCTTATAAAATTAGCATGATATAAAAGGGCGCCTAATTAATGACTTTCCCCTTGGGACGCCAACAAAGTTAGGGCCAGCCCTGGACATTTGTCATATAAAAAACAAACAACAACAATCCTAATCTCAGATTAAAGAATCTCATTGGTTACTTGTCTATGATCCAAATAAAACACATAGTTTTTTATGACAAATATGTCAACAAATATGTTGGTTTTTCGCACTCTCAGATTTCTCGCATAGTTTTGTGTAATTTACGAAATTCATAACTAAACACTTTTTCTTGTTTTCATCGATAGAGTAAATTATTAACACCGGTTCCATCTCTGACCGCAAAAATCCCGATTTTTCAACATGGTGGAAAGTTAGGTATGCCAAAAAATTTACAGGCTGTTGGAATTTCTTTTTAGTAATACCTAAATAAATTTATGTTGTGGCCCGTGGCAAAATAGCCCTTACACAAAAAATATCCCTAGAAGTCTGTTTTTTTCAGAGTTCATATTTTAGCAAAATGGTGAAGAGGTATGCCAAAAATGTTACATGCTCTTTGAATTGTTTTTTTAGTAATACCTAAATAAATTCATGGTGTGGCCCGTGGCAAAATAGCTCTTACAAAAAAATATGACTAGAAGTCTGTTTTTTCAGAGTTCTAAGGGACCACAGACAGACCTAAGTAAATAATTGTTAATAATTACAACTCGAAACCTCCACGCGGTTCTGAGAAAAACGTTTGACAGATGGAGATACGGACAACGAATTGATCGTATAAGAGTTCCTTTTTTCCTTTTTCGTTGAGGAACCCTAAAAAAACAAAAAAGAGGATTTAATGTCGCTGTAATGTACTCATAGCCCAGATTATAATACTACTAGCCACAGTCATACTTTGCTTCTGGCCTCACCCTAGTATGCTGTAGCTATATCATGGGAACTAGAAACACAAACTTCACAAACATTAAAACATCGAAGACCCAAGGGCGACCTCTGTGGCGCTGCGGCTATGGCTGTGACTACCATGCAAGAGGTCCCGGGTTCGATCCCCGGCTGGGGATAAAAGATAGAAAAAACAACTAGGTCTTGGCTTTATTTTTGGCCGAGTCGGCAGTGACCCTGCCTATGAAGCCAAGGGTCCCGGGTTCGAGTCCCGGTGGGGGCAAATATTTGTCTAAGTATAATATTTATCTATATAAGTATGTGTATCGTTGTCTAGTACCCAAGATACAGGGAATCCTAGTTTGGTGCTAGATCAATGTGTGTAAATAGTGTCCAAGGTATTATTATTCATATATGTGTCGTCGCTGTTTCTGGTTACCACCACACAGGGTATCCTAGTGAGGGGCCAAAAGTAATGTCTAAGCTATTCTTCGCCACATAGGTAATTTAATATGCAAATTTTCTATCCTAGTGTGGGGCCAAAAGTAATGTATGTGCCTATAAATGTTTATATTATGTCTAAGCTATTCTTCGCCACATAGGTCATTTAATATGCAAATTTTCTATCCTAGTGTGGGGCTAAAAGTAAAGTATGTGCCTATAAATGTTTATGTTATGTCTAAGCTATTCTTCACCACATAGGTATGTGTATGTGTATGTGCCTAAAAATGTTTATGTTATTTCTAAGCTATTCTTCGCCACATGGGTCATTTAATATGCAATTTTTCTATCCTAGTGTGGGGCCAAAACCAATGTATGTGCCTATAAATGTTTTTTTTTTATATTATGTCTAAGCAATTCTTCGCCACATAGATAATTTAATCTGCAAATTTTATGAAAATATTGATAAAAAACCACTTACATATTTCTATAAATGTTATAAAAGTAAGTTATCACGAATGGCACATATTTCGCACGACAAACACGACCGCACAAATATTGCCTTAGAAACACACTGGCAGGCAATATCTTTGTATCATACAAGCCATACAAACAAATTACAGTGATTCACTCAATTATGCAAGACAAATAGACAAATGTAGTGTTAAAAAAACATGCCCTTGCCTGAGTGTTAACATGGGGCCATCAGCAATGGTGAAGCTACAAACACTAAAAAATATCAGCGCGGCTACATAATTAAGTATAAAAATGGTTACGTTTGTTTCCTCTATGGATTATTGTGTTAAATGAACCCGACGACCCGGATGGCCGAGTCGGCAGTGACCCTGCCTACGATACCAAGGGTCCCGGGTTCGAGTCCCGGTGGGGGCAAATATTTGTTTGATGAGAACGGATGTTTGTACCCTAGTCATGGTTGTTTATATATCTAAGTATAATATTTATCCATATAAGTATGTGTATCGTTGTCTAGTACTCGAGATACAGGGTATCCTAGTTTGGGGCTCAAAGTCAAAGTCAAAGTACTTTATTACTGTAGATATTTACATATACCTAGCAAACGTCATTTTTTGCCACTTCTCTACATTGGACCACTGTGGGAGAAGAAGGGCGTAAAAACTCCCACAGATTGATTTTTAGATCTCTTTTAAAAATAAGTTGTGCTTAACTAATACAAATATGAAAAAAAATATTATTATGATTTATAAGCAGGAATAAATAATTACAAAATTATTAACAGCAAGGTCTGTGTTGAGCTAGATTAACCCCATACAGTCCCGTCATATCCCTTTTTCGACTAAGTCGCTTTAACATGCTTTTTAAATTGCTCAAATGGCAATTTCAAAATCTCCAGAGGTTTCAACATTAAACTCTCAATTTGGATATTTCAATTAAATTCTTGCAATGTCAATGGCGAAAAAATATGAAATTATTGCCGCTCCATAAATACTACTACTACTTAGTTTAGTTGAGTGCATTACGTATGGGCTATTCTATTATACTATGAGGTTCTTGTAAGTTAAGGGGTCCAGGGGCGCTAGTCTATTATAAAAAACGCATAGTGATGGCATATCGATAGCTTCCGAGGGCGCAAAATGCCGTATTTGGCTTGTCGGCAGCGCGGGCGCCTATTTAGTTTGGAGACCGCCTGCCAAATACCGAATTATGCGCTCTTAGCAATCGATATGCTATCGTTGTGCGTTTTCCATAAGAGAATTGAGCCCCTGTTCACATATTTTTGTGTATTTTAAATTAGCTTTGGTTTTCAGTAAATTCTCAATGGTCCTTCAACATTATTACTAGTGGCCCTGTGAGGTGGCCTCGTGCCCTATTAGTGTGGCAGTAGACCTCGCTAACAGCTAACAGGGGGGACTGAAAACCAATTCTTAGGTAAGTATTTTAGATTCAATCACAATCAAATAGTAAAGTATAACATATGCGACGCAGCTATAGTTGGTTTAACCAAGTTCAACTTGACATCAGCTGTTTTTATAAAACAGACTATTCAGAAACCTGCTTATGTTACTTATATTACTGAATGTTGAATTTCCTATTGTATCTATATTAAGTGATTGTCATCTGTTTTACATACCTCTTAAATAAATAAATATTTTATAATGTCGTAGCCATATCTTAAAATTGTGGTTGACTATTTCATAAAATTTAACCGCACCAATAACTTTGTAAACTAAATTTTGCGATTTAAAATACAATCGATTGACTTTTCACGAAAATCGTTATGGTCTATTTCACTCACTCTCATGGTCTGTATAGATCCTCTTTACTAATCCGTCTCCTACTTCGGGGAGGCCAAACTTGGTACGCTTAGAAAATATTTCTTGGATTTTTAGAAAACAGGCGGCCGAAAGGTAATGGTGTAGTATATTTTTAGAACCGGCTTATGAAGCCCTTTAATTTGATACCGCACACGATAGGTTTCAGGAAAAAAGTAATCATACAAAAAAAATATGACGTCATAACTCCCCCCCCCCCCCCCCAAAGGGGAAATCAGAAAAAAGCTCTAGACAAAAAAATATATATTATAATTGAAGGAACACGTGTGCCAAGTTTTGTGAGGATCGCTTGAAAACTGTGGCCCCTAGACCGGAACTGACAGACACCAGACATAGAAACAATAGACAGACGAAAGCAAAATCGGCCTCCCATCTTGTCGAAAAGGAGTCCTTCGCTCGCTTCGCTCATTCGGTCAATTAATCAATAGGCCTTAGTAGGCGATAGACTCGTAAGTAAGAAAATGTAAGTAGCCCAATCCTTAACTACAAAAAATAAATATTTAAGAAAGGTCGAAGCGTTTTGAAAATAACAAAAATGTACCAAATAATAGTTAATATGGCTAACTCTTTATCGGGCATAAGCATGCAGAATTGTACGTTAGTTTTGGTTTTTATTACCAACCCTAACTTCGGTTTTAGGGAGACCAGTCGCATTCAGATTAGTTTCTGAATAGCAGCTAAAAACTTATACATTACATTACATTACATAGCGTCACGCCTTTTCCTGTACGGGGTGGCAGAGGCACAATTGCGTCCACTTTGAGCCAGTTATTCAACACTCCATTTTGCGTAACAAGGGGCTAGCCCATCGCCACAGCTATGGAGTTATGAAGGTTTCCTCACGATGTTTTCCATCACCGTTAGAACGTCCGTATAATGTACTTAGGACAAATTGATTATCTCATTGGTACATGTTCAGGTATCGAACCTGCATCTCCTGTGTGAGAAGCAAGCGTGAAACCCATTAGACCACGGAGTTTCACAGCTTTTGCTACAGGATCTCACGCCTCTAAATGACAATGAATCTTTAAGGTGATACGAAAAATATAGGGGGGTTTTTCGTATCCATTTACTCCACCATGAAGTCATCTACAGATTTGATTTTTGGGTTAACGTTTATTGAGTATTTGATTAAGATTATCACTAAAGGAAAACGCGATTGGATGAAATTTTCTCGATAGAATTTAATTACGAAAACACATCTAAATTGTTTTATTTCTTCCTGTAATTCTGAAATCCTAACTAATTTCAATATGGAACTGCTTTCAAAATGTAGATATTATGTACTTGTAAACTCTCCTTAAAACTTCTTAATAGATAGCGTAATTTATTTAATCTACACACGTATCATAAACCCTCTTTACTGCGTTCAAAAACCGCACGTTACGATCAGCATTATGTTAAACTACTTGGTAAAAACTCGTTTCGTATCTGGAAAACAACACATTATGGTCATAATGTGTAGTTTTTCTACATATAATGACATTCAAATATCGAACGCCGACGCCCACCCGCGTGTCGCCCCTAGTTTGTCTGTGAAGTTGGTACTGACATTCAAATTTCGAACGCCGACGCCCGTCTGCGTGAAGTTGGTACTAAAGAACAAGCTAAACAATTGCAGAACCACAATGCCGGTCAAACATGCGGTTCTTGAACACATCAAAGAGAGCTGATGATATGTGTGTAGATAAACTAGTGTATGTAACTGTACTTAATTAGGCATTAAAACTCTCGAGTGATATTATTATGAAACTCGCGGGTTTTAATGCCCTCCATTATGCAGCAGTCACATAAACTACTATTATTTCTTCCTGTAATTCTGAAATCCTAACTAATTTCATTATGGAACTGCTTTCAAAATGTAGATATTATGTACTTGTAAACTCTCCTTAAAAACTTTTTAATAAATAGCTTAATTTATTTTAATAGTAGTTTATGTGACTGCTGCATAATGGAGGGCATTAAAACTCGAGAGTGGGTTTATGAAATGAGCCGAAGGTATTTATGTACAGTTACATACACTAGTTTATCTATACACATATCATAAGCTCTCTTTGATGTGTTCAGAAACCGCATGTTTGACCGGCATTGTGGCTCTGCAATTGTTTAGCTTGTTCTTTAGTACCAACTTCACGCAGACGGGCGTCGGCGTTGGAAATTTGAGTGTCAGTACCAACTTCACAGACAAACTAGGGACGGCACGCGGGTGGGCGTCGGCGTTCGAAATTTGAATGTCATTATATGTAGAAAAACTACACATAATGACCATAATGTGTAGTTTTCCAGATACGAAACGAGTTTTTACCAAGTAGTTTAACATAATGCTGATCGTAACGTGCGGTTTTTGAACGCAGTAAAGAGGGTTTATGATACGTGTGTAGATAAAATATTTTTTCTGTGATTTAGCGCTACGTTATGACATTTTTCCAGATTCCGTCCCTCTCACACTGCGGGTCTTTCCGCCTGGAGTGACGGGGACCTGTGACTCCCGCCACGGCACCTGATGCCACCACAGCATGCCGCCATTTTGCAAACGGCATTCCTTCGTCACGAATGTTTCCAACCTCGGACGAATTGTATTGCCTGTTTGTAAAGAAACTGCAAAAAAAAGCATCTAACAAAAATGGCACCTATTGTATAGCAATAAAGCTGTGGGGTTGGATCACGCAAGCATGACATCATGCCTCACGTAATGCCTATTCCTTGAGTAGATCCTAACCTAACCGCAGTTAGGTTAACAACCCTATAACTATATAAGTGCCTCTCAAACTTGTTAAGTCTTACTCTTATACATTGTGAAACATACCTTCACACACCGGCGGCAGAATAAGTTTACAAACTAATGCTAGTTTGTAAACTATCGTCAAATTGTAACCAGACCGACAGTGTTTAGAATTTACGTTTCTTTTGTTCTTACATGTCAACATAAAACGAAGAATATTCGGGGGCTTCGCTGCGCTCGCCCCCTCTAGTCTTCACCTACGCTATCGCAGTGTTTGCCCTGGTATTACCTTTGCGATTCAAGTTTAAACCAGATCACCATTTAACGGTTTCATTATAAACTAACACGTAATATCGTAAGCAGTACGGTACAGTTTACAATTTATCGATAATTTGTAAACGAGGAATAAACGTTTGATTACAAACTAACGGTTTTGACAATTATAAGTAACATAAAAACAAACAGGTAGTTAATTTATGTAAACTAAAAAAGTACTGTTGTATGTTATCTACTTTTAAAATAATTAAGATTATTAGTTAGAAAGCATCTGCAAGTCTAATGGCCGATTTCACCAACGATCCCTATCTTTTAGGGGACACTTTATTTCTTTCAGGGGCCACCTAGCGGTTGTTTCGATTTGCCCTAAGTGTAAGGGTTATCTAGGCTCCTTGGGGACCCCCTAAATATAAGAGTCCGGCCACCGAAACTATCGCTAGACAGCTAAGAAAAGAGCTAAGTGTCCCTTAACTGATGGTGAAATCGGGCATAAGTGTTTCGTCATTTGTAGTAGATTGGGAAACAAAAGATTGGGAAACGCAGATGTAGAGCAAAAAGCTGCAAGCAAAATGGTATTTCACCATATTGTGTTGCAGATATTCTGATAATTGAGCACCTCGTGTGTGTGTGTGTGTGTGTATGTATGACTAAATAAAACTTTAAAATATATTTGGTCTTGGATGTTTATATGTGTGTGACGTCGCTGTTTCTGGTCCCCACGACACAGGGTATCCTAGTAAGGGGCAGAAGCAATGTAGGTACTAAAAAAAAACTTGCGGTCGATTTTCCAATCCTCAGATAACGTTTATCTGTATGTTATCTGAGCAATTTGACAAAATATGTACGTGCGAAATGTTTCATAAAGTTATTTGTCTGTTTATCTGGCGACTGAAAAATCGCCCCCTCATTTTCTAAATAATGATTTTTTGAAGAATCGACACGTTAAGGTCTACCAAGTTAAAAATGGATTGTACTATTTAACTCAATTTTCTAAATCATTTATATTCTTTTGTAGAATCTAGATCTTGAAAATATATAAAACATTTATTAGACGGATAGATTTTAAATAGGTTTTATCTACACACGTATCATAAACCCTCTTTACTGCGTTCAAAAACCGCACGTTACGATCAGCATTATGTTAAACTACTTGGTAAAAACTCATTTCGTATCTGGAAAACTACACATAATGGTCATTATGTGTAGTTTTTCTACATATAATGACATTCAAATTTCGAACGCCGACGCCCAACCGCGTGCCGTCCCTAGTTTGTCTGTGAAGTTGGTACTGACATTCAAATTTCCAACGCCGACGCCCGCCTGCGTGAAGTTGGTACTAAAGAACAAGCTAAACAATTGCAGAACCACAATGCCGGTCAAACATGCGGTTCCTGAACACATCAAAGAGAGCTTATGATATGTGTGTAGATAAACTAGTGTATGTAACTGTACATAATTAGGCATTAAAACTCTCGAGTGATATTAATATGAAACTCGCCTTCTTTTAATGCCCTCCATTATGCAGCAGTCACATAAACTACTATTATACCATTCCCTCTCTAAAAAGCCAATTTTATTTACTGAAAATAGTGAATAAAAACCCCTTTTACTCACTAATTTGGTGTTTGAATTAAGAGCACACCAATATATTCGACCTACATATCAATGCTATACAACCTCCTTTCACAAAAAATACTCGATACAAATTCCTAGTGCAAAGAATCTAGACATATACAAACTCTTTGTGCACATAACTGCTCGAGATTAGATTGGTCGACATTTTCGAAAAGGAGCTTAGCATTAGAATAAAAACTGTTTTGTGTTCTTTGCTATATATATTTAGAACACACCAATATATTCGACCTACATATCAATGCTATACAACCTCCTTGCGCAAAAAATACTCGATACAAATTCCTAGTGCAAAGCATACTAGACATAGACATATACAAACTCCTTGTGCAAATTACTCCTCGGGATTAGATTGGTCGATATTTCGAAAAGGAGTTTAGCATTAGAGTAAAAACTGTTTTGTTTTCTTTGCTATCATTAATAAATTGGCACTATTTTGAATACTGTAAAACGAACACAAAGTTTAGTGTTTTTGTGTTTCATAGTAAATCGATTGAAAATGCATTCAAGTGAAGATGGGTTAACATCTGAATTTATGAAAGAAAGGGCGGCCCTTGCTACCCAACAAATCACGGCTGGTTTACATCTAAGCCTACGATGAGTTTTGCAAATGTAAAAATTAAAATCAAGGTTCTGGCCATCTACAAGAAATGAATATCGCTTCACAAGTTGACCATCATAAGATTACTCAATTCAACTCAAGAAGAATCATAAGAAAATTACTATTAATTTTAGTTATTGTTCCAATTTTAATGTGCATTTTAATTAATTTAACCCTTCCTTTTTTCTTCATTAAATGTCTATGTTCGCTTAATTCTTTCTTTTTCTCGTAGATAGTCATGGCATAAAGTATCGTATGCAACTCTTGAATAAAACGGATTATATCGAATGCCATGAATCACTCACTTTAAGTCTATCCTTTATTCACTAATTGCAAAATGTACTATTTATTTAAAATATTAGATTACATATCGACTTTATTCACTGCGGTTCACCGTTTTTGTCTGCGCCGTTCTAGCCGAGTCGCAAAAAAAACGTTGCTAATACCAATTTGACTTTAAACCTCTCTAACTCGCATAAAACTTACTGCAGATTAGTGACGTTCTAAAGAGGACTAACCACAAAAGACAAAAATAAATATTAGGTAAGTATTTACTTATTTTGCATGCATGATGTGGTTTTGTTTCGAGTGAGATCAATGATCAAAATGACATCATACGTCATTTTGATCATTGATCTCACTTGTCTATTAAAAACAAAACTAAGACCGACTAACAGACAACACATTGTTGCCTAAATCTGTGGAGCTTCAATCTTAAAACTTTGTACAGGGTACTTAGAGATCCTTATATTGCGCAGGGCAGCATTATGAAAGGATTTTTCGAAATTCGCCCCCTACGGGGGAACAGAGGGGTTCCAGCTTGTGTATTTTATATAAACTTTATATTATATATTTTGTGTAAACTACTAATAAATTGGCCAACTTAACCTCAGTTTTCGCCCGGACAAGCACGGAATGTTTTGTTCTCAAGTTTCTCATGTTCTGTTTGAGAGGTTCACAAATATCAACACATTGATTTACCTCGCGCCACGAGTTATGAGCGGTGGCCTTTAAGGGATTAAATATGGCCAGCGCCAGGGGACGCGAACAAAGAAATGCATCTTTAGCTTCAATTCTAGGCTAAACTAGACAACATAAAAATGTAGGATAAATATATGTTATAAAAGGTCTATTAGAGATAAGAATGGACTTTTAAAATTAGCGGATATCTGTTAGATTTAATACTTAAAAATATTTTTCGCAATGCATCATTATTCAACTAAATGAACAAGCGCTCGGAAACTAATTCAGTTTCCTATATGAAACTTACACGCAAAAATAGGTAAAGAAAAGGGAAAATTTTTAGTTGTTTTATTTTATTTTTAATGTTATTATTACAGGAGTTTAGTAATATTTTCTATAATTTTCTCGGTCTCGGAGCTCGGGCTGCCCCGCGGGGCTCTGCGCGGGAGCATGCGTCAGTCTGCTTCGACGCGATGCGACGGGTATTTGTTTTATTTGTCTAATTCTCAATGCCATTGGCCCTTGTTCAGCCCTTAATGCGCAGTAGTCACTTTTCAATACCTTGTACATATGCGCAGTAATTCCCGCTAACGTCGCCCAGCGCTCTTCATTCGTGGCGCGAGGTATACTTCTCGTTTATGTCACATCAATAATCAAAAAAAAAATACGCAGCGGTTCTCGGAATCACTGCAATTACTATTGAATCCCAGTATGAAAAAGTGAGTGTAGCTTGTCCAGTGGTTAACCTTTCATTATTTTTGCACGCAATCTGCATTTAAAACACGCGTGTGACCTTTGGGACAAGGTCAACTTATTTTATTATGTCATACCCTTATCGGGGTTACGATACGATATTTCGTTGTCTGGCTGCTTACAATTTGAAGGCCGGAGGTCCTTGTTTTATTTTATCGTGTTTGTAATTTCCACACTTTGTTTTCGCGATTTTGTTATAACGAACACTTATTTATTTAAATACTATTAAGTAAACTAAGGTAAATTCATGTTAGTAATTTCATAACTATTGCAAGAATCAAAATTACAAGACGGTTCTCAAACTGTTAACATGGTCGTTAGTTTTCGAAAGAAGATTTATTTTTTCTTTTTAAATACTTACTATTAATCCTGAACGTTTCATGTATTTTGATTACATCAACAGGATTATTAGTATAACAGGCTTTTCAATCAAGCGGATGTCCACTTTGTATTGTCCCTTACAAGTACGAATAAATGGGCTGTTAAAATGGCTATATGATTGGAGGATATTGAATCTTACAACAAAGGAAATACGTTTTCCATCACTTCGTCAGATAGGATATGAAGGGTTGTGTTCAGCAGTTTTGGTGCAGAGAAAGAAATATGTAGGTCGACAAGTTATTTTTCCTGTCAAGTCTTGCGGACTTGTGGTTTTTTGGGTCATAAAAATTGGACTTCATTCGAGAAAGTATATTATATTAATAAAAATTCTACACAATGACGCGATGTACTGTAAACATCGTGTTCAGTTGTTTACACAAGCTGCTAGATTTATCGATGTTTTCATCGTATGCAATCAACCGATTACCTTTTATTTAAATTCATTAAAATTTCACCCTTTGTTTTAAACTTATAACTGCTATATCTGCGGTTTTCAACTTAATGTCAGAAATATATATATATATATTTATAAGTACTTGCTCGTTATAAGTTATTTTTAAGTACAATATCTAGCTATCTATAAGAATTTAGTTCAATTTGGCCCCTATATCAGGTTCGGAAGAGATTTTTAATAATGTAAAACGGAACGAAAAATGTAATTGAATAAACAAGTAAAATACAAACCCACCTCATTGTATGTCCAAAAAACAAATCCAACAATCATTCATACATAACACCTTTACACCGATGTTTTACGGTGAACCGTAAAGATAAAAACAAAACGAATAAAACACGAAACCACACCGACAAATGAACTTCAAAACCGGTTAAAATAAGTATTTTTTTACGTTATTTGTCAAGTTTTCGTTCAAAAACATGTCAATAACACGCCCGTGGTAGAGCAATCGATAAGATACCGCGAAATGCGTGTCCTGTCCGCCAAATTCAGTACCGCACTGGTGCGGTGGGGTGGATGCCGGCGAAACACTCCAAGCTACAAAATGGCTGAGTGCTCAAGTTCGAGTTTGCGCAATGCATTGCCGCGTGCTTATTACCAGCGCCTTAGGTTATTTACCCAGCAAATAGAATGCGCAGAGCATACTAAAAACGTCTCAACAATGTGTCAGTTGATTGATTGTTTACTGAATAACTAATAAGCGCGAAGGGGAACTAATTTTTCTATTTAAAACTCCAAATATTTTTGATTTCACTTATTTCGACTTACAACTGTTATTCGGGATTTTTTCATCTGTATTAATTTGTAAAGTTGGAGTGTTGCTTGCAAATTAGTACCAAGGTACATTTTGGGAATCTCTGGATGAAATATACACTACCTCTGAACGTGTAACAGAAAAATGTAAGTGAAATCATGGGGTTTATTGGGGACATTTTTGCGACCAAAGAAAATTATTAAATTTGGACAGCTTTCACTACGAAAACGATTTGATCAGAGCAACTTTATTTTCCACTTCTCCGTAGGTACCTAATTAATCGGTCATCCAACTCGCGGTCCAATGTAGAGGCAAAAAAAATACGTTTACTAAAAAGGCTAGGCCAACCCAACGCGTTCAGCTCGCGACCGCGGCACGGTGGCGATCAGTTGTGTTGTTGTGCACGAACTTGTAACCACAGATTATTAATATGTAGTACCTACTTGTAGCGACGTGTTCACATCGATGCGGCCTCGGCGTCCGGTGCAGCGTCTGCGATGGCGATCCAGCACCCGTAGCATGCCGACCCCGCCGGGGTTGTTGATACGGGAAAGTGAGGGACACAGCTATGCGCTATGTAAACCTCTGTCCCTCACCTTTCGCGATGACACACCCCCCCCCCCCCCCCCCCCCCCGCTCGGCACGCTACGTACAACATCTTCGCACATGATTACTTATTATGCTGTTTTCATACCCATCTCAAGTGCCGACGTACTGTGATTGTGATGTACTTAGCAGACGGAACTAAAACTTCTTTAATTTCATTATCTGTATCAGGCAGCATTGTAGTGACACATGCAGCCTGGTGAACGCCTGAAAAAACGCGACAGTTTTTCACCCGCAGTAATCGCCAGCGTGCACCCCACCGCGGTCGCGAGCTAAACGCGTTGGTTTGGCCTAGTCTTAAGGCCTCTCACGCGTGTTTCATCACGCACGCCGCACGCGGGATTTAGTGCGCTTTGAGTGTCGTGCGTATTTGTCAATTGGGACGCGGGGCGCCATACTGACAACATCCGCGTGCGGGGCAATCCGTTAGTAAATGGCGCGTGCGTGGTTGAGCCCGCATGACACTGCAGAGGCTGTAGCTATGGCATTGACCCCGAACGCACGCGCATGACAAGAGGTGGACAAGGGAAAAAAAATATCCCCACCGTTCACCCAGGTGGTCTCAGGAGGTGGACGGTGGGTCAGAAGCGACAAATACCCACGACTGAAAGCGCCCTGAGTGTAGATCGAGGCAAACTTCTTGAGCATGATTTGACGAAGTGGGCGAACTCTCTCGCTCTGTCGCTTGCTACCAATGTGACGTCCCTACTTGGAGAGGAATAAAAAGATTCCAAATAGGTAGCCAACAAGAAATTTTATTTAACGTGGGTTCTCCAAATGTAGTCTGACCCTGGTTACGCAGCAACGAATCTTCCCTGCGGGTTTTGCCGTAGTCGGAGTGCCGCTGACGTCGGAGAAGTAACGGTCCGAATGCAGCCGGAGCAGGGAAGCAGGTTAGCCCGAAGCGGTGTCAGGAACCGGGAAACCGTAGGGTAGCCAGGAAAAGCGGTGATCCCGAAGAGGTGCCAGGAACCCCGAACTCAATCGGGGTTAATATGAAGCACAGACAAAACTAAAACGTAACTACTAGCAGTACGTTATGATTAAACGCAAGCAACCACTGCTTAGAGTCGCTCGTCGGCGTACGGTAAAAAGGGACCGTTACAGAGCGCCAGCAGGACGGACGTGCGCACAGTGCCGAGTGAGTTTTCGGAATCACGCCGGCGCCGCAAAGTCAAGTTGCGGTCACGGCTGGTCAGTTTAAAACGGGCCAATCACAGCAGAGCGAGCGAGCTGTCAACAGTGGAATGCTGCTAGTACAGCGCGTGAAAATTAATACTGTGATTACCAGCCTCATTTGGCAGTTTTATTAAGAGAATTAATACTTAAGTTCAAAATAAGACCAGTTAATGATAGAGTGAAGACAACGGCAACTTACAACGTTACAATACCCCCTCGCCCAGTAAAGGGTTTTCATACGTAATGAAAATCCAAAACCTAATTCTAAATATTCTTAACTAGTTTTAGATCCTTAACATGCCAGGTGCCTAAGTCCTTTCCCGTCATATCCTCTAAAATGTATACCAAGGGTGATTTCTTAGCGGAGACGCGACATTTGGTATATTTGGGCGCTAACTTTTTACTAAAGTACTTGTCTTTATCACTCAAGACATAAGCACGTTTTAGGACAATGTCGCCTACGCTGAATTCTGCCTCTTTCCGCCTAAGATTATAGTGCGCCGTATTTTTTTTATGTGCGTGCCAAAGAGATGCCTGTACCTTATCAAAATATTTTGACAGGTGACCCAGATTTTCAGCGTAAATGTCGCGTGGCAGAAATAGTAGTTCCTCACCCAGATCGTTATCTGTATAATGAGAACCACAAGTAACCGTTTCTCGTCCGTACACGAGGAACGATGGAGTGTAGCCAGTTGCTTCATTGACGGAGTTGTTAATGGCATACTGTATTTTGGGAATATTAGTGTCCCAGGTTCTGTGGTCATTGTCCACGTAGGTGGAAATACATGTAACTATTGTTTTGTTATAGCGCTCGACAGTGTTTACTTGCGGAGTATATCTCGGAGAGAAGAATACGTTAGGTATCTTGTATTTCTTAAAGAGGGTATTTGTTACCGAGCTAATAAACTGGGTACCATTGTCAAGGAATATTGTCTGTGGGATTCCGTGGACCAGAAACACAGAGTCCTCCAGAGCCTTGACGACAGCTTCCGAAGTAGCGCGTCGCATGGGAAAAATAAGGCAATATTTTGAGAAGCAACATGTTACGACCAAAATATAACTATTCTGCTTTCGACTGACCGGAAGTGGACCTATGAAATCAATGGATATCATTTGAAACGGCCGTGAGCATTGTTTAGGTCGACCCATCGTACCCAGCGTCGGATGGTTTTGTGGTTTGTAAGTGAGACATTTTGAACAAGAACCAACAAAACGTACGACGTCTTGGTGCATGCCCGGCCAGTAGTATCGAAGAAGTAAGCGTCGATAGGTCTTGAAAATACCCAAGTGAGCAGCAGTAGGGTCAGCATGATTCTCCTCTATGACGCTGTCACGCAATTCTTTCGGCACCACTTCCTTCCAGGAAAACTCCGAAATCATTTCGCACTTATTTTTGGAGTGGCGATAGAGAGCACCACCTTCGATCAAGTAGTTAGGAAAGAGGTTCGGCTTTTCTAAACAACCGTTATAAATGTTTTTGTACCATGTGTCAGTAGTAGTCAAATTAGAGTTGACCGTACTGATAGAAGCACATGGGAAAGCACGAGATAGTGCATCTGGAATGACATTATCGACCCCACGACGATGTTTAAGTTCGAAATTAAAGGCAGACAACCTCACACACCAGCGTGCTAGTCTTCCGGTAGGGTTGTCCAGTGACAAGAACCATTTGAGCGCGGAGTGGTCGGTGTAAACGGTAAAGGTTTTTCCGTTTTCCAAGTAACACCGCCAGTGTTCTAGAGCGGTTAAGACTGCTAGCGTCTCCCTCTCGGTTATACTGTAGTTCTTCTCAGATCCCGACAACGCCCTACTCATGTATGCAATCGGATGTTCTTTACCATCAATCGTTTGTGTGAGCATGGCACCAATCCCAAAATTGCTCGCATCAGTGTGTACTTCGAACGGTAAATCGTAATTGGGACAAGAGAGAACCGGGGCTGATACAAGACACTCTTTTAGCTTATTAAAAGCATCATCAGCTTCAGTTGTCCACTGAAACTTGGGTGCGTTCTTCTTACTTGAAGTCAGCTGGTTGAGTGGTCCGGCAATAGTGCTAAAGTTGGGGACGAAACGGCGGTACCACGTGGCTGTTCCAAGGAAGCTTTTAAGATCTTTTTTTTTTGTGGGTGTTGGGAAATTAAGGATAGCCTCGACTTTTTCAGGATCAGTGCGAAGGCCATGCGCATCCACAACATAACCCAAGTACTTCAACTCATTTCTGAAGAACTTGCATTTTTCAAGGTTGATGGATAAGTTCGCTTGTTTTAATTTATGCAGCACGCCTAGTAGTAAGGACACGTGTTCCTCAAAGCTGCTGCTGATGATAATAATATCATCTAAATATGCGAACGCCTTTAGATCAAAATTCCCGAACAGAAGATCGACAAGCCTTTGTTGAGTGGCAGGGGCATTGGTGAGACCGAAAGCAGTGGTCTTAAAACGGAGAGTTCCTCTGCCTGGAACATAGAATGCAGTTTTGTCTTGATCTTCTGGAGCTATTGGAATTTGCCAGAACGCTTTCGACAAATCTACGCTAGATAGGAATTTTGCATCGCGTAGGTTGTCTAATATTTCAGTTATATAGGGTAGGTTATATGCGTCCTTTTTTGTGACCGAATTCAGTTTACGGCTGTCGAGGCAAAAGCGAGGTTGTCCATTCTTTTTATAGACAATGAGGACAGGGGACGACCAAGCGCTCTCGCAAGGTTCAACTACATCTAACGCTAGCATTTCGTCGACTTGCTCTACCAAAATTCGCTGCTTCTCAGGTGACATTCGATAGTAACGTTGTCTTATAGGTTGAGAGTCACCAGTATCGATATGGTGAGTTATAAGACTAGTTCTACCAAGGCCCATACTGTCAGTGGAGATTTCCTGGAATTGACTGACAATTGAATCGGCTGTGGACTTTTGTGAATCAGAGAGATTATCGTAAGACTGTATAAAAGTCTCATTTTTGTCGATACTTATTTCTGCCAAAGAAGAGTTGGACAAGGTGATGCTACCTAAGTATTTGGGACAAATATTGAAAATCCGCCAAAAGTCAATGCCTAGGATAAGTGGGCTGTCCACATTTGGTAACACGTAACCCTTAATAATGTGGAATTGTTCTTCAAAGTGAATGGGAAGATTGATGTAGCCAATACTTTGAAGGGACTGGCCTCCAGCAGCAGTCAAGGAGATACAATCATCGGTAAATACTTTTAGACCATGGTCCGACAATAATTTATGAGAATCATTGCCGAGAATAGTGACAGCAGATCCAGAATCGAGTAGACCAGAAGCAGGGATGTCCCCGATTCTAACGGAAATATAGGGTCTACTGTCCTTTGTTGGTTTACTATCCAGAATTGAGGCGACTCTGAAACTAGAGAAGAAGTTTCTAAGGGTTTGTAGCCATTTTTCAAAATCTACTCTATCGAAATGACCCTTAGAACCGTCCCAATTCTGGCTAATTAGTTTTTTTGAACGGTAGGAGTACATTTAGGGCATTCAGGTTTCTTTACACCTTTATTACCGCACCCAAAACAGACGATGACGTCACGACTAACCTTACACTGACGAAGATCGTGAGTGTTAGAGCGGCATCTTAGACAAAAGTTATTTGACTTTACAGTTGTTGCAGGAGCGATCGCAGAGACATGGTTGTCAGATTTCGTCTTACATGGCTTGTAAGCAAATTCGGGTGCTAGTGTGTGTGTGGTAATCGTTGGTGGCTCGCGAAAGTGTGACATACGGGTTTGTATATTTTCGTAATTTTTGCACAACGTTCTCAATACCCCAATATCCACAATCTGAGTTGCCGAGGCCAACGTACTCGCATAACATGGCCGGATATTGTGCAATAGTATCTCTAATTTGTCCTCTTCGGATAATTGTTTCGATAAGCGCGAAAACATTCCTGCCATTATGGAAAGATAAATGGTTATCGTTTCTGATTCGCCCTGAGTGCGAGCCCTAATTTCAGAAAGTAGACGATAATCATAGTCAGTTTGGCTGAAATCCTCTAACAACAGAGATTTGAGATCCGACCAGTTGTTAACGCTATCTCTTATACTTCGGAACCAGTGCAATGCTTGATCGGTGAAGATTTCCGTTGCATAGGACAGAAGTTTGGAGTCCGAAATATTTCTGGCCTGACACAGTTCCGAAACCCTTTCGATAAAAGCCCGAACACATGATTTCCCGTCGTACTTCAATTTACTAAGTTCGGAAGTATTGCTACGCTCGCAAGTTACAGAAATCACGCTCGCGCCACTAACAGATGGCGTTGATTCCCTACACGCAGTATTAGACGAGGAAGATATTGAAAGGGGATCCTTTGCTTGTGATAAGAGAGCTAGGATCTTCGAATAATATTTTCGGTAAATCTCCGACAGTTGATCATGGCCCGTTTCGAACTTTTCATCCGTAGGTACCCGACTTAATCTGTGATAGACATGGTGCATCAGATTTTGTGTCCTAAGAAGAGAGGATCTATCTGGTGCAGGTCCGTCAAGAGTAGATTGCACTTTGTCCAAGATTTTGACGACTGCAAGTAAGTCGTCCTTAGGTTCAAGGTGAGATAACAGAACGTCCTCTGACGGGTATTCTGTCACAAGTTTAGTTATTTGTTTACGTAAAATTTCTACGGTAGTGCCTGGGTTTTCACCTCTGATGGCAACTTCGTACTCCAGTTCTGCTTTGTTTAGAGAGAGAAACTTAATTTGAAAAGACATGATGCAGCTCAAATAATAAATACCAAAGAGATGAGTAGTGAAAGTGTACTGATTCCTTTAGTCGCCTCTTACGACATGCACAGGAGGAAATGCAACTGCCGTATTCTTTTTTGATTTCCCGGGACAGCACAGGAAGAGAAATCAAGGAATTGAAAATGACGCTACTAATTAGTCTCCGTTCTGTTACAAAATGATTTATGTACGTTAGGTTTTGACGGTATGAATGAAGTGAATGACGATGTAGAAAAAAATATATATGTTAAAACTGCAAATAAAAATATTGCAACTAGTGGGTAGGTGGTTAATTTTTTTATAAGAGAACGAGAAATTAAAACCAACGTAGGAATTTGAAAAAAACACTACAATTTAAAAGTTTGAATAATAACCACGTACACAGAAGTTGCTAAGCAAAACCAAAATTACAACACAGGTAAACGTTTACAAAAACACGCACACACAAACAACTAACTACTTACAGCGTAAGCAAGGCCAGACTAACCACGTTATGGGCGCCACTGTGACGTCACAGTGGCCCCACGTTGGGCGCCACTGTGACGTCCCTACTTGGAGAGGAATAAAAAGATTCCAAATAGGTAGCCAACAAGAAATTTTATTTAACGTGGGTTCTCCAAATGTAGTCTGACCCTGGTTACGCAGCAACGAATCTTCCCTGCGGGTTTTGCCGTAGTCGGAGTGCCGCTGACGTCGGAGAAGTAACGGTCCGAATGCAGCCGGAGCAGGGAAGCAGGTTAGCCCGAAGCGGTGTCAGGAACCGGGAAACCGTAGGGTAGCCAGGAAAAGCGGTGATCCCGAAGAGGTGCCAGGAACCCCGAACTCAATCGGGGTTAATATGAAGCACAGACAAAACTAAAACGTAACTACTAGCAGTACGTTATGATTAAACGCAAGCAACCACTGCTTAGAGTCGCTCGTCGGCGTACGGTAAAAAGGGACCGTTACAGAGCGCCAGCAGGACGGACGTGCGCACAGTGCCGAGTGAGTTTTCGGAATCACGCCGGCGCCGCAAAGTCAAGTTGCGGTCACGGCTGGTCAGTTTAAAACGGGCCAATCACAGCAGAGCGAGCGAGCTGTCAACAGTGGAATGCTGCTAGTACAGCGCGTGAAAATTAATACTGTGATTACCAGCCTCATTTGGCAGTTTTATTAAGAGAATTAATACTTAAGTTCAAAATAAGACCAGTTAATGATAGAGTGAAGACAACGGCAACTTACAACGTTACACCAAACAGACGCCTTTACCTCGCTTGCGCAGTCAAGAACGATGTTCAAGAAGTTTGCCGCTAGTTATACCTACCTACAATAATAAAGAAATTGACTTAGTATCAGCCGCTCGCATTAAAATTTATGGAGATGTTAGAAATAGTTACATACTCTGAATGCCACTAAGCCCACCTTTGCTGCCGCTAGGTGGCGCTGGCGGGGTCGGAGGCAGAATTGCATTCATCTGAGTTTAGGTTCAAAAACACGTCACGTGATCTGACAAATACACTTGACACTGGCAATATTAACCTCAAATGAGGTTAGCACGCTTTATTAATCGTAAATAGAATTTGACAACTTCGACAGATAGACAGCCTCCAACTCTGCAATGAGCTCTTGAGATTATTTGCCATTCTGATCGATTAGGTTTCATAGTGATGTCCCAAACAACCCTTTAAAATATATAACTCTCTGATCAATCCTTCTAAGCCGAACAAAAACACCTCATACATTTTACTTATCAATTTATTGACTCCAGCTTGTATGTACAACAGAAAGCTAGCGGATGGTTGATTTCGGTAGGTATATTCTTGCTGCATAGTAATGAATTGATGATAACCTACATCTTCCTGTCTCATAAGGCCATTACCACATCGTAGAATATCTGAATATTTCCATACAGAATAACATTTCATTAGCTGACCATGCAAATGAAAAAAAACGTGCCTCAGTACATTGACCCGATCAGCTGATTACAAGTTCCTATAGGAGACCCAAAACTTTATTTCTTTTGTGACCACATGTTTCTTGGGGAAAGTTGTACATATTGATGGGCACTATCATTCCCCGAAATATGGTCAGCTAATTAAATGTCACCTGTATATTGTGGAGGAAATAGGACTAGAGTTGGGCTACAAATTAACTGGTTACTTTAAATACTTTGCTCACCCCTGCCCAAAGATGACATACCCATGACTAAAACAAGGAATGACAGTTACAAAACCGTAATCAACCATCCTCTTTAACATCAGATCGTCCGCGGGACAATACATTAAATAAATAAAACATACCATGTACAACCAACACAGCTGCAAAATATCGCTTTGTAAATGACACAAATTTTCGGCAATATCACTTTTTCTATAATCATGAACAGGTGGGTTACCACAACGTCTTATGCCGATTTAGATTAGGAACCTAATTTGAACCCGCAAAATTACCGTGACCGTCTTAATACAAGTCTTGGTATTAGGTAAATAAAGCCCATCATGGCGAATTGGAATGGAAATGGTTGCCATGGTGATTGATGTTCTTGTTTTGAACCTAATTTGAATCGAAAAAAGATTGTGGTGACCCCCCAGGGCTGATTTTCCTGATGCGGACCAGAATATATTGAAGTTATCTTCTTATTTTGTATTACTCCGTCAACTGATTTGGAAAATAAAAGCAATTTTTAAATTTTGTTTCAGCGACGTTTTGTATTGTCACTCACAAAGCGAGTTTGGTTATGTTAAGTTATCATGCCATACTGGTTAGATTAGGTTTTATACATACGATATAATGCCAAAAGATTCTATAATAGTATAAAATGTTTAGTATATCAGAACAGCTCACCTCAATTCGATACCTAATTTAGTAGATAACATTTTTATTCGGCAGTATAATTTTAATCTTAATAACCTGGCAACTACAAAAATACGAAGGAAGCGTTACAAGTTGATACATAAAAACATATAGAATGCAAAAAAAAAAAACAAACGTACGATCACAAAAAAATATAATTCGTTATAAATCTTCTATGTACAATGATCAATATGAATACAAATATTGTTTTGTAATGAACTGTAATATGTAATACAACACTTGGTAACCTACACTAGCGAGCGGCATACACCTATCGTCAATTAATTACATGAAAGGCATTTGCAACATATTACAAGAATCAAATAGATTTACTAAAATAGACGCATTTCGAGATGACAACAAATTGCTAGTAAAACACATTTTGTCTCAATAAAATACTGCTTTTTTAAAGTCGGCATCAAGAAAAAATATTACAACATCATTAAGATTACTTGAAATTTATTTCTTAAATGAAAAAAAAACATTGAATCTTATAGTGCCGACATTATAAAGACAAACAGAACGTTAGAATAAAGTTTTATTAAACAATATATTTTATTTTATTAGGTCATCCATCTACAGTGATAAGGATGAATCTTGTGCGAAAATCTGAATTAAAGAGTTATTTTTAGATACACTGACCAAACTTAAATTATAACTAAAGAGAACCTTCCAAAGGAACCCTAAAATATAATTGTAGTGTCAAGCTAAGCATGTACAGTACAGTCTGCACCCATCTTAAGTTTTTCAATTACAATGCACCAAAGCAATACAAAAACAAGCACATTATAAATAAAATAATTATGCTTAACATTCATATATTACGTCAAAATTATTATCAAATAATACACTCCAAACCTACAAGGAAAAAATCGACAGCACATTTTTTCATTCTGTAATAAATACAATCTTTGACATAAGTGAGACCAATACAAATATACGTATTTATTATAAGTAATTAATTGTAATAATAATGATAGTCCAACTAAGATTTGGTTAGTTTTTATTACACGTTAACGTAATACTTACTTGTTTTTATCTTACATAATTAAAATAGTTTATATAATATCACTAAGAGTTAATCACTTTCTATTCATGTTACATAGTTGATAGTTTACGTGTGAATTTTGATATATTTTTGTTAATAAGTACAATCAACAGCGCATCAAGGCTCATTTGGAATCGTATTCCACGGCTCATATACAACGAGCACGCCGGAAAGTACAAAGTGATATCTTGATATGCTGCTGGTTGTACGACACACAATGCCATATTGGGAAATGGTATTTAGTCACAATACAGCTAAATATAATATTTATAACGTAAATGCATCGAAGTCCATGAATAAAAACAAAATATATCACTTGTATACAGAGAAACACAAAAATAAGTGATACAACTGCTACATATTCACAATTGTTCCTTCTATAACACTGTATTGGCGAAAGGAAAATTGTGGCATCCCAAAAAGGATTGGAGAAACTCATACTAATATTCAAAATGTCTTAGGAGAATTCAGTTGTTATGTAAAATTGTAAATGTACCAAATGTTTTTTACACTTCATACAAAATCTAGGCCCGGGACCTTACAAAAGCTTGGAATGCTCTATCAGTCCTTTTAGATATATTTTTTTAAACTTAAAGATATTAGGGTGCTCGTAAAAAGGGAATTTCAAACGAAAAAGGCTCTGTAAAGTACTAATTTTACCTATTTCAGTCACTTTCATTTCACATGTACTTTATGAATGTCGACGATTGATATACATACATAATATAATTATATTCACTAAGTCAGTTGTTTAATAAATTTCTCCTTTGCCGGAATTGAAAAGTAATTAATTATCTGTTAAAGATCTAATCTACTGTAGCTTGAAGTAAATCGCTTAGTTCCTAGTTTGGCCTGCTTTGTGTTTTGCGTTTGTAAATGAAAGGCTAGGATTTAATCGCACATCAAAATACTAATTTGCATAGCAAAAAAGGATCAGCAAAAACACTTTTTTTGTTTTAAGTATTTTTTGTTGTTCTTGCACGTTAAACCTAACACGAAGTATAAATTGGGCCTCGCTTTGCTCACCCCCTTTACCCTTCACCTAAGCTGCCGCAGCATTTTGCCCTGATATTTGCTGTGCAAATCATTATTTTTGATGTGCAGTTTAATATATCCCAAAAAAAACTCATATAATTTGGTGTTTTATCCTTGGCATACATCTGCACCAATAACGTAATTATGTAGTATAGGTAGACATTAAAATTTATTAAATCAAGTTTTTTAATGTAACACTAAACTATACCCGAATTCAATAAATATCGAAATAAATTGATAGGTCCGATGTTGCCAGTTGTAAGTAATAGTCATTGGGGTGAATGGCGAATGAACGAAATTATTCTTGATTTAGTTCATTCGATAACATCATAATTCAATATTCGATATCATAAAATGTTTCGAAAGGCAAAAATATTTACCATTTGATAATACGAGGCCATTTATTTACTCACGTATAAAAGTGTAGTGTACTCCCTCGAAGTTCTTAGTTGAGGGTTCTTAGTCAGGACTTGTGTATGTAGGAGCTTAGATACGGCAGACTATCGAACAATAACAAACAAAACCTAACAAAAACTGCTTGACCTACTTGTGCTGTCCAACCATAGGTTGCTGGAAGAAATCTCTTGTTAGAGATCAGCTCGCCTTCGTACACTTTTATCTTATGAGTTTTCTTAATATGTTATGCAATTAGTACAATAAAGAAATAACGAATTATGAAAAACATCAATATTATCCAGTCTTTTATTCCACTTAGAATTAATCCGAGCTCCGTGGTCTAGTGGGTTTCACGCTTGCTTCTCACACAGGAGATGCAGGTTCGATTCCTGACCATGTACCAATGAGATAATTCATTTATCTTAAATACATTATACGGACGTCCTAACGGTGATGGAAAGCATCATGAGGAAACCTTCATTGCTGCATAGCTGCGGCGATTGGCTAGCCCCCTATCATGCAAAATGGATAATGCATAACTGGCCCAAAGTGGGAACAATTGTGCCTTTGCCACCCCGTATGGGATAAGGCGTGAAGCTATGTGTTAGAATTAATAAGGACGTCACTATCAAACTGTAGATGGCAATATCAAATCATAGTTCATAGATATTTAAAAAGTTACATCAAAAGAAAACAAAGAATTGGCGTTTGGAGCTCTCAGTTTACTTCATGATTCATTTAATTAGGAGGGTAGTAGAGCCGCTGTATAGTATCCCTCTATTGGGCAAACAGAATGGAACACCCAATGCATAAAGTATTTTTTTTAAATCAGGTGAGATCTGTTTTGCATTATTTCCTATGGAAGACCGTAAATGTCGCAATACTTATGGCTGCAATACAATACGACTACAAATATAACTACAGGAAGATAATTCAAGACATTTTCCGGCAAAAGGCAATTAGCAATAATTATACATTTAATATAATGGATGTATATGATTTGATTACTAACTTTATTTAGCACGCTTCGACGTACCATCTTCCTATCGTTCAATAAATACAGATTAATTCTATTAACTTGACGCTATACGGATAATACACTTATATTTTACGTATTTTTATGTATAAAAAAACAATATATTGACGTAATATAATAAGATATCGTAGGTGTCTATCAGCATCAATTGTCTAAAAGATCAGATAGTAATTTCATGAAATGTGATATTTTTGCCAAACTATGTACATTTTTATATGAAAAAAAAATACATAAAAATACGCAAAAAATATACAGCTTCCACTGAAATGCTCCAACGCTTACACACTACGTAAATACAGTAATACGTATCCCAATTAATATTTTAATTAAGTATAAAATTAAAAAAACACAACTTGCTTCATGCTTCGTGCTCTAAGATGATACCTAAAGTATATATTTTTACTTTCATCATATCTTACATCTTTCATTAGAAAGTAATCGACATTTATGCAGCAGATTTTATTGTGTCAAATCAAAAGATTCTCCCCTGCTCATCATCTTAATTATTTACCAAGCAAATACCCCATTATTCCTGTTTTTTTTTAATTGACACAACAAAAAATGCTCTTAATATTGATTGCTTACCTATGAAATTGGCGTAATTTTTATACAGATTCAGGAGTTCATAATTCAATTCAATAGCTATTTCCACTATTTTTTTATTGTATAAAAGTTAATGTCAAAGTTTTACATCTACTCATTAAGTTTTCTTTTAATTTTCAATTTGATAACTAAAATTTAATCTTCAAAATCAGTGTCCTCCTCCTCAATGTCATCCATTTTCATAATCAGATTCGTAATATTTTTTTACAACGGACACTTCAAAAAATATATAAAATTTTCTGTTAGCTAAATGTTGTCTCATTCAAAAAAACAAAGTTTATAAAATTAAAATTTGTCATTCCTAAAAAATACCAAAAATATTTGTAAAATTGAGTTAACTTAAATTTCTCCATACAAAACGCTAATTTCATAGGTAAGCACCTAATAAAATGGGATAACGCTGATTTAATAGGTAAGCACCTAATAAAATGGTGCTAACATCGTAAGTAAATGCAAAATTTTGATACCCAATAATTATTGTTTTCGTGTCTCGGGGCTAATTATTCAATCTATGAAAACTTTTCGATACCTAATTCTGGATCACCACATTCTAGTCCTAAAGTGCCGTTAACTATAACCATTTAAAATTAAAAACGTTCACATATTTTTGGGTATCAACATTATCACTTCGATTGACTACTCCCCAAACCGATAATCCAAATGTGCTGTGACGACGGTACCTATTCTGCAGGTACAATTTGATGAACATACAGAACTAAAATTAGTTTCATAATTCTGAACAATACAATAAGTTTTACACTGTATACAATTCTCAGGCTAAAGAATGACAACATAGTCTTTGTTCTCAGAGGCTTTGTTCACGGCAGAAACTGTCTTGATGCCATATAAAGGACATCATTAATTTTGGGCTAAATCTGAAAGTGCCGAGCAAACAAAACAATGTATATTTTCCATAAAATATGTAATTGTTTCCATTTGTTACTACGAGACGAAAGTTATATAATTTTTCAAAATTAAATATAGCATTGAAGAACTCAATTAAAAAGGCTCTACAGCTTGGTTCGCATAGTAACAAATACATACAATTATGTAGTCTAAAGAAATACATAAAACTATTTTTGTTTGCCCGACACTTTCAGATTTAGCCCGAAATTAATGATGCCCTTTATGTGGAAACATTGCAGTTTGTGGGTTTCTCCAAATTAAATGCGTTTTTCCGCGAACTGTCGGCCATAATACGAATAAACCCTCCGAGAAAAAAGGCCACGCTCTTATCTCTCAGCCAGTGAGAGGCCGACTGTTTCGATCCCATGTGGATTCGACACAGTCAGTCGAAGACGACCTCCGTGGTGTTGCGCTCGAGGCAGTGCTTCCCAAGCGAGAGGTCCCGGTCTCAAATACCGGCTGGGGAAGAAATACAAAAACCCAGGTCTTGGATGTTTACATGTCTGTGTCGTCGCTGTTTCCGGTATCCACGACACATCCTAGCGTAGGTCCACAAAGTCGGCTCGCTTACTGCCTTCTACTTTAGCTTCTTCTCCATAACGGCTTCATTTTAACCTTTTCGCTATCTCTGCTGGCCGGAAAAGAAAAAATAATGATACATAGCAAATTTTATGTTTTTTGCCCATAAATGCCCACAATAGGATCTACAGTACTCTAGGTGACGTCTGTCATTAAAGTTCCTTTTTAGGTTCTCTGCGTCCCAGCAGGTTAATAGGATATGACAGTGATATTAGCAAAAAAATCTTAGTTGCATCATCAAACTAATTTTAGTCCCGCCGTAAAAAATACCCACAGAATAACCACCATCATCTGACTACTAGAAGCGTACCGTACTTAATCGTTGTTGCTTTATGTCTATAAATATTGATGTTTACTTAAATTCAGCATTCGCAGTTGTCACCTTAAGCTTACTTTAAACGTAATACGTTGTTTGATCACAATTCGACCACGCCGCACCTACTTAAATTTAGAGTAGGGCGACTTGCGCCAGACTTTTGACAGCCGCTAAATACTGTTTGGACACAACTTAACAAGCACGGCAAGGTTATCGCCTCTCATCCCGGTTCCCTCTTAATTTGTGTATGTTTTTTAGCGGCTGTCGAGTCTGGTGCAAGTCGGCCTTAGGGTTGCTTAGGTCCGGACGCACAGCCGACAACTCAGTTTGTCGGAGACTCTAAACTAGGATTTTTAATTTGAGGCCAGAAATGTAAACAAAAAACTGTCATTTTCCAGTACAAAAAATATAATATGAATGTCAAAGTCAACGGGTTTGTTCTAGAAAATGACAGTTGTTTGTTTACATTTCTGGCCTCAAATTAATAATCGCAGTCTAAGTGGATGTGGTAACGCCAACAGATGTAAGTGGCACTTTACTTTAGAGTAGCAGTCTGTGCATTCGCCCATTTATTTTAGACAACATACTGTTTTTTTATGTTTTAATGTACGCCATTTGGTAAAGTTTAATTTAAGCCGCTTTGGTAACTGGACGATTTGTTTATAGCAACTATATTATTAAACTGTTGGCTCTGATAGAGACGCCCTCCATACGAGAAAAGAAAACTCCCCTGGCTCTGATAGAGAGACTTTCCATACGAGCAGATACAGATTATATTCTACCCCGCTGACTCTGTTAAAGAGAGTTTGTATGGAAACTCGGACACTTCTTTTTTACGACTTAAATACATGAGGCAAGGGATCGCAAAATGAAATAAAGGCCAATAAAGAACTGACTTTACTTTACTTCACATTAGTTTTCAAGAAATCCCTCATTTACCAAACATGGTCGAGTATTTTCGCTGGCCGCCATGACACCTATTTTTTTTTGCCATATCAACCGACACCCGAGCCAACAGATTAATCATTTGTTTTTAGAGTCTAAATTGACTCAATGCAAAATCATAAACATTTTTTCGGTTTTTCTATACAACATGTAGACTTTACAAAAAGCGCTCCAAAAATCATACATCCAATTGATTAAAACAGGCACAGCTAAAACGGGACACACAATAACATTAGATACAGTAGTTACAGAATCAGCTGATCCTCCATACTAAAGCAGAAGGCACACCGCCCAGCTCATTTCCTTTCTCACGAGGAAACGACTACAGAGATGAATGTGGATGCAGCGACCAGTCCCACTTGATCCGCAGCATTCGCGTCGAGGGGTATTTCCGTGGGGCAGTACTGTACCTTATGCCGTGCGCGATAACGTCGGCAGTCGCTGCGGCGAGGTTCTGTGCGGACTAGCTTGAGAGCGCGCGGTTGTCTCAACTTTACCTGCGCGCGAATTCCGCCTTCATGGCTGGAAACATAATGAAATAAATAATAGTCGTGAATTAATTTAATATTTGCTTTCATTTTAAGGGTTCCGTACCCGCTGTCCGCCCGTCCGTCCGTCTGTCACCAGGCTGTATATCATGAACCGTGATAGCGTTAGACGGTTGAAATTTTCACAGATGATGTATTTCTGTTGCCGCCATAACAACAAACACTAACAGAATAAAATAAATATTTTAGATACCCCATACAACGATTCTTTCAGTACCGCATACAAATTATGAATGAACCTGGTTACATACATGGAGTGTGAAAGTAGACGCACCAATAACTTTGTAAACAACATTTTGCTATGTAAAATCCAAACTATTCACTTCGCACCATCCCTACCAATGTACGGTGGTACGGAATCTATCGTGCACGAGTCGGACTCGCACTTGGCCGTTTTTTACATATATCATGTCAAACAGACCACAAGCCCAAAAATCAAATTAAAATACTATAATTTAATGCCAAAAATCGCGGGTTCAAACTGACAGTTGACAGTTTGGCGCCAAAACTAACCAGCGGAAATGACGTAATAGTTGTTGTCAGTAAGGGACAGAGCTATGCGTCAATCTCCTTCTCCTTTTTTCGCACAGAAACAACTCAGAGTACGTCACTTCCTCTGATGGGTTTTTTTAAAACACGTTCCGTTTTACGTTACTTTAGATTCGCAATTTTAGTTGAAAATCAATACTAATTTAAAAAAAAACGTGCAAAAGAGGGGCGTTACACGTTTTAAGGCCTCAAAAAATTATTAAATGTGATAAATATCATCATTGAAGCCTCTCTATTAACTTGCCCAGGACCCAACCCCGTACGAGGCATCGCGATTTCAAACCTCATGCCATGGTGATAAAATTCAAATCCTATAACGAGTAAGCGGCATCAGGTCGCCGAGGGGAGAGATCGGGCCACGACTGCGGGGGAAGCAGGGCGACGCAACTCGCAAGCCAACTCACCGTCTAGTATCTCCCTCTTCATCTGCGCGATCCCGCCGCGCATCTCCCGCAGCAGCTCCTGCTTGAAGGCGTCCCACTCGCCGGCCGACACGCAGCCGCCCTCTGCGCACGCGCCGTTCACTTGCTGCGATACACATGTGCCTTAAGGTTCATTTCGACCACTTCCCATTTCGACAACAAAGGAAAACGCTTCCAAAAAGTTTCCAGTAAGTAGGTATGAAATCCCACTACATAGCATAATATTTAAATATAGAACTATTTGTTTTTTCAAAGATTAACTAAGGAGGTTATTGGCAGTAAAGGGCCTCTAATAAAAAGGAGGTACCATAGAGGTTGACGTGTCCGAATTGCACTTATATTTGCACGATGTAAAATGGCGGAAAACTTAGGTCATTAGTATTTTTTTTATTTTGATACTAATTTGGAATTCGATACTAACAGAAGAAAAAGAAGAATAAAATAAAATATTCACAATAAACATAAATGGTTTTATTTTTGAAAAAAGCACTACACACGCTTCGACCATAAGTGCCATCCTGGAGCTCTATTTTTGAAAAACTCGCGTCGTGGCGAGCGCTCGAAAAGCGCAACGATTGGTTCATATCACTGGACTTAGCTAAGCTCCACCAATTGCGTCGCTTGGAAGAGCGCCCGCTTCCGAGGCGAGTGATTCAAAAATAGAGACCCTGGAGCTTCGTTAACCAATCGTTGCGCTTGGCGAGCGCTCGCCATGAGGCCAGTGATTAAAAAATAGTGATCCTGGCCTCGTATTATAGCCGGAGCTCGGCTTCGGCTCGGCCGGCTACATCATACTCGTCCAGGATGGCTTACTTACTGGTCTCCGCAGTAATGTATCTACTATTGCATATTGAACTCCGTACCTTGAGTATAGTCTCCTCGCTGGCGGATCCAAACCGCTTGCGTGCGGAGCGCGGCGACTGCGGTGCCGCCGTCGCCGCCGCCGGAGATTCCGCTGACGCTGGAATACATCGCAAAATGACATTATCGCACATTATAAGACTAATGGTCGATTTCACCAACGATCCCTATCTTTTAGGGGACACTTTATTACTTTCAGGGCCCACCTAACGGTTGTTTCGATTTGCCCTAAGTGTAAGGGTCATCTAGGCTCCTTGGGGACCCCCTGAAGAGTCCGGCCACCGAAGCAATCACTAGACAGCTAAGAAAAAGAGCTAAGTGTCCCTTAACTGTTGGTGAAATCGGACATAATGTTCCTATTACGACAATATGGAGCCCGTTCGCTCGCATATTTTTTTATACAACGCGATTTTGAACCTTACGCCATTGTATTAGAATTCATATCCTATAAAAAGCCATGTGTATAGATGGTGTTCGTTCCCGGGCGGGCGTGGTAACGCTGAGCACACGAAGCCACTGGAAAATAAGTGGACTGGTTGGAAACTGGTAACCCATGGAAAGGTGATGGTATCAGAATTGATAGACAAAATGTGAACCAAAATATTCCTAACAGTGAAGGAAACAGCCCAACCGAAGTTTTAACCCGCTAACGCATGGAGTATCGAAGTTATAGTCTGTCAAAATTTGTATGAAATATAACGTATTTTTTAATTATTATTTTCATTTGTATTTTTATTGCGATCGATCTTTTTGACCACAAACAGATGCGATGTTATATTTATTTTTTATTTAAAGGGGAGACCCATTGATATTGCTCATTTTTTTAAACTAGTTATCGGTCCAGCAGTTTGGTTTTAAATAAAAATAAAACCGGAAAGTATGGTGTGACCCATTGAACGCAATCACGTATTTTTGCCTTTGAGTGGTGTTTACGTTCATGAATTCTGGCTATAAAGACCGTATTTTCGATTAAGTCTAGACTAGACTGTCGCAAGACAGATTTCACTGATATTTCACACAAACGTGGACAGGCTGTAACTTCGATACCCCCTGGGTTAGCAGGACATTTTGGTCGGGTTTTTTCCTTCATTGTAAGGAATCTTTTGGTACACATTTTTTCGATACTGGGTTTTTTCTACGTATTTTGGTGCCTTCTCCTTTGTAACAGAAGAGTCCTCAACCAGTAGCGCCATGTGTGTCGTCCCATTAGATAGAAGTGACTAAAATTAAACTTAGCAGCAACTCGCGTTACTGATCAGTTTCTTTTCAGTAGCTATTTTAGAGCCATACATCCTTCATAAAGGAAATGCCTAAATCGCGAAAAGGAAGTAAATCGTCCAACACGCTAGGAACTCAACAATAAAATGAATACGCTAAGTTTAAATATATTGCTTTTAAAAAGCCGGCTGTAGCTTCTAACAAGTTCACAATAAATAATATGCGCAGAAATGCTAATAAAAAAAGGCTTGTATTTAAACGATCACAAAAAAGCACCTATTTTAAGTACTACCAATAAATTAGTAACGACCATCAGAATTAGTAATCGATCACCAAATTGTATTTAGATAAATGATCACCAAACTTCTTTTTATGTTTTATGAACTTATGTTTATGTTTTGAGTATTTTTTGTTGTTCTTACATATTCAACCTGACACGAAGGATAAATGAGGCTTCGCTTCGCTCACCCCCTTTACCCTTCAACTAAGCTACCGCAGTATTTTGCCCTGATATTTTCTGCAATTTTTGGTGATCATTTACCCATTTTGGGGAGGAAAAAGAATATTTTGGTTGTCTTTTAAATTGTTCTCATAAAAAAATGTAGTTAGTAGCTATTTTCGGATATTCGTGGTAATAGCGGGCATTGACTCCTCTCTACCACTGTATGCTAGTGATTGGGTTAGCGATACTTACATATTAGTCGCAACGTTCGAAATGACTGACGTTCAGCTTATCATGGTAGCGGTCGCCGACCGTTGCCTTGGATACCGTGCATGATTCGGCTCACAGTACCGGCCGGGTCAATGGCCGCTATCGCAATGCTCTACAGGCAAACCTTGCAAATGAACAGTAAAGCTTCACTAGACTCACAAACGTTGCCATTACATGCCGCGGGCAGGCGGTGCGGCAGCGTCGCGCTGCGCTCCCAGCTCTTCATGGGCGTGCTCGACAGGGAGTTGTCCGCCGACGACTCCTGCAACGTGGGAATACAATGTGTCAACCGTTGCAACTGTTGATCGACCGAGCGCGCGAAGCGTCTCCGTTTCAGGATTGGGCAAAAATGCTTTCGTGCGTCCGGATGTGTGTCCGGATGTTCTCCTCTACAGGCCGCATTTCTCAACTGATTCTCGTGAATTTTTGTGAGCAGGTTCGATAATTTGATTTAAATAAATTGACGATTCAGTTTCATAATAACAATACTCGAGAGTTTTAATGCCTAATTATGTACAGTGACATACACTAGTTTATCTACACACATGATTAGCTCTCTTTGATGTGTTCAGTAACCGGATGTTCGACCGGCATGGTGGCATTCATCATTGCTCTGCACTTGTTTAGCTTGTTCAGTAGTACCAACTTCACAGACAAATTAGGGGCGGCAAGCAGGCGGGCGTCGGCTTTCGAAATTTGAATGTCATAATATGTCGATCTTCTGGTCGTAATATATATTCGACAAAAGCCTTTACTAATTTACATGTAGGTATGAAAGAGATCCGCTACTAACGCCATCTTTACTTTGCGTAGTAACTACATGTATCGCACAGCTGTAGGTTAAATGTTTTACCTAATTACTCCATGACAAAGAAGTTTGAATCATCTATGGTTACCTACGCCATCTAACGATAGAAGTTTGAATCATCTATGGTTACCTACGCCATCTAACGATAGAAGTTTGAATCATCTATGGTTACCTACGCCATCTAACGATAGAAGTTTGAATCATCTATGGTTACCTACGCCATCTAACGATAGGAAGCTGAGACATCTCCATTTCCCATACAAATATTTTTTTGGCTGTTTCGCTGCATTTTTTTTTACCTAAACCTCCTTCAGACTGAGGAGAATAAATGTGAATAGGAATTATTCAAACTGCTCGGGCCATTTTAGAGATTTAGTAAGACTAACGTACGGCGATTCATTTTTATAAGCATAGAAAAATTCAGAAGATATATTAATTTATATGCAAGAATAAAGCATATTTTAGACTGGGGCATTTGTTTTTCAGATTTTTGTTATTTAAATGGATTATCTTAATTTCAGACTTCGTAAACATGTACAACACTTTTTACATAGACGTAGTAATCTGCATTTAGGCTCGTTCCTCATTTAGTCATAACTGTGTTATGGAGGGTCTTGCACACCAAATGACGTCATTAAAGTCTTCACAACTGCGTCATTGGAGGGTTTAGCCAACCAAACCGCGACATAAAAGTAATAGTCATTCATAGATAGATTGACATTGACACATTAATATTTCATTCACAGTTACAACATATGTTACAAATTAAGACGACCCGAATGGCCGCGTCGGCAGTGTCCCTGCCTACGAAGCCAAGGGTCCCGGGTTCGAGTCCCGGTGGGGGCAAATATTTGTTTGATCAGAACGGATGTTTGTACCCTAGTCATGGTTATTTATCTATCTAAGCACAATATTTATCTATATAAGTACGTGTATCGTTGTCTAGTACCCAAGATACAGGGAATTCTAGTTAGGGGCTACATCAATGTGTGTAAATAGTGTCCAAGGCATTATTATTATTATTACCAAGTAATTATGAAGATGAACACACATTTACAAACAATGGTATAACTATAACGTGATTATTCAGAATTCTTAAAAGTTAAATTGCAACAATCTTTCACACCACCGGCACCGGCCAGGCGGACGGACGACATCGTCTCCATAGCCGATAAGCTGTGGATGCGGGAGGCCCAGGAACGGAGTGGATGGCGTGGCGTGGTAGAGAAGAGGTCTGTAGCCAGCAGGGGGTAAGTGTGGGCTGATCGATGATGGTCAGCAATCTAACTAATATTATAAATGTGAAAGTGGCGATGTTAGGATGTTTGGATGTTTGTGTGTTTGTGCCTCAATCACGCTAAAACGGCTGAACGGATTTGAATGAAATTCAGCACAGAGTTAGTTTATGTGCTAGATTAATATATAGGATACTTTTTATCCGACTGCACCAGAAGGAGGGTAACGTTATCTAGGTAAATGAAAATTCCTATGAACACGCAGATGAAGTTGCGGGCATCAGCTAGTCTTTCTTAAAACAGATCGCAACTAGAGAAAAGGCCCTATTCGAAGGTGAAGAGCGGCGTACCTCGGTGCGGTCGACCTGCGCGCGGCGCCGGGCCAGCGTGCGCGCCATCTCGTTCATCATGCTGTGCAGCGGCGCCGGCGCCGGGGTGCGCGCGCCGCCCGGCTCCGCGCCCGCGGCACCCGCGGCGCCCGCGGGGGGCGAGCCCGCGCCGGCTGCGGGGGGCTGCGGACAGGCGTGGCGTGACTCCTCTGTGAGCGGCGTGCGGGTCTCTTGGCCCTTTGACTGCCGCACGAATGACCGTCAACGGATGGGAGCATCAGAAGTGAGAAAGTGGTTGAGAAATAACTTATTTCACCTCAGCAGCTCAAACATGAGGCTTTTGCTGCGAGTAAACAGTGTGCAAAGTTGCATCTTGCTCACTGAGTGAGACAAAGTAGCTTTTTAATTTTGAATGAAAATTCATCGAGGTATAATTTGATGTTCTTTGGCTGTTTGCGATTTCGCCAATGTCACAGATACTGCTATCGATTTTTAACTCGATTGCAGTAACTGTGCTATAAAATTCCAAATAATCGAACTTATTTTATTCTATTCTCCTAGCCATTCTAATTGATAAATAGTACAATAAAATTTATTCCGTAGTGTAAATTTTACGCAGTTTATCATGAAAAATTACAATTTGTTATTTGATTTTTCAATGTTGTATTTTTTAATTATTTTATTTGAAAGCCTTTAGAAAGACGGCCATTTCAGATGTTTATGCAGATTTTTTAAATGTTTTTCATTATTGGATTTATAGATGATTTCAAAATAGGCGAACCGTCGTAAATAATTAGTTTTCGAGATATATTTTTTTTAAATCGCGCCCGTCTCTCCTTGGAATGTTCTCATTGCTGAGATGAAAAGTTGTATGTGCAACACGAGACCAAAGTTATTAATTATATATTTGCACCTCGTGCCGTTGAGTTTCTCGCCCCGATTGAGGCGTGTTTTTTCAACTACAAAGTTCACCTAACTAGTCTTAATTCTCTTTTTGAGAAATTACACGGAGGCGAGCGCTCCTCGCCAATGAACAAATCTAACTCAAAAATATTATTCGACTAAATGGCAGTTTACCAAAAGGGCTGACTCTGCAATAGAGTACCACGGGAAAATACGGTCCATGGTGATCTGCTAGTTTAGCTTTTATTACATGGATTATAACATTACCTTGGTAGACCGCAGTCTCGCCTGCTGCAGCTGCGCGGCCAGCGGGACGGGCGGGGCGGGCGGGGCGGGCGGCGGGGGCGGCGCGGCGGCGGGCGCGGGGGCGGGCGGCGCGGGCGGGGGCGGCGGGCCCGCGGCCGCGGCGGGCTGTAGGCAGGCAGGAGGGGATAGTCGTCATGCATGATGCCATAGTTAGGTATTTGACTGCTAGTCAAAATAAATACTTTTTAGGAACTGTCAAAACGGTAATTTTGTTCGAATTCTATGAAATGCATGTGATGTGACTCATAGTCAAATGCTGTCTTTTTGAAAATAAACAATTCTGCTATTTGCCAAACGTTTGTGTTGGAATAGGTTCAGCTTGAGACACGTTTCTAGATTTATTGAACTACCTTGTCAAATACCGTATTATAGCTTGCCAAATTTGTACGTAGCACTCCCATGGTCTGCGGGCGACGGGGGACGAAAGATGCGGGGACTACGAGGGCGGGAAAGAAGAGCGCGGGCGGCGGAGCGCAAAGTAGGAATCGCCCGCGCTCTTCTTTCCCGCCCCCGCATCTTCCGTCCCCCGTCGCCCGCAGACCATGCGAGTGCCACGTACGAATTTGACAAGCTATAGTTGTCATATCGGGGTCACCACTTAGCCGATAGCAGCCTACTAACGGACAGCCTCCGGAGGCGAGCACCCGTCCTGATAAAACGTACCTCTCCCTGAGCAGAGCAGGACCCGTCCTAATGAGGAGTTTTCTGCCAATTGTTTATGCAAAGCTTCCACAATAGGTCACTACTGGCCGTTAGAGAATCTGAGGCTCAACTCTGCAGTCCGAAATAACAAAATTGTGTTAGCGCGAGCCTGGGACCTACCAGTACAATTATGAAAAGTCAGACTCGATCACAAACCACAATAACAACGTATTTTGTGGTACCACGCCACAAATTCTACAATAATGAAGCTTCGATTAAGATATTTAACTCATTTAGTAATGTTTTGAGACCTAAAAACATAAAAGAGGGGACTATAGCCCCCGTTTTTATTTTATTTAGCGTGGATTTTCAACAAAAAATACGAATTTAAAATATCGCCAAACAGCATTTGTTTTAAAACACCCCATCAGAGGATATGATGTCATAAAGGCTCAGAGATTCCTTCTCCTTTGCCTGTGCGAAAAAGAGTATTAAATTGTCGCGCAGTCCCTTACTGACTATAGCTATTACGTCACTTCCGCTATAGGTCCGTTTTCGGTTGGCAATTTGGAGCGAATTTTGGCATCAAAATATAGTATTTTAATGTTAATAAGCTCGTGGTCAAGTCGACAGCACATACTTGAAAATGAGAGCAACATGTGTATACTTATTTAACCACCTCAGTATAATGGCATGATGTTTAGCTTGAGGAATTTAAATCCATTATTGGCTTAAGTTAAGGTTTAATTAGCTGTTTAATCATTCATATATTTAGCTGTGGATTTTTTTAAGATAATAAAATAAATAAATAAACATAAAATAAATCTGTTCTGATTGGCCGCACGCCGCCGCCCCTGCGTGCATCAGGAAGACTTAACAGAAGGCTTTACAAAGCATCAACAGGTAATATCTAATCTACAATCAGTCGTAAGCCAAATGGCATGTTTACTCTGTGTCGATCGACGTGCTAAGCTGGTATGAGACCGGAGAAGTTATGTTCAGAAGGCCTATTCTCAGCCGTTGGATGATAGGAGCTTAGAGGAGTACTAGTATGGGATACAACTTACCATAGGCGGAGGTTGTGGAGCTGCCGGCGGCGTGGGTGGTGCGATGGGACCCTGGAAATCGTAAAATAGTAATAAATGTAATTGTTCTCTGCTCTACCTAATCAAGTAGTACTTCTGTTTGGTCAGGTCAAGGCTTTTTTATTCGGCCCTATGTCATTGAAGGCCTGGAACGGAATAAATTGAAATTATGTTCAACATACAATCACTTTATATGTATGATCGTAGTACAATGATTGTACAATACGATTGAAATCAGTTAAAGATTCGGCTTTTCTCGGATATCATCGCCTAAATCCGGAGACGGAAATGACACGGAATACATTTCGTGATTCTTTTAGGTAGCAATTCAATTTGAAGTATCATAAACGCAATGTATAGCACCTGCCAAGATGACATTACTAACAGGTAGACCTAAGAAATGTATTATGCAGAAGCGACATGAATTTGAACATTAATAAAATCTATACATCTATAAATTTGATAGAATCGAATATTTTCACGAATGAAATTAGCGCTCATAAACATACATGTATCATATACGTCACACTGTTTTAATTGACACTAAGAAGGCAGACTGTCAAAATAGTCAATTATTTTTCCTATTTCAATATTATCTTCTTTCTTCAATCTTATTTCAAGGTTGTGTTAGTTTTGAGCTACAAAGGAGGTTTTGTTGCTCATATGGTTCTTTTATTGAATTAAATATCACAACGAGTAATATAATTAAAGGCCATATCTGCAAATTGATAACTCTATGTGAGAGATGAGGGATTCACGACAATTTCCGAGGTTGGCCGAATCGTTAACTGATTTTAATCGTATTGTAATGGATTGAAGAAATTAATCGAGTTGTCTGAAATGTTGATATTCTGCTCGTTAACACTTTGACTGACCGTGCATTATATAATGGGTAATGCATTTTTGTACGGGTTGTCGCATTACCCGACATAACCTGGACCGGCAACGTGTTAACACGACCCATGGGGAAACGATCCAAGTATTTCCTGCGGAAGTTAGCAACGGTATCCCCTTCTTTAGATAGTTTATGTTAGGCATTACATAAACAACTGTGAGGAGGGCGCCATCTAGTGCTGAGTAGCAATTTATCGATAACTTTCCGGATTTACTGGCAACACTAAGTGGCGCCATCTGTCCCTGATATTGTTATTGTTTTGTGGCAACACTGCGGCAATCTGATACTTTTACTTTACGGCAATATCGTTTTTACCTTAGGAATAACGAATACATCTCCTGATATGAGCTCTTAAGTTTTCGATATTTTACGAATTCCCTGACCACGCCAGAGCCTGAGGTTCAGTGCAGCACCCGGAACGCAACAGTTTAAGACACTTGCCCCTGATAAAGGCACTTACCACCGGTTGTATATGCACTCAACTGTGGGTCCATCAACAGATGATTGATTTAATTTTCATATGTTTTGAACTTTATTACCAAGCCATAAGGTTCTAAATAGCGGGCCATTTTTGATCTACCCACAGAGGAGTGGAAATGCTTGACAACACAAAATGTATGCGATTTGAAGTTTGCGAACTAAATTAATCACGTGACTTTTCACGGAAAATGTCAAATCGCATTCATTTTGTGTTTTCTTCGAGCGTATACAGTTCGCGTCAAGTTTCTTTGGCCCTGTACGGGCTCTCTCTCTCACCCCACCTCACCATATGCGAGAAAGAGAGGTCGCAGCTCGCTCGGAACCATACAAACTTGCCGTGGACTGTTCTGCCCTATCTATCTTAAATGGATGGAATATCACAGTCCCTTGTAGTTTGTGTTATTTCATTTTATTTATATTTATAGTTAGCCTACACGGTGAACCACTGATGGGCAAAGGCATCACAGGTTCGAATCTAGACATCTCTAGCTAAAGCTTCATCGATCCACCCTGGCACGAATTTATCCAGGTTGTCCCTTCATCTCCTTCTGGGCCTTCCCCTACGCCGGTATTCGTCTGGAGGCATCCATTTATTGTTTTATAATATTATATAATATTGTTAAGAATATTAGAATTATTATGATTCTGGCTTAATAAACTATTTCAATTTGTAAGACTAGTGAATAAGGGAGTTTCCCCTGGGCAAACAGAGAGCCGGCCTAATAATGTATAATTCAGCAAGTCAAAAACATAAAAAACCGATGTCAAGTTTATGCCCTATTGATTCCTCCCTGCTCGAGATGCGAATGTCGTCTGTATACACGAAAAGTCCTCAGAACACTTTTGGTGAAGGGAACAAACCAAAACGTAATCTGTGTATTAAGTTTTTTGTGTTTCTTGATTTTTTCAAATACTGCTAAATCAATTTTGACAAAATTAACCTCCTCTGAAATATGACCTACCAATCAAAACAAGAATCATCAAATTCGATTCATAATTCACGGAATAATCGCGTAACAAACATAAAAAAACAGTCCGATACGGTATTTGACTGCCAGTCAAAATAGATACTTTTTAGGAACTGTGAAAACGGTAATTTTGTTCACGAGTTCTATGAAATACTACCAAGTGATGTCATAGTCAAATGCTGTCTTTTTATTACAAATTTGAGTTTATAAAATACAACTGCTGGAAATATACAATTCTGATATTGTCAAACGTTCATGGTTTCTAGATGTATTGGACTAACTTGTCAAATACCGTATTCAGAACCTCGTCCCTTTCGAAGACGGTCAAAAATGGCGTGCACTCACATTAGCGGGCGGCGGCAGGTTCTGGTGCGGGGGCACGGGCGGCGGCGCTGGCGCTGGCGGTCCGCCCGCCCCCGCCGCCGACAGCGACATGTTGGGCGGCATCGGCGCGCTGGACCGGCGCACACACACAAACACAACACATTAGTTAACTTAACGATGACCCGAATGGCCGAGTCGACAGTAACCCTGCCTAAGAAGCCAAGGGGCCCGGCAGCTAAGTATACTATTTATCTATATAAGTATGTGTATCGTTGTCTAGCACCCAAGATATTAGGGAATCCTAGTTTGGGGCTAGATCAATGTATATAAATAGTGTCAAGGTATTTAAAAACTTTCAAACTGCGTTCAGATGGAAGACAATACGAATATAGTTTTGTTATTGGGGCTAAAAAAATAAAACCCCAGATCTTGGATGTTTATATGTGTGTGACGTCGCTGTTTCTGGTTCCCACGACATAGGGTATCCTAGTGTGGGGCCAGAAGCAATGTATGTGTCTGTATGTGAATGTTTATGTTATTATTTACTACTGTCATTAATTAGCCGCCTGCTGACTAGGCCTAGCGCTCTCTCAATTAAGACGTACGTCTCCGCTACTTTATATCCTATAGTAGACCAAGACCCGTCTTAGCTGGCCGAGCATCTACCTCGCGAGGCTGCACGATCGTCAGTAAACGGGCCAATTGTTTCTAATCAATTCGTATGGAAAATAAAGTCACGTTAAGTCAAGGCGTTTACTTAAGATAGTCAGAACTGCGTCATCAAAGACTTTAAAACTCGACTGTTTGAAGTCGCGTTAATTGAAAGCCTATGCTTCAAATTGCTTCATGGAAGGCCTAAGCCTTACAGTATATAGCATGTACACTTTAAGGCCAGCGAAGATCGCGAGAAGGATATTCGGAGCTGCCAGCCAATTTCCACTAGCAAAGACATTAGTAGAAGAAGCTATGGCATGTAAACAGTAATGACAAAGACCTGTTAGTGCGATGGTGCCCCGGCGTGCTCTTCAGATGCGGCTGGTGCGGACATGTATGGAGGACGCATAGAAATCACGATAAGTCAGGGCCTCGACTTTGTCAAAATGCGTCATCAAAGGCCTAAGCCTTAGAAAGGGACTGGGGAAAGACCGTCAAGGATATTTGGAGCTGTCTGCCAACCTAAAGTAGTGGAGAAGCACCAGAAGAAGATATATCATGTAAAAAAAAAACTGCTGTTGGATATGTTAACAATAAAAATAAAAATAAAATAAAATAAATAGACATAGATCTGTGTAATGATTGTTGACGAATCCACGAAGTCCTAGTCTTTAAAAGGTATTTAAACAGTAAAGGCAAGAACCTGTTAGTACGATGATGGCCGGGCGAGCCCTGCTGATGTCAAGTCAAGTCAAGGCCTGACATTGTCAGAACTGCGTCACCGAAGGCCTAGGCTTGAAAAGGTATTGAAATAGTAAAGACAAGAACCTGTTAGTGCGATGATGGCCGGGCGTGCTCTGCTGATGTCAAGTCAAGTCATTGTCAGAACTGCGTCACCGAAGGCCTAGGCTTGAAAAGGTATTGAAATAGTAAAGACAAGAACCTGTTAGTGCGATGATGGCCGGGCGTGCTCTGCCGATGTCAAGTCAAATCATTGTTAGAACTGCGTCACCGAAGGCCCAGGCTTGAAATTATATTGAAATAGTTAAGGCAAGAACCTGTTAGTGCGATGACGACCAGGCGTGCTCTGCTGATGTCAAGTCAAATCATTGTTAGAACTGCGTCACCGAAGGCCCAGGCTTGAAAATATATTGAAATAGTTAAGGCAAGAATCTGTTAGTGCGATGATGACCAGGCGTGCTCTGCTGATGTCAAGTCAAGTCATTGTTAGAACTGCGTCGCGGAGGCCTAGACTTGAAAATATATTGAAATAGTTAAGGCAAGAATCTGTTAGTGCGATGATGACCAGGCGTGCTCTGCTGATGTCAAGTCAAGTCATTGTTAGAACTGCGTCGCGGAGGCCTAGACTTGAAAAGATATTGAAATAGTTAAGGCAAGAACCAGTTAGTGCGATGATGACCAGGCGTGCTCTGCTGATGTCAAGTCAAATCATTGTTAGAACTGCGTCACCGAAGGCCCAGGCTTGAAATTATATTGAAATAGTTAAGGCAAGAACCTGTTAGTGCGATGATGACCAGGCGTGCTCTGCTGATGTCAAGTCAAATCATTGTTAGAACTGCGTCACCGTAGGCCCAGGCTTGAAATTATATTGAAATAGTTAAGGCAAGAACCTGTTAGTGCGATGATGACCAGGCGTGCTCTGCTGATGTCAAGTCAAATCATTGTTAGAACTGCGTCACCGAAGGCCCAGGCTTGAAAATATATTGAAATAGTTAAGGCAAGAACCTGTTAGTGCGATGATGGCCGGGCGTGCTCTGCTGATGTCAAGTCAAGTCATTGTCAGAACTGCGTCACCGAAGGCCTAGGCTTGAAAAGATATTGAAATAGTTAAGGCAAGAACCAGTTAGTGCGATGATGACCAGGCGTGCTCTGCTGATGTCAAGTCAAGTCATTGTTAGAACTGCGTAACCGAAGGCCTAGACTTGAAAATATATTGAAATAGTAAAGACAAGAACCAGTTAGTGCGATGATGACCAGGCGTGCTCTGCTGATGTCAAGTCAAGTCATTGTTAGAACTGCGTAACCGAAGGCCTAGACTTGAAAATATATTGAAATAGTAAAGACAAGAACCAGTTAGTGCGATGATGACCAGGCGTGCTCTGCTAATGTCAAGTCAAGTCATTGTTAGAACTGCGTCACCGAAGGCCTAGACTTGAAAATATATTGAAATAGTAAAGACAAGAACCAGTTAGTGCGATGATTACCAGGCGTGCTCTGCTGATGTCAAGTCAAGTCATTGTCAGAACTGCGTCACCGAAGGCCTAGGCTTGAAAAGATATTGAAATAGTTAAGGCAAGAACCAGTTAGTGCGATGATGACCAGGCGTGCTCTGCTGATGTCAAGTCAAGTCATTGTTAGAACTGCGTAACCGAAGGCCTAGACTTGAAAATATATTGAAATAGTAAAGACAAGAACCAGTTAGTGCGATGATGACCAGGCGTGCTCTGCTGATTTCAAGTCAAGTCATTGTTAGAACTGCGTAACCGAAGGCCTAGACTTGAAAATATATTGAAATAGTAAAGACAAGAACCAGTTAGTGCGATGATGACCAGGCGTGCTCTGCTGATGTCAAGTCAAGTCATTGTTAGAACTGCGTCACCGAAGGCCTAGACTTGAAAATATATTGAAAAAGTAAAGACAAGAACCAGGTAGTGCGATGATGACCAGGCGTGCTCTGCTGATGTCAAGTCAAGTCATTGTTAGAACTGCGTAACCGAAGGCCTAGACTTGAAAATATATTGAAATAGTTAAGGCAAGAACCTGTTAGTGCGATGATGGCCGGGCGTGCTCTGCTGGTGCGGCTGGTGCGGCAGGGTGTGGTGGACGCCGTGCGGCGGCGGCGCCGGTGGCGCGGCCTGCGACGGTAGCGCTTGCTGTTGCTGAACAACAAATATAATGTTAGATATTCAGATATATAAACAAAAACGGTTACTTACAGGCACATACATTTCTTCTGGCCACACACTATAGTACGGGCCAAAGGAACCGAGCTGTCAACAAAGATGTGGCTAAAGTCGATATTGCTTATCGTTATGAATTACGCTTGCTCGATGAATAAATATAGCAATCGGTTTAAGTATTATTATATAATTAGGGTAATTAAATAATGAACTTATTATGTGATGTGAGCTATTAAATGATTACTTAATATATAACTGATTATCCTAGCAGAGCATATCATAGGGCATTATTTATTTCTAAACAGTCATTAGTAAAAATGTTATCGTGGTATTTTCTAACAATGAGTCCAACATATGTATATTAAAAAATGTCTCAATATTCAGATAAGAAATGAGTTTTTACCCAAGTAGTATATCATTATGCTACGACCAGCATAATGATATACTACGTGCGGTTTTTGGACGCAGGTTTATGTGACTGCTGCATAATGCCTTATTATGTACAGTTACATACATTAGTTTATCTACACACATATCATAAGCTCTCTTTGATGTGTTCAGGAACCGCATGTTTGACCGGCATTGTGGCTCTGCAATTGTTTAGCTTGTTCTGTAGTACCAACTTCTCGCAGGCGGGCGTCGGCGTTCGAAATTTGAATGTCAGAACCAACTTCACAAACAAACTAGGGACGGCAAGCAGGCGGGCGTCGGCGTTCGAAATTTGAATGACATAATATATAGAAAAATTACACATTATGGTCATAATGTGTAATTTTTCTGATAAGAAATGGGTTTTTACAAAGTAGTTTAACATTATGCTGATCGTAACGTGCGGTTTTTGTACGCAGTAAAGAGGGTTTATGATACGTGTGTAGATAAAGAATATTATGAATATGAATATTATTCGGCGAATAGACTAATAAAAGTGGTTGTTGCTTTTTCATTTATCCCCAACCAAAACGCTTTAACCAATTCAGAAATGGCTTTGGGGTCCGTGATTGGCGATGTTCCTTAGATTTGTTGTTGTAGTAGTAAATTCTGTTGTTGTTGCAACCTGATGATGCGGCGCGTGGTACTGGCTCGGCTGCGGGTTGTGGTGCTGCTGCGGCGCGTGGTACTGCGCCTGCTGCTGCAGTATGGCGGCGTCTTCGCGCGTCATCGTTCTGTGGGAACAACAGAATTGATCATTAATATCAATCCTACAATTGAGAATAACGCAATTTGGATGCCAAAATCCGGCAGGTAGTTTTGGCTGTATATACCGACAAAGAATTGCACTTTATACAAACATACCGAAAAATATTACATCCCTTCTATCTATGACCGCAAAATCGACTGCTGAATAATGGGTATAATAAAAGGGGCGACTAAAAAAATTTGGGTGAATGACCACGGGATACTGTTTAGGATCAGCGAAAAATTTACAAACACTGAATCGAAAAATACTTTAATTAAAAAATAACAGGGTCGATGAATAAATCTTAAACTAGAAGAGAAACTAGAAACATTATTGTTTCTAGTTTCTCTTCTAGTTTAAAATTTTCAGAAGAATTTCCACTTCAGAAGTTCAGCTGCTCCGCTTTGCATTTTTATAAATGCAAAATTTACAAACACTGAATCGAAAAATACTTTAATTAACCAATAACAGGGTCGATGAATAAATCTTAAACTAGAAGAGAAACTAGAAACATTATTGTTTCTAGTTTCTCTTCTAGTTTAAGATTTTCAGAAGAATTTCCATTTCAGAAGTTCAGCTGCTCCGCTTTGCATTTTTATAAATGCAAAGCGGAGCAGCTGAACTTCTGAAATGGGAGAACCAATTACTAAAAGGGGCCAGCGAATACCCGGGGGGTTTATAAATAAATATTAGAGGATAATCTAACACAAATCGAACTAGGCCCATAGTAAGCTCAATAAGGCTTGTGTTATGGGTACTAGACGACGATATAGTTCATAGAGATAAATATTTATGTAAATACATAGAAAACATCCAACACTATGAAACAAATATTCATGCTCATCACACAAATATTTGCCCTTACCGGGATTCGAACCCAGGACTGTCAGCGTAACTACGCGCTAGGCTAAACCGGTCGTCTAAGTTTAGGTCTATGTTGGTGAAGGCTACAGGGGGTGAGCGAAGCGAAGGCCCCTTTATCATTCATGTTAGGTTGTCAGCGAACAACTGTAAAAACCAAAGCTCCATCGAACTACGAAAAACAACCAACGAATTAAGGTTTAATATAATACTTGATGTAGAATTCTAGTAGCTCACAGGTATTCGCCCAATTATTTAATTTTGTCATGTCTTCCAAATCTGTATTTTTTGGGAAATAATAAAGCGAGCAAATAAAATAGGAATTGAGAGAATGAATGAATCCCAGTTGAAATAGAAAAAAACATTCAGATGAGCGATCTATAGTTATAAAACTCCAAGACCTGACTGACTCATTCACTGACTGAGTGATATATCAACGCACAGCCTAAACTGCTGGTTCTAGAGACTGAAACTTTGTAGGGGTTCTTTATGCAGTGCACTTAGAAGGGATTTGGCGAAATTCATCCCCTAAGGGGTTAATAGGGGTGGGTTGAAGTTTGTATGAAAATCAACAACTACTTGACTTATAAGAAGCATTGACTTATGACAATTTGCATGCAGGTAGTTTATAGATATGGGAGGTCAATTCGGCAAGTTATTTTTTCAAATTTCCCCGCGCTAAGTGGGGGATGGGAGGGGTAAAGTTTGTATTGACCAAAAAAAACTACAAACGTTTGTATGGACTAACCATTCTTACACTACTTTGCGAGAGCGCAGCCGCGGCCACTGCTCGTAATAGGATAAGACAAGTTAGGTAAGATAAGATAAGATACGAGTAAGTTAAGACTCGTGTACCTGTACCCGCAGTCCTCGTCGTGTGTGTTGTTGTGTCCGTTGTTGTTGTTGTAGGGCGCGGGGGGGTGCGGCTGCGGCGCGGGGGGCACGACGCCGCCGGCCGGCTTGTTCGCTAGTACCTGACATGTACACTGTATGGTTAGTTTTGTCGAAAAGAAGTAGAAGTCCTTGTTCTTGGTATCAAAATTGGTTGTATGGAGACTCTGCTTATGAGGCTCAGAGGGTTAGGTACATAGATCAAAGGGGGGTGGCCTAGCGGTACTCGCACAACGGAAACGATCGTGTATGACAGAGAAGGTAACTAGATGGGTTTCCCGTTTCTGTATGCATTCAGCGCTCTTTCAGTGTCGTGTGTATTTGTCATGCGGAATGCAGGGCGCCGTACTGACAGCACCCGCGTGGCGGGGTCAATCGCAAAGTAAGTCCCGCGAACCCAGGATGACACTGAACAAGGCCTTATTCCGGGCACTTCCCTGTTTCGGACCTACTATCGCTACTCGGTGTCGTAAATCTGTGTTGGAGGCTCTAATAGGGCAGCTTGCCACCTTCTGACAGTCGGGTCGGCCACTAGCCCGACACTCCTCCATATACCTGCACTGAGCCAGCGTGGTGGAGCATCTTACTAGAACTTGAGTAAAGACCTACGCCCTTGTTTATTAATGGGCTACATTCGTAAAGTAGATGAGCAGTAGCCCGCGTCCTCCCGAGTGCTCCCGAGTTCTCCCGACGAGAAATTCAGCCCGTTCGCCCGACTTGGCTAGACGGCATGACGGACGCTGGACCAAAGCAGTCACAGAGTAATGACTAAGCGGAGCGACACGGCTAGTGAGCAGACAAGGGTTTTTATTTTTCTCTTTGTATATGAGACTTGTTTGACTTTTAAAAGTGCCTTTTTTTTGCCTTCCTTCAATAAATAATTTGAGTTTGAGTGTGTTGGCACTACATGTAGCATAGAGGCCTATGTTCAGCAGTGGGTCTATGTGTAGATGTATGATGATGATGTGAGTAGCTGGTTACCTCGAGTGTGTGCATCATGGCGCGCGCAAAGCAGTCGGCGTCCTCCTTAGTGGAGAAGTTCAGCCCGTACACGTTCCTCGTGTCCCGCCACTGGTGGAACGTGGCCGTGGCCTGGTTGTACTTGAGGCCGCGGATGATGCCGCAGTTTATCACCACCTGGAGGAAAGGGGCAGTTATAACATACATTTTCTCGTATGGGCTGGCGGAGGAGCAGGAGAGGAAACACTTAAGTTGCTCCCCTCCCTCAAATACGGCGAGGGGGGTGATGGCTGGTGCTCAAGTCATACTCGTGAACGGGTGCTACTTGGGGGGACTGGTCCAGTCTGGTTTCTCATAAGTTATGTTCATTACAGCTTGTCTTTGTTCTTATTTATTTATTTTGTAAGATTGTTATTTTGAGACATCTTATTGGCACTTATTAGATAGTTTTTATATCGTACATTGTGTAAAAATAAAAATACGAAAATTGAGAAAATGACATCCTCGTAGAGTTTCTTGGTGCTATCTTCTCTGAAGAGCGTATTTCCGAAGCACTGGTAGAGTTAATGGAGTTTATTTTTCCTGTGCGAGATTCAGCCATGAATCACCACTTGAAGGAGAAATTTCCTTTTTCAAACTCAAAACAGTTATGTACCCATTAGTTTAGTTGATCATATTTGATTTATTTTTGTCCATGTAATATCTGAGAGACTTAAGTAAGTGTCTGACTTGTAAAAGTGCATTACTTTGCCTACTTGCAATAAATGATTTGATTTGATTTAACACTTGGTCAACATTATGGCTTGGCCGTTGGTAGTTCTATCAAATGGACTTGCCGTGCCTTTCCTTTTGACCAAGGTCCATAACTTGAAGTTTCTAAGTCTACGGCTTCTGGAGTAACACCTTTAAAGTTACTGAGCCCTAATAACGAATTTTGTCCCTGAAACCACAGATATGAGGATCCGCTCATCTGTGGGGCCATAAAAAAGTGGATTGCGATTTTGAATCTTATTGCCTGGTAATAAATAACCGCTTAAGATTTTTTGACCTTAATGGTGATGATGATGAAGGTTTAATATACTAGAGCTGGATTAAGACACCTCTCAGATGGATGCCTTCAGGCCCTGAAGGAAGTCTGGATATAAAGCAAGTCAAGTCTCGGACCTCGTGGTGGTTTAGCTTCCACTCCTCGACCCTGAAAGTGTTGTGATAGTAGATGTGAACCTTGGACGGCCCAGAGCTCGTCCCGGAAGGCACCCATCTCTCCAGAGCGACTACGATGATAATGGTTTACTATGCCGGGGCCAGATATTGAGGGCAGAAATACCATGGCTGAACATGAGGCACTAAGTCCCTGAAGGATGTTAGGATTATTCTGACGTATCTTGTCTCTGTTCTGTTTGAATTCTAGATTAGGCAGACCACCTGCCCGATGAGCCGACTACGCCACCAAGCCGACGCGACGGTATCTCACTGGCTGCGGTTGGCACAGAGAACAGGCCTATGCCCAGCAGCGGGTCGATGTGGGCTGGAAGATCTTACCTCGTGGTCGTTGAGCTTCCTCCCCACGACCCTGAAGGTGTTGTGCTGCGTGTGATGGTAGATGTGCACCTTAGACAGCCCGGAGCTCGTCCCGGAAGGCACCCATCGCTTGAGCGCGTCGTCGTAGAGCATGACGCTTGCGCGTGCGCTGCTGATCGACTGCTCGCTGGGGAAGAAAAAAGGGTGAGGGTTTAGTGAAACCGGACATTAAAAACCACATAAGAATTAAGGCAAACAATCCAGGAATGGTAAAGCTTCCAAAGCTCTCGATGACGTCTCTGCCTCCCAAGCGAGATCGAATCCCGGCTGGAAAAAAGAACAGGTCTTGGATGTTTATGTGTGTGACGTCGCTGTTTCGGGTTCCCACGACCCAGGGTTTCCTAGTGTGGGGACAGAAGCAATGTATGTGGCAAGTGGCAGAAGTAATGTATGTGGTGAAGCAATAGAGGTCATTCACTTACCTATACCACAATGTCGCGAAATGTAATTTAGGTGTCGTTGAATCTGTCGCTTATCATAGAAACCTATCGCAAACTGGCATTGCTACAATCTCGGAGTACCACCTATCTCGTGGGCCTAGTACCGCGATAGTTAGCTATACCAGTTTCGCGATGGGTTTGTATCAGCGATACATAAATTGGATTTTGGTTAAGGTCCTCTATTGTGTGAATGAGCTCTATTGCCGAAAGGCCAAGGGGGACATTCAGAGCTGATTGTCAACCGGGGAGCCGGTAGCCCAGCTGCTAGGTCACAGTTCAGACGACATGAAGCGGGGAGCCAACACAGGACAGGAGGAATAAGTGCAGTAACAAACGATATCGTCACGCCTTTTCCCGTACGGGGAGGCAGAAGCTCAGTTGTGCCCACGTTCCAGTTATTCAAGTGTAGTAACAGACTGATGACTGATAACCCTACTTTTCAATCCTCATCATCATCATTAAGCCCAGTTAAAGATCTCAAGTGTAAGCTTGACATGAAAAGTGTTTTCAGTAGGTAAAACTAAAAGCACTCAAATATCTTAATCGAAAAGCCTTAGGAATGGAAATGTTTCGAAACCATTTACCTTTCACGATAGCGGAGCCGCTTCGCGTCAGACGACTCTGGATAATATATTAATTGCTTTTCTCGACTCAAAGGGCCGTTTATTCCTAACCCTAACGACCTTAGGTTTAGGGATTTTCATTTAAAGTAAGCCCTGTTAAAACCGGTAACATGGAAACGTGAGACAAATAATCAAAAGGTGAGATTCATATCCTCAAGCCTTTTTCCAGAATGGGTAGCTTGAAGAGGTATACCTTTATGCCTATACTAGCTAGCTACTACCCATGTAACTGTCACCCCCCCTTTCCCCTCGTTTCGTAATGAATTTCGGTAAATCCCTTCTAAGTGCTACCCTACGCTATACATAAGAAACTTCTGTATAAAGTTTCATGACTAGACTCTAGATTCTAGTCATGAAACTTTCTAGAATCAAGATCAACCTGTTTAGACAGAGCGTTGTCTGTAAAGACACGCGTTACAGTTATTTCTATATGGGTTTGCAGTGGCCCAGATACCTCATAATTAAAGTTAAAACTATATTTCATCATGTTGACAACCTCTGTGGCTTAGCAGTCTATGTACTGCCTCACAAACGGGAGGTCCCGCGTACCGGGTAGAAAAAAATATATCCCAGGTCTCGAAAATTTGCGACGTCGCTGTTTCTGGTTCACACCGCGAAGGGTATCCTAGTGAAGGGCCGGAAACAATGCATTTGCCTACACATAAATGTTTCTGTGTGTAGCAGCAAGGTCGTCAAGGAACAACATATTTTCAGTAGGTACCTTTCCCCGCGCCATCGCGACACTCGCCCTACAGAGGGGGACCTATAAATTATCTCGAATTCACGATCAATGCGCGAGTAATATTAACCTTCTGTGCCAATCTCAGCCCACGTGCGTTAGTGTAGGCGTCTGTTGCATAACCAGCCCTTTTCGTGGGCGTAATACTGTATTTCGTAGGGATTGAACGTGGGTTGCCTTATGGGGCAATAACTAAATACCTTTAGAATTATAATAATAACTCAATACGTAATATTTGTCTTCAAAAATATTTTGAATATTACGGTCAGATAATTATAGTGGCCTAAGTGTATCACGTTTGCTTTTCACACAGGAGATGCAGAATCGAATCCTGACCATGTAACGATGAGATAATTTATCGGACGTTCAGTGTTTCCGATGACACGTTAAGCTGTAGGTCCCGGCTACTATCGCTTCTTGGTATTGGTAGGAAGTCGTAAAACCCCTCCATCAACCCGCACTGAGCCAGCGTGGTAGAGTATGGCTTAATCTTACTCGTATCCGGGTAAAGATCCTGTGCCCCTCGGTGGGGACATTAATAGGCTACTTATGTTTATATTTTAACATTATCAGGTTTCGTGAGCGTTACTAAGATACATCTGTAAGGAACGACTTCTTACAAGTGTCCTTTCAAGTTGACGGCATCTCTCTGGTGCGGTTAGCACAGGTCCGTGAGGACTGGTGCTACAGATAAGCGGCCTGTGCCCCACAGTGGGTCGATGTGGCATATCCTTTGGATGGCAAGGTTGGCATCCCAAGTTCTGCTAAGGTTTGGCTTTTTATCGCTAAACATTTATTCTAGACGTTGAGTGTTTAATTGAAGATTTCGTCGTTGAATTCGATGGCCAGTTCTGGATTATCATGGGTTACATGTTGTAAGAGTTATTTTGAATAAGTCTCTGATTTGCTCAGCTGAGGCTGTGGGTGAGGCTTCTTGTAGTGTTAATACCCAGTGGATGATGAGGAGTCCATTAACGGAGCAGACCTTTACCAAGGAAATAGAATAATACCAAGTCATATTCCACCACCCGGGTACAGAGCGCTCCTGCCACCGCAACTAGGAAAGCATGACCCAAATAGGCGCCTACCTCCCCATGTATCTGTTAACTTTAGCATTTCAACACGAAACAACATATTTTACGCACACTTTGTTTATGTAAAAGTTTTAAACTAAACAGACTAGCCCCGTTATCTTTTGCAAATCGCGAAAGATGCAGGCCACATGTAGTCGTCTGTTCTGATGGAAATAGTCTAATATTATAAGTAGTGGAGAGTAGCAGGTGTTTTCGTGTAAATAACCTAATTCTGAGCATTTTAAATCGCACGGAAAGTTGTTTGTTAGGATTACCGTACCCAAAGGGTAAAAACTGGACCCAATTACTAAGACTCTGCTGTCCGTCTGTCTGTCCGTCTGGTGACAGACTGTATCTCATGAACCGTGATAGTTACACAGATGATGTATTTCTGTTTCCGTTATAACAACAGACGACCCGAATGGCCGAGTCGGCAGTGACCCTGCCTACGAAGCCAAGGGTCCCGGGTTCGAGTCCCGGAGGGGGCAAATATTTGTTTGATGGGAACGGATGTTTGTTTCCTAGTCATGGTTGTTTATCTATTAAAGTATAATATTTATCTATATAAGTATGTGTATCGTTGTCTATAGTACCCAAGATACAGGGAATCCTAGTTTGGGGCTAGATCAATGTGTGTAAATAGTGTGCAAGGTATTATTATTATTATTATTAGTAAATACTAAAAAACAGAATAAAATAAATATTTATGGGGGCTCCCATACAACAATTCTTTCAATACCACAACAAACTTATGAATGCACCTGGTTACGTACATGGAGTGTAAAAAAAGCCGCAACAATAATTTTGTAAATAACATTTTGCTATGTAAACTCCAAACTATTCACTCCACACCATCCCTACCATTGAACGGTGGTACGGACCCTTCGTGCGCGAGTTAGACTCGCACTTGACCGGTTTTATTAAAGTTAGATGAGACAGCACACATCCAAAACTACTCAGCCGATTCAGATGAAATTTGGTACTTATGATAATATGATGGTTGTTTTAGTTTTAGATTTGTTTAGTTCTGGACCTTACAACAGAAAAGGAAGGAGAACCGATTTCAAAATTTTGAAATATTATTTAAAAATATTTTTGAAAAAGACCAAAATTACTACTCCTCCCCCTCCCATCCCCGAAATTACTGATCCAAATGACCTACACGTATAGGTAAATACACGCGCACACTATTATTGTGTGGCGGTACGGAACCCTTAGTGCGAGAGTCCAACTCGCACTTGGCCGGTTGTTCACATGAGGGTCCATTACGTAAGCAAAAGCACAACATGGTTCACATTGTACTTGCTATCAATTAGTTCTACATGGGAATGGGACTTAATGTAAGTACTCTAATGATCTAATAATGACGAGAGTGCGTTACTATCATTAAGTGGGCACAAAACGAAAGGGAAAGTAGAAAAACGAAAGGATTTTTATCTCAGAACGAAGATAGAAAGTAAGTCTTTTTCGATGCCAGCTAGCAAAGAAACCTCTTATAAAATATGCATCGTAATTCGTAGTTTCTGAGCACACAATAGAATCGGTCCAGTACGGAAGGCATCCGTACCACCGTACGAGAAAACTTAAGCACTTAGAATAATAAACCAAAAACGTAATTAAATTATATTATGTGCGAACGTGGATTCGAACCCAGAACTTCCAGAATGCGCGATATCAAACTACTTAAAATTGCGAAATCACACTTAAAGTTTTAAAAGATGCCACTATATTGCTATTTACTTAAGTACAGCATTATAATTGGTTAAATTTTACGTGAATGATAGTTTACCACTCTAAAATGACCCCCAGTACATCGTGTTCTTAGAAACACGAAGATAACCATAATTTTTGTATGAAAAACCAGCTATTTAAAATCGAAAATAATTGCTCGCTACTTATTTATTTCAATAACAGCAAAAAAGCAAAATTATCTGTCTTTTCTTTTTTTACAAAGCTTGACTAAACTTCCAACCGTTTTACTACACAAAATGCTACACATAGTTTAACCTCAAAACAAACGTCAAATCCTATACATTTTTGTCTTTAAAAAAGTGATGAACAGGAGTTTATTTTTTGTGGCATTTTAAAACATACCATAGCGTCACACCTTTTCCCATACGGGGTGGCAGAGGCACAATTGTGCCCACTTTGAGCCAGTTATTCATCACTCCATTTTGCGTGACAGGAGCCTCTCGATGTTTTCCATCTCCGTTAGAACGTCCTTATAATGTACTTTAGATAAATTAATTATCTCATTAGTACATGGTCAGGAATCGAACCTGCATCTCCTGTGTGAGAAGTAAGCGTGAAAACGGAGCTCTTTTTTGTGAGCTTCTGTGGTATAAGCACCGGCACGTAACTTTAGCGCTGACCTTGGCAGTGCGTCCTTTTCGTTCGCGTTCACTTCTATATTTCCCTCCCTCATTTTTAGCCAAGGTCAGCGCTAGAGTTACGTGCCGGTGCTAATAAGCCCTAGTATTATAGTATAGTCTTGAAACACCTCCCTTGTATGGGGGTCCCCATTATTTGTTGCTATATCGTTAATAGAAATACGTATTTCGGTTCACAATTGTGCCTCGGCAACTCGGTATGGGAAAATGAGTGACTCTAATGGCCGGTTTCCTGGGCGCTGGTTAAGTTAACAAATTGGTTAAATTGATTTCAGCCAATCACTTGCCGCTATTTTGAATATTGGCGGCACGTGATTGGCTCAAATCAGTTTAACCAATTTGTTAACTTAATCAGCGCCCAGGAAACCGGCCGTAAGTCATGTTTTTCAAACTGTTACGCAAAATTAATGTTCCTATACATACAAAAAAACAGGCGACCTAGGTATGGTTTAGTGGGTTTTGTAGATATCATTCGTTCACTGTATCAAGGGCAACACGGATTCACCGGAGTATTTATGTATGGCTTAATCCAGTGTATTAAAATAATGATTGCCAAATGATAATTAACCCAACCTAAGTAAATAAAACATTTAACAATTAAATACATTTCTTCTGGCCCACACTAGGATGGCCGGTGTCGTGGGTACCAGAAACAGTGATGTCACAAACATGTATACAATACATCCAAGACCTGGGGTTTGTTTTTCTTCCTCCCCAGCCGGGATTCGAACCCGGGACCTCTCGCTCGGCAAGCACACCCTCGGCAACTACACCACAGAGGTCGCGGTCGAACACGTGTGCTAAGGGATTTTCCAAAAGCAAAATAAATATTGTCTCTGATTTACGCAGTCGTCTGTGTCATAGAGAAAGTTATACAAACATCCCCTTAAAATGCGACTAGATTTATAATATCACTATTATAAATAGGGTCATAAACAGCCGCTTAAACACACCATTGCTTCTGGCCCCACACTAGGATACCCTGTGTCGTGGGGACCAGAAACTGCGACCTCTCCCATCACACACATATAAACATCCAAGACCTGGGTTTTATTTTTTCTTCAGCCCCAACCGGGGATCGAACCCGAGACCTCCCGCACGGCAGGCAGGGCCACAACCTCTGCGCCACAGGGGTCGTTAGCAACACCTTCACAATAGAATTGAGGAAACAAGAAATTCTTCCTTCTAATTAGTCCTAATTAAACTTCTAGAGAATCCTTGACAATAGCATTTGGTTAGTTGAAAGCCGATAGTATTTTAGAATTGAGTTTGCAAGTTACAACATAATGGGTGCTATTCTAAAGACTCTCTGTAATCCCATATTGGAAATCGCCGAGACGCGTTCTTGAATCTTTTAGGAAGGTGGCAAAGCTACAAGTACGTAATACCCTCGCTGACATTTCGTGGAATTTTGAAGGCATGAAAACCAACAAACTAACTTAACAGCTTGAAATCAAAGGGTCAAAGCTCTCCAATCAAACCAATCAAACCCTTGGTTTTTTTTATAAACGAGCAAGTTGGTGCGTGTCGTGCGTTTTTAATAATGTAGAAAAAAGCCATCACCCATGGGTGCGGTTCGGGCGTCTTGATTTCAATGGGGCTTTTCGTCGGTTTTTGTGCAAAAAATGCCAAAGGAACCATAGGGTTAGGTGGGCTTCCTCCAGAAACTTGGCAACACAGTGTCTCAGGCATATACAATCCATAAAAATAAAAAATATTATATATTTTATTGTTACATTCAAAAGCCTCCTCATCTACATGTGCTCAGTAAAGTTTGTCAGATTAATTTAGCTTTATTACATCAAAATCTTATGAAAGGTGCTCGAAAAATAGTCCCCTGGTATGTCGCTAGGATTATTCTGCTGCTTTAAACTTGAACAATTTGCTGCTATAACTGCATGATTTCATCAAATCATTTGAATGTCTGAGCAATATTATATGAATATGAAATTCTTCACACGTAACTGGTTTCGTAGCATTGGTTTCGTAGGCGGCCGAAGGGGAATTAGACCATCATATATATTTTATGATTAAGTTTGTGAAACAAAAAAGTTATTCGAAATATGTCTCCGCCTTTTGTGAACAGTTCCCCTGGCTATATACAAAATGTTGTACTGTCTTGTCTCTGGCTTAAAATGTTGCGCCACTGCGTGTATCAAAACGTAAATAACAATAAATTTCTACAATTAGTACAAATTAGTAACAAAAGCATTATTTTTCAGTGCAGCATCAGTTTCGCTACTTGGAGCCAGCGTCGTAACCATATTACCATCAGTCCCCCCCCCTGGCAAGAATTATTTTCATTTCTTTCAGTGCATTTAATTTATATCTTAGACAATTTGTGTTGTTAATATAGATAAATATTCCTGCCTTACAGTTCAATAGGATAAAGTAATTATATTTTCTGATAACATCCAAATAACAGTCCCTTGGGAGACAGTCCCCTGGTTTTCAGAATAAAAGAGGGGCACAAAAATCATTATTATTTAGTTACAACCCTAAATTATGTGTAATTCTATAATGTAACATTTGAAACGTCTGCAATAATTATGATTTTAATTGAAATTCATATCACATTCCGATTATAAGCTACAACTCAGTACCTTAATTAAATATTTGCATAGGAAAGCTGTCCAGTTTCTGGAGAAATGCATGCATGCATGAAATTTGGTTGCAATTACAAGTCTATGCAGATAATTTAACACTATGGGGCGAGTCACTCCAGTGCCAACCTATTCTTTATCACCTAAGACTCAGGCTCACTTTGTGTTGTTGTTTGTCCGGTGGGAAATGCGCCGAAGAAACAGGTTTAGTCAGGCACTTTCTCATCCCTATTTTTAGGGTTCGTAGAGAAACAAGGAACCCTTATAGTTTCGTAGTGTCTGTCCGTAAGTCACAGCAACTTTATTCCGAAACTATCAGTACTACACAGGTGAAACTTGGTATGTAGATGTATTCTGTGAACCGCTTTAGGATTTTTATACAAAAATTATGGGGATACATACAAAGAAATTAAACCATTTTTTTTCTATAGATAAATCTTTAAAAATGACGGTTACTGAAACTGAATTGTGGTTACTGAAACCATTATTCCTCAAAGTAAATCGTTAAAGAGAACCCTTCCAAAGTGGAAAAATTTTAAACACCTTCTAGCTTTTAAAGTGAGAGTAAAAAAACTAAAAAAAAATATCAATAAAAACTTTCAACGAAAATTGGTTTGAACAAAATAAAATAAGCAGTTTTTAAGATGTAAAACATTTATTAAAAACCGCAAACATGACATTCATACAAACACTATGAAAATCAAAGTAATTATTTGCTGGTGAAGAATGATAGTGATATTTTGGCTAGGTTTATCAGGTGTTTATGTTTATTTTTTTTTGCTTATATGCGTAAATTTTGCGTAAATTTGTTACGGAACCCTAAATGTGCGAAGTCCGACACGCCCTTGGCCGGTTTTATCATAGGTTTTGAACTTTATTATATTTATTTTAGGTTGGTTGTGATTATGTTAATTTAAATAATAGTAACGTTTGTCGATTACTTAAATTCACCAGTTTGTAATCTGCAAATTGATAAAAATAGAAAAAAAGCGAGATTCAAATATTAATAAAACTTCTTGTGTTAATAATACTAAATTTTAAATTCATAACAAAACTATCGATTTACGGAGTTATTGCGTTTTATTTGATAACTTAGTTTAGTGTCCTGTCTAATCGTTTAATTACTCTACAGAAATACCTACGAGACGCACGAAACAGGCCCATTGAAATCAGTAAAATAACTGGGCGCCCGAACCGCACTCAACAGTGGAGGCTTTTTTTCTGCAAGACTGAAAACGCACGAAAGGGTGCGTTTCGTGCGTTTTGCTTGTTTAAAAAAAATACGACGCGCGAACCCAACCCAGATCCCTCTTGCTGCCACAGGTTCTATTTTGAAACTAGTTTGTTTTATTAGTTTATCAATCATTCAATCAATCAATCAAATCTCTTTATTACTGTGGATATTTACATATACTTAGCAATCGTCATTTTTTGCCACTTCTTTACATTTAACCACTGTGGGAGAAGGAGTGTATAAACTCCCACAGATTGATTTTTAGATCTCTTTTAAACATTACTTGTGCTTAACTAATACAAATTGTATATTATAATTTATAAGCAGCAATAAATAATTACAAAATTATTAAAAGCAAGGTCTGTGTTGAGCCAGATTAACCCCATACAGTCCCGTCATTTAAGTAATTTTGAACATAGCAATATCCCTTTTTCGACAAACTCGCTTTAACATGGTTTTAAATTGCTCCAAAGGCAATTTCAAGATCTCCAGAGGTATCTTGTTGCAGAGAATGCATGAATGATGAATAAGTTTAGTTGTAACGCCTCTCGAATCGGACCCATTGAGTTATTACAACATGTTGTATACGTACCTACTATGCGATACAGCGGAAGGGCCTGTCGTAACTGCTATCCTATGTTCCACTTTGTTTTGCCCAATTAGGAGTATGTAAGCAAATTGTCGGCCGCCGGTTAAGTATTCTGTGATATTACTAGGAATGGGTGAACCGACTTCAAAAAGGGAGGCTTCTCAATTAGTCTCTTTGTTACGCGATTACTCCGTGAATTGATAGTTATTTTTTAGATAAAAAACAAACATTTACATACAGGCACAAACATTGCTTCTGGCCTCACACTGGGATACCCTGTGCTGTGGGAACCAGAAACAGCGACTTCACACACAAAAACATGCAAGACCTGTTTTTTTCTTTACCCGAGCCGGGGATCGAACCCGGGACCTCTCGCATGGTAGGCAGAGCCGCAACCGCTGCGCCACTGAGGTCGTCAATGATCGGTAGGCCATACTACAGAGGTGGCCCCATATAAATTATATCAAAATAGAATAAGCGCCTTTTGAAAAAATCAACAAATGCAAAAAATATAAACACAGATGACATTTTGGTTTGTGGTTCCGTGCAGCAAAGTTTTGACGAGGACTTCTCATGTATTTATATAGACTGCATATATCGCATACCGACAGGGGAGGAAGAAATAGGGCTTGAACTTGGAGTCGGCTGTTTCCGTTGCAGTACCTACATACATATATAGTTATAAAAAACCGAGCTGTCATAGCGGCGAAAATGCAAAAATGCATCGCGAATTTGAACCTTGTGCCATGCTAATAGAGTGCAACCCTATGAACAATCCATTGTACTACTGAAAAATCCTTTGAAATTTGTATCTGCCATTCAAGTGTGACATAACTTGTGGTTATAGAAGGTAGATTATTCCTCTATTACCGGTCAGTAAAACCGGCGGCAGAAATAGTACGGGGTTAGCACAGGACCAACACTTCCAGACAACGGCTACCGGCAAGCGCGGTCTTAAAGGAGGAGTGCTTGCGCGAGTCACCGGAGTTTCATATGAGCTGTGGGCGAAATATGAGTTCTCAATAAAATTCACTTTATATATTTTTTGTACTATCGCGTTCGTGACTAACAAGCTCGCGTGACTTTGCAATACAAAACTGGCGTTTTACGGCAACGCGATAGTAAAGTCAATTTTATTGAAAACTCACACTTCGCCCACTGTCGTCGGTCGTATGGAGGGAGTGCTTACGCGAGCAGCAAGGCTAATCGGATGTGTCGATCCGCCAAATCTTTACATTGCATTTTACTTTACATATACACTGCCAAATTTGCATCGTTCCTATTTTCGACACATACACAAACAAAACGCTGTTTGACAGCGTCACGGGTTTTCCCATACGGTGTGTCAAAGACACAGTTGTGTTCAGGTGTATCCAGTTACACACTTATATCATATACTCATCGACAGTCCTGACACAGTTCGCGAATCATGGCTCAATCAATATGCAGTAAATCGTCATCTCAGAAACATTTACGAACTTCCTTGTTCTCGACTGTGTTTATGAATGAATCATGCACCCGTTGCACCTTATTGGTCAAGCTGCAAATGGCAAACATTGAGGCTGATAGAACACGCTAACACGCATGTCATGTTTAGACTTCTCTGGGTATGTTAGGGACAGATGTGTCGACCGACGTAAGGGCAAATTACTAACTTAAATGTAACATACATTTGATATTTCCTCGAGATTTTGGAAATAATACCCCTGTCACCAATTTTATTCTAGCACGGCAAAAACTAATCTGGTGAGTCTTTTCAATAACTCAAAAATAATGATATAACTCGATAATCCTATTGTTCAACGTAAGTCATAAAATCTAAGTATCAACAACACCGAGTCAGCTGTTCGCAATTACGCCTAAAAAAAATCAAACAGAAAAATACTTACTGTGCCCAATACTCCTCCCAGCCCTTCTCCTTGCTCTTATTCGAGCCATAACCCCTCGGCAGGGTTGCAGTCTTCCCTCTGCCATTCAGTGATGCCGTCGAGCCCCTCTTATCCTGAAGACTTAGCACCGAATGCCTTTGCCCGACCGGCTCTGATCTGTACGACTGGAAGGAACCTTGGGATCCCATTTCTCCGACCGATCGTTTACCTTCTAGGCTGTTCTGCGATCCTAGTACACCATTCTTGTGGAGACTGCTTTGGGAGCTGTGTACGGACCTGTAGTCGTTAAGAGAGCTATACTCTCCGTATTCCGGTTCGCCATTTCGGTATCTGTGGTCCCCGTTCAGGGACTGGTAGGCGTTCTCTGTGCTGTTCATTCTTAGGATGGGGGGTCGGGGCGCAGGTCTTCTATAGTCGTAGGTAGACTCTGAGCGTTGGAATGATGAGCTTCTTTTGACCATTTGTGGTGATTCCATGACGTTGGTGATCGATGGCATTTTCAACTCTTGTTCTTGCTCGATTTCGTCTTCCAATTGTGTTTGGACGTGAGCGAGCATCTCCTCCAGATCGCCAAGATCTGGATTCACATTCAACTTCTGTTTACGCATTATTTTGCCTCAAACCTACTATGTAAACACTTGTTTTCAAACACTGGCACAGTTTTATTGATGGGTTATCTTCGCCACATATTTTAAACAACTGAAATCGCGGAGCGCATAAATCACGTGCGCATGCGGCGAAAGTCCGCGACGTAATGACTTTATCAATGATTGACTGACAGTAGCGAGGTAAGACCCATCACCCGTTATCGGTGACCTCGACACATGATATGTCATATAAGATTCAACGCGATTAACAATCTTTTAGTATTGGATAGTGAAATGATTTTGTAATGGCGTCGTGAAAGGTTTAGTTCTATATAAGTCTAAGGAGGTGTGTGGGAAAGTCGTGGTTTCCACCATTTCTAATGAGCATGATAGTCTAGAGTAGACTGTAAAGGTAAGATAAAGGTCGATGCAGAACATTTCATGTTTATATAGGTTACGTGTAGATATCTGTATGTTGTGGTGATTGCGATTGTCTGTGTCTATACGAGTATAACATTTATTTTCAAATACGACTGCAGAGTATTGTGGATCAAGCTGCATCAGTTGTAGATAAACATTGGTATTATAAGATGCGTGTATCATTTTGTATTCATATCAAACTAAAGATATAGAGATGGTCGCACCTAAAATAAATAACATACTGTCCCCTATTTGCACAACTTTTGCACCGGGGTGACTAAGGTTTTTGATTCCCTGTGGTATCGGAGAGATGGCAGCTATAAAGTCACGTAATTTTGGATAACACATTAAAGAATTCCCTAAAAATTACTTGTTCATGTGTCGTCACAAGCAAAACATTTGTAGTAATTCGTACGAGTATCATTTTTTCGGAAAAGCAAGGTCGCGAAAAGTGACTCACATCGGAACTCCGGAAATCGCTGTGATACATAATTGTATCCATGAAATCGATAAGCGATTCTGAGAACTCGTTACAATAAGGCCGATATCGATTCAGCAATTTAATAATAAAAAGAAGGTGTGCTTTAATAATATGCAAAGTGCCACTCCATTAAAATAGTTATAAAGATTGGCGTAAATTTTGGTGTTCATTACGTTAACTTTGACAATGATGATGGCTTGAAAACTTAAGGTAACTAATGAGACCGCTCCGGGGCATTCCTTATGCAGAGGATCTCCTTGGCAGTCATTTGGTAGGGACCTTTGGTAGGGAGGTGTCCCTACCAAAGGGGTGGGATTATTTAGTTAAGTTATAGTCCTTGTTGTATACTTATCTTATTTAGTTTAGAAAGTGTTAAAGTTTAGTTTTAAGTTATTGACGAAGCTTCCTGCTGATTAATCGAATTGTAAATTATGTTTTGAAAAATTATTAATAAACTTTTATCTATCTTACTAATGAGATGTACGGAGGATCTTGTGACTACACCTGGGATATATTACAGGTTTAACTCAGAGGGCCTTACCACAAAAACATAAGCTACTGTTCAACACTTGTTTTAAAATAAAAACTAAAGTGAATGGGATTTGACGTTTGTTTTGAGGTTAAACGCTGTTAATATTGTTTGCGGTAGCACGGAGAAAGTCAAAAGTCAAAATTTTTCCTCTCAATTTTAGCCACTTCTCTACATTGGACCATTGTGAATGAATTACTAACTTCGCGAGTCTAATCCGGGCGAAACTAGTCTGTGATCATTTCTTAGGGTAACATTACAGCTATCGCTAATTTTGGAAAATGTTGAAATTAATTGACTCGCTATAGTTAGTACCTATGTCAATTTGAAGAAGCCGGAACTCTTTTTTGTTTTTATATATTTTTTAAAGTTGCCTAAATACTGTGGAACAGACTAGTTATGCATTCCCGGATTTCCTGGCATCCCGGGTTATTTTAATAAAATAAGAAACGACTCCCATAATTTTATATGGCTTATGTTTAAACGATCACCAAAAACGCACCTATTTTACTACCAATAAATTCGAAACGACCGCCAGAATTAGTAAACGACCACCAAATTGTGCTTGGATAAATGATCACCAAACTTCGTTTTATGTTTTGTGTACTTATTTTATGTTTTAAGTATTTTTTGTTGTTCTGACATTTTCAACCTAACACGAAGAATAAAGGGGGCTTCGCTTCAGTATTTTGACCTGATATTTTCTGCAACTTTTGGTGATCACAAACCTATTTTGGGTAGCATTTACCCATTTTGGGTAGGAAAAAGTTATTTTGGTAATTATATTTGTTGCCATTTTATATTATATCCAAATATCGTATTTCTACTTGACATTGACGCCTGACTCCTCTTGTGTAGCTTCATTTGACGTGGTGTTGTTATTAGCTGTTATATTAATCACACATAAGAAAAAAATACTTATAGGTACCTACATATCGGTAGGTCTTAGCGGAACCCACTCTATTAGATTTATTTGGAGCCACATGAATTTAAATTAAATTAAATTTAACACTGACCCTTAATAATTTTATCGAATCTTATTAATTAAGACCTGTCTGCTTTTTTTGTGCTTTTTTATGTACCGCATTCGGGTTTTTAAGTTTTTAAAACTATTATTCACCCAGTATAGGAAAAGGCGTGACGCTAAGTTCGTCTTGTTTTGAGAGATATATTTAGTAATTTTTTCTGCTGCTCCATTTCCACTATCTTCAGAACAACAAACTGTATATCATAGCCGGAAATGTGTGCACGCGCACAGCGATAACCACATAAGTAGGTGTGTACAATTATACACGTACCTACTATAAATTAAACATTTAAAACACTTCATGACCACATCCTATTACCACACATAAAGGTGATACGACAAAAAATTGGTTGTCTGTAAAGTAATTATACGTGTTAACGTCGTAAGAAACGCTTACGCCGATCGTGTCTCTTTATCGCTTGTTCCGCGCTCTCGCTTGCATGCTCGGCTCAGGCGGACAATGGAACGTGACACTTTTTCGTGCGTGCAGCCGGCGTTCATCGATTCATAAGACGTTATCCCGTCAAAAATAAAAATGTTGTTTTCCGAATACATTTACCCCACTAATAGTCATCTACAGATTTAATTTTTGGGTTAACGTTTATTGAGTATTTGATTAAGATTCTCACAGAAGGAAAACGCGATTGGATGAAATTTTCTCGATAGAATTTAATTACGAAAACACCTCTAAATTGTTTATTTTTTCCTGTGATTCTGTTTTTTTTTTAACATTTACATCCAGGCAATTACATTGCTTCTGGCCCCACAGTAGGATACCCTGTGTCGTGGGAACCAGAAACAGCGACGTCATACACATATAAACATCCAAGACCTTGGGGTTTTTTCTTCTGTCAAATATATTTATTACAAAAACCAAACAGCGTCGCCCTTTTATTCCCATATGGAGCGGCAGAGGCTCAAATGTGCCCACTTTCATATTAATGACGAATAGTATTATAGTAATGATAACGCCGTCGAATGACCGATTGTTGACGTTTCGACCGATAACTGGTTGTAGGACCTCCACTGCCGTTTTCTATATTGATTGTTGATTAATTATGATTGCATTTATCGGTTTTAATTTATTGTTATTGTCCTGCCTTGGGACTCGAACCTAGGCCGCTGTTTACTAAAAAGGACGTCTTGTGACTTAGAACAATCTAGTACCCACCACCCCGGGGCCCGGAGTCACCCGAAACCCATGGCTCACAGTAAAATCAAATATAGACAACTGTTAAATACATGGGGTTATTTTTACCACACGAGCTGATGCCCGCTCAATATGTGGGGACCCGGACATAGCAGGGAGATAAAAAGAAAAAAAAAGAAAAAAAAGAGGAGTCACCCGAAACGAATCAAGCACTAAGAAGTTACGGCCTTACTTATGAAAAAGTAAATTCACTGTTTAGTTAATTCAGTATTTTGTCTTGCTTTGACATTTGACATTTAGACGACGTGTGAAAATGACAAAACACTGCTTAACCTATCCGAAACCCGGCCGCCCGGCGCCAACCAGCTCTAATCCCAGGCATACATGAGCACGCGCGGCGCGCGCGACTTGACTGACATATCAAGTGATTATGTCTGAATGGTAACTCTTAGAACTATGAGAGTTGTACATCTGAGTAGCTAATGAAACCCTCTCTTACTCAATGCGAAGAAAATGTCACTGTGACCGTAGTTTATTTTTGTACCGACATCAGAATCACAGACTTCTAATAAAATGCTCCCTCTCGTCACAAATGTAGTCGACATGAGTAAAACACAATAAAATACACATTTTGTTTGATACTTTCGTAATCTACACACCTACACTTTTTGAAAACAATAAAAACATTAGTATGTTCTGATAGAAATTTTTCAATATTTTCGGACGAAAAGTGATTTTTTCGAGTCACGTTTGCTGCGTCTTGAATGAATGAAATGAACAAATGAACAACAAATGAATGAAATGAACAAGACCATACCGGAAATAGAAGATTGGCTCATTGGCCGTTTTTACAAACTAAAACCTTGCCAATACGAACACAATTGGCTAATTCATTCCGGTCTAAAAAAAAAGTATCGAGTGCGTGTCGGTACGCTTGGGTCAATAGTGTTTGTCTACGTTGACGTGTCGGTACGGTTGGGTCACGGAGAGGTTAAGCTAAACAGTGAATTTACTTTTTTAAAAGTATGGCCGTTAGTCTTTATTCTTACTACGGCGGACAGTGCGCTCAGTACGCGGCCGACTGCTTCGTTTCCATATGGACCCGCCCCGCTAACGAGCGCTCTCATCTTATTTAACCGACTTTACAAAAGGTGGTCGACAATTCGTCGGGTTTTTTTTATCGAGGTAGATACAGGTCGTAGTCTTGTTTCGGTCATGTACGAAGAACGAATAGGAAACGTTACTGTGCAATGAACGAAGTGAAACGTTTCCCTACGCTAATCGGACATTCGGTCTATTAGGACTATTAGGACATCGCTCCTAGAGAGCGGGGCGGCGGGCGGGAGGCATTGAGCCATGCCGACTCGCTCTCGCACACATAGACACGGCATTGACATCTTGACTAGAATGGCAGCCTGTTTAAGTATGAAGGGAAATCATATATTATTTAACTTTTTATTTTTGCTATGCAAACAGACACATAGAATTGTATAAATATGTTAATATTATCAGAGTATAATATTCCTCAAGTTTCTGCTCTACACGAAAAGAAAGGTTAACCTAACAGCTCCATTATTTATTCGATCCTACGTCATACATAATAGTAGTAATAAAACTGTTAGATCTTACTGGTACACTGACTGAAATGTCCTAGTACGGAGCGCTCTCTGATGACCGAGCAGGCATATTTTTTATTCATAAGATCCAACGTCCTAATAGTACTAATAGAGCTGTTAGAGTGTACTAGTACACTGACTGAAATGTACTAGTACGGAGCGCTCTCTCTGATGACCGAGCAGGCACAAGACTAACAGGTCGGTTAACTAAAGCTGGAACGTTCGACACATTGACATGTTGCGCTTGTGTAGTGTATGTAGTGACTGTGAATAGGCGCGCGGCGTGACGTTGCACTGCATGGGCACGAAGAATAGTCTGTCTTAAAATTTCATTTTACGATTATTATATATAAGTATGATTTCTATACTATTGATTTCACTTTTTTATTAAATCGAATGTTCGGCATTTAAACCGAACGAATGCCGAAGTCAGTTTAAGCTGCCGAACTTTGGACAAACCGAATGTATAACGAATTTCGGCCCATTCCTAATATTAATAATAATTCCTTGGACACTATTTACACACATTGATCTAGCCCCAAATTAGGATTCCCTGTATCTTGGGTGCCAGACAACGATACACATAAAGATAAACAACCATGACTAGGGTAATAAATACTTTCTCATCTAACAAATATTTGCCCCCACCGGGACTCGAACCTGGAACCCTTGACTTCGTAGGCAGGGTCACTGCCGACTCGGCCATTCGGCTCGTCAAATATTGGTGAAATGGAAGTGATGGGTGTAGTACCAGGAGAGCTTCTCAGCAACGTCGGTCGGGATCTGCTGATGGAATTATCGAGATATGAGGGAACTCTTTAATTTGTAATCTTTAGTTTTGTAACTAATTGGGGTGAATGAGTCAGTTTCTTCTAAAGTTTTACTTTTTGTTTTAATTATTGCTGGCGAAACAGTCGGCTGCTCTGGCTTAGCTATGAGAAATTGAGAACATAGCCTAATTTCGGCTCAACGATGAGGTACTACACAAAATGTTTATGAAATGTCAAAATTGACTCGAGGTTACTGCTACCTATATATATAAAAGGGCTCCGTGGTCTAATGGGTTTTACGCTTGCTTCTCACACAGGAGATGCAGTTTCGATTCCTGACCAATTACCAATGAGATAATTAATTTATCTTAAGTACATTATACGGACGTTCTCACGGTGATGGAAAACATCGTGAGAAAACCTTCATTACTCCATAGCTGCGGCGATGGGCTAGCCCTCTGTCACGCAAACTGGAGTATTGAATAACTGGCTCAAAGTGGGCACAATTGTGCCTCTGCCACCCCGTATGGGAAAAGGCGTGACGCTTTTATGTTATGTTACTGCTATACAAGTATATGGGTATGCAATACACTCTGCACGAAAATCAAGAAACGGCAGATATATGAAGAGTTCCAGGTTATATACAGAAGTTGTCACACATTGAGCATTGATTTTATTTTGTCAGCGAAGATGCACTTAGCTTCATTTTATACATATACACTTATGGGATATTTATTAAGTATAGTCGTAGATAACCGCTATACAAGATGACATTTAATTAGCTGACCATATTTTGGGGAATAAATCAACCCATTATTTTGACCATTTTTCCTCAAGAAACATGGTCGCAAACGAAAAAATAATTTGGGTCCTTCATAGTAACTTGTAATCAGCTGATCGGGTCAATGTACTGAGGGACGAAATATTTTTTTCATTTGCGACCATGTTTCTTGGGGAAAGTTGTTCATATTGGTGGGTACTATAGTTTCCCAAAATATGGTCAGCTAATTAAATGTCACCCAGTATAGGTCACACTGTATGAACACACGGCGCGAAGGCCGCGCGTGCTTCGCAAATCTCAATAGCGGGAGTGTTTGTGGCAAATTACCATATCACTTGTGATGATACCAACACCGGTATGAGGCGACCAGTGACAAGGAACCGCCCGTGATTAGAATTTAGCGTAAGTAATGGGTAAGGCTATTTGACACGAAGGTCACTCTGTACTAGTGGTTCTGTGAGAACAGTAGACCACGCTTCAATAAAAAAAAATGAAATCCATCCATATATAACGCTGCAGCAAACTTTCCTCCCTCTACTTCCATGGCTCACAGACCATGGCTCACAGTTAATTCTTAATAAGACAACTGTAAACACAAAGGGGTTGTTTTTAGTCCGTATACCACACGAGCTTATGCCCGCTCAATATGTGGGGACCCGGACATAGCAGGGAGGTCTGACTCCTGGGCATGGGTAATTCCATTTTTTTTCCCCTCCAACAAAAAAAAAAAACCTCCCTCTACTTCCCCCTTTTGGATTTTTTTGCAACATCTTGTGAAGAATGAGGTCCTTAGTGAGTCTCTTAAATTTGATTGAAATCCGTCGATAAATAACGCTACAGCAAACTTCCCCCTATTTTCCCCTAATCAAAAATTGCGATCGACTAAAATTTTTATTTAAATGAAGGAACTTGTGTGCCAATTTTAGTTAAAATCGATTGGAAAATGCGACCTGTAGGCGAGAGCAGACAGACGGACAAAAGCATTTTTGGCCAATCTCTAAACTGGACGCTGCGCTCGCTCTCGGTCAATAAAGGAATTTTCCCGCCTCTAGAGTCGAACAACCAAGAGAACAAAAAAAACGGTCAAGTGCGAGTAGAGCTCGCGCACGAAGGGTTCGGTACCACCAATACACTGGAACACTGGTAGGGACGGTGTGGAGTGAATAGTTTGGATTTTACATAGCAGTGTTGTTTACAAAGTTATTGGTGCGGCTACTTTCATACTTCCTGCCAACCAGGTGAATTCATAAGTTTGTATGTGGTATTGAAATAATTGTTGCATGGCGAGGTATGCTACAGATGTTTCCAAAAAAATCGATCGCTCCAAAAACATTCTGTAAAAAACTAGCCAAGTCTCGATGGAGCTGCTTGTTTATCTCTAAAAAGTAATGAAATCTAGACAAAGTCGTGCCAAGTCTAAGGTTCCTTACTGCGATTTCTTTAGTGAGTGAGTGAGTGAGTGAGGGTCATAAATGCGGAACTTTGGTTTCGCTTAACTTCGGAACTAATTGACCTACATACTTGAAATTTTGGATTTTAAGTATGTGATTATAGCTTACTAGATGACGAAAATTTCTGCGTTCTGGTCTTATCCAGACGTTCTCAAATAGGGGCCTTAAAATGCGGCGAAATGGTTCCAGTAAAGGATGGTACTGCAGTGATTGCTTCGCGCTCGTCTTGGCGGGGGCACTGCCGTGCCCCCCGATCTATCAAACGAACAAAGATGCAGTTTACAGATGGTAAACATAAACATTTACATACAGGCACAAAAATTGCTTCTGGCCCCGCAATAGGATACCCTGTGTCGAGGGTACTAGAAACAGCGACGTCACACACATATTAACATCCAAGACCGGCCGGGGATCGAACCCGGGACCGCATGGTAGGCAGAGCCATAACCGCTGCGCCACAAAGGTCATCGTTTGAAGTCTGCATCGATTCATTCAATGTAATCGATGTTTTTAAGCTGGTCACCGCACTATGAAGCTAATACTGACAGATGTCAAATTTCTGATCTGATTTCATACCTTGTCCCTACAATAGGTCCTATGGCAGGCCGTTGCTCACGTCCGAAGGAACTACTTGGATCCTATATACCTTCACGTAACTCCTGGGAAGCGCTAAGGAGCAACAAATCATTCTCAAGACGTACTTCTCCAGGATAGAGAACCAGACCATATTGAAGGCTTTCAAATACCCTCGCCACTACTAAAAAAAAACATTCAATTTAATTTCATAATTTCTGTTGACATTTAAGCTTTATGATATATATATGTGATACATGACATGATCCTAAGATTGATTTTGTAACATTTTCTTTTGGCTTGTAATGAATATTATTTTAAATGATGTTTATGTCTATGTCTACGTAGCGATAGCAGCCGGGACCTACAGCTTAACGTGCCATCCAAAACACGGAAGCGGACGGAACAAATGCCGCATAAAGACGGACACCCATCCAGTGCCCGTCTCAGCCAGATGTTGCTACCCGCACGATCGTTTCCGATGTGCGAACACCGCCAGGCCAAGGACGCTTCCGAATGCCCGAATTGGATAGCGCTATTTATTAAATTTATTTATTATTTACATTATTTGTTTATGTCGTTACATCTAATGCAAAATCAACACAAACCTACAAAATGAACCTCCAAAGAGGTTAGCATGACACCAATAAAAAGAAGAAGGATCGTTCATATCTCTTCAATAATCAGTGCCACGGCTCACAGTAAAATCTTAGACAGATAACTGTAAAAAAGGGGTTGTTTTTAGTCCGTATACAACACGAGCTGATGCCCGCTCAATATGTGGGGACCCGGACATAGCAGGGAGGTCTGACGGAGGCATGGGTAATTCCATTTTTTCCCCCCCAACAAAAAATATATATATCAATAATCAGAGAGCTGCACAAAAGCGGCCATCATCGTTGCGTTACTGTCACCGGATGCGGCTGCAACGCATTCCGGAAGTGGCCAATCTAGCCGGCCCCGCGCCCCGCTTCGGCGGCCAATTAGATCTTTTTGTGCTTCTAATTGTCACAGAATGCGATGGAGAGCTGCTCGGTCAGTTCATGGGCAAACTGCATTTATTTAATTTATTTATTTCCATAAGGCAGTTGTGCCATCACAGGCAAGCCAAATCGACACAAAAAACGCATTTGAAAATAATTTTAATTGCATTCACAAGATCAGCTTCAATACCTTAGCAATAGTAAAATGTCTTGCATCAAAAGTAAAAACAATACAATAATAATAATGCAATTTCAACAATCATAAACTAATAATGATACCAATAATTCAATAGTAATTCCATTCCATTTTGGATGACATTCAGAGATGATAGCCATCTTGTCACGCAAAAAGAAATATTGGATTTGGTGTCTCTGCCACCCCGTATGGAATACGGCGTGACGCTATGTCTGTGACGAAATAACACGATCACATTATCTGTGCACCTGGGCCCCTATGCTACTAATTGACAAGCCTCTCAGTAGTATAGTATTGGTAAGTACCAACTTCACGCAGGCGGGCGTCGGCGTTCGAAATTTTAATGTCACTACCAACTTCACAGACAAACTGGTGGCGGCACGCAGGCGAGCGTCGGCGTTCGAAATTTGAATGTCACAATATGTAGAAAAATTACACATAATGGTCATAATGTGTAATTTTTCAGATAAGAAATGAGTTTTTACCAAGTAGTTTAACATTATGCTGATCGTAACGTGCGGTTTTTGTACGCAGTAAAGAGGGTTTATGATACGTGTGTAGATAAAATATTTTATGTGTACTCAAGTTTATGTTTTAAGTATTTTTTGTTGTTCTTAAATGTTCAACATAACACGGAGGATAAAGGATAAGGGACCTCCTCCTCTAAAGTGTCCCAGCTTGTTCAATCGGTTGAAGGAAATGCCAGCGAGCCTCTCACACCGGAAAAGTGTCCTAGCTTGCCCAATACGATTTAGGAAATTTTCTCTTACACTTGCGAAAAGTGTCCGAGACTGCTCAATATTATACAACTGAAGCCTGCGATATGCTTGTGCGAGGCTTGTCAAAAAGCAGCATTTGGAATCTTGACGTATTACCATGGGTATTACGACGCTCCAAAAGGCATAGGTTGCCAACCTTGTTCACTTCGCGCCCCCCTAAACGCTGCACCGCGACTTGTATGTGAAGTTAATAAAAATGTTACCCCCATTTGCACTAAACGTAAGTTAGCCTTATCCTAGTTAAGATTCACCTAAGCCTAAGAACAGCCTAGCTAGAAAAATTTATTGCTCTGACAGATTGGACTTAGGAATGGCTTAGGGTTAGTGCAATATTTTTTTGCTAGGAGCAGCCTTAACAAGTTGAGAAAGAACTTAGGCGATTTTTATGTTTAGTGCAGACGGGTGTTATTGGTTTTCTGGGGAGAAGGGACAAAATAAGGAGTTATGTAAGAGAGGCTAATCTAGTAATACGAGTATTGAGCCAAGACCAAAATCAGTTTAGAGGGCGGCTGAAAGAATCGCATGGTTACAAGTCGAGGAACGAATAAGGAGTTATGTAAGAGAGGCTAATCTAGTAATACGAGTATTGAGCCAAGACCAAAATCAGTTTAGAGGGCGGCTGAAAGAATCGCATGGTTACAAGTCGAGGAACGAATAAGGAGTTATGTAAGAGAGGCTAATCTAGTAATACGAGTATTGAGCCAAGACCAAAATCAGTTTAGAGGGCGGCTGAAAGAATCGCATGGTTACAAGTCGAGGAACGAATAAGGAGTTATGTAAGAGAGGCTAATCTAGTAATACGAGTATTGAGCCAAGACCAAAATCAGTTTAGAGGGCGGCTGAAAGAATCGCATGGTTACAAGTCGAGGAACGAATAAGGACTTATGTAAGAGAGGCTAATCTAGTAATACGAGTATTGAGCCAAGACCAAAATCAGTTTAGAGGGCGGCTGAAAGAATCGCATGGTTACAAGTCGAGGAACGAATAAGGAGTTATGTAAGAGAGGCTAATCTAGTAATACGAGTATTGAGCCAAGACCAAAATCAGTTTAGAGGGCGGCTGAAAGAATCGCATGGTTACAAGTCGAGGAACGAATAAGAAGCAACAACTGTTCTTTGTGATACAATTTCACATGGCTCACAAAGAGTCGAGTAACGAGCAACCACTAAGATCTCTAACTCCGTATCCGTAAAATCAATACCGATTCCTTTAAAATTGATGTTTTGAAAGCGTCTAATCAGAACGCGAAAATTTCACACAACCTGTTATCTAAACCAATTTGAATTTGAATTTGATATGAATCGATATATATCAAGAGATACAAAATCCAAGATCTTCTAAGAAGGACGGCGTCAGCAGCCCCTGAAATTTCACATGGTTATTAAGTCGAGTACAAACAACCAACAGGACCTGCAGTGAACTCTAAAATTTCCGATGAAAATTTTCTATTTCCGCGACGTGAAATCATCAATTTCAATAAATCCATATAGAGCCGATCGCCCCCCCCCCCCCCCCAACCCCCCCCCCCCCCCCCCCCCCCCTCTGGATCTCACCGGTTGGGAGGCCGTGTCCTATGCGATATTTCTCAAATGCTGAAATACCAATAGACCAGCATCAACAAGCCACTCATCACTCAAATCCCGCAGGTTACAGCCACGTAATTCTACATAATTATCACACCAATTGTTTGAAGAAAAACGACCCAAGCGAGACTGGTGGACGGAACGTCGTCGCCAATGTCAATATTTGCGTAGAATTTCAGATCAGATCTTCAAATTCCAAGGAGGGTATTGTTTGTAAATTCTGCTAGCGTCACATTGTCTCTATGACCACATATTATGTCTCTCTACACCTGCATAGACTGCATACCCTATATTTACATCACTGTATACTTGCATACTAACTATTCTACCTATTGTACTATATAGATGCCTGTCTCCAACTGCATCTCTTTATAATAGCATGTTATCTATTTAATGCACAATCTAGATACATAGATCGACGACCCGAATGGCCGAGTCGGCAATGACACCGCCTGCGAAGCCAAGGGTCCCGGGTTCGAGTCCCGGTGAGGCAAATATTTGTTTGATGACAACGTATGTTTGTACCCTAAATCATGACATTGTTTATCTATCTAAGTATAATATTTATCTGTATAAGTACTTAAGATACAGGGAGTCCTAGTTTATGGATAGATCAATGTGTGTAAATAGAGTCTGGCAAACGAAAGCGTGACCTGGAGTTTTCCTAAAAGTTTCAATATGGCAACAATATTATGCTGTCAAAGGCACGTCAAACGACAAAGTGATAGATAGTTACACTCCGTTCCGTTATTCTAAACCTCTGTCACTCTTTGTCACTAGCTGTAACGCTTCCGTACAGCAGAAAGAGAGGCAAATATCTTTTGAATAACTGAACGGAGTGTAGTGATTTATGTTAGTGATACCACATAGAGGTTTTATGAATTCCACCACGTTTTCTCAGGTCACGCTTTCGTTTGCCAGGCTCTAGTGTCCAAGGTATTATTATTATATTATATTATTATTATAGACAGATCTAACAAGAAGTAATGAGGCAAATAGTTAAATATTTCGTTAATTATAGCGAGAACAGCGAAGGAAGAAGTAACCACTTCATTATCAGACATCTGAAAACGCCGATGTTATACGCCCAGCATAGCCACGTTTTATGAATATTTGTGTGTGAAAATATGTAGATGCAGTTAAATGCAATTAGAATCGCGGTCAAAAGTAACAAATTTTTTCCCTAGGTCAATAAAGTAACTTTTATAAAGGTTGCTGTTGGAGTTACAAAATTATTAATAAATGATGTAATTAAAAAACCGGTCAAGTGCGAGCAGGACGCCGGACCCCCACACGAAGGGTTCCATCCATCCATAAAACTGTATACGGGAAAACGTAAAACAAAAAGTCTTTTATACGAGTTTACCTTTATAATTTGTAAATTATGTAGTCACATCTACACACATATCATAAGCTCTCTTTGATGTGTTCAGGAACCGCATGTTCGAACGGCATTGTGGCATTGATGATAGCTCTGCACTTGTTTAGCTTGTTCAGTAGTACCAACTTCATAAATAAACTAGGGGCGGCACGCAGGCGGGGGTAGGCTTTCGAAATTTGAATGTCATAATTTGTCGAAAATGTATACATTATGGTCATAATGTATCAATATTCAGATAAGAAATGAGTTTTTACCAAGTAGTATAACATTATGCTGGTCGTAACGTGTGATTTTTGGACGCAATAAAGAGGGTTCAACGTGAGTAGATAAATGATTACATACTAGGTACTTAATACCTTGAATGTACATTCAAGGTATATCGAAACATTTCATCGTTTTATGTATGTATTAGTTTTTTTATTTCTGCTTTTAAGGAAACAAAAATACGAAAAAATGCTTAGTTTAAAACGAATGTTTTTTCATAGCTTGAGCAAGCTTATCTCCGTACCCGCCTTTTAAAGCCCTTTGTAACCCCGATCGAGGATCTTGAAAAAAAAAAATTAACTTACACAAAAATCATTAAATTCGCCATTTAGTGATTTTAAATTATGTGTACACAGTGACATGCGCGCCATCAAGACAAATCTAATGACGTATCATTTATCAAATCCTGTTGAGCCGTTGAGTAGTTACTAGGGGACACAGGAACAGACATACACATATATACAAAAATACAGGTCAAACACATAACCCTCCTCTTTTCCACTTTGCTGCAGTCGGGTAAAAACTTACTAAAATGGCGTATTTCGTTTCTAGTCAACGCTAGTTGATCGTAACTCAGTCAGTTAGCGGCTTTCAGTAAAGAAACCGCTCCATTATCTTTCTTTTGTCTAATAAATGAATAGTCATATCAATGTTAGTTACTGACCGACAGACATCATTCACGCTACACCATCGTCAACACACCATTAAACAGATTGATTATATCATCCACATAACTAAGTAATAAATAGAGCAACGCACGCTAAGAAAGCATAATGCTAACGAAGCGAATCATCCACTTTCGTGAGACTGATAACGAGGGATTTGAGAAAATGTAAAAAAACTTCACAGATTGGATTGTTGGGTGATAGACAATTAAAAGTTAATGAGACATTGAAAAAAGTTGAGAATCACTGGCGCGGGGCTGTAGCTAGCGGCCGGGATTGGACAGGCATGACGTCACGATCGAGTTTCGACCAATGATGCAAGCGACCAGTGATCCTAAACATAGGGGCGTGATGAATGCTGATGTCAGTCGTGCGTGCTGAACGGGATTAGACCTACCCACGATGAAAAAAACAAACAAAACAGACATATCGTTTTCTTCGTCTATATCTCATAAGGGAGATCGGCTATCGTTATTCGAGTTAGAAATAAAGCGTTAGATTTACTTAGATCGTACTTAAGCAATAGGATTCAAAAGACAGAAATCAAAGTAGTAAAATATGATGAGTCAGGCGGGTCTAAAAATCGGCGTTCCACAAGGGTCAACATTAGGTCCTTCCTTTTCCGGGTATATATAAATTAGCTATCTGCCTTTTATGGTAGAGAAATCGAATGATATTGACACTGAGTGACATTTGCTGATGGCACTTCAAAATTTAAAGAAAAAATAAGACTTTGATGATGTTAATAATTAATTGCCTGTAAATATTAATTGGTTTGCAGTTAATAACGTATTGTTAAACGCTGGAAAAATTAAGTGTATCAAATTCTCTCTTCCAAACATCAGGCAAGTTGAGACCTTATCATGTGATTCTGGCTTTACGTGAACAAAAAATATAAATCTCTATCTTGTAAAAGGCTCTCGTGATCTGATTTACCCATGCCCTTGGTCAACGCACTCTGTCGGCCCCGTCACCGGAACCGATCGGCTATGGAGGTGCCACAAAAACTGTCACGCACTGCCGCGTACAACTCTGGGTAGACGCTGGCTCAGCATGATGCAGTCGGCATGCCACTGACTTTGAACGTGCGAGGAAGATTTATTGTATTGGTACCTATGTTTTGCTGAAGAGAACGCCTTTCAACGTACCGGCAGGGAGGCTGCCCCTTATTTTCAAATAACCAACAAACCAACTGGAAATCAACCAACTATTTATTTCGTTGGTCGGTTAGCAAATAAACCTAACAACTATAGTAATAAATCAGTTATTGTATTGGCATCACAATTTTGCTGAAAACTAAAGTGCTGACTTACCAGATACACTACCCGACCCGAATGGCCGTGTCGGCAGTGACCCTGCCCCGAGTTCGAGTCCCGTGGGGGCAAATATTTGTCTAATGAGCACGGATGTTTCTACCCTAGTCATGGTTATTTATCTATCTAAGCACAATATTTATCTATATAAGTATGTGTATCGTTGTCTAGTACCCAAGATACAGGGAATCCTAGTTTGGGGCTAGATCAATGTGTGTAAATACTGTCCAAGGTTATTATTATTACCTACTACTATTATTCCTATTCGTATCAATAACCGAGGCATAACCATCCAATTCCAAAAATAATGGCCAAATACACAAACTCTTGAAGAGACAGAATAAGAGACTCTTCCATAAAAAGAGAAGGCGCCAGCGTGCCATTGCTTATCATTATCAGTCAAGCTTTGAGTTGGCCAGTAATCTGTTATGCATCCGTGCATTGACTTGTAGCTTTGGTCACCTGCCCTTTAGATGACTGCGAGTATGGCATGTTGTGTATGAGTAGCTGTAGTTCGCAATAAGTGCAGATGGCCGGCCGCATGGCAACTATATGGCATACCTGCGGACAGGTGGTACATATTGTACAGATGCAAGATCGACAAGGATTGTGTACGATAGATAGCTATTGTTGTACCGTATATTGATACATCTGTGGCATTGCAGTTCGGGGCTCTGCACTGCATCACATGTCTTGGATGTTTATATGTGGGTGACATTCCTGTTTCTGGTAACCACGATACAGAGTATACCAGTATGGTACCAGAAGCAATGTATATGCCTAACGGTGTTTAACCTCAAAACAAACGTCAAATCCTATACAATTTTGTTTTTAAACAAGTGTTGAACAGGGCATTGTTTTTTGTGGTAGTACCCTACATGTTTAATACCGCGTCTAATTACGAAAATATAGTTTGAAAAATACGTTCCACATTTCTGGACTGGATTATTACGCTCATCAACAAGGTATCTAGTCAAAATATGTATCGCAAGCAAAACAGCAGCAGCCCACAAAAGTGAAAGTCCAAAAAGGAATTAGCATAACAGCCAACGGAGAAAATTGCAAAACGCGGCCCACTCGCCAAATAGGAAATAAGCAAATCACAATCTTTCACAATGGCGGCGAACAAAAGGTTTGACGGCGCCAGGCCACATCAGTCAAATGGACATATTCGTATCGTGGTGTGATCTTCGCCTACGCCTTACAAGACTGCTGTAGACAACCAACTCGCAGAGAGTTGTTCACAACAACACCACAAAGACACCCATGTCCTCATGATGCTATTGTGCTTGACACTTCACAATTCTCTGTATAACGACAACGAATATAGTCACGCCTTTTCCCATAAGAGGTAGGAGAGGCACAGTTGTGCGGCCAGATATTCAACACAGCATTTTGTGACAGGGGCTAGCCTTTCTTTTCTTTTTTTTTATAATAATACTGCCTTGGACACTTTTTACACACATTGATCTAGTCCCAAACTAGGATTCCCTGTACCTTGGGTACTAGACAACTATACACATACTTATATAGATAAGTATTATACTTAGATAGATAAACAACCATGACTAGGGTACAAACATCCGTTCTCATCAAACAAATATTTGCCCCCACCGGGACTCGAACCCGGGATCCTTGGCTTCGCAAGCAGGGTCACTGCCGACTCGGTCATTCGGCTCGTCTTTCGTCGCAGCTATGTAGATGATAAGGTTTCCTCAGGATCTTTATTTCAATAGTGCCAATTAATTCTTGTTCAAACCAGCAGGCAGCTATCGTCAGGCAGGACCGTCCAACCAACCAAACAATATTTTGGCTGGTGTCCAATTGTATTGACATCGAGTTTTTCATCCCAATCAGGAAGTAACTTGGCAACGAGGATAATATTTTGCAGAATATTGAGGTTTAAGATGCTCCCACGTCAAAATTGCACATTTACGAAGGTTATCCCGATAGCTTGTTTTTCTAAATCTCAAACCGGAAACCGTAGTCTTGCTGTACTCTGTGCCAAACGTTTCATCTGTGTGGGACGGATGAAATTTCGAAAATCGATTTCATTCTCATTTGTTGCATCAAACAGTATGTGGGCGGTTTAGGGGGGCGGGATCCGAGTCTCCCAAAATGGTTGTTATGGCGGCGAAATGAGCAAATATTGTCATTTTGGCACAACACGATTGTTCTTTTAAATCGTTGTATTTGCAGGTCATTTCGGACCGGCGCTAATCTTCTTGCGACCAATCGGTTGTTTAGGCCGCAGTCCATTTAAGTCTCCTCCGGTCTTTGTCTATTATTCTTGGAATCATAAAAAACAAGCTTTATTTAAGCTGCAACCGATCGATGATTTAGCGTAAAGCGTAGTAGGATGGACGATTTGGAGTGCAGAATTCTTACTTTTATTCAATACAACATAGAATTTTTTGCACAATTTTTCCTGTCCTACCTAGGTTTGCTGGTAGAAATCTCTCTTAGAGATAAGCTCGCCTTTGCTCATAAAATGTTTTGTTACCTTACTATTGAGATTTCTATGAAAGAATATATAAAATATGAAAGAATATGAAATAAAGTGGAAAGAAAAGGCTTATGTTTAAACGATTACCAAAAACGCTTTATTTATTTTACTACTAATAAACTCGAAATGACTGCCAGAATAGGGAAATAATCACCAAATTGTGTTTGGATAAATTATCACCAAACTTCTTTTTATGTTTTGTGTACTTTAAGTTTATGTTTTAAGTATAATTAAGCATATTCGCTTCGCTCACCCCTTTATCCTTCACCTAAGTTACCGCAGTATTTTGCCCTGATATTTTCTGCAACTCTTGGTGATCATTTACCCATTTTGGGTAGGAAAACAATATTTTGGTGGCCATTTCGATTGTTATCGAAAGAAATAACCGAATACACGCGAAGCATACAGTTTCGTATACGTAGTCATTCTGATGATGACGTCTACCAGATAGATAGAATATGAGGAATACGTACGTAAAGCTGTGTTAGAGGCACTAATACAGCAGCAGGCAGCTGGACAACTTCTGGAGGTTGGCTCGACCATCACCCCCACGACACCACTGAGCCAGCGTGGTGGAGTATCCCTCAATCTATTCCGAATTCTCGTAATGGATTTTGCCCTCCCCTAGTGGACATTATATTAGTTTATCTACACAAGTATCATAAACCCACTTTACTGCGTCCAAAAACCGCACGTTACGATCAGCATAATGTTAAACTACTTTGTAAAAACTCATTTCTTATCTGAATATTGAACATTATGACGTGTAAATTTTCTACATATTATGACATTCAAATTTCGAACGCCGACGCGCGCCTGCGTGCCGCCCCTAATTTGTGAAGTTGGTACTACAGAACAAGCTAAACAACTCAATGCCACAATGCCGGTCAAACATGCGGTTCCTGAACACATCAAAGAGAGCTTATGATATGTGTGTAGATAAACTAGTGTATGTAACTGTACATACTTAGGCATTAAAACTCTCGAGTGATAAACCCACTCTCGAGTTTTAATGCCGTCCATTATGTATCAGTCACATAAACTACTATTATGTGACTGCTATATAATGGAGGGCATAAATACTCGAGAGTGGGTAATAATATTACTCGAGAGTTTTAATGCCTAATTATGTACATTCACATACACTAGTTTATCTACACACATATCATAAGCTCTCTTTCGACCGGCATTGTGGCATTGATCATTGCTCTGTAGTTGTTAAGCTTGTTCAGTAGTACCAACTTCACAGACAAACTAGGGGCAGGGGCACGCAGGTGGGTGTCGGTCGGCGTTCGAAATTTGAATGTCATAATTTGACAATTTTTGGTACATTATCGTCATAACATTATGTATTGATATTCAGATAATAAATTTTTACCAAGAAGTTTATCATTATGCCGGTCGTAACGTGTGGTTTTTGGACGCAGTAAAGAGAGTTTCTGATACGTGTGTAGATAAATACATTTATTATTAACCTGGTCACATCAACAGTTAACAACCCTGGTATATTACTAGCTCACATTTCCGGGCTCGCGTCTGACCACAAGCCGCGAACGTGATCCCAGCATCCGCATGTCCGCGTGTCACGGTCTGAGGGACCTCTGCATTTGTCTGACCTACAGCTTCTGCTGCAACTAGTGTTTGTGTTGTCTGTTTATCCTTATTGACAGGATCTACTGTCCGGATATCTTCCGCCATGTCAAACAACAATCATAGCGTCAAGATTTTTCGCATTTGGGACGGCAGAAGCACAGTTCTACAATTTTATAGTGCAATTCACACATGCAATGAAATAAAAAATAAACCACTCAAAAACAAATTCAAGTTTAAAAATACTGCTTATCGTCATTTCCGTGCGCTCGTTGAATTATTTTGCTTTGAGCGTAAAATAATTTTTATATGAAATTTCTTTACAGTTCTCTCCAGTTCTGCGGCCCGAAACGTGATAGTTATAAGCCTGTTATAATATTATTACGCACGTAATGACGAAATTCCATTGCATGTTTGAGAAAATTTATTGTGTAATGTATAATGTACTACTGTACTGTAATAATTGATGTATAATGTACTATTAAATAACAGCATCTGTTCATTGCAAAATATCAAGGCTTTCAGATGAAACAGCAGAGCAGATTGTAATGGTATCATAGATTCATTAGACTGGAAGGACGCACTCCCGCAGTGATATCAATATTAATTCCCAACACACAGACTAGCAACGGAGACCTGTCCAGCCAACTGTCCAACAAAATGGGGAACTGTCCAGTTCATTTGAAAACTTTCCATAAATTTGGTTGGAACGTGACCGTTATCGATACGTAATACCCTCTAATTATTTTTATCTTCACACGTATCATAAACCCTCTTTACTGCGTTCAAAAACCGCACGTTACGATCAGCATTATGTTAAACTACTTGGTAAAAACTCGTTTCGTATCTGGAAAACTACACAGAATGGTCATTATGTGTAGTTTTTCTACACATAATGACATTCAAATTTCGAACGGCGACGCCCACCCGCGTGCCGTCCCTAGTTTGTCGGTGAAGTTGGTACTGACATTCAAATTTCGAACGCCGACGCCCGCCTGCGTGAAGTTGGTACTAAAGAACAAGCTAAACAATTGCAGAACCACAATGCCGGTCAAACATGCGGTTCCTGAACACATCAAAGAGAGCTTATGATATGTGTGTAGATAAACTAGTGTATGTAACTGTACATAATTAGGCATTAAAACTCTCGAGTGATATTATTATGAAACTCGCCCTCTCGAGTTTTAATGCCCTCTATTATGCAGCAGTCACATAAACTACTATTAGTATCAAAATTGTAACTTTCTATGTCATCATTATCTACTTGTGCCGAAAGGGCTCTGAGTTTGTTAAAATAGTGGAATTTACTATGTTTACCCGACTGCAGCTAAGCCGGAAAGAGGAGGGTTATCTGTTTAACTTGCATGTATATGTCTGTTCCTGTGTCAAGTGCTTCAAGATTTAAACCATCTTAAACATAAAATAAGAATAGTACATTTCGTATGAGTTCGCAGTGGCTTACATTTACGAACCGAGAAATTTACGGCACGAGCCGAAGGCGAGGGTCAGCGAGGTTCGTAAAGAAGCCTTTTTGAACGAGTTACGAACACAATTTTTCCGCCTGAGAACCCAAAATCAAGCGACGAAGGTGCTATTTAGAGGTTAGAAGGCGGAATAAAGCTTTTTTCAAGACTCACGAGTTAGGTTCCAAAATGAAGGGCTTAAAAGGCGAGCACGGAAATATTTACTTCTTGCACAAACTATGTTTTTTTTTTCAACCTTAGTTTTAAACTAATTTTGTACTAAAAAGCAGGAAATAAATGAAGTAAAATAAAAATTCCAAAAACCCTAACTGCATTAAACTAAAAAGCACAAAACAAGCAGAAAACTACCGTGATTATTGAGATTCAATAACATTATTAGAGTACAATGTTAAATTAAATTAATTTAAATGCCGGGTCGTTACAGTCGTTACTGTCGGGTCCAGTTACATCTAATACAGTTGCATCTGCTTGCATTCAAATTTAATACACCATGTACGCTTAGTAATACAGCACAAAATCTATGAAATTGTTTGCGGGCTCCCGGCACTCTCACTGGCGAGCGAGACGCCACCTACTCCGGTCGTGAGCCTTCCTCATCCACTGCCCACCAGCTACGGCTATGATCTCATCCGTGATGGCATCTGGCTGGTGGTCTGCCCACTGGTCTAGCGTCTTGTGTGTATAATAATAATAAATATTAGGTCCTTACATATGAAATTGGCGTTTTGTATGGAGAAATTGAAGTTAACTCAATTTTCAGTACAAACATTTTTGTATTTTTTTTTGGAATGACAGATCCTAATTTTATAAACGTTGTGTGTATGAATGCGACAACATTTAGCTAACAGAAAATTTTATATAATTTTTGAAAAGTGTCAGATGTAAAAAAATATTACGAATATTATCATGAAAATGGATGACATTTAGGAGGCACTGATTTTGAAGATATCATTTTAGTTATCAAACTGAAAATTAAAAGAAAATTTAATATGTAGATGTAAAATATTGAAATTAATTTTAAAACATTAAAAAAAACTGGAAATAGCTATATTGAATTACTCGAATTAACTCTTAATGAACTCTTGAATCTGTAAGGAAAATTCGCCAATTTCATAGGTAAGCACCCAATATAAGGGGACAATCTTACACAAATCGAACTAGGCCCATACCACAGAATACTTAATAGTACTACGTACAGAAAGATCACTCCGCAAAGACACTTAAATAAATAGCTACTCTCGCTGCGCGGTAATAAAGGGCAATCTAGCTTGCACCTGCGCTACGTACAACAATCGCTAAGCACCTACATAATCGATTACCCGCCCGTGCAGGCTAGATTGCGCCGCGTCACTTCGCCTGAGAGCTTCTTTTACTCTGACATCTCGCGATGTGACTGGGAGCCAAGCGAGCGGAAACCTAAGTGAAATCCCGAACTCCGGGTCGGCCGGCCAAACGTACCTAAACCGCTGAGTGAGAACGCTGCCCATACTAAGCTCAACAAGGCTTGTGTTATGGGTAACTAGGCGACGATATATTTGATAGAGATAAATACTTGTATGTATGTGTGTATTGCAAGCATCTGATTACAGGGCCTCTTCAATCAGATTGCTCAAGGTCAACTAGTACTGATTGTTGGGACATATTGAGACGAGCAAAGGTCAATCAGGCTAAGAAAGTTGTTATGATGCGAGTCGTTTGTATTGGCTTTAATTTGCGGACATACTTTGGGCCATTCCGGGCCACGTTGTCTTTTAGGGAATTAGTGATACACAGAAGATAAATTCCACAAAAAAATGCGAACTTCCGCACAATGGCATTCGCTTTATTAAACTTTCGTAGGTAGTTTGTAGTATTCGTAGACAGATGATGCTACCAACCGGCTCGAAGGACCAAATTGTGCTGCACAAGATTGAAGACTGAATATAATTTTATTTAAAAAGTCCCACGGAATTCCACAATGACTTTAGTTAATGTTTACATCCATCTTAGCACCAATCAGGCAAAGCGTGGGTAACCGTATATGCTGCTTTCATAACATAGTAAGTGAGTGATATCGAGAGGTAAAATGTCAAGCTGTGACGTTGGCAAGGCCGCCGATTTAAATACTGTACCTATACTTAGATTATCGGTATATGGCGAAGGCTAGGGCTGCGAAAGAAGACAGACCTACACAGGTTAATTTTTGGACCCCTAGCCAAAAGTAAATAGAATAGAACATTTCCTTTTTTAAATCCGCATTTTATCGCAATTTGGAAATCCTAAATTTCTAGGCGCGTTCGGTCACTCGGTGAAAAAGCGAGTAGTGAGCACAATTTTAATTTGTGTTAGGGCTAGTTGGCGAAAAAATGTAAATAAAACCGGTCAAGTGCGAGTCTAACTAGCGCACGAAGGGCTCCGTATCACCGTACAATGGTAGCGATGGTGTGGGGTGAATAGTTTGGATTTTACATAGCAAAATAGTTGTTTACAAAGTCATTGGTGCGGCTACTTTCCCACTCCATGTACGTAACCAGGTGCATTCATAAATATTTATTTTAATCTGTTTTTTAGTTTTGTTTTTAGATTGGTTTGTTGTTTGTAGATTTGTTGTTATAGCGGCAACAGAAATACATCATCTGTGAAAATTTCATCTGTCTAGCTATCACTGTTCCTGAGATGGTGACAGACGGACAGACAGACAGACAGACAGACAGACGGGCAGCGGAGTCTTAGTAATATAATAAAACATAAAACCCTGTAGGCATTTTACTGCTCAAGGCGGCTACAGCAAGATTGATACTTCTACTTATACCATAAAAACGAAAATGAGAAGAATCTTAAGGCGAAAAGGTACCTAGTACTAAGTTCTACAAAACTATTTGGACTTTTTAGCTCAAGCACGTATTCCAGCGTCTAATTCTTCCCCAGATTTCGAATTCAATTGGCGGCTCATGTATTGGAACTTGGAACAAACAGTACACGCTTTTTAAGCCTTGTAACTCAGCAAAAGAGTTCAACATAAGATCAGCTTACTTTTTGCTGTGGTTATGTTCATAATCGTCTTATCTATAAGGTAAATGTAGAGTAGGAGAGATAATACATATTAGGTTCCCATAGTTAGCACAAGCTATTGTGGGCCTAATTGCTACGATCAGAATCTTTTGTAAACTTCTAGGGTTCCATTCATACAAACAGAGTTCTTCTACTGAACGGATTTGGGTGCAGTTTTTACGATAGAGCTCCGTGGTCTAATGGGTTTGACGCTTGCTTCTCACACAGGAGACGAAGGTTTCTAATCCCGACCAATGAGATAATTGATGATCGGAGACGTCCAGTGTTTCGGATGACACGTTAAGCTGTAGGTCCCGGCTACTATCGCTACGTGGTGTGCTCGTAAAACCCCTCCATCAACCCGCACTGAGCCAGCGTGGTGGAGTATGGCTTAATCTTACTCGTACCCGGGTAAATGCCTGTGCCCCTCGGTGGGCACATTGATAGGCTACATTTATTTATTACAATAAGTAAATCAAGCGATAATAATAATTTAATAAAGTTTTTAAGTTCTTATTACTCTCAAAAATAAGCTGACTTTGGAGTTGGATACAGAATTTTAATCAGTATGAATATGCATTTATCTAAGTAAAGAATAAAGACAAACATATTATTGATGAATCCAAGGATTGAAGTAATAACTTCTCAGCCAAAACTTTGCAAAAGTCCATATTTCCGAGGAAACCCAAAACGACGCGAGTAGATCCGCACTTGACCGTAATTTTTTATCGAGAAGAAACGATCTTGATACGGTACTAGTGGCTGTTGTGAGATAAACATGTGTTTAGGTTAATCGTGGCCCATAGGTTATAGACCCTGTGGTATTTGTGGGAAACAAGTTGTCTAGACGTTAGGTTGTCAGGAAAAATAGCTAGCCAAGATTTGAACCAGCTACCTCTAGCTTAGAGGTTAGCTCTAGAGCACTCCACAACAGAGCTACCGAGGAACTGTGGCTCAAGCAGGAATCACGCTGCGAATGCTAATAGTATATTTATTCTGCAGAAACGGGCTGTTCGTGCAATTTATAGATTAGGGCCTAGAGTGTCACTGAGGGAAAAGTTTAAAGAAATCAATATTCTGACATTTGTGTCTCAATATATCTATGACAATCTTGTGTATGTAAAAAGAAATATAACTAATTTTCAGAAGTACAGTGATATACACAATTTTAATACTAGAAATAAAGACAAGTTGGTTGCTTATGTAAGCCGACTACATAAAATTAGTAATTCTTTTAAAGGCAATTGTATACGCTATTACAATAAGGTCCCTACTGATATTAAAAACTTACCTTTAGACAAGTTTAAAATAATAATAAAACAGAAATTGTATAAAAAAGGTTACTATGGGATATCTGATTACTTAGAGGACAGATGTCCATGGGAATAGATTGTTTGAGTAACAGGCTGTTTCGATATATAATTAGCATTCATTTTGTAATTTGACAATATTTTATTTAAAAAAGGAAACGCAAAAGATGCGACGACTGTGGAGTTTCTTCGGTGAGCTCTTCTCCACAGATTCCGCCATTGTGTTAGTGAACTCACCCAAAAAAATGTAATGACGGATCTAAGTGATGTAACAACATCCTATGGAAGTAAATGATTTTTGATTTGATTTGATTTTTGAATAATTACCAGAATAAAAAAGTGTTCGAGTTTAGTAAAATTAAAATTATGTCATTGTACATAAGAGTCACTGACAGATCGTTTCGTATACTTTTCCGACGCGTAATCTACTAAACAGTATTCTCGGATCAACTTTGAGAGCTCCATTCAATAGGAAAATTGCAATGGAATTTTCACATATATCTTGTCGAATGTTTGTGGCATCTGTGGTGCAACGGTTGTGGCTCTGCCTACCATGCGAGTGGCCCCGGGTTCGATCCCCGGCTGGGGGTAGAGAAAAAACCCAGGTCTTGGATATTTATATGTGTGTAACGTCGCTGTTTCTGGTTCCCCCGACACAGGGTATCCTAGTGTGGGGCCAGAAGCAGCTTGTATGTAAATGTTTTTGTTTATGAATAGATTACGAGCATTAAAATTAAATTTAATATCCTAAATCGCGGGTTCTGACTGACAGTGGCAGTTTGGCGCGAAAACTGACAGTAAGCACGGAATTCTTACTGACTGTGTCTTGCTGTCACTAGACGCTGATGGATGTTTCAAAAAACGTTTCGTGTCATGCTACTTTAAAATCGTAATTTTGGTTGAAAATCAATACTAATATAATAAAAACGTGGACAAGAGGTGTTGTTATGTTTTTAGATCTCAAAATATTATTTAATGTAAAAGTTATCTTGACTGAAGCTTCTCGATTAGGGGTCGTCGGGTCTAAGGGCCTTGACAAACTGAGAGCAAGTCTAAAACCTATGAAATTGTCAAAGTTGACTCAATATTAGTTTCTTAGATCTTAAAATATTATTAAATGTAAAAAATATCTTGACTGAAGCTTCTCTATTATGGGTCGTCGGGTCTAAGGACTTTGACCAACAGCGTGCGAGTCAAAAAATCTATGAAATGTCAAAGTTGACTCAACATTAGTTATATATATCTCTCGAACCTAATCATCTTATCGGTTAAAAAGGCAAGTTTTCTAGAGCAGAACTACTCCAGGAGTCCAACAGCCAAATACGTATCTCAAACTCTTTTTCCCAGAAGAGGAGCAGGCAGAGACTAAGGCTGATTTAAAGCATAGCGACACCGTCACGCCATCTCCCATACGAGGTGGCAGAGGCATCGTTTTGTCCACGTTATACCTCTTGTTATAGTGCATTCGCTTAGATACGGTCGCGCCCCGCCTCGGCACGTGCCGCCTTTTGTCAAAGGATTTTTTTTTCGTATAAGTACCACTAGCTAGAAAGCGGAATAACACTTTACTCGAGTAAACTTTATATGAAAAATTGTATGGATTTGTCAAAGTTTACTCGAGTTGAGAGTACACTGAGGATGATAACCACATTTGCGTGCGGGTGTACGGCACTATCTAAGCGAATGGACTTTATTTGACCACTATACGTGTTAGGTATTATTGATGCGTGTGAGTGCTTAGGGTACACGCAGCTTATCACGTGGCGCCGAACAACAGGCGACCTATAATTTTAATTTAATTATACTTAATGGAGGCAAACAGATAGCTCTGTGTGCATTTACGATTCCCTTATGTACTCAGGTTTACATAATAGAGATAGGAAAATAACTATGTTTTGTTGATACATTTACTGCAAATAACTCCACATAGTTGGCTGCAGCTTATCACACAAGTGATATCTTGGGGAAACATTTACCTTTACTGCGTTATTCGGGAAAATAATTGGATCCGTAGCCGTAGTTATTAAGCAACTCTGGCATATAGGCATTTCGATTACAATCGACTAAAATCGACCAGTGAGAACACGATTATGTAAACATGACGGGAAGGTGTTTAAAATTCGAATGAAGATTTAAACCAAACAAGGGCCTTACCACAAAAAATAAACTACTGTTCAACACTTGTTTAAAGACAAAAGTGTATGGGATTTGACGTTTGTTTTGAGGTTAAGCGCTGTTTTTTTGTGGTAACACGGTAAGGGACTTACCACAAAAGTTAAACTCCTGTTCAACACTTGTTTAAAGACAGAAGAAGAAGAAATATCAGAAAATTCAGGCGATGAAGGATATACAGGGTGACATTTAATTAGCTGACCATATTTTGGAGAATGACAGTACCCATCAATATGAACAACTTTCCCCAAGAAACATGTGGTCGCAAATGAAAAAAAATCTCGTGCTTTAGAACATTCACCCCATCGTCTGATTACAAGTTACTATGGGAGACTCATTATTTTTTTCGTCGTGTCGGGCATAGATTGTCGTAAATACAGCTTATTACCTTAGTGGCTCATGATTACATTACGAATATTACTATTCAATCCATGCCATAAGAAAGACATTATTTAAATGTAATTTCCTCCTCCTGTTATTGAATAACGTACTCAGGTATTCTATCACGCAATATGCAAGCTGATAATTAATTCGACGGCCTCTGTGGCGCAGCGGTTGTGGCTCTGCCTACCATGCGAGAGGTCCCGGGTTCGATCCCCGGCTGGGGGTAAAGAAAAAAAAAAAAAAAAAAACAATCCCCAGGTCTTGGATGTTTATATGTGTGTGACGTCGCTGTTTCTGGTTACCACGACACAGGGTATCCTAGTGTGGGGCCAGAAGCAATGTATGTGACTGTAAAAAAAAAAAAAAAAATTAGTGTTTTGTAATGTTGGGTATCTTTCCTATTGTCTATATAATGTATACCTGCCCATGTATTTTGTACTTCTCCCACAGAGCGGTCCAATTTAGAGAAGTGGCAAAAAATGACGATTGCTAAGTATATGTAAATATCTACAGTAATAAAGACATTTGGAATTTTGGACTTACTCAAATCCAAATCGTAGAAAATTGACAGATTACATTTAAACATAAACATTATCATACAGACATTGCTTCTGGCCCCACACTAGGATACCCTGTGTCGCAGGAACCAGAAACAGCGACGTCACACACATATAAACATCCAAGACCTGGGGTTATTTTTTTTACTCCCAGCCGGGGTTCGAACCAGGCAGAGCCACAACCGCTGCGCCCCAGAGGTCGCCAATTCGATTTCAGATTCGCGAGTCAGAAAAACCGGTCAAGCGCTGGTCGGACTGGCGCACGAAGGGTTACGTACCATCGAACAAGAAAACCGCTACAAGTGAAAAAACAAAAAGAGAATAATTTTATATCCGATCGTGGATTCGAACCCACAACCGTAAGATTGGAAACCGATATCAAACCAATTGCCACCAACCAACCAAACCAATGTGTTGAGCCGCGAAATCTACCATCATATTTGAATCATGATATGATGTGTTATACCGTGGGGGGTGTTAAAACAAGTATCTTGTTTTGGGACCCCTTTAATTTAACAAATTTCGTGTATTATATATGTCGCAGTTGGTTGGTTAAATCAGACACTTAACTAACTCTCTAGACCTTTAATTAAATACCGACGTTTAACAAGTCAAGCATTTTGATTTGAATAAAGCAAAGCCAGCGTGTTGGACAAACAAGATGGCGTCACGACAACAGCTGATTTGCACAGCTTATATCAGGGCAAAACATTGCGGTAGCTGAGGCGAAGGGTAAAGCGAAGCCCCTTTTATCCTTCGTGTAAGGTTGAACATGTAAGAACAACAAAAATACTTAAAATATAAACTTAAGTACACATAAAAAATATTTATATTGTATATTTCTTGTTGCATAGGAACGTTTAGACAACTCGTTAAACGTTTCGTTCACTTACTTGTCTGACGGAATTTTAGTGAATTGGTTAAACGTCGGCATTTAATTAATTAAACCGTTAACGGTCTAGAGAGTTAGTTAAGTGTCTGATTTAACCAACTAACTGCGACATACACATTCTGTGAAAATGTCAACTCTCTACCTATTGCGGTTCATGAGATACAGCCCGATGACGGACGGACGGACGGACGGTCGGACGGACAGCGAAGATTAGTAATATGGTCCCTTTTGGCACCCTTCGGGTATGGAACCATTAAATGGAATCGATGAAAAATTCGGCTTGAACATACGCTTCATACAAAAAAGACGTTCTTTATAGTCCTACAAATCATTCCTAACACTAAAGTATATCAAACAACAAACTGCGTCGAATTTTGCTGTGGTTTAGAGTATCTACGGTTATTCACCCGTACACAGAATCCATAAAACAAAATTTTAATGAATTGGCGTAAAAATAGAAACAAAGCCGTCACCAACAGCTAGTAAACATTACATACATTTAAAACCCATTTAAAAACCGTCACAGGACATGAAAATTTTATCAATCAATATAATTCAATGTACCTACTTTACTGCACGGTATCCAACTGATATTATAAATTTGAAGTAGCGATGTTTGGATGTTTGTGTGTTTGAACCTTAATTACGCTAAAACGGCTGAACGGATTTGAATGAAAGGAGATGTGTACTTTTTCCAAGAGAGTTGGTACTTTATTCGAAATAGTCATGAACCAAGTTAAAACCGTATTTATATGAAAGAATATAATTTAAAGGTTCTAAATACATATCGTGATAATTTTTTAAAACCGCCGTTTTTTTATTACTGTGATTTTAAAATAATAATTATTTTAAATAAAACTGCCACCCAGAACAATAATTTATTATGGCAACACTGTTCTGTCACGTCAATGTCAACAACCCCCTGTTCCGAGTCACGCCACAATCATCTACGAAGCCGTTCCGATTTAGCTTTGGCGATACAAAACGATGGCATCGTAGACGCTGTAATCGATTATGGTGTGATTCGGAACATGGGGAAAGTGTCAAAAATGACAACTGATTGAATGACAGTTTTTTTGTTGCTGCAAAGTTAAGCAAAGGATGCAGGTTATAAATCCTACCCATACAAATCATTTTTTCAAAATTAATAAAGAATGGCGGTTTTAATAAAATAAATAATTGCGTAGGCTTTATTTATACTCGTTTCCCTACCAGAAAAACCGCATATGATTATGGTTCAAAAATCAGTACCGAAAAAATACATCTCCTTTAGCACAGAGATAGTTTATGAGCTGAATTATCATTTGGGATACTTTTTATCCGACTGCACCAGAGGAGGGTAACGTTATCTCAGTAAATTATACCTCCTAGGAAAACGCAGATAAAGTAGCGGACATCAGTTAGTAAAATTCATAAATTGAAAGTTATGAAACACCAGTAAGATGTAATACCTGCAGCTTGGTCTAAGTGAGGCTACACACGCAGCACTGGACCACGTCAGAACAACACGGAGATCCCTGGTCAAGCCACGTACCAACAACCGTGGCAGTCACGATCCTCAGGCATGAGGAAACGACGAGAAATATAGATAAGAGGGAGAAGGCCGAACTAGTGGCTGTGAGCTCGCAAGCGACACAGGAAATTTGTTTTTTTAGGGTGCCAAACGGGACCATATTACTAAGACTCTGCTGTCCGTCCGTCCGTCTATCACCAGGCTGTATCTCATGAACCGTGATAGTTAGAGTTGAAATTTTCGCAGATGATGTATTTCTGTTGCCGCTATAATAAGAAATACTAAAAAATATAATAAAATAAATATTTAAGGGGGATCCCATACAACAATTCTTTTAAATACCACATACAAACTTATGCATGCATCTGTTTAAGTACATAAGAGTGTGAAAGTAGGCGCAACAATAACTTTGTAAACAACATTTTGCTAAGTAAAATCCAAACTATTCACTCCACACCATCCCTGCCATTGTACGGTGGTAATAACTTTGTAAACAACATTTTGCTAAGTAAAATCCAAACTATTCACTCCACACCATCCCTGCCATTGTACGGTGGTACGGAACCCTTCGTGCGCGAGTTCGACTCGCACTTGACCGTTTTTGACTTCGTTATTTTTCAACCCCACACCTCCGGCCCCTTGAAGTTTATCGGGTGAACAAGTGGAATCATTATAAAACTTATGAATGCACCTGGTTACGTATATGGAGTAGGGAAGTAGCCGCACCAATAACTTTGTAAACTACAATTGTGATATAAACCGATTGATTTTCACTAAAATTATACAGCCTATCTCACTCTCACGGTCTCCACGAATCCAATGTATCGTTTTTTTTTCACTTACTACCCCAAATCTCCGCCATTTTTTCCAAAAACTAAATCGACAAAAAAAAATATTTAATCATCTAAACTGCTCACAAATTCTCACGAGAATCGGTTTAGCAAAATGCGACCCGTAGAAGAACAGCCGGAAATCCGGAAACACGAAAGCACAGCGTTTATAACCAAGCCGAAACCGAGACGCTTCGCTCGCTCGGTCAAGAAGTAATTTTAATTGCGACTTGCTTTTGCTTGTGACCAACGGGACCCTATTACTAAGCCTCCGCCGCTGTCTGTCCGTCTGTCCGCAGGCGGGATCTAACCGTATCGCATTAAGGTGATACGAAAAAAAAAGGGGTCTTTTTCTTATCCATTTACTCCACCATGAAGTCATCTACAGATTTGATTTTTGGGTTAACGTTTATTGAGTATTTGATTAAGATTTTCACTAAAGGAAAACGCGATTGGACGAAATTTTCTCGATAGAATTTAATTACGAAAACACAACTAAATTGTTTTATTTTGTCCTGTAATTCTGAAATCCTAACTAATTTAATTGTGGAACTGCGTTCAAAATGTAGATATTATGTATTCGCAAAATTTCCTTAAAAAACTTTTTAACAAAATAGCGTAGTTTAGTTTTAAACACTTTTTCTGTGGTTTAGCGCTACGTTTTTTCCTTCTTCCCCGATTCCGTCCCTCTCACACTGCGGGTCTTTCCGCCTGGAGTAACCTTAGGGGACCTGTGCATGGACGAGGTAGCGCCGATTTGGAATTTTCAGAGAATGCCGTTATGTTAACAAATAATGAACAGCCGCTTTTCATAATTCAATGGGGTTGTTGCTGTTTGCGATTATTCATGTACAATGGCACGGAACCCTTTGCATGCCAGTCCAACTCGCACTTGACCGGTTTTATTATTTAATCCTCTAGCAGAAGTTTATGAAACACTTCACTGTGTTTGAAAATAATATAACAATCGCATGGACGAACTTCTCCACAGCTAAAGTAATACTTATAATGGCAACAGCTGTTGCCTCAGTTGAGAATCTCGTCAGGGAACTGTCTGAGTGTCACTTAAACTTACATTAGCAGATTACGATAGCACTCTTCCAAATCAGTCGGAATGGAATTATAAGAGAACAATTTAAATGACCACCAAAATATTGTTTTCCTACCCAAAATGGGTAAATGATCACCAAAAGTTGCAGAAAATATCAGGGCTAAATACTGCGGTAGTTGGTGAATGGTAAAGGGGGTGAGGGAAGCGAAGCCCCCTTTATTCTTCGTATTAGGTTGAACATGTAAGAACAACAAAAAATACTTAAAACATAAACATAAGTGTACAAAACATAAAAATAAGTTTGGTGATCATTTATCCAAACACAATTTGGTGGTCGTTTACTTATTCTGGCGGTCGTTTCTAATTTATGGGTAGTGAAATAGCTGCGTTTTTGGTGGTCGTTTAAACAAATAACAATAATTGAAACTATCTTGAGGGGATTATTGTGGGACAAAAGACCTGGAGCCAAAAATGACCCTTACTAATAAAGGCCCAGGTTCATTCACAATGCCTTGTAACAATGACTCGTTTCTCACAACTGCTTTACAATTGGGTCCAAAATACCGTTATGATTTCGGTGTTACTTAATTATATGGCTTTTACTTGGAACACTGTTGGTGCACTTTTGGATTTAGTTATTTTTTTAGGGAAATATTAAACTGCACATCAAAAATACTGATTTGCACAGCAAATATACTGATTTTCACAACAAATATCAGGGCAAAATACTGCGGTAGCTTAGGTGAAGGGTAAAGAGGGTGAGCGAAGCGAAGCCCCCTTTATCCTTCGTGTAAGGTTGGACATGTAAGAAGAACAAAAAATACTTAAAATATAAACTTAAGTACAAAAAACATACAAAAGAAGTTTGTTGATCAATAGTGATCATTTATCATTTGGTATTGGTATTGGTATCTAAACACAATTTGGTGATCATTTACTAATTCTGGCAGTCATTTCGTAATTATAGGTAGTAAATTTTGGAATTTTTTGGTAATCGTTTAAACACAAGCCAAAATAAATTGGTATAACAATTTTGGGACCTATTTCTAGATTTTGTGTTATCAGAAACGCGATTGGAGGAATATCGCCCGATACAAATAATATTGACATAAGGACTATAAACACTTTTTTTATTTCTCGACAAATTGTATTAACACACAGATTTCAAAAAAATTATATAATAACTTAATTACCTGTTATGGTCATTTTCATAGCTGCTTTAGTTAATTTTGTATTCTTTTTGTAATTATTCCCCGATTCCGTCCCTCTCAGGCGTCTTTCCGCCTGGAGTTTTAAGGGGACCTTTGCAAAGACGAGGTATACCCTTAACTTAGGATAGGCAACTTAACTGGTAGATGCACAGTTAAGACCCCAGTACTTAGAAAATAATAAAGTACCTACTTGGCAAAATTAACTTGTACGTATTATCACTTTAGTGTGTTGCGATGTGTGTCAAAATGTGTCTTCAATACCACAATGTCGGTGAATGTAATGTAATTAGATAGGTAAACTTAATTTTATTTCAATCGTCATCGCTTCTTTTTATTCCCTTATCACCACGTCCTACACACGAGTGTGGCAAAACACCCATCAATAAAACACAAAACAATGAACAATTCCTTTCCAATCGGTACAAATAAGGCACAATACACTGCTCACATACGCCAACAGTAGATATTATATCACAATAGGCCTTTGGCACTAAACCGTGTTTTACTATCACTGACAGCCGTAATATTCCAACCATAAAAAAAACAATGATGTATAAGATCAAGTTGCGCGGGGCTGCGCGCGCGGCGAACTCGATACTGAAGCCAGAGCGGGAAAAGTTGTAAACATCCCGAGTGAGAGCGACAGGTGTATGGAGGGAGAAAGAGATGAACATAGGTTTGTTACGGACATCTGTTTTCTTTGTTGGGGAGCTTGGGCAAAGATGAACGAGTTTTATGCGGTGTCTACGATTAACTTTCCTCTCAGAGACGATTCAAGATTGATGTTGGCATGATGATTGCAGCCGATTTGTCCTGCGCACACTAAAATCACTGAGAACATATCTGGTATTTGATATTTTCGTGGCCTCACTCTTTTTGGTTCCCACCCATTACACAAACGATGTCGCATCATATCATAGGGTTTCCTAAAGGTAATTTATTTAAATATAAAAAATAAGGAGGTACCAAGTTTGGTACCTCCTTATTTTTTATATTTCTACTCTCTGGATCCCATCAGCGAAAAGCTGACGTGGTCGACCCAGGAAGCGCTGGAGTGACGAATTGAGTTACCACAACAACAACTGGTGGGAGGTAGCCCAGGGGCCTGAAGAGTGGAGGAGGGGAATATAATAATAATATAATATAAAACTAGCTCTAAATGAAACTGTAGACTCGTCCAAGTTCTTCACTTACTCAAATGAGATTAACCCTTAAGCAAGCCCGCGGACGTATGCTTGCCACATAATTTTCAACCTTATGGCTTGGATAATAATATAATATACCCTTTGAAAGGGTTAAACGAATCAACTGTGCTGTGACACAAATAATGGCATGGCATACATGGCCACTTCTGTACACAGCAACCGCTCCATGACCGGGTTTACACTGAGCTGAGCGACAATATCATGTTTCAGTTTTATTAAGATAAATCATACGTGTATGAGATTTCCACGGTGTCCACTTCCTTTATATCAATGCTGAGAATTGGCGCCGTCGGCAACAACCACGTAATGTTACTCACGGATATATTCCCACTAAGCGAAGCTCACACAAGCATCCCGCAGCCATATATTCCCATACGAGGTGGAAGAAGCACTGGAGACCGATGCTCTTATGAATAACGAACAGCGATAGTGAATCGGTGGCTCCGACGAAGGGCGCAAAATTCTGTTTTGGCAGTCAGTCTCCAAATTTGGACGCCGCGCGCCCGACGAGCCAATACGATATATCGTTACTCGTGTTTCATAAGAGAATCTGGCCACTGCTTTGCGCCGACCATGTTTAGCCAGTGATTAAAAATGGGAAATATCAAACTGCACATAAAAAATACTGATTTGCACAGCAAATATCAGGGCAAAATGCTGCGGCAGCTTTGGTGAAGGGTAAAGGGGGTGAGCGAAGCAAAGCCCCCTTTATCCTTCGTGTTAGGTTGAACATGTAAGAACAATAAAAAATACTTAAAACATAAACTTAAGTACAAAAAACATATTATATAACATATAAGTACACATCATAGTAGTTTATGTGATTGCTGCATAATGGAGGGCATTAAAACTCGATAATATTATCACTCTCGAGTTTTAATGCCTAATTATGTACAGTTACATACACTAGTTTATCTACACACATATCATAAGCTCTCTTTGATGTGTTCAGGAACCGCATGTTTGACCGGCATTGTGGTTCTGCAATTGTTTAGCTTGTTCTTTAGTACCAACTTCACGCAGGCGGGCGTCGGCGTTCGAAATTTGAATGTCAGTACCAACTTCACAAAAAAACTAGGGACGGCACGCGGGTGGGCGTCGGCGTTCTAAATTTGAATGTCATTATATGTAGAAAAACTACACATAATGACCATAATGTGTAGTTTTCCAGATACGAAACGATTTTTTACCAAGTAGTTTAACATAATGCTGATCCTAACGTGCGGTTTTTGAACGCAGTAAAGAGGGTTTATGATACGTGTGTAGATAAAATATTTAAAACATAGTGTTTTTTTTATCCTTTTTTGCTGTGCAAATCAGTATTTTTGTGCGATTAAATAGAGCCCATGGTCGAATATGCTCAAATTTAGCCCAGTTTATAATACAAGAATTTTAACAAAAAAGTGGCAAAATTAATGCAGTTGTTTTATCTATCGGGCTAGGAAGGTTATAGTCCGAAATAAAAAAATGTGTTCGACACGCCTCCACGGCTCCGAAAGGGTCCCGAAGCGCGGTGTTTTACAGTTTTAAAGAAAACCGTACACGATACATGAAAAGTGTTTGAGAACGAAATGATCCTTGATAAATTTACTATAAACCTATTATACACAACAGAGCGATATCACTTATAGTTTCCGCGCAACGCAACGACATATTAACATTTTAAAATATTTATCGATTTTCTTTGCTGATAGTTTAGTTTTCTCAAAAAATTGCTACAATATCGCCCAAATATGTTTGATTACAATAGATGAATAATATAATTTTAATTTTTACTTCTTTCATTTCACATTGCTATGCTCTTTTGAAATTTTAACAGCGACATATAATTTTTAACTTTGCTCTATTACTTACATATACATAAAATGACTGCAATAATTTTGCCAATTTTCCATACACTTCTTGTATTATTTATTATCTGTTATTTCTAGAATCAGTGGCTCCTTGACTTTGAAAGTCCGTCAAACTTTAATTTCTCGGTTCTGAATACGCTCTTGATTCACTTATTGACCCAGCGAGCGAAGCGTCCAGTTTCGCGATTGGCAAAAAATGCTTTTGTCCGTCTGTCTGTTCTCGCCTTCAGGTCGTATTTCCAACGGATTTTGACGAAAATCGGCATACAAGTTCCTTGAAAAAAAAAAAGCTCCGTGGTCTAATGGGTTTCACGCTTGCTTCTTACACAGGAGATGCAGGGTCGATTCCTGACCATGATCAATTATATAAATAATTTATCTTAAGTTCGACATCGTTCTAACGGTGATGAAAACATCGTGAGGAAACCTTCCAATAAACCATAGCTATGTCACGCAAAATGGAGTATTGAATAACTGGCTCAAATTGGGCATAATTGTGCCTCTGCCACCCCGTACGGGAAAAGCCGTGACGCTATGTTATGGTAAGTGCTTTGATTTAATTTAAAAAATAAGTCGATCGCAATTTTTTATTGGGGGGAAAATAGGAGGAAAACGGGAAAGTTTGCTGTAGCGTTATTTACCGACGGCATATTATATCATATTTAAGAGGCACACTAAGGACCTCATTCTACACGAGATACTGTGAAAAAAAATCCAAAAGGGGAAAGTTTGCTGCAGATGGACGGATTTAAATTTTTGAAATTGAATCAAGGTCTACTGTTCTCACAGAACCACTAGTAATTTATAACGTGCACAAGACAGGATGCGATGAGATTGACTCTAGTATAGTGTTATCGCTAGGTAAAATATAAAGGCTTGTGTTTAAACGATTACCAAAAACGCACCTATTTTACTACCAATAAATTTGAAATGACTGCCAAAATGGATAAATGTTCACCAAATTGTGTTTCGATAAATGATCACCAAACTTCTTTTTATGTTTTGTGTACTTAGTTTATGTTTTAAGTATTTTTTGTTGTTCTTACATGTTCAACCTAACACGAAGGATAAAGGGGGCTTCGCTTCGCTCACCACCTTTAGTCTTCACCTAAGAGCTACCGCAGTCATTTGCCCTGATATTTTGTGCAACTTTTGGAGTTCATCCATTTTGGGTAGGAAAAATATATTTTGGTGATCTATGGGGTTCCGTAACCGAAGGGTGCCAAACGGGACCCTATTACTAAGCCTCCGCTGTCCGTCCGTCCGTCCGTCTGTCACCAGGCTGTATCTCATGAACCGTGATAGTTAGACGGAAGAAATTTTCACAGATGATGTATTTCTGTTGCCGCTATAACAACAAATACTAAAAAGAGAATAAAATGATTGATTTATCTGTAAACCACATATAAACCTATGAAAACGCACCTTGTTACGTATACATGGAGTGTGAAAGTAGCCGCCGCACCAATAACTTTGTAAACAACATTTTGCTATGTAAAATCCAAACTATTCATTCACTCCACACCATCCCTACCCTTGTACGGTGGTACGGAACCCTTCGTGCGCGACTTGACCGTTTTTGTTACTGTTTAAGCCTTATGGAATCTCGCAGGTGCTACAGTACAATCATTGCAGGTCATAGACAAGTTCTCAGGGACACAATGACTGCTCAATGACAATTATTACTTGACGATTACGGTCAACTTTAGATATCCAATATCTGAGCACTTTGTAATCCCATTGCCTTTGTTGATTAACAAAATGATTATGCTCACCAATTAACATACTTATTAACATAATTGCCTAATAAAATATGCTCCAAACGCCGAATATTGGATATCTAAAGTTGACCGTAATCGTCAGGTAGCTGTCATTGTGTACCGGTATTGGGCCCCAGGAGACATCACATTTCGCTCGACGCTTTCTGCTAGAAAATAGTAGTTTATGTGACTGCTACATAATGGAGGGCATTAATACTCGAGAGTGGGTTTATGAAACGAGCCGAAGGCGAGTTTCATAATAATATCACTCGAGAGTTTTAATGCCTAATTATGTACAGTTACATACACTAGTTTATCTACATACATATCATAAGCTCTCTTTGATGTGTTCAGGAACCGAATGTTTGACCAGCATTGTGGCTCTGCAGTTGTTTAGCTTGTTCTGTAGTACCAACTTCACGCAGGCGGGCGTCGGCGTTCGAAATTTGAATGTCAGTACCAACTTCACAGACAAACTAGGGGCGGCACGCAGGCGGGCGTCGGCGTTCGAAATTTGAATGTCATAATATGCCGAAAAATTACACATTATAGTCATAATGTGTAATTTTTCAGATAAGAAATGAGTTTTTACCAAGTAGTTTAACATTATGCTGATCGTAACGTGCGGTTTTTGTACGCAGTAAAGAGGGTTTATAATTCGACGACCTCTGTGGTGCAGCGGTTGTGGCTCTGCCTACTATGCGAGAGGTCCCGGGTTCAATCCCCGGCTAGGTATAAAACAAAAAACCCGTGTCTTGGATGTTTATATGTGTGTGACGTCGCTGTTTCTGGTTCCCACGACACAGGGTATCTTAGTGTGGGGCCAGAAGCAATGATGTAAATGTTATAATTATTAGCTGGTAAATGATGATGATATTCCTTGGTTTTATCATAATCATCGAATATCTTCAAACGTCATTGGACCGTCATTTTCTGAAGAAACCGCAAGCGCAATGATATGTATATGTTACGGCTAAAGCTAGGTGTGAAAGTAAACTTAAGTTTAGCCGGCTTGTCTTAAGATTAACTTCGAGCCTCGGCTAATGTCCGAAATAATGTGCATTGCGATAAATGATTAGTCGGCTAAACTGCAGTTTAGCCTCGACGCTTTTGAGGCTAAAGATGGGTGAGAAAATATGGTTGACATTAGCCGACTAAACTTAAGTTTATTTTTCAATATACCTAGGCTAATGTTGAAAAATTACCATCTTAATCTGGAATAATTGATGATAATGATTAAATGAAGGATAAAGGGGGTGAGCGAAGCGAAGCCCCCTTTATCCTTCTAGTTAGGTTGAACATGTAAGAACAACAAAAAATACTTATACTCGTCTTATTATAGTTTTTGTTGTTCTGAGATGTTCAACCTAACACAAAGGATAAAGGGGGCTTCGCTTCGCTCACCCCTTTTAACCTTCACCTAAGCTACCGGAGTGTTTTGCCCTGATATTAGAAATAGCTTTCTCATCTGAATAAAATTATCACGCCCCGCTCCCCGCAGTCGCACGAATACTTCGTTTTCAACATTAGCTAACTAATGTCCAACATTAACCGAAACTCATCGGCTAATGTGCAGTCTAGCCGATTAAAGATGACATTCGTTATCACAAACGAACATGACTTCGGGCATTAGCCGAGGCTCGAAATTAATCTTAAGACTAGCCGGCTAAACTTAAGTTTAGTTTCACACCTAGCTTTAGCCGTAACATATATATCATGAATATATATTTCTATAGATAACCGGAATACGGAGAACCACTATACAAAAGTGATATTGTGTCAGTGTCCTTGTAATAGATTTCAATTCTTTGCAATAATATTGTATTTTTTTTTAGCATCGAATGCTATAAATTGCAATAACTTGGAATGTCAAAGTTCACATTCCAAGTTCCCTTCGCCGTTAAGTTGCCTGCAGTGCACTGTCAACTGCCGCCAAATAATGGGTACATGCAATATTCGGTTGGCAGATTCACACTAGAATACCTCGCTTTCAAAAAATAAGATTGCAGGTATGTAGTTACCTACAACCTCGTTACAATACAAAATAAGTTAATTAGATGCAAATTATTAAGAGTGTCGGCAACGTGCCTATATGAACATTAAGTATGAGTTAGCTATGCTATTTTCTCCCTAACTTTTGGGTAATACATTTTTCAAAAGCTGGCCACACTGGTTTCATTGCCGCCAACTTGACGGCGAACGGAATTTAAAGCGAACGCAAAACAGTAACTCGTTTTAATTCATAATTCATTCATAATTCTTTATTGCACACACATATTCAATTTAAAAGGTAACATTAGGAGAAATCATATGTACAAAGGCGAGCTTATCTCTAAAAAGAGATTTCTTCCAGCAAACCAAGGCATGAAAGGGAAATGTATCATGAAAGGGTAGGCAGTGTACAATACCTAATATCTAATTTATACTAAAATACATATAATATATAATAGGGAAAATAAAATACTTATATACCAGACTACTAAATACAATACATACATATACCTGCAAATATAGTTTATATATTATAATGATATACCTACATACTATAACTCTCACGAAAGAGAGAGGAAGTGCTCTTTTACTCGGTTTTTGAAAGAGACAATAGTGGGAATGTCTCTTATAGTGCAAGGTAGTGCGTTCCACAGTCGTTTTCTATCTTTTTCGGTTCCTAAGCGTTTAGAGATATCAGTAATTAAATATTACTGATATCTCTCGGACATACCAGAAGTCTATTGTCTGTTAATTAAAAAACCAATAAAGGCAATAATATCTAAGCGTATTCAGCATCACCTTATCAGCCCGCCCACGCGTCTCTATTCCTCAGGGCCTAAGGTCCAGATCTAGAAGTGGTGTGGAAATGTAACGAGAACAATTAAATGACCACCAAATAATGTTTTCCTACCCAAAATGGGTAAATGATCACCAAAAGTTGCAGAAAACATCAGGGCAAAATACTGCGGTAGCTTAGGTGAAGGGTAAAGGGGGTGAGCACAGCTAAGCCCCCTTTACCCTTCGTGTTAGGTTGAACATGCAAGAACAACAAAAAATACTTAAAACTTAAGTATACAAAACATAAAAAGAAGTTTGGTGATCATTTATCCAAACACAATTTGGTGATCGTTAACTAATCCCGGCGGTCGTTTCGAAATTATTGGTAGTAAAATAGGTGCGTTTTTGGTGATCGTTTAAACATAAGCCAAATGCAACTAGGTCGTTGACACATAATATTGGTAGACTAGGTGGCGTAGGTTGAAGTTGTTGGTGACGTCATGGGTCAGTTTTGTATGGTGACGTCATTGTGAGACCGTTGCACAATGGGGTTTCAAGGTTTTTAGGGTTCCGTGCCTTAAAAAGGAAAAGGAACCGTTGTGGGATCACTCGGTGTGTAAATGGCCGAATTCTGAACTGAATGGTACACTTATGTATTTATGGACATTTTTAATTTGGGGGGGAATTTATCATAAAATGACAAAATCCTACTGTATCGTGTGACATGTTAAATGAAAGGGGTTGTTGTGAGGACTTCAAATGTATTTTTCAACGAACCTGAATTGCTTAGTTTAAAAAAAAAAGTCAAAAATACCATCTCCCCACCCCTATCTCCGAAACTACGGACCCAAAAAATACGTAATATTGATACAGGAAAAATATAGATAAATCATGGTTTAAATAGGACGGCCACAATTTCATTCAATACCACATAGAAACTTAGAAATGCACATGCTTACCTACATGGATTAAGAAATTAGCCACACCAATAACTTTGTAAACAACATTTTGTCATCTAAACATTCAGGAAAACTAAAGATAACTAATTCTCATGCAAGAAACTTTGATACCATGGTGTGGTGGTACGGAACCATTCCTGCGCGAGTCCGACTCGCACTTGACTATTCACCATTTATTCTATTTAGGCTGATTCACTTCCTTTAGAGTATTTACAAAGAAATACTTACTCATAAAGGCATCTTTCACAGATACCCTGCTTGCTTAGCCGTCAATATTACCTGCAAAATAAAATAAAGATAAAACTTATACTATCATATACCTCGCGCCACGAATTAAGAGCGCTGGGCGACGTGGGCGGGAATTACTGCGCATCTGTACAGGTATTGAAAAGTGACTTCTGCGCATTCAAGGCCACCTCTCATAACGTGTGGCGCAATATGCCTATGCAAAAATGGCTTATATCTGCTGCACATTTTGAGGAAAAAAAACGTTTGCCCATGAGGAGGTGTAGAAAAAAACCTCTCTTTTCCTCTTTTACAAACGTATTATTTTTGGCTCTGGCTAAAGCTTGTTGAATGACATGCGACAAATTAAAGATACGCTACATCATTAAAACATCGTTTTTACGGTTCCGTATCATAAAAAAAAACAACCATTATAGGATCACTCGTGTGCCCTTGGGGGGTAACAGTGGGATCCTTACCACCGCACCATGGTTTTCAAGTTTCTTGCATGGTGATGATCAGTTAGTTATCTTTGATAGTGGTATTGAAAAAAAAACACTATTTCAATCGAACACTTCACTATATTTTTCCTGTAATGTTTAAGTAAAGACCTATATTATGATTTAATTTTAGGGCCAGTTGTTTCGGTGATAACGGAATAGGGAATGATATTCTATTGCATATTTTTTAATTAAGCATTTAAGGTTTATGAAAAAATTATGTTTGAGATCCTCGCCCTTTCATTAGACATAATCACACGGAACGGAAAGGCTTGGAAAACTTTTTTAAATTTCTGAGTTGCACCTCAATTGTGCCCCCCACTGATATTTATGCCAATATTTTAAATTATTTGCATACATTTGTCATTATTTCTCTTCTCCTGTAATATTTAAGTAAATATCTATATTACCTATTTTTCTCGAAATTTTAGGATATGTAGTTTTGGAGATTGGGGTGGAATGGTCCTTTTTTAATATATTAGTTATAAATTAGTTAATTAATTTAATTAATTATTTAAAAATTCTGATTTTCCCCCAAATTCGAAATGCATTTTGCCTAAGTCACAAATACATATATGTATTCTAAATTTAAACTTAATCGGTTCAGACTTCTGTATAGCTTAAATAGTAAACACTGGAATGGTCCTTTTTTAATATATTAGTTATAAATTAGTCAATTAATTTAATTAATTATTTAAAAATTCTGATTTTCCCCCAAATTCGAAATGCATTTTGCCTAAGTCACAAATACATATATGTATTCTAAATTTAAACTTAATCGGTTCAGACTTCTGTATAGCTTAAATTGTAAACACAGGAAAAATAAAGATACCTAATCCCCATGCAAGAAACATTAATATCATTGTGCGTTAGTACGGAACCCGTGCGCGTGTCCGACTCGCACTTGAACGTTTATTCCTAACCAACATTACTGTTGAAGGTTTCTATCAAATATTAACTTTATCGCGAAACAAATTCAGCCTCCGTTGAATTTATTTCAAAAGCTTACTTTAGCAGAACAAAATTCAATATAGCCAGCATATTCATTCATTCAATATTCAGCAAAACCACCTAAAACATTGAGTTCAGAATCAAGGTGCTAAATTACAATTTTCTGGTCTCTTTGATAAAATGTTATTCATGGTAGTTATTAAAATTTGTATTCTGGCAATTTTAAACGACGTAAAACATTATCAAAATCAAATCAAAACCACACTTTTTTCGGTATGTATCTAAACCTACCTCTACCAGAAGGTCTTTATCAAAACCAAAGTTTTTTTCGATATGTATCAAAACCTAGCTTTTCCAGAAGGTCTTTATCAAAACCACCCTTTTTTCTGTATGTATCAAAACCACATTTTTTTTCCGTATGTATCAAAACCTAGCTTTTCCAGAAGGTCTTTATCAAAACCACACTGTTTTTCGTTATGTATCAAAACCTAGCTTTTCCAGAAGGTCTTTATAAAAACCACACTCTTTTCGGTATGTATCAAAACCTAGCTTTTCCAGGTCTTTATCAAAACCACACTTTTTTTCGGTATGTATCAAAACCTAGCTTTTCCAGAAGGTCTTTATCAAAACCACATTTTTTTTCCGTATGTATCAAAACCTAGCTTTTCCAGAAGGTCTTTATCAAAACCACACTGTTTTTCGTTATGTATCAAAACCTAGCTTTTCCAGAAGGTCTTTATAAAAACCACACTCTTTTCGGTATGTATCAAAACCTAGCTTTTCCAGGTCTTTATCAAAACCACACTTTTTTTCGGTATGTATCAAAACCTAGCTTTTCCAGGTCTTTATCAAAACCACACTTTTTTCGGTATGTATCAAAACTTAGCTTTTCCATAAGGTCTTTATCAAAACCACTATTTTTTCGGTGTGTATCAAAACCTAGCTTTTTCAGGTCTTTATCAAAACCACACTTTTTTCGGTGTGTATCAAAACCTATTCCAGAAGCAATGTTTGTGGACGGTCAAACATACCGACCAGCAAGGAAGTGATCAAAATTTAATTTACTCCGGCCACCGTGACACAAAAATGCTGGTTCTAAATTGCCATGAACAAATAGTGTGTACCTAACAAAATAAATATAAAAAACAATATGTAGATGGTTATAAAAACACAATCTTACGATCTATACTCGAATGTATGCCACACGACATCAAACTTACTACGAGTATGGCGAGAGACGAGTTAAGTTATCACGAAAATTAAGAATCTGAATTGGTGAGGATATTTTTCTGGTAACCCGAATTCCCAGACTTCCAGTGGCCTGTCGCCGATGCCCCGTCAAGATGCTTTTAATATGAATCACTGAAATGAAAAGGGGGTAGACAGAGAAGCCCTTCGGAGGGGAAAGCTGTAGTCATGTCGCTGGCAATTCTGTACAGTTTAAGGGTTTAAGTATTCTGGGAATGGGGTAAATTACCACATGTGTTCAGCTTATCACCTAGCTAAGGCCTTATACCTACATCGGTCTACGACGAAGGCTTGGGCTTCAAAAAGTTTTTTTTTTTAATAACAGAAACCAACATTTACATATAGGCACATACATTGCTTCTCGCCCCACACTAGGATACCCTGTGTCGTGGGAACCAAAAACAGCGACGTCACACACATATAAACATCCAAGACCTGGGTTTTTTTTTACCCCCAGCCGGGGTTCGAACCAGGCAGAGCCACAACCGCTGCGCGACAGAGGTCGTCGTCGAGCTGGAGCGGTAGCTAACCTAACCTTCTGCCGGCTGTTCACGTTGGCCACTGCAGTGGCGAATACGTATTGGCCAACGTGTAGAAGAGGGGTTGGTGTTCAGATGGAATTATAGTTGCAGGTATTGGAACGACGGCTCTGCATTGGCGCTAGATCCGTGAGCTGTCGGCTTTTCGACAAACATCAACGGCTCTTGGAGTGGTGATGGCCGACGCATGTCGCATCCGCACTATTCCACACGTCGGCCGGGCGTTCAGTTGGCAGTTTCGCATCGAGCTTCCAGAACGGTCGCATGTGCGAGCACCTGCTTTCATCCGAAACGCGCGTCGTAACTACGTACTAACGAAATCACTATGAAACATTTCTGTGAAACCTTACTTTTTTAATGTTTTCAGGGTTCATGTACGATTATATGACGTTTATGTATGTATCTCAGTGAAATTCTTTAACCCACGATTTGTACTACACTACTAAACCGATATAGACGTACTAGCTATCGTTAGAATCATAACGTCATCATAAGAAAAAATAGCAGATTCTGTACTTCATATCGTGTGGCATTAATAAAAAAACTACTTCTAATCCTATCTAGTGGGGGGTATCAAATGAACGATTTCGAAAGGTGGTTATAAAAAATTATACGATATGCAAACCTAAAATAAAATAGCGGTATGCTGATAATGAATAGCTGCAGCAGCCGCTAGAGTCTCACAATATTCATTTGATAGTCCGCATTTTGGCCTGCACCGAAGCAAACTGATCGATCTTCCCACGAGTGGACGGTATCAAAAAACTCTAGCTATATTGGCCAATAACATTGGCGTTGCGTCGCGTTGGGGAATGGGTCGGCCAACATGTAGAGGAGCCATTCGACATAGCCCGACAAAATGTAGCCTTTTACGAGGTGATATTTCACGAAATTCCAGCGCATTTGCTTAATGTGTTTACTGAAACGCGTTCATGTTTCTTACAAATCCAACTAATATTATAAATGTGAAAGTAGCAATGTTTAGATGTTTGAATGTTCGTGTGTTTGTGCCTCGATCACGCTAAAACGGCTGAACAGATTTGAATGAAATTTAGCAGACAGTTTATGAGCTAGATTGACATATTTGCCGACCGGTTTTACCTAGTGGGTACCTAGGTGGGACCCTGCCTACGAAGCAGACGGTCCTGGATTAAAATCCCGGTAATGGCAAATATTTATGTGTATAAGCATGAATATTCGTTTCTTAGTCTTGGATGTTGTCTATGTATTTACTTAAGTATTTATCTCTATTAAATATGTCGTCGTCTAGTAATACCCATACCGCAAGCCTTATTGAGCTTAATGGGCCTAGTTCGATTTATATAAGAGTGTCCTCTAATATTTATTTTATCATTTATTATTTTATATAGAATACTTTATATCCGACTGCAACAGAAGGAGGGCAACGTTATCTCCATAAACGATAACTCCTATCCCATAAAAAAACGCAGAAAAAAATATTCAAGAGCTCCTTTAATAATCACTCCCCAGACTTTCAGTCTCCGCAGACGAAGTTGCGGACATCAGCTAGCCATAAATAAAACGCAGAGAAGAGTATTCAAGAGCTCACTAATCACTCTCCACACTGAAAGTACACAAACTAACATAAAACGGGGCGGCTCGCCGTGTTATAAATCGCCTTTTTTTTACAATTTGCCTGCGACCTGCGACACCAACGCAGTCCGTTTCGCACAACAGCTCCGACGAGCCGCCGCCCCTTGCAAATAAAGTAAGGCAATAAACACGGATATGATGAATGAACGAATTCGCGAGGCAGGGGCGAGCCTGTCTGAAGGATGGAGGCTCGAATACGTTTTTTTTCTGCTGACTCCAATTTGCCGAATGAAAAAGTTATAGCCTCGTTAATGAAACATCAGTTTGACAGGAGCTGCGTGGATTTTGCTGCGCCCACGTTTACAGGGCGCTTGCACGGGTGACTCAATCCGGGCGATTTTCGAGGAACGGCGAAAATCGACCGACGAAATGGAATTTAGGCTAGGCGGCCTATAGGGTGGCTAAAAAGAAAATTGAAAATCCCAAAGTATACTAGGATTCGACTAGTGACTAAAATCGACATAATAATAATAATACCTTGGATACTATATACAAAAATTGATCTAGCCCCAAACTAGGATTCCCTGTATCTTGGGTGCTAGACAACGATACACATACTTATATAGATAAATATTATACTTAGATAGATAAACAACCATGACTAGGGTACAAAGATCCGTTGTCATCAAACAAATATTTGCCCCCACCGGGACTCGAACCTGGGACCCTTGGCTTCGTAGGCAGGGTCACTGCCGCCGACTCGGCCATTCGGGTCGTATATCACGACGAACAACCGTGCTACAACTTGTAGTACCACCTAGTATAGCAAGTGCTATTAGCTATTCTGCGCTTGTAACTAGTACTCCGGCCCAATTCCGACAAATAATTTCCAGTTACCACCAGTGCGCGACGTATTGTGTGACGTCACAGGGGGGCTAGCACAAGACGCAGGAGAGCTAGCACGCCAGTTGCGGATGTGGACACGGATGGGCATTCCAGGGCAGACGATGAGATCACAACGGGAAGAGGTCTCTGAACTACTTCGACAACGAACGAATGCACCGGCTGCTGGTCAAAAGTCATACCGATGCTCAAATCTAATCAAAATACTTTATTACTGTAGATATTTACATATATGTCACCGGAAGATAGTCAAAACCGTTAGTTGATAAACTAACGCGGTAGTTCATCAACTATCGACAGCTAGTTAACCAGATCGACAGGGTTAAGAATTTACGTTTCGTTTGTTCTTAAACGTCAACCTAACAAGAAGACTATTCGGGGGCTTCGCTGCGCTCGCCCCCTCTAGTCTTCACCTAAGCTACTACGGCCTTACTAATAAAAGAATTTATTCCCGGTTTAACTTATACAGTGTTTTGTCTTGCTTTGACATTTGACATTTACTCGGCGTATGAAAAGGACAAAACACTGAATAAGTTAAACTTTTGAATAACTTTTTTTATTAGTAAGGCCGCTAGTGTTTGCTCTGGTATTTCGTTTACAATTCAAGTTTAAACCAGTTTACTATTTAACTGTTTTAACCGTTAGTTTATCAACTAACGCGTCATATAGTAAGCAGTACGCTACAGTTTACTATCTGTCGATAGTTGACCAATTTACGAGAAAAAAAACGTTAGTTTATCAACTATCGGTTTTGACTATCTTACGGTGACATATACAAGAGCTCCGTGGTCTAATGGGTCACGCTTGCTTCTCAGACAGGAGATGCAGGTTCGATTCCCGAGATGAGATTATTAATTTATCTTAAGTGGAGTATCTAAAATGGAGTATAGAATAAGTGGCTCTATTTGGGCACAATTGTGCCTCTGCCACTCCGTATGGGAAAAGTCGTGTCGCTTTGTTATGCTGTTATTTACTATACTTAGCAAACATCACTTTTTGTATCTCCTCTTCATTAGACCCTGTGGGAGTTGTAGGGCGAAGAAACTCCCACAGTTTGATTTTCTAGATCTCTTTTAAAAATTGGTTGTGTTAATCAATACAATTATTACAATATTAATAAGCAGGAATAAATTATTACAAAATCATTAACAGCGAGTTCTGTGTTGAGTTAGATTAACCCCATACAGTCCCAACATTGTATCCCTTTTAGACAACATTTTACAATGGCAATTTTAAAATTGGCAAAGGTATCTTGATGTAGCAAAGAATGCACTGACCCTTGAATGAATTTGTTACCTTCGCGAGTCTAAACCGGGGCGCAACTAGTCTGAAATTATTTTTAGGTTAACATTACAGCTATCGCTAAATCTCGATAATGTTGTAAGGTAAGGTAGTAAGTAAGGCAGAGCCAAAGAACTGGTCTTTCCAACGTAGCCATCAACACAAAAGAAATTGATTTCAAAAATAAGAATGGCTTTCGACACCATGAAAGATGAAATGATGCTCATTATCACGACCACAGAAGTTCGAAGACGGGCTGTGTCGTGTCTGTGTGAGGAACCAAGCATCTCATTTTGAGCATGAATAGCATAAATTTAATTAATTAAAAATACTGTCTAAAAAGTCTATTTTTCTCCCTCAAACTGGTTAGTAGGTCATAACTTCAAGAATCTGTGAGGTAACTAAGAATGTTTTTAAAAAGATTTGCTCATAAAAAGCTTTCACTTGTTTTTGTTAAATTAGGTCCGAAATAGTACATTGTTGCCCAGGTATAGAAAGTAAGCAATAGATAGACGAGTTAGTTCGCGGGCCGAGCCGCAGGTGAGGCCCGCGAAGATGCGAGTCCATCTATTGCACTTTCTACCGAGGCATTTACTATGTGCTTTTCACGCCTAATGTAAGGAAATAAAACAGGTTGAGTACACAGTATAATACACAGTTTAATTAAAAGTAATATTGATAGGCAGTTGTGGAATGACAAGGAAATGTTTTTTCCCGGAACATTTATATTAGTATTTTGTGTCATTTCGGCCGGTATCGAGTGTGATGCCGACCGAAAATAATCGACCAATAGCAGAGTAGAAAGTAAAAAAACCGGTCAAGTGCGAGTCTAAATCGCGCACGAAGGGTTTCGTACCACCGTTCAATGGAAGCGATGGTGTGGAGTGAATATTTTGGATTTTACACAGCAAAATATTGTTTGCAAAGTTATTGGTGCGGTTACTTTCATACTCCATGCACGTAACCAGGTGCATCCATAAGTTTGTATGTGGTATTAAAAGAATTGTTGTATGGGAGCCCCCTTAAATATTTATTTTATCCTGTTTTTTAGTATTTGTTGTTATAGCGGCAACATAAATACATAATCTGTGAAAATTTCAACTCTCTAGCTAGCTAGGTTCTTGAGATACAGCCTGGTGACAGACGGACGGACGGACGGACAGCGGAGTCTTAGTAATAGGGTCCCGTTTGGAACCCTTCGGGTACGGAACCCTAAAAAGGCCGCTAAACACTACATTTTACTTTGCAAATCTACATTGTTTGACTGTTTTTGAATTGTACTACTAAGAACTACTTTCTACTCTCATTTTAATCCATCTTTGGCCATATTTCCGAGCAGTGGCGTGAAAAACTTATTTTATTGATGATGGAAAATCGCCGTGCTCTTCAATGATCAGTAAAAACCAAGTCTGACGTCGCAGATGCACAAATCAAGATTTACTAGTATGCTTATTAAGTGATTTATTAAAATCAATTGTAAAATAATCCAATTATTGTTTAGTTTTGCAATGATAATCACTTAACTGTGAAAATCTGGAAATTTTCTTCAAAAACACTAAATCATCAATAAAAATTTAACGGTAAGACTTCGCCATATGTATGTGTTGCTCAAATGGTTCTAAATGGTCTGTACTAACTTCGGTTTAAGTCTTTGCATTGATCTACCGGACACCCTGTATAGTCAATCCATGGTTGGCTGTTTCATATATCCTAATCCTACAATATAGCTACGACATATCTACTACATAGCAAACTAACACGGGGAATCTCACATAAAGCCGTGCACTTTCCGGGTTTACTCTCTTTAAGCCCGTATCCACAGAGATACTGATCGACGCGAATTACTGACGATAGTACGTTACTATGAGTCACTTCCTGTGTAATAAAATGGTACGCTGCACACGGCGCCACTGGTTAAGATGATACGACAAAATATATATAAAGGAATACGAATGTAAACGGAAGTGACAGCGTTAATTTCTGCCACATAAGAAAGAAAAGAGAGCGCAAACAATGCTTTCGACTCAAACTAAAATAACGTAGCGCCAAACCACATATAAATTGTTTGAAAATAAACTACGCTATTTTGTCAAAAAGATTTTCAAGGAGAGTTTGCTACTACATAATATAGACATTTTGAATGCAATTTCGCAATGAATAGTTAGGATTTGATGAAAAAATAAAACAATTTAGAGGTGTTTTCGTAATGAAATTCTATCGAGAAAATTTCATCCAATTGCGTTTTCCTTCAGTGACAATCTTAATCAAAAACTCAATAAACGTTAACCCAAAAATCAAATCTGTAGATGACTTTATAGTATCACCTTAAGAAAGGACTCGTCTGTGATTCAGTCAGTGTGAGTCAACACACCAAGCCGAAATTACGCGACCGAAGTTTTTAATTAAGTGTTTGTGGAATCCTCGGAATAGACACAGTGTCCCCTCGGGAACGACCGGTCGGTATAGTCAAATAGTTGCCTCGATACGGCGAGTTACGCCTGCCATACTCTTTCAATTACCTGCAACACACTTGCCGAAATTACGTCGCGTTTTGGCGTACGACCGAACTTCCGTCGAGGGGTATTCCGCGGCGACGCATCTACAATTCAGTCTTTAGGGTGAGGCCAATCAAGCTTAATTTTGTGAGTTGTGAGTCGCTTATTTTCGGTCGCGTGATTTCCGTTGCATACACTTATAGGTCTTTTCTATGAAACCGAATGCAGCAGAATTTCTGCGAACGAAATTCTGCGACTCACGACTCACAAAATTACGCACGTTTGGCCTCACCCCTGTATGTAGCTGTCGCGTGATTTCCGCGCGTTTAGACGCTACGTCGGGACGCAAAATCAGCCGCGGAACTTCGGTCGCGCAATTCGGCGTGGTGTGAACAGCGTTCGTGGCCACGGGAATACGGGCCGTACGGGAAAAGTATTCTCCATTTCATACGAATAAATAACTGGGTCAATCCGTCCGCTAGCTGGCTTTGAAGGGAAGCCGTTGCCTGAAGCCGTCCGCTTAGGCGTCTCATTTGCAGTGCATTGCCCACGGATGAGGGCGGGTTGGGACTTGACGATAAATCCTATCGCACCACACACAAGCGCACAACACAATACAATGCCGAGCTCACATCTTGACGACCCGAATGGCCGAGTCGGCAGTGACCCTGCCTATGAGGCCAAGGGTCCCGGGTTCGAGTCCCGGTGGGGGCAAAATAGTCATGGTTGTTTATCTATCTAAGTATAATAATTATCTATATAAGTATGTGTATCGTTTTCTAGTACCCAAGATATAGGGAATCCTAGTTTGGGGCTAGATCAATGTTTGTCAATAGTGTCCAAGGTATTATTATTATTGTTATCTATTTGACACTTTTTAAACGACTGCAGCAAAGCGGAAAAGAGGGGGGTTATGTGATAACTACTCAATACCTGAACCGATTTCGTTAAAGGATACGGTCATTCGATTGATGGCTCGCGATTGTCACTGGGTGCATTACGGATTTGTAAAAAACTTTTTTCAAGACTCTCGAGTGGGTTATTAAAACAAAGGGCTAAGGCGAGTACGGAAATATTGACTATCTTGCACAAACTATGAAGATGAACCTTAGTTTTAAACTAAGGATGTAAAGATTTTTCGTACTGTTCAAATCCAAAGCAGGAAATTAATGACGTAATGAAAATAACCCGACAGCGATAAACTAGAAAAAACAAGCACAAATCAAGAAGATAAAACTTGACGTGGGATTCGATAAAGTTATTTTAATGTTTAACCAAATTAAATTTCAATCATATACAGTGGATTCCGCATGCATTTAAATTTTATTTATTTAAAGACAAATTTTATTGTTAAAATAAATAATATACAAATTTTGATCTTTAACTCGCCTTTATACAATATTTTTGATATTCAGCAATATAGAAATTAAAAATCACTATTCAAGGCATGGACGCACCTAGGAATTATGCATATCTTAGGTGAAAGGTAAAGGGGGTGAGCGAAGCGAAGCCCCCTTTTTCCTTCGTGTTAGGTTGAACATGCAAGAACAACAAAAAAAATACTTAAAACATAAACTTGAGTACACATAAAATATTTAAAACATAAAAAGTGTTTTTGCTGATACTTTTTTGCTGTGCAAATCGGTATTTTTGATGTGCGATTAAATACTAGCCCCTAAAATATAGTCCGCCAACTCAAGTCCAACGGGCCCACCGCCACAGATGCGCTCAGAACTGCAACGGTGCAGCAACAATGGAGGACTAAAAATGCACTATTCCAACGCTGGAGGCATTGCGGTGCCCCAATTACTTTAATACTGTTGAGGCTTGAATGGGGTTGGATTTTGCATAGCGCATTGCTGAGTAGGCAGGGACCAAAGCAGTCACAGAGTAGCGACTTAGGTACGCGACAAAGCCAATGGGAGACTACACGATGAATGATATCTTATTAGCTAGTAAACAAATTCGAAATTACAAATGTCTTTTTTACTGTAGATATTTACATATACTTAGCAATCGTCATGTTTTGCCACTTCTCTACATTGGACCACTGTGGGAGAAGAAGGGTGTAGAAACTCCCACAGATTGATATTTAGATCTCTTTTAAAAATTGCTTGTGCTTAACTAATACAAATATTATAATAACATGTTCTTTAAGTCTATTATGACCACGTCCTATTTCGTCAGCTTTTAATTTGTGTGCCAATTCGTTATGACAAGGTGGACAAGTTTGCACTTAGAACACTTCCCGTATTGACGGATTCCCATAAAGACTCGAAACTCAAATCATCAATTGCAATTAGGCAAAAAAACACTGAGTTTGATAAACATGGAGAAAAATAAATCAAATGTGATCAACTAAACTAATGATTGATTATGGTTTGGTTTGGTTTTTGAATAACGCATAAATAAATTGGAATAAATAAAATTTATTTATGCGTTATTCCAATTCCAATTTATTTATGCGTTATTCCAAAACCAAACCAAACCATAATCAATCATTAGTTTAGCTGGCTTATATAAAGGCTGTCCTATTAAGGCTTGTGTTTAAACGATTACCGAAAAATTCGAAAATTTACTGCACATAAATTCGAAATGACTGCCAAAATGGATGGATGTCCACCAAATTGTGTTTGGATAAATGATCACCAAACTTCTTTATGATTTTTGTACTTAAGTTTGTATTTTAAGTATTTTTTGTTGTTCTTACATGTTAAACCTAACATGAAGGATACAGCAGTATTTTGCCCTGATATTTTCTGCAACCTTTGGTGGTCATTTAGCCATTTTGGGTAGGAAAAAAATATTTTGGTGGTCATCATATTTGCTGCCGAATATAAATAAGATTTGAACTTAAAGTCGCTCTTTTTAAGTTTTTAAATTGGTGAATTATTATCCTGCTCGAAATTCAGCCATGAATATGGTTTGATGATTTGAGTATGGTTTCACGGCTGAGAGAAAATCACAAAGTTATAAACATAAAAAACCGACTTCAAGTTCAAGCCCTATTTCTTCCTCCCCGGTCGGGATGCGAATGAAGTCGGTGCACACGAAAAGTCCTCATCAAAACTTTTGCTGCACGGAACCACAAACCAAAACGTCGTATGTGTTTATTTTTTTAGGGTTCCGTACCCGAAGGGTTCCAAACTGGACCCTATTACTAAGACTCCGCTGTCCGTCCGTCCGTCCGTCCGTCCGTCTGTCATCAGGCTGTATCTCAAGAACCTAGCTAGCTAGAGAGTTGAAATTTTCACAGATTATGTATTTATGTTGCCGCTATAACAACAAATACTAAAAAACAGGATAAAAGAAATATTTAAGGGGCTCTCATACAACAATTCTTTCAATACCACATACAAACTTATGGATGCACCTGGTTACGTACATAGAGTGTGAAAGTAACCGCACCAATAACTTTGTAAACAATATTTTGCTGTGTAAAATCCAAACTATTCACTCCACACCATCGCTTCCATTGAACGGTGGTACGGAACCCTTCGTGCGCGATTTAGACTCGCACTTGACCGGTTTTTGTATTTGATGTTGTTTTCAAAAAGCGCTGAATCAATTTTGATAAAATTTGTATGGGACCACCTCTGAAGTATGACCTGCCAATCAAAACAAGAATCATAATCATAAATATCAGTTCATAATTGACGGAGTAATTGCGTAACACAAGAAAAAATAAAAAAAACGGTCAAGCGCGAGTCGAACTCCCGCACGAAGGGTTCCGTACCACCGTACAATGGCAGGGATGATGTGGAGTGAATAGTTTGGATTCTACATAGCAAAATGTTGTTTACAAAGTTATTGGTGCGGCTACTTTCACACTCCATGTACGTAAGCAGGTGCATTCATAAGTTTGTATGTGATTTACAGATAAATAAATTATTGAATTCTGTTTTTTAGTATTGTTATAGCGGCAATAGAAATACATCATCTGTGAAAAATTCAACTGTCTAACTATGACGGTTCATGAGATACAGCCTGGTGACAGACGGACGAACGGACAGCGGATTCACGTTTTACCCTTTGGGTACGGAACCCTAAAAAAGAAAAACAGTCGAATTGAGAACCACCTCCTTTTTGTAGACGGTTGAAAAGGAAACTCCAGTCTACCAGTGCTTCGTAAATACAAACCTTCAAGGAAGATAGAACCAAGAAACTGAAGAAGAAAAATATTACCACAATTTTGATCACATCCCATATACAGGAAGTGTTTAACTTCCTGTATCGTCAGCATTTCGAATTACTTACTAAACTTGGGGGCTGCTGTGCCTCTGCCACCCCGTATAGTAAAAGGCGTGACGCTGTTTTTTTAATGAAGACCTTGGGTCAATTCATTATTATTTTGGGTTTTATTATTCTCCAGATAAAACGGTATCTGACAAGGTAGTCCACTAAATCTAGAAACGTGTCTCAAGCTGAACCTATTTCAAAAAACTTTTGATAATACCAGAATTGTATATTTCCAGCAGTTGTATTTTATAAACTCAATTATGATAAAAAAGACAGCATTTCAGTATGACGTCACATGCTAGTATTTCATAGAACTCGTGAACAAAATTGCCGTTCTCACAGTTCCTAAAAAATATCTATTTTGATTAGCAGTCAAATACCGTATTCTTTCGTGTGATATCGCCACTGTTTGTGTGGCTAAACGAGCTTTTGCCACACTGTAAGAGAAAGGGTTTTGATCCTTGCCGTAGAGGATTTTTCTGAAAACCAACCACAAATCTCGAAATCGTCACTGTATGCCAAACAACAGCTTTTTGTAAATATCAAGTTACACTCAGCGCCGGTGTAAAATTAACTATACACCGAGGTACGTCTTTTCCCAGGCCGGTGTATATTTAATGATACACCCACCCTACGTTCAGAGGCAAGTGTAAAGTTGAGTGTACACCGTTTCATACATTTTATAAGGCGATACGAAAGGGCTGGCTTCTGGAGAATACGCCAATATTTCTGGTAGTATTTAACACACTCAGAGCCGGTGTAAAATTAACTATACACCGAGGTACGTGTTTTCCCAGGCCGGTGTATCTTTAATGATACACCCACCTTATGTTTAGAGGCCGGTGTATAGTTGAGTGTACACCGTTTCATACATTTTATAAGGCGATACGATACGGCTGGCTTCTGGAGAATATTACGCCAATATGTTAGGAAATATGTTAGGAAATGAAAAAGTTATGATGAAAAATCCAAATTTATAATGAATACACCGACCTGGGAAAAGACATACCTCGGTGTATAGTTAAGTATACACCAGTGTGTTAACCAATTGTTTCTTTAACAAGCTCGTCGATCATGAGTCTCAGCAGGGATTCTTGAACGTATAAACGTAGGTAATTGAATTATTTTTGCTCGATAGAAAAGTCTTCCGAAACTACCACAAAATTCGTTTGTCACTCAATATTTTTTGAGAAAAATTAAAAAGACCACCAAAATATTTTTTCCTACCCAAAATGGGTAAGTGATCACCAAAAGTTGCAGAAAAAATCATGGCATGTGGCAGCTTATGTGAAGGGTAAAGGGGGTTAGCGAAGCTAATCCCCTTTATCCTTCGTGTTAGGTTGAACATGTAAGAACAACAAAAAAAACATAAAAGTATGTTTGGTGATCCAAACACAATTTGGTGGTCGTTTACTAATTCTGGCGGTCGTTTCGAATTTTTTGGTAGTAAAATAGGTGCGTTTTTGGGGATCGTTTAAACATAAGCCATCATTTTTTACAATTTCGCACCGGATTTGAATTTATATACTCTTTATTTATTGAACCGTCACAAAAATACAAATTGTTTTGCTGAGTCCTCTATAGATCGGCTTTTAACATTTCAATTCCCACTCAAAAAAGTAAGCTGAAGGTGAAATTCTATGGTCCGCTGGGGTGGTGCCCAATCTTAACACCCCATCGCATAAGATTTTTTTTCCAAATAAATGTAATTAAAAAAATTAAATCAACTTCAAAATTAAATTAACTCAAAATTATGAAAGTTGCTATTAAATTAGGTGTTATTTTTTTGGATTCATGCCAGCGAGCTTTGTTACGAGTTAAGACACGAGTGAGCGAGACAACGTACCTATGTAACTAGGCTCGATGTCTTGCTCACTCGCTAAGTTACCACGCTCGATGCTAGGTCTCGGCTCAGCTCTTTATTTCGAGCTAACTGCTTATCGCTGAAACCCACGCCAGGCTAGAAATATAGGGCAAAGATGCCGAGGCGATAAGCGCTGGCGTGCTTCAATTTCCGCCTTCTAGCAACAACCACTAATAGTACAGTCCCCGCCAAGTTGCCTTGCCTCCGAGCGAACTGTGACCCCTCTTTCTCGCAAAGTAAGGTGGGGTGAGAGAGAGAAAGGCGACAGATTGCTCAGTGCCAAAGAAACTTGGCGCGAACTGTAGTAAGGTATTTAATCGTAGCATCGCGAAAAAATCTAAACTCCATCCAAGCAAAGTTATCTCCGCAGATAACGTGATGGGCTTGCCCGCTATCACGGAAAATTGATAAATAGCGTCAGGCAGAGGCATATTTGTGCCCAGTTTAGCCAGTTATTCAATGCTACATTTTAGGGTCCCGTACCCGAAGCGTGCCAACGGGACCCTATTGCTAAGCCTTTACTGTCCGTCTGACCGTCCGTCAGCGGGCTGTATCTCATGAAACGTGATACGTAGAGTTGAAATTTTTACAGAATGTTCATTTCTGTTGCCGCTACAGCAACAAATAATGACCTACATGCAATTAAATAAAAAAAGGCCTCTATACAAAAGACATGTGTTTTTGCGTTTATAAAAAAAACATACGGAACCCTTCGTTTGTGAGTTCGACTCGCACTTGAAAGATTTTTATAGCATTGAGGTTTATATCAAATCCCTTAATTTCTCAAAACACTTTCCCCGCTTGTTGTGTGAAGTGAACGAACAAGGGGCTGTCAACGGCTTCTCCAGTTTTCCAGCTGATTGGAATATTCGATCATGTCAATGGCTTCTCCAGTTTTCCAGCTGATTGGAATATTCGATCATGTCAATGGCTTCTCCAGTTTTCCAGCTGATCGGAATATTCGATCAACCAGCACAACACATGTTGACGTATCATATGTCCCACTCGACAGCCGGTTGATTTAAGGTGAAACGAAAAAAAGATGGGGTTTTTTTCGAATCCATTTACTCCACCATGAAGTCATCTACAGATTTGATTTTTGGGTTAACGTTTATTGAGTATTTGATTAAGATTCTCACTAAAGGAAAACGCGATTGGATGAAATTTTCTCGATAGAATTAATTACGAAAACACCTCACCTCAAAATTGTTTTATTTTTTCCTGTAATTCAGAAATCCTAATTAATTTCAATGTGGAACTGTGGTTCAAAATGTAGATATTATTTAGTCGTAAATTCTCCTTATTTTTTTTAACAAAATAGCGCAGTTTATTTTTAAACAATTTTTCTGTGGTTTAGCGCTATCTTATAAAAAAAAAACCCGATTCTGTCCCTCTCACACTGCGGGTCTTCCTGCCTGGAGTAACGGGGACCTTTGCACGGACCAGGTATCGCCTTAATCACCGAATGCTCGAACTGCGCTCAAATAAAAGAGCTCAAGAGACAGCGCTGGCATGACTTTGAGAGTTCGTTGTGTTCGCTGTGGGTTACCTAGTATTGAGAAGTTCTGGTGGCTATCTGTTATCTTCGTCACCAGTTCCACATCACAAAATGATGCTTCCAGAGAGTAAATGCACGAGGTTCTATGAAAGATACAAAAATCGCTATGATCTGCCTGTAATATTTGAAGAGTTCCCTCGATTTCTCCAGGATCCCAGCGTCAGATCCTTGGCTTAATGGAAATGGGAACAATCGGAAGATAAACCCTTTCAAAAAGAAATAATTTTCCAAATCAATCCGTCTTGGAGAAATCGGTGAACATTCATAAAAAAACATAGATCTCGGCGAAAAGTAAACCTCCTTTCATAAAGTCGGTTAAAAAGAAAAAAAAAACCCAACTGTATTAAAAAAGTACTGTATAAAATACGAAATTCCAAGCATTCCGTGACTTGGTGTCAGAAAGTTTTTAAGCTGAATTAAAACGAGCCGGGATTCAACATTCGGTCCAGGGATTTCAGATTTTGTTGCAGCTGATTCAGCTTTATAAAATGTTAAGCTTGATGTGCTGTTGGATTTACGTAGCGATACTTGTGTGCAAGTTAAATATAACAGGCACTCAAAATCATGCCGTCACTGTCTTTCGCTCGCCATATGACAGCGGAAATATCAAATTTAAGCGCCGCTTAACTTTAATGTTGCCGCTATAATTAAACACATTGTAAATTGTAATGTTTGATAGACGTTAACTACCAACTCAAATTCCACATTCAATGCATTATATTGACCATGAATGTTTACAATTTTAAATGGTACCAAAATGTCCAACAGATGGGTAAATTATATCATAAATTGGCATGGCCAGCAGACGTAGTAGTGGTCTATGTTATGTTATGTGTCTTCTGATCTCCAAAGTGATGGGCTATCCCCCTGTCATACAAAACGAATATTAAATATCGTGGGCCTCTGCTCTCTCTGCCTGACATTTCGTGTGGGAATATGCGTCACAAGGACAGACAAAATAGTTGCTGTACAAAATGGAAAAAACGAGTGCGAGTCAAGTGCGAGCCGAACTCGCGCACGAAGGGTTCCGTACCGTACCACCGTACAATGGTAGGGATGGTGTGGAGTGAATAGTTTGGATTTTACATAGCAAAATGTTGTTTACAAAGTTATTGGTGCGGCTACTTTCACACTCCATGTACGTAACCAGGTGCATTCTTAAGTTTGTATGTGGTATTGAAAGAATGTTTGTATGGGAGCCCCCTTAAATATTTATTTTATTCTGTTTTTTAGTATTTTTTGTTATAGCGGCAACAGAAATACAGCATATGTGAAATCTTCAACTGTCTTTCTATCACGGTTCATGAGATACAGCCTGGTGACAGACGGACGGACGGATGGACAGCGGAGGCTTACTAATAGGGTCCCGTTTGACACTCTTCGGGTACGGAACCCTAAAAAACATCAAAGGAAAACCGTTCCCAAAAACCCGTATAAAGACAATCAGAACTTTCGAAAGCTCGACCCTCGGGTTCAAGAGTTCTATCATTACTAGAAATAAAAACTAGAGCAGTTGGCAAAGAGGGCTCTACCTCGAAGCCAATTACTTTAACACCAACTTAAGTATTCATTGGAATCGCAGGAAAATCGTCCCAATTCCGCTACCACTAGAACCTAAACCAGGTTCTAGAGAGCTCTAGAAAACTACAATGTTATGCTTGGTTTCCATGCTTGCTAAGGTTTGCCGAATGCCACCAGCCTCTGCATTTGCACGGCGGCAACACAAACTAACTGTTTACAAGTCAGTGCTTACAGGTACTGGCTAAAGAAATCCACTATTTGTCTACATAGCACGTCTTGTTATTATCATGTTAAGGTGATACCAATATGCATATACCTATAAAAGAAATACGATTGTAAACGAAGGCGTTAATTACTTCCACTCATGAAAGAAAAGAGAGCGCAAACAATGCGCTCGACTCAAAATAAAATAACCTAGCATCAAACCACATACAAATTGTTTAAAAATAAACTACGCTATTTTGTCAAAAAGATTTTTTCAAGAAGAGTTTATGAATACATAATATCCACATTTTAAATGCTATTGCGCAATGAAATTAGTTAGGATTTCAGAATTACAGGAGAACCTAAAACAATTTAGACGTATTTTCGTAATTAAATTCTATCGAGAAAATTTCATCCAATCGCGTTTTCCTTCAGTGAAAATCTTAATCGAATACCCAATAAACGTTAACCCAAAAATCGAATCTGTAAATGATTTTATCTACACACGTATCATAAACCCTCTTTACTGCGTACAAAAACCGCACGTTACGATCAGCATAATGTTAAACTACTTGGTAAAAACACATTTCTTATCTGAAAAATTACACATTATGACCATAATGTGTAATTTTTCTACATATTATGACATTCAAATTTCGAACGCCGACGCCCGCCTGCGTGTCGCCTCTAGTTTGTCTGTGAAGTTGGTACTACAGAACAAGCTAAACAACTGCAGAGCCACAATGTCGGTCAAACATGCGGTTCCTGAACACATCAAAGAGAGCTTATGATATACTAAACTAGTGTATGTAACTGTAAATAATTAGGCATTAAAACTCTCGAGTGATACCACTCTCGAGTATTAATGCCCTCCATTATGTAGCAGTCACATAAACTACTATTATAGTGGAGTAATTGGATTCGAAAAAACACCATTTTTTGGTATCGCCTAACGGTGCAAATTGTAAGTTAAGAGCGTGCGAGCGAGACAGCGAGCTTAGTAGGAACCTTCCGCTGTCTAGGTACTCCGCTCGCTGTCTCGCTCACACACTAACGCGTCACGTGGTCTGCAGTTGCCGTCGACCACGGAAAGCTGCACCTTTAGAGTAGCGGCTGAGTCAAATTCGTTCTAATTGTCAATATTACATGTCAAAATCACCCGTCTCGCAGTCAGAGTCGATCAGAGTCTGTCAGAATCATGTCAGATCAGGCCCTGGGGGGTAATGCTAATAATTACAAATCTATCGCGCGCATATCACGCGCCTATCACACGCGCCTGCTATATGGAGAGAGCGCGTTATAGGCGTATGATATGCGTGTGATAGGCGTGTGATATGCTTGTCAAATATTAGCATTACCACCCTAGTCAGCCTGCTTTGTCGTCTCGGACACGGGTGTTTGGCAAACCTTTTCAAGTGTGTAAATCGAGCATTGGATACATCAAAAGCCTTTGACCACGGGTAGTCACGACGGCCATTGTGATGCGATGAGTAATGATGGCACTATTTCCTTTGGCAGTCCATTTCGACATCTTTTGGTAAACTTGGGGACTTGGTGTTGAAAGTGTTGCTCGAAGGGCAGGAGGGTCACCTTGAAATATGTTGTTATATATGTCACCGGAAGATAGTCAAAACCGACAGTTGATCAACTAACGCGGTAGTTGATCATCTATTGACAGATAGTAAATCAGACCGACAGGGTTTAGAATTAACGTTTCTTTTGTTCTTACATGTCAACCTAACACGAAGAATATTCGGGGGCTTCGCTGCGCTCGCCCCCTCTGGTCTTTACTTAAGCTACCGCAGTATTTTCCCTGGTATTTCGTTTGCAATTCAAGTTTAAACCAGTTTACTATTTAACGGTTTCAACCGTTAGTTAATCAACTACCGCGTCATATAGTACGCAGTACGCTACAGTTTGTTATCTGCCGATAGTTGACCAACTTACGAGAAAAAAACCGTTAGTTGATCAACTGACGGTTTTGACTATCTTACGGTGACATATACAAACATAACATAGCGTCACGCCTTTATCTATACGGGGTGTCAGAGGTACAATTATGCCCACTTTTAGCCAGTTATTCAATGCTCCATTTTGCGTGACAGGGGGCTAGCCCATCGCCGCAGCTATGGAGGTTTCCTCACGATGTTATCCCTCACCGTTGGAACCTTACGTATAATGTACCTAAGATATTTATCTCATTGGTACATATGGAAGCTGCCCGAAATTCTGACTCTTCTATTTCCAGCGAAGATAAAGAAGAGAAGGAGGAAACAAATGCTCTCTGTTTATATGTAAATGTCGCAGTTAGGTGGTTAAATCAGACACTTAACTAACACCCTAGACCGTTAATTAAAGACCGACGTTTAACCAAGTCGCTAGAGTTCCGTCAGACAAGTGAGTGAACGAAACGTTTAACGAGTTGTCTAAACGTTCCTAGGCAACAAGACATAGAATACAAATACACTTAAGTACACACAAAAAATATTTTATGTGTACTTTAGTTTATGTTTTAAGTATTTTTTTGTATTTATTTACAATAAAAATACGATACGATACATAAATGGCAACCGCAAAGAAAGTCGAAGCAGATTACTTTGGGGCATAAAAGTTCCTTAGATACTGAAGGCCCTTTCTCTCCTTTTTAAAACTTGTTGAGGCAGCCTTTTTTGCTACAAATTGCGGATTCATTACAGTTGATGCCATGGCAACGTAACATTGAGGAAAGTGATTATAAACCACAACACAAACGGCACAAAGTAACCACTTCTGGAGTTAGGATCCAGTAAAGAAGTTGAGACGTAACGTCAAAGAGACAATTTGCGAAAATTTTTGCGTTTACAAGAAGACTGTTGAAAGGCAAATTGGTTCATGCGACATTTTTGACGTTGAACTTTTTAGGTGGGGTTGTAATTTGTGAGTTTGTATTGGGGGGAGGGGTAAAATTTATTTTAGCTACACACGTATCATAAACCCTCTTTACTGCGTCCAAAAACCCACGTTACCACCAGCATAATGTTATACTACTCGGTAAAAACTCATTTTTTATCATTATGACCATAATGTATCAATTTTCAACAAATTATGACATTCCAATTTCCGCCTGCGTGCCGCCCCTAGTTAGTCTGTGAAGTTGGTACTGGTGAACAAGCTAAACCAGTGCAGAGCAATTATCAATGCCACCATGCCGGTCGTACTTGCGGTTCCTGAACACATCAAAGAGAGCTTATGATATGTGTGTAGATAAACTTGTGTATGTAACTTTACATAATTAGGCATTAAAACTCTCGAGTGATATTATTATGAAACTCGACTTCTCGATTTTTAATGCCCTCCATAATGTAGCAGTCACATAAACTACTATTTTACCAAATAGTTTTACATTATCCTGGTCTTAATGTGCGGTTTTTAGACGCAGTAAAGAGGGTTTATGATAAGTGTGTAGATAAAAACCTTAAAAACCCAAATGCGGTAATTTTATGAAATCTCAATAATTACGTTAAATATTATCTGCTTGTTTTGTGCTTTTTGGTGTACCACAGTCGGGTTTTTCAATTTAAGTTATTTTTGGTGGACGTATATAATCTTTGTCAGAGAAATTGGGGGCATAGTTTCTACTCACTTGGTAGCTCCAGATCTCCCAAATAATATCGATTGTTGATGTAACTTATAGACGTGGTCCTACAGTACCGAATTAATTAAACCCACAAAAGCCAGCTCTTCTGTTAAATCACGTGGAAAATTAAGTGACTTACTTCGGCGGAGGGGGCGGTTAGGACGCTGTACCTGCTTCGTTTCACCCACACGGGATCGCCTAGTGTGGGACCATATTCTACCATTGATACTGGTGATGAGCTAGGCCCATTTAATTGAATGAATGGCTAACCTGTGCCGATGCCATCTCGTGTAGGAAACGTTTTGACGTTTTGTTTTGTTAAAGGATATAATCTTAATCAGAACGGCTGGTCTGATTTTAATGATCTCTCATTTGTTGGATTCGTCTCCGCCCCGAATAGCAGAATAACTATTTGTTAATAGTATCGGAAAAAAACAAGGAAAATTAAACTGGTTTTTTTTTTAATAAATTAGTTTTGTATCAGTGCCATCTTCCGCAATTGACAGCACTCGCATCATTGACTGTTAGGAGGTTAAAGTTCGCGGGGTCAAGTAGTTTAAATTACATCTCAGTAAATCTTTTTTTTGTATAAATAAGTCAATTATTCGTAATAACTAACATGGGGCTTATCATCCTTTCAGATATATTTATGCAACCAAGTTAATAAAAATAGGTCAAGTGCGAGTCAGACTCAGGCAGGAAGGGTTCCATTCCGTACCATCACACCCGAAAAAATGCGAAAAAAACAGTCACTTTTATGAATCCCTTGATTTTATTATATGTGTCTTTAGCGCCAACAGAAATACACATCATGTGAAGATTTCAGCTCCCTACCAATTATCATGAGATACAGCTGACGGACAGACAGATAGACAGACGGACGGACAAATAGACTGTGACGGAGGCTAGTAATAGGGTCCAGTATGGCACCATTCGTGTACGGGACCCTAAAAAGTTGTGCATCAAGCAAAAACACGTGAAAATGGGCTTTTAGGGACGGAAAGGTGGGTCTTGTCAACATCACCCCGACAGTTTTCACGGTCACCCCACTGAACTATCGCTAATGCATGGTAAAATGTGTAGAACATTTCGCCCCACTTTAGGACGCGTTAAGCAGTCGCTCCGCAGCGCGACCTTGCTGCGCTCCGTACCGTACCATATTCGATCGTATGGCGAACTGTCCGCCGCACATTATTATCCAAGTAAAAGTAGCGATTTTTATATGTTTGTGCCTCAATCACTCTAAAACGGCTGACCGGATTTGAATGAAATTGAGCACAGAGATAGTTTATGAGCTAGATTAACACATAGGATACTTTTGCCGACTGCACCCGAAGGAGGGTAACGATATCTCGGTAAATGATAATTCCTAGGAACACCCAGATGAAGTTCTAGGCCTCAGCTAGTAATATTATAAATGTGAATGTAGCGATGTTTGGATGTTTGTGCGCCAATAACGTTGAAACGGCTCAACGGATTTGAATGAAATTTAGCACAGAGATATTTTATTAACTAGATTAACACATAGGATACTTTTTATCCGACTGCACCAGAAGGAGGGTAACGTTATCTCGGTAATTGATGCTTCCTAGGAACACGCAGATGAAGTTGCGGTCATCAGCTAGTTATTAATAACGGTGCTGTGGGTTCGGTTGTTTGCACATCGAACATGATGCGCTCCGCACCAAGTTCGGTCGCTTGGACGACGCACCGTACCGTTCGGCGGTTTAGTATCAGTTCTAGTTTTATATGGTTTCACGAGATCCAACACTGCGGCAAATAATTCAGGTTTCGTTCGAAGGTGTATACGAATGTCTTCATCATCGAGTTCTTTAACAAGTTTCATATGGCAGTACTCTTCTCTGTTTTTAAAAGGTAGCATTTCGCCCATTATTTTCTTTTAGTTCGTCTTTTTTTTTTTAAGGAGGCATGTCGGGCGGCCCTCTTCTATCGCGCTCAAAAGCACAGAACACACTTACTCTGCTCAAAAGCGACCGGACTGTGTGCTGTGCGCTCGTCTGTTCCGCAAAGCGCACCGAACAGTGCGGTGGTGCGGCCGTACTCGAACGTCTGTTGATGCCTTTAATATTGTAGACATTTACAAAATATAGAAATGAAATATAAATATTTTATTTTCATACAAAAAATATCTCTTAACTCTAATTAACACTAATAAAACTTATAAAAACATGTCCTTTTACTTACAAAAACGAATGCTTAGTGCATGTCAAGTTTTGTCGCCTCTTAACTTTGGACCATTATGGGAGAAGAAGGGCTAAGAAAACAAATCAATCAAATCAAACGTTCTATATTTTATAACTGTAGATATTAATGAATTACGAACGAAGGACGCAAATTAGAACATGTTACGTCCCTCAGTACATTGACCCGATCAGCTGATTACAAGCATACCAGCGGAGTTTATTTTTTTTCATAATTCATAATTTCTTTATTGCATACAAATCATATAAAAAACAAGAGTTACATAAAAATAGTGTAAATAGGCCAGCTTATCTCGAATAAGAGATCTCTTCCAGCAAACCAGGATAAGATGGGAAAGGTTATTTGCTGAGCATTTTCCGTTTGCGAACATATGTAATTGGGGAAAGTTGTTCAAAATGAGGGGTACTATCATTCCCCAAAACATGGTCCCTGTAGATAGTACACGTACTTTATATGCCTTTACCCTACGTTATATACCACTTTGTATGCCTTTACCCTACGTTATATACCACTTTGTATGCCTTTACCCTACGTTATATACCACTTTGTATGCCTTTACCCTACGTTATATACCACTTTGTATGCCTTTACCCTACGTTATATACCACTTTGTAAGCCTTTACCCTACGTTATATACCACTTTGTATTCCTTTACCCTACGTTATATACCACTTTGGGAGAAGAACGCCTAACAAAACTCCCACAGTCCCAAGCTCCACCATGATCATCGTCATCATATGCTCAGCCCACATCAGCCCCAAATATTATAATAGCATTATCATAATTAATAAGCAGGAATAAATAATTACAAAATTATTAACAGCAAGGTCTGTGTTGAGCTAGATTAACCCCATACAGTCCCATCATTTAAGTAATCTTGAACATTGTCATATCCCTTTTTCGACAGTCGCTTTAACATGATTTTTAAACTGCTCAAATGGCAATTTCAAAATCTGGCCGAGACGGGTACTGGATGGGTGTCCGTTTCTATGTTGCATTAGTTTCGGGTGCTTCGAGTTTCGGCTGCAGGTCCCGGCGACTATCGCTACTGGGTGGTAGTAGTCGTAAAGCTGTGTCAGAGGCCCTAGGGCAGCTTGACATCTTCTGACAGTCGGGCTGGTGACTAGCCCGACATCCCTCCACCAACTCGCACTGAGCCAGCGTGGTGGAATATGACTCAATCGATATGGATTGTACCACGCCGCGGTCTGGGACGCTCGCGAGGTAACACTTGGCGCTGACTGAAAATCAGCGTTGAAGGCCTGACCTTCAACATAATGCTGAGTCAGACGCCATTTATAATGACAGTAGCACACTACGACTGTCATTTCATTTTATATCATGTGTCATTGCCATTTTTCATATCTGGTGTTTTGTTTCTTTGTTGTAATGAGGGTTTTCTGACTTTGTACTATCTGACAGCTGTTTAGACCTGACGCCTACGAGGCGCCGCCTGGTGGCGGAAAAAGTATCGAAAACCCTCGAGGGTTTTCTGACTTTGTACTATCTGACAGCTGTTTAGACCTGACGCCTACGAGGCGCCGCCTGGTGGCAGAAAAAGTATCGAAAACCCTCATGGTAGTGTGTTCACTGTCCTTATAATAAATGTTTCTTTCTTTCTTCTTTCTTTCAATCGCACTCATATTCGTGTAAAGGTCTGTGCCCCTCGGTGGCGACATTAATGGGCTACATCTATAATAACATAGCATCACGCCTTTTCCCATAGGAGGTGGCTAAGGCTCAGTTGTGACCACGATAAGCCAGTTCAACAGTCCAATGCAAAACTCACTAGACTTGACAACATCGCCAGACAAAGAGACATGGCCTTAAATCTGGCAGGCGCGACAAAATCTCTTCCTGAAATTATTTCTTACGCATCCACACTCGTGAGACGCAATCTCGGTCGGATTACGAACGTCCTCGTACCGAGATGCGGTTAAAAGAACCGGTAGGGCAATTTTCATGCCGCATACGTCAAGTGGTCCTACTATGCAAGGCTGCGTTCGAATATCAACTGGCTATAAGACCAGCTGAGAGATCGCTACGAAAGTATGAAACAAAGCTTAACAGATGGTGCCACCACTAGCGGCTGCTAAGTTTTTCAACTCTGTAATATGATACTCGAAACTCAGTACTCGTCACAGATATTTTCCGAAAATTTAGCTGAACGTGGCGGTAGGAACTGGCTTCCCTTATTGGGAATACATCATCATCATCTCGTCTTGTCACCCCTCCTCACAGGAGCCATTTGTTCCGATCTTGGGCCATATGCTAGCTCCGCCCAAACTGAGCTCACAATGGAGGCCTCTTTCTCCGTTGAACGTCGCCACTGTCGTCGGCCTCCGTTTCCCCTTTGGGCACCATTTGAGGGCTACTTTCCTCATCACGTGGCCAAGCCAACGCCACTTCCTCACCTCCACCTCCAACGGCTCCACAATTCCGCGTTCATTATCGTTATTGGCCAAAATAAACACAACCATGAGAATTTGCCTGCATGCCCCGCCTGCTGCTGGACATAAGCCTCTAGAGTATGTATTCACTCTGAAATACGATTCCGAACAGTCTTCACACTTTTCCTCATACCGTGTAGCACAAAATACTCACCCTCTCTCTCTCACACACACACACACACACACACACACATGCAACACAAGGAGAGGTCAAATCTCCACATCTTTATTAAAGTTAAGTTTAAATTTTAAATTTTGTAATTAAATTTTTTGGTTCTATATTCATCTCGATAATCATTTCTCCATCGGATAGTCGCAACTCTATATAAATTTAGCATCCAACCTTAATCCGGAAGTTGCGCTGGGGCCAGAAATACAGGTTATTTATACCTAGTTCAGGCTTCAGATGTTCCCAATTTATTTTTGTGACATTATTATAAGGACTTAGTTGGTAACTCTTGTAACTATTTTGATGATGAAATAAATTATTATTATTATTTATATATGCACGCCACGTTCAGCCAATAATTAATTAATTATTCCTTCTATCACTCATCCATCAACATCCGATAGAAGAGTTTAAACACGCCGATGAACATCGCAACGCAACTCAGAAGCCGATTAGCCACTTGAGTCCAGCTTACTTGATGCTGGAGATTATCCAAAGATGGAACAATGAACGTGGCCGTCACCGTGTTTAGTATGGCGACAGTTTTGTCGGCAACTTTGTGTTGTGACATTTTTGTTCCCCAAAGAAAGTATTAATGGGATGGGGACAGACCGGAAGGGCAAAGTAATGTTTTTCGTTTGAATTAAATGGTTCGGGCAATCTTGGCTAGACCAAAGTTAGATCATGGTAGTGGCTAAGCAGATAGAAGGTGAAAATGAAAATGAAAATGAAATTTATTCATCATACGGTACAGTGGAGAAAAAATACAGTGGTACCTTAAACTAAGTTATAAAACCTGTATTTTAAGGCCCATAGTGGCTTCTGCCATTTTTCATTACGATAAATGGGTGAATAATTAAATCAAATACATATATTCAAATAAATTAGATTTGGAATTAAATAAGCTTATGAACTAAACTTAAACTAAGTCAACTCCATATCACTTAGAAATATGGGTTCGTAATTTTATATTTTATATCTGAACTTTTATCTAAATAATATGAAATTTAAGAAAAGAAAAAAAGAAGGTATATCTCTGGATGCGGTTAGCACTCCTGTGCTAACCGCATCCAGACGCTGTAGAGAAGAGGCCTGTGCCCACCGGTGGGTCGACGTGGGCTGAGAATGATGATCATGAGGTAGGTTAGGTATTCTAGATTGGACTTTTTCGGTGAGGAAGAAAAATAATAATGGATGTAAAAACATGGTATCGATTCGTTACGTCATCGCTGTTTCCGGTTCCCACGACACAGAGTATCCTAGTGTGGGTCCAGAAGCAATGTAGGTGCCTGATATAACTGTTTATATGACTGACACCTGTGGCGTTGCGGTCGGAGGCTCTGCTTCCCAATTGAGAGCTCCTGGGTTCGAATCCTTGCTGGGGAGGAAAATTAATAACACCCAGGTCTTCGATGTGTATATGCGTGTGACGTCGCTGTTTCTGGTTCCCACGACACAGGGTATCCTAGTGTGGGGTCAGAAGCAATATATGTGCCTGATATAACTGTTTAGGTTGGGAGACAGTTGATGACGTCCGAGAAAATACTTGGTTCTGCTTGCTGAAAAGGCTTGGTAGTGCTAAGAAGCAACAAAATAATCTCTAGGCATTAATTTCCAGGTGCTCGATAAAGAACCTGACCAAATTGTGATCTTTCAAATACACTTGACACTGGAAAAATTAACCTCACGCCAAATCAAAGGAAGAAGAAGAGAAGGAATTGCTTAGGTTAGGTAAATGGCGCGCGAAATACCTACAGTACAAACAAAGTAGCCAGGTAGTAAACCAGACGAACAGCTAACTCACTATTACACCATCCGGCACATCGTACCGATTATGCCAACAATTCTGTCCTCACTCGAATAGCTAGAACCTATAATAAAACCTTCTCCGACATTGACGTATACCATCATTCCAAAAGTCTTTTAAACATAAAATTCTTGTCATTCTCTGCGGATAACAAAATATCGTATTGTGATATCCGAGTTTCAATTACTACAACACTATACAGCCAACTATCAATAATACACAAAACATAGTTCCGAATAAATAACTTTTCTATTTTACTAACCCCATAATGTAAGGAGTCTTGAATCAAGTAATTGATGGAAACCTACAATTGGCAAATAAGTCATTTAATTAAGGGAATCAAACTGTAATGCTGTTGCTTTTCTAAATAAGTAAAATAAAACAAAGTAGAGAAGGCGTAACATAATAATAATACCTTGGACACTATTTACACACATTGATCTAGCCCCATACTAGGATTCCCTGTATCTTGGGTACTAGACAACGATACACATACTTATAGACATAAATATTATACTTAGATAGATAAACAACCATGACTAGGGTACAAACATCCGTTCTCATCAAACAAATATTTGCCCCCACCGGGACTCGAACCCGGGACCCTTGGCTTCGTAGGCAGGGTCACTGCCGACTCGGCCATTCGGGTGTCGACATATACCAGCTGTACTCCAATTCTGTACCATTGCGCCCCAGTTCACCGCACGAGGGCGGGCAGGATGCGTAGCTCATTATCCTGCCCTAGTTCCACGTGGTGTACGGACGCACAATGGACAACCGCTTTTCAGTCCAGTTTCCACTATTGCAATGTTGGATCCCTTAGTTTGTCTTCGTTGTGGTTTTGTTTACATTAAACTTAGCGTCACGGCTTTTCCTATACGGGGCGGTAGAGGCACATTTGCACCCACGCAGTCGATAATCCACTTTCTCGGGATTTCATTTAATTTACATCAAACATAAACACAACGTACTACAACACAATTTAATAACATTTACGAATATTTCGATTAGAAATAACATTTTTGCAAAAATTATGATATTTTAAATTTAAATAATTTTTTCAAAATTTATATAAAATCGAATAACTATGATAATTTTGCACGCTGATACGTAAGCTGAAAACACTGCACATATGCTAATGTTAAGATCCTGTAACCTACAGTTTACTTGCAAATAAATTTAATTTCATTGCCTCTGGCCCGACACTGGGATAACCCCTGTCTTGGGAAACTGAAATACCGACGTCACAAACAAAGGTGTGTCGTGGGAATCTTTATTTCCAGCCGGGGATCGAACCCGGGACCTCTCGCATGGTAGGCAGAGCCACAACCCCAGCGCCACAGAGGTCGACAAACAAAGTAGGCTTCTTCAGGCTACTGGAGACTTCATCAGTGGAGTGTCGGCGTAGCATGTAATGTCTCCCCTCCGGCCCCGCACCACCACTGCAGGTACTTACTCAACTCAGAAGGCGTCAGTATCAGCTCTATGGTTAGTTATGCTAATACTGATCTAACCGTAAATATTATTAAAAGTATAACATTAGTTTCATGAATGCCAATATGCATAGTCATATCTCCGCTACTGTAGCCTGCTAATAGAGCCAAGGTCAGGCAGGTAATATTAAACGCATAATACATGCTATCATCAAAATGGCTAGTAATTGGTACAGCAAACATACGTTTTACGTATTATGTCATTTTGATAAACGCGTTATTTTTACCCAAGCTAAAAAGAGGTATGTTATAACTTTGTAGCGTCTGTCTGTCTGTGTGTCAGTTCGTCTGGCGGCACTCCAGCGCTCAAACGGGTGGACACGTAGAATGATTCAATATCTACGGGTGGACGGATCAAACGGGTGGACACGTAGAATGATTCAATATCTACGGGTGGACGGATTTTATTGCAGCTTCTTACAATTGGCAGTAGACTTCACTGATATCGCTCTTAGACACATTTTATAAAATCGGTTTAGCTGTTCAAAAGATACCAGCCTAAACAGGAAACAAGTGAACTAAATTTTAGCCGTAAGGATATATGTGTCGGGCGTGTTTAAAACAGCATTTATAGCTGATGCTTATTTATAGTAACAGTATGGTACATGAGAGAAGGCATAAGAAGCCAGGGCCGCAGAGTGAGAAGATGGGAGGATAAGATAGAAAGTGCGATAGATAGAGGTAAGATAGAAACCTTGGAGTGCAGCGGAGCGCAACCAGTAGCGGAAGAAAAATTGAGGAGGCCTATGTCGTAAGACACACCGAGAACAAACAATACTTTAAGTAACAATAACATTTGTAAATCAAACTGCAAGCTCGGAAATAAAGGCTTTTATCTACAGACGTATCATAAACCCTCTTTACTGCGTCCAAAAACCGCACGTTACGATCAGCATAATGTTATACTACTTGGTAAAAACTCGTTTCTTATCTGAATATTGATACATTATGTTTATGACCATAATCTACCAAAATTTGTCATATTATGACATTCAAATTTCGAACGCCGACGCCCGCCTGCGAGCTGCCCCTAGTTTGTCTGTGAAGTTGGTACTACTGAACAAGCTAAACAAGTGCAGAGGATTTATCAATGCCGCCATGCCGGTCGAACATGCGGTTCCTGAACACATCAAAGAGAGCTTATGATATGTGTGTAGATAAACTAGTGTATGTAACTGTACAAAACTTTTAATGCCCTCTATTATGTATCAGTCACATAAACTACTATTATAATTATTATTATTATTATGAACACCTTTCACAAAATGTGTTTTACTTATGCCGTATGGGTTGACTGGAGGCAAGGTAATAGCGATTCATTTTGCGTGAAAGGGGCCAGCCATATTTCACTGACTGATGACTTTTGAGAACATTACAATAAGTGTTTCACCAAATACCATGCGTCCATAGAGCTATCCTAGCGGTATCAAACTACAAATTTAAACATTAAACTCACTAATTTCGCTTCAATTGCGAGTAATTTATGAGTTTGTGAGGGGAAGTGATGAATGCAGTTGATATGTGTGAATAGCATTCTATCCACATAACAATGACTCTCTATGTCTTTAATATGAGAACTATGTTACTAGTTTATAGTAAAAGTGAGTTGTTTTTGCACTAATCTGGGACATGCATAGATTAGCTATGTCTATGTTATGAAGACTTCGTCACACATGTTAGCAATTATTTCAAGGGTCCGTGCATTACAGCAAGATGCCTCTGGAAATTTTGAAATTGCCATTTGAGCAATTAAAAAACCGGCCAAGTGCGTATCGGACTCGCGCACGAAGGGTTCCGTACCACCGTACAATGGTAGGGATGGTGGGTTAAGTTTTTTTTTCTCTAACATGATCGTCTTGAATCACTCTTTCATACGTTATAATCCACTAAACCATATTCTTCATTACAAGTTAGCGAAGAAAGGGTCGAAAGTAAAAATTTTAGGTTTGAGTTGGGCGGAGAAAAAATTTCAAAATTATCTTAACAATACAAAATGGATGTATCAGCTTACCAAATTATAATAAAGAAGTTGTTTTAATGAGCAATTTTTCGATGGTATCAGCTTCCAAACATATTTAGGTGAGAATGAGCTAAGAAAATATTTTGTCCAAAATATTGTTTGAGCTATTATTATGGCCAACCTTAGTAAGACATCATCAAAAGCATTCAAATAATCTTAATCTAAACGACCAGTGACATATAAAAAAAATTTGGTCAAGTAGATGGACCAAATTCAGAGCAAATGTAAATCTATACTCAGAGCCAGAGAGAGATAGAGAGTAATGTTAATCTAACCTAACCTAACCTAAGAAATAATCACAGACTAGTTGCGCCCCGGTTTAGACTCGCGAAGCTTAGCAATTCTTTCAGGGGTCAGTGCATTCTCTACTACAACAAGATACCTCTGGAGATTTTGAAATTGCCATTTGAGGAATTTAAAAAGAATGTTAAAGCGGTTTTTTCGAAAAAGGGATTTTACAATGTTCAAGATTACTTAAATGACGGGACTATATGGGGTTAATCTGGCTCAACACTGACCTTGCTGTTAATAATTTTGTTATTATTTATTCCTGCTTATAATAACTAATATTGTAATATTTGTATTAGTTAAGCACAACCAATTTTTAAGAGATCTAAAAATCAATCTGTGGTAGGTAGTTTCTACGCCCTGCTTCTCCCACAGTGGTCCAATGTAGATAAAAGGCAAAAAAGACGTGTGCTAAGTATATTTAAATATCTACGGAAAAAAAAAGCCCTTTCCCTGCAGAGGGGTGAAAGGATGAGATAAGTGATGATAAATTATAATAATTGAGTTAGAATGGATCCGGGAGGCAAAGATCCGGTGTAGATGGCATAGTAAAGAAACAAAAACAACCATGGTTTGCTGGAAGAAATCTCTTGTTGGAGATGAGCTCGCCTTTGTACACTTTTATCTTATAAGTTTTTATATACACAATAAAGAAATTACGAAAACTTACGAGTTACGAAAGAGGAGGACATAACCAGCAAATTCATCCCAATTTGGACAGATCGGTTTTCATGCTGTCAATTTTAGTGCCTTAGTAAGTAAGGACAACAAATATAATGATCACCAAAATATATTTTTTACCCAAAATGGATAAATGAACACCAAAACTTGCAAAAAATATCAGGGTAACATACTGCGGTAGCTTAGGTGAAGGGTAAAGGGGGTGAGCGAAGCGAAGCCCCCTTTTATCGTTCGTGGTAGGTTGAACATGTAAGAACAACAAAAAATACTTAAAACATAAAGTTAAGTACACAAAACATAAAAAGGAGTTTGGTGATTATTTATTTTTACAGTTACCAACACATGTTCCAAACCTTTTTTTCTGCCATATAGGTCAACCTGAACCACAGACTTCATGCTCCAACGTTTTTAAGAAAAAAAGAGGCGAAGCGGCCAGGTGTTGCCAACGTCTTCTGTTGTTTAAAACTGGTTCATTTAAAATTATAATGGTCCAATCGGTCAAAACTGGTTTGTTGGGCAGGTGTAGTTGTCATTGAGAAAGGCTAGTTTGATGCAGTCTTGATGAAAAAGATGGGATGCTCAGTACAGGTGGTGTGTGCATTACCGTTACTTATAGCTATTAATAGTACATTACTGTAGACGCCGGAAAAGCAAGGCTTGCCGGCTGAGCAGGTATAGACGATAGTGATACGAAGCCGGTAAGCCCTTTTCACGGCCAGAGGCATGTATAGTGCTTTTCTCAAACATATGCAATGAAATAAAAAAATCACCACTCAAAAAACAAATTCAAGTTTAAATATACTACTAATCGTAAGTTACGTGCGCCCGTTGATGTCTTTTGCTTTGAGCATAAAATCAAAAAAGAAAAAATCCCGGCCAAGGCCTGCAATATTATTTGAAATTCCTTTAGAGTTCTCTCGAGTTGTGCGCGCCGAAAAGTGATACTTCCAAGCTTGATATAATAAGGATAATTTTTCATGACCGAATATTTACTTTCCACTGACTTTCAGTAAATATTATACTTTATTATGAATTAACAAACTTTGTTTCCCTCTCTTCTATTGCAATGCCTTTTTACAAGGTCCATAAATAGCACATGTATCCTTATACATCCTAAGCAACATCAATGTGTTGGAATGCAATAAATATATTGAGTATTGAGTTTTGAATATGAATAAGAATCACAAGACTGATTTCACAGTAAATTTGTATTTCAGCTAATATTGTTATCATTAAATGTTGTTTATCTACACACGTAGAATAAATCCTCTTTAATGCGTTCAAAAACCGCACGTTACGACCAGTATAGTGATATACTACTTGATAACAAACTCATTTATTATCTGAATATTAATGCATTATACCATAATGTACCAAATATTTCGACATATTATGACATTCACATTTCGAACGCCGACGCCCGCCTGCGTGCCGCCCCTAGTTTGTCTGTGAAGTTGGTACTACTAAACAAGCTAAACAACCGCAGAGCAATTATTTATTATTTAATGATCAATGCCACAATGCCGGTCGAACATGCGGTTCCTGAACACATCAAAGAGAGCTTATGATATGTGTGTAGATAAACTAGTGTATGTAATGTACATAATTAGGCATTAAAACTCTCGAGTGATATTATCCACTCTCGAGTTTTAATGCCCTCTATTATGTATCAGTCACATAAAGTACTATTTTATTTGCAGACGCATCGCTAAATTCTAACCTAACCAATAACCCACCAGTTTTTTTCGTTATGATGATCTTTTTATTACTTAATTTAGTTATTACCTTGCTACCTGAAAACTTTGCAATTTGCATATCCTTGAAGGTGCATGTTGTGGCTAAGCTAATAATTCCAGAGTTCAAAAAATAAACGCAGATGCCAAATATTTGTCTACTGAGTTACCATAACTGCCTTTCGAATAAAACAGCACAAAAAATTAATTATTTAGGCACAGGATTACAAAAAACCAACTACATATTTTCTTCTTATTCAGTCTGCCAGTTGCTCATATACGTAAGAAATATTTAAATTGTCCCTGGCGTTACCACAAGCGTTTATACGTTTTTTTTTTAATTGAAAAAAACATTATCTTAATCATCTTTAGCCTGTCAGGGAACCCACTGTTGAGTCTGTGGTTCCTTGCGACCTGCGTCCATTTATTTATATGCACCACTGGGCTTTCTGCAGATGGTTTATTGCTTAGGCCGGCCTTTGTCCTAGCGCGTCTCTGAAGCCCTGGTGGCAACCCTGTGTTTTGAATTATATTAAAATGTCATGAGGTTCCAAATCGCGATGCCTCATTCGTTTCGGGCTCGAAGGGTTAAAGGTGGTGAGGTATTCTAGAAAGTCTCTGGAATGTGGTGGATATATTGTTGCACATGGCTCTTGCCTTCGGCCTCGCATTTTTATGTGCTCATTGCGCTTAACTCGGCTCTTGGTGTCGTACAGTTCTTTACTCAGCACGTGGCTCATTCATTCGCACCTTTATTAGTTGTGGTACGTTTTCGTTTAGCTTGGGTCGGCCTTTAGCACATTTCTCGCATTTAGTACTACTCTAGTAGCACACATGGCTCGGCCTCCGGCTTAGCACCATTCTGTAGCATGAATGGATTTGGTAATGCATGGCTTGGCCTAGGGCCTCGTGCCCGTGTTATATGTATGTTTGCGTTCTGTTTTTTTCGGCCTTTAGCCTCGCCTGTGAGCCACGCACTTTTCTTTAATGTGATGCAGTTGTATCACACATGGTTTGGTATTGTCAACATAATTAAAACCTTCCAATTAATAGAATAGTTTAAAGCCGAAGTACGCGAAGTTTTTGTTATGCTCGGCATTTTCCACTCATTTTTCTATAAAATGGTGTCGTATTCGTCTTGACTCGCCTCTCGATGTCGTACTATTCTTAGACATAGTATGATTTATAGGTATGATTTTTAAGCACATGGCTCGGCCTATGGCGTCACGCCCCTGTTATATGTGGTATGGTTTCGTTGACTTTTCTCGGCCTTCAGCCTCGCACTCTTCTTGCATCTAGTGCTGTTTTATTTCTCACACGTGGCTTTGCCTTCGAATTGGCGCTGTTTTATTATATGGTAGGTTTTTGTAATGAATGAAGGTACACGGTCGCCGCGGCTGCATGTGGCACGGGCGGGAACAAACGGCGATAAGTTTTTGCTTTTTGAACAAATAAACTGTAGGTTATTTGTTTACCAAATAACCTACAGTATTACTTGGGGTCGGATGACGGCGATACGTAAAAATATATAAAAAAGTAATTCTAATGTAAACGAAAGAGACAGCAGTTAATTACTTCCACATAAAGAAGGAAAGAGAGCGCAAACAATGCGCTTGACTCAAACTAAAATAGCGTAGCGCCAAACCACATAAAAATTAAAAAATAAACTACGCTATTATGTCTAAAATATTTCAAGGAGAGTTTACAAATAATCGACATTTTGAAAGCAATTCCGCAATGAAATTAGTATGGGTTTCAGAATTACAGAAAAAAAATTATCAATTTAGAGATCTATTCGCAATCAAAATCTATCGAGAAAATTTCATCCAATCGTGTTTTCCTTCAGTGAGAATCTTAATCAAATACTCAATAAATTTTAACCCAAAAATCAAATATGTAGATGACTTTATAGTGAAGTAAATGTATTTGAAAAAAAAAACTATTTTTTTATATCATCTGAAGACCCAGGTGTCACTTTATACAGCAAGTGTATTTACTTGTAATTAATTTATGTACTCAGCAACCCTGCATACTAGACTAAGCAAATATGTAATTGGTGCATAGATTGTTAGTAGACCTAAATAAAATAAATAATTCTGCAGACATCTGTCAATATAAAAGCTTGGGACAGTTGGAAAATAATTTGTATAAAAATAAGTTTGCCTAGGTTAAGAGCCATAAATCAAGGAATAAGGATGAAGGAATGAAATAACTTAATTGGTTTTACAGGCTTATAGGCAGAAGTTTCTAAGTTTATTTAGTAATAAGGGCACAGCTTTTTGTATGGAGGCAAGCACTTTGTACAAAAATTTCTACTGAGTTACTGAAGAAATCTAATAAAACTGCCTAATAATATGAAAACTAAAAATATAATTTTATTGTTTTTGATCTAGTATGCATAAATTATGTAAATATTTATGTATAAATTTAGCTTTCAAAGGAATTTTATTTTTTTATACAGAGTGGCACTAATAGGTCTATTTAAAAGTTAATTGACCCACAAAAATTCAAAAAGTTTTGCACTAAATTTGTGTTTTTCAAAAATATTTTTTTCATTCCGTTTGATTGTTTTCATACCACTCCATTCACTGAGGTATTGTATTCACGTGTTTAGTAGTTTTTTTGGCGTCAACCTTTGGCACACCATATGATTGACTGAATTGTGTTTCATTTCGCTTAAATCTTTCAATTTTATTTTAATAGTAATTAAATAAAAGCACTTCTCCGGCAATAAAAAAATGCTAAAAGGGTTCAGCTACAACACAGCCCCATTTACATAATTTAAAAAAATCTTGGATACGATATTTATAACCAACCCAAGATATATTTAACAGATTATTCAGTATTTCAGATGAATGTACTATTGTACAAACATGCAATATGTACAATAGTACATTCAATACATTCAATACAAGCATATTGTCTATAATGTTATTGGTACAGAGATCAGTAAGCCTGGCATCACACAGCCGGAATTACTTTCTGAACTCATAATCCAAACATGGCATCAGACTTGTCTTAAAAACTCAGATTGATCTGTGCCCTGTAGATTCTGTCGGATAGATGGAACTGAGAATATAATACTCTTAAAAAACTCAATGTTTGATGAGAATCGAAAAACTATATTTCCATGCTTTCTGAATTGAGAATATGGAATCAGATTATGAATTCAGAAAGGCAAGGAAAAGGCAAATTATGTAAATGAGAATGAGTCAGATGAATAATTTTGTTTATTGTAGGTACCGCCTAGGTACCTACTCTATCTTCTAGGTACCTACCTACCTATGACCATTATTTATTTCAAAGTTATGGTTGATGAGTCAAGTTGGGTTGCAGAAAACTTTGTGGATTTTTTTTCAGTCAGCATAATTTCCCATAGCTCAGAAAAACTTTCCTTTTAAAGCATAGGTTGCAGGTTCAAATACTGGCTTCAGATGTTTTAAATGCAATTTATGTTTAAGAAATAAATAGAATAGGATAGACTTTACAGGTATAGAACCAATGATAAATAGACAGCCCCTTGGCCAAAAGCCACACTCTATTAGGTGGTGTGTATACCATGCTTACTATATTTCTCCATAACAGTAATAAAACCTTAAATAAAGGTTCCTGCGGCTCAACAACTACTTCAATCAACTACATTCGCAACAGCTAATTTGACCTGGTATTCAATTAGCAGAAGACCAAAATAACACCAAAGTATCGCGGGGGGTGACTGAGCAATACACTGAAAAAATCGATACCAATTACATTACACCGGTTTTATTGAATGTAATCTTGATTAGATATGCTGTACAGTCCTGTTAGAAGTAGTTAGGAGGGCTGTGCCATTCATAATTGTGGTAAATATGTAATAAAATCAACTAATCGATGAAGTTTAGCACGCGATGCATCGGCGGTGTTTATGTTGCTTTAAATAAATGTATCATTAGCCAAGTATGATCAGGATGATGGAGTGCGCTGAACAACCCAGGCAAATATAGACCGATGCAAGAAACTGCATCGGTGTAATTATTTATTTGTTTTGCTAACGAAAGCACAAAAGTGCGATGAACTCTTCAGGACTTACCTCATTTTGAAGCTGTTATCCTAAGTCGAGATCAATCCGGATGATTTATTGCACAGCACACAACAATTGTTCACTTAAAAAATGCATATTATCACTGGCACAACTATCTATTTCCATTTTAACGCCTCACAAACACAATCCGGACACTTCGACGGGTGGCCATTTTTGTCGAAAATCGCTTTTTACATCCCGTTTCCCGATTTCTGAAAGCACAGAGCGAGAAAGCGCTATCACCCGCGGCGAGACAACGAAGCGAGGGAAATAAATGGATCATTGAACTGGCGAGGTAGGCCAGCGTTCCGAATCTAGCCACTGCATACGCCTTTCAAGCAAAGTACAAGCGATACTTATACGTTCATAAGCAATAATCAGCGCTGAGCCGCTGACCAGAGTCGCCATTACACCAATCGGAATATTATCGCCCCTATTTGGCTTTACCGAATTTGGTCGGGTTATTTCCTTCAAAAGCCAAATGGGAAGGGAATATACTGCTAGCGACATCTATCGAGGATTTCTGATGAAGATGAGTCATGCTGATTTTTAGCTTTAGCAAATTTAACTTTTAGTCATGTGTTTGCTTATTACTTTACTCTTTCAACTAAATATTTCAATATATAAATATATTGAAGAAGAGGCTCGAAGAAGCGTCAGGGGACCGCAGAGTTGGCGCCTACCTCGCTCAACGCATCAGTATTGCGATACAGCGAGGTAACAGTGCCAGCGTCTTGGGCACCCTCCCGCCCGGCAGTGAACTCAGGGAAATTTTTAATTTAGTTTAGTGCAGTTATAGTTTAGTTTTAGTTTATAATATATAATAGGTAAAAACTGTTTCTAAAATTTTGAAAATATAAGTGATAGTTATTTGTTAATAAAAGCATATGTTAATTGCAGAAATATATTGAAATATTTAGTTTATAATTTTAATATTTCAATATATTATAATATATTTTACATGAATGTATTAATTTTTTCAAGCATCAAATTAGTGAAATTCTATTAAAAACCCTCAAGATAAATCTTTCAAAACTTTTTAACATGGCAGCACCTAATTTTTGATTGTCAAGGCTTGTTCCCAGAGCCGTAAAAAAACACAATGTCAAGGGAGTTCATTCAAGGGACTTTTTAGCTTTTTGGCGGGAAGTCGAAAAAGTTAGTGTTATTCTGATCGCAATTTTAAATTCAATTTTATTGGCTAAACTTTTGTTTTAGGCATTAAAATGCCTTCTGAAAGTGAGGCGACGACGGCTAGCTGCGCCTGAGGCCTAAAAACGAAAGTGGTCCGATACGCGGGGCTATTGTATTAGAATAAGAGATTATTGTAAATGAGTAATAAATAAATGCAATACAATACAAATACTTTTGGAACATCTCCACAAGACCAGGATAAGTAATATAGGGCTTACTCTACACCCAATTATAAGTGACAACTCAACAAACACGGAATATCCAGTGTTTGTTGAGAAAACAAAGGATGTAAAGCTAGGAAATAAAGACGATATCCAAACACAAAATTAATTTTCGATATACTCAAATTACAGAGATGTATCCCGCCGCAATGAAGATTTATTGGTATTTGGCAAGTCCAAAATGTTTTATGCCTATGTACAAATACATTTTTTTTAGATACAGTTAAGGAATTATAAAGTGAAAGTGAAATAGGTGTTCACATACCTATCGTGATTGTAAAAGGGAAATAAAATAAAGACTGTCTGCAAGGACTAGATTCCATAGCCGTAAAACTATTAAAAAAATCATTGTCAAGAATTAATCAAACAATTTTGACAGTTGTGTTGTGTTGAGGTGAGAAGTGTTTTGAGAAAAACCAGCCTGTTTTTATTCTCGCAAAAAGTTCCATTTTTGAAAACGTTTTAGAATGGTGGGCGCTATGCCTGTAAACCTGATACCAAAATTCTGCAACGGGTCCATGGCAAGCCATAATGTGACCGAGGAAGGAGAGATCCAAGTCCGTATAGGCAGTCGGGTCCGATGTAATGACGACTTCGGGACAGTGAAATACATTGGCGAAGTCCACGGATACAAGGGTGTTTGGTATGGAGTGGAATGGGATGAGACTTCTAGAGGCAAGCATGGCGGTTGTCTTGACGATATTGAGTATTTCAAGACGTCTAAACCTGGCGCTGGTTCCTTCATTCGCCCGAACAAGATTGCCCCACTGAAAACCTGTGCGGAGGCTATCAGGCGCTGCTACGGAGATAAAGAGGTATTTTTCATACAATTATTGCATTTCAGACATTTTTAAGTCATATTAGTTGCTTCAATTCCTTTTTTCTGAACAAAGCCTACTTACACACCTAAGGTTGCAGCCATAAGGTTTGTGTGTGGGAGTACATATCATTACTAATACTTTTTTGGGCATGTAATGATCTTAAATACTTGTTGTATAGCCTTGTGAGTCTGTATGCAGTTACCTGGGATTGAAAGGAGAACAAATTTATAATAATAATAATAAACTATTTACTCACATTGATCTAGCCCAATCGGGACTCGAACTCGGGACCCTTGGCTTCATAGGCAGGTTCACTGCCAACTCGGCCATTTGGGTCATCATTTATTAATTTATACAAAAGATTCCTTACAATGAAGGAAACACACAACCAAAGTTATAACCTGCTGACCTATGGGGTATGAAAGTTATAGCCTTTCAAAGTTTTTTTGAAATATCAATAAACCTTAAGGAACAATAAGGATATTCAATTCAATTCAATATACTTTATTGAGCAAAAACAGTGAATACAAAAAAAATATATTCTTCAAGTTAAGTGTCTTGTTTTTGTGTAATTTGATCCCAATGCATAAATCTAAAGGCAGAATAAAAGGGGTAAAGAATCACGTAATCAAACAAATGTATCAATTGAATTCTTATTGGAGTCCTACTGTTTGCAGGTTTCATTCTAACTATTCATTCCAATAATCTGCAAGATAATTTGCAAATCGCCATGACACTCTAAAATTCCAGCACTATAAAATAGTTCTAGTAGTAGGTGGCAGCATACAGGTGAAAATATCAAGGTCATCGCATACAAACTTTGTCAGGCTGTATCGTTGATACCCCATGGGTTAGCATGTTTTATAACTTCTGTTTGGTCATTTCCTTCATTTTAAGAAATTTTTTGGCACACATTTTGGTTGTTACAAATTCTTAGTTGTTAATGGGTCAATTCTGATACCATCTCCTTTGTGAACTTATTGTATGACTTACAATTGTTTACAACATTTCTTCTCCTTGTTTTATGAATTGGCGCACTAACCTCTTTTGCCAGTGTCACAAGTATTTGAAAGATCACAATTTGGCCAGCTTCTCTATCAACAACCTGTTTTTTTTTATTGAAAATGTGTAGGGTGTTGGGATCCAATGGATGTGAGCAACATTCCCTCCCAAAAACATTTCTTCTCCTTTCAAATAATGGCATGATAATATGATTTTAATTTTACAATTATTAAATGTGTCTGTAAGATCACAAATTAGACAGATGTTGATGAGGATGGGATGCCTGTTGAAACAAGTGCGGGTGATCAGTCCTCTATTGTGACTATTTTAATATTCATTATTGCAGGGTAAATAATAAGTAAGAATACATACCACTCATGTACAAAGGCAAGCTTATCTCTATCAAAAGATTTCTTCCAGCACACCCAAGCAGGACTGGACAGTCTATTGCTAGTAAGAGCAGTCTGTGCGCAATAAGTTGTAATGACTACCTTTAATTACTAATGTAAATATGATATTTAATCTATGTCACCATAAGATAGTCAAAACTGTTAGTTAAGCTAACGCATTAGTTGATCAACTATCAACAGACAGTAAACCAGACCAACAGGGTTTAGAATTTACGTTTCTTTTGTTCTTACATGTCAACCTGACACGAAGACTATTCAGGGGCTTTGCTGCACTCACCCCCTCTAGTCTTCACCTAAGCTACCGCAGTGGTTGCCATGGTATTTAGTTTGCAATTCAAGTTTAAACCAGTTAGCTATTTAATGGTTTTAACCATTACTTTATCAAATAATGCGTCATATAGTAAGCAGTACGCTACAGTTTGCTATCTGTCGATAGTTGACCAACTGATGAGAAAAAAATGCTAGTTTATCAACTAACGGTTTTGACAATATTATATTGACATATATAATGAATACATATTCTATTTCACCCAAACCCAGTAGAAGATCACAATTTGGTCAGGTTTTCTTTTGAGAACCTGGGAAACATAAACATTCACATTCAGATTTCAGGCACATACATTGCTTCTGGCCCCACACTAAGATACCCTGTGTCGTGGGTACCAGAAACAGCGACATCACACACATAAACATCCAAGACCTGGGGGTGTTTTTTGTTTACCCCCAGCCGGGGATCGAACCCGACCTCAAACGCTAGTAGTAAGGAAACGCTAGTATTATGTGGTTCCTAAGAGGCTGACAGCTTCTGTCTACTTTCCAGGATGAGACGGTAGCGGCTCACCGAAGGACGGTGATCAATGAGTGGAAGCGAGAGATGGGAGCCCCCTTCATCGAGATGGTGGGCTTTGAGAAGATTCACCAAAAGCAGTGAGTTCTAATTAATATCTACATAAAGACATGAGAGATAACACGTTTTAAACCTATGACCTGTGGCTTCTACTTTCCTAGGTGGCCCATTTAATAAGTTGAAAAGGTACAATTTGGTGGGAAAAGATTGAAGGAGATGAAACTCACGCGTGCTCCTCTTCGCTGGTTCAATGATGAGTCTGAGGCTTCTGGTGTTCTTGCCTGATTTGAGTGGGCTTCAATCACTTTCCGTTCATCGGGTGAGGTTGCTGATTCTCCTTATCGCGACGGTTGTAAGGCGACGCGAGGACTCGAGCCCATAGAAAAGCAGTTGACGGGACAAAACGGTAATGTCGACCGAACCGATCCGTGGCGCACTCGGAAGTCGTGGCAAAAGTGTGGTGTCTATGACAGCTGTCATCCTCTTCTTTTCTTCTACCCACGCGTGAGTGGATAAAGGGAATGGAAGGTAAAGGATAAATTGGCATAGGCGCGAAATTTGAATCCTACTCCCATTCTACACCTTACACAATTTTGCAAGTCAAAACTGGCTACATTGGTAAGACAGTGTATGGGATTTTTAACAATATTACAATCCAATACTGGAGCGGACACGGCGTGGGTGGTCAAGGCTGTGAAATCGCTGTCTCTAGTTCCCACGACGCAGGGTATCCTTAGAAGCAGTCTACAGATTGGCATGTCCCTGAATACAAATGTCATGTTGTGCGCCCTTCCAGAAAGTCCCTCCTGGAAGTGTGCGTCAGCGACCAGAACGTGGCCACCACCGGTGACGTCGCCGCTGTCTGCCCGCAGGCGCGCTGCGTCGACGTGTCGCGCAACCTGTTCAGCAACTGGCGCGAGGTGATAACGCTCACCGCGCAGCTGCCTAAGTTACGCGAGCTTGATGTCAGGTCGGTTTGTCAACGCCGCATAATTAATTCCCTGAGATTGACACAGTCATAGTTTCAAAAACTAGTCATTATTACACAAACTTCTAGGTTAACTGGTAACTGTACAAATGACGTTTTAGTTACACAAATGACGTGTAATAGTTACAAAACTGACTTATTATATTTGAGTTACACCAATGGCATGTCAAAGTTACACAAATGACTGGTCAAAGTTACACAAATAACGTGTCAAAGTTACAAAAATTACGTGTCAAAGTTACACGAGCTGGTCGTCAGGTCGATTTGACAACGTCGCATAACTCCCGAAGATACATACAGTCATAGTTGCTCAAATGAATCATAATTCCACAAATGACTTGGTTACGGTTACACTAATGATGTTTCAATTAGACAAATGACGAGTCTTATTACAAAACTGACTTACTATAGTTAACTTTTACAAATTACGTGTCAAAGTTACACAAATGACGTGTCAAAAATACACAAATGATGTGTCAAAGTAACACAAATGATGTGTCAAAGTAACAAATGACGTATTGAAGTTATGCAAATGATGTGTCAAAGTAACACAATTGACGTTTTAAAGTTATGTGTCAAAGTAACACAAATGGCGTGTCAAATTTACACAAATGATGTGTCAAAGTAACACAAATAACGTATTTAAGTTACACAAATGATGTGTCAAAGTTAAACAAATGATGTGTCAAAGTTACACAAATGACGTGTCAAAGTTACAACAATACTTGTCGCATTCCTGGCTATAAGTGGGTGCAACTTTGCCTCTGCTACCTCCCTGTATCTTTGACTAGTATTTGTTAAACGCTCGCCATCTGCCCGCTCGCACGCTGCGTCGACATGTCGCCCAATATTCGGTCACTTCTAATCCCACAGTGCTCCAATATAGAGAAGAGTATATTTATTAATATCTACAGAGAACACATATATTTAATTGACTGCGCAGTTACCGTGGTTACAGGAACTGAAACGGTTTGGCAATGTCGCACAGATAGTTCAGTCACGAAGACGGGCACAAGGACAGTCTGACAGTACAGACAATGGACAGGGTTTTTGTCATATTTACTCAAATTACGTATCATAGTTACACAAATGACGTGTCATGCATGATTACACTAATGACCACCATATACCACAATAAAGTTAGTTGCAGTTGTAGTCCATTAGGACCTCAATTTGTGTGTAAAATCCTTATGACCACAAATAGAGCAATTAATGGTATGAATATGAAGTTGGGTACCTACACAAATATCGGTCATAATTACAAAAATAATGAGTCAACATTTAGAGATTAATTGGTTACACAAATGACGTCTGATAATTACAAAAATGATGAGTCACAGTTTCACCTCCAAAATAAAAATAAAAATGTCTTTATTACTGTAGATATTTACATATACCTAAAAATGATTTTTTTTGCATCTTCTCTACATTGGACCACTGTAGGAGAATTAGAGCGAAGAAAGTCCCACAGATTGTTTTTTCAGATCTCTTAAAAATTGGTTGTATGTACTGTGTGTAACTATACAAATATTACAATATTAATTGTTATAAATAATTACAAAATCATTAATAGCGAGTTCAGCGTTGAGTTAGATACCGCATACCAATACCGCAAGAATCCACCTAGTAATACCCTATGCGAGTAGTGAAATGCATTATTTAGGGAAATAATTTGTTCATTTTATGAGGGTTATTTTTGGACCCTAGCCAAAAGTAAATATCTTTTAAGAAAGGAAATAAAAAATATTTCAAATCCGCATTTTACGCTACTGTGTAAAGTCAAAAGTCAAAGTCGAAATTACTTTATTGCTGTAGATATTTACATGTTCTTAGCAAAAGTCATTTTTGCCTCTTCTCTGCATTGCACCACTGATTCGACTGTGTCAAGATCAACCCCCTTATTCATAAAACTTATCAAACCTATGATGGCTAAAAGGTGCTTTGTCCATTTCTCACAAAAACAAATTTCAGATTGACAGGCATCAAATATCAACAAATTATAACGGTATTATAGGCAAAATAGGTTTATTAGACGTTTATGATTAAGGCGGTATGGCTATTGTAAGAAGTTACATTTAACACTTAATCAAAATGCAACAACGTAACCGAGGGCAAACAATATTATTAATTTTAAAAGTTAGGACTTCAAAAGTGCTTTATTTTTTTTTAAATTTAAAATAAATATGCATGGAATGATAAATCATAAATGATGACTGCATTCAATTCACAAATGTTTGAAGTCCGTATCAATTCATCCATTTTAATCGATATTTTTAAGCTGGTCACCTTGAAGCTAAGGCTGACAGATGTCAAATGAGACTTGTAACAATGGCCCTACAATAACACCAAGTCTCTCCCCTCAGCAAGAACCGCATGACCATCGACATGTCGGAAGAGACCCTCGGGAAGCTCTCCGTCCACATGGCAAACCTTGAAAAGCTGAACATCAGCCTGTGCGACTACGAGTGGGCCGACCTGCTTTCACTGTCGCGACTCTGGCCGAACGTCGACGAGATTGTCGCGGCGAGAAATAGAATCAGGGCCATCCAGCCACCGGTGGGAGTGTTGCAAAGTTTGACGGTGCTGTGGCTTGACGGAAACCCTATTAGGTGTGTATAACATAATTTATTTTTTAAGTTACTGTCAAAAATAATTTATTTACTAACTAATGGCGATCTAAAAATTTAGGCTAATGTCACTGTATTAAGAGAACCAGGATTTTTTTGTGTTGATTTGTTGCTTGTTAGCAGTACCCAGGGGGACCGTGCAGGGCTGTAGGATCCAAGTATTTCCTGGAGACGTGAGCCACTTATCCTCCTTTTAAAAAAATAGACTATTGATTTGACACTAATTAATTACACAAATGACTTCACATTCACAGCATCTTCATAATATCTAGTCATTGTTACACATTAGACTACTCAGCAGAGCCACAATCACTTGTCACACAGTTGAGCTTTGTTTAATCAGTGGCATTCATTGTTTCATCTAGTTCTCAATTGACAATAACTAGTCATTGTTACACGTTTTACGTTACACATTACACATAACACGTTCCGAAGAGGGTAGTAGTTTGTCTTGGATTATTCAGATTCAAATGAGGTTCAAAAAGCATTCGTAAGAATCTATTTTGAAATAAATATTTAGAATTTTAAAGTTTGAAGTTTGATTTAAATAGATTTAAGTAGTGCTATGACACAAATGACTAGCCAGAGTTACAAAAATGACTAGCCAGCGTTACACAAATGACAAGCCAGCGTTACACAAATGAATAGTAAGCGTTACAAAAATGACTAGTCAGCGTTACACAAATGACAAGCCAGAGTTACACAAATGACTAGTCAGTGTTACACAAATGACTAGGCAGCGTCACACAAATGACTAGCCAGCGTTACACAAATGACTAGTCAGCGTCACACAAATGACTAGTCAGCGTTATGCAAATGACTAGTCAGCATTACAAAAATTTTTAACAAGCAGTGTCAATTGATCTGTAACTTTTATCTAATTTATTTTCAGTTCATTCGACGAGGTCTTGAATCTTGGCAAACTGAAGAGGCTCAAAATGTTGAGCATAAACGACTGTGATATTGAGGTAAGCTAATGATATAACACTATTTATAATAAATAAATAAAAAATAATAACTTAATGGACTATCGAATAACTGGCTAAAACTGGGCACAATTGTGTCTGCTACAAACCAAACTAAACTAATATATGAAAAAGGAATCTATGGTTAGTTTTGACGCCTCAAGAATATCAACAACTGTCACTCACAAATTTGTTTGTCTAAGAAGATTGATTCTGATTCATGTGGGATTTTTAATTTGAAGTGTAAATAATTCATAAACATCATTTAAATACGCTCAATTCATGTGGGAATCTTGTAGGATTTTTAATTTGAAGTGTAATTATTTCATAAACTTCCTTTGAATACGCTCCATTGTCTATATATGTAAGTTTGGTAAATGGGGTTCCAAATTTGAGATGCACGTTCAAGTTTACCTTTGTTAGAAGTAAACTTGAACATGCATCTCAAATTTGGAGAAAATCTCACAGTACAAAATTTTGAAATTTTTAGCACGAGAGAAGTGGGCAGTATTACGCATGATGAATCCTAGCGACTTACTTGCCTTTGCTACAATGATTAATATGTTCATCGAATATTAGCTTTGAATCATGAAACATCGCTGTAAAACCTGATTTTTAAGTATTTTGCGAAAAGACCACTAACATGTTTTATTTTTTCCTGTAATTCTGAAATCCTAATTTATTCCATTGCGGAATTGCACTCAAAATGTGGATATTATATAATAGTAAACTCTCCCTGAAAATATTTTTGACAAAATACGCTATTTGATTTTTTACAATTTTGATGTGGTTTGGCGCTACGTTTTGTAATTTTTCCCCGATTCCGTCCCTCTCACACTGCGGGTCTTTCCGCCTGGAGTAACGGCGACCTTCGCACGGACGAGGTGGACCTCTTAAATTTGAGGTGGCTTTGGCGATAAACGAAAAAAGATCATACTTATAAAAATGAATTTCTGTACGTTAGTCTTACTAAATGTCTAAAATGGCTGTACCAGTTTGAATAATTCCTATTCACGTTTATTCTCTTCAGTCCGGAGGAGGTTAAGTTAAAAAAAATAAAAAAAATAAAAACTTTTTTAAAAACAAGCTTTTATTAAAAATTAAGTAACAAGTTTTAAGTTCATTGTAACCTTTAACGATAATTAAACTTCTTCGTCTACGACAAAATAATTACATACCGTACATAATTATATATTTTTAACATTAAAACCTTTACACTTTAATACACACACCGGCACAATTAGCGGAACAAAAAAAAAGGGAGTATTTACGCAATTTTGCGTGTTACTGGCCGGCTAAACAAGCTTTTTTAAAATTTGTGTTTTAATGGAATACTAAGCGACTGCCATGTTTTCATTCTTTTGTTTTAATTTTCATTGATTAATTTTTTTCGACCGCTGGTCCGTTTTTAGAACATTCGTGCATTCCATTTGAAAAGCTTTGAATTACAGTTTTTTGAGGCTTTTGAGTTTTTTCGCATATTGAAAATTTACGAGCATCTAAGTATGCCTGATTTAACGCCATCAGAAATCATTAGGGCAGATCAAATGAGGAGAAATGGTCAAACCTACAGATCGATTGCCAAAAGCCTTCGTCGATCGTTATCAACGATTCATCGTAGCATCCAACGATACAGATTGACGAATATTCTAGTGAGAAGGAGAGGACAAGGCCGGAAAAGTTGTACTTCAAGGAGGGATGACCGTTTTCTCCAACTTCAAGTCCGACGGAACACGAGACTAACGGCGGTGCAGGGTCGAAATGTACTGGAAGAGGTACGAGCAGTAAGGATGAGTGAGCGGACAGTTCGTAGAAGATTCGAAGAAGTGGGTATAGGCTCGTATGTGCCCGCCAAAGCCCCAAAACTTGAGAGACATCATCGCACAAACCGTCTACACTTTGGTCTTGAACATCGTGATTGGGACTTCGACGACTGGGGACAGGTTCTTTTTACTGATGAATCTGCATTCATCAGTAAAAAGTCAGAGTTATTTTAAATCAAATTGATGGAAGGCAGCGAGTATGGAGACGCAAAGGAGAACGGTATATCCAGTCTAATTTTGAAAATACAGTGGCATATGGCGGCGGTTCAATTATAGTCTGGGGAGGAATATGTTTAGGAGCTCGTACGGAGTTAGTAGTGGTCGATGGCGGGAATCTGAATGCTGATCGGTATATCAGGGAGATTTTAGAAGAACATGTTGTGCCATTTGCCCCCTTTATTGGTAACAACTTCGTTCTAATGCAGGCTAATGCTCGGGCTCACAGTGCTCGCACAGTACAGACATACCTAAACCATGTTGGTATAACGGTGATGGAGTGGCCAGCACGGTCCCCCGATATGAAAACCATAGAACACGTCTGGGACTTGCTAAAGAGGAGTGTAAAGTCAAGAATGCCACCTCCCAATAATCTCAACGAGTTGCGAAACGCATTACTTGAAGAATGGCAGAGGTTGCCCCAAGAATCCATTGATAACATCATCCGCAGCATGCCCAGACGGATGGAAACCCTCATCAGAGCACGAGGAGGAAACACTTCGAAAATCTTGAATTTTCTGCTGTTTCTCTATAGTTAAAAAATCGAAGAAAAATGCATTTTGTTTAATTTAATTTTTATTTTAATTAAACTTTAAGTATGGTGTTACAAATGAATGTCAAAACATGTTAATTTAATTGTTGTTTCATTTTAAGTAATATATTGTTTAAAAATTACATTCATTGTTCTAAATTCCCTCTATTTTCTCCCTTTTTTTTCTGTTCCGCTAATTGTGCCGGAGTGTGTAGTTAAATCTTTCCATTTTTAACCCAGTCCCAATTTTATAAATAAAAGCGTGTTACATTGTGATAGCGAGAGAAAAAGAAGGTGCTAAATGTTCTTAATCATACCATCAAAATGTAACACGCTTTTATTTATGAAATTGGGACTGTGATAAAAACGGGAAGATTTAACAATTAAAGTGTAAAGGTTTTAATGTTAAAAATATATAATTATGTACGATATGTAATTATTTTGTCGTAGACGAAGAAGCTTAATTATCGTTAAAGGTTACAATGAACTTATAAAGTGATGTATTTGTTATTGGAGTTAATTTATTTTAAAGTTTTTACTTAATTTTTAAGATAAGCTTGTTTTTAAAAAAGTATTTTTTTCTTTATTTTTATTTTTAACTTATTAGTATTTTTAAATCGAGATTTACTATGACGTAGTTCGTAGCACGTAGTAGCGTGTTTCCGTTATGTAGTCCGTAGTACTTTCACATAATATGTGCTGCTTTGAGCACTTAAAGTTTATGTATTTTATTTATTTATATATGTATTTTTTTTTACATATTTGTAGTAAGGTAAAGTAATGTTTAAATTAGTTATGTAATCACCAGTTATTTATTTGTAACATTACTCATTCTATCCGTTTCTTTTAATGCATCAACATTACAAGGTTTCTTCGAAGTCAACTTCGAGCAGTCAAGTTCTTCGATTTGAAGACCTGCTAAAGACTTAACTCGGCTTTGGGGTCGGACATCTAGTATCAAAGTACTCGCCAAAACAAATTAAACTAGCCCGAACTCGATGGGGTTGCTTCGTTTAATTATGTAGTTCCTATAGGCCACCTTCCAGCTCCATCATCAGACCCTGGTTACCATCTAGTGTCAAAGTACTCGTCAAGACAAATTAAACGAGCCCAAACTCGATGGGGTTGCGTCGTTTAATTATGGAGTTCCTATGGGCCACCTTCCAGCTCCATCACCAGATCAGCTCTATGTCACAAATATTGCATTGTCATCCGATTTATACATGCTTGCAAAATTTGAGCTCAATCGGAAACCGGGAAGTGGATCAAATTTAACTTGCAAGATTTGATTACAGACAGACAGACAGACAACGGGACAGGTGAAACTAAATAAAAGCTTGTAATAAAATAAAATAAGGCAAATCGCAGAGAAACAGCCAAAAATCAAAAATCGATTTGTATGGAAACTGGAGAAGTCTCAGCTTGCTATCGCTAGATGCCGTTACTAGATATGAATGACGAAGGAGATTGAATTATCTATGGCTATATGGCCATTCAACTCCTTTGTTTCTGATTAATTATAAGGTCATACATTCCACTCCTATATAGACGAAGTATTCTTAATCTGAGACTGCGTAAATATTTATAATACATTCCACCCCTATATAGACAAAATATACTTAATCTGATAATGTGTAAACATTTAAACACATTCCACCACGTATTCGGACAAGTATTCTTAATCTGAGAATGCGTAAAAAATTATAACACATTCCACCCTTATGAAGACGAAGTATTCGTAATCTGAGACTGAGTTAACATTTATAACACATTCCACCCTTATATAGACGAAGTATTCTTAATCTGAGACTGCGTTAACATTTATAACACATTCCACCCCTTTATAGACGAAGTATTCTTAATCTGAGACTGCGTTAACATTTATAACACATTCCAGCACTATATAGACGAAGTATTCTTAATCTGACACTGCGTAAACGTTTATACCACATTCCACCCCTATATAGACAAAGTATACTTAATCTGATAATGTGTAAACATTTAAACACATTCCACCACGTATTCGGACAAGTATTCTTAATCTGAGAATGCGTAAAAAATTATAACACATTCCACCCCTATGAAGACGAAGTATTCGTAATCTTAGACTGAGTTAACATTTATAACACATTCCACCCTTATATAGACGAAGTATTCTTAATCTGAGACTGCGTTAACATTTATAACACATTCCACCCCTTTATAGACGAAGTATTCTTAATCTGAGACTGCGTTAACATTTATAACACATTCCAGCCCTATATAGACGAAGTATTATTAATCTGAGACTGCGTAAACGTTTATAACACATTCCACCCCTATATAGACGAAGTATTCTTAATCTGAGACTGCGTAAATATTTATAACACATTCTACCCCTATATAGACGAAGTATTCTTAATCTGAGACTGCGTTAACATTTATAACACATTCCACCCCTATATAGACAAGTATTCTAAATCTGAGACTGCGATAACATTTATAACACATTCCACCCCTATATAGACGAAGTATTCTTAATCTGGGACTGTGTAAACATTTATAACACATTCTACCCCTATATAGACGAAGTATTCTTAATCTGAGACTGCGTTAACATTTATAACACATTCCACCCCTATATAGACAAGTATTCTAAATCTGAGACTTCGTTAACATTTATAACACATTCCACCCCTATATAGACAAATATTCTTAATCTGAGAATGCGTAAACATTTATGACACATTCCACCCCTATATAGACAAAGAATTCTTAATCTGAGACTGCGTTAGCATGTATGACACATTCCGCCCCTATATAGACGAAGTATTCTTAATATGGGAATGGGTAAACATTTATAACATATTCCACCCTTATATAGACGAAGTATTCTTAATCTGAGACTGCGTTAACATTTATAACATTCCACCCCTATATAGACAAAGTATTCTTAATCTGAGACTGCGTTAGCGTGTATGACACATTCCGCCCCTATATAGACGAAGTATTCTTAATATGGGAATGGGTAAACATTTATAACACATTCCACCCTTATATAGACGAAGTATTCTTAATCTGAGACTGCGTTAACATTTATAACATTCCACCCCTATATAGACGAAGTATTCTTCATTTGGGCTCGTACAAGGCTTAATATTAAAGGAATGTTAATTGCATTGTTTGCAGACGTTGCGGTTCGGCGACGACCCGTGCGGCGCGAAAGTGGATATGTTTGAGAATCTGGAAGTATTCTTCCTCAATAGGAACAGGATCAATGACGTGAGTACACCCCCTTTATCCTTCGTGTTAGGTTGAACATGTAAGAACAACAAAAAATACTTAAAACATAAACTTAAGTACACAAAACACAAAAAGAAGTTTGGTGATCATTTATCCATACACAATTTGGTGATCATTTACCGATTCTGGCAGTAATTTTGAATTTATTGGTAGTAAATTTTCTAAATTTTCTGGTAATTGTTTAAACACAAGCCTTAAATTATCCCTGTCTATAAAAATATTAAAACATATGTAGGTATTTCTGTTCCACGAGATCATGCTGTCATCAAAGTATTTCTGCTTCATCTTCGCATTGAAAGGCCCTGACATGTTTTCGGGTGCCTCTTACTCTCATGGAAACTCTCTTATAACTGAGATTTCTATTTTTACCTTCAGCCAGTATTATTTGAAAATACGGTTTTGCCAATTTCTCGTTAAGCTTTGATGCGGTATTTTTTTAAACTTATATATTCAGTTCCTAGGGCTCCATCGCATGAAATGACTAGTGGGGTGAATGAAGATCTTAGGTCTTCACCTGCCCGGTCGTATTTTGAGTGTTTCTCTGGGCTATGTGCTGTTTTTTGCCAGGTGAGGTTGTTGTAAGAGAAAGCGTCAGCATTTGCTATGCGTACGTCTAACAACGCTTTCCTTGCAAGTTCCCACACACTGTTTAGTAACAGCTCACCTATAAGTGCTGGTTGATTTATATTTGCGTCTTGCATTATGGGGTTCTATTGTGCCAGTTCCCCGGCTAGGTCGGCCCAATTTTTACAGTCATCTCTGTGTTGATCATGTCCTTTTTTATTAATGCTCCTTTCTTGCGAAACCACACATTAAACTTAATGTGTGGTTTAGGTTAAATGATTCTCTCCGCATCCGTCGCAGGCCTGAGGATGGTTTGCAGGTTCGTGGGCGTATCTAAAAGCTAATGCATCCCTAAACTGGGTATCTGTGAGATCAGTGTTATTTGCGGTGGTCGGGATGATAGTTAGCCATTGTGAAGAGTTCGTTTCAACGACTCTTTGTATACATCTTATCATTTTATTTGGTAGTTTAGATATAATGACATTACTTTTTTCAGCGTCTCGCTTTTGCCGCGATAGTTTTTCTTCTTTGATAGTATTTTTAGCCGAGTTTTATGGGCTAGTAAGTCTAGATTTTCGTCAGATTTTATGGCATGCGTTAGTATACTATTTGAATCTACCGATGTTTTATTACATTCGTTGTTATTCATTGGGTCGTTAATGCCTAGCCCGCCAAGTTTCACCGGTAGGCTGAATAGCTCATGTTCTAGTGACGTTATTTCTCTGTCTAAGATGGATGGTATCAGTGTTGTCATGATGGTTTGTTTTAAAGTGAGAAATTCCTCACAACTGTTATCCATGACTGTTTGCAAGTATCTCCATTCGCATTGGAGTGATTTTCTAAAGGCTGTATGTTCAAGTTGTGGGTATTTTTTACTTACTTTTGATAGTAGTCTTATACATTCAATCCATTCGTTAAATTTTTCTTTGATACATTCTTTTCGTTCGTCCATTCTCGTCTCCGATGACGCCGCCCACAAACCGATGTGAAAGTACAGTCTTCACTCCAAGGTTCCCAAATAGTCTGTTAGCTTCTTCGGTTGATTTATTTTTGACTATCATATAGCTTTTAGAAGGTTCTGGGAAATAACGGTATTTTGGACCTAGTTTCATCAGTTTTTCTACCCATTCTTTTACGTTTTTTAGTTTACCAAAAATCATCCGCATAACTGTTTTTTACATATTTTCCAGGGTCTTTGTAGCTTTGGATTAGGGGTAGTAGAACTATGCAGTCGGAACAGTGGTTCCGACTGCATACATTAGCATTGCTAATGGATCACCTGTGTTGTTCCTTCTCTGCTTAAGATGAAATCGTTTGAGCCTGATAAATACAAAATAAAACTGTATATAAATAGAAAAATAAAAATAAATTGAAATAATATTTGAAGTGAAGTCTTGTCAGTTGAAACCATAAACCATAAACTGCACTGCATGGTTGTTTAAGCACTATGACTCATGTTTTTTATGTCGAATGCTTTGAACGCTATCAACTATGTCGGCGTATAGGGAAGCGTGATTTTGAATCTATTTGTTTATAATACATCAATGTTCAAATCGTATAGAAAAAAAAACAATATTTATTATAAGTGGATATAATTGTAAACCGTATGTAAGAGTACCTTCAAATCCGAAAGCTGTATTCTGAGTTCAAAAAAGAAGTGATTCTATACACCAATACGAATAACTTTTAGTATGAGACAACCCGAAATCGCGAGTAAAATATCAGCTGTTTAATAATTATAAAACCAGCCGACATTTTTCTCAATCCATAGTAAAAGTTGTTCGTATGGTAGTACAATTACCCCTTTTCGGGTTCCAAGGTATTTCGGTCACACCCGATATACTTATAATGCGATTAGATATGTTCAGCCTGAGAAAGGAAGGATTTAAATCAAGACTTTAAAATAATCGTTCAAATATAATTTTATTAGATAATAAAAAAATATTTTACGAAAATATTAAATTCCACCTGAAATAACTCAGAAAAGCTACTATTTACGACATTTCATCATTGAATATTTGTAGTTTGTAATGATTTCTAGATCGATCGGCATACTTTTTGTAGGTGTACAAAAAAAAGCGGCATTTTAAGTATTTGCAACTTTAGGTATCCCAGTCTCCATACAAAAATGTTCGGCCTCCAGTTTGATTTTGATTTTATCCCTAAACCTCATCTCGTCTCCAGTGGCGATCGATCAGCGAGCTCCACAAACTCAAGAGTCTGAAGAAGCTATACTTACTGAAGAACCCCGTACAAGCCACCGAGGACTACGACACCGGCGTGCAACTGGCTGTGGCGAAAATTGGCAACTTACAGGTACATAACGCATAGACATCTTTTATTAATCATATTCAATACAAGTGGTACAAGGTAACAATCATGATTCATAATAGAAAACATGTTTCTTAAAAGAAAACATGATTCATAATATAAAACATGATTCATAATAGAAAACATGATTCATAATAGAAAACATGATTCATAATAGAAAACATGATTCATAATAGTAAACATGATTCATTATAGAAAACATGATTCATAATAGAAAACATGTTTCATAATAGAAAACATGATTCATAATAGAAAACATGATTAATAATTATTATTAGTTTTTGCTTTTATTTTCGATTAATATGCATTTCATCTCCTTTCGCTCTTTGTATCCTTTCGGGAAATCATGTTTATTTCAAAGCATATTTTCTACAATTCTAAACGCCCGCCCTCATATTTCTTTGCAATTTATATCCTTTCATAGGGTAAGTAAAGTGTAGTTCGATAGCATTTCACAATAATGTAAACAAAAATGTCAGTTGACAGTTGTCTATGATTGAGTGAGATTTGAGTGTTGTACCTACACTGATGTCAAAGGCATTGATCTAAGAGATATAGTTCGCTGTCGATTATCGATCGATTTTTTTCTATAAGTAGTACAAAACCAAGGAGTGGGGCGCGTAATTTCAGCTTAGACGAGCTCTAGTATCATACTAAAAAACTTAATTAAATTGTGTTACACTCGGTTGCAGAAAAGTTCATTACTTCACTCCATTAACTAAACCTGCTTTAGAGATAAAGTACTAGTTATTGTTACATACGTTGCAGAAAGCCATTTCTGTCTCAAGTTATAGTTAGTTAGCTAAAGCGGGCATTAAAACAGCGTACTCTGTGGTTGTTGAATCTATTCATCAAATGACTGAATGGTTGCGTTTTGTTTCCTTGACTTTTTCAAATTATGGACGAAAATGCGTGATCAAAACGCATTTTCAAAATAATATGTAATGTCAATGTCAAATGTTACATGTTTCTTTTGGACAATTTTGGATTGGATTGTTGTTTATCGTAATCATAATAAAGCTAACGAGCTCAGGAAAATGGAGAATGTGAAAAAAAGGGAACGTGGTGCCAATTACACTCACGACGAAAAGACATTATTGGCAGACCTAGTTTTTAAGTAAGTACCTGCCTACCTACTTCAAGAGGTCTTATCAAGGCAAATAAAATGAGCGCAAAAGCCCCAGGGTACCGTTTTTCATCGTTTGGCATCATCAGGTGATGGTAATCACAAGTACTTCGAAGTTATGACGAAATCGGATGAGCCTGAACTCGACGGGTTTACTAATAAGTACAACCTAGGATTTCGTCTGCCACCTTCGAGCTCCATCATCAGATCAGCTCAATGATACCATACTGTATTATTATCTGAACTACATACACACACCAAGTTTCTTACTGATAGAAAATCTAGAAGGGGGCGATTTTTTTTTATAGATTTGCTGCACTATGTTATTTAGTTGCACCACAACCTAATAAAAGGGTATTAAAAATGAAGATTCAGACGATGCTATAGATGACAAATGCTTGATATTTTTTATTAATATTTCTAGATACAAACACATTGTTGAAGACAAACGAACAGGAGGACAGTTCATTATTAGGAAGAGGGAAGTATGGGCAACAATAGCAAATAAGTACAATAGTTGTGCCTCAACTGGTCCACGTAGCATGGACCAGTTGTAAATGATGTACGATAATTGGAAACTAAAAACCCGAAAAAGTTTGGCAGAGAGTAATGTAAGTTGATCCGAACAATTGGTTTAACTATTTTTGACTACCTACCTTTCCAAAGGTCATGTGTAAACATTTATTATTTTTTCAGAAAGCAAGATACGCAGTAACATCTGAAGAAATATTGCGTGCTTTAGGTCATGCCAAGGAAGATAAGTTCCAAGTTAATAAAACAGGAGGAGGCGCTTATGACACAAAAACTACAGATAATGACGAAAAAATATTAAGCATGCTAAAGGACCAAATTGAGCCCCTAACAAATGAATTTGACAGTGGGGCATCTTATTTTCGAGACTTAAACAACCAACAAGTACTCGAATGTGAAGTTGTTTCTGTAGAGGCAGAAGAAGCACAGAAATCTATAATCGATGAACAAACGGAAAACAAAACACCCGATAATCAAAATAAAAAGTTGAAAAATAAGACAGCCAAAAAAGGCAATCTACGTACAATCAAAAAGAAAAAAAATCTATCCGCAGAATGCTTTAAAAGAATATATTTTAAGAGGAAGTGCCAAGTGGCTAACTTAGAAAAGAAAAAAGTCATGCAAGAAATCTTTCAGAATAAGCAGCACCATAATTTGAAGATGCAAGTTTTAAAAATGAAATTAAATAAATATAGTAACTAGTAATAAGTAAATAAGTAGTAACTCTTGGCAGTAATAATAATAAGATAAGGAATCTCATAATAGATATCTCTAAAGTTTGCCTTTATAAATGACTTTTCCATTTACTTGCCTTGTTTATACTTTGCACAGAAAACATCATATATGTATTTATAAAAAAAAAATACATGTGAATAAGAAATAAGGCAGATAAGTAGACTTGTTTTATTTATTTTATTACAAAGTAGGTAACTAAGAAAATACTGTATTAACAATTGCAGTTCTTGTGGATGAATCAGTTTCTGGCATATTCTGCAAAGGTAGCAGAATTTCCTCATCTTCTAAATTAATATCGTTTGGAGGCTCTACCTCATCCAGCTCTATGCACATATTGTGTAATATTGCAGTAGCCACAATCACTTTAGAATGGTTGATGTTTTTGTCAATGTCATTCCCTTCTGTAAGCAAGGGCTTCGCCTTTTCCACACCCCGAAACATCTTTCGACTGTGTTTCGAGTAGATACGTGACTTTTATTGTATGCCTCTTCAGCTAGTGTTTGGGGCTGTAGGAAAGGGGTAAGTAAATATTTCTTGCAGTAATACCCACTATCGCCTAACAAATGATAGTTATTATATCTACCCATATCAAAATTTGCACACAAGTGTGAGTTGTTAAAAATGGTGCAGTCATGTACTGACCCTGGCCAACGAGCAATAATATCTCTTATTTTGAGTTGGGCATCACACACCACCTGTACATTTATTGAGAAGTACCCTTTCCTGCATCTGTGCCAAAAATCTTGTGCCACTGTTCTCAATTCATCTCTGTCTGGCATATTTATATATCTATGGCTTAATTGGGCAATTGCGTGTGTAATTTTTTGAACAATGCGACAAACGGTCGATTTATGGATGTTGGCTAAATCTCACATCACCTGTTGAAACGAGCCCGTTGCGTAAAACCTGAGACATACCAATAATTGTGTTATGCCATCTATCGATTTATTCCGGTGTGTCGTTGGTTCCAAGTCTCCAATCATGCTAAGAATCTGTAGTACAGCGTTCTTCGTAAACCGGTATCTGATTCGGAAATCTTCTCCATCGAGTTGATCAAATAAATTGACCCTGTCTGTCTGGGATATTGCGGCGCTGAATATCTATTTCAGGATCCGAAAGTGACGAGAGGCTTGACATGGACATCCTGAAAGGAATTGGTATTTAGGTTATAAAAAAACAAGAAACACAATGCATAGTAGGTATGTACTGAAACTTTATTTAAATTCTTACTTGGAAATTTTCCAGTACCTATTACTTTAATTCCTGTATCGTTTGCAGTGATTATACACAATTTCTTGCAATTATCTATGTTTACTGGACACTAATGGTGCTCGGTGGCCTATTAAATTTTGACATCCATTAAGTTAAAACTATTGTTCCGTTAGGCCTTATGAGCTTTTGTGCAACGTAAATTCGCTCTAATGAAACATTTTGACGTTTCGTTAGATAAGTATTATCGCCCAGTTATAATATCAGTTTAGTTTGCTTTCTGCAACGACTTAACAGAATTGTTAAGGTTTAATGGACAAATAAAACTTAATGACCTTTTCTGCAACCGAGTGTTAGAAAATTTAGTAGAATAGAAAATAATCGTAGACAAAGAAATATCCCAACCTGACGCGCGTCATTAGCTTGTGACAGATTCATCATCACTTGATGTGTCATCATCGGTCACATTTATAATAAAAGGCTGAGTTACAGCGTCGCTAGCCATATCCATAAAGCCGTCTAATTTTTTCCAACGTTCCTCTTCGTTTTGAACGTGACCGACGCATTTAACCCATTTTTCTGCTCCGACTCTCGCCAATCCTTCTTTTAACAATTTTTTTATTTCTGCCATTTTAAAAGATTTATTATTTCTTCCTACGTAAGATTTGACCTGTGCCCAAATCAGTTCTATTGGATTCAACTCACAGTGATATGGAGGAAGGCGCAACACAGTTACTCCTTTAGATGCGGCGAGATCATCGACATATTTTGTTCTATACTTTTCCTTTACGAATTTTGTGAGTAACTTAACTATTTTATCAATCAAACCGATTACTCGATCGAATCGGATCGATTCAAAAGAATGAACCACACTTACTTTCCAAAGAAAATAAGACTTTGATGCGCTTTGATGAGTAAAAAAATAATGTGACTTTTTACAAACTATTGAAATATTCGTCGTCCGATAATTTTGCAATAAAATAACTATCTTATAACTACTTGGTGTCGAAATGATGTAAGAACAATAAATGATTCCTTGGTATGGGAATGTGTTCAGGATTGATATTCAAATGTAAGTAGTTACGGCGTAATCGTGTGTAAATTGGCTTGTTTACATTATTGTGAAATGCTATCGAAATCGACAGTAAGTAAGACTTTTTAATCTTTTCTAGGTAGTCATAGAACCCTTCTCAGAAATGTACCTCCAGTACAGTAAATTCGTACATTCAACTACATAAGTATAACAATATGTATTTAATTTCGCAATCTGGGGCTGATGCACGGCTTGCAGCAAGCTTCCAGCGAACTGCTTCACTGCTTCCAGCTTGCTGGCAGCGCATGCCTCGCAGCCAATGGCGTTTACCTCTCCGGACCCCCCCTGTTAACGGCCCAAAGCCGACGTCATTTTCTCGCCCGCCAGGCTTACAGCGCTTGACTGACATATCAAGTGATTCTGTTTGAATGGGTGCACTTAGATCTATGACGGTCATTTGCACTAAACGTAAGTTAGGCTTAAACATAAACATAAACATTTACATACAGGCACTTACATTGCTTCTGGCCCGACACTAGGATACCCTGTGTCGTGGGAACCAGCAACAGCGACGTCACACTCATATAAGGTTTAATATATTTATTTCTCAAAAAGAATACAATATTCCCTTAATTGAGAAACAACACAAATAAATAATTACACAAATAGATTTCTTACATCGAGCGAGACATCAAAGTGGGGTAGTCCTTGAAAAATATAAATATTTATGTCATGAATGTGGTGACTTTGAGATGTATGTTTTTAAAAGTTTTTTATAAATTGGTAGTGATCTCGCCTCTTTTATAGCTTTCGGGAGTTTGTTGTACAGTCGCGCCCCCTCGGCTACTATGCTGTTTTTACCGTAGTTTGTCCTGTGGTGTAGTATAACAATGTTATTTGCTTGTCTAGTCAAACAACTTCGTAGATCTATATTTTTTGTGAAATTAATTTGTGTATGAAAGTATTTTGTAAGGATTTTTCATATAAGTATGCATGTTTTATATTTGTATGTTTGTGATATGTTTAATAATTTTGTTTCTGTATAGATTTTAGACGTACTTGTTAAGAAATCGTAGCTAAAGAGAGTTTTAATGACTTTATTTTGTGCAGTCTGCAGTGGAGCTAGGTTTGTTTTCGCCGCTGCACCCCAATCTTTATTAGGTATTCTATGTGGGGTCTTACGAGTGAATTATAAATGGTATAGCGGACACCTTTTGGTAGGCAACAAAAAATACCACCCAAGGCACCCGTTAGAGACGTTAATTTTACCTTTTACTTTTTTGATGTGAGGCTTCCATGTTACGTTGACTATCTACAATTAATCCTAAATATTTTTCTTCATTTGTTTTATCTATTGTTACTTGGTTTATGATTAGAGATTTATGGTCCGGTATTGGTTTGTTTTTAGCAGAAAAAAATAAGTATTTCGTTTTAGACGTATTAATTGCGAGTATGTTACTCTTAAGCCACTGGTGTAGAGTATCTAGATCTTGCCGAGCTCTGTCTATTATCATGTGGACATCGTTACTGAAGTAAAATATGCATGTGTCATCTACGTAGAGAGTGATATCGCCTGTTAAGCCAATATCTTTTATGCTATTTATTATGTAAATGAGGGAACAGAAGCGGTCCCAGGTTTGATCCTTGCGGCACACCGAAGGAAACAAGGTCCTAGGACCGTTTTCGTGCTCATAATTTGAACCACCTGGCTTCTATTATTTAGGTATGATTTAAAAATGTCGAAAGCACTGTCTTCGATTCCAATGCCTTCCAGTTTAAGCAGAAGTATTTCGTGACTAACGGTATCAAAAGCCTTCCTTAAATCAATAAATATTCCTAGGGCTATGTGTTTTTTATCTATGTTGAGTTTGATTGTTGTTATTAGGTCAACTGTTGCTGATACAGCGTTAGATTTGGGACGGAACCCGTATTGTTTGCCGTGCAGAAAATTGATTGAAAGGAGGTGATTCTCGAGGCGGTTGTAAAGGATCTTTTCAAAGATTTTTGATACTGTCGGTTGTACGGAAATTGGTCGGTAGTCATTGGGATAGTTTTTTTCCAGATTTGTTTATTGGTCGGACTTTTGCTTTTTTAAGTATACAGAGATTGAAGCTTCTGCTAAGAGCCTCAGTTATTATGCTTTTTATACATTTGATGCCGTCGATGCCTGTGCTAGTGTTTGGTTTAAGATTATCGATAATTCTTCCTACTTCAGTACTATTTGTTGGGGTGAAGAGTGTGGTGGTGGTTGCGAACAACTTTTTTGGTATCTGTGGGATATCGTAAGATTGGGTTGTAAGTATGTCATTTGCCATTACTGAACCTATACTAGAGAAGAAAGAATTGAAGTACTGGCATATGTTCATAGGGTCATTTATGGAACCAGTGGGTATCTCATTTAGTTCTATTCTATTCAATTCTACAAATTCTGTTTTCATCTTATTGCTGGATAATGTATTTATAAGTTGCCACATTTTTCTCGGACTCCCTTTACAGCTTTGAAACTATTTATAGTAATATTCGTTTTTAGCGCTTTTTATATTTGTAATTTCCTATCACTCAAAAACTTTTCTTTAATTTGCTGGTCATCTGGGTTTAGTTTAGTCTGTTGCCAAAGTAGATTTCTTCTGTTTATTCCTGATATCAGTTCTTTATTAATCCATTCAGTCTTCGATGGATTTAAATAATAACATCCAAGACCTGGGGATTTTTTTTTGTTACCCCCAGCCGGGGATCGAACCCAGTACCTCTCGCATGGTAGGCAGAGCCACAACCGCTGCGCCACAGAGGTCGTCGGCTTGTCCTATTTAAGTTACACCTAAGCCTAAGAAAAAGAAGAAAATTGTTTGCACTGAGATATTTATGCTAATTATGTCGAAATTATATATATTGCCTAGTTAATTGAATGAATGTAAAGATTGATTGTTTAAGGTTTTATGAACCGGCCAAGTAATGAAAACCATAGCAGATATTTTGGTCTTCTCTTTACATTGATTAAGTCGTGAGTTGAAAGGAGATAAAAGATAAGGCCTTGGTTTATTTATTACCTTTTCAAAATGATAAAATCATTAGTGTTTTCTCAAAGAAACAATTCAATATTTCAGCGTTTGTCATCTTGCACGCACAGAGTCCGAGATTGAATGAATTCGTTTGTTTTTCTGGTATTTTGACTATGGAAGGACCACAGACTAATGATTAAACGATTGGGATTGGTTTATCAGGCATCCATAGACATACCAATCTCGGCAATATAACGCCTGTGTAAGGGCGTTTTTTTTTTATAAAAATTATTTTGGCATCATATGATGCCTTAGGGCCTTGATGAAACATTTTTCGGACATCATATGATGCCTGGGGGTCTTGAGAGGTTAAAGGCCATACGAAAATTGGCTAACATCAAGCGACTAAAATGCTTTAAGCCTCTGCTTCCAGCCGCCGCGGCCGCTGAATTCTTAATTTCATTCTTGTTTTTCTGACACACGGGCTTACGCTAAGTGCTTCTAAAGTTGATTAAAGATCTTGGTCCTTGCCCATGATTTTCCTGACAATTCTACAAGTATTCAGTATAGTCGTTTTTTGAAGAAGTGTAGTAAAATAAAAATTCCGGCTATAGTTTGTCCACTCTATTAATAGTTTTTTGACAGCTCAAAACCTATAGATTTTTGACGTTTGCAATAAAAAATATTGCTTATCATGTACCTACGCAATAAGGAAATGTCAAAATACCATTAACAGAGTGGACAACGTATGAGACTGTTTTTAACGTGTAGGTGTGAGATACTCATGATTTCACGGAAGGATAAAAAGAGCGAAAGAAGATGCCATGCTAATTCATCTTAGTTTGATTTGACATATATCATGTCGAATAGAGCACGAGCTTAATATATAAAAAAAACTACTGTAGTTTATTGCCAAAAATCGCGGGTTCAAACTGTCAGTTGACAGTTTGGCGCGAAAACACCCATCAGCGGAAGTGACGTCTTGAATTGACGTAGCCACAATGGCAGCTGTGTCCCCGCCTTTGCTCCCGCTTGGTGGCGCCAAAGAGTATATAATTTACTACGAAAGGTGGCGCCGGCGTAGTTGGAGGCAAAGAGTTTCATTCATCTGCGGTAAGGTTCAAAAATATGTCACGTGATAATTCTCATACACTTGACACTGGTAAAATTTACCTCAAATGAGGTTATCCCACCTTATATAAAAAGAAGAAGAAAAATAATTTGATAACTTTGACAGATAGCCGCCAATTCTGAGATAAACGAAACCCTTTGCTTAAATAGATGTAGCGTCAATTTTGGATTGCGTACCCTTTTGTTGATGGTTTGGTTTCTTTTGGTTTATTTTTACTCTACAGAATTAAGTAATATATAATAGATTAATTTCTGATTAGAATGATCAGTTACTTGATTCTCTATCTCTTATAGGTATTGCGACTTGGAATTTCATTGAAGTGTTGAACTGACTACTGTCAAACTAGCGATTTAGTTCATTCAAAAGGTCAATGATTGCAATCCGAATTGGCAGAACTATCCGTGTTCCACAAAAAATAATAAACACCGTTTAACCTAAAAAAAAATGTCAAATCCCATACGTTTTTGTTTTTAAACAAGTGTTGAACAGTTGTTTATTTTTATGTGGTAAGGCCCCATAATTCTAGTGCACACAGAGGTCACAGAGTAACTGTACAATACTTCCCGCCACAGGAACTGAACGGCACACAGATAACTCCGGAGTTCCGCCGCGGGGCGGAGTACGACTACATGAATCGCTACGGAGCGGAGTGGAAACTCGCTCAGGCGGAACCCAGTCGGAAAGTTGCCTTCGCGCTCGAACACTGCAGATTCGACGAGCTTATACGGAGTAAGTGTTGGTTATACCAGGGGGGTCTCACTGCACAGTTTAGGTACGTTCGAGCGGCCAACCCGACGCACTGTGTTTCGTCTAGAACAAGCTAGGTGGACAAAAGTCGTTGACGAACTTCTAGGAAATAACGGTGACAATTACTTAATGACCTCCCCCAGGTAACATATCCAAGTATAAATCATGTCCACATACCGTAATGATGGGTCACCAGGGTTAAAAAGGTGAGTACTTATTAAAACACATTTTCATACAGTCCATCACATCTAATTTTGCCACACGTTCGACAACATCTTATGAGAAATATAGTGAATATACCAGTGATTTGTGCCATGGATATTTTAGTACAAGGTAAGACGATACTATTCCAATATTTGTATTTGATTTTCTATTTGTCATGACTCTAATAATAACATCTGAAAACATAGCGAAAAAAATACATTTTTTTTTCTATTTGGAAACTTTCAAAGACTGGAACTTTTTTTATCCAGATAATCCAGGCTAGATTTTGGATGTGTTGTTGCTAAGGTCCTCAACTTTTATATGAACCTAAATATTTATGCCCCAACTTGCCCCTTACGTTTTTTTACATTTTTCAGAACACACCATTGAAATTTCAAAAAATGAATTTTTCGAAGAATGGCTCAATTACGATATTGAAAACCGGAATTCACGGCTTTTTGAGTACATTTCGGCGAAATTCGGCCTGGCTGATATGACTGAAGACTCAAGAAAAGCATTTCAGTTAAAATTGGCTTCTTGGTCAGCCAAAATGTCTGAAAAATGGGAGTCGGCACGCAGGACAAAGGACCGCTTTCTACTGAAGAATAAAAGTTGGTTGGAGGGTGCTAAGTTCAAGTTAAAGGTTGAACTGAACAGTCCAAGCACTTCTACACCTGTCCGCCATCCAGGAAGACCTCAGAAGTCATTCGAAGAATCATCTTTCAAAACAAAGAAAAGGCGTGTGGAAGATATAGTGCAAACCTGGAATGCTGATGAGTTGACCATTGCTGCAGAAGTTGCTAATAGATCTGCTGGGAAGCGAAGTGTTGCCCAAGCCATCAAACGTGCAAGTGATGACGGTTCAAAGGACGAAAGTGGCCCTAAAGCAGTTTTGTGTAATAACGCTAGGCAATTAAGTACAAATGAAGCGTTAGCTTACTATGTAGACTCCAAATGCACTGTCCACTCGTACAAACAGACAAGAAAGTGGTCGCTGAAAGCGGGGCATCAAGTTTTTCCATCGTACCATAGCTTAGGTAAGTCCAAAATATCTTGTTATACTTCTAAAGAGAACATACTTGTGACAGAAACTAGTGCCGAGATCAAATTGCAGGCAAATCTTGATAAGACGACAGAAAGATTAGTTGAGGCACAAAGTGAAGTTATAAGAAGTGTTCTTCCCTGTGATTCATCATTCACATTAATCAGTAAGTGGGGCTGTGATGGCAGTTCTGGCCACAGCACTTATAAACAAAACATTGAGGACTCTGAAGCCACTGATGAGTTTTTGTTTGCTATAATGTTTGTTCCTTTGCGATTAATTAGTCCTCAAGGTGTTGTGGTTTGGCAGAATCCAAGACCATCATCTACTTTATATTGCCGCCCCATAAAATTTATTTTCGCAAAGGAAACAACAGAATTGATCACAACAGAAACAAACAAAGTGTTGGAAGAAGCATCACAGCTACTTCCATCATTATGCACTGTAGGCGAGACTCAAGTTTCGGTTGTGCATAAGTTCATTTTGACAATGACCGATGGAAAAGTGTGTAATGCATTGACAAACACGCGTTCCGCTCAAAAGTGTTACATATGTGGTGCAACCCCGACAATGATGAATGATGAATCCAAGGACTTTTCGACTGAACAAGATGATTTTGGATTTGGCTTGTCTACGTTACATGGATGGATTCGCTGTTTCGAGTGTCTGTTACACATAATTTATCGTCTTAACATAAAAAAATGGCAGGCCAGAAGTGAGGACGATAAGTTAAGTGTGAAAACGCGCTCAGACGACATCAAACTTAAGTTTAAAAAGGAAGCAGGTTTGATTGTAGACAAGCCAAAACCTGGTTATGGTAACATAAATGATGGTAATACAGCTCGTAGGTTTTTTGCCAACGCAGAACTAAGTGCGAATATTACAGGATTGGATGTTCAGCTGATAAAGAATTTCGCTATACTTTTAAGAACACTCTCATCTGGATATGAGATAAATCTAAATGAATTTGAAAAACATTGCAAATAAACGCGTCAACTTTATTTAAGTCTGTATTCGTGGTACTACATGCCTGTTACTGTGCATAAGTTACTAGTACACAGTATTCAAGTTATTAAAACATCCCTTCTTCCTATTGGACAGTTTTCAGAAGAAGCGCAAGAAGCCCGCAATAAAGATTGTCGTAATTTTCGAGAGCATAACACACGAAAAATATCACGTGTTGCCACGAATACAGACCTGTTAAATATGCTTATGATAACATCTGATCCTTTAATAAACTCGCTTAGAGAATTGCCAAGAAAAAAACTTGAAAAATTGACACCCGAAATTATAAATTTGATTAATCCGCATTCAGCACCTCTTCTGCCGGCATCATGTAACCTATCTCGAGAGGAAGTAGATTACCTGGTGTCAGATTCTTCTGATTGTGACAGTGATGATGAGTAATAGTTGTCTATTTCGTAAGTATTTCATAATTGTATTTATTAAATGTGTATATATTATGTTAGAGATTTTTTATTATTATGATAGGTTGAGTCAGGGAGACGTTCGTAAGAAAACACATAAATATTTGTTTTTATGTGGAGATCTTGTTTTACATGCTTGAAAATATCTCATAAACATTGTATTTATTAAGGATAACTATAATACACTTGAATTTCCAAAAAAAGTTACTTTTATTTACTACCACTCTCTATAAATATTGATAATTACTATTAAACCTACTTTTCTTTAAAAAATGTCATTAAGGTTATTATTTTATAAGGAAATATATGTAATAGTGACGTACGAACATAAAGACAGTCATTAAAGTCATAAAATAATTTTGTCCACCTAGCTTGTTCTAGACGAAACACAGTGCGACGGGCTTGAATTGAGTTATGTTGCAGCTCGCTTGGCTGGCAGTCGCGTCGCGCGCTAGCCGCTCCTCATAAGCAACTTTTCTGTGATTTTTGCAACAACAATGACTTAAGTACCTAACATTTTAGGGTGCCTAAAGGAATTGTTCACAAATAAAATTCGATTCCTTTTTAATTGAATACCTTTTTTTAATACCTTTGAATCCTGTTTTTGTTTAACTAAAATTAAACACTTTAGACCCAGTATAAAACAAATGACAATTACATAAGTAAGGAGGTAGCCTGAATAAGTACTATAAACACCTCTCTTAGGTAGAGTTGACTAAAATTCACAAACTCAAATAATCGCACGTAGGTAACCCTACCGTGATCAAGCGAGACAGGAGTTTCAGGACGACCTTGTGATGTCAGAGTAAAAGAAGCTCTCAGGCGTAGTAATGCGGCGCAATCTAGCCTGCACGGGCGGGGCAGCCGATTCTGTAGGTGGTTAGCGAATATTATGGGTAGCGCAGGTGCGAGCTAGATTGCGCTTTATTGTCGCGCAGCGAGAGTAGCTATTTATTTTAGTGTATTTGAGGAGTAATCTTTCTGTACGTAGTACTATTAAGTATTATGTGGTTATACGCCCGAAGCGAGCGGGAATGGGGTAGAATACTGACGAGTGTTGTCAAACACAGAGTAAGTAAGCAAAGAGTTCCGCTCATCCCAGGTTACAAACGAACCACGTAAGTGAAGCGACTTTAAGCAAAGAGTTGCGTATCAGAGAAATGAATTGCCAATTTACATTGAACTTTGCTGTTGACAGTGTTTGACAGGTTAAAAGTTTTGCGTAATCTTGCCCATTAGCTGTCCAGAAATCATTGAGGCCGCTAATAAATAAATATTAGAGGACAATCTTACACAAATCGAACTAGGCCTAACTCTACAAGGCTTGTGTTATAGGTACTAAAGGACGATATATTTAATAGAGATAAATACTTTAGTAAATACATAGAAAAGATCCAAAGAAACAAATATTCATGCTCATCACACAAATATTGCCCTTAACGGGATTCGAACCCAGGACCGTCAGCTTCGTAAGCTAAACCGGTCGTCAAGCTAATGGCCGACAGAAGTGAAAAGCTGTTATTGGCCCTGTGCTCCTCAAGGAGTTAGAGGACCTTAAGAAGAAGGAGAAGCGCTTAAACTGAGTAGGCCCCTTGATATTCTTACTTTCCCATTATAAGCGTATCTATGAAACTTTATTTGCGTATTATGGTTTACATTTGGTTATGTTATTTCAGTTTCACACGATATAACCCTTAATAGGTATACAAATGATTGATTTACACATCTTAATTACAAGTTATTTGTAATTAAGATTACAAGTTATTTGTTTACATATATACTTAATTGTCTTGTTATTTGAATTTTATCTTGCTTGTATTTATTCTTCTTGAGAATGCTTCGTTGCTCGTACGCACTACCCAGAGGACACGTTAAGGGCGGTGGGGTTCCCCTGATATCTGCGCCATTCGTCGACGTCACGGCAACACTCCTTCCGCAACGAATCATTGCCGTAAACTGCTCCGTTAATGGATATAGGTAGCCCGATTTGTTTAAATTTCCGTGGCTACAGTTTTCCGTTGTTGCTACGCTACCCAGCCACATAATTTTTTATCATCAAAAACTTATTTTCCACAGAATACGGAATCCCAGAGGACAGTCTTCTCGCGAAAAGATCAAAGGACACGACGCTTACATCACAACTCGTAGAAGTGAAACTGCAAGACGAAAACGGAAAACTCGTCAACAAAAAGTTCCCGCGGACCATGTCGGTCCAGAAACTGGTAACACTGGCGCAAAGACTGTTCAAGGCCAAGTATGGCCACACTGGAACACCGAAACTATATTGCCTCACCGAACACATGCAAGGAACGGAAATATGGCTCGATAACAACATGAAAGACTTGGCTTATTACTCGATCAAAAGTGGTGATACTATTTTGGTACGATTCAGATAAAATATGGCTGATTTCCAATATTAACACAAGAGATGGTAGATATTTATGTTATTTAATGGCAACCCAAATGTGACGTTAAATTTTGGCGGGAATTTTATGATTTGGTCTGCTTAGCTTTGTAAAAGGGGTATCACCACTGAATCAGGGTCCCCAAACCATTAATAAGAGAGTGTAATAAGAGTAAGTCCCCTTGCTCTGTTTAAACTACTCCAAAATGATGTTATATCGTCGAAATTCTACCAGTATTTATTGCAGATTTATTAATTTGAGACATGATTAAATAAACGCCCATTTATTTTCTAATAACGTTTTATTCTTACCTTCATCTTTATTTACCTACAGCCTTCAAGTCAACCAGCAACCACCCAGTATAAATAAGAACAGGTGTAACCTTCGAATCTACCTTTTGTTATTGTAATGATGTCTGTGTTTGTATACTTGAGCTGAGTGGTAAACAACAATGGCGGAATTAGTATGGCGGACGCTCTGACAATCGGTGTGCAGGCATTTCGTCAAAATACGATCCTAACCAAAAATGTTAAGTCAAAGGACAATTTAAAGTATTTTAAACGACTTCAAAAAAGAGGAGTTTCTCAATTCGTCTGGTTTTTTTTGTGTGTTTGTGACGCGATTACTTCGGCAATTGTGAACTGATTTTGATGATTCTTGTTATGATTGGTAGATCATACTTCAGAAGTATATACGTTTTTTGAAAAATCAACAAATACAAAAAAAAATACACGTATGACGTTTTAATTTGTGGTTCCGTGCAGCAAATGTTTTGAAGAGGACCTTTCATTACATACACAGACTTCATTTAATAATAATGTACTCTGTGATTCGCATTCTCGCCGGAGAGGAGAAGTAGGCTTTGAACTTGAAGTCGGTTTTTTTAACTTTGTAACTTGGTGAATTATTGATTTGTAATTAGTGCGTAAGAGTTTAAACTACTGTCTATAACTTATTGTGGTAATGTTCGTTGCTTGATTCTTACGGAATATCGTGAAATGTGTTTGAGCTCAAGTATGAAATCACTGACTTTATGATAAAGCGTAATATAACAGTTTGGTAGGCATAAATCATTAATAATGTTCATTCATATGATTGCCAATCGGTATGCTCTACCTACTACGAGACCACGAGGTACGTGATCGATCACAAATAAAAATAAAGTTACTTTACTACAGACCTACACTTAGTGAAAAAACTCCGCGAAAATGATTTCAAGTTTCTTTTATTGTGGAAATGAAGGTTGTGTGCAGACCAAAGAGGGTAGATGTGTGATACTGGCCACTTCGTCTTGAGTCTCCAAGGCAACCATATCGTCAACAAACCTTTTTGTTTACAATCCTTGACAAACGCTTGACAAATTCAAAGTCTCCTCGAATTTTAACATGCCATTCGCGATTTTAGTGTATTTCAGTGGCGTTTTGTGATTTTGTGATGGGGAACTGTTTCGCGGGTATCTGTCGACGTCGTAACATGCGTAGGCACATTGTTCTCATACTTATCGGTTTGGACAACGCAGGTAAAACTGAAACAGTTAACAATTTAGCCGGCGAAAAAGATGATAAGGTTTTGCCCACTGTTGGGTTCAAAGCAGTAAATCTAGCTCACAAAGACACGCCTGTGACGATCTTCGACTTGGGCGGGGGGCCCGCGTTTCGTCAAATATGGCCTCAATATTATAGTGAGGTGCATGGCGTGATATTTGTTATCGATTCGAGTGATTTTTCACGCCTGGACGAGTGCAAAGCGGTTCTTGAAGAGGTGTTATCGCATAACAAAATATCAGGTAATTTTGCCTTTCATTGCTATGGTAACGAATCGGTGTGGCCTCGCTTTGATAGACCGGGAGTCGGGAGTTGTATGGAGAATGTTTTTAACCATTGAGTCCTTGGTCTCAGTGTAATATCAGTCTAAACAGAGTTTTGGCGCCAATGAAGAAAACCCATAGTAGGACCATTATGACTCATATGCAACATATAAATACGCTTTTGCTTTTGAATGATCAAAACGTACAAAAAAAAGTGAAATCAAACACAACAATTCTCATTACAGTTTGAATTTAGGAACTTTCTCTGAAGACTTTTGGTGAACTCCTGGTCTACATGTAATTTGCTTCGCGTGAATGCCTGAGTTTATTGCATCCTTCAGAATACGTCAGATATAAACCTACACTTTCATAGTGCATGCCATTATAATAGGAAATTATTAACATCAACCGTTGGGAGAATAATAACATCAACTATTATCTAACATTAACGCTAAGGTACAACGGTCATCTTGCCCAATAACTCCTTATCGAATTTTCATCGCGCTTATTTCGTCTGTCATAAGGACTATACCACCGCACTGCATTGTGGTAACCCGACGCGGACGGAAGATGCGTGTACGCACCTTTCCACCCTCAGAAATATATTGCCTTTAGCAATATTGCAATTTTCAGGCAAACCTGTGCTAGTGTTAGCTAACAAACAAGACAAGCAAGGAGCTCTGGATGACATAGATGTTGTTGAGAAACTCAATATAGAGCCACTCGTCAACAAGTAAGTTACTTCCCCTTTATAAGGCTCGATCCACTACATGCTCAGCAAATTTTCAACCTTATGGCATGTAATAAAATCAAAAACTAATGAAAAATTCTTCACGCTTAAGCCTAAGCTAATTTTCACTAGGCTAAGTCTAACAATGCAAGCTATTTAAAGGCGAAGTTCTATCATAAGCATTAGGCTAAGCATTGATGCTGTGATGCATAAAACTTGTCTTAGTTTTCGTTAGCGTGACGGTTACAAAAACTATTCCGAATTTGTCATCGCACTCGCCAAATTGAGCTACTACACGCCAACGTTAACTTGGCACCTGGCTGATGACGTCATAGCGTCCGTCACTGGAGATGATATGACTCGCGGGTGCCAAGATAACTTTGTGACGAAGTAGCAACAACAGTGGTGGTGATAGAGGCGCAGTTGAGCTTTTGTGTTGTATTTCAAATTACAGATACCGATGCCCCACCCTAGTTGAGTCTTACACAGCGACCATCCCAACAAACAATGGGAAACAGCCAAAGCTAGACCCCGGCCTGAAGAAGGGCTACCAATGGCTCCTGAACTACATAGCGCGACGATACGGCGATATAAACCTACGCGTCCAAACAGATATTCATGCAGACTTGGAACGCCGTAGAAGGCTGCTCAATAAATCTGCGCGAGCCTCGCAGACCTTTACAGCGGTCGACAGCGACGAGATAGCAACACAGACAGGCTTCGACAACCCCAACTACCAAACCATAAGCCCCAAATCGTCGGCAAAAATCGAAGAAAACTTTTCATCCTCCAGCGTGATTGTCGTCAAACCTATCACGCATCTAACTAACAGCCTAGACACAACAATCACTATAGAAAGTGTGGACGATTCGGACCACACGAGTGCCAATGCCCGCCCCAAGTTGTCTCCGTTGTTTGGCGACGAGAGCGGGGGTTCTACAGTGGTCGAGGAAGCAAAGATTGAGTTGGAGCCTCGGATTGCGATCAGGAAGCTGTCGCCTATAGCGATAGTGGGGAACAAGAGTGGCGTCGACCAGCATATTAACTTTCATAGTAGGCCGCAGTCGAGTCCGACATTGAAGAGTAAGGTATGTGGTGAGCATACGCCCAGCAAAAAGTTGTTCCTAGCGTACCATCATCAGCAGTTATGGAAGACCACTGTAGGGGTTATTTTCAACACTTAAAAGTCATAAAACAAATTTGAATGCTTTTTGAAATTCGACAAAAAGTTTGACGAAAGCAAGGGTCACATGCTAGCTGCAAGGGAAATAAGTTATAAAGTAGGCTTCCACTTCTGCTACTGATCCCAGCATAAAAAAATGAACGGCTGATGAAACTTGGTATACAGGTACTTCATAATTAGTCCAATTGGTCCACTTACAGCGAAAATGGTCGCTCTTGTAGTTATGGAGAAATCCAAGTTTTTGCTGGGCGTACGTTTTCGGGTTTTCGAGATCTTGTAAACTTTGCGTCGTATGAAGTCGAAAATTGGCATGATAGTTCAAAGCAATTAGTCCTGAAAACATTTACGAAAATCGACGTGCAATGAAAAACAAAAAATCCGCCCAGAAAACAAAAAATCCGAAAGTAGTTAACCTTTTTGAAATATTATGACATCAATGTAATCTACATACCAATCTTGAGGTATATGTTCATTTCGTAATGAAAACAGCGATATTTAACTCGTTATAGCACTAATATGAGTAAATTACCTACTGATACTTTTCATACCGATTATAAGAATAAGGAAATCTACTACACATCTAATTGAAAACAAAAAAAATGTCCCTACTATGCAATAACCTCACCTGAAAATTTTCAGGCAAGCCATCCATAAATAAGGGAATAATTAAGTAAAATTCTAAGAAACTACGGTTTACCAGGCTAAAAAAAAGCAGCAGAACGGTACAAGACAATGACTTTCATCTTTAGCCGCATAACACAAACCCTGGGATAATACACTTGCGATAATGTATTATGGGAATCCTTAAACCATTTCTTGGACTAGAAATGCTACCACAAACTTATCTCACATACATAAATAGCGTCACCTCTTTTTCCATTTCCATGGCAGCGGCACTGTCTAGCGCAGCTCTAGTGAAGGGTTTTTCATGTTTTCCACCGACCTTATATTATAATTATAACAGCTTTAGGGCTAGGAGCTGGTGTACGTGACGTTTCACAGGTAAAGGTACCTTCTGGCGGTTTCCAGTTTCGGAGATACACGCTGTTTTGCGAAATGGCGCGACAATCTTATTTTGATATTTTTCGCTTATCTTCAGACTAAAATGTGTAACTTTTGTTTTGATACATTGTTGTCATAATAATGCAATATTTGAACCAACAATTTTGTGTTTCAAGTTATACTTACAAGCAGTTTCATTTGCTTTCATGTTTGGAGTCAAAAATTTCAAATGTTTAATCTCCGTAACCACTCATCTTCGGAGGTTGATCCTTTTTTATATCGATAGCTTATCATTATCAGTTACAGATTACCGGAGTATCCATAAGTCCATACCGACCATAAGGTGCCTTCACCTGTGGCACTTCACTTACGTACCTAAGTATATCTATTTGTAAGTGACTGACATTACGTTTGCTAATTATTTACCGTGCAATAAAACACATGTGTGCCCATATATTCCCAGACTCTCCCTGCCAAGTCGCCGTCGCCGAGAGACGCGTTCAAAGCGGGCGACGTGGCAGAGGTGTGCCTCGGCGACGCGATGTGGGACAGTACCAAGCGCACCGTGTTCCTCAACGATATTGACCTGCAGCAGGAGATTATGTTCGTCGACCGAGGTGAGACTGTCTTCGAAAGCATCTTTATATCCTGTTGAACATTTGCGCATGCGTCTATATTACTATATTTGCGTCTATATACACTCTCCCTCTCTTCTTTTTCTCGCCCCACCTTACCCTAAGCGAGTCAAAAACTCGCTCGAGACAAGTCGCCCGCCACGAACTCGGATAGATACGAATGGAGGCTCGCACACTACTAACGGTATCCTTCATTCGAATGTATGTGGGTGAGATACTTTGTGGCGACTAGTCTCGAGACACACGTGTCATAATGGGTGAGGGGGCTAGCTCTGACAAGACATTGCGTGTGTTGTATGCCAGCGGACAACAAGTCGGCCACATCAGACTCCCTGCCGCGCGCCCCGCCGCCGCCGCCCACCGTCCCCCGCCCCGTGTCCGCGTCGCACGCACTCCGCCGACAGCTGGAGCAGGCCCACCGCCGCAGGTTCAGCGCCGGATGTGAGTCCGCCTGCCTCAGCCTTCTCCGGACCCAATTAATAAAGAAAAGGGTGTCACCGTTTACGGCATTTTCAGTGCCATGCGGGTTTTATCACGCACACGCGGGGTTTACTATGGGATTGAACCGCACGCCCCGCTTCCAGTATGACTTATAAGCACGACTCTGAAAGAGTGCTTACTTTTAATATTTGAAGGAAATTTATCACAGCATTCCTTTTTATCACGCTTTTATTAGCTTCACCTGTATGTTTGTTTGTTTGTATGTAACCGACTCCTTTGGACTCGATTTTGACCCACTTTAAACGGACAGATTCAATTCAAACTTTGTACACTTATCAAGAATCAGCGACAATGTAATAATTTCATAAGTTTATCTCATTATCCTGATTAGGATCGCCAGGATTAATTATACCTCGTATTTGGGGGATTGACAAAACAGTCTACTTACTTTCCGGCTCGCGCACTCGAACTAAAAAATGAAAAATAATTATAGTTTAAAAAAAAACTAATAAACACGTTTTTAAAGCACTTCGAACTAAAAAGTTAAAAATGTTTTTTAATATAACCTTAAAACAATAATGAATGAAAAATAATATTATTATTGTGAAAAAAAAAGCGTCGGGCTCTTTGTTCCATATCTTTCGTACATCGAGCGCCCAACGCTTTTTGTCATTCATTATTGTTTTAAGGTTATATTAAAAATTATTTTTAACTTTTTAGTTCGAAGTGCTTTAAAAGCGTGTTTTTTAGTTTTTTTAAACTATAATTAGCTTAGGTGAAAGGGTAAATTATCCTTCGTATTAGGTTGAACATGTAAGGACAACAAAAATACTTAAAAAATTTAAAAAGTGTTTTTGCTCATCCTGTTTTGCTGTGAAAATCTGTATTTTTGATGTGCCTTTAAATAAAATTAAAAAACATATACTTTAGGTAGTGCCTCCGCAGCCGGCGCCGGCCCCCGCCGATTCGGTAGCCGTAAACACTGCGGTAGCTTTGGGACTTAAAACTAAGTGTGTTTTGTAATTCTCACATGTTCAACCGTTAGGTTAGGTTAGGTTAAACGAAGAAACACGAAGGATAAAGGTGGCCTCGCTTCGCTCACCCCCTTCACCTAAGCTACCGCAGTGTTTTGCCCCGATATTTGACATCGACGGACACTTGATACAGTGCATCATGTGCCGGCTCCCAATCACATATTGGAAGCCAGCGTCTGCTGCGGAGGCACTTCCAATATTATTTGATTGACCTATTAGACGTTAGATATGGTACAAATTCGTGAAAAAAAATGTGTGAATCAGTTTTTTTTTATCCAATGTACAAATTACCCGGGGACAGTCCCCCTAACGCTATGCTGTTGCTTCATTTGGTTGGCAGTCAAACTGTACCACAACAAGACCTCGCCCGAGCTGCCGGGCTTCCGCCGCGCGCCCGGCAAGCTGCCGCGGCGGCGACTAGGCACTGGCGACTTCGAGCGCGAGGCTACCTATCTGAGTCAACGCGACGTCGGCATGTGATCGCCGTGAGTCAAATCATAGCCCATCACCACTGTCGAGTATAGCCCTCCTCATGTACACGCCCTTCAACTCGCTATATCATCAAACCATCTGGCAGGTGGTCTGCCGACTGATCTTCGGCCTCCTCTTGGCCACCAGTCGATTACCGATCTGGTCCATCTGCCGGATTATCGCCTTGCCAAGTGACCTGCCCGCTTCCACCTGAGCATCATCATCATCAATCAGCCCACACTCTTCCAAGCCTTCCGCGATGAGGTCTTCCGTCCATCTCGCAGGTGGTCTGCGGACTGGACATGACACGAGTGTGAGCTAATAAAAGGGATGGATAGAGATAAAATACAAATTAGAGGATAGTGTGCCATATGTCAGAGAAATGAGTCAATCCTTCTGTTTAATGGACCGAGTTAACAATAATCATTGCTCATACATAACTGAGAAAGTGAACGTGCCACTTATAGTTAACCGACCTGTACCTACTCGATTAGGGCGTTTTCAGGCTTCACGCACGCGGGTTTTACTATGGGACTGACCCCGCACGCGGGTGCTGTCAGTATGGCGCCCCGCGTCCCGCACAACAACTACGCACGACACTGCTTATACGTTATGCCTGTAGTACGCATTATATTTTTTTTCTGATGAGTAATAGAACTCATATTTGTTTCAGAGTCCCAGCCTCAGAAGACGAAAGTAAAAAACGTACATTAAACTAAAATATAATCGAATTTTTATAAGTTAAAATTGAACTTAACTGTTGGTGCATTTGAATATTTATGAGAAAATTACGTTGATTTGTTTAAGGATATAATTTTGAACTTATTCTAATTAAGGTGCTTTAGACACGTAGAAAAATGTACTATATGTATTGTATACTCTACAATTCTACACTACAAGATTGTTTTATTGTTTTGTAATTGATATATTCACAGGGTACCTACAAAACGAAAATTAGAGATAGTCTAGCAGAAACATATAGGTAATTTGAACTACTTAGTTATGTATTTCCTTACTCTAACTACACAATAGCTTTATTTAGCAGAGAAAAGGTTTTGGCAAAACCTTAAATGTAAATGAAATGTGAATAGAAAGCAGTAGAATACGTTTTTGGTAGTTTGGTTTTGTATTTTGTGTACCTCGCTACACAGCGAAGTTTCAATAAAAACTTGTTGAAAATCTTGCGCGTATTGATTTGGCATTGCCAAAGTACCAAGTATACACATAATAAATAATAATACATGTATCCCAATAATGTCCCCACGGAGGGGCACGGGCCTTTACATACATAAATACATAATATATATATATATATATATATATATATATATATATATATATATATATATATATATATATATTATAGATTCTTAACATTTGTAGGCTAATAGTATCACGATTAAAACGTAACAGACACTCAAATCGCCGAATCAAATAAAGTGCTGCTTTAATCCTTTGACCGCCCCAGTCAGCACTGACCGACAACTGAAAGTCGTGCCACTGGCACCACGTCGTCGGCTATAGCAGACACAATTTTCATACTAAGAGACCTTATCTCTTATGAATTAAGTTGTTTTTACATTTGCATAGCATAGCAAACATGTTTGGCGTGTGAGTGAGTCATTTTATATTTGATGTATGGCGGTCAAAACTTTTTGAGTTTTGAGTTTGGCCCCATAACTGAGTTAACCTTAACTCAACAGTTGATTGATTATTTTTCATAGGTTTTGAACTTTATTACCAAGCAATAAGGTTCAAAATCGCGGGCCATAAGTTACAAGTTCGTAGCCGGCGAGACAGCGCGTCTATAGTTACGACGCGACCGACAGGTGTGCGTTTCGACCCCTCAGGACGACTTCGTCATTTTCTTGAACTTGACACTTTCCCAACTCGTCCCATTCCTAACTCGGCTCTTTTCGAGTGGGTCTCCTTTGCAAAGTTGACACTTTCCCAACTCGTCCCATTCCTAACTCGGCTCTTTCTCAGTCGCTGTTTTTCCTATCCTTTATTGGTCCTCCTACGAACACGAAACCCTAATGAATTCGCTCATCCGCAATAGCCGTCTAGTTACTACATATTACTGGCCACTTGTGAGATTCTATTAAAACCTACTTGAATAATAATCTCAAGATTAATTATGCTGACTGTCACATTTTCTTTGACGTTGACATTGTCATTGTAATAGTGATTTCTGTATTATTTGTGACTAAAATAAATTCTGATTGTTTTGGTAAATATGTCTGACTTTATCTTTATTAAAACGCAAAGGGATAAAAATTTGCTACTTAACAATAATTACACGTATACTCTAGTAAAAGAAAATTTGAAGGGATCGTCCAGATGGAGATGCACAGAACGCCAAGATTGTACCGCCTCTGTTACTCTGAACCCAACGAAAACCAATATTTTAAAGGAGTCGTTACACACCTGTGATCCGGACCGGAAGATTACTGTTGATGTGAAAAACTTTATCAATAATTTAAAGAATGAGGTTTGTTTCAACTTAGGTTCGATGCAAGAAATATATGGGCAAGAAGTTGAAAAGCTGAAAAGAATTAGTCAAGTGTTTATCCATTTAATGCCGACATTTGTATCGCTGAAAAGCACACTGTATCGAGCCCGTAAGATTTTCTTTAACACAAATAAGTTAATTTTTAAAACTATCAGAAGTTATGTTGCCAAAAGAAATGACACAAGAATACTTTGTCATAGACGACGGGGACTCAGATAAAATTTTGATATTTTGTTCATTGTTAACAAAACAACTAATAGAATCTGGCAAATATAATTCGTATTACGGTGATGGAACGTTTCGTGCAAGCCCTAAGCCTTTCTACCAACTGTATATATTACACCTAGATTTATTCTCTTCTGACAAGTCTGTGAATGTGATTCCTACTATTTTCGCATTCTTGCCGAATAAAACTGAAAAGACTTACAAGCGTCTATTTACATTGCTCAAGACTCAACTAAATCTTTGCGTCAGATTTCTCAAGTGTGACTATGAACAAGCTCAAATAAACTCGGTTGCAGCTGTTTATCCAGAGGCCAAAGTAACAGGCTGCTTCCAACATTATAATAAAGCTATATGGAAACGAGCTAAAGGGACTAAACTCAACAAAACTAAACAAGGCGTGAAAATTGCTCGACTATGCTCGTTACTTGCCTTACTGCCCGCTTCTTTCATAAAACAAGCTTACAACGAAATTGTTGCTTTTGCCCTGAGTACGGTACCATGGAATGCATTCAAAAAGTATTTTGAAAAACAATGGATGTCAAAGGATCCTTCAATACTACAAGAACTACAAATTCAGCTGCGGGCTACCATAGAAGGCCTAATACCAAATTCGCTGGAAAACCATTTTTTTTTATATTGACAGTATCCTTAAGAAAGAAGTGAAACAATTCGACAACAAAATTATGCGGAGCGTCTTTCACCATTTTCCAAAAAACCGAAAATCGAAGGACATAATTTTTGATACGAAATATAAAAAATACTTGTCCCAATTAAATAAAAGAACGATGACACCATTGGCTTTTTTAAGAAAAAATGTTTTTTTCAAGCTTACTTTAGGTTAAGTGATGATTAAAGTGGGAGAGCCGTGACTTTCTAGACACTCTAAAGCCGAAAGGGGGTTTCTTTCGGCTTTAGAGTGTCGAGAAAGTCACGGTATGTGTTTAGGGTGCGAGAGTGTGCGAGTTGAATGTGTTACCGTGTTTAAATAATTAATTAATTTGAAAACTTAAGAGGAGAACTTAATAATATATAATAATAATTATTATTAATGTAGAAGTACAGTATTGGGTATTGGGTATATTATGTTTAGGTTAACAAAAACATGTTTTTTATTTTTTTGTAAACATATATTCGTTTGAATACATAGTTACTTATAATCATCATGAAGTACAATAATAATAATAGTAATACATAGTTACTTTCTATTTGCCGGTAACATATAAAAATGTTCCGTAACCACTTTCTTGTAAAATAAAATACGATTCTCTTAGGTAGTGGAAAGCAAAATTAACAATCTTGCACCGGAGTGAGTGGCGCGCTTTGGGAGAGGTCTATGCTCAGAAGTGGTAAATAAGGCATGCTGATTATGATAAGGGCTCCTTTCAAAGGGATGGGTTTACTAGTAAACATTTCAGGTTTCTAGCTACTACCTCCAAGCTCCATCGTCAGACCAGCTCGCTGGTACCATAAGATTCATCTCCAAGAAATCTACTTCCGAATAAAATAAAGCTTATTACCTATTTAAAATTCAGCAAAAGCTGTCGCTCGCTTATCGATTGTTTTTTTTTAATTTCACCTTTATGGCTTACGTAATACGTAGCATGCTTTTTAATTGTGCGATAGCTCGCTAGAGGCAGTATTAGCCGTTGGCCGCACAACTGTAAAGTGTATGTAAAGGTGAAATTAAAAGAAAGCCATCGATAATCGAGCAGCTTTTGCTGAATTTTAGATAATAAGGGGGCCATTTACGCGCCGCCTGGCCAAAACAGCCTTTATTCTTCCTTATTACTATAAGTCACCTCTTTCAACAGTCTGATGCTCTGGTACTCCAGAGCATCAGACTGTTGAAAGAGGTGATCAGATTATCAGATCAATCATTAACCTTGTCAACAACACACCAAGGAGGTTCTTTTAATTAAAAAATACACTTTACTAATCATATTAAAACCTCATTGGTTGATGGGAATGCGAGTCGGGAAAGTGTCGAGTATATGAAAGAGACCAACCAAGAAAGAGCCGAGCTAAAAATGAGACCAGTTAAGAAAGTGTCAAATTTAAGAAAATGAACGAGTTGGGAAAGTGTCAAGTTTAAGAAAGAGACCAACCAAGAAAGAGCCGATCTAAAAATGAGACCAGTTAGGAAAGTGTTAAGTTCAAGAAAATGACGAAGTCGTCCTGAGGGGTTTCAATGGCACGGCCACGGCGTTATTTTTTTAAAAGAATTACCAAGATTTTATAAAAAATATTAAAGTTGATTCCCAAAACAATAAATTTGTCAAATTTAGGTAAAACGTTGTAAGCATTTGAACTTGGCCGCGCCATTAAAACGCGGAAAACCCCGCGACCACGAAGATCTTTAAAACCAAGCGTTGCAGAGGCCTGAAAGTTAGGCAAATAACTGATTGAATTTGTAAAATAAATGTAAAAACATAGAAAAAATCCTAGGTATTTTAGGATCTGTGAGACAAAAAACCCTTGGCCGCGCCATCGAAACCGTGAAATATACATGATAGCCGATATCTCGCTGACTAAGCATCGCAGATGTCTGAAGTTTTTTGTAAAATCTAGATTTGAATTTGTCAAAATTTGTTAAAATAAAATAAAAACTACTAGGTTTTTATTTCAGCAGCCGTACGACTTAAACCGCATGGCCGCGCCATTGAAAAGGTGAAAAACACGTTATCGCCGATACATCACTGAAGAAGCATCGCAGACGTCTGAAGTTTTTTGTAAAACTTAGATTAGAATTTGTCAAAAATTGTAAAAATACAACAAAAAAACCTAGGTTTATATTGCAGGAGCTGTAAATTGTGCCATTGGAACAGTTAAAACACGTTATCGCCGATATCTCGGTGAAAAATCAACGCAGAGGCCTGAATTTTTTTATAACCTAGATTTGAATTTGTCAAAATTTGTTAAAATAAAACAAAAACTCCTAGGTTTTTATTTCAGGAGCCGTACGACTAAAACCTCATGGCCGCGCAATTGAAACGGTGAAAAACACGTTATCGCCGATATCTCGCTGAAGAAGCATCGCAGAGGTCTAAAGTTTTTGTAAAACTTAGATTTGAATTTGTCAAAATTTGAAAAATACAACAAAAAATCCTAGGTTTATATTTCAGGAGCTGACTGCTGAAGAGTAAAACGCCATGGCCGCGCCATTGCTACGATGAAAAACACGTTATCGCCGATATCTCGCTGAAAAATCATCGCAGAGGTCTGAAGTTTTTTGTAAAACCTAGATTAGAATTTGTCAACATCTGTAAAATACAACAAAAATCCTAGGTTTACATTTCAGGAGTTGTAGAACGGTATCGCATAGAAATTGATGGCTGCCTTGACATTTTCAGGTATGTTATTGAATAGTTGGGACTAATTATTTAATAAATTTCAAGTAGATCTCGTTATTCGTAATCGGTATGCAAAGCATCAGTAGGTAAGTTACTCATTTTAGTGCTGTAACATATACTTCCTGTTTATTTAACTCTATTATTATTACAATATAAATTACAATGAAAATAAATAAATGTTCAGCATCCTTCAACTGCTTTGTCAAAAACTTAACCATGTAAAAACACACACACACACACCCAAGCAACGTGTATGTAAGCCTGGGAATTGACATACAACTGCTCAGGATTGTTAAGTGCGACGTGGGCTGGGCTGGGAGTTGTTTTAAGTGCTCCTTAATGCCAAGAGACCTCTTGTTTTGGCCAATAAGACACCCGGGATACCCTCGGGGAAGATTGGTGCACCCAATAAAGTAGTCGGATTTGTCCAGCAACTTTAACTCTGAAATGCGCCACGGAATAGACTTCTAATAGCACTTCCGGGGAGACCTGGCCGGAACAGGCCGCATTTCTGTGGATTCACTTCCAGCCCCAACCTCGCTAACCCCTCGAAAAGTGCTCTCAGATCCTCGATCACAACTTCCGGGCTGCCTCCGATGGTACCGTCATCCAAATACCAAACGTTTAGAGGTGACTGCAAGTAGGTAGTAACAAAACCCGAAAACGTACGTCCAGCAAAAACTTGGACTTTTCCATAACCACAAGAGCGACCAATTTTGCTGTTCTTGGAACAATTTGACTTATTATGAAGTACCTGAGTAGGTATATCAAGTTTCACCAGCCTACGATCAGCCGTTGTTTTTTTTTGCTGGGCGTACGTACGCCCCGAAAAAAACTGATTTTCGTTAATATCTTTTTAACTAATTCTGAAATTTCACGGACATTTACTAGGCATGTTGGACTAATTATTCCATACACCAGAAATCGTCTAGGAAACAACTTTCTGCTGGGCGTATGCTCACCTAAAAAATTAGCACCATGCTGAGTTGTATTTAGAGTGGGTATTAACATAACTATTGGCTAAGATAGTAGGGTAGACTGGGTACGGTTGTAACGGGGTACGGTTGTAACAAGGTAAATAAATCGTGAACCGTTTGCGGTACGGTGAGGGGTACAAGGGGGGAAAGGAGCCGCTGGCATGTCTGGACACGCTCGCCAATCTTGCGTTGCCCGCGGCACGCTTCAGTCGTTTGCAAGGGGCCCTATTGTGTTTTGACCAGCAAAAGTAAGTATTTTTCATCAAGGTATTTCTTAAATTGCTCAATATACATAAAAGCTAGAGTGTTTAATGTTTTTTGTAGTACAGAATGGATAACGGAGACTAGATTAGTGTGATGAGCTTTACCGTGAGATATTTTTTGTTGTCACTGTATTTATTTTATTGCCGAACGGGTGGTTGGGTACAGTTGTAACAGTTTTTGTGGGTACGGTTGTAACACCATATGACTTTTTATTTCTGACCTTCTAGATGCCGAGAAAACGAGTAAAGAAGACAGCAAGGGGGCAGATAGACATATCAAGATACAAAGATGCCTATGATGACCTAAAAGCTGGTGGTTCTCTCAGAACAACTGCAGAAAAGTATGGAGTTAACTACGTGTCACTTTTACGATACAAAAGAAAGAGAGATTTGGCCAACGGTGAAGAGGAACAAGAAAATGTCAAGATGGGGTATGTAGCTCACAACAGAGTTTTTAATGAACACCAAGAACGGGAACTTAGTAAATATTTGATCCGCTGTGCAGATATTTATTTTGGCCTATGTACGAAGGAGGTAAGAAAACTGGCATATGAGTTATCTACTAAATATAACTTAGTACGACCTCAAACGTGGACCGAAAACAAGACGGCTGGCGAAGAATGGTTCCGTTCGTTTATGGGAAGAAATCCTGAACTATCTGTCCGCGCAGCCCAGGCTACAAGCCTTTCCAGAGCGACCAGTTTTAACAAGACCAACGTGGAGGCTTTTTATGACAATTTGCAAATTGTCATGGATCGTGACCACTTTGAACCACAAAACATATATAATGTTGATGAAACGGGCATAACAACCGTTCAAAAGCCCGACAGGGTAGTAGCAAGGCGTGGTGCACGACAAGTTGGAGCACTCACTTCAGCTGAAAGGGGTACTTTAGTCACTCAAGCCTTTGCAGTGAATGCCATAGGAAATTCCATTCCCCCAGTCTTCGTATTTCCTCGAGTAAACTTTTACGATCATTTCATAAGAGATGGGCCTGTGGGTTCAGCTGGAGCCGCCAACCCGTCAGGCTGGATGCAGGATGAAACATTCCTTGTGTTTCTAAAACACTTCAAAAAATACTCAAATGTGTCTACTGCGAACAAAGTGTTGCTTGTGCTGGATAACCATTCTTCACACATACACATAAACTCTCTGGACTTCTGCAAAGAAAATGGCATCGTGGTACTTTCTTTTCCTCCCCACTGCTCTCACAAACTCCAACCTCTCGATCGATCTGTGTTCGGACCTCTGAAGAAAGTCGTAAATACGACCTGTGACGCATGGATGCGAAACCATCCCGGGAAGACCATGTCTATTTATGACATCCCAGGAATTGTAGCAGCTGCAATGCCACTTGCTCTCACACAGACAAACATTCAAGCTGGCTTTCGCAAAACTGGGATCTATCCGTTTAATCGGAATTTATTTACTGACGCCGATTATGCCCCTGCATTCGTGACAGACAGGCCAAACCCAGACACAAGAGAAGAGGAGGTTAACCACGATCAAAATAATCTTGCACTCGAAGACGAAACGCCACCGCTATCACCTTCTTTGCTGAACGATCCATTGGTGAACTTAACTAGCGCATGTGAACAATTAGAGGCTATAAATACACGCGCAGCCCCTAATACTCCACAAGAGGCTTTGTATGTTCGGCAGAACTCACCAGTCCTAGAAACTCTTCGACTAGAAGATATAGCTGAAATTACGCCACCCAGACACCATAGTGATGTTGGTATTCGACAAACTACGAACACCCAAACGGTTCGTCAAATTCCTTCAGTGGATGCTCAGCTGGCTTCTTCCATACCATCTACTAGTATTCCAGCTGTGTTTTCACCAGAAGAAATACGACCCTTTCCTAAAGCGCCCCCGAGGAAAACCACAAACAGGGGTCGTAAAACTAGGAAGTCAACGATTTATACTGATACACCCGAAAAAGAGGAAATAAGAAAGGAGTATGATGAAAAAATGAAACGGGCCAAAGTTAAGCAGGTAAAAAAAAGAATGGATGTAATAAAAACCAAAGATGCAAAGAAGACAAAAACGAAGAAGGCTAGTACAACAGCACCAGAATCTTCGGAGGATGAGGAGTATTTCTGCCTTGTTTGTGTAGCACCATATTCAGAGAGCAGGCCAAGAGAAAAATGGATACAGTGCTCAGATTGTAGACGATGGGCTCACGAAGAATGCACAGAAGGTGGTCTAACCTATATTTGCCACAACTGTGAATCAGATTGATTTATCTGTAATTGATTCAAATTGTATTTTTTTGTTTGAGGTACACGCAAAGGCGTTTTTAGTTAAATTTGGAACTGATTTTAGGTTTTAAAAGTATATGATTGTTATTTTTTCAAGATTTATGTTCTAATTGTATGTTTAGTCACTTGAGTACAAAATGCTTTCGTTGATATGAAACACTGTGTTCCTAATGTAAATGTTGAGTGATTAGTAAAGACTGATTTTAAAGATGATAAATGCTGCCATAAGTAGAATAAGATCTTTTTCATGTTTTTCTAACAATAAAAACTCATTAAAATCTGTGTATCTTGCATTATTTGTACGTGTTACAATTGACCCCCACCGCTGTTACAACCGCCCCTGGTACGGGGACGGTTGTAACAATGGCAGATATTATTATTTTTATTCTCTGGTCTCTAAACTATTGCGCCAAGAATCCAAAATTTTGTATTTGTTTAAACATTGATAAATGCCCTTTCGTTTGATGTATTTGCCTCAGTGATCGATTACGCAATGGCGATGCTATGATCGTTAAACCGAAAATCGTTACTACCGTACCCAGTCTACCCTATCATTCAGACGCTCGTTAATTGTAGCTGACTTACCCCCAGTTTCCGAAAGAGTGGTCAAATGTAACAAGAGGTTAATCGATCATTTATTCAAAATAGCGGCATGTTATTGGCTGAAATGCGTTTAACAAGAGTTTAACAAGTTGTCACAGCTAATTTTCCTTTCAAAAACCGGGCGTAACTTAGAAGTAGATTTTTAGAGGTAAGGTGAATGCTATTGGTCTTTAATTAGCACCATTATTCCATACACCCAGAAATCGTCTAGGAAACACGACCTTCAAGCTGTAATCCTCACCGTTGAAAATGAAATTTGACACTGCCAAAAAATAGTCCAGTAATAGTCCTAAAAAGTCCACAAAGAAAGAAAAATAGTCCTCATAGTTTCGAAGTTATAGCTATAGGTTGGTGAGAATTACAGCATGACGTCAAGCTGTAATCCTCATCTCTCGTGCAAGCAAACGGAAGGGCCTATCGACTTGGTTTGGGTTTGAAAAATTTGTCCACAGGGCATGCCATATTTCAGAAATAGCCCTTCAACGATTCCAGTGTTATTAAGACATCTTGGTGAGGATTACAGCTTGAACATTTGATATCATCAAATATCTTCGGAACGCCTACGACTTTCAGTTTGAAATTTGAGCCAAAAAATTGTCCACCGAAGAAATAATGATTTCCACCTGGTTAACTTTGAAGAAGTGCATTAAAAATACAATGTTTGATTTCCCATACATTTCAATACAGGTACAGTCGTGTACAAAATAATAATAAAACCCTAATAAACCGGTTTATATCGGTTAATTCAATCAAGGGGCCTGTTTTTAATCTCGGAAAACTAACGTTAGTGTAATATTGTAGGAAAGTGAGGGACATATAGCGCATAGCTCTGTCCCTCACGTTCACGACACTTAACTTTTATGTTCTCCCATTTAGCCGAACTTACACCAGTTTTGATAACCGCTAAATACAGTTTAAATACAACACGGATAGTTAGAGGCAACCTGGCTGACAGGCAATAAGCTTGGCCTGCTTGAGTACGTTTCTTGCCTTTTGCTTGTTGTGCTTAAACCGTATTTAACGGCTATCAAAAGCCCTTAGAAGCCTGAAACTTAAATGAGTTTTTTGTTGTACATAAGTGCGTGACAGCGATTTGGATTTTGAACGGGTCTTCGAGCCCCGGTTGTATCTATGATATATATGTTATATATTTATATAGTTGAGCTACGATGTAAACAACAATGTCGGAATTAATATCGCGAACGCGCTGGCAAAATTTCGTCGAAATACGATTTTGCCGAAACTTTTAAAGACATCTTAAAGCATTTTTCGGTGGAATTAAGGCACGAATGTTTAAAAATCACGTCAATCGGTACATCACAATTGCAATAATGACATCATTGCCATGGAAGAAAGTGTTAAGAACTGACAGTCAATGTGTAAAGGATAAGTTTGTCGGTTTAGGCAATTCCTGACGACTACCTTCGGGAGTATATATATATATATATATATATAATTTGACTACACTTTTATTTTACAGCCTGTATATAAATCACATGTAATGGACTTATAAATTATGATTTATTATCATATCTAAAAAAAACAGTCCAAATAAAGTAAGTATAATTGCTAGATCTCTAACCCAACGAGTAGTCAGTAGACTTTATGGTAGACAGTAGTATTTTTTTACAGTGACTGTAGATTATTATGGAAAGTGGCAGTAAAGTCATGAAAATTACGAATAAATGATGTTGATTTTAAATATTTTCATCATTTTTAATTTCGTTTTAGAGCGTACTAGTTTTTTTACAAAATACTGTCCTTTTTGTTTTTTTGTGCTATCCTTTTCAACGCACCAAAATCCAACACTGGTTGTCGCATAGCGTAGCCGGTCTGGCGCAGTGGGGTAATAAAATTGTAACCTCATATTGAGTGGAAATGGTGAGATGATTTGTACCTTTGTAGGAAGGTAGGCAGTTAGGTACCTACAGCAGGGGGCTAGCTCATCGCCGCAGCTTTGGAGATAAAACGTTGCCTAACGATGTTTGCCATCACCGTAAGAACGTCTGCATAATGTACATTTGTTAAATTTCTTATCTCATTGGTATCTGGTCAGCACCGGATTCAAACATGCATCTTCTGCGTGGGAAGCGAGCATGAAACAATTAGAACATGGAGCTTAATTGGTATAAACCGGTTTATTAGGGTTTACCCCATTATTATTTTGTACACGACTGTACATTTATCGAAATGTATGGGAAATTAAACATTGCATTTTTAATGCTGTTCTTCAAAGTAAACCTGGTGGAAATTATTATTGTTTTGGTGGACTATTTCCGGACTATTTTTTGGCACAAATATCAAAATAAGAGTCGAGGGCGGTCCGGAGATATTTGATATTATCAAATGTTCAAGCTGTAATCCTCACCAAGATGTCTTAATAACTCTGGAGTCGTTGAAGGACTATTTCTGAAATTTGGCATGTCGTGTGGACTACTTCTGGACTAATTTTTCAAACCCATCGATAGGCCCTTCCGTTTGCTTGCACGAGATGAGGATTACAGCTTGACGTCAAGCTGTAATCCTCACCAACCTATAGCTATAACTTCGAAACTATAAGTGGACTAATTTTCTTTATTGGTGGACTATTTTTTAGCATTTTCAAATTTCATTTTCATGAAGGTTTCAATGGTGAGGATTACAGCTTGAAAGTCGTTAGGAAACAGCTTTTGCTGGGCGTATGTGCACACCCTGGGGAGGCAGAATCCACAGATTTGACTGGTGTAATTTGCCCTCCAGCAGGGGCAGCAAGGGGGCAGTTCCACTGCAAAAGTAGTCGTTCCACTTGGGGGCAAAGTGGAACTACTCCCGCGCGCATGGTTTTCCTAGAGGGCGTGATAAAAATTATAGCAATCAAACAACCAAATCACACATTCGCACCGTCATTTATATTCTTCATTCTCTTACAAACTAAAAATAACAAACATACCGACTTCGTACGTCTTATCTTAAAATAATTGGTCGATTGAACAAAAGTGCGCACGCTCACACACGTTATGTCTGACAGAGGCTAATCCTTTTGTTCAATCCACCGCACAATAGAACTAGCCTAGCGATATTTATTAAAAAAATATGAGGTACATACTTTCTCATAAATTCATCAGAATACAGAGCTTCAGTGAAGATATTTATCACATTTAATAATATTTCGAGACCTAAAAACAAGGTTCCGCTTTGCACGTTTCTATTTCTTCAATTTCTTATTAACGGTGGTCTAACAACTAGGTTAATTTCGCCAATGTCACGTGTGTTTCTAGATTTTACTGTATTTGGACAGGTGACAGGAACTCATCGATATAAATACTAAGGATAGGCCTTCCCGTACTAAATTTCTTACCATTTTGAGGCTAAGAAAAATAGCGCCCCTGTCGGAATTCGTCGGAACCAAGACAGTACGAAAAATTGTAACGGCGTCAGTCGGTCACGTTCCGATTTGTGGTGTATAGACACAATATTACGAAAGTTGATCTACGGATAACTCTCAAATACCCGGTGACTTTTAATCGGTGATTAGGAGTAGAAATAAAATATATCTAGCTAAAATTTTACTTAAGGGGCGAGGTCTCACGCAATTAGCTCATGTTTAATTAATAAAAAGTTGAAACATAATTAAATAGGCATATTATTTTTTGTCTTTGCCGTTAAATTATGAAAGAGGATGTAAGCTCACAGATACACATTAGTAGCGTGACTTGGAATTTAATATCTTGATTTTAATTTATAAGTAATAAACTACCTAATCATAGAAAAAGTTATGAATTAGTTAGGGGGGGGGGGGGTAATCAAATGACATTACGAATAGTAATCTAATGACATTACGAATATTAATCTTGACATTACGAATAGAAAAATAACCAAATCGGATCGTTTTTCAAATATAGGAAGCGGGCAGTTTCACTGTGCGTCGCGCGTCGCTACAAAGTTACGTCAGTCGAATGGTTGATTTTCGTTTGAGGATTTTTTCGAGAACAATATTTTGTAGATAATCAATTTAAAGCCAATTAGTAATTGATAATATAATATTTACTTGTGATACGACACTCCCTGTTTGTGTGTTTTGCGATTTGGGTATGATTTACACCTTTTTACGTCGCAGGTCACCATTTTTGTTTTTGCTGTCGATATGTCAATCGGCTGTCACCGTCCAAGCGCGACTGATTGCAAACAGTCCAATTTTCCCGATTTTGTACTGTTTTTGTAGCGACACTTTCAAGCGCTCCGTGCCCTGTCCCTACTATTCAAGTCTGTGGTTCCAAGTATCTCCTTTGCACGTTTTTATTTCTTCTTTTTTAATTTGGCGTGCTAAGTGCTTGACCTCTTTTTGAAGTATTTTTTTTTCCAATTTAATTTGGCTTGGTGACCTCTTTTGAGGTAAATTTTGCTTATTTTTTTAATTTGGCGTGCCTCTTTGTAGGTAATTGTTGCCCATGTCAAGTGTATTTGAAATATCACAATTTGGTCAGCTGTTCGTAGGTTTTAGTATCATATTTCGCCGTTTAGGGCTACCCTCTCTGGCTGGTTGATTAGTCTTGAGAACAAATTGTTGCTCTACCCGGCCGTGAGGACCTAAGGGCTGCAGGAACCAAGTATTTCCTTCGGACTTGAGCAAGTGCCTCCCCACTTTTATAAGTTTTTTTTTCAAAAATATATAGGAATGCCATTGTGACACTTCGATATAAGGGACGGAGCTATGCGTCAATCTCCCTTCCCTTTCCAAGCGAAAGAAGGAGAAGGATTGACGCATAGCTCTATCACTTTCAGAGTCACAATTGTGTCGTTTAAAATGTCGAAAAGACCACGAGCGAAAAACAAGAATGTTAATAACTCACCGAGTATCTCATAGTAATCCGTTTAGCAACCTCCAACCATTCCGTCCGTCTTCTTATGCCCTCCAGTCTTCTGACACTTTATTTAAGTAACGACATCAAAAAAGGGAGGGATCGAGACGTGGCGGCAGGAATGGTTGAAGGCTGTTAAACGGATTGAGACTTGCAACGATTACTATGAGGCTCTCGGTGAGTTACTAACTTTCGTGTTTTTCGCTCGTGTTCTTTTCGATATTATATATGAGAAAATAATAATACCTTGGACACTATTTACACACATTGATCTCCCCAAACTAGGATTCCCTGTATCTTGGGTACTAGACAACGATACACATACTTAGATAGATAAGCAACCATGACTAGGGTGCAAACATCAGTTCTCATCAAACAAATATTTGCTCGAACCCGGGACCCTGGGCTTCGTAGGCAGGGTCACTGCCGACTCAGCCATTCGGGATGTAAATAACCGAAAAAATATAATTAATTCATGTTTGTATAAAGCATTACTGGAGATTTCGGCGAATTTTTTAAAATGTCCAGCATTTTCTCGATTTGATGACCGAATTTAACATTGCAAGGTCAAGACAACAACATATTTTAGTGAACATTGACCCAAACAAATCGGTCTTGAACAGGGATTAATTAACATCAGTAAGTCAGTACGACATTTTCCCGGCCATATTAACAAATCTAAAGGCCAGTTGCAGAACTCCCAACTCAACATTTGCCTAAAGCTTTCGATATACTGGGGACATATGGAGCAAGCAACATGTCCCGCGGCAAGTTTCGCGACACTGTTCAACGTTGCAGCGTCACGTAGACTGAGCGTTGCGCGACAGTCAGTCTCCAAGTGCATCCAAGGTACTCGTTTCCAGCAGCGGCCGTATATCACATAGAGCTGACGAGACTCAACTCTACGCCTTGGCAGGCGGTCTGAACACTCCCACCACCACAGCGTGGTCTCTCTCGTAAGGTTCTAGAGTGAGTTGTTCTTGAGGTTTCAGCTTATCCGCTTGCAGCTTCTTGACTTCGGCCGCGAACACCGCCTCGGGCGCAGCCGTCGAGTCGATGCAGGACGCCTGCAAGAGATCGCTAACGTGTTAGAAGTCCGTGGTTTTGGTAATCGGAGTCGGTTTTTCGTAAGGTGACCTCAGTGAGAGAGTTCTTTTTCAACATGAAAAATTTAGTCGTTTTGTTGTCGTCATAGGATATTTTCACGCTGTGGTTTTGTTAGATAACCTAAGAAACAGTTTGTATACTCAGCATCCATGTTAACACCGGATGTTGACATAATCTTGTCCCTTGGTCGTTTATGATGTGTAGATCTATTTGAGTCACTTGCATGCTCGCTCCTAAACATCTGATGCCGACCGTACACGTATGTACAAAAGGCGCCGTGTCTTAGCGCGTGATCGAGGCCACCATCTCTCTCGCCGATGTAGTTGCATACAAGTTGCATACGGTGCCCATGCGCCGCCGCCGCCCCCTCCAGGCGCCACTCGGGCGCCATGGAACTTGGCGTCAGGTATACAGGCGCTCAGTCAGAGCTCGGACTTTGGGATAGTTTCCTAAACTTTGATTAAATAGTCATCTTGTTAATATGTTTATACAAGGTGACATTTAATTAGCTGGTACAATCATAAATAACTTTCACAAAACAACATGGTCGCAAATGAAAAAAATAATGGGGTCTCCCATAGAACTTATAATCAGCTGATCGGTTCAATGTACTGAGGGACGATTTTTTTTTCATTTGAGACATGTTTCTTTGACAAAGTTGTTCATATTGATGGGTACTATCATCATTCCCCAAAATATGGCCAGCTAATTAAATGTCACCCTGTATTAACAAGACTTTTTTTTTTTTAAATAATACCTTGGACACTATTTACACACATTGATCTAACCCCAAACTAGGATTCCCTGTATCTTGGGTACTAGACAACGATACACGTACTTATATAGATAAATATTATACTTACAAACAACCATGACTAAGGTATAATCATCCGTTCTCATTAAACAAATCTTTGCCCAAACTGGGACTCGAACCCGGGACCCTTGGCTCGTAGGCAGGGACACTGCCGACTCGGCCATTCGGGTCGTTTACGACTACGTATTCCGAACGTGCCCAACTCACACAGGACTAATGAATCTGCAAAACCTCACCTTTATGGAGATAACAAAATGTCCGCCGTTTTTGAGGAAGTGTTGTGCGTTAAGACTGACGATTCTCGCCTGGTCCGGCTGAGCCACGTCCGCGAATATCGTATCTACCATGCCCACCAGCATTCTGAAAGAGGAGAGGCTGCTGAAACACTGGCGGCTTGAGGATATCCCCCTGCACTGAATGGGCGGAGTCAGAAGTGGGTATGTGGTATCATAGTCTTCACGGGTAGGTCTAGATGTTGAGGGACCATGCTCTCATCATTCGAGAATATGATAGTAATATTATTCGACTACTCTCTTGTCTTACAAGTCTGGCAGTCTACAAGTCTGTGCCATTAGTTCTGGCGATGTCCACGACTATTACGCAACTGGCTAAACATGCTTATGCCGTCCCGTTTAGGAAAGGCGTCTTTGTGTTAACTGACCTGTATTTCAGGGGATGTCTCGCATCTTCGATGATGGGTATAATATTAGTCCTCTTCTTGGCCACATTTATCAGATCTCGGCCAGATCTGTGTGAAAACTCTACGGCATACACCAGACCCTCCTGTTGGACAAAAAAAAATTGCATTTAGTCAAATACAAAAGTGGCTTGACAAGTGAATTTAGACACTTGTGACCTCAGTGAGAGAGTTCTTTTTCAACATGAAAAATTTAGTCATTTTGTTCTCGTCATAGGAAACTATAAAAATAATCAACTGTGGTAGATAATTGTTCTTTTTAACTGTGTTTTGATAAGTCAATATTCCAAATAAATGTCACATACCGGGCCAACAACATCAGCGACATGGCTGACTGTCGTCCCGCTGGCCGCTCCCAGATAAAGCACCCTGGAGCCTGGAGGCATGTGTATCGCGTCCACTCCACCCATGATGGCTGCTGCCAATTTTGATCTGAACGGGTTCCATACTCTGTATTCCACCTTCTCTCCATCATTCTGAGAAATATTTAGATTTTTTAGAACAAACAAAACATTGAGTTGGTGCGGTTTGATTGTGGGTTGGCTAATCAGAAGTGGGTAAGTGGATATAGTCTTCATGACTAGGTCAGGTTAGAGGGACCACTGGTCATCACTTTAGGTTTGCAATAGTTGCACTCTCTAGATCTTATATTTTGAGATGTATTGGAGGGCAGTAAGAGTCTTACAGCTTTTAACTTCCTATACACTTTCAACTGTTTTAACACTCATAAAACCTCTTCATTATCCCCAAAATGGGGTGAAAATACTAAATTACTTACTTCTACAGATATTCTCTTTTCTCCATACACTTCTGAGCCAGGGACAAGATTCTTGGTGACCAGCGCATCTTCCTTGCCTCTTGCAATGAACACTCCAGCGTGTCTGAAACATTTAAACAAAACTTGCATAAAAACAATGTTTTTCTTTTATTCAGGTTTTTGATTTGATTTAGTGATTAGATACAGATCAGCAACAATTTTGGCTTCAAGCTTTCGCATTCAGAAGAACGAAAGTTATGTTAGATAAACATCATTTCAGTGTGCATTGCATTTTTCTATTTTAAAGTTAGTTTGCGATAATGTATTTGGATTGCGTTGGCAGGAGTAGTGCCCCCAACCCACATCAGGCAAAATAGACGAAAATTAAAGACGTTGAGGATACAGAACAGAGCGGTGTGAGTGTGTGCCCATGTTTTAGGCACAAATTTAACATCCTTTGGCCTGTGGGCCAGTCCAGCACTATTCTGGATAATACTAATAACTTTTAAACTGAATGCAGGGACTAGTCATAGATTTATGATTATTCATCTCAGGAGGAAAGACAGAAAAGTACAAACAAACCTGTGTGGCTCAATGATCACTTGCTTGCCTCCCTTGAAGCCACTTGCGCCGCCACCCCGGCCGCCGCGAGGGGCGCCCCGACCTTTGGCAGAAATAACATGTTTAATGAAGCGCCCACAATAATAACATGATGTGCATCGGAGATGAACGTCAGAAGTGGGTATGTGGTATAATAGTCTTCACGAATAGGTCTAGATTGTTGAGGGACCATGTTCTCATCATTTAGAAGTATAATGATACTGATTAAAGTTAGTTCTGTGGCATATAGTCCTGATTTGTCTAAAACTGCTGATTAAATCAACAATATCTTGTCTGGTGGAATAACCAAAATGCACAATAATTCCTTAATTTTTTTGCATCCTTACGTATTCCATAAGACTGGATAAAATAAACACTTCCATAGACACCTAAGTAATGACAAAATGGCATTGCTTTTCCTACTAAGACAAAGATAAGAACTTACTTATGCTAGTAACTCTTTCATAAGGCGTTCTTGTAACTTTTATAATACGCATTTATCAGATGTCGATATTTTCTCAGACTCTATTTATCAATTTAAAAATAATATTAGAAAATTGTTATTAGTTAATAGCTGTAGTAGTCGTAACGATTCTTAATTTGTAATTCTAAATTCTAAATTCTCTTCCAAATTTTGTATTTCCTTGTATTTTCTTTTCCATAGTATTGTATGAAGTAATGCCGCTTAAGACCATTGTAAAAATATATTTATAAAATATGGAGCTCTAGGTCTATTAGTATTTAAAATTTCTAATTTTTAATATTTGTGTACGACTGTATGTTTCCTGAATAAACGAAAATAAAATAAAATAAAATAAAACTTACCTCCTCCGCGGCCGCCAAAACCCCTGCCACCACCACCGCGCTTCTCAAATCCGCCGCCACCACCACCAAAGCCACCACGGCCACCCCCCCGCCCCCTGAAACCGCCGCCCCCGCGGTCCCCTCCACCGCGCCCACGGCCACCGCCGAAGCCCCCACGGCCGCCGCCGCCTCGACCACCGCCGAACTCTGAAAAAGTAATAACATTTAGAAAGAAAAAAATATTGCTGGAGTTTGTTGTAGGTATGCTGAAGAGCTTCAGAAGTGGGTATGTGGTATCATAGTCATCACGGTTAGGTCATGAATAGAGGGACCAGTTTATCATCACGTTGAGATTGGAGCCAAATAACAGGTTGGAGTGTAGATAAGGGTGCGCCAAGGAAAAAAAACTTAGAAGAGGCTTCCGCCCCCTTATCGACACTCTGACCGATTGCCATGTTGAATTTACAGTAATTTTCTTTACAACTACAACAACATGGCTAAGTAGCCTGGCACACAATAAACCACATGGCACCCAAGATTGAAATTACAGATATGAGATATTGGTCAGGGTATATGGGGGCGGAAACCCTACTACACTCTACACTCCAACCGAGACAGAGAATTAGGTCATTAAACGCTTTATCACTGAAATATAAAAATTGTTTCCTTTTCATGCCTCATACAATGCGTGTCTTAACCTCAAAAATGCTTCTGCGTATGTTGACAAAACTATGGAACTACGGTTCTTAGAAACCAGACATGGCATAGAAATAGTAAAGCATGGAATGTGCGATAATATTTCTGCAATTAGCCAAATAAAGGAGGACTTACGGGATTGTTAGCCCGACATAACCTAAATTACCATAAGGGTTTTTAACTGGAGCATCACAAAAAAACAAAGTAGAGCGTTTAAAAGAGTATCAGTGGTTATTTATGATCATTTGATTGAATTTATGCAACTATTCCAAGATTTTCACTGAAGAATGCCAAGTTACCGTGCACGTGTATATCTACCTATTTCTCGGAATAATTTAAAAATGTACTTACCAGGTTTTCCCATAATAGGTGGATATACTTATTCTTTAATTTATACAACTAACTAATTTAATATGGTCTATCTAAACGCAAAAATAAATTTTATTTTCTTCATAAACCACGCGGACCCATCGTCGCGCCGTTCACCGCGTACAGGACAGGAAGTGAGGCCATTTTGCTGGAATTTGACGTTTGTCAAGTAACGAACGAATCACAACCTCAATCATGAATGTTGGTAACACTGTCTGGGTGTTGCTACTAATTGCACTGATCATTTCTACCACGGTAGGGCTAATGACTTTTTGACCCCAAAATTGACCACTTGCCATGGGTAAAGCGCTACATGCATTAATGTTTCTTTATTTCCGGTTACTGAAATATAGTTACTTCCTCTAGGTTGAACTTTCAAAGTATTTAACGCACAACCTACAACTGCAATAGACAACAACACATTTCAATCTGTTTCTAGAAGGAGCAGAGTTATCTTATCTATAAATAGTAGGTTGTATTAGTCATTGAAATTGAAACGTCAGGTCATTTCATTTGTTGATATTGTTATCTTGTTAGCTTAAGTACTCATTTGTTCTCTACAAAGCAGAAGTATACTTGATATTATTGTTAAAAATTAAAATAACCTTACGTACTCTAACCAAACATCCCAAGACAAGAAGTGATCGAAATAATTATGGATTTTAAAAACATTTCCTTATACAAATTTCATTGGTTGAACGAGCCCAACACTTGGAGTGTAAATGATGAAACTGTGCATGCAGAAACTGACGATAAAACGGATTTCTGGCAAGGAACTTTTTATAATTTTTATCGACACTCAGGCCATGTTTACGGCTTAGACATAAAAGACAAAGATGACTTTGTTTTTCAGGTAAGAACCCACCTATTTAATTATATTTTTTTCAAAAGCTCTGTTAATAATAAAAAGTTGATACACACACTGATGTGCCGTTCCCGGGGAATTTCTCTGAGGGGGCATTATGCCTGCGTTTATGCCCGGACACGTTACCGCAAATTGGGATTTTTTGAAAAGTAGCAAAATACTTACATAAAAAACTCTATGTTTTTATCATACGTTAAATACGAGAAAATGCACTATTTACAATTGGTGCATTTTTTCAACTATTAGGGAAAATTCCAAAAGTTACTGGGAACGTGCCCGGGCCTATTCCAGGGCACGTTCCCCAAGCAAAATCCCTGGTCAATATTTACATTATTCTCACCGAATTTAATTTGATAGAACACAATAAAAGAGGGTGGTGATGAACCAACGGTGATTACAAATCGGGTTCGGATTCGGTTATCGCTTCATGTTCGTCTAGGATAGACGTAACATTCGTATTTTTTTTCCGATAGGTATCTTCAGGCCTTCCCGGTTATAAGGCCTACCTTAGATTCTGTTCGGCGCGTGGCGGATGTGGTGAAGTAGTCAGAGGCCACTCACCACAAGTCTCTTTTACCAGGGTGACTCTCAGTGTACGTATTCGGCTCTTGGAAAGAGAATGACTTTCGACTCAATATCATCAATCAAAAAAATCAACTATTAATATTTCATTTTGGGGCTTGCGTATTGTTTTTTACGACGGATGTAAAAACTATGCTTAGGATATTACATTAAAGGTAACTCGATTACATTTCGGTAAAAAAAAATCCTCGATCGGTTTGTGGATAACTCGGTAAAAACTTTCTATTTCGGAACGTATAAAAAGTAGATTTGAGATCCGGTTTGATCGGAATAATTTAGGGGGGAGATTTTGGCGTTTTAAAATGTCGGCAAGATTTTAGACTTGCGCAAAGTGTGTCTTTATAGGGAGTAATCATATCTCATATCTATTGATTCGGTGACACATTATATCTCTGTCATATCTCACTCATTCAAATCTATGGCTTCTCATAACGCTCCAACTCCCACTTATTTCTTACTCTTTTATCTCACAAGGCTCTTATATTTGTTTAATAAGTTGATGAGTTGGAAGAGTCTCGAAAAATAACCTACTCAATACAAAATATATAAACAAACGAATTGCAACAGCTGCATTTTAATTTCACCGTTTGAACTATGCCTTAACCGACTTACCTAGAGACCACTTTTTATTGCCCGCTTCGATCCCTTGATCACTTTTGCCTTGGCAGCGAACTGAGGCCTCCATAGCTTCTTCCTACATTATTATGAACGTTATATCCCATAGATTTTTTATTGCTTTTCGAGCTTATTGCAATGCGATAAGATTCAAATCAATAAGCAAACTTTTGCAAACATTATGCCTATTATAGTATGACAAACACATACTCTTTCTCGCTCATCTTAATCCAACCGATGATAGCCGAAAAAACCCACATGTTTGTTTCCGCGAATCTCGCTCTGGTGTACAGGTGAACGCACACCTATCCATGCTTATCCGGTCATGCGTGGCGTAAGAGTGGGACAGAGCAACGCGCGAGAGCAGCGTGGTCGATTCCTTCGGCGCCGTCGATCCGTTCGGTGTGTTCGCCTTCGCTATCGCTACTACTAGATATCCGGCTCAAATTTGGACCAAGGATTAAGGAGATAAGGTTGCTATTCGCCTAAAAGTGACATTAAGACTGAAATACGTGTATTTGGTTTGGTCAATTGCGTATTTGCCAACAAAATGTGGACCAAATGTAGACCAAATGTTAAGGTGATAAGGTAGCTGTTTGCCTAATAGTGACATTTTAAAACTGGAAGACGTCTGGTTTTGTTGGTTTGTTCTCACACAACTGTGTTTAGTGTAGCCTGGGCAGAGAGAGCGAGATTTGTTTGGGGACTAAGATATGATTCATATCGCTGAGATGTAACTAGGATATAATGGACGTCAAGCGATATGTGAGTCATATTATATCTTACTCTCGAGTTACCCAAGTCTACAAGATTTTAAAGACGTCATGAAACACGGTTTAATTGTTTTAGTCCTATGGATGACATTATTAGGGTGGGCGGTCGGAATTACATTACGATTTTCGGTTTTTAAGTAAGTAAGGATCCAACGGATTCTGAAATAAACCTGGACATTCACGGTCAGTTTGACCGACAACGATAGCGTTGGTTTCGCTTTCGGAATATCCTTAGTAAAGATGTTGCGATGACTCGGTTGTCGCGGTATCAGCAAATCCAATAAATGTCCCAACATTTTCGGTCGCTATGGAGAATGGAATATCTAAAAACATAAGAAAAGCTATATACATGGACGGTTTATACGGATCCAACGAAGTTGGATGATTTAGTTAATAACGGAAGATAATTTACAAAGGTGCGGTCGGTTAGTGAAGTAACCTATTACCAGGTAAAGATGGTGTTATTACGATTGCGGAATTTAGGACTCAGAATAGGATACCATTTCTAAGTTAATGTCGGTTACCTTTGGAGGTTTAGAAACCAAGGGGTATGGTCATGCGTTGCCGGCACAAAATTCAATTCGATTCATTGATCAGTTTCACTCGGTTGAAGACACGGCAAGATGCTCTTCTATGAAATGAATACATTTTAACGTTTTTTTTTTATTGGCTTTTTCTAAAAGGGCTCCGTGGTCTAATGGGTTTCACGCTTGTTTCTCACACAGGAGATGCAGGGTCGATTCATGACCATGTACTAATGAGATAATTAAGTATATTATCGGACGTTCAGTGTTTCGGATGACACGTTAAGGGACCTACAGTCCCGGCTACTACGTGGTAGTTGTCGTAAAACCCCTCCACCAACCCGCACTGAGCCAGCGTGGTGGAGTATGGCCTTATCTTACTCGTATCCTGGTAAAGTACTGTGCCCCTCGGTGGGGACACTAATGAGCTACATTTATTTGTATATTTATTATTATTATTTATTCTAAAAAGCTAATAAAATATTCGATCATTATTTTTTTTTCACGGTGTCGCCGCAATTTATTTTTATCAATAGAGAAACACAATACAAACAAATATGTTTTGTAACGGTATGTCCAGAAGTATCATAATTCAGAAATAATTTCTTTTGCAAAAATGACCTTTTGGCACTCCATCAAATCAAATATCTCCCTTGTTCCTTGGAGATAACTATGGTTAGGTGTAACTGGTTTTCTGTGAAGTTTTTTTTTTTCAGAGATAACTAGTTATCTCCAAGGATTTATTTTCTCGCATATGGTGACACTTAACGACAATTTGCTAGATGACATGTTTTGTTTCTATCAATATATGAATGATTTAATTCAACAGCATTTCTAATTTTCTTATTTTCCCTTCAAAATGGGAATCATTTTGAAAGGATATTGGCATTACTTATAATAATTACTATAACCTATGTTTACAAATTTACTTTGAACTATTAAAAATATTGGAAAAAAAAACCGGGTGATCGCCCATTCATAGTGCCGACCGTGCGTGGCAGATTCTTTCCTTTTCACTCGCCTCATAAGCTCAATAGTTGCAAGCCGCAACGTTAATTTTGTTGGTATTTGACTACCGCCTGGAGTGGGTAGCTGCGCATGGCTGAGAGAGAGGCACAAGAGAGATGCATGCATGGGCGAAAGAGAGAGGTGTTCTACCTAGCCCAGATGCCGAGAAACCTGGTTCAGGCTGTACAATACACATTGATTATTATATTGTCTCAAAGGCACTAAGTATCATTAACTGGGTTTTCTTGGTGCGGCTTGCACAGCTGTCGCCAATTTTCTAGTCCCCTGAATGGCGCCTGAAGGGGTTAGTGGCGATAGGTACTGTCGCGCAAGAACTTTTCATCCCTACAAATAACCATATTTGTGAGGCAAGAATGTTCTACGCTATGTGAGCGTGAGGTATATTCTATGCATGCAATAAATTTACAATAACTTAATAATGTTAGGTCTAATCAAGTGTTTATCCACCACATTATACGAGAGACCGAGACCGCATGACACATCCTCCAGTCTCGCTAAGTTATTTATGATTAATCTGACAATGGTTCTACGCCTTCCATTAAATCTCTTTCCAGTGACCTTCTGTAACTATAATTTGTGGTCAAACATTTGACCAGTGAGCATTTAGAACATAGTGTATGCAGTGGATAGGGTCTGTGCCGGCCCGTACGCCCGTCACTGATATTCGGAAATATCTCATTACGTATTATGTCTTATGTACGTCATTAATAACATGTACCAACCTAGTTTATAAGCTAGGATTTTATTCCAGTCAAATATACAAGATATTAACTGAGCATCTAGGGACAAGCCTTTTATTCCGTCTCCCGTAAGTTGCCCCACTGTCGGCCATTTGACAAGTGAGCTTTCTGTTCAATTCAGAGTATATCTGTTATTCCAAGTAATTGTTAAATAAAACAAGGCAAGCAATAATTTTTCATTTATTTTTGAGATTATTGAGGTCTCTGGCGTGCAGGTTCTTTTTTGGAGGCTTCTGAAAATTGTAGGTGAAAGAAAATGCCATTTTTTTACAAAATTCTAACCTATATTTTGAAAATACTGACGTATATTATCTTAGCAGAAACTTGCAATGGATATTTGTTGATGTGACATCATCAAACAATTATATACCTGCCCCCTCTTAAAATTTCAGTAGTATATCTTGATTAATAGAGACAAGTACAAATACGATAATTTACAAATGCATTGCAAAACTGAAATGAGGCATACATATGTGGAGTACTGGTATTAAAACCAAACCACATTGTAGTTTATAATGTTATACAAATACTGATTGAACTTTTTAATGATAAATATTATAATGTAGGATATAACATACCTTTTAATCCATAGGTATTTATCACGAAAAATGGAGAAATCCAATCGTGAAAACCGGCGAGCTGTCTTAACTACTTTTTTATGTACACGGTACACATTTAAAAAAATGCGTTCTGTACTACCTACTTTCGAGACCTTTGCTCAATCATCAACTACTCGAAAACTCAAGGATCAAAATGTAGATAGTAATTATATGAATAAGAGCAATTTTATTTAAGTGAGTATGAGTAAGTGGTCGATACATCGACCGAATTTTGCTTATGCCCTGTAAGGGGTTAACAACACTTTAGAATGCAACTGTACTTTGGACACCTGTGGAACGTCGTACCGACGCTCAAGAAATACGCGCAGCCCATGCGCAAACCCCGCGCGTCCCGCACATCACCTCCCCCTCAACTGATGCGCCGCTCTGGGTCAGGGAACTACAAACCTGGCACTACCTGTACCTAGAGTACGCGACTGTCCGTGATTCATTTTCAAGGATTCCTGCTTAAACGTTTTACTACATTCAGTATATTTATTGCAAAACATATGAAAATATTGTTACAGATTCAAAGTTGTATAAACTTCTATATGATTTGATCGTTCCAGTGACGTGGAAATTTCCCCACGGGGAATTTACTGGGAACGAGAATTTCCCCTAGGCAGTAGACACATCAGTCACATTAAGTTGTCAAGTAGTATCTTGACTTAATTTAAGTAACTACTTTACGGTGTAAACAGCTCATTTATTATCAAGTTGCAAGTTGGAATTCGGGGCGCGTTTTAAATAGGTACATACAAGTAGAATTGTTCGCATAGGGTAAGGTGATATGAGAGAGAGATAGGTGACAGCTTGCTTAGAGAAAAAATAATTTTGCCGTGAACTTGACTACTCAGTAGATACAGATCGCGCCACATATTTTTGTCTCTGAATGTAACGTGATCTCTTTCCACCTTCCCCTATTTTGACATTTCACCAGTTTCACATTCTTTCAGACCATATTTGGCGTGGTCTATAGCCTATATGGTAATTTAGTTAGTCTATGGTCCATATGGCAATTTTAAATCTAAATCTAAATAATGAGGTTGTTCGGCTAATTTTAATATTAATTAATTTTGGCTAGTATTTAATCGCACATCAAAAATACTGATTTGCACAGCAAAAAAGGATCAGAAAAAAACACTATTCATGTTTTAAATATTTTATGTGTACTCAAGTTTATGTTTCAAGTCCAACCTAACACAAAGGATAAAGGGGGCTTCGCTTCGCTCACACCCTTTACTCTTCATCTAAGCTACCACAGGATTTTGCCCTGATATTTGCTGTGCAAATCTGTATTTTTGATGTAATATTTCCCATTAATTTTCAGGCCTGCATAGAAGCTGATTTCACTAAACTCTATGACCAAGCTGGACTGATGATCTTAGCAGATGAGAAGCATTGGTTAAAAACATGTATAGAGTACAATGATGGCCAACCAATGATTGGTAGCGTACTAACGAATGAAGTATCTGATTGGGCTACAGGTATGCAAAAAATCTTCAAGTAATTAAATCCAAAAATTACATGTTGCCAAATGTTATTTAAAACAGGTATTTTTTGGGTTCCATTGTTAGCGTTCCTTACCCCAAGGGTGCCAAACGGGACCCTGATAATAAGCCTCCGCTTCCCGTCCGTCTATCACCAGGCTGTAGCTCATGAACCGTGATAGTTAGACAGTTGAAATTTTTACAGATGATGTATTTCTGTTGCCAAATAACAACAAATACAAAAAAAAAACAGAATAAAATAAGAATTTAAGGGGGCTCCCGTACAACAAACGTGACTGTTTTGCTTGTTTTTGCTCCATTTTGATAACAGGACCAGGTAGACGCTTGAAATATTCACAGAATATTTTGTTATATATTCACTTTAAAAATAAATAATAAAATTAAAATAAAACAAATATTTAAGGGGGGCCCCCATACAACAAGCGTGATTTTTTTGCTTGATATTGATGACGGCAAGAGGTAGACGCTTGAAATATTCACAGAATATTGAGTTATATTATTTACTTTAAAAATAAATAATTAAATTAAAATAAAATGAATATTTAAGGGGGGCTCCCATACAACAAACGTGTTTTTTGCCGTTGTTATAAATAATGGTACGGATGATAATGGACTCTTACTTGGCCATTTTTATTATTATTATGAAGAAATTGATGAAATTATTAATAAAGGGCGATCTCTTGCGATGGCCTGAATCATACATCAATAAAATATGTCAAGCTGTGGTCGTTGGTGGGTATCGGTTGGACTGGTCGTAACAATTCCTTTTGGTGTTCCTCAAGGGTCTATTTTGGGACCTCTACTATATGTGGCATATTTGTACGACATCGGCATTTGCCTCAATAACTCGAGTCTTGTACTGTGCTGATGTACGCTGATGATAAAAAAGTATAGTCGAACATCAATCAGCGTCAATTCAGGACTGCATTCATTTACAAGAGGATCTAAACCGCCTTTCAGCTAATTATATACGTAATAGGATAAACAACAACGTTGCCAAATGTAACATAATCATACCGATTTCATATGAGTATAGCCTTAACGACTCATATATTTTAAAGGGCAACAAATAAAAAGTTGCAGCAAATATCAGGGCAAAATACTGCGGTAGCTTAGGTGAAGGGCTTTATCCTTCTGTTAGGTTGAACATGTAAGAACAACAAAAAATACTTAAAACATAAATTTAAGCAAATAAAACATAAAAAGAAGTTTGGTGATCATTTATCCAAACACAATTTGGTGGTCGTTTCTAATTTGTTGGTAATAAAATAGGTGCGTTTTTGGTGATAGTTTAAACATAAGCCATTTTAAAGTACACACAATTAGTGATCTGGGCGTTATCTTGAACGCTAAGCTTACTTTTAAAGAACACATAGAACACATCACAAATAAGGCTATGCCTAGGTTTTATTTTAAGAGTCAGTAAACCATTCACTGATATTGACTGTGTACGTGTTCTGTATTTTGCATGTGTCAGAAGTATCCTCGAGTATTGTTGTACGATCTGGAATCCTTAGAGCTCAGTATATATAAATATGATCGAAAGAATACAGCAAAAAAATCTGAAACAACTAAGTTTCCGTGACAGATTTCAAACTGACGTTTATGCAGAGGAATGCCGTTATAATAACATCCTCAACCTCGAATCTCGCCGAACCATGTTAGATTTGCAGCTTCTGTATAAAGTTTGTCATGGTGTTGTTGATTGCCCAGATGTAGTAGATGCTCTACTCAGACTGAATGCTCCGTCGACCCGTACTCGTCACACGAAACTCTTCAACGTACCTCTGGCTCGTACAAGTAAACTACGCTGCTGACTCCATCAGCCGCCGCCTGCCACGCACTTATAACAGATTGTTTTCTGAATTGGACATCTTCCACAACATGCCGGGCCTATTCAAAAAACTCATGACCAAAATACTAACGGACGCAACTGCTACTTATCAGTTAATTGAATAACTAAATAATATTCTCTCTATTTCCTACTCACACAAAAACACATACAAACACAAACATACAGTGGAAAACATGCCCTCCCTGTTTATTTTTTTTGTTTTATTTTTTTTAAGCTTACTGCTTACCCTATTGAATGTTAAAGTCGTATATCTTCTATCTATCTTCTAAAAGGGGGTGTAGCGCCTGCACCTGGCCCACTTGAGCGGTGCCTTTGTGCATGTCCCCTTCGCCTGCACATCTACTTCAGCCATCGCAACTCCTGCACCCGCTGGAGAAGGAGGCCTGGGTGTTCTAGGAGCTCGTGGGTGTTTGTTGTGTCACCTAGGATAGTCATCCTGGTTTCTGTTGTGGATGGACATGCCAGTAGCATGTGCTCTACTGTTTCATCTACTTCCATGCACCCCCTGCACAGGGGGCTGTACGTGGCACCTGTAATTGTCAAGTGTTTAATTAAGTGTACAATGGCCTGTAATAAGGCTTGTTAGTATTTTTATTTTTCTGCGTGGCAGTCTCATTAAGTAATTCGTAAATTTATGGTTATACTTTTCTATAAAACGTTTTGTGTATTTGCAGTCTTCTCTGTTAGACCATAATAGGTTTTGTTGCTGTACTGTGGCTTCTCTGAGCCTTTTCCGTAGAGCTTCCGCTGATAGGAGCGAGAATGGTGGAGGGCCAATTGCCGGCGTAAGGTCGTATAATAAGAGCCCTTAATTGGCCCATGTCATATATTAATGTGAAGTACTTTATCTTTTATCGTGCTGTGTGCTCAGTTCCCAAATAAACAAATTTTTTGAGCCCGTGGTATCCCACTGCTGGGCAACTGCCTCTCCCCCTTTAAGTACCATTTCCGCACTGAAAATGATATAGTTATATCATTAGACGACAATTCGGCAAATATTTTGGTACCATTTATGAAAAAAACTACGGTATAGGTTTGAGCTTTGACATAGTGATTTAATTTCATGTTTAGGTGTGTCGACGGTCACTGAAATCTCATTTTCTAAATAAACTCGGAAATTTCTCATGGCTGCCAGTCGAGAAAGGAGCAACCAGTAAGATATTTTAACCCTTTCAGGGCCCCGTGAGGATGGGTGCCTTAAGCACGTTTCCCGTGTGCACTTAAAGTAAAAATATATATGTTTCAGGTGTGTATCCTGGGAACCCACGCAAATTTTGGCTTCGACTGACCAAAGTCAAGCAAGTGTTGTGTGTCAAATACTCGTGCGAGGCCAAAACGTGGACTCTGCTGCGACTGTGTCCGTTTCCTCGGGCAGAGACCTACTTTGTGGGGCTGATGTGCTGCACACCCGAAAGAAAAGGCCTGTCAGTGAAGTTCAGTGAAGTTAGCATTACGAAACCGGGGGAAGACATTCTTCATTCGAATTAAAACTACTTTTAATCAAATAATTTTGGTTTAATTTCTCTTTTCTCAGAGGCGTAGCGTAGTGTTTCATGACGTTTTAATACGAGTGTAGCGAGTGATTCAAATTATAGAATCCTGAGCGACGCGAGTGATACATGATCCTCGATATGAATCCGTTTTATTCAAGAGTTGCATACTATATATACTTTATTCCACGACTAAAAGAAAAAGCCTCCCTCTCTTTCATATGCTCAGGTGTTAATACAACTACTTCATCACTAAACTTTGTGTTTGTATAACTTACAGTATTCAAAATAGCGCCAATTTACTAATGACAGCAAAGAACACATAACAGCTTTTATTCTAATGCTAAACTCCTTGTCGAAAATGTCGACCAATCAAATCCCGAGGAGTTATTTGCACAAGTAGTTTGTATGTTATGTATTCTTTGCTCAAGGAGTTTGTTTCAAGTATTTTTTGCGCAATGAGTTGTACAGCATTGAGATGGAGGTCGAATATATTGGTGTGTTCTAAACTCAAACACCAAAATAGTGATTAAAACTGCTTTTTATTCACTGTTTCAGTGACTCAAATAAGATTTTTATAAATTGCTTCTTATACCTCATTAAAAATAATTATACGAAAAAAAAGAAACAGACAAATTATGTTGGTACCTATAGGAAATGTGTTGAGATTATGTGGAGTGTATTGTGATGGAAGAAGTTTGAGATGTGGCCCTAGTGTTTTTGGGAAATAATGGGGATATAAAATTAAGTGCTATCTATATATTGGTGAGTAACATCATTATTCGAATTTTGAATTTGTTCTTAGTGCAATCAAATGGGTTAACAGAACTGAATTATTTATCATACAAAATAATAAGGAGTAAAGGGAGTTTTGGTATTTGGGGTTAGTTATCAAATGACCGTACAAACGATGATGTAAAAAAACTTGAGTACCCTTCACAATGTCTTAAGGCTCAGTTCTGGCTGTTGATGCGTGGGGCGCCTCATGGGGATAGCAGAATTGATGGGGAAGCGAGCAGCGTGGAATAGCATCGGGCCGCCCAGCGACGTTAATAATTAGGTGTTTTTTCGAATTTACTGAAAAACGGAAATATGCTAATTGATAAAATTTAAGGATTGATAAGGAACTCTAAAAGAGGAAAATTCTGGTATAAAAATTACGAGAAAAATCAGTAATTTTACATTAAAAATATTTTATTTCCTTTTTAATATAGACTTTGGTCAGGATTTTTTACGATCGAGGCAAATTAAACCAATCGTGTGTGTGTATTTATTATCTCATTATGCATAACATATATATTTTTGAGACCGATGAATTTAGTGTTCTTTTTTTGTCCTCCCTCCCCTGAATAATCTCCAGATGGCACTGTGATCGCAATGATGAGTGTGCCCTCTTTACCCTATATAATTTACTCTTTGGAAGGTACCTATCAAAACTCAAGACCGGTTGCCAATCCGGTTTATAGACACTGGTGTCATCTATAGGGGTTACGAAGAAGCTTTCATTTCTGGTCAATGAGCGTCAGGCTTTACCCGGAAGTCCAATATCAACATATGATATTATGAAATCCCGCGCATGTTAAACAGTCAGATATTTTACTTTCGCAGCATTATGTCATACATGTGGCATTCTGGCATTACGGCACTTATTTTTAAATCAAACTTATTAGATGTTATATTTTGCTTATTATATGAGAGCTTTTCATATGTAGAGATAAATCAGTATACCGGGTGTCCGGAAGGTAGGTGCAATCCTTTAAGGGGGTGATAGCTGACATCATTTCGAACATTTTAAGCTTAACATGTATATGGCAATAATCGTTTAATTTTTTTTTATTTAATTTTTTAGTGTTTTTTTCAAAAATACCCAAATCTCATACATAGCCGGTTCTACCACGCCAGTTAGAATTAATGTCAAAGGTGTAAAGCTGTTTTTGTATTGTCTAACGTTTATTTAACCAAATAGTATGAATTCTAAGCATCTATGTTGACTTTGAGAAAAAATAGAGACATTGAAACATGAAAAATAATTGTACAGTTTGATTTAAATACTTTGATTTGAGGTTAAATAAAATTAAATAAAATACTTTTCATCGTTCAAACCTTTTTTAAAACACGTCTGGTTTCTGCTCTTTATTTTAAGCTATTGTTCATGCAGGTAACTGGCTTAATAGCTGAGTTATGTCGAATTATTTATCTGCGTCGAACGAAGGAAAGTATTTTGATTTCAAAGTTTAATATTTAAAAAAAAACACAATTGTTGGTAAAATAATTTTATTCATTTTCAAAATGTGATCCACCATTTCTAATACAAGCACGGGCCCTATTCCTTACGGTGGTGGTGGTCACCTTCAGCATCATCTCTTCCTTCATAGTGGTAAATGCATCATTGATTCTCTGCACCAACTCGTCCTTTGTTCTTATTTCTGTCGTGTAGACAAGTTCTTTGGCCCGGCCCCAGACGAAAAAATCCATGGGTGTAAGGTCCGGCGATCGAGGGGGCCAAGGCCAAGGTCCGTCTCTGCCGATCCAACGCTCCGGGAAACAGTCGCTTAAATAGTCTCTTACATTCCGAGTCCAATGCGCTGGACAACCATCTTGTTGGAAAATCAATGGCCTCTCTAGGTCCAATAGTCCAGCTTCTTCTAAAAGTCCAGGTATGTCGTTCTGTAGGAATGATAAGTATTTTGGTCCATCCAATTTGTCGGGTAGATAGTGTGGCCCAATAAGAGTTCTACCGATTACTCCAGCCCACACGTTGACAGAGAATTTTCTCTGGAATGATTTTTGTTTTTTCCAGTGTGGATTTGCGCCCTTGTCACCCCATTTATGGAGGTTGTGGAAATTATTGATTCCCTCCCTCGAAAACTTGGACTCGTCCGTCCACAGTATACTTTTCAAGAAGTGACGGTCTTCTATATCCATATCTAATAAGAAGCGGCAAAACTGGACTCTTCTTATGGGGTCATCTTCTTCTAAGCCCTGTACTCCAGTACCATGAAAGGGATATTTTCCTTCTTTATGCATCGTCGTCCACACCTTCCATCTCGAAAAGCCCAGGTCAGCAGCTACTTTTCTGACGCTCGTAGTGGGATCCGCAGCAAAAGCTGCCAGTATTTGTTCTTCTACATCTACATCAGCACCAGGGTTGACTCCACGTACCGGATTGTTTCCAACGCCATTTTCGATAAGCCGACGAAAGGTGTTTTGAAACACCCTGAAATTGGGTACTCTCCGATCTGGATAACGCTCCTGGTACAAGCGGCGCGCCAAAGCACCGTTTCCGTCAGCTCGTCCGTACATAAAAACAATATCGGCGTACTCTGCATTGGTAAACGCCATGTCACAAAGTGTTCAATAAAAGTCCAATGTAATTCAACACGTGAAGGAACTCAACGCCGGAGCGGACTCAACTTGACACGGTGATTTAATTAAATAATAACTCAACACGACGAACGTAGAAACCACACACAACCAGTCACGAGAGCAGATGCTAAGCAACTAGCTAGATAAAGCTGATAAAGAGAGATAGACAAAGGGCAGATTCCGGTTACGAATCGTAACCTACGATGCCAGCTCTGGTAACAAAGCAGCCCGACGCTCGGCGCTCCACAATGGATATTTCAGTAATTCTGAGAATTGGCCAGTCACCTGCATGAACAATAGCTTAAAATAAAGAGCAGAAACCAGACGTGTTTTTAAAAAGGTTTGAACGATGAAAAGTATTTTATTTTATTTTATTTAACCTCAAATCAAAGTGTTACATTGCAACTGTACAATTATTTTTCATGTATCAATGTCTCTATTTTTTCTCAAAGTCAACACAGATGCTTAGAATTCATACTATTTGGTTAAATAAACGTTAGACAATACAAAAACAGCTTTACACCTTTGACATTAATTCTAACTGGCGCGGTAGAACCGACGATGTATAAAATTTGGGTATTTTTGAAAAAAATACTAAAAAAAATAAATTTAAAAAAAATAAACGATAATCGCCATATACATGTTAAGCTTAAAATGTTCGAAATGATGTCAGCTATCACCCCCTTAAAGGATTGCACCTACCTTCCGGACACCCTGTATATAACTACATAATAATTAGGCATTAAAATACTCGTGTGTTGTTATTATGAAACACTCGTATATTAAATCCTCTCATTATGGAAGTCACATAAATTACAATGATTTTTTAATATTATGAAAGATATACCTGTAGTTGGGTTAAAATATAGAAAATAAAACCATTATGATTATGTATTAATTTTTTTCATTAGTCACCAAATTCAGAATCTACATATTCAACAAATTCATATTGTACTGGTTCAAATCTAGACATATCAGACTCATTTTCAGTCGTAAGACTGGATATTTCACTATCACTGCCGCCAAAATTTGTAATAAGTTGTTCAATTTATCTATCAATTACCAGTCCCCTGCATCTATATTCCTCTCCTAATTTTTTGTATGCTCACAGAATTTATTCCAGGAATCAGCAGTTATATCCTCAAAACAGTTTTGTACAAGCTACACGAACGTGATATTATCTAAACCAACATTCTTTGTGGCAACCTTTCCTTTTACAATGCCCCATATCATTTCTAATGGATTCAGGTCACAATGATATGGCGGCAGTTATAGTATTTTGTGACCATACTTCTGTACTAAATTATCAATCTCGTATACTGGGTCAGGTTTATTTTGTTTTACCAAAAAGAACAACATACTTTTGGTGGCTTTGGTAGGGTAGATAATATTATTTGATGCTTGATGCGAGCTTAGAGGTTAGTTAATTTGGCTAGAATGATATCTAGCATTGTCAATGACTATACAGGTGGGTTCATTTAGATTGGGTAATAATTTATTCGATACTTATTTTTTTAAATTAACTTTATTCATGGCATCATGGAAATCATATTTTTTTCTCTGCCGTTATTAATTAACAAAGCATTCGGGACGAACCCTGTCTTGCCACCATAATTAACAATTATGTATCTTTTTTCTGGTAGCTACAGATTTAGATACGGCCGGGCTCATTTCATCAACATTTTGCGTGATTGAGCGAAGTATGAATATAACTTTCATCAAGGTATAGAACAGGCATACCACTCTCCCTTACATCTTTGACTTCATATAGGTACCTGTCCTTACATGCCACTATATCATGTCGCTCCGTATGTACTGTCCTTTGATTTCTACATTTTTTTATATTTATAACATAATTTGTGTAAGAGTAAACGAAGAGATTCTCTGCTGCCAACAAAATTTATGGATTCTTTACAAGCTGCAAGCAGCCGTTTCAAACTCAGTCCTTCTTTTCGGAGAGCATAAAATTCATGTATTTTATGCCTAATAGCACATAAATCAAAATCATCCAGATTGAGTTTCTTTTTGGTTTTAGGTTTATTTTTCTTAGGCGTAGAAAATACAACTGACGTCCCACTTCGTTTTGTATTTTCATTACGGAAGATCGGGGTATGCCTAAAATACAACAAAATATTTTACTTATAAATAGTTACAAATTAGCCAATTCACATTGCACATACTATATGACATACCTACCAGTCATGTCGACAACAAGGTTGGTGATGTTATTTAGAGGAATAGAGTCCAATCCTTCAGACTTTCTATCCGACAAATATTTCGATAGATTGTGAATAACTTTTCTTACGCCACTGTTAATAGTTTTCGGCATTTTCACTCACAAAACACAAGAAATATACTATGCACAATCGACGCCCTACTTTGACAGCAATCAACAGATGACATTAATTACTTTATAAAGAAAGTGTTGCAAGTTGAAGAAAATAGTTTCATAGGTTTTTTCGCAACATGGCGATGTTTTTATATTCTTGGTTTGGCTTTTACCTAGATTTCGGTTGCAGAAGATTAATGGATGGGCTAATGCTTAATTTATGGGCAACTGTTTAAACTTTTATTATAAGTTACCAGAGGGAATGGGTCAATTACCCATGCAAAGGTTTAAAAAATTTATTGAGGTTAATCTCATAAAAACCTATTATACTATTTATGTTAAAGACGAAAATGCATGGCCTAAATGAACCAAGCTCCTTCATAATAATAATTAACGAAACTTTTACAAATGCAATAATGTAATTTAATAGTCTGGTAATAAAATGAACTGTACAAAAGTGTTAAGTGAGGTGACTCATAACAAAGTATTATTTTGAACGTAGAAGTCTGTTACCAAGAAACCAGAGTTTATGGTCATACTCACTAAAATGACTGCTTGCGGCGGCTTTGTGTAGCGGGTTGCTCCCCTCAACTCCCTCAAATATGGCGAGGGGGGTGAGGGCTGGTGCACAAGTCATACTCGTGAAGGTGCTGCTTGGGGGGACTGGTCCAGTCTGATTTCTCATTTTATTTTATTTTATTATTATTTCAAATAAATTTGTACAGCATTACAGTGACAACAAGGCGCTGTACAGATTACAATATAAATTTATAATTATACATTATTATCCATTATTATCAGTACAAAAACTTAAAATTATAGTACTTACAATAACATTAGACACATTATAAATAACAACATAATTACAATTAACAAATAAGATAAGTATGTCACTAATAATTAAATGAATAGTCCAGGAACAACTCTATCGTACTGTCATCTCGTAGAACCTGCCACATTTAAGCACAATATGCCTCCATGTATCATCAAACAGATCAGTCAGTGGTGCTGCAGCCAACAAAGCGTTGAGACTGTCCCGCGCCCTCACCAGCGGAGACTGCCATTATAAATAACAACATAATTACAATTAACAAATAAGATAAGTATGTCACTAATAATTAAATGAATAGTCCAGGAACAACTAAATCGTACTGTCATCTCGTAGAACCTGCCACATTTAAGCACAATATGCCTCCATGCGTCATCAAACAGATCAGTCAGTGGTGCTGCAGCCAACAAAGCGTTGAGACTGTCCCGCGCCCTCACCAGCGGAGACTGCCGGCGCGCCTCTGTATGGCATGCCGCCTGCTAATAGCCGCTAGTGCCTGCGCGCGCGGAGATATCTGTCGGGCACGAATAGCTTGCAAACCGTACCGACAAGCGCGGCGCAGTCACTGTCGCCTCGCAACAATCGACACACAGTCAGAAGCTGTTCGGTGTTACGGCTGACCTCTAGTGAGTTCTATCCGAGCATACCTAATATAAAAGCGGATGGATAAAGGGTAAAACCCAAATTTTCTATTAGTATCTTAGGAAAGCTTTATGTACCTGATTCCAAACAACCGAGCTAGATTCAAGTTTGGTTCTCACAAGGGCCGTGTAAAGAAGCTGGACCACACCCAGGTTCTGGAATCCCTTACTATTCCGTATTACAATACAAACCCTAATCTTCACACTCACTCGGGTCATAGACTCCGTACCGAGTGTATACGTCGCGCTAATAGGCTGAGAGGAGCACGTGAAAGCCATGACATAACACTTTGCAATATTCAACAGGAGTTAATTGTTCACATTCCATCTATAGACCGCGTCGAGATCTTCCTGCAGCAAACAACAATCATCCCCTGAAATTACAGGAAGTATCAGTTTCAGATCGTCCGCATACAGAAGGCAATTGGCGTGGTTTAGCTCTAGTTCCAGGTCATTTATCATAATGATAAATATCAACGGACCCAGAATAGACCCTCGTCTAACGCCCGACCGTGTATGGTACGGCTGGGACTCGAAACAGCCGCAGCAGCGAAGAAGACCAACAGCCGTGGGGCAAATCCTAAGGCACATAACTTCTTCATAAGGACGTTATTATCGACTCTGTCGAAGGCCTTACGGAAGTCCATATAGGCGACGTCCACCTGACAACGCTTATCCATGCACTCCGACACAATCTCGACTTAAGTCCGTAAGTTGGTGTTTACTGAGCGGCGGCTCCTTAATCCGTGTTGCGAGTCGCTCAGATATGGCGCAATCTGCGAACTGATTTTACCGTGTATTATTGACTCGAACAGTTTTTTCAAAGAACTCAGGATCGTTATAGGTTGATATTGATCAACGGAGGCAGTGTCACATGTCTTGGGGATAGGACAAGTGACACTGCCTCCGTTGATCCTCATAAGTTATGTTCATTATAGCTTTTGTTTATTCTTATTTATTTCTTGTCTAAAATTTTTATTTGAGTCTTCTTATTGGCACTTACAGATACGATGTCATTAGATTAGATTATTTTTATATTGTACACTGTGGCATAAAAAAATGACGAAAATTGAAAAATTTCAACCCCGTTTATTTTATTGGTGCTATCTTCCCTGACGGGCGTATTTCTGAAGCACTGGTAGAGTTAATGGACTTTCCTTTTCCTGTGCGAGACTCAAACCACTCATCGTTTACTGATTAGTTTAGTTCATCATATTTGACTTATTTTTTATTTTTCTCCATGTTTAAGAGAGGTGATTGATTTGTAAAAGTGTATTATTTTTGCCTACTAGTAATAAATGATTAGAATTTTATGCGTTTTGAATAGTAATTATTTTTTCTGTGTGTGTTTGTAACATAATTCTAAAAATGACGGGAAAAGCTTAGATCTAGCAATGATATATGGAACTCTTTCGTCGCTGGCGATATATTACCTCTTTACAGAGCCACAAACCTTATTGACCCCGCCGCCCCGTGGTGGCCAAAGCGAGAACTGCAGTCGCCAGTATGAAATGTCATTCGTAAGCCAATGCCGCTAGCGACGCCGTCACCGGGTCAGATAAGTTTGTGTTGTTGTAGATCTTTATTTTTATCTCTCCCTCCATGTGTCCTTCTCACTCGGCAACGCCTAATAAAGGCCGCTCTTCGCGTCGGCCAACCTTTTGGATAATCCTTCATTAATTTTATACATCAGGGGTTGCACGGAGTTACACCGCACTCAGATGAATGAAACTCTTCGCTTAAATAGATGTAACGTCAAATTTGGATTGCGTACCCTCTTGTTGATGGTTTGTTTTTTTAGTGTTCCGTACCCAACGGGTAAGAACGGAACCCTATTACTAAGACTTCGCTGTCCGTCCGTCTGTCACCAGGCTGTATCTCAAGAACCTAGCTAGCTAGAGAGTTGAAATTTTCACAGATTATGTATTTCTGTTGCCGCTATAACAACAAATACTAAAAACAGGATAAAAGAAATATTTAAGGGTGCTCCCATACAACAATTCTTTCAATACCACATACAAACTTATGGATGCATCTGGTTACGTACATGGAGTGTGAAAGTAACCGCACCAATAACTTTGTAAACAATATTTTGCTGTGTAAAATCCAAACTATTCACTCCACACCATCGCTTCCATTGAACGGTGGTACAGAACCTTTCGTGCGCGATTTAGACTCGCACTTGACCGGTTTTTTTGGTTTATTTTTACTCTACAGAATTAGGTAACACTCGCCAATTGCATCGAACAGCATCTGTCACAGTCATAACATAAACAAAGACTGTATTTCAAATCGAAACTTTATGGTTCCTACCCATAAAATTACCATTTTGGGTAGGAAAAAAATATTTTGGTGATAATTATATTTGTTGCCTAATAATAATATGTGGACCATTAATGTCCCCGCCCCTTGGGGTTTATCCACCTTTGGGTCAATAAAACGAAAAAAGAAAAGACAATGATTTATTTTTATTAGACAAGGATAGCTAATATCCTACATTTTTTTTAAATTAATTAATTTCGAGTATATTTAGAAAATAAACTTTAAGTTTAATCAAACTCATGAAATTAGTTACAAAATTATTATTTATGTGATATAAAAGATTGTTGCGAGAATTCACAACATTTCAAATTATTAACACCCTAATTTTAATAGCTAGATCGAAAATTGGTCGAGAGAGTGGCGTTTGTGTTGCCGGACCGAACGGACGTGTCCCCCCGAGATCTCGCAAACGCATTTAAACAAACAATAGTTTTCATCCCCGGCGCGCGCCTTTTGTTCTGCCTCCGGAGGCCCGAAAACGAGCCTGGCTTATAGGCTGGCTTATACCGCGTGTTACTGTAAGGGTTACCTGGGGAATGTGCGCGATCCATCTAAGCACCCCATCTGTGCAATACCGCGCATTTCAGTGATTGTGATGATACTAGTGCGGTCAAGTGTAATGAATGCCCAGAGAACTGCTCGATACTCTTAGGCATCCCATCTATGCATGCCCTAGAATTCTGGGCCAGGTGCACGTCTGAGCCACGCAGCGACAGGCCGGCAGCGAGCGACGCCTACGCAACACACCCTCAACGCTACTGCCTCCACCACCACCGCCGCTAAACAAACCAACCTGGTGAGATCATTCAGATTAGGACATCATTGATAGTGATTACCTATCTCTAACTTTATTTCTCTCAGGACCACTCGCCGCCTGACAATAATAAACCACCACTTACCGCGGCCGCGGTTGCCCCTATTGACTAAGGCATAATCACATTTATAGGTGCGTCATAGGCAGGATATAACAATTCCCTACCTGCGCAATATCAAAATCAACTAATAAAACATTATTATAGCTACATATACTTATATTGCTTTGCCTGAAAATAAATTCGAGATAATTCTCCTCGAGATTTCTTTTCTCCTCATCTTCGAAAGACCATTCAAAACAGTCATTAACAATAACCTTCCACTAAACCCTGAAACTCTATGAATAAGCCAACCCAAAACTTGACAATCCTGGAATTATTTTTACGTAGCTAAACTGCAAATACACTAAACCCGACAATAAACAAAAACTAAACACGTGCATGCCATAAAAAGGCCATCTCACCAAATTCCCAGAAACTAGACAAAACAATTGACTGCTATTTAGGAACAATTGAAAAAGCTTCGAAGCACAAAAGGCCCACAACGTTCCCTCACACATCTGGCACCCATTCTATATTGTCAGCCCATCTTGGAAATACCGGGAAACATTAGAATAAAAATAGATCGTAAAAGGCCAAACAGCGTCTCTCATCATACCGGCCGTACACCTCTAAGAAACAACCCACACACACATTCATATTAGCTAAAACAGCATGAGGCTCTCTCCTGTAGTAATATCTTACAATGGAAACTCTACCAATGCCCAGAGATGGAAACTGCCTATTCCGTGCAATTGCAGACCAAATCAACCATCTGTTTGGAGCGACATTCAACCATACCCACATCAGAAGCGACTTAGCTAGATACGTGGAAGCTTACAGCAATTATCCACGCATCAAACTTGCGATCTGTTATAAGGGGTCCGCGAATTCTCTTTTTAAAAAAAAGAAACACTACTATAATAATAGAATATATTCAAAGATCGGGATTAGAAATATGTGTGTCTACGGTATGACCGGCGGAGAGAGACTGACTCCTCGCCAACGACTTCATCAGTACAGGGCCTAGTTAAATGATGATGAAGCAGGTTCATCAGCAATTCACCATACATAGAGGGGATATAACAGCAGTGTGAGATGAAACTTACCGAATTTCATGTAAGTTTCAGATGAAATTCAGTCAATACAAAGTCGCGGACCAGGATCAGATTCATCGGCTATTTGAATTTCTGGGTTTTCAGGATCACTTTGATCTTTACAGATAAGGGATTGTAGATACTCATACTTTTTACAAAAATATAAAATTATAACACTAACACAAAAGATAATTGATAATACACTAAAAATTGGAAAACTGACATGGTTTACAAATTGTTCTGATGGTTTTACAGATTTTAGGTTTTCGATATTTTGATCAGAGAGTAATTTTAAATATTTAAGATTATCTAGGTTGATATTCGAAATACTCTGATGTGAAGTGTCCAAGTTTAAATCTTTGAATTTTTGTATGTTACAGCATTTATCGTCAGTTATACTATATTCAGGTCTCATGTTAATTATAGATACCTTAGGGTTAGATTTACTTAATAGCTTATTGCTTCTACAATACGCTATACACTCAGGTTCAATATTCAGTACGCCTGCACCGGATATTGTTAATTCCGTGAGGTTGTTATTACAGTCTATCGAAAGCTTAGTAGATTCAGATTGGATAAAAATCCATTTGTCATTACTTAATCTGTGCCAAATGTCTATATATCCGAAGAGAAATTTATGGTTACACTGGTTAGGCATATGAGTGATAGCTTTTGTCATAATTTCGGTTTCACAGGATGGATACCCAATAACACTGAAGATTTCGGTTTCGTCACACATAAATTTGTCCTCAAAGATAGTTTTACATTTCTGAAGGTTTTCCAGAGTCACATACACAGTTTTGTCTTATGTTAAGGCATTAAATGGTTTTTCAGTTAAATATCATTGAAAATGTGTTTGATTTATTAACATTTAAAGGTGTAGGCACAGGTATATTTTTAAACAGATTAAACTCTGTGAGTGTGACTAAAGGAATCTTCACTATAAAAAATAGGTTATTATCTAAGAAGTATGATATCAATTCTGAAAGATTCATCAGTAAATGTATATTATTCAGGTGTAAATCAACAGGGAAGTTTTTATATTTAGGCATTAAATTGACATGTTTTAAAATTTCGTTATACAGCTGTTTATGAGTAATTATTGAAGGATGCAAAGTATTTGTTTTAGTAAATAGTACAGAATTTACAATATCTTCAACTTTAAATGATAATGTGATCATATTGGCTTGCAAACTGTTCAATGTGTGAGTTATTTGATCTTCGAATGCAAGTTCATTCATTATTTTGGAAACATTGTTTAATGAATGGGTTAAATTTTCAAGAGTGGCGTCCAGTATGGCTTCATTTTTATTTAGTTCGTACAGGGATCGGTTAAGATTTGAAATTGCCGATTGAGATACAATAATGCTGTCCGTCAAAGAATTTGTAAGTTTACTATCGTTATCGTAAAGTATTCGAATAGCATTATTATATTTTTCAGCATCCTCTTCACTTAGGGTGCCAAATATGTGTTTAAATACAGTTCCGACGCCCGAGAACCAGGCTGACCTTCTAGTTGGACTACTTGAGGTGAGATGGGAAATAGAGTTATGGTCTCGTAGAATATCGCTGAAGAGCGAATCGAGTGGTTGCATCATGTTGTGACATTGACCTCTAATGGGTTCATTCTGTTGACATAGGAATCTGACAGTACTAAAGGTTTCACGAATATTTTCCAGGTGATGGTTAACGTAAGAGATGTCTATTGGAATAACTACGTGAAAATGGTCATCCACGACACGTAATGTACCAATTGGGTTAAAGAGTATCCCAGGACCCTTGGTGATCGGTTCGACGCTAGTAGCCAGAACTTGATTGTGATTGTTCACAATAAATCTGGAAAAATTTAATAACTACATTAAAATTAGAACTTAACTACATATCTTACCTATCTAAGGGGTTATTCACATTCATGTGCTGGTTTCACTTGGTCATAGTGGTGTTTAACATGGCGTCTGTTTATTAGCAATGACAATGTGTTGTTTCCATGTATTTTAACCACCTTATATGGGCCTTTCCAGATTGGTGAAAGGGCTTTTCGCAATCTGAGATGGTTTCTTAAGTATACCATATCGCCAACTTTGTATGTAGAGATTCTGGTTTGTCTGTCATAATAAGCCTTGGATTTTTCTTTGGAGAGCCGGATATTTTCTAAAGCCTTTTCGCGGGATAGTTTTAATCGGTGGTTAAGCATTTTACATACTCTGGATAAGTAACATCTGAGCGTAGATTAAAGACAGAGTCAGGGATATGTGGCTTATGTCCAAACATCAGCTCGAAAGGTGTAAATTGGGTTGTGCAGTGGGTATTACTATTATATGCTAGCATTGCTGTGTACACAAATTTATGCCAATTATTTTGGTTTTCATTTACATACGATTTTAAGTATTCTTTCAGCGTAGAATGGCTCCTTTCAATTGCGCCTTGGGTTTGAGGGTGATATGGTGAAGACCAGATTTGTTTTATCTTAAGGAATTCGCAAGTACGTTTAAAAAGGTCGGCAGTGAAGTTAGTCCCTTGATCGGTTAAAATCATTTTGGGGATTCCAAAGAGCGATATGAAATGAACGAGGCATTCACAGCATTCTTCTGCTGTGGCATTCGAGATGGGGTAAGCAATCGAGTATTTTGTCAAATCATCTTGGAGGGTAAGAATAAATCTTAGCTTCGAAAGTCCGGCTTCAGGTAATGGTCCAACTATGTCTAAACTGATACGGTCAAATGGACGAGTTGATGTTGTGGTTATTTGCATGGGAGATCTGTTTATTTTACGAAAGGCTTTGTTGGATTGACATGACTTGCAGTTTTTTACATACAGTTCAATGTCTGATCGCATATTTTTCCAGTAATAACGCTGTTTGATTCTATTGTACATCCTGGTGGAACCTAAATGGCCTGCAATTGGTATATCATGATTCTCTTTTAAAATCTTTGCTATTTCTGAAGGGACGGCATAAATTATGGTGTTGTGGCAAATGTTGACATTGATCTGGCTATTGTGAAATAAATACATAATCATGCCATAGATTTTTGTGAAAGCATGTTTGTCGAATGGATTTTGGAAGTCTGATATAGCAATTTCCGTAACATTTTCGGATAAATCATTTTTAACCGATTTCAGACATTGGAATATTTCTGGATAATTGCAGGAATCAAAATGATAGACTTTTGTGAATAGTAAGTAATAAGTTTTTCCTTTGTTTTCAATTTTTTTGAACGAATGTAGCTCTCTCTCGCTATTTAGAAGTTCTGTTGGATTTTCCATTTCAGATAATAGGTCTTGGATATACATATTTGATTCGTCAAGATCTATTGATGTGGGAACAAGGATGGTTTTGTATTGAGTTTTCAGCAAATTTTCATTACATTCGTTTATGTGTGTGTTATATGTTTCGTTTTTGTTGGAAAATGATTTCAGAAATTGGGAGTAGTCGTTGTTGGGAGAGTGTATGATTTGAGGTGATTCTGCTGGCGTTTCAGGGTGTGGTGAAAATGGAAGATCGGGGGGAGTGAAATCTATGTTATCGCCGTAAGGGCTTATATTATCATCGCCGAGATCTATTAAGTCACTCAATTGAATTGAGTCAAGATCAGGATCTTGAGTTGACGTTGATGGTTGTGGCTCATTAGATTGTGTTTGTAAGGTTGAGGCTTCAGGATCAGTATCATTATGGAGAATCGGATTTACAGGGTAACGAGACAACGCATCAGCTTTTACCCTTTTTATACTCAATTTCATAGTCAAATTCTTCTAATTTCAGTCGCCACCTAACTAATTTAGAACCGGGTTCTTTACAATTGAAAAGCCATTTTAATGGGCGGTGGTCGGTCACGATTTTGAAACGGCGGCCATAGAGATATGGCCGGAAGACTCTGGTACCAAAAATGATAGCCAAACATTCCTTTTCAGTAACGCTGTAATAACATTCGGCTTTATTCAAAGTCCGAGATGAATAGGCAATAGGGCGATCTTTGCCAATAGGCCCTTGAGAAAGGATAGCTGAAATCGCATAATTTGATGCGTCACAGGTGAGTACAAAGGGTTTGGAAAAATCGGGGTATGCCAACAAGGGAGCCGATGTCAATGAATTTTTTAAAGTCTCAAATGATAATTGATGTTCATGTTCCCAATTGAATGGAGTGTCCTTTTTAAGGAGAGAAGTTAGGGGTTTGGCGATTTTAGATAATTCCGGGATAAGTCTCCGGTAATAAGACACGAGCCCAAGGAATGATTTTATGTCTTTAGGACATTTGGGTAATGGAAATTCTTGAACAGCTCTGATTTTCTCAGGATTTGGCTTGACACCTTGATCGGTGATGATATGACCAAGATAAGATACTTCGTTACGGAGGAACTCGCACTTATCCGGCTGAAGTTTCAGATTGAAGTCACGGAGCCTTTGGAAACTTTCGGATAGATTTTTGATGTGAGTTTCCAAATCGAAAGAATAGATGACAATGTCGTCGAGATAGACAAAACATTCTATTCCTTGAAGGCCTGAAAGAGCTAAATTCATTAGTCTCTGAAAAGTTGAGGGAGCAATTTTTAGACCAAAGGGCATTCGCGTAAATTCGAAATGTCCCTGAGGGACTGAGAACGCGGTTTTTGAAGCATCGTTATCAGCCATTGGGATCTGATGAAAACCGGAAGCAAGGTCAAGAGTACTGAAGTACTTGCATTTCCCTAATTGGTCAAGAATTTCAGAAATATTCGGAATCGGATAGGAATCTCCGATGGTGATATCGTTAAGTTTGCGGTAATCAATGACGACCCGCCACTTACGTTCACCTGAAGCATCAATTTTTTTTGGAACAACCCATATTGGGGAAGACCAAGGGGATGTTGAGGGTTTTATTATACCCTGACGAAGCATTTTATTTACCTGCGATTGTACTTCTTGTTTATGTATTTCCGGGAATCTGTAAGACTTCGTATTTACGGGAACAGAGGAGGACGTATTTATTTCATGTTTCAGGATATCCGTCGTAGTTAAATTATCATCGGGTAGGTGAAAAATGTCAGAATAGTTAGAACAGAGCTCATTTAGACACCTTTTTTCTTCTTTGTTCAAATGTGATATTCGTAACTGATTTAATACTTCAGTAGTACGGTTAACAGCATCTATTTTCCTTTTGGAGGAAAAATGATTAACTTCGTGGTGCTCATTAAATATTTCATTCACTGGAATTAATTTAATATTCAATTTGGAATTCACAACTATGGGGGATTCGGAGATATTAACGACGGATATATTTATTCTAGAGTTATTCTTTACTTTAACTATGCAGTTAGCAATTAGTAAAGACTCTATTGAATTTTGGTCTAATACGAAACCTTCTCCTACTTCAGGATTCTGTACAGAACACTCGATTACCATCTGTGTTCGTGGAGAAATTGTGTATGTAGGTGGAAATTTCAGGAGTAATTGTGTCTTGTCAATCGTGAGAGTTTGTTTAGTATAATCGATTTTACAGTCTGTTTTTGTAAAAAGGTCATTTCCTAAAATACCGTCATATGGTATTGTGATTCCAGATGCGACATAGAACTGGTGAGTTATTGAATTGAACTCAATCACGATTCGACCTGGAGAAGACATCGGGTTTTCAGTTTGTCCTATTCCTGAAAATGATATTTTATCTCTTAGAATTTCAGGCATTATCTCAACAGAGCTTTTCTTGATCAAGCTTACGGATGCACCACTATCAACTAAAAGCGTCAAGGGTCGGGTAGAAACGGAGGTAAGTATTTCAATATAGGGTAAGTACTTTTTTAATGGATCTGTATTAATTTGATATATTTTTTCAGATGTCGCTGCTGTGGGTATGGACTCAGAGGATTTAGAAGCCGTTGTTGGACGTATGGATTCAGAGGATTTTGAAGCCGCTGCTGGGCGTATAGATTCAGAGGATTTGGAAGCCGCTGCTGGGCGTATAGATTCAGAGGATTTGGAAGCCGCTGCTGGGCGTATAGATTCAGAGGATTTGGAAGCCGCTGCTGGGCGTATAGATTCAGAGGATTTGGAAGCCGCTGCTGGGCGTATAGATTCAGAGGATTTGTCTTTCCGGTGGGGCTGGTTACCCTGTGGCGTAGACTGTTGTTTAGTCAGATTTTGGGATGAGAAAGTATCGGCTTTTGATGGTTCATTTCCCGCGCGACACCGTACAGGAAAACCTATTCGTTTAAATTATCGATTTCGTCGACTCCTTCACTTTCCTGATCGAATGAGGGTAAGTCAACATGGTGTACAGGGTGGCTAAACTGGCCTTGATTTTGATAGTTGCCGAAACGTTTGTTGTTGAATTCGCGTTTACGGCAGTCTTTAATGAGGTGTCCCTCGTTTTTGCAATATCGACAGACAGGACGAGAACTAGAATTATTTTGACCATTGTCGTTGGACTCGTTGGTAATGTTTATCCCTGCACGATTCTGAAATCCTCGGTTCTGAGGACGCTGGAACTGGCCTGACCGTTGAGATGGATTTTGATAATTGTTAGGATGTTGGTAACGATTCTGATTTTGGAAATTCGATGATTGTTGTGGACGGTTCTGGTAGGAGTTGGCACCGCTATGTGAAGTTGGATGTTTCTTAAGTGTTGCCTGTAATATTTTTTCTTCAGATGAGGCAAAGCTTATTGCCTCATTGAGGGTTGAGGGATTACGGCATCGAATAACGGTTGCCAGTCTTGGGTTCAACCCGGTCACGAATGCGTGTAATGCGAGGTCTTGCATTGCGGCGATGCGGCCAGTCAGTTCTCCTTTTAATTTGGTTGGTATAGTAATATTTATTTCAGTTATTAATTTTGCTAAGCAGGATTCTACGCGGAGGCCGAACTGATTAACCGCTTCGTTACTAAGCTGGCGACAATCTTGCAGCTCAGATAATAAGGCGGCATAATGTTTTTTCTCGCCAAACTGATTTTTCAGAAAATCTTCTAACTGATGATTTCCGCGCGTCCTTCCAATTGGCTTACAATATATTTAAATAATATAATTTGCTGGGAAGGCGAAGCAAGGTCTATCGCGTTTTGGCAATTGTTTAAAAATGGAGCAAGTCTGTCGCGACTGCCATCGAATTTGTTTATAAATTTCAATAGAATACTAAGCTCTACGCCTTTAGACGGTCCTGCTTCGTCTTTATCTTTTCCCATTATAGATGCGTGGGCGACACTCAGTCCAAACAATAACACAATTGAGATAAGAATGAGACAATTCGTGAACTCGGTTACACTACAGTTTGTTAATTTAATGTCAATGAATAAAACTTTTGTGGGACACTTTTAGGTATGCACTTTCACTTTAAACTGGAATGTACTCACATTAGAAGGTAGATGATAGCTGGCATGATGTTACTCGATGTGACGAAATTATGGTCTGAATTGGTATTTGGTTCAGAACGACGTAGAAGGACTGGAATGTATGCTGGAACTTTCCTGGAACTCGAATGTAACTGGAACTGGGTTTGTGCTGGAACTAGAATATTGGAGTCGGTGCTGGGTTGCAGAAGGTAACTCGCTGCTGGTGTTATTCTCCTGATCCATTTAGCGTACAGTGAACTCGCTGATAAACTTGAGGTATTTTGAGTCTCTCGTTTTGCACTTTCACACACTTTTATATGGAACTGAAGGAGACGTCCGGGGACCTTTTGAGATCCCTTCTCGCTGCCACCAATGTTATAAGGGGTCCGCGAATTCTCTTTTTAAAAAGAAGAAACACTTTTAAACTATAATAATAGAATATATTCAAAGATCGGGATTAGAAATATGTGTGTCTACGGTATGACCGGCGGAGAGAGACTGACTCCTCGCCAACGACTTCATCAGTACAGGGCCTAGTTAAATGATGATGAAGCAGGATCATCAGCAATTCACCATACATAGAGGGGATATAACAGATCGACGCACCAAACGCAGAAGCTTTCACTGAGTACATAAAAAATCTCCACATACAGGGCACGTGGGGAGGTGAAGAAATTATCATAGCAGCCGCAGAGTTCTACGTAATAAGTGTAGCGATCCATCAACAAAATGGCCCATCAATCATATATAGCCCCCAACAAGAATATAACGCAGTCGGAACTATCAACTTGACCTTTTCCGACAGCCACTATGACAGCGCATACATAATAGAGCACCAAAACGTAATCAACAACCAGTCAAATCTACAGCATCTCACTTTTCCCATACCAAAATACAGCGCGACAACCAAAGTACACTCAAGTTCCACCCGCCCCAAAAACAGATAATATGATAGCGGTAAATCTAAACACCTTCCCCCGGCCTACCCAAAATGCACAACTCAAGATAAGATGACCAATGACTTTGATACTTACCGTACCGACACATACACTCACACGCCACAAACACATGCATCCCCCTCCGCCGGGTCAGATACAACCGGGTACTTCATCTTTAGGGCCTTGTTCACGGACTGAACCTCGACCCGAGTCACGGACCTAACATGCAACCTAAGTAATATGCACTAATGAAGTGAATTGAAGTAGGTGATATCAGTGCAATGAGTCTCACTAGCTGAGCAACAACCTGGTGAGATCGCTGCGATTATGATAGCCCTAACTCAGATCAAAAGGCAAAACGAACTCTATATCTGGCAGGTAACCCCCTTCGTAATGCTAAATACCATTTCATAAACAGATACCACGCTCGCTTCAAATTACTACGCCAACTCCAAACTATCCCACAGGCACAGTGCCGTATTAGTAGGTAGGAGAGAGGTATACCTAAATACAAAACTAGGCAGGAACCTACCCAATAACAGTAAAACAAAACTTAACTATTTCTAACATTATCCGGTCCGACAAGCCCACAAAAATAAAACAATAATGCAAGCCCGTCTACTACATAACTGCATATTCTGAGAAATAGCGAGAAACAGCCAACAATTGCACATCATAAAAGGATCATTTCACCATCTTCCAGAAAACAGGCAATTAACAAAAACTTCCACTGATGAACAATAACAACAATAAAATCGGAGATTTTTTGTCCTAAGCGGCTCTCTACCGAGAATAAGGGCGCACGAAGATACGCACAAACTTTGACAATCACAACCCGTACGATCTGTTAATCGTAGACAAAGGTAGTTCAAATAAATCACGCTATCTCTAAGTTCTTTCTTTCAACAACATCCCAAGAAGATAACGTAATGGAAGCCTTACCAATGCTGAGATGGTAACTGCCTATTCACCGCAATTGCTGACCAAATTAATCACCTATGTCAATTAACATGCAACCACACCCACATTCGTAAGGACCTAGTTAAATATGTAGAAGAAAACGGCGATGAACAGAACAAAGCTCGCAATCACTGAACCTGAAATCCTCAACAACTCAATATTAAAAATCTGCGCAATTACGGTACTTGGGCTGGAGAGGAGATTATAATACCAGTTGCCGAATACTTTCTAGTTAACGTAACAATCCACCAGCAAAATACACCATCGCTCACATTCACGCCCAAGAATCCAGCGGATGCAGTGAAATCTATCAACCTCAACGGCACAGGACACCACTACGACAGCGTATACTTGCTTGAATCGCCAAATTTACCCACGGATCAAGCAACCGAAAACCAAACTGATAACACCATACTTTCCCCGATACTTAATGCAACACCCATGACCTCCTCAGGGTCAACCATAACATCAACAGAAGACATCCCAGACAACACCGGATATACGATGATACGAAACAGCCCCATATTTAAACCACAAGTCACATGCGAGCGTATGCGCATTGCTACTTGGAACGTTAGAGGATGCGCCGAAATAACTAAAAGACTCAACATTGATGCGGAATTGACTAACAGAAACATACACATAGCCTATATACAGGAAACAAACATGATACATATGTCAAAACACTATCTCTGGTATCTGTATGCTCGCATCGGACAAGACGCTATAAAGAAATACAGGAAAAAGGGAATTATAGGAACAAACCTCCTTCACAATATTGCACACAAATATTTTAAAAGTTACATCAAAAGAAAATGCATGTACAAGGGCGAGCTTGTCTCTAAAAAGAGATTTCTTCCAGCAAAACAAGGCATTACAGGAATTGCTATCATAAAAGGGTAGGCAGTGCACAATAATAATTACTATAACTAAAATTTCTAGGAATAAATTAAAATATCTGTATCTGAAATAATTACCGATGTATACATAAACTTTACATATAATAATATAAATACAATAACTTTTACGAAAGAGACAGGTAGTGCTCTGATATGTTTCTTAAAAGAAAAAAGAGTCGGACTGTCTCTAATAGTGCAAAGAGAGCAAAAAGTGCATTCCAGAGTCGGACCGCCCGCAACCTGAAAGAGCGTTTATACGCAGCGCTGCTATGCCGCGGAGTAGCTAAAAGTGAATAATTAAATATCATCGGAGAAATGCTCATGGCAAACTTAAAAGTAGAAAGACGAAAATTCTTATAAGAGACCCCATAAACAACCAGTGTATTGGAGGGAGTTCCAATACGAACCGTAAACGAAATCAAATATCTCGGCACATATATTACGGCAGGACATAGGACACAATAAAAAAGGTGCCGGCAAGCCATATGCAATTCCAAGGCCCTAATGCATTTTATAATGAAATCCAACATGGACTGGAATATAGTGCGCCTGATTTACAAAATGGTCATTGCACTGTTTATAAAATACGGACAAAAAGCGGCAACCCTCACTAAAGCAAACAGTTGAAAGTCAGTTCTTGACTAAGAAAATATGAACGCCTGATCCTCAGAGACACGTTTGAGAACGCCAGAAGCTTTCCAAGATACCACAAAATTCATGACTGACTACAGGGCAAAACGATAACCATACGAATCAAAAACCACCGGATGTGTTACAATACATATTCTGCGACGCCCACAACAGCATTTACTACACGCTCCATTCAAATACGAAGCAAGGAAGAAGAAAGACGGCCGACTTATATACACCTGGAAAGATTTCCTTAAGCATGACATCAAATACTACGGTGAAGAACACAGTTACTGGACAGAATCATCACACAACAGGGACGAAGTCAGGATGGCCTAGAGGCAAATATACCGTATTCCAGAAACAGAGAGCGAAAGCGAAACTGGGAACTTACCGGAACCCAAACGAACACGACTCAGGAAACTCAACTAATAACAATATCTGAAAATAGAAGGAAAACAAGAACTTGAAGAAAATAACAGCTGCTCTCCAAATCTCACATCCTCCCCATTCCACATATCCTATATTGGCTTCAGGCTGAAGAGTCGGTCGATTGAATTCACTATCCTTCCCCTCCTATAGAGCAGGTCATTCCGCCCCCCCTCAAAACTTGTGCCCTCTGGTATGCCGGCCGAAAGACCGGAACAGGTTTAGAACCCTGGCTGGAGAAGCACCATTCATTCATTCATTCATTCATTCATAGATCGAAAATTGGTCGAGAACTTAAGGGATTTTCATTGTACCATTTTACAAAATTTTTATTTTTCACATTTAAATAAATTTTAAATCTTGAGTTTTTGGAAATAGTTGATGCAGGGATAATGGACCACGTTAACTTTGCCAGAACATAAAAATTGTCATTGTCAAGGCTTTGTCTTTGCCTGAACCAGAAATTAAAAAAAAAACAAAGGCTGCGTTCGGTTTGAACGTCTCAGTTGACGCCCGTCGTGAGCCCACCTTACATGCTATCTCTTTTGCAGGCGTAGAATTTGTATAGTTCTATTCTTCTGTTAGTTTTATGCGGGTGTTACTTTCTGAAAACACAAACAAACCAAACCGAAAAGAGTGTCAGATAGTATTTTTTTTAAAGCTAGGAAAAGGTAATTGTAGTTCTTGCCTACATCCTCGATATCTGAATTATTTTCAAAGAATCTTTAAAACGAATGAATGGAAAAGTATATTTAAATGTCTTTCGTATTAAGAATTCAATAATATCTCAAAATGGACATTAATTATTGTTACCTAAACAAAAATGAAATGTTGTCAATTACTTGTGTTGATCCAATTACGGTCTACATATCTATTTTACACACACAAATGAACCTCGTAAGAAGCTTTTATATGATATAAATTGTGTAATGTAACCAATTGATGGGTTTAATTCAACTATTTATTTTCTTCTTTTTAGAGCATTTTAATTATAGATTTTAAATAATAATAAAAAAAATCTGTAATTTATTTTTTGTTTTTAGTATTGATGATGTTGACTAAAAATCTAATCAAGGACCAGTGTACTTGTCAAGATGAATCAAACGAGCCCAAACTCGGTTAGGGTCGCGTCGTTTAATTACTTAAGCAATAATGAATTGCTCGATATATTATTATTTACGCGATGGGATAGCACTAACGAAGTCAAAGAGAGCCAACTGTTGTGCATTTAACCGTGCGACAGAAAGAGAGCGGCGTGAAGAGATCAACTGCGCAAGTTCAATTGAAATATTTTATTCAAGACTAAAAGTATTCGAAAAACACTTTTCTATGAAATGTTATGCCGTCTTTTGTGTAAACTTAAAGTACGACTTGACTTCCGATACTTAATTGAACAACAACGCATATTTCATGTGTCTCTCTCTATCACTCTCACTATGCGACGACGGTGACGTTGCCACGTTTATGGGTATCCGATACTAGAACTGAAATCATTAAGGTATCCGTTTTATCGGTCAGTGTTATTGTACGGCTCATTTTTCGGTCAGGTACCTTTACTTGAAGCAGTCAACCTTAGCGGTACAGTTTTAAGAAGATACCTATTAATTTTTATTTATCTGGTACCGTTACTGTTGGATACCTTTTCAATTATTACCTTTATTATTATAGGTTACCGGTCTTTTGCGGTTCTTCAGTGTTGGGGTACCGTTTTAAAGAGGTACCTATTAATTTTATTTATCCGAATACCGTTAGTTTTGGATACTTTTCAATTGATACCTTTATTTTTGGTTACCGGTCTTTTGCGGTTTTTCAGTCCCTGCGTCGGCATTGATCGTCGTTCTTCGGCGTTTCTATCTATTTTGCACTAGCAACTCTTTCCGTGCCACTCAGTAACTTGCCTGCTCACACTCATAATGATGATATTTACTGTGTTTGTTCAACTACATCTACACTGAGACATACCTACTTTTTATTTGATCACCTACCTCTATTTTTTACGTAGTACTATTAGTTGTTACTTGTTCTGTGTTCTCGTGTCCTTATAGTATGGGAAAGTTGTGCGTTATTGCCCATTATGATGATATTGTTCTGCTGATGATAATTTATATTTAAGTTCATACGATGTGGTTATTTTAACCGAAACATGGTTATTAGACAACATCTTGGCTTCTGAACTTTTTGATAACTTGACGAAGCAAACGAGGGGTGGGGAATTATCATTGCTGTACGTAAGGAAATTCAAACTGAAAAACTATTTAAACCAATAAATGACAACATTAACTCAAATCCGAAGGATACATTTATTTTTGTAGGTGATTTCAACCTCAGTGGCTCTGGTCACGTCCCTTGGACGCTCTTCACTTACTTCCGTCACCCGGGTGCATCTTCTGAAAAGCCCCTGGTACAACGCTGGGCCGCGTTGTGCCCCACGGGCTTTTCAGAATTTCGCACCGTTTCAAAAGCCAGAGTGCTACAGCGCGCCTCTGCGTTGTACCACACGGGGTTTTCCAGCGCTAATATTGACAATTCATCGTCTGAATAGCCCCTGGGGTACAACGCTGCGACCCATGCATGCACTAGGAGTGAAAGAGAAAGTGGATTAGCGCACCAAGCGCGTGCATTGCAAGGTCACAACTTCTCACCGGTGATTTTGTTTTGATGCAGTTATTGTTAGTATCGTAACAGAGATATGCGAAACAATAAACTACCTGTTATTATTCTCGGATGAGGATTTTGAGTTGATTAGATTTGACGATGACAATAGTGTAGAAAAAAAATCTCGTGTGGGTTGCGGTGGAAACTGAAAAGCGAATGTTATGAAAAACAGTGTCATAAGTTAATCAAAATATTATCTGCCAATACCCACGCCAACTGGTTAACGAAGAGACGATATTCTAAGCCAATGCGATACATTTTCAGAAAAGATTATGTGTGTCAACATGCACATATCAACAACAACAACCTATAATTTTACTATTATTTGTATGTTTTACTTATTTTTGTTTACATACCTATTTCCTGTACCTATTTCTTATGTTTTAAAGGTAAACTACGATAACTTGGGGCGTAAATGACAGTAAAAATGTATCTTACGAACAATCACACAAGGTAAATTTCCGTAATTATCTATAACTAGATAGAGATTTGCAATTTTCACAGAATATCCTATTTCGGTTGCCGCTATAGGTATCACCACAGACCAGATATAAATAATGAACTATGTAGGTAGGTAAACGAGATTTCATAAATTTAAGGGGGGTAGACCCATACAAAGTGACGTGGTTTAATAGCCCCTACCAAATCACCATTATAAAAATACCTACCTATCTAACAACATAACATAGCGTAACGCCTTTTCCCATATATGGGGTGGCAGAGGCACAATTGTGCCCACTTTTAGCCAGTTATTCGATACTCCATTTAGCGTCACAGGGGGCTAGCCCATCGCCAAAGTTATCATCACAAACGCTGACAATCACAACGTCTAAAATATTTAGGAACTAGTTTTGAAAAAGAAATAAATCAAGATTGGATCAGACATGATATTATTTTCCTATAACATGACATAGCGTCACGCCTTTTCCCTACGGGGTGCAGAGGCACAGTTGTGCCCACTTTTAGCCAGTTTATCGTTACTCCATTTTGCAAGATAAGAGGCTAGCCCATCGCCGCAGCAATAGGGTAATGAAGGTTTTCCATCATCGTTAAATTATATAAAGATTGTCTGAGGATTAGAAAATTGGCCGTAACTTGAACGAATTTGATCTATAAGAAGTACAAATTTTAAATTATCAATATGTAAATTAATAATTGTTGTTGTTTTTTAACCAGTAGCGCTCTGGCTTTTCAAGAGGTTAGAAATTCTCAAAAGCCCGTGGGGCACAACGCGGCTCAGCGTTGTACCCCACGGGCTTTTCAGAAGACGCCACCCGGATCGACTTACTCAAAAAAAACTATTTATTGATGAAATTATGTCAGTTTAATCACGTCCGGAATAGGTCAAAAGGCAGAATTTTGGATTTGGTTCTATCTCATGATGACATTTTACCGTGACTGAGTGCCTCGACCCACTAGTACCGATTGATCACCAGCACAAGCCCCTTCTTCTCAGTGCCTCTTTTTTGAATTGCTTAAAATTACAATCATATTTTAAATACCTATTCTATAAAGGCGATTATCACGCAATACATCGGATCGGCTTAAACTTTTATTTATTCCTTCTAGATTGGTGTCAGTGACTCATGTTACCCTAAATGGCATGAATGTATAATCAATTTTTTTAAAGAAATATAAAACATATGGTAGGAAGCCGATATGGTTACTTTTAAACTTTTGCGTGATAGAGTCCATTCACTAGAAAACAAGTGCTTTGATGATTATAGGTCATTAATTGAGAACAGTATAACCCTTAAATGTTTTGGTCATATGTCAAAACCCGATCTAAATCGAATGGAAATCCCACTAGTCTTAAGTACTACGGCAACTACAGGAGAATCTATTTGTGATATTTTTGTAGGTATTTTTACTCCACATTTCTTGCACCCTTTACTATCCATTTAGGTAACCCTGATATGGACATACCCCCTAATTCGTATGATATTTCTACCATCGAAATAGATCCCAATGAAGTGCAAAAATTGTTAACGGAACTTGACCTAACCAAGTCAGCTGGTCCAGATTATATTAGCCCCGTTTTCTTAAAATTCTGTGCAAAATCTATATTTGTTCCCATATCTCTAAATTTACAAAATCTCTTTCCGATTGCTATGTCCCTAATATCTGGAAATCTGCTTCGCTTTATCGTGGCGCCGATTCGCAAAAAGGGTTCAAAGTCTGAAGTGATCAACTATAGACCCATATCTAAATTGTGTATAATAGTTAAACTTAAAAAAAATGTATATAAACAGGTATATGCTGCATTTAATCAATCCTTCTCCTCTGTTCAACATGGCTTCCGTAAACGGCGGTAAACTGCATTTAATCTCATTCTACTCAATGAGTTCTTGCTTGACGGATGCTATGGATAATGGACACCAAGTTGATGTTATCTACACGGATTACAGTAAGGCGTTCGACATAATCGATCATAAACTCCTACTTTCCAAGCTATTTAAAATGGGAATCAGAGGTGACCTCAATAGGTCCCAAGCAGTTGTGATTAACAATTATGATTACGCCAATTAAATGGCTAACTTAAATAGGTAAGGGTTTCCGAATTTGTTAGTATAACACAGAAACTATCCTCTTCCTTTGCATACTAATGCATTCACATATCTTCGTCCCTTTCTCTCCTAACCTCGAGCTTACCGGGAGAAAAGATGGACACTATTACTTACGTGGTGACGTGCGCGCATCATATGTGTATGAAGAAATAAACAATCTATTTTTGGGACTAGAAAAAGTGGTGAAAGCTGTGCTTGAAGCTTTGTTTAAGTGGAGAAAGGTGCAATTGTGCTGCATAGTTAAGGGTGGCCACCCTCGCCTCGGATTTGGCGATATTTCGACGAAATACGGATCGACGGTAAGCTAACCCCACATGTTTGCTTCCTTACCTTGTTTCTGTGTTATAATCTTCGAAATCTAAAATAATACTTCTCTCAAATAGTTTTTAGAACCCAGCGCGTAATCATTTGGTCCTTCGAGCCGGATTATATCAGATTAATTGAGATTAAGTATTGTGTGAAAACACGAGGCAGCCATATTTGTGCAAAATGCCGGCCAATCCACCTCCAGCACCGCTTTCAAATAATGAACGATGCATTCAGAGAATTCAAAATAAATTATCAGCTTTGTTCGGTCGAGCACAGGGAATATACGATTCTATTGCTAAATTAGAAAATAACCCAATAAAAAACGATGATTTTTTGGCGGATAGTTTTACGATCGATTTATTGCGTAATGACTTTATGGCGGCCATTGAGGAAAGAAATAATGTTCAATTGTCCGTAGCCGATGGCCCCCCGCCTTCATACAGTTCTTGTATTGCGTTTGAGCAATTGTATGCAAAAATCAAATACAAAGTCCATCAACTAAAGTCGCAAATGACTGAAAATACTAGTCGCGACGGACAGGGTTCCCTAGTCAAATGTCAGAGACCGTCGTTAAAGTTACCACGACTTGAACTTGGTTTTTTTGATGGTGAACACGAATCATGGCCCTTTTTCTACGAAACTTTCAAGTCAACTATTCACGAAAACCCGGATCTCACCAACGGTGAAAAAATACAGTATTTAACTGGTAGATTAAAAGGCAAAGCAAATACCCTGGCAAATACCCAGGGTATTTGCCAGGGTATTGCACCCACTGCCGAAAATTATAATGTCATGTGGAAAGCTTTGCTAAATAAATATAATGACGAAAGAATACTTGCCGCTTCGTATTTAGACAAACTGCTGATTTTGCCAAATGTGAATGATAGTTCTCCAACGCAATTAGAGGAATTCATTGATAAATTTTCATCACTTTACTCCGCGTTGAAACAATTAAAATTACAAAGCCTAGAGGATTTTTTGTTCATTCACATCGCGTGCAAAAAAGTGGGACTTGAAACAGTGAAATCATTTGAGCTTAAATTCAATGGCACTGATAACATTTCAAGTTGTTCAGAATTCATTAATTTTGTACGAAATCAATCAAACATTTTGCAACGCGTGCATAATGTCGCGAGCGTAATGTCAACAAACACGAAAGCGGGCAGTACTCAGTCGCGTAAAAATTATAATGCGCCTTCGTCGTCAGTGGGGTCCGGTGCACGCACGTACACCAACAATAACGTAAAAACATTTGTAACAGTGCAGGAAGACACTAACTGTTTATGTTGTGGGAAGAGTAATCATTCTCAGTTAGTTCGGTGTCCCAAGTTCCTGTCAATGACCCCTAATGATCGCTACAAATTAATAAAATCAAGTAAATCTTGCGTAAATTGTTTAAATAACACACACGTAATTGTAAATTGTAATAATTCCAAACGTTGCAACGAATGTAATCGCAGTCATCATAGTTTACTGCATTTTCCTAGTAACAAAACGATAGCTAGCTATAGTAAACCGGCACCGATCACGGCGATAGTGACGCAGAGCGCGCCCCCCCAATCCGAGTCCGGCCCTGGCGAGTCAGCTGTAGCCATATCGCTTTGTACGGTCGGTGAATGCGCCGCCGCTACGGATAATGAAGTACCGAGTTCGAATTTCGCGTCGTCATCCGTTTTGCTTGGTACCGCACAATGCAATGCTGTGGATGCCAAAGGAAATATATTTGTGCTAAGAAGTTTAATTGACAGCGCTAGCCAGAAAAATGTCATAACAAGTGAATGTTGCAAACGTTTAAATTTAAAAATACATGAACCGCAGAGTAAATATGTGTCGGGTATAGGTGACGTCACTAATCCTGTAGAAGGAGTTACTTGCCTGACCATACGGTCTCGTTTCGATGATTCGGTTAGATTCACTATTCAGCCCGTGGTCGTAAATCGTATCACCAATGAATTACCTACCGCGAAAATAGACGAGGCGCGCTTGGATTATTTAAATAATATTCCATTGGCGGATTGTAATTATTACACACCCGCGAATATTGACCTCATTTTGGGGACGGATTTATTTGCTCGAATCTTGGGTCCGAATTCGATATCTCGCGGAGACGGCGAACCTGTCGCGATTGAAACCTTATTAGGTTACGTAATAATCGGTCAGGCCCCGGTCATTAACCCCGTGTGCAATATTGTTCGTTCGTATTGTATCATGGATGAATCTCTCGAAAGTCGCATGAATCGATTTTTCGAGTTGGAAGAGGTGCCTAATGTGCCCAATTGCCTAACTAAAGACGAACAAGCTTGCGAAAATTATTATCGCGACACCACGCGCCGAGAATCGAACGGGCGTTACGTAGTCTCGCTGCCGTTTAAATGCGACTTCACCGCTTTAGGAGATTCAATGCGCACGGCCGAGCGTAGGTTTTTGTCATTGGAGCGTAAATTGTTATCGAATCCTGCATTGAAGGTAGAATATGACAACGTTTTCAAAGAATACCTACAGAAAAATTACATGCGTCCCGTTGGTACTATTTCTGATATCGGCAATACTAATGATCAATACGTGATCCCACATCAGGCGGTGGTTCGTCAGGATAAAAGTACTACCAAATTAAGAGTCGTAATGGATGCGAGTTCTCCCTCCAGTAGCGGAAAATCGCTTAATTCGCTATTGCATACTGGTCCGAATCTACAAAATGATTTGTTTCAGATAATATTAAATTTCCGATTGCTACCGGTGGCGATAAGCGCCGATATACGGCAAATGTACTTGCGCGTTTTAATCGACGAAAATGACACGAGATTTCTCCGTCTATTGTATAGGTTTAATAATACCGACGAAATTACAGTTTTTGAGTTGTCACGTGTCCCGTTCGGCTTGTGCTGTAGTACCTACCTAGCTATACGTACTATACGACAACTCGCTATGGATGAGTGCGAACATTTTCCGACTGCTGCTTCGGTAGCCGAGAAACAGCTGTACATGGACGACTTGGCAATTAGTTGCGAGTCCACCACCAAGGGTGTCGAACTTTCAAATCAGCTGATCGAATTATTCGCAGCTGGAGGGTTAGAGCTTGTTAAATTTTCAAGCAACTCACCCGAAGTGATGTCTAACATCCCCGCGTCTCATCGTGTCTCGGAAGCGATTGAATTCAGCCCGGAAAGTCACCTAAAAATACTTGGTCTTCTTTGGTTGCCGGCTGAAGATTTGTTTACATTCAGTGTCAAGGTCGAATCGCGCGAGTGTACTAAACGGAATATCCTGTCAACTATTGCCCGGTTGTGGGATTTGATGGGATTCGTAGCCCCGGTAACTTTATTATCGAAATTAATAATAAAATCCTTGTGGGAAAATAATATCGGATGGGATGATATTCCCCCTCCTAATATCGTGACGTTGTGGCAACAGATTGAATCTGAGTTGCCATTGTTTCAAAATTTAAAATTGCCACGGCATATAGGCGTGAATGGCGATTGCATTGCCTCAATAATAGGCTTCGCGGATGCATCAGAACGCGCCTATGGGGGCTTGGTATATCTCCATGTTCAGTTTCCGAACGAAAATCGTTCCGTAATAAATTTGGTTTGTGCTAAATCGAAAGTAGCGCCTTCAAAAACCGTTATAACTCTCGCTAGAATGGAGTTGTGTGCGAATTTGGTACTCTCAAAGTTAATGCGTATCGTCATTGACGCCTATGCTACTCGTTGTCAAATATCCAATGTCCATGCGTTCACTGACAGCACGGTCGCACTAGCTTGGATTCATTCATGTCCCACTCGATGGCAGACTTTCGTCGCGAATAGGGTTTCGAAAATTCATAATGAATTAGATCCGCGACACTTCCATCACATAAGTGGCAAAGAGAATCCCGCTGATTGCCTCTCCAGAGGACTCACGCCCGCTCAGCTGCTCGAGCATCCTCTCTGGTTCCATGGGCCGCCGTTCTTAAGTTTGCCCGTGTCTGAATGGCCGGTGAATCGCTTCGACCCCACAACTGTAAAAGAGATAGTACCTGAAATAAAGGTCAATGTCCTGGCTATTACCTCTGAAACCCCTCCGGCTTCTGCGCCGGTCTTCTATGAGCTCGCTAATAGGGTGTCCTCATGGTCTAGATTACTACGAATAGTGATCTATGTTCTTCGGTTTGTGAAGAAACTTCCTCGGAAATTTGAAGTTTCTCATTTAGATCGAGCTGAAGAATATGTAATAAAAGACCTTCAAAAAATACACTTCTCTAATGAGATCAAAATTGCGCTTGCGGGAAATAAATTACCTCCTGCTTTCTTGAAGCTCAATGCTTTCATGAAAGAAGGGGTTTTCAGAGTAGGTGGGCGACTTGTCCATGCGGATTTAAATTATGACAGTCAGCATCCGGTGCTGCTCCCTCGAAAAGATCACATAGTAAACCTAATAATTGATCATTATCATAGAAAATACCTACACGCGGGTCCTCAATTACTCATGTCTTTATTGAGGCAGAAGTTCTGGATACTGTCTGCCCGTAATATCGTTAGAAAACGCGTGCAACAATGCAATGTTTGTTTCAAGGCAAATCCTAGAAACACAATGGCGTTTATGGCTGATTTACCGGCGTGTAGGTTTGATAATGCTAGCTTGAAAGCGTTTAGTCACACTACCACAGATTATGCTGTGTTATAATCTTCGAAATCTAAAATAATACTTCTCTCAAATAGTTTTTAGAACCCAGCGCGTAATCAAATTATATATCTAGTTGGGTTGCGATTCCGAGTGGTGTCCCTCAAGGGTCACTACTTGGGCCTTTGCTTTTCTTAATATTTGTCAATGACATCTCAAACTGCTTCTTTCACAGTCAATTGATTTGTTTTGCGGACGACATGAAGATATTTAAAATTGTTGACACAAATTTAGATGCGACTGACCTAGAAGCAGATTTATATCAGATCGAAGGGTGGTTTCGAACCTCGGGTCACGCATCAGGGGCAAGAGCGTGTTGGAGAAGAAGCAGCAGCCGCATTTGCAGACCACTTCTCCGACGTTTTCCTCAGCGACATGCCGGCACTCGCACCGGATCTGGTAAACAGCTCCGATGTCTCGTGTACGGCCAATTACGTCCATATTGCGCATGTTTCCCGTAGAGATGTAGAGAAGGGACTGAAGCAGCTTAGGCCAAGGAGCGCAATTGGACCGGACAATGTCCCTCCTTACTTTTTGAAGGCCTATAGCGATCAGCTGGTATTAGGTAGCCTTTGGGTAGAATTTTCAACCTAGCTCTAGAGCAAGGTATCTACCCTACCAGTTGGAAGCTCTCTCGAGTCAGTCCTATGCCCAACACTAGTGACACTGCCTCTGTGAATCAATATCGACTGATCGGGATCCTGAAGTCATTGGCAAAATTGTTCGAGTCAATCATATACGGTAAAAGCTGCCCCCAGATTGCGCCGTATTTGTGCGACTCGCAAAACGGATTCAGAAGTCGTCACTCAGTAACCACCAACTTACTGACGTTAGTCGAGATGGTCTCAGAGAGCATGGATCGGGGATGTCAGGTAGACTTCGCCTATATGGACTTCCGCAAGGCGTTCGATAGGGTTGATAACGACGTCCTACTGAAGAAATTGTGTGCCATTGGATTTTCCCCACGGCTGTTGGTTCTGTTTGCTGACTACCTGAAGAACCGCCAACAATATGTGCGACATGGCTGTTTTGAGTCCCAGCCGTACCACACACGGTCAGGTGTTAGCCAAGGCTCCAATCTAGGTCCGTTGTTATTTATCATCATGATAAATGACCTGGAATCTGAGCTTAAACACGCCAAATGCTTATTGTACGCGGATGATTTGAAACTAGTACTTCCCGTGAAGTCAGAGGATGATTGTAGGCTACTACAGGAAGATTTAGACGCGATTCATAGATGGAGTGTGATCAAAAAACTATTATTCAATATCGAGAAGTGCTGTATCATGTCCTTTACGCGTTTACCATGGCCTATTGGCATGACGTATACACTCGGCACGGAGTCTTTGACTCGAGTGTATTCGATGAAGGACCTCGGTGTTACGTTCGACCCTAAACTTACATTCCATGAGCAGATGAGCACTTAAGCCAAGGAATGCTTCAAAATATTAGGGTTTGTGATACGGAATAGTAAGGGATTCCACAACTTGGGTGTGGTCCAGCTTCTATTCACGGCCCTAGTGAGAACCAAACTTGAATCTAGCTCGGTTGTTTGGAATCCGCATGAAAGCTCTTACGTCCTTATGCTCGAGAAGGTACACAAAGCTTTTCTAAGGTACCTATATAAGGGGAAATTTGGATACTACCCTTACCTTTATCCGTCCGCTTTTATATTAGGTATGCTCGGATACAACTCACTAGAGGTGAGACGTAACACCGAACAGCTTCTGACTGAGTGTCGATTGTTGCGAGGCGACAGTGACTGCGCGGCGCTTGTCAGTATGTGCGCTATACGTGCCTGACAACTACCTACGCGCGCGCAGGCACCAACTGCTAGCGGGCGGCACGCACCGCACGGTGGCGCGCCGGCAGTCCCCGCTGGTCCGAGCGCGGAACAGCCTCAACGCTCTGTTGGCTGCAGCACCATTGAATGATCTGTTTGGTGAGGCATGGAGGGATATTGTGAGAGAATGTGGAAGGTTCTGCGAGAAGAATGCATGATTTGTTCTTCTGTATTTTTTTTCTTGAATGTTTATTTTAAATATTGAATAGAATATAATAATTGAATAGAATATTGATTGATATTAATAATTGGATAGTTTTTGTATAATTAACTCGTCTTGGCGGGGCACTTCCGTGGCCCCACATGTAATTGTATTTTATATTAATATTTTTTGATCAATTTGGATACTTTGTTACAACGACCTGGAATTTTCTGTAATGTTGTGCGAATTTATGTCAATAATAAATAAATAAATATCGTCTAGACGCGTATAACTGTACTGACAACAAACACGACATGAATCCATCCAAATGTTCAGTGATTACTTTCACACGCAAACGATCCTTTATAGACTCTGTTTATTTATTAAAGCAACAGTCCCTTGATCGCTGCAGGTCTATTAGGAATTTCGGAATAATGCATGACTCTAAGCTCATTTTTGACTCTCATATCGATTTTATCATCAGCAAGGCATCAAATGCTCTTGGTTTTATAATGAGGAGTTCTGCAAGCTTTAATCGAGAAAAAACGCTTAAAATTGTATACTGCACGTTTGTCCGTAGCATACTTGAATATGCCTCCCAGCGTTACAAAGGATTGAACATATCCAAATTAAATTTATTAAATATATTTGCTTTCGTTTGAAAATCCCATACGACTCTAATAACTACCTGGCGTTATGCAGCAAATTTCGTCTGCTTCCACTCAGCATGAGACGCGAAATTGGTGACATTCCTTTCTGTTAAAAATAACTAACAACCATATTAATTGTCCCGAACTGCTTAGCAAAATTTGTTTAAACGCTCCCCCAAAAACGATTAAGATTTAACCCTCTCATAAATACTTCTACAGTCGGAACAATTTGCAGGCAGAATTCCTTTCTTTGGCGATTGGCAATAACTTTTATATGTTATTAAACAGGCATAACAATCTTGATTTGTTCTGCTCTAGTGTAGAAACCGTGGGGCGGCGGCGCCGCGGATATTTCTTCACTGCGTGGCAACATTCTTAGTGGCTAGTTAATTATATAGATTTGTATTCAAATTTTAATTTTCTCTTTTCCTTATCTATTTTTATTGATGCCTAGTCTTAGTATCTATTGCGTTTTATTGTATCCTGTCCAGTTCAAACTCTTTTCTTTATGTATCTATACTCTGTATCTATACGTGAAAACCTTTAATTGGCCTTCTGTGTTATATTATTGTACCTATCTAATATTAATGTGCTGTTGGGAGTGGCGTTTGTGTTGCCGGACCGAACGGACGTGTCTATAGACCTCCGACATCTTGCAAACGCATTTAAACAAACAATAGTTTACAACCCGGCGCGCGCCTTTGTTCTGTCTCTGGTTTCTCGCGTTTCGGAGATTTTGTATCAGCGAGATGATATGAGAGTGTCTAATATAGCTACAAGTGTGAAAGTAGAGTGCGTAAAATGTGAATTAGATAGGTTCTGAGCTGCGCCCTACCAGATAATAGGCTACGCCACGCTGCTGTGACAATACGTGTACAATATTGTGTACGACAATAGGTGCACATAGCTGAGACAACTCAACGAGTATTGCCTGGTGAGCCCGTTCCTATTCAGTGTCCTAACGCATGCAACCAATATTTATCTCCACAGACGAATCTACTAGAAGAGACCCCGAGTTTACGTCTCACGCAATACATAACAGTACTCCCTAACGACACGCCGTTATCCTGGAGTATTAACCGACCCTATCCAGCACATTAGGTGTGTCATGACACTGGGATATCCCCTCAGCAGTAACCTAACCTTATCAATGAATTGCTTTCTCCGGACACACAAACGATTACATAGGACGTAGAATCTTCATTATTTAAGGTATTTCTTAAGTGAATCTAACCCATAAAATTAAGCTCTCTCAACAGCAACAACCTGGGAAACAGACTTACTTCATTTCATCACAGACATTCGACATCATCATAAATACTAAGTCAATAGAAACTAGAGTTGCGCAACGAGTCGTGGTGTTATCCCACGCCAAGAGGCAGGCCCTTTCATGCACTTCCTGCAGGCACGTGAATAAGGACACTAAAACCCAAACAATACCGGACAGAAAAAGTTAAACAAAAGAGATAAATTACGCCAAAAAAACATTCCTCAAACTAACACAGCTGCAAAACGGCGAAGCAAATACGTCTTTTTTTTGTGCAACAAGCCCCTTCTCTGGACAACGAGCTAAGAAAAAACGAATTCCAACGAGCAATAAACAATAGGGCCTTGCACAGGGACTGAACCTCGACCCGTGTCACGGACCTCACTACTACGCACTAATGAAGTGAACTGAAGTAGGTGATATCAGTGCAGAGAGTATCACTAGCTGAGCAACAACCTGGTGAGATTGCTCCGATTAAGATAGCCCTGTATCAGATAAAACAGCAAAACTAACTTTATATCTGGCAGGTAACATCCTTCGTAATGCTGGTTACCATTTCATAAACAGATACCGCTCTCGCTCCAAATTACTACGCTAACTCTAAACTATTCCATAGGCATAGTCCCGTACAAATAGGTAGGTGATAGGTATACGAAAATACAAAACTAGGCAGGAACCTACCCAAGCACTAAAACAAAACTAAACTATTTGCCACCATCCGGTCCAACCAGCCCATCTTCTCTTCATCTCAAAATAAAATAAACAATAATGCAAGCCTACTGCATATTCTGAGAAATAGCGAGTAAAAGCCAACACTTGCACATCATAAAAGGATCATTTTACCATCTTGCAGAAAACAGGCAATTAACGAAAGGCAGCTGACGAACAATAACAAAATAAAATCAAAGACTCTTTGTCCTAAGCGGGTCTCTCTCACGCCTATTTTAAAGCTTCCAGGCCCAGCCTCCAATTCTCTTAGAAAATACCGAGAATAAGTGCGCAAAGATACGCACAAACTTTGACAGCCACAACCCGTACCATAAACAATAGGTACGTAGGTAGTTCAAATTAATCAAATTAGCTCTAAGTTCTTTCTTTCAACAACATTCCAAAAAGATGAAAGCCTTATCAATGCCGAGAGATGGTAACTGCCTATTCCACGCAATTGCTGACCAAATTAATCACCTATATCAATTAACACTCGACCACACCCACATTCGTAAGGACCTAGTTAAATATGTAGAAGAAAACTGCGATGAACAGAACATAAAGTTTGCAATCGCCGAGCCTGAAGAAACCCTCAATGACTACATTAAAAATCTGCGCAATTACGGCACTTGGGCTGGAGAGGAGATTATAATAGCAGCCGCCGAATATTTTCTAATTAACGTAACAATCCACCAGCAAAATACACCATCGCTCACATACAGGCCCAAGAATCCCGCGGATGCAGTGGGATCTATCAACCTCAACTTCACAGGAAACCACTACGACAGCGTATACTTGCTTGAATCACAAAATTTACCCACGAATCTAGCAACCGACAGCCAAAGTGATAACAACATACCTTCCCCGATACTTAAGGCAACACCCATGACCTCCTCAGGGTCAACCATAACATCAATAGATGACATCCCTGACAACACCGGATATACGATGACACGACACAGCCCCATATATAAACCAAAAGTCACATGCGAGCGTATGCGCATTGCTACTTGGAACGTTAGAGGATGCGCCGAAATACCTAAGAGACTCAACATTGATGCTGAATTGACAAACAGAAACATACATATCTGTATACAGGAAACAAACATGACATCGGGGACATACGTGTCAAAACACTATCTCTGGTATCTATCAGGCACAACTAGGGTTGCCAGATGTCCGGTTTTGGACCGGACAGTACGGTTTTTTGAATCCATCGATATGTGGTGCAAGTTTTTCAAAGACGAATCAGCACCAAATCTTTTGAAAATCGTCCAATATGTGTGCAGTGTTCCCGTCTCCAATGCCTTCGTTGAAAGAGTTTTCAGCGTCATGGGCAACGTATGGACTGATGAAAGAAATAGACTAAGTGTAGATACCATAAAAAGCGAATTATGTGTATTCTTTAATATTAATATCAGTTGTACTGAATTTAAAGATCAAATTTCAGACAATAAACCTTTGTTAAAAGCAGTGACATCCAGTGCCAAATATGTTAAAAAGTAATAAATAGTTTTTCTTACCAAACGCAATAATAAATATAAGTTTGTTTACTAAGTCAAGTGTCAGTGCCAAATATGTTAAAAAGTATTAAATAGTTTTTCTCACCAAACGCAATAATAAATATAAGTATGTTTACTAAGTCAAGTGCCAGTGCCAAATATGTTAAAAAGTAATAAATAGTTTATCTTACCAAACGCAATAATAAATATAAGTTATGTTTACTAAGTCAAGTGTTTCACTGTATTCACCCTCAATAATTTTCTAAGTTAGATCTGTCCAGAATCAAAGGGGGGACCCTTTGATTTTTCGACAAAGTGAACCAAAAAATATTAAAGGGGGGACCCTTTGATAAAAATGTCCGGTTTTTTACTCTGGACCATCTGGCAACCCTAGGCACAACCAGCATCGCACACTGTGGCTTAGCTATACTAATTAGAAAGGACCTGAACTTAACGGTCCACAATATAAATCGCGACCAGGAAACCATGGCAGCAACAATAACATCGGCCACTAAATAATATATAATATAATATGTAATAAACAAATAATATATAATATAATATGTAATAAACGCACATATCCCCAGCTCTTCCACGAGAGCAACCGCAGCGTTTTCGCAACTTATAAAGATTATTCAAAAGAAACCAAACAAAGCCAAAATATTAATGCTAGGTGACTTTAACGCGCATATCGGACTAGGCGATACAAAGGAATACAGGAAAAAGGGAATTATAGGAACAAATCTCCTACACAAATCATCAAATATCATCGGAGAAATGCTAATGGATATCTGTTCCCGCGAAAACTTAAAAATAGAAACCACCTGGGCTCGCAAGTCATGTCGGGCCACATGGTCTAACGGGAAAACAAAATCACAACTAGACCATATAATTATCTCGAATAATGCGCCACACACATTTAACTTCATCAGAGGACAATGGAGCTACCTGCATATTTCCGACCACAAGATAATCTGGGGTGAAATAGACCCACTAAACCTGCTTCCAAGAACTGGCGACACGCAAATGGAATCAACAAAGAGTACAACCCAAACTAAGTACAAAGCGATAACAGCTTTAAAGTTCAACTATAAACAGTGTTCGTACACCGCCCTAGCACGAGATGAAATGAATGACACAAAAGTAAAATACCATAACGGGATTATGGAAGAACTTACGGCGAACAACTACAAATTTAAAGAAAATGACGACGAATATACGCCCGACATTCCGTGGGAATCTATTACAGGGGTTATGAAGTCAGTAGCCCAAAAAACACTTTCCGTAAAACCCGCTAGATCGCGGGAACACCGAATTGCTCTGGCAAATTTACAAAAGGCCAAATTCCTTAAAAGACGTCGACCAACCGACCAAACAATCAATAAACAACTCAAAGAATGCCGACGACGTCTTGAGGAAATTATTGATAACGAAGAAAAACGAGAATGCAGAGCATTTTTTGAAGGCCTAGGAAAAAAACACCTAAGCAAACGCATGCAAATCGTGTACCACTATTACAGACGACACCAGCTTCAATCGAGACGGTGGGAAAAACAACGATTTATCCCAATGTCACGCTGGGAACAGGAATTAAGGAAATCAGAAGGCCCTAACATTATGATTATCCCTAACGAAACTTCATTAAACCCTGACTATCTAGAAAATGGTCCAACAATAGCCGACATAAAAACGATAATCAGCCGCATGCGTAACGGAACAGCGCCGGGTACAGATCAGGTAGTCCCGGAACTGTACAAAGGAATACCGCCACAACTGTTAAAGGTTATTACCAAAACAATGCACAGAGCATGGACAGAAAATATAATACCGGAGTCCTGGAATGAAACGGTCCAAGTACCTATCCCCAAAATCAGAAACCCGCAAGACACCAATGACTATCGCCGTATAACAATGTGTAATACAGAATATCGCATATACGCGACATACCTGCTCATCAAACTAGACGAGATAACAAAAGAACTCGGGAACTACCAAGCAGCATTTCTCCGCAATAGATCCACCGATGACCACATCTTCACACTACGCAGAGTATTAGACGAAGAATGGCGCGCGGGTAACAGAACATATGTACTGGCACTAGATATCGCCAAAGCATTTGATACTATAGACCTAAACGTGCTCAAGGATATTCTCCTTTCAAGGACCAATAAGATTTTAACCAATAGGATAATAAAAGCCTGCATGTATGAACGGACCTGCATCAAATGGTTCGGACAGCAAAGTAACTTGATCAACAAAGGAAAAGGAGTAAAACAAGGCTGTCCACTGTCACCAAGACTATTTACAATATTAATGGATGATGTACTCAAAACACTGGAAGAAGAAATTCCCAACATAAAACTGGACCAAGATGAAGAAATAGTCTTACCACTTATTCTCTCCTTCGCGGATGACCTCATCATCGTTTGTCAAGATTTACAACACCTTGACCAAATCGTCACGCACTTGAAAGCACTATTAAAAACAGTAGGGCTCGATACTAACGAAACAAAGACGAAAATTCTTATAAGAGACCCCATAAACACCCAGCGCCCACAAGTGATCGTATTGGACGGAGTTCCAATACGACCCGTAGACGAAATAAAATATCTCGGCACATATATAACGGCAGGACATAGTAGGAGAGACACAATAAAGAAGAGATGCCGGCAAGCCATAGGCAATTCCAAGGCCCTAATGAATTTTATAAAGAAATCCAACATGGACTGGAAAATAGTACGCCTGATTTACAAAATGGTTATAGCACCGTGTATAACATACGGACTTAAAGCGGCAGCCCTCACCAAAGCAAACCGTTCTAGACTAAGAAAATATGAACGCCTGATCCTCAGAGACATGTTCGAGAACGCCAGAAGCTATCCAAGACACCACAAAATTCATGACTTACTACAGGGCAAAACAATAACCAAACAAATAAAAAACCATCGGATGTGTTACTATACACATATTCTACGACGCCCACAAAAACACCTACTCCACGCTGCATTGAAATACGAAGCAAAGAAGAAGAAAGCTGGCCGACCCATTTACACCTGGAAGGATTCCCTTAAGCATGACATCAAATACTACGGTAAAGAACACAGTTACTGGACAGAATCAGCACACAACAGGGCCGAAGTCAGAAAGGCATCGAGCCAAATATACCATATTCCAGAAACAGACAGCGAAAGCGAAACGGAGACCTTACCGGATAACCCAAACGAACACGACAGGACAGGAAACTCAACCTATAACAATACCTGAAAATAGAAGGAAAACATGAAGTTGAAGAAAACAACAGCTGCTCTCCAAATCCTATATCCTCCCCATTCCACATATCCTATATTGGCTTCAGGCTGAAGAGTCGGTCGATTGAATTCACGCTCCTTCCTCTCCTATCGAGCAGGTCATTCCGCCCCCCCTCAAAACTCGTGCTCTCTGGTATGCCGGCCGAAAGACCGGAACAGGTTTAGAACCCTGGCTGGAGAAGCACCATTCATTCATTCATTCATATCTAATATTAATGTGCTGTTGGTTTTCCTTTTAAATAAATATCTTGACGAAGACGGACTTGGGTTTTGCCAGAAAATCTGTTTTCCGTTAGTTGTGACCAGAACGACAGAACATTTGGTACTTAAGATAATGTTCGTGTCTCCATACAAAGAGTTGTTGGCAAAACATTGTTTGCAAATGGAATGTAGTCTTCTTAACTCACGTCTGAGTCGATTATGAGCGCTAAAGCTTCAACTGGTGTGTAAGGCTTTATAGCTGAACATGATGGTGTACCATGTATTTGGTTACTGGCTCACAAATACATGGTACACCATCATGTTCAGCTGTCATTCTTGTCATCATTGTCTAAGGAATAATTGCTTGGATCACTCTTCGTTTGGCTCGTAGGGTCGTAGCTGGGTAGGTAGGTAGCTGTCTTCAAATCATTTTGCAGGTCTGCCTCTGGCTTTTTGCACCTTTGAAACACTTTTTGCACTTATAATTCCTTCAGCAGGCAATACCAAATCGTTATGTAACCATTCTGAATTGTATTTCATGAATCTTTCCATTTTCCAATTAGATTTCTTCCACTTTGGTAATTATTTTGAAACTTTTAATTTTACTTTCACTCTCTTTTGACTGTTTTTATTCACTAAACTGATCTAATATAAAAGTGGTTAATCGTTCTATGCACTGAAAAGATAATTGTTTATAAAAGTTTTCGCGTTTTAGCACTAATTTTTTTTAAGGCTAGTAGCTGATTTGCAGAGCAAAAAAGGATCAACAAAACACTTTTTATGTTTTAAATATTTTATGTGTACTTAAGTTTCTGTTTCTGTTTTTATTTTTTGTTGTTCTTACAGGTTCAACCTTACACGAAGGATAAAGGGGGTGTCGCTTCGCTCACCCCCTTTACAACAACAAAGGAGGTGAATGGAAATATTAGACATAAAATATTAGACCTTATCTTCTAGTAGAAAAAACATTGTTGACCGCCTAAATTGGTCAGTCTGCACCTACGGTGGCCGGATGCTTACATGTGGACTTACTTACGTTAGTGACGTGGAGGTCAAATAATTATGTAGTCAAAATGTGGTTCCAATGTACTGTCTGCATTTATCTTTTTATCCAGCTTAATGAGTATAGTAAATAATCATAATTAAAACCTTTATCGTGAAATAAGCTTACAACTTTTATTTATACATACAATACATACCTGTGCTGCCATTCATAGGTAGTTTTTGAATTCTATTGGTTGCAAAGAACTTTGAATCCTTTGCGAGAGGCTATCGCGGTTAATAGGTACTCCTTGACCAACATTCTTCTTTCCTTTCTGGCTTTTTTTGCTCTTGGCGATTGCGATTACATATACAGTGAGGATAGATTTTTTATGCCTTGATAATGTGGGTGCCAAGACGTCAGATTCACTTGGCGATGGCGTGTGAAATGGACTAGGGCCCTTTGGTCGCAGACAACGCAACGGCCGCCCGGTCGGCTACCGCAAAACGCAGCAGTCGCCACATCGGCCGCCGCATAAAGCAGCGGTTGCCGCATCGGCCGCCGCTCGCTGCGATGGCAATAGCCAAACATTGTGCCCCCTTCGCCATCCCAGAATAGCCAATTTGGCTACATATTTTGTAAAACCGTCCACACGTTGGAAGATTGCCAATGTGCGGACGTTGAAATGGATATTGAGACGCTAGCAGCTGCTGCCGTTTATTTATTCTCTGCATACCGCTCTTTTTATTTAGCATACATTTTTAACCCACTTCAAAAGTTCTCTATCCGGTTGTATTTTTTTTGTTTGTTACCGCAAAACTGGTTCTATTTGTGAACCGATTTCCTAAATCCTTTTTTTTATTTATAAGGGTGACCTTCCACTTTGGTCCTATTTTTGGAAAAATAGAAATCGGTTTAGTTTGCTTTCAAAAGCAAATAGACTGGAATTGTAATATACACCAGGTAAACCAAATTGCACAAATAGTTTAATCTTTGTGTCTTATTATTATCTGTATATTTCCTGCTTTTTGGTAAGTTTTTGCACATATTTCTTTGTCGATGGAAGTGCCTGACCCGGGGTGAGGTAACTCCCCCCCAGCTGTAGCATGCAATGTCGCAGTCTTACTAATTCCACGACTATGGACACAGATGGGTCCATCAAACATTCCCGTAGGCAAAGGAAATATGTAAAAACCAAAATCTGTAAGCACTGTAATAAAAAGAACAGACAACACGCGCATGAGGGAAAACTCTCTAGCTCCTATGAGTCCCATTCTGACAAACAAGTAAACTTGGATGAACAAGTTAAAGAAATAAATATTGCTGAGTCGAAGTCACAGGTTCGGTCACGATGGTCGAAAATGTCAAACCTTCAGTAGGTACCTAAGTCAGTCCTGCGAGTTGGCAGGTCCTTGTACGAATCCACTGATGCTTCCCCCTACCTAATTCATTGTACAGGGATTAGGCCCTATCTCTTCTACAATCCACCCAGTTTCATTTGGACGACTGTTAAAAAAGCATGGATTTAAAAATGTAATTAAAGGCAGTGTCAAAAGATTAGGCAGAAATAAAATATAATTGGCATTTATCTAAAAATAATGACGCCAATGCTTTCTTCACGGATGATGAACTGATTGCACAAAACTTGAGAGCATTTATACCAACATTTAATGTTACCAGGGTGGGTGTGGTGCGTAATCTGCCCCCTAATTAATTCACATTGGCTGTGGAAAAGAAATTAAAGCAAGCCAATTTAATATAAATAACACAGCGTAATACCTGAGTGGAAGCTTAGTCAAACAGTGGTTCTCTCTTTTGATGGGTACGTACTGCCTAAGAAGGTTTCTATGTGCTATAATGCTCTTCCTGTCGAACTCTATACAAACTCATCCGTTCAGTGTTCCAACTGGTGGCGTTTTGGCCATACAAAGGCAAAATGTCGCTCGAAGCCTCGGTCCTACATTTTACGGTGTCTTGTAAAGGCCATCACTTCGCCATTAATAAAGCATGCCCTGAGTACGTGAGAAAAAAAAAAAAAAAACATGCAGTCGCTGCTAGTCGACTACATCCTAATATATATGTTTCCAAGTCAATTTCAAAGATTGTCTCTGCGTCTCCTCCCTCATCTCCAAATCAATCTCACCCACTGTTGGCTGCTCATTTGAACACAGAATCAGAAAGACTGTTTTTCTGAAACCCCGCACTACTCCCTAAACTTTCCAAGGGCTACGATCGTGAAGCCGGGAAGTACGTAGTCGGGAATGAGACGGGCTATGCGATGAATTCGTCAACGTCATTCATCGGGGCAGCACGTTTTAACTAGGCTGAGAATTGTGATCGCTCACGCAGCACACGAAATCCTTATTTATTTCATTTCAGAAATAACACGGTCGAGAAAAATTTACTGGAAGTGCCACCTGCAAGTTTTGTTAAAAATATTGAGAGGATGGATCAGGTATTTAAAAAGGAGTTCGAAAAAGAACACAGCAATTGTAAAATTGGTATTTCCATTTAAGACAATAAAGGACATACAATTTTCAATGCCTTGTCCATGCTTTCCAAAGCAATGTTTACAAAAAAAAAATTATAACAATGAGAATTGATTTTACTTTAAGTGTCAATAATAAAGCCTTCCGCACCAGCCGAAATCGCCGCAAATACTTTTCTGTGTCAAATTTGGAATGATTTATTTTAATATATATGATTTTTCTTTTATAATTTTACTTATTGTTTTCATTCATAACATGAATTAGTACCTCAGCAGCTACACCACATACTTTGATATTATAATTACGACAGTGCGATATATTAAAGTTGAAAATTTAGTTAGGTGGCTGCAGATACCCACAATCCATACCCTACTTACATTACAATTACCTGAAAGTGCATATGCCTATTTTGATAAAATCGACATAACAAAAATCCAGTGCTTAAAATACAAAACTACCATATAAACAAAGAAGACCCAGTGAACAAAACTGCAATTACACAAAGTTAAGTGACTCAAACATTACTCTGTGTGAAAATAACCAGTGCTAATAAGTTAATCAAGCAAAATTGTGTAATTGGAAACCGTTTATTATACAAATACGGAGGACGCCTCAAGAACACCAATCAGTGCAATCTATAACAGTTGCGAACGATACAGCACCAGATGTCGTTCGTGCAGCGCACGATAAGCGGACGGAAGTAATACGGAAATTTCGCACGATCTTATATCTATACCAGTGGCGTGAGCCGAGTAAAGGCGACTCACATGCGAGGGGTCCATGGTTCAAGTCCCAAGAAAGGCAACATTTTAATTTTAGTTTTTCTTATTTTTCTTACTTGTACCACCTTGTACCACCTTGTAATACCTCATAAACACTATTCTCGGCGGCGGCGGCGTGAGTTGTGAGCGTGTGATAAAGCTCCATCTAGCGACAAGTAGCAGATTAATCATAATAGAAAAATACGAGGCCAAATACTAGTCTTTCTAATCAGCCACAGATGTCAGCACTGCCAAATTTACCAACGCCATCTAGATCTGAATAGCAGGACTTAAAACACTCCAAATCTCAGTTCTGTTAACGATGGACGACAATCCAAACTTCATAACCATCCGTAATAAATATAGATCCGCATCAGCCGAAGATATATCGCAGTCTTCACTATTTAATAGCACACAACTAAGTCTGCCAAATACATCATTCAATAACAGTGAACCAAACACAGCATTGAACGATGAAATACTTCAACTTAAGAACGGTCTTAGTGCAGCGGAGCTAGAAATTGAGAACCTTAATTTCGAAAACCATCACTTAAAAATTGAACTAGAACAATGTCAAAAATTGATAGCTACATACAAGGCATTCAATTTTACAGATACTGTAATGACTCCCATATCAGCAAGAAGGAGAAAAAAACCAAAAACTAAGTGTGTAAGCTCGCAACAGACAATACATAATTTGCTTAAATATAATACTGAAGCTGATCCTCTTAAAAGTAATGGACCACGTATGCAGACTAGTGAGGAGAAAAATGTAGAGGTCAATATAGAGATCAATGATGAGACTAATATTGAAGCTATGGTAGAGCCCAAAATGATCGATCATCTAGAACCAAATGATAATGTAGAGATAATAATAGAAGATAATGTAGAGACCAGTGTAGAGGCTAATATCATAGAGACATATGTAGAGAGTAGTAATCGACCTAACAATGAGCTGCATCGTAAAAAAGGGATTGTAGAGACTCTGAACTCTAAAAACACATTAAAATCCCAGAAATATCAGCTGCCCTATGCGGAGAAAATTAAAACTAAAATGACTTCACGGCGGCGTAAGGTGATTATTTTAGCTGATCAACAGGGAAGACACCTACAAAAGGCCTTACAACAGTTACTTGGACAGGATTTCCTTGTTACCTGTTTTGTTAAACCGCAAGCAAAGCTTACGAACATTATTGACGCAGATAAATATGAAATATCGACAATGACCATGGATGACTTTGTAGTGCTGCTGTCAGGGACGAATGATCATAACCCCTGTGAGTTCCAATTCGAACTTAGGGCCTGGTTGCAAAAAGTACAGAACACAAATATAATCATTCCAAAAGTTACTCATAGTCACTACTTAAACGAAAAGAAGTTAAATTATGAAATCAAATTCATCGCGAGTGCATTTAAAAACTGTACATTTGTTGATCTGCCACTGAAGAATAATGCGCATATACTTAGGTCAGTATTTCTGTCTCAATCACTCCTCAGGGAAATGCTGCGCATAGACTATAAAGTAAAGTTTGATGCGCATATTTACGCAGCAAAGCAAGGCCGGATTGAGTCAAGAAAGAGCGAAGATAAATGTACTCAAACTCAAACTGACTCTACATATTATATACAAAAAGAAAGCTGTGTGACAAACCCTCAACAAAACAGTGATGATAATTGCAATACTAATGGAAACGAAAAGTGTAACAATACTGATTTTTTTCGTGAATAATGTTATACATTTATTCCATCAAAATATTGATGGACTTATAAGTAAATCTGACATGTTATCCATTTACCTAGAGGAACTTAGAAATAGCGGAACTTCAGTAGATGTCATAGGCATAACAGAACATAACATGTTAAAAACTGATGTAAATGCACTTAATGTTGTAAATTATAAACTGGCTACCTATTCAGCCAGAAGTACAAGGAGTGGTGGTACAGCTCTAATTGTAAAAAATGGACTGAAATTTCAGAATATTGACATAACTGACTGTAATATTACAAATGCAATAGAGTGCTGTGGTATAATACTTACAGAGCATAATTTAAATGTGATATGTATATATAGGAAATGTAAATATGATGTAGAGTCTTACGATAAATTTTTCGAAAACTTAGATAGGCTATTGTCAAAACTTTGCCGTGGTAGACGTAAGACTATAATATGTGGAGATTTTAACATAGATCGTCTTCGTCAAGATAAGAATGCAGCACATTTTGAAGAATTACTATTAAATTACAACATGAGACTAACATTCAACGAACCCACACGTCTGAGTAGTGGGACTTGTCTTGACAATTTTATTCAAAACATTAGAGGATGCAAAGGCCGAATAATAGAGTTAGCGCTCTCGGATCATACTGGACAGTTATTGGAATGCCCGGTGAGAAAATACTGTACGCTTGAATATTGGTTTGTGGAAAAAAGAGATTTCCATAAAGATAACCTGGACAAATTTAAAGAGTGTCTATCAAATCTGAGTTTCTCTGAGACTTTAACAAGCTCTGATGCCAACGTTGCATATAATGAATTCCATGATATATTTGTGCTTATGTATGACCTGTGCTTTCCAGCAATCAAAATAAGATGCTCTAGCAACGCGCGACCTCGGTGGATCTCTAAGGGCATACGAGTATGTTCAAAAAGAAAAAGGGAGCTATTATGGACATACAGACGTGCTCCAAACGATATCAATAAATATAACTTCAAAACCTATACTAAAAGACTTAAGAAAATAATAAAACTGACACAAAAATCCCAAAACGATTATTATATACAATCCTCAAACAATAAATGTAAAGCTACCTGGAAAATTATAAATAATAACTTTAATAATAAAAACAATGCACCAAAAGAAAGTATCAAACAAATAAAATTCAATAATTGTGTAATTACTGATCCTATGGAAATAGCCCAAGCTTTTAATAATTTTTACATAGATCAAGTAGAGCAACACCAAAAGGTTGAGGTGACTAGCAGCAGATCAAAACTGCCTTGCTTTCCTAAATCTCTATTCTTTAATCCCACCTCACCTATTGAAGTATATCAAATAATAAAAGGACTGAAAAATACAAATAGTACGGGGTATGACCACATATGTACAAGCGTGATAAAGCATGTAGCGTTGATCATAGCTCCAATATTAAGTCACGTCATAAACCTGTGCATAGAACAAGGAGTGTTCCCTGAAAAGCTCAAAACAACAATTATCAAGCCAATGTTTAAAAAAGATGAAAATATTATTGAATGGCTCGGACAAAATAATCTTATAATAAATTTGAATAAAACTAATATAATGACATTTAAAAACAATTACAATAATATAACAAATAAAATTGACATCCACTATGGTACAAAAATAATTGAGGAAATTAATGACACAAAATTTTTAGGATTAACGATCGACTCCCACTTGACATGGAAAACACACATTGACAATGTCTGCACAAAGTTGAGCCAATTTTCATATGCTCTGTTTATGCTCGCTAAGGTAGTTGGAGTCACTGCCTTGCTATCAACATATCATGCTTATGTGGCTTCGACTCTCAAATACGGCGTTATATTCTGGGGCAACTCAACGGATAAAGACAGAGCTTTTAAAGCACAAAAGAGATGTATAAGGGCGATATGTCACTTGAAACAAATAGAAACATGTCAGCCACATTTCAAAAGATTAAGAATATTAACTCTACCATCGTTATATATTTACGAAATGGCTGTTTATATAAGAAATAATTGGGATCATTTTAATAAAATAAAGTCGAAAAGAAACATTAAGTTAAGCATCACGCGGCACTCTACCGCACTATTTCAAAAAAGTGTGTTTGGGATGATACCAAAAATTTATAATACTATACCTAAATGTATCAGAGAAATAGAATCCTTTAATTTATTTAAATCAAAGCTTAAAGAACATTTGCTTAATAAAGCCTACTATAGCGTACAAGATTTCCTCAACGGTGACTGAAAGATTGTTTCAAGAGTGATTGTTTAGTGTATGTTTTAAGAATCTATGTAATTTTCAGTATTGACTATTCAAACGGACATATGTAATGTAATGTAACTTTTATTTAATCTAATCTAAATTTAATTTAATTTAATTTAATTTAAATTAATATTTGTACACCTTTAAGGTAGAATGTGGCAAGAACAATATTTATTTAACAACCCTTTAACCCACATTTACAAATAAAATATCTTTATCTTTATCTTTATCTTTATCTAGCCCCATCTAGGATTCCCTGTATCTTGGGTACCTACTAGACAACGTTACACATACGTATATAGATAAATATTATACTTAGATAGATAAACAACCATGACTAGGGTACAAACATCCGTTCTCATCAAACAAATATTTGCCGCCACCGGGACTCGAACCCGGGACCCTTGGCTTCGTAGGCAGAGTTATTGCCGACTCGGCCATACGGGTCGTCATGTTGCCCACAGAGTACATTATTAGTCTTGAATGTTGCCGCCCGCTTGGCTGGCAGTCGCGTCGCGCGCTAGCCGCTCTTCTTATGCAACTTTTCTGTGATTTTTGCAACAACTGACTAAAGTACCTAACATTTTAGGGTGCCTAAGGGAATTGTTCGCAATTCGATTCTTTTTTAATTGAATACCTTTTTGTTTAACTAAAAGTAAACACTTTAGAGCCAGTATAATTGATAATTACATAAGTAAGGAGGTAGTTACCTACCTAGCCTTAGAATTTACCTCTAACACACAATAACACCTCTCTTAGATAGAGTGGACTAAAATTCACAAACACAAATAATCGCACGTAGGTAACCCCACCGTGAACAAGCGAGACAGGAGTTTACAGGACGACCTTTTGATGTCAGAGTAAAAGAAGCTCTCAGGCGTAGTAATGCGGCGCAATCTAGCCTGCACGGGCAGGGCAACCGATTCTTTAGGTGCTTAGCGATTGGTGTAGGTAGCGCAGGTGCAAGCTAGATTGCGCTTTATTGTCGCGCAGCGAGAGTAGCTATTTATTTAAGTGTATTTGAGGAGTAATCTTCCTGTACGCAGTACTATTAAGTATTCTGTGGCAAGATAGGTAGTTATCTCAGAGTACCTTGTTATATACTGAAAGTAGTTATCATGCCAACAGGGGCCTTGTGAACTTACGAGGTGACGACAGCTGAGATGCCCATTCCAAGGAAATCAGGATGCACGTTTTCCAGCATATGAAGGTCGGTAGGTTGTAACTATGTCTCCTGTAGAAGAATGATGTCGTTGTTGTTGCAGATTTCGTTCACGAACTTCAGGTTACCTTTCAGGGATTTACAGTTGACGCTTGTAATTTTTAATATATCCATGTTATTGTGCAGGAGTTTTCTTGCGCCTTAGATGAGCGTTGTAGGCGTATGGGTTATATTTTCCAACTGTAATTCTAGGAGGCCACATTTTAGTGTCCGATAGTGTTCTAGCCACTTCTTCACTAGCTTTAATTGTAAAGGCGTTGCAGTTAAAGGCATCACGTTCAGGTTACATTTCTACTTCAAGTGTGCTCTCTGTGAATGATTGCGAGTTCTGTGTTATGTCTTCGCATGTGATATTGTTATCAAAGCCGGATACATACACTTTAGTTGTTTGTGTAGCTGCTTTAATATTGCTGAAGAAGTATGAAGCAGTGGATCGATGTCTTCGTGAACATCATTGGTGATATTAATTCGTTGCTGCCTAATATCCTTAATCTCATCTTTCAACTTTTCTAACTCTTCCATAGAAGCGTATCTGGTTTGCAGGTCGCTACATGTACCACGTTGCTGCCGAACTTCGCTGGTACGGTACGTATAGATTCCGGGCAACGAATGTCGGCATATTGGGATCTGTATCTTTGATTATTTTAATTATGTCTCCATATCCCTTTGCTCCTTGCCACTACCCTTCCTCATTTTCACCCTCCCTTTCTGCGATGCTGGGGCATGTTCGAGTAGGTAGTAAGTTTTTGGCTTGTTCAATTTCTTCCATTTTGAAACCACCTAAACCGGTACAGGTTTGTATTAAAACTGGTCTCAGACTTTACGTTGTGCTTGTCTGCGACGTATGCAAGCAGTTTATTTATTATTATCCTGCAAGAACAAGTCGTCGTGGTGTTCGGGGATTCAAATAGGGTGTTATTCATAGCTCATCGACGCAGCGACCGATCGGGCGGTTGTTGACCTAAGCCGATGATCGTGAGTGTTAGGAGAGCTTCGTCCCAATCATATCATCTTCTGTGTAACAGCCGTTGATTTTTCAAAAAGTCGTAGTATCGAGCGCGTAGCAGCCGCTTCCGTGGTCGTAGCCGTATCTGGTAGCGCCGTGCGTAACGCTGGTACCGGCCGGTCGTAGCACTACAGGTCGAAGCGGTGGTGACGGATTGGACCGTTGGAAATAATTTGAATTTAACACTGATGCTTTTAAAAATACACCCAAAAAAAAGCTATTGTTATTATCTTTTAGAGGATATAAGTCACTGTATGAGCTGCTGATTTAAAACCATTTTTGGAATTTAATTTGTCGCGAGCGGTACGCGCCTACACTTTATGCGGAGAGTCCGCGGTCCGGTTGAGTTAATATATTATAAATAAAATTATAATATATTATAAATTAAGAAAGATTATAAATTAAGAAAGGCATCTGTTTGTTGCGTGAGTGAGAGGAGTGCAAATTTGCGGTCTCCAAGCAACTGGGCCCTAGGTACCTGATCATCTTGGTAGGACTAGGCCACGTCTATATCTGCTGGGATGAAGCGGAAGTGTGCGACCACATTCGGTCCACTTGCTGCTCTAAGTTCACCCGGAGAAGTACTGTGTAGTTGTCCTAAAGAGGTTACCTGCGGGAAGTGGTGCGAGGTAGGACACCAGCACACGGACTGCAAGTCGGTGACCACAGGTTGCGCACCTGCCAACGCTTCAAGCGATTGCTTCGGCTTCGGCTTCATGCCGAGGAGCAGGAAGCGGCCAAGACGATGTACCGATAGCAGTGGAGGGCGTCAATACAATTTTGTTCGGGCAGCTCAACCTACAGAATTCTGAAGCAGCCACTCGACTCGACAGCACCGACTCGACTTGGTACTGGTCCAGGAACAGTACAATGGTCAGCCCGGAATTCTGCAGTGTGGCACCAACCCCAGAGCTGGCGTCTTAGCACTGACCCGCGCGGTAGCAACCACGCTCCTACATCACATGAGCAACGAGCACTGCTCGGTGCTCGTTGTCCACGTTGCATACGGAGAAACCAGCCTGCACGTATTATCAGCCTACTTCCAGTATAGTCACGATATCCGCCACCACATAGCACACCTAGAATCGGTTCTTCAACGGCTTTCAGGCAAACACTCTCGTAGGAGTTGACAGTAATGCTCACTCGCCTATGTAGCGATAGGAGACAGTATACTGGACGTGGGCGGGGTACGGAGTATAGAAGAAACCAGATGGAGGGCCTCATCCTCGGCAAAGATCTTCTTCTGCACAATGTTTCGGGACAACCGCCGACCTTCAGCGGCCCCACGGGAAGTCAAACGTCGATTTGACAATTACTACCAGAGGAATAAACTGTGCGACTGGACAGTACATGAAGGCGCCAGCCTTAGCGATCAGCAGCTAATCACCTTCAAAATAGTCTTCGGGAGGTTAGACTGCTACCGCCGTTCCTGACGCATGGAGCCAATAATTGGGCCAACCTTTGTTCGACACTTCATTCTCGAATGGACAGGATTCACCCAGGCCTTCCCGCTACCACGTACTGCTAACAATATTCGGAGATTTTTCTGCGCACTGCCCGGGAGACTTTGGGGCGTTGCGGCAAAGGTAACGATGGTAGGTATGAATGGTGGACCCCGGAGTTGGACGCTCTTCAAACTATGGTCAACCGAGCTCGGCGCGAATGGCAACAGTCACGATGCGCAGGAGGGATGAGTGAGCAGCGGCTTAATGACGACCACCGTGCCCTTCGGGGGAGATAAAAGAAAGCCATGAAACAGGCAGAGTTGGATTTATTTCGCCATATTGCCGAGTCAGCTAATAACGATCCTTGGGGTTAAGCCTACAGAGAGGCTTGCGGGCATTTGCGCCCCCCGCCGAACTTCATCACCGGCACCAAGCTTATCGACGGCTACACGGAATCCACGGGGCTGCCATGTCTCAGACCTCCTTCAGATGCTATATCCAGACGACCAGCCGCAGAGCAGCCCAGGGAATACCGGAAACTCAAGACGACGGTCAGGGCAGATATCGTAGCTCAGTGGCAGGAACGATGGCAGGGCAATATGGACGGCCGCGAGCTGTATGGATTCTTCCCAGACGTGGGCCTGAGGCTCAGTTCAGAATGAGTAGAACCTGACTTCATGGTCTCCCAAGTACTAACCGGGGACGGATGCTTCAGACAGCGCCTACAAAGGCTAGGGCTGTGCGAGTCTGCAGAGTGCCCATGCGGCGAGGACAACGAGAGCCGGGATCACGCCCTCTGGGAATGTAGGCTATACGCGGACGAGAGATCGGAGATGCTGGATGCATTGAAGAGGACAACGGTTGGCCCAGTATTCCACGAGGAGCTAGTTTCTTGCGAGCAGAAGTTCAAGGCGTTGCGCACTCTTGGCTCAGCAGTATACTATGTGGTACAGTTCAACGCTGAGTGACGTGTTGTGTTGTCGAGCCCCATTTGGGGAGGACGAAGAAATAGTATTGTATGGCCTGCCCAGAAAGGGAGAAAGGACGGGACGCATTCAAGAACTTGTAGGGCATCAAGAAACTGCATGCGTGAAAGAGCCGAAGGCAATTAGCGCATGACAGTGCCCAAGATTCAGTCTGTAAGCCGCGAAGGCAGGAAAGACCATGTGGTGGTGGAGGGAATGTTTGTTACGTAATCCTTATCGATCTTCCAAAACTTAAAGATCTTACAAATTTGTTTGTGTATATAATAATTATTAAATAATTGCAGGGGTGGACAAGCTAATAACCCAAATATGTTTAATTGATATCTAGTAACTGTTTTAGTTAATGTTCGATTTATTGTAGATTTCTGCCTAGGAAGGACTGCCTAGGAAGTGGGGTGCCCTGATTCGGATTTTCTATTCCAAAACGAAACGCAACAAAACGTTCACGAAGCTCGAGAAAGAACGAATGAACGAAAACGAATGTCACATGGCGCAAACGGCGTAACGTTATAAACAGTAATCCGACATTACACAGATTACTCAAAAGATAACTAAATATTTTTTTGCTACAAAAATATCACGAAGTTTCGTGAGATCTACAAAATTTGATGCTATCGCATTCCAACAGATTGGGGAATACCCAACTGGCATGTCACACATTTAATGAAAGCAGTTATCGAAAAAAATAAAGAAAGACAGAAAATGGAAATTTATTGCCAAAAACACATTATAAAAGAAAAGAGTAGATTAATTTAGACTACTTATAAATAGAACAGTTTAAAACAATAATACAAAATTGAAATTTATTTAAAAACTGGCAAATGGATACATGCTCAGCAAATGCTGTCTGTTAAAGTTTACGATAACAAACTGCGCTGGTTTCAGCATGCACCATGGCTGTTGAAATATATTTCGCTGATTTCAGTGAGAGCGAAATACGTTTCTTATGTCACTATATCTTCTTTCAATCCACAGCGTTCCCTTATAACTTCATTCTTCAATCTTTCTTTCAATGTTACTCCACACATACTCCTCAAAGACCTCATTTCTACAGCGTTTATTCTGCTTTCATGCTTCTTCTGCCATACCCAACATTCTCTCCCATACATCAATGTCGGACTCAACACTCCATAATGAATCGCCAAACGTGCCTTTTGGGACACCGTTTGGCTACTCATCAAGGAGTGCTGTTCCCCATTGATTTAATTGCCCGCACTCACTCTCCTTTCAATATCACTCTCACATTTCCCATCTCTTGTAAACATACTACCCAAGTATATAAACTCATTCACTTGTTCCACTGGTCATCATCAATCTTAATCACGCAATCAGTTACTTCTTCATCCTTTTCTAAAACCATGACCTTAGTTTTACTGACATTTACTTTCATTCCCTTCTTATTAAGTGATTCGTTCATGAGAGTTACCATCTCCTGCAGCTCACCCACCGACGACGCAAGAATAACTTGATCATCGGCGTATAAGAGGTACTTGATGAGTACAGATTGAACAGTCATGGCGATGCTACACAGCCCTGTCTCACACCACATTCAATGTTAAACCAGCCCGTGTAAGCACCGTTTATCCTGACGCATGCACTGGAGTCTTCATACAAGGACTTCAGTGAACGAATCATTTGGTTGCCAACTCCATACATGGATAATGTTTCCCACAAATCATTGGTCATCCATCACTTTATCATATGCCTTTTCTAAGTCTAGGAAAGCGCAGTAAACTTTGTGCCTCAAAGCCAGATGCTTCTCTGTTACGCATCGTAGAGCAAAGATTAGGTCCGTACATCCCATTCTTCTTCTAAATCCCCCTTGCACATCCCAGATATTTTCCTCCGTTTTATTCATCACTCGTTCAATCAATATTTTTGCATACAATTTACCGACGATGCTGAGAAGACAAATGCCGCGGTAGCTTTTACAGTCCTGCTGTGAACCCTTTTCCTTATATAGCGGGACGATAACAGCCTTGCACCACTCTCCTGACACCCGACCGATCGTCCAGCATACAATAAAGAGTCGGTATAGCTGACTAGCCACGACGCCATCTCCTCCCCTCAGCATCTCTAACGATACTCTATCATGCCCTGCCGCTTTACCAGTTTTCATACTTTTCATCGCACATACTATTTCTTTCATGTTTATATTATCACTTTTTTACTTAACTTCATTCAATGTCCTATCCTCAGCGACAGCTTCGGGTACGGCATCTACTAGGGGTGAGGAGGCCGTGCTTATAGCTCCAGGCCCAGTCCCCTCACGTTCGAAAATACTTTCAAAATATTCCTTCCATCGATCCAGAACCTTTTCTTCCTCATTTAAAACATCGCCATTTTCACTTCTAATTACATTAACATTAAATATTATATTTGAATAGTTTTTTTCTGAATTTCCTCGGGCATCCTTCACTAATTTCCAAAATTGTGCCGGAAAAAAGTCGGACCGGAAATTGTCAGAAAACCTTTCATCCCGTCGCTCTTTCATCTGTTCTTTCTTTGTTGTCACACATTCTTTCACCTGTCTTTTCAAGACTCTGTACTTCTCAATAGCTCTATTCACATCTTCTTCATTTATTCTATGAACATTTACTCTAATGTTAGTTTTTATAGCTAACAAAACCAACCATGCCTTTTTCTTATCATCCACCACCTTTCTTGCTTCATGGTTTCTGGTGGGATACCAGACAGCTTGTTCTGGTCTTTCCTTTCTTCCTTTTGGTCACACCACATACTTCTCTTGCAGACTCTATCACTGCATTCATAATTATTGATCAAAACTGTTCCATGTCAAGGTCACACTCTCCTTTCCAATTAATCTTCTCAAAGTGTTCATCCAGTCTCGTCTTATATTCTACGTTCACACACTCTCCTCGTAATTTCTCTACTTTTATACGTTCTAACTCTGTTGTCGGCATTTGAGGGTGATATCGCCTTCGTTTGAACAGACCAATTATCTGGCTTATCACCAGAAAATGATCCGATTCTAGTTTAGCGCCCCGCCATACTCTCGTGTCGATAACTTTGTTTCTCAGACATTCATCAACAATTATAAAATCAATCATACTCCTTACTTGCTGTCTCTGCCAAGTACACATCTTTTTGTGACAAAACCAAGTGTTCGACACACAAAGATTCTTTTCCAGACACACTTCGAGAAGACCTAAGCCGTTCTCGTTCACCTTTCGTCACCAAACTTGCCCAGCACTTGATCATTACCATCTAGCTTCACTCCTACCCATGCATTAAAATCCCCTAGCATTCTGATCCGCTAGTTTGCATCGTACTTCATTAATACCTCTCGCACATTTTCCCTATATTCCTCTCAAACCCTCTGCATCAGACCCATATATGGGGCGTAAACGCCTACTACAAAGTACAAGCCCCACCCTGAGTCTGACCCAGAGGATTCTTAGGTCTACACATTCATACTCACTAAAATACGTTGTGAGAGGACAATCCCTACCCCCTTACATCCTACCTCGGCCCCTGTAACCGCAGACCAGTAGGCTGTAAAAGGGCCATGGGTAGTTGTTCCTGACCCTTTCCTTTTAGTCTTAATCGCACAACAAACATCTACTCTGTTTTTATCCATCATATCACACACTTCATCAATCTTTTCGCACATTCCACGTGGCAAAGCGGGTGTCCAAAGCCCGCTGTTCGCCCTTCCGGGAGGTTCGGCGTGACGAGTGGCGAATCCTGTCGCCGCCTTGACCATTGTCAGAACAAAGTAAATCGTTGCCCATCCCAGAGAACGAAGGGCTGCCCGGGACAAGCCCGGGGAGTGATTCTTCGGCTTCACAGCCGGTACCCTCCGGGGTACAATAACATTTTTTTAACTATGGGAACCTTCACGGTTATGGCAGTAACCCCAGCTGACGAGGCTGTGGGAGCCGCCGTTGACACTGTATGTGTTCATCCGCCGCCATCCCCTACGCGCCGTCCTGCCCAATGACGCTGTCCTCAGTCAGCCGGCCCCGACCTTGGAGTAAGTCCAAACGGCCCGACTGAGGTGATCTGAGTGGTCCGCGGGAGATGTACATCTCCTATCCCCTAGCTTCTCGGGCAACCCAGACCTTGGAGTATGTAAGTCCAAGCGGCTTGCCCGAGGAGCAGCGGGCGTTCCCCTATCCGCCACCTGGAGACGCATTCCCTAGGGTACAGATCTTTACTTTACAATGTTGAAGGTCTTAACGAGATCGAAGGTATACTGTATAAACTAAATCGGGCTTAGGATTGATCCCTGAGGGCAACCTGGAGTTATGTTTTTACCTGAGATTCTTGAAAGCCTCCCTGTCTATTCTCAGCGACCACATACTGTTTCCAAAAGGTTAAAAAGGAACTGAACCACTTGCAAGCCATTTCCGAAAATCCGTAGTACGACATTTTGGCTAATAGCAGGTCTACACTGATGCAATCGAAAGCCCTTGAGAAATCAAGTAACACCAATAAACAGCCCTTACCCTTGTCTGATTCCCCACGTATGTCATCTGTAACATTCGCCAAAGCCGTGGCGGTGCCGTGTCCGTTTCGGAAGCCTGATAGCATAACCGGAAGGATAGACTGTTGTTCCAGAAATTTGGTCAATTGTGAGCATACGACTCTCTCTATTAGTTTTGACATAAGAGGTAATAAATATGCTTATTGCTCGGAGGAGGCTGTTCGACTGTAAAGGATTTTGGCAAGGGTTTTTCAAATATTTTTGTGATCGAAATATTAATAATATCCGTGATGATTGGTTAAGTGACCGATAAGGTCATAATCACTTTTTCCTATAAACTTATCCCCGCATCTATAGCACTTTTCTATTACATATAACTAAGACAATATGAATATTATAACACTGTGGGTATAGGTGATATTGCTTTCTTCGTTCCACTGTTTTAGATCGTAAATGTAGAAAATCGCGACAGTTGACGTGATAACTCTTACAGAGAATCTTCAGCAAATGAATATAGTGGATGTAACATTTAAACTTCAAAACATTTTGTTTCTCTGTAGAAATATTTAAAATAACAGCTGCAGAACGTAAACAAAGATGTAGGCGATGCGAGCGCCCTCTGTATATTTTAGACTTAATATTAAAGTACATTTTTGTTAAAGAGTATGTATCAAAAGAAACAAAGAGGTAATTGGTAAATAAATATGTTTTGTTTCAAGGTCAATAAATAATATTGTGCTATATGTAATCAGTTTTCATTTTCCTAGATTATTTTCCATAAATGTGATTTCTAGCTGAAAAAATAAAATAAATACAATCGACAGCTTACCATACATAACCTTACAAACATTTTTGGACTCGGAACCATTAATATGTTTATATATATTTTTTGTAGACATATTGCCGTCGACCGTTTGAAAAATAAGCAGCGTTAAAAGTTTATCTTTAGTCAATCCCTAGCGTATATGTAAATTTTACACGGCCCCACGGGCAGCAAAAGTTACGTAGGTGTAAGTAGCTTGGCCAATCCCAGCCCTTCATTGTTGCCTCACGCACACTCGTGAACCCTCTCGCGTATTTGTTTATAATATTTAGTAGTAGTTCACCTAAAGATATAAAAAAAAATTGCGCAACTGTGCGAGCGCGACGCTAATATAAGATACGCGTGAGCGAAAGAGATAAGTAGCTAGGGGTCAATGTACGAAATTCCTTCTACTCAGCGGTCTGACTTCAGTCAATGGGCGTCGGGCTTTACCCGGAAGTCCAAAATCAATAGTATTTATTTCCGGTGCGTAACAGAATCCCAAAAATGACGGGAAAATATTAGATCTAGCAACACTCAAGAAACTCCTTCATGGCTGGCGATATATTCAAGCTCCTTAGATTTTTTGTTTATCTAGCCTCCACGGTGTCCCACTGCTGCGCAACGTCAAAGAGGTTGAATGTTAAGTTAGTTGAGTGTTGCTAGATGCAACCTTCCCGGTTGGAGCCCAAACATCACATGGGGAATAGTGAAACAAAATAAAAGTCGTGCACAAATTTAACGGTATATTGGTCAGTCGTCGTCGCTCGCGGCCCACGACTGCTCCGACGCGCCCTCCGCGTCCGACTGGTACCTCTCCGCCGCCAGCTCTGACTCGTCTGATGAGTCGTCTGCCAAATAAAAAATGCACCTGAATACAATATAATACGTTTTCCGACTGCTAAGCTAAAAATAGCACCTTCGCCGCTTGATTTTGCTTTTTTGCATTCTACTTTGCACACTGTTTACTCGCAGCAAAAGCCTCTTGTTCAAGCTGCTGAGGTGAAATAGGACATTTCCCATGATTTCGCAAAGGCTTATATTTAGGAACCGACAGGTTTACGGCACGAGCCGAAGGCGAGGTTCGTAATGAAGCCTTTTCGAACGAGTTAGGAATAGAATTTTTCCGCCTAAGAACCCAAAATCAAGCGGCGAAGGTGTTATTTTTAGCTCAGAAGTCGGAAATCGGAATTATTCCTTAGTGTAAATTTGTCGAAGTTAATCATGAAAAATTACAATAAATGTTATTCGAATTTTCAATGTCGTATTTTTCAGTCTCTTATTTGGTATGTTCTCATTGCTGAGATGAAAAGTTGTGTGTGCAACACGAGTCCAAAGTTATTTGCATCTCGTGCCTTGAGTTCCTCACTCAATCAGGATCTAGCTACTCTCGTGATTCAAACAAGCACTCGCAGCAAAATCAACTTTGCTCGCTAATTATTGTTAACCACCGGAGAACCCAAACCGAAAAGGAACCACCCGCCAATCGTCGTGGAGAACCTGCCGGCCTGGGCTACTCACTTTGCCCGGCTGAAGGAAACCTTAGGCCATGCCCCCAACGCGCGACCCTTTGGAAAGGGGGTCCGCTTTACGCCGCAGAGCCCGGAAGAATACCGGCAAATCGTCCGGTATCTGGACGAGGCGGCCCGCACAGACAAAACCATTTCATGGTTTTGCTATTCACTGGACGCGGACCGCCCCTTCAAGATTGCCATCCGAGGGCTCCCGGCAACGACCCTGCCCGAAGAGGTCGCCGCAGCGCTGGCCAGCGTAGGCTTCCCGACGCAGCATGTCCGCCAGATTCCCGGCCGGATGGGCCGCGCCGACTGCCTGTTCTTCGCCCTGCTGGCGGAGAAGCAGACCCCCGGCAACATCGAGAGGCTCTACAGGGTGAAGGAGCTGCTCTGCATGCCGGGCATCACAATCGAGGGATGGCGCGGCCCAAAGGGGCCCTCGCAGTGCCATCGGTGCCAGTCATTCGGCCACTCATCGACCAACTGTCGCCGCCCTGTACGCTGCGTGCGATGTGGAGAAGGGCACGCAGCTACTGACTGCCAGTGGCCAAAGTCAGAGGCCGCCACCTGCGCAAACTGCGGCCAAGGCCACCCGGCCAACAGCCGCCGCTGCAAGGCGCTGAAGGAGGAGGCGCGCAAGCGCGGCATCACTATCGCGCCGCCGCTGCCGCCCCAACAACAGCGCCCCAAGAAGACCGCGCGCCCCACGGCCCGCCCGGCTGCCCAACCCGCGGCCCGCTCGGCTGCCCAACCCACGGCCCGCACGGCTGCCCAACCCACGGCCCGCACGGCTGCCCAACCCGCGGCCCGCACGGCCCCTCAACCTGCAACCCAGGCCGCTACTCAACCCGAGGCCCGCCCCGGCCCCTCTACACACCCAGATGTGGAGCCGCTGGGGTCACCAACGTCGCCACCGATAAAGCGCCCCCGCCTTGCCCAGCCGGGCGAGACAAAGGGCGTCACCATAAGGACGCCAGCCAACCCGCCCACCACCCGAGGCGAAGAGGCGAAACCCAGAAGGAAGCGGGGCAAGAGGCGCCGGAATAAGAAGAAGGCGTCGGAAGAGCCCGCCGCCGAGCCGCCAATTGAGCCCGCCCAACCTGCGAGCCGCCCCCCACTGCCAGCCTGCCCCCGCCCACGGGAGCCGGCAGCACCCGCAGCCCTATCCACGGAGCGCCAGGAAGCTCCACTCATGGCCGCGCTGCTCGACGCCATCGACCTTATCAGCGCGGCCATACAGGCGATCGTGGATAGTCGCGATCCGTTGCTGCCCCTGCTGCGGGGGTTATCCACATTGAAGGCCACAATCTCGTCCGGACACAATGCCTAAAGACCTAAGGCTTGTGTACTGGAACCCGGACGGGATCACCAACAAGATGACAGACCTGAGGCTACTCGTGCAGGAGCATGATGTGCATGTCGTGCTTCTGTGCGAGACGAAGCTGCACCCCAGCCGAGAGCTCCGACTGCCCAACTTCTTCGTGTACCGCCGCGACGAGTTATCTCCGAGGGGCGTGCCGTACAGAGGCACGGCGGTCCTCGTGAGACGGGACCTCGTCCACGAAGAGTTGGAGCTGCCCGCCTTCAAGACGACGCGGTCCATAGGCGTCCATCTGAAGACGGCCGACACGGAGCTCAAAGTCTTCGCAGCCTACAAGCCTCCCGGCGACGTCCACCATTTCCACCCGGAAGACATCCGAGCGATGATGGAAGGAGCGACCCCCACACTGGTCGCAGGCGATCTCAACGCCAAGCACCACCAGTGGGGGTCCCACATCATCAACTCCGCCGGAAGGGCCCTACAGGAAGATGCTGAGAACTCCAACTACGAAGTTCTCAGCCCGGGGGCCCCGACACACTACCCGACGAACCCCATGCATCGCCCGGATGTACTAGACGTCGCCCTGGTCAAGAACGTACAGTTCCCTATCGCCATCGGGGAGCTGTACGACATCGACACCCCCCACCTGCCTATCTTACTGGTCCTCGGGGTGGAGGCCGATCTCACGTCGGCACCGTGTCCAAGAACGAAGACGGACTGGCACAAATACCAGCTGGAGTTGAACACAACGCAGCTCCCCGGCGGTGTTTCTACCAAGGAAGAGGTAGAAGCCGCGGCAGTGGCCATCACCACAGCTATCACCACCGCTCAAGCCGCAGCCACCACCACCAAGCCACCGCCGGTCTTGCGGAAGGAGAGGCTCCCTCCACACCTCCGCAAGAAGCTGGACCTCAAGCGCCGTCTTCGTCGAACCTGGCACCACACGCGCTGCCCTGTGATCAGGGCGGAGATCAACCGGCTCGGAGAAGAACTGCGCGCGGGCATCATCGAGCTGAGGGGACAGTCCTGGGAGCGCACTATTGACCAGGCCTCCCAAGATGACACCGCCCTTCACCGCCTGAACCGCAGCCTGACGTCAACTCCCGAGCCGGTCTGCCCCATGTTTGATCACACGGGCAGGCGCCGCTACGCCGCACGAGATCGAGCCGCCATCCTGGCGGACCACTTCGCTGGGCAGTTCCAGCCCAACCCCATCATGGACCAAGAGCACAACGCCGCTGTTGTGGAGCGCGTAGAGCGTTTCCTGGCGGCCCCCGCGCCTCCCCTCGCCGGCGACTACTTCATGTCGCCCCGCGAAGTCCAGAAGGTGGCCCTGAAGCTGAACCAGCGGAAGGCCCCGGGCCCGGACGGAGTCGTCGCGGGGGCCCTAGTACAGCTGCCAAGGAGAGCCGTCGTCTCGCTGACGCGACTGTTCAACGGCATCCTGCGCACCGGTCACTTCCCCGCCCTCTGGAAGGAGGGCAAGGTGATCGTCATCCCCAAGCCGGGGAAGGACAGACGTCACCCGGGAGGCTACCGCCCGATCACCCTGCTGCCTCATCTCGCCAAGCTGTTTGAGCGCCTGCTGTTACGGAGAATTCTGCCCCACATCCAGCTGAGGGCAGAGCAACATGGCTTTCGTGACAGCCACAGCACGACGCTCCAGTTGGCGAGAGTCCTGCACTACCTGGCGTCGGAGTTGAACAGGGGCCGATACACCGTCGGGGTCTTTCTTGACATCGAGAAGGCCTTTGACCGAGTGTGGCACGAGGGGCTCCTCTTCAAGCTCCTGGACGCAGGTGTGCCCCCAATGATCGGGCAGATCGTGGCCTCCTTCCTGGAAGACCGGCGGTTCTTCGTCTCGGTCGAGAATGCACACTCCCAGACGAAGGCCATCAGCGCAGGAGTCCCGCAAGGCAGCTGCCTTTCGCCGGTGCTCTACGCGCTCTACACCAACGACATCCCCACACTTGAGGGCCATCTCGAGGAGGGGGTGGAAGACGTTGTGCTCGCCCTCTACGCGGACGACAGCGCCTACTTCGCCTCGTCGCGCAAAATTGAGCTCGCCTGCAGGAAGATGCAGCGACTCCTGGACCTGCTGCCGCCCTGGCTGGACAAGTGGCGGACCGCGGTGAACGTCGGGAAGACAACAGCCCTGTTGACCACCCGCTCCCGCCGTCCGACCCCGCTACAGTTGAGGGGCCGGGACATCGAGTGGCAATCGACGGTGAAATACCTCGGTTGCAACATCGACTGCTCGCTGCGCATGGTCCCGATGGTGCAACACTGCATCAACCGGGCCAAAGCCGCGCGGGCAATGCTCCGGCCTGTCCTGTCGTCCAGCCTGTCTCTGAGAGCCAAGCTGCGGGTGCGCTCGCGGCTCACCTACGCGGCTCCAGCATGGTACGCCCTGCTGTCGAAGACCCAGAAGGCACGGCTGCAGCGGTTCCAGAACATCTCCCTGCGGGTGATCACGGGAGCCGGGCGGTACGTGCGCAACACCACAATCATGAGGGATACCCGGATGCCCACCGTGGAGAAATTCGTCGCGCGGCTGGCACGGCGCATGTACGATTGCGCCGAAAACTGCCGCCACGCACATCTCCACGACATTGCTCCGCATCACGCACGTCCGCCTGAAGGCAGACCACTCCCAAGAGAGTTGCTGCTCATCCCACTGTCGCCAGTGTAAGCCCGCAGAAGAGGGCGAAAGCACGGCACAGTGAAGAGAAGAAGCTCCCGCACCGTTGTAGCCAGTGTATGCCAATAGACGGCGAAAGCACAGCACAACGAATGCCACGCGAGGCCCCTGACAAGTAGGGGCCACCCAAGACCGGGGGAGACGTTACCCCCCGAGTTGACGCCGCGGGCATGAGGCAACCATAAGTCCTCGACCCCGCAACCGTAGTGGTTCTCGCGCTCCGCGCGAGAACACACTCCGCAGGCCACGCGCGAGCCGGGCGGTTGTCGCGGGGCGGGCGCGGGAGGGAAAACCGTTGCCTGGCAACGGCGATTCAACGTCACGCGACTCCCGGCGCGGCGCTTGTTAAAGTGAATATTTATTTAGGCGAAGATTCGCAATGAGGAATATTTATAGAATTAGTATAGAATCATCTTTAGACGGAGTATGCCCTTCAAAGCGTCGTGAAAAAGATACGCCACAATTTTTTATTTGTGTGAGTATTGCACGCACACATTCATTTTGTTGCCTTTGTTGGGCGAACGCCGGCGCGCCCAGTCGCATAGAAATGATGATACCACCTCGACTGTACTTCCTTCAAATGAGCGATTTCAAATCATAGACTATAGCAAAGTATTAGGATTCAACAAAAAAACGGCAGTGGGATTTTTTTCCCCTCCTACTTGCAACATTTACCAATGTACCCATGGCAATCTAAACAAATTGCGAAGTGATTATCTTGAGAACATGAAAAATTTCATAGAAACATTGCATTGAATGAACAATTCAGTGCTGCAGTGTAATCCCACTAGTTTTTTGGTATTTCTAGACCTTTTTTTGGCATCATTTCAGAGCACAAACAGTCATTTTGTATTGTTTCTTCAGAGATATTTTCGTCCCAAAGCGCATTCGAAAAGTGATTGACTGAGATTTCCATAGTCAACACTCCTGTCAAAATTGTTGGAGTTGGCGATGCGTGTTTCGGGGGGCGTATAAGGAATCTATGAGGCATTATTCTAAGGAATCGTCACTTTTTAGATTGACGACGTGTCAGTTCCGGACTGTTAAAAAGTATTGATTTTAAAACGCCTTTTAACAGAGCAGGTTATGATAAAAATAAAGTTGTAAATAAAAATGTCGATAGTCATAGGAAAAAATAATAAAACAATAAAATATCTTTTCTTATCAATATTGTTAGTAGCCAATTCTTATTTAAGTGTATGTTTCTGTAAAACTGTGGGTGTTCGTAACGAAAATTAAATACACCTGATATGCCAAATTTAATATTAAAAATATATTTCCAACAAAGTTTCATTTTTTTCATGCTATTTCCTTGCTGACCAGAGTGATCGTTTCAAAAAGAAAACCATTTAAGTGTGCGAATTTTAAGCGTCATGCCCCAGGGCTTGCTCATATATCAGGTCTAGTATCAAAAAGTACAGAAAAGAGCTTCATTCGATTTTTAAATCTAATTACCGCCCTAGGATGGTAAATCCCATCTTCCCACCGTAATTTACCTTCCGCATATCGAGTTAAACACAACTTGTTTTCAGAGCATTAGCAGTGGCGAGCGTCTCATACAGACATTTAAGAACTGCCCTAGGCATAAATTCGTCTAAAATTCAAATATTTCATTACACTATTGATTCACAAACAATAAAAACCTAAATGTAGCTAGGTACACAATCCCGCCGCGCGAATTCATAACACTCAACCACTCGACTCCGACTCCCCGCACAGTACGCCCCTCTCTCGCCATCCTCGTCCGTTGACCGGCGCCGCATGACCGACTGACCGTATGACCGGCGCCCCGGTATCAAGCAATATGTATGACCGGCGCCCCGGTATCAAGCAATATTGTATGACCGGCGCCCCGGTATCAAGCAATATTGTATGACCGGCGCCCCGGTATCAAGCAATATGTATGACCGGCGCCCCGGTATCAAGCAATATTGTATGACCGGCGCCCCGGTATCAAGCAATATGTATGACCGGCGCCCCGGTATCAAGCAACATATATGACCGGCGCCCCGGTATCAAGCAATATTTCGATTCCCGGGTGTTATGGAGTTTAACGCCAGAAATAAGCTGAGCTTGTATGAATTTCAATGCGCGCTCACAATAGTGACTAAGGTATGAGTTACAATCGAACGCGCATGGACTTTGTTATATGTATTTTATATGGTTACCTACCTACTACTTAAGTTAGTCACTCCCTCGGGGGCGGAGCAAGCAATATTGCATTTCCCGAATCATTTAGGAAGACACCCGACCAGAATAATAGTAATAGAGAAGGTTCGACATTTCAATTTTGTAAGCGTATCGTATTCCATCCAATTGAACAGCTGGGCTAGCGGCCGGCGCCATTTTTATTTCTCAAAAGTATTTTTTTTTCGTAAATAGTGTTAGTTTGTTTTGTTTCTGTTTAATTAATTAGTCATTTGTGTATACATGTGAGATGTGTAAAGATTATGTGTGCTTGAATAAGGTGAAAAAATGTAAATTTCTTTATTTTTCTTTTGCGGTGAAAGGAAAGATTATTGAGAAAGTGCCTACCATATAAAAGTCTTGTGCACGCCACTGAGCATTAGTGATGAAATAGTCATTGTTTGAGTCCCGAGTGAGCGAAGGATTCTATATTTGAATCAAGAGCGTAGTGAGTGATTCTACTTTATCCTAGTGTGGGGATAGGAGCAATGTACCTGTGTATGTAAATGTTAATGATTAATTCTGTTTAATTAATTAGTCAGATGTGTATACATGTGAGATGTGTAAAGAGGATGCGTGCTTGAATAAGGTGAAAAAAGGTAAATTTCGTAATTTTTATTTTGCGATGAAAGGAAAGATTATTGAGAAAATGCCTACCCTATAAAAAGGTCTTGCGCACGCCACTAAGCATTAGTGATGAAATAGTGATTGTTTGAGTCCCGAGTGAGCGAAGGATTATATATTTGAATCAAGAGCGTAGCGAGTGATTCTACTTTATCCTAGTGTGGGGACAGAATCAATGTATGTGTATATATGTACATGTTAATGATTAATGTACCCAACTTTAATGTACTAATAAAATTTATTGTAATTTTTCAACATAAACTTCGACTAATGAACACTACGGAATATTTATCTAATTGTATTAAAATGGGTAGGAGATAGGATAAAATAAGCTCGATTATTTGGAATTGAATAGCAAAGTTACTGCAATCGAGTAAAAAATCGATAGCAGTAGCTGTGACATTGGCGAAATCGCAAACAGCCAAAGAACATCGAATTTTACCTCGATGCCCGTTGGCTGTTTGCGATTTCGCCTATGTCAGCGGCATTCAAAATTAAAAAGCTACTTTGTCTCACACAGTGAGCAAAATGCAACTTTGCAAACTTTTTACTCGCATCAAAAGCCTGTTGTTCGAGCTGCTGGTGAAAAGTTAATTGATGTAACTAACCATTATATGCCAGCACCGCCTCCGTCTCATCCGTGTCCTGTTGCGTTCGCTGCGTGACGGTCAGCTCGAGCCGGCCCTTGAGGTTCAGGAGCTGGCACAAGTGCGATCTCCTGTTACACAAATATACATTCATATTAGAGATTAGTTTGGTCGTATACCGGATATCCGGCTAACCGTATAGCCGGATGTCCGGCCGAACATTACCGATTGGCGCATCTTAAGGTTGTTTGTTGTATTGTTATTGGAGTCATGGAGTTTTGTATGTTTTTCTTCTTTGAGCTGGCCGTTTTTCTAATATTATGCATAACATATGCAAACTCAAAATACCTTACACAAATAAAATTATCAAACGTCAAAATCATGTGTTTGTCGAGTAGACCGCCATTTTGCTCTTACATCGTTACTTTTCAATCAATAAACTAGGCCCATAGATCGATTTTTAGTTTAACTTTAGTCTCAATTTTGATCGAATTTCAATAAAATATTATTTTTCTATTCATTTTCAATTTCACTATTCTTAAATAAAAAGAAAGTCTCATAGGTACATCAAAAATGTAAAATAGACATAAGTAAAACCATTTCTCTTTTAAAATTTAATAAATTCTATTTATTTCTAAAAAATATTTTTAGAAGACGTATCTTGTATCTAATATTTCAGATACCTTTTGCAGAGTTTCTTGTATCTCAAATACTTATTATAAGTATCTTGTATTTTGTATTTGAGTTACATTTGCTAGGGTATCCTGTACATCTTGTACATCTCTCATCAGCCCAGCAGTGCGGGAATTTGGGTTTATTGATGTTGCTACTAGTGTAACTAAAATGGAGCCATTCTCAGAAGTGACATTTGACATCTGTCAACAGTAGGGACAGCCATGCTTCAGTATCCTTCTCTTGTTTGCTTAGAAGAGGAAGGGAGATCGACACATAGCTCTGTCCCTACCTATTGTTGACAGGTGCCAAATGCTACTTTAATAATTGCACACAGATATATAAAAAGTTACATTAGGGGAAAACATATTGTCAAATGTGAGCTTATCGCTAAAAAGAGATTTCTTCCAGCAAACCAAGTCACGATGGGAAAATTTACCATGGAAGGCAAAAAAAAAATAAAAAATAAAAAAAATATCTAATCTATAATAAGATATATAAGTATTTAAATTAAATATCTATAAAATATGGAAAATAAAATACCTATATACCAAACAACTAAATAAGTACCAATATACATATTCATAAACCTGTACCTACATATAGTAAAAAAAAAGGTTTAGCCTGGCGCGTAGTGACCCTGCCTACGAAGCCGACGGACTTGGGTTCGAATCCCGGTGAGGGCAAATATTCGTGTGATGAGCATGAATATTTATTTCTTAGTCTTGGATGTTTCCTATCTATTTACATAAATATTTATCTCTATTAAATATATCGCCGTCTAGTACCGATAACCCAAGCCTTGTTGAGTTTAGTATGGGCCTAGTTGGAATTGTAATAGATTGTCCTCTAATATATTTTTTGTATTCATAACTACTATGATATAATACAAGTTGTAACAATGTGTCCAGTTTGTTTACCTCTGCGTGAATATCGCCAGCAGCTGCGCGAGCTGGTCCCCCGCGCGGGCGTGCAGGCTGGCCAGCAGCAGGGCGGAGTGCGCGCGCAGCAGGGCGGACAGCCACGTGCACACCGCGCCACATCTGAGGATCAGCGCAGCAGGCATGATTCACCGAGCGACGAGGCGTCCAGTTTCTAAATTGGCCACAAATGCATTTGTCTTTCTGTCCGTTTGTTCTCGGCTACTGCGGGGTTACCAGAACGTCTTATGCCGATTCAGATTTGGAACATAATTTGATCCGCAAAATTACTGTGACCGTCTTAAAACAAGTCTTGGTGTTAGCTAAATAGCCCATCATGGCTAATTGACATGGAAATGGTTGCTATGGTGATGTTCTTGTTTTGAACTTAATTTGAATCGGAAAAAGATTGTGGTAAGCCCTCTGGTCGCATTTCTTAACCGATTATCGTGAAATTTTGTGAGCAGGTTCGATAATTATACAGTTTTTTTTGTCGAATGTTTTTTTTTTTTAAATGGCGGACTTATGGCGTTGCAAAGTTATTGTTGCGGCTACTTTCATACTCCAAGTACATAACCATGCGCATTCATAAGTTTGTATGTGGTATTGAAATAAAATGCAGTCGGAATATTTTATTTATAATAATTTCCAGTTGTTCATCCGATAAACTTCAAGGGGTCGGGATGTGATGGGGAGGGGGGTGGAGGGGGAACGGGGGGAGTTTGCTATCAGATTTTGGTATTGTTTCGGTAAATGTATACCTTCACAGAGTACGCAGTTCTCTCCGCCTTCACGAGACGAGCTCGTAGACACCAGGTTAGACCCCCTTTGTGACAAGGCAACGCGAGTCATCGCCAAAACTTATACCCCTATCATGCTCAAAAGTCTGCAGAGTAATTGGAAAATTCAAGCACCTGAAATTCAATTCGAAATTGGACTTTCTTCGTTAAATTGTTGCGCAAAATAAACTTGTATCGCATTATAATAAAGCTTTTTGTCCGTCGTGACAATATGTTTAAGTGTTTATGTATGTCGAAGGGCTCGCGAGGTCCACTGTTCTCACAGAACCACTAGTGAGGACTTTCCTTGAGCACTAGAGCCGGCCTCTCGTGCTGCAGCACCATAAAGTATACGTACTGGCTAGTCTTCCTAGTGGCCATGTCCGCTAGGTGTTCCAGTAGTTGCGGCACATAGTCCGCCGGCAGCGAGGCGACGGTACGAGCGGCCACAGCCGGCTCCTCGTGTTGCAGCACCGTCAGGATTAGCCTGTGGACCGAATAAAGGAAGATATTTATTTGCATGGAACTTTAACCCGAGCTGAGTGGTGGTGGAGCGAGGAAGCCGCACTATACAAGGCGATATCTAATTAGCCGACCATATTTTAGGGGATGATAGTAGCCGACATAATGAACAACTCTCCCCAGGAAACATATGGTCACAAGCGCAAAAGAACTGGGTCCCCCATACTAACTTGTAATCAGCTGATTGGGTCAATGTACTGAGGGACAATTTTTTATTTCCATTTGCGACCATATGTTTCTTGGGCAAAGTTGTTCATAACGATGGGTACTATCATTCCCCACAATATGGGCAGCTCATTAAATGTCACCCTGTATAGAAGAGGTTCTGGTGGCTGGAGATCTCCGGTCCAGGTCGCTGCGCCTGGGAACCACTGTTCCGTGCCACGTGTGAATCTAACTACAAAAAACTCCAGGTGGTACAATACCGAACTGTTAAATCACCTTTATCACACCTTACTATACTAATCTTTCTAGAATCCAAAACAAAGTTAAATCATCCTTTAACACATCTTACTATAGTAATATTGTGTCTAATATCTGGTTGATAATCTATAATGCTCACTATCAATGTATTTCCTGTTTTGTTCATACAATATGTAATTAGGCCAAACGTGGCATATTTATGTTATTTATTGTTCTAAGTTTAAAAGTAAATGTTCTTGTTGTCTAGTAAAGTAGAGTTAATTAGATACAATACTTATAATAAATAGAATATTGCTTGTGCCCAACAGGGTCCATAATTATTATCTACCACTATTGTTAAGACCTTATTGTTTTTATTGGAGTGCAATAAACATATATGAATATTAATATGAATGGTGTTTTTATTCATCACTGCTTCGCATCCTTTATCTACTAGCTAATGCAATCAGGCAAGGACCGCAGGGATAAATGCACAACATAATTTACTCTTAGACACCACATACTAAAGTCAGTTGCACCCGCCGTGACTCCTAGACACCGCTCGTCCAGTGTGGACGCGCCCTGTGTCAAATGTCGAATGTCAGTATTATTTTTTCGGCAGATGACTAGGAAATAGATTTTAGTAACCGAAGAAACTTCTCTTACGCGATGCAGGATCGCTTGTCAACGGTTCTGCGATCCGTGATGACATCTACTGACAACTTCTGTCAACTGCTGCGTTTGATCGCTTGACATCTTGTGTGTTAGTATATGGATCGCCTGATAGGTGACGCCACAGTGGAGTAAGGCTCGACCTTTCCCAATTCCGGGTAAAGGACTGCGACTCCCGGTGGGGACGGGGACTTTATAAATGCCTTCACACGGCTTTGACTTTTGAAGCGCAAAAAGTAGCGTACCAATAAGACCGTGCGGATTATGCGGAGTAGAAGAGCCTTATGCCTAGCAGCGGGTCGATGTGGGCTCATCATGATTATGATGACGATACTGATGAAAAAGTAGCTAGAAATAGTAATTAAGTAGTAAGACCCATGTAAGTGGGTATGTCGAAAGGGGGCGCGCGGAAAAAATGCTTGTCTGCGTGCCTTCAGCGTAATTGGTGACTGACCTCTTGTCGTTGGAGTGCAATCCCTGCACCAGCAGTTTGGTCAGGTTCTGGTTGACAGCCGACTGGCTGCGGTTCCTGGTGTCGACGGAGAGGTTGGCGAGACGCGCCTCCATGGGGACCTCCACCTTCAAATACATCATCATAACCTTTATTGAAGATAACGACACCACAGAGACCAGTTTTGTTTTTAATAATAATAATAACATTTACATCCAGGCACATACATTGCTTCTGGATCCACACTAGGATACCGTGTCGTGGTAACCAGAAACAGTGAAGTGACAAACATGTAAACATCCAAGACCTGGGTATTGTTTCCCTTCCTCCCTAGCTGGGATTTGAACCCTGGATCTCCGTTGTAAAATAATCGGGTTCTGATTGGTCAGTTTTTCAATCAGAATAAGGCTGCTGAGAAATGCGATTGTGTGTGTGCACAGGGAAGGCCAATGGGCTACATGACAAGGTTGCACGACAATGCTGAAACTTACAGAGATACGTCTCACGCTTCGTCGAAGTCAGGTCTCGCTTTCTACAGTGCACCGCTGTACTTCGGTTCACTATTAATAATTTATCATTACACCAACCGTCTCAACAGTCTATATCAAGTCAGAAGACAAAGGAAGTTTAACCAAGTGCTACCCAACATTGCCATAGAGTGTAAAATGTTGCTTCTATAGGATCTGCATTATACTGGGATGTAACCAAAATCGAAGCCTAAATCTGTAGTTACAGGGTTTCTCGATTCAGCAGTAGAAGCAAAATGTTTGGGAAATATGGCGACCCTTTGACGAACGGTACTTTAAAAGCGTCAGCACATTTATATTAGGGGCTTAGCTATGATATAAGCGTTTTGTATGGAGAAATTGAAGGAATCTCAATTTTCAGTACAAACAGTTATGCATTTTTTTTTAGGAATGAAAAAATCCTAATTTTATAAAACTTTGTGTGCCCATAGCAAATCTGATTTAATTTTTGATTAGTGTCAGCTGTTTTTTACAGCTGTAAAAAGTTTTACATCTACATATTAAATGTTCAGTTTGATATCTAAATTATTAATCTTCAAAATCAGTTTGTCCTAAATGTCATGAAAATGGATGACGTTTAGGACAAACTGTTTTTGAAGTTTAATAATTTAGATATCAAACTGAAAATTTAATATGTAGGTGTATAACTTTGAAATTTACTTTTCAATAATTAGAAAATAATGGAAATAGCTATTGAATTACTCCAATTATGAACTCCTGAATCTGTAAGAAAATTTCGCCAAATTCATAGGTAAGCACTCGATATTATTCTTCACTGTTAAAATTTAAACAATCAGACAGATTTGTTCAAGCTTCAGGCTTTTTTGTTATGGATCAGTTAAGTGTGGTAAGTTACCTTTCCTCCCGGCGTCACGCGCTTCCTGGTCGCGCCGCCCAAGGGCTCCACATACGTCACTTCACTCTGGGCTTGCGCTTCTGTCTCCTTCTTTGATTGTTTGCTCTTCGCTTCTCCTCGTATTAACACTTGTGTCTTGGACTTTGTGTCTGGCGTCTGTGAAGGTAGAAAACGTCTCCTTGATTTGGTTATGATATCTCTATCTAACCATGGTTTGCTGGAAGAAATCTCTTGTTAGAGATAAGCTTAAGTGGCAAATTAATCCAAATATGAAGTAACTTTTTAGCCACTACGGTCGAATCGCTTTTTTGATCGCGTGTGAACGCCAAAGTCAGCTGATCGCGTGTGAACCCCACTGTCAGCTGATCGCATATGCACTTGCAACATTGTACCGTAACTTCACTAGCGGCTTGTAAGATTCTAGAGGCGTCACAACTAACTAACATACTACGCTTGAAATACGATAGCTCTTGTTTGGTTGCCATAAGTTCTTTTCATACTCGATTAGTCGACTTACTCCCATCTGCCCCATAAATTCTGTCCCAAAATAGAACATTGGGTCGCCAACACCTGATAGGTTTAGAGATGCCACCAGGCTTAAATTTGTGCTGGAGACCCAATGTTCTATCCCGGGACAGACTTTCCGGGGCTGATGGGAGTATTAGCGTGACGCAATGGAATTGGTCTCAGTCTCAATGAAGATGAACTCACAATCCGCTCAAACGCGAGCCGCCCCGGCCCAGTCTCATATCCAATAGTCAGTTGATTGTGTGTGAACTTGCAGCATTGTAGGAGCAGCGGGCGCGCGTCCGCTGTTGCTATTTGTACTGTCACCGATGGTTTGATCGGCTTTGTTGATGAGCTGATAACAAAAGTGGATTATTTGATGTGTGAAACCACAGAATAATTAATAGTACTGGTGAAACTCAGTTCGTGGTGGCTCAGATTGGGCGAAGCCAGAGCAGATGGCCAAAGATTAGAACAAGTGGAGATCTGTACTGCTAAGGATGACAGGACGATATAATGATGATTTAAGGCTTCTGCACACAGTAGGCGGGACAGGGGCAGCTCGGTAGCTGGGTGGGTATCAAATACAAGAAACTCTATCAAGCAAATCACCCCAAATTCGAATGCAGTCCCACCTTATTGTGTATGTGTGAAGGCCAATAATTAAACACATCTTTTTAAATCTACACTCTAAAAGCTTTGGCACACAGCAAGCAGGACAGTGGCGGTGTCAATGTTGTCAAATCCCATGCATTTGACAACATTAACACCGCTCTTGTCCTGCCTGCTGTGTGCAAAAGCTTTTAGAGTGTAGATTTAAAAAGATGTGTTTAATTTTTTACCTATCTATTGGTACCTAATGTTGAGTAAAGGCTCTTCTTTTTACCCGCGTTTACTCCACAAGAAGGAGGGTACTGTTTTACGATCCTGTGCTAACCCTGGCCATACACTGGCGCCCAACAACCCTGTAGAAGTTGTCTGACCATCAGTCTAGTGGCCTGCAAATCGACCTTCATGTCGCATCCTGACCGTTACGGCCCACTTGGAATAACTTTGACTACTCAATATAGGTATAAAGTTGCATGGAGTTGTAGTGGACCTAAGTCACTAACTTGGAGCATCTCCCCTAGTTGTAGGCTTTGCTATCGCCATAAGTAAGTACGTCTACGAGGTTGTTGAATCTCGGTTTTGATAAGGCAAGTAACATGATTCCGAGATAGACACTAGTTTTTTTGCATGGAATCCATAGAACCTTTTTTCGAATTTCTCACCCATTCAACATATGTCCATAATAATGAACCACACCACTCCTGGTTGCAGCTGCTACATCCACCCTTACTCCGCTATCCAACTGCCTAACATCCACATCCACTGTCTTAGGTGCATCTTCCAACACAAAGTTGTATGTTGGTGTAGTAACCGTCATTGCTGAGTCACTGATGGATTTCTTGCGTTGCTTTTTAGTTGGGGAGTGGACTTCGCCATTGGATTGCGGGATGTTTTCTGGGGTTATTGTGACATCCCAGAAGGATAGCAGCCGTTCATTTCTGTGGAAGGTTTGGGTTGTTAAACAATAGCTAATATTACAAACCTGAAAGATTGTGTGATATTGGAAAACTTGTTATTTGTTAGTGTCCATGTTAGTCTCTCATGTGGAACAGACAGATGGGTCCGATTGTTCCATCTGCCAAAGTATGTCACTACATGACATCTTTTATGTCATTTTTCAAATTTGACTTTGAGATGACCCTAAGTCACCATCAAACCGTCAGTGCTCAACTGACTACCGCGATATAACGACCCCTTTGTTGTCTTTCTGCTTCTGTACCGCATAGCAGTACAAGCACCACACTCCAACAAAAACCACAAACAATCAAGGATCAAGGAACAAGAAAATCACCCCGCCACCGTACCGAAACAGTTGGCTGCCCCAGGAAGGAGATTCAGATTGTGTGATAGTCAGGGAAACATATATATGTATACGGTCAACTACCGTTATATGTTTTGACTTTTATTACCATAGCATAAGGTTCAAAATCGCGATGCCTCATAAGCAGGTCCAGGTATTGACTGGTTCATCATAGTAAAGTTAATAAAAATGGCGTTAATTCAGACAATGATCAGCATACTTCCTGCTTCATGGCCATGCCCATCCTAAATTGACAGTTGTCCTTTCAAAATTGCAATCAAATTCCAAATAAAAATTCCTGTCAGGGTTAGAGAATCAATAAGTATGTATCTTATTTCCTATTTATTGTAAGTTTCTTTCTATCTGTCATTTCTAATACAAATAAAGAAATCATTAACTCACTGTGACCCCTCGATCAGCCAGCAGCGGTGCTGCAACACGGCCAGTGTGAGCACCGGCCGCGGTGCTCCGCTGTGTCCAAGCGTCTTCACCAGCTCGATGGTGCCGTTCAGCAGCCTCCATACCCGGATGTGCAGTGAGGCAGTTACCAAAAACTTGGTTGGGGTTTTCTGGAAGATAATTTTACTTTTGGGAACCTTTGGCAGGGAGATGTCCTTGGGCAGTTTTTTAATTTAGTTTTTTGATAGTTATATTTTAATTATAATAATATAAAAGAAAAAAAGAAAGAAACATTTATTATAAGGACAGTGAATACACTATAATTACAACAAAGAAACAAAACACAGGCACAATTGTAATAATTATGTTTAGTTAGATGTTTGACAGTTTTTATTTTAATAATTTGTGCCTTTTACACTATATAGTAGCATAAATAAGTACATTTTGACTTTTTGTTCCAGAATTTTTGTAAGAACATCATAGTTTATTTTATGTTTATCCAAAAGTATGCCAGTGTTTCAGGTTCTGTAGGTTCAGAAATAACTCATATGAAATCAACAAATATTTGTTTACAATGTTGATTGTTATGTTCATGGCACCTCTAGTGAGCAAAATTATTTCCTAGCATGATAATTTAAGTAATGAAACAAAAAGAACTAAAAAAATACCTTACCTGATTGTGCGGCACAATTCTGATTGCTGTTACATTATTTGATTGCTTATTCTTACTATCTACAATAACATTGTACTTATATCTAACGGAAGCATTCTTCAAGTCCCATTCTAGGACATATCCTTCCGAACTACTACTGAATAATCCGTAGTTCTGGTGCCAATCTAGAGAAGTTATACTATTGGTTTGTACTTCAATGTTTTTCTCTTCCAAAACAGATTCCACCTTCGCTTGTGCCACAGAATATATAAGGATCCTGCCATTATTTGTCCCGAGCGCTATGCACTGGTTGTTTTCCTCTGAAATGCTCGAATTCCGCTTCCTTCCCCCTTGTTTCGTCGATTGCTGAAATTTTAGGTTATGTTTTGAGAAACACTCGAAAGCGAAAAACTTGCCTTTAGGTTGTTCTTGTAACGTAGGAGTTGGATAAAATAAGTATTTAGATAATTTCAGAGCCGTTAAGGTGAAAATATAATAGAGAAATAGTAAATAAACCACGTGTGGTGTGACATACCGTGTTTCCGATCAAAATCCATTGTAAACAGGAGGGTGGGGAGGTCAAATGAAGGTCTGGCGTGAACTCCTGCTTCAGCACATTAGTTTCCGTATCCCATATCCTCAATCTGCCGTCTGTGCTTATCGCTGAAAAATATTTTCCATCTTCGGAAAACGCGACTTCTGCCATTTTTACAACGATGGATGTGAAGTATTGTGAAGTGAAGTGATTTCGTTACAGGCAGAACTATCACCTTGTTGGTAGGATTTTAAAAATGTTAAATTTAGTAAAAGGCTTGTATAATAACTGAAAGAAATATTTTACTGCAAGTTTAATACTTAAATAGGCCTAAAAAGCCAGAATTATGAAATATTGTGGACTAAGTATAATAATTTATTGATGATATACAAAAAAATAATGCGTAGAATGGGTTCTAGAATGGGACATGGGACGAAATTTTGACAGATGATTTGGTGTTACCAGTAAGACATTCGGAGTGGCCAGCAAAGAAAATTCAGAAACTACCAAAACAACAAAGTATCCAAGAAATCTACCAGACAGACACTACCTACCTACCCTACCAACCAGTCCAATTTTGGACGTCACAGACGTCTGTCATGTCGTAAATGACGTTTTTTATCCGCTCTCGACGCGAAAGGCGGAGTTCATATTTATTTTTGCGAATTAGTTTCTTTTAGATGATGCTCTTGTCCCAGTGTTCCATCGTTTTGTAGCGTCTATAAAGCGCCGACTGTATCACGGAGTCCCGTTATCGTGTGCTGTGTCGTCTGTAACAAAGGCTGTGCTTATTTCCTTGATGCTCCTGTATGTGACCATGATAATAAACGTATATCAGCACTCGGAATCTTCAGAACAATGAGTGCCAGTGTCGTAGAAGATGTCTCTAGCCCTCTCTCTGACGGCCAATATGTTTTGGACCAAACAGTTACGAAACCAACGAACCATGATCGCCTGGTCATTTCCGCCAAAAATGAGGAGATTGAGTCAGGTCAGGGCGACAAGAAGGCTGGCACATCCGAACCTACAACCCCGAAGCCGCATCCGATGGCTTTCACTATCGATTTCGGCGACGGCAAGGTCGATAAATCGAAACTCGAAGAGCTAGCAAAAAAATCGCAAGCTAGACATCAAAGAGTGCAATCTATGTCCGCCAGCCTAACCCGGCCTAGTCCAGTCGCCCAGAAACCGCCCATGAGCGCCAAACTCCCACGAAAGGCCCAGGGATACAACTCTGAAGGCTACTTCTCATCAGATCAGGAAGACAGCATTTTATCTGGCTCTATTAAGCTGAGACAGAGTCCTTTAGCACAAAATGCAGACAAAACGCACATTGTCAGCCCTGGTCAACACAGGTCCCCTGTGAATGACAGATTTCTGTCACACAGAGTGTCCAAAAGCCCCATAGTTGATAGTATTATGTCTAGAAGCGATATCCTGCCTTCCAGACAAGGGTTAAATCTGCCTTTAAAGAATCCTAACAATTCCTACAGAGACGTCCATAGAACTCCGAGCTACGGAAACTTGTCCAGTTATCAACCTAGAAGTACAATGGATATAATTGACCAGAGTCCAGAGGGGCTTATGCTGACTGATATATCCAGCCCAGAATTAGATATCTTGACTCCAGATAATGGTATAATTACACCAGAATATCTAAAGAGTCCTGTTAGAAGTCTCCGTAGAGCAATCTCTGAAACACCAGACTTGTTGTTCAATACTTGTTGTCCAAAAAATGATGGTTTATTCATCGGTGAAGATGAGGTTGATAGGAAGTCCAATAATTCATCCACTGGGACATACACTATTGAAGGTGATAATTATACTGAGGAGCAGAAAGCCAGGATGAGTATAGACCGAACATTTGGGGCTCAATTGCATGATAAAGCTATAGCTGATTCATTAAAAAAACATTTGGCAAGAAATGAGCGTGATCCAGAACTTGTGTATGACTTTCACCAAAGAGTTAGTAAAGAACCTAGAAAAGAAATAATTACTACATCTCCACTAAATTTAACATTCAACTCACCCAACAAAGTAGCGAAAGACAAGAATGTGTTGGAAATATCCTGCTGTTACGAATCACCTACTGAAAATGATCTAGCTGCACAGACATCCAAACAGATCAAATCAACAAGAAGTTACTTAGAAAAAATAAAGAATCGAGTCAAAACTATAACAGAGAAATCATTCCCTAAAGCTCCTACAAAGCCAGTAGATGATGCCGATCTTGGCAGCTTCACTTCAGTAACCGCCTCCGGTGTTCTCAACACTAAGTATCCTTCTAGAGTTGAGTACCATAATCAGAGACGATGCAGTCTAACCAAGTCTGAAATTGACCAAACCAACTACATACACAGACAAACAAGAGAGACATCCGTGCCCCCTAGCCAACCCGAATACATGCAACGGCTAACAAGAGAATCATCCGTGCCTGTAAATCTGCCAAGCAATAAACTGCCTTTTGAAAATACGAAATTTGAGAGTACTGCTCTTAGAAATGCTCATAAAAGCTTGAGAGACGATAGTGGCATATCTTCTGACATAACACCAGATCAGGTAGTTGGAAAACTGTCTTATTTAAGTCTGAATCGGTGTAAAGGCGATAAAACATGGATTGAAGAGTGGGCAGAGAGTGTGAAAAAGTATAATAGCAATACATTGGCAGCTTCAGAGCAAGATTTGAATGGTACTTTTGTGGTGGACAGTGATAGGCCACCAATTAGTCCGAGAAGAGAAAATGGAGGAAAAAGTAAGTATAGGTGTACTATTTGGCTAGGTTTATATTTTAGGATCTATGAGGCTAAATCCCTGGCTTTTACAAAAATCTGCAGATCTGCGATGCTTTTTCAGCGAGACATCGGCTATTACGTGTAATCCGCCGTTTCGATGACGCGGCCGTTGTCTGACAGATCCTAAAATATAAACCCAGAATTATTTTCTATATTTTTTTAATAAAACATACCTACTTGGCGTTGGCGCAGGTGAGAAGGTTAATATGCAAGTCGACCTCTGTGGGATTGCGATTTGAGGCAATCTGCCTCCCAAGCAACTGGTCCCAGGTTCAAATCCCCGCTGGGAAAACGGTATCCTAGTATGAGGCCCAGAGCCATGAAAAATGTTTAACTAACTATAACAATCACCAAAAAGTGAGTTAGTGAACTAACAAGGCTGCTAATGCTACTAACTTCACACAAAGAAAGCTGTCTGTAAAACAAATAAACTTCAAAAGTACAAGAACGTTTTGTTTGTGAGATACATTCACATCACATCACACTAAAAGCTGAAAGTATTACAATTTTCAGAATTTGGTTTGACGAAACGTGGGCGCATTAGCTTCTGCCGACCCGCAAGGCGAAACGTGGGCGCATTTAGCTTCTGCCGACCCCCAAGGCAAAACGTGAGCGCATTTAGCTTCTGCCGACCCGCAAGGCGAAACGTGGGCGCATTTAGCTTCTGCCGACCCGCAAGGCAAAACCGTGTTTTTTTTACTTTGGGTCCTGCCTAACATATAAGACGAGCTCTGTGGAGTTGCGGTCGAGGCTTTGCGTCCCAAGCCAGAGGTCCCATTTTTTAAACATTTACATACAGAACAGACACATACATTGCTTCTGGTCCCACACTAGGATACCCTGTGTCGTGGGTTGCAGAAACAGCGACGTCACACACATATAAACTGTAATGCTCCCATTAAGAAAGTCAGGGTAAAACACCTGCCGGCGCCCTGGCTTAACGATGCTATCAAGCGCCTAATGGTTAAGAAAAATCGCGCTAAGTGTAACTACAAAAAGGATCCGACAGATGACAACTTTCTTTCCTACAAATGCCTTCGCAATCGATGCAATCGTCTCTGTCGAGACGCCAAGCGCCGCCACATCTTCGAGTGTATCGAAAGGTACACCCCAGCTCAGGTGTGGAAATTCCTCAGGACACTTGGTATTGGCAAATCCCAGGACATGCATTCGGGTGATGTTGATCTGAACGCTCTCAATCAATTCCTCTCTGCTCCGCCAGTTGTAATGGACCCTTCTATCAAGGAAGCCACTCTTCAGAGTCTGCGCTCTAGGTCATTACCCAACACCACTCCTTTCAACCTGAGCAATGTTGGAAGCGACACGGTTAAGAAAGCATTTCTAGCAATTAGCTCCAAAGCTGTAGGAGATGATAATATCTGTCAACAAATGATTCTAAATATCCTTGATGATCTGCTTCCGGCCATAACACATATTTTAAATTTCTCCATTTCCAATTGTTCTTTCCCTACTGCTTGGAAACAAGCATTAGTTATCCCTCTCCCCAAAACATCCAATCCCACCTCCTTTAAAGAGTATTGCCCCATTTCTATCCTGCCGATCCTTTCTAAAGTCCTCGAATCCATTGTCCATACTCAGCTCTCCCATTATCTATCCTCTAAAAATCTACTTAATCCTTTTCAGTCTGGCTTTAGAACGGGTCATAGTACTGTTACGGCTTTATTAAAAGTGACCGATGATATTCAGGTCGCCATGGATCAAAGGCAGCTCTCGGTGCTGGCTCTGCTGGACTTCAGCAGTGCTTTTAACTGTGTTGACTTCGACATTCTCGTTGAACTTCTCAAATCTCTTAACATCTCCTCCCTCTCTGCCAGCTGGTTTGACTCTTACCTAAGGAACCGAAAACAGCGTATCAAGTCGGAGGATGCTTGTACGGAGTGGTGTGACCTCTCTTCTGGTGTCCCCCAAGGTGGCATTCTCTCTCCTCTTCTATTCTCAATATTTATCAATTCCATATCCGATGTCCTCTCTTCTTCCTATCATCTCTACGCGGATGACCTTCAGATCTATCGTCACTTCTCTCCTGATGATGTAAATTCCGCTGTGGAAGCGTTAAACGCTGACTTGGCTGGTATTAGTGGATGGGCATCATCATTTGGGTTGCTGGTTAATCCGAATAAGTCCCAGGCCATGATTATAGGTACCAGACACTCTTTAAACACGTTGCAGCAATTGTCTGTCCCTTCTGTAACTTATAACGGTACTGTAATCATGTATAGCGATAAAGCTAAAAACCTGGGTGTCATCTTTGATAATCAATTGTCCTGGTCAATGCATGTTAATGAGGTCAGCAGGCGAGTTTACGCAACTTTTCATTCCCTCAGGAGACTACAGAACTTTCTTCCTCGCCAGACCAAAATAACTCTCGCTCAGTCCCTTCTTCTCCCCCTCAGCGTGAGCGCAAATGAAGAACAACCGAACAAACTCGAACGACTTCAAAATCTCGGGATTCGGTTCATCTTCGGACTGCGCAAGTATGACCACGTATCTCAGCATCGCAGGGAGCTGAAGTGGCTACCGATTCGGCTTCGACGGGACTCTCATATCCTGTGTTTCCTTTATAATATTTTGTGGAACCCTCGTTACCCTAACTTCCTACGTGATCGCTTCGAATTTCTTTCTTCAAGCAGGCCTCGGAGAACTCATATGGCGTCTACGCTCAAAGCTCCAGATCGCTCCACTGCAGCCTACGAGCACGGGTTCAGAATCCGAGCCGTACGACTGTGGAATGAGCTTCCTTGCACTATCAGGGACAGTCGATCTCTAAATATATTCAAAAACCGGCTAAAGAAGCACTATCTCTCCCTTTCCAGTTAGATAATATATATATATATATTTGTATGTATTAGTTTATTATACGGTTTATTCATATTTTTACGTTGTATTTAAGTAATTGTGTATGCAGTCTATTTTTAGCAATTAGGGTTATCAGTATAATACATACTGTTTGTAGTATATATTAGTCGTAGTATTTATAGAGTTTTATTGTACGCACAGGTCTTCCCCCGCTCAACCATCACCTCTCCTACCATCTTGGTTTGCTGGAAGAAATCTCTTTTGAGAGATAAGCTCGCCTTTGTACATGTTTTTTTTTTATATTATAAGTTATCTGTATGACTGTTTTGTGTAGTACAATAAAGAAAATTACAATAAACATCCAAGACCTGGGGTTATTTTTTTTTTACCCCCAGCCGGGTATCGGACCCTGGGACCTCTCGCATGGTAGGGGCAGAGCCACAACCGCTGCGCCACAGAGGTCGTCTCAGGTTCGAATCCCGGCTTGGGAGGAAGAAAAACAACCCCGGAGATTGGATGTATACATGTTTGTGTTGTGACGTCGCTGTTTCTGGTTCCCACGACACAGGGTACCCTAGTGAGCGGCCAGGAAGAAATGTATGCGCACGCGCCTGTATGTTATTGTAATGTTATATTTGTCGCCCTAACGGCGCGCCCCTATGTGACGTCACATATCTTAATTTGATACAATCGAATAATCTTGGTTCCGTGGAGGTTAAAAGTATCACGTAAATTGGACGTAATGAATATCCAAAGGTACAGGTCGCGCCAAGTTTCTATGTGTCTGTGGGCCGCGTGGAGGGGTTACCTACCTCTCTGTTCACACAATATGTAGGGGTAACCCTCCACGCGGCACTCCCCAGAGGACGTGGCGCGACCTGTACCATTTGAGGGTGTCAGTAAATCTATTGTTGATTTAAGCTCGCCTTTGCACTTGTTTTATTAACAGTAGTGCGTCAAAGTGCGAGATAATGGTAAATATAAAGTAGGTAACTGGCTTAAGGCTGTGCACCGCGACACAGCGGAACTTAGAATTTCACCTTCAGCTTACTTTTAGAGAAATAGGATTAAAAATGTAATGGTAACTATAAATTATTTAATAAACAAATAAATGCAACCTTAAGTCTAAATTTTGGCTAATTCCTTATCTTTGGTAAGCTTATAACTTTAGAATCACTGAACCGATTTAAATAAAATAGTAGCCATGTAGAACCAGCACAGAGAATTCTACTACCATTTACAGAAAACTGCATTGAAATTCGTCCACCCGTTTGAGCGCTAGCATGCCACACACACACAGACGGATGCTTCAAACAATCTTACGGTGACATATATATATATATATTAACACCCCTCTTTTTCGACGTTGGAAGTTAAAAAAGGCTGTTACATATAACATAACTTAATATTTTTATACCGATTGAATAAATAACATGTACACAAACTCAAATCCGGTGCGAAATTGTAATTTATTGTGAGACTGATTTTGTGTTAACTTTGAGAAGACTTTCTATGCAGCGAATATAACCAAATTACGATACCTTCACGAATTCCTACTGACACTTATGATCAACAACCCAGTATAAAGAAACAACTGCTTTAATACTCCTATTTTGCGTACCTAATTTGAGATTTAACTAAAGGCTGTTTGGCCTACTGCATCGCCTTAAATAAGCACAATGCGGTATTTGACAAGGTAGTCCAATAAATCTAGAAACGTGTCTCAAGCTGAACCTATTTCAACAAAAACGTTTGACAATATCAGAATTGTATATTTCCAGCAGTTGTATTTTATAAACACAATTTTGTGTTAAAAAGACGGCATTTGACTATGACGTCAAATGCTGTCCTAGTATTTCCTAGAACTCCTGAACAAAATTACCGTTTTGGCAGTTCCTAAAAAGTTTATATTTGCCTACCAGTCAAATACCGTGTTGTGCCTCTATCACCCCCTATGGGAAAAGGCATGCGTAATGTATAGGCCCCGTCAGGTTTCTTGGTCTCTGAATGCCGCCTGACAGGGGTACAAGAGATGGACGGGAGAGTGAGAGAGGTGGGAGCTCGCTCACGGGCTATGAAACCTGGCACGGCCTGTACTGATGCTATCAGACTACGGAACGCGCTGATCTCTTGCTGTGGCTTGTCCCAATTTCTGATCTAATCGTCATTACAGATTTGAACCGTCATCCTCACTCTTCGTGCGTGACCCCGACCAAGATACCCAGTCCTGTCGGCACCCTGCACTGCAGGATGACACCTGTGAGTACTCTCCTTTAGCCTCTGATCTGCTGTTGACGCGGATCCGCGCCAGTCATTTTTAATCTTATGGCTTGGTATAATAGTGAGTGAATAATCAAAACAATGTTTGGCGTCCGGTAAGAAAAGACGGCAATACACATGACTGTAGCTGGCATACTTGCATGACAGCTCCTTGCAGCAGCGGCAGCGTACCACCAGCTGTCATCATGTGTGTATGCTTACTGGCAATGTATTTGACACCGTATAATTGCTCCGTTAGTTTATAATATCACGAGATTTATCTCAGTTTAAATTTAAATTTACTGTACTGGTTAAAATATAACCTATTCATTTTAGATAGTTTTTACTATCCCTGACAAACCGTTAAATTGTGACTTGTACGATATTGTTTACGATGTAACATATTAATTTTCGTTTCTTTATTATGTATCTATTTCAAACCGTTAAATTGCGAACTTGTTTAAAGTTGATTTGCACACGAAATATCAATCAAAGCAAGGGTATAAAGGGGGTAAGCGAAGCGAAGTCCCCTTATCCTTCGTATTAGGTTGAGATGTAAGAGCAATCGAAAATTTATTTTTGACCCCTGTAAGTCTCGTTCACAATTTGACGGTTTGACAATGACATAGATTATAAACCGAAAATTAAAACGTTAAATTGTAAGCAGTATGTTGAGTTCACAGTTTATCGATAGTTTACAATCTTACGCGATAGATTATGAACTAACGGCTTTCACAATCTTACGGTGATATATCAATGACCTATCAAGTATTCTACGACAGTGTGTCAGTTATTTTTACATTGTCTATAACTAGCATGCCCGCTACTGTTCCGTCTTACAGGCATGTGTTATTGAAGTCCACCTGGGGCCCTATCCTGTTATGGAAAACGATTAGCGAACATCCATTGCTCCGAAGGGCGCAAAATGCCGTATTTGGCTTGTCGGCGGCGCCTAATTTGTTTGGGAGACTGACTCTCATACACGGCATTTTGCGCCCTTGGAAACAATCGATGTGCTATCGCTATGCATTTCCCATAAGACAATTGAGCCCCTGTTACGCTTAGGGACGAAGTCACGGAAAAGAAAAATCTGTTTTGTTTTTCTATCCCGTGGCTGGTCTGACAGCGTAGATGAAATAGAGTCAAGTCTGATATTACGTAGATATTTTGCGTAGACCATCATAGCCTGGTAGTCGTATCGCAGTACCAGCGATTAGCTTTGCGTAGACCATCAAAGCCTGGTAGTCGTATCGCAGTACCAGCGATTAGCTTTGACGCCATTACATTTCATAATTTCTTTATTGCACACAACTACTATATGGACAACAAGACTTACATAAAAATAGTGTACAAAGGCGAGCTTATCTCTAATAAGAGATCTCTTCCAGCAAACCAAATTAGGATGGGAAAGGTCGATTGCTGAGCAGGGGTAGACCATGTGTTCAATAATATAATTTACCTAGTACATATCTAAATAATGGTTGAATATATAATATGTCTAAATAACTAATAAAAAACAATATTAGCTATATATACGAGTGCTTACATAAATATTATATAATAAACTTGTATATGCTAAAGACAACAATTTAAATGACCACCAAAATATTTTTTTCCTACCTAAAATGGTAAATGATCACCAAAAGTTGCAGAAAATATCAGGGCAAAATACTGCGGTAGCATAGGTGAAGGTTAAAGGGGGTGAGCGAAGCGAAGCCCCCTTTATCCTTCGTGTTAGGTTGAACATGTAAGAACAACAAAAAATACTTAAAACATAAACTTAAGTACCCAAAACATAAATTAAGTTTGGTGATTGATCATTTATCCAAACACAATTTGGTGATCGTTTACTAATTCTGGCGGTCGTTTCGAATTTATTGGTAGTAAAATAGGTGTGTTTTTGGTGATCGTTTAAACACAAGCATATGCTAAACATAAATACTAATATATATACAAATATACTAATAAATACTATTTTCTACAGATTTCTACAGAATCGCTTACTATGACTATTTGATTTACTTCTAGGGTGACACAGAAAGTGAAGAGTCGTGCTATAATCAAAATCAAGCATGGTGGATTAGTAGTTGAAGCTGACAAGTCAATATCTAGCTTTTATTTTGTAATGATATTGTTGGATATTTTTATGTTATGTTGTTTGGAATTATTTATGTAATACTAATATTAAACGTGATACACAAATAGTAATCGTGCGATTATTTGATTAGCACTCAACTAATAACGACCGGTTCAGCCTAGAGGTTCGTGTGACCCTGCCTACGAAGCTGACGGTCCTGGGTTCGAATCCCGATAAGGGCAAATATTTGTGTGATGAGCATGAAGATTCGTTTCTTAGTCTTGGATGTTGTCTATGTATTTACTTAAGTATTTATCTCTATTAAATATGTCGTCGTCTAGTAATTCCCATAACGCAAGTCTTATTGAGCTTACTTCGATTTCTGTTATATTCATGTATTTATTCAAGTATGATCACTAAAACAATAATGGCAACAAATATAATGATCACCAAAATATTTTTTTCGTACCCAAAATGGATAAATGAACACTAAAAGTTGCAAAAAATATCAGGGCAAAATACTGCGGTAGCTTAGGTGAAGGGTAAAGGGGGTGAGCGAAGCGAAGCCCCCATTATCCTTCGTGTTAGGTTGAACATGTAAGAACAACAAAAAATACTTAAAACATAAACTTAAGTACACAAAACATAAAATGAAGTTTGGTGATCATTTATCCAAACACAATTATTCATTTTGGCAGTCATTTCGAATTTATTGGTAGTAAAATAGGTGCGTTTTTGGTAATCGTTTAAACACAAGCCAACAATAATGAAAGGAAACTTCAATAATGCAGTAGGTACCTACGATTGTGGTTCCTTAGCCTAACGAAATAAGATAGGTATCTTATTAACGTATTACGTAATATAATAAGTATTTAAGAAATACTCAGAGATATTAAACTAATTAGTTAATTACTTCGTGAAAGAGCGAGCGAGAGCTCATTTTAACATGCGTCTAATTAACTAAATATTTGAACGTGCGTGAAAATAAAAACGGTAAACTGTTAACTGTTTCTAGGGTTCCGTACCCGAAGGAGTGCATAAGAAGAAGTAAGTAAGAAAGTGATATGACAGATAACCTAAAACTCCCACTTTTTAAACACAGGGATGTCACCAAAACTATCTGGAAGATTCGTAAATAAAAATTAAAAATATCAAAATCTATCCAAATTTGCTGCATCAAATTCACAAATGTTTGCAGAGTGAATCGATTCCTTTGTTTATGGGATGTTTTTAAGCAATGCAGCAGGATGTTTCACTAACAGCCTACACCCGTCAAGCGCCATGTTATCTTTTTCATACTGTACTAAGTCTTCGCTGTTTGCCCGTCCGTCTGTCCGTCCGTGTTTCAGTCTGTCCTTCTGTCAGCGGGTTGGATCTCATGCACTACACGCAATTTTAAAAAGGCTAGTACTTAATCGCACATCAAAAATACTGATTTGCACAGCAAAAAAGGATCAGCAAAAACACTTTATGTTTTCCCATATTTTATGTGTTCTCAACTTGATGTTTTAAGTATTTTTTGTTGTTCTTGCATGTTCAGCCTAACACGAAGGATAAAGGGGGCTTCGCTTCGCTCACCCCCTTTACCCTTCACCTAAACTACCGCAGCATTCTGCCCTGATATTTGCTGTGCAAATCAGTATTTTTGATGTGCAGTTTAATATTTCCCTTTTAAAAAATACAGAGGTCCCCATACAATAAAATGCTTTTTTTCTTGTGACTCGGAACCCTTCGTATGCAAGGCTGACACGCACTTGACAGATTTTGTTGTATTTATTCCACCAGCGTTTTAACGACTCTACAAATCGTATGAAAGTTATTTTTATAGACTTGTGTGTGTTTAATAATTAGGATTAGTTTGCTGCGCATCGAATTAGTACGTTTTTAGGTATAAGTTGAAATTGCGAATTATTTTTTAAAAAACTAGCTAGATAACTCCTATAGTCTTTACTTTACCCTATGCGAGCGTAAAATGTTCAAAATTTGTATGAATATTACTAGATAGGCTTGTCAAACAAATAATATACTCGCCGTCGTGTTTTTTTTAAATTTAAATGAAAACAAAGGACGCAACAAAACAAAGCAAATCAGAATATTTCCGCTCTTATCGTTGTAAATAGGTCATTGATACAACATCACATAACTACGTAACTTAGTTTCATATGTACATAGCTCAGTTAATAATTCTTTGTTTCCGGAAGCCACCTCTGTCGGCGTTCGAAATTTGAATGCCATAAATAAGATGTCGAAATATTTATACATTATGGTCATACATAATGTATCTGTCGTAGTTGGTTGGTTAAATCAGACACATAACTAACTCTCTAGACCTTTAATTAAATGCCGACGCTTAACCAAGTCTAGCATTTTGATTTAAATAAAGCATCGTCGAAAACGTTTAAAAATGTGTCTTACCGAAAGCTGGCGTGTTGGTTAAATAATGTAAAACAAGATGGCGTCACGACAACAGCTGATTACTTTCAGAGTCTATCTTTTCGCTACTGATTTGCACAGCTTATATCAGGGCAAAACATTGCGGTAGCTTAGGTGAAGGGTAAAGGGGGTGAGCGAAGCGAAACCTACTTTATCTAAAATACTTAAAACATAAACTTAAGTAGGCTTAAAATATTTCCTCGCGATATTTTCCATGGAGCGCTTTTGGATGCCGATTTATTTTGAATTCGTAAAGCCATACTTGTGGTGGTGTACTTGCAGAAAAAGGCTAAGATAGATATAAGTTGTTCACGTAACCTTTCTTACTGCATGAAAGGTTAGGTATTAGGTTCTATCCTAGAATAGAATAAAACCTCAAGTTTGCCATACAAGGCTCTACGACTGTACACCTGCCTCTGGTAAGTAGCTAGGCAAGGCTCTGCTGGTATTCTGTTGACTTGACATGTATTATTGCAACACATATCCTCGGCTTAACTGGTGTTTTAGGAACGTTCTACACATAATTGCTTTCTATGTATGCCTTGCAGCAGCGCATCAAGGGACAAAGAGGACGTTTTTACTAGGGGTGCAACGAAACGCCGTTTTGCCTATACGATACCGATAAACTTATAAAAATATCGGCGATACATACCGATACCGATTCACTAATTGAATTAGAAAATGAAGGTTAAATAGATAACATACAAGTCAAGTTTTTTATTATTACGTTATACAAAAAATATAGACAAGTTGATACAGTTTTAGTAATTAAAATTGACATTAATCAGATTTTTAATTATAAATAGAGCGCGGGGTTTCTCCGAGCATAGTTCGTGCCTCGTTTGCAAACAAATTGACGAAACAACACGCGCGTTTAAATTACATTTTTAAATGCTTATTTTTAAACGATTACCAAAAACGCACCTATTTTACTACCAATAAATTCGAAATGACTGCCAGAATGGATAAATGTCCACCAAATTGTCTTTGGATAAATGATCACCAAACTTCTTTTTATGTTTTGTGTACTTAAGTTTATGTTTTAAGTATTTTTGTTGTTCTTACATGTTCAACCTAACACGAACGATAAAGGGAGCTTCGCTTCGCTCACCCCCTTTACCCTTAACCTACCTTAAGCTACCGCAGTATTTTGCCCTGATATTTTTAGCAACTTTTGGTGTTCATTTATCCATTTTGGGTAGGAAAAAGATATTTTGGTGATCATTATATTTGTTGCCATTTTTAAAGCGCGAAAATTGAAAAGTATCGTTGTGTCGGCCATAAAAATATCGCCGATGCCGATATATCGGCAAACCCGAAATATCGCCGATGCATCGGTATCGGTATCGTATCGGTTGCATCCCTAGTTTTTACTTAGTGCTAAGAAGTGAGTTTAGAAATTAGGATAATAAAGGATGATTGAGCTCAAGGTCCGAAAATAAGTGAATACAGAACTCCTGCGTTCTTATACCACAGTCATCAAGATAGAGTGGGAAGATAAAATGTATGATTGTTCGTAATGACTTGTTTATCTTATTATCTTAGTAAGCTTATTAATATAAATGGTCAACAACACTTGGATTGCCTTTTTCCATGCAGGTTTGCAGAGGCTGGTTTTATAGTGGTGTTAAACATAAACATACACATTTACATTCTAGCCCCACACTAGGATACCCTGTGTCGTCGGTACAAGAAACAGCGACGTCACACACATATAAACATCCAAGACCTGGGGCATTTTTTTTCTACCCCCACCCGGGGATCGAACCCGGGACGGAGCCACAACCTCTGCGCCACAGAGATCGTCCAGGTGTTGTCTGAGCTATATCGTAGAATTTGATTATTTTATGAAATAGCCAAGCATGGATTGTCTATCTATATCATGAAATGGCCATTATTTCCTGAAATGATCACAAAGAGTTGAATTTCACGAAAACATGTCTTTTTAAACATAACAAAGCGTCACACCTTTTCCCATACGTACTGGCCGAGGCACAATTGTGCCCACTTTGAGCCAGTTATTCAATAATCCATTTTGCGTGACAGGGGGCCTAGCCCATCGCCGCAGCTATGGAGTAATGAAGGTTTCCTCACGATGTTTTTCAATCACCGTTAGAACGTCCGTATAATGTACTTAAGATAAATTAATTATCTCATTGGTACATGTTCAGGAATCGAATCTGCATCTCCTGCGTGAGAAGCAAACACGAAACCCATTAGACACGGAGCTCAACTTTTTAAAAGGATTTGTATTCAGTATTACGTGGTATTTTTTGTGTTATACATGTCGACCTAACACGAAGAATATTCGGGGATTCGCTGCGCTCGCCCCCTTTGATCTTCACCTAAGCTACCCCGGTGTTTTGCCCTAAATAATTCTTCGTTCAATGAAAGTTCTAATTCAACCATGATGGTTGACGATATCATGACATAGTCAATTCTACGATATTGTTACGACACTGTAATATCGTAGGAATGTGAGGGACAGCGTTCTGCCGTGCTTACAATATTAGCAGAAAGTATGCTGGACATCCTCTTTGGTGTTGCTCTTGTTGCGCTGCATACCATGCGAGAGGTCCCGGGTTCGATGCCCGGCTGGGAGTAAAGAGAAACAAAATCCGCAGCTCTTGGATGTTGATATGTGTGTGACGCCGCTGTTTCTGGTTGCCACGACACAGGTTATCCTAGTGTGGGGCCAGAAGCAATGTATGTGCCTGTATGTAAATGTTTATGTTTATATATTTACATGAATCCGAGAAAATGGCGCGTAAAGTTTTGATCACATTTTTACTTTTAAATAAAAACTGAGCGACATAAGTTTTCCTTTTCTTATATCTAGCTTATCTGACGTTCTGATACGTATAACTATTGATCTTGTATTTAGTTTTTTTTATATATTTTTAAATGACAATAAAGTGTTTGAGCCAAGCAAGTCGCTTAAGTCGCTCACAATATCCGCAGTAAGTTCAGTAGTTACTGTCAATATGGTAAGGAAAACAGATGATAGGAAAATAACAATTCATTATGGTTGTACTTTTTTTTTCGGTTAATAGACTTTCTGCTCATATACTTACTGAAATAAAGGAATCTAGCTAAATAATAAGGGAGGGATTTTTATGATAGAGTTCACTACGTTGCCTGATTCTGAATCTGCGTTGACTCGTTTTTGACAAAATGTCGGCTTACTGTTCTTATCTTAAGCATGGCAGAGTTATGCGGTATACATAGCTGTGTCCCTCACTTTCGTTCCTTTTCGGAGAATAAAAAGCCCCATTGTTTAGCTAGTAATGCAATACTCCTATTTTGCGTCCATCCTTTTGGTCTTTGCTTTGCCTAAATCAATCAAAAGATGTGTGGATTTCACAATCAATTCGATATGTCTGCACTGTATTAGTTGGCAATGCTCTTGTCTTGCATTTAATGGTCTGTGCTGAGAATCATAGCGTCCGTGTGTGGCGGAATAGCGGAATTAAAATAGATGCATCTAATTTAGCGCTAAGAAACAACAGCGCTTGCGCCGTTTTTTTAATTTTGTCAAGGAAGTCTTTAGACGTGATTTGTGTGTGTGTTTTTAGTTGTTCCATTTGTTTTAGTTGCGCTAACTTTTGTCCACAGTCGACTATTTAGAGCTATGGCTTAGTCGAAATTGAACTGAAATAATCTGTGTTCAAAGCAAAAAATGCGTGTTTAAATGTATTTGGGTTGATTTTTCACAACTTAAATACAAAATAGAAAGGTAAATATTGACTCAATCTGTTTGTGGGCCGTCAGATCTTGTATCATGATATGTTCTTTGAAATGTGAATTTAGTGACTGTATGTAGGTGGATGTACTGAATACATAATTATTATGATCATAAATATCAGCACAGTTAATCATTAGGCTCAATGTAAGTTCCAATGCCCGGAGCGAAAAAAAATTAGACCGAATGCGAATGTCCGAATTCCGGACGCAGTGACTCACCTGTCACTTTCGCGGTATAAAAAAGGCGGCGAAATATAAAATGGCGGCGTTGATAGTTGATACCTAACCGGTGCTTTCTGATTCATCATGTGATTATGTTTTTGTTCAGCTCAGTATTGTTCGGCCATATAGAACCTATTATAATAGCTAGTTTTGCGAGGAAAGCGTAGAAATATTTATAAACTTTTGTCGAAGTGCAAAAATTTCGCGTAAAATGAAAGTTGAATTACCTACGTGACAATTTTTAAATGTCTTAATTTTTTGAAGCCAAGTGTTTTATTTTTCTAAGGCTGAAAAATCATTTGTAAGTTGACTGTTTACTGTTGCTGTCGCTGAGAAGCAGGCAATGATAATTAGATTATTCCTAAGACTTCGGTACCTACATTTTAATTAGAACAAAATCTTTGGTATTTCTCTCTCAAGACATCCAGCCTTGCATCTTGCACTTGCACTGAAGTAAACTCTACTAATTGGGCACTCGCTTTCCCCACTAAACTGGTAATTACCCACACAGGGTCAGAGTGTCGATAAGGGGGCGGAACTTAAACTAACGCATATATGATGAATTGCCCATTTACAGCGATAAAAAGGTATTTTTGCTGATCAAGTTGAATAAGTGTAGCCGGCAGTCAGCAGTTTTCAAGCTGCTTTATAAGCTACTTAGTACTCTACTTACTGCTATTCTCACTGCGCTAAATCGATCTTATTTAACAACTAAATCATATCTACTCCATCCATTGATAGTGGTTCGCTTCTACGACCCTTCAAAAGATTCTGATGTAAACCTAACTTCACGCTCGTTCAGATTGAAAATGTTATAGTCACTAACAAATAACATCTGTGATGTAGGTATGCGCTTGAAGAAACAAACGAACATAATCTGTGTGCCGGAAGTTGGTGTTATTGTCTAGCGGAAATAACTCATCATATGGGAGGGTGCCTAACTTACACGTGATGAATTAAGCTTGGTGTTAAGTTAAAGGGATGTTTTGATGTGTTGATGATACAGTCATAAAATAAATTAATGCGTTTTTGACCACTTGATAAGTATTCTAGATTAATTTTTATTTTCAACCGACTTCAAAAAGGAGCAGGTTCTCAATTCGTCTGTTTTTGTGTTTGTTACGTGATTACACCGTTGGTGGTGGTTTGGTGATGCTTGTTTTGATACCTATCAAAAGGCCTCCAGAGGTGGTCCCATATAAATTTTATCCAAATTGATTTAGCGCTTTTTGAAAAAATCAACAAATGCAAAAAAATACAAATGACGTTTTGGTTTGTGGTTCCGTGCAGAAAACGTTTTGATGAGGACTGTTCATGTACGTTTATGTCACCGTAAGATTGTCAAAACCGTTACTTGATAAACTAACGTTTTTTTCGCGTTAGTTGGTCAACAACTATCGACAGATAGTAAACTGTAGCGTAATGCTTACCATATGACGCGTTAGTTGATAAACTAACGGTTAAAACCGTTAAATAGTAAACTGGTTTAAATTTGAATTGCAAACGAAATACCAGAGCAAACACTGCGGTAGGTTAGGCCAAGACTAGAGGGGGCGAGCGCAGCGAAGCCCCCGAATAGTCTTCGTGTTAGGTTGACAAGTAAGAACAAAATAAACCCTGTCGGTCTGGTTTACTAACTAACGCGTTAGTTTATCAACCAATGGACTATCTTACGGTGACACTTCATACGCATCCCGACAGGGGGAGAAGAAATACGGCGCGAACTTGAAGTCGATTTTGAGGGTTCCAAACGGGACCCTATTACTAAGACTCCGCTGTCCGTCCGTTCGTCCGTCCGTCCGTCTGTCACCAGGCTGTATCTCAAGAACCTAGCTAGCTAGAGAGTTGAAATTTTCACAGATTATGTATTTATGTTGCCGCTATAACAACAAATACAAAAAAACAGGATAAAAGAAATATTTAAGGGGGCTCCCATACAACAATACCACATACAAACTTATGGATGCACCTGGTTACGTACATGGAGTGTGAAAGTAACCGCACCAATAACTTTGTAAACAATATTTTGCTGTGTAAAATCCAAACTATTCACTCCACACCATCGCTTCCATTGAACGGTGGTACGGAACCCTTCGTGCGCGATTTAAACTCGCACTTGACCGGTTTTTTTTTAATTTTTTTAACTTGGTGAATTATTGATGTAACAATCCTATTGAAAATATTTCATAAACAGGCAGCGTTCTACTACCTACGATTGAAGAATTATACATCTTATTGGCATGCAGAAAGGCATATTGTTATTTATTTATTACGGAGAACGTGAGGAGAGGAAATCTTCATATCTACATATATAGCAGCGGCTATTAGGTAGCCCCTTAATGAAGTATGGAATTAAATAAATAAATAAAATAAAATAAAATAAATAATACCTTGGACACCTTTTACACACATTGATCTAGCCCCAAACTAGGATTCCCTGTATCTTGGGTACTAGACAACGATATATATACTTATATAGAGAAATATTATACTTAGATAGATAAACAACCATGACTAGGGTACAAACATCCGTTCTCGTCAAACAAACATTTGCCCCCACCGGGACTCGAACCCGGGACCCTTGGTTTCGTGGGCAGCGTCACTGCCGACTCGGCCATTCGGGTCGTCAAAATTACTGGCTAAGGCGTTTATTAGTTACGTGAGATATTTTTTGGTCCAGCCAAATCTCACCTGGGGAAGGGGTGAGTTCTCGGCAATACTAACGTATTTTTAAGTGCAAAATTGCGAGAGAAAATATGAAGTAAATAATGATTTGTTGACTAAATGTCAAAAGGTAAGGTTTCCCATTTGTATTTATTGTTAAGTTGTATCACTGTGATTCTAGCTACACTATGATCTAATACTAGTCTAGTCTTACATAAAAATAACGAAGCAAGTTGAGTTTTACTTACTTTTTTGAAACCCCTCACGTAATTAAATCTAAATCAAAAATTATTTATTACAGTAGATATTTACATATATGTATAACAAATGGCAATTTTGTCTCTTCTCTACATTGGACCACTCTGGTAGGAAAGAGCGAAGAAATTCCCACAGATTGATTTAAAGATCTCTTTTAAAAATTGGTTGTGTTTAACTAGTACAAATATTACAAAATTAATTGGTCTTATAAATAACTGGCGGACCCGACAGACGTTGTCCTGCCGGGCTGATTTGTGAATCTAAACTCAAGACGCCACCCAAACGCCATACAAAAAAAAAACATTCAAATCGGTCCAACCGTTTAGGAGGAGTTCAGTGATATACACACGTTCAGTAGAATTATATATATAATAAGCAGGAATACATTAATACAAAATTATTAACAGCGAGCTCTGTGCTGAGTTAGATTAACCCAATACAGTCCCGTCATTTAAGTAATCTTGAACATTTTAATATCACATTTTAGACAAAGTCGCTTTTACATAGTTTTCAAATTGCTCAAATGGCAATTTCAAAATCTCCTAAAATGAACGCCCCTAAACTATAGGAGTTTTTTGTGTTGCTGGATCTGCGCTTGCGCAACTCCGTAAGGGAAAAGACATAAACGTACATTTACACACAGGCACAAATGTACATTGCTTTTGGCCCCACACTAGGCTACCCTTTGTCGTGGGAACCAGAAACAGTGAAATCAAACACATATTACATCAAACACCCGTAACTATTGCAAGTTTACTATAAGCTAGTTTCAACCATTTTTCTCCGGGTTAAATGATTGGCGCAATCGACCTACTTAAGGGCTATTCAGACGACCTCAAAACCAAATGCAGCTGGTTCCAGAATTCCTTCACTTCATTTTGAATATTTATACCTTCTTGCCGCCTCCGTTATCGTAATCTACACCTTTCTTTGTGGTTTTAAGGTTCTTTTTGCGGTGGTTGTAAGGCGTGAGATCTGCATGTAAATTCCTAAGGAGGATTTCATGTAGATTCATTCTGACTATTAGTTGATGTTTAACATTCTTGCAATGATCCTTTCCATATGGAAATAATTCCTCGATACAAACAACCGTAGCATCAAGTCTTTTCCCACGCGGGGTGGCACTGGCACACGAACAAGCCAGTTAGTTAAATCACCATTTTTCATAAGGTGGCTAGCCCATCGCCGCAGACATGGATATCTAAAGGTTTCCTCACTATGTTTTACATGTCCGTTACAACGTCTCACATTTAATTAGCCGACCATAATTATCAACAACTTTCCCAAAAAATCGTCCCTAAGTACATTGACCCGATGAGTTGATTATTTAAGTACAATTTTTTTTCGTTGTTGGCCATTTGTTTTTTGGGGAAAGTTGTTCATAATCAGGTACGGCTAATTAAATGTCACCTGTATTACTTATCTCTTTGGCACATGGTCAGCCTCGGGATTCGAATCCGCGAATCCGCGAATCCGCTCGGTCAATCCTAGGCATAAATATGGTGATACAAACTTGCAAAAAGTACTAGGAGCACATAGCTTCTAAGAGGATTTTGATATTATTCCTCGGACTGACTGCATAGTTGGTCTGTAAGGAATAAAAATAGTTATCAGCTTATTTCCTAAATGACCAACGAAATCGTGGGTCCTTCAGCAATAAAATCACTGGTTACTTTCAGTTGGGAAGTTAGGAGCACATGCATTTTTCCTCAAATTGCTTCAACACCTCGTATCGTTTCATAATGTTGGAGCCATACCAACTTTTCCTCGAAGGAAACAATCAGTACGCCGTTGCTACTGTACTTTTGGCTTTACTTTGCAAAGTGATGTCATCGGCAATAAATCCGTATTCACTCTGCAGGTATTATTAGACGAAAATGATTCAAGGTTTGATTCCGCTGTATCGAAGGTTATTTTAATGTTTGCGAATTATCTTAATGAGGATTCGATGCGAAACTAAGTTTTTGTTCTAAGCTGAAAAATGCGTTTGTGTGAGTGACACGTACAGATGATGGCTGTGCTCTTCTCTCAAACGCATTTTCCACTTAAACTATATCCGTCTTACTACAAAAAAGTTACACATAGTTTAACCTCAACATAATCGTCAAACCCATACATATAAATTTTTGTCTTTAAATAAGTGTTGAACAGGAGTTTATGTTTTTGTGGTAAGACCATATGGAAAATTTGATTAGTCCAACGTGAACAGAACGATAAAACGCGTGTTTATAACTAATCTCGAGTCCATATTATGATATTCCATAGATAGATATTTTGTTTAGATCGTCACTTCTCAGCGCGCCGTAAACTCGACTTTATGCCCGTTACGCGCGAGTGAAGTGTCTCTTCCACAGAACATTTAATAATAGGTCTCTTCAGCTTGGGCAGTTATACTTTCGTGGGTTTGGATTTCCAGATTTCTGTGCTGATTTCTGTCCGGTTGTACTCCTCTACAAGTTGGATTTCTGGACCGATTCCCGCGAAATTTTGTGAGCAGATTAGATAATTATACTAGTTTTTTGTATATCGAAACAGTTTTTTCAAAATGCTACGGCCCAATCGGTTCGCCAGATTTTAAAAAATGAGGCGTCGCTGAATTCCGGGAGACTGTAGGAGTGAAGAGGAGAGGCAATAAATTAGGTTTGCTAAGAAAATATAAATATCTACAGTAATAAATACATTTGAACTTTGAACTTATACAGCGTGTCAATGTTTATTCATTGACACGCATAACCTTGTACACCCCAACTTATTTTTTTATAATAAAAAATGTTGAGAAAGACAAAACAAATATTTGCCAAATATTATAGAAAATAATTGAGACTTAAGTTGTTGGGTCCTTTCTGACAGATTCACAACTCTTCCTCCACCGGCGAGTTCAGTCAAATCATCCATCACACTTTTTTCAGGCTTTGGACTGGCAGTAAGTACCTACCTAAAGTGGGTTAGTTTTTCAGGTTAGTTAGGTTACCATACCAACATTATAGTAAGTACCTATTTAGAAATAAATCAATGGTTAGATGATGTAAAACTAGTAAAACAAATTTAGCTACACCTACTGTACACGGGCTGCGTTTTAGTAGATAGGCCTGCTAGCATTGTTCTGAGAGACACTCGTACCCCGAACCGCTCAAATTACACCGACACAGCTTGATCGACACTGTCATTACATCACCATTTTGCAATATTCATTCCACATTTGTGTATCGAAATGCCATTGCGTGGCATGCGCCGCGCATGCGCTTGCGCACCTAAAGGCAGAAAAATAAGCACTCATGGACTAAACAAAACAAAAAAAAAGAGATCCCGGACACCTCACATCCACCCCTAGCCCTCCCCCTTACGTGATTTGTTCACTCGCTCACTCGATGTTTCGCCGCGCGCGACGCAGAGGCTGTCTATATTTTTTTATACGGATGAAGAAAGTGAGCGGACCTACGAATTTATCCTTGCGTTTTGCCACAGAATACTAAATAGTACTTTTGCTTAGTAAAGACAACGAAATCAGGTTTCATTTTGGCTAAGATAAGTCGGCGGACGCCCGGCCAGCAGCCATGTGAGCTTCTATTCAGCGTGAGTAGAGTATAGGCCGGGGTCAGTTAAACTGGACAGTCGCGCCTAAGTAGGCTTAGCAATAAATAGACCGGGCAACAAAAATAACTTTTTTTCTTCAAAAATATGACCTATATTTAAAGTCAGTGAAATCGACTCTGCTCGTGATTCTGAACAAATTAGTTTCTCATTATACGTTTATTCATTGACACGTTGTATACATTGCCTTTGTATTGCATAGAATACCTGTATTAAACAGATTGCCGGTAACATAAGCATGTAATGTAACACATGTTAAAAGCAGGACTTGACGTTTGCACCCGATTTAATAATAACTCTAGAACAATAAGTCGTAAGATCTTTATTATTAGGTATGATCTCCACTCGAAGTTACATCGATCCAACACTCGAAACATTGACGTCAAAGAGCTTCTTAGAAGTGTTATTTTATGGCAATCCAAAGAGAAATAGTCTTACGTACATTATCTACCATCAGACAATAGTAGTTTATGTGACTGATACATAATGGAGGGCATTATATAACTCGAGAGATTTAATGCCTAATTATGTACAGTTACATACACTAGTTTATCTACACACATATCATAAGCTCTCTTTGATGTGTTCAGGAACCGCATGTTCGATCGGCATTGTGGCATTGATCATTGCTCTGCAGTTGTTTAGCTTGTTCAGTAGTACCAACTTCACAGACAAATTAGGGGCGGCACGCAAGTGGGCGTCGGCGTTCGAAATTTGAATGTCATAATTTGACAAATTTTGGTATATTATGGTCATAATGTATCAATATTCAGATAAGGATTGAGTTTTTACCAAGAAGTTTATCATTATGTAGGTCGTAACGTATGGTTTTTGGACGCAGTAAAGAGAGTTTATGGTACGTGTGTAGATAATAGTAGTTTATGTGAGTGCTACATAATGGAGGGCATTACTACTCGAGATTGGGTTTATGAAACGGGCCGAAGGCGAGTTTCATAATAATATCACTCGAGAGTTTTAATGCCCAATTATGTACAGTTACATACACTAGTTTATCTACACACATATCATAAGCTCTCTTTGATGTGTTCAGGAACCGCATGTTCGACCGGCATTGTGGCATTGATCATTGCTCTGCAGTTGTTTAGCTTGTTCTGTAGTACCAACTTCACAGACAAACTAGGGGCGGCACGCAGGCGGGCGTCGGCGTTCGAAATTTGAATGTCATAATTTGACAAATTTTGGTACATTATGGCCATAATGATCAATATTCAGATAAGAAATGAGTTTTTACCAAGATGTTTATCATTTTTCTGTTCGTAACGTAAGTCGTCGTAACGGTCATAACGCTGGTTTTTCGACGCAGTAAAGAGGGTTTATGATACGTGTGTAGATAAAATATTTTTTGGATTAATAGAAAACATTATATGATTTTATTTTTGCTTTCATTTTCTCAAATCGTCTCGAAAGAGTAATCAGAGTAAAATAAACTATTTGACTGCTAGCCTGTTGAGATGTAGAGAACCTAAAAAGGAAAATTTTTGACAAACGTCACCTAGAGTACTGAAGATTCTATTGCAGACATTTGTGGGGCAACAACATAAAATTTGCCAATGCCAATGAATTTGTTATGTCATTATTTTTTCTTTTCCAGCCAGCAGAGAAGTGAAAGGCCTAGTCAAAATAGATACTTTTTAGGAACTGTCAAAACGGTAACTCTGTTCACGAGTTCTATGAAGTACTACCTTGTGACGTCATAGTCAAATGCTGTCTTTTTAACACACAATTGAGTTTATAATATACAACTGCTGGAAATGTACAATTCCGATATTGTCAAACGTTTTTGCTGAAATAGGTTCAGCTTGAGACACGTTTCTCGATTTATTTCACTTGCTTGTCAAATACCGTATTGCCAAAAGTCACGGGTTCAAACTATGCGTCAATCTCTTCTCCTTCTTTCGCTTGGAAAGGGAAGTATCACAGTGGGATTCAGGACGTCACTTCCGATATGATGGATGTTTTAAAACACGTTCCGTTTCACGTTACTTTGAATTCGTATTTTTGTTGAAAATCACAGTAAAATAAAAACGTGCAAAAGAGGGACCTTTTATGTGGTATATCTTCACTGAAGCTCCTTGATTGTCGACTCAATCACCCGCTAACAAAGAGGTGAGTTGCTTATATTACTTTTTGGTGTTCCGTACCCGAATTGTTCCGAACGGGACCTTATTACTAAGCCTCCGTCGTCCTCGTTCGTCTGTCCGTCAGCGGGTTTTTTTATGGCTAGTATTTATTTAATCGCTAATCAAAAATACTGATTTGCACAGCAAAAAAGGATCTGCAAAAACACTTTTTAGGGTTCCGTACCCGAAGGGTTCCACACGGGACCCTATTACTAAGACTCCGCTGTCCGTCCGTCCGTCCGTCCGTCCGTCTGTCACCAGGCTGTATCTCAAGAACCTAGCTAGCTAGAGAGTTGAAATTTTCACAGATTATGTTTTTATGTTGCCGCTATAACAACAAATACTACAAAACAGGATAAAAGAAATATTTAAGGGGGCTCCCATACAACAATTCTTTCAATACCACATACAAACTTATGGATGCACCTGGTTACGTACATGGAGTGTGAAAGTAACCGCACCAATAACTTTGTAAACAATATTTTGCTGTGTAAAATCCAAACTATTCACTCCACACCATCGCTTCCATTGAACGGTGGTACGGAACCCTTCGTGCGCGATTTAGACTCGCACTTGACCGGTTTTTATGTATTAAATATTTTATCTACGCACGTATCATAAACCCTCTTTACTGCGTACAAAAACCGCACGTTGCGATCAGCATAATGTTAAACTACTTGGTAAAAACTCATTTCTTATCTAAAAAATACACATTATGACCATAATGTGCAATTTTTCTACATATTATGACATTCAAATTTCGAACGCCGACGCCTGCCTGCGTGAAGTTGGTACTACACAAGCTAAACAACTGCAGAGCCACAATGCCGGTCAAACATGCGCTTCCTGAACACATCAAAGAGAGCTTATGATATGTGTGTAGATAAACTAATGTATGTAACTGTACATAATTAGGCATTAAAACTCTCAAGTGATATTATTATGAAACGAGCCGAACTCGTGTATTAATGCCCTCCATTAAGTAGCAGTCACATTAACTACTATTATCACTCAAGTTTATGTTTTAAGTATTATTTTTTTATTAATTTATCTTAAGTACATTATCGGACGTTCAGTGTTTCGGATGAAACGTTAAGCTGTAGGTTCCGGCTACTATCGCTACGTAGTGGTCGTAAAACCGCTCCATCCACCCGCACTGAGCCAGCGTGGTGGAGTATGGCTTAATCTTACTCGTATCCGGGTAAAGGCCTGTGCCCCTCGGTGTGGACATTAATGGCCTTTTCTATATATATTTTTTTAAGTACATTATACGGACGTTTTAACGGTGATGGAAAACATCGCGAGGAAACCTTCATTACTCCATAGCTGCGGCAATGGGCTAGCCCCCTGTCACGCAAAATGGAGCATTTAATAACTGGCTCAAAAGTGGGCATAATTGTGCCTCTGCCACCCCGTAATGGAAAAGGAGTGACGCTATGTTATGTTCTTATGTTATTTATAATCCTGCTTGCCGCTACAACTAATAATGAACTTTACGCAATTTAAAAAATAAAAGGTGACCCGAAACCTTTTCTATCTTAACCTGTTTTGCTGGAAGAGGTCTCTTATTAGATATAAGCTCGCCTTTGTACAGTATTTTCATGTTTTTATATGATTTGCGTGCAATAAAGAAATTATGAATTATGCAGAGCCGTGTTTTCTTGCGTCTTTTTTACGACGGCACCGGAACCTATCATATGTGAGTCCGACTCATACTTGACCGACTTTTCACAATGCCAAATAAATGCCCTTCATCTGTGAATCTGGATACATTCCAAGAAAAAGTTTCGCAGTGATTTGGTTCCGTTCCGACCTAATTCGACCTATGACGACCCGAATAGCCGAGTCGGCAGTGACGCTGCCTACGAAGCCAAGGGTCCCGGGTTCGAGTCCCGGTGGGGGTAAATATTTGTTTGATGAGAACGGATGTTTGTACCCTAGTCATGGTTGTTTATCTATCTAAATATGATATTCATCTATACAAGTATGTGTATCGTTGTCTAGTACCCAAGATACAGGGAATCCTAGTTTGGGGCTACATCAAATCAAAAAGTGTGTAAATGGTGTCCAAGGTATTATTAAGGTATTAATTCGCTGAGTGTTTTTTTTAGTTCGGAAGGCCCAACGTGATATGACCTGGTCAAGTTAATCTGTAAGATCTCAAAACAGACAAACATAGCGTCACGCCTTTTCCTGTACGGCGCGCAGTTTCGTCCACGGTTAGTCAATAGTTCAATACTCCGTATTACGTGACAGGGGAGTAGCCCATCGCAGCAGATATAAAAGGCATCCACGAGATGTTTTGCATCACGGTTATGAAGAACGAACATGTGTTGACCAATTTTATTAGACCCCTGAGACGCTGCTCTGCCTACCATGCGAGAGGTCCCGGGTTCGATCACCGGCTGGGGATAACGAAAAAAAAACACCTGGTCTTGGATGTTTTTGTGTGTGTGACGTCGCTGTTTCCGGTTCCTACGACACAGGTTATCCTAGCGTGGGGCCGGAAGCAATGTATGTGCCTGTATGTAAATGTTTGTTTAATTAATCTCGTCAGATAGGGAGAAAGGACGTCCGTATCTATACAGGGTAACTAAACGTCGAGCGAGTGAGTAGCAGGAGACAGGCCCGCTTATACGTGCTCTGGCAATAATATCCAATTAATATTATAAATGTGAAAGAAGCGATGTTAAGATGTTTGGATGTTTGTGTGTTTGTGTGTTTGTGCCTCAATCACGCTAAAACGGCTGAACGGATTTTAATTAAATTTAGAACGGAGATAGTTTATGAGCTAGATTTACATATAAGATACTTTTTATCCGACTTCGCCAGGAGGGTAACGTTATCTCGATAAATGATAATTCTTAGGAACACGTAGATGACATTGCGGGCATCAGCAAGTAAAAAATAAATTTGATATAGGATTTTTCGAAAAAGAAATTAGGCACCCTGTCATACATTTCTAGTAACTTTGACGACAAAATATTGGTGAACCAAGTGTCAAAGATATTTTTAAAAAATTTTAAGCAGGGCCCATCTTTTGTTACTCGCTTGATGTTGATTTTCGAAACATCATGTATATATGTATACCGTTTTATAATTGATTCAACGTAAGAATGTTATAATCTCAAGTATGATACTTTCCAGTTCTAATGAGTAGCTGTGTGGCAAATTGGCAATGTTGCGTAATTTAATTAAAACAGACAAACATATAAGATACTTCATATGCGCAGAGGCGAGCCTCTATCTTACTAAGAATACTTACATTTATTTTCCGCCTTCTAACCTAAAAATAGCGCCTTCGCCGCTTGATTTTGGGTTCTCAGGCGGAACAATTCTATTCGTAACTCGTTCGAAATGGCTTCTTTGCGAACCTCGCTACGAACCTCGTCTTCGGCTCGCGCCGTAAAATTCTCGGTTCGTAAATATATAAGCCTTTGCGAACTCGCACGAAATGTACTATTAATTAACTACGGGTGGGAGTGACGACCCGAATGGCCGAGTCGGCAGTGACCCTGCCTACGAAGCCAAGGGCCACGGATTCGAGTCCCGGTGGGGGCAAATATTAGTTTGATGAGAACGGATGTTTGTACCCTAGTCAGTCATGGTTGTTTATCTATCTAAGTATAATATTTATATATATAAGTATATGTATCGTTGTCTAGTACCCAAGATACAGGGAATTCTAGTTTGGGACTAGATCAATGTGTGTAAATAGTGTCCAGGGTATTATTATTATTATTACTATAGTTACTGTTGAATGTTGATTTATGTGACGTCAGACATTGGACAAGCAATCTGGACTCTAAATAAATCATGTTTTGGTCGAAAGTAGCCTGTACCAAGGGTCCAAAGAAAGGTTATGATGACATAATGAAAGTGAGTGTTCGATATTTTGAAATTGGCAGGTCGATATTCTTTTTAACAACTTTTATTTTAACTATGTGTCATACTCATGCCAGTTTACGATACGTGAAACATACTCATGCCAGTTTACGATACGTGCAACATACTCATGCCAGCTTACGATACGTGCAACATACTCATGCCAGTTTACGATACGTGCAACATACTCATGCCAGCTTACGATACGTGCAACATACTCATGCCAGTTTACGATACGTGCAACATACTCATGCCAGTTTACGATACGTGCAACATACTCATGCCAGTTTACGATACGTGCAACATACTCATGCCAGCTTACGATACGTGCAACATACTCATGCCAGTTTACGATACGTGCAACATACTCATGCCAGCTTACGATACGTGCAACATACTCATGCCAGTTTACGATACGTGCAACATACTCATGCCAGCTTACGATACGTGCAACATACTCATGCCAGTTTACGATACGTGCAACATACTCATGCCAGTTTACGATACGTGCAACAGATCAACGGTTAGTAACGCCCAGGTAATGCCAGTGATACACTAACCCCAGTTTCTGTAAGAGTGCTCAAATGTAACAGGCGATTTATCGAATATTAATTAAAAATAGCAGAACTTTATTGGCTGAAATGATTTTCACAAGAGTTTTAAGGCGCTGGTTAACGTCAAATTCAGAAAAATATATGTTATGAAAACATCCCTTTTCTTAAATCTGTGAGTTTTAAAACATAATTCGTCAATGGGTTACTAAGGGTTTTTTTTTTCTAAATCTCGGTAATCTTGCTTTTTCCAGAGATCTATAAAGAATATTGATATGGTTCTTGCGTCAAACAATAGGTATTCAAAATATCTTAACACTGTGTGTTTGAAATTCAGAAATAATCAGTTGTTTTGAAGTTACAAATAACAAACACTCAATTTTCGCACTGTTCTGTCGCACGTGACGAAATGTATATGTCGCAGTTAGTTGGTTAAATCAGACACTTAACTAACACACTGGGCCGTTAATTAAAGACTGATGTTTAACCAAGTCAAACCAATTTTGATTTAAATTAAACATTGCCGAAAACGTTTCATAATCTGACTAACCGAAAGCCGGCGTGTTGGTTAAATAATGTAAAACAAGATGGCGTCACGACAACAGCTGATTACTTTCAGAGTCTATCTTTTCACTACTGATTTGCACAGCTTATATCAGGGCAAAACATTGCGGTAGCTTAGGTGAAGGGTAAAGGGGGTGAGCGAAGCGAATCACTTTATCCTTCGTGTTAGGTTGAACATGCAAGAACAACAAAAAATACAAAAAACATAAACTTAGTACACATAAAATATTTAAAACATAAAAAGTCTTTTTGCTGATCCTTTTTTGCTGTGCAAATCAGTATTTTTGGTGTGCGATTAAATACTAGCCTCATTTAAGTATGATCAATAAAACAATAATGAAAGTAAACTTCAATAATGTAGTAAGTACCTACGATTGCTAGGTTCAACAATTAAGAACAACAAAAAGTACTTAAAACATAAACTTACGTACACATAAAATAGTTTATCTACACACGTATCTTAAACCCTCTTTCCTTCGTCCAAAAACCACGTTACGATCAGCATAATGTTAAACTAGATCGAAATTAAAAATCGAGTTCCTGCCTTTACCGAAAGACGGGTCTTAACATTTCTCCTTTCGGAAGCCGGAAATTGGTCGTAAAAGCATTTCAACTTCTGTCGCATGGCGGGTGTGGTGTAGAATCAAGGTAATTTAAATTTATATGTACCAATTAATTTAAATCTATGATAATTGTGGGCAGTCCGTAGTTCTAATAAAACGCCAATGAGATATTTTCTTAACAGGTTATTTTTCAAGATACAATACAATCAAAGAATTTTCAAAAATATATATCTTTGCCGTATAGCTCGCGAGATTCCAAATTCCAAATGTCTTTATTACTGTAGATATTTACATATACTTAGCAATCGACATTTTTTGCCACTTCTCTACATTGGACCACTGTGGGAGAAGGAGGGCGTAGAAACTCCCACAGATTGATTTTAAGATCTCTTTTTAAAAATTGCTTATGCTTAACTAATACAAAATATAATATTTAGTCATTATCATAATTAATAAGCAGGAATAAATAATTACAAAATTATTAACAGCAATGTCTGTTGAGCCAGATTAACCCCATACAGACCCATCATTTAAGTAATCTTGAACATTGTAATATCCCTTTTTCGACAAAGTCGCTTTAACACGGATTTTAAATTGCTCAAATGGCAATTTCAAGATCTCCAGAGGTATCTTGTTGTAGTAGAGAATGCATTGTCTAAACCGGGGCGCAAGTAGTCTGCGATTATTTCTTAGGTTAACATTACAGCTATCGCTAAGTTTGGAAAATTTTGTAAGTTTCTTGCGTACGTACATTATATTTGCGAAAATAAATTGACTAGCTACAGTTAGTATGTCAATTTCTTTAAAAAGCTGTCTTAAGGAGTCTGTGCGTTTTAAATTATAAATTGCTCGAATAGCTCTTTTCTGTAAAATAAAAATAGTTTGAATATCCGCTGCTTTCCCCCACTACAAGATACCATAGGACACGACACTATGAAAGTAACTAAAATATACTAGCCTAGATGTAGCCACATCCGTGTTTTGTCTGATGTTCCTAACAGCGTAAGCCGCAGAACTTAATTTACCAGCCAATTTTTCTATGTGGGGTCCCCACTGCAATTTGTTATCAATGGTTATTCCAAGAAACTTCGTGTCATTTACTAATTCTAACGTATTGCTGTCCAACACTAAACTGGTCCCAACTTGCCTGACATTTGGAAGTGAGAATTTGATACAGTTGGTTTTACCAGCATTTAACAATAAATTGTTAACTGTGAACCAATTCAAGGTTAAAGATAATACTCTATTGACATCATCAAAATCTTCTTTTTGTCTTTCAATTTTGAAGACCAGTGAAGTATCATCAGCAAACAACACTATGTTAGTCAATTTCTCCACCATAAAATGCAGATCATTAATATATACCAGGAATAAGAAAGGGCCTAATATGGAACCTTGTGGAACGCCAATTTTTACCCCCGATCCATCAGATTTAACGCCGTTGACTTCTGCGTTTGTATAGATTTACGGTGGTCTAATGGGTTCCACGCTTGCTTCTCACACAGGAGATGCAGGTTCGATTCCTGACCATGTACCAATGAGATAATTAATTTATCTTAAGCACATTATACGGTCGTCCAAACGTTGATGGAAAACATCGTGAGGTAACCTTCATTACTCCATAGCTGCGGCCATGGGCTAGCCCCCTGTCACGCAAAATGGTGTATTGAATAACTGGCTCAAAGTGGGCACAATTACGCCTCTGCCACGCCGTTTGGAAAAAGGCGTGACGCTATGTTATGTCATTATGTGATATTTTATAAATCTTTACTAAAAAAAATATTTAGTTTAATTATCACCATTGCTATGCATTTTGGAGTCATTATTACATACTCTTGCCTAGTATGTTTTAAGTAGCCGGTCACAGGCACTGATCTCAGCTTACTCTATGACCCAGTGAAGATACATTCGAGTACAATCCGTTTGAGTGGAAACTCTAAAAATCTACTGACGGGGAAATCTGTCGGCAGAACTGGTGTTCTTACTTGTAATGTGAACTCATCGGATTTTATGCTCGTTCGATCCGTCTTTACAACAGCTATATGATTAAAAAAAACACGACGGCGTTTTTAGTTTTTAGATCCTATTACTAAGCCTCCGATGTCCGTCCGCCCGTCCGTCTGTCACCAAAATTCAAAATTCAAAAAGAGTTTATTTACATAAGAAACACATAAGTTACATTTGGAGAATGTCAAATCTTAAACTAACACCAGGCTGTATCTCATGAACCGTGACAGTAAGACGGTTGAAATTTTCACAGATGATGTATTTATGTTGCCGCTATGACAGCAAATACTAAAAAAAAGAATAAAATTAATATTTAAGGGGGCTCTCATACACCAAACGTTTTTTTCTCGTTTTTGCTCGATACTGATAACGGCAACAGGGTAGACGCTTCAAATATCTACAGAATATTTAGTTATAATAATAATAATACCTTGGACACCATTTACACACATTGATCTAGCCCCAAACTAGGATTCCCTGGATCTTGGGTACTAGACAACGATACACATACTTGTATAGATAAGTATAATACTTAGATAGATAAACAACCATGACTAGGGTACAAACATTCGTTCTCATCAAAGAAATATTTGCCCCCACCGGGACTCGAACGCCGGGACCCTTGGCCTCGTAGGCAGCGTCACTGCCGACTCGGCCATTCGGGTCGTCGTTATATATTATATATATATTCACTTTAAAAATTAATACATTAATTAAAATAAAACAAGTTTTTTTGTCGCTTTAATAGATAATGGTGCGGATCCCTTCGTACGCGAGTCCGACTAGCACTTGGCCGGTTTTAAACTATTAATTATTATTTTCGCCTGAACTGTACTCTAGGCAGATGATTGCAACGATTGTGTTCTGACAAACCACGGAAGCGACTCGAGCGAGCCGTGACTGAATTAGCCACTTATGACTATGAGTCCAACACTTTCGTTGCGCTTGCGGCTGATGCCCGAATCAGAGATCCGCTCAAATTAAGTATTGCTTAAATGCTGCAGCTGTCAGTTCTCGAGCGATCAAAGACATTAAGGAATTAAGGTGATGAGAAATAAAATATTTAAAAGGAATACGAATGTAAACGAAAGTGACAGCGCTAATTACTTCCACATAAGAAAGAAAAGAGAGAGCAAACAAAGCGCTCGACTCAACGTAGCGCCAAGCCACATAAAAATTGTTCAAAAATAATCTACGCTATTTCCTTAAAAATATTCTCAAGGAGAGTTTACTAATATATAATATCCACATTTTGAATGCAATTCCACAATAAATTTAGTTAGGATTTCAGAATAAGGGGAAAAAACAATTTAGAGGTATTTTTGCAATGGAATTCAATCGAGAAAATTTCATCCAATCGCGTTTTCCTTCTTTGAGAATCTTAATCAAATACTCAATAAACGTTGACCCAAAAATCAAATCTATAGATGACTTTTATATATAGTCATATAAAAGTCATCTATCTCTATATCATCTATAAGATTTGATTTACAAACAAGCAAAGAGTTCGTTCATCTGAGATAGTGATTGTTGACTTAACTTGAGTGTCCGTCAAATATTGAGTTGTCGGCCGTGTCTAACTAAATCATTCGACATGGCCCGTTATTAATTAATTATCGATGGGACTTTTGCAATTCAATCGTTTCTTTGATTCTTATTATTATTTATTATTTCATTCTTTCATTCACTGGTGTTTGTTGTTGACATCGCTGATGGGGTGAAAATTAACGGCTATTATTTAAAAATTTAATAATGATTTTCACAGAAAAAAAGGATCAGCAAAAACAATTTTTATGTTTTAAGTATTTTTGTTGTTCTTACATGTTCAACCTAATACGAAGCATAAAGGGGGCTTCACTTCGCTCACCCCCCTTACCCCTCTACCTGCTACTGCAGTACTTTGCGTGGATATTTGCTGTGAAAATCAGTATTATTGATGTGCAGTTAAATATTTCCCAAAATTAACTACAAGTGACTTTAAATTAGTTGACCATATTTTGAGGAATGATAGGAGGACCCATAATTATGAACAACTTTCCCAAAGAAAGATATGGTCACAAATAAAAAAAAATTTCGCCCCTCAGTGCATTGACCCGATCAGCTGATTACAAGTTACTACGGGCGACACAACATTTTTTTTTCGCTTACGACCATATGCTTCTGGGGAAAGTTGACCATAATGGTGGGTACTATCATTCCCCAAAATATGGTCAGCTTATTAAATGTCACCTGTTTAAGTTATTGAATAAAAAATAAAGATTCATAATATCTGTATTGCACACAAATGATATAAAAAAGAGTTACATCAAAATAGTGTACAAAGGCGAGCTTATCTCTTATAAGAGATCTCTTCCAGCAAACCAGGTTAAACCTATGTGTACAAAGATGCTCTGTAACATTGGTTTTATAGTTTTGACGACTTCCGTGGCGTGGTTGTGGCTCTGCCTACCATCATGCGAGAGGTCCCGGGTTGAATCCCCGGTAAAGAAAAAAAATCCCAGGCCTTGGATGTTTGTATGGGTGTGACGTCGCTGTTTCTGGTTCCCACGACACAAGGTATCCTAGTGTGGGGCCAGAAGCAATGTATGTGCCTGTATGTAAATGTTTATGAAATAAAAACTGTTATTGCAATGGTCACTTCGCCGAACCAAACTTAATATTAGCTTTGCGTGGCGACTCCGCCCATAATCGCTGACCTTCGTGTGAAAATTAAATTGATGCTAATATTTTGCGTGTGAGGTCGCAATGATAGTTACCACGCCTTAACTGCTGTTTTAAAAAAAGTTTTTGTTGACTTCTCTCCAATGGGGTGGCAATGCATGCCAGCATGGATATGTTACAGCTAGACAGATCTAATGTCTATTATAGACGAGTTAGGTCATTAAAATTAAACAGTTATCTGTTACGGAGTTTGACAAGCTAGTCCAATAAATCTAGAAACGTGTCTCAAGCTGAACGTTTTCCAACAAAAACGTTTGACAATTTCAGAATCGTATATTTCCAGCAGTTGTATTGAAAACACAGCATTTGAGTATGATGCTATGCATGCTAGTATTTCATAGAACTCGTGAACAAAATTCTGTTTTGACGTTCCTAAAAAGTATCTATAGTGAATAGCAGTCAAATGCCGTATTTGGATCAAGGTATAAAATAAAACGAATTAGCCACTTGTAAGACCGTGAATGAGTTTGCTATTAAAAACAATAAAATCCAACTAAACTCCTAAATATTCCACAATCAGTCTTATTCCCGACAGGTTAAGGTCACGAATCCTTCGATAATGATTGACAGATGTGTTGTATACTCTTTGCGTCGGACTCACGCTTGGCTTAGCAAGCCGCAAGCAAGCAGGTGCATCCCGGCGTGGCCTATACTCGACTATTGAAACATAATACAGTGACTTCGTCAAGTGTGTATCGAACAAGGCTGAAGAGGATCACATTTCATAGACAAAAAAAAAACTTAAGTAATCAAAATATCGAAGACACATTTCCACTTACAATGTATTTATATAAATCCTAAGACTTGGGATATGGTCACGACGGATAATGTAAAGCGGATAAAACGAATTAGGAACGTTAAAAGGATACCTCGTCCGTGCGAAGGCCCCCGTTACTCCAGGCGGAAAGACCCGCAGTGTGAGAGGGACGGAATCGGGGAAAAATGACATAACGTAGCGCCAGACGATATAAAAATTGTTTAAAAATAAACTACGAATGCAATTCTGCAATGAAATAAGTTAGGATTTCAGAATTACTCGAAAAAATTAAGCAATTTAGAGGTGTTTTCGCAGCTAAATTCTATGGAAAAAAATTCACTCAATCGCGTTTTCCTTCAGCGAGAATCTTAATCAAATACTCAATAAACGTTGACCCAAAAATCAAATTTGTAGATGACTTTATAGTGGAGTAAATGTATTCGAAAAATACCCCATATTTTTTTCGTACCACATTAAGGAAGCAGCGATAAATCATGCATAAAAGGGAGATAAAACTATGATATCTCCTAATTACGAAAGAATAACACAACATGCCTATAAAAGTATACAAAACTGGCCTTATCTTGAGATAAAAGTCTTTTATTTCAGTCTTAGAAAGTTTGATAAGAAGACTATGTGAAATTAAGTGATAGAAAACAAACGTTATTAGCATGGCCTTATCTTTGATTAGAATATTAACTCAAGTCATTGAGTGTGATTCCGAAGGTGTCAATATACTAACTAATTAAAGAACTAGTTTAAGATTTTAAGCTTGAAATCCGACTTTTTGTTTGGTATCCATCTATTGGCTCCATTGTTAACCTCGTTTATTATCGGTGTATTTAGTTATGTTATTGTACGCCACGCCTTTGAAATCGGTCTCATTGCTTATCTTTTATCGTATGATTAATCTTTGATTGCTTTTTACGGTTCCGCACCCAAAGGGTAAAAACGGGTACCTATTGCTAAGACTCAGCTGTCTGTCCGTCTGTCACCAGGCTCATGAACCGTCAGTTGAAATTTTCACAGATGATGTATTTCTGTTGCCGCTATAACAACAAATACTAAAGAACAAAATAAAATAAATATTTAAAGGCGCTCTCGTACAACAATTCTTTCAATACCACATACAAACTTATGAATGCACCTAGTTACTGTAGCCGCTACAATAACTTTGTAAACAACAACGTTGTTTACAAACTATTCACTCCACACCATCCCTACCAGCGTACGGTGGTACGGAACCCTTCGTGTGCGAGCCCGACTCGCACTTGGCCGTTTTTAGGGTTCCGTACCCGAAGGGTTCCAAACGGGACCCTATTACTAAGACTTCGCTGTCCGTCCGTCTGTCACCAGGCTGTATCTCAAGAACCTAGCTAGCTAGAGAGTTGAAATTTTCACAGATTATGTATTTCTGTTGCCGCTATAACAACTAATACTAAAAAACAGGATAAAAGAAATATTTAAGGGGGCTCCCATACAACAATTCTTTCAATACCACATACAAACTTATGGATGCACCTGGTTACGTACATGGAGTGTGAAAGTAACCGCACCAATAACTTTGTAAACAATATTTTGCTGTGTAAAATCCAAACTATTCACTCCACACCATCGCTTCCATTGAACGGTGGTACGGAACCCTTCGTGCGCGATTTAGACTCGCACTTGACCGTTTTTTTTATCTTACCGAGACGACGGTGATGATTGAGGAAATACTCCATCATGCTTCTAGTTTATCATATCTGCTTTTTTTTTTTTTATATTTACGTTACGCAATATATAATTACCATAAGTCGAGATAATATTTATAGAGAAAGTAAATTCGACAATACAAATAAAGTAGTCATAAAAGTCAACAACACAACATAGCATCGTCACGCCTTTTCTATGCGGGGGGTTCAATTGTGCCCACTTTTCTATGCGGGGGGTTCAATTGTGCCCACTTTTCTATGCGGGGGGTTCAATTGTGCCCACTTTTCTATGCGGGGGGTTCAATTGTGCCCACTTTTAGCCAGTTATTCGAAACTCATCCTAAAAGTCGCCTGAGGAAAACAGGGACACATTTTTCCGTTGGGCGATGAGCTAGCAAGCTGATTATTCGGCCTCTCCCACAGTGGTCCAATGTATAGAATATAAAAAATAACTAAGTATATGTTAATATCTACAGTTATAAAGAAGACATTTTTTTTATGTAGCCTGTTTTGTGACCCACTGCTGGGTAAAGGCCTCCCCTTTCTTGGACCACTTATCCCAGTCCTGTGCTGCCCCCCCCCCCCCCCAGTCAGGTAGGAACTAGTCCAGGTCATCCCGCTAAGGAACATTTATATTTTGTTCGTTTCTTCATTTGTTTATTTACATTATCTTAAAGTCCAAGTTCATCTCTTCATAGTCTTCTCAGACAATCTTACGGTGACATATATTTTTTGTTTTTGTTGATTTTTACGATCAATCAAAAGAAGAATCAACAAAATTGACGGAATAATCGCGTAAAAAAAACGGCCAAGTGCGACTCGGACTCGCGCACGAAGGGTTCCGTACCACCGTACAGATTTTAGGGATGGTGTGGAGTGAATAGTTTGGATTTTAAATAGCACAATGTTGTTTACAAATTTTTTGGCGCGGGTACTTTCAAACTCAATGTACGTAACCAGGTGCATTCATTAGTTTGTATATGGTATTGAAAGAATTGGTGTATGAGAGCCCCCTTAAATATTTATTTTATTCTGTTTATTTTTTGTTGTTTTAGCGGCAACAGAAATACATCATCGGTGAAAATTTCAATTGTCTAACTATCACTGTTCATAAGATACAGCCTGGTGACAGACGGACGGACGGACAGCGGAGTCTTAGTGATAGGGTCCCGTTTTTACCCTTTGGGTACGGAACCCTTAAAGACAGTGGAATTGAGAACCTCCTTTTTAAAGTCAGTTGAAAATATACTTTTCAACAGTTACCTAAAAAATAATTAACTTAGGTATGGGATTTAATGGAATAATCGTAATTAATCCATTAGCCAACTGATACTACAATTTTTCTACCCTATAGCAGCAAACAGCAGTCATTTTGATCTAGCCATTAAGATCGAAACATTTTTTGGTTGCGTGTTTGGTATTTTTTCCGAATATTTTGCACTTCATTGGTAGGTACAGAATTGACGATAGTCAGGGAGTGTGGGTCTCTTTCTACCTCCTGAGATAATATGGCTGCTGGGGCATAGTCGGGGCTTATATATATATAAGCCACATTCTTAACTCCTTCGGTAAAGTTGCATCTGTGACGTCATATCCGCTAATTGTCTTAGGCTCTTGTACTTTTACCAGGTCCCGAAAAAGAAGGAATGTTATAGTTTGAAGCGCCTGTCTATGTATTTGTGTGTCCGTGGCGTGCGTGGCACTCTCGCTCTTAAACGAGTGTACGGGTTTTAATGCGGTTTTTAGGGTTCCGTAGAGAAACAAGTTTCGTCAAGTCGGTCTTTCCGTCTGTCCGTGTGTCACCGGGCTGTATCTAATGAACCGTGATGGCTAGACAGTTGAAATTTTCACAGATGATGTATTTCTGTTGCCGCTACAACAACAAAAATTAAACAGAATAAAATAAATATTTAAGGGGGCTCTCATACACCAATTCTTTCAATAGCATATACAAACTAATGAATGCACCTGGTTACGTACATTGAGTTTGAAAGTACCCGCGCCAAAAAATTTGTAAACAACATTGTGCTATTTAAAATCCAAATTATTCACTCCACACCATCCCTAAAATCTGTACGGTGGTACGGAACCCTTCGTGAATACAGAATAAAATAAATAACTAAGGGGGCTCCCATACAACAAACGTGTTTTTTTTTGCTCATTATTTACAGAACAAGCTAAAGCACTGCAGAGCAATGATCAATGCCACAATGCCGGTCAAACATGCGGTTCCTGAACACATCAAAGAAAGCTTATGATATGTGTGTAGAAAAACTAGTGTATGTAACTGATACACTAGTTTATCTACACACATCATATATATCGTAAATAATGAGCAAAAAAAAACACGTTTGTTGTGTGGGAGCCCCCTTAAATATTTATTTTATTCTGTACATATTTAGGCATTAAAACTCTCGAGTGATATTATTATGAAACTCGCCTTCGGCTTGTTTCATAAACCCACTCTCGAGTATTAATGCCCTCCATTATGTAGCAGTCACATAAACTACTATTGTAATCTACCAAATTATTTCTACCAAAAAGCGGCCTTCACTTCACCTTCACTCATTTTGGTCTTGCTATTAAGTTCGAAACATTTTTTGGTTGCGTGTTTAGTATTATTTTTTTGCATATTTTGCACATCATTGGTAGGTACAGAATTAACGAGCGTCAAGGAGTGTGGGTCGTTTTCGACCTCCTTGGATAATATGGCTGTTGGGGCAAAAGTAGGGTATAAGCCACATTCCTCTATCAGTAGAGTTGCACCTGTGACGTCATATCCGCTGATTGTCTTGAGGCTCTTGTCCCTTTACCAGGCCGCGTGAAAGAAGGGAGTTATATATAGAAGCGTCTGTCTGTGTGTCTGTCTGTACGTGGCACTCACGCTCTGAAACGCGTGGACGGATTTTGATGCAGTTTTTTTTATTGGTATTATACTTTACTGCAATGGTTCCTAAGTACTTTTTATTATAATATTTTCTAACAAGGAAACTAGTGAATCAAATATTCGACTTTTAAGACTTCATTGATGTGTCGGGGTGTTTTAAATTATTAGTTTACCATCTGATGCCCGCAACTTCATCTGCGTGTGCCTAGGAATTGTCATTTACCGAGATAACGTTACCCTCCTCCTGGTGCATTCGGATAAAAAGTATCCTATATGTTAATCTAGGGCTTATGTTTAAACGATCACTAAATACTACCAATAATTTCGAAACGACCGCCAGAATTAGTAAACGATCACCAAATTGTGTTTGGATAAATGATCACCAAACTTCTTTTTATGTTTTTAAGTATTTTTGTTGTGCTTACATGTTCAATCTAACACGAATTTAAAGGGGGCTTCGCTTCGCTCACCCCCTTTACCCTTCACCTAAGCTACCGCAATATTTTGCCTGATATTTTTTGCAACTTTTGGTAATCATTTACCCATTTTGGGTAGGAACAAATAATTTTGGTGGTCATTTAAATTGTTCTCAATTTAAAATAAAATATAAAGCTACAAATGCATTTTGAACGTTAACCGAGAATACATAAGAAACTGACTATCTCATGATGATGGTTGGTCTCTGCAAAATAAAATAATCGCGATGTGTGTTAAATAACATTTTATAAAAAGCGGCTAACCCTAAATTCGATTTATGCAAAATAAAACAGTACCAAAACTAAATAGAATAACATTATTTTCATACAATATGACGGTCAGTCGTCTTTTACAAATGAAAACTTGGTAACAATGAGATGTTGTTTTTAAATTAAATATTTTAAAGGCGATAGTAGCTGGGACCTGCAGCTTAACGTGTCATCCGAAACTGATAAATTAATTATCTCAATGACACATGGTCAGGATTCGAACCTGCATTTCCTGTATGAGAAGCAAGAGCGACCGCGGAGCTCCGCTTGGAAGCAGTAAACGTCAAACCCCTCCATCAACCCGCACTGAGCCAGCGTGCTGGAGTATGGCTTAATCTTACTCTTATCCGTGTAAAGGCATGTCCCAGGTGGCAAAGCAGTCGAATAAGAAATTATGTACTTAGCTTATAGTTTATATATATGTCACCGTAAGATAGTCAAAACCGTTCGTCAGATAGTAAACCAGACCGAGAGAATTAGAATTTACGTTTCTTTTGTTCTTACATGTCAACCTAACACGAAGACTATTTTAGGGGCTTGGCTACGCTCGCCCCCTCAAGTGTTCACCTAAGCTACCGCAGTGTTTGCCCTGGTATTTCGTTTGCAATGCAAGTTTAAACCAGTTTACTATTTAATCATATATCAATTTATAGGGTTTTAACCGTTAGTTTATCAGCTGACGCGTCATATAGTAAGCAGTACGCTACTACAATTTACTATCTGTCGATAGTTGACCAACTAACGAGAAAAAAAACGTTAGTTTATCAACTAAAGGTTTTGACAATCTTACGGTGACATATATAACAACACACTGTATATATGTCGCAGTTGGTTGGTTAAATCAGACTCTTAACTAACTATCTAGACCTAACATTAAAGACCGACGTTTAACCAAGTCAATAGCATTTTGATTTAAATAAAGCATCGTCGAAAACGTTTAACGATCTGTCTTACCAAAAGCCAGCGTGTTGGAAAACAAGATGGCGTCACGGCAACAGCTGATTTGCACAGCTTCTATCAGGGCAAAACATTGCGGTAGCTTAGGTGAATGGTAAAGGGGATGAGCGAAGCAAAGGCCCCCTTTATCCTTCGTGTTAGGTTAGGTTAGGTTGAACATGTAAGAACAAAAAAAAATCTTAGAACATGAACTTAAGTACACATAAAAAATATTTATATTGTATATGTCTTGTTGCCTAGGAACGTTTAGACAACTCGTTAAACGTTTCGTTCATTCACGTTGTCTCACGGAATTTTAGCTACTTGGTTAAACGTCGGCATTTAATTAACGGTCTAGAGAGTTAGTTAAGTGTCTGATTTAACCAACTAAATGCGACTTATATAAATTTCCACAAATACAATTAACACTAACAAGTAAAAAATGATCATTCTGCAGCTGTGTTAACACCCCTTCACCTTGCAAGTCTGCTATGGACAATAGCCGGCATATTCCAAAACGGGATATCGATACCATTGCGAGAATAATGGCGATTATTGAGAATCGAGAAGTTAGCCAAGTGTTGCTAATTGCGCTAAGAAACGCAAGGTTTAGCGCACAGGCAGGTCTAAGTTGTTGCGAAATAGCACTAATATGGCCGGACGTAATTAGAGTTGCTCAAATGAAGTGCTGCTTAACTGTCACACTGGTGGCACTGTCAATGTCATTGACAGTGAGAGGCGGTGACAGCATGACGAGTGTCCGTCAGGGAGGCCGTTGCTCACGTCCGAAGGAAATACCTTGTTCCTACAGCCCTCCACGTCCTCCCGGGTAGCGCTAGGGAGCAACAAATCATTCGCAAGACTTAAATTTCTCGATCTTTCATATACACTCGACACTGGTTGTTTATCTATCTAAGGATGATATTTATCTATATGTTTTTTTTTTCAAGATTCATTTTTTATTGAATATAAATAAAGAAATTATCTTATTCAACGTCAAAATTATACTTACTTATAACTACAAGTCATTTTTTTGTATAAAAAAAGAGACTACACCGTTTCGGAAGGTGGGCCTCGGGGTTTAAAAGAAACGGCAAGAAACTCCCCCATAACTTCTTTTTAAAAAAGTGACTTCACAACAGTTAGGTACTGGTTTCGGTCTAAGGAAATTCGCCGGCGAGTGATAGACTTGATCCATCGCCCCTCGTCGAATTTCTGTGCGCTGAGATGGTATGGATCATGCAGTTTTGTCATCCAAGTATTCCTTAAAACTATAATAGGACTTTCTTATGAGCTCATTTTTAACATAGTTTTTGATCCTCTTTTCAGGAAGGATCAATGATTCTTGTGGTATTTTTATTGTAGAAGCGAATACAGTGCCCCCTGAATGATGTGCCTACTTTACTCAGTTAAATGTGTATCGTTGTCTAGTACCCAAGACACAGGGGATCCTAGTTTGGGGCTAGATCAATGTGTGTAAATAGTGTCCAAGGTATTATTATTACTACTTGCAAAATTAACCTCGAAAGAGGATAACACGCCTAAGGCGATACCAAAATAAATGGGGTTTTTTCGTCACTCCACTATAAAGTCATCTTCAAATTTGTTTTTGGGGTTAACGTTTATTGGTATTTGATTAAGATTGCATGAAATTTTCTAGATATAATTTAGTTACGAAAAGACCTCTAGTTTTATTTTTCCTGTTATTCTGAAATCCTAACTCGCTGTCATTGCGGAATTGCATTCAAAATATGGATATTTGGTAAACAGTCCTTGAAATTATTTTTTAACAATTAGCTTAGTTTATTTTTAAACAATTTTAATGTGGTTTGGCGCTACGTTATCTTAGTTTGAGTGGAGCGCATTGTTTGCGCTCTCTTTTTGTTCATATGTGAAACTAATTAACGCTGTCACTTTCGCATACATTCGTATTCCTTTTGTATATATTTTTTGGTATCACTTTAAGAGCCCCAATAATCCTCAAATTACTATGACACAACTCCGCTGGTTGTACTATGAGTCAGCTTTACGTAAAAATATCTGAACTTGACATTGTGTTTTTTAAGCTTTTTTGCGTTACTTTTAAGGCTTGGCTTAACACAAATAAGGCTCGAGTATTGTGATGGATGATGTCATACAGCATCATCATTCCACTTGATGATTCATCGTTTAGTGTATAACTGAGTCATCGGTAGGTTAGCCTCTTTGTAAAAGTGCAGAGACCGGTAAAAAGTAGCGTTATTACTTACTGTAACTTTAGATCAAAATAAACAACAAAGATTCGGACATTCAAAATGTTTCATGACTACATTTTATCTATTTCTCGTCTTACCGTTAGTTATAGATGTTTTTTTAAGTCGTTTTCTATTTTAAAAGGATTTTTCCAATGGCGTCGCCACATTTCATGGAATAATTGCCGTAATTTGTACTAGATTACTACGATTTCAATTGGAAGTTCAATTTAGTTTTGGAAGCAAAAACAATTTCGTAACATAAATGTATCTGTATTTGCTTCTATAACCTGCGTGTGTGTTTTTTAAATGGACTAAGTAAGTACTCAATTTGAAATCAATAAAAACCGTATCTCCAAAATATACCTCTTCAGGTCGTAAACTGTCTCATAAAATGACAGTAAGCTCTGGTATTCTTCCATACAGCCTTGATTTACCATAACATGAGACCTATCCATCATTAAACTCCCACGTTTGCATATTAAACTAGTATTTTTGCATGAATAAATACGCCATATGATATGTCATATTTTACTGATAGATGTATTGATCTGGCTTTTCGCATCATGGTTGGAATGTACCATTTTGACTTGTTTGGCTGTTTTTGTTGTTATTACAATAGCTAAACTCGTGAAAGTATAGACCCTACTTATCTCTGAGGTAATCGTTTGGGCCTGGTTTAGGTAGGTAGGCAAAGACGTTAGACTGAAATGCCGAGCCGTATTGTCTGCGGAGTAGGTATTGCAAGTGTATTCGTTTGTGTCACCAAAATGGTAGCCATTGTGCCACCAACAATAAATAATGTAGCGCATAAAAATGTCCCCGCCGAGGGGCAGAGGCCTTTACGCGGATACGAGTAAGATTTAACTTCACCGCGCTGGCTCAGTGCGGGTTGGTGGAGGGCACAAATTAATGGGAAATATTAAACTGCACATCAAAAATACTGGTTTGCACAGCAAATATCAGGGCAAACGGGACCCTATTACTTAGCCTCCGCTGTCCGTCCGTCTGTCACCAGGCTGTATCTCATGAACCGCGGTAGTTAGACAGATGAATTTTTCACAGATGATGTATTTCGGTTGCCGCTATAACAATAAATACTAAAAATCTGAATAAAATAAAAATTAAAGGGGGCTCCCATACAATAATTCTTTCAATACCACATACACACTTATGAATGCACCTGGTTACGTCAATGGAGTGTGAAAGTAGCCGCACCAATAACTTTGCTATGTCAAATCCAAACTATTCACTCCACGCCATCCCATACCATTGTAAGGTGGTACGGATCCCTTCGTGCGCGAGAGAGACTCGTACTTGACCGGTTTTTTATGGAACTAACACGCCATTAGCATTTCGCAGGGTTTTAAAATTTAAATATTTGGTTCTATTTTACTAATATGTGCCAATACAAAATTATCATAGCTATGCAACAAGTAGGAGTCACATACACACACATTCACAAACTGGGTGTGTCACGTGACACAAGGTTAGTGGGGAAAGTGACACGAATTAAGGCTGGCCTATTGTTTAGTGGGTCATGTCAGTCGGATTCGATAGCTGAATATGATCACGACTCTATTCTCTATAAGGGGGTAACAGGTGAATTTGGCTGTGTGTGAAATACTTAAGTTTTGAGGTGACATAGTCGTATCGCAACTTTCTTAAAATAACAGTAAAACGAAAACATCAATTAGGAACGCAATTTAGGATAGATATTTGGTTTTTTAATGGCTAGTATTTAATCGCACATCAAAAATACTGATTTTCACAACAGAAAAGGATCAGCAAAAACACTTTAGTTTGAAGTATTTTTCTTGTTCTTACATCATCATTTCAGCCTGTTAATGTCCACTGCTGAACATAGGCCTCTCCAATCTCACTCCAGCGTGACCGGTCCGTAGCCACCTGCATCCAACGAGATCCAGCGATCCTCACCAGGTCGTCGGTCCATCTCGTAGGTGGCCGACCCACACTGCGCTTGCCAGTACGTGGTCTCCATTCAAGGACCTTTTTGCCCCATCGGCCATCCGATCTTCGCGCTATGTGGCCTGCCCATTGCCACTTCAGCTGGCTTATCCTAGGGGCTATGTCAGCAACTTTGGTTCTTCTACGGATCTCCTCATTTCTGACTCGATCTCGTAGAGAAATACCAAGCATAGCCCTTTCCATAGCTCGCTGCGCGACATTGAGCCTCTGAAAAAGTCCTTTTTCTTCCATGTTCTTACATGTTCAACCTAATACGAAGGCTAAAGGGGGCTTCGCATCGCTCACACGCTTTAACCTTCACCTAAGCTCCCGCAGTAATTTACCCTGATATTTGCTGTGAAAATCAGTATATTTGCTATGCAAATCAGAATTATTGATGTGCAGTTAAATATTTCCCGTTATAATGACATATTTTTCATTAACACTATTTAGTCGATTGTATTATTTGCGTGGTTTTTGTTGAAATAAATATTTAATTATATATTATATTAATTATATATTATAATTATTTAATTTAATTTCAAAGTACAATAATCATGAGTTGAATGAGTATTTCTGTCTGTTAGTGCCATTGTTTTACACTTAGCTTAGCCAATAGAGAATCAACTATAACAGACTTGGTAGGGTTGGCAAAAATATTGCTCCCTAACTGGGCCGCGTCTTCGATCGTACATTTCTTCGTTGCATTATCGAAAAATATATTTTGGAGATGGCCTTGGTTGAAAGATTTTATTTATCGGAAGGATAAATAATTTGGAAGATTTTAAAGCATAATGCATCAAATTTTCTCAAGTTGGTGGCGCACATTGAATCGACGGAAACATTAAGGCTCTACACACTAGGGGACAATTTTTCCCCAACATTTATTTTATATATTTTTATTTATTTATATTCAGGACACAAACAGTTTCTTACAAATATACACAGATAAACATAAGCACAAATAAACCTTAAGATCCATAAAAATATTTCATGAATTTATGGATAAGGGAGCTCGTAACATGTCGTTGCAACGTGGAGCTGCATCGTCTCAAATCATGCCCCGCGACATTATTTTTTTACGTAGCCGAGATGATAGTGTCCCACAGCTGGGCAAAGGCCTCCACCCTTTGAGTCCACACGCCCCGGCTGTGTGCCACCTCCGGCGCCTGTGCGACATTTTATCATGGTAAAATAACGCGGGGCATGAGTGACATTTCGCGTGGCATATTTCGGGGCAATATACAACGTCACAGTGTCACGTTGCAGCGACATGTTGGGAATCATTTGTCCCCTAGTGTGTACTGAGCCTTAATTTTCTCTTCTGTCGATTCAATATGCGCCTTAATGTAGAGAAGTGGCAAAAATGACGATTGCTATAAGTATAAGTAAATTTGAGCCTTTATTTATACTAACAAAAAATGTCATACTAGTAGCATATGGTCCTAAAGTGACAGCTTCAAAGCTGCCTCTCAAGAGAGCCAACCATTTTAGAGGCATTATGACATTAGACAAGATAGTATGCGAATTGGAGTATTATTGTAACTGGCTTGGGATATCTTATGGGAAAGTCATGACTATGGATGCAATAAACACATTTGCCTTTGTTTATATGGGTGTGATGTCGCTTCCTACGACACAGGGTATCCTAGTGTGGGGCCAGAAGCAGTTAGTTGCCTGTACATAAATATTTATGTTCGCTCGTAAAATTTTTCGTTACCATTATGCATTATGATTTCTGTGCAATAAAGAATACGAATACGCAACAATCTTTAAAGCCAATTGCTGAGGGCTTATGTTTAAACGATTACCAAAAACGCACATATTTTACTACCAATAAATTCTAAATGACTGCCAGAATGGATAAATGTCCACCAAATTGTCTTTGGATAAATGATCACCAAACTTCTTTTTATGTATGTTACTTAAGTACACACTTAAGTTTATGTTTTAAGTATTTTTTGTTGTTTTTACATGTTCAACTCGCACTAAAGAAACTTGCACTGAAACTTATTTTTGTTGTCGTCAACTCACAATTTCACATAGTGACAATTTAAGGTATTTATGTACAGTCAATACAAAACTCTTTTGATTTTCTTTTAATGTTTATTTATAATACATTTTCTTCTCTAAAATGAAACGGCTAGTATTTAATCGCACATCAAAAATACTGATTTGCACAGGAAAATTGGATCAGCAAAAACCCTTCTATGTTTCAAATATTTTATGAGTACTCAAGGTTATGTTTTAAGTATTTTTTGTTGTTCTGCATGTTCAACTTAACACGAAGGATAAAGGGGGCTTCGCTTCGCTCACCCCCTTTACCCTTCACCTAAGCTACCGTAGTATTTTGCCCTGATATTTTTTGCAACTTTTGGTGTTCATTTATCCATTTTGGGTAGGAAAAAAATATTTTGGTGATCATTATATTTGTTGCCATTGCTGAGTGCAGTTTTAATCTCTGCTGACGGTATCACAAAGCACGCGGAGCGAACGAATCAACTCGCTCTATTGTTTTGCAAATAAGTCTGTCGCAGCGTCGCAAGCGAAAGCCACACCTCGCGTTATACTCGCTTTTGTAAATGCCTCCTAAATGTCAAGTTGTTTAAATAGCTGGTGTTAGGTTTGGCTGGTGCTCTAATAATCATACTTCCATTTACGATATCCTCCCTGCCAAATTCCTTCGGCCTGTCAATCTAAACTTCGTTCTTATCTCACCCATCCTCTGTCAATTTACTTAAGGTTATACGAAAAAAAAATGGGGTTTTTTCGAATCCATTTACTCCACCATGAAGTCATCTACAGATTTGATTTTTGGGTTAACGTTTATTGAGTATTTGATTAAGATTCTCACTAAAGGAAAACGCGATTGAATGTAATTTACTCGATAGAATTTAATTACGAAAATACCTCTAAATTGTGTTATTTTTTCTTGTAATTCTGAAATACTAACTAATTTCATTGCGGAACTGCGTTCAAAATGCAGATATTATGAATTCGTAAACTCGCTTTATAAAACTTTTTAACAAAATAGCGTAGTTTATTTTTAAACAAATTATCTGTGGTTTAGCGCTACGATATGACATTTTTTTCCGATTTTTTCCCGATTCCGTCCCTCTCACACGCGGGTCTTTCCGCCTGGAGTAACGGGGACCTTTGCACGGACGAGGTATCGCCTTAACAAATTTATATCTACTAACAACATTAGATTATAGCTTAAATTTTACGTTTTGTTAACAGCAGCACGTGATTTCCTATTGTGCAGATCTCATCGTGTGACATTGGCAAAATTGTTGTGGCGACACTCGATAGAACCCATAACCCAAAAACTTAACTTAACTTAGGTTAAGCTGTCATTTAAATGTTGATAAACTACCAATCCTCTAAGGCCGACTTGCAGCAGACTTTTGGCAGGCCGTTAAATGGAGTTTAACCTCAACTTAAGTACGACACGGTCAAGTTACGTAGTCTAGCTTGGCAAGGTTGATCCCTGTGAGACAGGTTCACACTCAACATGGTCGCGTTGTATTTACTTACCACCCCCTCACACCCGCGACCCCTTGAAGTGGGTTGAACAAGTGAAATTATTATAAATATAAATATTCTGACTGCATTTTCTTTCAATACCACATACAACCCTATGAATGCTCCTGGTTACAAACATGGACTAGCCAATAACTTTGTAGACTACATTTTGCTATGTTAAGTCCAACCTATTGACTTTTCAATAAAATTAAATAGCCTTTGTAATTTTTACGAGCTCCACAAACCAACCTCATTTGTTAAAATCTATCAGGACGTTTGGGCTGTAGAAGTTTTTTTAGAAGTTTCAACGCCATATCTCCGCCATTTTGTGAAATTCCCAAAAACTGAATCGACAAAAAATATAAAATTTAATTAGGTTTCAGGAGTTAATCCAATAAAATTAAGTTAGAAGGCTTCGGTTTATTCGGAATTCTTGAGACTTCCATACTTTCCTTAATGGATTTTTGGCATTCTTATACTACTTCCAGTATTAGTGTAGAAAAGAAATAGCTTCTCCGTGCAAGTCTACAATCTAGATTGTTAATCCCTGCGCCAAAGCTGTATTCTTTATTGATTATGCATTAAGGTTCAGTTTCCCTAGGGAATGTCTGATCCAAGTAGGTCACTCGCTCACTCGCTAATTTTGTAGTAGAGTGGGCGATACGCGATGAACTGTTCTTGATATCGGTACCTAGTGCCCAAATGTACAGACTGTTGCCTAAATTAAGTGCCCCTTAACCCTCTAAGGGGAATAATAAGCATGCAGAATTTTTCATTGGTTTCTATTACCGAGCCATAAGGTTGAATATAGAGGATAGAGCCTTCTAAATGGTTAAATTTCATACTAGCTCTGTCGGTTCCCGAGCGAGAGACGAGATCACTTTCAGTGTTCGTCTCCTTCTCCCACAGTGGTCCAATGTAGAGAAGACGCAAAAAAATGACATTTGCTAAGCATACGTAAATGGGAAATGGTAAACTGCACATCAAAAATATGATTTACACAGCAAATATCAGGGCAATATGCTGCGGTAGCTTAGGTGAAGGGTAAAGGGGGTGAGCGAAGCGAAGCCCCCTTGACCCTTCGTGTTAGGTTGAACATACAAGAATACAAAACAAAAAAATACTTACTTAAAAAATAAACTTTAGTACACATAAAATATTTTAAACATAAAAAGAGTTTTTGCTGATCCTTTTTTTGCTGTGCAAATCAGTATTTATGATGTGCGATTAAATACTATCCTATGTAATTATCTATAGTAATAAATAAATTTGACTGACTTTTTCGTCAAACTGAGTTGCAGGTTGTAGGTCCGGACCAGATGACTTAGATTTGTCGGCTGTGCCGAGACGGTCTAAAACTCTGAAGATATTTTGGCCTTGCAACAGCTATAAATTCGGAGATAATATAAACCCCAATAAGTAGATGCTGTAATATCCATATACAAACGTAGCCTGTTAATGTCACCACCGAGAGACATGGGCCTTTACGGAGATAAGAGAAAGATTGAGCCATCACAACGCTGGCTCAGTGCGGATGATAGAGAGGTGTCGGGTAGTGGCCAAAGCGACTGTCAGAAGTTATCAAGCAGCCCTATTTGGGCCACTGACACAGTTTTACGACTAGCGATAGTAGCCGGGACCTACGGCTTAACGTGACATCTGAAACGCGACAAATGCCACATGTCCACGGAGTCCCATCCAGAACCCGTCACAGCCAGATGTGGATACCCGCACGACCGTTTCCGATACTAATTTAATGTTTTATTTTGTTCCAGGACCTCATCCCGTCCAACCAAGACACAGAAGCGTATCTACAAAAAACCCAAAACGCTATAACTAATCTACAAGCGAAACTACACTCCAACACATACAACATTCCTGCTGCGCTTACCGCTTCTCTCATCAGCGACAAGACTGCCGCATCCAGACTGCCAGTGTCACAACTCAGTAGATCCAACTCACTGAACTATCGGCTCAGAAGAAAGGAGACATCCACAGACTCCAGTCCCTTACGTAGTCCAGGAAACTACGTAATTACTGGCTCATCGAAGATACCAGAAAAAACTAAGCTGTTGTTGAGTACTGCCACTAGATCTTTAGATACGGATAAGGGGAAGTTCGATTATAATATGAACAGTCCGTGTTCTGATAGAGGATTGTCCAATAGTTCTGATGATAAGACGCTCTCTCATAATGTCGAGGCTATTTTGTCACCGCACAGAAAACACACAAGAAATCGCTCTTTCGACGGCAGAAATGCAACTGAGTGCTTCAATGATGTACATAATGCAAATTCTACGATTAGTCTCAAAACGGTTTTAAAGAACAACGCTGAGACGCAGAAATATTACTCGAAAATCGATCAAATCGGTCGCCAAGGTGATGCGAAGCGAACAGGCCATCAAAGGGTGTACAGCGATGGTATAGAACCTATGAAGATGTATTCGCCCACGAACTACTTTGGAAACTCAATCAAACGCTCCAGCTCTTTCAACATAGTCACAAAGAACAACAACTTCTTAGAACCCAGAACTGCAAATAGGAGATCCAGCGGTAATGATTTTGAGAAAGAAGTGGATTATTTGTCTGATGAATCTGATACATATGATAAAGCTCAGGAGAGATATAAAAGGCCTAATGTCAGAAGAATAAATTCGCCAGATCTAAAGTCTGTAGCTCCAGCGAATTCTCCCAGTCGCAGATGTCCGAACACTCCAGAATTGTCCAGAAAGTTCGGGCCAGGGTTGACCAGAAACTCCGTAAGAGTGACCAATAAAGAAAGAGGTCTGAACACTAGGATGTCCGAACCGCCGGTCTCTAGAGAGGAGAGGGCAAAGACTGCTGGTCATCAAAGTAGGAGAATATCGGAGCCGACGCGGCAAGCAGTGATGAACAGGCTGACGAAGTCCAGGTCGTCTACGAGGGAGTTTCAGCCCAAACTACAGGACAAAGGTAACTTAACTGAAACTTAGCTTATCACGCGTATCGTACGGGGTAGGCAGAGGCACAATTGTGCCCAAGTTTAGCCAGGTTAAAAAAACATTAATTTTAATATCCCTGGTATCCCCAAAAATCTATCACCTTGTATCTGCAAACCGCAGCTATGTCAATTAGAATGTATGAAAAATCGTGCGTTCCCTTGAGAGTAATTTGTAATGCATGTGCAGTGCATTCGTTAGCGATTGGCCATAGAAGTTTAATATCGTGTTAGGATTGGTTTCGTGTGACCGCAATAGATGGATTGCACAATGTCTTATGGTCATTATATGACTGTGTTGTGGGCACTTGTGGGGCGTGGTTGGTTGGTACTTGGTTTATCAATCACACAGTAGGATGTCTCTGTCTTTTATTTATTATTTATTTATTTGTTAGGTACACCGACAGCAGTACATATAAAACACTCTTGTGTGGCAGTATACATTGACGTATTATATATTATAAATAATAGTGTCTTTCATACGTTCCATGGGTTCGAAGCGATGGGTATGGGTACTTTCTGGCAACTGTGCTTCTACCACCGCGTATGAGAAATCGCGTGACGCTACGTTAGTTTTGTTCTGTTATGTATCTGTGGCCTAGTGATCGAGGCTCTGCCTTGCGAGCCAGAGGTTCCAGATTCGAATCCCGGGGATTGATGGCGAAAAAGAAGTATATTTAAAAAGGGAAATATGAAACTGCTCATAAAAAATCTGATTTACACAGCAAATATCAGGGAAAAATGCTGCGGCAGCTCAGGTGAAGGGTAAAGGGGGTGAGCGAAGCGAAGCCCCCTTTATCCTTCGTGTTAGGTTGAACATGCAAGAACAACAAAAATACTTAAAACATAAACTTGAGTACACATAATAGTAGTTTATGTGACTGCTACATAATGGAGGGCATTAATACTCGAGAGTGGGTTTATGAAACGGTGTACTGTGTGTAGATAAAATATTTAAAACATAAAAAGTTTTTATCTACACACGTATCATAAACCCTATTTACTGCGTACAAAAACCGCACGTTGCGATCAGCATAATGTTAAACTACTTGGTAAAAACTTATTTCTTATCTGAAAAATGACACATTATGACCATAATGTGTAATTTTTCTACACATTATGACATTCAAATTTCGAACGCCGATGCCCGTCTGCATGCCGCCCCTAGTTTGTCTGTGAAGTTGGTACTGACATTCAAATTTCGAACGCCGGCGCCCGAAGTTGGTACTACAGAACAAGCTAAACAACTGCAGAGCCACAATGCCGGTCAAACATGCGGTTCCTGTACACATCAAAGAGAGCTTATGATATGTGTGTAGATAAACTAGTGTATGTAACTGTACATAATTAGGCATTAAAACTCTCGAGTGATATTATTATGAAACTCGCCCTCGGCTCGTTTCATAAACCCACTCTCGAGTATTAGTGCCCTCCATTATGTAGCAGTCACATAAACTACTATTTTGCTGATCCTTTTTTACTGTGCTAATCAGTATTTTTTATGAGCGATTATTTAATTTACTTCCCATTTGAAAATATCTACAGTAATAATTCGACGACCGGTTTAGCCTAGCGGGTAGTGACCCTGCTGACGAAGCTGACGGTCCTGGGTTCGAATCCCGATAAGGGCAATATTTGTGTGATGAGCATGAATATTTGTTTCTTAGTCTTGGATGTTTTCTCTGTATTTACATAAGTATTTATCTCTATTAAATATATCGTCGTCTAGTACCCATAACACAAGCCTTGTTGAGCCTTACTATGCACACACATTCTATGATTTTTTATTCGTTTGGTTATTGTTTTCCCCTGTAGGATGTCGTGTATTTTCCTATGTCTAGGTTGGTTTTTGGCGTTTTCGAGCATGTCGCCTAAGATTTTTTGACGTTTTCGAGCATGTCGCCTAAGATAATAAGAGGAATAATGTAATACCTACCTGTAGAATAATACGTTTTCAAGGAAACTTGCAATTGTCCGGAAATTGACATGTTCCTGACAGATTTAAGGAAACTTATGAGGTGACTGACCCACCTCAGTATACTTGTAGGATAATTTTATTCTCTTTGGATGAGTTTATATCTGGCATTTTTCCTATTTAATAATCAATTTTTTAGGAAACTTTTGATTTGCAGTCAAAATGTCTAATGTGTACCGGATTAATAGAGCATTTATCTATGAAAGCTTCATCGACAAATGCTTTATTAGCTGAATAGTTGTCTGTTTACGGGGACATGTACATTTTACATCCTCAGTAGACGTGGGGCAGATTATTCCATTTGCAATTTTGCAATTTTTCAAAGTTCTTATTTTTTTCCCCAGGCTCAAAGAAACCCGCCCAGCACCGCTCCTCATCAGCCCTGGCCAGCAAGGAGGTTGCCAAGGAGTTCACTAACTGGAAGAAACGAGCCTCCTACGACCCCATAAAGGCCGCCCAGGAAGGGAGAAAGAGACAGCAGATGGCTAAGAGGAACGAGTGTAATAAGGACGACTTGAGTTCTCCTAGGTGCGTTGTATGTTGTTTCGTTATTGTGGTAGACGTTACAGACAATAAGAAAAAAAAAACACATTAATAAGACCTTGTGGCTGAAATTTGGATAATTGTGTCCTATTTAGGCTGATAACTTTTGCACCGGTGAACCGATTTTAATAAAATATACCTAAGAACCATCGCAGGGAAGTCTACTACCAATATAAAAAAAACGCATTGAAATCCATTCATCCTTTTGAGCGTCTGCCACGGACAGACACACAGACAGCTTCAAAATTATTACAACTCTCTTTATCGTCGGCGGTTAATAATAATGTACAAAAACGAGCTTATTTCTAACAAGAGATTTCTTCAGCAGGAGATATGAATGGCACCTATGTCCGCCTTTGCTCCCGCTAGGTGGCGCCGGCGTAATTGGGGGCAAAAAGTTTCATTCCTCTGAGGTTAGGTTCGAAAACCTCAAATGAGATTGACACGCCATCTATTTTAGGAAGAAGTAAATATAATTTGACAGCTTTGACAGATAGATAGCTAATGTCGCGTTCCGAGTCACGTCAACAAAGCTATCATCGCTCACGTGACGTCACGACCATCATGCCCGTTCCGAGTGGGAAATGTCTACCATCATAGATAACCATTGGGAACGCTTTGAACGCGACGGTAGACCTTGACACTGACAGATGATACTATTATAACCCAACTTTTGTTAGTTATTGACATTTCGAGTCGTAGACAGTCGCAGTAGTTATATTAGCTTTGTTTGGGGTGAAAAAGTGAGGAAAAAACAATTATGGAGCGCCAGGAGTCGCTGCTGGTTGCCGTTCTAAGTTTGATTGTCAGCTGTTAGCGTGGCAGCTGTCACTTTTGATGGCTCGCTCACAGTGCTGACGCTCAGAAGCATAGACTACGATAGCACAACATGGCGGCGTTAATGATGTCATTCATGACGTCACATCAACTGTTTTGAGCTATCATTTTCACGCTAAAACTTATTCGGAACGAACTCGTAGACGCTATAGTCGATTATGGTGCGATTCGGAACGCGCTGAAAGGCAGCCTCCAAGTACACCAACGACATCTTCAACGAGCTTTAAATATAGAGTCTTTGAGAGATTTCTTCAAAGAAACCAACATCCTAACAGTTGCAAGTCAATATACCTATGAAAACATAATGTATGTGAGGAAAAATATCAGTAGCTTTAAAAACATTGATAGCCGCCACAATGTGCAAACTAGGAATAAACATAAACTTTCTTTTCCAATGTTCAGACTCATAAAAGTTAGAAGTTCTTTTATGGGACACTGTATACGCTTCTACAATAAATTTCCCCCAGAAATACAAAACTTAACTGAAGCCCGATTTAACAAATGTATAAAGCACACTTTGTGCACAAAGGCCTACTACAAAATTAATAACTTTTTACAAGACACCGACATCTGGCAATAAACCAGTTTATTGCCCCCTATATATTATGTACTAATAATTAGGCACCTACTTTATGTTTTATTGTGCTTGCTTGATTATGTTATGACGTTCATTAAGTCTCAATTTTTGTGATATTATGAATAAAAATATTTGAACTGAAATTGAACTGAACTGAACTTTTAAGATTAGTTGCACTTATGAACCTCAGACTCAAAGACTTACATAATCTTCATCATACTCAAGCTCGCATCGACCCACTGTTGGGCACAGGCGTCTTCTCTCCAGCGCCAATGCTCCCGGTCCCGGCATCCCGCGAGCATCTCGTCGACTTGATCATCATCGTCATGATATCTATTTGATCGAATCGGTTTCATAGTGAAAGTTGTTCAGAATGATGTCCCTAACAACCCCCTAAAATATGTATATGTCACCGGAAAATAATACGATCCGCAAGTTTATAAATTTCCTAATATTTTTTCCGCTTATAAATATACTAACCTAACCTAACCTAACCTAACATAACCTAACATAACCTAACCTAACCTAACCTAACCTAACCTAACCTAGCCTAATATAATCTAGAAGGAAGTTTATAAATTTCCTAGGAAATTTATAAACTTGCCGATCGTATTATTTTCCGGTGACATATACAAGAGATCTCTGGTCCAGGTTGCTACGCCTGGGGACCACTGGTCCAACAGCTTATGCTCGGACGTTCTATATAAAGTTTGTAACCGAAGAACGTCTCTTACGCGATGCAGGATCAATCGTCAATTGTCCTGCGATCCGTGATGACATCTGCCGACAACTTCTGTCAACTGCTTAGTATATTTGCTTGACATCCATGTTGATCACCCGATAGATGACGCCACATTTCACTGCAGGTTTCCTCACGGTCGATGAACAGTATTTTTTTATGTAGCCTGTTTTCTGTTCCACTTCTGGGCAAAGGCCTCCACTTTCCTGGACTAGACCACTTATCCCTGTCCTGTGCTGCCCCCGCCCAGTCTGGCAGGAACTTGTCCAGGTCATCTCAACGGCGGTGTCCGTCGCTTGGCACCCATTCGGTGGCAAGTTTCCCCCCACTTCTGGGGATCTTCACACATGCGGCAAACGTGTCCGGCCCAGTCCCATTTTAGGCTGGCGGTCTTTGCGCCTACGTCAGCAATGCCGGTGATGGAGCGTAGCGTCGTGTTCCTGACGTGATCCGTCAGTCTAACACCTGTTATGCTTCGCTCCGTCGCTCTTTGACAATGAAAACTTTGACGGTGAAAAATTATGTGCTTTTTTAATATCATTAAATATAATTACATTTTGATTTTTCTCCACAGCCATTCATCGCCGGTCCACCGCTCCCAGTCGTTCCACACAACAAACATCTCGGACCTGGACACCCTAGACTACAGTTCCGGGTCTGACCACCCGCTGGACAACCCTATGGTGACGTCGACGCACTCTGACATACTGGACGCGCGGCGGACGGGCTACGGCTGCGACCTCAGGAGACAGGCGGTGAACAATGACGTCACCGTCCAGAGGGACTTGGCAACCACTTTTCAGGTTGGTACTTCCCAAAAGATGTGAAATCTGTTAAAAAGTTAGGTACACTTTTTAATCGGTTTCGCAACATAAATAGCTGACAAAAAGTGTGAAACATGTCAAGAACTGTGTCATTAATCTCCCCGTTGAGGGGCACAGGCCTTTACCCGGATACGAGCAAGATTGAGCCGTACTCCACCACGCTGGCTGAGTGCATGTTGATGAACGGGTGTCGAGCTAATGGCTAACCCGACTGTCAGAAGTTATTAAGTTGCCCTATTAGGGCCTCTGACCCAGCTTCACGACTACTATACTCACGACGAGTAGCGATAGTAGTCGGGACCTACAGCTTAACGTGTCATCCGAAACACGGAAGGGCCCAAGATAAATGCCACATAGAAACGGACACCTATCCAGTTCCGGGTTCTGCCAAATGTTGCTACCAGAACCATCGTTTGCGATATGCGAATACAGCTAGGCCATGGACAGTTCCATGACTTCCATGGCTTCTATTCAAAAAACTGTCACACCTGTCAAAACTATGACACCTGTCAAAAAGGAGGAAACCTGTCAAAAAATAGGACACCTGTCAAAAAATCTGTCAAAACAGTGATTGTTACGGTCGGAAGGACTCTGTCATAATTAAAACAACTGTCAAACTGTCATTTAGAAAAAACACTCACAGCCTTACTAATAAAATAAGTTATTCGCTGTTTAACTTATACATGTCTTGCTTTGACATTCGACATATACTCGACGTATAAAAAGGACAAAACACTGCATAAGTTAAACAGTGAATAACTTTTTTTATTTGTAACGCCATAAGTAATGTTACTTGCAGATACACCAGCCGTCAGAGAAGCTGATACGCCGACCCGAGCCGGACAAGCGGAGGACGTTCATCCTCGATGACGTCACACCAACCAAGGAGAATGTGGACTTCCTGAAATCGGACGCGGATAAGCGGAAGACGTTCATTCTGGACAGCGACACGAACTCCACTACTAATGGCAGCAGGTGCGTAATTATATCAGTACGTCAAAAGTCAAAATGTCTTTATTGCTGTAGATATTTACATATATTTAAAAAACGTTATTTTTGCCCCATCTCTACATTGGACCGCAGTGGGAGAAGAAGGGCGAGGAAAACTTCTACAGATTGATTATAAGATCTCTTTAAAAATATGTTTTGTTTAACTGATACAAATATTACAATCATTATTAACAGGCAACAAATATAATGTTCATATCACCAAAATATTTTTTTCCTACCCAAAATGGATAAATGAACACCAAAAGTTGCAAAAAATATCAGGGCAAAATACTGCGGTAGCTTAGGTGAAGGGTAAAGGGTGTGAGAGAAGCGAAGCCCTCTTTATCCTTCGTGTTAGGTTGAACATGTAAGAACAACAAAAAATACTTTAAACTTAAACTTAAGTACACAAAACATAAAAAGAAGTTTGGTGATCATTTATCCAAACACAATTTGGTGGACATTTATCCATTCTGGCAGTCCTTTCGAATTTATTGGTAGTAAAATAGGTGCGTTTTTGGTAATCGTTTAAACATAAGCCTTATTAATAATCAGGAATAAATAATTACAAAATTATTAACAGCGAGTTCTGTGTCTGGGTATGCAATATCATCATGACCAGCAAGCCCACTGCTGGTCACAGCATAAGCCTTGGAAACGGACGTTTAGGAAAATGGACCTTTTGGGAAACGGACATTTTGCGGAATGGATTTTTTGGGAAAAGGATCTTTTGGGATCAGCCATTTTGGGACATGGTACGGACGTTGTGGCAAGTGGTATTTATGGACCTTAAGGGTCACAATTTTAAAGCACGCCATTTATCAAACATAAGCATTGACATCTAAAGACAAATACTTTGCTTTCACCACACTATGATACCTTGTGTCGTGGCAACTAGAGACCTGCGGGGATCGAACCCGGGACCCCTCGCATGCTAGGCAGGGCCACAACCGCAGCAGTAGCGTCCCCTGCTTCTACTATTGCTTCATTGGTACTATTGGACAAAAATAAAAATACAGTCAAGTGCGGGTCGAACTCGTACACGAAGGGTTCCATCGTACAAGAAAAATAAACACTAAATCCTAAATAATAAAACCAAAAGAAAAAATAAATGTGTCCTCTGGGAATCGAACCCGGTACTTCAAGATTGCGAAACCGCTACGAAACCGACTGAACCGACTGACCGACCGAAACCGTTCACATAATAACTTCAAGCTTAAGATAGATAATCAATTGCTAAGTACAGACCTAGAAGTAGCAAAAGCTTTCAAAAATTTCTTTACGGACATTCCAGTTTCAACAAACAAGTCTTTAAATTCATCTCCCGCTGCTGCTGAATCTATACTTAAACAAAACTTTGAGGAATGTAAAACAGATTTTAAATTTAGGCACGTAAATAATGAAGACATTGTAAAAGCGTTTAAATCCCTGGAAATGAAAAAGACAGCTGACGCCCATGGTCTATCAGTAAAAATTATTAGTTCCATTGTAGATTGTATTGCACCTCACCTTTGTTGTATATTTAATCAATGTATAGATAGTGGTGTGTTTCCTGACTTGATGAAACTAAGTAAAGTTACACCTTTATTCAAAGCTGGTAGTACATCAGACCCCACCAATTTTAGACCCATATCGATACTACCAACGCTTAGCAAAATATTTGAAAAACTCATACTTAATCAATTGCAAAGTCATTTTTATCTCAATAATTTAATTCATATTGCTCAGTTTGGTTTCACAAAGGGTCGTTCAACAGCCGATGCTGGTGTTGAACTAATCGACAATATTTTTGATGCCTGGGAAGACGCAATGGATGCAATAGGTGTCTTCTGCGATCTATCCAAGGCTTTTGATTGCGTCCATCATGACACTCTTGTCAGGAAGTTACGCCATTATGGTGTAAAAGATCAGGCACTTGGCCTTCTGGAGTCATATCTAACAGATAGGGTTCAGATGGTCGATGTTAATGGGAAAAGATCACCTGGGTCTTCAATAAGTATGGGCGTACCGCAAGGTTCAATTCTTGGTCCTTTCTTGTTTTTAGTATATATTAATGATTTACCTTACCTTGTTAAAGCAAAACATGGGTTAGTATTGTTTGCCGATGATACTTCTTTGATATTTAAAGTTAAAAGACAGCAATCAAATTATGACGAGGTAAACAATGCTATCTCTAGTATAGTGAACTGGTTTACTGTTAACAATTTATTACTTAATGAAAAGAAAACTAAAAATTCGTGTTACCCAATGTGAACCCGGTAACTACAGACATATTTATAAAAGGACAGAGATTGGACCTTGTGCAGTCGACTGTCTTTTTGGGCATTACTTTAGACGCCAAACTACAATGGGATCCTCATATAAATAAATTGTCGAACAGACTGAGTTCGGCAGCGTTCGCAGTTAAAAAAATTAGAGCTCTTACCGACGTAGACACCGCTAGACTAGTCTACTTTAGTTACTTTCATAGTCTAATGACCTATGGTATTTTATTGTGGGGTCACGCTGCGAATGCTAATAGTATATTTATTCTGCAGAAACGGGCTGTTCGTGCAATTTATAGATTAGGGCCTAGAGTGTCACTGAGGGAAAAGTTTAAAGAAATCAATATTCTGACATTTGTGTCTCAATATATCTATGACAATGTGTATGTATGTGTATGTAATGTGTATGTAAAAAGAAATATAACTAATTTTCAGAAGTACAGTGATATACACAATTTTAATACTAGAAATAAAGACAAGTTGGTTGCTTATGTAAGCCGACTACATAAAATTAGTAATTCTTTTAAAGGCAATTGTATACGCTATTACAATAAGGTCCCTACTGATATTAAAAACTTACCTTTAGACAAGTTTAAAATAATAATAAAACAGAAATTGTATAAAAAAGGTTACTACAGGATATCTGATTACTTAGAGGACAGATTTCCATGGGAATAGATTGTTTGAGTAACAGGCTGTTTCGATATATAATTAGCATTCATTTTGTAATTTGACAATATTTTATTTAAAAAAGGAAACGCAAAAGATGCGACGACTGTGGAGTTTCTTCGGTGAGCTCTTCTCCACAGATTCCGCCATTGGGTTAGTGAACTCACCCAAAAAAATGTAATGACGGATCTAAGTGATGTAACAACATCCTATGGAAATAAATGATTTTTGATTTTGATTTTGATTTGACTGAGCCATCTCAAAGTTAATAAGAGCAGCGAAATTTATGGTGATATTGAATCATGATGTTATGAAGTATTTTGCAGGGGCAGAGATTTAAACGAAACTGTCGCTTGTATGGGGACCCCCTTTAATTTTCTAAATTGCGTGTAGTTAATTATTTGTTGCTGTTGCGGCAACAGAAATGCATATTCTGTGAAAATTTCAGCTATCTAACTATTTCGGTTGATCCGATAAAGCCTGGTGACGGACGGTTGGACAGACAGTGGAGGCTTAGTAATAGGGTCCCGTTTGGCACCCTTTGGGTACGGAACCCTGAAAATGTAGAAAACGGACATCCTATTTATTGGATATCTGGCTTAACGTGCGACTTCTGTGCCTCTGCACGACGTTATGTTGGTTAGTTAGTTTATTTGAGCAGTCTGTGAATTTGAAAAAAGAGATCTAAAAATCAATCTGTGGCAGTTTTTCCCCCCTCTTCTCGCACAGTGGTCCAATGTAGAAGAGGCAAAAAATGACGTTTGCTAAGTATATGTAAATATGTACAGTGATAAAGTACTTTGACTTTGACTTTGGCCACATAAACAACATCTTCCTTTCATCCCATCAGCCCGCGCACGTCGTCGATATTCAGCCACGAGAAGACTTCGCTCACCACCGCCAGCGACAGTGAGGACGAGCCGCGCGAGCGCACAGGCGCCGGCGGGGGAGGCGGTGGAGGCGGGGCCCGGGAGCGGGCGCGGCACAGGTGAGGGGCGCGCCACTCGTCGTTGTTCTTCATTTACCTGCGCCGGTATACGCGTGATTGTAAGGGAGAGAGATATTAACAGCGCATGCTCTGTCTCTCTTTTTCTTGCGTCGCTACGACCCGCGGGGGTATACATGCTTGGGCACTGGTAAACTGCTGGTTGTTAGATATGTTTTACGGTTGTCGATCACCAGAGGGCGCTGCGGTAGCCAGGGTGGTTGACGATTGAGCGCTTTTTCGATGCAGTTTTTTGCTATATATTAGCCTAGTGGCGTGCTAACCCCTTTAACCTCTCAAAACCCGAGGGTAGTCGGGACGGGTCGCGATTATGAACCTTATGCCATGCCATGGTAATAAAATTTAAAACCTTTAACGGAAAAGTGGCGTGAGCTGACGCCGGTGGTATCCAAGAGGTTAAATGTTAACTGTGCTAGTGTCAAGTGTATTTGAAAAGTCACAATTTGGTCCGGTGCTCTCACGAGAATCTGGAAAGTAACGTATTGAGGATGTTTAATTGCTATTGTTTCACTACTCAGAAGAACCTTCTTCCCGCGGTAGTCCCCCTGCTCTGTTGGAAATTAATTGACGCCGTAAAATCTAAAAGCCTAGCAAAAAATATGTAACTTGTCAAAAACTATGGAACCTGTCAAAACTATAACTCCTGTCACACGTGCAATACCTGTCAAAAACAAAAAGTATGACACCACCTCACACCACCTATGACACCTGTCAAAAATTATGACACCAACTAACAAATGTGACACCTGTCAAAATAACAAATATGAGAACTGTCAAAATAACAAATATGAGACTTGTCAAAATAACAAATATGACATTGACACTTGTTCGACGTACTCGGTCTTGCTTAGACTTAAGACTGCTGTTTATGACATGTTTAGACACAAAAATGTATGGCGTTTGACGTTTGTTTTGAGTTAGTAGTAAGTAGAGATCATGTTTAAGTTTTTTTGTTGTAATTCAGTTATAATTGCCGACAACGAAACAAACGAAACAAAATAACGTTACAGATACAGCGGCGACTACTCCATGTCGTCGTCCACGACGTCCATCACGCAACCCAACCAACCCAAAAGAGCCGTCCAACCTCGCTACCTCGACATCTCCAAGTACAAGAATGAGAGCTCCAAGAACTTTCTGCGTCGCGACCCCAGCAAGACTTACGTGGGGGTACTGAGCCATGGAGACCGGGCCGGCTCGGTTAGTAAGGGCTCCGCGCAGCAATACGAGATGGGTAAGTGACGTTTAGAGAACATATTCTAAATACGGTATTTGACTGCCAGTCAAAATAGATACTTTTTAGGAGCTGTTAAAACGGTAATTTTGTTCACGTGTTCTATAAAATACTAGCATGGGTCGACATAGTATATTTTACTATAATTTTATTATTATTATTTACATTATACTAGTCACTGTATTTTTGACACAAAATTGAGTTTATAAATTACAACTGCTGGAAATATACAATTCTGATATTGTCAAACGAATTTGTTGGAAAGCTGTAGTAGAATTTGCGCTTTCCGACCATACTGGACAAATACTTATATGCCCGGTTCAAAACCTTTGCAGCTTCCAAAATTGGTCAATTTATAAGCAAGATTATAGTGTAGAGTACTTAAATAAGTTCAGGAAACACATTTCAAGTCTTAGCTTTGCTGAAGTGTATAGCAGCAACGACGCCAATGAGGCTTTTAATGAGCTCCATCAAATGTTTAAACTTCTATATGATTTGTGTTTTCCAAAAATCAAGATTCGGATGACAAGCAATAAACGACCAAAGTGGGTGACGAAAGGAATCCAAATATGTTCAAAAAAGAAAAGAATGTTATTATGGCAATCAAGACAGTATCCTAGCCAACAAAATAAACAGATTTACAAAAACTATTCAAAGAGACTTAAAATTAAAACAATTATAAAACTGACACAAAAATCTCAAAATGAGTATTTAATTAAAACATCAAATAATAAATCGAAGGCTACATGGAAAATAATAAACAGCTATAATAATAATAAGACGAAACCAAAAGATGACATAAAACAAATTAAAATTAATGGCCAAATTTTTAATGATCCGCAAGAAATTTCGCAATTATTTAGTGATTTCTACATCGATCAAATAACACAACATCGCATGAATCATACTCTCACAAATAATCGCATATCCGTGCCTTTTAATCCCAATTCATTATTTTTAATGCCAACAACTCCGACCGAGGTATTTAAAATATTAATAAACCTAAAAAACACTAATAGTACTGGGTATGACAACTTGTCAACAAAGGTTATCAAATATGTGGCGGATCTGATAGCACCAGTTTTGAGCAGTATTATTAACCTATCAATCCAGCAAGGCATATTTCCAGAAAAGCTCAAAACCTCAGTCATACGACCTCTGTTTAAGAAAAAAGATCGAGAAGACATGAGTTGCTATAGACCGGTTGCGCTGATCCCCATCCTATCAAAAGTTTTTGAAAAAGTATTTTACAATGCTCTTTATCAATACTTCGAGAAAAAGGGCTATTTGTGGAAGAACAGAAGGGGTTTAGAAAGGGAAGAACGATAGACCTAGCTATATATGATTTTTTGGTACAGGTGATAACACATGTGGATCAAAAGATCCCTGTGTCCGCGTTATACATGGATATGACTAAAGCATTCGACTTCGTTGACCACGCCATACTGGTAAATAAACTTTATGCTTATGGTGTTCGGGGTAATGTGCTAGAACTTGTTAAAAGCTATTTGAGCAACAGAGTACAGTTAACTCAGATCTCCAGAATCAACCCTAAAACGAAAACAGAAATTCAGTACTTGTCAGACCCGAGAATTGTACAATATGGAGTGCCGCAGGGTAGCGTGTTGGGACCATTATTGTTCCTTATTTATATCAATGATCTTCCTGCATCGGTATCTCATCCAATGGTATTGTTTGCAGATGACAGTACCATGATTGCTGAGTGTCAAGACAAAAACACATATGAATCAGACATTAATAATTCTCTAAAAAACATTGTTGGATGGCTAGAACGTAATCACCTTTTGATTAATCTTGACAAAACAAACATTATGACATTTAAAAATAATTACAATCAATCGACGAATAATAATCTTGACATACACTATAATAATAAGATAATCGACACAGCAAATATAACAAAATTTTTAGGACTTTACATTGATTCACACTTGACATGGAAACCACAAATAGATCATTTATGTAAAAAGTTAAGTCAGTTTTCTTATGCACTCTACATCCTTTCAAAAGTAACTGGACAATCGGCTTTACTAACAGTCTACCATGCCTTCGTTGCCTCAACTTTAAGATATGGGATTATATTCTGGGGGAACTCTACCGACAAAAATAAGGCGCTAAAAGCACAGAAACGGTGCATAAGGTCAATCTGTAAACTAAAGCCAACAGATAGCTGCATTCCTCATTTTAAAAGATTAAAATTGTTAACGTTGCCATCATTATATATATATGAGACTGCTCTATTTGTAAAGACAAACTGGCAATTATTTAAGAAAATGAATAGTAAAAGAGAGGTCAAATTAAGTGCTCCTTTACGCTCCACTGCGTTTTATGATAAGAGTATTTTAGGTATGGCGCCAAGGCTCTATAATAAGTTACCGAAATCAATTAGGGATGCTAACCAACTGCACTCATACAAGGCTTTACTGAGAAATTTCCTGGTCGAAAAGGCTTACTATAGTGTGCAGGAGTTCTTAGATGATAAATTGACAATGCATTAAAATAAAATATTGAATAATGATTACGACATGTACTAATATTAACTATAATAATTCATTTGTTATATAACTATATTGTACTAAAATAATAATTGTTAATAATATGTAAATTTTGCTAATTTATTTAATTACATATGTGATACAAAATTTGTATGTCTACATGGCAGAATATAGAGAAACTCTATGTGGCATTCTCTGTAAGAACTGTTGTAAACCTATATTCATGCAAATATAAAAAAATAAAAAAAAAATAAAAATAAAAAAAAAAAAAAAAAGCTGATGGAAGCGGAACCTTGAGACACGTTTCTAGATTTATTGGACTACCTTATCAAATACCGTATTATCAATATATTGTTATTTCTAAAACAGAGGAGGATATCTAACAATGTAACTTGGCGAAGCTATCTATTAAACAAAAAGTTTGTTTTTAATAGAGTGAATCTATATCTAACATAAGACAGGTATCTTTAACATAAGCGCAGTTATCTCTAACATAGATTAAGTACCTCTCACATAGAAAGGTCCTATCTGGAGGTGCTGCATCATGGGGTCAGGGCCGGCTCTGTTCTGCAATATTAGATTAATATGAATTTCTTGCTTTACCTATAGAGATGATATCTCTATCATAGAGATGTTATCTCTATCATAGAGATGTTATCTCTATCATAGAGATGTTATATCTATCATAGAGATGTTATCTCTATCATAGAGATGTTATCTCTATCATAGAGATGTTATCTCTATCATAGAGATGTTATATCTATCATAGAGATGTTATCTCTATCATAGAGATGTTATCTCTATCATAGAGATGTTATCTCTATCATAGAGATGTTATCTCTAAATTATCTAGGTATCGATGCAAGAAATAACAATTGATATTTAAGATAACTTATAAGTAGTAGTGTTAGAGAGCATGACAAAATACAAAGATCAGGCAAAATTTTAACTTATTGCTGGAAACGCAATCAAAAAGTCAAGTCTAACAAAAAAAAATGGTTTAATATCACTTTGAAAAAAATAAAGTTGTATGATGCCCCAGAGTGAAAATTTCCATTATTTTTTTTTGTTTCAAGGTTTATTTTTTAGATTTGACCTTCCGATTGATTTTTCAGAAAAAAAAAAATTGCGCCACTGCAACAACGAATACGCCTCAATAATTTTCCCATACGGATTGTCAGAGGCACAGCTGAGCCCAGTTACCCAGTCATTCAACAACATGATCTAATTAAACAAGATATTATCTCGCCTACGTCTCCGCCAGCCCGCAGAGGACCAGCGTGGCGGAATATGGCTCAATTTTACTCGACAAAGGCCTGCGCCCCTCGTTGGGGACGTTAGTGGGCTACGTTTTGATTAGTTTTATTTGTCTCCTACCCGCAGAACAGAAGAAGCAGGAGCTGGAGAAGTGGAGGCGTCGGGCCTCGTACGACCCGCGCCGTGCCGCCGCGCTGAGCAAGGGGAAGCCGACCACCCAGACTGCTAGGTGAGATTGATAGAAAAAAATACATGCTAACAGGCTATTTTAAGAAGTTTATTAGAATATTTCGGGTATTGTGACGACCTGAATGGCCGAGTCGGCAGTGACCCTGCCTATGAAGCCAAGGGGCCCGGGTTCGGGTTCCGGTGGGGGCAAATATTTATTCGATGAGAACGGATGTTTGTACCCTAGTCATGGTTGTTTATCTATCTAAGTGTCATATTTATGTGTATAAGTATGTGTATCGTTGTCTAGAACCCAAGATACAGGGAATCCTAGTTTGGGGCTAGATCAATGTGTGTAAATAGTGTCCAAGGTATTATATTATTATTATTATAATAAATAAACCCTAAAACCCTAAGTTTAAGACGATGTGATCATGCCTAGTGTAATAAATTGGTTCAAGTTTCACTCAGGGAGAAAACTAATCCGTTATTTTTGACCGTCTTATGCTCAATTTTCTGAAATATTTTTGTTGTTAAGAATGTTCAATAGTGGCATGTGAGTTGATATGAGTGACACTCAATTTTACCGACTTTAAATAAAGGAGGTTCTCACTTAGATTCTTATGTTTGTATGTATGTGCTGAACCGATTTTGATGCGGTTCTCAGAAAGTACTCGTTACATTCTGGAACAGGTTTTGGTCAGCTTTGAAGGCGGTTCCCTTTTTGAAGAATAAATTATTTCGTTCAGAAACCAACCAGCAGCCGCAAGTAACCGTTCAAAATGTTTGATCAATCGACGTCATGAGGGGTGTTATTTAAAACTTTATTTTAAAAAGTATTAAGACATCTATCGCTCGAAATATTTAAATCGGATTCTTAAAATAGGGTAAAATTTCATAAAATTAAATTTAAAAGTACCTACTAGGTACGTATATTTATTTAGTATCGTCAACTCAATTTATTGTTTGACACCTGTCAAAAACTGTAACGCATGTCAAAAAAGTGACATCTGTTTAGAGAATAGGATACTTATAATGTTATTATTAAAAATATAGTTTTGAAAGGGAAATATTTAACTGCGCATCAAAAATACTGATTTGCACAATAAATATCAGGGCAAAATTCTGCGGCAGCTTAGGTGAAGGGTAAAGGGGGTGAGCGAAGCAAAGCCCCCTTTATCCTTCGTGTTAGGTTGAACATGTAGGAACAACAAAAAATACTTACAACATAAACTTGAGTACACATAATATATTTAAAACGTAAAAGTGTTTTTGCTCATCCTTTTTTGCTGTGCAAATCAGTATTTTCGATGTGCGATTAAATACTACCCGTTTTGAAATTATGAAAGGCAATTTATATGATGAAATAATAAATTACAAGGAAAAGGAATGGGGGCGCTTTTGTATGAAGCTATGTTCTCTGGCCCCGCCCATGCAATAAGCTATGATCCCTGGCCCCGCCCATGCAATAAGCTATGATCCCTGGCCCCGCCCATGCAATAAGCTATGATCCCTGGCCCCGCCCATGCAATAAGCTATGATCCCTGGCCCCGCCCATGCAATAAGCTATGATCCCTGGCCCCGCCCATGCAATAAGCTATGATCCCTGGCCCCGCCCATGCAATAAGCTATGATCCCTGGCCCCGCCCATGCAATACTATGATCCCTGGCCCCGCCCATGCAATAAGCTATGATCCCTGGCCCCGCCCATGCAATAAGCTATGATCCCTGGCCCCGCCCATGCAATAAGCTATGATCCCTGGCCCCGCCCATGCAATACTATGATCCCTGGCCCCGCCCATGCAATAAGCTATGATCCCTGGCCCCGCCCATGCAATAAGCTATGATCCCTGGCCCCGCCCATGCAATACTATGATCCCTGGCCCCGCCCATGCAATAAGCTATGATCCCTGGCCCCGCCCATGCAATAAGCTATGATCCCTGGCCCCGCCCATGCAATAAGGTTACCTTTTTAGGTTTTAGAATCTTTATCGATGTGACATACATTCTTGGAAAGTTATAACCCAGACTTTTACTGATTACTATGACAAATAGTCCAAAACACTGTGTGAAAAAAATTACAGTCAAAATAAAAACGTTCGGAACGGATAAATTATATAAATATATGTTCTATCACTAGCAGAAGTGGAAGCCCACTTTAAAACTTATTTCCCTTGCAGCTAGCATGTAGCGGTAAACCCTTGCTTTTGTATTTATTTTTGTCGAATTTAAAAAACTATTCAAAAACCATAACTTTTAAGTGTTGGGCTGCATAGGAAAATAACCCTTACAGAGGTCTTCCACTACTGCTGATAATGGTACCTGTTACAGACACAGGTCCGTGGTCTAATGGGTTTCACGCTTGCTTCTCACACAGGAGATGCAGGTTCAATTCCTGACCATGTACCAATGAGATAATTAATTTATCTTAAGTGCATTATACGGACGTTCTAACGGTGATGGAAAACATCGTGAGGAAACCTTCATTACTCCATAGCTGCGGCGATGGGCTAGCCCCCTGTCACGCAAAATGGAGTATTGAAAAACTGGCTCAAAGTGGGCCTCTGCCCCCGCGTATGGGAAAAGGCGTGGCGTTATGTTAGAGACAGATAGAACTGAACCACTAGGGCGGGCTTAACATGTTAACATTAATTGGAAAGATCTTGCTACACAAATACTATGAATTTTCATACAATGATACCTTAATCCATCTAACTATAACATTTTCACACAGCGTTTTGAGGCCTGGCCCCATAATAGCAAATTGAAAAGATCTTTCTTATGATATACTCATATGTCATTGGTCTTGGGGGCCAAAACGCCCACCCTCCTCCTCCTCCTTTGTGTTTTAAGGGAAAAGAAAGTCCTTTTCTTTAAAAATGGGAGGTCAACTTATGCGGCAAATAAGGTATTTGACATGATCGAAGAAAATGCGAATATCTTCTATTCTACATTTAATTCTTGAAATGCTTCTCAATCAAAAGAAAATGTGCCGCAAAGGAGGCTCGATCATATAATTAGCTGAATACTTACCTATTTCAGTATATTTATGACTACTCTATTAAAATAGTTTCCTTGTTCTGTAAATTCTAGAGCGTGACAGATGTCAAATTGCATGCAATTCTTCGTTAATTGTCAAGCGGACTGCCATCTTGGTCCGGTAAGGTCAGTCAAATTTTGTGGCGTTTTGAGTGCAGTATTCACTATTGTACTGGTGTTTGGTCACCTTACTATAAAGATGTGTGTCTTAAATGCTTAACAATGTTTTCAGCTGTTGGGATATCTTGGTTTTTCATTTTCTCTATACAGAATATTCATGTAAAAATGCTAGCAGATTTCTAGTAGAAAATCTATGTATATATTTTTGTCTTTTTGCTTTTTGCTTTGTTTGCGGTCAAAAAGGTGAAAAATCAAGATGGCTTTTTTTTCAATTTCACATTTGGTACATTATATATATATATATAAATATATATGCTGTATTTGTACTCTTTTGGTAAATCCTAGCTAATTCAGCAGATTTGTTTTCTTAATACATTTGTGCAAAGTTGAGACCAATAAACGCTTTTAACATTTTCTGAATCAGCCTTAATAATAATAGTATATTTTTATGCTTATCACTTTTGTAGTTTAGGGTGTATTTTTGAAATCCCCAGTTGTACATATTATAGGTCTATTTATATTTATTTCGTATTTTTAATAACTATTCGTACGGATTTAACTACCTTGTGTATGTATAAAAATTATTTATTAATTTTAAATCACTCTTTCAACATTCAGGTTCTTACACGCGCAGCAAAGCCGCACACCAAGTCCCTGCAAAAGAACCCCTTTTTGAAAAACGCAACCATTCTTCTTTCACCATGTTAAACATCACTATTTCGAGAGATTGGGAAAACAACCAATTATGATGATAATAATGCACCTCAGAATAATGGCCCAGTCCATAGAGCAACTAGTACATATCTTTAACATTTACATACTTTAGCTTGTCAAATTCGTACGTAGCACACCCATGGTCTGCGGGCGACGGGACGAAAGATGCGAGGGCGGGAAAAAAGAGCGCGGGCGGTTCCCACTACGCGCCCCCGCCGCTCTTCTTTCCCGCCCCCGCATCTTCCGTCACCCGTCGCCCGCAGACCATGAGAGTGCTACGTACGAATTTGACAAGCTATAGCACATACATCGCCTCTCGCCCCGCACTCGAATACCTTGGGAACCGGAACCAGAAACAACAACGTCAAGGCAGTGGATTATTTTTGCCTTCCTCCATTCTCATCCTTCCTGCATACAGCTCTCGAACCCTCTCGCTTGTAATGTTGGCACTTCTCAACCACGCTACAGAGCCAATCTTGCCAGTTTAGCAATGATGTAACTTCAGTTAGAAAAAATGTCCCCTAAACTGCAACGTAGTCATGTAGATTGAGCGTGGTGCGACGCGTTGGGAGACATTTTGTCCCGCAGAGGCTAAAAAGACAAATATCCTAACCACCACTTACATTTCGCAGCAGCGTGCTCCGCTCCCAATCGTTCCACGGGCCCATGCTGGCCGGCCCGGTGCGCTACCAGCCGGCTCCCAACATCACGGAGAGCTACGACGCGAACAGCGATAACGACTTCTGAGCGACATAGCAGCGTGAGCGGAATGAGCGACATAGCAGCGTGAGCGGAATGAGCGACAGCAGCGTGAGCGGAATGAGCTACATAGCAGCGTGAGCGGAATGAGCCACATAGCAGCGTGAGCGGAATGAGCCACATAGCAGCGTGAGCGGAATGAGCGTAATCTTGTATCGTTTTTTCATAAACAACGCACTATAAGTGACTTTCATTCGACGCTTGAATAAAGTCGGCCAGCTCCGAACGTCGGGGAGATCTACGATGCGAACTGCGATAACGACTTGTGAGTGGAAAGAGCCACATGAGCGATATTGCAGACAGACAAAGTAAGACCGCTACGGAAAAGTGAGGTTGTGTTAATTCAAAATCTATTTTTACGTGGCGTATTAAGGGATCGAGCTATCTCTGAATGTCAAGCCTTAGGAAACCGCGCCATTTTGTGTCGTTCCTGTAAACGACAATAGTCCATGGCTGAGCGTCGGCACATTTGTGCCTCGTCCACCTCGTATTGGAAAAGGGGTGAACGCTCTGTTTGTTTTGTTTAGTATCCTCTGTCAGAACAAATCACGTCTCGTATTGACAGAAGTGGCGCCCTCAGTGGTCACAATGTGGGAGCAACCTGTCAAATTAGTTGCACGTAGAGGGCGCTAAAAGTTGGTAGATAATAAACACACAGTGATTATGCAAAAAGTTTCGCTCATCTGAGATAACTTACAAATGGATCAAAGTGTAAAAGTAAGAATACAAATTTATGCATAGGGTATCACTATTCTGAAAAATAATTGTTAATATCCAGATAACCTCAGATGAATGAAACTCTTTGTGTCACAAACATACAGTGCCCTCTACAAATAAGTTAAAATTGTATGCATTATCTTCCCGATTTGTCAACCTTATGTTGCGTTCAATGTGCAATAAACGCGATTTTTTACTATTAACTGTTAAACAGAAATCTATGTCAGTTGACTTGCACATTTCTCAAAATCATTGTTTATCTGCAAAGGCATCTGCTTTGAAAACCACATTGCAGATGGCGCTGGTGTTGTTGGAGGCTGCCTATCTGTCATTTTTTTTTCTTTTACTATATGGCGTGCCAACCTCCTTTGAGGTTAATTTGTCAAGTATAACATGTATTTGAAAGAATACGTGACGTGTTTTTGAAACTAACCTCAGATGAATGAAACTCTTTGCCTCAACAATCCAGCGCCACCTAGCGGGAGCAAAGGCGGGCTTAGGTGCCCAGCGAATCCGAAATTACGGTGTGATATGTATTACGGTAGATGTGAGTTTTGTAAGTGAAAAAGTCAAAGGAATAAAAGTTTGTATTGTATTTTGGGGTTAATTAAAAAAAAAACTATTTCGAGAGGAACAACTGACGTTTCGTTTTCACATGTTATTTTTGCCACTGAATGCAAAACAAGCTATTTTTTTTGTAATGCGCATATTTTTACTTTAAAATGTTAGTGTTAGTTACGTTATATTTTACAAATTACATTAATTATTTACAAGTCATATTTTAATTACTGACATTTCGATTTAGTTTGTAAGCTTCGGCATTACGGAGGGCGTGATGCAATTTTGTGTTAGATTTTTATGTGATTTCTTTTTTTTATGTATAAAATTCGCACAATATTTGTTATTTGAAATGCACTGAGTCCGTCGTATGGTTGAGAATGAGATTAAAATTTAAGTCGCTTTTTGCCCCAATTAATCAAATATTTAGGATTTGAAAGCTATATAAAAATTGTTTCGATAAATGAGTACATTAAAAAAGTACTTTTTAGTGTTTTATCTGCGCATGATAATAAACGTTACTATTTAAATTAAATGTGATTTAATGATAAAACGGTAAGTTTTAGATGTTATTTAACAATTATCACTAAAAGTGTATCATATTTGTAGGATTTTGTATTGTTCGATTATTTTTCAGAACTTATTAGATGGAAACTAGAGATTTGTTTTTCTAGGTGTACAATCCAATGAATTAAGCCTAGCTATTTACTGTCGACAATTTGACTAAGTTTTGTACGATCTATCGAATCTGTAATATGATTGTTGGTATGTAGCGTCCATGGCCGATGAATCTACGATCAAAAATATACCGAAATTGCTCATATCGCTTACATCGATTTACTGTTTTTATTTTTGAACATAACTTGTATGTTATATTTTGTTCTCTTGTGCAATAAACTAACATCACATTTTTATTATTCAGTATTGTCGAAACATTGTTATTAACCATATTTTTCGTATAGTGTCCGTAACCGCGAAGGTGGTTAAATAAAATAATATTTTTGATTCCTGAAAGAAAAAAGTACGCAATTTTGTTTTAATTTATTTGCTTGGAGCGTTCAATCTAATTGGAAAATAAAATATTTTGTTTGATGATAATATTTGTTGTTCATCATTTTAAGGCAAACCATCTTTATTTTTTTTATAACACACATATCATAAACCCTCTGTAATACGTTCAAAAACCGCGATAATGTGAAAATGTCAATATTGCTTCATAATAACATCGAATTCGATGCTCTTATTACATTCAAATTTCGAACATCTTATCAGAACAAAGCAATTTAATTTGACCTCAATTCTAATCTAATATCAGTCGAGATGAAGTTCTATTCGACATTAAATTTCGCAATGCCGTTTCTGAACACATCATAGAGAGCTTATAATACATATGTGTGATCGTTATGATACTCCTAAAGAGGACATTGTAATATTGTAACGACCGATGTTTGGCATTTCGTAAAAGGAATACAACAAATATTTAACAGAAAATCCATAAATAAATGAGAGAAATACAGCTAACTTTTTTTATTAATTCAATGTTTGTCCCATGCCCTTATACACCACACTAGCTGTGGGCGGTGAAATTATTAGCTAACGTTGATTTAACGAATGAACCGTTAACAGATATCAGATTATTAGGTTAGTTGCATCAGTCGGTTTTTTCAACTAGTTTTTGTTTTCAATCACCAACCGATTCAGAGAAAAAAACTAGTTGAAAAAAAATACAAAGCAACTGAATAATTTATTCAACTTCTTGTTTTCAGATTAACTATTCGTTTTTTCAAATATTGGTGTTTTTAATAAAGCATATTAGTAGCATACGTGTACGTTAACTTTAACGAACGAAGTGATGAACGACCGATTAAAGGGACGGACGGAACGATGTAGACAGTTAAATTAGACTTTAGTGAGTAACAAGAGTTGTTTTTGTCTCCATAAAAGTAAAGTAACGGAGTCGGTTCCAAACGTTTATTGCTAGAGAAACAATGCGCGTCTACCTTCAGACATGAATAATAATGTTGCCCACATTACAAAAAGGATTAATATTTTAACATACTAAGTGCCGCCAGCATGAAGGCGAATAAAGTCTTAAATCGCCTTCATGCTGGTGGACCAACACCCTTCTCTCACTCAACTCAAGTACTCTCTAGATTCTTCGTTCGCAACAACAAACAGTTTCTTCAACTTTCTTCATTCTTTCCTCATACAAAACGAGTTTTTTCAATTCCATACAGTTGAGCGTTATTAGTTTGACGAAATCAACCTAATATTTCTACGGCTTTCGTTAAGGCGATACCTCGCCCGAGCAAAGGTCCCCGTTACTCCAGGCGGAAAGACCCGCAGTGTGAGAGGGACGAAATCAGGAAAAAACGTCTAACGGAGCGCTAAACCACAGAAAAATTGTTCCAAAATGATTCTGACTATAAAAAGATGCTGCCTATGAACAAACCCAAATGGAAGTGTTCAACCTGCAAAACATCGAAGAAGAGAGTGGCAAGCCCAATGCCTGCACCGGAGAACGCCGCCACTCAAGTCAGTACCACCGCCCCGATGACTTCAATTGTAAACATTGACTCGGACAAACTGTTTGCGTATATGGATGAGAAATTTAAATCTTTTGAGATGTCCATGCTTACGAAAATCGCAGACCTTGAAGCATCAGTCAAGTTAATGAGTGACAAATATGACACTGTCAAGAAAAACATGGATAGCCAGGCGAAGGAGTTGAAGATGCTGCAGGGCGAGAATGTCACGCTCAAGGACACTGTGAAGCTGCTGGTGACAAAGGTGGACAGCCTGGAGGAAGACTGCTCCAAGCGTGACCAATGGTCGAGGATGCGGAACGTCGAGCTGGTTGGTGTTCCCGAATCCGACAAGGAGTCCCTGCCTGACATCGTGATGAAGGTCGCCGCATATGCCGGAGTGTCGCTGCAGCCCAGTAACATGGAGTTCGCTCACCGCGTCCAGGCCAGACGTCCTGTCAAAGGGACCCCGAGGGCTATAGTGGTGCAGTTCCGCGGCCGAGCAACCAAGGACGCCCTTATCTATGCCTCCCGACAGTGTCCCGGTCGGATGACAACAAATTACTTGGGAATGGGCGGTGAACCTTGTAAGGTGCATGTCAACGAGCATCTCACGGTAAAAAATAAACTACTTACGTCAGGAAAGCCGAGGGTTCACCGTAAATTCTTATTTCAAAGGAGTCGGATCTAGCGAAATAGTTTGATTATTATAGTCACTGTCACTGTAGCCCTCCTTATTATCTCACTTTCTGTATCCAATAAATATTACATTATTTTACTTAACCACAACCATACTCAACAACAACATAACTTCACGCTCAACAATTACACACTTAACAAACACTCACTCACAAAAACAATTTACATCAACCTAACATCGACTGGGATCTTTAATACTATAATTGAATTAATTCCACGCCTCAACCGAACGGGCGTGGAATCTTGGTAGGGTTGGTTTTCACCAGGAGTATCACAAGTGGTACTGACCTTTGACGCCGTGGACCGGAATTCGAAAGCTCAATTCGAGGCAGGAACACGGGATAAGGAGCACAAGGGGTGGGGGGAGAGGAGTCGAATCTTACTCTCGTCGTAGCCCGATGCTGTCGCCGTCGCTGCCGAACGCGACGAATTGGGGACCGAACCACTTCAAGCTTCACAACACGAAGCACTCACTCCGCTGACGTGAATCTACTTATTTCCCGACGATTGTTCCGTGCTTATTATAATTAACATTCCGACCAGGCCCGACACCTGTGTTAGACAATTATTACTACTAAAATACAGCCAAGGCCCGAACGCCATGTGCCGACATTTTTTTCATGTCAAAAAAAGTAACCTCTAACTCGTCATCTCGTTTCTATACAAGTGACAGCTGCTAGTTCCGTTTCCGATCACTCGCGGTCCGAGTCACGCAACAAAAGGAGGTGCGTTCCGAAGCATAAATATTAAAAAATAATACATACGTTTATTTTGCATTCTCATCGGCATGTGCATGGATTAGGTACCTATCTGTATTACTCGCTAAATGTGTTGTGTAAACATTCAGATATATCTTGTTATCAGAGCTAACTGCAAATAACCTCCGCGTCTATTATCAAAATGTTCGTGGTCTCAATACTAAGACTTCAGTTTTTTACAACAGTGTACTAAGTTGTGATCACGATATTATACTTATAAGTGAAACTTGGTTGCAGGAGGGCGTACTTGACTCTGAACTAACTACTAGCAAGTACAATATATTTCGTCGCGACCGAGGTTCAAGGGCGGGAGGTATTTTAATGTTAATGCTCGCCTGCGCACTGACTGGCGGCGAGATGACGATGTCGAGTGTCTATGGGTGTCTATAGACGGCCGATCATTTGGTTCGCAACGAGATCTCCACATCGGGTTAGCTTACATACCACCCGATAAAAACAAACATGCGACGCGGATAATAAAATTTACTAATATGATGTCAGACTTTATAACAGCTCATCCAGATGATTTTCACAATGTGGCCGGAGATTTTAACCTCAGTATGGTTCAATGGTATACTGGTAGGCCCATTCTCACTAGACGCGGACCAGTTGAACTTCAAAACTCAGCACTCGAACTAACTCATCATGCAGATCTGTTGGGTCTACGTCAGTTTAATGAATTCACTAACGTTTCCGGCAACACTTTAGACTTAATTTTTTCCACATTCTCTTTACTCGTAACCAAATGCGATAACCCCCTGGTTAAAGAAGATCTAGCTCACACAACACTCAGCATGAACGCCAAAGAGATCACGGTCCCACCGCTTTGAAATGTACCACGGCGTAAATACATATTCCGGAAAGGTGACTACAATAAAATCAACGAGGCTCTTGCATCTTATGACTGGACAACCGCTCTTAACGCAGGCACGGTAGACGACGCAACCTCAATACTTTATGATAAATTGAAAGCTGTGATTGAAGAGCACGTTCCACAAGTCATTACTCGCACAACTAAGCGTTACCCGATCTGGTACAGTTGGGCTCTTATCTGCATTATCAGAGAGAAAGACAAGGCACATGCACACTGGAAGCGGTTTAATAATCCAAATGACTACAGTGCCCATTCCCTTCTAAGAAAGAGGCAAAAGGCATTACAGGTGAGTGCTATTAGTTATACGTAGGCAGGGCTCAGAAAACTATTAAGAGTGATCCAAAATACTTATGGACATACATTAAGTCTAAAAGGAAAACTAACTCTGGGTTCCCTAGTTCCATGGTCTCAGGAGGTAGAAGGCTTATTGGAGAGAAAGAGATTTGTGAAGGCTTCAGTCAGTACTTCGAAAAGATGTTTATGAAACCGGCAGATAAATATTCAGACCAGGAAGCTTCGAGCAATTTCGAAAACAGCATTAATTCTCTTGCAGTTAGTGAAAAAAGTGTATTTATGTTAATCGAAAGTCTTGATCCTAACAAAAGTGCTGGGAATGACAGCATACCTCCTAGTTTTATCAAAAGATGTGGTGAATTACTGGCTAAACCGCTCTGTATCATATTTAACAGGTCTATTCGGGAATCTTTTTTTCCTTCTAAATGGAAAGAAGCCCACATTGTACCGGTGCACAAAAAGGGGTCTAGGTTGGATGTGGAGCATTACCGTCCCATATCTATCTTAAACACCTTTGGCAAAATGCTCGAAAAGTTTGTATTTGAACATATTTATCCCGTCGTTATGCAGGATGTCCCAGAAGAGCAATATGGCTTCATCAGGGGTCGGTCTACCACGTCCAACCTGGCCGTATTTATAAGTGACGTCCTTCATGGTATGTCCTCTCATGGGCAGGTTTACGCGGTCTATACCGATTTCGAAAAGGCATTTGATCGATTGGACCATATCATCCTTCTCGGTAAATTACATTCACTAGGTATACGGGGTGATTTGCTTCGATGGACTGAGTCCTACATAACAAACCGCAGGCAGGCCGTAGTTGTTGGTGGTTTCCGGTCGGATTACATTGGCATATCCTCAGGGGTACCTCAAGGCTCCTTGTTGGGACCCCTCCTCTACGCAGCATATTTTTACGACATCACAGGATGTTTTAAACATGCCAAATTCCTCTTATACGCCGATGATACGAAAATTTACATCAATGTCCGTAATAGCGATGATTTGCTTCTTTTACAAGAAGATCTCGACAGACTTACTGCCTATTATTACAAGAACCGTATTGGCGTCAACACAAATAAATGTGTACACATAACATTCACAAGAAAAAGCAATCCAATTTCCTTTGACTACAAGCTAAATAACACTGCAATAAATAAATGCAATATTGTCCGAGACCTGGGCGTTATTCTCAACTCAAAATTAACCTTTTCAGCTCTCTTTGACCATATAATCAAAAAAGCTTATCAAAATCTGGGTTTTCTCTTTCGCACGTGTAACGAATTAACGGACACTACTTGTATTAAAATTGTCTATTTCGCTTACGTGCGATGCGTTCTCGAATACTGCAGTCCAGTTTGGAACCCACTCTACACAACACATGATATTGCCATTGAAAACATGCAAAAAAAGTTTTTAAAATTTTTGAAGTACCGCTCTCGGAATTCTCGCGCCGATTACCCTGCGTTATGTGACCGGTTTATCATGTTATCACTAAGAGATAGGCGTGTACTGGCTGACATGTCACTTCTGCACGATGTGTGCTCCGGCGCACTAGACTGCCCTAGATTGGTAACAGACATGCTGATCCTTGCTGTCCCGAAGAAACGTACACGACACACGAAAATGTTTTTTGTACCCTCCGATCGCACTAATTATGCCTCTAATAGTACATGTCATAGGATTCCTAGATCTTATACCAAACGTTTCCCGGACCTTGACCCATTTAGCAGCTCAAAAGGTGCATTTAAACGATTAGTTACACTTGAGTTGCTGGATGAAACTTAATCTGTCTCTCCCCACCCCCTACTTCATTCTTCATTTTCTAGGTAAATTACAAATCTTCTTTGCGCCAGCAGTATGCGAAGCGAATGCCTAACTATCAGAACTCCCAATTAATAAACTTTCATGCTTATGTTTCTCTACTGGATCCCCCCCGAAACACACAAACACTTACACCCACACTTTCACTCACGTGTTGTGTATTACCTACTGTACCTACTGTATTTTAAAAATTAATGTCTTTTACATCTTAAGTTCTACAAAGTAAAATCCTTAATTGGCTCAATTCTAAGTTTACTTATAAGTTTATTGTATTTGAACGGCTGTGGATTTTTGTTAAATTAATAAAATAAAAAAATAATAATAAAAAAACCGCTATTTTGTTAAAAAGTTTTTAAGGAGTTTACGAATACATAATATTTATATTTTGAACGCAGTTCCACAATGAAATTAGTTATGATTTGAGAATTACAGGAAAAAATAAAACAATTTAGAGGTATTTTCGTAATTTCTATTCTATCCAAACGCGTTTTCCTTTAGTGAGAATCTTAATCAAATACTCACTAAACGATAACCCAAAAATCAAATCTGTAGTTGACTTCATGGTGGAGTAAATGGATTTAAAAAAAAAACATTTTTTTTTCGTATCACCTTAACGAAAAAATCTTCAATTACCCACCGCTAGCTACACCACACACCTAAACACACACTCAAAGACTAGCCTGCTAGGCACTTTGTTGCTATAGAAAGACAAGTCAATTTACGAAAAATATTTATTCAACTCCATTGCACGCACATTGTAAAAATGTTGTCAATACAAGAGAATTATAGTTATTATATCATACATTTTATACAAGTGAATTTTTTCATCAGCTGACCAAATAGGGAATGAATAGTAGATATAAATCAACACTCAGACCTAATGTACTGAAGGACACAACATATTTTTCATTTGCGACCATGATTATTTTCCTTAACCTTTTGACCGCCCCAGTCGGCACTGGCCGACATCTGAAACTCGTGCCTCTGGACTTTATATTAAAAGAAACCCTATCTTATATGAATTGAGTTGTATTTTGCTTAGCATAGCGAACAAGTTTGGAGTAGAGTAACACGTGTTGTATGTTATGTATGGCGGTCAAAAGGTAGGAAAGTTGTTCATACAATGTCATTCAAAACATGGTCAGCTAATTAAAAGTCTCCGTAAATGACTATATAGCCGTCTGCTTCGAGTTTGCTATTACCTCCCGCCCCGCTTTCGTTATATTTAAAAACACACGCAGCAGTCTGCAAATGTTGCCAACATCATTTATTTTCTATCTTTTTTCACATCATGTCTTTTTGGAATGAAAATAAATACTCTGACCGACTTAATGCAACTATATTTACAGACAAAAAGCACATCTTATACATAAACTTAACATTTATGTATGGTAACTAACTAACGTAAATACTATTCTCCTGTATTCACTTACCCAAATCGACCATAACACGGTATTTGACTGCTAGTCAAAATATATACTTATTAGGAACTGTCAAAACGGTAAGTTCACGAGTTCTGTGAAATAATAGCATGTAACGTCATAGTCAAATGCTGTCTTTTTAAAACAAAATTGCGTATAAAATACAACTGCTGGAAATATACAATTCTGATATTGTCAAACGTTTTTGTTGAAACAGGTTCAACTGGAGACACGTTTCTAGATTTATTGGACTACCTTGTCAAATACCGCATTGTGAAAAGATAGTTTACCGTTTCTCCACACATATATAAATGTAAATTTCAAAATGAATTGAAATTGGTGCATTGGGAGCACAGCGTTCAAGGCAAGATTCACCAGATGCAGTACCTAAGTCTTTAAGACTGATGGGATATACGTTATACAAAAAACAAATAGTGTATTGGGTGCCTACCTATGAAATTGGCGAAGTTTTCTTACAGATTTATTTTTCTTTTAATTTGCAGGTTGATCACTAAAATTTAATCTTCAAAATCAGTTCGTTCTAAATGTCATCAATTTCCATGATAAGAATCGTAATACATTTCAAAAAAATAATCAAATTGCTGTTAGCTAAATGTTGTCTCATGCATACACACAAACAATCTATTATATAATTAGGATTTGACATTATTTTTAAATATCAAAACGAATTGTACTGAAAATTGAGTTTTCTTCAATTTCTCCATACAAAACGCTGATTTCATAAGTAGGCACCTAATATTTTAGCAGATACTAATAATTTTACATAGGCAGCGTCGCTAACAATTTAATATTGGGTGCTGACCTATGAAATTGGCGAATTTTTCTTCCAGATTCAGGAGTTCATAATTCGAGTAATTCATTAGCTATTTCCAGTTTTTTTTTTATTGTTTTAAAATTCATTTCAATATTTTACATCTACTTATTAAATTTTCTTTTAATTTTCAATTTGATAACTAAAATGTTATCTTCAAAATCAGTGCCTCCTAAATGTCATCCATTTTCATGATAATATTCGTAATATTTTTTACAGCTGACACTTTTCAAAAATTATATAAAATTTTCTGTTAGCTAAATGTTGTCTCATTCATACACACAAAGTTTATAAAATTAGGATCTGTCATTCTTAAAAAAAATGCAAAAATGTTTGTAGGTACTGAAAATTGAGTTATCTTCAATTTCTCCATACAAAACGCCAATTTCATATGTAAGGACCTAATATTACCGTCGACCATGTAGGTAATACGGTATAATCCTTATATAAGGACTTATTATTTTGGTGCCAAGCATTAAACAGTAATCATTCGAAAATATATATTTACCCGCCATTTTCATTGTTTTTCTACAAACATGTAAACATTTCTAAACAGGCACATATATTGCTTCTGGCCCCACACCACCCGTGAAAATCAGAAACAGCGACATCACAAACACAGAAATAAACATTCGATCCCGGTACCCACCCTTTGCAGGCAGAACCTTCACCGCTACGCCACAGAGGTCTTCAAGCGGTCATCAGGGCTTCATAAATACGCATAAGTTAACAGTACATTGAAGAATTAAATAAATCTTATGAAATCTCTTGGAATCAACCAGTCACAAATGGATTAACTTGTGTATCATCCACACAGCTCTAAAACTGTACAGACAGACAACACATTGGCATTCGATGGTACTCTAGCTTGCTTGGTACTCCCCATACTCCACCGGTTCGGACTTGACCGTCACCTCGGAGTTCTGCGCAGGCGGTAAATTCGTAAAAAGTTGGGGCGCATTTTTTGACCTCTCCAGGTTGTACATCTGGAAATAATTAGAACACTCAGATGAGCAATATTATGCTGGAAGAAATCTCTTGTTCGGAATAAGCTCGTCTTTGTACATCATTGTGCGCTACTAAACATTCAGGAGGAGTGTTCGTCGAAACTATTCTGAAGAAAAACTCAAGGCCGAGCCGAACAATAATAGAATATAATTTTGTCAATGGATCTGAATTGTTATATTATTGTGAATTTAAATTGGGATCTGAATATGTATTTATATTGCAATTGAATCTTGTATTTTTTTCTTTTATTCAGGAAACATACAGTTAAGGTATAAACACGCACATATGTACTTGAAAATCTATGGTACCTTAAAATTAGCATCAATTATTATTGTAACATATTGAGCTATAGACGCAAGGTATTTAGTGTTGTTTCTGAGTGATCAGTGTTCTATAGTAGTAGTTTATGTGACTGCTACATAATGGAGGGCATTAAAACTCAGGGCGAGTTTCATAATAATATCACTCGAGAGTTTTAATGCCGAATTATGTACAGTTACATACACTAGTTTATCTACACACATATGATAAGCTCTCTTTGATGAGTTGAGGAACCGCATGTTCGAGCGGCATTATGGCATTGATGGCTCTGCAGTTGTTTAGCTTGTTCAGTAGTACCAACTTCACAGACAAACTAGGGCGGCACACAGGTGGCCTCGGCGTTCGAAACTTGAATGTCATAATTTGAAAAATTTTGGTACAAATTTGGTAAAATTTATACATTATGGTCATAATGTATCAATATTCAGATGAAAAATTAGTTTTTACCAAGAAGTTTATCATTATGCTGGTCGTAACGTGGGGTTTTTGGACGCAGTAATGAGCGTGTATGATACGTGTGTAGATAAACATTCGAATAAGTTGTTAGCTAGTTGGTAGCAAAATCAAAATCAAAATGATTTTTGATTTTGATTTTGATTTTGCTACCTGTTTCTTGAGGCAAAGGTATCTCTATCATGTTGTAGTCACGCATTGCACGTCTGAAATACGAACTTTTTGCATAGTTTGTGCGACAAGGATTGGCATAAAAAGTCGGTTTTGAACGCGATGAGTTACGGTTAAGTTTAAAATTAATTTTAGCTAGGAGTGATGGAGAATTTATATTATAATTGATTAATTTGTACAAGAATAATAAATCTAAATAACTCCGACAATCTTCCAAGGAGGCCATTCGATGTCATTTCGCAGACTCTAAAATAATTTTGAAAATAATTATCAATGCGAAAATCTAGTGCTTTAATGAATTTATGTTGTTTTTTTTCTCAATGCGATTAATATGCATTACATATTATTTAATATGATTTGGCATTTGCTGTTAAGGCACAAATAAATAATAAATTAAAATCGGCCCAGCTTCGTCAGTATAGTCGCGGGGCTAATCTCGATCTCGGCTGCCATCAGCCGCGGCTCCATCGCTAGCGCGAGCGGCAGCAGACTAGATGATGCGTACCTTCATGAACTCGGGCGTGCCCAGCTGTGTCAGTGTAGTCGCGCGGCTCATCTCCAGCTCGGCGCCATGCTGGCGAGCGGCGGCAGACTAGATGATGCGTACCTTCATGAACTTGGGCGTGCCCAGCTGTGTCAGTGTAGTCGCGCGGCTCATCTCCAGCTCGGCGCCATGCTGGCGAGCGGCGGCAGACTAGATGATGCGTACCTTCATGAACTCGGGCGTGCCCAGCTGTGTCAGTGTAGTCGCGCGGCTCATCTCCAGCTCGGCTACCGACAGCCGCGGCTCCATGCTGGCGAGTGGCAGCAGACTAGATGATGCGTACCTTCATGAACTCGGGCGTGCCCAGCTGTGTCAGTGTAGTCGCGCGGCTCATCTCCAGCTCGGCGCCATGCTGGCGAGCGGCGGCAGACTAGATGATGCGTACCTTCATGAACTCGGGCGTGCCCAGCTGTTTCAGTGTAGTCGCGCGGCTCATCTCCAGCTCGGCTGCCGTCAGCCGCGGCTCCATGCTGGCGAGCGGCAGCAGACTAGATGATGCGTACCTTCATGAACTCGGGCGTGCCCAGCTGTGTCAGTGTAGTCGCGCGGCTCATCTCCAGCTCGGCGCCATGCTGGCGAGCGGCGGCAGACTAGATGATGCGTACCTTCATGAACTCGGGCGTGCCCAGCTGTGTCAGTGTAGTCGCGCGGCTCATCTCCAGCTCGGCGCCATGCTGGCGAGCGGCGGCAGACTAGATGATGCGTACCTTCATGAACTCGGGCGTGCCCAGCTGTGTCAGTGTAGTCGCGCGGCTCATCTCCAGCTCGGCTGCCGTCAGCCGCGGCTCCATGCTGGCGAGTAGCAGCAGACTAGATGATGCGTACCTTCATGAACTCGGGCGTGCCAAGCTGTGTCAGTGTAGTCGCGCGGCTCATCTCCAGCTCGGCGCCATGCTGGCGAGCGGCGGCAGACTAGATGATGCGTACCTTCATGAACTCGAGCGTGCCCAGCTGTGTCAGTGTAGTCGCGCGGCTCATCTCCAGCTCGGCTGCCGTCAGCCGCGGCTCCATGCTGGCGAGCGGCAGCAGACTAGATGATGCGTACCTTCATGAACTCGGGCGTGCCCAGCTGTGTCAGTGTAGTCGCGCGGCTCATCTCCAGCTCGGCGCCATGCTGGCGAGCGGCGACAGACTAGATGATGCGTACCTTCATGAACTCGGGCGTGCCCAGCTGTGTCAGTGTAGTCGCGCGGCTCATCTCCAGCTCGGCTGCCGTCAGCCGCGGCTCCATGCTGGCGAGTGGCAGCAAACTAGATGATGCGTACCTTCATGAACTCGGGCGTGCTCAGCTGTGTCAGTGTAGTCGCGCGGCTCATCTCCAGCTCGGCGCCATGCTGGCGAGCGGCGACAGACTAGATGATGCGTACCTTCATGAACTCGGGCGTGCCCAGCTGTGTCAGTGTAGTCGCGCGGCTCATCTCCAGCTCGGCGCCATGCTGGCGAGCGGCGGCAGACTAGATGATGCGTACCTTCATGAACTCGGGCATGCCCAGCTGTGTCAGAGTAGTCGCGCGGCTCATCTCCAGCTCGGCTCCATGCTGGCGAGCGGCAGCAGACTAGATGATGCGTACCTTCATGAACTCGGGCGTGCCCAGCTGTGTCAGTGTAGTCGCGCGGCTCATCTCCAGCTCGGCGCCATGCTGGCGAGCGGCGGCAGACTAGATGATGCGTACCTTCATGAACTCGGGCATGCCCAGCTGTGTCAGTGTAGTCGCGCGGCTCATCTCCAGCTCGGCTCCATGCTGGCGAGCGGCAGCAGACTAGATGATGCGTACCTTCATGAACTCGGGCGTGCCCAGCTGTGTCAGTGTAGTCGCGCGGCTCATCTCCAGCTCGGCGCCATGCTGGCGAGCGGCGGCAGACTAGATGATGCGTACCTTCATGAACTCGGGCGTGCCCAGCTGTGTCAGTGTAGTCGCGCGGCTCATCTCCAGCTCGGCGCCATGCTGGCGAGCGGCGGCAGACTAGATGATGCGTACCTTCATGAACTCGGGCGTGCCCAGCTGTGTCAATGTAGTCGCGCGGCTCATCTCCATCTCGGCTCCATGCTGGCGAGCGGCGGCAGACTAGATGATGCGTACCTTCATGAACTCGGGCGTGCCCAGTTGTGTCAGTGTAGTCGCGCGGCTCATCTCCAGCTCGGCGCCATGCTGGCGAGCGGCGGCAGGCTAGATGATGCATACCTTCATGAACTCGGGCGTGCCCAGCTGTGTCAGTGTAGTCGTGCGGCTCATCTCCAGCTCGGCTGCCGTCAGCCGCGGCTCCATGCTGGCGAGCGGCAGCAGACTAGATGATGTGTACCTTCATGAACACGGGCGTGCCCAGCTGTGTCAGTGTAGTCGCGCGGCTCATCTCCAGCTCGGCTGCCGTCAGCCGCGGCTCCATGCTGGCGAGTGGCAGCAGACTAGATGATGCGTACCTTCATGAACTCGGGCGTGCCCAGCTGTGTCAGTGTAGTCGCGCGGCTCATCTCCAGCTCGGCGCCATGCTGGCGAGCGGCGGCAGACTAGATGATGCGTACCTTCATGAACTCGGGCGTGCCCAGCTGTGTCAGTGTAGTCGCGCGGCTCATCTCCAGCTCGGCTCCATGCTGGCGAGCGGCGGCAGACTAGATGATGCGTACCTTCATGAACTCGGGCGTGCCCAGTTGTGTCAGTGTAGTCGCGCGGCTCATCTCCAGCTCGGCGCCATGCTGGCGAGCGGCGGCAGGCTAGATGATGCATACCTTCATGAACTCCGGCGTGCCCAGCTGTGTCAGTGTAGTCGCGCGGCTCATCTCCAGCTCGGCTGCCGTCAGCCGCGGCTCCATGCTGGCGAGCGGCAGCAGACTAGATGATGCGTACCTTCATGAACACGGGCGTGCCCAGCTGTGTCAGTGTAGTCGCGCGGCTCATCTCCAGCTCGGCTGCCGTCAGCCGCGGCTTTATGGTGGCGAGTGGCAGCAGACTAGATGATGCGTACCTTCATGAACTCGGGCGTGCCCAGCTGTGTCAGTGTAGTCGCGCGGCTCATCTTCAGCTCGGCTGCCGTCAGCCGCGGCTCCATGCTGGCGAGTGGCAGCAGACTAGATGATGCGTACCTTCATGAACTCGGGCGTGCCCAGCTGTGTCAGTGTAGTCGCGCGGCTCATCTCCAGCTCGGCTGCCGTCAGCCGCGGCTCCATGCTGGCGAGCGGCAGCAGACTAGATGATGCGTACCTTCATGAACACGGGCGTGCCCAGCTGTGTCAGTGTAGTCGCGCGGCTCATCTCCAGCTCGGCTGCCGTCAGCCGCGGCTTTATGGTGGCGAGTGGCAGCAGACTAGATGATGCGTACCTTCATGAACTCGGGCGTGCCCAGCTGTGTCAGTGTAGTCGCGCGGCTCATCTCCAGCTCGGCTGCCGTCAGCCGCGGCTCCATGCTGGCGAGTGGCAGCAGACTAGATGATGCGTACCTTCATGAACTCGGGCGTGCCCAGCTGTGTCAGTGTAGTCGCGCGGCTCATCTCCAGCTCGGCTGCCATCAGCCGCGGCTCCATGCTGGCGAGCGGCAGCAGACTAGATGATGCGTACCTTCATGAACACGGGCGTGCCCAGCTGTGTCAGTGTAGTCGCGCGGCTCATCTCCAGCTCGGCGCCATGCTGGCGAGCGGCGGTAGACTAGATGATGCGTACCTTCATGAACTCGGGCGTGCCCAGCTGTGTCAGTGTAGTCGCGCGGCTCATCTCCAGCTCGGCTGCCGTCAGCCGCGGCTCCATGCTGGCGAGTGGCAGCAGACTAGATGATGCGTACCTTCATGAACTCGGGCGTGCTCAGCTGTGTCAGTGTAGTCGCGCGGCTCATCTCCAGCTCGGCGCCATGCTGGCGAGCGGCGGCAGACTAGATGATGCGTACCTTCATGAACTCGGGCGTGCCCAGCTGTGTCAGTGTAGTCGCGCGGCTCATCTCCAGCTCGTCGCCATGCTGGCGAGCGGCGGCAGACTAGATGATGCGTACCTTCATGAACTCGGGTATGCCCAGCTGTGTCAGTGTAGTCGCGCGGCTCATCTCCAGCTCGGCTCCATGCTGGCGAGCGGCAGCAGACTAGATGATGCGTACCTTCATGAACTCGGGCGTGCCCAGCTGTGTCAGTGTAGTCACGCGGCTCATCTCCAGCTCGGCGCCCTGCTGGCGAGCGGCGGCAGACTAGATGATGCGTACCTTCATGAACTTGGGCGTGCCCAGCTGTGTCAGTGTAGTCGCGCGGCTCATCTCCAGCTCGGCGCCATGCTGGCGATCGGCGGCAGACTAGATGATGCGTACCTTCATGAACTCGGGCATGCCCCGCTGTGTCAGTGTAGTCGCGCGGCCCATCTCCAGCTCGGCGCCATGCTGGCGAGCGGCGGCAGGCTAGATGATGCATACCTTCATGAACTCCGGCGTGCCCAGCTGTGTCAGTGTAGTCGCGCGGCTCATCTCCAGCTCGGCTGCCGTCAGCCGCGGCTCCATGGTGGCGAGTGGCAGCAGACTAGATGATGCGTACCTTCATGAACTCGGGCGTGCCCAGCTGTGTCAGTGTAGTCGCGCGGCTCATCTCCAGCTCGGCTGCCGTCAGCCGCGGCTCCATGCTGGCGAGCGGCAGCAGACTACGCTGCCGGTGCTGGCGGCGGGAGACGGCTTCGGAGTCGGAATCCGAGGGTGGGGGCTGCACCTGGGTTTAACATGAATAGACATAAATATTGAACTACAGACCTTACGTTGTTTCTGTGCGTCTCCAAACAATGCTAGACGAAACGTCGAAACGAAATAGAAAGAGGCAGAAAGGGACATGTGATAGAATAAGTAGCTTAAAATAATGAAGGCCGAGGCCAAGCAGCATGAAACTATACTTAAGAAAAGTTCAAAGCCGAGCTAAGCAATAATGCCAATGGTGTGTTTAAGTGTTACTCACTTTCCTTGGGCGTCCTGGCCCCCTCTTCTTACACGGCTTGGTTGGTGCCGGCGAGTGCGCCTGAAATGTTCAACGCGCCATTAAATACACAGAATTGTCAATAATGTTACCGACTGTCCAGTCTTATTACAAAGTGTAGGAGTTCGTGTGGCTAACCCTCGTCTTAGAAATAGAAAACACTACTTAGTTGTTCCTTCAAGTAGTACTAATTATACTGGTAATTCGTTTGGCCGCCTCGATTAGTAGTTTATGTGACTGATACATAATGTTCGTCGTTGTTGTATTAATCCAGTTACGTACACTAGTTTATCTACACACATATCATAAGCTCTGTTTGATATGTTCAGGAACCGCATGTTCGACCGGCATGGTGGCATTTGATCATTGCTCGGCACTATGGTCATAATGTATCAATATGCAGATAAGAAATGAGTTTTTATTTTTTATTATACATTATGCTGGTCGTAACGTGCAGTTTTTGGACGCAGTAAAGAGGGTTTATGATACGTGAGTTGATGAAGTTTATAATGAAAGCCTTTCTGATTTAGATCTTTTTAATATGTCTCTTAATGTAGGTAAGCAAAATATTAAATATTGATGGTAAATTATATAAGTAGGTAGGTATTTTGTTTGTTTTGTGTATTTTTTTATGTAAAATTTAAATGCTAGATGTTAATGTTTTTACCTTTAAATCAATTAGTTAAACATATAATTGTACTTTTAATTAAGCGAAACTTTAGGTAATGGGAACACTGTAACTTCACTCTCTCTTTAATACTTTTACTAACCGTTTGTTTTGTTAATTTTAAATAAATAAATAAATTATACATTTTTATGTAGGGGTACGGTCAATATTTTACATGATATAGGGTCAGTCTCACCACTTGCTTACACTGATGCTATAGTATAGAAAGGTAATATAGGCAATGTATGTAAATGGTAAAAGTTTACATAATAATGTTAAATTGTTACTTGCCGCTCGTTTCCTAGCCGTCCTAGTACCATCAGCGGATCGAGTCACCATAGAGAAGGTAGAGTCGCTCACTCTAGAATGGAGAGACACATCGGGTTCCTCCTTCAACAAAACTCTGCTTAGATCATTCTGGAAGAACCTATCCTCAGCCATTCTTAACGCTTCAAAGCCTCTATGGCCTTGTAAGGCGTAGCGTATAATTTTTAACACTTCAATGCGACATAGTAGTCTTGTGTCGTCGTCCATTTTCTTAAAAAGTGGTATTAGAGAGTTCATGAACGATTTGTCGTCGTCAAAATAATCGTCAGGGTGTATCGCGTTTGCATCGAATCTCGTTTCTATATGGTTCTTTATTTCTATCGGAATTGTGATTGTGTCTTTATGTTTTTCTGCCGTTTCCATTATGTCTCTAGGCTCGTCTTTGGGTTGAGTTTTGTCTGCGTTTTTGTCCTGCTGGCATTTGTCAAAACTGTTATTCGTTTGCTGCGTTTTTTCTATGCTTTTGTTGGCCTCCTGTATTTTGTCTATGGTTTTGTTGGCCTCCTGTATTTTGTCTATGGTTTTGTTGGCCTCCTGTATTTTGTCTATGGTTTTGTTGGCCTCCTGTATTTTGTCTATGGTTTTGTTGAGTTTCTGTGCTTTATCGGCTTTGTTATGCTGAGTTTTGGAGAGTTGCTGGGCCTTGTCTGTGGTCTGTCTTCGGTCTGTTTGCTGGGTCTTGTCTCTCTTGTTTGGGATCTTCTCTGGTGCTTCATTTTGCTCAGTTTTGACCTCTGGCTGATGTTCTTTGACGATGACGTCTTCTGTTTGGTGTTGGGGAGAGCTCGACAGTTCTGAGAGCGAGTCGTACTTGTCTTGGGAGTGCCTTGGTTTTCTGCGAAGAAAGGAAAATGATTCGATTGGTCTTGGATGTTGGCGTGTTGATAAAAAAAAACACTACTATAGCTAGCTAGCCTCCAGTCTCGCAAAAATGCGTATTGATTGATTTACTGATTCTAGCACTCCGTGTTGGAAAAGGCGTGATGATATGATGATAAAATGAAAGGGAAAGTCATCATAACTCAGCAACGAAAATACTGTGTGAGCCACAAGCCACTCGAAATCCTGCGCCTAATTAGTTTAGTCATGTGGTCGTGTTTTAACCGACTTAAAAAAGGAGGTTGTCAATTCAGTTGTTTGTTAATGTTTTTAGGACTCCGTATCTTAAAAGGAAAAAAATGGTCAAGTGCGAGCCGGACTAGCGCACGAAGGGTTCCGTACTACCGTACAATGGTAGGGATGGTGTGGAGTGAATAGTTTGGATTTTACATAGAGGAAAATGTTGTTACCAAGTTATTGGTGCGGCTACTTTCACACTCCATGTACCTAAGCAGGTGTATTCATAAGTTTGTATAAGGTATTGAAATAATTGTTGTATGGGAGCCCCCTTAAATATTTATTTTATTCTGTACGGCAACAGAAATACATCATCTGTGAAAGTTTCATCTGTCTAACTATCACGGTTCATGAGATACAGCCTGGTGAGAGACGGACGGTCGGACAGCGGAGGCTTAGTAATAGGGTCCCGTTTAGCACCCTTCGGGTACGGAACCCCGACAAAAGGTACCTTATAGGATCACTTCGTTGTCCTTCCGTCCGTCCGTCCGTCTGTCACTACCCTTTTCTCAGGAAAGCATAAAGATATCAAGTTGAAATTAATATCGGTTACACAGGTCTGTAGTCTGTTAAAGTTGTGAAAAAAATCAAACATTTAGGTCAACGCAATAGAAAGCTATCGGCATATATGTCACAAATTTGTTTAAACTGCTCGATTGATGGTTCGCAAGGGAATCAAAACCTATAGGGTACCTCCAGATGACGAAGAATCATGAAATTTGGCAATGGCAAATATCTACCTGTCTGTCAAGTCGAACAAACAAACAAACATTTACATACAGGCACATACATTGCTTCTGGCCCCATACTAGGATACCCTGTGTCGTGGGAACCAGAAACAGCGACGTCCACACATATAAATATTCAAGACCTGGTGTTCTTTTTCCTACCCCCAGCCGGGGATCGAACCCGGGACCTCTCGCATAGTAGGCAGAGCCACAACCGCTGCGCCAAAGAGGTCGACAAGACTCTTTTCATCAAATAGAATCAAAATTTCAGGTATCAAATAGAAATTAATATCGATTACGCAAGTCTGATTGAAGTTGTGAAAAAATCAAATTATAGGTCAAAGCAATCAAAAGATGCCGCCGTTTATCTCACAATTTTGCTGGATAACTCGCCAAGGAATCAAACATTTTTCCAAACGTTTCCGTTCCTTGAAATTTGGCACGAAGCAAGGTCTTATAGCGCAAGTAAAGGAAAAAATCAGAAAACCGTTATTTTTTGTTCTTATTAGTGCGGAACCCTCGAATCTGTTCATGATTATTTATCTACACTCGTATCATAAGCCCTCTTTACTGCGTCCAAAAACCACACGTTACGACCAGCATAATGATAAACTTATTGGTTAAAACTCATTTCTTATCCGAATATTGATACATTATGACCATAATGTACCAAAAATTGTCAAATTATTACATTCAAATTTCGAAAGCCGACGCCCACCTGCGTGCCGCCCCTAGTTGTCTGTGAAGTTGGTACTACACAACAAGCTAAACAACTGCAGAGCATTGATCAATCCCACAATGCCCGTCGAACATGCGGTTCCTGAACACATCAAAGAGAGCTTATGATATGTCTGTAGATAAACTAGTGTATGTAACTGTACATAATTAGGCATTATGTAGCAGTCGCATAATATTATATATACTATTATGAACCTATTTCATATTTTTTTTTAATTTGAAAGGGTGATTTCAAGTTTGGTCTCATAAAAAAAAACTGTAATCGGTCCATTAGTTGGTAATAGATTGGCTATCGGGTACTGCCCGCTGACCTAGAATCATGAAACTCGGCGCAAAGCAAGGTCAGCCACAAGTATAGGAAAAAATCCGAAAACCGTTTGTACTTCCTCGGTGCGCGAGACCATCTCACTCTCAGGTGTTCTTTATTAGTTTTTTATTTGTGAGAAACATCATAATGTTCGATTTATACGGGTTCTGTGAGAACAGTAGACCTCGCGAGCCCTTCGACATAGATACATACTTAAATATATTGTCACGACCGACGGACGGACAAAAGGCTTTATTATAATGCGATACAAGTTAATTTTGCGCAACAATTTAACGAAGAAAGTCCAATTTTAAATTTAATTTCAGGTGCTTGAATTTTCCAAAAACTATGCAGACTTTTGAGCAAAATAGGGGTAAGTATAAGTATCTTCTAGTCCTAGGTCCTAGAGGTCAAATCTGGTGTCTACGGGTTCGTCTCGTGAAGGTGGAAAGAGCTGCTTAGTCTGATTAGTTATAAATTTTCCGAAATAAAATCAAAAACTGACTGCACTTTCATTCAATATCTTGGAAGTGGTATGGTAGCCGCACAAATAACTTTATAAAGCCATAAGTCCGCCATTTTAATAAAAATCTAAGAACTGACTCGACAAAAAATACTATATAATTATCGAACCTGCTCACAAAATTTCACGAGAATCGGTTGAGAAATGCGACCTGTAGGCGAGAACAGACAGACAGAAGGACCGAGCCGAGTCGGCAGTGACCCTGCCTACAAAGCCAAGGGTTCCTGGTTCGAGTCCCGGTGGGAGCAAATATTTGTTTGATGAGAACGGATGTTTGTACCCTAGTTATGGTTGTTTATCTAAGTATAATATTTCTCTATATAAGTATGTGTATCGTTGTCTAGTACCCAAGATACAGGGAATCCTAGTTTGGGGCTAGATCAATGTGTAAATAGTGTCCAAGGTATTAAAAAAAAACATTTTTGGCAATCACGAAACTGGTCGCTTCGCTCGCTCGCTCTATTAGCCACTAGGAAGTAGTGTTGCTAACTTGTTCTGTAACGCCTTCAGCAGGAACGCGTGCTGTCTGATGTACTGGTGGCGTCGGCTGCCCGGCTGGCACTGGTCTGCCGGCACGCACTTGCCCTGGCGGTACGCCTTGGTGAAGGAGTCGCGGATGGAGCGCCAGCGTTTCTGCACCTCTTTGCCTGTTGGGCAAAAAAAAGGTTTTGTAAATGTGTGGGCCGAGGGGCGAAGGCGTTAACCAGGATTCGAGTAAGATTGGGCCATCCGCCAGTCAGTGCCCGTGGCCTAGTGCTACTGGCTGAAACATCGGAAACGATCGTGCGAGTTAAGCAAAAAGGTTTAATTTGAGAAAAAAATACATGTATTTTACCATGTCAGATGCGCTCAGGTTTAGTCTCTTAGGTATTGAATACTCCATTTTGCGCGACAGGGGGCTAGCCCATCGCAGCAAATGTGGAGATATGCATGGTACCTCGCGATGTTATTGAAATTTGTGATAAAATACTTATCTCATTAGTACATGGTGAATGTTGTTATGACAATAAATAGGCACGGAAAGTACTTCGGCAATGACAAGATTAAAGGTATGGAGGAGTTTGATTGCCGTTTCTTCTTAACCCCGACTCCCGAGGCCCAACTTCCGAAACGGTGTGGATTTTTTATATTAAAAAAATTTGACTGTTGTTATATTATAAATAAGTATAATTTTCACGTTGAATAAGATAATTTATTTATTTATATTCATAAAAAATGTAATCTGAATCTGAACCTATGACTAAATCTGCGAAAATTACACCTGAACGTACGATACACGACATCACAACACGTTTGAACAGTACGAGGCCACAACATATTCATAGTCTAATAAATCACCAAAAAAAAAAAAAACTTTTATTAATTTTGTAAAATATAAATAAAAAGTAACAAACACAGCCAAGTGTACCTACAAACTTTGATAAGTTCTCGTATAAATAAAAGCGTATTTAACTAATAGAAACAGGGAAAAAGAGAACGACTTTTAGCTTTTAGTAAACCCTTCGGTCCCATAATCCGCCTCCCGCCTAGGATGACGTCAGCACCCAGTTGCCACCTACAACAGCAGAATGGCCTTTTGTTTCTGATGAATGTTGGTTATAAATATTCACTGGCTAAACGAAGGCGCTACCTAGTGTGCCCTTGCCTCCCCGCATGAGAAACGGCGTGCCTGTCTAAGGCTTCGCCACCCAAGCAAGAGGTCCTAGGTTCTAAACCCGAATGTGGTTGAAAGAAAGATAAACCCAGCCCCTTGGTCTTGTGTTTGTGGTTCCCACGACACGGTACCCTAGTGTGCGGCCAGAAGCAATGTATGTGCCTGTATATAGATGTTTATGGCCTAAGATTACACAAAACCAATGAAGAGCGCTTTGGCAAAAAAAAAAACACTACATTCATAGGTCTCAAAAAAATATATGTTATTTAAAAAAGAGATTATCTAGTTTAAGTACTATGTCGTTACGCGATTGGATTAATTTGGCTCGATCGTAAATAAAACTATATTTAAAAGGAGATTTACTGATTTTACTGATTTTATTTTATTTTAGATAAATTACTGATTTTTCTCAGAATTTTTATACCTAAATTTTCCTCTTTTAGAGATCAATTAGCTTATTTCCGTTTTTCAGTAAATTCAAAAAAACACCTAATTTCTAAAGAATCCGGGCGGCCCGATGCTATTCCGCGCCGCCCGCTACCCCGCCAGTTCCGCTACCCCGCCAGAAGGCGACGGGCGAATGCGGCGCCCCTCACCTCAACAGCTGGTCTGTTAGTTACTCCACACAATATCGCCGGATATAACAGCCGAGCGACAACTCGCCGCGGAATCGTGCGAGGTCGCGGCTACTCGCTGAGTCAAGTTGAAGGCCGCTAACAGATTTGTGCTCACGTTAGTAATGAAATTAACAACAAACTAAATGCGGGGAGAACAGCGCCTCTGTGTAAATTTATCAAAACTAACATAATCTAATTGTAATGTACGCGTTTGTTAAATTACCAAATTTTTATGTACCTAATTAGTATTTTTATTATATAATAAGTATATATATGTCGTAGTTGGTTAAATCTGATACATCCTAGACCATTGATTAAAGACCGACGTTTAACCAAGTCACTAGCATTTTGATTTAAATAAAGCATCGTCGAAAACGTTTCATAACCTGTCTTACCGAAAGCCGGCGTGTTGGTTAAATAATGTAAAACAAGCTGGCGTCACGACAACAGCTGATTACTTTCAGTCTATCTTTTCACTACTGATTTGCACAGCTTATATCAGGGCAAAATACTGCGGTAGCTTAGGTGAAGGGTAAAGGGGGTGAGCGAAGCGAAGCCCCCTTTATCCTTCGTGTTAGGTTGAACTTGTAAGAACAACAAAAAATACTTAAAACATAAACTTTAATACACATAAAATATTTTTATCTACACACGTATCATAAACCCTCTTTACTGCGTCCAAAAACCGCACGTTACAACCATCATAATGTAAATTAATTAATTAAATACTACTTGGTAAAAACTCATTTCTTATCTTAATATTGATACATTATGTTATGACCATAATGTATCTTTTTCTACAAATTATGACATTAAATTTTCGAACAACGACGCCCGCCTGCGTGCCGCCCCTAGTTTGTCTGTGAAGTTGGTACTACTGAACAAGCTAAACAAGTGCAGAGCAAATATCAATGCCACCATGCCGGTCAAACATGCGGTTCCTGAAAACATCAAAGAGAGCTTATGATATGTGTGTAGATAAACTGGTGTATGTAACCATTCTCCATCCATTATGTATCAGTCACATAAACTACTATTGTGTGTGTGTCTTGTTGCCTAGGAACGTTTAGACAACTAGTTAAGCGTTTCGTTCACTCACTTGCCTGACGGAACTCTAGCGACTTGGTTAAACGTCGGTCTTTAGTTAACGGTCTAGGGTGTTAGTTAAGTGTCTGATTTAACCAACTAACTGCGACATATACACAGGGAGCCCGACTCGGGGGTTATTTACACGATTTTGTTTCAGTGAAATATAGCTAAAAATCATTGAAATTTATTTATTTATTTAGGTAAACCTTACAGCTTTTAGTATTATATACAAGTGACATTATAAGATATTACGCCAATTACAAGGTACTCAAATATACAGTTCAATACAGCAGTTTTAAAGAATGATAGTTACTTATGTCTAATGTTATTAAGTTGTAGTGAGTGGGTATTTAAATTAAGATTGTAAATACTATTTTTATTATGTACTTGTCCATATTTCATGACGTAGGAGGAGGGGGGAGGGTGGCGGCCGGTTGAAGGAATGGAGTAGGGTAAAGTATCTTTATAAGCGATAAATGATATACAATAGAAAGTCATTCATGTAAGTTAATGAGAGACAGAATTTTACTTTTACTAAATACTCGCAATATCAGGCACATAGCGCGTTATTCGTGGACCGGCCGGGGCGTTGCAGTTACTTCAGAGCAAATTGAACACGGTAATTTGTGAATCAAAATTATGCGAAGGAAAAATAAAAGATTCGTCACGGCGCGTCACGCCTTTTCCCATACGGGGTGGCAGAGGCACAATTGCGCCCACTTTGAGCCAGTTGTTCAATACTTCATTTTGCGTGACGCCGCAGTTATGGAGTAATGAAGGTTTCCTCACGATATTTTCCATGACCGTTACAACGTCCGTATAATGTACTTAAGATACATTAATTATCTCATTGGTACAGGGCCAGGAATCGAACCTGCATCTCCTATGTGAGAAGCAAGCGTGAAACCCATTAGACCACGGAGCTCTTTTTTACACAAAAAAATTGTCACAAGCGACAAACTAGGTATCATCTCTTTGATGTGTTCAGGAACCGCATGTTCGAGCGGCATTGTGGCAATGATCATTGCTCTGCAGTTGTTAAGCTTGTTCAGTACTACCAACTTCACAGACAAACTAGGGGCGGCGTCGGCGTTCGAAATTTGAATGTCATAATTTGACAATTTTTGTTACATTATGGTCATAATGTATCAATATTCAGATAAGAAATTAGTTTTTACTAAGAAGTTTATCATTAAGCTGGTCATAACGTGTGGTTTTGGACGCAATAAAGAGGGTTTATGATAGTATGTAGTTAAAACAACAAACAGCCTGTATATTGTGTTGTTTTGTTCTTAGTCGTAATCTTATCTTAACCGGTCAAGTGCAATAAATATGTGCCATTTCCGAAACTTGTCATTGGCAGGATCATCCGATAGATTATTATATCCATGTATAGAAGACATTATATAAATAAAAATATTAAAAAAGCTGTGCCTTGCCACCCCATATGGCTGCTTTCATAAGGCTTGTTTAAGGCATATGTTTAAACGATCGCCAAAAACGCACATATCAATAAATTCGATACGACCGCCAGAATTAGTAAACAATCACCAAATTATGTTTGGATAAATGATCAGCAAACTTCTATTTATGTTTTATGTACTTAAGTTTATGTTTTAAGTATTCTTGGTTGTTCTTACATGTTCAACCTAACCCGAAGGATAAAGGGGGCTTCGCTTCACTCACCCCCTTTACCCTTCACCTAAACTACCGCAGTATTTTGCCCTGATATTTTTGCAACTTTTGGTGATCATTTACCCATTTTGGTGGTCATTTAAATTGTTCTCCTTGTATAGTAGTGTCGTGAACAGTGACATCGTAGGAAAGTGAGGGACGGAGCTATATATCGCGCATAGCTCTGTCCCACACACTCGTCGAGTAGCGTGGGAAGTGACGAGGAAAGGAGGCAGAGACGCAGGCTCCCTCTTTTGTCGGTTTATTGGCGCGAGTCAACGGACCGGCGATATCGGCGGCGATAATAATACCTTGGACACTATTTACACACATTGATCTAGCCCCAAACTAGGATTCCCTGTATCTTGGGTACTAGTCAACGATACACATACTTATATAGATAAATATTATACTTAGATAGATAAACAACCATGACTAGGGTACAAACATCCGGTCCCATCAAACAAATATTTGCCCCCACCGGGACTCGAGCCCGGGACCCTTGGCTTCGTAGGCAGGGTCGCTGCCGACTCGGCCATTCGGGTCGTCAAATCGACCGACCAATAGCTCCATCAGGCGTCGCGATTAATTGCGCGAGTGGAGCTGTGTGTGGCCAGCCAGAGGGCATGCAAAACCGGAAGTTTTTCAAAACCGGTTTTGAAATTCGGTTTTGAGGGTCAAAAACCGGAAACCGGTTCTAAAACCGGTTTTGAAAAAAAAACTTATAATTTTTACGGTTTGTTTCAACAAATTCGTTTCAGCCCGGTCGGAATGAAAGTTCTCTAGTGAACCGTCTGACTCAGCCTTTAAAGTGTTAATAAAACGCTCGTGCGAATGGGCTCTAAGTGGATATAGGTGCGATCGGATATTATTTGACACACAATTAAATACTTCTTGAGTGCGTCCTAAAAAATTTAATTTAATTGAAAATTTTATTCAATAATGGGAAAACCGGAGTTGAAACCGGTTTTATCTCTCAAAACCGGATTGGAAAAATCGGAATATTTCGTCCGGTTTCCGGTTTTTAACAAAACCGGAAAACCGGTTTTGCACGCCCGCCAGACGGGCAACATCGCGGCAGAGCGAGGAGCCGCGCGCGGAGCTTAGCGGCAGGGGTAATATGTACAATGGAAATCTTTAAAAATGCTACACTATAAAACCAGCCAATGGCACAAGGCGTGAATCAACGCCATGGCTCACAGTTATATCGATTATCGATAACTGTCATACAATCCAACAAAGGGGTTGTCTTTAGTCCGTATACAACTGTCATACAATCCAACAAAGGGGTTGTCTTTAGTCCGTATACTACACGAGCTGATGCCCGCTCAATGTGTGGGGACCCGGACAAAGCAGGGAGGTCTGACTCCTGGGCATGGGTAATTACATTTTTTTCCCCTCCAACAAAAAAAAGGCGTGAATCAATGTATTTGTTGTTGATGTTGTAAGCAGTTTAAAACTGTTGATTTTATTATCAATTGGAATATGTTGGTAGAGGCGATGGGTAAGAAACAAACTACTGGTCCGAGTGTGTGTACGATCTATTTGTGGTCACGTGTGGACGATTTTTTGTAATTGGTAATCGGTCGATTTGGGAGTTGATAATGTAATAAATTAGTAGGTTGTGAACCTTGGCAGGAAATGCTAGAAGAAAAAAAGTATAAATGATGTCAGCATTTGCAGACTACTGCGTGTTTTTTTGTTATGAAATATGTGGTTTGTCTAATTGCTTCTGGCCCCACACTAGGATACCCTGTCGTAGGAACCAGAAACAGCGATGTCGCACATGCACATATAAACATTCAAGACCTGGGTTTTTTTCTGGACCCCCAGTCGGGGATCGAACCCGGGACCTCTCGCCTGGTAGGCAGAGCCACAACAGAGATAGAACAAAAAGTAGTCCTCTAATATATCAGTTGGCTTGCCGTAATTTTGTTTTCCAGCATTTCCTGCCCAGGTATAGATAAATATGTGCAATCAATAGTTATTTGTGTCACAAGGGAGCAAAATTATATATTACGGCGAGGGCGGTACATTGTATCCAGAGTGAAGAAACCTTTGCACGGACGAGGTATCCCTAAAAGGAGTCCCCGTACAAGAGACTTGTTTTTACACCCCCAGCTATCTAACAAACCATAACATGATCCAAATAGGATCGTATATTTCGCAGCTTATCACATGGCTGTGGTGGCGCGAATGTTTTGGTATCGGTTTCATGACCTTAGTGTCTTGGGTTCGAATCCACGCCCGGACTATTATTCTCTTTTTGTTATGATTTTTTAGTGGTGGTTTAGTCCAAACCGCACTTGACCGATTATTTAAGTTATTATTATAGTTATTCAGGGTGCTACTGCTGGGATAAAGCCTCGCGATGTTGCAACCAGAGTTCTCTATCCTGGGCTACGCCTTCCACCCTGGCAGAAACATATCGAGGTCGTATCTATGTGATAAAAATATATTTTCGAGGCAATAAATTTGAATCTTCTGAACCCCTTTTTAATGCGATACCTTGTCTGTGCAAAGGTCCCCGTTACTCCAGGCGGAAAGACCCGCAGTGTGAGAGTGACGGAATCGGGAAAAAATGAAAAAACGTGGCGCTAAACCACAGAAAAGTTGTTTAAAAATAAACTACGCTATTTTCTTAAAAGAAAATAAGGAGATTTTGCGAATACTTAATATCTACATTTTGAACGCAGTTCCGCAATGAAATTAGTTAGGATTTCAGAATAACAGGAAAAAATAAAACTTCTAAATAAGTTTTTCGCAATTAAATTCTATCGAGAAAATATCATCCAATCGCGTTTTCCTTTAGTAAGAATCTGAACCAAATACTCAATAAACGTTGACCCAAACATCAAATCTGTAGATGACTTCATAGTGGAGTAAATGGATTCGAAAAAAACACCATTTTATTTTTCATATCACTTTAAACGACTTCAAAAAAGAAGGGGGTTCTCAATACGGGTGTATTTTTATGTCTGTAACTTCAATACTGGTACTATTTAACCACTTGAATACAACCGGGGCGTTAGCTAACGGCACTTTTCCGGGTCCTATAGGTTTAAAATTTTATTACCATGTCTTAAGGTTCAAAATCGCGGCCCGTCCCATCTACCCTCGGTTTTTGAGTGGTTAAGCACCGATTTCAAAAAATCTTTTTTATTTGAAAGGGATTTAAGAATAGATTTCAAAAAATCTTTTTTATTTGAAAGGGTGAAAATTAGAAATCGGTCCAGTAGTCGGTTTCTAAAGCGAAAAGACTGTGATTATGATGTCATCCAGGCAAACGATATTGCGTGTTGCTTTACTGTGATCAGTCACAGTAAAGCAACACGCAATATCGTGGTGTGTGGTATGTGGTGTTTAAGGTTATTGTCATAAGATGAAATCCGTCTATAAGTACCTTAGGTATATTCGTTTATGTCGTGTTATATACGTGTGGACTCGACTGTCAGACAGACAAAGGACATTGTCCATTTTCGGCTAAGCGTGGACAGAATGTACGAGGTAATACGAGATAACCACTGATTATAAATAATTCCATTACGAATATTTTCGATTATCTAGTTGTGTAAATCGACAGTTAAAACTTAAAGGGAATTTATGTGAAACACAGTCTTTAATCAGTCGACCGGACGACATTTTACTTTCGGTATTGCCATTTAAAAAACTTAATAAATCACCAATTACACATAAATCACTTTGTGGTCTCTAAAGTAGCACTTTTAGTACCAATTTTTCTTTCACATAAATAAAGTACATCAATGCAAATGCATTAATACAAATGCACGATTCGTCGCATTTAATCGTTGTTCAAATTGGTTATTAATAAATGTTCAGCTTACAAACTTCTTATTTTATTTTGTTCAAACCTATTTTAGTTGAGTGTATTTATTTGTAGTGTGTATTCAGAAACACAGCATATATTTTTTGTAGATTTTTCACTCTCTTACTTTAAAAGTTAGAGGGGCGGGGGACTTGTTCCACTTTGGAAGGGTCTGTCTCTTTAACGATTTACTTTGAGGAAAAATAGCTTCAGGAATTTTAAATATTTATCTATAGACACCCTACACATATAGGTTTGATGAAAAAATATGTTTTGGTTTCAGTTCCATGTACCTCTCCTTTAATTATTTTAATTTTAAAATTTTTGTATAAAAATCGTAAAGCTATCGAATAGCAGAATAGATCTACATGGTAGATCTACATGGTATGTAGATCTATTCTGCTATTCGATAGCAGATACCAAGTTTCAACTGTGTAGTCTTAATAGTTTCTGCATTAAGTTGCTGTGACATACGGACGGAAGGACAGACAGACTTGACGAAACAATAAGGTTTCCTTGTTTCACTACGGAACCCTGAAAAGCCGAAAAAATAATAGTGATGGGGTAAAGAATGATTAGGTTCATTCTATTATCTCAAAATAGAATGACATCATAAAAACCTGTTTTAGATTCTATTACCTCAAAATAGAATGACACCATAAAAATATGATAGCTACTGGTACCCGATATTGAAAATATATATATATATATTTATTTATAGTCCTTTACTTATGTATTTTGTAAATGGGCATGATTTTAATACCATTGTTCAGTGACAAACCGTATGTAAAACTAAAACGCACAAAGCAGTAGGTAATTAAAACATTAATTTGTAAAATATTTTACACCTTACTTTTTGTAAAGTAATATTCTATCTATGTTATCTGGAATAGGATCATACTATCAAACAAAAATGGCAACATTATTTCACGAAGTGACGTTTGAAGCCTTCGCTGTTTGAACAATTATAGTATAGATTTGAAAGCGCTATCTCATAAAACAACTCTTCGCGATTCCGTGATATTTTTTTTAGAATAACAAACACATTTGTGAGACAAAATTTGCCTGAGGATGTTTTCGTACATAGGCCCTTAATTGGCAATGCTCAAAAAAATACGTAAACTCAAATTAACAATATTTTAGTGATTTTGTAAACAAAATACTTAATGTCATTATTACAATACAAAAGGCGAGACACGATGTTTTGTTTATTAAAGCCAACTAATATTATAATGTGAATGTAGCCATGTTTAGATGTTTGTGCCTCAATCACGCCAAAACAGCTGAACGGATTTTAATTAAATTTAGCACAAAGACAGTTTATGCGCTAGATTAACATATAGGATACTTTTTATCCGACTGCGCCAGAAGGAGGGTAACATTATCTCGGTAAATGATAATTCCTAGGAACACGCAGATGAATTTGCGGGCATCAGCTACAGTACAAAATAAATATGTAATATAGTCCATTAATGTTCCGAGTGGGACTCCCGACGAGGGGCACAGGACCGGCTCATTGCTGGTGTCGGGCTAGAGGCCAACCCGACCGACAGACGGGTAGCTGACCATATTGTGGCTGACCATGAACAACTTTCCCCAAGAGTCGCAAACCAAATATTTATCGGGTCTCCCATAGTAACTTGTAATCAGCTGATCGGGTCAGTGTACCGAGGTTATTTTTTAATTTGTGACCATAAATTTCTTAGGGACAGTTGTTGATAATGGTGGGTACATCTTTCCCCTAAAAACATGGTCTGCTAATTAAAAGTCATCCCTATAGCCTAGTTTGGCTGGTGTATGGCTACAGATGGCCAGCCAATGAGAAGCCTCCTTCATAGCAGGTGTGCTGTAAGATTGTAATTTGATGTAGGTACCTACAGGTCGGTTAACTAAAGCTGGCACGTTCAACACATTTACACGTTGCGCTTGTGTAGTGTCTGTGAGTAAGCCCGCGGTATAAAGGAGACAGTTATCGTTTTGTTTTTGCTACTGCTTATCAATTCACCTCCCGCGCCTATGCGCGAGGCATCGCGACTTTGAACCTTATGCCATGATAATAAAATTCAAAACCTATAAAGGAAATAATATTTTTAGAAATACCATGGAAGGTGATGTTTAAAAATATAGTGATCTTTTTAGCGTTCCGTACACGAAGGGTGCCAAACGGGACCCTATTACTAAGTCTCCGCTGTCCGTCCGTCCGTCCGTCCGTCCGTCTGTCACCACACCAGGCTGTATCTCATGAACCGTGCTAGTTAGACAGATGAAATTTTCACAGATGTTGTATTTCTGTTGCCACTATAACAACAAATACTAAAAAACAGAATAAAATTAATATTTAAGGGGGCTCCCATACAACAATTATTTCAGTACCACATATAAACTTATGAATGCACCTGGTTACGTACATGGAGTGTGAAAGTAGCCGCACCAATAACTTTGTAAACATTTTGCTATGTAAAATCCAAACTATTCACTCCACACTATCACTACCATTGTAGGGAGGTACGGAAACCCTTCTTGCGCGAGTTAGACTCGCACTTGACCGGGTTTTTGCATTCGTGTCACATGTCAATCGACGCGAGGTTATTGTGATTGTTTACCTATTTCGAGGTTAGTATAAAATCATTCATTTTTAAAGATACTGTATAGTGAAATTGCATTAGTGAGTATTGTGAACGAGCCAGCTTTAGTTAACTGACCTGTACAGCGTCATTAATTAATGAACTTAGATATGAATTATACAAACTTGAAGGGCAATTAACACAACGGCACTGTGTTGTGATGTAATTAGAAATTAATAGGATCCCGGTTTTTTGTGGAGTGGCTGATGCTCTAATAATAGTATGTTTAGAAAAGTTAAAAACACATTTTAAGTTAGGTCTATAGCTTTAATTCGACAAAAACGGTGTAAAATCCCCTAATTGCGCTACATATATTACAAAACAACGACTATTGTGCGTATTGTACTTGCTGCTTTGTATTTATAAGGGGTAAGCCCCACCCAAGGGATATCAAACATAAATAATATGCAGGTCCAAATGAAACTGTCATTCTTGTGACGCAACACACAATTCACTCGAAATAAGGGACAGCTATGGGTTATCGCAAAGAACAAATAATCGTTTGGTAACACAGATAAGATTGGGAATACCAAACTTTTTGTTGAAAACTCTACAGTACAATCCGTCGAATTCCGCCAATGCGTGTTATCGTGGGTTCTGTGACGCACGGAATACGGTCAAAAGTCCAGGTGACGTAGAGATGTAGACAGCTGGCAACATTCTCCGAAAGGGGTGAGCGCGGCGCTGGGTATCGTCGAATGTCCATCATTGAAGCATTCTTCTTAAACCAGATCGGACCGGAAATTTTGAAAATTGGATCGCGATTCTGAACTTCAACACTTTGTCGAAGAAAAATCGGGCGTACAAACGCCAGTGGGTTCTGGGACAATCTGGGTTAGAGCAGGCAATTCCCAAATCCCGTATAAAATAAGTTATAATAATAATATACCTTGGACACCATTTACACACATTGATCTAGCCCCAAACTAGGATTCCCTGTATCTTGGGTACTAGACAACGATACACATACTTATATAGATAAATATTGTACTTAGATAGATAAACAACCATGACTAGGGTACAAACATCCGTTCTCATCAAAAAAATATTTGCCCCCACCGGGACTCGAACCCGGGACCCTTGGATTCGTAGGCAGCGTCACTGCCGACTAGGCCATTCGGTTCGTCGTATGTTATGAAGACATCCTTTTCTTTAAATATTGTAGCTTGAAAACAATATCAATGGGTACTGGGCGGTACCACAACGTCTTATGCCGGTTCAAATTAGGAACCCAATTTGATCCGCAGAATTACCGTGACCGTTTTAAAACAAGTCTTGGTATTAGGAATATAAAGCCCATTGTTTATGACGAATTGGAATGGAAATGGTTGCCATGGTGATGTTCTTGTTTTAAACCTAATTTGAATCGGAAAAAGATTGTGGTAACCCAAATTTTGAAAATTGGTTCACGATTTCGAACTTCAAAACTTTATCGAAGAAAAATCGGGCCTACAAAAGGCTCTGGGATCTGGGAAAATCTGGGTTAAAGCAGACAATTCCCAAATCCCGAAAAAAATAAGCAATGAAGAGAAAATGTACGTAAAAATAACTAATTATGTATAATAGATGTTTTACACGCAATTTCTTGGGAGCTAAAAAGAAAATTGAAATGGTTATTAAACGGTTACTAATGGTGACTAAACTAGGTATTTAAAATATCTTGAAATTATTGTTTGAAATGAGCAAATAATCACTGATTTTTGAAGAAAAAATCTCACACAAATAAATTTTCGCACTGTTCTGCCCCGCAGAGGCATGGTTGTGACGTCACAACCATGTTGCTGAGCGAGCTGATATAAACTTTATTTTAATATGACTGTGTCTACTTGTGTCCATCGAATTGCTAATATATCCGATACACGAACCCTTTGGTTGGCTGACCCTGAAAAATTCATCGCGATTATTAACCTTATTGCTTGGTGATGGGAGTTCTAAACCTATGAAACGGTCGTCGTGTGAAAGGTCACTTTTAATTCAATACCCCACATTTCAAATCAAATCAAATCATTTACTGCAAGAAGGCAAAATAATGCACTTTTACAAGTGAAACACTTACTCGAGTCTCTCAGATATTACATGGAAAAAATAAATCAAATATGATCAACTAAACTAATGAGTACATAACTGATTTTTGTTTGAAAAAGGAAATTTCTCCTTCAAGCGGTGATTCATGGCTGAATCTCGCACAGGAAAAAGAAACTCCATGAACTCTGCCAGTGCTTCGGAAATACGCTCGTCAGAGAAGATAGCACCAAGAAACTCTACGGGGATGTCTTTTTTAGGGTTCCGTACCCGAAGGGTTCCAAACGGGACCCTATTACTAAGACTCCGCTGTCCGTCCGTCCGTCCGTCCGTCCGTCTGTCACCAGGCTGTATTTCAAGAACCTAGCTAGCTAGAGAGTTGAAATTTTCACAGATTATGTATTTATGTTGCCGCTATAACAACAAATACTAAAAAACAGGATAAAAGAAATATTTAAGGGGGCTCCCATACAACAATTCTTTCAATACCACATACAAACTTATGGATGCACTTGGTTACGTACAAGGAGTGTGAAAGTAACCGCACCAATAACTTTGTAAACAATATTTTGCTGTGTAAAATCCAAACTATTCACTCCACACCATCGCTTCCATTGAACGGTGGTACGGAACCCTTCGTGCGCGATTTAGACTCGCACTTGACCGGTTTTTCATTTCCCGTGACAGCAACCTAACTCATAGCCTCAGGCGAAGAGTAAACAACCACTAGCCTAAGCTATGAGGGTTTCGAAGGTCTCCTAAAAATCTGAGACTTTGACATTATTGACGTAGTATTCAATGGAACTCAGATTTATAATAATAATAATAATAATAATCTTTATTCAAGATAAAAAACAATGACATGATAATATGGTTTAGATGACTACTTATCATAACTAGGGCTCACAGGGAGCCTGTATTTATGTGTAAGTAGGCCCGTGCCTCTTACGATGATCATAGATAGTGATTCGGTGCTGTCATGTTTTAGGCAGTAACACAAGTAAAAAAGAAATAAAATGTGCTCCCTCAGAGGGAAGGAGACAAGATACAATTTAATAACTAACATGCTGCATGCATGACTGTTTGAGGGTGAGTGAGTGAGTGAGTGAGTGAGTGAGTGAGTGATCGAATGAGTGTGTGTGTGAGTGATCAAATGAACAAGATTAGCCACCCCTTATTCATAAAACTTAACAAACCTGTGATAGCTAAAATGTACTTTGTCCTTTTCTAACAAACACAATTTTCAAAGTGATAGACAGAGACAAACTAAGAGCCGAAGGCGAGTTTAATAAAATAGGTTTATTAGACGTTTTCTAAATATAAGTCTCCTTATCTATACAGGTACCATAAACCCTCTTTACTGCGTCCAAAAACCACACGTTATGACCAACATAATGATAAACTTCTTGGTAAAAACTAATTTCTTATCCGAATATTGATCATTATGACCATAATATACCAAAATTTGTCAAATTATGACATTCAAATTTCGAATGCCGACGCCCACCTGCGTGCCGGCCCTAGTTTGTCTGTGAAGTTGGTACTACAGAACAAGCTAAACAACTCAATGCCGGTTAAACATGCGGTTCCTGAACACATCAAAGAGAGCTTATGATATGTGTGTAGATAAACTAGTGTATGTAACTGTACATAATTAGGCATTATGTATCAGTCACATAAACTACTATTAGATAATCAATTAAAAGCGTCCGTGGCCAAGCGGTAATCGAACATCGCAAAAGATCATGCGGGTAGCAACATCTGGCCGAGACAGGTAGTTGATGGGTGTCCGTTTCTTCCTAGGCATTTATATAGGGCACTTCCGTGTTTGTGATGACAAAACCTGTTAACGCCGGATGTCTTCCAAAGAAGACACTTTCCCGTTATAGGTTTTGAATTGTATTACCATCGCATAAGGCTCAATATTGCGATGCCTCCTAACCAAGGGCCCAATTCCGGCACACACCGACAGCTCCATGACAATTACATGATGATTACGTTCAACTTTAGATATCCAATATCTGATGATTTTGTAATCCCATTCCCTTAGTTGATTTACTAAATTATTGTGCTTACCAATTAGCTTAATTTTTACCATAACTGCCTAAAAAAATATTCTCCGATCGTCAGATATTGTACATCTAAAGTTGACCGTAATCGTCATGTAATTGTCATGGAGCTGTCATTGTGTGCCGGAATTGGGCCCCTGGTCCGTCTCCAGCAGTAGGTCCCGGCTACTATCTCTACTCAATGTAGTCATAAAACTGTGCCCAGCTTGTAAACATTTGACAGTCGGTCGGGTTGGCACTATCCCGACACCCCGCCAACAACCCGCACTGAGCCAGCGTGGTGCAGTATGGCTCAATCTTACTCCTATCCGGGTTAAGGCCCGTGCCGGGGACGTAATGGGCTACAATTATTTATTTATTTATAGCGGGCACAACAAAAATATTAGAAGGGGAAATAACAAGGGAAAGACCACCTGAAAGCTGGTGTGGTCACATCACACGCAGGAATATTTGCAGCTGCAGGAAAGCCCCGTACCAACCATGACAGCCTCGGTCCGCAGCCGTGAGGAAACGACTAGAAAGAAGAAGTGGGCACAATGGTGCCTCTGACAAGACTCATTATGGAGTTGAAACGGGCCACTTGACTTGAGTACGCGCCGTGGAGCACGGACACGGACGCCCGACGCGGCGACGGCGCAGGAGTGGGTCTGCGTGACATTGTTGCCACCCTCTGATTTTGATTTTCCCCGGACGCTTCGTGAATTTTCCCTAAATTAAGCACTTCTCAAAAAGTTTTCCCCTAATAATTTATTCTAAAAATATAACACAAATTGAGGAGAATAACATACTATATTATTTCTTGGAATGCGTCCATTGTTTGGGTTTCCATTTCTTCCAACTGTTCAGTGTTTATTACCTTAACTCATACATGTACAATAGAGAACGGTACATCACCACACAAAGTTACGTTCGGATACACGCAGTCACGCATTAAATTCTTTTGCGAACTGGAAATCAAAACTTTCTCTAAAAAATCCCCGACATATTTTTTACCCTCAATATTCCCCTAAATAATTTTATACCCTAAAAAACCCCCTAAACGTTCAAAAATCCCCTAAATCTAGGGGAAAATACCCTAAGGTGGGGACACTGCGTGAGTCAGGTTGCGGGCGCGGGCGGATACATACAACGCTGGCCGGCGGCGGCGGCGGCGGCGGCGGCGGCGCGGTGTTGGTTGTGCGTGACATTGAATAGAACATTGAGATTTCTGTCACTAAATATGAGAAATTCCAAGTCTGTTATAGTATTTTTTTAAATACTATAACAGACTTACATACTTTTAAATTGTATAGGTACCAAATTTCTAAAATAGCCCAATTGTGATTTGGGACCTGTGATAATTATCTCAGATATTTTAGCAAGGGTTTCTTAGTGCCACCAGTTCGATGGCGAGTCAACAGTATTCTCTGAATAACTTTAACAACTTTGTATGGAACAAAGTACCTATTCTACTACACTTAGCTGTGTTCGCACCGCACATAACCTTCACCATATAAATTATGTTACATATAAAACTTAACGAGTATGCATTTCTTAAGAATAACAATATCATTAAACACACAAGCAATGTAAGCATTAGTATTATCTTTAAGTAAGCTTCTACTTAATAATTGAATTTACACTTCTCGTTAATTAAACTAGACAATATAAAAAGTATGAATATTTTAAGAACCCTATACAGACGATTTACGTAACACGCCGGCCATTTTGTAAACGTGTTTATCAAAGTTGTTATACGATTTTGTTTTCATCGCAGCCGTCCGATGTCGACTGCAGCCATTTCATTATCTTGGTTTCGCCTGTCTTTGTTACGATATTACGATGCACAATTATTATGCTTCAGAATGTTTTGTGCATGCGTATTATAAACATATAGGTATTTAATACTGTTATTTATACATAAATCGCGGTTACTTCCTAAAATATGTATGTAAGCATACAGATTACAGATTTTCTTTTTCAAACATTCACAGACCAAAAATCTAATGAGTAACTTAAAAACAGGCTTACGTCCTTTTCGATACCGCCCGCAAGGTGTCGAAACTAACCTTTTTTTAACTAAAACCTCAAAAGCATGCGTTACATTGAGCGGTGTGATACTCGGTCCTAGCGGAGTATCCATTTCAATACAGCAATGGACTGGGTGCGGTATGATAATGCGGCTTATGTGATAGTGGGGTACGTTGGGTGCGGGCCGGCCCCTGGGCTTGAGTCACGGAGACAGACGCGGCCGCACAGTTCCACCAGTAATTTAATTTACGTCCCATTCATATCCCTGCGTTCACTGCCGCGTCGACGCGCCAGTCGCCGTTGAGATGTAGAGTTCAGGGGGTAATGGACAGAGTGTGTAGCGATGCTATCAGTTGTTAGCGTTTGTTGATAAGTGGTTTAGTAAGTGACGCGTCATTCGCGTTCGAGTTTTTTGTTCGCTTGGATATTACTGTGATAATGAGCAACTCTATACGTTCGTTCTTACGTGGAGTTTTTCTTAATTATTTGAATGATATCTAATAAGTTCACGCATATTTACCGAGCAGTTAAATACATTTAACTGTAGTCTTACTATATCTTTTGCGGTGGTATGTTACGTAATACAAGTACCTATATTTAACGGCAGATCTCGACGCAAGAAAAAACTTTATGTTGCCATAACTAAAGAGTACTTTAACGTTATTGTCATTCTAGAAATATTAATTTGACTATGTTACCGCTTGATATTTTCATTGATATTTGATATTGACCCAAATTCGGGGACAAACCAATTAAATCTAATTACAAAATTGGTTATGGTGTTATAAGGTAATTTCATTTCGTCTAATTTATTTGATTAAGTATATATTTTTGTATAATACTAACGCAGGAGTACTTTGAGAATTAAGGAGGAAAGAACATGCTGACTGCGCAACCCTAATTTTCACAATACAAATTGCGCCATCTGTACCCTAATCATAAGACATCAAAGAAACTTCTACAAATAACTGCTCAGTAACACTCACAATATTTTAAGGCGATACCAAAAAAAAAAGATTTTTTTCGAATCCATTTACTCCACTATAAAGTCATCTATAGACTTGATTTTTGGGTTTACTTTTATTGAGTATTTGATTAAGATTCTCACTGAAGGAAAACGCGATTGGATGAAATTTTCTCGACAGAATTTAATTACGAAAAGAGCTCCAAATTGTTTTATTTCTTCCTGTAATTCTGAAATTCTAACTAATTTCATTGCGGAATTGCATTCAAAATTATTATGTATTCGTAAACAATCCTTGAAATATTTTTGTCAAAATAGCGATCCCTAGTTTATTTTTAACCAAATTTATGTGGTTTGGCGCTACGTTATTTTAGCTTTTTTTTCTTTGTGGAAGTTATTAACGCTGTCAGTTTCGATTACATTCGTATTCCTTTAATGGTATATTTTTGGTATCACTTTAATTTGAATGTACGTTGAAAATTAGATCTTTAATTGGATCCGGTAAAGGAATCCTCAAGAGGGAGCCTACAATATCAGAGATAGGCTAAAATGTTAGCCCATGACCCAACAGTTCAGGTATACCAAACAAGTTCAAGGACAAATCCACTATACGTCATCACGTCTGGGTTACCAGTGGAGGGTGTGATCCACTTGTTAATGGGAACAAGAACGAAAAAGAGACGTAAGTGACAGCGGTATTTTTAAATCTATATTCTATTGTGTAGCGACAGCAAACTCAACTGAAAACTGCATTAGATCGTAGAATAAAATAAGGGAAATATTAAACTGCACATCAAAAATAGATATAAGCCACAGCACAGCAAATATGCGGGCAAAATACTGCGGTAGCTAAGGTGAAGGGTAGAGAACCCTTTATTCTTCGTGTTAAGTTCAACATGTAAGATCACCAAAAAATACTTAAAACATAAACTTAAGTACTCATCAAATATTTAAAACATAAAAAGTGTTTTTGTTGATGCTTTTTTGCAGTGCAAACCAGTATTTTTGATGTGCGATTAAATACTACCCATAAAATAAAACATCGACGACGTGTCGTGGACAAACTTTTGAAGCCTTCTTTAGCCGTGATTTGGAAATCGAAATCTAAAAGTGGTGCCTATTTTTATTTCGGCCATCAACCAAACCATGAAATATCGATCCTAGACTATTTAACAAACAAAACAAATATAATGTCATGTTTACCACAAACGAATATATTTCAAACTTAGTCGTTCTAAAATTATTCAACTCCAGTATGGGGTGACCTACTCTAATGACATTGGTTTCATGCATGGGTATTTTTGTTTTAAATTATTGTAATTCATTCATTCATTCATCAATCGCCCTTTTTTTTTTTGCAATTGGCCCAAAAGGAATTTTATCCAGGGCCGTGAAACTCATTATATAAAAAAAAAAAATTTTTTGCAATCGAAAAGTACATTGTACGAAACCATTCACCTCTTCTTTCCTGAAACCTATGACGCAAGCGTAACGGATGACGTGTCGTGGATTTGAACTTGAGTTTCTCGGTTATATTATACCTGTACCGTTGATATTGTGTTAGCCCACCCGGTATGACTCTCTGGGTCTGGTTTGATTGGGTCACATAATTAATATCTCGGGAGAGTTGCTCGGATTCCCTGGCGCCAAAGAAAATCAAACTTAGCAGTACACCTCTAACCATATAGAGAGGCAGAGACTAGAGATGCAACGAATAGTGATTTGGCCGAAGGCCGAATATTCGGCCACGTTCTTGGTCGAAACGCCGAATATGTGGCGCGAAAATGAACAGAAATGTAGGCAGTTTCAATAGATGTCGCGGTTGACAGATTCGTTGCAAACCCGTGGAATCATATGAAGTTATCTGTTTGTTCTTTTGGCCGCCGAGACCACGGGGGTTTTGGGTTCGCAGGGTAGGATCTCTATCAAAGACATTGGGCGAAGCTTGAGGGACCGAGAATTTGACAAACGCTCTGGGGCTTTCCTAGTCCATCCAGAGGATTTCTCGCTGTGCAGCGCGGTTTTGCTGCTAGTGTAATGGGTACTTTTGGGCCGAGCGATTCTTGGGGCGGTTTGTTTATATAATTTGTATAATTCATTATGTTGTGACGAAGCTTTATGTGGATTTTTGACATTATGTATGTACTGTACATATGTATTTATAGGTATATATATTTGATATTAATTTATGTTTAGGATGTGTTGATTGTGATAATACCTTGACTATTTACACACATTGATCTAGCCCCAAACTAGGATTCCCTGTATCTTGGGTACTAGACAACGATACACATACTTATATGGATAAATACAGTGTGAGTCTTTATAAAGTGCACATATCAAAACCAGGGAAACTACACACAATTTCATCGACGGATAAATTGTCAAAAAAAATATATACAATTTTTTATGAATATTTGAAAATTTTAAGTTGCAGCTGCTAACCCTATTTAAATAAATTATTATAACTTTTAAACTAATTGTCCTATTAAAATGGAATAACGAATAGCGTTTTAAAAAAGCACTTATCTCAGTTAAGTGCCGTAGCAGGTAGAGAGAACTACATTTTTAGGAATAAAACAATTAGAATTTATCTACATAAATAATGTATTTATTAAAACAAATTAAAAACAAATAGCTTAAATGAAGCAAATGTTCAAAATGAAGACCCCGTTGTTGCAAACAAATTGTAGCGCGAAGCAAAATTTGCTCCGTTGCTCTACGTATCATTTCGGGATCGTTTCTAATTTCGTCTGCTACACGCAAAACTCTTTCTTCGAGTTCCGCTTCACTATTTATGGGACTGCTAGAAACCCTTTGCTTCATTGTCCCCCATAAAAAATAGTCGAGAGGCGTAAGATTAGGGGAACGTGCCGGCCACCCAACAGGTCCTCGTCGGCTGATCCAGCGGCGAGGATAATTTTCATTTAAGAATAACCTGACGATTCGGGAGTAGTGGGCAGGACATCCGTCCATTTGCAGCATCATTCTTTGACGCGTTAGCAGCGGCACATTCTCCAATAGCAACGGCAATTCGTCCCTTAAAAGTTCCAAAAATCTCTCTCCAGTTAGGGTCCTCGGGAGTATTATTGGACCAATCAAAATGTTGTCAATAAGTGCGGCCCACACATTTAACGAGAATTTTACTTGATATGTTGAAGCCCTTTTCAGCTTAGGGTTTTGACCTTTTGGACACCACTTATGTAAATTACGACAGTTTACGATGCCGTCTCTCGTGAATTGAGCTTCATCCATCCACAGAATTGTTTTAGGGAATTCGGGATTGTCCCTTGTTTTCCTTAAAATCCATGTAGACATAACGCACCTTGGACGCCAATCCACATCTTCATGTAAGTGCTGCACCGTTTGATAATGGTAAGGATGCGCCATACCGATTTTTGGGACACGCCATGACGTAAAGCCAAACGTCTAGTACTGGTTAGCGCTACAATTTGTTTGCAACAACGGGGTCTTCATTTTGAACATTTGCTGCATTAAGCTATTTGTTTTTAATTTGTTTCAATAAATAAATGATTTATGTAGATAAATTCTAATTGTTTTATTCCTAAAAATGTAGTTCTCTCTACCTGCTACGGCTCTTAACTGAGATAAGTGCTTTTTTAAAACGCTAATTAAAAAAGTTGTATCTGAGTAATAAACGTGCATTTTTTACCATTAGAAAGCTAATACGATGTAGAATAACTTAAAATAAAAATAAAGTAAGATAAAGGTGACGATTTTTCGAGAAATTTTAAAATTACTGTAAAAATGATGAAAAAAATACCAGATTTTCAGCAAATACCTTTTTATTCTCATTTTATGGCATTTATTTTTGTTGAAATTATTACTTTTTTGGCACGGCCTATTATTAACAATCATTTCAAAATTTATTCCATTTTAATAGGACAATTAGTTTAAAAGTTATAATAATTTATTTAAATAGGGTTAGCAGCTGCAACTTAAAATTTTTAAATATTCATAAAAAATTGTATATTTTTTTTAATTTTTTTTTGACAATTTATCCGTCGATGAAATTGTGTGTAGTTTCCCTGGTTTTGATATGTGCACTTTATAAAGACTCACACTGTATAATACGTAGATAGATAAACAACCATGACTAGGAGGGTACAAACATCCATTTTGATCAAACAAATATTTGCCCCCACCGGGGCTCGAACCCGGGACCTTTGGCTTCGTAGGTAGGGTTACTGCCGACTCGGCTATTCGGGTCGTCGGATTATGAATTATATTTTATTCACGAGATAATCTTTTCAAGAAACGCATTCTTTCATCATTTTTCTGTCTGATTGTGGAACTAATAGTCTGTCTATATTACTAAAAATTTACTAATTACTTTGTTATCTTCAGTAACCTTCGCGGTTATTTATTTCAAACGTGTTTCGTTAATATTTTTATATACATTTTTTTTCAATATTCGTTATTCTACCGAATATTCTGCAACATTCGGCCTTATAATAGAAACAGTGGCCGAATAGGCCGAATACCGAATAGTCGCCGAATATTCGCTGCATCACTAACTGAGGCCGAATTTGGCCAGGAATTCAAGAAAAGAAGGCTAGTTAAATATTAGAATTGGTGCAACATTTGCATCTGCCACGACCGTCGTCGTCGCGCGTCGTATTAGAAATGACGTGAAGATATCAAATTAATATGTAATTTCCGACAACTTCAGCACACAGCACATATTCCAGATTTTCTTGGTAGGTACATTATTTTCAGATCCTAGAGTCTGCAATTTGTACATGCTACCTCCATCAACCAGCACTGAGCCAGCATGGTGTAGTATGGCTCGATCTCCCCCATTCGGCTAAAGGCTTGTTGCCATTAACGTGACACAATACTTATACGTCGCGCCACACGTTATGAGCGGTGCACTTGAATGCGCAGTAGCCACTTTTCAATACCTCTTCAATACATTACATATGCGCAGTAATTACCGCCAACGTCGCCCAGCGCTCTTAATTCGTGGCGCGAGGTATTACCGCCAACGTCGCCCAGCGCTCTTAATTCGTGGCGCGAGGTATTACCGCCAACGTCGCCCAGCGCTCTTAATTCGTGGCGCGAGGTATACCAATAGCACTCTTAGTATTCCATTACAAAATTAATGAATATATGCGTGTCTGATTTCAATGGGTCGGTATTGTAATGGACTTGAGTGGACTAGAGATGTTTATAACTGACGCATCTTACCTTGTAACATAATACTAATTTACAATAATATTTATATTAATTTTATAGTTTGATGCAAAAGGTGAATGTATTTGCTAGCCTAGACAGAATACTTTTCATCCGAGTACATATATTTAGAGTTCCGTCGGGAAAGGAGAATGGAACCCTTAAATTATCAATTTTTTGTCTGTTTTATTTTAACCCGTTCGCTGACAGTGACCATAAAAGTTCCACCATATTTTCAACCTTATGACTTGGTATTAAAGTCCAAAACCAAGCAAAATAGCCACTCCAAGCCTAGGCCAGCCAAGGGGTTAACAGAATCTCAGATGTCACTCGCTCTAATTCTGGAAGTCCCAGCCAAATTCAGAACTGGTGATTTTGTTAATGACTTCTAAATACGTATTATCTTTCCCTCAAATAATAGGATATTTAAGAATATTAGTCATAGTTTGAGAGGCATTACTAAATGTGATTCAGGGAAAAAAATATTATGACTATTTCCCTTTTTGAAAGGCAACAGAACAGAACTTTAGTAATACTAATAGAGTTTTGTTTATGTACTTAGAGTTTACTTTTTTGTATCATTAACAGAAAGCTAATTAAGATATGCATAAGATGGAATGCATGTCATCGACTAAATTATACCGTACTAATAATGTGTTTTTTTTTCACGGCAATTGAATTATATTTTTGTAAGATTAAAAATATTGATTTTTAGGGTTCCGTACCCGAAGGGTGCAAACGGGATCCTATTACTAAGCCTCCGCTGTCCGTCCATCCGTCACCAGCCAGGCTGTATACCTCATGAACCGTGATAGTTAGACAGATGAATTTTTCACAGATGATGTATTTCTGTTGCCGATATAACAACAAATACTAAAAATAGAATAAAATAAATATTTAAGGGAGCTCCCATACGACAATTCTTTCGATACCACATACAAATTTACGAATGCACGTACATGGAATGTGAAAGTAGCCGCACCAATAACTTTGTAAACAACATTTTGCTATGTAAAATCCAAACTATTCTCTCCACACCATCCCTACCATTGTACGGTGGTACGGAACCCTTCGTGCGCAAGTTCGACTCGCACTTGAGATTTTTTAAATGTCTCTCCTTGTACGTGTAAGCGGTCAGTATTTAAAATCAGTATCTAAATCAGTATTTAAAATAAGCGTCTAATCGTTGAAGGGTTCACAAAATAAAACTAAACGATATTTAGGAAATGGCGACATGTATGATCATCACGATCAGTTTGACGTCATTTTAATCATTCGTGACTCACAAAGATCATACGTAGGAACTTAAGAATACTTATTGAAAACAGTCAACGTGAAGTTAGCTCGACCGCGCCCATTTACGCAGCACAAAATAAATGCTCAAGGAAAATGGGTGATAATAACTTTATGAAAACATATGCGCCGATGGGCTAGAGATGTGATATAAAATATATTCATTAGGTCGGGTGTTAGCTGCATAAAAGTGATTTGTGCATTAACATCACATACGGTTTTCTTCACGTAAAAAGAAAGCTGGATTCCGTAAAAAAAATATTGAATCCAGCGTTATTCGTACGTGACGGAAACTGTTTGTTTGTGAGTTAACTGTGTAATTGTATGTAATAGATAAGTTGGTGCCAGTTCTAAAGTAAAAATAAATATAATTAGTGTCTGTACATACTTACAGCTTTGTTTAACAAAAAAAAACAGTGCTATTTGACACTGGTCTCACCTCACGCGATCTATCACGTGACAATGGCGTTTTTTTTTTTCAAACAACTTACCTATAAAATATTTTAGGTATAAATAACCAAAACATAAAGTAATTTTATTAAAAACATTGGCATGCAACTAAAATATGTTATGATATAATTATTAGCAGGTGTTTATGGAACTTATTGTCATTTAAAGTGGTGCGGATGATAAAAAATACAACAATTTTATCGCAAACTAACACGCAGATGTACGGCTACGGTGAGGATTCGGTTCGCAAACGTTAAAATATAAATTTCGAAAGCATCAGAACCGGCCTTACAACAAAGAGCACGCAAGCGGCGACAATTGCAACGCTGCCAATGATAAAAGTACATGAGCCATACCTAACTTGCTGCGTCGCGACGACCTATCAGCTTGGCGCGGCTATTCGTCTAATAGTGCAGACGCGTAATGAAAGGTTGCTGCATCGCAGTTATAAAAAGCCAGCAGTATGTATTATAAACTAAATCTAAAATTGTGTACCCTTTGAATTATAAAATTATGTATTTTTCAATTATTCGTGATTGACGACCAAATTGTTATGTAATAAATGACGTCATCTTTTAAAACCAGGTGGATCATAACCGTGGTTGGATATCTACCATCGTAGCCGATTTTAAAATCCATCGTTTATTATTATTAAAATAGTGTCTTTGTAAATAAGTCCGCGCGGCTCTCGTCAACGGACACGCGCGACCCGCATTATGGCTACGTGAACGTACCGGCCGCAAACTTATGCTCGAGGCCGAGTATAGACCATCCTGGGACCACATTCTCGCAGACTTCCTCCCAGCTGTGCGCCTTCTCTGCCCGGTCCCCATAGTGCGGGTGATTCGTATCATACAAGCACGGTCTCTTCTGCACCTCCGATATTATCAAACTGCTCATGATCCCATCCCTATCTTTCGTTCTGACCATTTTGAAAATCGAACGCGAGTTTTCCGCAACTTTTTTTTCGCGTGCGGCTAAAAGGCGCGTGTCGGGCGGAGTGGTGACGTTGCGGCCGCTCGCGTGATACTGGCTGGCTGGCTGGCGGGTGTACGAATCCAAGATGGCGGCGGTTGCCGAGCGCAGGGAACGTAGGTGCGAGCTGTGCTGTGAGCTCGGCGCGATATCGCCGCGCTAATAAATTAATGAGTGTGCAGCGGTTTGAGACGATCTGGCTTAGAATTGTGATCTAGGAACCCCCGGTGTTATATTGATTGGTAGTCAACCGTGAAAATCACGACAGACAACTATGTAATAAACTAATATCAAAAGACATCTCATGTTTATTTGTATGGCAGCAAAAACTTCGAATATAAGCAACGTGTACGCGTAGGTGTAGATCTGATAGGTATACATTTTTTATGTAATGTGATGAGTTGAGCAGCTTTTATGCTGCTGATCAAATACATTTATTTGAAATCTGCATCTGAATAGTTTACCAACACACAAAATGACGCAACCGTAATACAAGGGTTAATTGTTTTTAGAGAAGAAATCGCGCATTTTCTTCTTTAAGGAAAAAGTATTCTTAATATAAACAAGTTATAGATATTATAATAAATAACAAACGAACTACCAAAAATACTACCCGTACATCTTGTGATAGAAGTAAAACTTATTTTGGCTAGATAATTAGAAATTCGGTCTAAGAAAGTGTACCGGAAACAACGTATAAAGGTATTCTTAATTTTTTACCGTAATTCTCTTCCATTTTTCATATTTCCGAATGCCCGTCAAAAATGTATACTTCTACAACCCATGCAAGTTTTTTTGGTGGGATCCTAATAAATTCCTGCATGGCTACCCGCTTTAAGGGAAAATAGCAGTGACATTAGCATATAAAAAACCGCATACGCGTCACTTGCATATTGCGTAGAAAAAATTGCGTCACTTTCGCGGATTGCACGGCGTATTTGTGTCGCGTCGTGGTAAGCTACACCATCGAGGTGCGATTATAGTCCATATGTCGGAGACTTATTGTCGTTACCGAGTCTAGAAGGTGTAGGTTAGGAAGAACGATGCGCTACATGTGAGCTGAGTTGGCTATAGTAACTTAATTAACATTTAAGTAAACACTTAAAAAAAGTACAAGTTCAAGCCATATTTCTTCCTCTCCGGTCGGCATGCGAATGAAGTCTGTGTACATGAAAAGTCGTCATCAAAACTTTTGCTGCACGGAACCACAAACCAAAACGTCATCTGATAACGTAAACGTACCAGTTATGAACAGTGTCCCAGTGATGGACTTTTGAAGTTTCATGGACAAAAATAAGAAGTGTAAATGTTTTTTCGTGCTTGGCAACATTCAACCATAGACAACAGGGATTAAAGTGTCAAAATGTGAAAGATGACGTCTGTCAGTCATTCAGTTTCAAAATGGTGGCACGTTAAACAACAGCGCATCTCTGGCTTGGAGATTTGTTAGTGAATTTGTTAGTGAGGTGAGTAACCGGGACGATTTTTATATATAAAATATTTGAAGGAATGTGTGGTTTTAGATGTTTGTAGTTTTATAAACCGTTTTCCCGTACAAATTAGATCAGATTTAACTAAAATAACAGTTCGTTTTACCACTATCTGACTGTCCATAATTGGTACATGTGATATTTGCTTGATCTAGTAATGGACGTTTTGTCCATTACTGGTAAAACGTTTTTTTCTTTTAAAGCCAGATTCCGATACTTTATCGACAAGGATAATGAACTAACTTATATTTAAGGTTGTTTTCTTAGGACATGTACCATTCATGGACAGAGAGTGATCATTAATGGTGTGTCCAATACTGGTCCATTCTATAATGGTATATTGTTCACAGTCATGGCGCCTGTAAAAAATTACACGCCTCAGCAAATGGGCGAAGCCATGGAGGCTGTTAGAAAGGGGCTAAGTTTAGCCACTGCAGCTAAAAAATATGGCGTACCTCGCATAACGCTACGAAACAAAGTCACTGGTAAAAGTCCTGCAGTGTGTTCTATGGGCCCATCATCAATCCTTCACAAAGAAGATGAAGCAATTCTGGTGCAATGGCTTTTTGGAATGTCTGAAAGGCACTGTCCAGTTTCAAAGGACCAGTTATTAGATACTGTGCAAATGATCATAAAATCTAAAGGAAAAGAAACTCCTTTTACTGACGGCAGACCCGGCCGAAAATGGTATCAAGCGTTTCTTAAGCGCCACCCAGATTTATCCGAGCGCGTTTCACAAAATTTGACTTCATCTAGAGAAGCTGTAACTGAAGAACAAATAACAAATTGGTTTTCTGAAGTACATCAATACATAAAAGACAATGACCTTGACGATGCGTTGCAGGATCCGACAAGAATTTTTAATACGGATGAGAGCGCCTTTTTTTTAAATCCGAATCCTGGACGCGTGTTGGTGAGAAAAGGCGACCCCTCTGTTTACAGCTCCTCGGGCAATAAAAAAGAAAATCTCACTGTGCTTATTACAGCGAATGCAGTAGGGCAACTCGCTCCGCCTATGGTAGTTTTCACGTACGAAAGAATACCAAAAAACATCGCTGACAGTATTCCTGATTCATGGGCCATTGGGAAGTCAGAAATTGGTTGGATGTGCAGCAGCACTTTCTACGAATATATATCAAACGTGTTCTATCCCTGGCTTCTTGAAAACAAAATAAAACTACCAGTCATTTTCTTCTTAGATGGCCACGCTTCGCATCTGACTAAACATTTATCAGACTTCTGTTCAGAGAATAAAATAGAGATAATTGCTTTGTACCCGAATAGTACACACTTGCTACAGCCAATGGATCTTGCAGTGTTCAAGCCTTTAAAGGGATACTGGCGAAAACAAGTTCGCTTATGGAAAGCAAAATCAGGACAGCAAGTTACAAAAGACAAATTTGCAGGCGTGTTAAAACTCGCTCTGGAGAACCTAACGCAAGACAGCATTAAAAATGGATTTCGTGCTGGGGGTCTCTTTCCCTTTGGTCCAGACTACGTCTATTTTTCGAAAATGCATGCCCAAAATCGTAAATTAGCAACTGGTGACAGTCAACCTATTTCATCACAAGACATGGACTTTTTTAGGAAGCTTGAAGAGGAAATAGTAACAATTTTCACGATTTCAAAATTGAACAAGTTTAAACAATATTTTTACACGCCGAGAAATACTTTGAACGAGGTTTTGCCAGCTGAAGATTTGACATTATACACAATTTGGGCCAAATACAAAAATTTATGTCATACAAACAGAACTGAATCCGACGGATTGAATAACCAAGAAACTACTAGAGAGCTAAAACATATAGAAAAAGATACTGCTCCTGAAAAGACGATCTTTAAAGATGATCTCCACAGAGAGATGTTGCAAAGTCAATCTATTGATTCGCTTTCAACATCGTTTGCAAAAGATCTCGAGAGCACAACCACAAAAACACTGCCGCATAATCAATCTCCTGATACGCCATCGACATCCTGTGCAGAATCTCTAAAGAGCACAAGCACTAAGATTCTGCCGCATAATCGATCTCCTGATTTGCCATCGACATCCTGTGCAGAATCTCTAAAGAGCACATGCACTAAGATTCTGCCACAGAATCAATCTACTGATTTGCCATCGACATCCTGTGCAGAATCTCTAAAGAATACTGACACGAAGACTCAGCTACAGAATCAACCAACTCATTCACCATCAACATCTTTTGCAGATTCTCTACAGATCACAGACACTGCGTTGACACATTCATCCGAGAATATACCCGACAAAAACATTGGCGCAAACGACATTCATTTGGATATGAGATGTATTGAAAGGACCCAAAATACCCCAGTAAAAAGCACGCCATCAACTGATTTGGAAAAGTACATGTTAAAAGAGAAAAATATACTCGTTCCATCACCGTTTAAGAAAGCTCTGTTCTGGCCAGAACCGGTAATAAAAAAGAAAGGAAGGATATCAAAAGAAAAGTTACCAGCAGCAATCACAAGCAAAGCTTGGAAGGAATTTCATGAGAAAAAAGAATTTGAAAAGAAAACAAAAGAAGAAGCAAAGGAAAGAAGAAAACAAGATAGAATTGCAAAGAAGGCAAAAAAAGATGAAGAGATCAAGAATAAAAAAGCCACGGAAGGTAAACCAAAATGTAGGAAACGTAGAAAACAATCAGTTACTTCAAGTGATACTGAAAACAGTGATGTTACCTATGCAGAGTCGGGAGAAAGTGATATTGAAATTGAGGTGAATTTGGAAAATGATCGAAATTTTGAGAACATTACAAATGCAGAAGAAGAAATTATTTCATCTGAAGCTATACAGACACTAAAAGACACAGGAGACAAAGATGAAAGGAATAAAGAAAAGAAGAACGAACAGAGAAAAGAGCAGGAACATCGAACAGAAAATTTATCTTCAGCACGAAACTTGCAAATATTAGATAGCATTGACTTGCAAATGGTACTTAATGATAAAACCGGACAACTCGAAGTAATAAAAACACCTTGCAGATCACAATCAGTCAACAAGCCAAAAGAAGGAGAGTTTGTTCCTTTTAACTTTGATGGAAAAAAAAAGAACAAGTCCTATCGCTACGTTTGTATTATAAAAGAGCTTTTTGGAGAGAAAATTGTTGTCCAAGGGCTCCAAAGTAAAAAAGCAAAAAATATTTTCAAAGTGCTTGAAAATGACTTATCCATCATTGATGAAACTGACATATTAAAGTATCTGCCGAAGCCGGTAATGCATGATGACAAGTTTGTTTTCCCGTGCATTATTGATGTAAAAGAATTGATAAAATAAGTATTTTTGCTATAACGTGTACAATTCTTTTTAATACTGTTTGTTAAATATTTTGTAGTAGTTGTGTTGAGATGCTAAGTGCGACTGTTATTGAACCAATTTAAAATATGGTCTCAAATTCTTCCAAATAATATTTTAGTAAGTTTTTAAGTAAGAGCGAAGAGAAAAAAAGCTATTTAGATGTTAAGAACAAAGTTTGCGTTTATTATTTTGATATTGATTAAGATAAGATAAAGACTGATAAAGATAAGATTAAGAAGAAACAAAATTATTGTTGTTTTAATTTAGAAATATGTTTATCTTTTTAGTTATAATAACGGTAAAACCAGCTAGTATTTGTTCTAAGCAATGTTTATGATAAACCTATTATCTTTTTTCATGTCCTCATTGATCTCAAAGTTACCAAATAATATAAGTCATTGTTATAGTACCTATCTTAAAATAAAAGAACAATAAAATAGTTAAACTAACTCTACCAAGTTTTTATTTATGAGTGTCCATTACCAGGGTGTCCAGTCCATGACTGGGTGTCCATAACTAGCATATATGGTGTCCATTAGTAGATCATTTTAAGCCTATTCTTTTTTCGATTTTTTGTTAGTGGTAAGTACAATATCCGACGCGTTTGAATTCTTCAAAAAAGCTACAATGTCACGAACACTTTTATTTAAAACTATGACAAGAATGCGGATAGCAGTTTTTTTTTATAAATTTTTGAAGTGACATTTCTAGATTATACTGTCCATAACTGGTACGTTTACGTGTAAACGTACCAGTTATGAACAGTGTCCCAGTGATGGACTTTTGAAGTTTCATGGACAAAAATAAGAAGTGTAAATGTTTTTTCGTGCTTGGCAACATTCAACCATAGACAACAGGGATTAAAGTGTCAAAATGTGAAAGATGACGTCTGTCAGTCATTCAGTTTCAAAATGGTGGCACGTTAAACAACAGCGCATCTCTGGCTTGGAGATTTGTTAGTGAATTTGTTAGTGAGGTGAGTAACCGGGACGATTTTTATATATAAAATATTTGAAGGAATGTGTGGTTTTAGATGTTTGTAGTTTTATAAACCGTTTTCCCGTACAAATTAGATCAGATTTAACTAAAATAACAGTTCGTTTTACCACTATCTGACTGTCCATAATTGGTACATGTGATATTTGCTTGATCTAGTAATGGACGTTTTGTCCATTACTGGTAAAACGTTTTTTTCTTTTAAAGCCAGATTCCGATACTTTATCGACAAGGATAATGAACTAACTTATATTTAAGGTTGTTTTCTTAGGACATGTACCAGTCATGGACAGAGAGTGATCATTAATGGTGTGTCCAATACTGGTCCATTCTATAATGGTATATTGTTCACAGTCATGGCGCCTGTAAAAAATTACACGCCTCAGCAAATGGGCGAAGCCATGGAGGCTGTTAGAAAGGGGCTAAGTTTAGCCACTGCAGCTAAAAAATATGGCGTACCTCGCATAACGCTACGAAACAAAGTCACTGGTAAAAGTCCTGCAGTGTGTTCTATGGGCCCATCATCAATCCTTCACAAAGAAGATGAAGCAATTCTGGTGCAATGGCTTTTTGGAATGTCTGAAAGGCACTGTCCAGTTTCAAAGGACCAGTTATTAGATACTGTGCAAATGATCATAAAATCTAAAGGAAAAGAAACTCCTTTTACTGACGGCAGACCCGGCCGAAAATGGTATCAAGCGTTTCTTAAGCGCCACCCAGATTTATCCGAGCGCGTTTCACAAAATTTGACTTCATCTAGAGAAGCTGTAACTGAAGAACAAATAACAAATTGGTTTTCTGAAGTACATCAATACATAAAAGACAATGACCTTGACGATGCGTTGCAGGATCCGACAAGAATTTTTAATACGGATGAGAGCGCCTTTTTTTTAAATCCGAATCCTGGACGCGTGTTGGTGAGAAAAGGCGACCCCTCTGTTTACAGCTCCTCGGGCAATAAAAAAGAAAATCTCACTGTGCTTATTACAGCGAATGCAGTAGGGCAACTCGCTCCGCCTATGGTAGTTTTCACGTACGAAAGAATACCAAAAAACATCGCTGACAGTATTCCTGATTCATGGGCCATTGGGAAGTCAGAAATTGGTTGGATGTGCAGCAGCACTTTCTACGAATATATATCAAACGTGTTCTATCCCTGGCTTCTTGAAAACAAAATAAAACTACCAGTCATTTTCTTCTTAGATGGCCACGCTTCGCATCTGACTAAACATTTATCAGACTTCTGTTCAGAGAATAAAATAGAGATAATTGCTTTGTACCCGAATAGTACACACTTGCTACAGCCAATGGATCTTGCAGTGTTCAAGCCTTTAAAGGGATACTGGCGAAAACAAGTTCGCTTATGGAAAGCAAAATCAGGACAGCAAGTTACAAAAGACAAATTTGCAGGCGTGTTAAAACTCGCTCTGGAGAACCTAACGCAAGACAGCATTAAAAATGGATTTCGTGCTGGGGGTCTCTTTCCCTTTGGTCCAGACTACGTCTATTTTTCGAAAATGCATGCCCAAAATCGTAAATTAGCAACTGGTGACAGTCAACCTATTTCATCACAAGACATGGACTTTTTTAGGAAGCTTGAAGAGGAAATAGTAACAATTTTCACGATTTCAAAATTGAACAAGTTTAAACAATATTTTTACACGCCGAGAAATACTTTGAACGAGGTTTTGCCAGCTGAAGATTTGACATTATACACAATTTGGGCCAAATACAAAAATTTATGTCATACAAACAGAACTGAATCCGACGGATTGAATAACCAAGAAACTACTAGAGAGCTAAAACATATAGAAAAAGATACTGCTCCTGAAAAGACGATCTTTAAAGATGATCTCCACAGAGAGATGTTGCAAAGTCAATCTATTGATTCGCTTTCAACATCGTTTGCAAAAGATCTCGAGAGCACAACCACAAAAACACTGCCGCATAATCAATCTCCTGATACGCCATCGACATCCTGTGCAGAATCTCTAAAGAGCACAAGCACTAAGATTCTGCCGCATAATCGATCTCCTGATTTGCCATCGACATCCTGTGCAGAATCTCTAAAGAGCACATGCACTAAGATTCTGCCACAGAATCAATCTACTGATTTGCCATCGACATCCTGTGCAGAATCTCTAAAGAATACTGACACGAAGACTCAGCTACAGAATCAACCAACTCATTCACCATCAACATCTTTTGCAGATTCTCTACAGATCACAGACACTGCGTTGACACATTCATCCGAGAATATACCCGACAAAAACATTGGCGCAAACGACATTCATTTGGATATGAGATGTATTGAAAGGACCCAAAATACCCCAGTAAAAAGCACGCCATCAACTGATTTGGAAAAGTACATGTTAAAAGAGAAAAATATACTCGTTCCATCACCGTTTAAGAAAGCTCTGTTCTGGCCAGAACCGGTAATAAAAAAGAAAGGAAGGATATCAAAAGAAAAGTTACCAGCAGCAATCACAAGCAAAGCTTGGAAGGAATTTCATGAGAAAAAAGAATTTGAAAAGAAAACAAAAGAAGAAGCAAAGGAAAGAAGAAAACAAGATAGAATTGCAAAGAAGGCAAAAAAAGATGAAGAGATCAAGAATAAAAAAGCCACGGAAGGTAAACCAAAATGTAGGAAACGTAGAAAACAATCAGTTACTTCAAGTGATACTGAAAACAGTGATGTTACCTATGCAGAGTCGGGAGAAAGTGATATTGAAATTGAGGTGAATTTGGAAAATGATCGAAATTTTGAGAACATTACAAATGCAGAAGAAGAAATTATTTCATCTGAAGCTATACAGACACTAAAAGACACAGGAGACAAAGATGAAAGGAATAAAGAAAAGAAGAACGAACAGAGAAAAGAGCAGGAACATCGAACAGAAAATTTATCTTCAGCACGAAACTTGCAAATATTAGATAGCATTGACTTGCAAATGGTACTTAATGATAAAACCGGACAACTCGAAGTAATAAAAACACCTTGCAGATCACAATCAGTCAACAAGCCAAAAGAAGGAGAGTTTGTTCTTGTTAACTTTGATGGAAAAAAAAAGAACAAGTCCTATCGCTACGTTTGTATTATAAAAGAGCTTTTTGGAGAGAAAATTGTTGTCCAAGGGCTCCAAAGTAAAAAAGCAAAAAATATTTTCAAAGTGCTTGAAAATGACTTATCCATCATTGATGAAACTGACATATTAAAGTATCTGCCGAAGCCGGTAATGCATGATGACAAGTTTGTTTTCCCGTGCATTATTGATGTAAAAGAATTGATAAAATAAGTATTTTTGCTATAACGTGTACAATTCTTTTTAATACTGTTTGTTAAATATTTTGTAGTAGTTGTGTTGAGATGCTAAGTGCGACTGTTATTGAACCAATTTAAAATATGGTCTCAAATTCTTCCAAATAATATTTTAGTAAGTTTTTAAGTAAGAGCGAAGAGAAAAAAATCTATTTAGATGTTAAGAACAAAGTTTGCGTTTATTATTTTGATATTGATTAAGATAAGATAAAGACTGATAAAGATAAGATTAAGAAGAAACAAAATTATTGTTGTTTTAATTTAGAAATATGTTTATCTTTTTAGTTATAATAACGGTAAAACCAGTTAGTATTTGTTCTAAGCAATGTTTATGATAAACCTATTATCTTTTTTCATGTCCTCATTGATCTCAAAGTTACCAAATAATATAAGTCATTGTTATAGTACCTATCTTAAAATAAAAGAACAATAAAATAGTTAAACTAACTCTACCAAGTTTTTATTTATGAGTGTCCATTACCAGGGTGTCCAGTCCATGACTGGGTGTCCATAACTAGCATATATGGTGTCCATTAGTAGATCATTTTAAGCCTCTTCTTTTTTCGATTTTTTGTTAGTGGTAAGTACAATATCCGACGCGTTTGAATTCTTCAAAAAAGCTACAATGTCACGAACACTTTTATTTAAAACTATGACAAGAATGCGGATAGCAGTTTTTTTTTATAAATTTTTGAAGTGACATTTCTAGATTATACTGTCCATAACTGGTACGTTTACGTTACATATTTTTTTGTTTTTGTCGATTTAAAAAAAAACGCTGTATCAATTTTAATAAAAATTATATGGGACCACGTCTGAAGTATGACCTGCCAATCAAAACAAGAATCATCAAAATCGATTCATTCACGGAATAATCGCGTAACAAACATACAAAAAAAACAGTCGAATTAAAAACCTTTTTGAAGTCTCTTGAAAATAAATGTAGCCCATTAATGTCCAAAGTCAAAATTAATTTATGTCTGTAGATATTTCCATATACTTAAAAACGTAGCCATTAAAGGATCACTCGTGTATATTATGCCGGGAGTAAATTCCCGTTTACTACGGGGAATTTACTGGGAACCCGGGAAATCGCCAGTGTGCCCGGGATCCGTTCCCCATAACTAGGAACGATCAAATTAAACAGAAGTTTGTACAAATTTGAATGCATAACATTTTTTTTAGTAAAACTCCCTACTCAGTAAGGCCCTGAAGATGAATCACACAAATTAGTGTTCTCTAGGTATCACGTCAAAGCCGTACAAAAGAAACCCAGGTAAGCCTTTTGTCCCTTTGAGACAATAGAATAACCTGCTCCGACGCGTTAGCCCTAACATTTCATAATTATATTTTATTTTTATAGGATGTAAATCCTATTACCAAGGCATAAGGTTGAAAATTGCTGCCCAATTTTTCTTTGGTGATAGGAACAGGACAATATGTATCTGCCTGCCGCTATTGTAGTTACGAGGCAAGAGAGAAGGTAAAAGTCTGCCACGCACGATCGGTACTATTGTTTTCCCGCTCACTCGTTCCTTGCTTATTTGACAATACTTTTGTACTCGTGAAGTTTCAGCCGAGTTCGTTAAGCTACCTACCGCGAGAACGGACGATTCGAAAACAATCACATTTAAACCTTCGTTTGGAGTAACGCTATATTTTAAATATGAGGCCTAAAAGTAAAGTTTTTGACCACTTTACAGTGACCACAGAGATCGAAAAAACTATGTTCATTCCGTAATTTTGGTTACAATTTCGGTATTTGGCGAAATGTAATAAGAGTCCTGAGAACGTGAAAGATTCCTGTAGAATATTCCTAAAAATATCCCAATTGGAGCCCCGAGCAAGCACAAATTCGTCGTCGTCTACAGATTTTTCTATTTGAGGAAGTAGCAATGAAGTTAGTTGCTTAAATTAAGTTGAATATTTCAATATATTTTTATTGAGTTACTTTGTCCTAGCTGCCCGTGGTGCAGCTTGGCTTGGCATACGCGTTTCAAGGGAACTGGCCCTTTAGATTTTTTTAAGAGGATAAAACTACATTCAAAAGTGTTCTAACATTTTTGCATGGAGACTGACTGATACCTTTTTCTAAATCTTGATATGTGCCGCCAGAGATGAAACCGGTTTCATCTGTGTCCACCAGAGAGGAAATCGGGAAGTGGGTCAAATTCAACTCGACAGATTTGACCCGAACATACAACATACAATGCAAGTGAAATTAAAGCTTTTACGTTTAAAAAAAAAAAACTAAGTTATAAGAATAAGATAGATATAAGATAATTTTATCAAGTCCCTTTGAATGCCAAATTACAGGTGACTGACGTGGCCCTATCAAGTACTATGCCTGTCAGGCCCTAGTGACTGATAGGGCAAGCAATGTGTTAATATGACGCCTTGCCAACAAGGCTGTCATTTTTATTGTTCATTTATATCCATAGAATAATTTGTTTCACTGAATATTAACTGAGGTCCAATTATAACCAGTCCCGTTCCATCAAACAATACTAATTATTTTCTAATGAAATTCGATGTAAAATTATGGTAATATTGTCCAGGGATTTTGCTTGGGGAACGTGCCCGGGGAATATTCCCGGGTAGCTCCCGGGCAATATTCGTTTATATTCAATAAAAAAAACACCAAATGTATATAAAAGTATGCCTTTTCTCGTATTTAACGTATGATACAAAACATGAATTTTTCATGTAAGTATTTTTGCTACTTTCCCCAAAATACCCTCCTAGCGGGAACGTGCCCGGGCATGCCCCGAGGCATATTCCCACCTGGGGGAATTTACTGGGAACGGCACATCAGTTCTCGTGTGTATGTCCTTCCGTCCTTAAGTGTGTTAGAGTAGTATTAGGGTCGATCGACATTTTCTTGCAACAAGCGTGTCCCCGTAATTGTGCGTATGTCAAATTAAGTACGAAATACTATTTACGGTCTTAACTATTTTTTCTATTTTCTACTACAAACAGGCATTACTTAAACAAATTCGAAACCCGTTTAAATATATTCAAAAAAATAGTAACTTAGTGGACGAAACCTTGCCTCCCATACAAATCTGATATCGGATATGTCCCTTCCATTTTTTTTTAAAGAGCTGGAATTTATTATTTGTCTTTGAAAGTCTCCAAATGAAGTTACAGGTCTAGAATATCACTGAGTAACTAATATTATAATCATATATTTTTAATAAATATACAACATTTTAAAATTTGCAAAATATCTTCGCCCTGGTGATTTCCATTATTAGTGCTCCCCAAACAAACCACATATTTTTATGCGAGTGTAAATGAAACAAAGATATAAGGCTTGAATAATCAGGCAAGAGTCTAGGTATCAAAAGATTGCCTTTATCGTCGCTGTGATACGTCACGGTGCCATGTCGCCCGAGGCTGGTTTGGAATCGGAAAGAATTGAAAAAAATATATTAATTTGTACTTTGTAAAATAATGAGTACTGTAATATAAAGAAATAGTAATTTATGTGACTGATATATAATATCACTCGAGAGTTTTAATGAATAATTATGTACAGTTACATATACTAGTTTATCTAAACACATATCGCAGGCGGACGTCGGCGTTCGGAATTTGAATGTCATAATATGACAAATTTCGGTACATTATGGTAATAATTTATCAATATTCAGATTCCCCCGTCCCCGTCGCCCGCAGACCATGGGAGAGCTACGTGCGAATTTGACAAGCTATAAATGTTTTTGACAGGTGTCACTATTCACTATTTTGACAGGTGTCACTATTTTGTCAAAAATAGTAACTGTCGAAAATCGTGGGGTGTATTGTGCGACCAAAGGATGCTGCGAGTATGCCATTTTTTTTTCATAAACCTGATAAGCTTAGGTAAAAAAGTACTTTAAAGTTCTACTTAGACACCCAACAATAATCAAAAAATATGAAGGTCTGTAATTAAATATTACACTAAAAATATAGACAAACGTATGGATTAAATAGGGAGCACAATTTCTTTCATAACACATTCAAAATTCTAAATTTCACTGGTCACAGACATGAAGTGTGGAAGGAGCCGCACCAATAACTACGTAAACAACATTTTGCTATCTAAGCTTACATCAAAGAAGAATATCAAAGATGCCTAATCCTCATGTAAGAAACTTCAATACCATTGTGCGGTGGTACGGAAGAAGTCTAGCACATGGAGAACCGGACCACTTTTGCCAGAACCGGGTTTTTCGGTTTCGATTGGAACTGGGAACCGTTCTTTTGGATTATTAAAAACGCGCGATGTGACGCCCTATTTTTCCCGGACTATTATAATGATTTAGCGTTGTTTGTCATATTGCTTTGATATCGTCAGAAAGCGTCGCGTCGCGGCAACTTAGGAGCGTTTTAGACAATAAGAGAAGGATTTGTAAGAAATCATGCAAAATAGTTACGTAAATTTAATATCAACAATAAAAGAAACAGTCTTAAAGAAAAATAGTAGTTTATGTGACTGATACATAATGCCTAATTATGTACAGTTACATACACTAGTTTACACACATATCATAAGCTCTCTTTGATGTGTTCAGGAACCGCATGTTTGACCGGCATTGTGGCATTGAGTTGTTTAGCTTGTTCTGTAGTACCAACTTCACAGACAAAGTAGGGGCGGCACGCAGGCGGGCGTCGGCGTTCGAAATTCGAATGTCATAATATGTAGAAAATTTACACATTATAGTCATAATGTTCAATATTGAGATAAGAAATAAGTTTTTACAAAGTAGTTTAACATTATGCTGATCGTAACGTGCGGTTTTTGGACGCAGTAAAGAGGGTTTATGATACGTGTGTAGATAAAATATTATTATAATCCTGGGAAGGCATAAGTGCTCGCTCACGAGTGCTAACGATAACGAGCCACAAATCAGCACTAAAATGTCCAGGTTGTCTAAATTTAATCTGTCCAAATACACTGAAATATAAAAAACGGCCAAGTGCGAGTCGGACTCGCCCATGAAGGGTTCCGTTGTAGCAAGTAATTATGTGACTGGATGTTTGCGTTGTAACTTCGTGTTTCATAGTGTTTGTATGAATGACAAACTTATCTTTGCGGTGTTTAATCAATGTTTTATATCTTAAAAACTGCTAATTTTATTGTGTTAAATTTTCGTTGAAAGTTTGTATTGAGATATACAGCATATATTTTTTTGGAGATTTTTCACTCTCTTACTTTAAACACACTAATTTTTCCACTTTGGAAGGGTCTGTCTCGTTAACCCTTTACTGCATACTGACCCATATATTGTTTCATAGGTTTTGAACTTTATTACCAAGCAATAAGGTTGAAAAATCGCGATCCATTTCGGGTCAGGCCATGCATTAAGGGGTTAACGATTTACTTTGAGGAAAAATGGTTTCAGGAACATCATTTTTAAAGACCTATTTTTAGCCACACATATAGATTTGATGAAAACATATTTTTTGGTTTCAGTTCCTTATATGGGGAGCCCCATTTAATTATTTTAATTTTTCAATTATTGCACACAATCAATGTATCTACATACCAAGTGTCAACTGTGTCGTCCTAATAGTTTCTGCATAAAGTTGCTGTGACATACGGACGGACGGACGGACAGCCTTGACGAAACTATAAGGGTTGCTTGTTTCTCTACGGAACCCTAAAATGGGCACCACTGTGCCTCTGAAACCCTGTATGGGAAAAACTCTATGTGTCGACAGTCGATGGTAAAATTACAATTTAAACAAATCAGCCAAATCAAATGGGAAAGTAAAAAGCATTTTCTCAGAAACTTTCACGTTTACAATTTTTTTTAGGAGAAGAGGTAGTTTAGATTTGCACTCACCCTTCGAGCAACACGGCCTTCCTACGGAACTCAGAAGGCCGTGTTCACCGTAGATCATGTCATGATGTCATCCATCACTCCTTGTGCGCGGGCTGTGTCTGTGTGCTACGTCGTCTGTTGAGGTGTGAGCGCGTCCGCATGTGTTGGGCTAGTCTGTTGACAAATTATCATGAAATCATTAATTGATTAATAACGTAAGTTACAGGTCGATAGAATAATTAAATTAAATAACATCATAACAAAAAATCAAAAAATCAATCGATAAATTGAATAAAATTTAAAGTTAAACTATGTCAAGTGATAGGTTATTAGGTAATTAGGTAATTAGGTAAATTTAAAATAAATTCATATTTATCCAAATTAATTAAATATCAAGGAATTCCTCAAATGTGTAGAAGGTTTGGTCGACAAGCCAACGCTTCAGGCGCGATTTAAAAATAGTAGGGGTGGGTGCATCGGTAATGTTGCCAGGAAGACGGTTATACACTGCCGGACCCATGACGTGAGTCATCTTCGATGACTTTTCCAATTTGCGGGGCATAAAATTAACTCTCTGTAGATTGCAACGTGATTCCCTTCGGACTAGCTCAGTCTGGTCGCCACCTTCACGCAGACTAGAGCCTAGGTAATCTCTCTAAATGTACGGGAACTTTCTGTATGTCGCCTGCCTAATGGGGCATTCAGGTAAAGCAACGGATTAGGAGGTACGATGTGCTTGTATATTCGAGGCTTAGTAACCAAGTTCAAAAGTAAACATAAACATTTATACATTGCTTCTTGGCCCCACACTAGGATACCCTGTGTCGTGGGAACAAGAAACAGTGACGTCACACACATAGAAACATCCAAGACCTGGGGTTATTTCTTTTTTTTTTCCCCAACCGGGGATCGAACCCGGAACCTCTGGCATGGTAGGCAGAGCCACAACCACTCCGTCACAGAGGCCGTCAGAGGTCGATTAACATTAACAACATCGCTTGAACATTACCTGCCGATGGTACTGGCATACGAATAGGCTGAGCGAATTACCTATGCGTAATTATTTACAGAGGAGCCAAAGCCAAAGCCAAAGAGGATTATGCAAAGTATCTTTTCTCAAAAATGGTATGAAATGTTCCCTTAAAATCTGTGAAGATAGTATCCGAAAGTGACTCACCCTGGACAATTTTTAGAAGTGTCCAGGAAAACGCAAAAGTGGCCAGTTAGTAAGTATGAAATCCCATTACATATTTAAATATAGAACTATTTTTTTCTGCAAAGATAGACTAAGGCAGTTAAATGCCTTTAATAAAAAGGAGGTACCATAGAGGTTGACGTGTCCGAATTGCACTTATATTGCACGATGTAAAATGGCGGCAAACTCAGTTCATTAGTATTGTTTACTATTTTGATACTAATTAGGAATTAGGAATTCGATACAAACAGAAGAAAAAGACGAATAAAATAAAATATTCGCAATAAACATAAATGGTTTTATTTTTGAGAAAAGCACTATACACGCTTCGACCATAAGTGCCGGAGCCGGAGCTCGGCTTCGGCTCGGCCGGCTACATCATACTCGTCCAGGATGGCTTACTTACTGGTCTCTGCAGTAACGTACTATTGCTGTAGGACTCACAAAATATACCGTTCTAGTCTAGGGGATACCTGTACTGATAAGGTAGAACTCAAAAACTCAAAACTCAAATAATCTATTGCAAGTAGGCAAAATCATGCACTTTTACAAGTCAAACACTTGCTTAAGTCTCATAAACATGGAAAAAAATAAATCAAATATGATCAACTAAACTAATGAGTACTTAACTGATTATGGTTTGAGTTTGAAAAAGGAAATTTCTCCTTCAAGCGGTGATTCATGGCTGAATCTCGCACAGGAAAAAGAAACTCCATTAACTCTAACAGTGCTTCGGAAATACGCCCGTCAGAGAAGATAGCACCAAGGAACTCTACGGGGATGTAATTTTTTAAATTTACGTCATTTTTTATTTTAATTCACATTTACAGGTACAAGGCCGTGGAACGTGCGACTCAGAATTAGCATTGTTGGCTCAAGGCGTGGTGGTTCTGCCAGAGCGGGGCTCGAGGGTGGAGGTCCTACGTGGTACCTAACCACTACCTGGCGGTTACTCCAGGAGTGGCATCGTGGTATAGCCCGGGGGCGATGGTTTTGTCGGACTACCTGGTGTTGCCCGGAAGCCGGAGTTCAAAGTCAAAGTCAAAGTACTTTCAAAGACAAAAGTCAAAGTCAAAGTACTTTATTACTGTAGATATTTACATATACTTAGCAAACGTCATTTTTTGCCTCTTCTCTACATTGGACCACTGTGGGAGAAGAAGGGCGTAGAAACTCCCACAGATTGATTTTTAGATCTCTTTTAAAAATAGGTTGTGCTTAACTAATACAAATATGAAAAATTTAATTGTTATGATTAATAAGCAGGAATAAATAATTACAAAACTATTAACAGCAAGGTCTGTGTTGAGCCAGATTAACCCCATACAGTCCTGTCATTTAAGTAATCTTGAACATTGTAATATCCCTTTTTCGACAAAGTCGCTTTAACATGCTTTTTAAATTGCTCAAATGGCAATTTCAAAATCTCCAGAGGTATCCTATTGTCGTAGAGAATGCACTGACCCTTGAAAGAATTGCTAACCTTCGCGAGTCTAAAGTTTGGAAAATGTTGTAAGGTTCTTGCGTACATACTTTATATTTTCGAAAATAAATTGACTAGCTACTGTTAGTATGTCAATTTCTTTCAAAAGCTCTCTTAAGGAGTCTGTTCGTTTTAAATTATAAATTGCTCGAATAGCTCTTTTCTGAAAAATAAAAATAGTTTGAATATCCGCTGCTTTCCCCCACAACAAGATACCATAGGACATCACACTATGAAAGTACCTAAAATATACTAGCCTAGATGTTGCCACATCCGTGCTTTGTCTGATGTTCCTAACAGCGTAAGCCGCAGAACTTAATTTACCAGCCAATTTATCTATGTGGGGTCCCCACTGCAATTTGCTATCAATGGTTATTCCAAAAAACTTCGTATCATTTACTAATTCTAACGTGCTGTTGTCTAACACTAAACTGGTCTCAACTTGCCTGACATTTGGAAGTGAGAATTTGATACACTTGGTTTTACCAGCGTTTAACAATAAATTATTAACTGTGAACCAATTCAAGGTTAAAGACAATACACCATTAACATCATCAAAATCTCCTTTTTGTCTTTCAATTTTGAAGACCATTGAAGTATCATCAGCAAACAACACTATGTCAGTTAATTTCTCCACCATGAAAGGCAGATCATTAATATATACCAAGAATAAGAAAGGGCCTAATATGGAACCTTGTGGAACGCCAATTTTAACAACCGATCCATCATATTTTACACCGTTAACTTCTGCCTTTTGAATTCTATTGCTTAGGTATGATCTTAGTAGATCCAACGCTTTATTTGTAACTCCGTAATGATTTAATTTAATTAATAACGTATTATGATCAACACAATCAAACGCCTTCGACAGGTCGCAAAAAACTCCGATAGCATCCTGTGCGGCCTCCCATGCAGAATAAATATGAGATATAATACCTGCATCCGTAGTCGATTTACCCCTAGTGAAACCATATTGTTTAGCGTGGAGTTGTTTTGTACGGTTGAAGTGTGAGAGCATTTGATTGAGTATAATCTTTTCAAATATTTTACTTAGTGTTGGAAGAACAGATATTGGTCTGAAATTTGAAGGATCGCCCTTATCTTCCGACTTGAACAGAGGTATCAGTTTACTGTGTTTCATGAGGTCTGGAAAGCCCCATCGTCAACACATTTATTGAATATATAAGCTAAGTGTGGGGCTATAACTAGAATTACTGAACCAATGACTTTGACTGATATACCCCACAGGTCTTGTGTATTTTTTAAGTTAAGTTATTTAAACGTTTTGACAATGTCCTGGGGATATACATGATGAAATTTTAAATATACATTACTGACGCTTGTGTTATTTTTTAATAAAGTCTCTGCTTCATATGGAGATGAATTTAGACGGTCTGTTGTGAGTACGGGTACATTGGTGAAGAATGTTTCAAAAGCTCGAGCAACATCAGCGTTGGATTTAACAACATCATCACCTATCTTTAGGCAGAAATCATTGTCCCTTGGTATAACTTTGCCAATTTCGCGGTTTATTATTTGCCAAACTGTTTTCATTCTATTATTTGAATTTTGAATTTTTCTATTAATGTGTAAAGTTTTTGCAGTTCTACAAACCAACTTGAAAGTTTTGGAATATTTTTTAACATAGTAATGAAATTTTCGATCAAAGTTATAGGTTTTTTTATCATAAAGGTTATACAAGATAACTCTACTTTTACGAATTCCAAACGTTGCCCAGTCATTAAATTTAGATTTTCCGTTGTAGTCACTGACTTTCTTTAATTTGAAAACTTTATTGAATTCTGTCTGAATAATGTTGAAGAAGTCTGAGTAGATTTTGTTTGGGTTCTGTTCATTAAAATCCGGTACTGCCAAATTTATATCTAAGTTTTTCGTATATGTCTCTAGTCTATGGGATGTAATAGGCCTATAAAATGATGGACTAGTCTTATCCTTAATAGCAATTGGGAATGAAACTGTTTGACCACTGTGATCGGAAGGTAAGCAGTTAATTACACTTTTACTTGTGAATGTCACAAAAAACGTTATCTAAGCAAGTTTGGCTGGTAAGTGTAATTCTAGTCGGCTCTAGAAATACATGACATAAATTTAATGATTGGAACAGAGTTATTAATCGTCGCTTCAGTGTTGTATCTACAAGCAGATCTACATTAAGATCGCCACAAATAATTAACTTTTTTCTGTTATTACAAAGTTTAATGATGGCTTCCTCCATAATTTTCTCAATATTTCGAAATTGCCATGGCCTTTTTCATCCCTCGGTGGCCTGTAGACACAAACAATAATATGGCTATCTACCTCAACACAGGATACCTCTATTTGTCTTTCAACAGTAAGTGCAAGCATATCTTTCCGTTGTTTCACCTTAATATTATTTTTCACTAAGATTAAAGAACCACCTCTATCAGCAGTCTTTCTATTGTAACAACTGACAATTTTGTAATTATTGATGTTAAAAGACATCATATTTTCCTTCAACCAGTGTTCTGTAACACAAATAATATCAATGTCAGAATTTTTTAGAAATAATTCTAATACAAGTTCTTTGCCAGGTAGCCCCTGGCTGTTTTGATGGGCAATATTTAACTGGGGCTTACATTTTGACATATTTAGTGGCTCTTGTATGCTAGAGATTACCTCTATTGTATTATGAACTAATTTAAATTACTTGGAACAGATTCCAATGTTGCATGCAAAGTATAATTAACAGGTGAATTCCCAATAGGGGTGCATGTCATATTACTCTTAACATAAGCTGATGTCAAGTTGAACTTGGTTAAACCAACTATAGCTGCGTCGCATATATTATAAGCTAACAATGTAGCTACTAATTTTCTATATTTATTAGACAGGTACAATGTATCCTGTGTCAGAGTAAAGTTATGAATAAATTTATTAATGTCGAAATATAAAATAGCTTCGTTGTGATGACATGTTAAATTAAATAAATGAATATTCATTCTATGCACAGATTTGTTCTGTAGTTCTGTCAAATTACAGGCATATGGAAAATTGCATAGTATAAATTTGCATTTCATCCTACTATGTAAGTCTAAAAGTGTTTCAACACTTTTATTCAATCATTCCGACTAATGTTTGAATGATTTCCTACCATAATTACATAGTACTCATCATAGATACCGCGAGTAATTATCTTCACTAGATCTACAAATGAACTATTTGGACAGCAAATGTTCGTTACTTTTTGGTTAAGCCGGTTATCTAATAGAGGCCCAAATCCTGCACCTACTTTGTCGGAGAACAACAGAGTTTTTCTCTGAGCACATATTTTGGTAGCTGGCGGTACACGAGTGGAGGTGAGTGGCGGGACACACGTGTTGGAGTGCGGTTTGATGCACGTGGCGGCGGTTGGCGCGGCATTCGCGGCAGCGAGCGTCGCAACGTGCGTAACGGCGAACGGCGCGGCCCTCGGGGCAGCTTGCGGCATGACACACGCCTCAGCAGGGACAGCGAGCGGCGCGGTGCTCGCGTTGTTGAGCTGCGAGGTGCCTCCTCGTCGACGACGGCGACGCTGTTTTTTGGTTAGGGCAGCGGTGGACGCTGCAACACTCTCGTTGAGGGGGGTCGAGACCAAAGTTAGTGATGTGGGCTCGTCCTCCTTGCTGGTCTCATTCTCCTCATTCTCAATTAGAATGCCCACCAATTCCGCATTCTGGCGTTGTAGCTGAACTAACTCAGACGTCGCGGCTCTGAGTTCTGCTAACTCACTTTGTTCTTTGGCATAACATTGTAGTGTATTTGCTAGCAGGTCATGTAGATGCTGGATTTCTACTCGGGCATGTTAAAGGTCCGACTGTTCCTACGTCAACCTTGTAGATGACCTTAGCCTAGCGAAACCACTAGGATTAACCGTCTCGGCGAGCCCTGGTGGGGCCGTAGACTTGGGAATGCCACTCGGCTACCTGGTTAAGACCGTGTGCCGGAAGCGGATAGGATATCGGCGATGAGTTTGAGAAGTTGTGACCAGCAGCAGTCCTGTTGAAGCCCGCAAGTAATAGGTCGCGGATAGGATTTTGCCAGCAGCGGTCCTGGTAAGCCCAGGACTTATAGGCGAGGGACGATGGGGTAGGCTTAACTAACCGCTTTTTTTTGTTGGAGGGGAAAAATTTACCCATGCCCAGGAGTCACGAGCTCCTACTATGTCGGGGTTCCTACATATTGAGCGGGCATCAGCTCGTTTAGTATACGGACTAAAAAAACTCTTGTGTGTGCAAGTAGTTATCCTTAGGTTTTACTATCAGCCGTGGCCTCGGTATAAGCTGAAGGCATCCGACCTGCAATCCTGTTAAATATGTGTCCCCCTTTTCTCCCTTTTGCCCCCTTTGGCTTGCTGTTTCCTATTCTTCGCCAAGAGCATCAGCTGTTCTACGCTAGCTACTCCCGTCCATTCTCTGATGTTGCGGAGGCACTACTTCCTCCTTCTGGCAGCGCGTCTTTTCCCCCATAACCCAGTCGAGCCTACTGAGCGCGCGCTTATAATCTATACGGCCGCGGAGTCGCGGACGCGTGATGGAGTCGACCTTTTAGAAGTAGACCTTTGAGAAATTGAAATATCGAGAAATGTACAGAGTCAGACAGATCAAATGCGCAGAGCTTCTACCTGATTTTAATGATGTTGCCAGTTAAGCCTTGTAAAATTGAAACTAAATAGTTGCTCATGTCTCTATGAAATATGTGTCTCTTTAGGCAGTCCTAATTTTCTTTCTCGCATAGGGCAAGTGGTGGTGAGACAGAGAGAGATGACATCTCGCTCACAGTCAAAGAAACTTGGCGCGAACTAAACCATTTATTTCTACTATCCTAAAGTTGGGTCATATCAAATACCTAGTTAAATTACTTACTTGGTCCTAGCACTAAGCATTTTACGGCACACAGGACATTCGACCTTCGTGCCGTCATGAACCGCCATGTGCCGCCGCAATAGGTATCTTGCAGGAAAGGCATTAGAGCACACTTCACATTGGAACCTGGCGCGGTCGGAGCAGTGAATCTTGCGCACGTGAGCTTTCAAAAGAGTTGCGGTGGCAAAGAGTTTCTTGCAGTTTGACTGGAAGAAAAAAGGGGCAGTTTCAAACACAAATAGCAAAACTGTATTATTAGAGATAAGCTCGCCCTTGTACATGTTTTTTCTATTATGGGTTATCCTTATGCCTGCTGTTTGGTGTAGTTCCTACAATAAGATAAAGATAAAGATATTTGTTCGATTTTTGGTTACAACATAGATGTTATGCAATCTTAATGCTGTGTCGCAAAAATCTGCCATTATGGCGTACAAATATTATAAAACTACATAAGTGATTGAAATTAGAATCAAATGTCACATGCAAATAAAATAATTTGTTTACAAATTTAATTAGTCCGCATTAATGTGTTTATGTTTGTATGTGTTTAACATACAAAGATAAACACTTATTTATTAATAAAGAAATTAAGAAATGGTTCACTAAATTGACGTTTCCAGAAATTGATCAGGTTGATCAAATAAGAAGTGGACAAACACAACGAAACACCTACCACTTATTTTTTGTTTTTACTTTTTTTCTAATGTATTTTTTCAAACATATATTTTGAATTTTAAAGAGATTCCAGTATCTCAGCAGAAAATAAAATTTCAAGATTTGAAAGCCAAAATAATAAAAAAACTCACCTGTGGGCATACAAGTTTTGTGGAGTCAACATGAAAATGATACTTCAAGTTCTTCCCAGTACCTTTGTGTACAGTTACATTGCCAACAAATGTCATTTCTTCTTGCTTATTAGCTGAAACAAAGTTTTGTCAGCTAAGAATAGTGATAGAGAGTTATTGTTAACAATATTGGCACTTCATTTAGTATTCTGAAAATGGGGGGGGGGGGGGTGTTAAAATTTGAGGTAATATTTACACAATGTCGCTATGAAAGTGGAGATGCAACCCGTAGCAGACTAAAGACAGTCTTGTAGCATTCAGTTAGAGTTTCTTTATTGCCGGAGATGCAGGTTCCTTTAAAAAAAATGTAATGACCAACCACATTATAAGTAAAATGGCAGAATTCAGAGCAAAGGTATCAATTTTATGAATATCCAAATCAGGGTACCCCCTAGGCAGTCTTGTGGCTACTCTCTAGAGTGTTTTTTATGAGCTGGAGCGAAGGCAATTTCAAACATAACCTAAAAAAAGGGGGGGTTTCGGCGGAGGGTGGAAGTCTAGGAAGACCGTTTCCGTCCCCTTTCCCCCCGACCCTCTACTGGTTGCTTTATGTCACTTTCATAGTGAACATTATGTAAAACCCATATTTTTTTTTTCCTAATTAAACAATGTATTTCTCAAAAACTATACATTTACTTGCATAAAAACTATACTAGGGGAACAGGGGAGCTCCTCCAGCCAGCCAGCCCTGCAGCCAGTTTTAGAGATTATACCTGTTGTTTTAAAGATATACCACAGAACTTACCTTTCAAAGGTTGCTTGTTAATATGTAACTTTAAAGTGTCAGCAAAGACTGTTTCGTTTAGTCTATAGTATTCTGTCTCGTGGGATACATGCCCAACACCACCCAATGGCTAAAATTAAAGAAAATGTTTATCAAATGGAAAGTAGGCAGATAAAGCAAAAAATTGGTCCATTTGGGTGGAAATATGTTTATTTCAGTGCTTCAAAGAAAGGGAGACATTATTAAGTTCCGACAACATATTTTCTCTCATTTTAGGAGAGTAGAAGCAGAATATATCGTTAATAAGATTACAATTTAAATGACAACACTGTACATACATCAATGCCGCCTGTTTCTTTCTGTTTTAGCTGAATATCGTCACTTTCACCACATTTATTGTTTGGAAAACACTCTGGAGTATTATTATAATTTTTTGCAGCCATAACCTGAATTAATCCTCTTGTAATTACACAGAAGATAACGAAATAAATTCACAACAACAACCAACCTGAGACAGCAACAAACAATATCACATCACCCTGACAGAACCGCATTGTTATCACAGAACAGTGCTTCCATATTACATTAGTGAAATTACAGTGTTGCCAGTTAAAAAATACAGGAAATCCAAAAAAAAACAGCAAATATCAATTCTGAAATACAGTAAAATTACAGCAAAACTTTGATTAAATATTGAAAGAAAAATAAAATAGTTTTAATCATTTATTATTCTTCTAAAACTATTTCTTCATGTTTTTCGTAAATTTTAGCAGTCATTCGCGAAATCATTTCTTTGTTAGGGTTAAAATTAACACAATTTTCGGAGTTTCTACGAATTGCTTGCTGAGTTAATATGTTTCCTTTAACGGTACTTGTGATTAGACAGTTCCTCTGCTTGGTTTTTATATTATTTATTTATAAACTCAGCGTTCGAGTGAGGCAAAGAAACCCCTTTATCACTGCTTGAACTCATTTCTTACAATTATTCACACATTAATAATGAATAGACCTATAATCCCAAATCTAATCTTACTTACTAACTTAATCTAATTTACTCTTTAGTTTTCAATTCAAGTAGAAACAAACTGAAATTAATGTAATGGATGAATGAAATGAAAGGAAGATACTCATTCATCCTTTGTCAGAGAGAGACGACAACTTTTTGTTAGCCTGTGACGCGTGCACGCGCTCGTCTCTGAATTCCATCGATAGGCTCATGCGTCAATTTCACTTACTTTAGGCACGAGCACACGAGTTACCATAGAACATAACAAAATTAAATGCGCGTCACGAGCTCGTATTTCGATCGGCATTTAATATTGTTACGTTCTATGGTCATTTTAATTTTTCTTCAAATCAGCCAATGGGCGAATAACTAAAAATTCTAGTTAAATTTCGTTCACGCATTGTTATTGATAAATATTGTCAAGAAAAAATACAGTCTACGAACGAATACAGTAGATCCCTACACTGTATTTTATTATTACAGTATACAGTAAAGAGTTTAAAATAACAGTTAATCTGCTGTAATTACAGTGAATCTGGGGGCACTGTCACAGAATCTATCTATTAAGTAATCTGTATTAAGTAAGACATTTTTCTGAAACGCAGATCATTTCTAGGGTTCCGTACCCGAAGGGTTCCAAACGGGACCCTATTACTAAGACTCCGCTGTCCGTCCGTCCGTCTGTCACCGGGCTGTATCTCACGAACCGTGATAGTTAGACAGTTGAAATTTTTACAGATGATGTATTTATGTTGCCGCTATAACAACAAATACTAAAAAACCGGTCAAGTACGAGTCTAAATCGCGCACGAAGGGTTCCGTACCACCGTTCAATGGAAGCGATGGTGTGGAGTGAATAGTTTGGATTTTACACAGCAAAATATTGTTTATAAAGTTATTGGTGCGGTTACTTTCACACTCCATGTACGTAACCAGGTGCATCCATAAGTTTGTATGTGGTATTGAAAGAATTGTTGTATGGGAGCCCCCTTAAATATTTCTTTTATCCTGTTTTTTAGTATTTTTTGTTATAGTGGCAACATAAATATATCATCTGTGAAAATTTCAACTGTCTAACTATCACGGTTCGTGAGATACAGCCTGGTGACAGACGGACGGACGGACAGCGGAGTCTTAGTAATAGGGTCCCGTTTGGAACCCTTCGGGTACGGAACCCTAGAAACAGGATAAAAGAAATATTTAAGGGGGCTCCCATACAATTCTTTCAATACCACATACAAACTTATGGATGCACCTGGTTACGTACATGGAGTGTGAAAGTAACCGCACCAATAACTTTGTAAACAATATTTTGCTGTGTAAAATCCAAACTATTCACTCCACACCATCGCTTCCATTGAACGGTGGTACGGAACCCTTCGTGCGCGATTTAGACTCGCACTTGACCGGTTTTTTTAACATTATGGTAGTTTTTGTTTATCTATAAAATGGGAACACTGAGTTTAGAATCTGTCAAAAAAGAAATAGAATGGTAGGCTGTACGGCTTACATTGCCCTTGCCTATCCGAAAGGATAAAGATGAAAAAAAAAAGAATGATCCTCTATCTATCTATCTACCCATTGTACTAATTATATATGTATAAAGTAATTGTTATCTATGCCCAACCGTGAAGTAACGTGCGACAGGAAAACGTGTTTTTGTTTGTGCAATTTTACCGCCTCTTCTATCACAGAAAAGTTGTTAAAACTACCCGGCAACTGCGTTATAACACCACCTCATAGTTCCAGTCACTTAAAAGGCTCTTTGTCGTCTAAAGCAGCACTTTGGAGTTAAAAAATGGTTGTGGTATCCTCATCTTTTGTTGCCCCAGTTGAGGGGATATTAATGCAGCAGCCTTCAGTAAAACTTCTGGTTAACGACCAGGAACTTGGCACAGCGAACCTGTACATCACTGAAAGGTACAAATTCCTAATTTTTTTATACCGGTCATTAGAATTTTTTGCAGTTTACGATGGTTACTTTTCTGTGGTTAATTGATCGTTTATGAATTATAAATCATAATTCTATAGAAATCGATCGACCTAGGGGCTAGCAAACTCATCATTGCTAGCCCATATCACTTAGATGTAATTTCTATGACATATTCCTGCTTTTGCCACTAGTATTTTTGTCATTCTCATTCTGGTTTTTTCTAATGAAAAAAGGTTTTGATTTTGAAATTGAACTTCAGACCTGACTTTACAGCAATGTTATGTGGGGCGGCGGCGTGCTTGCTACCGGAGGGGCTGCCCCGACCATCTCGCTCCGGTACCCAACCATTTCCCTGCATGCCATACAGAGGGAACCATCACCAGCGCTCTACATGGTTCTCAATTATGAGCTAAGGTTTGTTTTTTCTTTACAAAAAATCTTTGAAAAGGGTTAGTGACACACTTTCCTTCATACTGACCATGAAATGGCAAGTGAAGCAACAAATCATACTTTAAAATTGTTAATTATTATTTTTGTGCAGACACACACAGCAAAACTTTGTAATATAAATCACAGGGAATAGCTTCTCACGTTTGCAGGAAATGCTTGTATCCCACAGCCAGGCAGGGTCCTCCGGGTAGTGCCAACAAACAACAAATCAACACTAAAGTTAAGGTTGAGGGCAATCCAAGGTCAGAGTGTCGATAAGGGGGCGGAAGTGGAACTTCCAACTGTGGAACGCACTTCCTGCGCTATTAGGGATAGTCCATCCATTGTCAATTTCAAGAAAAGAAACTGCATCTCCTTTCTCTTCCATATTAAGTTAAAGTATGTAATTATTGTGTTAATATATATATTAAGGATTGGAGGAGAGCTTCCTATGCGGTCTTGTGGTATTTTAGCATATTTTATTTATTGCTGAAGACTGTTTTATTTAATTACGATTTCAACTAAAATTCAAAAACTTATGCGAAATCCAACTAACTTCTGCCATTTATTAAAAAAATAAAACAAGTAGCATTATATTTTTGAGTCAAATTTGGCTAGAGTAGGTTATTGTAACTAAATTTCAATAGGGTTATAGGTTAGAACTTAGAATAAGCAAAACCAAAGCGGAGCGTGATGAAGCATATGCAAATAAAAACAACAGTTAATGATATGACTCTGTGGGTTGCTTTATGTCACTTTCAGAGCGAAAATTTTGTAAATATTACCTCAAATTAAAAAAATAAATAGTTTTTTACTCAAAAGCTATACATTTCCTCGCAAATAAACTATATTAAGGGGACAAGAGAGCTCCCCCTACGAGACCAGGATCGAAGATGTGACAAAGAAAATAAAACAACTAAAATGGCGCTGGACAGGTTGTATGATACGCGAAACAACTATAAATGTAACAGATTGTTCCCTGAGAGAAGGACACCGCAGGAGAGGTAGACCAAACAAAAAATGGGAGGATGACATAAAAGAAGCCGCCTGCCCTCTCTGGAGGAAGATAGCCAGAGAAAGAAAGCACTGCAAGTCGTTGGAGTGGCAATAATGCAACAGAACTAATAATCCTTAAAATAAATATTTATTAAACATAATCTTATCAATACAATATCTTAATGTAATTAAACTAGAATACTATTATATCATTGTGAATGCTACATAACTAAAAAGTAAATATCATTTAACTTTGATACAATTGTGTCAGTATGATGGCTAAATAAATAAATAAAATAAATAAGTAGGGAGTTATTTAATTTATTGTGCGCTAGACTGCCTTTACTAGCAATAGATTTGCCTGTCCTGTCTAGGTTTGCTGGAAGAAATATGGTTTTAGAGATAAGCTCGCCTTTGCGCATAAGCGTTCATGTGTTTGTACTTGTAAAAGACCTAAGAGCCTCGTTCACCCCACTAGTTATTTCATGCGATGGAGCCCTAGGAACTGAATATAACAGTTTTTAAAAAAAAAACCGCATCAAAGCTTAACGAGAAATGGGGAAAAGCATATTCTCAAATAGTGTACTGGCTGAAAGTGAAAATACAAATCTCAGTTATAAGATCAGTTTCCATGAGTGTAAGAGGCACGAGAAAACATGTCAGGGCTTTTCAATGCGAAGATGGAGCAGGAATACTTTGGTGATAGCTTGATCTCCTAAAACAGAAATACCTACATAGGTTTTATTAATTTTACTTATGTGTACTTTACAAATTATAGGTGTGTTATATTTTCCATATAGATTTTGTAGAGTAGTTAGTTTTCCTCAGTTCATTGTTAACATTATTCCTTTTCGCTGTTCTTTGTATAATGATCTGTATAACTGTTTTTATCTGTACTGTACACACTGTACTTTGCCCAAACGTCATTCGAGTATACATAATAGTATAGACAATTTTTCGTTTGTACTCATTAATTACTGTGCAATCTAACTAATATTATAAATGTGAAAGTAGCGATGTTAGGATGTTTGGATGTTTAGATGTTTGTGTGTTTGTGCCTCAATCACGCTAAAACGGCTTAACGGATTTGAATGAAATTTAACACAGAGGTAGTTTATGATTAACATATAGGATACTTTTTATCCGACTGCACCAGAAGGAGGGTAACATTATCTCGGTTAATGATAATTCCTATGAATACGCAAGTGAAGTTGCAGGGATCAGCTAGTAAGTATATTTATGTCACTGTAAGATTGTGAAAACCATTAGTTTATAAAGAAACAAGTTAGTTTGTAAACTGTAGACAAATTTTAAATCATACAGCAAGGTTTAGAATTTACGTTTCTTTTGTTCTTACATGTCAATCTAATATGAAGATTAGTGGGGGGCTTCGCTGTGCTCGCCCCCTCTTCAGTCTTCACCAAATAAAAGGCTCGATGACAGCGTCCGTGTATCTGATGTAATAAGGTTGAATTTAGTTTGGGCCACTGGGCCTTTTATTTTGTGAAGACTAGTCTTCACCTAAGCTACCGCAGTGTTTGCCCTGGTATTTCGTTTGCAATTCAAGTTTAAACCAGTTCACAATAAACTAACACGATTTCGTAAGCAGTACGGTGCAGTTTACAATTTATTGATAGTTTGTAAACTAACGAGAGAGAAAAAACACACATATATAAACACACAGATTATAAACACATATATAATATTTAGTGATGCAAGTCCCTGATAGTGCAAACAAGTGGCGTTGGCAAAATAATCATTAGTTGTTAGACCACCATTAGTTATGAAATTGAAGAAAAATTATGCACTGTGCAAAGGCGAGCTATGTTCGTTAAAATGTTGATATTTTATAATTTAATTTATCGGCAGGTTACCAGAGCTGGGAAACATGACAGGTGGTGGCGACGCCGCGGAGGAAGATGATGAGTTTGACGCTGAAGATACCCCAATCACACAACTGAGGTGAGCCTCACTTTGTTTCACATTGTTATATTGAGAATTACCTATTTGAATTGAACCAGACTTTTGACAGTTTAAAAACAATACTACAACACAGTCAAGTTACTTAGAGCATGGCTAGGTTATTGCCTGTGTTTAGCGACTGTCAAATGTCTGCTGCAAGTTGGCTAAGGCCAACTCAGCAACCAAACACTAAGGTGTTGGTTGCTGAGTTCTTCAAAAGCTGCAAGAGCATTGCATGTGAGGAGCCATTAGACAGCCTCTTCATCAGCGGAGTTGTTTGGAACTGATCTGAATGACTCTTATGTTTGCTATTTGATCAATTGAAGCAAGGGAATGGCAACGGCGGCGCTACTATTTGCTTCTCGCTCAGATTTTATGTTACACGCACCTGTAGAGACAGCAATATTTTTGTGAGCCATCTTTGGTTGGTGGCCCTTTGGTCTAATTACCTTAAATGCGGAATGCCAATTATGGCATTATACCTAAAACGATGGTGTGCCTTGCAAGATGTATGCCATAATGGAGAGATTGCGAATTAGAATGCCTGAAATATGAAATTGTCTGAGAAGCAGTTTGCCAAAATGCCTAACCGCTTAAATGCCTAAGAAGTAGAAACCTGGTTGGGCCTAGGTGGGCACGGGGTAAATAAATCTGAGGGTAAAAACTGGTATTTACCTGATTTACGCAATATATTTATTTATAATTATAACTTAAATGCCGTCGCTTCGGACTCTTGGTCTTTTACTATTTTTGAACAAACTATGAATAGGAATTAGGGAACCATTACCAAAGGGTCCAATCTGGTCTTAATGGAGGTCTTGGATGTTTGTGTGTGACGTCGCTGTTTCTGGTTCCCACGACACGGTGTCCTAGTGTGGGGCCAGAGGGAATGTAAGTGCCTTTAAATAAGTGCTTTTTAAACAATCGGTCAAGTGCGCGTCGGGCTCGGACACGAATGGTACCGTAGCATCATACAAAAAAACTCAAGCACTAAAAATATTAGGACATATATTATGTTCGAAATTTGATTCGAACCCAGAACTTAAAGATTGCGCGACCGATATCAAACCAATTGCGCCACCACAATCATGTCAAAATAACGATCATATTTAAATTATGATATTATTTGTTATTTATTTATTTATTTATTATACACTAGCTAACGCGGTAGTTGATCAATTATCGACATATAGTAAACCAGACCGACAGGGTTTAGAATTTACGTTTCTTTTGTTCTCACATGTCAACCTAACACGTGCAGTGTTTGCCCTGGTATTTCGTTTGCAATTCAAGTTTAAACCAGTTGACTATGTAACGGTTTTAACCGTTAGTTGATCAACTAACGCGTCTTATAGTACGCAGTACGCTACAGTTAACTATCTGACGATAGTTGACCAACTTACGAGAAAAAACCGTTAGTTTATCAACTAATGGTTTTGACTATCTTACGGTGGGTGACGGATGTAACACTGCACTTGTTATATCGCAGGGGTTGTTAAATCACGTCTCTTGAATGTATAAATTCTCTTGTAAGTAATTATTTGTTGCTATAGCGGCAATAGAAATAGACATTCTGTGAAATTTTCAATTCTACCTATTACTATTCACCAGTACGTCTATTGTGAGTTTTTAAACTATACACGATAGCGACTATAGTTTAGCATTTGTATGGAAACCCGCACAGCGCCTCTGGCGGTATCTTCGCTGAACTAAAAATGGTATCTTTCTATTCTTGCCCTCACCATATCAAAGAAAGAGATAATGGCATTATTACTACAATAGTAACGTCCGTTGCGTTTACTACGCCAACTCATAATAGATGTATAGATAGAGCCCGGAGACAGATAGACAGACAAACGGACGGGCGGACAGCGGAGGCTTAGCAACAGGGTCCCGTCTTACACCATTCGGGTAATAGGGTACCGTACTAATAATAACAAAACTATCTTCCAGGTTCGTCCCGCAAAGCGAGAATGATCTGCAGCCACTGTACACAGCCATGAGTGAGGGTCAAGCTCTGCACCCCGACCCGCAAGACGAGGTGGACGATGAGGACCCCTACATGGACGGAGAGGAGTTTGATGAAGGTGAGGTTTCTAGAGATGAGCTAGCCATTGTACATGCATTTATTTCCCGAGCGAGGGCAGCATCTCCGTTTCAGGATTGGGCAAAAATGCTTTCGTGCGTCCGGATGTTCTCCTCTACATGCCGCATTTCTCAACTGATTCGCGTGAATTTTTGTGAGCATGTTCGATAATTAAATAGGGTTTTTTTGTCGATTCAGTTTTTGGAATTTTTTCAAAATGGCAGAGATGTAAGTGTTTTAAAATAAAAAAAAACCGCTTCCTCAAACAGCTTGAGGGATTTTAACAAATGAGGTGTCGTTGGATTTGTTGAAAAGTCAATAGGTTGGGTTTAAGACCGCACAATGTAGTTTACAAAGATATTGGTAGCGGCTACTTTCATACTCCAAGTACGTAACCAGGTGCATTCGTAAGTTTGTATGTGTTATTAAAAGTAAGTGTCACTTGCTAGGTCTGCAACTCACTGAGCCACTAGTTTATTTTATTTAGTTCTACTAAAAATCTATATGTTTCGGAGAGATAGTCCAAGACAGCACCTACGCGAATAACAAATTTATTTTAACATTTTTGTCCACGAAGATGGACCATGTAATTAATCGGTCATTATAAACAATGCCCGCGCATTTTGAAAAATGCCCAAAATGAGAGGGCAGTGTGATGACAACTCTTAGAATAATCAAATCGCCCGGCCATATTATATAATGCCCATCACCTATGGGCAGAAGAATGTTTCTTTTCATTGGTACTTTGCTGCCCTATGATAATATTATTGTTCTTACATGTTCAACCTAAGACGAAGGATAAAGAGAGCTTTGCTTGGCTCACCCCCTTTACCCTTCACTTAAGCTACCGCAGTGTTTTCCCTAATAGTATCTGTGTTATCACATTGCCCAAACCCACATGGTAATATTCATAATGTCTGGGCAAAGTAATAAATAAGGAAGTTCAAGTTATAATTATTCACTTTGCCCTAAGGTTTTTTATTTTATTTATTAGTATTATTATTAGTGTGGGGCCAGACGCAATGTATGTGACTGTATGTAAATGTTATGCTGTTCGTTGTTGACCAGGCGACGAGGAGTTTGAAGACGCGGAGGAAAGCGAGGGCGCCCCTGACGAGCGGATGAGGCAGCTGCGCCTTGAGAACTCCAACGGACATAACGACGGTGAGTGCACAGACGGTGACAGTTAGGCGTCGTGCCCACTTGAGTGCCCACTTAAGTGCCCCGTCGTGCCCACTTCTACCGGTATGCTGCCATCGGAATTGAAGGGTAGGGTTTACTTTATTCATTTTGTTAAAATCACCTTTGACAGCGGCCGCCTTGTCGCGTGCCGACTCTTTTCAAAGAACGCCGACACTCACTCAAAGAAAGGCGCTTCGAGCTTACATGCACCCGCAAGTGAATTTGCTAGTTGAGTAGTTTGTATCAAAGGTCGTTGTGAAAGGTTGGGTTTGGCCTGACACTTCTTCGTATAATAATATGGTTTTTCGGCCTTGGTTCATTAAAATTCTCTTTGCCACCTATCTACCTAACTTATATGTATTATTGATATAAGTTATCAGTCCTCTTCAGGTTCAGGTAGATGTTTGTCCCAACACTGTAATATATACCGCCATCTATTTAATTATTTATTTTGGTTACAATCGTGTAATTATTTATTTATTATCTTGATTTACTTACGCTGTACAAAAATCTATTTCTTAGTCAACTGCCGAAAAATAATACTGACACTTCGACATTTGCCACATGGCGCGTCCACACAGGTCGAGCGGTGACTAAGAGCCGCGGCGAGCGCGACTGACTTTAGTATGTGGTGTATTGGAGTAAATTAGGTGGTTTATTTATCCTTGCGGTCCTTGTGTTATCTAGTATTTATGGGATGCGAAGCAGTGATTAATAAAAGCACGATCTTCGATTGATCATAATGTATTAGCTGAAGCACAGTGAAGGATATAGATAGATGTAGGTAAAGCGCAGTCTTTAGCTGAATGAAAGAAAACTAGATTTGGTTTTACGAGAATGGCGTGCACATATATCAAGACTAAGGATGGAGATAGCGCGCTGCGTATGCGTATATGTATGGCTAAGAGGAGTGAAAAATCTTATAACGTTATAATTGCACTCTTCTTTGATTTGTATCCTAAATTTAAGTAAATTGCAATTTGTTATAAGATGTTTATTAGAAGTTATTATCAATTTGACAGAGCAATCTTTATTTTATTTTTCTTTTAATTTTGCGTGCTAACCTCTTGTAAGGTTAATTTTGCCAGTGTCAATTGTGTTTGGAAAGATCACAATTTAGATAGCGTCTTGAGGTTCATTTGTTGCTCATAAGTACTATTCGGGAGGACGTGAAGGGCTGTAGGGACCAAATATTTCCTTCGGACGTGAGCAACTCCTCCCTGACAGATCATTTGTATTGTAACATTCAGTTGTCAAAACGTGTATGAAAATCGTAAATACCCGCTTTTCGACACCATTAATCAACATTTTTTTCAATCCCGTTTCGTTTCATCCTTGCTAAATGAATCATATTATCCATAGATCACACGGTTATTATTTTTTAAGGAATAATGAAAGAAACCAAAACGTTACTTTGATTACAATTTATTAATAAAACAAGTAGAATTATTATAAAAATAAATAACTCGACTGCATTCTCTATCAATACCACACACAAACTAATGAATACACCTGGTTCTGCACATGGAGTACGAAAGTAGCCGCACCAATAACCCGAGAAACCTATAATATGGAAATATGGATTTTACCTCAGTGTTTTCTGAAATACTTGTAAAATAAAACATAACGCTTAATTTTACAGGTATAATACGAAATAATTATAAGTATTAAGAATTAGGAAACAGACTTTTTGGTCTAGTCAGTCGCTTCCGTTCGCCACATTCGTCCATTGTGGACTGGCCTCATAACATAGTGTTGTCAATACATAAAAAAAAACAGTCAAGTGCGAGTCTAACTCGCGTACGTAGGGTTCCGTACCATGGTACGGTGGTAGGGATGGTGTGGAGTTAATAGTTTGGATTATACATAGCAAAATGTTTTTTCCAAAGTTATTGGTGCGGCTACTTTCACACTCCGTGTACGTAACCAGTTGCGTTCATAAGTTTGTATGTGGTATTGAAAGAATTGTTGTATGGGAGCCCCCTTAAATATTTATTTTATTCTGTTTTTTAGTATTTGTTGTTTTAGCGGCAACAGAAATACAACATGTGTGAAAATATCATCTGTCTAACAATCGCGGTTCATGAAATAGAGCCTGGTGACAGACGGACAGACAGACAGACAGACGGACAGCGGAGTTTTAGTAATAGGGTCTTGTTTTTACTCTTTACGGAACCCTGAAAACCAATTGATACCATTTTAGATTCGAGAAAAAAAAATGTTCTACGTAGTAGTTTTTATCAATTATTTCATTGGATAAGTTATAAAACATTATCATCTTTGGAATAGATACTTTTTAGTGATACAAGTCTTTTATTTACGGTTAAAAATATACTACAAAGTCCAATTATATATTTTACAATGGTATCACAGCCGCTTTTTTTTTCGGCAGCTACGGAAAAAACGGATTTTAGAAGCACACGTGCAGCATGCACTAGCAAGAGTATTATCTTTTTTCACTTTTTTTACATAGCCTATTCTGTGTCCCACTGCTGGGCAAAGACCTCCTTTGATCGCACCCACAAATTCCTATCAGCCGTCATGCCGACCCAATCTGACTGGAACCTATCCAGGTCGTCCCTCCGTCTCCTTCTGGGTCTTCCCCTGCGCCGGTTTTCGTCTGCAGTCAGTGACTATCTTCGCCCATCTGTCTGGGTGCATTCGACTCACGTGTGGCTCTCACTCAACTGGCCCAGTTCCATTTGAGTTTCGCGGTTTCCACGCCAGTTTTCGAGCGCAGTATAGGTAGTGTTTCTGATGCGGTCTGTGCTTTACACTCCCAAGATGCTGCGCTCCATCGCTCTCTGACGAGAGTATTAAGGCTCAGAGTTCTGGCTGTTGAGGTGAGGGGCGCCGCATTCGCCCGTCGTCTTCTGGCGGGGTAGCGGAACTGGCAGGATAGCGGAACTGGCGGGGTAGCGGAACTGGCGGGGTGGCGGGCGCGGGCAGCGCAGAATAGCATCGAGCCGCCCGGCGACGTTAAAAATTAGGTGTTTTTTCGAATTTACTGAAAAACGGAAATAAGCTAATTGATAAAATTTAAGGATTAATACGGAGTTCTAAAAGAGGAAAATTTAGGTACAAAAGTTATGAGAAAAATCAGTATATTGAATCTCCTTTTAAATATAGACTATGTTCAGGAATTTTTACGATCGAGCCAAATTAATCCAATAGCGTAACGACATAGTATTTAAACTAGATTCTCTCTTTGTGAATAACATATAATTTGAGACCTATGAATTTTTTGGAAATAATAATTATATATATAATAATATTAATAATAATTATGTCTTATAGAATATTGCTCTGGGGGAGAGCAGCAGATATAAATACGATATTTGTCTTACAAAAAAGGGCGATCAGGGCGATATATCAATTAGATGCTAGAGTTACCTGTCAATATATATACGAGAATATCATGCATGTAAGAAAAAACTTAGCTTTATTTAAAATTGTAGGTGATAGCCATACAATTAACACTAGAAATAGAAATAGGTCAGCACTACCATTATTTAGACTAAGTAAAGTAGGCACATCATTCATGGGGCACTGTATTCGCTTCTATAATAAAATACCACAGGAATCATTGATCCTTCCTGAAAAGAGGTTCAAAAACTATGTTAAAAATGAGCTGATAAGAAAGTCCTATGATAGTATTAAGGAATACTTAGATGACAAAACTGCATGGTCCATACCATCTCAGCGCACAGAAATTCGACGAGGGGCGATGGATCAAGTCTATCACTCGCCGGCGAATTTCCTTAGACCGAAACCAGTACCTGTTGTAAAGTCACTTTAAAAAAAAAAGGTATGGGGGAATTTCTTGCCGTTTCTTCTTAACCCCGAGGCCCACCTTCCGAAACGGTGTAGTCTTTTTTTATATAAAAAAAAATGACTTGTAGTTATAATAAGTAAGTATAATTTTGACGTTGAATAAGATAATTTATTTATATTCAATAAAAAAATTACTGACTGATTTATTATTATTTTTCTGCCAAAACTCTTCAGTGGTTTTGTGTGATCTTGGGCCTTAACAAAGCCAACAAATACCCAAATGATAGAACCCAGTGGTGGGCACGAGGAGGCCAAATATCCGTCGGCAGACCAACTGCCAGATGGTCTGAAGACCGAGGTAGCGAGGGTAGCATGGAAATAGTTACGCGGGTCGCATACAGTATTCCACAACAAAGAATTCCCGCTCGACAGTTTGCGCAGAAAAGCAACCCAATTTCCGATGGTAGCCGATCGCATCGTACTGCGCAGGAAACGTCATCCGAATCGTTTATCGGGGAAAACTGTACCTAGCTAGTGTTAACGAACAATTCTAGCCAGGAGTGTTGACGGACAACAAATTATTCTCAATCTCAAGACATTTCCATCGTGATCTTAATTAAATTAAAGTCTCACTCGACACTGATATGATGCTGACACTGACAGCTGTGCCACTGCCATCCCGGATGGGAAGATGCGCGACGCTGTGTATGTGTGTTCAGGTGACGCCAAGTTTGTTGGGGGGTAGGGGTAACCTCACCCTATGCGAGAAAGAGATGTTACCTCCTCCACTTGGCAAAGAATGCCAAGTTTCACTGTAGGGGTGACCTCGACAGTGGAAAAATTAAGCTCAAAATAGGATAGAATGCCTCATAGTATAGTATTTTAGTTTCTGTGGTTATAGTAAAGGGAAGAAGATGAACATGTAATTGTATCTACTATGTAAAATTCGAATAACAAACACAATACCGAAATAAAAAATACGTACGTAGAATCAAATTATAACACTTTTTCTCAAACAAAATAATGTTACAAAATATTATTATTTTCATTACGATACAGTTTTACTTGTCTGTGGCGGCAGCGCCCACTTTAGCGCATGCGCGGTGATATGCTGGGTTTTAGCGCCACTCATACGTTGAGTTGTTCTGATTTTCGTTATTTTTGCTCAAAAAAATCCGATAGCAGCGATTGTGAAAGAAATTTTACTCCTCCCGATATTTTAAATGCGGCGAAAGAAATGACTCATAATCTACCATACTGTTTTATCTTTGACTTTTATTTAGTGGGTCAACACCAATGTATGATGAATGAAACTGCACATAACTAGGTATACTATTAAAAACCTCGCCTACGGCTCGGTTCTTAAGATGATACGAGAAAAAAATGGGGCTTTTTTCGAATCCATTTTCTCCACCATGAAGTCATCTGCAGATTTGATTTTTGGGTTAACTTTTATTGAGTATTTGATTAAGATTCTCAGTAAAGGAAAACGAGCTTGGATGAAATTTTCTCGATAGACTTTAATTACGAAAACACCTCTATTTTTATTATTTTTTTCCTGCAAATCTGAAATCCTATCTAATTCCATTGTGGAACAGCGTTCAAAATGTAGATATTATGTATTCGTAAACTCTCCTTAAAAAACTTTTTAACAAAATAGCGTAGTTTAGTTTTAAACACTTTTTCTGTGGTTTAGCGCTACGTTATTTCCTTCTTCCCCGATTCCGTCCCTCTCACACTGCGGGTCTTTCCGCCTGGAGTAACGGGGACCTGTGCACGGACGAGGTAGCGCCTTAACCGCACCTTTACCGAATCCCGTCATGAGGCATCACGATTTTGAACTCCGTTTCATCAAACCTATAACGGGAAATGGCATTTCTATAAAACTCGTGGTAAAGGAGAGGTTAAACACAGACTCGTGTTTTAATACCCATCATTATACAACAGTTTCATAAACAAACTTCAAACTTCAATTTTCTTATTCAAAAGAGATTCTTACGAACACTTTTTGAATGTCATTTGAATCTATGTAATGCAAGAAAACTTACTTCCGCTTCGAAAAGTGTTATGGCAGCGGAGAAGAAGCGGCGCAAGAAACTCGTGCACTGCAACACGGCCACTTTTCTTTTCTGTTTATTTTTTTTCAAAAATAGGTCTTGTTATACAATCGTATGCGTGGTTCTCGTGCTGCGCTGGAAAATCAGAGCTCCATACCTCTTTGTTGTAATCATCTTACCTATAATATGCTACTTTAATACTACTAAAGATATATCTTTCCTTTTTTCAGAAAACTACCACGATGCAGAAATCGGCGATCTCGATGATTGAGCTGTTATACTGTTGGTGTCAATTCTGATTTGCATTCGTTTTAAATTTAACCAGCAGCTTTGTGTGATTCGAACATCGGGAATTTTCTTTCTCTTTTCAAAAAATTACCAATCAGAAAGAACACCGCATAAACGAGCAAGTCGCAAGAAAAGACCGCTCAATTTTTCTTGAACTTAGAATTACTGTCCCCTGAAAATAGTCCTGTCAATGTAGATAAGTTAATTTAGACGAGTGCAAATGTGAATTGGTGTATTCTCAATACTATAATGCATTTTGAATAATAATATGTATTTGGATACATACGTTTAATTTGAAAACTCCATATTGTACAGCTCATAACGTGCGGTATTTAGGGCAACTTACACCAGACTTAAGGCAGCCGCTAAATAAAGTTTTAATTAAACACAGCCTAGGTACATACTTAGGGCAAGTTACGCCAAGCACGTTATGTCAGTCAGGTTCCCACCGTGTAACCAGTGTTTTAAGTTGTTGTACACTGTGTTGTGTGCCGTGTTTAAGAAAGTTCGATGTATTTAAGTTGAGTTTGAACTGTAGTTAGCGGTTGTCAAAGGCTTGAACACTTCATAAGGTAGCGTCCATTAATTACTTGAGGCGATCTTGAATATTCTCCCCCCCCCCCCCCTCCTATTTGGCTCGACACCCTCCCCCCCCTCCTATTTGGCTCGACACCCTCCCCCCCCTAAATCTCACGTGAGATTTTACAAGTTTTAATTTGTAAATAAAACTCCATTTGCGTCACTTTTTTCAAAATACTTTTTTTGTATATTAGCATTGATTAGATTGTTGTCGAGAAATATAATATTCAACACAAAATATAAATGGCAGCTACCATAGTTACATTTTGAAATAGTTTTTGAGTCAAGAAACAAATTTTTTCTACTTCAATTTAACCCAATTTTTCTCGCAATTTTACCTTAAAAAGTGGGTGACATTTGCCGAGCCCAATTTGAGATATACTGAGAATTAGATTGATCCCTCCCGCAAATAATGGACGCCCCCTAACGTCAAATTAAACTGAAACTAAAATTAGAAAGTGCAATTTAGAATTGAGGAGAGTAATTCTTTAACTTAAGCATTTACACCTCTAGTTAGGTTTTTGTATGAAAGTGGTATGTTTTAGTTGATTTGCGCACTATTATTTCAGTTTAATAATTAATTTTAGGCACAAAATTCGTGATACATTTCGCAGAATCTGAACTTTTATTCTGTATCTCTTGGCATGTATCGATTTCTTTAAATTCAAACTACAATCTCTCTAAATGACACAGCTCTTGTGAAGTAATCGCGTTGAAATAATAACCTATATCTTATATAGTGAAAAAGTGTTCGAGCTCAGATAAAACTAACCTTATGTCATTGTTCATAAGAGTCCTGCTTCCTACACTGATTGCTCAGAGTTGGCGAACAGCTTTAAAAGGATCAATGTGAAATCGATCGAGGTTGGACTCAAATATACAGTAGCCTCATCATGTAAACATGATATCGAAGGATTTCAATCGCTGACAGTCGCATCGCCATAAACTGTCAAAGTCGCATTAAATGACAGTTCGTGTCAATTTTCCAAAGGTGATCGATTTTCCTAAATGTCCCGTTACATGATTAGGTTACTAATAAGAGGGGGTTACCACAACGTCTTATGCCGATTCAGAGTAGGAACCTAAATTAATCCGCAAAATTACGGTGACCGTCTTAAAACAAGTCTTGGTATTAGGTAAAAAGAGCCCATCATGGCAAATTGGAATGGAAATGGTGGCCATGGTGATGTTCTTGTTTTGAACCTAATTTGAATCGGAAAAAGATTGTGGTAACCCCCTACTACTAATGTAATACTAATGTACTATGCTAAGGTAATGGCACCAATAGTTGACACATTAACGAAGAAAAGAGCTACATATCGTCCCATTTTTTTTATTTATTCATATTTTTTTTAAAAGTCAATGGCACTCATTGCACGACCTCTTAAATTATATATTAAAAGAAACAAAAACTGAAATATCTCTCTTGAACTTATCAAAAACAATCTATTTTTGTACCTCAAATTATGCACCCTAGGTTGACACATGCAAAAACAAAATTAACCAATACTTGACACATACAACACCAATAATTGACACGACTTTTCAATCTTCAGAATCTTCCAAACACCTCTCACAAATGTAATCATAATGGTTATAGCCATCAGTGCAGCTACAACAGACCATTTTTTTACATGCCATGTTTTTTTGAGCTGATGCCCTGTTGTCAATAAGTATCCTGCATAGGTTACAGGAAGGACTGACATCAGATTTAGTATCGTTTTCATTGTATTTTTCTTTATTTCTATAAGATTTCCTGTTTTCTGTTAGTGAATCCTCAATGTCACTTTCTTCTAGGTTGGATTCAATATCCTCAATACTGTTTCCTGAATCTCTCCACTCTTCATTATCATCAGTGCTTGTATCACTGTCTTGTACAGTCTTTTTAATGCATTTTTTCTTAGGTTTCGGTTTCTTACTAAGAATCTTGTTCTTTTTCAACTCTTCTTTTAATTCCTTCTTCCTTTTTCTTTCGTCAGCTTTTCTTTTCTTGTCTTCAATTATTTCCATTTTCTTATTCTCTTTATCTTCATGGTATTTTTGCCACAGGTCTGATGTTATAACAGCTGGGATTTTTTCCCTTAGTCTTTTTTTTGTCGTTGGTTTTTGTTCAGGCCAATAAAATACTTTTTTGAAGGGACTGGGTACTTTCATTGACGTTTTAGTGTTTAATATAAGGCTTACAGGACCTTCTTGAGATGCAACTCCAGCTATTTGATTATTCTGTTCGGACCCTAAATCATTTCTTTGTGATAGACCAGCATTTGATGATCCAGTTACTGCGACTGTGGTCATAGGTTCTTTTGATTGTGAAGTTGCAACTCTGGGCGTAGATTCTTGTGACTTTGAAGCTGTAGTTATGTCATCTTGCGACTTTGATAAAATACCAACTGTGGGAGCTTTAATATTAGTGGGCGGTATTGGATTTCCTGCCACTTCTTTTGCTGTATCCTGGCTCAAACAAATGATTCTTTTGTAAAACATAAAAAATGACTTGTCTTCAGGATTTTCCACACCGGTTTCACTGTTTCTGAACTCTGAAAGCTTTTTTTCATCCATATATTTTTCCATGAAAGCAATTCCTTGTTGTAACTCTTTCAGTAAACTTTCCTTCACGGTCGTATCCTGTTTTGACGGTTTCTACTTACATTGTACAGCAGCTGGATTCCATGGAACAAGCCCGCATTTACGAAATCCATTCCTCAGAATCGAAGGATGAAATGACTTTAGAATCACTTTGTTTAGCAGAGGGCAAAAGTTTATTTTTTTGAGTATTGGTGTATCAAGGTTTTCTACGCGCCACTCATGTACGGCATCCTTCCACGTTGATTTCAGCGAATGAAAAAGAGCAACGTCCATAGGCTGTATTAAGTGGGTAGCGTTTGGATACAGAGCAACCATTATGATTCCGTTTTGAGAGCAGAATTTGCTTACATGTAAGGTTAGATGCGAAGTGTGTCCATCTATAAACAATACAACTGGCTTAGGTATGTTGTGTTTTTCTAGCCAAGGGTTAAATATGTTGGTCATAAATTCGTAGAACAACTCTCCAGTCATCCATCCACTTTCAGATCGACCTAGACCCCACGAAGCCGGTACGCTGAGACTCAGTTCTTTAGGGATTCTCTCATATCTAAATACTACGACTGGCTCTAAGATTTCCCCATCGGCATTTCCGGTAAACAATACGGTCAAGCATTCCTTTTCATCTGGATTCACTTGCTGATAAACGGTTTTATCACCTCTTTCTGCCAGAACTTTGCCGCCTTTCAGGTTTAAAAAGAATGCAGTTTCGTCGGCATTAAACACGCGCCTGGGATCTTGTAGGATATCAGTGAACCCATTAGCTTCAAAGTAAGATAACACTTCATGAAACCACTTGTCTAATTGCACCTTAGTTACTGATGCTCTCGTTGAAGTCAAATTTTGACAAACTCTTGAACTTATATCTGGGTGTCGTTTTAAAAAGCTGTCGTACCACTTTCTACCAGGTCGTCCATCAGTAAATGGCGTTTCTAATTTCAGTTCCATGACCAACTTTTGAACGCTACTAAGTAATTGATCTTTAGTGACAGGGAACCCTGCTTTAGCCACGTCTTTAATCCACTGTACTAGCGTAGCTTCATATAATATAGGAAGGTATGAATTTCGGCCCATTTTTCTCTCCTTAGGCGATTTTCCTCTCACTTTATAAAGAAGAGTAACTCGTGGAACCTGGTGTTTTTTAGCAGATGTGGCTACGGGAAGACCTCGCTCAACAGCAGATATAGCCGCTGCCATGGCTGCTTCGGAATATTGGAACATTTTTCCTTTCACTGGAGGCATTTTTCTTCAGTAGGTGCACTTTTCTGTTCTGCAAAACCAATAGTTGACACAATGAATTAACCTAACAGTTGACACTGTCTACTTTTGGAAAAACGGGTCAAAACATACTCGTATCTTTACAAAACTATTGTTATTAAAACTTGATAAGTACAAAGCTACCTTTAAACGATAAATAAAAGCGGAAATTGCTCAGCGCCAAAACTTGACAGGGTTGTCAAGTATTGGATATAAACCATTTTTTTGTTCTAATACTTGACACCGTTAATAAACATAAAATACAAACGAAACTCATATGCATTCTTTTAAGCAAAAACACGCATTACTGGTGACTCGATATATGTTATATTTATGGACACAATCCAACAAAAGTAACTGTTAGAACTTACCTTTGAACTAAGAGCGTTCTTATCCGCTTTGCTAAGAAAACACGACCACAGAGACTCGCGTCGTCACTTGTTTGAGAAATAAATTCGCCATTTTGAACTGCTTTATCGAAAGCGCTTGATTTTTGTTTCGTGACAAGAGATGGCGCTGGCAGTACGTACTAAAATTATTCTAGGGGAATCAGGCGAAAAACATCCTTAAATTTAGCTGCAGTAGGTCGAACTGTCAACTATTGGGACACTGTCAACCTTTGGTACAATTACTTTAATAGTATTAGAATATTGTCTAGGCTAGCAAAAGTAAACGAAAAACAAACCAAAAGAGGTCAGACGCCATTTATTAAGATGATAAGTTATAGATGTTCTATTTCATGATGAAGGTTGAGGTTGGTTGTCAGCCGTGCACATGCACATTGTGTCAGTGTGCGTAGTGTCTGGCTGACAGCTCCAGAGACTACGCACACTGATGCAATGTGCATGCATCAGTGTGCGTGCATTTAATGACGGATCTAAGTGATGTAACAACATCCTATGGAAATAAATGATTTTTGATTTGATTTGATTTGATTCATGTGCACGGCTAACAAACACTACCAAAGTCAAGCCTTCATCGTGAAATAGAACATCTGAACTAAAAGCTACCACACAACTCAATTAGGTACCTACCAAATTAGTTGTTTTACACTAAAAGCGTTCTTATTCAGTCTTACCTGTCACCTCTATATTCGTTAGACATAAGAATGTTTAAAATATTACTTTTTAATTATTTTTTAGGCTTGCAGTATTACGTTACGAATCTAAAATGGCGTCTAGTACTTGCATTGGCACTAACAGCTGTTGAGGTCAGCAAAAATAAAAAAATAAAAAGTATAGGAGATATCGTTTTAATTTTTTTGTTTCACCTAATTGTACATTTTAAGTTTGGAACTAATCCAGACTAAATATTTTGTTGCAAGTGGTACGGCCCGTGTGAGTAAAGACAGCGATAGTGTGCAAGTGAGAAAGCATGATAATTAAGTTTCTTCATTGGCCGACGTAATACCTGCCCATTGTTCACATTTTACAGTCTGCAAAAGTTTTTCATGTTGATTTGACTTATTGATTTAATTAGAGCACTGGGAGTAAAATGTTGGAATATCATTTTCTGTTATTTAGTTGTTTTGTTATACTCGCAATGGTAAAAAGCGCGAACTGTGAGCGCGCCAACAACTTTCTGGAATTAGAACGTCACAACAGCATTGGAATAGGTTTTTTTTTATTCGAAGTGTCAATTCACACTCGCACAGATAAAAAAATATATAACTTACGGCATCGTAAGACATGATGTGATTTTTCAAATATGCTGTGTAAGCTTCTTTGTTGGCCATTTTTTTATAAAAATAACATAAACGGCTAGTTGCTATGTCTGGTTCAGTATATCCCTGCCAATAGAGTTCAGTAGGAAAAGCCGACAAACTCTTTCCATCCAGCTTACTGTTTTTTTCATTATTTGTCGTTTGCAGAAATGAGATGAATCGTTTTTCACCAATCCAACAAAACCACATCTCTATTGATCATTCATCTTCATCTTTGGGGAAACATATTTTTCACTCAGATGGTGATAGTGATAATATTTTGTACCATAAGCTCAAATGCGAGTATGCCATGTAAGCTATGTGTTTGTAATCTCTAATCTAAATCTAATAAAATAGTTGAAATAAATACCATATCAAACTTTTTACTGTTTTAATATATTGCTGAGTAAGTGGGCTTGCGCACTATGCGGTTGGGGCTAGCCGGGTTGTTGCAGCCGCATCCGGAACACAAAGTACGAATTAAAACGTTGCGGCTTATCATTTGATATAATCAAATGTAATTAGAGAAAGAGTCACCACCTGTTAATTATGGTAGGCGTTAGTTTTTTAAAGTTTCTTCAAATAGTCAACAGAGTCCTCTGCAGCCGAATTAATATTCGAGATTGTGTCGTTTTAACAAAGTGCGGATATATTTATCTACCTTAATAAACTACAATAATAGTTTTCAGAGGGCTGACGCAATTTAAAATTGAGATTTTGTCAAAGCGAAAGGTATATTTTTCTATATGGTCACCCAAAAATAATATTTATTATGTTTACTGGCAACAATGGTATGTCACAATTTCACAAGAAAACAGTGTTGCCGATTTATTAGAAAATGAAAACACTTCTGTTTTATTTTAAAAAGTAGTACTACTAGTACTACTTTTATCAAGCATGCCATTTTGACATGACATTCTTCCAGTAATGAATGAGCAAGGAGTGTGTTATTTTTCTGGTTGCAACTTCTTTGTTATATTTATGTGCATTATTGTGCAACAAAAACCACATTAACATTAGCTTATTACTGGAAAATACTTACCTACCCATCGAAAGAATTGAATGTACTTATGTATATAGTTATACGGTAAGGATATATGAATTAGTTTTGACTCTGAATACTTGATGGCGCTTCAACCTTGTCATGAATAAAAGTCCCGAGAGAGGGCTCTCTTTTCCCATACTTATATGACTCTTTGTGACTAATAAAGCTGGGCATTCAAGGTCTGTTTGATCGACGATAGAACCGATTCGATCTATCGACGATCAGCAGCCTTATGGCGTAACTAGTCTGAGCTATGAACTCATATAGACTTTTACGTTTGACACCTTGCACCAGCTTCAACTGTCAAATTGGTATCACGCAAGTAGCATCCAATGAATGAACGAAATCCTATATGATTTGACGTAAATCGGTATCATGTAATGTTTCAAGGGAAACCAAAGCCCATATCCAAATGTCAAAAGAAGATGGGACCTACTTTGACGTTGGCTTTCCATCAGTGTTGCCGTTCTAGCCACTTTGTGTCTAGATCTAGCGGATTTTCAACGGTTTTAGCCAAAAATAATCAAATTTAGCCACCAAAACAAATTTTGGTAATTTTTAGATTATTACTGTTGAAAGTCGACCGAGTAAGTAATTTTAAATAAATCTGAGGTTATCGCCTTTTACGGAGTATCATATCATAATATACCTACCGAAACGATATCATTATTTATGATAATAATATTATTTTATCAACAGTAATAGAATATCAAGGTTGGCAAAGAATACTATGATATACTTCGCTACTTCTTGCCACATTTCGAAAATGTTTTTTTTTTTATAAAACTGGCTACTTTTTTATTTTATGTATGTAGCCACAAACTAGATTGTCCTAATGGCAACACTGCTTCGCAAAAATCGGACACTGAATAATATTGAATAAATAGGACAAAAGCTCTTAGTTTAGTGATTTTGGAACGTTTAAACAATAATAATTAGGTTGGTGATTGATTATTGGGAATATTGTTTTTAACAGTAAAAAACCAAAGGTTATAGGAACCAAAGGTGAGGTTAGGTTAGGATTATTGTTTTAGTTTTTGAGATGGCGTCGGCTGTCTTGCTAGCTGCAGCAGAGTAGGGACGCATCAGGTGTCTCCATAACGAGGAACGGAGGCTGCCGAGGGTCGCATGTCAGCGGATAATACTGCCGAAGGCTGAATTGGCTCACCTTTAGCGGATGACCTACTCACTGGGGCGTCCAAACTTTTTTAGCATCTTGTTGGAGTCATTTGATCATCTTCCTGAAAGTTTCAGGGTGCGGAATTCTATAGTTTTTAAGATATGATTTTTTGAAAATCTGAAAATACTTTGTAAAATGATGTAACGCAACGCAAATAATATGTTTAAATCTTGTCTGTGGTCAGAATACATTACCTACATTTCGTTGTACGCATATTTGAAAAGATGAGAATTCTCTAAAAAAAGGAGGAAATGTGGAATCTTTTTTTAATAATACCTATTTTAATAAAAACGTTCATTTAACTTGCAATTTATGTTTGTTTATGTATTTTACGTCAATCAAAGTTAATTTAGTATTTCTTTCGTAAAATATCACTTTTGATAATAAAAAGGTTGTCATTTTTGTTTAAAACGGAACGCATTTTGTTGGGGCGTTTTGCCGCGTTTTTGGTTGGGCGGCAAATTGTAGTAGTCCCTTTTCTAGTAGTTTCGCGAATGTTCTATTTGCTTGTTCTCTCGATATTTACAAGCAAAAACAACTGGCTAGAGTAGGTTATTGTGGCTACTTTTCAATCGGGTTATAGGTTATGTTAGAACGTTGAAGAAGATAAACCGGAGCGGAGCGGAGCGTATGCAAACAAAAACTATTGGCTAGAGTAGGTTATTGTGGCTACTTTTCAATCGGTTATGTTAGAACGTTGAAGAAGCTAAACCGGAGCGGAGCGGAGCGGAGCGTATGCAAACAAAAACGATTGGCTAGAGTAGGTTATTGTGGCTACTTTTCAATCGGGTTATAGGTTATGTTAGAACGTGGAAGAAGCTAAACCGGAGCGGAGCGCAGCGTATGCAAACAAAAACGATTGGCTAGAGTAGGTTATTGTGTCTACTTTTCATGTAAATTTTGATGATAGCATTATGGAGCATTTGTGGAGGAGAAAGGTGACGAGGCAGAAAAATGACCCTTTCGAAGAAAGCAACTAGGCATTTCCGCGCGGGGGGGGGGAGTAGTAGGGGGGGGGCATCTACCCCCTTCCCCCTCCCCCCACTTAAAGATAAAGGTCAGTCTAAATTTTGTTTTAATTTAACAACATAACCTCAAAACTTTAAATAATCATATCTCAGAAACTAGGCATTTCCGCGGGGGACGGAGTAGTAGGGGGGCATCTACCCCCCTCCCCCATCCCCCCCTCCACCCCTCAGGGTCAACAAAAGTAGGTCATCCGCTAAAGTCCTTCCGCTGAATTTGTTGGACTTTTCCGCCTCACAAAGGGAGCTTTCCGAATGAAAATTTTACCTGTTGCCGGCAAGCCAGCGCACTAGCGCTGTGCGGCCAGACATTCCGGTAAAACGATATACTTACGAAATAAATCAATAATAAATATATGTGACTTAAAAATTATTTTCGCACATCACATTCTCCACAGGGTACTGCCAGAAGAGTAAGTATTAGGACTTAAGGTCTTCTCAATTTGGCAGTCTACAATGTCAGACTGTCTTAGGGAAATGCTTTAAACTACCCATCCATTCTAGGGAAATATATTGTTTTCCATGTATCAGAGTGATTGAGACATTGTCTCAAGAAGGTAACTTTTTGTTGCAGGTTCATAGAATTGTCTTTTTCCTTGGAATAGTCGAGTGTATTGATGGCTCTGGCCATAATCCGGCCCGTACAGCAAGAGGCATACTACCTCAGGAAACAGTACCACTCTCCCAGCAAGTACCGTCGAATGGGGCGACTATGTGCCTTCCAGGTGAGAATGTGCAATGTGGGTGGTGGGCCACCAAACATGGATTTATGCCAATGTCTAAGATTATTTTTTATTCTAATTTAAAGTAAACGATTCTTTACTTTATTGGCAATTAATGGTAGCATTTAATAAACACTTAGTGGCAACACTGTTATGTCAAATGGTTGTGAAAAATTATGCTCTCAGTTCGTTTTTTCGTTTGTTGCGGAAAATTTTGAGCGTGAGAAAGAAACTATTTCTGATGTCATATTTAAGGTCTGTTGGGTCTACAGTACTATTAGTTATTGTCATCATCCATTTATAATCATTCCAATATCTCTTTCTTGAAATATATTTTTTTTTTTTTTCGAAAAGTTCATACTAGGCGGGTGATATTGTGCCAACTTGTGGTCTTACTGGGTTGCTATGTTGCAAAGCTGATCTTCTACTATAATATAATATTAATATATAAAAAATATGTTGTTGCAGCGGACACGATGCCGCGTCAATATGTGAGGCCTGTCGGGTGTAGGTCATACAAAAACTATACGGAGGAGACATTACAAAAAGTTTTAGACGAAATTCGCTCTAAAAGTATTTCAGTGCGTGCTGCAGTAGGGAAGTACGGCATACACAGGAATACTTTATCGTCCAAATTAAAGGGGTTAGTGAAATACGACAACATAATTTATCCTGGACAAGTAGTAAGAGTATTAGAAGACACTGCGCTGATTTTCGCCATGCAAAAAACAGGAAACTTCTGGAAATGGCCTAATAAATGCGATATAGTTTGGTACAAAGAGTCCAGCATCATTCAAATTATAAAGGAGCCAATAAAAATATCTAAAAGGGGTCTTTTTCGAATTGCTGAATTGATGGAAATAGATTGAATATTTTCTACTACGAACATTTTTTTTTTGTATGGCAACTCCATTGTTTTTGTTTTTATTATATAGTCTATGGCATATACTCTAATAGTGTTAGGGTGTCTTTGTGCCAATTCAGTGTTGGATTTCGTAGTATAATTATACTATTTGTACCATATTTTCATGATATGTAGTATGTAGTATCGTAATTTAAGTATACTGCGTGAAAATACCATAATTTTATTTAAAAGCCGACCGATTTTTTTTGTTGGTTGAGATGTTTTCTTTTTAACATTTACCCTTCAATATAGGGAATTTCTGCACGTATGGAAACATCGAATCAGGCAACGACAAGCTCTGGGTGGGGATTCCCCGACCAGAGCGTACGTAATACGACGTATTACGCGGACGAGTTAACTTGGCACCTTGCCGGGATACAATTGCTTTATGAGCGCCATAATGACGTCACGATCCAGGTGCCAACTTAACTCACCTGAGTAATGTTTTACTATCCCGATTCCCCGTCGTTCTGACTTGACGGAATATGATAGATGTGTTTTATGAATGAGTGTATTTCAAAGCATTATTTTCGTCATACCTGTTTTTGTGATTGCAATTTGTAATTATGAGTGCAAGCGAGGACGAAGAAAGGTCTAGTGTTAGAACACCAAAGAAGAAACGCGTAGAAAGAGGAGACTTAAAAGTTAAAGATAAACACAGGCAACAAAAATACAGGGCCGAATGGGAGAGTGAACCAAAATTTTGTAAGTGGCTTACTTTTGATCCTCAAGATAATTACAAAGCACAGTGTAAAGTATGTAATGTCTCTATGATGGCCGCAAAACATGTTTTATCGAGTCATTCTGAAGGTAAAAACATATGAAAAATGTATCTTCAATCCGTGCGCTACACCCAGTCACATCTTTTTTTTCAACACTTACGGAGACTCAGGAAAATAACACCGTTAAGTTGGCGCGAATCGCCGAAGTCAAGCTGGCTGCTTATTTTGCAGAGCATAATTTAGCTTTCAATGCTGCTGACCACCTCGGCAAAGTATTGAAAGAATGTTTCCCAGATTCCAAAATTCTGAAAGAGACTAATATAACACGAAAAAAGACTGCAAAAATCATATACAAAGGCATTGGTCCAGGGTACAAAGCAGAATTAGCAAACAAATTAAAAATATCTACGAGCAAATTCAGCATTATGACAGACGAATCGACCGACATTTCTACAACAAAAGCGTCTCGTGTAGTGATACGATTCTTCAACGAAACTTCTGGGCGTATAGAGAGCAAGTTTTGGAATCTTCATGAAATTTTCAGCGCTGATCATCCAAGTGCAGTAAACGAAGGAGCCACAGCAGAAAACATATATGATAAATTGAAAAAAAGCTTTACGGAATACGGCATTCCTTTCGAAAACATTGTTGGTTTCGGATCTGACGGCTGCAATGTGATGATGCAGGTTCAGAGATGATTGTCCTGGTATTATCATATTAAAGTGCACATGTCATTCCGCACATCTATGCGCCAGTGCAGCCTGCCAAAAGCTACCAAATAGGTGCGAACAATTGGCACGAAATATATATAGTTTTGTACACAACAGCTCAAAACGTTCAGCATCACTAAGGCAATTTCAAGAATTCTTAGACCTCAAGCCACAAAAAATGTTGCACCCGTCACAAACAAGATGGCTGTCACTGGAGGAAGTAGTGGCACGCGTTTTAAGCAATTGGGATGCTTTGAAATTATTTTTCACAGATATGGCACTGTCAGAACGATCTCTATCAGGGCAAGCAATACTCGAGTTGCTTCTAGATCCATACATGAAGCTATATTTTGACTTCCTAGCATGGGTACTACCAAAGTTTACAACTTTCAACAAGTATTTTCAGTCCTCGGAAGTTGTGGTAACAGAGTTGGATGCAAAAGTAAAGGATATGTACAAGGAATTTCTGCTGTGTTTCATGGAGCGGAGGCACGTTAACCAAACCAATATAGCTGATATAAATCCAGACGACAGAACAAAACACTTACAAATCGAGCTTCTCTACCTAGGAATCGGCGTGGCGTCTAAATTCAACACTCCTGAAATTAAGGCGGACACGAATAGACGGAAAGAATTGTTGAATAGGTGCAAAGATTTTCTTGTTGAGTCTGCCTTACAAATAAAAAAGAGACGGGATTTCAACAATGAGGCGCTTATAAAAATTGCATTACTAAGCCCTAAAAATGCTTTGAGTCAATCTGTGCGAGAACAAAATCCAAGCATTCTGTCTATCGCCTCAAACTTTCCTAGAGTGATTGATATACAAGATATTAACAAACTACAAATTCTTGACGATCAATGGCGTGCACTGCCACTAATTGAGTTTGATGAAAATATAAAGACAGAAAAAGAGCAGACGTGTTTTGGGCGAAACTGAGTGTTTGGTGTGACATGTCCGAAAACCATCCATTTAAAGAAACCGCCAAATTTGCACTTGATTGCTTGGTTCTGCCTCACGCAAATGCCGATTGTGAAAGAGTATTCAGCAAAGTTAACTTGGCGAAAACAAAAATACGGAATAAATTAGCAACTCGCTCCATTGACTCCCTGCTACTTTCATGCGATGCTGTAAAAGAAAGTAAATCTAATAATTGTATAGAATTCATGCCGTCTGATGACATGTTACGTCGAGTCAATGCCAAGGACGAAGTTCCGATTGATGAATTGGCTGAGATAGACATCCAGTTGCCTCAATTTTAATAACATCTGAATATTTTTAGTAAATATTAAAACAAAATTTCACTAACTAATGCTATTTTATTTCAATTTAAAACAAAGTTGACGAAAAACAAAACGTAGTATAATTTTAGCCAAGTAGTATATTTTTAATTGCCATAGACAATAATTTTCCGATGGTCTGAATCCAACCCTGGTGCCAATCCTAAAGATGTACATACTACGATCTAAAGATGGAAATGTAACGTGGCACATTTTCCCCCCGACCCATAGGGTGAGAATGTGCCACCGATATTACCGATCCAAACTTTTGCCTAATCATTGGCTCCCCTTGAGTGGAGATTGTGTTTATCTGGCGGTGGTTGTTTTGTTTAACTAGGTAAGTAGTTTTTGTGTGTCTAGATCCCTCCATGTCTTCGGACATGGAGGGTGAGGGATTTTCTCCCCCGGCGGACCCTGGCGGGACGGATGAGGCCAGGGATCCTATGGGGGATAACGAGCGCATGGAGTTGACCTTATTCCCGGATAACTCCCCCCAGATCCTAAATCAGAACGGTAAAAGGTCCTATCCAGGGGTCGATAAAGAAAATGATTCTTCAGCTAAAAAAACTGTGACGGCTCCGGGATTGCAACCGGCATCCGTGGTCACCACCTATACTCATCCCAGCCTGACGGGGGATCTCGTTAGGTCATATAGTGAGGGGGACATTGGCCCATATGTAGTATTAGTGAAAAGAGAGGCTGATAACTCTGCAACTTCATTCAATCCACTGAAATTCGGTCAACTTCTATTCAATCTAAACATAAAAAACATAAAAAAGGATGGAATTAAAAAAACCGGTAGAAATAAAATGTCTGTGACATTCTCAAACTATTGTGAGGCAAATAAATTCCTAATAAACCCGCTACTTAAAAAAATAAAATACAAGGCCTATATCCCTACATATGCAGTATCCCGAATGGGCTTTGTAAGGGGTGTCCCCGTGGACATGCCGATGGATGAGTTTGTGGAGTCAGTGGATCTTCCTACAGGATGTGGCGAGATCCTGAAAGCACGCAGATTGAATCGCAAGCAGTGGCTGGATCATGTTGCTTCTTGGGTTCCTACACAGTCTGTCGTGTTAACTTTTAGAGGCCAAGTCTTACCTGAAAGAATTTTCTCCTACCACACGTCCCTGCTAGTTGAATCATACCAATTGCCCACAATTCAATGTCATCAATGCCTTCGCTTTGGCCATGTCAAGGCTCAATGCCGCTCTAAACCCCGTTGCTTCCGATGCTGTCAGCCCCACCTAGGTGAAGATTGTACAGAATTGACTACCGACCCAACATGCATTTTCTGTTCAGGCAACCATGTTGCCACAGACAAAAACTGCCCTGAACAGGGCAGACAAAAATCAATAAAGCTCATGATGACCCAAGAGAACATCTCATATGGAGAAGCCTCTATCAAGATCCCTTCATCTGGAAGATCCTATGCAGACATGCTCAAAGCCCCATTGGTGTCAACTCCAGCCCCTACTACCTCAACATCTTATAAAAAAACAGTTTATTCCCAAAGGTCCAGACCTCCTCCACTTAAAGGTTATGACAGATCAACCCATAATATGATTATTGCAGATCCAACATCCTCAGTTCCTAATGGGTTCTGCCTATCTCAATCATCTCAATCTATATCCCCAAACGACAACCTCATTGAAACCCTTTTGTCCCTCATTGTAAATATAATATCTAAATTTAGTGATTCAGTACCGCCCAACGTTGCACAACAATTAATACAAATTTCTAATATCCTTAACAATGTTCCCCCAAATACTTCAGTGGAACAGTCAAAGCATTAAGATTAAAAAACCAGAACTTCTTAATCTGATTGATCAATATAAACCTGCCGTCGCTGCCGTCTCGGAGACGTGGTTGGTCCCTGGCTCCCGTTTTCGGGTTCCTGGTTACTCATGCCTTCGGGAGGACAGAGACGACGGGTATGCAGGGACCGCTTTACTAGTAAAACGTTCCCTTACTTTTACCCAAATTCCCCTCCCTCCCCATGGTCAGGAGATCAATGCCATAGCTCTTAGAGCTCTTGGTGTGTCTTTTCTGTCCTTGTACATAGCTAACCCAACAGCCTCTCTTATTCCCTCTCTACAAGCTATAATTTCCTCACTTACTCCCCCTGTTATAGTCATGGGAGACTTCAACTCCCACCATATCTCTTGGGGTTCCTATAAGTGTGACCCCTTCTCTCATCTTCTTCTTGATCTTTTGGATAACTTAAATCTCTGTATAATTAATGATGGTTCCCCTACTCGTAGAGTCCTTTCCCATCAGAACCCCAAGTCTGCTGTCGATCTTACTATTACTTCCCCCTCTCTTTCTTCTTCATGTCTCTGGAAAAGGCTTTCTAGTACTTTTGGGAGTGACCACTTCCCTATCCTTATTTCTCTTCATTCTCAGTCTTATATCGCCATTGACCCTTGCCCCCTTGTTAGATACAGGTTGTCTAAAGCTAACTGGGATGACTTCTCTTCCTCACTAGATGTTAAAATGGATTCAATTCCTCAATGCACTTCTAATAACTTCCTGTCAATATATGATAACTTTGTTGACGCCATCTTGTCATCTGCCAATTCACACATTCCTATTAAGAAGCCAAGGAATCATAGAGTCTCACCTCCTTGGTGGGATTCCGAATGTACGTTGGTGATCGGGGAGAGAAACGATGCTGAAACACTATACATTTCTGACATGTCGATGGATAACTTCATTAAATATAAGCACGCCGCTGCTCGAGCGAAAAAAACAATCCATCGGAAAAAAAGAGCAGGTTGGAACTTTTTTTGTGAAGGTCTCTCTCCTCGCACGCGTCCTTCAGAAGTCTGGAGAAACATTCGTAGATTTAGATGCTCTATGAACATAGAGAATGTGACCTCTAATGATCCGGCAGTTTGGCTGGACGCTTTTGCTGACAGACTTTCTCCTCCATTCTCTCCTAATTCTTATGATCTCCCCTCTCCCCCGTCCTTTATTTCTGCATGTGGGAATATGGACGCCCCTTTCTCTATCCGCGAATTAGAATGCGCACTAGAAGGCCTTGTCGACTCTTCCCCTGGAGTCGATGGGATTCCTTACTCTTTCTTAACTAAATCCAACTCAAAATGTAAATTTAAATATTTGGAATTAATAAATTTCTTCTTTGACTTTGGTTCCTCCCCAACTACATGGAGCAAACAAATTATAATCCCAATCCTCAAACCCGGAAAGAATCCCTCTGACCCTAAGTCCCGTAGACCTATTGCCCTTTCATCCGTCCTATGTAAAATTATGGAACATCTATTGAAAACCAGACTTGAGTGGTTCCTTGAGCATAATAACATCCTAGCTAAATCCCAGTTTGGTTTTCGTAAGGGTATGAGCACTATGGATAGTCTAAGCATCATTGTCACTGATATCCACCTGGCATTTAAGAAGAAACAGTACTTGGTGGCTGCATTCCTTGACGTAACTTCTGCATATGATAACTTCCAGCTCTCAGTTCTCAGGCAAACTATGCAAAATCTGAGTATTCCTGAGAAGTTGACTCGATTTATATGCAATCTTCTCATGGAAAGATCTATATCCATAAAAAATACTAACTGTCCACCTACAAGCCGCACTGTATGGAAAGGTCTCCCCCAGGGATCTGTCATGAGCCCACTCCTATACAATTTATACACGTACGATCTTGAAAGATGCGTTACCCCCCCTTCTGCAATATTTTACAATTTGCTGATGACTTAGCCCTTTATTTGGCTGTAGATTCATGTTCAGTTGCAGAATCTCGCCTAAACTCGGCGCTGATGTATCTAAATGATTGGCTCGATGCTCACGGATTATCTCTTTCGGCCTCCAAGAGTTCCTCAGTTATTTTCACAAAAAAACGAACCATTCCGGATTTGGAACTTCTCATTGAAGACGATCCTATCCCTACCGACAATAAAGTCAAGTTTCTAGGAGTGATCCTCGACTCCAGACTGACTGGGATCCCACACCTTTCCTATGTTGCCCAAAAATGTGAGAAGGGTATTAACGTTCTTCGCTCCTTATCAGGAGTATGGTGGGGGGCCCACCCCTATTCTCAAAAATTAATCTACAACGCCATTATCCGTAGCCACTTTGATTATGGCGGTTTCCTTTTGGACCCTTGTAATAAAGATGCTTCCGTCAAAATTTCCAGAATTCAAGCTAAGTGTCTGAGAATAATTTCAGGAACAATGAAATCATCCCCAACTAATGCTCTCCAGGTTGAATGTGTCGATCCTCCACTTCATCTCCGCAATCAGTATTTATGTGATCGATTTTTCTTTAAGCTTGTTCAGGTTTCTTCTCACCCCTTACTCTCTAAACTCCAAAGACTCTTCCAGATCACTACGGCTCAAGGTTACCTGAGGGATCTTCCTTGTTTACTTCGAAGTTTCATCAACTTTTTCCGTATCCGTCACCCCATATTCCATTATGAAACTTTTCCCCTCTTTTCGTTCCCATATCATTGTCTTATTTTTAAACCTCAAATCTTATTAGATTTTGGCATTCAAAAAGATTCACGTCAACCCAATAGGCAATTTAATAGAATAATTACAGAAAAGTGGTCAGAGTGGCTGCCCATATTCACGGATGCATCCAAGCTTTCCTCTAGCGGGAATTTTGGAGCAGCCGTGTGGATCCCTAAATTCCGAATTATCTTAAACTTCAAACTACCTCCGGGTTCCTCCGTTTTTTCCGGAATCCCATTCGTTGGATAACACTTTAATTTTCTCGGACTCCTTAAGCTCTCTTTACGCAATTTCTGCTAACCCATTTAAATCAAAACTTAAGTCCCCTCTTGTACTAAAGATTCGCCATGCTCTGTTCAGATGCCTCTCTCGGGGTATCAACATTATACCGGCTTGGATTCCAGCTCACAGTGGTATTTCGGGTAATGAAATAGTTGACTCTTGTGCAAAGGAAGCTGTGGAATCTGGTGACTTATCACACTTCAAGATTCATACCCAAGACTAGTATCTTCGGCTAAGACTCGTCTGGAAAAATAATGGGAATCTTCATGGCAGTCATCTAGAACTTTAAAGGGTAGGCATTATGGCCAAATTCAACCGTTAATACCTAAAAAAACCTTGGTTTTTCAAGTACAGGGAAATGCGTAAGACTGTTACATCAACTATCTGTCGGCTTCGACTGGGACACTCCTGCACGCCAGTACATCTCGCTAAAATTAGGATAAGGGATAGCTCTCTTTGTGAATGCGGCCTGGCTGACGGTACTCCCGATCATTTGTTTTTTGAATGCACTAAACTTCAAACCTCATTGTATGACATCCTCCCCGGTAAGATCCCTCGTCCCGTCAATCTTAAATTCTTATTGACTCTTTCGGACCCTTCCTTTATTCACATCCTTTCTAAATTTATAACCTCTAACAAGATTAAACTGTAGTTAGATGTAGAATTATTATTTTATTTATGTATGTCTTCTTTTTATGTCTAACACCCTTAATATGTAATCACTTAACATTTAAATTATATGTTAATTTGTGCTGTCCTAATTGTTGTTTGTCCGGTCCTTTTGTTATAGAGAGATCTCAACTCAAAGGAAGTTTCACCGATAACTGTACAACGTGATCCCCTTCGTGTCATCTTCAATACGTGATATTGGCGGAATTACTGTAGGGATCCACAGTAGAAGCCATCAAACCTAAAAATTGATTGATTGATTGATGAATAAATAAATGGTGAATACATGTGTATTTTTTTTATGAAGAAACAACTTGTACTTTTTTCGCTAGGGCTGAGAAACCTAAAATGTGGCACATAGTCACCCCATTCGACGGTAATGTATTTATTTACTTCCTACTATCAGTACTCTTTGGAAATCCATAGCATTTCTTAGCTTAATTCATTATCTACTCGTAAATATGCCCTGTAAAGCAGACATGGAGAGTATGACTGCTGCTGGGGAAAGGTATGGCTCATGGGTATGTTAAAAAAAGTTGCTTCTCACAAAGGAGAAGCAGGTTCAAATTCTTACAAGTGCATTATCGGACGTTCAGGACATTCAGTGTTTCGGTTGACACGTTAAGCTGTAGGTCCCAGCTATCACTATGTGGTAAAAACCCCTCCACCAACCAATGAGTCAGCGTGGTGGAGAATGGCCAAATCTTACTTGTATCCGGGTAAAGGCCTGGGCCCCTCGGTGAGGATATTAATGGGCTACATTTATTCCATACCATATTTATTTACTTCCTACTATCAGTACCTACTCTTTGGAAATCCATAGCATTTATTAGCATAATTCATTACTTACTCTTAAGTAATATAATGTGTTGGCTCATGGAAGCATGGGTATGTTAAAAAAAAACTGTTACAAAACTGTGTTTTTAATATTTCAATGTTACAAAATGATTTTTTACTATTCTTTAGGTGATTCTGAGGATGCATGACTGTTTTCTTAATGCGTTGCTATTCTTTCCAGTGCCCGCACGCTCCTTTGTCCGCTGGCCTTTGATTTCGCATTTAGTTCTTCTGCCGCTAGTCTGCACTCATCGATGTCATCTGCAGTAAAAATAAAATGTTCTATTTTTATTGCTTTTTTTTTATCTTAACTTCTTAAAACATAATATTGCCCATTAGCATGGAGTTCTATTTATTAACATTTTGTTGAGTCAAAGTCAAAGTACTTTATTACTGTAGATATTTACATATACTTAGCAAACGTCATTTTTGCCTCTTCTCTGCATTGGACCACTGAGGGAGTAGAAGGGCGTAGAAACTCCCACAGATTGATTTTTAGCTATATATATATAAATGAATCGCTGTTCGTTAGTCTCGCTAAAACTCGAGAACGGCTGGGCCGATTTAGCTGATTTTGGTTTTGAAATGTTTGTTGTAGACCAGGGAAGGTTTAAAAGTAGGGTAGGATAGGGTATGGGTAGGGATAGGGTAGGGTAGGGTAGGGAAGGGCAGGGGTAGGGTAGGGAAGGGGTAGGGTAGTGGATGGGTAGGGGTAGGGGTTGGTTAGGTAAGGGTAAAGTAGGGGTAGAGCTACCCGCAGCGAAGCGAGAGCGGGTCAGCTAGTCTCTTATAAAAATTTGGTTGTGCTGAACTAATAGAAATATGAAAAATTTCATTATCTCAATCTCTAATTCATTCATCAGTCTCATATCTTCAATTATTATTAATCATAAAGCAGGAATAAATAATTACAAAATTATTAACAGCAATGTCTGTGTTGAGCTAGATTAACCCCATAGAGTCCCATAGCAGGTTATCTCACCACATACCACTGAAACATTTCCATCATATTGAAGATATGAGACTGATGAATGAATTAGAGATTGAGTTTTTAGTAAATAGTCACCATCATCATCATGAACAGCCTATAACTGTCCACTGCTGGAATAAAGGCCTCTCCCAAAAATGAGAGAATTTGCACAAAGTAATCACCATCCTGAGCAGACGGGTTGGTGATCGCAGTACTGTAGAAGGTGGTTGTTTATAAGGGATGCTGTGTCCATTCGCTATTAGGCATATTCCCTTTGACACCTCCTAATACAACCTCGGGAAGAGAAGAGGTGATGGCAATTGGTATTCTGTTCTGTCGTCACCACAAGGTGAATATTATACAAATATTTAGTACATATGTGTTGCAAATAAGAAGCAAATTCAAACCTAAATCTTGCTGATAATATGTATAACCTCGTGACTGTTAACACAGGGTAATAATTATTAAACTCACATCTCCACTCCTCTCTGTTTTATGCATTCCATCAGCCACCACATTCATTGTGATTGTCAGCTGCCCCACTGATTCCGCACTGATTTTTTCCCAGTGGGCCAGTGATATAATGCCCACTGCTCTAAGTCACGTTTCCCCTCCACGTACTCCAGCATCATCAGGAACTGCCCCTTCGGCACAACTCGGCGTGCTGGCATGCTGAAATTAAAACTTATTGAAGGTATTTCAAGTAGGGTCAGTCGGCTCCTCTAAATCCGTCTCAGCGCAGCACACTGACTTACGCTATCATAGGGCGTGGGAAATGGGGAATTTCAACGACCTCATAAAATACAGTTTTAGTAAGCAAAAGCTATGCTTGAAATTAAGTTAAGTTAAATTTTTTGGTAAGAGCTTCTATCACAATAATTTCACCAATGTCACGTGATGAGACCTGCACAATAGGAAAACACGTGGAATAGGTAATAAAAAGAGAACTTTAATCTGAGACTATAATTTAATATTGTTGGTAGATATAAATTTGTTAAGTAATGGAAAAACAGAGGATGGGTGAGATAAGGTGAGAAGGAAGTTAGATTGACAGGAGGGGGGAATTTCGGAGGGAGTAGATCGTAAAGGGAAGTATGATTGATAGGGCATTCAAAGAATAAATTATCAGGAGTACCGTCAGCCAGGCCACATTCACACTATGATGAATCCCTTATCCTAATTTTTGCGAGATGGACAGGAGTGTCCCAAATGAAGACGACAGATGACAGAAGTGACTGATTTATATAGGTCCCTAAACTTAAAGATCCAAGGACGTCTCAGAATTATTGATTGAATGGTACCGTAGTGTTTACCTTCTAAAGTTTTGGTCAGGGGCGGAAGCCCCCACTTTTTGAAATTTATCATTTATGGTGCCAGGAGTTGTCTATTCGAGATTTAGCTACAGCAGCGAGATCATGAGAGTGGATCTTAAAATTAGAAGGATCACCGGTCCCCACAGCATTCCTTGCTAGCGAGTCACCCGCCTCGTTACCAACAATGCCAGAATGTCCGATACCAAGCAACGACAATATTGATGCCAAGAACATGACATCTGTACGGATCTTGAAAATAAAAGAATACTTTGATTAGATTTAAATGGATTAGCCAAAATAGCATAGCCTAAGGAGTGCTTATGCTTGAAATTGTAAACAAAGAGAATCTTGAACGTAATAATGTACTCTGTGATTGAACTGTCATGTTAACAAGGAAACAGTGTGCTTTTAGCGATATCAAAACGCACTTGCAATCAATGTTTTTTTAAGCCAATAATTTTAGTATTTGACTGACAGAAACACAAAAAAAGGTTAACAAGATACAATAAAGGTTTTTAACTTTAATTTCAATTATTTCCTAATCTTGAATCTATGCAACCGATTACATTACGCAACAAAACGCAACATCAAAACATCGCTCATCGATGCACGTCCCTATTTAGTTCGTTCACACGATGCTCAGAGCTGATACACCGAAATCGATGAAATTGTATGAGCATGAGATGAACCATAGACACTCGCTCTGAACTTCATGGAGTTACGCCATCATGGGACCGTGAGTTTGAAATCATACGATGAAATTTTTAACACCGCGTCAGGTTCACTTTGTCCAACCACGGATTTCCGGGCACATCGTCGATCAAACTGACTGTGATGTGAGTGCACGTTCCGACGTTTTTTCCATATATTTTTTTTATAAGAGTTTATGGCTTACGTTTTTTCCATCAGTCGGAGCCAGTGCTGCCATTTTGGCGCTTGCGGTGCTTTTTTATCCTTTCATATCGCAATACAGGAAATAATAATAACGTTTATTTCAGGTAAAGTACCCATAGCACAGAAAATGTACAATACACAGTCATTAAAATAAAAAAGTATAAATGCAATAAAATTCAAATGCAATGACATAAAAATAAAACAGATGTATACATATCACAAACAGCCAGGAATAAATTTGTAAAACTATGTAGTTTTTTTTTTTTTAATAATTGAATAGTAATTATTATAAATAACTTACTATTTTCTATTAGCTCTCATATGTATAGAGAGCCAGTGGCTATGCAATGAACTGCAGATATCATCACTAACGGCACGCACGATTGCATTTCCCGAGCCTCTCAGTCTCCCCCACGCGGAGGCGACCCTGGATCTTAAGACAGCGAAGAAATGTACGGTTGTATTTTAAGCAGAGTTTCGTTTATCTGAGGGTTGTATAAAATAAAGCATAGACTAGAGATTTTTTTTAAGAATATATTTTATTTTGTTAATATGTATGGTTTATAGAAAAAAAGCGCGGGAACTTTTGTCTTGATAGGCGGAAAATTTTAATTTAAATTTTGAAAATTTAATTTAATTACAGTAGGCTATATAAAAATACTGTAAATTGGTTAAAAATGGGCAGGAAGAAGCCTAAGAAATGAAAGAAGGAAGAGGAGGAGGAGGATCTGTCTGATAGTGGGGAATCCTCAAGTCCGTGTGATGAACCAAAAGATGACAAGGATAAGTATAAGCCTTTTCAGGTCCCGGATTATGTCCGTTATTACCCAGTGGATGGAGGTAAATTAGATTATATCGTTTATTTTGAAAGCAGCGACACTGGCAAGGCATTGGGCGACAGAGACATGATGGCTCTAGCGAACTGCCTCAAAAGATTCATTAAAGGCATAAAACAGTTAAGACGCATCAACAAATACACGATTGGCGTTGTGTTTGAGCGGCCAGGGCTCGCCAATGCAGCTTTAAGCAATAAAACATTTCTGGATTCATACAAACTAAAGGCGACTATTCCTGCTACGGCCACTGAAGTGACTGGAGTAATACAACATGTGCCACTTGATTTATCCAATGAGCAGATATATTCAAATATTTCTTGCTCCAAAAACATAGTATCAGTAAGAAGATTTATGAAAAGAACAATTAACAATAACACTGTTGAGTTCCAGCCTTTGAAGACAGTCTCAATAACATTCTCCTGCCCATCCCTGCCCGACAGTGTGGATCTGAACAGCTGGCGCTTCGAGGTTCGCCCGTACATCGCTCCAGTGAAGCAGTGTCTGCGGTGCCTGAGGTATGGACACATAGCTAAATTTTGTAAAAACGCAGAGAAGTGCTCTATCTGCTCAGGTAGCCACAACTTCAAGTCTTGCACAGTTGATGCAGCGGATGCCTCTTGCTGTCATTGCAAAGGCAATCATATCGCCATCTCACCTGACTGCCCTGTAAAAAAGGAGAAAATTAATCAAAACAAAAGAAATTAGACAAGAAAACATTTGCTGAAACCTGGAAAAATCATTTCCTCCACTAATATCTAAAAGCCCTTCTGATCAGCTAGCACTGCTTCTCAATTCAGAACATATAATGAACATTATAGTAGGCTCAGTAACTAAGTTACTTACTCAGAACAAAACAAACGAACTTTCAATTAATTCACAAAACATTAAAACCATTCTTCTTGAAACACTAAGTAAGAGTAATTAATTTGTTATTTTTTTAATGGATCAATTAAACATAATGCAATGGAACTCACAAAGTTTAATTAGTAATAGACTTGTTTTAACACATTTCCTGAAGGAGAATAATATTCACGTAGCAATTATTTGTGAAACTTGGCTAAAACCGAATCAACGTTTCAATATTCGAGGTTATAATATTTGTAGATTGGACTCCGGCAACGACCATAATGGTGTTGCCATAATTGTTCATAACAGCTTAACTTTTAGAAAACTTGATACATTTTATGATAATTCCATTCAGAACATAGCAATACGTTTAATGTACGGAGATAATAAGGAAGTATCAATTGTTAGTTTTTATAGCCCTAAAAACTGTCTACCGGTTTTTACCAAACATAAATTTGATCAACTTATACAAAGTGTTCCAGAACCTGTGCTTTTTGCGGGAGATTTCAACGCTCTCCATTCGGCATGGGGATGTCAATCAACAGACGCTCGTGGTCGTGATGTCCTTTCAAGTACTAATGACAATAACTTAGTTTTGCTAAATGATGGCCAAATGACCACTATTGGATCACACCAATGGAGGCGAAATGCTTTAGATCTTTCTTTTATTTCTCCATCACTGGCTCTGAACTGTGATTGGACAGTGTATGATGACCCGCTAGGTAGTTACCATCTTCCAGTAATAATTAAAATACTTATTCACAACAATTCACCTTACACTTCATCTCCATTAGACTGTTCAGCTATGAAAACTCATTTAAACTTTCGTCGTGTTAATTGGAATAATTACAAAAAAAATGTAGATACCCTTCTACAAGAATTCGATATAGATACCTCAAACTCTAAAGATTGCTATAAAAATCTTATTGATATTTCAATTTTAGCTGCTCGGAATTCATCACCAGTGTCCAGTTTTCGTAATAATAATTCATCACCAGGCATATTTAGGAAAAAAAGAATTCCTCTCCCATGGTGGAATGAAAAATGTAGCCAGGTTGTAGAGTGCTCTAAAGAAGCGTATATTCAATTTAAAAATGATCCAACTGAATGTAATTACATCAATTTCAAAAAGAAGCAAGCTCTTAAAAAGCTTACATTAAAGCAGCAAAAACAAATTAGTTGGGTTGCATTATGTGAATCCTTCAACAGAACCACGCCGATTTCGCATATTTGGACTATCATGAAAAAATTTAATAAAACTTTCGTACATAGTTTCTCAAACAATAACATAAGTTGGGTCTTCGAATTCCTTAAAAAATATACGCCTGATACCGTTGAGTCTTACTTGAATTTACATAGTTATGTGCATGCTAAGAATAGCGAATTTCTGGTAAAACCATTTTCTTTTCAAGAATTACAGTCAGCTATTTCATCTAGGAGAGATACAGCTTTTGGCCTTGACGGGATTCCTTACAAAATGTTAAAAATGCTTTCTAATAAATCTAAATCAGTTCTTTTAAATGTGTTCAATTCTTTATGGTCTCAAAATATAATTCCTGATGATTGGAAATCAGATTGTCTTATTCCAATATTAAAACCAAATAAAGAGAAACATTGCCCTGACTCATATAGACCTATAGCACTTACATCTTGCGTTGGTAAAATTTTTGAACAAGTTCTAAAACAAAGGCTAGAGTTTTTTGTTGAATCCAATCATATACTACCCATGAACCAGTTTGGGTTTCGCAAAGGTCGATCGTCAAGAGAAAGTATAGCTCAATTACAATTAGACATCTTTCAATCTGTGAAGAAGAATATGTCGTTTGCCGGAGTCTTTTTTGATGTTGTTGGTGCATTCAATAATGTCAATCATCATATTTTGTGTAGGGAATTAGCTTCCATTGGGATTCCTATTAAATTTATTGATTTTATGTTTTCCTTTCTTCACGACAGAAAAGTTTATGTTAAGATTAACAATCAATTGCTCGGTCCCCGCTCATCTTTTAAGGGAGTTTGTCAAGGTGGGATTTTAAGCCCACTCTTATTCACTTTGTATATTCATAAACTTAATCTTATTTTAGGCTCCAAAGTCCGAAACCTTCAGTTTGCGGACGATTTGGTGATATATAGCTCTGGAATGAATGCAAATGAGGTTATGCGAAATCTAAATGATTCGCTTTCTAGGTTCTCAAATTATTTCAAATATTTAAATTTAGACATCAGTCCTGAAAAATCTAAAGTGTTAATTTTCCACAAAATCAAAATAGCTCAGTTTAAAATTTATTTTAATAACACTCCTTTAATGTTTGCATCGGAGATCAAGTTTTTGGGAGTTATGTTTACGGGTAACTGCTCGTGGAAGAAATATGTTGATAAGATTATATTCTCTGCAAATAGGGGTTATAACATATTGAAGTCTCTTACTAAAACTTACTGGGGTTCAGATCCGAAAGTATTTATAACTTTGTATAAGGCCATAGTTCGGAGTCATTTTGAATATGGCTTTATTTGCTTTGCAGCTAATGATCAACTTGTAAGAAAATTGGAAGTAATTCAAAATAGCAATATAAGACTTATTACTGGTGCTATGAAAACCACGCCCATTAATTCCCTTCAAGTGGAATGTAATATTCCACCGTTGAATCTTCGCTTCAAGTACCTAAAATACAGGTTTATCTTAAAAATGTTAGCCATTGAGCCCCATACTTTGTTTAAAAATTTGGTACAATTTTACAGAAATAATCAGGCTTTGGCCTCTTCCTCCAAAACTCCCTACATTCTTCATGATTTTTCCTATATGGTTGACTTTAATCAGCAGTCTAATATACATAGAAGCCAAGATCATTGGGCATGCTACTCAGACGATTTTGATAGTAAGTTCACTTCAATGGTATTTCATATTGATCCCGAGAAAATGATACATATTATCTTTATGTGGACTCCATCTCATGTCGGAGTGACAGGAAACGAAAATGCCGACTTCCTGGCCAAGGCGATCGTTGAAAGTAATGCTCCTGAGTCTACTGTACCTGTGCCAAACTCTGATTTCATTACCAAACTCAAACAGAATTTGAAACAAGAATGGTTTAGTTATTGGCAACAAACTCTTGCAGTTAAAGGTTCCTGGTACGGATCCGTTAGTGGAAGGATTGGACGTGCCTAGTTCTCTTAGTCAAACATGTGGAAAAGCAGGAAATTCTATGTTATAATGATACGTCTCAGATTTGGTCACTGTCGCTTCGGATCACATCTTCACCGTATGCAAATTATTTCTTCGCCAATTTGTAATATCTGTAATGCCGCTAATCAAACACTGGATCATATATTTTTCGAGTGCCCCGCCCATATTATACAACGCCTTGCCTTTATTGATAAACTGTTGCTCATCTACAAACCAGAAGATATCCCGCGTACCACTGTTGACTTATTGAAGAATTTTGAAAATTATCAATATATTTACGATTATATCTGCTCTACTATTGAAGATATTTAGAGTGGTAAAAATATGTATCGGACTTGGAACAATACACAGTCTAAGAGATATATAATACACGGACACGACTCCTCAAATGTGACGTGGCTTCGGCCTTATAAAACAAACAAAAAGACTTGGCTTCGGCTGAAACAAAAACACGCAAGACTTGGCTTCGGCCTTAAAAAAACAAAACTACGGAAGACTTACAGACAACATGAAAAACGGAAGACCTGGCTTCGGCATTAAAAAACAAAACTACGGAAGACCTGGCTTCGGCCTGAAAAATCAAAACTACGGAAGACTTGGCTTCGGCCTTAAAAACAAGATATACGGAAGACCTGGCTTTGGCCTTAAAAAACAAAACTACGGAAGACTCGGCTTTGGCCTTAAAAACAAGAAATACGGAAGACCTGGCTTCGGCCTTTCGAAACCTCGGAAACGGAATAAGAAGATGTAAACACTGAAGACATGGCTGTACGGCTTTGATTGCTATTGCCTTTCCTTAGGGATAAAGACGGAAAAAAAAATGTATGGTTTATATTTTAAGTTGAATTCTTCACTTGCAATTAGAGACATTTCCAAATAAATTAAATGAGTGTAATTATACCATTTCTTTTACTGTTGAAAATTGGAACTAAATCTAGCCCTTTTTTTGATTCCTGAATTTTATAGTATCTTGCGCCTTTTTGGGCATTGTCGATTGAGAACTGAAAAAAGACCGTTTTACGCAGACCTGACCAATACTGCCCGCGAATTGGCGACTTGTCGTGTTCGCGGTTGTGCGAACCCTTTGTCGCGGGCCAAAAACCCCACAACAAACCGGAACGAGGCGCGAACACGACGCGAAGCCGCGACGAATATGGGCATGGGATCAACATTCACGGTTTGCGAGTGTTTTGTGGCTTGAATAAAACAAAGTTTTTTTACATGTTTTTATTTTTAATTTTGCATGTGTGCCACCTTCACTGTTTTGTGACTTTTGTGTTCGATAATTTTCTACCAAATGGTAGTTTATTATTTTGATGACATTCCCTGGTGTCATGGCCTCTACTATGTCTATGGTAGGTATAGAGTTGTATGCAATCTGATTAAATTAATCGATTTATAATTAATAAAAGAGGGCGCAGGAGCGAAGCGCAAAAGATGAGGGTTTTGTGTTTGACCTTTATGTATGTATATATGTATGTTTCTATTTGTGAGAGCTTGTAATCAAAATTAAAAAAAATAAATATATTATTAAGCTATTTATACACTAAAGCTAAGTAAAGTAAAGTAAGCTTTCCTGAAATAAAATAAATACATGTACGTCTATTCGTGTGTCCCCTCGTAATTCAAGGTCTCAACCGATTTTGATGAACGATACGTCATTAGCAGTGGTCGGAAAACCTTGGAGCGCAACGAAAGCAAAGGTATGGACCTGACTTTTTAGCAGAACCTTCAAAGGGGAGAACTTCAAGGGGGGTTACTTGAGACATTTTTTTCTACAACAAAGTCAAAGTCAAAGTTCTTTATTACTGTAGATATTGACATATACTTAGCAAACGTCAATTCTACATTGGACCACTGTGGGAGAAGAGGGGTGTAGAAAGTCCCCCATAGATTGATGTTTAGATCTCTTTTAAAAATTGCTTGTACTTAACTAATACAAATATTATAATATTAATTATAATGATTAATAAGCAGGAATAAATAATTACAAAATAACTAACAGCAAGGTCTGTGTTGAGCTAGATTAACCCAATACGATCAAAATAAAAAAATCAAAATAAAAAATCATTTATTTCCATAGGATGTTGTTACATCACTTAGATCCGTCATTACATTTTTTTGGGTGAGTTCACTAACACAATGGCGGAATCTGTGGAGAAGAGCTCACCGAAGAAACTCCACAGTCGTCGCATCTTTTGCGTTTCCTTTTTTAAATAAAATATTGTCAAATTACAAAATGAATGCTAATTATATATCGAAACAGCCTGTTACTCAAACAATCTATTCCCATGGACATCTGTCGTCTAAGTAATCAGATATCCTATAGTAACCTTTTTTATACAATTTCTGTTTTATTATTATTTTAAACTTGTCTAAAGGTAAGTTTTTAATATCAGTAGGGACCTTATTGTAATAGCGTATACAATTGCCTTTAAAAGAATTACTAATTTTATGTAGTCGGCTTACATAAGCAACCAACTTGCCTTTATTTCTAGTATTAAAATTGTGTATATCACTGTACTTCTGAAAATTAGTTATATTTATTTTTACATACACAAGATTGTCATAGATATATTGAGACACAAATGTCAGAATATTGATTTCTTTAAACTTTTCCCTCAGTGACACTCTAGGCCCTAATCTATAAATTGCACGAACAGCCCGTTTCTGCAGAATAAATATACTATTAGCATTCGCAGCGTGACCCCACAATAAAATACCATAGGTCATTAGACTATGAAAGTAACTAAAGTAGACTAGTCTAGCGGTGTCTACGTCGGTAAGAGCTCTAATTTTTTTAACTGCGAACGCTGCCGAACTCAGTCTGTTCGACAATTTATTTATATAAGGATCCCATTGTAGTTTGGCGTCTAAAGTAATGCCAAAAAAGACAGTCGACTGCACAAGGTCCAATCTCTGTCCTTTTATAAATATGTCTGTAGTTACCGGGTTCACATTGGGTAACACGAATTTAATACATTTAGTTTTCTTTTCATTAAGTAATAAATTGTTAACAGTAAACCAGTTCACTATACTAGAGATAGCATTGTTTACCTCGTCATAATTTGGTTGCTGTAAACTTTAAATATCAAAGAAGTATCATCGGCAAACAATACTAACCCATGTTTTGCTTTAACAAGGTAAGGTAAATCATTAATATATACTAGAAACAAGAAAGGACCAAGAATTGAACCTTGCGGTACGCCCATACTTATTGAAGACCCAGGTGATCTTTTCCCATTAACATCGACCATCTGAACCCTATCTGTTAGATATGACTCCAGAAGGCCAAGTGCCTGATCTTTTACACCATAATGGCGTAACTTCCTGACAAGAGTGTCATGATGGACGCAATCAAAAGCCTTGGATAGATCGCAGAAGACACCTATTGCATCCATTGCGTCTTCCCAGGCATCAAAAATATTGTCGATTAGTTCAACACCAGCATCGGCTGTTGAACGACCCTTTGTGAAACCAAACTGAGCAATATGAATTAAATTATTGAGATAAAAATGACTTTGCAAATGATTAAGTATGAGTTTTTCAAATATTTTGCTAAGCGTTGGTAGTATCGATATGGGTCTAAAATTGGTGGGGTCTGATGTACTACCAGCTTTAAATAAAGGTATAACTTTACTTAGTTTCATCAAGTCAGGAAACACACCATTATCTATACATTGATTAAATATACAACAAAGGTGAGGTGCAATACAATCTACAATGGAACTAATAATTTTTACTGATAGACCATGGGCGTCAGCTGTCTTTTTCATTTCCAGGGATTTAAACGCTTTTACAATGTCTTCATTATTTACGTGCCTAAATTTAAAATCTGTTTTACAATCCTCAAATTTTGTTTAAGTATAGATTCAGCAGCAGCGGGAGATGAATTTAAAGACTTGGTTGTTGAAACTGGAATGTCCGTAAAGAAATTTTCGAAAGCTTTTGCTACTTCTAGGTCTGTACTTAGCAATTGATTATCTATCTTAAGCTTGAAGTTATTATGTGTAGCTTTGGCCTTTCCTGTCTCTCTGTTTATAATTTGCCAAGTCGTTTTCATTACATTGCTACTAGATTCAATTTTGTTTTTAATGAAATTAGATTTAGCTACGGCACAAACCCGTTTAAATATTTTTGAATAACTACGAACATAATCTAGAAAGGCCGTATTTTTGTTATATGATTTCTCTTCATAGAGTTCATATAATCTTCGTCTGCTCCTATGAATTCCAACTGTCGCCCAATCACTAAACAAAGCTTTGTTATTAACTTTTATAGTTTTTGATTTAAATACCGTATCATATTCATTTTTGACAAGGTTAAATACTGAGTTGTACAACAAATTTGGATCGTCACTGTATGGTATTTCCCATAGTTTATCTAAAATATTATTCCTGTAGTGTTCAAGCCGAGTGTCACTAACGGGCACACATGTAATATCCTCTTTTTGGTCCTTTTTTATTTTAATATTGAATATACCTATCTGACCAGAGTGATCAGAGGTTAATTTATTGATGACCGATTTGAAAATGGGCGTAATGTTAGTAAATATATTGTCAATGCAGGTAGAAGATGTTGCAGTAATTCTAGTAGGCTCCAAAAACAGATAGTTCATGTTGTGACATAAAAATAAAGATTTTAATCTAGTACAAATATTATTATCCTCTAACAGATTAACATTAAAATCACCACAAATTATGAAAAATTTGTTTTTATCGCTGATTTTAATCAACACTTCATCCATTTTCTTTTCGAATAAATCAAAGGACGGATTTGGTGGTCTGTATACGCTCATTACAATAAGTTGTTCAAGTTCAATACAGGCTATTTCCATGGTACACTCAACAGACAGGCTCACTATGTCAACTCGTTCCTTATATTTAAAACTATTATTTACAAGTATTAAGGAGCCACCGCGATCAGCTGTTTTTCTGTTGAACGAACTAGCAACGTGGTGGTTAATAAAGTTGAACATGAACTGATAACTCTTTAAAAAGTGCTCTGTTATACATAAAATATCAATATTATTACAGTTCATGAATAACTCAATTTCCAGTTCTTTACTTAACATGCCCTGTATATTTTGATGAACCACGTTTAAAATATTCTTACTTTTACATTTTTCATTACTAGTAACTTGATTTAATGGGCAAGATGAAGGTATATTTATACAAATATTAATATTACTGCCAGAGTTACTCTCTGTTGTCCTATGGGTTAATTTAAAGAGCTTGGAACAGATTCCAAGGAGAACATGTCATTATTATTACACTGCTCAATAGAAGCAGGCGTTTCATTAGTCAAAAACTTGACTGAGTTCAAAATAAAATAAGATAGTGACTGTGCTATCTGTTTTGTATAAAACCTAGTTAGGTAATACCTATCCTTAGTCAAATAAAAATATTTTCCAATACAAATATTGGTGTCTATGAAATGAAATTTTTCAGTATGACGACATGTCAATGTGTGTATAAATGTATTATAATCATGTCTCATATGATTTTCATGTTGTGACAAAGATTGGCTGAAGGGAAACGCAAACAAGATTATTCTATCTACATTTTGTAAAGAATTTAATTTGGAAAAGTATTTAGTAATTAGTTTTTTAGATACATTTTCCCTTCTACCAATTAAAATAATTAGGGTGGTTGGTTCTAAAAACTGCGATGACAACACTTTGTTGATCCAAATAAATAAAGTCCAATTTGTAATCTTGAACATTGTAATATACCTTTTTCGACAAAGTCGCTTTAACATGCTTTTTAAATTGCGCAAATGGTCACCAAAGGTATCTTATTGTAGTAGAGAATGCACTGACCCTTAAAAGATTTGCAAACCTTGTACAACCGTGTGCAACCAGTAACAACAGCTATCGCTAAGTTTGGAAAATGTTGTAAGGTTCTTGCGTACATACATTATATTTTCGAAAATAAATTGACTAGCTACAGTTAGTATATCAATTTCTTTAAAAAGCTCTCTTAAGGAGTATCTTGGTTTTATCTTATAAATTGCTCGAATAACTCTTTTCTGTAAAATAAAAATAGTTTGAATATCCTCTGCTTTCCCCCACAAAAAGCTTAGAAATACTAAATAATTTTATGCAGAAAAACATGCTGTAAAACTTTGTCCCTCTAACCGTGTGATTCAATTTTTGGGCTCAGTCTAAACTTTTTACATAACCTCAATTTATGGCGGATTTATTGGTATGACATTTAAATTTATGTTGCCAGTAATAATGCTTTTTTTTTGAGCAAATATCCGACACTACCATTTTGAGGTAACTTTGGAAGGCTTGTCTCAAGTTACCCTGCTTTTCTCAAGTTACCAGATATGATGATTTTTACGTTATAAGATAAGTAACATTTTTACACATTTATTTTTCTTTTTGGTACCTACCATGCCTCGACATTACGACCGCGCTTTGCCCTTTGCTTAGAATTACATGCTTATGATAATTTAAGATTTTAAGACCTATTTTGTTCTATGCTTATCAAAACTTAAATTAAAATAGTTTCTACCTTTCCTATGATAAATTGAGTTTTAATCCCAAATGCTTGACAAACATAAGGTGCTTTTCTGCTGCTAGTGGCTTTTTCATTATATCAGCTGTCATTTGATTAGTTGGCAACTAGTTTACAATAACTAACTTACTAAATATATATATATATATATATATATATATATATATCGCGAATAAAGTGATGTGTCCACACTAAGCTTTGTCACAAAATAATAAATAATACAAATTCTACAAACTTTATTACAAAAATAAACCGCCCCAAGAATCGCCCGGCCCAAAGGTACCCATTACACTAGCAGCATGTCTGCCCTGCACAGCTAGCGAGATCCACTGTGACAGGAATTACCCGGAGTGGTGGTCAAAACCTCGATCCCTCAAACGACGCCCAATATCCTCAATGACGGCCCTACCCTGCAAACCCCACACCCCTGTGGTCTCAACGGCCAAAGAAACGATCATATAACTTTCCATTAGCTGTGCGTATATAATCCACTTCGGCAGCTGTGTTCTTGAGCCTCCGTTATCTCCAGCCTCCCTCTGAGGGCGAAGCTCGGGATCTACAAGTGCTACGTGAGATCCCGCCTCACCTACGCGGCCCCGGCATGGTAGAGACCGAGCCCAAGAGAACCTCTCTTTGCGTACCATCGTTGGCGCCCCCCGCTACGTGAGGAACGCGACGATCCAGAGGGACCTCAGATGGGAATCAGTGAACCAGTTTGTCCAGAGGCTGGCGAAGGGCATGTTTGGGCGTGCGGATGCTTCTCAACATCCGCATATCCGCGACATGGCGCCGTACCAGGCGCGCCCGCCCAACCGCCCCCGTCTGCCACGCAAACTGGTTACCTAGCCGGCGATCAACCAATGGAATACCTCAAGTGAGAAGATCTCCACCGCCCGTGAGGGCCCCCCGATGACCTGTCCATAGGAGTGGACAAAGGCGCTTCTTCAGGAAGAGATCCGATGATCTGACCCTGAAACCCCACGCCCCAGAATGGGTGCGTGAGAAGATTACCTGATTGATTGTGTTCTTGAGCTGGTGTGGGATGGTGCGAACGTGTACACGCAAATCCCATCCCACAATTGGCAATGACACCTCTATCACAGTATTAACGTCTGACCGTCCGGACGTTTCCTGTCGCTGCGGCTCAAACCCGGAGGTTCTAGAACCGTCGGAATATTAGCAGAGACTGGCACCCTTCAGACGATGTCATTGAATGTGGTTGAAGTAAAAATTGACCTCTTTCGTTTTTCATTTTATTGAGTTAACAGTGATTTACGCTTCGAACGTATCCGTCTAAAGTAGATTTATTCAAATGAAAACGAGTATCGCACTAAGTACAAAGAACCGATATCGTCGAAGAGTCCCATACTATTTACGGGTGCACAGCAATACATTTCAAAATTGTTTTTTGATTGGATCTATGTTTTAGAATTTTCTCGCAGACTTCATTTACAGCGATAAGTCGGTCACATTTTTAATCTCCATTTTCTTCAGAGTGATATTTCTGACAACGGCGCAAGTTTTTATGTTAGTTCCGGAAATGGAGTACCGTAAAAAGTAATGTCTATACTTGTGCTTTCGTTGCGCTCCAAGGTTTTCCAACAAAAATTCGTTTAAAATAAAACAAATGGTGGATTTTATGCGCTTTAATGTTCAGGCTAACAAAACTTTTTTCTCGAGTGGGGTTTCAAAATGAAAGACTTTAAAAGACGAGTTCGGAAATATTAACTTATCTTGCATAAGCTATAAACAATACACCTTAGTTTAATACTTTACTAATTTACAGATTATTCGTAATTTTGTACTAAAAAGCAGGAAAATATAAACAAATACTATAAAACCAGAGATGGATCGATTTTATGCTTCTCTATTTAAATTAATCAAATTAACATACAATAGAAAATCATTTCTCTATTAGAATAGTAAAATAATAGATTATTTCCATCTATTGAACGTGGTTTTAATGTGAGGTAAAACTCAATCGTCATTGTTCGTCATTTGACATTTGAGTATCGATTCTGCGTAGCGGGAAAAAATGACAGTAGTACATCACTAAAACTTGGTTGGCCAAGCGATTTTATTCAAGCGAAGCGAGTGGAGATGAAATTTCCGTGCATTTGTATCGAAAATAATACGTCATCTCTCTAATTAAGTACCTTAGTGCACTTCCAAAACCACAAAACCGTAAGTAAACCTTTCAGATAGCGATGAGAACTAATCCGACATCTCAAGTGCGTCATTTCACAATGTACACTGAAGTGCTATACAAATGCATAATATAACCTATCTGTGTGCGCTTTGCATAAATCTGAAGCCCTAGCCTTGGTATGATTGCGTGTAACTACTGGCTACCGAGTTGCTATCCCAATAATCCGTTTATAAAGTTATTAGTGCGTCATCGTGAAGCCATCGAAAGTGCAGTGCCGCGTTGTTTACGAATCTGTTGCGTTTTGCAGTCGAAACAATGCCGGCCGCGCGCGGTGTAAAACGGGCGTCGTCGAAGGCCTCGGCCTCCACGGTATCCTCGTCATCAGTTCCGAAGACCAAGAAAAAGCGCGTTGGAGGTTGGTACATATTATCACTTGTTTTCTTTTTTTGTGATGCCAATGACCTCTCAATAGTAGGATGGCGGGAAAGTAAATGCGAACTCCGGGCATATATCTCGAGTTTGCACAGTTTTTTGTAGTGTTTGAGTTCCTATATTTGGGCTTGTCTGAGGTTATTGCGCAATCTTACCCCTGTTTTGGTCACTTATAGTATTCAGATATATATGGACCAATATGGAAAGTTTTGAGGTTATTTCTAACATGTTTGGTTGGGTTTATCAATGGGACATAATTTATCATGTTGATCAAAGCAAACCTATGTTGAAGCTTATTGAATTTTGGGTCAGAGTGTCGATAAGGGGGCGGAAGCCCCCACTTGTAATTTTTTCAATAACTAAGTCGAAACAATCAGAAGCTAAAATAATACTGGAAGTGCATTAATGATCAATCCTCATCATCTATTTACCTATTTGTCTAGTCACTTGGCTCAATACTAATAATAGTTTGCAGTAGTATGATATAAGGAGTATTGAAGAACTGGGTAAATGTTGCGTCTGCCACCCTGTATGGGGCATGGTACTTATATCTATCTTTTTATCAGTCACAGTGATTTGACAGGTTGAGTGATACTATTTTGACGAAAGAATAATAATGTTCTGCAAAAAAAATATGAGTATACCTTTGTTTCCATTCAGTGAATTATTTTATAACGGAAATTATTTCCAAAGACCATAAACATGGCCCTAAAAACATTTAAAAGGATTCAAATAAGAATAATGGCATGTTTACTTCTTGATAGCCATATAATAAAATGCAAGAAGTTAAGGTTGTTAAGAGGGTCTACCTCTGAATGTGAGATTATAAGCTGGAAACTTGTATTACCGCTCCATTTGGGCATCCTTAATGTTGTCCCAAAAATCACTACTAATCATGAGTCAGCGTCTCAATTAATCAAGGTCAAATGTATCATAAATACATATTAAGTATCCGTTCTTCTTCTTCTTCTTCTTTACTTTTAATGGTGGTCTAACAACAAGTTAATATCGCCAATGTCAAGTGTCATCTCTTTTTTTTTTTTGTTAATCAATAAAGGTGATTTGACAGGTCGAAATGTCACTTGGCGAAATAATGTTGCAAGTTTTTTCAAACCATACTGATGCGAATTCTTAAATTGATTAGATGAATGAAATAAAATGGTCAGCTGAATGAATAGTTTGTATTTCACTTATGAAATACAAACTATAAGCACTATTATCTGAATAACTGATAATTCCATACAAATTTATAAAATAATAATAATAATAATGTTTATTCATAAAATATAAAAGTACAGAAAAATATTACAAAAACATAAAATAGTCAAAAAGTTACAGTTTTCGTGAAGCAGGTGAAGGACCAAGCTAGGCATTTTAAATGCCTGTGTTATGAATAGTTATGATCAATGGTTGCTCACATTTACACCCTTAGAGCTAAAGAACTTAAATGATGGTATATCATAGTATTTAGCCATAGTTGGCACTTAATTTCTGGTTGAGTGGGTGACAATGTGTTTGAGATTAAGTGTGAGTGTTTTTTCATATAATTGTAGAGAAAAGTAATAATAATACTTCATAATAATACCTAGACACTATTTATACACATTGATCTAGCCCCAAACTAGGATTCCCTGTATCTTGGGTACTAGACAACGATACACATATTTATATAGATAAATATTATACTTAGATAGATAAACAACCATCACTAGGGTACAAACATCCATTCTCATCAAACAAACATTTGACCCCACCGGGAGTCCAACCCGGGACCCTTGGCTTCGTAAGCAGTGTCACTGCTGACTCGGCCATTCGGGTTGTCTGAAAAGTTCTATTTTATTCTCATCAAACAAACATTTGACCCCACCGAAAGTCCAACCCGGGACCCTTGGCTTCGTAGGCAGGGTCACTGCCGACTCGGCCATTTGGGTGGTCAGAAAAGTTTTACTTTATTACAGTGAAAATATTTTCAGTTTGATTATAGTTCAGTTTAATCAGCCAGTTTGTTATTATGTGCTTAACTTCGAATTTACATAGGTTAAAATTTTTATGATTTTTATTAATTATATGGATTATATGGATTATATGATATATTTGCAAAGTTAATTTAGCCTCGCCGCACACGGACCACTAAACGTCGCCACAAAACGCCGGGACAGTGGCAGAAGCGCCGACAAGTGCCCTTCTGTTACTTGTGGTCAGCGGTTGGTGGCCACAATTTTTTACCCCATCCTTGCAGTGTCATAAACAACTTACCTGGTTTGACTGAAGCGAAGGGAGAGAGGGACGGGCAGGGTCGATATGATTAAACACAAAATTAAAGATCGACTTAAAAAAAAAAAACAATACTTTTTACTGCTGCCAAATCAGTCAAGGGACTTCCCCCCACATAAACTACTACAATGCTACGATTACGTACACAGGGACTGAATCCATCAAATCAGCACTTTGAGAACTGTGATTTTTACGTAGATGTAACGTAAAATAAAAAAATGTGATAATGAAAAATAAACAATGTTTTTATTCTACTCATTGTTTGATTCTTCTCCTGTCTGTTCGGAATACAACAATGTGACAAACTTACATTAATCAAAATTAATATATGACGAATTTACTTCATAAAAATAGAACTCATACTTTTTTCCGTGATCAATTTACTTTGTGACGGATGTACGCAAAACCATCCCTTTCGCCTTTCACCTGGTCATTCGTGTTGTGATTTGAAAGTGAATAATATTAATTTTAAGTCTATTTTGTTTTCCTTGGCTTGTTCATATTAGTTAAATATGTCAAATTGACAGTTTGTAGAAGAACTTATATTATAATATTTTATTAAATAATTATTAATAAAATTAACAAAAATATGTTGTTTTTTGAATAAATAACTAAATTCCAAATTAAAATAGACGAGAATGTTACAAAATCAAAATAATCCCATTTCAATCTAATAAAACCGGTCCGTTTGTACGCCGAGGCTTAAGTGGAAGCAAAGCATGAGTGTTTTTTTACTCTCTATTGTGTTTTGTCTGGCTGAGTCAAGGCCATTTCATTGTCGCGGTACAGCCACAGAGTTAGTCGTCATCTCGCACCAAAGAAACTCGCACCGAAACCTATTTTTGCTGTCGTCAACTCACAATTGCACATTGTGACAATTTGAGGTACTTATGTACAGTCAATACAAAACTCTTTTGATTTTCTTTTAATACTTTTTCTACTCTAAAATAAACGGCTTGTATTTAATCGCACATCAAAAATACTGATTTGCACAGGAAAAATGGATCAGCAAAAACCCTTCTATGTATCAAATATTTTATGAGTACTCAAGGTTACGTTTTAAGTATTTTTTGTTGTTCTGCATGTTCAAATTAACACGAAGGATAAAGGGGGCTTCGCTTCACCCCCTTTACCCTTCGCCTAAGCTACCGCAGCATTTTGCCCTGATATTTGCTGTGCAAATCAGTACTTTTGATGTGCGGTTTAATATTTCCCAAAAGAAACACGTGTTTTATCTCATACATAAATGTATTATTGTTGTTTTTTTTTGGGAGAAAATAAATAAATTTTTATATGTATTATGTATTTTTTTCAACTTACTGTACTTTGTATGTGGGTGCGAGTTGACGACGACAAAAATAGGTTTTATTGAACAGGGGTGCGAGTTTCTTTGGTGCGAGATGACGACTAACTCGTCAGAATACTACATAGTGATCCTTACCATACCCCATTACCGTATGCTTGAGTAAATTTATTATTTATTCATTGTTAATTTAACTGCTGTGTTGTTTTATTTTTGTAGTAAGTTTAGTGTTTAGCTTATCTATGGTGGCCGTGGTGTTGCGGTCAAGGCTGTGCTTCCCACGCGAAAGGTCCCTGGTTCGAAACCCGGCTAAGGAAGCAAAAAAAATTCCCAGGTCTTGGATGTTTACTATGTCCTAGTGTTGGACCAGAAGTAATGTACGTGCCTTGTGTAATGTAATTGTAAATGTAATGTAATTGTTGTTCTCTATCTATTGTTGTTCAGCAGTCCAACTGGAGATCCCCACACTGCCTGTCGTGCGGTGCCGCATCCTGACCTGCGGAACCGGAGACGTCGGGCAGCTGGGGCTCGGCGAGGAGGTGCCCGAGACTACCAGGTAAACCTTCACTTCCTGACTTATACAATACAATAGCACAACTAGCACACGGGTACGTATTCGAATGTCTAAAATTAAAAAAACTAAAGTCGAAAAACCTACGTTCAAAATCCCTAAAATCTAAATACCTAATGTTTTTAAATACCTAATCAACTAACACCTATGTACGTTGTACCTAAGCGTAAAATAACGATTGGACTAAATATCTAATGGTAAAAATATCTTCAGCTATTACACCAAAGATTGATACACCTACATTTGAAATACCAAATGGTCAAGGTTAGCGAGGAGCGAAGCGACATATAAGTCGGAAAAGGATACTATTAGGTCAGTGTCGCTACTGAAATAGACATCTAGGCAGTAAGTAGGTTAGGTTAGGTTAGAACATGTAAAAACAGCAGAACCAGACACTGCCAGAACCGACTTTAGGGCGTTTCCAACTACGTAGGTAGGTATTTCAATTTCTAGCATTTTAAAGCTTTCGGTATTTTTAATATAAGTAAAACAACCATTAGGTATTTAGATTTTAGGGATTTTGAACGTAGGTTATTTTACTGTAGGTTTTATATTTTAGACATTGCATCCATTAGGTATTTTAAAGCTTTCGGTATTTTGAATATAGGTAAAACAAACATTAGGCATTTAGATTTTAGGGATTTTGAACGTAGGTTTTTTGACTTTAGTTTTTTAAATTTTAGACATTCGAATACGTACCCCTAGCACACACTTTGAGCGCAACGAAAGCAAAAGTATGGACATGACTTTTTAGCGGTACTCAATTTCTGGAACTTAATTAAATATCGGGACTTTACTATATTTACAAATAAAAGCTTTTAACACTAGTGTAATTCGTAGTTTGTTTTTCGGGAAAGTAATGCATTCATTTTCAGAAAACAAAATGTGAAATAAATTTCTTTGGCCGCTCAAATCCTTATTTCTAATTTGCATAATAATTTAGCCACATTACACACACCTACTCAACATTCGCTAACGGTACAAATGCGTCGATTATTTTTAATGGTAATGCCTCCTTGTACCTCTCAATGTCATTTATACATATTTCGACCTCTAAAAGAGAATACTTGTACGATACGATCTCATTTATTTAATTGCTTGCAAGTTTCTGGAAGTTGTGCATACAATCTCTCAATTTGTTATAGAATGTATGGAGACTGGAACAATTCCTTCGAATTTGAAACTAATGTAAATAATCTTTTTGTTTCCTGATCTCCGCAGGACGTATATATATATATACGTCCTGCGGAGATCAGGAATGGCTGAAGAGATAAGATCGGAATATCGTAGAGTAGATATTTTAATACCAAATGTAAAAAAATATTCTTGAAACATGCTGGTGACTCCACAGCCAACAATTACACGATAGGTTACTTGGCTAGAGCTTCTTATGCCAAATATTTTACAGTAATTAAAAAACGTACTTTCATGCTTCAATAGTTTTTACAAAAAACATTATTGAGAGCGAAAATTTACAAAATTAATTAATTCATAGATCATACAATTTAGTTTACAAGAACTACAAAAAAGTGATCAGAATATAAGTGACTCTATATTACAATTACACCAAGTCAGAGCTTTTTTAAAAGATGCGCCCGAAAGAACAAAAAATAAAAAAAGGTTTGGGAAGAAATCCCGATTTGGAACGTGAATATTGTGAAAAAATAGAATGTTAAAAGAAATGATCCAGATATAATGAAATATAAATTTGCTCCACTTACCTCCACTGCGTATGTAGAGCGCTCATTCTTGTGCTTCAAATGAGTTTTACTGGTATAGCGAAGCACATTAACATAGGAATGAATTAAAAATACTTTATTTCTAAACTAAACTAAACTTTATTAAAGAAAATATATTAGAAGAGACTTTAGATAATAATAATATAATATGACATGATATGAAGATGAAGATTGTATTTCTGCTGGAGCAATTTTTATGAATAACGTAGGCTATCTATTCTTCTAACGTCAATGTAAAGACCCTTAAGTATAGAAAACACGTACCTTTCCTAAAATTTTCATTGAAACTAAGCACGATTACCTAATTTTACTTACTTTTTTTTCCTAATTTTTACCCAATTACCTTCCTGTAGAGGGATAAGCAATAGTCAATAGTCAATAGTCAAAGTACTTTATTACTGTAGATATTTACATATACTTAGCAAACGTCATTTTTTGCCTCTTCTCTACATTGGACCTCTGTGGGAGAAGAAGGGCGTAGAAACTCCCACAGATTTATTTTTAGATCTCTTTTAAAAATAGGTTGTGCTTAACTAATACAAATATGAAAAATTTAATTGTTATGATTAATAAGCAGGAATAAATAATTACAAAATTATTAACAGCAAGGTCTGTGTTGAGCCAGATTAACCCCATACAGTCCTGTCATTTAAGTAATCTTGAACATTGTAATATCCCTTTTTCGACAAAGTCGCTTTAACATGCTTTTTAAATTGCTCAAATGGCAATTTCAAAATCTCCAGAGGTATCTTATTGTAGTAGAGAATGCACTGACCCTTGAAAGAATTGCTAACCTTCGCGAGTCTAAAACGGGGCGCACATAGTCTGTGATTATTTCTTAGGTTAACATTACAGCTGTCGCTAAGTTTGGAAAATGTTGTAAGGTTCTTGCGTACATACATTATATTTTCGAAAATAAATTGACTAGCTACTGTTAGTATGTCAATTTCTTTAAAAAGCTCTCTTAAAGAGTCTGTTCGTTTTAAATTATAAATTGCTCGAATAGCTCTTTTCTGTAAAATAAAAATAGTTTGAATATCCGCTGCTTTCCCCCACAACAAGATACCATAGGACATCACACTATGAAAGTAACTAAAATATACTAGCCTAGATGTAGCCACATCCGTGCTTTGTCTGATGTTCCTAACAGCGTAAGCCGCAGAACTTAATTTACCAGCCAATTTATCTATGTGGGGTCCCCACTGCAATTTGCTATCAATGGTTATTCCAAGAAACTTCGTATCATTTACCAATTCTAACGTGCTGTTGTCTAACACCAAACTGGTCTCAACTTGCCTGACATTTGGAAGTGAGAATTTGATACACTTGGTTTTACCAGCGTTTAACAATAAATTATTAACTGTGAACCAATTCAAGGTTAAAGACAATACACCATTAACATCATCAAAATCTCCTTTTTGTCTTTCAATTTTGAAGACCATTGAAGTATCATCAGCAAACAACACTATGTCAGTTAATTTCTCCACCATGAAAGGCAGATCATTAATATATACCAGGAATAAGAAAGGGCCTAATATGGAACCTTGTGGAACGCCAATTTTAACACCCGATCCATCAGATTTTACGCCGTTAACTTTCTGCCTTTTGAATTCTATTGCGTAGGTATGATCTTAGTAGATCCAACGCTTTATTTCTACTCCGTAATGATTTAATTTAATTAATAGCGTATTATGATCAACACAATCAAACGCCTTCGACAGGTCGCAAAAAACTCCGATAGCATCCTGTGCGGCCTCCCATGCAGAATAAATATGAGATACAAGGGTAATACCTGCATCCGTAGTCGATTTACCCCTAGTGAAACCATATTGTTTAGCGTGGAGTTGTTTTGTACGGTTGAAGTGTGAGAGCATTTGATTGAGTATAATCTTTTCAAATATTTTACTAAGTGTTGGAAGAACAGATATTGGTCTGAAATTTGAAGGATCGCCCTTATCTCCCGATTTGAACAGCGGTATAAGTTTACTGTGTTTCATGAGGTCTGGAAAAGCCCCATCGTCAACACATTTATTGAATATATAAGCTAAGTGTGGGGCTATAACTAGAATTACTGAACCAATGACTTTGACTGATATACCCCACAGGTCTTGTGTATTTTTTAAGTTAAGTAATTTAAACGTTTTGACAATGTCCTGGGGATATACATGATGAAATTTTAAATATACATTACTGACGCTAGTGTTATTTTTTAATAAAGTCTCTGCTTCAAATGGAGATGAATTTAGACGGTCCGTTGTGAGTACGGGTACATTGGTGAAGAATGTTTCAAAAGCTCGAGCAACATCAGCGTTGGATTTAACAACATCATCACCTATCTTTAGGCAGATATCACTGTCCCTTGGTATAACTTTGCCAGTTTCGCGGTTTATTATTTGCCAAACTGTTTTCATTCTATTATTTGAATTTTGAATTTTTCTATTAATGTGTAAAGTTTTTGCAGTTCTACAAACCAACTTGAAAGTTTTGGAATATTTTTTAACATAGTCATGAAATTTTCGATCAAAGTTATAGGTTTTTTGATCATAAAGGTCATACAAGATAACTCTACTTTTACGAATTCCAAACGTTGCCCAGTCATTAAATTTAGATTAACCGTTGTAGTCACTGACTTTCTTTAATTTGAAAACTTTATTGAATTCTGTCTGAATAATGTTGAAGAAGTCTGAGTAGATTTTGTTTGGGTTCTGTTCATTAAAATCCGGTACTGGTAAATTTATATCTAAGTTTTTCATATATGTCTCTAGCCTATGGGATGTAATAGGCCTATAAAATGATGGACCAGTCTTATCCTTAATAGTAATTGGGAATGAAACTGTTTGACCACTGTGATCGGAGGGTAAACAGTTAATTACACTTTTACTTGTGAATGCACAGTCACAAAAAACGTTATCTAAGCAAGTTTGGCTGGTAAGTGTAATTCTAGTCGGCTCTAGAAATACATGACATAAATTAAATGATTTGAACAGAGTTATTAATCGTCGCTTCAGTGTTGTATCTACAAGCAGATCTACATTAAGATCGCCACAAATAATGAACTTTTTTCTGTTATTACAAAGTTTAATGAGGGCTTCCTCCATAATTTTCACAAATATTTCGAAATTGCCATGGCCTTTTTCATCCCTCGGTGGCCTGTAGACACAAACAATAATATGGCTATCTAACTCAACACAGGATACCTCTATTTGTCTTTCAACAGTAAGTGCAAGAATATCTTTCCGTTGTTTCACCTTAATATTATTTTTCACTAAGATTAAAGAACCACCTCTATCAGCAGTCTTTCTATTGTAACAAATGACAAGCCATTTCACAGTGAAGTATTATTTACCATCAAATTACATGCCCAATTGATAGATAATATTTTTTAAATTTAATGACAATGTTGTTGTTTAATTTATTTTCTGTTGTTTTGATATTATAATTTTACCTTCTAAAGGCAATAAAAATACAATACCTACAACTATGTTTCATCTCGCAAGATCAGAACAAAAAAATATGTGTTAAAATAGTTCCGATGTTTAATTAAGTTGCGGAAATTGAGTACCTACCGCTAAAAAGTCATGTCAATACTTTTGCGCTTCAAGGTATTTCGACCATTGAATTTATTATTAGCCTATATCTTCCCACTGCTCTGGGCAAAAGCCTCTCTTCTTTTCGTAAAAGGTTTTACTTTTCTTAATTTATTCGCCCCATTTGATTATATGTTATGGCGGTGTTACCAATTACCTAATTGGTAGGCTTTATACATTTGAATTCAAATGGCGTGTGTTTAAGCGATTACCAAAAACGCACTAATTTTACTACCTAGGCTTTATACATTTGAATTCAAATGGCGTGTGTTTAAACGATTACCAAAAACGCACTAATTTTACTACCAATAAATTCGAAATGACGAAAGCCAGAATGGATAAATGTACACCAAATTGTGTTTGGATAAATGATCACCAAACTTCTTTTTATGTTACTTAAGTACGTTTTGTGTTTCGCTTCGCTCACCCCCTTTACCCTTCACCTAAGCTGCCGCAGTATTTTGCCCTGATATTTTTTGCAACTTTTGGTGTTCATTTATCCATTTTGGGTAGGAAAAAATATTTTGGTGATCATTATATTTGTTGCCAATTCAAATCATAAAAAAACTCTTCTCAAAGTGTGATTTTGTTCCAGATTCAAGCATGTGCAAGCTCTGGGCGATAATATCGTGGCGGCTTGTGCAGGGGGCATGCACACCGTCGCCTTGGACTATCAGGGCAATGTAAGCAAGGGATACTGATATTTAGTACAGCAAATTAATTATATTGGTATTGTCTGGCCCCTTCGGCCAGTTTCGAGACCAGTGTCTATAAAACAGTATTATTTTTCTTTTTAGGAAACCTGGTTTCAAATAAAGAAAAATAATTATGTTTCGAACCGTTGGATTGGTTGTTTTTTGTCCGTTTTTATGTCATCCAGGGTTCTTTTACTATTTTGCTATGGGAAATATTAAACTGCACATCAAAAATACTGATTTGCACAGCAAATATCAGGGCAAAATGCTGGGGTAGCTTAGGTGAAGGGAAAAGGGTGAGCAAAGCGAAGCGAATGTTGAACATGCAAGGAAAACAAATAATACTTAAAACATAAACTTGAGAACACATAAAATATTTGAAACATAAAGAGTGTTTTTGCTGATCCTTTTTTGCTGTGCAAATCAGTATATTTGATGTGCGATTAAAAATAGGGATTTTGTGTTGATGATAATGCTTCCCAGGTATGGACGTTCGGCTGCAACGACGAGGGCGCTCTGGGCCGCGTCACCTCCTCCGACACGGACGAGGGCACGCCCGCCCGCGTGGCACTCCCCTGCGCCGCCGTGGCAGTGAGCGCGGGCGACTCGCACTCCGCCGCGCTGACGGAGAGCGGACACGTGCACGCGTGGGGCAGCTTCCGGGTGAGTCGCTCCCCTGCGCCGCCGTGGCAGTGAGCCGCTCCCGCCACCCTACTCTACTACTAGTATACTATGTACTACCCGTTTACTTCGAGTTTGTCACGACCTCGCCGTGTGCGCACCCAATCCCGCTTAGCGGGGTCGCTTTGACGATCTGAGGAAGAAAGATATTTCCCATTTCTTGCATGTTTTTATGTGTTTTTCCTCGCTTTCTTTGATTCCCACACCACAGGGTACCTAGCGTGGAGCCAGAAGTAATTTATGTGCCTGGACGTTAATATTATGTTATGTTGACATCGAAGAAAAGGACTGGTACGTTTATGAGGAACGCAAACGCATGTGGAACGCGCTCGCTCGTAGCAGCGCGCGCGCACACGTCGACCGAACCCTGCTTAGAGAACAATACGAGTCGTGCAAAGGTCACAATATGCCGAGCGACGTCCTTCCGTTTTCCCAGCGTGCTAATCGCGTTCGACCCTTACAAGAATACTCTTCAACATAATTGTAATGCCTATATTTGTATCGCCTTCAGGACTCCCACGGCAGCATGGGTCTCGTGGTGGCGGGTCGCGCCGGCAAGCCGTGCAAGGAGCCCGTGCTCATCGAGCTCGGGGAACCGGTGGTCGAGATCGCGTCGGGTGGCGACCATCTGGTCATGCTCACGGTAAGTACCAGCCAGTACAAGTTTCTTTGGCTCTGAGCGAGCTGTTCCCTCTCTCTCACTCCACCACCCCACCTTAACCTAGGCGAGGAAGAGAGCTCACAGCTAATTATTTGGTTAGCGTTTGGTCGCTGTCTACGTCATATAGGCTGCAGCAAGACTCCTTGCCCTCGGAGAGGACTTTGTAGTCCGTCCTGGATCGACCACAGAGGACAGTAGTCCGTGAGGTGCGCCATGCCCTGATTGGCGCAGCAGCAGCAGAAAATATTGTCTCTGTACCCCCACCTGTACATTGGTTCCTCTTGGTCCAGAATTCCAGCTCACAGATGGCTCAGAGCCATAGAAACTTGGCGAGGCCTGTACATATGCTTCAAGATCAGATAAAAAGTTTTTTCGTTTCATCGGATTTCTTAACCTCTTCCGCGGGTTTTCTCGCGAATCGGCCATTTTTAGGGTTCCGTACCCGATGGGTTCCAAACGGGACCCTATTACTAAGACTCCGCTGTCCGTCCGTCCGTCCGTCTGTCACCAGGCTGTATCTCAAGAACCTAGCTAGCTAGAGAGTTGAAATTTTCACAGATTATGTATTTATGTTGCCGCTATAACAACAAATACTAAAAACAGGATAAAAGAAATATTTAAGGGTGCTCCCATACAACACTTCTTTCAATACCACATACAAACTTATGGATGCACCTGGTTACGTACATGGAGTGTGAAAGTAACCGCACCAATAACTTTGTAAACAATATTTTGCTGTGTAAAATCCAAACTATTCACTCCACACCATCGCTTCCATTGAACGGTGGTACGGAACCCTTCGTGCGCGATTTAGACTCGCACTTGACCGGTTTTTTCTTTTATTCAGGAAACTTACAGTTATATCTTTACACTTTCCTCACAAAAACCGAGGGCGTTGGGACGGGTCGCGATTGTGAACCTTAGGCAATGGTAATGAAATTATAAACCTATAACGGAAAAGTGACGTTATCTAACGCCGATGGTGTTTTAGAGGTTAAGGTATAAACATTCACATATGTACTTGAAAACCTATGGTACCTTAAAATTAGCATCAATTTATTATTGTAACATATTGAACTTACGTTATATCAGTCTAGACGCAGGGTATTTGGTGTTGTTTCTGATCAGTGTTCTTTAAACATTCAAATAAGTTGTTAGCTACCTGTTTCTTATAATATGGTAAAGTTCTAGTAAAGTGTATATCCTATCAGAGTTGCTACTTGACTTGAGTGTGCGCGAGAGTCAAACTAGACCATAGTAAAAGTTGTTCACAGGGTCCATAGTACACATATAAATATTACTACAACTTTTCTGTTAAATCCTGTAGTGCACAGCGTTAATTATTGATTTAAATAGAAAAGCAAATGTGGAGCAAATGGAGTTGTACAATGGCGAGCTAATTCACCGAGCGACGACGCGTCGAGTCTCGAGATCGGTCAAAAAAGCCTTTGTCCGTCTGTCTGTCTATTCTTGTCGACAGATTGTATTTTACAACCGATTTTGACGAAATTGGCAAACACGTTCCTTGATTTCATTAAAAGTTTTAGTCGATCGCAATTTTTGATTGGGGGAAATAGGGGGCAAAACGGGGAAAGTTTGCTGCAGCGTTATTTATCGACGGATTTCAATCAAATTTAAGAGGCACACTAAGGACCTCATTCTTTACAAGATGTTGCGAAAAAAAAAAAGGGGGAAGTGGACGGGGGGAGGGAGGAGGGGAGGGTAGGGGAGGGGAGGGAGGGAAGTTTGCTGCAGCGTTATTTAAATAAGGAATTCAATTTTTGAAATGGAAGCGAGGTTTACTGTTCTCACGGCCAGTATCTAACAAGAGCTAATATCTCCCAGGTGTCAGGCGCAGTATTCACGATGGGCTGCGGTGAGCAGGGACAGCTGGGCAGACTGTCGCAGCGGTCAGCCTCCAGAGGCGCTCGCTCCGGATTCAGTGAGTACTTCCTTTCCCAGACTGGTTGGCACGGGCTCAGTTTGGTCTCACGCTCAGTTATTCAGGATCTTTTCACGATAGTCCGACGATTAGCAGTTAGAATCTCGAGTGAAATGAGGGATTCATAGTCGCAGTGTGTCCGCTCCGGATCTCCCCCAGACTGTTGAATCTAAAATCGACGAAGCGCTTCGAGGGGGATGGGGGGCGTTGGTAGCCATAGAAGATTAAACTCCTTTGTCATTGATTAATAAGATAATACATTTAACCTCTTTGTTGGTAGCGGACTTTATGTTCCACAGCTTTGCGGTGCATGTAGTTACTACGCAAAGGATAGATGGCGTTAGGAGCGGATCTTCTTCTCTTATCGACATGTAGATTACTAACGACTTATTTAATTACAAATGTTCTCGCCAACGCGACACTTAATAACACCTTGGACTCTATTTACACACATTTATCTAGCCCCAAACTAGGATTCCCTGTATCTTGGGTACTAGGCAACGATACACATATGTACTTATATAGATAAATATTATACTTAGATAGATAAACAACCATGACTAGGGCCCAAACATCCATTCTCATCAAACAAATATTTGCCCCGACCGGGACTCGAACCCGGGACCCTTGGCTTCATAGGCAGGGTCACTGCCGACTCGGCCATTCGGGTCGTCAAACTTCAGGGTATGAACCATATTACTTATTTTACAATCAAATTTTAGTTAGTACAAAGTTCACCGGGTCTACTAGTAAGGAATAAACAACTCTGCGATAAATGTAAATGTCTCCGCACTCCGCAGGCGCGCTGCTGACTCCGGCCAAGGTGGCGCTGAAGGGCGGCGCGGCGCGCGTGTGGGCGGGCTACCACGCCACCTTCGCGCTCGCCGCAGCACGAGACAAGATGTTCGCCTGGGGACTCAACAACTACAGCCAGCTCGGTAACATACATGTCTCTTTTGTGTCTCTTTTCGGGAGATCGGCACAGGAGACTCACACTCAGTTCTCACACTCACTCTATATATACTGCGTATAAACACTTTCAGGTTGGAAGCGGTTGGACTTTGGAACGCACTTCCTTGCACTATAAGAGACTTTCCCACTCTTTTCTCTTTTAAGAAACGTATTAAAAAGCACTACCTCTCTCTTTCGTATACGTTTTTGTATGTATTTATATGTAAAGTGGTATGTATCGGTACTTATTTTTTATTACGACCATAATGTAACAATATTTCGACATATAACATTCAAATTTCGAACGCCGACGCCCGCCCGCGTGCCGCTAAATGAAGTTGGTACTACTGAACAAGCTAAACAAGTGCAGAGCAACTATCAATGCCGATCGAACATGCGGTTCCTGAACACATCAAAGAGAGCATATGATATGTGTGCAGATAAACTAGTGTATGTAACTGCACATAATTAGGCATAAAAACTATCGAGTCATATTATTATGCTCTCGAGTTTTAATGCCCTCCATTATTAGTCACATAAACTATTATTAAAAGGGGCGACTTGCCCCCTCAAAATCGACGGAATACTTAAAGCTTCATTTTAATACTTGAAGCTGGCTGTTTCCGATTATAAAACTAAAAAAACATTAATATTATTTGTTTACGTTCCAACTGACATCTCCGTCATCGACTGCTTGGAATACTGTTGATACTTGACAGTTTTTAAGAACAGCCAACAGGAACAAACTACGCCGTAGAGGACAAATCAAATACATTATGTTATGTTTTTTACGGATATTTTTTAGTGATCCTGTAATATTTTTTGATGGGAATAACAAAATTTTGATAGGAACACAATTATCTTGATATGGTTGTCTCAGTTTGGTACCTTTGAATTATTTTTACATGGCCAATTATTAAGATTTTTTACATCGTCAAGAGGCGAGACGATAGCTGCTGCTAAAATTTCTTACAGTTAGTAAATCGAATAATTAGTAACATACATGAACCGTTATCTTGAAGATCTCCGTGGTGTTGCGGTCGAAGCTGTGCTCCCCAAGCGATAGCTCCCGGGTTCGAATCCCGACTGGGGACGAATAAAAAAACCCAAGGTCTTGGATGTTTACATTTTTGTGACGTCGCTGTTTCTGGTTCCAACAACACAGGGTAGCCTTCGGCTCGTTTCATAAACCCACTCTCGAGTATTATTGCCCTCCATTATGTAGCAGTCACATAAACTACTATTTAGATATGTCTTCCATTATGGTTAACATAGACGGATGTCTATTTTTTGGACCCAATGTTAAATTTTAGTGACAAGGAGCGTTATTTTATACTTGTAATAATACGTTATAAAGTAATTATTATTGAATGTAAATCGTCGTAGCCGTTTATGTACCGTATTTAATGTATCCAATGAAACCACTGAAATTCCCATGCGTGTACTGTTTATATTTTTTTATTTATTTATAATAATAACTAAGTAATATAATTGCGGGTTAATGATTGATTGATAGTATGTGACTTGTGATAACACAGTATGTTAAAACTACGTAATTATTATATAATCTACAACCGCTACTGAAGGATGGTAGTGGGGGCCAGAAGCAATGTATGTGCCTGTATGTAAATGTTATGTTATAAGGGGCAACCTGAGCCGCCCCTAAATATTAACAATTCGAGAAAGGTGCAAGCCCAAGGTAAGTTATCCTATATTTATTCCCGACCCCTTCGTACACAGGCATTTCGGGCGAGAAGCGCAAGACGGCGCTGTATCTCCCGCTGGAGTGCGACTTGTTCCGCTCGCACGACTCGCGCTGGGCTGCCGTGGCGAGCGGGCAGCACCACATCGTGGCGCTCGACGAGGGCAAGGTGGCGCATGCGCTGGGGAGGTGCGAGTACGGCAGGTATGTACTCGCGCCATTGTGCAGGGGAGGGAGGGTATGGTGCCTGCTTCCGAGTTTCAAGTCATTCTGGAAAGTCGGCGAAGTTTGAAGTTGGGCAGGGAAGGTCAGTGAAACCTCGGGGAAGCTGGAAGTGGTCAGGGAAAATCTGGAAGGAACCAGGGAGTCTCCAGATTTGGGGAAACTCGGGGAAGATCCAGAGACAATATGTTGCCATGGAGGTTCGGAAAAGGACTGAGAAGCTCAACATGGTCAACAACCACTGTGACACTGTGGCTCTGCACACCAAGCGAGAGGTCCCCGGTTCTATCCCCGGCCGGGGATAAAGAATAAACCCCCGGTCTTCGATGTTTATACAAAGTGACATTTAATAAGCTGACCATATTTTGGGGAGTGATAGTACCCATAGTTATGAACAACTTTCCCCAAGAAACTATGGTCATAACGAAAAAAAAAATTGGGTCTTCCATAGTAACTTGTAATCAGCTGATCAAGTCAATGTACTGAGGAATGTTTTTGTTTCATTTGCGACCATATGTTTCTTGGGGAAAGTTGTTCATATTGGTGGTTACTTTCATTCCCCAAAATATGGTCAACTAATTAAATGTCACCCTCTATATATTTCACATTTAGATCTCCTATAGCAGGGTTTCTCAAACTTATGGCCCCACGTACCCCTGTTAATGTTGCCAAATGACTGCGAACCCCTAACCCCGCTCCTGTCAAAATGAAAATAATAAATTCTAGTTAACACGGTTTTTTATTTTAATAAAAGGCATTACAAATGATGCCAAATGACTGCGAACCCCTAACCCCGCTCCTGTCAAAATGAAAATAATAAATTCTAGTTAACACGGTTTTTTATTTTAATAAAAGGCATTACAGTGACAAAAATAAATATATTTTTAATATTAATGTGATGGATGGGCTTGTTTCTTGTCGCAAATGGAGTCGATTTTAGTTGCAATTTTGGACAATTTTAATCTTAATTCTGGCTCAACATTAAGTCGATTTCTGTACTTGGTTTTTATCATTACTAGATGTGAAAACCCACTCTCACATAAGTATGTTGTTGCAAACGGTAGAAGAAAATTCACCGCTTTTCGTGAGAGTTCGGGATATTCTTCCTGTCTAACTGTCCAAAAATCAATCAAAGACATCCTTCTGAAATCAGCTTGAAGAGTTTCATATGCGGACTGTTGCTTAATAATCAAACCAGCTTTTATGCTCTCGGTTGTGACCATAAATGGGTTTCGAATCCAGCCTTCAGAATTATCAATATCTGGAAAATACCTTTTCATTTCGCCAGAGAGGTGAGACATATGAAAATAAATTTCAGCCTTTATTTCGGTATCCAAGGTTAAGGCGTTCGTCGTTACAAATTCGTGCAGCAGAGGAAAACATTGAACGATATTTTGAGTCAAGCACGTTTTCCAAAACTCTATTTTTTATGAGTGTATGTATTTTGTCCTGCACTGTGAATACGCTGCATGCGGCACATCCAGCCGCCATTACGTAAATCTTTTCGCGTACCATCAAATGACGAAGCCCTAAGGGTTCGCGTACCCCACTTTGAGTAGCACTGTCCTATAGGAATAGAACTTAAAAGTTTAAAAAGGCATTTAGCCGCTGAATAGAGGTTAAAAGAGCAACATAACTTCCTTTTTTCATTGCAAATACAGATTTTTTTCTATTGTGTTAAACAGTTTTTTGATAACATCGGGAGTCTTTCTGCTAGCAAAAACAATCGAATTACTTTTATATCCTAGGTTAGCGAATGCAAGCGGAAACTCTTGATCTCTAGTATAAAGTAACAATTGCTTTAATACTCCTATTTTGCCTTACTCGTGGTTTACAGACGGCTGTGAATGCGTCGCATTAACAGCTCTGTTCTGTGATTCCAGGTTGGGTCTCGGCGACAGGGCTGGCGATGCGGAGACTTTAGAACCGATCCCCGCCCTGGCCGACAAGAAGGTGGTCAGCATAGCGGCCGGCACGAGCAGCTCCTTCGCTGTCACTGATACGGGTAAGTTTATAACATAATGTGAAGTTTTAAATTTCGCTCCTAATAAACATTCGAGGTGGGAATAACGGCTCTTTAAAAAAATGCATATAACCGCTGAGTTATTTGGTAAGGACAGTTATTGAAAACGGTTTTTCGATTATGCGTTATTGGTAATGAAAATTATATTGGCACGTTGTAACTTTTCAAGTGTGTGCTGTTACATATTTCCGCCCCTTACATTATAAAATTTGTTATCAAATAGACCGGCCAAGTGCGTGTAGGACTTCGCGCATTTAGGGTTTCGTAACAAATGTAGAATATAAGCCTACAAGGAATTTTCATAAAAATTCACGGAATAAACGGTATCACCACAAAGAGAAGCTTAAATTAAGATATTTATCAAATATAATAATATTTTGAGACCTAAAACCGTAAAAGCCCCCTCTTTTGCACGTTGTTTTTATTTAGTTGATTTTCAACAAAAATACGACTACAGTAACGTGAAACGTGTTTCAAAACACCATCAGCGGACGTGACGTCCTTAATGTCCTTAATCTCCCTTCCCTTTCCAAGCGAAAGAAAAAGAGATCAGTGTCACAATTGCATTCAGGACGTCAATTCCGCTGATGGGTGTTTTCGCGCAATTTTTGCAATAAATTATAGATTTTTTATAAATTTAACTCGTGATCTATATAAAATAAAAATTTAAAAATCAATTAATGTTTTCTATAATTAAAATTTTCTTCTTTCGAATTTCTGGGTATTAAAAGCTGACTTTGGTGGCTTTTCATTCCTTTGTTATTCAATATTTTTTAAAACGAAAAAATACGTTATTTAGCTACTCAACAAGCTCTAAACAACAATTATACTCCACTCGATCAGATAGGACATTTTTTTTGCGCGCTTCCCTCTACCTATGTGGGATCCTCCCTTAAAAACATATTAAAATATTATTTTTTGTCAATTTGTATGGCTTCGGGTCATCCAGATGTTTATACTGTGAACACTTGAAGATACTGTTAAACCTGTGTGACAGACGTAGACGCACGGGCGTATGGACACGTGAGTGACAGCAATAGGGTCCAAACGCGGCGTAATACGGATAAGGAATCCTAAAAATGCATCCTTAATTATTTTCGCCATTCGACCTACTTTCCAATGCGATGATGGCAAACCTTCTTGCTTCACTGCTCCAAGCCAATCTTGGGGTCACCGTCAGGTAAATCTATGTCCATTCGTTATTCTAACTATGCGTGGTTGTTTCCCCGCGAAACACACAAATCTCACGCTACTATCAACACCAGTAACCCCGACTAAACATTTCGGCGGGCCCTTGACCCTTCCCGCAATATTGTTCAATCCACTGCGACCGGCGCGCGGCACTGACCGTCAGCTAACAAAACTCGCGGTTGGAAGACGGTTTTCTCCCAAAGTCCCGGCTCCAACGCAGGAAAGCCCTCGTGATTATTTCATGGCAAATTCAAGAGGCTTACAATCACATATTTTTCGTCTGTCCAAGTGACATTTTCAACTCGTTCATAGACAAGAAACGAAGGGTGCGTTCCGATTCACACTTATCGTGACGAAGCCGCAGATAGGCCCGTTTGGTTCTAAAAAGCTAGAATCAAACAAGGTCCGACCGTGATGGAATTCAAACGACGGCGTTTCACCGAGCTATACTTACGAACTAACAAATACCTTGTGACCTTGCTGATGGGACTTCACCGAGCTTCCCACGAGCTGCCCCGCGGTTCCGGGTGGTTCCAGAATCCGGATTTCGTTGAAGATGCCGTATTCCAAAAGCTTCTTTGGGAAGGCGTTCAGTTGCGTGAAGCAAGATCACGCAACTGTCCTTTTCTTAACTGATAGCAAGACGTGAGCGTTCACCAGTGCTACATAATATTCACACGGAAAATACGAAAACTCTCTTGACCAACGCGGCGGCCCCCGTGAGGTCTTGAACACACGCGACAATTCGCAACCCGGCCACAATATCACGACGAATTCACTCGCGGCGTCGTGGAGTGTCCCCCCCGACTAATAAAACACGCGTTGTTGAGAATGGATTGCTATAATATTAACCGAATTCAAAACGACAGCAAAAAATTCATCAATTTGCTCGAGGTATGAAAAAACAATTGCGGTTATGTTCAAATACACTCGCGGGTCCGCGGGCTAATTCTTAGTCCACAATTACGCGGTTTGATAACCTCATACTGCTAGAATTTATTCACAAAAATAACTAAACCAAAACCGAATAGTTTTGGTGGCTTACAACTGTTAATTAATTAAGAATTAATGTATATAATTTACTGGCTAAAAGTGGGTACAAAGTGAAGCGCCACGTTTTATGTGAAAAATTCGCCCCATAATGTTTTCGCCCCTCTTTGCTTCCCAGGCGCAGTGTACGCGTGGGGCATGGGCAGCGAGGGCCAGCTCGGCTCGGGCGGCAGCGACGACGCGCCGGCGCCCCTCGCGGTGACGTCACAAGCGCTGAAGGGACTGCACGTGCGGGCCGTGACGGCTGGCGGACAGCACACCGCGCTTGTTGCTGTGAGTACACACATACAGTGACGACGCCCTCGCGGTGACGTCACACGCGCTAAAGGGAGTGCACGTGCGGGCCGTGACGGTTGGCGGACAGCACACCGCGCTTGTTGCTGTGAGTACACACATACAGTGACGACGCCCTCGCGGTGACGTCACAAGCGCTGAAGGGACTGCACGTGCGGGCCGTGACGGTTGGCGGACAGCACACCGCGCTTGTTGCTGTGAGTACACACATACAGTGACGACGCCCTCGCGGTGACGTCACAAGCGCTGAAGGGACTGCACGTGCGGGCCGTGACGGCTGGCGGACAGCACACCGCGCTTGTTGCTGTGAGTACACACATACAGTGACGACGCCCTCGCGGTGACGTCACAAGCGCTGAAGGGACTGCACGTGCGGGCCGTGACGGCTGGCGGACAGCACACCGCGCTTGTTGCTGTGAGTACACACATACAGTGACGACGCCCTCGCGGTGACGTCACAAGCGCTGAAGGGACTGCACGTGCGGGCCGTGACGGTTGGCGGACAGCACACCGCGCTTGTTGCTGTGAGTACACACATACAGTGACGACGCCCTCGCGGTGACGTCACACGCGCTAAAGGGAGTGCACGTGCGGGCCGTGACGGTTGGCGGACAGCACACCGCGCTTGTTGCTGTGAGTACACACATACAGTGACGACGCCCTCGCGGTGACGTCACAAGCGCTGAAGGGACTGCACGTGCGGGCCGTGACGGCTGGCGGACAGCACACCGCGCTTGTTGCTGTGAGTACACACATACAGTGACGACGCCCTCGCGGTGACGTCACAAGCGCTGAAGGGACTGCACGTGCGGGCCGTGACGGCTGGCGGACAGCACACCGCGCTTGTTGCTGTGAGTACACACATACAGTGACGACGCCCTCGCGGTGACGTCACAAGCGCTGAAGGGACTGCACGTGCGGGCCGTGACGGTTGGCGGACAGCACACCGCGCTTGTTGCTGTGAGTACACACATACAGTGACGACGCCCTCGCGGTGACGTCACAAGCACTGAAGGGACTGCACGTGCGGGCCGTCAAATGAACAAGTCTTTAAAATTACCTTATTTTTCTCTAATTTAATTTATATTAGTTTTCCTCCTTATACTTTCGCCCCCAACGATATATCGCCTCTAACGTGAGCTCTGCGCAGGAGGACCCCCACGCCGCGCCGCCCTCGCCCCCGCCCGCGCGCGCTGCCACCGCGCCCGCGCTCGCCCTCCCGTCCGCCAGCGGCAGCGGCACCGGCAGCGGCAGCGGCGCCGCCGCGAGGCAGAACAAGAGACAGAAGAAGAGCGACGAAGAAGTCTCCTCCACCTCGGAGGCCAGCGCCAGCGTCGCTGAGGAGCAACCACAGGTGATTCAAAACAGAACGCTTCCCAAAGGCTTTTGTGAGTGACGCTTATCTGTACAGGTGACTTTTAATTAGCCAACCATATATGAACAACTTTCCCAAAGCATGTCGCTTTGGGAAAGTTGCTCGCAATTTATTTAGTGATCTTCAGATTCTTCATTTTACATTGACGCGATCAGCTGATTTATTGACCCTATTGATAATGGGTACTATCATTTCCCAAAATTTAGTCAGCCAATTGAATGTACTGACATTCACCCTGTAAATATAGCAAACAACTGGACCTATTTGAATGTACTCCTTTTTTAACTATTTGTGGAAACCTAAAAATGCAAAAGAAACATCTGCAAAGACGAAAAATCTTTTGTTTAGATCATATTTTTTCCGAAAGATGGCGTTGGTAGTCAATATATGTTGACACAACAATGCCGACAGTCAGCGAGTGTATAACATGCTGACGTCACCACACCATAGCACTTATCGGAGAAGGTTCCTGCGGTAGTGTCGCGGTGCGGGAGGGGTGACACTACAAGTTCACGCTACGCCGGTAACGCATTGAACTCTTGCGCAATACCCCGAATCCGGACCGAATCACTACCGCAGGAAGCCTTAAGACCACTTCCCATTTAATGATAAATTCCCATTTTGACCACTTCCAAATTCCAAATGTCTTTATTACTGTAGATATTTACATATACTTAGCATCGTCATTTTTTGCCTCTTCTCTACATCGGACCACTATGGGAGTAGGTTTGACCACTTCCCATTTTGACCACTTCCCATTTTGACCAATTCCCATTTAGACCACTTCCCATAATCAATAATAATAATAAAATTAGCCCATTAATGCCCCCACCGAGGGGCACGGGCCTTTACACGGATACCAGTAAGATTGAGCCATACTCCACCACGCTGGCTCAGTGCGGGTTGATGGAGGGGTGTCGGGCTTATTGCTAACCCAACTGTCAGAAGTTATCAAGCTGCCCTATTAGGGTCTCTGACACAGCTTCACGACTACTACCACCGAGTAGCGATAGCAGCCGGGACCTACAGCTGAACGTGTCATCCGAAACACGGAAGCGCCCGAAACAAATACCACATAATCCCGTCTCGGCCAGATGATGACTACCTGCTCGATAGTTTCCGATGTGCGAAATTTACTTTTATTCAATCTCGAACTCGTGGGCAGTCCCCATAAAGTAATTAAGTCAAGAGAGAAGGTTGGCCAAGAAAATGGGTTTTCGCCCTTGACTTACAAATGAAACGCTGATGATATGGGAAGTGGTCACTTTGCAACTTGACATAATGGGAAATTGTCGAAATGGCACAAAAATTAAAAGCTGACGAAATGGGAAGACGTCATAATTGACTTCAAGGCGGGAATCTACTCGCACCTAGCTTATATCTTACTGGCAGATTGCTTACTATTGTCCTGCATTTTATTTATTGTCTGTTTGTAAGCGATTGTCTCCCTTCCTTCTTTTTTTCTTCTTTTTGTATCACCCATCCCCCCGCTTCCGTTGTCAACCCTACAGGCTCGCGGCAAGTCGGGAAAGCGCTTGGCGGAGGTGACGTCATCGAGTATCGTCGGCAAAAAGGCAAAACGCTAACAATAGGTGCACGTAGCGCTGACCTGATATCTGTTATGTAGAACTCCACCGAGCCGACTGAACCCTGAAATCTAAAAAACTGCACCAAAATGACAGTTTGTGGGTTGCCGCTGTATGGTAGAAAAAAAAATGTAGTCGTCTCACTTGGCCCAATCATTATGTCGATTATTAGATTGATTCCCATTCCGAGATAAATTATTTTGAGGTAACCGTTTGAAACGTAACTTTTTGATATAACCTTGTCTAAATTACATTAAACAAACAAGCACAAGTATCAAGTAAGTTCCTTAGGTGTCAAAACTAACCATAGATTCATTTTTAGTAATTTTATCTACACACGTATCATAAACTCTCTTTACTGCGTTCAAAAACCGCACGTTACGATCAGCATCATGTTAAACTATTTGGTAACTATTTGAAAACTACACATAATGGTCATTATGTGTAGTTTTTCTACATATAATGACATTCAAATTTCGAACGCCGACGCTCACCCGCGTGCCGTCCCTAGTTTGTCTGTGAAGTTGGTACTGACATTCAAATTTCGAACGCCGACGCCCGCCTGCGTGAAGTTGGTACTAAACACAGATCACCCCCAATAGATACCGTATACAAGGCAAGCGACGCGCACCACGCATTAGCTCAATATGTATTATACGAAACAAAGCTTGAATGCGCTTCTTCAGTCGCGACCAAGTGTCAGACCTGTGCGTATTGTCAAAAATATAACCTTAAAAAAATATTTATCGAAAAAAAAACAGACATTTTAATGCCGTTTTGTAGTGTAAAGTGGTGTGGGAAGTCTACCAAGACTTCAAACTTCCAAAGAGATGGTATAACATTCCACTGGTAAGTAAAATCCTCAAAAAATAATTTTATTTTGCCAGTGAAGCAAAGTTCAAGATACAACGGTTCATAATATTCAATAATTAATAGAACTTGCACTACCCGTTGATGTCTTTTGAAAATGTCTCTTTCTCACCTGCGGTGATGAGAATTACTTCTTTTTTAGCAATATCGCGCTTAAGTTTTTATCGATCTTTGTAAATAAATGATGTTGGGATTTCGCCAAGTAAATTATCTTAGTTTGGAAGTGCTAGATTAATGCGAAATAATTGTATTCGTTTGTTTTATTAATACCTTTATGGCGCAGCGATTGTGGCTCTGCCTACCAAGCGGTACTCAGAACTCATAATAGGTAAGTTGAGAATAGCTACTAATATGTATCTTGGTACCCTTAAAATATTACCTACACAGTTATTTTAAGTGTGTTTTTGATATATTTATGTAAATAAATTGCTGAATAAAAAATTTTTTTTTTACTTTCTAGCATATAATTTATTTTATTTTTTTAACATAACTTATTCTATTATATATAAATACACTATAATATCTGTGACTTTAATTGTGGTTCAGAAAATTGTAGGTCTTATGTCGGGAATTGATTCAATGTCACTGACTGACACCGTATGTATCGATAAGTGGCTATTTCAGTAATTTCGATGTCACATCACTAGATCTTCGGTGCTTTCTAGCGCGACCTTGAATTAGCCAATCACACGCCCGCTTGTTTGTTCCCCGCACACCCTTCCTTCCTCCGAATTCGGTGAGTTCGGTCCAGTGCAAATGTCTCATCATGCGGTATCTATTGGGGGTGATCTGTGGTACTAAAGAACAAGCTAAACAACTGCAGAGCCACAATGCCGGTCAAACATGCGGTTCCTGAACACGTCAAAGAGAGCTTATGATATGTGTGTCGATAAACTAGTATATGTAACTGTACACAATTAGGCATTAAAACTCTCGAATGATATTATAATGAAACTCGTCTTCGGCTCGTTTCATAAACCCACTCTCGAGTTTTAATGCCCTCCATTATGTAGCAGTCACATAAACTACTATTATGTGTACTTAAGTTTATGTTTCGGGTATTTTTTGTTGTTCTTACAAGTTCAACCTAACACAAAATTAAATAAATTATATTTCAGGGTTTACACGCCAGTCAGGCATTTTCCGTCTCATGTCACAAGCGCCTTGTTTCACACGTGTGACATGAAACGGAAGATGGCTGACAGGCGTCTAGTTGGCTTGGTGGAGTAGTAGAGTGCATTCCATATAATTTTTCCCCTCGCCGTTAAGCTGGCAGCAATGAAACCAGTGTTGCTAGCAAAAAATGTGGTACCCGAAAGTAAGGGAAAAAAAACTTCTGAAATAGACGTACCTACAAACCTACCACAAATTGTCGAGGCATCAAAACTTAGAGTAAAAAGTATTTTTTTTAAATGGCTAGTGTATCTTTTGGCAAGAACTACTTTGTCAGATTCTCAGCAAATCACGTTATATTTTTTTTTGTGAGATAGAAGCGAGATCGATCTTCGAATAGTTTTATATTAACAATCTAATATTATTTACTTGAATAACTTTTGCGAGGATCAAAGTAACTTTAAGGGAGAGTATGGAGTTCGTTGCAAAGTAGATATTTAAAATAATGAAAGCAATATTGACAGCTAGCTATCTCCGCAGGTTTCCGTTATTTCTTCAAAGCCACCAAAAAGGGAAGATTATGGGATTGAGTAGGGACGACTTCATGTCAAAAGGGACGGAAAAATGTCCCTTTTAGGACGATCAGGAAATTTCATAGTCACCCTATTTTTTATGTTTTTAAGTTTGGAATTGTGATCTGAGTCTGGCTGCTTTTCTGCTTTTCCCCGATTTTTTGACAGTTGTGCACTGCAGGCAACTTAACAGCGAAGGGAAAAGTTATATGGAGTACACTATAATGACCGTATGCACAAACTATTACTATAAACTATACCTTGAGCATCGATCATGAAGCCTCGTTATGTGCTTCAGACATCAATCTCAATCAAATAAAAAATCGACCAATAAGAAAGCGACAGCGATTTGAATTTGAAAGGTATTTCTTTAAAGTTCAAATGTCTTTATTACTGTAGATACGTCAAGAGATCACTGTTCTGTATCTCTTGACATACAATATATCTACAGTTTTCGTTATTATTTATTTATGACATTAATCACAATTCACAACACCATTCAAAAGGATTTTAACATTTTTGTATGGAGACTGGCATAACGTTTTTGAAAAATATTGATATCTGCGGCCAGAGATAAAACCTATGTCCATCGATAGAGTAAATTACTGAAACACATGTGTGTGATTATGAATTTCTAAAACGATGTCCTTTGCGAGAAATCTGAGTTCAAAATGCCAAAAAGTTGTTTTTGTGTCGCGCTTTGAAGTCAGATTTCTCGAAAAGTTTATCGTTTTAGAAATTTTAACGTACCAACCCGAACAGTTGTATTTTATACGAGCAGTTTTTTCTAGCGATGTGATTGTTCGATTTATAACTTGACGACCCGAATGGCCGAGTCGGCAGTAATCCTGCCTTCGAACCCAAGGGTCCCGGGTTCGAGTCCAGGTGGGGCAAATATTTGTTTGGTGAAAACGAATGTTTGTACCCTAGTCATGGTTGTTCATCTAAGTATAGTATTTATCTATATCAGTATGTGTATCGTTGTCTAGTACCCAAGATACAGGGAATCCTAGTTTGGGGTTAGATCAATGTGTGTAAAGTGTCCAAGGTATTATTATTATTATATTATTACTTGAATGGTATTGCGATTGAAGTGAGAAATAACCCTACAGAATCGGGATACAGATCACGATTATTTGGCAAGAGCTGTCATGCTAGCGAGTCTGATTGATGAATATCCCTCGAACGATATTTTCAAAGGTATCGGGACTCGAGACTCGGGACTCGGGACAGATGCTAGTGGTAGGGAATAAGGGGGTTATAGACAGATTCTCTACCGCAACATCTACCGCGATCACAATGATAATGACTAACCATTTCTCGGATAAAAAGGGAAATTTTCACGACATCACGTCCACTGGCATAGCGTGCGATGCCTTTGGAATTGATGTTTGCATGGATGTTCGCCAACTTCAGAGCAGAATTATTTTATATAAAATTGTAATCACAATCGCAATACCTTTCCAAAGTATCGGGATAGATGTCAAGAGATACAGAACTAATGCTCAAGTAGTTTGCAGCTTGAGTGTCACTCAATCTTTGAGTTGGTAATTGTGCATTCGAGTTACGGGGTTGGTTTAGGGATGTGGTTGTGGAGTTACGGAGAGGACTAGTTATTTTGTAATAGATATTGTTGTATAGGTACTGTAAAAAGGAGATTTCTGGTAGATTATTTATTTTATCTACACACGTATCATAAACCCTCTTTACTGCGTCCAAAAACCGCACGTTACGATCAGCTTAATGTTAAACTACTTTGTAAAAAATCATTTCCTATCTGAATATTCAACATTATGACCATAATGTGTAAATTTTCTACATATTATGACATTCAAATTTCGAACGCCGACGCCCGCCTGCGTGCCGTACTTTGTCTATGAAGTTGGTACTACAGAACAAGCTAAACAACTCAATACCGGTTAAACATGCGGTTCCTGAACACATCAAAGAGAGCTTATGATATGTGTGTAGATAAACTAGTGTATGTAACTGTACATAATTAGGCATTAAAACTCTCGAGTGATATTATTATGAAACTCGCCTTCGGCTCGTTTCATAAACCCACTCTCGAGTTTTAATGCCCTCCATTATGTATCAGTCATCGTCAATGTTCATCGTCAAGGACCTTCAGACTATTCCAAAGAAGACACGAATGGTCTGAACATTCTTGATATATACAAGCTATTTAAACCGCCATATTTTTGGTGTACGTTTGTGATTGTTCCATGTTTGTAGTACAATTTGTGGTAATTGCTGGTATCGTGGTAACTTTGAATAAGCGAAACAACGGTTTTATTAACGGTTTTTTCTAACGCTTGTTTACAGAAAAAGGATACGGTTACTTTGAACGGGAAAGACAAAAAAGATGAGGCTCCAATGGAAGTAGATGAAACTGGTACGTAAGAACACTACCCATGTAAAATGTAAGAACTAATCTAAAACTACGAGCCACAATAAACGTTCTGATTCATGTTTTTATTAGAAATTAGACCGTTTTTGTTCTGGTAAATGAAATAAAGTATTTGTATCCGCGATGGTGGGCAAACCCATTGTTAATCTTTCTCTGTTAATATGAAATAATCATCATCATCAGGGTTATGTAAGAAAATCCTACGGATTTTGTGCTGATACAAAATTTTCTTTCCACAGACAACAAGACAACAGACACGGCACCAGAAACCCTAAAGGAAGAACAAAAACCTGGCGATGACAACAAAATGGAGCAAGACAAACCAGAAACAGCGCCAGAGAAACCAACTGAGACCACAGAACATAAACCAGATGAGACCACCACAGAACAGAAAGCAGAGGCAACACCAGAGGCCAAATCAGTCGCAGAAACCAACGACGTGGAAATGAAAGAGGACACACCGGTCTCAAACACTGAGACTGTCAACGGAACGCCAGAAGTAGAAGAGAAACAGGAGAAGGTCCCAGAGAAGATTGTGATTGAAGAGAAACCGCTGGGGGACAGTGCAATAGTGAGCGCGTGATGTTCAAGTGACTAGACTCTGACGAAACTTATCGACTTAAGATCCAAATCACAGATTGTACCATCGACACTTGAGACCGTCGCACACAACCGATATGAAGAATGGTTTTAGAAACCTCCAAAATAATAAGAAAGCTTGTGTTTATGGTTCTGTACCCGAAGGGTGCCAAATGGGACCCTATTACTAAGCCTCCGCTGTCCGTCCGTCGGTCTGTCACCAGGCTGTATCTCATGAACCGTTGAAATTTTCACAGATGTATTTCTGTTGCCGCTTTAACATCAAATACTAAAAAAACAATAAAATAAATATTTGAAGGGGGGGCTCCCATACAAAAAACGTGTTTATTTTTTTGCTCGATATTGATAACGGCTACAGGTATTAAACACTTTAAAAATAAATAATTAAATTAAAATAAAACAAATTCCCTTCCTTATTAAACAAATGTGTTTTTTGCCGTTTTTATAGATTATGGTACGGAACCCTTCGTGCGCGAGTCCGACTCCCACTTGGTCGTTTTTTTATATATTTTGCAATTATGATTTTTATTCGATTTTTCGACGGTCTCAATTGAAGAATCGTGAGACGCGAGGGAATTCTCAGACCGCAGCTCAATTAAAGTGCCGCTTAATTTACATAATGACGCTGTCATTTACCGAGCGAAAGACGGTGACAGCAAAACTTAAGTGTCCGTCAAACTGAGTTATCGGTTGTGCATCTGGGCTTCAGCTCAAGTGGTCTTAGAAGCAGTTGTGAGTACGGTTCGTACGTCGGGCTTAGTTAGTGCAACGGTTTTGGCGTTTCATTAAGAAGAAAGAAAATAGTGGATTTCATTTAAGTTTAAAAATAAATACACGTAGCGTCATATTTGGTTAATTTTTCTGAGAAATGTCTATTGTACTTGGCTGTCAGAAATCTGTTCCGAAGTCTTGAATATTGGCGTTTTATCACATGATATTGTATATTTTTTTCGAAAATCTAGTTATTGTCAATAATTAGATTTTAACGGTTTCATTATTTACAAAATAACGTGCTCCCGAAAACTTTCGCGAGCGTCGATTACTTTAACCATCGATAAGGCGATGACTTGGTAATACATTCGGAAACCAATGAAAAATTCAGCATGCGCTGGCCCTATAAAGGTTAAACTTGTTACAAAGAGGTAATCAAACCAATTTGGATACAAACTTGTAATCGACATTACAGACGTAATCATTCATGTTAATAACGATTTATGTGTTTCTCACTATTTTGATGATAACGGCATAAACTCCGTTTTCTGATTGTGGGCATAATATGATTACAGCAAAATAATGTAATAAGTAGTTTACCTTGGGTTACGATTGGTAACCCTCGTTAACCAAAATTTTACTGTTTCAATGTTTGCATTTCAAAATGGAACACAACTGCCTCGAGTATGTTCAAAAACATATAAAAAGCTACAAACGATGGCTACAAAGTGGGTTCATAAAAGTATGATGTTGCTAGTTTTAAATTACACTTAAGTAAGGTAGAAAGTGTGTGCATATGAATAGATAACTGGTACAAAATTATTGAGGATAATATTTCTGGAGGGTAGTTTCGTACATTTTTTTGTTAAAAGTATTTTATTATTTTATAGATATTTTTTCGAGCCGAATTTTTAAGGTACAAAAGTACAACTGTTTCAATGTATGTAATGTATGTATGTGAGCGAGGCCTCGTATATATAATTTTTATTGTTAAAATAAATGAAGTAATATGCATTGTGTTTTCCTAATAAATAATTAAAAGCTGTAGTGTCAATCAAGTTTGTTTTCTTTATAGGAGTAGCGGTGGACCGCTGCGCGCTGCTTGGATAAATAATATAGGAGTAGCGGTGGACCGCTGCGCGCTGCTTGAATAAATAATATAGGAGTAGCGGTGGACCGCTGCGCGCTGCTTGAATAAATAATATAGGAGTAGCGGTGGACCGCTGCGCGCTGCTTGAATAAATAATATAGGAGTAGCGGTGGACCGCTGCGCGCTGCTTGAATAAATAATATAGGAGTAGCGGTGGACCGCTGCGCGCTGCTTGAATAAATAATATAGGAGTAGCGGTGGACCGCTGCGCGCTGCTTGAATAAATAATATAGGAGTAGCGGTGGACCGCTGCGCGCTGCTTGAATAAATAATATAGGAGTAGCGGTGGACCGCTGCGCGCTGCTTGAATAAATAATATAGGAGTAGCGGTGGACCGCTGCGCGCTGCTTGAATAAATAATATAGGAGTAGCGGTGGACCGCTGCGCGCTGCTTGAATAAATAATAAATGTTGCCCATTCATGTCCCCACGGAGGGGCACGGACCTTTATCCTTGTACGAGTAAGATTGAGCCAAAAGCCACGCCGGCTCAGTGCACGTTGATGAAGAGGCGTCGGGCTAGTGACCAAACCGATTGTTGGAAGTTTTATCTACACACACGTATCATAAACCCTCATTACTGCGTTCAAAAACCGCACGTTACGATCAGCATTATGTTAAACTACTTGGTAAAAACTCGTTTCGTATCTGGAAAACTACACATAATGGCCATTATGTGTAGTTTTTCTACATATAATGACATTCAAATTTCGAACGCCGACGCCCACCCGCGTGCCGTCCCTAGTTTGTCTGTGAAGTTGGTACTGACATTCAAATTTCGAACGCCGACGCCCGTCTGCGTGAAGTTGGTAGGTACTAAAGAACAAGCTAAGCAATTGCAGAACCACAATGCCGGTCAAACATGCGGTTCCTTAACACATCAAAGAGAGGTTATGATATATGTGTAGATAAACTAGTGTATGTAACTGTACATAATTAGGGATTAAAACTCTCGAGTGATATTATTATGAAACGAGCTCTCGAGTTTTAATGCCCTCCATTGTGCAGCAGTCACATAAACTACTATTAAAGCTGCCCTATTAGGGCTTTTGACTCAGCTTTACGAGTACCACTTCACTCGAAACAATCACCAAAGTATCTCATTGCGGATAAAGTACTAAAAAGCGTTGACTCTATCCGTGATTTGCTGAATAGCCGGCTTAAGTTTGAAGCACATTGAGCAAAGAACGTCCAAGAGCCTAAAGAATGTCAATAGCAAGAAATTTCATGAACCTTCTACAAAGATAACGATCACATCTTGATTACTGTAGCGTGATATGGAACACCCGATACAGTGTTTAAACTCCAACAGGATAGAAAGCGTACAGAGAACATTACCACTTAGCGTATGGTGATAACAAAGCCAAGAAGATACCCAGTTACAAACTCAATGGTTACAACTCGCGTATATGAAGTATTATAAGATGGCGGCACGTAGAAAAAGAATCTAGTTATACTTAATCTTTTTACACAAGCTGGACAACGGAGCTCTAGTCTGTCCTGATCTATTGAGCAAAATAACAACATTCAATACAATAGACTACCTCGGTCGAACTCACAGACATTAATTCTAGTAGAATTCAATCATTCATCGCAAACACGATATGTATGAGAGAACGTATACAACAAGGTACCTACTCTGTGGAGAGAACTGACCGAGGAGCGTGTAATTTTTTTCACTACCTACTGTGACGTCACGCTCATTTTAGTGATGGGTTGACATGTTAATCGTGAAACCGATTCAAAGGCGCGCCGCCAATTCGATTCAAAGGGACCGCGCCGCCGACATATCTGTGGGCACTGCCTACCACGTACCTACCGCTTTGCCTAAAGTCCACACATCCCATGCCCGGGAGTCAGACCTTCCTGCTATGTCGGTCCCTACACATTGAGCGGGCATCAGCTCGTGTAATAAACCGACTAAAACAAACCCTGTGTTGTGAATATCGATCACTGTGAGCCATGGGGGCATGGGGGCTTACTGAGCGGTTATAAGCGCAATTTTATAACACGCGAAGTAGGTTCACAGGGTGCACTTGTTGCCTCTAACTAGAGTACAGGGTCTGTGGTCGAACTGAAGGTTCGGTCACCAGTTCAGTTCTCCAATCCAGGTTGAAACTCGCCGCTGCACAGATTATGCAAGCTATACAGTGAACTCAGGGCCAAAAACCTTTAACTAGAAGAAAAGAAATTTTCGCGAGCCTTAACAGTTTTAGGGAACGCTTAGATAAAGTCAGTCCGGAGCAGATAGTTTTAAAAAACAATGTACCTGACTAAATAATGTAATTTGCTACCTATATATTTTATTTATTATATTATAATTTTAAATGTATAAATAATCTATGTTCGTCGTTACCACCTTAACGTCCCGCAATTTCAGGGAATCTTCAAAATATTAATTACTTGCTTATTATTAATTTAATTACGCATAGCGTAAATTGTTATAATTAACTAGGGTTAAAATATCCTCATTAAATATATAATTAAATAAATAACCACTGAGTAGCGATAGTAGCCGAGACCAGGCGATAACAAAAAAAAAATGATTGGATTTTTTTCGAATCCATTTACTCCACTGTAAAAACATCTACGGATTCATTTTTTTGGGTAAATGTTTATTGAGTATTTTATTAAGATTCTCACGGGAGGAAAACGCGATTGGATGAATTTTTCTCGATAAAATGTAATTACGAAAATACCTCTAAATAAATAAAATCAAAAATATCTGAAATCCTAACTAATTTAATTGCGGAATTGCAATCAAAATGTGGAAATTATATAAGTATTCGTAAACTCTCCTTGAAAATATTTTTGACAAAATAGCGTAGTTTCTTTTTTAACAATTTTTATGTGGTTTGAGTCGAGCGCACTGTTTGCGCTCTCTTTTTTCTTATGTGGTAGTAATTAACGCTGTCACTTTCGTTTAGATTTGTATTCCCGCTTTTACAATCACGTTAAAGTGCCATCCGAAATACGTCGCATAGAAACGGGACACCCATCCAGTGCCGGTCTCGGCCAGATGTTGCTGCCAGCACGATGGTTTCCGATGTGCGAATACCGTCAGGCCAGGACGCTTCGACGCTTAAATGAGAAATTGGCTTTGCCATTAACCTAGCGACAGACAGTGACAGCACGACATTGATTGTCCGTCAACACTTTGAAATGTCCATTGGACATCCGCGCGAACGGACTGTTGAGATGTACAGCACTAGCTGCGTGTCTCCACACTAGTAATGTTGACTGGTTGCTATGGTTACATTCTCTTGTTATGTAGATTGTGTCGTGGTAATGTTTCTATGAATATAATATGGCTTGTGATAAATAACAGTTTGCTTATTCTTCTACATAAAACCTCAACATGGTAGCAGATCGCGTGCAGTAAGTAAATAAAAATATATTGGGTTGCGATCCACGAAAAATAATATCGGCGAAATTTATAAGACAGAAAGATGACAGCTGCGGGGTCTCTCTTGCCGATTTTGACTGAAAATTCAAATTTCAGTCATTGGAAATTTAGGCTGAAATTACTGCTGGAAGAAAAGCAATTAAGCAATGTATTGTTAAAAGAGATACCGACAGATAAAGATGCTTATTTTTGAAAGATGACTCACGAGCTAAATCAATTTTGGTACAATGTCTGAGCGACAAATATATTGACATTGTAAAAAATGCGAATACGACCAAAGGAATGTTAACGTCATTAGAGGCAATATTTGAACGGAAAACAGTCTGTAACAAATTTTATTTAAAACGGAAGCTCATAACAATGCGGTATGACAATGAAAGCAACTTACAACAATATTTCCTAAGATTTGAAGGAATTCTTAGTGAATTAGCGGCAATCAACGTAAACGTCGATGTAGAAGACCAAATTTGCTATCTGCTGTCTTCTCTTCCAAAGATATACGATCAAGTAATTACATCAATAGAGACTATGGCTTCCGAGAAACAGCTGAACATAGAATTTGTTAAAGCAAGACTACTGGATATGGAGACAAAGTTAAAAATGGACGGAAATAGTGAAAGTTATGAGAATAACGCCTTCCTCACGTGCCATTCCTGCGGGAAACGTGGACACAAGTCGTTTGAATGCAGAGGATCAGGACGACCGAGCAGAGGATGGTCATTGACACGAGGACGGAGCTACCAAAGGGCGCGTGGACGCTCATTTAGAGGAAATTCAGGTGCACGACATACAACGTATCAACATGCTTCAGCAGCAGGCACAGAAGACGAAGAAATAGGTTTCATTGCTAGTGATATTATTGCTAATGTGGGTGAGTGTGGTAGCATAGAACTAATAGTAGACTCGGGATGTACGGAGCATTTAATAAATGAAAAATATGAAAATTATATGACGGATATTACGTACTTAGATAAAAATGTTAAAATATTCGTAGCTAACGGCCAATGTATTACAACCAATAAAAGAGGTAAACTTAAAATAAAATACCAAAATACTAAGATCAATATTGATGCTCTAATTGTGAAAGATGTTTCATACAATTTGTTATCAGTGAAAAAGATTGTCGAGGCAGGTTTTACCGTAAACTTTAATAAAAACAATGTTAAAATATTTAATAAAAAGACATATTTATGCGGCAACGTGCATGGAAAGTTGTACAAGTTACAAGCCGAATTATGTAAGTACGAAGTCTGTAATGTTACTGATGCAGCAGATCTATGGCATAAACGTTTAGGTCATTTGAATAGGATAAGCCTACATATATTAAACTTACCTGTATCTGATAGAAATTGCAGTCCTTGTATGGAGGGTAAAGCCACCAGAAGCCAATTCACGCCTGTCCCAAAGCCTAGAACGAGTATGATAGCCGAGATGCTTCACACAGACATAGCTGGACCTATCAGACAACCAGGACCTAATGGTGAGAAATATTTTATGACAATTTTTGACGATTTCTCTCATTTTTGCGTAGTATATCCCCTGAAGAACAAATCTGAAGCAACAGAACGACTGATGAACTATGTATTAAGAATTGAAAACGAAACGGGGAATAAAGTAAAAAAAATTAGATGTGATAATGGTGGAGAGTACACTGCCAATAGTTTGAAACTTCTATGCAGAAATAGAGGGATTACTTTAGAATATACATTACCGTACACGCCACAACTTAATGGCATATCAGAACGGATGAACCGCACATTATGCGACAAAACGAGGACTCTATTAGCGGAAACCGATTTGCCAAAACATCTATGGTGCGAAGCGATACAATGTGCAGTTTACCAATTGAACAGATCGCCATCATGGGCCATATGCTTCAAGACACCCAGCGAAATATTTTTGGTAAAAACGACCTATCGAGATTGAGAGTATTTGGTTCCAAAGCTTGGGCTACTATAGTACCCAAACCGGACAAGTTAGCCAAGAGAGCAAAACAAACAAGAATGGTAGGTTATGGAACTGTTGGTTACAGATTATGGGATTCAGAAGAAGATAAGATAATTATTTCCAGAGATGTAAGATTTGATGAAAGCGACATTAAGTTCAAAAATAACGAAGAAATGAAAAAAGTAAGGTATATTCAAGACAAAGAAGAATAAATCAATACAGAAAAGAAAGATATAGTAGAAGATGAAGATGAATTTAAAGATGCAGAAATGAACAATGACCAAACTGAAGAAGAACCAACCAGACCCAAAAGAACAATAAAACCTCCTGCTTATCTTAAAGATTACGCGACAAATGTAGAAAACATAAATAAAACTAACATTGTTATATGCCTTAGTGCAAATGCACCAGAAACTTTCGAAGAAGCTGTTAAAGAACCAGAATGGAAAAACGCAATTAATAAAGAATTAGATGCACTCTAAAGATTACAAACTTGGGAAGAACAAGAAATACCCGATGGAAGAAAGCTCATAGATACAAAATGGATATTTAAGCATAAAGAAGATGGAACAAAAAAGGCAAGACTGGTAGCTAGAGGCTTCCAACAAAAGAAAGAAGATATTTTCGACAGCATTTATGCACCCGTTGCTAGACATTCTACAATAAGAATGATCTTATCAAAAGCTGTACAAGATGATTTAAAAATTATTCAACTGGACATTCCTACTGCATTCCTAAATGGAAAATTGAAGTCTGATGTATTTATCAAAATACCTCAAGGACTAGAAATAAAAAATAATAATACAGCATTAAAACTAAAGAGAGCATTGTATGGATTGGTTGAATCACCAAAGTGTTGGAATGAAACACTTGACGAATTTGCGAAAGCTAATGGATTCCAAAGATCAGAATATGATTACTGTTTGTATTACAAAGAAGATTGCTGGATGCTGATTTATGTAGACGATATCCTGATCACTGGAAACGGGGAAGATACTATTAAAGCACTTAAGGAGGAGTTTAACGCAAAATGTATGGGCGAAATGAAGTACTTTCTTGGAATGGAAGTTAAAAGAAATAAAGATATCTTAGAACTTAAACAAACTAAAATGATTGAAAAGATATTGACTAAATTCAAAATGGATTGAAATTGAATGTAACGGAATTAAAACTCCCATGGAAAGAAATTACAATATAGAAATAAAGGACGATACAAAAGTTTTAGATGTACCATATCGAGAACTAATAGGAAGTCTAATTTATCTTACTGTTACAACAAGACCGGATTTAACATTTGCAGTATCATATCTGAGCAGATTTTTAGATAAACCGAACGAAGAATTATGGAAAGCTGGAAAAAGAGTAGTACGTTATTTAAAAAGACAAATGACAATAATTTATACGGATTTTCTGATGCCGATTGGGCTGGAGATAGAAGCGACAGAAAAAGTGTTAGCGGTGGTATTATCCTACAAGGGCAAAACCCCATTGCTTGGTTTTCAAAGAAGCAACAATGTGTAGCTTTATCGTCTGCCGAAAGCGAGTACATAGCTGCCGCATCATTAGCACAGGAAATCGTTAATTTAAAAGGCATATGTAAACACTTAAATTATGATGTAAATGCCGTGTTACTTGTTGACAACAAAAGTGCGATATCAATGGCCAAGAATTACGAGAATTCAAAGCGTACAAAACACATTGATATACGGGTTCATTATTTAAAAGACTTGGTTGTCAATAAGGTGATCAGTATAGAACATATTTGTACCAATGAAAATTTAGCGGATGTTATGACTAAAAGTTTGAGCACAGAGAAGTTTTATAAATGCATTGATAAGTTCTTGTGCTAATTCTTAGTTGGTTAGTTTACTGTTTGTTTAGTTAAGTTAGATATAGTTGTGTATTAAATAATAACTGTAAACCATGTTATCATTTAGGAGGAGTGTTGAGATGTACAGCACTAGCTGCGTGTCTCCACACTTACTAATGTTGACTGGTTGCTATGGTTACATTCTCTTGTTATGTAGATTGTGTCGTGGTAATGTTTCTATGAATATAATATGGCTTGTGATAAATAACAGTTTGCTTATTCTTCTACATAAAACCTCAACACGGACAACTCAATTAAGGGGATACCTCGTCGGTGCGAAGGTCCCCGTTACTCCAGGCGGAAAGACCCGCAGTGTGAGAGGGACGGAATCGGGGGAAAATGACATAACGTAGCGCCAAACCACAGACAAATTGTTTAAAAATAAACTACGCTATTTTTTTAAAAATATTTTCAAAGAGCTTACGAATACATAATGTACACATCACATGTACACATATTTAACAGCAAATAAACAATTTGATTGATTGATTGATTAATATCCACATTTTGAACGCGATTCCACAATGAATGAATTAGTTAGGATTCTAGAATTACAGGAAAAAATAAGACAATTTAGAAGTCGTTTCGTAATTGAATTCTATAGAGAAAATTTCATACAATCGCGTTTTCCTTTTTTAAATCAAATACGCAATGAACATTAACCCAAAAATCAAGTCTGTAGATGACGTCATGGTGGAGTAAATGGATTCGAATAAAACCCCATTTTTCTTTCGTATCACCTTAAATGGTTAAAAAGGGTATCGCCCTAGAATCTAGGCCATTACTCTTATCTAGGGCCTAGATAGATTAGGTACTTACTCACGTCACGACTATGTTCCCAACGAGGAGGGTAGCTATATGCTGCAACTGCGCAGTGCAACACCACATCAGTGTGGGTAGCAAGAACGCATCCCGCATTTAAGCGTCGAAATAGTATTCGAATTTAACTGTCTAACAATGCTCAGGTGAACTTATTTGCTTACTCTGTGGTATACCTCGCGCCACGAATTAAGAGCGCTCGGCGACGTTGGTGGAAATTTCTGCGCGTATGTACAGGTATTGAAAAGTGACTACTGCGCAATCAAGGCCACTGCTCATAACGTTTGGCGCGACGACGTAAACAATGTCATTCATAGGGTTCCTCAGATAAACGTTGAGCGAGCGGTTCTTTAAACCCACATAATATTCTTAACTAGATATTCTGTTGCAGTGATTAATACCAATTCTTCAACAGTTTGAGCGAGGTTTATAATGCGTTGCTTAGTGCTTCTAGTTTTAATTAATATGTAACTTCTATCGGTGAGAACCTATTAGTGGTTTTTATGTGTAATACTTTGTAACCCTACTAAAATTTTGTATACCTTGGTTTTCCTTAGACAATAAAATAAAATAAACTCTAACGTTCATTTCATCTGACAACTTCCTCGTTCTGTCAAATATTTGTGGTCAGATACACGTTCAGCAAAATATGATAGAGCAAGGAAGAATAGAATCATAGAAAGACAAATTAGGGAAATCTACTAATAAAAGAGCTTTTATTGTATGAGGTATTGAATAGCGGCTAAACGTGAGCACAACTGTGTCTCTGCCACCCCGTATGGGAAAAGTGACGCTATTTTTTTGTTTTATATTTATGTTTTGAGTACTTAGGTATTTTGTAATTTCTCCACCCAGGTAGATTTCTACACCTGTGCTCCTACCCCGGTAGGTATTCGCAGCCATGGCTCCCATGGCCACCCTTCTGCATCCGCCAATGCTTGGCCAATCGTTTTGGTAGTACTTACATACAGTTGTCTAAGTCTTGGGCTCGGTCTGTTTAGGCGTTGAGCATTTGTGGGGACGATTACGTGCGGACATATCTCCAGGATGAATAGACTCGGAAGAGTTAGGTTGTCAAAAGCACCTTAAATAACTCCTTGGCTGAGTGGTCCCAGGGCACCCCCGCAATTATTCGTATGGCGCGTTTTTGTATCTGGTCTAGACCGTATGTTAGTAGCGTGTGAAAATACCCGAAATACGCTTTCTTCACATTCTCGGTTCATGTCGCAGTTAGTTGGTTAAATCAGACACTTAACTTGTTGGTTAGCTAGGGTGTTCCCTAGACCATTAATTAAAGACAGACGTTTAACCAAGTCGCTAAAGTTCTGTCAGACAAGTGAGTAAACGGAACGTTAACGAGTTGTCCAAACGTTCCTAGGCAACAAGACATATACAATATAAATACACGTACATATAAAAAATATTTTATGTTTACTTAAATTTATGTTTTAAGTATTTTTTGTTGTTCTTACATGTTCAAACTAACATGAAGAATAAAGGGGGCTTCGCTTCGCTCACCCCCTTTACCCTTGACCTAAGCTGCCGCAATGTTTTGCCCTGATTTAAGCTGTGCAAATCAGTAGTGAAAAGATTGCCTCTGAAAGTAATCAGCTGTTGTCGTTACGCTATCTTGTTTTACATTATTTGATTTGACTTGGTTAAACGTGGGTCTTTAATTAACGGTCTAGGGTGTTAGTTAAGTGTCTGATTTAACCAACCAACTGCGACAGATAGATTCTTCAAGCATATAAATCTAGCTTTACATTGTTGCCAGGCTGTATTTTGTAGTCACTTTGCAATATAAATGCTAATAAGCGATCTGCATAATTCACTATAATGCAAGTTCAGTAATAACGGTACCACGCAGCGACAGGGTTCAATGTTTTTATCAAAGGAGTTAGTAGAATGAATTTTACTTACATACAGGTGTAAAATTATTCTGTTACCTTCGGTGTATCGAGTAAACACATATGGTGTGTTTGTTAACACTTTTAATTTGAGGCCAGACATGTAAACAAACTACTGACATTTTCTAGAACAAAACCGTTGACTGAAATTCATATTATATTTTTTGTACTCACTGGAAAATTACAGAGTGGCGTTTGTGTTGCCGGACCGAACGGACGTGTCCCCCCGAGATCTCCCAAACGCATTTAAACAAACAATAGTTTTCATCCCCGGCGCGCGCCTTTTGTTCTGCCTCCGGAGGCCCGAAAACGAGCCTGGCTTATACCGCGTGTTACTGTAAGGGTTACCTGGGGAATGTGCGTGATCCATCTAGGCACCCCATCTGTGCAATACCACGCATTTCAGTGATTGTGATGATACTAGTGCGGTCAAGTGTAATGAATGCCCAGAGAACTGCGCGATACTCTTAGACATCCCATCTGTGCAAGCCCTAGAATTTATTCTGGGCCAGGTGTACGTCTGAGCCACGCAGCGACAGGCCGGCAGCGAGCGACGCCTACGCAACACACCCTCAACGCTACTGCCTCCACCACCACCGCCGCTAAACACACCAACCTGGTGAGATCATTCCGATTAGGACATCATTGATAGTGATTACCTACCTCTAACTTTATTTCTCTCAGCACCACTCGCCGCCTGACAATAATAAACCACCACTTACCGCGGCCGCGGTCGCCCCTATTGACTAAGGCATAATCACATTTATAGGTGCGTCATAGGCAGGATATAACAATTCCCTACCTACGCAATATCAAAATCAACTAATAAAACATTATTATAGCTACATATACTTATATTGATTTGCCTGAAAATAAATTCGAGATAATTCTCCTCGAGATTTATTTTCTCCTCATCTTCGAAGGACCATTCAAAACAGTCATTAACAATAACCATCCACTAAACCCTGAAACTCAGTGAATAAGCCAACCCAAAACTTAACAATCCTAGAATTATTTTTATGTAGCTAAACTGCAAATATACTAAACCCGACAATAAACAAAAACTAAACAAGTGCAGGCCATAAAAATGCCATCTCACCAAACTCCCAGAAACTAGACAAAACAATTGACTGCTATTTAGGAACAATTGAAAAAGCTTCGAAGCACAAAAGGCTCACAACGTTCCCTCACACATCTGGCACCCATTCTATGGTGTCAGCCCATCTTGGAAATACCGGGAAACATTAGAATAAAAATAGATCGTAAAAAGCCAAACAGCGTCTCTCATCATACCGGCCGTACACCTCTTAGAAACAACCCACACACACACATTCATATTAGCTAAAATACCACGAGGCTTTCTCCTGTAGTAATATCTCACAATCTAAACTCTACCAATGCCCAGAGATGGAAACTGCCTGTTCCATGCAATTGCAGACCAAATCAACCATCTGTTTGGAGCGACATTCAACCATACCCACATCAGAAGCGACTTAGCTAGATACGTGGAAGCTAACAGCAATTATCCACGCATCAAACATGCGATCGACGCACCAAACGCAGAAGCTTTCACTGAGTACATAAAAAATCTCCACATACAGGGCACGTGGGGCGGTGAAGAAATTATCATAGCAGCCGCGGAGTTCTACGTAATAAGTGTAGCGATCCATCAACAAAATGGCCCATCAATCGTATATAGCCCCCAACAAGAATATAACTCAACTTGACCTTTTCCGACAGCCACTACGACAGCGCATACATAATAGAGCCCCAAAACGTAATCAAGAACCTATCAACAACCAGTCAAATCTACATCGCAGCATCTCACTTTTCCCATAACAAAATACAGCGCGACTACCAAAGTACCCTCAAGTTCCACCCGCCCCAAAAACAGATAATATGATAGCGGTAAATCTAAACACCTTCCCCCGGCCTACCCAAAATGCACAACTCAAGATAAGATGACCAATGACTTTGATACTTACCGTACCGACACATACACTCACACGCCACAAACACATGCATCCCCCTCCGCCGGGTCAGATACAACCGGGTATTCATCTCTAGGGCCTTGTTCACGGACTGAACCTCGACCCGAGTCACGGACCTAACTAATATGCACTAATGAAGTGAATTGAAGTAGGTGATATCAGTGCAATGAGTCTCACTAGCTGAGCAACAACCTGGTGAGATCGCTGCGATTATGATAGCCCTAACTCAGATCAAAAGGCAAAACGAACTCTATATCTGGCAGGTAACCCCCTTCGTAATGCTAAATACCATTTCATAAACAGATACCACGCTCGCTTCAAATTACTACGCCAGCTCCAAACTATTCCACAGACACAGTACCTAGATAGGTAGGCCAGAGATAGGTATACCTAAATACAAAACTAAGCAGGAACCTACCCAATAACAGTAAAACAAAACATAACCATTTCTAACTTTATCCGGTCCGACAAGCCCACAAAAATAAAACAATAATGCAAGCCCGTCTATAAAAAAAAACAATATGTTATACTACATAACTGCATATTCTGAGAAATAGCGAGAAACAGCAAACAATTGCACATCATAAAAGGATCATTTCACCATCTTCCAGAAAACAGGCAATTAACAAAAGACAATGAACAATAACAACAATAAAATCGGAGACTTTTTGTCCTAAGCGGCTCTCTACCGAGAATAAGGGCGCACGAAGATACGCACAAACTTTGACAATCGCAACCCGTACGATCTGTTAATCGTAGACAAAGGTAGTTCAAATAAATCACGCTATCTCTAAGTTCTTTCTTTCAACAACATCCCAAGAAGATAACCTAATGGAAGCCTTACCAACGCTGAGATGGTAACTGCCTATTCACCGCAATTGCTGACCAAATTAATCACCTATGTCAATTAACATGCAACCACACTCACATTCGTAAGGACCTAGTTAAATATGTAGAAGAAAACGGCGATGAACAGAACAAAGCTCGCAATCACTGAGCCTGAAATCCTTAACAACTCACCACTGAAAATCTACGCAATTACGGTACTTGGGCTGGAGAGGAGATTATAATACCAGCTGCCGAATACTTTCTACTTAACGCAACAATCCACCAGCAAAATACACCATCGCTCACATTCACGCCCAAGAATCCAGCGGATGCAGTGAAATCTATCTACCTCAACGTCACAGGACACCACTACGACAGCGTTTACTTGCTTGAATCGCCAAATTTACCCACGGATCAAGCAACCGATAACCAAACTGATAACACCATACTTTCGCCGATACTTAATGCAACACCCATGACCTCCTCAGGGTCAACCATAACATCAACAGAAGACATCCCAGACAACACCGGATATACGATGATACGAAACAGCCCCATATGTAAACCACAAGTCACATGCGAGCGTATGCGCATTGCTACTTGGAAGGTTAGAGGATGCGCCGAAATAACTAAAAGACTCAACATTGACGCGGAATTGACTAACAAAAACATACACATAGCCTATATACAGGAAACAAACATGATACATATGTCAAAACACTATCTCTGGTATCTGTATGCTCGCATCGGACAAGACGCTATAAAGAAATACAGGAAAAAGGGAATTATAGGAACAAACCTCCTTCACAATATTGCACACAAATATTTTAAAAGTTACATCAAAAGAAAACGCATGTAAGTACAAGGGCGAGTTGTCTCTGAAAAGAGATTTCTTCCAGCAAAACAAGGCATTACAGGAATTGCTATCATAAAAGGGTAGGCAGTGCACGATAATTACTATAACTAAAATGCCTAGGAATAAATTAAAATATCTGTAAAATACAGATAGCAAATACGAAATAATTACCGATATATACATAAACCTTACATATAATAAAATAAATACAGTAACTTTTACGAAAGAGACATGTAGAGCTCTTTAATATGTTTCTTAAAAGAAAAAGAGTCGGACTGTCTCTTATATTGCAAAGAGGTGCGTTCCAGAGTCGGACCGCCCGCAGCCTGAAGGAGCGTTTATACGCAGCGCTGCTATGCCGCGGAGTAGCTAAAAGTGAATAATTAAATATCATCGGAGAACTGCTCATGGCAAACTTAAAAGTAGAAAGACGAAAATTCTTATAAGAGACCCCATAAACAACCAGTGAATTGGACGTAGTTCCAATACGAACCGTAAACGAAATCAAATATCTCGGCACATATATTACGGCAGGACATAGGACACAATAAAAAAGAGGTGCCGGCAAGCCATATGCAATTCCAAGGCCCTAATGCATTTTATAAAGAAATCCAACATAGACTGAAATATAGTGCGCCTGATTTACAAAATGGTCATTGCACTGTTTATAAAATACGGACAAAAAGCGGCAACCCTCACTAAAGCAAACAGTTGACAGTCAGTATATGAACGCCTGATCCTCAGAGACATGTTTGAGAACGCCAGAAGCTATCCAAGATACCACAAAATTCATGACTGACTACAGGGCAAAACGATAACCAAACGAATCAAAAACCACCGGATATGTTACTATACATATTCTGCGACGCCCACAACAGCACTTACTACACGCTCCATTCAAATACGAAGCAAGGAAGAAGAAAGCCGGCCGACTTATATACACCTGGAAATATTTCCTTAAGCATGACATCAAACATCAAACACAGTTACTGGACAGAATCATCACACAACAGGGACGATGTCAAGATGGCCTAGAGGCAAATATACCGTATCCCAGAAACAGACAGCAAAAGCGAAACTGGGAACTTACCGGATAACCCAAACGAACACGACTCAGGAAACTCAACTATTAACAATAACTGAAAATAGAAGGAAAACAAGAACTTGAAGAAAACAACAGCTGCTCTCCAAATCCCACATCCTCCCCATTCCACATATCCTATATTGGCTTCAGGCTGAAGAGTCGGTCGATTGAATTCACTATCCTTCCCTTCCTACAGAGCAGGTCATTCCGCCCCCCCTCAAAACTTGTGCCCTCTGGTATGCCGGCCGAAAGACCGGAACAGGTTTAGAACCCCGGCTGGAGAAGCACCATTCATTCATTCACCATTCATGTACTCACTGGAAAATTACAGTTGTTTGTTTACATTTCTGGGCTCAAATTAAAAATCGCAGTTTAGAGTGCTACAATGATCTTTTAGGCCTTGGATGACACATTATGGCTCTTACGAATAATGACAGAAGGTTAATTTCTTATTGCAGGCGCGGACCAAAAGACCCTTGTAGTACCTAGGTGCTGCCAAAGTTAGTAGTTCGCTCTGATGACGTCATAACGTCCGTCACTGTTCTACCTGACGCGTCGATGGGGTGAGCGAGCGAGAGAGAGTGAGAGTAAACCCACACGATGCGGTGCGGCGCCGCTGCGGGCGAGGGAATCATATTGGCGTACTTCCCTCCTCCCCCTGCTTCGCCCTGTGTCGTGCGGTGTGCGGTGTGCGGCGCCGCACCGCATTTTGTGGAAATTGCATTCCTCGCAGATGCCTAGTTTACTTTGGTAAGCTGAACCTAAAAACCAAACGAATATCAAATAAGCGTCCTTTTCCCAAACAGAATGGTAAAGGCACAGTTGTGCTTTAGTCAATTTCTCAGTACTCCACTAAGGAGATATAACATAAACATTTGAAACAGCTCCACAGTATGGTAGCCTGTGGAGCTGTTTCAAATGTGGTAACCAGAAACAGCAACGTCACAAACATGTTAACACCTTACCATAAAAAAACGAGTGTTCAACACTTGTTTAAAAAAGAAAACGTATGGGATATGACGTTTGTTTTGAGGTTAAACGATGTTTAATATTTTTTGTGGTAACACGGTTAGTTTTTAACCCGGGAGATCTCGCTTTGGAGGCAGAGGAAGGCTTCCTCTCGATGTTATCCATCACTGTTAGAACGTCCGTAATCTCATTGGTAGGTAAGTACAGAAGTTCTGAGCACTAATAATAACCTGGTGTGTTATATTCTGAGTCAGTCGGAACTATTCAAAATAAATCACACAACTTCCTTTAGGGCCATACAATATGTTACCGTTGGCAAGAAATGGTCGAAAATAAATGATGGCAACATTTACAGATTAGGTACTCCAAGATTTGTAAAAAAAAAGGGTTGTCTAATAGAACACGCAGTCGTCTGCTAAATTATTTATTTTCAATAATTTCTTGCCACTGTGTAATTATTCTGTTACTTAGCCTCCGCTGTCCGTCCGTCTGTCTGCCCGTCGTCTGCTGGCTGGATCCCATGAGCCGTAGATGGTAAAGAGTTTTTCACAGAATGTGTGTTTTTGTTTCCGTTACATCAACAAATAACTGACTATGGGATCGCCATACAAGATACATGGTATTTTCCGCTTTTTTGTGCGATGGTACTTGACCGACTTTATTTTTATTCTTCATACTCGGTTGGCCACAAACCATAATGTATTTTTTAAGATTTGTGTTCGTCTATAGGCTGTACTGTGTTCAAGAAACAAAGACGAAGAATATTGTTTTCTTCGTCTCACCAATGCACTAATTGACGATGATTCTCGCCAACAATAACAAAAACAAGAGATACAATGAGGTAAATGTTGATGAACGAAAATGTTTAAGCAAATAACGAATAGGTGTGGCTTAAAATGGGCGTGTAGACTCCGCCTTGATGTGAAGCCTCCTTTCTATAGCTATCTCGTTTGTGACCTCCTCGGTGATTACCTTTTTTTGAAACTTTTTGGTCTTACAGCCTGAACTACAACTGGTACGTTGTTATTACTCATAATGGTACCGATGTGGTCAATATAAATAATGATAATCATGTGGATGGACAAAGTGCTGCTCGAGATAAGTCTAACTTAAATGATTCCTTAGCATAAGTAGCGAGCATGACTGCGTTATTCGCGATTAGTCCAAAATGTTCTCGAAGTAATCGGTTTTTGGGTATAATTTGTACCGATAATTCGATACCTAGTTAGCTAAAGCGGGTCCACCGCTAGGCTGGCGAATATCATTGAAATTGTATGTTCAAAATAAACTAAAAAAAACAGTTAAGTGCGAGTCCAACTCGCGCACGAAGGGTTCCTTACCACCGTACAATGGTAGGGATGGCGTGGAGTGAATAGTTTGATTTTTACATCGCAAAATGTTGTTTACAAAGTTTTTGGTGCGACTAATTTCACACTCCACGTACGTATACAGGTGCATTCATAAATTTGTATGTGATACTGAAAGAATTGTATGGTTTGCCCCCTTAAATATTTATTTTAATCTGCTTTTTAGTATTTGTTGTTTCAGCGGCTACAGAATTACATCATCTACAAAATCATCATCATCATCAAAATTTCAACTGTCTAACTCATGGTTCATGAGATACATCCTGGTGACAGACGGACGGACGGACGGACGGACAGCGGAGGCTTAGTAATATGGTCCCGTTTGGCACTCTTCGGGTGCGGAACTTACAAAGCTGCGCTTACTGCTTGTTAAATATGGTTTTTGATTTAAATAATCCAAATCAAACTCCTAAATTCAACATGGATTAATAAAATAAAGCAGCGTAGCGTAATTTTTGGCGCCCGAAAATCCTGGTTAAGTTTTGAGCGGGAAACAATGACCCTCGTAAAAAAGGTCGCGTGAGAAAAAGGATCCATATCGATACTTTGTTTCCAGGTGGGTTCGAATAAAACACAGTACTTAATCGTTTTAATGTCAACTGGAGACAGATAATGTCGAATTCCTGGGATTCTCGCGTCGTGTAGGACATTAGACTGTCGTGTTTGAGTTAAAGTGTGTTTCAATTATATTTATTGTATGTCGTTCGATCCTGTACAGGAGGACAAAATGTAGAATAGCTGGTTTAATAAATATAAATACAATCATACCTAGGTTTCGTTTGGTTCCTAGGTAGGTCTATAAACAAATAACAAAAATAACAAAACCACAAAAAAATAAACTCCTGTTTAACAATTGTTTAAAAACAAAAACGTAATGGATTTAACGTTTGTTTAGAGGTTAAACTACTTATATGTAACATTTTTTGTAGGAACACGGGTCTTTATTTTTTTATCTACACACGTATCATAAACCCTTTTTACTGCGTCCAAAAACCTCACGTTACGATCAGCATAATACTACTACTTGGTAAATACTCATTTCTTATCTGAATATTGATACATTATGACCATAATTTATAAATTTTCGACAAATTATGACATGCAAATTTCGAACGCCGACGCCCGCCTGCGTGCCGCCGTGTAAACAAGTGCAGAGCAATTACAATGCCACAAATCCGGTCCAACATGCGGTTGCTGAACAAATCAAAGAGAGCTTATGATATGTGTGTAGATGAACTAATGTATGTAACTGTATATAATAAGGCAATAAAACTCTCGAGAGATATTATTATGAAATCCGCCTTCGGCTCGTTTCATAAACCCACTCTCGAGTTTTAATGCCCTCCATTATGTAGATATCAGTCACATAAAATACTATTACACCTGCCTTTTAAAAAAAAAACAATGGCGTATCAATAAAATTTGACATTTCATAGGGATGCATATCACTGTATGAACTATCGAAAGTTTATTATTGAATGAATTAATAGGTTGAATTAGTATTGATCAGTGCACCAAAAATTACATTCGCCAATATTGATTGGGTTTTAAATAGATGGTTTATAAAGTATAAAGGGTAATAAATTTCACAAGCTGGACTTGGAACTATTTGAATAATATATTAAATATGTATGTTTACTTATGTCATTATTTTTTCTTTTGCGGCCAGCAGAGAAGTGAAAGTGTCAACAAACCACTATGCCATACTACCACCAGTACGTCACACTACCACCACTATCGTCTGTGCTGTAGAATCATTCGATTTATATTCTGTGCATGTGTGTGGTATATCGAAGTGTATATTATTATGTTTTGGTATGTAGTCTATGTAGTACAATTGTACACAATTAGTCTACCCCCGCTCAACAATTACCTCTTTAAGTCGGTTTTCTGGAAGAGATCTCTTACTTAGAGATAAGTACGCCGTTGTGCACTGTCGTTGTCTTAAATGTAATTTTGCTTTAAATTTTGTGTGCAATAAAGAAATTATGAATTTATAAATTACAAGTCTGGGGGTCGGTAAGTTGTCGGTCGCCGTGTCCACCAAGCCATCGTGCTGCATCATTTTGTCTTCTTCTTTTATTATGTGGTCGATGCATTTTGAGCACGACGCTGCACTAATTTTACAAATTGTCAAAAAATATTACTTTCAAACAATTAATTTAATTTAAAGGGAAAATCTAAAGGTAAAACTGCGCGATTACAAGATATTTCAACATTCGAGATAATCGCAATCATTTAAATTCACAATCGAGATAAACATCATCTTGTTGAGGGGTAAGAATAGGAAACCATTTATTCGCAGCAAACCAGAAAAAGAATCGATTGGATGCTCGAAACATTTTGAGATTGTTCCGAGATACAAGATACGTTTCTGCACCTGACTCAATGAGTTCAATTGTAAGTAGGTATGCAGTTTTATTCGTGAAGACGAAGACGAAGAAGAATTTGAGTGAAAATGGCGAATAGTGGGTTTTTAGGGTTCCATAGAGAAATAAGGAACCCTTTTAGTTTCGTCTAGTCTGTCTGTCCGTCCGTCCGTATGTCACAGCAACTTTATGCAGAAACTATTAGGACTACATAGTTGAAACTTGGTATGTAGATGTATTACGTGAACCGCTTTTCGATTTTTACACAAAAATTTAAAAATTAAAATAACTACAAGGGTTCTCTACCCATACATGGAACTGAAACCAAAATTTTTTTTTCATTAAACCTATATGTGTTTCTAGCTAGAGAGGTCTTTAAAAATGACATTGAGGTCCCTGAAACGATTTTTCTTCAAAGTAAATCGTTAAAGAGACAGACACTTCCAAAGTGGAAAAATGTGTGTCTCCTCCCTCTAACTTTAAAGTAAGACAGTGAAAAATCTACAAAAAATATATGCTGTGTATCTCAATACACACTTTCAACAAAAATTTGTTTGAACAAAATAAAATAAGCAGTTTTAAGATATCAAATATTTATTAAAAACCGCAAAGATAAGTTTGTCATTCATACAAACACTATGAAAAACAAAGTTACAACACAAACATCCAGTCACATAATTACTTGCTAACAAGGAACCCTTCATGGGCAAGTCGACTCACACTTGGCCACTTTTTAAATCTTCGATTCAAATAAGCCACCGATAATGACTATGCCTCGGTGGATACCAAGACGGCACGAGTCTTTCATTTCATTTACAATGCGATGCGTTTGACTTGATATGATAGATGTCGATTATCCATCGATTTTGAGAAAATTATCGCGCTTAATCGAAATATTTGAACAATCGAGAAAATCGACAAAAATATTTCATCATTTAATCCCATCCCTAAAACAAAATGCTCATGAAGTGAAATGTTTTGTAAACTGTGCAGGAATTTCGTCAAAATAGATTATTGCATTTATTTTAATTTTAAAGGAAAATTTTATGCGTATTTCAGTCATAATTCATGCCTGAGTGTTTTAACTATAACTTATTGAATCGTGGTATTTCACCGAATGATCTTTGTCTCAATAACTCAAATATAAAAGCATAGACTTTTTTTTTTTGGTTTTATTTAACTTTTCAGGGAATGGCTTCGGTGCTAGGCCATACCGCCTTGTTGTGATGTCATCTTTGTGGTCTTCATAAATGTGTCTTATCTTCCAATATCTTCAAGGCCACATGGCCATGTCCTCAATTTAACATAGACTTTATCTACGCTTTATGTACCTAGCTACTATCGCTACTCCGTAGTAGTACCTAGTGAAAGGTGCGTCGGATCAGAGGCCCTAATAGGACAGCTAGAAATTGAAAAAATTAACAGACGTGTTGGCCACCAGCCACACCATTGACCCGCACTGAGCCAGCATGGTGGGATATGGCTCAACGAGAAAATACGTGTTTACTCTGTGGAGACAATATGAGCTATATTTTATAATAAGAGTGGTGCCGCGAAAGGGAGTTGGAGGGAAAATAATTTATTTAGAAAAAAACGAATTTAACCTTTAGAGACGTGTGCAAACACGTTTTATATGTTTTTGAGTGAAAATTTTATAAAAATAATCGGTTAAGTACGAGTTCCGTAACATCGTACAAGAAAACATAACCACTAAAAATAATAAAAAAAGATAATAATATGATGCCCGCACGTGGATTCCAACCCCGAACCCTAAGTTAAAATGTTATAGTCTAATTGCACCTCCAGAACCATTGATAAGTCTACAGCCATTGATGTGACGACCCGAATGGCCGAGTCAGCAGTGACCCTGCCTACGACAATTAAGACAATAGAGGAAATCTCTAGCATACATAAGCCAATAAATATATCAAGCAAACATAGGAGATCAAAAATGTGTAATATCTTGCCCGAATTCTTGGTATCTTGTTGTGGGGGAAAGCAGCGGATATTAAACTATTTTTATTTTACAGAAAAGAGCTATTCGAGCAATTTATAATTTAAAACGCACAGACTCCTTAAGACAGCTTTTTAAAGAAATTGACATACTAACTGTAGCTAGTCAATTTATTTTCGAAAATATAATGTACGTACGCAAGAACCTTACAAAATTTCCCAAACTTAGCGATAGCTGTAATGTTAACCTAAGAAATAATCACAGACTACTTGCGCCCCGGTTTAGACTCGCGAAGGTTTGCAATTCTTTCAAGGGTCAATGCATTCTCTACTACAACAAGATACCTCTGGAGATCTTGAAATTGCAATTTGAGCAATTTAAAATCCATTAAAGCGACTTTGTCGAAAAAGGGATATTACAATGTTCAAGATTACTTAAATGATGGGACTGTATGGGGTTAATCTGGCTCAACACAGACCTTGCTGTTAATAATTTTGTAATTATTTATTCCTGCTTATTAATTATGATAATGACTAAATATTATATTTTGTATTAGTTAAGCATAAGCAATTTTTAAAAAAGAGATCTAAAAATCAATTTGTGGGAGTTTCTACGCCCTCCTTCTCCCACAGTGGTCCAATGTAGAGAAGAGGCAAAAATGACGATTGCTAAGTACATGTAAATATCTGCAGTAATAAAGTCATTTGGAATTGGAATACGAAGCCAAGGGTCCCGGGTTCGAGTCCCGGTCGGGGCAAATATTTGTTTGATGAGAACGGATGTTTGTACCCTAGTCATGGTTGTTTATCTATCTAAGCATAGTATTTATCTATATAAGTATGTGTATCATTGTCTAGTACCCAAGATACAGGGAATCTTAGTTTGGAGATGGATCAATGTATGTAAATAGTGTCCAATGTATTATTATAATTATTATTATATTTGAATCATGATTAGTTATATCGCGGATGGTGTTAAGTAAGACACATCTCTTGTATCGGGACCTCTTTAATTTACGAAATCTCATGTATTTCATTAGTTGTTGCTGTAGCAGCAACAGAAATACACATTCTGTGCAAATTTCAACTCTCTACATATTACAATTCATGAGATACTGCCTGCGGACGGACGGACAGAATGGCAACCTTCGAACCCTAAAAACCATACCAATAAAAATATGATTGAACCAAATTAAAGCGCTGAAAGCTGAAAAAGCGTTTCGAAAATCCCTTCGGGTCCCTTTTCGAGGCACCACTTACTAAAAACATAAACAACCGACATCCACTTTTGCTCGTCGCTACCATCGGCTTGTTACTTACGGACCACACCGTGCACGTAACCCGACACCATCCCGCCGCGCCGCGCCGAGACGAGAGCTGCTTCAAAAACAGTTATTACAACTATTTACTCGTATTTTACTTAATTTTTAATGCCATGCCTATTTTTTAATAAGATGGTAAACATTATGTGGTAACCTTAGGAATATGCTGCGGCGATGGGCTAGCCAGCCAGTAACATCTCTATAATATAATGAAAATCTGCTTCTCGTTGATGATGCATCTCCTTTCTCTTGCGTATTAAGTTTAAGTTTGTAAGTATTATGTTAATATCTATATATATTATACCTTGATATATGTATTTACTATAATGTATTATATGACTTTTATTATACTTATATTATATTGTATTAGTTATTAGGTGGTTATTTCATTTATTGTTCACTAGACTACTCTTACTAGCAGACTTACTAGGTTTGCTGGAAGAAATATCTTTTTAGAGATAAGCTCGCCTTTGCGCATAAGTGTTCATTTGTATAAATAAAATAAGTAACTACCACAGAAAAATACGACTTGGATTACTTCTAGAGAAGATGTAGTCATAACTTAAGGATTTATTGGGGACATCAGAGAACAAATTATGTGTTGTCTGATGTCCCCAATAAATCCTACCTATATAATATACTTATAAAGGTGGATAGAGTTACACCTTTACATTTCCACGGCAACAAATACTTATAATGATTACCAAAATATTTTTTTCTTACCCAGAATGGGTAAATGATCACCAAAAGTTGCAGAAAATATCAGGGCAAAATACTGCGGCAGCTTAGGTGAAGGGGGTGAGTGAAGCGAAGCCCCCTTTGTCCTTCGTGTTAGGAAGAACATGTAAGAACGAAAAAACATAAACTTAAGTACACACAACTTAAAAAGAAGTTTGCTGATCATTTATCCAAACACAATTTGGTGATCATTTACTAATTCTGGCAGTCATTTCGAATTCAGTGGTAGTCAATTTTCGAATTTTTGGTAATCGTTAAAACACAAGCCCTTTTAAACTCTCTTCTTATATGACAGCTTATAGCAAATAACTTTTAATTTGAGACGTGACTAGAAATGTAGGTTGTTCTTCACTCACTCAGTTAAATCTAAACTATGTAAGGAAAATTATAAAACGACCTAATAAAAAACTAACAGCGGCATTTCCTGAAATGAGCGAAAAAAATACTGAATTACGCGACAAAATTACTGATCTGCGCGACAAAATTACTCAATGATTTAACCGCCACTTATTGGCTTAATAAAAAGCTTGGCGAAGCGGTAGGATAGGGTAGGTGAAGGATAAAGGGAGTGAGCGAAGCGAAGCCCCCTTTAACCCTCGTGTTAGGTTGAACATGTAAAAACAACAAAATCAAACGCTTGAGCATTTAAATATATAATAAACTGCACAATGACTTGGAATTCCTTACCCTAATTTGTATATCAAGGTTAAATTGATTGTGTGTCCTTAAGTAGGCATATACTTACATCTGACCTTACTATTATTTGATGCTGTATAAATATAGCTGAATCAGGGTCTAATAATATTAATAACAACAGTTTGACCTTATTTCATAAGCAAATAAATTAATATTGAAACATGTATCTTTTATTATTCGAATTAGGTTTTCAAGTTGCTGTTTTTAGATTTCTAGTAGCGTAGTTCACTAATTTTGTAAAACGAAGCCACTTTTCTAGTCGCGCACATTTTTTATCAGTCTATTCTGTAAATCAGTCAGGCAAAACCAGTATTTCTGCCAAGCGAACTCTGGAGTTACCTACGTTTGTATACTACCCATTATGTAAGCTATACAGTGAACTCAGGGGATACCTCGTCCGTGCAAAGGTCCCTATTACTCCAGCCAGGCGGAAAGACCCGCAGTGTGAGAGGGACGGAAGCGGGGAAAAATAACATAACGTAGCGCCAAACCACATAAAAATTGGTTAAAAATAAAGGAGAGTTTACTAATAATAATATCCACATTTTGAATGCAATTCCGCAATGAAATAAGGATTTCAGAATTACAGGAAAATATTAAACAATTTAGAGGTCTTTTCGTAATTAAATTCTATCCAGAAAATTTCACCCAATCACGTTTTCCTTCAGTGCGAATCTTAATAAAATACTCAATAAACATTTCCCAAAAATCAAATCTGTAAATGACTCAATAGTGGAGTAAATGGATTCTAAAAAAAAACCCATATTTTTTTCATTTCACCTTAACTAGATTTTCTCGAGCCTTGGCAGTTTTAGAGCTATCTTGCATAAAATTTATCTGGATTAGATCTGTGCCAATAAGTTTCAAAAAACTAAACTATAGCTACATATACGTACATAGCTATATCAATTGTTACATATTTAATTAGTTAAATTTTTCATTAATCAATTATTGCTTAATAAATTTGTGTCAATTGTTCTTCCGAAGTACTTACACTACACTACACTAGTTTATCTACACACATATCATAAGCTCTCTTTAATGTGTTCAGGAACGGCATGTTCGACCGGCATGGCGGCATTGATAATTCATTCGCACTTATTTAGCTTGTTCAGTAGTACCAACTTCACAAACAAAGTAGGGGCGGCACGCAGGCGTGCGTCGGCGTTCGAAATTTGAATGTCATAATATGTAGAAAAATTACACATTATGGTCATAATTTGTAATTTTCCATATAAGAAATGAGTTTTTACCAAGTAGTTTAACATTATGCCGATTGTAACGTGCGGTTTTTGTGCGCAGTAAAGTGGGTTTATGATACGTGTGTAGATAAAATAAATAAACGACGAGAGCTCCGTGGTCTAGTGGGTTTCAGAGAGCTCCGTGGTCTAATGGGTTTCAGAGAGCTCCGTGGTCTAATGGGTTTCAGAGAGCTCCGTGGTCTAATGGGTTTCAGAGAGCTCCGTGGTCTAGTGGGTTTCAGAGAGCTCCGTGGTCTAATGGGTTTCAGAGAGCTCCGTGGTCTAATACGTTTCAGAGAGCTCCGTGGTCTAATGAGTTTCAGAGAGCTCCGTGGTCTAATACGTTTCAGAGAGCTCCGTGGTCTAATACGTTTCAGAGAGCTCCGTGGTCTAATGGGTTTCAGAGAGCTCCGTGGTCTAATACGTTTCAGAGAGCTCCGTGGTCTAATGGGTTTCTGAGAGCTCCGTGGTCTAATGGGTTTCAGAGAGCTCCGTGGTCTTATACGTTTCAGAGAGCTCCGTGGTCTAATGGGTTTCAGAGAGCTCCGTGGTCTAATACGTTTCAGAGAGCTCCGTGGTCTAATGGGTTTCAGAGAGCTCCGTGGTCTAATGGGTTTCAGAGAGCTCCGTGGTCTAATGGGTTTGAGAGAGCTCCGTGGTCTAATGGGTTTCAGAGAGCTCCGTGGTCTAATGGGTTTCAGAGAGCTCCGTGGGCTAATGGGTTTCAGAGAGCTCCATGGTCTAATGGGTTTCAGAGAGCTCCGTGGTCTAATACGTTTCAGAGAGCTCCGTGGTCTAATGGGTTTCAGAGAGCTCCGTGGTCTAATGGGTTTCAGAGAGCTCCGTGGTCTAATACGTTTCAGAGAGCTCCGTGGTCTAATGGGTTTCAGAGAGCTCCGTGGTCTAATGGGTTTCAGAGAGCTCCGTGGTTTAATGGGTTTCAGAGAGCTCCGTGGTCTAATGGGTTTCAGAGAGCTCCGTGGTCTAATGGGTTTCAGAGAGCTCCGTGGTCTAATGGGTTTCAGAGAGCTCCGTGGTCTAATGGGTTTCAGAGAGCTCCGTGGTCTAATGGGTTTCAGAGAGCTCCGTGGTCTAATGGGTTTCAGAGAGCTCCGTGGTCTAATACGTTTCAGAGAGCTCCGTGGTCTAATGGGTTTCAGAGAGCTCCGTGGTCTAATGGGTTTCAGAAAGCTCCGTGGTCTAATGGGTTTCAGAGAGCTCCGTGGTCTAATGGGCTTCACGCTTGCTTCTCAGACAGGAGATGCAGGTTTGATTCCTGACCATATACCAATGAGATAATAAATTTATCTTAAGTACATTATACGAAGGTTCTAACGCTGATGGAAAACATTGTGAGGAAACCTTCATTACTCCATAGCTGCGGCGATGGGCTAGCCCCCTGTCACGCAAAATGATGTATTGAATAACTGGCTCAAAGTGGGCACAATTGTGCCTCTGCTACCCCGCATGGGAAAAGGCGTGACGCTATGTATGTATATATATATATGTTAATGACAAACTCAACGACAAACTCTAAACATTCCAGAAAGATTAGGCTCCGTGCCCACCTACGTGCCATACCCATTGGGTAGAACATGCCGTGCCAACGTGGCCTTTTGTCAGATCAGAGTCACGCCAGTCATGTCTCGTTAGTGGGCACGGGGCCACGGGACCTTGTTGTGTTGTGTTGGTACCTGGAATTTTTAGCAATGACCTAGGCCTAGGAACTTCTAGGAACTTGCATTGTGGACACTGCCCTTTTGGAATAGAATGGAATGAAGCGTACATTTTCCGACTTCTGAGCTAAAAATAGCACCTTCGCGCTTGATTTTGGTTTCTCAGGAGGAAAAATCATATTCCTAACTCGTTCGAAAAGGCTTTTTACGAACCTCGCTACGACCCCGCCTTCGGCTCGTGCCGTCAACTTCTCAGTTCGTAAATATAAGCCTTTGCGAACTCGTGGGAAATGTACAATTCTTCGCTGTGTCAGCACACACTCACACAATAAAAATAGTAGCTATTGTGACAAAGTGGGTGTCAGGTCATGTGGCATTGTGGCAAATACCTTGACATCAGAAGGGTCCAGACTGAGCATAATGCCACAGGAAATCATGTGACGCTGGTATTCTGCTTAAACTCATGACTACAAAGATCGAGACAATATTTGGCATATCACCAGGTGATCCGTCCTTTGAAGGTGATACGAGAAAATATATAGAAAAGAATTCTAATGTAAACGAAAGGGACAGCGTTAATTAATTCCACATTAGAAACAAAAGAGAGCGCAAACAATGCGCACGACTCGAACTAAAATAACGTGGCGCCAAACCACATAAAAATTGTTTAAAAATAAACTACGCTATTTTGTCAAAAATATTTTCAAGGAGAGTTTACGAATACATAATATCCACATTTTGAATGCAATTCCGCAATGACATTAGTTAGGATTTCAGAATTACAGGAAAATGTAAAACAATTTAGAGGTCTTTTTGTAATTAAATGCTATCGAGAAAATTTCATCCAGTCGCGTTTTCTTTCAGTGGGTATCTTAATCAAATACTCAATAAACGTTAATCCGAAAATTTAATCTGTAGATACAGTGGAGTTAATGGCTTCGAAAAATACCATTGTTTTTGTATTTTTCGACATTGGACTAGCTTGAAGGCGATTAAACTTTGAACTTTGAACTCCATACAAATTTATAAGGAGTTGTTAAAGTCTTATTCCGCTTTCTAGCTAGTGGCACTAAGGGTGCTATTCCACCAATCGATCGTCGGTCGATCGACGGTATAATGGATCAGTCGACGTCGATGGACAGCCCCCCTATACAAGTGACATCGCTAAGGATAGCGAGTCGAAACGATAACTTTTTATGTATGCGATATGACATTTGGAATCGCTAAGGTGACGACACCTATCCTTAGCGATGTCACTTGTCTACAGGCACAGTTTCTATTACACCAATCGATCGACGATGATTGATGCCGTCGTTCGATAGCAGAATGGAATACTCGATATGTCGCAGTTAGTTGGCTAAATCAGACACTTAACTAACTCTATAGACCGTTAATTTAATACCGACGTTTAATCAAGTCACTAAAATTCCGTCAGACAATTGAGTGAACGAAACGTTTAATAACGAGTTGTCTAAACGTTCCTAGGCAACAAGACATATACAATATAAATATTGTTTTATGTGTACTTAAGTTTATGTTTTAAGTATTTTATGTCGTTCTTACATTTTCAACCTAACACGAAGGATAAAGGGGGCTTCGCTTCGCTCACCCCCTTTACCCTTCACCTAAGCTACCGCAATGTTTCGCCCTGATATAAGCTGTGCAAATCAGCTGTTGTCGTGACGCCATCTTGTTTTCCAACACGCTGGCTTTCGGTAAGACAGTTTGTTAAAAGTTTTCGACGACCCTTTATTTAAATCAAAATGCTAGTGACTTGGTTATACGTCGGTATTTAATTAACGGTCTAGAGAGTTAGTTAAGGCGATGATGGAATCGCGGAATCGAAGATCGCGGAAGTGAGATGCAATAATTACTCGCGAATAAGAAAAAACGGGATGCCAATAATGCGCTCGCGACTAATCTGAAACAACGTAAGCGCCAAAACGTAAAAAAAAATCATAAAAAATAAACTATTTCAGGGAATTAACTTTCAAATTGAAAATCGTTAGAAATAACAATTTTTCATACATTGCAATTATCACACAGTCATATTCACTTACTACTGCGGTGTAATAGGATAAAACCATAAAAAAAGGGTTGACTTTGTATTTATTTTCTATCGAGAAAATTTTATCCAAACATGTTTTCCAATTAAGAATCTCTAGATTATATAGTCAAATTACATATACCAGAAATTAATTACGATTTGACCAGTATTTCCTGAAAAACACATGAAAACAGCACCCCATATTTATTTAATCAGCGTCTTAAGTATCTGATTTAACCAACCAACTGCGACAGAACACCAATCGATCGACGTCGATCGGTTGATGGAATGGCACCCTAGAGAGTCTGAGTAGCCTCCAACTTAGGTAGGTGCACTACAAATTACAGGCCGCGCCAAGGTACTTTGGCTCTGAGCGAGCTGTGACATCTCTTTCTCGCATAGGGTAAGGTAGACTGAGAGGGAGAGATGACAGCTTGCTCAGAGCGAAAGAAATTTGGTGCGAACTGTAAAATTATATCTCTTATCAATCATTTAAAGGGGACAAGCACCTAAAACTGCATCGAATAGATTCACAGATAAAATACCAAATTCCCACGAAAAAAAGCAATTTTATCGTCTTTCAAAACTAGTTCATAAAATTGACCACAATGAAGAGTATAATGTGATTCCTTATTTCTCACTTCCGTTTGCCTGAGGAACCCTAACACGCCCTTGAGTTGGTATAAATCGAGGATATGATATTGGTAAGGTGTGCATTTATATTTTTAGGGGTTCTGTTTGGTTCAGTTTGATTTGTTTTAGTTTTACAGTAAACATGCCTTCTGTTTAAAAGAAGTAGGTACATTAGTAAGTAGATATTTATTAAATCCTGTCCTGCCCTGTCACGCAAAATGAAGGGCTTCACAATATATACTCTAACCACGTAATATTTAGTAACACACAACAATACTTACCCGAAGCGTCCGTAACCTATCGGTATTCGCACATCGGAAACGATCGTGCGGGTAGCAAAATCTGGCTGAAACGGGTACTGGATGGGTGACCGTTTCTATGTGGCGACGTTAAGCTGTAGGTCCCGGCTACTATCGCTACTCGGTGGACGTCAATCAATCAATCAATCACATCTCTTTATTACTGTAGATATTTACATATACTTAGCAATCGTCATTTTTTGCCACTTCTCTACATTGGACCACTGTGAGAGAAGAAGGGCGTTTAAACGCCCACAGATTGATTTTTAAAGCTCTGTTAAAAATTGCTTGTGCTTAACTAATACAAATATTACAATATGAATTATTATAATTAATAAGCAAGATTAAAGAAAGTAGTCGTAAAGCTGGTTAGAGGCCCTATGGTGCAGCTTGAAAACATCTGACAGTCGGGCTCGCCACTAGCCCGACGCCCCTCCATCAACCCGCACTGAGCCAGCGTGGTGGAGTGTGGCTCAATCTTACTTGTATCCGGTAAAGACCGGGTGGGGGCATGGGCATAAATGGGCCACATTATTTTTATTTTATTTAATTTTTTGAAGAAGGAAAACTGTCGCCTACACCAAACCCTGATGGCTAGAAAAGGTTCGATTACCCGTTCCCAAGGTACCCTAAAACGTCTAACGAAAAAAAGATCAGCAAAAACAGACCGCCAGTAGCTTTTAAGCCATTAGTCAGCATATTGTTATCACCCTATATTTTATTGTCAGATATAATACGTAGGGAGGGAACTACAACGCCCCTGTAACATGTAATTATAAGTTATCTTGACTTTTTATGCTTTGTGTATGATATTAGACGAGAATTCGTCTGTATCTCTTAATCATAACTCATGTCCGCCATTGCTCCCGCCTGGTGGCGCTGGCGTAGTTGCGAGCAAAGAGTTTCATTCATCTGAGGTTATATAGGTTCAAAAACACGTCACATGATCTTCCAAACAAACTTGACACTGACAAAATTAACCTCCAATGAGGTTAGGACGCCATATATTATAAGAAGTAAATAATTATAATAATAATACCTTGGACACTATTTACACAAATTGATCTAGCCCCAAACTAGGATTCCCTGTATCTTGTGTACTAGACAACGATACACATACTTATATATAGATAAATATTATACTTAGATAGAGAAATAACCATCACTAGGGTACAAACATCCGTTCTCATCAAACAAATATTTGCCCCCACCGGGACTCGAACCCGGGACCCTTGGCTTCGTAGGCAGGGTCTCTGCCGACTCGGTTATTCGGGTCGTCTAATAGAAATGGACTACTTTGACAGATGAACTACTGAAGTTTTTTTTTGCCAATAGGATCACAAATTGATACAAAGATATTGCATCAAGTATGATTATGTAACTTTTTTATATGAAAAGGCAGAGGGGCTAATCCTTTCAGCCTGAACAAGCTTCTAATTTAAAGACATCTTAGCAGATGCAATCTATTCCGACAAATGTCGCATTCGGAAAAAAATGCTCTAAATTTCTTCAATACAATTTGACAAGGATCCCTTGGCACTTTGTTGCTACAAAAAACACAACATAGCGTCACTCTTCTGCCATGGCTCACAGGGCATCATACAATACAACAAAGGGGTTGTTTTTAGTCCATTTACTACACGAGCTGATGCCCGCTCAATGTGTAGGGTCCCGGAGATAGCAGGGAGGTCTGACTCCTGGGCATGGGTAAATACATTTTTCCCCTCAACAAAAAAAGAAAAAAGCGTCAGTCCTTTTTTCATACGGGCTGGCTGAGGTACAGCTGAGCCCTCGTTGAGCCAGTTAGTCAATATAATTTGCGTATATTATAGACTTTTTGTCTATGCGGGTTAGTGCTGCGATAGCGGTTATTAACCCGACTGCTACTGCGAACCGAATCATACAGGGTAACCATGGTAACGTTCGGTAACCATGGTAACAGTCGGCAACCGCTACCATGATATGCTAACGACAGTGATTTCGCAATATGTAAGTATCGCTAACCCAATCATGCGCGTACAGTGTAGGAAGTAGGAATAATTACGTGTCGAAAAAGTATGCGAATCGAACTGTTAGTGACTCTTATGTACAATGACTTATGGTTCATGTCATCTGAACTCGAACACTTTTCACTCTAGTAATTGTTCCTGCTTGAGCCACAGACCGCTATTGCAATGCTAACCTGAAAATGATGAGTAATTTTTGACATGAATTCCGCTACAATGACGTCATTATTGCTTTATTGTCTTTCTTTACGTTCCGATCAAACACTGCCTTTAATATTACCTATATTATATTATATTTAATATTGCCACGGGGTTATCCGGTGCGTTTGGTTAGGCATCAATTATCGCCAAGTGATAGATAGATAGTAGATAATTCATTTATTTATTGTTCGGTACAAAGACAAACACATTATTCGTTATGTTCTAATTACAAACCACACAATATAGATTATGACAAAAAAATCAAAGAAATTAAATAAAACAATTAAAATAATTATAATTAACACTGCACAAATATGGAAAGTAAGGATCACTATGGGGAATGGGATTGTACCGCGCGATGAAATGGCCCTGACTCAGCAATTCACAGACGAATCTGTAACGCTGATATTCTGCCAGAGCCAAGTGACAATAGATCCATAAACATCTATTACTAGAAAAAGTATTAGTTTTATCTTCGCTCGAGATCTATTTGTTGGATTATCCCATTATTTGCGAGATGAAGTGGCATTGAACACAACTTGACTGTCGGTACTTGGGGTTTGTGGAGCGGAACGGGCAGGGCGTGACAAGGTTTTGAGTATGGGTTCCGCAGAATGAAATGTACTTGTTATTAAACTTTGTATTGTGAAGTTTGATTATATTATGCCAGCCCGACCGAATGCACAGCTCAACATTTGACGGATATTCAAAGTCATTCTGTTATAGTCTCTTGCTCAGGACATGACATTTAAGCGTCCCTTCATTTGAGAATATCTCGGCCATTTAGTATGTTTAAATATTGTGTTACGCACTAATAGAGGGATAATCAAATATATCGTCAAATTCAGCCACTACGAACAAATTCAGTGAAGAGCACAGAATAACTAATTTATACTACCTATACTAAATAAACTATTCAAAGCTCACTATTTTCTCGTGGGTTTTCTACCTACCCAAATAACCCTAAAAGAACACCCTATTTTAAAAACATGACAGCGAAAACAAGATGTCTACCGCTAAATGTCGTCGCACAATAGGCGCACTCTTTTCAAGAACTACCCACAAAGGCGAGCAAATAAGCGTATAATGATCATATTCAACGCATTATCCGCATCCTAAACTTGTTCCTACCTGCCGTATTCATATTTAGCTTAGAGGCTATTTTACTTTCGAAAGCGCGGGAGAGTTTTTTTTTTTATTCGAGGGGGCAAAGAAAGAATAGGCCGAAATGAGCAAACGTAGCGCCGGCTTTTTCTTTTTTCTTTTTAGGTGGCGCGTTTGTTTTAGAAAGAAGTTCAAATTGCTGTTTAAATAAGTAGTGTTGTTGAGTGTTTACACATGTGGTCATCTGAAACTGTTCGTTAAAGAGGACGTCTTAATCAGGCTGATTGAAAGTATGGTGCGGGAATGCTGGTTGAGGTTCGGAGTTGGGGTGACTTAGTGTCTCTGTCCCAGTTGGTTGGTTAAATCAGACACGTAAATAACTCTCTAGACCGTTAATTAAATACCGAAGTTTAACCGAGTCATTTTGATTTAAATAAAGCATAGTCGAAAACGTTTAACAATCTGTCTTACCGTAAGCCGACGTGTTGGAAAACAAGATGGCGTCACGACAACAGCTGATTTGTAAAGCTTAAATCAGGGCAAAACATTGCGGTAGCTTAGGTGAAGGGTAAAGGGGGCGAAGCGAGCGAAGATGTCTTGTTACCTAGGAACGTTTAGACAACTCGATAAACGTTTCGTTCACTCACTTGTCTGACGGAATTTTAGTGACTTGGTTAAACGTCGGCATTTAATTAACGGTCTAGAGAGTTAGTTAAGTGCCTGATTTAACCAACAAACTGCGACATCTCGACCACAGCATGCCTAATTCCCGCGACCGAAGTTTTCGGCGTGATTAATTAGACTTGCGATGCTTTTTCAATTACCGCAACACACTTTCCGAAATTACGTCGCGTTTTTTCGTAAAACCGATCTTCCGTCGGGCGTACTCGACGGCACCGTATCTCTATGCAACTCTGTCATTTACATACATACATAGGCTCACGTCTTTCTCCCGGAAGAGGGGTAGGCAGAGACTAAAGATACTCCACTTGCTACGATCCTGGCAAACATCTCTCGCTTCCTCAACATTCATAAGTGTCTTCAATACAAGCTCGCGGGTTACGGTTACTCCTAATCAGCGCCTTCACTAATAAATCGCCATTTTGATCTGTGTGGGACCTTCTTGGACGTCCGCGTCCGACGGCTCGTCAATCTCCATTTATTAATACTTTCAACGTGACCAAACCTTCTAAAACTGACCTTTCTCTATCCGTGATATTCTTTCAAGCAACAGCGTCTCCTGATATAGGTACTTCATCCTTAAATTTCTGTCACGAAATTTCCGTTCATATGATGTGTCTGTGGTAGCTATATATCGTAGAATTGACTATATCTCTTGATATCGTCAACCATGGATTGATCGTTTCATGAAATAGTTGACCATATCATGATTATGTCAATTATTTCATGAAATTATCAGAAAAGGGTTGAATTTCACGAAAAAATGTTTTTTTAAAGCATTTGTATTCAGTACTACGTGGTGTTTCTTATGTTATACATGTTGAACTAACACGAAGACGGTCGGGCGCCCTCTTTAGTCTTACCCTAAAATATTTCCTCGTTTAATGAAAGTCCTAATTCAACGACGGTTGACGATATCATGATATAGCCAATTCTACGATATTGTTACGACATGTCTGCGTCGAAACGTAAACTCAGCCGCGGACCTTCAGTCGCGGAATGTCGGCACGATGCATGTGTCGTCACACTTATCAGGCCCAGATGCGCAACCAGCAACTTAAAGTTTGACAAACAATCAAAGTCATGCTGCCACTTCTCGGTCGGCCCACTTTATTTGACCAACCGACCATTATGCTCTATTTTTCTATAATTCCTACTATTTTCCTAGTTCCTACTATTTTATGTACTTATTCTTAACAAGAGATTTCATCCATCAAACGTTGGTTGGCATGGAAAAGTCAGAGCAAAGCAATTTTTTTTTCAATGAGCGCCTTCAATTACAGTTTTGCAAAAAAAAAACGGTTAACACTTTAGCTACCCGTTACGTGACCTCGCGTGGACACTGAAACTGAGTTTATTCAGTGTAGCACTGTATTAGTTCGTGAAATGTAGATTGTTTATGGGCAATTATCCTCGTAATACATAGAGCTCAATATTATTTGTTAAGGTTTAGCAAAGAGGCTGTAAGCTTATATTATGAACACATTTATGTTTATTAATGAATTAAATACACATGAATAATCAATCATACAATGATGTAGATAAAAAATAGGTCGCGTGTAAACCTTTTTTTTAAATGGCTTATTTTTATGGGTATGATTTAACTGCATCAGCTGTGATCTGTGACGTGACTGTTCGTATTCGTTGGCCCACACGGCGAGACAGCGAAAATAGCCGTCACATTTTCCGAGCCATTATTTCTAAACCGGTATATTCAGAAACCGCCTACAACACACACCCAATTGTTTCACAAGCTGAAAAATGGCGAGTCTATCACCCAACCAATAAGAGGCGGTGCTTGTAAAACCCGAGACTGGACCCCATTGGTCGATTCGCTGTCTCTATCTCGAACTGTCCAATCAGAAAGCCGAATAGAGTTCGAGTAAAACTAGTTCCATTTTAGCCCCGAAAGCGCGCGCACGCGTATTCAAAATTCGAATATAGGGCTTTTAAAAATTCGTTGCTAAACTTTTTCGTGCAAAAGTGGCCAGTGTTTTCCTTGAAAGTGGTTTTTGATGAGAGGGAGGATAGCGTTTCATAGTTTGGTTGGGATTTTTTTGCATTGTGTTTCGTTGCAGACAGGGTGACTATTTTTAGCATTAAGCTAGTTAATCCTGTTGTGGTGTGATGTGAGACGGATCTTAATTTAGCGGTGCACATGCGTGTGAGTATGCCACGGGATGTCTTCCTTAATTTTGAGAGCGACCGACTGCCCGACGGCCATAAATAGGGTATTCCTGGGAGCACTACACATCTTTGCCTTAAAAGTAAAAGGAACAAGTTCTTTTTCATCGGATTTTAATTTAAAAACTTGATACGAATTTCATGTGAAATCTGTCAATTGCAGATCAGAAATAAATATATGTGGAAACTGTTTTGAAACAAAGTATCTATTTGTGTAAGTAGGCAGGTACTAAGTTAAAATAAAATATTAGATAGATAGATAGATAATCAATTTATTCACTGTAATGAGAGACAAATACACTATGTAAAACATTGAATAATGTTTCTAAATATTTACTATGCATGATGCGTTTCTGGCAATTAAATATCATAGTGGCAAATGCACTAATAATAAAAACAAAATCTACAGTGTTTTTGTTTAATGAAATCAGATTAAATAGCAGAAAGGTCAGAGTGTCGATAAGGGGGCGGAAGCGAAAGAAAAACTAAAAACTATAACATATTTCTTTCTTAGTTCAACCCAGTCGCAGTCAAGAACTCAAAACAGCTCTATAGAGTATTTGAAACTTATTTCTTTTTGGTTATTATAATGAAGTACTTTCACAGGTACGTAAATTAACTTTACACAAACAGGATCTAGGGAGCTCATCACAACAATTAATACTTAAGTACTTCTATTCGTATTTTAACATGTAAAAAAAGTCCTACCAAACAGATCTCCATCCTATTTCATAAAATTTATTTAATTAATTTATCGAACATTCCAATATCATTATGTCCGAGTTGTCATAATGTTTATTGACCAGATACAACAATTATTTCTAATGTTACATGCCTCTGCATGGTCATTAATTAGCCCCCTGCAAGCTTTTGACCATAAAAGTGAGTTTTTATGGTACCTACTAAAGTGAACGAAGAAGATACGAAGATAAGATCATCGATTTTGCTCATTATTTTTTAAAAGAAATGTTTGAGCGTCTTTGTTTGTTTGTTTATGAGACGTCATCTCAGTTGATTTTGGTATTTTTCATATTTTATTGATGATGTTTCTGAAATGTAAATAGCAACTACAAAATTAAATGTTTTAACAAAAATAGAGTCTAGAGTGGCAAGAAAATCTTAGCATACCATACAAATCAGTATAAAAATGAAGAAAAAAAATACCGTAAAATATCCATTTTTGAAATATGTGAAAATACATAAAGCATTTTAATTAGTAAAAAAAATAGAGAACAAAGAAAAAACCCACAGATGTGTTGAAATTAGATGATATGAAGATCTAAATGTCAAAAAAAACTTCCCACCACAAGCATTACATTTTGTTCATATCTTCAATAGTGCTGTGATTTGTACCATTTATCGTTTCATTGTAATCTGTCGATAAATCTTGTGTTTTACAGCTGGTGTGTATCGATAAGAATCGCGGACTCCACGTGGGGTAATAGTGGTGTTCCTCGTAGCATGTCGATGACGTTTGTCATAGATGTCTTATCACTTTAATCAAACATTTTAATTAATTTTGTTATTTGAACTATATGATATGATAATACTATTAAAGCTCGAGGTGTAATCATTAGTAAAAATTTAACTAGTTCTTTAAAAACCTCACTGATGTTAACGGTAATCTGTATAATCCGGTATTCTATACAATCCCTCGGCAATGTATAAAATGTCTAAAATGTGTAGGTATTTATGAAATATTATTTATTTTATACTTTGCCTAGGTATTCTATACCATACCGAATGATTACTAGATTAGATCCTGATTTACCAAGAAAATAATTCTAATTACTTACCTAGGTCAAGGCAGAGTTATTTTACAACGCCTTTCAGTATTTTTAAGACTATAATAAACATTGTACGATCTGTAAATAACATGAATAGTTGCTGAATGAAATACATTTGGGAGGCAGCCAGCTTTGATGTTTTTGCGATTTGACATAATTATGTTCGTTTACTCAGTCTCAAAATACGTCATCTTTAGCTTTATATCTAAAATACTTACTTTAAAAGTAAATTTAACCTTCGCATTATCTCATTCACATTAGTCCAAGCTTCGAATCCCTCCCCGTGGAGGAAAAAAAATCATCCCTGAATCTTGGATGTTGTTCTTCTTATGTTTCTGACGTTGCTGTTTCTGTGGGACCAGAAGCGACAGAAATTCGTATAGATTTGTAGGTTTAATCTAGTTATAGTAAGTTTATGATTTTGTTATATATCACTCATCGTCCCCTCACTACAGCCTCCGTCAACTCCATTTATCAGCGAGGCCTCCCTCGCGATGGTGTCGACGATAAAAATTACTTAAAACGCCAAACATTTAACATGTTGCCCCCTCACGACCTTCCTCCATCCCTTTCACTCCCGCAAACAAACGTTAAATATAGAGAGACAGCGATAGAGATTGTTCTTATTTTGTATCCCGAGTTTAGTTACACGCTTTTTATTGGTTTTAACCTAAAAATTGTAAATCTTTTGTTGTCGCGTCAGGGAATAGTGGTAGAGTATCACAGAATAAATTATAGTACTGTAATGCCTAAAGCACGCGTTGGTATGTCCGTCAAGATAACATTTTTGTATTATTTATGGTGCCAAACGATTTTTTGAGATCTTTTGGTGCGATTGTGTTGAGTAATTGTTTGTGGTTGATGATTTAGTAGCGTTTGATTGAACCTCGGGAAATGTGGATGAACTTTTTTTTAAAAACAATGGGTCTTTTTAGTTCTCAAAAACTCAAAACTCAAAACGTTTATTCTGTAAATAGGCCACAAGGGCACTTTCACATGTCATTTCATTTCATTTTTTACAGAACATTTGGTATTATTTATTATTATTATCAGAAAAAAAAAGTACTTAATTATTGTTTCTGAGAGATGTAAAGAGTCTCAAATGTCATAATAAAATAATTAAAATATAAATAACAGAGATGTATAGTCTCTTTAGTCAATAATACAATGATAATAGGAGATGTAAATGGTCCCCACAGTTATTAAGCACATTGCTAGGGTTTGTAAAATGTACTGGTATCTTATATTTTTATGGCGTTGCATAAAAATGCAGCTTTTACGAATTTTATTATTTTAAATATAGTTTTATATAATATTATTTTAAATATAGTTTTTTTGCTACTTGATTCCTTTGAAGTAATATTTTGTGTATCGATTTTAGCCCACATATACCTCGCCAACGAATATTTTACCCAAACTCAGGTATATACCTACATATTTTTAACATTTTCTAATATACATTTTTGTATTGCAGGTACACGAAGCGGAGCCACTCAATTATGCGCCTCATTAAAATGAGAAAAAGAAAGAAATCCGGACACTAATTTGCGTCAGACAAATACTATATTAAAAGTTCTCAGTAAACCAGTGAGTGAAGTTAAAACCAGAACCGAGAAGTGAACAGTGAAAGTAAACAAAATAAAGTATTAATGATCTCCACAAATATTTTCCGAGAAAATATTAAAAAATTACCGGAGCGAGGCGGCCACAAAACAACCGAACCGATGGACAAAACGGATTTTATGTAAACCAAACAAGTAATCATCGTTTAAGGTGCCCCGGTTTTATTTAACCTCTTTGGACTGCTGCCTCTAAGTTTACTCATCCCCTTTTTTTAAAAGAGCATTTAAAAAAGGAACAGTAAAGTGAAAAAAGCATTTAGAAAGTTCTCTCCGCGATTTTGCTAACACGTTGCCTGCCGCGGACGTCTCAAGGCGGTGACGTTGACGTGTCAAAGTGGCCGGTGACGAGCATTTGGACATGTTAGGGGGGGCTGAGTGGGGTCAGCGTGAGGCTACCCCCCCTAGGGATGCCCCCCTACCGAGCTTCGGGTTCACGCAGGAGCAAGTCGCTTGTGTTTGTGAGGTGAGTCATCTGTATTCTAATTGAAATAAATATCTGGGGACCGAGGCCTGCTCGTAGGTGGGTTGGTGCACTGGGTCGCGCCGATAACAAATCACCAGACAGCAAATCCTCATCAACCCTATGTGTAGGGTGAATGATTGAATACCTGTGCCATGTGACCCAAAAAAAATTGAGTGCTTGCTTGTACAATGCAAGGAGGATGTATTTTGATTCGACCTCATTTAAACGAAACTTTTTGGTTAGAATTCTCCCTCCGATACATTAAATACTGCCACGTGATATTAGGGCGGGAATTTAACGAGAATGATGATGTTTTTCTTATTTTCACTGGAATTTATACCTTATTATAAGTAAAATTACCAGTATCGCGACTATTTAGACCGAAGATGTTTTTTTTGGTCATTGGAATTTCTAATTAATTTTTAGTGTCATAAAGTGAAAAGATAAAATAGCATGAAAACTCGAAAAATAGTAAAAAGGCGTTTTCCTAGTTATGAGACGTAGATCGATTTTCGCCCTTAAAACCAAAAACCAAATTTTACCGAAAACTTTAGCGCCGTCTTCAAGAACTCAAGACATGTTCCGTGATACTACAAAAAAGGTTAGACATGGTTTAACCTCAAAACATACGTCAAATCCCTTACAGTTTTGGCTTTTAACAAGTGTTGAACACGGTTTTATTTTTTGGTAAGACCCATATTGTAACAAACTTCCCTAGTTTCCTACGGCCTCCTCGCACCTATAGTAGATTTTACAAAATAACCAGATCTTTGCATAGGTGATCTAACTTGAATGATTCTTCTTCTTCTACTTCAGCATGTTCTTGTTCACTGCTCGACATATGCCCCCTCCTTTGGGAATTTTATGACATACATTGTGTGTTATACAGGCTAATGCCTGAGTTTACGGAATTGTGCTCAGATAAAGTGACGCCCCACTTGTTACTACCGTTGTCGTTGAAAAAAATCATAGGATTGGGGGTCACCAGAACCCATAAAGCGATTCAGATTAGGTTCCAAACAAGAACATCACCATGGCAACCATTTCCATGCTAATACTGGGAGGATACCATAATGTCAAACGCTGTTGCATATCTTTTATATAAACATATCCGAAAAATAACAATGACCGTCTTAAAATAAGTCTAGGTATGAGATAAATAAAGCTCATTATGGCGTATTGGAATGAAAGTGGTTGCCATGGTGATGGTATTGTTTCTAATCTAATCTGAATCGCTATAGAGGTTGTGGTAACCCCCAGGGAGAGAATTCATTACAATAATGGTCCACTACAGGTGCGATGCCGTGGCCGAGCCACCTATACTATTAAACGAGGAATATTTGTAACTATTCATAATATTTTTCTCGAAAACACAGCTAATGTTTTCGATGAAATTTACTAGACAGGAGATTTTGGGGACCAAAACTCGTCTCATAACTGGGAAATCGCTTTTATTCGTGTTCACATAAATGCTTTTATCTTTTCCGCACAATTTAATTGGTGATTTCAGTTCATGACCGTGAAAATACGGCAGAAATTCGAAGGACAAAAAAAATACATCATCATTCCCGTGAGATTCCCACTGTAACATCACGTAACAGTATTTAGTACGTCGGAGGGAGAAGCCTAACCAAAAAGTTTCGTTCAAATAATGTCGAATCAAAATACATCCACCTTCATCCTCCTTGCTGGAACAAGTAAGCAAGCAATTTTTTTGGTCACATGGCACTGGTAGTCAATTATTCAGCCTAAACATCATAACGGTATGACATCCTATGATGAGTGATGTGCAGTCTGATGATTTGTTATCGGCGTGACCACTGCACCAACCCACCACCGAGTATAGATATCTATAATATATGAAGGGCTCGGTTCTTCAGATATTTTACCTAATACAAAGACTTGTCTTAAGACTGGCATGTGACGGTCACACGATTTGGTCTAAGGACTGTGAGTGTGGCACAGTGTGCAAATAAATCTTTTAAATCTTTAAATGGTAATTTTGCGAAATGCGGTCCTAAACTGTGACGTTGTGGTATCCCCTATGAACCCTAACAAAAAGTGGTAAAGGTCAAATTCGCTAACCAATTTTTAATTCCAGTAACATCTGGGTAAACAGAGACACAGTGACAGAGTGACTTTCAGTCTCCATCAATCTTTGAGATGTAGGCGGTGCATCGGGGCATTAGAGTATAACATTATATGGTTCCTGCATTATATCATGTTATCATAGCTTATACTCTCAATTTAAGGGGTACCAGGCTAAGGATCACAAAAATATGCCACGATGCGAACATCAGAAAATTTAGTACCAATTTAGGAAGCACGAATAATTAGGCATCGAAAAGGTATTTGAATTAAACTTTCACTGACTTCTATGTTTAATGCCATAGGGTTCATTGTATCTGAACTCGAGCATCTTCTCGACAAGTTAAATATTCGCTCTCTTGGCTCAGATCAGATTATCCGTGACAATATTACTATTGTAGATAATACAGCTATATGTATTAATATCATAATTTTATTGAGTTTCTTGTTATGCAAACTCGTCGATGACAAGGCAAGCGTTTCTATGATAAAATTAGCATTTTGTTAATTCAAAGCAGCCACACCTTCGGATATATTTTTCGTCGTTAGTACACAACGTGAGATTTCTAGTGTCTAAAGCTTTCACGGAATGGATTACCACTAGAAATAGCCGGTTATGTTTTGACAGAGCCTTGCTTTTTTTGCCACAATGCTCATTTTGATCTAGATACCTTAAATACGGAATGCCAATGACGACATTATAACTAAAATGAAGCAGTTCGCCTGAAATCTGAAATTGACTAGGAAGCAGTTTGCCACAATTTAAATTACGTCTATAGCAGTTTGCCTAAAATACAAAACGACTGAGGAAGCTGTAATTTTAATACTTATGGTGTCTGGAAAGTTTTAGCACGTTCTAGGAGCACTACGGACACTACATTGGGAGTACCATATAAGTAGTTTTAAATACCCACCGTACCATCAGGGGTTGAAGTAAGAAAAATTTATTAACCCTAATCTCTAAAACAGATGAATGGATCGTTACAAAAGGTAGGTATGACGTAATGTAATTAGGATTTTATAATTTGCGAACAGTAGTTATATTGATGTAACTATTGGAAAACTTTTATTCTAATTAGTTACATAATTTTGAAATCTCAGTATTAATGTTAGTAATGGGAGTAGAGTGCCTTTTCTGTGTTCCCACTTGTTAAATTGCAGTTACACCATTTTGTCAAACCAGTGTGATGACGAGTAATTTATTTTCCCTGTGGGCACACAACTTAAAACAAAATCACACTACTGAATATTATATTTATTGAGTGTTTATATATTTTGGCATCTGACACTACTTTTGACATATGTTATACTTTTGACAGGTGTTGACTTGGTGTGACGGCGAGGTAAATAAATTTCTCGTCATCACACTTATGTGACAAAATGGTGTGACCAAGAGTCCGAAGCCACGGCATTGTATGGTCAATATTAAATAAAAAAATGTAAGTGAACAATCAATTGTATAATAAATTAATCGAGTAAATCGGGTTAATACCAGTTTTTAACCTCAAAGTATTTACCCCGTCCCCATCTCTAGTCACAACCAGGTTTCTCCTTCTTTGGCTATTTGCTTTTAGAACATTTAACTACTTAGTGACACTAGCTAGAAAGCAGAATAAGAATTTACTCGAGTAAACTTTGACAATTCCATATAAATTTGTATGGAGTTATAAAACTTAACTTGAGTTAAGTCTAAATATTTATTTATAACTGGAACCAAAATATAATAATAGTTATTATGTTACTTGTACATACATTTTAAAATACTTTGTACAAAACTTAAATATGCAAAAACACACACACACACACACACACAAACACACTAAGAAAATAAAGCGCCCCGGACCATATCAGATGCAAAAGTCCCCATCACGCTGGCGGCGTTTCCGCGCTGCACTGCGAGGGAGATCCTCTGCATAAGATTGGACCCGGAGCGGCGGTCATAGCCACGGTCCCTCAGGCGGCGCCCTATTTCCCTAATGAATGCCTTGCCCTGCACTCCCCAGACCCCGGTGGTTTCTATGGCAAGCGGGACGAATATATACTGGCCCAAAAGCACAGAGTACTTTTGGGTCTTCATCCTCGCTGCCTTTTCGGCTGCGGCCCCCGGGGTGGACACGGTCGATGCCAGGTGGGACGGAGCGAATGTGCAGACACACGTCGCATCCCAAAGCAATGGCCGTCCCCTCTCCCACGGGATCATGGTCAGGCCATCCGGGCGTTTCCCATCGGTACGACACAGCCCCGCGGGCTCCAATACACAAGGTATATTGGCTGTTACAAGAGCCCGCTTGACGATGTCATTGATAGAGGAGTGCCGGGAAAGCCTGCCCGCGCTTCGAACGCAGTGAAGGCCGTGCCGACCATGAGCGTCCACACGCGCACCACACACACAGGTATGAGACTGGCAGATGTCACAGCCAAGGCGCAAGGCCACAGCCACGCGCAAATGTAATGTAGAACGTTAAGTCTTATTCCGCCTTCTAGCTAGTGGCTCTCAGCTATTTATCTTTGTAAGCATTTAATTGCTTAGGCATTTTGCTTTGTAAGCATCCACTTATGACAAACTGTTCTTAGTCAATTTCACATTTCAGGCATACTGCTTCATTGGCAATCTCTCCATTATGGCATAAAGCTTGCAAGGCACACCATCGTTTTAGGTATAATTCCGTCATTGGCATTCCGCATTGAAGCACGCTTTATGATTGTGATGAATGTTAATTAATCAAATCAGCATCATTAATTGATTTAGCATTTTAAGATGGCTAAATATTGCACGATTAGCTAATCATAAAACATTTTTTGTTTTTGACCAACTCTTACATACGTCTAAAACCGTATATGCAAAACGTGCGGAGACGAGTACGTCGTCAGAAGGCTTTTAACAATTTTGCATAAATTGTTATTTCTCTTATTTAATCAATTTGGCTAGATTCTACTTAGGCCTTTGCATTAGATGTGCTAGGTAAAATACCTACATGATACCATGGCTGATGTTTCTATGTTATTCCTAATAGCATGTTTAACATTTAAAACACAGACTTCTCGGCTGTTTGATTATTTTTCAAATCGTTTCTCAGATTTTTCCCTAAATATACTCTTCTTGATACACCTCCGTGCCAAATATCAAGTTTGCAGGACATTTTGATGACTTTCAGCGACCGAGAAGTGTCGAGCTGTCAAGTTAAAGTAATCGTACCGTACATACATTGCTTTTAGCCAGAAGCAATGTATGTATCTGTATGTAAATGTAAGATGTTATAAATTGTTTTATGAATTTGCTGCGATAAACGAATTCAGCTGAGGCACATAGCCGCCAAGGTTGCAATGTAAACACTAGCTACCCGAAATACTCTTTACTGAGGTGACGTCATGGTTCAGTTGCCACCTGCAACAATGGACTGATTGAGGTATTTTTTCTGATGATGATCGCTAAGGACTGCCTACACAGTGCGAGCTGCTGACGTTGGCAGTAAACAGCTACTGACTGCTACTGCGCAATAGTCAGTAGACTCGCACCGATGTGCATGTATGTTGCGGTCTCAATATACGAGAAGCTGCACTGCAGTAACTGGCTAGATCAGCTGGCACTGTGTGGTCAAGCCCTTCAGGCCCCGTTAGGTCTGGATTTACTAAAAGGCCACTTAATCCATATAAATTTGTGTGGAGTTGTCGAAGTTATTCAGAGTACCACACCCCCAGTTTCTGAAAGAGTGGTGAAATGTAACAGACGATTAATCGAAGATTTATTCAAAATATCGGCACGTGATTTACTGATAGATAGACTAATTAGTCAACGAACGATTCTAGATGGAATAGTCATAACTAGAGATGGGCCGAATGTGGTTTTAACCGAATACGAACTTCGGCCGAACATCCGGTTAAAATAAAAAAATCGGCCGAACTTCGGTTTAATTTCGCCGCGATTTCTCGAGAGCGACACGTCATCACTTGTTTACGCACTCACACGAACTGTCGAATTTACTCGAAATGAATAGATAGATGCACCCCGCCGAACTAGAAGTGTCTTTTTTGTTTATTTATAATTACGCATTTAAATTACGCAGTAGTTAGGCATTTAAAATTTAATTACCAAGTTTAGGCATTTAAAATTTAATTACCAAGTTAATTTTGTTTAGTTTAGGCAAAAATATGTAAGTAACTAATTTAATTTAAAATTAAATGACAATTAATAACGGCCTCATTTTATTTTAGGATTATGATAAGTATGATTTCTATTCTATTGATTTCAGTCAAATACAAGTGAGTATTTTACTTTTTTTTGCACCGAATATTCGGCATTTAAATGGCATTTAATTTAAACAGAATTTCGGCCGAATGCCAATTTACCAGAAACCGGGCGTAAGAATTCCAAATAATAATAATACCTTGGAAACTATTTACACACATTGAACTACCCCCAAACTAGGATTACTACTCCCTGTGTCTTGGGTACTAGACAACGATACACATACTTAAATAGATAAATATTATACCTACTTAGATAGATAAACAACCATGACTAGGGTACAAACATCCGTTCTCATCAAACAAATATTTGCCCTTACCGGGACTCGAACCCGGGACCCTTGGATTCGGAGGCAGGGTCACTGCCGACTCGGCCATTCGGGCCGTCGGCTTGCAACAGTCTATGCTCAACCGTCGCACTCTGCGGGTAGACTGCTAAAAGTTGTTCCGAGGGGCAGACGCGACCGCCACGCCCTCCGTAACCGGATATCCGGTCGGCAACCGTCGTCAAGGTTACCCGCCGGATGTTTGACGACTTTTCCATTTTATATCGATTCTTGCCTATGGGGATGATGGATGGTTAGACGAATAAATATAGAATAGTTATAGCAAACGCTAACACTAAATAATGCCGCCTGATATCTCATATGTTTAGTTTTTTTGGTTTTGTTAATACTAGCATAGAGAACTTGTTTAAATAAAGGCTAGTATTTAATCGCACAGCAAAAATACTGTTTTTCACAGCAAAAAAGGATCAGCAAAAATACTTTTAATTTTTGAAGTACCTATTTTTGTTATTCTTACATGTGAACCTAATACTTAACCTTCACCTAAGTTACCGCAGTATTTTACCCTGATATTTGCTGTAAAAATCAGTATATTTGCTGTGCAAATCAGTATTATTGATGAGCTGTTTAATATTTCCCTTAAATAAATAAAAATAATTCTTATTCTTATCTGGCTTACGAGAGCGCCACTGTGTTTCTGCCACTCTATTTGGGAAAAGGCGAATGTTCTTGTATCATACAAATTGCGGATGTTGTACTCTAGATATAATAATAATAATACCTTGGACACTACTTACACACATTGATCTAGCCCCAAACTAGGATTCCCTGTATCTTGGGTACTAGACAACGATACACATACTTATATAGATAAATACTATACTTAGATAGATAAACAACCATGACTAGGGTACAAACATCCGTTCTCATCAAACAAATATTTGCCCCCACCGGGACTCGAACCCGGGGCCCTTGGCTTCGAAGGCAGGGTTACTGCCATATCTGAAGCCATTATGTACATTGTTTTGGATTCTACAAGGATGTGCTCCAGCGTCACCTAACCGCATGCAACATACCGCCTCATAAATGGTAGCAACTTGCTCAAGCGAGGCCAGAATGGCGTTCTGCTGTACATAAATGTCTTGACGAATTTGAGAAAACGCGACTGGCAGACCTGGAACCGAAACGTCAGACAAGGAAATCTTACCTAACACCTACTAATTCTAATATTTATCTATATAAGTATGTGTATCGTTGTCTAGTACCCAAGATACAGGGAATCCTAGTTTGGGGCTAGATCAATGTGTGTAAATAGTGTCCAACAGAGCATTTAAGAGCAAATTCGGATTCGCCAGCCACGTAAGAGCACATGAAAGGAGATAGCAGAGGTCGCTGTCATCGGATACGACGAAGAGGATCATCATCATCATGCCATTTTTCTGACATCAATAGCAACACCAGTCAAATTGAAAAATCGGCAAAAAAGAACACGATTATATTATCGAGTTATCTTTTCAATCAATGCGACTGATATTAGAGACACATAATAATGCTACTGATTTGTATTTAAAGATCAGTCAGTCGTAATTCGTAATTTTACACAGAATAGACGTACAGATAACTTATAATAATGTACACCGTATCAAATAATATTGCATATTATTTTTTTACATAATAATAGTAGTTTATATGACTGCTACATAATGGTGGGCATTAATACTCGAGTTTCATAATAATATCACTCGAGAGTTTTAATGCCTAATTATGTACAGTTTCAGTTTCAGTTTATTTATTCATGAACAATATCATATTGTATTTGAAATTGCTTACAGACTAAAACATAAAATAATTAATTAACAAATCATGCAGTTAAAACCATACAATATACATTTCACTATAAAAAATAACAATGTCAACAAATACATTTATCAAATTAATTACTAATATAATGTCAAAATAGTAAAATTGAAAAATAATACCTAATATAAGAATAAATTTGTCAACAATAAAAACAATAAATAATATCAATTCAGTCAACTTTTGTCCTCAAAAAACTCATCAACCCTGTAGTAACACTTGTTCAAAAGGAATGTTTTAAGCTTATTTTTAAGTATATTGGGGCTCGTAATTTGTCTAAATTCTATTGGTAACATATTATATATTTTTATCGCCTAATACCTAGATGAGTGTTGAACTACATTCAGCCTTGGTACAGTGAAACTCTCTAGGTGTTTCCTTCTTGTGTTCAATCGTCTTTTCCGTTCTTCCTCAGACTCTACTTTATTTAATCGCTTAAGTAAATCTACAGACTGAATTAATATGAACAGACTAGGAACTGTGAGGATACCTAATTTGATAAAAAATTCACGACACGATATAACCTGTGGTATTTGTACCATTACTCTTATGGCTCTCTTTTGGAGGATGAACGCTTTTTTGACATTATAATCGTAACTATTTCCCCAAAACTTTATACTGAATCTCAGTTTTGACTCTACCAGGGCATAATATACTCCTATTAAATTGTCAATTTTTAGCTCATCTCGTAGACTTCGCAACGCATAACAAGCTGAGCTTAGAGAACTTTCGATGGCTTGCAGTTCAGCTTTCCAGTTTAAGTTAGCATCTATTTGAACGCCCAAGAATTTTACTGTGTCTGTCAAATCAATACCCTCTGCAAGCATTTTCAGATCAACCCTATCATTATTAGCCGCTGTTGTTTTAAACAGTATTGCACAGGTCTTATTGCTGTTCAACTTTAGATTCTTTGAGTCAAACCATTGGTGGAATGAAAATAGCGCTGCATTAGCTTTTTCCTCAAGAGTGCTGAGGTGCTCTGCGTGAATAACAGCATTTGTATCATCAGCAAACACAACTAGCTGAGTGTCTAACAGATTTCGTGAAATATATTCTACCAAGTCATTTTAAAGGCAATAAACAGTATTGGACCCAAAATCGAACCCTGTGGTACACCTCTCTCGACGTTGGTAATTTTTGACCGATGTTTCGCTTCCTTACCATTTTCCCACGATGTTAATTCAACATATTGCTTTCTGTGTTTTAAATATGATCTTAGTAGCTCCAGAAACTCACCACGGATGCCATAATGTTCTAGTTTTCTTATTAAAATAGTATGGTCAACCAAATCAAAAGCAGAACTGAGATCCAAAAATATGCCTAGAACCTTCATCTTAACATTAAGTTTAGAAACAACATCATCTATGAGTGTTTCCACTGCATCTGTGGTGCTAATGTTCATCTGGTAACCAAATTGTCTCTCACTTATCACTTGATTCTGCTGAAGGTGTCTTAAAAGTCTAATTTTAATGATTTTTTCAAAAACTTTTGAAAGTATTGGCAAAAGAGAAATTGGTCTATATTTACTGGGATAAGTTTTTGACCCCTTCTTGAATGTTGGTACAACTTTGGCCAGCTCAAGTTGCTCAGGGAATACACTCTCATTTAGGCAGCTATTAAAAAAGTAAGTCAGAGGGACAGCTAGGATGTCTATGTTTTTTTGTATGACAGTTATTGGTATACCATCATGGCCACATGACATTTTTGGTTCCATATTTTTTACAATTTTTGCGATTTCGATCGAAGTTGTTAACTCACACATTATGCTGCATTGTACTCTGTCCGTACTAGTTTCTAGTAAGTGTAATGCTATGTCATTCCTATCTGATGTGGAGCCCTTTTTGTAAAATTCACAAGAGAAATGTTCAACCACCTCACTTGGTTTTTGTAATGTGATGTCATTAACTTTCAGCTGAATAGAATCTACTTTACGATTTTTAAGTTTGTTTCTGTGTTTGATTATAACTTTCCAAATAGGGTTGCCATCCGTCTGGGTTTCCCCGGATTTGGCCTAGTTTAGAGGGCATCCGGGGAGCGTCCGGGCGGGGCTTCATTTGTAGTCCGGGTTTAAAAATTTAAAGTCTTGGGCCGCCCGCGACACAAGCACGGTGTCCGATTATTTCAATCGCTAATAAAGGCGTTGGTGTGGGATGTTCTGCACATGTCATTAACAACGCAGTGCACCACAGACGTGATTTACTGCCAGTAGACGTGGGATCCATTATCTTAAAAATGTATATATTTTATGCCAGTTACACAGTACGAACCGAAACTCTTAAATAATTTTGTGAAATAGCTGAGGTCGAATATAAACAGCTTCTGCACCAAGACGCGTTGGCTAAGCATGTGTTCAACTATTGAGCGACTCCTGAAGTTTTACCGGCCATTAAACGATTATTTTGAAAGCATAGAAAGGCCACCTGTTTTAATTAAACAGTTTTTTGAAAATCCTCTCTCGGAGGCATACTTATTTCTCATACACTTAACTATGCACACCGATCACTCAAAAATACAAAAATTAGAGAAAAGTGATTCGGTCCTTGAAACCAGCAGCATATTTGCATCCATAACAAAAAGCTTACAAGACCGAATTAAGGAAAGTTTCATGCCTTTGAATGTTCAGAGTATTATTATAAATAAAGAAGATGAAAACACGAAACAAGGTTTTAAAAATGCACGCATGATTTCTACAAGGAAGTCAAAATACATTGAAGAATGGATGAAACCATTAAAATTTGAGAAATTTGACTGGATGTTTTTGCCGAAAATTAATAACAACACAAAATGGGCTCTTATTGAAGACACTGCTTTTTATTTAAAAGACAAGAACATAGATATTGACGACGCAAAATTAACTGCCGAGTGGGTGAATTTAAAGGCTTTTAACCAAAACCTAACTGGACAAGGTAAGCTATTAAATTCAAATCAAATTTGGGTACGATTTTTAAAACACCAAATGCATATTTATTTTCGATATTGCTGAAAATTGCACAGTGTTTTTGTTTGCATTCCGGCTCATTATGCCAGCATGGAGAGAATATTCTCATTAATTACACAACAATGGACAAAAGAAGGAAATTTATAGGCGTAGAAACAATCTCGTCAGTAATTAAATTAAATTAAATTACGAATAATACAGCTGCATTGATTTTTACACATTCCTTTTAAAAAGGGAAGACATTCTAAAAGCTATCGGAAAGAGTGATAAATACAAAAAAAGAACTGAAAAGTAAAAAAGCAAGAAACTGAGGAAAAGCTTATAGCTAGTCAAATAATGTACTTATGAGTGCAATAATTTTTTGTCATTTTCGTAGTTGAAGTAATGATGGTTTTTATAACGTAAAATAAATTTAAAACATGGCTGTTGATTAAAACTTTAAGGTGATCTAAATGAGTATAGTTTATGGTTATTTACTGTTTGAAAAAATAAAAAAATTACATTACAGTAAGTCTAAACTTTAAAAGGTTCAGTTTTGTTGCTTAAGATTTAAGAAGACTGAATTTAGTTCATTTAAGTTAAGAGATATTTTGTTGTGTAAATGGCAGCTGATACAAATTTAAAGAAGATAATTATTACTGAGTTAAAAGAGTTACCTCAAAAATTCTTAGACTAAATACTAAAATGGTCTCAGTACTTTTAAGATTTTTGTTTAAAAAATTAATTGAATTTTGCAAGGTTTCATATTTTAAGAAGGTTTTCTTTTTATAACAGAGTATATTAAGAATTTATGTTTTATTTTAAGAATAAAAAAACAATTTGTAACAAACTGTAATAAGTTTCTGTTTTGTTAGGTACATTTAAAATGATGATAAAAGATGACTAAATTAAATTTTAAGGTCTGGAAATAAATCAAAACGTGATTTATGACATTTTCATCTATTTTATATTACACTGACTAGGTTTAAAAAAACCTGTTGACATGTCCGGGTTCTGGGCTCTAAAATCCGGGGTTTTCACGCGTCTTGTCCTGGTTGCCAAATTTTAGAGATGGCAACCCTATTTCCAAATAGCTTTGGTAGAATTTCTAGCTTTTCCTATTTCATCTCGAATGGCAATTTTTCTAGCATTCGTCAATACTCTTCTGTATATTTGTAAGTAATTTTTAGTGTAAATATGGTTATAATCTGCATCTTTCACTCCTTAAACAGTACAGTTACATACACTAGTTTATCTACAGACGTATCATAAACCCTCTTTACTGCGTACAAAAACCGCACGTTACAATCAGCATAATGTAAACTACTTGGTAAAAACTCATTTCTTATCTGAAAAATTACACATTCATGAGGATAATGTGTAATTTTTCTACATATTATGACATTCAAATTTGGAACGCCGACGCCCGCCTGCGTGCCGCCCCTACTTTGTTTGTGAAGTTGGTACTACTGAACAAGCTAAACAAGTGCAAAGGAATTATCAATGCCACCATGCCGGTCGAACATGCGGTTCCTGAACATAACAGTAGATAAACTAGTGTCTGTAACTGTACATAATTAGGCATTAAAACTCTCGAGTGATATTATTATGAAACACGCCTTCGGCTCGTTTCATAAACCCACTCTCGAGTTTAATGCCCTCCATTATTTATCAGTCACATAAACAATTCTTATAAGTACCTATGGTATGTTACATGGTGATCGGTCAAAATTACAACATCTCATCTCAACTCTGCAACATTTTACATTGTACCTTTATTATGCTTAGAAATTGCATATGCAGAGGAAGATGTCAAAATTAAACATAAACATTTACATACAGGCACATACATTGCTTCTGGCACCACATAACGATACCCTCTGTCGTGGGAACCAGAAAAAGCGACGTCACACACATATAAACATCCAAGACCTGTTTTTTTTAAATTCCCAGCCGGGGATCGAACCCGGGACCACTTGCATGGTAGATAGAGCCACTATCGCGGTGCTACAGAGGTCCTCAAAGTTTGTATACGTGTGGTCCAAAGACTTTGCCAAATGGAGGGAAATATACCCTTAATATTGTAGATAGAACATAATACCGAAAGAAGACTTCGTTTGTATTTAAATATATTTTTTTCTGCATTCCAAGTTTTTTCTTAAATCGTCTCTGATAACCGGGAATCTAATGCGCTAAATGCAGAATAAAAGATCCCTGTAATTTTATGACAAGTCATTTTTGTTGAAGAAACATAGCTTCTTAAATAAAAGGAAGACCTTGAAATTTTAGATTCAATTTAAAATTTTGTTCAGTAAAATGAAAAGGTTACTTTTCACTGAGTTGGCCGTGTTTCTAACAACTGACTAATGCAAAGTATTATACCAATACAAATACCAGAAAATGCAAAATTTCATGGTCTTCCTTTGATTTAAGATGCTTTTTTTTCTTTTTTTTTACCTTAGACACCATTTACACACATTGATCTAGCCCCAAACTAGGATTCCCTGTATCTTGGGTACTAGAAAACGATAAACGTACTTACATAGATAAATATTATGCTTAGATAGATAAACAACCATGTCCAGGGTACAAACATCTATTGTCATCAAACAAATATTTACCCCCACCGGGTCTCGAACCCGGAACCCTTGGCTTCGTAGGCAGGGCCACTGCCGACTCGGCAATTCGGGTCGTCGAATTATTATTATTATTGTAAATTTGTACAGCACTACAGAGACATTCCGGCAAAGTTGCATAAACACATATCATTTCATATATGTATATGTCGTAGCTATATCGTAGTATTGGCTACCTCATGATAACGTGAACCATGGTTTGATCATTTCATGAAATAGTTGAATTTCACGAAAACATGATTTTTTAAAGCATTTATATTCAGTACTAACTGGTGTTTTTATGACATAAATGCCGAACTAACACGAAGACTATTCGGGGGCTTTGCTGCGCACGCGCCCTTTAGTCTTCACCTAAGCTGCCACAGTGTTTTGCCCTAAAATATTTCTTCGTTCAATGAAAGTTCTAATTCAACTGAAAGAATTGACGATATCATGATATAGTCAATTCTACGATATTGTTATGACATATATGTAGGTAGGTACGAGCATTATATCAAAATAAATTTCAATATTAAATTAACCGATAAAAACAATGGCAATAGACATATATCAATTCATATACATATCACAGACAAAGCTACGAGTATCAATTCAAATTAAATTGCAATAATTAATTCAACAATAGTGACAATAATTTGAATAATGATCAATCCAAGACAGCACTATCATGCATTCGTCTCTTAGAACCTGGCAGACTCTCGCACAATGTCCCTCCTTGCATCACCAAACATATGATTCAACGGTGCTGCAGCCAACGTTGAGTTGAGGCTGTCCCGCGCCCGGATTAGCAGAGACTGCCGGCGCGCCACCATGCGGTGCGTGCCGTCCGCTAGCAACTGGTGCCTGCGCGCGCCAAGGTAGTTGTCAGGCAGTTCAGGCACGTATAGGGCGCATAGCGTACTCTCAAGCGCTGCGCAGTCACTGTCGCCTCGCTACAATCGACACACGTCAGAAGCGGTACGGACTGAACAAAGGCCAATGGCATTGAGAATTAGACAAAGAAAACAAATACCCGTCGCATCGCGTCGAAGCAGACTGACGCATGCTCCCGCGCAGAGCCCCGCGGGGCAGCCCGAGCTCCGAGACCGAGAAAATTATAGAAAATATTACTAAACTCCTGTAATAATAACATTAAAAATAAAATGAAACAACCAAAAATTTTCCCTTTTTTTTAGGGTTCCGTACCCGAAGGGTTCCAAACGGGACCCTATTACTAAGACTCCGCTGTCCGTCCGTCCGTCCGTCCGTCTGTCACCAGGCTGTATCTCAAGAACCTAGCTAGCTAGAGAGTTGAAATTTTCACAGATTATGTATTTATGTTGCCGCTATAACAACAAATACTAAAAAACAGGATAAAAGAAATATTTAAGGGGGCTCCCATACAACAATTCTTTCAATACCACATACAAACTTATGGATGCACCTGGTTACGTATATGGAGTGTGAAAGTAACCGCACCAATAACTTTGTAAACAATATTTTGCTGTGTAAAATCCAAACTATTGACTCCACACCATCGCTTCCATTGAACGGTGGTACGGAACCCTTCGTGCGCGATTTAGACTCGCACTTGACCGGTTTTTTACCTATTTTTGCTTGTAAGTTTCATATAGGAAACTGATTTCGTCTCCGAGCGCTTGTTCATTTAGTTGAATAATAATGCATTGCGAAAAATATTTTTAAGAAATAAATATAACAGATATCCGGTAATTTTAAAAGTCCATTCTTATCTCTTATAGACCTTTTATAACATATATTTATCCTACATTTCTATGTTGTCTAGTTTAGCCTAGAATTGAAGCTAAAGATGCATTTCTGGCCATATTTAATCCCTAAGTCTCTCATCTCTAGTGAGTTACATTATATCCAAGCAGACCCATTATAAAAGCGGATGGATAAATGGTAGTATCCAAAGTTCCTCTTGTATAGGTATCGTAGGAAAGCTTTTTACACCTTCTCGAGCTTAAGGACGTATGAGCTTTCGTGTGCAATCTGCGAATTGATTTGACCGTATTTTGTGGACTGGAACAGTTTCGCCAATGAGCTCAGGATCGCAAAAGGTTTCACGAGGCAGTGTCAATTGTCTTGGGGATAGGACTGACTCGAGGGAGCCACCAGCTGGTGGGGCGATGCATCTTACTAGACAAAATTATCTTTATAATTATCTAATCTAATGATTAAGAGTTGTCGTAAAATTATTGGTAATGGGTTATTTTTTCCACATTTGGCGGGTTCGATTCCCGTTTAACACATGAATTTTTTTAAAAGCTTTGAATGCAGCCCAATTTAAAAAGAAAAACAAATTTAAGTCTACTTTCAGTAAAATGGTCTATCTACAATATTTTAGATACTTTTCCTCCATGTGGATAGCCGGAGGTCACCCTGCGTGTGAAGTCCGGCCCGCAGCTTATTTCGTCTCTTTCAGTGCAGTTTTGACATCAAGCGTATCTGTAGCTTAGCATCACCCTTTTTAGGGTTCCGTACCCAAAGGGTAAAACGGGACCCTATTACTAAGACTCCGCTGTCCGTCCGTCCGTCTGTCTGTCTGTCAACAGGCTGTATCTCATGAACCGTGATAGTTAGCAAATAGAAATTTTCACAGATGATGTATTTATATTGCCGCTATAACAACAAATACTAAAAAACAGAATAAAATAATTTATTTATCTGCAAACCACACACAAACTTATGAATGCACCTGGTTACGTACATGGAGTGTTAAAGTAACCACACCAATAACTTTGTAAACAACAGTACTATTGTACGGTGGTACGGATTCCTTCGTGCGCGAGTTAGACTCGCACTTAACCGTTTTTTTTTTCATACGGCCTGGCAGAGACAAAATTGTGCCCACGTTTAGCAAAATATTGAATAGTTTATCTACGTCATAATGTTATTAAAATTCTTCAATAACAAGTCATAAACGCCATTATTTTTAACCCCTCATTTGGTGAATCCCCTTAACTGGAAGTTCGGTGCAGAAACGACCCCGCCGCAAATTACTATCGGTAACCGATATGCCAGAGGTTTTGGGGTTGATTCAGTATAGGGGTTTTCAAGAAATTGAAATGGTGACTTTGAGCATTGAATTAATTTAAGATCATACCAAAATACTATACAATCCAACTGATACTATTAATGTGAAGTTAGTGATGTTTGGATGTTTGGATGTTTGGATGTTTGTGTGTTTGTGCCTTAATCACGCTAAACGGCTGACCGGATTTAAATAAAATTTAGCACATAGATAGTTTATGAGCTAGATTAACAAAGGGAAATATTAAACTGCACATCAAAAATACTGATTTGCACAGCAAATATCAGGGCAAAATGCTGGGGTAGCTTAGGTGAAGGGTAAAGGGGGTGAGCGAAGCGAAGCCCCCTTTATGCTTCGTGTTAGGTTGAACATGCAAGAACAACAAAAAATACTTAAAACATAAACTTCAACATAAAATATTTAAACATAAAAAGTGTTTAGGAAAATAAAGTCGTTTTTTTTTTAAATATTATATTTATTTAATCAAAGTATGTACCATTGCTATCTATACACTTTTGCCATCTCATAGGTAGTTCCTAGGGTTTATTGTGATTTATTTGATAGTATATTGATTTTATTTATTTCTTTTAACTATTAATTGTACACTAGGACTACCTCCCTATATTTTATTTTTCTCTTTTCTTCACAGGTTAGCTGTAAGAAATTTCTTTTTAGAAATAAGCTCACCTTTGCATACTGTTTCTGTTATAATTTCCACTGTGTTTTCTGTGCAATAAAGGATTATTATAATTTTTATTATAGTTCTTCGATCCCTTTACTAAAAAAAACATTCGGACGGGAATCAATAAAATCTTTGAAGGCGGTTTGGATCGGAGTTGAATTTTTTCCCTTTCAAGAAGTTATCCAAATTTCGAAAAAAATGGTAATCTGTTGGAGCAAGGTCCGGAGAGTACGGTGGATGTCTTAGACATTCCAATTGAAGCTCCTCTAATATGGTAGCCGTCTGTTGTGCAGTGTGTGGTCTAGCGTTATCATGAAGCAGCAGTGGCCTATAGAGCGATTGACCAGCCTCGGTTGTTTAGCAGCTAGCTTTTCCATCATGATATGCAGTTGCTGACAATAGACATCTGCCGTAATCGTCTGGCCAGATTTAAGAAAGCTGTAGTGAACGACACCAGTAATAGTCCACCAAACGCTCACAAGTAACTTTTTTGGAGTAAATTTTCGCTTGGGGCATGGTTTGGCTGGTTCGGCAGGGTTCAGCCATTGCGATGAGCGCTTCCGATTATTGTACAGGATCCACTTTTCATCACAGATATTGATTCGATTTAAAATCCTTTCATTATTGTGCCGGGTGAGTAATGCAACGCAGCAGTCGACGCGCGTTTGTTGATTTCCTTCACTCAGTTCGTGAGGTACCCACCTTTCAAGCTTTTTCACCTTACCAATTTGCTTCAAGTGGATTAAAACAGTTTTATCACTAACACCGCAGCCTGCAGCTAACTCGGACGTGGTTTGCGATGGATCCGCTTCCACAATAGCCTTCAATTCTTCATTATCAACTTTGGTCTCCGGCCGTCCACCGGGCTTGTTCTGTAGGTCGAAATTTCCAGAACGAAAACGTTGGAACCAAAAACGCACCGTGTTTTCTATTGCGGCAAACGCACTGTGTTTTCTATTGCGGCACCGTCGCCATACACATTATTAATCCTTTGAGCCGTTTCTGCAGCACTGGTGCTACGGTAGAACACATACTCGTAAATAAAGCGATATTTCAAGTTTTCCATGTTGTAAGCTGAGTGACGCAAGAAAAAAACAATTGAGGAAGAAACAAATTAATTATAATTTTAGAAACTCAAATAGAGGAGATATTTGAGATCAAAGTGGCCAGTACGGCGAAACGCCAATTTCATATGTAAGGACCTAATATTTATTATTAAGTATTACAGGCCGCGTCAATTTTCTTTGTGCTCATGGACAAAGAAAATTGACGCGGAGCTGTGACCTCTCTTTCTCGCACAGGGTAAGTTGGGGTGAGAGAGAGAGAGAGGTACCAGTTCGCTCAGGGACAAAGAAAATTGGCGCGAACTGTAACATATTGTACTCAAACATGTTGAACATGACAGTTTTGATGATGTCCCCTTTTAACTACTTTTATTTGTTTAGGTCACAAAAAATAATACCGGATGTCCTTTGGGACACACATGCTTTGCAATCCTTTGCAAATAAAAATAGAAAAAAAAGTTTACGGCCACCCGCGCGGTCGAGGAGCAACTTATTGAAATAGTTAACACAGAGGCCGATTCTAGAGGTGTCACTACTAAACTAAAACGAAGAACACCGGCGAATGTTCCAAAGCGTTTATGGACAAAAATAGAAAAAAATAAGTTAACGGCAACCCGCGGTGAAGGATAAACTTATTAAAATAGTCACACACAGAGGCCGATTCCAGAGGTGTCATATTTAAACTAAAACGAAGAAGACTGGCAATTTTTTTATTTCCTATATACAAAGCGTCTATGGACAAAAATAGAGAGAAAAACCACCGCCAAAAAGGCCACCGTAAAGGATAAACTTATTGAAATAGTCACAAACAGAGGCTGATTCCAGAGGTGTCACAAACAACTAAACTAAAACAATTTTTCTTTTTTTTTTAAAGTTTTCCAAAGCGTCTATTAACCCCTATCAAAGAAAAACCAAATCTAATATTTTCTGGCATTACAGGCCAGATAGAAAATTTGTATAAATTGGAAACTAAACCGACAATATTTATAAAATTACTTTCCGCTTCATATTTGAATCATGATACAATAATACAGGTTTAAACTAGTCCAGTCTAGTCAAATCCACACTACGTCATAACATAATCCAGGGGGGTTACCACAACGTCTTGTGCCGATTCAGATTAGGAACCTAATGTGATCCGAAAAATTACCGTGACCGTCTTAGAACAGGTCTTGGAACCATTATGGCGAATTTGAATGGAAATGGTTGCCATGGTGATGTTCTTAATTTGAACCTAATTTGAATCGGAAAAAGATTGTGGTAACCCCCCAGTTGCCAGGTAACCCCCCAGTTGCCAGGTAACCCCCCAGTTGCCACGTAATATAACTGCAACTAAAGTATGAAAAAAAAAAAACATGATGCTGGACGGTTGTAGCCTGTTAGCAAGGGAATATTGCTTAAAACCACCATTTAATCAAATTAATCGATACCGTCTTTGAACATTTGTGTATTGACAATACTCTTCTATTAGTTCAACTGAATGATCGATCTCGATTCTTTGCGATTTTTTTTCGCAAAGAATCGAGATCGTTCACCTTCGCTGCGCTCGCCCCATCTAGTCTTCACCTAAGCTACCGCAATTCAAGTTTAAACCAGTTTACAATTTAACGGTTTCCACCGTTAGTTGATCAACTAACGCGTCATATAGTAAGCAGTACGCTACAGTTTACTATATGTCGATAGTTGACCAACTTACGAGAAAAAAACGTTAGTTTATCAACTACGGGCTGTGACAATCTTACGGTGATATTCAAGGTGACATTTAATTAGCTGACCACATTTTAGGGAATGATAGTACCCGTCATTTAGAAAAACTTTTCCCAAGAAATATATGGTCGCAAACGAAAAAAAAATTGGGTGCCCCATAGTAACTTGTAATCAGCTGTTCGGGTCAATGTACTGAGGGACAAATACTTTTTCCATTTGCGACCATATGTTTCTTGGGGGAAGTTGGTACTATCACTCCCCAAAATATGATCAGCTGATTAAATGTCACCTTATATAGCATAATTGTTGCGTAAAATAGAGATTTTCGTTTTCATTTTCAATTTTGATTTGAGAAAATGATTTCAAAATAGATCCTATGTAAAAGGCGGCTTGCCGTCGCCGGAGCTATACAAAGGTTCCCTCACTATGAAAGACCTTTCTGTTTACAGACTGTATAGTTTAAATTTCAGTTTTAGCCGATTTGATATTGTGTCCCCCCATATTTAAAATTGCAGGTTAAAGCCATTATTTCAACGCTATTTCGCAATCCGCGCGTTCCAGCCCCCCCCCCCCATCCTGAACGCGGTATCATTTACCTGTTACCAGTAATTCCGGGGGTGCCCCGTGCCAGCGAAAATAATGGCCTACGCAAATAGGGTTATTCCCCGTTGCTACCGTTTTATTGCCACTCTCGAGTAAGGCACAGTACGTGATCTCTCTGTCTCATATAGGGCAAGGTGTGGTGAGAGAGATAGAAAAGAAACTTGGCTCGAGCAAACGGTAAATGGGTATGAAGTAGCTGTCAAAATTTGACCGACTTCACAAATGAGGTTGTTTAGTTAGTTTTTATTGGGAGACCTTCCTATTCACCAGCGCAGGGCCCCTAGCGGTAAATTACTGGAAGAAGAAGGGCGAAGACATTCCCACAGACTGATAAATAAAAAAAAAAAATGTGTTTAACTAGTACTATTACTAGTTAATTTAACTAGACGACCGAATAGCCGAGTCGGCAGTGACCCTGCCTACGAAGCCAAGGGTCCCGGGTTCGAGTCCCGGTGGGGGCAAATATTTGTTTGATGAGAACTGATGTTTGCAACCTAGTCATGGTTGTTTATCTAAGTATAATATTAATCTATATAAGTATGTGTATCGTTGTCTAGTACCCAAGATACAGGGAATCCTAGTTTGGGGCTAGATCTATGTGTGTTAAAAACAATGAGTATCAGCGACTCCTGTGTTGAGTTAGATTAACCCCTACAGTCCCCTCATTTAAGTAATCTTGAAAATTCTCTTTGGACAAAATCGCTTTTACATTGTTTTTAGATTGCTCAAATGGCAATATCAAAATCTCCAGAGGTATCTTATTGTAGTAGAGAATGCACTGGCCCTTGAAAGAATTGCTAATTATCTAAACTGGGTAGCAACTAGTCTGTGATTATTTCTTGTTTATTTATGGACAACCAGTTGTTGTTACATTGTTTCATATAGAATTACAAATTCTTACAATGTTGTAGATTTAATTTAATGCATAACGTTTCAAGGTGCCACAGCATGCACGAAATTAGTTCACATACAGTAAACAAGTACAAGTAAAAAAAACAACATTTCTAGATTCTGTTTAACCTTATAATAAAATCTCAAGGAGAATAGACATACAAAATAAAACAAAGAAGGAAGATAGAAACAGCACAAATCTACAGTTGATTTGAAACAACTTGTTTTGAGATTAGGTGATAGGTTTTCTTTAAATATATCAAGATCCTTAAATGGCGTTGTATGTTTTGGATATTCGTGAAATGGCAGAGAACTGTTTTAGATTTGTTTGAGCAGATGGTATGCTCCAGGAGGGGTGGGCAGTCATACGAATTTATTAGGATTTTGTAGAAGAATATCTCGTCCTGGACTTGCCTTTGAGTCAATAATTCATTGACGCAGAAGTGCTTTAAGCTGTCACTAAATGAATGAAGACATCTGCAGGTGAAGGAAAGATGCCTCAATATCTTTAGATCATCTGCAAAGAGGTCAGGCCTACTATGTTTAATGAGATAGACTATGTTATTTATAAATACATTAAAAGGCCAGGAACCCAAGTGAGAACCTTGGGGACTCCAGAACTTGCTATATATCGTTCAGATTTAAAGCCCTTTACAACTGCATACTGCGCTCGGCCTGATAAATAAGTCCGAAACCATTCGAGAAGAGGACCGCATACACAAATAATTCGATTTTTTTTAATAAAATCACATGATCATTTGTATTCACATGAAAACAATGTCGAAAGCCTTGGAAAAATCCATGCATGCAGCACTAACATGTATGCCTGTATCGACTGCAGTTATGAATTCATTATGGTGTGTAAAGTCAAAGTCAAAGTCAATCTCTGAGAGATATGACTTCTTAGGAATGGAAAAACCAAAGTGTCAAATAATTTGGCAAAAACTAACAATATCGAAATGGGCCTATAATTTGTGACGTTGTTTTTTTGACCATTTTTGTGTATTGGAACTATTTTAGCTACCTTCCACAAAGAGGGAAATGTTCCAGTTGTTAAAGATGCGTTCGTAATAAGAAATAGTTAGTAACTTAAAGGTAATGCATATCTTGAGACGAAAAGTGGTAGGATTTGGTCTGGTCCTGCCCCTTTCTCCCTCTTGGTCGCGTTAGCCCTAAATAGGACGTTATATCATACTTAACCTAACCTAGAAACCTACGAAGGTGCAGTTTCGCGTATATGTATTTCACTTATCTTGTAAGTGTTTGAGTTGGTGTCTATTGTTGGCGTATCAAGTTCAGTAGAATTGTTGATTATGCTGTATCTTCGTCCGAGGGATTTCTTTAAATACCACATGTAGTATCGGGCCTAGTTGTCGCCGTTCCACACTAATTTGAGACTATATATTTTTTTTTTAAACTACCTACTACCACCAACTACCCAGGTGTCGCTTCATTCGCGTTCTAGTGTTCGCCGTTTCCGCACGCGCTCGTCGAATAAAAATAAAAATACTTGATATTCGTAGTTTTGAAAGGATAAAATGCCGAAAAGGAAGAGTGAGCAAGAGGATTTTAAAAGTTTACGTAAGAGATTGAAGAAGTTGGAACGTCGACTTCGCCGTGACGAAAGAAATGATCGTAATAGGCGAGATAGTCGTCAGGAATATGATTCAGCTAAAACACCTAACTTGTTTGCGCAGTCGGACAATGAAGGTTAGTTAAATAGTTCCATTATAGGTATGATTCTTGTTTCACTGTTTGTCGATGCGCCTGCGCATAGAATGTAGGTCAAGGTCAAAAGTGCAGACGACTTGTTTTGCAATACCTATGATTATTGATTATCATGATTTGGCATTCATGGAGGGGTTTGCGTGTCTCCCTTTGGGGTTACACTACCCAAAAAATCTCCATTATGTTTCTTTGTTTGTACCTCAACTTGCGTACCCCTCTTTGGAGATGTACTGGTTGGTTATGTTTTGCGAAACAATTCTTAGGATTGTTTTTTAAACATAAAGGTACCTACCATCAAGGCCATTGCCTGGATTTTTTCCAGACGCCCATCCAAATGTTCCTGACATACACGTCGTGGAAGTACACGCAGAGCATTCTTCTCGGGCAGCTCTGGAGGAGCCGGCCCCAACTACATCCGAAACACACGCCACAGAAGAGTTGGTATTCGACGATGATATCCTCGAGATCCTTGGCGCTGATCCTACTGAAGATAACGTATATGGGAAGCCATTAAACAAGGATGTTGCCGTACGTCTGGAACATTGTGCAACTAACGGTTTATCGAAGGAGATACGAAAACAGCTGACAGATAAGTATCTCATACCAGAAAATTGTAAACTGATTAAAGCGCCCGCTCTTAATCTGGAAATGAAGGCGGCCACTTCAGAACTGACATTGAAAAGGGACAAAGCTATAGAGGCAAAACAGAGGCTCCTTTCGACAGCTATGACTTGCCTGGGTGAGGTAACAACAATGGTGTTAACTTCACAAGAAAAAAATCATGACCTTCTGAGGCTACTTATAGATACTGGTCGCTTACTAGGGGACTGCATGTACAGCGACTCCACCACCAGAAGGACCTTCATTCTATCGGCACTGAAAAAAGAAATGAAGGATCAAATTCAATCTACCAAGGTTGACGAACTCTTGTTTGGTAAAGATCTGTCAGAGACGCTTAAAGCTGCCAAAACCGTGAATAAATCTGGTGCAGAACTAAAACCCCAGACCACACCCAGACCAACCGGGTCCGGACCCCGACCTTCAACATCAACTTCACAGGCAAAAAACTGGAGAGCTCCTTTCCCCCAGCAACAATACCGTCAACCATACCGACAACAGCATCCGGCAGGTCCACCGCGCTTCACGAAGCCAGCTGCGACGAGAAGTCGGCCGCCGCCATCATCGAGGACGTCGTCGCAGCATCAGCGGCCGCATCACAACCAGCGCCGCTAATACCGGTAAATTATGCTGGAAGCTTACCCCTATACTATGACCAATGGCTAAAAATAACTAATGATCCGGTTGTCCTGTCTTACATTCTGGGTTACAAGATACCTTTTGTTCAACCTGTTACGCAGCATAGCGTACCTCTTAATAATAATTTTTCTACTTTAGAAAAGAGTCAAATTGATGACGCAATCTCTGATTTATTATCTATAGGTGCAATTAGTAAGTGTGCACCGTGCACAGGCCAATTTCTGTCGAGCATATTTCTCATTCCTAAATCTAACGGTAAAATGAGTTTCATCTTAAACTTAAAAAGTTTAAACAAGTTTGTAGAAACTCATCATTTTAAGTTGGAGGACTTAAGGACAGCTCTGAAATTAATTTCAAGAGATGTTTATTTGGCAAAAATAGATGTGAAAGATGCATATTTCTTCATAAGTATCCACCCAGAACACAGGAAATACTTACGCTTTCAATGGCAGGGTAACAGCAGCTCCAATTCTAAAATATTGTACCAGTTTAATGTTTTATCGTTTGGTCTTAGCACAGCACCGTATGTGTTTACCAAGGTAATGAAACTAGTAGGTAAGCTCTTGCGCACTGCAGGTTATCTCTCCACCCTGTATTTAGACGATTGGTTCCTGTTAGGAAATTCTTTCACTCAGTGCTTGGACAACATTGAAAAGACCAAATTATTACTGACAGCACTTGGATTTATAATCAACAAAGAGAAAAGCTGCCTTGTACCCAGTAAATCGTGCATTTTCTTAGGATATTGTATAGACTCAGAAAAACTTCAGGTAAGTTTACCACATGATAAAATCTGCCGGATTCAGAAAGAGATAGATAAGTTTCTTGGTCTACAGCGTTGCAAAATAAGAGAATTTGCACAATTTATTGGATTACTCATTTCAGCTTGTCCAGCTATTGAGTATGGCTGGATGTACACTAAATCGATAGAACGTCTAAAATTCCTTAGCTTAAAACCCAATCTTGACTATAACGCTTACATGAATATTCCCGATTGGATTAAACCTGATTTATACTGGTGGCAAAAGGCTGTAAGAACATCGGTTTGTAAAATTAAAACCGATACGTACTGCCTAGAGATTTTCTCAGATGCCTCAACTACGGGGTGGGGGGCGGCCTGTGGGGAGCAAAGAGCTAGCGGTCCGTGGTCAGAACAGGAGCGTACATATCATATCAACTATCTGGAACTACTGGCAGCCTTCCTAGGATTAAAAACATTCACAATGAATTTAACAAACTGCCAAGTGTTATTAAGAGTAGATAATACCACTGCGCTGTCTTATATTAACAGGATGGGGGGTATCCAATACCCGCATCTCACTGAAATAACAAAACAATTGTGGCAGTATTGCGAATCTAGACAATTATTTGTTTTCGCATCCTATATAATACTCTTGCGGATACAGAATCTCGAAAATTACATCCTGACATTGAATGGCAACTGTTCGATGCAGGTTTCCAACAAGTTGTTACGAAACTGGGTACACCGGAAGTAGATTTATTCGCCAGTAGAACAAATAAAAAATGTGTACAGTATATTTCTTGGACTCGAGACCCAGACGCCATAGCGGTGAATGCCTTTACTGTCACGTGGTCTCGTTATTTCTTCTATGCTTTCCCACCCTTTTCAGTAATTTTGAAATCTCTGAGAAAGATTATTTCTGACCAGGCCACCGGTATCATGGTGGTTCCGATGTGGCCTACGCAGCCCTGGTTTCCACTTTTTAAAAAACTTCGTAGTTACGGAATTAATAATTCTCAAGCCAGATAGAAATAACAGCTTTATCATTTCTCCCTCTTCCAGCAACCGTCAAGTTCACACGAAAATTACCCTGGCGGTCGGGGTCTTGTCAGGAAATCAATGTTGAGGAAAGGCATATCTCCAAATGTGGCGGATATAATGGTAGAATCGTTATCATTGAATTCTTTTAATCAATACGATGTTTATTTAAAACGATGGTATGAATATTGTAAAATTCACAACATAAGTATATTCGATGCTACCATTACTTCTGTCGCCAATTTTTTGGCTAAGCAATTTGAAGAAGGAGCTCAGTACGGTACTCTTAATTCATGTAGATCTGCACTATCGCTTTTACTGGGGGATAACTTGGGACAAAACGAAACCTTAGAAAGGTTCTTTAAGGGCGTATTCCGCATGCGGCCTCCCATGCCACGATACAATGAGACATGGGATACTTCCATTGTCCTAAATTATCTCGCCACAGTGTACCCATATGAAGATATGTCCTTAGAAAAATTAACCAAGAAAATGATTACGTTGTTAGCTTTAATAACGGCGCATAGGGTCCAGACCATGTCACAAATTACTTTAGACAACATATCTTTTGGAACCGAAAGAGTTACTATAAAGATTGTCGGATTAATAAAAACTTCTAGAAGTGGTTCGTGTCTCACACTCCCTCATTTTCAAGAAAAGCCAGAGATATGTCCTGCCAAATGCCTACATTTCCAAGACAAAGACATTGCGAAAAGACATAAAAAATCTCTTTATTAGCCTTCGAAGACCCTATGTAGCTGTAACGTCTCAGACCTTAAGTCGGTGGATTAAGGACACTTTGAGGAGCAGCGGAGTGGACGTGGAACAGTTCGGTGCGCACAGCGCGCGACACGCCGCCACCTCCGCTGCCCGTCGCACTGGTGTCTCCATTGATACCATTAAGAGAACCGCAGGTTGGACTGGGAGCTCAAATACATTTTTCAAATTTTATAATAGGCCTCTTTGCGATTTCACAAACAATGATGATTTTGCACAGGCAATAATCAATCAAAGTTTATAAATCTAATTTACTTTATTGTTTCACCTGATGATTTCTGATTCTGATTCACCTGAATAATTTTTTACTTACTTATAATAAGTAGATAAATTAACTTATTGATGGGTTTGTAAGATAATGTTCTTTTTGATTTTGCTAAAGATAAGTTTATTGATATATTTTGTTAAATAGGAGAGAATTTCCTTAAGTACAAATACATTAATTAAATTTCAATTAATTGAAAACATTTTTCTTTTGTTATATTCTCTAAATATCTACATGTGGTATTTAAAGAAATCCCTCGGACGAAGATACAGCATAATTAGTGATTAAACGAACTTACCTGTACGTGAAGTTCTATCATAATTATGCGAAGTCTTCGTCCGAGGGATTAGCAACCCTCCCTCCCTTTCCGTAGGTAACCCCTTGAAATAAAAATGTTTTCAAAACCGGCATTAGCTCTGAACTAAATGAAGCGACACCTGGGTAGTTGGTGGTAGTAGGTAGTTTAAAAAAAAATATATAGTCTCAAATTAGTGTGGAACGGCGACAACTAGGCCCGATACTACATGTGGTATTTAAAGAAATCCCTCGGACGAAGACTTCGCATAATTATGATAGAACTTCACGTACAGGTAAGTTCGTTTAATCACTAAATATTGATGCTAAAAAGGCAAACAGATTACATATATCTGACCCCTCGGAAGCGCTTGTAGTCTCTGAAGTATATAATAATAATAGTAATAATCTTTATTTCAGGTTAACAAAAACCCATATCTATAAATTCCTTACAATTAGAGATACATAATTTATTATAAAAATATACAAATTTTCCCTCGTTCTCGCTTCCCTGTAGCATCGGTAAAAGATGCCCTCTGGCCTGTAATCTTTGGCCTGGAACATCTCTTTCTCTAAACGGACGCGGGTTGCGCATTACCGTTCTGGATGCCGTGTTTATGAGGAGGCCTCTACCCAACAGTGGGTCCCCTGAGAGGCTGATGATGATGATGATGATGAAAGGCTGGTCAAGCCCGACACAGAAGCCCCATAGATACCATGAACACATATATATCGCTCAAAAGGGCAAATTGCAGGTAGAAAGCCTTCAGCATATACCGAGGCCATGGCTCACAGTTTAATCGATTATCGATAACTGTACACAAACACTGGAGTTATTTTTTAGTCCGTTTACCACACGAGCTGATGCCCGCTCAATGTACAGGGACCCGGACATAGCAGGGAGGTCTGACTCCCGGGCATGGTTAATACCATTTTTTTCCCCCCACACATAAAAAGTTTTAAAGCATGTTTTCCTTCTTGTCCACTGCTGGGCAAATGCCTCTCCAATCAGTGTATGGGTGAACATACACATACATGCACATACATTGCTTCTGGCCCCGCACTAGGACTAGTGTACCCTGCGTCATGGGAACTAGAAACGGCGACGTCAACATGTAAACATCCAAAACCTGGGGATTTTATTTTTTACTTGTTATACTTTATTGCACAAAACAAATATAAAGGAAAGAAGACGTATAAAGGCGAGCTTATCTCTAACAAGAGATTTCTTCCAGCTGACCTAGTTTTTATTTTTATTCCTCCTATGATTCTAATCCGCGATTTCTCGCCCTTTCTTCGAATCAGGAATAATTTAGAATAATACAGATGGGTTGAAACGGGAATAACCCTCGAAATTACGGGTAGCAATGCGCTAATTGTGATAATGGATGTAGCATAATTGAACCAAACACGTGCTATGGAAATGGTTGTTTTAAAATTAAGTATTGTAATGGCGTTAAGCTTGTTCCCAATTAAGTAGTAGGGATGATGATAGGGTGACAGTGTGGGCCATATCAAGCTTTCATCCGGTTGTCTTAGGTTCTATTTACAAAAGTTTGATGTTGGCTCTTCATAGGGTTGTGTACACGAAGGGTACCATTGCTATTACTAACCCTCCGCTGTCCGTATGTCTGTCTGTCCGTCTGCCGTATAGTAGTTGACATTTTCCTAGATTGTGAGTTTCTGTTACTGGCAAAAAAGTAAAATATTTTTTATAAAATTGAACTCTTTTCGTTTTTTCTTGTACGATGTTACGGAGACCATAGTGTGGGATCCGACTCGCACTTGGCCGATTTTTACGATCCTGTCGTAGTACAAAATTGTCTTTGTGTCTTTTTGCTCAAAAGTTGTCCAGAATGATGTTTGAATCATTTTAGCTCCAATGAAAAGTTCATTGAACTCTACACTAAATTAACATATTTTTTGTTCTAAAAAGATTCCGTCCTCACAATAAAATTGGTGACAAATTCCGATACAAATCTCTACAGAAATATTTCGCGTTGATCAAACGATATGACGATGTCGCAGGCATGTTGACTGATTCGTTGTTTTGAAAAAGTCGCGGCATTTTATTATGCTAAGTGCTAAATATGAGTTTTTTGGAAAAACAAACATAGCGTCACACCTTTTCCCATACGGGGTAACGGAGGCACGTTGCGTGTAAAAATAGTATTGCATAGAGTTTTACAACGTGTTTTTATACATATCACAATAAAACGTATACTATTGGCACATAACCAACCAGAGGTTCTTCACCTATAGTAAAGCTAAGTAGGTAGGTAATTAAAATAATGTAAACAAAGAAATATTTTCTTCATTTATGGCGGTCTTACAACTGAGGACAATATCGCCAATGTCAGCTATTTTTATACATTTCGCTGTATAGAGAACCTGGAAAGTTTTATGTTGATTAGGTGCTCGTTGGCACCACCCAGGAAGGACGTGAAGGCCTGTAGGATTCAAGTAAATCCTTCGCAAGTGAGCAACTGCCCCCCATAAAGAAAGATATGTGTGACACTTGGAAAAAATTCCAAGGCATCCAACAACACTAACCAAATATTCCATTTTCTAACTTTTTTTTTAATTTGTTTTATTTCGCAGCCTGCGGAATCTGAATACTGCCATGTTTGTTTACATCCTTTTAACCTTTGGGTTCCGGGGATATTCTAAAGAAGACATTTTCCCGTTAAAGGTTTTGAATTTTGTCACCATGGCATGAGGTTTAGTACCTACTTGGCTTCATTATACAAATTATACAGATCTAATTATACAATTGATTTCTTCTTTCACCCGTTCAATTGGCCGCCAACATTTGCAAATTGCAAACAACCGCATCTGTCAATTTACCTGCTACATACAGACCACTATGCCACGAGATTCATTCGCGTGTTGGTTGCGATGTAGTTCAGGACCTAATTTGGCAGACTGTGCGCTGATTACTGCAATGGCTCCCAATAAAATTCGAAACATAATATAACATAGCGTCAGACTCGATTTTAACAAACATACATAAATTTACTTACAGGCACATTGCTGCCGGGCCTTCTGGCCCCACACTAGGATACCCTGTTTCGTGGGAACCACAAACAGCGACGTCACAAACATCTAAGACTTGCGGGTTTTTTCTTCTTTCAGCCGGGAATCGAACCCGGGACCTCCCGGGACGCTTTTGGAGCACAGCGTTGACCGCAACACCACAGAGGTCTTCAATTACACATAATAGAAGTTTATGTGACTATTACATAATGCCTATTTATGTACAGTTACATACACTAGTTTATCTACACACATATCATAAGCTCTCTTTGATGTGTTTAGGAACCGCATGTTCGACCGGCATGGTGGTATTCATCATTGCTCTGCAGTTGTTTCTGCTTCTATAGTACCAACTTCACAGACAAACTAGGGGCGGCACGCAGGCGGGCGACGGCGTTCGAAATTTTAATGACATAATTTGACAAATTTTGGTACATTATGGTCCGAATGTAATTGTCAATTGTCAATTGTAAGACGGGCTGGCTTCCGCAACTCGACGACGAAAGCGCCTATTTTGCGTGTGGGTGGGAATGCGACATCATTCGAGCCAACCCAACTCCTCCAGGAACGCCAGTAGGCCCTTTACGTTACCGACTATCCCTGGAAGGTCCCTCGATTGACCGAGGTGTTTAGCCCTGTAGTCCGCTACTCCTGTGCACTCCATGAGGACGTGAGCAGCCGTTTCTTCTGCCTCCAAGCAGGCTCTGCAAAGGGGGCTGTCGGTAACACCTAGGACATATAGATGTTTATTAAAGAAACCATGGCCAGTAAGTGCTGCAGTTACCAGTCGCATGCGCGGCCTACTAAGTCGAAGCAAGGTCTTAGCCAGCCTAGCGCTAGGGGACGGCAAGGCCAGCTTAGCCTGCCTGCACTCCTCATGGTTTGTCCAAAGAGTGGCATGATCATTCCTGGTCGACTCTCTCAGAAATGAGCGTACCATCTTGAAGGGAAGAGGGATGATAGGTTCGGGACCATACGCTGTCAAGCCAGATCCTTTACGCGCCAACTCATCCGCTGCATCGTTACCTCTTGATCCGCTGTGTCCTTTTATCCATTGAAGGATTACGCGGTTGTGTTGACATACCTCCATTAGTCGTTTGTGACACTCGTAGATTAGCCCTGAGTTAATAGTGTTGCTATTTAGGGCTTGTAGGACGGCCATGCTATCCGAGAGGATTCGAATGGAGGAATCTCTTACCTTTCTCGATGCTATGGCATTAGCGGCCGAGATGATGCCCATGCATTCAGCTTGAAAGACAGTATTATGGGCACCCAGTGGAATGGCTATCTTGATGTTTAGGTCCTCCGAGAAGGTGCCTGAACCAGTGCCTGCTTCAGTTTTTGAACCATCGGTAAAAATTCTGAGCTCTTTAACGTCGAGCCCCTCAACCCGATGGTCTTCATGTAACTGTATATTGTATTTTTTGTCAAAAACAAATTGTTTAGGGATTCTGTCACTGCAAGCCATAGAGATGGGAAATTTTTTGTAAACTTCCCCTAGGATGGCGGTGTGTGAGGTCCTGTTTTTCCTCCAAAGTCCTAAGGTGTTGAGTCTCACCGCAGATGACGCGGCCTCCTGCTTAATATACAGCTGGAGTGGCGGAAGACACAGCATGGCCTCCATTGCTGCTGTTGGAGTAGTTCTCATACTACCTGTGATAGCCATGCAGGCCAGCCTTTGGAAGCTTTGGAGTTTGCTTACCATTGTGGTTAGTTTGGTCCTGGTCCACCACACCACAGCTCCGTAGCAGACAAGAGGACGGATCACCGTTACGTACAGCCAAAGAATGATGTTGGGAGAAAGTCCCCACTTTTTCCCCATCATTCTCCGACACTGCCAGAAAGCAATACTCGCCTTCTTTAGTTTGTTGTCGATGTGGCTACTCCAGTTGAGCTTGCTGTCCAAGGTTATGCCCAGGTACTTCACCTCAGTTGCTAGCTGGAGTTCCGTTCCAAAGAGCTTAGGTAGGGTATACCTACCAAGAGCCCTATTGTTAGTGAACATGACCATTACCGTTTATGTTGGGTTAACCGCCAGGTCATATTCTAAACACCAGCGCTCCACGATGCGAAGAGCTGTTTGTTTAAGGTTGCATACTGTGCTCGCAAATTTACCTGTGATGAGGATTACCAAATCGTCGGCGTATCCTACGGTGTAGTATCCATTAGCGTTAAGCTTGGTAATCAGGTCGTTAATGACCAGATTCCACAGAAGCGGGGAGAGCACTCCTCCCTGCGGGCATCCCCGCACTACCTCCGCCGATAGGGACTCTCCAGCTAGACGCACGATACGTTTGTTAAGCATGTTTGTGACCCAGTTGTTTACAGCTGTTGACACCCCATGCCTTGTTAGAGATGCACTTATACTGCTATACTGCGTCTTGTCAAAGGCACCTTCTATATCAATAAAAGTTCCAAGACAGATGCATTTGTTTTGAATCGCCTCTTCAATTGTGGATACAACTGCATGGAGAGCCGATTCAGTAGGGTCCGAATGTATCAATATTCAGATAATAAATGACTTTTTACCAAGACGTTTATCATTATGCTGGTCGTAACGTAAGGTTTTTGGACGCAGTAAAGAGGGTTTATGATACGTGTGTAAATAAAGTACATTAAAAGACATTTAGGCCGGCTTGCAGCACACTTTTGACAGCCGCTAAATGGAGTTTATACGCAATATAAATACAACCCGGCCAAGTTACATGGTCATGCACGGCAAGGATATTGACTGTCATCCAGGTTCCCACTCAACATGGACGCGTTCTAGTTATATTGAATGTAAACTCTAGTTAAAGGCTGTCAACAGTCTGTTGCAGGCGGTCTTAATACAACATCTTCACCATCCATGATGGATGGATCTTCACCATCAGTCCAGGGTATCACCTGTTTACTTCAGGTTCTGTGGCGACCAAGTTTTACAGGCTATCCCTAATCTGATCTTCGGTTATTAGGTGACGCAACCATCACTCAGTAACAGGTCTGTCTGCAGCGTTCTCGCCTTGCCATGTGTCCTGCCCACTACATCAGCCACCTTGGCGTCTGGGGTATTTATTATAAAACTTAATTCAGCTCATCTTTATCCCCAGGTCCTGCAACAAGCGGGGAACATCGAGCGCCTCGGCCGCTTCCTCTGGTCTCTGCCGGCCTGTGAGAGGCTCCACGCTCACGAATCTGTGCTCAAAGCGAAAGCGACGGTTGCCTTTCATAGAGGGAACTTCAAGGAGTTGTATAGACTGTTGGAATCGCATACTTTCAGTCCTCACAACCATGCGAAGCTGCAGACTTTGTGGTTGAAAGGTGAGGAGAAGCTTTATTTATTTATTAAATTATTCTGGATGGAGTATGCTTCTCAATTGGAGACCAGGCGACAGTACCTAACCGACTAACTTTCGGAAATTAAAATTTGTGTGTCTGGGTGGGAGCGTAGAATAGCTTGCTAATGCGCTTGGGAAAACAGGAAGGAGTATGGAGAGCTGATCTCCAACCTGCAATAGTGGAGAGGCACAATAAGGTTAGGAAGAATAAGTTAAAGCATATGGGAGCATAAATGATGCATAGAAGCAGTAAAAGAGACTCCTACGATCCAGTTCTGTTCTTCACATATAATTAAATGTAATACTTAGTTATCTTGATATAATTATTACTGATGTTGTTTAATGCGAATAATACTTAAGTACAGAAACTTAAGATATTGTTAAAATAATAATAATATATAATTGTATAAGATACACATATAAGACGGAAACACTGTTCCATACAATACAGGTCTTCCTAGTGTATGGATCAACGAGACCACATAAAATGTTATAACTTAGAATACAACTTAAATAAGAAATAGAAATGTAATTCATTTATGGTAAATAAACATTCATTCATTCATTCATTCATTCATTCATTCATTCATTCATTCATTCATTCATTCATTCATTCATTCATTCATTCATTCATTCATTCACCCCCATTCTGTAGAGCAGGTTTTGAGTCTTCCTCGTACATCCTGTTGAAAAACGAAGACAGCAGATTTTGCTTTTGTCGTGTATGTAAGTGTGTATGTTTTGCCCGCAGCCCACTATATGGAGGCGGAGCGGCTACGCGGCAGGCCGCTCGGCGCCGTGGGGAAATACAGAGTACGGCGCAAGTTTCCATTGCCACGGACTATATGGGACGGCGAGGAGACTAGCTACTGTTTTAAGGTTAGTTTGCACGTGCACGTTTGGTACAGATTGGGGGTTAGTTGCGCACGCACACGTACGCAGGAAACGCTTGGGTCCCACCGTCCTGCATGTGTTATAATATCTGCGTAGTGTCTTTCCAGTTCCAGTTCTCGAGAGAGAACTTGTCCAAATTGTGATCCTAAAACGCCATTTTAAGAACAGAAGAAGAAGTACCTTACCCATAGTACAGATCACATATTTCGCACTTACATTGACAATCTACCTGTGTGTGTTCTTTCGGAATATGATGATGTACAAAACATCCAGACCAATTAGACGATATCTGACGTGACGATCTCCGTTCCTCCTCCGGCCAATGCCCTACTAATATGGTCTAATTGTGTCGACCTTGTTGACCAGATCAGCCGTGGAACTGCGGACCAGCCGTGTGGATCTTCAGATTTTTACGTTCCTGAATTGAACTTTTCGTAATTGACTTAGCATTGCAGGCGAAATCACGCCGGACTTCGGTCTGGTTTTCGGCCATGGTGTGTCGACACACTGTAGCGGACAGTCTTCACTACATCATTTTAATTGATCAGTAAAATCGGACGATTGAAAATGACTAAGCTTTGATCTTCGTCTTTGAGATACCCTCGTTGTATGTACCTTGCTCCGGCTCATAAGTTAGAGGTCCCGGATTCGAATCCCAGTTTCCACGACGCGGGGTGTCCTAGGCACTACAGTTCGCGTCGGTTGGGATGACATGGAGAGGAAATCGCGGAGGGGGTGAATTTCCGTAATTATTTTTATGCCACGATTTACTATATAATAATAATATACTAATCTAATCTAACCACTACATGTCACTTTCTCATAGAGCTGCGCGAGTCCGCATGGACCCGTTTATCGATTTCAATATTGATCACGTCGATGCTTGTACTTACATTTACTGGTGATAAAATGGCATCAGTTACCTCTTCATCATCTTTAACCTCTTGAGTACCACCGGCGTTAGCTAACGCCACTTTTCCGTTATAGGCTTTACCATGCAATAGGTCCAAAATCGCGAGCCGTCCCAACTACCTTTGGTTGTTGAGAGGTTATAAAGTAAAACCACTCGTATATTCTCAAGCATTAGAATTCACCAGAAAAGTGTCTACTGATAAATTGTGACATTGAAAAGTTTCGAAAAACTTGTTTATGAACTAGAAAAAGAAGAGTGAAGAATATAAAAAGAGATGGAAGGTTTTATGATAGAAGTCGGATAAACTCGTGACGAAGATTCCGTGTTTCTAGCGATGATGGCATTTTTCGTTTCATTTGATTTTGTTTATGATAGTTAAATTAAACATTAAATTCTTAAATTAAGTTAAACATTAAGTTGGGATGGCACTATTTTAGTGTTATAGTCGATGTTCATGGTTACCAAAAAGGTTCACGACAATATGAGTGTTGAATATGATATCCTTTTTATTTAAACTAGGGTGGAGCCATCTTAGAAGTAGCCTTTAACAGCTGTCAACAGTTGGTACAGAGCTTTAAGTCAGTCTTCTTCTCCTTGTTCCGCTTAGAAAAGGAAGGGAGATCGCATAACTCTGTCCCTCCCTACTGTTGACAGATGTCAAATGCTACTTCTAAAATGGCTCTTCCCTAATTTAAATAAAAAGGATATCACATTCAACACAAATATTGTCGTGAACCTTTTTGGTAACTATCAACATCGACTATACAAGGTGTCATTTAAGTTAATGACCATATTCTGAGGAATGATAGAACCCATCATTATGACCAACTTTCTCGTAGATACATATGGTCGCAAAGGGAAAAAAATATTTGTCCCTCAGTACATTGACCCGATCAGCTGATTACAAGTTACTATGGGGGAACCAAAAGTTTATTTCGTTTGCGACCATATGTTTCTTGGGGAAAATTGTTTATAATGAAGGGTACTATCATTCCCTAAAATATGGTCAGCTCATTAAATGTCACCTCGTATGACAAAAATATTGCAATCCCAACTTGACTTGGACAGTACGTATTTATGCACGCACGCTCGTACACCTCTCTCGGCTCTAAGAGCTATCTCAAGCGCGTGAAAATTACAGATTTGATATGGCGAAACCGTCATTGTGACACAGCTCTGACACAGACTGAGACAACTCTCAGAGCTGAGAGCGGTTCATCAATACCTAGTGTGAGGCCAGATATATGTGCCGGTATGTTTACGTTAAATGTGTATCTGTTCGCAGGAGAAGTCACGGTCCGTGTTGCGCGACTGGTACATCCACAACCCGTATCCTTCGCCGCGAGAGAAGAGAGAGCTAGCTGAAACCACTGGCCTGACTACTGTTCAGGTAACTAACTGAGTAACTAACCCGAGGTTGAATACATTACTTGATACGAAAGAAAGAAAGCGAGTCAACTAATCGTCGGGTCAACGATGACTTAGTTATATAGATGTCGCAGTTAGTTGGTTAAATCAGACACTTAACTAACGCCCTAGACCGTTAATTAAAGACCGACGTTTAACCAAGTCGCTAAAGTTCCGAACGAAACGTTTAACGAGTTGTCTAAACTTTCCTAGGCAACAAGACAATATAAATACACTTAAGTAAATACTTAGACATAAAAATATTTTATGTGTACTTAAGTTTATGTTTTAAGTCTATGTTGTTCTTACATGTTCAACCTAACACGAAGGATAAAGGGGGCTTCGCCTCGCTCACCCCCTTTACCCTTCACCTAAGCTACCACAATGTTTTGCCCTCATATAAGCTGTCCAAATCAGTAGTGAAAAGATAGCTCTGAAAGTAGTCAGCTGTTGTTTCACATTATTTAACCAACACGCCGGCTTCGGTAAGACAGATTGTTAAACGTTTTCGACGATGCTTTATTTAAATCCAAATGCTAGTGACTTGGTTAAACGCCGGTATTTAATTAACGGTCTAGAGAGTTAGTAAAGTGTCTGATTTAACCAACTAACTGCGACATAGATATGACAAATTGATGAGTCTATTGATTGCAGGCTATTTGATGAGTATACCAGGTTAGTTTTGCCTTAGCGTTCATTGACCTGCTACTCCTGGTACTACGAAAGGAATTCATGGTAAACATGGTAGCGGTCGGTGACCGGGACCATGATAAGCTAAACGACAGTGATTTCAAACGTTGCACGCAATAAGTAAGTATCGCTAATCCAATCATAAGCGTACAGTGGTAGACAGGGGTCGATCACCGCTATCGCAACGCTTACCCGAAAAGATTTATAGTTATCATGTCAAGGGTTCCGTACCCGAAGGGTTTCAAATGGGACCCCCTAAATTTCGTTTTATTTGTATAGCGGTAAACTGGACTCTCCCGATCTTATCGGAAAAGATCTCTAATTGCAGGTTTTGTGCTTAGTTATTTGTCATTATACGATTAATAATTGCTCATTCAAATTATAATAAATAATATTAATTATTAATGTTTTTTATCATATTTGTTTCTTTTTTCTCTAAATGAGTTGCTCAATTGCTATCCAGTTCCGGTTTCAATGAGGAAAGACTTCGTTAAGCTGAGTACATAGTTGAATACTTACATACTTCATACACAAAACTTCCCCGCTTGATTTTGGGTTCCCAGGCGAAAAAATTCTATTCCTAACTCGAAAAGGTTTTTTACGAACCTCGCTACGACCCCCGCCTCCGGCTTGTGCCGTAAACTGCTCGGCTCGTAAATATAAGCCTTTGCGAACTCGTAGACAATGTACAATTTACAAGCGGCTTTTGCTGCGTGTAAACAGTGTGCAAACTAAGTGAGACAAAGTATCTTTTTAATTTTGAACGCCGCGGGCATAGGCGAAATCGCAAACAGCCAAAGGGCATCGAGTTATAATTCGATGTTCTTCGGCTTCAACTCGATTGCAGTATATGTTATTAAATTCCAAATAATTGATCCTATTTTCAACCGACTTCACAAAAGAGAAGGTTCTCAATTCGACGGTTTTTTTTTGTATGTTCGTTACGCGATTATTCCGTCAATTATGAATCGATTTTGATGATTCTTCTTTTGTTTGGTAAGTCATACCATACTTCAGAGGTGGTCCCATATCAAAATTGACAAAAACAAAAAATATATACACAGATGACGTTTTGTTTTATGGTTTCGTGCAGCAAAAGTTTTGATGAGGAAGAAATAAGGCTTGAACTTGAAGTCGCTTTTTTACAGTTTCTGATTTTGGTATATTCCTAGATAAACATAAATATAAACATTTACATACAGGCACATGATACCCCTATGAGTTGTTGTAGTGAGTTGTGTAGTGATCTCCGTACTATTGCGAGACTGTATGTCGTGGGAACCAGAAACAGCGGCGTCACACACATATAAACATCCTAGACCTGATGTTTTTTTTCTGAATCCCCAGCCGGGGTTCGAACCCGGGACCTCTCGCATAGGAGGCAGACCCTCAGCCGCTGCGCCACAGAGGTCGCCAGAAGAAGGTTGAAGTCTTCGTTTTCAGTTGACATTGGGTTTACCGTCAATTGTATAATTACTTTTCCAGATTGGGTGTTCGTTGTGTTTGCCACGTAATAGTAGTTTATGTGACTGAAACATAATGCCTCATTATGTACAGTTACATACACTAGTTTATCTACAAACATATCATAAGTTCTCTTTGATCTGTTCAAGAGCAGTATGTTCGACCGGCATTGTGGCATTGATAATTGCTCTGCACTTGTTTAGCTTGTTCAGTAGTACCAACTTTACATACTAATTAGGGGCGTCACGCAGGCGGGCGTCGGCGTTTGAAACTTTCGACAAATTATGACATTAAAAATGTCATAATTTGTCGAAAGTTATTATTGTCATAATGTTTCAATATTCAGATAAGAAATTAGTTTTTACCAAGTTTTTACATTATGCTAGTCGTAACGTGCGGTTTTTGGAGGCAGTAAAGAGGGTTTATGAAACGTGTGTAGATAAAAAATATTCAAATGCTGAATTTGGAACTCGGGAATTCTCGGGTTTCGTTCTTTTTACCCATCGCCGCGGCTCTGGAGATGTGAAGGTTTCCTCACGATATTTTCCATCTCCTTTAGAACGTTAAAGAAAACATTATAAAAAAAACATTAACAGCAAACAATAGTTACAGCTTTTTCACCCACATTCAATGTGACCAGCAGCCTTATGGCGTAACTCTCTGAAGTTCATAGCGTGTGTCTATGGTTCATCTCATGCTCATACAATTTCATCGATTTCGGGTTATCACCGAAGGCTTCTAGGCTTCATTCAATGAGCTTGGGTTTGGCCTCCATTATGATGCTACTTGCGTGATACCAATTTGACAGATGAAGCTGGTGCAAGGTGTCAAACGTAAAAGTCTATATGAAGTTCATAGCTCAGACGACTTACGCCATAAGGCTGCAGGAGAGTGGTTGGTGGTATGCCCCCTGAATGGTCAGAGCAAGGAGTTATTGACAACATCTCAGTTCCAATTGGTTGTGGAAATGTTATTAAAGTAATACGCTTCAATAACAAAGTATATGGCCCGTTACCTGAATGGAAGCCTAGTCAAACAGTCGTTCTGACCGTCGTTCTGACCAAAAAGAGTGTTCAGTGCTATAACTCTCTAACTGTTGTATTGTATCGTTGAATATATCATCAGAGATTGATTTCTCAATGAGCATTATATTATTTTCCACTAAAGCCGTGATCACACAGTGAATGCGGTTCCATTGAAGCAAATCTTGTGGTTTGACTCAAGAAACCTAATACCTTTCTGCCGCTTCCTTATATTTACACAATATCGAATTACTATATAAAAAACGTATTATCGGTTTGTCTTAGGCTACTTCGAACGCCAGTCAAACTACTCTCTGAATAACTGTAACAAGTAGACACAAAAACCTACAAAGAGTATGGAATAATAAATGTAGCCAATTAAGGTGATACGAAAAAAATGGGGTGTTTTTCGAATCAATTTACTGCACCATGAAGTCATCTACAGATTAGATTTTTGGGTTAACGTTTATTGAGTATTTGATTTAGATTTTCACTAAAGGGAAACGCGATTGGATGAAATTTTCTCGATAGAATTTAATTACGAAAACACCTCTAAATTGTTTTATTTTTTCCTGTAATTCTGAAATCCTAACTAATTTAATTGTGGAACTACGTTCAAAATGTAGATTTTATGTATTCGCAAAATCTCCTTAAAAAACTTTTTAACAAAATAGCGTAGTTTATTTAAAAAAAAAATCTGTGGTTTTTTAATTTTGTCCCGATTCCGTCCCTCTCTCACTGCGGGTCTTTCCGCCTGGAGTAACGGGGACCTTTGCACGGACGAGGTAGCGTCTTAAGGGATTAAATATGGCCAGAAATGCATCTTTAGCTTCAATTCTAGGCTAAACTAGACAACATAAAAATGTAGGATAAATATATGTTATAAAAGGTCTATTAGAGATAAGAATAGACTTTTAAAATTACCGGATATCTGTTATATTTAATACTTAAAAATATTTTTCGCAATACATTATTATTCAACTAAATGAACAAGCGCTCGGAGACGAAATCAGTTTCCTATATGAAACTTACACGCAAAAAAAGGTAAAAAAAGGGAAAATTTTTGGTTGTTTTATTTTATTTTTAATGGTATTATTACAGGAGTTTAGTAATATTGTCTATAATTTTCTCGGTCTCGGAGCTCGGGCCGCCCCGCGGGGCTCTGCGCGGGAGCATGCGTCAGTCTGCTTCGACGCGATGCGACGGCTATATGTTTTTTTTGTCGAATTCTCAATGCCATTGGCCTATGTTCAGCCCTTAAAGTCCCCACCGAGGGGCACTAGCCTTTACCCGGATACGAGTAAGATTAAGCCATACTCCACCTCGCTGGCTCAGTGCGGGTTGATGGAAGGGTTTTATGACCGCTACCACGTAGCGTTAGTAGCTGGGACCTACAGCTTAACGTGTCATCCGAAACACTGAACGTCCGATACTGTGCTTAAGATAAATTAATTATCTCATTGGTCAACAGGTTGTCAGGACCTTCATCTCCTGTGTGAGAAGCAAGCGTGAAACACACTAGACCACGGAGCTCATCGGACTACGGAGTATTGAATAACTGGCGAAAAGTGGGCACAATCGTGCCTCTACCGTACTATCCGTACTCGTACTAGTACCAACTTCACAGACAAACTAGGGGCGGCACGCGGGCGGGCGGCGGCGTTCGAAATTTGAATGTCCTAATAGGTCTAAATATTGATATATTATCAATATTCAGATAAGAAATGAGTTTTCACCAAGTAGTACATCATTATTCTGGTCATAACGTGAGGTTTTTGGACGCAGTAAAGAGTGTTTATGATGTGTGTTGATATATAAACTACTATTATCTACTACAAGATAATGTATATGCCCAAATAGGTACATTAAAAAAACAAACTGTGAAAAGACAACCAAGCTTTAAACATGTCGAAATCAACTTTTTGTAGTTAGGTCTTTTGTTCTTACGAGGGCAGAAGATTCCCTTTTTGTAGGGTTGCGTGGGCACATGGTTCTAATACGAAGGGGTCCCTTTCAGACAATAGAGAAGCTTCTGTTAAGTTATTTATCATAATTTAATAATATTTTGAGACCTACAAACATGAAAACAAGTGCTGTTTGACGTTACTGTAAATTCCTATTTTTATTGAAAATTAATAATAATAATAGATAATAAATAAAAAAACAGGTGGTTTTATTTAATTTATTATTATCATTATTGATTTTCAGCAAAAAATAAGAATTTACAGTAACGTCAAACTACACTAGTTTTATTTAATCGCACATCAAAAATACTGATTTGCAAAGCAAAAACACTTTTTATGTTTCAAATGTTTAATGAGTACTTAAATTTATGTTTTAAGTATTTGTTGTTGTTCTTACATGTTGAACCTAACACGAAGCATAGAGGGGGCTTCGCTTCACTCACCCCCTTTACCCTTCACCTAAGCTACCGCAGCAAATATAAGGGATATTTGCTGGCAAATCAGTATTTTTGATGTGCAGTTTAATATTTCCCGTTTTAAAATACACCATCAGAGGACGTGACGTTAGTCTCCCTTTCCTTATCTATGCGAAAAAAGAGAAGGCTAGCTATGTCTCTTACTGACAATAGCAAATTACGTCACTTCCGCTGTAGGTCCGCTTTCGCGCCAAACTGTCAACTGTCAGTTCGAAACCGCGATTTTTGGCAATCAATTATAGTATTTTAATGTTTTCATATGCTAGTGGTCCATTCGACATGATATAATATGTGAAAATGAAAGCAATAATTCCCCACGTTACAACTTAAAAAAAACGACTTCCAGTTCTAGCACTATATATCTAATCAAAACTTTTGCTGAAGGGTAACACAAACAAAAAAGCCATCTGTATTATTTTTATTTTTTTTATTTTTTTCTAAAAAGCTACATATCAATTTTTAACCACCTATGAAGTATGACCTACCAATCAAAACAGAAAAAATTTAAATTGATTCATATTTGGCGAAATAATCGCGTAACAAACATACAAAAAAATACAGTTGGTTTTCGCAAACCGAAGCAGCAAAAGGAAACCTTCTTTTTGAAGTCGTCGGTTAAAATAAAATTAATTCATGATTCCTACAAATATGGCACGTGGATAATTATATTTACCAGCCTATTATGAACTGCTGGGCCAAGACCTCTCCCCACTCTTCCACTCCTTCTGATTCTGAGCGGTCTCCTCATGAATCTCCTACCAAATTATCGTTATAAATATAATTCTACTGTAAGTGTGTATGTCACTGAACTCCTCCTAAACGGCTGGACCGATTTGAATGTTTTTTTTTTCTATGCGTTTGGGTGGCGCCCTGGATGGTTTAGATTCACAAATCAGCCCGGCAAGACAACATCTGTCTGGTCCGCTAGTTTACTATGAATAATTTATTTTTCCGCATTCGAACCTTAAAATAGCAACTTCGCCGCTTGATTTTAGGAGCTGGATCTCAGACTCGTTCGAAAATGCTTCTTTACGAACCTCGCTACGACCCACGCCTTAGGCTCGTGCCGTAAGCTTCTCGGTCCGTAAATATAAGCCCTTTCGAACTCGTAGGAAATCTACTATTACAATTAATATACTCTTAGAAGTGATATCACAGATAACCTACTAAAATCCACTTTTTAAACACTAATGTTTGAAGAGTGTATCGATTCATTTTATTAATTGATGTTTTAAGCAATATCCCCTCACTGACAGGCAAGACTGACAGTTAATATAGTCTTAGAAGTGATATGACAGGTAACCAACTAAAATACACTTTTTAAACACTAGAGATGTTACCAAAACTATCGGAACGAATCGAAATTGAAAAAACCGGTCAAGTGCGAGTCTAAATCGAAACGAAGGGTTCCGTACCACCGTTCAATGGAAGCGATGGTGTGGAGTGAATAGTTTGGATTTTACACAGCAAAATATTGTTTACAAAGTTATTGGTGCGGTTACTTTCACACTCCATGTACGCGTAACCAGGTGCATCCATAAGTTTGTATGTGGTATTGAAAGAATTGTTGTATGGGAGCCCCCTTAAATATTTCTTTTATCCTGTTTTTTAGTATTTGTTATTATAGCGGCAACATAAATACATAATCTGTGAAAATTTCAACTCTCTAGCTAGCTAGGTTCTTGAGATACAGCCTGGTGACAGACGGACGGACGGACGGACGGACGGACAGCGGAGTCTTAGTAATAGGGTCCCGCTTGGAACCCTTCGGGTACGGAACCCTAAAAAGAATGTCAAAATCTATCCAAATTTGCTGCATCCACAAATGATTGAAGAGTGTATCGAGTCATTTGATTAATCAATGTTTTAAGCCATATCCCCTCACTAACAGGCAAAGACTGACACCTGTCAAGCAACATGTTATCTTTTTCTTACAGTAAATTAACAGATACTGATAAATACCTATATTTATTGTTACAGGTTTCCAATTGGTTCAAAAACAGGAGGCAAAGAGACAGACAGGCTGAACATAAAGATGGGTAAGTAAATAATCCAGCCATACAATATCTTATCTTATCTTATCGTTTATTCGTTAACAAAATACATTGTGTTCGAAATAAGTTTAAATCACTGTCATATTATTGCAACCGAATCCAAATTATAAAAATTAAATAGTTATATAACAAGAAATAAAATGAAATTCAACAATCTGTCCAAATACTAATCCTTACAAGTCAATTCATAAATTCAAATGCCAATAAAAATACAACAAAATCAAATTAGCTATATATTCACGCCTCACCCTGAAGGGGGTGAGGCAGAGACTATGATCTTTCTACATATTGCTCCTTATTCAACAACGTGGCTGTGGTATCAACAACAACAACAAGACAACCCCATTTTCGCGTAAAGACAGTTTTTCAATTTGCGTGTCAGGGGCTAGCCCATCGCCACAGCTATGGCTTAATGAACCCAGCTGCGAATACGGCTGGTAGTAGAGGTAGCCTAGGTATTACATACTGAGTTGAAATACTGAAACTAAAACTGAATGAGCTGGGCCCGCCGACGTAGGGGAGAGGCAAAACAATTACGAGTACATATTCGGTACATCAAAATAAATCCCAAAATGTCTTGGTAACGGCGACCCTCGTAGATGGCTGGACCGATTTGGATGAACTATTGTTTAAACTGTATGTTGAGTTCTTAGTTCTTGATTAATAATTTCTTCTGGATATCTAATACAAATATCCAGCTAACTTGGTTTGCTGGTAGATATCTCTTATTTTACAGATAAGTTCGCCTTTGTCACCTATAACGTTGCACACGTTATAGGTGACAAAGGCGAACTTATCTGTAAAATAAGAGATATCTACCAGCAAACCAAGTTAGCTAGATATTTGTATTCTATTAAGGCTAGTATTTAATCGCACATCAAAAATGCTGATTTGCACAGCAAAAAAGGATCAACAAACATACTTTTTATGTTTTCAATATTTGGTAAAGGAGGCTTCGCTTCGCTCACCCCCTTTACCCTTCACCTAAGCTGCCGCAGCATTTTGCCCTGATATTTGCTGTGCAAATCAGTATTTGTGATTTGCAGTTTAAATATTTCCCTTATATGGTCGCAAACAAAAAAAAATTTGGGTCTTCCATAGTAAGTTATATATATTTTTTTTTCGTTTGCGACCATATGTTTCTTGGGAATGTTGTTCATATTGGTGCATACTATCATTCCCCGAAGTTAACGAAACGAACAAAAATTCACCGTGTATAGGCGGCCCAGCTAATTCTGGCTATACTGTGCATAACTTACTATTACTATAGTAATCTAAATCAGCGGATTATTATTCTGAAGAGACCAAACAATGTATTTTGCAACGATATCAAAGTTGGTTCAACCGATGTTTCAATCATGTTTAGAACATACGTCCGAGAGTATTTAGATCAAATAAGTAGGAACGTACTAAGGCAACTTCCAACACCTTTTTGACAGCCGCTAAATACAGTCTAAATACAACTTATAATCAACACGGCTATTTTAAGTGGCAACCTGGCAGTCAAGCTTTAACCTGGCCGTCTTATATAAGTTGTCTTGGAACCTGGACCTGAATGGCCGAGTCGGCAGTGACCCTGCCTACGAAGCCAAGGGTCCCGGGTTCGAGTCCCGGTGGGGGCATATAATTGTTTGATGAGAACGGATGTTTCTACCCTGGTCATGTTTGTTTATCTATCTAAGTATAATATTTATCTATATAAGTATGTGTATCGTTGTCTAGTACCCAAGATACAGGGAATCCTAGTTTGGGGATAGATCAATGCGTGTAAATAGTTTCCAAGGTATTATTATTATTATTATTAACTGTATTAAGCGGCTGGAAAAAGTAATAATAATAATAATAATACCTTGGAAACTATTTACACGCATTGATCTAGCCCCAAACTAGGATTCCCTGTATCTCGGGTACTAGACAACTACACACATACTTATATAGATAAATATTATACTTAGATAGATAAACAAACATATAAACAACTACAACTACTACAAACATCCGCTCTCATCAAACAAATATTTGCCCCCACCGGGACTCGAACCCGGGTCCCTTGGATTTGTAGGCAGGGTCACTGCCGACTAACTAAGTGTAGTGCAAGTCGCCTTAAATGTTAGAACACAAATGTAAAATTTCGTATTGTAACTTACAACTGGTATATAAAGTAGGATTGATGTTTAAGGCGCCGCATTAGGACAAAACAGCCTTTTCCGTACCAGCCAGGTTCCGTGCCCAAAGGGTAAAAACGGGAACCTATTTATTACTAAGACTCCACTGTCCGTCCGTCTGTCTGTCTGTCTGTCCATCTGTCCGTCTGTCACCAGGCTGTATCTCATGAACCGTGATAGTAAGACATATGAAATTTACACAGATGATGTATTTCCGTTGCCACTATAACGACAAATACTAAAAAACAGAATAAAATACATATTTAAGGGGGCTCCCATACAACAATTCTTTTAATACCACACACAAACTTATGAACGCACCTGGTTACGTGCATGAAGTGTGAAAGTAGCCGCACCAATAACTTTGTAAATAACATTTTGCTATGTAAAATCCAAACTATTCACTCCACACCATCCCTACTATTGTACGGTGGTACGGAACCTTTCGTGCACGAGTTGGACACTTGCTCTTGACCGGTTTTTCAAGTTACGCAAAATATGAGTATTAAAACTGTTGTTTCTTTATGCTCGTCGATTATGACACGATTATTTTTGGTCGATAGAAAAGTCTCCCGAAGTTAGCACAAAATCTTTTTAACACAATATATTTTGTACCAGTTCGCACCGGATTTAAATATATGTACTTCTTATTTTCATATTTGTTTCATGGTTTTAAAAAATACTAACTTATGTTCCTCCGTTTGTTCTCTGAACATCGGCTAAGAGCATTTTTTAACATTTAAATTAATCATATTGCCGAGAAAATGCAGTGTTCCTTTTTGGCGTGATAAGCCAGTAGTCCATCGCTCCTTCATCATCAATACCATCATCAGCAGATTGATTCCGCCCACTGCTGTGGAGCCTCCTGCTTTTTGTGCCAACTTATCTGGTCCTGTGCCAGTCGAGTCCAGGATTTCCCCGCTATATTGGCAATTTCGTCGACCCATCCCTCGCTATTTTGAAGCTCAAGCCATGGTAATAAAATTAAAAACCTATAACGGGAAATGGGCATCTTATGATGCCGTGGGAAATTGGGAGGGTAAGGACGACTTACGCTCCCTTTTCCTTCTTTCGGCCACCATCCTCGCTTATACTTATGTCTGCCTAATTTAGTTGAAAAGTTGCACCAGCGTCTTTACTAACTTGTCATTCGATATGATATTATGAGTGATCAGCTGATCGTTATAGTATAGTGTTTGTCAGCAGTTTTGTAATGAAAAGTCAGCAATGTGCTGCCAGAGCATTATTTGATACTTTTGAGGTCATATCAACATTCAGCTAAACCATAATGACGCACGCAAATTTTAGGTTTTCATCAAAAATCTTATTTACCTATATACTGTCTGATAGGTTCACGACAAATATGGCAATCGGCTAGTCCCTTATCACTTGAAAAGGAGAGTTACATTTCTGACTGAACTTGGGTGTAGATATGTCGTCGCTATTTGGTTAAATGACGCACTTAATTAATAGCCCGGGCCGTTAAGCATTTAAGAAAATGGCTAGGATCATAAACCATCTTCGTGAAAGTTTAATATCCGCCTTACCGAAAGTCAGGCTTTTGATGAGGAATGGAGAACCGGCCCAATTAGTTTTAGGGATCCGTGCCCGAAGGTCCTAACGGCGCGCCCTATTGCTGCGTCCGTCCGTCCGTCCGTCACCTGTCACACAGGCTTGACAGCCAAACGGTTAAAGCTACAGACAGTCTTCAAATTTTCACGACTTTATTGAAATCTTGTTGACCCAAAGCCATGTAAATTGTCATTTTTTTGGCGCGTGACCTTCCCTGTCGAGTGGGATCTCGTTGTTTAACTCTTGGAGTAGATGATTCTCTATTTTTTATTTAAAAAAATATTGGCAAAAAAATAATGGGGACGCCACCAAAGGCAGATTTTTTTTTGCAAAATTTTGTTTCGAAGAAATTATTAAGTTCCCGTTGACCTTATGGTGATAATATTTATTATTACGTATATTTAAATAAAAATACGAATATATAAGATGACATTTAATTAGCCGACCATATTTCGGGGATTGATAGCACCGAGCATTATGAACAACTTTCCCCCTCCCATACAAAATGCAATCAATACTACGACTAACTGGCCAAAAGTGGGCACAATAGTGCCTCTGTCACCCCGTATGTGAAAACGAGTAACGCTATGTTATGTTAAGTAATAGAATAAAAATAATGTCGAGTTAGTTACTGGCTATAATAAAGTTCAAAATTACAACAAGCTGCTATCCTATCCGAACAAAATCTCAACTTAAATAAATAACAAATTTATTATTCCCTCGATTTTATCTTTTTAATCCCATAACAACCGCCGCGCGTCTGTTTCGGGGCAGTCAAGCAGAAGTCCCGGCTTCAGTGCTCGGTCGGTTAGAAAAAAAAAGAAGTTTTTTTTGTACTTGACGATCTATCTATTTGTTTGGTTTTGTCAGATTTGGGTGGGCCTGTCGACAGAGACTCACAAGTGTTAAGGTGATACGAAAAAATATAGGCTTATGTTTCAACGATTACCAAAAACGCACCTATTTTACTACCCATAAATTCGAAAGGACTGCCAGAAATTATAAATGTCCACCAAATTGTGATTGAATAAATGATCAACAAACTTCTTTTTATGTTTTGTGTACTTAAGTTTATGTTTTAAGTACGTTTTGTTGTTCTTACATGTTTAACCTAACACGAAGGATAAAGGGGGCTTCGCTTCGCTCACCCCCTTTACCCTTCACTAAGCTACCGCAGTATTTTGCCCTGATATTTTTTGCAACTTTTGGTGTTCATTTATCCATATTGGGTAGGAAAAAAATATTTTGGTGATCATTATATTTGTTGCCAAATATATATAGAAAGGAATACGAATTTGAACGAAAGGGATAGCGTTAATTACTTCCACATAAGAAAGAAAGAGAGCGCAAAAAATGCGCTCGACTCCAACTAAGATAACGTAGCGCCAAATCACATAAAAATTGTCTAAAAATAACCACGCTATTTTGTACAAAAAAATAATATAATGAAAGATTACGAATACATACTATCTACATTTTGAATGCAATTCCGCAATGAAATTCGTTAGTATTTCAGAATTACAGGAAAAAAAACAGTTTAGAGGTATTTTCGCAATGATGATGACTGAAGATTATAGAGAAATAAATATGTTTATATATAAATATAAAAGTATTATGTACCTAAATAAATATTTAAATTCTTTAGTATAATATAAATTTAACTTATAAGTAAGTCATAAGTAACTTTCAAGTGTCCTCCTAGAGGAGACTACATTGCCACGCCCGGCGCCCGTGCCAGGGTCCATATTTGGTACTTTGTTAAATTTGTTTTTACCATCTTTGTAAACCTATGGAGTGCAATAAATGATTGAGTATTGAGTAAATTCTACCGAGAAGATTTCAATCAATCGCGTTTTCCTTCAGTGAGAATCTTAATCTAATAACCAATAACCGTTAATCCAAAAATCAAATATGTAGATGACTATTATGGTGGAGTAAATGGATTCGAAAAAAACCTATTCTTTTTTCGTATCACCTTAAGTGTAAAGGATAGTTGATAATTAAAGTGGCGCTATTCCATAGCGTACTCCATAGCTGAGGCGATGGGCTAGCCCCCTGTCACGCAAAAAATGGAGTATTTAATAAGTGGCTCAAAGTGGGCACAATTGTGCCTTGTGGGAAAAGGCGTGACGCTATGTTATGTTATCATCATGATAAATGACCTAGAATCCGAGCTAAAACATGTTAAATGCCTCCTGTACGCATACGTTCTGGAACTGGTACTTCCTGTGACGTCAGAGGATGACGCAGATCTTATCTGGTTTATAGATGGAGTGTGAACAACGAACTCATTGATAAATAAATAAATACATTCAACGTGGAGTAATGAATAACTGGGAGACCCCGAATGGGAAAAGGAGTGACGCTATGCCTTGTCGTAATTGACCGAGCGACGAAGCGTCTCCGTTTCAGGATTGGATAAAAATGCTTTCGTATGTCCGGATGTTCTCCTCTACAGGCCGCATTTCTCAAATGATTCTCGTGAATTTTTGTGAGCAGGTTCGATAAATAATCGAATAGTTTTTTCCGACTTCTGGGCTAAAAATAGCACCTTCACCGCTTGATTTTGGGTTCTCAAGCGGAAAAATCGTATTCCTAACTCGTTTTTTAAGAAACGAGTTCTCGGCTCTTATATTTAAGAGCCGAGAACTCGTGGGAAATGTACCATTTTTTGTCGATTCAGTTTTTCGAAATTTTTCAAAACTTCCAAACAGCTCGACGGATTTTAACAAATGAGGTGTCGTTGGCAATGTAGAGACCGTGAGAGTGAAAGGCTATATAATTTTAGTGAAAAGTCAGTAGGTTGGGTTTAAGACCTCAAAATGCAGTTTACAAAGTTATTGGTGCGGCTACTTTCATTCTCCATGTACGCAACCAGGTGCATTCATAAGTTTGTATGTGGCATTAAAAGAAAGTGTTACTCGCGAGTCTACAGCTCACAAAGCCACTAGTAAACATTTTTTCTGATAACAACATAGCGTCACGATTTTTCCCATACGGGTGGGCAGAGGCACAAATGTAAACACGTTTAGCCAATTTATCTGCTAAATATAATTCAAAATGTCCTACTCAACGCAATCCCCCACTGTACCGCGTTTGTCTATCCATTTGGCTGGCTTCAATGTAATTTGATATGTTGCTAAGTATACCCGACCATTTTATAGTCTGGCGAATAAATAGCGACCCTATTGCTGTGATGGAAAGGTTGCAATTTCAATATCAGGGTTGGCGGTACTAATTTTAGGTCTCTTTCAATTTGGTGAGAGAGATCGTGCTATGGATTGTGATAGCATTTATGTTTACAATTTACTAACGAAAGAAGCTTCGGTTAAGATATTTATCTCATTTTGAGACCTAAAAATATAAAAATACCCTATTTAGCACCTTTTATAGTATTGATTTTCAACAAAATCGAATTTAAAGTAACGTCAAAGAACACCCCATCAGAGGAAGTGACGTAATAGTTGTTTTCAGTAAGGGACAGAGCTATGCGACACTCTCCCCTTCCTTTTCTATGCACAAAAAAAAGTGGCCAAGTGCGAGTCGGACTCGCCCATGAAGGGTTCCGTTGTAGCAAGTAATTATGTGACTGGATGTTTGTGTTGTAACTTTGTTTTTCATAGTGTTTGTATGAATGACAAAGTTATCTTTGCGGTTTTAATAAATATTTTATATCTTAAAAACTGCTTATTTTATTTTGTTCAAACTAATTTTCGTTGAAAGTGTGTATTGAGATACAAGGCATATATTCGTACTTTAAAAGTTAGAGCGGGGACACACATTTTTTCCACTTTGGAAGGGTCTGTCTCTTTATCGATTTACTTCACAAAACTCAATACCCGCAATTAAAGATCTTTTCCGATAATATCAAGAGAGTCCAGGTTCACTCGAGAACCTTAACGTCATTTTTAAAGACCTATCTATAAACACCCCACACATATGGGTTTGATGAAAAAAATATTTTTTGCTTTCAATTCCATGTATGGCGAAGCCCCTTTAATTATTTGAATTTTTAAATTTTTGCCAAAAAATCGTAAAGCGGTTTGCAGAATACATCTATATACGAAGTTTCAACTGTATAGTCCTAATAGTTTCTGCATAACGTTGCTGTGACATACGGACGGACAGACAGACTAGACGAAACTATAAGGGTTCCTTGATCCCTACGGAACCCTAAAAAGCAAAAGCAGATTGACGCATGGAAGTCCGTTTTCGCGCCTTTCAACTGTCAGTTTGAACCAGCGATGTTAGGCATGACATTAAAGTAAGGCCAAACGGGGCTAATACGAATTCTAGGAGGGCTTATTGGAACTAACAGGAAGAAAAGATTTGGCTGTACATTTAACCTCTAGCAATGGTACCTTTTTCTTTGCCACCTGAAAATAAAATAAAACTACCATTTCTAGGAGAAAAAATAATCTGTCACCGTAAGATTGTCAAAACCGTTAGTAAGTAAACCAGATCGACAGGATTTAGAATTTACGTTTCTTATGTTCTTAAATCAATCAATCAAATCAAAATCAATAATATTAAATAAAATTAATAAAATGTTAAACAAATAATTAAATTAATTTATTAAGCATGAAATATTAAAGATGGAATATGAATGTTATAATTTTAATGTAAGTCTCATTGTGTATTTTGTATTATTTGGGAATAAATGTTTTATTTTATTTTATTCATGTTCTTACATGTCAACCTAACCCGAAGACTTTCGGGGGCTTTGCTCGCCCCCTCTAGTCTTCACCTAAGCTACCCCAGTGTTTACCTCGGTATTTTCTTTGCAATTCAAGTTTAAACCAGTTCACAATTTAACGGTTTTATTATAAACTAACGCATATAATAAAACCGTTAAATTGTGCGGCATATCATAAGCATCGGTAAGCAGTACGGTACAGTTTACAATTTATCGGTAGTTTGTAAACTAACGAGAAAAAAAAGTTAGATTATAAACTAACGCTTTTAACAATCTTACAAACTGACTCCAATTGGCTCCTACAATTCCAATTAGCCTGGTTTTACCGGTAATTTTTAATGTTTTTGTATGCGTATGTATTCGACATGATATACTTGAAAATGATGGCAAAAATAAAACTAGGTATGATTCCTATTGAGCCTCGCCACATCGTATGACGTAAGGTGTGACGCTATGTTATGTTATGTTATGTTTTGTTATGTTATGTTTATATAACACTAGCTGCTGCCCGCAGCTTAATCTGCGTGTTCCTAAGAATTATCATTTACCGAGATAACGCTACCCTCCTTCTAGTGCAGTCGGATAAAAAGTATCCTATATGTTGCCTAGCTTATAAACTATTTCCGTGCTTAATTTCATTCAAATCTGTTCAAATCAAATCAAATCAAAATCAAAAATCATTTACTTCCATAGGATGTTGTTACATCACTTAGATCCGTCATTACATTTTTTTGGGTGAGTTCACTAACACAATGGCGGAATCTGTGGAGAAGAGCTCACCGAAGAAACTCCACAGTCGTCGCATCTTTTGCGTTTCCTTTTTTAAATAAAATATTGTCAAATTACAAAATGAATGCTAATTATATATCGAAACAGCCTGTTACTCAAACAATCTATTCCCATGGACATCTGTCCTCTAAGTAATCAGATATCCTATAGTAACCTTTTTTATACAATTTCTGTTTTATTATTATTTTAAACTTGTCTAAAGGTAAGTTTTTAATATCAGTAGGGACCTTATTGTAATAGCGTATACAATTGCCTTTAAAATAATTACAAATTTTATGTAGTCGGCTTACATAAGCAATCAACTTGTCTTTATTTCTAGTATTAAAATTGTGTATATCACTGTACTTCTGAAAATTCAGTTCAGCCGTTTTAGCGTGATTGAGGCACAAACACACAGACATCCATACATACTTACACATTTATAATATTAGTTGAATATAACATTACATACAGAGACGTCGGATGGCCCTACGCTAGGATACCATGTGTGAATGTGATAAGTATCATATGATTTTGTTTAGATGATATTAGTTTGTAGGAAAATGATAATAGGTAGGTTAGGTGCCTAACTAAACCCACAGATTAATAATAGTAGTTTATGTGACTGCTGCATAATGGAGGGCATTAAAACTCGAGTTCGGCTCGTTTCATAATAATATCACTCGAGAGTTTTAATGCCTAATTATGTACAGTTACATACACTAGTTTATCTACACACATATCATAAGCTCTCTTTGATGTGTTCAGGAACCGCATGTTTGACTGGCATTGTGGTTCTGCAATTGTTTAGCTTGTTCTTTAGTACCAACTTCACGCAGGCGGGCGTCGGCGTTCGAAATTTGAATCTCAGTACCAACTTCACAGACAAACTAGGGACGGCACGCGGTTGGGCGTCGGCAGTCGAGATTTGAATGTCATTATATGTAGAAAAACTACACATAATGACCATTACGTGTAGTTTTCCAGATACGAAACAAGTTTTTACCAAGTAGTTTAACATAATGCTGATCGTAACGTGCGGTTTTTGAACGCAGTAAAGAAGGTTTATAATACGTGTGTAGATAAAGGCATTAAGTTGCATATAAACATGGATTGTTGTGTGTGAATATATGAAAAATAAAACTATCAGTAAGACTAGACTAGCACTAGGTACGTACTGAATATTTATTGTGGCGATTAGGGCGCTGTGGCTCTGGGGTTGTGGCTCTGCCTACCATGCGAGAGGTCCCGGGTTCTATCCCAGGCCGGGGAAAAACAAAAAAAAACCCCAGATCTTGAATGTTTATGTGTGTGACGTCACTGTTTCTGGTTCCCACGATACAGGGAATCCTAGTGTGGGGCCAGAAACAATGTATGTGCCTGTATGTAAATTTTTATGTTTTATGAGTAGTTTTTATTGAGTTTCGATTTTCGATTGTCTACATATATTTTATAGGCAGCCTATCAATCTAAGGTTTGCTGGAAGACATCATTTGTTAGAGATAAGCTCTCTCTTGTAGCGTAATTTTTCCTTTAGCTTTGTATTTTTACATAGTTTTGTGCAACAAAGTAACGAAGAGGCAATGCAGATTCCTCAAAATGGTGCCAATCCTTCTTCCAAACTATGCGACTGAAAATTCGCTTTCGTAATTAGTTAATTAGGACACCGCGGCGTCGACTGAATTAAAATACACATGTTGAGACCCCAACGAATCAAAACACCTTCATTGCGCGAACACTCATTAACGTAGATCTTTACATTCAAATTCGTCGGATTATAACGGCTGTGATAGAGATGTGGGTGTACGGGTAAAAGAGATAGCTGTATGTAACTTGATACCGCCACATCTGCGTCCCTAAAAGCAGACAGGGGTGTACTCGGGATTGTACTTATTATTGTTTTTGTTGCTGTATGGCTGAGATAAAAGATAAAAATCGGGGTTATAGAGTATTATTATATTCGTGTACGATTTGATGGGATTTTAATCTAGTTTATTTAAAACAACTCAGTTCTTACTTAGTTTAGTTAAACTAGAAATTGAAATTTTAAATGACATTCTCTATATGAAAATGAGAATTATCTACGTTCTTTTATTTTCTGTGCCTGTCTACACATGGCAAAAAATCTTAAGCAACATTAGAATGCAAACTCAGACAGAAAAACGAAGATATAGGGTTTCAAATCGATCTTGCTTCATTTATTTCCAATAATTACACAGATTTTTACACAAAAACCTTTTTCTGAACGCAGTGTTTGTTTTTTTAAACTCATTGTGTCAAAGGCTCGTTCCTTCAATCCTGTTTGAGTTTGATGACGTGGAAGAGAACGGATGGCTGAATGCTGAATGGATATGAGGCCGATGCATTTTGCCGGTGTTTTTTATTGCGAAAAAAAAATGAAGTTAGGGTATAAGATGTCTTTTTAACTGTTTAGTGTGTTGATGATAATGTTGATGACAGTTTGATATATATTGGATCAGCTGTTAGAGTCACGCACCGTGCACCATCGAAGGAGTTTCTTGGGTGATGCTAAAATCTATTCACCTAAATCCTAATCTAAAATCTGTACACTGTAAAGAACCGGCCAAGTGCGAGTCGGACTTGCAATCGAAGGGTTACGTAACATCATGTTAGAATTAAGACAAAAAAAAAACACGTCTCTTGAATGAGGACCGCCTCATTTTTTTAAATTATTATTAGCTTACTACAGCGGCAACGCAACTAGACATTCTGTGAAAGTTTCAACTCTGCTGCGGTTTATGAGATACAGCTCGCTGTCGGACGGACGATCTGACAGACGGACGGACGGACAGCGGAGGCTTAGTAACAGGGTCCCGTTTGGCACCCTTTGGGTACGGAACCCTAAAAAGTACCTAATACGAAATGTTAATAATCCCGAAATACCTCCGCCACCACGTGTGGGCAAAGGCCTCAAGCCATGTTAATCTTCACAAATCAACTCTAATATGTCTTAACCTTTCGAGGGCATTGACCTTGCAAGTCGCCCAGGCCAGATATTTTCAACCTTATGGCTTGGTGCTGATGTAACCTTACCGCTTGAAACTTCTCGGTTTTAGTCGCTGTAAGTGATCAAGATATCCTGGAAACTTGTAATTTGGCACGTATCATGAAGAATATAGGTATTAAGGGAAAAATCTGAAAACAGTTAATTGATTTAACCTGTCCACTCGCCTATGAACACCTATATAGGACTTGCATTAAATTTCAATTTACCCACCGCCCACGCGCGTATGAACACCTAGTATGGACTTGAAATAATATTTACATCTATTTTTATAAAATAATTACTACTACCCACTATTATTTTTTATTACTGGCAATACTGACCGGAAATAGAGGAAAAAAATAAAATAATTGGTAATGAGGCTGGCCGCCATGACAATTTGACTTTTAATAGCCATTTTTTTTAATGGAGATTGAGAGGGTTAAAAATGGTAATGTTAAAATAATCGAGTAAAGTCCAAAACCAACGAACGAATTCAGACACCATATCGTGTCGGTGGGGTCTGAGAGGTTGACTCCTAAAGGAATACCAACCACAAGCGTCCACAAAAAAACGGTACTTTCAAACAAGGTTGAATGAAATAGGTTGCTTATTGAACAGGGTTGCGGTGGTTTTGTTAAGTTTTATTATAGAGTCTGGCAAACGAGAGCGTGACCTGAGAAAACGTGGTGGAATTCATACAACCTCTATGTGGTATCACTAACATAGATCACTACACTCCGTTCAGTTATTCTAAAGATCTTTGCCTCTCTTTCTGCTGTACGGAAGCGTTACAGCTAGAAAGAGAGACAGGTTTAGAATAACGGAACGGAGTGTGACTATCTATCACTTTGTCGTTTGACGTGCCTTTGACAGCATAATATTGTTGCCATATTGAAACTTTTAAGAAAACTCCAGGTCACGCTTTCGTTTGCCAGACTCTAGCTGTGCTTTTCCAACCCTTAAACAATAACTTAAGAGATATGCAAATACTTGCAAACATAAAACAAACGTGTTTATATAAATTGCTTCTGGCCCCGCATTAGGATACCTTGTGTCGTGGGAACCGAAAACAGCGACGTCACAGATATATACTTCCAAGAACTGGGTCTTTTTATCCTGGGCGCCTCTACCTCCTCGTATGGGAAGGAAGCCTTATCTTGTAATTCTATGTAAGAATTTCAATCGTTTCTGGAAAATTTAGCACTGCCTAAAACTATTAACAGTGGCGTAAGAAAAGTTATTCACAATCTATCGAAATATTTGTCGGATAGAAAGTCTGAAGGATTGGACTCTATTCCTCTAAATAGCATCACCACCCTTGTTGTCGACATGACTGGTAGGTACGTCATATAGTAAGTGCAATGTGAATTGGCTAAATTGTAACTATTCATAAGTAAAATATTTTGTTGTATTTTAGGGATATCCCGATCTTCTGTAATGAAAATACAAAACGATGGTGGGAAAAATAAACCTAAAACCAAAAAGATAATCAATCTGGATGATTTTGTGCAATTAGGCATAAAATACATGAATTTTATGCTGACCGAAAAGAAGTACTGAGTTTGAAACGGCTGCTTGCAGCTCTAAATTAATCCATAAATTTTGTTGGTGGCAGAGAATCTCTTTGTTTACTCTTACACAAATTAGGTTATAAATATAAAACATGTCGAAATCAAAGGACAGTACTTATGGAGCGACATGATATAGTGGCATGGAGGAACAGGTACCTACATGAAGTCAAAGATGGTGGTATGCCTGTTCCATACCTTGAAGAAAGACATATTCATACTTCGCTCAATCATGAAAAATGTTGGCAAAGTGAAAATGACCCCGGCGTATCTAAATCTGTAGCTACAGGAAAAAGATACACAATTGTTCATTGTGGTGGCAAGAGTAGGTTTGGCCTCAATGCTTTGTTAATTTATAATGACAAAGAAATATAAGCTGATTTCCATAATGCCATGAATAAAGTTAATTTAAAAAAATGGGTATTGAATAAATTATTACTCAATCTAAATGAAGCCACCTGTAAAAGACCACCTTATAGTCATGGACAACACAACACCTGTATAGTCATGAACAATGCTGGATATCATTCTAGCCATATTAACAAGCCTCCAAGCTTATAGAAAAAATAAAAATGCGGAATGGCTTACATCAAATAATATTGCCTACCCCAAAGTCACCAAAAGTATGTTCTTGTTTTTGGTAAAACCAAATAAACCTGACGCACTACGACGACTGCTGCAATATCATTGTGACCTGAATCCGATAGAAATGATATGGGGCATAGCAAAAGGAAAGGTTGCCACAAAGAATGTTGGTTTAGATTATTATCTAAACCAACATTCTTTGTGGCAACGTGATATTTCACGTTCCAGCAACTTGTACAAAACTGTTTTGAGGATATAACTGCTGATACATGGAATAATTGCTGTGAGCATACAAAAAAAACTAGAAGAGTCATTATAAACAGTCAGGTCATAAGTTCTGTCACACAATAAAAACTTTTGAATTTAGAACGCTGACCACAAAAAAGTTTATTGAATTCGAATTTCGAATTTTTCATGAATATAAAAATGTGTACTTTTTAGAATTTTCCTCATTTTTAAATATGGAGTGGACACTTAAAGAAGACCGTGTCGCAGTTATTGCGTTGCATCGTTGCGGTTACGCGCCAATTCAGATTTTCGACTTACTGAAAAATTTGAATATAACCAAAAGATTCGTTTATCGTACCATAAAACGATACAATGAAGACTCTAGTGTAGATGACAGGTCAAGAAGTGGTCGCCCTCGCTCTGTTAGGACTCCAGCAGTGATAAAAGCTGTGAAGGCGCGAATTCAAAGAAATCCCATACGTAAGCAGAAACTTGGCCCTTCAGATGGGGTTAAGCATGACCACGGTAAAAAGGGTGTTAAATGAAGACTTAGGGCTTAGGGCACATCGAAGAAAAACAGGACATCGTTTGGACGCTCGTTTAATGGACCTGAGACTGAAGAGATACCGCGCTTTGTTGAAGCGGTACGCGGGAAAAAAGCATCGGGAAATTCTTTTTTCGGATGAAAAAAATTTCACCATGGAAGAGAGCTACCACAAACAAAATGATAAGGTGTACGCACACAGCAGTGAAGAAGCGAGCAACCGTATTCCGCGTGTCCAACGAGGTCATTTTCCATCCTCGCTCATGGTTTGGTTGGGAGTCTCTTATTGGGGCTTAACTGAGGTACATTTTTGTGAGAAAGGCGTAAAAACGAATGCAGTTGTGTATCAAAATACAGTCCTCAAGAACCTTGTGGAACCTGTTTCTCATACCATGTTTAATAACAGGCACTGGGTATTCCAACAAGATTCTGCGCCAGCTCATAGAGCGAAAAGCACACAAGACTGGCTGGCGGCGCGTGAAATCGACTTCATCCGGCACGAAGACTGGCCCTCCTCCAGTCCAGATTTGAGTCCGTTAGATTACAAGATATGGCAACACTTGGAGGAAAAGGCCTGCTCAAAGCCTCATCCTGATTTGGAGTCACTCAAGGCATCCTTGATTAAGGCAGCCGCCGATATTGACATGGACCTCGTTCGTGCTGCGATAGACGACTGGCCGCGCAGAAGAAAGGCCTATATTCAAAATCGCGGGGGTCATTTTGAATAAACTTCATTACCATAAGAATCTATGTTTTATTAAGTTCATTTTGCTATATAAATGTTTACATAAATAATAAACATGTCTAAATTATTTCATATTACACATGTGACAGAACTTATGACCTGACTATGTATATATAAGATGCAGGGGACTGGTAATTAATAGAGAAATGAACAACTTATTATAAATGATGGCGGCAGTGATCCAGACTTATAACTGACAATGATTCTAATCTGTCTAGAATTTAACCAGTACAATCTGATCATGAAGATCATGAAATTTCATAAGAATCTGTTGAATATTTAGATTCTGAATTTGATGACTAATGAAAAAAATGAATCCATAATCTTAAAGGTTTTATTTTCTATATTTTAACCTGACTACAGGTACTTTCTATAGTGGAAAATTATTTCATAATTAGTAATTAATAAAAAATAGTAGTAGTTGATGTGACTTCCATAATGAGAGCCTTTAATATACGAGTGTTTCATAATAACAACACACGAATATTTTAATGCCTAATTATGTTCAGTTACATATGATTTATAGTTTTATTTAAATTGTAACTTCTAATAAGTTCGATTTTAAAATAATTTCGTCAATTAGCGAAGCGGCCAATTTGCATGGATATACTATTCTTAGTATTGCTATATATACAGTTATTTAGCGCCCGCAGACCAGGTTTTTGATGTTCCTGGTTGGGCTTTACATAGGTTAAGTTGGATAAATAAATTTATAATTCTAATACTGACTTGGTTTGCTGGAAGAGATCTCTTACTAGTAATAAGCTCGCCTTTGTATACTTTTTTAATGTATATCATGTCGTTTGAATTATTTGTGTGCAGTAAAGAAATTATGACAATTATAATGACACTCGATTTCTTTGAAATTTAAATTAAGGTCGCTTTAAATGACATTTCGTGTAGAATTAAACATCGGCGCTCAGTAGTCCTGATGTGTGAGGATACCCGCAGCAGGACGCACTGCTGCGAAGAAAGTTACAAAATGGCCGCCACATGCGACTGGATAATCTGTAGCCTTATCATGTTGGAATCCTGACATCTAGGAATGTCAATAGCTTTTGAACAATTGACAACACGAGTACTACTAAAAATCAATGGGTAGTATTTAATCGCACATCAAAAATACTGATTTGCTGATAATTATGTTTTAAATATTTTATGTGTACTCAAGTTTTTTTTTTTTTGTTCGTAAGATGTAAATGTTCAACCTAATACGAAGGATAAAGGGGGCTTCGCTTCGCTCCTTTACCTTTACCCTTCACCTAAGCTACCGCAGCATTTAGCCCTGATATTTGCTGTGCAAATCAGTATTTTTGAAGTGCAGTTTAATTTTTCCCAAAATCAATATGTGGGAGTTGCTTCGCCCTTCGACTCCCACAGTAGTACAATTCAGAGGAGAGTCTATGTAAATCTATAATTAAATCTGTAATTCTATGTAAATGTCTACAATAAAAACCGGTCAAGTGCGAGTCTAAATCGCGCACGAAGGGTTCCGTACCACCGTTCAATGGAAGCGATGGTGTGGAGTGAATAGTTTGGATTTTACACAGCAAAATATTGTTTACAAAGTTATTGGTGCGGTTACTTTCACACTCCATGTACGTAAACAGGTGCATCCATAAGTTTGTATGTGGTATTGAAAGAATTGTTGTATGGGAGCCCCCTTAAATATTTCTTTTATCCTGTTTTTTAGTATTTGTTGTTATAGCGGCAACATAAATACATAATCTGTGAAAATTTCAACTCTCTAGCTAGCTAGGTTCTTGAGATACAGCCTGGTGACTCCCACAGTAGTACAATTCAGAGGAGAGTCTATGTAAATCTATAATTAAATCTGTAATTCTATGTAAATGTCTACAATAAAAACCGGTCAAGTGCGAGTCTAAATCGCGCACGAAGGGTTCCGTACCACCGTTCAATGGAAGCGATGGTGTGGAGTGAATAGTTTGGATTTTACACAGCAAAATATTGTTTACAAAGTTATTGGTGCGGTTACTTTCACACTCCATGTACGTAAACAGGTGCATCCATAAGTTTGTATGTGGTATTGAAAGAATTGTTGTATGGGAGCCCCCTTAAATATTTCTTTTATCCTGTTTTTTAGTATTTGTTGTTATAGCGGCAACATAAATACATAATCTGTGAAAATTTCAACTCTCTAGCTAGCTAGGTTCTTGAGATACAGCCTGGTGACAGACGGTCGGACGGACGGACGGACGGACGGACAGCGGAGTCTTAGTAAGGTCCCGTTTGGAACCCTTCGGGTACGGAACCCTAAAAAGAAATTTGGATTTTTTGACTTTCGATCCTTTTTAAGAACTGCGCTTTTAGTGCGATATTGTGATTGGTCCATTTTCCGAAAGCGATTGAGTCAGAAGTTTTTGTGTTAATTAATTATGGTTTGGAAACAGCGATCATATATCGCTGTTTGGAAACCATCGGAAGATACTGATTTCCACAACACAAAAGTATTCTAGTGTGGTGACCCGGGACAAAAGTATTCTAGTGTGGTGACCCGGGACAAAAGTATTCTAGTGTGGTGACCCGGGACAAAAGAATTCTAGTGTGGTGACCCGGGACAAAATTGCATATTACGTTCTTGTTATTTTTTATTATTATTGTTTATTTATTAATTAATTATTAATAAGGCTAAGGTTCTGTGATTTTTGTTATATCCCCTTACAAATTCAAATTACAGTCGCTTTAAATAACAGTTAGTGTAAAATAATCGCGTTGTGATCGCAATCAAACGTTGAATGTTGAACATACTTTATTGCACAAAACAGAAGATACAGATACATCAAAATGGAAACTAGCTGTACAAAGGCGAACTTATGTCTAAAAAAATAATTTCCAGCAAACCTAGGAATAACAGGATACATTATAGAACATTATAGAACAGGTACATAAACTACTATAACGTTGTTCACATAGGCGTTATAGTAGTTTATGTGACTGATACATAATGAAGGACATTAAAACTTGAGTGTGGTTTTATGAAACGAGCCGAAGAGAGTTTAAATGCCTAATTATGTACAGTTACATACACTAGTTCTAGTCTAGTCTAGTTTGTAGGATCCGCTTGTTGGACCGGCATTGTGGCTTTGACCATTGCTCTGCACTTGTTTAGCTTGTTAGTTGGCGGCGTTCGAAATTTTAATGTCATAATATGTCATAATCAATATTCAGATAATAAATCAGTTTTTACCAAATAGTATATCATTATGCTGGTCATAACGTGCGGTTTTTGGACGCAGTAAAGAGGGTTTATGATACGTGTGGAGATAAAATAATTGAAACAAAAAAATATTTACCAATATGTACATAAATACATTATATCAATACAAACGTCAATTTGAAGTGAGCGAACATACTGTAAAACATACATTCAAAAGGAATTTCAAGAGAAATATCTAGATTTCAGAGATAGATGCTACTGGGTATCAAACTAGTATCTTCTCTTTGCCTGCAACCAAACCTCACCTCCGCCCATCTTGCCAACAGCGCTGGGGCGTATCAAGTTACCTACTGTTTGTCTAGAGGGGGTAGGCGGGGTGAGGGGACGGGGGAGGGGAGGGGGCTGTCGGCGCGAATACGTCAGTTTGCGCGCAACGATGATTGAAGGCGACTACTTACTTTGTTGTGTCTATACAGGGTGATGTTGAATGGAGAAGACTTTATATTGAGGGTAGGCGCATCATCAACTTTCCACTTTATACCGTTTTGATGGGAAGTGATGTTTAGAACGATAAATAAAATTATATTTATGTATTTACTAGCTGATGCTTGCAACCTCATCTGCGTGTTCCTAGGAATTATCATTTGCCGCGATAACGTTACCTTCCTTCTGGTGCAGTCGAATAAAAAGTCTAGTAGCCTATATGTTAATATACCTCATAAACTATCTCTATGCTAAATTTCAATCAAATCCGTTCAGCCGTTTTAGCGTAATTGAGGCACAAACATCCAAACATAGCTACATTCACATTTATAAATATTATTTGGATTTTGGTAACATTTTTTTCTTAATTAATTCTTCACCCGAATGGCCGAGTCGACAGTGACAAGGATCCCGGGTTCGAGCCCCGGTGGGGGAAAATATTTGTTTGACGAAAACGGATGTTTGTAACTTAGTCATGGTTGTTTATCTATCTAAGTATAATATTTATCTACATAAGTATGTGTATCGTTGTCTAGTAACCAAAATACAGGGAATCCTAGTTTGGTGCTAGATCAATGTGGGTAAATGTGGTGTCCAAGGTATTATTATTATTATTTATCCGCTTATTGGTAGTCACAGTATGCTCATATAACATTAACTATTCGCTATAAAGTGTCTATCAATCAAACAAAAATCCGGTCAAGGCGAGTCTTACTCACACACAACATCGTTCACGAAAAAACGTAAAAATTCATCTCTTGTACAGGGACCCCCGTTTTTTTTTAAATTTCTTGTAGTTTATTATTTGTTGCTCCAGCGGCAACAGAAATGCACATTCTGCGAAAATTTTAACTGTTTATAATGCGCGGCGTATAAGTTGGACCAAAATGGCGGCGGCTGCGCATGTAAAAATGTTTTAGATACATTTTACCCTGCGTAAACGCCGCCATTTTGGTTCAACTTATACTCCGGGTACTGTATCTACCTGTTACGGTACATGAGATAGCCCGCTGACGGACCTACAGACGGACAGCGGAGGTTTAGTAATAGGGTCCCGTTTGGCACCCTTCGGAACCCTAAACGACAGCGTAGAGGAAACACAGCGTAATGTAGACCATATTCGTTAGGGAAATCGAATCAACAATATACTGTGTAGTATTTATCTGAAGTGCTGTGGTTAGTGAATTAGGGAACAGATAAAAAAAAAGAAAAAAAAGGGATATTACAATGTTCAAGATTGCTTAATGACGGGACTGTATGGGGTTAATCTGGCTCAACACAGACCTTGCTGTTAATAGTTTTGTAATTATTTATTGCTGCTTATTAATTATAATAGTTCATATTGAAATATTTGTATTAGTTAAGCACAAGCAATTTGTTAAAGAGATCTAAAAATCAATCTGTGGGAGTTTCTACGCCCTCCTTCTCCCACAGTGGTCCAATGTAGAGAAGCGGCAAAAAATGACGATTGCTAAGTATACGTAAATATCTACGGTAATAAATATATCTGATTGATTGATTGATTGATGTTCTTGCAACGTTAAAATGGTTCCAATCTGCTAACAAACCATTGTCGATTCCCACTATGTGTGCACGATAGTTCGCAGAAACGTGCCTTGTTGGGTTTCAGTCGGTTTATTGTTTTAGGATGAGCTCTATGAGGAACGCAAAAACTCGTGCTTGCAATTTTGCGGTGTTTCCTTTGTCTTGAGCTAAAAGTGACTGTCTGTGGGTTGGTTTCCGTTCAGGTACGGATCAGGTTTTGCCTGAATATTAGCAAAGTCAATAGAATACAATAGAAATAAGGGGCAAAATCTTCTTTCATGGGGGCAAAAGGTCTATATATAGTGTTAATGATCTGTTAGCCTGTCTCGATTTCAATCTGTTGCCTTCAGGGCTGAGATTTGTCTGACACAGAGCAGGCCATTTGTGCTTACTCTGGCTGTTCACTCTGCCACCATTTGTGCTCACTCTGGCTGTTCACTCTGCCACCATTGGCAAAAGGCGATATGTATGTCGCAGTTTTTTTTTGTTGGAGGGGAAACAATGAGGTCTGACTCCTGGGCATGGGTAATTGCCCAGGAGTCAGACCTCCCTGCTATGTCCGGGTCCTTACACATTGAGCGGGCATCAGCTCGTGTGGTATACGGACTAAAAACAACCCCTTTGTTGTGTTGTGTGACAGTTATCGATAATCGATTTAACTGTGAGCCATGGCGTATGTCGTAGCTTACTAGCATAATCAGCCGATCAATTAACTGCCTAGTCATTTAATTGTATTTCCTAAATGAAGTCTGTCTGGGTGAAGTGGTGGGGCAGGGTAGGTGAAGGATAAAGAGGTGAGCAAAGCGAAGCTACTTTGTGTTAGGTTGAACATATAAGAACAATTAAATCCAACCCTTTCAGACCTATTAAGCTAGTTGGCTAATTAACTCCTTGGCTGGCTTAGGCTTGCAGTTTTTTTTTGGACTTTCATACCAAGCCAAGTTGAAAATATGGTCGCGGGTTTGTATAAGGCCACTGTTACCTTAAATGTATATCATCAGTACTCCTACATCTTGACGACCTTTGTGGTGGACGAGGCTGTGCTTCCCAAACGAGAGGTCCGGGTTCAAATAAGGAAGAAAAAAAACAATTCCTAGGTCTTGGTTTCTAGTTCCCGCGATTTCGTTCCTTAACCTTGAGTCCCGCCACGCCTCTCTCTAGGTCTACTTATCTACTAAAATTACTATAAGCGAGTGTTTATAGATTCGACGTCTAATAGGAAACCAAATCGACCCCACGACACAGCAGATCCTAGTGTTGGGCCAGAGGCAATCTTCGGTTGTATGATTGAAATGTATTAATAAGTCCCATCTCTCTTCCCCAGCCCCGGCGGCGGCGACAAGCAGCTGGACTCGTCCACCGACGACGACAGTGACGCGCCGCCCCCGCCCACCGCCCACCCCGCGCCGCACCCCGCGCCGCCCCTCTACCCGCTGTACGAACACCCGCTGGCGCATCTACACTACCACCACACGTGACCAGCGATGGACTTCGGGGCGATCTAATACAAAACTTAACTGGTGTAACTTAACTTCTACAAAATGAACGATCGAACGTTGTCAACGAAGTTACGTATCACAATAATTAGTAATAAGTATTTGTCGCCGCCACATTTGGATAAATTAGCCGCTTAGTCAAAAGCCAAGGCCGTTAAATGGCAAATAACTGAACGAAGCGTTTAACGACTTGCCAAAACTGGCTGGCTTTGCACCTAGGGATCACCACACTCCGCCCCACTACGCTTGGCTCTAGGTTATGTAGTTGTTTACGGTCAGTGACGAAACTAAACAGCAACCTATTCCTATTTCGTCTAAGTTGACTCTAAAAGCCATCAGCTGTTGCGTTGACGCCATCTTGAAAAACGGAACGGGTCGGCAGCCTTATGGCGTAAGTCGCCTGAGCTATGGACTTCATATAGACTTTTACGTTAGACACCTTGCACCAGCTTCATCTGTCAAATTGGTATCACGCAAGTAGCATCATAATGGAGGCCAAACCCAAGCTCATTGAATGAAGCCTAGAAGCCTTCGGGGATACCCCGCAATCGATGAAATTGTATGAGCATGAGATGAACCATAGACACACGCTATGAACTTCAGAGAGTTACGTCATAAGGCTGCTGTTCTCTAATCCTCTGATCTAAATCAAAAGGCTGTCTTCGGTAAGGCTGGTTGTTAAACGTTTCCGTCAATGCTTATTTTAATAAACGGCTATCCATTTGCTATCCATTTGTCCTGAAGGAGCAGCCCGGGCTATTAATTAAGTGCGTCATCTTAACAAATATCGACGAAACATTAATTGCATAGAAAATTTGTATTCTATCCAAAAGAAACTTGGGTTTAACTGTTTAAAAAAATACATTTTAATCCTAAATTAACTTAATGTTCACCAAAAAGTTTCACCCTATTTTATACTAAACTGCATGGGGTTGTCTCGCCTCGCTCCGCTTTGCTTTGGCTCCAGGTTATATTACTTATGAGTTGTAACCTAACAAACTTAACTTTATTATTCGGACAGAAAGTGACCTGCAGCAACCAGTACAGTTCTGTGAAACTACGTGGGGGAACAAAATTTGGTGAACATTTAAAATTTTTGGGAGTCAAAACTTATATTGATAAAGTTGTTTTGAAAATATAAATGAAATATTTTCGTATTTGTTGCAAAAAAAAACTATTGGCGTAAAGCTTTTGTGGTACGTACCCGTGTTTATAACAAATCTGTCACTATCAATTTGAAAAATCTATTAAAATTACAAATATATGGCCCCGAACCCAGACCTTCATGTAACGTTATTATCCTCATAAAGGTATGCATCATTGGGCTATGGAAGGCGTCTTATAACGTTTTAATTCCATAATGTTATACGCCTATAACGTTATTATCTTAGTTTTACAGCGCTATGCACAAAATAACGTTATAAATAACGTTATCATAACGTTTACAGGACATATCTTTCACGCCCACACCCCTTCGTTATAGTCCATCTTTTTTACGCATTGCGCGCGTGAGTAGTGTAGGTAACTAAACAACACACAGCAGACATAGCGTACGGCAAAAGCGAATAACTTTATTCATAACGTTATTTTGATTTTTGATTTTCTTTTGTTATCATAACGTTATAATAGACATACATAACACAATATAGCGTTATATTTTATAACGTTATGAAGGTCTGCCCGGGCCTGTATTTTGCCGAGCAAACTACAGGCCCGGGGGGGCAACTGCAAGAGTATATGGACCAAGAGCTTCAAGTGGATGCCATCTATACAGATATAAGCAAGGCTTTCGATAAAGTGGATCATAGGATTCTTCTTCATAAACTTGATGGAATGGGTATCCATGGCACCTCGCTAAAGTGGTTTGAGTCTTATCTTTCAAATAGAAGCCAAAGAGTGGTTGTGGCGGGTTTCGAATCCTCCTTATTTGCGGCCCCCTCCGGTGTCCCTCAAGGCTTCAATCTTAGTCCAAAACTATTCCTGGTTTTCATTAATGACCTCTCTGATGTAATTAAAAACTCACATTATTCTTTTTTTGCGGACGGGGGGGGCAGCTCTGTCCCTCACTTCCCCGCGTCAACACCCCCCGCAATGCTACGGCTGCAGGAGTCATAGACAACCATACAGTTTCTCCATTCCCCCCATATTCTAGTAGGCGTCAGGTCAAACACAGAAACCCCTCCATTCCATAGAAGAAATATCCCCTCTACCCGCTGTTGATGACCTTTGTGGCTTTGCGACGAGAGGCTCTGCCCTGGGAGAAAGAAAAAAAAAACGGGTCTTATGTGTGTGTGTGAGACGGGGTTGTTTCTGGAATGTAAGAGAACCCGCTGGCTTATCTATACACTACCACCATACTGTAGGAGTTTGGGAGGACTGTTTTGAGTGAGAGAATCGGAGTAACATAGAAGTTCCTTCACGCCAATCTTATCAAATTTGGAGATCCCTTATTAGGCCCCTAGGGCCAAAAGGACTTCCGTTCCGACCGGACGTTAGATGTTCGTAAGTCATCTATTGTGTGTCGGCCATTTTGAAAATTAAAACTAAAATACGAGTATATACAATGAATTAAATAATAAAAGATATTAGTAGCTTATGTGACTGCTACATAATGCCTAATTATGTACAGTTACATAACAAGTTTATCTATACACATATCATAAGCTCTCATTGATGTGTTCAGGAACCGCATGTTCGACCGGCATGGTGGCATTGATAATTGCTCTGCACTTGTTTAGCTTGTTCAGTAGTGCCAACTTCACAGACAAGCTAGGGGCGGCACGCAGGCAGGCGTCGGCGTTCGAAATTTGAATGTCATAATTTGTCGAAAATTGATAAGATAAGAAATGAGTTTTTGCCAAGAAGTATAACATTATGTTGATCGTAACGTGCGGTTTTTAGACGCAGTAAAGAGGGTTTATGATACGTGTGTAGATAAAAGATAATTGTCTCCCCTATTCTGGCTATAACATATATAGGTTAATTTCTTATGGTTATGTATGTTTTGTATCTGGAAATGTATATATTTATCTATTGTGAACTACTTTTAGGTAGGTTTGATATCGTTTAGATGGTTATAGTACTTTTAGCCAGATTAGTGGGGATTACTTTCATTAACTGCCAATTTCATCTGTGTTTATGGTTCACACAAAAAAGCATTTTGTTGCGGGCAATTTTTATGTAAATAAATATGTTATAGTTATAACAAATTATTTCCTACTGCAGTTATTATTTCTAAAAAAATGTATAACAATAAGTATTTATTTATTATTTCATACACGATCGATGTATAATGCGCGGCGTATAAGTTGAATAAAAATGGCGGCGCCTGCGCAGTTAAAAATGAATGTTTTAGATACATTTTACCCTGCGTAGACGCCACTATTTTGGTCCAACTTATACGCCGGGTACTGTAAGCAGTTAGACATCCGAAAACAATTGCAGACAAATGCAACAGTTTTACAGTCAAAATTAGTACTAGATTTATAACCCCTGTAAACTAAATATCTTTTGAGTCTATCGTTATAAAGTCTGTATAAATAGTCATCCAGTCTGTGGGTATTACCGTCTCGCTCATTCGCGATAAAAAGTCTGAGAGCGATGCCAATCCTACTGAATTATTTGACTGTTATAAAAACGGTAATGTTTAAGATAAAGCACCTATGTGGTCATTAAGTAATTTAAATTAACTTAAGTTACTATTTAATTGTAATTATTATTATTGCATTGTAATTTATTTACCGGAACACTGCGTGTCTCTTAATTTGTATAAATAACATGTAATTTAAGTACTCGCATGTTAGTATAGATAGATAGCATTTTTAAATAAAAGTGTGTTGTTTATAAAATCGAGTTTTAGTTTAGATAGAGAGATAGTTAGAATAGATAAAAATTGGCCAAATATGGATGAGTATTCTACCTAATGAAATGCCACTAATTCTCCAACGACCGATTTTTCCATCCTCAAATAATGTTTATCTGTGGAATTTGAAATTGCAAATAATGTTTTCCGTCAATTTCTCTGTTTTCCGTCAGTTTCTCTGGGGAAGTTTCTACGGCCTTCTTCTCCCACAGTGGTCCAATGTAGAGAAGAGGCAAAAATGACGTTTTATAAGTATATTTAAATATCTACAGTAATGAAGAACTTTGACTTCGAATTTGACTTTGAAGAACAGTAGTGGGACACCATTAAGGCTACAATAAACAATAAAATCGGTCAAGTGCGAGTCGAATTGTACAAGAAATAAGTTGATTTATTAATAAATATAAAAAAGAAGGATTTTATATTATTCGTTTTAAAAATTAACTCGACTTGTCAAGACGAATTAAAGGAGGTCCAAACTTGATGGGGTTGCGTCGAATCATTACAGAGTTCCCATGGGCACCTTCCATCATCAGACCCTGGATATTGCCTAGGACCTAAGTACTTGTCAAGACGAACTAAACAAGCCCAAACATGATGTGGGTGTGGTAATTACAGAGTTCCCAATGCCACCTTCCTGCTCCATCATCAGATCAGCTCCATGTCATAAAAATATTGCATTGTTATCAGATTTACATATGTATTGAATTTTCATCTCCAACCGGCAAGTGGGTCTGGCAAGATTTGATTACAGACAAACAGACAGAGCCCGGGCCTGGTGAAACTAAATAAAAGCTTATAAAAACAGACCCTTAAGACCGTTAAGAGCCCATTTAAAAAATCCGGTGTGGTTAGTTCATTTGTTGCTATAGCGGCAACAGAAATACAAATTCTGTGAAAATTTCCTCTCTCTACCTATCACGGTTCATAAGTTATAAGTGGTCCGACCGATTTCGGTCACGGCGACCGCTTCATTAGCTTTGAACTCGCTAGTGTGCTCGCATGTGGCTGTGTAGCCAATCTTGCTTGTGAAGATCCTCGCGCATTGCGGGCATGTGAGCACAAAATTAATATAGTTATACTGAGTTAGCGCAGGTGGCAGTTTTAACTCATCGCGCTTGGTGTCGAGCTCGGCGCGCCTATGGATTTCAAAGTCACGGACTTTGGTTTTAACCAAAGCCCTCCACTCGGGGCTCAGGGCGGCTTGCTTCTCCCACTGGGAAGACTATGCCGCACCTCTTCATGTGCCGCTCCAGCACAGTACCTGAGGAATTGTCCGCCACCCTCAAGTTCTGAGTAGAACTGTGCTTCGCGATCCTCTGCTCTGCCATCCTTGACACGTGTCCGCACAACCGAAGCTGTCGCCGCATGAGGTAGGCCTCAATGTTCCGCACTTCAGTCTTCCGCACTCGATCAGACCATCTGATGTTCATGATCTTGCGTAGACATCTGAGGTGGAAACGGTCTAGCATGCGGATGTGACGGCGGTACACGGTCCAAGTTTCCGCAGCATACAGGAGGTTAGGCAGGACGATCGCCATCTTTTAGTCTCGCCAGGTTAAAAAGACTGCCATCGGTGCGGAAACGGATGCGTACCCTTCTGGAGAGGATTGTCAAAACCTCCCGGACTACGACCACAAAGTATAACGCGAACAATGTAGGCGCGAGAACGCAGCCTTCTTTTACCAGGGCAAACACTGCGGTAGCTTAGGTGAAGAACGGAGGGGAGAACACAGTGAAGCCCCCGAATGGTCTTCTTGTTAGGTCCCACAGGTAACGGGGAAAATGATTGTTCACCGTTGATAGCAACGCAGCACTGCATGTCTTCGTGGAGGAGTCTGAGAAGTCTGTCAAATCTCTCTGTGCACCCTATCTTTCCGAGCACCGTCCAGAGGGCTTCTCGTGGGACGCTGTCAAAAGCCTTCTCAAGGTCAATAAAACACAGGTACATGGGACGGCCCTGCTCTCTGCTTTTCTCTGGCAGTTGACGCATACGTCCGTCTGCTGTCCTGACGGACAGCAGACGGACGAACGGACAGAGGGACAGACAGCGGAGGCTTAGCAATAGGGCCCCATTTAGCAATGGGGGATTCTCGAGACTTTGCGGTTAAGTTCTCCGGAATGTCCGAAGCGAGAATCGTTGAAACATTGCCCTCCTTGTTGAAGGCTTTTTTAAAGAGCATTGATTTAAAACGCTTTTCAACAGGGTAGATGAAAATTAAGTCCTAATACATAACGTTAATTATAAACAGAAGAAAAATCAGCAAAATTATTATAATTTATTTAACTCGAAATTCTAAATAAATGGGTGAGCAACTTGTCAAATGCCCTGATGATCAAGTTATTCTTGAATCGTCGGTGGGTGAGTTGCAGGAGATGGTATATCTCATCAGCGAAGAAGGGAATGAAAGTGAATAAGTAAGAATAAAGTTAGTGTATTAGAAAAAGATGAAGAAGCATCTGAACGCGTGATTATGATTGATGATGAACAAGTGGAACAAGTGAATATATGTAATAGGGTAGCATGTTTAGAAGTGATGGGAAATGTGAGGGTGATATTGAAAGGAGAACGAGTGCTGGAAATAAAATAAATGGGGCACTGCATTCCGTGACGAGTAGTGAAACTTTGTCACAACAGGCACTTTTGGTTATTCATAGTGGAGGGTTGGGTCCGACATTATTAACCGTGAACCAATTCAAGGTTAAAGACAATACTCCATTAACATCATCAAAATCTTCTTTTTGTCTTTAAATTTTGGAGACCAGTGAATTATCGTTAGTAAACAACACTGTGTCAGTCAATTTCTGCACCATGTCTGTCGTAGTAAGGCAAAGATTGCCACCGATTCGGTGCCTCAAGACGGATGCCGCCGAAAAGGCACAGCAGGAGGTGGCGCGAGGACCTGGAGAGGCAAGGGAAAGGGAGGTGTGGACTAAGAGAGGGGGCTTTAAATATATGATAATATGTAATTTAAGTACTCGCATTTTTAAGCGTTTAGTTAAATGAATATATGTCATTTTTAATAAAAGTGGATTGTTTACAAATCGTGTTTTAGAGTATCCCCGATGTGGAATACCACTAATTATACATCGGCGATATTTAGCTAGCTGAGGGGGGGTTTACAAGAGGGGGAGCCCTTTGCGCAGCAGTGGGACAACTTTGAGGCTAGATAAAAAAGGGAAATATTACTGCACATAAAAAAATACTGATTTGCACAGCAAATATAAGGGCAAAATACAGTTGTAGCTTAGGTGAACGGTAAAGGGGGTGAGCGAAGCATCCTTCGTGTTAGGTTCAACATGTGAGAACAACAAAACATAAACTTAAGTACTCTTTAAATATTTAAAACATAAAAAGTATTTTTGTTGATCCTTTTTTGCTGTGCTAATTTTTTGCTGTATTTTTATGTGTGATTAAATACTAGCCGATAAAAAAGGGGTTTTAGTTTTTGACGAATTATTAAGTGAACTCGGATTCAACAGTATTTAGGAATAATAAAGACTTAGTTAAGTAAGCTTTTTTATATTATTTTAATAACTCCATACTTATCAATAGCTCGCTTTGTCCCAAACCATTGGAGAAGTGAAAAAGTTGCTCCGAACGATTTATGGACTAAAAGTTGTTCAAAATAATTTTCCTAACAACACCTAGTGTGGTGTTGTTAGGCAAAAAAGGTGCAGTAAGAAACATAATTGGCTGTGCCCTGCTGCATGCTTGTTTAGTGTGAAGGCTGGCCTGGCTAAATCCTTTAATTAGTGTACATACCTACTGACCCATGATTGTACACTCAACAGTGCCAATAACGCAATAACGAGTCTCAAAAGGCTGAAACCAAGTTCCTCAAACGCCTTAGTGCGTCCATAGATATTTGCGCATGCCCATCGACGCACCTTTGCGTTAGTTTAGAAGAAAACAATAGGCACCCTCAGAACAATTACCTGTACAGAAAAAATAAACACTTACGCCAAAGGTACGTTACGTTACGTTACGTTACGTTTGGCACTCGGGTAATCCAAGGCATTTTTTTATGTAACACGTATGTGCATCCAGGGCACTCAATTAAAGGGTAACAAACGCACAGTCGCGTCATGGGCACTGAACGTGTTAAGGGGATACCTCGTCCGTGCAAAGGTCCTCGTTACTCCAGGCGGAAAGACCCGCAGTGTGCGAGGGACGGAATCGGGGAAAAATGTGATAACGTATAGCGCCAAACCACAGAAAAATTGGTTAAAAATTAACTTCGCTATTTTGTCAAAAAAAAAAATCAAGGAGAGTTTACTAATACATAATATCCACATTTTGAATCCAATTCCGCAATGAAATAAGTTAGGATTTCAGAATTACAGGAAAAAATAAAACAATTCAGAGGTCTTTTCGCAATTAAATTATATCGAGAAAATTTCACTCAATCGCGACTTCCTTCTGTGAGAATCTTAATCAAATACTCAATAAAAGTTCACTCAAAAATCAAATCTGTAAATGACTTTATAGCGGAGTGAATAGTTTTTGACAGAAAAAATTTGTTTACGAAGTTATTGGTGCGGCTGCTTTCATACGCCATTTACTTAACTAGGTGCATTTATAAGTTGGATTCGAAAAAAACCCCATGTTTTTATCACGCTTTTATTAGCTTCACCTTATGTTTGTTTGTTTGTTTGTATGTAACCGACTCCTTTGGACTCGATTTTGACCCACTTTAAACGGACAGATTCAATTCAAACTTTGTACACTTATCAAGAATCAGCGACAATGTAATAATTTCATAAGTTTATCTCATTATCCAGGATTAATAAATTTCTCACACAACCTCTAACTCTCCGGCTCGCGCACTCGAACTAAAAAATGAAAAATAAATATAGTTTAAAAAAACTAAAAAACACGCTTTTAAAGCACTTCGAACTAAAAAGTTAAAAATAATTTTGAATATTACCTTAAAACAATAATGAATAAAAAATACTATTATTATTGTGAAACAAAAAGCATCGGGCGCTCGATGTACGTAAGATATGGAACAAAGCGCCCGACGCTTTTTGTTTCACAATAATAATAGTATTTTTATTCATTATTGATTTAAGGTTTTATTAAAAAATATTTTTAACTTTTTAGTTCGAAGTGCTTTAAAAGCGTGTTTTTTAGTTTTTTTAAACTATATTTATTTTCGTATCATCTCAACCGCTATGTGTGTAATATTCCTGACTTCCTAAACTGAGGCTATTACCCGCAACCTAACTAATCTTCATAAGTAATTGATGCCTACCAAGACTGAGGGAGGATAACTATATATACCTAACTATCTAGAAATACCTAAGACTAAAGTAAGAGGTCGAAAATAATAGATAAAAATACAAGAAATAAAAAACTTTATTCATTACAAAAATACAAATTATCATAGGTACTTATAAGTTAATATCCAACATTCTGTAATTAAGTTTCCTGTCATAGACCACAATCTTAGCCTCCGAGAAGAAGCCAATCTTGATAACCTCCTTGTTCACCAGTTGGTTCTCCAAGCCAGCTGCCTTCATCACCTCATTGACCGGCAGCTTCCAGAAATGATGACCCTTGTAAGCCTCATCGTAGTTAACAGCCAGGTTTCCGGACAAGTTGGCTTCGTATTCTAGCTCAACGTGGAGCGTTCCTTTTGTAGCTTGGAGCTCGGAGACGACAGCCTGACCAGGTTGAAGAAGCACACTCATTCCCGAGCTGGTGCCAACGGCGACGCTTTCGGACTTGGCATCGTCATAGCTGTACGACGACGCGAAGTTGAAAGAAGTCTTGCCTCCCAATTTCATTCCGATGTCAAATTCGTAGGTAATGTCATAGCCAAAAGTCTGAGAGTTTGATTTACTCCAAGATGTGGAAACGGTGTTTTGAACGCTCTGGGAGATAGCTACGTTGAAGGTTGAAGCCTTGGTGCTGTTGTTTTCGAAGATCTGGCTCTTGACAATCTGGGGTTCTTGAGTTATCTTCAGGATCTTAGCGCTTCTGGGTCGTAGAGTCATCATGGTTTGCTCCCAGCCGTAGGACTTGAAGAGATCCCCCCATGGAGTAGGGCTGCTGAGGTAAGCATCCTCAGGTCGCTTGCCAAAGTAGGTATTGACTCCATCTTTGAGGTTATTATCGTTGAGCTTGAAGGAGTTCCTTTCGGCGTCCGTGATGACATCATACTCCTGACCGTTGAAGTGGACCTTCATGTCACTCTCGTCTCCAGTCATGACGCCGGTTATTTCAATGTTGATTTTGGCCGCGGCCAAAGCCGGGAGAAGTAGCAGGAGGAGGCACGACGCCATCTTGGACTCTGAAAAAAATAAAAGTTAGTTTTAAGTAATATAAATTATTTACGTGTAAATTAGAGCTATTTACTAATAGTGAGTAAATTTATTTCACATGTGAAGAAGTTATATGGACATGGGTATATTATAAGATAAATATAAAATATAATTTATGTAAAATCTAAGGAATCGTAGGAAATTGAGTTAGTAGAAAATTATCACCTTTTTCTTGAACTCTGATTCCAAATGCCGTTACAGCTAATGCAACGTACTATTTGTGAATGATTGCGATATCAAAATCTAGTGCTTATATACATATGCAGACGAAATAGCCAAAGTCAGCGTTCAGTTACTTTATCATCTAATATTGCAAGTTAAATGTTTTGTCAATCAAGTTGTAAATAATGAGGATAAATGAGAAATAAATATGAGTTTAGTTTAACGACAATGATAAGATACTACACACACTTATGATCACATATAGCCGTGGAAGGTTTCCTTTAGTTATATAGAGTCTTATAATAAGAGTTAGTTAGCAGAGATGCAGGATGACATAGCATCTCACATCCACCTTCAGCACCACTTTTGTGTCCATGTTTTGATTAAGTCAGTATTCAATATTCTTATTTTAAAAAAATACAAGTTATTTACAATAATTATTATAATACAAGTGTGCTATGATCGTTATCACACGGAAGGCGGTTATTCGCGCGACCCGCCAGGCGAGTGCGGTAAGAGAGCAGAGTGTGTATGATCAATCCAAATGCACTTGAGTTTCCTATTACGTTTTTCAACACAATTGATAGGAAAAAAAGAAATTAGGGTGCTTATTATATTGATAATAAGCACCCTAATTTCTTTTTTTACAAGTCGTATTGATAATAAGCACCCTAAAACGTTACATCGCTAAACAGCCTATAAATATAATGTTTTGAATACAAAAATGAAGGTTCATGCACTGAAAAATATAATTCGATGAAATAATGATAAAAAGCTGTTGATTGATTAATCATAATATGTAGCTAGGGCGTACTCAGGATTCCAGCTAGGGGGGGCAGCTCATACCTGTTTCGGGTAGGTGACACGTTTTTAATTCCCACTTGCCAGGAACATTAACTTTTATTTTATCTTCCCCCCCCCCCTGCCCCTACCTGGGTACGCCCATGATATGTAGTTAACCAAAAATTGTTTATTTATTCATATAAATATTAATTGTTATTAGGCAAACAACTCTTCGTGCAGATTGAAAAAAGAATAGAGCACATCCCGTTTTTACCTTTTGGGTACGGGACCCTAAAAACATCATCACCATAAAATATCCCAACGAATTGAGAATATCCCCCTTTTTTAAGTCGGTTAAAAGCGGTTAAAAGTCGGTGTCAATATAAATTCAGGCAAGCCAGGGTTACGCAGCTAGTCATACTTAATGGAATATTATGTTTTCGTAAGCTTAATACGTCAGCTGTATTAGAATCAAAAATGCAACATCAGAGACTAAAGGTAAATCGGACAAAGTATTAATGATATTAACAGAAAAACTATTCTTTTTACAAGACCTAACGCCGAATGCACCGTTTGCTGCTCAAATTAAGTGCCGCTTAAATATCATACGTGCAATATCAGTTCCCTTGCGACAGACATTCACATGACACTATTTACACACATTGGTCTAGGGGCTAGCCCCAAACTAGGATTCCCTGTATCTTGGGTACTAGATAACGATGCACATACTTGTATAGATAAATATTATACTTAAGATAAACAACCATGACTAGGGTACAAACGCCCGTTCTCATCAAACAAATATTTGCCCCCACCGGGACTCGAACCCGGGACCCTTGGCTTCGTAGGCAGGGTCACTGCTGATTCGGCCATTCGGTTCGTCTTTGAGATGTTGATTATACCTAGTCGGTCCATAAGTTCTGTCACAAATATTTTGCCGCATAGTAAATAATACCAAGTTTTATTTTATTTAATACTATATATGGTTTGATAGCTCATTAAATACTGATAAATTAGAACGATTATTGGATTTAAATGCTTAAAGCCATATTACACAAATGCTAGTTTCTTCAGAGATTTTGCACTTTTTTACCCAATCAAAAATACGGACGTGATTCACTTTATCTTTTTTCCATGACTCTTAAAACCTTTCAAACTTACGTGAGATTTTAGTCAGAACCCTCCCTGAACCCGTTACCTTCATTTTGAAGCATAAGATAACTAAGTCTGGGTAAAACTAATTTTCATATTCACATTTTACGTAGTGTACTTGTTGCCCACAAGATCATTTTCATACGTTTTTCTGAAAACGTAAAAAGTACGTAAAGTTCTCTTTGGGAGCAGTTGGAACTGAAAGCTAACAGAAAATCAAATGCTAGTTGTTAAGCATGTTCTAAAATCGAGGTTTCAGAATAAATAAAAAAAAAACCTTGTTGGTTATCTGGAACACTGTTTTTTTATTAAATTTGTGGTAAGTGGTATTTTTTTCAGTTGCGGCGTGTTTTGGGTTCGCGATTGTCTCAAGTTATAAGGTTTTTTGTCATATTGCGATAATCGTACAAAATGTATTGTATTGCAATTTGATTCGTATAAAATAAGCTTTTTATTCATGTATAATACGAATAAGAAAAAGTTTATTGCTGAGTTTTATCAATCAAAAACCTTGTGACAGAACTTAAGGACCGACTATGTATATCTGCATTCGACCACTATACAGCTATTGCAAGGTTTCTTGGCGTGTTTCTTCATTATCCATCTCTCTTCTTAGGAGGCTGCACATCCCTTACCTAAAAATACCCTTTGGGTTTTATATCGCTTTTATGGTTCATGCACCCGTAGCATGGAGTTTGTCGCGAACAGGTTGGAATACATAAACACGACTTGTAGGGAAAGGAAACGTTCCTTTATCTTTGAAAAGAAACTGCGTTCAAATATTTTTAAAAATACGCTTGCCACAACGCTTGGACGACCCGAATGGCCGAGTCGGCAGGGACCCTGCCTACGGAGCCAGGGGTCCCGGGTTCGAGTCCCGGTGGGGGCAAATATTTGTTTGATGAGAACGGACATTTGTACCCTAGTCATGGTTGTTTATCTGTCTAAGTATAATATTTATCTATATAAGTACGTGTATCGTTGTCTAGTACCCAAGATACAGGGAATCCTAGTTTGGGGCTAGATCAATGTGTGTAAATAGTGTCCTTCGCTTCGCTCACCCCCTTTACCCTTCACCTAAGCTACCGCAGTATTTTGCCCTGATATTTTCTGCAACTTTTGGTGGTCATTTAGCCATTTTGGGTAGGAAAAAAATATTTTGGTGGTCATTATATTTGTTGCTATTAATTTATCTTAAGTACAGTATCGGGCATTCGGTGCTTCGGATGACACGTTAAGCTGTAGCTCCTGTCTACTATCGCTGCGTGGTTGTGGTCGGAGTGGAGGGGAGGAGTGTTACTCCATCAACCCGCACTGAGCCAGCGTGGTGGAGTATGGCTTAATCTTAGTCGTATCCGGGTGAGGACCTTGCTCCTCGGTGGGGACATTAATGGGCTACATTTATTATTTATTTATTTATTTTATAGAAAATCGAGAGGAAACCTTCATATATATGGAGATTTTTATATGGAGCTGACGACCCGAATGGCCGAGTCGGCAGTGACGCTCCCTACGAAACCAAGGGTCCCGGGTTCGAGTCCCAGTGGGGGCAAATATTTGTTTGATGAGAACGGATGTTTGTACCCTAGTCATGGTTGTTTATCTATCTAGGTATAGTATTTATCCATATAAGTATGTGTATCGTTGTCTAGTACCCAAGATACAGGGAATCCTAGTTTGGGGCTAGATCAATGTGTGTAAATGGTGTCCAAGGTGTAAATGGTGTCCAAGGTATTATTTCCCTAAAAGTGCCGATGTTTTAGCCGCCAGTTCCACAAAATTGACGATTGAAATAATTTGAATGACCTGTTTTTTTTTGTCATGGAAACTAAACGCGAAGTCTGAAAATGCAATTATGGTCAACTACTTGCGTCAATAAATCAATCACGCACGTGTAAGACGAGCAAGTGTTGCTGACGTGAAATTGCAGTACATTTTATAGGTAATTTTGAAACTGAATAACGAAGTGGCGGCGATGGGCTAGCCCCCTACTGTCACACAAAAAGGGAGTATTGAATAACAACACGTGGGGCACAATGGTGCCTTTGCCACCCCTTATAGGAAAAGGCGAGGTATTATAGCGACCTGTAGCGCTGCAGTTGTGGCTCAGCCTTCCAAGCGAGAGGTCCCGGTTCGATCCCCCACTGGGGATAAGAAAAAAAATCCCCTGGTCTTGGATGTTTGTATGTGTGTAACGTCGCTTTTATGGTTCCCACGTCACAGGGGCAGAAGCAATGTATTTGCCTGTATGTAAATGTTAATGGTAATACTATATTTACGAAATAAAAAATAAATTTTAATAGTATGGCGTTGCGATTGCTCCGCCAAGTTATCCGGGCACAAAATGAAGTGCACCGAAAATTCTTCGAAATTTGAAAGTGTGCAAAGTTGGTCATTAAGGTAGAGGCGGTATTATAGCGCGAGCCATGCGAAAAGTTAGCCCAGTGTCTGATGATCAGTGCACACGTGTTTCATACGACGTTTCTCAACACAATTGCCACAACCGCACCGTAGTCACACCAAAATGCCACACTAGTGTGACTGTGGTTACTTTTATTGCTCCGTAGTCACACCACAGCATCCGGACACACCCTTGACCATTAAAATACTCCTTTTCCCAGATGGGGTGGCAAAGGCACAACGTAGCCATGCAATTCACAATAACTTTTCTTTTCCCAGATGAGATGGCAGAGGCATCTTCACATAATACATCTAACCTTCCTACCATTATGAAAATTTTGAGCTCTGTCACTATTTTTGACAGCTCTGACAGGTGTCACTATTTTTGACAGGTGTCACAATTTTGACAGGTGTCACCATTTTTGACAGGTGTCATGATTTTGACAGGTGTCACAGTTTTGACAGGTGTCATGATTTTTACAGGTGTCATGATTTTGACAGGTGTCACAATTTTGACAGGTGTCACCATTTTTTGCAGGTGTCATGATTTTGACAGGTGTCAGTTTTGACAGGTGATTTTGACATATCATACCTTTCAAATATAGTAACACCACACCGTTGACGATAAAAAACAAAAGACGATCAAATTAGAGTAACTTTTTAATTTTATCGTACCGTTTCCAAGTACTGGCCAACAGTAATTTCATTATTTATTAATTCCATCTGTTTTTTTAATAGAAAATTATCTAATTCCATTTCTAACTTGCGTCTCTTATTTGAATATATTTTTTTCTCAATATTCATACTTTTAATCAAGCTTGATCTGGCCTCTTCTTCCAGGACACTAACTAATTTAACGATAGTCACATAATTTTTATTGACCCTTTTGTTCATTTAGAAATGCCAATTTTCTAAAACATTATTAGTACGGTGACGTTCGTTATAAATACACCATTCATTTATGTAGTCATCATTTTTAAACCATGTGTTTTTCATATACCTCATAAATACTTTTAGTTGTTCACCATTGTACTCCTCTGACTGCGACTGGATGTAACTCATCATCCCTAACTTTGTCTGCTGGTAAAAGAGGAAGAGCAGCACACAACGCCATAATGCGACGATATAGTTTCGATTTAATGCCGATGGACTTGCTTTTTCTCCAAACACTGTTGCTAAATTGGTAATAACATCTTCTAATTGCAATATGTGGAAAAAAAAATATGGCATTAGTAGCAGCAAACTCAAAGTCAGCGTGAACCTTCGTTGGAGCCCACTGTGGACATATTGTGGTTAATAAATCAAATACTGCGAGATTGGTGGTCTCTTTTTTATCACTCATTAAGGCGAATAAAAGCGGGACCACGTTATTTGATTCAGGAGTACTCTTCAGATCATCGTGTATGGAGAAAAACTGCATAAATGGTTTAGGTGCTCTTGAAAGTACCATCAATAAAATATTCCTTCATTGTTGTCAGTTGTACTTTACTTTCGGGAGAACAAAACAATATTAGTAATTTTTGTAACCCGCTATATGGAATTCATTAAATTGAGCTGGTATTTCTACTTCATGCAATGGTGTGCAGACTGTTTTCTTTACTTGACATTTCTTGTTACGTGCCGGCCGAGTATAGGCTATGCCTCACTTGACATTTCTTGTTACGTGCCGGCCGAGTATAGGCTATGCCTCACTTGACATTTCTTGTTACGTGCCGGCCGAGTATAGGCTATGCCTCACTTGACATTTCTTGTTACGTGCCGGCCGAGTATAGGCTATGCCTCACTTGACATTTCTTGTTACGTGCCGGCCGAGTATAGGCTATGCCTCACATTATTCAACGATGGCACGTCTTTGATCAAATGTAGACCTTTGTTATATATGGGCTCAATGTTTTTTTTTAAATATTAGTCACCGATTCAGCCGAAGTTCCGGCTTCCGTCTTCATTTTGTCTACACAATATAAATATATATATAATATATATATATATAATCTATATATATAATATATATATATATATATTATTAAAATTCTATATATAGATTATAGAATTTTCATTTATTTCCTTGCTTTTTTTAGAAAAATCAAATCAGCAAAATCATGACATCTGTCAAAACTGTGGCACCTGTCAAAATCATGACATCTGTCAAAAATGGTGACACCTGTGAAAATCATGACATCTGTCAAAACTGACACCTGTCAAAATCATGACACCTGTCAAATATGGTGACACCTGTGAAAATCATGACACCTGTCAAAACTGTGACACCTGTCAAAATCATGACACCTGTCAAAAATGGTGACACCTGTCAAAATTGTGACATCTGTCAAAATCATGACACCTGTCAAAAATGGTGAGAGCTGTCAAAAATGGTGACAGCTCTTAAAATTTTCATAATGGTAGGAAGGTTAGATGTATTATGTGAAGATGCCTCTGCCATCTCATCTGGGAAAAGAAAAGTTATTGTGAATTGCATGGCTACGTTGTGCCTTTGCCACCCCATCTGGGAAAAGGAGTATTTTAATGGTCAAGGGTGTGTCCGGATGCTGTGGTGTGACTACGGAGCAATAAAAGTAACCACAGTCACACTAGTGTGGCATTTTGGTGACTACGGTGCGGTTGTGACCATTGCGAGGAAAAAAACAGGCCTTTGATATTTGATCGAACGAAGCGTGCGAATGCTCTATTTCGACAAGATAGGAGGCCGTTTTTGCTTTCGTCTGTCGATTTGTTAGACACGTTTTCTAATATTTTTAGTTACTTGTATAAAAAAATCCGTTGGCATTTTTTCCCTACCTAATGTTTTACCGCATGCAAAGATTATTTTAGTAGATTTTACTACTCGGATCAATGTCATAAAGTAATTTTTCTAGATTATTGATTTTCTTGTATAATATTTTCCGTTCGACTATATTCTTTTTTTTTTTTTACCGCCATAAGAAAAAAAACTTGAGGCACATTTTACTAGTAGGATGATTTTCCGCTAGAATTTTATGCAATCGAATATTTTATAATATTATAATTTGCAGTGGTATCTTACAGGCTAATTATACTCCACATAATTTCAGCGCAGGGTAGTTGTAAAATTTTCGGCATCGCAAAAAAAGGTCGGTTTCGTGATAACGGCCAAGTCCAGTTCGTACATAAAATAATAGTTTTGGTTTCCTTAACGGCCGAAGGCAATGCATTTATGTGGGCAACTATCTGCACACATTTGCGGACATAGGTGCTGCCATCTCGACTGTCACAAATTCCAAATCTCTGTGCATTTTTCCAGACTGCTTGTGAAAAATGAAAATAGCAGTAAAGTTAAGACATTTGACAACTATAAAAAAAGGATATTATAGCTAAATAGGCTAATAAATTAAAAGACGCACGTGAAAACTCTCCAGTTCTCAGCTTCAGTTGAAGGATAAAACAACACTTGAAGTATTATCATAGTCATGTGCGCAATAAGTTGGTATGAATAAGGTACAATCTAATGGTAAAATGTGATGAATGCGCTCGCGCGTGGAACTTGGGTACGAACTGCACTTGACCGTTATCACGAAACTGACCATTTTTTGGAATGGCGAAAATTTTACAACTACTCAGCGTCTACGTATATACATACATGCTAATGTTTAACGCGTTCCGAAAAGTTATAAAGAACTGTACGTTTTAAATAATTGCTGGTAACATCTGATTTTACGAAAATTATCTATCAGTAAAAGAAAAGACAAAATATTTTTATACAAGATAATAAAAAATCTGGAAAAAATACTTTTAGGAAATGATCCTAATAGTAGAATTAACTAAGAGAAATATTGCGTGTGGTGAAACATGAGGCCGGAAAAAAAACGAACGGAAAATTTTATACAAGAAAACAAAAATGTCAGAAAATAAGTCTGCTAGGAGAATATGCTATTGGATTTTTTTATACAAGTAACTAAAAATATTAGAAAACGTGTCTAACAAATCGTGACTGATTCTATGAATGCCCTCCATAAAAATATTGAATAAACGCTAACCTTATCTTATCTTTTCTTATCATAAAGCTATTATAACATGTATTTAACGACTTTTGGGTATTATTGAGCTGCAGTAGACATTACTAATAGTCATTCTTAGAATTCTGCATCGTAAAATTAACTCCACTCTCATTAGTGAACAATACTACCTTAAATACCAATTAAGTGAATATTTTGTTGACACTTTTATTACACAACCCACTCATAACAACACTAGTTTCATTTCCGTGAGAAAATATTTTATAAAAATTGTACAGAAGTGTAAATATTTGAAGAAGTCCTAACTCGCGCAAGAGAAGTTTTGTTTCTACGAAGGTATATACGTATATACGGAGCTTGGACCCCATTTTCTCGGGTACGGTTCTCCACGGGAAGCCGGTTTGGGAACCGTTCAATTCCCGCCAAGTGAATGCCCGGGACGAAAGTCTTGAAAATTGAAACACAAGTGAAGCGAGTTGTTTATTCAGCAGACAATATTAGTTATTCTAAAACGCCAACACTAGAATTATCAAAGTCCATGTTTGTTTGCTACTGAAGCACCTTGATAAATCTATCAAATTCCATGGTATCCCTACCAACAGCTATCATTACTTCAACAGTCAAAATTGGTTATTCTAAACACCTACACTAGTATTATCAAACAATAAAAAGCAGCTAAATAAGGTAGCCTCTACTAAAACAGCATGGTAAATCTTTAGTATACCCTACCATCAGCTGTAACGATAGATACCAATATTGTCTGTTGAAGTAACGCCTTCAACACACAATATTAGTTATTCTAAACACCAATACTAGTATTTTCAAGGTATATCCAACAGCTACATTTTGTTGCGTCTACTAAAACACCTTGATAAATCCAACGAATGTATTGGTATACCCTATTATCAGCTATCATAACTTCAACAGACAAAATTGGTTAGGTATTCTAAACACCTATACCAGTATTTTCAAAGTATAACCAACAGCTATATTTGGTTGCTTCTACTAAAGCATCTTGCTAAATCCAAAGATTTTATTGTATACCCTACCATTATCTTTCATCACGTCAACAGAGAATATCGGTTATTCTAACCACCTATACTATTAAAACTATTACCAAAAGCTTTATTTCTTTGCTTTTACAGAAATGCCGCGATAAATCCAAAAAAATAACGATTACAACATGCTAAAAAATGCATTTTTAATACAACCAATGTATTTTTTTTACATTTACCAAATGTAATTTGTAAAGGCATTTACTAAATAAAACCCTTCCGGGGCGTTAGGTCCAAGGTTCTAAAATGACCATAGTTGCATAAAGTCAAAAGTTGCAAAATGACCAATGTTTTATTGTCCAAGTATACATAATGTCCAAGTAGTGGTGGTGCTAAAATGTCTAAATTTTAAACTGAAGATAATTGTCTTGAAGTTAAAAATATAAATTAAACGGGAAAAGTACCAGGAGCGAACAGATTAACAGAGCGAAGAGAGCTTGGGCAGACAGCGGTCATGAGCTCGGAGTTCCGTGTTCTTTACAATTACAATGCACAGAGTCCTTAGAGCCAAACCCCACGATGGCTCTAAGGACGTACGGTTTCCTGCATATATACCAAAGGCACACCGCTCTCTCTCTCTCTCTCTCTGAGCTTAGCACCTAGATCGCTTATAGATGAACCGTCACCCATATAAAGTGTTGTGGGCTCTTTAATAAATAAATGGAAAAATCGATAAATAAATAAAATTTCTCGAAAGTCACAAACAAAACTATATTATCTTCTTACAACTTACATCTAACGGACAAAATAACACCTTACATCTAATGGAGTAGCAGCGTAATAAATACAATTTTCTTTAAAAAAGATGTAGGCGTAATCTTATTGCTTTGAAGGGCACGTAAAAGTTGTTTGTATTTCTTATCAAATATTATGTCAACCTTACGCCTATTATTTACAGGGTTGAACAAAATGCTTTTAATTTTGAAGTCATAGTGCCTGTGTTCCTTCAGTTGGCATTTAATAAACAGAAAAATGTTCGGTGATCGAGGGTTTCTAGAATTTAGTCTTCCATGAAATCCTTCTACAGGATTTGTGGTCCTGTTTTTGTCTTTAGCACAACTTATTATATTATCCAGTTTCGGGTACCATTGACGAAGGTAATACTTTTCGAATTTCTCCAATGCTCTACATTGTGGCGCAATGTTGAGAATGTATGCCCATGCTTCTCTAGTATATTCAGCAGGAAGTAGTGGAATATAAGAACACATTCTCGTAAAATTTCTTCCTTCTTTCGTCTTGTTTAGCTTCAGTTCCTTACTCTTTCGCCAAATTGCATCATTGTAATGATGGTAGCAGCCCGATACAGTTGCTTGCGGAAATACTTTACGGATCGTATTGATTTGAGCTTTTTCGTAATCACATTTGAATTTAATTATACTTACTCCTAATTTTCGTTTTATTAATTTAAAAAAACGTGTGTAGGTTCCCTGAGTTTTGTTAGGTAGCAACCCGTAGATAACTGGAACTACATTCTTCGAAAAGTCATTGGACATAAAATCAAGGTGTAGTGAATATAACTGGTAAAAAACCTTTGGACAGCAACGGTAGGTACCGTCAGCAAGGTAGGATGTACTTCTTGAACTTTTTATAATTTGCTGACTCGCCTTTGAAGAAAATATTAATATCTTCTCCTCACTTCCGTCTTCGGTAATCAAACAATCTCCGGCAATATCTTTGGGGATAACAAGGTCTTTCAAACTTGTAAAATTTAATTTATCAGACTTTAAAAAGATCTTTCTTGCTCTGTATAGTACTGTTTTGAGAGACTGAAACGATGGAATTAGGTGTAAATATTCATTTCCTTTACGTTTTAATGGTTCAAATACTTTTTCATAAATAGGCTGAATAGGTCCCAAATCTTCACAAACTCTTTTCTTGCATTCGGCAATCGCTAAAGACACCTTACTTTTTTGTTATCACGAATGCACGAGTGAAGTTTTTCGCAGAGAATTTTAGTTTTCGTTATATCCAACTTAATAGTTGCCGAACAAGTTTTCCTGTTTATGCATCGCCAAAGAGTTGTTTTTATTGACGACACTCAAACTGTACCGGTAACCACTATTTAGAACAGTCTCACCCCCTTTTTGGTTTTTAATTATAATCAACATTTTATTAGTTCAATTTTGTTTTCCTACCAAATGAATGCTGCAAATGTCAAAAGACAATAATAAACCTATAGTCTATCAAAGAGTTTTTAATCACAAATTATCATAGAGCCTAAGCCCTTTGAAGTGGCCAGCACTTTATCTTAAGAGGTTGCATATACCTATATACACATACTCACCTCAACAAAACATATTATCTGGTATTATTTTTGACAGGTGTCGTAATTTTTGACAGGTGTCGTAATTTATGACAGGTGTCTTGTTTTTGACAGGTGTCGTAATTTTTGACAGGTGTCGTAATTTATGACAGGTGTCTTGTTTTTGACAGGTGTCATGATTTTGACAGCTGTCATCCGAAATGAAGATCTCGTCAATAGCTGGCAAAAATAGTGACATCTGTCAAAAATAGTGACATCTGACAAAATATAACGAACGAACATTTTTCCCATAAGGGGTGGCAGAGGCACAATTGTGCCCGCATCAAAACATCAATGAAATACTCTTATGTACTTATCAATTCTGTTTTCAATACCTCCTTCAACAGTCTGCTGCCCTGGTACATCGCTGTCACAACACTCAATATTATACTAGCGGCACGTGCTAGTATCGGTCATTGATGGTACCGGTACTCAGGTGCACAAAGTTTACTTGAAAATATCTATGAAATTTATTCTAATTCTGAAAGTCTATTAAATATACTTTTAGTTTACTTGATTGACCTGCGTGAATCAAGCTAAGTGTTTCAAGTATACTGCAGGTATTACCTGCAGTATACTTGAATCTACACTACTACACTACACATACTACACCACACTACTATACTACTACTACTACATCTACTTACCATGCCATAAGGGTTCAGTTTTTTGATACTGAGAGAGAATGGGTATATAAGAAACGAGCCGAAGGCGAGTTTCATAATAATAGCACTCGAGAGTTTTAATGCCGAATTATGTACAGTTACATACACTAGATTATCATAATCACACATATCATAAGCTATCTTTCAAGTGTTCAGTAACCGCATGTTCAACCGGCATGTTTTTCTTTTTTTTTCTTTCTTTCTCCATTTTGTTCTCCATCTGCCAGCAGCTCTTTGTAGCCTTTATCAGATTGCCTGTCTTGCGTGGCGTGTGGAGGCCCCATCCATTGATGCAGCCTCGTTCAGGGATTTATGATAGATGTGTGAGCATCAGCGTGTTAGGTCGTTTCAACCGCAGCACCTCTCCTTTCGTGTTAAGCAGGTCTTGTGCCAGTGGGTTAGAGTGCTGTTGGAGGCGTCGCTTGTAATGCCTCAGCCTGTTCTCAATCTCCTGCTTCACAGTAGGCATCTCCAAGTACTCGTGAATTTCGGTGTTTCTCGTAAACCAGGGTGCGGAGGTAATGTTGCGGAGCACCTTGTTCTGGAACCGTTGTAGAATCTCAACATTCGAGCTGCTGGCAGAACCCCAGAGTTCTATGGCATACATCCAGATAGGCTTGAGAACGGTCTTGTATATGAGTAGCTTGTTCTCGAGGGAGAGTTTAGATGGTCCACCGAGGAGCCACTGGAGGTCTCTGTATTTCAATGTGAGTTCTTCCTTTTTCGTCAGGATGTGAGTCTTCCAGTAGAGACCTCTGTCGAGATGGCAACCGAGGTACTTCACACATGTTTTGTGTGGTAAAGTCTCGCCTTTCAATGTGATTGCTGGACAATCACCTTTCCTCAAGGTAAAGGTTATGTGTACGGACTTTGTGGGACTTGCTTTTATCCGCCATTTGTCTAGCCAGTTTTCTAGTTTGTTGACTTGACATTGCAGCAGTCTGGATGCTTCAGCTGGATCCTTGCTACTAGACAGGCAGGCTGTGTCGTCAGCGTAGGTAGCACATAGCACATTATCTATTTCTGGTATGTCTGCAGTGAAGATGGTGTATAATACCGGCCCCAGTACTGATCCCTGAGGGACTCCTGCTTGGCATTCTCTAAAGGAAGAGAAGCTTTCGCCGTACTTCACCTGGAACAGTCTACATTCCAGATAGGATTTCATAAGTGTATAAACCGTGTGTGGAAGCCAGCTTTTGATTTTGTATAGTAGTCCTTTGTGCCACACACGGTCGAACGCCTGCTGGATGTCCAGAAAGACGGCAGAGCAGTACTCCTTCTTTTCCAGTTTGTCTCACCTTTCTGACAACACGGTGAACCTGTTCTACGGTTGCATGTTTCGCCCGAAACCCGAATTGGTGATCTGGGACAATCTTTTCTTCCACCAGCATTGGTTTTAGTCGTCGCAGAAATATTCTCTCAAATAGCTTCGATACGACTGGTAGAAGGCTTATTGGTCGGTATGATGAGACTTCATTTGTAGGTTTACCATTCTTGTGAATTAGTATTATTTGTGATATCTTCCATATAGATGGGAAATATTGTATTCTCATAATTGCATTAAAGAGAACTGTTAGGAATACAATTCCCTTCCGGGGTAGCCGTTCGTGTACTTCTGTCGTCACTAGGTCATATCCTGGTGCCTTCTTCTTAGCCAGGTGTCTAATTTGGTTTGTGATTTCTCTGGGGTTGGCTATTTGTAACGGTGGAGACATTTGTAGGTCGCCTTTTAACACCCTGTCTATCATTGGATCTTTGCTTGACTCAGAATGTTTATTTGGCTGGAATGCACTTTCAAGGAATTCAGCAAATAATTCCGCTTTCTCATCGCTGCTCCTAGCCCATTTGCCATCATAACGTCTCAGAGGGCGTATTGCTTGTTGTGGTTGATTGTGAGTTTTTGTAAGTTTCCACAGTGAGTGATGGTCATTCTTATTTGGGTGACATTTTTCCAGTCGGTCTTGCAAAGTTTTATTCTTTATTTCTTCAATGAATTGTTTCAGCTGGTTTTTAGCTCTATTGAATTTGGATTTGTCATCAGGATGTCTGCTTAGTTGCCATTTCCGTCTCAGACTACGTTTTTCTTCAACTCTTCTCCTAACTTCCAGCGGGTAGTTATATTTTTGAGTCTTATCTGGAGTAACTGGGGTTGCCTTCCAGGCAGATTCTTGGAGGACCTTAGTTATGTGTAGTGCTGCTTCCTCTACATCATTTGAAGACTTTAGTGGTAATCTGAGATTGATATTTCTGTCCACATGGTGTTGAAATAATTCCCAGTCCGTGTTTTTGTTATAGAGAGTACATGGTTTTTCACTTAATATAACAGTAGTGCTTAAAGTCATTAAAATAGCAGTGTGGTCCGATGATCCGTTCAGGCATGACTCCACGTGGTGAAACAAGGTTGAGACTCCTTTTGTAATATAAAAGTCTAGAAGATCCGGTTTTTTCTTAGGGTCAGTTGGCCAGTATGTTGGTTCTCCAGTCGACACACTCTGAAGCTTGTTGCAATCGATAGATTTTTTTAGTTCTCTGCCTCTTGTCAATGTCATTCTTGATCCCCAATGTAGGTGCTTTGCATTCCAGTCTCCTCCTGCTATAAATCTGTAGCCGAGCTGGTTAAAGAACTCTGTGAACATGTGGTCCTTGATGTTGTTCTTGGACGGGCCGTGCCTTCCCTTGCCACGTTGAGGCGGGCAGTACACTGACGATAATGTTAGGGGCCCACTCCAATCGGCTACTGACACAGAGGTAGCCTGTAAGTACTCCCTCTTGAATTCTGGTAGTTGGTGATGACGAATGCCTTCCTTGATTATTATTGCCGTTCCACCATGGGAAGTCATATCTGGGTGATTGCAGAAGTAGCATGAGAACCCTCTAATTTTAAAAGTTTTGCTATCTGTTAGGTGAGTTTCAGAAAGAAGCAGGATGTCAAGCTTGTTACTTATTAAAATAGTTTCCACCTCGAGTTTCTTGCCTTCTAGGTCATTGATGTTCCACGTAGCTAGTCTAAGGTTTCTATCCTTGAATTTTGCTAACTAGCACTGTTATAAGGCTAAGTAGGTTGCCTATTTGTTGTATTAGTAAGTCAATTTTCTCTGACTGTTTGAGGATCAGCTGTTCAAGTTGATTGGTTATTTGTGGGCTATTGGTACTCTTGACTGCTTCAGAAAATGTTTTAGATGTTCCAGTCGGTTGGGCATTGTTTTCAAATTTTTCTTGTGAGGGGGTAGTCTCGGTTGGCTTGTTTTCAATTGTTTTTTTGCTTTGAGGTTCATTAAAGGTCCTCTGTGCTGTTCTTGGCTGTGTTTTCCTGGCTAATATTTCTTGATATACTTGACAGCCTTTGTAGTTTGCCGGGTGATTTCCAAGGCAAAGGGCACATGTGGCTGGGCTATCTCTATCCTTTTTAGTGCAGTTCGATGTATTATGGCTTCCGGCACACTTAACACAGCGGTGTGGTCTCATGCAGTTGTTTTTGGTATGACCATATTGTTGACACCTGGTACACTGGACTATGCCTGTCTTCTTCTTGGGATCTTCTATGACGACCTTTTATTTGTATATGAACTCTATTTCCTTCAGTTTTTTGTTATTTACTGATGATTCAATATTTACAAAAAAGGTGTCTAAGGGCTTTTTTGTGGTTCTAGTTAGGGCACACACAATCTCTCCTCTTACTTTGTTCCCCGTTGACTCTATGCTTTCAATGATGGCTTCCTTTGGAGTAGAGTGATCACAATTCTGTGACAACGGTCCTCCTTTCTTGTGAATGTATGTCCGATGAGACCTGTATTTCTTACATGCTCAATAAGTATTTTGTATGTTTCTATGGAGCCACTTGAGATTCTCAGCTGGTTTTTTGATATCACTTTGTAGCTATAGCTGTCCTTGGGTGTGACTTCTTGTAGGTGATCGGAGAGTTTCTTCATGTCATCAATTCCATAGAATATGATGGGCGGTGGTTTGGATTGCTTCGGGGGCTTGGGTTGATTTTGTATCTGATCATCATTGGTTTGATTTTGGATCTGATCATCAGTGGGATCTATGTCAAGTCCTTCAAAACTGTTTGAGGTGAAGCCAATAGTGCCTCCCATGGTCACTTTAGGCATCTTATGAGTTGGGTTTTCATTGTTTGGTGAGAGCAATCTTTTATCATTGCGACCATTTTGATAGTTCCGTCCTTGTGGCACTCTTTGCCATGGGATTTGGCTGTTGTGTGACGCGGAGGGAGTCACAGGGTTTCCTGGATTCGGAGCATCCTTTTTGAGAAATAAGCCTGGGTGGAATATTTGTTGCGTTAATTTCTTGGCTTCCTTGTTGACATTGGCAGGTGAAGAGCCAGGTGTGTTCGTTTGTAGGCCAACTTCAGGCATTTTGTTGGCGAAAAAAGAATCTTTTTATATGGCAACACCAGGCTAAGTGACGACAGCCATGGCGTCCACCATGTAGAACCAGATTTTTGAACGCGGTGTCAGAATGGAATTTTGAGGTTATGATTAATTCTAGGTGATATTGTTATTGTCTTCAAATCGATACAGCACTGCGAGATAACACTACCACACGTAATATGGAGGTCACTTTCCCGTTTGGTCACGTTTTCTCACTGATAGGGTGTGATTTAACCAATAAAGGATATTATTTTGGATGAGCGCGAAGTGAACTTGACAACTGTCAACGGCCGAAAAAAAAGCATGAAACCGGCATGGTGGCATTGATAATTGCTTTGCACTTGTTTAGCTTGATCAGTAGTACCAACTTCACAGACAAACTAGGGGCGGCACGCAGGCGGGCGTCAGAGTTCGAAATTTGACTGTCATAATTTGTCGAAAATTTATACATTATGGTCTTAATGTATCAATATTCAGATAAGAAATGAGTTTTTACCAACGGTCGTAACGTGCCGTTTTTGGGCGCAGTAAAGAGGGTTTATGATACGTCGGTAGATAAAATAAATAAATAAAAAACTTTAATTTAAATGCTCTAAAATGAAGAAAATAACTTTGAATGAATCAACCCATCAATTAATAACACCACACAGTGTATTATGATGATATAAAAGCTTGCTGCGAGATTTGTTGTCTGTTGAGAAAAAGAATTTGTCGGAGCTAAATTTCCTTTGCCTGTTCAAATTACCTTCTTTTTTATCACAAGCTTTTATTTAGTTTCACCTGTCCCGTTGACTGTCTGTCTGTAATCAAATCTTGCAAGTTAAATTGGATCCACTTCCCGGTTTCCGATTGAGCTGAAATTTTGCATGAAAAATTTGCATGAGCTGATCTGATGATGGAGCTGGAAGGTGGCCATAGGAACTCCGTCATTAAACGACGCAACCTCATCGAGTTTGGGCTCGTTTAATTTGTCTTGACGAGTACTTTGACACTAAATGGTAACCAGGGTCTGATGATGGAGCTGGAAGGTGGCCCATAGGAACTCCATAATTCAACGACGCAACCCCATCGAGTTTGGGTTCGTTTAATTTGCCTTGACGAGTACTTTGACATTTGATGGTAACCAGGGTCTGATGATGGAACTGGAAGGTGGCCCATAGGAACTCCATAATTAAACGACGCAACCCCATCGAGTTTGGGCTTATTTAATTTGTCTTGACGAGTACTTCGACACTAGATGGTAACCAGGGTCTGATGATGGAGCTGGAAGGTGGCCCGTAGGAACTCCATAATTTTATTCATAAAATTGGGACTGTGTTAAAAACGGGAAGATTTATCAATTGAAGTGAAAAGGTTTTAATGTTAAAAATATATAATTTTGTACGGTATGTAATTATTTTGTCGTAGACGAAGAAGCTAAATTATCGTTAAAGGTTACAATGAACTTATAAAGTGATATATTTGTTATTGGAGTTAATTTATTTTAAACTTTTTAGTTAATTTTTAATAAAAGCTTGTTTATAAAAAAGTTTTTTTTTTCTTTATTTTTTTATACTAGCCTTTTCACTCCACGTTGTTTGGGATTTATAATATATTTAAATGTCTCTTTGAAAACAGGCATGATTAAGATTGATTGCAAAGCAAAACGTTCGCCATTTACATATTGCTATGCACTTGAAGGGTAGTGTCTAGTCTACCCCAGCAATGGGATTGTTTTCCCGTATTTTTTTCAGGGTTTTCAGTATTTTTTGAGGAATTTGTTGATAAGGTTTCTTAAATGGGGTAATTTAAAGCCTAAATCCATTTATAATACTTTATTTCATTCAGAAATTCTTCTGTGCCTGTTTCAGGTAGCCGCGGCCGTTTGATTGCGCGGACACGGAGATCTCGATAACTGGCTAGAGATCTAATTACTTTTAGAAAGAATCAATTTATAAAAATTTGTAAAAAAACAAATATTGAGGAAAAACAAATACTTTAGGAAATGTACACTTCCAAAATTATCGCCGGCAATCTTCCTCTCACAATTTTGTTATTCTTGATATTCTTAATTATTTCCGACATCCAGGACTTTTTCAGTAAATCAAATGATACTTCTCGTTCGCCGCGCGAACATAACGTTACTTTGCATAAGCTGTTACTGCCCTAATTTTAATACCTTGGTGTCAGTGTAAAGTATGTACTTCTTTGTCAACTTAATCTCATTCGATTTACATAACCGAACCATGGATGCAGTTAAAGACAGTATTTATTTATTTACATTAATTATTATTTGTGCCCTTACAGAACATTCCAAATCGACACAAATATAAAATATACACGAAATATTTAGGTAAAAATTACAATTACAAAGATATAAATACAAGTCAATTCAATTAAATTGAATTACCATTATATACATTCTATTCTAAAAGTTAAATAATTCGGTGACAACACAATCATGCATCCATCTCACAGAACCTGCCACATTCGCGCACTATGTCCCTCCATGCATCACCAAACAGCTCGTTCATTGGTGCTGCAGCCAGCAGTGCGTTGAGGCTGTCTCGCGCCCGCACTAGTAGAGAATGCCGGCGCGCTACCGTGCGGTGCGTGCCGCCCGCGAGCAGATGGTGCCTGCGCGCGCGTAGGAAATTGTCAGGCACGAATAGCGCGCATACCGTACTGACAAGTGCTGCGCAGTCACTGTCGCCTCGCAACAATCGACACACAGTTAGAAGCTGTTCGGTGTTACGTCGCACCTCTAGTGAGTTATATCCAAGCATACCCAAAATAAAAGCGGATGGATATAGGTAAGGGTAGTATCCGAATTTCCTCTTGTATAGGTATCGTAGGAAAGCTTTTTGTACCTTCTCGAGCATAACGACGTATGAGCTTTCATGTGGATTCCAAACAACTGAGCTATATTCAAGTTTGGTTCTCACTAGGGCCGTGTAAAGTAGCTGGACCACACCCAAATTCTGGAATCCCTTAGAATTCCGTATCACAAACCCTAATATTTTAAAGCATTCCTTGGCCAAGGTGCTCATGTGCTCATGGAATGTAAGTTTAGGGTCGAACGTAACACAAAGGTCCTTCATCGAATACACTCGAGTCAAAGACTCCGTGCCGAGTGTATACGCAGCGCGAGTAGGCCGAGGAGAGCGCGTGAAGGACATAAAACAACACTTCTCAATATTGAAAAGGAGTTTGTTGATTACACTCCACCTTTGCAGGGCGTCTAGATCTTCCTGCAGTAGCCGACAATCGTCCTCTGACTTCAAGGGTAGTATCAGTTTCTTATCGTCCGCGTATAGGAGGCATTTGGCGTGTTTTATATGATAAATAACAACGGACCGAGAATAGAGCCCTGACTAACACCTGACCGTGTGTGGTACGGCTGGGACTCAAAACAGCCATGACGTACATATTGTTGGCGGTTCACAATTCACAATTCTTTATTGCACAGAACATTACAACAATACAATTATACACGAAATTAAAAGGCAAAGGCGAGATTATCTCTCAACAGAGATTTCTTCCAGCAAACCTATCTGGATAGGATAGATATAAAATGAAAAGGGTAGTCTAGTGCAATTAAATACTTACCAAATACCAATAAAATATGATACTTACTATAAAAATACATATAATCAAATAAATAGTAGATATAATAAGAATAAACAAATAATAATAATAAATAGATAAATACAATTACATACTTATATATACAATACCCATGATGAAAGAGAAAGTAAGTGCTCTTTCAAGCGATTCTTAAAGGAGAAAAGAGTGGGACTGTCCTTTATAGTGCAGGGAAGTGCGTTCCACAGCCGAATGGCCCTCAGCCTGAACGAGTGCTCGTAGGCGACGGTGTTATGCTGCGGAATACATAGAAGAGACACCGTGTGAGATCTCCGCTCCTTGCCTCTGGAAAAGGAACTCAAAATGGTCAAGCGGTTCTTCAGGTAGTCAGCGAAGAATACCAACAGCCGAGGGGCAAATCCAATGGCACACAATTTCTTCATAAGGACGTCGTTATCGACTCCATCGAACGCCTTACGGAAGTCCAGATAGGCGACGTCCACCTGACATCCCTGGTCCATGCTCTCTGAGACAATCTCGACCAACGTCAGTAAGTTGGTCGTTACTGAGCGACGACTCCTGAACCCGTGTTGTGAGTCGCACAAATACGGTGCAATTTGCGGACTGATTTTGCCATATATGATTGACTCAAACAGTTTTGCCAATGGGCTCAGGATCGCAATCGGTCGATATTGATTAACAGAGGCAGTGTCACTTGTCTTGGGAATAGGACTGACTCGAGAGAGCTTCCAGCTGGTAGGATATTTCCCTTGCTCTAGAGCTAGATTGAATATACGACCCAATGGTACAACCAGCTGATTGCTATAGGCCTTTAAAAAGTAAGGAGGGACGTTGTCCGGTCCAATTTCGCTCCTTGGCCTTAGCTGCTTCAGTCCTTCCTCTACATCCCCACGAGAAACATGTAGAATTTGGACGAAGTTAGCCGTTCGCGAGTCATTGGAACTGTTTACCAGGTCCGGTGCAAGTGCCGGTACGTCATTGAGGAAAACGTCGGAGAAGTAATCTGCAAATGCGACTGCTGCTTCCTCTCCAACACACTCTTGCCCCTGATGTGTGACCCGCGGTTCGAAACCATCCTTCGATCTGAGGCCACTCACATGTTTCCAAAACGCGCGTGGGTTATTTCTGATATTGCCTTCTATATTCTTCATGTGCTTCATGTATGCTGTAGCTACGCGGGACTTAATGCTGGCTCTCAGCTCACTGACAACGGAGTAGTCGGCTGGCCTCTCTGACGATTTCCATTTACCACACCGGATATCGTCTGGTGGGTTGGGCCGGCCTGATTTTTTTCGGGATCGATGCATTGAAAATCTCGTAGATGGAATCGTAGAAGCGGCCAACCGCCGTCTCCACATCCGGAGCTTTGGCAACATCTTCCCAAGAAACGCTACAAATGAGATCGTCAAGGACTGCGTGGTTGCCCTTGGCGAAATTTCAGTCATTGTGCCCGCCAGTGTTGCTAGGATCCAAGCGGCCGGATCGCTGGTCCAAGCCCTTTCAATAGCAGTACAATGACGTCGAGAGGCGGGTGGTAAGCGTCAGTGTGTGGCACCAGGCTGCCTAACACGGAGGCGCGCACGGTTACGCCACGGACGCTCTCCGGAAGCAGCACCACATCTAGCACGCCACCATGAGCATTCATCACCTCATTCGTCTCATACACACTACAAACACTGAGAAAATAACAGTAATATACCTCGGAGGCAGCAGGGCAAACCTAAGGCAAAAAGGATGAGGTCCCACGATCAGTACTCAAACATAAATTAACACCATCCAGAATCCGTAACCTGGACGAGACTGGGATCACGATGGTATTGAAACCAAAGAAGATAGTGGCCCAAAACAGGTCGGTGCCATAGTGTCTGCTCAGCTCGGGACTTAGGTTACTGTGGAGCTAGCAGCCAGTGCTGCGGGAAACACGATGCCGCCAATATTTGTGTGTGTAGTTGTGTTTAAAGTTTAAAGACTTGTTTTTAAATTTTGCCCCACCTGAGTCAATTGGAGCTGGGAATAGTTCAGGATGGATGACTGCCTCATTTATATGGACCATTTTATAAAATTGACGGAACCTACACCAGATGAACCAGTGTTGTTGTTACTAGAAAACCACTCATCGCACATTGACATCAACGTAGTTGAAAAAGCCAAAGCAAACTCGATTATAATGCTATCATTCCCCCCTCATTGCACCCACAGGCTCTGGATGTTGGCGTCAATGGGCCTTTCAAAGATTACTGTGCCAAAGCCCAAGATTACTGGGCTACCCAAGAAACCCGGGCAAAACAATGTTCATATACGAAATTCCTGGAATTGTTAAAGAAGCGTTGCCTTTAGCATCAACTCCTACAAATATTATGAGCACTTTCAGAGAGGCTGGAATATGCCCCTACAACCCTGAAGTTATTACCGATGCAGATTTTTCTCCATCTTTCGTGACAGATCGCCCAATGCCAGAAGCTACTTCATCTCAAATTGTGTCAGCAGAACAGTCCCAACCTTCTACGAGTAGTAGCATTACTTTGGCACAGCCAGGACCATCCAACATTCAAACACTGCCTCAGTGTGATGTGCAGCCTGCTCCTGAGCCAGAACCTGTGTTTAGCGAGGAAAGAGTAAAACCACTCCCAAAGGCACCTCCAAGAAAACAGAAGACTACAAAACGTCGCATAAGAAAGACGGCTATCCTAACTGACACGCCAGAGAAAAATGCGTTAGCTGAAGAACGAGCAAAGAAGACAAAAAAGAATGAACACATTGGAAAGAAGGGAAAAGGTAAAGGAAAAGGCAAAGGGAAGGGAAAATATCAAGAAAATGCTAAACGAAGAATATTACTGGATAGCGAGAGTGATAAGGATCTGGAATGGTACTGCCTAATTTGCTGTGATTCATTTTCAAATTCTAGTCCAAAAGAACAATGGATTGAATGTATCATGTGCAAAAATTGGGCACATTACAAATGTTTAGATGAAGGTGATAAAGTCACTTTTGTTTGTCCCAACTATGAGTCAGATGACGAAATGAGTGATGAATAAAAATGTAGATCTCATTACGAAGACTGATTGAAGACTGTTCATAATTATTATTTCACTAAAATAAAAAAAGTATCTAGAAGTAGAGTTAGTTAGTACCTACTCTACTTAGATATGATTTACATAGTAGTCAATAGATCTCACTGATTTTTTGGCAAAGTTAACAAATAAAAAAATAAGTATATATCTTGAGGTTAACCAGTTACGTTTTGTTATTTTTTATGTTTGAATTATGCATAGCATAAACAATAAATATATTCCATTGTAAACAGGGTTCTTTTATTTTATAAAATCTTTGTTATTATAATAATTAGTTTTCATAATCCAAAAAAACAATTTACCCCGAAGGTGGAACAACTCGCCCCAGAGCGGGTTCCGCTCAGAAATTTGCCAAAAAAATGCTTCTGTAGAAAAAACTATTGATATATTAATAGAAACTACTCTTTTAACACTAAATACTTACAATATTTCAATGTCGTAGACAAGAAACCTTTCATTTAGGTATGTAATAAAATTTCATGGTATTTTAAAATTGGAACGTCCATGCCCCGGTCTCCCCTACAGAAACACAATGACAAGTTTGAATAGTTTTCTGATTACCGTATTTTATTTATGAGGATTTGATTTGTCGATGTTGCTGTTTGGTAAGGCTGTACGTCTTCTTCCAGCAGACCAAATTTTGGAGAATATTAGTACCCATTATTATCAACAAAGATGATCAACAGGTATCAGAATTTGCCCCTTATCTACTAGGAATTCGATAAGAACAAAATGTGTACCAAGATTCCTTACAACGACGACCTCTGTGGCGCATTGGTTGTGGCTCTGCCTACCATGCGAGAGATCCCGGGTTCGATCCCCGGCTGGGGTAAAGAAAATAAAACCCCAGGTCTTGGATGTTTATATTGGATGGTTCCCACGACACAGGGTGTCCTAGTGTGGGGCCAGAAGCAATGTATGTAAATGTTTATGTTTAATAAAGGAAAGGAAAAAACCCAACTGAAGTTATAAGTATAACCCGCCAACCGCTATCGAAGTTAGAGCCTGTCAAAGTTTGTATGACATATTATGTATTTCAAAAAATAATTTTATTAGAAAGAGTAGGTACTCTTTCTCATTCCCATTTTTTGAAAATTAGTAATCGGTCCAGTAGTTTTGTTTCTAAATAAAAATAATCTGAAAGTATGAAGTCATCCATGTCTACGGTCAATTGTCATGACATTAATTCTGGCTATAAGTATCGTTTATTCGTTTATTATGTGTGTCTTGAAACTCAGGAGACATTTCATACAAACTTTAAACTGACGACCCGAATGGCCGAGTCGGCAGTGACCCTGCCTACGAAGCCAAGCGGCCCGAGTTCGAGTCCCGGTGGGGGTAATATTTGTTTGACCGAGAACGGATGTTTGTACCCTATTCATGGTTGTTTATCTATCTTAGTATAATATGTATCTGTATATGTATGTGTATCGTTTTCTAGTACCCAAGATACAGGGATTCCTAGTTTGGGGCTAGATCAATGTGTGTAAATAGTGTCCAAGGTATTATTATAGATATTATTATAAACTTTGGCAGGGTATAATTTCGATACGATGGTTATAATATTATGTCTTCGGTTGTGTTAATTCCTTTATTGTTAGGAATCTTTTGTTACACATTTTGTTCCAATCAATCCTGGATTTTGCCCTATGGCCGTTCTTGATTCGCAACCAAATCAAGAGAAATTTTTTCTTAGCCGCAATTAAGTTTCGCAACCAGTTGCAGCAAAATATTGATGTTTCCTTTCCTTATTCATAACTTTCGCTATCAGTTTGATGACAGTCTATTTTGTTGATTTGCATACAAACTTTTCAAGAGGATACTGGCCACGACAACATTATACAGAGACAATTACTAGGTATCTTATCTTGGCAATGCACTCAATGCGATGTGCTCACGTCATTAGTAATTTCACAACGTGACATTTGCAATATTAATAGTATTTAAAAATAATAATAAAAAACCGGCCAACTGCGTGTCAGATTTCGCACATTTAGGGTTACGTACCAAATGTAGAATATAAGCCTAAAAATTAGAGAAAAAAGAGATTTTTCAATATATTGGTGTTTGTTATTAAAATATACACGTAATAATAAACATTAAAACCAAATTCTAAGGCAATGAGAAGTCAACAATTTCTTCGATACAAAATTTTGTAAAAAAACTGCCTTTGGTGGCTTCTCATTACTTTGTTTTAAAATATAAAAATCTGTATATATTGACCCCACGAGCCAAACAACAATATTCCACTCGATGGGGTGGGCACATTTTTTTTCGTGAACTCCTTCAGCTTTATGAAAGTCCCCTTAATAGTAGTGTATGTGAGGGATACATAATGGAGGGCATTAAAACTCGAGAGTGGGTTTAATAATATCACTCGAGAGTTTTAATGCCTAATTATATAGAGTTACATACACCAGTTTATCTACACACACATCATAAGCTCTCTTTGATGTGTTCAGGAACCGCATGTTTGACCGGCATTGTAGCATTGATTTGTTTAGCTTGTTCTATAGTACCAACTTCACAGACAAAGTAAGGGCGGCACGCAGGCCGGCGTCGGAGTTCGAAATTTGAATGTCATAATATGTAGAAAATTTACACATTATGGTCATAATGTTTAATATTCAGATAAGAAATGAGTTTTTACAAAGTAGTTTAACATTATGCTAATCGTAACGTGCGGTTTTTGGACGCAGTAAAGAGGGTTTATGATACGTGTGTGGATAAAAACATTTAAAATATTATTTGACTATTTTGGCTTTGGGTCAACAAGATGTTTACACTGTAATTTTTATAAGACATTACCCTAGTAGCATTTACCGTTCGAATTCATTGGCCAACGGTTGGGAATCCGTTGGGATATTGTTAGTTAGTTTGCCCTCCTAAAACTGACGTTAGCCCTAATGAATTATATTATATGATTAGGGCCCACAAATTACCAACAATGGACCGACTGCAACTAGTCCTACCGTTGGATAAATAGTGTTGGCATTTCCACATTTTAAATAACGTAGGGCCAACAACCCATTGCCTGCAATGGGCCAGCTGGTACCATGCCCTATCGTTGGATAAATTATGTTGTTGTTTCCACATTTTAAGTAACGTAGTAAGTAGCAAGGAACGCTACCGTTGGGTTAATACTGTTGGTGTTTCCACATTTACATACGTAGGGCCAACAATCCACCCAACCAGTTACTAAACTATCTCTTGTGAAAACCATCATATTTTTGCAGTCAAAAGTTAATTCATCACTAACAAAAACGTCGTAACAACAAGCTCAACCCAACTTCATACCAAAAAATACCCGAATTTGCTCTATTTAGAAATATATAGTTTTTAAGCACATGCGGGGTCCCTCAATGGCTCACAGTAAAATCAAATAATAATATATACCTTGGACACTATTTACACACATTGATCTAGTCCCAAACTAGGATTCCCTGTATCTTGGGTACTAGGCAACGATACACATACTTATACGTGGGGCGCACTGTAAGTTTCCGGAATGAATATGAAAAAATACTATTAAAGGTACAAAATTAATTTATTGTTTTTCAAAATAATCTCCCTTGGCGTCTATGCACTTTTTCATTCGATGAAACCAGTTTTGAAAACTTTTGTGCCACTCCTCTGTGGTGACCTCTGAAACGTGTTTTTCATACTCCTCGACAGCCTCTTCTGGTGATGAAAATCGTTGACCGCGTAATTGGTTCTTAATTTTTGGGAACAGAAAAAAGTCACAAGGTGCCAGGTCGGGACTGTATGCAGGATGACTCATGAGTTCTACATTTTTCGCCTTCAAAAAGTCGTTTGTCTGTCTGGCCGTGTGAGAACTAGCATTGTCGTGGTGCAGGATGATACGGCGTTTACGGTTATTTTTACGGAGTTCGTCAATAACTTCCGGCAAACAAATGGTCGTGTACCAGTCACTATTCACTGTACGACGATTCTCTAAAGCAACAGTAGCCACGTGTCCAGTTTTATTAAAAAAAGAAGCAATCATCCGCTTAGATGCACTTTTCACGCGCGCCACTTTGGTTGGTTTCGGCTCATCTTGAAAGACCCATACGCTCGATTGCTGCTTTGTTTTGGGATCGTAGCAATAAATCCATGTTTCGTCACCTGTTACTATGTCCCACACCAAATTTGACGCACCTTCGTTGAATCTGGTAAGCATATATGGCACTGCACCAAGTGACGCGGTCCGTTTTTTGAGCCTCGGTCAAGTTGTGTGGGATCCACAAGTTATAGTAGTTTCTCGACCGGTTACCCACGTTGGATATTTGTATGATTCGTATACAGAGGCCCTACACATAGATACATTTAGCGGCCCTCCATAGGAAATTTATGTCCCTGGTTATTAGCCCATAAGTGGCCCTTTGTACTTATTTACATATAGGCCCTTGGTTATTGGCCCATCAGCAAAACATACGGCCAAAATTGACCGTGGTCCAATCAAGGTCGTATATTTGGCCCAACTAAATGCAATCAATAAATGCTACTAGGGTAACCGTTTGACTGTAAAACCCGTGTGACAGACGACGGACGGACGGATATGTGAGTGACAGTAAAAGGGCTTCGTTTGGAACCTTCGGGTAAGGAACCTTAAAAATGTAAATACGTCTTCTTCCAACGTGTTTCCCACTTCGAATTCGAAAAATATAATAAATTTTAGTTTATTTAATTTTGCAGGTAAGAAAGAATAATGGTTTATTTTAATTATTTCATTTTGTAGTTTTTGTGTTTTTGTGCGATTATTCGCTTCAATTGCAGTAGTTTTACGGTTGCGAATTAAGAAATGCTTATCTCCCATCGCAGCTATGTATGTGAGTTTGAGAAATTCGTATTCTTTTTCTAAATTGGCATCATCATCCAATCACCAAGGTGCGGCAAAGGAAAAAGTTATCTTGATTCGCAACTGCTTGCGAACAAAGAATAAACATTCTTAACTCGTAACTGGTTGCGAATCGCGGTTGCGAAAACTGCCGGAAGGGAATTTCCGTCCGTTCGTCCCACAGAGCATTGAATATTAGAGAGGGCAAGCCGCCGCGTACCGGCTGACCGTTGTATGCCCAGTGTGCATACAGTGCATTCAGTTGCTCTCAGCGAGAATTCCCGAGTGCACGCGCCGATCGCCTTAAAAAACTGACAACTTTATTTTCTATATTGCCGGCCTGTGCAGTTGTCCTATGTGAAAATCGCAGTGATTCGACAAATTTCCATAACAAGGCTATAACATTTCACAGGTAAATACTGAAAACAACACGATTAACGAAATATTCCGAGGAAGTAATGCTATTGAGTCGCATCCAGATTCCGTATCTCTCATACTCATTAGCGTTACCTACTAGCGACAGAGACAGGAAATAAATTTAATGTCCATGACGCTGTGTGTGCTGTGTGCGTGCATTATGAAACAATGTGCGCCTCATGCGCACGTATACAGCCACGTAACTGCTTTGCCTGTGTTTACCAATACGAGAGTAGGGATAAATGTGTAAGTGGTTATTACGTGTGCGTGTTCGTTGTGTTTATTTAATGATACATTGTGTGCGTGAATTCAGCTTGCGACAATCGGTTTGCATACAAAATAGTCTGAACGCCCTATCTCCTATGTTGAGATATCTGTGGTTCGTCCGCTATTAAACCTTATAGAATCACTTTGTTGTCCATCTGTCCGTTTTTCTGTCTGTCAAGACCTTGTTCTAAGGAACACGTGGAGATATCAAGTTGAAATAACCTAGGTTTCTAGACCATACAGCCTTGCATATTGACACAGTATGATTGTGCGGCTTTTGAAGTCGCGGTCCCTCTTGCGCTTACCTTTTTGCTGTGGATTTTATTCTATTGTTAGCGCTATAGTAACTATAGCGCTAACAATAAACTATAGTATAGTTTATTGCTTTCTTATTGTGTAAAGTGTGTGTGTGTGTGATGTTTATTTACAATGTAATAGTAGGTTTTCTGATTTCTTACAACAATCCATGCCTGGTGAGGGTTTAGGTCACCCCATTGGTTTATATTAGTCTTTTTTTTTTTTCCTTTTGATTCCTTAATCATTATATATTTTCTGCTAGGTATATTCCTATACCTAGTTATATATTTATATTATATTATAGTATATTATTTTATCTACATATTATGAATCTCAATAACGATAGCTTCTTGTCGTGTGCGTCTAGCGATGAATTTGTAAGTGCAGAAAGTGACATTTCCAGTGTGGAAGAACCACTTTCTGGCAAACTCAGAACTGTCTTTGGTAGGTCTGGGAAGAATCTGAACATTGTGCACATCAATGCTCAGAGCATTCACACGAGCTACACCGATCTTATCGAGGCTATTAGTGACCAACATGTGGACGCTATCCTTGTCTCCGAGTCATTCCTGAAGCCTCCACTCTCCTCATCTATGTACTCTCTTCCAGGCTTCAGGCTCTACAGGAATGACAGAGTCGGGAAAGCGGATGGAGGTGTTGCTGTTTACCTGCGTGCGGATATTCCGTGCAAGGTGATCAGCGCATCCCCTAGCCAGTACTCCGAGTCTGCCGAATATCTCTTCCTCGAAATTCTTCTTTATCACAATAAGGTGCTTCTTGGTGTTGTTTATAGCCTCTCTCTCCGTGTTGATTATTTCGAGACCTTTGAATCTATTCTTAATGATTTGACCCCACTTTACGATGACACTCTCATTCTTGGGAATTTCAACACTTGTCTCCTGAAAAATGATTCTCGTTCAGCCAAGCTTAGGTCAATAGTAGATTCATACAATCTGCACATTTTGCCGCTTGCGGCCACCCATTCCCAGCCAAATTGCTCGCCCTCTCTTCTTGACATCATAATCATTTCCAACCTGGATAAGGTGGCCACTCATGGTCAACTTAACTCACCTTTTTCTTTTCACGACCTCATTTACGTCTCATATAAAATTAGGTCCCCTAAGTGCAGAACCAAATTTATTGAAACTCGCAGCTTCAAAGCCATCAACCTGGATTCCCTCAAGTCTGATGTTTCACTGGTCGATTGGTCCCCTGTCATCTTGAGCGAGAGCGTTGATGACAAAATTCACAGCTTCAATACAATTGTCCTGGGACTTTATGACAAACATGCTCCCATTAAAAAAGTTAGAGTGAAGCACCTGCCTGCTCCCTGGCTTAACGATGATATCAAGCGACTTATCACCAAGAGAGATCGGGCTAAGTGCAGGTACAAAAAGGATCCGACAGATGACAATTTTCTCACCTACAAATCGCTTCGAAATCGTTGCAATCGTCTCTGTCGCGACGCCAAACGCCGCCACATCTTTGAGTGTATCGAAAGGTACACTCCTGCTCAGGTGTGGAAATTTCTCAGGACACTTGGTATTGGCAAGTCCCAGGCCCAGGACACGCATTTCAGGTAATGTCGATCTCAATGCTCTTAATCAATTTCTCTCCGCACCGCCCGTTGTGATGGACTCTACCGTCAAGCAAGCCACTCTTCGGAGCCTGCGTTCTAGGTCACTTCCCAACACCACTCCCTTCAACATGAGATATGTCGGAGTTGACACAGTTAAAAGGGCATTGTTGGCGATTAGCTCCAAAGCAGTCGGACATGACAACATCTGCCTAAAAATGATCTTCACTATCCTAGATGACCTGCTTCCGCCCATAACGCACATTTTAAATTTTTCCCTTTCAAACTGCTCCTTCCCTACTGCTTGGAAACATGCACTAGTTATCCCTCTCCCTAAATCATCCAATCCCACCTGCTTCAAAGAATATCGCCCGATTTCCATCTTGCCGATCCTATCAAAAGTCCTCGAATCCATTGTCCATACCCAGCTCTCCCAATATCTATCCTCTAACAACCTATTAAATCCTTTTCAATCAGGCTTCAGACCGGGTCACAGCACAGTTACGGCTCTACTTAAAGTGACGGATGATATTCAGGTTGCCATGGATCAGAAGCAGCTTTCGTTGCTTACCCTGCTCGACTTCAGCAGTGCCTTTAACTGTGTTGACTTTGACATTCTCGTTGAACTTCTCAAATCTCTTAATCTCTCTTCCCATTCTATCAGCTGGTTCGACTCATACCTTCGTGACCGTAAACAGCGTATGAAATCGGAGACGACTTGCACGGATTGGTGTGACCTCACCTCCGGTGTCCCCCAAGGTGGCATTCTCTCTCCTCTTCTATTTTCTATATTTATTAACTCCATCTCCGATGCCCTCTCATCTTCTTATCACCTTTACGCGGATGACTTACAAATCTATCGCCACTTCTCTCCCGATAATGTAAACTCCGCTGTGGAGGCGTTAAACGCTGACTTAGAGGGTATTAGAGGATGGGCCTCGTCATTTGGGCTACTGGTTAACCCAAACAAGTCCCAGGCCATGATTATAGGTACCAGACACTCACTATGTTTGTTGAAGCAACAGTCTGTCCCTCCTGTATCTTATAACGGTACCGTAATCATGTATAGCGACACAGCGAAAAACCTGGGTGTTGTTTTCGATAACCAGTTAACCTGGTCAACGCATATCAGCGAGGTCAGCAGGCGAGTTTACGCTACCTTTCACTCTCTCAGGAGACTTCAGAACTTTCTTCCTCGTCAGACCAAAATTATTCTCGCCCAGTCTGTTTTACTTCCCCTCATTGACTATGCTGATGTTTGCTGGGTAAGCGCAAATGAAGAGCAACTGAACAAACTCGAACGACTTCAAAACCTCGGGATTCGGTTCATCTTCGGACTGCGAAAATATGATCACGTTTCTCAACATCGCAGGGAGTTGAATTGGCTTCCGATTCGTCTTCGACGGGACTCTCATATCCTATGCCTGCTCTACAATATTTTGTGGAACCCTCGGTACCCTAACTTCCTGCGTGATCGCTTCGAATTTCTTTCTACATGCAGGCCTCGGAGAACTCACATGGCTACTATGCTTAAAGCCCCACAACGCTCCACTGCAACCTTCGAGCACGGGTTTAGAATCCGCGCTATACGGCTGTGGAATGAACTTCCCTGCACCATCAGGGACAGTCCATCACTGAATATCTTTAAGAACCGACTAAAGAAGCACTATCTTTCACTTTCTATTTAGCTATATAATGTATTAGTATTAGTATATTTGTAAGATATTTATTGATATGCTGTATTTATGTAACTGTGTATGTAGTCTATATTTCTTAGCAATAGGGTTTTATGTATGTGTAATATGTATTATATTAGAATATAGTCTTAATTGTACGCGCAATTCTTTCCCTTACCTATCACCTCCGTCTCCTATCCAACATGGTTTGCTGGAAGAAATCTCTTTTTAGAGATAAGCTCGCCTTTGTACATGTTTTTTCTATCATAAGTTATCTGTATGTCTGTTTTGTTTAGTACAATAAAGAAATTACGAAATTACGAAATAAATATCATTTACTTTACTCAGGCATATGGTCCCTGGAAGCTATGAAAAAAAAACTTCTAGGTCAACGCAATCATAGGATGGGACCGGGCGGTTTATACCGAATAAAGCTGTATTTCCTTTAACTCGCAAGGGAAAAAATCATGAAATTTGGCGCGAAGCAAGCACAAGAAAAACAAAAAAATCCAAAACTGTAAAGTAGTAACTTCACAAAAAATGCGTTTTGTGCGGAACCCTCGGTGCGCCAGGCCTACGCGTACTTGGACGCTTTTTTTTAAATATGGATGTTCCCCTGGGAAAGATGTTCATAGTGTTGGGTACTTTTATATTACATTATAGTCGCCAAAATTTGATAAGCTTAGGTATTAAAAATACCCTGTTTTATGTTTACTTAATTTTGACCGGCGATACCTCGAGACTACATTTAACACTAGACTAGAACTACTTATAGAATGAAACCTATTCAAAATGTTCCTACAGTTCACGCCAAGTTTAATTGGCTCTGAGAGAGCTGTTACCTCGCTCTCTCTCAGTGAGAAAGAGAGGTCAGAGCCAAAGAAACTTGCCGCGGCCTGTAACTGTGTCAATGTTATCAAATACTTTGTGTATAAATCGTTACTACATATGTCTAAAGGCATTTATTTTTATTTTGCTTAGTTAAAGTTTTTACTTGAGTCATAAGTCCAAAAGTCTTATACTTATATACTTATATACGTATACTTAGCAATCGTCATTTTTTGCCACTTCTCTACATAAGTAATTATACGTAAGTAACTGGTAGTTCTGTAGGCATTTGTTTTATTCCAGGGGCGAAAACCGGAAATAACTAGGGCATTGGCAGTGTGCCACACACACGTCAATTTCACATAAACTGTGTCGATTTTTCCAGTGGGAACTGTACAGGCGTATTTACCCAGCTTATGTGAATACCAAGATCCGCCAGCCGGCCACCGGCAAAACTGAGGTTCGTCTTGTCAAAGTCAAAGTTTTTCATTACTGTAGATATTTACATATACTCAGCAAACGTCATTTTTGCCTCTTCTCTACATTGGACCACTGCGAAGGAACTCCCACAGATTGATTTTTAGATCTCTTTTAAAAATTGGTTGTGCTTAACTACAAATATAACAATATTATGATACATTTGGTTTTACCAGCGTTTAACGATACATTATGAACTGTGAACCAATTCAAGGTTAAAGACAATACACCATTACCATTATCAAAATCTTCTTTTGTCTTTTAATTTTGAAGACCAGGGAAGTATCATCAGCAAACAACACTATGTCAGTCAATTTCTCCACAATGAAAGGCAGATCGTTAATATAAAGTTACCTCTATTTAATTTAATTTTTATCTGAAGTCGATCACTTTTCCGACTTGTTAGTTGCTCGTGCTCTTGGCTCTGCCGACGCTCCAATGTGGAAGGTGCGGTCTCCCCTAACACAGGTTTTCTGTAAACTTACCAGCTGAGTCCTACTATTTGTGTTAAGATGTGACTTGAATAAACGAATTTTGATATACCAGGAATAAGAAAGGGCTTAATATGGAACCTTGTGGAACGCCAATTTTTACACCCGATCCATCATATTCTTGACTTCTGCCTTTTGAATTCTATTGCTTAAGTATGATCTTAGTAGATCCAACGCTTTATTTCTAACTCGGTAATGATTTAATTTCATTCATAGCGTATTATGATCAACATATTCAAATGCCTTCGACAGATCGCAAAAACCGCCGATAGCATCCTATGCGGCCTACCATGCAGAATGAATATGAGATATAAGGGTAATATCTGCATCCGTAGTCGATTGACCCCTAGTGAAACCGTATTGTTTGGCATGGAGTTGTTTTGTACGGTTGAAGTGTGGCGAAGTGGCTTTGGCTTCAAGGCAAAGGCTGTAACGATTCAAATTGTCAGTGTCTGCAAATCTCTAGATAAACCGTACGGAAATTTCTTAAGTAGTTCAAAAATTCAAAATTCAAAATTCAGCATTCTAAAGGTTTCATTGTTGAATTTCCTATTGGACTAAAATTTACTGAAACAAAATTGTCAACTACCGCACAGAAGGGGCGATTTTTTTATTTATTTATATAAGGCCAGAAGGCCCTACAAGGAAATTGTATAATTTGTTGTGGAAAACTGTACTTTTCCCGGCATTATGGGAATCCGTCCTTTCAGACATCTGGCCATAACTCCTTGGCCTTGGCTGGCAAGGCTTGTAGAATTTTCTTTGGGTTTGGACCATTAGGTTGGAAACATGGTGGCATGTTTATGGTCACTGTCAGCTAATATGTACCTATTTTTTGTACATTTCTAAACTATTTTTAATAGATATTGCTCATAATTATTATTAAGGCTTTTGATATAAAAAAATAAACAACACACACACACAGCAACAGAATGATAATAAATGTGCATACAATAAGCACGCGTTGCCCTAGGACTACGATCGTTCGTTGAATTTGGTATCATGTTGCCATCAGGAAATATGATAAATTATGAGGACACTAGTACACACTAGGGCACTAGAACATTTTCTAATGTATCTTTAAAATCTGTAATCTTTAAAAATGCTAGTTTTGTTCAAACTTCGTCTACAACTATTTCAAAACAAAAACATGGGCCATCTTTGCGTATAAAACATTTAATTTATACAAATATCGTGTACATGATAATAATAATGTAAGTAGTATTATACCAGCTAGATATACATCTTAAATGTATAAAACAAAGTTTATTTATTTATTTATTCATATTTATTTATAAAGTTGGATTAGTTACACCACAACACAAGAGCGGCTCGCCCGATTTTAATGATCTCTTATTTGTTGGATTCGTCTCCGCCTAGAAGAGCAGAATAACTCTTATAGATACATACATCGGAAACATTGGCGTTTTTTTTTACAGAAAATGAAATTTTAAATAAATTAGGCTTGGGACCCTGCCATTTTCCGCAATTGACAGCCCACTGATCAGTGACTGTTAGGAGGTACGAAAATCGCAGGGGCAGCAAATTATTATTTAAATCAAGAAACGTTTCAGATTTTCATTTTGAAATCTAAAGCTGAACTAAGTACTAAGTTTACAAGTACTTCACATGCCATTCATAATGTACTGCTGGCCTAGCAAATAAAATTTTAAATAAATTAGGCTTGGAACCCTGCCATTTTCCGCAATTGACAGCCCACTGATCAGTGACTGTTAGGAGGTACGAAAATCGCAGGGGCAGCAAATTATTATTTAAATCAGGAAACGTTTCAGATTTTCATTTTGAAATCTAAAGCTGAACTAAGTACTAAGTTTACAAGTACTTCACATGCCATTCATAATGTACTGCTGGCCTAGCAAATAATAATGCTGACAGAAAGTGATACGTCTATACATGTGACTCATTTGGGTCCGGAACTTAGTAGACACTAGTCGAAATTCGTTACTTTCCCTAAATCGACACTTTCCCTCATTCGACACTTTCCTTAATTCGCTACTTTCCCTAGTTCGACACACTATATGATTCGGCACAGGTCGTATTGGACACTCGCTTCTCTTGACACTTTGGTACAGTAATGAACAAAACCAATTACAATAAAAGCTGAATTTACTACGCTTCAAATAACATTTCTAACTAAAACTAAACCACGTATGACTACATAGGTTCCTACTAACTCAAATAATAATACCTACAGCAGAAAAAATATTACAAGTCTATGACAGATGTCAGTCTTAACCTGTTAGTGAGGTGATATTGCTTAAAACATCGATTAATCAAAAGAAACGATACACCCTTTAAACATTTGTGAACTGGAAAGATGTCTAACATTTTAATTAAAGAAATATCAGAATAGACAACAGATTGAAAATTAAAACATAATATCCCTAAGCGCGTAACAACAAAAAGAACTCTTCTATTAGTTCAACTGAATAACAATTTCGATTATTTCCCATGTTGTGGTATCATCCCTAGTGTTTAAAAAGTGGATTTATGAAGTTTTAGGTTATCATATCTGTCATGTCGCTTCTAAGCTGGAATAGACTATACGGGCAGCTCAACTAGGATATTTAATATACGCGCTTTGTTAGTGATCTTGTGATATTTATCAGGCTTAACTGATTCAAACATTCCTGCATTCCAATTTTGTTTTCTGTATATGCGATGCGAAATAATGCGATCAATGCGATGGTCCACCAAAATAGACTATAGATGGAATTAGGGAAAGTAGCAAATTAAGGAAAGTGTCGAATGAGGGAAATTGTTGATTTAGGGAAAGTAGCGAATTTCGGAAAATGTCTACTAAGTACCGGACCCACTTATTTAGGTCACACCTTGAAACTTATAGTGACGTCCACGAATTTTACTAAAAAAAATACCGCGGACGTATCTATAGCTAGCTTTAGAAATTAAGCCTATATTCATTCCGTAGGTCATCCGTAACTTAATTAACGACCCATTTTCTAGCCTTTTCTATCTCAAGATGTCAAATCTGGATTGTCTGGGTGCGTGCGTAAATACTACGCCACAAAGTAAGCTTGGCACCCGCGAGGAATGCGTTTCCCCTCCCTCGCTCTCGCCCTCGACGCGTCTGTAGGATAGTGACAGACGCTTTGACGTCATCAGAGCAAGGCGCCAAGTTAACTTTGGCGTATATTATATTATGTATAGTTGCAGCCGACTTTTAAGGCACTTTAAAAGCGGCTAAATACAGTTTAAATGATCTTTTAATACAACACGACTGTTAACCTTTTGACCGCCATACGTCAAATACAAAAATGTGTCACTCACACGCCAAACATGTTTGCTATGCTATGCAAATACAACTTATTTCATACGAGATATTAAGAGACGTTTTAATTTTAATATCAATCAATCAACATATGTTTTATTCTGTTGGATAATTACATATCTCTTAGAGGACGTCAATCATTGAATACTAGGTGTAGGTTCCAAATCAGATACTTCTCAGAGAAGAACGCACAAGAAACTCTTAGGTAGTTTTTTTCAAAGGAAATATACCTCGCGCCACGAGTTATGAGCGGTGGCCTTGAATGCGCAGTAGTCACTTCAATACCTGTACATATGCAAAGTAATTCTCGCCAACGTTGCCCAGCGCTCTTAATTCGTGGCGCGAGGTATTCTAAGTTTATAAAATTTGTGTCGGCTATAGCCGACGGACATGTCAGTATTCAGCCAGTGCCGACTGTGGCGGTCAAAAGTTTAAGTAGGCACTAAGCTGACAGGCAATAACATTGGAACGCCGGACCGTGTAACTTGACCGTCTTGTATTTGAAGTGTATCGGTCGTCAAAAAGCGTCGAACAAGTACCCGAATAAGTATATTTTACAATCTAGATAGTATTTATGGCAGATAGCTACGTTATGGAGACATCGGTAAAACAAACTGTTGCCCAAGCAGGAATAAATTCAAGAGTGAAAAAGTGTTCTAGTTCAGATAAAATTAGCCTTGTCACAGATAGATTCTTCACTGAACCGACACGAGTTACAGGATCACGCCACAGGAAAAAATTGTATGTCTACACAACACATTCATTAAACTGTCGGGACGACACGATAGTCTATCCAAAATAACAGCCAACTTGACAGATGTCAATCTTGACATGTTAGTGAGGGGATATTGCTCATAAAAATCGATTAATCAAAAGAATCGATACACCCTTTAAACATTTGTGAATCTGAAAACTCTGTGCGTATGCATACGTCTCTAAAGACTGAGAAAAAGTTGAACGTAAAACACACAGCGTTTAGGTTAGCTGTCAAGTTGCTTCTTAGTATAGATATACTATAGTGGGAGAGTTGCTGCCGCCGGCATGTCGGAGCCGGGCCGGGCTGGTTCCGACAGGAAGCGTCCACTGATGTCGGTGTCGGGTCTGGCCGGGGCCGGGCCGGGGCCGGGCCGGCGCGGTGAAGAGGCGCCCATTGTCATGTCATGTACATAAGAGTCACTGACAGTTCGATGCGCATACGTTTTAGACGCCTAATTATTCCTGCTTTCTACACTGATCAAGTGTTGCACTATCTATTTACCCCCTTATTCATAAAACTTATCAAACCTATGTAGCTAAAATGTTCTGTCCTTTTCTCACAAACACAAATTTGAAAGTGACAGACAAAGACAAATGAATTATAACGGAATTATAGTTAAAATAGGTTCATTAGAAGTTTATGAATAAGGCGACTAGGCTAGTCTTTTCGGGGGTTGGGTTTTCATCACGGACACATGATTTTAATTACTAGTTATTTAGGAGGATTGTTGACTATATTCTTGCACCTTTTATCCTGGTCTTAATTGTCGGTAACTTGTTTGGATTTATTATACCTAAAACAACATTATTTTGTATGCCTGAAATGGAACGCAAGTTTTACTCGTTCCATACGTATTTAATGATAGATGTCAAAAACGTATTGTAATGTAAAGTTGGGTGAAATGGAACCTGGAATAAAGTAGTGCACTTGGCAATATAGCAAACTTGGCTGTTTTATTTGATTTTGAATTCTGAGTCAGGGCACCCCACTTACTAGGCAGTCTTGTGGCTACTATTAGGTTAGTGTTGGTAGCAAACCGGTCTCCCCCAAATTCAGGTGTCCGTGATCAAAACCTTTACCCTTTTCGGTCTTACATTACACCCTTTTGAGATTATTTGAGTTGGTCTTTTCACTATTTTTGTTAACCGAAAAAAATAAGCAACATCACAACAGATTTACTCGGATGCGGTCACTGAAACATGAATAAATAAACTCATCCTATTCATATTCATTCATTAATATCATAAATAAACCAAATCTTATTTAAAACATACAGAAGTGTTTTACAAAGTTTTTCATATCAACGGGGGTTTGTTCTAAAATTCACGTCACCATCTGGCGCCAAAGATGAAGGAGGTCAACCTTTTCGACCATAGTATAGGACTTTGGGGTTATTTCTTAGTTTTGACAAAGCGCGCTGCCAAACACGGTCTTGCAAACATGTCCAAATTTGGCTTCAACGGTGGATAACCTTACGCCAACGTTGGCAATGTTTACAACACTGAACCTGACATCTGACTCACAACTACTCACGAGAATAACCTCATTATGACCTTTGAGTAATAATGTATAAATACTAGAGACGCTAGCTCGAACAAAATATGTGCCCGGCCTCTTGACGAGAGCGGGCGTGTCAGTTGTCATAGATAAAAATCTTTGCGCTCAGATGCGACATGCCGAAGACATATAGTCTTTGGCATGTCGCAAAGTAAACCTATCGAGTGAATCATGCCTATACTGGTTGCATACTTTTAAGCGCATGCGACCTATAATATGTATTTTGGAATAAAATAAAAGAGAATATGCACATATCCATTATTTTAATGGTTTTTTTTTCATTGGTTATGACGTTGTTACTCAGTTTAATAAATAAATTGAGTTCTTTAAATTTTCGTCAGATGATAATTATCATCAATTGATTGTGGTAGTAAAACATGAGCGGTATTTCTGCGCAAGGGTCTACCTGTCACTGCTAAGAATTTTTTCCTAATCATCTTGGGCTTGCTGGAATAAATCGCTTGCCTTTGTAAATGTCTTTTCCATAAGTTTCTAATGTGAATTTTCATGTGCAATAAAAACTTTACAAAATATATGACGTGCATAGCACGTTGGTATTCGGAAATGACACATCTGCATGTAAAAATCTTGTTACTCTTTGATTTTCAAAGAGAAAACATGGCTGTCGCTTTGTTGATTTTTGTAATACACAAAATATTATTGAATATGCGTATTTTACTTATAATACAGTTTAGTAGTTGTTTTTCCAGTACCGCAGAGCACATGACGGCATTATTTAGTTTCTTACTCTCGCAATCAAAAGCGTCACGGCTCGGCAAGCGCTTGGCACAGACTGAATTGGTGTTGAGTGAATTCACTCTACTTATAGCTGCAAGAATGTCACTTTGTGCGCCTACGCTAGTATATATACATTATTACTCAAAGATTATGACTTGAGAAACAACAAATTGTGTCCAACTTTAGCCAGTTTTGAATTGAGTTGGTTAACGATTCCCGCCCCCTAAATGGGCAAAGCACAACCAAAAGCGGCATTACCTACGTTAAGTGCAGGCAAATAAAAATTTGACCTAACACATGAAACCATCTTGTTGAACTTTAGGATCTCAATCACAACATTTCCACCAACTTTCAGCAGAGGTTTCAAATGTTCGGTTTTTCATTGTATTAGCCTGCACTAGTTTCTACGCTACAGCGTCACAGCCTTTCCTCTTTAGGATGGCAGAGCTAGAGTTCTAACTATCTTAAGTTAAGTTAATTTTTTCCTTCTTAATTTTAGTAGGCCATGGAGAAGCTCAAGACCTGATACGCCAGACAGTAGAGTAATTGTATGCTACAAAATTGTAGATATGGGAGCAACTGAGTAAATATAAAAAACCGGTCAAGTGCGAGTCTAAATCGCGCACGAGGGGTTCCGTACCACCGTTCAATGGAAGCGATGGTGTGGAGTGAATAGTTTGGATTTTACACAGCAAAATATTGTTTACAAAGTTATTGGTGCGGTTACTTTCACACTCCATGTACGTAACCAGGTGCATCCATAAGTTTGTATGTGGTATTGAAAGAATTGTTGTATGGGAGCCCCCTTAAATATTTCTTTTATCCTGTTTTTTAGTATTTGTTGTTATAGCGGCAACAGAAATACATAATCTGTGAAAATTTCAACTCTCTAGCTAGCTAGGTTCTTGAGATACAGCCTGGTGACAGACGGACGAACAGCGAAGTCTTAGTAATAGGGTTCCGTTCTTACCCGTTGGGTACGGAACCCTAAAAATGGTAGGTAACACGAGATATCTTGGAGCAAATTTTGGCAGCTACAAAACATTGTTTAGCCAGAGATTCATTACCCCATTTTGCGTGACAAGGGGCTAGCTCATCACCGCAGCTATGGGTTAATGAAGACCTCGTCACGATGTTTTCCATCACCCTGAGTACGTCCGTTTAATGTATTATCTCATTGGTACAAGGTCGGCACCTGGACTCGAACTGCATTCCCTGCGTGAGAAGCTAGCGTGATACTCACCACAGTTCATAAACTCTTACGGCCTTACTAATAAAAGAAGTTATTCACGGTTTAACTTATACAGTAATTTGTCTTGCTTTGACATTTGACATTTACTCGACATAAGAAAAGGACAAAACACTGAATAAGTTAAACCGTGAATAACTTTTTCTATTAGTAAGGCCGTGAGGAGTTAGACAGGTGACCTAAAACTTCATAAAATCCACTTTTTAAACGCTATGGTTACCAAAACAATCAGAAAGAATCGAAATTGAAAAAATTATGTCAAAATCTATCCAAATTTGCTGCATCCAAATTCACAAATATTTGAAGAGGGTATCGATTCATAGGATTAATTGACGTTTTAACTCCACACCGACCAATATCTTGCCGGGAAGACATTTTCCCGTTATAGGTTTTGTATTTTATCACCATGGCATGAGGGTCAAAATCGCGATGCCTTTAAAAGGATTGGTTCTGTGAGAGGTTAAGGATTGTCCCGCTCACTAACAGGCTAAGACTGACACCAGTCAAGAACCATATTATCTTTTCATACTGTAGACAACGGAACTCTGCACGGACGACTATATTCCCTTGTGTTTACAAAGTTCGGCAAACAACTTCCATTTTTGACAATGGTCTTTTCGTATATGGCCACCAAATTATTAAGTTTTGGTACTCATTGGACGCAAACTTTTATGTTCTTTAATTTATTACATGGTAACTTTTCGCTAGGAAGATGGAAAAAGTCACAACATTTCCGAGGTTTTGTAGCTGCCAAAATGTTCCCCTAGACATCTCGAGGGCTCCGGAACATGCTATCCGTTTCCCAAAACACCCCATCACTAGCTTTTCCTTAATAATCCGATTCCCGATATATGTGTCTCACAAAATGTATTTTCCCCAAAATACACGTTTGGCTTGATATCCGTTTCCCAGAAAGTCCTAATCCTGAAACGGCCGTTCCCGTCACTACCGTTTCTTAAATATTCCGTTTCCCAAAAAATGTTTAACCCTAAAAAACACGTTTGGCTTGATATCCCTTTCCCACAACATCCGTTCCCTTCACTAAGTCATATATATATATATATATATATATATATATATATATAATCATATATGTGTAGGTGTAACCTCTTTACAAATGTAATGAAAAACATTTTTTTTGGCATACGGATCCTATGAAAAACGGATCTTTAGGGCATACGGGTGTCATAAGAAACGAATGTTATGGCATACGGATGCAATGAGAAAAGGTGTTTTGGCATACGGATCCTACGATAAATGGATCTGTTGCCGTATGGTCGTTTAAAAAACTGTTATTTTGGAACGGGTGTTTTGGGAAACGGACAGTATGGGAAACGGATTTTTTGGGAATACGGGTCTCATAAGAAACGAATCTTATGGCATATCGGATGCAATGAGAAACGGTGTTTTGGCATACGGATCCTACGATAAACGGATCTGTTGCCGTATGGTCGTTTAAAAAACTGTTATTTTGGAACGGGTGTTTTGGGAAACGGACAGTATGGGAAACGGATTTTTTGGGAATACGGGTCTCATAAGAAACGAATCTTATGGCATACCGGATGCAATGAGAAACGGTGTTTTGGCATACGGATCCTACGATAAACGGATCTGTTGCCGTATGGTCGTTTAAAAAACTGTTATTTTGGAACGGGTGTTTTGGGAAACGGACAGTATAAGAAACGGATTTTTTGGGAATACGGGTCTCATAAGAAACGAATCTTATGGCATACCAGATGCAATGAGAAACGGTGTTTTGGCATACGGATCCTACGATAAACAGATCTGTTGCCGTACGGTCGTTTAAAAAACAGTTATTTTGGAACGGGTGTTTTGGGAAACGGACAGCATGTTCCGAAAGGATCTCGTGTTAACATTTTTCATATTTACATTTGTAATAATAAACCCTTCAACTTGGAACCTCTGTTCCGGCTGACGTATCAGTAGATAACGTACAAATTCAAACTCCAACTCAATATTTTTAATTAACCCACAAGACTCAAAAGTTGATACGAATAATGCCAATCTACATCAGATGATTTAAGCAGCGTCCGATAGAAATCTGCGCTCGTGACTTTACAGTCCGATTTTTGAGCGGCAGACATGTTCTATCGATACGTCAAAACTGCCTCTGCTACCGGAGAAAAAGGGTGAAGCAATTATTTATATAATTATTTAACAGTAGTATTTAATTAGTTGTTTAGAGCTAACACTTTCATATTAGCCCGTGTCGCTTTTTGTACTCCTCGAGATTCAGGGAACGCTTCGGTCCGGTTTCCTTGACCTTCGTCGTTAAGGGTTTGGATTGGATGTTGGCGTTTACTTCTGTGGAACAAGAAAAGCCTTAAATAAACATAAGCATAACATTTACCTACGGGCACATACATTGCTTCTGGCCCCACACTTAGGATACCGTGTTGTGGGAACCACCAGAAACAGCGATGTCACACACATAAACATCCAAAACCTGGTGTTTTTTTTTACCCCCAGTCGGGGATCGAACCCGGGACCTCTCGTTGGTAGGCAGAGCCACAACCGCTGCGCCACAGAGGTCGTCAGAAATAACTGAAGATAAGATTTAATTAATATTTTTTACTGCTACGCCTCGGAGGACACCTTAAATAGTTAAAGGCTATAGAGTTTAATGTTGGTATACCTGACGCCAAGTTTCTTGTGCCGTCTGGAGGGGGCAGCAGCGCAAGGGAACAAGAGAGATGCATACATGGGAGAGAGAGAGACTACCTTGCTCAGGCGTTAAGAAACTAGGCATCAGGTATAGTAAAGCTGAGCCAGAGGCCCTAAAAGGGCAGAATGAAAACGGGTGTGTGTGAGACTGCCAGTTTTTTTTTTCGCCTAAAAGGCAAATTGCACGGAGAAAGCCTTCAGCATATACCGAGGCCATGGCTCACAGTAAAGTCTTAGACAGATAAACTGTGAGCATAAAGGCGTTGTTACTAGTCCGTATATCACACGAGTTCAATGTGTAGGGACCCGGACATAGCAGGGAGGTCTGACTCCCGGGCATGGGTAATTACATTTTTTTCACCTCCAACAAAAAAAAATGGCAGTTTTTTATTGACTCCAAAACAGTTTGACCTATTTATATAAGGTTTTAGAAAACCTTATATAATATATATATATATATATAAAATAGATAGAATACTTGTTATTGACCGAGCGAGCTAAGCGGCATAAATGCTTTTGAATGTCCGGATGTGATAATTTAAAGGCCGCATTTCTCAACGGATTCTGGTGACTTTTTGTTAGCAGGCTCGATAATTTAGTCGATACTTATTTGTCGATTCAGTTTTTGTTTTTTTTTCAAAATGGCGGAGTTGTGGAGGATTTCAAATTTCCACTACAGTCCAAACAGCTGGAAGGATTTTAACGAATGAGATGCCGTTGGATTTGTAGAGACCGTGAGAGTAACAGGCTGTACATTTTTGGTGTAGTTTACAAAGTTATTGGTGCGGCTACTTTCATACTTCATGTACCTAGCCAGGTGCATTCATAAGTTTGTATGTGTTATTAAAAGAAACTCTCACTCGCGAGATCTACTGCTCACATAGCCACACTAATTTAACGAAGGTGGTTTCAACAAATGTTGTACAATACGATTAAAATCAGTTAAAGGTTCGGCTTTTCTCGGATATCATCGCCTAAATCCGATCTCTCTCTCTCTATGTGAGAGATGAGGGATTCACGACAATTTCCGAGTGTACAGAGTTATCTCGGCAGGGGGCACTGCAATAAGCGTCTTCAGTTTGTGTCGAGTCTACTCACTGGCTGTCGGCATGTCGAGGTCGATGCTAATATCGAAGTCGTGCAGCGAGTACATGCTGGACTCCGAGGGGGGCGCCACCGGCGCGGGCACGCGGGGGTCGCTGGCCGGCGCTGCGGAGGCCGGGGGCTGCGGGTACACGGGCTGTGAGTAGGGACGTCACGAACGTTCGCACTCGCATATGCGAATGATTCGCATCAATTTAGACATTCGCATTCGCATAAAACGATGCGAATATTTGCAAAGTCGAGTCAAGTCTGGCGCAATTACCGCGCGTGCTGTGTTGCACGTAAACCAATGTCAAGCGTTTCATTCAACCAATAAAACCTTAGTTACGTATGGCAACAAATATAATGATCACCAAAATATTTTTTTCCTACCCAAAATGGATAAATGAACACCAAAAGTTGCAAAAAATATCAGGGCAAAATACTGCGGTAGCTAAGGTTGAACATGTAAGAACAAAAAATACTTAAAACATAAACTTAAGTACACAAAACATAAAAAGAAGTTTGGTGATCATTTATCCAAACGCACTTTGGTGGGCATTTATCTATTCTGGCAGTCATTTCGAATTTATTGGTAGTAAAATAGGTGCGTTTTTGATAATCGTTTAAACATAAGCCGTTACGTACCTATGTATATGTTACCCGCAATCTGCATAATTATGTCACCGTAAGATTGCCAAACCGTTAGTTGATAAACTAGCGTTTTTTTCCTCGTCAAACGAAATACCAGGGCAAACACTGCGGTAGCTTAGGTGAAGACTAGAGGGGGCCAGCGCAGCGAAGCCCCCGAATAGCCTTCGTGTTAGGTTGACATGTAAGAACAAAAGAAACGTAAAATCTAAACCCTGTCGGTCTGGTTTACTATCTGTTAGTTTATAAACTAACGAATTCGGGACAACTGAAGAATTCGGAGGCAACCTTTACAATGCTTAAAAAACATATAATAGACAAAAATATATGGCGAATTACAACAACAATAACTTAAATAGGTATATCAATATAAAAATAGTACACGCTGGTAAATACATAAAGTACTCAATGTAAAAATTGTAAGTAAGAATTAAAATTTCCCGGAGTAAACAGTAAATCGAAAAATTATCGCAAGTTTCTGCCTGACCAAGTTCTTTCATTACTGCTGACTTGCTGTTGCTGGTGGCTTGGCCTTGTTTCGCCTTGGACTCATTTGAGGTTATGTCATCTTCATGAATGACCTCGCTCCTGAATATGTGCGGATGTGTATTCGGCTTTTACGGCTCGAAGAACACTCCTGGAGACGTTGTTCCGTGTAGCATCTATGCGGTCTGTACATTCCACTCAACACACGGGCTTGTATACAGTCCACTCAACACACGGGCTTGTATACAGTCCACTCAACACACGGGCTTGTATACAGTCCACTCAACACACGGGCTTGTATACAGTCCACTCAACACACGGGCTTGTATACAGTCCACTCAACACACGGGCTTGTATACAGTCCACTCAACACACGGGCTTGTATACAGTCCACTCAACACACGGGCTTGTATACAGTCCACTCAACACACGGGCTTGTATACAGTCCACTCAACAGACGGGCTTGTATACAGTCCACTCAACACACGGGCTTGTATACAGTCCACTCAACACACGGGCTTGTATACAGTCCACTCAACACACGGGCTTGTATACAGTCCACTCAACACACGGGCTTGTTACAGTCCACTCAACACACGGGCTTGTATACAGTCCACTCAACACACGGGCTTGTATACAGTCCACTCAACACACGGGCTTGTATACAGTCCACTCAACACACGGGCTTGTAAACAGTCCACTCAACACACGGGCTTGTATACAGTCCACTCAACACACGGGCTTGTATACAGTCCACTCAACACACGGGCTTGTATATAGTCCACTCAACACACGGGCTTGTATACAGTCCACTCAACACACGGGCTTGTATACAGTCCACTCAACACACGGGCTTGTATACAGTCCACTCAACACACGGGCTTGTATACAGTCCACTCAACACACGGGCTTGTATACAGTCCACTCAACACACGGGCTTGTATACAGTCCACTCAACACACGGGCTTGTATACAGTCCACTCAACACACGGGCTTGTATACAGTCCACTCAACACACGGGCTTGTATACAGTCCACTCAACACACGGGCTTGTATACAGTCCACTCAACACACGGGCTTGTATACAGTCTACTCAACACACGGGCTTGAATACAGTCCACTCAACACACGGGCTTGTATACAGTCCACTCAACACACGGGCTTGTATACAGTCCACTCAACACACGGGCTTGAATACAGTCCACTCAACAGATGGGCTTGTATACAGTCCACTCAATCACAAAATAAATAGGTACAGAAATCAACCACACTTTTCATAGCTACGCTCGGCGATCGCTCTAGGGTTGTCAACTACGGCTTATGCACGAAAAACTCTCGTGGTACTAGCGCTCCTATCTAGTTGTATGATTTATTATGAAGAATGAAATGAGAAAAATAAAAACATTACACTACTATTACAATACAAAAGGTTTACAGATCAGAAAAATACCTACACAATTTTACGTTTGTCAATTTTCATTATCGAAAATCCCTGATAACTTCTAAACGGACTACCCGAGTTACAAAATTTCTATTCCTCTGTCCGTTTTAGACCCACACCTGTCAAATGACACGAAAAACAACACAATATCTACACAAACAAAAAAACATGTTTTCAACTTACGTAAGTAAGGTGGCGTGAATTTACCTAACAAAATTTTGTTAATACTTATTTTATTATACTGATTGAAAAATAGGCAACTGTTATTTATTTAAATCGATCTTACATATATTATTCGGGGACCTTACCTACCTACCTAACTGTTCTATACATATAACGTTAAAACGAACCATCGAAATACAGGCAGATAGCTACTTTCCGAAACCACTGGTAGCTTAAAAAACGCCAATTCATAGTTTAATTTTGAATTTAAACAACCGTCCACTGAACAGTTATACTATTTTTTTTCCGTTGCCCCATTGTTGCATTATTTGCATTAACAGACGCGCGTGTCAAGCGGATGGCACTCACGCTCGCACTGGTTTGACTGCTCTGAGATATCGTGTCCGTGAGCAGTATCTATGTGTGCGTTGCTCGAGCGCGTTTGTATGTAGATTGATTTCTGTACCTATTTATTTTGTGACTCAACAGTCTACTTACAGCTAGTCTCTCGGCCTCCAGCCGCTCCTGCTCGGCCTTGATCTCGGCCTCCATGGCTGCGACGCGGCTGCCGGCCGACTTGAAGTGCATGACGGGCTTGGTGGAGCGCCGCGTGAACGGGTCTCGCTCCTTTTTGCCGCGGTTCGCTTTTATCTGGGGAGAAAGTTTTTATGAAATCAATTATTATCAAAACACAAAATAACAGACAAAAAATTGTCCGCAGCCTCCTATCCCCGGCTGGGGGTAGAAAACAAAAATCACAGGTCTTGGATGTTTATATGTGTGTGACGTCGCTGTTTCTGGTTCCCACGACACAGGGTATCCTAGAGTAGGGCCAGTAGCAATGTATGTGCATGTACGTAAATGTTTATGTTATGTTTAACTAACTGAAATGTTTATCGAAAATTATGGTAATAACTACAATAATGTATATTATACGTCAACTATTAGAAACTGCGAAGGTTTTCAGAATTAGTGTATGAGGGGGCAAGACAGTCTGATGATGGTTTGATTACCCTTGGACTAAAACCCAAGACTAATTAAATGTTGATGGGAGGGAAGCTAGTCTACTCGCCCCTTGCATACTCGCTTTAGTAACTTCAAATTGTTGGGTATTTTGGTAAGAGCGGAAACGCAGACGCCGAAGACGTTAATTATGTTATTTAGTCCTAGAAATGATGAGGATGATTACCTCTTCCATAATAGCCTTCTCGGCAGTCTCCACGTTCAGTTTCCGGTTCCGGTTGTTGATGTACGATATACTCGATATGGAGGACGTGCGAGTCTTGTCCAATAGGTTCGCCCGGTCTTCCAACTCTTGTATTTTGGAGTTCAGGTCGAGGACCACTTCCTCGTCGCCTCTGTGGAAAAAAAGAGACCCAAGTTTAATGTACACTTACAGACTGTCCCGTAACTCAGCGTCAAACAATACCAGGAGAAAGGCCTGCTTATAAAGCAAGGTCTTTCAAAAATCATTTAAGAAATCTGTCACTTGGTTCGTTGATAATTTGTTCGATCGATGTTGTCATCAACGTTACTAGAAATGTCTCACTGGGTGTCGTTTTATTATTATTATTATTATCATATCCTTTATTGCATAGAACAACAGTAAAAACAATTAACACAGTGGGAAATAAGATGTACAAAGGCGGGCTTATTCCTAAAACAAATCTCTTCCAGCCAACCCAGTAATTATGTGCAGTGAAACAATGCGGGTTCAGCTAATAACAAAATATTTATGCAAACAAGAAAACAGCAACTAAATTTTAAAATAGAATACGTTAGGTACACATAAACACAAATACATTACTTTACAAAATACATTACAAAAATACTTTATAACATATATATCATCTTTTTTTTTTATTTTGAAAGAATTCTATCATCGTAGTATTCTTGTATTGACCAGGGTCTGGCAGAAGAAGAAGGTCTGTCTTCAGGTACTAGCTTGACGTTGAGTTATGGGACCACCTGTACATACATCAAGTTCAATGACTGTCTTATAGTTCATTGCAAATAACTATCTATTACGTGATTTCCTATTGTGCAGGTATTAACACGTGACATTGGCGCAATTATTGCGGCAACACGCTTTAGAAGCCATAACCCAAAAACTTAGCTTAACTATCTAATGTCCTTAACTTAACTGTCTATTGGCCGGACGCACAGTGCGCTGCCGTCTCCCAAGCGAGACAGTTAATGACAGAAGGTAGGGGGAGTAATAGAAGGGTTTACTGCTAAGAAAACTGATATTTTGACAGTATTCTGACCACCTCTGTGGCTTTGCGTTTCAAGGCTCTACCTCTTAAGCCAGAGGTCTGGGTTCAAGCTCCGACTGGGGAGGTAGAAAAAGCCAAGTCTTGGATGTTTATATGTGCGTGACGTCGCTGTTTCTGGTTCCCACGACACAGGGTATAGTTTGAGGCCATTAGCAATGTATGTGCCTGTATGTAAATGTTTGTTTTCTTTGCTACGATCTCGATATACATACCTTAATTGAGCGACGTCTCTTTCTTTCATAAGCTGTGTCTTCTTCATCGCATAGTTGGTGGGGTGCGACCGAAACCTGAAAACATAAATAGCAATGAAGTAACGGTTACTTATTCAGCAACGAGTTGCGAAGCCGCTCGCAACTCTTTTGTGTTATTCTCATAACCCTCGGCCAGAAAACTGTTCGTCCATCATTTTAAAGGCAAATATCTAAAGATCATCATAGCCATACCCAGCCTCACGCCCCAGATTAACGAAACTCTATAAAGCTATCAAACATAAGTTCCCCTACCAAAGCCTTTTTTGAATGAAGGCTGAACTTCCCATACAACAAGAAACAACCAAATCTCAATAGAATTGAGATTTGGTTGTTTCGTATGTTCTTTAAACCCCTCCGGACTCCACCCAGGAGATACAAAAATAGGAATTATAGTTTATTTTTAGGGTTCCGTACCCGAAGGGTTCCAAACGGGACCCTATTACTAAGACTTCGCTGTCCGTCCGTCCGTCCGTCTGTCACCAGGCTGTATCTCAAGAACCTAGATAGCTAGAGAGTTGAAATTTTCACAGATTATGTATTTCTGTTGCCGCTATAACAACAAATACTAAAAAACAGGATAAAATAAATATTTAAGGGGGCTCCCATACAACAATACCACATACAAACTTATGGATGCACCTGGTTACGTACATGGAGTGTGAAAGTAACCGCACCAATAACTTTGTAAATAATATTTTGCTGTGTAAAATCCAAACTATTCACTCCACACCATCGCTTCCATTGAACGGTGGTACGGAACCCTTCGTGCGCGATTTAGACTCGCACTTGACCGGTTTTTTATAAATTATCTATTTATTATTTTTTAAAGATTATCTTTTTTACGTTTGGATACGTCACGGTGTTTACGTTGACAATCTTACTGTCGTTTATGTTAATAAAAGCAAAGCTAGCTGTCCTTATCCTGAACGATTTTCTCGATGTCCTCTTCTCTTAACTCTTACAAGAGCGCCTCCTCCATCTCCACGATCTAGTTCCTTACAAACTGCCTGGTCCCACTATGGGACGTCCCATATGTGCCATATGGAGTGGCAGGGAACAGATTGGCGACCAAGTTAGCCATTAATTCATTGATCGTCGTTTATTTCTACTCTTGTAACGGACATTTCTTCAATATTGATTCTTACGGTCAGATTAATCCAGAGTCCATCGATAGAGTAAATGATCACAAACAAAAGTGTGCAGTCTTGAAATCCGTACATGGTACACTTTGCGAGATATTTGAGTTTAAAGTGCAAAAAAGGATCACGATTCATCAAAATGGCGGCATTTTTTTAAACGCAATTTCTAAGCTTGTAACTAACCTGTCCTTCTCCTGAACGATCTTCTCGACGTCCTCTTCTTTGAACTCGTACATGAGCGCCTCCTTCACCTCCACGATCTTGTTGCGCACAGACTCCATGGTGGGAGGCTTCTTGCCGGCCGCCGCCAGGGCCACGCTCCACTTGTTGAACTCGCTTTCCGTGAATTCCTGCAAAATTAACATTTTCAAAAAAAATGGGAGTAAACTGGAATCCAGTACACACATAAAAAATACAACAGAATTGAGAATCCCTTTTATGAAGTCGCTTAAATATCACACTTCACTTCATTTATAATTTATAACATACGCCCTATAATTAGCTCTGGCAGGCAGCATAATTTAAGCCTTTCCAGATCTTTTTATATCAACTTATAATATCAAACAATTTTGATATCAATATATAATGTCCTAAACCATGTAATAACTTTTTTACCGGTAAGGGTTATTTTCTATGTTGTGTAGTTACCTATGGTATAACGGCATTTGTACAACTGTCTCAGATATGGCCTTGGTTTCTTTCTTGGATGGGATTCTGATTGTGTCTCATTTTTTTGTATTCCTTTTCATACGTATATTTTATTCTTCTAAATTCAACTAAAATAAAACTAAAAACTGAGTGTTATGTCTTGCTGAGAAATGTTTAAGATGTCATTATTATTTTATGTTGTAAGTCTATATTTTATGTTATGTTACGTGTGTTTTTTATCCAAATAAATAAAATAAAATAAAACTCACTAATCTATCAATGGTTTCTCACCTGGTTACTAACGAACTCTAGTCGGAACACCCTGTCCTGGGTTCCGTGGCGCAACTTCAGTCCTTTGTTGGTACGCGTGTTGCCCAGATTGTACACTTTGGCCGTTTCGTACACGTCTATTATTTCAGCCACCTGGAAAGGTAACACAAAAAAAAAATAAAAAACAACCGGCATTTTGTAATTTTTATTTTTTTTCAGTCAGAATTGAAACCGGTGTCAATGGCTAATTTTAATATAAAAAATGTCGATGAATTTCTTTCATGTTGCCTTTTTCGACCTTTTTTAAGTTTAGATTTTTCGCAAACAACATTGTTTACGAAAATCGTAATTACATACTTTTGTTTGTAATAATTTACTCTATCGACTGACTTTGGTTTCATCTCTGGACCCAAAATCAAGTTTTTACAAAATGGCGGTCAGTAGGAACAAAAGTTCTAAAAATAGATTATTAAACTTTACCGTTAACTTAACCTTAAAATAGCTGTGACGCCTTTGAAATAGTACGCAACAAAACTGTAAATAAAATCCTCTCGCTTTTTCTCGGGAGTGGTAGGCAGAGACCTCCATGTGTTACGTTTGACAGGGACCTAGCCCATCGCCGCATTTATGCAGAAATGAAGGTTTCCTCGCGATGCGTTTCCATCGCCATTTTCGGGTAAAACACTTAACCTATAAATCGAATTCCCGTCGTTATTTTATTTATTTGTTAACTCGAGTAGGGACAAATAAAGCATCACCAACGTCTATTCTTTTAACCTCTCCGTGACCCAACCGTACCGACACGTCAACGTAAACAAACACTATTGACCCAAGCGTACAGACACGCACTCGATACCTTTTTTTTTTAGACCGGAATGAATTAGCCAATTGTGTTCGTATTGGCAAGGTTTTAGTGTGTAAAAAGGGCTAATGAGCCAATCTTCTATTTCCGGTATGGTCTTTTGTTCATTTCATTCATTCAAGACGCTGCAAACGTGACTCGAAAAAAACACTTTTCGTAACCGGTATTTCATGAAATTTTGGAACGCTGAAATATTGAAAAATTTATATTAGAACATACTAATGTTTTATTGTTTTCAAAAGGTAATCTTGTGTAGATTACGAAAGTATCAAACAAAATGTGTATTTTGTTGTGTTTTACTCATGTCGACTACATTTGTGACGAGAGGGAGCATTTTATTAGAAGTCTGTGATTCTGATGTCGGTACAAAAATAAACTAAGGTCACATTTTCTTTTCTTCACATACATTCTATTCTTCATAGACATTTTCTTCGCATTGAGTAAGAGAGGGTTTCATTAGCTACTCAGATGTACTACTCTCATAGTTCTAAGAGTTACCATTCAGACATAATCACTTGATATGTCAGTCAAGTCGCGCGCGCCGCGCGGGCTCATGTATGCCTGGGAGTAGAGCTGGTTGGCGCCGGGCGGCCGGGTTTCGGAGAGGTTAAGGGACTACAGAGGCACAGTCGGCCTACGTTGAGCCAATAATTGGACTCTTTGCACGATAGGAGGCTGTCCCATCGCCGCGACTATGGAAGAGGAGACTCACCCTATAAACCGGGTTCCCGTTGTTATTCCCTATACCAATGCGCACGAAGCAGCCATTGACGACCCGCGAGAAGAACGGCAGATGCACTAATCGCTCCAGTTTGAACCTGAAAGTCACACACCATGAGAAAAAAAAATCGAGATAATTGTGTTCCTAGTTAAATTGCGTTATCCCCATCAAAAAATATTACAGGATTACTGAAATAATCCGTATTAGTTGTTTATGTGACTGGTACATAATGCCTAATTATGAACAGTAACATACACTAGTTTATCTACACACCTATCATAAGCTCTCTTTGATGTGTTCAGGAACCGCATGTTCCACCGGCATTGATAATTGCTCTGCACTTGTTTAGCTTGTTCAGTAGTACCAACTTCACAGTCAAACTAGGGGCAGGCGGACGTCGGCGTTCGAAATTTTGAATGTCATAATATGTCGAGATATCGATATTCAGATAAGAAATGCGTTTTTACCAAGTAGTATATCATTATGCTGGTCATAACGTGCGGTTTTTGGACGCAGTAAAGAGGGTTTATGATACGTCTGTAGATAAAAAAACATAATGTACTTCATTTGTCCTCTACGGCGTAGTTTGTTCAAATTCCCTTCTCCGTTAAGTTGGCTTGGCTGTTAGCTAAAACTGTTAAGTATCAACAGTTTGCCCGTCAGTCGGAATGTAAACAAATAATATTTGATTTTTAGTTTTATAATCGTAAACAACCAGCCTCAAGTACAACCATTCCAAAACTGTGAGCAAGTGACGTCACAAGGAGTGAAAAATAAAAATAAAATGGAAATCTATTTTTTTAACGATATTTTTTTTCATTTTCGTTCGACACTTCTCGGTTTGAGTCGCTGAAATTAGTTTATAACGTAGACTTAAGAAACTCCTAGGCATTACTCACAACACATGAACAGGACAAATGCTAACAGGTAACGCAACGGAATGCGAGGATGATTTTTTAACTGAAAAAGATAAAAAGATAAACTAGATGTATTTAGAGACAGCTTTATAATCAATGTGTCTGATTCAGGCGCCGAAAGTGATTGTACGATTTGTACAGAGATGTGTCTCTGTAACCGCCAGTGTAATGGGCAGGTTTGGCGCGAGAGTTTCTAGGGGCGGTTTATTTTTATAGATGTTTATCTTGTTTCTTTAGTTTAGTTATGATGAAGCGTTTGGCGGATTTATGTCATTGCATTTTATTGTGAATAATTCCACTGTATGTGTTATTTTTAATTAAATTTTATAGATTTCTTATCAATATTAATTTAATAAAATAAACAAATCCAGAATACAACTAGAGATATGAGCAAGGCGTATGAAAATGTAATTTATAGGTCTAGTCTACAAAATGTGAGTGAGGTATACCTCGCGCCACGAATTAAGAGCGCTGGGCGACGTTGGCGGGAATTACTGCGCATATATACTGGTATTGAAAAGTGACTACTGCGCATTCACGGCCACCGCTCATAATGTGTGGCGCGACGTATACATATTTTTTATACTATATGGTAAGTAGTATTGTGATGAATATGCAACAATGAACATTTTCTTCCGATCTGTGACGATAATAGCCACATAGAGAATAACATAGAACACTGTCGGGTGATCGGTCCTGTATTGTGACTCTCATCCGATTCCCAGTGTTGGTGCAGTGGTAAATTTTGGTGCAGTGGTAACTGTTGGTGCAGTGGTAACTGTTGGTGCAGTGGTAACTGTTGGTGCAGTGGTAGCGGTTGGTGCAGTGGTAACTGTTGGTGCAGTGGTAGTTGTTGGTGCAGTGGTAGTTGTTGGTGCAGTGGTAACTGTTGGTGCAGTGGTAGCGGTTGGTGCAGTGGTAACTGTTGGTGCAGTGGTAGTTGTTGGTGCAGTGGTAACTGTTGGTGCAGTGGTAACTGTTGGTGCAGTGGTAACTGTTGGTGCAGTGGTAACTGTAGGTGCTGTGGTAAATGTTGGTGCAGTGGTAACTGTTGGTGCAGTGGTAGCGATTGGTGCAGTGGTAACTGTTCGTGCAGTGGTAACTGTTGGTGCAGTGGTAACTGTTGGATCACCAGACTTCCCTCCCCAAATCTCCATGTAATTTTAGTGATTTCTAGTAGTTTGTGGTAAACAGTCTTCTTCCTTAATGGTATCCAACCCTGGTGTCCGCCATCTTATGCTTTTATACATGACGCATTCTCCCACAAAGTGCTTAGACTTAGACTTGAGTATAACATAGTTTCCTCGCTGTGTTTTGCATCATCATTCACCATTAGGAAAGTTGATGACAAACAAAAAAAATATAAATAAATAAATAATACCTTGGACACTATTTACACACAATGATCTAGCCCCAAACTAGGATTCCCTGTATCTTGGGTATTAGAGAATGATACATATACTTATATACATAAATATTATTCTTAGGTAGATAAACAACCATGACTAGGGTATAAACATCCGTTCTCATCAAACAAATATTTGCCCCTACCGGGACTCGAACCAGGGACGTAGGCAGGGTCGCTGCCGACTCGGCCATTCGGGTCGTCAACAAATACATTTATACATACCCATATAATGCTTCTATCTATAGGAAATGGTGTTTTTCTTTTATTTGACTCACCCAGGATCCGAACCCAAATATCTGGAGCCCAATTCCGCTAGCTCAATGACGTGACGGCGACGGTCAACTTTAGGCATATACATATTATACATATTTTGGCGTTTGGAAAATCTTTTTTAGGTCATGGTGAAAATTGAGGTTATTGCTAATCATATACATTTGTTATAAACCAAAAAGAAAGGGATTACGAAAACGTCTGTTATGAGATAACTAAAGATGACCAACGACTTCTCGTCGTTGACACGTTGACAGTTGGGGAGTTTAATAAGATGTAGAACTGAACCAACCTGCTAAGTCTCAATTTGTTTATCTGGTCCCGCGAATCCGCATATTTGACCTGAAAATCAAATAAGGTCCTTATATTTCATGGCTTACCATCCAACGTGAAAATATTAGAGAGATTTTTAGAGTCGCGAGTCGTTAAAGTCCAAATAATCTGAGTAAATGTCATCGGAGTACGACTCATTCGATAGCTGTCGCCCGAAAAGTCCGACGAGAGCCTGTCTCGTCCGAACAGAATCCGTAACCTCCGACTGTAATCCGCCATGTCCGACTAGAGTCCATCATGTCCGACTGTAGTCCGCCATGTCCGACTAGAGTCCGTCACATCCAACTAGAGTATGTCAATTCCTAATGTAATCCACCATGTCCGACTAGAGTCCATCATGTCCGACTGTAGTCCGCCATGTCCGACTAGAGTCCGTCACGTCCGATTACCTGCACCTCCTCCCGCTTCCTCTGCGGCTCGTCGTCGGACGACGAGGAGGAGCTGGCACTGCGCCGCGACTTGCGCGACGAGTCCGACTCCGAGCCCGAGTCGTCCGAGTAGATGTCGGACGCCTTCAGCTTGACTGACTGCTTGGACGCGCTGCCGAGGAGCTCCGCGTCGGCGTCCTGCGAAAAAAACAACAAATATATATGCTATAGTGTATACAGGTAAGCATTGCGATAGAAGTCATTAACTCCTATGTTCGTATGACCATTAACGGAATTTAATAAATCAGGTGTTGTTGGATTCGTCTCAGTTGTAGATGTATAAGTCTACCACTATAGCTCATAAACTGCGTTGTTGCGAGATAAATAACAAACTTCCAAACTCACTAACTTTAAAATTTATATTACCTAGTGAAGCATTAGCTGACCTGGCAGACGACGTTCTATCAACAGCTATTGGACTACCAACTCCATCTTTGGACGGTATCATGAATCATTTAATTTTTAATTTTTCGGCTGTTCCAAAGCTGACAACGCCATCGAGTGATAAAGATAAAGAATTATTTATTCAAGAAATAAGAAAGAAGAATAAGAAGAAAGGTAATCAACTGATCTTAATTAATAACATTGTGATAGGTCTCTATGTTCTGCCATGTGAGGGCATATGAATATAAACATTATTAATAATTGGCATTATAAACATTATTAATATTATTAATAATTGGCATTATAAACATTAGAAATAAGCATAATTGTCAATAACTTTCATAAAATATCAAGGAGGTATTCGTTGACACCGTTATAGGCTTTGTTTGTGAGAAGACCCTTTACTTTCTTTTTGAATGTCTGTATGTTTTGTATGTCTTTTACAGACTGCGGAAGTTTATTATATATTCTAGTGGACATGCAAAATATACTTTTTTCCATTCCATTTTGAGGTTAATGCCACGACTACGCCAGCTTTCCATATTTTGAAAAAGGTGCGTATTACTCTTGACAAATACTAAGGTTTCGTATATACACAGTCAGGTCATAAGTTCTGTCACACAATAAAAACTTTTGAATTTAGAACGCTGGCCACAAAAAAGGTTATTGAATACGAATTTCGAATTTTTCATGAAAATAAAAATGTGTACTTTTTAGAATTTTCCTCATTTTTAAATATGGAGTGGACACTTAAAGAAGACCGTGTCGCAGTTATTGCGTTGCATCGTTGCGGTTACGCGCCAATTCAGATTTTCGACTTACTGAAAAATTTGAATATAACCAAAAGATTCGTTTATCGTACCATAAAACGATACAATGAAGACTCTAGTGTAGATGACAGGTCAGGAAGTGGTCGCCCTCGCTCTGTTAGGACTCCAGCAGTGATAAAAGCTGTGAAGGCGCGAATTCAAAGAAATCCCATACGTAAGCAGAAACTGTTGGCCCTCCAGTCCAGATTTGAGTCCGTTAGATTACAAGATATGGCAACACTTGGAGGAAAAGGCCTGCTCAAAGCCTCATCCTGATTTGGAGTCACTCAAGGCATCCTTTATTAAGGCAGCCGCCGATATTGACATGGACCTCGTTCGTGCTGCGATAGACGACTGGCCGCGCAGAATAAAGGCCTGTATTCAAAATCGCGGGGATCATTTTGAATAAACTTTATTACCATAAGAATCTATGTTTTATTAAGTTCATTTTGCTATATAAATGTTTACATAAATAATAAACATGTCTAAATTATTTCATATTGCACATGTGACAGAACTTATGACCTGACTATGTATATATGGATGGCATTGTGAGAAGTAGGGTTTACAACTATCAGTTGGGATCAGTTTGCACATAGAGCTCAAACATTTTTTTTGCGCTTTAAAAATAGTTTCCTTGCCCGTCGCTTTTCCCCAGAAGATGATACCGTAGCGTGAGGCAGATTCTACAAAACCATGATATGAAAGAAGCAGAACGTCAGGGTTTACAATTCTTGTAAGCAAATTTTTTGCAAATGTTCAATGTTTGTCTTCCATGACATGTTACAACTTTGTTGTTTCGGTAGATTCAAATTGCTTATTTAATTAATTAATATTCAATGCATATTGCTGTCCATGTCCTAATTTATATTTCATTAATTTAGTTTTTTCCAGATTAATTATTAGATTGTTTTTAGTCAGCCATACATGTCAAATTATTGTTAATGTCATTTTCATATGTACCTAAGTTAATTAAATTATTACCGATAAATGTCACCGTGCTGTCATCAGCAAACAGAACCATTGGATTATTTATGGCTTTCGGGATGTCATTTATGTATATAATAAATAGCAAAGGTCCTAATACGGATCCCTGTGGAACACCATATTTAATTTTTTTTACGTCAGAAGAATATATTTGATCTGTTTTTGTTTTAGGGCATATTTTATTTATTTATGTAAATTGTGTACGGTTACTCAGATACGATTCTAGGAGGCTAAGAACATTCCCTCGAATTCCGTAAGTATTTAGTTTTTGCGATAAGATTTTGTGACAGAAGGATGAACTGTTTTTTTTTTTGCATTTTTTCGGGTGCGCCTTTGCGTTTTTTTTCTCTCCCTCAGAACCATTGCGAGTCTTAAACAAATAGACTTAAAAAATCAGATGTATGCCTATTAGACGAATTTTGGCTGGAGGCAACTATCTACACTGCTGTCAAGAGAGAGGTCTCGGGTTCAAATTCAGTGGAAGAAGAATGTAACGAAATCATCAGGCAGGATTTTTACGAGAATATGTGTGTGACGTCACTGTTTCTGGTTCCCAAAACACAGGCTATCCTAGTGTGGGGCCAGAAGCAATGTATGTGCGTGGATGTAAATGTTTGTGTTTATGTTTATCTGAAATATAGTAAAACTAACATCCCCTGGCTGGCTTGCCGGTCTACCACAGACCAAATTTCAATAGGGCCTGCTTGCTTCTGGTCTACCATAGACCGGGAAGCAGAGAGCAAGGAAGACGTGCACTAATGTCTGTATCCCTTAAACTAGGCAGCGGTGTGACAAGGACAGTAATATTAATTCGTTACGTAAAGAAACGAGACAGGTATTAAAACTTTCAGACCACATTCAAACCTTGGTAAAAGTCAATGAGTGCTATCTTAGGTCTGGAGTCCTATTTCATGCCGCACGTGGGTGGGTGTTTGGTGTGAAGAGTGTGGTTTTCGTGTTAAGAGGACAGAAGTGTAAGTAATTAGCTCCATTGCTTTATTTCCAAAGTCAAGAAGTGCCATTGTTTTATTTCCAAAATACACTAGTTTCTTCACAAAAAATAAACGAAAAATTTCCGATTCTTAGAATACCTAGTCGGTCCGATATATACGAACCGAATGGCCGAGTCGGCAGTGACTCTGCCTACGAAGCCAAGGGTCCCGGGTTCGAGTCCCGGTGGGGGCAAATATTTGTTTGATGGGAACGGAGTTTGAACCCTTGTCATGGTTGTTTATCTATCTAAGTATAATATTTATCTACATAAATATTTGTATCGTTGACTATTACCCAAGATACAGGGAATCCTAGTTTGGGGCTAGAAACCGTGGAAAGGAGATTTAATGCAATTTTCAAATATATATATATCGTATGTCTCTTATAATTAAGTAGTTTCGGAGATATCAAGACTAGAACCGCTGTGCGCCCCATCTGAGTGGCAGCAAGAGACACTGGATGCGAGTTTGGCGCGTAAAGCAAGTGTCGGCCAGCGCGCGACGCGACCGCCAGCCAAGCGAGCGGCAACAGAACCAAATTCCCGCCCGTCGGGTTGGCCGTTCGAACATACCTAAACTGTGCAGTGAGATCCTCCTGGTATGGCCTAGAACCATAGCATTTCCCTGAAGGGATAAATAAAACCAGAAAAAAACAAACTATGGCTGGAATGATAATGTCAACAAGCAAATGTAAGAGTTGTCAATATTCCTAGGGCAGATTCAAAATACACTAACCATAGATTCACAGAGATATTCGCTACACAACTTACATCCTCGTCGTCTTTGTCCTTCTTCTCCTGCTCGGCTCGCCGCTTCTGCTTGTGCTGTTCGTACCGCGACGCCTTCGCGTCCCTCTGCGCGCGCAGCAAAGCCATCGCATTCACACGCTTGTCGTCTACGTTGCGTTTGCGCTCGGTCTTCGCACCGAACAGGGGTGAGTCGGAGCGTTCGGCTTGCTCTGTGAACGTGAAAGTGGCATTTAGTTGGTGAACCGCCACCGACACATTAATTCATTGTTGAAAGTGGAAAACTTGTTAGTCTGATAACTTTCAAACTGAAACGATAATAAAACATGTTTTCCTCTCCCCTCCCACAATGGTCCAATATAGAGAAGAGGCACGTTTGCTAAGAATAAGTAAATATCTACAGTGATAAAGAAATTTGAACTTTGGCTTAGAACCATCGCAGTGAAGTCTACTAACAATTAGAAAAAAACGGCATTGAAATCCGTCCACCCGTTTGAGCGCTAGATTGCCACAGACGCTTCAAATGTATAACCACTCTTTTTGTCGGGGGTGATTATTTTTACTGCTGCAAATATTAAGAAAAATTTGAAATAGCTTTTTTAATAGCTGCACATCTCCCGAAGATCAAAAATAAGTAAATAAGGGTGGGAATTGAATATTGGAGATAAGAAACACGTGTGAAATAACACACAAACATACCTGCGTCTTTGGAATCATCCAGAATCTCCCCTGGGGACGGGGGAGGTACCTCCTTCTCCTTTTCAACCTCCTTCGGCTGTTCGGGCTCAGATTCTAAAACAGATGGTTCAGACTCACGGGGGAGGTTTGGAGGTCTGTGGATTCTACACTCCCTTGTCGGTTCTCTTCTTAATCTTCAGCAATTGGCTACTTGATAATGTATGCATAGTATGGATGCTACTTTTTGAAAATTTATTCGTCGATCCCGGAAAGACGGGATTTTTTCGATACAAAGGTGCATTCAATATTAGCCAACACCTCAATATTAGGTAAATAAGCATCCGAATATCCGATATCTGGTTATGAATGAATGACGTATGACGTCACATCACAATGTTAACATACAACTGATAAAAATTACCTATTTTGACTACCTTGTCAAGTAGCCAATTTTGGAAGATTTAAACAAGATCGTGTTATGACTGCAGAAACTTTTATATGGATGGACGGACAGATAAAAACTGAAGCCAGGATTTGAACTTGCGACTGCATCTGTTTTGAGTGTCAGATCTCTCGTTAGGTCGTCGTTGAGGTCTCACGTTACAATCCTGGTTATAGATGTTTGGTTTTCATTCCATTTATCAGTGATACAACAAGTTGTAATTTACCAAATCCACGGAGCCCACTATTACAAACAGAATCACATCAACTGTCCTTCATATTTGATATTTAAACTGATTCTCTCAACTGAAAGAGCTGAGCGTGATGCGATGCTGACTGTATTAAACCATGATAAAAACTTACAATCTGGTAGGAGATCATCAGTCTAAGACCTATACTTACCTAGTTAGTTTCAGCATCATTTATTTGTATCATAATACCTAAATTAATTGGCAGAGGCACAATAGAAAAGGGAGTGACGATAACTATGTTTTGTGCAACCGATTAAAAAGCTAAGCTTCGAAACCGCGATGCAGCCTTGTATCCAAACTGTCAAACAGACTACAACGCCATCTGGCGGCAGCCCCCAGTACCTCTTGATAAGCCTGTCGCTTGCCGCGGTCGACGATCGACAGACAAAGCCATCTAACAATATTCCCTACACCGCCATCTAGCGGCAGCCCCGGTACGTCTACAGCAGATGTGTCCACTGACCCTGCCGCTTGTGCTTGAGCTTGGCGCGTCGCTTGTCGCGGCGCCGTGCTCGCTCGCCGCCGCGGTCCGTCGCCGAGCGCCGCGCCAGCCGCAGCTTACGCTCGATCTCCCATCTGCAGGGTGAAACTATGGCTCAGTCACCAGCTCCCGTAGAGGTATAGACTGTACCTGTACTGTAAAGGCACCTCTATGTCTCTCGTACCCTACGCGAGAGAGAGAGAGGTGTCAGCTCGCTCAAACGCCAAGAAACCTGGCGGGTCGGGGCCTGTATAGTGTACCGCTGACACCAGAGCCGGAAGCTCGGAATATTTGACAGGTCAAAAAAGTATTCGAGCTCCGACGATATTAACCTTATATCATTGTACATAATAGCCGCTGACAGTTCAATTCGGATACCTTTCCGGTGTGTAATTATTACCACTTCCGTCCTTGATGGACCCTACACAGGACAGGTGTGGTCGACAAGGGTGGTCCACAAAAATGGCCACCAATTTTCGTAGCTTTTGGATTTATTACCGAACCATAAGGTTGAAAATTGGCGGCCGTTTTTTGATTGGGTGGCCTATGAAGGGTTGAGCTATCAACATCAACATGACACCTATGCCCGCCTTTGCTCCCATTAGGTGGCGTTGTCGTGGTTGGGGGCAAAGAGTTTCATTCATCAGAGGTTAGGTTTAAAAACGCGTCACTTGATCTTTCAAATATACTCGAAACTGGCAAAATTTAACTCAAATGAGGTAAGCACGCCCATATTTCAGGAAGAAGTAAATAGAATTTGACAACTTTGACAGCGTGCAACTACGCGAGCGCCATCTGCAATGAGCTTTTGAGATTAGGTGCCATTATCATGTGACACCCCAGATCATTCTTAGGAGACGCCGCAAGCCCGACCATTAACGCCCTTACTAATAAAAAAAGTTATTCACGGTTTAACTTATACAGTGTTTTGTCCTTTTCAAACGTCGAAGTAATGTCAAATGTCAAAGCAAGACAAAACACTGCATAAGTTAAACCGTGAATAACTTTTTTATTAGTAAGGCCGTATGAATGCAAACCAAGAGTGTCGATTCACTGTCACAGAGCGACAGAGCGGTTCACGGGTGCAGAACACGTCGTACATGCGGCGTATACCTAGCCAGAGGCTGGGCTACCTTCAGTGTCGCTATGACGAATTTTGGGACAACCTGTAGATACTGTGTTATTATGCCTTGAAGAGGAGGGGAGCTCTCTACTGTACCGAAGGCTAGGTGTATAGAAGAGAGCAGTGAAGCCAGATTTGGACCATTAATAAACCATTATATTTAAATACCCAACTATAAATACCAATGAATAGGCCTATGTTGACAGATATCAAGGTAGCCCTAGATTTGCATCTGACTACCTAGTTACAAAGGTGAGCTTTGTAGGTATGTATATTTATTAAATTTTCTTGCTAATTCGTTTATCATATCATCCGGTCCTATCGCTTCATAACGATAGTGGACCTCAGGCCATGGTAATAAAATTTAATAACCCCTCGATTAGCTTAGGGTACCCTGGGTACCCGAAATCCCAAAAAAATGGGTTTTGAATTTTATTATCATGGCATAAGGTCCGATACTGCGATTTTGAGGGGGCAGTTGAGTGCTTACGGATTTCGTGTCTGAAATCCAACTAAAATTATATAAACAAACATACACATTTACACACAGCACATACATTGCTTCTGGCCCCACACTAGGATATCCTGTGTCGTGGGAACCAGAAACGGCGACGTCACACGCATATAAATATCCAAGACCTGGGTTTTTTTCTTTACCCCCAGCCGGGGATCGAACCTGGGACCTTTCGCATGGTAGGCAGAGCCACTACCGCTGTATACCTCGCGCCATGAATTAAGAGCGCTGGGCGACGATGGCGGGAATTACTGCGCATATGTACTGGTATTGAAAAGTGACTACTGCGCATTCAAGGCCACCGCTCATAACTCGTGGCGCGGGGTCGTGCATAAATGTGAAAGTAGCGATGTTTGGATGTTTGTGTGTTTGTGCCTCGATAACGCTGAAACGGCTGATCGGATTTGAATGAAATTTAGTACAGAGATAGTTTATGAGCTTGATTAACATATATGATACTTTTATCCGACCGCACCACAAGGAGGATAACGTTATCTCGGTAAATGATACTTCCTAGAAACAAGTAGATAATGAAATGTAATGGTGTGTGCGTGACACCACATACCTGGTCTTCATCAGGTCCCGCCTCTCGATCCGCTTGAAGATCTCCTGCTCGCGCTCCTTCTCCGACATGGCGGCGAGGCGCGCGCGGTCCTCCTCGTCGCCCATGAGGTTCTCGTCGAAGCTGCGGATGAGGGTAGAGTCAGATATCGGTTTAGTGCGGGTGGCACTCGCATAGTTGCGTACCAACGTTCGAGAAAATGAAGGACTACAAAATATAAAAGCAAAATAATAATATATCCGAACTTGAGTTTGTTACCAGTCCAGATATAAACCTTAAAAGGGTGGTCTTAACAGGCAGACAGATAGACAGACAGACGGACAAACAGAAAGACATAGACGGACAAATTATCCGGTTTTTATTTTGAGATACGTTACCCAAAAAATGAGCCTTTATTGTTATAAAGGTGTCACAATCGGTTCAGGCGTCTTCAAGATATCGCATTTAATATTGTTAAACAATTTACCCGTCGTCAAACTCTTCATCCGACGAGGAGTCATTGTCCGATGAATGTGATGAAACTTCACCTGAAATGATAAATTAGTGGGTAATATAAAAGGGCAACAAATATAATCATCACCAAAATATTTTTTTCCTACCCAAAATGGGTAAATGCTACCCAAAAAGAGTAATTGATCACCAAAAGTTGCAGAAAAATCAGGGCGGTAGCTTGGGTGTAGGGTAAAGGGGTCAGCAAAGCGAAGCCACCTTTATCCTTTGTGTTAGGTTGAACAAATAAGAACAACCAAAAATACTTAAAACATAAACTAAAGTACACAAAACATAAAAAGAAGTTTGGTGATTATTTATCCAATTTGGTGGTTGTTTCTGATTCTGGCGGTCGTTTTGAATTTATTGGTAGTAAAAGAGGGGCGTTTTTGGTGATCATCTAAAGTGTTAAAAATCTTAAGTTTTTAGTCATAGTTTACATTGGCTGTGGCCTTACACTAGGGCATCCTGTGTCGTGACAACCAGACACAGCGACGTCATGAAAAAACATCCAAGAAAAGAAAATCGGCAAAGGTAGACATCCAAATGGTAAAATCCCAATCCAGATTGCCATCTGACATCAATCAAAAAGATATCTTCCGCCCCCTTTATATACTACTCGCCGGAAATAATTGTGGACCTCGATGGAATGCGCGTGGATGGAAACTATTTGAGTGACGTCATTTGAACAGGTTTTTCATATTTCCGATGGGTAGTATGTACATACACTCGAAAATGTATATGTGTGTATGTTTCGTTAGATTCCTCTCAACTGTAAGAGGGACACTGGGTAGTTATACCAAAATCATAAAAAAATGGCCGATTATTTGGAACATATTATGTCTTATTTTTTTTAAGCCTTTCGTGTGTGGTGTCAAAAAAAGGGTTTCATGAATAAAATAAAAACTGAGACTGAAAATGCAGTCGCGTTATTTGTTTTTATAATAATTCCACTTGTTTGACAGTTGTTATTTCAAAATAGCAATCAAATTCCGAGTCGCAACACCTGTCATAGATAGAGAACGAGCTACTGTTTATTGCTTTTGGTACCTCTCAGTATCCCAACGCATCAATAGCTGCAAAGTCAAAATACCGTTGGTTACCACGCGCAGCTATTGATGCGCGGGTGACGCTGTGTTTACAAACCGGTATTTTGGTACAATTTTAGTGCATAATGTTGGCATGCTTGGCAAGTGTAAATGCGGCATTAGTCAAACTCTACCATGAAAATATTTGTCTGTGGTCTTTCGTTGAAAAAAATATTCAGACTGGGAAAAACAAAATCACTTTTTCTCGCGCGCGATTTTTGACTGATCTTTTCCGAGCTTTTATGGTGAATATTGAATTGTTTCTATAAGAACACACTAATATTTTTATTGTTTTGAAAAGGTTATCTTGTGTAGATTACGTAGGTATCAAACAATATTTGTTGATTTTTTTCTCATGTCGGCTAGATTTGTGTCGAGAGGGAACATTTTCATAGAAGTCGGTGATTCTCATGTCGGTACAAAAATAAACTAAGGTCACAGTGACATTTTTTTCGCATAAACTAAGAGAGGGTTTCATTAGCTACTCAGATCTACAATTCGTATAGTTCTAAGAGTTACCATTCCAACAGAATCACTTGATACGTCAGTCAAGTGCCGCGCGCGGGTGGGCTCAAAATATGCCGCGGATCCTAGCTGTTTCGCGCCGGGGCGGTCCGGATTCGCGGAGGTTAAGCAGAAAAACGCGTTAGCGTGATGGTGATTCGTTTTGACAGTTTCTAAAAAATATCTATTTTGACTAGCAGTCAAATAGGTACCGTATTCGACTGGTCAGAAATATTATGGCTTATGTCAAATTGACTAAAAATTACCTTAAAAAATACATTTTCATCAAAAATTTGCTAAATGTTCATCACATATGTACACCCTATTTTATACAAAAATACATGGGGTCGCTTCGCTCCGCTCTGCTTCGCTTTGGCTCCAAGTAGTGTTGTAAAGTTTACTAACCAAACTTTAGTATCCAAAGTGACCGATAGCAACTTCATGGAGACACTAAATATTTAGGCTACTGGAGGCTCCCCATTTTTATTCAAGACCGTTTTTCCTCACTTGGAATTCGAACCTATTCACTATTTCATACCTTCTTCAGGCTCACTAAAGTTCTCCTTCTGCTTAGCGGAGCCAGCACTGTCTGTACTCTTCTTCCTCTCTTCTACGACTTTCTCTGTCTTCTTGTTATCGTCAGAGTGGTCAGATGAAGCAGCGGATGGCTTACGGGAGGTTCGCTGTAACAAAAAGAGTGGGGTAATATTTAGATTATTGATAAAAATATAAGGTAAAGGACCATGTTAGGATTAAAGAAGGGTCAGCAGACAAAGGCCGGCTTTTGGGTATTCCCGGCTATTATATTATATACAGATGAAATGAATAGGTATTGTCACGATTAACCATCACTAATCTAAGGGAAATATTAAACTGTACATCAAAAATACTGATTTGCACAACAAATATCATGGCAAAATGATGCGGTAGGTTAGGTGAAGGGTAAAGGGGGTGAGCGAAGCGAAGCCTTCTTTATCCTTCGTGTTAGGTTGAACATGTAAGAACAACAAAAAATACTTAAAGCATAAACTTAAGAACACATAAAATATTTTATCTACACACGTATCATAAACCCTCTTTACTGCGTACAAAAACCGCACGTTACGATCAGCACAATGTTAAACTACTTGGTAAAAACTTATTTCTCATCTGAAAAATTACACATTATGACCATAATGTGTAATTTTCTGCATATTATGAAATTCAAATTTGGAACGCCGACGCCTGCCTGCATGCCGCCCCTAGTTTGTCTGTGAAGTTGGTACTGACATTCAAATTTCGAACGCCGACGCCCGCCCGCGTGCCGCTCTTAGTTTGTCTGTGAAGTTGGTACTACAGAACAAGCTAAACAACTGCAGAGCCACAATGCCGGTCAAACATGCGGTTCCTGAACACATCAAGGAGAGCTTATGATATGTGTGTAGATAAACTAGTGTATGTAACTGTACATAATTAGGCATTAAAACTCTCGAGTGATATAAACCCACTCTCGAGTATTAATGCCCTCCATTATGTAGCTGTCACATAAACTACTATAAAAAATAAAAAGTGTTTTTGTTGATCCTTTTTTGCTGTGCAAATCAGTATTTTTTATGTGCGATTAAATACTAGCCCTAATCTAATAAGCCCTAACTTTATGGTTTTCATCCCTCTCCTCTTCGAGTTCTATCATCAGGTGACGATGATGAGACCATCGCCAGGCGAAATATAAAGGTTTGGCAGCCGCTAAAAACAGTACCAATCGAACACAGCCATGTTGAGTGGGTACCTGGCTGACAGGTAATAACATAGGGATTGACTATGAAACGTGACAGTGTTGTATTCAAGTTGTGTTCGAAAAGTATTTAGCGGCTGTCAAGTGTGGTTCAAGTCAGCCAAGCCTGTTATATTAATGGAGCATCTTGACAAAGAAGTGTAGGCATGCTAAAGATAGTATAATTTGCAGTGAATGATTCTTGTGCATTTGGGAAAAAATACATACTATAAATATCACGGCTTTTCTTAAAAGGAGTAACAGAAACACTGTTGTGCTCCTGTTTAGCCTATACTGCTTTTCAAGTAAAAACATATTAACACAGCAGCACCCATAGCATGCCGAGCGCGGCGCGGGTTTTGTCGCGGGATAGAGAGACTATAAAGGTATTGATCAAACCTGTGGTGGTGAGCTCTTCGGAGCTGATCTCTTGGAGGTGTCGCTCTCTGCGTCACTCGGAGAGTCGGAGCCAGATGATGATGAGGATTTGGAGGATTTTACTGTGAGAACAAAGGACAAACTTATGAGCCATTCAAATAGAGAAAGGCACTGATGGGGCGCACGGCTTACATTTGAGCGAGACGGCATAATGAAGCGGCGGCAGACTATATCAAATCTGAGAGAGACCGCATAAAGACAAGGCGGCAGAGTATTTTAAATCTGAGCGAGACCGTATAAAGACACGGCGGCAGACTATTTCAAATCTGAGCGAGACCGCATAAAGACACGGCGGCAGACTATTTCAAATCTGAGCGAGACCGCATAAAGACACGGCGGCAGACTATTTCAAATCTGAGCGAGACCGCATAAAGACACGGCGGCAGAATATATCAAATCTGAGCGAGATGCAAACAGTAGCGCCGCATTGCGAGTCTCTTTGTTTATTGAATGTGTTGTTCTTATCATAGATAATACACTCTCTGGGATAACATACAAACAAATGCGTTTCAGTCGTGGGAACCAGAAACAGGGATGTCACATACATTTAGATATCCAGACCTAGGCTCTTTTTTTCGCCCCAGCCGGTATTTCAACCCGGGACCTCTAACTTGGGAAGCACAGCTCAACCACAACGCTACAGAGGTCCAGGTTGCCCGTACATGGTGAGAAGTTTACATGGGAGATAATCTAATAATTTAAGCCCATCTGTGTATGGACTCACTGTGTCTGGCAATATTGTTTGTTTGTATTATTTATTACACTCTGGCACACAAATGCTGACCCTGGGATCACAACACAAAGTAGAGTTTTATATGGCAACAAAATACCCTATGTTAAAACTGTCAAAATTCAATAAATCCGCATCCGAACCTACATGGATCCCATGAAACCTCGCACACCTGCCGTGTCATATCCTTCGAATCGCTGTTGTTCGAAATTTCGGGAGATAATCTAATAATTTAAGCCCATCTGTGTATGGACTCACTGTGTCTGGCAATATTGTTTGTTTGTATTATTTATTACACTCTGGCACACAAATGCTGATCACAACACAAAGTAGAGTTTTATATGGCAACAAAATACCCTATGTTAAAACTGTCAAAATTCAATAAACCCGCATCCAAACCTACATGGAATCCCATGAAACCTCGCACACCTGCCGTGTCATATCGTTCGAATCGCTGTTGTTCGAAATTTCATAGGATTTCATGTAGAGTTCATAAATTGGTTTGGTTTGGATTGAATGATGCACTTGGCTCGGACAAGTTTGTCTTGCCTTGCCTCAACAAGAACTTAGATGGACATGTCAAGATTTTTTATTTTTCGCACTTTTTTGAGGTCAGCTTTCATGTGACACAGTCTATTTGAACATTTTATGATCTAGTAAACATTTCGATAAATAAATTTTACTTCTTAAATCTTACCATTATTTCTCTTGTCTTCATCATCATCCCAGTCGGATTCACTGCCAGAAGAATTGCCTTTAGCTTTGGCAGCAGGAGGGGGGGACTCCCCTGTCTTCTTCTTTTTCTTTGCCAGGTTTAGGAATTGCTGTAAAAGTCTCTGTTTTAATTGATGATTATCTGGAATACATTGAAGGGGCCTAATGGGTCCTCAGTACAATCAAGTGAGCTTGACAAGTCTAATTGATACCAGTTGTTGCGATGATTTGTCCTTAATACACATACTCCTTCAGATTTTTGAACTTGGTTCCGTCTATTTCAATATCGAACTCTGTGTTGTAAGTAATTAGTTCTGATTTGTTTTTGTTCATTTCGAGTCCTACTTCTTTGCTTTTCGTTGCTTAGGGCTTGTATCATGCATTGCAATGTCTTTGGGTTTTCTTCCAGTAAGATCAGGTTGTCAACGAATCTTAGATGGTTTAGGTGTCTACCATTAATGTTACGGCCATAGTTGTCCCAGTCTTATTTTCTTCCAGCACCGCCGAGAAAATGTTTGTGTACAGTAACCTAAGAAATAATCACAGACTATTTGTGCCCTGATTTAGACTCTCTAAAGTTAGCAATTCTTTCAAGAGTCAGTGCATTCTGTACTACAACAAGATACCTCTGGAGATTTTGGAATTGATATTACAATGATCAAGATTACTTAAATGACGGGCCTGTATGGGGTTAATCTAACTCATCATAGAACTCCCTCTTAATATTTTTTTTAATAATTGTAATACTCAAACACAACCAATTTGTATAAGAGATCTAAAAATCAATCCCTGTGAGGTTCTTTGCCCTTCTTCTCGCACAGTGGTCCAATGTAGAGGCAAAAAATGACATTTGCCCTGCTTCTCCCACAGTGATCCAATTTAAAGAGGCGAAAAAAGATGTTTGATAAGTATATGTAAATTTCTACTGTAATAAGAAATTTTGATTTGATTTGATTAAGTTTTATATGAGTGTCAAGAAAGCATTTCCTTCCAAGGACAGGTGATACTTTTCTTTATTCAAATAGCCTATTAGCTAAAATTAACAACATCTTAAATTATTGTAAAAAAAATCTGCTTTGGACAGAAAATATATGTTCTCTTGATACTGTCATAGGGAGTAAAGATTTTAGTATTTGGGCCAGCCCAGCTAATCCCGTGGCTTACTGTACCTATGTTGTGTGATATCATCAACGGTCTATCTATTTGCAATTGTCTATAATGTTTTGGATGTGGAATCCTCATGTGATACATGGAGGCTAAACTTTATTGGGAACACATGAGTAATTTTATGAGTACTTGACAACCGAATGAAGAATACACGAATATTGCGTAAGAAACAGAGATGAAAGTAAAAGAAAGTTGTGCTGAAAATGAAAGTATTTGCTTCAGCATCATGGCTGTATCAAATTTATGAAAATAACCCAGTAACCTAGATAGATAAACAAAAATAACTTAATTGGGGCAAGAATACTAATGCGTTGATGATATTCCAAGAATTTATGATGACTCAGAATAAAACAACAACAGCAAATCGAAATGGCGAAAGAAATATTCTGTTAGAAAAAGCTTGTGTAACTGAAAATGATGCTCGCTTTCATCAGGATCTTGAGGATAATTTTAGTAGCGGAACATATGACGGTGGTGGCAGTCAGAAACATTGATCTTGGCCTAAATACGCATCAGAATTACCCAGAAAAGCATTTCGTCTGGAGACCCTGACTTTTAACTTCATAACCTTTGAAGCTTATGAGTGTAAGACTTACGGAGTCCATATCAGAGTCCTCGCTGCTGGAGTCTGAGTCTATCAGAGGTTTGTTCTTGCGTTTGGCCATTGTGTTCACTTGGAATATAAAGTAAAAACGAAGAAACACCGCACTTGCTTTCCAATCGTCAACGAAAACTGACCATAGACATCATATTCATCATTCATCATAGACAAGAAATACCACAAAGATTTATAGAGTTGGGTCTTTCAACAGCCCATGTGGATTTCTGTGATCGATCACCGACCTTTTGCCGACATTTTTAATGTCGGAAATAAATGGTGAAGCTACTTGAACTCAGATGCTCAGATAACAGCCACCTCCACCTCAGTCATATTTAGATAAATTTTATTAATCTGTGGTTAATTGGTAATGTCACAAAAGTCCACAAGTTGGTGAATCACGTAATTTGTTTGTTTTGATACAATTTATAATATTTTCTACATGTTTTCATACTGAAACACTCAGTCTACAGCAATCAAAATAAACCCAAAGCATTTTATAATATTTTCAAACTAAAGGAACAACGTTTTCTCGTGATATAGACGTAAAAAGCCGAGGTTATAGCACAGATTACAGGAACATCTTTCTTTAGCCAAGAAAACTATCTAAAATATTATGCCTCATGATTTCAAACACCTGGGAGGAAGAAAAGCATTGATGGTAAGTGTTCCTTTTCCACGTTAAGTAGGCCTGGCTAACGGTTTCGATGTTTCTAGAACGCTATCGCCATTACAATGACTTGCAGTTTTGGGACCTCGATCAATCGTTAGCACGGAGTAGAAGCATCTTTACGGAAAGCACAGATGATTTGTACCTAAATAGGAATGTTTATTATACATTTGTACCTATTTGTTCAGAAGCTATAACCGTTCAAACTTGTTTGATAACAAAAATGTAAACAGTTACTGTGTTGCCACAAAATTAAAACAAACGACAAATCCCATACACTTTTCTTTTTAAACAAGTGTTGAACAGTAGTTTATTTTTGTGGTAAGGCCTTTAGTCTCAGGCCAAGTACAGGTCGCGTCAAGTCTGGTTCCTCCCCCTTATCGACACTCTGACCCAAGTTTCTCTATGCCTGAGTGCCCGTAGAGGGGGTAACCCCTCTCTCACCCTATGCGAGAAAGAGAGGTTACCCTCCTCAAGCAGCATTCAGACAGACATGACCAACTATCCTGGCTGGTGAGTAAGGAAAAAAATCCCAAGTCTTGGATGTTTATATTTGTGTGTAGACGCTGTTTCTGGTTCCCACGCAGAGGGTATTCTAGTATCGTATATCATATATATTTATTGCACATAAAACAACATAAGATACAATAAAACAGAAAGGACATCTACAAAGACATGTAGTAATACCTTGGACACTGGGTTCTAGACAATGATACACATACTTATATAGATAAATATTATACTTAGATAAATAAACAACCATGACTAGGGTACAAACATCCGTTCTCATCAAACAAATACCAGGACCCTTGGCTTCGTAGGCAGGGTCACTACTGACTCGGCCATTCGGGTTGTAGTGTAGGGCCAGAAGCAATGTATCTAGTAAATAGATGTTTTTGTTTATGTGTATTTAAATGGTCTTAGACATTATTATCTCAGCCATGTTTTATTGAAATCAGTTCAGTGATTCAAAAGTTATTAAGTTAACCTCTGGAATGTCCCTGTACAGCGAATCTCGTGGACCCTAACACGTCCAAGGTTCAGGCGAAAATAAACTTTCAATCGACTTGCGTTAGGAATTTGATAAGTTTGTTAGGTTATTTATTAGTTTCCTAACATGTTATGTACCATAATAAAGTTTATGAAATTACCTATCTTGTGATGTATAGTACTCACATGTGATAATAAAGTTGATAAGGCTTTTCATCGATTGTTTGCAGAATCCATTATTTGACACTGACACCTCTAATTATATTTCGTTCTTATGGGCCAAACCCAAAACTTACACTATTTTCCATTTTTCACATCACCACTATTAATTTCTCCAGCGATAAGATGTATTATTTTATTACAAAACACAGTTATTACTTCACAATAAATAAATATTGACAAACATAAAATGTAAATCTGCGGCCGGTCGCCTGCCCAAAATGGCGACATGGGTTGGTATTTTATTTATTTTGATCTGATTTGGCTGTCTCAATGTCAGTTCCAATCATATCACACAGTTGCCAACTAAACTACTCATAATCTAAGACTACTTCCGGGAACGTTCTGAAACTTGGTGAATATTCATAAAACGTCGAAGTTTGCAATACTTTCTATGCGCTTATGCAGCGCACAGGACGCTAGCCGCCCAAAAAAGTTATGCGCTTATGTAGCGCATAAGCCGTCTGACGGGTTAAGTAGCCTAACAAGGATAAAAGGGAACCAAGAGGTTTCATTAACCAGTCACCTGTGATGGCCATTTTGTAAATTTCACCTTATTGGTGTGTCTCGGACCGGTACCGCGCACATCAGGACTTTTGAGCGCCGGGCCGGTGTTTAGTTTTTGTCGAAATTCTCCTTTTCTAATTCTTATCGGAATAACACTCTAATTAGAATTCTTTACCCTTTTTCCTTTCCACAACACCTTTATTTCCGTTTGATTACAGCTAATATGTGTTACTTAATATGAAGCACCCGAAGTTGTACTTATTTCTGTATTGTTTTAAAAATAAAGCAAGATTTAGGCCTAATGTTTGGTTTTATTTATGCATTTCAATGTGTAGAACTACATATAACACAAACACAGATATTCTTAATTTAATATTGGGTGCTTACCTATGAAATTGGCGAATTTTTCTTACAGATTCAGGAGTTCATAATTCAAGTAATTCAAAAGCTTTATTTTATTAACCCAGCCTGCGAAGCCTGTCCGTCCTTTCCTGCTTGGGAAAAAATGCTTTTTGATGATGGCAATGATTTCCAGGTGTTCCCCTCTATAGGTTGCATTTATCAATCAATTCTCGTGAAATTTTGTGAGCAGGTTTATAAATTATATGGAAAATTTTGTTGATGCCGTTTTTGGAAATTTTTCAAAATTTCGGTGTTATGGAGTACAAAGTTATTGGTGCGGCTACTTTCATACTCCATGTACCTAACCAGGTGCATTCATAAGTTTGTATGTGGTATTGAAAGAAAATGCAGTTGGGTTATTTATTTTTCCTGTGACGCCTTGAAGTTTATCAGATGATAAACTTCAAGGGGTCAGAGCTGTGACGGGTAGGAAATAATGAAAAAATAACGGAAATTTCCTGTGTTGCTCGCTAGGTCTACAGCATACAGAGCCACTAGTAAATATTATGTTTGGATAATTCCAGGCTCCCCTGTCGCCCACTCCGTGTGCGGAGATCAGCGACGACGAGCTGGTCTCCATCACCGTGCGCGACCTCAACCGGCAGCTCAAGATGCGGGGCCTCACGAGGGACCAGATTGTCAGGTAAAATAATTCACACTAAACTAAACACGAATGAGACTTTAATGCACAGGTAGGTGCAAGATAAAATGATTGTGAATTTGTTGACTCACCGCCTTTGCAAGTGTCGCCAGTTTGTAGCTCAAAGTACACTTTTATATAATAGGATTAATGTTAGACAATCAACAGCCAGTAGAACAAGCCAGCTTTAGGAAAAGCTACTTCCCTTTAGACCAAATATATAGTGAAACAAATACTTGAGAAATGCAATGAGTACAGGAAAATAATCTACATCGCTTTTATTAACTATATGTATACTATATAACCAAAGTTTTTAACAGCTTGAAACACAACTGTATATGGGATACCCTAGACTAGAGCAACAAGCAATACCAGCAATCTATAGCAATATAATAAAACCATATATGAGAACAGCCAAGCTAGAATTCAATTAGAAATACTTTGTCAGGCAACAATTTTTCAATAGAAAGAGGTGTGAGACAAGGGGACCCTTTATCCCCCAAAACTTTTCTCTGCAGTTCTTGAGAATATATTCTGTATCCTTAATTGGGAAACTTTTGGTTTTAACATAATGGGTCCAAATTTAATCATCTTAGATTTGCAGATGTCTTGAGTTTGTTCCGAAAAGATACCAGAAAATCTAGAAAACATGATTCAGTCTTAACTTAGAGAGCATGGACAAAGTGATGCTAACTCCATTATGTTTGAATGGATCTATCTTTTTATAAGCGTAAACCAAGAAGTTTTGTAATATGTTGATCATTACACCTACCTGGGCCAGAAAATCTCCCCAAATGATAAAAACAACAAAATAAACAGAAATAAGAACTGCTTTGGCACCGTGGAGGATTTAATGGTCGCTAAAGGAAATCATGAAACCGCAAGATCTAAGCTTGACAGTGAAAAGAAGAACATTTAATTCATTAATTCTGCCCTGTCTCATATACGGTTGCAAAACATGGTCTCTCACCAAACTCCAGAGAGAGAAGCTGGCTAAATGTCAAAGAGCAATGGAGAGAAGCATTTCAGGAGTCAAACAACAGGTCAGATAGAGTCAGAAACACCGACCTCAGAATGAAAACAATGCTCACAGACATCATATGCCATATAAATCAACAAAAGTGGAGGTGGACAGGCCACATGATGCGCAATACCCAAGGAAAATGAAGCAGAGTAGTAACAGAGTGTTATCCAACAGATGGCAAACGGAGTAGAGGCCGGCAACAGACGAGATGGTTCGACGCCATTAAACTCACAGCTGGTCATCTCTGGACCAGAGTAACACAATATTGATCGCAGTGGAAATCGCTAGAGGAGGCCTATGCCAACAGCCACACCGAGATTAGGGTCATTTTGTAATAATAAACAACTAACTACAATCTAACAAAAAAAAACTCGGAATAAAAGGCGAGCCCAGAAGGTCACCGGCAAACTGGTCCCTTATCAGGCTCCGCATCTTGTGCTGCCGGTTGAGGTCGCGCAGGTGATGGAGACCAGCTCGCCGTCGCTGATCTCCGCACACGATGTGGGCGACAAGGGAGCCTGGAATTACCCAAACATAACAACTACTAGTGGGTCTGTTTGCTGTAGACTGTGAGCTCGCAAGGAGCGACACAGGAAATTTTCGTTTTTTTTAAATTATTTCCTACCCCGTCACAGCCCTGACCCCTTGAAGTGTAGCATCTGATATTTAGTTTATCATCCCAATTTGGGCTGATCCTCTCTAATATTATTTTCGCGAATACCTTGTAGACGTTGGACATAAGGCTTATTGGGCTATAATTTCCTATGGGTCCTTTTTATCTTTTCTTGTATATCAAGATGTTGTAAGATTGTGTCCATTGCCTTGGAATAAGGTTTCTTGTCGGAATGTTGTTAAAAATATTTGTTAAAACTGAGGTTATTTCTTGCATAGTTCCTTTCAGCAGTTAGTTTGAATTTTTTTTAGGGCCTGGTGACTTTTCCATCTTTTGGCTTTGCTTGCTTTTTCCACCTCGCTTGATAGAATTCTCGGCATGAGTTCTAACATTGTATGTGTAGGTGGTGGAATATGACAGTTGTTAGAATTTTTATCCCTATTTTGCCCTTGATTTGCATAAAGTTGTCTGTAGAAGTTAGTTGCTAAATTGCTGATGTTCTTGCGTTGTGTTATGTTTTGTTCTCTTCTTTTTAGGCTTGGTATACATTGATTTCCTGTGTCGCGTAGTTCTTTTAGAGCGTTCTTCACTTCTCCTGTTTTACGTATATGGCCTTTCTCTTTATTTTTTTGCAGATTTATTTATATTCTTGATGTTTCTATTTTTTGTTCCGTTTTGTAAGAGCTCTCTTTTTTGTTTATAGGTTGTAGGGCTTGGTTACTCAGATGGTTGTTGGGGGTTTCATTTCATCAGATTAGGCTCCATGAGAAATTCGACCAATAGTTGGCCGTCGCGGCTTCTTTTTCCATGGCCCAGGGGTCGAAACTAGTCAGTAAAATCAGTGAAAGTCAGTTTTTTTAGCATGGTCAGTAAAAGTCAGTTTTTTGAAAAAATGGTCAGTTTTTCAGTTTTTTGAGATCAACACATATATTGCTCCGTATATTTTTTTGGAACCTTATTAATTATTTTACTGACACAACTTTGTCTGTCTGTGTCGTTCCTATTTACGCCTACCTTCTTCATTCTAGATTTTGCTTTAGAAATATATATCTTATAGTATACCTACTAGCAGCCAAACCCGGCTTTGCTCGGGTTCCACCTTTCAAGTCCATTCATTTCATCAGTTGCAACACTTTTTCACATTTTCGCCACCCACAACCGCGACCAAACTTCCTTACTTACACCAGGAGACCAAAGGGGAGATGATTGGAGTTGGTGGTCATAGAGAAAACCCTGTCTTACCCTACTAAAATTAGCATTTTAAATATACATTTAGATTGTGTCAACAAAAAACAAATTTCTAGTCACTTCTAATTTTCTTAGCCGGGCCCAGTGATGGTTTGACAAGACATAACTAGATGCCGCTGTTAAAGAAAGAAAAGACTACGAGGAGAAAATTAAAGAAGAAGAAAACGTACAAAAAAATATCGATAAAAAGAAAAATGCTTTGATTACCAACTTCTTCAAGAAATCATAATATCTAATGTTTCTAACTTTTAATATTATTTGCATGATTGGATGTGTGTCATTTGCTTATTAACAAATATTAAAAACTGATAACTATTTGTAAACTTTTTAATGATAAAAAGGTGGTGATGGTTGGCTATGGGGATGGTGGAGGATTTTTTTTTTATTCCACATGAAACTTTTATTTTAAGTTAGTTCAGATGGTCAGTAAAAGTCAGTTTTTTTAGATTTCTGGTCAGTAAAATCAGTATTTTTGAATACTGAACCTGTTTCGACCCCTGATGGCCAAATGAGCAAAGTCAAAGTCAAATTTATTTATTACTGTAGATATTTACTTATCCTAAGCAAACGTCATTGAATCCGTGCGAATACTGTTTCAAAGGTCGGAGTTTTGAAAATGATGTCTTGTCTGCTCTTATGATTTATGTTAGAATCGAAGAAGGGGTGTCTTCTGAGTACCGACTTGAGTATATATTATTGCCTTACACTCAGTACATCAGCAAAGGAGCAGAGATAAGATGTGGGAAATTTATAGGATTTGAAAAACATCACCTTCAAAAGCGACCTCTCCGCTCTTTCAAGTGAAAGCATTTTGGTCTTACAGGCTCCACCATAGACAGTGATACAGTAAGTCAAGACAGACTGACCCAACGCCATGTATGTCGATCTAAGAAGATCCAGTGGCGTGGCGTGTCTTAAGTTTTTGAAAAACCAAATCAGCTTCCTTACTGGTGAGGCGACTGAGTCAATCTGGGGAGACCAGATTAGGTGTTGATCTATCATCACACCCAAATATCTTATTTTTACACTCTCTCAGCAGCATCTAGCAGATGCTCACACGCACTGCTCGGAGCCTATCACGAGCACGTGGCCGTGATAGGCTCCGAGCAGGAATGGGCTTTTATTCTGAACTTGTGGGCTGGGAGATTTGATTTAAGTATCGAGAAGGACATACATTTGGTTTTGTGACATACAGACTGAACAAATTGTTTTCCAGCCACTTTAACAATTGTGATTAAAGTGGCTGGAAACCAATTTGTTCTGCATAGGTCACCACATCATCCCAGGTTTTATCTTTCAATATAAGCGCTCTGTCATCCGCGTAAGTGTAAACATTACAGTTTGTCAGAGTAAGATCGTAAAGGTCGTTAATATATATGATAAACAACGTCGGGCCAAGAACACTGCCCTGCGGTACACCATAGGTTACAAAGCTGTCACCTCGGTGATGGTGGCCTATCTTGACCTTCTGTTGCCTCTCCTGTAAGTAGTCCCTAAATAAATCGTGTGCCGGGTCCCGGCTACTATCGCTACTTGGTGGAAGTAGTCGTAAAGCTGTGTCAGAGGCCCTAATTAATAGGGCAGCTTGATAACTTCTGACAGTCTGGCAACTAGACCGACACCCCTCCATCAACTCGGGCTGAACCGGCGTGGTGGAGTATGGCTCAATATTACTCGTACCCGGGTAAAAGCCCTTATCCTTCGGTGGGGATATTAGTGAAATACATAAGGTTATTTACATTTACCGACAATTGTGGTATTTATTGCAGAATGAAGCAGCGAAGGCGGACGCTAAAGAACAGAGGGTACGCCGCGTCATGTCGCATCAAGAGGATCGAGCAGAAAGACGAACTCGAAACAGAGAAGAGTCAGGTGAATAACATACATGCACACACACGCACGCATACAGAGCTTTTGGTTTAAGCTGAATAATGCGCTTGTGTGAGGGACACTTCTAGCCGCACACGCATCATCCACACGTGTCTCACACACACACACACAAACAAATGTATACTATGGTCCTCCAGTCAATTAAGATTTTGCCACTGACACAATTTAAGGCCACACTACTAAGGTACTAAAGAGAATTTATCGTAGAGTCGATAATAAAGTCCAACGCTACTCTGGATCAAGTTCTAGGCTCATGTCATTCGCTTTGCAAGGATTATGGCAGCAATGATGTCATTGTCGTAATAGGAGGCTCAAATGACAAGGATCCGCTCAGAATGAAGTCTCTTTTATACTATAATCTTAGCCTCCTCTTACAATGTAAGGTAATTCTATGTAAATCCACTAAATGTAAGTACCTAAATGAAAAAATGGTCAACTCTAGTTTCAGGCATTTATGCTCTCGATTTGCTCAAACCACTTTCTTGGACATAAGCTATAATGATGAAACATATTATTTTGGGAAAGGTACACTCAACAAACAATACGCATGTAGACAGGTGTTAGGAGAAATTCTCAGAATTTTAGAATTGATCACTGGCAGAACAATTTGTGTCTGACTCATACAGGATCGCAAATGGAGCGTCTTTGCTCGAGTACGACTCAGACTAGTTTCCCTACCGAATTGCCTGCTTTGGTTAATGTAGAGACCCAGACGGACAATTTTGAAATTGATTATAATTGTACTACAGCAAATAAGATCAAATATATAAATAGCAATAATGTGACTGACAATGATAGCAATTTAAAAAATATTGATAATAATGCGAAACACTGTGATATTAATGATAAAAATTTAAATAATAATGTAAATGAAAATGATGATAATGAGAGAAACAAAAACAACATTTTTTTTCGTAAATAACTGTATAAATGTATTACACCAAAATATTGACGGCCTCATAAATAAATCGGACCTATTAACTGTACACTTAGAGGAGCAAATAACAAATGGAGTATCAGTTGATATTATAGGAATTACAGAACACAATATGTTTGACACCGATATTTACTCTTTGAATGTTGCAAATTACACACTGGCCACATATTCTGTCAGGAGCACACGAAGTGGCGGTGCTGCTATACTAGTAAAACAAGAACTTAAATATAATGCAATAGATTTAGTGGACTGTAATATTCCTAATATAATAGAATGCTGTGGTATCACACTAACTGAGCACAATATAAATTTAATATGCGTATATAGAAAAGCGAAGTATGATACAAAGACTTATAACATCTTCTTTAACAACATAGATAAACTATTATCTAGACTTTGCCAAGGTAGGAGAAAAACTATTGTGTGTGGAGACTTTAATATAGATCGACTTAAACGTAATAGAGTCTCGATTTATTTCGAAGATATGTTACAGAACTACAATCTAAAGCTCACATTCTATTGAACTATTGGCTTATTAGCCAACACGTGTAAGCAGTGGCACATGTTTGGACAACTTCATCCATAATATCAAAGGCTGTAAGGGCGAGATAGTAGAGTTTGCGCTTTCAGACCATACAGGACAGTTACTAAAATGTCCAGTAAAACATTTCAACGTCCTCCAGAGTTGGTCAGTTTATAGACAAGACTACAGTAAAGATTACCTAAAGAAGTTCAAAGAGCACCTTTCAAGTCTCAGTTTCAGTGAGGTATTCAATAGCAACGATGCTAATGAGGCGTTTGCTGAGTTCCATAATACTTTTAAACTTTTGTATGATCTCTGTTTTCCTAAAATCAAGGTAAGGATCTCAAGCAACAAACGACCACAATGGGTATCGAAAGGTATCAAACAATGTACAAAAAGGAAGCGAGAGCTATTATGGAAATCTAGACTGCATCCGAACCAACAAAACAAACAAAGCTTTAAAACCTATTCAATAAGACTCAAAAAAATAATAAAATTAACGCAAAAGTCCCAAAACGAATATCAAATAAAAACATCAACTAATAAATCCAAAGCCACATGGAAAATAATAAATAATTATCACAACAATAAAACTAAACCAAAAAACTACATAAAACAAATAAAAATGGAAGATCATCTTATCACTGATCCACATGAAATTGCACAGTCATTTAATAACTTTTACATCGATCAGACATCACAACAACGTCAAGCAAATGCCACAAATAACCATATAAAGATGTCTTTCAACCCCAACTCATTATTCCTAAATCCGACTACTCCATACGAGGTATATCAAATAATAAAAAATCTAAAAGACACAAACAGTACTGGATATGACAATCTATGCACAAAAGTTATTAAATACGTATAGGATTTAATAGCACCGGTTTTGAGCAGTATATTTAACCTATCGATACAACAGGGTGTATTTCCAGAGAAGTTGAAAACTTCGATTATTAGACCGCTCTTCAAGAAAAAAGACCGTGAAGACATGAGTTTCTATAGACCAGTTGCGCTCATCCCCATAATATCAAAGATCTTCGAAAGAGTAATTTATAATAGTCTCTACCAATATTTTGAGAAAAAATGTCTATTCGCAAAGGAACAGAAGGGTTTTAGAAAGGGTAAGACGATCGACATGACCATTTATGATTTCTTAATGCAGGTAGTGACGTGTTTATATAAAAAAATACCTATTTCAGCGTTGTACATGGACATGACGAAAGCATTCGACTTCGTCGACCAAGAAACACTAATAAACAAACTGGATGTTTACGGTGTACGAGGTAATGTGCTTGAACTTATTAAAAGCTACCTGAGTGACAGAACACAGTTAACACAGATTTCCAGAATATGTCAGAAAACAAAAACAGAAAATCAATACATATCAGGCCCGAGAACGGTTAAATGTGGCGTACCACAAGGTAGCGTATTAGGACCACTACTATTCCTCATCTACATCAATGATCTCCCTATGTCAGTAAGTTACCCAATGGTATTATTTGCAGATGACAGTACGATGATTGCGGATTGTCGAGATGAAAATACATACGCATCTGAAATTAATAATTCCCTTAACGATATTATTGAATGGCTGAGCCGTAATAATCTGATAATCAATCTTGATAAAACTAACATAATGACATTTAAAAATAATTACAATCAAATAACAAACACTCTTGACATCCACTATAATAATAAAAAAATTGACAAAATAAATGTATTCAAATTCTTAGGACTTAATATTGACTCACATCTGACATGGAAACCACAAGTAGAGCATGTTTGCAAAAAACTAAGTCAGTTTTCCTATGCTGTATATATGCTTGCCAAAGTTACTGGGCAATCAGCTTTATTAACCGTGTATCATGCTTTTGTCGCCTCGACTTTAAGGTATGGCATTATTTTCTGGGGCAACTCAACCGACAAAGATAAAGCTTTTAGAGCACAAAAACGGTGTATAAGGGCAATTTGTAAATTGAAACCTACAGACAGTTGCGTTCTTCATTTTAGAATGTTAGGTATATTGACATTGACATCAATATATATTTATGAAACTGCTGTATTTGTAAAAACAAACTGGTGCTTGTTTAAGAAAATGAATAGTAAAAGAGATACTAAATTAAGTGCACCTCCCCGCTCTACTGCTTTATTCAGCAAAAGTATATTTGGTATGGCGCCAAAAGTGTATAATAAGCTGCCTAAATCCATAAGAGACATTGAGCAACTTCATTCATACAAGGCTGGACTTAGATATTTCTTAATCAAAAAATCATACTATAAGTTAGAGGACTTCTTGGAGGACAAGTCAATCTAACGCAATATTATAAATATAATGATAGGTACATAAATAGATAAGTAACATGACCAGAATAATAAATTTATTGTGAATAAAATTAATGCTCATTCACTCTTAGATGGGTGCTTACTTTTCTTTAATTTTAATTTTATGATAATTGTGTTGTATGTACATCATAACATTTGCACGTCTGCATGGCAGAATATAGCGAAACTAAGTGACATTATAAAATACCCGATGTACACCTATATTCATGCAAATAAACATTACTTTACTTTACTTTACTTTACTAAACTACTAAAATAATGTTTTTATACTGTAAATGAGTACCTTAATCTCAAAATAATTATTTTATAAGGAATGACACAATAATAAGCGGCAACAATTATGTAATATTACTTTAATACTCTTGATAAACGCTATATTTAAGATTTATCGATTAAAGTACAAATTTTGCATACCTGGACAGGTGAAATGTGTAGAGCATTTTATTAAATTTACCACCACTTATTGTACCACATATCAAGCAAATAAACATTTAATTTCAACGCATTTTCAGCTTAAATTAAAACCACTACACACTCCTGATAGTGGGATAGGGTCTACATTACATGCTGAAGAATATGAAGTGGAGCCATTTTTAGAAGTAACATTTGGCACCTGTCAACAGTAGGGAGGTCTCCCTCCTTTTCTAAGCGAAACAAGGAGAAGGAGGCTGAAGCATGGCTGTCTCTACTGTTGACAGATGTCAAATGCCACTTCTAAGAATGGTTCCACTTTAAGCGAGTTCACCGACAGTAGAATAGAGATCTTTATGGGTGCCAAATTTTAAAGATAACTTACCCCTACCCTCGAAACATAATGGTCCCCTTTGGTCCATTCGCGTATAGGTCCATTCGCGGATTGGTCCATTCGTGAATAGGTCCATTCGCGTATTGGTCCATTCGCGTATTGGTCCAGTCGCTTATAGGTCCATTCGCGTATTGGTCCATTCGCGTCTAGGGCCATTGCGATAAGTCCATTCGCGTGTTGGTCCATTCGCGTATTGGTCTATTCGCGTATTGGTCCAAATAGGGTATCTCGTTCGTGTGAGCTTGCATGGAAATTTTAAACCTAAACCAAATTTATATTTGTATCTTTCAGGAGTGGCAGGACATGGAGCAGATGAACGATGACAATAATAGAGTGAGAGAAGAAATCGAAGCTCTCCGCGGGAAATATGAGGCGCTCAAGCGATTCGCGCTCATGAAGAGTATTCCTCTGCCACCTGAACTGGAAATGATGCCCTAGACTACTAGTACCTGAGAATATTCATAGAGGAATACAAAAACAGCGAATGATGAACGGATTGAATGACCATGAACAGTGGAATTGCCTGGAAATAGCAAACACAATACTGAAATGCGCGACAAAATTACTGAATGATTTAGCCAACGCTTATTGGCTACGTAAAGACTGTCTGAGCGAAGCGGTTGGTTAAGGTAGGGGAGGATAAAGGGGGTGAGCGAAGCGAAGCGAACAAAATACAACGCTCAATTATTTATTTTTTTACCGAATTCTGGTCTTCAAGTTGCTAGTTTTCAAATTTATAAATTATATATATCTAGTTGCGCTCAGTTTGTCACGCAATTCAGTAATTTTGTCAGGCAAAATCAGTATTTTTGTCAACCAAAAACTGTATTTAAGGTCTTACGTTTAAATACTACCCTTATTCACTGATTAGCTGATGAAATTTTGAGAATCCCCCTGGCCTATTATTTTGTGAAGACTGTTCATTCTACGTCTAATTGTGAACAAATGCATTTTTCTTGTGACCATCAGAATTTAGGGGAACCGTTGTTCACGCTATGTAATATAATAATGAATCAATAAAAAAAATATTACTCCTTATGTTAATATATACTTAGCAAATGTTATTTTTTGCCCCTTCTCTACATTGGACCACTGTGGGAGGAGGAGGGCGAAGAAACACCCACAGATTGATTTTTAGATCTCTTTTAAAAATTGGTTGTGTTAAACTAATACAACTATTACAATATTAATTGTTATAAATAATTACAAATGTATTAACAGCGAGTTCTGTCTTGATTTAGCTTAACCCCATACAGTCCCGTCATTTAAGTAATCTTGAACATATCCCTTTTTAGACAAAGTCGCTTTTAAATTATTTTTAAATTGCTCAAATGGCAATTTCAGATATATATTATTGTTCTACAAAGTCTCAGCTTATGAACTACCACTTTGTGGCTCTAAACTGTATCATTTGAGATAGCCATGCTTTATAGGACAATTTTTATATAGAAAAAGTCCTTAATAAAAATAATAAAAAGTTGTGACTGCTGCATAATGCCTAATTATGTACAGTTACATGCACTAGTTTGATGTGTTCAGGAACCGCATGTTTGACCGGCATTGTGGTTCTGCAATTGTTTAGCTTGTTCTTTAGTACTAACTTCACGCAGACGGGCGTCGGCGTTCGAAATTTGAATGTCAGTGCCAACTTCACAGACAAACTAGGGACGGCACGCGGGTGGGCGTTGGCGTTCGAAATTTGAATGTCATTATACACAGTCAGGTCATAAGTTCTGTCACACAATAAAAACTTTTGAATTTAGAACGCTGGCCACAAAAAAGTTTATTGAATTCGAATTTCGAATTTTTCATGAAAATAAAAATGTGTACTTTTTAGAATTTTCCTCATTTTTAAATATGGAGTGGACACTTAAAGAAGACCGTGTCGCAGTTATTGCGTTGCATCGTTGCGGTTACGCGCCAATTCAGATTTTCGACTTACTGAAACATTTAAATATAACCACAGACTTATATCGATGAATATAACCAAAAGATTCGTTTATCGTACCATAAAACGATACAATGAAGACTCTAGTGTAGATGACAGGTCATGAAGTGGTCGCCCTCACCCTGTTAGGACTCCAGCAGTGATAAAAGCTGTGAAGGCGCGAATTCAAAGAAATCCCATACGTAAGCAGAAACTGTTGGCCCTTCAGATGGGGTTAAGCAGGACCACGGTGAAAAGGGTGTTAAATGAAGACTTAGGGCTTAGGGCATATCGAAGAAAAACAGGACATCGTTGGACGCTCGTTTAATGGACCTGAGACTGAAGAGATGCCGCGCTTTGTTGAAGCGGTACGCGGGAAAAAAGCACCGGGAAATTCTTTTTTCGGATGAAAAAATTTTCACCGTGGAAGAGAGCTACAACAAACAAAATGATAAGGTGTACGCACACAGCAGTGAAGAAGCGAGCAACCGTATTCCGCGTGTCCAACGAGGTCATTTTCCATCCTCGCTCATGGTTTGGTTGGGAGTCTCTTATTGGGGCTTAACTGAGGTAAATTTTTGTGAGAAAGGCGTAAAAACGAATGCAGTTGTGTATCAAAATACAGTCCTCAAGAACCTTGTGGAACCTGTTTCTCATACCATGTTTAATAACAGGCACTGGGTATTCCAACAATATTCTGCGCCAGCTCATAGAGCGAAAAGCACACAAAGACTGGCTGGCGGCGCGTGAAATCGACTTCATCCGGCACGAAGACTGGCCCTCCTCCAGTCCAGATTTGAGTCCGTTAGATTACAAGATATGGCAACACTTGGAGAAAAAGGCCTGCTCAAAGCCTCATCCTGATTTGGAGTCACTCAAGGCATCCTTGATTAAGGCAGCCGCCGATATTGACATGGACCTCGTTCGAGCTGGATAGACGACTGGCCGCGCAGAATAAAGGCATGTATTCAAAATCGCGGGGGTCATTTTGAATAAACTTTATTACCATAAGAATCTATGTTTTAGTAAGTTCATTTTGCTATATAAATGTTTACATAAATAATAAACATGTCTAAATTATTTCATATTGCACATGTGACAGAACTTATGACCTGACTATGTATGTAGAAAAACTACACATAATGACCATTATGTGTAGTTTTCCAGATACGAAACGAGTTTTTACCAAGTAGTTTAACATAATGCTGATCGTAACGTGCGGTTTTTGAACGCAGTAAAGAGGGTCTATGATACGTGTGTAGATAAAAACAATTTTTTCACAATTGTGTTAACGTTTAACGTAAATTGGAATGCGCCCGCGCCCGTGGCGCCCTCTGGCGCGACAACTTTACCTGTCACTTCTTTGATTTTGAAATACTGTAACGGTCATGAGGTAAAAAATACAAACAAAACCAATTTCAAGAATTTCCATGTGATTAATTATGCCAATGCAACAGTTAAATAAGAAACATATCTAACAGTTTACGAAAGAAAATTCTATTATATATTTCTAAGATGGATAGAGCTTTAGTATTATTATAGTTTTAATGAAGTTTCATTTAAATTATTCTTGGATACTCAGAATAATCTCAAGACCTCATAAATGACTATGAAATAAGGGTATCACAAACAAGAGGTAGGTACACGTAACGCCAATTTTGTTGGCCTCTGAATGCCGCCTGGAGAACAAGAGAGATGCGTGCATTGGCGACAGAGAGGTGAGATCGGGCTCAGTGACCAAGAAACATGGCGCGGGCTTGAAGCAAGAAATGAATTAGCTAGGTGGGCCTTTATATGTATATAGTGAACAAGGGCAAGCTAATCTCCATCAAAGATTTATATGTCACCATAAGATAGTCAAAACAGTTAGTTAATAAACTAACGCTTTTTTTTTCTCGTTAGTTGGTCAACTATCGACAGATAGTAAACTAGCGTACTGCTTACTTACTTGCTTAAAGAAGACCGTGTCGCAGTTATTGCGTTGCATCGTTGCGGTTACGAGCCAATTCAGATTTTCAACTAACTGAAAAATTTGAATATAACCATAAGATTCGTTTATCGTACCATAAAACGATACAATGAAGACTCTAGTGAAGATGACAGGTCAAGAAGTGGTCGCCCTCGCTCTGTTAGGACTCCAGCAGTGATAAAAGCTGTGAAGGCGCGAATTCAAAGAAATCCCATACGTAAGCAGAAACTGTTGGCCCTTCAGATGGGGTTAAGCAGGACCACGGTGAAAAGGGTGTTAAATGAAGACTTAGGGCTTAGGGCATGTCGAAGAAAAACAGGACATCGTTTGGACGCTCGTTTAATGGACCTGAGACTGAAGAGATGCCGCGCTTTGTTGAAGCGGTACGCGGGAAAAAAGCACCGGGAAATTCTTTTTTCGGATGAAAAAATTTTCACCGTGGAAGAGAGCTACAACAAACAAAATGATAAGGTGTACGCACACAGCAGTGAAGAAGCGAGCAACCGTGTTCCGCGTGTCCAACGAGGTCATTTTCCATCCTCGCTCATGGTTTGGTTGGGAGTCTCTTATTGGGGCTTAACTGAGGTAGATTTTTGTGAGAAAGGCGTAAAAACGAATGCAGTTGTGTATCAAAATACAGTCCTCAAGAACCTTGTGGAACCTGTTTCTCATGCCATGTTTAATAACAGGCACTGGGTATTCCAACAATATTCTGCGCCAGCTCATAGAGCGAAAAACACACAAGACTGGCTGGCGGCGCGTGAAATCGACTTCATCCGGCACGAAGACTGGCCCTCCTCCAGTCCAGATTTGAGTCCGTTAGATTACAAGATATGGCAACACTTGGAGAAAAAGGCCTGCTCAAAGCCTCATCCTGATTTGGAGTCACTCAAGGCATCCTTGATTAAGGCAGCCGCCGATATTGACATGAACCTCGTTCGTGCTGCGATAGACGACTGGCCGCGCAGAATTAAGGCATGTATTCAAAATCGCGGGGGTCATTTTGAATAAACTTTATTACCATAAGAATCTATGTTTTATTAAGTTCATTTTGCTATATAAATGTTTACATAAATAATAAACATGTCTAAATTATTTCATATTGCACATGTGACAGAACTTATAACCTGACTATGTATGTAGAAAAACTACACATAATGACCATTATGTGTAGTTTTCCAGATACGAAACGAGTTTTTACCAAATAGTTTAACATAATGCTGATCGTAACGTGCGGTTTTTGAACGCAGTAAATAGGGTTTATGATACGTGTGTAGATAAAAACATTTTTTTCACAATTGTGTTAACGTTTAACGTAAATTGGAATGCGTCCGCGCCCGTGGCGCCCTCTGGCGCGACAACTTTACCTGTCACTTCTTTGATTTCGAAATACTGTAACGGTCATGAGGTAAAAAATACAAACAAAACCAATTTCAAGCATTTCCATGTGATTAATTATGCCAATGCAACAGTTAAATAAGAAACAAATCTAACAGTTTACGAAAGAAAATTCTATTATATATTTCTAAGATGGATAGAGCTTTAGTATTATTATAGTTTTAATGAAGTTTCATTTAAATTATTCTTGGATACTCAGAATAATCTCAAGACCTCATAAATGACTATGAAATAAGGGTATCACAAACAAGAGGTAGGTACACGTAACGCCAATTTTGTTGGCCTCTGAATGCCGCCTGGAGAACAAGAGAGATGCGTGCATTGGCGACAGAGAGGTGAGATCAGGCTCAGTGACCAAGAAACCTGGCGCGGGCTTGAAGCAAGAAATGAATTAGCTAGGTGGGCCTTTATATGTATATAGTGAACAAGGGCAAGCTAATCTCCATCAAAGATTTATATGTCACCGTAACATAGTCAAAACAGTTAGTTAATAAACTAACGTTTTTTTTTCTCGTAAGTTGGTCAACTATCGACAGATAGTAAACTAGCGTACTGCTTACTTACTTGCTTAAAGAAGACCGTGTCGCAGTTATTGCGTTGATCGTTGCGGTTACGAGCCAATTCAGATTTTCGACTAACTGAAAAATTTGAATATAACCAAAAGATTCGTTTATCGTACCATAAAACGATACAATGAAGACTCTAGTGAAGATGACAGGTCAAGAAGTGGTCGCCCTCGCTCTGTTAGGACTCCAGCAGTGATAAAAGCTGTGAAGGCGCGAATTCAAAGAAATCCCATACGTAAGCAGAAACTGTTGGCCCTTCAGATGGGGTTAAGCAGGACCACGGTGAAAAGGGTGTTAAATGAAGACTTAGGGCTTAGGGCATGTCGAAGAAAACAGGACATCGTTTGGACGCTCGTTTAATGGACCTGAGATTGAAGAGATGCCGCGCTTTGTTGAAGCGGTACGCGGGAAAAAAGCACCGGGAAATTCTTTTTTCGGATGAAAAAATTTTCACCGTGGAAGAGAGCTACAACAAACAAAATGATAAGGTGTACGCACACAGCAGTGAAGAAGCGAGCAACCGTGTTCCGCGTGTCCAACGAGGTCATTTTCCATCCTCGCTCATGGTTTGGTTGGGAGTCTCTTATTGGGGCTTAACTGAGGTAGATTTTTGTGAGAAAGGCGTAAAAACGAATGCAGTTGTGTATCAAAATACAGTCCTCAAGAACCTTGTGGAACCTGTTTCTCATGCCATGTTTAATAACAGGCACTGGGTATTCCAACAATATTCTGCGCCAGCTCATAGAGCGAAAAACACACAAGACTGGCTGGCGGCGCGTGAAATCGACTTCATCCGGCACGAAGACTGGCCCTCCTCCAGTCCAGATTTGAGTCCGTTAGATTACAAGATATGGCAACACTTAGAGAAAAAGGCCTGCTCAAAGCCTCATCCTGATTTGGAGTCACTCAAGGCATCCTTGATTAAGGCAGCCGCCGATATTGACATGAACCTCGTTCGTGCTGCGATAGACGACTGGCCGCGCAGAATTAAGGCATGTATTCAAAATCGCGGGGGTCATTTTGAATAAACTTTATTACCATAAGAATCTATGTTTTATTAAGTTCATTTTGCTATCTAAATGTTTACATAAATAATAAACATGTCTAAATTATTTCATATTGCACATGTGACAGAACTTATGACCTGACTATGTATGTAGAAAAACTACACATAATGACCATTATGTGTAGTTTTCCAGATACGAAATGAGTTTTTACCAAGTAGTCTAACATAATGCTGATCGTAACGTGCGGTTTTTGAACGCAGTAAAGAGGGTTTTTGATACGTGTGTAGATAAAAACAATTTTTTCACAATTAAATCAAAATCAAATCAAAAATCATTTATTTCCATAGGATGTTGTTACATCACTTAGATCCGTCATTACATTTTTTTGGGTGAGTTCACTAACACAATGGCGGAATCTGTGGAGAAGAGCTCACCGAAGAAACTCCACAGTCGTCGCATCTTTTGCGTTTCCTTTTTTAAATAAAATATTGTCAAATTACAAAATGAATGCTAATTATATATCGAAACAGCCTGTTACTCAAACAATCTATTTCCATGGACAACTGTACTCTAAGTAATCAGATATCCTATAGTAACCTTTTTTATACAATTTCTGTTTTATTATTATTTTAAACTTGTCTAAAGGTAAGTTTTTAATATCAGTAGCGTATACAATTGCCTTTAAAAGAATTACTAATTTTATGTAGTCGGCTTACATAAGCAACCAACTTGTCTTTATTTCTAGTATTAAAATTGTGTATATCACTGTACTTCTGAAAATTAGTTATATTTCTTTTTACATACACAAGATTGTCATAGATATATTGAGACACAAATGTCAGAATATTGTTTTCTTTAAACTTTTCCCTCAGTGACACTCTAGGCCCTAATCTATAAATTGCACGAACAGCCCGTTTCTGCAGAATAAATATACTATTAGCATTCGCAGCGTGACCCCACAATAAAATACCATAGTTCATTAGACTATGAAAGTAACTAAAGTAGACTAGTCTAGCGGTGTCTACGTCGGTAAGAGCTCTAATTTTTTTAACTGCGAACGCTGCCGAACTCAGTCTGTTCGACAATTTATTTATATGAGGATCCCATTGTAGTTTGGCGTCTAAAGTAATGCCCAAAAAGACAGTCGACTGCACAAGGTCCAATCTCTGTCCTTTTATAAATATGTCTGTAGTTACCGGGTTCACATTGGGTAACACGAATTTAATACATTTAGTTTTCTTTTCATTAAGTAATAAATTGTTAACAGTAAACCAGTTCACTATACTAGAGATAGCATTGTTTACCTCGTCATAATTTGATTGCTGTCTTTTAACTTTAAATCTCAAAGAAGTATCATCGGCAAACAACACTAACCCATGTTTTGCTTTAACAAGGTAAGGTAAATCATTAATATATACTAAAAACAAGAAAGGACCAAGAATTGAACCTTGCGGTACGCCCATACTTATTGAAGACCCAGGTGATCTTTTCCCATTAACATCGACCATCTCAACCCTATCTGTTAGATATGACTCCAGAAGGCCAAGTGCCTGATCTTTTACACCATAATGGCATAACTTCCTGACAAGAGTGTCATGATGGACGCAATCAAAAGCCTTGGATAGATCGCAGAAGACACCTATTGCATCCATTGCGTCTTCCCAGGCATCAAAAATATTGTCGATTAGTTCAACACCAGCATCGGCTGTTGAACGACCCTTTGTGAAACCAAACTGAGCAATATGAATTAAATTATTGAGATAAAAATGACTTTGCAATTGATTAAGTATGAGTTTTTCAAATATTTTGCTATGCGTTGGTAGTATCGATATGGGTCTAAAATTGGTGGGGTCTGATGTACTACCAGCTCTGAATAAAGGTATAACTTTACTTAATTTCATCAAGTCAGGAAACACACCATTATCTATACATTGATTAAATATACAACAAAGGTGAGGTGCAATACAATCTACAATGGAACTAATAATTTTTACTGATAGACCATGGGCGTCAGCTGTCTTTTTCATTTCCAGGGATTTAAACGCTTTTACAATGTCTTCATTATTTACGTGCCTAAATTTATTATCTGTTTTACAATCCTCAAAGTTTTGTTTAAGTATAGATTCAGCAGCAGCGGGAGATGAATTTAAAGACTTGGTTGTTGAAACTGGAATGTCCGTAATGAAAATTTCGAAAGCTTTTGCTACTTCTAGGTCTGTACTTAGCAATTGATTATCTATCTTAAGCTTGAAGTTCTTATGTGTAGCTTTGGCCTTTCCAGTCTCTCTGTTTATAATTTGCCAAGTCGTTTTCATTACATTGCTACTAGATTCAATTTTGTTTTTAATGAAATTAGATTTAGCTACGGCACAAACGCGTTTAAACATTTTTGAATAACTACGAACATAATCTAGAAAGGCCGTATTTTTGTTATATGATTTCTCTTCATAGAGTTCATATAATCTTCGTCTGCTCCTATGAATTCCAACTGTCGCCCAATCACTAAACGAAGCTTTGTTATTAACTTTTATAGTTTTTGATTTAAATAGCGTATCATATTCATTTTTGACAAGGTTAAATACTGAGTTGTACAACAAATTTGGATCGTCACTGCATGGTATTTCCCATAGTTTATCTAAAATATTATTCCTGTAGTGTTCAAGCCGAGTGTCACTAACGGGCACACATGTAATATCCTATTTTTGGTCCTTTTTTATTTTAATATTGAATATACCTATCTGACCAGAGTGATCAGAGGTTAATTTATTGATGACCGATTTGAAAATGGGCGTAATGTTAGTAAATATATTGTCAATGCAGGTAGCAGATGTTGCAGTAATTCTAGTAGGCTCCAAAAACAGATAGTTCATGTTGTGACATAAAAATAAAGATTTTAATCTAGTACAAATATTATTATCCTATAACAGATTAACATTAAAATCACCACAAATTATAAAAAAAATTGTTTTTATCGCTGATTTTAAGCAACACTTCATCCATTTTCTTTTCGAATAAATCAAAGGATGAATCTGGTGGTCTGTATACGCTCATTACAATAAGTTGTTCAAGTTCAATACAGGCTATTTCCATGGTACGCTCAACAGACAGGCTCACTATGTCAACTCGTTCCTTATATTTAAAACTATTATTTACAAGTATTAAGGAGCCACCGCGATCAGCTGTTTTTCTGTTGAACGAACTAGCAACGTGGTGGTTATTAAAGTTGAACATGAACTGATAACTCTTTAAAAAGTTGTTATACATAAAATTTCAATATTATTACAGTTCATGAATAACTCAATTTCCAGTTCTTTACTTAACATGCCCTGTATATTTTGATGAACCACGTTTAAAATATTCTTACTTTTACATTTTTCGTTACTAGTAACTTGATTTATGGGCAAGATGAAGGTATATTTATACAAATATTAAAATTACTGCCAGAGTTACTCTCTGTTGTCCTATAATTGTGTTAACGTTTAACGTAAATTGGAATGCGCCCACGCCCGTGGCGCCCTCTGGCGCGACAACTTTACCTGTCACTTCTTTGATTTCGAAATACTGTAACGGTCATGAGGTAAAAAATACAAACAAAACCAATTTCAAGCATTTCCATGTGATTAATTATGCCAATGCAACAGTTAAATAAGAAACAAATCTAACAGTTTACGAAAGAAAATTCTATTATATATTTCTAAGATGGATAGAGCTTTAGTATTATTATAGTTTTAATGAAGTTTCATTTAAATTATTCTTGGATACTCAGAATAATCTCAAGACCTCATAAATGACTATGAAATAAGGGTATCACAAACAAGAGGTAGGTACACGTAACGCCAATTTTGTTGGCCTCTGAATGCCGCCTGGAGAACAAGAGAGATGCGTGCATTGGCGATAGAGAGGTGAGATCGGGCTCAGTGACCAAGAAACCTGGCGCGGGCTTGAAGCAAGAAATGAATTAGCTAGGTGGGCCTTTATATGTATATAGTGAACAAGGGCAAGCTAATCTCCATCAAAGATGTATATGTCACCGTAAGATAGTCAAAACAGATAATTAATAAACTAACGTTTTTTTTTCTCGTAAGTTGGTCAACTATCGACAGATAGTAAACTAGCGTACTGCTTACTATATGACGCGTTAGTTGATCATCTAACAGTTAAAACCGTTAAATAGTAAACTGGTTTAAACTTAAATTGCAAACGAAATACCAGGGCAAACACTGCGGTAGCTTAGGTGAAGACTAGAGGGGGCGAGCGCAGCGAAGCCCCCGAATAGTTTTCGTGTCAGTTTGACATGTAAGAACAAAAGAAACGTAAATTCTAAACCCTGTCGGTCTGGTTTACTATCTGTCGATAGTTGATCAACTACCGCGTTAGTTTATCAACTAACGGTTTTTACTTGCTTACGGTGACATATAAGTGAACCGATTTTGGATACGACAAGCAAATTCTGATTCGAAGAGGTTTAAAACTGAAGATAGAAACAATTTATATAGTGTTAATAATTATTGAAACGTTATAGATGATAAATAATTATTCGGAAATGGAGTACAGCCCTATTTTTCGCTATTTATTATTATTTAGAATGGAGCTCCGTGGTCTAGTGGTATTCACGCTGGCTTCTCACGCAAGTTCGAAGTCAATGAGATAATTTATTCATCTGTACATTGTCTACAGTTTTTGATGACACGTTATGCTATAGGTCCCGGCTACTATCGCTACCTGGGAGTAGAGGTCTTACTCCATCACCAGCCAGCGTGTTGAAGTATGGCTCAATGTTATCCGTAGCCGGGTAAAGGCCTGTGCCCCTCAGTGAGGACATTAAGGGCTACATTTATTTATTATTAATACTTCGGTGGCAAATATAACTTAAATTCTGAGGTCATGCGCACTGAGCTTTTGGAAAAGATATAAACCGGCAAAAGGTAACTCAGGTTACTGACACCTGCATACTGTCTGAATAATAATAATAATAAATAAGAAATATTAGAAGACAATCTTACACAAATCGAACTAGGCCTATTCTAAGCTAAACAAGGCTTGTGTTATGATGGGTACTAGACGACGATATATTTAATAGAGATACATAGTTATGTAAAAACCTAGAAAACACGCAAGACTAAGACAAATATTCATGTTCATCACACAAATATTTGCCCTTACCGGGATTCGAACCCAGGCCCGTTAGCTTCGTAGACAGGGTCACTACCCGCTAGGCTAAACCAGCCTACGAGTTCAGACGAGTCACCAACCAGTAGCGTCGTAGAATGTATGTATGAACTCGTATATGGCCTTAGTGGAAATATATGCATGTTTCACGGTTAAAGTTGAAAACAGCGGTTAATCCTAGTTTCAACCGGTTTAGCGTCATACATCAGATGGTAATTCCTCAAGCTTTAGCCGTAGCTTATGTATATTTTGGACATACGTGTTTCACACAAGCGCATTTCTCAGCTCATCTGCGCTGTATGGAGGTAGGCAATTAATTATCTCCACAGTATGTACCCTTAGTTATTATGAAATTAATTTATTATGCTACAAGTATACAAATAAATACATTTTTAGTAATAAATATTATTTTTGTATTTTTATTTTATTAAGTAAAAGCCCTGCTAGGTAGTAAATATAATTAGATAGACGGTTACAGACTGAGTATGAGGACGGCCTCTGTCAAAGCGGTGTTCATTTATCATGGAATGCGGAGCTAGCCCATCGCCGCTGCAATTGAAAGTTTTCCCATCATTATATTCATATCGAATTTCACGTAGAGATTATAGTTAAGACGTAACAAGATGCTAGGTAACCGTTACGGATAAAGCTACGCTCGCTACGGTGGATTTCGTAGCATGCTACGCGGTGTACCACCGAGAGAAATGCGTTGAACTAATTTATTTTTACTCCTAAGTTAGGCCACGCGGATTTCGTAGCATGCTACGCGGTGTAACACCGAGAGAAATGCGTTGAACTCATTTATTTTTACTCCCAAGTTAGGCCACGCGGATTTCGTAGCATGCTACGCGGTGTAACACCGAGAGAAATGCGTTGAACTAATTTATTTTTACTCCCAAGTTAGGCCACGCGGATTTCGTAGCATGCTACGCGGTGTAACACCGAGAGAAATGCGTTGAACTCATTTATTTTTACTCCCAAGTTAGGCCACGCGGATTTCGTAGCATGCTACGCGGTGTAACACCGAGAGAAATGCGTTGGGATCAGTTTAGTGTTGGACAGCAATACATTAGAATTAGTAAATGACACGAAGTTTCTTGGAATAACCATTGATAACAAATTGCAGTGGGGACCCCACATAGAAAAATTGGCTGGTAAATTAAGTTCTACGGCTTACGCTGTTAGGAACATCAGACAAAACACGGATGTGGCTACATCTAGGCAAGTATATTTTAGTTACTTTCATAGTGTCACGTCCTATGGTATCTTGTTGTGGGGAAAGCAGCGGATATTCAAACTATTTTATTTTACAGAAAAGAGCTATTCGAGCAATTTATAATTTAAAACGCACAGACTCCTTAAGACAGCTTTTTAAAGAAATTGACATACCCAACCGTAGCTAGTCAATTTATTTTCGAAAATATAATGTATGTACGCAAGAACCTTACAAAATTTCCCAAACTTAGCGATAGCTGTAAAGTTAACCTAAGAAATAATCACAGACTACTTGCGCCCCGGTTTAGACTCGCGAAGGTTAGCAATTCTTTCAAGGGTCAATGCATTCTCTACTACAACAAGATACCTCTGGAGATCTTGAAATTGCCATTTGAGCAATTTAAAATTCATGTTAAAGCGACTTTGTTGAAAAAGGGATATTACAATGTTCAAGATTACTTAAATGATGGGTCTGTATGGGGTTAATCTGGCTCAACACAGACCTTGCTGTTAATAATTTTTTAATTATTTATTCCTGCTTATTAATTATGATAATGATAATAATGATATTATATTTTGTATTAGTTAAGCAATTTTTTAAAAGAGATCTAAAAATCAATCTGTGGGAGTTTCTACGCCCTTCTTCTCCCACAGTGGTCCAATGTAGAGAAGTGGCAAAAAATGACGATTGCTAAGTATATGTAAATATCTACAGTAATAAAGACATTTGGAATTTGAATTTAGAAATGCGTTGATTCCTTTAATAATAGAGTAATAATAATAATAATTTCTTCTTGCTAATAGAGCTCTTATGCAGTCCCAATCGACAATTTCACAGCTGAGTTTTTCTCTCAGTTCTGAGCTGTGGTTCCCAAAGCGGAGTAGAAGTGATTTCCATTGTTCAGAATCGGTGCCGCTTGGTCCAGCTCCGCCAGATAGTTGTCTAGCAACTTTTTCTATGTGGTTATAGTGATATCCACATTCGTTATAATGGGTTAGGTTGGTCTATAAAATCTGATTGTTGTGGGGTTACTCGGTTAGGATGTTTGTCTTTAAGTATTTAATGTACTGTTTTATTTCCTAGTTTTTCAGATGGGTCCAGGAGTACACCCCCTGATCTTTCCATTATCTATCTATTTGCTTGTTTAATTTTTCCTTGTAATATAAGGCGGCCAAATATAACGGTTATGTTACGGTGTTATAGCTGAAATAAAAGAGCTCAGACTTTATTATGAAAATGTGCGTGGCACGCGAATTAAAACCCGCGATATCTATAATAGTAGTTTATGTGACTGATACATAATGGAGGGCATTAAAACTCGAGAATGGGTTTGTGAAACGACCCGAAGGCGAGTTTCATAATAATATCACTCGAGAGTTTTAATGCCTAATTATGTACAGATACATACACTAGTTTATCTACACACATATCATAAGCTCTCTTTGATCTGTTCTGGAACCGCATGTTTGACCGGCATTGTGGCATTGAGTTGTTTAGCTTGTTCTGTAGTACCAACTTCACAAAGTAGAGGCGGCACGCTGGCAGGCGTCGGCGTTCGGAATTTGAATGTCATAATATGTAGAAAATTTACACATTATGGTCATAATGTTCAATATTCTGATAAGAAATGAGTTTTTACAAAGTAGTTTAACATTATGCTGATCGTAACGTGCGGGTTTTGGACGCAGTAAAGAAGTTTTATGATACGTGTGTAGATAAAAACGTTTTGAACAGTGAATACGACATAATTATACTAACTGAAACGTGGCTAAATTATGGCGTGGCATAGTTACATAGTTTTAGTTACATATACAAAGTTTATAGAAGAGAGCTTATCGAGTAGTAGAGAAACTAAACTGGCAGGGGACGGCACATTAATGGCCGTTTCCAAAAAAAACAATAAGCTCGTGTTACTGGCTGGGAAAGTAGTGATGAAAGAAACTATGAGGGTCTTTGGGTGACATTTGAAAACACAGTCAAAACCATTCCAAAAAGCTAGCTTTCTGTTTGGTTTATTTGTCTTTCCCTATAAAGCTAGAATCTCTTAACGCTTTCATAATTCATAATTCTTTATTGCACACACACATATTAAATTTAAAAGGTTACATTAGGAGAAATCATATGTACAAAGGCGAGCTTATCTCTAAAAAGAGATTTCTTCCAGCAAACCAAGGCATGAAAGCGAAATGTATCATGAAAGGGTAGGCAGTGTACAATATCTAATATCTAATCTATACTAAAATACATATATAATATAAAATACGGAAATAAAATACTTACATACCAGACTACTAAATACAATACATACATATAGTTTATATATTATAATGATATACATACTATATATAACTCTCACGAAAGAGAAAGGAAGTGCTCTTTTACCCGGTTTTTGAAAGAGACAAGAGAGGGACAGTCTCTTATAGTGCTAGGTAGTGCGTTCCACAGTCGAACCGCCTGCAGCCTGAATGAATGCTCATATGCCGAGGTGCTATGCCTTGGAGTGGCTAAGAGTGAGACCGTGTGGGATCTCCGGTGCCGATCTCCTGAAAAGAGATACTCAAAGCGGTCTCGAAGGTAGCTGGGATAGCGCGAATTTTTCAATATATTGAAAAGATAAGAGAGAATATGAGTGTCTCGGCGACGACGAATTGGAAGCCAACCCAACTCTTTGCGATATTGAGAAACATGGTCGAATTTGCGCAACCCGAAGATAAACCGAATCCCAAGATTCTGAAGTCGTTCGAGTTTGTTCAGTAAATCTTCGTTCGCGCTCGCCCAACAGACATCGGCGTAGTCGATTAGTGGCAGGAGAAGGGACTGAGCAGAGCAAGGGTGATTTTGGTCTGCCGTGGCAAGAAGTACTGCAAACGCCTGAGGGAGTAAAAAGACGCAAAGACCCGTCTGCTGACCTCGCTGACATGTGGAGACCAAGACAGCAGATTGTCAAAAATAACCCCAAGGTTTTTCGCCTGATATGTATACTCTATTGTGATGCCATTGTATGACACGGGAACAATAAGTTTTTGTATCAAGGAAAGCGTGTGCCTGGTTCCTAAAAGCATGGCTTGTGATTTGGTCGGGTTTACCAACAGCCCGTATGATAAGGCCCAGTCTTTTACATTCTCGAGGTCAGCATTCAGTGCCTCCACGGTTGAAGCTACATCGCAGGGGCAAAAGTGGCGATAAATTTGGAGATCATCTGCGTAAAGATGATACGAAAAAGAGATAACGTCGGAGATAGAGTTGATGAAGATTGAAAATAGAAGAGGAGAGAGAATACCACCTTGAGGCACTCCTGAGGAAAGATCACACCATTGAGTTTCGGTCTCTTCAGATTTATTTCGCTTTCTTTGATAATATAAACCTCGTATTGTAACTCTTAACAACCTACGTCAGACCAATAACCCTAAAAACAGAGACGGCAGAGTACTCCACTTAATTATAACAAATACACCCAATGTCACTTTGAGGAAGCCTTCCAACCTACTGAGCAAACTAGATTCTACCATCCATATACAGAGCTGTGCATCGTTTTCCCTTCTATTCGTTTCCTCAGTTCATAGATACAACTTCAACTGAACAAAAATTGATGGATTGGCAATCAACTTTCGAAAAGTGCAAAAAAAACGACGACATGACGGCGCAACTCTATGTTATTCTAAGAAGTTGTATAGATAAATATGTTCCCAAACGCAAAAACAACATCAGACAAGCAACCTAAGTGGTTCAACAAGGCGCTAATTAGAGTACTAAATGAGAAACATAAAACAAGACAAAAATATCGCAGATTCCATAACCCACGTGACAAGCTCCTTTTTGAAACTCTCAGAGACAGATGTGACCAACTCTACCACAAGTGTCATAGCAGTTACATGGACCAGAGAATCAAACATATCTAAATAATCTTAAGCCTTTTGGAGCTTCATCAAGGGTAAACGGAAGGGTCACTCCGAAATCCCTACTATAATGCACATGGACGGGCACACTGGCAGTGACCAAGAAGACGCTAATCTCTTTGCTAGTCAGTTCTTCTCGGTATACTCTAGTAGCACTGTCACGCCTTATGCAAATGCAACAAGTGATGACCATCACAATATATGTAACATCGTGATACCAGAGCGAGATGTTCTCAAACACATTAGACAACTGGATATATTTTAGAAAGCAGGACCAGGGAGTCAATTCTCGCCCTTGCGGATTCAAAGCGTAGTAGGAGTAAAATATGGGTAGGACTCGTATGAAATCATAATTTACGTATTCTCACACAGACGTATGCGCGAATTCTATTCGACTCTAGGTGCGTGGTACTTTGCACGCGACTCTAGATTAGTTGTTAGTAACTATAGCATAGAAGTTTCTTTGCTTTTTTATTTCTTGACTTGTAGGTTGGTAGGTGTACTACGTATCTCTATTATGGTTTGATTGAAATGTAAGACAACAAAGAGAAGGAATAAATTATACTACTCAAACCGCTGTTTTGAACAAGATCATCCATGAACGAGTCGGTCGCTGTTTTTATGGGAAAACTGCTGGAAGAAATGGCTGTCGCTGGAGTTCGTTAAAAACTTTGAAAACGCAACACACTTGAAACACTGAAAGAACAATGGCGAAAAAAATGTTGGGATATTTTTAGCGTCTTAAAGAGATACCTAGACTAAACTTAATTTTGTAATTTTATAGGTTTTTTTCAATTTATTCTCAAATTCGGAGGAGGCCAGGCAAAAAAACAAAATTTTTTAAGAATGTAACTTGAGCAGTTTTGTTACTTTGTCACTTATCCTAACTTCCGGCCATAGAGCAACGCAGTCAATCTTTGCGTCCGGTACAACTTTTTTTTTCAAACAGCTTAATGGGCACTGATATTGAATTAAAACTTGAAGAGGTACGAAAAATAAAATAAATAAGTTTATTTATCGTTATACTAGTGCTATTGATACCTTATTGAAATGCTTATTGGATAGAAAGTCATTACAGTTTAAAAAAAATACAGTTTTTGTCGTGCAATAGACAATTGTGTTGTGTAAATCAGGAGGAGCTAATTGAGAGAGATGACAAATTATTCCTATTATTCAGGGTGTACTACAAAGGTATAGTCATATTTTAGCAGGTTGTTAGGGCTAAACTTCTGAAAAACTTTCACTATGAAACCGATATTATCAGACAGACTTTCTTTTTTAATTCTTCATACATATTGTTCCGGCTGATTTGTATGGGGAAGTGAAAAATGAAGTTGCTCTGATTATATCGGTTTCATAGTGAAAGTTGCTCAGAATGATAACAAACCCCTAAAATATATATACATGTTTATGTTACACCCTGTAGAGCGAGAAATGAATAATATCCGTGGTTGTTTTAGGCAACAAATATAATGACCACCATTTTTTTCCTACCCAAAATGGCTAAATGACCACCAAAAGTTGCAGAAAATATCAGGGCAAAATACTGCGGTAGCTTAGGTGAAGTGTAAAGGGGGTGAACGAAGCGAAGCCCACTTTATCCTTCGTGTTAGATTGTAAAAATACTTAAAACATAAACATAAGTACACAAAACGTAAAAAAAGTTTGGTGATCATGTATCCAAACACAATTTGGTGGACATCCATCCATTTTGGCAGTCATTTCGAATTTATTGGTAGTAAATTTTCGAATTTTTTGGTAATCGCTTAAACACAAGCCGTTGTTTCATTAGTCTACAGAAAAATGTTACGTATAGTTTAATCTCAAAACATACATGAAATCCTATTTTAGGAGTTTTTTTTGGTAAGACCCAATAAGTCTTGTATTACTTGGTCCATAACATACCCATCTGGTTACCCATGCCAAATTTAGGTAACTCTCATATCATTGTAACTCAGAGTTACATCAAATATCAATAGCGAATCCGCGCCAATGCTTTTAGAGACCATTGAAATGTGGAAATGCACTCAAGTTTACTGAAAAATATAACACCTTGGTGTATTGAAGTTGTGGGGAAAATGGTTAGAGAGAGTATACTTGAGGTTACTGGGTTCCGTATCCTACTAGTTCTGTTATGTAAGATCATATAATATAATTTTAGAGATATGCTTGCCTTTAAACATGTCCTTTCTGTAAGTGACTTTCTGTGTATTGTTTCAATTAAATATTACTTAATAATAATACCTTGGACACTATTTACACACCTTGATCTAGCCCCAAACTAGAATTCCCTGTATCTTGGGTACTAGACAACGATACACACACTTTATATAGATAAATATTATACTTAGATAGATAAACAACCATGACTATGGTATAAACATCCGTTCTCATCAAACAAATATTTGCCCCCACGGAACTCGAACCCGGGACCCTTGGCTTCGTAGGCAGGGTCACTGCCGACTCGGCCATTCGGGTCGTCAACTTGGATTCTTGGATGCTTGTTTGCGAGTTCGCTGTTTCTGCTTTCCGCGACGCAGGGTATCCCAGTGTAGGGCCAGGATAGTGGCCGGGAGAGTAAAAAGTCCCCGGATGCTGTGTTGTTTAATGTTTGACGTCGGTGATTCTGATTTCCATGACACAGATGAAAGGCCAGAAGGATGTATGTGGCTGTGTATAAATTATTATATTTTATGTTTATAATTTACAACCAAGACCCAGGTTTTTTTTAGATAAAAATATACAGGATGTAACAGAAAGGTGTAGTCATATTTTAGGGGGTTGTTAGGGATATCATTCTGAACAACTTTCACAATGAAACCGATTTGATCTGAGCAACTTTAATTTTGACTTCTCCATACAGACTTGGCCGGGCGGTCAGCTGTTTTGTATTGAGGAGTGAAAAATAAAGTTGCTCTGATGAAATCGGTTTCATAGTGAAAGTTGTTCAAAATGATGTCAATAACAAACTGCTGAAATATGACTACACCTTTCTGTTACACCCTGTATATCAAGATCGCAGCAAGTGGAGGTCCCTAACTTTTTATTTCTCTTCTTCTTCTTCTTCTTCAGCATTTCACCGTCCACCGTTGGACATATGCCTCCCCAGTTGTCCTCCATCTTGTGCGGTCCGCGGCCATTCTCGTCCAGGATAGGCCGGCCGTGATCTTTATGTCGTCGGACCACCGTGTCGCAGGTCTTCCAACGCTTCTTTTTCCTGTGCGGGGTCTCCAGAACAAAACTTTAGAGCTCCATCTTCCGTCATTTCTGCGACAGATGTGTCCAGCCCATTGCCATTTAAGACGCGCGACTCGTTTTCCTATATCGGTAACTTTAGTGCGCTGGCGGATGAGCTCGTTTCTTATCATGTCGCGGCGGGACACTCCGAGCATCGACCTTTCCATCGCTCTTTGTGTGACTCTAAGTTTGTTCATCATCCCGGCAGTAAGCGTCCATGTCTCGCAAGCGTAAGTCATCACCGGGAGAACACACTGGTTATAGACTCTAGTCTTCAGCGATTGAGGGATCTTGGAGTGGAAGACGTCCTTGAGCTTTCCGAATGCTCCCCAAGAAAGCTGGATTCTTCGGTCAATCTCGCGATCCAGCGAGTCCCGTCCCAGTCTGATGAACTGCCCTAGGTAGTTATACTCCTCCACTTGCTCCATCACTCAGCCGTCTACTGTGATCGGATCTTGGGACATATCGGTCGTGCCCATAACCTTAGTTTTGTCCGAATTCATTTTAAGATCTACCCGGATAGATGCGTGGCACAGATCGTTGAGCATCTTTCCCAGTTCTGTGGGGGTTTCAGCCAGTATGACGATGTCGTCTGCAAATCGGAGGTGATTCAGGTGCTCTCCATCCACATTTATACCCAGTCCGTCCCAGTCAAGGGTTTTGAAGATATCTTCTAGTGCGTTAGTGAAGAGCTTCGGAGATATGACATCTCCTTGGCGTACGCCTCTTTTGACTGGAACAGTCGTTGTGGAGCCTTGTATTTGCACTGTCATCGTAGCAGAATTGTAGAGGCTCGTCAGAAGCTGGATGTATCGCTGGTCGATCTGACATCGCTGCAGAGACTGCACAACAGCCCAGTGTTCCACGGAGTCGAACGCTTTCTCATAGTCGATAAAGGCAAGGTAAAGTGGTTTGTTGTATTCTTGCGTCTTCTGTATCACTTGCCTTATCGTGAATATGTGGTCAATGGTACCAAAACCTCCCCTGAACCCCGCTTGCTCCCTTGGTTGGTACTCGTCAAGTCGAGAAGTGATTCTTGTCGTTATGACACGAGAGAACACTTTATACACCTGACTGAGCAGTGATATTGGGCGGTAGTTTTCCAGGTTGGTTTTTGAACCTTTTTTGTGGAAGATAACGACAATACTGTTGCGCCACTTGGTTGGTACTTCTCCCGTGAAGAGAGCTTCGTTGAAAAGCCATCGTAGTTCTTTTAGCACTGCGCGTTCTCCTGCCTTTAGTAGCTCCGTGGTCATCCCGTCGTCTCCTGGGGCTTTATACTTCTTAAGCTTTTTCAATGCCATCTTAATCTCATATGAGCTGATTTCGGGCAAGTCTTCAGTATAGTGCCTTCTTAACGGTGCGCGTTTGTCTTTCGTATCCACAGATGTTGGTTGAAGCATGTTCGATGTGTATAGCTTCTCGTAGAATTTGGAAATGATGTCGAGGACATCGGATGTCTCAGTGGTTGTCTCTCCATTTTCGTTTTCCAGTTTTGTCAGTTGGCTGGTGCCATTAGTTGTGACTCTGCTGAAAATCTTAGGACCTCTGTGCTTCTCTATAAGACGCTCGATTTTCTCAGTGTTCCTCTTTCGGATTTCTCTATTGAAAAAAAAAATACACAAACTTAATAACCTCGTGTTAAACATATTCCAGTCATCTGTTGGGCCTTAAAGAAAGGGCCCGCGATTTTTAGTCTTATCCCATCGTAATAAAGTTCAAAACCTATGAAAAATAATAATTGCTTCCGGCCCCACAATAGGATACCCTGTGTCGTGGGAACCAGAAACAGCAACGTCAAAAGCATAAAAGGGCTTGTGTCACATAATATTTCTGCATCACAAATATTATATCCACACTACATTAAATAAACAATGGATACTAGGTACCGTTGGCAACGAAAAAAAGAGAACTGTGCATTTTTGTATGTCGGTCTCTTATTTCTGTTTAGCATTTTTTCCCGTTGTTTTTTTCTTTAACAGAACGGTGTCCCTGGCAGAGGCGGCTGCTGACTCTAGAATGGCGTTCCAGTGAAGTGAGCCCGGCTGGGATAGGGTCCGCAGAAAAATGAGTGTAAGAGTGAAGTCGTGAATTTGACAGTTGGGTTGTCATGAACTGAGCCAGCGACAGCGTCTGGCTCAATCTTACTCACATTAGAGTAAAGGCCTGTATTGTTTACTTAACTAGCAGATGGCGAAATTTTATAAGGGCACGCGAAGCGATGTCTCTTGAGAACTTACATTTTCAATGAACTGCAATTATTGTACTGTAGCGCCTGCGAAATTTCATTAGTCAAATACATCGCTTTTCAATTTCGTGTTTTTGCCTCATGATATATTTTTTTTATAAATTACAATAATTACGAGTATTATTAAAGTGCATACAAGTTATATTTTATTGATTTATGCGCTGATGGCCCCGGATTGTGCTCAGCTGAAAGTTGCGGCGGGCCATTGTGCGGGGGCAGAGGCAAAGCATTGCTATTTCTAGCCGCATAGCTCTGTCGATATGCCCCGTTCCATGAATCTCGTATTGCGCGCGCGGATGTGCGTGGTCCGGGGGTATCAGGAAAAAATATATTTTCTCGCATACTCTTTAGTCTCCACTACCGCATAAATTAAAAATACTATACTAGGCTATCCTGTAATTGGCATTAATACAAAATAATTAATTAACTCTGCGATAGATTATGTACATATATGCTGTGGGATACAAATAAACAAATACAATTACAAATTTATGAGGTTAGTTTAGAAAATAAGATTAATTTTCAAGGTTAGGGGGGGGGGCATTGAGTCAGAATTGCTTCCAAAAATCCTCACGTAATTAATGACGCTCCCCTGTTCGTAGGCCAATAAATGTATCATCATTCAGAAACGCTAGCAGGTGCCCGTAATATATTTTTTTTTGGGTTTTACTGATAAATTTGTTTTCGAACATAATGATTTTCTGGTGAATGTTTTAATGTCAGATATGGTTCTCTAAAGTTAGGCCAGTTAAATAAAAGTCACTTTTCAAGTGACTTATTTTCGTGAAGCCTTTTCTGCTGACCGTACCCGTGATAATTTGCGCCAAGCGAACCGTCACTTTTAATCTCAATATTGAGATGAGTACGACACTGCAGTTCTCCACGTTTATATGTTACATGGGTATACTGTGCAGTCGAAAATTTTGTTGTAATTTGGCATAAAAACTAGGCAATTTTTAGCATGTTAGTAAGATTAGTAAAACGATGCAGCCTTGTACGCTTTTGGCACTTTTTAAGCGACTTAAAAAGAAAAGGGTTCTATTCGGTTGTATTTAAAAAAATATGTATTATTCATGAATATGGTTATATATTTATGGTTGTATATTATTTATGAACTAATTTGGCAAAATCTTTTTCTATTTTAAAGAGTAAACCCCCAGTTTGGTCCCATTTTTTGACTTATAGAAATCGGTCCAGTGCTTTGGTTTCTAAATAAAAAAACTGGAATTATGATGTCGTTATAACAAAATTGTGTGTTATTGCTTTTCCTGTGACTTTTCAGTGGTGTTTACGGACATTGTCATGAGATGAATTCTGGGTATAAGTACCATATATTCGTAAATGTGGTTTATGAGTAGACTTGACTGTCAGAAGAGAGGTTTCCTTGCCTCAATTTCGTGTTTGAAGACGATATTCGCATCCCGCCGGGGAGGAAGAAATGGGACTTGCGGTTGAGTTCTTTGATTTTTTTACTCGGCAAATGATCTATTTTTTTTTTTGTAGGCAATTAAAAATAAAATAAAAACAAAAAAAGGAAACAATACTGCGAATAAACCACTCCGGGACATTGCCGAGGCTAAGGTTCCCATGACGCTGGCAGCATTTCCCCGCTGCACAGCCAGTGAGTTCCTTTGCATCAGAAATGCCCCAGAACGGTAGTCAAAACCTCTATCCCTTAGACGGCGCCCCAGATCCTTAAAATATATTTTCCCTTGTGTACTTATATGATCTACTTATATATGTCACCGGAAGATAGTCAAAACCGTAAGTTGATAATTTAACGCGGTAGTCGATCAACTATCGACGGATAGTAAACCAGACCGACAGGGTTTAGAATTTACGTTTCTTTTGTTCTTACATGTCAACCTAACTCGAAGACTATTCGGGGGCTTCGCTGCGCTCGTTCCCTGTAGTCTACACCTAAGCTACGGCAGTGTTTGCCCTGGTATTTTGTTTACAATTCAAGTTTAAACCAGTTTACTATTTAACGGTTTTAACCGTTAGTTGATCAATTTACACGTCATATACGGCCGATCCCAATAACCTATCTCTATCCGTGATCTGCAGATTACGCGTTTCCTTTGACAGTTGCGCTATGGGATTCATGTCAAATTTGATACTAGCAGTCGCAAATCTGCAGATTATGGATAGAAGATAGTTTATTGGGATCGGCCGATAGTAAGCAGTACGCTACGGTTTACTATCTGTCGGTAGTTGACCAAGTTAGAGTCAGAGTCAGAGTCATTTTTTTATTGAATATAAATAAATAAATTATCTTATTCAACGTCAAAATTATACTTACTTATAACTACAAGTCAATTTTTTTTTTATATAAAAAAAAAGACCACCGTTTCGGAAGGTGGGCCTCGGGGTTAAGAAGAAACGGCAAGAAACTCCCCCATACCTTTTTTTTTTAAAAGTGACTTTACAACAGGTACTGGTTTCGGTCTAAGGAAATTCGCCGGCGAGTGATAGACTTGATCCATCGCCCCTCGTCGAATTTCTGTGCGCTGAGATGGTATGGACCATGCAGTTTTGTCATCTAAGTATTCCTTAAAACTATAATAGGACTTCAAGTTACGAGAAAAAAAACGTTATTTTATCAACTTACGGTGTTGACTAGCTTACGGTGACATATATACGTACACGTCTTGTAACTGTCTTATAATGTTCGTTGTACTGTACTGTACGTCTCAAGATTTCTACGTAAAATACACCTTTTGAACTTTGAACTCTCCTAATTCCTTGTGCCACAGATACAACCTATTATAATCATACAGTTGTTACAGGGCTGCGATAAGGTGCCTTTTCCCATATGCCGTTGTATTTAATTAGGCAATTAACTAACAGCCCGGATCGTTAACTAACGACCGGCAAACAAAGCATCGTTGAAAACGTTTATCAACCCTTTAGATAGGAGATGAAAAAGAACCATAGTTTTTGCAAGATGGCGTCAAAGCAACAGCTGATTTATGTCAGAGTGAACTAGGCAAAATACGAATTTAATGTGAAACGTGTAGGTTAAGTATGGTTTGACTTTTGAGAGCCACTTAATTGACTGTGGTCAGCGTATCGCCTGAATATTCAAGATAACATGAATGACAAGAGTGCATGTTGTTAATCTAACTCAGCACAGAACTTGCTTGATATTTTTTTTAGAGAAATATTAAAATTCACATCAAAAATACTGATTTGCACAGCAAATATCAGGGCAAAATGCTGCGGTAGCTTAGGTGAAGGGGAAAGGGGGTGAGCGAAGCGAAGCCCCCTTTATCCTTCGTGTTAGGTTCAACATGGAAGAACAACAAAACATATACCTAAAACAAAACCTTAAATAATCATTAAATATTTAAAACATAAAAAGTGTTTTTTGCTGATCCTTTTTTACTGTGCAAATCAATAGTTTTGATGTGCGATTAAATACTAGCTTATTTTTAATTATTTATTCCTACAATATACGCTCGTAGAGTTTCTTGGTGCTATCTTCTCTGACAGGCGTATTTCCGAAGCACTGGTAGAGTTAATTAAGTTTCCTGTTCCTGTGCGAGATTCAGCCATGAATTTCCTCTTGAAAGAGAAATTTTATTTACGTGTCCTTAGGGCAAAGATTTGGTTCACTTGTGCCCTATTGGAATTGAAACTGAAAATCAGTTTTGAAAATCATCAATCAAATCATATTTAGGCTGATAACTTTTGAACCCCTGGATCGATTTTAATAAAATACAGGATATTTTTTAAAAAGCTGACCATAGAGATTGTTAGTACCTAGTATAACAATCAAATTTTCCCTAAAAATCTATGGTCACAAATGAAAAACATGATTGGGTATCCCATAGTAACTTGTAATCAGCTGATCGAGTCAGTGGACGGATGATCAATAAAAAAAAAGGCTAGTATTTAATCGCACATCAAAAATACTAATTTGCACAGCAAAAAAGGATCAATAAAACACTTTTTATGTTTTAAGCATTTTTTGCTGTTCTTAAATGTCAACCTAACACGAAGGATAAAGGGGACTTCGTCGTTCCGCTCACCCCATTCATCCTTCACCTAAGCTACCTCAGTATTTTGCCCTAATATTTGCTGTGAAAATCAGTATTTTTGATGTGCAGTTTAATATTTTTTTTAAAAATATATTCACGACCATAAGTTCCTTTGGGATAGTTGTTCATAATGATTCAAAATTCGGTCAGCTAATTAAAATTAATTAATTAATTAATTTAATCATTCGACTACTCATTTGAGTGCTAGAGTGCCACAGACAGACTTGCAGGCGCTTTGAACTTATAACTTATTTTTCCTCGGGAGTTAAATAACCATGGAAGTAATATTACGTCCATGTAAATAACTGAAAAAACATGCCTTGACTTGTCAAACTGTCACGTTATTTTAAGGTGGTCAAAACATTTGCAAGCGCATTGCTTACTTCCGAAATTGATCGAATTGATTTTGCAGGTCGTCTCACGAATTGAGAGCGCTGTGCGATACTGGCTGGGATTACTGTGCTGTACCTGGTATTAAAAAATCAATACTGCGCATTTAAGGCAACCGCTCATAATTCGTGAATCGGCGTTGTAAAGTTATTTTACTCAAAAATGCTTTTACTGTGTTCATTATTTTGACAACCTTCTTTGGTCTCAGTTCACGTCTGATTGAACACCTAACGTCAACGAATGCGCTCTCCGACCGACAATATGCCTATCGGGAGGGCCGCTCGACGACCGCGCTCGCAAGAGACGAGGTGCGCCGCATTGTGCATTGTGCGTGCTCGGGAGCGGAATCATCAGGTTGCGGTGCTGTTCTGCGATTTATCCAAATCTTTCGATGTTGTGGATCACGCTGTCCTCGTTGCGGAGCTAAATCACTATGGAATAGCACGTTCCGCTCACATTTATCTGACAGATTTCATGGTAAGGTCGCAAGTTGTAGTCGGTGGCTTCGGCAGCGTCACATCTGACCCTGTTGCTACCACGATGGGTGTAGCCCAGGGGGGTTACCACAATCTTTTTCCTATTCACATTAGGTTCAAAACAAGAAAATCACCATGGCAACCATTTCCATTCTAATTTGCCATAATGGGCTTTATTTACCTAATACCAAGACTTGTTTTAAGACGGTCACGGTAATTTTGCGGATCAAATTAGGTTCCTAAACTGAATCGGCATAAGACGTTGTGGTAACACCTCAGGAATCATCGCTGTCGAACATCATGTTCTCGTTGCTCCTTAATGACCTCCCACAAGCCGTTGATACCGCCGAGGTACTCATGTACGCTGGCGATGACGAGGCGCTGGTGAGCGCACGTAATATCGACCTCCTGGAGCAACGATTGAACGAAACAATCTGTCCAGCTGGTTCAGAGAGAACGGACTGGTCCTGAACTTGCGAAAGACCCAATTCCTCCACGTTTACTTCGGAGGTCGACCGACCGGGGCAATAACGACCAAAGTAGAACTGCGATCGAGCAGGTCCAAACCACCAAGTTTTTGGGCTTCGAGCTGGACGGAGGCCTATCCTGGGAACACCACATCAACAAGTTGTGCGGAAAACTTGGCGACGCCTGCTTGAGCCGTACCCGCGGACGTCGTGCGCTCCTGCTATTTCGCCACCGTGCACTCCCTACTGCAATACGGCGCCGAGCTGTGGGGGCGTGCTGCCGACTGGGAGCGCGTCTTCAGAATGCAAAAACGAGCCGTAAGAGTACACGAGTCGCATGGGACGCCTCAGCTCGACCACACTCCAAAGCATTAGGGATCACGATGCTGCCCTCCATAGTTAACAGATAGCACTGTAGGTGAGCGAAAACTTGAGCTTATTTTAAAGGTACGAGGACATCCACAGACACAGCATACTAAACGCCACGCTGGAAAGGTCGTCGTTCCAGTCCAAAGGCTGGAGAAAGCCGCCAGGCTCGCCCACAGCGCGGGCCGGGTAGTATACAACCGACTGCTGGATGATGTCACTTCCGCTCCCGGCACGCAAAGTTTTAAATTCTGATAGAAACGCTGACTTGTCGAGCAATCGTTCTACAGTTAGTAATTTGTTTAATTTAACTTTATTCTTTTGTTTTGTTGACATAATTATCACTTTGACATTTTATTTCCAAATTTATAGTTTAATTATTGACATCTTATTTTATTGACATTGCTGTTTATTGATTGAATTTATTTGAATTAATAAATGACATTTTATTGTAGAAATGAATGTAATGAACATTTTGAATAAAAATCTTATCTTATCTTATCGGTTTGTTCCCCTAACGTCAATTTCACGCTTATGTGGTACGGTGTGTTAAATCGCAGTCAAGTGTATTCAAAAAATATAAAATGAAGTTGTATAGTAGTTTCAATACTTGACATTATGATTTAGATTTAGATTTATGGTACTAGTAATAATAAGTAATAAGACTAGTAATAAGTACAATAAGAATTCAAGACTATTAAGAATAAAATAAATTAAGTTCATTGCTTAACAATACATCAGAAATATGATTAATAATCATTACATTAGAATCCAAATTACGTATTGCTTACTAATTAATAAAAAATAAAATTAGCATTGATTATTTATCGTCAGACTATAATTCAGCGATTCAAAATTATGCTTAAATACTCACTGACTATTTGTAAAAAGGCGTATTTCAAAAATGTCAGAATCAGGCATTAATATACCTAAAAGGATACGGCATCCCGTACTGAACTCCATATTGTTTTAAGGCTAAAAAAATGGCGCCTCTGTCGGAATTTGTCGGAACCAAGTCGTTACGAAAAATTGTAACGGCGTCACGGCGTCACGGAGTCACGTTCCGTAAATCAGGGGTGATTTGAATTTGGGGTGAATAGTCACAAAATTAGGAAATTTGATCAATGGACAACTCTCAAATACACGTTGACTTTTAATCGGTGAACAGGAAAAAATCTAGCTAAAATTACCTCAATATTCAATTAATCAAAAGTTGAAACATAATTAATAAACCCACTTAGATAGGATAGATAGATGTAAGCTCGCAGATAGAGATTAGTAGAGTGACTAGGAGGATATTGATTTCAAAATATAAGAAATCATAGGAAAAAGTATATTTGATAAAAATAATCATAGAAAAGAGTATATTTGATTTCATGTACCTAATTACAACTTTTACGTGACCGCCGCCAATTACTGAGTTAGAAAAATTGGTACCTGATCACTGATTAAGTCATCGTGTATATGTGGCAGGCAAATTGTAAGATTCCACATTTTACAAACGGCGTCGTCCGTTTACAAACGCGCGCTGATATGTAATATGCCGAAGACAAATTGCAAATTGAAATTAAAATAGCAAATTCTCAGGGCAAAACGCTGCGGTAGCTTAGGTGAAGGGTAAAGGGGGTGAGCGAAGCGAAGCCCCCTTTACCCTTCGTGTTAGGTTGAACATGTAAGAACAACAATAAATGCTTAAAATATAAAGGAGTGTCAATTTGCCTTCGGCATATTACATAGCAGCGCGCGTTTGTAAACGGACGACGCCGTTTGTAAAATGCGGAATCAAACAAATTGCCTGCGACATATATAACAGGTTATTTAACATAGAGTCACGCCTTTTCCCATACGAGGTGGCAGAGGCTCAACTGTACCACTTAGCTTGTGATTCAATATTCCATTTTGCGTGACAGAGGGCAAGCCCATCGCCGCAGCGAATTTAATGAAGCCGGAGTAAAAGGTTTCCTAACAATGTTTTATAGAGGTTAGATTATTTTTTTAAATATTATTCTGTTGCGGCAACGGGCTAGCACTATTTCACGCAAAATGGAGTGTGGAATCCAGATATTTCATACAGGTATTCCATTATAGGGACTATGAAATTATTTTCTATGGAAAAATGTAAAAAAAACATGGCCTTCATTTGTACAATATATTATACACTTTTACATTGTATATAAAGTTACCATCTTACCTATCATCTTCCTCGTTTCTACTTTTGCTCTATTCATTTTATTTTAAGCCCGATAACGAGGCGTCGTCTGTGAAAGTAAAACTACTTTTTTTCCTAAGGTTATGTTTAGGTAATAAGCTGGACTCAAAGAACCGACATTTACATTTACCTACCAAAATCCTGTGAAAAAGACATGGATTTATAATACTAAAGACGTCGCTACAAAGTTACGTCAGTCGGATGATAGATTTTCCTTACGGGGATTTAAATTTTAATTTATCGAAAACAATATTTATAAGTTTAACTATTTGCAGCCAATAATAATTGTAAATTATATTACTAACTTATGATAAGTGACTCCTTGTTTTTTTGCATTGTGCCTCCCGCATGATTTACAGCAGTAAACAACGCAGGGCACCATTTTATTCCGTCATACGTACACTTCTACCGGATGTCACAGTCTGCGCGCGACTGAGAGAGGTTCGTGCTCACTGCTTGATAATCTTCTCACGCACCCTTTCTGGGGCGTGGGGAGTCGGGGTCAGGTCGACGGAGCTCTTCCCGAAGAATCGCCTCTGTCCACTCCTGTGGACAGGTCATCGGATGGCCCCTGCGGGCGGTGGTCTTGATGTGGCGCTGGTGTGCAGTGGGTGATCGCCGGCTAGGCAACCAGGTCGCGTGGCAGGCGGCGGCGGTAGGGCGGGCGCGCGTGGTGCGGCGCCAGTTCGGCGATGTGCGGGAGTTGTGACGCATCCGCACGCGCGAACATGCCCTTCGCCAGCCTCTGGACAAACTGGTCCACGGTTTCCCATCTTAGGTCCCTCTGGATTGTCGCGTTCCTCACGTAGCGGGGGGCGCCGACGATGGTACGCAGAGAGAGGTTCTCTTGGGCTCGGAGTCTCCGTTTGTTCGTCTCCGAGCACAGGGCGTACCATGCCGGAGCCGCGTAGGTGAGGCGGGATCTCACGTAGGTCTTGTAGATCCCGAGCTTCGCCCTCAGAGGGAGGCTGGAGTCGAAAAGTGGACGCAGCTTGGCGCGTGCCACCTTGACCTGGCTGACGACGTTGTCAACGTGTTGCTTCATGGTGAGCCGGCGATCAATGGTCACTCCCAGGTACTTCACCTGCGAAGACCACTCGATTTGCTGTCCTTGGAGCTGGAGCGATGGTGGAAGGAGACTCTGGCCTGTGATGAGCGCCTGCGTTTTCCCAACATTGACGGACAGTCGCCACTTGGCGAGCCAGTCGGGCAAGATGTCCAGGGTGCGCTGCAGTTTGATGGCAGCGTGCGGAGCCTGGAACGACGACGCGTAGTAGGCTGCGTCGTCTGCGAAGAGTGCCAGCTGGGCACCCGGCCCGACGGGGATGTCGTCCGTGTATCGGGCGTAGCAGGCGGGAGACAGGCAGGAGCCCTGGGGGACGCCGGCTGCGACGGGATGTTCCTCGGAGACGGCGTCTTCCACCATCACTCGGAAGCGGCGATTCTTCAGGAAAGAGGCGATTGTCTTGACCGTTCTTCTTGGGGCAGGGGACGTCGACAGCTTGTACAGCAACCCCTCGTGCCATACTCTGTCGAACGCCTTCTCCATATCCAGAAGTACTGCGACAGTGTATTCTTTTTTGTTCAAACAAACTGTCATGTCATTCAGTACTCTGGTGAGCTGAAGCGTGATCACTACCAGTATGGGCACCATCTAAACGGCGACACTTTTGAGTGCCTGGTGACGGGTCTCCTATATTCAAGTCTGTGGTGTCAGGGTACTGAGTTATACAAGCATTCATCAATGTCAGTGGCCGGAAGGTGGGCGCGTGGCGAGCGTGCTCTGAGCGGACAACATCCGGCGCGAACAACGGCCGGGAGCGCAATATTGTGTAGCGGCATATCATCTACAAGAAAAATTTAATTTTCCGCATTCTAACCTCAAAATAGCAACTTCGCCGCTTGATTTTGGGATCCCAGGCGGAAAAATTATGTTCCTATCTCGTTCGAAAAGGCTTCTTTACAAACCTCGCTACGACCCGCGCCTTCGGCTCGTGCCGTAAACTTCTCGGTTCGTTAATATAAGCCTTTGCAAACTCGTAGGAAATGTACTATTTCACTTCACATGCTCGCAAAGTTCGTGTTTGCTGGATGTTTGCTGCACAAAATGCCACTTTTACGCTCTAGTGCACAAAGGAATTGTTTTAAAGGCTGAGATAATCGGGCCTAACAGCCACACACACAATAAAACTTCGTAGAATAAATTTGTTATTTTAGCTGATTTGCTTTAATAAATTTCACATCCGTGTTTTCTATTACTTTAATTATAAAAACTAGATAAAATAGAAGTCAATTATTATAAACATATCGAAACCACTAAATGACTTGGCAAAAAGAAGTACCTTAGTCTAATGTCACATGTCGAAAATTAAAACCAAATAAAAACAAAATTGGCGGGAAGCTCTTGTCATTCTTTGCAAATTGTTGCTGTTTTATAATTGTTTGTCGTTTTACGATAAGCCATTGTAAGCCATTGTTTAATTTTCTCGCAATCGAAGTGAAAATCTGGGTGTATAACTCGGTCATAAACCCCATTTTACCCTCGACTTAACTATCCACCCTTGCCTGTGGCTCGGGTGGATATCAACGTGAAATGGCGTGTCTTTAGCCCTTGTTGTACAATCTATTATTGTTTTGAGGTACTTAAATAAATTCCGATAACCAAATATTCAAATAACCCAATCCATAATATCCTAAACATTAGTCGATCGTTGAAAGTGGCAACTGGATGAAGGAACCAAATGCACGTGGCTCCACCTATGATTAGGTTTCGGGTTTACAATCTGTAGGGATTGTTATCACATTCAAGTTCGGACTTTTCGTCGGACGGACAAAGACAAGATAATTTTTGACGTGATAACGTCTTATAAATCGATGAACGCCGGCTGCACGAGCCGAGCGTGCAAGCGAGACCGCGGAACAAGCGATAGAGAGGCACGATTGGCCTAAGCGTTCATCTTATGACGATAACACGTAAACTTATCGTCCGTAAACCGACTTTACAGACAACCAAGTTTTTTTTAATTTTTAATTATTATTTAGTCCTTAAGTTTTCTTCTACGAAGGTTCAAAGCCCTTCGTGTGCGAGTCCAATCCGCAATTGGCCAATGTTTGTTTACTTGTTATTGTAACGTAACGCGCGAAATTAGTCATAATCCCCCCCCCCCCCCCCCCCCCCCAAATTAAATCCTGACTCCGCCCCTGATCGCAGCGATACTTTTTGAGTTTAATCATCTGTCTTGTTTACTTACAGTGCCAACCCAAACGTGCATCCTTTACCGCCGATTACTGTACTTGAAACGCCTTGAGAAATCCAACAATAGCAGTGTGAGTGAGTGTCGCGAAAGCCCCACCATAAATCTTAGCCCAAAACAGCTTGTATGCAAATGATTACAACAAAGGACGTCGGAGCGCTACTTAGAAACTCACAAAACTCACTAGACTCATAACTCTGAAGCTCACAATGGGAACCAAAAAATCTGCAACATTGCAATCACTCGCAGTTAAGTCGGATCTAATTCATCTTAACCAACTACAGCGCTACTAGAGTGTATTTGCAAATACATCTATTTTTTACCTAGCCTATAAATAAATAATAATTTGGACACTATTTACACACATTGATCTAGCCCCAAACTAGGATTCCCTGTACCTTGGGTACTAGACAACGATACACATACTTTTATAGACAAATATTATACTTAGATAGATAGAACAGCCATGACTTGGGTACAAACATTCGTTCTCATCAAACAAATATTTGCCCGCACCGGGACTCGAACCCAGGACCCTTGGCTTCGTAGGCAGGGTCACTGCCGACTCGGCCATTCGGGTCGTCTATACATACACAATTTAACTGGTGAAAAATAAATAACAAATGTAGCCAATGCTTATTAGTTTGCGGGTTGTTGGTGGGGTGTCGTGATAGTGGCCAGTTCGACTGTCAGAAGTTTTCCATCTGTCCCTATTATGAACTTGTGAACATATAGTTTCCCACTTAAGGCCAATGACCTCCCGGCGTCTTATTTAGAGCAATAGAGTCCAATCATTCAGACATCCGACAAATATTTCGATAGATTGTGAATATTTCTTTTTACGTCCCGTTAATAGTTTTCGGCATTTTCGCTCACAAACACAAGAAATATACCATGCACAATCGACGCCCCACTTTGACAGCAATCGACAGATGACATTATTTACTTTTTAAAGAAAGTGTTGCAAGTTGAAGAAAATAGTTTCCTAGGTTTTCCGCAACATGGCGATGGTTTTATATTCTTGGTTTGGCTCTAAAATCTAAACTATTCACTCCACACCATCCCTAACATTGTACGGTGGTACGGAACCCTTCGTGCGCAAGTCCGACTCGCACTTGGCCATTTTTTAAATTGACTTTACATCAATGATTATAAGTTTTTAGGATGTCTAAAATCCTGATGTCTCCTCGTTTACCTACATTTTTAAAGATGCATAACCCTCCTTTTGGCTTTGCCATAGTCGGGTGAAAAAAGTCACTATCTGCAGAAGTGATCTAACAACGCTATACGCCGACGTAAAGAAGAGGTATTACTTAAGATATCAATATAGTACTTATAAGGCATTGTATCATAAAACAGAGCGGTTAGCGATAAGCGGAGAGATGACCATGTGCTCAAGCGTAGCCATTTCCACGACCCAGGTTATCCTAGTGTGGGGCCAGAAGTATTGTATGTGCCTGCATATAACTGTGTACGTCTTTGTTATTATTATGACAAAGTCTCAGGCTTTTATAATTTCCACCATCACCACACGACACTTTTAGCTAAGGGAAAGAGCTATGCGTCTTCTCCTTCACCTTGTTTCGATTAGAAAAGGAAAGAGAGACTGACTCAATAGCACTGTCTCTTACTTATCACTTGTGGTGAACGTGGAAATTATAAACGCAGCCATTGGACGTATACGCAGGACTCAGACGTCGCAGGCCACGCAGTGAATAAATAGCAAGGCATGCGTCTTTTGTTTTATGTGCCTTGCAAACTTTTTTCTGCGTGGCCTGCTTCCTCTGCGCCTCAGCACAAGCCCTGGCTAGGGATGTAAATTGACCGTCAAATGCTATAAGCGACCGTCAAATACCGTTGCGGTTTCGTCACGATTAGTATAAATCGAAACGCAACCTTATTTTTGGTCTGTGACAGTAACTTTTTTGTGATGCTGTCACTTGACTTGAAAAAAAACGTGTTCGAAAATGTTTACCTCGTATTTGCCGGGATTTTGAATTTCTCTGTCGAAATAGTATAGTTTACTGTCCAGTTGTAATCGGTGCTGAGAGACACTGGATCGGATTTTGGAACCCCGAACACAGCGCAAGAGTGTTGAAAGGTCGCGCGTGTGTTTGAGGCCTTGCCGGGAGGTCGCCGCGTTAGTAGAATTAAGTAGAACAGAATGTATCCCTTGGTTGTCGGCAAGGAGACGCAGGAGAACCTCCTAAAGCAAAGAATTACTGAGACGCGCGCATCCGTTACCTCGATGGGAAGGACTTTAGCGGATTACCTACTTTTGTTGACCCTGAGGGGGGTAGATGCCCCCCCACCCTACTACTCCCCCTCCCGCGCGGAAATGCCTAGTTGCTTTCTTCGAAAGGGTCTTTGTTCTGCCTCGACACCTTTCTCCTCCACAAATGCTCCATAATGCTATCATCAAAATTTACATGAAAAGTAGCCACAATAACCTGCTCTAGCCAATCGTTTTTGTTTGCATACACTGCGCTCCGCTCCGCTCTGGTTTAGCTTCTTCAACGTTCTAACATAACCTATAACCCGATTGAAAAGTAGTTACAATAACCTACTCTAGCCAGTTGTTTTTGCTTGTAAATATCGAGAGAACAAGAAAAAAGAACATTCGCGAAACTACTAGAAAAGCAAAACTCCCCAACAAAATGCGTTCCGTTTTAAACAAAAATTACAAGTTTTTTATTATCAAAAGTGATATTTTACCAAAGAAATACTAAATTAACTTTGATTGACGTAAAATAAATAAACAAACATAAATGGCAAGTTAAATGAACGTTTTTATTAAGATAGGTAATAAAAAAAAAACACATTTCCTCCTTTTTTTAGAGAATTCTCATCTTTTCAAATATGCGTACAACGAAATGTAGGTAATGTATTTTGACCACAGACAAGATTTAAACATATTATTTGCGTTGCGTTACATCATTTTACAAAGTATTTTCAGATTTTCAAAAAATCATATCTTAAAAACTATTGAATTCCGCACCCTGAAACTTTCAGGAAGATGATCAAATGACCCCAACATGATGGTTAAAAAGTTTGGACGCCCCAGCGAGTAGGTCGTCCGCTAAAGGTGAGCCCCTCGATGGAAAGGAGACCGTCATCGCAGCGGGATACATTCAGGTATTCGTAAGTTTAGCTCGGTGATATCGCTGACGTTTGAATTCCATCACGGTCGGAATCTAGCTAGCCCCTAGTCTGAGTCCGGCCCTGGTGAAAGGTCAATCAATTTTCACGTTAAAGGTGACAGTTGCCGATTCCGCAGGCTACAAACATAACTAAAGAGTTTTTTCATGGTTCGCACCCCTACTCGCATTAGTCCCCTATCAAATGTTATCCGTGTCTTTAAGTATGGAAGCAGTCTCAATCTCTTAGTTTAAAAGAGCCGGAAACATTTCCTATTTATATTAATAACCATAGGGATTACGAAAAAAAGTTTGAAACAAGAAAATATGAAAATGTTTTGGTTTTTTGGTGGCAACCTTAAAAACGCAATATTTTCATGAGTGCCAACATCAAAATTATATAACTCCACCAGGGTCATACGACGAGATTGAGACGATAGAGTAAGACGATCTCTGTGGCGCAGCGGTTGCGGCTCTGCCTACCATGCGAGAGGTCCCGGGTAAGATCCCCGGCTGGGGAAAAAAAAACCCAGGTCTTGGATGTATATATGTGTGTGACGTCGCTGTTTCTGGTTCCCACGACGTATGTGCCTGTCTGTAAATGTTTATGTTTATGTTTTAATTAATACTTGTATCATCAAGGAGCACACGATAGAGAGTGGCGTTTGTGTTGCCGGACCGAACGGACGTGTCCCCCCGAGATCTCGCAAACGCATTTAAACAAACAATAGTTTTCATCCCCGGCGCGCGCCTTTTGTTCTGCCTCCGGAGGCCCGAAAACGAGCCTGGCTTATAGGCTGGCTTATACCGCGTGTTACTGTAAGGGTTACCTGGGGAATGTGCGCGATCCATCTAGGCACCCCATCTGTGCAATACCGCGCATTTCAGTGATTGTGATGATACTAGTGCGGTCAATAGTGATTACCTATCTCTAACTTTATTTCTCTCAGGACCACTCGCCGCCTGACAATAATAAACCACCACTTACCGCGGCCGCGGTCGCCCCTATTGACTAAGGCATAATCACATTTATAGGTGCGTCATAGGCAGGATATAACAATTCCCTACCTCCGCAATATCAAAATCAACTAATAAAACATTATTATAGCTACATATACTTATATTGCTTGGCCTGAAAATAATTCGAGATAATTCTCCTCGAGATTTCTTTTCTCCTCATCTTCGAAAGACCATTCAAAACAGTCATTAACAATAACCTTCCACTAAACCCTGAAACTCTGTGAATAAGCCAACCCAAAAGTTAACAATCCTAGAATTATTTTTACGCAGCTAAACTGCAAATATACTAAACCCGACAATAAACAAAACCTAAACACGTGCATGCCATAAAAAGGCCATCTCACCAAATTCCCAGAAACTAGACAAAACAATTGACTGCTACTTAGGAACAATTGAAAAAGCTTCGAAGCACAAAAGGCCCACAACGTTCCCTCACACATCTGGCACCCATTCTATGGTGTCAGCCCATCTTGGAAATACCGGGAAACATTAGAATAAAAATAGACCGTAAAAAGCCAAACAGCGTCTCTCATCATACCGGCCGTACACCTCTTAGAAACAACCCACATACACATTCATATTAGCTAAAACAGCACGACGCTCTCTCCTGTAGTAATATCTTACAATGGAAGCTCTACCAATGCCCAGAGAGGGAAACTGCCTGTTCCATGCAATTGCAGATCAAATCAACCATCTGTTTGGAGCGACATTCAACCATACCCACATCAGAAGCGACTTAGCTAGATACGTGGAAGCTAACAGCAATTATCCACGCATCAAACTTGCGATCGACGCACCAAACGCAGAAGCTTTCACCGAGTACATAAAAAATCTCCACATACAGGGCACGTGGGGAGGTGAAGAAATTATCAAAGCAGCCGCGGAGTTCTACGTAATAAGTGTAGCGATCCATCAACAAAATGGCCCATCAATCGTATATAGCCCCCAACAAGAATATAACGCAGTCGGAACTATCAACTTGACCTTTTCCGACAGCCACTACGACAGCGCATACATAATAGAGCCCCAAAACTTAATCAACAACCTATCAACAACCAGTCAAATCTACAGCATCTCACTTTTCCCATACTAAAATACAGCGCGACAACCAAAGTACACTCAAGTTCCACCCGCCCCAAAAACAGATAATATGATAGCGGTAAATCTAAACACCTTCCCCCGGCCTACCCAAAATGCACAACTCAAGATAAGATGACCAATGACTTTGATACTTACCGTACCGACACATACACTCACACGCCACAAACACATGCATCCCCCTCCGCCGGGTCAGATACAACCGGGTACTTCATCTTTAGCAGGGCCCTGTTCACGGACTGAACCTCGACCCGAGTCACGGACCTAACTAATATGCACTAATGAAGTGAATTGAAGTAGGTGATATCAGTGCAATGAGTCTCACTAGCTGAGCAACAACCTGGTGAGGTCGCTGCGATTATGATAGCCCTAACTCAGATCAAAAGGCAAAACTAACTCTATATCTGGCAGTTAACCCCCTTCGTAATGCTAAATACCATTTCATAAACAGATACCACGCTCGCTTCAAATTACTACGCCAACTCCAAACTATCCCACAGGCACAGTGCCGTACTAGTAGGTAGGAGATAGGTATACCTAAATACAAAACTAGGCAGGAACCTACCCAATAACAGTAAAATAAAACTTAACTATTTCTAACTTTATCCGGTCCGACGAGCCCACAAAAATAAAACAATAATGCAAGCCCGTCTACTACATAACTGCATATTCTGAGAAATAGCGAGAAACAGCCAACAATTGCACATCATAAAAGGATCACTTCACCATCTTCCAGAAAACAGGCAATTAACAAAAGACTTCCACTGATGAACAATAACAACAAAAAAATCGGAGACTTTTTGTCTCTCTACCGAGAATAAGGGCGCACGGAGATACGCACAAACTTTGACAATCGCAACCCCTACGAGCTGTTAATCGTAGACAAAGGTAGTTCAAATAAATCACGCTATCTCTAAGTTCTTTCTTTCAACAACATCCCAAGAAGATAACCTAATTGAAGCCTTACCAATGCTGAGATGGTAACTGCCTATTACCCGCAACCTGCAATACTGACCGCAATTGCTGACCAAATTAATCACCTATGTCAATTAACATGCAACCACACTCACATTCGTAAGGACCTAGTTAAATATGTAGAAGAAAACGGCGATGAACAGAACAAAGCTCGCAATCACTGAGCCTGAAATCTTCAACAACTCAACAATTAAAAATCTGCGCAATTACGATACTTGAGCTGGAGAGGAGATTATAATACCAGCTGCCGAATACTTTCTAGTTAACGTAACAATCCACCAGCAAAATACACCATCGCTCACATTCACGCCCAAGAATCCAGCGGATGCAGTGAAATCTATCAACCTCAACGGCACAGGACACCACTACGTCAGCGTATACTTGCTTGAATCGCCAAATTTATCCACGGAACAAGCAACCGATAACCATACTTTCCCCGATACTTAATGCAACACCCATGACCTCCTCAGGGTCAACCATAACATCAACAGAAGACATCCCAGACAACACCGGATATACGATGATACGAAACAGCCCCATATTTAAACCACAAGTCACATGCGATCGTATGCGCATTGCTGCTTGGAACGTTAGAGGATGTGCCGAAATAACTAAAAGACTCAACATTGATGCGGAATTGACTAACAGAAACATACACATAGTCTTTAAACAGGAAACAAACATGATACATATGTCAAAACACTATCTCTGGTATCTGTATGCTCGCATCGGACAAGACGCTATAAAGAAATACAGGAAAAAGGGAATTATACGAACAAACCTCCTTCACAATATTGCACACAAATATGGTAAAAGTCACATCAAAAGAAAATGCATGTACAAGGACGAGCTTGTCTCTAAAAAGAGATTTCTTCCAGCAAGACAAGGCATTACAGGAATTGCATCATAAAAGGGTAGGCAGTGCACAATAATTACTATAACTAAAATGCCTAGGAATAAATTAAAATATCTGTAAAATACAGATAGCAAATACGAAATAATTACCGATATATACATAAACTTTACATATAATTATATAAATACAATAACTTTTACGAAAGAGACAGGTAGTGCTCTTTGATATGTTTCTTTAAAGAAAAAGGGGTTGGACTGTCTCTTATAGTGCAAAGAGGTGCGTTCCAGAGTCGGACCGCCCGCCCGCAACCTGAAAGAGCGTTTATACGCAGCGCTGCTATGCCGCGGAGTAGCTAAAAGTGAATAATTAAATATCATCGGAGAAATGCTCATGGCAAACTTAAAAGTAGAAAGACGAAAATTCTTATAAGAGACCCCATAAACAACCAGTGTATTGGACGGAGCTCCAATACGAACCGTAAACGAAATCAAATATCTCGGCACATATATTACGGCAGGACATAGGACACAATAAAAAAGAGGTGCCGGCAAGTCATATGCAATTCCAAGGCCCTAATGCATTTTATAAAGAAATCCAACATGGACTGGAATATAGTGCGCCTGATTTACAAAATGGTCATTGCACTGTTTATAAAATACGGACAAAAAGCGGCAACCCTCACTAAAGCAAACAGTTGAAAGTCAGTTCTTGACTAAGAAAATATGAACGCCTGATCCTCAGAGACATGTTTGAGAATGCCAGAAGCTATCCAAGATACCACAAAATTCATGACTGACTACAGGGCAAAACGATAACCAAACGAATCAAAAACCACCGGATGTGTTACATATTCTGCGACGCCCAAAACAGCACTTACTACACGCTCCATTCAAATATGAAGCAAGGAAGAAGAAAGTCGGCCGACTTATATACACCTGGAAAGATTTCCTTAAGCATGACATCAAATACTACGGTGAAGAACACAGTTACTGGACAGAATCATCACACAACAGGGACGAAGTCAGGATGGCCTAGAGGCAAATATACCGTATTCCAGAAACAGAGAGCGAAAGCGAAACTGGGAACTTACTGGATAACCCAAACGAACACGACTCAGGAAACTCAACTAATAACAATAACTGAAAATAGAAGGAAAACAAGAACTTGAAGAAAACAACAGCTGCTCTCCAAATCCCACATCCTCCCCATTCCACATATCCTATATTGGCTTCAAGCTGAAGAGTCGGTCGATTGAATTCACTATCCTTCCCCTCCTACAGAGCAGGTCATTCCGCCCCCCCTCAAAACTTGTGCCCTCTGGTATGCCGGCCGAAAGACCGGAACAGGTTTAGAACCCTGGCTGGAGAAGCACCATTCATTCATTCATTCTTCATTCGTTCGTATCATCAAGGAGCACACGATAACTCAGTTAAAGGAAACTCGTTTACTCGGTGCACGGGAAGCGTAATTAATGAATTTCCATATCCGTATTGTTTTGGTCACGACGAGGGGACGTATTCAATACGGATAAGGAAATACCGCGCACGGGAACCTGTTTTTGACAATTTGAAAGGGGACTATAGGCACGCCCGGCAATATTCATAGAAAAGTAACCGCACACACACATTGCTGAGATTTGGGGTGCAATGCGGGTGCGCAGGACAGGGCAAGTCTTCGTTCTCCCGGCTTGTGACTTGCGTCGCGCGCATCGCTCACCAACGCGATGACGATGACGTCACGCGACGCACGATGTACCAATAGATACAGACCGCGCCAGGAGTAAAGAACGCTGTCCTTGAATGAGCAGTAGTCACTTTTCAGAGGTGTTAGACGCGTGGAAGTCAGGTGCGACACGGGGGCGTTAGACAGCGCCGGCACCTGCAGTGTTGCCACCTAAGCCCTTTTCGAGCTAGATCTAGCACTTTTTACAGTAGGTAAACTCGTTTTTTCATGCTTTAGCCCGAAAAGAGCAATCTAGCCCTTTTCAAGCGATACCAAAACTTGGCACCGCGATTACCAAGTTATGAAAAATGCGCGCAAATCTTTACTGTACAAGTAGTATAGATTTTGTCAGTCACACTATATACAGTATACTTATAGTTTTTCTATGGTAACATTGGTAACCCTACCTACTGTTTGAACTGTTTCTGCTTCTTTACTGGGGTATCCCCCAAGTGCTTACCTTTATTTTTAAGGATAAACCGACATTGCACTTTCTGAAAATTATTTTACTTTGAAAACTCTGATTTTTAACAATTTAATAACTAAATTTTAATTAGTTTTTTGCACTTTTCGATATAACTTTACTCAATACGTTTCAAACAAACAATTTTTAAACTTTGCATTTGTAATTTATGTTTTAGCCCTTTTGGTTGCAAAATTGACGAAATCTAGCCCTTACTAGCTTATCCGACTGCCCCTTTTTAAAAATCAAGGTGGCAACACTGGGCACCTGATTCGTAGATCAGTCGCTTCCCGTGCCGCGCATCGAAAGCACGTCTCAACGCTTCCTGAGTACAGTCGCATACTTTATCTTTCGCTGATCGAAGATGCCGAAAAATAAAGTGCTAACAAGGCAAGCAAGAAAAATGGTCTACGATGTAAACTGTTACATCAAAAAGGAGTCTGATGAAATCGTACTATGCCCTAGTGACTAGGGGGTTATTTTCTCTTTTATGTATCTAAGTTTCAACTTAACCTAGGTTTAACCCAATTTGAATTTAGCTACAACAACCTCCTGCCAAACAAATATTGACAATAGAGAAATTTTTATTTGACATTTTTTTCTTCTTCTTCTTCAGCATTATTTACAAGGACTAATAAGTATACCCTCATTATCAAAATATCAAGCAAAGTTAAAATAGAAGTGAAGAAAGTCCTGGAAACACATTTCTTCACCCTAACCCTAATATTGCACTTCGGAATTATTCCGCGACTGTATTCACGCGCAGTAATCCCCACCAGTTTCTCCGAGCACTCTTTATTCCTGGCGCGGGCTGTACTTAGTAAAGTAATCTACTAGTAGGGACACCTAAGCTGAACGCTGACCGTTATTGCGCAGAAATTAAAAAATAGGTGTCTCAGGGGGGCTAGAGGGACGAAGGGTGCGCGTGCGTAGCGCCGATTGGCTCTCTAGTCGTACTCCGTCCCCCGCAATGATACAACGCTCCGCGCACTTCCGTCTTACAGTCGCGTTCTAAAGGCCCTGTCGAGACAGCTGCATTGTAAATTTGTAACACACGCTGATTTAATGGAAGGCGTGACACCATTATCTGATTCAGACTAAGGTTTGGCAGCATTGAAAAATGTGTATAAATGTTGTCATCTTGTTCAAAAAACTTGGGTTTTATACCTAAAATAAAAATTGTCGAATTCGATTACAATAAAGATTAATTTTGGCTACTCCCCATAAACTTAATCACTCTGTCACATGACATGATCAACTTGGAATGGAAGGCTAATCTTGAAAAGTAAAACACCCGGTTACAAGCTATGGAACACTCCGAACACTAAACTTAACTATTTATAAAGTAATAATTGTATTGCGCGCGCGTCTATACTCATGCGCAGCTATCCCCTCTACATTTCGCTCAGCATTCAACTTACGTGCCCCTACTTGTATCCGCCCCGCAATGGACAACGCCGAGACGGCAGTGACCCTGCTTACGAAGCCAAGGGTCCCGAGTTCGAGTCCCGGTGGGGGCAAATATTTGTTTGACGAGAACGGATGTTTGTACCCTAGTCATGGTTGTTTATCTATCTAAGTATAATATTTATCTATATAAGTATGTGTATCGTTGTCTAGTACCCAAGATACAGGGAATCCTAGTTTGGGGCTAGATCAATGTGTGTCAATAGTGTCCAAGGTATTATTATTATTATTATTATTATTATTATGGGTAATAATTTGTAATAGTTTCTTCATAAAGTGCTGGATTGTGGCACAGCGGTAATAGCTGGTTAAACGTGGCCACAACTGTTCCTCTGGCATCCCATATGAGAAAAGTTATTATTGTAATCGCTCTTCCTCCCAATAAAGGCCCATTCTGTTAGAATCAACTTAAGACGCAGAACCGCAAAGGGCTTCAAACAATAGAGACTAAAACAAAGAACATCCAACCAGACAATAAGGGCGGGTGTGTTAATGACAGGATGTGAATAGCGGCAGAAATATGGAGGTTTTTGGGGTTTGCTGACGTGAGACTGGGCTTGAGGCGATGGGCTTAACCCATGTCTATGATAGGCTTTCTCTTTCTGTCAGATAAGAAAAATGAATCTGTCAATAGCGAGATGGATTCGCAAATGAAACGATGTACCACAATTTAAAAAAAACAGCAAAAAAACGTCACTGGTATGGGGACCCCCTTATTAAAAAAAATGCGAGTAGTTAATTATTTGTTGCTATAACGGTTCATCAGATGTAGGGACAGACAGACAGACAGACAGCGGACAGACGGACAGCGGAGGCTTAGCAATAGGGTCCCGTTTGGCACCCTTCGGGTACGGATCCCTGTAAAAGATTGTCGTTCTGAACATATTTTCTGATGAAACCTGTCGAAAATAAGGCCCTTTGTACACGGACCTACTGGCACGAAACGCAACCGGTTGGTAACTCAGGTTACAGACACATACGTACTGACTGAATCACAGACGGTCAGACGATCATAGACGAGTCTTTAACCAGTAGCGAAATGAGCGGAGTCCTATTTCACTCAGGAAGTGACTCAAAGTAAACAAGTTTGTTATACTCGTCACTGATCAGTTCCTTTTCAGCAGTTTCGAGTGCACTATACTACTTTGTTTAACAACAACAATAACATATTGTCACGTGGCAGAGGCACAATTAACCAATACATTATTCATGACAAGGGGCTAGCCCGTCGCCGCAGCCATTGTTTAATTCATGACAATTTAGCATCAAAGACGCAAATTATGCCTCATTCAAAACATTTTCATATTTCGTTTCATTTTTTTACAAGCCTGGGTCTTTAAAAAACATTGGATGCGATGAAAAATGTATAACTTCCCTAACGAAGGGAATACTTGTAAAAATGTGGCGGCAAAAAAGTAATTTGAATTTGAGTATTTGAATTTGAAACTGAGAAAACTTTCACAAATAACATGACGTCATTTGGAAGTAAGATTTATTTATTTATTTTCGGAAAACATACAGTTTTAGCTACCGAAATAGTAAGTTAGAAAAATAGAATGCCTAAATTACTATTACGGTACACACCATTTAAAAGTTTTCACAAATTACATCTAAATTTACACCTGTTTACAAAACACTTATTATTATTACAATATTATACTTAACTTAAACAAAAACTACAATAAATGGTTTTCCAAGATAGCTAAGAGACGCCGTCAAACCAAGCATTAGATAAAGAATTGCGGTCTCTGTATACCGGTGAGTTGAAAAGGTCAAACTCAGGCAAGTTAATATTATTGACAGTATTTGTGGATCTGATAAAAAAGGAATTTTGCCTGTAGTTGGTGGTACATTGGGGGACATTTAATAGTTTAAGATTACGTCATCATTTGTCATTTTGTCATAATTCTGCTCAACCCTCATCGATCCACTGCTGGGTAGAAGCCTCATCTCAACTTCTTAATTAATGGCGGTAACACAACTAGTATCACACAACAACTCCACAAACATGTGTATGCGCTTCTTACAACACGTATTGCTTTGTAAAGTAAAGTAAAGTAAAGTAAAGTAAAGTAAAGTAAAGTAAAGTAAAGTAAAGTAAAGTAAAGTAAAGTAAAGTAAAGTAAAGTAAAGTAAAGTAAAGTAAAGTAAAGTAAAGTAAAGTAACGTTTATTTGCATGAATATAGGTGTACATTAGGTATTTTATCTACACACGTATCATAAACCCTCTTTACTGCGTTCAAAAACCGCACGTTACGATCAGCATTATGTTAAACTACTTGGTAAAAACTCGTTTCGTATCTGGAAAACTACACATAATGGTCATTATGTGTAGTTTTTCTACATATAATGACATTCAAATTTCGAACGCCGACGCCCACCCGCGTGCCGTCCCTAGTTTGTCTGTGAAGTTGGTACTGACATTCAAATTTCGAACGCCGACGCCCGCCTGCGTGAAGTTGGTACTAAAGAACAAGCTAAACAATTGCAGAATCACAATGCCGGTCAAACATGCGGTTCCTGAACACATCAAAGAGAGCTTATGATATGTGTGTAGATAAACTAGTGTATGTAACTGTACATAATTAGGCATTAAAACTCTCGAGTGATATTATTATAAAACTCGCCTTCGGCTCGTTTCATAAACCCACTCTCAAGTTTTAATGCCCTCCATTATGCAGCAGTCACATAAACTACTATTATAATGTCATTTAAACATTTTGCGCTATATTCTGCCATGCAGACGTGCAAATGTTATTATTATGCAAAACAATAATCATAAAATTATATTACATTAGGTTAGTTATCTATTTGTAGTAGGGTTCCGTACCCGAAGGGTCCAAACGGAGCCCTATTGCTGTCACTCACGTGTCCGTCCGACCGTCCGTCGTCTGTCACCCAGGTTTGACAGCTAAACGGTTAAAGCTACAGCCTTCAAGTTTTCACAGTATAAACATCTTGTTGACCCAAAGCTATACTAATTGTGAAAAAATATTTTTTAATGTTTTTAGGGGGGGCTCCCTTAAAGGTAAAAGGGGACGCGAAAAAATAATTGACCTACATCAATCAATCAATCAAATGTCTTAATTACTGTAGATATTTACATATTCTTAGCAATCGTCATTTTTTGCCTCTTCTCTACATTGGACCACTGTGGGAGAAGAAGGGCGTAGAAACTCCCACAGATTGATTTTTAGATCTCTTTTAAAAATTGCTTGTGCGTAACGAATACAAGTATTACAATATTAATTATAATAATAAAAAAACATCGAGTGTGTTCTCGTTATTTAGAGTTCGTTGAGTAAATACGTATTATGTTTTTGTTTCAAACAATATTAAAAAACAAACTGCTGGGAAGCCACCAAAGCGTTTTACTAAATTTTGTACCGCAGAAATTTAAATTTTCCCAGTGTCATTTTTTTTATTTTTTTATTTAGCCATTAAGGTGTCCCACTGCTGGGCAAAGGCCTCCCCCTCTTTCGTCCACACTTCCCTGTTCTGTGCCACCTCCGGCCACCCCGGCAAAAACTTGTCGAGGTCGTCCCGCCATCTCCGTTTAGGCCTGCCTCTACGCCGGTTTCCGTCCTGTGGCACCCAGTTAGTGGCGATTTTCGCCCATCTGTCTGGGTGCATGCGACTTACGTGGCCGGCCCATTGACCTATGACCTTAAAAATTGATGATAATCACTATCATACTTTACAAACAAATACGAAATATTGATAAATCTGATTTTTTCTTTGAATTTCTATTCAAGAATATGAAAAATACGGGTTTATAACAATTTAACGTATGGGTACTACAAGAGATTATTTGTAAGGCCATTTTCTCAGCCATTTTATCTTACTTATTTGTTTATCGGAGAACTGAACTGCTCTCCCGATCATATAGGAAAAGATCTTTAATCCTTAATCTAAAAAATATTGAGTTTCTATCCACTTCCGATTTCAATGAGCAAAGACTTTCGTTAATCTATTTACATAGTTCGATACTAACATACTACATACACAAAACTCTTTTTCATTGTTTTAATGTGCGTCCTCGAATGTAGTACTATCTAGTATTTAATATATTCTTATTAAAAATTAAAAAGTTATACTTGTAAAAAATACTTTATTTTAACGATTTTCCGCTTACAATGGTATGGAACCCTTCGTGTGAGGCTCCGACGCCCTTCGCGCACTTGACCAGTGTTTTTAATATGTTCGCCTCCGTTCTGCTCAAAACACTGGGAGAGTTAACTCTTTTATATATACACAGTCAGGTCATAAGTTCTGTCACACAATAAAAACTTTTGAATTTAGAACGCTGGCCTCAAAAAAGTTTATTGAATTCGAATTTCGAATTTTTCATGAAAATAAAAATGTGTACTTTTTTGAATTTTCCTCATTTTTAAATACGGAGTGGACACTTAAAGAAGACCGTGTCGCAGTTATTGCGTTGCATCGTTGCGGTTACGCGCCAATTCAGATTTTCGATTTACTGAAAAATTTGAATATAACCAAAAGATTCGTTTATCGTACCATAAAACGATACAATGAAGACTCTAGTGCAGATGACAGGTCAAGAAGTGGTCACCCTCGCTCTGTTAGGACTCCAGCAGTGATAAAAGCTGTGAAGGCGCGAATTCAAAGAAATCCCATACGTAAGCAGAAACTGTTGGCCCTTCAGATGGGGTTAAGCAGGACCACGGTGAAAAGGGTGTTAAATGAAGACTTAGGGCTTAGGGCATATCGAAGAAAAACAGGACATCGTTTGGACACTCGTTTAATGGACCTGAGACTGAAGAGATGCCGCGCTTTGTTGAAGCGGTACGCGGGAAAAAAGCATCGGGAAATTCTTTTTTCGGATGAAAAAATTTTCACCGTGGAAGAGAGCTACAACAAACAAAATGATAAGGTGTACTGTTATAACCCTGTTTTCTTTGTAATAAAAGCTAAACAAGCAGATCACCTTGTAACGTGTATATTTCCATGATATTCTATTGCAGAGTCAGCCCTTTGGTTACCTGCCATTTACTTGAATAATATTTTTTTTAGTCAGTTAGAATTGTTCAATTGCGAGGAGCGGTCGCCTCCACTTTCAAGAAGTTATAAAAGTTGTGTCGTAGTGATCTTGTAAGATTTGTCAAAAGACAATAAAACTAGTTAGGCGAACATTGTAGTTTTTTTTTTAAAAAGACAGACACCATAGGCCTCCTAACAAATTGGTGTCAGAAGTGGGATTCCAAAGAGGTCATACAGACATCTAAGGAATCCGAATCCCTGGCCAGTGTTTGTCCTGATCGACGATAAGACTCGTGCCTAGTACGAGCCCGCATCAGCTACAACCTAACTGTCTTGATCCGACGGTCAGTCTCCGCCCTCTGAGCGTGAGCCCGCGATCCAGAACACTACCACTGCGGGTACTCCATTCAACGTGCCCGACGAACAGCTCTAGCTCATCATCACCATCGCCCAACATCCTGGGTGCATTATCCTGCAGCCCGTTTCCAGCCAAAAATCTAACACGCCGCCTGTCGCCGCGTGGTCACCAAGCGCTGTCACTAGACACGCGTCACGCGCTGCCTGCCCACGTCACGCAACCTGCCGCGTGATACCATCGCCAAGCCCGAGAATGCAGCTTAAGACCAATATCGTCGTGTGTCTGTGAGTTACAAAACCCGTTTACTTTTGTGTTCTACCGTTTTCATGTGAAAGTGTTTTTTTAAGTCCTACTTTTAATTTTACCTGCTACATCTTATGTTTTACGGTGATTTATTTTTACATTTATTTTATTGGTATTGTCAAACATTTTGTCTAAGACTACCTAAACATAGCACAATAATTAATGTCTGACGTCAAATCCGAATCTGAAGATTCCAAATTAAAATCGGAACTTCCAGAAGGTCACGAATCAATCAGTTCAGAATCAGACGCTTCTCATACTTCCTCTGACTCTCATTTTGGATCTAGTGTCGACTTATCTGCTATTCTTCCAACCAACATGCCACCAAAAGTCGATAAAAATGCTGAAATCTCCCTGTCAGTATTGACTAAATTTATAAAACCATACAATGGTGATAAAGAATCCCTTCCAGCATTCCTAACTAACTGCGATAATGCTATTTCGTTGGCAAATGCGGACCAGATCAATGTCTTGTGTAAATATGTAATATCCCAACTGGAAGGCAAAGCGCAGGTTGCCTGCAGCCTCAAAAACTTCGATTCATGGGACGGAATAAAAAATTTCCTTCGAGCAACATTTGGAGAAAAGAAACATGCCACACATTTACTTGTTGATCTTCAAAATTGTAAACAGTTGCCATCTGAAGATGTGACTCAATATTCGATAAGATTAGAATCGATCTTGACACGCATGCAATCTGATATTTATTATAATTGCAAACAGCCAAACGAACTCGTAGGGCGAATAGCTGCCATGGAGGACCTTGCCCTCAACACATTTTTGTTGGGCCTAAACTCCTCAATCTCCAACATAGTGCGTTGCCGTAACCCACCTAAATTAAATGACGCTATACAATGCGCAGTTGAGGAGGAAAAATTATATAACCTCACCAAATCGTCGTCTTCGTCGTTCTACCGAGCAAAACAATGCTCGTTGTGTCACAAGAAAGGGCACACTTCTTCTGAGTGCTTTAGGAACAAGCCTCAAAATCAAACTCAAACCCAACGATCATACGCCGTCAATTCAAGACCTGCTTTTGATTCTCTCCAAGGTCCTAAACAGTGTAGATACTGCAAAAAACAGGGTCACACCATTGACGAGTGTTATAAATTAAAATATAAGAATTCCCAAACTTCCCAAGGTCAAGATCCCTCACAAGGTACTTCGGCACAGGCCCATGTGCATAATGTCTATGATGAACCTTCTGATGATGCTTTAAACCAAGAATGATTTCGGTTGTGTGCCTGCCGAAATCGCTTAATCAAAACGGCACAAATAACAAACCCTTTGAGGTCATCTCTCAATTATCATACGCCGATGTATTAAAGAAATCCCGGACTACAGTTCCGAGGTCATCTCAGGTTACCCTGAGTTCTACTCTGCCTAAACACCAGAGTTCTACGATTAAATCCCGGAATATAGTTCCGAGGTCATCTCAGGTTACCCTGAGTCCTACTCTGCCCAAACACCAGAGTTCTACGATTAAATCCCGGAATATAGTTCCGAGGTCATCTCAGGTCACCCTGAGTCCTACTCTGCCTAAAGACCAGAGTTATACAATTAAATCCCGGGACATAGTTCCGAGGTCATCTCAGGTTGCCCTGAGTTCTACTCTGACTAAACCACAGAGTTCTATAAATAAATCCCGGAACACGATTCCGATGTCACCTCAGCACTCGCTGAGTCCTACTCTGTCAATACAAAAAAGTTTTCAAAACAATTCTCAAAATCAAGATTCGGGAAATATTAAAAACTTTGAACTAACTGAATCCGACCCTGTCCCTGATTTTATACCAATTCTCGAGACTACTATAACTAATAAAAAAATATCATTACCACACATTTATTTGCAAACTAAATACGCTGTGAATCCACTATGCTTGCTGATCGACACTGGCGCAAGCATCAGTATAATTAAAAACTCAAGTTTGAAAGAAACTCCTGCACTCTCACGTGAAATTGTAAAAATTAAAGGCATAAGTAAATCAGAATCCTTAATTACAACATTGGGCACCTTCCAGCTGTATATTGACTTACCCTCAGAAACAATCAATTTTAAATTCCATGTCACAAATGACGATGTGTGCCTCGAAGATTATGACGGAATAATCGGAAGTGATTTTTTCGGACATTTCAAAGTTAACATTAACTACGAATTGAAAAGCATACACATTCGCAATGTACAGTTGCCTATTGTTTATAATCAACCTACCTACATCATACCGGCTCGCAGTGAAGCCGTTATCGAGTGCGGAATATCAAATTACTCACACGAGCTCTACCAAGATAACGAGGCCCTCGTTTTAGATCATCTTTATTGCGAAGGTGTTTATGTCGCTAATTGCATAGTTTTAATCAAACCAAATGGCAAAGTGAATATCTCAGTTTTAAATACTACAAACTCTAGCGTCAACGTCAAAGACTATGCGGTGGAATTAACACCCATTGAGAAATCAGAAACGACATCTGATTCTTGTCGTAAAATAAACTCTATTTCTGTTTCTAATTCTGATCGAATAAATCAAGTCTTAAATCAATTACGCTGTTATCATCTGAACGATGAAGAAAAAGCAACTCTTTTTGAGTGTTGTCGCAAATACACTGATATCTTCCACCTTGATGGTGAATCCCTGACCTATACTAACGCCATCGAGCACACTATTAACTCCGGTGACTCTCCCCCTATTCATGTAAAATCATATCGATTTCCTGATTGTCATAAGGAAGAAGTCGATTCTCAAGTACGAAAAATGCTTGATCAAAATATTATCCGCCCCTCTATCTCACCATGGAGTGCTCCCGTATGGGTAGTCCCTAAAAAAATGGACGCTTCCGGCAAGAAGAAATGGAGGATTGTTATCGATTACCGCCGTTTGAACGACGTCACAGTTTCTGAAAGTTATCCTCTACCACTTATCACCGACATACTCGACCAACTGGGTCATTCTAAATATTTCAGCACTCTTGACCTGGCAAGCGGATTTCATCAAATAAAGATGAGTGCTTCAGATGCCCTCAAAACAGGATTTACCGTTAGTACTAACTCGAGCGTCACTGGCCACTACGAATTTGCCAGGATGCCCTTCGGGTTAAAAAATGCTCCTTCTACGTTTCAGCGTCTCATGAATACAGCTCTTTCAGGCCTTCAAGGCCTTCACTGTTACGTTTATCTCGACGATTGCATAATCTACTCACATGACCTGGATTCCCATATGACCAAGTTACAACTTGTCTTCGACAGGATGCGACAATTCAATTTAAAATTACAACCTGATAAATGTGAATTTCTCAGACGGGAAGTCGCTTACTTAGGACACATAATTACAGACAAAGGAGTCAGTCCCAATCCCGAAAAAATTAAAGCTGTTACTGAGTTCCCAGTACCAACCAATGTAAAGCAAATCAAATCCTTCCTTGGTCTTGTCGGTTATTATCGACGCTTCATTGAAAATTTCTCGAAAATCACAAAACCCTTAACATCACTACTCAAAAAGGATATCCCTTTCGATTGGACTTCAGAACAAGAAAACGCTTTTCAACTCCTCAAGGTAAAGCTCACCACTGCACCTCTACTCCAATATCCTGATTTTTCTGCCCCGTTTGTGATCACAACGGATGCTTCTAATTATGCGGTAGGTGCAGTCCTTTCACAAGGTGATATAGGTAAAGACAAACCTATAGCCTATGCATCCAGAACCTTAAACAAGCCTGAAGGAAATTATTCGACCACTGAAAAGGAATTACTAGCCATAATTTATGCTGTCAAAACATTCCGCCCTTACCTTTTTGGTCGCAAATTTAAAATCGTGACGGATCACCGGCCATTAGTCTGGCTATTCAACGTTAAGGATCCTGGCAGCCGACTTATTCGCTGGCGCCTTAAACTAGAGGAATACGACTATGAAATTGTATATAAACAAGGTCGCCTTAACTCCAACGCCGATGCGTTATCGCGTTGTCCTGTGAATATCATTGATTCCCAAAATCTACTTAACTCTCCATATGAAAAATATTTTAAGGAACAATTTACAAATAGAATCCCTACTCCAAATACCATAATGGAAGAACATACCGAAGCTCTCCATCTATCTAAGCTTAAATCAATCGCGTGTCCCGTCTCACTGGACTTTGACTATTCTATGCCACATTGTGAAGAGCTAATGTCTCAACTAAATTCCGCTGACTTACTTGATTCCGAACGCGAACCATTTACGATTAAAAGCGTAAATATGAATAATAAAATGTACTACTTTCTATTCACAAAAATCCACCACTACGAGGAAACTAAATTTAAGGATGTATATAATTTACTCATGAAACTCCGAGACCAGATTCTGGAAGATAGTCCGGAGACCACAGACCTTGCATTACCAGATTTTTCCGATCCATTCTCTAAGATAGCTTACACAAAGATTTATAACATGATCTCTCACATTTTCCACAACACGAACATTAAGATACATGTTTATAAAAATCAAATGATTTACCCAACTCCTGCCGAAGTTCCTAAAATTCTCAAAGAAAACCACGATTCTACTATCGCTGGTCACCCAGGTTCAAAACGAATGTATAACAGAATCAAGGCCTCCTACTACTGGAAAGGCATGCGGTCTGATATCGAAAACTATGTCAAAAATTGTAAATTGTGCCAAATTAACAAACCCTTAAGGATATCAAATAAAGCCCCTATGGAAATAACTTCTACCTCCACTAAACCATTTGAACGATTAGCTCTCGACGTCGTAGGTCCCTTACCGGACGCTGGCTTCCAAAACTTCAAGTTCATCTTGACACTACAAGATGACCTCACAAAATTCTCAAGCGCCTACCCTATGGTCGGTGCAACAAGTGAAGAGATAGCACGTAACCTAGTGCATTTCATATCCCTTTTCGGATTTCCAAAACACATCCTAACAGACTTGGGTACCTGTTTCACATCAGATCTTTTCAAACAACTGACAGAAATTTTAAAAATTAAGCCCCTTTTTACCACTCCATATCATCCACAAACAAACGGAGCTCTTGAACGCTCTCATGCAACTCTAAAAGAGTATCTTAAATCATTTGTCAATGAAAATCAGAATGACTGGCATTGCTACTTATTTACAGCTATAATAGCCTACAATACCACTCCACACTGTACTACTGGATTCACACCACACGAACTTCTATATGGTTATAAACCATCTATTCCCAACTCATTATACGATACGTCTAACAATACTACCTATAGTGAATATATCCGTGCCCTGCAATATAGGATGCGTTTCAGCCGTGAAAAGGCTATTCAGAACATAATAGCAAGTAAAGAAAGGTCAAAACAATACTACGATGCTCATTCTCGCGATTCACATTATAAAACCGGTGACATGGTTTACCTAAAGCAGCATCATAGGTTACGCAAGGCTCTATCCCCTATTTGGAAAGGTCCATATAGGGTTGTCAAAGTACATAACAAACATAATGTCTCTTTACAAGTGGGCCGTAAACATGTCAAACACCATACTAATGAAATTAAACCTGCTAACTAGTCTAAACATAACCTTTTTCATTATCCTTTTTTCCAGAGCCTTGCTCTACGGATGCAGCGCTGAATCGAAAATCACGCCAATAGTTCATAGCCCAGGAATTTACTTTGAACCCGTAACTTCGATTAATTTCTATAACGACTACTGGAAAGTAGTAACACACATTGAGCTTATATCATTACATCCTTATCTTGATAATATCGAAACACTTTTACAAAAATCTGAGAAACTTTGCAATAAAATACAACTATCAGATTTGATCCAATGTAAAGAAGCTTTCAGCCCTATCGATGTTTTAGTGCAATCAAATTTAATTAAACTGCAATCACTATCTCACATAACTTTGAGTAAATCCCAAAGTAAAGTCAAGCGATCTCTAGAATTTGGTGGGGAAATCCTGAAATTCTTTTTCGGAACCCTGGATGCCGATGATGCCAGAAAATACGATTCCGCTATCGAATCGTGTAAGAAAAGTGAAAATGAACTATTTCACTTGATGAAGGATAACATTCATGTTGTTAAATCTACCATAAATAATTTTAATTCTACTATTTACAAACTTAGTCAAAATGAAATCAAAATAAACTCCCAAATTGACAACATGAATGGGATCCTGTCTCAAATTACCAAGATAGACAACGAACTGTTCTATATCTCTAGGATAAATAGTTTACTAAACATCATAGAAAGTTCTGTACTTTCTGTATCGAATTTATTAGATACTACGTTAAATGCTATTTTATTTTCTAAGGTCAATGTATTACATCCTAGTGTGATAAGCCCTTTAAATCTGTTCAATGAGTTATCAATGCATAGTAACCAACTAGACAAACGTCTGGACTTTCCATTGCCACTTAACGTAAACAATATCCACTCTATAATTGACGCGTCCAAACTTAGTTCCTATTACTACAACAATAAAATAGTGTTTGTCCTGCAGGTCCCACTGATAACGTCAGAAACATTCATGGTTTATAAAAACATACCTTTACCTACTCCACATGATGAATCACGGGTTACCCGTACTTTTGCGCTCATTCAACCTTCTGATAACTACATTGGACTTAGTGATAACAGAATTCATTATGCTATGTTTAATAATCTAGACAAATGTAAGTTTATTAGTGGTAATTATTCTATATGTGAACTAGTTTCAATATTTTCTAGCTTAGGTAACCCTAACTGTGAATCTAAGCTCCTTACGGAAGTGACATTATCACTACCTTCCCAATGTTTTTCAAAACTACTCATAGGCCAGATAGATATTTGGCAAAAGCTTAGTAATAATAGATGGATTTATGTACAGTCCGATCCTAGCAAACTTACTATAAAATGTCACGACGATATTGTCGACTATTCTATCATAGGAACTGGTATAGTTAAACTAACTGAAGAATGTATTGGATTTTCAAGGACTATCCAACTCATGCCAAGTAATTCTTATACTAATATAATTAAGTCTCCTCTAGATATAACTTTCGATATTACACAAGATGACTGTTGTAAGAAAGAAGTGTTTAACAAAACCTTACCTCATTTAACCCCTATCAATTTGAGCAAAATTAACTTAGAGTCCTTGAAATACGCATCTCACCACCTAGATAATTTGGAAAATGAAATAAATAAATTACAGTCAGAGTCACACTTTATAAGATATGCTCAATACTATTCAACGTTTACTTATGTTTTGATTATTTTGATGTTTTTATTTATAGGATACAAACTGTATAAATGTTATAGGTACCGGAACATTAAACCGGATTCTGGATGTTGTATACAGATTTTTAATCAATGCCACAACAAAAAGATGGTGAAACATAACTCTAATATTACCAACTCCATAGAAATGACTGATGTCTCCTCATCCGAAGATGAGAAGAGGTCAATCAAATCTTTACCAGCCCCTCATACAAGTTTTAAATTAGAATATAAACATCCATCCAGAAGGAACCTTAACTTTTAGTTTGATAAGATGCTAAACTAAGTATAATAACATTTTCTCAATTTTCCCATGTATTGTAAAATGACTTCTTGAAATCAAATCGGTTATCTGCTTATTTATCTTTCTTCATTATTATCATTATCATGTATTTACTTCGCTTCATTCTTAGGGATGAAGCTTCGTCAAAATGGGGGAGCTGTTATAACCCTGTTTTCTTTGTAATAAAAGCTAAACAAGCAGATCACCTTGTAACGTGTATATTTCCATGATATTCTATTGCAGAGTCAGCCCTTTGGTTACCTGCCATTTACTTGAATAATATTTTTTTTAGTCAGTTAGAATTGTTCAATTGCGAGGAGCGGTCGCCTCCACTTTCAAGAAGTTATAAAAGTTGTGTCGTAGTGATCTTGTAAGATTTGTCAAAAGACAATAAAACTAGTTAGGCGAACATTGTAGTTTTTTTTTTAAAAAGACAGACACCATAGGCCTCCTAACAGTACGCACACAGCAGTGAAGAAGCGAGAAACCGTATTCCGCGTGTCCAACGAGGTCATTTTCCATCCTCGCTCATGGTTTGGTTGGGAGTCTCTTATTGGGGCTTAACTGAGGTACATTTTTGTGAGAAAGGCGTAAAAACCAATGCAGTTGTGTATCAAAATACAGTCCTCAAGAACCTTGTGGAACCTGTTTCTCATACCATGTTTAATAACAGGCACTGGGTATTCCAACAAGATTCTGCGCCAGCTCATAGAGCGAAAAGCACACAAGACTGGCTGGCGGGCCGTGAAATCGACTTCATCCGGCACGAAGACTGGCCCTCCTCCAGTCCAGATTTGAGTCCGTTAGATTACAAGATATGGCAACACTTGGAGGAAAAGGCCTGCTCAAAGCCTCATCCTGATTTGGAGTCACTCAAGGCATCCTTAATTAAGGCAGCCGCCGATATTAACATGGACCTCGTTCGTGCTGCGATAGACGACAGGCAGCGCAGAATAAAGGCCTGTATTCGAAATCGCGGGGTTCATTTTGAATAGACTTTATTACTATAAGAATCTATGTTTTATTAAGTTCATTTTGCTTATATAGCAAAATGAACTTAACTTGTTTACATCAATAATAAACATGTCTAAATTATTTCATATTGCACATGTGACAGAACTTATGACCTGACTATGTATAGTTTAGGTTTTGGTGAAAACTTGCCAGGAGGCATCATCAACAAAAACAACGGAGTAACAAAGTTTATTACGAGAGAATTTGAGAGTAACGTTTGCGCCGACACAGCGAGAGAGCAAATCCAGACTGTTTTTTTAACAAACAGTACGGCCATTTGTGATTGGAGACATCGAAGGTGTGTAAGTGAGAAAGCATGATAATTGCAAGACGCCATTTTTTAAATGAGTTTCTTCACAATTCACAATTCTTTATTGTACAGAACATTACAACAAAACATTTTACAAGAAATTAAAAGGCAAAGGCGAGCTTATCTCTCAACAGAGATTTTATCCAGCAAACCTATCAGGATAGAATACATATAAACTGAAAAGGGTAGTCTAGTGCAGTTATAAAATTACCAAATACCAATAAAATATAATATTTACTATAAAAATACATATAATAAAAGAAATAGTAGATAAAATAAAAATAAACAAATAATAATAATAAACAGTTAATACAATTACATACTTATATATACAATACCTATGATGAAAGAGAAAGTAAGTGCTCTTTCAAGCGATTCTTAAAGGAGAAAAGAGTGGGACTGTCCCTAATAGTGCAGGGAAGTGCGTTCCACAGCCGAACTTCTTCATTTTCTTCTTTCTTCATTGGCGGACCTAATACAAATACTTGTAGCAGAGATGACACAACGCATTATTAAGTTAATACTGGCCCCCGCCTAAAGCCATCGCCGTTACGTCACCGTTTCCAGCTAACCCCATCGAGCACACCACTACCACCAACCTAGAAGCCAAGAAACTGCACAGCTCAAAGGAAATGTTCCATCTGTGTTTTCAAGCGTCACAGAGTACGGCGGAAAAAGCTCCTCAGATGACACGATGCACAGCAGCCCCACAAGTTGCAGCACATACCGCCGTGACGAGATGCAGACACACGTCGACTCCAATCATTACAGGCACGCCAATCGACCGAATTACCTACTAATATAATAACAAAATCAGGTCAAGATGGAGCAACAGCAAGTCAGAAAAAAATTTGAAGAGACCGCGGCCTGGCGAATATTTTACTTACTGATATTATTTCTATTGTTTGATATTTTAACTTAACCTTGTGTCGATTTATTAATAGCTCAACCATTAATTTTATCTTTTTAATTTATGTGTCACATTAATTTTCAAAATAAAGGTGGAAGCCGTGTAGATACCTGTACATACCTACATAGCTGACCTTTGCAACTAGGTAGTCAGAGGCAAATCTAGAGCTGGTTGCTCTAGATTTGCCTCTGACTGGTTATCTGTCAACATAGGCAGATTCATAATGAACAGTTCGAGGCATTATTTAACAACAACGAGAAGCAGTATAATAAACTGAAAAAGAATCTTAATTCAAAAATGTGGTCAGAAACCCACAGAGACAAAACAACCCCTAAAATGGAGGTACCGGTATATCATGGAAATTACAACCAGTGGATGTCTTTTAAAGACCTCTTTACTGAAACTATTCACAAGAATGCTTCGTTGTCTAACGCATAAAAGATGCAGTTTCTGAAAGGGAAGGTACGTGGAGAAGCTGAGCGTCTGATACAGCACCTCAATATTAGCTCTGACAACTATACCGTGTGCTGGGACATTCTGAACCATAGGTACAACAACAAACGCCTTATTTTCACAACGTATATCAACACACTATTAGAAATACCAAACATGAAACACCAGTCCCTAGAACAGATCAAGAGGATGCACGATGTGGCCCAAGAAACACTCAATGCGATCAAGAACTTAGGAGTAGACATAACAACATGGGACCCACTAATTGTACATATTTTGGATTTGAAATTGGATAGCGAAAGCCACTCAGAGTACATAGACTCTTTAAAAGATCGCCGCGAGCTACCAATATTGAGCGATTTTATTGATTTTCTGGAGGGAAAATTCACCGCTATGGAAACAAGTCGACGAAAAGGAGAGAACGATCAACAAAGAGCATCTTACAATCATCATTATCAACCAAGTTCATCATCGTTAAGTAATACTCGAACAAATATTTCGAACAATAAAGAAAGACCGCCAGTAACAAAATCAACATTCAACGTGACGACAATAAAATGCCCACTATGCAACAACGAACATGGCCTGTATAACTGCAAATACTTCCTAGAGTTACAAAATGATAGAAAACTAAAAAAAGTACGAGAACTTCAAGTTTGCATCAACTGTTTATTCAGCCACAATGGCAACGAATGTAAATCATCAAAAACATGCCGCAAATGTAACAAGAGACACAACACAATAATTCACGATGCACTGAACTGCAATAACAACTCACACGTGTCGAAACAAAGTGATTTGAACATGACAGCGGAGGTCTTGTTGTCAACCGCCATGATAAAAGTGAAGGGAAGCGATGGTACTTATCATCTCCTGAGATCGCTGGTGGACCAAGGGTCACAAATTTCCATCATTACGGAGAAAACAGCCCAGTTATTAAAAATTAAACGTGTCAACTGCAAGGGATCAGTTTGTGGCATTGGAGAGAAAGAGACAAATGGAATGGGAATGATGCACATAGAATGCAAATCTATACCTAACGATTACACTTTTAACACAGACGTCATCATAATGAACAATCTGGTCGGTAACTTACCTAACAAAACATTTGCAAAGCCGGAATGGACATCAATCAAAAATATTTCATTAGCCGACCCGGAATTTTACATTTGCCGCCCAGTTGACGTGTTACTTGGAGCAGAAATATATTCACAAATTATACTCAGCGGAATGATTAAGGAGAATGACTCACGTCAGCCGCTCGTACAACAATCACATCTTGGTTGGTTACTGTGTGGAAACGCCAAGACATACAAATGCAACATAGTGAGGCAAGATTTAGATGAGATTAAAAGGTTTTGGGAGTTGGAGGAGATCAATGAACAGTCAAACTTATCAGTAGAAGAGCAACATTGCATAACATACTACAACGAAACAACTACCAGAAAGGAAAATGGGAGATATGAAGTACGATTACCACTCAAAGAAGACATCGAGACAAAACTAGGGTCGTCTAAACAGACTGCCTTAGCACAATTTAAAAATTTGGAGAAAAAGTTTCAGAAACAAAGTAAATTAGCGACGGATTATAAAACATTTATGGAGGAGTACGGAGCCTTAAATCATATGAAACCGACAAATAGCAACGAGACACCTGAGTACTACATGCCGCACCACGGGGTCGAGCGAATCGACTCGCTGACAACGCAATATAGAGTTGTATTCAACGCATCAAACAAAACATCTACAGGATGTAGTCTTAATGACTTAATGTATACAGGACCGAATTTACAGGTTGACCTACAAACACTTTTGCTCAGATGGAGACAATACCAATATGTTTACACGGCAGACATAGAGAAGATGTTTCGCATGATACTAATAAATGAAGAAGACCAAAGATACCAGAAAATTATTTGGAGATCAGACTTAGAACAACCCATACAAATATTTAGTGTATCAACAGTCACGTACGGAACACGCGCCGCGCCGTTCTTAGCAATGATGACTCTGAAAAGATTAGCAGCGGACTCACGAGAGCAATATCCTGAAGCAGCCAAAGTTGCAGAATCAGCATTCTACATGGACGATTTGCTGCATGGATCAGATACGATTGAAGAAGGAAAGAAACTGATAAGAGAGTTGGACTTATTGATGAAATCAGGCGGATTTAATCTCAGGAAGTGGTCCGCAAGTGAACCGCAACTACTGGCAGATATCAAAGAGGAACGTAACCGGACAGAAGACACAATTTTCAATTTTAAAACAGACAACATTAGTAAAACATTGGGATTATGCTGGAACTCAGATAAAGATACTTTCACATTTCAATACAGCATTCCAGAACAGAGAGGGAAACATACAAAAAGAAGCTTGTTGTCCGAGATATCGAAACTGTTTGATCCAATGGGATGGCTGGCCCCCATTACAACAAAACTAAAACTTTTATTCCAACAACTATGGAGTGAAACCATTAAGTGGGACGACGAAGTACCGGAAAACATTCAGAAGGAATGGGCAAGGTTAAAGGCGGAACTTAACCTCATTAACGAAATCGAAATTCCCAGATGGATTGGAAGCAGAAGGGGAGATATAATAGAGCTTCACGGCTTTTGCGATTCGTCCTTAGTCGCATTCGCCTGTGTGGTTTATGCTAAGATTATCAACAAACAAACAGTGGTTCTGGTGTCAGCCAAAACAAAACTCGTTCCACACAAAAAAGCATCAACACTTCCTAGAATGGAGCTTAACGGAGCCTATTTACTGGCAAAACTAATGAGAAAAATTGCAGAAGCATTACATCAACATAAACTTGAGATCTATGGATGGACGGACTCGATGGTGACATTAGGTTGGTTACAAGGAGAGCCGAGCCGATGGAAACCATATGTGGCGAATCGAGTTCAAAAAACAACAGAAGTCATACCGGGTCAAAGTTGGAGGTATGTGAACACGAAAGAAAACCCTGCTGACGCAGCGAGTCGGGGTCAATATCCTATACAGCTAAAAGACAACACATTGTGGAAAAATGGGCCTTCTTGGCTGTCAACATTTGAGAAAGAAAATACCGAGCCGGAGAATTACACAACAGAACAGGAAATGTGCAAAAAACAATCAACAGTCGTTATGGAACGAGAGAAACATTTGATCGACGATCTTTTAAACAATCATAGCTCATTCAATAAAATAACACGTATTGTAGCTTGGCTACTAAGGACAGCTGCACCGAGTAAACGTAACAAATTGCCAAGCTATCTCACGTTACACGAGTTGGCCGCCGCAAAAACGCTGATCGTAAAATACGTGCAACATGCAGAGTATGGAGCGGAAATCGAACGATTGCGAAAACATAAACAAATAGAGGCGAAAAGTAACATTTTGAGCTTGAATCCGTTCATTGACGAATTAGGAGTTTTACGAGTTGGTGGGAGGTTGGAGAACGCGAACATAAACAAGGAAAGGAGATACCCAAAAATCATACCACGAGGGAGTCGACTGGCAGAGCTTTTGATAGATGAAGCTCATCAACTAACATTCCACGGAGGTCCACGCTTGACCTCGGCGAATCTCAGGCAGCAGTTCTGGATCCCTGGAGGAAACAACGCAGTGAAGAAACAGTTGCGTAACTGCGTGACTTGCAGAAAAAACAATCCGAGCAAACAAAACCAAATAATGGGAGATTTACCCGCAGCTCGGGTAGAGCCTGCACAACCCTTCTACCAATGTGGGGTCGACTACACCGGGTTTGTGGAGATAAAGGCGAACAGAACAAGAAACGCAAGGTCACTGAAAGGCTATATCGCCGTGTTCATTTGTATGGTGACCAAAGCCATTCATCTGGAGTTGGTGTCAGACCTTACCAGCTCAGCATTTCTAGCAGCATTGAGGAGGATGGCCGCCAGGAGAGGAGCCCCCGGCCACCTGTACAGTGATTGTGGCACTAACTTTGTCGGCGCTAACAGAATAATACAGGAAGAGTATGAACAAGTGAAACAAACATTGGATGACAATTTTCGAGGAGTTTTGGAAAACATGAACATAACATGGCATTTTAATGCGCCCGCTTGGCCAAGCGCAGGAGGAATTTGGGAAAGAGCAGTGCGTAGCCTCAAACACCACTTGAAACGTGTAGTCGGACAACAACGCCTAACATTTGAAGAATATTCAACAATAATATCGCAACTCGAAGCTTGCTTGAACTCCTGGCCTTTGTGCGCCCTGACAGAAGATACGGACGACTTGGATTTCTTAACTCCCGCACACTTCTTAACCGGGAGAGCAGGTGTAACAGTGATAGAAACCAGAGAGGATGCGAGAACAAGATTTTTCCTAACAACTCAGATTTTACAACAAATATGGAAGAGATGGAAAGACGAATATCTAACACAACTAACAGCGAGAAATAAGTGGTTACAACCAAAAAGAAACATCCAAGTAGGCGATTTAGTGACCATTCGAGAAGATAACATGCCTGTCGGAAAATGGGCAATGGGCAGAGTGGTTGAGATACATCCAGGAAGAGACGGTTACGTGAGGGTAGTGACATTGAAAACAGAGACTGGATATATCAAACGCCCCGTAGTCAAGCTCAACTTGCTCCCAATACAATCCGAAGAACAAAAACGAGATGACAGCGAGAAAAATGCAAAGTACAGCAATAACAACAACCATCAGCAAACAAACTGCAGCCGCAAGCCGCTCTCCAAACTATTCGCGGTGGTAACAGCAATAATATTTTTTGCTTCATTCATATCGGGATCGAGCGCAACATGCAACGTCACAAAACTCAACAACAACCAGTCGCTTTATTTCGACCCGCTCGCAAAAATGCAACTACTAAGAGATCAATGGACACTCGTGACATACTATCATATGAGTCCATACTGGGCCGGAACACAAACAACAGAAAAACTCTTAAAATATCTCGAAAATATGTGTAACAGTCTGGAAATAAACAATAAGTGTAACATGATCATACCTCAACTGAGACATGAGTTCAATGAGCTGGAGTACTACGACCAGCTTTTGTCAACTCAGCATTTCACGGAGCAAGCGAGACGCCGCCGCCGCCGCCGCCGCAGAGGTCTTATCAACGGTGTCGGTTACCTTGCTAATAGCCTGTTCGGGGTACTAGACGAACATTTCGCAGAACAGTACTCACGCGACATAGCGCTTATTAAGAAAAATCAATCTCATCTAAAGAAATTATGGATTGATCAGACGACAGTGTTGGAGTCGGAACATAATCTACTAAAACGAACGGAGGAAATCATGGAAAAACAACATAAAATTATTAATAAACATTTGAACAGTCTTGACGCAGCAACAAAAATATTCTGAAGGAGATTAACATTGCAGAGAAAGAAAGAGACTTTACATTGACAGCTATTGCAGCGACAAACATACTACAAATCTTAAGAGAAATACAGAATATGATGCTGGATACCATATCAGACATATTTAAGGGACAGTTTAACCTACATTTATTGACGCCAAAACAACTTCAAGAACAATTAAACATAATAACTGGATTATTATCGAGCGAAGTAACATTACCGATTGAAAACATACATACAGACTTTACGAAGCTTTACAAACTTCTAAAAGTTCGAGCAAGAATGACACAAGATTATTTCATCTTTGAAATCAGAATCCCCCTAGTCAGCAGAGAACAGTATGATCTGTACCACGTCATTCCAGTGCCGCAAGTGCAACAATCAAATATGATATCAATCGTGCCTATTTCCGAGTATGTGGCGCTAAACCTACAAAAGGACAGATATATACCCGTAACACAGGAGAATATACAGAAATGCATAATCGAAGACAGTTCAACATTCATGTGCAACCTTCAAAACCCTATATACAAGATGAAGTCTGATATTGATTTGTGTGTGCAAACAGAGAGCAAATGTGAAATAAACGTCGCTAAGTGTAAAAATAACTGGGTCGGACTTATGAAAGAAAACATTTATCTATACTTCTGTTGCGAGCAATGCCAACTACGAACAATATGCGGAGATCGCGTTACCGCACACCAGCTGACGCATACAAGTGTCATTAGCCTCGATGATTACTGCATAATCAAAACAAAGGACTTTACGATCTACGGGCACAAACACTACAGAAGTCAATTAAACATTAAAGATGAGTTTCAACCTTCAATCATAGCCCCGATCAATCACATAATTAACATTACGATAGAGACGCAAGATGGAAATGCGACTAATGAAACTAAAGAAAGAGATCGGTTATCTCAGGACATAGAAGCGAAGCTGAGGCTAATGAAACAGAGTCAAAGTGATGAAGATGGAACCCAGGTCTCATACCATAATATTCACCACTACGCACTGATCTACGGTATCATTGTACTGTTAGTGCTGGCATGGTTATGGCGTCGATCACGTCGTAGTTGGAGAACACCCCAGGCACCAGCAGCAGCAACGACGAGCGAGCCGGCTGTGAGCGCCCCTTCCCCCGCCTCCGCCCAGGCCCCAGCTAAACACATCTACAATCAACATCGTCATAGTGCACCAGCGAATGACTTCAACATGGACAATGGGAAATCCCCAGTGTTTCGCAAAATAGTGTTTAGTGATGAATAAATATTTTACATAATTACATAAGTATTAACATTAACATAATTTCCTATATTGTAACATGTTTTGTAATTTTCTTTCTTGTTTAATCACCACATTAACTACTAACATTTAACATGAAAGCACCCAGAACGCTTATCTTTGCCCCCCGGGAATATGTTCGGGAACCGAACACCTTTTGCTGACGCCTGTATAGTCGGCCACTCGCGATTACTTATTTTCAGTGCATTTTACGGAACCGCGCGTGACGGGTGCATTCATAACATTTCAACATTTCCTCATTAACTATTCGTGAATTAAAGTCACTTCAGTGTTCAAGCTAACATTGTGTATCAATCAACAACCCCAACAAGGCATCAACCCAAACACACATACTTATATAGATAAATATCATACTTAGACTTAGAACAACCATGACTAGTGTACAAACATCCGTTCTCATCAAACTAATCTTTGCCCCCACCGGGACTCGAACCCTGGTTCCTACCTTGGTTCCTACCTGGTTGCCTACGAAGCTAAGGTTCCCTGGACCCTTAGCTTCGTAGGCAGGGTCACTGCCGACTTGGCCATTCGGGCCGTCGTTTGTTAACTAATACATTAATGACACAGTTAAAAAAATCGCTGTTAAATCGTGAAAACTTAAACTTATATTGAATATTATAATAGCGATTTTGTTAAAAAATATATATGAAACTAAGCGTACAATGTCTACAAGAGATCCGTGGTCATGGGTTTCATGCTTGCTTTACGCGGTTCGAATCCTGACCGTGTACCGATGAGATAATTAATTTATGTTTAGTACAGTATCTGACGTCCAGTGTTTCGGATGACACGTTAAGCGGCTTTATGATAGTGATCGTGAAACTTCCTCCATCAACCCGCACTGAGCCAGCGTGGTGGAGTATGGCTTAATCTCACTTGTATCTGCGTAAAGGCCTGTGCCCCTCGGTGCGGACATTAATGGGCTATATTCAGGCATACAAATTAGTTAAAAAACTTCCTTGTTTTATCAGCTTTCCATTGTGGTAAATTGTTTTATACGCAATGTACGCGTACATGTCGACTACTTGTTTTACAAAGTACTACTTAATTGTTGTTTCTGTATGTACTCACTTTGACTTTATCGTTTGACATCAAAACCTTGCTAATCTGTTTATAATAATGATGATTATATATATATAAATGGACTACTGAACAACTGGCTTTACAGTACCTACAATGGGTAAGTACTAAAAATGTCCTGCATTATATAATAGGTAATAGTACATTACTGCAGAGACCTGTAAGTAAGCCATCCTGGACGAGTATGATGTAGCCGGCCGAGCCGAAGCCGAGCTCCGGCTATAATACGAGGCCAGGATGGCCCTTATGGTCGAGGCGAGGCTTTTTTCAAAAATAAATCCTCTTATGTTTATTGTGAATATTTTATTTTATTCGTCTTTTTCTTCTGTTTTTATCGATTTCCTAATTAGTATCAAAATAGTAAACAATACTAATGAACTGAGTTTTCCGCCATTTTACATCGTGCAATATAACTGCAGTTCGGACACGTCAACCTCTATGGTACCTCCTTTTTATTAGAGGCCCTTTACTGCCAATAACCTCCTCATCTTTGAAAAAAAAAGATAGTTCTTTATTTAAATATTATTATATGTAATGAGATTTCATGCTTACTTCCTGGACACTTTTGCGCTTTCCCTGGACACATCTAAAAATGGTCCAGAATGAGTCACTTTCGGATACTATCTGCACAGATGTTATGGGAACATTTCATAATATTTAAAAAAAATCTTTTTTAATATTTTGTTCAAGAAGCAGTGGGAGAAAGAAGTCCCAATTGGATATCCCCATTCCATGGATCTCCTGGCTTCCACCTCTCGAGGTACAGAGATGTTAAAAGAGGCAATGGGTACAGATCTTGCTACTATTTTTAATGTAGCCCAATAATGTCCCCTCCGAGGGGCACGGGCATTTAACCCAGACACGAGTAATATTTAGCCATTCTCCACCACGCTGGCTCAGTGCGGGTTGATGGAGGGGTGTCGGGCTAGTGGCCAACCCGACCGTCAGATGTTCTCAAGCTGCCCTATTAGGGCCTCACCAGCATTACGACTACTACCACCGAGTAGCGATAGTAACCGTGACGCGTCTTCTGAAAAGCCAGAGTGCTACAGCGCGACGCTGCCTTGTACCACACGTTTTTTTAACGCTTACATTGATAATTCATCGTCTGGATAGCACGTGGGGTACAGCGGCTGCGGCGTTGAATCCCTCTGGCTTCTCGTGAATCAGCTTCAAGTTAAAGAAAAACCGGGGCGCTACAACGCACCTATGTATTTCCTAATTTTAGTAATTCAAAATTTTAATTCTTTTAGATCAAGTATGTTCAAGTTACGGCCGATTTACCAACACTCAAACAATCTTTTTTTTTGTAAATTTTTGTTAAGAATTTAACAGAATTTCTACCTGTGGAATGGAATGGAAGTTATCTGCCTGTGATATTGTGGTGTGGGGCCAGAAGCATTGTATATAAATGTTTATGTTTATTGATTGGTTAAACGTGGTATAGGCAGTGACCCCTCTTCTTTAGCAACCAAATGTCTCTTTTGGATAACCACAAAATAAAAGGCCCGGTGGCCCAAACTAAATTCAACCTTGCTACTTCAGTGACACGGATGCTGTCACCAGGACTTTTATTTTGTGAAGACTTGTAAACTCATTCAATAGATATTTGACAAATTACATATTTATTGGGAGCTACTTTATATATTAAATCAAGTGTTCTAAAATGGCACACCTACTACGAAAAATACTATTTGAGCAACAAAATATTGCTTGAGGCGTTTAAAAATTTAATAAAAAACCACATGTAATAAGGCAAATGAGGCATTCGATAAATTTCATGAGATTCTCATATTATTCTATAATCTCTGTTTCCCAAAATGTATAGCTAAAATAACTACAAAATCGAACAAAACCAGATGGATTACTAAAGGTATAAAAAAGTGTAGTGCAAATAAACGAAAGTTATATTTCCAATATCAGATGGCGAAAGATAATAAAGTAACGTATAAAACCCAGTACAAAAACTATTCTAACATACTTAGAAAATGTATTTTACAATCACAAAGAATAGGCAACCAGAACTTCATTTTGAATACAAATAACAAAATAAAAGCTATTTGGAATCTCATCAAAACACATGTATTTAAACAAAACTTAGGCAATAATGACATTGAAGAAATTACTCATAACGATGTAAAATATACTAACCCCTTTGACATTGCGACCGCATTTAATAATTATTTCATTAATCTTACAAAAATAGAGAATCCTAAAAGAACAAACAAACCAAACATCAAAAATCACAACTCCAATATATTTCTTCAACCAACCGACCCCGACGAGATAAAGAAAATAATAATGTCCATCAATAATACAAATTCGGTGGGTTATGATGAATTATCAACTCGTATTTTAAAAAAATGTGCAGTTCATATTATACACGCCTTAAGTCACGTTATAAATCTCTCCCTCAGTCAAGGTATCTTCCCAGAAAAACTTAAACACTCTATTGTCAAGCCACTATTTAAACACGGAGAAAAAACAAACCCAAACCAATACAGACCAGTAACGCTCATACCAATTATTTCAAAAGTTGTAGAAAAGGTTTTCTTAAAACGACTCAATGGTTATCTGGAGAAATATAATATTATAAGACCAGAACAAAACGGTTTCCTTAAAGATAAATCAACCACACTAGCAAATTTCCAATTAGTAAAATCTATAACCGAATGTATTGACTCAGGAACACCTGTCGTTGCACTCTTCTTTGATATGAGCAAAGCTTTCGACTTTGTGCACCATGGTCTGCTCAATGAAAAACTAGAAAAGTACGGAATCAGAGGTATAGCAAATGAATGGATAAAAAGCTATTTAAAAGATAGATGTCAATGTACAGAAATTTCGAGATTTGATGAAAATAATAAACTGAAGAAATATAAATCTTCATACGAACGAAATGAATATGGAGTTCCTCAGGGAAGTATTTTGGGACCAAGTTTATTCCTGTTATACATTAATGACTTGCCTGATGTTACGATTAATGAGACTATCCTATACGCAGATGACACAACCGTGATTATTAAAGGTGACGACTTAGGTAACTTTGAAGCAAACATTAATAACACAGTGACTGAAATAATAAATTGGCTTAATCAAAATAATCTAAATGTCAATATCAATAAAACGAAGATGATGCAATTTCACACTGAAAAAAGACAACCACTTAAATTAAATATTTCGTACGATAACAAGGAAATAGAAGAAGTCAGCTCCACAAAATTTTTAGGTCTCTATTTGGACAAATTCTGCAAATGGAAAATTCATATAGACGTAATCTCTACAAAATTAAACAGATTCGTATTCGCTCTCCGCCGTCTCAAAGATACAATCTCGGAGCAAGTCGCACTGAACGCTTACCACGCATATGTCGCGTCCATTCTACAATATGGACTGATATTATGGGGTAACTCGACAGAAATAGAAAAACTTTTTAAAATACAAAAGAAATGTGTGAGAGTTATCTCAGGAGCCTATGCTAGAGACACTTGCAAGCCATTGTTCATCAAATTTAAACTACTGACATTGCCATGTCTATATATCAAACAAATAGTAATTTTTGTTAGAAAACATCCTACATATTTTCCTAAAAATAAAGAAATGACAATTCGAACCCAGAGAGAAAACATTGGAGAGAGGTTATTTGTTCATAAATGCAAACTAACTTCAGTGCAGAAAAATGTCTTTCATATGGCAATAAAAATATACAATGCCCTACCAACAGAATTGAAAGATCTACGATTTAATTTGTTTAAAACTAAATTACATGATTGGCTCATCTGTCGTTGTTTCTATTCTATCAATGAGTATTTTAATAGAGACAAATAATGTCAACTCAGAAATAGTGTACCTAATTACAATTATTTATAGAACTATAATTTACTTACTTATGACATTGAAGTGTGAATTATGTATTTTTCTGATGTTATAATTTAATTGGATAATGTGATGACCTAAAATTAATTTATTATTATCAATATTTGTACGCCTGAAAAGGCAGATTTTTGCGATTAAAATGTATAAAATTAAGATCCAATATTGTTACCAAAAATCATGCAAATAAACTTATTTGATTTGATTTGATTTGACATACTTAACTTATATAATTGTCATCCGTATCCGCCATGAGAAGTATCCGCCAAGACTAAACTTCCAGAAATCACTACACCTAGCAACTTGAACTTATAACCTTAGGTAGGTATGTAGGTTAGAATAGAAGACTATCGAAAAAAAGGAAGCACGAATCAAAAAATACTCATAGAAAAATATTCTTTATTTATTTGTAATACTAATGATTCTAAGTCTAATGTCTTAAATATAGTCCAGGTGTTACTCTTCTTCACTGCTGCTCTAATCCTCATTGGGGCTATTCCTGGGTTCTGGCTGACGTTTTGAAGGTCCATGCTGGTCGTCCGTATGACTAGTGCCAGGAGCATCATGCATGATCTGTGGAGAACGTTTAACGTTTTTTATGGCCACCTTGGTTTTTCTTTTATTTAGTTGGACTGATATTATATTTCTCTACACTCTGCCTACACCTGCAGATTTTTCGTAACGTGGCAGTTCCGTAGCTTTCGTAAAAACCGGCGACAGTGTTTTCCATGAAAACTTTGTCGCCGGTTTTGATTTCCTGAGCTAACTCTCCACCTTTCTTATCCCTAACCTTCACTTTGTCTGCGTAAAGTTTCTCCGCTACATATTCATAAACGATTTTTAAACGTTTCCTGTGGTCTTGAGTAGTTTTTGTGCCAAATTTCGTTCTCTGTCTATGTCGCAAACATTCCCTGCGTCCGTTAGCTAACGCCGGTGGTGGTGGTGGTGGTGGTAGTGGCATAAGGTTCAAAATCGCGACCAGTCCCAGCTACCCTCGGTTTTTGAGAGGTTAAATTATATTATTGCATTTGTAAAAGTGAGGTTAATTATTATCATCATTATCATGGAGCTTAGGGCATTGAGGCATGCAGTTTTGTCTTTAACATAGTCATTAATAGTGTAATAGGCTTTTTTATAAGATTAGCCTTAATAAATTTCTTAAACCTTTACATGGGCAATTAATCAATTCCCATTGGTAACTTATAACAAAAGCGTATCATACAGTTCCCCAACTGTATACGTAGTATACCTTTCCCCATAAATGAACCATTAACCTTCTGCAACTGAAATCTAGGTACATTCAGTTTATTTTTATTTCTAGTGTTGAAATTATGTACATCGCAATTTTTGAAAAGATGTTAATATTTTTCGGAACGTACAATAAGTTTTCATATGTTATGACAAGCCACTGTAAGAATATGGATCTCCTTAAATTTAAATACATAAAGAATCGCGGTATTTCATATTATATATGGAACGAATGGCTCTCTTCTGTAGTACAAATACCGATTGTATATCTGCGGCTTTACCCCACAACAGAATGCCATATGACATAATGCTGTGAAAGTAACTGAAATATACTAATCTTGCAGTAGCTTCAACATTAAACTGTCTAATTTTTCGTACAGCAAAAGCTGCAGAGTTCAACCTTCCAGCTTTATACGATGTATGAGGACCCCACTGCAACTGTGAATCTAGATTAATACACAAGAATTTAGTCGACTCGTCATTCATTAAAATATTTAAAGTGGGATCTCTTCTGACATTGGGTAGCGAGAATTTCACACTCGTAATTCTCAATTCGTAATAAAGCAGCGGATATTCAAACTATTTTTATTTTACAGAAAAGAGCTATTCGAGCAATTTATAATTTAAAACGCACAGACTCCTTAAGACAGCTTTTTAAAGAAATTGACATACTAACTGTAGCTAGTCAATTTATTTTCGAAAATATAATGTATGTACGCAAGAACCTTACAAAATTTCCCAAACTTAGCGATAGCTATAATGTTAACCTAAGAAATAATCACAGACTACTTGCGCCCCGGTTTAGACTCGCGAAGGTTAGCAATTCTTTCAAGGGTCAATGCATTCTCTACTACAACAAGATACCTCTGGAGATCTTGAAATTGCCATTTGAGCAATTTAAAATCCATTTTAAAGCGATTTTGTCGAAAAAGGGATATTACAATGTTCAAGATTACTTAAATGATGGGTCTGTATGGGGTTAATCTGGCTCAACACAGACCTTGCTGTTAATAATTTTGTAATTATTTATACTTGCTTATTAATTATGATAATGACTAAATATTATATTTTGTATTAGTTAAGCATAAACAATTTTTAAAAAGAGATCTAAAAATCAATCTGTGGGAGTTTCTACGCCCTTCTTCTCCCACAGTGGTCCAATGTAGAGAAGTGGCAAAAAATGACGATTGCTAAGTATATGTAAATATCTACAGTAATAAAGACATTTGGAATTTGGAATAATCTTTTAACCTCAAACGCCAACGTGTGAGTTTACTGTTGGGTTCTTTGACTGAGTATAGCCAGACAAGGGGCCTATGGTCTGTATAAATAATAAATTTATTTCCATACCAATAGGGTCGGAAATGCTTTACCACCCAAATTACGGCTAACAGTTCTTTTTCTATAACGCTGTATCGTGTCTCAGTGTCACTAAGACTTCTGCTAGCATAGCCCACGGATAAATCTGACCCTAAGGTGCCCTGGGACTATACCGCTCCAATTATATTATTATTATTATTATTATAATTGCAAAATTTGATGTATCGGTAGTTAAATAAAAGTTTTGTCAAAATCTGGAATCTGTAATATCGGTGAATTCGTCAAAAGTTTCTTGCAATTTTCAAAAGCTTCCTTGTATTCTTCATTCATCATAATCTTTCATTCTTTCTTCAAACATACTGTAAGTGGCTTGGTGATTTTAGAAAAATCTTTGATAAAATTCCTATAATACCCAATTAAAAGCTTTTAATGTGGGTTACTGTCTCTGGTATCGGAAATTTCAGGCTGGCTTCAATTTTATGATCATTTGCTTTTAAGTCCAAGTTATTGTATGCCAAAGATACAGTCCTTCCTTTCTCAAAAGGTCCGATGTATATAGCTGTATTTTTAAAGTTGTTTCCCAAAATTTTTGGAAAACTGCCTTTAGTTTTGTTACATGTTACTATAGGCTTTTCAGAAAAATATGACGTCATCAGAGTAAATAAGGCAACGTAGGCCCTGCAAGCCTCTACGTACATTTTCCATTGCTCTATGGATAGTTGCAGGTGCTGTTTCCAAACCGAATGGCATTCTATTGAATTCGTAGTGCCAAAACGGAGTGCTAAAGTGCTAAATGCTATTTTAGCCCTATGTTTTTTTGAAACTTCAATTTGATGATACCCACTGGCCAAATCAAAAGTGGTGAAGTACACACTTTTTCCTAGCATGTCGAATAAAACATTAAAATTAGGTAAGTGTTATTTATCATCCACAGTAATCTCGTTCAGCCTTCGGTAATCTACTACCATTCTCCATTTTCTCTGACCTATAAAAAGTAAAGCATCCATCTTTTTTGGCACTAAATGTACTGGGGCACTCCAAGGAGAATGTGATTCTGTAATCACGTCGTCTTTTAACATTTTGTCTACATGTTTTTTTTATTTCAGTTGTTTGTGGGTAAGGAGGTAACCTATGAGCTTTAAGATTAATGGAATCCTCATTCTTGGTCCTAATAGTATGTTTCACTTGATTCGTAAAGCTAAATAGAATGTCCTCGCAATAAAAAATATCTTTGTATTCCTTGCAAAAATCTTCAATCATTCTTCTCTCTTCCTCATTCATGTGGTTCAATTTTAACGTGGATAAATTTCCCATAAGCAGTCTATCGGTTCCTTCTCTATCGTTAGTAGGTATAATTCACATTAATGTTTTCTAACTGATCGTAGGGCTTTACCTGGAATGGGGCTGTAACCATCAATGTACCATGATTGTCACTATAACTATATATCACCGTGGTGGCGTACCCTTTCACACATCGCACTATCGTGGCAAGCATTCGAATCCCTTCTCCAAAAGTGTATAATCTAGGATTGCCTCTCTGTCTAATAAGTTTACCGGAAGTTTGACCTGTAACTCACTGCGGGGGGCAATGGTACATTTCCCTCATAGGAGATTTATATATTTTAGGAATTTGTGCATCCCTAGTAATTAATGACGTTGCTCTCGCGTCAATTCTGGCTCCTAAAAGCTGTATTAGATCGAACCCTATAAGCCCGTCGTACCTTTCATCTACGCTGCAAATATAGAATTTGTATTGTTCCGGTGATTGAATAATACTGAATAATGGAAATGTTGCGACCTCGTTATGCCTACTCGACACATGGGTGCTAATGACTTCAAAAGGTTCATTCCGCTTATAGTTTTTATAAAATTGCTCCGCTAAACGCGGGGTAATGAATGACCTCGTACTGCCTGTATCTATCATAAAGAGGGCCTATAAATAAATATGGGGCAGGTTTAATCTTTTATTAAAGTTTAAAGTTAGCCTTTTCATGTTGGGGGGACAAAGGAAACATTCCCAACATTTTGCTCCGTTAATGGGGATCAATTCCCTCGTTATAATTATTCAAATTACAATAGTTCATCGGTTCCTGGCTGTTATCAGTATAATTCACTCGCCTCGAGATGGCTGTGCGCATCGTGACGTCTGTGTTCGAACCTGACGACGGTGCCACATGTGATGAGTTATTAGGTTGCATCATGCGAGGTGCATTGCTTGTGCAATGCTGACTGAGCTGTTGATATAACCTAGTGCCTTGCTGCCACTGGCTAATGTTCGGTTGACTTGCGTAATTATTCGTATAATTCGAGATTGGAAAGAACCGCCGGTTGGGTACAACGCTGGGTCGCGACCTGCTTTGTACCACGGGGTTTTTCAGCACTTGTACAACGCGTACGAGCCATGCGCTAAGCGTGAAAGGCTAGCCGTGATGAGAGAGTACTAAGGTACTCAATGCTCTCAATCAATAAGTTGATGAGTGGAACAAAGAAATCTAATATTATTAGGCAGTTTTGGGAAACACTTGCGTTTCAAGTTCAGGTTTCTTGTCAGTATCGTAATCAAGATATGTGTAAAGGCCTTGTGTTAATCCAAATAAGCGTGATGTTTCTTTTATAAAGGTCGATACTATGGAACGACCGTTCAATTGTCATAGTTTTGCCATTTGTTTCTGAAAACATTGCTTCATCGTGCATCTTCGTGGGCACCAGAAACACCGATCCAACAATAATGTAAACAAACCAATTTAAACACGATTACTCCGTAATTACTTACATTAGAATATCAATCATGATCATATTCACATTTCAAGGAACCACACCTTGTTCTTACAATCACTTCGAAACCAAATAACTTCCTTGTTGATAACCCTTGATTGACTTTGGGTACCCTGGGTACCCAAAATGATGTTATAGGACTCCTTAAGAGAGCTTTTTAAAGAAATTGACATACTAACAGTAGCTAGTCAATTTATTTTCGAAAATATAATGCATGTACGCAAGAACCTTACAACATTTTCCAAACTTAGCGATAGCTGTAATGTTTACCTAAGAAATAATCACAGACTATGTGCGCCCCGTTTTAGACTCGCGAAGGTTAGCAATTCTTTCAAGGGTCAGTGCATTCTCTACTACAATAAGATACCTCTGGAGATTTTGAAATTGCCATTTGAGCAATTTAAAAAGCAGGTTAAAGCGACTTTGTCGAAAAAGGGATATTACAATGTTCAAGCTTACTTAAATGGCAGGACTGTATGGGGTTAATCTGGCTCAACACTGACCTTGCTGTTAATAATTTTGTAATTATTTATTCCAGCTTATTAAATAAAAATAAATCATAATTGTATTAGTTAAGCACAACCTATTTTTAAAAGAGATCTAAAAATCAATCTGTGGGAGTTTCTACGCCCTTCTTCTCCTACAGTGGTCCAATGTAGAGAAGAGGCAAAAAATGACGTTTGCTAAGTATATGTAAATATCTACAGTAATAAAGTACTTTTGAGTTTGAGTTTGAGTTCATAGCGCCTCGGTATATGAGCACTGATTCAGGTTGCAGGCGGCCGACTGTGGAACGTGTGTTATATTATAGTGCAAGGTAGTGACAGAGTATATGAGACAGTCCCACTCTTGTCTCTTTCAAAAACCGGGTAAAAGAGCACTTCCTCTCTCTTTCGTGAGAGTTATAGTATGTACATCATTATAGTATATAACTTATATTAAAAGGTATATGTATGTATTATATTTAGTAGTCTGGTATATAGTATTTTGTGGATAGGATATTGTGCACTGCCTACCCTTTCGTGATACATTTCCCTTTCATGCCTTGGTTTGCTGGAAGAAATCTCTTTTTAGAGATAAACTTGCCGACGTACATTTGATTTCTCTTAATGTAACCTTTTAATATTAATATGTGTGTGCAATAAAGAATTATGAATTATGAACACAAATCCTAGAAAAAGTTGCCAAAATTCATATTTCATCATTTCTTTATTGCACACAAATCATATTAAAAACAAGAGTTGTAACTCTGTACAGAAATGTAAGAATAGTGTACAAAGGCGAGCATATCTCTAATAAGAGATCTCTTCGAGCACGCCAGGTTAAGATGAGAAAAGTTCTTCGCTGAGCAGGAGTAGACCTATGTGTACAATATATAAAATAAATTATATAATTACTAAATACTAACTATTATAATAATATACTAATTACTACTTCAATGCATGCTATCTATAATTCTAAAGAGAGAGGTAATGCTTCTTCATTCGAAGGGTGCCAAACGGGACCCTATTACTAAGCCTCCGCTGTCCGTCCGTCTGTCTGTCCGTCTCTCACCAGGCTGTATCTCATGAACCGTGACAGTAAGACAGTTGAAATTTTAACAGATGAGGTATTTCTGTTGACGCTATAACAACAAATACTAAAAAAATATTTAAGGGGGCTCCCATACAACAAACGTGATTTTATTTTGCTCGTTTTTGCTCGTTCCTGGTAACGGCGATAGGTAGACGCTTGGTATGTTCACAGAATATTGAGTTATATTATTCACTTTAAAAATAATTAATTAAATTTATATTTAAGGGGGCTCCCATACAACAAACGTGTTTTTTTTTTGCTCATTTTTGCTCAATATTGATAATGGCTACAGGTAGACGCCGTGTTTTTTGTATAGATCTATTTTTGTAGGACCTTTACAATATAGTAGAAATGGACAAGAAATGTTTATTCAAGCATCACAATATACAAAATACAACATAGATAGTTACAAGTTATAAGCAAATAAACATAAGCAAAAGAACATAGATTGAAATAGAATGATATGGGCTTAGAACATAGACAATTGGAGGGCCTGGGAATTGTGCTGTATATTATATGGCGACGGTGAAACGGTTCCGGTTCAGCGTTATGCTAAAGGAAGACCGGTAGCGCTGGTATTCTGTCGGAACTTTGTAACTCAGTGTGTTGTTTGATGGTGTTGATCAGTCCACGAATTATGCATATGTAATTATTCTATATAAAATATAAATATATAAAATATATAATATATAAAATATATAAGATAATGAGTAAGGAAGGCTATAAAAAATTCTTTTTAAATTATATAACCTATTATATTGACGACCCGAATGGCCGAGTCGGCAGAGACCCTGCCTACGAAGCCAAGGGTCTCGGGTTCGAGTCCCGGTGGGGGCAAATATTTATTTGATGAGAACGTATGTTTGTACCTTAGTCATGGTTGTTTATCTATCTAAGTATAATATTTATTTATATAAGTATGTGTATCGTGGTCTAGTACCCAAGATCCAGGGAATCCTAGTTTGGGGCTAGATCAATGTGTGTAAATAGTGTCCAAGGTATTATTATTATTATCCTTATGTGTGGCGTGTCATTGCGGTACGAAGTAAATAGCATCTAGGTAAATATGTTAGGACGGTATGATAAACAAATAAATACCCGTATACGAAAGGTAACAGAACGTATAAGGGTGAAAGTGTAAAATGAAACTGGGCGAAATAAAAAATGCAAAGCCAGCGTCAGACATCCGCCCTTTGAAGGGCTAGTAAGAAAACTTTCTACGATTATATATAGCTGGTCTGGTTATAGTATTTTTATAGTACTTGTTAAACTGCGGTTTGTTTGGTGATGAAAGACGTTCCAGGAGAGCTTTTCGAGTAGCTATACAGGTATTCCTCTCTTGATGACACCAAACAGCAGAGCAGCTAACTGCAATTCTTGTCTGCACTTCATTTTCATAATATTGGCTCGATTGAAAGAAGGTGTGGTATGTAGTGGTATGTGTTACTGGGAGCAACGATGTAACAGTAGCGAGTACGCGTTCTGCACACGCTGAACTAGACATATACCTTGTACAAACATGGCCCGTATACTGAGATACAGTAGTTGAGTTTAGATAGGACCTCTCTTTATGTAATCATAATATTTGAATACATTGCACCGTATTTTGAATCGTTCCATTCAATTTCGTTCGTCGTCAAATTCGTTCAGATAACCACTACTAGTAACACTGCAATGACGGTAATATTCTAAAGAAACTTAAGAGTAGCACTTAGATCTACTGATAATTTGGTGGGGTTACGTCATGTTTCCCGACTGAGAGTATGTAGATGTCGCAGTTAGTTGGTTAAATCAGACACTAAACTAGCTCTCTAGACCGTAAATTAAATGCTGACGTTTAACCAAGTCACTAAAATTCCATCAGACAAGTGAGTGAACGAAACGTTAAACGAGTTGTCTAAACGTTCCTAGGCAACAAGACATATACAATATAAATGTTTTTGTATGTGTACTTAAGTTTATGTAGTATTGTTCTTGTTCTTTCATGTTCAACCTAACACGAATGATAAAGGGGGGTGAGCGAACATCTAAGCTACCGCAATGTTTTGCCCTGATATAAACTGTGCAAATCATCTGTTGCCGTGACGCCATCTTGTTGTTTCCAACACGCTGGCTTTCGGTAAGACAGATCGTTAAACGTTTTCGACGATGCTTTATTTAAATTAAAATGCTAGGACTTGGTTGAACGTCGGCATTTAATTAACGGTCTAGAGAGTTAGTTAAGTGTCTGATTTAACCAACCAATTGCGACATAGACATCATTATCACCAATAATGTCACGGTGGATGTCCAACAATATATTTTGAGTAGGTGCAACGGACTCAGTAGGTGCAAGGTGTGTTTACTCTTCATTTGCTCGTGTCTCGTGTCTACCCTCCTGAGGCCCATGCTTAATTTTGATTGGTTGAATTAATTGCTCATTCTCCTTCTCCAAATACATAATATCTTTAGGCAAAACAAATTCAAAATATCATTGATCTCCGCCACAAAATTGCTCAAGCTGTAGAAGACATCAAAGCATGGATATGAGGACACATATGTCGACGAGCTTCTGCTTCAGAGTCAGCGTCATATTTGATATTACTTTATTAAAGTGGGCACAATTGTGTCTCTGCCACCCCGTATGGGAAAAGGCGTGACGCTATGTTATGTTATGTGTTATTTGCGGAAGCAGAATAGGTTAATAGTAGCAAAACAACTAAGTAATCTCAATCTAATGGTAGGTAATCATATAACGATTTAGAAATTTATAAATAATTTATATTCCAAACGCACATTACATGCCATTCTAATGTGGTTTAACAGAATTGAAGGATGTGGCTGAAAATTATTGTCGTTATTTTCTTCATCTCACTGACCAGGACTAGTCCACGAGTAAGTTTACTATCTACAGAGCGGCGGCGCTGGGCCAGCCTCCTATACTATCAACTAATATATCGTCAAGTTTTTTATACGGGGTGGCAGGCACAGTCGCGTGCGCCGACGGTTAGTTTGTTATTCAATAGGTTATTTATTTTGCGTGTCGCAGGGGGTCTATCATCATCCCCTATTCCTACTGGTCTATCCCTACTGGTAGGTAAGAACGGATATTTTTTCCACTTTTTGCTACTTTTCCGCTTATCTACACTTTTGTAGCAATGAAGGAAAACGGTATCATTATCAGCTAAGATTTCCTCACGATGTTTTTCATCACCCTATAATACCTTGTACACTATTTACACAAATTGATCTAGCCCCAAACTAGGATTTCCTGTATCTTGGGTACTAGACAACGATATACATACTTATATAGATAAATATTATTCTTAGATAGATAAACAACCATGACTAGGGTACAAACATCCGTTCTCATCAAACAAATATTTGGCCCCACCGGGACTCGAACCCCGGGACCCTTGACTTCGTAGGCAGGGTCACTGCCGACTCAGCCATTCGGGTCGTCATAATTGACCACATCGTCATTGTTACCTTAAGTAACTTAAGGTAACAATAAGATAAGTAATGGTGGTGGTTGGTTAGTTGGTTGGTTATTTATAGTTAATTATTTCTTATTATTTAGCCGGCTTAGCCTAGCGGGTAGGGATCCTGCCTACAAAGCAGACCGTCCTGGGGTCGAATCCCGGTGAGCGCAAATGTTTGTCTGATGAGCATGAATATTTGTTTTTTAGTCTTGGATATTTTCTGTCTCTATTAAATATATAGAGTGGCGGCCGCGAACAGGGCAGAGAACAGCGGGCAGACCACCGGCCCGATGGTTAGACCATTGCCAAGGTGGCTGGAAAGCAGTGGACGAGACTGGCGGGTGACCGTAGCGAATGGCGTGCTTTGGGAGAGGCCTGTGCCCCGCAGTGGGATGACAAGGGCTGATGATTATGATGATGAAGATGATTATGAAATATATCGTCGTCTAGTACCCATAACACAAGCCTTATTGAGCTTACTCGCACTTACAATGGGCTCAGTTCGATTTGTGTAAGATTGCCCTCTAATATTTATTTGTTTATTTTATTTATTTGCTATATTGCTCTTTCCCTTCAGGGTCATTTTCAGAAAGTATTTATTCGGTCAATAGATGAATGTCAGGATTTGGACCGACCTCAAGATGTTGAAAACTACATCAGCCACAATTGGACCATCTTCAACGACACTATGGGCCGTACATTCGCTAGAGCGTGGTTTACTATATCGCAGTTAACATTGCCTGTTCAAGTAAGTATAAGCTAGTTTACTATCATTTTATTACGGCCTTACTAATTTTATCTACACATGTATTATTATCTCTCTTTACTGCGTCCAAAAACCGCACGTTACGATCAGCATAATGTTAAACTACTTTGTAAAAACTCATTTCTTATCTGAGTATTGAACATTATGACCATAATGTGTATATGTTCTACATATTATGACATTCAAATTTCGAACCCCGACGCCCGCCTGCGTGCCGCCCCTACTTTGTCTGTGAAGTTGGCACTACAGAACAAGCTAAACAACTCAATGCCACAATGCCGGTCAAACATGCGGTTCAAACACATCAAAGAGAGCTTATGATATATGTGTAGATAAACTGGTGTATGTAACTATACATAATTAGGCATTATGTATCAGTCACATTAACTACTAAAAAAAGTTATTCACTCTTTAACTTATAAATTAATGTCAAATGTCAAAGCAAGACAAAACACTGTCCCCCAGTTTCCGAAAGAGTTGTCAAATGTAACAACCGATTAATCGATCATTTATTTAAAATAGCGGCATGTGATTGTCTGAAATGCGTTAAACAAGTTGTCACAGCTAATTTTCCTTTCAGAAACCGGGCGTGTATAAGTTACACAGTGAATAACTTTTTTACAAGCTTTTATTTAGTTTCACCTGTCCCGTTGTCTGTCTGTCTGTAATCAAATCTTGCAAGTTAAATTTGATCCACTTCCCGATTTTCGATTGAGCCGAAATTTTGCATGCATGTATAAATCGGTGACAATGCAATATTATTATGACATAGAGCTGATCTGATGATGGAGCTGGAAGGTGGCCATAGGAACTCCGTCATTAAACGACGCAACCTCTTCGAGTTTGGGCTCGTTTAATTTGTTTTGACAAGTACTTTGACACTAGATGGTAACCAGGGTCTGATGATGGAGCTGGAAGGTGGCCATAGGAACTCCGTCATGAAACGGCGCAACCCCATCGAGTTTGGGCTCGTTTAATTTGTCTTGACGAGTACTTTGACACTACATGGTAACCAGGGTCTGATGATGGAGCTGGAAGGTGGCCATAGGAACTCCGTCATTAAATGACCCAACCTCATCGAGTTTGGGCTCGTTTAATTTGTCTTGACGAGTACTTTGACACTAGATGGTAACCATGGTTTGATGATGGAGCTGGAAGGTGGCCATAGGAACTCCGTAATTAAACGAAGCAACCCCATCGAGTTTGGGATAGTTTGATTCGTCTTGACGAGTACTTTGATACTAGATGGTAACCAAGGTCTGATGATGGAGCTGGTAGGTGGATGGATGGCAGGAATGTGTATCGTTGTATAGTACCCAAGATACAGGGAATCCTAGTTTGGGGCTAGATCAATGTGTGTAAATAGTGTCCAAAAGGAACGAAAACACGCTACTAAGCGCTACGAACTACGTCGTAGTAAATCTCGATTTAAAAATACAAAAAAGTAAAAAAAAATTTTTTTTTTTTTTAAAAACATACTAAAAAGTTATTAAAAATTTATTTATTAAAAATTAACTAAAAAGTTTAAAATAAATTAAGTCCAATAACAAATATATCACTTTATAAGTTCATTGTAACCTTTAACGATAATTAAGCTTCTTCGTCTACGACAAAATAATTACATACCGTACATAATTATATATATTTTTAACATTAAAACCTTTACACTTTAATTGTAAAATCTTCCCGTTTTTATCACACTCCCAATTTTATAAATAAAATCGCAGATCGATTTTCTAAATAAAAGCGCAGAATCGACCGCAGTGACAAATTCATTTCCGCTGCTTTTCGAAAATGCCGGCCTGTGCAATAATTACGTGCAAAAATAGAAGCGGGGGAGTAACTTCCAACTATTATTTCTTCTTAAAACACAAGAAATAAACATTTACGGATATAAATCATTCAGGAAAAAATTCGTCACGAGTTGATCAATAAAGTGACAATGTCATGTTGTTCTCACTAGGTTTATTATCCATTGCTTGTTTTGTATCTTAATTTCACTACATATTGCCAAGCTAACACGCAATGAATATTTCACACTTATCTAAATACGAAAGTAAATATGCATCGAGGTACGGAGGCGAACTGTTCAATTGTCAATTGTCAATTGTAAGACGGGCTGGTTTCCGCAACTCGACGACGAAAGCGCCTATTTTGCGTGTGGGTGGGAATGCGAATCATTCGAGCCAACCCAACTCCTCCAGGAACGCCAGTAGGCCCTTTACGTTACCGACTATCCCTGGAAGGTCCCTCGATTGACCGAGGTGTTTAGCCCTGTAGTCCGCTACTCCTGTGCACTCCATGAGGACGTGAGCAGCCGTTTCTTCTGCCTCCAAGCAGGCTCTGCAAAGGGGGCTGTCGGTAACACCTAGGACATATAGATGTTTGTTAAAGAAACCATGGCCAGTAAGTGCTGCAGTTACCAGTCGCATGCGCGGCCTGCTAAGTCGAAGCAAGGTCTTAGCCAGCCTAGCGCTAGGGGACGGCAAGGCCAGCTTAGCCTGCCTGCACTCCTCATGGTTGGTCCAAAGAGTGGCATGATCATTCCTGGTCGACTCTCTCAGAAATGAGCGTACCATCTTGAAGGGAAGAGGGATGATAGGTTCGGGACCATACGCTGATAGGTTCGGGACCATACGAGGCGAACTGTTACACGCACGCAGAGACGACGTATAGTGATGGGGATAGTGATAGTGAGAATTATGTTTTTGAATCAAACAGAAAGAAATAGATTTTTTACCAACTCGATCAAAACCCATTGGGTAATCATCTAATATTACAAATCAAAGCTCTAATGGAAATATATACTGATATAAGACTGCATTACTTAGCAAAAAATGCTACGCCTAAATTGTCAAAACGCCAAGTTCTTAATAAATATTTACGTTTTTCTGGTCAATAGGTAGTATTGTACGGTAAGGGATTATACAGAAAGGGTATATATGCCGAAAGGCGGTTGTTAAGGACTTCAATCTGAACATCCTTCTCTATTAAAACGATTTCATCAGATCAACATTATTTTTCACTTTGCAGTACATTTTGGGCCGAGCGGTCAGCTGATTTGTATGGGGAAGCAAAAAATAACGTTGCTCTGATCAAATCAGATTCATTGAGTAAGTTGTTCAAAATTATGTCCCAAACAACCCTTTTCGGCTTGGCACCCCGTATGTGTTACAGCCTGTAAACACAGTGATAGGTATTTCTTGTAATATAAATATGACATATTAACAAACATTAATTAATTATTTTATTTATATAAACCGGCATAGATACCACTGTCTATAAATAATAATCGATTGATGAAACACGCTGTCCTTGCCATGTCCCAACACTAGCTCGGCTAGCTAGTGTACCTGCGGTAGTGTGGATGTGTTCAGACGATAGGTGCATGACATTGCACTGACCAATAAAAGCGGAAGGATTGATGTAAGAGTGGTGTAGATGTGTGCGTGTTCTTAATTTTCGGCGACACTGGTTCCGATACAAGCTTAGCGCCAAGGGCCTATCTCTCGATATCTATGTGTCTAACTATCAAGGTTCACGAGATAAAGCCTCGTGACAGACGGACGGATGGACGGACAGCGGAGTCTTAGTAATATGGTCCCGTTTTACCCTTTGGGTATTAACGATCTGCCTTTCATGGTGGAGAAATTGACTGACAGGGTTTTTTGCTGATGATACTTCAATGGTCTTCAAAATTGAACGACAAAAAGAACATTTTGATGATGTTTACAGTTACAGTGAGAAGGTTTACAGTTAATAATGTATTGTTAAACTCTGGTAAAACCAAGTGTCTCAAATTCTCACTTCTAAATGTCAGGCAAGTTGAGACCAGTTTAGTGTTAGACACGGTAGAATTAGCAAATGATACGAAGCTTCTGGGAATAATTATAATAAATATGTTTACCAAATTGTATTTTGTGATGTACTTAATGGTTCATTTATCGAGATCTAAACTAGGCAGAGTCTGTGCTATAGATAACTATAGATAACAAATTACAGTGGGGGCCCCATATAGAAATATTAGCTGGTAAATTAAGTTCTGCGGCTTACACTGTTAGGAACATCAGAAAAAACACGGATGTGGCTACATCTAGGCTAGTATATTTTTGTTACTTTCATAGTGTCATGTCCTATGGTATCTTGTTGTGGGGGAAAGCAGCGGATATTCAAACTATTATTATATTCGAGCAATTTATAATGTAAAACGAACAGATTCCTTCAGAGAGATTTTTAAAGAAATTGACATACTAACTAGCTCGTCAATTTATTTTCGAAAATGTATGTTCGCAAGAACCTTACAACATTTTTCAAACTTAGCGATAGCTGTAATGTTTACCTAAGAAATGATCACAGACTAGTTGTGCCCCGGTTTAGACTCGCGAAGGTTAGCAATTCTTTCAAGGGTCAGTGCATTGTCTTCTATAATAAGAAACCTCTGGAGATTATGAAATTGAGATCTCTTAAGAGAGATAAATCAATCTGTGGGAGTTTCTACGCCCTCCTTCTCCCACAGTGGTCCAATGTAGAGAAGAAGCAAAAAATGACGTTTGCTAAGTATATCTACAGTAATAAAGAACTTTGACTTTGACTTTGAATAAAAGCAATTCGGAAGGCTGAAAAAGTGTGCATGATTATTAAAATAATCGCTGGAATTTCCTCAAATTTAGTTTACTTATTCGAAACGAATACATTATAAGTGGAATTAAATACGTAACAAGAGTTCTACAAGGTGACATTTAATTAGCTGACCATATTTTAGGCAGTGATAGTACCCGTCATTATGAATAACTTTCCCCAAGAAACATTTGGTCGCAAACGAAAAAAAAATAATGGGTCCCCCATAGTAACTTGTAATCAGCTGATCGGGGCAATGAACTGAGGGACAAATATATTTCTCCATTTGCGACCATATATTTCCTGGGGAAAGTTGTTCATACTAATGGGTACTATCATTCCCCAAAATATGGTCAGCTAATTAAATGTAACCTTGTATATTTTTGTAGCATAATATTTGTTTATCTAGTAAGCAAAAATTCTCGCGTACGCTTCGGTTTCTGCTAGTTATAATAAAAACATAAATGCAGACCATTAATATCCTCACCGAGGAGCACAGGCCTATTCGCGTATACGAGTGATATTGAGCCATATTCCACCACGCTGGCGCAGTGCGGGTATATTTTAGGTAATTATTATTTTACGCTATTAATATTATATAATTTCTACTTTTTCAGTACTCAGTCAGAGGTTACCACACGAACAGCGATGGGAAAAAGAATTTAGAATTTTCCATAGACAAACTCTCGTGCAGAAATGCTGTGATAAAAGCAATTCTATTTCAATCGAAAGCGAAATATAATGCTAATAATTGTACTGGACTTCCGGTAAGGATATCTTTTGGTTTATCACAATCGGTTCAGCCGTCCCAATAATTAGGGGTTTTCTGACAGCTCAGTCATCAAAGTAGCTCGCCAGATGGTGTCGTTGAATTTGCGGCGGTGACCACCAGAGAAGAAATAATTGTGGTCTGTGACGATTCAAAAAATGTATAAAGCACACTTTGTGCACAAAGGCCTACTACAAAATTAATGATTTTTTACAAGACCGACATCTGGCATTAAACCAGTTCATTGCACCCTATATATGATGTAATAATTAGGCACTTTCTTAATGTTTTATTATGCTTGCTTGATTATGTTATGACGTTCATTAAGTCTCAATTTTTGTGCTATTATGAATAAAAATCTTTGAACTTGAACTTGACATATCAAAGTACTGTGTTCTGAATTGTGTAGCTCGCGCTAAGCTGCTCACACATTATCATCATTTTGGACCGCAGGGTACAACCGCAAATTCTCTCTCGCCCTCTAACGAGCTTTTTGGAAGATTTGTTTTTGTTTTTAATCAGTTTAAAAACTCTTCGTTAGATAACGGAACAAAGTGTAAAAAGGACTTATGGGTCGGTTAAATTTTAGGAATACTCCTTAGGAATACTCCTGCCACGCGTATGTACTCGCTCAGCATGAACGAAACTGTAACTCTGCCAACCCATGCGGGAAGGCGCGTGGCGCAATGCTTGTTTTTGTTTTAATTTCCTTTTTTTAACGCCGACGAAAAAAGGGGTGTTCAAAGCTTGAAGCGTCTATATGTCTGTTTGTATACCTGTCTGCCGCTCTAGCGCTCAAACGGGTGGATGGATTTTAATACGTTTTTTTTATTTGGTAGTAGACTTCACTGCTATGGTTCTTTGATATATTTTATTAAAATCGGTTCAACGGCCTAAACTCTTTCAGCCTAAATAGGAAATCAGTGAACCAAATTTTTGTTATAGAGTCTCATTATTGTGTCGGTGCTGTTTTAAAAATATATATTTATAGTCAATATTATATAAAAAAGACTCCATGATCTAGTAGCCTTTCACGCCTGCTTCAGTAATTTATCTTACATTATTCAGACATGGAAAACTTCACGAGGAAACCTTCAGTACTCCATATTTGCGGCGATGGGCTAGCCCCCTGCCCCCTGTATTTCTAATATTACCTGTTACTTTCCTCCTTCCCTCGAGGTAATTTTCCGTTATCCTTGTTACAGGGTGTATACAAAATCGAGAAGTTCAATATTGATGCTATATTACAGGCCTATAAATATTTATTACATAAATCTGGAAAGTAAGTATCTATATGCCATGCTTTGTCAAAGCAGGCATTATATTGTAGCGATGTTGAACTCAGGTCTTCTCCTGATTCACGATCAACCCATCCCATCCTTACTTGGCTTGCTGGAAGACATCTCTCATTAGAGATACGCTCGCCCTTGTACACTGTTTATATGTCATCATCCTTTCTGTAAGCTGTTTGTGTGCAATAAAGAAATTACGAATATTTAGAGAGAGATCAAATACAGAAAGGTTCCTTTTACGGAATTGATTTCCCTATCATTATCAAGTTTTATTATGAAAATCAGGTCCAACAATTCCTAAAAAGTATATATTTTGACTAGCAGTCAAATACCATATTCTGGGAGAAACATTGTCAACATCAGATCTCCTGGAACATCTACTAAACTAGACTTCCCTCCGCGGTGAACTCTCAACTCTACTCTCCCCTAAGCCGTCGGTAACCCGTTCCTGTTTCTCGCCTCTGGTCATGGGAAACGTTAACACTAGTGTTATACAATTTTGCAACACCATCGCAGGGAGTTGATACTAAACGACCAAGTGATCAATAGTCAATAGTCAATAGTCAAAGTACTTTATTACTGTAGATATTTACATATACTTAGCAAACGTCATTTTTTGCCTCTTCTCTACATTGGACCACTGTGGGAGTGGAAGGGCGTAGAAACTCCCACAGATTTATTTTTAGATCTCTTTTAAAAATAGGTTGTGCTTAACTAATACAAATATGAAAAATTTAATTGTTATGATTAATAAGCAAGAACAAATAATTACAAAATTATTAACAGCAAGGTCTGTGTTGAGCCAGAGTAATTTTATTTTATTTTAGTTTATTTGGGAAACAAACGGTTTGAAAAAACAATGTAAAAATACTACTTAAAAATCTAAAAACCACTTAGATGTTTCCGCATATAAAAAGCTAAACTTGCTATACCTAATCGAGAAACAAAATCTTAATGAACGAGAAACATAGAGAAGACTATTAACTAATTATTAGAAAAAATATAAAACTAAAGGAGCTTAGAGAACCACATGATCAAACCAGGTTTTGGAGATAACACTTCTGAAACTATTAATGCTAGAATTAAAAAGATCTATACTAGGGTATTGCACAAGCTTGTTAAACTCAGAAGGAGCTCTAATGAAAAATGAATTCTGTCTGTAGTTAGTTTTAAACTGAGCCACAGACAGATAAACATGTTTACGGGAAGTCGACTGTGTAGGTACTTTAATATTAATCAACGATAAAAGTGAAGGGGTATCAATTTTATTTTGGGCTACTTTCGCCAAGAAAACAATATCAGCTATGTTACGCCTTAAATGCAATGGTAAAATGTGGAATCTTTTGCATCTCGCTTCATACGAGTTGTCAAATTGTTTGCTCTTAAACTGAAGAAACCTCATAAAACGTTTTTGAATAGTTTCAATTCTAATTATATATTTTTCATATTGAGGATTCCAGACCTCGGAGCAATACTCGAGAATACTACGTACGAAAGAGCAATATAAAATTTTGATAACCTTCACACTCGTGAACTGCGAGCTAGCTCTCATAATAAATCCCAGCGCCATATTAGCTTTCTTCACAATGTGATCAATGTGCTCATCATATAATAATTTGCTATCGTGGATAACACCAAGATCGCGTATTTTTTCAACCTTGTCAATGGAAGTAAATTTAATAAAATAGTTATAAGTAACGGGTTGAGGTTTACGTGTAAATGTAATTGAGTAGCATTTGGAGACGTTAAGATCAAGACGGTTTTCATTACAGTAGTGTTCAAATCTGACTAGATCTTCCTGTAAGAGATGACAGTCATTTATATTGGTAATTTGTTTAAAGACCTTCATGTCGTCGGCATACAAAAGAAAATGAGAGTGTTTAAAGCAGGAACTAATGTCATTAATAAATATAATGAACAAAAGAGGGCCCAAAAGGGAACCCTGAGGGACACCTGAAGGGACATCTCTCCAAGAAGAAGTAAAACCATTTATGACAACTGCTTGAGACCGATTCTCAATATAGGAAGTGAACCATCTGAATAAATTTCCGTGAATACCAGCGTAAAGTAATTTTTGCAGAAGAATATTGTGATCTATCCTGTCAAATGCCTTGCTATAGTCAGTGAAAATAGCATCTAGCTGTCCCCCAGAGTCCATTGATGAAGAAGTAAATTCAATAAAAGATAGCAAGTTTGATGAAGTTGATTTTTTCTTGAGGAATCCATGCTGCTCAGGAATAAAGCTAGAAGATAAAGTTGAATAAACCTGAGAATAAACTACTCTCTCAAAGATTTTAGCAAAAATACATAATTTGGATATTGGCCTGTAGTTTTTTACGTCATTTTTGTTACCACTTTTGTGAACGGGGGTTATAAATGCAGATTTCCAGATGCTAGGGACATAACCCTCACTTATGGATCTTTTAAATAGGATTGATAGGGGAGTAGTTAAACTATCAGCACATTTAGATATGAAAATCGGCACTATGTGATCAGGTCCAGGCCCCTTATTTAAGTCTAATGAAACAAGAAGTTTATGAATTAAATCTGGATCGATCTCAATATCACCCAAGCAATTGCTATTAATTAGATGGTTGGATACTTTATGGTTGGAGGAAGGTGATGAAGAGAGAAACATTGAGTGAAAATATGAAGCGAAAACATTAGAAATGTCTTCCCCAGTATCCACAGACTGGCCCTCATAGGTCATGGTTGAGGGAAGCGTGCTAGTTCCTTTAGAAGATGATTTGACATGTGACCAGAACAGTTTCGGACTTTTTATGATCGAGTTCTCCACTCGCTTGATGTATCTATCGTAGCATTCACTCTCAAGATCCTTTGCTCGATTTCTAAGAAGCGAAAAAGAATCATAATCGTCGGTATTATTATATACGTGATATTTACTTAAGAATTTAAATTTTTCTTTTAATAGTTTTTTGAGAGGGGAACTATACCACGGAGGAAAATCGGAGGGGAAAATTAATTTTTGGCGTACATATTTATCACGAACATCGTATAGAACGCTGTAGAAATATTCAAGGGCTTGATCTAAAGTATTGTTATATAAACAATTACTCCAGTTGATATTTGATATGTCTGCATTAATTTTTTCGTAATCCGCAGACTCATAGAAATATCTTATTCTAGGTGATACTGAAAGATATTCGTTGCAGGTGAGATAAATAAAAACATTTAAAGACTTGTGGTGAACATCTTCAGGTACTAAGGGCTCCTCGCATGAAATAACTTTTACCTCATTATTACATAAAACATAATCCAAAATTGTGTTATTTAAATTCTTACATAAATTATATTGAGTTAAATTACACTGAGACAGAGTATCAAAAAGGTAAACTTGACTGTCACCGGAAATACCTGTCGGTTGAATTACATTACTGTTATTGAGAGTCCAGTCAATATTACTTAGGTTAAAGTCACCTAAAATCACAAACATGTCGTTTGGATAAGAATTAACCAACGTAGATAGTTTGTCCGTAAAATTATTTAGTTGAGTGTTAAAAGAATTACCCAGATTTTCAGAACATAGATAAATACAGCAGAAATGTATTTTAGAGTAATTAAAACTCTTACTGTTTTTTAAAGTGACCGTGAGCCATATATCCTCAGCTGAGGATCTCCATTCAGGGCGCTCGACCACCGCCAGCTCACGCCGAACAGCTAAGAGGACCCCCCCACCATATCTCTGCTGCGTTGCTGAGTAATCCCTGTCTCGCCGCCAGACCAAATATCGGTTGTCAAAAAGCTCTTCATTTTTTATGCCATCCAATAGCCAGGATTCAGTGATACCTATTACATCATAGGAACTCATGAGCAGATTGCGTTTAAATACATGAGTTTTAGTCCGCAGACCACGAGTGTTCTGGTAGTAAATATTCAATAGGTTAGCCATTTTTGATAATAGAACAAAATCTGAAGCAAAGCTGCAAGAAATAAATGTTGCGAATTGTAGCAAATAAAAATAAAGTATTGAAAGTATTAGTTAAAAAACCGTCACTAAAAAGAACTCCTAAATTGCAATATGCAAAATATGTAAGCAAAATACCTACGTAACTTAGTGTATCAACGGTAAAAAGCAACCTAATTTGTCGTCTAAATGAATTAAGCAAAAGATGAATGACAAACTTTGAATAAAAACAAAACGCATAGGTACACACGGTAGTGCAGGCGAAATTGAACCGTAATTGTTGTAAACAAGCGGGTGCAAATGGCGCGCTATCTGCAGGTGTAAACCGGTCAAGCAACAGTGTTGCTCCGCAATGAATAGAAACAAGAATGCGCAAACAAAAGGCCCCTGTTTTGCATGTGGCTCCCAAACTGTACAAAATATTTTTGAACTGAATGATATGTATAGTAAATATAAGACAACTTATTAAATGAAGATAGACCAAAAAGCACATTAAATTATTTTTGCTAGGTCCTTTTCCTTCTTGATAAAAAACACAGGCGATGTGATTGACTTCCGTGCCATAATCTTGCAGTGTTTAACCCAAATAAACTGAAAATTGTTTTCCTTGGCCAGAGATCTCGCTTTTCCCAATAAGTTTTTATTGTAAAGGGTCAGATGATCATTTACGTAGAAAGCTGCATCCTTAGAAAATCCCAAGTTGCTCAGATTTAACTGCTTGCTTTTACGCGATCTTGCGATGAACTCCTCCTTGGTGTAGCGATTATTGAAGGAAATTATTATGGGTTTCTCCACATTGGGTATACGAGTTGGAATTCGTGAGATATAGTTGATCTCCTCTTTCCTTATGTTCATGTTGCCGATATTACCAATTTTTTGGGCGATTTCATACAGATTCTCGTTTTTTAGCAACGGAATCCCTCGTATCTCCACATTATTGGCTCTGGCCCATTGATCTCTCTCGTGAAGTTCCGAATTGAGTCTTGCAATTTCCGCTTGAAGGACTGGAATTTCACCCGTAAGTTTCTCTGCTGTGGCTACTTTAGTCTCAAGAGCCTGGACAGTGCTCGAGAAGTTTTCCAGACGTTCATGGGCGTATTCAAGAGAATTTTTTAGGCTGGCAATGTCACTTTTGATAGATTTGACATCTTCGACAAGGGTAGTTAAAGGGGAAAGTTGAGTCATAATCTTGTCCAGTTGCTCCTGCATTAGATCCAATTGCAGTGGAGACGCTTGAAAAGACGGGGATGGACTACTTTTGCATTTGGGACACCGCCAGGCGCTTTTCCTTTCGCCTAGTTTGCGGTACCCAGCTTCCGTAACACCAGAACACTGGAAGTCGTAATGGCACTTGCATATACTACACTTGGTACCATCAGTATGTTTGGTATTACAACTCGCACAAGTAAACATAGCGCTCAACTTTGAGAATCACTGAACTCGAATGAAAGGCAAGCAAGCGGGTGCTATCGATGGATGCCGGTGGCTGACTCCATACACCGTAACCCCATACAGTCCTGTCATTTAAGTAATCTTGAACATTGTAATATCCCTTTTTCGACAAAGTCGCTTTAACATGCTTTTTAAATTGCTCAAATGGCAATTTCAAAATCTCCAGAGGTATCTTATTGTAGTAGAGAATACACTGACCCTTGAAAGAATTGCTAACCTTCGCGAGTCTAAAACGGGGCGCACATAGTCTGTGATTATTTCTTAGGTTAACATTACAGCTGTCGCTAAGTTTGGAAAATGTTTTAAGGTTCTTGCGTACATACATTATATTTTCAAAAATAAATTGACTAGCTACTGTTAGTATGTCAATTTCTTTAAAAAGCTCTCTTAAGGAGTCTGTTCGTTTTAAATTATAAATTGCTCGAATAGCTCTTTTCTGTAAAATAAAAATACTTTGAATATCCGCTGCTTTCCCCCACAACAAGATACCATAGGACATCACACTATGAAAGTAACTAAAATATACTAGCCTAGATGTAGCCACATCCGTGCTTTGTCTGATGTTCCTAACAGCGTAAGCCGCAGAACTTAATTTACCAGCCAATTTATCTATGTGGGGTCCCCACTGCAATTCGGTATCAATGGTTATTCCAAGAAACTTCGTATCATTTACCAATTCTAACGTGCTGCTGTCTAACACCAAACTGGTCTCAACTTGCCTGACATTTGGAAGTGAGAATTTGATGATCCGGGTTCGATTCCTCGCGGCGCCAAATTTATTTTTGTTTTTGCTCCTGATTTCGAGTCAGACTTTTTTATTTTTCATTTCATTCTCAGGTCCAAAATAGAGTATTCCAAATTCCACATGTCTTTATTACTGTAGATATTTACATATACTTAACAATCGTCATTTTTGCCACTTCTCTACATTGGACCACTGTGGGAGAAGGAGGGCGTAGAAACTCCCACAGATTGATTTTTAGATCTCTTTTAAAAATTGCTTGTGCTTAATTAATACAAATATTAGCAGAATACATTATAAGCAGGAATAAATAATCACAAAATTATTAACAGCAAGGTCTGTGTTGAGCCAGATTAAGGGTATACAGACCCGTCATTTAAGTAATCTTGAACATTTTAATATCCCTTTTTCGACAAAGTCGCTTTAACATGGTTTTTAAATTGCTCAAACGGCAATTTCAAGATCTCCAGAATGATACCTCTGGAGATCTTGAAATTGCTTGAAGTTGTAGTAGAGAATGCACTGACTGACCCTTGAAAGAATTGCTAACCTTCTCGAGTCTAAACCGGGGCGCATGTAGTCTATGATTATTTCTAGTAGCTAATATAATAATATTAATAATAATACCTTGGACACTATTGACACACATTGAACTAGCCCCAAACTATGATTCCCTGTATCTTGGATACTAGACAACTATACACATACTTATATAGATAAATATTATACTTAGATAGATAAACAACCATGACTAGGGTACAAACATCCATTCTCATCAAACAAATATTTGCCCCCACCGGGACTCGAACCCGGGACCTTTGGTTTGGTTTCGTGGGCAGGGTCACTGCCGACTCGGCCGTTCGGGTCGTAAATACGAGTACTATTAAGTATTCTGTGCGAATACGAAGCCCCGTCATTGGTGTACAGTGTTGTGAATGTATGGAAACATTGGACTAAAATTATAAGTTCTGTGCTGCATTTATTTTTTAATGAAACAAAAAATACTTGGTACATTGCGTGAAAGTTTGAAGTTCCTTCACCAAGATTACCTATAAAGTTACTTGATCAGAGTAAAAATATATTCGAGGATGTTTGAATTCAAGCTATTGCGAGTTCACACCACTTCAAGGGTTTCGCACCACTGATTAATATTAACTCTAATTATTACTGTAATAAATCAAGTTTCATGCCTTTGTATGGCGCAGGAATAAATGAGACGATAAACGCAAAACAAGTTATTCCCTTTATACAAACGAATACCTAATTCTTTTTCTTCGAATATGCTCAAGATTTACCATGTGATTTAGGGACAAGGTAGACTTAGTGATAGCGGTATCCTATTACCAAGTCATCCTTGTCCAAAAAGCACCCTTTTGCTGCGGGATCCCAAAAATTAATAAATTAATTTAAAACCTTAATTAAAGATAGTCCAGCCAAGTCTACCCACGCGAAGAATATTCCCATTAAATTTAAGCACAACAGTCTGCTCAAAGCCAATTTGTACTGGCTAGTATTTAATCGCACAGCAAAAATACTGATTTGCACGGCAATAAAGATCAGCAAAAACACTTTTTATGTTTTATAGTAGTTTATGTGACTGCTACATAATGGAGGGCATTAATACCGGCGAGTTTCATAATAATATCACTCGAGAGTTTTAATGCCTAATTATGTAGAGTTACATACACTAGTTTATCTACACACATATCATAAGCTCTCTTTGATGTGTTCAGGAACCCCATATTTGACCGGCATTGTGGCTCTGCAGTTGTTTAGCTTGTTCTGTAGTACCAACTTCACAGACAAACTAGGAGCGACAGGCGGGCGTCGGCGTTCGAAATTTGAATGTCATAAAATTACACATTATGGTCATAATGTGTAATTTTTCAGATAAGGAATGAGTTTTTACCAAGTAGTTTAACATTATGCTGATCGTAACGTGCCGTTTTTGTACGCAGTAAAGAGGGTTTATGATACGTGTGTAGATAAAATATTTTATATTGTGTTGCAAGTTCAACCTAACACGAAGGATAAAGGGGGCTTCGCTTCGCTCACCCCCTTTACCCTTCACCTAAGCTACCGCAGCATTTTGCCCTGATATTTGCTGTGCAAATCAGTATTTTTGAAGTGCAGTTTAATATTTCCCATTTGTAATATAGACTATCTAAAGATTCCCTACCATAGCCGAGATAAGATTGAGTACTCTGCTGAACTCATTTAACTTTAAAATACTGTGACATCATTATTCTCACAGAGTGTCATTACACCGAGTCCTCGCTCATGTTCATTACAGGGATATGGTGAATTCAATACTTACGATTTTATCTCCGTGGCGCAGCGGTTATGGCTCCGCCTACCACGCGACAGATCCCGGGTTCGATCCCCGGCTGGGGGTAAAGAAAAAAAGCCCCCAGGTCTTGGATGTTTATATGTGTGCGACGTCGCTGTTTCTGGTTCCCACGACACAGGGTACCCCAGTGTGGCGCACGAAGTAATGTATGCGCCTGTATGTAAATGTTTACGTGTTTAAGTTCATTAATAAGGCCGGTGGGATAGTTGCAGTCGTTCGTGATGAGCCTAGAGGCTTAGAGCATCCACCTGCCTAGAGGCTGTGGATGTACTAGAGCCGGATATAATTGATGACATCAGCCTGCTTATGATTTGACAGGTCAGCTCACAGTCCTTGCAGTATACTGGTCACCCACCCTAATTCGACAATGAAAGATTAATTAATCTTCGATGACGGGACTCGTACCCGGGAGCCTGCCTACGAAGCCAAGGGTCCCGGGTTCGAGTCCCGGTGGGGGCAAATATTTGTTTGATGAGAACGGATGTTTGTACCCTAGTCATGGTTGTTTATCTATCTAAGTATAATATTTATCTATATAAGTATGTGTATCGTTGACTAGTACCCAAGCTACAGGGAATCCTAGTTTAATATTTATGCGTCGGAACGCACCGGTTTTTTGTTGCGCGAATCGATCGCGAGTAGTCGGCACATCACTAAGCGGAAACGGACCGCAGATATCACTCGTACCCGAACGAGATGTAAAATTGGAGGTTATCTTTGTCTTGTCTCGTCGGTGAGAACAAACATGTCTGCTCATAGCATCGGGCTATTGATTGTTTCGGTGTAACAATTCTCTAATACAGGTGTCGGACCTGGTCGGACTGTAAATCTACCACATCGTCGGGAAATAAGTAGATTCGCGTCAGAGGTCAAGTGAACCGTGTAGATTGGACAACGTCGTATCGGTAGCGGCGACTCCACGGTCACGGCAGGCAGCACGCCGGCGACAGCGTCGGCAGCGACGATACTGGTTCGGTTCTATATCCTATCCCAAAACTGTCTCCTCTCCCGCATTCCTGTCTCGAATCAAGCTACCACGATCTCCTGTCTACGGTGACAAGGTCAGTAAAAATTCATTCACTTCTTTTCTCTCACGTGTTGGCAAAAGCACACCCCCTTCGGATTCCACGCCGTTCGGTAGGCGTGGAAAATTAAACATTTTGGTAGCAGGAGCGCGGTTTCCTAGTGGGAAATCATCGATTCACGGTTCTAGGGTTGTTTTGTTGCCACATTGTAGTTGGGAGAAAAGAATATCTCAGATTGGCCGGCAATCTGTTTGGCAATGAGTCTGTGGTCGGTACCACAATTAAAGTTCATTTCGGTTAGTGAAAGTATAAGTGTCCATTTAGTCAATAATAAATTTGTAGTCGGAAACTACTGTTTGTGCGCATAAAAGATTGAACAGTCATTCTGCGAAGCCCAGATTGTATTACTTGCGGTAGAACGTCGGGTTCTATAGTCCTACAGTGTTATTTCGGTTTACACAGCAGGGTCGGGCTATTTAAGGGGTATTAAGCTGATTTTGCTGACCTCAAAGGAAGTGTGGTTCATATCGGAGGGCCACTTCTAGAAGCCACTTATTATTTTGTATTGTTTTCATAATCAAGTTTTGTGGGTGATTTTTGTATTGTGTTTTATGGTGGCATTCTCTAATTGATTTAGAGTGTATATTATAAGGTGTATGTCCACAGGGCGACCATATTAAATATTGTTTAGGATTTAATTGTTTAGTGGTTGCCTTGGTTTTTACAACTTAGTTTTAATTTCTGTGCCCAGCGCTGACGGGAAAGTGCTGGTCTCTGGCTGCGCTTAGTTCGGTAGTGAAGCATAGGACCAGAAACAATTGAATTGGTAACCATGGCACCTTCACCCTTGACGGTACTGCAGTATTGCGTACGTGAGGAGATGAGATGGCTCGCCCATACTCACAAGTATGTGGAGCGACCTGACATGGACGATGTCCTGCTCAAGCGTGTGGAGGACGCAATGACACGCGTCGGGAAGGTGTGTCGGCTGGCAGCGGAGGCTGAAGCCCTCGGGCTTACGGATGAGGCCTCGGTGGCTGCAGTGAAGCAGCTCTGCGCGGATGCTGACCAAGCGATGGAGTGCTTGGGCGACATCGAGCGTCGCGCCGATAAAATTAAGCGGTCGCGTCGGGATGACCGCGGGGAGGGTAGCGGAGACCCGCCCCCTAAGGGTGTTGTCGGACGGCTGCCACACCTGGAGATTCCGGCCTTCGGTGGGGCAATTGATAAGTGGCCGGCATTCATCAATTTATTCGATAGCCTGGTCCACGGTCGGGACGACCTGGACAGCGCCTACAAGTTGGCCCAACTATTGATGGCACTGCGGGGTGAACCGAAGGAGTTGGTCGGTCTTCTAACGGTTACGGCGGGCAATTATGAGATTGCCCGGGTCATATTTTTTGACCGCTACCAACACAAACGGCGGTTGGTTGATGCGCAGCTGGGGAAGCTGTTCAGCATCCCAAAAGTAACCCGGGATGTTGACATCCGGGTACAGGTGCTCAACCCTGTGCTGGTGGCCACTAAGGCCCTTCAGAACCTTGGTCTGCCGGTAGACCAATGGTCATATATCGTATTATATATGGTTTTGTCACGGTTGCCTGCAGCTGTTCAAAGTCGGTTTGAACAGCTGCATGGGGGCAGTAGCTCGGAACTGCCCACGCTCGTCCAATTAACGGATTTCTTGGAGGGTGAATGCAGGCGATGCGATACCATGGATTCGGAGGCCAGTGTGCAGCGCCAACCCGCGCGGATGCGGGAGGGGCCGCGCCGCCCACCCCCACGGGGGGGTGGGCGGTCAAAACAATTTGGCGTTTTGAGTGCCGCGCCGTCGGGTGACGGCTGTGTGCACTGCGACAGTGCCGGTCATGAGGTGACCAGTTGCGCCAACTTTAAGGCGCTCGGTGTGGCTGCCCGCAGGAAGGTGGTCTTCCGCCACCGATTGTGTTTCGGTTGTTTGGGGCCGCACCCGCTGAGCGAGTGCTCACGCGCGTCCCCCTGTGAGTGAGTTCAGGCACCACGTCGTGTTGTGCCTGAACCGGTCAGGACCTTCGGACGGTCACCAGGGCCGGACTCAGGTTGGTCGGTCACAGGGCCCAACCAGGGCCGGACCCAGTCCCCCTCCGGGCAACGGGAGTCACCAACGGGGTGACTGGGGTACCCGCGGACGGGACCCCCCCCGAGGGGAAGGGGGCAGCGCGGGGGGTAACAGGCGGAATAGCCGGGGTTCGGTCGCCGCTATCCAGGTTCAGCGAGGACGTCGGGCCGCTGGCTCACCGCGTGTTACGGGCGGGTGTCAGATGGCACCTATGAGTGGCGCGAAGGCTGGGAGCCCACCACCTTCTGCGCCACCCTGCCCGTCGCTCTGGGAGGCGAACAGGGAGGCGAACAGTCGGATGTCGCCCCCATTCCTAGAGCGCCCCAGGTTGGATCCGCTCTCCCCCCTCCATCCACGGTGGCCACCGGGCACACCGTACGCTGTCCGGTATGGTCGGGTACCGGGACAGCGAGGGGCCTATTATGCGGGTTGGGACCCCCTGATGTACATGCGGTCTGATATGCCACCGGTGGCATATCAGCAGCCGAGTTACCAGGCCGACGGGGGTCCCAGCGGGTTCGGATCCCGCGGAGGTTCCCGCTAGGGACACGCCGCCCACTTACAGGGTGCCGCCACTCCACAGACGGTCATGCTCCCCACCGCCTCGGTGATAGCGTGGAGTTCGGACGGCAAATCTTGTGTGGCACGAGCACTATTGGACTCGGGGGCTCAGGGGTGCTTAGTCTCGTGCAACCTTGTAAGACGGTTGGGCATTTCGGTAGGGGAGTATCCACATTCCATTCGGGGAATTGGGAACACGGAAGTCGGTTCCGTTAAGGGAGTATGTTGGATTACTCTCTCGTCACGGGTGGATTCATCGGTGAATCTGACGGTCACGGCATTAGTCATGCCTAATGTGATGGGCTCACACCCTCACGTACGATTGTCGCCCTCGGTGCGACAGTTGGTCGCTGGGTTGTCACTGGCTGACCCGGAGTTCGATATTCCGGGCCCAGTAGACATTTTATTGGGTGTCGATGCCTTGGGATACCTGTTAGTGCCAGGTGTCCACGTGTTGCAGGCGACTGGTCTGGTTTCGGTCAACACCAGACTGGGCCATGCGGTAATGGGTCCGGTCATGCCGGCTGCCCCACGCCTAGCGACTCGTAGTCCCTTATTCGGTTCTGTACTCTCGGAGGTGATACAGAAGTTTTGGGAGGTGGAGGAACCACCTACGGTCCGCCGGTTGGACCCGGTTGAAGAAGAGTGTGAACAGTTTTAGCGGAACAATACTGGTCGCCTTCCATTTCGAAATGATCGCCCACCGCTGGGCAGTTCACACCATGCAGCCGAGACGCGGCTTCTGTCGATGGAACGACGCATGAAGCGTGACGGGATTTTCCGGCAGAAGTACGTCGACTTCATGCGGGAATACGAGTCGCTCGGCCACATGTCGGTTTCGGGTATCGACTGGAAGCGTGAAGACCACTGCTTCCTGCCCCATCACGCGGTCTTGAGGACCCCGGAGGGCAAAATACGGGTAGTGTTCGATGGATCGGCATCAACATCTAACGGCATGAACCTGAACCAGTGTTTGCATTCAGGGCCGAAGTTGAATCATGACATCGCGGATGTTATCACACGGTTCTGTCGACACAATGTTGTGTTTGTAGCTGACATCCGGATGATGTTTCGACAGACGGTCATTCACCCTGACGATAGACGGTATCAGCTGATACAGATCAGCCCATCAGGGTGTACGAGCTGAACACCAACACGTACGGGCTACGGTCTAGTCCTTATTTGGCGATTCGCACTCTTCGGGAGTTAGCGGATCGAGAACGGTTAAATTTCCCTAGAGGAGCAGCGATCCTGGAGCAGGATCTCTACGTGGACGATATCTGTACCGGTGCAGATTCCGTAGAGGAGGCGCTCGCTCGACGGGACGAGCTAGTTGAGCTCTTACGGGGTGGAGGTTACGAGCTCCGGAAATGGATGTCGAACTCTCCAGAGTTACTGACTGGTCTTCCGGATGACTACCAGCAGGATCCCCACATTTTTGAAAATTTGGAAAATCCAAATATGTTGTCGGTATTAGGCGTCCAGTACCAGCCGGTGTCAGACATGTTTTCGTATCGGGTCGAGTTGGACTCCCCGAAGGTCTGGACGAAACGGAACGTCCTCTCAACGGTGGCTAGGACATTTGATCCAAACGGGTGGATCACCCCGGTAACATTTCAGCTCAAGTGTTTTATGCAGCAATTGTGGTCTGCTGAGCTGAAATGGGACGACCCGATCGGCGGGTCATTGAGCTCAGAGTGGGACTCGTTCTTTTCGACCCTCCCTGGCATCAATCGGATTTCACTGCCACGGAGGTTGGTCCCCACCAAACGATACACCGCCACCCTGCATGGGTTTTGCGATGCCTCGGAGAAGGGCTACGGAGCTGCAGTATATCTGCGTACGGTCGACTCCTCGGGGGAGGTTGACGTGCGGTTGGTCATGGCCAAGAGCAAGGTTGCGCCGTTGCGCACTCGCCTGACCATTCCCAAGTTAGAGCTTTCGGGAGCGGCTCTCCTGACTCGTCTGCTCAACCACACGATGACGGTTCTTCGTGGGTCAATAGCGTTGGAAGATACGGTCTACGCTTGGACGGACAGCCAGATCGTGTTATGCTGGCTGAAGGCTTCAGTTCACAAGCTGGAGATTTTTGTGGCGAATCGGGTTTCGCAGATTCTGAATTCGGAGGTTCCCTTAATCTGGAGACATGTTCCAGGGGAAATGAACCCAGCAGACTGTGCGTCTCGTGGGTGTCACGCTCCGGAGTTAGTTGGACATCCCTTGTGGTGGGGTCCAAAATGGTTGACTCAAGCCGAATCGGATTGGCCAATGAGTCCACGCGTTACCACGGCGAACGGCGCCTTGACAGTCGGTGTCTGTACGACGCAACCAGAGCCGGAAGAGGAGTTCAGCCTGCTGGAACGGTACAGCTCGCTCGACAAGCTGGTCAATGTGACCGCCTGGATCTGCCGATTTGCGCGGAATTGTCGGAATTCTGAGGCGCAACGAGTGCGGACACAGGTCCTGACGCCACGGGAACGGAACCATGCGTTGTTCGCATTGGTACGGAACGTGCAGACGGTGCACTTTAAGTCCGAACTGGACATTCTGAGACGCGGACGCGTCCAACTGAAGGGAGCTGTGGCTCGGCTCAACCCGTTCATTGACCCTCAAGGATTGCTGAGGATAGGAGGTCGGCTGCGGAGTGCCAACCTGCCTTATGCGGCTCGCCACCCGTTGTTACTCCCTAGGAAAGGGAAGTTGGTCGAACTGTTGATACAGGATCGACACATTCGGAATGGGCATATCGGATGCCACGCCTTGATGGCGTTTCTCCAGCGCGAGTTCTGGATTCTATCGGGAAGACGCTTAGTGCGTAGCGTCGTATTTCGGTGCCTGCCTTGTTATCGGGCCAAGGCGGCTACGATGCAGCCCCAGATGGGCGATTTGCCCTCGGATAGGGTTAACGAAATCCGGCCCTTTGCGGGTGTCGGAACGGATTTCGCGGGACCATTCATGGTCAAGTCTTCACAGCTACGGAACGCCAGATTAGTGAAGGCATACCTGTGCGTCTTCGTGTGCTTGGCCACGAAGGCAGTCCACTTGGAGGTGGACAGTGACCTCACTAGGGAGGCATTTATCGCATGTCTGGATCGGTTCGTCTCACGAAGAGGCCTCCCGACATTAATCCGTTCGGACAACGGCACAAATTTTGTCGGAGCCAGGCGATATCTGCAGGAGGTCACTCAATTCCTGAACGGTAACCAGGACGCCAAACCCAAGCTCATTGAATGAAGCCTTCCATTATGATGCTACTTGCGTGATACCAATTTGACAGATGAAGCTGGTGCAAGGTGTCTAACGTAAAAGTCTATATGAAGTTCATAGCACAGACGACTTACGCCATAAGGCTGCTGTTCTCCCACTGCTGCAATTGTGTCAATTTTGTTAATAGTTCTGTTGCATAACAATCGTTTTTAGGACATACAATAAAAACAGGACCATCTTTCTAAGACTCCGCTGTCCGTCTGTCTATCTGTCTGTCACCAGGCTATATCTCTGAACCGTGATAGTTAGACAGTTGATATATTTATGTTGCCGCTATAACAACGAATACTAAAAAACAGAATCAAATAAATATTTAAGGGGGCTCCCATACAACAATTCTTTCGATACCACTACAATCTTTACGTACAAGGGTGTGAAATTATCCGCAACAATAACTTTGTAAACAATATTTTGCTATCTAAAATCCAAACTATTCACTCCACACCATCCCTACCGCTGTACGGTGGTACGGAACCTCTCGTGCGAGAATAAGACTCGCACTTGACCGGTTTTATAACAAGTCAAAAGCCTGCCAACGTAAGGCTGTGATGTGCAAAGTGCGGTTCTGCAGACAATTCCCGATGCATCTAGTTTAGTTCCTAGGAATATCTGGTCTAGACATGAACGCCCTCTAGCAACCTTAGATATTGACGGCATTAGACTCGATTCTGCCGTTAATTAAATATAGTCAGGGGTATCGGTAACATCTAAAAGGTTAATTCATATCGCTGGCTATTTTTAAATTAGAGCTCCGTGGCCTAATGGTTTCACGCTTGCTTCTCAAACAGGAGATGCAGGTTCGATTCCTGACCGATGTACCAATGAGATAATTATTTTTCTTGAGAACATTATATGGGAACCATCGTGAGGACACCTCCGTTACTCCATAGCTGCGGCGATGGGCTAGCCCCCTGTCACGCAAAATGGAGTATTGAATAACTGGCTCAAAGAGGGCACAATTGTGCCTCTGTCACCCCGTATGGGAAAAGTCGTGACGCTATGATATGACATGATTATTGAATTAGTGGTTGTGCGTTATTTTAAAAGACTATCTATGGATTTTTTATTTTTTTTATACCTTGGAGACTATTTACACACATTGATTGTTTAATTTTCCACGCCTACCGAACGGCGTGGAATCCGAAGGGGGTGTGCTTTTGCCAACACGTGAGAGAAAAGAAGTGAATGAATTTTTACTGACCTTGTCACCGTAGACAGGAGATCGTGGTAGCTCGATTCGAGACAGGAATGCGGGAGAGGAGACAGTTTTGGGATAGGATATGGAACCGAACCAGTATCGTCGCTGCCGACGCTGTCGCCGGCGTGCTGCCTGCCGTGACCGTGGAGTCGCCGCTACCGATACGACGTTGTCCAATCTACACGGTTCACTTGACCGCTGACGCGAATCTACTTATTTCCCGACGATGTGGTAGATTTACAGTCCGACCAGGTCCGACACCTGTATTAGAGAATTGTTACACCGAAACAATCAATAGCCCGACGCTATGAGCAGACATGTTTGTTCTCACCGATGAGACAAGACAAAGATAACCTCCAATTTTACATCTCGTTCCGGTACGAGTGACATCTGCGGTCCGTTTCCGCTTAGTGATGTGCCGACTACTCGCGATCGATTCGCGCATCAAAAAACCGGTGCGTTCCGACGCATAAATATTAAACAGTCACCCGCCCGGACAGGCCTGAACCTGTCCCTAATCAATAGGAAGGCGAGAAAGTGTTGCGACCGCTCTCTTGAGGACCGAGTCCCCCACCTTGACTTCTGCTGATCGAGGCGTGCCATCTCGACCCATGTACAAATTGACGATCCGTCCTCGTCTCCATCTCAATGATGGCAGGTTCGCATCCTTAATCAGCACCAAATCACCGACTTGAGGGGGGCTCGTCCGGTCAGTCCACTTAAGGCGCTGCTGCAAGATGTGCTAGTACTCAAGGGACCACCGTTTCCAAAAATCTTGAGCCATCTGCTGCAACATCTGCCACCTAGTTAACCGACTTAACTTAACATCACCGAATGGGTATTCTGGCAGGGCGTTAAGGGGCTGACCTATCAGGAAGTGACCCAGCGTCAACGCTTCCAAGTCATTTGGATCCGAACTGAGCGGGCACAACGGACGCGAGTTCAGTGTCATTTCAATTTTACAGAACAGCGTCGCAAGCTCTTCAAAGCGTAGAGAGGTCTCACCGATGATCCTCGTCAGGTGCGACTTAGCCGATTTAACCGCAGCCTCAAAAATTCCTCCCCAATGAGGACATCCCGGCGGACTGAAAACCCATTCAATCCCACGTCGGGAGCAAGCCGTACCGATGGCGTCCTGGTTACCGTTCAGGAATTGAGTGACCTCCTGCAGATATCGCCTGGCTCCGACAAAATTTGTGCCGTTGTCCGAACGGATTAATGTCGGGAGGCCTCTTCGTGAGACGAACCGATCCAGACATGCGATAAATGCCTCCCTAGTGAGGTCACTGTCCACCTCTAAGTGGACTGCCTTCGTGGCCAAGCACACGAAGACGCACAGGTATGCCTTCACTAATCTGGCGTTCCGTAGCTGTGAAGACTTGACCATGAATGGTCCCGCGAAATCCGTTCCGACACCCGCAAAGGGCCGGATTTCGTTAACCCTATCCGAGGGCAAATCGCCCATCTGGGGCTGCATCGTAGCCGCCTTGGCCCGATAACAAGGCAGGCACCGAAATACGACGCCTTCGGTAATACCCCGCAATCGATGAAATTGTATGAGCATGAGATGAACCATAGACACACGCTATGAAATTCAGAGAGTTACGCTATAAGGCTGCAGAACAGAACAGAAGTAAATTAGACTGGGCAGAGGTTCTGATTTTTGATGAGGCCTCGTCGGGTACTAGAATTATATTCTCGGAAACTTTTACAGAGATAATCAGTGTTCACTTCAAAACTGTTACTACCAGCCGTAGTAAGTCCATGCAAAATCCCTGGATCACACTAGATCTCATCTCTGTGCCTAATTCAGTGGGCATGAGGCACAGTAATATGCTTCATATTAGTACCCGTAAAGAGCCAAAAATGAAGTACTACAAATATCTTACAACAGGTATAAAAATTATTAGGAATGACCTTTTGAAGAGACTGGAGAGCCAATAATTCCAAGTTTGCTGAAAGTAGAGATAATCCTAAAATGATTTAACAAACTATTAAAACATGCGAATTGAACAAAAATCATGCCAAATAACAAAATACAAGAATCCCGTTATCATTGTTACGCATATTTCTCCAATATAGGACAAAAATAGCGAATAAAACCATGGCTAGGCTCAAAACGGATCAGCATACCTATCATTAGAATAACAAATACAGTACGTACAATAAAATAAATCAATATTCAACATTCGCCAACTTCTTCTTCAAACATTTAAATACGTAAAGTTTCACACACACACACACACAACCACACTAAGAAAATAAACGGCCTCCGGACCATATCAGAGGCAAAGGTATCCATCACGCTTGACCTTGACAGAGAAAGTCAAAGCCTATGCTGACTCGCTTTTTCTTCAACCGACATATATGATCGAAACAAAATCATAATTCAGCATAAAAACTGATGGTGCGCCGGGTTAAAGTCAATCACAAAGCCCCTAGTTGCACCGGTAGTGCACATTTCCAACATCGGTCTATCCATCTAATGGCCACTTTCCTCAACACCTGAAAGGACCTGCAAATGTTCCGGTACATAAAGGAAATATATCCAAAATTCTGGCATAAAATGTAAGTTTGCGTCTTATTGGCTACTTAGAGTCCTACCGGTTTCTTTTAGATGGTCAATTTGGCTTCAGCTAGGGTAAATCCTCGGTGGACGCAGTGCTCTGCTCACTACACTGCTCAAAGTTGTTGGCGAAAAGCTGGATAGAAGCAGAGCACATGTAGGCGTCTTCCTGGACCTGACGGAACATTTGAGAGTATCCTCACTGATACTTCTAATAAATCTGGAAGCCATTGGCATCCGTGGTACGGTTCTGGAATGTTTTGGGAGCTATCTCCTGAAACGATCTCCGTATGTCAAAATAGGAAATAATAATAATTATAATCTTTATTTCATGTTAACAAAAAGCCATATCTATAAATACCTTATAACTAGAGATACATGATTTATTATAAAAAACACACAAAATATTATCTAACCTAGCTAGGGATTTTATTCTTCGTTCTCGCTTCCCTGTAGCGTAGGTAAACGATGCCCTCCGGCCAGTAATCTTTGGCCATGTACATCATCTCGAGGTCCGCCGGCAGGAAAGGAACTCCTTGGATTCCTTCGCCTCCTTGAGACCAGACGGTGGATTTTTCTGCAGCTTTTACAGGATGTGACGTTCAACGTCATCGCAGGTCATTTTCATGTCGATCCTGTAAATGTATATGAGCGGTGGGAGCGGCAGCTTTCAGATTGCATTCACCGGCGGGGCCTGTGCCACCCTGATTGCGGCTGCGTCTGGAGCGGCGCTTACTGTTTTGGACCAGGATAAAGCCTTCCCCATCGACGGTCGCGTTCGGCGGGCCGTGTGGGGTGCGGGCGGCGGTGGCGGGCACGGCGGGACATAGGCATACGAATCCTTCTGGGGTATATCAGAAAAAACCGCATCCGGTGCTGGTCGACTCGGCTTCGTGACGTCACTGCGGTATTGGTCGGCGCTGGCTTGGCAACCCGCGTAACTAAGTCAGTTGCAGTAATGGCATTTATGCTGACCGGCGTAATGTCGTCGCACGCGTCAGTGCTGCTGCGTTGGCAGCGAGGTATCAGCCTCACGAAATGCCGACATTTCACTTTGAGGTCAGCACAGATGCCTTCCGAAGCCTCTAACTTGCCTCGGATTTCGGTGACGTCGGCCTGCAGTCGCACGATGTCCTTCAACAGCCGCGTGACTTCGACGTGGTCGAATGTCCGAGGAACAGCTACACTTTGGAGTGCCTCAAGGCTGTATCCTGGGCCCGACCCTTTTCATCGTCTCCTTTAAAGACACCTGGAATGCTGTAGAAAATGGGAACGATGTAAAGGTGTTCTGCTATCCGAAGATATTGCTTTGATGATTAGCCAGAATAAATGGGATCAGGCGAAAACTCGTTCGAGTCATTTATATTATTTATACTTCTAGCAGACATAAAAGCTTATTTTTTTTAACATGTTTATTGTTTAGCCTACAATGCAAGGGATATCTCAAACATTTCCCAATATGAGTCCAGATTTCTAGATCCTAATAATATTAGAAACGCGAAAGTATGTGGGTATTGCATTTTTTAAGTATATAAATAACTAGATGGTACCCGCGACTTAGTCTGCATAAGATTATTACTTCGTGTAGGTTATTTTCTTCTCCAAGGAATCTTTACACCAAACCACCCGCTACTGTAGAGGTGGTTGTCTCCAACGCGTGTGGTATCTGTAAGTCACTAGCGACCGAGATGTTTGTTCCTTATGAGTACTATGTAAGTCTAAAAGTGTTCCAACACTTTTATTCAATAACAAATCAATACATATCTTTAACTTTTTCTTATCGTTGTCTTTACGCCAGCAAACAAATTCTAATTCTAACTCTGCCCACAGTCCGGAGACCGCGAGGCAAATCAAATCAAATCCTTTCCACAAATTACCAAGTACCAGTTCCTGGTATTTGCCTGCGTGGCCCTCGCGGTAAATAATAATAACAAGCTTGAATAATAATACCAAATTGTGACAATTATTAAGATTTTATTCACTAAAAGTTCGTATCTCTCTATGTACGACGATGCACATTGAAATCCGACTGGGTAAAGTTGTAGGTGCACAAAGATACCGGGAAGTGATATCACACGTGATATGTCCTTTCGGTGGAGGCATATAGAATTAAGTGTACACAGTCTATCATTCATACGATAACAACGAATCGATGAACATCACATTCATTAGATTTGTAATGAGGAGTGAAATTTATAAAAACATCCCATTCTCTGACTTGATAGTCTGCAGCGTTGTGCGTGGTTGATCTCAAGACCAAGGCTTTGGGCAGTACAAAGTTTGCGGGTTCAGCTAGTTAATATATATTTAGAATAGGTACGGGTAGCAGATAGAGTAGGGAAAGCCCTATTTCCCCAAAAATCCCGAGAAAAAATATTACTCGCGTTTTTTTATTATTATTTCATTTGCCTATACATAGAACTTGTTCGAGGGACAATTTCTAAGAAGTGACCACCTCTACATATGTATACCATCTAACAAAACTCATCCTATATACATCATGGAACTAGTATTTTTGGATATGGCTCATATTCCATGACACAAACTACAGAGACGGCACTATTGAGTCACACTTCCCTGACGTAAGCTGTTCAAAGAGTCGTCTTCCGCTCGGTCTCTTTGAACTAGGCTATTTACAACAAGAGAGACAAATGTTTTCGAACAGTAAAGCAAACACAATAGTAGTTTATGTGACTGCTACATAATGCCTAATTATGTACAGTTACATACACTAGTTAATCTACACACATATCATAAGCTCTCTTTAATGTGTTCAGGAACCGCATGTTCGACCGGCATGGTGGCTTTGATAATTCCTTTGCACTTTTTTAGCTTGTTCAGTAGTACCAACTTCACAAACAAAGTAGGGGCAGCACGCAGGCGGGCGTCGGCGTTCGAAATTTGAATGTCATAATATGTAGAAAAATTACACATTATGGTCATAATGTGTAATTTTTCAGATAAGAAATGAGTTTTTACCAAGTAGTTTAACGTTATGCTGATCGTAACGTGCGGTTTTTGTACGCAGTAAAGAGGGTTTATGATACGTGTGTAGATAAAAAGGTTTAAAGAATAGACACCTAGATGATTCCCTAGATGAGAAAGTACTAAAAGCAAAATTAGATAGTTTTCTAGTAATCAAGATCTATGGTTAGTTAGATTGGTCCAGCTACAAGGAGTTTTAAAAGGCACTTTTAATGGCTAAAAAGCCTATTTAAGATAATGAAATATTGGTATTTATATTATTATATATTTTTGTCGATGGATTATTGATTATTACCTTGGGGCATCAGAAAAGGCCACATAAATCCCTAATGAATGTTGTAGAAGATAGTGTCCCCGTTGTCGAACGAACTTTGGTCGCCCTTCCAACATAGTAAGGCAATCTAACGCCTCAGCCTGCGTCCAGACGAAATTTCGGAGGAAAATATTTGATGACCCTGTTTTTCTTTCCGGTATTTATTGATTACCCTGACGATGATTATAATTATGATGTTATACCTCAGGCTTTGAAACTATAAAGGGGTTATAATGTAGAGGATGACTTATTATAAGTTAAAGCTGATTACGAAGGGTTCCGTATCACTGAAAAATGGTAGGGATGGTGTGGAGTGAAAAGTTTGTATTTTACATAGAAAAATGTTGTTGACAAAGTTATTTTCATACTCTATATACGTAACCAGTTGCATTTATGAGTTTGAATGTGGTTTACAGATTAATAAAAATCTTAGCAATTCCGGTTAGGGTTTTCTGACATCTTTGGCTTGTGTTCTTTATTATTTATTTTTAATAATTTTAGAATCTGTAGTTTTGGAGATAAGAGGGAGGAATTGACATTTTTGCACCTTTTTTATCCTAACTTCTGAAATTATCAAAACTATTTTTTTTATTTTTTTTTTAAAGTTTATAAAAATTCCTTTTTAACGATACCCTACAATGTAGGGTATCGTAAAAAAAATACAGTTATGTAGGGCCTACATAACTGTATTTTTTTCGTTATCTCATTTTACCCCTCCACTTTTTTGTAGGTAATTTTTTTCATATTAGACTTGAATTATGTTGTGGTTATCAGGATAAGTATTTTTTCAGAAGATTTAAAGTCTTATAGTTCCTGAGAATAGTGGCTGTGACAGACGGATGGATGGTCGGACACGCGAGAGGTCCTATAAGGGTTCCTCTTTTTGAGGTACAAATTCCTAAAAACATATAGTTTTAGCAAATTTGGGAAAAATTAAGATTTTCGGTTGATTCTCCTGGCATTTTTTGTCTGGGTAATCAAATTTATTCAGCCTTAAAGTTATTATTTTATAGTTGATTACGCATATTTTATTTCATATTCACATCATTAGAAATTCATTATTTACGACATCATGTTTAGAATGACAAACTTTTACCACTTCCTGACCTTATGACCGGAAATCTACAAACAAAGTTTTTTGCTTGTTATAGTGACTTCTATGGTTATATTTTTATATATTTTCATCACAATTTCCAACCCCCGCATTACCCTGCCAATTAAAGATTCAGTGTGCTATATCTTTCAAAAAAATAGAGGAAAAGTAGGAAAGTTTTAAGGATTGTTATGGAACAATCTAAATCTTATATTTATAGTCATATATATGGCAAAAACATAATTATTAAAAAGTGCCAGGGAAATCAACCAAATACTCGATATTTGCCCATGTTACTTTTTGTAAATACGTCGTAATTAGTTAAGTATGACAGAAAATGCACGGTGCATAAATCGCAACCAACAAAGGGCGTTCCGGTATATTTAGTGAGGGGGGGGGGGCACTAAGAATGTCCCGTTAACGTATCGCTTATAACATTTTTTTTTGTTTTATTGCCCTGTTTGATTTGTCCTGAAACAATTGCAATAAGTGGACACGTCCGGCCGGTCTACGAAGCGCGCCGAGTGCTCGATATTGCGACCGCGGCAGTAAGCGATAGAATTAAGGCCACAATTTAATGATTAATAGGTATATTTCAGTTTTTTTCTACATATTTTTGAAGTCCCTAGTCAAATGGGTTTCACGCTTGCTTCTAACACAGGAGTTGCAGGTTCGATTCCGCACCATGTACCAATGAGACAATTAATTTGTCTTATGTACATTATCGGATGTTCAGTATTTCGGATGACACGTTAGGCTGTAGGTCCCGGGCACTACCGCTACTTGGTAGTGGTCGTACTTAATCTTACTCGTGTCCAGGTAAAGACCTGTGCCACTCGGTGGGGACATTAATGGGGTACATTTATTTAACTTATTTATATTTTTTTGCGTCCGTGTCGTGTAAATATACAACCCTGTGTTGGGAGTTACTATGCAAAAAAACGACTGTATATGTCGCAGTTGGTTGGTTAAATCGGACACTTAACTGACTTTCTAGACCGTTAATTAAATATCAACGTTTAACCAAGTCGATAAAGTTCCGTCAGGCAAGTGAGTGAACGAAACGTTTAAAGAGTAAAAGTAGGAAAGTTTGTGTGATAAAGGTCCTATTATCTTAATCTAACAAGCCCGAGTAACTCACGAAACCCCTTTTTGCCTCCCTATTATTTGTCTTTTTCGTCATTTTGTTTATCTACATCATCATCATCATCAATCAGCCCACATTCACCCATTGCTGGGTTCAGGCCTCTTCTTCACCACGCCATCCACTCCGGTCCTGAGCCTCCCGCATCCACTGCCTACCCGCTATAGCGATGATGTCATTCGTCCATCTGGCTGCTGGTCTGCCGACTGGTCGTCGTGCGGTTCAGGGTAGCCACTTTGTAACCGCTTTGGTCCGCCTTCCTTCATCTATCCGTGCCAAGTGTCCTGCCCACCCCCACTTCGGTCTCGTGATTCGCTTGCCGACATCGACGATCTTAGTACGACGTCTTATTTCTGTATTGCGAATACGATCCCGAAGTCTTAAGCCTAGCATGGAACGCTCCTTTTTAAGTCGTTTAACGCATTTTGTTTAAGTCGTGTTTATTTTCAGAATGGTCTTCGAAGTTGAGTTCAGCACGCGGAACGGGATCATCATATGTTGTGCAGCGACAGTGGAGTCAATGGCTTGAGGATTACCCGAAATATTGTTTACAAATAATAAAATGTTCCAATACGAGTATAAATTGGTGTTTTAGTAAACTTTCTTTCCTTATAAGCATATAATAATGGAAAAGGAACGTAAAAATTTCCATGCTGGCGCTGTCGGTACCCGAGCGAGAGACAGCGTAGCATCGACAGCATATAATTTTCAGTGTCCTTTGAACTTTGAACTGTTGGTTATGTAAGGCTCATGGCTTATTCAGTGAGCGGCCGAAAATCATGTCAAATATATGGATAGTAAAATAATCAATAAATAATTAAGTTTTTATTCATAGATAAAATGGTACATCAAGTTTAAAAATGGTGGTGTCTGCGGCCTGTATTTATGGCTCGCAGGCCCGTGCCTCGTCCGAGATATTTGTGGTATGATTTGGATATTGAGATGGTTCTAACAAGAATAATACAAGTACACTTCGTTGTTTATACAAAATGTAGTGTTATGTTATACTACTTACGTGCTATTTTCTTGAATGTCTTAAAAATTCCAAGGCTCCAGCTGCTTTCGAGAAACTTAAAGAAGCTTTGGTAACTGCTCCTGTACGTACATGCTATTCTGGTCTCCTATCCCTTAGCTCCAGCTACACCATCAGTCTTTTTTGTTTGTCCTTCAGGGTACCTTGCTCTATTACGCTGGATACTTGGTGAGCTGATGGCTTATTATCTGGTATCACCTTTACTTCCACAGGACCCTGTAACGTTTTAAACCATTAGAACACATTAATAAATCATGTTCGCTCTGCATTTTCATGCTATCAGCACTTTTAAATCGATAGCGAAACGGTTTACCTTTGGTGACCTTGTTTTGGCTTTCTCCGAAACTCTGCAATCTCGGGGTTTGTGCGCGCTGGTGCGCTACCTTTTTTCCTTTCGTTTTTAGGTAATTTATTTCCTGGGGTTACTGTTAGATTTTATATTACGAGTCTGAAATCAACATTTGACATTTGATATATTGATTGTTTATCTGGTTGTCATGGCAATGTCCTTTCAAACTCGTTAGCGGTCTGATATGTTTGTTTTAATACTTTTATAAGAATACTCTTTCTCTCTTGGCCACTCACGAAAATTACGTTTAATTTAAATAATTTTTAGAACTCTCCAAAAATGGTATAAAAGCGGAACATTTCTTCAATTCTGGACAGTCTCACGTCAGTTTCTGAACTGGAAGTACCAGTAAAGGCCTTATCCCGGGGTCGCTCGACCCCGGGATCCTGCGAAGCCTTCAAACTCCTTCAAATCTCCAAATTCTTCATCTACAACGGGATCCTGCGAAGCCTTCAAACTCCTTCAAATCTCCAAATTCTCCAGCTACAACGGGATCCTGCGAGCCTTCAAACTCCCTCAAAACCTTCAAATCAATCTTCAAATAACGGGATTCTGCGAGCCGCGCCTACGCCGCTACTATTCCTACAACGAAGATTTCTACAACGGGATTCTGCGAGTCGTGCCAACGCCGCTACTGTTCCTACAACGACGATTTCTACAACGGGATCCTGCGAGGCGTAACTACAAGTACGCCCGCTACTATTCCTACAACGAAGATTTCTACAACGGGATTCTGCGAGTCGTGCCAACGCCGCTACTGTTCCTACAACGACGATTTCAACATCTACAACAACAAATACACCTGCACCCAGGTCTCCGCTTCCTTCTTTCTATCCAGACATCTGTATTTTATAAAACCTGTTTCACATCTCATCCATCCTCATCTTCGCATCATCTTTTTTTATAGACTTCACTGTAAATACTATACTTCTAATAAACTGATACTACTAAATTTTATCTTGGTTGTTTGCTGTTAGGTTCTGGTTAGGTTCGGATCCTCACACGACAAAGTACATACACATAGTTGACTTCGTGACGTTTATATTCTATTGGCGCAAAACTATGAGCGCATTGTGCTAGTTTGTGGCTGCAAATTGCCACCAAGCTGGCAATTACGCCAGAACACTCACATCCCTATTTTAGTCGTCGGGTGTTAAAACAAATTGAGGCACTTATTTAACTTTAATACATTTAAATAGTAGTATTTATTGGTAAAATATGTTCTATTTCAAGTAAATATTTTCCAACCAGAGTGGGTCTATCCTGATCCTGCGGGACCAGGGAGGCCTTTGCCCAGCAATGGGACACTGCTAAGGGCATTCAAAAAAAGAAGTTTGATTTCGATATTTCGCAGTTAAGTGCTGTTTCTTTCGTTTAATCCAAAGGATTTTAGTGACAAAACAGTGTACTTTTGTAAAACTAGTGGTTCTGTGAGAATATTAGACCTCAGGAGCCCTTCGACATACTTACATACATAAACATATTGTCACATCCGACGGACCAAAGGCTTATTTTGCGCAACAATTTAACGAATATAGTCCAATTTTTAATTAATTTCAGGTGTTTAAATTGTCTAATTACTATGCAGTCTTTTCAGCAAAATAGATGTATACGTTTTGGAGATTACTCGCGTTTCCTTGGTACTAGGAGATCAAATCTGGTGTACGGGTTCGACCCGTAAAGGCGGAAAGCACTGCGTCGTCTGATTAGGTATTCATTTTGCGAAATGAAATCAAAAACTGAAATCCGCTATAACGAATACGTTTGCTATAATATGCACAATATGCACATACCCACAGATATCGATATCTGTGCACAACCCAATATTCAGTAATTTTTATATTAAGTAAAGCGAAATATTAAACTATACATCAAAAGTACTGATTTGCACTGCAAATATCAGGGCAAAATGCTGCGGTAGCTTTATCCTCCGTGTTAGGTTCAACATGCAAGAACAACATAAAATATTTAAAACATAAAAAGTGTTTTTGCTGTGCAAATCAGTATTTTTGATGTGCAATTAAATACTAGCCTTAAGTAAGCGGCAACAGAAATACACATTCTATGATAGTTTCTTCTCTCTACATATTACGGATCATGAGATACAGCCCGATGAAAGACGAACAGTGGAGGCTTAGTAATAGGGACCCGCTGGTCACCCTTCGGGTACGGAACCCTAAAATATGTGTAAAATATTAGTGGGTGGGCTCTTACGCAGATATTTTAGACTGGTAAAACCAAGTGTATGAAACACTCACTTACAGTCAGGCAAGTTGAGACAAGTTTAGTGTTAGACAGCAACACGTTAGAATTATTAAGTGATACGAAGTTTTATGGAATAACCATTGATAGCAAATTGAAGTGGGGACGCCACATAGATAAATTAGCTGGTGGATTAAGTTTTGCAGCTTACGCTGTTAGGAACATCAGACAAAACGCGGATATGGCTACAGCTAGGCTAGTCTATTTTAGTTACTTTTATAGTGTCATGCCCTATGATATCTTGTTGTGGGGGAGAGCAGCGGAAATTCAAACAATTTTTATATCACAGAAAAGAGCTATTCGAGCAATTCATAAATTAAAATGCTCCGTGCACTTTATGCTCCTTAAGGGAACTTTTTAAAGGAATTGACATACTAACTGTAGCTAGTCGTAGTATGTACGCAAGAAACCTACAACATTTTCCTAATTTGGTGATAGCTGTAATGTTAACCTAAAAAATAATTATTAACTAGATGCTCCCCGCTTAAGACTCGCGAAAGTTAGCATTTCTTTAAAGGGTCAGTGTATTCTCTACCACAACAAGATACCTCTGGACATTTTGAAATTGTAATTTGAGCAATTTAAATACCATGCAAAAACGATATTATCTAAAAAAGGATATTACAATGTTCAAGGTTATCTAATTAAACACAGAATAAGATGTTAACATTTTCGTAATTATTTATTCTTTCTTATTATTTATAATAATTAATCTTTAAATATCTGAATTGATTAAACACAATCTTTTTTTTTAATAGATCTAAAAAACAATCTGTGATAATTTCTTCGCCCTGCTTCTCCCACAGTGATCCAATGTAGAAAAGAGTCAAAACATGACGTTTGCTAAGTATACGTAAATATCTACAGTAATAAAGAAATATTGACTTTTTACTTGACTGTTACATATACCAACCGTTAATTTTACAACTGTCTCTTATGGATAGGTATACCAAGATAAAGATACGTAAAGCGAAAAGTGCAGCGCTAAAGAAACATGCAAGATTGACATTCGTTATTAAATATAAATTATATAAATTAAATCATCATGCTCAGCCCACATCAACCCACCGCTGGGCACAGGCCTCTTCTCTACAGCGCCAACCCCTACGGTCCTGTGCCATCCGCATCCATCGAGATCCTGTCCACTTTAGTATATCGTCAGACCATCGGGCAGGTGGTCTGCCCACTGGCCTTGTCGCTCCCCGTGGCCACCACTCCGTGACTGCTTTGGTCCACCGTCCATCATCCCGTCTAGCCAAGTGTCCAGCCCGTCTCCACCTCAGTCGCGTTATCCGCTTACCTACATCTTCGACCTTCGTCTTCCGTCGAGTTTCGACGTCTATTATATTTAATTATTCGACTTGTATTATAAATTAAATACCTACATAAATTACAAGTTTCTATTCAATGTTCTAGACACCTATCGATACCATGACCCTTAGGAAGAGGAGCCATTAGTGATCCCCAAAACATTCATAAAACTAAGTAGAGATGTCTGATTTATCGATAAACTAAACTTGGGAATTCACTGTCCTTGTCTAGACTTTACTTGCAACAGTAACAGAAAAGAAGGGTTCCGTACTATTATATATATTAAAGCGGCAAAAAAAACACGTTTGTTGTATGGGAGCCCCCTTAAATATTTGTTTTATTTTAATTTATTTATTTATTTTAAAAGTTTAAAAAAAATATAACTAAAAATTATGTGAATATTTCAAGCGTCTCCCTGTTGCCATTATCAATATCAAGCAAATACGGAGAAAAAAAAACGTTTGTTGTATGGGAGCTCCTAAATATTTATTTCATTCTGTTTTTTAGTATTTTTTCAACAGAAATACATAATCTGTGAAAATTTCAACTGTCTAACTATCACGGTTCATGAGATACAGCGTGGTGACAGACGGACGGACGGACGGACAGCGGAGGCTTAATAATAGGGTCCCGTTTGGCAGCCTTCGGGTACGGAACCCTAAAATGTCAAATACACAGATTAAAAATGGTAATCTGTAGCAATTGGGCACATACATTGCCTTATTCTAACCTTTAACGTGGGCCCAGTAAAAGCGACTCGTATGTCGACTGACAGTCGCTTTGCATTCATAAGTTTGTATATGGTATTGATAGAGTTGTTGTATGGGAGCCCCCTTAAATATTTATTTCATTCTGTTTTTTAGTACTTGTTGTTATAGCGGCAACAGAAATACATCATCTGTGAAAATTTCATCTGTCTAACTATCACGTTTCATGAGATACAGCCTGGTGACAGACGGACGGACGGACAGCGGAGGCTTAGTAACAGGGTCCCGTTTGGCACCCTTAAATGGCTGGTCATAATCAACAGTATTGATAAAATAATCAATGACGTTTCGATGTAAAACTATCGACATACCGATTTACCCATCCCTATCTAAGGGGTCATATGACAACTCTTTGTGAGCTTAGCCCGGCTCTAAGGGATTATGCGGGCCCTTTGAAGGGTTAAGAAGAAAGGATGGATTTTTTGCAAAAGAAAAACATATAGAATCTAACGGGTTTTTCTTTCGTTTTGGGTTTATCGGCAGGCAGAATGGTACAGTAAAATTTTAAACGGCGAACTTTCGTTGGGAAATCGATATGATCAGAGAATCTTGGTTTATTAATGCTCCTTGAATTTTGGACCGAGGGAGTGGAAAATAGTAAAAGTGAATTTTGTCCAAAAAATCCAACTGAATCCATCTGCATTATTGTGATACGTTCCACCAACGATATCGAAACCCTTTAACATTATATATTAGTCCTAGATAGCACAAAACATTTAGGTATTGGTAATTTGGTTTCAGGTTTAACTGAGAGTTGAACTTGAAACAAAATTATCTTCCATATTTTATTTAAATACATTATACATATAAGAACTACATTCTTAGTCTAATTAAGGTTTACTACTTTTAAAAAAAGTTCAAAATAACTCATTTTAAAATACTTGAAACTTAATGCTAATTCGTAAATTTTAAGTTTAATAACTGTTGAACTTACGTTACAATATTTTATGCACAATGCTGTGGCGCAACACTTTCTACTAGAAAGTGAAATGTTACTGTATAAGTTAAGTATGTATACTGCTGGTGTATGTTTATAATAAATAAATAAAATGCATAAACAAATAAATAATATGGACTCCACCGAGTTAAGTATAAGTTAAGTATGTGTACTGCTGGTGTATGTTTATAATAAATAAATAAAATGCATAAACAAATAAATAATATGGACTCCACCGAGTTGAGTATAAGTTAAGTATGTGTACTGCTGGTGTATGTTTATAATAAATAAATAAAATGCATAAACAAATAAATAATATGGACTCCACCGAGTTCAGTATAAGTTAAGTATGTGTACTGCTGGTGTATGTTTATAATAAATAAATAAAATGCATAAACAAATAAATAATATGGACTCCACCGAAGTGCACAGGCCATTACTTGAATTCGAGTTAGATTATTATCTAAATACACTTTTACATTATGCTTGGTGTATTGTGCTCAACGAGGCTGTATGGGATATATTTATAATCGGCTAGTATTTCATCGCAGATCAAAAATACTGATTTGCACAGCAAAAAAGGATCAACAAAAACACTTTTTATGTTTTAAATATTTTATATATACCTGCTTAAGTTTATGTTTTACCACGATGCGGTCGCACCTCTTATGCCGTAGGTAATTTGGTTGCATTGTTTTGCAGTACGCTTTTAAAAAGTGTTGATGTAAGTACGGCAATCCCAGTCGTGTTTTCTATGAAGAACCATAAAGAGCAGTTTTTACTGTCGTATCACATCAATATCTTATATGCGTGAAAATTAATGTGGGCGTACATTTTCTAGGTAGTTTTGGCACGCACACTACGGCAATATCCGTGATTTCATATATGAAGAATGTATGCGACTGTTCAAGTAGTGTCACGCCAAAGAGTATAATAAATATGAGAGAAGTTTGTGGATGCTGGTTTTAGCGCTTATTTTTGTGTGTCTAAATCAATATATCATGATGAGAATGTGGACTATTATTTACAGGTAGATAATCAAATACTGTAGTTTATGTAGTGCTAGACTGAAAAATCTATTTTGAAATCGCTTATTTGATTGAATTTGTGAAATTGGTTATCATGTTTTGTTATAGAAAAATTGATAAAAGGCATCAGTCGGTGCATTGATGTTGCAGTTAGCAGAAAGCAAACGGTTAGCGAGCGATCGCTTTAGATAATACGAATTTGGTTTGACACATTGCAACCGATTGTGCGATGACTGCGCAATCACTGCGCAGTAGTTGCTGATTGCAGATTTTTAGATAATAAGCCCGCGGCTTTTGGATGTTGTTTCAATGCCAGAAACCAGTGACGACCCATACGGTTATAACCGTACTGTTTCTATATATTGGTCTTTAGTGTTGCTATAGGACGCTACTGATATATGTATTTTTACCGTCTTATCACATCATTTGAAAAGGTATGTAGCGTCCCGCATCGTGTTAAGTATTTTTGTTGTTCTTACATGTTCAACCTAACACGAAGGATAAAGGGGGCTTCGCTTCGCTCACCCCCTTTACCTAAGCTACCGCAGCATTTTGCCCTGATATTTGCTGTGCAAATCGGTATTTTTGATGTGCAGTTTAATATTTCTCTTTATAATCTTGCTTAACTCATAAAAAAAACCGTGAGTATTTATATGTTACTGTAAACTAAAATTAAACTGTTCTTAGATTGTAGATATTTACAAACATACTTACACGTCAGTTTGTTCTTTTTTGTCAGTGGGTGAAGAATGGCAATGACACTGTATTCCAAATCTCTGGAATACCTATATAATAGATTATAACTCCCTTCTGATCAAAGGCATATTATGAACTTTTCCTCAACAAGTAGAGTCGGCAGACAAAGCAATAAAGCTATAAACAAACTGGAGAGTGCTCAGCCGAGCCCATATGTCGACGACAACGGTACTTCAGCGCACTATTACCACAGAATAGAGGAGTCGATGTTTCCAAAATCTTAAATGACAGTAATGAATGAAGTCTATGGTCAGTTGAATTTTTAAAAAAATCTACCTTACGGGTCCACGCAATCAAAATATATCGCTGTTTATGTCACAATTTTGCTGACTTGGCTTGATAGTTTTAAAGGGATCAAAACCTATAGGATACTGCCTTTCACCAAGAATTATGAAATTTAGCAGGAAGCAAGGTAAAAATACAACTAAAAAACCGGTCAAGTGCGAGTCGAACTCGCGCACTAAGGGTTCCGTACCACCGTACAATGGTAGGGATGGTGTGGAGTGAATAGTTTGGATTTTAAATAGCAAAATGTTATTTACAAAGTTCTTGGTGCGGCTACTTTCACACTCTGTGTAAGTTACCAGGTGCATTCATAAGTTTGTATGTGTTTTTTTTCTGTTTTCTAGTATTTATCTGTGAAAAATTCAACTGTCTAACTATCACGGTTCATGTGATACAGCCTGGTGACAGACGGACGGACGGACTGACGGACAGCGGAGTCTTAGTAATAGTATCCCGTTGTACCCTTTGGGTACGGAACACCAAAAATCTACCTTTACCTTTAAAAGAAAATGCGGTTTTTGAATAATTAGCAATATTTAGACAGACAACGCACTTAACTGGTGGAGCTAGAATCATGGAGCTTGTATGGAGCTCTCTTATATAGCATATGGAAGCTCTAGAAAGAGATTAAGCGAAATTCCTCCCCTAAGGGGGGAAAATAGGGACTAAAAGTTTGATGATGATGATGATGATGATTCCGACCGATGTCGGTCATGGCGACCACTTCTACTCCTAGTCGGTTTCGCGCGCGTGCGCCCGAACATGGCTTATGTAGCCGATCTTCGCAGCGAAACTCCTTGCGCACTGGGGGCACGTAAGTAAGTAAGCACGTAAGTACGCCACCCGCGTAGTTGTAGGTAATGGCTGCAGGTGGACGGGCTTTTAACAGGTCGCGTGTCATATCAAGGTTAGCTTTACGCTGATCCTCGAACTCGCGTACTTGCCTCTTCACAATCCTGCGCCATCCTGGCCGTTGTGCTGCCAGACCTTCCCATTGAGAGGGCTCTATGTTGCATCTTCTCATGTGTCGCTTCGAACATCTTTGTATCGGAGAAGCTGCCCGCCATGTTTTCGCTTGCCCTCCTCCAGTTCAGAATAAAAGATGCGCTTCGCCACTCTCCCCTCTTTCATACGTGATACGTGACCGCACCGTCGAATCGAATCAATGAAACATGAAGTAAAATATTTGTGAAAAAACGGTTATTGACACTTTTGGCCTTAAATAACTTATAACGCAAACACATGATTTATTGTGATTTTTGGGACAACGTTAAGGATGCCGAAATAAAGGGTAAATCCAAGTTTTCAGTTTATTGTCTCACAATCCTAGGTAAAACTCATTCTATGTACAGAAATAAAACTAGGATGTTTATTTATAACTAATTAAAACATAAATTAATGAGCTCCGTGGTCTAATGGGTTTCACGCTTGCTTCTCACACAGAAGATGCAGGTTCAATTCCTGACCATGTACCAATGAGATAATTATTTATCTTAAGTTACGGACGTTCTAACGGTGATGGAAGACATCGCGAGGAAACCTTCATTACTCCATAGCTTCGGCGATGGGCTAGCCTCCTGTCACGCAAAATGAAGTATTGAATAACTGGCTCAAAGTGGTCAAAATTGTGCCACTGCCACCCTGTATGGGAAAAGGCGCGACGCTTTTGTGTGTGTGTGTGTGTGTGTGTGTGTGTGTGTGTGTATGTGTGGGTGTGTGTTTGTGTGTGTGTGTGTGCATGTGTGTGTAAATTAAAAATAACTATAAACAAATACTCTTAATTAACTAGGCTAACGATTACTATATAGATAAATACATGCGTTCAATTAGAGGTCAAACACAATATACAATCAAAATACTTGTTATCTGTGTTCTGATTGAAGAGAGAAGTAAACTTGTGGAGGGAGACACCAAAAATGACAAAGAATATTATAACATCTGGTAATTATGGATCTAATTGCATTGTAAGTGTACGAGCTATGTCAGCAATCGCACATTAGGCAGTACATTATGCATAGTTTTTGTAGATATTTAACTAGGCCAACCGAGATAAGTTTATTAGAATAAGTACACAATAAAAGTCATTCTCAAATCAGCAGTCGTTGAGTTTGGAATCAATCTATCAACCAACATCCCCTACATATTTGTACTACTGTACACACACTACAGTTTTTTGTCCTTCGAACCGGATGTGTGAGTGTTTATAAAAGTTAGTATACCAACTTTACTCATTCATCTTCTATTGTATTCTAAAACAAACAATGAACAAAAAATATTTTGTTGAAATTAGTAGTTTATGTGACTGCTACATAATGCCTAATTATGTACAGTTACATACACTAGTTTATCTATACACATATCATAAGCTCTCTTTGATGTGTTCAGGAACCGCATGTTTGACCGGCATTGTGGCTCTGCAGTTGTTTAGCTTGTTCTGTAGCACCAAATTCGGGCGTTCGAAATTTGAACGTCAGTACCAACTTCACAGACAAACTAGGGGCGGCATGCAGGCGGGCGTCAGCGTTCGAAATTTGAATGTCATTATATGTAGAAAAACTTCACATAATGACCATATTGTGTAGTTTTCCAGATACGGAACGAGTTTTTACCAAGTAGTTTAACATAATGCTGATCGTAACCTGCGGTTTTTGAACGCAGTAAAGAGGGTTTATGATACGTGTGTAGATAAAATCTTTTATTAGTTATAAATAATAGAACTAATAAATACGGAAACCTCAATGGGATTGTCTCGGCTTAATAGAGAGTTCCCATGGCCACCTTTTGACTCCGTCATCTGACCCTGGATATCGTCTAGGACCGGAGTACTTGCCAAGATGAATCAAACGAGCTCAAAATCGAGATGGGGTTACTTAATTTTATTAATAAGGTAAATTTTTTGTTTTTGTAAAGCGTTTATTATAGTAATTCATTAAATCTGTCAATATAACCGGAATAAAATCAAAAATCCGCAAAGTGCATCGTCAATTAAAATAACCTAAGTATTTAACCCCTTAATGCATGGCCTGACCCGAAATGGATCGCGATTTTCACCTTATTGCTTGTTAATAAAGTTGCAGTAGTATGCAGTAAAGGGTTAAGATTATCAAATAATTTAAAACTACACACACGCAAAAACTGAACACAATAAAAAACAAAATACTTAACAAATAAACCGCCACAGGACATGCCCGACCCATCACACTGGCATTACCGCGCGGCACGGCGAGTGAGATCCTTATTTTACTTAATTTTATTACATTCCTATAGCCACCTTCCGGCTCCATCATCAGATCAGCTCCATTTCATAAAAATGCTGCATTGTCGTCCGATTTACATATGCATGCATAATTTGGACTTTCTATTAATAATTTGTTATTATTTATTCCTGCTTATCAATTACGATACTCATATTATAATATTTGTATTCGTTAAGCACAAGCAATTTTTAAAAGAGATCTAAAATTCAATCTGTGGTAGTTTCTACGCCCTCTTCACCCACAGGGGTCCAATGTAGAGAAGTGGCAAAAAATGGCGATTGCTAAGTATATGTAAATATCTACAGTAATAAAGACATTTGGAATTTGGACTTTGAACTTAATCGGAAACCAGGAAGTGGGTCGAATTTTAGTTGCAAGATTTGATTACAGACAGACAGACAGACGGACAGGGCCCGGGACTATTGAGTTACGTTTACTTACGTAACAAGCGAAACTAAATAAAAGCTTGTAATGATTCTGAGTTGATTGCCTGTTGCCTCTGTGGCAAACTCAACCCCAACATTTATTGTCAAGTTTCAACAACTTGTATTACCGAGAGTTACAAACACACACATACACATAATACAATATTTTCCTTATTACATGGTCCTGCATGCTTTTAATGACCTTGTTATCTGTTCTAAAGTTCCATAAGATACCTAGGAATCTTATGGAACTTTTTCTTTTGTTTGAAAGACGGTTTTACATAGGGTTATAGGTACCTTTTTAAAGGACTTAAAAAGAGGAGATTCTCAATTCGCTTGTATTTTATTGTGTCAATGAACCGATTTCAGAATACCTTTTTATTTGTAAAAGCATCTTTCAGTATGGTCCCATTTAAAAAAAAATATGAATCGTTTTAGTATTGGGTTATTAAATTAAAAAAAAACTGGAATAATGATGCCATCCATGTAAACGAAATTGTATTTATTGTGATTGTTCAGTGGTGTTTACGGTTATCTTAAGCGCACAGTTGAAGTGAAATATTAGCAATCGGATATTAACTGATTTATTAAAATCTACCCAAATTTTAAACATATTACTACATCATCTTTATTAATATGTTATCTTATCTTAGATTGTGATACAATAATTCTTTTTATAAAATGAAAATCTTTAACTATAGCTATAATAACCCTTATCTTCTCTCTCGGTAAGTGTGACCGACGCGACCTCGACGGGCCGCCCGTCCTGCAGTAGCGCCGCGCCCAGCGCGTGCGAGCTCGTGTCCACCGTCAGCAGCGCGGGCAGGTCAGCCACGATCAGCGTCAGCCCCGGCGCCGAACACAACTACTTCTTCATCTGTTCTACCACGCGTGTGAGAAGCAACTCCCATAACCATTCGCTATCTTTTTTCAGCAGACCTCTTCAGGTTTGCTACTTTTTCGGAATCATTTGGAATATATTTTAACAAGTAGTTCACCATACCAAGAAATCGCTCAAGTGCCTGCCTATGCTGTGGTATTGGCAAATCTTCTATTGCCTTTATCTTAGTAATGTCTATTTTCTTATCGTCTGAGCTGAATGCATGACCGAGATGCGTAACTTCGTTCTCTGATGATGATGCTTCTCATCATTGAACTTCAAAACTACTTCCCAAGCCCGCTCTAATAAACTCCTCAACTTATGACGCAAGGCTCAGCCTGAGTGTGTCTTCTTACTATGATCTCATTCACGAAGAATTCGACTCCCTCTAGGTCTTCAAGTATTTGCCTTACCCTCGCGTGGAACACCTCACTAGCTAAATTAATACTGTAGGGTAAGCGAGGAAATTGGTACCTGCTGGTCGGAGACCCAAGGTTACAAATTTCAGAGTTGTTGACATCGAGTTGAAGCATCCAAAAAACGCAACGTAACGCAACTCCTACAATTTAGTGGCTATATCCATTGGCGTTGGCAAAGGATAGTGTTGACGTCGAAATACTTTATCGAGAGGCCGCGGATTGAAGCACACACGAAGACTATCGTTTTCCTTGGCTGCTATCACAATAGCATTTACCGACTGATTCAGGTGAGATACTTTTCTTATTACGCCAAGTTTCTCGTTTAGGCTTGATAGGTATTTTTGTTGCTCTGGCAGTTCTCCTAACCCCTTTATAAATCTTTGTAATCATCTATGTTTTCAGTATAAATCCGCTTAACTAGACTTAACTGGTCACGTGCGTGCTTGACAATCGGAGTCTGCAATAACAGAATGTAAATCATATTAGATATTTTTATGAATACTTATATTTTTATCTTAACATACAAGAGCCAGCAATTACTATGTATTTTACGCAAAATGACTGGGCCTTAGTACAGTCTGATTGTATGTCACAATCAGAGCAACCTAATTTTATATAATTACTTTTAGTTAATAGATTTAAATCTGAGTCGAACTTAAATTTAACTTTTGTTTAAGGAAGACACATCTAACACAACTGCGCATGCAAACATCACTTGAAACAATTTTGTGCTGCACGCGCACCGTCCGACGTCCACCCGTCATGCGCGCGCAGAACAAAATTGTTTTATTCTGCGCGCGTTCTCCATCGTTAAATAGCAATGACAATGTTCATACCATTTTGATTCCTTGATCTTACTATCCATATCCACTGCCGAAATGTAGAAGAGAGAGTCAGCTTCGTCGTCGTTTACTTATTCGTACACTTTGTTAGGACCGTTTTGCATAGCACACAATTTTTTAAAATGGCCATGAGCAACACACGAAGAGCACTTCGTATGTCTAGCCGCACAATTATAATTGCCGTCTGAATTAGCACTACCGCAACAAAAATAAAAACAATCTAACAAGCCTTCTTACAGGTCATTACATACACACTAAACAAACACTTGACAATTACAGGTGCAACGGACAGCCCCTTGTGCAGCGGGTGCATGGAAGTGGATGAAACAGTAGAGCACATCCTACTGGCATGTCCATCCAAAACAGAAACCATGATGGCTATCCTGGTGATATAGATGTTCAGGCGAAGGGGGTGATATAGATGTCCAGGTGCAGGCGCTACACCCCTTTTTAGAAGATAGAATAGATAGACCTGCGGTAGTACTATGACTACCGCAGGCCATGCAGCCGCAGCGAGTCTGCAGCAGCCCGGCTGCCTCCCTCGGCAGCCACTGCCGCGCTAGAGCCGCTGGCGCCAGTCACTATATCTGCCAATGCAGAGAAGAGGCAAACAATGTCATTTTCGCACCACCTGCTCGAAAATGACACTTTATTTCAAACTCAAAACTCAAACTCAAAAGTACTTTATTACTGTAGATATTTACATATACTTAGCAAACGTCATTTTTTGCCTCTTCTCTACATTGGACCACTGTGGGAGAAGAAGGGCGTAGAAACTCCCACATATTGATTTTTATTTAACATGCAAACCTTACCTTAAGCAATTATGTAAATATTAAAAGAAAAAAATCAACAAATTTAGTAAAATTAATGAAATAACTAAGTTAAAAAGCAACATATTTAAGTAAAAATAATCAAATAACTATATTTTTATGTATACAGTTATCATTAAGCTAATTTTTTGCAGGAATAAAATAATTTAAATCTGTTTATCCTCATATTTCTCTGTTAATCGGTTGATCTGTGCGTCGCTTTATACAGGTCTTCTCTTCCTTTTATGTATAGCTCTTCTTTTAGTGTGCCACCTGAAATAAAATACAGCATGTCCGGTAGATCGATGCAAAGACTTAAACCAAAGTTAGTACAGATAATTTAGAACTATTTGAGCCAAACATATGGCGAAATCTCACCTTTAAATTTTTATTAATGATTTAGTGTTTTTAAAGAAAATTTCCATATTTTCACATTTCACATATTTTCATTGCAAAACTAAACAATAATTGGATTATTTTACAATTGATTCTAATAAAACACTTAATAATCATTCTAATAAATCTTAATTTGTTAGTCTGCTACGTCAGACTTAGTTTTTACAGACCATTGAAGAGCCCGGCAAATTTCAATCATCAATAAAATAAGTTTTTCGGACCACCTAATTTAACAAAAACATGCGAAAGTTTTTTATATACAAATCTTTATAAAAACGTTCTTAGTTAATGATCTTTTATTTAAGGTATTAATGACGTAGATACCTCACACATTCTTGAAGTTATGACCTAACTCCTCCTGGTTAGTTTGAGGGAGAAAAATAGACCTTTGACATCGCAATTTCGCACTGCAGAGACAAATTCAATTGTATTATTTTTCAAAATCGTTTGAGCTAAAGCAGGTCACATAGGAGTGGAAATACTTACATTAGCTGACTGTGACATACACTGCACCGGTAGTCGGCGGCGAAAGGCGGCGTGGTAGAGTAAGACAAAAGTGACGTTTAAAAAGCGTCGTAAGAACAACCATTTTGAAACTTTGACTTTGAAAATAACTTACCTATTTTCCATTATTGACAGCCTTCAATCCTCTGTCTTTTTTTGGAAGGAATGCTAAGCTTATACACGATTTCACGTGCTGTTTTGACTGTTCGTGATCTAGAAGTCCCAAAGATTTAGTTTTTCTAAAAACGCTTCTTTGAAATTCTACAAAGCAACCACAGATAACTATGTCAGGAAAAATGTTTTTTCTTGCGTTCATAGCCGAAATTTCAAAATCTAATGTGAACTTTAGGATTGAAACCAGGGTGAAATTCCTATATTTTCATTAACATTGTTTCATAGGTTCTGGTTTCTTTATTGACAAGGAGGACGTAATACAAGGGCACAATATTAGATGCAGTCTCATCACTGTATCTCTGTGAATTGTATAAATTTGTACAAACGGCTTTGCACAACAGTCAAAACTTCCATCTCCAAAGTAATGCTGCACATGTTCTGATTGACTCCTGGCTTCTTCTGAGGCAAAGATAAGAATCCGGTTATTATCTTCGGCATAATCAATTAATAAAAGTGACTGAGAGACTTCCGGAATTATAACTTATTCTTTTGGGTAATTAATTTCTGCTTCTATATAGTTTTCTTTGAATTGAAATCAGGAATATCTGCAAATACATTTTTGTTTCCTTTTTTCTTCATGTCACTCTTAATTTTTAATACACTTATTTCATAAATTTTCTGTACAGATATTTATGAAACAAAATTACAAAATAATTAATGCAAATTTCTTTTTTGGCTTCTTTTTATCAAACTTTTAGATTCATTAAAAAAATATTTGGCACGCAATGTGGAGAATGTTTGGTCATAAAATGTGCACTATCACTTTCTTAAAACACTTTGATGGTACCACTGCACTTTTATTTTCTTTTATTGACGCACAACCACACTGTAGACTTTATAGTTTTTCTATGTATTATATACGAATGCCCTGCGTTAAATGTTGTTCCGCGTTTATTTTCAATTATTTTGAAAATTTAAGAAGAACCTTTACCCAACATTGTTAGAAATGGCGTAGGTACTAAACTGAACGAATATCTCATCGCTTGCATATAGCTACAAGGTCAAGGGATGCATCCCTACCGACGATGCGTGAAAGAGAGACAGCATTACATTCCATCAATGCGTGAAAGAGATATACATACTATCTATTCACACCATGATCTATTGTTCTAAATAACATGTTTTGAATAACATGGAATGTTTAAAACAGGTTTCGAGCAGTGTGCGAAGTCTCTAAATCTTGTTGAGATTCAGTATTTAATGCATTTTATCTACACACATATGATAAACCCTCTTTACTTAGTCTAAAAACCGCTCGTTAATATCAGCATAATGTAAAACTATTTGGTAAAAACTCATTTCTTATCTGAAAATTTGTCAAATTATGACGCCCCTAGTTTGTCTGTGAAGTTGGTACTACAGAACAAGCTAAACAACTGCAGAGCAATTATGCCGGTCGAACATGCGGCTCCTGAACACATCAAAGAGAGCTTATGATATGTGTGTAGATAAACCAGTGTATGTAACTGTACATAAATAGGCATTAAAACTCTCGAGTGATATTATTATGAAACGAGCCTCTCGAGTATTAATGCCCTCCATTATGTAGCAATCACATAAACTACTATTAACTCTCATAAACAAATCAGTACAAAATTGGTCGCTGAAAATAATATTTCGGAAGTTGCACTTTCTCATTTGACTGTACCTATTTCTTAACTTCGGGGGGAATCGAAAATATAATGAAATGATATTATTTTGATTAATTTAGGGGGAAACGAAAACGGGGGGAACCGCCGGTAACCCGATCAAGGGTTGTACGAGCCCTTGCTGGCGGTACATTAAAACTTGATACTGATGATGATTGGTGGAACAGGAAAGAAGAGTGATAACTTGATAAATCACTTTATTTATGATGATTACAATTGGTGCGCACTTATTGATAGACGAATGTGAACTGATCGATGAATCTAACTTACAAAATAATGAAAACTACAATTAGACATTTATGCTGACGCTACTAAGTCTGACGATGCACGATGGAATCGTACATATTCCGGGGCCTGAGATGAGAAAAATCTTAAATAATTAATACATGTCAATTAAACCTTAAGAAACTTAATAAAATTGCACATCACATCAACACAGAACCACTAATAATCTGAAATCTTGAATTGCACCCTTGCGTTCTTGTCAGCGCGGGGGTGTATAGCAGGTATCTCGATGCTGTGGTTGCCCGCGTTGCTCGCGTGCGCGGTGGGACGGGCGTAGCCGGCGGACAGCGGGGGCAGAGCAGGCGCGGGCGGCGCGGGCTGCGTCGGGGCCGGCGGCGGGGGGGCGGGGGGCGCAGTGCTGTGCACCAACCATCCACATTGCAGCTTTCTGATGATTGTCATTATTCCAATAATGACTAAGATTCCGCAAACCACATAAATCATAGTGTAGTGATGAACATCGTGATAAGAGAGGTCTGTCGATATTACTTCTGCTTGCTTCAGCTGGTTTATCCTCTCTCCTAACAAGGACAATTGTTGTTGCATGTCCTGTGAATCATCCTGTGCTAAAGTGGTAGGGATGGTAATGTTGATGATGTTATTTATCTGAGGAATCTTCGGTGCATATATGTCTGGTTTTAATTTAATTTCACTTGTTTGAATTTTGTGTGGAGTCACAGTGAAACTATCCGTTTTTATGACGCAGTTCGGACTCACATGTATTATACCGCTATTGCTCAGCTGATGGGTTGTCACCTGATCTTCGCATATTGTTCGGACTTGACACCGATTACAGCAAAAATATAGGTATGTATTTACGCTGTTGACCTCTTGCCATTTATTTCTGCATGTCTTGCTCATTGTTGTACATTCTGCAGCTTCCAGGTCACAAAAACTCTTGTCGTCTTTTAGGTGATACTCTGGTTTCAGGAGTTGACAATAATGAGTTTGATATAGAACCAAACAGAAACTGATGTCGGTCTCGGTCAAAGGAATGTAAATGTCCTTTTTCATGTTTAGCGCAATGTAATCCGATATTGGGACAACAGTGATTGCTTGCTGTCCTTTCGCTTCTGGTATCGGTATCATTTTCATAATTTCATAACTGTCTCGACTGATGAGTGGCAGTTTTATTTCGAAAAGAAGTACGTCTTCCAAAAATCTTGATTTTACTTGTAATAATCTGTAAATCTTGTAAACTTCTGTGTGAAAGTTTTCCAGCGGCAGCGACACATCTTTGGGTAAATGGCTTGCAATCGTCGTCAATTCCTGGGTGAGTTGTTCGGGAGTTATCAAGTGGTAATCGAACCGACCGTGGTGTAGATCGGTGATAGTATCTAATAACGTGTTTTGAATATTCCGTAAACTGAATAGCATGTTGCTTGCTGTTGTCGCTCCCATGTTAAAGGAACTAATGATGCGATTTCGTTGGGCTTCATCTTTCAGTTGCTTTACGGATTCCTCTATTGCATTTATATGTTGGTTAATCATCTTGCGTTGCTTTTCCATAGTATTTTCGGCTCCCTTTAATAAATTGAACTCTGCCTCTATAATTGAGGTCTGATTTTTCCAAAGCGATGCTATGTGTCTCTGATTGTCTCGAACTAGAGCGATGTCTTTCCTGTATTGTTCAGCGAAATTCTCATCCAATATTCCAAACAATCCATTAGCGAGATACCCGACACCATTGATAAGGCCACGGCGCCGGCGCTGTCTGGCAAGTCGCGTGCTCGACGTGTGCTGAGTAAGTAATACTTGGTCGTAGTACTCTAGTTCGGAGAATCCGTGCCGTAATTGAAGTAGTATGACATCACAGTGGGCTTGCTCCCGTATCATAATACATGTCTGTTGGAGCGTTTTTGTGTATTTGTTGAATGCGTCTATTCCATCCCAATAAGGTTGCAAGTTATAATAGGCGACAATTTTCCACTCGTCTTTAATCAGCATCATATCTGAGATCTTGTCGAAGTATATAGCTTGTCCTTGTCTGAATTGGGTCACATTTGTGTTGCAGTGAGAATCGCATACGAATGTTAGCAGCAAAAATAAGGCTGTAACAACTGCACTGAGTTTGAACTGGATAGGACTGATCGCACTTGTTCGCGTCGGTCTCTGTAGGGTAGCTGTAACTACGTCACTTGATTGACGTGGTTCTACCTTCTGGCTCTGAGGTCCCGCATCTTGATCCTTATCGTCGTTCTCCAGTAAAGGTGAAGTTTTTACAACAGGCCGTTTTAAAAATCCATTCTTCGTTTTCAGCGTAACGACACGTACGTATCCGTCTTTGCCTTGGTGCAATTCCGTAACTCGACCCATCGCCCACTTGCCTGGGGGTAGATGTTCATCATGGATCATGACGACGTCGCCGACTTGATAATTACGCCGCGGATTTTTCCACTTGCTTCTGGCGGCTAATTGTATCATATATTCTGAGACCCATCTCTTCCACAAATCTTGCAATATTTTTTGTGTTAGGTACCATCTTGTGCGCTGGTCTTTCTCTGTCTCAACCAAGGTAAGAGTTGGTCCGCTGGTTAAGAAGTGAGCAGGTGTGAGATAATTCAGGTCTTCCGGATCTTCAGATAAGGGACATAATGGCCTTGAGTTCATGCAACCCTCTATTTGTGCAAGGAGGGTTGAGAATTCTTCATATGTAAGGCGTTGGTCGCCGACCACTCGTTTCAGGTGGAATTTGAAACTTTTTACTGCCGCCTCCCATAGACCTCCTGCTGACGGCCAGGAAGGGGCGTTGAAGTGCCATGTTATCTCCATATCGGCTATCTCCCCCAAGAATTGGTCGTTGATGAGCTCTTTTATCTCCTGATATTCTTCTTGTAGACATCTATTAGCTCCAACAAAGGTGGTCCCATTATCACTGTAAAAATGTCCTGGTTTTCCTTTGCGCGCTGCCATTCTTCTTACAGCGGCGAGGAATGAAGATGTTGTCAGGTCGGAAACCAGCTCTAGGTGCACCGCCTTGGTCACCATGCATACGAAGACTGCTACATAGCCCTTGGTGGTCTTGATACCACGTCCCTTGTTGGATTTTATGTAGAAGTGTCCCGTGTAGTCAACACCGGTATGCATGAAAGGACGAGATGGTTTGATCCTTGCTTCCGGTAAGTCTCCCATTATTTGATTATTTTTTGTAGGCTTGTGTTTCTTGCACGTAATACACCGACGAATAAACTGCTTAGTGGTCTTATTTCCACTAAGTATCCAATATTTTTGTCTTATGAATGACAATGTAATCCGAGCACCACCGTGGTAGGTATGTTCATGCGCTTGCAAAATAATTAATTCCGTCAAGCGGCTTTGCTGAGGTAAAATTACAGGGTGTTTCATCTCTGGATTAATGTGTGCGTGCTTCAGTCTTCCCCCAACTCTGAGTATGCCATTTTCATCGAGGAAGGGTGTGAGACTGAAGATCTTGCTTTTGGACGACACTTGTTTGCCGTTTTTGAGGTCGTTTATCTCGTCGTGAAATTCTTTTCCTTGAACATCCTTTATAATCATTTGAGTAGTTTGTCTACTTTCAGACAGTGTTATGTAGGGCTCATATTTTCTGTCTTGTTTCCGACTTATGAATCGACGTAACCATGACAGTACGTGTACTACCTTGATGTATGAGCTGTACTTGTTTAACAACTCAGTTACAAGATTGCTGTTTCTTGTTACAGCCTGTACACTCGCTTTCGTTGGCTTGGCCTCTTCATCAGTCGAATATAATTTGCTCAATCTCTGTTTTTCATCGAATGTGGGTAGCCAAGTCGGCCCTTGCCACCAAAGTGGATGTTCTTGTAACTGTGTAGCGTTGAGTCCTCTGCTAGCACAATCTGCGGGATTTTCGGCAGATTTGACGTACCGCCAACATGACGCGGGCATAACTCGTGTAATTTGTTGCACCCTGTTAGCAACAAACGGCTTCCAGCGCTGAGGCTGACCTTGTAGCCAGCCAAGGACGGCAGTCGAATCAACCCAACCATACATCTTGATATGATGGTTGCTCAAACTATCTTGTACTTTTTCCATCAGTGTGGCCAGCAAATGGGCTCCGCATAACTCCAGTTTTGGTAACGTTATCTCTTTATTGTGTGGTACTAATCTTGATTTGGCCGCGACGAGAGTGATTTGATATTGGCCACATATTTTTAGTTTGCAATAAATAACGCAGGCGTATGCCTTTTGCGATGCGTCACAATAGCCGTGCAACTCTATATCGCTTGAAGTGTTTGTACCTAACCATCTTGGTATGTTTAGGTTATTTATAGCTGATATGTGTTGTTTTATTTTTATCCATTCTTTGTGAATATCTTCGGGTATCTTGTCATCCCACTGAAGATTTCTATTCCAGACGGATTGAAAAAGTAATTTCATTTGTGTAGAAATTGGCGTGAGCCAGCCAAGGGGGTCAAATAATCGGGCGATTTCTGATAACAACTGTCTCTTCGTACACACTGTCTTGGTATCAGTCGTGGTTTCAATCTTTGATCGAAATGTGAAGACGTCATTTGCCGAGCTCCAATTAAGTCCCAACGTTTTCATCGATTCTGGTTGTATGAACTGATAAGTGTTCTCAGTACCTTCACCCTTGTTGGTGTCTTGTTGCATTAAAGCGGTATGATTGGACTTCCATTTTCTTAGATTCAAGCCGCCTGATCTCATCAGTTGAATAAGATCTTCCTGTAACCTTTTGGCTGCCGTCACCGAGTCCGACCCATGTAGCAGGTCATCCATGTAGAAGCACTCCTCGACTACTTTGGCAGCTTCTGGGTACTTGAGTCTTTCATCCCATGCCAATTGCTTTAGCGTCATCATGGCAAGAAAGGGGGCGGCCTTGGTGCCGTAGGTGACTGTTGTCAATTGATACTCTTGTAAGAGTTGATGTGGATAGTCTCGCCATATGATTTTTTGGAGATGTTGGTCCTCGGGATGTACCCACAGCTGTCGAAACATCTTTTCTATATCTGCCACAAACGCTATCCTGTGTTGTCTCCATTTCAGTATAAGAACCAAAATATCTTTTTGTAAATTGGGCCCTTTGTACATCAGGTCATTCAAACTGAGCCCACTTGAAGTTTTTTCGGATCCGTTGAATACCACACGAAGTGCCGTGGTAGTGGATTCTTCTCGTAACACGCAATGGTGTGGCAAAAAATATTCGGGATGATTTCCGTCACGTGCCAGCTTCATGTGTCCAAGCGATAGGTACTCGTCCACAAATTCTTTGTAAAGCGAAGCAATAATTTTTTGCTTCGAAAATTTCCGTTCAAGTTGTAGAAATTGTGCAATCGCTTTGTTTTTGGACTGCCCTAGATCTGATTTTGCAGTCGATTTAAGAGGGAGTCGCACTTGGTATCGTCCGTCGCTCAACCTTGATGTTGTTGACTTATAGAAATTAATGCAATCTTCCTCTTCTGATGAGTTTCGTGATGCTCCTTGAATGTCCTCTATCTGCCAAAATTGTTGAATGTCTTCTATATTGTTCAGCACTACGTTGCAGTGCAGACTTTGAATTTTTCCACACAGTATCCAACCAAGTCTTGTTTCTTGGGCTAACGGTGACGATACTTGTTTTCTTACACCGCTAAGGACAATGTTGGCGTATACTTCGGCACCCAGGAGTATGTCAATGGGGTTGCTCAAGTAAAACTGCGGATCGGCTAATTCAATTTCTTCGAGGAACGCCCATGATGGCTTACTGATAGTATTGTTTGGTAAGTTTCGTGTCAAACTTTTCATAATTAGCGCTTCTACTTCAAAGCTAAAGCTTCCCCTTAATGACGTGCATAGTATTTTCATAGCGCCTTTACATGTTGTGTCGTTAGTGCCGATTCCAGTGATAACGCCTTTGCAACTCTGTCTTGGAATTTTCAGAAGTTGTGAAGCTCTCTCGCTTATTAAGGAAACTTGTGAGCCTTGATCTATGAGCGCGCGCAAAACATGTTGAACTCCGTTTCTGGCTTGCACTTTGATCAGCGCTGTCGCTAGCAAGACTTCGTTTGCTGACGATTGCTGAATAATCTTGCCTGATTGTTGCGCAACATGTGTATTTCCACTGTTCTTTGTCCACTGCTGTGATTCTAGTGGCATATTTCTTTGGGTTTGATTGTTAAAAGCTTCATGTAAAATGGTATTATGAAAGCCATTACATTCACGGCAGCGCTTTGTCGACGAACAATCTTTCCCTTTATGAGAATAGAGACAATTACTACATATGTTGAGCTTAGTAATTGTTTTCTTTTGCGTTGCAGGATCCATTCCTCTGAACTGTGGGCAATAATAGACCCCGTGATCTTGATCGCAAACGGGACATTTTATCTGGTTTCTTGCTTGAGTATTCGAAGTAGCCTTGTTGCTTGAATAGTAGTGCTTGGAACGTGATGCATTGTAAGGGGTCGATGACGTAGAAGGTGGATTGTTAGACGACTTTTGAGCAGTATTTTCCTGTTTTCGTCTTGATGCTTCTAATGCAGTAAATCGTAATTCGAGATATTTCAGGAATTCATCCAATAGCGGTATTTCTCTTGGATCTTTCAACATAGACATATAGTCATTGTGTGTTTCGGAGTCCAGTTTTGATGATAAAAGATGTATAATGATGGGGTCCCACGTATCAATGTTGATACCCAAATTTTTTATGCCATTCAGACATTCTACCGTTACATCATGCAGTCTCTTGATGTGACCCGATGTGCCTTGTTGCAGAACGGGGAGGGACATCATAGTATTCATGTGGGTTGTGAATATAAGCTTTTTGTTATTGTATCGATGGTTGATGATGTCCCAGCAGGTGACGTAATTTTCGGAGCTTATCGGTAGGTGCTGGATGAGGCGTTCTGGTTCTCCCTTAATTTTGCTTTTTAGAAATTGCATCTTCTGCGCACTTGATAGGCAGGGATTGTTATGAATGGTCTCCGTGAAAAGATCTTTAAACGATGTCCACTGTTGATAGTTGCCATGGAAAACAGGAATATCCAGTTTAGGCGTGGACTTTTCACGATGAGCCACGGACCACAGCTTGCTATTGATCTCTCTTTTTATCTCACAGTAGCTCTTCTCATGCTTGGTGAAGGTCTGCTCGTAATATTCATCTTCTTCCCCACGGAGCTCGCTATCGATGTCCCAGTGAAGTTTATCGATAGTTGCCCACCGTGCATCTAAATTCTTAAGTAGGTCATCGAATTCCCACTTTTCCTTTACTTCTGATAAGTTGATGCTTGATAGGGTGCGGGAGAAGGCTTTGAAGTTACTTGTTTGCCGACGCATCATCTCCTCTAACTTGTTGGGATATTTTTGCGCAGATTCGGCGTGCAGCTTGTTCTGCCTCGGATGCTGCTGACTTGATTCGCCGCCCGATTTATCTTCTTCCGACACGTCAACTGTCTTAGGAATTAATAGTGGCGTTGGTGGTTTTAGAGAAAACCCGGGGCTCCTGAGAATCGACTCCCTTATTTCTTGGTAATAAGATTGGGAATGCTCGTATTGATTGGCCGTAAAGTAGTCGCCATCTTGATTTTCGGCCATCATTAACCGCTCATGATTCCGTTGAAACTCAGCCCAATACGTATCTAACGTTTCTACCTTCCTTTTGATATAATCAGTTGTCTTGCGAGATTGGCCGTCTTTTTTGTAATTCGACCATAGCTGATTTATTCCGTCGATAATTTGTTGCTGATTTTGCAACAAGTAGACGAATTCTTGGCTTGTTTCCATTATAACTCACTTGGTAGAGATATGTAGAAACTCACTTGTTTGATAAATAATTACTTGATGAATTTCTTGATAAAATCACTAGCTTGATAGTTCCTGTTCCCTTGATGAAATTGAGTTCCTTGTCATTCGCTTCTTAGGGGTTTCTTGATAAACCTTGTTACTTGATTAACTTGTAGAGCTTGATCTCTTGGTAAACTTGGGAGAGCTTGTTCTCTTGATAAAAACCTCCTTAGGGCTTAAATCCTTGATCGCTTGGTCGTGCGTGTCTAATGCTTTTGTATTCCTCACGTATGACTTTTTGCGCCTTCTCAACTCTACTGGGGATTGCCGCTGGTGGCAGGCCAACAGAGCCGATTCGCGGTCACACGATCAAAACACAAAGTTGCACTAAACACAGGTTTCGAAGGACCACTTAATGTACGAGCCCTTGCTGGCGGTACATTAAAACTTGATACTGATGATGATTGGTGGAACAGGAAAGAAGAGTGATAACTTGATAAATCACTTTATTTATGATGATTACAATTGGTGCGCACTTATTGATAGACGAATGTGAACTGATCGATGAATCTAACTTACAAAATAATGAAAACTACAATTAGACATTTATGCTGACGCTACTAAGTCTGACGATGCACGATGGAATCGTACAAGGGTAACAAGAATAATCATAATCGATTAATAATTGACGGAATAGACGCGTAACAAACATACAAAAAAGCAGTCAAGTGCGGGTCAAACTCGCACGAAGGGTTCCGTACTACCGAACAATGGTAGGGATGGTGTGGAGTGAATAGTTTGGATTTTGCATTGCAAAATGTTGTTTACAAAGTTATTTTTGCGGTTACTTTCACACTCCATGCACGTAACCAGGTGCATTTATAAGTTTCGCTCACCCCCTTTACCCTTCACCTAAGCTACCACAGTATTTTGCCCTGATATTTTCTGCAACTTTTGGTGATCATTTATCCATTTTGGGTAGCATTTACCTATTTTGGGTTGGAAAAAAATATTTTGGTGGTCATATAAATTGTTCCCTTTTTACAATACACAGCACTTGACTGGCGATTTAACACACCGTACTGGTAACACAGAAGCGTGACATTGACGTTAGGGGAACCAACCGAAACTAGCGCCACTTTGAAAGTTGCCAACCCCATCGTCATACTGACGCTGTTATTTCCTGAGCGCCATTTTGAATTAGCGTCAAACTTTGACTTGTCGGTGGTGCATCCGGGGCTTCAACAATAAGCCATCATAAATCCACTTTCAACTTTATCTCACACTGAATGTAATGGCCAATTTACTAAGAAGAAAATTACTACGAAGAAACAATAAAAGAAAGAACTCGCGTACCAAGGGTACCGTACTATCGTCATAAAAACAACGCAAAAAACACGTCCATTTTATTGGGAACCGATTTGGTTTTAAAAAAAGTGTGTCGTTCGTTAATTAGGGATTTCACCTTAATTTTTACATCTCAATATCCACCACTTTATGCAACGATAAATATATAATAGTAGTTTATGTGACTGCTACATAATGGAGGGCATTAAAACTCGAGAGTTTCGGCTCGTTTCATAATAATATCACCCGAGAGTTTAATGCCTAATTATAAACAGTTACATACACTAGTTTATCTACACACATACCATAAGCTCTCTTCGATGTGTTAAGGAACCGCATGTTTGACCGGCACTGTGGCATTGAGTTGTTTAGCTTATTCTGTAGTACCAACTTCACAGGCTAAGTAGCGGCACGCAGGCGGGCGTCGGCGTTCGAAATTTGAATGTCATAATATGTAAAAAAATACACATTATAATGTTCAATATTCAGATAAGAAATGAGTTTTTAAAAAGTAGTTTTACATTATGCTGATCGTAACGTGCGGTTTTTGGACGCAGTAAATAGGGTTTATGATACGTGAAAAACCGATCAAAATTATTTATGAGTATGATTACTGTAACTACACCCCCCTCGATTTAAAATTTGAACCCTATGAGTTAACTTAACGATTTAATGAATTAGTAACTAAATATATTACCGAATAACCTATCGACTTAACCTCAAATGAAATTAAACCCATGTGTAACTTTTTTCATTGGAATATTTCCCCAATTGGAAGAATTCTAATTCTAATAAGGATTGTGAATATCTTATTTCGATGATTTCACCAAAGTTGTAAGTGATCGTCTAAGGGTAAGACTATATACGTTGTGATAGTAATAACCTAAAGTTCTTTTTAGAGTGGTTTGGTTAAACCGTATCGTCAAGAGGTCTGATGAGGATAAATTACATAAGAATATTGATAAGCATCGAGTCCACCGAGCTCAAAGATATTTCTAAATATTTCTAAAGATATTTAGAAATATTTAGAAAGATATTTCTAAATCTTTCGGCGGTTTTGCGCCTTACTGTTCTTACCTCAAATGCTCTCACACTTCAACCGTACTAAACAACTCCACGCTAAACAATATGGTTTCACTAGGGGTAAATCGACTACGGATGCAGGTATAACCCTTATATCTCATTTTTATTCTGCATTGGAGGCCGCACAGGATGCTATCGGAGTTTTTTGCGACCTGTCGAAGTTTTTGATTGTGTTGATCATAATACGCTATTAATTTAATTAAATCATTACGGAGTTAGAAATAAAGCGTTAGATCTACTAAGACCATACCTAAGCAATATAATTCAAAAGGCAGAAGTTAACGGCGTAAAATCTGATGGATCGGTTGTTAAAATTGGCGTTCCACAAGGTTCCATATTAGGCCCTTTCTTATTCCTGGTATATATTAATGATCTGCCTTTCATGGTGGAGAAATTAACTGACATAGTGTTGTTTGCTGATGATACTTCAAAGGTCTTCAAAATTGAAAGACAAAAAGGAGATTTTGATGATGTTAATGGTGTATTGTCTTTAACCTTGAATTGGTTCACAGTTAATAATTTATTGTTAAACGCTGGTAAAACCAAGTGTATCAAATTCTCACTTCCAAATGTCAGGCAAGTTGAGACCAGTTTAGTGTTAGACAACAGCACGTTAGAATTAGTAAATGATACGAAGTTTCTTGGAATAACCATTGATAGCAAATTACAGTGGGGACCCCACATAGATAAATTGGCTGGTAAATTAAGTTCTGCGGCTTACGCTGTTAGGAACATCAGACAAAGCACGGATGTGGCTACATCTAGGCTAGTATATTTTAGTTACTTTCATAGTGTGATGTCCTATGGTATCTTGTTGTGGGGGAAAGCAGCGGATATTCAAACTATTTTTATTTTACAGAAAAGAGCTATTCGAGCAATTTATAATTTAAAACGAACAGACTCCTTAAGAGAGCTTTTTAAAGAAATTGACATACTAACAGTAGCTAGTCAATTTATTTTCGAAAATATAATGTATGTACGCAAGAACCTTACAACATTTTCCAAACTTAGCGATAGCTGTAATGTTAACCTAAGAAATAATCACAGACTATGTGCGCCCCGTTTTAGACTCGCGAAGGTTAGCAATCCTTTCAAGGGTCAGTGCATTCTCTACTACAATAGGATACCTCTGGAGATTTTGAAATTGCCATTTGAGCAATTTAAAAAGCATGTTAAAGCGACTTTGTCGAAAAAGGGATATTACAATGTTCAAGATTACTTAAATGGAAGGACTATATGGGGTTAATCTGGCTCAACACAGACCTTGCTGTTAATAGTTTTGTAATTATTTATTCCTGCTTATTAATCATAACAATAAAAATTTTCATATTTGTATTAGTTAAGCACCACCTATTTTTAAAAGAGATTTAAAAATCACTCTGTGGGAATTTCTACGCCCTTCTTCTCCCATAGTGGTCCAATGAAGAGAAGAGGCAAAAAATGACGTTTGATAAGTATATGTAAATATCTACAGTAATAAAGTACTTTGACTTTGACTTTGACTTTGACTTCCTCCAGCACATCCCCGTATACATTCTACGTTTCTGCAATATTTAAGACTGCTGAAGATCTGGAATTTCCGAATAAACCAGCACCTAGAGACAGTCTGAGCAAAAACCCCTTCCGAGTTGGTTTCCCTGCCTATCAACTAGTTTAGGATAAATATTTAATATGATTTGATATTGTGATTTCTCTGATCCATCAGTCTATTTATTATTTTTGTTGACAGGTTACGGGATATATTATTTGTGTGTACTCAGTAAAGAAAGGTATCTTGAGAGACAAGTCTCTTGTATTATTTCGTAATTTGGGTCAATCAACATAATACACGAATAAGAAAAGAAATATCAAAACAAAAAGAAATTTTGTTTATTAGACAATTTTATAAATATAATTAGGTATTTCAAGAGTGAGAAAGAAATAACGAAACTAATTGTAGTTATACGAATTGCAGAGATTTGTTTAGTCTCCCAAACTACATTAACTACAGGTAATTTAATCGTCTTGCTAAAATATAAACTAGAATAAGATCAGAAAAGCCTGGTAATTTAAAAGCCTCCGCAAAATGCATATAAAGTCAATCATGAGGTCAAATTAATTGAAGACGCATATATTGATGATTTTGAATACCGTAAATAAATTCGGTGGCACGAACTCAAAAACAAAACTTAAAATTAAAAGCCTTAGAACTTTAAATAATCTTTCTCGTCGATGACTTGCGCAAATAATAACGCTCCTCTCTCGCTTCGGCAGCCGGAAGTCTTGGATCTAGGAGGGTTAATTCCCATCACTAGGCCTCGCCAACAAAAGCAGTAACAGACAATTCTCATTACAACGCCTACGTAATACCAAATCACAAATAAATCACTACAAACTATCACGTCTCAGTGTGTCTTTATACCTATAAAGTTTATAGAAATTCCAGTCCGAGACGACCCTTTATTTCAACGTAATTGTTTCTCGACACGAATGACGTGAGAAATACAAATACCGTCATTTAAATCGCACATGTAATATTAACTTCTCGAAAGATATTTAACTATGGACTATTCAGTGATCCAAGAATCAACGCATGACCCTAAGTCTAGTATTTACACTCCGGATTAGGTCTTGAACCTGTCTGAACTCCCACCCACGTCAGTCACGTCTCGACCGATGTTGACTGTCCCAAAAAACCCCTGTCATACAGTTTTATTACCAACCCCGCCTTGAACCTTAGCCAATCTCAGCATTGCATTGCCACAAATTTTCCACAAAGCAGAACAAAAACCTGACACTTGAACAACCTTTTCTCAAACCTAATCTGTTATTAGATAACTGTCAACTAATAAACTAGAATACAAATTGCCTTTATTATTTCAATTCAACGCAAAATATACTATGTGACCTGCCAACTTATATAGTAAATAATATTACATTACTGTCGCGGTCAGTAATGACTGCGTTGCTGGTCCACACTGTTGGTGGCCGAAAGCGCAGCACAGCGCAGCTCATCAGGGCACAGGGCATCAAAGGCTGCAATGGTGACCAAGCTTATGAGCCGAGAGCGTAGCTAAGCTAGGCTCGAGGCCTTCATAGTGTGGCCAGCAGTGCAGTCATTGCGGACCAAGGCTTGTATAGTATTTTTCTCAAATAATGCGAGTAATTAAATAAAACCGTATTATAAAATTGAGAGTGGCAAGATGATCTCCCGCTTTTTTTTTGTCACACTTAACCAAATTCTGAATAACGTCTTTTTGCACTACCTAGTAGAAAAAAGATCTCCCGCTCTTTTTTTTAGTCACACATAACCAATTTCTGAATGAAGCCTGTTTGCACTACTTTTTTTTTACCATTTTTGAAACAAAGCTCGACAATCATGGATTTTCACAGGAAATTGCCGGTCGCTAAAACACGACACTAATTGATTTTCACAGGAAATTGCCGGCGCCTTTTCTGGCTCCTCCAAGTAGCGTGGCAATGTCGACTTTGCTCAGAGAAGGTTGTCAAAATAATGACAATAAGTACTGTAAATTACTTGCTTTGTTTGAGTAAACACTCATACGTATTAACTTCGATTAAATGAGCCTTGGTCAATACGTCACTTCAAAATAACACCACAGATCTGTGAAATAGTCATAATTCAATATCCATTCAAAGCAACGGTGTAGTTAAATGGTTTCATTTTCTTTTAAAATAAAAGTCCACGTCTATAAGATTATACATATAATAAAAAATAAATGTAGCCCGTCAATGTCCCCACCGAGGGGCACCTGCCCCCACCCGGACACGAGCAGATCAAGCCACACTCCACCACGCCGGCTCAGTGCGGGTTGGTGGAGGGGCTTTACGACCACCACCACCACATATCGATAGTAGCCGGGACCCACAGCGCAATGTACCATCCGAAACACCGAACGTCCGATAATGTACTTAAGATAAATTAATTATCCCATTGGTACATGGTCAGGATTCGAAACTGTATATCTCCTGTGCGAGAAGCAAGCGCGAAACTCATTAGACCACGGAGCTCTTTATGATAAGATCATTTGAAAAAAAGAAAGAAAGAAACGTTTATTCTCATACAGTCAACAAGTTCAACCGCATACCAAAACCGTTATCGCGATTCGCCTCAGCAGCTGCAAAATGGTAGCTGACTCAGCATAATGCTAAGGTGAATAACGCCTTAGCTCTGGTTTTCAGTCAGTGCCAGCGATTGCCAAGCCACCCACAAGCGTTGCCAAGCGTGGTACCATGGTGTGTAGATACTGTTCGATTCCAAATCGATATTCGATCGATGGTTTCTGAACGGCCATTTTGAATTTGACGTTGCTGCCAACCTAGCAGTTTTTTGACAACTGACAGACGAAAGCCCTCGCAATGTAAACGCGTTTTGGTTAGGGTATTGTAATTAAATCGCAAGCCATCTGGAATGTATTCGGGTTTCCCTCAGGATTGTCTATATAGCTGAGTGTGTTGTGGTTCCCCGAACCAGATAAAGTTCGCATTTACGTGGCCGATTGGTTTTTACCACGTAACATAACCTGTGTTGGAACACTGTGCTCATTGAAGCTGGCCCGCCAGTCATAGGAGGTTGGCTGAAGAACCTGTCTACCAAGAAGAGCCTAGGGTGCACCCGGGCCTTGCAGAGAGACAGGAGGTTGACGGGACCGAAGCACAGACCAGGTTAGATCGACCCCAATTACTTCAGCTCGGTGAATCGCCGACGTTCACACTTCTTGGCAACTGATCGTTACGCTACCTCGTAGCTGATGGGCCCCTACGAGGTCATTAGGTGCTGAGAAGCCTGAACATTTTGGTAGCTAGAGCGTGGCTTCCTGAGATTTGCAGCCGTCAAGGGCTCCAGGAAGGCACGATTTGGGACTATCAATCTGTAGGTATAGGCGGTTAGGTACTTGGTTGTTCCTATATCCACATAGATTGGTAGTATTGTAAGCTATAAGTCTATTGCTGGTAGTAGACAGACAGATATTGAATTGAAATTTGCATTGAATTACCAGTTAGTCAACCAGTTAGTTAACATAGGTAGTTACATCTATTGATAGCAGGCTATTGCATTGTTTTCAGTTTATAGCAATTTATAACTTGAACTAATATTGACTATCTGTGTGTGTTATAATGATAAAGGGAAACTAAATTGTATTTACAGAATTTATATAGATATAAAACTCGGTTCCTATTGTTTAAGGAAAACAACATTGTTTAAGTTGTGGTTTAGGGTTCCCTCGTTTGGGTTGTAGACTGGAGGGTCCAATAAAATTGAGTTACTGCAAATTGTGAGTAAGTATCGTTCCGATCATGTCGTTATCTGAAATCCAGAAGGGTGTTTCTAAGGAACTCAGATGGTTTTCCTCCGCACACGGTCTGATAGACCGTTTAGATAGGCATGATGTGGTATTGGAGCGGTCTATGGACGTTAAGGAACGTTACAATAGGGTGCTCGAATTGTCCGCGCAGGCGGAATCAGTTGATGGTTGCGCACCTGACAGGCTGTCACGGTTGCTAGGGGATGTCGACCAATGTATGGAGATGGCAGCTGCTATCACGCAGAAGGCTGCGGACATACGTAGACAGCGCGAGTCCAGCCATGGTGGTGACATTGAAGCACCTCTGCCGCTTCAGGGTTCGGGGTCCAGGTTACCTGCCATAACTATGCCTACTTTTGACGGAGTGTCCGGTGAATGGATGAGCTTCATCAATCTGTTCGACAGTTTGGTGCACATGCGATCGGACATTACCAAGTCTGTCAAGATGGCTCAGCTGGTGGCAGCATTGAGGGGTGAGCCTAGGGAGCTGGTCGCTCATTTGACAGTTACGGAGGGTAACTATGAAACGGCCAGGCAATTGTTGGTCAGACGTTACCATAACAAACGGAGGTTGGCCGATGCCCAACTGAACCGTTTGTTTAGTATCCCGGTTGTGAACAAGGTCGGGGCCATACAGACGGAGGTTTTGAACCCATTGTTGTCCGTCACCAAGGCTCTAGAGAATCTTGGACTTCCGGTTGGTGAATGGTCGTACCTACTGTTGTACATTGTACTTTCCCGCCTACCCGCTGACGTGCAGACTCGTTTCGAACAGTCTCACGGGAGGTCGGCCGAGGACCTGCCCGCCTTCTCCGACTTGGTCGGATTCTTGGAAGAGGAGGCTCGACGGGCAGAGAATTTGGGGTTGACGGTCACCCATCCTTCGGAGCCACAGAGAGCTGCCGGGAGCGCTGTGAGTAGGGGCCCTCCGACGAGGAAGGACCGCACCAACCGGCAGTCATATGGGACTGTGAGTGCATTGACCCCACATAGTGAGACCTGCCCATGTTGTAGGCAGATTGGCCATGCTGTGACCAATTGCAATAAGTTCGGGGAACTTAGGGTTCTACAACAATCTGTTGTGCATGAACCGGTCCGGCCAACAGCCTCCACAGGGCCGTATCCAGGGTGACACGGCATGGGGCCCTGAGAATTCGTTTGCGACTCGGAGCGCAACTCAGGGGCCAACGTCCCCACGTGCACAGGGCAGTACCAGGGTGCAGGGCCGCACTCAGGACCATTACATGGGGGGCCCTGAGTATTCGGTTGCGACTCAGCATCCGACCCAGCGGGACATTGGGTGTGTTGAGCAGGCCGTAACGGGCGGGTCAGCACCTACCTCGAACGGGATGTCCCTGAATCAGTGTCTACATTCGGGACCCAAGTTGAGTCGTGATATTTCGGATATTCTCACGAGCTTTCGGAGGCACCAGATTGTATTTGTCGCAGACATTCGGATGATGTTTAGGAACGGTAATTCATCCGGCTGACAGAAGGTATCAGTTGATACTTTGGCGTGAGTCCACGGCCGAGCCAGTCAAGGTCTATGAGTTAAACACGAACACGTATGGGTTACGGTCTAGCCCGTATTTGGCGATGCGTACCCTGCGGGAGTTGGCGTCGCGTGACCGTGTGAGCTATCCTAGAGCCGCCGCTATCCTGGAGCAAGATTTGTACGTCGATGACGTCTGCACAGGGGCAGCCAGTGTGGAGGAAGCTCTGGACCGACGTGACGAGCTCATTCAATTGCTGGAACGAGGCGGCTATGAACTACGCAAGTGGATGTCCAACTCCCCTGAGTTGATAGCTGGTCTCCCAGATGAGTTTCAACAAGACCCGCACGTTTTTGAGAATCCTGACAACCCTAACATGTTGTCAGTGCTTGGAATTCAGTACCGGCCCGTCCATGATGAGTTTACCTATCGGGTGGTTTTAGAAACACCGAAGGCCTGGACGAAGCGGTCAGTACTGTCAACGATTGCGAGAACGTTCGACCCGAATGGATGGATTTCTCCAGTCACCTTTGCTCTCAAATGTTTTATGCAAAGGCTATGGGCGGCTCAGTTGACCTGGGACACCCACCTCTCAGGTGATTTGTTGACTGATTGGACGCGAATGTTCACCTCGCTATCGGACATAAATAATGTATCGCTGCCGAGGAAATTGGTCCCTGCTGGGGATTACAGGGCAACCCTTCACGGGTTTTGTGATGCCTCTGAACGAGGGTTTGCGGCAGCGGTTTATTTGCGAACCGTCACCTCCACCGGGGAGGTCGACGTGCGTTTGGTTTTGGCAAAAAGCAAGGTAGCGCCTATTCGGACAAGGATGACGATTCCAAAACTGGAACTGTCCGGGGCTGCTCTTTTGACCAAACTTTTGAATCACACTCTAACAGTGTTGCGTGGGTCAGTGGTTTTGGAGGATACGGTGTACGCGTGGACGGACAGCCAGATTGTTTTGTGCTGGCTGAAGGCTTCGGTCCATAACTTAGAGGTTTTTGTTGCGAACCGTGTCTCCCAGATTGTGTCGTCTGAGGTCCCACTGACCTGGAGACATGTACCAGGAGAATTGAACCCGTCTGATTGTGCATCCAGGGGATGTCGGGCTCCTGAACTCGTTAGACACCATTTGTGGTGGGGACCACCCTGGCTTGCCAAGAGAGAATCGGACTGGCCGCACAGCCATGTAGTAGTATCTTCGGATCATGGCCCCAGAGCGGCCGTGCATGTTACCCAGAAGGCTGAGGACCCCGACGCCGGGTTTCTGCTGGACCGGTATAGCTCACTTGACAAGTTGATAAACGTGTCCACTTGGATTAGGAGATTCGCTCGAAATTGTCGTACTCCTCGCGATCAGCGAACGTTGAACCCTATTCTGACTCCGGCAGAGCGAAACGAGTCGCTGTTGAATTTGGTCCGGTTGGTACAGTCCTCGAAGTTTGGGGCAGAATTGGAGATTATACGAAGTGGACGTTCGAAATTGAAGGGAGCCGTCACGCGTCTCAACCCCTTTGTTGATTCGACCGGGTTACTTCGGGTAGGAGGGAGATTGCGCAATGCGAATCTGTCGTATTCGGCTCGTCACCCACTTCTGCTCCCCAAGGGGGGACAGTTAGTTGAATTGCTGGTGACTGATCGTCATATTAAAAACGCGCATGCCGGCTGTAACGCGTTGTTGGCCACGCTCCAGCGGGAGTTTTGGATCTTATCTGCCCGCCGTGTCATACGGAACATCGTGTTTCGGAGCATGCCTTGTTATCGACTTAAGGCTGCCACGATGCAACCTCTCATGGGGGACTTGCCCCCTGATCGTGTGAATGAGGTCAGACCGTTTTCAGGTGTTGGTACGGATTTTGCAGGACCGTTTATGGTGAAGAGTTCACGATTGCGTACCGCTAGGCAATACAAGACGTACCTATGTGTGTTTGTTTGTTTATCCACCAAGGCGGTACATCTCGAGCTCGTTGCTGATCTCTCGACAGAGGCTTTCATTGCTTGTTTGGATAGGTTTGTTTCTCGAAGAGGACTTCCAACTTTGATCCGCTCTGATAACGGCACTAACTACATCGGTGCGGAACGATACTTACGAGAGATAGTCAACTTTTTGAATGTAAATAAAGTGGATATTGGAACGGCCCTCTCCCGTCGGGGTATACAGTGGACCTTCAGCCCACCGATTTGCCCCCACTGGGGTGGGATTTTTGAGGCCGTAGTTAAGTCAGCTAAGACGCACTTGGGGCGTATAGTAGGTCAGACCGCGCTGACTTTTGAGGAGCTCGTGACATTGTTTTGTAAGATCGAGGCCGTTCTCAATTCGCGACCGTTGTGTCCGCTCAGCTCGGATCCAAATGACCTGGAGGCTCTGACCCCAGGCCATTTCTTGATAAGACAGCCACTTAACGCGTTGCCCGAGCACCCCTTCGAGGGAGTGAAATTGTATCGGTTGTCAAGGTATCAGATGTTGCAGCAGTTTACTCAGAATTTCTGGAAGCGTTGGTCGCTCGAGTATCTGCATATCTTACAACAGCGCCTTAAGTGGACTGACAAAACCAGCCCCCCTAGTGTTGGTGACCTCGTTCTGGTTAAAGATGCTAACCTACCGCCACTACGTTGGCGCAGGGGGCGCATTGTTAACTTGTTCCCTGGCAAGGACGGGACCCCCCGGTCTGCAGAGGTTCTAGTAGGAGGCTCGGTTCTAAAACGAGCGGTAGCAACGTTGTCTCGGCTGCCCGTAGATTAGGGGACAGGTGGGTGCCTGTCCGGGCGGGTGATTGTTCGATTCCAAATCGATATTCGATCGATGGTTTCTGAACGGCCATTTTGAATTTGACGTTGCTGCCAACCTAGCAGTTTTTTGACAACTGACAGACGAAAGTCCTCGCAATGTAAACGCGTTTTGGTTAGGGTATTGAAATTAAATCGCAAGCCATCTGGAATGTACTCGGGTTTCCCTCAGGATTGTCTATATAGCTGAGTGTGTTGTGGTTCCCCGAACCAGATAAAGTTCGCATTTACGTGGCCGATTGGTTTTTACCACGTAACATAACCTGTGTTGGAACACTGTGCTCATTGAAGCTGGCCCGCCAGTCATAGGAGGTTGGCTGAAGAACCTGTCTACCAAGAAGAGCCTAGGGTGCACCCGGGCCTTGCAGAGAGACAGGAGGTTGACGGGACCGAAGCACAGACCAGGTTAGATCGACCCCAATTACTTCAGCTCGGTGAATCGCCGACGTTCACACTTCTTGGCAACTGATCGTTACGCTACCTCGTAGCTGATGGGCCCCTACGAGGTCATTAGGTGCTGAGAAACCTGAACAGATACATTAATAAATATTCATATGATATTATAATTGTATACATGCTTTCAATACAATAAATATATACAATAAGTACGTATCAACGATATTGGTCAGTGTAATAAAAAATAAACAATTTTTAAAACAAAAAACTAAAACTTAAACATAAAACCTAAGCACATCCCGCCACAGACAAATAAAAACAAAATACTAATTCAATATTCAAAATGGCACAGCAGAGCGGAACATAAACAAGATACCAAAGAGGACGACGAAATACAACATCACCAAAAAGAAAATTTAGAAAATGCGATTACCAGTCCAGTCGGAAGGTCATAAGGTAACGAAAGGGTTATCAGGAACATGGTAGTCTCTGCTTATTAAGCAGGCATACCCTTAGCTTGCGCCGAAAGGTGTACATACTTGTTGCTTCACGGACTGAGGGAGGGATATCATTCCAGCACCTGGACGCCGCAAATCTGAAACTACTACGGAACGCTGCCGTTCTATGTGCAGGTGTAAGAATCCTTCCTTCCTTATTCATTCGTCGCTGACTCGCCGACCACTCCAGTCTTCTAAACAGGAAGATAAGGGCTTCATAGCGCACAACACCAAACAGCAACGTTGCGAGGTGAAGTTGTCGCCGCGCATCCATATTCAGAAGTTTTGCGGCGTTCAAGAACGGGTTGATGTGGGATCTAGGAGGGACTTTGAAGCACGTGCACACGCGTTTTGGACACGTTGTATTCTTCGTCCGTCCAAGTATACAGCCACCATAAACGACATCACAATAGTTAATTCTCGATAATATCAGAGATTCACAAAACTGATTCGCAGATCAGTACTAAGGTAATCGCGTATATTATAAAGAACCTTTAAGCGGTAGAAGCAATTGGTCTCGATCCTAACTATGTGGTTTTCGAAATGCAATTCACCATCCATCAGTTGTCCAAGGTTTTTGGCTTCCACCACCCGTTCCACTGGTTCGCCCATGATGGCTATATTCCTATGGCTTGTGTCGTATTATGGATTTGATGCTTTGAGCCCATTACCATGTACTTGGATTAGGCTGGATTCAGTACAAGGCAATTTTTGTCAGACCATGAAGCAATTTTGTTTAACTCTATAGCACATACTGCTGCAGCTGCATTGGTAGGCCTGGTTGATGTATAAAGTTGGACATCGTCTGCATACAGATGATACTGGCACTTCTCTAGGCTTGTAACAATGCCTGCACTGTACAGAATAAACAGAAGTGGACCAAGAACAGAACCCTGTGGTACGCCTCTCGTCAATGGCTTCGTGGTAGAAAAACTCTGGGTTCCATTCTGCCTTCGCAAAACTACCGTCTGCATTCGGCCTGTTAGATAGTTACCAAACCAGCGCACTGCGGAACTGTCAAATCCAAAACACGACATTTTCGAAAGCAAAATAAAAATATTTAGAAAAATATTACCGAAGGCTCTGGAGAAGTCCAGCAAAACCAGAATTGTACTCTTACCGCCATCAAGTGCAGACAGCACATTGTCCACAACGTCGAGCAATGCAGTAGTAGTGCCATGGCCTTTACGAAATCCGGATTGCAATTCTGGCAGTAGGCTGCTCTCCTCCAGATACCCCGACAGCTGGTTGCAAACCACCCTCTCGATCACTTTCGATATGCACGGAAGAATACTAATAGGGCGAAGATCTGAAACTAGGGAAGGATTAGGTATTTTGGGGATTGGGGTAACTTTTGCAGTCTTCCAGTCAGTCGGGAATATGTGAGTCATAATACTTTGGTTAACAATCATAATGTTGACTCAGGATGATTATAAATGAGTGGACTGTATATTTTATAGGGATAAATAGGTTTAATTCAAAATTACGAAATAATTGATACATCGATCGAGAATGGCGATGATGAAGTGAAGCCGGGGAAGGTCTTCATCACACGCCCGAGCAGCCGCGTAGTACAGTAGAGGCGGCCGCGCCCCGTCTCTGACCAGCACCAAGGTGCACGCGTCCAGCTCCCCTGTTGACCGAAACCATTTTGTCTTCTGCTGCAGCAAAGACACATATTCTGTGTTAAATCGCTTCCAGAAATGCTGTCGGAGGTGTTCTACCCTTTGGTATCGTTCATGTCGGCCAATATTGGCATCGAGCACTTGCGGCTGCGGAACGGACATTAGTGATCGTCCAATCAGAAAATGGGAAGGGATCAACGCGGAAAGGTCTGAAGGGTCAGTGGAGAGTGGGACAAGAGAACGCGAGTTCAATATTGTCTCAATCTGAGATAGAAGAGTAGCCAGCTCTTCATAAGTAAAGTTGACAAGTTGAAGCATTCTCCTAAGATGGTGCTTGGTTGAGCGGACGGCAGCCTCGGCTATGCCGTTGAAGTGGGGAGGATAAGGGGGGACAAATGAAAATTCTATGCCTTCCTGAGCCATGTCATAAGCTAAGTTGCACTCCTGTAGAAAACGACCTAACTGACTACAGGCACCGACCCGATTGGTGCCATTGTCTGAAACAATGCTGTGAGGTTTTCCTCGCCGCGCCACGAAACGATTGATGGCGGACATGTAGGCCTCTTTGGTCAAGTCCGTGACGAGCTCGATGTGTACTGCCTTCACTGACAAAAATGCATAGGTACGATTTTATAAGTCTACACCCTCTCCCCTTACGATCAGCGATGAGTACTGGCCCGGCATAGTCAATACTGCAATGTAAAAACTGGAACTCAAGGTTAGTTCTAGATAACGGTAATTGTCCCATAATCGGCTGTACAGTTTTGCATTTGTACCTAAAGCATTTGATGCATGCTCTCACTACGGATTACAGATTTCTACCTCCTAAGGCCAAATAATTGTGGCTAAAAGTAATTGTGGTCCTGCATGTAAGAGCCTCTTGTGTGACAATTTAAATATTAATTTGGTCAAATGATATTTACTGCAAATAAGAATAGGGTGCTTCGTGTTATAGTCATATAAGGAATTATTAAGCCTTCCACCTAGGCGAATGATATTATTATCATCTACAAACGGTGTTAAAGGTAGCAATCTATTCTTGTGAGGCAGTGATTGTTTATTAGCGAGTAATTCGTATTCGTTAGGAAACATTTCCAGTTGAGCATTACGCAATAGGCATGTCATGGAATGATTTAATTCCTCGCTGGAAAGAAGCCCCGCCCCGTGCATTTGTTATTTAAATTTTTTAAGTTGTATATAAATCTATGTACATAGGCTACCGCTTTTTGTAAATAGTTTAGATTTGATGATTTGTTTGTTAGTATTTGTATTAAAGTATGTTTTGACTCTGATGTCTCGCTATTATTTATATGAGTGAAAATTACTTCCGGTAGCTGTGGACTGGTTGGTGCATTAGGCGCCATTGGCCATTGAGATTAATCCTCAAGCAAGAATGTAGGCCCGGACCACCATAATTGACAACCGCTGATGAGGTTAGCTCTCAGGCCTCGAGAAGCGAGATCTGCAGGGTTGTCCTTCGACGGAACATAGCCCCATGAATGGTTCGCCGTGGTATCTTGTATTTCGCCTACACGGTTCCGTACAAAGGCCTTCAGATAGTTAGGTGGTGTAGTTAATCATCCCAAGACGATTGTGGAGTCGCTCCAAAAGTGACATATATCTATAGCGACTGTAAGTGAGTCAACAACCTTAGTAAACAGTCTTGCACCTAGCAACGCGGCACATGATTCTAGTCGTGGTATAGTCATGGGTTTGATTGGGGCCACCCGGTTTTTTGAAACCAAGAGATGAACGCCAATAGTCCCATCACTACTTGGGTATGTACATAAATGCAAGTTGCATACGCTCGTTCGCTGGCATCTGAAAAAATGTGTAGTGAATGTATTATAGACCTATGGGCCAAGATCCAGCGCGTGATTTTAATGTTGTTTAAACATGGGAGTGTGTTTGCGAATAGAATCCATTGATCTTTCAGGTCACTTGGTACATCACTATCCCAGTCGCATTTCCTAGTCCACAATTTTTGCATCAATAGTTTCGCCTCAACTACACACGGACCTACTAGCCCTAAAGGGTCAAATATTTGACTAATTACAGACACGATATGACGTTTTGTGATTTTTGGCTTAATGTCAACATTAATTGTGTATTTTAATGTGTCGGCATCGGATTCCCAATGCAAGCCTAATGTTTTTAAAGATAAACTGTTATTATTAGAAAATTTTAAGTCGTCGTTGCAATGATCATCAATCGTGTCTGTTATTTGTGACAATATTTGTTTTTCATTTAATTTCCTTTTCCGCAGATAGAACTTGGCGGTGGATAGAACATGATCAACTTCCTTGCATAGGTTTACAGCGCCCTCTATTGTGTCACTACCGCTCAAAAAATCGTCGACATAGAAGTCAGATTTAATTGCAGCCTTCGCCTCCTCATTTGGTGTGACGTCAGCCAAGCTAACCAGACACTTTGTAGCTTGATAGGGAGCGGAGGAAGTGCCGTACGTCACAGTGTTCAACTGATAAGTTTTTAACTGTTTGTGTGGGTCAGTGCGAAAAATAATCTGTTGCAAGGAACGTTGAGACGGAATAAGTAAAATACACCTGTACATGTTTTCCACATCGGAAGACATGACGTATTTGTGCTGCCGGAAACGCAATAATATTGAGAGGAGGTCATGTTGGATGGTTGGGCCTACCGTCTGGATGTCGTTGAGAGATACGCCAGTGGAGGTTGCCGCTGAGGCATCGAAGACCACCCTTAACTTCGTCGTTGAGCTAGATTCCCGAACTTCAGTGATCAGGTGCCAATTTTTCTAACTCAATAATTGGCGGCGGTCACGTAAAAGTTGTAATTAGGTACGGTCGCCTGGTAATAGTCCATGTGGCTAAAGATGCGCGTTTAGGATTCATGTAATGATGCGGCGGGGGCGATCATGGGTTCAAATCCCGCACGTAAAAATGTAACTAGTTATTATTGTTTTTAAATGCTTTTTAACATTCTTGACATCAGTAGTAATGGAAGTAAGCACCCACAAGTCATAGTTAGTAGCCAGAGCGATTTATAAAACGTTGAGCGGGGCAAGTGTAAAACTGACTCAAAGAAGCGTTGGTTGTGATCAAATAAATTAAAAAGGTCTACCCACAATCTTATGAGAATAAGTCAATAAATAAAAAGAAGTAAGTTTAAGTTAGTCGTCCGCTACATTGCACCTGACATCTACTGTTGTTTATTTGCTCCCTATCGATTGTGTGATTGTTTTATCAGCTTTTGTAATTCTGTTGTAATTTGTTGATTCGAAATGCATCATTTAACGGCGATTATGAAGGCAAAAATCATTGTTTTGCAAGAGGAGAATGTGAGCATCAGCGAAATAGCTCGCCGATTGCAAATAACGGTAAGTCCAATATTATAGTCATCCAAATAAGGTAGATTTTTTGCAGCTGTAACTTAGCTCAGTATGACCTTTGACACAGGCGTAAATAGTTCAATTCAATTCAATATCTTTATTTCAGATCACATAGATCCATATCACACAGAGACAAGTTACAAGTTTAGAACACGAAACGAATAATGAAAGACTTCACAATGTTTTTATTTATTTGCAGAGAAGATCCGTCCAATTATGGATAAGGCGGTATGCTAGCACAGGCGAGATAGATAACTTGAAACGTGGTCGGAAATCTTTCACGTATACCCCTGCTTGTACCCGCCACCGAGAAATTATAGCTGCTCATACAGCAGATCCCTTTGCCACTGAAAGAATACTACCTATCTCAATTATCGTAGGTTTTATTTATTTAAGTATTAAGTGTTTATGTAGCATAATTATCTTCATAATGATATACCTAGTCGGTCCATAAGTTCTGTCACAAATATTTTGCCGCATAGTAAATAATACCAAGTTTTATTTTATTTAATACTATATATGGTTTGATAGCTCATTAAATACTGATAAATTAGAACGATTATTGGATTTAAATGCTTAAAGCCATATTACACAAATGCTAGTTTCTTCAGAGATTTTGCACTTTTTTACCCAATCAAAAATACGGACGTGATTCACTTTATCTTTTTTCCATGACTCTTAAAACTTTTCAAACTTACGTGAGATTTTAGTCAGAACCCTCCCTGAACCCGTTACCTTCATTTTGAAGCATAAGATAACTAAGTCTGGGTAAAACTAATTTTCATATTCACATTTTACGTAGTGTACTTGTAGCCCACAAGATCATTTTTATACGTTTTTCTGAAAACGTAAAAAGTACGTAAAGTTCTCTTTGGGAGCAGTTGGAACTGAAAGCTAACAGAAAATCAAATGCTAGTTGTTAAGCATGGTCTAAAATCGAGGTTTCAGAATAAATAAAAAAAACCTTGTTGGTTATCTGGAACACTGTTTTTTTTATTAAATTTGTGGTAAGTGGTATTTTTGTCAGTTGCGGCGTGTTTTGGGTTCGCGATTGTCTCAAGTTATAAGGTTTTTTGTCATATTGCGATAATCGTATAAAATGTATCGTATTGCAATTTGATTCGTATAAAATAAGCTTTTTAATCATGTATAATACGAATAAGAAAAAGTTTATTGCTGAGTTTTATCTATCAAAAACCTTGTGACAGAACTTAAGGACCGACTAGGTATATGTTATAAAGTATTTTTGTAATATTTGTGTTTATGTGTACCTAATGTATTCTATTTTTAAATTTAGTTCTTGTTTGCATAAATATTTTGTTATTAGCTGAACCCGCATTGTTCCACTGCACATAGTTACTGGGTTGGCTGGAAGAGATTTCTTTTAGGAATAAGCCCGCCTTTGTACATCTTATTTCCCATTGTGTTAATTGTTTTTACTGTTGTTCTAAGCAATAAAGGATACAATAATAATAATAATAATAATAGATACATTGTACTACCCGGGAAGGCTAAGAAGGCACCTGACTCGAACGAAGTTTGGGCAAAGTACAGTGTGTGCAGATAGTACAAGTATTACATATTTCTAAATCGTAATTCGATGTACATAACCGATATTATATTTTGGTTGTGTCTTATCTGTCACTTATTGTCTGTCAGTTTAGCGAATTACACCAATGGTAACATTCAGCAGAACACATCGATGATGGAACGTTCTAACGAATTGGGAACCTCCTCCTTTTTGAAGTTGATTGAAAATAGGTGTACCTGACGCGTTCTACAATAAATGTTCATCGATGGAAGGGTGGCCAGTCAACGCAAGGATAAAGGAGTAATAATACCTTGGACACTATTGACACGCATTGATCTAGCTCCAAACTAGGATTCCCTGTAACTTAGGTACTAGAAAACGACACACAAACTTTTAAAGATAAATATTATACTTAGATAGATAAACAACCATGACTAGGGTACAAATATCCGTTCTCGTCAAACAAATATTTGCCACCACCAGGACTCGAACCCGGGACCCTTGGCTTTGTAGGCAGGGTCACTGCCGAATCGGCCATTCGGGTCGTCGAGTGGTTGCCATATTGCGAGTATGTCGAGAACTGCTAGCCCCGCCGGGGCTAGCAGTTCTTCGCTTCGCCCCGGTCGAGGTTGTCTTCCCAGAACAAATGCCAGTGAGAGTCTGGATATGGTCTACAAGAATGTCCCGGGACTATTGTCAATTGTCAATTGTAAGACGGGCTGGTTTCCGCAACTCGACGACGAAAGCGCCTATTTTGCGTGTGGGTGGGAATGCGAATCATTCGAGCCAACCCAACTCCTCCAGGAACGCCAGTAGGCCCTTTACGTTACCGACTATCCCTGGAAGGTCCCTCGATTGACCGAGGTGTTTAGCCCTGTAGTCCGCTACTCCTGTGCACTCCATGAGGACGTGAGCAGCCGTTTCTTCTGCCTCCAAGCAGGCTCTGCAAAGGGGGCTGTCGGTAACACCTAGGACATATAGATGTTTGTTAAAGAAACCATGGCCAGTAAGTGCTGCAGTTACCAGTCGCATGCGCGGCCTGCTAAGTCGAAGCAAGGTCTTAGCCAGCCTAGCGCTAGGGGACGGCAAGGCCAGCTTAGCCTGCCTGCACTCCTCATGGTTTGTCCAAAGAGTGGCATGATCATTCCTGGTCGACTCTCTCAGAAATGAGCGTACCATCTTGAAGGGAAGAGGGATGATAGGTTCGGGACCATACGCTGTCAAGCTAGATCCTTTACGCGCCAGCTCATCCGCTGCATCGTTACCTCTTGATCCGCTGTGTCCTTTTATCCATTGAAGGATTACGCGGTTATGTTGACATACCTCCATTAGTCGTTTGTGACACTCGTAGATTAGCCCTGAGTTAATAGTGTTGCTATTTAGGGCTTGTAGGACGGCCATGCTATCCGAGAGGATTCGAATGGAGGAATCTCTTACCTTTCTCGATGCTATGGCATTAGCGGCCGAGATGATGCCCATGCATTCAGCTTGAAAGACAGTATTATGGGCACCCAGTGGAATGGCCATCTTGATGTTTAGGTCCTCCGAGAAGGTGCCTGAACCAGTGCCTGCTTCAGTTTTTGAACCATCGGTAAAAATTCTGAGCTCTTTAACGTCGAGCCCCTCAACCCGATGGTCTTCATGTAACTGTATATTGTATTTTTTGTCAAAAACAAATTGTTTAGGGATTCTGTCACTGCAAGCCATAGAGATGGAAATTTTTTTGTAAACTTCCCCTAGGATGGCGGTGTGTGAGGTCCTGTTTTTCCTCCAAAGTCCTAAGGTGTTGAGTCTCACCGCAGATGACGCGGCCTCCTGCTTAATATATAGCTGGAGTGGCGGAAGACACAGCATGGCCTCCATTGCTGCTGTTGGAGTAGTTCTCATACTACCTGTGATAGCCATGCAGGCCAGCCTTTGGATGCTTTGGAGTTTGCTTACCATTGTGGTTAGTTTGGTCCTGGTCCACCACACCACAGCTCCGTAGCAGACAAGAGGACGGATCACCGTTACGTACAGCCAAAGAATGATGTTGGGAGAAAGTCCCCACTTTTTCCCCACCATTCTCCGACACTGCCAGAAAGCAATACTCGCCTTCTTTAGTTTGTTGTCAATGTGGCTACTCCAGTTGAGCTTGCTGTCCAAGGTTATGCCCAGGTACTTCACCTCAGTTGCTAGCTGGAGTTCCGTTCCAAAGAGCTTAGGTAGGGTATACCTACCAAGAGCCCTATTGTTAGTGAACATGACCATTACCGTTTTTGTTGGCTTAACCGCCAGGTCATATTCTAAACACCAGCGCTCCACGATGCGAAGAGCTGTTTGTTTAAGGTTGCACACTGTGCTCGCAAATTTACCTGTGATGAGGATTACCAAATCGTCGGCATATCCTACGGTGTAGTATCCATTAGCGTTAAGCTTGGTAATCAGGTCGTTAATGACCAGATTCCACAGAAGCGGGGAGAGCACTCCTCCCTGCGGGCATCCCCGTACTACCTCCGCCGATAGGGACTCTCCAGCTAGACGCACGATACGTTTGTTAAGCATGTTTGTGACCCAGTTGTTTACAGCTGTTGACACCCCATGCCTTGTTAGAGATGCACTTATACTGCTATACTGCGTCTTGTCAAAGGCACCTTCTATATCAATAAAAGTTCCAAGACAGATGCATTTGTTTTGAATCGCCTCTTCAATTGTGGATACAACTGCATGGAGAGCCGATTCAGTAGACTTACCCAAACTATATGCATGCTGATTCTTGTGTAAGGGTATATGTTTTAACGCTCCATCTCTCAGGTGTCTCTCGCACAAACGTTCGAGAGTTTTAAGCAAGAACGAGGTGAGACTAATCGGCCTGAAAGATTTAGCGTTAGTGTAGTCGCTCCTTCCTGGCTTCGGTATGAAAATTACGTTTACTACTCTCCACCTTTTGGGAACGTATCCGAATCTAAGACATGCTTTCATGATTCGGACCATTATATTGATGACGGGTTCCCCACCCCACTGTAGAAGTGCTGGGAAGATTCCATCTGGTCCTGCTGATTTAAAAGGTTTAAAGCTATTAATGGCCCATCTTACCTTGTCAGCAGTGATAATATTATTAGTTATGTCTAAGTGGTCGACAGCTTCATGGTGAACCTCTTCCGGCCACACAATCTCTTGAATAGTTCTACTTCCGGGAAAGTGAGTTTCCAACAAGAGACTGTGTGTTTCTGTGGTGGAAGAGGTATATGTTCCATCGGGTTTTTTAAGCGACCCTAGCCTGGAGTTGCCTTGTTGAGCTAGTATTTGCCTTACCCGATTTGCTTGATCAACGGTTTCAATGTCGCTGCAGAATTTCCTCCATGAGTTGCTGCTTTTGAACCGTAGTCGTTTCTTGTACTTGGATTTGGCATCTTTATAGTTGTCCCAATCCTCATCAGCACTGGTGTTCATCGCCCTGTTTAGCAGTCTTCTGATCTTAGCACGCATCCTATCTAGATCAGGACCCCACCAAGGCTGCCCCTTGATGTTGGTAGGCGCTGGTGTGCTAAGCGGGCAAGTTGAATGGTAGCAGTCTATTGAAGTATTTGTAAAATCTGTTACCTGTTGTTCGATTTGTTCGGGTCCCTCCGGATCTGGTAGAGTCTCAGCCCAAGCAAGTCTTTCACCTAGGATAACTCTGTACCTGGTTCTGTCAGTCTTGCGTGGGTTTCTCTTAGGGACAGTTGGGGAGAACGCTGCGTTGATCTCGAAGCGTATCCATCGATGATCAGAGCATGACGCCTCGTTGGACACATGCCAGCCCCCAACGTCGTCGGATATGTCCGCCGTTGCCAGGGTAATATCAACGATAGTTCTGCTCCGCTTGGTAAAAAAAGTTGGTTCAGAACCTATGTTAAGCACATTGAGGTTTGTAGTAAATAGGTATTCAACAAGTGTCTTACCTCTGCTGTTCATATCTGGCATGCCCCACAGTGGGTGATGCGCGTTCGAGTCGGCCCCAACGATGAGCTGGAGGCCCGACTTCTCGCAGTGGTCCACCCGGGACTAAAGACCAGGTTTGAGTTTCGGCGACGGAGCTTCCTGCTGTGGAAACAAGACCTTGTGGCTCCCACAGAAATTTCTGAACGCTGCTGTTAGTGACGCCGAGGAGACTGATGGTGGCGGAAGCGTAATGCACCGAGACCGTGGCTCAGTGGACGGAGGCGTGCTGCTCGCCGCCTGTATTGGCATCTCGCTTCGTCGTTGCCGCCATCTTGAGATAGAAAAGGGCGAATATCTCTAAACCTCTTTAAATTTGCGTGGCGCTTCATTTAATGTCTGTGTCGTGTACATTGATCCCAGTGAAAGAAAGAAAAATAAAATAGTCACACAATAGGAGAAATACTCTTATTTTATGAACTGCTTCACGAAAGCACAAGAAAATGTAGCTAGTCTTAAGGGAAATGTTATGGAATAATCTAGGGAGACCTAAATATTAACAATGCATATGCCTCTATATTTAATTACTATTGTTACTTTCTCAGTATTTGTGTTATGTATGAGACGAATGAGGTGAGGAATGCACATGGAGGAGAACTTGACGTACTGTTGCTATCGGAGAGCGTCCGTGCCTCCATGTCAGGCAGCCTGGTGCCACGCACTGACGCCTACCACCCACCTCTCTACGTCATTTTGATGCTATTAAGCGCAGGGCATGGGCCACCTGGATCCTAGCAATATTGGCGGACACAATGACTAGAATTTCGCCAAGGGAAACCACTCAGATTTTTAATAATTAGGTCCCGATGAAGACCAGGCCGAGTCAACCCACCAGGCGTTATCTGGTGTGGTTCACTGGTGACATCATTATGGACCTTGCCACTAAGGCTTACCTTCCAGCTATCAGCTGGAAGCTCTCTCGGGTCAGTCATATTCCAAAGACAAGTGACACTGCCTCCATAAATCATTATCGACCGATTGCGATATTGAGTTCATTGGCAAAATTGTTCGAGTCCATCATTTCGCAACACGGATACAGGAGTCGTCGCTTAGTAACCACCAACTTACTGACGTTGGTCGAGATGGGCTCGGTGAGCATGGATCGGGAATGTCATGTGGACGTCGCCTATCTGGACTACCGTAAGCCGTTCGATCATAAGAGTCGATATCGACTTCCTAATAAAGAAATTATATGTCTTTGGATTTGCCATACGACTGTCGGTTTTCTTCGCTGACTACCTAAAAAATCGCCAACAATATGTGCTTCACGGCTGTTTTGAGTCCCAGTCATACTACACACGGTTGGGTGTCAGCCAAGGCTCTATTCTTGGCCCGCTGTCATTTATCATCATGATAAATGACATGGAATCTTAGCTAAGATATGCTAAATGCCTATTGAACGCAGATGATTTGAAACTGGTGCTTCCCGTGAAGTCAGGGGGTGATTTTAGGCTAGTATAGGAAGATCTGAATGCGGTTCAACGATGGAGTGTGGACAACAAACTCTTATTCAATATTGAGAAGTATTGTATAACATCCTTCACGCGCTCTCTTGCCCTATTAGCGCAACGTTCAAACTCAATTACGTTCGATCCTAATCTTATATTTTATAAGCTTACAAGATTGGGGTTTGTGATACGGAATAGTAAGGTATTCCATAATTTGGGTGTGGTCCAGCATCTTTGCAGGGCCCTAGTGAGAACCAAACTCGAATTAAGCTCGGTTGTTTGCAATCCACATGAAACTTTATGTCCTTATGCTCGAGAAGGAACACAAAGCTTTTCTACGTTACCTATATAAGAGGAAATATGGATACATTCCTTACCTTTTTTAGGGTTCCGTACGTGAAGGGTTCCAAACGGGACCCTATTACTAAGACTCCGCTGTCCGTCCGTCCGTCTGTCACCAGGCTGTATCTCACGAACCGTGATAGTTAGACAGTTGAAATTTTCACAGATCATGTATTTATGTTGCCGCTATAACAACAAATACTAAAAAACAGGATAAAAGAAATATATAAGGGGCTCCCATACAACAATTCTTTCAATACCATATACAAACTTATGGATGCACCTGGTTACGTACATGGAGTGTGAAAGTAACCGTACCAATAACTTTGTAAACAATATTTTGCTGTGTAAAATCCAAACTATTCACTCCACACCATCGCTTCCATTGAACGGTGGTACGGAACCCTTCGTGCGCGATTTAGACTCGCACTTGACCGTTTTTTTTTTATTAATCCGCTTTTATATGGGTGTTGTCGATGGAATGTCTGTATCCTATGGGAGCTGAATGAAACCAAAATATGTGCAAAGGGACGCACGTTCGCCGATCGATAGGTATGGGGGGCGTGGTGACATACGGATTTTGAGCAAAAATAAAATTTCCGTACACGCGTCGCGCCGTTCGACTAGAGACTGCGAGAGAGAACAACTATGGCGGATTATCAAAGAAACACACACGCGCCCCCTACCGGCCGACTTGCTAACTAGCCGCACTTTATTATGACTATCACAGATAGTCTTAGTTTTTAAAAATATAGACTAAGAAAAATACAAAAACAAGGGCAAAAGTACTTAAATAAAAAAATCCATCATCTACAAACCACCCCCAAGTGCTGAGACGCAGCGCAGCACTACCACCTATACCTCAAGCAATGCAATTCTAGTGACGGGCCGCCGAAGAACCCTCCCTGTGCGCGTACGCACATTAACTACGCGTATGCGACCGTCTTCCCCAGCGTGTGTCGCACTCACTATCCCATGACTCCACGAACCACGTTCCACGTTAGGCTCGACTAAAAGCACATAATCGCCCACTGACAATGCTTTTGCTTCCATACACCACTTTTGCCTGGGTAACAAAGACGGTAGGTACTTTTTAAGCTATCGACTCCAGAACATATCGGTTAATCTTTGAGCAACGCGCCAACGTTTACGTAAATTGAGATCAGCGTTGTCATTCTTACCGTACGGAGATCCAGTAGAAGATGTTCCTATAAGAAAATGATTAGGGGTCAATGCCTCGGGGTAGTTCGGGTCAGTTGACACGTGGGTAATTGGTCGATTATTGACCAGGGCCTCCACCTCGGTCATCAGAGTGGTCAGCGTGTACTCATGTGGGGCTCGTTACTTTAACACAACTTTTAGGGCTGTTTTGACAGTGCGGGCCATCCGTTCCCATGCGCCGTCCATCTCCGGAGCTCCTGGGGGAATGAAACGCTCTTCTATGCCTCTTACCGTGCCATCTTCTTGTAGTCGGTCAAAGTTAAGCTGCTGAAGGCTGCGTGTTAGTTCCGTATCAGCACCCCTTAGATTAGTCCCGTTATCGGAATAAATTACCTGAGGAATACCTCTGCGAGCCATCATGCGTCGTAGGGCCATGATGGTGGCATCAGTTGACAGGCTTGCCGACAGCTCAATGTGGACGGCTAGAATCGTTAGACACGTGAAGAGCACACCATAACGCTTCACACGGCTACGACCAATAGTAACATCCATTGGGCCGAAAAAATCGACGCCTGAGAAGGTGAATGGGCGCCTGTGGTGCTGCAGCCGGGCGTGCGGGAGGTCTGCCATGCGTTGCGGCAGCGGAGTGGCGCGGCGGTGCTTGCAGAACAAGCAGCGCGCTGCCGCCCCACGCAAAGCCGGCCGCAGTCGTATTATCCAGTATTTTTGGAAGAGCTCATTTACGACCATTTCATTCGCGCCGTGATGAGCTCGCCTGTGATGATGCTCGACGAGAAGCCGAGTTATTCTGTGGCGGTCATCCAGAATAACGGGTCTGCAGATAGTCTCACTAATACCTTTCACCCTGTCAATTCGACCGCCTACACGCAGCAAGTGTCGCTCATCTAGATAAGGAGTAAGCTTTTGTAGGCGGTTGTTCGAAGGTAGAGGTTTGTTTAGTGCCAAACTGCGTATTTCAAGCCTAAAGGAGTCTGATTGAACTTTTCTAAGTAAGAGCTCTTCCGGTCTGGACATAAGATCGACATTAAATTGCTCCTCGTGGCGGCAGCACTTATCAATAAACAATAAAACCTGGGCAGTCGTGTGGAGCAACCGTAACCAAGATGAAAATTTATTATCATCTGGTAAGCACGAGAAAAGGTTTTCTGTTTGTGACATGACAATGGTGTGCACGCTTTTCTGTTCACAGGTTACGTCGGGAGTTACCTTTTCGCTGTTGCTGATATCCTTAGGCCAGTTCTCTTCGGGGAGACGTAGGTATGCAGGTCCTTGAAACCACACACTGTCCATTTTCAGGGGCGGAGCATCCTCTCTGGTGGCGACATCAGCGGCGTTCAAGCTGGTAGGTACATACCTCCACTCAGGTAAGCGCGTCAACTCGTCGATTTCGCCTAATCTGTGAGCGACGTATGGTTTGTATGTCCGCGGATCACCTCTTATCCACTGTAATACTGTCTTGGAATCTGTCCAAAATAAGCGCTTAGTCGGCCTAATATCAGCATGCTCCCTTTGCACCGTGTCGGCCAAACGTGCAGCTAACAGCGCAGCTTGCAGTTCGAGGCGGGGCACGGACTCGGGGCGCAAGGGGTCACGTGACTTTTGCTAGTAACGAAACAAACGTTTACTTTACCATCGGCGCTAATAAAACTCCAATAGACGACCGCTGAAAAGGCCTTGTTCGAAGCATCGCAGTAGGTATGCATTTCTGTGCTAACAATTTTATAACCGTCAGCTGTTTCTATACCTAGACATGTATAACATTCTGTCCATTTACCTGCGTAGTGATACCACCGAGGGATTTGTAGATAAGCTAATTGCTTCAAATCATCGAGCCACTTCATGAAGCTACCATAGTCATTGGGTTGGATGCGGCAGTTCCAGCCCACTCCGCTTCTATGCTCGTTTTGCAAAATAATCTTCTAACCTTTTATTATTATCGGTGATAAGAAACCTTGCATGTCATAAATTGACATCATAAAGCCAAGCATTTTGGCTTTAGTTGGGGCTTCGTTCCCGCTGAGAAGTTCGTCTGATAAACGGTTAAAGGATATACTGAACGCGAACGTGTCTTGACTCGGATGCCACATCAAACCAAGAGCGTGCTCAGCTACATTCGTAGCGCCATCCTGGAGTTTCACCGCGCTTTGTGCCAACACTGACTGACCAAGATTACCTGATACTGATGGGTGGTTTAAATGAAGTAAACCCGTTGAAATTAACGTCAAGTATGATAATATGGCTGCATTCATAATTCATAATTCTTTATTGCACACACACATATTAAATTTAAAAGGTTACATTAGGAGAAATCATATGTACAAAGGCGAGCTTATCTCTAAAAAGAGATTTCTTCCAGCAAACCAAGGCATGAAAGCGAAATGTATCATGAAAGGGTAGGCAGTGTACAATATCTAATATCTAATCTATACTAAAATACATATATAATATAAAATACGGAAAATAAAATACTTACATACCAGACTACTAAATACAATACATATATATAGTTTATATATTATAATGATATACATACTATATATAACTCTCACGAAAGAGAAAGGAAGTGCTCTTTTACCCGGTTTTTGAAAGAGACAAGAGAGGGACAGTCTCTTATAGTGCTAGGTAGTGCGTTCCACAGTCGAACCGCCTGCAGCCTGAATGAATGCTCATATGCCGAGGTGCTATGCCTTGGAGTGGCTAAGAGTGAGACCGTGTGAGATCTCTGGTGCCGATCTCCTGAAAAGAGATACTCAAAGCGGTCTCGAAGGTAGCTGGGATAGCGCGGATTTTTCAATATATTGAAAAGATAAGAGAGAATATGAGTGTCTCGGCGACGACGAATTGGAAGCCAACCCAACTCTTTGCGATATTGAGAAACATGGTCGAATTTGCGCAACCCGAAGATAAACCGAATCCCAAGATTCTGAAGTCGTTCGAGTTTGTTCAGTAAATCTTCGTTCGCGCTCGCCCAACAGATATCGGCGTAGTCGATTAGTGGCAGGAGAAGGGACTGAGCAAGGGTAATTTTGGTCTGCCGTGGCAAGAAGTACTGCAAACGCCTGAGGGAGTGAAAAGACGCAAAGACCCGTCTGCTGACCTCGCTGACATGTGGAGACCAAGACAGCAGGTTGTCAAAAATAACCCCAAGGTTTTTCGCCTGATCTGTATACTCTATTGTGATGCCATTGTATGACACGGGAACAATAAGTTTTTGTATCAAGGAAAGCGTGTGCCTGGTTCCTAAAAGCATGGCTTGTGATTTGGTCGGGTTTACCAACAGCCCGTATGATAAGGCCCAGTCTTTCACATTCTCGAGGTCAGCATTCAGTGCCTCCACGGTTGAAGCTACATCGCAGGGGCAAAAGTGGCGATAAATTTGGAGATCATCTGCGTAAAGATGATACGAAGAAGAGATAACGTCGGAGATAGAGTTGATGAAGACTGAAAATAGAAGAGGAGAGAGAATACCACCTTGAGGCACTCGAACAGGAAAGTATCGTGTCTGAAATTCCCTTCAGTAAAAAATTACACAAATACAAATTAATCTACTAATTAAGACTAATTTGCAAGCAGTAAAACAACGTCTCATTCTTTGGAATAGGGCAGATTCCCATCCAAAAAACATACTTTAACAAGAAACCTTAGCAGATCACTATTAAGAATGCTCTTGCAAAAAGGCTATGCCGCTGAAAGAAACAAATACCACTGTGCCGGCCCGTACGCCCGCCACAGATTACAGATACATATACGGAAATATCTCATCACGTACTATGTCTTATGCACGTTAATATTAATAACATGTACCAACCTAGTATATAAGTTAGGATTGTATTCCAATAAATAGACAAGACTAACTGAGCATGTAGTGACAAGCCTTTTATTCCGTCTCCCGCCGGTTGCCACTCTGTCGGCAAAACCACAATATGCTTAACCAACAACATGTTTCCAATGAAATGCGGACCCACAAATAACATAGACGGATGCAGACTTAAGTCAAGTTGATGACATATCAAAACAAAAACAAAGTTGAAAATTCTACAGTAGTAAATGTTGAAAATAGTAATGAAATAGCAAATAACAAAGATAAAGAGAGAGAAAGCAGCAATAGCGAAGAAATATTACAAGATTACTGAAGTTTCCGAAAAAAAAAGAATGTCTGAAAAAAATAATAACTCAGTTGTCATCCAGAACGTAAACAAATATTGATATAAATCCAAATTAATATGGTATTTCTTACTAAAGGTCGATACTATGGAACGAACGATCAATTGTCATAGTTATGCTATCTGTCTCTGAAAACGTTGTTTCATGTATGAAAATGTCTCAACCTATCTTTCATTCAATCAAGCATTGCTCGGTATGACACCATCTTGGGCGGTCGAATGTCACAATTCACAATGTAATCTCTCAGTTAAATCATGTTGTTCAATGGACGCCGTCGCGGTGGAATATGTAATCTCAATTGTCAACGCATAGTGCGTAAGTTTCAATGTTCATAATTGTACAGTACAGTAAATAAAGACATTATCATCAAACTAAAGTCAACATTTCAATCCGTCAACATCAACCATCATCAAGGCCCATTGAAGGGCAGTCGCATGGCGCGGCAGGCAATTTCCTGCATGATCGGAGGTGGAGGCCGAGCTAACCCTTCGGTCTTGTGCTGCCTGGTCTGGAGTTAGGTCTGGCTGGCATGGGACCCTTCTTGCTGCCGCCCTCACGCGTGGCATTGAGGCGGCCCCGCGTGCAATCCCCGGCTGGGAATTCGGCATCTGGTGTCTGAGACCCATTCGAGGAAAGGCTGCCAAAGCCACTTTACAATTGGTGATATAGTTTTTTAGTTTTATAAAGTGATAATATCTCAGATTATAATAAAGTCTTGAAATCCTAAGATTAGATTGAGGCAATCATGCCTAGTGTCATAATTGGGTCCAAGATCACTCAGCCAGACAAATAAGCCACCTCAAACCTTTAACGTGTCGGTAGCACTCATCGTGAGTTTTCGGTAGTTTTCTAATTGATATTATTTGGCACCTGTGCTAAATATACGTAAAAAATGTTAAACAATGTTATCAGTCCACCATCTTATGGTGAAAAGTAATTTTTGAGCGTATTTTGCTCAACTTTCTGTAATGGTTTTGTTGTTATGAATGTTTAATAGGGACATGTGAGTTGATGAGAGTGACATCGATTTTTTTGTTCGACAACTAGCCGTTACTTACGGCCAACATTTTTGAACGTTTACTTAACGTTCAAAAATGTTGACCAATCGACGTCACGAGGGGTGTTAATTAAAAAGATATAAAAAATAAAAAAAATATGCTCGAAATATTCAAATTAATCAGTCTGTAGGTGTTGTTATCCCGTGGTCCCCACGTAGATGCGAAGAACGATAAAAAATAAATTGTGCAGACCATCCTGTACTAACTTTCTCGCATGATGCTTTCGGTGTTGTTATTTAAATAATAGTTTGTGGATATTCGTGTGCAGGCGTTTAGGAGACGTTTTAAGAAGTTCTAAGATAAAGTATACAAGGTCTAACAGAAAGGGAGTTACAAGCCGAAAGGTCCTCATTTTGAATACCTTTTACTATGGAACCGACGTGATCAGAGCAACTTTATTTTTCTTATCTCAGTACATTTCGGGACCAGCGCTCACCTGAGTTATGTGGTGGAGTTGAAAATAAAGCTGCTCTAATCAAGTCGGCCCCATACTAAAAGTTGTTCAGAATGATGTCCCTAACAACCACTCCACCATACAAAACAACTCCTTTCTACTTTAACCATGCCCCGCACTAGGAGCTTATTCCGCCCGCCGCCGCCGCCTAATGTACGGGATATATGGCACTGTGTGCATATTGTATGGGAGCTACAATTTTTAGAGTTTTGCGGTAATCACCGAGTATGCCATGTTATAGATGATATTAAGAGATACTATGACGAGAAATGTGAAAAAATTGTTTATCCCGTTTTTTAATAAAAACAAAAAAAAAGTTCTTTACAAAAGAACCTCCAATACAAAATTTCATCCATTTCGATTCAGTGGTTTAGGCTCTAGAGCTCACAACGGAAAACAGCCATCCATACACACACACACACACACACACACACACACACACACACACACACACACAAACATACATACGAATTTGTTTTTTTTTTCACTTTTTCGGATCCAATCTCAACCTCGATTTTTTTACGATGACTATGTACTTCCTTAATTTTCACTCCGTTTAACTTAAAGTAAAATAGTTAGTTGACAAATTAGTAAGTTATTTGAAGAATTTTAAAGATTTATTGAGACAGAATTTTCTAGATGCCAGATACAGAGAATATATACTTATTTCTGTATCTTTTTTAATCCCGGGACATTTTCCTGACCATGTTACCCGTATAAGTTTGAAGTCATAAAAATGTAAGGAATTGTTTGCATGTCAAGGGGCACGTCATTCTGAACATCTTTGATTATTAAACTTTTTAAGGGCTTATGTTTAAACGATCACCAAAAACGCACTTTTTATTTTTTATTTTACTAAAAATAAATTCGAAACGACCACCAGAATTAGTAAACGACCACCAAATCGTGTTTGGATAAATGATCACCAAACTTCTTTTTATATTTTGTGTACAAGTTTATGTTTTAAGTATTTTCTGTTGTTCTTACCTGTTCAACCTAACACGAAGGATAAAGGGGGCTTCGGTTCGCTCACCCCCTTTATTCTTCACCTAAACTATCGCAGTATTTTGCCCTAATATTTTCTGCAACTTTAGGTGATTTACCCATTTTGGGTGGGAAAATAATATTTTGGTGATCATTTAAATTGTTCTCCTTTTTAAGTATTTTCTATAGGAAAAGTTCGTCACAACATACAATTTATATTTATGAACTATTGTGTGAATGTGCTTAACTAACAAATGATTCTCTGATAGCACAATGATTAAATTTGCATTAAAATATCATTTTATTAAACAGGAAGTTAATGTAATATCATGATTAGACGTGACCATGCGATTTATTACATGAAGTTTTATTACAGCGTATCAACGTCCTATCATATGAACAAAAATGCTTTTAAAAAAAATCCTAGTTTTTGTGTTTTTTTCGATTTTACTAAGAGTCTTTGAGGTATTTTCAAAGGTAAATATGAATTACTTTGTATTTTACAATTCCTTTTCCCATAAGTGGTAGTAGAGGCAAAGTTGCGCCTGCGTTCAGCCGAATAAAATACCTATTTCATTTTGCGTGACAAGAGAAAAGCCCATTGCCGCATCTATGGAGATATGATGGTTTCCTTACGATATTTTTCATCACCCGTTAAAACTTCCGTAAAATATTGTAGTGTGTGTCCATATGTCAGTAGACACTCAAACCTCAACTCTAAACAGGGTGTCCCGTTAGTCATGTACTGAAGGTAGACCTGCATTAGACGGACAGAAAAACAACATGACCTCAGTGAAATTTGCATACAATTCGAGATATCATTGGTTTAAAGGTTTTATTCAAATTTCCCATTTTCAAGTTTTTACGCTATCGGGAATAGTTACTTAAGACACTTGTGCCAAGTGTTATTTTGTCGATACCTAGAGAGGAATAAGAAAAATTGGTCTTAGAACTTAGTCTAAAGTTCAATATTTATCAAAAACATTGACTTCGCATTTGATCAGCTGCCGTGAAAAAATAATCCCGGAAACGCTATGAGAAAATACCTTCGAAAATTTGTACAACAGTATCATTAGTGGTTCTGTGAGAACAGTAGACCTCGCTTGTTTAAAATTTCAAGCTTGTAGGTCTGCTGTACATTAGAATTTTGATGATCGATGATGATCAGTCAATAACAAAATGACGGTACTTTGGACTAAAACAACTTATGTTTTTAGGGTTCTGTACCCGAAGGGTGCCAAACGGGACCATATTTGTAAGCCTCCGCTGTCCGTCCGTCCGTCCGTCTGTCACCAGGCTATACCTCATGAACCGTGATAGTTAGACAGTTGAAATTTTCACAGATGATGTATTTCTGTTGCTGCTAAAACAAATAATACTAAAATGCAGAATAAAATTCATATTTAAGGGGGCTCCCATACAATAATTCTTTCAATACCATGAACAAACTTATGAATGCACCTGGTTACGTACATGGAGTGTGAAAGTAGCCGCACCAATAACTTTGTAAGCAACATTTTGCTATGTAAAATCCAAACTATTCACTCCACACCATCCCTACCATTGTCGGTGGTAAGGAACCCTTCGTGCGCGAGTTCGACTCGCACTTGACCGGTTTATAAATATAATCTGCCGCGCTAAAAAGGTTTTAAAATCAATAGGTACACTTTATAAAGTTTGCATCTATAAATTTTAGCCCATCACAAATTCACAACGCCACCATAAAAATTCAAAAAAACCTTTTTTTTTCAGTCAGGTATCAAAAAAAGGGTACTATCAGTCGAAGATTGTGACCTACTGGAATCGCAGTATGACCTAGAGAATAAGGTGCCTCATATCCTATCCCTGTACAACGATACTAGGGGAAACACAATAATGAAAGCTAACTTTACAATTTCGAAGAAGACACCGCCGGTTACTGTAAGTTCAGTTCATTAATTGAATTTAACCGGTCCATTACCGCACTTACGCGCGAATCATTGGGATTTTGAATCCTATGCCATGGTAGTTGAGTCCTAGACGCCTTTGTACATATGTTTTGTTTTAATGAAACTTTTTAAATATCGGTGTGCAATAAAGAATTATGAAGCTGTGAAGAATGTCTGCTGTAGACCTCTCGCGTTTTGTTTTTCTTTCCATTATTATCTACTCCCTCACATCCTCGACCCCTTGAAGTTTATCGGATGATCAAGTGGAATTATTATAATAACAAATAACTCTACCGATTTTCATTTCAAATAAAATAAAATAAAATCAAATATGTTTATTTTGCGTAGATATGGTTACATAGTAGGTGGTAACATAACATTTATTGGCACTGCACATCTAGCCACGTAGTGACATGCAAAAATAGCACTACAGTAGTGCAATACAATTCATAAATATTATCTAAAACAGGTCGGTGTCTATTTTCAACTAAAGAGATCGGTAGGTAGTCAAAGAAATTAATAAAGAGTCAAAGAATTATTTAACGTTATCAGCATTTAGTGATCAACCATTTACGTAATTTATACTTAAATACATTAAAAGGCATGTAGTTCTGTTGGTATGGCGTTAAATATTTGTATCGACCACAGAGCATTGAATATTAGAGAGAGGGCACGCCGCCGCGTAACGGCTGACCGTTGTATGCCCAGTGTGCATACAGTGCATTCAGTTGCTCTCAGCGAGAATTCCCGAGTGCACGCGCCGATCGCCTTAGAAAACTGACGAAACTTAGCTTTATTTTCTATAATGCCGGCCTGTGCAGTTGTCCTATGTGAAAATCGCAGCGATTCGATAAATTTCCATAACAAGGGTATAACATTTCACAGGTAAATACTGAAAATACAATATTTCTTCAATAAAAAAACACGATTAACGAAATATTCCGAGGAAGTGATGCTATTGAGTCGAATCCAGATTCCGTCTCTCTCATACGCATTAGCGTTACCTACTAGCGAGAGAGACAGGAAATAAATTTAATGTCCATGACGCTGTGTGTGCTGAGTGCGTGCTTTATGAAACAATGTGCGCCTCATGCGCACGAATACAGCCACGTAACTGCTTTGCCTGTGTTTACCAATACGAGAGTAGGGATAAATGTGTATTATGTGTGCGTGTTCGTTGTGTTTAATGATACATTTTAAGCGTGAATTCAGCTTGCGACAATCGGTTTGTATACAAAATAGGCTGAACGCCCTATCTCCTATGTTGAGATATCTGTGGTATCGGTACAGTAACAGTTCCGTTTAAGAAGAGCTGTATGTGCTATCGGAAACGCTAACTTATTGGGATACCTGGTCTTAAAGATACATATACTGGATTTACTGGTAAAAATATCCATATTTTGTCTTACAAAGATACAAACTTCATAAATACATAGTCAGGTCATAAGTTCTGTCACATGTGAAATATGAAATAATTTAGACATGTTTATTATTTATGTAAACATTTATATAGCAAAATGAACTTAATAAAACATAGATTCTTATGGACCCCCGCGATTTTGAATATAGGCCTTTATTCTGCGCGGCCAGTCGTCTATCGCAGCACGAACGAGGTCCATGTCAATATCGGCGGCTGCCTTAATCAAGGATGCCTTGAGTGACTCCAAACAGGATGAGGCTTTGAGCAGGCCTTTTCCGCCAAGTGTTGCCATATCTTGTAATCTAACGGACTCAAATCTGGACTGGAGGAGGGCCAGTCTTCGTGCCGGATGAAGTCGATTTCACGCGCCGCCAGGTAGTCTTGTGTGCTTTTCGCTCTATGAGCTGGCGCAGAATCTTGTTGGAATACCCAGTGCCTGTTATTAAACATGGTATGAGAAACAGGTTCCACAAGGTTCTTGAGGACTGTATTTTGATACACAACTGCATTCGTTTTTACGCCTTTCTCACAAAAATGTACCTCAGTTAAGCCCCAATAAGAGAATCCCAACCAAACCATGAGCGAGGATGGAAAATGACCTCGTTGGACACGCGGAATACGGTTGCTCGCTTCTTCACTGCTGTGTGCGTACACATTATCATTTTGTTTGTTGTAGCTCTCTTCCACATCTCTCTCATAAACGATTTTGGTTATATTCAAATTTTTCAGTAAGTTGAAAATCTGAATTGGCGCGTAACCGCAACGATGCAACGCAATAACTGCGACACGGTCTTCTTTAAGTGTCCACTCCATATTTAAAAATGAGGAAAATTCTAATTAGTACACATTTTTATTTTCATGAAAAATTCGAAATTCGAATTCAATAAACTTTTTTGTGGCCAGCGTTCTAAATTCAAAAGTTTTTATTGTGTGACAGAACTTATGACCTGACTGTGTATATATTCCTTTTAGTGTTGAAAAATTTAATTTAGTAAAAAGGGGTCTGCATGATTCGATAGGGCTCTTTCCACATATAGCTCAGATACATCTCTGGCTTATAATATCTTGGCGATATAAACAGAGTTTCCCCAAACAACTATGCCATAACACAAAGCAGATACCACAAAGCTATGGTATGCCAGCGTAGCAGATTGGTGTCTAGCAATCTTCACTAGCCTATAGAGCACAAATACGACGCTGTTATTTTTTTTATTGCATTGGCTATGTGTGGCTTCCATAACAGTTGGGAATCGAGAGTTATACCTAAAAAAACTATGGGATTCTTTAATTTCAGTGTTGTCATAATTTGATATATACATTAATGTCAGGCCTTATTCTATTAAAAAATGTCATCTATGATGTTTTGTCAATATTTACGCATAAATTATTTATCTATAACCAATTAACTATGTTTTGAAACTGATATAAATAATACAATTATTATTTATATCAGTTTCAAAATTTGATTTTTTTCTGTAATCCTGACAGTCTACTATGAAAAATCTTTTCAAAAACTTTTCATAGGATTGTTACGAATGTAACTGGTCGGTATTTACTCATATTTTTCTTGTCATCTTTTTTAATCTTTTATCTTTTAAATCTAATCTTTTTTTCACGATTTATATCTTTAGTTTATCAGGTAAAATTCTTTCTTCTAATGATTTATTTTCCAGGTATGTTAAAACTGGAGTCAGTTCATTTGCAGCATACTCAAAGATTTTTGTATCAATTTCGACATATCCTGTTGCATTTGTATTATGCAAGGACCTTATGGTTTTAAATGTTTCTTGTTCATTACAGTGATTCAAAAATTTGTCGAATTTTGGTTGCTTATATTTGAAAGTAAATTGTCTTGTTGGCATTCTCTCTCCTCTTCTGTTCTCAATATTTATCAATTCCATATCCGGTGTCCTTTCTTCTTCTTATCATCTTATGACCATCAGATCTATCGTAACTTCTCTCCTGATGGTATAAATTCCGCTGTGGAGGCGCTCAACGCTGACTTGGCTGGTATTAGTAGATTGGCATCGTCATTTGGGTTGCTGGTTAATCCGAATAAGTCCCAGACCATGATTATAGGCACCAGACACTCATTAAACACGTCGCAGCAATTGTCTGTCCCTTCTGTAACTTATTTCGGTACTGTTGTCATGTACAGCGATAAAGCTAAAAACCTGGTTGTGATCTTCGATAATAATTAATTGTCTTGGTCAATGCATGTTAATGAGGTCAGCAGGCGAGTTTACGCAACCTTTCATTCTCGTCAGAACTTTCTTCCTCCCCAGACCAAAATAACTCTCGCTCAGTCCCTTCTTCTTCCCCTCATTGATTATGCTGATGTTTGCTGGGTCAGCGCAAATGAAGAACACCTGAACAAACTCGAACGACTTCAAAATCTCGGGATTCGGTTCATCTTCCGACTGCGCAAGTATGACCACGTATCTCAGCATCGCAGGGAGCTGAAGTGGCTAACGACTCGGCTTTGACGGGACTCTCATATCCTGTGTTTCTTTTATAATAATTTGTGGAACCTTCGTTACCCTAAGTTACTGCGTGATCACTTCGAATTTCTTTCTTCAAGCAGGCCTCGGAGAACTCATATGGCGTCTATGCTCAAAGCTCCAGATCGCTCCACTGCAGCATACGAGCACGGGTTTAGAACGACTGTGGAATGAGCATCCTTGCACTATCAGGGAATCTCTAAATATATTCAAAAACCGGCTAAAGAAGCACTATTTCTCCCTTTCCAGATATATCTATGCTATATTATACTCTAAGACACTCGTCATTTTATATTTTTGAATTCTACAACAACAAAAACTATTGTAAGAACTTACAAAGAAAAAGAAATCACTTTTTACGTCTCCGAGGGCCCAGGGGCCGGCCGAAGTCAGACTAAATGAGAGTCGAAAAGTGACATCATCATAAACGCCGATGCCATATGACAAATTTAGAAAGCGTTTCGGAATTGTCCGATATGTTTATGGTCATAAATTCGTTAATTCTGTGACTATGAAAACGAAACAAATGGTGTAAAGTCCACAAACCTGGCTTCAATACTAAGTGGCAAAATTTCGATATCTTAGCCTTATTAATTGTATGAGAAAAGGCTTGACTCTTTGTATGTATTTTGTGATATTTCTCACTCACAACTCCGAAATTAATTTCAGATCTCCTTACGAGGCTTCCAACTCAAGAAATCTGAAAAGATCCTTCAGTACAACGTTGAACACATATCTTGCAGACATCCCATTTTTAAGGCAGTTATCAAGCAACTTAGAATCAAACACGATCCCAAACATTGTACTGGTGTTTCGGTGAGTATCCGAAGACACAAACTGCTGCTTAAGTTGTGTTCCGGGGTGTCCGGAGCTATGAGACTGATATGACTGAAAGACTGATAAACTGTTAGTAAAACTGTATTGAAAGACTGGTAGAAGTATGATGGATGATGTAGTGAGTAAATGAGAGTGAGAACGCGACGCTCGCTTGATGGCTATACACGAACTGACCTAAAATGTAGGAAATTACAAGAAGTGCAAAATTGACTGAATTTATATAAATGGTAATTCTGCTCATGTACGTGTTTTAGCTCGTACATATTCCCGGGCGAGAAAAATGGGGTTAGTAAAGATGAATGCTGATATGATACATGACGATAGAACAATTTATAGCTTATGACTAAAATATTTCATTTTGTTAGTAGCTTATGATTAAAATATTGTCCAATTTACTGATTCAATACACAATTTTTTAAATAAAACGATCATAACATGGTAAAAACTAAGAATCTACATGTACTTCAGATATTTTAAAAACTGGTCGATTCACTATTGAGGAGGAACAAGTGTCTTTCATCAACACTCGCGCACTTTGCTCGTTAGTAAAAAGAGTGCGTTTGGCTGGTCCCGGCACACGCGCACTTCTCTTTGTGAATTCACTTAATTCACTGTAATGTTCGGTGCACTGTACACTGGTGGACGCTGCCGACGCGGAAGAAGCCGCCGGTGGCTCCGCTGCGGCCGCGGCGGGGGCAGTCGTGAGCAGGCAACTGAAGCGCCGCCACGCCCACGCCACGACGATAACTGCTCCCAGGGCGAACAATATATATATCGCTGCATAATGATGGATATCGTTGGACGAAACTCCGACTGCTAGAGGCTCACTTTGTTTCATGATTTCAATATTCTGTTCGATATTTTGAAGCTCCTTCTGATTATATTTTGAATCGACTCTGTCCACGTTGGATGTCGATGGATCTGGTAATGATATATTGATAATATGATTTATCTGTGAAATCGCTGGTAATTCTATTTTAGCACTTACATTAATCTGAGTGACTTCGTGTCTATGTGAATACATACAGAAATCAGCTGTTTTGATAACGCATCCTTGATCTATATTGAAGAACCCAACGTGAGTCATTGTGAGTGGGGTAATCTGATCGCCACATACGAGTTTCAATTGACACTGCTGACAACAAAAATAGATGTAGGAATTTACTTTGTTTAACTCTATCCATTGATTGCTGCAGGGTCGTGTTATCGTATTACATCTTCTTGTGTTTGATAATACTTCACAGAAACTTTTTTCGTCCTTGATGATATGAATCGGCCTCTTGATATGGCATAGAATATTTTTTGGATCTTTATGTAAGCAAGACCTTATCTCCTGCATATGTATATATTTCAATGAACGCATCCCGCCGCAGATCAACTGCGACGTAATTCGACACTGGGACTATTGTTATCTCTTTATTGCCTATCAGTTGGGGAATCGGAATGACCTTTGAAATTTCATATGTATCGTCCCCAATGAGGGGTATTTTAATTTCAAATATTATAAAGTTGGCTGTAACTCTTGCACGCACTTGTAGTAAGTTATATATCTCTGATAAACTGTCTGTTTTCTTGATTGGTAACGACAAGTCCTTTGGGAGCTGCTCAGATATCACACCAAGCTCATGTCGTAACTGATCCGGGGTAAGTAAATGGAAATTGAATTTGCCATTATAAATATTTGTCACGGCGTCAAGTAACATCTGATGAATATTTTTTAAACTGATTAAAATATTGTTTGCAATCATAGCCGTTGACAAAAAAATCACTGATAAGCGAGACATTCTTTACTCCTGATTTTATCTGCTCAACGGCATTTTCGATATCGTTAAGTTTGTCCATCATGCCTTCTGTTCGTTTCAGCATGTTAAACTCTGCTTCCACTACCGAAGTTTGATTTTTCCAGAGTGTTGCAAGGTGGTGCTGATTCGTCTTGATAAGGTTTATACACAGTCAGGTCATAAGTTCTGTCACACAATAAAAACTTTTGAATTTAGAACGCTGGCCACAAAAAAGTTTATTGAATTCGAATTTCGAATTTTTCATGAAAATAAAAATGTGTACTTTTTAGAATTTTCCTCATTTTTAAATATGGAGTGGACACTTAAAGAAGACCGTGTCGCAGTTATTGCGTTGCATCGTTGCGGTTAAGAGCCAATTCAGATTTTCGACTTACTGAAAAATTTGAATATAACCAAAAGATTCGTTTATCGTACCATAAAACGATACAATGAAGACTCTAGTATAGATGACAGGTCAAGAAGTGGTCGCCCTCGCTTTGTTAGGACTCCAGCAGTAATAAAAGCTGTGAAGGCGCGAATTCAAAGAAATCCCATACGTAAGCAGAAACTTTTGGCCCTTCAGATGGGGTTAAGCAGGACCACGGTGAAAAGGGTGTTAAACGAAGACTTAGGGCTTAGGGCATATCGAAGAAAAACAGGACATCGTTTGGACGCTCGTTTAATGGACCTGAGACTGAAGAGATGCCGCGCTTTGTTGAAGCGGTACGCGGGAAAAAAGCATCGGGAAATTATTTTTCGGATGAAAAAATTTTCACCGTGGAAGAGAGCTACAACAAACAAAATGATAAAGTGTACGCACACAGCAGTGAAGAAGCGAGCAACCGTATTCCGCGTGTCCAAAGAGGTCATTTTCCATCCTCGCTCATGGTTTGGTTGGGAGTCTCTTATTGGGGCTTAACTGAGGTACATTTTTGTGAGAAAGGCGTAAAAACGAATGCAGTTGTGTATCAAAATACAGTCCTCAAGAACCTTGTGGAACCTGTTTCTCATACCATGTTTAATAACAGGCACTGGGTATTCCAACAAGATTCTGCGCCAGCTCATAGAGCGAAAAGCACACATGACTGGCTGGCGGCGTGTGAAATCGACTTCATCCGGCACGAAGACTGGCCCTCCTCCAGTCCAGATTTGAGTCCGTTGGATTACAAGATATGGCAACACTTGGAGGAAAAGGCCTGCTCAAAGCCTCATCCTGATTTGGAGTCACTCAAGGCATCCTTGATTAAGGCAGCCGCCGATATTGACATGGACCTCGTTCGTGCTGCGATAGACGACTGGCCGCGCAGAATAAAGGCCTGTATTCAAAATCGCGGGGGTCCATAAGAATCTATGTTTTATTAAGTTCATTTTGCTATATAAATGTTTACATAAATAATAAACATGTCTAAATTATTTCATATTGCACATGTGACAGAACTTATGACCTGACTATGTATCTTGCTCATATTTTTCCGCAAAACGCTCATCCAGGACGCCGAACAGGCTGTTAGCAATATATCCTATTCCATTGACCAGGCCACGGCGCCGCCGACGAAGCAACGTTTGGGAATTATGATTCATATTGATATCATAATAATATTGAAGTTCAGTGGCCTCATGACGCAGCTGTAACATGATGCCTTCGCAATGTGACTGCAACTGTGTTTTTCTGCACATATTACTCAAGTATGTTATGTACTTTTCAAGCGCCATAATTCCTTCTTGATAAGGTTGAATATCATACATAATAGACAACTAGGCGCCAATCGTCTCGAATTAAATTCATGTTATTAATACGATCGAAATACAGGGTGTTGTTGTTTTGTAGTGGAGATATACTGTAGGCGCAGTTTATAGATGGTACTGCTAAAAACATGAAAAATAGGGCCATGAGTACAGATGATAAGACTGATGATGTCTTTCTGATTCTTGATTTAGGATTAGGTTTTAGCTCTTCATTCTGATTGACTGGTAGAATCGCAAGTTTGATAACGGGTCTTTTCATGAAGCCGCTCTTCGTTTTCAGGGTTACAACTCTCACTAAACCATCTCCGCCGGGATGCAGTTGTACTACACGGCCTAAGACCCATTTTCTTGGGGGGAGGTTTTCGTCCTTGATTATTACTACGTCATCTAACTTGATATTGGGGTGAGTCTGACGCCACTTGCTTCGTGATGAGAGTTGTGTTAAATATTCGTCACGCCAACGACTCCAAATATCACGGAATGTCTTCTGAGTAAGATGCCACCTTGTTCTTAGATCTTTCTCAGTATCATACAGGGTCAAAATGGGACCGCTTGCCAAAAAGTGGGATGGTGTTAAGAAATTTAAGTCGTCGGGGTCTTCTGTCAATGTGCAGAGTGGGCGTGAATTTAGGCATCCTTTAAGTTGGCTTAGGAGCGTGGTAAACTCTTCGTAAGTCAGGTTCTGATCACCTATCACTCGTTTCAGATGGTGTTTTAGGCTTTTTACTGCAGCCACCCAGAGCCCACCTGCTGAGGGCCAGGAGGGTGCGTTGAAGTGCCATTCGATGCCCATGTTTGCTACCTCTGCCCGAAATTCTTGATTAAATAGTTCTTGAAGTGCTCCGAATTCTTGTTTCAGAACTTTATTGGCTCCTATAAAGTTCGACCCCTGGTCACTGTAGAGATGCCCTGGCTGGCCCCTCCTAGCGGTTAATCTTTTTAATGCAGCAATAAAGGCCGACGTTGTTAAATCGGAGACTAGCTGTAGGTGTACGGCTTTAGTAGCCATACACACGAACACTGCCACGTATCCCTTCGTGGTCTTGATACCACGGCCCTTGTTGGCTTTGACGTTGACATGGCCAGTGTAATCGACGCCACAGTGATAAAATGGGCGCGATGGGTTGGTGCGGGCTGATGGTAAGTCTCCCATTAACTGAGGGTGAAGAATGGGGCTGTGTTTTCTGCATTTAACGCACAAGCGTAGTCGTTTTTTAGTGGCATTGTTGCCACCCAGAAGCCAATATTTCTGTCTGATAAAAGCTGTGGTTATACGAGCACCACCATGATATGTTATTTTGTGGGCATGATCGATGATAAGATCTGCTAGTCTCGTGTTGCTTGGGATCATGGTAGGGTGTTTCATCTCAGGGTTCAGGTTCGCATGTCTCAACCTACCCCCGACTCGTAGAATGCCATTTTCATCTAATATAGGACTCAAACTAACTATTTTGCTTTTACTGCTGACAGCTTTGCTTTCTGATAAGTTGATTATTTCGTCCAAAAATATTTCCCGTTGGCTGCTTTGTATTATTAACATATTTGCTATTCTCAACTCTTGTACTGTCTTGCTTTTCTTTCTTGCTTGTAAATCTCAGGACCCATGCTAATATCCTTACTGCTTTATTTAATGAAGATTGCCTTTCCAACAACTGCTTTACAGTGTCGCAATCACTTGATATTTGCATCACACTTGCTTGTTTGACTTGCTTTGCCTCTTCATTAGTAGTGTATTTATATTTGACATCATTTTCCGGACAGAATTTAGGGAGCCAAGCGGGCCCTTGCCACCACAACGAGTGTTCCTTGAGTTGTGAAGCAGTGATACCTCGTCTTGCGCAGTCTGCTGGATTTTCCTTTGATTTGACGTATCTCCAACAGGTTGATGGCATGGCACTAATAACTTCTCTAACGCGGTTGGCAACAAACGGCTTCCATTTATCACCATTTAGCCAACCAAGTACCGCCATCAAATCGGACCACCCATAGACTGTTATGGTATGATTTCCTAAGCAATTCTTGATTTTTGACATTAATTTTGATAGTAAAACCGTACCACAAAGTTCTAGTCGCGGCAATGAGGTGTTCTTGTTGAGTGGAACGACCTTTGTCTTTGCTGCTACTAAGGTGACAGTCGCCTGATTTTTCTTGTTTATTTTGCAGTAAACGACGGCCGCATACGCTTTAGTGCTAGCGTCACAGTACCCATGGAGTTCAACATGATCTTTCTCCTGTGTCTGCAGCCACCTTGGTACTTCAAACTGCTGAATTAACTGAATCTCATTCCTAATTTTGATCTATTCGTCGCAGATGTTTTGCGGTACGGACTAGTCCCACTGTTTCTTTGCTTTCCATACATCTTGAAACAGTATTTTCAGCTTGGTAGTGACTGGGGCTAGCCACCCTAGGGGATCAAAAAGCTTCGAAACGTCTGATAAAAGTGAGCGCTTGGTCAGTCTTGAAGATGATGGTAATATTCCAGATTGAAACGTAAATACATCCTTTTGTGGATTCCACCCGAGGCCTAAGGCTTTTGTTGACTCCACTTGTTTGAAGTCAAAATTTTCTGGCTGATTCTGATCTGCTTCTACGCCTTCTAGCAATTCCGGGATATTTGATTTCCCTTCCTCAGATTAAAACCCCCTTCTTGTAACAGGTTTACCATATCGGCTTGTAATTGTTTGGCGGTATCTATAGAGAGTGTACCATGGATCAAATCGTCCATGTAGAATGACTGTTCCAAGACACTCTGTGCTGTACTGCTGTGATAGTTCATTCGTTCATCCTGAGCTAACTGCTTAAGCGTCATCATGGCGAGGAATGGAGCGGCCTTAGTGCCGTAAGTCACCGTGGCTAACTGATATTCTTGCAGCCTCTCGTACTGATTATCTCTCCATATGATCATCTGCAACCTTTGATCTTCAGGATGGACCCATATCTGCCTAAACATTTTTTCTATATCGGCCCTAAATACGTATTTATGTTGTCTCCAGCTGATAATGAGGCTTTGTAAATCTTGTTGCAGATTGGGGCCCCTACACATTACGTCATTCAAACTCTCCCCCGATGAAGTTTTGTCTGATGCATTGAAAACTACACGCAACTTGGTAGTCGTGGACTCTTCGCGTGTGACGCAATGGTGAGGCAAATAGCATTTTAATATGCTGCTGTTTCCGCTGGCAGGTACTGTGCCAGCGGGTGTCATATGATCAAGCGATGCATGAATATTTTATAATTTTATAAATGAATAATTTATAATTTTGCGCAATATTCGGACGTTTTGAAAGTTTCTGCTCTAACTTGTAAAATTGAGCAATCGCTTTTGATTTTGACTGGCCCAATTTCTCTCTATAATCTGATTTTAACGGCAGCCTAACTTCGTAGCGACCGTCATCTCGTCTTGATGTTGTTTGCTGATAATACTCAATACACTGCTGATCTTCAGAAGATAGATTTGACTGCTCGGATATTTCTTCTATCTCCCAAAATTTTTGAATACTGTCGATATCATTGAGTACTATATTGCACTGATATGTTTTTGCATTACCACTCAAAATCCATCCGAGCTGAGTTTGTTGAGCGGTCGGTAAGGTAGGGTTTACATGGCATATCCCGCTCATTAATATATTTGAGTACTCGTCGGCACCAAGCAAAACATCTACAGGGCGACTTTTATGAAATTCTGGATCAGCTAATTGGATGTGCTCCAGGTATGACCAGTTAGGTTTGGAAATAGTCTGACTTGGTAAATCTTTTATAAGCTGCTTCATAATCAAAACATCATTTTCAAATGAAAAGTCGCTCGCAGTTGAAGAGCAGATGATAGTAATCATCCCTTTCAGTTGCTTTCCTTTGCCCCGATTCCCGAGACCCCACCATTGAATTTGTTCCTAGGTATTTTCAGGAGCTGAGTTGCATTCTCCGTGATGAGTGAGACTTGGGAACCCTGATCCAAAAGGGCGCGCATCTTGATATACGACCCATCTACTGCCTGAACATTGATGAGAGCGGTAGGCAAAAGTACTTCATAGAGGTCATTTTGTACCGATACGTGTGAACTGCTTCTGTTATTAATTCCCGAGCTTGCATTGGCTTTGGAAGAGCTCTTTGTCGTCACCGCCCAGCGTGACCCACTTGTGCCCGAGCCGTCCGACGGCGTATGTAGGGACTGCGCAAACGCCTCGTGTAACAAACTATTATGGACTTGACTACAGTCTAGACAAACTTTCTCTGAAAGACAATTATTTTCATGCTTAAAAAGACAATTAGGGCAGAGGTTCAATCTCTTCACTGTCATTAATCTGTTGAAAGAAGGCATATCTAGAAACCTTTTACAAAAATAGATTCCATGCTCGCTGCTGTTGCACAATGCGCAATGGTATTTTGCTGACATGATTTTTCCGTTGTTGCTGTTCGATTGCGAAATTGCATTGCTATTTGTAGTAAATGCATTTTTGTAGTTATTATAATTTGAAGACTGATATTTAGCTGTGACTTGATTCTTTTGCGTAGAATTATCCTGCTTTCTGCGCGATGTTTCTAGAGTTGTAAATTTCAACTCCAAAAAATTTAGGAACCCATATTTTTCATAGCGTTAAGGCATTCGAGAGCTGTGTCGTGCAATCTTTTTATTTGAGCGACTGATTTCTGTTGCATAACCGGGACATTCATAATGGTGTGCATATGCGAGTTAAAAATTAATTTTTCATTATTGTAGCGTTGATTTAGTATGTCCCAACAAGTGTCATAATTCTCAGAACTGATGTGCAAGTGCTGTATTAGTTTTTCTGCTTCACCCTTTAATTTTGATTTTAAATATTGCATTTTCTGAGCATTTGACATAGAAGGGTTTTTATGGATAGTTTCACCGAATAAGTCTTTGAATGAAATCCAACTGTTGTAATTGCCGGAAAAAACAGGTAAATCGATTTTAGGGGTCGTTTTCCCGATGTGAGAAACGGACCACATCTTCTTGTTTATGGCTCTCTTGATGGCCTCGTATTTTCCTTCGTAAGTGGAGTAAGCATCTTCGTAATCTTTATTAGAGCCGTTCAACTCGCTGTCTAACTCCCAGTGCGATTTGTCGATTGTACCCCAGCGGGACTGTATGGTGCTGAGAAGATCGTCTAACTCCCACTTTTCGGATACTGCATCCATACTAATAGCTGATAAGGTACGATGGAAAGCCCTGAAATTGCTCTGTTGTTTCCTCAGCATCTCCTCGGTCTTGCTTGCTGTTGCGCTAGAAGCCAGCGGGTGGTCACTGCTACTCGCCCCCGCCGTGACTCCAAACGCCGGAGGCTGGACTACAAAACTAGCTGGCTTGATAACAGGCGTTTCCGATCTCTTTTCCGAAGTTTGTAGAGGCAGAATATACTCTCTGATTTTGGTATATCTTTCTCGCACTAACTCCCTATCGTTAATTATATACTGCTTCACTCCTGGCTCCATGTCCATGGCAGACATTTGATTAAAATTGAGTTCATATTCATACCAATGGCTATCCAAAAGGTTTATTTTCTTCTCAAAATAGCCCGATGTTTTTCTATCCGCACTATCCTTTTTGAAATTGATAAAAACTGATTCGATTGCTTGAGCTAGTTTCTGCTGAGCAGCACTGATTTCGTTGACAGAAGCCATTATGTAGGTATGTAAAACGGAAAGATCTTACTTGATCTGCTGGTACTACTTGATTGTTGCTGGATTGCTAGTAAGCGGCTGGCTGGGACTCGTCACCTAGGCCAACGTTCCTGATGCTGCTGGACTCTTGATTCTTGGCTAGCGGAATAATATGTTACCCAGGCCAACTCTGCTGATACTTGATGAATGAACTCTTGATGTTCAATTTCAGTACAATCCTTGATAACTGATAGTCACTGTGACACTGAAGTTCTGCAGTAGACTGTCCACACCGTAGCAGAACTAAGGTTGTTTCACGGCAATGGTGACACGAACAACGTCTACACGACACGGACACGTGCTCAGATCACGCTTTTCCGCGGTTCGAAGGACCAATGTTCCGGGGTGTCCGGAGCTATGAGACTGATATGACTGAAAGACTGATAAACTGGTAGTAAAACTGTATTGAAAGACTGGTAGAAGTAGGATGGATGATGTAGTGAGTAAATGAGAGTGAGAACGCGACGCTCGCTTGATGGCTATACACGAACTGACCTAAAATGTAGGAAATTACAAGAAGTGCAAAATTGACTGAATTTATATAAATGGTAATTCTGCTCATGTACGTGTTAGCTCGTACAAGTTGAGTGCTAGTTAAATGTATATTAGAGCTGACATATTTTCCGTCTATACGGAACATATAGACAATGTAGCGCTACGCTAGCGACATTGAGTGACAGTCAATCTTTAAGTTAGCAGTTATACATCGGGGCGCTGAGTATTGTCTACAAAATTCAAGCTTCTGTCCAATTTACACCTATATTTTACTCTTTTCAGGGTCACTACGTTGTCCCGGCATTCAATATGACGGAAGTATTGAAATTCAGTGTGGATTTCGCGCTAGGAAGGTGAAAAAATTTGATGACTAAAATCATCATCATTATTATCATCCTGTCAGGGAACCCACTGATGAGCATAAGTCTCCTCATGTACTCGCTATTCAACTCGGTCATGTGCAACACGCGACAATTATTTTCCTGTTGATTATTCACATACAAATATTTGTTCACAGGTTTACCTTCGACATTGATTTTCTCACTGCAAAAGGTAGTATCTTGTGTGTCACAGTGTTATTAGAAATATGGCGATAATTTGTAAACATCGCTTATTATATGTTTAGAAGTGACAAAGCATTTTTATAGGAAATATTGCACTGCACATCAAAAATACTGATTTGCCCAGAAAATATCAGGGCAAATTGCTGCGGTAGCAGCAGGTGAATGGTAAATGGTGGAAGCCCCCTTTACCCTTCGTGTTAGGTTGAACATGTGAGAACAACAAAAAATACTTAAAACATAAACTTAAGTAAAGATAAAATATTTAAAACATAAAAAGTGTTTTTGTTGATCCTTTTTTGCTGTGCAAATCAGTATTTTTCATGTGCGATTATATACTACCCATTTTTTATTCTTTATCCTATTTTAAGTGCCAGGGCGCTAGAACAAGGTCGCTGCAAATGACAGTACAATTTCATTACGAACCTGCCTACGAAGCCAAGGGTCCCGGGTTCGAGTCCCGGTGGGGGCAAATATTTGTTTGATGAGTACGGATGTTTGTAGCCTAGTCATGGTTGTTTATCTATCTAAGTATAATATGTATCTATATAAGTATGTGTATCGTTGTCTAGTACCCAAGATACAGGGAATCCTAGTTTGGGGCTAGATCAGTGTGTGTAAATAGTGTCCAAGGTATTATTAGTATAACGGGTCTGTGAGGGGTCCATATTGGCTCATCTAAAGTCGAAGTTCCGAAAATGGTCTTACTAACGATTTGTACCCCGAATGATCACTCTTCCGAAAATGTTGGTGCCTATTATTTTCATTCATGCAATTTCTAGTACTACCGACGAAGATCATAACACTCTGGTTTCCGAATTTTATTATTACTAATATTACAACTGAAACTGATCTAAACTCCTAAGTGTTTTTTACCATAACGTTGTCATTCATAAACATGTTTTTCATAATATTGTTAAAGCATAAGCAATACTGACCTAACAATACCATTTGACTTTTGGTTGGTATGTTTAGTTCCAAAGTAGTGTTTTTTATAGTTTTTACATGTTCTAACCTAACCTAACCTACCTACTGCCGAAATCAACATCTGTTGATTTCGGTAGCAACACTGACCTAACAGTACCATAATTTGACTTATGGTTGGTATGTTTAGTTCCAAAGTAGTATTTTTATAGTAGTTTTATTGTTGTTTTTACATGTCCTACCTAATCTACCTACTGCCCAGATGTTGATTTCGGTAGCAACAGTGACCTAACAGTACCATAATTTGAATTTTGGTTGGTATGTTTAGTTCCAAAGTGTTTAGTAGTTCCATAGTAGTTTTTTGTTGTTTTTACATGTTCTAACCTAACCTAACCTACCTACTGCCCAGATGTCGATTTCGGTAGCGTCACTGACCTGATAGTATCCTATTCTGCCTTAAAGGTAGGAAGGTTTCGTTCTGAAAACAGTGTTTTTTTGTTGTTTTTACATGTTCTAACCTAACCTAACCTACCTACTGCCCAGATGTCGATTTCGGTAGCGACATTGACCTAATTAACTGCATCTGAAAATTTTAGAATAAAAACAATTCTACATAACAAATATATGATTTCGAATAATAGTGTAAAAAACAGTTATTTTGAGAAAATATAGGAAAACAAATAGTAGTACAATAGATGTTTATTGTTACCGACATTATGAAGTTGAATGATTCGGAATTAATAACATTAGGAACAGAGTAGTTATTAATGGTGATTGATAGGATGAAAAATTGTAGTTACAAAATTTTCGGAGTTACAATAATCGAGGTAGAAATCTTAGGTCAACTTTGGCGCATCCGTCTGTGAGGCTGTGGCGGCTCGTCCTCTAGAGTGCTGGTGTAGTGCACTCCTACAATAATTACTTATTTAAATATATTTTTTTATAACACTATCCATACATTCTGCCTATATGCCTATACACTGTTAATACCAGTTTACTAGAAACTATGTACGTTTATTTTTTATTTTCTACTCGACACTTCTCGGTTTTAGTCGCTAAAATTAGTTTTTAATGTAGATTTAATAAACTCCTAGACATTATGGCTGCCACCGAGACATTTCTAGAGTCATCTATTAGTGACACACCGAGGTGACGGACGGCGGCTGGACCGTGCTGCGCCGAGACCGCGGCTCAGCGTACGGAGGCATGCTGGTCGCTGCCCTCCCTGGCATCTCGATTCATCGTTACCGGCACCTAGAGATGGTAAAGGGTGAGGACCTCTGGGCCTTGTTTAATTTGCATGACGTTACCTCTATGTCTGTGTCGTGTATATCGATCCTTGCAAAAGGAAAAAAATAAAATTCTCACTCAACAAGAGAAAGACTGTTTTCGGAAAACTAAGTGTTGTCTTCAAATCCTCACTCCCACAAGATACCTGAAAACCAAGATGTTTAACCAATGGGTCTTGCCCATCCTCACCTATGGAGCCGAAACATGGATACTGACAAAGCATAATGTGCAGATTATAAAAGTACCACAAAGAGCGATGGAGCGTTCCATGTTGGGTATCTCTCTCGTTGACCGTGTGCCAAACGTCGAAATTCGACGGAAACTATGGTCGAAGATGTAAGCAAACGGATGACGAGATTGAAGTGGACTTCAAGTGGAGTGGAGATGGGCGGACAATGGGCAAGACGGGAAGACGGACGGTGGACCAAAGCAGTCACAGAGTGGTGGCCACGGGGAGCGACAAGGCCAGTGGGGAGATCACCAGCCCGATGGTCCGATGATATCGGACCATCGGACTTGTGGTCTGCCTATAGGCTATAGGCTAGTATTTTTAGTTACTTTTAGGTTTCTTGTTGTGAGGGAAAGCAGCGGATATTCAAACAATTTATATTTTACAGAAAAGAGATAATCGAGAAATTTATAATTTAAAACGCACTCCTTAAGAGAGCTTTCAAAGAAATTGACCTAATAACTGTAGCTAGTCAATTTATTTTCAAAAATATAATGTATGTACGCAAGAACCTTACAAATTTCCCAAACTTAGCGATAGCTATAATATTAACCTAAGAAATAATCACAGACTACAACGAATTTATATTTTACAGAAAAGAGATAATCGAGAAATTTATAATGTAAAACACACTCCATAAGAGAGCTTTTCAAAGAAATTGACATAATAACTGTAGCTAGTCAATTTATTTTCAAAAATATAATGTATGTACGCAAGAACCTTACAAATTTCCCAAACTTAGCGATAGCTGTAATATTATCCTAAGAAATAATCACAGACTACTTGCGCCCCGGTTTAGACTCGCGAAGGTTAGCAATTCTTTCAGGGGTCAATGCATTCTCTTTTACAATAAGATACCACGGGAGATCTTGAAATTGCCATTTGAGCAATTTAAAAATCATGTTAACCTCTTGCAGCCCAATGTCCTTTACGATTGACTTACTGTACTACTCAAACGAATCAACGCCCACTGTCCAACAAAAAGGACAAAACATTTGACCTCATTTCAAATTTGAATATCCCGCTATTTAGATACTTTATCGATATTGGTCGTTTTGTGGACTCATCAAAAACCAATCACAGTGAAGAATATTTAATTGACTATTGCCACATGGTGAAAAATAAACCAAGATGCCACCCATCACGAGACGGCGTGAGTTAAATCCATCTTTATTTAGTAAATCGTTGCTATTAATTATATTACTCTTATCAAATTATATGTTTTAGGGATAGTACTTGTACCTACAATTATTTTATTGGTTTGACGAATATATATTTTTTTAGACCTATTTGTACAACAAAAATGACATCGGGCGTTAACACTATTTGTTGGTTCAATACATTTGTACCTTGTAAGTGACGTAACGTAACGGGCTGTTATAGTTCAACATTTTTATTTTCAGTTTTGCGAGATGACGACATTGAAGAATGTCTCAATGAGTCAGATATCGAAGACTTCAACCCCAGTGATGAAGATATTGGAGACGAAGAGTATTTTGTCTCCGATCATGAAAATGATTCATCATCTTCTTCAGAATCAGAACAAGAAAGGCCAAGGCCAAACCAAGAACACAGAACTTCTGGCACGAGTCGTGCTCCTCCAAACAGAGGTGGATTGATTCGGAGCCAACGGCAACGTGGAGGTAGGAGAAATTTTTAGTCTACTTCACAATCCGGATCTACGAATCCTAGCTGGACGGTAAAAAATTTTACTCCTAAAGCTCTTAATTTGTCAGAGCCGTCATACTTGCCTCAAGACACTAAAGAATTTGACAAAGCAAGTTTCTTTTTTCAGTACTTTGACGAGGAGTTAATTTGCCTGATGGTTGAGAAAACTAACCAAACTGCTGTTTTCAAAACGGGCTAAAGCCTACAATTGACTGTCGAAGAGTTCTATGTGTACATAGGCATTTGTTTGGTGATGGAAAGTGTTAGTTATCCCTCTTTAAGAATATACTGGATGAATAAATATCGTTTAAATATCATCGCCGATAACATGGCCCGGAACAGATTTTTAATTCTTCGCAATTTACTGAAAGTAGTTTTTGATCAAGACATAACAGCTGATATCAAGTCAAAAGACAAACTTTGGAAAGTTCGCCCAGTCATAACAAAAATGCAGTCTGTTTGCCGTAAACAAAAGAAGGAGCAGTATGTTTCCATCGACGAGATGATTATTCCGTTTACTGGGGCATGCGGAGTACGGATATATTGTCCAGGGAAGCCAAATCCAGTGGGTATCAAAGCGTTTGTTTTAGCCAACCCAAACGGAATGATTTGTTACTTCCACATTTATGAAGGAGCTACTACATATCCCAACTATGATGGTACCAATTTTGGCCTCGGAGAAAAGGCTGTCCTGACTTTGATTGAAGCTATGGTGCCAGGACGTGTCATGTGACCGATACTTTACAAGTGAGAAACTTATCGTTGAACTTGATAAAAATCGTATAGGTTGTTCAGGCACTCTGTTGAAGAACCGCCTACCTGGAGATGTTCGAACATTACTGAAGCCTGATAAAGATCTCAAGAGGGCAGGACGAGGTAGCAGTCATGTTGTTGTCAAGAATGATGATAAAATAGCTATCACTAAATGGTATGATAATAAACCAGTTATCATGATGTCATCAGTAGAGGCCAAAGAAGAGGAAGACCAGTGTCTACGTTGGTGCAAAACTCAAAATAAGTTTATCACCGTAAACCGACCAAGAGTGATAAAAAACTACAATAAAAATATGGGCGGTGTAGACTCATCAGACCGACTTCTTGCGGTATGCCCTAACAGATATAGAAGCAAGAAGTGGACACAACGATTCATTGCTTACATGATTGATCTAGCTGTATCCAATTCTTAGTTACTGTACAAACAAGATCAAACAGCAAAAAACCACAAAAAAATTGACCAGTTGAGACAGTATAAAATCAACCTGGGAGAGATTTTGATTGAAAAATATCTTCAGGGAACACACAATGAAGAATTGGACGAGGTTGTTGAGGCGTCTCCTGGGACCAGAAAGAGATGTAGAGGGATGCCTAGTATGCAGGTACCCACAAAACTACAAAGACTGACTCATGCTAAACATTTGCCTATATTTGCGGATAAACAAGGCAGGTGCAGGCGCTGTCACACAAATAAGACTTATTTTATTTGTAAATCTTGTAATATAAGATTGTGTCTTACAAAACAACGAAATTGTCTTGAAGCATTTCATTCTGAAGAATAAGTAGTAATAGGTAGTAGGTACAAACTTATATCAATTCAGGACTCCATATTTTTTGTTATTGTTTGATTTAAAAGATGATATTGTTTATTTTAATAGCTTATTTTATTGTTTAATTTTAGAGTTTATTTGGTTTTTTAAGTAGTTACTAATGAAAGGGACTGCAAAATAGTAAAAATTTAAAAGACTGTTTGCTTAATTATGGTAAGAGCTATTGTTGATCTCCGAAATATTGTGTGCCTATTGATACTAAGTGCCCTTCGTTGTAAGAATTATTAAATATAGTTGGTTTATTTCATACTAATTTTTATACTTTATAACGTCCCTTTGTCCTTTCAGATAGACAAATAGATCAGTTCAATATACGCAATAAACGCCCAGTGTCTATTTAAAAGAACCGATGATTTTCATATATTTTTTACAAAAACATGTCCTTTCACAATCCTATAATCATGAAAAAATGTAAAAAAAAATACCATCACATTAATGTACTAAAATAAGTTAATAGCACCTTGGGCTGCAAGGCTCAGGGCAGCTTTTGTCATTTACAGTGGACCGTGGGCGTTACTTCTTAGATAAAGAAAAAATACTTGGGCTGCAGGAGCTAAAAGCGACTTTGTCGAAAAAGGGATATTACAATGTTCAAGATTACTTAAATGATGGGACTGTATGGGGTTAATCTGGCTCAACACAGACCTTGCTGTTAATAATTTTGTAATTATTTATTCCTGCTTATTAATTATGATATTGACATATATATATTTTTCTTAGTTAAGCATAAGCAATTTTTAAAAGAGATCTAAAAATCATGCTGTGGGAGTTTGTAGATATTTACATATACTTAGCAATCATCATTTTTTGCCACTTCTCTACCACTGTTGGAGAAGAAGGGCGTAGAAACTCCATATATGGTAAAATCTGAATCAATCATATATATGGTAAAATCAGCACTTTGGCCAAGGAATGCTTTAAAACATAAGGGTTTGTGATACGGAATAGTAAGGGATTCCATAATTTGGGTGTGGTTCAGCATTTCTACATGACCCTAGTGAGAACCAAACTTGAATCCAGCTCAGTTGTTTGGAATCCACACGAAAGATCAAACGTACTTTTGCTTACACAAAGCTTTCCTACGATAGCTTTAAAAGAAGAAATTTGGATGCTACTCTTACCTTTATCCATCCGCTTTTATATTGGGTATGCTTGGATATAACTCACTAGAGGCGAGACGTTACACCGAACAGCTTCTGACTGTGTGACGATTGTTGCGAGGTGAGAGTGACTGTGCAGAGCTTGTCGGTGCGGTATGCGCGCTGTACGTGCCTGACAACTACCTAAGCGCGCGCAAACACCGGCCGCGGGCGGCACGCACCGCACGGTGGTGCGACGGCAGTCTCCGCTAGTGCGGGCGCGGGTCAGCCTCTGCGCATTGTTGGCGGCCACCACTGAATGATCTGTTTGGTGATGCATGGAGGCATATTATGCGAGAATGGTGCAGATTATGTGAGAGGAAGGTATGATTGTGTTGTCCCTGGATTATTCACAATAATTTAACAATTCAATTACAATAGTAATTGAATTGTTAAATTATTGTGAATTTTAATCTGAATCAATATTTATTGTATAATTGAACTTGTAAATATTTTCGAATGTTTGTTTGTGTCGACTTGGCATTTGCTGTAATGGCACAAAGAAATGTAAATAAATAAAAAAGTAAAAAATACTCTCAACGCACGAACAAGACAGATGCAGACAAGGCTTTGGTTTATGATATGATATTTGTCGGGTTTTGACGCAGAGTAAGTAAGTAAAGCAAAGAGTTTAATTCATCCCTGGGTTTTGACTTTGAGTCTTTGACAATTAAGGCATTTGTCTTGAAAATCAACAAAGCCGATTTATATAATAGGTGGGCAAAAGAGTCTTTTTGCGTATAGTATGAATAAATTTGTAATAAATCTCTTTGGCTATACTCTTTGTATCTGGCTGGTTTTGATAACACTAAAAAAGTGACATTTCTAAAAAATAAACAAATTAGTAAAATGTTGTGTCCATGTAGTGTATGTAAACATCTACCTGTATGTAAACATCCACCCTCATATGGATAACTAAACAGCATTGTATCGCTAAGTTAGAGTGTATTCTGTAACCAATTGTGACCGAATATAACTGTAACCATGTAGTTTATTTCATCTCTTTTATTAAGTGTCTTCACAAAGGTGAGTTATTGGGACTAAAGAGTCCCAATAACTCACGGCGACCTTGCCAGTTGGGTGTGCCTCGGTGTACCTCGGGACTGAGTGCAAAGGTGTTAAAAGTGCTAAAAAAATATGGGGAAACCACAAAGAGGAAGAAAAGCAAAACATTACCATCGTTCAAAACGCCGCTGGCGATGGTACCAATGAAGCCAATGCTCATTTAGAACAAATTCAGACACATATGGGATATTACAACATCATAATATCCATATTGTTGTTGATTTTAATCATAATTGGCTGGTTGTTTTTGTGGCTTGTGGCTTTTTGTGGCTTGCATACAAACGGTGTCATCGTCGCTGGATGCGAGCGGAAATTAATCGTGACGCCATACGGAAAACGGTAAGTGTATAAAAAAACTTTTATTTGTATAAAACATAAGTGAATTGTAGTAACTTTAGGCCCTGTAGTAGGAAAACATCCTCTGGCATTTTCATTCTTTTGTTTAAGATTTTTTTTTATAAGATAGCGCTTTTAAATCTAGTTTGCAATGGATTATTACTCAGAAAATATTTTCTGAAATTGTACTAAAAACGAAACTTTCGCAAAAAACAGCATTGAGTTTATTCAGTATTTTACATCTTTCTCATGCACTTTGCACGGATTTGTTTAGGTGTATATAGAGATAAATGACCTGTTTATTTATTTATTTATTTATTTATTTATTTATTTATTAGCTACTCCAACAGTATTTTCACATTTTATTTAAAGACTACATTCTAATGTATAATTCCGTGTGAAACACCTTTACAGGAGTATACATCTTTCAAAATTGTGTGTTCGGTAAAAATTTAAATTAGTTCATGACATTAATTAATTATTTACACATTTTGATTAAAATAAATTAATACATTAGTATAAATTAGCATTTAGAATAAAATTAATCAGATTATATTAAATTACATTACATTGCTGATTTTTTTTTAACCTAAATTTAATTAGGTTAGCAATAGGTTAAATTAACAATTCAATTAGATTTTAAATTTGAATATTATTAGTTAGGAAATAAATTTTTAGTTAGGTTCACTAAGGCATTAAAATTTAACTTTTCATCAATTTTTCCCTTAATAGATAGAATGGCATTCCGAAAATGTCAAGATCGGCTGGCATTGGCGAGGTTGCCTGAAGATTATTATAAGTCAGCATTGCTCTATTGAGAGGAGAGAATTTACCCACATTCGTTCTATATGGATGTACAGAAAATGACCGGGTGAGAGGATTACGTGGAGGAGCTCTTGGGACCGTTAATGCTACCTTACTCAAAAGATCAGGTGCATCTAGCACTCCATTCACCAGCTTATGTAGTGACATCAGATCAATATTCGTTCTTCGCTTCTCTAATGTCTGTAAATTAAAGTGATTTGTACGCATTGCATAGTTTGAACGGTATGGACAATCTAAACTCTTAAAAGCCAAGAATTTTGTAAATTTTCTTTGAATTTTTTCTATGCGATCAATATGTAGCTTATATGAAGGATTCCATACGGCCGAAGCAAATTCCAGGTGACTTCGTACCAGAGAATTATATAAGCACATAACTGTATCCACGCTTTTGAAATCCCTACAAGTTCTTTTAACAAATCCAACCATTCGCCAGGCTTTAGTTACTATAGCGTCTATATGGTCCCGGAAAGTTAACGAGCTATCTAGTATCACACCGAGATCTCGAATTTGTGTTACTTCTGTTAAAGGTGTCTGATTAATTGAGTATTGCCTGTTAAAGATAAGCATACGTAACTTTACTAAGAGATTTATAGATATTTTATTATAAATGTTGAAACATTTGCCGATCAAAATTCCTATACAAATCAGCGGCTTCATCGCTGTGAGCTTAGGTCTCATCAGTCGCCCACGAGACTTCAGAGTAGTAGTAGAGCACGTTTGTTTTGCTCCAGCACTAATAGATCGCGAAATTAGTGTGTGGATGCTGAGCCCCGTCGCACTGTGAGAAATAAAGTAAAAGTTAAACCTACCTATGAAAGTATCATTTTCAATAATGCTACAATGTAGTCATGCATGTTTATTCGGATAATACATAAAACAGAACTCAAAATATACAACAAGTAGGCATTGAATATAACATAATTACAGAATTTTGTATAGTATACTTTTAAATAATCCCTATCTATAAAAGAAATATAAAAACATATGTTTCACGAGATCAAGCAGTCACCAAAGTATTCCTGCTTCATCTTCGCATTGAAGGCCCTGACATGTTTTCGCGTGCCTCTTACTCTCATGGAAACTGCTCTTATAATTGAGATTTGTATTTTCACCTTCAGCCAGTACACTATTTGAGAATACGCTTTTCCCCATTTCTCGTTAAGCTTTGATGCGTTTTTTTTAAGAGACTGTTTCAATTCAGTTTCTAGGACTCCATCGCATGAAATGAGTAGTGGGGTGAATGAGGCTCTTAGGTCTTCAGCTGCTCGGTCGTATTTTGAGTGTTTCTCTCGGGTATGTCCCTGTGCTGTTTTTTGCCAGGTAAAGTTGCTGTAAGAGGAAGCGTTAGCATTTACTATGCGTACGTCGAAGAACGTTCTCCTTGCAGGTTCCCACTCACTGTTAAGTAACATATAACCTATAAGTGCTGGTTGATTTATACTTGCGCCTTGCATTATGGGTTCTATTATTGTGCCAGTTCCCCAGGCTAGTTCGGCCCAATTTTTACAGTAATCTCTGTGTTTATCCTTTTTCCTTTTTTTATTAAGCCTCCTTTCTTGTAGTTTAAGGCGTGGTTTAGGTCGAAATTATTCTCTCCGCATCCGTCGCCCGCCTGAGGGAGGTTTGCAGGTTTGTGGGCACATTCAATAGCTAAAGCATTACTAAATTGGGTTGCTGTGAGATCAGTGTTATTTGCCAAGGTCGGGATGATAGTTAGCCATTGGGAAGAGTTCGTTTCTTCGACTCTTTGGATACATCTTTTCATTTTATTTGGTAGCTTAGATATTACATGATGACTTTTTTCAGCGTTTCTCTTTTGCCGCCATAATTTTTCTTTGATAGTATTTGTTGCATGAGTTGGTGGTCTAGTAAGTCTAGATTTTTGTCAGATTTGATGGCATGCGTTAGTATACTATTTGATTCTACCGATGTTTTATAACAGTCTTGCATGATTAATAAATAGCCTGGAAGCAGAGCTGAAACACGCCAAAGGCCTTTTGTATGGGGACGATCTCGAAGAGGACGATTGTAGGCTACGGCAGAAAGATCTAGACACCATGAAAGAAGGAGTGTGAACAACAAACTCCTATTCAATACTGAGAAGTGTTTTATAATTTCTTTTACGCGTTCTCTTAAGCCTATTAGCGTGCGCGCGTATGAATCGACGAAGAACTCCACCCAGTTCAGACCGCCTTGCTCGTTGGGCCATACCCTTACAGGACATTTATTCGTATTGACAGATTTCTTATCATGATTTTATTGTCATCTGATTTGCATATGAATACGAAATTTCATATGAAAGTGGGCCAAATTTTACTTGCAAGATTCGTGCCGAACATACTACATAAGTTAGATAAAAGCTTTTAGCTTGAAAGTCAGACTTTTAGACTTAAGGTTGTATTTATTGTATCGCGAGTGTTTTTTTAATTTACAGTCATTGTACTGCAATGCTTACTTACTGTTTTCATATTAGTGTTTTTATGTGCGTGCTCGGCACAACATGTAATCTCACCCCTCCCGCACCCATTCACTACCGCAGGCACCTACTCAGTTAAACGCTACTGGATCTCAAATCATACATTGCTTCTGGCCTCACACTAGGATACCCTGTGTTGTGGGAACCAGAAACAACGACGTCACACACATATAAACAGCCAAGACATGGAGTTTTTTTTCTGTACCCCCAGCCGGGGATCAAACCCTTCCCGGGTTTGATCCCCGGCTGGGGGTACAGCTCCGGGAGAGAGGTGTGGAGTGGTCTGACTTCTGTGGCATTGCGGCTCGAAGCTCTGCCACCTAAGCGGGAGGTCCCGCGTTCGATTAAAGGAAGAAAAATAAATCCCCAGCTGTTGTATGTTTAACGTCGTATACTAAGTCGGGGCCAGAAGCAATGTATGTATGAGTATATGTAACTGTATAATGTTAAAATGTTTTGGTCCGGGAGACAACACGAAAACACATCCCTCCCGCATCGAAACTCCACCACTGAAATAGGAGATCTATTTCATTAAACAGGGTGTAACATAAAGGTGTAGTTTTTTTAAGCAATCATCATTCTGCCTTACACAATTCTCGTTGTTACTTCATAAATCTTTACTCACATATAAAATATATAGGAAGAATTAGGTTACAAAAAACCATTATGTATCTAACTATAGAGTAAGAACCTGAATCAAGAGGGATGGCCTACGTGTTTAATTAGTATTAAAGGTGAATTAGTTAAAAGAGTTTCCTTCCAGAAAACCAGGAAAGTACCGGAAAAATATCTTGTTAGTTATCTCTATTATTGTTACACTTTTTCGTAGCAAGTTACTATCCTCCCCTCTCCCTACTATTATTTATTGAAGCCATTCTTTTATTCACATTCTTTTATTAGGGCTCCGTACGCAAAGTTGCAAATGGGACCCTTTTAGGCGTTCGTTGTTCGTTCGTCCGCCTGTCTGCTAGCGGGATATGTCTCATGTCTCATAATAAGAAGGGAGTTGAAATTATCACAGAGTGTGTTTCTATTGCCGCTTTAACAAATAACCATAAATATGATTATTTTTTTACATGTGGTACAAACATCATAAGGCCAATAATATCTGTTATAGATGATTTAAGAAGCATGCGATATACTGCGCTCGTGACTATACAGTCCGATTATAGGGCAACAGACACCCCGTGCGTTATGGGTGGTAGAATATGCCGTTGTGCCTTTTTGCAGTCAGTGCATCAAACCAGCCCATGTCGTGTGGAGTTGTAACAATGATCCCCCATTCATCTCGGTCGATGGCGCACGTTCTTGAGAACTTGTTCATCAGACACAGGATCTCGTGTGGGCTATGAGCAACAAATGCGGCGTCGTCTGTAAACAGAAAACTGCTTATATACAAATACTCGCGTAAGCGCTTGGACTTGAGCAGGGCGATGTTAAATAATTTTCCATCAGTCCTCATGTGCAGATGAATACCCTGTTTAGCTTCGCCGAAAGTAACTTTCGCAATTGTACATAAAATCTTCCTTCATGTCTTAGTGGAAGGCTTTAATCAGTTTCAAAAGCGTAGGCGGACATCCAACCTCTCTACTCACCGTATTAAAGGCCTTATCAAGGTCCAAGAAAGCCATGAATATTGAGGTTCGCTGCTCTCTAAACTTCTCTTGAACTAAAACACGATGCAGAGTGAATGTCATATCCAACGTTGCATCAAATAATATGTAGCCGATTAATGTACCCAAAGAGGGCAAGAGTCTTTACTCGAATACGTAATACGTAAGATTGAGCCATACTCCACCACGCCGGCCCAAATCAAATGTCTTTATTATTGTAGATATTTACATATACATAAAGTAACTAAAATATACTTGCCTAGATGTAGCCACATCCTTATTTTGTCTGATGTTCTTAACAGTGTAAGCCGCAGAACTTAATTTACCAGCTACTATGTGGGGTCCCCACTGCAATCTGCTATCAATGATTATACAAGAAACTTCGTGTCTAGTACCCAAGATACAGGGAATCCTAGTTTGGGGCTAGATCAATGTGTGTAAATGGTGCCCAAGGTATTATTATTATTATTTACTCTTTCTAACGTGCTGCTGTCTAACACTAAACTGGTCTCAACTTACCTGACATTTGGAAGTGAGAACACTTGGTTTACCAGCGTTTAACAATAAATTATTAACTGGCAACCAATTCAAGGTTAAAGAAAATACTCCATTAACATCAATCAAAATCTTATTTTTTACTTTCAATTATGAAGACCAGTGAAGTATCATCAGCAAACAACACGATGTCAGTAAATTTCTCCACTATGAAAGGCAGATCGTTAATATATACCAATAATAAGAAAGGGCCTTGTGAGAAGAGGAAAGATATGCAACCTTGTGGAATGCCAATTTTTACTCCCGATCCATCAGATTTAACGCCGTTGACTTCTGTCTTTTGAATTCTATTGTAATATAATCTTAGTAGATCCAACGCTTTCTAACTCGATGATTTAATCTCATTAGTAGCGTATCATGATCAACACAATCAAATGCCTTTGATAGATCGCAAAAAACACCGATAGCATCCTGTGCGGCCTCCCATGCAGAATAAATTTTAGATATAAGGGTAATACCTGTATCCGTAATTGATTTACCCCTAGTGAAACCATATTGCTTGGCGTGGAGTTGTTTTGTACGGTTGAAGTGTGAGAGCATTTGATTGGGTATACTTTTTTCAAATATTTTACTTAGTGATGGAAGAGATATTGGTCTTAAATTTGAAAACACCCTCAGTACGGGTTGGTCGAAGGGTGTCGAGCTACTGGTCAACTCGGCTATCAGAAGTTATCAAGCTGCCCTAAGAGCCTCTGACACAGCTTTACGATTACTGCCACCGAGTAGTGACAGTAGCCGGGTCCTTCAGCTTAACGTGTCATCCGAAACACGGAAGCGCCCGAAACAAATGCCACATAGAAACGGACATCCATCCAGTATCCGTCTCGACGAGATGTTGCTACTCATACGATCATATCCAATGTGCGAATACCGCTAGGCCACGGACGCATTAGACGTAGCATCAACTTAAGGTTAAATCCCAAATAAATGAACCACACACGTTTATAAAAACCACATAGGTTCCCCATACAAAGGACGTGTTGTACCCTTCGTATGCGAGTTTGACTCGTACTTGACTGGGTTTTCACGTTCTTTTATTGTTTCTTAGTGGTCACTTTTCTCTTATTATATTAGGCCCTACATGCAGTTTGAGATAAAGCCGAGGGTGGATTTATGATGGCTTTATCTACAGCATAGGTTCCCTATCTTTTTTGCTATGCGCTTCCCTCAAATATGCTCTGCTAAAATGTTATTATGTTGTTAATAAAAAGGGTTAATATGGGGACTTATGAGAAAATGGAAATTCATAATTCATAATTATTTATTCAGTAAAATGTTTTACAATAAATACTTATTTTTAAACATAGTAAAAAACAGGGGTCATTACTCCCTAAGAGAGGCTAGAGCCTGTAGTATAGGATGAATAGTAGCACTTGCAATGCACTAGCAATGATTGAATAAATGAGTAGGTATTTAAAATTTAGAAATGTATAAAAAAAAAAAACGCGCGCTGAGGTGTGGGGGGACGCCGCGGTCGGCATCGATGGCACCGGCTGGTGCCGGCGGTAACAGGATTTTTCCGTCTTGAATTTTGTTATTTAATACTCTGTTATCAATTACAACTCTCAATTTCTTGTCTCCAGTCACTTTGTGCTTCTTCAATATTGTCGTTTACAAGTTTTTTTTAGTTGTCTATATATTTCCTCTTTTTGCAAAAACTTAAGTCTATATGGTTTGTTATAATCTACTGTTGCATTTATTTTTAATGTTATGTCCTGTTTATAAATTGTTGTAGAGCATAATGGCAACTCTCGGGTCTATAGAATGAGAAGAAATCTATCAACATCTGCATACCTTCCCCAACTGACAGCTCAGTAGCATCTATCAACTGTTTAGTTATGCTCTCCTTATAATTCATTAGCGTTAGCAGATTTACTGCTACTGTTTTTTCAAGTGTAAATGAATTTACCTGCCATTTCGTTTATTTCACGTTTTTCTTCTAACACAATACTTTTTGTCTCACTGTTGTCACTTTTTGTCTGCGGCTTGGATCGATTGCCCTGGGTCGCAGACGCAAAGGATTCTTCTACCCTACACAATGTCAATATATCAGCATAAACTTTATCAATTTTCAACCTTAAATTTCGAATGAATCCTTCTACTTCTTCTGGATATTCTTTTCTAGAAACTTTTTTCCTAAGTTACAAAACATTACCTGATAACCCTCGTTGATTTTCAAATACTCCGCATACTTATTCTGTAACATCTTACTTGTTCTTTTGTCTTTGTTGAGTTTTGTTAACTTTACCAGTAGTTGCCGAAAACTATCATAAATCTTATTTAACTCTTCTATATTCATATATGTACTCTTAGTTAAAGAACCCTTACATAGGTAACTATTATAAATAATATACTATTAAAAAAACTCTATGTTTGAAATAAAGTCCTCCTTTCCCCTATTATGTTTCATTCAAACGTCGTATTTACCTTCATTTAAAAATTTGCTCATGTTATGAATCCCTACTTCAATACCCGATTTCATACCTCGCACCGTTTTTTTTTTGTTGGAGCGGAAAAAATGGAATTACCCATGCCCAGGAGTCAGACCTCCCTGCTATGTCCGGGTCCCCACATATTGAGCGGGCATCTTTCACTTATTGCTACAGTTCACAAACGATTATTTTTGGACACTCCCGAAAATGGCCGAGAGCTAGTCGCGGTGAGGTATTCTACGCGGCGCCGGTTTGGTGCGAGTCCATCTCCAAACTATGATCATTTACAACTTCGCTCATAGGTTGCTATGCGTTTAGTCACGTAGGCATCACTTATTTCTATCGCCAAGCGTTAAGGGGCCTCCCCATCTTTGGATCGGCGTCGATTCTAGGTATAAGAGCGTTACTCACACAACAACCGGCGCGCTCCCCATATACATCATATACACAGATATAGCGCCCAAAAGGGCAAATTGCAGGTAGAAAGCCTTCAGCATAATATACCGAGGCCATGGCTCACAGTAAAGTCTTAGAAAGATAACTGTAAACACAAAGGAGTTGTTTTTAGTCCTTATACCACACGAGCTGGATGAGCTACGTCATTTGGGTTGCTGGTCAATCCGAATAAGTTCCTTTTACTCTTACAAGAGGTAACACTATATGGCGATGTATGCTGCTGTGACAACAATGAGGTGTTGCAGTCGATACAAAATAATACAATAAGAAAAACCATGTAAAACGACTGTCTTAAAAGGGATATTACAATATTCAAGGTTACATAAATTAAAAGACTGCATGGGGTTAATCTTATTCAACACATAACTCACTGTTAATAATTTTGTAATAATTTATTCTTGCATTTTATATATAATAATTAATATTTCAGCACCTGTCTTCTCAAAAAGTATTCCCGATCTGCCAAATTCTGGTCCACAGCTGATCTAAGCTGTCCTTCTAAAAGAAATCGGTTAATATATTTATTTAATATTAAACTAAATATTAAGTAACCTACTAAAATAGTAATTATTAATATTCAATCTCCACATCTTGCCACTTGAGGCAACTAATTTCCAACCGAATTGTTCTCCTTCTCTTCTAGACATCATAATCGTCTCCAACTTGGATAAGGTTACCTCTTACGGTCAACTTAACTCTCCTTTCTCTTTTCACGATCTTATTTAGACTTCCTATAAGATTAGGTCTCCGAAGAGCAGAACAAAATTCATAGATACTCGAAGCAAACGCATAGATTTGGAGTCCCTTAGGTCTCATCTCTCACTGGTCGATTGGTCCCCTGTCATATTGAGCGAGAACGTTGACGACAAAATCCAATAGTTTAATGCAATTGTCTTGGGACTATATGACAAACATGCTCCCATTAAGAAAACATCTGCTATGGCGCCCTGGCTAAACGATGCTATTAAGCATCTTACGGCCAAGGGAAATCGCGTTAAGTGTAAATGCAAATGGGATCCAACAGTTGACAACTTTCTCTCCTATAAATGCCTTCGCAATCGATGCAATACTATATAATATAATAATACACCCCAGCACAGGTATGGAAAATTCTCAGGACACTTGGTATTGACAAATGCCAGGACATATATAGACGTTCAATCAATATTATTATTAGGATAATATTGATTGAACGCTCTCAATCAAAGCTCTCTGCTACGCCAGTTGTAATGGACTCTCCTATCATGAAAGCCACTCTTAAGAGCCTTCGCTTTAGTCACCCACACCACTCCTTTAACCCTGAGTAACATTGGAAGGGACACGGGTAAGAAAACATTTCTAGCTCATGGAGATTATAATATCTACCAACAAATGATTTTTACTATCCTTGATGATCTGCTTCCGGCCATAACACATATTTTAAATTTCTCCATTTCAAATTGTTCCTTCCTTAGTGCTTGGGAACAAGCGTTAGTTATCCCTCTCCCTTAAATATCAAATCCCACCTCCTTTAAAGATTACCGCCCCATTTCTATCCTACCGATCCTTTCACGAGTACTCGAATCCATTGTCCATTCTAACGTTGTATTGTTTTATTATAAAACACTCTTATTTCAAAATTAAATGATAATTATCGTTAATACACCTACCAAATAAGGCTGGAAATCAAAGCAATATTTTAAACATGGCTGGTTAAAATATTACATACTAGCAATATTCCGTTGTTGACGACGAAACTCGCTCTACTGTGATTGGCCCGTTTTAAACAGAACAGTCGTGACCGCCACTCGACCTCGCATCGAGACAGCACTTCGAAATCTCGCTCTGCTCTGGATGCACGTTCGTCTTACTGGCGCTCTTCAACGGTCATTTTTTACAGATCGCTGACGAACGTCTTTAAACAGTATCCTTGAATTACATTAAAATTATTACGTTTCCTATAGCAATATTAGTAATATTATTGTGCTACATTATAACCCGATTAAGGTGAGTGGTGAAAGTTACTATGTAAATCATCTTAGCGTTATGTAGCTTCTGGCTTACTCATTTGTATTTAGAATCATGTTATTTCCTTCGTCGCTTGTTGCGTTCCTTTTAGATTTACTATTATTCGTCACATTCACATCGCATTGTATTGCAAATTGCTACCAGCTAATCTTTTAGACTCGCGGTAGCATGTCAAGCCAAGTTCAGCTAACAGAGCTGGCGAGCATCAGCGTGTGTAATAATTTATCTTTCGGCTTTTAATAGAATGCTTGGAAAATATCTCCAGGATATTAAATTTGTAATTATAATAGATATTAAATTAAAAGTGACCGATGATATTCAAGTCGCTATTGATCAAAGGCAGCTCTTGGTGCTGACTCTTCTGGAAATCAGCAGTGCTTTAACTGTGTTGACTTCGACATTCTCAGTGAACTTCTCAAATCTCTTAACAGAAGACTTTACCCTCTCTGCCAGCTGGTTTAACTCTTACCTAAAAGACCGAAAACAGCGTTGTGGGAGGAGGCTTGTACGGAGTGGTGTGACCTCTCCTCCGGGTGATCATAATCTTTTAGCGATAAAGATTTTGTTCAAAACAAGAACATAACCATGGTAACCATTCCCATTCCGATACGCCATAATGGGCTTTATTTAGCTAATATCAAGACATGTTTTAAAATGGTCCGTATTGGTTCTGTACGGTACGGTACCAAGGAGAGAATAAAGCTTTCCGCTGGAGAACTTTTCTTCTACAGAGGAAATGATGACTCTACCTACGGCGGCGTTGGATTTATTATTAAAAAAACTATCTAGTCTGCTGTTCAGGACCTTAAGAGCATATCACCTCGCGTGTGCTACTTGAACCTAACGCTTAGTAAGAGATACATCCTTAAGGTCATCCAAGCCTATGCAACTACCTCTGAACCCGGTACTGATGATGAAGTAGACCAGCTATACGAGGATATAGAGATAGCGCGTGAGGAAAACCCTGGATTCTACACCGTGGTCATGGGGGACTTTAACGCCAAAATTGGGGCACCACTAGAACAAGAACTGTCAGTGGGAACATACGGGCTAATTAGTCGGAACCCGTGAGGACAGACCCTCGTAAATTTACTTGAAAAACACCACCTCTATGAATACCGCACCGCACTATGAATACCTTTTTCTAAAAGCTTCCTTCAAGGAAATGGACATGAGCGAGTCCAGACGGCTAAACTAAGAACGAAATCGACTAGGTACATACTCAGCTCAGACAAAAAAAATCGCCGATGTGTCTGTTTTAAGCCACTTTAAGACCAGCAGTGATCATCGCATAGTGAGGGCCAAGTTCAGGTATAACCTGCCTAAAGAACAGAGAAATGTGGTAAAGTCTTAAGCAGTAAAATTTGATGGCGTTGGCTATAAATTTCTCCAAAAAAAAATTCAGCTAGAATTGCATTGGAAGAGAACCTGGATGTATAAACACTATTTATTACTAAAAAACACATTGGCAATAAGAAAGAAAGTGAAACGAAGTTAACAGCAAACATGCTCTCACTATTGGAACGAAGGAGGGAGATGAGAAACGCGACAGACAAAAGGAGCTATCATTTAATAAGGCAATCTGGAAACATTTAAGAGCATATAATACTTAACTCATTACTGAAACAATTGAACAAAACAAAGGTCCGAAAGTATTTAGAAGGAAATTGAATATATCCAAATCTGAAATTTCTAAATTGTACGACAAAAGCGGGAATCTTGTCACAAATCGTGACCAAATACTAAAAATGGTTGAAGAGTTTTACGCCGAGCTTTAGTCGTCAAAGTCTGCGGAATCAGAATCTCCAGATGCGTTAGACGCCAGGGCTGAACCTACCGAGCATCTTTGGGAGGATCTCGTAGATGGCTTACCTCCCATCATAGAAGATGAAGTGGGTTTTGCTCTGAGCAGGATGAAACGTGGGAAGGCATCTGGAAGGGAGGGTGTATACGTGGAGATGCTACAGGCAGGGGTCCCTGCGTACTAAAAGTGTTGACAAAGCTCTTCAACAAAGTGCTTAGTGAAGGCATCACTCAGGAGCAATGCCGTAGTAACGATTCTACATACGAAGGGTGACAAAGCGAGGATGATAATCTTTTGCCCAAACTCTTCACAAACGTGTTGGAAGATATAATGAAGACACTAGGTTGGAGCGAAAGAGGTCTCAATATAGAGATCCTAGCTGAAGTAGTCGAAGTTCTCCAATACATGCTCGAACAAACTCATGAAGCATCCCTGAAGGTTGGCCTTGGAATGAATATGTTCAAGGCAAAGATCATGTGTAGCGATCCGGAGTACATACCTTAAGTTAGCGTAGGTAACTGCCCTATAGAGGCAGTAGATAATACACACATCTTGGACATAACTTATCCTTTGGCCAAAGTGCTCAGGCGAAGGAGATCACTAGACGGATCCAGCTAGGATGGGCTGCCTTCGGCAAACTAGAAGACGTCCTAAAATCACAAATCCCGCAATGCCTGAAGAGCAAGGTTTTCAACCAATGTGTCCATCCAATCCTCATTTATGGTGCCGAAACATGGAAGCTCACAAAGCCAATGTGCATAAAATTAGAGTCGCACATAGGGCTATGGAGCGTGGTGGAGGCATCAGCCTCGTTGACTGCGTGCCTAACGTTGAAATCCGCATACTTACCAAAGTCACAGACGTGGGTACGCGCATCACGGGGCTAAAGTGGCAATGGGCGGGACACTTAGTTAGAAGGGACGACGGAAGGTGGACCAAGGCAGCCACAGAGTCGCGGCCGCGAACTGGACAAAGAACAGCGGGCAGACCGCCGGCCCGCTGGTCAAACGGCACAAAGACAATTTATATGTTCCACCACAAAGGTTACAATTATTTTCCAATAGTGCATATTGCAAGGCAATAAAAATTTACAACAAAATCCCCAATGACATAATCTGACATTTAACCTGTTTAAAAATAAATTATTTTATTATCTAATGGACAAATTATATTATAAGGTTAATGACATATATAATACAAATCAATTTGAATAATTAATTTAATTCTAATGGTGCGCTAGACATTTAAGTTTATAATATTTGCATACCAACTCCTAGATGGTAAATATGTTGATCCTCGCGCTTCACGGCCTATTTAAGATCATATGTACACATATCTTTTAGCAAATAAACGGATTGATTGATTGATGGATCAGATGATATTGCTAAGGTGGCTGGAAAGCAGTGGACGAAACTGGCGAGTGACTGAAGCGAATGGCGGCTTTGGGAGAGGCCTATGCCCAGCTGAGGGATGACAAGGGCTGATGATGATGATGATGATGTTTTTGTTCGTAAACTGAATCAACTGCACAAGCGTACAGACGCTTTAAATGAAATGTTTAAATGAAATAAGTACATAGTAGATAACAGTATCTACTATGTACTTATTTCATTTAAACATTGAGGACGTTTTTGTTACCGCCCCTAATCACCTCATAGACCCGCCTTACTAATCAAATTATTCTCAAAAGTCTGTCTTTTGCTGCGGCGATTGTCTAGTCCCCTGTCACGTAAAATGGGATACAGAATAAAAAGTGCTTCGTCAGTTTTAAACATTTAATAGGCAAGTTGTACAAATTATCGCGATATTTCTAGGTTAACTTTGAGACACAAGATTCGACCCTTTGCAGTGAGAAAATCAGTGTCGAAGGTATACCTGTGAAAAATAGTTTATAATAGCAAATCAACGGATGAGGGGTGCATAGGACCGAGTTGAATCGCGTGTATTTGTGGAGGCATATCCAACAGTGGGTTATATGAAAGGCTATCATCATTACCAGGTGATGACTATCATCATCATCAACAGATGATAATGATGGTCATCATCAGATTTTCTCACCTTCCTAGAGCGAAATTCATACTGAATTTCAACACTTCCGTCATATTGAATGCCGGGATGATGTAATGACCCTGAAAAGAGTAAATATTAAATGTGTAAATTTGACAGAACCCTAATGTGTTGAATACAATACTCAACACCCGGATGCATAAATACCAAGTTAAAGATTGACCGACACTCAATGTCGCTAGCCTAGCACGTTTTCTCTCGCTCAGGAAAATATATCAGCGCCAGTATACATTTAAGTAGCACTTAACTTAAGCAGCAGTTTATGCAGTCGGATACTCACCGGAAGACCAGCACAATTTTTAGAATCGTATTTGACTTTAAGTTGTTTGAGAAACGTCACAAAGATGGGATGTCTGCAAGATATGTGTTCGACGTTGTACTGAAGGACCATTTTAGATTTCTTGAGTTGGTAGCCTCGTACGGAAAACTGGAAATAATTTGACTTGCAATTAATTTCAGATTATTGAAATTAATCATGCTTCATTCACCGGCTTTGCCGTGGCCAGCAATAAACCGGTAACTCCTTTTCTCAAACTCGAAAATGAAGAACCCTATTTATTTTCTCTGTATGGGTTATGCTTAGGACCGACTATGCTAGATGAGTATTTGAATCACTAATATTTCAATGCCTGATGCTTCATACACACAGCTGGTATGAATATACTCATTGAATTTAGAAAATGCAGTACAATTATATTGTTGGTGGATAACGCAAAGCAAAGGGGTTAAACAAGTAGAGCTTATTAACTGTTTAAATAACTTGCACCAACTTGGTGTTCAAAATATTATAACTTGTGCTTTTTCTTATCTTATTCTTCAAAAGGACGCAATAACTACGGGAAAAGGCAGAACAAATTTGTAAGGTGTATGACTTAATCATGTATAAAAGAGTAGTAGTTGATTTAAAGAATAAGATTCGGTAATTTTGGAATGTACTATATAACTTGATACATTTGATGGTTGATGGAGATCAGTAACACTTCGAGATTTGATAGCTAAATGAATACTGAATGATTTACGAGTATATAGAATTAAGGCTAAAACTAAAGTGCCGCGCAAGGCATTTGTAGGGTGATACGTAAAGACCGTTAAAACTCACGGGCCAAGAAAGAAAAATAAACAGAATGGACTTGATAACGAACGAACGAATTGTACCACTCCAGCCAGGATTATGCCTTGTCCGATCAAATGGCCGGCATACCAGAGGGCACGTTTTTTGAGAGGGGGGAGTGACCTGCTCACGTGATAGGGGAGGATTGTGAATAGAATCGACCGATTAATGCAACCTTTAGCCAATATAGGAAGTTTAGACAGGGTAGGATATGTGATGGGAGAGCAGAATTTTTTTTTCTTCATGTTGCCTGATGTTCTGTTTCATGTGTTGTTAGTTGCTTTCCTGGGTTCTGTTCTGCTGGGTTGTTTGATGTGCTTCCAGTTTCGCCATTTGGTTCCGTGACCTGGTATATTAGGTTTAAGGTGGCCCTAACTTCATTTTTTCCGTAGTATTTAATATCGTGTTTGAGGGAGTCTTTCCAGGTGTATATGGGTCGGCTGATTTTTTTCTTACTAGTTTCTTAGTTCAGGGCGGCGTGGAGTATGTATTTTTTTGGGCGTCTTAATATATGTGTATAGTAGCACATTCTGTGATTTTTTATTCGTTTGGTTATTGTTTTCCCCTGTAGGATGTTGTGTATTTTCCTATGTCTAGGGTGGTATTTGGCGTTCGCGAGCATGTCGCACAAGATCATGCAATCATATTTACTTAGTCTAGAGCGGTTAGCTTTGGCGAGGGTTACCACTTTTAGTCTATATGAAATGCACGGTGAAATGAGCATTTTGAATATTAAGCGAGCTATTTTACGGTCCGTGTTAGTCATCTTTACAAAGTGTGTTTAGGCTTTAGGTTGCATATTGCTTGTTGACATTTTATCCTTATTGTGTCTCTCTTGCGATGTCCTGCAGTAATATAAGTGCTGAGATATTTTGTGTGGCGTTGGCGCATGCGTAGACATTGCATCAATCCGCCAATCAGCGCTTGCGCAGGCCATCCGTGACTCTCGCTGTGACGCTACAAGCAGGCAGCGCCTACTCATCTCACCTTACCGCCATTTTGGACGCCACATGTGTGACAATCAATTCAGCTCAAATTCCGCTCATATCCGCTCATAGACAATTAGATAACTAGCTATCGCGTTCGCGTGTGAAGTGTATTTACACAAACCCCCTGTGCCGCGAACTGAACCAAGTGCCCCACTTGCCATCTATGCACGATTCACCCCAGCCATCTGGGTTCCGTCTCTTACAAGAGGGACCGCCACCAGACACCCCAGGCAACCTCGCATCAGCCCGCAGAAGAAGGAGAAGCCACAAAACTATTCAAGGTACCTGCCCATTCACATACATACTCAAACCCGATTCGCCCCCCATCAACTCCAACCCATCTCAGCCCTGCATACGTGAGCTCTTAGCGGTCACAGTCTTTGATAACCGTGTTAGTTAGGATCTTATTTGTCCTTGATAGGAGAATGTCTCCTAGCGCAGTTAGGTTAATTGTATCAAATACTTTCGCAATGTCAAAGGCTAATACGAATGTGCAACTGCCCGCCGGCCATTCTTCATTTAATACCCTGCGCAATGTGAAGATGTGGTCGTCTGTGGATCTATTGCTTAGAAAAGCTGCTTGGTAGTTTTCGAGTTCCTTTATTGTTTCTTGAGTAGGTATGTAGCATAGATTCCATATCCTGTATTGCTCATTGTGATTCGGCGATACTCGTTGGTGTCCTGCGGGTTTCTGGTTTTTGAAATATGTACTTGGACCGTTTCGTTCCATGGGTCTTTGTCTCAAAAATCACCCAAGCATGACCATTTGCTTGGGTGCTTTTTACCTATCCCGTCAAAGAATTGTTGGCATTTTGTTGTTCTTCTGTTTCTTTATGCGTAGTCGGCACTCTTTGAGATGTCTGTGGGGATCTGTTGGTTGGCGTACTTTGGCGAATTTTGCCTTTTGTATATTGCTTAATCAAATCAAATCAAAAATATTTATTTCAGACAAAAAGTACACATTAGCATATACATAATTATCCATATTGTAAAATAAAATTGTTCTGACATTAAAAATAAATAAATTATACATTAGCAATAACATGAACAATATTTTAAATAATTGTGCACACACCCTCACAATGACACCCACACATACATTATCCTAATCATTATAATATAGTTATTAAGGTTTATTACTGCGAAAGTGCACCCCCATCCAGTACCTCAACATAGGGCTGTCCACCTTCCCAGCTAGTGTGCTGAGGATAGTGTTGGAGCTGCCGAAAACGCGGTTTCTTAAGAAGGCAATCCTTTTTCGGATTATTCCAAACAAATCGACAATCCTGGCTTCGGAAAACATAGCCGAGGCACTGCAGTATCGCGGCAGCCCCAACAGTATCCTCAGCGCATTATTATATTGGACGCGCAGGGCGCTGCAGGCCCTCTGCGTACAGCTGACCCATAGGCCGCTAGTGTAGAAGGACTGACAAAATGCTCTGAAAAGTGTCAATTTGACAGCCCTTGTATACCTCGCCAATCTGCGGGCCAGCATATTGCATCGGACCGCCATCGCCCTGCGCTCCCTTTCGATATCAAAGTCGTCTGCGAGCCCCTCCGTGACCAAGGGACCCAGGTACTTGAACTGTGGTACCCGCTTGAGAGGTGCTCCACACAGTGACAGTTTATTACAGTTTATTATTGGTAGTTCTTTTTGCAGATCACATGCTGTTCGTGGAGGCTCTCTAATATTTATAAATAAACACATAAAGTTCAAAAATCGTAATGACATAGTACGTTTATCAGTTGAAAGCCACATTGAAGTAGCATGTGTTGAATTGGAGCGCATAATTGTAATAAGCGTTTACAGCCTACCATCAGGTTCATTTGATGTTTTTGAAAAAGTCATGGATGACATATTATTGAAAGTATCAAAATCTAATAAAACTCTTATGATATGTGGAGACTTCAATGTAAATTTATTAGAAACTTACTCCCTTAGTACGAGACTAACTAACTTATTTAATTCTCGCAACTTAAAGCCACTTTTCATGCAACCTACTCGAATAAATAATAAATTGTATAGACAATATATTTGCTTATCCAAATGAAAAAAATGTACTTTAAAAAATTATAAGTAATTTAAAGTCAGACCATTTAGGTCAATATATTAGACTAGAAATTCAACTTAAAAAAAGTTCTACAAGAAAGATACAATACATACCTGTGACTGCACATCGGGTTGAAAGGTTTAAATTGAATTGGGATAGCAAACTACCTATCAATTACTCTAATAATAACCCTAATGAGTCATATTGTTTTTTATTTTTATAAATACAGCAATGCGTTCTATGCAGTATTTACTACCAGATCGATTGTGGTCTCAGACAAACTTAACTTTAGTAAGTGGGCCACAGTAGGTATACTTAAAAGTAGACAAAATTTATATGAATTATATAGTGAAAAACAATGGAATCATAGTGCAGAGTTCATAGATAAAGTAAAAAAGTACTCAAAAATCTTTAGAAAAGTTTGTCAAATTGCAAAATCAAATTATATCAGATCTAAAATAAGAAAAAGAGATAACAAAATTAAATCAATTTGGGATATTAAAAGTGAGACTGGAAAGGTCAGTATTAAAAACAATGAATATGAATTAAAAATTAATTATATTACTTTCAAAAATGATATTGATGTAGCTAAAGCGTTTAAATATGTTTTGCTGACATCCCAATCTCTTCTACAAAGTCTTTAGACTCTTCCAAAGTAGTTGCTGAATCTTTGCTAAAAGACTATGTACCTAGATGTGAAAATCAATTCTCGTTTAATTATGTAGATGATAAAGATATTATTAAAGCCTTTAAATCAATAAATGTTAAGAAAACTGCAGAGCTCTGGGATATTTATGTTCATGTTGTGAAGCCCCCAATAAATGTTATTGCACTAGATTTAGCTTTCATATTTAATGCATCTATTGAATCTGGCGTGTTTCCTGATTTAATGAAACACAGTAAAATAGTACTACCCGATTTAAACAAAGGTATTGTTTAAATCGGGTAGTACATCTGACCCTTCTAACTTCAGACCGATATCGGTATTGCCTACATTTAGTAGAGTATTTTAAAAAGTAATTTTAAATCAAGATCTTACACATTTCAACACCAACAACATGCTCCACTGTAAACAATTTGGTTTTACACAAGGCAAATCAACTACTGATGCCGGTATTGAATTAATATCACATATATATGATGCCTGGGAGGAGTCGCATGATGCTCTAGGAGTATTTTGCGATTTGTCTAAGGCTTTTGATTGCGTTGACCATGGGACATTGATCAGGAAATTACATCACTATGGAATTAGGGATAACTCTTTACATCTTCTCTCTTCTTATCTAAATAACAGGATACAGAGAGTTGACATTAATGGAAAAAGATCTCCAGGGTCTGTTGTTACTATGGGTGTACCGCAGGGTTCCATACTCGGGCCATTCCTGTTTTTGGTTCATATTAATGACCTGCCACATCTTGTCAGAGATAATCATGAGATTGTACTGTTTGCAGATAACACTTCACTTTTGTTTAAAATGAAACGACACAGTTTGAACTTTGACGATGTGAATAATGCAATATCAAAGGTAGTCAATTGGTTTAGTGCTAATAATCTTTTACTGAACAATAACAAAACTAAATGTATTCGGTTTATACTCCCAAATGTTAAACAAGTCTCGGCTAATGTTAATGTTAAAGGTGAAAATTTATAAATTGTAGATATTACTGTATTCCTAGGAATCACCTTAGATAATAAGCTTCAGTGGGGCCCACACATAGATAAGCTATCAAAAAAACTCAGTTCCGCAGTTTATGCAGTTAAAAAAATCCGTCTTTTTACGGACGTGGAAACAGCTAGACTAGTTTACTTCAGCTACTTCCATAGCATTATGTCTTACGGCATACTGCTGTGGGGGAACGCTGCAGACATTAACATAATATTTGTGCTGCAAAAGAGGGCTGTTCGTGCAATCTACAATGTGGGTCCCAGAGAGTCACTGCGTTGTTAATTTAAGGAAATTAACATTATGACAGTGCCGTGTCAGTATATTTATGAAAACCTAATGTACGTCCACAAAAATATTGATAAAATTCCTAAGAATAGCGACAGGCACACGACAGAAATAGGAATAAACTAGCTATACCTACTACTAGGCTCCATAAGGTTAATGTATCTTTTAAAGGGCAATGTATTCGCTTTTACAACAAAATACCGACTAGGTTACAAGAATTGTCTGTAAATAAATTTAAAAATGTTGTTAAAAATCACTTATGTAAAAAAGCTTACTACAAAATATCAGATTATTTAGAGGACAAGAATGTTTGGGAAGGTGTTTGCTCTAATTCTGTAAAAAAACCGTATAAAGCTGGAGGTTTCTAGTCGCCTCTTTGCCTCCAGCATCTAAATCATTGAGGTGACGGAATTCAAATTGAATTCTATATTTCCCTGTACCTTACACATGTGTTAGTTTAAGATTTGAAATTCTCCAAATGTTACCTATGTGTTTCTTATGGAAATAAACTCTTTTAAAATTTTTGAATTTATCTCTCGATCTCTCGATCTGGCAGGTGTTGTGATAAGTATTTTTTATGGCTGCTATTTTCATAACTCCTGTTATGGATTCCCACAGGATGCACGCGATGTTTTCGTCTTCCTGGGGGTCAATATTGTTAATCCCTAATGCATCCATGATTGCGTTTTGGTATTTTGTTTTTGTTTCAATTGGTTCGTCTTTTGTTATTGACATGTAATGCACTGTTTATAATTGAAGTTCGTGGCTCTGATAGGATTGCTCTCATTTTGAGGTGTTTTTTTATTAAAATATTTGAAAAGATTATACTCAATCAAATGCTCTCACACTTCAACCATACAAAACAACTCCACGCCAAACAATACGGTTTCACTAGGATAAAACGACTACGGATGCAGGTATTATCCTTTTATCACATATTTATTCTGCATGGAAGGCCGTACAGGATGCTATCGGAGTTTTTTGCGACCTGTCGAAGGCGTTTGATTGTGTTGATCATAATACGCTATTAATTAAATTAAATCATTACGGAGTTCGAAATAAAGCGTTGGATCTACTAAGATCATATCTAAGCAATATAATTCAAAAGGTAGAAGTTAATGGCGTTAAATCTGATGGATCGGGTGTAAAAATTGGCGTTCCACAAAGTTTCATATTAGGTCCTTTCTTATTCATGGTATATATTAACGATCTGCCTTTCATGGTGGAGAAATTAACTGACAAAGTGTTGTTTGCTGATGACACTTCAATCTTCAAAATTGAAAGACAAAAAGGAGATTTTGATGATGTTAATGGTGATTTGTCTTTAACCTTGAATTGGTTCACAGTTAATAATTTATTGTTAAACGCTGGTAAAACCAAGTGTATCAAATTCTCACTTCCAAATGTCAGGCAAGTTGAGACCAGTTTAGTCTTAGACAACAGCACGTTATAATTAGTATATAATACGAAGTTTCTTGGAATAACCATTGATAGCAAATTGCAGTGGGGACCCCACATAGATAAATCAGCTGGTAAATTAAGTTCTGCGGCTTACGCTGTTAGGAACATCAGACAAAGCACGGATGTGGCTACATCTAGGCTAGTATATTTTAGCCAGCCTAACTAACAGGCCTAACTTCACAAACTCTACGCAAGCAATGAAACGGCGAAGCCATATATTTTGAGTAAGGTGTTAGAGTTTGTGATTATGTATTTTTAGTGGGAGTGCACTGCACCAGCGCTCTTTGAGTTGAGCCACCTCTGCACATGTGTATCGAATAACAAATAACCGTGTGTATTTGAAAAATTACATCAAAAGAAAACATATATGTACAAAGGCGGGCTTATATCTAATTAAATTAACCGAACTTACAGTAACTGGAGGTGTCTTCTTAAAAATAGTAAAGTTAGCCTTTATCATCGTGTTTCCCATGCTATCGTTGTACACGGCCAGGTTATAAGGCACCTTATTCTCTAGGTCATACTGCGCTTCCTGCAGGTCACAGTCTTCGACTGATACGACCCTTTTCTTTGGTTCTGACTGAAAAAAGAAGATGATTCTTTATATCATTTATTTTAATTCATGAAATTACGGATAATGATTTTTGAAAATATTACTTCTTATGTGAAGTTGTGAATTTTTGATGTTTAAGGCTGTTTAAAAGCGTATTCATTTTAAAACCCTTCTTTATTGGGGCACATTTTATTTAAAAAAGACGGTCCAGTGCGACACAGATTCGCGCACCGAGGGTTCCGTGCCTCAGACAGTACATGTGGGACTGCCGCTCCATTCTCATATAAGCCTGTGCGATTCCACCTATGGCGGGTGCCGCGGATGCACATGCTGCTAGCCCTGATGATGGCGGTTTGAATTCTTGCTCGTAGCCAGCCCATTATTGTGGCAGGGGTCCGGTTCCAGCGGTCCGCCAGCGTTTCGGCGAGGTGTTTAGTGAATGATATCATTTGTGGAGCAAAAACTCCGTATATTCTAATTAATTAAAAGTAGTTTTGTTAAAATTTCTCGATAAGAAAGTTATTTTTTGGTTATTATTTTATTATTCGCCCATTTGGACATCCAAACGTCAGATTCAAAATCTTTATTTGTATAGGTTACATAATTATCTCAAAGATTTATAATATAGCATCGCCATGTTTGGCGCAGTGGTCACATGCTTGCCTGTCAAGCAGGAGATGCGGGTTCGAATCCCGATGCTAATAATGTACCAGTGATATACGAGTAGATACTATGCATTCAATTGAAGACATTGCATTTGTATCTATAGAAAAATACCATCGCAGTATAAAAATATTTTACTGGGTACCATCAACGCTTGAGTTGGCACGGACCACTCGGCATGGGTAGGAGCTCTCAGAAGACATTCTTCCGAAAGCTTACCACATATAAAACGACGTGTATACAGGATCCAAGCACAGGCCCCTACTAGACTACGTCATCGTACGCAAGAAAGACCTGCAAGATGTTCACGTCACCAGGGCTATGAGAGTTGCTCAGAGCTTAGATCTAAACTTGTCACTTGCACAGATCATGCTTCATGTATTGTTGGGAAACCACTCAGAATAAATCAGGACTGGTTTGTTCCAATTTCCAATTTCCAATTTCCAATTTAGGTTTATTGCTTCCATAAAGTACATAAACATTTGTTCTTAAATTTAGGTACAATTTATGGACCCTGTCCATAGGGCACTGCAATAGTATAGAGGTATAATACTAAAGACTAATATAAAATATTTATTATTGAGGTATGTTTATGTGTACGTTTGTGCGTGTGTGAGGGTGTGTGTTTTATTGTGATGTACATGCATATATTTATAAGTTAGTGTTATGTATACATATATATATATGTGTGTTAGTGTAATTTTAAGTTATTTATTTGTCTCAAATGATGTATCTATGAAATATTCATTTATACTGTAATATGTTTTATTAATTAATATAGTTTTTAATTTCTTTAGGAACTTTACGTTATTCGTTTAATCTTTAAGTAGGGTGGGTAATTTATTATATATTTTGATACTCATAACATAAGGACTAGATGAGTGCATCTTTAGAGTAGAAGTGCAGGGTTGGATGAGTCTGTCTTTATGTCTTAAAGAGTAGTTTACGGGGATTTCTCGGCACTTATGGTTAAGTAAGATTCCTATTATCACGGACGAATTTGCACATTTCGTATATGTATAAGCATGGTAAAGTCAGAATATTTAGTTTTTGAAAGAAGGGTTTACAACTGTCCGTTTGTTTGATATTTACTAGGATCCGTATTAGTTTTTTTTGTAAAATAAGTATTGCTGGCGCACCTGTGCTGTTTCCCCATAAAAGTATGCCGTAGCTGAGCCATGCAAAAGTGTATGCATAGTATACCGCAAGTGCAGTTTTCAGATCAGTGCATTTTTTAACTTCTTTAAGTGCGTAAGAAAACTGAGATATCTTGTTACAAATTTTTTGGGTGTGTTGTTTCCAGTTAACGTGTGAATCTATATCAATTCCAAGCAAAGTGAACCGGTTTACTATTTCTATTTGAGTACCTTTATAGGTGAAGATGAAATCAAGTTGCTTTTTTGTCGGGGGTGGAATATCATTACTTTAGTTTTATTATAATTAATTTGAAGGTTATGGTTTGTCATCCAATTAGTAATGTGATCTAAATGTAGAAGTAAGCTTTGTGTTCAGTTGGGAGCTATTTTCTGATGGGGCCAGTAAGGATACGTAATCCGCAAACAGCACGCAGTGACTATTCGTTACTTTAGGGAGATCATTGATGTATATAAGGAACAACAGACACCCCAGGACACTTCCTTGGGGTATTGATGAATTTAATGTCCTATCAGTTGAGCGTACGTTTTGTATTTGGTTAGTTTCTTTGTTCGATTGCTGTATTTCGACAGATTGTACTCTATCTTTCAAATATGAAGTGAACCAGTTATGGGCTGTTCCGCGCACACCTATTCTATAAAGTTTGTTTAATATAATTTTGTGATTCACCCTATCGTATGCCTTAGACATATCTAAAAGAAGGCCCACCGCGTATGATTTCTTATTCATGATACTTAGAGCTTCTTGAATGTATTTGTATACAGCCATAGTTGTCGATCTTTTCTTGCGAAAACCGTTTTGAGACTCTGTAAAGATTTTGTATTTTTCGCAAAAAGAGTATACGCGATTACACATAGACTTTTCATAAATTTTCGAAATTGTTGAAAGTATGGCAATGGGTCTGTAATTATTTGGGTCGGACTTTGAATTTTTCTTATGTATAGGTTTAATGATTGTTTTTTTAAGTATGTCTGGAAAAGTCCCCTCAATTTAGGATTGGTTAATCAAGATAGTTAAAGGTAAAGTTAATTCGTCTGCGCACTGTCTTATTAGTGTTGGTGGTAATTCGTCCTTACCGAAACTATTTTTATTTTTTAAATTTCGGATTATTTTACGTATTTCGTGATGTGTTACAGAAGCCAAGAACATTGTATTTTCGGTAGGGCTCATCACTGGATAGTTTTTATGTGCAGAACTATTATATTTTTGTGTATTATTTTGATCTCCTATTTTTGTAAAGTAGTCATTAAATATGTTGGCAACAGCAATTGGTTCAGAATAATAATAATAATAATAATTCTTTATTGCACAGAAAACACAATGGAAAAAATACAACGAACAATATGCAAAGGTGAGCTTATTTCTAAAAAGAAATTTCTTACAGCTAACCTGTGAGGAAAGGAAAAAATATTTATAGAGAGGTAGTCCTAGTGTACAATTAAGATTTAAAAGAAAGATATAAAGTCAATATACTATCAGATAAATCACAATACATCCTACACATACTATAAAATAAATTAATAGAATACAATAAATACAAAGATACACATACATACTATAAGATACCCACTATGCGGAAGAGAGGAGATGCTGTTTCAACTTTTTCTTAAAAGAGAACAAGGATGTGCAATCCCTAATAGCGCAAGGAAGTGCATTCCACAAACGTATTGCCCTTAACCTAAACGAGTGCTCGTAAGCAACAGTGTTGTGCTGAGGAATTGACAAAAGTGACACCGTGTGAGATCTCCGAAGTCTATCCCCAGAGAAAAGAAACTCAAAATGTTCACGAAGATATGCGGGATAGCGCGGATTTCTCAAAATATTGAAGAGGATGGAGAGAATGTGCATATCACGACGAAGTCGGATCGGGAGCCAGCCTAATTCCCTGCGATATTGGGACACGTGATCGTACTTGCGGAGACCGAAGATAAACCGAATCCCGAGATTTTGAAGTCGCTCGAGTTTGTTCAGTAGATCTTCGTTCGCGCTGGCCCAGCAAACATCGGCGTAGTCAATTAAAGGCAGAAGAAGGGTCTGAACTAGCATGATTTTAGTCTGCCCAGGCAAGAAGTACTGCAAACGCCGAAGGGAATGAAAGGATGCAAAGACTCGTCTGCTGACCTCAAAAAACGTGGGGCGACCAGGATAAAATAGTATCAAAAACAACCCCAAGATTTTTGGCTTTCCCGCTGTACTTGGCAATGGTACCGTCATAAAGCACGGGAGCAACTGACCTATGCTGCAACAAATTAAGTAAGTGCCGTGTACCCAGTATCATCGCATGAGACTTATCCGGGTTAACTAATAGCCCATACGAAAGAGCCCATTTCCTGATGTTGTCGAGGTCAGCATTCAAAGCCTCTCCAGTCGAAGTCAGATCACACAGGGGAAAATGCCGATAAATTTGAAGGTCATCTGCATAGAGATGATACGAGGAAGACAATACATCCGAGATGGAATGGATGAAAACTGAGAAAAGAAGAGGAGAAAGGATGCCACCCTGCGGAACACCAGTAGGGAGCTTGCACCATTCCGTAGTAACTTCTTCAGATTTGATGCGCTGCTGGCGGTCTCTCAGGTAGGAGTCAAACCAGCGAGCCGAGTGTGAAGAGACATTGAGTGTTTTTATGATTTCAACTAGTATATCGAAGTCGACGCAGTTGAAGGCGCTTCTAAAGTCAAAGAGAGTCAGGACTGTGAGCTGCTTCTTATGCATTGCCAGTTGGATATCGTCAGTTACCTTGAGTAGTGCGGTGGTGGTGCTATGCCCTGGCCTAAAACCAGACTGAAAAGGGTTCAGTAAATCCATGGAGGAAAGGTACGAGGACAGCTGGGAGTGGACAATTGATTTAAGGACTTTGGAAAGGATTGGTAGGATGTAAATGGGACGGAACTCTTTGAAGGAGGACGAGTTAGAAGTTTTAGGCAGGGGTATCACTAATGCTCTTTTCCACTGGCTTGGGAAGCAGTACTCGCTCAGCGACGCGTTAATTATATGCGTTATGGGTGGTAAAACATTATCGAGTACACTGAATAGCATCTGAGAGCAGATATTGTCATCACCTACAGCCTTGGACGAGACTTCTAGAATAGCTTTCTTTACTGCGCCAACTCCGACAGACCTGAGGTTGAAAGGTAAGCAACTGGATGTCGTTCTGGTACGCAAGTTACGAAGGGTAGCATCCTTGACACAGGGGTCCATCACGACAGGGGAGACAGCAAAGAATTTGTTGAGACCATTGAGGTCGACACTACTGGCAACTGCGTCCTGGGACTTACCAACACCAAGGGTCTTCAGGAACTTCCAAACCTGTGCAGGAGAGTAACTCTCGATACTCTCGTAGATGTGGCGGCGTTTGGCATCTCGACAAAGACGGGTGCACCGATTACGGAGACGTTTGTATATAAGGAGATTATCGTCCGTCGGATCCTTCTTATATCTACATTTGGCACGGTTTCTCTGGGCCATCAGACCCTTGATGGTGTCGGTAAGCCAAGGCGCAGGGAGATGTTTGACCCTAACCTTTTTGACAGGAGCATGTTTGTCGAACAAACTTAAGACAATCGAGTTGAAATGCTGGACTTTGTCATCAACGGTCTCACTACAGACTACAGGAGACCAGTCTATAGAAGCGGGTCAGACTTAAGGGAGCTGAGATCCATACCCTTGACAGAATACACTGTACTATTTATTTTTAATGTAATATTTTGTGATTGGTTTTGACGTTTTTTATTAGTCCTCTCTTTAATTATATCCCACATTTTATATCCCACAGACTTTTTAAGTTTGTTTATTTAATATATTTTTTTTGCTGTTATGATCGTTTTTTTAAGTATTTTTTCATATTTTTTGTAGTAGGATTGAAGTACGTCACTTTTGGATGTTAAGGATAGTATTCTTAATAATCTTTTATTCTGAGATGATAGTATGATGCCAGGTGTTAGCCAATGTTTTTTAGTGTTTGTTTTTATTTTAATTACTTTTTTGGGTATGGTTTCGTAAAGAATGTTTTTTAAAATTTGATAAAATATCTCGTAGTTTTCATTTACTGTTTTATCTTTATAAAGATATTATTCCAAGTGATAGTTTTTAATGTTTCTTTGAATTTATTTATATTGACATCATTTTAGAACCTTTTTTTCATGTAATATGTAGTCTGTACCTTAGATTGTTTTATGTTTAATTGGATAGTAGTTGCCTTATGTGCTGAAAATCCTAGTTGCTCTACTTTAGTGACAGTGTATTTATCCTGAAAGTTTGTAAATATTAGATCTATGCATGAGTGTTGGTGCGTAGGTTTCTTTATGTGTTGAGTAAGATTATTTTGTAACATATTAATGAATTCGTTTGTGAGAGAACTATTCAATAAAATATTAATATTAAAATCTCCACCTAATATTATATTGCGATCTGAGAAATTCTTAGTTATGTATTCTAAAATTATATTTATTTGTTTATTGAATATTTCCTTCTCTCTTCCATTCCAATACATATTTATTAATAGAATATTTTCATCAATTATTTCAGTTGCACAAACTTCTAGTACATATTCAATTGACATGTTTGTGATATCTGTTCTGTCTTTGTATTTTAGGTTATCACGTAGTAGTATACAAACTCCGCCTCCTTTTCGTTCCTTCCTGCAGAATGCAGATGCAATTTGGTAATTTTTTATATTTATTAAGTCTAATTGTCCTTGTGAGAGCCAGGATTCTTGTATACAGACTGCTTGATACTTTGTATTTTTCTCTAGGAAAGCTTCTAGTATATGATTTTTATTATTTAAGCTTTGAATGTTTTGAAATAATACATTGCTTACACATTGTGTTTCTTTGGTTCCGAAATGTCTGGTTTTGAATATCGGAATTTTGTGCTAAGTTTCTGTTATCTATTTTTTCATGTTCTAGTTTATGTGTCTTGCCATCTATGTATAACTTGTTGTTCCGTATAACTGCATGTCTTCCGTTTTTTCTAGCTTCGTACAAGATCTCGTGCATTTGTTTCCTCATTTTTCGGCCATTTTCATCCAAATATTCAGATAATTTTAATCTAGTGTTGTTCAGGAATGAAGTGTTTTGTAGAAGGTATTTTGTCATTATTTTGCTCAAAAGCTCAATATATATTGGTCTGCGTTTTCCATGATTCCCCATGCGATGACTATCTTCTACGTATCCTGTCAAGTCCACGTTGTACAACTCATAGAAAACAGGTTTAATGACTCTAATGTGGAAATCCGGAAACTACTACCTACCTCTATTACTATAGCTCTAAAGGGAGAGGTAATGCTTCTTCATGCGACTTTTAAATACATAGTCAGGTCATAAGTTCTGTCACATGTGCAATATGAAATAATTTAGACATGTTTATTATTTATGTAAACATTTATATAGCAAAATGAACTTAATAAAACATAGATTCTTATGGTAATAAAGTTTATTCAAAATGACCCCCACGATTTTGAATACAGGCCTTTATTCTGCGCGGCCAGTCGTCTATCGCAGCACGAACGAGGTCCATGTCAATATCGGCGGCTGCCTTGATCAAGGATGCCTTGAGTGACTCCAAATAAGGATGAGGCTTTGAGCAGGCCTTTTCCTCCAAGTGTTGCCATATCTTGTAATCTAACGGACTCAAATCTGGACTGGAGGAGGGCCAGTCTTCGTGCCGGATGAAGTCTTCAGTCTCAGGTCCATTAAACGAGCGTCCAAACGATGTCCTGTTTTTCTTCGATATGCCCTAAGCCCTAAGTCTTCATTTAACACCATTTTCACCGTGGTCCTGCTTAACCCCATCTGAAGGGCCAACAGTTTCTGCTTACGTATGGGATTTCTTTGAATTCGTGCCTTCACAGCTTTTATCACTGCTGGAGTCCTAACAGAGCGAGGGCGACCACTTCTTGACCTGTCATCTACACTAGAGTCTTCATTGTATCGTTTTATGGTACGATAAACGAATCTTTTGGTTATATTCAAATTTTTCAGTAAGTCGAAAATCTGAATTGGCGCGTAACCGCAACGATGCAACGCAATAACTGCGACACGGTCTTCTTTAAGTGTCCACTCCAGGGGAGTGCATTCCACAATCGAATGGCTCGGAATCTAAAGCCGTGCTCATAGGACGCGGTCTTATGGTGTGGGGTTGTGAGCATTGAAACTGTGTGAGTTCTCCGAGGCCTGCTGGAAGAAAGAAATGGAAAATGGTCTCGTAAGAAGGTTGGATAGCGTGGATTTCGTAAAATACTGTAGAGGAAGTTGAGGATGTGAGAATCCCGACAAAGACGTATCGGCCGCCACTTCAACTCTTTGCGATGCATTCTTTGTGTGCAGTAAATAAATTATGCATTATACAATTCTGAATTATAATTCTTGATCTTCATATCTGCTTTATTGGTTTATTTTCTTCGGGTTTCCATAGTGTTTCAAAATTTCTTAGGTTTTTTTTGTATAAAAATAAAAAATATTTCTATTTTCTATTTCTTCAGGTTCTTCTTAGAAACTTGCTACAGTTTTATTTGTTAGAGGTAGGCTGGCCTGACACGGTCGCCATGCAGAGGTTGGGCTATGATAGAGGAGTTGTTGAATAAAAGAGTTAGTAAAGTTATAGGTTATGTTATGAATGAAAGTATATAATAATAATAATAATAATACCTTGGACACTATTTACACACATTGATCTAGCCCCAAACTAGGATTCCCTGTATCTTGGGTACTAGACAACGATACACATACTGATATAGATAAATACTATACATAGATAGATAAACAACCATGACTATGTATATGTCTCGTTTAACAATACAGCGTTATTTTTGTAAGGTGATTTGTTATTCGATACATATATTATGAGAGGTTTAAGTAGAGCTCATTTCCAGAAAGTTTGACCATCCGAAAATTGATTGGTTTCGAGTTATTTACGATTTTAACTTTAATTTTATTTTTCCACAATTTGGTATTAAGAAAAACTAAAATGCTTTGGTTAACTTTTTGACTGTAATTTGTTAGCTGGTACTTACATCACATCATTAATTATGTGGAATAGTAAAAATTTAATGAATTTCTCTTTGTTTTGATGCAGTGAGCTCATCAACTTACGTGATCAGAAAACTAAAAACTTATTTTAGATTTTGTAATAGCGATTTTGTCCAAAAAAAAAATATAATTGAGCGCTCTAATTTGTTAAAAAAATATCCTTGTATTATTTCATAGTTTCTTTATTGCACACATATAACAATACTTACATATAAATAGTGTACAAAGGCTAGCTTACCTCTAGTAAGAGATATCTGCCAGCAAACCCAATTAAGATGAGAAAGGTCGATTGCTAAGCAGGGCTAGACAATGTGTACAACAATATCATTTATCAGCTATCTAAAGTGTTAAAATGTTATCACTTACTCTTCGCAATACATCCTCCTCGGTCCTGGGAAACTATGGTCATGGCCTATATGTTTGGGATTGTTTGGATGCAAGGAACAAGAAATTTCTCCGGAAAATGGTTTTCCGTGATGTCTCCTATTGGAGACATCGGGGCTTAAGGTTGCTAAAAGTACAAAACTCCAAGTATATATCTGCTTTTATTTCAAATTATCACAAAAATTGGGAACATTTAGGCTAACAATCAAACTAAGACATAATCAGTACTACTACTACAATTCATAATAGATTTTGTAGCAGTTTCTCCCAGACATCAAGCAAATAGTTATATTGCAAGTTAGGCATTGATGTCTTGCCTTTTTGGACTTGCATTCTGGAAATCTGCATTGGGTTTGCGAGTCCAGAACTATAGGTAGGTGATCGACCTTTTTAGTCCTTAAAAAGTCCAACGGGTGATCAGTTCTAGCTCGCTTACGTCATAATGCAGTAGGCATTGCGCAATCGCTTCACGGAAGCTCAAAGAATCCAGGATATCTCAACTCCTTGACCCTAGTTTTTCTTGATCCGGCTTGTACTAAATCCACGCAGCTGCAAATAGTTAAATCAAATAAGAGGAATATGAGTCGGATAGTCCACTTACAGGTTCTGGTCGACATTATGGAATAGCTGATCATGCGATCTAAATAGTCCACGCCACCCATATTTTCGTTGTATTTATTTTACTGCAGCTGGTCGTTGAACATTGGTGTATCTTTTTAGATTGTTGTCCCAAAGACGGCATTCACCTGCTGGTTCAGCACCATGAAGTGACGAAGCCAAATGAACTGGCTTGTTGTCAAACCATTTCATTGCAGATATTTGTCCTGTGGACAGAAATAGCTGGGAATAGCTTCCTAGACCTTGGCGACGAAGCTCAACATCAGTCTTATAGGTACAGTACGATGGTGTCTAATATTTTTCAGGGTTCCAGTACCGGTTGCTTCGCAAACATAATGCAACATCTCCAACAAAGGAATCGACGTAAAATATCTGTCCATGAATATGTTACAGCCTGAAGGCAGTCGTTTGGAGAGGCGTAGAACCATTTTGCCACCAATATCTCGTGACTGCAACCTGCTGTCATCTAAAATGGTATCACCTTTACCTTTATATATGAAGAAATCTAGTGGCAGCCCATTGCCACATTCCAAAATGATGTTCTTCAACACAACTGGGTTAGGTTTGCCTTTGACCATTTGCCTCGCCTGGTGTTTCCCCCAAAAAGGGATCATTTGCTTGTCAACACAGATATTTGTGGTTGGCGTATTCAGCAAGCAGCCATTTTTGACACAAGATATCAGAGGCGGTACTTTCCAGAACGAATCGTAGCGTAGAACCATTTTGCCACTAATATCTAGTGACTGCAACCTGCTGTCATCTATAATGGTATCACCTTTACCTTCATATATGAAGAAATCCAGTGGCAGTCCATTGCCACATACCAACACGATGTTCTTTGACCCAACTGGATTAGGTTTGCCTTTTACCATTTGCCTCGCCTTGTGGCTCCCCCAAAAAGGAATCATTTGCTCGTCAACACAGATATTTGTGGTTAGCATATTCAGCAAGCAGCCATTTCTGACACAAAATGTCAGAGGCTGTACTTTCCAAAACTTTGTCTATCTCAGTTTGTGGTAATGGTCTCAGGACATTCTTCTAGCAATGGCCTCTACTCTAGTTTTTTTTTTTCAGAATTTACATCTTCAGCCTAGGGAATTTCAAGTAAGAAGGGCGTTTGTGTTGCCGGACCGAACGGACGTGTCCCCCCGAGATCTCCCAAACGCATTTCAACAAACAATAGTTTTCATCCCCGGCGCGCGCCTTTTGTTCTGCCTCCGGAGGCCCGAAAACGAGCCTGGCTTATAGGCTGGCTTATACCGCGTGATACTGTAAGGGTTACCTGGGGAATGTGCGCGATCCATCTAGGCACCCCATCTGTGCAATACCACGCATTTCAGTGATTGTGATGAAACTAGTGCGGTCAAGTGTAATGAATGCCCAGAGAACTCTTACTACTCTACTCTACTCTTAGGCATCCCATCTATGCAAGCCCTAGAATTTATTCTAGGCCAGGTGCACGTCTGAGCCACGCAGCGACAGGCCGGCAGCGAGCGACGCCTACGCAACACACCCTCAACGCTACTGCCTCCACCACCACCGCCGCTAAACACACCAACCTGGTGAGATCATTCCGATTAGGACATCATTGATAGTGATTACCTACCTCTAACTTTATTTCTCTCAGCACCACTCGCCGCCTGACAATAATAAACCACCACTTACCGCGGCCGCGGTCGCCCCTATTGACTAAGGCTTAATCACATTTATAGGTGCGTCATAGGCAGGATATAACAATTCCCTACCTACGCAATATCAAAATCAACTAATAAAACATTATTATAGCTACATATACTTATATTGCTTTGCCTGAAAATAAATTCGAGATAATTCTCCTCGAGATTTATTTTCTCCTCATCTTCGAAAGACCATCAAAACAGTCATTAACAATCACCATCCACTAAACCCTGAAACTCTAATCAATCAACAATCCTAGAATTATTTTTATGTAGCTAAACTGCAAATATACGAAACCCGACAATAAACAAAAACTAAACAAGTGCATGCCATAAAAAGGCCATCTCACCAAACTCCCAGAAACTAGACAAAACAATTGACTGCTATTTAGGAACAATTGAAAAAGCTTCGAAGCACAAAAGGCTCACAACGTTCCCTCACACATCTGGCACCCATTCTATGGTGTCAGCCCATCTTGGAAATACCGGGAAACATTAGAATAAAAATAGATCGTAAAAAGCCAAACAGCGTCTCTCATCATACCGGCCGTACACCTCTTAGAAGCAACCCATACACACACATTCATATTAGCTAAAATACCACGAGGCTTTCTCCTGTAGTAATATCTCACAATGGAAACTCTACCAATGCCCAGAGATGGAAACTGCCTGTTCCATGCAATTGCAGACCAAATCAACCATCTGTTTGGAGCGACATTCAACCATTCCCACATCAGAAGAGACTTAGCTAGATACGTGGAAGCTAACAGCAATTATCCACGCATCAAACATGCGATCGACGCACCAAACGCAGAAGCTTTCACTGAGTACATAAAAAATCTCCACATACAGGGCACGTGGGGCGGTGAAGAAATCATCATAGCAGCCGCGGAGTTCTACGTAATAAGTGTAGCGATCCATCAACAAATTGGCCCATCAGTCGTATAAAGCCCCCAACAAGAATATAACTCAGTCGGAACTATCAACTTGACCTTTTCCGACAGCCACTACGACAGCGCATACATAATAGAGCCCCAAAACGTAATCAACAACCAGTCAAATCTACATCGCAGCATCTCACTTTTCCCATACCAAAATACAGCGCGACTACCAAAGTACCCTCAAGTTCCACCCGCCCCAAAAACAGATAATATGATAGCGGTAAATCTAAACACCTTCCCCCGGCCTACCCAAAATGCACAACTCAAGATAAGATGACCAATGACTTTGTTACTTACCGTACCGACACATACACTCACACGCCACAAACACATTCATCCCCCTCCGCCGGGTCAGATACAACCGGGTACTTCACCTTTAGGGCCTTGTTCACGGACTGAACCTCGACCCGAGTCACGGACCTAACTAATATGCACTAATGAAGTGAATTGAAGATCACCTACTTCAATTCACTCAGTGTGAATTGAAGTAGGTGTAGGTGGTAGGTGAAGTAGGTGAAGTAGGAAGTAGGTCAATTCACAGAGTGTCTTTATCGACACACTGACCGAAATCAGGCTGGACACATGTTAGGTGCAAAATAAATAGAGTAATAAAAGCGGTAATAAATAATTAGCTTGTGTCATTGAAGACCAATGATCGTGATGTTACCTAACCTCAAAAATCACCAAAATAAGTGTTAACAGCGGCTCATGTAAGTTAAATTGTTAAAAAATAGTTAATACTTACAAGGAAGATTTCACGTTTCGAAATTCCGATGAGCAAAAATCTTTATTCGATGCAAGAAACTCTGCCGCCATCAACAAACCAATTCTCGGCAAATTGGAACTATTTGCCTTAATAAAGCCAGGATCCATTGTTGACAATATTGTTTTTACTTTTATTATCACAAAAGTAATAAGTTGCAGGTACCACTAGACAAAGAAATAGCTAAAAGCCAAATCACAGTTGTAACCAAGTTCTAGCAGAATCTTGACTGTCATTTGCGCGTTTCGCGCGATTACTATGCAGTGAAGTCATGCACTGTGATTGGTGTTTCAGTTATCATGGCCGATTCCGATAATTTACTTTTTTATTTTATTCAAAAACTTAATGATCACACGTGAAATATGAAAAATTTGAAGTTTTTATAATTCTTGTAACATATTCGTCTAATTAAAATAATTATTTCTGTTATTTGTTTATGCTGTCATCATGCCTATTATTTCAAGGGTCAATGCATTTTCTACAATAACAAGATACCTCTGGAGATCTTGAAAGTGCCACTTGAGCAATTTAAAAACCATGTCTTTGTCGAAAAAGGGATATTACAATGTTAAGATTACTTAAATGTCGGGACTGTATGGGATTCATCTGGCTCAACACAGACCTTGCTGTTAATAATTTCGTAATTATTTATCCCTGCTAATTATATATGATATAATGATATTAAGTATAAAATTTGTATTAGTTAAGCACAAGCAATTTTTAAAAGAGATCTAAAAATCAATCTGTGAGAGTTTCTACGCCCTCCTTCTCCCACAGAGGTCCAATGTAGAAAAGTAGCAAAAAATGACGATTGCTAAGTATATATAAATATCTACAGTAATAAAGACATTTGGAATTTAGAATTTGTGAGCGTTATAGTCAATCTGTTGCAATCTTATCCTGTTAGTGAGGGGATATTGTTCATAAAAATCGATTAATCAAAAGAATCGATACACCCTTTAAACATTTGTGACTTACCGCGTCTGAATCTACGGGGGATTACCACGAAGAAATGAATTTTGAGGTTTTCAAACCGTGGTTTGAAAATCTTTTGATCAGCCTACAAAATCCATCTTAAATGATTATGGGCAATGCTTCGTATCATTCGGTATGAATGGACAAAGCACCAAATCAGATAAATAAAAAGAATAAAATTATCGCCTGGCTTGAAAGAAATGGCGTGGAAGCAAATCGAACTTTATTAAAAACTGAGTTGGTCAATTTGGTTAAAGCACATAAACCGTCCAAGATTCGACACGTGATCGATGAATTAGCCCGATCAGGTATCGATTGTCACGAAGTTACCAGATTGCCCCCCTGCCATTGCCAGTATAACGCTATAGAGCATATTTGGGCACAGGTGAAGGGCTATGCAGCGCGCAATAATACCGAGCCATGCACCCTTCAGCACCGGTAAAATGATGGCTCTGCTGAAAACTGCGTGGACAAATGTCTCTAAAAAAGACTGAGGAAAAGTTGTACGTAAAACAAAGGGATTTTTTACAAGATTTGCAGAGACATTAGAATAGGCAATATAGTTGAAAATGAACTAAAAATATCCCTAAGTGCGAATAGCAATGATGATGATGACAACTCTTCTGTTAGTTCAACTGAATAAACAATTTAGATTCTTTCCGATTGTTTTGGTTGTTACCAAAGTTTGTTTTGGTTGTTACTCTAGTGTTTTAAAAGTGGATTTTATGAAGTTTTAGGTTAGCTATCAAGTTGCTTCTTAATATGGATAGACTATAGTGACATCTATCTAACGGACGAAAAATAAATCAGCAAGTTCCGTAAACTAGTTCAAAAGTTACCGTAGATTTCCTAGATGTCATTGTATGTTCCCGTGTGGGACTAAATGTGCGAGGAGGGTAAAGTTGTTGGTGAGTATCCTAGAAGAAACAAGTTTGTTTGTTTCTTCTAGTCGTCGCTAAAACCTTACCATAAAATATTAATTTTTTAAAGACCTTAATGCCCGTTTGCCTCACTAGTTGCTACAAGGCTGGGTCTGAGTCAACTCAAAAGTTACTATAGCTGTTTTTGTGTACTAAATATATTTCAAACGTTTTATTACAATAGAGAGCTATTTTTTAAGCTTATTTTCATAGATTTTTTGACACCGGAACCGGAATCGGAATCCGCCTCTTTGCTCCACCTGGTAGAACTGCCCTCGGATGAACAGAACTCTTTGGTCAGGCACAAGTTTACCGACGAGACGGCATGATGCACGCTATGTCGGTGAAAACCGATACGGCATGAAGTGCCATCTATTGACATGTGGCAGAACCATAGCAAACAAGCCAAAAACGTTTTATCTGGCCTGTTGATCCAGAAATGTTTTCCCGCCTTCTTACTTCAAAATAGCACCTTAGCCGCTTCATTTCTGGTTCTCAGGCAGAAAAATCTATTCCTAACTCGTTCGAAAAGGCTGCTTTAGAAATTTCGCTACGACCCTCGCCTTCGGCTCGTACCGTAAACTTCTCGGTTCGTAAATTCGCCATCGCGCACTCGTAGGAAATGTACTATTGTTGTCCTGGGTACTTATCTATTGTTTTGCGGCCCCATTACTGACCATATATTGCCACTTTCCCGAGCAGTGGAGTGAAAAGCAATTAAACTATAAAGTAATTCATATTTACCTTTGAAAAAACTTCCTGTGCTCTGAATAAAATTGAGAAAAACATAAAAACGAGGGCTTTTTTAAAATGCATATTTGTCAAGTCGATAGTACGTTGATACGCTGTAACAAAACTTATAAAATAGTTAAATGTCATTGTCAAGACTAATCATGATTACATTCACTTCCTGTATAATGAAATGATTTTTTAATTCACATTTCATCATAATGCTATCAGCGAATCATTTGTAAGTTAAGCGCGTTCGCACAATATTTCGTACATAAATATAGTGCACTATGAACAACTTTTCTTATAGAAGAGGCTCAAATAGACGCTCTACAACTTTTTTGGACCAAGAGACCATCGATTCGTGCGGAGAAGTACATCTCAGATTCTGAGTAAAAATCGTTCTTAAAGTTGGTCTGAACCTTAGAATAATTATTCTAAGGTCTGAACAATCCGGTTACACAGATAAAATTGTTCAGGAAATTCTACATGCTACCCCTTGAAGTTTTACGACACCCATCTTGAACGAGTAGCATTGTCTGGAAAATGTCCTGGGATTACAAGTCTTTTTAACATCAAGGATTTTCAAATCGCTTTTAAAAATTTGACTAAATAATCACATGTTTATTAGACAGAAACTGTCCTTTACTGCGATTCTGCTTGTTTATGGTTTTGTTGAGACAATGCAATTAGCTAAAAAAACCTTAATAGGTATTCGTGCTTAAGTACAAAAACTCAATCAGAAGTACACCAGATAAAGTGTTTTTTCAAGTTCCAAGAGTTCAGAAAATACGAACACAATGATGTTTGTATGAAGTTATGTTAGTATTGGTGTGAAAATCAATTTAAAGTTACCTTCTTTATGTTACATTTCTATAGATAACGAGTGCGAATTCGTCGTATAGTCCGAAGTAAGTTTTGCGCGTAGCTTCTACTTTGTAACCGGCTTAAAACCTAGTTTTCACAACAAAACTTTCGATTTGATGTGACTAAAAATGTCTTACAATTTATAGAACTGGAAAACTGTACCTGTTTTATCGTCGAAGGTACTTTAGATAAGTAATATTGAATTTATTTCAAGTAATGAAAGAACACGGGGAAAGGGACACTTCGGCTTACGAAAGGAGTGTTGCCCTGCAAAGAGTTTGATTCATATGAGGCCGCGCCCCGGCCACGGCCATGGCATTTGACGTCACATCCCGTTTAGTTTGCAAATTTTATTTAATATTTTAGACAATTAAATGGAGACTTAATAATGAAAGTATGTAATAGATAGGTTGTAGCGTCCCTATCGTCCATAAATATTCAGAAAAATATAATTTAAGCCTTTAAGAACCACATCGATATTCTCTTTTGTTACAAAAGACAACTTGTTTAAGATAATCGAGTTCAGTAGCCGGTTTTTTATATCATTCAGACTACAGATAAGTTGATTTTGCTATTGCGATTGAAATTCCTGGGTTAGAGTTACATAATAAGGCCACATAATAATAATACCTTAATAATAATAATACCTTGGACACTACTTACACACATTGATCTAGCCCCAAACTAGGATTCCCTGTATCTTGGGTACTGGACAACTTAACACATACTTATATACTAATAATAATAATAATACCTTGGACACTATTTACACACATTGATCTAGCCCCAAACTAGGATTCCCTGTATCTTGGGTACTGGACAACGATACACATACTTATATACTAATAATAATAATAATACCTTGGACACTATTTACACACATTGATCTAGCCCCAAACTAGGATTCCCTGTATCTTGGGTACTGGACAACGAAACACATACTTATATAGATAAATATTATACTTAGATGTATAAACAACCATGACTAGGGTACAAACATCCGTTCTCATCAAACAAATATTTGCCCCCACCGGGACTCGAACCCGGGACCTCTCGCATGGTAAGCAGAACCATAACCGCTGCGCCACAGAGGTCTTCAAACAGACCAAACCAAACAGACAAGCATGTCCCGTGTTCTAGATGTAGCAGAGCTACATTGCCATTGGGACCGATTTTAAAGGCGTCACCTATTATTTATTATTTTTTTATTGTTGAATAGAACCTATGGCAACCGGATAAGAGATGTCAGATTTCAAGCTGTCAGTTTAGTTCGTTGGTTTCGACGCCTTCAGAATTCCGCCAGTGTCCCTGCAATACTGAGATTAAACTGAACGCTCGACGGAGCACGAATTTTTCCGAGTACCGTCAGCAAGGGAGTGTTTGATTAACCTCTCCTGTCCGACTGTTCTTGGTAAATGAGACTTCTTAGGGTTCCGTACCCGAAGGGTGCCAAATGGGACACTATTACAAAGCCTCCGCTGTCCGTCTGTCCGTCAGCAGGTTCTATCTCATGACCCACCAGATGGTTGAATTTTTCACAGAATGTGTATTTCTGTTTCCTTATAATTATTATCTTTGCGCAATTTAAAAAATAAATGGGGTCCCAGTACAAGACACTCACTTTTTTGCGTTTTAGGGCTCCGGACCTTAGAAGAAAAAGAACCTTTCCGTCTGTCTGTTTGTCCTTTTGTCTGTCCATCTACCTGTCCATCTATCTGTCCGTCCGTCTGTCCGCCTGTATGTCCGTCTCTCTGTATTTCTGTCTAACCGTATTTATGTCCGAATGTCTATCTGTAAGTATGTCTGTCTGTCCGTCAAGATAATTTTTGACAGTAACGCGTCGAGGTATTAAGTTTAAAATGATATCGAGTATTCAGATCTTTGATCCCGTGGTCAACGCCATTAAAATATACTGAGGCGGTTGTCTCAGCCAACATGCTTATTTGTGCTTAATCAAGTTTCTCGGTTAGACTCAAATATCTTTCTCAATATCCACAAACTATTATTTTGCTGTTTTTTTTTAAATCCATTCGTCATTTGCCCAATCTGTTTGTGTTGGTCCGCCATATATGTCACAATTTTGCTAAAATTTCTTGCATGAAATTGAACACGAAGCAAGGTATTAGAGCATAAAAAACTGCTATTTGTGCGGAACCATTGGTGCGCGAGTCCAAATCGCACTTAGCCGTTTTTTTCTTGTTACTGTGGTTGGTATTGACCGATATTTCATTGTATCTGTATATGTCGTTGGGCGGACAATAGCTGCGAGTGCGACCATAAACCAAATAAAATTGAATATGAAATTTCTTACGTGCAAAGTAGGTTCCACCTCGTGATCCACCAAAGTGCTGACGAAATGAGGGTAGGTGTGACCTCGTGACACCCTAATGCCGAACGCCCAACTTAGTTCTTACCTCATAACAATTTGGCAACAAATATAATGATCACCAACATTTTTTTTTCCTACCCAAAATGGATAAATAAACACCAAAAGTTGCAAAAAATATCAGGGAAAAATACTGCGGTAGCTTAGGTGAAGGGCAAAGGAGCGAAGCGAAGCCCTCTTTATCCTTCGTGTTAGGTTGAACATGCAAGAACAACAAAAAATACTTAAAACATAAACTTAAGTACACAAAACATAAAAAGAAGTTTGGTGATAATTTAACTAAACACAATTTGGTGGACATTTATCCATTCTGGCAGTCAATTCGAATTTATTGGTAGTAAAATATCGTAATCGTTTAAACACAAGCCTAACAATTTTGTTAGTTTTAAGTAGAATACAAGTCTGTAACCAAAAAAAAGAGTTGCTCACTAAAATATCTTTTCTTGCGGCGGCTCTGTGTAGCTAGTTGCTCCCCTCCCTCAAATACGGCGAGGGGGGTGATGGCTGGTGCTCAAGTCTGCTTGGAGGGACTGGTCCAGTCTGGTTTCTCATAAGTTATGTTCATTACAGCTTGTCTTTGTTCTTATTTTTTATTTTGTTAGATTGTTATTTCGAGACATCTTATTGGCACTTATTGATACGATGTTACAATATTGTCATAAGATTAGATAATTTTTAAATCGTACATTAATTATGCAAAAAAGAAAAAAATAATGACGAAAATTGAAAAAATGACATCCCCGTAGAGTTTCTCGGTGCAATCTCCTCTGACGGGCGTATTTCCGAAGCACTGGTAGAGTTAATGGAGTTTCTTTTTCCTGTGCGAGATTCAGCCATGAATCACCACTGGAAGGGGAAATTTCCTTTTTCAAACTCAAATCAGTTATGTACTCATTAGTTTAGTTGATCATATTTGATTTATTTTTTATTTATTTTTCCATGTATATGACACTTAAGTAAGTGTTTGACTTGTGAAAGTGCATTATTTTACCTACTTGCAATAAATGATTTGATTTGAATTCATTAGTTGATGCAGATGGTTTTGTCCGCTTCACCTCCACGCGTGAGGACGGCTGCAAGAAAAGGCCCAATACCAGCCAGACCTGAGCGGCACCTGGGCGAGGATAGGGCCACCACATTGTCGCCGCACCGACGAGCTTCCGAAGGGCTGTGATGATGGTTGGTGATGTACAAAATTTACCTGATTTTGAAACTGATTTATTGACGCTAGGGAACGAAACATTTATTTAAAAACTAGCTTTTTCCAAATTTCATGTTCCTAAGTCCATCAGTTTGGTCTAGGTGTTGATAGATCAGGGTATTTAAACTCAGTAATGACAGACCTCTTTTGTAAAATGCGTATTTTTTAATTAACTGGATTTTTTATGAAGCTGGAGGTTTCTAGTCGTCTCTTTGCCTCTCTCAGCATCTAAACTAAAACATTGAGGTGACGAAATTCAAATTGAGTTTTATTTCCCTATAAGTACCTTATACACAGTCAGGTCATAAGTTCTGTCACACAATAAAAACTTTTGAATTTAGAACGCTGGCCACAAAAAAGTTTATTGAATTCGAATTTCGAATTTTTCATGAAAATAAAAATGTGTACTTTTTAGAATTTTCCTCATTTTTAAATATGGAGTGGACACTTAAAGAAGACCGTGTCGCAGTTATTGCGTTGCATCGTTGCGGTTACGCGCCAATTCAGATTTTCAACTTACTGAAAAATTTGAATATAACCAAAAGATTCGTTTATGGCACCATAAAACGATACAATGAAGACTCTAGTGTAGATGACAGGTCAAGAAGTGGTCGCCCTCGCTCTGTTAGGACTCCAGCAGTGATAAAAGCTGTGAAGGCGCGAATTCAAAGAAATCCCATACGTAAGCAGAAACTGTTGACCCGTTGAAAAGGGTGTTAAATGAAGACTTAGGGCTTAGGGCATATCGAAGAAAAACAGGACATCGTTTGGACGCTCGTTTAATGGACCTGAGACTGAAGAGATGCTGCGCTTTGTTGAAGCGGTACGCGGGAAAAAAGCATCGGGAAATTCTTTTTTCGGATGAAAAAATTTTCACCGTGGAAGAGAGCTACAACAAACAAAATGATAAGGTGTACGCACACAGCAGTGAAGAAGCGAGCAACCGTATTCCGCGTGTCCAACGAGGTCATTTTCCATCCTCGCTCATGGTTTGGTTGGGAGTCTCTCATTGGGGCTTAACTGAGGTACATTTTTGTGAGAAAGGCGTAAAAACGAATGCAGTTGTGTATCAAAATACAGTCCTCAAGAACCTTGTGGAACCTGTTTCTCATACCATGTTTAATAACAGGCACTGGGTATTCCAACAAGATTCTGCGCCAGCTCATAGAGCGAAAAGCACACAAGACTGGCTGGCGGCGCGTGAAATCGACTTCATCCGGCACAAAGACTGGCCCTCCTCCAGTCCAGATTTGAGTCCGTTAGATTACAAGATATGGAGGAAAAGGCCTGCTCAAAGCCTCATCCTGATTTGGAGTCACTCAAGGCATCCTTGATTAAGGCAGCCGCCGATATTGACATGGACCTCATTCGTGCTGCGATAGACGACTGGCCGCGCAGAATAAAGGCCTGTATTCAAAATCGCGGGGTCATTTTGAATAAACTTTATTACCATAAGAATCTATGTTTTATTAAGTTCATTTTGCTATATAAATGTTTACATAAATAATAAACATGTCTAAATTATTTCATATTGCACATGTGACAGAACTTATGACCTGACTATGTATATATTTGTTAGTTTAAGATTTGACATTCTCCAAATATAATGTAATGTGTTTCATATGGAAATAAACTCTTTTTGAATTTTGAATTTACCCGCGGTTCCGACCGCGTGATATTCGGTTTAACGTCGGAAGCTTCGGAATGTATATTAATATATATATATATTTACAATTTACAAAAGAGGTCCATCATATTGAGTTAAAATTTGGACGACCCGAATGGCCGAGTTGGCAGTGACCCTGCCTACGAAGCCAATGGTTCCGGGTTCGAGCCCCGGTGGGGGCAGATATTTGTTTGATGAGAACGAATGTTTGTACCCGAGTTATGGTTGTTTATCTGTCTAAGTATAATATTTATCTATATAAGTATGTGTATCATTGTCTAGTACCCAAGATACAGGGAATCCTAGTTTGGGGCTAGATCAATGTGTGTAAATAGTGTCCAAGGTATTATTAAATACCCAGACTGATCTATCAACACTTAGACCAAACTGATGGACCTAGAAACATGAAATTTGGTCAGTAATTTCTCTTTTATGACGTAGACATCCGCTAATAATGGATTCCGGGAAATCCCCGCGGGATCGGAAGAAACAGGATCCACGTGGATCAGTGTGGGATTTGAATCCGCGACGGATTTATTACATCCGAATACGCACAGGATATGCGTCCACTCATTTTATTAGTGAAAACTTTTTATGTATGCTTTTTAGTCACATTGATCATCCAACGGGAACATTTTTGGGATAAAAGATAACCTATATGTTAAGTTTAAGCTATGCATTCCAAATTTCATCCTACGCTACGGGAACAGTTATTATTTTTCGGGATAAAAGATAGCCTATATGTTAAATCAGGGTATAAGTTATATACATTTTAAATTTCATCCAAATCCGTCAAGCCGTTTCAGCGTGAAATAGTAACAAACATACACAGACACACACTTACAAACTTTCGCCTTTATAATATTAATGGGATAGAAAATTACGTTGACAAACTGATTCACAAAGTATGACAAGACCGACGGGGGCAAAAGCTTCCGGGAAGAGTAAGAAAAGAATGAACTACTTAACGTTCAAGCTTTCGTATCAATGTCACTGTAAGACTAACAAAACCGTTAATTGATAAACTAACGCGATAGTCGACAGATAGTAAACCAGACCGACAGGGTTTAGAATTTACGTTTCTTTTGTTCTTATATGTCAACCTAACACGAAGACTATTCGGGGGCTTCGCTGCGCTCGCCCCATCTAGTCTTCACCTAAGCTACCGCAGTGTTTGCCCTGGTATTTCGTTTGCAATTCAAGTTTAAACCAGTTAACTATTCAACAGTTTCTACATTAATCTTCTCAATCGGCTTATTGGCGTCTACAACAATTAACCCATCCTAATTAATTTATTAAACAATACAGATTTTGCTGTCCATACTTAATTCAGCCTGTTTCGAAATATTGCTTCAGGCTTGGCTTGGTTGGTGCTTCCAGGTATTCTAATTTCGTAAATCTTTTTTTCCCACTCCCTGAGCGCCAAAAGTGCACGAAATATTTTCCTGGCTGACGCCTTTTTTGCTGACGCTACTCTTATTCCGGGATAACGTTGGCGACGGGTTTTTACAAAACATCTCTATGTTAAACTCCGCAGACCGCATGTAGTGATAATGAAAATTACTTTTAGCTGTAAAATATATTTAAACTGCACATGCACATTCTGACATCTTCGTTTTAAAGTAATTGGTTTTGGTTTTTACTCCGTTCTGCTCAACTACAAAGGACGGTCGGCAAAAGCAGCTTCTCTTTTTCATTTAATTAAATTACATGAATTATTTTCTGAATCTATCTACTATGGACGGGGACGCTCTTGAAGCTACAAAAGACCAAATAGGCGATTTATTAGTGTAGGGGCAAATAAGAATTACCCGTAACCTAGCTTGTATGAATATACTTATGAATGTTGAGGAAGCGAGAGATGTATGCCAGGATCATAGTAAGGGGAGCTAGTCTCTGCCTACCCCTCTTACAAGTAAAAGACCTGAACATATGTAAAGTATGTAATATACTAAATTTGAGGGAAGTTAGTCTTATGTTTATCTATTTTCTTTCCATAATAATAATACCTTGGACACTATTTACACACATTGATCTAGCCCCAAACTAGGATTCCCTGTATCTTGGGTACTAGACAACGATACACGTACTTATATAGATAAATATAAACCATACAATCTGTAAAACAACTTGTCACTTTTATTACAATAAACTTTGTTAAACTAAGTTAAATAACTATCAAACTGATAATAATCAAGTAGATTGTAAATGTGTGGTAGTGTTTATTTCAAAAGGCTTATGTCATTGTGGAAGGTAGGAATCTCCTGATACTTAAAAGGAGATCCCATGCCTGTATAACCTTAAATCTTATTATGAAATAAACATTTTGTATTTGTATTTGTAAATATTATACTCAGATAGATAAACAACCATGACTATAATAGGATACAAACATCCATTCTCATCAAACAAATGTTCGCCCCCATCGGGACTCGAACCCGGGACCCTTAGCTTCGCAGGCAGGGTCACTGCCGACTCGGCCATTCGGGTCGTCCTTCCCATCTTTAGAAAAAGACGATATATCTCCTTTGGATGCATTGGTTCTCGATCCACACTAGGATACATATTTGCCTTGCTTAATATTTCCTCACAATAACTCCATAGTTTCTTAAGTTGATGAAACAAATAAATAAATAAAGCACAACCTGCCAAATGAATGATCCTTATACACTGACGAGCAATGAAAAAGTTCCACCCACAAAATGCCGACAACCACCTTAATATCTCCTAAGACAGAACCTTTTGATTTGAACACAAAATTTACGTTTTTAATTGGTAATATTTTGATGCGCTGTTAAATGTACTTCAATATTGCAGACGGCGTCATTAAGCTAGTCTTTCCCGTTTAGGAGTAATTTGGTGCTATGTCACTGGAACTTTTTCATTTCTCGTCAGTGTACTTACGCCCAGGCTTCTCCTTGTTGGGATAAAATTCCTAAGTTTCATCTATTTACCTCGCATCCGAGCTCAAATGTACCCTTTTATAAACAAAGATGACGTCCTTTGAAAGGCATATCATGCCTTTTAAAAGGGACATCATCAAGTTTTGATGTCGCAGTATTATCTGGCCCGGAACGAATTTGCAAGATAGCCGATTGGCCGATTTCGCTAAAGCAACCCTTCTTTTATGCCCATCCCCGTTTAAAGGTATGCGTCAGGTCCTTTTTGTAGGCCGGGGGCGCTTTTAAAACGAGATACGAGTAACAACACAAACTTTTTACTCTTATGCTGGCTGCCGAACGGGAAGGACGTGTTTTGTGGTTGTTGTTAAGTTGTAGGTCACGAGATGTCAATGGATTTATCATCGTCATCTATCAGCCCCCTTTCACCCATTGCTGGCTATAGGCCTCTTCGTTGATCATCATCACTCCGGTCCATTTAAACTTAAATGTCTAAAAAGTAGAAAGATATATACAGACATATATATAGATTGGCAGGAAATAATTGAAAAATAGTAAGTTTGTTGCCAATTTATGATACACCTGCAATTAATTAGACTATCCCTCAGTTGCAAAAACGATCTTTAAATTTTAATGACGACCTTGAACAGTAAGGGTCTTACCACAAAAAATAAACTCCTGTTCAACACTTGTTTAAAGACAAAAATGTATAGGATATGACGTTTGTTTTGAGGATAAACTATGTATAACATGTTTTTGTACTAACACAGGAAGGGTCTTACCACGAAAAAAGAAACTCCCGTTTAACACTTGTTTAAAAACAAAAATGTATGGGATTTGACGTTTTTTTAGGTTAAAAGGTGTTAATTTAATATTTTTTGCGGTAACACGATAAACTTCTCTTATTTTTCTTCCTTTGATTTTGGTGTCAAGGGTATTTAAAATATTACATTTTTTGACATCCACATTGAAAAATATAACTTGTTTTGTACGCAATAAAGAAAATGTCCTTTTGACTTTTATATAAATAAAGGATTGGGTTAATGAAGCTTTTAAGGTATAACTTTCTGCAACTGAGCGAAACACATTTAATCGAGTAAGGAATTGTTTTTTTTTTATATACCTGATGATAAAACAGAGAAACGATCAAAATTATGCAGCCGTAGTATAACCAGCTATGATTTGCTATGGTTTCAGCGATATGACAGTAATATGAGATTTAAGTAAACATAACCTACAGTATGAGAACTATATATACAACATAACTAAGAGAAATCCGTAGAAATAACAGAATGCCTTACTATTTGAAGCAATGTGATCATTTGGCGAAATTTTCTTACAGATTCAGGAGTTCATAATTCGTGTGATTCAATAGCAATTTCCAAAATTTTTTTATTGTTTAAAAGTTAATTTCAAAGTTTTACATTTACATATTACACTTTCTTTAAATTTTCAGTTTGATAACTAAAATTAAATCTTCAAAATCAGTTCGTCCTAAATGTCCATCCATTTTCGTGATAAGGTTCGTATATTTTTTTACAGCTGACACTTTTCAAAAATTAAATCTGCTATGAGCTCAATGTTTTCTCACCAGTCATACACACAAAGTTTTATAAAATTAGGATTTGCCATTCCTGAAAAAAAATGCAAAAATGTTTGTCCTGAAATTGAGTTTCCTTCAATTTCTCCATATAAAGCGCTGATTTCATCTTGTAGTATCCGTCAGTACCTATGTGTAGAATTTAAAATATATTTGAATACATACCATCATTTCACATTGGTAGCTTCCAAATGTGATTCAGTTTACAGGCAAATTCCGATGTGAGTGCACAAAAGTGGTTCTCACGTTTTCCCTAATGATGGACGTCGAAGATTAAGCGTTCAAGCATTGTAGAAGGACAGATACAAGTGTTAGAAAGAGAGTCGGTGATCCATAGGTTATTCCAACATCGTAATGACGTATTGTGAATCCGTCCTAGAAATATTTGGCTATACCTGTTCGGTTTCCCTTTAGGTTCAAGCAGTTAAACAAGGGCAACAAATATAATGATCACCAAAATATTTTTTTCCTGCCCAAAATGGGTAAATGATCACCAAAAGGTGTAGGGTAAAGGGGGTGAGCGAAGCGAGGCCCCTATTATCCTTCGTGTTAGGTTGAACATTTAAAAACAAAAAAAATACTTAATACATAAACTTAAGTACACAAACATTGGTGATCATTTATCCAAACACAATTTGGTGGTCGTTTACTAATAATTATGGGGGTCGTTTCGAATTTATTGGTAGTAAAATAGGTGCGTTTTGGGTGACCGTTTAAACATTAGTCTTAAACAAGTAAAGTCTGAATGGACCAAAGCAAGTAAGTGTGGGTTTTCTTTGGATATTAATTTATCACGGGTCTGTGATAAATGAATGAAAGCCATGACGAATCAACGCCATCTATGATTACTTTCAGAACTATTTTATTTTAACTGTCAGGAATCCCCCTAGGCCTAGGTTTTTCTGTCAATCTATAAATTGCTTCTGGCCATAGGCTAAGAAACTATGTGTCGTAGGAACCATAAACAGCGACGTCACACACATATAAACATCCAAGACCTGGGGAATATGTTTTCTTCCTCCCCAGCCGGGATTCGAACCCGGGACCTCTCGCTTGGGAGGCAGTACCTCGAACCGAAATGCCACAGAGGTCATCAAATACAACATATTTAGTCTGCAGTATTGCATAAAGGACGTATTTGATGTAGTTTTTCAGGCCTTAAGAAATTCCCCGTGATATTAATAACTAATTATTCGCAGGATTAGCCAAACACTGTCTTACATAGGGACCCCTTTTATTAATAAAATTTCGTGTATTTCATTATTTAGTGCTCTAGCAGAAATACACATTGTATGAATATTTCAACTCTCAACCTAAAATCGTTCTTAAGATACTGCCCGCTGATGAATAGACAAACAGACAGACGGACGGACATCAGAGACTTAGTATTAGGCACCCTTTGGGTACCAAATCCAAGAAACTCGTAGTTGTGGTCTAAAATATCGAAATTTTAAGTTTGGTACGATACGACTACATTCACCGTTTCATTTCTAAAGATTGAACGGCTTATTACGAGTAGTGGTTTGTCTGAGCTTAGGATATATTAAACGGTATTCGGAAATTCGCAATCTAATTATTGTTTGTTGGACCATAGTTGCCTCACGATGTTTCCAACTATCATTAAATGGAAAAAAATACCTCATAATTGTAGGATTATTGGATTTCAGCATGTATCTAAGCGCTTGAGGTTCATCTATGGTACTAAAAAAATGAGAGAGAAAAAAAAAAAAAAAAAGGGACCATAGTTGCCCGCAGAAAGATAATTGTGTGGTTTGAAGTATTCCAAATTAAAGCTACTGTATTTTTCCCCTCACGGGAAAATCGGCGTTATGATACACCGATAGACATGAAGTCAGGAATGATAACTTCATGTTTCATGGCAATTCTAATAATATTTAGGTTCCTATCCTTTTCATACAATAAAACGCCGTGAGCGACGTTTTAGTAGGAGCAGGCAACAGCCCGCGGGGACCACCCACGTAGCCCCCTTGCCGGTTGAGCGTAATTTTTCAAAATGGCGCCCGCCACGAGAAGGGATACTTTTTTAAAACCTCCCGGCCTACAAGACATCTCGTCAACGGAGGCCAATGTCTAAAGAGGTCGTTATTAGCCCCTTACCCTGGGGACTCCGTATACCTGCCCCCATGTGTTTCATTTCAATCTCCTATACTTTTATTTGGCCTGATGTGTATTACAGGTTATGAATTTTTATCGCGGATTTCGCTTTCGTGCGTTTACTTTGCGTTTTTTTTTGGGTCAAGGGCGTGCGAATATTATAATGTCGCGTTTACTTGTGACTGGGAGTTTTGTTTTTGTTGTTCGTACTTGGGAACAGTACGATTATTTTGTCTTCATCACTCGACAATTCTCGGCTTTTTTATGGTTAATTAATTAACTGTTTCAGATGTTTCCTTATTTTCTTTCCTTTCTTCATGATACGCCTCTGTGCCGAACTTCAGCGACTTAAACTGGGAAGTGTCGAGCGTTTAAGTTAAAATAATCATACTGTACCTACTCCTGCTGGTCTTGTGGCTCTGCCTACCCTGTGTCTTAGGTACTAGACAACGATACACATACTTATATAAATAAATGTTATACTTAGATAAATAAACAACCATTACTATGCTACAAACATCCGTTCTCGTCAAACAAATATTTGCCCCCACCGGGACTCGAACCCGGGACTCTTAGGCTTCTTAGGCAGGGTCACTGCCGACTCGGCCATTCGGGTCGTCAAAATTTTAACTCATTATGAAGGGATTTAACTCATTTTGTAAATTTAAGTCTACCGTAAGTTTGTAAATGACTATACTACGCCTGAAGTTACCTTGGCACCCGCAAGGAAAGCGTTTTCCCTCCTTCTCTATAGACAAAAAAATATAAACATTTACATACAGGCACATACATTGCTGCCCCACATTCATACGCTCACACGCCACACTTATAGACATCCAAGACTTTTTTTTTCTGTTTCCCTAGCCGGGAATCCAACCCGGGACATCTCGAATGGTAGGCAGAGCCACAACCACAGTGCCACAGAGGTCGTCTCTCGCTCGCTCTCGCCCTCGACGCGTCAGTAGGACAGTAACGGACGCTATGACGTCATCGAGTTAACTCCGCCGTGTAGTAACTACCTTAGAGTGATGGTAATTTATATCAAACAGAATGACAATACTAACCAAAATTAAAAGATGATTTGCTGTTACGAAATTAAAAGCAATTTGTTTCCATTTTATTGCTTTTATAATGTTTAGTAATGTGCATGTAAGTGTAGGTATTTTATGATCACTGCTGCATATATTTTCAAAATGTATATACCTATAGGTAAAATATTTTACAAAATGTCTGAGGTTTTGATAAATGGCGTCTTTTGTTTGTTTCTTATTTCTTTGGTTTACTGTGGAGAGGTGAGTATTATGTTGAATATTTTTTCTAACTGAAGAAACCTTCGTATCTTCATAGCTATGTCGATAAGCTAGTGCCCTGTCATGCAGAAAAAAGAGTATTGAGTAACTAGGTTAACCAGGTTTAACAATTGAAATCCTAATGAATGAATATTTATTTATTTATTTAGTTTGGTTTGCCAACAGATGATACAATATTTCCATAATTAATTCTAGTAGATATTCATCTACTTACAGGTAAACAAAGGATCTTTTTACGTATAAAATTACAACGCTAAAAATAAGAATTTGTTAAATATAACTTTAACATTAAAATTTTAAAACTTTACTCGCGATACCAATGGCGACAGGTTAGAAGAGTGGGCTGATTCTAATAATCTGGCGCTTAAACATGACCCAAAATTACCAACTTCCTTCAACAGAGGTCGCTGGAAAAGTGGCTATAACCCTGACCTTATATAAGCATCCACATCAATATGCAAAATCTCAAACGGAGACTCCGAGCCCAAGAGAACCTCTCTCTGCGTACCATCGTCGGCGCCCCCCGCTACGTGAGGAACGCGACAATCCAGAGGGACCTAAGATGGGAAACCGTGGACCAGTTTGTCCAGAGGCTGGCGAAGGGCATGTTCGCGCGTGCGGATGCGTCACATCTTCCGCACATCGCCAAACTGGCGCCGCACCACGCGCGCCCGCCCGACCGCCGCCACCTGCCACGCGACCTGGTTGCCTAGCCGGCGATCACCCACTGCATACCAGCGCCACATGAAGACCACCGCCCGCAGGGGCCATCCGATGACCTGTCCACAGGAGTGGACAGAGGCGATTCTTCGGGAAGAGGTCCGTCGACCTGACCCCGACTCCCCACGCCCCAGAAGGGGTGCGTGAGATGACTTAGATGATGATGCAAAATCAGTGCTTCCCCCTAATCCGGGAACGCAACATCGACCTATCATGTGCCAAGTTTCATCTGCCGTCAAACCAAGAACAGCTCCTTTCTGGCGGAGGTATAACTTCGGAAGACACAATAGCAAAAAAAAATATGGTCCTTCATATGGAAGCTAAACAACGACCCCATCAAAGCTGAGTTACACTGTAACGTATCCGCTAATAAAATCACCCACCAACTACTGGTCTAATGGTAAAATCATCATCAGGCTGCCGCCATGTTCCTCTATTGAAGACATAAAACGAAGAGGTCAAACACCTTAAATCAACCTTCAATGCCGCAGAACTCTATAAATCTTTGAACAACCTCAAGAATGGCAAAGCGGCAGGTATCGATGATATAAGTACGGATCAAGAAGTTTGGACTAAAAGTAAGAGTCTGGCTACTCGAATTGATGAATCCTCCAATGAATTGCTCCAGTGTTATAAACATACCGAAAAGCTGGTGATGATCTATGTAGTAGCTTTGTTCAAGACAGGAAAATCGCCTGACGATCCTTAGAGCTATTGACCCATATACCTTCTCTGCCACTTATTTAAGATCTATGAGCGGCTTATCTTGAACAGAATAATCAACACATTAGAAAATTAAATTTTTCAACAACAAACCCAGCTTGTTGTTGAAAAAATCGCGCAGGAAAATCATGTACAGTCCAAATCTTCAACCTAACTCAGCATATAGAGGACGGGTACGAGAAGGAACTGATTGCCGTAGTGGCCTTCGTGGATCCAACGGCAGCGTGCGACACGGTCAGCCATCGCAGACTTACAGCGAAAATCCACACATCCACACCCAAATAGTGGACAGAGCACTTACATATAGGCAGCATTGTATTAACACCAAAATTAAGGTCAGCACACAAAACAACATGGTCCGACGCATCATGGTGGGAAGCACATGGGGGTCAATGAACAACAGTGCTAGCTCTAAGCTACTCGGCAGCGGAATATGCATGCCCTGTGTGAAAAAACTCCACGCACACCGGTCAGGTGGACGTGGCTCTCGACGAAACATGGCGTCTGTTCACCGGCTGCCTAAAGCCTACACCGACTGAAAAAGTGCACCTCCTCGCCGGTAAAGCACCACCATTTAACCTAAGGGAGACGGCCACGGCCAATGGACGATGGAGACAGCTTTAAGATCCTCGTCATCCTCTCCATGACATTCCTCTACAACAGCGCCTCAAATCACGGGCGAGTTTCACCACCAATGAGATCCCCTCAGGGGAAAGGCCGAAAGAACGTGGCCGAGGAAGTGGAGAGGCTGCGCCCAACATCTCAACGGCTTTGTGAGACCGACAGAACTTTTTCCTCCTGGTGGTCCACAGGAGTGAATGGTTTGGAAAGCGCTCAACCGACTGTGTGCGGGTGTCGCCCGAACGAAGGATAACCTACAGAAATGGGGGAAAATGACCAAAACTTTGAGCTCCCTGTGCAAATGCGGGGCGGATCAAACAACGGACCATCTAAAAACTTGCCCGGATGGTTCCAAATGTCACGAGGAGGATCTTATAAAAGCATCGGCGAATGCCATAGCGGTGGCTTATTTTTGGAAACATATAGTATAATATTTTATTTCCTGTTTAAGGCTTCCACACGAAAAGAAGAACAACAAAAATTTTGGTTCAGATGTTTATGATAGCAAAAGATTTAAATAAACAATAAACAGCGTTATCAAGTGAGAGATTTTCATAACTGGCTGAACCGGCCGAACTGGCACCACTAGGACTCTTCCAGCCCGTATGAGAAAAGACGTGACGCTATGTTATGTTAAGTTATGTTTATGTGATGTCTATGTAATTATATAATGTCTAATAGGTTTTACGCTTGCTTCTCACACAGGAGAAGCAGGTTCGAATCCTGACCATGAACGAACGAGATAATTATTTTATTTTATTTTATCTTAAGTACATTATCAGATGATCAGTGTTCCGGATAACACGTTGAGCTGTAGGTCACGGCTACTATCGCTACGCTTCTACGGTCGTAAAACCCCTCCATCAACCGGCACTGAGCTAGCCACTGTGCCCCTAGGTGGGGACATTTATAGGCTAATTTAGAAAAAAGTTTATGTAATGAAATCTCTTTTCAGCAACAAAAACCAAAGCTCTTATACGCCGAGAAGTGTCCCCCGAACAACGGATCCATAGACAAGGAGTATAGAGTGATCGCAACAGTCAATCTTTATAAGGATCGTGTCAAGCAGTACCTAAATATCACTTTTAACGTCGACAAGCCAACGCCGCAGTTTAAGGTAAATGCAGAATAGGTAAGTATAAACATAAAATATACAAGCACATACATGGCTTCTGGCCCCACACTAGGATACCCTGTGTCATGGTAACCAGAAACAGAGACATCACACACATATAATCATCCACGATAGGCAGAGCTACAAGCGCAGCGCCACAGAGGTAAGATGACAGTTTTAGGGTTCCGTATCCGGAGGGGGACAATCGGGACCCTATTACTAACTGCCGTCACCGGGCTGAACCTCATGAACTGTGGATATGAATGCAGGGTGGGCAACACACAACACATGAATACAACTTTTTGTAGCCGCCATTTTGTTTAGGCGGCAAATATGACAGTTGTGTCATGAAAAATATTTTGTTTGATTCGGCAAATTTGTTATTGAGAGTTTTACGACTGAACAACGTGTTTTAACTATTAAAAACGTTCTACTCAGCCTCATCATCATGAATTGCGGAAACTCCATGAAAATTCCGGGCAATTTTTCGTAGAAATCACTTCCATTTCGTGAATAACTATAAGCTACATGGCATAGTAATAGATAACGCAGTTCCTCGTCGTATCAGAAGGGCTTGTTGGATCAGAATATTGAAACTGATCGTCAAAGTGTAGCCAAAAAACCCACATTGTCTACCAGGCGACGTTCTCAACAATACGGAATTAAAAGAAGACTTCTCCACGGACGATTCTGACGAAAGACCTTAGACCTCGATGGATTTAAAAAATAATAGTTTTAAGACATATACATCTCACCAAAAATCGGCCTTTTTTTAAATACCCAATGTCACTTTAACAGTTGCGACGAATCTAATGAAGGGTGTCATTAGATTCAATCAATCAAGGCGTTTAGGCTACATAGCGTGCTGTTATGACGCGCCGAGTCAGAAGGTTTTTTAAAAAAAAAAAGTCTATAAAAGTTAATAGTTTTATTTTTGAAAGTTAGACTGTTAATTATTGACAATTAAAGTAAGTATGAAGATGTTTTGAAGGGTAAGACCTTTCCCTTTAAAACACACACCCTTGGAGTGACCGACGTAGACTGGCGTTGGTTGGTATTAGAATATCGGTCTAGAAGCGAATTTGATGAAGAGACAGAATTAAAGTAGTGTAGGCCAAAAGGGTAACTGAAGTGGGGTATATATAACAGCCTCCCGAATAAGAGTAAACTTAGGGGTAGAAAAGTAAGTTTACGAGGGCATAAGACAAAATTAATCAATTCTGAGACGCGGTAGAGGAATGGGGTCTTGATCATTATTAGAGTCAGATGTTTCGGGTTCAGGGACTGTTGCTACTGTATATGATTTGATTGAGATTAGAGTAAGACATTTCCCATTACAAAAATAATACACAATATAAATAAAAATTAAGACTAACACAATAAGAGTAATAATTGGAAAACTGGCATGATTGGAAACAACGTTATAGTTATCCAAAAGAGCATCTAATTTCTTAACAGTTTCCTCGGAGGAATCTTCATAATTTCGAATGTTTTCAAGGTTTACATTAAAAATATTTAGTATGGGTACATGAAATTGTACCTTTGAAAGGTATTAATATTACAGCAACTATCATTAATAAGATTAAAATCTGAACTAATCCTACTTACATTTACCACAATATCGGATTGGGAAAATAGTTTAATATTTTTGCAAAAGGCAATGCACTGTGGCGTACCGGATATCGTAAGTTCTCGAACATATGATTCGCAGTCGAGGGTTATCTCAGTTAGTTCAGATTAAACATAGATCCATTTGTTATGGTTAATATTTTGCCAAATACCTATTTTACCATTCAAAATCTTTGTTTTTCATTGGGATGGAAGTGTTTTGACAACTTTAGTAATTATTTCTATTTCACATATCGGGTCTACAACTGAAGAGAATGTGCTAGGTAAGTCACACATGTAGGCATGTTTTAGAACATGTTTACAGTTATTTAAGTCATTAAAACTAAAATAGTTTGATTTATCCTTGCTGAGTGCAATGTATCATTTTGTAGGTATTATCATAGCGTAGCTGTTTGGTTTTTCTGTGTCGTGTGGTATTGGAATGGTTTTATAGAAATCTTATTCGATTTGATAAACTAAAGGTATTCTTAAAACAAAAATCAACTTAGAGTCTAAGATAGCAGTTCTGACAAATTAGTGATGATATTAATGTTACTTAAATCTAAAGGAGTTGGAAACTCTCTTAACTTAGGTAAGTACTTAATACTAGATACAAGATCATTATACAGTTCAGTCGGAGTGATAACTGCAGAATGAAGGATGTTTGTTTTTGAGAATAAAATAGAGTTAGTAATATCCTCTAATTGAAAGGTCAGAGAAAATAGATTGGCATGAAGAACACTAAAAACATTAGTTAACCTGGTTCTAAACTACAAATAATGTGTTTCATCTGTAACATTTTTTAAAGATGAAACTAGTGTATCAACAGCGTCATTCAGATGACCTTCATTTTGTGGATAGTTTCATTGACTTTCGAAATTGCTGCTGTGAACATTATAATGTTCACATTCATTAAAGATATCAATTGTTTATTATTATTTTGTAAGTTCTGAATGGCGTTGTTATAATTACTCGGTATCGTTATCGTCCATCGTGCCAAAAACGTGTTTTAGAATAGTGCCTACTCCTGAAAACCAGGCGGATCTTTTAGATCTTGTGGGAATAAAGTGAGATATAGAGCCATAGTCTCTCACAACACCATCTTATAGAGTCTTAAGAGGTTGGATGATATTGTGACATTCTACATCTTCCAGAGCGTCACTCTGTTAACACAAATATCGAGCTGTTCCGAAAACACTATTGATGTTATCTATATGAGGTTTAAGGTTCTTGATGTCTATAGGGATGACAACGTGGAGGTAGTCATTCATGAGTTTCAATGTGCCGACAGGATCGAAGTAAAGTCCGGGGCTATTGTGCAGGGGTTCAATGAAATCTTCAGTAGGCATCGCTATGGTTGAGAGCGGCATTAGCAGCCTGAAAATAAGTCCTTTTTGTTTTATTATGTACCTATTTAAAGTTTTTCAGAGTGGGCCAGTTTTACTTCATCATAGTGATGTTTTATGTGTTTACGGTTGATTAAGAGGGATAAAGTATTATTGCCATGTATTTTCACCACTTTATAAAGGCCTTTCCAAATTGGTGATAAAGCTTTCTTGAGACGTAAGTGATTCTTAAGATAGACAAAGTCACCTACTTTATATTGAATAGGACGGGTGCGGTTGTCATAATATGATTTAGAGTTTTCCTTAGACCTGTTCATATTTTCTATAGCTTTTTGTCTGGAATGTTGTAATCTATGTTGTAACATTTTCACATATTCGGGATATGACGCATCAGGTGGAGTACTGCTAATGGAATCTGGAAGATGCGGTTTGTGAACAAATAACAGTTTGTATAGAGTGTAGTTCGTAGTGCAGTGTGTGCTGGTATTGTGTGACAGCATTGCAGTCTAAACATAATGGGATCAATCATCTTGGTGTTCATTAATAAAAGATTTGAGATATTCTTTCAAGGTGGAATGGCTTCGTTCAAGTGCACCTTGGGTCTGAGGGTGATATGGAGAAGACCATTATTGTTTAATTTTTAAGAAATCAAATATTTTCTTAAACAAATCTGCCGTGAAATTAGTGCCTTGGTCTGTTAGTATGATCTTGGGTATTCCAAATAAGGAGATGAAGTGAATAAGACAATAACTTGTTTCTTCACTGGTTGTGCTGCGGATGGGGTAAGCAACAGAAAATTTTGTGAGGTCATCTTGTATAGTTAGGATGAATCTGAGTTTAGCGGAGCCAGACTCCGGCATTAGTCCGACAATGTCCAATGCCACACGTTGAAAAGGAGATGTCGATGTGGATATGATTTGCATAGGAGCTCTATTAGTTTTCCTAAGAGATTTGTTCTGTTGACAAGATGCACATTGTTTCACATAGTTTTCAACATCACTGCGCATGCCTTTCCAGTAATATTTCTCTTGGATCCTTTTCAACATTCTGACAGCATCTAAGTGTCCGACAACAGGTAAATCGTGATTCTCTTGGAGAATTTTGTTAATTTTGCTCAAGGATGGGTACATGATATTGTGATAGATATTAACAACAATATTGGTACAATGGAACAGGTAGTTAAGTATGTTGTATATTTTGATGAAGGAGTGTTCGTCGAATGGGTTCTTTAAGTCTGATATGCCAATTTCAGTTGTTTGGGTGGATTGGATTAATAGTTCATTCCTAACTGCTTTCAGAGTGTTGAAGATTTCGGGAAAAGAACATTCGTCTAAGTGATGGACCTTAGTGAACAAGATATAGAATATCTTGTTGTTTGCTTCGATTTTGTGAAATGAATACAACTGTTTCTCGCCTTGAATCAGTTGATCAGGATTGTCCAAATTACGAAGGATTTCCTGTATCAGACTCATCGAGGTCGATGGACTTTGGGACAAGAATTGTTTTACAGCCACTTTTCGTCAGGCTAGCGTTATGCTCTTTCAAGTCTGTATTGAAGTTTTTGTTTTTGTCGGTTATTGACTTGAGGAAATGGGGATATTCTTGTTGGTGTAAACCATCTAAGGTGGGTAATGGGTCTATAGGTTCAGTTGGGGAAAAACCTGGGTTATTCTCTTCCTGAGGGGGTGATGGCACATTGAGAGCATCAAAGTCTGAGCTGAGGTTATCATTGTACGGGCTCAAGTCTAGGGGACCAAGATCAACTAGATCTTCATCTGAATCTGAAGTATTTACCGTGTTCACGGGGAATCGGGATAGCGCATCCGCTACAGAGTTGAGCTTTCCTTTAAGATAGACAATTTCGTAGTCAAATTCTTCGAGGAGCAAACGCCATCGTTGCATTTTGCTGCTTGGGTCTTTATGGTTGAAAAACCATTTAAGTGGTCTACGATCTGTTACTATTAGGAATTTACGTCCATTTGTATGGTCTGAAGGTTTTGCATGCGAAAATGATTGCCAATAATTCTTTTTCAGTAGTGCTGTAGTTGATTTCATTTTTATTGAGTGTTCTAGATGCGTAGGCAATTAGATTGTCTTTTCCAAGAGTGCCCTGGGAAAGAACGGCGCCAATGGCGTAATTCGACGCGTCAATTAATAGTAAGAAAGGCTGACTGAAGTCGGGAAATTTCAGTATCGGGGCACAGACGAGTTTTTGTTTCAGCGAGTCGAATGCAATTTGTTGTTGGTTTTCCCATTTGAATGGAACATCCTTTTTCAGGAGAGAAGTGAGAGATTTGGCGATCTTTGAGAAATCTGCGATAAAGCGACGGTAATAGGAAACAAGTCCTAGGAAAGATTTAATGTCTTTGGGATATTTGGGTGTGGGAAAATCAGTAACGGCCTTGATCTTATCTGGATTTGGTTTTTCGCCCTTTTCTGTTATAAGGTGACCGAGATATGAGTTTTTTTTTCGCCAGAGGGCGCCGTCAAGTAAACAAACATTCGAAACGGCTCCCGATCAAAATATTAACTAATCATATTTCTAAGTGACTTACCAACGTAAAACCAGCGTAAAAATGTGCAACCAAGGACAATCAGCTATAACAGTGTTTTTGTGAACTTTTATAGAATAATTTGTGTTATATTTTGGCATAAATGGAAATTGGCGGTTACTTAACTAAATTCAAAAATAAAGCAGAGTGTCGTGCAAAGTTACTCATAAACAAAGTGTTATCGACAAAGACAACGCTTAAAACAACAAATAGAGTACAATTACAGGAAAAGGCCAAAAAAGTAATATTTAAATGACTGTAAACATCCATCGATACGTTAAGTAGCTTCATCTAGTAAACTAAAGGACCAAAATAAAAGGACGCTACTCACCACTAGAGCGCGTGTGCATAGTTAATATTGGTAAATAGACGCTACTCGCCAATAGAGGGTGTCATGAGATAAAGTTTCAGTCACAAGTAAAAACAGATATGGCATCCACGAAGATCTTACTGACTTGTGCAGGATGTCTACAAACCATAACTAATAGAACATTCCTCTGCTGTTCCAAATGCAAGGAAAATTACGACCTGGACTGCGCAAATATATCTATTCAAAGATAGGAATATACTATGTCGATCACAAAAAAAAAATCTTGGAAATGCTAAATATGCCGCTGTAATATGCCCAAAAGAGACAATACAAAGACACCTGTTCGTGCACAATTACTCGACCAACCTGAAGATAATAACTCCGTATCTGACGGTATTTCAAACATCACCTTGAGGAAGAGAGGTCAGCATCACCATGTGCCATCCTCCAACACCTTCGACGATGATGACACAAGCGTTCTCGGGGACACACAAACAGATTCGGCAACCATAACATACCAACAATTTGAAGCACTACTAGACAAGAAACTGGAGACAATTAAAACCTCAATAATTCTTGATTTCAAAAATATCACGAAATCAGAAATATCAATGGCTATATCTAAATTCCAAAATTATATCCAACTAACTCTTACGACTTTGACTGAAACACAAAAAGCCCACATACTGCAAACAACCACATAGATGAACTACAGCGAAAAAAACTCATTTAGAATCCGAATTAATAACTCTCACACAACAAGTAAAAACCCGACATGTTTGCCAACCGGCCGAGACAAATCCAGTCTACCACAACACTAACACTAACATAGCCATACAGAAAAAAAATGTTCTATATGGGTTACGTAGTGATCCTTGGGAAAACGAGCAACAACTCTATGAGAGAATTTTACACATATTTCACGACGTGTTAAGTATAAATCTGGAAAGATACATAGAGGAGGTTAGGTAAAAAGGGACCACTTATGATTGAGTTCTCGAGCAAGAGGACCACCGAAAACGTACTGAAAAATCGTAGTTTCTTCAGGAGCACAGGACTAAAAATATCTACTTATTGAGACGAGAACGCCCGAGAACAGAGGAAAATGCTCATCAATATTCTGATTGATGCACGAAAAAACGGACAAAGGGCAAACATCATCGATAACGAGCTCATCATAAACGGGAAAAAACACACACCTGACAGTAACTTCCCAACTACCGCTGTTCCAAATAGAAATGAAACAATTGCCTATACTGAGCTACCTGTCTACAAAAACACTATTCATAATTTTCGTAAATGAATTGCAAGCACCCGATCGGAATATATCTATTAAAAAATATTCTATTAAAAAAAATAAAGAAACCGAATCTAACTCGCAAGAAACAACATCCAACACTAAATACAACAAGGAGCAACCAATTAACATCAAAATACTATTTCAGAATATCCAGAGCATAAACAACAAACATCACATACTAGAAGCCCTCGTAGAAGAGGACTCCTCATACCAAGCGATTTGCATTTCAGAATCCTGGTTGACCGAAGCGAAACTAGAACTTAAACAAATTTCATCAATCAAAAAAATCAATGACTACACGCCATTTGCGTTATCCAGAGGCGTCTAGTTTCTTCGGGACTATCCAAATAGGGGTAGACCAAGGGGACATTAAAAGTTTAATGATACCTTCACTCAACATTTTATTCATTTGGGTTTCCACTTCTTTTTCATGGCATTCCGGGAATCTATAAGTTTTTGTGTGGATAGGAACATTAGTAGATGTCTTAATCTCATGACTGATGGCATAAGTATGTGTCAGTTTTTCTCCAGGGAGATGAAAAATGTCGGAAAAATCTGAACAGATTTCGCGGAGGGATCTTTTTCGTTATTTAGGTGTGAAGTACGTACTTGTTTAAGAACTTCGTGTGTTCGGTGTATTTAATCGAAGTATTTTTTTATATGACTCGTATTTACCGAATCATGTTTCTTGGTCATGGATTTGGGTGAGGTCCACATGTATTATATAAATTTACAGGAATAATTCGCAACACGAGATTGGAGTTCACAGTAACAGGTTTTTCTGAAATTTTCACAACCGTGATATTTACTTTTGAATTTTCTTTAACCTTGACCAAACAGTTTGCAATGAGTAAGTGTTCGGAAGGGTGTTTGTCAAGTATTAGCCCCTCTGTTAGTGCAGGATCGGAAATGGGACATTCAATCACAGTTTCGGTGCGAGGGGGTATAGTATAGACGGGATCATAGAATCTCATTTTCAAGATGATGGTTTTGAGATTGAGTGTGCTGCTGAATGTAGTATTGACTACATTAGTCGATACTACATTCATGGTGTTTTAACAAGTCATTACCCATAATACCATCATAGGGTAAAAACACATCATCCACAACGTCAGGGAACATTTCTTATTGAAAGTGACCTAACGCTGTCGATGATTCAACATTATCAATGCCTTTGAATTTAGTTACTTTCTTCGTTAAATCTGGCATGGAGTCTATAGAACTTTTCTTGATGAGACTGAAGGATGGGCCAGTAACCGACCAAAAACAAGAGTTTTCGCTTGGACGATTTTGTTCTCAACGAGACGTGAGGTAGGTATCTTTTCGAGGTGTTAGACGAAATCTCAAAGATGTTTGGGTCAGTGGTCTTGGTGTGGGACGCAGTGGTTGACGCAGTGTTGTGTTTAGTGTGTGACTTGGTATTGGACTTAGTATGGGACTCAGTGTTCGACTCAGTGTGTGACGCAGTGGTGAACTCAGTGTTTGACGCAGTGTTGGACTCAGTGTGTGACGCAGTGTCGGACGCAGTGTTAGACTCAGTGTTGGACGCAGTGTTAGGCTCAGTGTGTTACGCAGTGTTGGGCGCAGTGTTAGACTCAGTGTGTGACGCAGTGTCGGACGCAGTGTTAGACTCAGTGTGTGACGCAGTGTTGGACTCAGTGTGTGATGATGCAGTGTTGGACTCAGTGTGTGACGCAGTGTTGGACGCAGTGTTAGACTCAGTGTTGGACGCAGTGTTAGACTCAGTGTGTGACGCAGTGTTGGGCGCAGTGTTAGACTCAGTTTTGGACGCAGTGTTAGACTCGGTGTTTTTAAAGTTTAAGACGCCGGCTTGTATATTTGCAGATCCCGTGCGACGTCTACTCGGGACCGGTTTTAGTTTAAATCGCAATTGCAATCATCATCGTCAGTACAGTCGTTAGACTGATTGATGTCATTGTCATTTTGACATGACGCGTTGTCGGTGGTGTCTTCACCGGCATAATGGACAGAGGCTCTAGGATTCTTGGAAGAAGCGTTTTCATTCTTCTTTTTATGAGCTAACTTTATACATTGGTCAATACTGTCACCAATTGATTTGCAATATTTGCAAGAAAGATTTTGGGAATCATAATTCTTTGAAGAGGACGCTCTTTGTGGAGACGCAGTGGAAGTGGACATAGCATGGACCTGTGGTTTAAAATGATCCTCTTTCTTTTTCTGCCACGGTGAACGAATCTGAGTGTGGGGACCATTTGCGGCATGACCCCTATTGAAAACACTTTAAAGTAACTTCTCTTCAGAAACGGCTAGATTAATAGCTTCGTTCAGGGTTTTCGGATTTTGACATCTTACAACCATAGAAAGCTTAGGTTTTAATCCTATCACAAATATATACATAGCAAGGTCTCTTATTGCTGCGAGCATGCCAGCCAATTCGCCTTTCTTTTTAGTGGGAATGCTAATGTTGATTTCAGTCAACAACTGAGCCAGACAAGACTCTAAACGCAGAGCGAATTGGTTGACAGTCTCATTACTTTGTCGGCAATCCTGTAAATCTGACAATAAATGAACGTAGTGTTTACATACACCGAACTGGGCTTTTAAAAACTGTTCTAATTGAGTCCAGTTTTCGAACTCTTTAATAGAGCACGCGGCATCAGCGCGCCCTTCTAATTGACTTAGTATGTATCTAAAGAGCACATCTTGCTGCGATAAAGATGCTAATTTAATAGCATTTGTACAGTTATTCAGGAATGCATTAAGTTTTTCCCTAGTGCCATCGAATTTAGGCACAAATTTAATTAAAATGTTTAAATCAATTGACGACATTGTAATTACGGTGGTTTTACTCGTACTTGGATTATTCAGCATAAGGAGGACTCGCTTGTATTATTCAGAGGAAGCGACTCGCTTGTATTCTTATCTTCAGTCATAACAAGGTATCATGTACATAAAATTAAGACAAAGTTAATTAATGCACGAACAATAATATCGACCAACACGGTGGGCGATAAAAGTTAGAACTCAGCGTAATATAATCACTGCACTTGCAACTGGATTCAATTGTCACGTTCACAAGAGTTATAAGTCAAAACACTTACATGCATGCAATAACAATACTTGTTATCATGGTCCTTCTCCAAAATCGCGACACGAAGAACTTATAGTTACAGCTCGCCTACGGCGAATTTGCAGTGACGGTAAACCTTTGCGGTTTGCAAGGTCTACAACGAAGTGGAGATACGTCTTCCCAAGGTTTAACGCAGTGGAGAAATGGAGGCAGGGTGACGAGTTCAAGGGTTCACTACCCAAAACCTGACGCTGTGATGAAACGGAGACACAATTATTAAGAGCTCGAGGGTTTGCCACCCCAAGCTGGACGCAGTGTAGAGACGGAGACGAAACACGGAGTGAAACAGAGTTGAGCCACGGGTCACAAGACTTTGCACAGTCAGCACTTCTTAAAACAGAGTTTAAAAGGAGAAAACAGTGTTTAAACGGAGACGTTTCACCAGGGATCGATTATCACTTTTTGAAATCCCTTTACGCTGCCACCAAATGTTATGACGGGCCGCGTCAGAACGTTTTATTTAAAAAAAAGTAAAAGTCAATAAAAGTTAATAGTTTTATTTTTGAAATTTAGACTGTTAATTATAGACAATTAAAGTAAGTATGAAAATGTTTTAAAGGGAAAGGTCTTAACCCTTGGAGTGACCGACGTAGACTGGCGTTGGTTGGTATAAGAATATCGGTCTAGAAGCGAATTTGATGAAGAGACAGAATTAAAGTAGTGTAGGCCAAAAGGGTTACTGAAGTGGGGTATAACAGTGCCAAAGAAATATACATATAATCGAAAAGTAGTCCTTCTGGCGCAGTCGAGTAATAAAGTGTATATCTGTTATTTCCTCATCCTGTATATCCTCTGTACTGTCAAACCCAAAAATGCAAAATGGCCGCGTCTGTCACGGGGTCGCACGCGAACTCCGCCCGCTAACGTCCCGTTTCATTAAAATGACGATATCTCTATTTTTTCTATGGGAGCTCTCTAAGAAAGTTATATCGTTGGAATAGCTTTTAAATAAGCTACCGGATTAAAAAGAATAGTCCAGTTTTGCCTAGCAATATATTTTAATTTTAATTTTAATTTTAAATCTATTTTTTTATTTTTTTTTTCCAATTATTGTAGAATAAAATGAAAAATGGAAAAAATATAGCATTTTTGTAGTTTATTTACATCTAAATACGTTATCGCACATAAATAAATAACAATAACATGCCTCCCCATACAATAATCCTGGAAAGCAATCACCACAACCACACCACCACTCAATAAGCGCTGGCACGTGACTGACGGCGCGATATTTCATTGCCTCGGTCAACCACTAATGCTTGCTTTAGAGTAGAAACAAAGGATGTTATGCCTTTCTCCTTCTTTCGGCAACGTTTAGTGGAAGTTTGAGCAAGATAGACAAACGCTTTGATTAAATAACGGTCCTTATTTACCGCCTATTACGCATCGGTCAAAATGTGTCCGCGTGACAGACTGGGGTATTTTGCATCGGTCAAAATGTGTCCGCGTGACAGTCTAGCGGTTAAAAGTTGCACGAAATTTCCCATACGGGGTGATCAGAAGCACAGTTGTGTCTACGTTCAGCCGGTTATCTAAAACTCCATTTTGCTGGATGCGTGACAGGGGGCTAGCGCCATCGGATTTGAAGGATTCCTCACAACGTTTTCTATCACAGTTAGAACGTGATTTATATTAATGTGAAAAGTTGTTTTAATTAATAAATAACAACTAGTCGTAGCCCATTGAAGTCCCCACTGTCACTGTCTTCTTGAAAAAAGATGGTGTCTTGACGGAGAATCCTTGGCCGTACACGAACTCACAAATTACGTTGCAAAAAACCTAGATGATGTAAAGCAATGTTTGGGTATATTCCTTGATTTGGCCAAGGCATTCGACTCTCTCTCGAAGGATCTACTTGTAAATAAATTGGAAACTGTAGGAGTAGGAGCTTTTGCTGTATCTATTTAGAAATTACCTAACGGGTAGAACGCAATGCGTGAAGGTAGCTGATTTCACGAGTAGCACACAGCCTGTAAGTTGGAGAGTTCCACAGGGTCAAATGTATTAATGTGTACTTAAACAAGTTTAAATACATAAAATTATTATAAATTGTTAAAAATATGTACCTATGTTGACAAAATATTAACAATTTTCATATATAATATATGGGTTAAGGTTAAAAACGCATCTGAAGTTTGTATATTTATAAATTATTCATATTTATTTTTATATTCGTAATATTTTCAGTTTCATTGGGATCAAACTCTCAATGACGCTGTATTTTCTTCACACGTCTAGAGTTAATTTTCCATTACCTATGTCAGTAATTTATTTTGAAAATATCACTCCAGATCGGTCATTTTGTAACTCGACACGCATATTCTTGTTCAAATTTAGCATTTTTACGTGTTTCCATAAAACTGAGCACTTTAAACATGCATTCAGTTCATCAGCTGGCGTTGACCGTGGTATTACTGGCAACGTCTGACGAAAATGTCCAGCTAACAATATCATGGCACCACCGAATCAAGAGAATGCTATTCTCCTCAAGTAGACGTTGAACATCTCATTTTCAAATGTTAAAAATTTACAATTCAAAGACTAATACTTGCTAGTGAACTAAGTGAAATTCTACCAAATGATTCCTCCCGCTGCCTAAGTGATTTGTTAAAAAACGTACAGTGTTTTATTTCAACAGATTTGAAAAGATATAACTGTACAAGTTAAGTGAAATTTAGTGAAAATCATTGGATATAGACAACCAAAAGACTTGGCTTAAAGGACTCGTTACCAAGCCATAAACCCTTTAAAAAAACATTGTTTCGCAGATCTTGCAATGTACGATCTAAATACACACACAGCACACAGACGCTTCAAACAGCCCTGTTCTTCGTCGAAAATTAAAATACAGAAGCTTAGGAGCCTCCAGAGACTTTTTATGAGCCATCGTGCATTCATCCCATATGATTAATTTACATTGCTGCAAAACCTTTGCCATTGCAGATTTCTTTGATATGTTGCAAATGGGAGTTTCCTTGCTTTGCATAGGTATTCAACGGCAATTAAAGCGCTGAATAGGCTGTTTCACCACTTTCTAGTAATGTAGCTGCTATGCCTGGTGAAGCAAGTGCGAGTGCAATTTTATTGTTTGAGCGAATTGTTGTTAAAATTAATGAAATTAAGAAAGTTTTTCCCGTACAATCAGTACAGTTCCATCATTTACAACTTGCATCAATCAATCAAATGCATACCGACCGCGCTACCGCGTGCGGAGGCGTGCTGCTCGCCGCGTCCTGGCTTCACACTGAGACGGCGCCGCGACCTTGAAACGCCGAACGGTGAAGATCTCTGGGCGACTGTGACTGTTGGGGTAGTGACGGTTACCGTCTGTGTAGTTTACATAGATCCCAGCAGGAATAAAAACAAGAAGAAAATCACCCAGGCGGATAAGGACGCCGAGTATATGAACTGGTTTACGAATACAGAGGAAAATGTGGCCCAAGTGAACGGTACATTAATTATTCTAGGAGACCTCAATAAGAACAGTGCTTCAGTTGCAACACTTAACTATTATTGTTATTTTCTAAGTCTATTTGGTATGTATAAGACTAATGAAGTGAAGAATGATCATAGTGGCGTGCTTGATGTGGTGTTACTGCCGGAGAGTGTGCGTGACGTAACTGTGCGCGCTTCCGTGTCAGGAAGCCTGGTGCCAGGTACTGACGCCTACCACCCGCCTCTCGACGTCATTGTGCCCGTGTTGTATGCGCAGAGTGCTGGCCAGCGATCCGGCCGTTTGTATCCCAGCAACATTGGAGGTCGCAATGACTGAAACTTTGCCAAGGGCAATCACGCAGTCCTGTACGAACTCATGTGTAGCATATATTGGGACAGTGTTCTCGAAGCTACTGATGTAGAGACGGTAGTCGGTCGCTTCTACGATTCCATTTACGAAGTCTTCAACAACTGTATCCCGAAGAAGACCAGACCAACCAAGCCTAAAAGGAGATACCCGGTGTGGTTCACTGGTGACATAATAAGGGACTTGGCCACGAAGGCCATACTCCACCGTGAATGAAAAACGAGGAGGAGGCCGGCTGATTACGTCTCATTCAGCGAGCTAAGAGCCAACCTCAAGTGTCGCGTAGATACAGCCTACGCCAACCACATGAGTAGTATAGAAAGCCATATTAGTAATATGTAAGTGGCCTACGATCGAAGGGGGGTTTCGACCTCGGGTCACGCATCGGGGCCGGGAATGCGTTGGTGAGGAAGCAGCAGCCGCATTTGCAAACTACTTCTCAGACGTTTGATGAGCCAGCGCTCGATCCAGTTCTGGTAAACAGTTCTGATGACTCGCGCACTGCTAATCACATACAAGTTTCACATATTTCCAGTAGGGACATAAAGAATTTCTTCGCTGACTACCTCAAGAACCGCCAGCAATATGTGCGACACGGCTGTTTTGAGTCCCAGCCGTACCATACACGGTCGGGCGTTAGCCAAGGGTCTATTCTGGGTCCGTTGTTATTTATCATTATGATAAATGACCTGGAATTAGAGCTTAAACAAGCCAATTGCCTTCTGTATGCGGACGATCTGAAACTGATACTTCCTGTGAGTTCAGAGGATGATTGTAGTTTGCTGCAGGACGATCTAGACGCGGTTCATAGGTGGAGTGTGAATAACAAACTCCTCTTTAATACTGCCAAGTGCTATGTAATGTCCTTTACGCACTACTCTCATCCTATAAGCGCGATATATACACTCGGTACGGAGTCTTTGACTCGAGTGTATTTGATTAGGGACCTCGGTGTTACGTTCGACCCTAAACTTACATTCCATGAGCATATGAGCACATTGGCCAAAGAATGCTTCAAAAGATCGGGTTTTGTTATACGAAATAGTAAGGGATTCCATAACCTGGGTGTGGTCCAGCTTCTCTATATGGCCCTAGTGAGAACCAAACTTGAATCTAGCTCGGTGGTTTGGAATCCGCACGAAAGCTCCTACATACTTTTGCTCGAGAAGGTACACAAAGCTTTCCTACGATACCTATTTAAGAGGAAATTTGGATACTACTCTTATCTTCATCCATCCGCTTTTATATTGGGTTTACTCGGATACAACTCAGGTCAAACGAGGTCAGACGTAACACTGAGCAGCTTCTGACTGTGTGTCGATTGTTGCGAGGTGACAGTGACTGCGCCGTGCTTATCGGTACGCGGCGTGTGAGGGCGCGGGATAGCCTCAATGCTCTGCTGGCAGCAGCACCATTGACTGATCTGTTTGGTGATGAGTGGAGGCATATTGTGCGAGAATGTGGCAGGTTCTGCGAGATGAAGGAGTGAAAGTGTTGTCTTGGAATTATTATTATTATTTTTTGCATTGACATTTTATTTCAGTACCCTTGACATACCTAATAATGTTTAATACTATTTGAATTTGACCTGAATTTAATGTTTAATGTAATTTAATATGTAGTATTTTCTACGAATTTGTACCCTTTGTTCCCTACCTGTGAAATCGACTTACCTAAATTGATACTGACATTGTATAAATATTTGACTTTGTACAGCGCATTGGGTGTATACCTGTAATGTCGTACTTGTATATTAAATAAATAAATAAATAAATTAATTATAGTAGACTGTGTATTGAAATAAACTTGAAGGAGGTAGCGTTGGAGAGGGCGGCGGCGAACCATATTCATCCTCGGCTTCGTCACAGTCCGACATCTTGTTTCGGATGAAAGATAGAAACTCGTCTTTGTGCAATCTTCCTTATAATTATTGAGTTACCCCACGCAATTTACAACTCATTTACAATAGCGATCGATCTTATACGATACGATTAGAAAAGACGTAGCGAGTTCCGCCCTTGCGTCCGTTCGACACCGTTTTTCAATCAAAACCCAACATGGCCACCCGCCTCTGTATTTATGGTCTTTATCGCCGCGTTCCATTATTACTTCCCACCTGTCAAACCATACTGAAGGCTGCGTTCATACTTTGACGTTTCCGTCAGTGTGGCCATAAACAAAATCAGCACAGACCAAGGGCGGACCACGCTCAAGCACTGTTTGACAGCGCTTGACGTCTCAAATGTAATCAACAATCAATTAACAGAACTACACTACACACAACATTCATCTGGAAAAGCTTTATCCACGACAAACTTATGATTATAACCGAGGATCACGGGCTTTACGAGTAAGATTGAGCCATACTCCACCACTTACGCTTTAATGAATAAATAGATAAGTTAAATAATTTGGTAAGCTAATGAAAACTCTGTAAATGTTTTCAGTTCCGAATCCGAGGATTTCGCTTGTTTAACTTGGAAAGAAGAGGTTCTGATCGAAAGATGGATTTCATTGTCGATAACATTCATTGCACGAACCCAATAGCGGAGTTGATGCTAAAGAAATTAAAGGTCAACTACGTCAAGTCCAATTGCACTGGCTTGCCGGTAAGTATCATCGTCTGCATTATCGTCATAGTCTCCGTCATCAACATCATAACCAAACTCACCTTTCAAATTGATGTTTATCTTCCCCATCCCAACTTTTTGGTAGAGGACACTGTGAGTCGGAGACTTTACTCACTAATTCAGTGACTCATTTGTTACCTCATAACGAACTTCTTGTTTAAAGTTACTTTAATCCCTAACTCATTGATTCATTTGTAGCCTCATAACGAAACTCCTTGCTTAAAGATACTTTACCCACTAACTCAGTGATTCATTTGTAACCTCATAACGAAACTCCTTGCTCAAAGTTACTTTACTCACTAACTCAGTGATTCATTTGTAACCCCCATAACAAAACTCTTTGCTTAAAGTTACTTTACTCACTAACTCAGTGATTCATTTGTAACCCCATAACGAAACTCCTTGCTTAAAGTTACTTTACTCACTAACTCAGTGATTCATTTGTCACCTCGTAACGAAACTCCTTGCTTAAAGTTACTTTACTCACTAACTCAGTGATTCCTTTGTAACCCTATAACGAAACTCCTTGCTTAAAGTTACTTTACTCACTAACTTAGTGATTCATTTGTAACCCAATAACGAAAGTCTTTGCTTAAAGTTACTTTACTCACTAACTTAGTGATTCATTTGTAGCCTCATAACGAATCTCTTTGCTTCAACATGCTTCACTTGCTAACTCAGTGACTCATTTGTTACCTCTTAACGAAACTCTGTTTTTAAAGTAGCTTTACTTACTTCATTTGTAACCTCGAATTCAAGAAAATCTTTGCTGACATATTCTGTGTTGTTCTCAGACAATTAGCGCTCACTACGTGGAAAATAATTTGAAAGTTTTATTCCCCATCTCTCATCTCTCGAATCCCAATAATTACGTAAGAAAAGTAAATTGTGAAAAAAAAAGTGAAAATAAAATTGGACAAGTATCAACGAAACATTGTAACCTTTTAATTTCTTAGGTTGGGAAGTCCCTTGCAATCAAAAAAATAACTGGTGCTTAAAGTGATGACTTATTAACAGGTTATCAATAAAAATAAAGGGTCCGATCTTCGGTGGCCGGGCTTAACCTAACTCCTTACAAACTTAACTTATCTTACAACCGTTCATCGTGAGCTGCCTGCCACCAACTCTGGAGATAACAGAAAGCCCCTCAGGCGAAATCTCCGTATTATATAACCACGAGCCCACCAGTTTTTCTAGAAGGCGGGCGACCACCTCCAACGACAAAAATTCCGAACTGTCAATTTTCCCGACAAAAACAAAACGGAGTTTACATCATCAAAAATATATTAGGTTTGTTGGTGCAGAACCAAACGTTCGTTGGACAAATCATTGATGCAAAATGGGATCAAAGTAGTAACTGTAACCCATTTCGATCCGGTTTTTTAATACGATAGAAACCTTTCTTCTTTTTTCGAGAAGTTATTTTACCAAAAAAATCGTAGTACGGCAACTCTCAAACCGAAACGTTTCGATAATGCTCTGGTTTTATGACAGTTAAAACAAATTACTGCGTTAGACTTTTCGTTGCGAAGGAACTATACGAACCTAGTTAAAATATAGGGCTACAATATGTTTTAAAAAACTACCGCGAAGGTAACTAAAATGACAATAAACAGCAAATTACAAGCCATTGAAACTGACAGAAACAATGAGAAAGTATGCGTGTCTTGACAAGATTAGCTCGGGAATTCATATAAACGGGTTTGCAACGAATCTGTTTCTCGCTACATATAAAAGTACCTTGAAAAGTATATTTGAAGTAAAACTTCTTAGATGACTATATGAATTTTTGATAGGGTTTAAATTTATAGATTAAGTGACGGGAAAGGCTTTTTAAAAGCTCACTGATTTTAAAAGCTTTTTACACGTAAAAAATAACGTTATAATTAACTTTATTTTTTAATAAACAGAGAAAAGGTTAATAAATCTGTAAAAAAAAATATTTTCAATTATTTCAAGCATTTTTGTTTTCGTTCAAAATACTTCTAACGAAACAAGTGCCATTTTTTATATATATTCTTCGTCCATCTGAACAGGCCAGTCCTTCGACCATACAGCCAATTCATCCATACCTAATCTGACTCTAACTCTAACTCAAACTCAAACTCAAATATTTTATCGTAACCCCTCGTTTTTTTCGAGGGTTCACGATTTTATGCCTTATGCCATGGTAATAAAATTTAGAACCTAAAACGGGTTTTTGGGTACTTCAGTACCCAAGTGTGCTCGAGGGGTAAGTAAGCAAAAATAATGCACTTTTACAAGTCAGACACTTGTACATGGAGAAAAATAAATTAATTATGATCGACTAAACTGATGAGTAACTGATTGTGGTTTGAGTTTAAAAAAGTAAATTTCCCTTTCGATTCATGGCTGAATTTCGCACAGGAAAGGAAATTCCATTAACTATACCAGTGCTTCGGAAATGGACCCATCAGAGAAGATAGTACCAAGAAACTCTACGGGGTTGGAATTGTTGGAACTTTTTGTCCTTATAATTTTTATCTACCACAATGTACAATAAAATCAATTAAATAATCATTAATAATAAAGATTGAAAATAATCTAATCTAATGACAATACTGTACTATCGTATCAACCTATATAACTGCCAATAAGATGTCTCAAAATAACAATTTTACAAAAAAAAGAAAGAAAGAAAGAAAGAAAGAAAGAAATAAGAACGAAAAAATGCTGTAATGAACATAACTTATGAGAAACCAAACTGGACCAGTCCCCCCAAGCAGCACCCGCTCACGAAAATGACTTGTGCATTTTTTCAATTTTCCTGTTTTTTTTGCCACAATGTACAATAAAGAAATAATCTAATCTAATAACAATATTTTAACATCGTATCTATAAGTACCAGTAAGATGTCTCAAAATAACATTTTACAAAAAATAAATAAATAAGAAAACACAAAAGCTGTAATGAACATAACTTATGAGAAACATATCCCTTAAGTTCTGTAGTCTGAAGTTTCGCGAACTCTCACGTGCTTTTACGGTATGTGCATATTTGCGCTGAATACTCGGTATTAGGTGTTCGGCCAAATCACTTTTCGTTGCGTTTCTAATAGCTGTTTATGATACGTGTGTAGATAAAATATTTTATCTACACAAGTACCATGAACTCTCTTTACTGCTTCTAAAAACCGCACGTTAAGACCAGCATAATGTAAAAGTATTTGGTAAAAAGTCATTTCTTATCTGAAAATTTGTACATTATGACCATAATGTGTAATTTTTCTACATATTATGACATTGAAATTTCGAACGCCGACGCCCGCCTGGTTTGTCTTGTCTGTGAAGTTGGTACTACAGAACAAGCTAAACAACTGCAGAGCAATTATCATTGCCACAATGCCGGTCAAACATGCGGTTCCTGAACACATTAAAGAGAGCTTATGATATGTGTGTAGATAAAATAGTGTATGTAACTGTACATAATTAGGCATTAAAACTCTCGAGTGATATTATTATGAACCCACTCTCGAGTATTAATGCCCTCCATTATGTAGCAGTCACATAAACAACTATAAAACATAAAAAGTGTTTTTGCTGATCCTTTTTTTGCTGTGCACATCAGTATTTTTGATGTGCGATTAAATACTAACCTTTTTAAAAGATGGGCGGTTTTTTAAATTGCTATGAAATTGGCGTTTTGTATGGAGAAATTGAAGTTAACTCAATTTTCAGTACAACCATTTTTGTATTTTCTTTAGGAATGACAGATCCAAATTTTATAAACTTTGAGTGTATGAATGACACAACATTTAGCTAACAGAAAATTTTATATATTTTTTGAAAAGTGGCAACCATTTTTGTATTTTCTTTAGGAATGACAGATCCAAATTTTATAAACTTTGAGTGTATGAATGACACAACATTTAGCTAACAGAAAATTTTATATATTTTTTGAAAAGTGGCAGCTGTAAAAAAATATTACGAATATTATCATTAAAATTGATGACATTTAGGAGGCACTGATTTTGAAGATAACATTTTAGTTATCAAACTGAAAATTAAAAGAAATTTTAATAAGTAGATGGAAAATATTGAAATTAATTTTAAAACAATAAAAAAAACTGGAAATAGCTATTGAATTACTCGAATGATGAATTCCCGAATCTGTAAGAAAAATTCGCCAATTTCATAGGTAAGTACCCAATATTAGAAAAAAATCTATACCACTTTTTTAGGTTTTAGGATAGGAGGATTTCAGTTCTGAGGTTTAATTTCTGTTTCTAGGTCAAAATATTTTTATATTACCGAAATGTGTGAGCATGATTCTTAATAAATTTAAGCTGAGAAAATACTGTATCGCTGTTTTCCCACTTTTATTTATACGTTTATCAATTTGAGCGTTATGCATGCCAAGCTTATATGAACTTCAATCCTACCATTAGACATTTTGACAATTATATATTTTGAATTCCAAGTATGGGTTAAGAACTTATATTAAATTAGTTTATATATTTTAATACAATATTAAGGCCCTGTTTCAATTAAAATTTTATCGAGAAGATAAGTATTATTGAACAGATAAATCTGACATTTTACGTACAACATTGAACATTTTTTCTGTTCAATAGGACTTATCTTCTCGATAAAATTGTAATTGAAACAGAGCCTTATTCTCATTGTAACATATTTTTAACATAACATTTAATTAGCTGAACATATTTTGGGGAATGATAACGATGAATAACAACTTTCCCCAAGAAACATATGGTCGCAATTAAAAGTACACTGACCCTATAAGCTGATTACAAGTTACTATGGGAGACTTAATATTTTTTTTCGTTTGCGACCATATGTTTCTTGGAGAAAGTTGTTTATAATTATGGGTACTATAATTCCCCAAATTCAGCTAATTAAATGTCAACCTGTACCCCATATTGTAATACTTGTGTGTTATTTTGTACTCAGGGGCGGTTATTTACATGACACTAATGCAATAAAATAACCGCTAAATATACCTACAAATCATTGTATTGTGGCCTTAGTTCCTTCGCTTGCTGCCGCGTTCCCAATATCTGGCAGTCAGCACGCGGCGCACGCGCATTCCTGGACCAGCCGGGCATGTCCGCGCGTTGCAGTTATATCAGGACAACTTGAACACGGCAATTTGTGAATCAATATTATGCGACGGAAAATTAAAAACCAATTTTAATCACAAGCGATACGTAAACTATCTTCCCTGAGTCGAGCGTATTGTTACAAATATAAATAAATAAATAGACGAGGGCATAACTGTGCCTCTGCCACCCTGTATGGAAAAAGGGTGACGTTTAGAGTCTTTGTTTTTTTAATCAAAACTAAGATTTATATTTTGTTTATTTTCAGGGACACTACAGCCCACGGATAAATATCGAAGATTTTTATCGTTACTACAAAAACGCCGGAGCGAATTTTAAATGGTACATATTTGGAGTTTTAGTGAAACTAACGCGCAGTGATTCATTTTTATAAATATTCAGGGTGTTTGAAGCCTTAAAACGAAGATAGTATAAGACCATTTAGAAACATTAAGGCCACATTTATGTCAGTCAAAGTCTTACCGTTTCGTTTTTATCCAGGAAAGCTGAAATTTTCTAACAAGTACGCCACCAATCTGAAGAAAAAATTAGAGGAGGATTTTTTCTTCCTCAATTAGGTTCAGAGGCAATTTCAATAATTTAAGAGTTTTTTTGTAAATAATTTCTCAAAAGATAGAACAATAGGGAATTTAAAAAACGTTCGCACATAAAAACCTTCACATTTTTTTTTTGGGGAGAAAAAAATGTATGCTCACTCCGTATGTCCTGGTGAACTTTATTAAAATGTTATCAGGTTCAAAATGCGATGGCTCATAACCAGGTAGCTCGAAAGGTTAAGCAGAGTTAATTTTCCAGCACTTTAACCATTTACTGCATACTAACCCATATATGGTTTCATAGGTCTTGAATTTTATTACCAAGCAATAAGGTTGAAAATAACGATCCATTTCGGGTCAGTCCATTCATTAAGCGGTCAAAAGGACTATAAAAACATGTCTAGATGACAGTTTAAGACAGATGCCTAGAACAAGTTTTGTTTGATTACTTAAACAGTACCTACTTAATTAGAAATTAATGAAAAATTAATCAATTATTGTTTCAAATAGCAATTATTACCGATCAACTGTAACTTCTGGGTTTTTTCGTTAAAAACAATATAACATCGATAAAAAATCGATGAAAATGTCACTGAAAGACTTTGGCTGACATAAATTTAAACTAAATAGTTCTGCTGCTGTTCGATGCTGTATAGTAAATTTTGCAAGTCTGTGATACATTCGTATTTACGTCTATTACCTCAAAGTCGAATTTTGACAGCTGTCAGTTGTCATTTCTTTGTTTTTTTTTTTTCTGAAAAAAGTGGTTTGGAAAGAGATTGCATTCTCCTTTAGGTCTCCATTCTCCTCCTTAGGGTTAACTTCTCAATGCTCGAGGTTTTTTGGGGCATCGCGATTTTGAATCTTTTGCCATGGAAAAGAAAATCAAAATCTATAATGGGGATTTGGCATCATATGATGCCTTGGGGCCTTGAGAGGTTAAACAAGCCAACCCGCATTAAAAAACAGTTCTTGTGAAATAATCGTGTTGTAATTGGTATTTTTTTTCAAAAGCGTGATATTCCTAGATGTTAGATTTACATGATAAGATAGGATGTGTTTTATTGAGGATGAATACAATCAGTAGCATACGAGACATTATTTACATAACCCTAACCAAACTTAATATACATATATACAAGGTGACATTTAATTAGTTGACCATATTTTAGGGAATGATAGTTACCGCCATTATGAACAATTTTCCCAGAGAAAAATATTTTAGAAAATCTTTGAATGCAATAATTGTTTCTTTTAAAAAATAAAAGTATGTTTACTTTATATAAAATGAGCTATCTCCAGGATTGAAGGCAGTTTTCTTCCAGGGCCCATACATTGTTTTCACCCTATTATAAATATTATTGGTGTCTTTAAAAAACTTCTCACACAGGAGATTCAGGTTTGAAACCTAACCAAGTAACAATAAGATAATTAATTTATCTTATGTACAGTATCGGACGTTCAGTGTTTCGGATGACACGTTATGCTGTAGGGTCCGGCTACTATCGCTACGTGGTAGTGGTCGTAAAACCCCTCCACCAACCCGCACTGAGCCAGCGTGGTGGAGTACGGCTTAATCTTACTCGAATCTGGGTAAAGACATGTGCCCCTCGGTGGGGACATTAATGGGCTACATTTATTTATGTAATAATAGTTAGTAATATTATAAACACACCTATAATGCTGCTTCATATGGACCACCTGGTGACATGCAAAATTTTGAGTCTAATTTTATTATTATGCTGAGTCCGGGCCCTTCAACAACACCAACGTCACACTTGATCTGAAACCTACTTTGTTGCTATTACTTGTTGTGTGTGTGTGAGAGTGTGTGTGTGTGTGTGTTGTTGTGTGAGTGTGTGCTATAACATATATTCTATTACATATTCTTACTGCCCATTATGATTATGCACCTTGCATAATGACAAGTTTTCATATTGACAACTTCCCACTTGGACTACTTCCCAGGTCGACAATTTTCTATTAAGACAACTTCTCAATTCGATAAAATTTTGTGTTTGAGTCAAGGGCGATAACCCATTTAACCTAAAAATTACTTTAACCCCGAAACAAACGTAAGCTATTTTGAGCTGCTTTTTGTCAAAACTGACTTCTATACAACGCTAGTCATTATCAACGGATCACATGGTCAGTGATTTTTATCTAGTCACGGTCAATTGTTTCCACGTTTTTTTTGGCGTTGCCACTCTCTTGTAAATGTAAAATAGTCAGTGTGCTATAGCTTTTCTTAATTTCGTATTTTTAAATTTCCAATGTGAAATTAGGTTCCATTTTGCATTCCAAGGGGGCGTTCACACATAATTAAAGTTTTAAAATATGGGTACGATTTTCAAGTTTTTTGAGTTTCACATAACAAATTAAGGGTCTATTTCTTTAAGTTTTGCAAATGGTTTTTAACTTTTTAGGTTTTTCATAACGAATTAAGGATCCGTATTGCATTCCAAGATAGCAAATTTTCACCATTTTCCGAATAAAATTGCATTGGAATCTAATCATGATATTGACTGTGATCAGATTGTTTGAGATCAAATCTGATAATATGTTCATTTATTATTACTTTTTAATTTTTTATTTAAGAATATCGGTTGATAAGAAACAAAATAAAACTTATTAAAGCGTTAATACTGACTGAGAGCCTATACCAGTGAAGCTAGAATAAGCAACCCCTGTACAAAGTTTCATGACTCTAGGACACTTTCCAACTAATCTTTCCAACCTTCTCTCTCCTCCGAAGTAAAATGTTGAAGTTGTCAATATGGAAAGTCGAATTTGGAAATTGACAAAAAGGGAACTTGTCATTGTGAACCTTGTCATAATGGGAAGTTGAGCAGCAGTCTGATTTAGCATTCAACAATTTGTGTAGCATAATAAATAATGCAAAGCCATTATTTATTCAATTAATGAATCGGAGGTTTTTATTTGCAGGTACATGTTCGAAATAGAATCATTCTCTGCCAAAGGGATGCTCTCCTGCCTAGCAGTTACTTTTTTCTTTCAAGGCAGCTAAATATTTCTATAGTTATATGAAAGCTTGTTGATATTTTTACTACACGTATAATATTAATTGTAAAGTTACATTGATAATAAATCAACCATAAATACTTAAATTGAAATTGTGTTTTCATACTAATTCTGACCTTCAAATAATAGAATAACACGGCAAGAATCTTAGGCCTTCCACACACAACTAAATTTTATGGCGGCGTTGTTTAGAGCGATGCGTAGGATTTGCGATTATACGTATCAGACTCGAGTCGCCTTCGAGTAGTTCTGTGTGCGGAAGGCCTTATGCTCATTCCGCTCTATAGCTACTGCAAGATAGCAATAGCTATGTAGCGAATGAGCGTTTATCTAAACGTGCTCTTGAGATATATTTTTGAGAACGGTAGAAGTCATCCAAGATATTGAAAAGTTCACGATCTTAATTTAAATTTTAATTAAAAACCACTGGATGTGTTACTAATGCACATATCTACTCCACGGCGCATTCACATATGAATTAAGAAAGAAGAAAGTCGCCCGACCCATATAAACCTGGAAATATTCTTCCAAACATTTCATTGAGTACTATGGAAAAGAACCCGGATTTTGGATTGAATCTGCATATAACCGGGACGAATCAGGAAGGCCTTGAGTCAGATATATCATATCCCAGAAACAGACAGTGAAACTGAGAGTTTGATGCTCTCCATATCTCGCATCCTCCCCGATCCACTCGACCAACTATGTAGCCTTAACATAACTGAACTATATTGGATTAAAGCTCCATAAAGTATATTTTCTTAGCAGGGTTACATACTTTATTGTATATCCATAAAGTATATTTTCTTAGCAGGGTCATATACTTTATTGTACATTTATCTGGCAGTCGAAAATTCCAGTAACAGATGTAAATTATAAATTGTCCAAACCTCAGTTTACCGAAACTCTTGTTTAATAAATGGCTCTTAAGTCGGTAAGAGATTGCATGCTCCCTGTGTCAGCAGTCACCAAAATCAGGCCTATCAAGCTCCGTATTTTGCCACGGTGAAATGTATAGGAGACAGAGTTGCGGATGCACTTAAAGCTACAGTAACTCGTATCAGCCAAGAAAAGTATGATAAATCAATCAGCTGACGTTGATGGGGGACAACAAAAACTATCGTCGCCAAATTAAAAAAGATATAAACATTCTCCAGTCACAAAAATTGGCGATTTTGACGCCGCTGAAATTCGAAACCATATTTATGGATAAATTACAAGAGGTGAATTAGCAACGCTGAGAACATTTGCTGCGTCCCGTCCGCCAAAATTGCCCCAGTCCCGGCGCAGAAGAATTGTATCTCAGATTTTAGATAATTATTAGTAAAAACAATATCAGGTGTCGCTATTTCCTGATTCGGTGGCTAACATGGCTTTTTTGCCCAGAGAATTTTCATAGCGCTACATAGGAAAAACTTCATGTTACTGTACTAATTGACATTGAATTGGCAAAAAATGAATAAAAAACACACATATACCCTAGTATATACCTTTATTTTATAAGGAAAAGAATACGCTCATATCTCATCTCATAATAAATCAGAAGATAAACTAGCAGGTTTTTTTTGTATTTTTATATGCATTACATTCGATATAAACATTTCCCTCAAACAACACAGAAACACAACATAACAACAATAAACTCAATAACAACATTGTGTACTAGGGTATACCCACATATATATGTGTGTTTTATTCATTTTTTGCCAATTCAGTGTCAGTTAGTACAGTAACATGAAGTTTTTCCTAGAAAGTGTTTCCACACAAGAACTCGCAAATTTATATTTGGAGACACGTTGTCAGCTCAGACACTCTTGTTATGTTATATGGGGCCCTGGTGCAATCAGTACTGACATACTGCATCTCTGCATGGGGAGCAGCCCCGATGACACATCTGATGCAACTGGAACGAGCTCAGAGGGCGTTACTTCAAACTCAGATTATATCCCACCGAGAACTTGTATAAGGAGTGTTCTGTGCTGACAAAAAGACAATTTTATATTAAATCAATTATCATCTAACAGCACACAAATATCACATCGGCTAATGTGGATGAAAACTCACAAAAAAAGGAGAAAAGACCTGATCTTCAATCTACCACCATCAAGAACATGCTTTGGTACAAAAGATATATCGAAAATGGGGACTTCATTTATAACAGAGTCAGCAAAGCTATCAGTTTATTGAATCTTAAATAGGAGCGAATGCATTAGAACAATCACGAAGTACCTTTTGCAACTCAACTTTGTGAAAACAGAGAACTTGTTTGCCACACTTACTTGAACGGCTAAATACTCACTACACACACACACACACACACACACACACACACACACATACACACACACACATACACACACACACACGCACGCAGGACGCACGCAGGCACGCACGCACGCACGCACGCGCACACGCACACACACACACATATTCTTGTTTAATTATTATTAAAAGCATGCCACGTTTTTAATTACAATTAAATAAAACATTTGAAAAATGACAATTAAATACAATATCAAGAATAAAATTATATTTAAGAACTTGAAGTCAAGCCGAAGAGAGACACCGTACCCTACTATACACAAATATTACATATATTACGTAATATTTGAGCATTTTTTTTTAATAAAAAAAAATAACTAGGATAAAGTGGTGTTTCAAGATTTGGGACTGACGATACAGCCCAATCCACCAATCACATGCCCGAAGGAAAAGGATAAAGATTGTAATAATTGCAAATTACTCATGCTGGGATGACATCAGGTTTCTTACCGTTTTATAATTATATACCGGCATTCAAATCTGTAAAGACAACTAAATATCAAAAAAGTAAATAAATTTTGATAAAAAAATATTCGTGGTTTTTCTATCTTCTCGACGATTTCAATGAGCCGCAAGCCATCGTAATGGAGAACGCATCATACCACTCGGTACAAAAACATGAAGCGCCAACTTCGAGTAACCGTAAATTAGAATTGATTTCTTGGCTGCAAAACTAAGGTGTAGAGGCTAACGAGACGATGCTGAAGAATGAGTCACTGCGATTGGTTGGCATACATAAACCCCAAACTCTAACATACATCTTAGATTAAATTGCAAAGGAAATTACTTAATGGGTCACACTGTCGTCCGGTTTTCCACCATACCAGTGACAGTTCAATGCAATATAACTGATGTGGGCTCATGCATGACAAAGCTAAATGTGTTTCTATGTATTCATATTATTAAAAATCCCAGCTCGCACGCGTTAGTCCTAAGCAGGGCAAACTATGATCTACGCCTAATCGCGTGTGAGTTCTAAAAAGGGCTGCCGTTTGCGCTCGAAATCGAGTATTAAGAAATGCTCGATTAGTTACGTTCGATCGTTGTACAAAAAACTGTGAATAGAGAACACTAAAGCGGTAGTGAAGTACTTATAATCGTATTTTGTTCTCATCAAAAATACCACTGCACAGACATGATTATTTTCCTATTCGTATTTATAGCGGCCATTGTTTCGGTTCCGGCGTATTGTATGCTCGAGGAAAATATTTCATTGTGACCGTATTTCTCGATAAGGTGAGTGACAAACAGTTTTCTTCTATTCATCCAACCTCTATCTATGTGATTTTATCTTTTTTTGTGCCGAAAGTGAAAATATTGTAACCAATAAAGATTTGTTCTGGAAGTTCCCGTAAATGATTTGGTGTCAAAGTCAAAGTACTTTATTACTGTAGATATTTACATATACTTAGCAAACGTCATTTTTTGCCTCTTCTCTACATTAGACCACTGTAGGAGAAGAAGGGCGTAGAAACACCCACAGATTGATTTTTAGATCTCTTTTAAAAATAGGTTTAGCTTAACTATTACAAAAATTAAAAATTTAATTATTATGATTAATAAGCAGGAATAATTATTTAAAAAATTATTAACAGGCTAGATTAACCCCATACAGTACTGTCATTTAAGTATCTTGAACATTTTAATATCCCTTTTTCGACAAAGTCGCTTTAACATGCTTTTTAAATTGCTCAAATGGCAATTTCAAAATCTCCAGAGGTATCTTATTATAGTAGAGAATGCACTGACCCTTGAAAAAATTTATAACCTTCGCGAGTCTAAATCGGGGCGCACATTGTCTGTGATTATTTCTTAGGTTAACATTACAGCTATCGCTAAGTTTGGAAAATGTTGTAAGGTTCTTGCGTACATACATTATATTTTCAAAAATAAATTGACTAGCTACAGTTAGTATGTCAATTACTTTAAAAAGCTCTCTTAAGGAGTCTGTTTGTTTTAAATTATAAATTGCTCGAATAGCTCTTTTCTGTAAAATAAAAATAGCTTGAATATTCGCTGCTTTCCCCCACAGCAAGATACCATAGGACATGACACTATGAAAGTAACTAAAATATACTAGCCTAGATGTAGCCACATCCGTGCTTTGTCTGATGTTCCTAACATTGTAAGCCGCAGAACTTAATTTACCAGCTAATGTATCTATGTGCGACCCCACTGCAATTTGCTATCAATGGTTATTCCAAGAAACTTCTTATAATTTACTAATTCTAACGTGCTGTTGTCTAAGACTATACTGGTCTCAACTTGCCTGACATTTGGAAGTGAGTGTTGTACAACTCAGTATTTAACCTTGTCAAAAATGAATATGATACGGTATTTAAATCAAAAACTATAAAAGTTAATAACAAAGCTTTGTTTAGTGATTGGGCGACAGTTGGAATTCATAGGAGCAGACGAAGATTATATGAACTCTATGAAGAGAAATCATATAACAAAAATACGGCCTTTCTAGATTATGTTCGTAGTTATTCAAAAATGTTTAAACGCGTTTGTGCTGTAGCTAAATCTAATTTCATTAAACACAAAATTGAATCTAGTAGCAATGTAATGAAAACGACTTGGCAAATTATAAACAGAGAGACTGGAAAGGCCAAAGCTACACATAATAACTTCAAGCTTAAGTTAGATAATCAATTGCTAAGTACAGACCTAGAAGTAGCAAAAGCTTTCGAAAATTTCTTTACGGACATTCCAGTTTCAACAACCAAGTCTTTAAATTCATCTCCCGCTGCTGCTGAATCTATACTTAAACAAAACTTGGATTGTAAAACAGATTTTAAATTTAGGCACGTAAATAATGAAGACATTGTAAAAGCGTTTAAATCCCTGGAAATGAAAAAGACAGCTGACGCCCATGGTCTATCAGTAAAAATTATTAGTTCCATTGTAGATTGTATTGCACGTCACCTTTGTTGTATATTTAATCAATGTATAGATAATGGTGTGTTTCCTGACTTGATGAAACTAAGTAAAGTTATACCTTTATTCAAAGCTGGTAGTACATCAGACCCCACCAATTTTAGACCCATATCGATACTACCAACGCTTAGCAAAATATTTGAAAAACTCATACTTAATCAATTTCAAAGTCATTTTTATCTCAATAATTTAATTCATATTGCTCAGTTTGGTTTCACAAAGGGTCGTTCAACAGCCGATGCTGGTGTTGAACTAATCGACAATATTTTTGATGCCTGGGAAGACGCAATGGATGCAATAGGTGTCTTCTGCGATCTATCCAAGGCTTTTGATTGCGTCCATCATGACACTCTTGTCAGGAAGTTACGCCATTATGGTGTAAAAGATCAGGCACTTGGCCTTCTGGAGTCATATCTAACAGATAGGGTTCAGATGGTCGATGTTAATGGGAAAAGATCACCTGGGTCTTCAATAAGTATGGGCGTACCGCAAGGTTCAATTCTTGGTCCTTTCTTGTTTTTAGTATATATTAATGATTTACCTTACCTTGTTAAAGCAAAACATGGATTAGTATTGTTTGCCGATGATACTTCTTTGATATTTAAAGTTAAAAGACAGCAATCAAATTATGACGAGGTAAACAATGCTATCTCTAGTATAGTGAACTGGTTTACTGTTAACAATTTTTTACTTAATGAAAAGAAAACTAAATGTATTAAATTCGTGTTACCCAATGTGAATCCGGTAACTACAGACATATTTATAAAAGGACAGAGATTGGACCTTGTGCAGTCGACTGTCTTTTTGGGCATTACTTTAGACGCCAAACTACAATGGGATCCTCATATAAATAAATTGTCGAACAGACTGAGTTCGGCAGCGTTCGCAGTTAAAAAAATTAGAGCTCTTACCGACGTAGACACCGCTAGACTAGTCTACTTGTAACGTACTACCTCTTTGACCATATTGGCTACTGGCGGATTAGCCAGATAAAAAGTACAACTATAGAAATTCGGAAATTCGGGTCTGGAATCTCGTCTGGCAGCTGATTGTTTTTTTTGACGCAGACATTGTTTGAGCTCTGAAACGTGAGGTTGTATCTGCTGCATCAATAATTTTTAAGTCACGCCTTTAGTTGCGGCGATGGGCTAGTCCCTTTAGTACTGTTATTCCTTTTAGTACTGTAATGGACCTGAATGTTTAGTTGCTGTAAAGTGCAGTAGTTGATATGAAACTTCCCTACTATCCCCAATCCATGGGTAAGCATTGGTTCGTAGTTAGTCTTTCTTATTTTCGTGTATTTTATACTCTCTATGTATTTCCCTTTTCTATACAGTGTCTATTGGACTGCGGCACTCTTAGATCCTAATTACCCTAGGGCCCTCGTCGGAAGTCTCCGTGTGGGGAGCCGTCGCCTGATAGCTGGGCGCTGTAGCGCTTTTGTATTCCTATCATTCACACTGGTCTCTTTCCAGGGTTCCACGCCGAGGAGTAATATCCTCCTGGCGCTAACGGAGCTCTGAATCGGTTCCACGCCGAGGAGTAATATCCTCCTGGCGCTAACGGAGCTCTGAATCGGTTCCACGCCGAGGAATAATATCCTCCTGGCGCTACCGCATAATCACTTGTTGACGTCTGGAGAAGTGGACCAGTTGGATTGAGTCTACCAAGGAGCTGAAATCTACAAATTCCCGGCGAGTCCCTATCCAGCGTTTCAACTATATCACCAATATTCGACTCACGACCCTGTGATTAATAAATGTATCTTGAGCCTGCCAATAATCTCTTTTGGTCAGGTTAGAGTCTAACTGTTTCAATGGCGCCCGGATTAAGGGAATATTGGTGATAGAGTTTTATGTCTGGTCAGAGTAGTTAGGCCATAAGAGCGCCGTAGAACGCTAGATTTCTTTCGTAGCTTGTATATTTTGTTGTGTTTATTTTTGTCTGACAGGAGTATATTTGATCGTTTATCTGGGTACCTACCTCATTTCTACATTATTTATGGTCGCAGTCTGACGGCCGTTGTCATATTATAATTGTTGATAAATATTTTCCTCCAAATTCTCAGTACGAAAAATAAATTAATAAATTGTGAAGATTTTAGTAGGGAAACTTTTCGGACTATTAAATAATAAATAAGGTTAGTGTTTAACGGCCGATTTCTCGTACATTTAATCTGTTGTTGACAGTACTTTATCAATTTCAGCTGTCAAAACGGTAGATCAATGGCTTGATTTTGTACCAGAAACCGGGCGTTAGTCGTGTACTCTGCTTACTTTCATGTAAATTTGTACAGTTTGCTAGATAGGTAGTAAACATGACGTTTCCTATAAAATATCTGTCGCTAAATAAGGCTGAATCGGACGGTCTGTTTGTTAGTTTTTAACTAAATACTAACTCTTTAGCGCTTGTACTTGTGCCGAGCGATCTGTGTCTGTCTGAGAGCACCTTCTGTCTGAAGATAGGCTGCGACAGCGTTCTGTCTTATTCAATAGTAGTTAACGATTCCTTTATGTATGTAATAAGTATTTTGACCCTTGTATTCTAAAAACCATCTATATCTACAGCTATGTAAAAGTTCTTTATTGTGTAACGTTACTCTGCAATGTCTGTTAATTTAGCTTATGGCCTCTTGAACTATAATTCTCTACTTTTTAACTCTTTGTTGTAGAATAGATATTCTACTCTATTATTATTTTCTGTACCCACTAACGGTGCAGGAAGTCTTGAACACTTGAGGGAGCTGCCCCTCATGGTGTTATTCTGCGTTATTCTGCGTTACGATAGTAGCTAAGCTACCGGGGCGTTTATGTACTAAGGTTCTTATTTTAGTTCAAGGGATCTTGCTTATTTTTCAACTTCTGACAGTTAGTCTGGGTGTGCATTTGGCTATAATAATGGCACCCTGTGTGTAAGGCTGTGTTTACACGATGTTAGTGTGAACTCTTGTATGAACTTAGTATGAATTCTGATGTCTGATTGTTGGTACGAATGTGTGATGTTTGTATGTAGTTGAGCTAGACTGTTAGTTATATATTTCTCTGACATTGTAGATGGCGAGCTTTAGAGAATTTTATCTTAAGTAGTTAATTTGGTAAGTTAGTTTAGTTTAGTTAGTATCTTAGCGGATTTTATCAGGTAAAATCCTACCCAAACAAGACGGGTATGTAACGTACTACCTCTTTGACCATATTGGCTACTGGCGGATTAGCCAGATAAAAAGTACAACTATAGAAATTCGGAAATTCGGGTCTGGAATCTCGTCTGGCAGCTGATTGTTTTTTTTGACGCAGACATTGTTTGAGCTCTGAAACGTGAGGTTGTATCTGCTGCATCAATAATTTTTAAGTCACGCCTTTAGTTGCGGCGATGGGCTAGTCCCTTTAGTACTGTTATTCCTTTTAGTACTGTAATGGAGCTGAATGTTTAGTTGCTGTAAAGTGCAGTAGTTGATATGAAACTTCCCTACTATCCCCAATCCATGGGTAAGCATTGGTTCGTAGTTAGTCTTTCTTATTTTCGTGTATTTTATACTCTCTATGTATTTCCCTTTTCTATACAGTGTCTATTGGACTGCGGCACTCTTAGATCCTAATTACCCTAGGGCCCTCGTCGGAAGTCTCCGTGTGGGGAGCCGTCGCCTGATAGCTGGGCGCTGTAGCGCTTTTGTATTCCTATCATTCACACTGGCCTCTTTCCAGGGTTCCACGCCGAGGAGTAATATCCTCCTGGCGCTAACGGAGCTCTGAATCGGTTCCACGCCGAGGAGTAATATCCTCCTGGCGCTAAAGGAGCTCTGAATCGGTTCCACGCCGAGGAATAATATCCTCCTGGCGCTACCGCATAATCACTTGTTGACGTCTGGAGAAGTGGACCAGTTGGATTGAGTCTACCAAGGAGCTGAAATCTACAAATTCCCGGCGAGTCCCTATCCAGCGTTTCAACTATATCACCAATATTCGACTCACGACCCTGTGATTAATAAATGTATCTTGAGCCTGCCAATAATCTCTTTTGGTCAGGTTAGTCTCACTGTTTCATACTTTAGTTACTTTCATAGTCTAATGACCTATGGTATTTTATTGTGGGGTCACGCTGCGAATGCTAATAGTATATTTATTCTGCAGAAACGGGCTGTTCGTGCAATTTATAGATTAGGGCCTAGAGTGTCACTGAGGGAAAAGTTTAAAGAAATCAATATTCTGACATTTGTGTCTCAATATATCTATGACAATCTTGTGTATGTAAAAAGAAATATAACTAATTTTCAGAAGTACAGTGATATACACAATTTTAATACTAGAAATAAAGACAAGTTGGTTGCTTATGTAAGCCGACTACATAAAATTAGTAATTCTTTTAAAGGCAATTGTATACGCTATTACAATAAGGTCCCTACTGATATTAAAAACTTACCTTTAGACAAGTTTAAAATAATAATAAAACAGAAATTGTATAAAAAAGGTTACTACAGGATATCTGATTACTTAGAGGACAGATGTCCATGGGAATAGATTGTTTGAGTAACAGGCTGTTTCGATATATAATTAGCATTCATTTTGTAATTTGACAATATTTTATTTAAAAAAGGAAACGCAAAAGATGCGACGACTGTGGAGTTTCTTCGGTGAGCTCTTCTCCACAGATTCCGCCATTGGGTTAGTGAACTCACCCAAAAAAAATTAATGACGGATCTAAGTGATGTAACAACATCCTATGGAAATAAATGATTTTTGATTTTGATTTTGATTTGATTTTACAATACACGTATCATAATAGTAGTTTATGTGACTGATGTCTTATTATGTACAGTTACATATTAGTTTATCTATACACATATCATAAGCTCTCTTTTATGTGTTCAGGAACCGCATGTTCGACCGGCATGGTGGCATTGATCATTGCTCTGCTCTTGTTTCGCTTGTTTAGTTGTACCAACTTGACAGACAAACTAGGGGCGGCACGCAGGCGGGCGTTCGAAATTTGAATGTCATCATTTGCCGAAAATGTATACATTATGGGCATAATGTATCAATATTCAGCTAACGAATTAGTTTTTAAGTAGTTTAATATGGCTTGTGTTTAAACGCTTACCAATAAATTAGAAATGACTGCCAAATTGGATGCATGTCCACCAAATTGTGTTTGGATAAATGATCCCCAAACTTTTTTTTATGTTTTGTGTACTTAAGTTTATGTTTTAAGTATTTTTGTTGTTCTTACATGTTCAACCTTACACGAAGGATAAAGAGGGCTTCGCTTCACTCACCCCCTTTAACCTTCACCTAAGCTACCGCAGTATTTTGCCCTGATATTTTTTGCAACTTTTGGTGTTCATTCATATAAAAGCCAGCGCGGAGCCTACCCGGGTCTCTTTTCCTTCTCTCTCACGGCTTCCCGAGATTCAGAGCAAAAGACCGAGCTGAAATTTTCGCCGAATGCCTGGAGAGGCAGTTCAAGCCGAACCCCACCGACGACGCCGAACACGTAGCAGCAGTGGAGGAACACCTGCGGCACTACTTCGCGACGCCGATAGCTCCTGAAGAGGACCGCATCTTCTTCTCGCCCGGCCAAGTCCTGCGAACGATCAGGCGCACCAAGCCCAGGAAAGCCCCGGGCGCAGACCGAATCACCAACATGGCGCTGCGCAACTTGCCGCCACCGACTGTGGCGGCTATGACGCGCCTGTTTAACGGCATCATGTGCACGGGGCACTTCTCTACTACATGGAAGTAAGGCCTGGTCATTATGCTCCCCAAGCCGGGCAAGAATGTCAAGAAGCCCGAGAGCTATCGGCCCATCACCCTCCTGAGCACCATGTCAAAGGTGTTTGAGAAGCTGCTGCTAGGAAGACTGCTGCCACACATCCAAGCTCGCCCGGAACAGTTCGGCTTCAAGCCAGAGCATCCGACGACGCTCCAGCTCACCAGGGTACTGAACGACATGACGGTCTGTCGGAATAAGAAAGAATACACCGTCGCAGTACTCCTGGACATGGAGAAGGCGTTCGACAGAGTATGGCACGAGGGGTTGCTGTACAAGCTGTCGACGTCCCAAGCTCCACGACGAATCACCCGCGTCGTGGCCTCGTTCCTACGGAGTCGCCACTACAGAGTGGTAGTGGAAGACGCCGTGTCAGAAGCCCGCCCCATCGAAGCCGGCGTCCCACAAGGTTCCTGTCTTTCACCCGCCTGCTACTCCCGATACACGGATGACATCTCAGTTGGCACTGGTGTACAGCTGGCCCTCTTCGCTGACGACGCAGCATACTATGCGTCGTCCTACAAAGCACCCCACGCCGCCGTCAAAATGCAACGCACGCTGGACACCCTGCCTAAATGGCTGGCCAAATGGAGGTTCTCCGTCAACGTCGGGAAGACGCAGGCGATGATCACCGGCCAGAGCAATCTGCCACCACCACTCCAACTCCAAGGGAAGGACATTGGGTGGCTGCACCAAGTGAAGTATCTGGGGGTCACCATAGACCGCCGGCTCACGATGAAGACGCACGTCGACAACGTCGTAAACCAGGTCCGGGCTGCACGGGCAAAACTTCGTCCACTCCTGGACTCCGGCCTCCCCCTGCGGTCGAAGCTCGGGATCTATAAAACGTACATCAGGTCCCGCCTCACGTATGCCTCGCCGGCATGGTACGCCCTCTGCTCGGAGTCCAACAAGAAGAGACTCCGGGCCCAAGAAAACCTCTCCTTGCGTACCATCGTCGGCGCGCCTCGCTACGTGAGAAACGCAACGATCGCAAGGGACTTATGATTGGAGTCACTGGACAAGTTCGTCCAGAGGCTAGCAACGAATATGTTCGCACGAGCGGATGGCTCTCAACACCCGCTCGTGCGAGACCTGGCGCCATACCACGCGCGCCCGCCTGACCGTCGCCGCCTACACCGAGACCTGGTTGCCGAGCCGGCAGCACCACTGGATTGAGGCCACACAACCCGAAGAACACCTCAGCCACCCAATGACCTGGCCGTAGTCACGGCCAGCGGAAGACTCCGCGGAAGGGGGCCATTGCCCCGGGACCGCAACCCCGCACCCTGGAAGGGGTGTAAGAAGATCACCAAGCCCGGGTCTCTTTTCCTTCGCCAACCGTCGCTGCACGCGGACATACTACGAGACGCTGGTGTGATCTGATATCGTTTTGGTGAACCTTTTCTAGTGTTTTTCTTTAGTTTATGTGTCGATTGTGTTCCTTTGTTAGTTTGTTTGTCAAATTGTTTTCATAATTAATTAAATGACGAGATATTTTTTATGGTTTAAATAAATGTTTTTTTTTAAACTGTTATTTTTACTGTCGTTCAATCGCGATACCGAACGCGATCCCTAGTAACACCGCCGCGTTTTTCGACGACACGTACACCTGCCGCACCGCGAACATGCCATGAAAACCCCGTCGTTAGGGACAGAACTTTGGATACTATTTTGTCGCCACTAGAGTCGATAGAAAATTAATTCACTTCTACCCCAGTTCCGCCGTCGGAACCAGCCACCTCGTCTGCCACGCAGGCAATTGTAGCCGCGATCCACTCCATCAATCCCATTCGCACGCACAACTATTACGTCTCAAACTTTGATCCCGCGATTCATGATATTGACGCATGGTGCGATGAGGTGGACCGCGCCCGAAAAGCCAACCGGTGGGAGGACAAAGAGTGTTTGTCTCGTGTGGCGAATTGCTTAAAAGGAGATGCCAAAACCTGGTTAAACGACTGGGTTACAGCTGATCGGTGCTGGACTAGTTTCAAACGTGAATTCCAACCTCTCTGCCCGCGGAAACTAGACTACGCAAATATATTGTTCGATGCAATGAATTCAACCTCTAATAAATATAAAACATACACGGAATACGCATGACGAACCATCCTCCGCCTACGCATAGTCAAAGGGCTAAGTGACGAACTTATGACCTAAATCGTAATTCGCGGTATCGATGACGCGCAAGTAAGGGCTGCAGCCGCGAATGCCGATCTCACGAGTGAGAACTTAGTGTCGTTCTTGTCTATACATGTTAAACCAAAACCCGATAAACCCGCCGCAAAAATATCAATCTACCCACCATCCATAAAACGCCCGGCAGAACACGCAGGCCCCTCTCTCAAATGTTATAATTGTGGTCAAAGCGGTCATAAAGCATGTAACTGCTCAAAAAGACCAAAACTGTCTACGAGTGTCCCACAATCGCAAGTAATCTGCGCGTTCTGCAAGAGGCCCGGCCACACGGATAGCGTGTGTTTTGCCAAGCAGAGGGCATGACTAGACTCGCGCAGCGTCAACCTTTGCCGTGACCACACGGGGTCTGAACGCCACAATGACATAACAACGGCCGTAGTCCAGGGCATTCCTGTCGACGTATTAATTGATAGCGGGGCTCTCAACCTATCGTTGGTATCGTCTGATGTACTTAAATATTTACCTGTTTGACAAGACCTACCAATTGTACGTTGAAGGGACTCGGTAACCATGAAATTATAGGACAGTCGTACGTAACACTTACAGTGGAATTTAGCAATATTTCTATTGAAGCCGATTTTGTCGTTGTACCAGGAATTTACATGTCTACCCCAATAATAGTTGGTACGGACATCCTAAATAAGGATGGCATAACATATGTCCGTACCAAAGATCAACAATACCTCACGCATTCAACGACAAAAGTGTCCAATGTTTTCAAAATGTACTCCAATAAACTTGACGACATCGTAACGCCTCTTCAGGGTGTAGAAAGAGAATCCATTTTACAGGTCATTGACGGTTTTGCTGACTTTTTTATAACTGGAACCGCCCCTTCTACTGTCAGCACTGGCGAGATGCATATTAATCTTACTAGTAACGAACCTGTAGCCTACCGACCCTACAAACTTTCACTAGCCGAGAAACTTAAAGTCCGCGAAATCGTCAACGATCTTTTGGAGAAAGGTATCATTAGGGAATCGGAATCGGAATACTCCAGCCCAATAATATTAGTTAAGAAAAAAGACGGCTCCGACTGAGTGTGCGTCGATTACCGTGCACTCAACCGAATAACCGTTAAAGACAGGTACCCGCTCCCCCTCATAGATGATCATATCGACCGGTTAGGTGACACGAACATAACACGGTACTCATCGCTCGATATGGTGACCGGGTTTCATCAGATCAGGATCGATCCAGCGTCAATCCATCGCACGGGATTTGTGACCCCGGAAGGTCACTACGAATACTTAAAAATGCCCTATGGCCTATCTAACTCGCCAATTGTCTATCAAAGAATCATAAATAAGACCCTTAAGAAGTTCATTGACGTCGGGAAGGTCCTGTTCTACATAGACGACATGCTAATCATGAGCAGTACGATAGAGGAGGCCATTCATTTGCTGCCTGAAGTACTGACAACTCTAACCGAGGTGGGATTTTCGATAAACCTACGAAAGTGCGTGTTCTTAACCACCGAGGTTGAATACCTAGGCCGTATCATCAGTCAGGGTCAGGTCAAGCCAAGCCCACATAAAATCAAGGCAATAGTAGACTCACCTTTACCAGCCAGTGTCAAGTAAGTCAGGCAGTTCCTAGGTTTAGCCGGATATTTCCGTAAATACATAGAGGGATACGCATCTAGGACACTGTGCATTTCCCGTCTCACCAAAAAGGACGTCGCATTCAAATGGGGTCCGGAACAAAAAGGTCCGCCAAGAAATCATTGCTTTGCTAACAAACGAACCCATATTATCGATCTTTGACCCTAAACTCCCGACTGAAGTGCACACAGATGCAAGTAGTATAGGATACGGGGCAGTCCTCTTGCAAAATCGTGATAACGGCAATAAAAGAGTGGTTGCGTACTTCAGTAAAGTAACGCAAGGAGCAGAAACTCGCTATCACTCATACAAGTTAGAGACGTTAGCGGTTGTGAAGGCATTACAGAACTTCAGACACTACTTAATCGGAATTCAGTTAAAAGTTATAACAGTTTGTAATGCCCTCAAATCCACTGAGCGTAAAAAGGATTTGCTCCCGAGGGTAGCGCGTTGGTGGGTCTACCTCCAAGACTTTACCTTTGACATAGTGTATCGTAAGGGTGTTATGATGTCGCATGCAGACTATCTGAGCCGTAATCCCCCACGCGAAGTCAACAATATCACTAGGCCACGCAATTGGGCTCAAATCGCTCAAGCGGCAGACGGGGAGACCAACACCCTTATTCAACGAACGTCGTTAACGACGGCAACTTAGACCCAAATCGTTACATTCAACAAAACGACCTCCTATACTACAAGTATACTGTTGTGGGCGAGCAAAAACCTAGACTTCTATGTTACATCCCTCGAGGCCATCGACTTAGCCTGTTACGCGTTTTTCACGACGAACATGATCACGTAGGATACGAAAAAACTGTTGACCTCATATTACGTCAATTTTGGTTCCCAGGATTACGACAGTTCGTTAGGAAGTACCTCGATCACTGTCTCGTATGCCTCTCAAAAAAAACGGGTACCTAGGGCTCCACACCAGTTTATAACCTCATGGGAAAAGCCAGATACAACTTTCTCAGTAATTCACCTTGATGCATTGGGTCCTCTCCCGGAGTCTAATGGCTACAAGTTCGTACTCCTAGTGGTAGACGCTTTTACAAAGTTCACACTCCTCTCGTGAGTGCACTGGTACTCTGTTGATAGAACAGACTGCGGGATGTTCTATGTTAGACAAACTGCGGGGTGTCTAACGAGTGCGGCAGTAGACGGACTACGGGACATTCTACGTCAGGCAAACTGCGGGGTGCCTGACCAGCCCCACGAAGAATGGCCTTGCCACCCATGTATAGAGGACGGACTGCGGGACGTACCTGTAGGCGAGTAGACTGCGGGATGCTCGCCCTACACATGTGTCTATTGTTCATGTAGAGGACGGACTGCGGGACGTACCCACCGGCAAACAAACTGCGGGATGTTTGCCCTGCATGATAGCGTGAATCTGCGTGACGAATGACAAGGATCCATGAGAAAGATAACTAAAATGTGTGTTGTACAATGAGATTGAGATGTGTGCTAGCTAAGTGATAACAATAATTCATGAAATACTAAGAAAGTATATTGGTGTTTTATGAATCAATAGACCGTTGTGTTTGGTTGCTGAAAGGAGGCCTTGAGAGATAGATGAATGTAAGAAATAGGCAGAGCCTAATAAATTGTAAACAATGTTCTCATGTGTCCCTCGAATTACAGATGACGATTCTACGGTGGATGATACCATTGCCAGCCATCAAGATAATCCCACAGTGAGCTCGCCGACCGCCCATGACGGGATTGCAGAGCTACATCAAGCAGCTGGACCATCTGGTGTTACGAGAGACAGCCTGCCAGATCTGTCAGATGCCGTCGGGGGCGACGCATAGTCAGGAGAGGCCGTGTAAGGGATGAGGTGCCACCGCGGGTATAAAAGCCAGCGCGGAGCCTACCCGGGTCTCTCTTATTAAGCGGGCATCAGCTCGTGTGGTATACGGACTAAAAACAAAGGGGTTGTTTTTAGTCCGTATACCACACGAGCTGATGCCCGCTCAATATGTGGGGACCCGGACATAGCAGGGAGGTCTGACTCCTGGGCATGGGTAATTCCATTTTTTTCCCCTCCAACAAAAAAAAAAAACCCCGGGTCTCTTTTCCTTCGCCAACCGTCGCTGCGCGCGGACATACTACGAGACGCCGGTGTGATCTGATATCGTTTTGGCGAACCCTTTCTAGTGTTTTTCTTTAGTTTATGTGTCGATTGTGTTCCTTTGTTAGTTTGTTTGTCAAATTGTTTTCATAATTAATTAAATGACGAGATGTTCTTTTTAGGTTAAAATAAATGTTTTTTTTTAAGTAATAAACCTGATCCAAAAATATATCAATTTTGGGTAGGAAAAAAATATTTTGGTGATCATTATATTTGTTGCCACCAAAAACTGTGCCTATCGACTTGCGGTATGTACCGCCATGGGTGTGTGTTTATGTAAAGTGAGTGCCCACTCACCCAACCCTGTGACTATATGATATCTTGAGATCACTGTTGAAGTACTTGGGTAACTGGACCCTCGCTGTGTATCAGTGGGTGTACACGAGTAGATGTTAAAGCAAAGAGAAGAGACAAGAGACAACATTATCTAGGTGAGCAACATAGATCAGCTATCTTACAGTTTCGAGAAGTGATTCCGTGTTGTTGTAGTTTAAGGTCAGAAGGTGGGAGACTAATTTAATATTACAATGATGGGTTTGAAGATTTCTTATATTCAGTACTGAATTAAGCCTGTTTTAAAAAAGTGGGCCAAGGAAAATGAGAAACCTTTGAGCAAAACGTGTACGGTAGTGGGTTTTTTTATGAACTTTATCTTGTCGTCTAAGCGTAGAATCAAAACTTGCTATATTTCTGAGTTGACAAGTGATGATATTTAATATGAATAGTTGACTATTGGATAATACTTCTGTCAGTTTATACAAATTGTCTCATTGGGATCTTTCGAAAGGAAGTAGTATTGTTTTCGAGCAACCATCCCAAGCCAAGATACCAAATGTGGCCACAGATTGACAGACCGCGTAGTAAATACTTTTGAGCAGTATATATTAACTAAGAAGCGTAGGTTCCTAAAGATACGGAAGAGTTTTCTAATTTTTCCGGATGTCAAGTGTACATGTCACCGTAAGATTGTCAAAACAGTTAGTTGATAAACTAACGTTTTTTTCTCGTTAGGTGGTCAACTATCGACAGAGAGTAAACTGTAGCGTATTGCTTACTATAGTAACATATATGACGCGTTACTTGATAAACTAACGGCTAAAAGCGTTAAATAGTAAACGAAATACCAAATCAAACACTGCGGTAGCTAAATGCGGTAGCTTCGTGTTAGGTTGACATGTAAGAAAAAAAGAAACGTAAATTCAAAACCCTGTCGTTCTGGTTTACCATCTGTCGATAGTTGATCAACTAAAGGTTTTGATTATCTCACGGTGACATCTATATGGTTAACCCAGTCTAAATGCTTCTCAATTATGACACCCAGGTATCGTATTGAGGAGACTATCTCTAACTGATAGCAGTCTCAATCAGTACGCATTGTACAAGAGTGTGCTTTTATATTGAGCATGCCCGTGTCAGGCTGTGTGTTTGCTTTAATGCTTAATGGAATTCATACTATGTGACACACCTTGGTTTTCATTTTATTTACTGTAGGTAATTTTTTACCAAGCCATTTGGTTACGAGTAGGAATCCTTCTTCAGCGTGCCGATTAACGTCCTGCCAATTATTAGCAGTGAACGAGATTACAGGATCATCCGCATATGTAATAATAAAAGCATGGTCAATATCGATGTTGGAGATGTCATCAATATAAATTAGGAAAAGGGTAGGCCCGAGGATGCTTCCCTATGGCACTACGAAGTCTATTTCTCCTCGTCACTAGATAAACCGTCACTATTTGAGATCTTATGGTCAGATAACTCTTGAACAGTGCCAGAGAAACACCATGAATGCCTTTAAATTCTTATTTTTTTAGAATTATAGTGACAAAATCATTATCGAATTATCATTGTAAACATATAGAGAGAAATAATTGTGTCAAATACTTAGGTATGAAAGTAGTTGAGAGCTTTTCCTGGTCAGTCCATATAGATTAATTATGTAACAAACTTAACTTACTTCTGCAACTCCAAAATGTTAATATAGGTGCTTAGTTGACTCCATATAAGGTAAAGCCCCAGACTGCTATGAATACTTTCAAAACAAACTTTGAAAAGATTGAACCAAATCAGATTTTTGAAATTAATAGTAAACAAAAAACTAAAAATAAATGTAAAGGTGATTATAGAAAATTAGATAAAATTTGTAAAGTACTTCCTATTACTGTTAAACATAAGTCTGGGAGAACGGCAGTGCCCCCGCCAAGATGAGCAAGCGAAGCGCAAGGGCACTACCTACCTTTTTCACTAACTAACGTTTCGTCGAATATTTTAACCCTTACAACTTAGGTTTGGATTATAGCAGTTGAGCGGAATGTACATGATGTCAGTAGTGGGTTTAATATACATATAAAGTTTAAATAGACTCTAGCTCTTATACTTTAGATTTTATTGATACCTAAAATACCCCGATTTCGTCACTGACTCACTCACTAATGATCATCAAAATTCCTAGGAACTTCCCCAAGTACTACAAAGCTGAAATTTGGTATGTAGTATAGTAGCATTAGTACAAAAACAACATTCATTTATTATTTAAGAGCTACGCTCTTGTCGGTGGAGTTCCTTCCATGAACTTCTACACATCGCCTTCTCCTTGACGTCCTGATACGACACTACATTTCTTCTCCTTCACTTGCTCCATGTAGGTTCTCCGTGGTCTACCTCTCTTCCTTCTTCCCTCTATTTGACCTTCCAGTATAGTTTGGAGGACAACTTTCTCCAAGCTATATATTCGTGCCGTATCAGGTGTCCCAGCATCTTCCCTCTTCTATTCTCAATAGTTTTCAACAAAGATCTTTTTTTCCCAACCAACTGCAACACCTTCTCGTTGCTTTTCCTTTCCAGCTGACTCTTTCCATCCTTCTCCAACACCACATCTCGAACTCTTCCAATCTCTTTCGGTCTCGTTGTGTCATGGTCCAGGTTTTGCTGCCATATAACGCAATGTTCCAGCTTAATTAACCGCTTACGAATATTCGCTAATATTCTTACTTTAAACAGGTGTTTTTTATTGTTGAATGCGTCTTTGGCCATAGCACACAAACAACAACAAAAATTAAAACTTGGAAATTTTACCCCCGAACCCCTTAAACTAGGGGATGGAAGTTTGTATGAGACTTCCGCAAATTTTGATGCTAGAAGTCTGGAAAATTATATAGGGACTCTTTGTTATAAATAATGAATTACATATTTCAGGATTTTAAGTAAATCACCCCTCACCCTTTAAATTAGGGGATGGAAATTTGAATTCGTTTTTCCATATAAACAGAATATCATGCTAGATATCTGAAAATTATGCAAGCATACAGACTTCTTATCATAGTATATTATTATTATTATTATTATTATTACGAGCCTACCATGTCCCACTGCTGGGCAAAGGCCTCTCTCCCCCTCTTCCACTCTATCCGATCCTGAGCGGTCTCCCTCCACTCCTTGTCCCATAGACCCAACTCATCACTCCATCTCTTCCTGGGTCGGCCACGCTTTCTCTTTGCATTTTCTGGGAGCCAGTCTGTGGCTCTCTTAGCCCAGCTATTCGGCAGCATCCGAGCAACATGGCCGGCCTAGTCCCATTTTAGTTGGGCAGCCTTCTGAGCTACATCTATTATCTTTGTTCGGGAGCGCAGCTCTGTATTCCGGATCCGGTCTAAAAGCCGAACACCGAGTATACTGCGCTCCATTTTTCTCTGGCAAACCCCGAGAATGAACCTTTGCGCGTCAGTCAAAGACCAGGTTTGGGCTCCGTAGGTAAGGATGGGAAGAATGCACATGTCCATGAGCTTGCGTTTTACTATATTACAAATAAGAAAAAAAAGGTGTTTCAGGCTTTAAAAAAACATTCCTTGACCCCTCAAAATAGGGAATAGGGCTCTCGTCAGGTTTCAGAATAGTAATTATACAAATAACTTATGTACTTCGTAAATTAGTACACAAACGACAAAACAAATCTAAAACTTAAACTAGGGGATAAAAGTTTGTATAAGACTTCCGTAAATTTTGATGAAAATTGATAGAGGGTCTCCTTGTTATAAATAATAAAACACTTATTTTAGGATTTTTAGTAAATCACCCCACACGATTTAAATTAGGGGATAGAATTAAGCGCGCGCAAAACACCTAATGTGTACCCGAACAACGGGCTAAGAATATTGTGAAAGCGCGAGTGCCGTGCATTAGAGGCCAGTGATAAGTTGTTGGCTATCCTATGGTATGCCACTGATAGCTAGACGACAATTAGGTGGCTAGATGTCAACTTGAACCGCAATCGCAGAATCAAGTCTAAAACAGAAATGACAATGCTGAATCCCGATTCCAAGAACATATATAACGAATCGAAAAGGGCAAAGAATGAGAGTGGCTATAAAAAAGGCTCCTCTGATGTGCAAGAAACACACCCTAAAAAAAGAAACACAAAATGGACAAAATAAAAAAAAATTGTCTTAGGCAACTTACAAAAAGAAGTGAAACCACCAAAAACATTTTCATGTATAATGTGGCCAAGACGAGTCTTGGCTCGCACTCGAAAAAGTTATCAGATCTCATGTCTGCATGAGATCTGATAACTTTTTTGCTTGTAGAGTTAGAAGCTTGGCTCTGGCCAAGCTTCTAACTCTACAAGCCTCTAACCCTACCTTTAAAAAACTCTATACTTTAGTCAAAATATGTGGCTTGGCCGTTTCCCTTTCATCACAGGGGATGGGCGTAAGGAGAAAAAAATATTCACTGTTCGTTACTTTTATTCTATACAATAGTTCTTATAGTAAAAATTAATAGTGTAAAAACGTGATAGATTTGTTAATTTGCACCTACAAGAACTATACTCATTGCTACAAAACTATTCTATAACAGAAAAGTAATGAGCAGTGAATTTATTTTTCACCTTACGCCCATGTGACTGCAGCAAAACGGCCAAGCCACATATTTTGACTAAGGTGTAGGTTCGTTAAGTAAGGGCTTGTATAGTTAGGGCGGGTAGAGTTAGAAGCTTGGTTCTACATAAGGTCTGATAACTTTTTGAGAGTGCGAGCCTGGTCTCGTCTTGGCCACTAATATAAGGAATGTAACCAAAAAAAGAAGATTGTGTAAGTTGTTAAGGTGTATATTTAACACACAGTACAAATTTTATGGTATTGAGAATGTTGTTCCTGCAGTCAAACTGCATAAGCTTGCTAGTTTGTAAGTTTTTTTATTTTTTTTTGTTAAAAAAAAGAAGGCTTTCGCCAAATCTAAAAATATGCTTAAGCATTTGTTATAACTATCAATGTTAGAGACAATATGTGAAATAAGTTGTGTGACAGCGTCGTCTGCAGATTTATTTTTTCTAAAGCCAAATTGATATTTAGAGAGCTTGAACATCTCCAGATTTTGAGTTAATTATTTTCTCTAGTATTTGAGTGATTGAAGGCTGCTATCGGTCTACAATTGGAAAAAAAATATTTGTCCCCTGATTTGATGATAACATAGAGTATAGACAAAATGTTGAATAAATTATGTATTACTTTTAATAACAATGTTTATATATACAAATTCGTACAGGACACTAACATTTCACATGCTGAAGGTATATTTAAATTAAACTGTCCTGCTGTTGCTACGAAATAAATAGATGTGTAAAGCCAAACCAAGAATATAAAAACATCGCAATGTTGCGGAAAACCTATGAAACTATTTTATTCAACTTGCAACACTCTCTTTAAAAAGTAATTAATGTCATCTGTGTCGATTACTGTCAAATTGGGGCGTCGATTGTGTATGGTATATTTCTTGTGTTTTGTGAGTGAAAATGCCGAAAACTATTAAGAGTGGCATTAAAAAAGTTATTCACAATCTATCGAAATATTTATCGGCTATAAAGTCTGAAGGATTGGACACTATTCCTCTAAATAACATTACCAGCCTTGTTCTCAACATGAATGGTAGGTATGTCATATAGTATGGTCAATGTGAATTGGCTAAATTGTAACTATTTGTAAGTAAAATATTTTGCTGTATTTTAGGCATGTCCCGATCTTCCGTGATGAAAATACAATCAAAGGTGGGACTTCAGCTGTATTTTCTACGCCTAAGAAAAATAAACCTAAAACCAAAAAGAAAATCAATTTATGCTGTCCGAAAAGAAGTACTGAGTTTGAAACAGCTGCTTGCAGCTCTTAAATTATCCATAAATTTTGTTAATGGCAGAGAATATCTTCGTTTACTGTTACACAAATTAGGTTATAAATATAAAAATGTAGAAATCAAAGGACAGAACTTATGGAGCGACATGATATATTGGCATGGAGGGACAGGTACCTACATGAAGTCAAATATGTAAGGAAGAGTGGTATGCCTGTTCTATACCTTGATGAAAGTTATATTCATACTTCGCTCAATCATGCAAAATGTTGGCAAAGTGAAAATGAGCCCGGCGTATCTAAATCCGTAGATACAGGAAAAAGATATATAATTGTTCATTGTGGTGGCACGACTGGGTTCGACCCGAATGCTTTGTTAACATATAACGAAAATGAACAAAAAAGTAGATTTCCGGGATGCCACGAATAAAGTTTATTTAAAAAAATGGGTATCGAATAAATTATTACCAAATCTAAATGAACCCATCTGTATAGTCATGGACAAATCAAGATATCATTCTAGCCAAATTAAGAAAACCTCCAAGCTCGGTTAATAGAAAAAAATAAATTGCAGGATGGCTTGCATAAAATAATATTGCCTACCCTACCAAAGGTATCAAAAGTATGTTGTTGTTTTTGGTAAAACAAAATAAACTTGACCCAGTGTACGAGATTGATAATTTAGTACAGGAGTATGGACACAATATACTATGACATGAGGCATTTGCATGGGTATACTATACTTAGTATTTCTGTATATAAAGTAATTTAGTGCCCTCAGACCAGGTTTTTTAAAATATTTCAAAACATAATGGATTATTGATGCATATTTAATCTGTTTTCATTGCGGACTTCCGAGATTCATAGAGATGTATTTAAATAGATAACAAGCAACAATATACATAATAAAAATATACGTAATTATGGAAAAAAATAAACATAGATAATATACATGGTGTTTGGTAGATAGATGCAAAGCCTTAAAACGAAGATAGTTCAGACCATTCTCTCTCATATCTCAGTTTTAACGTATATTTTTTTGGAAGTTTCAACTTGAGAAACAATGTAAGAGTTTGAATGGGTTCGTCGCCAATTTAAACTAATCAATCAATAGGATGCTCTTTTACAGACAACATAATATCTCATCTACGAAATTATCCTAATGTATCCCATATGCGAGTAATTTGACAGGAAAGACAGGCAGTGCCTTAAGTTATTTTGGATGAAACCTAATTTCTCTCGCAGACGTGATAATTTAATGTTTCATGACATTTTTTGTTTGTTTGATGCAACCAATTTGAGGAAAAAAATAAAGGAAGATAATTTTCTCCCTGAATTTGGTTCAGAGGTCCTGATTTCAATAATTTTAGAGATGCCTTTGTATGTGATATCTTAAAATGAAGAACAATTGCCAGGCATGTTCTTAAAAGTATTTAATACAAAAATCTCCTCTGATTTTTACAAACAATGTAATCAAAAATGCCTTGCTTAAAAGAAGAGGATATTTTCTAGCACTTCCAAAGTAAACTCCATGTCTCAAATCCCAGATTTTTATAAATTATGGAAAAATTAAATCAATTATGGTTCAGAATTGCAATAATTACTGATTTATTGTAAAATTCTGCGTTTTTTCTTCAAAAACAATAAAACATAGATAAAAACGAAACGGTAACACTTTGACTAATATACATTTGGCCTAAGTTATTTTAAATGGTCTGAACTATATTTTTTAAGGCTTTGCATCGGTTTATAAAACACCCTGTATTAGATCATCAGGACACTCAATAAAAAACTTATGTAATTAATACGCAATTTTCTATAACTAAAATATTTTTATTAAGTGAGTCAATATTCAGTTTCCTTCTATTTCTATGGCGTTGATCAAAATGTTTTATACGTTGTTATTAAAATGTGTAATACTTTTATCGTGTCTTGCTTTTGTCTTTAGTGTGAGAGTGAGTTACGAAATGCATACTTATAATAAAATAATTACAAGTAACTACATATTATTGACTAATATCGCATAAAATTTTAATATTTATCTTGGATTAGTACTTTTCTTACTGGCGAATGTTCTCGTGTATATAAATTATATTTGACACAAATATATGGTATTTACATAATTGCAATGTTTGATGCTTTTAAACTTTTATGTATATGTCACCGTAATATTGTCAAAACCGTTAGTTGATAAACTAACATTTTTTTTCTCGTTAGCTGGTCAACTAACGTTTTTTTTCTCGTTAGTTGGTCAACTTTCGATAGATAGTAAACTGTAGCGTACTGTTTACTATATGACGCGTTAGTTGATAAACTAACGGTTAAAACCGTTAAATAGGAAACTGGTTTAAACTTGAATTGCAAACGAAATACCAGGGCAAACAATGCGGTAGCTTAGGTGAAGACTAGAGGGGGCAAGCGCAGCGAATTCCCCGAATAGTCTTCGTGTTAGGTTGACATGTAAGTACAAAAGAAACGTAAATTGTAAACCCTGTCGGTCTAGTTTACTATCTGTCAATAGTTGATCAACTATCGCGCTAGTATATCAACTAACGGTTTTGACTATCTTACGGTGAAATATGCATATTTTTAGCGAATGACACCGGAGATTATATACGCCAATGAATGTATACCGAAAAACAACACTCTCGACCATGAAAACATGATTAAACCGTCACTTAGTGTGTACAAAGACCATGGGAAAAATTACGCCAACTTGAGCTTTACTATAGAAAAGCCGACCCCTCCAGTAATGGTAAGTTTAGTAATATTATTTAATTGAAAAAATGTTTATTATTATCTAAAAAATATGCTTGTTTCGTTAAAATTTATCATATCATGATAAATTTATCATAACACATATTTTTTTTTTAACTGTATTGGTTCACAGTTAGAATATTTAATTGTTATCAAAGACATTTATATACACATTAATGATTAATAAATATTTTCATAATAAGCTTAATAATGTAACTTAACCTAAAACCTATACTAAATTTAAAAAAATCCCAAGATCACTACCGGGCGGCAAGGTGCCCAATATACTGGCACCATTTCCTTGCTGTATCGCTAAACTGATACGTTGAGCGAGGTAGGTGCCAGCTCTACGGTCTCCTGAAGCTTCGACGAGTCGCTTAGATATGTCTGGACTCGTCGAGCGTCAGGGCCCCACGGCCCGAGGGTCTCCACGCTTAACGGGATGAATACAAATTTGTCGCCTATGGCGGCATATTTCCGTCGTTTGAGACCCTCTGCAGCTGCCGCTGCTGAGATCGCCGGTAGGTGACATGGTGCCAACGTGTCTACGCACGTCGCATACCAAATCAGCGACCTCACGTTCTGCCAGGAAATGAGCGTCATTCTATCAGGCCGCTTGCCATCGTCATGTGGCAGGCCATTGGGTTCGAGGATGTCTGGCACGCCACAACTGGCAAGGGCTCGGCGAATGACGTCATTCAGGCTGGCATGACGAGACCACCGGCCAGCGCTGCGCTGACAGGAGAGGCCGTGGTGACCGAATTGGTCCACCCTTGCACCACAACGGCAACGATGGGGTTGATTCGTCCTCACGCCGAGTCGCCGGCAGACGGCAAGTGTCAGAGTGGCTCCGTCGAGTAGGGTGCCGATGTGCCTCGAGGGAATATATTATATTACGAATTAAAAAACGAAATTTAAGGCCTTTGAGAACGTATGCAAATTGTATATGATGGATACGTATAAGAGTCTGAAATAAGGATTATTTTATTTATTTTTAACGTTCTTAGCCTTAACGTCATCTTCTTTTTTCAGTTTCGATTGGCAGGATACCGAGTGACTAATATTAGCAACCGATTTATCGAAAGAAAGAGAGATTTTTTAATTGATGAACTTCCATGCACGAGTTCCATCGTTGCGTTAGTACTCAAGAAGTTTAAACTTAAATACAACAAGGTCAACTGCACTGGATCTCCGGTATGTTTTTGTTTTATCTACACACGTATCATAAACCCTCTTTACTGCTTCCAAAAACCGCACGTTACGACCAGCATAATCATGTACTACTTGGTAAAAACTCATTTCTTATCGGAATATTGATATATTATGACCATAATGTGTATTTTTTCTACATATTATGACATTCAAATTTCGAACGCCGACGCCCGCCTGCGTGCCGCCCCTAGTTTGTCTGTGAAGTTGCCGGTCAAACATGCGGTTCCTGAACGCATCAAAGAGAGCTTATGCTATGTGTGTAAATAAACTAGTGTATGTAACTGTACATAATTAGGCATTAAAACTCTCGAGTTATATTATTATGAAACTCGCCTTCGGCTCGTTTCATAAACCCACTCTCGAGTATAAATGCCCTCCATCATCTAGCAGTCACATAAACTACTATTACGTGACTGATACATAATGATCAATTCTACCCTGAGGGTAGGCCAAGTTCTACATCACAACGCCCACCGCAGTACCCTAAGCAGTATTTCTTTCGATAAGTCCTGAACTACATATTTTACAATAAAAACGATTGCTTTATCTGAAAGAGCGATAACAATTAATCCTATGCAGTATAATTATCATAGTTACCTGCTGACTTTGCAAAATGTTGTGAGGTTCTTGCGTACATCTAACTAATATTATAAATGTGAAAGTAGCGATGTTATGATGTTTGGATGTTTAGATGTTTTTGTGTTTGTGCCTCAATCACGCTAAAACGGCTGAACGGATTTAAATGTAATTTAGCACAGAGGTAGTTTATGAGCTAAATTAACATATAGGATACTTTTTATCCGACTGCACCAGAAGAAGGGTAACGTTATCTCGATTAATGATAATTCCTATGAGCACGCAGATGAAGTTGCGGGGATCAGCAAGTACAATATATTTTTGAAAATAAATTGTCTAGCTACGTTAGCTACTCAAAAGAAAATAAGGGCCACTTACATATTTCTGTTTTTGAGTAAATTTTTAGATGTAAACTAATTAATAAGTGACTAATTAATGATGTCCGGCCTCCTTCAGTATCCAACCTCTTTAATGCTGGTGTTTAAGTCTTACAGCTGGCCAGAAATTGAAGCAAATAAAAAAAACGAGTTTCAGGTCAAATTCATTTCAGATGGAATCACAATTTTATTCTGTTAAAAAACTATTTCTGTCCATCTTTTGTTTCTTTTAACATCTTTTGTTAATAATGCCACGTCAACGAAGGCATATGGATACCATTACTGCCACCAGAGCCGTTACATTGATTGCTGAAGGTCATTCACAGCGGTCTGTAGCTATTTCGTTGGGTTTCTCTCGCCGAGCCATCCAAAATGTGTGGGATCGGTTCTAAGAGACTGGCAGTGTTGCAAGAAGGCCTGGATCGGGCAGGGTGCGAGCGACTGCGGCACAAGAGGATCGCTACATCCGATTGAGTGCCCGTCGAGAGCGCTCTGTGACGGCACGTAAGTTACAAAATCGCCTACGGTTGACAACGGGGACTCGTGTTAGTGACCAAACGATACGTAATCGACTGCATGAAGACCAGCAAAGGTCCAGATGCCGAGTAGTACGAATTCCTTTATCTAGGGTTCAACGTGGAAATCGTTTAAGTTTTTGCCGCGAACATTCAGATTGGAGCATGAATCAATGGGGTATGGTGCTCTTCACAGATGAGTGTAAAGTGAAGCTTTGTAGTGATAATCGGCGGATCAGAGTATGGAGACGACAGGGTGAGAGATTTTCCGATGTCTGCATCAAGGAAATTGACCGCTTTGGAGGTCCTAGTGTGATGGTTTGGGCTGGGATTAGCTTACATACAAAACTGAGCTGGTTTTCTTAAATCAAGGCACAGTAACTGCACAACGGTACATCGATGAAGTCATCAGGCCTCATGTAATTCCATTCTCACAGAGAGTGGGGCCAGGGTTCTGGTTAATGCATGACAATGCCCGCCCACACACAGCTCGGGCCACTCAGACTGTACTGGATGACTCCCATATTCGTGTCCTACCATGGCCAGCGTATAGTCCGGATTTAAATCCAATAGAGCATATGTGGGACCAATTGGACCCCCACCGAACCCCAGACCGAATAGCTGACGATGTAAACAGCTCTGCAGTTTTTATTTCAATTAAATTAGTCAAAATTGCTTTTCTGCACGAGTAAACTTAATTTAAGTAGTAATTAGTGATTAAATAATGTGTAGATAAGAAACAGCTGTGCAAACATACAAGCTTTGGAAAAAACAAGACCGATTGTACCGGCCGATTGAACTGTCAAAATCAGTTCAAATAGCAACGACGTAAACGGGGGAAGTATCGTTTTATTTCTGTATTTATATCAATAATCTCACCTTTCACACCCGTAAAAAACTAAACAAACCTTCATATAAGTGAAACACTTGCCGTACACTCACTCAGGTACCGTTTTGTCTCTCTTTACTTGGCAAAAGCGGAAGCAAAGTTGAAGACGCAACATTCTGCCACATTCAACAAAAACACACACTTAACACCTTCATTGTGCAATAAACTCCCTAGTGTTCGCTAGTATTCCACCCGGTCATACACTGACACCTATTCGCGGTTTTTTTTTCAGGCGAAAAAGGGTGCAATGCTGACCCGAAGCAAGATGAGCACACGCGATGTGGAGTTGAAGCTGAAAGCGACCTTGCTGGAGCTCAAGAAGAGCCAAGAGCTTTGTGAAATACTTCTACGAGAGCGAGATGAGTGTGAAGAGGAGATAGAAAAGCAAATTAAGGAAAATTCGGCGCTAAAAGAAGAGCTCAGTGAGTTGGACATCCAATGCCAGGATCTCAGTGCCCAGAGAGATGAACTACAACACCAAGTCGACTCATTTTACAAGTGTCATGATGTCCACCACGTAGCATTGCAACACATAAAATCACTTGAACAAAAGCTTGCAGAGGCACACCACGAGCTTCAAATTTTCAGCGAGCGGGAGGAACAGCGAGACAGTGCTACAACCAGGGCCTTCTATAATGAGGTCATGAGCCAAACTGGCATACCAACTATTGACCTAACAGCTTGTGATCTCACGTGTGATAGTCCTAATAGATCGCAATCAGTAACCACTATGAGCTGTGGTAAAAATAAATTAAAGAAATATGTTAAATTGAATAATTATACAAAAAAAACACAAAAACTAGCTAATAGAAATAAAATATTTTGTAAAAATGTAAATTGTAGCAAGGAACGTGTCGAATTAATTAAGGAAATCGATGATTGTAGATTATGTTTGGAAAAAACTACAGAAAAGTACGAATGTGACACACGGCGACTCCAGTCAGATATGCATATTTTAAACTCATCATTACAAAGTATTACACGTAAATATGAGTCAGCACAATACGAAATTAAGGAACATGTGTCGGCTATGAATAGTTTGTTGGAGACGTGTAAGTCTAATTATGACACTTTCATATCTTTGACCGACAATCACATCTGTGATTGTAAACAAGCTCCAGCGGACTGTTCCGTGCCGACCGTGTGTCCCGCCGAGCAGCCGGCCGAACAGCTGATACTGACCCAGGCGCCGCCGTCAGTCGACTTGAGTACTAATAGTGTTATCAATAACGCCTCCTTCTCTCGGACAAAGGATAGGTATATAATGTACAGCGATGAAATTGGAAAAAATATGGGTTTACAACTTAGTCAGCGCGTGGGCCAGGCAATATTAAATAACTGCATGCCTGGCGCCACATATTCACAAATATTAAACAAAGTGTTGTCATCGCAGTTTTTAGAACCAACCACCCATTTTAATTGGTAGAAGGAAAAATGTATCTAAAAAACTAATTACTAAATACTTTTCCAAATTAAATTCTTTACAAAATGTAGATAGAATAATCTTGTTTGCGTTTCCCTTCAGTCAATCTTTGTCACAACATGAAAATCATATAAGACATGATTATTATACATTTATACACACATTGACATGTCGTCATACTGAAAAATTTCATTTCATAGACACCAATATTTGTATTGGAAAATATTTTTATTTGACTAAGGATAGGTATTACCTATCTAGGTTTTATACAAAACAGATAGCACAGTCACTATCTTATTTTATTTTGAACTCAGTCAAGTTTTTGACTAATGAAAAGCCTGCTTCTATTGAGCAGTGTAATAATAATGACATGTACTCCTTGGAATCTGTTCCAAACTCTTTAAATTAACCCATAGGACAACAGAGAGTAACTCTGGCAGTAATATTAATATTTGTATAAATATACCTTCATCTTGCCCATTAAATCAAGTTACTAGTAATGAAAAATGTATAAGTAAGAATATTTTAAACGTGTTTCATCAAAATATACAGGGCATGTTAAGTAAAGAACTGGAAATTGAGTTATTCATGAACTGTAATAATATTGATATTTTATGTATAACAGAGCACTTTTTAAAGAGTTATCAGTTCATGTTCAACTTTAATAACCACCACGTTGCTAGTTCGTTCAACAGAAAAACAGCTGATCGCGGTGGCTCCTTAATACTTGTAAATAATAGTTTTAAATATAAGGAACGAGTTGACATAGTGAGCCTGTCTGTTGAGCGTACCATGGAAATAGCCTGTATTGAACTTGAACAACTTATTGTAATGAGCGTATACAGACCACCAGATTCATCCTTTGATTTATTCGAAAAGAAAATGGATGAAGTGTTGATTAAAATCAGCGATAAAAACATTTTTTTTATAATTTGTGGTGATTTTAATGTTAATCTGTTAGAGGATAATAATATTTGTACTAGATTAAAATCTTTATTTTTATGTCACAACATGAACTATCTGTTTTTGGAGCCTACTAGAATTATTGCAACATCTGCTGCCTGCATTGACAATATATTTACTAACATTACGCCCATTTTCAAATCGGTCATCAATAAATTAACCTCTGATCACTCTGGTCAGATAGGTATATTCAATATTAAAATAAGAAAGGACCAAAAATAGGATATTACATGTGTGCCCGTTAGTGACACTCGGCTTGAACACTACAGGAATAATATTTTAGATAAACTATGGGAAATACCATACAGTGACGATCCAAATTTGTTGTACAACTCAGTATTTAACCTTGTCAAAAATGAATATGATACGGTATTTAAATCAAAAACTATAAAAGTTAATAACAAAGCTTTGTTTAGTGATTGGGCGACAGTTGGAATTCATAGGAGCAGACGAAGATTATATGAACTCTATGAAGAGAAATCATATAACAAAAATACGGCCTTTCTAGATTATGTTCGTAGTTATTCAAAAATGTTTAAACGCGTTTGTGCCGTAGCTAAATCTAATTTCATTAAAAACAAAATTGAATCTAGTAGCAATGTAATGAAAACGACTTGGCAAATTATAAACAGAGAGACTGGAAAGGCCAAAGCTACACATAATAACTTCAAGCTTAAGATAGATAATCAATTGCTAAGTACAGACCTAGAAGTAGCAAAAGCTTTCGAAAATTTCTTTACGGACATTCCAGTTTCAACAACCAAGTCTTTAAATTCATCTCCCGCTGCTGCTGAATCTATACTTAAACAAAACTTTGAGGAATGTAAAACAGATTTTAAATTTAGGCACGTAAATAATGAAGACAATGTAAAAGCGTTTAAATCCCTGGAAATGAAAAAGACAGCTGACGCCCATGGTCTATCAGTAAAAATTATTAGTTCCATTGTAGATTGTATTGCACCTCACCTTTGTTGTATATTTAATCAATGTATAGATAATGGTGTGTTTCCTGACTTGATGAAACTAAGTAAAGTTATACCTTTATTCAAAGCTGGTAGTACATCAGACCCCACCAATTTTAGACCCATATCGATACTACCAACGCTTAGCAAAATATTTGAAAAACTCATACTTAATCAATTGCAAAGTCATTTTTATCTCAATAATTTAATTCATATTGCTCAGTTTGGTTTCACAAAGGGTCGTTCAACAGCCGATGCTGGTGTTGAGCTAATCGACAATATTTTTGATGCCTGGGAAGACGCAATGGATGCAATAGGTGTCTTCTGCGATCTATCCAAGGCTTTTGATTGCGTCCATCATGACACTCTTGTCAGGAAGTTACGCCATTATGGTGTAAAAGATCAGGCACTTGGCCTTCTGGAGTCATATCTAACAGATAGGGTTCAGATGGTCGATGTTAATGGGAAAAGATCACCTGGGTCTTCAATAAGTATGGGCGTACCGCAAGGTTCAATTCTTGGTCCTTTCTTGTTTTTAGTATATATTAATGATTTACCTTACCTTGTTAAAGCAAAACATGGGTTGGTATTGTTTGCCGATGATACTTCTTTGATATTTAAAGTTAAAAGACAGCAATTAAATTATGACGAGGTAAACAATGCTATCTCTAGTATAGTGAACTGGTTTACTGTTAACAATTTATTACTTTGAAACAGTAAGACTCTAACCTGACCAAAAGAGATTATTGGCAGGCTCAAGATACATTTATTAATCACAAGGTCGTGAGTCGAATATTGGTGATATAGTTGAAACGCTGGATAGGGACTCGCCGGGAATTTGTAGATTTCAGCTCCTTGGTAAACTCAATCCAACTGGTCCACTTCTCCAGACGTCAACAAGTGATCATGCGGTTAGCGCCAGGAGGATATTATTCCTCGGCGTGGAACCGATTCAGAGCTCCGTTAGCGCCAGGAGGATATTACTCCTCAGCGTGGAACCGATTCAGAGCTCCGTTAGCGCCAGGAGGATATTACTCCTCAGCGTGGAACCGATTCAGAGCTCCGTTAGCGCCAGGAGGATATTACTCCTCAGCGTGGAACCGATTCAGAGCTCCGTTAGCGCCAGGAGGATATTACTCCTCAGCGTGGAACCCTGGAAAGAGACCAGTGTGAATGATAGGAATACAAAAGCGCTACAGCGCCCAGCTATCAGGCGACGGCTCCCCACACGGAGACTTCCGACGAGGGCCCTAGGGTAATTAGGATCTAAGAGTGCCGCAGTCCAATAGACACTGTATAGAAAAGGGAAATACATAGAGAGTATAAAATACACGAAAATAAGAAAGACTAACTACGAACCAATGCTTACCCATGGATTGAGGATAGTAGGGAATTTTCAAATCAACTACTGCACTTTACAGCAACTAAACATTCAGCTCCATTACAGTACTAAAGGGACTAGCCCATCGCCGCAACTAAAGGCGTGACTTAAAAATTATTGATGCAGAAGATACAACCTCACGTTTCAGAGCTCAAACAATGTCTGCCTCAAAAAAACAATCAGCTGCCAGACGAGATTCCAGACCCGAATTTCCGAATTTTTATAGTTTTAGTTTTTAACTGGCTAATCCGCCAGTAGCCAATATGGTCAAGGAGGTAGTACGTTACATACCCGTCTTGTTTGGGTAGGATTTTACCTGATAAAATCCGCTAAGATACTAACTAAACTAAACTAACTTACCAAATTAACTACTTAAGATAAAATTCTCTAAAGCTCGCCATCTACAATGTCAGAGAAATATATAACTAACAGTCTAGCTCAACTACATACCAACATCACACATTCGTACCAACAATCAGACATCAGAATTCATACTAAGTTCATACAAGAGTTCACACTAACATCGTGTAAACACAGCCTTACACACAGGGTGCCATTATTATAGCCAAATGCACACCCAGACTAACTGTCAGAAGTTGAAAAATAAGCAAGATCCCTTGAACTAAAATAAGAACCTTAGTACATAAACGCCCCGATAGCTTAGCTACTATCGTAACGCAGAATAACACCATGAGGGGCAGCTCCCTCAAGTGTTCAAGACTTCCTGCACCGTTAGTGGGTACAGAAAATAATAATAGAGTAGAATATCTATTCTACAACAAAGAGTAAAAAAGTAGAGAATTATAGTTCAAGAGGCCATAAGCTAAAGTAACAGACATTGCAGAGTAACGTTACACAATAAAGGACTTTTACATAGCTGTAGATATAGATGGTTTTTAGAATACAAGAGTCAAAATACTTATTACATACATAAAAGAATCGTTAACTACTATTGAATAAGACAGAACGCTGTCGCAGCCTATCTTCAGACAGAAGGTGCTCTAAGACAGACAGATGGGTCATGGTGGATAGAATATTACAGGAAATACACCAACATGTACCTCCTCGAAGCTCAACCTCATACTCCAATTCAGCCTTATTTAGCGACAGATATTTTATAGGAAACGTCATGTTTACCACCTATCTAGTAAACTGTACAAATTTACATAAAAGTAAGCAGAGTACACGACTAACGCCCGGTTTCTGGTACAAAATCAAGCCATTGATCTACCGTTTTGACAGCTGAAATTGATAAAGGACTGTCAACAACAGATTAAATGTACGAGAAATCGGCCGTTAAACACTAACCTTATTTATTATTTAATAGTCCGAAAAGTTTCCCTACTAAAATCTTCACAATTTATTAATTTATTTTTCGTACTGAGAATTTGGAGGAAAATATTTATCAACATTTATAATATGACAACGGCCGTCAGAGTGCGACCATAAATAATGTAGAAATGAGGTAGGTACCCAGATAAACGATCAAATATACTCCTGTCAGACAAAGATAAACACAACAAAATATACAAGCTACGAAAGAAATCAAGCGTTCTACGGCGCTCTTATGGCCTAACTACTCTGACCAGACATAAAACTCTATCACCAATATTCCCTTAATCCGGGCGCCATTGAAACAGTAAGACTCTAACCTGACCAAAAGAGATTATTGGCAGGCTCAAGATACATTTATTAATCACAAGGTCGTGAGTCGAATATTGGTGATATAGTTGAAACGCTGGATAGGGACTCGCCGGGAATTTGTAGATTTCAGCTCCTTGGTAAACTCAATCCGACTGGTCCACTTCTCCAGACGTCAACAAGTGATCATGCGGTTAGCGCCAGGAAGATATTATTCCTCGGCGTGGAACCGATTCAGAGCTCCGTTAGCGCCAGGAGGATATTACTCCTCAGCGTGGAACCGATTCAGAGCTCCGTTAGCGCCAGGAGGATATTACTCCTCAGCGTGGAACCGATTCAGAGCTCCGTTAGCGCCAGGAGGATATTACTCCTCAGCGTGGAACCGATTCAGAGCTCCGTTAGCGCCAGGAGGATATTACTCCTCAGCGTGGAACCCTGGAAAGAGACCAGTGTGAATGATAGGAATACAAAAGCGCTACAGCGCCCAGCTATCAGGCGACGGCTCCCCACACGGAGACTTCCGACGAGGGCCCTAGGGTAATTAGGATCTAAGAGTGCCGCAGTCCAATAGACACTGTATAGAAAAGGGAAATACATAGAGAGTATAAAATACACGAAAATAAGAAAGACTAACTACGAACCAATGCTTACCCATGGATTGAGGATAGTAGGGAATTTTCAAATCAACTACTGCACTTTACAGCAACTAAACATTCAGCTCCATTACAGTACTAAAGGGACTAGCCCATCGCCGCAACTAAAGGCGTGACTTAAAAATTATTGATGCAGAAGATACAACCTCACGTTTCAGAGCTCAAACAATGTCTGCCTCAAAAAAACAATCAGCTGCCAGACGAGATTCCAGACCCGAATTTCCGAATTTTTATAGTTTTAGTTTTTAACTGGCTAATCCGCCAGTAGCCAATATGGTCAAGGAGGTAGTACGTTACAACTTAATGAAAAGAAAACTAAATGTATTAAATTCGTGTTACCCAATGTGAACCCGGTAACTATAGACATATTTATAAAAGTACAAAAATTGGACCTTGTGCAGTCGACTGTCTTTTTGGGCATTACTTTAGACGCCAAACTACAATGGGATCCTCATATAAATAAATTGTCGAACAGACTGAGTTCGGCAGCGTTCGCAGTTAAAAAAATTAGAGCTCTTACCGATGTAGACACCGCTAGACTAGTCTACTTTAGTTACTTTCATAGTCTAATGACCTATGGTATTTTATTGTGGGGTCACGCTGCGAATGCTAATAGTATATTTATTCTGCAGAAACGGGCTGTTCGTGCAATTTATAGATTAGGGCCTAGAGTGTCACTGAGGGAAAAGTTTAAAGAAATCAATATTCTGACATTTGTGTCTCAATATATCTATGACAATCTTGTGTATGTAAAAAGAAATATAACTAATTTTCAGAAGTACAGTGATATACACTATTTTAATACTAGAAATAAAGACAAGTTGGTTGCTTATGTAAGCCGACTACATAAAATTAGTAATTCTTTTAAAGGCAATTGTATACGCTATTACAATAAGGTCCCTACTGATATTAAAAACTTACCTTTAGACAAGTTTAAAATAATAATAAAACAGAAATTGTATAAAAAAGGTTACTACAGGATATCTGATTACTTAGAGGACAGATGTCCATGGGAATAGATTGTTTAAGTAACAGGCTGTTTCGATATATAATTAGCATTCATTTTGTAATTTGACAATATTTTATTTAAAAAAGGAAACGCAAAAGATGCGACGACTGTGGAGTTTCTTCGGTGAGCTCTTCTCCACAGATTCCGCCATTGGGTTAGTGAACTCACCCAAAAAAATGTAATGACGGATCTAAGTGATGTAACAACATCCTATGGAAATAAATGATTTTTGATTTGATTTGATTTTGAATTAAAACGAAGGGTTAGGGAGCATGAGCAAGAAGTTCACAACCAGCAACAGCTTATGGATGCTCTGAAACGTGCGTGGGAAGAGATACCTGATGAAAACATCAGATACTTAATCGAGAGTATGCATTCAAGGCTTTAGGAGTGTGAAAACAGGAGAGGAGGACACACCCGTTACTAAACCATTAAAAAAAACAGCTTGTGTCAGTTTTTGTTTTGTTTTGCAAAGAGTTTCTGTTTAGTTTTTGCTGTTGACAATGGACTAATTTCATGTTAATTTAAATAAGTGAAACAATTGACTACACAATTAAATGGTTATTAGCATAAGTTAAAACAAAAGCCTTGTTACATGTTATTTTAATAAATATACATTACTGTTTACTATATTTTTCACGTAGCAATCAAAATACTTAGTGGCCCCTATTTTCTTTTGAGTAGTATATGTCGATTTCTTTAAAAAGCTCTCTTAAGGAGTCGGTGCCTTTTAAATTATAAATCTCTCGAATATAAATCTCTCTTTTCTGTAAAATGAAAATACTTTGAATATCCGCTGCTTTCCCGCACAAAAAGAAAGCATAGGACATGACACTATGAAAGTAACTAAAATAGCCTAGATGTAGCCACATCAGTGTTTTGTCTTATGTTCCCAACAAAACACGGATGTGGCTTAATCTAGGCTAGTATATTTTAGTTACTTTCATTTTGATGTCACAGATTGGTTGCGATTTGGAAGGCACGGGCAACTAGCCGCTCTAAACTATTTTGAGAACTAATACTGCTATCGATTTTAAACTCGATTGAAGTATCTGTGCTACTAAATACCAAATAATCGAGCTTAGGCTGCTATTCCACCAATCGATGCCGTGGATCGGATTAAAATAAATTGGACAGAGAAGAGGCATGTACCCAGCCCAGGTGGCTCAAAATAATATAAATGATGAAGATGATGATATATGTCCACATTTTGATATTTTTAGTTACTGGTCCGATTTGCTTAAAAATCGATATCTGGGGATCCGGTGGGTGTCCAATTGTGATCCTGAAGTCAGATTCGGAAAAAGTCGCCTCGTGGGGACATTGATGGTCTAGATTTATTGAAGTAAAACTTCTTTACGCACGCTTGACTTGGGGAGTAAGCTGGCGAATGCGGGACGAGAGCGTTACGAAAAGTGTGATCGGGCGAGGCGAACGATAGGTGCGCGCGCACGATTTCTTTCTCTCTTCCTCTCATAGCCAGACACAGTGCCGGAGACGTATTTTTGAAGCATTAGAGCTAAAGAAGTTTTACTTCAGTTGTGTGGTCTAAAGCACACTCTTTTTTTATTTATCTCACCTCATGAATCCACTGGAAGTATCATTAGGCTAGGGTTAATCTTAGTTTCGAAAAGTGAAAAAAGGGTATCACGGTCTTATAAAAAAAAAAACACTTAAAAACATAATGTAGGTGCTTTTTGAAAGCTAATAAGATGGAAAATAATATTTCGTCATAACATAGTCCTTTTTTGGGGACCAAATTCTGAATTAAACTGCAATTACTAAAAAAAATTGGTCGAAAAATCACAATTGCTCAAAAACAAAGTGTAATTTTAGTAAGCAGTTAACACTTTTTCAGCACCTTTTGTAACTGACAGTACTGCCTGCTCTTCATCATTACAATCCACTTGATTTGACTACGACAAACCCTTTCAGTCCGAAGTTATATTTTTTTTGCAATTGGTGCATGGTTCACGAAAATTTATAATGAAATGGCTGTAAAAAAAATAAGGAGTTGGGATTTTTTTAAACATTTTTTTGTCGCTAAAATAGGGTCCTCTTTAACCCTATTTAATTTGTCCAGTTTATGAAGAATCATACTGTACTGCATGTCTGTGACTCAGTTGTCAGTCAGTACATAAACAAATATACCTACCTACACGATACCTATTATGAAAAGAAAAAAATAAAAGAAAAAAGTATTTATTTTGCCAAAAAAAAACAAACAAAAAAAAACAAGATAAAAAAGCAATTATTATACAGGCAAAATAGGAAGGGTCTCAGCATCTGCTGGGGGCAATTCAAAAATTATCGTAATGTGCTGCTCCCAGCGCTTATTTTCAGACCGTCCCTTACATTATAAATTATAATATAATTAAACTAAAAACTAACATATATATCATTAAAATTAACAGAATGGGAACTTAACGTAATAAAGTAACTACATAGAATGGGTAAAAATAAATGACATAGTAAATTTAAAGTGGGAAATGATTTTTATGAATGTATAAAAAACAAGTACAATAAAAAAAAATAAAAAAATACTGTGCGTATTTAAAAAGTAAAAATAAAATAAAATATTGCAATCTTATTCATAATAAGTTTTTTTTTAATAGAAGCGGGATGTAGAGCGAGGGTATATGGGGGGGGGGGATAAGGGGGGGAATGCTAGAAATTTTGTTGCGATTTTAATAACTTTTATCTACAAACGTATTATAAACCCTCTTTACTGCGTACAAAAACCGCACGTTACGATCAGCATAATGTTAAACTACTTGGTAAAAACTCATTTATTATCTGAAAAATTACACATTATGACCATAATGTGTAGTTTTTCTACATATTATGACATTCAAATTTCGAACGCCGACGCCCGACTGCGTGCCGCCCCTAGTTTGTTGTGAAGTTGGTACTGACATTCAAATTTCGAACGCCGACGCCCGCCTGCGTGAAGTTGGTGCTACAGAATAAGCTAAACAACTGCAGAGCCACAATGCCGGTCAAACATGCGGTTCCTGAACACATCAAAGAGAGCTTATGATATGTGTGTAGATAAACTAGTGTATGTAACTGTACATAATTAGGCATTAAAACTCTCGAGTGATATTATTATGAAACTTGCCTTCGGCTCGTTTCATAAACCCACTCTCGAGTTTTAATGCCCTCCATTATGTAACAGTCACATAAACTACTATTAAAAATTTAGTTTAAATGTGTTTGTAGACATATTTTCTCTTAGGGGTGGCGGCAGTGTATTCCATATTTTGGCAGTTTTGTATGAGAATCCATCTCTTGACCCCGCGTTTTTTCTTTGCGGGATCACCATCAAGTTCAGCAATTTGGATCGGGTGTAGTGTGTATGGGGGATATCTCTCTTCCATCTGATCTTCTCATACAGATATATTGTTTTTTTACGCTTGATAGTTTTTTGCGCGGTGCAGGCCAGGTGAAGTCCTCGTCGTGCGGCCATTTTAAGAATATCCTTTTCAAGAATGGCGTAATATCTGCCCTTCTTGGGACATTAAAACAAAAACGAGCGCAGGCATTTTGTACCCTTTGTTTTATGGTTTCTCAGTTCTATAGTCTCAGTCTTAGTGAAATCCTAAGTTTAGAACGGGGCAATCATGCCTAGTGTTGGATTCAATTGGTTCAAGGTCCACCAAGGGAGGAGACCTTAGACGAGTAACTTATTGACGGACAAGTGCCCTTCGGCGACCCGAATGGCCGAGTCGGCAGTGACGCTGCCTACGAAACCAGGGGTCCCGGGTTCGAGTCCCGGTGGGGGCAAATATTTGTTTGATGAGAACGAATGTTTGTACCCTAGTCATGGTTGTTTATCTATCTAAGTATAATATTTATCTATATAAGTATGTGTATCGTTGTCTAGTGCCCAAGATACAGGGAATCCTAGTTTGGGGCTAGATCAATGTGTGTAAAATGATGTCAAAGGTATTATTATTATTATTATTATTAAAACGCCTTAAAAAAGATGCGACACAGGTTTTTTTTTTTCATTCACATTGTTTCCTTGTCGGTTACCGGCGCGCGCAGTCGCGTAGAAATAATGATACCACCTCATCGCTATTAACATTATTAACATCAATTACATGTCTTTTTAGGGTTCCGTACCCGAAGGGTTCAAAACGGGACCCTATTACCGTACCGCACCACCATACAAGGGTAGGGATGGTGTGGAGTGAATAGTTTGGATTTTAAATAGCAAAATGTTGTTTACAAAATTATTGGTATTATAATAATTATACTTTCACACTCCATGTACGTAGCCAGGTGCATTCATTAAAAGAATTGTTGTATGGGAGCTTTATATATATTTATATATATATATATATATATATATTTAATTCTGTTTTTAGGGTTCCGTACCCAACGGGTAAGAACGGAACCCTATTACTAAGACTTCGCTGTCCGTCCGTCTGTCACCAGGCTGTATCTCAAGAACCTAGCTAGCTAGAGAGTTGAAATTTTCACAGATTATGTATTTATGTTGCCGCTATAACAACAAATACTAAAAAACAGGATAAAAGAAATATTTAAGGGGGCTCCCATACAACAATTCTTTCAATACCACATACAAACTTATGGATGCACCTGGTTACGTACATGGAGTGTGAAAGTAACCGCACCAATAACTTTGTAAACAATATTTTGCTGTGTAAAATCCAAACTATTCACTCCACACCATCGCTTCCATTGAACGGTGGTACGGAACCCTTCGTGCGCGATTTAGACTCGCACTTGACCGTTTTTTTTTTAGAATTTGTTGTTATAGCGGCAACCGAATTTCATTTGTGAAAATTTCATCTGTCTAGTTATCACGGTTCATGAGATAGACGGACGATGTCCGACAGTGACAGACGGACGGACGGACGGACAGCCGAGGCTTAGTAATAGTGTGCCGTTTGGCACCCTTCGGGTACGGAACCCTTACAACCTATATTTCATCAAATCTTTAATTTTTACATCTTTATCTTTAATTTTTACACGTTCCAGGGATATTACAGCCAATCACGATTCTATATTCAAGATGTAAACAGTTTCTACAGAAATACTCTTTCGGGATTTAAATGGTTAGTATCAAACATATGAAACATACAGATTTTCCCATCAAAAAGGGTTCAACAAAAACACTTTTTATGTTTTAAATATTTAATGTGTACTTAAGTTTATTTTTTAGGTATTTGTTGTTGTTCTTACATGTTTAACCTAACACGAAGGATAAAGGAGCTTTGCTATATATATCGCAGTATTTTGCTTAGATATTTGCTGTGCAAATCAGTATCTTTGATGTGCAGGAAAATATTTCCCGTATCAAATAGAGTTCATAAGTAATTGTTGTTCTGTTTTAACCAGATGTTGTTGGCGATTTGCCTCTAAGCCCTTATATATCTATTTCGTAACAATATCGTCGAATTGACAATATCATGAAATAGCCAACCAAGGCAGAATGACAACTTTCATTGAACGAAGAAATATTTAGGCTTAGGTGAAGACTTAAGGGGGCGAGCGCAGCAAAGCCCCCGAATAGTCTTCGTGTTAGTTCAACATGTATAGCACAAAAAAACAGGTAGTACTCAATACAAGTGCTTTTAAAAAAGGCATGTTTTCCTAATTCTGATCATTTCATGAAATAATTGACTATATCATGAAATGGTTGGCCACTTCATGAAATGATCAATCAATGGTTGGCCACTTCATGAAATGATCAATCAATGGTTGGCCACTTCATGAAATGATCAATCAATGGTTGGCCACTTCATGAAATGATCAATCAATGGTTGGCCACTTCATGAAATGATCAATCAATGGTTGGCCACTTCATGAAATGATCAATCAATGGTTGGCTATTTCATGAAATGATTCAATTCTACGATATAGATTTGACATCTAGACCAACATGACAGTTGGTGGGCTGCCGCTTTATGGGAGAAAAAAAATTGTAGTAGTCGCAGTTGGCCAATTCATTCGAATACGATTATTCGCATAATACCCATTCCCATATTAATTATTGATCGATAGAACCGATTTTTCGATGCACCTAGCTATTTTTCTAATTGAATCGATGTGTTTTCGACTTTACTTAATCGATTTTCACAACACTATGTGTATAAAGCATGCAACTTTAAAAGTAAAAAAGCGCCAATCCAACTGTCATATAGGTCTAGTTGTATAAAATCATTGTTTAGAAAATAATATTCTTTATTTACTAAATCTAATTAAAAAACCGGTCAAGTGCGAGTCTAAATCGCGCACGAAGGGTTCCGTACCACCGTTCAATGGAAGCGATGGTGTGGAGTGAATAGTTTTGATTTTACACAACAAAATATTGTTTACAAAGTTATTGGTGCGGTTACATTTACACTCCATGTACGTAACCAGGTGCATCCATAAGTTTGTATGTGGTATTGTTGTATGGGAGCCCCCTTAAATATTTATTTTATCCTGTTTTTTAGTATTTGTTGTTATAGCGGCAACAGAAATACATAATCTGTGAAAATTTCAACTCTCTAGCTAGCTAGGTTCTTGAGATACAGCCTGGTGACAGACGGACGGACGGACGGACGGACGGACAGCGAAGTCTTAGTAATGGGGTTCCGTTCTTACCCGTTGGGTACGGAACCCTAAAAAGCGTTTTTTATATTTCTTACTGAAGTAATCTTTTCAGAGAAAGCTCATCATCTTAAATTTAAATTTAAATGTATATTTACATATATACATAGCGTCACGCCCTTTACCATACGGGGTGCCCACATTAAGCCAGTAATTTAATACTCCATTTTGCACGACAGGGGGCTAGCTCAATGCCGCAGCTGTAGAGGTTACGTTATTTATTATAATTAATGCAATTTATATTTGTATCTCATAATAATGAATGTTTTTATATTTTTTACAGGTACACGGTTGAAACAGAGTTATACACACCAACGGGAGTGATTCTGTGTCTTTCTTTTACTTTAGATTATTCAAAGTATCAGTAATGAATACAAAAGTAAAATATAAATGAGTCTTTTGTTTGTAACGGCGTTCAATAAAAAATTCTGATCTTATTTGGTTGTAGAAAAATATGTACACCATATTCTAAATTCACTAAGATTGTAATGTTAAAATCGACATTAGATACTAACCTACTTATTCATAAAACATATCAAACCTATGATAGCTAAAATATGCTTTGTCCTTTTCTCACAAACACTCAAAGTGACAGACAAAGTCAAACGAATTATAACGGCATTATAGTTAAAATAGGTTTATTAGACGTTTATGAATAAGGCGGTAAATGGTTTATTTTGTTCTTACCTGGTTTCACCCTGAAATTCGACAATCCTTTGACAAATAAAATTGCGACTTACCACTGTAATAGACAGATTATAGTTTTGGAAATCCAACGAACACTACTTCGAAAGCGAGTCAATACTATTCTATTAAGTTATTCAGAGAAAAATGTTGATTTGCCTTCATTATAGTGGCCCTAAGTGAGCACCATTTCAGCGGCAAATTAACGCATTTTTTTTTTTATGTGTATATATATTTTTTATCACAAAAAATTACTTCGTTAAGTATTAGTACGCTGAAACCACTGGGGTTTACATAATATTCAACAATATTCATGGCATTAATAACATAATTTTAAAATTCAATATTTCTAATTTTCAATTTTTTCTGTAAAGTTTGATTTGAGTTTTGCTTTGATATTAGTTTGACTGATCGAGTCCCTAATGACGGGAGGCAAGGTGTTTATGAATTTCGTCATCATGTATGGCCATAGCTATTGTTTGCGCGCTCGGTAACCAGTTTACCTTGCGCCATTCGCCTGGTCACTACAGGGAAATTGATTTTCTGACTGTCGTTGTAGTCAAAGAACTGCTCTTTGAGGAGGCAATAGTTAACTTTGTCAGTGACTGGTAGTACTCCACAGTGCCTAAAAAGTCGGAGATCATCGTCATCATGGTTGTTTTTGGTGTGACTGGGACCATTATTTTAAGTAATCTAGTATGTAGTTTTAGGATTAAGCTAAGGTATGTGCTGTATATATAATATATATATACTGACGAGCAATGAAAAAGTTCCAGTGACCTATGTTACTCCACACCAAATTACTCCTAAACGGGAAAGACTAGCTTAATGACGCCGTCTGCAATATTGAAGTACATTTAACAGCGCATCAGAATATTACCAATTAAAAACGTAAATATTTTGTTCAAATTTTAAATTATATATTTTAAAAAATTAGATGCGTGTTTGTCGGCATTTTGTGGGTGGAACTTTTTCATTGCTCGTCAGTGTATAATACGTCCGTAGCTGGAGAGCCCGTACGTTATCACTAAATCTCCTAATGCATTGTAGAGCATTTGGCGAATTGTATACGGTATAAGATTCCTTATGATCCAAAAGACTGCCAGAAGTGATCTCAGTTTCCCATCGACGCGTTCTACGTGTGGACCCCTGTTGAACTTGCTGTCCATCATCAGCCCCAAGTATACATATGTGTCGACGTTTTCCACTGGACTGCAGTCGCAGCTTCCAGCGTCGCAACCACTATGCATGCAGGCGTAGGAGTGAGCAACATGCCAACCTGGGTCTTCTCCTTGCAATAGGGGATAAAAGAACTATAAAAATTACAGATTTTTATGTTTATCAGTGGGCGATGTGTTGTGGTTAAGACGCTGATTAAATAAATATGGGGTGCTGTTTTCATGTGTTTTTCAGGAAATACTGGGCAAATCGTAATTAATTTCTGGTATATGTAATTTGACTATATAATCTAGAGATTCTTAATTGGAAAACATGTTTGGATAAAATTTTCTCGATAGAAAATAAATACAAAGTCAACCCTTTTTTATGGTTTTATCCTATTACACCGCAGTAGTAAGTGAATATGACTGTGTGATAATTGCAATGTATGAACAATTATTATTTCTAACGATTTTCAATTTGAAAGTTAATTCCCTGAAATAGTTTATTTTTATGATTTTTTTTTACGTTTTGGCGCTTACGTTGTTTCAGATTAGTCGCGAGTGCATTATTGGCATCCCGCTTTTTCTTATTCGCGAGTAATTATTGCATCTCACTTCTACTCGACAGCGCATTTTTATTCCATCATCGCCTTAAAGGTGTCTTGTTTGAGTTGAAAAAGGTAAGGCTTTTAATACGAGTGGGGTTCCAGAAAAAGATGATATGACCATGATATCACCCAATACCAATACCTATAGGTATTATAGTATATTAGGGATATATCCCTAAGAAAAATAAAAACTGGTAATGTGGCTGAAAACAGCAATTTGATGACATCATTTCTGCCGATATTTGATCCAAAATATCGTCTAAAGCAGCATATGCGTATGTAAGTTCTCACCCACTCTCTATTGCTTTCCAGTCGTACAGGCCAATTAAGAAAATTCAAGAAAAGAAAGAAACAAAAAGAAAAACTTCGCTCAACCTGGTCTGTACTTGATTATCCACGCCGGCTCCGAATTAACTCAAAAAAGAAACAAAACTGTATAGGAGTCCGAAACTCTTGATTGTTGCGTTCTTCGCAACAAGAAAAACTAAAAAAAGTTTAAAAAAAACGCCGCGTTGTCTAAAATGAGCGGGAATTATACATGCGTAACAACAGCTGAAACGTCGAAAGAAAGTTTCGGAGCAAAAACCGCGGGAAAGCCCAAGGGAGATATCCCACGGTTATATTTTTCGCGGCAAAAATCTGTAATGCGAAGAATATTTGCGAAGTTGCGTCTTCCGCGCGGAATCCGTAAGACAACTTTGAGGATTGTTTTTGCACCTGCATTTTGTAAGTGAAACGTTGGGAGTTCGACGCCATTTTGCTTTTTATCTGAGTTCAAAAATGGAAAATGAGCGTAAGTACTTATCACTTTTTATTCTGTCATTTCCTCTGTATTTAAATGCAGAGGGAGTGACAGACGAGTAATTAAGGTTATACGAAAAAAAATGGAGTATTTTTCGAATCAATTTACTCCATTATAACGTCATCTACAGATTTGATTCTTGGGTTAACGTTTATTGAGTATTTGATTAAGATTCTCACTGAAAGAAAACGCGACTGGATGAAATTTTCTAGGAGAGTTTACGAATACATAATATCCACATTTTGAATATAATTCCGCAAGGAAGTTAGTTAGGATTTCAGAATAACAGGATTCTATAAAGAATTTTATTACGAAAAGACCTCTAAATTGTTTTATTTTTACTGTAATTCTGAAATCCTACCTAATTTCCTTGTGGAATTACATTCAAATGTGGAGATTATGTATTCATAAACTCTCCTAGAATATATTTTTGACAAAATAGCGTAGTTTATTTTTAAACAATTTTTATGTGGTTTAGTGCCACGTTATTTTAGTTTCAGCTGAGCGCATTGTTTGCACTCTGTTTTCTTTCTTATGTGGAAGTAATTAACGCTTTCACTATCGTTTACATGAGAATTCCTTTTCTATATATTTTCTCGTATTACCTTAACCATCAAAGTACTTACAAAAAAAACTCTTCAAAGTCGATACAAAAATAAGGCCAAAACTTCACAATCGCCACAAGAATATAATATACAAGTTACAATTTCTCCCAGAGACCTTTGCTTGCAGAGAAAAGATAAAACACCAGTGTGGAGGTCAAAAAAGATAAATTGGTGAACATCTTTCAAAGTCTGACTAGGGTCATAGAATGGTACAGCCAGAAGTTTCACTGAGGTCAGTTGGTTTGATTCAGTTTGAGTTGTACAAATTATGGTTTCCCTTTAGTATGCAGAGGAACAGTGTTTCTTGTAAAAGGTAAGCTATAAAATGTAACTTAAACATAAACATGTACAGGCACGTACATTGCTTCTGGTCTCACACTAAGATACTTGCGTCGTGGGAAATATAATCCAAGATCTGTTTTTCTTCTCCCCAGCTGGGTTTCGAACCCGGCGGGTCTTTCTTGGGAAGCACATCTCTGACCACTACACCACATAGGTCGTGACTATCAAAGCCTGATATGATCCTACTAGTTACTCTTGCTAAATACCACTTACGATTGGTGCAGCATATGAGTAACGGCCGATTATTCATGCCTCAGATAACGTTTTGAGGAATTGTACTGTGAAATGTCAAATAAAGCTGTCTGCCTGTTTATCTGGGGACTGAAAAATTGTAGGGAAACTATAGATATCGTTCTACCTAATTTCGGAGGGGGAAATGGTTAGGAGGGTAGAGGGGAGCTCCATTGTCCCCCTAGTATAGTTTTTTTTTTGCAAGAAAATGTATAGCTTTTGATAAAAAAATAAAAAAATATGAGGTAATATTTACATAATTTTCGCAACAAATGTTAGATAAAGCAACCCGTAGAGGGGAGGAGGGCGGTACCCCTGGAACTCCCCCCTCCGCCGGGGTACCCCTTTTTTAATGTTACGTCTATTTTCGAAATCGCCCTAGCTCAGGTTACGATAGGTAGGTGGCGATAGGTACACTGCAGAGCATCCACCCATAAAAAAACTATTCTTATCATTAAATATTGTTTTAATTTGCATACGATTCGCTCCGCCCCGCTTCGCTACGCTCCGGTTTCGCTTCTTAATTTTTAACTAACCTATAACCCAATTGAAATTTAGCCACAATAACCTACTCTAGCCAAATTTGACTCAATAAATATAATGCTACTTGAACTCAGTCTTCACAGTGTTTATTTTTTTAATTAATGGCAGAATTGAGTTTAATTTCGCGTAAGTCTATGAATTTTTTAATTTTAATCGTAATTATATAAAACCGAGTCTCTAGTCTAAAATGCCACAAGACCGCATAGGAAGCTCTCCCCTCACCCGCTACGGGTTTGCATACTTGCATCATATCACTTTCATAGCAAACATTATGTGAACAACGAAAAATCACTATACTTGGGGGACAGGGGGAGCTCCAAAACACTAAAAATCGTGTCAACGATATCTATAGTCAACCCAAAATGGCTACCAAACCAACTAAACCAAAGTTTTATTTAATACAGTCATATATGTATATTATGGAGTTATTATTCATGTCAAGAGGTCAGCCTATTGAAGATATCATCTGTCAAGTGCTACTTTTATGACCACAACCATGTATGTAATACTTACTAGATAGGGGAAATAGTTGCTGAATTCCGCAGGAAATACTTGGATCCCAAAGCCCCGGCACGGTTTCCTTGGGTAGGGCCAGCGAGCAACAAAACAATACCAAATTTGGCAAAAAATATAATGATCACAAAAAATATTTTTAGTAAATGATTGCCAAAAGTTGCAGAAAATATCAGGCCAAAATACTGCAGTTGCTTAGGCGAAGGGCGAAGTGAAGCCCCCTTTATCCTTCGGGTTAGGTTGAAATGTAAGAACAACAAAAAATACTTTAAACATAAACTTAAGTACACAAATCATAAAAAGAAGTTTGGTGATCATTTATCCAAACACAATTTGGTGGTCGTTTACTAATTCTGGCGGTCGTTTCGAATTTATTGGTAATAAAATAGGTGCGTTTTTAGTGATCGTTTAAACATAAGCCCTAAAATTTCCAGGTTGTCTGAAGAGAAGCAGATTGCGAAATTAACCTTAGTTGTTAGACAGCCATTTATTGAGAAATACACGCGAAAGAACAGCGAGACTTTATGAGTACGTCATCATTGACCGAGCAAGCGAAGCGAGCAGCAGTTCCGAGATTGACCAAAAATGCTTTAATTCGTCTGTCAGTCTGTTTCCGCCTACAGGTCGCATTTTCCAACCGATTTTGAAGAAAATTGGCACACAAATTCCTTGATTTAATTTAAAATTTTGTTCGATCGCAATTTTTGATTGTGGAGAAAAGCGTTATTTATGGACGGATTTCAATTAAATTTTAGAAGCGCACTAATGACTACTACACACTATATGCAAAAAAAAAGAAAAAAGAGGGAGGGAGGGGGGAAGGGAGGGAAGTTTGCTCTAGCGTTACATAAGGACTTTTTTTTATTATTTGAAACGAGGTTGCTAATCTCACAGAACCACTAGTGGAGTAGAGTGGGACATTTAGACCGATTTCAGAGTTTTTAAAACTGAACAAATAAAAGGCGTGTTCAAAAATATATCTGCCGGATTTCTAGCTCTCAGTTTTTAGTTTCGATTGCGAGTTAGTTTTTACCTACATCATAGCTTCACGCCTTTTCCGAGACGGGGTGGCAGAGGCAGAGTTATTCAATGCTCCATTTTGTGTTATGGGGGGCTAGCCTATCACCGCAGCAAATCTCCTCAGGATTTTTAGTTCTTACGCCTCCAAAATTCTACTGAGTGACCGTGGTTATACTGGTTTTGAGACAATTTTCTCTGGTAAAATAAACCTGGAAGCCCTTCATTCTCGACAGCTGCTGCGATGGGCTAGCCCCGTGTCACGAAAGACTAAACATTGAATAACTGTCTAAACGTAATCGGAACGTGCATTTGTGCATTAGCCACCTCGTATGGAAAAAAGCGTGACGCTATTTAGTTTTTAACAAAGTACCATCTAGCTCTTTTAATGTCAATGTAGATTAACACAGATCATAAATAATGCTCAACATGGAGTTATTGTAGTGCCCTCCTCCATAGTCCTAGCTAAGCTACACGTCACATAAGTAGTTCTTATGCCCCACAGAATACGGGTTAGAATCGCACTGCAAGAGTGTAGATTACCGAGGGCGAGCGAAAGCGTGCTCAGTGGAGTTGATGTCAAGTAGGATGGATGTCTACATTGTCTAGTGCTTAAGTTGAAAAATAATGAAGTGATAAATATTATATTGAGCGCAATTCTGAAGGCGTAAAAACTGAATAACGTCCTAAACTCATTCATATTCTATTCGTGTTCTATAATGCACAGGAATCATAATTGTAAGATAACAAAACATTTTATGAGCAAAGGCAAGCTTATCTATAAAGAAAGATTTCTTCCAGCAAATCTAGGCCGGACAGAAAAGTTGTACAACACGAGAGTCCAAGTGCGCAACAAAATAAATAACGAAAATAATATATAAAATACAATAACACAAAAATTAAATAAACATCAAACATTTACTTACTTATATATATTTCACCGTAAGATAGTCAAAACAGTTAGCTGATAAACTAACGCCTTAGTTGATCAACTATCGACAGATAGTAAACCAGACTGACAGGGATTAGAACTTACGTTTCTTTTGTTCTTACATGTCAACTTAACACGAAGACTATTCGGGGGCTTCGCTGCGCTCGCCCCCTCTAGCCTTCACCTAAGCTACCGCTGTGTTTGACTGGTATTTCGTTTGCAATTCAAGTTTAAACCATTTTACTATTTGATGATTTTAACCCTTAGTTGATCAACTATCGCGTCATATAGTAAGCAGTACGCTACATTTTACTATCTGTCGGTAGTTGACCAACTAATGAGAAATAAAACTTTAGATTTTCAACTAACGGTTTTGACAATGTTACGGTGACATATTCATATATAAAAGTTTTGAATTTTGAAGACTTAAAATCCGAAAGTTCTTCTCCTGCTAACATGAGTAATAATAGCTTGTATTACACCACTAGATTTGCACTTTGACATGATTTATTTTCATTTTAGTTTCAGCGTATATAATTGAAATTTTATTCATAAATTAATATAAAAGACGGTCAAGTGCGAGTCGGACTCGCGCACGAAGGGTTCCGCACCATTATCTATTACAACGGCAAAAAACACGTTTGTTGTATGGTAGCCCCCCTTAAATATTTGTTTTATTGTAATTTATTTATTTATTTATTTTTAAAGTATAATAATAATAATATATCTAAATATTCTGTGAATATTTCAAGCGTCTACCTGTTGTTGTTATAAATATCGAGCAAATACGAGACAAAAAATTGTTTGTTGTATGGGAGTCCCTTATTTCCCTAATTTTATTCTGTTTTTTAGTATTTGTTGTTTTAGCGGCAACAGAAATATATCATCTGTAAAAATTTCCACTGTCTAACTATCACGGTTCATGAGATACAGCCTGGCTGGTGACAGACGGACGGACATCGGAAGCTTAGTAATAGGGTCCCGTTTGGCACCCTTCGGGTACGGAACCCTATAAATTAACATGGAATGCCTGCGCCTGTGAGACTTGATAAGGCAAAGACACCGAATCGGTGTTATTATCTTGTGGACTCTCGCAGGCGCTATTATAGGTGCAATAATAATGGCTTTTGTTTAAACGGTTACCAAAAACGCACATATTTTACTACCAATAAATTCGAAATGACTGCCAAAATGGATGGATGTCCACCAAATTGTGTTTGGATAAATGACCACCAAACTTATTTTTATGTTTTGTGTATTTAAGTTTATGTTCTAAGTATTTTTTGTTGTTCTTACATGTTCAACCTGATACGAATGATAAAGGGGGCTTCGCTTCGCTCACCCCTTTTACCCTTCACCTAAGCTACAGCAGTATTTTGCCCTGATATTTCTGCAACTTTAGGTGGTCATCTAGCCATTTTGGGTAGGAAAAAAATATTTTGTTGGTCATTATATTTGCTGCCAATAATAATTGCATTCCATACACAAGTTCTCAAGAGACGTGACGCGCTCTGGAACCGAACTGATTTCGTGCAGTTTTGGAGGTGTATGTGTTGTACCGGCACCAGGCCAAGGTCGAGCCGCCGCTATCAGTAGCTATGATCGTCTATTCTATCTATCCCAAAATGAGAGGACCCGATTCAGCTGTAAGATTTGTAAGTTAAGAATGATAAGTCTGAATTCCTCGTTCGTTGCGAAATTCGTTAGGCGTACAATAGTCGAACGAAGTTTGGTTCAGGAAGTTACAGTTTCAAGTTAGACAGAGAAAGCATATATGTCCGCGAGCCGGTAATTCACATCAGTCAGCGGTGTATTGCGCCAGAACGATCGTTGTTATATATTATGTGATGGCACCATCTGGTTTTTGTATATATGAGCGCATTGGAACTTCTTTTGTTTTAGTGGTCGACCACAGTTTATAATATTTGTTTGTGATATCGTATAGATATCCGTCGTAGTTTTACGACGTGAGTACTCAATGATATTTCATGTGCTCGCTAGTAGCGGCTTGTGGTGGTTCCAATTATATATTTGGTTCACGGCAATAACGATCCGAAAAGACCGGTTTACACAATTGCGATTTGATTTTCCGAAATGGGTTCTGAACTAGCGGTTACCTCAAAAGGTCCGTAACGTTTTGAAACCTTCAACTCTGCGCAATTTGAGCTGGATGTTATCGAAACGCAAGCATTATTGTTTTAGGAGATCTAACCCACACCATAGCGAAGTGCATAGTTCGATAAATACCGAACTATGAATTCCACTAGCCGCAGCACGTCCTGGGCTGAGCCAAATCATATATACCGACTCAGCTTACACATTAGACCTCCAGCGAAATTTACATTTAATTTAAAAATGCAACTTGAATCCAACTTGACCCAAGGCAATGCAAAACACCTACCCGGTCCTAAACAATGAACTTTAGACTGTAAATTGATCTCTTCGCGCGTCCCCGACAACACTCAAATGTCAAAATATCAACAGGATATGTTATCTGTGTTGACCGGTTTAACTTTGTTCTGAATTTGTTATTTCCATCCGCGGAACCTCATCGATCAAACAGTCTCCCTATGCCCTGCCAACCTAGGTTTAGCCGCAACTAAACTCCTGTCTAGCCTAGTCTAAAACCTAGTGTTATACCACGTCCATTATCGACACCACTCGAAAATGGTTGAGTTTGATTTGAATGTGCTTGAATGTTTAACGACTGTGTGTGTGGGAATTACAAAACTCGCTACTCGAAAGGAATGAGGAGAGGATTAGCCCGCGAATATCCTAAGAGCCAATCCAGGAACCCTATGGTGAAGGAAAAAGGAATTTAGGGTCGCTCCAAGCCCAGACTCAGACTCAGAATAATTGACTTCCAAGTTCTTTTCTAACGACCCAAGGATAGTTTTGGAATTTGGGGTAGGTTGATATAAAGGTAGGAACCGAGGTATATCTCGGCGCTTCAGACACTCACGAAAACCCACTGAAACTTCGCAATCACAAATTCGTATAGTTCTGACGCGTAGCACGGCAGACAAAAACTGTTTAGAACTCGTGAAAGACGACTGTCACAGTAGCTAGACGCTGAGACTGAATGCCCTCCCCTCTCATGCTCTGGTATTTATATGCGTCCTTTGCGAACACGCTCTGCCCAAGCGAAGCTTCTTATCACTAACTACACAGGGTCTAATTTCAACCATGCCATGCAGATCCGCCGTTCTACAAATTGTGTGTACGCATATTCACTATGATCAACCGTAGGTGATCACTCAAATCATTTGGTACTGCCGATACACAGAATCTGTTGATCGCTGACCAATAAAAGCTTGTTGCGATTAATTAAGCATTCCCGACCGCTAGGGCGCGTAGCTAAGACCACCAGAATGCTATCCAAACTAGCGGTGTCAGACCCTCCATATCATACCTCAATCGCAATTGTGTATTTGCAATCAACATAATAGCTTTCTCCGTTCCATAATAACCTTTCATTATTTAGTTATTCATAATTTTATTCAACGCGCAGCCAAATCGGCTCTGATCTCTACACATCTCGCAGGAATGCGACAAAAAAAAACCTGACCTGAACTGAACTTCCACGAATGAACCCACGCGTCGGCTCGGTTTTTTTTTTTTGCTAACTTTGCCAGTAAGCTACGAAAAACCCCCAAACGTTATCTGAACCGATTCTCGTATTCAAAACAGCGCGGCGTTGGGCTAGCTCTCTACCACGCAGAATGAAGTATCAAATGTACCGAATCTCGTGTACCATTACAGCCCCCTCCCAGACCTTGAGACACTGTTTATCTCAGTTAACATGGCGCAAGGATCTCATTACCACTATGCTACCCATGCTTTGTACATATCTACTCTATATGTACGGACATCTCAAATCATGTACACAGACCGATGAATCTGTCAATTATGTATATAATATTTACACAACTCGATTGAGTTCTCTCCTGTCTTATCTTATTTATCTATCTTACTATACAACCTCGCTTACCCGCAATTTATCTTAATTCGTATTACTATATATATATACAAATTGTTTTTTTTTTTTGTTTTTTTGTTTTTTTTTTTTGTTTTTGTTTCCAAACCATGCAAGATCCTTAAATCTACAAAGTAGTTACTCAAATTTACAGCTTACAGCTTAATTATATAACTTTTATACACTATCTTATTTATCTACGCCCTTATTCGTCCTCACATAATACCTGGCTATATTTATAGTATTGAAGTTACCCAATATCTCATTTGAACCCGGATCTACTAACGCATAACAGTTCGGATATATCACTGCCGAAATAACATAAGGCCCTTTATACAACAATGAAAATTTCCGCATGATTTTATGTTCTTTATTTGAACGCACAAAAGTCTTAAGTTTCACATAATCACCTATACGATAGACCTCTAACTTACGCCGTTTGTCCGCCTGTCGCTTACGTCGTTCACTAGAACTTTTAGAGTTTTCTATCGCTACATTTCGCACCTGTTCCGTATCCCGCACACTATGGCCTACTAACCATTCATCGCCTAATTCCTTGTCAATAGTTAACGGTTCCCGCCTACCAAACGCTAACTCATTAGGCGCAAAGCCTGTGCTTGTGTGTTCGATATTATTATAGCAATTTTGAATGTCCGGTAACACGTCGACCCAACTACGATTACTTCCGCCGCAATAAGTTCTAATCAGTCGACCTAGCTCGCGATTCACTCTTTCTACGCTATTAGAATTTGGACAATACACCGACGTATGAGTGACTCGAATCGCTAGCTGTTTGAGTCCAAATTCCCAAACTTTCGATATGAACTGTGGTCCTGAGTCCGTAATTATAGTTTCGATAGGTATTTCCCTATGAAATCTCTTTGTACAAGCGAGCACGCTCCTACCTGTCGCTTTCCGCATTGGATATAATTTTATTACCTTACTGTACACGTCTTGAATCACATATATATATTGATATCCGAATTTACCTACGGGCAATGGCCCATAAAGGTCCGAGAAAACTTTCTCACCCAACTTTTCCGCCAACACCGGTGTACAAGGACCAACGGTATTGTTAGTACTTGGTTTGACCTTTTGACATATGTCACAACTTCTTATCACCGCGCTAATCACCCTACTCATATGAAGAAAATAATATCTGTCCTTCATCAGTGCTAATATTTTATATCTGCCGTAGTGACCTATTTCTTCATGTATGTGTAAAATAAGTTCCTCCTGTAGTGATTTCGGAATTACTAGCAACTGTACGTTCCGCTTCGGCACGTGAAAATATAACGTATCACCTACTAGCTTATAATTTTCAAAACCTCTCGTTCCCGTATCTACTACATTACGTCTGATACAACCGCTAATTCGATTTAACCGCTCATCTTCGCTTTGTAATCTCGCAATGTCCCGTAAACTCGAAATAACACTTGCGGTATTCGATGCCTGAAACCAGAATATCCCCGGCTGAACATTTGTACTGTCAATCATACCTCCAGGTCCCGCTATTTGCCTGCTTAGCGTGTCGGCAATTTGATTATCAGTCCCTCGCACAAATTCTATGTCGTAATCGAATTGCTCTAAAAATATAATCCACCTCGTTACGCGTGCCCCTAATAAGGTCCACGACTTAATGAACGTCAAACTTTTATGATCAGTTCTAATAATAACCTTTTCTCCCCGCAAATATATCTCAAATCGCTTTAAAGTGTATATAACTGCATACATTTCCTGTTCACTGATAGCCCATCTCGTCTGAGCACCCTTAAATGCCTGCGAACAGAACCCTATAATTCGTTCCTGGCCCGATTCATCTAATTGATAAACATAGCCCCCAATTCCTATAGCGCTGGCGTCACATTGAACATAATATGTTTTTCCCGCCAATGGCTGACTCAAAATTATACTTTCTGAGAATTGGTTTTTTATCTCGTCAAAAGCACTTTGCATCTGCGCATTCCAGACGAACTTGACTCCAGACCGTAATAAATTGTACAAGGGCTGTGTTAACGTTCCAAAATTTTTTATAAACCTCCTAAAGTAATTTATGAACCCCAAAAACGCCCTCAATTGCCTGACAGTTCTGGGTGACGGATATAATTTAAGTGTTTCAATTTTGTCCGGGTCCATCTGCAAACCTTGTGTAGACAAAATATGCCCCAATAACTTGACCTTTTTTTGTGCGAACTCGCATTTTTTTAGTTTGCATGTGAAGCCCGCGTCTTTCAATTTACTCAGAACCGTGTCCACTTGAGACAAATGCTGTTCGAAGTCACCCTCAGTTAAAATTGCCAAATCGTCAACAAAATTTAAACAATATGACCTAACCTCTGGCCCTAGAATTAAGTCCATCGCCCTCGAAAATGAACCCACACTGGTTTTCAACCCCTGAGGTAAAACGTTGTAAACATAACTTCTGCCTTGATATACAAAACCCGTGTATCGTTTAGATTCGTCTGATAATGGTACAGAAAAATACGCATCTTTGATATCAATAACTCCTATGTAGTTTATTCGGCGCCCGGATTGCAATATCTCACTCATTAAAGGTGTGGTTTCAACCTCCCCAACCATTCCCGTGTTTAATTGTCGTGCATCTAGCAGAATACGGACCTCTCCTGATTTCTTTAATGTACAAGTCAATGGACTGCTGAAATCCGTAGATTGCCTGCTAATAATACCTATCAATTCCATTTCTTCCAAACGTTTTGTTACTTTATCGCGATATGCGAACGGTATGGGATAGCTTCGTTTTACGAAAGGCGTTTCATCTCTCATTTTTATCTCATGTATATATTTATTTGTCCGACCCACCCTATCGCTAAACAACTCTGCATGTTTATTTAACACCGGCAATAACTTTGTTTTGTGTTCTACAGGTATTGATGAATTATTCACATATTCCTCTATCATATTTCTACAGGTATCTTGGTTCTGTACTTCCATTGTACAACAGCAAAAATCCTGATTAGGGCCAGTACCTAATGGTATTTCACACATCCGCCCGGCGCTTCGTATAATTAGCCTCTTATTACCCTCACACATTAAACTCGCTCGCGTCTGTTGTATAAAATCAAACCCCAAAATTAAATCTTTAGGCACCCTTGTTAATACTAGCATTGGAGTATCGATAACGCATTCACCTATTGTTAATGGTAACGTTACTAATTTATCAACCTTTTCCTTACTGACTCCAAATGCACCTGTGATTCTCAAACTTGGAATCGGTATTTCCGTCGGTTTTCCCAATTGTCTGCACACTTCTTCGTACACTCTCCGACTTATTACGCTGATTTCGCTCCCCGAATCAATCAAACTCCTTACAACAATATTCCCAATCCGCACATCTATCTCAGGTAATGTCAATGTACTACATATCTCGCGCCCACACTCAGTCGAATCGTCGTCTCTGAATATCGTATGTAAACGTCTGTCATTTCGATCTCTACAATTCGATCTAGATTTTTCCTCTAAACACACGGCATATCCGTGCGCCTTATGCGCTAATAATTGAATAAATTCATTCACACCCACGTTCGAATCCAAATTACACAAATCATACAGTCTATGTTTTTTCCCAATTTGATCGGCTGTCCACCCGAACCGTGATAAATATCTGAGCGCGAACGACCCGCGCGAGTCCACTAGTTTTTTGAATTCTGACTTATCGCATTATTCCTGTCACTTGAACTTTGCCCTGCCTCTGTATCTCCTGAACTATCACTGCCCCTCTGGAACCCTATTGCCTTGAAGCTAGGCTGAGGCTGTCTGCCTCTACCGCGAAAATAACCGCGACCACGCGTCCCAAATTCGTTTCGCGCCTTCGTTACCGCGTTATAATTATTCCTACGACTCATCGCGTTATAACGTAACGTATTTACCCGCATAGCTCGATATTGCCCACGCATGTAGCTATTCCGCCTTACATTATTCGTATCCATAGGTTCCGAACCATGTATCGCACTTAATCCCCCATCGACATTCCGTTCTAAATGTCGAAGGAATTCGACCGCATCCCGTATCGTCATTGATTCCTTTCTAGCAAAAAACGCTACCTGAATATCACGTGGCAACTGTCTGAAAATCGTGTTGATTTTCTCCGTATCAGTAAACGGTATCGTAAGCTCATATATGCTATTCAATTGAGAGGCAAAGAATTCTTCCATACTTTGACCTCTCTTAGAATCAAACTTCGCAGTTAGGAATCTTTGCTTAATTAATTCCTGTTCATTATCACCCCAGAATACCTCTCTGAAATCTTTTTCAAAATCCGAATAGGTTCGCCATGAGTCTCTGTATATGCTCATTCGAACTTTCGCAATTCCTACCAAACTATCCATTGCCCATATCAAAGCCCTAGAACTATCTCCCGAGACTTTAATATAAGCCTTTAAATCTCTTAAGAAAATCATCGGATTTTCCGAACTCCGCCCATCGAATGTCGGCAACTTCTGTGTCATTTTCACAATGCATGATTGACGTTTTTCTACCGATTGTTCAAACGTCTCTAGTTCCTGTCTGTCAGTCTGTCTGTCCGAAGTCCTACTAGCATTGCTCGTGCTGGAACCCCTTTCCAAACTGTCTAATCTATTCACTATTTCAGATAACAATTGCGTCACCTGTTCTGACGCCATTTCACTTGTGTGTGAAAGTGAATTTTGTGCTACCCGACTACCGTTTTTCCTAGGCCGGCCGGCCGTTATTCCTATTAAACCGCCGTAGCTCGTCTGAAAACAATGCCCCTTTTTTGCTTATTTCTTATTTACAAACTGAACTGTTTAAAATCGTTTCTACGTTGTGTTATTTTTAAAAGTAACGCGTTAGACCTTGATTCTTTTAGAATATCTAGGTATCAGACTATCTAGGATATCCTGGTCACGGCACCAGTAATCTGTACCGGCACCAGGCCAAGGTCGAGCCGCCGCTATCAGTAGCTATGATCGTCTATTCTATCTATCCCAAAATGAGAGGACCCGATTCAGCTGTAAGATTTGTAAGTTAAGAATGATAAGTCTGAATTCCTCGTTCGTTGCGAAATTCGTTAGGCGTACAATAGTCGAACGAAGTTTGGTTCAGGAAGTTACAGTTTCAAGTTAGACAGAGAAAGCATATATGTCCGCGAGCCGGTAATTCACATCAGTCAGCGGTGTATTGCGCCAGAACGATCGTTGTTATATATTATGTGATGGCACCATCTGGTTTTTGTATATATGAGCGCATTGGAACTTCTTTTGTTTTAGTGGTCGACCACAGTTTATAATATTTGTTTGTGATATCGTATAGATATCCGTCGTAGTTTTACGACGTGAGTACTCAATGATATTTCATGTGCTCGCTAGTAGCGGCTTGTGGTGGTTCCAATTATATATTTGGTTCACGGCAATAACGATCCGAAAAGACCGGTTTACACAATTGCGATTTGATTTTCCGAAATGGGTTCTGAACTAGCGGTTACCTCAAAAGGTCCGTAACGTTTTGAAACCTTCAACTCTGCGCAATTTGAGCTGGATGTTATCGAAACGCAAGCATTATTGTTTTAGAAGATCTAACCCACACCATAGCGAAGTGCATAGTTCGATAAATACCGAACTATGAATTCCACTAGCCGCAGCACGTCCTGGGCTGAGCCAAATCATATATACCGACTCAGCTTACACATTAGACCTCCAGCGAAATTTACATTTAATTTAAAAATGCAACTTGAATCCAACTTGACCCAAGGCAATGCAAAACACCTACCCGGTCCTAAACAATGAACTTTAGACTGTAAATTGATCTCTTCGCGCGTCCCCGACAACACTCAAATGTCAAAATATCAACAGGATATGTTATCTGTGTTGACACCGGTTTAACTTTGTTCTGAATTTGTTATTTCCATCCGCGGAACCTCATCGAACAAACAGTCTCCCTATGCCCTGCCAACCTAGGTTTAGCCGCAACTAAACTCCTGTCTAGCCTAGTCTAAAACCTAGTGTTATACCACGTCCATTATCGACACCACTCGAAAATGGTTGAGTTTGATTTGAATGGGCTTGAATGTTTAACGACTGTGTGTGTGGGAATTACAAAACTCGCTACTCGAAAGGAATGAGGAGAGGATTAGCCCGCGAATATCCTAAGAGCCAATCCAGGAACCCTATGGTGAAGGAAAAAGGAATTTAGGGTCGCTCCAAGCCCAGACTCAGACTCAGAATAATTGACTTCCAAGTTCTTTTCTAACGACCCAAGGATAGTTTTGGAATTTGGGGTAGGTTGATATAAAGGTAGGAACCGAGGTATATCTCGGCGCTTCAGACACTCACGAAAACCCACTGAAACTTCGCAATCACAAATTCGTATAGTTCTGACGCGTAATACGGCAGACAAAAACTGTTTAGAACTCGTGAAAGACGACTGTCACAGTAGCTAGACGCTGAGACTGAATGCCCTCCCCTCTCATGCTCTGGTATTTATATGCATCCTTTGCGAACACGCTCTGCCCAAGCGAAGCTTCTTATCACTAACTACACAGGGTCTAATTTCAACCATGCCATGCAGATCCGCCGTTCTACAAATTGTGTGTACGCATATTCACTATGATCAACCGTAGGTGATCACTCAAATCATTTGGTACTGCCGATACACAGAATCTGTTGATCGCTGACCAATAAAAGCTTGTTGCGATTAATTAAGCATTCCCGACCGCTAGGGCGCGTAGCTAAGACCACCAGAATGCTATCCAAACTAGCGGTGTCAGACCCTCCATATCATACCTCAATCGCAATTGTGTATTTGCAATCAACATAATAGCTTTCTCCGTTCCATAATAACCTTTCATTATTTAGTTATTCATAATTTTATTCAACGCGCAGCCAAATCGGCTCTGATCTCTACACATCTCGCAGGAATGCGACAAAAAAAAACCTGACCTGAACTGAACTTCCACGAATGAACCCACGCGTCGGCTCTGTTTTTTTTTTTTGCTAACTTTGCCAGTAAGCTACGAAAAACCCCCAAACGTTATCTGAACCGATTCTCGTATTCAAAACAGCGCGGCGTTGGGCTAGCTCTCTACCACGCAGAATGAAGTATCAAATGTACCGAATCTCGTGTACCATTACAGCGTCACCGGAAAATAATACGATCTGCAAGTTTATACATTTCCTAGGAAATTTACTTTACTTCCTTCTAGATTATATTAGGCTAGGTTAGGTTAGGTTAGGTTATGTTAGGTTTGGTTAGGTTAGGTTAGTATATTTATAAACTTACGGAAAAAAAAATAGGAAATTTATAAACTTGCGGATCGTATTATTTTCCGGTGACATATGCACTGGATAAGATGCATTTTGTTAGGGTTCCGTACCCGAAGGGTGAGTCAAGAGAGTCTAGAGTGTTTTTTTATCGAATATAAATAAATAAATTATCTTATTCAACGTCAAAATTATACTTACTTATAACTACAAGTAATTTTTTTTATATATATAAAAAAAAGACTACACCGTTTCGGAAGATGGGCCTCGGGGTTAAGAAGAAACGGCAATAAAACTCCCCCATACCTTTTTTTTTAAAGTGACTTCTTAACAGGTACTGGTTTCGGTCTAAGGAAATTCGCCGGCGAGTGATAGACGTGATCCATCGCCCCTCGTCGAATTTCTGTGCGCTGAGATGGTATGGACCATGCAGTTTTGTCATCTAAGTATTCCTTAATACTATAATAGGACTTTCTTATCAGCTCATTTTTAACATAGTTTTTGAACCTCTTTTCAGGAAGGATCAATGATTCCTGTGGTATTTTATTGTAGAAGCGAATACAGTGCCCCATGAATGATGTGCCTACTTTACTTAGTCTAAATAATGGTAGTGCTAACCTATTTCTATTTCTAGTGTTAATTGTATGGCTATCACCTACAATTTTAAATAAAGCTATGTTTTTTCTTACATGCATGATATTCTCGTATATATATTGACAGGTAACCGTAAGTATATTAATTTCTTTGAATTTTTCTCTTAATGATTCTCTAGCATCTAATTGATATATCGCCCTGATCGCCCTTTTTTGTAACACAAATATCGCATTTATATCTGCTGCTCTCCCCCAGAGCAATATTTCATAAGACATAATAATAATAAGGTGCCAAACGGGACCATATTACTAAGCCTCCGCTGTCCGTCCGTCCATCCGTCTGTCACCAGGCTGTATCTCATGAGCCGTGATAGTTAGACAGTAAAATTTTTCACAGATGATGTATTTCTGCTACCGCTATAAAGACAAATACTTAAAAACAGAATAACATAATTTATTTATCGGTAAACCACAAACAAACTTATGAATGCACCTGGTTATGGCACATGGAGTGTGAAAGTATCCGCACCCATAACATTGTAAACAACATTTTGCTATGTAAAATCCAAACTATTAACTCCACAACATCCCTGACATTGTACGGTGGTACGAACCCTTCGCGCGCGAGTTCGACTCGCACTTGACCGTTTTTTTAATTGTATTTTGTGGGTTGATAAGGTCCAGCCCTAAAGTCCATAAAGTTGCAAGTACGCAGCCGACTGCTACTGCAGACGACGTGTCGCGTTCGCGTTCGAGCGAGACAGCGGACGTAGTTACCTAGCGAGTGAGCGAGACAGAGATTGTAAAAGGATACGGTCGGCTTAACGATTCTCACATTTCTTTAAAATAGATAAATGTTACCGACACCCTTTCTACAAACACCTATGATCTATCTAGAACCCGGAAACGCTCCTCAGACATGCAAATACCCCATATCACTCAGCCGTCGTGTGTTTCTTGCAAAAAATGGCACTATTAAATCAAGTAAATCGCATTACTGGGCGAATATATTTTGCACGCACGTCGTTTGCTGAATTACAGACATACACCAGGTTAGGCCGAACGCACAGTGGGCGGTTTGGAGGAAGCGGCTCGGCATAGTGGCCGGAAAAAATATATTTTTCCTATTCTCAATAAAAATTATGTATAAATTTTAATGGATTGGAACCAAAACGGTCAACTGTAACATAAATAAAACCGGTCAAGTGCGAGTCTAACTCGCGCAGGAAGGGTTCCGTGCCACCGTACAAAGGTAGGGATGGTGTGGCTACTTTCACACTGCTCGCACGTAACCAGGTGCATTCATAAGTTTGTATGTGGTATTGAAAGAATTTTTGTATGGGAGGAGGGAATATTTATTTTATTCGGTTTTTTAGTATTTGTTGTTATAACGGCAACAAAAATACATAATCTGTGAAAATTTCATATTTCTGACTATAACGGTTCATGAGATACAGCCTGGTGATAGACGGACGGACGGACGGACAGCGGAGGCTTAGTAATAGGGTCCTGTTTAGAACCCTTTGGGTACGGAACCCTAAAAAGATAACCGCTACCCCCTCCAAGCGGCACTAGGGTGCCAAGAAACTTAGCGTCAGGTGTACAGACTCAGAAATATCCGTTAATTATAAATAAATTAAAAGTAAAAAAACATAAAAAAAGCTCTAAAAATAACTTTACATTTAAACAAACCCATCAATTATTTACATCACACAATTTATTATGTTACAAGTTGTACAAGTTACATTTTCTGTGTATTCAATATTACATTTTGTAAAACAGGTAGTTAACTACATCTACACAAGTAATTATAATAATAATAATAATAACAATAACTTGGGCACTATTTACACACATTAATCTAGCCCAAAACTAGGATTCCCTGTATCTTGGGTACTATACAACGATACACATACCTATATAGATAAATATTATACTTAGATAGATAAAAACCATGACTAGGGTACAAACATCCGCTCTCATCAAACAAATATTTGCCCCCACCGGGACTCAAACCCGGGCGGGACCATTGGCTCTCTTCTTTTAAGGCCCAATTCTGGCTGTTGAGGTGAGGGGCGTCGCATTCGCCCATCGTCTTCTGGCGGAGTAGCGGGCGGCGCGGAATAGCGTCGGGCCGCCCGGATACTTTAAAAGTTAGGTGTTTTTTCGAATTTACTGAAAAACGGAAATAAGCTAATTGATAAAATTTAAGGATATAATACGGAGCTCTAAAGAGGAAAATTTAGGCATAAAAATTATGAGAAAATTCAGTAATTTTATATTTAAATTATTGAATCTCCTTTTAAATGTAGACTATGTTCAGTTTTTTTTTATGATCGAGCCAAATTAATCCAATCGCGTAACGATATAACATATAATTTTTTGAGACCTATGAATTTCTTGGAATTTTTTTTTTTTTTTTTTGCCAAAGTTCTCTTCAGTGGTTGTGTGTGATCTTGGGCCTTAAGTAAATTCCGTGACCCCATGCAGACCACAGATACGCAAATAGATTTAGCCATAGCCTTTGCTTGACAGGGGCGCGGGCCAGCATGCACGCCTTTTTATGCCTGCTCAAAATCCCGTTCGGAACACTGTGCGGCCCAGGTAATTCACAAACATTTGTCAGAGTGGGTGCAAAAAAACCCGGCAATCCCCCTGCTAGTGAATGAAAATTATTAGCGATATAAAAAACGGTGTAAAAAATGGCCGGCAGTTAGTTCACGTATTGATGCACTGAATTTTTTATTCTGTTCCCGGGGCATGATTGAGAGGGGCTGTCGGGTGCTGAAGGTGTTTTTACTTTGAGCATAAAATGCTGTCTTGAGTTTCGTCACTTTTTGCGGTGGAAACTTAATCTTCTCATTTCTTTTTTCATGTTGTGCTAACCTCTTTTGCGGTTAATTTTACCAAAATGGCCAGGTCCTCTGTCGGGAATAAATGTTGCTCGTTAGCACACCCAGGGCGAACGTGCAGGGCTGTGGCATAATGGTATTTCTGCGCGTGAGCAAGTATTTTGATTTGAAAACTGAGCGAAACAAGCAATAAAGACAGCGTCACCCACGCTTGAAAATAGGAGAGACGGTAGGCACATGGTGTCCCACGGTTATGCTACACGGAGGGAAATTGCATGGTCAGGAAACGAACCTGCATCTCCTGTGCGAGAGGCAAGCGTGAAACCCATTAGACCACGGAGCTTATTTCCAACAATATATATGGTTTCACGCTTGCCTCTCGCACAGGAGATGCCGGTTCGATTCCAGACCATGCACCAATGAGATAATTAATTTATCTTAAGTATACGGACGTTCTAACGGTGATGGAACACATCGTGAGGAAACTTTCGTTACTCCATAGCTACGCCGATGGGCTAGGCCCCTGTCACCCAAAATGGAGTATTGATTAACCGGCTCAAAGTGGGCACAATTGTGCTCCTGCCACCCCGTGTGGGAAAAGGCGTGACGCTATGTTATGTTATATTGTTCACAGAGCATTTTATTGAAAGAAGACTTAAGTTTGTTTTTAAAAACCATATAAACATACATCACATTACATTTTACATTCACATACAGGCACATATATTGCTTATGGCCCCACACTTGGAGACCCTGTGTCGTGGGAACCAGAAACAGCGACGTCACACGCATATAAACATCCAAACTGCGTTTTTTTTACTCTTAGCCGGGGATCGAACCCGGGACCTCTGGCATGGTAGGCAGAGCCACAGCCGGTGCGCCACATAGCAGCATTAAAAGCTAACAAAATAACTCTGTTAACCGGGAATCGAGCTGAATGGTGATATAAATAAACCTGTTATTTTACGATACCCATCGAAACGCGTATTAATAAGAATCATTTAATCTAAGAAATAAAGCATCTTAAATCATAATAATAATAATAATACCTTGGACACTATTTAAACACATTGATCTAGCCCCAAACTAGGATTCCCTGTATCTTGGGTACTAGACAACGATACACATACTTATATAGATAAATATTATATGTACTTAGATAGATAAACAACCATCACTAGGGTACAAACATCCGTTGTCATCAAACAAATATTTGCCCCCACCGGGACTCGAACCCGGGACCCTTGGCTTTGTAGGCAGGGTCACTGCCGAATCGGCCATTCATCGAATATCGAATCGGTTAAAGCTTGTCAGCCAGGTTGCCACTTAAAATAGTGCCTATTATTATTATTTAAGTGTCACTTTATTTGTCACCGAATGGCCGAGTCGGCAGTGACCCTGCCTACAAAGCGAAGGGTCCCGGGTTCAAGTCCCGGTGGGGGCAAATATTTGTTTGATGAGAACGGATGTTTGTACCCTAGTCATGGTTGTTTATCTATCTAAGAAAAATATTTATCTATATAAGTATGTGTATCGTTGTCTAGTACCCAAGATACAGGGAATCCTAGTTTGGGGCTAGATCAATGTGTGTAAATACTGTCCAAGGTATTATTGTTATTACCACAAAATGTAAATTTTATCCTTTTATTCCCGCCTACGAAGCCAAAGGTACGGGTTTGAGTCCCGGTGGGGGCAAATATAAGTTTGTAGCCTAGTCATGGTTGTTTATCTATCTAAGTATGATATTTATCTATATACACATATAGTATGTGTATCGTTATCTAGTACCCAAGATACAGGGAATCCTAGTTTGGGGCTAGATCAATGTCTTTATATAGTGTCCAAGGTATAATTATTATTTAAAATAGATACTATTTTCTTACAAAAACTAATATTTTGAACGGCGTCTTATTTTTTTTTAATTATTTGGCGCATTCGATTCCCGGTTAAATTAGGCGATTTAAAAAACATAGAATTCAGCTCAAATTGTTTTTAAAACAAAATAACGTCTTCTTCCAGTAAAATTCTTTTTTACGACCAAACCATTCTATATAAAACTATATACAGTCTTTTTTATACCAAGGCAATAACGCGGATATCCAATATGGCTGGGTGTTAATTCGTTGGATTTATTCGATTCTAATCGTGAATATATTAGAACGGGGGCCGAACGGAAAACTCTGCTGATTTATACGATGTGGCTATTTAGAGCGATAGGCCGGGAGTTTGCTTTTTGCCTATGGAAATAATACCTTGGACACTATTTACTCACATTGATCTAGCCCCGAACTAGAATTCCCTGTATCTTGGGTACTAGACTACGATACACATAATTATATAGATAAATATTATACTTAGATAGATAAACAACCACGACTAGGGTACAAACATCCGTTCTCATCAATCAAATATTTGCCCCCACCGGGACTCGAACCCGACCCTTGGCTTCGTAGGCAGGAATAAAAGGATAAAAATTGCATTTTTTGGTAAACATAATAATAATACCTTGGACACTACTTACACACATTGATCTAGCCTCAAACTAGGATTCCCTGTATATTGGGTACAAGACAACGATACACATACTTATATAGGTAAATATTATACTTAGATAGATGAACAACCATGACTAGGGTGCAAACATCCGTTCCCATCAAAAAAATATTTGCCCCCACCGGGACTCGAACCCGGGACCCTTGGCTTCGTAGGCAGGAATAAAAGGATAAAAATGAAATTTTTTGGTAATCATAATAATAATAATACCTTGGACACTATTAAATACATTGGTCTAGCCTCAAACTAGGATTTCCCTGTATCTTGGGTACTAGACAACGATTCACATAAATATAGATAAATATATTTACTTAGATAGATAAACAACCATGATTAGGGTACAAACATCCGTTCTCATCAAACAAATATTTGCCCCCACCGGGTCTCGAAACCGGGACCGTTGACCTCGTATAGGCAGGGACACTGCCGACTCGGCCATTCGGATCGTCGATCATCGTCGAATTATAGCCACTAGGTACCACTTTAATTCGAAATTCGACGGAAGCCGGAGGTCGGAGAAGTAGGTAAGCGGATAACGGGACTGAGGTGGCTATCGTGAATATATATAAATATAGGTGCAGCTATCGCTATAGAGGTGGCGATGGGCTAGCCCCATGTCACGAAAAATTTAGTAATTAATGGCTAAATGTGGGCACAAATTTGTGTGGTACAGGCGTGACGCTTTGTTGTGATTTAAATTTTAGTGCTTTCTATTTCTCGTACGATGGTACGCAGGCCTTATACGGATCCGACCCGCAATTGAACAATGTTTTCACCTTCTCCCGGCTCCCGGCCCCGCACGTCATCCGGTTTTATCCGGTTTCATCCGGGTTGCCGCTCCTCGAAGCCGACATGGCGACGCGAGCGATTTAGTCGACTGTGCGGCCGGCTTAGTCTTCTTGGCTTTTCGTAAACCGGTCCATTACCATGCCATGGTAATCAAATTCAAAACATATAACGCGGGCATCGCCACTTTGAACCTTATGCTATGTGGTGATAAATTTCAAAACCTATGTTGTCTGTCAATCCGATTGTTCCAAATCTAATTATTATTGGTTCCTTTATTAATTACATATTAACAAGATTTCAAAAACCGGGTAAAAGAGCACTTCCTCTCTCTTTCGTGAGAGTTATAGTATGTATATCATTATAATATATAAACTATATTTGCAGGTATATGTATGTATTGTATTTAGTACTCTGGTATATAAGTATTTTATTTTCCGTATTTTATATTATATTATTTTAGTATAAATTAGATATTGTAGATTGCCTACCCTTTCATGATACATTTCCCTTTCATGCCTTGGTTTGCTGGAAGAAATCTCTTTTTAGAGATAAGCTCGCCTTTGTACATATGATTTCTCCTAATGTAACCTTTTAAATTGAATATGTGTGTGCAATATAGAATTATGAATTATGAAGATTATTATTATTATATACTTTTCCAACAGAATTTTACAGCAGGTTCTTCATGAGTCGATTATGTTGATAGTAGATTATCTAGTAGTTAGATACTAGTTTAGTAATAATGTTACATACTCTTTTGTAGGGTTCCGTACCCGAAGGGTTCCAAACGGGACCCTATTACTAAGACTCCGCTGTCCGTCCGTCCGTCCGTCCGTCCGTCCGTCCGTCCGTCTGTCACCAGGCTGTATCTCAAGAACCTAGCTAGCTAGAAAGTTGAAATTTTCACAGATTATGTATTTATGTTGCCGCTATAACAACAAATACTAAAAAACAGGATAAAATAAATATTTAAGGGGGCTCCCATACAACAATTCTTTCAATACCACATACAAACTTATGGATGCACCTGGTTACGTACATGGAGTGTGAAAGTAACCGCACCAATAACTTTGTAAACAATATTTTGCTGTGTAAAATCCAAACTATTCACTCCAGACCATCGCTTCCATTGAACGATGGTACGGAACCCTTCTTGCGCGATTTAGACTCGCACTTGACCGGTTTTTTAAACAATTTTATACTCTGTTTTGATATCTTTGTTGTGTCACCCTTTGTGTATAAATGATAGGTTTAAGCTATTGGTGGAAACTTCACTGGCTCCATGTAAAAATTACTTGTATTTACTAAGATGTAATATATATGTTTGTTTTCCTAAAGAAATAAATAAATAACGCGAAATGTCATTTCTAGAAATACCATGGGAGGTGAGTCCCTAAATGATCGTACTTACACAGGGTGTAACATATTTTAAACTCATGTTTTAGGGAGTCGTTAGGGACGTAATTCTAAATATATTTTTTCTACGAAAATGAGACAGTTAACGGTAAGTGTCTTCAAGGTTTTAATTCCGTGTATCAAGCAGTTTCAGATGGTTTCAGTAAAGGGCGTCATCTTCTATTTGCGTTAAGGTGATACGAAAAAAAATTGGGGTTTTTTTCGAATCCATTTACTCCACTCTTAAGTCATCTACAGATTTAATTTTTGAGTTAACGTTTATTGAGTATTTGATTCAAATTTTCACTGAAGGAAAACGCGATTGGATGAAATTTTCTTGATATAATTTAATTGCGAAACTACCTCTAAATTGTTTTATTTTTTGCTTTAATTCTAAAATCCTAACTTATTTCATTGCAGAATCGCATTCAAAATCTGAATATATTAGTGAACTCTCCTTGAAAATATTTTTAACAAAATAGCGTCGTTGGTTTTTAAACAAATTTTATGTGGTTTGGCGCTACGTTATGTCATTTTTCCCCGATTCCGTCCCTCTCACACTGCGGGTCTTTCCGCCTGTAGCAACGGGGACCTTTGCACGGACGAGGTATCCCCTTAACCTAGAAGTTTGATAATCTACAGCTCCAAGGAACTACAGACCTGAGCAATTGATACAAAATTTGAACTTATTGTCTCCACGCGTTCATGAGAAAAAGGGTATCGACAGACGGGCAAAAAAGTGATCCTGTAAATAAAGTGTTCCGATTTTCCATACCCACACAACCGTCCAACAGACAGAAAGTTAATTTGGCAATTAATCAACGTTATAAAATTATTTTTTTCGATTGTGAACATTATAAAGGAGCCAAATTTTCCTGCTATGTATACTCTTAATCATTATGCTACGTATACACTTGGGACCTTATTTCGTGTTTAACACTATTTAAAAATATGAATGACAAATATAGTGTTTGGTTATTGTTAGATATTTTGAGCGAGTTTTCGCGGAAGAAATTGTGTTTGAAGTAAGTTTTACTACTTAAGTCTAGGATAATTGCATGTCAAATTGATCGTTATAATATTTCCTGCAAGATTCAAGTATAATTTTGTCAATTTTCAACAAACCTTTCTTGGAAACGGACAGTAAAAAAAAACAGGGATATAAATTTTTTGATCCTTCTCGGCGCTTTGTTCGTCAAACAGTTTATTAACTATTAATAATACTAGTTCTGTATTATTTCAGCATTCTAACCATCTATTTCATTTTATACTGGCACGAGTACTTGGCCAACAAAAAAAATAAAAAATAAAATACACTTTTATATCAATGCAATGTTTGTCGAAGCGCGCACCGACGGTTTTCACGCTATAATGCGGAAAAGGGCTGCTTCACTACTAGGTAGAATGCGTGGCAGCAAAAACAAAATCCTGAATGCTTTCTCGGAGAGGTGGGACAGCCCGTTCACCCTCCACTGGATAAAAATGTTAATTTGATTTTTAATTGATAATTTGAATTTATTTTGACATTTTATAATTTGACATTTTGTTTTGATTTAGTTTTGTTTATTTTGTAGATATTGTAATAATGGACTATTTATTAATTGTTAATGTAATATTTATTTATTTATTATAATTTTGTTGCTGTACAACTATGGATCTCTTGTGTCTGATATGAAATAAATAATAAAATAATAATATATCGAGCAGGCCGCCGCCAAAATTCGCGGGCGAAATTCGCAAAAATTTTGGGACGGCAGAGTGGATACGGTACGGAATCCTCACAAAAAACCTATAATAGATTATCAGCATCATCATCATGGTAATAAGCCGCCTCATCGCCAAATAACTGTGTCCATAGAACACTGAGCACATTAGCTGCCTCCCGTTTTACAATTCTAAATCAATAGTTCGTATTCGCCGCTCGTTTACTGCCCCCGATACGGCATGAGCATAGATGTTTTTAAAGTGAACACAAATATATTTCTATTGACTTCACTAGAAGGAGGGTATAGCGACCTCGCGTGTTTCCGTAATATACAAGGCCATTACCCTGGGGTATGTAAATTATCGCGTATACTTTGGAACGTAATATTTTCACTTACGTCTTCCGAACTATACATCAGCATTACGCCGCAATCGTGTATACTTCGGAATGGTCTACGCTAATTTTATGGTTCCGTTATATACTGCGCTATTGCCCAATGTAAATAATCGTGTTATTAAATAAATATTTTATGTGTATTTAAGTTTATATATCAGCGATTAATATCAGAGTTTAAGGGAAATATTAAACCGCACATAAAAAATACTGATTTTCGCAGCAAATATCAGGGAAAACACTGCGGTAGCTTAGGTGAAGGATAAAGGGGACGAGCGAAGCGAAGAACATGAACATGTAAGAACAACAAAAAGTACGTAATACAAACTTAAGGACAAATAAAATATTTAAAGTGTTTTTATTGAACCTTTTTTGCTGTGCAAATCAGTATTTTTGATGTGCTTTTAAATAATACCTTTGATAGCGTGCGTAAGAGACACTGTATAGTTTGGAACTAAACTTTCGTACGCATTCATTACAAACTATACTTGATACAAAATTTTGTGGTTGCAGATGTGAGTATCAGCATTCCGAAGTATACACGAGCAGTACGCTATGGGAGCGTAATGGCCTTGTATACAACGGAAATACGCAGCGACCTCTGTGGCGCAACGGTTGTGGCTCTTCCTACTATGCGAGAGGTCTCCGGGTCGATCCCCGGCTGGGGGTTAAAAAAAACGGTAGAGTGCGAGTCTAACTCACGCACGAAGGGTTCTGTACCATTATCTATAAAAAAACGCAAAAAAAATCATGTTTGTTGTAGGTATGGAAGCCTCACTTAAATGTACTCAATATACTGAACAATATAATGAACATTTTAAGCGTCAACCTGCTACCTACCATTATCAATATCGAGCAATAATGAGCAAAAAAAAAGTTTGTTGTATGGGAGCCCCCCTTCACTATTAATTTCATTTTAATTTAATTATTTATTTTTAAAGTAAATAATACACTCAATATATTGTGAACATTTTAAGCCTCTGAAAATTAGCAAAAACAATGTACAATGTATGGGAGCCCCCTTTATTTATTTTATTCTGTATTTTAGTATTTGTTGTTGTAGCGGCAACAAAAATACATCATCTGTGAAAATTTCGAACTGTCTAGCTACCACGGTTCATAAGATGACAGACAGACAGACGGACGGACAGCCTCAGTAGTAAGTCTCAGTAATAGGGTCCCACCCTTCGGGTACGGTACCCTAGAAACGGTCAAACGAAGGGTTCCGTACCACCGTACAATGGTGGGGATGGTGTGGAGTAGCAAAATGTTGTTTACAAAGTTATAGGTCTCGAGCTTTGTTGTATGGGAGCCTCTTTAAATATTTATTTAAGTCTGTTTTTTAGTATTTGTTGTTATAGCGGCAACAGAAATATATCATCTGTGAAAATTTCATTGACAGTTACAGCCTGGTGACAGACGGACGGACAGCGGAGGCTTAGAGGGTCCCGTTTGGCACCATTCGGGTACGGAACCCTAAAAAACGCCAGGTCGTGGATGTTTATATGTGTGTGACGTCGCTGTTTCTGGTTCCCATACGAGGTGGCAAATGCACAAAGCCACGTTTTGATCACGTTTAGCCAATCATTTAATATACAGTCTTTCGTGACAGGGGGCTAGCCCATCGCAGCAGCTGTCGAGAATGAAGGGCTTCCAGATTTATTTTACCGGAGAAATTCGTAACCAATCCAATCCCTTTACGGTCACTCCGCAGAATTCTGGAGGCGTAAGAACTAAACATCGTAAGGAAATCTGTTGCGGCAATAGGCCCAGAGTATTTAATAACTGTGTATTCATATGTATGTTTGAAAGTGAAAAGTGAATATTTCTACCAATTGCGCCAGAAGCTGTTCCCTAGCTTGGAAATTTATTTCTGAAAAAAAAATGCAAAAATAAATGACAAAATAGCGGACTACTGCGTGTTTTGTTCTATAATCCAAATATTTTATTTTATGTAGGAAGGCCGGCCACGTTGCTCGAATGCTCCCGGACCCATGGGCCAAAAGAGCCACGCAATAGGCTCCCGGTGGCAAAAAGAAAGCGTGGCCGACCCAGGAAAAGATGGAGTCACGAATTGGGTCTCTGGGACAAAAACTGGTGGGAGACCGCTCAAGACCGCCAGGAGTGGAAGAAGGGGAGAGGAGGCCTTTGCCCTATAGTGGGACATAAACGACTCGTAATAAGTAATAAATAATATATTAAACTTTTTTATAATTTTTCTATGTATATATGTTTAATAAATAATAATATTTTTGTATATGCACAGTTGTAACTTGTCGCAAATAATAGTACTTACATTACTGCAGACGCCGGGTAAGAAGGGCTTGCCGGCTGAGTGGGTATATAGTTGGTATTTCAAAACTCAAAACTCAAATCATTTAACGCAAGTAGCCGCTTGATTGCCTTGGGATACAAAAGTATCCAAAGATTTTCTGCAGTAGATTGTCTCGGGATACTTTTGTATCCAACGACTTTCTGCCAGAAACCTTTTATCTCTATTACACCAATGAAGTACTTCGTAAGGTGTTCTCACTCACTCCTTCCCAGTGGGATTACCAACATTTAGTCAATAGTCAAAGTACTTTATTACTGTAGATATTTACATATACTTAGCAAACGTCATTTTTTGCCTCTTCTCTACATTGGAGAGAAGAGGCAAAAAATTGGAGGTGGGAGAAGAAGGGCGTAGAAACTCCCACAGATTTATTTTTAGATCTCTTTTAAAAATAGGTTGTGCTTAACTAATACAAATATGAAAAATTTAATTGTTATGATTAATAAGCAGGAATAAATAATTACAAAATTATTAACAGCAAGGTCTGTGTTGAGCCAGATTAACCCCATACAGTCCTGTCATTTAAGTAATCTTGAACATTGTAATATCCCTTTTTCGACAAAGTCGCTTTAACATGCTTTTTAAATTGCTCAAATGGCAATTTCAAAATCTCCAGAGGTATCCTATTGTAGTAGAGAATGCACTGACCCTTGAAAGAATTGCTAACCTTCGCGAGTCTAAAACGGGGCGCACATAGTCTGTGATTATTTCTTAGGTTAACATTACAGCTGTCGCCAAGTTTGGAAAATGTTGCAAGGTTCTTGCGTACATACATTATATTTTCGAAAATAAATTGACTAGCTACTGTTAGTATGGCAATTTCTTTAAAAAGCTCTCTTAAGGAGTCTGTTCGTTTTAAATTATAAATTAGACATACAACACCACCAACCAATCATAGCGCTAGATCTAGTTTGATTGCAATTTCATTCGGCCGTTTAACAGCCGCGTCAGTGATTGCAATTTCATTCGGCCGTTTAACATTCGGCCGCGTCAGTGATTGCAATTTCATTCGGCCGTTTAACATTCGGCCGCGTCAGTGATTGGTGTATGTTTGTTGTGCTGGGATAAATATAAAAAATGTGAGTATTTAGCTTATAATTGTTCTGGACTAATCATTTTCATAGAGATTAGTTCCTTCCACTACTGCTTGATCAAAAGGATTTAGCTACAAAAACCCGATTTTGTGCCATATTTCTTTTGCTTGTTGCGAAAGTTGAAATATTAATAAAAAAATATTTTTGCTTGAGATTAGTGAGTTTTTTTTTTCATATGTAATATTAATACAGGATTCTGTTAAATACATATAATTCGTAGGTTTACGATTTAATTTTTCGGATAAGAATTTTTATATTGACCCTGGTACATTTTACGCCTGAAGTATATGTTTACAGCTATGTATGACTGTACAAGAGTCGTTAAGACGCTGATTAAATAAATATGGGGTGCTGTTTTCATGTGTTTTTCAGGAAATACTGCGCAAATCGTAATTAATTTCTGGCATATGTAATTTGACTATATAATCTAGAGATTCTTAATTGGAAAACATGTTTGGATAAAATTTTCTCGATAGAAAATAAATACAAAGTCAACCCTTTTTTATGGTTTTATCCTATTACACCGCAGTAGTAAGTGAATATGACTGTGTGATAATTGCAATGTATGAACAATTGTTATTTCTAACGATTTTCAATTTGAAAGTTAATTCCCTGAAATAGTTTATTTTTTATGTTTTTTTTTACGTTTTGGTGCTTACGTTGTTTCAGATTAGTCGCGAGCGCATTATTGGCATCCCGCTTTTTCTTATTCGCGAGTAATTATTGCATCTCACTTCCACTCGACAGCGCATTTTTATTCCATCATCGCCTTAATACAATCAACACTTATTCTAGTAAAATGCCTATTTTATCAGCTATTGACAATAAATAACTCTCAAGGAATAACCCGAGAACTGGAGTCAGAAATAATGTTTATGTGAGGCGGCCCAACGCGATGCGGGCGGTCCGTCGATGGTGGCAAAATAGGTACCATTTTGTTGGCGCGCAAAGGCAAATCGACGGGTTTTCTTGCCGCGGCCAGAACAATCAAGCGGGTAGGCAAAATAATGCACTTTTACAAGTCAAACACTTACCTAAGTCTCATATACATGGGAAAATATAAAAAATAAATGATATATATGATAAACTAAAATTTTTTTCAACTTTCGTCATATATTTTTTTATTACATGTATTTTTGTTTACTATGTACGATATCAAAATTATTGAATCCATAAGTGCCAATAAAATGTCTGAAAATAACAATATAACAAAATAAATAAATAAGAACAAAGACAAGCTGTAATGAACATAACTGATGAGAAACCAGACTGGACCAGTCTGGTTTCAAGTTTATACATACTAATAAACGTAATTTCCTTGCGCCCGTTGATGTCTTTTGCTTTGAGCATAAAATTAAAAAAATAATACTTTCCGGCCTAGGCCTGCAATTTTGTATGAAACTCCTTTACAGTTCTCTCGAGTTGTGCGGCCCGAAACGTGATACTTCCAAGCCTGTTATTTATAATGAAAGTAATGACGACATTCCATTGCATGTTTGAGAAATAGTACATTACTGCAGAGACCAGTAAGTTAGCCTTATGGTCGAGGCGTGTATAGTGCTTTTCTCAAAAATAAAACCAATAATACTTCCCGGCCTAGGCCTGCAATTTTGTATGAAACTCCTTTACAGTTCTCTCGAGTTGTGCGGCCCGAAACGCGATACTTCCAAGCCTGTTATTTATTACGAACGTAATGACGACATTCCATTGCATGTTTGAGAAATAGTACATTACTGCAGAGACCAGTAAGTTAGCCTTATGGTCGAGGCGTGTATAGTGCTTTTCTAAAAAATAAAACCAATAATAATTCCCGGCCTAGGCCTGCAATTTTGTATGAAACTCCTTTAAAGTTCTCTCGAGTTGTGCGGCCCGAAACGTGATACTTCCAAGCCTGTTATTTATAACGAACGTAATGACGACATTCCATTGCATGTTTGAGAAATAGTACATTACTGCAGAGACCAGTAAGTTAGCCTTATGGTCGAGGCGTGTATAGTGCTTTTCTAAAAAATAAAACCAATAATAATTCCCGGCCTAGGCCTGCAATTTTGTATGAAACTCCTTTACAGTTCTCTCGAGTTGTGCGGCCCGAAACGTGATACTTCCAAGCCTGTTATTTATAACGAACGTAATGACGACATTCCATTGCATGTTTGAGAAATAGTACATTACTGCAGAGACCAGTAAGTTAGCCTTATGGTCGAGGCGTGTATAGTGCTTTTCTAAAAAATAAAACCAATAATAATTCCCGGCCTAGGCCTGCAATTTTGTATGAAACTCCTTTACAGTTCTCTCGAGTTGTGCGGCCCGAAACGTGATACTTCCAAGCCTGTTATTTATAACGAACGTAATGACGACATTCCATTGCATGTTTGAGAAATAGTACATTATTGCAGAGACCAGTAAGTAAGCCGAGGTCGAGGCGTGTATAGTGCTTTTCTCAAAAATAAAACCATTTATGTTTATTGTGAATATTTTATTTTATTCATCTTTTTCTTCTGTTAGTACCGAATTTCTGATTCCTAATTAGTATCAAAATAGTAAAAAATACAAATGAACTGAGTTTGCCGCCATTTTACATCGTGCAATATAAGTGCAATTCGGATACGTCAACCTCTATGGTACCTTCTTTTTATTAAAGGCATTTAACTGCCAATAACCTCCTTAGTCTATCTATCTTTGCAGAAAAAATAGTTCTATATTTAAATATTATGATATGTAATGGGATTTCATACCTGCTTACTGGACACTTTTGCGTTTTCCTGGACACTTCTAAAAATTGTCCAGGATGAGTCTCTTTCGGATACTATCTTCACAGATGTTATGGGAACATTTCATACTATTTGAGAAAAGTGTATTTATTCACAAGCGTAGGCAACTTTGACCGTGACCCTATAAGAGTACCTTGTTCAAACCAAATTTTAAAAGAGATCTAAAAATTTCTCTTTGCGAGTTTCTCCGCCCTACTTCTCCCACAGCGGTCCAATGTAGAGGAGAGGCAAAACCCTAGAAAAAGCGCTTTGTAGCTTGATGCATAGACTACTGCACAAAAAACCATCATTAAACGATTGAGTGTGCAACCCCCACATCGAGGGACTAAGCCTAAGTTGATGCACATTCGCTGATTGTACATTTCGGACCGGCCCCGATTTATGAGCGCATCGGGTGGGTACCGATTATCCGGACCGCGCTTCATTGTTATTGACATGCGATTCCGTTGGCGCCATTTGTGATCAATGGCCATAATGTACAAATTCGAATTTCAAATTCAAATTTATTAATTACTGTAGATATTTACATATACTTAGCAAACGTCATATTTTGTCGCTTCTCTACCACTGTGGTAGAGGAATGGCGAAGGAACTGCCATAGATTTATTTTTTTATGTCAGATAGATGTACAGTAGATTGCCGATTTTATATTTCTGAAATATAGAAAGTATTAAGTCTTTTTTTTAGATGTTCGCCTACTTCAAATTAACGCTTAACTGGTCAGAGCGCGATTATTTTAAAGGGGAAAATTTAACTGTGGCTGAAAATAAAATACAGTCTATTCTATTAATAAACCATTTGATTAACAAAACAAGCACCACCAATACAATCTTACATCTTATCAAAATAAGCTAATATTTCTTACGCAGTTCACAACAAAAATCTTTTCTGGCTGGCTTTTGGCTGTGTGGCTTTTCGAACAAACATTCCGTTTTTAATAAAAAATATTCTTAGTCAAATTAATATACTGACTTGCACTCAAAATTCTCCATTCATTTATATGAATGGCGAATTTTGAGTGCAAATTTTTAATTTTATTTTTATTTATCCAATAATGGAATTTTAGAAATTTGTAAGAGCAAAAGAAACATAAGTGTTTCTGTTGAACATTTTTTCTGTGCAAATAAGAAATATTTGATGTGCGATTAAATACTACCCGATTTAATATGGTTCTTTTATATTGCAACTGCAAAAAAAATATGCAAGTTAACTCAAAATTGTCAAACATTACTTTATTCAATCTGATTCAGGATACGTTACACCTGTCTAATTAATATAGAAAATTAGTAGCTACATTATTACCTTATAATATATGCGACGCAGATGTAGTTGGTTTAACCAAGTTCAACTTGACAACAGTTGTTTTTGTTGAACAGACTAATCAGAAACCTGCTTATGTTAAGAGTAATATGACATGCACCCTAATTGGGAATTCACCTGATCATCATACTTTACTTGCAACATTGGAATCTGTTCCAAGTCATTTAAATTAGTTCTTAAGACAATAGAGGAAATCTCTAGCATACAAGAGCGACTAAATAATATGTCAAAGTGTAAGCCCCACTTCAATATTATCCATCAAAACATCTAGGGGCTACCTGGCAAATAACTTGTTTTAGTATTCTTTCTAAAAAATTCTGACAACGATGTTATTTGCGTTGTGCTCCGTGGAGGGTGGGGAAACTCATGAAGATATACACAATGGAATATGGGCAACAAACTATCCAAAACCCAAAATCCACAGGAACCGAAGGGGGAATCTGACGGGTCACAAAAGGTGCTGGGTCAGCGCAAGCCAAACCAGACCCCCTTACACAAAGAGCTGGGACTGGTCAAACGGAACCGCTCTCTAAAATCAACACTGACAAGCGGGGAGTAGATGTGGCGAAAGCTGCGTTAACCTCTTTCACAAGTGTGTTCAGGGTAACGAAGTCGACCCTGAAACCCAAAAGCACACACCCTCACGGGGTAGGAGCGGCGAAAGCTGCACCGCCACACACAGATCCGGGAATGTCGGAGAAATGTCGTGGAAAACTGGGAAACTATCTGAGCCGAAAGCAGCCGTGTCGACAACCCAGACAGGTGCGGCGCAGCCCCATGGCGGTACCGCGTCAACAAGCATAATTGCCACTACCACCAGTGCGGCTGCTGAGCACGCGGAGCAATCTGTGGCTGAAAAGCCAGCGCAAGAGGCTTCTTTCTCTACACCCACCGACTCATGTCGCACACAATCAAAGTAATGGGCGAACTGCAAAGGGACAAGCCTGAACCTGCCCAAGAGGGTCCTAGGGTCAAGCGTAAATGCAGGAGCAAGCTGCAGCGCGAAAGGAAGAAGGCAGCGCGCATTTCTCAACAAACAATAGCCGTGGTACTCAAGGGACCTGTACCAGGAACCTTGAAGGCGGCCAAAAACAGGGCAGGGAAAGGGAGCGATCCAGAGGCTTCAACCTCGTCGACAGTGTATCTCCTCGGGGGGATTCGAAGTGGCAAAAGGTTGAGCGCCACGAAGAACCCCAACCCAGCTTTGCTGACGCAGTGAGAGCGGACCTCATGGTAGCAGTTGCGACCGAGGGGACCGGCCACCTTTTGACGCAGCAGGCGCAAGAAGTGCAGGAGCTGTTGCAAGGGCGGTTGTTGCAGGAGGCCACCCAACTCTCCTAGGAAAAGGCGGGCCCCACATTCCGGGGAAAACCGCTCCAGGCCAATGGTGTCCTCAAACCCTGGTGTGAGGACCAGAGGACACTAAGATGTGCCTGGGTAGCTTAACCCTCACAAAGGGGGAAAAGCTCACGGTAGGGAAACAGAGTGACCCCCTTGTAGGGTGCACTGTGGCATACTTCTGCCGGGGGTCTGGAAGGTTCAAAGCCAACATTCGTCGCCAGACAAGACAGAACAATCATTGATATAACACTTGCAACCTAAGAAGCGTCGAGAGCTATCACAAACTGGCACGTATATATAGCATTGTACTCAGATCACAGATGGGTTCGATACGACATTCAGCTAAACACAGTTGAGGCAACCTCAAAGCGGAATCTGCGCAGAACCGCCCGAGTGCAATATGCCGGTAAGAGTACCGGGTGCCGAGGCTATAGAACATCAGGTAAGCAACCTATCTGAGGCCGTTACGGCTAGCTACCACCATGCATGGGCATCTCGATTCATCTCTATATGAAGCAGAGACTTTATTTAAAAACAACACTAGCGTCAGTAATGTATCTAATATTTAAAATTTCATCATATATATCCCCAGGACTTTGTCAAAACGTTTAGGGAACTTAACTTAAAAAATACCGAAGACCTGTGGGGTATATCAGTCAAAGTCTTTGGTTCAGTAATTCTAGTTATACCCACACATAACTTATATATTCAATAAATATGTTGACGATGGAGCTTTTCCAGACCTCATGAAACACAGTAAACTGATACCTCTGTTCAAGTCGGGAGATAAGGATCTTTCATATTTCAGACCAATATCTATACTTCCAGCACTAAGTAAAATATTTGAAAAGATTATACTCAATCTAGTGCTCTCACATTTTAAACCTACAAAAAAACTCCACGCCAAACAATACGGTTTTACTAGGGGAAATCGATTACGTATGCAGGTATTACCCTTATATCTCATATTTATTCTGCATCTGTCGAAGGCATTTAATTGTGTTGATTTTGATACGCTGCTAACGAAATTTAATCATTACGGAATTAGAAACAAAACGTTGGGTCCACTACGATCATACTTAAGCAATAGAATTCAAAAGGCAGAAGTCAACGGCGTTAAATCTGAAGGATCGGGTGTAGAAATTGGCTTTCCACAAGGTTCCATATTAAGCCCTTTCTTATTAAAGATCCTTTCATAGTGGAGAAATTGACTGACATAATGTTGTTTGCTGATGATACAACACTGGTCTTCAAAATTGAAAGACAAAAAGAAGACTTTGATGATGTTAATGGTGTATCGTCTTTAATCTTGAATTGGTTCACAGTTAATAAATTATTGTTAAACGCTGGTAAAGTGTATCAAATTCTCACTTCCAATTGTCAGGAAAGTTGAGACCAGTTTAGTTTTAGATAGCAACAGGTTAGAATTAGTAAATGATTCGAAGTTTCTTGGAATAGCCATTGAGAGCAAGTTGCAGTGGGGGCCCACCATAGATAAATTTGCTGGTAAATTAAGTTCTGCGGCTTACGCTTTTAGAACATCAGACAAAACACGGACGTGGCTAAATCTAGGCTGGTATTTTTTAGTTAGTTTTTTAGTGGCATGTCCTATGGTATCTTGTTGTGGGGGGAAACAGCGGATAGTCAAAAAATTTTTATTTTACAGAAAAGAACTATTCGAGCAATTTATAATTTAATACGATCAGACCCCTTGAGAGCTTTTTAAAGTAATTGAGATTCTATTTGTCTCTGTAGCTAGTCAATTCATTTAAAAAAATATAATGTATATACGCAAGAACCTTACAACATTTTACAAACGCATATACTGTACGCAATAGCTGTAATGTTAACCTAAGAAATAATTACAGACTAGTTGCGCCCCGGTTAAGGCTCGCGAAGTTTAACAATTCTATCAAGAGTCAGTGCATTTTCTACTACAATAAAATACCTCTGGAGATTTCGAAATTGCGATTTACAATGTTCAAGATTACCTAAATGACGGGAATGTATGGGGTTAATCTGATTCAACACAGACCCTGCTGTTAATAATTTTGTTATTATTTATTCCTGATTATTAATTATAACAATTGATATTGTAATATTTGTATTAGTTAAGAACAACCAATTTTTAAGAGATCTAATCCATCTGATGGAGTTTATACGCCCTTATTCTCTCAGAGTGGTCTAATGTAGAGAAAAGGCAAAAAAATATGTTTGAAAAGTGTAAGTAAATATCTACAGTAATAAATACATTTTACTATGTCTTTGACTTACTTTGTTGTGGATTAGAAGGCTTTTACTCCAGGTATAGTTTGAAGTCAGTCTGAGTGCCCTGGGTCGACATCAGACTAACTCGAACCGGCCACTTCTCGCTTCGAGCCTTCTCTTCCTTCTCTTTAACAGGAGCCTCGTTCTGTAACCCACACACACAAGATGTGTTTATCGAAGAAGCAGGCTTCAGTAGTTCAGCCCTAGTCACCGACTGGTCATGGATAAGCATGGCCTGGACTTCCGTCATCTGGAAACACAACCAAAACATGTTTGTGTTCCAAGATTCGGCAACTCCAGACGGCACGGCCATCAGCAGACGGGTACCCAAACAGGCATATCATGGTGTTCTGTTACTTTATAATCGTAAGAGTATCTTTCGGAAGATCCTCTTGTTTTCCCGGAAACCACACTACCACCCGAGATCTATGTAGCTTCTTCGCTGAAGTTGGCCCCAAGAAACCAATCTCTTGCCTCCTCGGTCATTGGTGTCACAAAGACTGCCGATAGGCACATTGAGGATTATAAGATCACTTAATGTAAGAAGTGAGACACTAGATGATTTAATTAAAAATCTGTTAGTATTATACCAATATTAATCTGTTTCATATTTTAATTTCACTATATAATTATGACTATGTAATACTATAATTGTGCAACTGACGATTTAATTGATTAAATAGATTGCAAAATAGAAGGTAATTAAGAATATACATTATATGTTTTCTTTTTGTGCGTTTTAATGATTAGTTTTTGGTATTAGAATTTATGTTTTATTTGCAACTCAACGGAATTTACTTATCATAGAATAAATTAAATAACATTCATTTTATAATTTCCAATTACAGATTACTCTTCACTTGATGTGAGAGGTAGAGTAAAAACATAATGTTATATTTAAGCATTATTGTGAAGTAGCACTTAACGAAGGATGTAAGAGTTGATGCTATGTCCACTATTGTGTAAGTGAGGACATTAGCGATGGTTGCTAGAAGTCGTCCACTTAATGAAGAGGAGTGGGACTTTAGCGGTGGTGCTATTTGCACACCTACTGTGAAAGGTGGAACTAGTGAGGATTATAAGATCACTTAATGTAAGAAGTGAGACACTAGATAACTTAATTAAAAATCTGTTAGTATTATACCAATATTAATCTGTTGTTTGTTTTTGGTGCTCCGGGACGTAGCACAGGTCAGTCTGGCCGTGTTAGCATATAGATGTTATGATACAAAACATCTTTATGCTAATACTCGGTTAATTATTTTTCTTATGCATTTAAATGGTAATTTCTATCACTGTGATTACATTTGGTTCGATTAAACACTGAATATTCTAATAGTCTTGGGAAATCACGTTAATTTGAAAAGTCGTAGTATATTACGAGGTTTATAAAATACAATACGTACTAAAAACTTACTGTTAAATTCCACAAGGCATATAAATAGCGTTGGAACCTTATTTAAGGGTTTTATCTATTTAAATTCAAGTTATGTTAATCGTCACGAACGCGCGCGGCAACGCGCCAGGTAGTGACGTATCATTTACTGACAAATTTCTGTAAAGATTGTTTAAAAACACAATGACATTTTCAAAACATAGATAACGTTAGAAAATGATGGTATATATTTGAGGATTAATACAGGGTTCTAACTAATTTATTATTGGTTTTTGATCGAACAACTGTTGGCGCGAAGAAATATCGCTAAACAGTGCTGCCACCTTGGTACGTGAGGTTTTCTTTTGAGTTTGCTCGGTGACGAGAGCCAGTAGTGAACAAACGGTCAAATAGTGAGCATCTTGGTGTTGTTTGTCAGAACACCTGTTGTTTGTCAGGGAACACCTGCTGCTTGTCAAGGGACACTTGATGTTTGTCGCAACACATGTTGTTTGTCGCAACACATGTTGTTTATCAGACGTTAACGGAGATGGGTGACTGAGTTAAAAACTTATTATTTTGTTATCATGCTATAGAAAGAGTATTATATTACTATTACTATTTATAAATATTATATAGATAAATGTAATAATGAAATAGTTAGGTATATGATAAATAGTTATATACAATACAGATATATCATTTAATTATATAGAAATATATTGTGGTCATAATACTTACAGTTACCTTCTGTTTCAATTATAACACTCTTTTCAAATTATGAATATACTTGTATATACTTGTGTATACTTTCATTTACATAAGAAAATAAGTTACTCCAATTATATCTTCCCACCAAATCAATTAGCATTTAAATACTTTTAAATCTAACACATGCATATTAACCACCATATTAGGGGTTGTAGAGGCAACTCATTCGCACTCAATAGAAACTTTATCCCTTTGTGTCGACGTCGGAAGTTAGCAACAACGGTAGAATTCCTTATTGTTCATGTAGTGTAGACAGTTGGCGGCAGATTGTGCAACACTTTATTGTACGATAGTCGTCTTTATGTGTTGTAAAATAATTATCCCATTTAAGTCCCCAACGAGGGGCGCAGGTGTTTTCCAACTGTTTAATAGAAATTTATGTGACTGCTGCATAATGCCTAATTATGTACAGTTACATACACTAGTTTATCTACACACATATCATAACCTCTCTTTGATGTGTTCAGGAACCGCATGTTTGACCGGCATTGTGGTTCTGCAATTGTTTAGCTTGTTCTTTAGTACCAACTTCACGCAGGCGGGCGTCGGCGTTCGAAATTTGAATGTCATTATATGTAGAAAAACTACACATAATGACCATTATGTGTAGTTTTCCAGATACGAAACGAGTTTTTACCAAGTAGTTTAACATAATGCTGATCGTAACGTGCGGTTTTTGAACGCAGTAAAGAGGGTTTATGATACGTGTGTAGATAAAACACATTTTAATCGAAACCAAAGGCAGGCCAATACCTTGAATGTCAATTATTGTTTTTATGATTATCTATCTATCGAAGCGTCCATGGCCTAGCGGTATTCGCACATCGGAAACGATCTGGCCGAGACAGGCACTGGCATTCTATGTGGGGTCATTGTTTCGGAAGCTTCTGTATTTCTGATGACACGTTAAGCTGCAGGTCCCGGCTACTATCACTACTCGCTGTTAGTAGTCGTAAAGCTGTGTCAGAGGCCCTACTAGGGCAGCTTGAAAATATCTGACAGTGGGATTGGCCACCAGCCCGACACCCCTCCATCAACCCGCACTGAGCCAGCGTGGTGGAGTATGGCTCAATCTTACTCGTATTCGGTTAAAGGCCCCTACTCCTCGGTGGGGACATGAATGGTCTACTTATATCTAACTAATTTAATTTAGCTATCTAACAATGTTCATTGAGTTTTTATTGTATTTTATATAATACATACCAATTCGTGATGTCATTGAAGGTGTCTAACCCGAATCGATATCATATTGAAATTAATAAACATAGTAAATTAAGTTGAAAATGTCTACGGAATCTGAATATAGATATGCTTTAACGACCACAGATTATCAACTAAAAAGTGGGCGAAAAATCCCGTAAAATTATATAATCAAAAAGTGCGGTATCTCAATTTCCCAACGTCAAATATTGGCGGACGCGGGCCATCCATTAGGAAAAAAAAAACGCTTTCAAAAACAGAGTGTGCAAAAAGTTTAAAAATATTCCAGTTATCCATCACACAGAGGATCAATCATTTTAAATATTTTTTTCGCAATTACAGGATGTAAAGATATTTAGGGCCTTTAATTTTCCAAATAAAAGAGATTTTGAAATTACCATCTGCGCAATTCGAAAAACATGTAAACTACTTGGTCTAAAAATGTATATTAGAATGTCCAAGATTACTCAAGTGACGGGACTGTATGGGGTTAATCTTACTCAACATAGAACTTGCTGTTAATAACCCCGCGGTTATTAAACGTTGATATTATTTATTCCTGCTTCTGAAAATTTTAATATTTCTATTAGCCAATAACCAATTTTTAAAAGAGAGGTTAAACCTCCTACAGGGGTTAATGTAGAGATAATTTAACACAAATTTTTCGGGCTATCCCGTCGCCGCTTTTCTTATATTTCTGAAACATATTCCTGATATCATATCTTAAATTTCTAACAACGGGAACTGAAAAGTTTAGGATTATTAATGCCACTAACTTTCCAGTTTTCAGGATAGACCTGGCTTTAGTGTAAGAGACCTTGTGCATGGGTTTACACTTGTGAGCAGTATCAGAAAGGTGTATAAGTAGGGTCTAGTTATAATGAATTGAAAATTAATTGTATTGAAATTTTAGTAAAATGATTATTGGTCCAATGTAGAGGAGAGGCAAACAATTACGTGTACTAAGAATATTTGAAAATATTTACAGTTATAAAGACATTTTGAGTTTAATTCTCATAAGAATTTATGGAGCGGCATTAATCCATGCGATATTGAGTTCAGAATTATATAAAAAAACAACGTCTGGCTATAATATACATATATAATATATAAGTGGTCCAAATGATTTCGGTCACGGCGACCGCTTCATGAGCTTTGAACTCGCTCGTTTGCTCGCGTGTGGCTCGTGTACACAATCTTCCTTGTAAAAATCCTTGCGCATTGCGGGCATGCGAGCACACCATTAATATAATTATACTGAGTTAGCGCAGGTGGTCGGGCTTCTAACTCATCGCGCTTGGTGTCGAGCTCGGCGCGCTGGTGGATTTCAAAGTCACGGACTTTGGTTTTAACCAAAGCCCACCACTCGGGTCTGAGGGCGGCTTGCTTCTCCCACTGGGAGGACTCTATGCCGCACCTCTTCATGAGCCGCTTCAGCACATCTTTGTACCTGACGAGTTGTCCGCCACGCTTGCGTTTGCCCTCCTCAAGTTCTGAGTAGAAGACGTGCTTCGCAACCCTCTTCTCTGCCATCCAGTCTAGCTATAAGAATAGAAAAAATGACAACATGAAAACCTAGCGAATAGACGTTTCGCCTGCTTGTGACAGTAGCAGTAATCGCGTATATTTACTTCCATCTCTCACGCTACGAGTTTCAAGATAAACTTCGAAGCAAGCAAGCAGAAGCCTTAAGCCAAGACCCAGATACAAGTTATGCATATTTTATCCAATTTAAAATTTTAAATAAATTAATACTGGTATACGAGACTTTGTTGATTTTATAACAAGACCTCTGCGGCCTGCGTTAGAATTTTCTGTGGATTTTAACAATAATAAGTTGCCTCTTCAAAGGTTTATCATAAGATTAAATGGCAAGTTTGAAATATTAGGCCCAGTTGTTTAACCGACAAGTCAAAATTTGTCAAAAAATCAAAGTCATGCGTACTGTCATCTGTGGTACGGTCTCACGCTCAGGAACTGACAGCGCCAGTTTTTTTTTTGTGAGTCGGTCCACGGGAAAATATATTTTTAAAGATGCCCAGCCCACGAGTCCGAGCTCGATGCTCTGATCGATTCTCTACTTCGAGCGAGCTTAAGATCGTTTAGCACATGGAGTAACCGTGTAAGTAGTAACCGCTTAGGTTTCATAACTAGCCATGGAGTTTTAGAGGTGTAACTACTAGCCATGGAGTTTTAGAGGTGTAACTACTAGCCATGGAGTTTTAGAGGTGTAACTACTAGCCATGGAGTTTTAGAGGTGTAACTACTAGCCGTGGAGTTTTAGAGGTGTAACTACTAGCCATGGAGTTTTAGAGGTGTAACTACTAGCCGTGGAGTTTTAGAGGTGTAACTACTAGCCATGGAGTTTTAGAGGGGTAACTACTAGCCGTGGAGTTTTAGAGGTGTAACTACTAGCCGTGGAGTTTTAGAGGTGTAACTGCTAGCCATGGAGTTTTAGAGGGGTAACTACTAGCCGTGGAGTTTTAGAGGTGTAACTACTAGCCATGGAGTTTTAGAGGTGTAACTACTAGCCATGGAGTTTTAGAGGTGTAACTACTAGCCATGGAGTTTTAGAGGTGTAACTACTAGCCATGGAGTTTTAGAGGTGTAACTACTAGCCATGGAGTTTAAGAGGTGTAACTACTAGCCGTGGAGTTTTAGAGGTTTAACTACTAGCCATGGAGTTTTAGAGGTGTAACTACTATCCATGGAGTTTTAGAGGTGTAACTACTATCCATGGAGTTTTAGAGGTGTAACTACTAGCCGTGGAGTTTTAGAGGTGTAACTACTAGCCATGGAGTTTTAGAGGTGTAACTACTAGCCATGGAGTTTTAGAGGTGTAACTACTAGCCATGGAGTTTTAGAGGTGTAACTACTAGCCATGGAGTTTTAGAGGTGTAACTACTAGCCATGGAGTTTTAGAGGTGTAACTACTATCCATGGAGTTTTAGAGGTGTAACTACTAGCCATGGAGTTTTATAGGTGTAACTACTAGCCATGGAGTTTTGGAGGTATAACTACTAGCCATGGAGTTTTAGAGGTGTAACTACTAGCCATGGAGTTTTAGAGGTGTAACTACTAGCCATGGAGTTTTAGAGGTGTAACTACTATCCATGGAGTTTTAGAGGTGTAACTACTAGCCATGGAGTTTTAGAGGTGTAACTACTAGCCATGGAGTTTTAGAGGTGTAACTACTAGCCATGGAGTTTTAGAGGTGTAACTACTAGCCATGGAGTTTTAGAGGTGTAACTACTAGCCATGGAGTTTAAGAGGTGTAACTACTATCCATGGAGTTTTAGAAGTTTAACTACTAGCCATGGAGTTTTAGAGGTTTAACTTCTAGCCATGGAGTTTTCACTACTTGCTATGGAGTTTCAATACCAGCCATGGAATTTAACTACTGGCCATGGAGTTTTTACAACTAGCCATGGAGGTTTTACTGCTAGCCATGGAGTTTTATTACTAGCCATGGAGTTTTATTATTAGCCATTTTTACTTGTAGCCATAGAGTTTTGCGATGCTGAACACCCTCCCCTCCGGAGCAAGTGGTTGACCAAAAAGTGCCTCTCGTATAATTAAATCTAAATAATACCAAAATGACGCACGTTACTGTCGATATTGTCGAGAAACTATTGGTGCAGTACCTAGCACCCATTGAAACCCAAATTCAGTGCCTTACCTCGACGATCAAGCGCTGAGAAGAAAATTTTTCAAGCGTTCAAATCAGCGCCTCCAAAAGGTGCGTCTAACTACTATGGCCCAATCACAGCACGCGAGAACCGACTCAATAATCGACAACTACAACACACTGCCTTTAGACCCTCTAATCCATCCTTGAATGCACATAAACCAGCAACTAAGCAGACTTCATTGAGTAGTCCATCAGTAACAACACCACTAACGCCGTCCATAGGAACACTCCAACCTCAGGCAAAAGTAATCCCGACTACAATGATAAAAAATCAGATCGAATCAGCAACACCAATGACACACCGAAGGAATACAAGGTACGTCATCAGAGGAACATGCGCACTGGACACTGAGCTGCATACTATCGAAAGGGTGAAGAAAATCCACGCCTGCTTTCTTAGACCAGATACCACCGAGGAGTCCATGGTAGCCTTCATGCAAAAAAAGAACCCATCTAACGGTTACAAAGTAGAAAAAATCTTTTCGTAGTGGGAACTTCGGCCCGCGGGCTGAATGTAGTCCGGGCCGAGTTAAGATTTTTTAAGGGGTCGTTTTGGCCCGCGGGCCATGTTGACCATGCAAACATGTAAATAAATTTCATAGTGGGCATTTCGGCCCGCGGGCTGAATCAGATGCGAGGCCGAGTTGACCAATGAATCCATGAACACTATGCTTCATTCGCAATCACGCTACCCGAGAGCAAACTCGAATACTTCATGAACGCTGACAACTGGCCTCCGCGGACCGAGGTGAGCGAGTGGTTCCGTCGCAGCACGGGGCGAGCGAGGCGCTCGCCTGCCAACTCCGCGCCCCGCGCAGCTACCACCGACGCCCTCCCAGCAATATCTTTGAGCTCCAAAATAAAACATATAGAGGTTGCATTACAACAGGAATGAAACTGTGACATACTGGCAATTACTGAACACTGGTTGACCACTGATCAAATAAATTTTATACATATTAATGGATTCACTTTGTTATATAGTTACTGTCGCAAATTAAAACAGCATGGGGGGTCATGCATATTCATTAAAGACAACATTGAAGCAACTGAAAACTTAGAACTATGTAACGTGTCAGTTGAGCAATATTGTCAAGTATCAGCTATAGAACTATTAGAATATAAGACTTTAATTGTTTGCATTTAAAGGACTAATCTTGTATGCGTTACTGAATTTTTAGGGATACTAGATCGGTTTCTTGACAAGATAAATGACATAGGTACGGATTGTTTAATTTTAGGCGATACACAATGACCACAAGCTCGGAGCAAAAACAACTAAGTGAGGTTTTGATGTCGCATAATTTCAGAAATGAAGTTGACTTCCCAACCCGTGTGACCGCAACGACTACTACCAGTCTCGATCATCTTTATAGCAACACCACACCCGGCACCGCCATACCGTGTCCTGTCGTAACTCACCTTGCCGTGCGCGCTGCACTCACCTGCATCGCGCATGTGCAACAGCCACGCATGCGCCGTGAACGCGACAACACCCGCGCCGCCCGCGCAGCCTTCCAAGCGGCACTCGAAAGCATAGACTGGTCCCTAGTCTACCACACCAAAACAAGCACCGATGAGTTAGCCGAATCAATTATAAACATTATAATTAATAAATATGAAATTTGCTTTCCTTATAAACTAAAACCGAATGTATCATATAAAAATAGATGGATAACGATAGACATATATGACATGAAATCTTTAATCTTTGACATTGTCGATATAAATAATAAATCTCCTAATAATAAAGACATCAAAAACAAAAAAATAGATCTACAAATGCAATATGACATAAAATTCAAATCTCATAAATCTCAATATTATACTAACATTATATATAAGAATGACAACATCGTAAAAACAATGTGGCGAATAGTTAGCACGGAGTCTGGAAAAAAGAAAACTCATGCTGACTTTACTGAAACAATAAAAATTCCTGGTAGTGACAATTTTAATTATAAACAAGAGCTGGTGAACCTCCTCAATGTGCAATTCGCATCCGCAGCCGCCGTGTGCGGAGCACCGCGGGCCAACTTGGAGTGCACCCACGCAGCGCTTAAAGCCGCGCGCCCACCGGCCGACCGCGCACTTCGACTTACTAACTTCACGCCTAAAGAAGTATTTGAAATAATAAAAAAGCGAGTCGCAGTAAAACCTACTCGCGATATCTATAATATTTCAACAGCGCTGATAAATTTGACCGCTCCAACATTAGCTTCCCCGTTATCAGTACTGTTCAACCTCTGCTTGCGGAATGTTCTAAATCCTGATGCACTCAAGGAAGTAAAAATTTGTCTCCTTTATAAGGGCAAAGGTAAAAAATGCGATCCTAATAATTACCGTCCGATTGCAATAATACCTGCTATAGCAAAAAAATAAATGGCTTAAGCACTCGATTGGTTCAACACCTGTCATTGACCAATGCACTATCCCAGCGCCAATATGCATATCATCAGGGCCACTCAACAACTATGCTTGCCCGTGAGGTCGTGCATCGCATCCTTAGCGCACGTGAACATCAAATGCAGGTAGCCGTCTTGTTTTGTGACCTCTCCAAAGCGTTTGACGTCGCAGATCATGATGTGCTCGGAATAAAGCTGAAGTATCATGTAATCGATGGCCCAGCATTAAATCTAATAACGAGCTTTTTGAAAAATCATACTCAATATGTTTTAGGGTCCGGAGGTAACCTAAGATCCGACGGAACCATGACAGACATGGGTGTACCTCAAGGCTCCTCACTGTCAAACCTTGCCTTTTCTCTCCTCCTGATTGACTTACCGAAGGTTACCACTGACGGTGAATTGTTCATGTTCGCAGATGATGTAGCAGCTGTAGTCACGGGCAAAACTCTCGACTCACTAGAGTTCACACTCAATAAAGTTGCAAACCAATTATAGCACTGGTTTAAAAAATATGGCCTCGCACTCAATCTAACAAAGACTCAAGTAATGAATTTCGACCTTTCCGGACGCAGAAGACGCTTACTGGATATACGCGTCGGGGAAACGAAAATTGAACAAGTCTCCTCCGCATCATTTCTCGGTTTTGTCATAGACCAGACAATGACCTGGGAGCATCACATACAAAAGCTGTGCGGTAAATTATGTAGCGCCTGTTTTTCGCTCAGTAGACTATCGTCAACACTTCCTAAAGAAGCGGTTCGGACCTGCTACTTCGCCACAGTGCAGTCAGTCCTGTCATACGGAATCGAGTTCTGGGGGCGCGCCGCTGACTGGGAGCGTATCTTTAGACTTCAGAAACGAGCCGTACGACTGATTGCACGTGTGGCCCAGGACAAATCCGCCAGACCGCACAGTGGCGCTTGGAATAATGAAATTGCCATCCCTACTCATTTTTCAAGTTGCTACTCATGTGAGAGTCAATGTTGGTAGTCTACCTAAGCGTGGTGACCATAAAAGTCACACTACAAGAGGGGCAGATAAACTGGCCAATGTCCCTCATAAATTTGAAAAAATGGCCAAAACAATACGGGTGATGGGTCCGAAGGTGTACAATTCGCTACCGGACGACATTACTAATGCACCGAGCTTCCTAAACATTAAAATTAAATTAATAAAGTGGCTTGTCAAGAAGTCGTTCTACTCCTATGAAGAATTCATAAATTTTAAAGAACGACGTACATAAGTACTTATTCTTTTATTTGTACCAATAATATTACATTATACTCTTACGAGTAATCACAACATCCTTATTAATGATATGACAAATGTTCCCTTACTCTAATTTTATTTTATACATTTTATTAATATTATGAATTTGGTTTACTTGTAATGTATATTACCAATAAATTATGTCTTATGTCTTATGTATTATGTCTAGCTCTATAGTATTTATTTCTATCTATGGAGTTTTGCTGCTAGCCATGGAGGTTTTACTACTAGCCATGGAAGTGCCGGTATGTCATTTAAGGGGCACCCAATATGAGCAGCGGTTTGTGCATTCTCTTTTTAGTTAGCTAAATAAAACTCACCCTATATGATACCTACTTACACTTACAACAACGTAATTACTAAACCTATATTCGAAGTTAACTGAACTTATCTGTTTAAACTATAATTACATCTATCCATAACATAATCTGTCCATGATAATGTTATTGTAATGGATAAATAATGTGTATAGTTTGTTACCCATATAGATTTTGACCTTTACCGAGCCATGACCGGTTAATCACTTTCGGCAAATATTTGATAACTAAAGTTTCGTCCATTGTTTTAAAATGCTTGTTTCAAATTGTTTTATAGTTTTGTTCATTTTGATTTTCACTCATTACAGTGTTCAAGATAAAGTAAGTTATTGCATATTATAGAAGTCTTGTCATTTTGAAGCGATGTGGTCAGTAAGAGAGAGTATTTTCGACTTTTATTGTGATATTCTAAATAACCGGTGGATAGACTTTCCTTCGCTTTCCAATATTTCAGTTTAGTTTATTTCTTAGGCTGGTCTCACACGACATTATTACATTAACGACAAAGAGGTATGGAGCTCTGATTTTCCAGCGCAGCACAAGAACCACGCACACAATTGTAACACAAGACCTATATAAAAAAGGAACAGAAATGAAAAGAAGGCCGTGTTGCAGTGTACGAGTTTCTTGCGCCGCTTCTTCTCCGCTGCCATAAGACTTTTCGAAGTGGTAGTAGTTTTTCTTGCATTATATAGAGTCAAATGACATTCAAAAAGTGTTCGTTCTATCAATATATATAAATATATAATCTATTTTGAATAAAGTTTGAAGTAATTGATAAAAAATTAAGTTTGAAGTATTAGTAACAGTCTTCCACTTCTATCGGTCAGCAGTGGCCTCAAAGATTTCTGGCCAGGTGGTTCCGATTGACTTGGCTTCGTTGGCTATTGTCCTCCTCCAGGCACAATTAAGACTAGACATAGAAATACGTGTTTACAAAAAAAAAACAAGTACATCAACAATGAAATTACAATGACTGGAAGGTGACTTGAATTTATAGATGGAAACATGTATTCAACACAAAATAAATGAGACCAGATGATGAACTCAGAGCTGCAGCGCTGATTTTCAGACCGAATCATTTGTGAAGACACCCCTTAACGTCAAAATAAAGTTAGTTATATATAGGTAGACAAAAAAATATATATGACAGATGAAATGTGTAGTAATTATTTAATTTTTAATTTAATTTTATCAAACTAAAAGAGATTATCTTGTAAATGGTTTTAATATTTTTTTCGCAAACCAAGTTATAGTTAGAGATGTTCTCGGTGCCTATTCTGGAAGCTCGAACTTATGCCTATACGCTGCGAGTTTCAACTCTTTAGTCGGAATTGGTACTGCAGGTGTTTTTTACGTTATTTATTGTTATTTGTAATTTCTTTATTGTACTACACAAAACAGTCATACAGATAACTTATAATAGAAAAAACATGTACAAAGGTGAGCTTATCTCTCGAAAGAGATTTCTTCCAGCAAACCAAGATGGTAGGAGAGGTGATGGTTGAGCGGGGGAAGACCTGCGCGTACAATAAAACTCTATAAATACTACGACTAATATATACTACAAACAGTATGTATTATACTGATAACCCTAATTGCTAAAAAATAGACTGCATACACAATTACTTAAATACAACGTAAAAATATGAATAAGCCGTATAATAAACTAATACATACAAATATATATATATATCTAACTGGAAAGGGAGAGATAGTGCTTCTTTAGCCGGTTTTTGAATATATTTAGAGATCGACTGTCCCTGATAGTGCAAGGAAGCTCATTCCACAGTCGTACGGCTCGGATTCTGAACCCGTGCTCGTAGGCTGCAGTGGAGCGATCTGGAGCTTTGAGCGTAGACGCCATATGAGTTCTCCGAGGCCTGCTAGAAGAAAGAAATTCGAGGCGATCACGTAGGAAGTTAGGGTAACGAGGGTTCCACAAAATTTTATAAAGGAAACACAGGATATGAGAGTCCCTTCGAAGCCAAATCGGTAGCCACTTCAGCTCCCTGCGATGCTGAGATACGTGGTCATACTTGCGCAGTCCGAAGATGAACCGAATCCTGAGATTTCTTTAACAGCGTGGGCTCAAGTTCTGAAACTTCGTATTCTGGAAGCTCAAAATAAGCTCAAATCTCCTGAATTTAACGTGATTTTCCATTACTTCGTACTGCCACCTTCCTAGGGCGACGGCAGCGGGCAGAGCTGAGACACGATATGGAGGCATATGGAGTTGTTATTGAATTGTAAATACCTACATTATAATGCATATTGTAGGAAACTTTCATAGTTTGTTATATTGTATTTAGATGTATTTGTTGGTATGTTATTTGTTTGCAATTTACAAATAAATATGTAGCAAAGTTTGAGCCTTGGACCAGGCCTGTGATGAAGTGTGCGCCCAGGTATAGTAGGCGCATTTGCATCTTGTCCCTCTCTGATCCACGTTACGTTTATAGCAATTATGTCCGGGGGACATCTCCGTAGTGCTATCCAAAGCTAAATAAATTGAATATTAAATAGTTGCTCTTATAAGTCATTCATTGATAATACTGAAAATGTATAGATAATAAAATTTACGTTCACTTACTACAGTTGTAGTAATTATTGTAGTTGGTCGCCCACTACTGGATCCACATGGATTGCCATAACTTACGTTAACTTATTATATTTTTTACAGAAATACAAGTTAACAGTGCTCTCCATAGACAAGTGTAAACTCCCAGAGAGTAGATACGACAAGTCTCACAAAGTCGACTATAGCGTATCGGCGCGAAAGCTGAACCGAGCCACCACGGTTATAAACGCGAGGTTCAATGTTACTACGAAGCTTGGACCTTTGGTGGTGTGTATGGATATAATAACCACAGTTCCACTGATTGAACCAACAGGACTTTTCCCTTTACTTCGTCTAATCAAACTGCCAGGAACTGTATTTCTTCAGCGATCTATCAATGCAATTCATTTTATACTGGCATGAGTAATTAGCTAGCAATAAACGTTTTTGTCGAGTAGGGATTCGCGTGTGGAATTCGCAAAAAACCTTGATGCATGACTGGTTAAGAGTCTTGGAGGCTCGAGGAAAGTGCCTTTTGCCAGATGGGGCGACAGAGGCTCAATTGTCCTCACGTTTAACCAGTACTCTTTGCCTCTTTTTATAAATGTTTCTTTCATATCTACACAGTTCTCATTGAGAGGCTACCAGTTGCAACAAAACAACTTCAAAAATCTAGAATTCAAGCTTGAGGAGCTAAAATGCACTCACTTCGTACCTAAAGAGGTGGCGAAAATGCTCAAAGTGAAGTTTGATAAGGAGTGTAAATTATTACCTGTAAGTTGCGTTGCATTATTTACTTAATTTATTACAGTTATTTTTATGAACTACAATCTAACCATGAATAAATATTGAGTCAAATTTGCAAGGCGTCAACAGTTACGACAATATTGTCGATGTCACGCAACTAAAATATAAATACGGCAATGATTACTCTTATACATCCAAATTGTAATTATCTTATAAATACTTCAGATTGAAATAATCATATAGCTACATAAATAATTAGATAATAATTACCAACAGAAGTCATTTACCTAAATATTTGTTTAAAAAATATTACAATTTTCAGGAAAACTACTTAGTGGAAAACATCAACGTACAAGAATATACACCATTCTTCGCCAAAGCAATGACTGGTCCTGGAAAGTAAGAATTTCAATAAACATCTAACAGCTTGACTATTAATTATCTGAACAAATTTTTGGAATTCATAGAACCCATCATGATGAACAACTTTCCCAAACATGTAGTTCAAAAGAATTATATTTTGTGTCCCTCAGTACATTTACCTGTAGCATGATTCTTATAGCTGACAAGTTTTGCACTCGGAACGGGATTGCAATTTTGAAATGACAACTGCTAACTAGCGATTAAGTTCATTCAAATCTTTCGAAAATCAGTCGCGATCGCAATCAAAGTGCTCTGAAGGATCGAGCTTACGTGTTACTATTATCGATATATACTACGATTATGCTGGATTAGTGTTTGAATGAACGGGTGGCTATTATCTGCATGCCCAGTTCTCCATACACACAACTGGTACAATGCGTTATGAATGGTAGTTTTAGCAAACGCATTACCATTATTTTATTGGTGGGAAATAGCAAAAGGGTTAACAAGTAGACCTAATCAACTTTTAAAATTCGCTGAACAAACTTGGTGTAAAAAGATTCTAACTTTTGCATTTCCTTACATAGATCCATCGTAAAAAGGGCGCAACATCTACTGAATCAACTTATGTGCAGTATTTCAGGTCTGTACGAGCTATGTCAGCACTCGCACATTGGGCATTTCATTACGCATAGTTTGTAGATACTTAAATGGCCAACCGAGATAACTTTAATATAATAAGTATATAAGTAATAAAAGGTATTCTCAAAACGGCAGCCGTTGAATTTGGAATTAATCTATCAACTAATATTACTAAAATATACTGTACACACACCACAGTGGGCGAAGTGTGAGTTTGCAATAAAATTGACTTTACTATCGCGTTGCTTTAAAACGACAGTTTTTTTTTAGAAAAATCACGTGACCATTGAGTCGCAAGCTTGTTTGTCACATGACTTTCCTATACGAAATGGCGTTTTACGGCAACGCGATAGTAAAGTGAGTTTTGTTGAAAACTCATATTTCGCCCACAGTTTTTAGTCCTTCGAGATAAAACAAGGACTTCGCGCACCGTGAAAATCATCCGTCATGTAAAGTCTTAGCAACCAGCTTATCAGAGTCCAGTTATTGCAACAGCATTCTGGGATACAGCATCAGCCAGCAACAGTTCTACACATATTGCCAGGACACACAACGGCAACCTGGTATACAAGTGGGACACCAGCACACAGCATTCATCATTATCAAGCACAAGTAAACAAAAAAACACAAGCGAAGCATTATCGAATCAGGAACAACAAGCAATTTCAACGCTATTATGCATTTTGGAGAGAATATTACAACGTGAAAAAGAAATACTGGATTATAACAAGTTAATAGACAGGAACTTCGGAAAGACATTCGCGACAGATAAAAGTGGAAGATGCGCTCATGAATCTACAGAAAAACTTAAGATTCTCTACACCTAAAGATCGACAATATCTTGCAAGGATCGAACGTAGAATAGAATTATCAGTTCTACCCATTTGCAGACTCATATAAAGACATCAATAGACCTTTGAACTTGAAACTAAGGCCCATTTAGAGCAAACAACGCTTAAGCTGGACATACCAGTTTTCACAGGTAACTTTACGCTGTGGCTGACAGTTTACGACATTGAAAAAAATCACAATAATAATAGTCTAAGCAAGAGCCAGAAAATGCAACATTTGAAATGAAAGCTGAAGGGAAACCCAGAGCGACTCATTCAGCACCTGCATACTGTGCAGGTATACAGTATGCAGGTGCTGAATTGAATGAAGTTCAACCTACTGCCGCGCGCCCCACTTCAATGCAATCTAGCGCACCTACATTGCGGTTTACCAATGGACATGGGAACAGACAACAGAGCGTAAACTACGTAGCAAACAACGAAGAAGAGATCTGTAACGATTAAAGTATTGCCTTCAAAAGGGGCCTAGGTTAACATGAGAGGACTGTTTGATCAAGGGGATCAGACTTCACTGATAACCGAAAATGCCGTATAGATGCTTGGATTATAACGACAACTTTTCCACGCATCGGTGTCGGGCATTGAAAACGGATAGAAACAAAGCAAGGTTATCGTTTCACTGCAGATCGCATCAATCTGCAGCAGTCATCAATAAAAAAATCAAGCACTAGTCGTCAACCAAGTAAACATCAACAAAAATGGCGACACCTAGCTTACATACAGCTAGCCGATCCAGACTACAATGTGTCGAATCCTGTTGACTTCATACTGGACGCTAGCGTTTACTCGGACGTCATAATGAGTGTTCTCATCAAAAGACCAGACACAACGCCCATAGCTGAGCAGACAAAGCTCGGGTGGATCTTGTCTGGAAATGTTAAGACATTTCATTGCCACGTCGTCATTAACAGCATAAAAGACTTATCGCAATATTGAGATTTCGAAGATATTGGTGACACAACTGCAAACCTCATACAAGATGAATTTCTATAATATATCGATTTGGGTTACACACCTATTTTGGTATCACGAATTGGTATGTTATCAATAAATAAATAAATAACAGCACTATCAAGAACTAATCAAACAATAATAATACAATAAACTGTGACCACATTACGGCGTATTGAAATCTAACTCTACAACGATAAAACTGAGGACGATGTTTGATGCGGCATCAAAAACATCATCTGGATTTAGTCTAATCTCACGGAGCAAGGCCCTTATCTATAAAAGGGCCTATTCAGCCTCATCTTGGGATTGCGTCAACATAAGTAATGCCATCACAGTTGACATAAAGAAGATGTTTCGATAAATCCTCATCAGAGAGTCAGATAAGCACCTAATAAGAATCCTCTGGAAAAGCTAACCATAATTTGATAGCCTTTGATAGAAAATAATCTTCAAACAGTAGCCTATGGAACCAAGTCCGTGCCCTGGCTAGCAATACATACACTAAAGCAGATAGTCATCGATGGTGCCGGGAAATATCGTCATTCTAAGTTCCGGAGATTTGATGGATCATTTACGAATGTTCATTCCTGATTCTTTCTGGAGGTCTATAATCCTTGCTATATGGACCTGGTGTCCTCGACCGTCTGTCCACCTTCAAGCAGATCGTCGACACGGACGAAATCAATGGTCTCTAGGCTGGATACATGGTGATTTAACCCGGATATTACTGGATTTTTGAAAATTGGATCGCGATTTTAAACTTTCACACTTTAAGATAAGGTTCAAATCCTATGAAACAAAATTGATCGTTTTAACGATCGGTAGTAACATCTGATTAAGCAAGCCGTTCATAGCCAACAGGATACAAGCTATCATCAACATATTTCCATCCACAAACTGGCATCATGTACGTTCCGAAGATAATGCAGCAGACTATGAAACCAAAAGGCCCACAGTAGCACAGTTAAAGGATCATTAATTGTGGTGGCAAGTGCCATGATGGCTAACCAACTTCGACGCAAACGTGTTGAAGAACAAGAAGTACGAAGACAATGGAAGCAAAGAAGGCACAACATAATATGCTAGCAGCCTTACACCAAACAAATAATTCAGTAGTAGAATTACAAAATGAGCACAGTGGGTTAATGGGACGCGTTATTAAAACAATATTGTGGCTAAAACTCTGCATTTTGTATTTCAAAATCAACAACAAGCAGCAAGTCATAGTGGTCAATAAAACGGCACAGATGATGGAATTCAAAGAAGATTTCGATGGACTAAGCACCGGGATGGATATAAACAAAGGAAGCAAGCTGACCAGTCTCAGCCACTTTGTCGAGAAGAGTAACGATATTCTGTGAGTAGGCGGAGGACTAAACAACTCGCATCTCAGTCAATCAGCAAAACTCATCCTTCCGTGTCACGGACGTCTCACCGAGCTTAATACAGCAAGCTTCATAACAAACAAATAAACCGCGAAACTGGTGAGTTAGAAAACCTACGCGTAACGTCATACCTATATACATGGCGGTTCTACTATGCCTGTCAATATTGACCCCAGCAACGAGATTCTACAACGTTTTCGAGTTTCGAGTTATGTTGTTCGTACCTTTATGAACAAAACACCTATAACTTTGATAAAAAACATGATAAGGTTAAAAAATATTCCAAAACTTTCAAGTTGGTATGTAGAACTGCAAAAGCTTTATTGGAAAATACAAAATTCAAAAAATAGAATGAAAATGGTTTGGACAATAATTACTCGCACGACTGGAAAGTTATGTTAAGAAGCAATGATTACTACTTAAATATAGGTGATGTTGTGATCCAACGCTGAAGTAGCTCGAGCTTTCGAAATTTCTAAACATTCTTCACCAATGCACTCTTACTCACAAAAGAGCGTCTTAATTCATCTCCATATAAAGCAGAGATTTGTTGAAAAGAGGGTCTAATGTCAATAACGTTGATTTCAAATTTAATCATGTATATCCCCAGGACATTGTCAAAACGTTGAGACCTGTGGGAACATTAGTTAGAGTCATAAGTTCAGTAATTCTAGTTATAGCCCCCACAGTTTATATATTCAATAAATGTGTTGACGATGAAGCTTTCCCAGACCTCATGAAACACAGTAAACTGTACCTGTAGTAAACTGATACCTCTGTTCAAGGCGATAGACAAGTGTGATCCTTCAGACCAATATCTGTGGCTCAAGCAGGAATAATTACCAAAATGGGAAAAGTGTTCGAGTTCAGATAAAACTAACCTTATGTTATTGTACATAAGAGTCACTGACAGTTCGATTCGCATACTTTTTCGATGCGAAATTATTCCTGCTTCCTACACTGTTCTTCCAGCACTAAGTAAATTTTTTGATTAAGATTAAAGATTAAACTCATTCAAATGCCCTCCACACTTCAACAGTACAAAGAACACATAGGGTTAAATCAACAACAGATGCAGGCATTACCCCTCTATCTTATATTTTCACTGCATGCCGGGCTGCACAGTATGCTATCAGCGTTTTTGCGATCTGTCGAAGGGATTTGATTATGTTAATCATATAAATTAATACGCTATAAATATAAATAAAATAATAAAATAATAATTTATTTCCAGACATATTGTCCAATATAAATGATTACGGATTTAGAAATAAAGCGTTGGATCTATGAAAATCATATATATGACAAAGTTCATTGCACAAAGTTCCATATTAGACCCATTCTTATTCCTGATATATTATCGATCTGTCTTGGTGGAAAATTTACTGGCATAGTGTTGTTTGCTGACAATAACCTTCAAAATTGAAAGACAAAAAGAACATTTTAATGACGTTAATGATGTCTCTAACCTTGAATTGTGGTTCACGGTTAATAATTTTTGTGGAACGCTGCTATAACCAATTGCATCAAATTCACACTTCCAAATGGCAAGCAAGTTGCGACAAGTTAATTGTTAGACAGCAACACGTTAGAAATAGTAATTGTTACGAAGTTTCTTGGAATAACCATTGATAGCAAATTGCTGTGGGGACCCCACATAAATTAGCTGGTAGATTAAGTTCTGCGGCTTACACTGTTAGGAACATCAGACAAAACACGGATGTGGCTACATCTAGGCTATTTTAGTTACTTTCATAGTGGCATGTCCTATGGTATCTTAATGTGGGAAAAGCAGCAAGTTACCCTAAGAAATAAACACAGACTAGTTGCGCCCCGGTTCAGACTCGCGAAAATTTGCATTTTTTAAAGGCACTGGCATTCTCTTCTACAACAAGATACCTCTGAAAATATTGATATTGGCATTTAAGCATTTAAAAATCATGTTAAAGCGACTTTATCTAAAAAGTGATATTTACAATGATTACAATGTTCAACATTACTTAAATGACGGCACTGTATGGGTTAATCTAACTCGACACAGAACTCATTGTGAATAATCTCGTAATTATTTATAACAATTAATATTGTAATATTAGAACTAATTAACCTCCGCCAATTTTGAAAAGAGATCAACACACAATCTGTGGGAATTTCTTGGCCCATGTGGAGAAGAGGCAAAAAATGACATTTGCTAAGTACATATATATGTAAATAACTACACTACAGTAATATATTTTTTAATTTTATCTGATTTGATATAGGTGACCCAAAATTATTTTTAGTATGTGACCATAGGTTTCTAGGGGAGGGTGATCATAATGATGGTTCTATCGTTTCCAAAATTATGTCAGCTAATTAAATATCACCCTATATAAAGGCACTCTGGCCTCTAGCTAGGATGCTCTGTGTCGTTAAAACCAGTAAGAGCGACGTTACAAACATATTACATTCTGATACCTGGGGATTTTTGTTACTCCTGTCCCACCGGACATCAAACCAGGGACATATATATTGTGTGCCCGACCTATACAAGGTGACATTTAATTAGTTGACCATATATTGAGGAATGATAGTACCCATCATTATGAACAACTTTCTCCTAGAAACATATGGTCGCAAAAGGAAATTCGCAAATTGACCCGATCAGCTGATTACAAGTTACTATGGGGGACCCAAAATTTTATTTCGTTCGCGACCATATGTTTCTTAGAGAAAGTTGATCATAATGAAGGGTACTATCATTCCCTAAAATATGGTCAGCTCATTAAATGTCACCTTGTATAGAGTATTACCCGAAAACTAGGAAGATGGAGCCATACACCATTACGCTGGCGCAATGCGGTTGATATAGGGTTGCCGTGCTAGGGCCAGCCAGACTGTGAGAAGTTATCAAGCTGCCATATTATGCCTCTGACACAGCTTTATGACAACCTACCACTTAGTAACGATGGTGGCCGGGACCTAGAGCTTAACATGTCAAACGAAACACGGTAGCGCAGGAAACAAATGCCACGTAGAAACAGACGCCCATCCAGTACCTGTCTCGACCAGATATTGCTAGCCGAAAGATCGTTTCCGATATGCGAATACAGTTAGGCCACTGACCACTGAAGTTTTGATAATTTATAATGTTTATTTCAGGTACGCCTTCGACCTGGAGTTTATTATACAGAATAAAGGGGTAGTCGCTTGTGTCGCAATCATATTTAACTTCTCTTCGCCCAAAAAACATAACTGAAAGTTCACGCTAATTTCTGTTATATATACCTTATTTTTTAACATAAATCTGGCCAGCAATAAACTTTGACTCTATTTAAATGCCGGTTGGTGGGGACGTTAATACCCAATCGCCGTCGCTCAATGATTTGTCTTCCTTGAGAAAGGGTGTTAGGGTTCTTAAGCATGTCCCGAAGGGGGCGAGATGCTTGGCGGCAGGGAAGCTGTCGGAGCTCATCGAGAGGTGCGTACAGACTAATGAGACTACAGATTGGTTCGATCTGCTTACATTTTCGTACACTTGTCTCAGAGTCCCATCTTCCGAAGACAGAACCCGGTCCCTTACCTCTAAGGTGAAGGACAATATTACCGCTGGTACTTTGATCGGCCATCTGTCTTCGGATGTCCGTCCGACTAGAAATAGTAATTTTCGACGGCGTGCTTTTTACAAGCACGTTGAGTCCAAGGTTCACGATGGTGACCTGGATGGTGCTGTGCGGATCCTCTTGTCAGACTGCTCTGTGGCAGAGGACAATGAGGAGACCCTAGAGTCGTTACGACTCAAACACCCCTCACCATCCCGTGCCCTTCATTTCCCTCCGGACCCGTGCCTCTCGAGTGAGTTTTTGGCGGTTGAAGCGGCTGACGTTTTGGAGGCAATCAAGTCATTCAATAACGGGTCCGCAGCTGGCCTTGATGGGATCCGTCCCGCGATTCTAAAGGAGTTAACTGCTGCTGGCGCTGGGGATGGCGGTGCAACTCTCCTACGTTCACTGGTCCATCTGACCAACTTTATGCTCAGGGGAATGGTCAACAGAGAAGTATGCCCCTTCCTTTACGGCGCTTCCCTCTGTGCCTTGAGTAAGAAGGACGGAGGTATTCGGCCTATTGCAGTCGGGAGCGTGCTAAGACGTCTGGTGGCCAAACTCGGTTGCAAAGCTGTTAGGTCTGATGCATCGTCTTTACTTCAGCCGCAGCAGTTGGGATTTGGAGCACCCTTGGGTTGCGAGGCCGCAATTCACGCCACCCGGTCGTTTTCGTTCGACCCGGGAAACAATAACAACGTTATTGTAAAGGTTGACCTTCGAAACGCGTTCAATACAGTTGAACGTGACGTCATTTTAAATAAGGTCAATCAATTTGTTCCGTCTCTCTATCCATTTTTGCATCAGTGCTACTCGGGTCCGAGTAATCTGTATTTTGGGGAGAACCTGGTGGAGTCGCAGGTGGGTGCGCAACAGGGTGATCCCTTGGGACCGTTGATATTCAGTTTGGCGATACAAGATGTAGTCAAGTCCGTGAGGTCCCCCTTAAACGTTTGGTACCTGGATGACGGTACAATCGGGGGTCCTCCAGATGTAGTCCTTGCCGACTTGGACGTCCTTATTCGCGGTCTTGAGGACTTGGGCCTTCACCTGAACCCGCAGAAATGTGAGCTATATCCCTGCTCCGGTATTTTGCAACAGGACTTAAAAGCGGAGTTTGAGGCTTTAGTCCCAGGGGCGAAGGTCCTGGACAAAACAGATTTCACCCTGTTGGGGGCGCCTATCTTTGCGGAAGGTGTGCCGGCCGTCTTGCGAGGTAAGATGGAAGCCTTGGTTGGGGCTTTGCCACATTTGAAGGAGCTTTCCGCACATGTGGCCCTCACAATTACGCGGAATTGTTTATCCCAGCCAAGGTTGACTTACTCATTGCGTACGGCCCCGGTTTGGCTAGCCAGAAGGGAGGCAGATTCATACGACGATTCATTGAGACATATTCTGGAGTGTATTTTGAATGTTAAACTGTCTCCCTCTCAGTGGTCTCAGGCTGCACTACCCATCAGGTTCGGTGGTCTCGGCGTTCGTCGCCTACAGGACACGGAGCTCCCCGCTTTCTTGGCATCTTCGCATGGGGTGTTTAAACTTGTCACTCGCATTTTAAACATTAATGGTGACAATTTAAACATTCCGTTTGCGGCCGAGGCCTTGCGGCTGTGGCGTGTCCGTTGCCCGGGGAGAGATGAGCCAGAAAAGCCAGGCGTTCAGCGAGCCTGGGATGAGGAGATTTGCAAGGCTTCCCTTGACGGTTTGGTGGAGCAAAGCACAGGTGCCGAACTTGCTCGCCTCCGTGCAGCTTCCCAACCAGAGTCAGGCGCCTGGCTACATGCGTTGCCATCTCCGCAGTTGGGCACCTTTTTAGATGACAACTCCCTGCGTGTGGCCGTGGCGCTTCGTTTAGGCTGTGATATATGCGAACCACATCGCTGTGTTTGCGGTGCCGCAGTAGATTCGCTGGGGCGTCACGGGCTGCATTGTGTTCGGAGTGCAGGCAGACTCTCTCGCCATCACTCTATTAACGACATCGTCCGGAGGGCTCTCGTCTCTGCTAACATTCCGGCGGTTCTTGAACCTCCTGGTTTGTGTCGCAGCGACGGAAAGCGTCCGGATGGTTTGACGTTAGTCCCGTGGGAGAGGGGTCGCTGTCTTCTATGGGATGCGACCTGTGTGTGCACGTTTGCCCCATCCCACATCGGCTCAACTGTGGTAACTCCGGGTGCTGCTGCTGAGTTTGCGGCACGGCAGAAGTGCACTAAATACGCGCAGTTAATGGGTAGTTATCTGTTCGTTCCTTTGGCCGTCGAGACTACTGGGGTATGGGGTTCGCAGGGTAGGGCCTTTGTCAGGGACATTGGGCGTCGCTTGAGGGACCGAGGTTTTGACAACCGCTCCGGGGCTTTCATGGTCCGGAGAATCTCACTCGCTGTGCAGCGCGGGAACGCCGCCAGCGTGATGGGCACCTTTGGACCGGGAGATTCTTGGGGCGGTCTGTTTGTCTAATTGTTTTATCCGTGTTGTATTTTATATGACGAAACTCTGGTGAAATTTGACATTTTATTTTACTGTTAGAATTAGTTTTATTGTTTGTAATTTTTTATTGTAATTTAATGTAATTTTAATTATAATTTTATATTTTAAATGCCATATGTAAGTATATAATATATAAGTGGTCCAAACGATTTCGGGCACGGCGAACGCTTTACGAGCTTTGAACTCGCTTTGAATTCCGTATAACTTGTAGGTTAACCTTTTTATCTTTCTATATTTCTATCTTTCTATCTTTCTATCTTTCTATCTTTCTATCTTTCTATCTTTCTATCTTTCTATCTTTCTATCTTTCTATCTTTCTATCTTTCTATCTTTCTATCTTTCTATCTTTCTATCTTTCTATCTTTCCATCTTTCTATCTTTCTATCTATCTATCTTTCTATCTTTCTATCATTCTCTCTATCTCTCTCTCTCTCTCTCTCTTTCTCTCTTTCTCTCTTTCTCCCTTTCTCTCTTTATTTATTTATCTCTTTCTCTGTCTTTCTCTCATTTCTCTCTCTTTCTCTCAATTTCTCTCGCTTTTTCTCTTTCTCCCCCTTCCTTCCTTCCTTACTTCCTTCCTTCCTCCTTTCCTCCCTAAAATCTCTCCCTCTCTCCCTCCTGCCCGCCCCCACTTCCTTCCTTTCTTCCTTTCTTAAATAAATAGGAATAACCCTCTGGAATGGAAGTGTACAAAAGTAATGAAAGAGAGAGTATTAGTAGAGTGAGTAATTCCACTACACTATTTTCCTACGACTATTTTACAAACTCTCAAAATCCAGGCCATGAGTGTGTCCCCATGGGCGCCGTAGAGTTGATAACTGAAGGAGGAGTAGCAGCTGCTTCAGATGATTGGTTTGGCAGAGATCCTGGCGGGCAGAACTAGTTCACTGGATGTATAGCAGTAGTCTCCAGAAAATCTAGACAGATCCAGCCGAGTTTCTCAGAAGAATCTGGCCTTCTATTACTTTTCTCAATGGGGTTAAAAACTGAAAGCTCGTCGTAGATGGCAGCACTGTTGAGGGTTCCTAAGAACCGCCATATTGTCTATTTGTTGTTGTTTGCTAAAGTATTCAATATTAGATATCACGATAAAAATGTATTCGACCTGTAGTGTAGCTAAGTTAAAAGACAAGCTTAGAAAACGGAGAGCGTCTGCCATTGGTAAAAAAGCAGCTTTCGTTAAGTTAAAAACTGGCATTGTTATGATTTAAAGGTTATGTTTCTTCATAATTATTTTTCAGGCCAGATATCTAGTTTTTTCCATAGCTGATCCATATAATTAATCCACGTTATAAATATGTTGTATACTGTTGTGGGGCTAGTTTCAAAAAAAATGTCCTAGTTCGAAATTGCATTTATTGTGTCGTAATTTCGTCATTGTCATGAAAAACTGATCTTCAATAGAAATATATTGAAAATGACTTCCATAGTATTTAATTAAATGAGCCATGGGACTTAATGTTGAGAATACAAAATAGAACTTTGTATAGGTTTCAAAGCCAAGATAGGTAGGTTTCAAAGCCATAAATATGTTCGAAGTTCACTTGAGTGCTCTTTGATTCAGCTGATGAACTAGATTCTTTACTTGTAGGCAGCTCAGCTTGTGGGCCAACTGGTATTTCTATTTCACTCTGTACTGTGAATTGTTCATCTCTAAATTAAACTTCACACTTATTTTGGGTTTGGATGCCACCGGGTCCAGGTATTTGTTTAACACAAGGCGTTTCAAAACAAAGTTTTTTGAGACTTCTCTGAAACTGTCTATCTGATCGTTGTTGTGTTGTCTGTTTGACTGTTTTGTCCTTAGAATATGAAAATATTGAAAATACAGCTGTTTTCTTCAACACTTTGTGTATAGATTTATAACCTGTATACGAATTGGGTCCATAATAATCTTCAGATAAAAATGGGTAGCACATAACTTTGACGAAGTACTAGCATTCCATTTTTTCTACGAAGAGCTTTCTCCCACAGTTTTCTTCTTTTAGCTTCTTTGGGGAATAAATGAAACCCCGTATTTTTGCAATCAACAGCTGCACAAAGAGTCATTATAAGAAATTATTCATAAACCAATTGGTTTGTTTACATAATTAGTAAAGGTAACTGTCAAATTCATGTAACCCTCAATAGTGGTGAAATCTGAAGTGAACAAAAGGCAGTTTTTAACCCCATTGAGATGAAAAAGGCTGACCTTTTTTGGGTTGAGATTTGTTTGGAAAATTCGGACCAATTGCAAGGTTCATATTTTTTTTTTATTCTCTTATTCGTAATCTGTAATCTCCCAGGGCCAGGAATCTATAAGGAGGAGGGTGAACTACGCGGTACGTAGAAGAACAAAAATCAGACATAACATTGACAATAAATTCACAATAACAATTTGACAGTTTACTCGTATTAATGAAAATGAAGTGAGGAAAATAAATGCATATTCCAATAACGTAAGCCTTTGTGTAAGGCTGCTCTATAGATCAACAGAAGTATCCCAGTGCAATCGCAGATCTTTGAGCCTTGAGTGAAACATGAATATAGCTGAATATAGACACTTGGATTTCCAGTGTTTGACGACATCCTGCAGTCCGGCAGTGCTGCATTATGGAGTTTTAATACTAGTCATGGAAACGCAGGTATGACATTTAAGGTGCACATAATATGAGCAGCGTTTTGTGCATTCTCCATTTGGTCTGCTTATTTAAACTCATCCTGTATGATACCTACTTATAACAGCATTTCTTGCTGTTATTACCGAACCATTTTCGAAGTTAATTAAAGTTATCTGTTTAAAATAGGTATAATTAGAAAAATCCATTACATCCATGATATTGATAATGTTATTGTAATTATAAAATAATTTGTGTTGTTTGTTTCCCAAATAGCTATCGACATTTACCGAGCCATGACTGGTTAATCGTATTTGGCAAACATCTGATGACTAAAGTTTGGTGTATTGTTTTAAAATGCGTGTTTCGAATTGTTTCATAGTTTTGTTCATTTTGCTTTTCCCTCATTATAGTGTTCAAGATACTGTAAGTATTGCATATTGTGGGAGTGTAATAATTTTGAGTGATATGGTCAGCCAGAGCAAGTTTATTTTCCACTTTTATTGTGATATTATGAATGATCGGCATCTTTTGTCAGGCATTATAGTTAAAATAGGTTTATTAGACGGTTATGAACAAGGCGGCTTGTTTGTATCCAGGTAAAGTAGGCGCATTCGCGTCTTGACCCTTTTTCTAATCCAAGTTTCGGTGATGGCAAATCCGGGGCCAATCTCCGTAGTGCTACCCAAAGCTCATCATGTCTCGTATATAGAGAACCCGCGCTGAATAAACTGACTGTGGAAAATAAGTTAAAAACCCGAATGGCCGAGTCGGCAGTGACCCTGCCTACGAAGCCAAGGGTCCCGGGTTCGATTCCCGGTGGGAGCAAATATTTGTTTGATGAGAACGGATGTTAGTACCTTAGTCATGGTTGTTTATCTATCTAAATATAATAATTATCTATTTATATACTTATGTGTGTGTATCGTCATCTAGTACCCAAGATATAGGGAATCCTAGTTTGGGGCTAGATCAATGTGTGTAAATAGTGCCCAATGTGTTATTTATTGTACCTAAAATTCTCGAAACCCATACATTTTCGGACAGGCTATGATAGAGTTCAATTTGCTGAAAATGCTTTGCTTAATTTAACCCCTCACAATATAAAGGTAAAACTCGGTCAGCTGATTAAGTCTGTATGAGTCGAATAACAAATCACCTATATTTCGCTGGTTCTGACTTAAATATGATCCTGTGTAGCTAAAATTATATGATTATAGTTCTTGTTAGCTTGAACATGTAAGAACAACAAAATCCAACGCTAGTTTTGTATTTTATGTTACTAGGATTAAGGTTTTCAAGTTGCTGTTTTTTTACATTTCTAGTCGCACACTTCAGTAATTTTGTCACTGTAATTCCGCACAACTTTTTTGTTTTTTTTTGTAATTCAGTCAAGCAAAACCACTACTTTTGCTTGGATTGCATTTACAGTCATACGTTTCAATACTACCCTACTTTTTTACAGAAATACAAGATAACAGTGCTCTCCATAGACAAATGTAGCCTCCCAGAGAGTAGATACGACAAGTCTCATACCCTCGACTATAGTGTGTCTGCGCGAAAGCTGAACCGAGCCACCACTGTTCTAAACGCGAGGTTCAATGTTACTGAGAAGATTGGACCTTTGGCGGTGTGTATTGATTTAATAAACCTTGGACCGTGTGGTTCGACTCATCGAACCAGCATGACTTTTTCCCTTTACTTCGACTTATCAAACGGCATGCATTTCTTCAGCCGTCTAACAATGCATTTCATTTTATAATGGCGTGAGTACTTGGCCAGCAATAAACGTTTTTGTCGAGCAGGCCGCAATTCTTTTCCTGAACACTTAACTGGTTAAGAGTCTCGGAGGCGTGACTTTCAAAGGGCAAGATATGAAGGCGTGCCTTTTTCGAAATAGTGTGCCAAAAGCCTCTGCACCCCATCTGGTAAATGGAGGTATCCTTTTTATTATAATACTAGATAATGTATTATATCTATCCTAAACTAATTAACCCTTCCCGTGGCGGGTTTCATTTTGACATTTTCAGCCAGGTGGCAGATATTTTTTTCCTCCGGCGCGGGTAGTTGCCGGTTGAACGATAAATAACCTTGATAACTAACCTTATAAATAAATAAATAAACATTCTTGCAATTCTGCAAAGTCGCAAACCAATTATGGCATTGGTTTAAAAAAAACGGCCTCGCACTCAATCTAACAAAGACTCAAGTAATTAATTTCGACCTTTTGCGGACGCAGGAGATGCTTATTAGATATACGCGTCGAGGAAACGAGAATTGAACAAGTCTCCTCCGCATCATTTCTCGGTTTTGTCATAGACCAGACAATGACCTGGGAGCATCACATACAAAAGCTGTGTGGTAAATTGGGTAGCGCCTGTTTTGCGCTCAGTAGACTATCGTCAACACTTCATAAAGAAGTGGTTCGGACCTGCTACTTCGCCACAGTCCAGTCAGTCCTGTCATACGGAATCGAGTTCTGGGGGCGCGCTGCTGACTGGGAGCGTATCTTCAGACTTCAGAAACGAGCCGTACGACTGATTACACGTGTGGCCCAGGACACATCCGCCAGACCGCACTTTGTGGCGCTTGGAATAATGACATTGCCATCCCTACTCATTTTTCAAGTTGCTACTCAAGTGAGAGTCAATGTTGGTAGTCTACCTAAACGTGGTGACCAAAACAGTCACACTACAAGAGGTGCAGATAAACTAGCCAATGTCCCTCATAAATTAGAAAAAATGGCCAAAACAATACGGATGATGGGTCCGAAGGTGTACAATTTGCTACCGGACGACATTACCAATGCACCGAGCTTCCTAAACTTTAAAATTAAATTAAAAAAGTGGCTTGTCAAGAAGTCGTTCTACTCCTACGAAGAATTCATAAATTTTAAAGAACGACGTACATAAGTAAATATTCTTTTAATTGTACCAATTATATTACATTATACTCCTACGGGTAATGACAACTTCCTTATTAATGATGTGGCAAATGTTTCCTTTATCTAATTTTATTTTATACATTTTATTATTTTTTTGAATTTTGAACGACTTGTAATGTATATTACCAATAAATGATGTCTTATGTCTTATGTCTAATGCCCAGGTTTTGGGACTTACCTAACCTTAATATTGCCATCTTTTGTAACAACCACATGTAAGCAATGAATGCCTTGAGAGTCGAACCACGTGGTCCCGTGTTTTACCACAGGTGTTCGGCTTCAATTTCTTGGCGCCTCAGTCGATGCATAATCTGAAATTTTAATTACATATAATACACATAAAAAATAATAAACTTTATACCTTTATACACATAAATATAGTATTATACTACACACATACTTAAAAGAAAACATTAAATGTTCATTACTTACGGTATAAGTCAGAAGCCCACTTTGAATACAATGGGTAAAAAAACACCGGGTTGAGAGTGTATTTCGGGACCGGCGCTTACGCACCACCTCTCTTCCCGCGTGTTCGAAACGCAGCGTTAAAAACAAAAAAAGATACAGGCACAATATTAAGTCACCTGAGTGTAAAAAAAACCGTAGCCTTTAAGGGTTAATGCTTCTTTCATATCTCTAAACAGTTGTCATTGAGAGGCTACCGGGTGCAACAAAACAACGCCAAACACCTAGAATTCAAGCTTGTGAACCTAAAATGCACTCACTTCGTACCTAAAGAGGTGATGAAAATGCTGAAAGTGCACTTGGATAAGGAGTGTAAATTATTACCTGTAAGTGGCGTTGCATTATTTATTTACTTTATTACAGTTATCTTCACAAAATACAAGTATCCGTGAATAAATATTGAGACAAATGTTCAAGGCGTCAACACTTATGGCAATATTGTCGATGTCACACAACTAAAATATATATACGCCATGATTACATCTCCATATCTGTAAAAACAAAATGTAACCTCGGAATGAAAGGGTTTTTCGTAATCAAATTTATTGGTTAGTGATCATGAAGGACAGGTGCCAGTAATAATAAGTCACCGAAATATGTTAACTGTTTACTTAAATTACACTTTGTTTAAAAATAATAGTGATTTTTGGAGTACCGTTTTAGTAATTGCAGTTTACCACAAAATTTGGCCCAAAAATAGTAATAATTTTATTAGCTTTCAAAGACCCCAAAATTTAGTTTCTAACTAAAACTCTTTTTTTTTATATGTACGTGATACCCTTTTTTATTTTTCTGAACTAAGATTAATCATAGTGACACACAGTGGAGTAAACAGGTAATAAATAAACAAATGTAGCCTACTAATGTCCCCACTGAGGAGCACAGGCCTTACCCGGATACGAGTAAGATTGAGGCATACTCCATCAGGTTGGCTCAGTGCGGGTTGGTAGACAAGTCTTACGATAAACACAGCCAAGTAGCGAAGTAGCCGGGACCTAGAGATTAACGTGTATTCCGATATTCCGTGTATCCGTTTCCGTCCGTTTTGATTTATTTTAAGGAACGGGAGCTTAATATGCTATTGGTACATGATGAGCACCAGATCAGTTTTCATTCAGCTCCTGCATGAGAAGCAAGCGTGAAACTAGTAGAGACTAGTCTAGGCCATGGAGCTCTTGAAGCGAAGAAGGCGGCTATATATAGAATAAATCCAGTGGCTACGCCCGCTGTGAATATTAGGTCCATAAAAAGAAGATCTCCGCTCCAGGTTTCTACCCCGGGGATCTCTGGTCCAACAGGTTATAATAAGACGTTCTATTTATAGTTAGGTACCGAAGAAACTTCTCTTGCGCGATGCAGGAACGATTGTCAATTGTTAAAGCAATCGGTGATGACTTCTATTGTCAACTTCTACCAAGTGCTACGTTTGTTTGCTTGATATCCATCTTGTATGTTAGTATGTGGATCGCCTAATAGGTGACGCTGCAACACTCCCCCGTAGAGACAGTGACTGGAGTTACAGGCATAAGTGAGCATGTGAGATGAGAAGGTCGGTGAGTAGAGTAGTCTGTGCGTCGTCGATGCTTGCAGGTGCCAGGCTTGATGAAGGATGATCCCTGAGTGCGCTTCATTGCTGCGAAACTGTTTGTCCTCGGTGAACAGGTTGCACTCAAACCCGGAAATTGCTGTTGCTGCTCGTATTCATCGTGTCGCAGGGAATTAGTTCTCGCTCAGATTCCACTACTAAGGAGTGTGCGAGTTTTGTTTAGAGGCAGCTGCCATTGCTTCTCGGATTCCTCGTGCCGAGGGGGAAGAGTTGTTGCCTCAGATTCCACCACAGAGCTGGAAGTGCGCGTGTTGACGCCACCGCTGTTGATGATAAGAGCTGCAGGACCAGGAAACTCAGTAAGATTCTGCATCGGAAATGCTTGTAGCTTGTTGCTTGTGACTTTTAAAGACTTTTTGAAGATGTGGGTGCTGCTGCTGATGGGGATGAATGAGAAGTTGGCTTTGAAGTTGAAGGATTGCATCTCCAGATAATAATGACATTAAGAAATATTATTTATTTCCTAATATTATAATGTAAATTATTCACAAACATAATTAGCAAGGTAAGCAAGGGATGTATCACTTCTCCCTAAAAATGCCTCCCTAGTGGGTGCAGAAGACGTGATCTGAAGGTAGAAGGCTGCTGGGAGTCGTTGTCGAGGGTCACCAGTGAATCGAGACGAGGGTGTCTATATATTGAGGAGGTCCTAGTTACTGCGTTAGCTTTGTGTATTTGATCCTTAAAAGGAAGATCTCTGCTCATGGTTACTGCGCCTGGGGACCACTGGCCCATCAGCTTATGCTCGGCATATATATATATATATATATATATATATATATATATATATATATATATATATACAGTTAGTAACGAAGAGACTTCTCTTGCGCGATGTAGGAAAGTTTGTCAATTGTTTCAGCGATCCTTAAAGAATGACATTTGTTGACAATTTTTGTCAACAGCTGCGATTGTATGCTTGACATCCATCTTGTATGTTAGTATGTGGATCGCCTGATAGATGACGCCACACTCTAGTCTGTAATAAAACAATTAACATTATGGCATACACTTCGTCTTTTATTTTGTTAAAATAATAGAAATAAAATATACCAAGGGGGATCAATCTACTTCAGAACAACAAAACAGATTATTGCAATAAATTTTCAATGTGTTACCCTCATTTTTGAAGGCATAATGCTGAGCGAAACCCAATTCGTGCTCTTCTGATCATTTCTAAATCGTTTAGGATAGCGTTAGTGCAACTTAAAACCGATCTTTAAGATTGCTGCTGTTAATCTGGCTTGATGGGCGTGGAATAAACCCGTTGCTTCATCGCGCCCCATAAAAATTAATCTAAAGACGTATCGGGCAAACGAGCAGGCTATCATACCAGCCCTCACCGGCGCTCACCGGCCAAACCAGCGATATGGAAATTGTTGGTCGAAATAATATCCTCACAGCCATAGATTTGTGGGCAGGTCAGCTGTCAATTTGCCATATCGTACCATTATCAGCTGTTGTGGAAGATACCTCTGGAGATGTTGAAATTGCCATTTGAGGAATTTAAAAACCATGTTAAAGCGACTTTGTCGAAAAAGGGATACTACAATGTTCAAGATTACTTAAATGACGGGACTGTATGGGGTTAATCTGGCTCAACACAGACCTTGCTGTTATAATTTTGTAATTATTTGTTCCTGCCTATTAATTATCATAAGGATATTATAATATTTGTATTAGTTAAGCACAAGCAATTTTTAAAAGAGATCTTAATCAATTTGTGGGAGTTTCTACGCAAAGTGGCAAAAAATTACGATTGCTAAGTATATGTAAATATCTACAGTAATAAAGACATTTGGAATTTGGAAGACCACTGTAAGGGTTCTTTTCCCGTGCAGCCCATCACTTAAAAGTCATAAAACAAATAGTTTTTGAATGGTTTTTGAAATTCGACAAAAAGTTTAACAAAAGCAAGGGTTTACCGCCACATGCTAGCTGCAAGGGAAATAAGTTTTGAAGTGGTCCAACTGATAGCACATCTCACTTCTGCTACTGATAGTACATCTCAGGTATTAAGCGGAGGATCTGATGGTCTTCGGGCGACGGGGACGAAAGATGCAGGGAAAGATGCAAGGTTCAAACTGCCGCAGATTGATTATGAGCATTGGTGTGCACGACTGCATCTCCTCCCTCTAAAGCTACGTAGGGATGTCGCCGATATTGTTTTTCTTATGAAACTACTGAAGGGCACCGTAGATTGTCCTTCTCTGCTTAGCAAAATTAAACTGAAAGTTCGTGTTGCTGGTGCTCGTAGACGTCCTCTCTTTCAGTTGCCCCGTTTTCATAGTAACTATAGGAAAAACTTGTTTTCGGTAAGAGCATGTTCTACCTTTAACAGTCTCTGTAGTGGCGATGGCATTAATTAAATATTTAATGACAGTGCTCAATTAATAAGGGTTCACTTCATAAGGCAATTTGTTGCATCTTTAGATGATGAGAAGTGTTGGTGTGGTGTGTGGTGTACTCGTAGTTTTTGTCAATTAATGCTATTATGTCGCTTTGGAAGTACCCAGTTCACATTTTTAGTAAATTAACTGTGGGAGGTTATTATTAGCTCATAACTTTGTAATTAACTTCTAACTGTTTAAGAATTACACCTCTCTTAAGAATATAAAATAAAAATAAAATGAAATAACTAAGAAGACCGCGGGCGGCGGGGCGCATAGTAGGAGCCGCCCGCGCACGCGATTACATAAAGAATATTGAATATTGACCAGGTTTGATTCCCGGTTATTTATGAGAGTCTAAAAAAAGTCGTTTGAATGTCATAATTATTCAATCTAAAATTGACGCCATGGTTCCTAAGAACAGATTTCGCGAAGTTTCGGATTTCGCAACTCGCTCACTCGATGTTTCCATCGCGACGCCCGAGGCTCTCTCTTTATTTCCATACGGATGAAGAAAGTAAGCGAACTTACGAACTTATCCTTGCGTTTTTCTTAGGAAAGAAAACGAAAGCAGGTCCAATTTTGGCATATATAGGCCGGGTTTAGTTAAACTGGACGGTCGCGCCTTAGTTAGCTTATTAATAAATAGACCGGGCAACAAAAGTAACTTTTTTTCTTAAAAGCTATGGCCTATATTTAAAGTCAGTGAAATCGACTCTGCTCGTGATTCTGAACAAACTAGTTTCTCAAATACAAATACAAATACAAAATCATTTATTTGTGGAATGTAGGTGGATATATAAGTTGGTAAATACATTTATGTACTCTACATTCTGCTAAAAAAAGCATACAAATATTTTCATTACTTATAGTCTAACATGCAATTCTAATAGTTGATCAAATTAATGTCTTTAACAAATTCAAAAGTCTCAATTGAAGTTTATCATACATGTCATAGAAAGTGGCTCAGTGGCTCTGTAAAGTTATTTGCAGAATTCCTTGTCATTTAAATATTCAACAATAGACTTCTCAATCAATATGGATTTAAGCTTTAATTTAAAAGTATTAACATTAAGGCTTTTAATATTATTAGGAATTTTATTGTAAATTTTTGGAGCTAGTCCAATTACGCTTTTACTAAGTAGAGCCGTTTTTGAGGTTACATTTTGAAGCCTATGAGGATTTCTTAATCTATTAGTTTTCGTAAATAATATTGGGTTCGTTTTTACAAATAAAGCAACTTCAAAAATGTACATAGAGGGAAACGTTAGTAACTTCAGTTCTTTAAAATATGGTTTACAGGTGTCTGTTGATTTTAATTTACACATTGCTCTAAGACATCTCTTTTGAGATTTAAATATAATTTCTCTATTTGAACAGTTCCCCCAGAATATGATACCATAACGAAGCGTGGAAGCTACATAGCCGTGATAGGCACATAGCACTGCGTCACGGTTCACAACTTTAGCGAGCTTATATAACGCGTATGAGAATTTATAGAGTTTTTTGCAGATTTCTTCTGATTGTGGCTTCCAAGTCAAGTTTTTATCTATAACTAACCCTAAGGATTTGGTTTGGTTCACTTCTTCAATTGTTTCACCCTTGTAGTTTACATTTGGGTTCAAATATTCTACCTTTTGACTAAAATGCATCACCTTGGTTTTGTCAATATTTATAAGCAGGTTATTATTAGTAAGCCAATCTATGATGTTGCTGAGAGTACTATTAATATCTTTCTCGTAGTCTACATCATTATTCCTTTTTATTAGAACTGTGCTATCATCGGCAAACAGTACCATGGGGTGGTGTACATTATTCGGCATGTCGTAAATGTACAGTAAAAACAAAAGCGGCCCCAATACGCTGCCTTGTGGTACTCCAAAGCAAGTCTTTCTAGGCTCCGATCTAAAACTTATTTCCCGAGCCCTATGCTGACATATTTGGGTTATTTCTGTGTATTGATATCTGTCACTGAGATATGACTTTATAAGATCATGTACGTTACCATGCAAGCCGTATGTGTAGAGCTTATCCATTAATATACAATGATCAACACAGTCGAAAGCCTTTGACATGTCCATATAAATGGCACAAATAGGCTTCCTTATTTAACACCGCACATTTTATTAAGTCATAAATTGCCATATTTATAGTCATATTTTTTCTAAATCCTTTTTGTTGATCAGTCAATATTTTATGCTTGTTAATAAAGTTTGTAATGGCATTATATATATATTTTTCAAAGACTTTTGATAGAATAGGTATCAATGCTACAGGTCTATAATTGGATAGCTTAACTTTATCGCCTTTTTTGTGCAATGGTCTAACAATTGTTGGTTTTAGTTTGTCTGGAAATATGCCTTTGGTGATACATTGATTGAATACATGGCTCAGAGGAGATGCTATTTCATTTGATACAAACTTTAAGACTTCTGTGGAAATTTCATCAAAACCGACACTTTTTTTGTTCTTTAGTCCTTTAACAATCTTATTAACTTCATCTGGTGAGATCGGTCTCATAAATATAGAATGAGGGATATTTGCGGAACTGTCAATACGGTTTTTAGTTTTAGGTATATCTCTAACCTGGTCAATAAAAAAATCATTAAAAGCATTAGCTATAGCTATTGGTTCTGTAATATCCCTGTTTAGATTATTAATCTTGGTTATTGATTCCTTAGGATGATTGTCTTTTGTTTTGTTTATAATTTGCCAGGTGGCTTTACATTTGTTGTTTGCTAGTTGTATGTAGTTATTATTTTGAGAGAACTGCGTCTGTTTGAGAACTTTTCTGTATCTTTTTTTGTACGAATTCAGCAATAGTTTGGTTTCACTGCAAGGCTTCAGTCTGTATTGCCAGAGAAGTTCCCTATTTCGCTTGCTACATTTTTTTATTCCCTTGGATATCTATCGTTGCTTTCTTCTTGTACGTATCCTAACATTTTTAATGGGAAAGAATAGGTCATAAAATAGTTTAAATGTTTCGAAAAATAAATTATATGCTTTATTTGGATCAACTGAGTCAAATACGTCACTAAATTTATAACTTGTTAAACATTCTTTAAATTTATGTAGGTTTTCTGTGGAGAAGTCCCGTCTTGTAATTTGCCATGATTTAAGTGTGCAGGTTTTTTTCACAGGACATTTTAAAATTTGCGCTGTATGGTCTGATAAGCCTAATTCCGCGATTTCCCCAGTACATCCTCTAATGCTATGAGCAAAATTATCTATACAGGTTTTACTTGCATATCTCGTTGGCTCTCTGAATTGTAATGTCAGATTATGACTCGACAAAAGATGTTCGAATTCAGTTGATTTACAATTTGTTTTCAATACATCAATGTTAAAATCACCGCATATTATTAGTTGACTTTTTGAGTCATCACATATTTTCCGTAAAATTAGGTCCAGGGTGTCAAAAAATAAATTCATGTCTGATCCTGGTACCCGATAAACACATAATATGTTAATACGATGTTTACTTAACTCTATTGCACAGCATTCTATTACGTTAGGTATAGAGTACTTGGCTATATCACTGAGTGTTCTGAAGTCGTGGTCCATTCTGATTAGTATACAAGAGCCTCCTCTTTTTTTGTTTCTACATAAACTGGCAGCAATTCTATAATTTGGTAAAAATAGTTGTTCTTCATTAGCGTCAGTCATATTGTGCTCTGTAATACATAACACGTCTATGGTTTTTCTGTTTTTTATCTTCATTTCTTCAAGGCAAACTGTTAGTTCATCAGCTTTGCTTATTAGTCCAGCTATATTCTGATGCATGACATTTATGTGGTTATATACGAATAGTGGCACTTTGGGATCATTAGTTACGAAAAAGCTGAGTCGGTGTGTCAATAGTCCCGTCATTGGTGTTTTTCTGTTTATTTATTTGGACGGACCCTTTTTTTTTAATTGAGTTTCAAATACTACTTTCGTTCCATAATTGTTTATCTGGCCACTATATCTATGAAACATATTGTTGTCGTATGTTAAATTCAAATTTGTGTCTAATGCATGCGCATGCTTGTGTTCTTGTAAATCCATATATAAAGCACTGTTGAAAGTTTCAATCCTCCAGTTGAATAAGTCTGAATGTTCGTTGCATTTAAACGTTGGCACGCACAGTATTACATTCGTATGTTTTATTTTCTGTAGTTCCTCTCTGATGAGGTATACAAGATCAATATAGTTATTGGTGGTCAAGAAATCTTCTTCTCCAATCATGATGATGCAGTAATCGTCCATCGTAAAATCTTTAACATTTTTTTGAGTCTTTTCTAATAGGTAACTAATTCCAGCTCCAGGTGATGAGTAATGTAATATACTGCTATTTGGCAGGGTATCTTCAGCTGTCCGGAGTATTTTGTTCGTATTGTTGCTACTAATTATACATATTTTACTTTTTGGTTTTGTACTTTTGCTGACGTTATTACTAAGCTTCCCTCGCGCTTTAGGTGATTTTTTCGCTTTGTTAGAAGAGTTGAATTTTGGTGTGGTTTGTGTGCTGACTGAAATTAATTTGCCTGGGTTCGACACATCACCGTTTTTAGCACTCGTGGTTGGTTTTGTGGTCGCCAGGGTTTTGGACAGTGTTGTGGATTTGTCTTTTTTTCTTTTAGGAGTAACACAGTCGTATTTTAAACTCTTTGTTACTTTATGGCAGATCTCTTGTTTTTTTTGTAGCTCAAGAATATCTGTTTTCAGTTGACTGTTTTCTAGATTTAAGTTTATTATTTCTTCGTGTGCTGTTTGAAGCTGTTGTTTTAGAAGTTGTATTTCGCTTTCTAGTTGTTTTCTACTTTCCTCTTCATCATCTGATATTTCGGGCATACTACTGGTGGAAGCATTTACTGTTGTTTCGGATACATTTATTTCCTCTGCAGTCACCTCTGACTCAGAGTGTGGACGATTCTTTCGAAATGTAATATTTCCAAAGAAACTCATTTTGTATTTGGAGTCTCTTTACAAAAATAAAAGACGTAACGAAACTAAATGTTGACAAGTCTTGAGTCGGGATCGACCCCGGAACCCACGGTAAGACGGCCAGACGTACTACGGCTCCGCTATAGGGACGTTGTTAGTCAAGGCGAAATTAGTAGTCACATTCAGTGAAATTGGACTCGTGCAATCAGTGCGTCCGTTAAGAATGAGTCATGGTTTGTTTACAAAAGATTGTCACTAACCTTTTTCGCTGTTTTTCTTCGATTGTCCCTTTAAGTCACTATTTTGTTTCGGCGGCGATGCATATATCTCATTCCTCGTGTCACAGGACTCAGCTAAGCAATAATTTATTTGTATTTTTTGTTACTGGAACGGTTTCACGATATCACAATACAACACTGTTGTAGTAGTTGTTTTTTGTAGATAACACTAATACTATTTTGATTCGACTTTATTTAACGGTTGGACAAATAACTTTCACTATTTAACGCTGTTTATTATTTAATTACAATAATTTATTACGGAGCTCACTTTAACTTGACAGCTGACAGCTCACTACGCGTTTATTCATTGACACGATGTGAGGGCTTATGATTTATCTTAGTTCCGAAAAATGGAAAAGGGGAATCACGTACGTATAAAAAAGTGTTTTAGTTGAAACAATGTCTGAGTCTTTGAAAGCTAATGAGATGAAAATTTTTAGTATTTTTTTGTCGATAAAATTTTCGATATGAGCTTTTCAAGTCGGTTCGATATGTGCACTTTATAAAGAGTCACACTGTATATGGGTTTGAAAAATTATTATAATTTTCAGGAAAACTACTCAGTGGAAAACATCAATATCGGAGAATATGCAGCATTCTTCGCCAAAGCAATGACCGGTGCTGGAAAGTAAGAATTTCAATAAACATTTATACAGGTGACTTTCAATTAGCTGACCAAATTTTTTGAAAAAGTACAATACAATTATTGTTTCTTAACTGCTCGACGCTTCCCGGCTTATCGGCACAGATCGTAAGAAAATATATATTGCTGCATATCCATCAATATTCTTATACATCACTATAAGTATTAATAAAAAATTACTTACCTTATAGAAGGATAAACAGTCAAGTTCGAGTCCGACTCGCGCACAAAGGGTTCCATAAACACTTGAGAGACCTATTATGTATGTATGTCATGTATATAGAATAAATGGCTATATATGGCGTGGGCACAACTGTGCCTCTGTTACCCCGTCTACCAATTTGAATGTTGTTTTTTAGGGTTCCGTACCCAACGGGTAAGAACGGAACCCTATTACTAAGACTTCGCTGTCCGTCCGTCCGTCCGTCCGTCCGTCTGTCACCAGGCTGTATCTCAAGAACCTAGCTAGCTAGAGAGTTGAAATTTTCACAGATTATGTATTTATGTTGCCGCTATAACAACAAATACTAAAAAACAGGATAAAATAAATATTTAAGGGGGCTCCCATACAACAATACCACATACAAACTTATGGATGCACCTGGTTACGTACATGGAGTGTGAAAGTAACCGCACCAATAACTTTGTAAACAATATTTTGCTGTGTAAAATCCAAACTATTCACTCCACACCATCGCTTCCATTGAACGGTGGTACGGAACCCTTCGTGCGCGATTTAGACTCGCACTTGACCGGTTTTATTTTATTTGATAAAACCAAAACAAAAAGAAAAAAATATACACTTAATCCTAAATAATAAAACAAAATCAAAAAGAAAAAGTGCTCTCTGGTAATCGAACCCGGAACATCAAGATTGCGAAACCGCCACGAAATCGACTGCGCCATCTCAAAGTTATTAAGAGCAGCGAAGTTTATGGTGATATTGAATCATGATGTTATGAGGTATTTCGCAGGGGCAGGGATTTTAAAAAAAGTCGCTTGTATGGGGACCCCCTTTAATTTTCAAAATTGCGTGTAGTCCATTATTTGTTGCTGTTGGGGCAACAGAAATGCACATTCTGTGAAAATTTCAGCTCTCCACCTATTTTGGTTGATCAGATAGAGGCCGGTGACGGACGGACGGACGGACGGATGGACGGACAGACAGACGGACAGCGGAGGCTTAGTAATAGGGTCCTGTTTTGCCAAACACCTTCGGGTACGGAACCCTAAAAAAGTAATGTACCGAAGTCACATTTTGTAGAGTGACCAAAAAATAACATAGGTTGCTTGCTCGATCAATATTATGACAAATGCCTTAATTGTCAAAGAGTCAAAGTCAAAACCCATGGATGAAAGTAACTCATTACTTTACTTACTGACTCTATGTCAAAACCCAACAAATAGCATCTCATAAACCATAGTTTAAATCTGTTACCATTTGTTTTGTTAATGTGTTGTGGGTAATGTCCAGTAAGTCTACTTTAAAAACAAATTTCAGCGACTAAAACGGAGTCGAGTCGAGCGGAAAATAAAAAAATTAACAACTTTAAAAAATATATATATATTATATATATGAGAGTTATATTGTTTAGTCCCTCAGTACGTTAGCATGTAGCTCGATTCTTATATCTGACAATTTTGAAAATATAACTGTCAAACTACCGATTTAGTTCATTGAAATCCTTCAAAAAACAGTCGCAATCACAATCCTTCAAAATGATTGGGACCTGGATTGATAGCACTTAGAGCTACCGATCATTACGTTACATACTAAGTAGGTGATCCAAAATTATTTTTCGTTTGCGACCATAAGCTTCTAGGGTTGTTGAAAGTTGTCCAAAATTATGGATACTATCGTTCCACAAAATTATGTCAGCTAATTAAATATCACCCTGTTATAGTAGTTTATGTGACTGCTGCATAATGGAGGGCATTAAAACTCGAGAGTGGGTCTATGAAACGAGCCGAAGGCGAGTTTCATAATAATATCACTCGAGAGTTTTAATGCCTAATTATGTACAGTTACATACACTAGTTTATCTACACACATATCATAAGCTCTCTTTGATGTGTTCAGGAACCGCATGTTTAACATAAACATACACATAAACATTTACATACAGGCACATACATTGCTTCTGGCCCTACACTAGGATACCCTGTGTCGTGGTAACCAGAAACAGCGACGTCACACACATATAAACATCCAAGACCTGGGGATTGTATTTTTTTTTTTTCATTACCCCCAGCCGGGGATCGAACCCGGGACCTCTCGCATGGTAGGCAGAGCCACAACCGCTGCGCCACAGAGGCCGTCTTTGTTTGACCGGCATTGTGGTTCTGCAATTGTTTAGCTTGTTCTTTAGTACCAACTTCACGCAGACGGGCGTTGGCGTTCGAAATTTGAATGTCATTATATGTAGAAAAACTACACATAATGACCATAATGTGTAGTTTTCCAGAACGGAAAGGGGTTTTTACCAAGTAGTTTAACATAATGCTGATTGATCGTAACGTGTGGTTTTTGAACGCAGTAAAGAGGGTTTATGATATATATATATATATATATGTGTGTAGATAAACAGACATATACATACATCTCTGGCCTCTATCTAGGATACGCTGTGTCGTGTACACCAGAAAAAGTGACGTAACAAACATAAAAGGGGGATTTTACTTCCGCGTCCCCCGCAGGAGTCCGAACCGAGGACCTATCGCCGGGGCTCGAACCTGCAGCTCTTGCGTGGCAGGCGAGCGTGGCACGACTATACTCCATTTCATATAGCATTGGAAAAAAGAAAAAATGGCAGTGAACATTTTTGCAATAGTTCAAAGTATTAACCCGCCACGATCACAACGGAAAAGAGTGCCTTATGTGCTGGCTCTTTTATGGGATATAAAAATGGAAGAGGGCCGGTGTCAGATATCATGTGACGATAGTCATATAACTCAACTGATCTGGATGTTCATAACATAAATTATATATGTTTGGAAAAGGCTACATTTAGAACAGAAATGTATTTCATTTTACTGAAAGTTTTCATTTATGCTTATTTTCATGTTCTTTTCTGTATATTGAATATTTTTTTACTTGATGCGGTGCGATGGGAAATATGTTACCACTTGTTACACGATTTGCTCCAAATATTTCACAACACTAACTAGAATCTTTTCTTCTCAAATAAGTATTTTCTTTTAGGGAGACCCTATGACGTCTTCGAGCACTGCTACGCTTAAGTTGTTGACCACTGCTGGATATGCGCCCGGTTTCTGAAAGGAAAATTAGCTGTGACAACTTGTTAAACTCTTGTTAATCGCATTTCAGCCAATCACATGCCATTCAAAAGTAGTTTGAAGGAACATTACCTTTCTCTTCTGTAGTAGATTATATTTTATTTATATATTGTATAGGTATTTATTGATATTTAAATATAGTATTTATAGGTATTATATTATTATGTAGGTTCTCATTTATTTATATGTGTAAATATGTAAGTAATTTATTATAAATATATTAAAGTCACTCTGATGTTTAGTTTTTTTTATATGTTGTGCATAATAGGTCTATCCCTTCGCATGAAACTATTTTTCCCTGTCAGCCCTGGGTTTGCTGGAAGAAATCTCTATATAGAGATAAGCACGCCTTTGTTTACTAACTATGTTTGTAATTGTCCACTAATGTGTATATGCAATAAAGTATAATAATAATGCCGTTATTTTGAATAAATGATCGATTAACTGCTTGTTACATTTGGAAACTGGGGGAGTTCTTCACCCGTGTGACTAGGGCCTGCGCCCTAGTGGTTAGTGCCTGCGCCCGCTTGGCTAGGGTTTGCGCCCGGGTCACTTATTTATTTTACAAGAACTTGCTCCAATAACAATAAAATTAACTGATAACAAAACAACAAAACAACAACAATAAATACATATTTTACTAACTTCAACGAAAAATAACACGCAAACTTTTGCTCACAGCAAAACAGAGACAAGTGAAGTGACATGACGTAATTTATTAATCACTCACAGTTGATATCTGACGTAAAGTTGCATTCCAAAACAAATGTTTGTAGCTGTTCCGAGCACTCTATCGATGTGGTCTGTGGATTTGTGGTGAACAACGTTGTATTTATTTCGCATGGACAAAACAAACAGCGTTAAAAAAGAATATTGGTTGTCTGTAAAGTCGGTTTACGGACGATAACTTTACGTGATAACTTCGCAAGCATAAGAAACGCTTAGGCCGATTGTGCCTCTCTATCGCTTGTTCCGCGCTCTCGCTTGCACGCTCGGCTCAAGCGGAACATGGTATTGTTCCGCCTGAGCGTTCAACGATTTATTAGACGTTATCTCGTCAATAAAGTAGAATTATGGAATAGCGGCGGCAAAACAGCCAGGATTTTTTGGCATGGCGTCGATTGTTTTTGTGCAAAGAAAATTTATTTGTGGATTAGTTATGATGGTTTGATGAGTGAAAATAACATCCATCGCAAGGTTGTAAAGTTTCATTTAAAATGTTTGGAGCAAATCGTGTAAAAAGAGGCCAAATTTTCCCACCCATACTTTTCCTATTCATGGGAAAATATTCAAAAACAGGAAAAAACTTAAAAAGAAGCACAAATGAAAACATTCAGTAAAATGAAAGTTTGCAATTTTCTTTATTACATTTTCCAAACATATATAATTTATATCATGAACATCAAGAATAGTTCAGTAATACGACGATATCTAACAAAAGCCCCTCTCCATTTCAGGGTTCCGTAATCAAATGGTAAAAACGGGACCATATTACCTAAGACTCCGCTGTCTGTCTGAACGTATATCACAAGGCAGTATCTCATTAACCGTGATAGTTAGACAGTTGAAATTTTCACAGATCATGTATTTCTATTGCCGCTATAACAACAAATACTAAAAAACAGAATAAAATTTATATTTATATTTAATAATAATTTAATTTATATCAAAGTTCTTTATTACTGTAGGTATTTCCATATACTTAGCAAACGTCGGTTTGTGCCTCTTTTCTACATTGGAATAGTGTGGGAAAAGTAGGACGTAGAAACTCCCACAGATTTATTTTTAGATCTCTTTTAAAACTTGGTTGTGCTTAACTAATACAAATATTACAATATTAGTTATTATGATAAATAAGCAGGAATAAATAATTACAAAACTAATAATAGCAAGTTTTGTGTTGAGCTAGATTAACCACATACAGACCCGTCATTTAAGTAATCTTGAACATTGTCCTAAATATTCTAAAAACAAACTCGCTTTAACATGCTTTTTAAATTGCTCAAATGGCAATTTCAAAATCTCCAGGGGTATCTTATTGTAGTAGAGCATGCACTGACCTTTGAAAGAATTGCTAATCTTCGCGAGTCTAAACTAGGGCGCAACTAGTCTGTGATTATTTCTTAGGTTAATATTACAGCTATCGCTAAGTTTGGAAAATGTTGTAAGATTCTTGCGTACATACATTATATTTTCGAAAATAAATTGACTAGCTACAGTTTGTATGTAAATTTTTTTAAAAAGCTCTTTTAATAAGTCTGTTCGTTTTAAATTAGGAATTGCTTGAATAGCTCTATTCTGTAAAATAAAAATAGTTTGTAACATGACATGACATGACACTATGAAAGTAACTAAAATATACTAGCCTAGATGTGGCCAGATTCGTGTTTTGTCTAATGTTCCTAACAGCGTAAGCCACAGAACTTAATTTACTAGCTAATTTATTTATGTAGTGTCCCCACTGGAATTTGCTGTCAATAGTTATTCCAAGAAACTTTATATCATTTACTAGTTCTAACATGTTGCTGTCTTACACTAAATTGTTCTCAACGTGCCTGATATTTGGAAGTGAGAATTTGATACACTTGGTTTAAACAACGTTTATCAATAAATTATTAACTGTGAACCAATTCAAGGTTAAAGAAATACACCATTAACATCATCAAAATCTTTTTTTTGTCTTTCAATTTTGAAGAACATTGAATCATCGAATCATCAGCAAACAAGACTATGTCAGTCAATTTCTCCACCATGAAAGGCTGATCGATCCTAATATGGAACTTTGTAGAACGACAATTTTTACACCCGATCCATCAGATTTAACGCCGTTGACTTCTTGGACCGGTCAACCTTTTGGATTCTATTGCTTAAATATGATCTTAGTAGATCCAACGTTTTATTTCTAATTCCGTAACCATTTCATTTCATTAAAAACTAATTATGATCAACACAATCAAATGCCTTCGACAGATCGCAAAAAACTCCGATAGCATCATGTGGGGCCTCCCATGCAGAATAAATATGAGATACCTATAATGGTAATACCTGCATCCATAGTCGATTTACCACTAGAAAAACCGTATTGTTTGGCGTGGAGTTGTTTTGTACGGTTAAAGTGTGAGAGCATTTGATTGAGTATAATCTTTTCAAATATTTTAATTACTGCTGAAGGAACAGATATTGGTCTGAAATTTGAAGGATCACCCTTTTCTCCCTACTTGAAGAGAGATATCCCTCCCTCTTCCCGCGGACCTCGGACCGAGTCAGTTGTGTTTTGGGTGACCGCTACGCCTATTTATTGCAATTTAATTAACTTTTACTGAGTTAAATTCATTTTACAAAAATAGGACATCATAAGATGATAGGAGTTCGCGTTAAATAGTGCGTCTACAACATTACTTCGCGTGTGTGTGTACTTGTGTGCGTGCTTCACATAGGTCTATCTAAACTGGGCGGACAGCGAACAAGTACGAAGTCGTCGATACCAACCAATTCCGCTGGACCTCTAGCCACGTAAGTTTGTGTCGACTGCCTGTGCTGCTGTGGGCCCCTGGTACTTTTAAACTAACTACAACAAAATGCCATTGAAGCGTTCTCCGCCGCCGCAGACTCCGCACCCAAATATTACTCAGCGTTCCGAGACGGCCGCTTCAATTACATCGAAACTCGCACAGAAACTCGCGCCGAATGCCTCGCTATCTGCTGTAAGAGGATCATCGGAATCAAAATTAAACATGGACTCTGCTTGTAGTAACGTTTCAGAACGTAATAAAAGTATAAGCCGCGAGCTAAAAAACACTATTCAAGACATGCTGGAATCCCTAAGGGATGACATCGACAGACGTCTTGACTCACTTCAGGAATCGTCAGCAAGGATTGAGAAGCAGAACGAGGAATTAAAAGAAACTGTTGAATTTTTAATGCAAAAAAAATCCGACAATCTGAAGCGCATTGAGCAACTTGAAAAATTGAGAAAAAATGACGGGAATTAATTGTAGCCTTAGAGGAAAAATGTGATTTTCTCGAAAATAGGTACTGTACGTCTAGAGTGGAAATAAGAGGAGTACCCTGGAGCAAGGACGAGTCTAAAAAAGATCTTTGTGGCCTGGTTACAAAGCTGTCAGATGTCGTTAATGTCCCGTTGGTAATGAGTGAACTGCGAGACATATACAGGCCGACATCAAAACGTGATTCGAGCCGGCCTATTGTGGTAGATTTTTGCTCAGTCGTGAAGAAAGAGGATTTTCTATCGGCGGTGAAGTCCTTCAACAAGGACAAGGATAGAGACCACAAATTAAATACTACTCTTCTGAAAACAAATACAGAGCAAAAACCTGTTTATGTCTCTGAATACCTTACATATAAACAACGAAGAATCTTCTATCAAGCCAGACTTTTTGCTACGGACAACGGATTTGCTTTTTGTTGGACATCTCGAGGCGTGACTTACTTAAAGAAGAAAGAGGGAGCCCCTTTCATACGTGTGAATAACGAAACGGACCTATCTAAAATTAAAACAAGAGCCTGACTATTTTTCAGATATAGTAGCTTTATAATGCTTTTCTACTTACTTGTTATAATTATTTACTTAACCCATGAAACACTTATACATCAATTTACTCTCACTCATAAATACTTTACACATTTTATATACATTTACATTACATACACACGCTCAAACACCCTCATTTCAAACAAACAGTGCGCTCCTCAAGGAAATGAAAGATATGTCATGATTTGTTCAACCTTTATTGAATCTCATAAATATTATTTAAAATTATATTACTAAATTATTGCAGTAGTCTCATATGGTCGTGGTCTCCTTTTATCAAAATGATTTCAGTAAATGGACAGTTTATCTTTTATTAAAGATATTGACAATCATACGATATCAAATGCCTATGAATGTGAACCACAAAACTGTAAAAAATATGTGACACCACATGGCTTAAAGATTTTTACACAAAACATTCGAAGTATTGGTGAAGCAACTCGCTTTTCCGATTTAATACTGTTGCTGACTTCTCTCACGTTCGAGTGTGATATACTGGTTCTGACGGAGTGCTGGTTGCTTCATTGCCCTCAGCTACCTGACTTAAATGGTTACAGTAAAGCGGCTACCACACTCAATCGATATCAGAACGATGGAGTCGTTGTCTACTTCAGAGATAATCTTACTGTTTTTGTCGAGGAGCTTAGTACTTCCAGATGTAATTGTCTTTTGATAAAGTTGGATAAGTTTATTATTTTTTCTATATATCGTGCACATGCTTTCGATGCAAATGAAGTTACGAAGCAACAAAACATTGATGCTTTTATTTTTGAACTAAATGATATTTTGCAAAAACATAGTGATTATCGAGATGTTATCTTGATTGGCGATTTAAATATAAACATAGCACCCGGTAGTAGTGATCAGAACTACGAAAAGTATTTAAATATCCTGGCATACAATGGTCTTATAGCGTGTCATAACTTTGTCACTCGTGATGCAAGCGGCTCATGTTTGGATCACATATTTATCAACTCTAATTGTAACTCAAATACTATCGTACTATCAAGTACGATCACTGATCATAAATCAGTTTTAATGGATCTTGAATTAATGTCGCCACGATCAAAGCCGGTATCACTTCGCACAAAAGTTGATTATAAAGCAGTGTACAAAGAACTTGAATCATTCGACTTCAACCCAATTTTACAAAGCGACGATCCAGCTTTTGGGATACAGTACTTAATTGAATCAATACAAAGTATTCTGGACAATAACTCAAAAACTTATAAAATATCAAACCGTAAAGTAATACTTAAACCCTGGATGACACAGGGTCTCTTAAGATGTCAACAAAACAAGGATAACTTACACAAAAAACATAAACAAGATCCACACAATGAGATACTTAAAACTACGTACACAAGGTACAAAATTTTTTACTTCAATTTAATAAAAAGCCTAAAAAGACAGTATGATAAAGATCTCATAAATAAGGCAGGGAAGAATCCTAGGCTTCTGTGGCAGGCAATAAAATCGATTACAAGTGGGAACCAGAAGGACAGTAGCTCTCATCAATTACTAACCGGTCATGATGATACAAAAACGGTAAATGAGATAAACAGATATTTCGCCGATGTAGGTAAAAATCTCTCACAACAGGTATCTTCAGATCGAGAAACAAATTCATCTGTGAAATCTCAATTACATTCCCTTGTCCTAGAGCATATAGACGTAGACGAGATTGATACACTGATAACTGGCCTAAATAATGAATGCTCAATAGGATGGGATAAAATCTCCAACACGGTACTCAAACAGATGAAGCACGTTTTGGCACCCCTACTCGTTCACATTTTTAATCTTTGTCTGGAGCAAGGTGTTTTTCCTCAACAACTCAAGAAGGCAATACTAGTTCTTGTCTATAAGTCCGGGGATAGAGGCGGTGTAAGTAACTACAGGCCAATTTCCATATTACCTGCCTTATCTTAGATACTGGAGAAGGTCTTAAATAATAGGCTTATTGGATTCTTGGAAAAAAATAAGATTCTCTCACAAAACCAATATGGCTTTCGAAGAGGTCGATCTACAGCTGATGCCGTTCATCATCTAACTCATTATATTTCTACCAAGCTTGATGAAAAAAGAAGGGTGATTGCTGTCTTCTTAGATCTGGCCAAAGCATTCGACACCGTCTCTATCCCCCTTCTACTGGATAAACTGGAAAGAGTGGGTGTACGTGGAATACCATTAAAGATTTTCACGGATTACTTGAGTAATAGGTACCAGAGTGTCAACATTGGAAGGTATGTTAGTGATGATTTGTCGGTATCCTTTGGTGTCCCGCAGGGCAGTATCTTGGGACCCACCCTATTCTTGTTATATATAAATAGTCTGACTAACCTAGATATTGGAGGGGAAATACTGTCCTACGCTGATGATACGGCACTGATATTTGAGGGTGATTGTTGGGACAGTGTGTTTGCAGCGGCACAAGCTGGTCTCGACAAGGTTAGAAGCTGGTTGGCCAAAAATGTGTTGACGCTAAATAGTGATAAAACTACATACATCACCTTCTCTATAGTCAGCACCACGCAGCCACCCGTTTCTGAGAGTCTTGTGGTTCATCTGCCCCAGTGTACTAATCCTAACCAATGTCCATGTGATCGACTGGCAAGGTGTACAAGCATCAAATATCTGGGAGTTATTGTGGATCAGCACTGTAAGTTTGGTCCACATATCGGTCAAATCAGTGCTAGAGTAAGAAAACTGATGCACGTGTTTAAGAATATCAGACATGTTTTGCAACCAGAACTCCTAAAACGCGTTTATCATGCCCTCTGTCAATGTTTGCTAACATATTACACATTACTACATCGTGGGGTGGAACCCACAAAACAATAATTAAAAAACTTGAGATCTCCCAGAGGGCGCTGCTGAAGGTCAGTACATTTAAACCTTTCAGGTATCTGACCACCAGTTTATACGAATATTGTGGAATGCTGTCCGTCCGTAAGCTTTTTATTATAGCCACATTAATGAAACAGCATGAAAACACACCCCTGATTGACCCGACACAGATGCGACGTGGGAGATCTCGTGTTTGTACTTTACCAAAATGCAGCACTAAATTTACCTGTAACTTCTTTAATTTCCTGGGACCATATCTTTACAATAATGCAAATAGAATATTGAACATTCACGAACTAAACCCTTACGACTGTAAACTCAAGATAGCCAAGTGGCTGTCCGGCTTGACGTATGAAGAAACGGAGGCACTGTTGAAGGTTGATGAGTGACGTGTTGTTTTAAATGGGTTCATGATACTTTACACTCTCATGCACACACACACACACATACACACATACACACACACACATACACACACACACACATACACACACACACACATACACACACACGCCCTAACACAATGCTTATAGAGTTAAGTTACTATGCATGCCCCTATAAGCATGTTTAAATTAATTTTAAAAATATTTGTTTTATTTTTTCTTAATTTGTGTATACTTCATTAACTAAAACATACTAGTTCACCGGAGGTCACCTAAAATGATATATAGGGTTGAGACCTACTTAACCTAAATCTACAGGGCTTTAGCCCTTTTTTGGGGAGTAGTGTACTTTATTTGAATTTTGTATCAACTTTTTGGTAAACAAAGATTTATTATTTATTATTATTATTATATCAGTTTACTCTGTTTCATGAGATCTGGGAAAACTCCATCGTGAACACATTTGTTAAATATGTATGCTCAGTGTGGGGCTTTAACTAGAATAACCGAACCAATGACTTTGACTGATATACCCCACAGGTCTTCAGTATTATTTAAACGTTTTGATAATGTCCTGGGGATATACATGATGAAATTTCAAATTTACTGACGATAGTGTTGGTAACAAATAAAGTCTCTGCTTCATATGGAGATGAATTTAGACGCTCTGTTGTGAGTAAAGGTACATTGGTGAAGAATGTTTCGAAAGCTCGAGCAATCTCAGCGTTGGATTAAACAACATCATCATCTATCTTTTGGCAGAAAGTATTGCCCCTTGGTATAAATTTGCCAGTTTCACGGTTATTTGCCAAACAGTTTTCATTCTATTATTTGAATTTTGTATTTTTCTATCAATTTGTAATGTTTTTACAGCTCTACAAACCGACTTGAATGTTTTGGGGTATTTTATAACATAAACATTATTTTTTTATCAAAATTATTGTTTTTTTTTCATAAAGGTCATACAAGATTTTTTTTTTAAGTATTTTTATTTTCATAGGCTTAACTTAATTACATTCATGCAACAATGACAAAAACCCTCAGGATTTATCAGTGATTGGGAGTTCGGAACTTATATAATTTTTATTTGTAAATAAAAAATAATAGGTAATCATTTCAGGCAAGTAAGCTGCCCATATCCATAACTATTACTAACATTAGGTGGTGTTCGTGGTCGGTCTGCACACACAACACGCTCCCGCCTCTAACTAAGGATAAGATAACTCTACTTTTACGAATTCCAAACGTTGCCCAGTCATTAAATTTAGATTTACCGTTATTCGTTATTCTTAATAGCAATTTTGAATAAAACTGTTTGACCGCTGCAATCTGAGGGTAAGCAGTTAATTAAATTTTTACTTGTGAATGGCACAGTCACAAAATAAGTTATCTATGTAAGTTTGGCTGTTACCAGAAATTCTAGGCGGCTCTAGAAATACATGACATAAATAAAATTATTTGAATAAAGTTATTAATCGTTGTTTCATTGTTATATCTACAAGCAAATCTACATTAAGATCGTCACAAATAAATAACTTTTTTCGGTTTTCTCCATAATTTTCTCAAATATTTCGAAATTGCCATGGCCCTTTTCATCCCTTGGAGGCCTTTATACACAAACAATAACATGGCTATCTAACTCAACACAGGATACCTCTATATGTCTTTCAACAGTAAGTGCAAGAATATCTTTCCGTTGTTTCACCTTGTCACCAATTCTTTCAATACCACAAATAAACTTAAGTACATGGAGTGTGAAAGTAGCCGCACCAATAACTTTGTAAACAACATTTTGCTATGTAAAATCCAAACTATTCACTCCACACCATCCCTACTATTGTTCGGTGGTTCGGAACCCTTCGTGCGTCAGTCCGACTCGCACTTGGCCGGTTTTTATATCCCATAAAAGAGCCGGCAATTAAGGCACTTTTCTCCATGGCTTTCGTTGCACGTGAACTATTGCAATAATGTTCACTGCCCCTGCTTCTTTTTTCCAATGCTATATGAAAAGGAGTATAGATCACTATAATAAAATAACTAAGTGTAGCCAATTCATGTCCCCACCTAGGGGCAGGGTCTTTACCCGAATACGAGTAATATTGAGCCGTCCTTGAAGAGTTGCTCCCTCCAATTACCCACATCATAAACTTCTCTCTATCAGCTAGATCGTTTCCTAGTCTGTGGAAGAAAGCACTTGTCATCCCACTGCCCAAAAATTCCAATCCCTCCTCCTTCAAAGATTACAGGCCCATATCTATCTTACGTATTCTCTCCAAAGTCCTTGAATCCATTGTCCACTCCCAACTCACCTCCTACCTTTCATCAAACAAACTTCTCAATCCTTTCCAATCTGGGTTCAGACCAGGGCATAGTACTACCACAGCACTCTTAAAAGTCAGCGATGATATACAGCTAGTCATGGATCAGAGGTTGGTTACGGTGCTGGTCCTGCTTGACTTCAGCAATGCCTTTAACTGCGTCGATTTTGACATTCTTGTTGCTATATTAACATCGCTGAATGTCTCCTCCCACGCTGCTGGCTGGTTCGACTCATACCTGAGAGGTCATCAGCAGCGCATTAAGTCTGAAGAGACCGAAACTCAATGGTGTGATCTTTCCTCAGGAGTGTCCTGAGGTGGTATTCTCTCTCCTCTTATTTTTTCAGTCTTTATAAACTCCATCTCCGAAGTCCTCTCTTCTTCGTATCATCTGTACGCAGATGATCTACAAATTTATCGCCACTTTTTCCCCTGCGATTTAGTTTCATCCGTGGAGGCACTGAATGCTGAGCTCGAGAATGTGAAAGACTGGGCCTCATCATACGGTCTGTTAATAAACCCGAATAAATCACAAGCCATGATTTTAGGAACCAGGCACACTCTTTCCTTGTTACAAAATACCATTGTTCCCGTATCATATAATGGCATCACAATAGAGTAAACAGATAAGGTGAAAAACCTTGGGGTTATTTTTGACAACCAGCTGTCTTGGTCTCCACATGTCAGCGAGGTCAGCAGACGGGTCTTTGCGTCTTTTCACTCCCTCAGGCGTCTGCAGTACTTCTTGCCGCGGCAGACCAAAATCACCCTTGCTCAGTCCCTTCTCCTGCCGCTAATCGACTACGCCGATGTCTGTTGGGCGAGCGCGAACGAAGATCTTCTGAACAAACTCAAACGACTTCAGAATCTCGGGATTCGGTTTCTCTTCGGGCTGCGAAAATTCGACCATGTCTCTCAATTTCGCAAAGAGTTGGGGTTTCTTCCGATTCGTCGTCGCCGAAACTCCCATATTCTTTTTTATCTTTTCAATATATTGAAAAATCCGCGCTACCCCAGCTACCTTCGAGACCGCTTTGAGTATCTCTTTTCAGGAGATCGGCAACGGAGATCTCACACGGTCTCACTCTTAGCCACTCCAAGGCATACCACTTCCGCATATGAGCACTCCTTCAGGTTGCAGGTGGTCCGACTGTGAGAACGCACTTCCTTGTACGATAAGAGATAGCCCCACTCTTTTCGCTTACAAAAACCGGGTAAAAGAGCACTTCCTCTCTCTTTTGTGATAGTTGTAGTATGTGTATTATTATTATATGTAAACTATATGTACAGATTTATGTATGTATTGATACGTATTTAGTTGTTTGGTATATACGAGTATGTATTTTATTTACCGTATTTTATAGATATGTAATTTACTTATAAGTATGTATTTTATTATTGTTTAGATATTGTGCACTGCCTACCCTTTATTGATAAAATTTCCTGTCATGCCTTGGTTTGCTGGAAGAAATCTCTTTTTAGAGATAAGCTCGCCTTTGTACATATGTTTTCTCTTAATGTATCTTTTTTAAATAACTGTGTTCAATAAAGAATTATGAATTATGAATTGAGCCATACTCCAACACGCTGGTTCAGTCCGGTTTGATGGAGGGGTGTCTGTCTGTCAGACAACCAACCAGTCTGTCAGAAGTTATCAAGCTGCCCTATTAGGGCTTCTGACACAGCTTTACGATTACTACCACAGTAACAATAGTGGCCGGGACCTTCAGCTTAACGTGTCATCTGAAACACGGAAGCGTCTGAAACAAATGCCACATAGAAACGGATACCCATCCAGTACCCGTCGCGACCAGATGTTGCTACCCCCACGATCGTTTTCGATTTGCGAATACTGACGATTTTAATTATATATAATTTTTATTTCAGGTACGCCTTTGACCTGGAGTTTATTCTACTGAAAAAGGGGGTAATCGCTTGTGTCGCAATCACATTTAACTTCTCTTTACCCAATAAAAGCAGCTAAACTAAAAGTGTACGCTAATTTTAAGTTTTATTTTATTTATTTATAGCCTATAAATGGGGCCAAAAATAAAGTTTGCATCTATGCATTTAAATTATTGTATTCTCTCTCTCACATACTCTCTCTATTCACATACAGAAAAATTTAAACTTCGGGTACAATGGCGAATTATCCAAAATAAATGGACAATTAAACAAAAAAACTAATTACCAATATACATAAAATATCAATATAAGTAGATAAAATCATGCTACAAAAACACATTAATACATTATACAGTTAAAGATGCTCTGATCAAATCTGTTTCGAAGTAAATGTTCTGTAGAATGATGCCCATAACAACCCCTTAAAATATAACATAACATAGCGTCACGCCCTTCCCCATACGGGGTGGCAGAGGCACAATTGTGCCCACTTTGAGCGAGTTATTCAATAATCCATTTGCGTGACAGGGAGCTAGCCCATCGCCGCAGCTATGCAGTAATGAAAGAAAGAAAGAAAGAAAGAAAGAAAATAATTTTATTTTATGAATATTTTATTTATTTTAATGAAGGTTTCCTCACGATGTTTTACATCACCATTAGAACGTCCCTATAATTTACTTAAGATAAATTAATTATCTCTTTGGTACATGGTCAGGAATCGAACCTCCATCTCCTGTGTGAGAAGCAAGCATGAAAGCTTTTGGACCACGGAGCTCTCCCTTAAAATATGACTACTACTTTATGTTCTTCACCGGCACAGGGAGAGTTGGCATCACTGCATTTCTACCTAGATTTTTACCCGACTGTACAAAAAGGAGAGTATTGTTTTCGAGAGTATGTTTGTTGGTGTCACCTTAAGATAGTCAAAACCGTTAGTTGATAGACTATCGCGTTAGTTAGTAAACCAGACCGACAGGGTTTATAATTTACGCTTCTTTTGTTCTTAATATCAATCTAACACGATGACTATTCGGGGGCTTCGCTGCGTTCGCCACCTCTAGTCTTCACCTAAGCTACCGCAGTGTCTTTCGTGGTATTCCTATTTAACGGTTTTAACCGTTAGTTTATCAACTAACGCGTCGTAAAGTAAGCAGTACGCTACAGTTTACAAACTGTCGATAGTGGACCAACTAACAAGAAAAAAAACGTTAGTTTATCAACGGTTTTGACAATCTTACGGTGACACATGTATTGTAACGAGATAACTCGGTAATGCATATTTTTAAATTCAATGACTCGAGATAACTCATTAATTAATATTTTCTGACCGGCTAGGTGTAGTATATGTGGGGTTCATGTGACGACGGGTTTACAGGTCAATTATTCTAGTGAAATAAGTGTTCTTTCCTATAAGAGGGCGCTACTCGTAAATCTAGTTACCAGAAATTACTTAACCCTTTGCTGCATACTAACCTATATATGGTTTCATAGGTTTTGAACTTTATTACCAAGCAATAAGGTTGAAAATCGCGATCCATTTTGCGTCAGGCCACGTATTAAGGTGTTAAAAAGAAATAGACAATTTAAACAGAAGTTTCTAGACAATGTTTATCTGTTTTATTAATTTTTACCTGGGATGTAGTTACTCAACAATTTCTACAACTCGAATACTTTGTAACCACAACTCGGAAACGTAGTAACCAACTCGGACATTTTTGTAACCAAACTTAAGTTGTGAAGGAAATTGTTCTATATCGTCCAAAGGGCTAGATTAACCAAGGAAAACATTTTAAGTTAATAAGTTGTAAAAAGGCATTTCTTATTCCATAAATGAACGTTAATTTTAACTAAAGAGGAAGTGCTAGAACATCTTAAAGGATTCTATTCTGATTCTTGACAAATCAAATCAAATCAAATCAAAAATCATTTATTTCCATAGGATGTTGTTACATCACTTAGATCCGTCATTACATTTTTTTGGGTGAGTTCACTAACACAATGGCGGAATCTGTGGAGAAGAGCTCACCGAAGAAACTCCACAGTCGTCGCATCTTTTGCGTTTCCTTTTTTAAATAAAATATTGTCAAATTACAAAATGAATGCTAATTATATATCGAAACAGCCTGTTACTCAAACAATCTATTCCCATGGACATCTGTCCTCTGAGTAATCAGATATCCTATAGTAACCTTTTTTATACAATTTCTGTTTTATTATTATTTTAAACTTGTCTAAAGGTAAGTTTTTAATATCAGTAGGGACCTTATTGTAATAGCGTATACAATTGCCTTTAAAAGAATTACTAATTTTATGTAGTCGGCTTACATAAGCAACCAACTTGTCTTTATTTCTAGTATTGAAATTGTGTATATCACTGTACTTCTGAAAATTAGTTATATTTCTTTTTACATACACAAGATTGTCATAGATATATTGAGACACAAATGTCAGAATATTGATTTCTTTAAACTTTTCCCTCAGTGACACTCTAGGCCCTAATCTATAAATTGCACGAACAGCCCGTTTCTGCAGAATAAATATACTATTAGCATTCGCAGCGTGACCCCACAATAAAATACCATAGGTCATTAGACTATGAAAGTAACTAAAGTAGACTAGTCTAGCGGTGTCTACGTCGGTAAGAGCTCTAATTTTTTTAACTGCGAACGCTGCCGAACTCAGTCTGTTCGACAATTTATTTATATGAGGATCCCATTGTAGTTTGGCGTCTAAAGTAATGCCCAAAAAGACAGTCGACTGCACAAGGTCCAATCTCTGTCCTTTTATAAATATGTCTGTAGTTACCGGGTTCACATTGGGTAATACGAATTTAATACATTTAGTTTTCTTTTCATTAAGTAATAAATTGTTAACAGTAAACCAAAAGGATTCTATTCTGATTCTTCACAGTCGTGCCCGGACGTCACGGCGGCACACGTCTTAAATTTTCTCGCGAAATAAACTGCGGCAAAATGCCACCAGCAGAAGTAAATGTAATAAAACGTGCAATTGTAAGTGCGCTCCAACATTTTCATCGAAAAATTGATTTCATTTAGAAGAAAATAGTGACCTTAGTGACGAAATTCGCGAACTAAAAGCCTTCGTACATGTTAAAACTCAGTGACGGGGCTACAAAACTGGTTGTTGATGATCATGACGCAGCGACAACACCTCAGGCAATGAGCGTCGCATCAACACCAAATAGCTGTCCCTCTCTCACCAAAGCGAAGGCGACTGACCAGCTTCCACACAAACGCATCACCGCCGTGCGTGCGAAAGAGAAGATTGCTGCGCAAAACAAACAACGTCCAGCTCCGGCTCGCCGACTGACCGCACCAGCCAAGCAAGACATAACCTCCCCGGCTCCAACTGAGAATGCAGTCAAGACGACGATGCCTCCTCTGAGCCAACACGACACTCCTCCGGGAATGAATCACACTCCTTTGCAAATAAATACTCCAGTTTTACCTGACCCTACACTCTCTGACTCTCTGGTTGGAAATACAAAACATACTGATGAAAAGGCAAACTGTAATGAAAACTAATGAACGTTAGTCAAAAACAGGTGAACGAAATCAAAACCTACCGTGATTAAAGGTACAGCCATTAACACAAAAATTCAAGGTATAGAAATGACGCGCTTTTTACACGGCTGCTATTTTAAAAAAGAAACCACACCTGAAAGCTTAAAAGAACACCTACAAAATTTACATATGATTTATATATGAGTATCAAGTGGAATAAATAACGACTAAGCGTGACACATATAACTCGTTTAAAATCGGCATCCCGGCGGCTGTGTACGAAAAGTTTATTATATTTATCTGCTTGTGAAATCTCCTAACACCAAACAACTCACTGATACCATGAAAATTCAGAACTTTGATCAAGCGACCAACTAGAATTACCAAAAAGTCGTCTACCTGTCTAGACCACGCCTACACTAGCATAGCCGGTCCTGAAATACAGAAGGCTGAGCCGTTTCAAATGTTTGTTTCCGAGCATTACGGGGTAGTGGTTGGATTTTTCTCTTTAGGCTTGTGAATTTGTATTAACAAATTCATAAGCCTAAAGAGAAAAATCCAATCGTTATAAAACTGTTATTCTCAGACTCAAACATTAATGACTTTAAGCTCAGCCTAAATCTGTATGACTGGAATAGCCTGCTTTGTAGATCGTCATCGCCCAACAACTGTCTTGACTCTGTCTTAAATGTCATCCTACACTTTTACAATACACACTTTCCTAAGAAAAAATACCCATTGCGCCGCCAGGGTATGAATACCTGGATCAATCAGGATGTCCGTGAGTTGCGTAAAACCATCCACAATCTGGAACACTCATTATCCACTAACACTGATCTTTCCACGGCCGACACTGAGATGCGGGCGATGGAGATGCGTTTTTCCACTTTACTTAAAGACACTCGGAAAGAGTATATAAACAATGCAATAGCCACTAGCACTGGTAATATGTGTCGAAATATATGGCGCGTTATCGCTTCCGAATCTTGCCGTGCGAAAGGCAAGGACAATGCACTGGACGTGCTAATTAGCGGGTCCACGGGCAACTGCGACCGGGAGCGAGCTGCCACTACCGCCGCGACCTTGAACCGGTTCTACATAGAAGCGAACAATAAAAATATTGCTAAACCTCATCTAGATAACGCGATGTCGTACCTACAATTGTATATTACTACACCAATACCGACACTTCAATTCACACCATTTTCACTAGGCGAAATTATCAAGGCAGTTAAAAACACAAAACGTAAACAATCAAAGGACATAAATGATATGTCCACAAATGTCCTAGACTACCTTCCACCGGTTGTAATATCGCTATTATGTCTCCTTTTCAACCAATGTATCTCCGCGGGCCTCTATCCTAGCTTGCTTAAAAACATAAAAGTACAACCTATATACAAAGGCAAAGGGGAGATGAACGTATTAAAAAACTATCGACCCATATCTTTGATTCCTATCGTCTCGAAGATATTCGAGAGGTTGATAAGTGACAGGCTCACGTCATTCTTTTTAGAAAACGGCCTCCTCAATAGGCAATAATACGCCTACCAGCCTGGTCGGTCAACCGTGGATGCAACACGTGACGTGGTGACGAGGGTGATGGGCCACCTCGAGGGTCGGCGGCAGGTGGCAGCTATATTCTGCGACTTGTCGCGGGCGTTCAAATTGGTCAATCACTGTCTCTTACTTGACAAGCTCAAACTATACTGAATAACCGGCAATTTTCATAACACGATAGCTGCTTTCTTAGCAAACCGTAAGCAAAGTACCTGGGTCTGCGGAGCCAGGTCTGAACTCGAATCCCTGCAGGATTGTGCTGTGCCACAAGGATCAATCATGGGAAATAACTTGTTTTTAATATTAGTCAACGATATGACAATGGCATCGGCGGACGCTGAATACGTTAGTTATGTTTGCCGACGACTGTTGCGCCATTGTCAATGCTGACAACTATGACGGCCTGAAAAGTAAACTTAAAACCGTTTATGGATCAAATCGCACACTGGTTCTCAGTCAATGGGATGATGCTTAACGTCGAAAAGACAAACATAACGCAGTTCCAGCTCCGAAGAACAATATGTCACGAGCTGAACGTCACCTGCAACGGCAGTATTGTCCCTCAAGTGGACCACGTCAAGTACCTCGGGTTCACTATTGACTCGGGATTGACGTGGTCGCAACACATTGACGCCACCTGCAAACGACTGTCATCTGCGTGCTTCGCGCTGTCCAGGCTCATCCCCTGTCTCTCTACTGAAAATGTGATGAAGTCGTATTACGGCTACTTTCACTCAGTGTTAATATACGGGCTAGACATTTGGGGAGCGGCCTCGGACCGCGACAGAGCATTTAGGATGCAATAACGTGCCATCAGGGTAATTGCGGGCATGCCCTGGGACCACCCTGCTAGGGAACTATTCAAAGAGTATAACATCCTAACTCTTCCGAGCCTGTATATTTTGGAGATATGTAAGTACGTAAGGCTAAACCTCCATAATTTCCCCACAAATGCTCAAATGATTAACAGACCTGGCTCAAGACGCAGTCACTTACTATTTGTGCCGCCCAGACGATTGGCCAAATCGAGACACTCACTGTCCATAATTGGCCCTAAGCTGTATAATGCCATACCGGACGACGTAAAAAATGAACCCAATAATACTACTTTGCTCCGAAACTTAAAAAAGTTGCTAATGTCAAATGCGTGCTATTCGATATTCGACTTCTACAAAATCGCTTGGTCAAAACAATAACATATCATAATTAATGAATTAGAATATATAATATACTAACTAAAAAGTATTATAAACTTATTTAATATATTAAAAATTTTGTTTTTGTAACATGTTTTGCCAGAGGCAATTATAAGGAGAGCGACATCTTCGGGAGTAAAGTAAAAGGCTTGAGATGCACGCAAATACTAGACAAATTTACTATAGGAAATACTATAAGCTTATATACAACTTACTACAAAACTACGTGATGAATATAAATATACCTTAGCTGTGACGGTCGTCAACTTATCTTAACATTACGTGGAAATATGACTAACATAGTCGACCGGCACAGGTACTCCCCCCTTTATGGAAAAAATAAATGAATGTACTTATAACAATGAACAAAAATCTAAGTTAGAATCAAACAATAACCTTAAATGAATCAAAATAATTTTAAAAATGTGTATACAATAACAAACTTATATCAACTGCAATAATAACTAGTAGGATTTTAATTAACATAAATTGGATCTTAATTGTGCATACTTTAACTTAATCCAAAGGTAAATCTTACACGAATTAGAAAAATAAAGGAACTACGGTTATGCGAATTCTACATAAGTTTAAAGAATTACTACTGACTAATCAAACCCTATAAATTAAAAGAAATAGTTTGGTGCCTACTACATATCAGAAAAGTAACATAATAATTCAGCGTTAACAGTAAATTACTTAATATTTACCTACAGGCAAGTCTTGTATCTGGCCGCACACTACATAAAATAAACTAAAAACTGGAAAACAGAAAAAAGGAAAATGGGGCTTCGCGGTTAGTAAACTAACGAGAGTCGTCTGATGCTGCAGCCGCCCATGTTTTTCAGGAATCGATGAGTCAATTTACATCGCACGTCGTTGAAGTTGTAATCACTGTTTGTTTATAATTGCGACCGTACCTACACAAGGATGATTGTGCTGAATCAGCGTCAGCATTAAATCTGTAACCTTGGCTGTAGGCAGTCAATGATCTCGTAGGTCATATGTACGTGCGTGCTCTTCACTCTTGAGTGAATATTAAATTGTCGATTGATGAAATTGTGTGCCTAAAAACCTTGGGATTTGGCAACAAAGGGCACATCTTGTACACCAATCGTTTATATATATATATATATATATATATATATATATATCTCTCTCTTCAGTGATTTGATTATTCTTCGTGCGATGTTCTTCCTGGATGATTTCAATATTCGTTAAATTAGGTATATCGATAATGTTTCAATACTCTTCTGGGGGCTGAAACGGCTTCCTATGTCTTGAACTTGAAAAGCTGCTTGCTGTGAATGAATTTGCCGACGCGTTCGTTTTTGCTGGTGCGAGCTCCATTTTGATAAATCAGCAGTCAGCTGACTATCCGTTCATTGTTCTTGCGGTATCTTGAGTTCGATGCGGGAAATCTTCAGTTGAAATTATTTATCTTTTGGCTTCTGGTCCGTTTTAAAATCTGGTCCGGTCATGGCTTGCTTGATGTCATCTTGGTTTGGTTGGGGTCTTGATTATGGAGTTCTGCAGCGTGGTTTGAAATAGGTATGCAAACCGAAGTCGGGGCTCGGCGATCTTGGACGAAGTGCTTCTTGCTTGCACTTCTAAGGTGGCAGCACACGGAGTTTTCTTCGCGGCTGGGTCCATGCTGCTATTACCGAAGGTTGCTGATGTTCAGAAGTCGGGGTCACCACTTTGCCAGAGGCAATTATAAGGAGAGTGACATCTTCGGGAGTAAAGTAAAAGGCTTGAGATGCGCGCAAATACTAGACTAATTTATTATAGGAAATACTATAAGCTTATATACAACTTACTACAAAACTACGTGATGAATATAAATATACCTTATCTGTGACGGTCGTCAACTTATCTTAACATTACGTGGAAATATGACTAACATAGTCGAACGGCACACATGTGAAATCCTTACAAAAAAAAGGTTAATTTGAATTAAGTACTATGAATGTGACTTGTAAACTGTGTTTATTAATAAAAAAATGAATTGAATTGAAAAAAAAAACTATCTTCTAGTTTATATTCTATGTGTTTGGCACGTCGCCACTTGTAGCAATGACTCTATTACATGAATGTTTTTCTAAGACCACGCATCAAGCGTCTGTATTCTTGTTTAACTTAAGTGTACGACGGACTCACACATGTGGACCTGAAGCACTCCCACACGCACCGTGATGATGCAGGGAGACGGAGTTTAGATACCCTCGGCCACGGAACGCGTTGAGATATAGCCCGGAGTATACAGAATGGCTATGTGGGCACTTATTAGAGAAGGCTTTCCCCAGAGCAAGCTAATCTTGCACTGTACATATTCAAATGCCAGTCAGGAAGAACGATTAGGCAAGACGCATCGCAACGTTTGGTGATTCCCCGAAGAATATGTGAAATTGCTACCTTTGACGACCGGTTTAGCCTAGCGGGTAGTGACCCTGCCTACGAAGCTGACGGTCCTGGGTTCGAATCCCGGTAAGGGCAAAATATTTGTGTTATGAGCATGAATACATGTTTCTTAGTCTTAGACGTTTTTTATGTATTTTCCACTATTAAATATATCGTCGTCTAGTACCCATAACACAAGCTTTAATGGGCCTAGTTTGATTTGTGTAAAATTGTCTTCTAATATGTATTATTATTATTATTTATGGCATCGGATATTATAATGTTCAAGATTACTTAAATGATGGGACTGTATGGGGTTAGTCTAGCTCAACACTGGGGCTAATATATCAATTACGTAAATATCAATTTATGGGAGAGAGCTCTCCTTCTCCCACAGTGGTCCAATAAAGAGAATTGGAGGAAGAAAAAGAGAGAATGGAGGAGAGTAAAAGCAGCATTTTACCAAAATCAGAAAAGAAGTATTACCAGGAAGAGAAGTCGTTCCGGTGTATAAGTCTTTCTTCCTTCGTATTGAAATCTCTGGAGAAAATACTGGAAAATACTTAATAAAAGTGCCTCTCCCATCGATATAAATACTAAGGATAGGCCTTCCCGTACTAAATTTCTTACCATTTTGAGGCTAAGAAAAATAGCGCCCCTGTCGGAATTCGTCGGAACCAAGACAGTACGAAAAATTGTAACGGCGTCACGTTCGGTCACGTTCCGAATTGTGGTGTATAGACACAATGTTAGGAAAGTTGATCTCCGGATAACTCTCAAATACCCGGTGACTTTTAATCGGTGATTAGGAGTAGAAATTAAATATATCTAGCTAAAATTTTACTTAAGGGGCGAGGTCTCACGCAATTACCTCATGTTTAATTAATAAAAAGTTGAAACATAATTAAATAGGCATATTAATTTTTGTCTTTGCCGTTAAATTATGAAAGAGGATGTAAGCTCACAGATACACATTAGTAGCGTGACTTGGAATTTAAGATCTTGATTTTGATTTATAAGTAATAAACTACCTAATCATAGAAAAAGTTATGAAAATTGGTACCTGATATCACTGATTAAGTCATCGTGTATAAAATAGAGTATTTAGCAATACATTACACGCGTAACATAGCGTCACGCCTTTTCCCATACGGGCTGGCAGAGGCACAACTGTGCCGGTCTGTGCCCATTTAGCCCGTACCTGCTGCTACGACCTACGGACGTCCGTTTGGTTTTGGTCATTGAAATACCGAGGGATCCTCAGGCGTTTTGTTATACATAATATTATTAAAAGTATTGAAACACTGGCTGAAAGTGGGCACAGTTGTGCCTCTGCCACCTCGTATGGGAAAAGGCGTGACGCTTTGTTATGTTATGTGTTGTTTTATCACTCCATAGCTGGGCTATGCCCAACTAACCCCCTGTCATCATAACTGGCAAAAGTGAGCACATTTTCAGACTAAAAGTGAGCACATTGACTCTGTCACCCAGTATGGGAAACCGCGGATAGTGTACCTTGTATTTCAACGTAAATACGACGAAACGTAATTAATTACATTTGTAAATTAAAACGAAAACAGTGAAATACAAACTCTAACTGACTGAAATAGGGGGGGGTAATAAAATGACATTACGAATAGTAATCTAATGACATTACGAATAGTAATCTTGACATTACGAATAGAAAAATAACCAAATCGGATCGTTTTTCAAATATAGGAAGCGGGCAGTTTCACTGTGCGTCGCGCGTCGCTACAAAGTTACGTCAGTCGAATGGTTGATTTTCGTTTGAGGATTTTTTCGAGAACAATGATACGACACTCCCTGTTTTTGTGTTTTGCGATTTGGGTATGATTTACACCTTTTTACGTCGCAGGTCACCATTTTTGTTTTTGCTGCCGATATGTCAAGCGGCTGTCACCGTCCAAGCGCGACTGATTGCAAACAGTCCAATTTTCCCGATTTTGTACTGTTTTTGTAGCGACACTTTCAAGCGCTCCGTGCCCTGTCCCTACTATTCAAGTCTGTGGCCTCTCCCCTCCACAGCAATCAGCATGCATATATGGAAAGGAAATCAACAAAAACAGATTTACACATCCTAACGCAAAAGGTCGAGAGAGCACTAGAAAACAAAGATTTCGCCCGATATTTCTTTGATGTAGAGAAAGCTTTGCGCCTGACATTTCTTGTAGAAACGTCAGGCGCATTTTGAGAACTGGCAATGCTATTGACAAACAACCTTCTGATAAAGAAGGAAATAGATAAGATTCGGCAAAAAATACCGCATAGGATCAAAAGAAAACTGAGAAATAGAAACATACCAACCTGCTGTAACTTGCTTCCCGGATGGCTCAAGAATAGAAAGCACAAATCTAGCAGGAGCTGGCTTTTGCATCATGGACAGCAACAAGCATGATAAATCAATTGCCTTCGGGCTATACGCCAGCGGGTTCCAAGCGGAAATCTTTACCATAGTGGAATGTGCTGAAAGCACTAATGGAAACATCAGAAATCAAAAATAAGACCATAGTCATTTATTCTGACAGTCAGGCAGCTTTAAAAAAAAACAAAATCAGAAATAATTATCGCACGGGGCCGCGGACATGAAAGGATTCAAGGTAACCATAAAACAGATCAGCTGCCAAGAAACGGCGAAGAGCGTTTTATTGGACCAGAACCAAGATTACCTATATCAGCCATTTGTCACAAAGAATATCTTCAACATGATAGCCACGCGAGATGCAAACCTAGAGTGTAAGAACACCAAAGACTGTAGGCAGTCTAAGATGTTCATCTTAAGAAAAGACCCCAAAAAGGCTAAGTGTTTACTTAATCTTAAAAAAACACTTATCAGTATTAAGGCTCTTACAAGACCCGTCATACCCTCATGGCTTTAAGAAAAGTAGCCAGCACCTCCTGGGAGAATGCGTTATGTATTCAAACATAACATGGCGAACAGTAGGGATAGATAGCATGAAATAGCCTATCAAACTCAAAGTTTAGCGACATCCTAGAATTCATTAAGAGAGCAATTATATTTGGGGAGAGACATCTGTTGAACCAACAGTAACCAGTGCCCAAACACTGGGAATTGGGTGAAATAGTCACTATAGAGGACCGATCACCCGCCTGTGGTACAGCGGGCGTTCCACTTCATCATCATGGTAGGCAGAGCTACAACCTCAGCGCCACAGAGGTCGTTAAATGTAATCAGTATCGTGTTCAGTAAGAAAACTAATTAGCTGGACTGGCCTATATACCAAATTAGTATACAAGGTGTAACAGAAAGGATTAGTCATATTTTGGGGGTTGTTGCGGGCATAATCCTGAACAACTTTCACAATGACACCGATTTGATCAGAGAAACTTTATTATCGCTTATCCATAGAAAACAGCTGATCGCCCAGCCCAAACTGTATGAAGAAGTAAAGTTTGAAGTTGCTCAGATCAAATCGATTTCATAGTGAAAGGTTATAAGAATGATGTCGCTCACAACCCCCTAAAATATGACCACACTTTTCTGTTACACCTGTACATCACGGTATAGTTAATTCCGTTTATTTCTGTACTTGCCTCACAGTTCTGCGTGAACTAAACTACAACGCTTATCCGGATGTATCCAAACCGATGTAAAGGTGAAAACACAAAGCATCCGCCCTTGAGCGTGTTTCCGCTCAACTACTCACGAGGGCGGGCGGGAAGCTGGCGGGCGGGAAGATGGTGGGCGGATGCCAAGGTGGTTTCAGAATGGAGACGCCGTGCTTCCGCTTAACCCCCTGCTGAAGAACAAACGCCGGTCACCGACCGCTATATAAATGTCCATATAAAAGGTTGGTATGGGACCATTATGCGTTCATTTAAAATAACCTTACGTTCACTACTTCGAATGCGAGTCAATACTATTCTCTGAATAACTTTGACAACTGACATACAAACCACACATTTTGGCATGTCTAACTTTCCGCCCTAATATGCCTTTTCGTACCTCGCTTTCTGGAAAACATCTCTTGCTCGCCTTAGAACATATGATTTCTTTTAAATTTAACCCAGATTTTACGAGAATTTTGAAAATTGGATCGCGATTTTAAACTTTAACACCTTAAGATAAGGTTCAAATCCTATGAAATAAAATTGATCGTTTTATCAAACGCTAGTAACAAGTAGATTAATGTATGTGCTATAAAGAATTATGATTTATGAATGAATAAAACGGAAATTTTTTATTTTAGCTTTCAGTGATGGAACTGGTGTCAATCGCAAGATTAAATTACATATATACATACATAGCGTCACGCCTTTTCCTAAAAGGGGTGGCAGAGGCACAATTATGCTCACTTTGAGCCAGTTATGCAACAATCCATGACAGGGGGCTAGCCCTTCGCCGCAGCTACGGAGTAATGAAGGTTTCCTCACGCTGTTTACCATCACCGTTAGAATGTCCGATAATGTACTTAAGATAAATTAACTATGTAATTGGTACATGGTCAGGAATCGTACCTGCATCTCCTGTGCGAGAACCAAGCGTAAATACCCATTAGCCACAGAGCTCTATATTAAATATAGAGCATAGAAATAGATAGAGTAAATTATTACAAACAATAATAAGTATCTAGTTATGAATTCCGTAAATGATATAATTGGCGAGATTTTTAAGTTTGGAAAAATTTAAATCATATAAGAAAAAAATTTTTTTGAGTGCCCATCGAATACCGTTACCACCCACTGGTGCTTCTGCAAGCGAAAACAGTTGACTGTGATTTCCAGAAATTTTGCTCAGAGTGAAATTGCGTAGTTATAACTACTTATTTCAGAGTGACTATTTGTTTTGATTAATAGAAGTTAGTTAAACTATACATAATTTTAAAGCTTTTGTATTATTTTTTCAAAAAAAAGGTCAACGGCAACCTTGCTTTGTATGTATATGCCAATGAATCTCGTCGTTTTTACATGACATACTTTTATTTCGTTCGTGTAAAATAGTAAATACTACCAGAGACATTCAGTCAATGATTCCGATCTACCAACGCTCAAAAATTAGTCGGAGATAAAGAAATGGGTTATAAGCGATCTCAGATCAACTGCTTGGACTAATGGGGTTGGATGCATGTGTGAAACACAAGATATTATTACGTTAATGAGTCGCATCTACACCCTAATGAACCCCCTCTTCCAACAACCCTCCACAAAGGTGTGTGTTATCTTTATTTTACCATTCCCATAGATTTTCAGTCCCCGTCATGCTTAACAATCGTAAGTTGTGTGCGCACGGGCATTTAAAACCAGCCGACGTCAAAAATAATCACTTATCGTGAAAGAAGACAATTTGTCCTCGTGTGAGGACATTTGAAAGGCGTTTCCATTTCTAATTAACTAAGGCGGATGCGGTCTGGCTCATTTAGACAGGCCTTTATATTTTTAAAACGCTTTGCGCTTATAGTGATACGCTCGTGGCAAAATGGTATCTTGCATGTTCTAAATGTAGCGTTGTGTTGTTGCTATAGAGACAACAAATAATAAAATAGTCTTGTATTTTACGATATTATAAATAGATAACGAAACGTGACCCTGGGGGCCAATTCTCACCCCGTTAGCAAATCTGTCGCGAATTCTGTTCGACTCTATTCGCGTAGTACTTTGCATGCGACTTTCAAAATGACATATTTTAACTGACGTTTTAGGTTTTAGTTGGCAGTAACATACAACGTAGAAGTTTGCCTGCTTTTTGTTTCTTCATTTGTAGGTTCGTAGGTATACCTACGTATCTCTAGTATGGTTTTATTGAAGTAATTTGTATTATACTTGTTGGAAAATCGTTCCGTAGTACGAATTTTTTTTTTACATCATTCACCTATTTCGCCAGTTAATTATTCCATTAAATTAGCCAATATGCTGGTTAGTATTAATTAAATAATAACAAGTTAACAGCATTTCAACGTATGAACACCAAAATATATACATATTTTAGTGTTCATACGGAAAGAAGGATTTTAAAAATCTCGACTAAGTTAATATTATAATCGATATGAAAAGAACATAGAATTCACAGATTATTCTTCAATTTCATTTGACTTAAAATACACATACATCATTCGGTTCTTGTCGTGCATTAGACAATTGGTATATAAATTTAGTTATGCGACTCAAAGACGGATTTGCTAATGGAATGAGAATTGCCCCCCAGTTCGGATATCATGTAAACAAAGATACATCTAAATTAAATTATCTAAATTGCGTAAAAACTGTTTAAATCTGAGTGAAAGTGATAACACAGCCTCGCCTGTGAGTATACATCACTGAATACAACACCGAGGACTATGAAACTCCAAAATTTCATATTTCTTTGTCGGAAAAAACAAACAAATTCAAATTCAAAGCTTTATTTGTAAAACAAAGGTACATAAACAAATATCTTAAGAATTCATTGAAAATATCTGTATGTTCTCTATGACTCAACAAACCCAGGATATGCCGTTATCCCGTTAGCTCAGCGTCCTTTTTGAGCTGTTAAGACAGAATATATAAAGCATATGAAATTGGCTTAATTTATTACTCAGTATGTATGTCTATGGTGTATTCCTGCCTACGAAACCAAGGGTCCCGGGTTCGAGTCCCGGTGGGGGAAAATATTTGTTTGATGAGAACAGATGTTTGTACCCTATTCATGGTTGTTTATCTATGTAAGTATAATATTTATCTATATAAGTATGTGTATCGTTGTCTAGTACCCAAGATACAGGGAATCCTGTTTGGGGCTAGTTCAATGTGTGTAAATAGGTCCAAGGTATTATTATTATACTTAATTTAAATCCCTAAGAATTTTATTGTATCGATCTCTTCTATTTGTTTACCCTAATAGTTAATTTTTAATGTCAGTTGTTTTTTATGTTCTTTCCTAAATTTTATTAATTTTAATTTGCCAATGTTAATTAAACTATCTGCCTATGCCCCTAGGTGGGAACATTAAAGGACATTTATTATTATTATGTATTAATTAAAAGATTATTGTAATTTAGCCAGTCAATAAAACTCATCAGAGAATTATTAATGATACGACTGGGTAAAATCTTGACAAATGTATATAGTGATAAACCAGTCACGTACTTGGACCTAACCAAGGTTTTCGATTATATAGACCACAATATACTACTAAATAAACTACCCACATATGCATATGGTATTGGGGGTAATTGAAATGACCTTACCCAAATCCAATTCTATTTAATAGGAAACAATTGACTCAAATTAAACAAATCTGCACTAAATAAAAGATGGGATTGACGCATTGAACTGTCACTAGGGATATAAACTGTGGAGTACCACAAGGAAGTGTTTTAGGCTCATTGCTGTTCCTTGAATACATTAATGACATCTCAAAATGTATGAATCATTCTATTGTACTTTTCGCACCGTAGTATTTATAGGACAATCTAAATACATATGAATCTAAAACCACATATTTTGACTAAGGTGTACATTTGTAAAGTTAGGGCTTGTAGAGTTACGGCGTGTAGAGTTAGAAGCTTGGCTCTACATGAGATCTGATAAATTTTTGACAATGCGACCCATATGGTCTCGTCTTGGCAAAATTTGGCATGAAAATTTTTTTGGTGGGATTTTTTCTTTTCCTTAAGGCCTTTTGTTCCTATAATAATATTTAATGTTTTTCAAAGCAAATGTAAAGCCATTCATTTATTTTCTTCTATATAATGTTTGAGTATATTGTGTGTATATTAGAGTATATTGTGTACAACTACTAAAGGTCTAAATCAGTGATATAGGCCTATAGTCCATCAATCAATCAATGAAATCTCTTTATTACTGTAGATTTTACATATACTTAGCAAACGTCGTTTTTACCTCTTCTCTTCATTGGACTACTGTGGGAGAAGAAAGGTGTAGAAACTCCCACAGATTCATTTTAGATGTCTTTTAAAAAATTCTTGTGCTTACTTAATACAAATATTACAATATTAATTATTATGATTAATAAGCAGAAATGAATAATTACCAAAATATTAACAGCAAGGTCTGTGTTGAGCTAGATTATGCCCATACAGCCCCGTCATTTAAGTATATTACTCAAATGGCAATTTCCAAAATCTCCAGAGGTATCTTATTAAAGTACAGAATGCACTGACCCTTGAAAGAATTGGTAACCTTCGCGAGTCTAAACCGCAGCGCAACTAGTCTGTGATTATTTATTACAGCTATCGCTAAGTTTTGAAAATGTTGTAAGGTTCTTGCGTACATACATTAAAGTTTCGGAAATAAATTGACAAGCAACAGTTAGTATGTCAGTTTTTTTTAAAAAGCTCTCTTAAGGAGGCTGTTCGATTTAAAATATAAACTGCTCGAATAGCTATTTTCTGTAAAATAAAATAGTTTGAATATCCGCTGCTTCCTCCCACAATGAGATACTATAGGACATGACACTACGAAAGTAACTAAAATAGCCTAGAGGTGGCCACATCCATGTTATGTCTGATGTTCCTAACAGCGTAAGCCGCAGAACTCAATTTACCAGCTAATTTATCTATGTGTAGTCGCACTGAAATTCGCTATGAAAGGTTATTCCAAGAAACTTTGTCATTTACTAATTTTAACGTGTTGCTGTCTAACACTAAACCGGTCTCAACTTGCCTGACATTTGGAAGTGAGAATTTGATATACTTGGTTTACCAGCGTTTAACAATCTATTTTCAACTGTGAACCAATTCAAGTTTAAATACAATACATACATTATTCGTCTTAGGTCGAACACCGCCGCGCGCGCATGCGTGTTGTGTAGCTGCATAGTGAAACCGTGACTAACCAGGGGCAATGGCCTCTCAAATCGTGAAATGTAACTCTTGTAACATTGTGATTAATGAAGTGCTTGCATTTATTCAAAATAAATGTGATGTAATGGATGAAGTTGGCCTTGCGAGACTCTGCATCACTTCGTTCGACGAGAACGAAATAAGCACGGCGAAAAATCTGTTGTTCAGCTGCGTGTCCAGGAAGAAAACAACTAGAAGACGCGAAGGAAAGTCACAAAGAGACATCGATGACATAATAACACTCATCAAGGAAATGGACCCCGAGGTTCTTCCGACTTTTGTCGCAAGAGACCTACAGAAACTCCCTCCTGTGACATTTGACCATATTGATGTCACAAGATTGCTCAAAGATATTATTGTTATCCAGAAAGAATTAAGGGATATACAAAGTAAATTTGAAACAGACTCAGATTGCCGATACGTAACGGTGGAGGATTTCAACAAACTGAAATTCGATTTCGAGAAATTTTCATCGAAGCCGACCGATCCACCAAGTGTATACGCCCAAAACGTTAATATTAAAAGAGGCGCTCACTGTCTTCATGATAGTTTTCTCTACAACAGTGGTCCTATGGGATTGTTCCCTATTTCTAATTGTTCGCCGCCTCCACCGGTGTCTGATGAGGGTAGTACCACAAAAGAAATAACGGTCGATCAGCTGGCCATCGAAACTTCTAAACAAACCTACGCAGCGAAAACAAAAACAACCGGTACTCGGAGTGACTCATTGTGTAGCCTCAAGGAAGTTGAATGTACCGCAGCAATCTCGCCTCTATGCGTAGACAGTGTAGTTTCACAATCGCACGCCAACCGCAACAGTGTACAGGTCACCAGTAAAGGCATTGCCGACACGAGCAACCTAGCCGTCTCGTCACAACATACAGCTGAAGCTGGTCTGCGATCGTCAACAACTCCCAAGCATATAGAGGTCACCAGTAAAAGTAGTGTAGTTACAAGTGGCACCTTACCCCTCTCGTCGAAACATACAGCCGAAGCTGGCCCGCGATTTTCAACAACTCCCAAGCACATAGAGGTCACCAGTAAAAGCAGTGTGGTTACAAGTGGCACACTAGGCAGAACCGAGGCACCGTCTGCGCAAAGGACTACGCAAAGGACTACGGACCCGGAATGTGATGATGACTGTAGCAACAACAATGCGGATGGATGGATTCGGGTACTGAGTAAGAAAAGCAACAAGTTTGTTGGCAGGAAGGGAAAAGCTATTGTCGAAAAACATTGCAAGTTCAGAGCCGCGGAAACTAATGTCCCCATTTACATTTACAATGTAAACAAAGAAACCCGTACAGAGGATATAGTTGAGTACATCTTCTCAAAAACCCGACTGAAGGTATACCCGACTAAGGTACCCGTGCCTGAGAGTAAAAACTACGACTCGTATCGTATGTATGTGCCGAGAAGCAAGCTAGCTTTGTTCGATAACGACTCACTGTGGCCGGAAGACATCTTCTTTAGGAGATATTACATATTCAGGCGTACGTCGTCCAACAGTCTCCTGTCCAATGAAAAGCCTGAATATAACTATAAATATAAAGATGGATAGTACGAATAAAACACAAAACACAAAAACACAAAATATATCTATGGTAACGTTCAACTGTAAATCTGTTAAACGTTCAGTCCAGTGTATCCGTAACCTATGTGATAAGTATGACGTCATAGCACTGCAGGAGCATTGGTTGCTGCCTCATGATATACATTTCCTCGGCAATATTCACCAGGAGTTTTAATACAGCGGAAAGTCAGCGGTCGACACGTCAGCGGAGATCCTGCAGGGCAGGCCTTACGGAGGCGTAGCGATCCTGTGGCGCAAAAATCTCTTCAAATCAGTGTCGGTTATACAGTGTAATAGTGTACGTATATGTGCAATCGAGACAGCAATTGATCATAGTTCAGTCCTGTTAATTAATGTTTACATGCCGACTGATTCCTATAGTAAAAAAGGTGAAAGCAACTTAGTGGAATTTACAGATTGTATGGGTGAAATTAGTGCAATTATTGAAAACTGTGCCACCGAATTCGTTTACGTCCTGGGCGACTTTAATGCGCATCCAAGCGGACGCTTCGGTAAGGAGATGGTGAGTTACTGTGCGGAACAGGACTGGATGTGTGCGGACCTTCAATATCTGGGTATGGACTCTAATACTTATACTTTTTTAAGTGATGTGTATGGAAGTACGAGTTGGCTAGATCACTGCTTAGTGACAAAGGCAGCATGGCCCTCGGTTGTAAAAGTGTATGTATTGAGCAATGTATACTGGTCTGACCACTACCCATTAGTAGTGGAGTGCATTCTAGATTTGACAAAGCCAAAGAGATTTGTAAGTAAGCAAGTTAGAAATAAGGTGTTATGGAAGGACAGAAAGCCCGAACAAATCTTTAAATATAACGCGTTGTGCTGTGAAAGACTAGGAGCTATAACTTGTCCCCCAGCTTTGAATGCTTGTAGCGACACTTATTGTGCAAACTCAGATCACAGGCTTTTAATAGATCAACTATACTGCGATATTACTCATACACTGATCGACGCGTCCGTGGCTACGAGTGAGTCACCAGCGGAAGCTAGGAAGAAGCGAGTAGTAGGGTGGAACAAACATGTCAGTCAGGCTCACAGGGAAGCTAGACTCAAGTTCCAAATGTGGACATTGAATGGTAAGCCCAGGGCGGGTTTTTTGTATGATGAAATGTATAGTAGCCGAAAATTATTCAAATCACGGTTAAAATGGTGCCAGCAACACCAAGAACGAAAGAATGGATATAATTGCTTCTTATCATACAAAAAAGGATTTCCGTCAATTTTGGAAAAAGACCATGGTGTTAAACGGTCAACCTAGATTGCCTGTGAGTGTGGAGGGTATGTCTTCACCTAAAGATATTGCAAATCTTTTTAAGGACTCGTTTGCTGTAAAATCGCCTCTAGGGCCTTCGACCACGGTGATTGATGCTCAGGTGTCAGGAACTGTGCTGGTGACAAAATTTTCTGCAGATGACGTCATCCACGTGTTAAGCCATATGCAAAGGGGAAAATCTCCAGGCCACGACGGACTGAGCATCGAGCACTTGCCACACGCTGGTCCCCATATTTACAGAGTTTTGGCCATGTTGTTCACACTATGTATGGGCCATTCATATCTTCCTCAAGATATGACTAAAACCGTAGTAGTTCCAATTGTAAAAAACAAGACAGGAGATATGTCGAGTAAGTCTAATTATAGGCCCATCTCATTGGCCACTGCTATTGTCAAAGTGCTCGACGGTCTGTTGAATTCAGTGCTCGATAAATACATAAAACTGCAGGATGCACAGTTTGGGTTTAGGCCTGGACTGTCAACTGAAAGCGCGATACTGAGCCTAAAACATACCGTCGGGTACTACGTTGACAGAAAAACGCCAGTCTACGCCGCCTTTTTAGACTTATCAAAGGCGTTTGATCTGGTAAGTTATGATGTACTATGGAACAAACTTGGGGAAGCTAATTTGCCCTTAGACGTTATAAATATCTTTAAATTTTGGTACCAAAACCAAACTAACACTGTCAAATGGGCAGACGCGATATCTGAACCATATAAGTTGGAATGCGGAGTGAGACAGGGTGGGCTTACTTCTCCTAAGCTGTTCAATATTTATGTAGATCAGCTGATCGGGGCGCTCAGCGGCGCGCATGTTGGTTGTTTTGTTGACAATATCTGCCTAAATAATATTAGTTACGCCGACGACATGGCTCTGCTGAGCCCGTCGATCAGGGGACTTAGAGTGTTGCTACACGTCTGTGAACAGTACGCGCAAACACACGGTCTCAAATATAATGAGAAAAAGAGCGAGATGTTGATTTTCAAGGCTGGTAAAAAGTGTCCATCTTATGTTCCACCAGTTTACTTAAATGGAACAGCCTTGAAAATAGTGTCGTCCTTTAAGTACCTCGGTCATATCATTACCGAGGACTTAAAGGATGACTTGGACATAGAGAGGGAGCGGAGGGCGCTGGCGACCAGGGCAAATATGATAGCACGTAGGTTCAGTAGATGTACAGCCGAGGTAAAAATAACTTTGTTTAGGGCTTATTGTACATCTCTCTATACGTGCAGCCTATGGACTAATTACACGCGAAAGTCGCTTAGCGCCCTTCGTGTCCAGTACAACAACGCTCTGAGGGTGCTGTTGCGGCTGCCGCGCTGGTGCAGTGCGTCGGATATGTTCGCGCGTGCGCGCGCCGACGGGTTTCATGCCACGCTGCGCGCGCGCTGCGCCGGTACGCTCGACAGGCTGCGCGCCAGCACCAACGGCATCCTGCGCGGAATAGCGGATCGATCTGACGGTCGATTCTTGGCGCATTGGACTCTGATCCATGTAAATAGTAATGCTAAGTACTAACATAGTTAAGTTTATAATTGTTACTAACACCCTTTTGTTTTTGTTTTTGTTTTTGTCTGTTTTTATATGGACCTAAATTGTCTGAAATAAATGATATTATTATTAATACACCATTAACATCATTAAATCTTCTTTTTGTCTTTCAATTTTGAAGACCATTAAAGTATCATTAGCAAACAACACTATGTCAGTCAATTCAAACTCAAACTCAAACTCAAAAGTACTTTATTACTGTAGATATTTACATATACTTAGCAAACGTCATTTTTTGCCTTTTCTCTACATTGGACCACTGTGGGAGAAGCAGGGCGTAGAAACTCTCACAGATTGATTTTTAGATCTCTTTTAAAAATAGGTTGTGCTTAACTAATACAATTATGATTTATTTTTATTTAATAAGCTGGAATAAATAATTACAAAATTATTAACAGCAAGGTCTGTGTTGAGCCAGATTAACCCCATACAGTCCTGTCATTTAAGTAATCTTGAACATTGTAATATCCCTTTTTCGATAAGTCGCTTTAACATGCTTTTTAAATTGCTCAAATGGCAATTTCAAAATCTCCAGAGGTATCTTATTGTAGTAGAGAATGCACTGACCCTTGAAAGAATTGCTAACCTTCGCGAGTCTAAAACGGGGCGCACATAATCTGTGATTATTTCTTAGGTAAACATTACAGCTATCGCTAAGTTAGGAAAATGTTGTAAGGTTCTTGCGTACATACATTATATGTATTTTCGAAAAGAAATTGACTAGCTACTGTTAGTATGTCAATTTCTTTAAAAAGCTCTCTTAAGGAGTCTGTTCGTTTTAAATTATAAATTGCTCGAATAGCTCTTTTCTGTAAAATAAAAATAGTTTGAATATCCGCTGCTTTCCCCCACAACAAGATACCATAGGACATCACACTATGAAAGTAACTAAAATATACTAGCCTAGATGTAGCCACATCCGTGCTTTGTCTGATGTTCCTAACAGCGTAAGCCGCAGAACTTAATTTACCAGCCAATTTATCTATGTGGGGTCCCCACTGCAATTTGCTATCAATGGTTATTCCAAGAAACTTCGTATCATTTACTAATTCTAACGTGCTGTTGTCTAACACTAAACTGGTCTCAACTTGCCTGACATTTGGAAGTGAGAATTTGATACACTTGGTTTTACCAGCGTTTAACAATTAATTATTAACTGTGAACCAATTCAAGGTTAAAGACAATACACCATTAACATCATCAAATTCTCCTTTTTGTCTTTCAATTTTGAAGACCAGTGAAGTATCATCAGCAAACAACACTATGTCAGTTAATTTCTCCACCATGAAAGGCAGATCATTAATATATACCAGGAATAAGAAAGGGCCTAATATGGAACCTTGTGGAACGCCCATTTTAACACCCGATCCATCAGATTTTACGCCGTTAACTTCTGCCTTTTGAATTCTATTGCTTAAGTATGATCTTAGTAGATCCAACGCTTTATTTCTAACTCCGTAATGATTTAATTTAATTAATAGCGTATTATGATCTACACAATCAAACGCCTTCGACAGGTCGCAAAAAACTCCGATAGCATCCTGTGCGGCCTCCCATGCAGAATAAATATGAGATATAAGGGTAATACCTGCATCCGTAGTCGATTTACCCCAAGTGAAACCGTATTGTTTGGCGTGGAGTTGTTTTGTACGGTTGAAGTGTGAGAGCATTTGATTGAGTACCTATAATCTTTTCAAATATTTTACTTAGTGTTGGAAGAACAGATATTGGTCTGAAATGTCAAGGATCACCCTTATCTCCAGACTTGAACAGAGGTATCAGTTTACTGTGTTTCATGAGGTCTGGGAAAGCCCCATCGTCAACACATTTATTGAATATAAGTTAATAAGAATATATGCTAAGTGTGGGGCTATAACAAGAATTACTGAACCAATGACTTTGACTGATATACCCCACAGGTCTTCCGAATTTTTTAAGTTAAGTAATTTAAACGTTTTGACAATGTCCTGGGGATATACATGATGAAATTTTAAATATACATTACTGGCGCTAGTGTTATTTTTTAATAAAGTCTCTGCTTCATATGGAGATGAATTTAGACGGTCTGTTGTGAGTAAGGGAGGTATTTCTTCACCATGAAAGGCAGATCGTAATATATACCAGGAATAAGAAAGGTCCTAATATGGAACCATATGGACCGCCAATTTTAACACCCGATCCATCAGATTTAATGCCGTTGACTTCTGCCTTTTGAATTATATTGCTTAGATATGACCTTAGTAGAACCACCGCTTTGTTTTTAACTCCATAGTGACTTAATTTCATTAATAGCGTATTATGATCAACACAATCAAATGCCTTCGAAAGATCGAAAAACTCCGATAGCATCCTGTGCCGCCTTCCAAGCAAAATAAATATGAGATATAAGAGTAATACCTGCATCCGCAGGTGATTAACCTCTTGTGAAACCGCATTGTTTGGCGTGGAGTTGTTTTGTATGGTTGAAGTGTGAGAGCATTTGATTGAGTATAATCTTTTCAAATATTTTACTTAGTGCTGGAAGTAAATATATTGGTCTGAAATTTGAAGGATCACTCTTGTCTCCCGACGAGAACAAAGGTATCAGTTTACTGTGTTTCATGAGGTCTGGGAAAGATCCATCATCAACACATTTATTGAATATATAAGCTAAGTGTAGGGCTTTAACTAGAATTACTGAACCAATCACTTTGACTGATATACCCCACAGGTCTTCAGTATATTTAAGTTAAATAATCTATACGATATGCATGGTGAAATTTTTAATAAAGTCTCTGCTTCATATGGGGATGAATTTAGAGATCTGTTGTAAGTAAGGGTACATTGGTGAAGAAAGTTTCGAAAGCTCGAGCAATCTAAGCGTTTGATTTCACAACATTAATACCTTTCTTAGGCAGAAATCATTGTCCCTTGGTTTAACTAGTTTCACTGTTTATTATTTGCCAAATTGTTTTTATTTCTTTATGTGTTTTTTTATTAATCTGTAAAGTTTCTGCAGTTCTACAAACCAGGTTTTATGTTCATAAAGGTCATACAAGATAACTCTACTTTTACAAATTCGAAACGTTGCCCAGTAATTAAATTTACCGTTGTAGTACCGGTAAATTTACCGAGTACCGATTTTCTTTAATTTAAAAACTTTATTGAATTCTGTTTGAATAATGTTGAAGAAGTCTGAGTATATTTTGTTTGGGTTCTGTTCATAAAACTCCGGTACTGGCATATTCATATCTAAGTTTTTCGTACATGTCCCTAGTCTATGGGATGTAATAGGCCTATGAAATGATTGATCAGTCTTATCCTTACTAGCAATTGGAAATGAAACTGTTTGACCACTGTGATCGGAAGGTAAGCAGTTAAATACATTTTTACTTGTGAATGCACAGACACAAAAGACGTTATCTAAGCAAGTTTGGCTGGTAAGTGTAAATCTAGTCGGCTCAAAAAATACATAACATAAATTAAATAATTTGAATAAATTTGTTTGAAATGTTTGTGAAGTTGGATTTAACTACATCACCATTATCTTTAGGAAGAAATAATTGTCCCTTGGTATAACTTTGCCAGTTTCACGGTTTATTATTTGCCAAACTGTTTTCATTCTATTATTTGAGTTTTATATTTTTCGATTAATGTATCAGTTTTTGCAGTTTTACAAACGAACTTGAAAGTTTTGGAGTATTTTTAACATTGTCATGAAATTTTCTATCACAGTAATAGGTTTTTTGTTCATAAAGATCATACAAGATAACTCTTCTTTTACGAATTCCAAACGTTGCCCGGTCATTAAATTTAGATTTACCGTTGTAGTCACTGACTTTCTGTAATTTCAAAACTTTATTGAATTCTGTTTGAATAATTTTGAAGTTTGAGTAGATTTAGAGGATATGTTGATTGCCTACGGGTGTTGATTTCAATAAAACACTCCACTTACAGTTTATCGTTGTATTGTCCCAGTAGGTACACAGAATCGAAATCAGAAGGCACAGAAGAGCGAAAGGCACAAACACAAGCACAGAATTAGTTCATAGGCAGAAGTATAGTTTATAGGAAAGCACGAAAGTAGTAAAACAAGCAGTAAATATAATAAACAGTACAAGCCGCGTAAGCCGGAAGCGAGAACGTCAAGCGTGCGGTTAGCGTCGCATCTAGGCTGTGACTGGCTTGACCTCTGTCCACTTTGCGCGGGCGCAGCGCCGCCGCCCGGCTGGTGCGGGCCCAGAGGTCGATTAATCTACGTATCGATAAGCTCATCGATATATCCTCACTCAACCAATAGGTAGGCATTATGTTTGTAACGCGGTTACTTGAAATAATATGTAACTGTATGTATGGATGTATGTATGTTGTATGTAAATATAAATTGTGTAAGTATATAAATATTATGTAAATGTAAATATACATTGTGTATATAAATGTTATGTATTGTGATTGTAATTTGTGTGTAAGCGTAATATAAGAGTAAGTAGGCCACACCACTCCCCTCCAGAGACCGTCAAGGGCGATAGTAGTCTGGAAACCTCACCTGACGGCCAGATCGGGTAGTACGTTGATGAGGTGCAGGAGTAGGTGTAACGGGGCCAGGATCTTCTTTTTCACAGTCAGCAGACAGTATGAAGGCTGGTTTAAGCCTATCTATGGACACTGTTTTTTCTTTGTTTTTCAGGAGGATACTAAATACCTTGTCCCCACGCGAAAGAACCTTATGGGGTCCGGTGTATGCCGCTTGGAGTGAACCTCGCGAAGCGTCTTCTCGAGGAATTCGTAATCGCAAGTATTGAGTTCTTTATAAATAAAGACCTTAGGATGACAGTGTCGGGCAGCTGGTACTGGTTTTAATTTTTCAGCGAAGTTCCTGAGGCGGGCAGTAAATTCGGACATGTCCGTGGTACCGCCCGTTGGTGAGTCGAAGAACTCACCGGGAAGCCTCAGTGGTTCTCCGTAGACCAGTTCTGCCGATGATGACTGTAAGTCTTCTTTAAAAGCCGTTTTTACCCCAAGTAATACCCAAGGTAGTGACTCTGTCCACCCCTCGTTCGCGTGACATACAATCGCCGCTTTCAGTTGACGATGGAACCGTTCCACGAGGCCGTTTCAAGCAGGATGATAGGCTGTCGTCCTTTTGTGCTCGAATCCGGCTATTTTTGACAGACACTGGAACAACACGGACTCAAATTGACTGCCACGGTCAGTTACAATGTCTGTAGGGAAGCCGAATCGAGCTATCCAGGTTGACAGCAAGGCCTTGGCAACGGTCTCCGCGGTGATGTCATGTATTGGTACTGCCTCTGGCCACCGAGTGAACCCATCCACGGCTGTAAGGCAGTATCGATAGCCGCGCGACAGGGGAAGAGGTCCGACCAGGTCAATGTGGACCTGCTTAAACCGAGCGCGCGGTAAACTGAAGGTGCCAAGGGGGGCAGTTAAGTGCCGATTAACTTTAGCCCGCTGGCACTGTAAGCAAGCGCGCGTCCACTCCCTGCAGTCCTTCTGCACCCCAGGCCAGACGAAACTCTCGGCGACTAACTTTGCCGACGCGTTGGAGCCAGGATGACTTAGGGAGTGTAGGCTTTCAAATACCTCTCTGCGGTAGGGCTTCTCTCCTATATATAAATCTCCTATAAAAATTGAGCATACCCATGAAACCTCTTAGTTGACGCACGTTGGTGGGGGGCGGGAAATATTTTATGGCCTGTACCTTGGGGTCCAGGGTTCTGCAACCTTTCTGCGAGATCTGGTATCCTAAAAAAGTTACCTCCTTCTCGCCGAAGACACACTTGGCTGTGTTGATCATCATGCCGTAGTCTTTCAGCCTTTGGAAGACTATCCGCAGATGTTCCTTGTGCTCGGCTTCGCTATGGGATTAAATCAGGAAGTCGTCGAGGTATGTGTAGACGAAATCGAGCCCTCTGGTAATCGAGCGTCTACAAACCGCTGAAAGGTTTGGCCCGCATTCCGAAGACCGAAACCCATATAAGGAAATTCATATAAGCCAAACGGCGTTGTGATCGCGGTCTTCGGAATGTCCTCTGGGCTGACAGGTATCTGATTATAAGCTTTCTCCAAATCCAATGTACTGAAGATGCTACAACCTACGACATTATGGGTGCAGTCATGGATATGCTTGATCGGATACCTGTCTGGCACTGTTCGGGCATTCAGCTTACGGTAGTCGCCGCAGGGACGCCATCCGTTGTTTTTCTTTGGCGCCAGATGAAGTGGTGATGCCCAGGAGCTCTCCGATGGTCTAGCTGTTCCACAGGACAGCATGGACTGGAACTCTTTTTGGGCGATCCTAAGTTTATCTGGTGCCAAACGACGGGGAGGAGAAAATACTGGGGGGCCTGGTGTCGTTCGTATGTGGTGAACAGTGTTGTGTGGTATAGTGTGGTGTCTACCTGCCGGTCGGGTGATTTCTAGGTAGTCCTTGAGAATCCCATGATACCGTGTCTCACCAGTCACCACCTTCACTGACGAAACATTTGGGCAATTGGCTGACGTGGCAACAGCTGAAATGGAAGTTAGATTATCGATGAGACGCTTATTGCGACAGTCCACAACAAGGTTGTAAAAATTTAAAAAATCTACGCCTATGATTGGCTTTGTCACGTCAGCTACTACAAAACGCCATGTAAAGGTTCTACGCAAGGTAAAATCTAAATCTAAAGTTAAATAGCCGTATGTGGCAATACTAGAGCCGTTGGCAGCACACAAACTATAATCTGTCCTTGAACGACGTTCACGAAGTGCCGACCGCGGGAAGACACAGAGGTTGCTGCCGGTGTCAACCAGAAACTGCACCTTCGAAGACCGGTCGGTCACGAACAGGCGGCCAGTTGAAGATGTGGGGCAATCGTCCACCGCCATTACCGACCGCCCCTTGGGTTTTCCGCCGTGTAGTCACAAGGGCGGGTACACCTGGTGGCCTTCTCTCCAAACTTGCTGTAGTACCAGCACAAGGGGAACTTAATTTAAAACTAAATGTTATGTATTTTGATTGTAATTTGTGTGTGAGCGTAATATAAGAGTAAGTAGGCCACATAGATTTTGTTTGGGTTCTGTTAATTAATATCTGGTACTAGCAAATTTATATCTAAGATTTTCGTAAACGTCTCTAGTCTATGGGATGTAATAATAATAATAATAATAAAACATTTATTTCGGACAACAGTAGAGCCATATATCGTTAGTATTACCAAATTAATTTAATGCTATGTTAGTTCCTTAATACGCAATTATATACTGAAAACCAAAAAAAAAACCTTAATTTATATAAATGGACTTATCTGTGGCCCGCCTCATTTTCCCACATACTGTCAGAGTCCCTCTGATGACACTCATCCAGTGTTTAAGTATTGGGCCATCGTGCCGTCCTGCAATGACCTGCAGGACGCTATTGGTGCTGCCACGCATTCTGCTAAGTAAGGAGGCCGTTCTCTTACGTATGATGGCATGAAATTTATCAGTACGTGCCTCAACAAACATACCCGATGCATTGCAGTAGCGCGGCAGCCCTAGCAGCATCCTGAAAGCATTGTTGTACTGGACGCGCAGGGCATTGAGAGTCTTTTGGGTATAGTTGACCCATAGGCAGCACGTGTAAAATGATTGACAATAAGCCTTGAGAAGCGTAATTTTGACTTACCTTGTACAACGTGCAAACCTTGTACAAGGCAACATATTCGCCCGAACTGAAAACGCCCTGCGCTCCCGCTCGATGGTCATATAGTGACAGAGGACATAAAGGATGACTCTTCATGTCCTCTGTCACTATATGACCAAGATATTTAAAACTTTTTACTCTATTGAGTTCATTACCATATAGTTTTAAGGCCGGCAACACACTCGGAAGTTTAGGAATAGGCCTATAAAATGATGGATCCGTCTTATTCTTAATAGTAATTGGGAATGAAACTGTTTGACCGCTGTGATCGGAGGGTAAGCAGTTAATTGCATTTTACTCGTGAATACATAGTCACAAAAAAACGTTATCTATGCAAGTTTGGATGTTACCAGTAATTATTGTCAGCTCTAGAAATACATGACATAATTAAATGATTTTTATTATTACACTACAAGCAAATCTACATTAAGATCGCCACAAATAATTTACTTTTTTCTGTTACTACATAGTTTAGTGAGGGCTTCCTCCATAATTTTCTCAAATATTTCGAAATTGCCATGGCCTTTTTCATCCCTCGATGGCCTATAGACATAAATAATAATATGGCTATCTAACTCAACACAGGATACATCTGTTTGTCTTTCAACAGTAAGTGCAAGAATATCTTTCCATTGTTTCATCTTAATATAATTTTTACTAAGATTAAAGAACCACCTCTATCAGGAGTCTTTCTATTATGACAACCGACAATTTTGTAATTATTTATCTTAAAAGACATCTTATTTTTCTTTATCCAGTGTTCTGTAACACAAATAACATCGATGTCAGATTTTTTTAGAAATAATTCTAAAACAATTTGTTTGCCAGGTAGCCCCTAGATGTTTTGATGGGTAAAATTTAAGTTAACCCTTTGAAATATTTAGTGACAAGAGCCACTTAATATGTTAAAGGGTTAAATGCTAGAGATTTCCTCTATTGTCTTATGAACTAATTTAAATTACTTGGAACAGATACCAACGTTGCATGCAAAGTATGATTAACCGGTGAATTCCCAATAGGGGTGCATGTCTTTTGTATTACTCTTGATATAACAGTTTTCTGATTAGTCTGTTCAACAAAAACAGCTAATGTCAAGTTGAACTTGGTTATACCAACTACAGCTACGTCGCTTATACAGGGTGTCCGGTAGATCGATGCGAAGACTTAAACCAAAGCTAGTACAGACTATTTGAGCCAAGCATACATACGGCGACGTCTTACCGTCAATTTTTTATTGATGATTTAGTGTTTTTGAAGAAAATTTCCAGATTTTCACAGTTAAGTGATTATCATTGCGAATCTAAACAATAATTGGATTATTTTACGATTGATTCTAATAAATCACTTAATAAGAATTCTAATAAGTCTTGATTTGTGCATCTGCTACGTCAGACTTGGTTTTTACATACCGTTGAAGAGCATGACAAATCATCAATCATCAATAATATAAGTTTTTCGGACCTAATTTATCAAAAACAAGTGAAAGCTTTTTAAGTGCAAAACTTTATAAAAACCATTCTTAGTTAATGATCTTTCATTTAAGGTATTATTAACGTAGATACCTTACACATTCTTGAAGTTATCACCTACTAACCAGTTTGAGGGAGAAAAATATACTTTTTAGACAGTCTTTTTAATTAATTTAATTTATGCTATTCATGCTCGAAATGAGATCCTTGGTTCCTCACACAGACACGAGCCCGAACAAAAAAAAAACAAAGTGGAATTTTCTCCCACAATTTGGTTCGGATTTCCTAATTTCAATAATTTATGACATGCCGTGGTAAATGATATCTCAAAAGATAGAGCAACAGCCAATAATGTTTTAAAAAGGTTTGCACACAAAAATCTCCTCTCATTTATTGTTTAAAAATGCAGTCAAAAACGTTGCGTTGCACATGAACTTTTCTAGTACTTCTTATAAAAACCAAGTCTCAATTCACAGATGCTTGTTTTTTTTTTGTTAGATTACTCAAACAGTATATAACTGGAAATACTCGATAAAATTAAACGATAAGACTTCCGCTGACACAATTTTGGCCGAAGTGGTTGTAAATGGGCTGTACACGTGAATAGTACACGTTTTAAAACTTTGCATCGATATACGAAACATATTAAATTAAATTTAAATATATGAATAAGACCTAAAATTCTATATCGATAATAACAATATTCGAAAAACCAAACTGAAATCTTCAAGATCAAACAAATACTATCTCTGATTTCGTGAAAAAATGCGTCTTTACCGTAAGATTCATTCGAGTCAACAAACCACTCAGGGCGCGAAAGGCAGCAACTCAAATAAAAATACCAACTTACTGAAAGTATTGAAGCTTGAAACAAGTTATTCTGGAACCGCCTTAAGTCGCTGGGTATTGTCAAATGTCGATCTTTAAAGCGCTATTCTTCTTAAAGGAGACATTTCATAAATCCCGAAAAAATATATGTTTTGAAGACATCTTTTTCCTTTAATTCCGAAAATTTTCACCTAAAACTTGCTTTGTCTTAGAGTTCTAACAAGAGTATCGCTATGGTTCTTGCGTCAAAAATAGGTTTTAAAAATTACATGACATTAGAAATGATCAGTTTTTTTTTTGAATAAATAAAAACACAATTTTGCACTGTTCTGCCGCAGCGACTGACGTAATAGATATGTTGCAGTGTGAGCTGATATGAATGACCAAATTTTGAGCCACACAAACTCGAGCAACTCGAGCTGTTTTTATAGGCTGAAAGATAGCACTTTATTATTCTGCATTAATTTCTGAGATCAGTAAGCATTTATCTTGGTAAATTTTGACATTACTTATTTGAATAAGTAATGTCAAAATTTACCAAGACAAATGCTAACTTATCTCATTTGTATTTCAACATATCAACTTATTTGTATAAGTAAATACGATGAAATTGTATCGATTTACCAATCATCGCAAGATGATTGGTAAATCGATACAATTTTTTCATGTCAACTCAATTATGAAAACCTAAATAACTTTGGGTAACTCTTTGACTGTAGTTTGTTAGCTAATACATGAATGATTCTATGAAATTGCCTTAAATAAATTAAAAACACTCTTTATTTTGATGCATTAAGCCCATCAACTCAGGTGATGAGAATTGAACTGAGCGTACAAACTTGTTTGAAAACTTCCTTGTTATCTGACTTAGTTAAATGTTTACACTGATTTTAATTTAAAAAAGTAATTGACTAATTGGAAAGTAGTGAAGAGTACCCAAGTAAGAATAAAAGTCACTAGTCAGCCATGTAGCAACTAGTGAACCATACCGGGAGAAAGGTCTTTGAAAATGGAACATTTCATCGTAGTGTAGAAGTGGACTGCAGAAAAAATATTCAATTTTGTGTTCTCTATATAAAAGTGATCCTTGTTCCTTCAAGGGTACTCTCCACCAACTCAATTATTGCAGTAACTTTGTTTGCTTTTAAGTTAGTGAAAATATTGTACCACATTAGATAGCTTTCATGACGAGGAAGTTTTTAAACTACGTATTACATACGCTTAGTTCTAATAGGTATTTAAAAAATTGCTGTTATAAAATTGCAAATTAGTTTAAGTTCTCTCGTCAGCAGAGAAGATGGGCTCACTGCATCAAAATCAAGAGTGTTTTTTTATTATTTAAAGCAATCAATGAGGAATTAACTAACAAAAAACAGTCAAAGCATCACCCAAACTCATATTTTTTTGCGTAATTAAAAACTTTATGACATATTTTATAAATAAATGAAAATAAGTAAAAACCTAAATGGACGGCTGGAAACAGACTTTACAAAAACTCTTTAGAAAATATGAGTGGAAAAACCAATCTCCATTTATAGATATTGACGATCTAAAAGACAACATGGACATTGAGAGGGAACGCAGGTCGCTGGCTGTCCGATGTAATATGCTGGCCTGCAGATTTGAAAAGTGTACAAATGCAGTGAAAATTACGCTTTTTAAAGCCTACTGCCAACGATATTACACTTGCAGTCTGTGGGTCGACTATACAAAGCGGGCATACAGCGACCTGCCTGTCCAATATAACAACGCATTCATGGTCCTGTTGTGGCTGCTGTGGAGATGCAGTGCTTCGGGGATGTTCGCAGACAGAGACGCGCACGGATGACTTCTACGCAATAATGAGAAAACGGAGCACCTCTGCACTCGCCCGCCTGCGCGGCGGCAGTAACGGGATGCTGAATGTGTTTATAGACAGGTGGGACTCCCCAATGCTGCGACATTGGGTGCAGCTCCATACCCAGATTATAACATCGTAATATTTTTAAATTATCATAATAACTAGTATTTAACTATGGACCTTAATTGACAGAAATAAATAAAATATTATTATTATTATTATTATTGTATATCTTAAAAACATCGTTGTTGACTGGAACTTCTAATATCTTTTAGCATCCCCATACACAGACCACAAAACACCGCCACAAACGCCGGAGCTTTTAAATGAAAATTTATATGGTCAATGACAGTGGCCGGCTATTGTGGCGGGATTTTGTGGTTCGCGTGTAAGGATCCTTAAGCCTGACGAAAGAAATTCTTTACAGAATGGACAGAATTGTTGCATAATATTGAGAACAAGATGAAAACTTATTATGGTCGTAACAATTTCACATTTTAATCCTTGTGTAAGGCCCACTACTTCGAACTCGAGTTAACATTATATTTATTTGATCACATAGGTCTTCCCCCACTCGTAAGTTATCATAAGTTCCCTGTATTTTTTAAATATGTAAAATAAAAATATTCTGATTGGGCAGAATCACATGACACCTTTGTCATGTGATTCTGCCCAATTAGATTTAGAATTAGAATTAGGCGTTCCCACTTATAATTGTTCTGAGATTAACGGTAAAAGTATAAGTATTGAGGAGGCTCGCAAACAATGAAATGGGGAGCGATTCGTCAATCAAAGTGGGACTCCGACAAAACTTATAATATCCAGGGCGGGGAGGAAAAATACACAAGGAAAAGGTGGATGATGTCGATTTTGGGATGTTTTAAAATTTCTGGTTGTTTTAGCAAAATTGAGCTTTGCAGTCCTATGTTTAATTTACCAATATACTTACATACATAATATTTATTAATCATCCGTAAGCCCACATTCACAAATAAAATATCTTTATCTTTATCTTTATCTTTATCTTTATCTTTATCTTTATGATCATTATTTGACTCTGCTGATACAATGTGTAAAATCATCAAGTCTGATAAAATATTTCAACGAAATTATGGACGTTAGGTTTTTTTCCAACAAAGATAAACGAGGGCTCCACTTACCTTCGTTCCTGGGTCAGGCTATAACTCACGCTTGGAGACCTACATCAGTTCAGCTTTGCCTTTGCTTCACGGTTGCAACGCTGGTCTTGGCCATGCGGCGTGAAGTCTCAGTGCTTCTTCGTGAGTTTGGAGCGGACACGTGTATTCATAAGTATTACGAAAGATTCCTATCTTTCGTAAGGAGATAGATAGATACGAAACAAGCTGCTTAGCACGAGAGACGAAAGAGAAAGCGTTCGATTTTGAATTGGGAAGTTTACGTAAAACTTTTTGGCAGAGGGCAATGTATATTTGTAACGTAAAGAGTCCCATTCATCTGAGGTAACTTGATAAATATTGTCAACAGCAACAAAGAGGAGTATTCATCTCAAATTCTCATGGATTTCTGGATATTGACAACAGCCAAATATAGAAAATAAAGTAGTTCATACTTTGTAATAATATGTCCTTAACGAGACATGGTGTTGTTATTCTTTTCATGCATGTTCCCAGTTCAAAAATATGCAATTTTGATGGTGATTGAATTAGGCAAACCTACACTGTGACGAAACCGACTAACAAGAACTGTCACTTGTCAACAACAAATAATTACAATTTTGTTATTTTGGTGTATATCTACAAATCGCGTTATCCTCTGTTTTGTGATTATTACGGCCACTGACCTCAAACTCTTTGGTCACGCCTCCTTTTCGATTGATTTTGCTTGCATGCTGCATAGATCTAATGGTGTTGGAATATTAAATAATAATAATAATAATCTTTATTTCAGGTCAACAAAAACCCATATCTATAAATACCTTACAACTAGAGATACATAATTTATTATAAAAACACACACAAAATATTATCTAACCTAGCTAGGGATTTTAATTTTAAGCTGGCTAAGAGCGAACAGTCCGTATACGTGTGCGGCCCGGGGGTATACAATAATCTGCCGGATGAGGTGAAGAGAGCGGAGTCTCTGGCAGAATTTAAACGTCACCTCAAAAAATGGCTGACCGGGCAAGCTTTCTACACAGTGGCGCAATTCATTGACAGGAAGAAATAGAATAAGTTTAATGAAATTGATTATTATTATTATTTTTGATGACAGTACTAAGTTTGACTAGAAACTTATGAATTTATTTGATAATTTTAACTTATTATATGATTTATTAATTACTGTGGTCATTTTTACCATACATGTATGCCTACAGATTAGATATGAGCGCCGACAGCAGAACCATCGGCGGCGGCGCGCCGACTAAAAAGATTCGGCGGCGGCGCGCCGACTAAAAAGATTCGGCGGCGGCGCGCCGACTAAAAAGATTCGGCGGCGGCGGCGTAGTCGGCGGCGCGACCTTGAAATGAACTGGTATGAGGGAAAAAATTAAATGCCATTATATCATTTGAATTATCGTTTTTAATATATAATAAACATTTGTAACATAGCATAGCATTAAAAACAATCAATATTTGCTCAAAATAAAAACCTGCCTGTCCGAAATAGTTCCAACAAAAACTGTGTTTACTCGATATTTTACTTACTTATTGACAGTTTGTCAATGAAAACTCACTGAGTTTCTTTTTGGATACGTCTACCGCTGCTGTCGCCATTTTCTTTTTGTGCGCGCGGCGCGTGGGACGCTCGGCGTAGGTAAGTAACCTAACTTAGTGGTTGGTCGGCGCGCCGACCGGGTATGGCGACGGCGGCGGCGCGGGGGGGGGAAGCCGGCGGCGGCGGCGCTCATAACTAATACAGATACATACATACCTACTGTGGTTATTGATTTTTTACAATGTCTTCGAATGATTATTGTTTGACATGTAATGTACAATTACCAATAAATTATCTTATCTTAATCTTCGTTCTCGCTTCCTGTAGCGTCGGTAAACGATGCCCTCCGGCCAGTAATCTTTGGCCAGGAACATCGTCTTGAGGTCCGCCGGCACACGAAGTTTGAAGGAGAGGAACTCCTTGGGTCTTTTTGACTCCAAAACCTCTATCTGTACCTTCGCCTCCTTGAGACCAGCCGATGGATTCTTCTTCAGCTTTTCCAGGATGTGACGTTCAACGTCCTCGCAGGTCATTTTCGTGTCGATCCTGGAAATTTATAGCTGAGCGGTGGAAGCGGCAGCTTTCAGGCTGCATAATGCGTATTAAGCCTATCAAAGCTTTCGTCGCGGTCGGTCTGTCATATTTGTAAGTCTCAGTTGTCAACATAATTTATATTTTTTCATAGTTGTACCGTGCCCTAAAGTCAATAAATCAGTGTTACAATAACAATCCATTCATCGCTTAAATTTCGTCGTCATCAACCATCACTCAAATTTTTCCAAGTAGTTGTGGGTGGAGCCCAATTTTTGCCCAGATTCCGCCGGCGATCAAGCTGGTAGCTCAGGTCCGGCTGGCATTGGACCTTTCCTACTGCATCATCAAACGTGGCGTTGAAGCGGACAAAGCCACGTATAGTAACCAAGTAACCCACATTTGGTAGTTCAGCATTCGGATATAACAAGGTGAGAACTACCAATTTACACAACATTTAGGTTTCCCAGGAGGGAGTCATCATCATTTGGTGGTCACGTTATGGCACCTACCCATTTCATGTAGCAAAAGATTATATTTCTCAATCGCTTTATACATCTTCTATGTTTATTTTACCTCCATTTACTCTCACGTTCGCCTTAGTAGCTGACACATCCAACCGTGCCTTTTTCTTATCATCCACTACCTTTCTGAGTTCATCATCCGACCAGACAACTTATTCTTGTATAATCCTTTCATCCTTTTGGTCACACCACATACTTCTCTTGCAAACTCTATCATGTAAAATTTTATTATTGACCACGATTGTCTCAAATCAAAGTCACAATCTCCATTCAAATGAATCCTCTCAAATTTCGCTAGGCTATTCTTATATTCTACTTCCACTCATTTTTCTAGTAATTTACTCCACTTTTATACATTCCAACTCTGTTGTCGCCATTTGAAGGTGATGCCAACAAAGTTTGAACACACGAGTTATGTGGAAAATCACTATAAAATGGTTTGATCCTACGTTAGCGTCCCTCCAAACTCTCGGAAATGTACGGAAATCATGGAAAATAAGTTTTGTACCTAAAAAGTTGCGTAAATCTTAACCACGTTTTCAAATTAAAAAATACTTTACTACGTGTAATACATTAACACATTTTCCAATCGAGTGTGATGAAAAGACCATTCCTATCCTAGCCCAATCAAGGCCGCGAAGAAAATACACGGGGTGTAAAGAAATGTGCTTTATTTTAATTTTTATATATATATATATATATATGAATGAAAGAATGAATGAATGAATGAATGAATGAATGAATGAACGAATGAATGAATGAATGAATACATTATTGCAAAAAACAAACATACAGAGATATACAAAGAAAGATATATGTACAAGAGGCGCGCTTATCTCTATAAAAGAGATTTCTACCAGCAAACCCAGATAGGAAAGGAAAGTGGATTGTGAGAGTAAAACCTATTTGCACAACAAAATAATTCATACACAATAATAATATAAGTAGGCACATATACCTAGGTACGTAGACATATACGTAGGTACGTGTACCGCGACAATGAAATGGCCCTGACTCAGCAATGTCACAGAAGAATCTGTAACGCTAGTATTCTGCCAGAGCCAGTACGGAAGAGACAAAGACCTTGTATGACCTTTATGAAAGAAGGAAAGAAACATTTATTCACAAACACACAGGACACGCATATTGAACAAAAAATAAACAAAAAACAGATAACAAATGTGTCTCTGCGGCAGTGAACCGGACACTGGCTCAGCATTATGCTGAGATGTCAGACACCTACAGCGCTGATTTTCAGCCAGCACCGTCGGTGACTCATGGAAACGTCATACTAAAGGAATATATACCTATAAACTACCTAGATTTTTAGGACAGGCGAAAGAGAAATAAACATAAATACAAAGTGAGATAATAAAGTAAACACTACCTAGATGCAGCTTCATTAATATAATATTTACCGTAAACATTAAAAACAAAACTAGATAAAAAAAAGAAATGCAATTGGCATATTTATTGTAGTCTGGGGATTAGGATGATTTCTGGAGCGACAACAAATAGCCTTTAAGCATACGCTTAAAGGTGTATCTGCTAAGCGCCCCTTGGATAGGAGGAGGGATATCATTCCAGCACTTAGACGCCGCAAACTTGAAACTACCTCTGGCCTACCAAAGGACATTATACCCATAGGTATAATGGCCATTGCCTTGAACCTGCGCACACTTTTGGACCAAACCAGTTTATTAAAAAGGTAGGTGGGGGTTTTGTGTCTTACCTCCCTGAACAGCAGAGTGGCCAAGTGCAGGCTCCGGCGTGCAAGCATGTTAAGCAAGTTAGCGGCGTTCAAGTATGGAGTGATGTGGGACCGGGGAGGGACTCTGAAACAAATACGAGCACATGCGTTCTGCACTCGTTGTATGACCCTCTTGGAACGACCAGTAATGCACCCGTCATTCACGACATCACAATAGTTTAACCTAGATAATATAAGTGATTCACATAGGTCAACACGCAAATCGACACTAAGGTAATCTCGTATATTATATAGAACTTTAAGGCGATAGAAGCAGTTACTCACAACATTTAGTATGTGATTCTCTAAGCGCAAATTCCCATCCATTAAAAGGCTGAGGTTGGTTGCTTCTACCACCCGTTCTATTGGTTTGCCCATGACGGCGACATTCCCGGAAGTCAGAGCTTCAAGGGTATTACGGATTTGATGTTTTGACCCAAAAACCACATATTTCGAATTTCCAGGATTAAGAACTAAACAGCTCTTGTCCGACCAAGAGGAAATACGGTCTAGATCAGCATTTATCTTGTTTGTGGCCTTTATGGCAGCAGATGTGTCTGACGGCGCGCTAGTAAAGTAAAGTTGCACGTCGTCCGCGTTCAGGTGATACTTGCAGCTCTCTATACTGTGTATAAAGAGCAGAGGCCCGAGTATCGAACCCTGCGGTTCTCCTCTTGTCATAGGACAAACAGAGGACCGCAGAGCACTACCATCTACCATACGCAATGCAACTACCTGCGCACGGCCAGACAAATAGCTACTGAACCATTTTGTAGCAGTGATATCAAACCCGTAATAAGACATTTTGGATAATAGTAGGGGTACGCTAATGCAGTCGAAGGCCCTGGAGAAATCTAAAAGTACTAAAAAGGTACTTTTACCAGCTTCACGAGCTTGTAAGATGTTATCGACTACATCGAGCAGCGCAGTAGCTGTCGATCGACCTTTGCAGTTCAGGGAGTATGCTGTTTTTCTTCAGGTAATCGGACAGCTGTTCGCAAACTACCCGTTCTATTATCTTCGATGCACAAGGAAGAATACTTATAGGCCACAGTTGAGACATTTCAGTGGGATTCGTAACGGGGTCACCTGACCGATTTTTCAGTCAGCTGGGAAAGTCATTGTCAGAATGCTCATATTAATAATGTAAGTCAGTACGTCTGTAGTTCTCGGTAATGTCAGAAGTATCATGTCAATATCAATTGAGTCGAGTCCTTTTGCTGTGGTTTTTATTGACGTGATGAGTTTTGTGACGGCAGTAGCAGAAGTAGGAGAAAGCGTGAAAGTTTTGTCATTATGTCTATTAAATTCAAAAAAAGTTAAGTCAGATAAAGTCACTTCCTGTTTCCCAGGAATATTAAGGAAATGACGGTTTATCAATTCAGGGTCATCAAATTGTGCCGGGAGGTCAGTCTGCGTCTGTGAATCTGGAAAAACAGTGCGCTTTAAGGTTTTCCAGAGAGTCTTCGAGTCGCTAATGTCATTGATATGATGCGTGAAGAAGGCACGTTTCTCGCTATAAATGGCTTCCATCACAAGGTGCTTCAGGTCGAGGTAATACCGCTTGTGAACATCGCTCCCGGTTCGTTTGTAATGAGTCTGAGCCTCGTTCCTCGTTGCTCGTGAGCCATGGTTTAAGTGCCTCCTTCACCATTATCGTCTTCCCCGGCGCGTGTCTGTCAAAAAGTCCTAGCAGCAGTGAGTTAAATAGTCTAACCATGTCATTTATGTCGTTAAGTAAATAAATTTGTTCCCAGTTTATGGCGTCAAGGTCATTGTTAAATATAGTTAGGTCAATATCTTTCAGTGGTCTATAAGTAATACTTATAGGGGTCGGTTTCCGTTTTTAATGTCAAACTCGGTTGTGATGAATGCATGCCTCCCTAAGTCCGGGATATGCTGCACGTCCACAGACACAACACGAGCGTCGGTGCAAATAAGGTCTAAAGTTGTCTGGCTGTGTTCCGTAAAGTGAGTCGGGTCGCTATGTTGTGTTAAGCCAATCGTTTTCTGTCGTTCTTGTCCATATAATATTAAAGTCACCCAGAAAAACCAGTCGGTCGTATTTAATAAATGAAGTTATTGAGTCAGTAATGGCATCAAAAAAAGTGTCAACATCGAGCCGCGGTGGCCGATTTGGGGTCCCAATGATTAAATGTTTGCTGTTAATTATTGTTTTCAACCACATTTGTTCTACGAGCGCAGCGGGAGGATGTGTAAGTGTGCGCGCGTGGATGCCCCTGAGCAGAAAGAAATCAACGCCCCCACCCCGACCTCCACATATTTCGACCGGCCGGGGAACGTGCCGTAGTCGGTCATTAGACACGGCGGGAGCACGTCCATCCTCTCCAGCCCGAAGCCAAGACTCGTTTATGCGTTTAGGCAATAATGTCTGCGTTCGTATCTGTTAAAGTCGCAATCAGCTCATCGTGTCCCGTTAAATAATCCAACTTTTAAGTTATTAAACCGCGACATCATGAAAACGAGCAAAAAAGTTAAAAGAACAATAGCAAATGAATGACTGCATCCAGGTAAGTGACTCAGTTCACGAAGATAAAAGTAAATAGCAAGTGCAGCACAAAGTGATAAATAAAGAGTGATAGTGTAGACCTATAACATATATATACATAGTCAGGTCATAAGTTCTGTCACATGTGCAATATGAAATAATTTAGATATGTTTATTATTTATGTAAACATTTATATAGCAAAATGAACTTAATAAAACATAGATTCTTATGGTAATAAAGTTTATTCAAAACGACCCCCGCGATTTTGAATACAGGCCTTTATTCTGCGCGGCCAGTCGTCTATCGCAGCACGAACGAGGTCCATGTCAATATCGGCGGCTGCCTTAATCAAGGATGCCTTGAGTGACTCCAAATCAGGATGAGGCTTTGAGCAGGCTTTTTCCTCCAAGTGTTGCCATATCTTGTAATCTAAGGGACTCAAATCTGGACTGGAGGAGGGCCAGTCTTCGTGCCGGATGAAGTCGATTTCACGCGCCGCCAGCCAGTCTTGTATGCTTTTCGCTCTATGAGCTGGCGCAGAATCTTGTTGGAATACCCAGTGCCTGTTATTAAACATGGTATGAGAAACAGGTTCCACCAAGTTCTTGAGGACTGTATTTTGATACATAACTGCATTCGTTTTTACGCCTTTCTCACAAAAATGTACCTCAGTTAAGCCCCAATAAGAGACTCCCAACCAAACCATGAGCGAGGATGGAAAATGACCTGGTTGGACACACGGAATATGGTTGCTCGCTTCTTCACTGCTGTGTGCGTACACCTACGTACATTTTGTTTGTTGTAGCTCTCTTCCACGATGAAAATTTTTTCATCCGAAAAAAGAATTTCCCGATGCTTTTTTCCCGCGTACCGCTTCAACAAAGCGCGGCATCTCTTCAGTGTCAGGTCCATTAAACGAGGGTCCAAACGATGTCCTGTTTTTCTTCCCTATATTCCCTATTTCTTTATATGCCCTAAGCCCTAAGACTTCATTTAACACCCTTTTCACCGGTCCTTCTTAACCCCATCTGAAGGGCCAACAGTTTCTGCTTACGTATGGGATTTCTTTGCGATTCGCGCCTTCACAGCTTTTATCACTGCTGGAGTCCTAATAGAGCGAGGGCGACCACTTCTTGACCTGTCATCTACACTAGAGTCTTCATTGTATCGTTTTATGGTACGATAAACGAATCTTTTGGTTATATTCAAATTTTTCAGTAAGTCGAAAATCTGAATTGGCGCGTAACCGCAACGATGCAACGCAATAACTGCGACACGGTCTTCTCCGTGGACGTGTCCACTCCATATTTAAAAATGAGGAAAATTCTAAAAAGTACACATTTTTATTTTCATGAAAAATTGGAAATTCGAATTCAATAAACTTTTTTGTGGCCAGCGTTCTAAATTGAAAAGTTTTTATTGTGTGACAGAACTTATGACCTGACTGTGTACATACATAAGCTTTAAACGGATAAATTTATATAAAATGATTGCTTCCAGGCTGAATCACGCGACGGTACGAGACATTTTTATCGGTCCACTCCCGCAACAAGACATAACAATGACAAAATAAGCATATAGGCCACAACAAAACGGTAAAAACGGTATTTTTTTACAATTATACAATTTATCAGAAACGAGTTACAAGCAAACAACAACAAAGAAACATTTAATTGCAGGACTTTACTACAAAAAAAAAACAATAACAATTAAAGAATTGTTTGCACTTCGGCTGGCAAAAAAATGTGCAGATCGGATAACCGACGCACGTGATGAGCCGGCTCAGACCTGCGGGCGACGATCCTGCCGTCGCGGGTCCACACAAAGCGCCAGGTGGTGGTGCGCGCGGCCTCGCGTGCCCGCTGGAACAGCTGTCGGTTGGCGTTAGTCAGCCACTCGTTCACATAGAACCGCTGCGGCGTGCCGGAGGGGCCCAGCCCTTCGGTGGTAGCGCCGCGGCGTGTGCGCGCGCGCGGCAGCAGCTCGTCCTTGATGGCACAGCGCGCCAGGCGCAGCACGATGGACCACGGCCGAGCCACCTCGCGCGTCCGCCCGGCACGATACACCGACACCACGTCACGCACATCCAGCTCCACGCCCAGTTTTGCGCAGATCCGCGTGACTAGGCCGGCCGCACTCTCACCGGGGTCCTCCGGGACGTTCGTCACCTGGATGTCGTTCGACAAAAGCTCTTGGTTGCGGTCGATCAGCTCCATTTGAAGAGTCGCAACGGCTTCTTCGAGGACTCGGGTAGCAGCTGACGCCGCCCCATCTATGACCTGCCTTTAAATAGCGTCGACGCGGCCCTCCAAACGATCCATCCTTTCGCCAAACACGGACAGGTGCGCTCTCAAGTCCTGAAACTCGTCGCGAAACTCCTTCAGCTCCTGTCGGATGGTGTGGAATTCCACTCCGATGAACCGTTTCATCTCAATAAGCGCACCGGGCATGTCCTCCCCGTCGAAGGATGCAGGAGAGCAGGGCACGGCCGTGTCCGCGCTTAGCGAGTCAGCAGAGGAGGCAAGCAGTGCGGTGGCGGTCTGAGCGGAGGCGGGCCGAGCGGCAGCAGCGGGTCGGTCGGTGACGAGTGGAGCGGCGGCTGGCGGAGCCGAAGAGGAGGATTGACCCAGCAGGCCTTTAACGGGCGTGTCAGCGCGGTTGTCTCTTGGTTTTAATCTCTGGCAATCGGGGAGTCCCAGTCCTTGGGAATAACTGCTCTAGCTGAGACACCCACACAAGCACCGTGGTACTGGCCGCCGCATTTTGGTCACGATACGATGCCAGTGCGCCCAATAAATTTAGCACAAGCCCCACACTCTTTTATTGTTTTGTGCTGTGAACAATTATGAACAAAAAACCTATAACTTTGATCGAAAATTTCATCAGTATGTCATAAATATTCTAAAACTTTCAAGTTGCTTTGTAGAAATGCAAAAACCTTCCACATTATAGAAAAATACAATATTCAAATAATATAATGAAAACAGTTTGGCAAATAATAAACCGTGAAACTGGCAAAGTTATACCAAGGGACAATGATTTCTGCCTAATAGTATGATTAACTTTGACATTTTAAAGGGTCGAAATTTTGAAATTTATGCCATGGTAATAGAAATCAAAACCTGTAACGGCATTTTCGGTACTCAGGGTATCAAAAGTCAAAGATAGGCGATGATGTTGTCAAATCCAACGTTGACGTTGCTCGAGCTTTCAAAACATTATTCACCAATGTACCCTTATTCACAACAGAGCATCTAAATTCATTTGCATATAAAGCAGAGTTTATTAACAAAACAACACCAGCGTCAGTAATGTACATTTAAAATTGCATCATTTATACCCCAGGAAATTGTCAAAACTTAACTTAAAAAATACTGAAGACCTTTGGGGTATATCAGTCAAAGTCATTGGTTCAGTAATTCCAGTTATAGCCCCACACTTAGCTTTTATATATTAAATAAATATGTTAACGATGGAGCTTTCCCAGACCTCATGAAACACAGTAAAACAGTACCTATTTTCAAGTCGGGAGACAAGGGTGATCCTTCAAATTTCAGACCAATATGTGTTCTTCCAGCACTAAGTAAAATATTTGGAAAGATTATACTCAATCAAATGTTCTCACAGTTCAACCGTACAAAACAACTCCACGCCAAACAATACTTTCACTTTCACTAGGGGTAAATCGACTACGGACAACTACTATCTCATATTTATTTTGCATGGGAGGCCACACAGGATGCTATCGCACTTTTTTGCTGCGATCTGTCGAAGGCATTTGATTGTGTTGATCATATAAGTTAATACGCTTTTAATGAAATTAAATCATTACGGAATTAGAAATAAGCCTTGGATTTACTAAAATCATACTTAAGCAATTGAATTCAAAAGGCAGACAGGACCTTTCTGAATGGCGTGTTTATGAGGAGGCCTATAAACAACCACAATAAGATACCTCTGGAGATTTTGAAACTGCCATTTGAGCAATTTAAAAAGCATGTTAAAACGACTTAGTCGAGAAAGGGATATTACAATGTTCAAGATTACTTAAATGACAGGACTGTATGGAGTTAATCTAGCTTAACACAGACCTTGCTGTTAATAATTTTGAAATTTAAAAAGCATGTTAAAGGGATATTGCAATGTTCAAGATTACTTAAATGACGGGACTGTATTAGGTTAATCTGGCTCAACACAGATCTTGCTGTTAATAATTTTGTAATTTAAAAAGCATGTTAAAGCGACTTCGTCGAAAAAGGGATATTACAATGTTCAAAATTACTTAAATGACGGGACTGTATGGAGTTAATCTAGCTAAACACAGACCTTGCTGTTAATAATTTTGTAATTTAAAAAGCATGTTAAAGGGATATTGCAATGTTCAAGATTACTTAAATGACGGGACTGTATACAATCCCATACATACCCCATAGGGTTAATCTAGCTCAACACAGACCTTGCTTGTAATCATTTTGTAATTATTTATAAGTGCTCATTAATTATAATAATTAATATTGCAATGTTTTTATTACTTAACCACAACATTTTTTTAAAGAGATGGCCCAATGTACAGAAGAGGCAAAAAATTACGTTTGCTATGTTTATGTAACTATCTACAGTTATAATAAAAAAGAAAAAAAATAGGATGCCCTGCTTGTGTCGTGGGAACTCGAAACAGCGACGTCACATGTGCAAAAAAATTCAAGCTTTGGGAATAAAAAAAAACTATTTTGAAAATAGAACCCACGGCAGCGGACTTGAGCTGTCAGTTGAGTTACATTCGACGCCTTGAGAATTATAAATATTAAAAGTTTTATCTGCACACGTATCATAAACCCTCTTTACTGCGTACAAAAACCGCACGTTACGATCAGCATAATGTTAAACTACTTGGTAAAAACTCATTTCTTATCTGAAAAATTACACATTATGACCATAATGCGTAATTTTTCTACACATTATGACATTCAAATTTCAAACACCGACGCCCGCCTGCATGCCGCCCCTAGTTTGTCTGTGAAGTTGGTACTGACATTCAAATTTCGAACGCCGACGCCCGAAGTTGGTGCTACAGAACAAGCAGAGCCACAATGCCGGTCAAACATGTGGTTCCTGAACACATCAAAGAGAGCTTATATATCATAAGCTCTCTTCACATATGTGTGTAGATAAACTAGTGTATGTAACTGTACATAATTAGGCATTAAAACTCTCGAGTGATGAGCTAAGATGCAAACTTGACCAGGCAGAGCGCTCCCTGGGGCACTACATTAGCCTCTATGACAAAACCAGAGCGGAAACCAGGGAACTGAATCTAGCTATGGATGCAGTTCTCAGTAGCCAGGTTAGCCTAGAAACTAAAATATTGGAGAGCTGCTGTTGTGTGCCGGGCTGTGCTCCGTCAGCTAGTTCCCTTCTGGATGTTAGCACTTCATATCCAGGTATAAAAACAATTATGTACAGTGATGAACTTGGAAAAAATATGGGCCAATTATTAAATATGTATATGGAGCATACGGTAATAAATAATTGTTTTCCCAACTGTAATCTGCATGATATTAAGCAAAAAGTAGATAATGCTATATATAGTGATGACTGTTATTTAATCATATGCCTCGATAATAGGGGTAATGTGAACAAGTCTGACTTAATTAAATATTTAGACAAGCTCTGTTCTTTAAAAGTAAAACAAATTGTTATGTTCACATTCCCTTACAGCGACAGCCTGCCACAATCGGAAAATAACCTTAGATATAAGCTGAATATGACCTTGCATACTATATCATGCAATAATAATATACATGTAATGGATACTAACAATTTTGTTAGTAGAAATAAATATTATTTGACTAAAGGTAAATATTACCTTCCTAGTTATTATAAAAGACAAGTAGCAAATTCGCTGTCCTATTATTTTAATATAACAGCCAAAAATTTGGCTACACATAATGCCTCTATTGAGCATTATACTGGTGTTTCAAACAAAACCTTGGAAGCTTTTCCAAGTCATTAAAATTAGATACAACGACAATAGAGGAAGTCTCTAGCCCGTCAAATAATATTAATAAAGTACATAATAAAAACAGAAAAATTCAATATTGTAAAATAAATGAAAAGTTTACTAATCTGGTCCGACAAAATATTCAAGGTATTAGCAGTAAATTATTACATTTGGAATTGTACATGAACTCTTTTAATATTGATATTTTATGTCTAACAGAACATTGGCTAAAAAGCCATGAGCTCATGTTCAATTTCAGTAACCACCAGGTTGGTAGTTCTTTTTGCAGATCACATGCTGTTCGTGGAGGCTCTCTAATATTTCTAAATAAACACATAAAGTTCAAAAATCGTAATGACATAGTATGTTTATCAGTTGAAAGCCACATTGAAGTAGCATGTGTTGAATTGGAGCGCATAATTGTAATAAGCGTTTACAGCCCACCATCAGGTTCATTTGATGTTTTTGAAAAAGTCATGGATGACATATTATTTAAAGTATCAAAATCTAATAAAACTCTTATGATATGAGGAGACTTCAATGTAAATTTATTAGAAACTTACTCCCTTAGTACGAGACTAACTAACTTATTTAATTCTCACAACTTAAAGCCACTTTTCATGGAACCTACTCGAATAACTGAAACCTCAGCAAATTGTATAGACAATATATTTGCTTATCCAAATGAAAAAATTGTACTTAAAAAAATTATAAGTAATTTAAAGTCAGACCATTTAGGTCAATACATTAGACTAGAAATTCAACTTAAAAAAAGTTCTTCAAGAAAGATACAATACATACCTGTGACTGCACATCGGTTTGAAAGGTTTAAATTGAATTGGGATAGCAAACTACCTATCAATTACTCTAATAATAACCCTAATGAGTCATATTGATTTTTTTTACAAATTCAGCAATGCGTTCAATGCAGTATTTACTACCAGATCGATTGTGGTCTCAGACAAACTTAACTTTAGTAAGTGGGCCACAGTAGGTATACTTAAAAGTAGACAAAATTTATATGAATTATATAGTGAAAAACAATGGAATCATAGTGAAGAGTTCATGGATAAAGTAAAAAAGTACTCAAAAATCTTTAAAAAAGTTTGTCAAATTGCAAAATCAAAGTATATCAGATCTAAAATAAGAAAAAGTGATAACAAAATTAAATCAACTTGGGATTAAATTAAAAGTGAGACTGGAAAGGTCAGTATTAAAAACAATGAATATGAATTATAAATTAATGATATTACTTTCAAAAATGATATTGATGTAGCTAAAGCGTTTGATTTTTTTTTTTACTGACATCCCAATCTCTACTACAAAGTCTTTAGACTCTTCCAAAGTAGTCGCTGAATCTTTGCTAAAAGACTATGTACCTAGATGTGAAAATCAATTCTCGTTTAATTATGTAGATGATAAAGATATTATTGAAGCCTTTAAATCAATAAATGTTAAAAAAACTGCAGACCTCTGGGATATTTCTGTTCATGTTGTGAAGCCCCTAATAAATGTTATTGCACTTTATTTAGCTATCATATTTAATGCATCTATTGATGCTGGCGTGTTTCCTGATTTAATGAAACACAGTAAAATAGTACCTTTGTTTAAATCGGGTAGTACATCTGACCCTTCTAACTTCAGACCGATATCGGTATTGCCTACATTTAGTAAAGTATTTGAAAAAGTAATTTTAAATCAACTTCTTACACATTTCAACACCAACAACATGCTCCACTGTAAACAATTTGGTTTTACACAAGGCAAATCAACTACTGATGCCGGTATTGAGTTAATATCACATATATATGATGCCTGGGAGGAGTCGCATGATGCTCTAGGAGTATTTTGCGATTTGTCTAAGGCTTTTGATTGCGTTGACCATGGGACATTGATCAGGAAATCACATCACTATGGAATTATGGATAACTCTTTAGATCTTCTCTCTTCTTATCTAAATAACAGGATACAGAGAGTTGACATTAATGGAAAACGATCTCCAGGATCTGTTGTTACTATGGGTGTACCTCAGGGTTCCATACTCGGGCCATTCCTGTTTTTGGTTTATATTAATGACCTGCCACATCTTGTCAGAGATAATCATGAGATTGTACTGTTTGCAGATGATACTTAACTTTTGTTTAAAATGAAACGACGCAGTTTGAACTTTGACGATGTGAGTAATGCAATCTCAAAGGTAGTCAATTGGTTTAGTGCTAATAATCTTTTACTGAACAATAACAAAACTAAATGTATTCGGTTTATACTCCCCAATGTTAAACAAGTCTCGGCTAATGTTAATGTTAAAGGTGAAAATTTATAAATTGTAGATAGCACTGTATTCCTAGGAATCACCTTAGATAATAAGCTTCAGTGGGGCCCACACATAGATAAGCTATCAAAAAAACTCAGTTCCGCAGTTTATGCAGTTAAAAAAATCCGTCTTTTTACGGACGTGGAAACAGCTAGACTAGTTTATTTCAGCAACTTCCATAGCATTATGTCTTACGGCATACTGCTGTGGGGGAACGCTGCAGACATTAACATAATATTTGTGCTGCAAAAGAGGGCTGTTCGTGCAATCTACAATGTGGGTCCCTGAGAGTCACTGCGTTGTAAATTTAAGGAAATTAACATTATGACAGTGCCGTGTCAGTATATTTATGAAAACCTAATGTACGTCCACAAAAATATTGATAAATTTCCTAAGAATAGCGACAGGCACAATGTCAACACTAGAAATAGGAATAAACTAGCTATACCTACTACTAGGCTCCATAAGGTTAATGTATCTTTTAAAGGGTAATGTATTCGCTTTTACAACAAAATACCGACTGAGTTACAAGAATTGTCTGTAAATAAATTTAAAAATGTTGTTAAAAATCACTTATGTAAAAAAGGTTACTACAAAATATCAGATTATGTAGAAGACAAGAAAGCTTGGGAAGGTGTTTGCTCAAATTCTGTAAAAAATAACGTATAAAGCTGGAGGTTTCTAGTTGCCTCTTTGCCTCCAGCATCTAAAACATTGAGGTGACGGAATTCAAATTGAGTTCTATATTTCCCTGTACCTTATACATGTGTTAGTTTAAGATTTGACATTCTCCAAATGTTACCTATGTGTTTCTTATGGAAATAAATTCTTTTTGAATTTGAATTTGAATTTGATATTATTGTGAAACTTGCCTTCGGCTCGTTTCATAAACCCACTCTCGACTATTAATGCCCTCCATTATGTAACAGTCACATAAACTACTATTATAGGTCCTATATATACACAGTTCATTGCCATTGTGATGGATTAAAGGGATTCGGTATACCGCAGGCGAGGCGGTGGGGCGGGGGCAGGGCAATTGTCAATATTGTCAAATGTATGGTCAAATCGAATCGTACACTATCGAATTTGTTGTGACATGGTTCATAGAATTTCTTGCCCCTCCCCCTTCCCCCGCTACCGCGCAGTTACCATTCCGCTATCGCCCCTCCACCGCCCCGCTTCCAGCTCGCCACCGCCCCGCTACCGCCCCGCTACCGCCTGCCACCGCCCCGCTACCGACCCGCCCGGTAGTGATTTTAATAATTCAACATATCCCCACCGCTCTTCACATACGGGTTAATACAGGATACTCACACTGAATTCAGCACTTAACCTGTCCACTCGCGCATGAACACCTTCCTTGGACTTGTTGGCACATTATATAAAGCACCGTCTATTACTCGCAGTTGAGCTCCTCCTATGGACATGACTCCCGGTACTGTGTGTTGGTCGTGTGCGAACACCATGTTTTTTTCTTGCGGTTGGTAATGCTGACCAGAAATATTGGATAAATTTACCTTGTCTATAGTATAAAAATATCATTTTATTTTACTTCACATTATAATTATCGCAAACTATGCGCTCCACTCAAACTAAAATAACGTAGCGCCAAACCACATAAAATTGTTTAAAAATAGATAACGCTATTTTGATGAAAAAAAACAAGGAGAGTTTACTAATATATAATAAATGCATAATCCATATTTTGAATGCAATCCCGCAATGAAATTAGTTAAATTTCAGAATAGCGAAAAAATAAAACAATTTACAGGTATTTACGTAATTAATTCTATAGAGGAAATATCATCCAATCGCGTTTTCCTTCAGTGAGAATCTTAATCAAATACTCAATAAACTGAAAAAATCAAATCTGCAGATGACATTTTTTTGGTATAGCCTTAAGGTACATCACCAGCTGCAGGTCGATAGCAGGGCGATTGCCAATATTGTCTAATGTATGGTCAAATGGCCGCCAACAAAATGACGGCCACTCTGGCGCAACGGTTGTGAATCTGCCTACCATGCGAGAGGTCCCGGGTTCGATCCACGGCTGGGGCTAAAGAAAAAAAACCCCAGCTCTTGGATATTTATATGTGTGTGACGTCGCTGTTTCTGGATCCCGTGACACATGGTATCCTAGTGTGGGTGTTAGTAAGTTTATAAAAGAGCAGGCCCACTTTTGAACCGCCCCCCTCTTAATGTGATATGCTTTATGAAGTTTCTAGTATTTGACACCCGCCCCGCTACCGCCCCGCTACTGTCCCGCTACCGCTCCGTTACCGCCCCTCTACCGCCCCGCTACTGATCTGCTGGTGATGTGCCGAAGCCTTTATTTCTGCTTGATAAAGGCCGGTCACTCTGAGCAGGACTTACATATGGGGCATATGATGACCTACCTATATATGGCATATCGAGCGAGGATATGCCTCACAAGCAAGAGATCCTGGGCTTAAATCCCGGTAGGGAAGGAAGTAAATTAATCACCGGATGTTGGTAAAGGTATAAATTTTTGGGTACCGTGCCCGGAGGCTGCGAAACGAGACCCCAACACTAAGCCTCCGCTCAGTAGGCTGCATCTCAAGCTCAAGGCAGGGATTTGAAATTTTCATAGAAAGTACATATCTGTTGCCGCATCAGAAAAAAATAATGTAGTTGATTTTATATGGTGTATTTTTGATGGCTTATGGACTTATTCAATGGGGAAACTCTGTCGATGTAGACAAAGCATAATTTATAGTGCGAAAGAAATGCATCAGGACGATATGCGGTGTAGGGTGTATGCGTAGCTGTAAACCTTTATTTAAGAAATGAGGAATACTTACATTAACATGCCTCTACATTAGAGAAAGTTGTACATTTGTAGTGCAACACGGGCACTGCTGTCCAAACAATGCCGATATTTGTGTGAGACAAACGCTAAAATATTAAAATATTTAATGTGTTACCTGACGATGTGAAAAAATATGAAAGATGTGTAGTATTTAAGGGCCAATTGACAAACTCGCTGATGTGATGATACTCACTGCTATCATAGTGTGCGTAATTTTTTAAGACACTAACCGTGTTACCACAAAAAATATGAAACTGCGTTTAACCTCAAAACAAACGTCAAATCCCATACACTTTTGTTTTTCAACAAGTGATGAACAGTAGTTTTCCTTTTGTGGTAAGGCCCTTGTGCCGGCCCGTACGCCCGCCACAGATTACAGATATGCGGAAATATCTCATCACGTACTATGTCATATGCACGTCATTAATAACATGTTCCAACCTAGAATATAAATTAGGATTGTATTCCAATAAATAGACAAGACTAACTGAGCATGTAGTGACAAGCCTTTTATTACGTCACCCGTCGGTTTCCACTCTGTCGGTAAAGCCCTAATAAAACTTGCTAAAAATGTTAATCATATGGCGTATTGTAAGTATATTATTCATATTTTTCACCCACTGACATATTAAATTTAAGAAACCGTAAATAGTTATATATTTGTAAAATACACCGCACTAATTTAAAGTATTCTACATAACACCACCCACATACTGTCTACGTGTTTTTAAGCAAATAAACGATTTGATTTGATAATTTAAAGGGTCTACATACTCCCTAAACAAGGAGTCATGCTTTTTTCTGCCTTTTTAGGGTTCCGTAGAGAACAAGGAACCCTTATAATTTCGTCAAGTCTGTCTGTCTGTCCGTCCGTCCGTATGTCACAGCAACTTTATGCAGAAACTATTTAGTCCTAATAGTTTCTGCATAAAGTTGCTGTGACACAGTTAAAACTTGGTATTCTGTGAACCGCTTTAAGATTTTTATAAAAAAAAAAAACAAATTTAAAATAATTAAAGCGGCTCCCCATGGAACTGAAACCAAAAAATATTTTTATTATCAAACCTGCATGTGTGGGGTATTTGTATATATGTCTTTAAAAATGCCATTGTAGTTCCTGAAACCATTTTTCCTGAAAGTACATCTTTAAAGAGACAGACTTTTCCAAAGTGGAAAAATGTGTGTAACTTTTAAAGTATAAGAGTGACAAATCTACAAAAATCTGTGTATCTCAATACACACTTTCAACGAAAATTAGTTTGAACAAAATAAAATTTGCAGTTTTCAAGATATAAAACGTTTATTAAAACCGCAAAGGTAACTTTGTCATTCACACAAACACTATGAAAAACAAAGTTACAACACAAACATCCAGTCACAAAATTACTTGCTACAACGGAACCCTTCATGGGCAATTCCGACTCGCACTTGGCTACTTTTTTTTTTTTGTAGAACGGCATGGAACCCTTTGTACGAGTTGGACCCGTATTTGACCGATTTTTGGTACTTCTTACAATACATCGTTTCTAATCAATAATTCTGATGTTCACGACCTCGTTATGTAAGTTTTATTTCTAAGCAAAAACTAAACAAAATTAAATGCTCAATTCATGAAATAATGAAACTAATAAAAAATACTGTGCGTACAGAAAAATGATAATAATATAATAATAACGATACTTATATATAATAAATAATTCACATTTATAAATTAGAAAAGGTACTTATTCATGCAAGTGAGCGACCTTTGCCCTTAAGTAGGTTTTTGGATATTAGAAAATATAATAAACGTTGAATATAAAATAATATTCAAGTCAATAAAATACATTAGAAGTTTATAAATATAAGAGATATTAATAATAATACAACATAACATATAAAGTAAAACACAAATTATAATATGAAATTTAACGTAATACCAATAAACGGTTCAACTATTCTAAACTAAGTTTTACTGATTTCTCTATCCTGCCAAAAACTTCCATATTGTCCTAAATCTACCTTCAAATCAAGCTTCAAGGGTTTTACCCTTCTCCAATCGAATTTAACCCGAAGTTTGGTGCAACCCGTCCTAGACATTAAGCTGACTGTTTGACAAACATGCGATACCTGGAGGGTTACCATAACCTAGCGATTTAAAACAGGATCATCACCATGGCAACCATTTATATTCCAATACGCCTTTAACGGGCTTTATTTACCTAACAACAAGACTTGTTTTAACTCTTTATAGGGAATACGCCAAAATCTGACGGTAAATCTGTCGCAGTTGGTTGGTTAAATCAGACACTTAACTAACTCTCTGGACCGTTAATTAAATTAACTAGCATTTTGATTTAAATTAAGCATCGTCGCAAACGTTTGACAATCTGTTTTAACGAAAGCCGACGTGTTAGAAAACAAGATGGCGTCACTACAACAGCTGATTTGCACAGCTTTTATCAGGGCAAAACATTGCGGTAGCTTTGGCGAAGGGTAAAGGGGGTGAGCGAAGCCCCCTTTACCCTTCGTGTTAGGTTGAACATGTAATTACAAAAAAAAACTTGAAACATAAACTTAAGTACACATAAAAAATATATATTGTTTTATGTGTTGTTACCTAGGAACGTTTAGACAACTCGTTAAACGTTTTGTTCACCCAATTGTCTGACGGAATTTTAGTGACTTGGTTAAACGTCGGCATTTAAGTAACGGTCTAGAGAGTTAGTTAACTGTTTGATTTAACCAACTAAATGCGGCATATCGGCCACTTAACCATACTCACAAAAGTCGTATAATAATTATGTGAATAAGATCACATAATTATTATGTATATTTTGAATATTATAATTTTACTAGCTCTAGCTGATGAATGAGAAAAGGTCTCGAAAGTGCCCGCACATTACAGAACGCATTTTAATATATTTTCCGCCTTCTAACCCCCAAATAGCACCTTTGTCGCTTAATTTTGGGTTCTCAGGCGGAAAAATTCAATTCGTAACTCGTTCGAAAATACTTCTTTTCGAACCTCGATACGACCCATGCCTTCGGTTCGTACCGTAAACTTTTCGGTTCGTACATATAAGCCATTGCGAACTCGTACGAAATGTACCATTTTGAACGAATCCATTTCGCGGTCGCTTTAACGACCTTAAGAGCGTGTACATATAATAAAACCGGTCAAGTGCGAGTCTAAATCGCGCACGAAGGGTTCCGTACCACCGTTCAATGGAAGCGATGGTGTGGAGTGAATAGTTTGGATTTTACACAGCAAAATATTGTTTATAAAGTTATTGGTGCGGTTACTTTCACACTCCATGTACGTAACCAGGTGCATCCATAAGTTTGTATGTGGTATTGAAAGAATTGTTGTATGGGAGCCCCCTTAAATATTTCTTTCATCCTGTTTTTTAGTATTTGTTGTTATAGCGGCAACAGAAATACATAATCTGTGAAAATTTCAACTCTCTAGCTAGCTAGGTTCTTGAGATACAGCCTGGTGACAGACGGAGGGACGGACGGACAGCGAAGTCTTAGTAATAGGGTTCCGTTCTTACCCGTTGGGTACGGAACCCTAAAAAAGTTGTTGTGATAGCTTATCGGTTTTTACGATTGGATATCTCAATTTTGATCTTTATCATTAATTAGCATAATCAGTATTTGTACAAACAACGATGCAGTTTGCGTTTTAATACCAGAGGGGTTACCTCAACGTCTTATGCCGATTCAGATTAGGTACCTAATTTGATCCGCAAAATTACCGTGACCGTCTTAAAACAAGTCGTAGTATTAGGTAAATAAAGCCCATTATGGCGAATTGGAATGGAAATGGTTGCCATGGTGATGATCTTGTTTTGAACCTAATTTGAATCGGAAAAAGATTGTGGTAACCCCCCAGTAAGCTACATCTTTATATCTCATTTCAGTTTTGCAATTGTCGTATTTTGTCTCTATTAATCAAGATATTCTACTTAAATTTGATGAGGGAGCAGGCATATTATTATGCCAAAGTAGAGTATTATGATGCCAAATCGACAGATATTCATTGCAGAATTCTGCTTAGATAATCTACGTAACTATTTTCAAAATGTAGGTTAGAATTTTGTATTTTTTTGCCATTTTCACCTACAATTTTCAGATGCCTCCATAAAAGCACCTGCACGCCAGAGACCTCGAAAATCTCGAAAATAAATGAAAAAATATTGATTTGCGTTATTTTATTCAACAATTACCTAAAATAACAGATACACTCTAAATTGAACAGAAAGCTCACTGGTCAAATGGTTGACAACCTGTTTTTTAGCTTTTTCGGAGTGTGACATAAATTTTGAGAAATTACTTTATTTGTTTAACCCAATAGAGCTACATATCCAAAAATAAAAGTGATAGTGATAAAAAAATAATTCCTTATAAAGGGCGGTCATGGTTTAGTTTCCTAAACAGATTCGGCATGAGACGTAGTGGCTCTGATCTTATTTCATGGGTAGGCTGTGGGTGTTTGATATCCCTCGGATGTTGGTATTGTAGTTCCATTCTGTATCTCTTGACATATCTCGTGGCCTTGTTAAGTATTTCTGATATCAATCGCATATTAGGCCCTTTCTTATTCTTAGTATATATTAACGATCTGCTTTTTATGGTGGAGAAATTGACTGACATAGTGTTGTTTGCTGATGATACTATTAATGGTGTATTGTCTTGAACCTTGAATTGGTTCACAGTTAATAATTTATTTTTAAGCGGTGGTAAAACCAAGTGTATCAAATTCTCACTTCCAAATGTCAGGGAAGTTGAGAACAGTTTGGTGTAAGACAGCAATACGTAAGAATTTGTAAATGATACGAAATTTCTTGAAATAGCCATTGATAGCAAATTGCAGCGGGGGCCCGATCTGGATAAATTAGCTGGTAGATTTAGTTCTGCAGCTTACGCTGTTAGAATCACCAGACAAAACACGAATGTGGCCACATCTAGGCTAGTATATTTTTGTTACTTGTATATTGTCTATTATATCTTGTCATGTCCTACGGTATCTTGTTGTGGGGGAAAGCAGCGGATATTCAAACTATTTTTATTCTAGAGAAAAGAGCCATTCGAGAAAATTATAATTTGAACCACATACTCCTTAAGAGTGTTTTTTTGAGAAATTTACATAGCTAGTCCATTTATTTTCGAAAAATATAATGTATTTACGCCAGATCCTTACAACATTTTTAAAACTTAGCTATAGCTTTAATGTTAACCTAAGAAATATTCACAGACTAGACAAGTTCAAGTTCAAATTTCTTTAGTAAAAGTTACTTTTTGCCTCTTCTCTACATTGGACCAATGAAGGGCGCCCTTCTTCTTGTGTCAGTAATCTCAGTTACCAACCGGTTTAGTTCCTGCCCAGTAGCTCCGCATGCACAAGGCCTTTGATAAACAGATAAATCAGATAATCATTAAATTTAATTATTAAGTCAGTATAATAATAATAATACCTTGGACACCATTGACACATATTGATCTAGCCCCAAACTAGGATTCCCTGTATCTTGGGTACTAGACAACGATACACATACTTATATAGATAAATATTATGCTTAGATAGATAATAACCACATACAGTTTGGCAATTGACAACAGTAAAAAGATTTGATGTCCATTGAGATATATTTAAATGCTTAATATATTTTTCATTTAAGAACAACAAAAAATACTTTAAACATAAACTTAAGTACACAAAACATAAAAAGAAGTTTTGTGATCATTTATCCAAAAAAAATTGGTGACCGATTACTAATTCTGGCGGTCGTTTCGAATTGATTGTTAGTAAAATAGGTCCGTTTTGGGGATCGTTTAAACATAAGCCATAAGTTTTCTACATTCAATTGCCAAGCTGTACAGATCATGTGACATATTGTTGCATAATGTTGGACTTTGATAACATTTACTATTCACACGACGCATTATGAATCTGTCAAATAAAATGTGAACTTCGACGCGCCGACGGCATCGCGACCGATGCAATCATCGAATTAAATAGATTAGAAAATCCTTTGCCGAAAACTGAAAAGCAATCTCGGGTAAAGCTCAAACTCAGTATCTGTGACAGCAGCCTTTCAGAAAGTTGGCATTATGCGAGAATCTTCGCTATTATCAACGGAGAGAGAGAGAGAGAGAGAGAGACGGACGGACAACTTACCACTTTGACAACCCCAGTGGCCGAGTCGGCAGTGACCCTGCCTGCGAAGCCAAGGGTTTCGGGTTTGAGTCCCGGTGGGGGCAAATATTTGTTTGATGAGAACGGATGTTTTTACCCTAGACATGGTTTTTTATCTATCTAAGTATAATATTTATCTATATAAGTATGTGTATCGTTGTCTAGTACCCAATATACAGGGAATCCTAGTTTGGGGCTAGATCAATGTATGTAAATAGTGTCCAAGGTATTATTATTATTATTATTAGTATTACAACTACTCTGCGTGCGAAGGGTTCCCTGCGGCATTCAATTCATTTTAATTTCACCGAACACCACTGATCGATTGCTCAGTAATTTGTGCCTTATTTCTACAAATTAATTAACCGATGTAATGTTTCATCGAAAAATTCGTATCAATCCGTATCCGTACAATGTATGGGTTTTATTTTTTTTTGTTTATTTAGAAAATAATATTTCAATGATATTAGGCAAAACAAAACTTGATTACTCACTATGCTAAAGCAAACCTGAAGATGTAATCATTTCTTTATAAAGTGTACCACAACTTCGCTCGCGTTATAACCGACAAGTGCTCCGTTGATATCTCGTTTCATCGAAAAGATGAGACTGGAAGCATAACATCATCAGCCACTCTGATTCCCACTAATAGTCACTGCCAGCATATATTTATTTAATTCCTTCACCTGCAGCAGAAAACAGATTTGAAACTATTTGCTCCGGCGCAGGAAAGAGAGCAAAAAGACGTCACTTTGTCTGTCATATTTTCGGGTCGTTTAATTTTTTTTCTTTTAGTAACTAAATTAGTTCGGTCGACGTGTCACCCGATGAAAAAGTAAGGTGGTCTTTGGTGGTTAGTGACGAAATGAAAACATACATCTAAAATTACTAAGTTGTCAACTGTCAGGAAATTTATTTAGGACTGTTATTAACAAATGTTAAGCAAGTCATGTCCTTAATCGTCGTTTAAATAAAAAATAAAAATATTGACTAATCTAGCCTATGTCATGTTCGCAAAAATCCATACTTTCCTAACATCGCTCTACACGTAGGTATCCCCTGGGTGGCGCTAACACTCCTTGTCGTGCAGGTAACTTCCAGTCCACATATCCTCCTATTATCGCGTCACCGGCGGCCCGTCTCCAAACTCTTTGTCTGTGAACTCATTAGTTTGAAACAATGATATGATAGCACGGGCCCCCTATTAAAAGGCGGATTCTACTTGGCTCGGGGCCAATATAAAATCGCCTGGATTTTATTGGACCGACGGAAATTTTCAGCTGAATTATAGCGCGCCGCACTATTGGAGTGTTGGGTAAAACTGTGGGGTGTGTGGAGTGGTGGTGGTTATGTTTTTTTTACCTTCACATGGGAGGGAAGTTTAGAGGTCTATGATCTATGACTCCCCACAGACCAGAGACATTTGGATCGGACGATAGAATCGCTATAATGAGCGCGATTGCATACATCTTCATACTGATTAAGAGCTTGACTAATCTATGTACGAGTAAGCAGTAATCTTATGTCCGTCTTGACATTCCATAGATATTTTGATTAGAACGTCATGTCTGACCCCAGATCAGCTTAATAAGCTTGGTATTGAACCATAGTTAAGGATTAACAGCCTTACCAGAGTTGTATGATGATTCAGGATTAATTGCTTAGTAAACGATTTTGTAGGTGAATTCAAATTTGTAATTGGATTGGTTCATTAATAAACTTCTCACCAACCCCATCCAATATTGAGGCATCGTTATTTTGAACCTAATACCGTGGTAATAAAATTCAAAACTTATAACGGGAAAATATCTTGCCGGCAAGACATGGGTCGGTATGAAGTTAAAAGACTCTTGAGTGCGGCGGTAAGGTGAATTTTCCCCAACGATTTGCAATAATCGTAATAGCCCGATACCCATCCATTAACCCGCACTGAGCCAGCCTGGTGTAATATGGGTCAATCTTACTGGTATCTGAGTGACGGCCTGTGTCACTCGGTGGGGACATTAGGGTGATATATCGACAAAATTGACACTTTTATGGTTTCCGTACCTGAAGAGTGCCAAACGGGACCCTATTATTAAGCCTCTGCTGTCCGTCCGTCTGTCACCAGGCTGTATCTAATGAACCGTGATAGTTAGGCTGATGAAATTTTCACAGATGATGTATTTCTGTTGCCGCTATAACAAAAAATACTAAAACACAGAATATATAATACGTTTGAGTTTGAGGTAAGTTTCTTGGACCGCGAGAATATCTATTTGATGTCTATTGAGAAGATCGGCGACTTCTTCTCTCTGTATGAGGAGGCTATCAGCGTTATAGAGCGCTAAAGTTACACTGTGGGGCTTTGTCCGTCCGTTTGTCGAGTTTATTAGAATGGGCGTATGATGAGAATTTTTAGATAGTGGTTGGGGGAGGTGACGAAAGCGTAAGTTAGAGGGGTGCGCCTGAAAGAGGCCATCTTTAGGGGATATAGTGTGGGGAGGTCCATAAACATTTAAGGGGGCTCCCACACAACAATTCTTTTAATACCACATACAAACTTATGAATGAACCTGGAGTACGTACATGGAGTGCGAAAGTAGCCGCAACAATAACTTTGTGAACAACATTTTGCTATCTAAAATCCAAACTATTCACTCCACGCCATACCTACCATTGTACGGTGCGGAACCCTTTGTGCGCGTGTTAGACTCGCACTTGACTGGTTTTTGAAGTTATTTCTCTGCTATTCAAAATTTTGGGACGTTTTTCAAAAATTTTGTGTTATCAAAAACGCGATTGGGGGAATTTCTCTTGATATAAATAATTATTTAAATGAGATCTACATTTACAATTTTAGATTTTCTGACAAATTGGAATAGCACAAAGACTTTAAACTAACTATCTATTTTGATGTGTTTTGACAATACCTAAATCACCTGTTATAGCATATTTCTTAACTATCACCAAAGAGGGCAAATTCTATATATTTTATTTAATCGCACATCAAAACACTTTCTATGTTTTATAGTAGTTTATATGACTGCTACATAATGGAGGGCATTAATACTCGAAAGTGGGTTTATGAAACGAGCCGAAGGCGAGTTTCGTAATAATATCACTCGAGAGTTTTAATGCCTAATTGTGTACAGTTACATACACTAATTTATCTACACACATATCATAAGCTCTCTTTGATGTGTTCAGGAACCGCATGTTTGACCGGCATTGTGGCTCTGCAGTTGTTTAGCTTGTTCTGTAGTACCAACTTGACGCAGGCGGGCGTCGGAGTTCGAAATTTGAATGTCAGTACTGTAATGCTCCTAGCACTAATGTAGTGAACCTAACCACTGTATGATAAAGATGAAGACTGTTTAAACTGTTCTGTTTTATTTCTTTAGTTTACACTTTGTATAAAAGGGATCCACAGCTGGCTCGATAGCCATTACTCTAATCCTAACTATAAGATTTAGATCAGTCGCTGGCCGAAGCCTACGGTGAAGTGTGTCACATTGACTTCTCACATCCAATCCTCTTTCTTTTTAAAACTACAAAATAAGTAACAGTGTCAAAGTGAACACCCACTCTAAAGAGGCCCGTATACAATATAATCGCATAAACAAATATCGAACCTTACAGTACCAACTTCACAGACAAACAAGGGGCGGCACGCAGGCGGGCGTCGGCGATCGAAATTTGAATGTCATAATATGTAGAAAAATTACACATTATGGTCATAATGTGTAATTTTTCAGATAAGAAATGAGTTTTTACCAAGTCGTTTAACATTACGCTGATCATAACGTGCGGTTTTTGTACGCAGTAAAGAGGGTTTATGATACGTGTGTAGATAAAATATTTTATCTACACACGTATCATAAACCCTCTTTACTACAACATGCGGTTCCTGAACACATCAAAGAGAGCTTATGATATGTGTGTAGATAAACTAGTGTATATATAGTGTAGTTGTAACTGTACATAATAAGGCATTAAAACTCTCGAGTGATATTATTATGAAACTCGCCTTCGGCTCGTTTCATATACCCACTGTCGAGTATTAATGCCCTACATTATGTAGCAGTCACATAAACTACTATTATGTGTGCTTAAGTATATGTTTTAAGTATTTTTTGTTTTTCTTACATGTTCAACCTAACACTTAACACTTCACCTAAGCTACCGCAGCATTTTGCCCTGATATTTGCTGTGCGAATCAGTATTTTTGTTGTGCAGTTTAATATTAATTTAAAACCGACTTTTTGTCATTTTCCCCGATTCCGTCCCTCTCACACGGGTGCGGGTCTTTCCGCATGGAGAAACGGGGACCTTACAGCCCTTGTATCCTTATAATGGGTAACATTTATTTTTTTGAAATAATTTAAATATATCTTGCTGTGTCGCCTCCACCCCACCGGCTGTTCGTTTGTTTGAGCTGCTGTAATTAAAATCGGTGCTTCCGATAATAGCGCTCACCTGAATCGGTGTGAATGGCACCGGCGCGTTACACCTACCTGCACGTATCCTGGGTGTAACATAGAACTCCCTGGCCAAATGCATAAATAATAATAATAATATAATAATATACCTTGGACATTATTATTTAGCCCCAAACTAGGATTCCCTGTGTCTTGGGTACTAGACAACGATACACATACTTATATAGATAAATATTATACTTAGATAGATAAACAACCACGACTAGGGTACAAACATCCGTTCTCATCAAACAAGTATTTGCCCCCTCCGGGACTCGAACCCGGGACCCTTGGCTTCGTAGGCAGGGTCACTGCCGACTCGGCCATTCGGTGACAAATAAAGTGACACTTAAATATGATCCCCGAGTAAGAGACAATGATGAGACTTTGAGTTTCACTCAATTTATTGGAGCATCGGATGTACTGTACCGTCGAGGAAATTAATGTCCGACCAATTATGTTGAAATTTCCTTACATTCTCATAATCAAATCAAATATCAAATATCACTTATTTCCCTGAAGGGAAATGTACATCAATTAAGGTAGCAACGAAGGTATTATATATATATATATATATATGTACATGCATTTATAATTATATATATATATATATATATTTATATATAATTATTTCGCTTCGCTCACCCCCTTTACCCTTCACATAAGCTACCACAGTATTTTGCCCTGATATTTTCTGCAACTTTTGGTGGTCATTTAGCCATTTTGGGTAGGAAAAAAATATTTTGGTGGTCATTATATTTGTTGCCATTCAATGATACTTGATCAAGAATTACTATTCATAAAAGATCGTACAAATTCCGACAACCTATAATAACTTATTTAACACTAACTGCGTATATGAGTGCGCGAGGGTGCGTTTGAGGGTGTACGTGTGTTTGTGTGTGTGTAAGGGTATGTGTGTATTATAGGAGATTTGTCATTGCAGAATCATCCATGGACGAACTCTTCAGTATCTCTATAGGATAGGTTAACAAGATAGGCAGTAATTTTACGGGTCCATTCTATAGGGGAATTATAGAGAAATGGACCGAGATAGGGGAATAATCTTTTGGTAAAAGTGGAACTGGGAGTTGGTGTTAGGCAGTCGCGGTGCATACCCTGGATATTGTGAAATACCCAGCTTTAAACAAAAATATTAAAATGGCCTGTAACAGAAATTACGATTCATTATTTCTACACTGCAAAGTCTTACCCATACAAAAAATGTTCAAAGTAGGCTTACTCGTAGAACAATACAATAGGAGTGACATCCTTCGACCTGTGGAACACAAAATAGGCACAAGAAAAGTCACAAACAAAGAAATGACAACAACCGGATTCAATAACACTTATGGTCGAAGAACGGATAAATACATAATGCCACGGCTAATAAATGAACTACCCCTCAGCCCAAAAGAAACAATAACAATCACTAACATAAAACACAAAATAACAAATTACTACCTACTAAATTAAATACATAATTGAATACATAATATGATACATAATATTTAGAAAATTACTACAATAACAAGATAATAGCTAATATGTAACCATATCACAAGTATCACATAGGAAGCGCACACTGCTTGATAAAAGCCACAACCGGTCAGTCAGCACTGCTAATACCGACCCAACCAAACAGGCGTGAGAGCGAGACAAACGCGCACTGGCTTCACGACCCACCGCCCGCCTGTTACCTAGATCAAAACACCTATACATCGTATTTACTGCCTTTACACAGTGGAGGTACATAACTGCAATAAGTATCATAATCCTATCCCATCATAACTACACCTACTCAACACTTAGATGATCATCATATAGTTCATATGATTAGATCAATGTAATTCACAGGACGTAAAATAATTAGGTGGGTTAGTTACGGTGTGCACCCAAACGGTTGGGAGAAGTTTGTTCTGTGCTGTGCTTAGAGAATAAGCCTGACCAATGTGTACTTACCTAATTCCTACTTTGTACATTAAAACAACCACGAATATCTTGTGCCCAGTAAAACCTCTGTGGTTTAAGAGCACATTGGAACTGAAATTTAAATATTTAAGTTAAGAAATAAATAAATAAATAAATAAACATTTAAAGATTTAAAATATTTAAAAGTTTTAAAAGATTAAAAGATTTAAAATATTCAAAAGATCTTTTAAATTTATTCACAATTACTGTGTCACACTTACAGTCTTTCTACCAAACGTGTGACCGTCACGAGCAAGCAAAGCACTGGTCCTCTTTCAGAAGAAATTTTCTTACTCTTAAAAATATATATTAAGAAGACATTCCTTTAATTCAATCATAGTATTTGAAAACATAATACGTATATGGGAACTTTTATGAAAAGAGACTAGAGTTTTTCACCTAAGATTGTTTCCTGGTAGGTATCTAAAAATAATAATGATATGGATCGAAACAGGTATTTCATCATAAAGGTGGCATTTGCGGGGATAAGGTACTTACATCTTGAAACGTAGTGTAAGGTGAGAAGAGCGGTTAGTATTTAAACACATGACTGTAAATTCACTTTTTAACCGACAAAAATACTTGTTTTTCCTGACAGAATTACTGAACAGCGACAATTAATGAGCGCGACTGGCTTCTTCTGACAAAATTACTGAATTGAAATGCGCAACCATAAATTTAAAAACAGTAACTTGAAAATCTTAATTTGAGTATCATAAAATACAAAACAAGCATCGAATTTTGCCCCACCACTTCGCACAGACAGTATTTAGTAAGCCAATAAGTGGTAGCTTATCTATACAGTAATTTAGTCGCGCAAATCAGTAATCTTGTCACGCAATCCAGTATTTTTCCCCTCATTCTAGGTAATTCCGTTGTTCGTGGTCTTTCGCGCAATAGTTTTTTATTCTTTCGTTTTAATATTTCCAGAAAAGAATACTCGTGGTTTTAGAAACTAATAAAAACACAATTTTCGCACTAATGTTATTATTTATTTCTAAAATTTCAATCGCTACGTTTTGAGGTATTGTTAATACGTATTTTTTGACGCAAGAACCATATCAGTATTTATTTTAAATGTCAAGAAGTAGTAAGGTTTATCAAGTTTTTGGTGAAATACGTCTATTTTTTTTCATACGGTTCCCATCGACATAAAATGTTTTCAACCATCGCCGATCGAAGAATAGGGTTGTCGTATATATTATACATATTTCATCAAATATATATATTTTATTATCATATATATTTTTTCTGTATTTGGAAAGGGTCTCAAATAAGATGGGCATTTGACCGAATTTGACGTTACCCAGCCTTAAAACGTCTTAAGAGGTTGCCTGTATATTTTGGACAACCCTGTTTATCCCAGTCCGGTTGAGACGATTTATACTCGTAACATGGCTTCTCCTGTTTATTGTTCATAGTAAATATTTTCATCTTCTCTACAAGTCCCGATCAAAACAAAAACCTAGTCACAAGGCCAAGTCCAACATTATGTTTGAAGTTGCAAGCTCTCCGTGACCCAAATATTGGGTCACGAAGTTGTCGTTGAATTTTGTAGTGACCCACCATTCGGGTCACGGGACAGGGAACGAGATAAATGCCATACCCGCGCTATCAGCTCCCGAGCTAGTGACGGTGACAACTTGAGTTTAAGTGTCTGTCAAACTTTGAGTTGTTGTGTGTTCTTGACCCCAGGTAGTATTTTTGATGAAAACGGCAGCTTCGGTAATTAATAAAGAGTTACTTTAATTAGTTCAGTGTAGAAGTATTACATTCACTTTAGACAGCGTAAGAAAGAGAGAAAAAGGAGGCGCCCGACAGTTGATGACGAGCAACTGATCTTAGATGCAAAACACAAATCCTGCTATGATTAAAGTTTCAGGCGATACACAAAGAGATACTTAAAAACTATATTAATTCTAAACACGTGTTTCTTTTTAATTTCCGTAATAATTTCAAGGTGATGTCATTCGTATAATTTATTTTCATATCTCGGTGCAATAAATTTATTGATGATCTAACTGAAATCCAATAAGCTATTCAGATTTTCTTCATATTTCTCTAAACTTACATCAATCTGGAATAAGTAGCAGAAATCCTATCAGAAATAGATATACACTAAAATACATTTGGTTCCGACAGAAAACAGGTCTTCTATAGCAAAATGCTGAGCCGGAGCCGTTTCACCGTCGTCATAAATACCACACTTCATTGTCTCTCTAATTCCTTATGCACTAAATATTTATTTGCTACTTGTACTTACTGTGTTGTGTTCTGAACATTGCGACGCTGGAAATAATGCATTTCTTATCTCATCTTATCTTAAATTATTCTCAAATTATTGAAAAAAATAATTTAAAGCCTCGGTGATCTGCAAACGTAGGTTTGTACGAGTAGTTAAAGTGGAGCCATCCTGAGAAGTAGCAGGGACAGCAGCCTTATGGCGTATCTATCTGCCTGAAGCTCATATTGTGTGTGTCAAAATGTGTGACATCATCGAACAAATCATGTACAGCGACATCTAGCCTTCCATAGCACGAACCACTTCACACACAACTACAACCTAAATCAATAGCTTTATTAGTGGTTCGACTAACTGACGCTAGATGGCGCTAAGTAGCCATATTGCTGTGAGCTAGGATTGTGACAGACTATTACACTCTCGCATCAGATCTCTCGCAAACACCTTGTCTCTATCAACCGAAATATATCACTTCAGACAGTAAAATATATAACCAAGAGCACATCTATTATTTGGGGCGCAACCATTTTTCAGTGTGTCTATGGTTCATCTCATGCTCATGCAATTTCATCGATTAAGGGGTACCACCGAAGGCTTTTGACAGCTCTGAGCTTCGTGTGAACGAACTAAAAAGGGACGCAGAGCTGCGTCTTTTGAATGTGTACAAGGCCAGTACCTATGTTGCACTGTATACTTTTAAATTTATTAGCAAAAAAGATCTCGCCGCCCATACTTTCTAATAACAATGAAGGCCTTTTTAGTTTAAGGACGTAAACATGTAACAGTATTTGATTATAAAAAAATATTGTGTTATAAATATTGGAAAACATGCTTTAAAAAGTTTATTTTGTTCTTAAAAGTCAATCTAAGACGAGGACTATTCGGGGGTTTCATTGCGCTCGCCCCCTCTAGTCTTCACCTAAGTTGTTCACAATTCGTCCGCAATGGTAACTAGTGTAGTATATTTTTCGTACACAATGTTAGCGTAAGTATTGGAATTTATATGTACGCGATAAGTGTATAATAATCATGTATAATTCCCGAGGACTCGATGTCCTATAACAGTTTGAATCTATACGTGAGCAGTCCCGACCTGTGTGTAACTAGCCTTGTATACTCTCAAAACTCGCGACAGAGCTATGCGTCGATCTCCCTTCCTCTTCTAAGCGAAACAAGGAGAAGAAGACTGAGGCTTAGCTCTGTCGCTGCCGTTGACAGATGTCAAATGCGACTTTTAAGAATAGTTCCACTTTAGTTGTATCATTCATTACATTGATGAAAAAAAAAAAAAAAAAAAAAAAAAAAAAAAAAAAATTGAAATTGAAATAAATGTATAAAGGCATCCAGTTGAGGATTGTTTTATACTGATACTGAACGAATGTATATATGTGTGTTCCTTGCAAGCCCTTCCTAAGATTCTAAAACGTAAACTGTATCTAACGTGGTCATTTTAAAATATTGGAAGCATTTTAATTGTATTGATAAAAAACGCGTATTTGGCTCTGCCAAATTTTTTGTCGCTGGAAAAAACTATAAATATTTATTTGCTAGCCGTAGCCCTGTTCTAAGCTCATAGATTCTTTGACCTAAACCCTCCCATTCTATAACTCCCCCCTGATTCACCGCCCTTAGGAAAGTAAGGTGTTTTATTGCGAAAATAAGTTTTAAAGTTATTTATCATCATTGGAATCTGTTTAAAAAAACTCATAGGCTTTTCACTAGTTTTTATTTCACATGTAATTGAAAAACCAAGTAGTGCATAAAACACAGTACGCATAGTACATAGTATAAAGGCGAGCTTATCTCTGATAAGAGATCTCTTCTAGCAACCCAAGTTTCAATGAGAAATGTTGATTTTTGAGCAGGGCTAGATTTATTTGTAATGATATGCTTTAGAAAAAGGGTGCATTTGTATTAAAATATTAAACACTCCATCACAAAAATATGCATATACCAACACTTTTGCTAAAATGAAAATTTTGCGAAAAAACGAAAGGAAAATGGACACAACTGCTCCTGCTCATTTGCGTTTACAGTCTTCACAAAATAAAAGGCCGGTGACTGACGTAATAAGGTTGAATTTAGTTTGGGCCACCGGGCCTTTTATTTTGTGAAAACTGTAGCCCTAATAATGGATACATTAATGTAGGCCATAAATGTTCCGACCGAGTGGCAAAGGCCTTTATCCGGATACGAGTAAGATTAAGCCATACTCCACCACGCTGGCTCAGTACAGTTTGATGGAGGGGTTTTTCGACCACTACCACGCAGCCATAGTACCTGGGACCTACAGCTTAACCTTTAACCAGGCAATGTACTAAAGAGGACCACCAAACTTTCGACCTTATGGCTTGGTAATAAATGCGAAAACCAATGAAAAATCTGCATGCTCATTGCCTGGTTAGGGGTTAAGGTGTCATCTGAAACACTGGACGTCCGATACTGTAAATTAATTATCTTATTGGTACATAGTCAGGAATCGAACCTGCATCTCCTTTGTGAGAAGCAAGCGTGAAACCCATTAGACCATGGAGCCGTAAACAGGGCGGAATATGATACTAAACCTAACCTTGAAAAAAAAACGGATTTTTTTATATATATAGTTACAATCTCAACATAAACGTATATTTGACTCTAAATCGCACTGAATCAAGGTCAATATCTCAGGGTTCCTCCGGAAAAGGGTCAGCCCTGTAGGAATTACCGATATTTGGACTCAACTAGGCTGATCCGGGGTTTATCGTGCCCTTTTTATCGACGAAGCCCTCCTTAGGCCCTTCGAAGGATGATAAAATATATAGTAGTTTGCATATGCAAGTTAGGGCTATTTTATACACTTAAAATCATGCCGTCATCTCTTTCTAGACAAAATACATCGCCAGTATGACATTTGAGTGGTACTTAATATGAGTAGTAGTCCGTGCATTCGGATATAAGGAGACTGCAAATTATTAATAATAATAATAATACCTTGGACACCATTGACACACATTGATCTAGCCCCAAACTAGGATTCCCTGTATCTTGGGTACTAGACAACGATACACGTACCTACTTATATAGATAAATATTATACTTGGATATTTAACCAACCACTTCGAACTAAACTAAATTAAATTGAATTGAATTATTATAAAAATCAAACAGAAATGTATTTAGATAGGCACCTATATTAAATTAATTTAAACTTAATTTAAATAATTAAATAATATTTGTAATGTAATTAATTACTTGTTATATACTAATGAACTAATGCTTTGAACTGTATTTTAATGCAAGCTGTGTTTGCCTATTAGTGGACAAGCATCTAAAAAGTAAAAAAATGTAATAATTAAGTAAATATGTATTGTCCGTTGGCGGACCTGAACCAATAAAATAAATAAATAAATAAAATAAAAACCATGACTAGGGTACAAACATCCGTTCTCGATAGATACTTAGATAGATAGAAGGAACAGTCTAGATATTTAATTAGTACATATATGCTTAACGACCTCTGTGGCGTTGCTCTCGAGGCTTTTTCTCCCGAACCAGAGGTCCTGGGTTCGAACACCGGGTGGGGAGGAACAAGAATAATCCCTAGACTGTTAAAAGACTAATTAACTGCATTTGACAAGGTGAGCCAAACCAATAACAACAATGGCGGATCATTAAAATGTCACATTTCATAGCGCTGTTTTTTTTTATATGTATTACGGCCCTGAAATTTAGTCCTTTTAGCTGGAAATTACTGAATGAACGGCTGAGATCTGATAGAATTTAAAATTGAATGAATGAAATTAATTCAGAATATTATATATGATGTATGAGTTTAAGATTGATTTAATTTCACAACCTGTATTATAAATAAGTATCAAATGTTTCAATTAAAACTATTTCAAACAGCTAAATTTCGAACTGTAATTTAGCCATATTGGATATAACTGAATTTCGACAATCAAGGTGACAAAGAAAACACACATTACTTACATAATTCTTCTTATCTTCAACGACCTCTTTGGCGCTGCGGTTCTGGCTCGCCTACCCTGCGAGAGGTCGTGGGTTCGATCCCCAGCTGGGGGCTAAAGAAAAAAAAACCAGGTCTTGGATGTTTATATGTGTGTAACGTAGCTGTTGCTGGTCCCCACGACACTGGGTTCCTAGTGTAGGGCCAGAAGCAACGTATGTGCCTTCTGTGTGTATTGTAATAACCATTATCTTTAGAAAACATTTTTTCAATTTTAGTTACAACCTTCGCTCCCGCGTATTTCATTTATTTGTTCTTTTATTCGCTTCATCCCCTGTCTCAATGTCTAACTAACTGTCTCATTTTGCTTAATCTGTCTGTGTTCAGATTTTCGTCGAAAGTACGACTTTGGGAAATTCTGTTATTTCTAAGCAGAGTTTAGACCAGTTTTTAGTGAAACCTAGTGTATTTGTGTTTAAGGCTCAGGTTCGGACAAAAATGCTGAAATACAAAGCGCAAATATCGCTATTGCTACAACTACGCGATTTAAATTATTTATGGGAAATATTTAACTGCACATCAAAAATACTGATTTGCGCAGCAAATATCAGGGCAAAATGCTGCGTTAGCTTATGTGAAGGGTAAGTTAGATTCGTGTTAGGTTGAACATGTAAGAAGAACAAAAAATACTTAAAACATAAAAAGTGTTTTTGTTGATCTTTTTTTGCTGTGCAAATCAGTATTTTTGATGTGCGATTAAAGACTTCCCATTATTTATTACGCAAATAGGTAAAATAATACACAACAGTGACGTGAATTTTGAAAAGAACTGGAAATGTTAGACCGAGGGAGGGAGGAGAGCGGAAGAAACTCCTACAGATTAATTTTTAGATCTCTTTTTTAAAATTGCTTACTGTAACTAGAACAAATATTACAGTATTAATTGTTATAAATAATTACAAAATTATTAACAGCGAGTTCTGTGTTGATTTTGATTAACCTTTATACAGTCCCGTCATTTAAGTAATCTTGAACATTGTTATATCCCTTTTAAGTAAAAGTCGCTTTTATATAATTTTTTAATTGCTCAAATGGCAATTTCAACATCTTCAGAGGTGTCTTATTGTAAGTAGGTAATGCACTGACCTTTGAAAGAATCGCTAACTTTCGAAAGTCTAAACCGGGGCGCAACTAGTCTGAGATTAATTATTAGGTTAACATTACAGCTATGGCTAAATTTATATTTTAATTGGACAAGTTACAGTGACTGTGTTTGACTTCAGCTCAGTGACAAATCAGTTGACCGGCCCTTTCATATAGAAGAATAAAAAAGAATGTTGCTCTGATCAAATCGGTTTCAAAACAAATGTTGTTCAGCGTGATGTCCCACGACCCCTTCATATATGACTCCAATATCTGTTATACCCTGAATATCTTAAAAGAACATAACATGAACATACATGCACATTACATTGCCTCTGGCCCCACACTCGGTTCCCCCGTGCCGTGGGATCCAGAAACAGTGACGTCACACATGCAAACGTCTAGACCTGGGAGTTTTTTTCTTTCTCACCATACGGATTCGAAAGAGGACCTCTCGCTTAGGAAGCACAGCCTCGGCCGCAACTCCACACAGTTCGTCTCAGATGAAACCGTTGACATTCTGTTTTCGTTTTAATGTTAATGGTTTTCGAATATTCTGTGAGATCCAACTTTCACGTTTGGCGGACAAACACGCCATTACGCTTTTTTCCCACGCGGGTTGGCAGAGGCTCAGTTGCGATGATTAGCTTGTTCATTCATTCTCCATTTTGAGTGACGGAGCGCTAGCGCATCGCCTCAGCTCTGAAGATAATGAATGTTTCCTCACGATGTGTATGAAATTAATTCATTGCAAAATTTGCAATTTCTTGTGGGTATACCTCGCTCCACGAATTAAGAGCGCTGGGCGACGTTGGCGGGAATTACTGCGCATATGTACAGGTATTGAAAAGTGACTACTGCGCATTCAAGGCCTCCGCTCATAACGTTTGACGCGACGTATAGAAAACGTGTACTTACCTATATCGTTCGCGTCAAGTTGGGATGGCACTAAAATAAACGTGGAATATGTTTGTGTCGCCCCATTGGATTACACGTCTAGTTCATTCCCATGTTAACCCACTAATACATTCCACTGTGACCTTTGAAGGCGATGGGGAAGCCACAACTTAATGAAATCATAATTGACCGAGCGAGCAAAGCGTCGAGTTTCGATATTGGCCAAAAATGCCTTTGTCCGTTCTCGCCTACCGTGTAGGAAGCAGGAATAATTACGCGTCGAAAAAGTATGCGAATCGAACTGTCAGTGACTCTTATGGCCAATGAAATAAGCGTCATTTCATCTGAACTCGAACACTTTTTCACTCTGGTAATTATTCCTGCTTGAGCCACAGGTCGCATTGGCAATTGGCAAATTGGCACAGAAGTATCTCGATTTATTTAAAGGCTTCTGTTTAAACGATTTCCAAAAACGCACCTATTTTACTACCAATAAATCCGAAATGGCTGTCAGAATGGATAAATGTCCACCAAATTGTGTTTGGATAAATGATCACCAAACTTCTTTTTATGTTTTGTGTACTTAAGTTTATGTTTTAAGTAATTTTTATTGTTCTTACATGTTCAACCTAACACGAAGGATAAAGGGGGATTCGCTTCGCTCACCCCCTTTACCCTTCACCTAAGCTACCGAAGTATTTAGCCCTAATATTTTTTGCAACTTCTGGTGTTTATTTATCCATTTTGGGTAGGAAAAAAATATTTTGGTGATCATTATATTTGTTGCCTTATTTAAAGATTTTAGACGATTGAAATTTCTGATTGGGGGGAAAATAGGAGGGAAAAGGGGGAAGTCTGCTGTAGCGTTATTTATCGACGACTTTCAATCAAATTTGAGAGGCTCACTAAGGACTTTATGCTACACAAGATGCTGCGAAAAAAAACCCAACGGGGGAGTGGAGTATTTTCGACCCCCCTTTAACTATGTTGTTGTTAAAGCTAGAAACCTGCATTTTCTGTGACTAAAAGGCCACAATGTAAATAGGCAAATTCCCAAAATTCAGTCTATTTGAACAAATAATTTGGAAACGACAGCCGTTCAAATTTCCGTCATTTTGTCACAGACATTTTAAATTACTTCTAACAGACATAAAAGCTTGAAATTTTTAACATGCGAGGTTTACTGCTATCACTGCACCACTAGTTAATGGCTAGTATTTAATCGCACATCAAAAATAGTGATTTGCAAAGCAAAAAATTATCAACAAAAACACTTTTTATGTTTTAACTATTTTGTGTGAACTTAAGTTTATGTTTTAAGTATTTTTTGTTGTACTCTCAACACGAAGGATAAAGGGGGCAGCATTTTGCCCTGATATTTGCTGTGCAAATCAGTATTTTGATGTGCAGTTTAATATTTCTCCTAGTTAATCATGTCATCCCGAATGCCATCCCAACCGGACGCGAACTATAGATGTAATGTAGCAAGTACAGGTACTCTTTCTACCCACCCCTCTTCTATAAGATAGGCGTTAGCATATACCCAAAAGTATTTCAATTCGAACTGTATCAATCAGAGGCAGAGCATATCTCACTCTAAAAGCTAACCTATGTTAGTTTACTCACCACCTCGGTACCAGATCAGGTACGTTTTTTATCACGCCGTCCTTATTTTTTGCAACCGAGAGGCGAAAATAGTTCAGCAATGTTATATGTTACCTTGAACGCCTGAGTTCTAACTGTAGGTGTGAGTTTCCTAATACTGGCTATTCACTGGCGAACATGTTCCATCACTTCAGTGTAGGTTTTTCTCATACGTGCTGGCAGAGGCACAATAACTAAATGCGAAGCAGTAGCCACATATTAAAATAGCAAATTCACAAAAAGGTTTATTGAATTAGTTGTTGGCATGTATAAAAGAAATCTACAACCTGCGTCTGAGCGAGCGAATTGAGTTGATTTCAGTTGAGAGGCCCTTAGCAAATGGAGCTACTGCTAGGGAAATGATTAGAAATGTAATTTACTAAGTAGTTTACTTTGAGCCACAGTCCTGTCTAATCAAATGGGACGTCGAATATGGCGATACTTAATAGTCGAGTACTCATTTGTGATTCAGTCAGTATGCACATATGTTTGCCTGCGTTATCTTCCAGTAGTTACAGTTACATTGGGTCTAAACCTCGCCGCAAACGGATCACTAAAGGTCACCACTTGTAACTGTCACCGTAAGATAGTCAAAACCGTGAATTGATAAACTAACGCGTTAGTTGATCAACTATCGACAGATTGTAAACCAGACCGACAGGGTTTAGAATTTACATTTTTTTTTTTCTTACATGTGCGCTGCGCTCGCCCCTTCTAGTCTTCACCTAAGCTACCGCAGTGTTTGCCCTGGTATTTCGTTTGCAATTTAAGTTTAAATCAACGTACTATTTAACGGTTTTAACCGTTAGCTTATCAACTAACGCGTCATATAGTAAGCAGTGCGCTACAGTTTACTATCCGTCGATAGTTGACCAACTAACGAGAGAAAGCGTTAGTTTATCAACTGACGGCTTTGACAATATTACGGTGACATAAAGATTACTGACCAGAAGTGGCTGAAGCACGCTTCAGCTTGCGGACGCCACAAGTGGTCCGAGGCCGCTTCTTTTTGACTGACGTTTTGTTGATTGACGACCTAATGGCCGAGCCGGCAGTGACACTGCCTACGAAGCCAAAGGTCCCGGGTAAGAGTCCCGGTGGGGGCAAATATTTGTTTGATGAGAACGGATGTTTGTAACCTAGTCATGGTTGTTTATCTATCTTAGTATAACATTTATCTATATAAGTATGTGTATCGTTGACTAGTACCCAAGATACAGGGCATCCTAGTTTGGGGCTAGATCAATGTGTGTTAATAGTGTCCTTATTATTATTATTATTAGATATTGATTGAAGTGATGAGACAGACGGATGTGTTAATCACTTGAGTGGCGTGTGCCAGCGTTTTGTGTCGACACAAGAAGCGAGCAGCGGCGATTTGTAGCGTGAGGCGTTTTGTGGCGAAGTTTTGTGGTCCGTGTGCACCAATACTTAGGACTCTTTGGTTGCAAGCACGGAAGAGTTCGCGTGTCTATATACCTCTTTTCCTATATGTCGCGGTAAGTGCTGCGGTGCAAACCTATGGGATTATTTTGTCGAGCCAACAGCCGATATGGTGCGATATTGAAATGCTGAATTCCCGAGTTTGCTAGCGGCATCCGTATTCGGAGAAACGGAGTTGCGAATGTGTGTGTTTTAATGACATTAAATTCTACCTACATACATACACATACCTACTATACCGAGGCGGGAAATGTGAATCAGATCGAGTATTAAGTTTACTACCTCGAACTATCATTTACATTTTGCTATACTACCCAAAGATAATGTCATTAGCCCTACGCTTTACTACCATTTTAAGATTTTTTTAGGGTGTGAAAGTTAACTTACAACAAACAAAACAACAAAGAGTCACGCTGGTTAAGGTTTCGATCACGGACACCTGAATTGGGGGGGAGGGAGGGAACCTCCCCCTAAGAGCGAGAGCACACGACGCGTTGCGGCGGCGGCGCGGCGCCGGAGCGACGTCGCTGCGTTGTTTTACATAGAAATATCTTTAGATTTCACACGATGCGGTGCGGCGCCGCACCGGACTTGCTAGCGCCGAGACGAGGCGGGGGGGTTGAATGCGTTGCGTTGTCGGAGCGGCACCGCTCAGTTGTTTATTTGTCACAAAGAAGGGCACACGCTTCCTCGTTCCGTTTCTTTTATATTATTTTTTGTTGATTTTGTGAGTAAAATGAGTACCTACCAACGAAGAAGACATTGATATGGTCTACCTTATTACGTTAGTCCAAGAAAGGGAAATCCTCTGGGATAAGTCCAATATGGACTTTAAAAATAAAAGTTTAAAAGCAAAAGCATGGGAACAAATTGCTAAAATTTTATATCCAGAATATGATAATTTTGCTTGTGACAAAAAGAACCAAATTGGTGAGTAAATATTTATTGCTTTAATGATGATTAAATCTTTTGTAACTGCCATTGTAGTGATCCTCTGTTGCTCATGAAATAGCTTGCGAATTGATCTCTTATAACATTTGCTGCTGTAATTTCTTCATCTTGAGGTTGTAATGAGTGAAATTCATCATCAATTATTGCCAATTTATCGTTTTGCCGAAAACCATCCCGATCTGCGACATAATTGTGTAGGACACAATATGTCTTTACAATATCCGTAGCAAAATTATAGGCCACATCTATTGGTCTGTGAAAAATGCGCCATTAATTCGCCATAATCCCAAAAGCACATTCGACATATCTTCTGGCTCTGCTGAGACGATAATTGTAAATCTTTTGTTGTGCATTGAGATTTTTACCTTCATATGGACGCATAATGTGTTTGCTTAGTCCAAAAGCTTCGTCACCGACAAATACAAACGGGGTTTGTCTATTAGAACCACACAGTGGCTGAGGATCAGGCAATGGTAGGTCATTGTTAATAAGTAACTCATATAGTTTTGAATTTTGAAAAACAGTTGAATCGCATTCTTTACCGTATGCGCCAATGTCGATAAAAATAAATTTGTAGTTGGAGTCCACAATAGCTAACAACACTACAGAGAAAAAGGCTTTGTAATAAAAAAAAGGGAGCCACTATTAGCAGGATTTTGCATACGAATATGTTTTCCATCAATGGCACCGATGCAGTGAGGAAAATTCGCCTTTAAATCAAAACTTGATGCAATTTCTTTTAGTTTTTATGTTGTTAGTTCAGGAATGTTGTCTCGAAGAAGATTTTTCCATATAGCACGACAAACTCTCCTAATCATATATCGAATCGTAGATTTTCCACGTGTGAATTGGTACTCCAAATCTTGTATCGAATTTCCACTTCCCAGGTACCTGTAACAAAAACGTTTATGTAATGGTTTAATATTTTATTTTCAGGTAATGATATAGTGAAAAAATAGAGAAACGTCAAAGATAACTTCTATAAGTATTAAAAAAATTAAAGGTGCTTCTAAATCTGGCTCAGGAGCTAAAAAACTGAAAAAATATCATTTTTACCATCAACTTCTATTTTTAACAAAAGTAACTCAAAATGAGACAGACAGTAGCTTAGACGTAACTGGAGAAGCCAACACCGATTCTACAAGCGATATTGCACCGGAGTCTTCACGTTATGTTCCTATCACCCGCAAAAGAACAATGCAAGCCGATGATTTTGAAAAGCAAGCATTGAAAGCCTTTAAGGAGCCTGAAAATCGCCACATGTAATTTTTTAAGGGTATTTTGCCATCAATTCAAGATTTTACAGAGCTTCAAACTCTCACCTTTCAAAGCAAAGTTTTGCAAATTATCACCGAAATGAGGTATGGACCAGTGTCCCAACCATCATCATCATATGGCACAGTGTCCCAACCATCATCGTCATCATATGCGTTCCAACAAACGTCTCATCAGCCTTTATCACACGGATATCATACAAGTAATTACAGAAGTACATACACTCCAACAGGCTTGAATTCAGATTATAATTCATTGACATCTCCAGGTGAAATATCTCAAGACAGCGAGTACGATATTGCAAAATTGTAATAAAGATATTAATATTAAGAAGATTAACATTTATTTTATTGATCATTATGAAAATTAAAAAAGACATATTAATAAAAGAAAATTATTTGTAGTACTTACCTCAAAGTAATGCCTAGCATTTCTATTGGTTCATTGGTTCCACTGGATTCCTCATGTTAGTATACTGTTTCCGTATATGTGGTTCTAAAGATTTTAATAAAAATTCGAAACTGGACACACTCATTCGAAAGAAATTGTAAAACCTCGTTTCGTCTAAAAGCAATTCTTCATATTCTTGGAGAAAAAACTGTCCATCACCGTTCCTTAACGCAATAAAGGGAGAGACCCAGTATTGTCGTACTCTTCTAAGTCGATTTCGGCGGTGGCGTAATAGTAGAGCCAGCAACAGACGTCTTTTCCGATCCATTTTTACTAACTGACTGCCCAACGCTACGTGGGCACCGGCGGCGCCGCTGCGACATAACAGGGCTGCGGCGCCGCACCGCTCGTATGCCCACCGATACGGCGAAATCTTTGCGGTGCGGCGCCGCAACGCGTCGTATGCTCTGGCCCTAAGTCTCAATTGTCAGAAACCAAGGCACAAAATAAATGGGTACAGAAATCAATCTACATACAAGCGCGCTCGAGCAACGCACACAGATACTGCTCACGGACACGATATCTCAGAGCAGTTCAAACCAGTGGGAGCGTGAGTGCCATCCACTTGACACGCGCGTCTGTTATGCAAATAATGCAACAATGGAGCAACGGGAAAAAAATATTATAACTGTTCAGTGGACGGTTGTTTGAATTCAACATTAAACTATGAATTGGCGTTTTTTAAGCTACCAGTGGTTTCAGAAAGTAGCTATCTGTCTGTATTTTGATGGTTCGTTTTAACGTTATATGTATAGAACAGTTAGGTAGGTAGGTAAGATCCCCGAATAATATATCTAAGATCGATTTAAATAAATAACGGTTGCCTATTTTTCAATCAGTATAATAAAATAAGTATTAACAAAATTTTTGTTAGGTAAATTCACGCCACCTTACTTACGTAAGTTGAAAACATGTTTTTTTGTTTGTGTAGATATTGTGTTGTTTTTCATGTAATTTGACAGGTGTAGGTCTAAAACGGACAGGGCAATATAAATTTTATAACTCGGGTAGTCCGTTTAGAAGTTATCAGGGATTTTCGATGGGGAAAATTGACAAATGTAAAATTGTGTAGGTATTATTCTGATCTGTAAATCTTTTGTATTGTAATAGTAGCGTAATGTTTTCATTCTTCTCGTTTCATTCTTCATAATAAATCATACAACTAGATAGGAGCGCCAGTACCACGATAGTTTTTCGTGCATAAGCCGTAGTTGACAACCCTAGAGCGATCGCCGAGCGTAGCTATGAAAAGTGAAGTACATACATGTGGTTGACTTCTATACCCTTTTATTTTGTGACCAAGGGCTTTTTGTTATGAATTTTCAAAATTTTAAGGTTATTTTGATTTTTACAAAAAGTCATTGTTTGTAGTATTGATGTTCGAAATCGCCTTATCTCCGGCTCGTTAAAAACCGTCCAGGGAGTAGTCACAAGACTGCCCAGGAAGGACTGCCCAGATTTCGGTGAGGTACCAATACTAACCTCATAGTAGCCATAAGACTGCCTAGTAAGTGGGGTGCCTAAAACATTCAAGTTTGCTATACTAGGTACACTACTTTATTCCACGTTCCATTTCACCCATCTTTACTATACGTTTTTGACATCTATCATGAAATACGTATGGAAAGAGTAAAAATTGCGTTCCATTTCAGGCATACAAAATAATGTTGTTTTAGCTATTGTAAATCCAAAACAAGTCACCACAATTAAGACTAGGATAAAAGGTGCAAGAATATAGTCAAGTATCCTCCTAAATAACTCTAGTAATCAAAATCAGGTGTCCGTGATCAAAACCCAACCCGTCACGCCTTTTCCCGTAAAGAGAGGCAGAGGCACAATTGTGCCCACATTTAGCCATTTATTCTCCTTTATTGCCGCTGAAACCAGGTATCCACTGATCCCCGTCGCTAATCGAACTCTACTAGGCGCTATAAAACTCACAACTCACATCTCATCGATCTCACGCATCGTCGACGAAGTTCTGGCAAGCATGAAATTTAATTGTGCGGCTGTGTTGCCAGCTTGGCTGTTTTTGCTGGATGTGGCGCTTTTAAGACGTATGTGGTCAAGTGTTTACACGCGCGGTCAAGCAGGATATGCAGGTTCGAATCCCGGTAGGACAATATACCGATTGGATGGGTTTTAATTAGAATTTGATCTTAAGCACAAATTCCAAACTCCAACTGTCTTTATTACTGTACATATTTACATATACTTAGCAATCGTCATTTTTGCCACTTCTCGACATTGGACCACTGAGGGTACAGAAAGCGTTTTTAAAAAATTGCTTGTTTTTAACTAATAAAATATTATAATATGAATTATCGTAATTAATAAGCAGGAATAAATAATTACAAAATTATTAACGGCAAGGTCTGCGTTGAGCCAGATTAACCCCATACAGTCACGTCATTTCAGTAATCTTGAACTTTGTAATATCCCTTTTTCGACAAAGTCACAACAAAGTTATACCAAGTATAACTTTGTTTGGTCGAATCCGCCCTTAATAGTATAGTAATAATAATACCTTGGTTGGACACTATTGACACACATTGATCTAGCCCCAAACTAGGATTCCCTGTATCTTGGTTACTAGACAACCATGACTAGGGTACAAACATCGTTGTCATCAAACAAATATTTGCCCCCACCGGGACTCGAACCTGGGCCCTTGGCTTCGTAGGCAGGGTCACTGCCGAGTCGGCCATTCGGGTTAGTATGGCCTATGGCCCCGCGCACCTGTAGTAGATATTAGTAATACTACATTTCACATGATAAGGGCCTAGCCTATCAGCCCAGCTATGAAGTAATGAAGTGTTTCCCACGATAGCAGTTTAATATCAACCTTCCAGCGAGTTTCTGCTTATTTAGCTTGGCAACCCTATCCACTTCATCGAAGTCCAGTGTAAGCTACCATCAATTCACACCATTCTTATTACACTCGCTATAGCGTCCATAATCTTACTGCAATGGTGTAGGTTACCCGTATCCCGAATTAGCGATATAGTGTGGCGATAACGAGAGCTTTATTTCTGCTCCTGGCCTATAAACGTTCTGATACTGGCAGGTATATTTTTTCAGTAAAATAAAGCTTACGTTCTCATTGGCTTCACGTTTTACATTAGTTGATTATACCTTATCCTGGATATTCTTGGGCGAAATCGAGCCTCTGCCGCCCCCTACGGGAAAAGGCGAGACGATATGAACGTGTTGAATACAATATCTGCAGATGGCTCGAAATATGGTCGGGCTTTAAACATAAATAATAGGCCTTTACCCGGATACGAGTAAGATTAAGCCATACTCCAAACATACATAAACATAATAGAAGTTTATGTAATTGCTACATAATGGAGAGCATTAAAACTCGAGAGTTGGTTTATGAAACGAGCCGAAGGCGAGTTTCATAATTTCATGAGTTGTGAGTTGTTTCATTTTAATGCCTAATTGTGTACAGTTACATACACTAGTTTATCTACACACATATCATAAGCTCTCTTTGATGTGTTCAGGAACCGCATGTTTGACCGGCATTGTGGCTCTGCAGTTGTTTAGCTTGTTCTGTAGTACCAACTTCACGCAGGCGGGCGTCGGAGTTCGAAATTTGAATGTCAGTACCAACTTCACAAACAAACTAGGAGCGGCACGCAGGCGGGCGTCGGCGTTCGAAATTTGAAAGTCATAATATGTAGAAAAATTACACATTATGGTCATAATGTGTAATTTTTCAGATAAGGAATGAGTTTTTACCAAGTAGTCTAACATTATGCTGATCGTAACGTGCGGTTTTTGTACGCAGTAAAGAGGGTTTATGATACGTGTGTAGATAAACATTTTAATATAGGTATACGTCGCGCCACACGTTATGAGCGGTGGCCTTGAATACAGTACATATGCGCAGTAATTCCCGCCAATGTCGCAAAGCGCTCTTAATTCGTTGCGCGACTTATACAGGCATGCATTACTTATGGCCCCACACTAGGATACCCAAATAGCGTTGTGGGAACCAGAAACGCATCACTCGCTGGAATGCAATAGCTTTATAGGTTGTGTATTATATATTATATATAATTTTACGACATTCAGAAAGAACCACTCACTATAATTATGTTACCAAATTCAGTTGTCGACGGTTCTGCCGCGCTACCTACACCTCTAGGTGGTGGGGTGGGGGGGCGCCGCATGCACCCGCCTCGCGGGTCGCATCAATTTCGCGGGAATTTAACCGTGTTACCACAAAAAATGATAAACCTAGCTTAACCACAAAACAAACGTCAAATCCTATTTTTAAACAAGTGTTGAACAGGAGTTAATTTTTTTGTGGTAAGACCCTAAACGATTAACGTTCGTTTTCCGATCTACAGATTATTAGTGTCAAATTTGACATAAGTTCTACGGCGCATCTGTCCAATGTGAAACTAATGATCTGCTTATCACGGATAGATAAGATCAATATCTTACTGTACATTTTTAACGTCCGTTTTCAATAAAACGGACGTTAAATGTACAGTAGAATGACACCGCGCTTGTAGAAAAATTTGCACTTGATAGAAATAGGTTTAAAAACAGGTTTTCTTTATAATTCATAGTTACCGGTGAATTTAGTACTGTTTCTTTTTCGCTTCAGCGATTTTGTCTGAAGCTGAGCCTTAAACACAAATACACAGATTTCACTATAAACTGGTATTGGTTTTTCAAAGTTCTTTATTTTACACGAATTAAATATACATATCACACAGAACACAGAAATAAGGGGTACCCACATTATAATATACATTTGTTTTAAAGACTCTAAGCACCTTTAAAGAAATAAACAATTTATTGATCCAACCGCTTGTGTAGTTCCTTTAAATTATGTACGTACGTACGTATAACGTACCAAGTTAAAATACATGATTTAGTGTCTGTTTTTTGTTTAAAGGAACTACTCTTTAAACAAAAAGCAGACACTAAATCATGAATTTTAACTTGGTACGTAAAATACTTGTCGCAGGTTTATAACTTGGTCTAAATTCGGCTTAAAAATAACATAATTTCCCAAAATTGTACTTTTGCCAAAATTTTAATAACGTTAGATTAAGTAAATGAGACAGCTAGTTTGATATTGAGATAGGTGATGAAGTGTAAGACAAAGGATGAAATACATGGGAGTGGTTGTAACAAAAAAAAAATCGGCAGTTAATGGACATTATATGGGTAATGTGTGTATGCTTTATTTATTGTTTTCTAACACCTTGCTTGCTTGTTGAAATTCAGTAATATCCCAATATGGCCAAATTACTGGGCAAATTAGTTGTTTGAAATAGAAATTGTTTCAATTTTGAATTGATACATTCGATACTTATTATTATATTATAATATAATATGCATATCACGACGAAGGCGGATCGGAAGCCACCCCAACTCCTTGCGATACTGTGAGACATGGTCATACTTGTTTCCAATCTTTAAGTTGAAATTGACAGATTTTTGGGAAATTTTGGGATTGATAGCTTTGTGGTCACAAAAAATGAAGGCGTCTAGCTTTATCTAGAACATAAAGTTACATGGGTTTGAAAATACCCCGAATACTCTTATCCCCTTTTTGTTATTTTTTTCGCAACATCTTGTTTAGAAGAAAGTCTAGTGTGCCACTCAGATTCGATTGAACTCCATCGATAAATAACGCTACAGCAAACTTCCCTTTCCCTTTCCCTCCTAGTTTCCCCCCAAACAAAAATTGCGATCGACTTCAGTTTTAAATGAAATCAATGAACTTGTGTGATTCGTCAATATCGGTTGAAAAATGCGACCTGAAGGCGAAAAGAGACAGATGGACAAAAGCATTTTTGGTCAATCTCAAAACTGCTTCGCTCGTTCGGTCAATCATTCATTCAACATTCAATTATCTCAGCTGTTGGCTGTTCATTCAGTAATTTCCAGCACTATGATATTTTTGGGCGGGAAGTTGGAAAAGTTAGGCGAAATTTTTTACTGCACACAAATTTTCAGGAAAAATAATGTTCAAAGCAGTGAGGATAGCGAAGAAGTTACTCAGGAGGAACATTATTCTAAAAAGATGAAGAAGAAAGGAAAAAAGGGTGTTGGCAGAGCTGCGGCTGTCCCCTTCCTCCGATCTCAGGAGAAGCCGGGCGATGTTCATGGTATATAAAGAGAGCGAGACGGATAAGAAGATAATAAAAATCCTTTTACCTATCCAACATATTTCAGAATGACATCAAAGGCATTAAACGACTTAAAAGGATATGTGAATCCAAATTACCACGATATTTCAGTTTGTAAAGGTCTATTCTTTGGAACTACCGATCAATTGTCATCGTTGTGCTACCTGTCTCTGTAAATGTTGCTTCAAGTATAAAAAAGTCACGCAGTCTTTAATTATATCAGCCATGGGCGGTCGTGTGTCAAAATGTAACCGTCAGTTTAACTTTGTTCAATAACCATCGTCGCGGTGGCAAATATTATCTCAATAGTCAACGCATCATGCGTAGTTTTATTTTCATAATTTTACAGTGCCTAGTGCTAGTGTTAGTGTTTAACTTGAGCAATCATCAACCATCATCAAAGCAATTTAGAAAGGGGGGTTCGCTGGCGCGGTGACAATTTACTCACCTAGTCGTGGTTGGAGGCCCAACTATACCTTCGGTCCTGTGCCGCTGGGTCTGATAGCTCAGGTCTGGCTGGCATTGGACATTCCTGCTGCAACCATCATCCGTGGCTTTGGAGCGGACGGAGCCACGTGCAGCAACCCAGCATTCGTATGCCACAAGTCATGGAGAACTTACCCCTGTCACATCATCATTTAGGCTCCCAGATGGGATCTACCGATTCATCGAGCAGGATAAATGCCCAAAATTTTAACTAAACTTGTATTTGTCACAGTAGAATTTGCACCCAGGGGATAAAACACTGTTTTAGGTCATGGGCGCGATATTGAATCCTGGACGAAGCGAAGGACTTCGCTCGGGAGCATGAGTTAATTCCCGAGCGGAGCGAGGTAATTAAGGCTTGAGTCCTGAGTACAGGTAGGGATTCAAGCGTGCCCAAGATAAAGCATCTTTATCCCCGAGGAGTACACTCTACTTTTCCCACCTCCTGCGAGAAAACATAAAAATCAAGACCGCTAAAAACAGCAGTAAATGAATGTGAAAATGTATGTTTGATACATTAGTCCAGTTCTTGCAACAATCGCAATTTTTGTTTTATATAAAATGTGTTGCATTCAGCTCGCCGTGGCCAGCTCGATTTACAAATAAGTTCGGCGCCGCACTCCGCCCCCGCCCCCGCCCCTGCCCCCGCCCCCTGGGAGCGGGGTTGTGAGCGCCGTGCTTGTTCAAGAAATGAGATTTTAAGGCCATAGCAAGAAGAACTATGAGAAGTGAAAAATACTTTAAGCCCTGGGGTGATCTAGTTTGTGATATAATAAAGATCGGTACAACTGTATGTCACCGCTAAAACCTTGAATGATGATGACTTGCTTTAGGTAAGGTTTGCATGTTATATAAAAGTGTCGTTTTCGAACAGGTGGTGCGAAAAAACCGTTGAAATATAAAAAAGATCTGTCTTAACTAAGATAAAATGACCTTTAGTTTATAAATTATCGCGTGATACTACAAACTATCGATAAATTGTAAACGACACCGACAGGATTCAAAATTTATGTTTCTATTGTTTTACACGTCAAACTAAGACGAAGAATAAAATGGGATTTGCTTCCCTCACCCTATTTATCCTTCACATACCCTGACCCACCAGTTCGCCACTTCGCACTTCGCTTGCAATTCAAGTTTAAACCTGTTCAAAATTTAACGGTTCGTATATGTCAATGTAAGATAGTCATAACCGTTAGTTAATCAACTATCGACAGGTAGTAAACCAGACCGACAGAGCTTACAATTTACGTTTCTTGTACTCTTACATGTCAACCTAACACGAAACTTATTTGGGGGCTTCGCTGCGCTCGCCCCTTCTAGTCTTCACCTAACCTACCGCAGTGTTTGCCCTAGTATTTCGTTTGCAATTCAAGTTTAAACCAGTTTACTATTTAAAGGTTTTAACCGTTAGTTTATTAACTACCGCATCAAATAGTAATCAACCAAGTAACAAGTAAAAAAAATATTAGTTTATCAACTAACGGGTTTGACTATCTTACGGTGATATATATATCGGCGCAACGCCGATGAGTCATATTTTAATTCAATAGTTTAGTTAAATTTTATGTTAAGTAGCTTTAGTTAGTTAAGTTCTTATCTGTTAAGCGGATTGATTGTTATTTTATAGGCAAAACTGTGATTGTTATCAATTCTAGCTTTCCCAAGTATTTGGTGCGATTGATTCGGTTTCCGGTTTTCAAATAATTTGATTTTAGCTTGTAAAATTCATTTCTAGGTTTCTAAAATCTTGTGATAATTACTTAAGGCTTCTGTCAAACTTTCAGAATTAACTTGATCAATTTGGTGGAAATGTAATCTTTCGGAAGCGCGCTCAGTAGTACGCGGTTCCGGTTAGCTGTGATTTTATTTAAAAACTCGTTAATTCGTTAACTTTGTAATATTAACTAGGTTCTAAAAACATACTCTGTTTCAATAAAACTATGCTGTAATAGTTTAGTTTAGCAAATAAGATGATTTCATGTGTTTTGTGAAAAGTGCGGGAATTGTGACCGCGAGGCAATCGCCGTCAACCAATGGGCGGCGGCGGATGTCTCGCGGACCAATCAGAAGCGAGACTGGTCGGGTGGTGGTAGAACTCGGCCAGGGCGCTGAATGGAATCGTACAGGCACTTTTCACGGAGCGGTTGACCTGAGTGCTCATCGGTAGTGGTACAATTTCCAAAGCTAAGTATTTCTGTTTGTTTCTCTTTTCTGTTTACTCTTCTAGTGTGAAATAAAATTATAGTGCGTTTAGTTCGACTTCCATTTATTTTGTGCTTAGTGCTCTGGCCTTCTGCACTAGCTTCTGATACGAAGTATGGAGGAAAGTGTGAATAGTGACGTCAGCGATGCTGGCGTTATGCTTCCTATAGACACTGACGACCCCCATGCTCCGTTATCAGAAGTGGGATTCCTTGCCACTTCAGGACATCCTGGTACGTCTGACATCAACAATGACATCCCGTTCATGAGTCAAGGTATGTCGGCACAATTTTTCACGCAAATGATGCAGACGATGAAACAGATGTCTGAGCGGCTTGCAAAGCCACACATCAGAGACAAGGTAAAAATAAATGATATTTTTCTACCCTCGTATGACCCAGATGCGAATGTTGGTGTTCGTGAATGGTGTCAACACATATCCCAAGCTGTGGAGCTAAACAAGCTCAACGACTACGAGATTCGAATGAAAGTAGGTAGTCTTCTCAAGGGCCGTGCGAAATTCTGGGTCGACAATTGGCTGGTGACGACCACCTCATGCGAGGAGCTGAAGAGAAACTTGATAACAACATTCGAGCCTGAAAATAGGTACTCTCGTGATGTATCGAAATTTCGCGAACATTCTTACGACCCTACGAAAGACATAGTAGAGTTCTTGTCAAAGGCGTGGGTTCTCTGGAAACGCGTCACAAAAGAGAAGCTGGGTGATGACGACGCGGTTGAAGCAGTCATTGGGTGCGTAGACGATGAGCATTTACGTATTGAGCTGCTGAATGCAAGGGCGAAGTCGGTTCCTGAGTTGATTTCCGTAGCAACATCTAGACGCCCCAAGCTACCTCATCAAGGAACGTCTCATACCGTGTCAGGTAAGCGATCCCGCTTTGATGACAAACGACGCCTAATTTTCTGTCAAATATGCAAGAAAAATAGTCATATCGCGCGTGACTGCAGGCTCAAAGCGGTTGATAACTCCCCATCCCCATCAAACAGAGACAATAAGGAAACGTCGCGCGATAGTAGGGAGATGCCACATGACGGTAAAGACAGACCTACCTGTACATTTTGTTCGAAAGTAGGTCATACATTCGAAAATTGTTTCAAACGTAATCGGTCAGTGGTATCAAATGTAAATTGTGTAGGTAGTTTGAAATCTAAACTAGAAGTAACGATCGGAGATGTCACCTGTAATGCAATGTTTGATAGCGGCGCGGAGTGTTCTGTAATGCGTGAGTCAGTTGCCGCAAAGCTACCCGGCCGTAGGATTGATAAAGTGACCTACTTACGTGGTATAGGGCAGTTCCCTGTCATCTCATTGCAAGCGTTAATCGTAGTTTGCGAAATTGATGAGGTGAACGTAGAACTAGAATTCTTTGTCATTGCTGACTATGAGATGAAATTGGACGTGCTAGTAGGCATGGATTTAATAGAGAAAATGAATTTCGATGTTCTCGTTACTGTCGGATGTGCAAGGGTAGTCCGTCGTTGCGTTGTAGCTCGCATTCAGGCCAATCACGCTATATTCGACAACTTGGACTGTGACTTGACAAGAGAGAGCGAGACCAACGAATTACGCATTCTGCTCAACAAATACGCTCATCTGTTCATCCGCGGTTTTCCTAATACGCGAGTTAAAACTGGACAGTTGGAGATCCGTTTAAAAGACCCCACTAAATTTGTAGAGCGACGTCCTTATCGGTTGAGCCCCGTCGAGCGTGAGAAAGTTCACGATATAGTTCAAGAGTTACTCGACCACAATATTATTCGTGAGAGTAAGTCCCCATTTTCGAGTCCAATAATTTTGGTCAAAAAAAAGAATGGCGATGACCGCATGTGCGTGGATTATCGTGAATTAAACTCCAATACGTTACGCGATCACTACCCTCTTCCATTGATTTCGGATCAAATTGATCAACTCTCGGGAGGGGTATTCTACAATTCCCTTGATATGGCAGCAGGGTTTCACCAGATTCCAGTGGAATCTTCCTCAATTGAGCGTACTGCATTCGTCACGCCTAATGGATTGTATGAGTATCTTACCATGCCGTTTGGTCTGAGCAATGCCAGTGCCGTCTATCAACGTTGCATCAATAAAGCGTTAAGTGCATTGCTCGGAAACAACGGCGTGGCCCAGGTCTATGTCGATGACGTGCTCAGCAAATGTAGAGAATTTTCAGAGGGCATGGCTCACTTAGAGAGAATTTTCATTGCCCTCGAGGAAGCAGGTTTCTCCATAAATGCGGAAAAATCGTCTTTCTTCAAAAAGTCAATAGAATACTTGGGGGATATAATATCGCACGGAGAAGTCCGCCCGAGTCCGCGTAAAGTAGAGGCATTAGTCAAAGCAGCAATACCAACCAATGTCAAACAGGTGAGACAGTTTAGTGGTCTCGCTGGGTATTTCCGACGCTTCATTCCCGACTTCTCCCGTATAATGATACCGTTGTACAAACTCACGAAACAGGGAGCTAAATGGGAATGGAACGAGCGGCACGAAGAAGCACGTAATGTAATCATTCAATACCTTACGTCCTCCCCCGTTCTCATCATCTTCCAGGAAGACGCTCCCATTGAACTCTACACGGACGCTAGTAGCCTGGGCTTCGGGGCTGTGCTCATCTAAATCATCGGAGAGCATCGCCACGCTGTTGCTTACATGAGCCAGCGCACCACCGAGGTGGAGAGCCGCTACCACTCCTACGAGCTCGAGACCCTCGCCGTGGTGAGAGCTATTAAGCACTTTCGCCAATACCTTTATGGACGCAAGTTCAAGCTCATCACGGACTGCAACGCCCTCAAGGCATCGCAGAATAAGAAAGAACTGCTACCACGTGTCTATCGCTGGTGGGCATTTCTTCAGCAGTACGAGTTCGAGGTGGAGTACCGGAAAGGCGAGCGGATGCAGCATGCAGACTTCTTTAGCAGAAATACACCTGCAATGAAGGTAAATGTTATGACAAGGGACTTGGACTGGCTGAAGGTGGAGCAGCGTCGTGACGCTACACTCAGGGCAAGAATCGACTGCCTGACGAACGACGAGCAAATCGATGGCTTTCTCCTTGAGGATGGCGTGATGAACAAAATGCTACAACACCCTATCTTTGGCGAGCAGAAATTAATCGTGGTACCCAAGGCGTTCCAGTGGAGTCTTATTAACTCCTTTCACACTGCACTAAAACACACAGGTTGGGAGAAAACATTAGACAAAATCAAGGACACTTACTGGTTTGAAAAGATGAACACTGTGGTCCGAACCTTCGTCGACAACTGTGTTGTATGTCGAACCTCAAAAGGCACGTCAGGCGCATTGCAAGCAGAGTTACATCCAATTCAAAAGCCCTCTGCAGCGTTCCAAGTCATCCACATGGACATCACCGGAAAATTGGGTACGACAGGTGAGCACGATTACGTCATAGTCACCATCGATGCTTTCACAAAATATGTGATGCTCTACCACGCAACGAACAAGAATCCTCATAGCACGCTGGCTGCACTCAAACGTGGTGTGCATTTATTCGGAGCTCCAGTTCAAATCATAGTAGATGGAGGACGAGAATTTCTTGGTGAGTGCAAGGCTTACTGCGATCAGTCTGGCATAGAAATTCATGCTATATCGCCAGGAGTCAGCCGAGCCAACGGTCAAGTGGAAAGAATGATGGGAACTTAGAAGAACGCTCTCGTCATGATCAAGAACTACGAAACTGACCAGTGACATACTACTCTTGATAAACTTCAGCTAGCCTTCAACTGCACAGCTCATAGAGTCACTGGAGTCTCACCACTGACGCTACTCACCAGGCGTAGAAACTGCGTGCCACCGGAACTGATCAACCTGGTAAATTTTGATGAGCAAACCGTGGACATTGATGGCCTAGTCGAACATGTCCAGCAGCAAATGAGAGCAGCTTCACAGCGAGACAAGCAGCGGTTTGACAAGGGAAAAGCTGTTATTCGTCCTTTCCAGCGCGGAGATTATGTTCTGATCAAGAATAATCCTCGGAACCAAACTTGTCTTGACCTAAAGATTAGCGAGCCTTATGAAGTTTGCAGAGTCCTCGAAAATGACCGCTATCTAGTGAAGAAGGTGGTGGGCAGAGGCCGGCCACGCAAGGTGGCTCATGATCAGCTACGCCGAGCGCCGCAACCGGGAGAACAGACTGTATCGGCGGAGGCAGATGATTACGAACCACAAATCGTTGCCCCGGCGGCATCACCTGATGCCACAACACCAACACCGTCCACATCACACGCTGGTCACGAGGACGTACAATGATTGACAAAATGTAAGTCAGGTTAACTTTGTTTCCCATTAGTTTTCTTTTTCTTTTCCTATCCCCAAGAGCCTCTGTGTACCACGGTCAATAGACCCAGAGCACAGCATTGACCTTTATCTCATTCCTTTAGAGCCTTTGTGTACCACGGCGAACAGGACCGCCCAGAGCACAACATCAATATCCCGTCTATATAAAATGATAAATCTTCTTGTTGGCGTAGTTAGACGCAACAAGGAATGAACAGGTTACTAAATAACCTATAATCAACTATAACTACCTAAGAGTATAATAACCAGCTGATTACAGCTACCAAATCTGCGGCATGAGAATTGCCATTACCTACTCTCAATATTTTGATATTGAAAGCACTACAATCAAGCTTATTACCTGTAATCACCTTAAGAGGTGATAAACAGATGCCTGCTTGAAAAATATTTTCCGTTCTTTCCAGTTCACCACGAGTGCAACTCTGGCGATGGTGTTCCTCTGCCTATCCATTCACGAGTGCTGTCAAAACCAGAACCAAAGCGATTAGACGACGCAACGCCTCCAACCAACTGCAATTGCAGAAGTTTGCCACCGAGATGATAAAACCCTTTCACAAGCCCAGGCTGGTGCAGAGCGCGCACCGCCTATCAGACTGGCCGTATCGGCGCAACGCCGATGAGTCATATTTTAATTCAATAGTTTAGTTAAATTTTATGTTAAGTAGCTTTAGTTAGTTAAGTTCATATCTGTTAAGCGGATTGATTGTTATTTTATAGGCAAAACTGTGATTGTTATCAATTCTAGCTTTCCCAAGTATTTGGTGCGATTAATTCGGTTTCCGGTTTTCAAATAATTTGATTTTAGCTTGTAAAATTCATTTCTAGGTTTCTAAAATCTTGTGATAATTACTTAAGGCTTCTGTCAAACTTTCAGAATTAACTTGATCAATTTGGTGGAAATGTAATCTTTCGGAAGCGCGCTCAGTAGTACGCGGTTCCGGTTAGCTGTGATTTTATTTAAAAACTCGTTAATTCGTTAACTTTGTAATATTAACTAGGTTCTAAAAACATACTCTGTTTCAATAAAACTATGCTGTAATAGTTTAGTAAGATGATTTCATGTGTTTTGTGAAAAGTGCGGGAATTGTTACCGCGAGGCCATCGCCGTCAACCAATGGGCGGCGGCGGATGTCTCGCGGACCAATCAGAAGCGAGACTGGTCGGGTGGTGGTAGAACTCGGCCAGGGCGCTGAATGGAATCGTACAGGCACTTTTCACGGAGCGGTTGACCTGAGTGCTCATCGGTAGTGGTACAATTTCCAAAGCTAAGTATTTCTGTTTGTTTCTCTTTTCTGTTTACTCTTCTAGTGTGAAATAAAATTATAGTGCGTTTAGTTCGACTTCCATTTATTTTGTGCTTAGTGCTCTGGCCTTCTGCACTAGCTTCTGATACGAAGTATGGAGGAAAGTGTGAATAGTGACGTCAGCGATGCTGGCGTTATGCTTCCTATAGACACTGACGACCCCCATGCTCCGTTATATATGTTGCAGGCAATTTGTATGATTCAGCATTTTACAAGCGGCGTAGTCCGTTTACAAACGCGCGCTGCTATGTAATATGCCGAAGGCAAATAGACACTCCTTTATGTTTTTAGTATGTTTTGTTGTTCTTACATGTTCAACCTAACACGAAGGATAAACGAGGCTTCGCTTCGCTCACCCTCTTTACCCTTCACCTAAGCTACCGCAGCGTTTTGCCCTGAGAATTTGCTATTTTAATTTCAATTTGCAATTTGCCTTCGGCATATTACATAGCAGCGCGCGTTTGTAAACGGACGACGCCGTTTGTAAAATGTGGAATCTTACAATTTGCCTGCCACATATATAAACTAACGAAAGTTCAGAAGTTTCATTTTAACTACATATAGCAAGCAGTACAGTTTTACAACCTCTCGATATAAATTTCGTGAGTTTATAAACTGGCGGAGCTCACAGTCTCGACCGCCGCGGGAAAATGAGTGATGGTTTGGGCTTATGTAAGTTGCATATTCCTAATATCTTCAAGATTATGGATTAGGATGTAGTCAGTTCCAGTTCGGCGCTGTTCGGTTAACAGCGTTATTGCCAATTTAGCCAGAAACTGTGGCTGACCAAGCAGCCGGCGGAGTGTCAAACACATGATTGCAGCTCGAAATTCCAATTTCAACGTTCTTGGGACACTCTGTACATAATAATAATAATAAAATAATAATACCTTGGACACTATTTACACACATTGATCTAGCCCCAAACTAGGATTCCCTGTATCTTGGGTACTAGACAACGATACACATACTTATAGACATAAATATTATACTTAGATAGATAAACAACCATGACAAGGGTACAAACATCCGTTCCCATCAAACAAATATTTGCCCCCACCGGGACTCGAACCCGAGACCCTTTGCTTCGTAGGCAGGGTCACTGCCGACTCGGCCATTCGAGTCGTCAGACATTAATATATTTTCTCTCTTTGTTGTCCTTTTAAAGCTTGTAATATTATTTACTGTAATATAATATTATTAGTATTTACAAAATTTAGGTTTCACAGTGCAAGTTGTTATGAATTATGGCTGTAAAATAAAAACACAGTACCTATTTTTAACATATACGTTTTAATTCAATTTATGCTGATTACACAATCATGATGGGCCTTATATACGTAATATAATATCAAAGTCACATTTGGATTCATAAATGTACAACCTTACGTTTTAGGTGAGAGTATCATATTATACAATGAATGAAGATGACGGTAGAATGTGAGTTTATCAACGCACAACACCAATTTATTAAAACAATTGCAGGTTCGAATCCCAGTGTTGATCATTTACCAATAAGTACATTAAAAGGGCATTCTAACGGTGGTGGAAATCGCCATAGCTGCGGCGATGGGCTAACCTCCTTTCGCCTGTTTTGATAGTCAAAACAAACGTCAAATCCCATACATTTTTGTCACTCTACAAGTGTTGAACAAGTTTATTTTTACGTTAAAACTATATTATTACTCTTGGTCCTCACATGACGAGGGTCTTAAAGAAACTCTGTCCAGACCAGAGCGTAAAAAAACCTAAAGTGACCGCAGAAATCCACTCTATTCGCACCAAATTGAATTTCTGCGGATTCTGGGAGAAAAAGCTTTCAATCTTGAGAGGAAAATGCACTAAATGGATCACAGAGGTCATGCGGTCAAGTCCGATAAAAAAAATGTACGTTTATTTTTACTAAGGTTACTTATTATGTTGTCATACTTTAGGGGTTGACATTGTAGGTAGGGGATGTTCTGATATTGCCCCATATTGTCAGTATTACTATCTGTATACTTAGTTATTATAAACTTTTCACATTTTTGCTTTATCGTTCAAAGATGTATTGTTTGCGTTGATAAATTCACACTAATTTCAGAGATGAACTGTACACATTTTTAATCATAGTTAAATGTGACAAAATACAAAACTCTTACTTTTGATGTCGTTATATTTTACTTTTTTCTTTTTCGTGACAATCATTTATAGGCTTCTTTGACTAAAATAAAATGGGAAATATTAAACTGCAAATCAAAAATACTGATTTGCACAGCAAATATCAGGGCAAAATGCTACGGTAGCTTAGGTGAAGGGTAAAGGGGGTGCGCAAAGCGAAGCCACCATTATCCTTCATGTTACGTTGAACATGTTAGAACAATAAAAACATAAACTTAAGTACACATACAATATTTAAAAAGTGTTTTCGTTGATACTTTTTGCTGTGCAAATCTGTATTTTTGATGTACGATTTAAAACTAGGCATATTAAATATCTGGCAGGGGCCTATCCCTTAGGTCTGATGGAACAAAACGGATCGCATCAACGTTGATATCCCATATACACTGACGAGCAATGAAAAAGTTCCAGTGAGATAGCACCAAATTACTCCTAAACGGGAAAGGTTAGCTTAATGACGCCGTCTGCAATATTGAAGTACATTTAACAGCGCATCAGAATATTACCAAGTAAAAACGTCAATATTGTGTTCAAATTATAAATTAAATGTTTCAAAAAATTGGATGGGTGTTTGTCGCCATTTTGTGGGTGGAACTTTTTCATTGCTCGTCAGTGTATATTGTCTACTAGGTGCCCGTGGCGCGGCTTCGCAACGCATTTTTCGTATTCTCATAGTTCCCCGTCTTAAAACTGTTCATTTATAATCTGATATACGCATCAGACCTCAGATTAACAAAACTCTTTGCTCACAAACTTTATGCACCGCATTGTCAAACATGAGAACTACTACTACTACCAACAAAGAGGTTGAATGTAGTAAATAAAGAATCAACGACGTAGGGTTTTGAATGATGTTAGATCTATGGCTACCAATGCCATCTAGCGAAATAGGCTGAACTTTGCATACAAAATATTTTTCGTTTTTTTTGGCTGTTTCTTTGCGACTTCGTGATTTTATTTTTATCTTAACCTCCTCTGGATTGAGGAGAATAAAACCAAATAGGAGTGTTACAAGCCAATCAGGCGGATTAATTTTTATAAGTATAGATAAAACTAGCCGTTGCCCGCGGATTCACCAGCATGGTTAAAAAAAATGGTGCAGCACAGTTCACGTCATCGAAGTAGAACTCGTGCTCAGAAAATTTGTGGTCTACGGCTGAAGATATTAATCCTTTCTGGGCTTCGCCGCAGTCGGGCAAAAGTAGAATCACGAATCAAAAAACGAAGTACTAAATCAATAAGAATTGGCGCTTGTACCTTTCGGAGCACTTCGAACAAAAACACCGCTTGAATTAATTAAAATATAATTATTTTATTAATTTATAACTTTTTCTCTGTCTAATTAACGTTCTTTACTTTAATTTTTATTTAATCTTCCCTGATAAGAAGCGTTTTCAATGCGCGATTTAATACAAAAGCCTTGAACTGTTCGTCCGTGACACATCCTGAATCCCTCGTCTGTGGGAATGGCGGAATCCGCCAATAACAATTGAAAAGCAATAAATTACCCACTGATGCGAGGTTAAATAAATTTTACCCCGTCACAAATTCACAAATCACAACTCCCCCCTAAGAAGTTCTACTTCAAATAGCCAAGAGCGAATGGTACTCGAACACAAAGATTTCTATAACAGCTACCTATCTATTTATGTGATAACCAAAGCATCTAAAAAAAAAAGAAACGCGTTCCTTGTTACTTTTCACGTGGTGTTTCTGTTGTCAGTTTTCAGCTCCACAAGGCAGGTAGATTTTTTTTTCATTAAAACCCCCCATTTCCCTCATTTAGGGTATTTATTTCGCCAAACTCCTTCTTATTGCTACATAAGCGACCTCTGTTCTTTCGCCAAACCCCTTCTTATTGCTACATAAGCGACCTCTGTTCTTTCGCCAAACCCCTTCTTATTGCTACATAAGCGACCTCTGTTCTTTCGCCAAACCCCTTCTTATTGCTACATAAGCGACCTCTGTTCTTTCGCCAAACCCCTTCTTATTGCTACATAAGCGACCTCTGTTCTTTCGCCAAACCCCTTCTTATTGCTACATAAGCGACCTCTGTTCAAAGTTTCATGATTCTCGATCAACCGGTTTATTAGTGCTTTGTCTGTCAGTCAGTCAAAGCAGCATATTGTTAAGTAAGTTCATGTTATAAATAATAATAATAAATAAGGCGTGTATTAAATCGCACAGCAAAAAAAGGATCAACAAAACCACTTTTATTAGTTATTAATATTTTATGTTTACTTAAGTTTTTGTTTGAAGTATTTTTTGTTGTTCTTACATGTTCAACCTCACACGAAGGATAAAGGAGGCTTCGCTTTGCTCACCCCCTTTACCCTTCAGCTAAGCTACCGCAGCATTTTGCCCTGATATTTGCTGTGCAAATCAGTATTTTTGGTGTGCAGTTAAATATTTCACAATAAATCATAATAATAATACCTTGGACACCATTTACACACATTGATCTAGCCCCAAACAAGGATTCCCTGTAGATGTAGAAGTTATTACGATTAGTAAGTATTAGTTAATTAGTAAGGGTTTATTTACTCTTTAATCTACATCGGAATCGACACAGTTTTTGTCGAATTAAAATTTGGTGCACGGGAAAAATGTAGGTTAGTTAGTCGATAAGGGAACCGTTTCGAATAGGTTTGGAAGGGTTTGGTTGTAGGTTACGTACCCGAAGGGTGCAAAACGGAACCGTATTACCATTTCTCCGATGTCGGTCTGTCTGTCCGTCCGTCAGCGGGCACTATCTGACGAACCGTAATAGGAAACAAAAATAATCTGCTTGACATTTTTACGAGATTGTAATAATTAAACGTGTATTTAAATCCTTGCCTCTCTGATTTAGCAGTTGGTTAGGGAGACAGGGAACCAATTTGTATTGCATACTAACCTTTTTGTAAATGAAGAATTTTTACTTTACGGTTGGTACTGGGTTCAAAAACTAGGTCGTACAATTATTTTTTCGTTTTATTATTCTTTGGTCCTTAAGTTTTCTTGCACGATGATACGGACCCTTCGTCTGCAACTCCGACCCGTCCTTGACTGTTTTTGTTTAATCTTATTCATCTGCCAACTGCCTAATGAATGATATACATGGCCGAAAAATTGTTTAAAAAATATTCAAACATCACTCATATCCTACATTTCACCCTTGTCATTTTAATATATAAATTGATCACCTGCCAGTTCTGAATCCTTTTTTTTAGGTAGAAAAAGTTAAATATAACGACACCATATTCCTATGTATACAATAAATTCACATGAACTTTCCGGCGATTTTAACATTGACTCATTTTTTTATTAATTATTTTTAACGGTATTGACATAATTTTTTGAACCTTCGATTAGCACTTAATTCTAGATGAGAAGCTCTTGAGTTTCATGTTTTTTTTATCAAAGAATTAATCGGAGAAATTACGGCAACCAAAATTGATTTTTGAATTAATTTGTTGAAATTTTGGATGCACATGCGTGCAACAAAGGTTTGATAAAATATTAGGATTATTTATATAAATACATCAGTCTTTATTGACATGACCTGTTATTTGCAGTAGATCCAGAAGTTCAACATACTTACTTTATTTATAGTAAATTTAAAGAAAATAAACGAATGAACAAACACCTACAAAGACGTATCGATAATGCGTATATCCTAGAAATTTGGCAATATTTAAGTGATATTTTAATTCACAAAATGGCATAAAAGTATAAGGCACGTTTTTTACATTATTCTAGATTTTTTTAACTAATGTAGAAAGGACGTTTGACACAGCTAGTGAATGCTATAAAAAAATACAGGTAAGTATAATTATTCCGTAAAAAGATAACTAGCAAACAATTTGGCACAACAGGTTTGTAAAGACAAAAATAATGACGCTTATGATATGTTTTAATAATTGTGTCTTGATATACAAATAAATAAATAAAAGGAAAATAAAATGAAACAAAATAAAATAATCATTACTTTTTTTATTCAAAATCGAAATGTAACAGACTCTCTGGATAGTTTAAAATCAATTTTATACTATGAATAGATGCTTTTAAGTTTAAGGTAGGTATTATCCAACCACAGACACATTTCGAAGCTAAAGTAAAAATAAAACAAGTTGGTTGTTACAAATCAGTCATTAAAAATAGAAAAATAATTAAGTAAATTAATAACTTAGGAAAATAAAATTAATAAACTTTGGTATCTGTATTAAAACCGAAGATTTTTCGCAGAAGAAAAAGCAATTATTACAATAAAAAATTAAACATAACATATTTACAATAGAATGAAGTTCAAGCGGTATTTTAAATTAAAATAATAAACTTATAATTATTGTCAGTTCGCAATTTGAGTATTACATTGTATGTTTACAATGATTAAATGCAAAATGAGTATCAAAACAAAACACATATTTTGCGGCAGTATCAATTAAAAACAATTACAAAATACATATCAATATTATAAATAAATGCTTTTATTCAACAATTCAGAGAAAATACATTTTAAACAAACGGCAACTCATATTTGCCGGGGCCAATTTGAAATTTTCCCATATATATTTCATATAATATTGAAACAAATACTTTAACTGTATAAGAAGATTGACCTATAAAACCTATACTTAGGTACTTAAAAAAAGAGATCCATCAAGGGAATCATAATTTTAGTCAATCGACAAGCGATATTATGTCCTATATCATAAATTTTTACTTTTCATTTCAAATGAGTAAATATTATTTTCTAAACAATATATAACTGGACAGTTAAAAAAACACATCGTTTCAGCTTTAACGCGTTAATTGGACGTAATTTCGTCATTTTTTTACAATTATTATTATAATTATTATGATAAAGTCAGTCGAACGATTATACAACCCAGTTAGAGATGACCCGAAAAAGATATTATGTATACTCATAATCATAAGTCTCTTACAACAATGTATTTTAACCTTTTCTATACTCATCAGGCCATCCTTAATTTTAATCGTTCACAAATATGTATTTCTATCTAAATTGCGTGGACTAAACTCGATTCAAAAGTTCCTCATCGTGCCTTATCACATTCATGAAAAAATCAATTTTTCCTTTTTATTTCTTTATCTACCTACTTTAACTAGTCCTTTCTATTTACACTCAACACGTAACACCAACACACAAATCCTTCCCCTAATTTGATCGTCACTTCGTTTTCCTTCCAATTTCAAAATCGTCACTTTTTCACTTTTTTTTACACCACATGCGTTTCGTTTCTTTTGTTGTATGACTCGTCTATGGTCACGTTTTGTTTTTTGTTTTCCTTCCTTATCGTGCCGTATTGCGGGACGTCTGAGGTCAGATTCTGTACTGTTAGTATTTGGCTGGAGTTGTTTTGCGGTGTGCTGCTAGACAGTGGGCTTCCGTATTGGCTGCCGTATTTGTGGCGCGACGGGTCTTTGAGAATGGACTGAGGCTGCTTGATGGGTGCCGGCGCTTGAGAATGCTGCAACAATAACACAGTTTGTTATATCAGAGTCCAATTCTGCAAATATTTTTTAGAACTAAGTTTGTGATGATGAATTTGTTTGAATTTAACCAGTCCAATTATTTCATTTTTTACGGAGACGCAAAAAAAAAACTTTAGTCATAAAGTAGCCTTAAATTAGTGAGGACATGGCACCCTAACAGCGGAACTTGGAATTTCATCTTCAGCTTACTATTAGGGGAATAGTAATTCAAATATTATAAAACGCTCTCAGCCAATAAGAGCCAAATATACAAGACTAACAGAGCAACATAACATAATATTGTATAACGATGAAATAAATAACAAGAACATAAATTCAAATCCGGTGCGAAATTGTAAAAAATATATAGTCAAATATACTGACGAGCAATGAAAAAGTTCCAGTGAAATAGCACCAAATTACTCCTAAACGGTAAAGGCTAGCTTAATATCGCCGTCTGCAATATTGAAGTACATTTAACAGCGCATCAGAATATTACTTAATACTATAATATACTTTTTAATTTATGTCTTAGGAGATATTAAGGTGTTTGTCGGCATTTTTTGGGTGGAACTTTTTCATTGCTCGTCAGTGTATGTGTCAAAAACTGATTTTGAAACTTTTCTATCAAACAAAAATAATCTAATTACATTTACACGTTAGCAAATGCAAGCTAACACAGAAAGAAACAAAGCTTCTATACTCCTTTATAGCATAATTTGAGATTTACAAGGCTGTTTTGGGCGTTTACTAATCAGTTCTCTATTACATTTATTTAGGTTTAAATAAAAAAAATAACCATTGAATTGATATGTTAATTTGATATGTTAATTGTAGCCCATTAATATCCCCAACGAGGGGCACGGGCCATTACCCGGATACGAGTGAGATTGAGCCATACTTCACCACGCTGGCTCAGTGCGGGTTGATGGCGGTGGGTTGGGCTGGTGGCCAAACCGACTGTCACAAGTTATCTTACGACTACCTACTGAAGCGATGAGGGAGTCTATATACGGAAGAGGTCCGCTGGCTGCTTAGGCTTTTGCTCGGACGTTCTAATATAGTTGGTAACCGGAGAAACTTCTCTTACGCGATGCAGGAACGATTGTCAATTGTTTCTGCGATCCGTGATGACATCTGTTGACAACTTCTGTCAACTGCTGAGTTTGTTCGCCTGACATCCATCTTGTATGTTAGAACGAGGATTGCCTGATAGGTGACGCCAGACTACCAACGAGAAGCGATATTAGCGGGGATGGGGCTTGTCATCCGAAAAACAGAAGCGCCCGAAACAAATGCCACACAGAAACGGACACCCATCCAGTATCCGTCTCGGCCAGATGTTGGACCGCTAGACCACGGACGATTCGATGATGATGCTGAATAAAGTGTTGTACCTGCGCACAGTTCCCCGGGTGTAGCACAGTGACGTCAGGTGGCGGCACCGGCGCCATCTTGTCGAGTCGCTGCCGCCTGAGTGTGCCACCCGCCGATTGCCGGTCTAGAGGTACTGGAAGCAAGACGGGGAGATAAGTATCGGGGTGGTAAGTCAACCTATCCAGCAGCTGTAGCATGACCCTTGAGAGTTGCTTATACCTTGGCAGGAAACGCTAGAAAATTAATTATGATCTAATAGACAAGCCAAATGTTTCCTTTAAAGAGAACCCGTCGTCTGCAAATATTGCCATTACTATTTCTAGCATTTCCTGCCGAGGCATATATTTTTCACTTTAGTGGGCCTAACTGACGATAATCTCGACAAGTCTCAAAACTCGACATGCAAGCGTGAAAACTCGCTTCTCAAAATGGATGAATGACATGAAAATGATTATTAAAACAGCTGTGTGCTGTTTTAATAAACATGTGTTTTTTTTTATTAAAACAGAACACAGTCCATTGGCTATCTTCAAATTAAACAAAAGTGAAATCAATGTATTATTATTTATATTATTTACTTTGAAAAATATTATTAGTTATTAGATGTAACTTCAAAAAAGAGCTAACTCAGACTTTTTTGTGCGTGTTCTCTGAGAAGTATGTGACGACCCGAATGGCCGAGTCGGCAGTGACCCTGCCCACGAAGCCAAGGGTCCCGGATGCGAGTCCCGGTGAGGGCAAATAATTGTTTGATGAGAACGGATGTTTGTACCCTAGTCATGGTTGTTTATCTATCTAAGTATGTGTATCGTTGTCTAGTACCCAAGATACAGGAAATCCAAATTTGGGGCTAGATCAATGTATGTAAATAGTGTCCAAGATATTATTATAATTATTATTATTATTATCATATGCTTTTGGAATGTACACCTGTATAAATTAATGACGTGCTCTAGGAGATATGTAATTATCCAACAGAATAAAGCATTTTTTCGTTCAGGATTTGGAGCGAGCCTTGTGCTTTGACCAACTTCTTAGAAGCATCTTACAAATTCTTTATAGTAGTTTATCTACACACGTATCATAAACCCTCTTTTTTGCGTTCAAAAACCGCACGTTAGGATCAGCATTATGTTAAACTACTTGGTAAAAACTCGTTTCGTATCCGGAAAACTACACATTATGGTCATTATGTGTAGTTTTTCTACACATAATGACATTCAAATTTCGAACGCCGACGCCCACCCGCGTGCCGTCCCTATTTTGTTTGTGAAGTTGGTACTGACATTCAAATTTCGAACGCCGACGCCCGCCTGCGAGAAGTTGGTACTACAGAACAAGTTAAACAATTGCAGAGCCACAATGCCGGTCAAACATGAGGTTCCTGAACACATCAAAGAGAGCTTATGATATGTGTGTAGATAAACTAGTGTATGTAACTGTACATAATAAGGCCTTATGCAGCAGTCACATAAACTACTATTATGTGACTGCTACATAATGGAGGGCATTAATACTCGAGAGTGGGTTTATGAAACGAGCCGAAGGCGAGGCAGGGTCACTGCTGACCCGAATGACCGTTTAGTTTATCTACACACATATCATAAGCTCTCTTTGATGTGTTCAGGGACCGCATGTTTGACCGGCATTGTGGCTCTGAAGGTTGTTTAGCTTGTTCTGTAGTACCAAGTTCACGCAGGCAGGCGTCGGCTTTCGAAATTTGAATGTCAGTACCAACTTCACAGACAAGCACGAAGGCGGGCGTCGGCGTTCGAAATTTGAATGTCATAATAAGTAGAAAAATTACACATTGTGGTCATAATGTGTAATTTTTCAGATAAGAAATGAGTTTTTATCAAGTAGTTTAACATTATGCTGATCGTAACGAGCGGTTTTTGTACGCAGTAAAGAGGGTTTATGATACGTGTGTAGATAATAGTAGTTTATGTGACTGCTACATAATGGAGGGCATTAATACTCGAGAGCGGGTTTATGAAACGAGCCGAAGGCGAGTTTCATAATAATATCACTCCAGAGTTTTAATGCCTAATTATGTACAGTTACATACACTAGTTTATCTACACACATATCAGGAACCGCATGTTTGACCGGCATTGTGGCTCTGCAGTTGTTTAGCTTGTTCTGTAGCACCAACTTCGGGCGTCGGCGTTCGAAATTTGAATGTCAGTACCAACTTCACAGACAAACTAGGGGCGGCACGAGGCGGGCGTCGGCGTTCGAATTTTGAATTTCATAATGTGTAGAAAAATTACACATTATGGTCATAATGTGTAATTTTTCAGATAAGAAATGAGTTTTTACCAAGCAGTTTAACATTATGCTTATCGTAACGTGTGGTTTTTGTACACAGTAAAGAGGGTTTATGATATGTGTGTAGATAAAAGCATATAACTACTTACTATCAATGCTGTAGTTGTTATGCTGCGGCGAACTGTTAGTATGGGACGGCGAGTTGTTCATTCCGCCATTCATCATTAGAGGCTTCGGCACAGCTCCGTACTGCTGCGGTGGTGTAGGAGTTCGCCCGGTCTGCAGAAAGAGACAACCATTAGATAAAGTGTTGGTGGCAGTGGGATGAAAGATGTTCCGAATGGTTCGTCGTTGGTTTGTGGACAGTTTCTCACACAAACAAACCAAATTTCCTGCGTCATGTTCATGGATCTCATATTTTAGAAACTTCCAGGACGTGCTGTTCACATGATAGAATGTCTATGTTGGATTATTTAGCCATATTTATGCGAAATGCGAGCTTATCTCTTTTTGTGTGTCGTGTTTCGTGTTTAGCAGATAATTCCCGCACACAAGCTTCCACTCCCAAGTAAAATGGATTCTGGCAGAATTACCAGCGTTGCAGAAATCTGCAGCATATGCGGAGACAGGGCCTATTCACTGTGGGATTATACACATGTATAGCTTACCTAGCAATAATAATAATCTTTTGTATGTATTTTAAACAGGGAATAAATGGATTATCTATCTATCTATTCAGCGATCTATTGACATAGTGTCACGGCTTTTACGCCCAAATTTAACCAGTCATTAAAAATTTACTCCATTTTGCGTCACAGGTGGCTATCTCGTCGCCGCAGATATGGAGCGTCTTGCGGAACCTTTCGTGCGCAAGTCCGACTCGCATCGGGCGGATTTTCTTTTTTTGTATTTTATATAAGTACAATTTATACCACCGCCTTTGACCTGACTTTAGGTCCTCCAATACCCTTCAGACTTACTAGTAATGAAATCTTTCGAGAGTAAGACTTTTGTTTACACAAAAATCCGATAAAATTAATTTAACTATGCTCAAACAAAAACCACCTGCCTGGTCTGATATTAAATCTGACAATTTATTCACACAATTTGCATCACGAAACTGTGAATATTCAAATCGTATCAAAATCACAAAGTACAAAAAAGAAATCTAATTAGCAAAGCTGCCAGTACGCAGACAATAAATATCCAAGAACATTTAAAAAAAAAAGTGTAAATAGTTTGAAAGAAAACCTCTTTGTGAAGGCAAGGGTCTTCCTTTGTACAGCCTTTGAGAAAATGAAAAAATGAAATGTAGCAGTAAAAAATTCGTCGGGATTCGCTGTTGTCTGTTTTACTTTAATTATTTAACGAAAGACTTGTTCACTTTGTAACTAATTCTAATATTTTAGATACTTCTTCATGAAAACTGGTCAAGTATAGTCTGGTCGGGTTGGCATATCAATAGCGGGCATTGACCCCTGTCTACCTCTGTATGCTCCTGACTGGGTAAGCGATACTTATAACGAGCGTTCGAAATCACTGGCGTCCATCACCCCGCACTGGGCCAGCGTAGTGGAATATGGCTCAATCTCACTCGTATCCGGGTAAAGGCCCGTGCCTCTCGGTGGGGACATTCATTTATTAACCGACTTCAAAAAAGTTCGTCGGGATGTATTTTTTGTTTTTATGATATATTTATAATAATAATAATAATAATAACCTTGGACAGTATTTACACACATTGATCTAGCCCTAAACTAGGATTCCCTGTATCTTGGGTACTAGACAACGATACACATACTTAAATAGATAAATATTATACTTAGATAGATAAACAACCATGACTAGGGTACAAACATCCGTTCTCATCAACCATATATTTACCCCGGGACTCGAACCCGGTGGGGGTAAATATATGTGAATCTTTGGCTTCGTAGGCAGGGTCACTGCCGACTCGGCCATTCAGGTCGTAGTATGTTTTGTAATGGGTTATGTAATTATTGAAGTCGGTATTTTTTTAAGTTATTATTTTTTAATTATTTATTTATTTAGGTTATCTTATCTCACCTGCTCACGAAGTTACTCTAGGCGGCTACGACAGGTGACAGGCTGACAGCATATTATAGAAACAGTGATGATATATATGATGATGATAGTGTGACAGTGATTCTCACCCAGGTGAGAAATCTCTAGAGTAAGGGACGCCAGTGATTTCTACTACTCATGTCATTCATAATTCATAATGGCTTAGGTTTAAACGATCACCAAAAATACACCTACTTTACTACCAATAAATTCGAATGGACCGCCAAAATTAGTAAACGATCACCAAATCGTGTTTGGATAAATGATCACCAAACTTCTTTTTATGTTTTGAGTACATAAGTTTATATTTTAAGTATTTTTTGTTGTTCTTACATGTTCAACCTAACACGAATGATAAAGGGGGCTCCTATTCACTCACCCCTTTTACCCTTCACCTAAGCTACCGCAGTATTTTGCCCTGATATTTTCTGCAACTTTTGGTGATCCCATTTTGGGTAGCATTTACCCATTTTGGGTAGGAAAAAATATTTTGGTGATCATTATATTTGTTGCCATTCATAATTTATTTATTGCAGACAAACAACATATAGAAAAGGTAATAAAATAACGTATGAATAGCGCACAAGGGTGAGTTTCTCTCTAACAAGAGATCTCTTCCAGCAAACCAAGTAAGATCAAAATGTGGTGTGAAGGGATTGTGTCACTCCTTACCAAATACGCGATTCTAAAGTAAAACTTGTCTTATCTTACACACTTAGCTATGTAAACCGTAGCCCAGCCAGTGTACAAAACAGTTGGTTGACGCTCAGGCCTCGGTCGACTGCTCTCCTAGGCGAGTCGGTCTCATGGGTAGGTACCCCCCCCTCTCCCGCTCCCGTGACGTCGGTCTCATGGTTACCCCCTGACCGACGGAACACTGTAGGTACCCCCCCTCTCCCGCTCCCGTGACGTCGGTCTCATGGTTACCCCCTGACCGACGGAACACTGTAGGTACCCCCCCTCTCCCGCTCCCGTGACGTCGGTCTCATGGGTAGGTACCCCCCCTCTCCCGCTCCCGTGACGTCGGTCTCATGGTTACCCCCTGACCGACGGAACTCCGTAGAACCTCACCCTCCCCCGCGGTAGGAGTAGGTCAACCGTTGACGTTAATCCTCTAAGATTCGTGGTGAAATTGATTTGCGTCGTCGGTCTCATGGTTACATGGATAAAGTTAATTCAATAGACGATAGGCATTAGCGTAGGTGCAGACACAACTGCGCGCCGTGATATCACGAGGGGAAGGCCCATCGCCATAGGGGGCGCTATCAGTAAATAACAGCCTATGTCTGTTGTGAATCCGTGGCGTTGCTATTCCTATGTACAGTCAGTAATCTAGAATGTAGTTCATGCAGCACTTCTTACCTGCTGACTCAGATATTCGCCTATAAGAGGCGGGTACGACAGGTACCGGTCTGACGCCATGTTGTAGTAGGATCCGTCGAGCGGTGGCATGGGGCTTGGTGCCGGTGCGTAGTTCTGCTTGCCTGCAACGAACATGTGTGTTAACGTGATACGAAAAAAAAATGGGGTTTTTTCGAATCCATTTACTCCACCATGAAGTCATCTTCAGATTTGATTTTTAGGTTAACGTTTATTGAGTATTTGATTAAGATTTTCACTAAAAGGAAACGCGATTGGATGACATTTTCTCGATAGAATTTAATTACGAAAACACCTCTAAATTGTTGTAATGTAGATATTATGTATTCGCAAAATCTTCTTAAAAAACTTTTTAACAAAATAGCGTTGTTTATTTTTAAACAATTTTTCTGTGGTTTAGCGCTACGTTTTTTAATTTTTTCCCGATTCCGTCCCTCTCACACTGCGGGTCTTTCCACCTGGAGTAACGGGACCTTTGCACGGACGAGGTAGCGCCTTAACATACAGACACGTACATTGGTCACGCGAACTAGGATGACCTAGTTCGAATCTGTATCTCTAGAGTTTTTACAGATTCCGATTCATTCCAAATTCAAATCACTATTTCTTGAAATTACAGTTAGTGTCATATAATCGCGTTACAATGGCTCAAACGTCTGTTTGAAGTTGGCGTAAATCCTTCATAAAATCCTTCATAGTGGTTGGGTTAGATATATTTTTTGCCTTTTATGTAATTCGGATATCCATCGTATTAAAATGAACTAATCAGTAGGCTTATTATGTTATTCTGTCATCAGGGTATTTCTTTAAGAATCCCTTTCAAATCGTGTTCTGATCAATTCATTTGGCAATTTTAAAAAGGACTCCGCCTGATAATTGTAGATTGGGAGTACATGATTACAGTATGAAGAATATAACATGGTGCTTAATCTTAGTGTAGTCAAGTTAACTTTGACTTAACTCTAGTAAAATTTGAGTTGGTAAAGTGAAGTCTTCTTCCACCTTCTAGCTAGTCGCCCCTAGACTGTCAGTAAGGGTAAATTGCTTAAAAAACATCGCCTAATCAAATTAATCGATATGTCACCGTAAGATTGTCAGAACCGTTAGTTGATAAACTAACTTTCTTTTTTATATGTTTTTTATTACTATTTTTTGACATTCGTTACCCTTGTTTAAGTGTTTGTAGTAAATCTTGTCAATGAGTTCATGGCACTTGTTTAAGCTTTTGTAGTAAATGAGCTATAAAAATAATTTTTGTATTTTTTTAAAAGTTATAAGATAAATAAAATAAAAAAGTTTTTTGTCAATAAAATGTTATCCTGTTCAACAGTGTTTGATAAGTGCACTTTATGAAGACCCACACCGTATATTATTATCTAAATATTGGTGCAAGTCTGTGCCAGTACAACCCCGCCTAGAAAAAGCGTAAAAATCATCTTCTTTCCCCTTCTTTCTTCTTGCATCTTCCTCATTCTCACCTCGATTCCTGCCGAGCGTCCCGGAGCCGCTAATCTCCCTATGCGTGTGCGGATGCGGCAACGTCCGCGCGTGGTCTTCGTACGCCGCGTAGTTCGGAGGCGGGTAGTCCATCGGAGGCGGTATCACAAAGCCGGGGTCTTCGAGCATGTAGGTGTCGGTCTGAGGACGGAGGTGTGGGTGGGTTAGTTAGGCGAACACTGGTGAAAAAAACTAGGTTTTGCGGTGTTGTTAGGTTGTGCTTGTGATACCACGTTACACGCCTAGGATATGTGTCTTCTGGGAGTGCTTGGATAAAAATCACACCGAACTTTCCAAGCTGTGCTTTGAACCAACACCGGATTTGTCTCAAGACCCGTGGTTACAACAGTTTGTTACACTGATGTAACACCTATAACCGTGGTTAACCAAAATTATATTGAAGAAATAACGAGTTGGGCTGGTTGGATGAATAGACAGTTAATTGGTAGTTGGATGAATAGTCAATAAATTTAATGGTTGTAGTAGGGTTAATATTTGGTTGGTTTGTTGGATGGATAGTCGGATAATGAGTGGACTTGCGGGCTAGTTGGTTCGACTGATTTGTCCACCAACTAATCAACCAACCAACCAACCAGACAACAAACTAATTATCTATCCATCTATCAAATTAACCAAATATTCTTTATCAATAATTCAACCAATTATCCAACTTTTCATCATACCAATAGCCGGATAATTGGTTGGATTATTGATAAAGTATGTTTGGTTAATTTGATAGTTGGATAGATAATTGGTTTATTGTCCGGTTGGTTGGTTGGTTTATTGGTTGGATGAATCAATTATTAGTATAGCTTGTCAAATTCGTACGTAGCACTCCCATGGTCTGCGGGCGGCGGGGGACCGTGCTCTTCTTTCCCGCCCCCGCATCTTTCGTCCCCGCGCCCGCAGACCATGGGAGTGCTACGTACCAATTTGACAAACTACAGTCAATTGATTGAATCATCATTGGTTGGTTTGTCTGTCAACTGTGTATGTGTAGACGATGTGTGGAAGTCATTACCTGTCTAGGCATAGCGGGCACGGCAGGCGGCGCTTCGTCAACAGAGCACGTATCAGACTTCTCGCTCACGGAGCTGAGAGTCTCGCCCATGGCGTCGTAGGCCGAGGGGGCGTACATCTCGATAGTCGCCGATTTGGAGGCTTGGCCGGCTTGCTCTGTTGAGAGGGAAACTTGTTTTAAGTTATTGACCGTTTTTTTTAAAATGGAGTTTCGTACGTAACGCCTCTGCGATCCGGTATGTTAATATATTAATGGCATAACGCTTTTTTTTTTCAAAGCTCGATTTTTTGGTTTTTAACTTTTCTGTCAACAGATCTTAAAATACATATGATGCATTACGTCGTGCGTGCACATACTACAAGCCTCGCCGCTCATGGAACACTAAACGTCGCCACAAAACGGCCCCTTTTGTGGCGACAACTGACCACAATTGGCTGTGGCCGCTACTTTTTTACCCCATTGCTTGCATTGACTTGACTGAAGCGAATGGAGAGGGATGGGTTAATCGCATGAGTTGCATGTTTTTTGTGGCGCCACAAGAAGCGAGTAGCTATGATTTATAGCGTAAAGGCGGCCACCGGCGTTGACCGTGTGCGGCGAATCCATATAAAATGTATCGATAGTATAGAAAATAGGGGGAGGGGAGGGGCGGCGTTTTGTGGCGACGCTTGTGGGCCGTGTACGCCTAATTACAGATACAGTTGCGATTTCATCAAGTCACACCGTCTGAAAATCTGTACTTTATACCGTCTTCGGAGCGTCATCTTAGGGTATTATGAGTATCATCGTACATCAATAGTGTGACTTCACAAAAACCAGATTATACTAAAAAAACGCTAGGACTAGTGTACTAAATAATGAAGTCCAAAATAATAATAAAAAACTTACCTTTGAAACGCCTAGCGCGTCGCTTCAAAACAAAACAAGCTACCAAAGCTGCGTTGATCAAAACTAACACTGCTCCAGTGATGGACACATAGACAATCACAGACTTGGACACATCAGCTGATTGCACATACTCTGTTGGCACTACATTCAGTTCGGACATTTCTGCTGATGCTAAAAGTGGGAAAGTGAAAAAAAAAAACAAATTAGGAAACGAAAATAAAAGTCTAAAAGGGAGGGAATTTGGTTTTGTTGTGGCTATTTTGTAATGATACAAATGAGTTTAAAATAATATAGGTATTGGAGTTAAGGACAGCAGATAAAGACAATGATGTTGAACAAAACTATTATGATAGCTGGGATAAATAATAGTAAACAGAAATAAATGAGTTTCTAATAATATAGCAACAACTAGACACCAAAATACATAATATTCCAATCTAACAGAAGAACGAGAGGAAAACAATAGAACTGTATTTGCTTGATTGAGATAAATATGTATTTATATATGAGAGATGTCATGCTGTAGATAACTTTGACCAACAAACATCAAACAAGCAAACACACAAAAAAATCTTGCACTAAAATGACAGACTTCCAAAGAATGAAACAGAAATACAGTCAAAAAAGTGATCAAACCTCGTATCCTTTTATTGGTCCTTCTATGAAGACAGAACCCTATCAGCAGTACATTGAGCAGTATCAGAGCAGTACCGACAATGGTCCCGGTGATGATAAAAACACCGGGCACATTGTACGAGTTGTACTCCTCAGAACTGGTCTGTACTGATGAGGGGATTACGTCTGCGCGGCGGGAAAAGGGAGAATTTCGTAAGACTTTTTTAGAAAATTATGTTGAATAGGTTAAGAGAGATAGGTATGCTTTCTTATTACGAACTTATGTTTGTAAGTTTTATAAGTATAAAGTATCAAAATTAGGTCGTCGGAATAATATCATAGATTTTAGGAAGACGACGACCCCGCCTACGAACCAAGGGTCCCGGTTTCGAGTCCCGGTGGGGGCAAATATTTGATTGGCAAGAACGGAATTTTGTACCCTAGTCATGGTTGTTTATCTATCTAAGTATACTATTTATCTACATAAGTACGTGTATCGTGGTCTAGTACCCAAGATACAGGGAATCCTAGTTTGGGGCTAGCCCCTAGACCAATGTGTGTAAATAGTGTCCAAGGTTATTACTATTATTAGGAAACACAAGAAAATACCTTGTAGACTAACTCCCACTACCGCTGACAGTGCGCGTCGACGGTCATGTTTACATTATATTGGTACACGGTGTTGATTTGTTTAGTTACCACTCAGGGATGATAGTTTTAAGCATTGCTTGTAATTTTGATTCATGATTTGCCGTGTCCCATTTGTCCCGAAGTAACCGCAACGTGTGGACACTCCCGGCAGGTACACGAAGAACGCGTTAATTTTGTCCACTTTTAAAGTAAATCTGACTAATATTATAAATATGAAAGTAGCGATGTTTAAATGTTTGGATATTTGTATCTTTGTGTTTGTGCCTCAATCACGCTAAAACGACTGAACGGGTTTTATACGGATTTTACGGAGCTAGATTAATAAAAAGAATACTTTTTATGAAGCGTCCGTGGCCTAGCGGTATTCGTACATCGGAAACGATCGTGCGGGTAGCAACGTCTAGCTGAGACGGGTACTGGATGGGTGTCCCTTTCTATGTGGCGTTTGTTTCGGACGCTTCCGTGTTTCGGATGACACGTTAAGCTGTAGGTCCCGGCTACAATCGCTTCTCGGTAGTCAGAGGCCCTAATAGGGCAGCTTGAAAACATCCGACAGTCGGGTTGGCCACTAGCCCGACACCCCTCCATCAACCCGCACTGAGCCAGCGTTGTGGAGTATGGCTCAATCTTACTCGTATCCGGGTTAAAGCCCATGCCCCCCGGTGGGCTACATTATATACTTTTTATCCAACTGCACCATTAGCAGGGTAACGTCATCTCGGTAAATGATAATTCCTAAGAGCGCAGATGAGTTGCGGGCATCAGCTAGTTTTAAATAAATATAACATTTAATCGAAAATCGAACCTCCGCCCGACCCCGCTGCGCGCCGAGTGCCCGGTATTGCAAGCGATATAATAAGGTATTTGACTGCCAGTCAAAAAAGATACTTTTTAGGAAGTGTCAAACCGGTAATTTTTTTCACGAGTTTTATGAAATACTAGCATAAGACGTCATAGTGAAATGCTGTCTTTTTAACACAAAATTGAGTTAAAAAAATAAGACTGCTGGAAATTTACAATTCTGATATTGTCAAACGTTTTTGTTGACATAGGTTCAGCTTGGGACACGTTTCTAGATTTATGGGACCTTGTCAAACACCGTATTATGGCGGCAACATAATCATTCTAAGGTATTATTAACTTTTTATATTAGTTTGCATCAGTTTCGTGTAAACAACTATCCCTGAGTCGCGCGTAACTCTTAAAATCAACACCCTGTAAAAAACAAGCGCCTTACTAGCGATGTGTCAAAATATGGAAGTCAAACAGTTTTAAGTTTTAAAACTAAGCCCTTTTAGTGCATTCCTTCCAATCTTAAGTCTTCTTTGAACTGATTTCTTCAATTTTTTCCTGAATACACTGTCTCCTAACAGAATGATTAAATTAAAATTAATAAACTTACTCAGTGTCGTGGCTTTAGTGGTATCAGGTAAGTATTTGCTCTGTCCGATCTTATTCATCGACATCACAGAAAACACATAATCTGTATTCCTTTCCAAATTGTGAATGGTAAAGGTGGTAACATTTCTCGGTACCACATCTTCATATCTGTAGGACTCTTCGTAGGTACGTCTGAAATCAGAAATTTCGTTCAGGACATCTGGGAAAATGTATATGATTTCCATTGAGAATATGATATGAATCAGGTTTGAGAACTTTCAGGGCGATAACCAATGTATTTGCTTCAAATGAGATAAAATCAATTCGAAACAAAAAAAAACGCCATATTTGAGGCAGAGGAGCAACTCGCTACAAACTTTCTAAAACCACACTATTATGATAATTTCTAACAAATATTGAAATTCTGACCATTTATATACCTTGTCAAAAGTTTTAGGTAGGTAACTACTTAGCTAATGATAATGTTTTTTGGAATATGCCATGTTGAAAAAAGTACGTGCTACTTTAGCTGGATGTCTTAACATTTTTTTTTTAAATAGCACCCATGCTTACAGTTTTGGATCGGTTGTATTCAAGGCTAGTTGTATCCGATTATAAAACTATAATTTCAATATTTGTTTACGTTTCTAGCTGACTGCGTTATCGACTGACCGGAAAATCTGTTGATACTTGACAGTTTTACAGAACAGCCAACTTAACGGGGAAAAAAACATTATGTTTTTACGGATATTTTAGTAATCTTGTATTTTTTTTTTGTCACTAATCGTGTAATAATTGTTTTACATGGCCCATTTTTACACTTTCGTCTTCGTTTTCTCTACAAAATAGGTAATTTAAATTACCTGTATCGTATTCTGTACCAGGACGGGAGACCGCCGTCGAACCCTGGGCTCCACGACAAAGTGACTGAGTTGTGTGTCACATTCGTTATCTTGACGGCTATTACTTGATCTGTAAGGGAAAAAAAAACTGAATAAATAAATTAATATAATCTCGTGAAAAACTTTTTTTTTTTAATTATAACTGCTTGCATGCAATTATGTTTTTCAACCGAATGCTTCATTGACGTAAAAATAATTGTATTAATGTAAAAAAAATATTAATAAAACGAATACTTTTAGTTTAAATCAAAACCAATTCAAAGAGTTAAAATAATGTTACCCAAGAACACAGAAAACAATATTATTTTTATAAGAACTAAAACCAACGAAAGTGGTGATTATGGTTAGTATCTGTATGGGTCACTCAAGTTTAAAGAGGTTTTCAAACAACTGTTGGATATTCTCAAGTCTTACCAGAATTCGCTAAAATAAATCATAAAGGGTATGAATACTCAGAACAAATTACCACACATTTAACTAACAATCTTAGAATGACATTTGAGACAGTGATCTTCAAAACATAAAATGCGGGAGTCAAGCAGGTACACCTATTTTAAAGTTTGTGCTAAATCTAATTATTATATTCAACGCATAAATAAGACGTCTTGTAACAGTTTACCAATAAACTATTGTAGGAAAAACTACATTATTTCATTCGTGAGTCCGCACCAAAATCTAACCGAAACCCAAGCAAGGCTACGTCTCTGCCGGATTTCACATAATTAGGCAACAATTTTTATACACTTACGAGTGATTTAATGAATGAAATGGTCTTCAATCTTAAAACTCATATTTCAAAATGGTTATGATCAAAGTACATCATTAAGAATTCATTCATTCAATCATCAGTTTCATTCGTATTTTTTTTGGCCTAAAAGGACCGGGACGAGGAGATTCTAGGGCCGTAAAACATATAATTAAAAAAAATGTAAAGCATGTAAAGCAGAGGCATTCTAAGAAGCATTTGGCATCCGTCAACAGTAGAGACAGATCTCCCTCATTTTCTAAGCGAAACAATTAGAAGAAGATTGACGCTCTGTCCCTACTGTTCATAGATGTCAAATACTTCTAAGAATATCTCCACTTTAGAGCCGGTTTCCAGACACAGATTAGCATAAGACCATATTTTAAGCTATGACGACATAATGATGCTATAATCAGGATTCTCACAATTTTCGATCCGTGAAATAACGGGACTAACCAAAAACCACTTACCCGGCGCACTAGTGACATCTAGTTTCACGCTCGTCGAACTAAAGCCAGCCTCGTTTCTGACCCCGCACTCATACGTTCCATAGTCGGACGTCGCCACATCGTTTATCAAAAGCAGGGAACTGTAAGTCACCGGGTCGATTTTGTGGAATTCGGCGAAGTATTTGGTTGACGTGTTGACGGGGAGTTTGGAGCCGTTTCTCGACCACGTGAAGTTAGGTGCGGGCGCACCTTTGCATCTGGAATTGGGAAACGTGTGAATTATGCTTATACATACATACATACATATGCTCACGCCTATTTCCCGGAAGAGGGGTAGGCAGAGACCAAAGACCTCCACCTGCAACGATCCTGACATACATCTCTCGCTTCCTCAACATTCATAAGTCTCTTCATGCAAGCTCGCCGGTTACGGGTACTTCGTATTTGCCCCTTCACTAACAAATCGCCGATTTGGTCTTTATAGTACCTTCTTGGGCGTCCCCGCCCGTCGGCACCTTTCACACCCACTGTATAAATCGTTTGTTTGTTTGTTTCGTCAATCTCCCTTCAACGTGACCAAACCATCTAAGCTGGCCTTTCTCTATCCTTGTCACTATATCTTCTCTCAATCTCAATTATGCTTATAATGTGTTGATTTTGTTTTAACATCGCGAGGAAACCTTCAGTCTCCATAGCTGCGGCGATGGGCTAGACCCCTGGCACGCGAAATAGAGATTGAATACATGGGAAAACGGCGTGTGTACATATGTTTAACATGAAACTTTAGCAAACAGAGCATCCGCGCTCTAGTGGTTGAAGTAGAATGTACATTATTATACAGTCATTCTAACGGCGGGGAAAACTTCATATTTCCGTACTGCGGCGATGGACTAGCCGCCTCTCACGAAAAAATGGAGTATCGAATTATTGGGTAAACGTGGGCACTATTGTGTGACACAAATGTGTGACAATAAGGGCCTGTTTCAAGAAAACCCGATAAGTCCTATTGAACAAATTAATCATATTTTTGTAATGTAAAATGACAGATGATTCACGGACTTCTTGAAACAGCCTAAGGCGTAGTAATTAAAAGAAATGTAAGTATTCAACAAACTTACTTGCAAGTCAACCGTCCCACCTGTCCAACGTTGGACGCAGCTTTCGCCAGCGTTGGCGAGGTGTCCAACTCAGGTTTAAACTTCACTACCAACATGACATCTTGCCTGACCTCAGCACCAATTCCATTATCCACCACACATTGGAAATTCCCAACGTCTTCCCGCGTCGGCTCGTCTATGGTCAGATAGCTGGTGAGGTTTTTTGCATCGAAAGATATTTGTTGTGGATCAATAGTGTAGTCGGGTCGCTCCCATCGAACGTGCTCGGCTGTAAGGGGGTTCCCTGGAAGGAAATTTAAACATTCCTATTATACGGTACAACAATTGTGCCTCTGCCACCACGTATGGGAAAAGATGTGACGCTATGTTTTTTGCGTGTTTGCTTTGTACATTGCCGTCGGCCTCACACTAGGGTTGCCTGTGTCTTGAGTACCAGAAACAGAAACGTATCAATCATTATGAATAGTTATACGATAGCTCTATAATTATGAATTAGCTCTATAATTATAAACAGTAGATCTATAATTATGAACAGCAGCTCTATAATTATGAACAGTAGATCTATAATTATGAACAGTAGCTCTATAATTATGAACAGTAGCTCTATAATTATGAACAGTAGCTCTATAATTATGGAGCTACTCTTCATAATTACAGAATTATGAACAGTAGCTCCATAATTATAAACAGTAGCTCTATAATTATGAACAGTAGCTCTATATTTAGGAATTGTTGCTTTATAATTACGAACAGACGCTCTACAATTATGAACAGTAGCTCTGTAATCATGAACTATTGTTATGAACAGTAGCTCTATAAATATGAACAGTAAGCTCAATAAGTATTGTAATTTCTATCGCAATCCCTGTCAAATGGATATTTTAAAGGATGTTTGCTTACTTCAAATTGACGGTTAGATATATTTTCTCCTCGGCCGGGGATCGAAGCACTACGCAACGGTTAATAGATAAAATATTTGAACCAATGAAACTTTATTATCCTTACTGAAGTTCGTAACTACGAGTAGCGACTGACGAGTCCGCGAAACCGCACTTTAAACAACTAAAAATTCTCACATTACGTAGCATTCTCATTTTCCAAGTGGCCATTTATGTGCGTATATTGACCAATACAAACGACTTGGAGAATCGCATCAATATGAGACTCGGAACTCAAATGAACTAGCTGGAATCGTGCACAAGCTTGCTAAAACAAGTAAGGCGATCCATGTCATGGGTCCGGTAGTCTACAACAAGTTACCTGAAGCTATCACTGGTGCACCGAGTGTGCCCATATTCAAAGTAAGACTGAAAGGATGGCTTGTCGAGAGGTCCTTTTACAGCTATGATGAATTTATAGAATTAAAATAACTAACCCTTTTTATTGTGTACAATGATGAAATTAGTGTTACTATGTGTATATTGAATTGAATTTAATTTAATATTTTGAATTTTAAAAACTGACTTACTATAATTCAATTTAATTAAATAATTTCTGTTGACATTTAAACTTTATGAAATGTATATGTGATACATGATATTGATTTTGTAACATTTTATTCTGACTTGTAATGAATATTATCAATAAATTATGTCTATGTCTAGGTCTATCTCTACGTTCATATTTCACGAATTTTAAATAGGGGAAATAAAACATTTATGATTCCCAATACAATAACATTTTACTACCGTAGTCGAATAGTAGTTTATGTGACTGCTACTTATGTAGCAGTCACATAATGGAGGGCATTAAAACTCGAGAGTGTGTTTATGAAACGAGCCGAAGGCGAGTTTCATAATAATATCACTTGAGTGATTTAATGCCTAATTATGTACAGTTACATACACTAGTTTATCTACACACATATCATAAGCTCTCTTTGATGTGTTCAGGAACCGCATGTTTGACCGGCATTGTGGCTCTGAAGGTTGTTTAGCTTGTTCTGTAGTACCAACTTCACGCAGGCGGGCGTCGGCGTTCGAAATTTGAATGTCAGTACCAACTTCACAGACAAACTATAGTGATAGTGCAACTATACCACTCATTTTCTATTTGCTTTTCAACTATTACTCGTAATTCAGTCAGATAAAGAAGAGATCAAGTATGAGTCGGACTCATATAATAAGTGTACAAGAAAAAACGCAAAATATATTTTATCTACACACTTATCATAAACCCTTTACTGGGTCCAAAAACCGCATGTTACGACCAGCATAATGCTATACTATTTGGAAAAACTCATTTCTTATCTTAATATTGACACATTATGACCAAAATGTATCAATTTTGGACGAATTATGGCATTCAAATTTCGAATGCCGACGCCCGCCTGCGTGCCACACCTAGTTTATCTGTGAAGTTGGTACTACTGAACAAGCTAAACAAGTGGAGAGCAATTATCAATGCCACCATGCCGGTCGAACACATCAATGAGAGCTTATGATATATGTATAGATAAACTAGTGTAAGTAACTATACATAATTAGGCATTATGTATCAGTCACATAAACTATTGTAAAGGAAGGGAAACCTCCTACAGTTTTTAGAATTGCGTGTAGTTCATTATAGTTTGTGTAGCGGCATAATAAATTCTGTGAAAATTCTAACTCTCCAACTTTAAATTTCACCAGATAGAAGCCCTGACGGACAGATGGATGGACGGACAGAAGTTTAGTAATAGGGTCCCGTTTAGCAAATATGTACCCTACGACGACGAACCGAATGGCCGAGTCGGCAGTGACCCTGCCTACGAAGCCAAGGGTTCCGGGTTCGAGTCCCGGTGGGGGCAAATATTTGTTTGATGAGAACGGATGATTGTACCCTAGTCATGGTTTTTTATCTAAGTAAAATATTTATCTATATAAGTATGTGTATCGTTGTCTAGTACCCAAGATACAGGGAATCCCAGTTTGGGGCTAGATCAATGTTGAGAAGGTAATCATCTCGATATAATATTTATGTAGAAATTAACAATTAACATGTCACGCTAAATGATATTGACTAGTGGTTCTGTGAGAACAGCAACCTCCCTTCAATTTCAAAAATTGAAATTCCTCCATATATAACGCTACTGCAAATCCCCTCCCCCTTTCCCCCCACTCCCCCCTTTTGGATTTTTGATCCCAACATCTCGTGTAGAATGAAGTCCTTAATGTGCCTCTTAAGTTTGATTGAAATCCGACGATAAATAACGCTACAGCACACTTTTCGCCCTATTTTCCCACCAATCAAAAAATCGACTAAAATTTTAAATCAATCAAGGAGCTTGTGAGCCAATTCTTGTCAAAACCGGTTGGAAAATGCGACCTGTAATAATAATACCTTAATAATAAATACCTTGGACACTATTTACACACATTGATCTAGTCCCAAACTAGGATTCCCTGTATCTTGGGTACTAGACAACGATACATATACTTATATAGATAAATACTATACTTAGATAGATAAACAACCATGACTAGGGTACAAACATCCGTTCTCATCAAACAAATATTTGCCCCCACCGGGACTCAAACCCGGGACCCTTGGCTTCGAAGGCAGGGTTACTGCCGACTCGGCCATTCGGGTCGTCAATAGTACCTGTAGGCGAGAACAAACTGACAGACGGTCCAAATCATTTTTGGCCAATATCGAAACTGGACGCTTCGTTCGCTCGGTCAATTAACCGGCTAAATATATAGGTGCCAACTGTGCCCATAAGAAAAGGCGAATTAATTAAGCTTACCAGAAACAGTGCATGAAAGTATGGCGTTCTCGTTCGGGTTAGTGATTCCATTTTGAGAAACGGCTTTGATGCTGGCAGAATCTGAAACAAAAAAAGCGTTTTAATTTTGCATTGCAATATAATAGGAGAACATATTTAGATTTGTGACGTTAGGGTTTGGTGTATTGTTTGGCGAAAGAAGGTAGGTGACAGATCTACTATTTGGTTACCTAAATCGTAGATTTATCGCCTAACTTGGTCGTTCATCTAATAATTTGATGATCGATATTATTTCTCAGTGAAAAAATATTTTTAGGTGATAAATTTTGGCAACAAATATAATGATCACCAAAATATTTTTTCCCTAACCAAAATGGTTAAATGAACACCAAAAGTTGCAAAAAATGCTGCGGTAGCTTAGGTGAACGGGGTAAAGGGGGTGAGCGAAGCGAAGCCCCCTTTATCCTTCGAGTTAGGTTGAACATGTAAGAACAACAAAAAATACTTAAAACATAAGCTTAAGTACTATAAAAATAAGTTTTGTGATCATTTATCCAAACACAAATTGGTGGACATTTATCTATTCTGGCAGTCATTTCGAATTTATTGGTAGTAAAATAGGAGCGTTTTTGGTAATCGTTTAAACACATGCCATAAATTTTATAATGTTTCTAAAAATCTGCCATTTTACTTACATAAGTATTTATCTTTTGACTGAGGCTTATATGTTCAGTAGCGATTTATTGAAAGAGACTCGTTGTAATTCAATTTAGGTGATAGAAATACCATTTCAACAACAAAGATGATTGATAAGGTCATCGAATATGTATTGATCGATCACCTATCGATAAATTATACCCCAACACAATGGTGTGTTGATTAGGTGTTATTATCACGAAATAACACATTTGGTAATCTATTCATAGGCTCGGCTAAGTGGTAATATCACTCCATTTCGACAACCTCTGTGGTGTCGTGGTCCAAGCTGAGCTTCCGAAGCGAGAGGTCCCGGATTCGGATCCCTGCTGAGGAGTTAAAGAAAAAGTTCCCCAGGTCTTGGATGTTCATACGATTGTGACGTAGATGTTTGTGGTTCCCACAACACAGGGGCCCCACACCCTAGTGTAGGGCCAGAGGCAATGTATGTGCCTGCTTTTACATAATTTATATATACATGGCCCGGATGTAAAGCTGACAACTCGCTTCCACGCAATAATTATTTTCAGAATAAATATTCTGAACCTGGTGAAAATAAGAATTAATTTTCATCTCTGAGTACAATTACTTTATTTATGTTCGATTCAGTAAGGCTAGTATTTAATCGCACATCAAAAATACTGATTTGTTCTTGCATGTCCAACCTAACACGAAGGATAAAGGGGGCTTCGCTTTGCTCACCCCCTTTACCCTTCACCTTAGCTGCAGCAGTCACCTTTGTCTGCTGTTGCAATATTAAAAGATAATGTCTCAGAGTGTGCTTCATACTTGAATTTTAAGCACGTCACAAGTTCAGATGTCGTAAAGGCATTTAAATTGATAAATGTTAAGAAAACGAATGATCTTTGGGGACTCTCTGTTCACGTCGTTAAATCCCTGATCGAATTAATTGCACCTGACCTAGCGGTCATTTTCAACAATTGTATAGACTGCGGTGAATTTCCTGATTTAATGAAACAAAGTAAGATAATTCCCCTCTTCAAAGCAGGTAGTACTCAAGACCCCACCAATTTCAGACCTATATCAATACTACCAACTTTAAGTAAAATTTTTGAGAAATTAATCTTATCACAGCTATTACATCATTTTGAATCAAATAAGCTAATGCATAACAAACAGTTTGGATTCACTCGCGGTCGTTCAACAACAGATGCCGGAATTCAGTTCATTGAAAGTATTTTTGATGCCTGGGAAGAGTCACAAGATGCCCTAGGCATTTTTTGTGACTTATCTAAGGCTTTTGATTGCGTTTGTCATGAAACATTGATCAGGAAATTACATCATTATGGAGTTAGAGACACGTCATTGAATTTGTTAAAATCTTATCTGAACGGAAGAATACAAAGGGTAGAAGTAAACGGAGAACGATCACCAGGATCATTGGTTTCTTTGGGCGTGCCACAGGGCTCAATATTGGGACCCTTCCTATTCCTCATCTATATAAACGACTTACCCTATCTAGAAAGGGACTGTCATTATATGGTACTGTTTGCTGATGACACCTCACTTATTTTTAAAACAAAGCGAAACCAACACGCTACTGATGATCACGTGAACAATACCATATCAAGAGTGGTAAATTGGTTTAATGTTAATAATTTGCTATTAAATGAGAAAAAGACTAAATGTGTTAAGTTTCTTACTACTAACGTTAAAAATAATCAGACATGTATAACAATTAAAAATGAGGAATTGGAATTGGTAACCAGCACAGTGTTTCTAGGTATAACGTTGGATTCCAAACTCCAATGGGGTCCACATATTGATAAGCTATCGAACAGACTGAGCTCTGCAGCTTTTGCATGCAGGAAAATCCGTCACTTGACAGATTTAAAAACAGCCAGATTAGTTTATTTTAGTTACTTTCATAGTATTATGTCCTACGGTATTCTGCTCTGGGGCAGTGCTGCTGACATAAATACTATTTTTGTGCTGCAAAAGCGGGCTGTTCGTGCGATTTATAAAATGAATAATAGAGATTCTCTTAGAAATAAGTTTAAAGAAGTAAATATATTGACAGTCCATAGTCAATATATTTACGAGAATATTATGTATGTCCATAAGAAGATTGTTAACTTTCGAAGAAACTGTGATATACATAACTTTAATACTAGAAACAAGGACAAACTTGCAGTGCCCACTACTCGGCTCCATAAAATAAAAAACTCGTTCAAGGGTAATTGTGTAAGATTTTACAATAAACTCCCAAGCACTTTGACAGATCTATCAATTAATAAGTTCAAGAAATACATCAAGCAAAGGCTTATTTCTAAAGCTTACTACAGTATTAAAGAGTACATAGACGATAAAAATGCTTGGGACTGAATATTTCTAATTAATTGTGAGCATCCTCACTGCCAGAGTTTCTTTTACTGGACACTTGGAGGCCTTTTACACCTCCAAAGATTAATTTAATTATACAACTCTTGACTGTGGGGACCATTTACATCTCCTATTATCATTGTATTATTGACTAAAGAGACTATACATCTCTGTTATTTATATTTTAATTATTTTATTATGACATTTGAGACTCTTTACATCTCTCAGAAACAATAATTAAGTACTTTTTTTTTCTGATAATATGATAATAATACCAAATGTTCTGTAAAAAATGAAATGAAATGACATGTGAAAGTGCCCTTGTGGCCTATTTACAGAATAAACGTTTTGAGTTTGAGTTTTGAGTTTGAGTTTGCAGCATTTTGCGCTGATATTTTCTGTGCAAATCAGTATTTTTTATGGGCAGTTTAATATTTCCAATTTAGTAATAGCCATTTTCACGGTTATGATGTTAGCGGGTATGTTACTACAAATCAGAATTTGACCAATGAGGTATCATTAGAAGCGTCTTGATCTGCGGTTTTATGTTATTGACGTCACACTTAGTTACAACAGGGGAGTTACCACAACGTCTTATGCCGATTCAGATTAGGAACCTAATTTGATCCGCAAAATTACCGTGACCGTCTTAAAACAAGTCTTGGTATTAGGTAAATAAAGCCCATTATGGCTAATTGGAATGGAAATGGTTGCCATGGTGATGTTCTTGTTTTGAATCTAATTTGAATCGGAAAAAGATTGTGGTCAGAGGGGTTACCACAACGTCTTATACCGATTCAGATTAGGAACCTAATTTGATCCGCAAAATTACCGTGACCGTCTTAATACAAGTCTTGGTATTAGGTAAATAAAGCCCATTATGGCGAATTGGAATGGAAATGGTTGCCATGGTGATGTTCTTGTTTTGAACCTAATTTGAATCGGAAAAAAGATTGTGGTCAGTACTTACAATGAACCGAGACAGTGATGTTGATAGTCGCCGCCCCCTGTGAGTTGACCGCTTCACTCGTGTAGATTCCACTGTCGTGGCGACTCACTCGAGTGATGTTCAGCATGGCACCTTCGGAGACTATTCTTTCGTCTGCGGGCAAACATTCCAAAGTCAGAAAATCACATCACGTCTTTTCCCATATGGGGTGACAGAGGCACAATTGTGCCAACTTTGAGCCAGTTATTCAATACTCCATTTTGCGTGACAGGGGGCTAGCCCATCCATCGCTGCAGCTATGGAGTATTGAAGGTTTTGTTACGATGTTTTCCATCACCGTTAGAACGTCCGTATGTAATTGCTGAAGTCCGTAATGTACTTAAGATAAATTGATTATCTCATTGGAGCATCATCAGGAATCGAACCTGCATCTCCTGTGAGAAGCAAGCGTGAAACCCATTAGGCCACGGAGCTCTTTTCAGTCAGGTAATCAGAAAATCAAGTCAGAAAATATATTTGAAAAAGACAACAAAATTCAAATCCCCGAATGCTGTGATAGTTTTTATTAAGGTCATGAACTCGTAGCAACGCCTAGCCAAAGGTAATCCATTGTTGTAGGACACCTCTATAATGTATGGATTTTTTGGGATTGGTAGGAACATAATTCTGGAACAAAACCAATATAAATTGGATTTATTAGAGAAAATTTTTTTTTGACATATTTATATGTTTAGGGGCAAGAGGCCGGCAGATAGTAGTGACTGTAACGAATCAGCATTGCGTCTGCAGCTTACTGAAGTAGTCGCAATAAACAAACACAAACATTTATATGGCACACATAGACATTGCTTCTGGCCCCACACTAGGATACCCTGTGTCTTGGGAATCAGAAACAGCGTCAGCGCACGCATATAAACATCCAAGACCTGGAGATTTTTTGATTTTATCCCCAGCCGGGGATTGAGCCCGGAACCTCCTAAAGGCAGAGCCACAACCGGAGCGCCGCAGAGGTCGTCAATACAGACAATAATTAAACAGAATCGCATTACGATGGCACTAGAACTGCGATAGCATCGCGATAGTATCGCTACTGTTTTGTTGCAAAACGGGCTCTTTAGGTCTGTCATGACCACTTTCCTATATGACAAGGTTCATAGTTAGACGTTCCCATTTTGACTACTTCTCAATTCGTTCACTTCCCAACTTCCCAACTTTCCAATTCTACCACCTCCTAATTCAACCACTTCCCAATATTCTTCATTTATTGACTAATAATAATAATAAATAAAACCGGTCAAGTGCGAGTCTAAATCGCGCACGAAGGGTTCCGTACCACCGTTCAATGGAAGCGATGGTGTGGAGTGAATAGTTTGGATTTTACACAGCAAAATATTGTTTACAAAGTTATTGGTGCGGTTACTTTCACACTCCATGTACGTAACCAGGTGCATCCATAAGTTTGTATGTGGCATTGAAAGAATTGTTGTATGGGAGCCCCCTTAAATATTTATTTTATCCTGTTTTTTAGTATTTGTTGTTATAGCGGCAACATAAATACATAATCTGTGAAAATTTCAACTCTCTAGCTAGCTAGGTTCTTGAGATACAGCCTGGTGACAGACGGACGGACGGACGGACAGCGGAGTCTTAGTAATAGGGTCCCGTTTGGAACCCTTCGGGTACGGAACCCTAAAAATTAAAAATACTATCCAGGAACGCTTCATCAAAATGCGTCCATTAATCAAAAATTATAAAGCGTCAAAACTTAAAATTAACCAAATAAACCGCCCCGGGACATTTCCGTGCCAAGGGTTCCAATAACGCTGGCAGCATTTCCGCGCTGAACAGCCAGTGATATCCTCTGCATAAGAAATGCCCCAGAGCGGTAGTCGAGACCTTTGTCCCTCGGGCGGCGGCGTCCCAACTCCCGTGATATCCTCTGCATAAGAAATGCCCCAGAGCGGTAGTCGAGACCTTTGTCCCTCGGGCGGCGGCGTCCCAACTCCCGTGATATCCTCTGCATAAGAAATGCCCCAGAGCGGTAGTCGAGACCTTTGTCCCTCGGGCGGCGGCGTCTTAACTCCCGTGATATCCTCTGCATAAGAAATGCCCCAGAGCGGTAGTCGAGACCTTTGTCCCTCGGGCGGCGGCGTCCCAACTCCCGTGATATCCTCTGCATAAGAAATGCCCCAGAGCGGTAGTCGAGACCTTTGTCCCTCGGGCGGCGGCGTCCCAACTCCCGTGATATCCTCTGCATAAGAAATGCCCCAGAGCGGTAGTCGAGACCTTTGTCCCTCGGGCGGCGGCGTCCCAACTCCCGTGATATCCTCTGCATAAGAAATGCCCCAGAGCGGTAGTCGAGACCTTTGTCCCTCGAGCGGCGGCGTCCCAACTCCCAAAGAAACTTCCCTATACAGGGTGTTTGGTGCATCGATTGCCAAATTAATATGGGTGATAGAAGGGGTCCTTTGCTATCTACCTACCTTGGTCCACAAAAAAAGTTTTGGCCCAACGGATTTTTTATTTTAATATTTTTTTACTTTTTTGAAAGATTCTCCAGAATAACCACTTTAAACTTGAATAAATAAAATAGATAAAACCTGCAGTTATTTACTGTTAATGGTTGTTCATGTTGAACGGTTCTTTTATATTTTTTTTTTTTATTTTTTTTTATTAATTAATTATTATTTATATTAAAAAATACCGGAAATTAACATCTTTTTTTTTTATTGAACCACAAATGTTTTTCAGGAAGTGGAATTCGGAAACGAATCATCTTTGACTTGCAATAATGAAAATAAAAAAACGGGGCTTATCTTGAAAGTTTGTAAAAAAGTTCGATGGTCTACCTTCTTTCTAATAATGCCATAAAAACACAGCTGATATTCGACAGGTATGTCAGAAAAAAACATGTTTAGAAGTAGACACGAATTTTTTAATTGTTCTTTAATCACAAAAACACATAATTTATAAAAAAAGTCGAAATAAAAATAAGAAATGTCATGCTCCTATCGAAAATAGGTGTTCGCTCTTGACTTACATACAAAAACCTGCCGATATGCGATGTTGTAAAATTGGGAACTTGTCATTATGGACATTGACATGTTGAGGAGTGCTCCAATTGGCACAGACCTGAAAACCTGACGAAATGGGAAGCAGAACCCTAATCTACAGTGCGGATAGGCCCTTCTTGCGGACTTACTCGTGTTGGTATACGAAGCCTGCGTGATCGGCAGCCCGTCCTTGGTCCAGGTGTACGTCACGCTGCCGGGGTTTCCATCAGCTCGCACCACTACCACGAGCGGCTCGTTTTCCACACCCACGTGGGTCACCTGGCTCTCGTCGAAGGTTGGCGGGTCTGGTTGGAGTAAAATAAAAACATGGTAAATTGCTGAAGTATCCGTAATCGGTATCATATTTATGTAAGTATATGTATGATATTTTATAGTTTATCTACACACGTATCATAAACCCTCTTTACTGCGTCTAAAAACCGCACGTTAAGACCAGCATAATGTAAAACTATTTGGTAAAAACTCATTTCTTATCTGAAAATTTGTACATAATGTGCCATAATGTACCAAAATTTGTCAAATTATGACATTTAAATATCGAACGCCGACGCCCGCCTGCGTGTCGCCCCTAGTTTGTCTGTGAAATTGATACTACTGAAGAAGCTAAACAAGTGCAGAGCAATTATCAATGCCACAATGCCGGTCCAACAGCGGTTCTCGAACACTCAAAGAGAGCTTATGATATGTGTAAACCCACTCTCGAGTATAAATGCCCTCCATTATGTAGCAGTCACATAAACTACTATTATATATGTGCATGCTATCTATTGTATTTTATATAGTTAAGATATATATATTATTTATTAGGTAAAGTTTTATTGCGCACTAGGACTGTCCTGTTTTGTAAACACTCCTGTCTTGCCGAGGTTTGCTGGAAGAAATCTCTCTTTAGAGATAAGCTCGATTTGCCTATAAAATTTATTGTAACTGTCTGGTTATCTATATTTTCTTATAAAGAATATGAAAGAAAATAGATATCGCTTGATTTAACTCGATTTTCAACCGACCTTAAAGAAGAAGAGGTTCTCAATTCGACTGTTTTTGTTTGTATCTCTGTTACGCGATTATTCCGTCAATTATGAATCGACTTTTATGATAATTATTATGATTGGTAGGTCATACTTCAGGTGTGGTCCCATATAATAATAATTACCATATACCATAAAAATATAATTAATAAATTAGGAACCACACACATAGAATTGGCTGTATGGTCGGAAGACTTTTGCCTGTACAGATGGACGAAGACTAAAAAAAATGACATGAAAATAGTTTCTTACAGTATTTCGAACAAAACTACTTTTAATTAATTCGAATACAATTACATATTTTACCTTGTTATATATTTTTCCTATATTTCCTTTCAAAAGCGTTTTAAAATTGATACGCTTTTAAAAAGCCTTCAACTATTCCTCGATTAACCAAAACGCGGATAACTTTAGAATTTTTAAAACAAATAACCCCATCACAACTGTTCACAACGTCCCTTGAAGTATGTTTGCTTGAAGAAGTCTCTTTTTAGAGATAAGCTCATCTTTGTAAATGTTTTTCCTTTATATTTTTTTGTATTCACTGTTTTTGTGCAATAAAGTATATTGAAGTATTAACGTCTCTCCCGCGTCCCAGGCGAAACAGTTGCGCGTCAAATTTTCATAGGTTTTGAACTGTATTACCAAAGCATAGGGTTCCAAATCGCGATCCATGTTTTAGAGACCCGGCGCCGGCGCCGAATGGGTTAAACAAACTCAGTCATGCTTTTTCTCATATTATAAAGGCACAGGTGTTCCAGGAAATATTATTCTACTAATATGAATGGGAAAGTTTGGGAGGAGAGACAACAAACTTGGTTTGCATGGAAGATATCTGTTGTTAGAGATAAGCTCACCTATTCAATTCAAATAAACATTTATATTCAGACACATATATTGCTTCTGACCCCACACTTAGGGTACCGTGTGTCGTGGGATCCAGTAACAGCGACGTCACTCACACATATATAAACATCCAAGACCTTCTATTTCCTCCCCAGCCGGGACTCGAACCCGGGACCTCTTAATTAGGAGGCAGAGCCTTGAACCGCAGCGCCGCAGATGTCGTCGAAAATTTACCTTTATATCTTAAGTTTAGTATGATAAGAAGGCTATTTGTGATGACGTATATTTAAATAATTAAGTTATAATTTTGCAACAATACTCACACAGAACCCTCAAAGCTAAGGCGTCGTGCACACTTCTCTGTAACACCTCGTTCATCGCTTGGCACGTGTAAACGGCACCTAAACACACAAAACATGTTTATATATTGTGATGCCATACTACTGAATGGGTTTTTGGTATCCAAAGAATGGTTTTTAGGGTTCCGTAAACGAAGGGAGCATTACGGGACCCTATTACTGAGCCTCCGCTGTCCGTCCGTACATCTGTCCGTCAGCAGGAGAGTTGAATGCCGTGTTCATAGAGAGGCATATGCCTCTGAGTATAGACTCATCAGTAAATTGATTTATTTTATTTATTGTAAAACACGACAGATAGTCTAAACTTTCCTTCTTAGTATATAGACAGTTTTAAATCTTACAATTTATCCTAAAAGGTGTTTTTTTGACAGCATGTGTAAGTCTTATGGACACTTTCTTTTCGTAACACATAGAAACTAATGCACCTGGTTGCATACATGGAGTATTAATGTAGCCGCACCGATAACTTTGTAACATTTTGCGGTTTAAAGCCAACTTATTGACTTTTCACTAAAATAGTGCAGTGTTTCACATAAAAAACCTGTTACTCTCAGTCTCTACAAATCGAACGGCACCTCATTGGTTGAAATCCGTCCAGCTGTTAAAAAGGTAGCAAGTTTTTGAAGTTTTAAAACCCCCCCATGTCCGCCATTTTGAAGAATGGACAAAAACTAAATCGACAAACAAAACTATTTCATTTTCGAACCTGCTCACAAAAATTCACGCGAATCATTTGAGAAATGCGGCCTGCAGAGGAGAACATCCGGACAAACGAAAGCATTTTTGCCCAATCCTGAAACGGCGACGCTTCGCTCGCTCGTTCAATTATTGGAATAAGTTTAGGAGACTGTAAGAGCCCCTTTGTTTACCAACCCCAACTTAGTCGTTTGGTGATTATAATATTGCTTACCGTTAAGTTCTTTCGTAATGTTCAGTTTCAGTTCAACAGTTGACACGGTGCCGCCGTGTAAGCCTTTCTTCATTTGCATGGGTTGACCTGAAGACAATATGTTATTCTTAGAATAAATAAGCAAGATATAAATAAATAATAAATGTAGTAAACCACCAAGATCATATGATGAACAAACAGCCTAATAAACAACGTTGTAATGAGAGCCCCATTACGTATCCAACATAATTATATATATCATAATTTTAGAAATCTTCACAGGAGCATAATTACAATTTAGATATACATACTTACGTACATATGTACATATGATAGGAACACACATGTAGATACAAACATTACGCTACTTTAGATTATGGCAAACCCCCCTAAATAAAGAAACGTATCACAAGACGTATTTGTAATCAAAAGTCTATATTTAAACACGATATATCATGCAACAACAACTAAATGGACAATAATTAGTAGTTTATGTGACTGCTGCATAATGGAGGGCATTAAAACTCGAGAGTGGGTTTATGAAACGAGCCGAAGGCGAGTTTCATAATAATATCACTCGAGAGTTTTAATGCCTAATTATGTACAGTTACATACACTAGTTTATCTACACACATATCATAAGCGCTCTTTGATGTGTTCAGGAACCGCATGTTTGACTGGCATTGTGGTTCTGCAATTGTTTAGCTTGTTCTTTAGTACCAACTTCACGCAGACGGGCGTCGGCGTTCGAAATTTGAATGTCAGTACCTACTTTACAGACAAACTAGGGACGGCACGCGGGTGGGCATCGGCGTTCGAAATTTGAATGTCATTATATGTAGAAAAACTACACATAATGACCATTATGTGTAGTTTTCCAGATACGAAACGAGTTTTTACCAAGTAGTTTAACATAATGCTGATCGTAACGTGCGGTTTTTGAACGCAGTAAAGAGGGTTTATGATACGTGTGTAGATAAAAACTCATATGCGCCTTATCGGGCTGTAGTCGCCTATAAAAGCTTAAGTAATAAGGAGTAATAAAATCAACTAATAATATTAAGGCGTAAAATACCAACAAATACATTAAATAATAATTAATGTAAATAAATAAATCACCAAATTAAATTATTAGTAACTATAATATATTTATAACTATTAATAGGCAACGTCGAAGGTGTGTTGCGGTGGACCCTATACATAGTCAGGTCATAAGTTCTGTCACATGTGCAATATGAAATAATTTAGACATGTTTATTATTTATGTAAACATTTATATAGCAAAATGAACTTAATAAATCATAGATTCTTATGGTAATAAAGTTTATTCAAAATGACCCCCGCGATTTTGAATACAGGCCTTTATTCGGCGCGGCCAGTCGTCTATCGCAGCACGAACGAGGTCCATGTCAATATCGGCGGCTGCCTTAATCTAGGATGCCTTGAGTGACTCCAAATCAGGATGAGGCTTTGAGCAGGCCTTTTCCTCCAAGTGTTGCCATATCTTGTAATCTAACGGACTCAAATCTGGACTGGAGGAGGGCCAGTCTTCGTGCCGGATGAAGTCGATTTCACGCGCCGTCAGCCAGTCTTGTGTGCTTTTCGCTCTATGAGCTGGCGCAGAATCTTGTTGGAATACCCAGTGCCTGTTATTAAACATGGTATGAGAAACAGGGTCCAGAAGGTTCTTGAGGACTGTATTTTGATACACAACTGCATTCGTTTTTACGCCTTTCTCACAAAAATATACCTCAGTTAAGCCCCAATAAGAGACTCCCAACCAAACCATGAGCGAGGATGGAGAATGACCTCGTTGGACACGCGGAATACGGTTGCTCGCTTCTTCACTGCTGTGTGCGTACACCTTATCATTTTGTTTGTTGTAGCTCTCTTCCACGGTGAAAATTTTTTCATCCGAAAAAAGAATTTCCCGATGCTTTTTTCCCGCGTACCGCTTCAACAAAGCGCGGCATCTCTTCAGTCTCAGGTCCATTAAACGAGCGTCCAAACGATGTCCTGTTTTTTTTCGATATGCCCTAAGCCCTAAGTCTTCATTTAACACCCTTTTCACCGTGGTCCTGCTTAACCCCATCTGAAGGGCCAACAGTTTCTGCTTACGTATGGGATTTCTTTGAATTCGCGCCTTCACGGCTTTTGACACTGCTGGAGTCCTAACAGAGCGAGGGCGACCACTTCTTGACCTGTCATCTACACTAGAGTCTTCATTGTTTCGTTTTATGGTACGATAAACGAATCTTTTGGTTATATTCAAATTTTTCAGTAAGTCGAAAATCTGAATTGGCGCGTAACCGCAACGATGCAACGCAATAACTGCGACATGGTCTTCTTTAAGTGTCCACTCCATATTAAAAAATGAGGAAAATTCTAAAAAGTACACATTTTTATTTTCATGCAAAATTCGAAATTCGAATTCAATAAACTTTTTTGTGGCCAGCGTTCTAAATTCAAAAGTTTTTATTGTGTGACAGAACTTATGACCTGACTGTGTATATGTCACCGTAAGATAGTCAAAACCGTTAGTTGATAAACTAACGCGTTAGTTGATCAACTATCGACAGATAGTAAACCAGACCAACAGGGTTTAGAATTTACGTTTCTTTTGTTCCTACATGTCTACCTAACACGAAGACTATTCGGGGGCTACGCTGCGCTCGTCCCTTCTAGCCTTCACCTAAGCTACCGCAGTGTTTGCCCTGGTATTACGTTTGCAATTCAATTTTAAACCAGTTTACTATTTTACCGTTTTAACCATTAGTTTGTCAACTAACGCGTCATATAGTAAGCAATACGCTACAGTTTACTATCTGTCGATAGTTGACCAACTAACGAGAAAAAAAAACTTTTAGTTTATCAACTAACGGTTTTGACAATCTTACGCTGATGCACCGCAGCAACGCCTACCACAGTCACTATTCTGAGGATAGAAGTGTAAATCGAGCTAGCGTAGGTGCGCACGCGGCGCGGCGGCGGCGGACGGTGCTGCTGGGGAGACACGCTTAGAAACTAGTTTGGCGCGTCGCTGTGCGCGTAATGAGTAGTCAAAGTCAAAGTCAAAGTACTTTATTACTGTAGATATTTACATATACTTAGGAAACGTCAATTTTGCCTCTTCTCTACATTGGACCACTGTGGGAGAAGAAGGGCGTAAAAACTCCCACAGATTGATTTTTAGATCTCTTTTATAAATAGGTTGTGCTTAACTATTACAAATATGAAAAAAAATATTATTATGATTATTAAGCAGCAATAAATAATTACAAAATTATTAACAGCAAGGCCTGTGTTGAGCTAGATTAACCCCATACAGTCCTGTCATTTAAGTAATCTTGAACATTGTAATATCCTTTTTTTGACAAAGTCGCTTTAAAATGCTTTTTAAATTGCTCAAATGGCAATTTCAAAATTTCCAGAGGTTACTTATTATAGTAGAGAATACACTGACCCTTGAAAGAATTGCTAACCTTCGCGAGTCTAAACCGGGGCGCAAGTAGTCTGTGATTATTTCTCAGGTTAACATTACAGCTATCGCTAATTTTGGAACATGTTGTAAGGTTCTTGCGTACATACATTATATTTTCGAAAATATAATGTATGTACGCAAGAACCTGTAGTCCTGACGTCATTAGTTGTACATCAAATAGTGATGGGGCAATCAGTTTAGCGCAAGCCGTTGCAGTTAGACTGACCGGTGGATGAGGATAAGCAATTGGTATGGGATGTATTTTTAAGAGAACAATTTAAATGACCACCAAAATATTTTTTTCCTACCCAAAATAGGTAAATGATCACCAAAAGTTGCAGAAAATATCAGGGCAAAATACTGCGGTAGCTTAGTAGCTTAGGAGAAGGGTAAAGGGGGTGAGCGAAACGATATACCTGGTACCGAAACACAAAAACACCTTTATCCTTCGTGTGAGGTTGAACATGTAAGAACAACAAAAAATACTTAAAACATAAACTTAAGTACACAAAACATAAAAAGAAGTTTGGTGATCATTTACCCAAACACAATTTGGTGATCGTTTGCTAATTCTGGCGGTCGTTTTGAATGTATTGGTAGTAAAATAGGTGGGTTTAAACATAAACCTATTTTTAATATCAAATGTTCGTGTGAGTTTTAATACAAAAGTAAAAAAATTGGCAGGTTAATCTTTACTTGTAGTTTGTGTGGTTAGTAAAAGCGTATTGTAGGGGATTATTTTGGTATGCGTCTAAGCTCGACAACAACGCAACATGTAAGGGTCAGATACACTAGGGAAAAAATGACCTCAACATGACGATGTAGATTGTTGTCGGTTGTCAAGTTGGGAGATATTTTTCCCCTTGTGTTTCTGAGACTGTATGCGATTTAACAGTTGCCATTAAAAGCTACGTGATCAATTTAGAAATTACACAAAGGGTACTTTTAATCCAAACAGAAATAGATGCTTATTTATAGAACTATCAACATTATATATATTTTTTACATAAGGGTCAGATACACTTGGGAAAAAGTGACCTCAACATGACGATGTAGATTGTTGTCGGTTGTCAAGTTGGGAGATATTTTTCCCCTTGTGTTTCTGAGACTGTATGCGATTTGACAGTTGCTATGAAAAATCACGTGATCAATTGAGGAATGACACAAGGGTTACTTTTAATCCAAACAGAAATAGATGCTTATTTATAGAACTATCAACATTATATTTTTTTTTACATAAGGGTCAGACACACTAGGGAAAAAATGACCCCAAAAATGACGCTGTAGATTGTTGTCGGTTGTCAAGTTGGGAGATATTTTTCCCCTTGTGTTTCTGAGACTGTAGATATGCGATTTGACAGTTGCTATGAAAAATCACGTTATCAATTGAGGAATGACACAAGGGTTACTTTTAATCCAAACAGAAATAGATGCTTATTTATAGAACTATCAACATTATATTTTTTTTTACATAAGGGTCAGACACACTAGGGAAAAAATGACCCCAAAAATGACGCTGTAGATTGTTGTCGGTTGTCAAGTTGGGAGATATTTTTTCCCCTTGTGTTTCTGAGACTGTATGCGATTTGACAGTTTCCATGAAAAGTCACGTGATCAATTTAGATATGACACAAGGGGTACTTTTAATCCAAACAGAAATAGATGCTTATTTATAGAACTATCAACATTATATTTTTTTTTTACATAAGGTTCAGACACACTAGGGAAAAAATGACACCAAAAATGACGCTGTAGATTGTTGTCGGTTGTCAAGTTGGGAGATATTTTTTCCCCTTGTGTTTCTGAGACTGTATGCGATTTGACAGTAGCCATTAAGTCACGTGATAAATTTAGGAATGACACAAGGGGTACTTTTAATCCCAACAGAAATAGATGCTTATTTATGGAACTATCAATTATATTTTTTTAACAGGGATAAAGCTCATATATCTGTATATCTTACCCTGCACAGGAATACCATCACGCCACCACGATAGAGTTGCAGGGGGGTTGCTAGAGGCTGCATCACAGTACAATGTGGCTTCTATACCAGGCTTCAGCTCTTCAGGGTTGGCGTGGACTTTAACAGCTTCGGGGGCGACTGTGGAAAAAGTTAGTTGAAATCGGTTCAGCCGTCTCAGTTGGGCTTTGGAATTCCAAGCCTTCGGGGGTTCTGAGCAATCCTTTTTCATTTTACCGTCTAATCGTTCCAATTTTACCGGAAGACATCTCTTGTTAGATATATGCTGGATAAAATAGCATTTTGTTTTTTCTAGTGCGCAATTAACACGATGAGCTAGCAACTTGTCACTGGAAGCTCATCCTTCACAATTCACAATTCTTTATTGCACAGAAAATTAGAACAATACATTATACACGAAATCAAAACACAAAGGCGAGCTTATCTCCCAACAGAGATTTCTTCCAGCAAACCTATCAGGATAGGATACGTATAAAATGAAAAGAGTAGTCTAGTGCAATTAAATAATTACCAAATACCGATAAAATATGATACTTACTATAAAAGAAATAGTAGATAAAATAAAAATAAACAAATTATTATAATGAACAGATAAATAGAATCACGTACTTATATATAAAATACCAATGATGAAAGAGAAAGTAAGTGCTCCTTCTCCTACTTTGTGCAGTGTATGTCGATAGTAAGTGATCCTTAATTGATATTTTTCTTCATATTCTATATTGCACTTTAATGAAATGCCAAAGAAGTCTGATAGTGATTTCCAATGATGTCATATGAGGTCAAGCTTACAAGCGTACAGGTGAACAAGCTTAAATACTCACAATGCACAGTCAACGGCACCGTCTCGAACAGCGGGATTTCCGTCGCACTATTAGTCGCTTCACACCTGTACTGAGCCTGGTTGTCGGTCACGTTGGTTAGTATTGATATCTCCGACGCTACCGATTTGTCTGAAGTCTTTGTCTGTGAGTGGATCTGTGGAGAGACACGCTTGAGTTAGGTCCCGATGCTCAGCGTGACAAATTTTAAACCCCTATCGTGGCGGGCGCCATTTTGAAATTTACGCTCAACCGGCAAGGGCTACGTGGGTGGTCCCCGCGGGCTGTTGCCTGCGCCTACTAAAACGTCGCTCACGGCGTTTTATTGTATGAAAAGGATAGGAAACTATATATTTTTAGAATTGCCATGAAACAAGCTAGTTTAGTGTTTAAGAATGAAAACAATAATGTATTCGTGAGCCTAGCTGTCCAAGGTCAAGCCTAGCATTTAAATTAAATTGATTAATTAATTAATTAATTAATAAAATTAATAAAAAATAAATTAAACACATTTTTTACTAACTTTCTGTTTTATTTATACAATATGTACAACACCAATCTGAGTATCAATTAAAAATAATACATTTCTAGCGAAAAACACGTGAAAAGCGATTCAATCAAAACGCGGTGACAGCGCGCGAGAAATCGTTCCGATAAACTGGGTCAGAACTTATTTTTTTCCTATGCACGGACTGGTTTTTGATAGCTCCACAGATACGTTCGTGTATGGGGTGACCAACTGTAAGTACAAACGCGGCTCCCAACCTATATTTTTAGTTTAAAAGCGCCCATCTCTATGCGACCGGATATCCGCCCGCTGCGGGCATTTGCCGGTTAACGCATTTTGAAGTCTTGCCCGCTGCATTACATTAAAGCGACGCTTTACTTTGCAGAAGTTAGTGCGCATTTGGTCATTACATACGGAAAGACTATTTTGAAAATTTGTTAGTTATCAGAAATTTGGAAAAAACGCGCTGCAAAACAATTGCATTCGATGACATTTATAAAAAATATATATCAACAGGATTTTTCGAATAATTATTTCTCTACCCGAAAAATTACCCCGAAAGAACACGCTCTTCACCAGCCGTGTTCGAACCCGGGACCTTGTGAGGCATAACACAGAATGAAATATGGTAACATGGTTACCCAATAATGTCCCCACCTCGAGGCACAGGCCTTTAATCAATACGAATAAGAGCCATACTCCACGCTGGCACAGAGCGTTGCGGAGGTGTTTCGGGCTGGTGGCCAGCCCGACAGTCAGGAGTTATCAAGCTGCCCTATTAGGGCCTCTGACAGTTCTTTACGACTTCTATCACCGAGTAGCGATAGTACCCGTGATCAGCTTAAAATGTCATCCGAAACATGCCATTATAGAATAGGCAGATTAAAAAGGCAAGAATTATAATCATCACCAAAATATTTTTAAAATTTGAATGCTACCCAAAATGGGTAAATGATCACCAAAAGTTGCAGAAAATATCAGGGCCAAATACTGAGGTAGCTTAGGTGAAGGGTAAAGGGGGTGAGCGAAGCGAAACCGCGGCGCCCTTTATCCTTTGTGTTAGGTTGAACATGTAAGAACAACAAATACTTACAACATAAACTTAAACACACAAAACATAAAAAGAAGTTTTGTGATGATTTATCCAAACACAATTTGGTGGTGGTTTACTAATTCTGGCGATCGTTTCGAATTTAATAGTAGTAAAAGGCAACAAATATAATGATTACCAAAATATTTTTTTCCTACCCAAAATGCATAAATGAACACCAAAAGTTGCAAAAAATATCATGGCAAAATACTGCGGTAGCTTAGGTGAAGGGTAAAGGGGGTGAGCTAAGCGAAGCCCCCTTTATCCTTCGTGTTAGGTTGAACATGTAAGAAGAACAAAAAATACTCAAAACATAAACTTAAACACACAAAACATAAAAAGAAGTTTTGTGATCATTTATCCAAACACAATTTGGTGGTCGTTTACTAATTCTGGCGGTCGTTTCGAATTTAATAGTAGTAAAAGGCAACAAATATAATGATTACCAAAATATTTTTTTCCTACCCAAAATGCATAAATGAACACCAAAAGTTGCAGAAAATATCAGGGCAAAATACTGCGGTAGCTTAGGTGAAGGGTAAAGGGGGTGAGCTAGGCGAAGCCCCCTTTATCCTTCGTGTTAGGTTGAACATGTAAGAAGAACAAAAAATACTCAAAACATAAACTTAAGTACACAAAACATAAAAAGAAGTTTTGTGATCATTCATCCAAACACAATTTGGTGGACATTTATCCATTCTGGCAGTCATTTCGAATTTATTGGTAGTAAAATAGGTGCGTTTTTGGTAATCGTTTAAACATAAGCCTTAGTAAAATAGGTGCGTTTTTGGTGATCGTTTAAACATAAGCCAATTAAAAAAAACTGTACTGTACTAAGCATATTTGCAAATATCTTTGGATTTTGGTCGAGAACAAACCTTTTTATCATTCTTGAACCACGTCAGCGTGGCGAGGGGGTTACCCCCCGTGGAGATGCAGGACAGCTTGAGCACAGTCCCCGAGGGGAGCGGGGTTCCGGGGACGTAGCCCGTGATGATGGGCGCGGAGGGAGGGTCTGTGGACAAGGAACACGTGGGTTAGTAAAATAAAAACGAGAAGACAAGGCTTGGCAAAACAGTTAAGCCAATTACCTAAACAAGACTCGCTTCCCTGCACTATCAGAGATAGTCCATCTCTGCCCGTCTTTAAGAATCGTTTGAAAGAGCATTATCTTTCTTTATCCTAGATTTGAGCTTTGTATATATTAGTTTATTTAGGTGTATTTATATTTTTATATAATATTTATATACTAGTCTATGTAGTGTATCTAGCAGTTAGTTCAATAGTTCAGTAATATATGTATGTATCTTATCAGAGCACATAGGTATATCCTGTATATTAAATTATTCTTATCAACCTTGGGTTTGCTGGAAGAGATCTGTATTTAGAGATAAGCATGCCTTTGTAGATGTCCTTTCTGTTTATTATATTTTATGTTGTTTTATGTGCAATAAAAAATATACGAAGGTTAAAACATTTTAAATCAATATAAGGGAAATTTGTTTAGCTCTGCAGATGATTTCTGTAGACGTATCTTTAATTATGCCTACACTTGTTAATGATACCCTGTATACAAGATCCTGCAAACACTAATTAAATTCCAAACCAAACACTATACCGATAAAGACATACAAAGCTTGTAATTAACTTTAAAGGTCGCCATAATTACAGATATTACATCTGATGAATAGCCATACAATCAAAAGCTTGATTCATACTTCAGAAGCTTTTTTGAATGCCTTTGAAAATGGCTTTTCCGAACTTTTGTAACAGGTTCTACTTCACTTTGAAAGAGAGAAAATGCACTGTTTAATGAGAACACGACACAAAGAATTCAATGTAATGTAAAATGCTTGTCTGTATAGCGTAGTTCATTCATGAAGACGTGCCCTATTCCTGTAAAACACCAACTTTCATCTAAGGAATTTAAATTTGAGGCATGTCATTGGTAAACACCGAGATGAAGTCGTTGCGACGTGCCCTAGTACAATTCGTAGCGCGTAGCTCGTTTGCTACGAGACTACGTAGCATGAGCATCTGCTACGCCAAATTGTATTTCGTAGTTTTATTAATTTCTTGTACGAAAATCTCCCATGTTACTATTGCGCTAAGTTTTTCAAGAAGCTATTCGGAATGCACATGTTCAATTCTCACTTGTGTGTGATGCAGGTTCGATTCCTGACCATGTAACAATGAGATAAATAATTTATCTTAAGTATGGACGTTCTAACGGTGACTGAAAAACATCGTGAGGAAAACTTCGTTACTCCTTATCTGCGGCGATGTGCTAGCCCCCTGTCACGCAAAATGGAGTATCGAATAACTGGCATAAAGTGGGCACAAGTGCCTCTGCCACCCCGTACGAGAAAAGGCGTGACGCTATGATATGTTATGTTATGTTAGAAAAGTCTCCCGAAATTATTTGTTTTTCACAACACATTTTTTTACAATTTCGCCCCGGATTTGAATTTATGTAATTGTGATTCATACAATAGACACAAGATAATTTATGTTGCTCGGTTAGTCCTCTATAGATTGGTAAAGAGCCTTTTCAACCGATTTAAAAAAAAGGAAAAATACTCAATTCATCTGTCTTTTTATATAGGGTTCCGTACCCGAAGGGTGCCAAACGGGACCCTATTACACCGTCCATCCGTCCGTCCATCCGTCCGTCCATCCGTCCGACTGTCACCAGGCTGTATCTCATGGACCGTGATAGTTAGACAGATTAAATTTTCACAGATGATGTATTTCTGTTGCCGCTATAACAACACATACTAAAAAACAGAATAAAATAAATATTTAAGGGGGCTCCCATACAACAATTCTTTCAATACCACGGGGAGGAAGAAATAGGGCTTGAGCCTGAGGTCGTTTTTTTTTAAAGTTTTTAACTTGGTGAATTATTTAACATTTTAATCCTATTACTATTCTTCTATTGAAGAAAGCTGAAGGTGAATTTTAAGTTCCGCTGTAGGATGTGCCCCGCCTTAACTAAATGTTTCCCAATAGGTTTTTTTTTTACTCCACAGTTTTTTTTTTTTTTTTTATTGGTAAGGCCATGGCTTTTTTCATATGAGATAGCAGAGGCATAAGACCCTCCAAGTTCGTCCAGTTCAATACTCTATAGGTATATATTGATTACAGAGTCTATTACCTAAAAGGTTACCTGAAACCCATCGTACATTTCGCAAAAAAACTGACTCTGAGCTGTCACCTCTCTCTCTCTTTCACGCCACCTTTTCCTATGCGAGAAAGAGAGGTCTCAGCTCAGCAGAGAAACTTGGCGCCGCTTGTACCTGCATATAAAACCCATGGTAATATCGTCGCAACAAGATCAAAGGGTCTTTGTAAATTTTAATAATTTAAATGTTATAATTATTACATCCTGCACTTTTCTTTTATCAGATACCAACCCTGAACAGTAGGTAAGGGGAAGTAGGCGAGAAAGTATGAGAGAAGTGTAAGAGAGGAAGAGAAAGCGAGGCTGAGAGAGAATGAAACAACAAAAAGTCACAGTATAAGCTATGAAAATATATAAGGTTATGAAAATGAGCTATGTTAGAAAAGTTTGGATATAATTTATGGATAATCTGTTTGAATATGTCTTTAATATAGTAAATAAGACTTGTAATTAAGACAAAAATAAATAATTGATAAGATAATTTGGGACGTCATTAAATTGTTAAACTTCGTTGTTTAGACCCACATTAACCCACAAAATCGTAAGAAAAAAAAGAAAAAATGCACACAAAAAGCTTACGCTATATTTTGCTAATAAGCAGTTTCCACGAAAATCTAATTCAGAAACATCATAAGAACTAACAGCTCCAACTTTATAACCCAGCAAGGACAACGTGGCAAGGCAATCTCGAAACCATAATTTTGGACAACAAAAGTTAGCCCATAGCCTAAATCGGTACTAAAACAAAGTTGACGCCTTAAAATTATCTTCCCCTTAACTGCAGGGGTGGCACAACCAGTCCCAACAAGGAGGGTTTGGATTGGAGACGCCTTCCAGTGTAACTTCTTTGGCGACTGTTACTTTGCGTGTGTTTTTATGTGGTCCAGTATTTATTATATTTCTACTGTGTCTTCGAAAGTCTTTTGGTCGAATTTCAGCGTTGATCGATTGCTCAGTTGGTATATTTCTACGAAGTCCTACTGATAGGCACAGGGAAGCTTATGTCACCGTAAGATTAACAAAACCGTTAGTTGGTCAACTATCATTAGATATTAAAATGTAGCGTACTGCTTACTATATGACGCGTTAGTTTATAAACTTATGGTTAAAACTGTTAAATGGACTGGACTGGATTAAACTTGAATTGCAAACGAAATACCAGGGCAAACTCTGCGGTGGCTTAGGTGAAGACTAGAAGGGGCGAGCGCAGCCAAGCCCCCGAATAGTCTTCGTGTTAGGTTGAGATGTTAGAACAAAAGAAACGTAAATTCTAAACCCTGTCGGTCTGGTTTACTATCTGTCGATAGCTGATCAACTGACGAGTTAGTTTATCAACTAACAGTTTTGAATATCTTACGGTGACAGGTACACTGGCCTGCAAAACTAAGTACTACACTTTTTTTTTCTAAACTATATAATTTAGACATTTGAAATAAAAAAAAGTTTATCATCTTTCTTTGAAACTATTATACAAATTTAAACTCTTTTTCGAGTCCTTTTTAACAATTTAAAAGTTATTGCAATTTTAAAAGTGTGATACTTAGTTTTGCAGGCCAGTAGTTTGAAGCGTTGCTTATGCTCTACCGGCTCCGAGCAACTAGTCTGACACCGGTTTTTTTGCTGCTTCTGAAGGGATACAATAAAGAATAATATAAATAAATAATAATAATAACAATACCTTGGACTTCATTTACACACATTGATCTAGCCCCAAACTAGGATTCCCTGTATCTTGGGTACTAGACAACGATACACATACTTATATAGATAAATATCATACTTAGATAGATAAACAACCATGACTAGGGTACAGACATCCGTTCTCATCAAAAAAATATTTACCTCCACCGGGACTCAAACCCAAGACCCTTGGCTTCGTAAGCAAGGTCACTGCAGACTCGGCCATTCGGGTCGTCAATATATCCCAGTGCTAGGTGGACGCAGAATAGCTGATGATATTATGCATCCAATCTCTTGGTTTTAATGAAAAGAAACATCGGCAAGTAATTTTTCGGTGAAACGGTAAATTAGTATCGATCGATCGATCTTTGTAGAAATAAGCTCTCGTCGAACTGAGCAATCGATCAATGGTGCTCAGTGAAATGAGAAAACCGGTCAAGTGCGAGTCGAAATCGCGCACGAAGGGTTTCTAACCACCGTACAATGGTAGTGATGGTGTGGAGTGAATAGTTTGGGTTTTACGTAGCAAAATGTTGTTTACAAAGTTATTGGTGCGGCTACTTTCACACTCTATGTACGTAACCAGGTGCATTCATAAGTTTGTATGTGGTATTGAAAGAGTTGTTGTACGGAAGCCCCCTTAGATATTTGTTTTAATCTGTTTTTTAGAATTTGTTATTTTGTCGGCAACAGAAATACATCATGTCTGAAAATTCCAACTGTCTAACTATCACGGGTTCATGAGATACAGCCTGGAACAGACGGACGTACGGACAGCGGAGGCTTAGTAATAGGCAACCTTCGGATACGGAACTCTAAAAACTATCAAATTACTTTGGTACTCACATACGAAACCCATTTATTGCATACTAGTTGACCCGACAGACGTCCTTCTATCAAACTCTGTTTATTGGACTGTTGTTAAATCCACGCCTCAACCGAAAGGGTGGAATCTGTGACGGGTTGTTTTACAATAGAATGTCGCAAAGTAGTACTGACCTTGACGCCGTCGACTGGTATGCGAAAGTTCAGATTCGAGGCAGGAGTACGGGATGAGGAACACAAGGGTGGGGGATGTTGGGAGTCGAATCTTACTCGTGTCGTAGCCCGCTGCTGGTGCTGTCTTGATGCTGCCGACTACAAGGGTCGCTATCAGAACGCGACGAATTGGTGACCGAACCACTTCAAATTTTCACAGCACGAAGCACTCACTACGATGACGTGAAATCTACTTATTTCTTGTAGATTGTTACGAGATTACCATTGAAATACCATTCGGCCAAGGCCCCGATGCCTGACGCCGAAAATTTTACCATGTGCCAGTGACAGCTAGCTAGTTGTGTTCCGTTCACTCGCGGTCAATCGCGCAACAAAAAAAAAGGTGCGTTCCGAAGCATAAATATTAAACAACTGTCAAAAATAAGTGTGGGGCCAGCAGCAATGTAAATGTGCCTGTATATAAATGTTTTAAATGCCAATGCCAGAAGGACATTTAAGCGAGACTACATTTGTTCATTTCATTCGGAAGGCGTCTCCAGATTAGGCATCTAGGGGCGCCACAACCTATCCAGTTATTTTAATTATATACACGGACAAGTGTGCCGGCAGAGCTTCGCTTTAATAGTTTTTTCCCGGTAGACAACCCTGCCAAGGCAATGTTTTAAAGTTGTTCATGTAAATACATTTTGCCCGTAAAGGCAATGAAACTATTGTTAGCTGGCTATGGGCCCCCTTTGGAGTTTTGAATTACTGGTTAACAAAGGCATTTTTGGCCTGGACGAAACTGGACGCTAAATAACAAATGTTTGAAAGATTTATTCTTTTATACTGTTTAGTGTACCACGCAACACGACATGATATTTTTGCTCATTGACAAGAGAAATATCTAAAGTTTAAACCGGCAAAGAAATAGTCACACTCAATTACATACAAACATAGGTAGGTACATAAAAACAACCTAACCCTTAAAGCGAAATAATACCAAAACAAAAATCGACCAAAAACGACACAAAATTAACGCTCGCTAGGGTTGGCCCGTCTCGTCATATTATTTTAATTACGTCGCAGCCTCGTGTCTCTACTGAGCTGGTTCCGCATAATAGTTTTTGCTGATACACAACCCTGCCAAGCGTGCTTCAATAGGCTTTACTTAGTGATAATGAATTCGATGTTCTATTTTGTAATTAACGCTGATGTAATAATGCGCTTAATTAGAAAGTCTTAGAACCACGACTAATCACTTGTTACTGATACTCTTTTAAATTATGTGCATTCTCATAATAGCTGTTTTCCTCAAAATATAAATAAGATCAATATTTGACATTAATGCCTGCAGCACACCTCCGCTGCGAAACAACAACTGCGAAACCACTGCGCGAGTTTCGCTGTGCAACAGTACTTCACTTACGCTTAGCGAAACCTAAAGTTTTTCAGTAAATTCCAAATCCATCGTTTCGCTCATAAAATTGTCGATTGCTACAGCCGCGTCCGAGTCACAAGCGGAACCGCTCCAAAATGGCGGACAACGGGCGGAGATGTAGACGGCGCCTGAGCAAATGAGCGAAATCATGTTAGAAAGAGACAACATCATAGTCAGTTTTGTACGTTAGAGCAGGGAATTTCGCTACTGTTTCGCCGCCAAAGAACTCACAACTCACAGCGAAACTATTGCGGTTTCGCCCTTTCAGTTTCGCAGCGGAGGTGTGCTACAGGCATAAATTGTGTCAAACTTCAAAGTTCATTTTTTTATGTGAAATAGATTGTTACGAACACTTTTTGAAAGTCATATGAATCTGTATAATGCAAGAAAACTACTATCGCTTCGGAAAGTGGCAGCGGAGAAGAAGCGGCCCAAGAAACTCGATCACTGCAACACGGCCTACCTTTCTTTTCTGTTTCTTTTTTTTTTCAAAAATAGGTCTTGTGTTACAATCGTGTGCGTGGTTCTTGTGCTGCGCTGGAAAATCAGAGCTCCATACCCTTTGTCATTAACGTAATCATCTAACCTATAATATGCTTTATAACATAACGTTTTTTTAACAATGCCTTTAAATTTCTTCTCTGACAAATTTAATGTCTCTTCCGGTATTTTGTTATAGTATTGTACGCTAAAACCCACAAAAGTCAAAGTCAAAGTCAAAGTACTTTATTACTGTAGATATTTACATATACTTAGCAAACGTCAATAAACGAAAGTTTATAATAGTTTATAATATAAAGCCACAAATGAAGTTCTAACTTTAGCTAGTCTATAGTAAGGTTGGTCAATTTTATTTCCGCTTCTTATATTGTTTCGCTTGTGCCTTTCAATATTTTTAGTGAAGCTATTTATGTCCTTCCTGACGTACATCTTGTGCCTTATAAGAAACTTTCAACTTCGAGCCTAGATATTCCCCGTAATGCGCGAATATGCCTTTTGAATAACTAGCTATTATAGGTAAATATCATTAGCCAGCATATTCGTATTTTATTGTCAACTATTACCTACATTGCTGACCAGTGCTGTCATAGTGCTGTTCTCGGTGTGTGATTGGACTATCACTACTCCATTACCCTATGAACGCCATGACGTAATTCATATGAGTTATTTATTGCCAAGGCAGAGATGCGTTTTTGCGGTATCCCGTTTAATTTTACCGCAAAAAGCGACGCACTCAGTGTTATATGGGACTTGTGATAAGAGTTATAGTTCAGCTTTTTACTGCATACGTTTGGGGTCTTGTTTATGAGACGGTTAATAACGTGTAGGTAATAACAGAAAGTGATATCACAAGCGTCATTTTGCCGTACGGCTGAAGCAGGGGCAGTGCTTGTTTGTGTGTGGGTTTGGTTCTTCGTGCATAAAGGTTAATAAAGATACTTTAAGGTGATATGAAAAAAAAAAATTTTTTTTTCTTATCCATTAACTCCACCACGAAGTCATCAACAGATTTGATTTTTTTGTTAACGTTTATTGAGTATTTGATAAAAATTCTCACTAAAGGAAAACGCGATTGGATGAAATTTTCTCGATAGAATTTACTTACGACAATACCTCTAAATAGTTTTATTTTTTTCTAATATTCTGAAATCCTAAATGATTTCATTGTGGAACTGCGTTCAAAACGTAGATATTATGTATTCGTAAAGTCTCCTTAAAAAACTTTTTAACAAAATAGCGCAGTTTATTTAAAAAAATAATCTGTAGTATAAAATAAAACAACCCTAGGTCTTGTATATTTATATATTAATGTGTGTGACGCCGCTGTTTTTTGTAAAGAAGCTATGTAAATGCATGAATGTTGAAAAAAAAGCGGAGGCGATGAACTGGCACCCTGTCATGCAACAATATCTGATGTATCTGCCTAAAGGTGGGCGCAACTGTGCCTTTGCTCCCCGTATGAGAGAAGGCGTGACGCTTTGTTTTTTAACATTTTTACATACAGTCACATGCATTGCATCTGGCCCCAAAGTATGATGCCCTGTATCGTAGGAACCAGAAACAGCGACGTCACACACATATGAACATCCAAGACCTGGGTTTTTTTTTCTTTAACCCCAGCCGGGGATCGAACCCGGGACCTCTCGCATGGTAGACAGAGCCACAACCGCTGCGCTACAACCGCTACGTCAATGTTTGTATTTAAAGAAAATATATTTTCAAGAAAAACGCGATGAAAATAAAATGCATCCTACGTTCCTAACTTCAAAGAGAACATGCAATAAAAAATTTCAAAAACCAAGCGCTTTTTAATACATTTTACTTTACTGTTTTTAACACAATTTTCATATCAACACTGTAAAGCACACATTTAATTTAAAAACTGCAGACTGCAAATAGAGCGCAGGAATTCCGGTGGCAATTCATGTGTGTAACTATGATTTTGTGTAATTAAACCCAGACTTAAATGTTAGGTGGCTGCATAAAATTGCCCGGACAATTGACGATAACCGGTTATTTGGTTATTTGCATAACTGTTGTTTAGAATCGTCTGGAATGTATGCAACTTAGTTGCTAACTGGCGTCGTTATGACTTGTCCATAATTTAAAAATACGTACAGTACACCTCGAGTAGTATAAGTTGACTTGTGTGCAGAACTTCTGCACCGCGAACCATAGTAACTTGCGCAGAACACGGCCATTGTGGTTCAAGTTATAAAAAACCTGCAGAGTGCTTTTTAGCTCCAAATTACCTTCGCTGATAAGTTGGCTGTTCTGACAATCTGCCACCAGTCACTAAAAAAGTTGGGAAATTATATATCCGGTTGCCAGATTCGAATTACAACTACCCGTTTTAAAAAAAATATGTAGCATTTGTGTAGGTAACTACAACCTCGTCACGATACTAAATACGTAAAATTATATACAAATTATTTTTATGGGTGCCGGCAACGTATATAGACATTTATGTTATGAGTTAGTGTGATATTTTCTCCGTAACTTTTGGGTAATACATTTTTGAAAATCTAGCCACACTGGCTTATTTGCTACCAACTTAAGAGGATTAAGATCTGAAACGCATTAGCTATAATGTCCTGTTGTCGGGTTAAATAAATGAAATGGATCGATTCATTTCTAGCGTAAAGCATATAATGCATATTCAGAAATACAAAATAATGCCACATATTGTCATATAGAATTAATGCACGTCTGCTAGCTATATAATGATATACATACAAGGTGACATTTAGTTAGCTGACCATATTTTGAGGAATGATAGTAACCATCATTATGAACAATTTTCTCCAAGAAACATATGGTCGCAAAGGGAAAAAAATATTTGTCCCTCGGCACATTGACCCGATCAGCTGATTACAAGTTACTATGGGGAACCAAAATTTTATTTCGTTTGCGACCATATGTTTCTTTGAGAAAGTTGTTCATAATGAAGGGTCTTATCATTCCCTAAAATATGGTCAGCTCATTAAATGTCACCTTGTTATAGCATTGTATCCAAATATAAAGCTTTTATTCAAATCATACACAAAACAGTACTCAGAAGATACCACAATTAGGCATAGAATATAACATCTATACAGATGTCTGTATAGTACACTATTAAATAATCCCCGTGTATAAAAGTTAAAAATATAAAAACTACGTAGGTATTCCTGTTTCACGAGATCAAGCTGTTACCAAAGTATTCCTGCTCCATATTCGCTTTGAAAGATCCTCACATGTTGTGCCTCTTATGGAAACTGCTCTTATAACTGAGATTTGTATTTTTAGCTTCAACCAGTACACTATTTGAGCATACGCTTTTCCATATTTCTCGTTAAGCTTTGATGCGTTTTCTTAAACTGTTATATTCAGTTCCTAGGGCTCCATCGCTTGAAATGACTAGTGGGGTGAATGCGGCTCTTAGGTCTTCAGCTGAGCATGCCCTTTTTTGTTAATCCTCCTTTGTTGCAGTTTAGTGCGTGGTTTAACTCGAAATTATTCTCCCCACATCCATCGCGTATCTATTCGTGGACGTATATAATAGCTAAAGCATCCCTAAACTAAATAACACTGATCCAGCTACCCGTGAGATCAGTGTTGGAGCTGGTCGGGATGATTGTTAGCCATAGTGAAGAGACCGTTTCAACGACTCTTTGGGTACCATCATCAGCAGTTGTGGAAGACCACTGAAAGGGTTCTTTTCCCATGCAGCCCAACACTTAAAAATCATAAAACAAATGGTTTTTGAAATGGTTTGAAATAGTTGAAAAGGTTAACAAGAGAAACTGTTTACCGCCACATGCTAGCTGCAAGGGAAATACGTTTTAAAGTGGGCTTTCACTTCTGCTAATGATAGTACATCTTTTCATTTTATTTTGTAGTTTAGATATTATGACATTTCTTTTTTCGACGTCACTCTTTTGCCGCGATAGTTTTTCTTCTTTGATAGTGTTTGTAGCATGAGTTTGATGGGCTAGTAAGTCTAGATTTTCATCAGATTTGATGGCATGTGTTACTATACTATTTGATTCTACCGATGTTTTATAACAGTCGTTCTTATTCATGGGGTCGTTAATGCCTAGTCCGCCAAGTTTCACTAGTGACGTTATTTCTCTGTCTAAGATTGATGGTATCAGTGATGACATGATGGTTTGTTTTAAAGTATGAAAATCCTCACAAGTGTTATCCATGACTGATTGTAAGTATCTCCATTCACTTTGGAGTGATTTTGTAAAGGCCTTATGTACTAGTTGTGGGCGTTTTTACTGGCTTTTAATTGTAGCTTATACATTAAATCCATTCGATAACTTTTTCTTTGGTGTATTCTTTTCGACCATTCTCGTCTCCAAAGGAGCCGCCCAGTACAGTACAGTACAGTACAGTAAAGTATAGTCTTCCCTCCAAGGTTCCCAAATAGTCTGTTAGCTTCTTCAGTTGATTTATTTTAACTATGATATAGCTTTTTGAAGGTTTTCAGAATTACTCGTATTTTAGACCTAGTTTCATCGGTTTTTAAGCATGCTGTTACGTTTTTTCGTTTACCAAAACCGGCGGAATCATCAGCATACCAGTTTTGTACATATTTTCCAGTGTCTTTGCAGATTTGGATTAGGGATAAAATTCCGACTGCATACATTAGCATTGCTAATAGATCACCCTGTGTTGTACCATCCTTATTAAAGATGAAATGGTTTGAGCCTGATAGGAAATGACTTGGAAACTTCTATATGTGATGCAAAGAAATATTGCACAGCGCGGCCAGTAGATTCTAGCATTCTGAGGCATTCACGGCATCTATTAGGAGGAGGTCATCATCATCTTCACCTTCATTAAAACAATTGGTCATGGCATGAATCCCTCCTTCAATACCCGATTTCATATCTGCACATGGCTGATCAGAGCTCGGTAGTGGAACATCTAGCCCTGTTGCGGTCGCCATGGCTTTTGCAATGATGATAGTATTTCGCCTATGCCGATAGGCCCGCCCTATCGGCATAGGCGAAATACTGGACTTTTATCCAGTTTTATACCTCTTCTTGCGTATTAAAGAGCTCTTATGCAGTCCCAATCGACAATTTCACTGCTGAGTTTTCTAGTTAGAGCTACGATAGATTCTCTCACTTCGGAGCTGTGGTTCCCAAAGTGAAGTAATCAGTTCTGAGTCAGTGCCGCTTGGTCAGCTCTGCCAGACAGCTAGTATTTGATTAATTGTTGTATGGTACCAAGAAAAGTTCCTTAAGTAAGCTAATTGTTCTCATTGTTGTTGCTTCCCAAGCTAGAGGTCCCGGCTTCGAATCCCGGTTGGGGAAGAAGGAAAATAAATGTCTCTTTTTGTTTACATGTTTGTGACGTAGCTGTTTCTGATTCCCACGAGACAGGCTATCCTAGTGTGGGCCAGAAGCAATGTATATGCCTGTATGAAAATGGTATGGTGAATCTGAAATAAATATCTTTGAAGATTTCTGTGTCTCTGCCACGCAGAACGGGAAAGTAAACAAACACCGATTCCACATTTTCCCGCAGACATATTTTATGATATTTTTACGACCAGAGATCTGCTCGCCAACACGATAAACCTTCAGAGGCTTAAACAGCTTTTGAGTGCACCCTCCTAGTTTTTTTCCACTCCATACCAGGGTTCCGTGGTCCCTTGGGGCTAAAAAAGAACCCTTTCCTCTTGTTTGTGAGCTGACTCACTGCCCTTTTGCTGGCTGTATTTTTGAAAGTAATGTAGTTATTGATTTAGGTAATTATTAAATTATTAAATATTAAGGGCCTAACCACAAAAAAATAAACTACTGTTCATCACTTGTTTAAAAACAAAAACGTATGGGATTTGACGTTTGTTTTGAGGTTTAATGCTGTTTAATATTTTTTGTGGTAACACGGTAATTGTTTTGGAATCATAACTCTGCCAGCCTCTACAGAAAAAGTTGTCCAGCCATGTTGCTGTTGGAATCATTTGGAATACTAACACCATCATCAACACTTACATAGAACAAAACAATATATCTTTATCCGTTTTTTTTACCAGACTTGCAGAAATTACTTCACGAGCCAGAAAATAGCGACAGGCGTTGAACAAGGCTGTGTGTAAGTTACAAAGTAGAATCAAGACCCAGTGCAAGGGCCTCTGAAGGAAACGGCACGGAACCACTTGTGAAGGGTAGATTGTGAAACAAATTAAATTGTAACCGGGATAAAGGTTATAGGGGAAATATTAATTCCCTGGAGTATTTTCATTTGATGTATTTTCTATATTTATCTTCATGCCTTATTTATACTTGTGTATCCGTTGTTTGAAAGACATTTTCAATTTAATAACAATGTAATTTCTGTTTCAAAATGTCTATAATCCATGCAAGATGTACACTTCGTTTCACGAATTACTAGAGGTGGCCTTGAATGCGCAGTAGTCATTTTTTAATACCTGTACATGTGCGCAGAAATCAACGCCAGTTTCGAGCAGCGCTCCTAATTCTCAACCTATACGTAGGTGCCTATTTGACAGCTTATGATTCGTTATATTATTTTTTCGGCTTACGGAACCAAAATGTCTTCATAACGTGTCGATCTTTTGCAGTTTTTCCTACATACATATATTTCATACGGCCTCATTTTCATTCTAGTTGATTATGTTCAAAGTGAGGTCATATTTTGACCTCGATAATATTTTTAATATGCAAGTTACGTAAAAAATGTTACGGATATTTCTCAACTGTTTTATATGTTTTTAGGTACAGCAAAAATGATAGTTTTTCCGGCAAAATTAATCAAACTCCCATAAGGTAAGTCCACTTTGTAATAAGACAGAAGTCTTATTACAACGTAGACCTACCTTATGGGAATTTGATTAATTTTGCCGGGTCAAACTGTAAATTTTACATAAGAATTTGAGATTTCAAGTGAATACTTAGAAAAAGAAGAAAGATTTGAATTGTGAAGACTTAGGTTAGCCATATTAGTTCAAGACCAAGTTCAGTATAATGATCAAATTAACAACCTGGCGAAAAATTTATCATATTACAGAAAAATTCAATATTTAATGCTAAAAGCTTACTCAAGATAACTCGCTCTTAACTTTCGGTTTTATACAGATATAACACTTTCCCCGCTTGTCAGAAAAAGATGCTCAACTGGTTGACTGGTCCAGAGTATTTAAATTCTAAACTCCCGTGAGAAACCGTCCGCTAGAATTTATTCTGAGCGCGGACCGCCGGCAGACAGATGCTATCTGGTGAGACAGTTGCTCTGTAGTCCGTGCAGAACAATTCTATGTTAATCGAAAAATACGGAGTGAAACAAGCGAAAAATATGTGAGCGAAAAGATAAAACAAACAGCCATGCCACGGCTTTTCGTATAAGGCACAATTAAGACTGATAATCGAATATCTATCTTACACACAACACACAGCCTTTAAATTTCATAAGTTCTACTTATGAATACAACCTACCTTTGTATCACGCTAAGCATAAGCTGGCACACCATCGACAGATTTGATGTTCGTTTTCACATTTAATTAAGATATATGACAGCTATTTTTATGTATTTTTACTTGTTTGTTTATGGGCTTTGTAACACAACCATAGACACGAACGATACCGACTTCTTCAGGTCATAGTAATGGGCAAGGTAGGGGGGAAAAGACGCGCTGGCAGAAGAAGGACGGCGTGGCTCCGCAGCATCAGTGAATGCGCGGGAGTGGCCAGCGCAGAACAGCTCATGCGCTTGGCAAAGAACAGAGCTGACCGCCAACCTCCGGTAGTGAGGAGGCACTACAAGAAGATGAAAAATACCACCTGCAATCTACTGAGAAATATGTAACTGCTATGCAATACATGAAAACTATCAGAGAGGCACTTTCACTGCCGAGATACAGCGTGTTACCACAAAAAATATTAAACAGCGTATAACTTCAAAACAAACGTCAAATCCCATAGATTTTTGATTTTAAACAAGTGTTAAACAGTAGTTTATATTTTTGTGGTAAGGCCCACAGTGTTTTTCACTAGTTCGGTTGTCTCTGATCCCTGCTGTCTACGTTAAACAGACATGCTCCTAACTATGTCTTTTTAGATAACATAACATAGCGTCACGCCTTTTCTCATACGGGGTGGCAGAGGCACAATCACAATTGACGACCCAGATGGCCGAATTGGTAGTGACCCTGCCTCGTAAACCAAGGGTCCCGGGTTCGAGTCCCGGTAGGGGCAAATATTTGTGTGATGAGCACGGATGTTTGTTCCCGAGTCATGGATGTTTATATGTATAACAAGTATTTATTTACGATTATATATGTAATATATCAACTATCTAGTTATCACGACATAAGTCTCTCTGAGTACTTAGTGTGGTCGCTAGATGGCGCTGTGTGCTTCGTCCGAAGATATTTATTATTTATTTACAATCACTTTGAGCATTGACATTGACATTTAATGATCTGACCATATTTTGGAGAATGATAGTACCCAGTATTATAAACAACTTTCCCCAAGAAACATACGGTCGTAAACGTAAAAAATTTTGGGTCTACGAGAGACCCAAAATTTTTTACTTGAAATCAGATGATCGGGTCAATGTACTGAGGGACCAAAAATATTTTTCACACCTTTCATTCGGAAAAGAAAGTTTTGCTCCACGACGAGAGGGAGCAAAAGGCTACTTTTCTTTTCAAGCTACTTTTTTAATTTAATCATTGGCATGTAGCATTCACGCAATGTGCCAATTGAACACAGATCTTAATAAAATCATCGATTGTAATTTCATCGTATTTTTTTTCTTACAAATAAAAATAAAATTGTAGTTGATTAAAAACGAACACGTTTCAAGTTTTAACTTTAACAACGTTATATGCAAATTTATAAATTTTACGTAATATTTAAAAAAAATGTCACAATAAATTATATGTTTCACTGAAATCAAAACTATCGATGACTGTTATTGTGATTATTGAAGATGATATCCAAAACCATTGAAAAATTTGATTCGATTATTTTTACACAATGCTAAAAGTACACAGGAATATTTTATCTGCGGTGACCTTTCCCTAATCCTTCACAATCCGCCATTATAAAAAAAGTTTTGTTACCGTTGTTCGATTACTGTAAAAGCGGTGAAAGTACCTAGTCGGTCCATAAGTTCTGTCACAAATATTTTGCCGCATAGTAAATAATACCAAATTTTATTTAATTTAATACTATTTAATATGGTTTTATAGCTCATTAAATACTGATAAATTAGAACGATTATTGGATTTAAATGCTTAAAGCCATATTACACAAATGCTAGTTTCTTCAGAGATTTTGCACTTTTTTACCCAATCACAAATACGGACGTGATTCACTTTATCTTTTTTCCATGACTCTTAAAACCTTTCAAACTTACGTGAGATTTTAGTCAGAACCCTCCCTCAACCCGTTACCTTCATTTTGAAGCATAAGATAACTAAGTCTGGGTAAAACTAATTTTCATATTCACATTTTACGTAGTGTACTTGTTGCCCACAAGATCATTTTTATACGTTTTTCTGAAAACGTAAAAAGTACGTAAAGTTCTCTTTGGGAGCAGTTGGAACTGAAAGCTAACAGAAAATCAAATGCTAGTTGTTAAGCATGGTCTAAAATCGAGGTTTCAGAATAAATAAAAAAAAAACTTGTTGGTTATCTGGAACACTGTTTTTTTATTAAATTTGTGGTAAGTGGTATTTTTGTCAGTTGCGGCGTGTTTTGGGTTCGCGATTGTCTCAAGTTATAAGGTATTTTGTCAAATTGCGATAATCGTACAAAATGTATTGTATTGCAATTTGATTCGTATAAAATAAGCTTTTTAATCATGTATAATACGAATAAGAAAAAGTTTATTGCTGAGTTTTATCTATCAAAAACCTTGTGACAGAACTTAAGGACCGACTAGGTATAATTCAAAGTATAGTTTTTTTAGAGCAGTTTACAATTTAAATAAAATAATTTAAATTATCATATATTAGGTGTGAAAAGTTGTATGTGTCACTCAGGAGCAAAATTATTTTCGTCATGGGCGTTAAAGCTTGAATCCTTCGTTACGCTCAGGATTCTGACTTAGAATCCTTCACTCTGGATTCAATGCACCGCCCTCGCCGTAAATACATCATTTTGCTCCTTTGTGACACAAATAACTATTTCATTTGCGACTATATGTTTCTTTGGGAAAGGTGTTCATAATGATCTGTGCTGTTATTCATCAGAAAAAGCACGGATGTGGCTACATCTAGGCTAGTATATTTTAGTTACTTTCATAGTGTGATGTCCTATGGTATCTTGTTGTGGGCAAGCAGCGGATATTCAAACTATTTTTATTTTACAGAAAAGAGCTATTCGAGCAATTTATAATTTAAAACGAACAGGCTCCCTAAGAGAGCTTTTTAAAGAAATTGACATACTAACAGTAGCTAGTCAATTTATTTTCGAAAATATAATGTATGTACGCAAGAACCTTACAACATTTTCCAAACTTAGCGATAGCTGTAATGTTAACCTAAGAAATAATCACAGACTGTGTGCGCCCCGTTTTAGACTCGCGAAGGTTAGCAATTCTTTCAAGGGTCAGTGCATTATCTACTACAATAAGATACCTCTGGAGATTTTGAAATTGCCATTTGAGCAATTTAAAAAGCATGTTAAAGCGACTTTGTCGAAAAAGGGATATTACAATGTTCAAGATTACTTAAATGACAGGACTGTATGTGGTTAATCTAGCTCAACATAGACCTTGCTGTTAATAATTTTGTAATTATTTATTCCTGCTTATTATTCATAACAATTAAATTTTTCATATTTGTATTAGTTAAGCACAACCTATTTTTAAAAGAGATCTAGAAATCAATCTGTGGGAGTTTCTACGCCCTTCTTCTTCCACAGTGGTCCAATGTAGAGAAGAGGCAAAAAATGACGTTTGCTAAGTATATGTAAATATCTACAGTTATAAAGTACTTTGACTTTGACTTTGACTTTATTGCCCAAAATATTGTCAGCTAATTAGATGTCACCTTGTATAATGATCACCAAAATATGTTTTTCCTACCCAAAATGGGTAAATGATCACCAAAAGTTGCAGATAATATCAGGGCAAAATACTGCGGTAGCTTAGGTGTTAGGTTGAACATGTAAGAACAACAAAAAATACTTAAAACATTAACAGAGAACAGTACATAAAACATAAAAAGAAGAATGCTGATCAAAAATCAATTTGGTGGTCGTTTACTAATTCTGGCGGTCGTTTTGAATTTATTGGTAGTAAAATAGGTGCGTTTTTGGTGATCGTTTAAACATAAGCCTTCGAAAATCCGTAAACCCACCGACTATCGCTACCCAGCCTCAAGTCTCCGTCACTCACACATACATCAGCAAGTCATTTCAGCTCAGCATACCGCCCATGCCAGCCCATGATTAATGCTCCACGTGACGTCGCCGTGTGAAAGCAGCCTTAAACAGCCGTTTGTGCTCAAAGGGCGACTGAATAGGTATTAATCGCGGGTGAACGGCTTTAGGTGTTCGCATGTTTTGGTTTATCTGAATGTTCATTTGTATCTTAATTACTATTTAGTTGGTACCATTTCAGCAAATTAACGTTCTATTATCCAGTAATGAGCTAAAATTTTCTTTCGACGTTCCATATTTTGTTGGAACATGGAAATTCGTAATTTTTTAGGGTTCCGTACCCGAAGGGTGCCAAACGGGATCCTATTACTAAGCCTCCGCTGTCCGTCCGTCCGTCCGTCTGTCACCAGGTTGTCTCTCATGAACCGTGATAGTAATACGTTGAAATTCTCACAGATGATATATTTCTGTTGCCGCTATAACAACAAGTACTAAAAATCAGAATAAAATAAATATTTAAGGGGGCTCCCATACAACAATTCTTCAAATACTACATACAAACTTATGAATGCACCTGGTTACGTACATGGAGTGTGAAAGTAGCCGCACCAATAACTTTGTAAACAATATTTTGGTATGTAAAATCTAAACTATTCATTCCACACCATCCCTACCATTACACGGTGGTACGGATGCCTTCGTGCGCAAGTTCGAATCGCACTTGACCGTTTTTTACGAAAGCTGATGGATTTAAATATTAGTTTAACATATTAGAAGTATAGGGCCTTACCACAAAAAATAAACTACTGTTCAACACTTGTTTAAAAACAAAAATGTATGGGATTTGAAGTTTGTTTTGAGGTTAAAACTATGTTTAATAATTTTTGTTGTAATACGCATAAGGTTTAAATTATCTGTATTAAATCGACACATGGTTTATGGGTACTTTTAACTCTGGCTATCTATCTGACGATGTCTGTGGCGTAGTGGTCGAAGTTGAGCGTCACAAGCGAGTGGTCCCGCGTTCAAATACCAACTGAGGAGGAACAAGATATAACATCCTCAGATCGTGGATGTTTATATATGTCACCGTAAGATTGTCAAGATTTCTCGTTAGTTAGTCAACTTTCGACATCTGTCGATGTAGTAAATACTACGCTACACTTTACTATCTAGTAGTATTTACTATATGACGCGTTAGTTTATAAACTAACGGTTAAATCCTTTAAATAGTAAACTGCTTTAAACTTGAAATGCAAACGAAATACCAGGGCAAACACTGCGGTAGCTTAGGTGAAGACTAGAGGCGAGCGCAGCGAAGTTAGCCATGACAAGTAAGAACAAAATAAACTTAAATTCTAAACCCTGTCGGTCTTAGCTATCTGTCGATAGTTGATCAACTAACGCGTTAGTTTATCAACTAACATTTTTGACTATCTAACGGTTACACATACATTATGTTCTTTTGTAAAGTTACCCCCGACTCAGGGACGAAAGGCTTATTATCGCTTGTAAATAAAAATTTGTTTTATTTCTGCTTTGCATTGCATAATATTGGTTCACAAATTGCCGTGTTCAATATGCCCTGAAATAATCGCGATATGCGCACACGCACACGCCCGGCCGAGTGTCCGATATAGCCAGCGCGGTAGACACACGCCCGGCCGAGTGTCCGATATAGCCAGCGCGGTAGACACACGCCCGGCCGAGTGTCCGATATAGCCAGCGCGGTAGACACACGCCCGGCCGAGTGTCCGATATAGCCAGCGCGGTAGACACAAGCCCGGCCGAGTGTCCGATATAGCCAGCGCGGTAGACACACGCCCGGCCGAGTTTCCGATATAGCCAGCGCGGTAGACACACGCCCGGCCGAGTGTCCGATATAGCCAGCGCGGTAGACACACGCCCGGCCGAGTGTCCGATATAGCCAGCGCGGTAGACACACGCCCGGCCGAGTGTCCGATATAGCCAGCGCGGTAGAAACTGATAAGTAAGTAAGACCATAATTAGCTGATTTTTTCAAGTATTTTTTTCCGAAAAATTATTATGTTTTTCATTGTTTTTATAATTTTATTTTACGTTTTGACCGTGATAACATCTTATAAATCGATGAACGCCGGCTGCACGCACGAAAAAGCATGACCCATTGTCACGTTCCGCCTGAGCCGAGCGTGCAATCGAGAGCGCGGAACAAGCGATAGAGAGGCACAATCGGCGTAAGCGTTTCTTATGACGTTATCACGTAAAATTATCGTGCGTAATCCGACAGATAACCAATTTTTTTTTTAAATTGTTGTGTAAATAGCCACCCCAGAATCGGGCGTTACTTTACAAAACAACACCTGTATGTGTGGAGTCGCTGTTTCTGGGTCCCATGGTACTGGATATCCTAGTGAGGGGCCGTATAGTCATTAAGTTGTTATTCTCCATTAACCCGCACTGAGCCAGCGCGGTGAAGGATGGCTCAATCTTACTAGTATCCGTGCAAACACCCGGGGGTGATTCTCACGCATTCGATATACGGATATCGACACCGTAAATCGACTGATTTTGTATGGGGATCACCGCGATTTCATCGAGCGGTGATATTGTGCCAGAATAGGGGACCTGTGCCTCTCGGCGGGGACATTAATGTGCTACATTATTTTTTTAAACTTTAATATTTGCACTACTTAGGCCCCCTTTTGCACCAAACTTTAGACACCCACTTAATATAGTTCAAATACAACTAAAGCGCCATCCTTAAAGTGCTTCTACAAAAAATATTAAACATAGTTTAACCTCAAACCGTCAAATCCCATAGAAGTGCGTGCGTCCCATAAGTTAGTATTTTTGCTCTAAGACCTTAGTGTCCAATGTCTGCAAATTCACCAACAACAACGATTTACCAACAAAACTAATTATTGTGAAAAACCCTTCTTGTAAGCGCCGGCACCCCTACCGCTAGGGTCGTCGACCACTGGGCACGTACTGCTCATTAAAGTAACGAGTCCGAGGGACGCGACGCGCAAATTAATTGCAAACTATAGTTTGCCACAACGAACTATAGTGCGTTGTGGCAAACCTAGATGTCGGGCAAGTCTTTGATGATGCGCTCATAGAGAAGGCCATGGCTAACAGTAAAATCAAATATAGATAACTGTAATATACAAGGTGATGTTTTTAGCCCGTATACCACACGAGCTGATGCCCGCTCAATATGTGGGGACCCGGACACAGCAGGGAGGTTTGGTTCCTGGGCATGGGTAATTCCATTTTTTCAACACAAAAAATAAAAAAATTGAATTTTTGAGACTTCTAGCATGTATCGCACCTTCCGGATAAACCCTATAAGCACAAATGTATGATTTATCTGTCATATAGGATTTATCTGGACATTGAAGAATAGGCACTTAAAGCAGTCTTACTTAATTTATATGACTGGGGTAATTAAAAAAACGTTAAAACCCGTCTGCGGTACACTAAAAAGCACTAAACAAGCAGATAAGACTTATGGTTAGTTATAGTTATTTTTAATAAATACCTTTAACTAAGTATTTTAAGTAGTGTCAACTAACATTATTATAAGTTTAGTGTAACAAAATAAACAGCCGTAATTGGCCTTATTTTTATTTTAATTTTAAACTGTGTAAATTATTTGTAAATGCTGTGACTGTCAGATAAATAAACCTTATAAACCTTATGGTGATACGAAAAATTATGTATAAAAGGAATACGAATGTATACGAAAGTGACATCGTTAATTTCTTCCACTTAAGAAAGAAAAGAGAGCGCAATCGATGCGTTCTACTCGAACTAAAAAAACGTAGCGCCAAAGCACATAGAAATTGTTTAATTTATTTTTTTGACTATTTTGTATAAAAAAATATTTAATTAAAATGATTTTCAAGGAGAGTTTACGAATACATAAAATCCACATTTTTAATGCAATTTTGCAATGAAATTAGTTAGGATTTCAGAATTACAGCAAAAAGTAAAACAACAAGATCTTTTCGTAATTAAATTATATCGAGAAAATTTAATCCAATCGCGTTTACTTTCAGTGAGAATCTAAAGCAATAACTTAATAAACGTGAACTCAAATCATCAAATCTGTAGATGACTTTATAGTGGAGTAAATGAATTAAAAAAAAACTTTTTATTTTCGTATCTCCTTAACGTAATTATTGAGATTCGATAAATTTGTTACAGTACAATTTTAAATAGACCAATAGTATTGTCCCCGCGTACATTTGAATTTAATTTAATTTGACACTATACTGTAATAATACGGTATTTGACAAGGTAGTCCCATAAATCTAGATACGTGTCTCAAGCTGAACCTGTTTCAACAAAAACGGTTGACAATATCAGAATTGTATATTTACAGCAGTTGTATTTTACGAACTCAATTTTGTGTTAAAAAGACAGCATTTGACTATGACGTCACATGCTAGTATTTCATAGAACTCGTGAACAAAATTACCGTTTGACAGTTCCTAAAAAGTATAAATTTTGACTAGCAGTCAAATACCGTATTGTATCGTCTACTAGTACCTCGTGGAATTGATTCTGCAATTTCCTGCCGTCCATCCATAGTCGTACGATTTTAATCGTACGACTATGGATGGACGGCAGGGTCATAGGGTCACAAGCGTCATAGGGTCTTTAGACCCTATGACGCTTTTACTATTTGATTTTGATTGAATCTAAAATACTTACCTATAAACTGGTTCACAGTTCCCCTTGTTAGCGAGGTCTACTGCCCAAAGGGCCACTAGCTTTATGATATGTTAGCAAAATAACAAACTGCGATCTCACTATGGTATGAATAGGGTATCGTTTTGTAAATTTACCCCCGACTCAGGGACCATAGTTAATACTTATCGCCTATACCGTTTGTACCCTAGTCATGGTTGTTTATCTATCTAAGTATAATATTTCTCTATATAAGTATATATATCGTTGTCTAGTACCCAAGATACAGGGAATCCTAGTTTGGGGCTAGATCAATGTGTGTAAAAGGTGTCCAAGGTATTATTATTATTATTATTATTATTATTATAACTAAAAATCCTTGCATAATTTCGAGTCCATTTATACTGAAATAATCACAACATGCGGACACGCCCGGCGGGTCCACGAAGAGTACCCGACGAAATCCTGAATGGCCAAGTCGCAGTGACCCTGCCTACGAAGCCAAAGGTCCCGAGTTCGAGTTCCAGTAGGGGCAAATATTTGTTTGATGAGAACGGATATTTGTACCCTAGTCATGGTTGTTTATCTATCTAAGTATAATATTTATCTATATAAGTATGTGTATAGGGAATCCTAGTTTGGGGCTAGATCAATGTGTGTAAATAATGTCTAAGGTATTATTATTATTATTATATTGGGAGCGCAGTAGCAAGGGATAGAGTGATTTTTAGATATTTTTTACGGATAAAATTAATAAAATTGCACAGTGTCGTGTAGATAACCACCCCTAGTCGTGCGTGCTTTTACAAAACCACAAGCTGTATATTATATCCCAGAGTGAAAAGTGAGCTTAATTTGACTAATTCGTATGAAATCCCACTTGTGTTGCAAAAAGTCCATTTTGCGGAAGCTCACTGATAGCAAAACAGACAATCATGGCATACAGCTACATGTCGCTTTTTGTACGACGCACGCGCCGTCGAAATTGACGTTTTTGCTGTCATCAACGCAAGTGGACGTACGCAGGATGGGGTCAGACAGATACATACATTCATATGCTCGCGCCTTTTTATCGGAAGGGGTAGGCCTCTACCATTAAAGGCTGCTATGTGCTATCCTGGATTCGTCGTCGACTTCGTTTGCGTGTTCCTAGGAATTCATTTACCGAGATAACGTTACCCTCCTTCTGGTGCAGTCGGACAAAAAGTATTTTATATGTTAATCTAGCTCATAAAATATCTGAGTATTAAATTTCATTCAAGTCCGTTCAGCCGTTTCAGCGTTATTGAGGCACAAACACACAAACAACCAAACATCGCTACTTTCACATATTTATAATATGATGATGATATAGTTAGATGTCACCCCACAACGGCTACCGTTAACAGTTACCGGCTAAACGTGGGCAAACTGTTTTCAGATTTTTCCCGTAATAACTCTTCATGATACACCTCTGAGCCAAATTTCAAGTTTCCAGGACATCTGGATAACTTTCAGCGACTAAAACCGAGAAGTGCCGAATAGATGCGTATTCCTATATGTATATTGCTTCTGGTCCCACACTAAGATACGCTGTGGAGTGGAAACTAGATACAGTGACATCACAATGAACAACCAATGCCCTAGTGTTGGTTTTTTTCTCCCTTTTGGTTGGATTTGAACAAGGACTTCTCGTAGGTTTCCTCAAAAAATATATGTAAAATCGTATTCAATTCAACACCAAGTTAAAAACTAAAAAAACCGACTTCAAGTTAAGCCCCATTTCTTTCTTCCTAGTCTCTATGAATATGATAAGTCCTCATCAAAACTTTCGCTGCACAAACCACAAACCAAAACGTCATCTGTGTATATATTTTTAGTTTATGTTGATTTTTTCAAAAAGCGCTCCTTCAATTTTGACAAAATTTATATGGCACCACCTCTGAAGTATGGCCTACCAATCGAAAAAAGGATCATCACAATCGAGTCATAATTGACGGAATAATCGCGTAACAAACAAGCAAACAAAAAAAAATAAGTCGGTTGAAAATTTCCCCCCATATTTGATAACACTGACTCCACTCCTGTCAAAACGGAACAGAATAGGTTACGCAGGCATATTACACCGCAGTTTAGATATCTCTTAACAGGTTTTAGCGTCATCTGCACTTCAACACAGCCACGGAAAATTGTCGTTACCTAGCTGTAGTACGAGGTTGATGCGCTATGTCATTTGTAACTGTAGATGCAGGTAGGATGCAATTTGCATATGCCAATGACTCTTAGTGCTAGTATTATATAAGTATTTAGTATACATGGTGCCATAGGAACGTGGGAACAGCTGTGCCACTGCTACTCCGTATAGAAAAAGGTGTGATGCTGAAGCGAGAGGTCCCGGATTCGAGGAAGAAACAATAACCGCTTGTTTTGGATTTTTATGTTTGAGACTTTAATGCTGGTTTCATCATATGTTATCCTAGTGTGGGAACAGTGTACTTATTTGTGTACAATAATATTTATAAATAAACATCCGTCAAGTGCGAGTTGGACTCGGACATGAAGGGTTCCGTACAAGAAAACTTAAGCAAAAAACAAAACAAAAAAAGGAAAACAAAAAATATATATGTCCGAACTTTGATACCCTATAGATTGCTGAACCGACGTCGAAGTAATTGCGCCAGCGAGAAGCTGATGGGTGCCGGGAATTTGCGACGATATTTAAATGATGCTAGTTTGGTAATTCGCCTGTATAGAACCTTTCTTTATAAAATCTCGTAAGTAACAGAAATGCATATAATGTGTAATTTTCATCTTTCTACCTTAGGAAGCAATAAACTTAATATGAATTTGAGTTTGCGTTTGACCTCTTCTGACTTATGAGATGCAGCTCACTGACGGACAGTTGGAATCTATCAGTACGTGCCTCAACAAATATGCCCGATGCATGGCAGCCCCAGCAGCATCCTAAAAGCATGGTTATAATGGACGAGCAGGGCGTTGAGGGTCTTTTGGGTATAGTTGACCCATCAGCTGCACGCGTAGATCGATTTACAGTGTGCCTTGAGGTTTTTTACTGGCTTTTTACAATGTGCAATCCTACGAGCCAACATATACGCCCGAGCAGCCAAAGTTCCCACTCTATGACTATGTCATCCCTCAGGTCCTCAGTCACCTAATGTCCAACAGACGGATGGACGGACGAAGTGGAGGCTTAGTAATAGGTCCCGTTTGGCACCCTTCGGGTACGGAACCCTAAAATCAGCAATTTTAGCGTCACAACTTTTCCTTTTTGGGGTGGGAAAGGCCCACCTGTGCCTGCAAATATTTATGTTTTATATCTAACTGGTGGTCGTAAAACCCCTCCATCAACCCGCACTGCGCCAGCGTGGTGGAGTGTGGCTTAATCTTATTGGAATCCGGGTAAAGGCCTGTGCCCTTCGGTGGGGACGTTAATAGGCTCCATTTATTTATTTTCAATCGATTTCAAAAAGGAGGAGTTTCACGATTTGTCTGTTTTTGTGTTTGTTACGCGATTACTCCGTCAATTATGTACCGATTTTGATGATTCTTGTTTTGATTCGAAGGTCATACTTCAGAGGTAGTCCGATACAAATTTTACTAAAATAGAATTCGTACTTTTTGAAAAAATCAACAAATACAAAAAAACGTTTGGTTTTTGGTTCCATGCAGCAAATGTTTTGATGAGGCCTTTTCATGTACATAGACTTCATTCGCATCACGACCGGGGGGAAGAAATAGGGCTAGAACTTGAATTATTATATTATATCTAAATCGGTCCAGTCGCAACGTTTTCACCGCTTAACTACATTTCGAAAAATGTCGCGAAATCATATGCACCGTCAAATGTAGGCGGGCCTTCAATTCTGGCCTCTAACCGAAAGCCATAAGCTCCTCCTGTCTTGAAGACAGTTTGGAATAGCCTCGGAAATATGATGTTCACGTCGGCGAATTTCGTGAGATACGTGACTTGGAACTGTATAAGCACAGTGAAGCTGAAAATCTTATCTGTAGGTATATCTATGAGGTATAAATAAAAATCGGTCGGACTCGCACACAAAGGGTTCCGTTCAATCGTACAAAAAAAAAACACTAAATCGTAAAAAAAAAACAAAAAAAAATTGTTCTCTGGGAATCGAACCCGGAACTTCAAGATTGCGAAATCGATACGAAACCGACTGAGCCATCTCAAAGTTATTAAGAGAAGCGAAATTTATGGTGATATTGGATCATGATGTTATCAGGTATTTTGAAGGGGCAGGGATTTAAAAAACAGTCGCTTGTATTGGGAGTCCTTTAATTTTCAGAATTGCGTGTAGTTCATTATTTGTTGCTGTTGCGGCAACAGAAATGCACATTCTGTGAAAATTACAGTTCTCTACCTGTTTCGGTTGATCCGATAGAGCCCGGTGACGGACGGACGGACGGACGGGCAGCGGAGACTTAGAATAGGGTCCCGTTTGGCACCCTTCGGGTACGGAACCCTAAAGATGAATCACTAAATGTGGTGGTAAGCCCGAAATTCGCTAACTGCTGGATCGAACTTTTGTGAAATATATGACAGTATTGACTTTAGCTAACCGTATTAACTGTTCATAAAACGAAACACGAAATTTCTAAAGATGTTGCCAATGTAATGCCGAATATGGGCATGACATTGGCAACATTACATAACAGGGATACACGGGATTCCACACTTCCCAGAAAACGGTCTAATAAAACGGTCTAATTGCACTGGCAACTCAATTTTAAAAAGACCCATTAAAAAATTAAGCGCGAGGAAAGAAAGAGGAAAATATTATATAATTTCGTGCAAAACATTAATCGCTGCAGAGAAAAATATATCGCGTTGTGGGTAGGGTTGTCGCGGGATTCAGAATATCATCTGATTCACTTTGTGTTTTTTTATTTAATGTATTTTTATTTAATATCGGAAAATACCATGTGAACAGTGCATTTTTAGAGCAAGCTTCGATTATTGCTGGAAGAATACGAATTATTGCGTCTTAATGACATAAAAACCTGAGGAAATTATGTCAACAATCAGAAAATAATTATGATTTATCGAAGCCTGCTGCAAAGATCGAATTCAACTCTAGCTGCAAATGCACTGTACCTGTGTACTTATTCTGTATCTTCGAAATCAACCGAAATACCATTAAATTACCTAAACGGTTATTCTACGCGCACTTCGATGTGATTGCTTGATTTGTCAATTGTTTCCGCTCCATTTAAGTAAATCTTCTTCTTGCAATATGTCTTTTCCCAATCGGGGGGGCTGGGCACCTTTTGTGCACATACCCTGTAATTGCTAGCATTGTAATGGAGATATGAAGATCTAGAATTTCGACAGGGTACTCGACGGAAAAACCAAAGGTGGCAACCCTAACTCCGAATTGAAAGTCAGAAAAAAGTGAAGCACGTTCTTCAGAATCACCTAAAGCCGTGCCTTGCTTTATCGCGGCGAGCGGAAGTGACGTCATGAAGACGCCATCTTGAATTTTTACTGAATCCCCCACGAAATTCCCGCAATAATGCCACTTAGTTAAAGAAGAAAATTGTTATATTAAATAAACGGTCACATTTTTGAAAATTGGAAATCAACACAGTAGTTTATATTCGAAATAAAAAAACTGGCAAGATGATGTCATCCATGTAAACTGTGACTTTTCAGTGGTGTATTAATACCACTGAAAAGTCACAGTTTACATGGATGACATTACACATTACATAGTTTACATTACACATACATTACACAGTTTACATGGATGACAATTAATGTCATGACAATTATCATTAGGTAATTGTCATGACATGAGTTGTGTAATATGTGTGCATTTGACTGTCAGAATTTTGTAGCCTCGCTTCTTCATGTATATAGACGACAATAACATTTGCATCGAGGAGGAAGAGATAGCACTTGTTTCTTTTTGTTTATAACATGGTGAACTATACCTCAGGAATCAAAGATTCCATTGACAGCATAGCCGAAGGGAATCCAGCGGAATTAGGACAAAGCATTAGCATCACAAAACACGTTGCCGCCGTATATACAACACATACATCAGCTATTAGTTCGCAAATAGGCGGCAAGGTCGGACCCTGAACGTGCTTAGCATTTCACTGGCATCTGCCGCCTGTATTGAGGATACGGTCCCAATTCGAAAAGGTTTGACGGTTCTAGAATGAAAGGCAAACACATTTAGGGTATTACTACAAAAGGACAGACCCGAATGGCCGAGTCGGCAGTAATCCTGCCTACGAAGCCAAGGGTCCCAGGTTCGGGTCCCGGAGGGGCAAATATTTTTTTGATGAAAAAAAAACATTTTACTTTTACATACAGGCACATACATTGCTTCTGGCCCCATACTAGGATACCCTGTGTCGTGAGAACCAGAAACAGCGACGTCACACACATATAAACATCCAAGACCTGGGTTTTTTTTTTCTTTACCCCAGCTGGGGATCGAACCCGGGTCCTCTCGCATGGTAGGCAGAGCCACAACCGCTGCGCCACAGAGGTCGTCAAACATGAGATGAGATGAGATGAGAACGGATATTGTCTTGTTGCCTAGGAACGTTTAGACAACTCTTTAAACGTTTCGTTCACTCACTTGCCTGATGGAACTTTAGCGACTTGGTTAAACGTCGGTCTTTAATTAACGGTCTAGAGAGTTAGTTAAGTGTCTGATTTAACCAACCAACGTAAAGTGAGTAATAAATGGACAAGTGAGTTTGACCGAAGAGTCCACTTTTGGCCCAACCATTAATTACATAGTGCTTTTCATGACTACTGCGAGAACATAACATATATTATACGGTTTTTTTATACATTAGGTTTAAAACTTCGCCTAGAGTTGTCCGCCCTCAGATGAGGCACACTTTTGCCGACGCGACGGCATGCAGCGCCATCTGTTGACATCTGACAGAACCGTAACAAATAAACCAACAATGTCTTTTCTGGCCTGTTCAAACACTCTTTGTTTTGCGGCCCCATTACTGACCATCTTTCGCCACATTTCCGAGCAGTGGAGTGGAAATGTTTTTTTAGATGTTACTTTTAACATAATTTGGCAATTAGTTAAGCAAACGCCAAAATAAAATGTAGCATCTTTCTAATACGGTTTAGTAGAGGCACAGTGCACCCTACGAATCCAAGGGTCCCGGGTTCGAGTCCCGCTGGGGGCAAATATTTGTTTGATGGGAACTGATGTTTGTACCCTAGTCATGGTTGTTTGTCTATCTGAGTATAATATTTATCTATATAAGTATGTGTATCGTTGTCTAGTACCCAAGATACAGGGAATCCTAGTTTGGGGCTAATTCAATATGTGTAAATTAGTGTCCAAGGTATTATCATTATTATTATTATGTTTATCTAGCCGCAGCTCTGGAAATACGAAGGTCTTCTCACGATGTCGTCCAGCACCGTTAGAATGTCCCGGAAGTGCTTAAATAATAGATAATAAGTAGTCCATTAATGTCCCCACCGAGGGGCACAGGCCTTTACCCAGATACGAGTAAGATTAAGCCATACTCCACCACGCTGGCTCAGTGCGGGTTGATGGAGGGGTTTTATTGTAACTTGTCCAATAATTATGGCTAACGCTTTGGTCAACACAATAAAACATTACACCGATCCACCAAATTCAATTCTAAATAGAAACATCCCTTCAGAATTAACACAACGTTGTTCCCGAATCAGCGCCGGCTGGTTGCGCAGTTAAAGTCCGCTTGACCCTAATTTTTGGTTCCGTATCTCAAACAAATGCAGGAACAATTCTGCATAGACCACGTGACCGGAATACGGAGTCAATGAGGCCCTGTCTTGTTTTGGGGGTCCGTTTTATTGCCCAGCTAGAGAGCTGCCTGCAAAGGCCGAATTAGAGATTTGTAAGTGAACGGGCAATTAATAAGGGCAACAAATGTAATGATCAATAAAATATTTGTTTCTTATCCAAAATGGGTAAATGATCACCTAAAGTTGCAGAAAATATCAGGGCAAAATACTGCGGTAGTAAGTACCGGCGAGCTTGTATGAAGAGGAAGCGAGTGATGCATGCCAATATCGTGGCACGTGGAGGTCTTTAGTCTCTGCCTGCCCCTCTAGCGGAAAAATAATGTGACGTCATACAACTTGATGATATGACCTCTCGCATGGTAGGAGAAGCACAACAGCCAATCGCGCCTCGAGAATTTACTCACCAAAATGATGGCTGGTATTTAATCGCACATCAAAAATACTGATTTGCGCAGCCAAAATGATCAGCAAAAACACTTTTTATGTTTTAAATATTTAGCGAGTACTTTAGTGTATGTTTTAAGTATGTTTTGTTGTTCTTACATGTTGAACCTAACACGATGGATAAAGGGGGCTTCGCTTGACCCCCTTTACCCTTCACCTAAGCTACCGCAGCAAATATAAGGGATATTTGCTGTTCAAATCAGTATTTTTGATGTGCAGTTTAATATTTCCCCAAAATAATAATTTGGGGTGACAGTAATTAGTTGCTATTTCTGTCAAAACATCAATTGTTTAGTCAAATTAATGACTAACCCTCAGTTTAGCCGACGACGCAATATGCAGGGGATATCAATCAATCGGTGACGCTGATCGGATCTAATGATGCGAGCGTCTTGCCTCATATCATGTACCATTAGTTTATATTACAGGGCTGTTACGCCTACAGTCTGTTCAGGGAGCTTTGATAAAAACCGGTCAAGGGTTCCGCACCACTTTACAATGGTAGGTGTGGTAGGGCGTGAATAGTTTGGATTTGACATGGCAAAATGTTGTTTAAAAAGTTGTTGGTGGCGGCTATTTTCATACTCCATGTACGTAGCCCGGTGCATTTACAACTTTGTGTGCGGTTTACAGATAATTTTAATACCTTGGCACTTTCGGATACGTTTTCCTGTAGTCTTTGACTTAAGTTTTATATTTTGTTTTTTTTTCACAATTTTAGACTCTGTATTTTCGGAGATAAGCGGGGAGGAATGGTGATTTTTTGCAATTTTTGGATCGTAACTTCTGAAGTAATCATAACTTAAATAAAAAAATATATATATATGAAAAGTTTATAAAGAGCCCTTTTCAACGATACCTTACATGACTTATTATGGTGTTTTTTTCCGTTAAGTAATTTTTCCCCTCCATTTTTTTGTAGACTCATATTAGACTTGAATTATGTTGCGGTTATCAGGATAAGTATTTTTGCAGAAAATTTCAAGACTATTATAGTTCCTGAGAAAAGTGCCTGTGACAGACAGACGGACGACAGACACGCGAGTAATCCTATAAGGGTGTCTTCTCGGATACAACTCACTAGAGGTCAGACGTAACACCGAGCAGCTTCGGACTGTGTGTCGATTGTTGCGAGGCGACAGTGACTGTGTCGCTTCTCGGTACGGTATGCGCGCTATTCGTGCCCGATAAATATCTCCGCGCGCGCATGCACCAGCTGTTAGCGGACGGCACGCACCGCACGGTGGCGCGCCAGCAGTCTCCACTGGTGAGGGCGCGGGACAGTCTCAACGCTCTGTTGGCTGCAGCACCACTGACTGATCTTTTTGGTGATGCATGGAGGCATATTGTGCGAGAATGTGGAAGGTTCTGCGAGGGGAATGTGTGACAGGGTTGTGTCATGTAATTAATGTATAATTCCAAATGAGTGCAATGACATTTTTATTTTTGAATTATTATTATTATTATTGACATTTTTTGAACTGACATGTAAAATACTATAACTTGTTATGATTTAAATGGAAGTGTATATATGTTATTTGTATATTTGTATGTGTACAATGAATTGGACATTGTCTGTAGTGTTGTGCATTTAACTGTATTAAAACTTTTTTTTTTTTAGCTTTTTAAGTACGGAACCCTAAAAAACAAACCATCACGCCTTTTCCCATATGGGTTGGCAGAGGGACAGTTGTGCCTACGTTTAGACAGTTATTCGGGATTCCATTTAGCGTCACAGGGGGCTAGCCCATCGCCGTAGCCGTAGAAATATGAAGTTTTCCATCGCCGTTAAATGACCGTCCGTAGAGATGAATACATCCGCAACATCCGCTGCGGGTGTGGCTCTGCCTAGTATGCGAGAGGTGCGGGGTTCGATCCCAGGCTGGAGATAAAGAAAAAAAAACAGGTCTTGGATGTTTATATGTGTGTGATGTCGCTGTTTCTGGTGCCCACGACGAAGGACATCCTAGTGTGGTGCCAGAAACAATGTATGTGCCTGTATATAAACGTTTATGTTTATATCGACTGTGGCTTATGGCGCTCTGCATATTGTGATTTTCGTTCAAGCAGAAAAATGCGTTTGTGTAAGTGACACGCGTGGAAGTTGAGTTCCGCGGCTTGAAGCACTATACTGGAAAATAACTAAACCGATTAGTAACTCAGGCTACTGACTCCCTGAATCACAGATAAGTTCTCAGCCACAGGTGACTCAAAGTAAACTACAAGTACGAGAAACACAGGTTTAGAGAAATCTCATTTCGTCAACTCTCCTCGAATAGTTAGTGGTTTCACGGGGTCATGTATCGCCTAGCGTTGGGGGACGAAGCGAGGATATTATCATGTTGAGCCGTCATCTATTTAGATGATATCATTATTTGCTAAGCATCGACAGAGCGAGGAACTCAGAGAGTGGAATGAAACATTTTTTTCATCAAGAAGGGAAGATCATAGAAGGTGCCTAGAAAGACATTTATATTTTTTATCTACCTATACACACGTATTGTTAACCCTCTTTACTGCGTCCAAAAACCGCACGTTACGACCAGCATAATGTTATACTACTTGGTAAAAACTCATTTCTTATTTGACAAATTATGACATTCAAATTTCGAACGCCGACGCCTGCCTGCGTACCGCCCCTAGTTTCTCTGTGAAGTTGGTACTACTGAACAAGCTAAACAAGTGCCGAGCAATGATCAATGCCACCATGCCGGTCGAACATGCGGTTCCTGAACACATCAAAGAGAGCTTATGATATGTGTGTAGATTATAATTTAAAACGCACAGACTCCGTAAGAGCTTTTTAAAGAAATTAACATACTAACTGTAGCTAGTCAATTTATTTTCGAAAATATAATGTATGTATGCAAGAACCTTACAACATTTTCAAAACTTAGCGATAGCTGTAATGTTAACCTGAGAAATAATCACAGACTACTTGCGCCCCGGTTTAGACTCGCGAAGGTTAGCAATTCTTTCAAGGGTCAATGCATTCTCTACTACAACAAGATACCTCTGGAGATCTTGAAATTGCCATTTGAGCAATTTAATGTTAAAGCGACTTTGTCGAAAGAGGGATTATACAATATTTAAGATTACTGAAATAACGGGACTGTATGGGGTTAATCTGGCTCAACACAGACCTTGCTGTTAATGATTTTGTAATTGTTTATTCCTGCTTATTAACTGATATTGTAATATTTGTATAAGTTAAGCACAACCAATTTTTAAAAGAGATATAAAAATCAATCTGTGGAAGTTTCTACGCCCTTCTTCTCCCACAGTGGTCCAATGTAGTGAAGTGGCAAAAAATTACGATTGCTAAGTATATGTAAATATCTACAGTAATAAAGACATTTGGAATTGGAATTGGAATTGGATAAACTAGTGTATGTAACTGTACATAAATAGGCATTATGAATCAGTCACATAAACTAGTATTTAGGAAGACTGACTTCACGAGTTTTTTGCTACGAGCCGAATAAATATCCTTACTACGTCTTACTCGAATTATGGTTCACATCGAGTTTTGGAGTCAGTTGAGTTTGGTCCACGATACTATCGCTACGTTGCAGTGGTCGTACAATCAACTCGTACTGAGCCAGCGTGGTGGAGTATGGCTTAATCCTACTCGTATCCGGGTTAATGCCTGTGCCCCTGCTCATATGCGGTTTAAGGCCTGTGCCCGCCGGTGGGGACGTTAATGGGCTACATTTATTAATATTATATTTTTCTTTACAAGAGGTTGGCACGGTACGTCTTAGTACCACATCAAAAACGAGATATCAACAAAGTCTCAGAAAAACACTTGCCAAAGGACATTGTACCGAGAAGTAGAAACATTTGCTATGAATAACAACCGGTCAAGAGCGACTCGGATCGCACACATGAAGGTTTCCGTAACATAGTACAATAAAAAGAGGGTTCTCAATTCGACTGCTTTTTTAATGTTTGTTTCGCGAAATTTCCGTCAATTATGAATCGATTTTGATGATTATTGTTTTGATTGGGCATACTTCAGAGGTGGTTCCTTCAATTTTTTTTTTTATTTATCTAGCACCTTTTTAAAAAAATCTACAATAATTTAAAATACCATATATATGTTAAAGATATGTCGCAGTCAGTTGGTTGAATTAGACACTTAACTAACACCCTGGACCGTTAATTAAAGACCGACGTTTGACCAAGTCACTAGCATTTTGATTTAAATAAAGCATCGTCGTAAACGTTTAACAAATCTGTCTTACCGAAAGCCGGCGTGTTGGTTAAATAATGTAAAAAAAAGATGGCGTCACGACAACAGCTGATTACTTTCATAGTTTATCTTTTCACTACTGATTTTCACAGCTTATATCAGGGCAAAACATTGCGGTAGCTTAGATGAAGGGTAAAGGGGGTGAGCGAGGCGAAGCCCCCTTTATCCTTCGTGTTAGGTTGAACGTGTAAGAACAACAAAAAATAGGTACTTAAAACATAAACTTAAGTACACATAAAACATTCTTATGTGTACTTAAGTGTATTTATATTGAATATGTCTTGTTGCTTAAGAACGTTTAGACGACTCTTTAAACGTTTCGTTCACTCACTTGTCCTATGGAACTTAAGCGAATTGGTTAAACGTCGGCATTTAACTAACGGTCTAGGGTGTTAGTTAAGTGTCTGATTTAACTAACTTACTGCGACAGATATACCGTAATACTCTATAGCTATTACGGTATATCAGATAAAGCCCGCTGACGGCCAGACGGACGGACGGACAGCCGAGGCATAAGATAAACAGTAGTTTATTAAGGTAAAGGATCAAATAATGGAAGAGGCCTGCCCCCTGAAATACAGGTGATGAACCTAGTTTAGGAGACAGGGAGCCATATAACTATGTACCTACATGTCTTACTGAATAAATTATTATTATATTATATTATTATTATACGGTCATTACTGATATATATGAGCCCGTTCCCATCCGGGAAAAAAAAACATTCAAATTTGGGTTTTAGGTTGTGCTCTGTACGTATACTATCGAGTGGTACGTGCTCACCTCACTCACCACACCTAACGCTCGCTTATTGGACAAGTTAATAATGATAATAATAATAATACCTTGGACACCATTTACACATATTTATCTAACCCCAAACTAGAAGTTACTTGGCAGTTGGCATATTAATATAACATAACATTTATTTATATTATGATACCAGTTTTTTTGGGATTCGAACCCGGTACGCGCTTTGGAGGCAGAACCTCAAACGCCTACGCCACAGAGGTCGCTATTTTATGGTCCCGTGTGGCACCCTTCAGCTACGGAACCCTAAAAACATACCAGCAAGTTCACAACATCTGTGCACCTGGATTCGTGACGGCAATAAGATGCTCTAGAGCTATCGTATTCTGGTGAGGTGCAGAGGTAATAAGTACTTGACAGTATGGTTGCTCGCGCCTGCGTACTGGTTTGTAATGATGACAGGTGGACATTTAGTGAGACTTGGATCTGTGTGGACTTGGGAAACTTTCATAATAATTCATAATTTCTGTATTGGACACCAAAAACATATAGAAATGGTAATGACGTATAAATAGTGTACAAGGTCGAGCTTTTTGTCTAACAAGAGATCTCTTCCAGCCAACCACATTCTTGTTTGTAAAGCAAAGGAAAAAATTGTTTTTATTTTTTGTGGCGTCGAAGTATCTGGTTCCCACTGGGTATCCTATGGTGGGGCCAGACCGCCAGACGCAATGTATGTGTATGATATGTAATTGATTATGTTGTTAAATGTTAAAGATAAGATTATTTTCCTAAACTTCATTTAGAAACATTCTGAATCAAAAGCATATTAGTATATTTTGACATTGGCAAATATATAATAGTTGTATGCCAAGTTATCCATCGAATAAATGCTTCCTGGATCATCATAATACCAATAACATCTGTAACAGATGATTTAAGCAGCTTCCGATGTACAGCTGCGCTCGTGACTATACAGTTCGATTCTGGAGCGGCAGACACGGCCGCACGCGTATTTACTAGGTACACATATTTTATGAAATTAATTTTAAGAGGTAAAAATATGTCAATTAGATAAAATTGTAATCTTTTTAAGTTTTTCTAACTTACCCGATATATACCGACTAACATTGGGTAAATCACACCAATCTGAATACGTGGAAGTCATAAAAATTAAACAGACTATTAGTATTCCAGACCACAGCCTCAAGCAAAAATAATTAACCCCATAAGCCTCTTAAGAGTCCATCGTACACTACCCACATTTATCTTAACCATTCAGACCACAATATCTAGTCAGTTACTGTAATAAAAATTATCGCACAATAATTATGCAATCAGCTACATTCACACGGAAACTGAGAAACGAAACTAGAGATTCTAGAAAATTATACGACTCTCGGGATGCACATAGCACCGATAACTTAAAGCTACTCAAAGTCCCGCTTCCACTGTTTCCCGCTCAGGAAATCACAGCACGACATAAGTGGCAGTTTATTAAAGCAGCACTCAGGGCATCAGGCGAAGTCCATACTTTGCGGAGACGAACACGTTTGACAACTTTGAACAGGATTAAACTGAGTGCCGTCGAAGGATGTAAATTGTCTGTAATTCCGACGTAATTCCTGTCTACCCCCGTATGGAGGTAGCGTGATGGTATTGCGTAACGGTAAGTTGATTAGTTGGTGTGATTGCAAAGGTTGTAATATACAAAAGAAGGGAGCTCGTGCTCCAAGTAGCTATTTTTTTAAGCGTACACATACGATCCCATGATTAATTACATTAAGTATTATGACTGGACTAGTTGAATCAATTATTACTGTTATAATTTTTATTTTATTTTTGTGAATATCTTTATTTATTTAATAACTCATTGGATAATTGTCAACCAAGCATATAAAATAATGGAATAGTGATTGTCGCCTTTATTACAGGTTTCTTTTAGCTTAGTTTAGGTGGCAAGAACCCGCAATCAGGTCGAATAATTGGTTGATGTAATTTAATATAAGTACTTGTAGTATTTTCATGTATATTGCTTAATTTTTACGGAAATAAAAGAATATGAAATATGATTCATTCTTTCCCACGGTATTACAAATTAATTTGGAATATTGGGGTTTCTAGCGAAATAGCTACTACATTCTCATTGAACTGTTTGATGATATCATTAAGTTGACGGGATCTCACGGGATCTTGAAGATCAGCGCTATAGAGAAGATTCCCTTACCAATGTTGGGTGAGCGTGATAAAGACCAATTCGTAAGAAACCCCGAACGAAAAGTCTTACGGCTCAACCTTTCACGCAACTGCTGGACCAAGCTGAGTGCCTCCGGAGTGGCCAGGGCTGCTGCTACGACTGAATGTACAGGTAGGGGTACAAAGACAATCCTTTGTGCTCCTGCGGAGCCATTCAGAGCATGGCTCACCTTACGGACGACTATCCGGTAATTCAAAAATCAAATCATTTATTGCCAGTAGGCAAAATAATGCACTGTTACAAGTCAATTATTTACTTAGTCTCAAATACATGATAAAAAAAAAATTTGATCAACTAATCAACTAATGAGTACATAACTGATTGTGGTTTGAGTTTGAAAAAGGAAATGTTTGCTTCAAGTGGTGATTCATGGCTGAATCTCGCACAGGAAAAAGAAACTCCATTAACTCTACCAGTGCTTCGGAAATACGCCCGCCAGAGAAGATAGCACCAAGAAACTCTACGGGGATTTAATTTTTTTCAATTTTTGTCATATATATAGTTTTTTATTACACAATGTACCATATAAAAAGTATCTAATCTAATGACAATATTATAACATCGTATCCATAAGTGCCAATAAGATATCTCAAAATAACAATCTAACAAAATAAATAAATAAGAACAAAGACAAGCTGTAATGAACATAACTTATGAGAAACCAGACTGGACCATTCCCCCCAAGCAGCACCTAGCTGTTTACGAGACTCGCGCACCAGCCATCACCCCCCTCGCCATATTTGAGGGAGGGGAGCAATCCGCGCTAAAGCCGCCATAATCATGCGAAGAGGCAGTTCAATGGCTGCTCAGGCTGCCTTCTTTGTGATGTAGAAACGAGAGAGCAATCACTAAATAAATGAATACTTTAGGAAGAAGAAACTTAACTCTAAGACTTACAAAGAACATTGATAGTGTGTGTAGCCACGACGTTCTCGGTCAGCTGTCCGTTGATACCATGGCACACCACGACGATGGAGCGACGGTTCGGCTCCACCACCACGGTTATGTTGGACGTGGTCACCCAGCCACCTGTGGAGACAGATGAGGCACTATGTCATTATTTTGATAGGTGTCACTATTTTTGACAGGTGTTACTATTTTTGAAAGGCGCCACTATTTTTGACATGTGTCATAAATTAATATTAGTAAACAGTAAAGATAAAGGTTATGTTGATTTTGTGTTTAAAATAACTAGAAATATCAAAAATAACAACTGCGGAAAATAGTCATAGCTCAATTATCATTATCATAGCTCATAGTTCAATTGTTTATACGTGTCAAAAAATCTGACAGCTGTCAAAAATCGTGATACCTGTCAAAAATAGTGACACCAGTCAAAACAGTTACAGCTGTCAAAAACAGTGAGAGAGTTTTTTTTTATATAATTGTATTAAAAAACTCTGGAATATCCAAGGAATTCCCCGGACTAACTGCACAGTTGGTCTGTAAGGGATAAAAGGCTTCAGGAACACGTGATTAGATGGTAAACATAGTGTTCAAAGATCAGGCTGTAGATAATAATAATGGACGTCCCAGAGTTTAGGCATCAAAAGGTTTCAGGCTGGAACAGCCATATTCAGAAAAAATATAAGCCATAGTTTGAAGAACCGATTCTACTTCTTTGTATGCCATCTCATCTTTTTTACACAAAACAATAAAAAGATAAATAAAAATGGAAAATACTTGTACAAAATTGCTCGAATGGCTCGCTGGGCTTGCAGAACCACAAAATGGGTTCCGACACATGCAACGAGGAAGCTTGGCCGACCCAGGAAGAGATGGGGTGATGAGCTACATAAGAACTGGTGGATGGCCGCTCAGAATCGAGAAGAGTGGAGGAAGTTGGAGGCTTTTGCCCAGCAGTGGGACGTTATGGGCTAATATATATGTATGTATAACCCAATGTGCTGGCACGCGACGATGGCAGGAGGCCGGACGTTATGACGCTCATTCCCTGGCAGAGCGGGAGGTCGCTAGTATGGGACGCGACCTGCGTAGATACGCTGGCACCGTGTCACCTTTCGGCAACCTCAGCCACAGCCGGCGCTGCGGCGGCAGCAGCAGAGTGTCTCAAAAGCCGCAAATACGCCGCACTCGGCGACGACTATTTGTTTATGCCGTTCGGCTTTGAGAACCTTGGGCCGTGGGGCCCTGACGCTCGAAGAGTCCTCAAAGACATCTCTAAGAGGCTCGTCGAAGAGTCAGGGGACTGCAGAGCTGGCGCCTACCTCGCTCAACGCATCAGTATTGCGATACAGCGAGGTAACAGTGCCAGCGTCTTGGGCACCCTCCCGTCCGGCAGCGAACTCAGGGAAATTTTTAATTAGTTTAGTGCAGTTATAGTTTAGTTTTAGTTTATAATATACAATAGGTAAAAACTGTTTCTAAAATTTTGAAAAAACATTATATGTATATACAGTGTGTTACCAGCAGCTGGGCTTTAATTAAGAACGTTAAAATAACGTGTGTCTGTAACGTAACCATAACATTAATAATTACTTAATAAATTAAGTTTCAGAGTTTGTTAACTTTCAAACAAAATTTTAATTGCCCGCAATGTAAAGCACGGTAATTTGACAAGTTACTATCAACACGACAGTTGACAGATATACTTTGATTTTTGCACTAGTTCCCCCCGTACCACGACATGCCTTGTACCAAGTAATTCAACGACATGAGTTACGACTATTAGGCAATACGTCTACTACATTTAAGCTGCAAATTTAGAAAGTTTAATTGTGGAGTTAATTAACATAATTATGATTTACTAATACGTGCAAACGATTGTTAACGGAGCATGTTATTATCAGTTTTAATAAATGCCCACATGCCGGTAACAGACTGTATATATTTCATAGCCTATTCTTTGTCCCACTGCTGGGCAAAGGTCTCTCTTGATCGCACCCACAAATCCCTATCGGTCGTCATGCCGACACAATCTGACTGGAACCTATCCAGGTCGTCCATTTCCTTCTGGGCATTCCCCTACATCGGTGTCCGTCTGAAGGCACCCAGTCAGTGACTATGTTCGCTCATCTGTCTGGGTACATTCGACTCACGTGAACGGCCCAGTTCCTTTTGAGTTTCGCGGTTTCCACGCCTACATCAGCAACGCCAGTTTTGGTATGTGTATGGTGTTTCTGATGCGGTCTCTGCGTTTTACTCCCAAGATGCTGCGCTCCATCGCTCTCTGAGAAACCTTGAGTTTGGACTTGTGATCTTCGGTCAAGGACCAAGTTTGTGCGCCGTAGGTTAAAATGGGCAGGTTGCACGTGTCGACGAGTTTTATATTATATTAATAATAATAATAATGTGCAAAGGTTTATCACTAACAAAAATATCACTAAACTCTTTTTAAGTCAGAAGAACTTACCCTCGGGAGATATGACAGTCCTGTTGCTAGCCTCCCGATGGTGCTTTCCCAACACCACCCACTTGACGTCTGCAGCAGGGTTCGAAGGTGCCGTGGAACAGGTCAGGGGGACCGGGTCGCCAACGCGGGCTTCGCTGGGGCCGGAGATTGTGACGTGGGACGGGGCGACTGGAAGACAAATGGGCAAGTTAGAGATCAAAATAAAAATAAATCAATAAATGTTCCGGTATATTTATATTTTTTTAGGGCCATGCCAGATATACAAGTGACCCTGCCTACGAAGCCAAGGGTCCCGGGGTCGATTCCCGGTGAGGGCAAATATTTGTTTGATGAGAACGGATGTTTGTACCCTAGTCATGTTTATCTATCAAACGATAATATTTATCTATATAAGTATGTGTATCGTTGTCTAGTACCCAAGATACAGGGAATCCTAGTTTGGGGCTAGATCAATGGGTGTAAATGGTGTCCGAAGTATTATTATTATTATTATTATTATCATCAAACAGTTCAATGAGAATGTAGTAGCTATTTCGCTAGAAACCCCAATATTCCAAATGTATTTGTAATACCGTAGGAAATAATGAGTCATATTTCATATTCATATTCATTTATTTCCGTAAAAATTAAGCAATATACATAAAAATATTACGAGTACTTATATTAAATTATATCAACCAATTATTCGATTATGTTTATCTATCAAACGATAATATTTAACTATATAAGTATGTGTATCGTTGTCTAGTACCCAAGATACAGGGAATCCTAGTTTGGGGCTAGATCAATTTCTGTAAATAGTGTCCAAGATATTATTATTATAATTTTTTTACGCCTATCCACTAATCTCCTCAACGAGGGTCACGGGACTTTTAACGAATTCGCGTAATGGACGGGTGTCGGTCTAGTTAGTTGAATGGATTTGGGATGAGAAAATACCGTTACTAAGTTTGACGAATGGATGTTGGTCTCCTGTGAATCACTGTATCTTGGTATCTAACTAAGACCACAAAATGACGTAAAAAAACTCAGTGTATTCAATAAACCTTTGTTTATTTTCCAAAACTGTTTGCAGACTGATTTTCTAACGCCAAAATGAGTTAAGAAACTCCGTAGATGTAATTTAGCATAACACTCGTACAGGATAAGACAGCAGCACTGCTTGTGAGTTCACTGATCATTTCACTCAATTAGGCAGTCACTCTGGCGTGAAGTAGCCTTTCGACTAAACAATATTTTGAATCTAGACAATATTGTGCATGTGTCGTAGCTGAGATTGAGACGTAGGAGATACAGTACGTGGGACTTTAAGAAATTCAAGACATTAAAGCAATAGAGATGATGACTGGGTAGATAAATGATGAAATAAATGTGCATGTTTTCATTTTATTTCTTTTCACATCATCTGCTCGAAAATGACACTATATATGTCACCGTAAGATAGTCAAAACGGTTAGTTGATAAATTAAGGCGTTAGATGGTCAACTATCGACAGACAGTAAACCAGACCGACAGGGTTTAGAATTTACGTTTCTTTTGTTCTTACATGTCAACCTAACACGAAGTCTGTTCGGGGGCATCGCTGCGCTCGCCCCCTCTAGCCTACACAGTGTTTGCCCTGGTATTTGTTTGCAATTCAAGTTTAAACCAATTTACTATGTAACGGTTTTAACCGTTAGTTTATCAACTGACGCATCATATAGTAAGCAGTACGGTACAGTTAACTATCTGTCGATAGTTGACCAACTAACGAGAAAAAAAACGTTCGTTTATCAATAACGGTTTTGACAATCTTGCGGAGATATATATATATATATATATATATATAAAGCAAACCTTACCTAAAGCAACTCAACATAGCTCTAGGCTTTAGCGGTCACATAAAGTTGTAAGTTGTATTGAATTTCTTTATATCACAACCTACATCATTCCAGGGTTTAAAGTGATTTTCAATTCTCATAGTTCTTATTGCTATGGCCTTAAAATCATAATTCGTGAAATACGCAAGGCGCCAGCTCCCCGGGGGGGCACAAAATAGTGCCGGGGGCTTATTTGAATATCAAGCTGGCGACGGCGTGCTCAATGGAACACATTTTAAATAAAACAAAACTCGGGATTGTTGCAATAGTGATACATTAGTGCAACTGGACTAATGTATCAAAACTCGGGATTGTTGCAATAGTGATACATTAGTGCAACTGGACTAATGTATCAAAACTCGGGATTGTTGCAATAGTGGTACATTACACAACTGGACTAATGTATCAAAACTCGGGATTGTTGCAATAGTGGTACATTAGTGCAACTGGACTAATGTATCAAAACTCGGGATTGTTGCAATAGTGGTACATTAGTGCAACTGGACTAATGTATCAAAACTCGGGATTGTTGCAATAGTGATACACTAGTGCAACTGGACTAATGTATCAAAACTCGGGATTGTTGCAATAGTGATACATTAGTGCAACTGGACTAATGTATCAAAACTTGGGATTGTTGCAATAGTGGTACATTAGTGCAACTGGACTAATGTATCAAAACTCGGGATTGTTGCAATAGTGGTACATTAGTGCAACTGGACTAATGTATCAAAACTCGGGATTGTTGCAATAGTGGTACATTAGTGCAACTGGACTAATGTATCAAAACTCGGGATTGTTGCAATAGTGGTACATTAGTGCAACTGGACTAATGTATCAAACATAATTTTTGGCATATTTTTTAAAATAAAATGCTGTAATTAGTAGCCTTGCTTTTTATATTTTCTCGCAGGAGTTGCGAAAAGTAGAGTGTTCTCCTCGGGGATAAAGCTGTTTTGTCTTGGGAACGCTTGAATCCCTCACTGCACTCTGGAATCAGTCTTAATTTCCCGAGCAGAAACACCCTCCCTTCACTTGGCACTCCTGTAGTCCTTCTTTACATTCAGGATTTAATATCGCGCCTCTGACATAAAATAGCGCTTTATCCCGTAGGTACATAATTTACTATAACGGAACTGTAGACGACTCGCCGTTTCATGTCGTCGTCACCTCATGTCGCCGGGCATGAGTTCGAATCCGACTGCAAACAACAGCAGGATGTGGATCGTCGGCGTTTTTATTTCCAAAGAGTTTTGATGATCTTTTCACAAAAAACATAGCGTCGTGCAATTCCCATACAGGGGGGCAGAGGCACAGTTGACATCTCCGCAGCCGCGGCAATGGGCAATTCCCCTGTTACGCAGCCTGGCTTACATGGGCACAATTGTGCTTCGCCATTCTGTAGCTGGTATCTAACTTGTCAGAATCCCTATTCCTAGCGGGTTTCATAATGTTCTGGTCAAAAACACCAATTTCTGTTACATTTAGGACCATGTCCGTGGTCTAATGGGTTTTATCTACACACGTATCATAAACCCTCTTCACTGCGTTCAAAAACCGCACGTTACGATCAGCATAATGATAAACTACTTGGTAAAAACTCATTTCTTATGAAAAATTACACATTATGACCATAATGTGTAATTTTTCTACACATTATGACATTCAAATTTCGAACGCCGACGCCCGCCTCGTGCCGCCCCTAGTTTGTCTGTGAAGTTGGTACTGACATTCAAATTTCGAACGCCGACGCCCGAAGTTGAGGCTACAGAACAAGCTAAACTACTGCAGAGCCACAATGCCGGTCAAACATCCTGAACACACCAAAGAGAGCTTATGATATGTGTGTAGATAAACTAGTGTATGTAACTGTACATAATTAGGCATTATGTATCAGTCACATAAACTACTATTTACGCTTGCTTCTTACACAGGAGATGCAGGTTCGAAACCTGGCCATGTACAAATGACATAATTAAGTTAAGCACATTATCGGACGTTCAGTATTTCGGATGACATGTTAAGCTACCGGCTACTATCGCTACTTGATAGTCGTAAAACCCCACCATCAACCCGCACTACAGCGTGGTGCAGTATGGCTTAATCTAAATCGTCTCCGAGTAAAGGCCTTTGCCCCTCGGTGGTGACATTATTGGGCTACATTTATTTATATATCATTGGGACCATGGTAAAACTAATACACATCTACATTTCGCGAGAGCAGCAACTGACCATCAGCTAAGCCAGCAGTCTCCGAATCAAAGTTGCATTTGAGAGAATGCCGCACGACAAATCGATTCCTTCAATCTTGCACAGACATTTCTTTCAAAGGAGGGTGATATTTGAAAGTCTGCTAGTTGCCGATAAAAAGTTTAGAACTCTGTGGATTGAAATTAAAACTTTGTTTCTTACAACTTGACGTGCCGTTTAATGACATTTGTCTAAATGGTATCTTGACGTGTAGGGAACATTTTGGCTAAAGCGGAGTTTTCACTATAGGAGTACTCTCGGACCGAGTGCGCTCGTACGAGCTCATACGAGCTAGATCGTATAAGAGCACACTCGGAATTTGGATGTCACACGGTTTTGGTTTTTATATTAAAGTAGCATTTGTCTCCTTGCACAGTCAAGCTGTCGACAACTGATCTGTTACTCCGCGGCTAGAGTAGAAAACCATGAAAAGGAAAGAAGAAACATAAGAATGATTTTGGATTTTAAAACGTGACCAACTGGGTGCTTTGATTTTGTAGTTATTTAGCCTAACGTTCCACAACACTTCCTAGGTTTCATAAAGATCCACAAAGCTGACAGTTTCACGTTCTGTCCACTTTTTCTTTACTTCCGTTTTATTTTTCTTAGTTGGCGCCATTTTGTTTTTATAAAAACATCCGAGTCAGCTCGTAAAATAGAACACTCTGGAGCTCTATTTTTTAATCACTCGCATGACATAATACATATATCGCACGAGACATATGTCATGTTCGACTAACAAGTCGCATGACGTTGATTTTCTGCATTTTTGAATCGTTCGTCATCGGTGTTGCCAATAAATTTGGAAATGTTGATTAATATCCGTTGAACGCAGAAAAAGTAAAAACTGGTAAATATCGCATAGGAAACGGAACGTTAAATGCTCTCATATTAAAGGCTGTATGACAGTGTCTCTTCAATTAAGCTGCCTGCTAAATCCTAGCAATAATATGGAACAAATCGGGCTGTTCCATCTGTCGCAATTGTCACATATTTGACGTTTTGGATTCCAATTTAAAAAAAAGCGCGAAACAGAAAACTCTTGCACTTCAAATTGTATTGACACTGTTGAAATTAACTTTAACGTATGTGACGTTTATTCTACTATTCGTCTCGCGCAACGAGTGGTGCTGACCACTCGTTGCAGGCGAATGACTGAAAAATACGAAATTTCGAATGTCGAAGGAAAATCAGTAGAAAAGAGCGCTCGCGTGACATAAAAGTCATGCGAGCGATTCGAGAGTAGAGCTCCTGATCGGATGTCGATGTCCGGGTGCGCTCGGATCACTTGTTCACACAGTACGAGCATCATCCGAGCAGTCATCCGAGCGAACTCCTATAGTGGAAACCCCGCTTAGAATAGAATAGAATAGAAAGAAGTTTATTTGTAACAGGAAACAAAAATAGGAGTCAATATTGAACAACTAGGTACATAAGAATATTTCCTGTCACAAGCCGGCCTCAACTCAGCATATGCTGAATGCAAACAATCAGCGCTGGTCTTCCGTTGTGACCGACGGGTAACAACACGCACAACAATGTGCACTTTTGTGTAAACATTTATAAACACAGGCAGAAGGAAAAACATATTTTAAAAGAGAAACATAGTTATACATGAATATTCAGACTAGGTAGTAGGTAATAGGTTAATTAAAGGTATAAAATAAATCTTTATAAATATAAAACAGTATTAATATTAAAGGTCACAATTTCATATGACAGTCAGTTATATTGCGCTAGTGTCATTTCGTATACTCTTCGAATTTTTGATGCTCAAAAATGAATTTTCTCAACGTGCATTTAAAACCGTATAAACAATGCAGGTTCCTGATTGGTGGAGGAATATTATTCCAACACTTGGTCGCAGCATAGCGGAAGCTCCCTCTAAAGGTGGCTGATGTTCACAACAGCCATATTAAAATAAAGTTCATAGCAGCTCATACTGTAACACGACTGTTACGTCGACAGCTGTCGGAGAACATTGCGAAAATTGTGTGTTTTCACTTGTTTCTTCAAACCGTTAATTATTTCTTTATTTAAAACACACCGAGAGCTCCGTGGTCTAATGGGTTTCAGGCTTGCTTCTCACACAGGAGATGCAGGTTCGATAACTGACCATGTACCAAGAAGATAATTTATTTATTTTAAGTACATTATACGGACGTTCTAACGGTGATGGAAAACATCGTGAGGAAACCTTCATTACTCCATAGCTGCGGCCATGGGCTAGCCCTCTGTCACGCAAAATAGTGTGTTGAATAACTGGCTCAAAGTGGGCAAAATTGTGCCTCTGCCACCCCGTATGAGAAAAGGCGTGACGTTATACATAGTCAGGTCATAAGTTCTGTCACATGTGCAATATGAATACAGGCCTTTATTCTGCGCGGCCAGTCGTCTATCGCAGCACGAACGAGGTCCATGTCAATATCGGCGGCTGCCTTAATCAAGGATGCCTTGAGTGACTCGAAATCAGGATGAGGTTTTGAGCAGGCCTTTTCCTCCAAGTGTTGCCATATCTTGTAATCTAACGGACCCAAATCTGGACTGGAGGAGGGCCAGTCTTCGTGCCGGATGAAGTCGATTTCACGCGCCGCCAGCCAGTCTTGTGTGCTTTTCGCTCTATGAGCTGGCGCAGAATCTTGTTGGAATACCCAGTGCCTGTTATTAAACATGGTATGAGAAACAGGTTCCACAAGGTTCTTGAGGACTGTATTTTGATACACAACTGCATTCGTTTTTACGCCTTTCTCACAAAAATGTACCTCAGTTAAGCCCCAATAAGAGACTCCCAACCAAACCATGAGCGAGGATGGAAAATGACCTCGTTGGACACGCGGAATACGGTTGCTCGCTTCTTCACTGCTGTGTGCGTACACCTTATCATTTTGTTTGTTGTAGCTCTCTTCCACGGTGAAAAATGTTTCATCCGAAAAAATAATTTCCCGATGCTTTTTTCCCGCGTACCGCTTCAACAAAGCGCGGCATCTCTTCAGGTCCATTAAACGAGCGTCCAAACGATGTCCTGTTTTTCTTCGATATGCCCTAAACCCTAAGTCTTCATTTAACACCCTTTTCACCGTGGTCCTGCTTAACCCCATCCGAAGGGCCAACAGTTTCTGCTTACGTATGGGATTTCTTTGAATTCGCGCCTTCACAGCTTTTATCACTGCTGGAGTCTTCATTGTATCGTTTTATGGTACGATAAACGAATCTTTTGTTTATATTCAAATTTTTCAGTAAGTCGAAAATCGAATTGGCGCGTAACCGCAACGATGCAACGCAATAACTGCGACACGGTCTTCTTTAAGTGTCCACTCCATATTTAAAAATGAGGAAAATTCTAAAAAGTACACATTTTTATTTTCATGAAAAATTTGAAATTCGAATTCAATAAACTTTTTTGTGGCCAGCGTTCTAAATTCAAAAGTTTTTATTGTGTGACAGAACTTATGACCTGACAGTGTATATGTATGTATGTTAAAACATCACACATTAAGGATATTTTGAATACCAATTGTTTGTCTCAGAAATCACATAGTTATTCTTTTTAGATCGCAAGAAATAGCAAATTTTAGGTGAAAACCATCTAAATCAGGAAAAAAAATTCCTAAAGTTCATATTGACATTAAAGAAAACGGATGTCTTCATAACATATATTTTTTGGGATTTGGGAAAAACCTCCTTTAATAGGAATAACGCTTTAAAGATGGACTTTTGACAAAATCCTCTCCTGAAACGACAAATCGTGTGATTGTTCAAATCGTGTCAATTGGAAGTTGGAAGCTTTAAAAACATCAATTTAAAAGACTAGCTTTCAAAACATCTATTTGGAAGCGAACAGTTACAGAACAGATCTACTGGAACCGTAGAGCCGGCACGCGGACAGATTGTCAGGAAACTTTGACATAATCAATGAGCTCTGCGAACAGCGTATGAACTCAGTTCGGAATCTCCATACAAACTACCTTCAGAAGCCAGCCCCGACAACACCATGCTGCCGTAGAAGCGGAAAATCTGCTTAAAGTTCGACAAAGCGGAATATTTCAAGCCGCTGCCTGTCACAATATGGGACCCGAATCTAGTATGGTACACGCTTGTTAAGCGGTCTCAATTAAATCCCAGTTTATGTATCAGAGCTCCGTGGTCTAATGGGTTTCAAGCATGCTTCTCACACAGGAGGTGCAGGTTCGATTCCTGACCATGTACCAATAAGATAATTAATTTATCTTAAGTACATTATCGGACGTTCCGTGTTTCGGAGGACACGTCCAGCTGTAGGTCCCGGGCACTATCGCTACGTAAAACCGCTCCATCAACCCGCACTGAGCCAGCGTGGTGGATTATGGCTTAATCTTACTCGTATCCGGGTAAACGAGACATTAATGGGCTACATTTATTATTATACATCACCTTAGCCACAGGCATTAAGCGAGCAATGAGTACACAGTCGTTGATGCGGTCGCCGTGACTGAAATCGGTCGGATATCATCAACGCCTCATATTTGTTCGGAGTATAAAATGGAATTCTCCATTCATTCAGCTACTTTGTTACGTTGAAATGTGAGGAATCCCTTCAACGTAGTACATATTATCTGATATTAAATTAAGCTAAATAACAATGGCAACAAATATAATGACCACCAAAAATTTTTTTCCTACCCAAAATGGGTAAATGATCACCAAAAGTTGCAGAAAATGTTAGGGCAAAATGCTGCGGTAGTTTAGGTGAAGGGTAAAGGGGGTGAGCGAAGCGAAGCCCCCTTTATCCTTCGTGTTTGCTGGAACATGTAAGAACAACAAAAAATACTTAAAATATAAAGTTAAGTACACAAAGCATAAAAAGAAGTTCGGTGATCATTTATCCAAACACAATTTGGTGGTCGTTTACTAATTCTCGCGGTCGTTTCGAATTTATTGATAGCAAATTTTCGATTTTTTTATCATCGTTTACACATCGTTTAAACAATATTAAAACCTTACCTAAATTTTAATATTCTTTTACAATATTTGTATTAATTTTGCGGGTGAGTTAGGTTAGACATATTTTGCATTTCGATTAAATACTACCCTTAAAGTAATACGAGCAGAGCCTGCTGAAATGAAGTATAGCTAATTCATTGCTCAGTGGAAAAATTTCTGTCTAGACAGTCTAGAAGCTTGCTAAAACTGCATCAGCATACTTAAGCTTGTCTAGTGTGGGGGTGGTCACTGACTATCATTGTACCACATACTTTTTTGTTATATTTTTTTACCTTTCATGTTAATATGTTTGAGATACAAGAGGAAATCTTGATGTGAAACGCTCACATCAGAATTTCATACGAGAATCACGGAACAGGGTAGGTGCTACCGATATCGACCAAACTCGAAAGTTGGTACAAAGTTGTTTGAAAAATACTCGTATTCGCCAGTTTTTCGCTTGCCCCAAGTTTTCGTCGAGTCAGCAAAGGGTAAGTTCGGTATTCTGGTCCGGTCTGTGGATTCGGCGTTTGTTTCGACAACGATAAATCATCTAAAAAGTTGAAGAGAAACCAGTAATTTTTAGACTTAATCAGGGCACTGACTTCCCTTTCTTTATTTCTTTTTCCTGTCATGACTATTTCTGGAAAAAATACTATTTTTAGATCTCTAAAAATCTTATCTAATCTTTATTTTCCTTTGAATCTTACGTGTTTATATATCAATGAGCAATTAAGTAAAGGGTATTTAATGTTTTACAGTGACAATTAGACAGTGAATCCATTTAATATCTATTATAGTTTGTAGGGTTACACACTCAGTCCATCTGTTGTCATCCAAACAAGACACGTTAGGCTCTAAATACCAAAATATATTTATTTAAGATACGATCATTTTTTATTTTTTTTTAATATTATTCGTTTAAAAACCATTAAACCACCGAAACAACTAGAATACAACCTTCAAATATCTATGTATGTGTGCCTTTTATACTTGTTTATCCCCTAGGGTTGTTAGCTAGGCACTTTTGTAAATAAGAAATGAAGTAGGGGTCAGTAAACGGACAGGTTACCCTTTTGAATTTAAATTCGCGCTCTTTGAAAAGAATGTTTACCTGAAGGGGCTAGTCAAACGCCACAGCGATAAAAGCGGACTGTATTTTGATTGTAAGAAAATAAATATTCAGGTAAATTTTGTATGAATAAATTGAAATTAAAACTTTCGTGAATCTGGGGTGAGATACGAACTACATATCTATCTATCTACGTGCTGTTTTTATTTGACCATAACATTCATATACAGACACACACTTGCTTCTGGCCTCACACCAGGATGCCGTGTGTCTTGGGAACCAGAGACAGTGACGTCACAAAGTACGTATTAACATCCAAGACGGATTATTTTTCGGCAACAAATAAAATATGTTTAATGATCAAATGTTCACCAAATTGATTGCCTCCATGTAGTTTCCGTGGTTCCGTGATCTAATGGGTTTCATGCTTGCTTCTCACACAGGAGATGCAGGTTCGATTCCTGACCATGTACCAATGAGATAATATTTATCTTACGTGCGTTATCAGACATTCAGTGTTTTGGATGCCACGTCTCAACTGTAGGTCCCGGCTACTATCGCTACGTGGTAGTGGTCGTGGAACCCCTCCATCAACCCGCACTGAGCCAGCGTGGTGGAGTATGGCTTAATCTTACTCGTATGAGGATAAAGACCTGTGCCCCTCGGTGGGGACATTAATGGGCTATATTTATATAACTTTCGTGAATATGGTGGCTTACTGATATCATGTTAATGGGCTTGCATTTCCGAGATACGAACTATTCTACTTATCTATCACAAGTGTCTAGTATATAAAAATATAACTGAGTATATAACAAAGCAATAAAATCAAACATAACATTGATATAAAGACACCCACTTGCTTCTGGCCCCACACTGGGATACCGTGTGTCTTGGGAACCAGAAACAGTGACGTCAGTACAAACATTCAAGACCAATTATTTTTCGGCAACAAATGTGCTGTTTACCAATATAAGTTTTGACTCCCAAATATGTTAAATTTTTACTAAATTTAGTACCTCCATGTACCGTATTGGTCACTCTCTGTCCAAATACTAAAGTAAATTTTGTCAGGTGACAACTATGTTATTCAACCTGGAACCGAAGCGAAGCGGAGGGGAGCGAGGCGACCACATTAGTGTTAAATAGGGTGTAAAAGTTTAGTGCACATTTAGTAAATTTGGGATAAAAAAATATATTTTTGGATGTAACTTTTAACTCAAATTGATAAACAGTTAAACATAATCCATTCGAATCTAGGACATCCTGCATGTGAGGCAGAAACTCGACCACTGCGTGACAGAGGTCGTGAAATTGTCGTATGAGTTTAGGACTATGGATGTAGTATCAGGCAGAGTCATAGTACATTACTGCCGTGGCGGGGAAAGTCTGCAATTAATAATAATAATACCTTGGACAATATTTGCACACATTGATCTAGCCCCGAACTAGGAATCCCTGTATGTTGGGTACTAGAAAACGATACACATACTTATATAGATAAATATAATACTTAGAAAGATAAACAACCATGACTAGGGTACAAACATCCGTTCTCATCAAACAAATAGATGCCCCCACCGGGACTCGAACCCGGGACCCTTGGCTTCGTAGGCAGGGACACTGCCGACTCGGCCATTCGGGTCGTTAAGTTAAGTTACTGCAGGTCAAGTATTGACGAGTTAGGTAATTGCCATTTTCGCCGAGGCTTGTCCACCATTAAGCCTCGGTGGAAAAAAAATGCCGAGTTATAAATTATTGGCAAAAATATAAACTTAATAGTGGCAACATTACACTATCGGGGAAAATGTAAACGAGTTACTGGTAACACTACGTTTGACATCTCTCTTGCTTTTGTGATAACGAAAAATATATAAGTGCCTGCGATTAGATATTCTTTTTATTGGCTAACTGCTCGAATTCCATTAAAATAAGATCTTCAAAATTAAAAATCGGTAAAAAAACCTTTCAAATTCTCCAGGACTTGAAATTCAGGTATTGTTTTGCATCCCTTTCCCTGAACTTCTTTGGTAACTGGACCAATTTGGCTTCCGCCTTTAAATTTGGCGGAGTACATTCAATCTCATTAGAACTCATTATGCTCTATTCAATAATAGTACTTTGTGTGACTGATAAATAATGGAGGGCATTAAAACTCGAGTGTGGGTTTATGAAACGAGCCGAAGGCGTGTTTTATAATAATATCACTTGAGAGTTTTAATGCCTAATTACATACACTAGTTTATCTACACACATATTAAGGAAAGGGAAAGGGAAAGGGAAGGGAAAAGGAAACTCCATTAACTCTACCAGTGCTTCGGAAATACGCCCGTCACAGAAGATAAGAAACTCTACGGGAATGTATTTTTTTCATGTTTCGTCTTTACTTTATGCCGCAATATAAAATTGATCTAATCTTCTGACAATATTAAAACATCGTATCTATAATTGCCAATAAGCTCTCTTTGATGTGTTCAGGAATCGCATGTTTGACCGGCATTGTGGCATTGATCATTGCCCTGCAGTTGTTTAGCTTGTTCAGTAGTACCAACTTCACAGACAAACTGGGGGCGGCATGTACATAATTAGGCATTAAAACTCTCGAGTGATACTATTAACACGCTCATTGCGAAGCGAGGCGTTACACGCCTCGTCCATGGTTTGCACTCAGTGCGGAGGTGAAAAAACCGTTCGTCTCTTTTTTGCGGCTGGATTCTTATGACTTTTTTAACGTAAACAAGGGAGACAACCTAACTTGGCATCTTGACCATACCCTAAAGTACTCATAGAACCAATAATATAGCACGAGGCGTGTTGTACCTCGTTGCGACAGATTCGCAAAATTTTGCGTTCTTTGCAACACGAGGCGTATAGGGCCTCGTGAGTACCTCGCACGAGGTTGATTGGTAAAATTGGTTAGTGTCGTTCGATCTTACGTAACTATCGCATGTGTTTTGGAATTCGCAATGGACGTGACGAAAGCAGTGAATAGAAAAAGATCCCGGCGAATTCTGGAGCTGTCGTTCACAAATTTAGATGCACCTGTAGTTGAAAAACACGAAAATCCAAAATCACAGTCCCTATACAAAAAAGTGTTGCAGCGCAGTGACACAAATATTTCTGTACTAAATGAGAATAATATATCCATGAGTCCTAGTTCCGGTCGCACATACCAAGAACTTACCAATGTTGCACCGGCGTCCAGCTGCCGCAGTCCGCAAGAAAAGGACAGTGGAGAGTTCCAAATCCTAGATTTATCAAACTACCCTCAAACAGACACTAACAGAAATATGAGTTCGACTAATGAAAATGATTCTCTCAGTTGTCATCGAGATGTAACGATACCTAAAATTCGCATTCTGGAAGACATTGTTATTCCCGCCTCAGTGACTGACACCAGCAACAGTTTCATTAACCCTCTGACTGATGACAACGTTGTTCTCAAACCTCTGAACAAAAGTCCTAGCAGTTACGAATCTCTAAGTAACATTTCCGTTTCTAATATGATTCCCATGGATAACTCATTTGATGAAAAAAAAATACGTGAACTTCTATCGACGCCTTCGAACAGAAGACGAAATGAGGATTTACTTACACCAATGACGAAACAAAGCCTTGAATTATCAGCTGTCGCCACCAGTGAAGATAAAACAGAATGTTTTTCTACACCGCCATCGACTAGTAAACCGGAAACGGATACTAAATCGGAATCGAGTCAAGTCATAATCAACATCAATGACACAACACTTGATATTGAACCAACAAATACAGTGATTGTTGACCTGGCAGAGAGTAAAATACCTAATACCAATACAAGTCTATCTGAGCAAATAACCCATGAAGAACCAAATCATGTTGTGGTTACAGAACAGAATAGTGATTCTGATGATGGCAGCTACCATCCTAGTCATTCCTCTGAAAGCGATGATGATATCACAGAACAAGATAGTGATTCTTCAAGCTTTGAACCAATACCAGAAACTCGCTCAGCAGCTGCAGCTGCCCTACCAAATCCCAGAGCAAATGATGAAGATGAATGGATTGATATAAATGATTCAGTGCCTGATTTGGATGTGTTTACTGAAGAATGTAAACTCAATATACCTGATGATGTGAAAACTCCGGAAGATTTTTATCGCCTCTTGATAACAGATGATTTTTTAGATAAAATTGTGATTGAAACAAATATTTACGCGGAAAAAACTATTTCTGCAACAGAATTGAAACCTAAATCACGATTGAAGTCCTGGAAGCCTGTGGACAGAGAAGAAATGAGAAAGTTTTTTGGTGTGTTGCTTGTAATGGGCTTAGTGCGACTACCACGAATGAATGACTACTGGTCTCAAAATGCAATGTATAGAAACAACTATATTGTAAGTGTTATGACAAGAGACAGATTCCAAATGATCCTGAAATTTTGGCATTTTAGTAGGCAAGATCAAGATGAATCCAGCGGTGACAAATTATACAAAATTCGAAATGTGCTTGAAATGATCCTTGCAGAATTTCGAAAAGTTGTGGTACCGGGAAAAATATTAGTGATTGACGAATCAATGATACCATGGCGAGGGCGACTAAAATTCCGCCAATATATAAAAAATAAAGCCCATAAGTACGGCGTAAAGCTTTACAAACTATGTACTCCGGAAGGATTTACATTCAGTGTTATAGTTTACACTGGCAAAGGAGATGGTGGCCGAGAATTGAATCATGGACCTAAAACTGTGATGAGACTGATCAAAGATTTAGAATTCAAAGGCAGAATAGTAATTGCTGATAATTTTTATAATTCGATTGACCTAGCTGAAGATTTGTTGAGCAAAAAAACATTCTTGTGTGGTACTTTAAGAAGTAATAGAAAAGGATTGCCTCGTACCATAGTATCACAGAAAATTAAAAAGGGACAAATTATCGGAAAAATGAATCACAAAGGCGTTCGCATTATTAAATGGATGGATAAAAGACCAGTATTAATGATAAGCACATGCAAAAATCATGATATTACGCTTCGTACTGTAACTAAAACTAGAGGAGAGAAAAGTGTGACAACAAAAAAGCCCGAATGTGTCTACTCATATAACGACAGTAAGAAAGGAGTTGACTATAGCGACCAAATGTCCTCTTATTATAGCTCTTTAAAAAGAGGACTAAAATGGTATCGAAAAGTTATGATGGAGTTAATTTTTGGTACGGCCTTAGTTAACGCTTGGGTCTTGTATAATATGAAAAATAAAGCAAAGATGCCAAAAAAAGAATTTGTTGAAGCTGTTATTGAAAAATTCACTGGGAAACCTTTCAACACAAAACAAGAATCTTCGGTTACTGCGGAGCCAAAACCTGAGCATCAATATAAATTATTAGAAAAAAAACGTAGATGCACCGGCTGTTATGAAAAAGTAAGACAGAGACTTTCAAGCAAAGAAGCAGATAAAAAAGTGAAGAAGGTGAAAGGTTTTTGTGAAAAGTGCGCCAAAGCTTTCTGTTTAAATTGTTACAATGAAAAACATTGATTTCTCCTATTAATATCGTTATACATCTTAGCTTGCTTAAAATCCGGTAGTTACTTTTTTCCAAACTTGTTTATGATGATGATGATCCAATGAATGATCCAAGATTCCACTAAACCCAATTTTTCACAAAGTCATCAACATCATAAACAAGTCTGCAAAAATCGAAACTACCGCCTTTACCGCTAGCTATCCCTTATTTTAAGGTGAAAATTATTGTAACTATTTGTTAAAAATAAAATGTCGATAAAAAAAACCTTTTTCATTTCACCAACACTAGGACTTTATCGATATGTGTAAATATATTGCGTCAACGAGGCGCTAAAAACCTCGTGTTTTGTTTTGTCTCAATGCGATGCGAGGTTTTAAGCGCCTCGTTTTGGTTTTTTGTGTTTGTTTCAGACAATTTACATAGGATTCTCGGGCGAGGGCACCAAAATGACGTCTGTACTGTTAGCTTTCGATACATATATTCAATATCTGTGTAGGCATTGATTTCATAAATTTAAAACGTATTGAAGTCACCAAGGCACACGAGGCACAATCAACCTCGCTCCGCATAAAAATGAAAACCATCACGAGGCAGTTTGGATCTCGTACCCCACAGTTCTGCAGGTAACTAAAATGACCCTACGCAATGAGCGTGTTAAGAAACTCGCCTTCGGCTCGATTCATAAACCCACTGTCGAGTAATGCCCTTCATTATGTAGCAGTCACATAAACTACTATTAACTTGGCACTTCTTTTGAACAGCAGAGAAATTACTTCAAAAAGTGTCGATTTTGTCCATATATCATCTTAATGAAGTTCATTTATCAGGTACTCACATAGCACAGTGAGATCGATCTCAGCCTTGAGCGTGTTGCTGATCATCACGTTCCTCGCCTCGCAGGTGTATCGCGCCTTGTTGTCAGACGCGTCCGCCTGGAACGAGTACACGTTCTCGGACATCCGCCCGCTGGTTCTGGAATTAAAGATCGTACGTTATCAAAAAGGAACAGGCCAAGTGCGAGCCGGGCTCGCGCATCGATGGTTCCGCAGATTTTAGTTTTAACGGAACTACGGTTTTTGGATTTATTTCTTTATTAGCGCTATAATATCTTGCTTCTTACTGACTCTAGGTCAACGGAAAGTGCCCTATAGATTTTGATTCCATTGCGAGTGTAAAGCAAATTCAACTGCGGTATTTAACATCGCTTCTGACCCCACACTAGGGTACCTTGTGTCGTGGAAACCAGAAACAGCGACGTCACACATATAAACATCCAAGACCTGTTATTTTTTCCCCAACCGGGATTTAAATCCGGAACCTCTCGCTTGAGAAGCACAACCTTGGCCGTAATACCACTGAGGTCGTCGGTATAAACTGCCGCATCTTTTGATAATTGACATACAGAACAGGGGCCCTATTCCGGTGGACAATGCCAGCTCTGACCCTCAATGACTTTAGTTATTTATCTGGCGTTTTTATAATCCATTTCTATTTATATACTGCTATACATATATAATAATCCCACAAAACCTAAATTAACACACCCTCTCACACACATACAAACACCACATTTATACACACAGAGAGGAGTAAACACTACACAATACTTCTTCATTTTTCATTTGATTTGTGTAACCTACTAAATTATTAATCTGTTTAACTAAATAAGTTTTTACTTACATTTATATTTAGAAATAACTTATCGTTAAAAAATAGTCATCTAAACTACATATTCAGAAGCTAGAATTTTTATTTTTGTTTAAAACACTGGGAATTTGGGCGCTGTTTTGCTGAAATACAGGTCTTACGCCTAGCTCAGCGACAGATTCTACAATGTATTTTTATAGCAATTTAATCTAGCCTACATTAAATAGCACCATTGTAACTATTTGTGCTTCTTTATGTGACAATAAATATTATTACTATTGTTATTATTTGGCTTTTATCCATTTTATATTATCAGCAAGAACCGCAATTTTGATCATTAACCCTTTCGCTGGCCGAAAAAAAAAGACAACATTTAAGGCAATTTTATATTTTTTGCCCATAAATGCCCACAATAGAATCTACAGTACGTCTAGGTGACGTCTGTGATAAAAGTTCCGTTTTAGGGTTTACGCGAGTAAACAGGTTAACTACCTAAAAAAACCTTCTCCTAACGGATACCGTCGCCGTTGCGTCATTATCATTGAGCGGTCATTTTGCTAGCAGAATTGGGCCCCAGACGGGACACATACACGACCGGGGGGTGCGGATGCGGCGAGGGGAGCGGGGGGGTGTTGTCTTGTCAAAATCCCCCCAAAATCTCGCCGCGCAGTCACGTCCTTTGCCCCGTCTTTTCTTTAGGTATCAAAAAGTCGCGTCTGCGCTCGGCCGTGCATTGTCTCCGACGTGTTCGCGACTTACGCCTTTTCTGTGGGGCCACGGCCTACGGGTTGCTTTTTACCCTAAAAGATAATAACACGCGATACACGGACGTCATATGAAAAAGAAAGTGCACGGAAGTAGGGAACTCGATCCCGGGATCCCGACACATGGGATCCCGGCTCATTTTTCGGGGTTGAAATCCCGGGTTTGCGTTTATGAAATCCCGGGATTTTCGGGATTTATATTAAAACTAATTTTATATATATACCTCGTATAGTACCTCGATTTTGGCTTCTAAATTAATTGAAGCACGCATCATCCGAGCACAACAACGTCAATAAGATATTTTTCTCAAAAATAGTAAGAAATGTGAATATAAGATAGTATAACATCCGTGAAGATAGTATTCGAAAGTGACTCATCCTGGACAATTTTAAGAAGTTTCCAGGAAAACGATAAAGTGTCCAGTAAGTAAGTATGAAATCCTATTATATATCATAATTTTTAAATATAGAACTTTTTTTTTTTCAAAGATAAGCCAAGGAGGTTATTGGTAGTAAAGGGCCTTTAAAAAAAAGGAGGTATCATAGAGGTTGACGTGTCCGAATTGCACTTATATTGCACGATGTAAAATGGCGGAAAACTCAGTTCATTCCTATTTTTTACTATTTTGATACTTGATAATTAGGAATTAGGAATTCGATACTAACAGAAGAAAAAGAAGAATAAAATAAGATATTAACATAACATAACATAACATAAATGTATTTATTTTTGAGAAAAGCACTATACACGCCTTGACCATAAGTCCCATCCTGGCCTCGTATTACAGCCGGAGCTCGCCTTCGGCTCGGCCGGCTACATCATACTCGTCCAGGATGGCTCACTTACTGGTCTCTGCAGTAATGTACTATTGTCAGACGGAATGCTACTTACAAAACCCCATTTCATATCACAATACTGATATGGCCGATGAGTCGGCTGATTGATTTAGTATAAAGACAGTTATTAAATAAATCTGTCAAGTGTGTATCGGATCGCACGAGAATTCAATTTTATAAAACACTTACGGCCTTACTAATAAAAAAAGTTATTGACTGTTTAACTTATACAGTGTTTTGTCTTTTTCATACGTCGAGTAAATGTCAAATGTCAAAGCAAGACAAACACTGTATAAGTTTTACTGAGAATAAGTTCTTTTATTACTAAGGCTGATGTAGTTCGTTATGTGATTCGGTAGCGGCAACAGAACACACATTCTGTGAACAATTCAACTCTCTACCTAATACCATTCATGAGTTACAGCCCATTTACACAGCGGAGGCTTACGCGTAATAATAGACTTCGGTAAACCGTGAAAACAGATTTTAGATCACTTTTTACTTTTATTTTGTAAATCGATAATCCCAGGATTGCTTTTCGTAAATCCCGCGATCGGGAAAAAGATCCGGGATCGAAGTCCCTAAACGGAAGTGATGTAATCGTGGAGGCACATTTCCTTAGAACTTTTCACCCAATCACGTTTTTCTTCTGTGAGAATCTTAATCAAATACTCAATAAACGTAAACCCAAAAATCAAATCTGTAGATGTCTTTGTAGTGGAGTAAATGGATTCGAAAAAAACCCCATATTTTTTTCGTATCACCTTAACGGACGATAAGTTATCCCAAAAAGAATATGAGTTTCAATAAGTTAGGATTTCAGAATTACACGAAATAATAAAACAATTTAGAGTCACAATTAAATTCTATCGAAAAATTTCACCCAATTACGTTTTCCTTCTGTGAGAACCTTAACCAAATACACAATAAACGATAACCCAAAAATCAAATCTGTAGATGTCTTTATAGTGGAGTAAATGGATTCGAAAAAAAAAACCCATATTTTTTGCGTATCACCTTAACGGACGATAAGGTATCCCAAAAAGAATATGAGTTTCAAAGATATTCTATCTGCCACAGCAGAGGGCCTTCACCAAAATCCAATTTATTTACCGCTAATTCTATCGCTTACCATAGAAAACCATCGCAAAACCGGTATCGCGAACTATCGTGGTACAAGGCCTACGAGAAGTCTGGTACTGCGAGATTCTAGCGATGCCAGTTTGCGATGGGTTTGTATGGTATGCGACAGAATTAATGATACATAAATTGGATATTGGCGAAGGTGACTCTACTGTGTGAATGCCTCATTACCGCGTTATTTGGCTGTTAGTATATCTTGTTCTATGATTCATGAAAATGTAAGACTTATCGACAACTTAGAGTTTAACTGGCACTCAAACTCCTGCTGTCACCGTCTCTCGCTGATGAAAAGATATCAGGTTTCTAAGAATCCATTAGGCTATCACAAATCAAGTCAGCTTTAAAAGACATAAAACTGATAGACCAGTAAAAACCAAAGAAGCATTTTCGCAGATTCGCCCGCTTGGTTCACTCCAGCTAAATTGGATTTTTAGTCCTATCCTAAAACGATTTAGAATTAGTTTATTCAATTCTAAGAACAAAGAGCGCTGGCAAATGTTCTAGATCCAATACCAGTCGCTGGTCTTACTGTAGGCAGATTTTTTGTGACTTATATAAAATTCTGTTTGAAACCTTCGAGTTGTGCTTAGCTTTGGTAACTAATCAAATTATTTGCTTACTATTTTTGAGATACAAAGATAAATTGTATTTCAAAAACTAATAAGATCAAATATTCAAGTATTCATAAAATAAAATGTACCTTTATAGAGATTAGTCTGTTAGAAAGGGAGTTAGCGCTAATTTCAAGTCAATTTTGACATTACATTCAACATATTTAAGCGGCACTTAATTTGAGTAGCAGTCTGTGTCATTCTTGTGCATTCGGGAGTCAGAATTTATATTAAACCAACTCTCGAAATTCAATATTCATTTTATGAGCAAAGAGGAGCTTATCTCTAAAGAGATTTCTACCAGCAAACCAGGACAGGGCAGGAAAAGTTGTGCAACAGGAGTCCTACCTAGTGTAATAAAACTATATACCTCTAAAACTAAAACATAATACCTATGTAATATAAAAAATATGTATTTGTCACCGTAAGATTGTCAAAACCGTTAGTTAATAATATAACGTTTTTTCTCGTTAGTTCACAAACTATCGATAAATTATAAACTGTACCGTACTGCTTACAATACGACGCGTTAGTATATAATACAACCGTTAAATTGTGAACCGGTTTAAACTTAAATTGCAAAGGGAATACCAGGGCAAACTATGCTGTAGCTTTAGGTGAAGACTAGAGAGGGCGAGCGCAGCGAACGTTCACAAACTAGCGCATTAATTTATAAACTAACGGTTTTGACAATCTGAAGGTGACATATATACTAAATAAAATGCAATAGCACGAAAATAATATATGTATCAAACATATACTACTTATATATAATATACTAGCGGACCCGACAGACGTTGTCCTGCATGCCTGCATTTGTGAATCTAAACCATCCAGGGCGCCACCCAAGTCATACAAAAAAAATCATTGAAATCGGTCCACCCGTTTAGGAGGAGTTCAGTGACATACACGCGTCCAGTATAATAATACTATATATATAAATATAAAAGTACCTATCACTGAAGAGAAAGGAAATGCTCCTTCAATCTTTTCTTGGATTGGATGGACTATCCCTAATAGCGCAGGGAAGTGCGTTCCACAGTCGGATCGCCCTGCACCGAAACGACCAACAATAGCAATTAAATGATAACTAAGCCGTGAGAGAGTCACTGACGTGGAACTATGAATACAACATACTGACAGAAACGCACATACACTCACATACATTATACAGTCGATGCCTACTCTGGCGTGATAATCTCAGAATAATTAGGAAATGAAGCGCCCTCTCAGAAATCTTTAGTGATAATCGAGTTAGCGTAAGTACAGTAGGTGACCTATCTGCTGATAACTGCTAACAGTGATATTGACTGACTAGCAAAGGTTGATCGACGGTATAGAAAGCCATGGGGCCTGATTCTACTCAAACTAATTAACTAAAATATAAAAAATGTGGTGGCGAATTGATAGAAAGATGATAGCACAGACGCTGAACACTCAGGCAGGGGTGTCTATCTATTGTCTATCTATTGTTACTATTTTAACTAAAAGTGTCGCAGTGTTTTCTCCATATTTTTCAAGACAGGTAACCCTTAAAAAAATTACCACTACCTACACAAAACCTCTCATTTTTTTTTGAATAATTATTTGAAGCCCTTCTACGACATAGACAATCATAGATAGTTTCCGGGTTTAGTTCCCTTCAACATTTCTCTTAGTAACGCAACGTCTTAGTGTCATCTGGTCTCAAAGTCAATCAACCGAATGTCCAACACAAAATAGTAGTTTATGTGACTGGTACATAATTGAGGGCATTTAAACTCGAGAGTGGGTCTCCGAAACAAGCCGAAGTCGAGTTTCATAATAATATCACTCGAGGTTTTAATGCCTGATTATGTACAGTTACTTACACGAGTTTATCTACACACATATCATAAGCTCTCTTTGATGTGTTCAGGAACCGCATGTTTGACCGGCATTGTGGCATTGAGTTGTTTAGCTTGTTCTGTAGTGCCAACTTCACAGACAAAGTAGGGGCGGCACGGCAGGCGGGCGTCGGCGTTCGAAATTTAAATGTCATAATATGTAGAAAATTTATACATTATGGTCATAATGTTCAATATTCAGATAAGAAATGAGTTTTTACAAAGTAGTTTAACATTATGCTGATCGTAACGTGCGGTTTTTGGACGCAATAAAGAGGGTTTATGATACGTGTGTAGATAATAGTAGTTTATGTGACTGATACATAATGGAGGGCATTCATTTCTCGAGGCTGAGTTAATAATATCACTCGAGAGTTTTAATGCCTAATTATGTATCAGTTACATACACTAGTTTATATAAAAACATATCATAAGCTCTCTTTGATATGTTCAGGAACCGCATATTCTACCCGAATGGTGGCATTGATAATTGCTCTGCACTTGTTTAGCTTATTCAGTAGTACCAACTTAACAGACAAACTAGGGCGTCGGCGTTCGAAATTTGAATGTCATACATAATTTGTCGAAAATATCAATATTCAATATGTTTTTACCAAGTAGTATAGTATTATGCTGGTCGTAACGTACGGTTTTGGACGCAGTAAAGAGGGTTTATGATAGGTGTGTAGAGAAAATAGTTTTTCTCAAAAAAAAAATTGGCATGTATTTAAACGCTGTACAAATAATCCCTGATTTTTTATATAGATACGTGTGTAGATAAAGGAAATTTTTGCCGCTCATCCCAACTATGGAATTCGTGAGAATTGTTTAACGAAGATTCCGGTAAAATCTCCATACCTTCTAATATATGAAATTGACTTTATTGTTGACACTTTGGACATATTAGGGGCGCATAAGCATATTTTAATGTGTGTTTTTTGATAGTCCAAATATGAGGTGATTTGGTCGTAAATTATTTAACCGCTGCCCGATTACAATTCCAAAATAAGATCACTATGTAAAATACTGGCTGATGTCCGATGAACAAAAGAAGCTATAAGAGTAAGGTTTCTTAATAGTACATTTCCTACGAGTTCGATATAGGCTTATATTTACGAACCGAGAATTTTACGGCACGAGACAAAGGCGCGAGTCGTAGCGAGGTTCGTAAAAACCCTTTTCGAACCAGTTAACAATAGGATTTTTCCCCTGAGAGCCCAAAATCAAGCGGCGAAGGTGCTATTTGTAGCTCAGAAGTCGGAAAAAGAAATTGTGTCTATATTATAATTTGTATAGCTGTAGGAATATATTTTCTTACAAAATAAATCATGTTTCTATTTTGGTTCATGTTTTCGACACGACTTAAGGTGAATTTTGCATTTCATTCTACAAAATTTGATCTCTTACATTTCTGCCAAAAATCATCACATCTAATTAAAACATAAAAACACGTGAACCCTGGAAAAACACTAGCATAGAAATAACACAAAAAATTAAATTAATCTGTAACGGAGATATGTTATGGACCATGTAATTAATCGGTCATTATAAACAATGCCCGCGCAGTTTGAATAATGCCCAAAATGAGAGGGCAGTGTGATGACAACTCTTAGAATAATCAAATCGCCCGGGAATTTTATGTATTCCCTAACATCTTTGACGCAGAACAATATTTCTTTTCATTGATACTCTGCTGCCCTATGATAATATTGTTGTAATTACATGTTCAACCTAACACGAAGGAAAAAGGGGGTTCTCTTCGCTCACCTCCTTCACCTCAGCTACCGCAGTGTTTTGCCCTGATATTATTAATCATATTCACCACAGACGTGTGGTAATTATATATACTAACCGGTTAATGTGATAAATATAGCGATAATAATTACTTTAACCATCGATATTGGTAAGTATTAATAGTAACGGTTAGTATGCATAATAACCGAATTATTATCTTGACCATAGCATATATATAACCACTTTTACGATTTTTTACAATTTTTTAACAGACAATGGTATATTATTTAACACCTAAAAAAATTACACTTAAAAAAAAACCGACCGATTTTCATACACTACTCGAAATGGCTCGAGTTTGTTTAAAGGTTAATAAAACTGATACTTAAAATGAAGTAGATCAAACAAATAAACAAATTTGATATCTCAGCCAATCAAGAACGAAGAACCCTTACTTTAACTATAAATGTAGGTACTTCTGTTAATTTTAGTTCAGTTCACTTCAGCAATTCTCTGGGAAACTGTTGAGATAAAACTGAAAGTGTACCTGCCAACTGTCATTAGCAGAATAACTGGCAACTCCAATTCTAATAGTTTTATATTCCCAGACATACAATTGGGAGTCCGAACGCACGCAAATATTTTTCTCAAAGTTTTCTGGAGTGTCAAACCAATGATAATGATAATAACAATAATTCATTATGACATGCATGGATATTGTCGTTAGTTTAGTTAGCTTTCATTATGTTATTTATTGTACATAAATAATCCTATGACGCGTCATTTTTGAAGTGTAAGAAAAAAAAAACGGTCAAGTGCGAGTCTAACTCGCGAACGAAGGGTACGGTACCAACATATAATGGTAGGGATGGTGTAGAGTGAATAGTTTGGATTTTACATCGCAAAATATTGTTTACAAAGTTATTGGTGCGGCTACTTTCACACTTCATGTACGTAACCAGGTGCATTCATAAGTTTGTATGTGGTATTGAAAGAATTGTTGTATGGGAGCCCACTTAAATATTTATTTTAATCTGTTTTTGAATTTCTGTTGTTATAGCGGCAACAGAAATACATCATCTGTGAAAAATTCATCTGTCTAACTATCGCGGTTCATGAGACAGCCTGGTGACAGACGGACGGACGGACGGACGGACGGACAGCGGAGGCTCAGTAATAGCGTCCCGTTTAGCATCCTTCGGGTACGGTAGCCTAAAAAGAGTGTCTTTTTTATCTTAAAAACCGGTCAAGTTCGAGTAGAACTCGCGCACAAAGGGTTCCGTACCACCGTACAATGGTAGGGATGGTGTGGAGTGAATATTTTGGATTTTACATGGCAAAATGTTGTTTACAAATTTATTGGTAAGCCCCCTTAAATATTTATTTTATTCTGTTTTTTAGTATTTGTTGTTATAGCGGCAACAGAAATTCATCATCTGTGATTTTTTTCTGTCGTACTATGACAGTTCACGGCCTGGTGACAGACTGACGGCCGGACTGACGGGCGAACGGACAGCGGAGGCTTAGTGATAGGGTCCCGTTTGGCACCCTTCGCGTACGGATCCCTTACTAGCCCAAACAAAGTTCCCAAACATAGCAGTACCTTCGTTTCCTAATTAGTATTGAGATAACTTTAAAAATGGTTTGTTTAGTTTTATAATCCATTCATTACATAAACATCTATAGACAGGCACATTACATAGCTCCTAGCCTGACACTGGGATATTCTTTAAAACCCAGAAATCATTTGTACAAATCCAAGACACGGGGCATACAACATCGATCCTGATACCTTGGGACGGTATTGTGTTCGATGAAAGGTAGGTCCCACCTGGGCAACCTAGACGATGATGTGGTAGGGGTAGGTCCCACCTGGGCAACCTAGACGATGATGTGGTAGGGGTAGGTATCACCTGGTGGCATCCGGATGCCGAAGCCCCAAACTGGCTGCCACAAGTCCGCTCCAAAACGATATACCTATGATGTCTGCAGCAGGAATGACCAAAGCCAACCAGACCTGGTCGTAGGCGGCAATTGGACGAGGGTACACCACCCACGCCTACGTGGGAAAATTGTCAGTCCCTTTCCAAAGGGATTGTGCTGTAAGTGGTATTGATGAAGTGCAACGTTTACTGTAGTTTGATTATAACTTATTTATTTACTGCACTGCACAATTGTGAAAACTGAAAACTAAGCTCTACGCATTGACAATAGAAAATGCACATAATGATAAGACCATCCGCGACGTTTATTGAACAAGATTAAACTGAGAGTTAATTTTTAGGGTTCCGTACCCGAAATGGGACCCTATTACTAAGCCTCCGCTGTCCGTCTGTCCGTCCGTCCGTCCGACACCGGGCTCTATCGGATCTACCGAAATAGGTAGAGAGCTGAAATGTTCACAGAATGTGTATTGATGTTGTCGCAACAGCAACAAATAATGAAACGTACCGATTTTCAAGAATTAAAAGAAGTACCCATAGAAAAAATTATTGGTATGGCCATTTTATTAGCCATTTTGTTTTATTTGTTTATCGGTGAAAAATGGACTCTCCCTTTTTATCGGAAAATATTTTTAATTACAGGTATTGATTTTTGTGCTTAGTTATTTGTCATTATATGATTAATAATTGCTCATTCGAATTATCATAAATAGAATCAAGTTTTATATCATATTTGATTTTATTTCTGTAAATTAGTTACTCAATTTCTATACACTTCCGGTTTCAATGAGCAAAGAGTTTCGTTAACCTGAGTACAGAGTTTAATACTTACATACTACATACACAAAACTATTTCTCAATGTTTCGATGTACGGCCTTGAAATTCCAACCTAGTATTTAATATGTTATTATTAAAAATTAAATAGGTATATGTGTTACCGGAAAATAATACGATCCGCAAGTTTATATATTTCCTAATTTTTTTTCCGCAAGTTTATAAATATACTAACCTAACCTAACCTAACCTAGCCTAATATAATCTAGAAGGAAGTTTATAAATTTCCTAGCAAATTTATAAACTTGCGGATCGTATTATTTTCCGGTGACATATGTACTCGTACAAAAGACTGCTGTTTTACGTTTTTCCGTGTACAATGGTATGGAACCCTTCATGTGCGGGTCCGAAGTCCAGCTCGCACCTGACCGGTTTTATTTGACACACGGGTGTCCTATGAGCAAGGTTTATCTGAGAGGTTACATTTTGAGGTTATATCGCCCGAGGCGGCGACTCTCGAACCAGACTTGATTGAATGAAGGACTGGTTGAGACATGAACCAACATTTCGGAGACAGACAGCATAATGAATGAATGACAATTGAACGGTCGTTCCATAGTGTCGACGTTACAAATGAACATAACATAACGCCACGCCTTTTATAATACCTTGGACACTATTAACACACATTGATCTAGCCCCAATCTAGGATTCCCTGTATCTTGGGTACTAGACAACGATACACACACTTATATAGATAAATATTATACTTAGATAGATAAACAACCATGACTAGGGTAAACATCCGTTCTCACCAAACAAATATTTGCCCCCACCGGGACTCGAACCCGGGACCCTTGGCTTCGTAGGCAGGGTCACTACCGACTCGGCCATTCGGGTCGTTACCACGGGGTGGCACAGCCACAATTGTGCCCACTTTGAGCCAGTTACGCAATACTCTAATTTGCGTGACAGGGTCCTAGCCCATCGCCGCAGCTAAGGACTAATTAAGGTTTCCTCACGATGTTCTCCAACACCGTTAGAACTTCCGCATAATGTACTTAAGATAAATTAATTATCTCGTTGGTACATGGTCAGGAATCGAACCTGCATCTCCTGTGTGAGAAGCAAGCGTGAAACCCATTAGACCACGGAGCTCATGATAGATACAAATGAATATCATGTTAATTTGGATTAACATATTGCGATTTCCATCGTAAATGTAATTGCAATTTTATGTTTTTTTATAAATTTATCTATGACGTCATAAGAGCAAGGCGCCAAGATAACATTGGCGTGTAGTACTTTCCTATCGGAATACACGCTGTAGATAGCAAATAGAAGCGAAGATCTTTCGTTCAAGCCCGCCGTCGAAATAAAATACGTAAAAGAAAGTCAACATCAATTCACTCCAAAACAGAGTGACGTTCAATGGACCATGTCTCTGAGAAAACACAAAGGATGCTGCGGTAAGATAATCCCACGGGATTCCGTTACAAAAAACTGCGCAGAGAATTCATCAGTGAAATTGGACCGCAACTGAGATCTTAGGCCGTATTATGATCAAAGTAAAGGTCTTTAACATCTTATATTTGAAGGGCAACTTAATGATCATTATAGATATGCACTAACGTCATGAATTTAAGCATTTCGTTCCAATGACAGCTGATATAATAATGTAGCCCAAAAATTTCCCCACCGAGTGGCAAGGGCTCTTACCCAGATACGAGTAAGGTTCAGCCATACTCCACGACGCTGGCTCAGTGCCGGTTCACGGAGGGGAGTCGGGCTAGTGGCCGACTGTGAGATATTTTCAAGCTGCCTCATCAGGGCCTCTGACCAGCTCTTCGACTTCTGCCACCGAGTAGCGATAGTAGCCGGGACCTGCAGCTGCACGTGCCATCCGACACACAGAATGGCCGAGTCGGCAGTGACCCTGCCTACGGCGCCAAGGGTCCCGGGTTCGAGTCCCGGTGGGAGCAAATATTTGTTTGATGAGAACGGATGTTTGTACCCTAGTCATGGTTGTTTATCTATCGAAGTATAATATACATCTATGTACATGTATGTGCCTGTATGTAAATGTTTATGTTTATGTTTATATTCAATACCTAACCCATCTATATAAGTATGTGTATCGTTGTCTAGTACCCAAGATACAGGGAATCCTAGTTTGGGGCTAGATCAGTGTGTGTAAATAGTGTCCAAGGTATTATTGTTATTAAAAGCGCCCGAAACAAATGCCACATAGAAACGGACACCCATCCAGTACCCGTCTCAGCCAGATGTTGCTACCCGCACGATCGTTTCCCATGTGCGAATACCGATAGGCCCCGGACGCAATGACAGCTGAACATTATTCCTTCGGCCCCATGAGAAAACATCGTGAAGAAAATGACAGTTGCGGCGTTGAGGCCCGTCACTCAAAAATATAGCAGTAGATGTAGGCTTGTCACTCTCGGTGGGGATATTACTGCCACATAACACTTGTCATATCGTTAATGGTAATTTATTGAAACAAATTGAAGTAATTTTTAATTGTTACGTCTAAATGTAATAATTGTAATGTTTTTCTATGTGTTTATATCGAATTCATCCTGTTCGTGTACAATGAATTAGAATGTTCTATAATGTTGTACATTTAAAATAAAAAAATAACAAATAAATATCCTCTATTACACACCAAAACACACCATCACACACATACTAGAATGTAAGCCCTAGATTATTAAAAAAAAAACCTGCACTCTAATAATTAACTCAAGTAACTGCTTGAGTACCTATAGACAAAGTAGACCTATTTTTCTAAAAACCAACTATATAATGTGTCATTTTCCGCATTCTAACTTCAAAATAGCACCCAAAATAGATTTTGGGTTCTCAGACGGAAAAAATCAATTCGTAACTCGTTCGAAAAGGCTTCTTTACCAACCTCGCTACGACCCACGCCTTCGGCTCATGCCGTAAACTTCTCGGTTCATAAATATAAGCCTTTGCGAACTCGTGCGCAATTTAATATTACTGGTGGGAAGTACAACTACTCATCTTGTACCTACTATTTTTACCGCTTCCCTAAGTTACGTTTACCGTATTTCTGAAATAAAGTTGAGAGATAACCTCGCCTTTGTACATGTTTTTTCTATTATAAGTTATCTGTATGACTGTTTTGTGTAGTACAATAAAGAAATTACGAAATTTTAATAGGCGATAAGCCTGACAAATATTTTACTTTTAAGTTAGCTTAGCCTAGGATTCTTATATGTACACTGGGTTTTGTGAGCTTTCATACTGTTTTATATACTAATAGAGACTTTTAAACAACAACAAACAACAACAAACAACAACAGCTCATCCTTCGTCAAAGGGTTTACCGTTTGTTAGAGAATAGTAGTGAACATCCCTTGTTATTAAAAAATATGAACCCAAAAATTCTACTGTATACTTTTACCTGAATAAATGATTATTATTATTGTTATAATTTATAAACAGCCAAAACCGATACTCCCAAACAAACAACCCTTGCAAAAATAAAACTCAACGCCCGCCGGTTGGTTAGCAAAGAATCAACTTTTGACCGTAACGTTCCGCTTCCGGTGGCTCTGTGGGAGCACAGAACAGAGGCTCCCCTTTGAGCTGAGGCCGGGCGTAGTTTTTACGCGCCAAAACACAAAATGCGCGCGGCCGCCATTTTGCGACCTGTTTCTAGGTAGCACAGTCGCACGCAGACAAAATGCCACGAAACTCAAAACTCAAATCATTGTTTGTAAGTGGGCGAAAATAATGCACTTTTAGAAGTCAAACACTTAATTCTCATATAAATAAAGAAAAATAGGATATAAATCAAATGTGATCAACTAAGTAAGCTAACTGATTATAATTTAAGTTTGAAAAAGGAAATTTCATTTTCAAGTGGTGATTTATGGCTGAATCTCGAACAGGAAAAGGAAACTTTATTGACTCCACCAGTGCTTCGGAAATAATAAACATGATATAAATATGAACATATAAAGTGGACTAGTGGGTCTCACGCTTGCTTCTTACGCAGGGTTGCAGGTTACTGATCATGTACCAATGAGATAGTACGAACTTCATAACGGTGATGGTAAACATCGTGAGGAAACCTTCATTACTTCATAGCTGCGGCGATGGGCTAGCCCCCTGTCACTTAAAATGGAGTTAATAACTGCCACCCCGTATGGGCAAAGACGTGACACTATGTATGTATCTATATGACGAAATCTGTGGCACAGCGGTTGTGGCTCTGCCTACATCGCGAGAGGTCCCGGGTTCGATCCCCGGCTGGGGGTAAAGAAAAAAAACAAATCTTGGATGTTTATAATGTGTGTGACTTCCCTGTTTCTGGTTCCCACGACACAGGGAATCCTAGTGTGGGGCCAGAAGCAATGTATGTGCTGTATGTAAATGTTTATGTTTATATGAATATAATATTTTACACAGGCACACACAATACTTCTGGCCCCACACTTGTTGACCCTGTGGGGACCAGTATCAGAGACGACACACACATATAAACATCCAAGACGTGGAGATTTTTTCTTCCTCCCCAGACGGCATTCGAACCCGGGCCCTCCACAGAGCTCGCCAATAGTGCCACTGCCACCTAATGACGTGGCGCGTTGTCTGTTTCGTCGATACTTATTTTCTTCTCAAATGCTACGCTTGCGTCTGTACTACCTTGCTGACCGCTTTTTGACATGAATGAACTCATTTTAAAGCGAGATAGGCGACCCAACTGACCCGACTGACCCATGTTGGATCTGAATGCCGAGATTACAGGATGGTATACGTGCATTCAAAATAAGAGACTATTTCACTCGTTGGGTGCATAAAATACTTGCTAAAAGTACAGTGCGACGTAGAAGAGTAGTAAACGGAAGTTCCGGAACTAAAGTGTTTCGTTTCCGCGTCCAGAGTTGAGTCTTTGGTCTGTCTTATTTCGGCTAAAAAAACAAAAAAACAAAGATGGTGGCGCTTTTTTTAAAATTTAAGTTTCGTTTTGATCCAATCGATAATGGTGAATACCTTGGTACCCATCGGTTTTCGGACGTACCGAGTCATTAGGTTGTAAATACCCTTAATATGGCCCTTGGGCGTATTAAGGGTTAAATCTAATTGCATTTTTTTTTCACAAAGCCACGTTAGCGATCATTGGTATTTAATCTTCAAAGCAAAATACCATACCGATGCACCATCTTTGTATTATTTTTGTATTTTTTTAACATTGTCCTGTTCATTAGGGTTCTGTACCCGAAGGGTGCCAAACGGGACCTATTATTAAGCCTCCGCTGTCCGTCCGTCCGTCTGTCACCAGGCTGTATCTCATGAACCGTGATAGTTAGACAGTTGAAATTTTCACAGATGATGTATTTCTGTTGCCGCTATAATAACAAATGCTAAAAATCATAAGAAAAAACACCTCTTGAATACCACCGGCGAACACGTCGCGCGCGAGTCCGACTCTCTCTTGCCCGTTTTTTTTAGGTTTTACGTCGTAGCCGGTCCGAGTCAAAAGTTATATAATAAATCGAAGGTATGGGATATGGGAACGTGTAACGTCAAAATGCCGGCGCTACTGATTTGCACAGCAAACACTTATTATGTTTTTTAATATTTTATCTACACACGTATCATAAACCCTCTTTACTGCGTTCAAAAACCGCACGTTACGATCAGCATAATGTTAAACTACTTGGTAAAAACTCATTTCTTATCTGAAAAATTACACATTATGACCATAATGTGTAATTTTTCTACACATTATGACATTCAAATTTCGAACGCCGACGCCCGCCTGCATGCCGCCCCTAGTATGTCTGTGAAGTTGGTACTGACATTCAAATTTCGAACGCCCGAAGTTGGTGCTACAGAACAAGCTAAACAACTGCAGAGTCACAATGCCGGTCAAACATGCGGTTCCTGAACACATCAAAGAGAGCTTATGATATGTGTGTAGATAAACTAGTGTATGTAACTGTACATAATTAGGCATTATGTAGCAGTCACATAAACTACTATAATGAATAAAGAAGTTTATGTTTTAAGTATTTGTTGTTGTTCTTACATGTTGAACCTAACACGAAGGATAAAGGGGGCTTCGCTTCGCTCACTCCCTTTACCCTTCACTTAAGCTACCGCAGCAAATATAAGGGATATTTGCTGCTCAAATCAGTATTGTATAAGTGCAGTTGAATATTTCCCATGACCGGTTTTTTGTTTGTTTATGTATCCTTTACCGATATTTAACACATTCATCATGGGACAACGAAAAAAAACCGACCAACTTCGTGGCGGACTACGCACATTAAGGATTACGTACCAAATGTAGAATAGAAGCCTAAAAGTGAGTGAAATTCAAGGAAAAAATCAGATTTGTCAATTTATTGGTATATGTTAGTACAATATACGTGATAATAATTATTGCAAAATTTTAATATCAAGTTCAATGACAATTTAAACACATCTTTGGTACAACATTTTATTAAAAAGGCAATTTAATCCAATTTTTTCGCAATTTTACATTTTTTAGGGTAAAAAAAATCATGAAATTGCCAAGACCATCTAAATTCCTCACGCAATTAATGGACGCACCGACATTCATTACTTTATTTTGTGTTATATAGGGTACAAGGTTTTCTCTCGATGTTTTCCATCAATGTTAGAACGTCCATATAGTGTACCAAAGAGTACACTTGTTTAATTTTTTATATATATTTTTTTTAAAAAGCGTCTAGTATTATCCCTCAACCGGAAATTACGTAACAGTTAGGGGACTACAAAAAGTGCTCCAGAATAACACAAAATCTTGTCTAATTACTCGGCGAAGACAATAGTGGATCCCACAGTGGGGTAATTGATTAAATAGCAGGGCACGATATCATGGTGGTACTAGAATGTTTCGGATTTGGTACAAATTCATAAAAAACTTGTGTTTGAAACCGCGGTGATTTATAACTCTCTGTGGCATTCAAGATTAGGTCTGACAATCGAGAGGTTCCAGGTTCGAGTGCCGGCTGAGGAAGAAAACACCAGACAAGTGCGAATCTAACTCGCGTACGAAGAGTTCCGTACCACAGTAAAATGGTAGGGATGGTGTGGAGTAAATAGTTTGGATTTTACAAAGCAAAATGTTATTTCCAACGTTATTGGCGAGGCTACTTTCACACTCCATGTACGTTACCAGGTGCATTCATAAGTTTGTAGGTAGTATTGAAAGAATTGTTGTATGGGATCCCGTTTAAATATTTATTTTATTCTGTTTTTAAGTATTTGTTGTTCTAATGGCAACAGAAATACATCATCTGTGAAAATTTCATCTGTCTAACTATCACAGTTCATGAGATACAGCCTGGTGACAGACGGACGGACGGAAGGACAGCAGAGGCTTAGTAAAAGGGTCCCGTTTGTCACCCTTCGGGTACGGAACCCTAAATAATATGCCCGAGATTTTCATCTCCCTCTCGCTCGGATGTTATGATGCTATCAGAGCGAGAAGCCTTACTCTTCAACATCTTGAGGAATCCCAGATATCCTTCATACCTTCGTGAAAGTTTTGAGTTCCTTGTCTCCAGAGGCAAGGAGCGGAGACCTCACACGGTGTCTCTTCTATGTATTCCGCAGCATAAGACCGTCGCCTACGAGCACTCGTTCAGGCTGAGGGCCATTCGGCTGTGGAACGCACTTCCCTGCACCATTAGGGACAGTCCCACTCTCTTCTCCTTTAAGAATCGCTTGAAAGAGCAATTACTTTCTCTTTCATCATAGGTATTGTATATATAGGTATGTAATTGTATTTATCTGTTTATTATTATTATTTGTTTATTTTTATTTTATCTACTATTTCTTTTATTATATCTATTTTTATAGTAAGTATTATATTTTTTTGGTATTTGGTAATTTTATAATTTATATGTATCCTATCCTGATAGGTTTGCTGGAAGAAATCTCTGTTGAGAGATAAGCTCGCCTCTGCCGTTTAATTTCTTGTAAAATGTTTTGTTGTAAAGTCCTGTGCAATAAAGAATTGTGAGAAGGCACGTTACAGCATGACTTTGAGTGTCTATTAAACCTCTGAGTTGTCGTGTGGCATCCGGGGCTGATACGCCAGTCGCCTATGGCATACACCATCGCCGTCACACGAGGGAATTCTCCTTGATCTTGCAAAGCGTATTTCTAATTAACGCGATAGTAATCTTTCCCACGTGGCGCGATCGTAGCGGACGAAATCCGTACTCCGCAGACCGTGAAGGCGGGATCGGAAGGAGGTGCAGTAACACAACTGTTGAGTTATACAGGGTGTAACAGAAAGGTATAGTCATATTTTAGGAGGTTGTTAGGGAGATCATAGACGACCCGAATGGCCGAGTCGGCAGTGACTCTGGTCCCGGGTTCGAGTCCCGGTGGGGGCAAATATTTGTTTGATGATAACGGATGTTTGCACCCTAGTCATGGTTGTTTATCTATCTAAGTATAATATTTATCTGTATAAGTATGTGTATCGTTGTCTTTGGGTCCCAAGATACAAGGAATCCTTTGCGTGTAAATAGTGTCCAAAGTATTATTATTATTATTATTATTATATTATCATTCCGAACAACTTTCTCTATGAAACCTGTTTGATTAGGAAAACTTTAACACAGTATATAGAGTTTTTAATTATTTACCAAATTTAATCATTAAATAACGAAGTATATTCGTATATACACAGCGTCACTCGTTTTCTCATACGGGGTGGCAGAGGCACAATTATCCAGATATTCAATTCTCTATTACGCGTGACAGGGGGCAAGCCCATCGCCACAGCTATTAAGGTTGAATGTTTCATCACGATGCTATTCATCACCGTAAGAACGTCTGGTTTAATGTACTGAAGATAAATTACTTTCTCATTGGTACTTGGTCATTTCCAGATTCGAACCAGCATCATCTGTGTGAGCGGGGAGCGTGATGCCACTAGACCACGGAGCTCTTTTTTGTTTTTAGGCAAATTTGTACCTTCGCTATTACTACTCGGGTAAAATGCCTATGGAACAGGCAGAAGAAACGTTCTAATTTGCCAGTACCTTTGAAGGGCTTCGGATTATTTCTAGAAAAAAGTTTCGTTCAGGTCCATATTACATCATTTATTAACGCGAATTACTAATAAATAGAACTTTTTAGATAAAATCCCAACTCTACGTCGTTCAAGATTTCCGTACTAATGAAATGAAATATGCAAAGATAGATGAATGAATTATTTATCTAGGTGTAAATTTAATCAAGGCCCCAGCTTGCTTTTGCATGAGCTAACTTGGTTAGGTCAAGCTTAAATAGCTTGAAGACCACAGAAGGCAACATTTAAACGAAGTAAAGCACCCTATCACAAGGTCAAAATCTAAAAGTAGTAACATAACATAACAAAGAGTTTCCCATACGCGGTTGGTAGGGGCACAATTGTGTCCACTTTTAGCCAGTTCTTCAATACTCCATTTTACGTGACCAGGTGGCAAGCCCATCGCTGCAGCTATGTAGTAATGAGGAGTTTCCTTACGACGTTTTGATACTTAAGATAAATTACTTATCTCATTGGTACTTCGTCCCGGACATCACGGGGATTCGTACCTGCAGCTCCTGTCTGAGAAGCAGGCGTGGAACCCACAAGACCACGGAGCTCTTTGTCGTGGTAAACTTATTAATATGCAGATACTTTTAAAGACCCGTCAAAACGTTTAGTTAGCTCGGGAGTAGCTGTATAAGAATTCGATTACAGCCATTCTCCAGCTCGCTAGCTCAGTGCTAGTACAAAATTAACTCAGCTATAATATTTATATGCCACGCGACCCTTGTTAGAATAGCCATTTCCCCATCTCTTCACACTAACACCCAATGATAGGATCGGAGACCCTTTCGATCAAAAAAATTGGTTCACCCCGGATGTTGCTCGAATTGACCTATATGCTTCAAGGACTGAGGGGATAAGGCGAAGGATTATTTTAAGCTCAGGATCAAGAATAGAAACGCTCGTCCTTTGTACCCGACTGTGAGATAGGATGGTAATATTTTTAAGTATGATACGCTCATAAAATATTACCATCCTATCTCCATATATGACTATTTCGTAAGCACATACTACAACCACAGACTAGTCCAACAATATTCATATCATAACGCTGTAAGTAATTATGTTGACACAAACTCCCAAAAGGCATTAAACAATTCAGTTGGTTTGTTTTGGTTTTCTAATTGACCGAGCGAGCGAAGCGTCCAGTTTCGACATAGGCCAAAAATGCTTTTGTCCGTCTGGTTCTCGCCTACACATTGGCACACAAATTCCTTGATTGAATTTAAAAAAATAGTCGATCGCAATTTTTGTTTGGGGAGAAAGGGAAGTTTGCTGTAGCTTTATTTATCGACGGATTTCAATCAAATTTAAGAGGCTCACTAAGGATCTCATTTTACACAAGATGTTGCGAAAAAAAATCAAAAGGGGGAGTAGAGGGGCATAAGGGGCGAAGTTTGCTGTAGCGTTATTTATCGTCTATGCTATCTCTAGTATAGTGAACTGGTTTACTGTTAACAATTTATTACTTAATGAAAAGAAAACTAAATGTATTAAATTCGTGTTACCCAATGTGAACCCGGTAACTACAGACATATTTATAAAAGGACAGAGATTGGACCTTGTGCAGTCGACTGTCTTTTTGGACATTACTTTAGACGCCAAACTACAATGGGATCCTCATATAAATAAATTGTCGAACAGACTGAGTTCGGCAGCGTTCGCAGTTAAAAAAATTAGAGCTCTTACCGACGTAGACACCGCTAGACTAGTCTACTTTAGTTACTTTCATAGTCTAATGACCTATGGTATTTTATTGTGGGGTCACGCTGCGAATGATAATAGTATATTTATTCTGCAGAAACGGGCTGTTCGTGCAATTTATAGATTAGGGCCTAGAGTGTCACTGAGGGAAAAGTTTAAAGAAATCAATATTCTGTCATTTGTGTCTCAATATATCTATGACAATCTTGTGTATGTAAAAAGAAATATAACTAATTTTCAGAAGTACAGTGATATACACAATTTTAATACTAGAAATAAAGACAAGTTGGTTGCTTATGTAAGCCGACTACATAAAATTAGTAATTCTTTTAAAGGCAATTGTATACGCTATTACAATAAGGTCCCTACTGATATTAAAAACTTACCTTTAGACAAGTTTAAAAAAATAATAAAACAGAAATTGTATAAAAAAGGTTACTACAGGATATCTGATTACTTAGAGGACAGATGTCCATGGGAATAGATTGTTTGAGTAACAGGCTGTTTCGATATATAATTAGCATTCATTTTGTAATTTGACAATATTTTATTTAAAAAAGGAAACGCAAAAGATGCGACGACTGTGGAGTTTCTTCGGTGAGCTCTTCTCCACAGATTCCGCCATTGTGTTAGTGAACTCACCCAAAAAAATGTAATGACGGATCTAAGTGATGTAACAACATCCTATGGAAATAAATGATTTTTGATTTGATTTCGTCGGATTTCAAATTTTTTAAATTGAAGCTCGGTCTCTGTTCTAACAGAACTACTAGTATAATAGGTACAAGGGTACATAAATGGTAGAGAAGGTGTAAAAAACAGAGACAGTGTGGCGGTCTCCAATTAAGCGCCAGTAAGGCCAGTTCCATATAAAACTAATAGAACAATTCAAATGACTACCATTATAATTTTTTCCTACCCAAAATGGGCAAATGCTACCCAAAATGGGTAAATGATAACTAAAAGTTGCAGAAAAAATCAGGGCAAAGTACTGCGGTAGCTTAGGTGAATGGAGTGAGCGAAGCGAAGCCCCCTTTATCCTTCGTGTTAGGGTGAACATGTAAGAATAACAAAAATTACTGAAAAAACAAAACTTAAGTACACAAAACATAAAAAGAATTTGGCGATTATTTATCCAAACACAATTTGGTGGTCATTTACTAACTCTGGCGGTCGTTTCGAATTTATTGGTAGTAAAATAGGTGCGTCTTTGGTGATCGTTTAAACATAAGCCTAAAACTAAGTCTGGCAGACAAGTAAAGTTTCATTTCTAATTATTTTTTTGCATTAATAACTATGTAATTTATTTACTACTTGGTATCTTCTTGATCTACTATCTACCTTCAGTGTGTTGTTTGTTTTTAATAAAAAAATTGGCGTAACTATCGCATAATTGCTGTGAGATATCTTTTCTTTTGGTTTCTTCAACATCAATAATTTTCACACTGTTTTAATTCATTCTGTATAATTTTATTATGACGTTAATATCATTTTTTTGATTCGGAAGAACTCATACTATTTATTCTATTTTTCAGCTAGAAACTAATGTTTTTCTTTGATATTCTAAGTGACGTATTTTAAGTTTTAGATTGATTCATTTAGGTTTTCTAAATAACTTAATCCACTCCCAAGGCGGTAGGTGTGGCGACCAAACTGTAAAGTGTGATTAACGTTTCCGGGCGTTCTGTCTGGGCTCTTGATTTCACCATGTTCATGGTCTTGTAAAATATCTTCTCTTTTATACGTAATCAACAGTTTTATTGCAATGTACAGGCTGAAGTGTGGTTTCCCTAAATAGCAAAAATCCAATAAAAACCACTCAGGTATCTAGGTACCTAGCCGATGTAAAAACCTAACAAAGCTGATACAAATAGCCGAACTCCATTGGACTAAGATCTCGGCGTACCCATACTCAATCGATTGGACGAGTGAAGTGTCTGGGTGTAAAAAAGTTTGGTTAGTTTTTAGGGACCCGTTCCTAAAACGTGCAAACAAGACCCTATTACTAAGTCTTCTAGAAATATAGAGATACACACACACACACACACACACACACACACACACACACACACACACACACACACGAAACACACAAATGTACAAAGGGAGCTTCACGATGACGAATTATAAATTTCAAAAATTGTTCGGGACCCTGGGTGACGTTACCAGGTTTGCTAGAAGAAATATCTTATTAGAGGTAAGATTGCCTTTGTAAATGTATTTTCTATTGGATTGTAATTGGCAACAAATATAATGACCATCAAAATGATTTTATCCTACCCGAAATGGGCAAATGCTACCCAAAATAGGTAAATGATCACCAAAAGTTGCAGAAAATATCAGGGAAAAATGCTGCGGTAGCTTAGGTCTAGGGTAAAGGGGTCGAGCGAAGCGAATCCCCCTTTATCCTTCGTGTTAGGTTGAACATGTAAGAACAACAAAAAATACATAAAACATAAACTTAAGTACACAAAACATGAAAAGAAGTTTGGTGATTATTTATCCAAACACAATTTGGTGATCGTTTACAAATTCTGGCGGTCGTTTAGAATTTTTTGGTAGTAGGAGCGTTTTTGGTGATCGTTTAAACATAAGCCATTGTAATTTGTTATTTCATGTGCAATAGATATATACGATGTTATATTTGTTTCTTTTTCTCGAAACCCCTAGAGTAGGAGTGAAGCCTCGCGCTCGACCAGTTATTTTGCGTCAGTCCTGACCGATTCCACCTTACCTTACCCTTTGGGTCAGTGTCCCTTCTAATATGACGTAGGGTCGCCAGTGTCACTGGATACCTTTCCCTATGATGTTCAAACTTTGACCGAGTTATCTAAGCCAACTGAGTCTAAAATACTACGTAATAGCACGGACGAATAAAACTAGAGGACTGACAACGTCATAGAAAAAACCGTACCCTGCTAGAAAGCTAAAATCCTGTATTATTTCTAGATGCCGCTGTACCACAAAATACAGCGTACAGTACGGCGTAAGCGTAAGACTTGTTTCTTCTTAGGAAATTAACGCTTATACCGCCCGCCATCTTTCCTAAATTAAGCGCGCCATCACAATACTACCTATACTAGACAGAACTTTTGAACTAGTAGCTCTATCTAGCAATATACATTTAAACTAAAAATCGAATTACGCTTCAAAGTACTACGGTTGTTTGTCCTCTAGTTTTATTCGTGCATGGTAATAGACACATTATTTTATTTATTCTTATAAATTTATATAAGTCACCGGAAAATAATACGATCCGCAAGTTTATAAATTTCCTAATTATTTTTCCGCAAGTTTATAAATATACTAACCTAACCTAATCAACCTAACATAACCTAACCTAACCTAACCTAGCCTAATATAATCTAGAAGGAAGTTTATAAATTTCCTAGTAAATTTATAAACTTGCGGATCGTATTATTTTCCGGTGACATATATATAAAACCAAGTCGGGTTCGTTACACCGCTTTTAACTGAAGAACGGCTGGACCGATTCTAATGATCTCTTATTTGTTGGATTCGTCTCCGCACCGAGTAGCTGATTAACTGTATTTTGCCTTTTAGCCAGCAACTGACTTCATGCGTATACATATTGTTTTTATCGACCTACCTACATAATACACTAGACTAATTTTGTGCTACATACAAACCTTAGTGGTTTAAGTAGTGCATTAAGTTAGATAAGTATTTAAAACTCTGTAATTTGATAAATAAATTAAAAAAAAAAAAAAAAAAAAAAAAACTATTACGATATCGGAAAAAATACCGCAAAAAAAATATAGGATTAGGTTTGGAACTCCGCCACATCCCGCAATTCACGGAGTGCGCTTAAATTCATAATACTCGATATTCGTAACCATATTTATATAATGACGGGTAGCCAGATCTGTAGAAAAACGTACAAGAAAATAATTACAAGACAACACTATTATTAATATAATTTTATGAATACTATCATTCTTCTCTCAGAACCTCCCACATTAGTTTCTCTCCAAGCATCACCAAACAGATCATACAGTGGTGCCGCAGCAAATGAATTACAACTGAAACACAACACGACCATATCAAGTGGTTACCTGGCTGACAGGCAATAACCGTAGAGAGCTTGACCATGTAATTTAACCATGCTATATTTAAGTTGTGTTCATAAGCTGCCAAAAGTGAGGTACAAGTCGACTTACGACATGAATAATACAAACATTAACATAATGATTTTGTCCCTTGAAATAGAGCATTGAATAACTAAACTTTCTCATCAAACAAATATTTGCCCCCACCGGGAATCGAACCCGGGACCCTTGGCTTTGTAGGCAGTGTCACTGAAAAATAAAAATAAAAAAAATCTCTTTGTAAAGTTTAGTTATTCAATACTCTATTTCAAGGGACAAATACCCAACAAATCCCTTGAAATAGAGTATTGAATAACTAAACTTTACAAAGTGATTTTTTTATTTTTATTTTTCAGTGACACTGCCTACAAAGCCAAGGGTCCCGGGTTTAAGTCCCGGTGGGGGCCAATATTTGTTTGATGAGAACGGATGTTTGTACCCTAGTCATGGTTGTTTATCTATCTATGTATAATATTTATCGTATCGTTGTCTAGTACCCAAGATACAGGGAATCCTAGTTTGGGGCTAGATCAATGTGTGTCAATAGTGTCCAAGGTATTATTATTATTATTATTTATGTATAACTGGCTAAACCTGGGCACTATTTTGCTTCTGCCACCCCGTATGGGAAAAGGCGTGACGCTATGTTATGAGGAGTTTGTCTCTTCGCCTTAAGCTCCAAAGATAATATTTTAAACATTAGCTTGAAGGACACTCGTCGGCATACAGAAGAGGTTATTCGTTCACGCGAAAAGATCCCCTTTTTAAGGTTCCGTAGTCTACATGAAACCCTCATGAAGAACTCGTCAAGGTTCTGCGAGAGGCCCCGGGCGCGAGGCCGTTCGGGGAGGAGGAAGACATATTAACCCCGAGTCTTGGACGTTAATCAAGTTTGTGACCTGGGATCAGAGTATCCTAGTGTTGGGCCAGCAATGTCAGTGTCGTAGTTTGTCCGGCTTCATTTTTGACAGCTCAAAACCCAAACTTTTTTGACATCAGCAATGAAAAATATTGTTGGGCCTTTAAGAGATGATTATCTTTCATATAGGTTTTGGACTTTATTACCATCCAGAGTCAGAGCTAAGCGAACTCTACAGGCTGTAAGTCGTAGTCATATTTAAGGGCTAATGACTTTATTCTCAACAACTTTCTCGTTGTGTTGTTGGTGGCTTTAATGTTAACTTGTCCATACTCATAATTAAAAATTTATTTGTTGCACACAAATAATATAAAGACAACAAGACCTATATAAAAATAGAGTACATCGGCGAGCTTATCTCTAATAAGAGATCTCTTCCAGCAAACCAAATGAGGTTGAGAAATGTCGATCGCTGGGCCGATCGGGTCAGCTGATTTGTAAAGAGAATAGAAAAATAATAGTGAAAATTGTTCAGAATATACCTCCTGTCTCACCCCCCCCCCCCCCTCTCCCCACACCAATTACATACAGGCTCCTGGCCCCACACTAGGATACCCCGTGTCGTGGTATCCAGAAACAGCAACGTCACAGACACGTAAACAACCAAGACCTAAGGTGTTTTTCAAATCTACAGAACTCTACATTGCGCACCTTGGCGCAAGCTTGGGCGGTTTTTCTCTCTTCCATATTCTTCCCAAGGACCTCTTGGCCGAGTTATTCTACGATTTTCGGCTGTAAATTTCTGAGGCGTTATTTATCGCTTAATCTCGCCGAATCTGGGAAGGGTCAGAAATAATTGTTTTTTCATTACCACTTCACTCGGGACACTAGCACTGTCGTGGGAACCGGAAGCAGCGACGTCACACACTTATAAACATCCAAGACCTGGGGTTTTTTTCCCTCCCCAACCGCGATTCGAACCCGCAGCCTCAGGAGGGACAGCCACAGATGATGTCAACGTCGTAGAAAACACTTCGTCTTAGGCAGTCGGATAAAAAATCCAAGTTGGTAGACGTTCTTTCCAGCTTTGATTAATAGAGGAGCTGGGAGAATGAATTAACTACACTGGTTTGGAGACTCGTATAAAAAAATAAGAATAAAAAAATGGAAAGAAATTAATGATGTCATTGTTAGATAGTGTTGTGCTCTGGTATCTTTCATGTTCCGACGTAATACTCTCAAGTGACAGAGAACCGTTTTGATAAGTCAAAAATCTGTCAGATGCGGGTCGAACTCGGATTCTGTACCTTCGTGCAGGAGAACTTGAGAACACAAAATGTATGTAAAAACTGGCTTTCGATACTATTCCATATTGATTGCGGTTCTGCCGCGAAATTTGCGCTTATTATATCATCACATCTCTTGTATGGGGAATCCTTTTTTAGGGTTCCGTGTATGGTAGGGTGCCAAGCGGGACCCTATTACTAAGCCTCCGCTGTCCGTCCGTCCGTCCGTCCGTCTGTCACCAGGCTGTTATCTCATGAACAGTGATAGATAGTAGAAAGACAAATGAAATTTTTACAGATGATGTATTTCTGTCGCCGCTATAACAAAAAACCGGTCAAGTGCGAGTCTAAATCGCGCACGAAGGGTTCCGTACCACCGTTCAATGGAAGCGATGGTGTGGAGTGAATATTTTGGATTTTACACGCAAAATATTGTTTACAAAGTTATTGGTGCGGTTACTTTCACACTCCATGTACGTAACCAGGTGCATCCATAAGTTTGTATGTGGTATTGAAAGAATTGTTGTATGGGAGCCCCCTTAAATATTTCTTTTATCCTGTTTTTTAGTATTTGTTGTTATAGCGGCAACATAAATACATAATCTGTGAAAATTTCAACTCTCTAGCTAGCTAGGTTCTTGAGATACAGCCTGGTGACAGACGGACGGACGGACGGACGGACAGCGGAGTCTTAGTAATAGGGTCCCGTTTGGTACGGAACCCTAACAAATACTAAAAAACAGAATAAAATAAATATTTAAGGGGCTCCCACACGACAATTCTTTCAATACCACATACAAACTTATGAATGCACCTGGTTACGTACAATAACTTTGTAGACAACATTTTGCAATGTAAAATCCAAACTATCCACTCCACACCATCCCTATACCATTGTACGGTGTTACGAAATCCTTCGTGCGCGAGTTAGACTCGCACTTGACCGGTTTTTATTAAAATTTCGTGTAGTTAATTATTCCTTGCGGTAGCGGCCACATTCGGTGAAAATGTCAACTATGCTGAGAGACGGACGGACAGGCAGGAGGGACGGAAACCTGAAACCAAAACTGGTTCTATTTTCAAACCGTTTTTTTCTTTCGTTTCGAAAGTTAATTTGTAACCGATGGAATAGTTTTCAGCATTCCAATTTCTGCACAAATGTCCGGCCTATTGGACTGCAGCCGAAACCTCAAAAAAACTTGCAAAATAAAAAACGATTCCCAAATGGGGTGGCAAGGCGCCCTCGCTGAATACTCATATTTTCTTTTATTGCACACAAAACTTATAAAAAAACAATAGTTACATGAAAATAGTGTACAAAGGCGATCTTATCTCTAATAAGAGATCTCTTCCAGCAAACCAGGATGAGATGGCAAAGGTTGATTGCTGAGCAAGGGAAGAGCTATGCGTACAACTATATAAGGAAATAATACTTACAATAAATAAAATAAATACAAGTACTTACAATAAATAAAATAAATAATATAATTACTATGATAATATACTAAATACTTATTTATTATTATTATTACGAGCCCACCATGTCCCACTGCTGGGCAAAGGCCTCTCTCCCCCCTCTTCCACTCTATCCGAACCTGAGCGGTCTCCCTCCACTCCTTGTCCCATAGACCCAACTCATCACTCCATCTCTTCCTGGGTCGGCCACGCTTTCTCTTTGCATTTTCTGGGAGCCAGTCTGTGGCTCTCTTAGCCCAGCTAGCTATTTGCGCGTCAGTCAAAGACCAGGTTTGGGCTCCCTAGGTAAGGATTGGAAGAATGCACATGTCCATGATCTTGCGTTTCAGGGACAACGGAAGTTGTCCCTTCATAAGCTCCTTCATAGACCAAACGCTCTTCCAGGCATTGTCGACGCGTCTATCGACATCCTTGTCTTGTCGCGCCTGGAAAGAGACTATTTGGCCTAAATAGATATATTCCTGGACATATGCAATTCTCACCCCATCCACGTCTACCGCATGCTCCTTGCTGTTAGACATGACCTTGGTCTTTGACATGTTCATGCTAAGTCCAACCTCGAGGCTTGCATGGCTGAGTTGTTGCAGCATAGTTTGTAGCTCAGAAGGTGAATTAGAAAACAGGACTATATCATCGGCGAAACGAAGGTTTGTAAGCTTCGCCCCGCCGACGTCTATACCCCTGCTTTCCCAATCTGGCTCTAGTGTCTTGAAGACCTCTTCCAACAGGCTCGTAAAAAGTTTAGGGGAGAGAGGATCGCCCTGCTTGACGCCTCTTTCAATTGGAAATGATGGACCCGGAAACTGTAATTTAATTGATGCTGTACTGTTTATATAAATTTCCTTGATGAGGCTGATGTAGTGTGTATTTATATCTTGATTATGGAGGTGTGTGTTAAACAATCAAATGCCTTTGAGTAGTCGACGAAGGCAATATATAGAGGGAGGTTATATTCGTGAAACTTCTCAATAACCTGGTTCAGTGTATGGAGATGATCTGAGGTCGACATACCGGGTCGAAACCCAGCCTGCTCGGGTGTTTGAGCTTGGTCGAGTAGACCAGATATGCGGCGCTCTATCACTTTTATAAAAGCCTTATACAGGTGGGATGTAAGGCTGATAGGACGGTAGTTGCCAATATCTGATAGCTCGCCTTTTTTGTGAAGGAGTATGATATCCGAGTGGCACATGTTGATTGGAAATCGTCCGGTATGCATTAGAGAGTTGAAAAAGTTCGTGACGTGTGGTAGTAAAATGGGTTCGCCCAACTTCAACACTTCTGTTGATATGCCGTCGTGGCCCGGACTCTTGTTGAATTTCATTGAGCTAAATACTTATATTAAACTATATATACTAATAAATACTTACATGCATAATACCTATAACTCTAAAGGGAGAGGTAATGCTTCTTCACACGACTTTTAAATATATTCAGAGTTGGACTGTCCCTGATGGTGCAGTGGAGTGCATTCCACAACCGAATGGCCCGAAGTCTAAACCCGTGCTCATAGGCCGCGGTGCTGTGGAGTAGTGAGTATGGAAATAGCACAAGTTCTCCGAGGCCTGCTGGAAGAAAGAAATTGATAACCGTCTCGTAGGAAGGTTGGATAGCGTGGATTCCGTAAAATGTTGTAGAGGAAATAGAGGATGTGAGAATCCCGGCGAAGACGGATCGGCAGCCACTTTCCTTGCGATGTTGTGAAACATGGTCGTATTTGCGCAGCTCGAAGATAAACTGAATCCCGAGATTTTGAAGACGTTCGAGTTTGTTCAGTAGTTATTCATTAGCACTGACCCAGCAAACATCAGCATAATCGAGGAGGGGTAGAAGAAGAGACTGGGCGAGACTGATTTTGGTCTGTCGAGGCAAAAATGAAGTCTCCTGAGTGAGTGCAAAGTAGAAAATACTCGGCGAATAACCTCATTGACATGTGATGACCAGAACAGCTGGTTGTCGAAGATAAGACCCAGGTTTTTAGCTTTATCGCTATATAATATTGTGGTAGCATTAAAAGTGACAGGTCGAATGGGCTGTTGCTGCAACAAGTTAAGAGAATGTCGGGTACCTATAATGATGGCCTGGGACTTACTCGGGTTGACCTGGAGTCCGAAGGATGAAGCCCAACTTTTATACCCTCAAGATCAGTATTGAGTGCCTGCACAGCAGAGTTTACATCGTTAAGAGAGAAGTGGCGATAAAACTGGAGATCATCAGCGTAAAGATGATACGAGGAAGCCAGGACGTCTGAGATGGAGTTAATAAAAATCGAGAATAGAAGAGGAGAGAGAATACCACCTTGAGGGACGCCTGCAAAGAGGTCACACCATTCAGTGGATGTCTCATCCGACCTGATACGCTGTTGCCGATCCCTCAAATAAGAGTCGAACCAGCTGGCAGAGAAGGGGGAGATGTTCAGGGATCTGAGAAGCTCAATGAGAATGTCGAAATCTACGCAGTTGAAAGCACTACTACAGTCAAGTAAAACTAGCACGGAAAGCTGTTTTCGGTCCATGGCTAGCTGGATGTCATCTGTGATTTCCAGCAGAGCCGTGACAGTGCTATGACGCGGTCTGAAACCTGACTGGTACATGTTCAGCAGATTGTTTGATTGAAGGTCATTAGAGAGCTGGGTATGGAAAATGGATTCAAGAACTTTGGAAAGAATGGGTAGGATTGAAATAGGAGGATACTCTTTAAAAGAGGTGGGAGTGGATGCTTTAGGTAACGGGATGACTAATGCTTTTATCCAAATTTATTACATGCAGATGATTTCCTTAGCAGTGCAGCGGGGCAATGCCGCTAGTGTCATGGGGACCATTGGTAGGGAAGTGTCCCAGGGTGGGATTATTTAGTTAAGTTATAGTCGTTAGCTGTATACTTAATTTATTACATGTGTAATAGCTGGCAGTAGTTCATCCAGAATTGTGAGAATCATTTTAAGGCAGATTTTATCGTCACTCCGTTAAAAAAAACTGTGAATAAATCCTACCCAAATCTATAGCAGTCACATCCTCAGCTATTAAACTGGAGTTACGGCCATAAAGCAAAACAATTGCCTTTTCAGAAAGAAAACACTTCATAAATTATTCAGAACTCGCTCTCTGTTCCGGAGTTTAATTCGTGCCATTAATCAGGGGGCCCTTAATACTACTGGAATTACTACTAGAGCCTGAATGAGCGTCACGATATTTCGCATACGGGGAGGCAGAGAAAAAGATGCGCCTACGGTTAGCCATTCGGTAAACAATTTTGCGAGGCTGGGGGCTATCCCAACGCCTCCAGGAGGTCATTTACTGCTGAAATATCTATACTATTAATTTGTTCTCGCTGCAGTTGGGGTCATACTGTGATTATGAACAAATGTGCTATAGTAGAGTACTATTCAGAGCGATACATGACGTGTCACTTTGTAAGAGATAGTGTTTACGTACGACTGAAAATCCAGTTTTCGCTTGGAATAAAAACTGGTTTTGTCAGAGTGAATTATTGAATAGCGATACAATTGAGTGCGACTAGAAATACTGGCTTCGTTTGACAAAATTACTTAATTTCGCGACTAGAAATCTAAAAACAGCAACTTGAGAACCTTAATTCTTACAAACCCATCACTTCGCTCAGTCTCTATTTAGCCAATAAGCGGTGGCTAAACCATTCGGTAATTTAGTAGCGCAAATTAGTAATTTTGTCGCGTAATTCAGTATTTTTTTTTGCTCATTTCAAGAACATCCGCTGTTCATGGTCATTCGCTCAATAAGTATCTTTTGGTCGTTTTATTATTTTCCTTTTATAAGCTTGTATTGATTTCAAGTATAGCTGCTCTAACTTCAACGCTACACAGCGTCACACCTTTTTACTTTCCGTGTGACAAAGGCACAAGTCACATAAGAATAATTGTTCAGAATGATGTCCATAAAACCCCTAAAATATGAACTAATCATTTTTAGGACTCCGTACACGAAGGGACCGTATTACTATGCGTCCGCTGTCCGTCTGTCTGTCAGTCTGTCCGTCCGTCTCATGAGGGAATAGGTTGAGTTGAATTTTTCATAGAATTTTTTAGTCCCTAAGTTTTCTTGTTCGACGATACGGAACCCTCCGTGTGTTAGTCCGATCTGTGCTTGACCGATTTTCAATATGTTACGTCCTGCAATATCGAGAAACAAATAGTAAAATGTATAAAAGATACTCCCAACGTTCGTTTTGCAATAAAATATTTCATTTCCCGGAAGATCGAATGAATGTCAAATTTCGACTAGCCGTATCGCATTTTATTAATACTGCAGCGAGGACAGCAAACTCCATTTCAGCAAATAGTATAGATAAAATTATTTGGGTGCAATCATACATGAAATAGGACGAAATATAGGTTTTATTTCCCTGGAGAAGCCAGATGCAACTAAGGTGGTAAAACGTTGCAATATCGCAGTCAAGCATCATGCCGTGTAAGTTGACAGAATGCGCAGTAACTTAATATCCACTTATTGTACACACCGCCATTTTGATTCAAGTTATAAAAAATCAAGAATCTTCACAAAAGTTTGTGCCAAGCCAACGCAGAAAAAAATAAATTTGAATTTCGAACGCAAGTTTTGGCAGCATTATTTTTTTCAAATCGCCCGATCTACCATTAAGGCCTGTCGGAATCGTTCTCACAATGAAAGATAATATATATCTCTTTGTTAAATTAAGCCCTAACATTATCTCGACTCGAATGAGTACAAAAGAGACGTATGTACACACAAAATGGCATATGCTTTAGATAAAAGCGCCAAATTACATGTGAGTAATTGTTCAACGTTTGCAGAATGACGTATATAAATTATTCATTGAGGAATTTCTCTTTGAATACACCGAAAAGATATTATATCATGTGTAATGAAATGAAACATGCGTCGGCTTTAAAATATGTATTTAATATCGCTGTTGTGGTTGCTGCTTCAATATTTTACTTTAATATTCACATTTCACTTGATACGAAATGAATTTTTCCACTTGGTTTATAAAATCGGTGAATTTTCAATATTTTTTGATCGGGCAACCTCTGGATTGCCTTTATTATTACCAGACATGGCTAACATAAATGTCTAACAATAAATTCGTGAGAACGACCTCCAAAGTTCAGTCAAAAATACATATTTAATATATTTAATATTTTTACATAAACAGCCGCAATTCACCCCCTTCGGCCGACATTATTGTGTACCAAGATTGTGAGTCTTTTCACCCCGCCTTACAAAGGAGGCGGCCATTATCGTAAAACCGTCACCATTCTATTGTAACCAGCCAGTATTATGTGTATCGATAAAACCATGGTATCACCAACAAGGTATGACCCTCCACAGTTTCGGCGAAGGTCTAGCCTGTCCCCTCAAGATACCCTCTGGAGATTTTAAAATTGCCATTTGAGCAATTCAAAAATTATGTAAAATCGACTTTGCTTATGACTATGACTATGTTCAAGATTTCTCAAATGACCAGACTGTATGGGGTTAATCAAACTCAACACAGAACTCGCTTTTAATAATTTTGTAATTATTTATTCCTGCTTAGTATTTATAATTATTATTGTAATATTTGTATTAGTTAAAACACAACCAATTTTTAAGAGATCTAAAAATTAATGTTTGGGAGATTTTTCGCCCTTCGTAACTTACCTAATGTAGAGAAGGGCAAAAAAATATGTTTCCTATTTAGATGTAAATATCTACAGTAATAATAAATGTTGACTTTGACTTTGACTCACGCAAACTGGAGTTTAAAACTTTTGCCAACCCGTATGGGAAAAGGCGTGACGCTATCAAAACTTATACTAGAATTACATAAGGCAATCAACAGGCTAGGTAAGAAAAACAAGGTCACAGTCCAGTGGGTAAAAGGTCACCAAGGTAACCAGGGCAACTGGGAGGCAGACAAGCTAGCAAAATTAGGGGCAGGAAGGCCGGCAATTAGCCCTCCACCACTCTCGCCCTTATCAGCGGAAGCTCTACGGAAAAGGCTCAGAGAAGCCACAGTACAGTAACAAAACCAATTATGGCCTAGCAGAGAAGACTGCAACAACACAAAACTTTTCATAAATAAGTACAACCATAAATTTACAAATTACTTAATGAGACTGCCACGCAGTAAAATGAAAATACTAACAAGGCTTATTATAGGCCATTGTACACTAATCAAACACTTGACAATTACAGGTGCAACGGACAGCCCCCTGTGCAGGGGGTGCATGGAAGTGGATGAAACAGTAGAGCACATGCTACTGGCATGTCCATCGACAACGGAAACCAGGATGGCTAAACTTATTTATGGCACAACAAACACCTACGAGCTCCTAGAACACCCAGGCCTACTACTCCAGCTGGTGCCAGACCTACTACTCCAGTTGGGATGGCTGAAGTAGATGTGCAGGCGAAGGGGACATGCACAAAGGCCCCGCTCAAGTGGGCCAGGTGTAGGCGCTACACCCCCTTTTTGAAGATAGAAGATAGATAGATAGGCGTGACGCTAAGTTTTTTATATGTTTGGTTTGGTAGTCTCCGCCTCCCGCCAGACTTAGGTGACGTCATGTGTGGTCATCTTCATTATTCATCTCTATTGCACTCACATCTTTATTGCACACAAATATATCCAAAATAACAAGATATCCATAAATATATTGTACAAAGGCGAGCATATCTACGTAGGGGTGTGGATACATCTTTGGACGTGTTTAAAGTGTAAAGTAGCATTACACCACATTTTTCCAGTTCCACGACAAAAATGAAAAATAAAATGTATGAGATATATGGAGGCGCTTTTGAAGTTATCCTTTATCGTCTGCAACATAGCTCGACATCTTAGGATGGCTTGGGAGAAAAAAACAAGTAATCCCCAGGTCATTATGTTTGTGTTTGTTTGTAAGTGTGTCACGTCACCGTTTCTGGTTACCACGACCCTTGTGTGGGGCCAGAAGCAAGGTATGTGCCTATATGCTGACGACCCAAATGGCCGAGTCGGCAGTGACCCTGCCTACGAAGCCAAGGGTCCCGGGTTCGAGTCCCGATGGAGGCAATTATTTGTTTGATGAGAACGGATGTTTGTACCCTAGTCATGGTTGTTTATCTATCTAAGTATTCTGTTTATCTATATAAGTATGTGTATCGTTGTCTAGTACCCAAGATACAGGTAATCATAGTTTGGGGCTAGATAAATGTGTGTAAATAGTGTCCAAGGTATTATTATAAATACTCGGTCCATTGGTGAAAGTAGCAACGGATGATGACGTCATCTGACTTAGACAGAAAGCGGAGGGTACTACCTTGTTGGTTATGCTATGGATAAAACCTATTATAGCACAGCGCATCACTAGTGATGAATGCGTTTGTTTTTTTTTTCATAGCGTTTCGCCAAAAATGCTTTGAAGCGATAGTTTTCAGCCTTGATAGCACTGTTAGGACACAGAATTGCTATTTTATTATATATGTAAATTTAACCCATTAATGTCTCCGACGAGGGGCACAGGTCTTTAGCCGGAGAAGAGTAATTGAGCCATACTCCACCACGGTGCGTGCGTATTGGTGAAGGGGTTTTACGTCTACTACAAATTAGATCTCAGATATATTTTATTAAAATCTATTCAGCCGCTAGTAAAATAAAACCCAAACCCGAGATTTTCCAGGACAATCTGTTCAATTATGTTAAATACATTCATACAAATATAGAATATATACAAAACAACAACTGCAGTGGAAATAAAAAGAATGTAAAAGTTGGTACATAAGGAATTGGAGAAACAAGGAAATTTTGTTCAAGTACCGACTAGGGAGAAAGAGAAAAAACCCCTGGACATACTCGTGCGACGTCGCTGTTTCTGGCTCGCTTAGTGTGGGGCCAGAAGCAATGTATTCGGCTGTACATAAATGTTTATGTACACGTTCACACCTCCAGTTCCGAGGCTTTTCCCGCGCAAATTCCACACACACACACACACGCACACGTGAAACGTCTTTATTGCTTTAAACCATACCGGGAACTGTTCGCGTATTCGTAATTCCGCGAAAACTTCACGAGAGCGTGTTCTCAGAAGTGTTCTAGACCGTCTATTCTTGGATATTTTGGATGGAAATCTTGGATTTATAGAAAAACACAGTTTCTAAAGATTAACATAACGTAACACAGCGTCACGTCTTTTCCCATACGGGATGGCAGACACAATTGTGCCCACTTTGGGCCAGGTATTCAATATTCCATTTTGCGTGACAGGGGGCTAGCCCATCGCCACAGCTATGGAGTTTAGAGGGAAGGTTCCTAACGATGTTTTCCATCACCATTAGAACGTCTGTATAATGTATTTAAGATAAATTAATTATCTCACTGGTACATGGTCAGGAATCAAACCAGCATCTCCTGTGTGAGAAGCAAGCGTGAAAGCCATATTGAACCACGGAGCGCGTACCGTCTATTCTTAGATAATTTATAGAAAAAACAGTTTCTGAAGATTCTGAAGACATTTTTAGTTAACAATATAGGTTTATTTCGGTAATTTCACGTGTCCGCCAATATCGATTGCACTGAATTTGGATAGGTTTCTATCAAGCAATATATTCATATTCATATTCTTTATTGCACAGAAAACATAGATAAACAAACAGTTACAATAAATTTTATAGGCAAAGGCGAGCTTATCTCTAAAAAGAGATTTCTTCCAGCAAACCTAGGCAAGACAGGAGTGTTTATGAAAAAGGACAGTCCTAGTGCGCAATAAAACAGTATACATACGTACGAAAATTACTTTTAAAATATAAATAAAATATACCTAACAAAAAATATATATATCTCAACTACATAATACACTAGATATGATAGAGATATAAACTACAAAATATCATACATATACTTACATAAATATGATACTAATTACGAAAGAGAAAGGAAATACGCTTTCAATCTTTTCTTAAAAGTGAAAATTGAGGGACTATCCCTAATAGTGCAGGGAAGTGCGTTCCACAGTCGGATTGCCCTTAACCTGAAAGAGTGTTTGTAAGCGGCAGTGTTATGCCGAGGAGTTGACAGGAGAGACACCGTGTGGGATCTCCGATTACTATCCCTGGGGAAAAGAAACTCAAAACGTTCTCGAAGATATGTGGGGTAGCGGGGATTTCGCAAAATATTGAATAGATAAGAGAGAATGTGCATATCACGGCGAAGACGGGTCGGAAGCCATCCCAGCTCCTTGCGATACTGGGAGACATGGTCGTACTTGCGCAGCCCGTAGACAAACCGAATCCCATTCAAATCCAATATTTTGGGGGAACCTGGGGATGCGTGCGGGTAGCTGGGATCCAGAAATTTCCTGCGGACGTGTGTAACTATTCCCCCGTTTTTAAACACAGCACATATCTTAGATACTCGTCGCCTCTGTGATTTATTTAGGAACCAAGGTAACTTTAATTAAATCAAATAAAAGCTCGCCGATATCACGTTTTGATTATGACTTACAGGCGTCACGCGATGTGACATACTGGCCATGTTCAGACAAATTAAAATTAAATGTAGCCCATTAATGTCCCCACCGAGGGGCACAGGCCTATATCCGGATACGAGTAAGATTGAGCCATACTCCACCACGCTGGCTCAGTGCGGGTTGGTGGAAGGGTTTTTACGACCACTACCACGTAGCGATAGTAGCCGGCGATACCGCTTAAGGGATTAAATATGGCCAGAAATGCATCTTTAGCTTCAATTCTAGGCTAAACTAGACAACATAAAAATTTAGGATAAATATATGTTATAAAAGATCTATTAGATTTAAGAATGGACTTTTAAAATTGTCGGATATCTGTTATATTTCATACTTAAAAATATTTCGCAATGCATTATTATTCAACTAAATGAACAAGCGCTCGGAGACGAAATCAGTTTCCTATATGAAACTTACAAGCAAAAATAGGAAAAAAAAATGGAATTTTTTTGGTTGTTTTTATATTTTTAATGTTATTATTACAGGAGTTTAGTAATATTTTCTACAATTTTCTTGGTCTCGGAGCTCGGGCTGCCCCGCGGGGCTCGTCGCGGGAGCATGCGTCAGTCTGCTTCGACGCGATGCGACGGGTATTTGTTTCCTTTGTCTAATTATCAATGCCATTGGTCTTTGTTCAGCCCTTAACGTGTCATCCGAATCACTGAACGTCCGATAATGTACTTAATCATCTCATTGGTACACGGTCAGGAATCGAACCTGCATCTCCTGTGTGAGAAGCAAGCCTGAAAACCTTAAGACCAAATTTCAAAATTGCGTTAGTCCTTTAGACTTCGCGTATTCCTTATATCAAACTACATAAGGACTAAAATGTCTAACTAGAACAAGCACGAATTGCTGAAAACTCTGAATAATTAAAGCATAAATGTACTGTTCAAGTTAACATACACGGGTTGTACGATTCTGGTCTCTACGGCGTCTGAAATATGACTGCATATTCTAAAAGTGTAGTGTAACTCAGAGTACAAAAGTAGATAGGTATCCTAGTTTTAAGTTTAATACTTATGAATATTTTGCTTTGAAAATTTTGAAGTTTTTGTGTGTGTGTGAGTGAGTGTGTTAATTGTGTTATGTAACATGGACAGAGAGCAAGTTGCGGAACGATTTCGGGAGTAGTGCATTACATTAACATACAGGCACTTACATTGCTTCTGGCCTCACACTAGGATTCCCTGTGACGTGGGAACCAGAAACATCGACATCACAAACATAACTTAAACATGCAAGACGGAGGTTTTGTTTACCTTCTTTTCAGTGCCTAAAAATTAAACAGTCTTTGCAACCATCTAGGAAACTGCTGGAAAAGGTATATAAATATTCAGTTTTTAACTAAACAACATAAATATGGCGTCACGCTATTTCCCATACGGGTTGGCAGAGGCACAGTTGTGCACACTTTTACCCAGTTATTCAATTAGCGGGACAGGGGGCTAGCCCATCGCCGCGGCTATGGTTTCCTCACGATATTTTCCTTCATCGTTAGAATCTCCGTACAATGTACTTATGGAATCCGGTGTTGAGTAGTCAGCATCGTATTCGAACCCGGTGGGACGCGATTGTGAAACCACAAGACCATTTTTCCTGCATAAGGTACTAAGCTACAAAAGTTTTGAGGAAAAATTATAAGATAAAGATTTCAATTTGCTAAGATAGTTAGTAAATAATATTTGCTATTAAATTTAGTATGCAAATATAAATTATTTCACATCAAAGAGAATACAATAATTATCTACTTCTATCTCTATATTTTGTGATAAATATTGTCATCAGAAAATTATGTTGATTTAGCCCACAAACGAATCTCGACAGATAATTAAATTTGAACCTCTATGGCTAAGTTTCAATAATAATTATACCTTGGACACTATTTACACGCATTGATCTAGCCACAAACTAGGATTCCCTGTATCTTGGGTACTAGACAACGATACACATACTTAGATAGATAAATATTACACTCAGATAGATAAACAACCACGACTAGGGTACAAACATCCGTTCTCATCAAACAAGTAATTGCCCCCACCGGGACTCGAACCCGGGCCCCTTGGCTTCGTAGGTAGGGTCACTGCCGACTCGGCCATTCGGGTCAGGTCTGAATTATGAATGTTATCTTTCTCGAAACAACAAAAAAACTGCTGCCACCGTCTCTCCCACGGGCAACGACTGCGTAAGCATTAAGCGGCACCTAATTTAAGCAGCAGTATGTGCATTCGGAACTCTACTTAAATTAATAACTACCCTCAATAATGAAGACATAAAAGGAAGGTAATAAAATAAAACGCATAGCCAAGCTGCCTCTTTAGGCGAGGCCCGGAAAAATACGCAATAAAAAAATGTATTAAAAGGGATTGTCCACAAAATGGTACGCCAGCAAAATCGTTGGACTGATACTCTCAAAGGAAATGAAAGTACCCAATAGGAATTTATATTCCTTTATGAATAAACACAAATCTTTCTTTCCGTCGATTTGTGGGGCCAGGTTGGACGCGGTGGGATAGGCGGGGCGACTAGTAACTGAGCGATCCTATTGTCATTATGACTAAATTTGGCAGATTAAACTCAATTTCGCAAAAACGAATAATCGGATGTTTGGCACACACGACAAATTTTGTAGCATGGATTAACGGATTTACGGTTTTCATTTCCTGATTAGACTGATTTCTGAAGTTCACGCGATCGAAAGGGAAGCAGCAAATAGGATTAATGTAGTATTGTTTATTCATAATATGTATTTTATCTACAGACGTATCGTAAACCCTCTTTACTGCGTCCAAAAAGCACATGTTACGATCAGCTTAATGATAAACTTCTTGGTAAAAACTCATTTCTTAGCTGAATATTGATCACTATCACCATAATGTACCAAAATTTGTCAAATTATGACATTTAAATTTCGAACGCCGGCGCCCGCCCCTAGTCTGTCGGTAAAGTTGTTCTACAGAACAAGCTAAATAACTGCAGAGCAATGATCAATGCCACAATGCCGGTCGAACATGCGGTTCCTGAACACATCAGAGAGCTTATGATATGTGTGTAGATAAACTAGTGTATGTAACTTTGCATAATTAGGCATTAAAACTCTCGAGTGATATTATTATGAAACTCGCCTTCGGCTCGAACCCACTCTCGAGTATTAATGCCCTCCATTATGTAGCAGTCACATAAACTACTATTATGTACGGTATTAATATTATTCTGTATGTTATGTATTATTTATATAACGCATCAGGAAGAAAGGTTTTTAGAAGTATTTCTCTAATAAATATTGTATAACATATATTTACTCCACATTTTCTGCCAACTAGTTTGGCCTAGAATTTAGCTAGATTAGCTAGATGCATTATGGACGCTTTGTTTAAGCCTTAAGAGCGATGCGTAGTAGGACTTGTGTATCAAACTCGAGTCGCCTTCGAGTTGCCTTTAGTCAATAACTAAAACAACATTTTGCGTGACAGAAAATGAATGATTTTTATCATCTTTTAAGATGACCTAGAAATGAACTTGTTTTTCGTGGCCCGACACCAACTAGAATCGATGTACTAAAAGCCTACGTTAACAATGAAAAGAAATAATAAAATCGACCAAGTGCGGGCCAGACTCGCGCACGAAGAGTTCCGTAACATCCTACAATAAAACTTAAGGTGTTATATCGACACAATCGACACTTTTTTAAGTTATTTATCTGCTGTTCAAACAAAGTCCCAAGTTACATAAATTAATATAAAATTGGGACCTTTTTCTACATTTGTAATAACAAAAAGGCTACTGGATAAAGACCTCATTTGAATAATTATAGAAATAATTATTGAAATGAGGTCTAAATTCACACTTTTTTTGAATTTCTGACAAATTGGAATAGCACACAAAATTCAAAAATATTTATTTAGATGGGTTTTGACCTTAGCTAAATAAAATAGAAAGTATCATTGCTATTTTAGTTAATTTTGTATCAATTTAAAACCGACCTTTTGTCATTTTTCCCCGATTCCATCCCTCTCACGCTGCGGGTCGTTCTGCCTGGAGTAACGGGGACCTTTGCGCGGACGAGATATTCCCTTCATCATGCTCAGCCTACATCAACCCACGGAGTAACGGGGACCTTTGCACGGACGAGATATTCCCTTCATCATGCTCAGCCTACATCAACCCACCGCTGGGCACAGGCCTCTTCTCTATAGCGCCAACCCCAGCGGTCCTGTGCCATCCGCATCCATCGAGATCCTGTCCACTTTAGTATACCGTCGTTCCATCGGCCAGGTGGTCTGCCCACTGGCCTCGTCGCTCCCCGTGGCCACCACTCCGTGACTGCTTTGGTCCACCGTCCGTCATCCCGTCTAGCCAAGTGTCCCGCCCATCTCCACCTATGTCTCGTTATCCGCTTACCTACATCTTCGACCTTCGTCTTCCGTCGAATTTCGACGTTTGGCACGCGGTCAACGAGAGAGATACCTAACCTCTATCCCCTTTCAAGGGTCAGTGCATTCTCTACTATAATAAGATACCTCTGGAGATCGACTTTGCCGAAAAAGGGAATATTACAATGTTCAAGATTACTTAAATGACAGGACTGTATGGGGTTAATGTAGCTCAACACAGATCTTGCTGTTAATAATTTTTTAATTATTTATTCCTGCTTATTAATCATTATAATTATTTTTTTCATATTTGTATTAGTTAAGCACAATCTATTTTTAAAAGAGATCTAAAAATCAATCTGTGGGAGTCTCTACGCCCTTCTTCTCCCACAGTGGTCCAATGTAGAGAAGAGGCAAAAAATGACGTTTGCTAAGAATATGTAAATATCTATAGTAATAAAGTACTTTGACTTTGACTTAAGGACTAAAATAAAATCAAAACAAAAAATACATATGTCCGAGCTTGGTTTCCATACCAAATACACATTCTGTGAAAATTTCAACTGTCTACCTATTACGGTCCATGAGATAAGAGCTGACGAGCAGACAGACAGACAGACAGAGGCTTAGTAATAGGGTCCTGTTGGCACCCTTCGGGTTCGGAACCCTAAAAGGAGTCAGGTAAGAGTTACATTGTGAAAATAATAAATTATTATTGGAGGCATTTTTATTTCATGGGGCCAAAGAAGCAATCACTAGGGAAGGGAGTTTATCGATCGATAAAACACATACGTATAGAGGTTGTATTATAGCAAGTTGTATGTGTGTGACAGGTGTGGTTAAGTAACAAATAACTTACGCATTCATTTTTGCAGTGGCTAAGATATAAATTAGCATTGATTTTATTTCAAGCATGAAAAACCAATTGCAAGTTCTATTTCGTACTAACTACTCCAGGCAACTACCTAATTTTACTTGGCTAGTATTTAACCGCACATCAAAAATACTCATTTGCACAGCAAAAAAGGATCAGCAAAAACACTTTTTTACGTTTTGAATATTTTATGAGTACTCAAGTTTATGTTTTAAGTGTTTTTGTTGTACTTGCATGTTCAACCTAACATGAAGGGTAAAGGGGGCTTCGCTTCGCTCGCCCCCTTTACCCTTCACCTAAGCTACCGCAGTATTTTGCCCTGATTTTGCTGTGCAAATCACTATTTTTGATGTGCAGTTTAATATTTCCCATTTTACTTCATGTTTTTAAAATGTCCAACCTATGGAACATCTCTAAAGGATAAGTAACAATTTCCGAGTTATTTAAGTCAGATATTTAATTATATATCTATCTGATTTTATCTAAAAAGCCAAATATGGTTCGGTCAACGAGAATGTTCTATAGAAAATATCCATGGAATGTGAATCTTGACTCGAGATTAGTGCTGACTCACTTTCTATCTTTATGCTCTAAGTTAGATTGAATCATAAAACCAAAGTCACCAAACAAACTCATCTCCCTTTGTTCGCCATATAGAATATGGAGAACAAAGTAGTCGACTATACTAGTGGTAAAAGCACTAACTTTTAGATTAATTGCTTTAAGACAATGCGAACCGTCGGATTCAGGGGGGTAAAGTGTAAAGTCTTTGCTTTATGCCTTCGCAAACTAACACAATTAGTCGGTGGCCAAAAATAGAACTAGCCCTTATTTCTAGGCAACTAACGCCATCTAGTTGTAATGGAGAGAGTTATTGTGAAAACTCTTTATGGTAATTAATTTGGGAATTAAAATACTGTCTTCTATCGTATGATGTAATAAGGAGAAAGCGGATTGTGTTTGTTGTATTATAATAATAATAATAATAATACCTTGGACACCTTTTACACACATTGATCTAGCCCCAAACTAGGATTCCCTGTATCTTGGGTACTAGACAACGATATAAATACAACATCCATTGAAAATTAAAATTAAAATTATCGCGACGATAATATTTGTTCTATCTAACGGTGTAGGTAAATCATTCTGCAAAAAGCCTTCATAAACGCAAACAAAAAGTACAATCTCGCTCTTTTTTGCACTCACACGTGCCGTTTACGAAGACTTTTATTCCACAAAGGTCTTTATCGAAACTGTCCCAACACTACGGACAGTGCAGCGAACGATCCACATAAATCAGCAGCCGGTACTGTACGCACGTCTTAATACAATTTTGTGAGTGACGTGCCGGCAGATTAGTTGTTTGGCTATCGATAAATTCATACTCGATTTGATTTGATTTTAAAGCACTTGTTTGTTATTTAATTTGGAGATAGAACCTTTTAACTTGTAGGATTTAGAAGATTCCAAGATAGCTTCGTTAAAACGCGGATAAAGATTCGTTGCTTGCATTTTAAAGATACATTCATTTTAATAGAAATTTCACGATAGGTATCTATTAGAAAATAGAAGGTACTTTAAGAATAAGTAAAGTACAAATGTAATGTAGATAGATAGATAGATAGATAAATTAATTTATTCATTGCAACATGGTACACACACAAATACATAATTATAACTCAAACTTTAAGAAGAAAAATCTGCAAAAAGAAAACAAACACAGCAGTTAAATAAAACAAACATATAAATAATAAAATTATACAAGCAAAACATTAAGGTACGATAAGGATAACTTTGTGGTATGTGCAGGATAACACGTAGTGTTTGCCTACTAAATTCCTCTAGTGAGATTATATTTATCGATAAAACCCGTAGGCGGCGAGATCGTCCCATCCCTATGCCCCAGGCCACATAAATCATGGTGACATACGCCCTATCTGAGAGCCAGCTTAATACGGCCCTGTGAACGGAGGGGGGGGCGGATGTTTTTTGCCCTCTTTCGGGGCAAAAATCTCAACTTTAATGTCGATCAAGGAATTTCGGAGACGTCAGTATGTAAGTACTATTATGTTGGCAGTGTGCTGATTTAGGAAGACACAACATGTCAAAATTTATATCAGTTTCTTTTGATTTTAGAGCAAACATAAATATAAACATTCACTTACAGGCACATACATTGCTTCTGGCCCCACACTAGCATACCCTGTGTCGTTGGAACCAGAAACAGCGACGTCACACACATAAACATCCTAGACCTGTTTTTTTTCTTTACCGCAGCCGGGGATCGAACCCAGGACCTCTCGCATGGTAGGCAGAGCCACAACCTCTGCGCCACAGAGGTGGTACAAACAATAGTTATCAAAATACGGAACGTGCCTACAATTATATAGAACTTATGATTACTGAAGATTACAGTTTGTCTCCTGTCAAATTATTGCGGTTCTAGATAGTTAGATGGGTGATCAAAATCAGATTGATGACGACCCGAATGGCCGAGTCGGCAGTGACCCTGCCTACGAAGCCAAGGGTCCCGGGTTCGAGTCCCGGTGGGGGCAAATATTTGTTTGATTAGAACGGACGTTTGTACCCTAGTCATGGTTGTTTGTCTATCTAAGTATAATATTTATCTATATAAGTATGTGTATCGTTGTCAAGTACCCAAGATACAGGGAATCCTAGTTTGGGGCTAGATCAATGTTTGTAAATAGTGTCCAAGGTATTATTATTATTATTATTATTTAACTTTTCATACTGAGTTACCTATTACCCAAAATAGCCATTTGACCATCGTAGTTCGTGGCCTGGCGGTATACCCATATCGGAAACGATCGTGCGGGTAGCAACATCTGGCGGAGACTGGCACTAGATGGGTGTCCGTTGCTATGTGGCATTTGTCTCGGGCGCTTCCGTGTTTCTGAGGACACGTTAAGCTGCAAATCCGGGCTACTATCGCTACTCGGTGGCAGTGGTCGTGAAGCTGGGTCAGAGACCCTGATAGGGCAGCTTGATGACTTCTGACAGTCGGGTTGGCCGCAAGCCCGACACCTCTCCATTAACCCGCACTGAGCCAGCGTGATGGAGAATGGCTTAATTCGGTGGGGAAATTAATGGACTACATTAATTATTATTTTTCCATCCATTGAAGGAAATGAGATCTCCTTTTGAACGCTTCATTTTGATAAATTTATATTGACACATACATTCCTTCTGACCACACATTATATATATGTCACCGTAAGATAGTCAAAACAGTTAGTTGATTAACTAACCCGTTAGTTGATCAACTATCGACAGATAGTAAACAAGACCGACAGGGTTTAGAATTTAAGTTTCTTTTGTTCTTACTTATCAACCTAACCCGAAGTTCACCTAAGTTACCGCAGTGTTTGCCTTGGTATTACTTTGCAATTTAAGTTTAAACCAGTTTACTATTTGACGGTTTTAACCGTCAGTTTATCAACTAACGCGTCATATAGAAGGCAATTTACTATCTGTTTACTATCTGTCGATAGTTGACCAACTAACGAGAAAAAAACGTTAGTTTATTAACTAACGGTTTTGACAATCTTACGGTGACATATATACCATGTGTCGTGGGGACCAAAAGCGATGTCACACACATATAAACATCCAAGGCCTGGGGATATATTCTTCCTCCTCCCCAGACGGCATTCAAACGCGGGACCTATCGCTTAAGAGGCCTTGAATCACAAAGCCACAGAAGTCCTCAAATTTTTTATGCTATATTCAGCAACTATGTGAGTTCAGTTTTAACTCTATAAAATGTTTTAGTGCAATTGGACGCTGCAAATGAAATGTTAACATAAAAGTTTATGTTGATTTTATTCACTTTAAAGATAGGACCTTTTCATTCGACCTATTTAGTCGATACAAAGTATGTTTTTAAGAGTTTGATAAAAAGACAACGATGCATATGACGTGATTGGTATGTCAGTTTTTGATTCTTTATTTGTAGAAATTCCTGGCACCATAAATGGCAAATATCAAAAACAGTAAAAGGTAAACACTACGGTACCATTCAATCAATCATTCTGAGACGTCCTTGGTTCTTTAAGTTTAGGGACCTAGATAAATCTGTCATTTCTGTCATCTGTCGTCTTCGTTCGGGACACTCCTGCACTCCTGTCCATCTCGCAAAATTTTGGATAAGGGATTCATCATTGTGTGAATGTGGCCTGGCTGGCGGTACTCCTGATCATTTGTTCTTTGAATGCCCTATTAATCATACTTCCCATTACGATCTCCTCCCTCCGAAATTCCCTCGTCCTGTCAACCTAAACTTCCTTCTCACCTTATCTCAACCATCCTCTGTCAATTGACTTATAGTAGTTTATGTGACTGCTACATAAATAAGGACATTAAAACTCGAAAGTGGGTTTATAAAACGAGCCGAAGGCGAGTTTCATAATAATATCACTCGAAAGTTTTAATGCCTAATTATGTACAGTTACATACACTAGTTTATCTACACACATATCATAAGCTCTCTTTGATGTGTTCAGGAATCGCATGTTCGACCGGCATTGTGGCATGGATTATTGCTCTGTAGTTGTTCAGCTTGTTCTGTAGTACCAACTTCACAGACAAACTAGGGGCGGCGGCATGCAGGCGGGCATCGGCATTCGAAATTTGAATGTCATAATTTGACAAATTTTGGTACATTATGGTCATAATGATCAATATTCGGATAAGAAATGAGTTTTTACCAAGAAGTATATCATTATGCTGGTGTGATTTTGGACGCAGTAAAGAGGGTTTATGATACGTGTGTAGATAAACAAATTTATATCTACCAACAATATAAACATATAGTTTCAGCTTAAAGTTCTCATTTTATTAACTATTCCACGTGATTTCTATTGTACAGGTCTCATCACAAGACATTGGTGAAATTATTGTGGCAACACGCGATAGAATTCATAACCAAAAAACTTAACTTAACTTCTCTATTTATTTGACAGTCAACTACTCTGTCTAAAAGTACCGGTCGGTTAAAAGTTCTAAGGTATAATAAATTTAACTTTAGGTTCTGTAATTATTTGATTAAATTTAAAAAATGGGTATGGGAAATCTGTTTTATTACCACAGTTTTCAATAACGGGGCAGGTCTGTCTGCCATTAGTATCCCAGTTACCAAACCTACTTATAAAAGTGCTCTTATGCCATCGCGTTGTTTTTCAACCGCCTTAAACAAACAAGGAGGTTCTCAATCCGTCGGTACCTTTTATGATAATACTGATGTATTTTTTTTAATATTACCAATCGGCGGCTGGATCTATTTGGAAAAAAAAAAATTTGTTTGTTAGTTTATATTTTCCGATTGTTCCCATTGATATCAAGTTAGAATCTGATGATTAGATCCTTGAGAAATCGAGGGAACTCTCCGTAAGATAGTCAAAGCCGTTAGTTGATCAACTATCTACAGATAGTAAACCAGACCGACAGGGTTTAGAATTTACGTTTATTTTGTTCTTACATGTCAACCTAACACGAAGACTATTCGGGAGCTTCGCTGCGCTCGCCCCCTCTAGTTTCCACTTAAGCTACCGCAATATTTGCCCTGGTATTTCGTTTGCAATTCAAGTTCAAACCAGTTTACTATTTAATGGTTTTAACCATTAGTTCATCAACTAACGCGTCATATAGTAAGCCGTATATTTCGATAGTTGACCAACCAACGAGAAAAAAGAACGTTAGTTTATCAACTAACGGTTTTGACAATCTTACGGTGACATATGCACACACACCTATGGCGTAAAGTACTAGGATCTCATAACTAACCTGTAAGCCATCCGGATCTGCTCTCCATTCTTGTACCAGACTAGTTGGGCGGGCGGATTCCCTCCTCGACTTCTGCAGACCAGCTCAACCGTCTGCCCACGACGGACTGTCTCGCCTTCCGCGTAACCCTCGATGTAGGGAGCGCCTGGTGGGTCTGTGGATATAGACATAGACATTCATATGCAGGCACCTACATATGCAGATACCCTGTCATGGGAACCAGAAACAGCGACATCACATATATAAACATCCAAGACCTGGGGGAGTTCTTTTTATTTCCTCCCCAGACAAAGATAGACGCTTGATAGGCGAAAAATGGCGGGTCGGCTCGAAGGACCAATGTTTGATGCCCGGCTGTGATTAAATAAAACCATATTTTCACTTCCAAGGGTGGGTCTGCGTCACGGCTTTTCCCATACGGGATGGCAGAGGCCCAGTGCGCTCACGTTTATGCAATACTCTATTCTATGTGACAGCGGGCTGGCCCTACGCCCCAGCTATAGGTTTCTTCACGACGTATCTGAAGACGTATAGCTACATTCGCGAAAGACGAAGCAGCCGATCTGTATGTATATCAACTAAAGATTTAATTAATGTGTTGGTGAGCGCGAAACTCGCAAACGGCTGGACCTATTTGGATGAACCTTTTTTCAAACTATTCGTTGAAGTCTTTGGAAGAGTTTTTTTAAAAACGCACAGGGACAGCCAATAGATGGCGTTGGTTGTCAAAAGACTTTTGACAGAATGACGGCCATCAGCCGATCATGAAACAGCAAAATCATAAGACCAAATATAAAACCAAGTTGCTGCCTCTCTTAAAACGTATCATCTAATCCCCCATACATTCATATAGCTCTGATGCGGGGGTGAAATTTTCACCGGGTCAATGAACCTTCAGGAAGCAATCATGTTGTACATCCATTCGGAACAATATTCGACTTTTTTCGTCAGAATTTTTTATTATCCTTGGAGAGAATATCTTGCAATATCTTGGATGTTCCATGCTTTAAATACTTTATTGCATAACAAACAATATACATTAAAATGTTTACATATTTTTGCAAATATTTGCTAAAAAATCGTTGGATACCAGTTGAAGTCATGTTAAAAAAGCTGCTTTGACTTTTGTAGATAGATACGCCTTGTATTTTTATATTTGGTGGAAAGACGTTGGTAGTTTTGAGTGCATATTGTAGGTACCGATTAAGATAATCAGGGAATTAGATCAGGCCATGAGCCAGTCATTTCTCACTGATGATCTTTTTATATACCAGCACATTTTGATAGCTTGGCTATGGGATTCTTAAGTTCTAGCAGTTCTGGCTTAACCTCTCAAAAACCGAGGTTAGTTGGGACGGGTCGTGATTTTGAAGCTTATGCCATGGTAATAAAATTGAAAACCTTTAACGGAAAAGCGGTGTTATGCAACGCCGGTGGTAATCAAGAGGTTAAGGTAAGACGTAAAAGCGGGAATACGAAAGTGACAGCGTGTTACGACCACATAATAAAAAAAGAGAGAGCAAACAGTGCGCTCGACTAAAACCACATAAATATTGATTAAAAATAGACTTCGCTATTTTGTCAAAAATAATTTCAAGGAGAGTTTAAAAATAAACATAGATTTAGGCTTATGCATAACATAACCGAACTTGCGAAACAGGCCATTAGTATATGGCCTGTATCATAAGTTCGGTTTGGCTTTTTGGCCAAATCCATCGGACAAACGCAAAACAGTCACCAACATTAAAAAAATTGAGACAAAAATAAATAAAGTCTATTTAACCGAAATATGCAAACAAAATATCCGTGTGATAAAGTAGGATTCAAAAAGCACATCCTTTGCCTACGAAAAATAAACCGCACAGGATTTAAAAGGCGAAATCAGGCAAAAGGCAATTTTGATTTAAAAAACAGGTTATGTTTTCTTTTTGCGTGTTTTTCTTTTCAAAGGTTTTTCATAATTCAGTCACCGCCGGGCCTCGGGCTGGGTTCCTTGGTCCAGTCTCTTTGTACTTTTAAATAAACCTGGTTGCCATGTAAACATTATACTATATTTGGTTTTGGCAGATTTTGAAGCATGTAGTGGTGCGTTTTCACGTGTACATCGATATACTGTATTACTATATCATAAGGCTTATGTTTTAACGATCACCGAAAACGCACCTATTCTACTAATCGACCACCAAATTGTGTTTGGATAAATAATCACCAAAATTCTTTTTATGTTTTGTGTAATTAAGTTTATGTTTTAAGTATTTTTTGATGTTCTTACATGTTCAAGCCTTTACCCTTCACTTAAGCTACCGCAGTATTTTGCCCTGTTATTTTCTGCAACTTTTGGTGATCATTTACCCATTTTGGGTAGCATTTACCCATTTTGGATGGGAGAAAAATATTTTATTGATCATTTTATTTGTTGCCTATTGATAACTGCTAGCAAATCACATCATTTGCTTTATCTAAAAATGCCGACCGATCGAAACTTATGCCATTTACTGCAATAAAAACAATAAGAAAAAATTATTGTTGCTCCCAAAAAATAAGGTCAGTTCAAATCACATTCACGGAAATACCCATCCTAGAATTTTTCTAACAAGAGCAAAACGTTTTTTCACACCTTTCATTCGGAAAAGTAAGTTTTGCTCCACGACGAGAGGGAGAAAAATGCTACTTTTCTGTTTAAGCTACTTTTTTATTTATTCATTGGCAGTAGCATTTACGCAATGTGCCAATTGAACACAGACCTTTATAAAATAATCGATTGTGATTTCATCGAATCAATTAAAAACGAGGTATTCCACTTTGAGCACCGATTTGAAGAGCACCAATTTGAAGAGCACCGATCCTATTCCACTTTGAGCACCAAAGTGCTCTTGGGTGCTCTAAGTGGACTAAAATTTATTTTTACGTTTTTGTCCACTTTGAGCACCAATGACTCAGCAGCCTACTGGGATGTATTTGTTATACAGGACGTTATTAAATGAAAGATATCGATAAAAATCACTAAAATGTTTATTAATTACACATACTTACTGCTCTGTGTGTGTGTGCTCTTATTATTACTCTTATCCTGTTGCACTTTGCCTGCGTGTACCGGCAGGCGAGACCTGAGGTATTGGGCGGACAAAATGCAATATTACAGTACTAAAAGACCGCGCCGCGGTAATTATGTCCGCCACTGTCCGTCGTTTTCTCAGGTGTTACATATTCTAATAAAATAAATTAAAAACATCTCTTAAAATCGCAGCTTTTCAATGCAGTGACCAAGAGAAATAAAGCCACTCTTATATTCATCTATTATACTATTTATAATTTGGTTCTTTATTTTGGCATTTTTTTGGGATTTAGAAATTCCAATTTTTTCGCGAATTTCAGCGTAATTCTTGCAATTTTCCTGTAGGACTCTTAAAACAATAGCTATATTCTTATTATTTTTATTTATTGCTTTATTAATGACAGAATAATGAGTCTCAGTATAATTGTTAGTCTTATGAGCCTGGCCATAACAGCACCATTTGTTCGACCAAAATTTGTGGTCAAGCCATTGTGTGATCATATAGTCGTTAAATTTTGTTATGTTTTTATCTTGAGGACTCTCACTCATAATGTAAAGCCAAGCATCATCCAAATCATCCGGTGGCAAATAAGGGAGTACAGTACACAAAGCAACGTGCTTTCGATATATGCTGTTATCGTTGAGGCCTAGCTCTTTCCCTTTCTTTTTTAACGCCTTTTTAAAATGAAAGTAGCATCCCTTTACTGCTACTTTGGGAAATACAGACAGTATTCCTCTTACTGCGGCGTCTTCGAAGTCACTAGTAAAAAAATCTATAGACATGGCTGGTATCGAAGATTTTAGTAATTGAAATAATATTTTATACGTGGACATTTTTTTGTTTAGAAGCATAGCATATGCTAACGGCTTAACGACACCATCGATATCACCATGAATACTATAAATCTGAAGAAATGGTTTCGGCGCAGATTTAAAAGTCCCATCACAATATAGATGGCGTGTTCTAGCAAGTTCTTCTTTGCTTGTTGTCGTGGCGAAGAGAAGAATTCGATTTTTCCCATCGTAGAAATCAGCCAACAGGAAGTCCAAATATTGGTTGGGTACCTTAAAATAAATAAAACTATTTTAACTTTCGAGCGAACAAAGCTGAGTGTTTATTGTATGTATTAATCGTAAAAAAACGAAGTTCAGATTTTGATGGGGATAGGAGCTCTATCGTTAACTGAGTAGGTACCTAAAAAAACGGCCAAGTGCGAGTCGGACTCGTACACGAAAGGTTCCGTAGCATTATCTATAAAACGGCAAAAATCACGTTTGTTGTATGGGAACACCACCATTAAATATTTATTTTGTTTAAATTAAATTATTTATTTTCAAGGTGAATAAACAGCTTAATATTTTGTGAAGGTTTCAAGCGTCTACCTCTTACCGTTATTAATATAGAGCAAAATAAAGAAGTTTGTTGTATGGGAACCCCCCTTAAATATGCATTTATTTTATTCTGTCTTTAGTATTTGTTGTTAAATAGCGCCAACAGAAATACATCATCTGTGAAAATTTCAACTGTCTGGCTATCACGGTTCATGAGACCGTGATGCCTTAAAACCCTCTGACGGACAGACGGACTGAGCAGTCTTAGTAATAGGGTTCCACTTCCGTTTTTACCCTTTGGGTACGGAACCCTAAAAAAACTTTAACCTTTTAAATGTGTTCCCAATTCGTTTACTATAGAAATTACCTAATAATAATGTGAATAAGTAGGGTTAATTAATAACTAACTGTCTAAAATAGATGCCTAGACTGTCAAAAATAGTCACCATGGCGGCAACAATAGATGTGGATGAATGAGGCCTCCCATTATCGCCCGCGCGCCAGTAAAAATAACGTTATTATTAAAATACGGCGTTTGATAATTAATTTTTGGATTAGTTTATAAATTATGACGGTTAGTAGAATAAAACTACTTTTAGATTGAAAATAAAGACTACTTACTTGTACTTCTCCCGCGGTTTTTGCACATAGCCGGCTTACTCCAGAAGTCTTGTTTCTTTTCTTATAAAGACCAGATTTAATGTTAATAAAATTTGGAACATCGGCTACTAAGTTATATCCTTGATCGAGCAATTTATTCATTTTGCTTTTAAATAATGTTGGAATCGGTACGTTGGTGGCTGTAGCTTCTTTCCCAAGTTCATCTAAAAACTTCTTTCTTTCAGCCTGGGCACTGTTTATGGGTTCACAGGTGTGTTCTGTCATTTTTATTATATCTTCATTACCATCAGTCGTCAGGAACCCTCGACAGGATTTTATTGAGCACCGCCATAACACTTTAGCATTTTTTTTGTATTCTTTGAATTTTCTGTACTGTCTGTTTCTATATACTAGTATTGGCGCACCTCTTCTACTGGAAATGTAGCTAATATCTGTATTTTGATCACTTCCACCGGCAACAGGCTCCATTGTTTTAGTTTACAATATATACACCCACTCATAAATAATAAGACTTTTTAAGCACGGAAATACAGATACAAAACTGCAAACTATACCTGTGATGTGCACTGCCGAACTAATTATTTGCAATTTGACGTAAACAAGAAACCAGTTCCGGAAGCTTTCGGTTAAATTCGTCATACTTTCGTGTACCACCGTCACCACCGTCGTCGTCGCTCGTTAGATTGCTGCATTGAACCTGTTGCAACTTTGAAGTAAATTCGCGATTGGAGGATTTTGACCCGACGGACTCAAGCATAAGGTCCTTTCAAGGAGAAAAGTCGATCTTTGTAAAAATTTGCTTTTAATGCTTAATAAGGATGTCACCTGTGCATGTAAAGCATGTTTACCGACAACCATGCAAAATTAATAATAAGTCTAACATCGTTATCTGTTTTAAAATAGATAAATGCATGTTATATCTGATTCTGTATTTGTATGTATGTGTAATATATATCAGTAGGTATATCCACTATTATTTATTGATATTTTTTTAAGTAACTGGCAGTTTTTCCTATGACGAGGAAACAGGCCATAGTGGGGGAATACTTTAAAAAGAATAGGAACTATAAAAAAATTGCTATAAATAATATTGGAAAGTAAAAAAAAGCGACATTTAAAAAAGTTTAAATGGAGAATGATAACCATTTAAACTTTTTTAAATGTCGCTTAGACAGATTTCATATGTACAGTCGAGGACACGTCATGTCAACCCCGTGCCACACGATCCTAGAACTTATGACTTACGAAATAAGGACGCTACAATGTTCATCAAAAAGGGTGGCTCTATCTGTCCTTGACTGTACATTATATGTAATTAATATAGATTCTTGTGATTTTTATCGATATCTTTCATTTAATAACATCCTGTAAAACAAATAAATGCTGCCGAGTCATTGGTGCTCAAAGTACACAAAAATGTAAAAATAAATTTTAGTCCACTTAGAGCACCCAAGAGCACTTTGGTGCTCAAAGTGGAATAGGATCGGTGCTCTTCAAATCGGTGCTCTTCAAATCGGTGCTCAAAGTGGAATACCTCTATGTTTCAAGTTTTAACTTTAATAAAGTTATATGAAAATTTATAAATTGTTCGTAATATTAAAAAAAATGTCGCAAAAAATCATATGTTTTACTGAAATCAAAACTATCGATGAGTGTTATTGTGATATAATAAATTGCGATATCCGATACCATTGTAATATTCGATTCGATTATTTTTATTTTATCCCTTTCCTAATCCTTCACAATCCGCCGTTATAAAAAAATGTTTGTTTTCGTTGTTCGATTTCTGTAAAATTTCTGACAGTATACTTCAATGTTTAGTTATTTAAATATTTTTAGAACATTTTATTTAAATTTTCCTAATCGGTCGGTGTGAAAAGTTGTATGTGTCACTCAGGAGCAAAATTATTTTCGTCATGGGCGTTAATGCTTGAATCCTCCGTGACGCTTAGGATTATATCGTAGAATCCTTCGCTTCACTCTGAATTCAATATACCGCCCTCGCCGTAAATACATCATTTTGCTCCCTTGAGGCACAAATAACTATTGTCGCTCCCAAAAAAATAAGTTCAGTTCAAAACATTCACGGAAATACCTATCCTAGAGTTTATCTCTAACAAGAGACTTCATCTAGCAAAAAAGCCTCACAACAAGATAAATATTAAAGTTTATATAACTTTATCGACATCGATATTCTCGTTCTCACCCGCGTCCCTAGCGAAAATCGAGCATACGGACAAAGTAAACAAAGTGAAGTACGTCCCATTTAATTATACAGGGTCGACGGAGTTTCGCTCGCGCCTGACTGTGCGAGAGTTAAACACACCCCGTATATAACGCTAAAAAGCTATTAAGAAAGCGTTTAGCGGTGTGTGTTAAGAAAATTTGCTTAAGTTAAGTGTGGGTTTGCAAAACAATGAGTAAAACTAATTAGCGATAAGCCTTTTAATTAGAACTTTTTGGGTTTCCGTACCCAAAGGGTGCCGAACGGGTCCTTAGTATTAAGACTCTTCTGTCTGTCTGTCTGTCTATCTGTCTGTCTGTCTGTCCGTCTGTCCGGCAGCGGGGTATCTCATGAAGCATATATTTGGCTCATCAATGCATTGTACTGAGGGAGAATATATTTTTGGACCTACTTATTACCAGTCTGCAGCGAAGCGAAAAAGAGGAGGGTTATGTGTTTGATCTGTATGTTTACATGTATGTATGTTTGTATGACCGTTCCAGTGTTCGCCCGTAAAAACTCAACGGCTCAGCCGATTTTGATAAATGGTACGTCTGGCCCGAGTATCACTGGGTAAGTAAATGAAATGGCGGACGTAAGCTCTTTAATATGCGAGATAAACAAACTATTCAAGACTCTTGAGTGGGATTACAAAATAAATGGCTTTGGCGAGGTCGGAAGTATATACTAATCTTGCAAAAGCTACACCATAGTATTAAATTAAGCATTCAAAAGCAGGAAATAAATGACTTATTTAAAAAAAAAACAATGAAAAAACAACTGCCTACGAAAGCAAGTACTGGTCTCTTAAACAATTTTATAGTAAATTAGCATTTACTTCTAATGAAAAATAAACACTCGATTGCTGTACACTAAAAATCACAGTAAAAGCAGAACGACTTAACGTTATTATTGAGATTTAATAAAATTATTACAGTACAATGTAACCGCTTGTAAGTAGGAGTAAGATTAAGCCATACTCCACCACGCTGGCTAAGTGCGGGTTGATGGAGGGGTTTTACGACCACTACCACGTAGCGATAGTAGCCGGTACCTACAGCTTAACGTGCCATCCGAAACACTGAACGTCCGATAATGTACTTAAGATAAATTAATTATCTCACTGGTACATGGCTAGGATTCGAACCTGCATCTCCTGTGTGAGAAGCAAACGTGAAACCAATTTGCCCACAGAGCCCTTGATGAATATTTCATACTTATATTCATATTCTTTATTTCACAGAAAACATAGATAAACAGACAGTTACAATAAATTTTATAGGCAGAGGCGAGCTTATCTCTAAAAAGAGATTTCTTCCAGCAAACCTAGGCAAGACAGGAGTGTTTATGAAAAAGGACAGTCCTAGTGCGCAATAAAACAGTATACATACGTACGAAAATTACTTTTAAAATATAAATAAAATATACCTAATAAAAAATATACATATCTCAACTATATAAAATACACTAGATAGCATGCACATATATAAACTACAAAATATCATATATATACTTACATAAATATGATACCGATTACGGAAGAGAAAGGAAATACGCTTTCAATCTTTTCTTAAAAGTGAAAATTAAGGGACTATCCCTCATAGTGCAGGGAAGTGCGTTCCGCAGTCGGATTGCCCTTAACCTAAAAGAGTGTTTGTAGGCGGCAGTGTAACGCCGAGAAGTTGACATATTTATCACGTTTAATATAATTTTGAGACCTAAAAACATAAAACCTAGCTTTTCAAAGCGAAAGAAGTAGGAGGAGACTTATTTATAACTCTATCTCTTACATCCTGTCTCCTCCTGTCACTTGACGCTGATGAGTCCGTTTTTGCGCCAAACTGTCACCTGTCAGTTTGAACCCACCATTTTTGCCAATAAATCTTACTAAGTATTTAAGTAGCTCCGTGGTCTAATGCGTGTCACGCTTGCTTCTCACACAGGAGATGCAGGTTCGATTCCTGACCATTTACCAATGAGGTAATTAATTTATCTTAAGTACATTACACGGACGTTCTAGCGGTGATGGAAAACATTGTGAGGAAACCTTCATTACTCCATAGCTGCGGCGATGGAATAGCCATGTCACGCACGTATTGAATAACTTGCTTAAAGTGGGCACAATTGTGCCTCTGCCACCCCGTTTAGGAAAAGGCGTGACGCTATTTTATGTTATGTTTATTTAGTTTTTTTAAGATGCTCGTGATTCAGGTTACTAAGTATCAATCAATCAATCAATTTGTGGGAGTTTCTACGCCCTGCTTCTCCCACAGAGGTCCAATGTAGAGAAGGAGCAAAAAATGACGTTTGTTAAGTATATGTAAATATCTGCAGTAATAAAGAACTTTAACTTTGACTATCCAAACAAAACATCCCACACAACCTGTTATAATAAAAACCTACCTTCTTATCTGACTTATAATATATTTCTCCAAATCCCAGTGGGATAAGACTATCCCATTTAAGAGGATCTTATTTTATCACTTCCCCTAAGTAGCGTTAAGTGATTTACGTCGTTATGTTAGTGTAGAAAAAAGGTTTCACTCATTAATGAAATATTAAAACTTTTTGGTAGACGAAACTTTTTTGGGAGATTACGGAGAAAGTGGGATGTTTGTGTTGTTATAGTTACAGTGCATTTACTGTTGGAATCTGGATTTTTCTCTAGAGCAGGTTTTGATTTTGAAGAATAAAAAGCTTTTATTTTATTTCTCCTGGCCCTGTGTCTGTAATATAATAATAATACCTTGGACACTATTTTCACACATTGATCTAGCTCCAAACTAGGATTCCCTGTATCTTGGGTACTAGACAACGATACACGCACTTATATAGATAAATATTATACTTAGATAGATAAACAACCATGAGTACAAACATCCGTTCCCATCAAACATATTTGCCCCCACCGGGACTCGAACCCGGGACCCTTGGCGTCGTAGGCAGGGTCACCGACTCGGCCATTCGGGTCGTCAAGAAATCCTGCAAGTTAAATTTGATCCACTTCCCGGTTTACTATTGAGCTGAAATTTTGCACGCATATGCAAATCGGATGACAATACGATATTGATAACATGGAGCTGATCTGATGCAGCACCCGGAAGGTGGCCATGGGAACTCACATTTCAACTCACAATTCACAATTCTTTATTGCACATTCTTTTTAAATGAAAATAAACTTAAGTTAAATTACACCCATAAATTAATTATATTACACAATTTATATGATATTAAAGCATGTTGTGAGATACTCATGTGTGTGTAAAATAGGTAGGTAATTACTTAAATTTAAACAATCAATCTCGCAACAAGCTTTTACATCATATAAATCGGTTTAATTCAATTTAAAAGTTTTTTTAGGGTTCCGTACCCAACGGGTAAGAATGGAACCCTATTACTAAGACTTCGCTGTCCGTCCGTCCGTCCGTCCGTCCGTCCGTCTGTCACCAGGCTGTATCTCAAGAACCTAGCTAGCTAGAGAGTTGAAATTTTCACAGATTATGTATTTCTGTTGCCGCTATAACAACAAATACTAAAAAACAGGATAAAAGAAATATTTAAGGGGGCTCCCATACAACAATTCTTTCAATACCACATACAAACTTATGGATGCACCTGGTTACGTACATGGAGTGTGAAAGTAACCGCACCAATAACTTTGTAAACAATATTTTACTGTGTAAAATCCAAACTATTCACTCCACACCATCGCTTCCATTGAACGGTGGTACGGAACCCTTCGTGCGCGATTTAGACTCGCACTTGACCGGTTTTTCTTCTTTAAAGAGCTTTGGAAAAACCAAGCAAACAAGCCAAAATAAGCTTTATATTACGAAAACCACATCAAAATTATTTTTTTTATTAAATTGCCTATAAAGGCGGTATCACAACTGTGTCGAAAACGATCATAAAACACAATCCAAGTAACATTTAACAGTAACTTAAACTTCAAAGTAATAAAACTTAAGGAGGTTCGCTGAAAATACTTCAAACACAAAGTTTAAGCCAATAGTGCGAGCGCAGCAAACGTTGACACAAGCGCGAACCGGACAGAAGGGGGCTATTCTATTCTAGGGGGGGTTAATGTATCGTACGATTCGTTAAAATATTCGTCAAGTACGGGTCGGACTCGCAAACGAAGGATTCCGTACCATAGTACGAGAAAACTGGAGTACTAAAAAAATATTAAAAATACAAAAATGTCTCTGAGCTTGGTTTTGATAATCCCTAAGATCAAAACAATTGTCAACGACGATAGGAGACATAGAGAATTTCGCGACGATATTATATTAATTCGGGGGGATATTAAAACATGTCTCTTGTATCGGGAACCCTTGAATTTTTAAAAAAACGTGTAGTATATTTTTTGTTGCTGTAATGGCAACAGAAATACACATTCTGTGAAAATTTAAACTCTTTACCTATTACGGTTTATGAGATACTGCCCGCTGACGGATAGACAGGGTACCCTAGTGTGGGGCCAGAATCAATGTATGTGCCTGAAAGGAATATCCTTTAACACCAATAGAATATTTCTCTAAACATATAACAAAAAAAATGACGGACGGGAGGATAGTGGAAGCTTAGTGATAGGATCAAACTATTTAAATATTACAAAAAAGATCTATTCGGGAAATTTATGATTTAAATCGCACAGAGTTTCTAAGATAACTTTTTAAAGAAATTGACATAGTGACTGTAGCAAGTAAATTTACTTTCGAAAATGCTTGTAAGCAAGAACCTTTCAACATTTTATAAAATTAGCGATAGCTGTAACGTTAACCTAAGAAATAATCACAGACTACTTGCGCCCCGGTTTAGACTCGCGAAGGTTAGCAATTCTTTCAAGGGTTTATGCATTCTCTGCTACAACACATTTTGAAATTACCATTTGAGCAATTTGAAACCGTGTAAAAACCACTTTATCTAAAAGGGATATTACAAAATTCAAGATTAAATAAATAACAAGAATGGTGGTAATTTAAACCAACACAGAACTCTCTTAATAATTTTGTAATTATTTATTACTGCTATATGTTATATATTTAAAAGAGACCTAAAAACTATTCTGTGAGAGTTTCTTCGCCCTGCCTCTCCCACGGTGGTCCAATATAGATTAGAGGCTATTTACAGAAAATAATAAAAAAAAAATATTTTGGGGCCGTTTGACCTAAACCTAAAAACTGTCTTAGTCGAGTTCAAACCCCGGGAAAAATATTAATAAATTCATTTATAAATAGGCAACATATTGCTTCCGGCCTAAAACTAGAAAACCCTTGGGAAAAAACCAGTGACGTCACAAAAATATAAACATGCATAGCCTTGGCACCCTTTTTTTCCTTCCTCCCCAGCCGTGAGTCGAACCCAGGATCTCCCGCTTATCAGGCAGAACTCACTAAGTTCAAGTTCAAGTTCAAGGATTATTATTCATAATAGCTCAAAAATTGAGACTTAATGAACGTCACAAGATAATCAAGCAAGCATAATATAACATTAAGAAAGTGCCCAATTATTACATAATATATAGGGTGCAATGAAATGAACTGGTGAACTACACCAAGGTCTTACTCAGATACCGATGCCGAACCGAAGTAGCCCCCAGAATCGAATGGGAAATTAATAATTCATGTTTCCCAGAGAGCTGCACCGTATTGAGTGGTGGAGTTGCGGGTACTCCGCGAGAACTCGTGTGCCCTTGTCGCCGACAATGAAAACAGTCGACGGTTTTACAATTCCAAATTTGAATTTTGTTTATAGAAGCCGGAAGCGGGCGGAATAGGGCTTATTATTGGTCGATCGGGGCCTGTTCGAATTTCAAATTTTGTTTATTGACTTCGCGGGTTCTGTTAGTTGAAAGTGTGCTCTTGGGTTGGTTTTGGCGGAGGTTTTAACGGAAACTTTCGTGTTTTTTATAACTGGGTCGTCGTTTCGTCTCCCTCCGTGTGGGGTGGCGGAGGCACAGGAACGACCACGTGACACGGCGCCAGCCCATCGCCGCAGATCTCATAATATTCAACAACATAAAATGACAGGTCAATGAAATAAAATGGACAACTTACATCATATTGAGTAAATGATAGAAACAAGATGTCTCCGTTATTTTCGGTTATACAATAATAAACAATGCCTATTACTTACGGGAATTGTGGCAATCATGTGGTGAGGATAAAAATAAAGGAAACATCTTTTGTGCTCGCTGCAGTGGCGTGCAATAATTCTGGATCGGCACCATTTATTTTGTGATCGTTGATATTTTATTGCACACGCATAAAACAAACGATATGTACAAAGACGGAGACCTATAATAGGAGATCTTTTCCAACAAACTTCAAGACTTCAACTGACTAGAAGATGACAATATACCTACGATAAAAAAAAATATGTAGGTACGTTAAAATAAGGCAACAAATATAATGATCACCAAAATATTTTTTTCCTACCCAAAATGGATAAAAGAACACCAAAAGTTGAAAAAAATATCAGGGCAAAATGCTGCGGTAGCTTAGGTGAAGGGCAAAGGGGGTAAGTGAAGCGCCCCCTTTATCCTTCGTGTTAGGTTCAACATGTAAGAACAACAAAAATACTTAAAATATAAACTTAAGTACAGAAAACATAAAAAGAAGTTTGGTGATCATTTATCCAAACACAATTTGGTGGACATTTATCCATTCTGGCCGTCATTTAGAATTTATTGGTAGTAAAATAGGTGCGATTTTGGTAATCGTTTAAACACAAGCCTTAAAATAATGTTTTACTAAAAACGGCCCTGGCATCTTTTGATGATCCTGCAGGTTATCTGACAAACATTGTGACCGACAAACGCAATATCTGCCACTTCTCACAAAAATTCTTGAGTCACATTCCATGCCGCGAAGTGTACAGTCTCCCGCATAGTACACTTGCTGCCAGAATTAGGCCGCGCCCTCCTGCGTTGCTATTTTTTTAATGTCAGCTCTTTATAAGACGACGCGTGAGTTTGTATGGACGGGTAATTTGATCGCAGATGGGTTAAAAAGATCTATTTTTAACTCGAGCCACACAAAGGATATTAAAGAATAAAAAATACTAGCAAGAACATTTATATAATGTCTCACACAGTGAGAGTTTAGTCCCATGTTTACAGCAGGCTCCGATTATGACGGCACGAATGGCCGAGTCGGCAGTGACCCTGCCTACGAAGCCAAGGGTCCCGGGTTCGAGGCCCGGTGGGGGCAAATATTTGTTTGATGAGAACGGATGTTTGTACCCTAGTCATAGCTGTTTATCTATCTAAGTATAATATTTATCTATATAAGTATGTAAGGCCGGAGTAAACTCTGGCCTTACTAATAAAAAAAGTTATCCACTGTTTAACGTATACGGTGTTTTGTCCTTTTCATACGTCGAGTAAATGTGAAATATGAAAGCAAGACAAACACTGAATAAGTTACACAGTGAATAACTTCTTTTATTAGTAAGGCGGTAAATGTAAATGCACTGTAAATTTATTTGAGCCTAGTTTATTTGGTTTACATAGCGTCACCGCTTTTCCAATACGGGTTGGAAGAGGTACAATTGCGTCCATGTTTAACCTCATATTCAATATTCCATATTGCGTCACGGGGGGCTTACCCATCGCCGCAGTTATGGAGATATGAAGGATTCCTCACGATGACGACGTGGCCGAGTTGGCAGTGACCCTGCCTACGAAGCCAAAGGTCCCGGGTTCGAGGCCCGGTGGGGGCAAATATTTGTTTGATGAGAACGGATAATTGTACCCTAGTCATGGTTGTTTATCTATCTAAGTGTAATATTTATCTATATAAGTATGTGTATCGTTGTCTAGTACCCAAGATACAGGGAATCCTAGTTTGGGGCTAGATCAATGTGTGTAAATAGTGTCCAAGGTATTATTATTATTATTATTATGTTTCCCATTCCCGTAAGAACTTGTTAGCGTTATACGTAAAATGAACTTTAGTATTCTATTGTCCACCATCCAGCGTTTGGTTAGCGCTAAAAACACATATTTAGCCATATTTTAGCATAGAATTTTAGCCATATTTTAGCATAAAATTTTAGCGTCTAAATTCCTCTTGAGTTTCCTCTGAAGCATATCTCATGCACCCCAAAGTCGACACAAGAGTAAAGCGAACATTATGTTTAGCATATCACAGAGTGTTTTACATAAACGGGGCACTGCGCGATTTCACTGAGATTTTGCGTTTGGTTTTGGATATGTGTTAATAATAATAGAATACTTATTTTATTGACACAAAAACAATTAGTGATGTTCAAAGGACTTCGAACCTCTTCGAATGGAGCCTGGCATACCTACGTTAGTAGCAAGTATCCAAAAATAACGTATTTTGGTGTATAAGCCAATCGACAAAGAAGATAATTACAAAACAACAAATACTCTCCCACAAAATGTCGTAAAGATTTCCTGACATATTTCTGTTTGTAGTTTTTTTTTTTTTTTTAAATATTCAAACAGAAATTTACGACATTTTGTCAAGGGGTATTCGTTGTACCTAATTATCTTGGATATCGATTGGCGTATGTGTGGGAAGTGTGTTAACCTTACTACTACTTCTCTTGGTTAACTCCAAAGGCTGGTATTTAATCGCACATCAAAAATACTGATTTGCGCAGCAAAAATGGATCAGCAAAAACACTTTTTATGTTTTAAATATTTAATGAGTACTTAAGTTTATGTTTTAAGTATTTTTTGTTATTCTTACATGTTGAACCTATCACGAAGGATAAAGGGGGCTTCGCTTCGCTCACCACCATTACCCTTCACCTATGCTACCGCAGCAAATATAAGGGATATTTGCTGTTGAAATCAGTATTTTTGATGTGCAATATAATATTTCCCTTAACCAAAATAGGTTCCTTGCAACTTTAGGTATGCCAAGGACGTTCGATGCCTTTTATACATTGGATGGTTTTCTTGTTAGAGTTCGAGACGTAATGGCAAAGAGAGCCTTTGCTATAATTCTCAATAATCCTAAGCGCTTTCGTAGGTACCAGTTAACATGGCAAACCTTAAGGGATTAAATATGGCCAGAAATGCATCTTTAGCTTCAATTCTAGGCTAAACTAGAGAACATAAAAATGTAGGATAAATATATGTTATAAAAGGTATATTAGAGATAAGAAAGGACTTTTAAAATCACCGGATATCTGTTATATTTAATACTAAAAAATATTTTTCGCAATGCATTATTATTCAACTAAATGAACAAGCGCTCGGAGACGAAATCAGATTCCTATATGAAACTTACACGCAAAAATAGGTAAAAAAAAGGGAAATTTTTTGGTTGCTTTATTTTATTTATAATGTTATTATTACAGGAGTTTAGTAATATTTTCTATAATTTTCTCGGTCTCGGAGCTCGGGCTGCCCCGCGGGGCTCTGCGCGGGAGCATGCGTCAGTCTGCTTCGACGCGATGCGACGGGTATTTGTTTTCTTTGTCTAATTCTCAATGCCATTGGCCTTTGTTCAGCCCTTAACATGGCAAACCTTAACGCTTTTTTCTTGTACTTGTAAAAATAAGCTACAGCCTTAAGTCGCTGAGTACACTAAACGCAATATGCCAACTTCGCGTTATGCCTATGCCTATCAAGCGGTCGGCGTGTTGATATTTAGACACATTGCGTATTAGTGCATGAGCGAAGTAGGTGAATTGAGATTTCGGTTTAGTGCGTATTCGCTCAAGAGCGAGGTAGAAGAATGGAGATTTAGTTTTAGTGTGTATCGCTCAAGTGCGAGGAAGACGAATTGAGATTTAGTTTTAGTGCGTATCAGCTCAAGTGCGAGGAAGACGAATTGAGATTTAGTTTTAGTGCGTATCAGCTCAAGTGCGAGGAAGACGAATTGAGATTTAGTTTTAGTGCGTATCAGCTCAAGTGCGAGGTAGAAGAATGGAGATTTAGTTTTAGTGCGTATCAGCTCAAGTGCGAGGTAGAAGAATTGAGATTTAGTTTTAGTGCGTATCAGCTCAAGTGCGAGGAAGTCGAATTGAGATTTAGTTTTAGTGCGTATCAGCTCAAGTGCGAGGAAGACGAATTGAGATTTAGTTTTAGTGCGTATCAGCTCAAGTGCGAGGAAGACGAATTGAGATTTAGTTTTAGTGCGTATCAGCTCAAGTGCGAGATAGAAGAATGGAGATTTAGTTTTAGTGCGTATCAGCTCAAGTGCGAGGTAGAAGAATTGAGATTTAGTTTTAGTGCGTATCAGCTCAAGTGCGAGGAAGACGAATTGAGATTTAGTTGTAGTGCGTATCAGCTCAAGTGCGAGGTAGAAGAATGGAGATTTAGTTTTAGTGCGTATCAGCTCAAGTGCGAGGTAGAAGAATTGAGATTTAGTTTTAGTGCGTATCAGCTCAAGTGCGAGGAAGACGAATTGAGATTTAATTGTAGTGCATATCAGCTCAAGTGCGAGGAAGACGAATTGAGATTTAGTTTTAGTGCGTATCAGCTCAAGTGCGAGATAGAAGAATGGAGATTTAGTTTATAAGCGAGAAGGCGAATTGAGATTTAGTTTTAGTGCGTGTGCGAGATAGAAGAACGGACATTTAGTTTATAAGCGAGGAAGGCGAATTGAGATTGATATTAAGTTTTAATGCGTATCAGCTCAAGTGCGAGGTAGAAGAATGGAGATTTAGTTTATAAGCGAGGAAGGCGAATTGAGATTGAGATTAACTTTTAGTGCGTATCAGCTCAAGTGCGAGGTAGAAGAATGGAGATTTAGTTTTAGTGCGTATTAGCTCAGGAAGACGAATTGAGATTGAGATTAAGTTTTAGTGCGTATCAGCTCAAGAGCGAGGTAGGCGAATTGTGATTTAGTTTTAGTGCTTATTAACTCAAGACGCAAATTTACTTCCCTGGGTAATTTTATAACAGTTGTTTAAAGAAGTAACTTATTTGGGGAACAACTATGCTTTTTAAAAAAAATAAGCTAGTTTTCTTTTCTTTGTTTTGTTAATGACAAATGCAAGCTATTTTCTAAATAATTGTCTTGATTATACAATCAGCATCAAATAAACGATTTTCGCCAAATATGTATAAAAATTAAAACTTAAAATCTGGTTTAGATTAGGTTACATATTTATAGTTTCTGTATGTTTGTCAGTATTTCTGTGAAGTGTAGTGAATGTGTGATCATGTGTAAGATGTGTATTGTTTGTGTAGTGTAGACATGTTGGACAAATGTAATCCAACTAATATTATAAACGTGAAAGTAGCGATGTCTGGATGTTTGTGTGTTTGTGCCTCAATCACACTAAAACGGCTGAACGGATTTTAAAGAAATTTAACACAGAGACAGTTTATGAGCTAGATTAACATATACGATAATTTTTATCCGACTGCATTGGAAGGAGGGTAACGTTATTTCGGTAAAAATGATAATTTCTAGGAACACGCAGATGAATTTGCGGACATCAGCTAGTATTTAATTAGTTATCAAGGGATCCAAAGAAGCTTGAAACAGTTCGTGAGGGACAACACTCTTCTGGTGTGGGATTCGAACCAGCCTCATGACAGGCAGATAAAAAAATACCCATACGACAAAGGGACGCTCGTCTCCTTACAGCTGAAATGTGGCGCTCACAGGCGAAACTCTTACAGAGGTAAGAGTTCACTTACACAGGCTCCGGCATAGACGATTGGACAAAAAAGTCCTGTTGTGACGAATTGACGTTCACATTGCATACGGTATTGTGTTTTGTCACGATTCGTCAAAATATCCGAACAGATGTTTCCACTTGGTTTGTAATTTTTTCGTAATTTTTCACGATTCGCGATTCGTGTAGATGTCGCAGTTGGTTGGTGAAATCAGACACTTAACTAACACCCTAGACTGTTAATTAAAGACCGACGTTTAACCAAGTAACAAGTAATTTTGATTTAAATAAAGCATCGTCGAAAACGCAATAAAACATCTCCTTTGTTAAAAAAATATCTAATTTGTGTGTAGTTAATTATTAGTTGCTGTAGCGCCAACATAAATACACATTCTATGTAAATTTAAACTGTCTAACTTTTTTACTTTTTTTTTATATTGATTCTACAGAGTTTCTCGTATACCTATTACGGTTCATAAGATATAGCCGGCTGACGAGCAGACGGACGGACAGCGACGGCTTAGTAATAGGGTCCCGTTTGGCACCCTTCGGGTACGAAACCCTACAAATCTATAAAAACCTAGATAAATGACATTATAGATAGATATTCTACTTTTCATAAACATGCTAAGAATGACGAGCCGACCAAAGACATGACGGCTAATAGGAAGAAACATCAGGCTCTGTCGTAATGAACATCAAATTTACTTCATCATTTCATTAAAATCCACTTTTTGATTCTTGAATAGCAGCCTCAATTTGGACTTAACCATCGTATATATGAACATCTCATTAATAAAATTTCTAATGACGTCACTTCCGGCTCATTCGTTCTCTATACACTAGACCAAGGAGGACCCATCTGTCCCTAACAACCCCATTCTACACCTCTGTTACACAGCGCAGACTTACGCACACACAAAAGCGTTTCAACCCCAGGTTAAAACGGCATGAATTATTAATTTCCTATTTTACTGAACCCGGCACAGTAAATGTTGACTTTGAGTACGATTCGGCCATTGTTGACTTATCGCCTTCCTATTGGGGACAATTTAATTGCGATCCTATGTTAGTTCAGTTTTGTTTGTTGTCGAACGGGACGAATGCAACTTTCTGAGCTGGTTTTATTAAAATCCAACAGATGGCGTTGAAGACACCTCTCCTTTTCTTAAGGCGCTTGATAAATGGGGTGAATATGGGTGGAGGACACTTAGGCTGTCTTGCAGCAGAGTTCTGACAGTGGCTACATACTGTACGCCAAAGTTACGAAGTTCAGCATGGCAGGGTTACTGCCTGTCAGTCAGTTTCCCACTCAACATGGCCGCGCTGTATTTATATTGCGTTTAAACTCAATTTTAGCGGCTGTCAAAAGACAATAACCAAACATTTTTTAGTAATATGGTAACGTAAACGTGTCGCGTTATCGAGGTAATTGGAAGTAAAGACAAATATTTGATAGCATTGTCCTTCGTCACTGGTAAGTGAGAGTCAGCGATAGGCGAGCGACAGGCTATGTTGTTACATTTAGCAGAATCTCGACTGAGTGTTGTTTGTTATCGACTGAATTGTCGTGTTTTGTTTTTGGACAGATAATTGGGAGCGATATTTGTTTCGGTTGGTAATTAAAAATGCGGTTACATGTTTTGCAACCACAATATTTATAAATACTAAATGTCAGTAAAATATATAGTTCAATTTAGCTACAGTTGGGGCAGGCCGGGGCATACACACAAATCAAGACCCCAGGTCTTCAGGATTTTCATCTTCTTCCTCTCCAGCGCGGTTTCAAACCCCGGGACCTATCGCTCGTCTAACCCCAACGCCACAGAGGTCGTCTACCTATTGAGTAACTGGCTAAAACTGGGCCTGTTCCACCCCGTATATGAAAAGGGCCACAAAAGTACCAGGAGATAATAAAACACCAGGAGTTCTACTTACAGCTGAACCGTGGCGCTCATAGGCGAAACTCTTACAGAGGTAAGAGTTCACAAACCAGGCTCCGGCATAGACGATTGGACAAAAAAGTCCTGTTGTGACGAATGGTCGTTCACACTGCATACGGTATTGTGTTTTTTCACGATTCGATTTGTCAAAATATCAGAACAGATGTTTTCACTTGGTTTGACGTATGGTAATTTTTCACGTATCGCGATTCGTGTAAATGTCGCAGTTGGTTGGTGAAATCAGACACTTAACGAACACCCTAGACTGTTAATTAAAGACCGACGTTTAACCAAGTCACTAGAACTTTGATTTAAATAAAGCATCGTCGAAAACGTTTAACAATCAGTCTTACCGAAAGCCGGCGGGTTGGTTAAATAATGTAAAACAAGATGGCGTCACGACAACAGCTGATTACTTTCAGAGTCTAACTTTTCACTATTGATTTGTACAGCTTAAATCAGTGCAAAACATTGCGGCAGCTTAGGTGAAAAGGGTAAAGGGGGTGAGCGAAGCGAAGCCCCCTCTATCCCTCGTGTTAGTTTGAGCATGTAAGAATAACAAAAAATACTTAAAACATAAACTTTAGTACACATAAAATATGTTTAATGTGTACTTAAGTGTATTTATATTGTATATGTTTTGTTGACTAGGAACGTTTAGACAACTTGTTCAACGTTTCGTTCGCTCACTTGTCTGACGGAACTTTAGCGACTTGGTCAAACGTCGGTCTTTAATGAACGGTCTAGGGTGTTAGTTAAGTGTCTGATTTAACCAACTAACTGCGGCATAGACATGGCCTTGCACGGGCATTTTAAAACCGTTGCTTCCGTCAAAAATTACAAATCATGGAAAAAGACCTCGAGTCTTCCTGTGAATAAGCTCTCGGTACCGCCTCTGCTTAGGACGCTGAACAAAAAGTTTTGTACTAGTAGCCGAAATATGTACCAGGAGATAATAAAACACCGGAAGTCCTACTTACAAAGTACACTCAGCTGAACCGTGGCTCTCATAGGCGAATCCCTCTGCAAGGCCTCATGTCTGGCCTCACAGGTGAAGTCGGCATAATCATCGTCCGACGTCGCTTTGAAGCTGACCCTGTTGGCAAAGAAATAAAAATTAGATTTAATAATAATAATAATAATAATAATATAATTATACTGGACTCTATTTACACACATTGATCTAGCCCAAACTAGGCTTCCTTGTATCTTGAGTACTAGACAACGATACACATACATATATAGATAAATATTATATTTAGATAGATAAACCACCATGAGTAGGGAAAAACATCCGTTCTCACCAAAAAAAAAAATTCCCCCACCGGGACTCGAACCCAGGACCCTTGGCTTTGTAGGCAGGGACACTGCCGACTCGGCCATTTGGGTCGTCTAGATTTAGTCAGACAGACACTTCAACTAAGTCATGCCTTGTCTCTCGCTAGGGAAATAAAACTGCCGCAGCATACTGGGGCGTTTTTATTTCCCTTTTATTTAAGTAACGCTTAAATGTCATAGCATTTAAGCGGCACTTTTTTTGATCAATAGTCGTTGTCGTCATCGTGGCCCTCTATTACAAATGCTAACTCACCTTCAACAACCAAAAAATGTGGACCGAGATTTTTGCGGGATCCAGCAAGATGTTAGTCGGATGGTTACAAATGTGGCTGATCCGAGTTTAAGAACACTTTGTGTTAACAGCGCTATTTATACACGGGAAATATTAAACTGCACATCAAAAATACTGATTTGCACAGCAAATATCAGGGCAAAATGCTACGATAGCTTAGGTGAAGGGTAAAGGGGGTGAGCAAAGCGAAGCCCCTTTTATTCTTCGTGTTAGGTTGAACATGTAAGAACAACAAAAAATACTTAAAACATAAACTTAAGTACCTTTTTAATGTGCAAATCAGTATTTTTGATGTGCGATTAAATACTAGCCTTTATATACATTTTACTTTATTATTGAACAAAAATCACGGTCTAAGTGACGGTTTGATAGTAAGATTTATAAGTAAGAAAGATTTAGAAGTAAGTAGAATTAATAGAACAATATATGAAGTTATTTTGTGTGGGTGGGGTGTGTGTGTTTGTGTATAAAATACGCGGCAGAATTGTCGGTCCGACATAATTTATCTTCAAAATTGACATAAGCTGCGTCAGTTTTGCTGTTTATTTGAGATCTTAAAACATTTTTCGTTTTATTGACCGAGCGAGCCAAGCGTCTCCTTTTCAGGATTGGGCAAACATGTTTTCGTATGCCTGGATACTGAATAGGTCACTCACGAGGTCTATAGCTTACAAAGCCACTAGTCTGTTTGTATTTTCTTTAGCCAAACCTGAAAATAAATATTCGTCACCGCGTATGTACTCGTTTCCAGTGACGCATTCGAAAATTCAAAATGGCGGAAATCCTTTGAAGCAAACACTGTCGTCCGCTTTTAATAGAGGGCACAATGAAAACAAATAAATTGACCGCGAGATTTCGCGATTTGGCGCCAAAACCACTGACAGCGCGGGAAACGCGCGGTGAAAAGGCGCGTTCGAAATTTAAATTAAATGTGGGGTGGCCAGTTTGAAATAAGAGAAAAGAGCATTGGTTTTTGGCAAGGAGGCTTCATGAAAAACATGAGGCGTATAACACATCTGAAGAAATTAAAAAACTTTACTTGAATGTAAGTTTTACAATAGAGAATATCGAAGTATATTTTTTTCCTAATATATTTACTGTTTACATACTAATATCATAGAAAACAATAAAAATACTGTTATAAAGAATCATCTTACCTATTGAAATCGCATTTAAAGTCACGCAGTAATTTTTTTACCGGTGCCGATTAGTTATGAAAATCAGTTTTATTTTGATAAGACTATGGAAGAAGCTGAAAACCTATTTATAGGTATTGCATCGTTCCAAAGTGCAATAACACAATTAGAAATGCACTAGATAAAGTGTTTTTCATGTTCCAGGAGACGGAAAATACGAACAGAATGGTGTAAAATAATAACAAGAGATAAAGTATCGTCAACATCATGTTTGTATTGTGAAGATCACTTTAACGTAAGTATCTATATGTTACATTTCTATAGTTAGAATGGTGCGAATTTGTAGTATGGTCCGAAGTAAGTTTTGCGTAGATTATACTTTTTTACCGGATTAAAACCGATTAATGTTCACGACATAACTTTCGATTTTATACGATTAAAAATGTCTTTGTCCATACACGTATCATAAACCCTCTATACTGCGTCCAAAAACCGCACGTTACAACCAGCATAATGATATACTACTTGGTAAAAACTCATTTCTCATCTGAATACTTATTGATACATTATGATCATAATATATCAATATTTCGACATATTATGACATTCAAATTTCGAACGCCGACGCCCGCCTGCGTGCCGCCCCTTGTTTGTCTGTGAAGTTGGTACTACTGAACAAGCTAAACAAGTGCATGATCAATGCCACAATGCCGGTCGAACATGCAGTTCCTGAACTCATCAAAGAGAGCTTATCATATGTGTATAGATAAACTAGTGTATGCCACAGTACATAATTAGGCATTATGTATCAGTCACATAAACTACTATAAGAAGTATTACTTAGAATTTATAAAACTGGAAAACTTTACCTGTTTTATCATTGAAGGTTGTATTTACATAAGTATCTACTTCTTCTTTACATAGTAGTAAGAATTTATTTCAAGTCAAGGAGGATACAATAACACATTTACGAATAGATTTTTTTCGCCTGAGAACTCAAATTCAAGCGGCGAAGGCGGTATTTTGAGGTTGGAAGGCGGAAAAAATATATATTCAATACAACCTAATGGAAGAACATGGGGAAAAAGTGACACTTCGGCTAACGAAAGTAGTAGTGCCTCATTTCTTCGCCTGCCAAATACAGAATAAGCGGCCGTAGCATTTGACGTCACATCCTGTTTCGAGCGAATGTGACGCCTTTCGCAAATATGAATGTTCTGTCCTTATTTTGCAATTTTAAACAATAAAATACTAGATAATAAAATTATGTCATCGATAGGTTTTAAGGACGATATATATTCGGAAAAATATAATTTCAGCTAAATTTAAACTATATCTATATTCCCTATTACGTTATGTATGGTACGTGGAGTACAATAAAATAAAATTCTGACAAGAGAATTTCTGTGCCTCTGGCTACCCGTACGGGAAAAGACGTGACTCTATGTTTAATTGATTTTTGTCCTTACCAGAATCGAAAATATTGTCACCCTACCCATTCGCCGTATTAAGCGACATTATCTCAACGCGGTACTTCGTGAAACTCAATCAGATTAAATGTATGATTTAAAATATTCAAAAGCAAACAAAAGCGTTCTATAATGTTATAATAATAATCGATTCAAAAAATGTATAAAGCACACTTTGTGCACAAAGGCCTACTACAAAATTGATGATGTTTTACAAGACACCGACATCTGGCATTAAACCAGTTCATTGCACCCTATATATTATGTACTAATAATTAGGCAGCTACTTAATGTTATATTATGCTTGCTTGATTATGTTATGACGTTCATTAAGTCAAATTTTTGTGCTATTATGAATAAAAATCTTTGAACTTGAACTTGAACTAAAACTTTTAATACATTTTATCTATACACGTATCATAAACACTCTTTACTGCATCCAAAAACCGCACGTTACGATCAGCATAATGTTAAACTACTTTGTAAAAACTCATTTCTTATCTGAATATTGATCATTATGACCATAATGTGTAAAATTTCTAAATATTATGACATTCAAATTTCGAATGCCATCGCCCGGCTGCCAAACAACTCAATGCCACCATGCCGGTCCAACATGCGGTTCCTGAACACATCAAAGAGAGCTTATGATATGTGTGTAGATAAACTAGTCTATGTAACTGTATGTACATAATTCATAATATTCAAATTCAATATTCATAAAATTCATACATAAATTCTCACCATGTCGCACTTAAATCTAGTGGTTTCAGCGCATGGTTACTGTGTTAACAAATGTAATTTATTTATTTATTGAATAAACAAAGTTAAAAAAAAAAAAAATTAGGCATTAAAACTCTCGAGTGATATTATTATGAAACGAGCCGAACCCACTCTCGAGTTTTAATGCCCTCCATTATGTATTAGTCACATAAACTACTATTGCAGCCGGAGAAATGGCAAATGCATTTTATTATACATAATAGTAGTTTATGTGACTGCTGCATAATGGAGGGCATTAATACTCGAGGGTGAGGCGAGTTTTATAATAATATCACTCGAGAGTTTTAATGCCTAATTATGTACAGTTACATACACTAGTTTATCTACACACATATCATAAGCTCTCTTTGATGTGTTCAGGAACCGCATGTTTGACCGGCATTGTGGCTCTGCAGTTGTTTAGCTTGTTCTGTAGCATCAACTTCGGGCGTCGGCGTTCGAAATTTGAATGTCAGTACCAACTTCACAGACAAACTAGGGGTTGCACGCAGGCGAGCATCGGCGTTCGAAATTTGAATGTCATAATATGTAGAAAAATTACACATTATGGTCATAATGTGTAATTTTTCAGATAAGAAATGAGTTTTTACCAAGTAGTTTAACATTATGCTGATCGTAACGTGCGGTTTTTGTACGCAGTAAAGAGGGTTTATGATACGTGTGTAGATAAAAATATTAATCTAGCTTTGTCTAGAGATGTGCGGGCTTGAAACAGGGTGGCATTTCCCCAGCAGTGGAACTCCATATAGGCTACGTATTTTTTTTTAGCAAAGCTATGAGGGGATTATTATTCACGTTAGTCTTTTAGCAGAACAGGAGATTAAAAATGCATGGCCAAGTACGACCTGCTGCTCCTGCTAGAAGGTTTAGACTCAGCGAGCGAGCGATCGAACGAACACGTCGACTAACGTTTGTCTTCGGGCTAAGAAAATATGTGTAAAAAAAAGTGATTGTGTTAAAAATAAGAAAAATATCGTGCGAAACTATGCTCATTTAATTTTTAAAAGTAATTCAGGCACCGGACACCTTTTCTTCTTTATATTTTAGCAAAAGTTCATTAGGATAAGACGAATCTTAAATGAATTACAGCTTGCTGTATTGGCTTAGTAAATGAGTGCTCCCAGGAGTGGATTGGGAGGGTGGCAGATTGAAAAGTCGAAAGTAGAAAGTTTGTCGGGACTTTGTTAGCACTATTTATGAAACAAAGAAACTTTCTTGTTACCCGTTTCTCTTTGGTCCGTAAATAATTTATACGATCAGCAAATACCCTTAATTTCCACTTTTAATTGCCGCAGATAGGATTATCCAAACGCGAAATGAATACCTAAAGTTAGGCTAATTGTCTACCGGCGTAGGACTAGCCCTTCGCGGCAGCCATGTTGGGATTGCGTCAAGCACCATTCGTCGTTGCTCGCCGAGTCTAAACCCGGCACTTTGCGAGAGGCCGATCCGAAATCGACAGGATTAGTTCGGTTTAAACCGGATTTGAATAAAAGCTTTTTAATTTGCGGCACTTCGCTGATGGCCGGAGCTTTTATAAATATCTAAGCGATATGCTGATGAAATTAGCTTTTGATTCTTGTTTTGTGACTTGGATTTTGCCGGTTTGTCTTGACATTTATGAATCGGTTTAGTACGTACTAGGTAAGTGGATGCGGGAGGCTCAGCTCCGGAGTAGATAGCTTGGTAAACAAGAGGCCTATGCTCAAGGCCTAAGGCCTATGCAACAAAGTCTAGCCCAACCTGATTTGTGTGACGTTGTCTGCTGTGATTCGCCTCGCATCTTGTCATCAGGCGTATCGTTGATTGGTCGCGGATCACGTCATCATGCAATGGACCAATAGGATCGGGTTTAGCTACCCAGCGCGATTATATGCATTAAAAACAAATTTAAAAGACGAATATCAAGTAAATCAAGCGTTATCATTCCACATCATCACACCTGGAGTATCAGCAACAAGGACAGAGCTATCGAGGGAACACAAACCAATTATTAATTCAGTAGTGAAATTAATAAATACAGCAGTAAATTTCTAATTTTATTATTGACGACCCGAATGGCCGTGTCGGCAGTGACCCTGCCTACGAAGCCAAGGGTCCCGGGTTCGAGCCCCGGTGGGGGCAAATATTTGTTTGATGAGAACGGATGTTTGTACCCTACTCATGGTTGTTTATCTATCTAAGTATAATATTTATCTATATAAGTACGTGCATCGTTGTCTAGACCCAAGATACAGGGAATCCTAGTTTGGGGGCTAGATCAATGTGTGTAAATAGTGTCCAAGATATAAGGTATTATAAGGTATTTCTATAGTAACATAGTGAAAATTACTGAATCCGTGGTCTAGTGGTTGCACGCTCGCTTCTCACGCAGGGGATGCGGATTCTAATCCGGTGCTGATGTACCACTGAATTTCGTAATTTGTTTTAAGTACATTATACGGACGTTCTAACGCTGACGGAAAACTTCGTGAGGAAAGCTGTGACGATGGGCTTGCCCCCAACTGGCTAAAAGTGGGCACAATTATGCCTCTACCACCCCTTATGGGAAACGGCGCGACGCTATGTTATCGTTTTATCTATTTGGCCCCAGGCTTCCTGCTATCCGCAAACGAAGTTTAATAACCTGATAGATAGCAATCTGTTGCAATAACGAGACGGAATTTGCAAGACTGAAGGGATGTTATTCACAAACAAACACAAACATGTAAATAGCATAACTATATAAGTTTGTTATTTTAAGCTCTGCTAAGGTAGGATAGGGTTGTGACAATTTAATAGATAAAAATATATTTTCATTTCATTTTTTGGGTTCCGTAACCGATTCCAGCTTTGATTAATAGAGGAGCTGGGAGAATGAATTAACTACACTGGTTTGGAGACTCGTATAAAAAAATAAGAATAAAAAAATGGAAAGAAATTAATGATGTCATTGTTAGATAGTGTTGTGCTCTGGTATCTTTCATGTTCCGACGTAATACTCTCAAGTGACAGAGAACCGTTTTGATAAGTCAAAAATCTGTCAGATGCGGGTCGAACTCGGATTCTGTACCTTCGTGCAGGAGAACTTGAGAACACAAAATGTATGTAAAAACTGGCTTTCGATACTATTCCATATTGATTGCGGTTCTGCCGCGAAATTTGCGCTTATTATATCATCACATCTCTTGTATGGGGAATCCTTTTTTAGGGTTCCGTGTATGGTAGGGTGCCAAACGGGACCCTATTACTAAGCCTTCGCTGTCCGTCCGTCCGTCTGTCACCAGGCTGTATCTCATGAACCGTGATAGTTAGACAGATAAAATGTACACAGATGATCTATTTCTGTTGCCGCTATAACAACATATACTAAAAAACTGAATAAAATAAATATTTAAGGGGGCTCCCAATGTATTTGTATTGTCGTCTCTCGTAGGAAAGTGATGCTTCTTGCTACTTGTATAGGGATTTCTTTAAGGCCTAAGATCGCACAAAAGCACTGAAGAGCGCTTTGGCAAAAAAATTTTGTTTGCACTACATTCATAGGTCTCAAAAAACATATGTTGTTCACAAAGAGATAATCTAGTTTAAATACTATGTCGTTACGCGATTGGATTAATTTGCCTCGATCGTCAAAAATCCTGAACATAGTCTATAATTAAAAGGAAAAACAATAATTTTAATATGAAATAACTGAATTTTCTCATAATTTTTATACCTAAATTTTTCTCTTTTATATTATCTTTTGTATGAATCTTAAAATTTTATCAATTAGCTTATTTCCTTTTTTCAGTAAATTCGAAAAAACACCTAATTTCTAAAGTATCCGGGCGGCCCGACGCTATTCCGCGCCGCCCGCCACCCCGCCAGTTCCGCTACCCCGCCAGTTCCGCTACCCCGCCAGGAGACGACGGGCGAATGCGGCGCCCCTCACCTGAACAGCCAGAACTGGGGCTTAAAGTATTTCTTTATCAAGGACATTGGGCCACGCCTGAGAAACCGAGGACTTGACAAACGCTCTGGGGCTTTCCTGGTCCAGAGGATCTCCATCTTCGTGCAGCGCGGTAATGCTGCCAGCGTAATGGGTACCTTTGGGCCGGGCGATTCTTGGGGCGGTTTGCTTGTGTAATTAATTTTGAATAATTCGTATAATTTATTATTTTGTGACGAAGCTTTGCGTGGATTTGTGACATTTTTTTATTTTATTGTGCATTTCAGTAAATCAAATATTTCCGAATACAAAAATCATCGTAAAGAGAAACAGCATGTTAAATTTTTGCCATACCTCACTGTCCACCATTTTGAAAAAGAGCCGAAACCAGTATCGGGACTCTGATTTCGACCAAGCTATATTTTACTGAATTCATAACTAAACCATAATTTGTTAGTAATAATTTACTCTATCGATTGACACCGGTTTCAGCTGGCCGCCATGATCGTTTTTTTTTTTTTTCAAAATGGCGTAGTCTTAATAAACAATCCTAATTTTTCAAGAATCTTACTTTTCCCTTGTCTTTATATTCGTCGATTTTCGGAAAATGCCAAAGATGGCAAATTCAAAACGACGATAACTTCTCTAATCGGAAACGGTTAATGTTATTTACGAATTAAATTCCCAGAAAGCTGACAACCCTAGTCTAGTTTCCGAATCTCGTATAGGTACCGTTCGCAGTAGGATTTCCGTCCTAAAATTGCTTGCACCAGAAACGGTACGAAGTTCAAAAGTTTAGGTTATCTAGAACCTTGTTCAGGTGAAACTTAGTTTGCCTTTGCTCTAATTGATTTAGTTCTCTGTTGGTTTGGTTCCTTCCCGAGGTTTCGAGGTGAATTTTGTTTGATGAGGTTTATGCGCGGGTAGGTCAACAAATTGCTGTGATGTCTTTGAAGTCATAGTAGAATTCGTAATTCGGTAAAGCATTTTCCACCTTAAATGGCAAGATGGGCGATACCTCACCCTCGCTCAGAGCCAAAGAATCTTTGAACGTACTTTTATATCCGTGAGTACATATTCAATTGTTGAAACTAGTGATTAGTTAATTTGTCGTTAATCTATAACATTTACATTTACTAGGGATGTAAATGTTATAAAGGATGAAATGAAATTAAATTAATTTTATCTACACACGTATCATAAACCCTCTCTACTGCGTCCAAAAACCGCACGTTACGACCAGCATAATGATAAACTTCTTGGTAAAAACTCATTTCTTATCTGAATATGACCATAATGTACCAAAATTTGGCAAATTATGACATTCAAATTTCGAACGCCGGCGCCCGCCCCTATGTGCCGCCCCTCGTTTGTCTGTAAAGTTGGTTCTACAGAACAAGCTAAATAACTTCAGAGCAATGATCAATGCCACAATGCCGGTCGAACATGCGGTTCCTGAACACATCAAAGAGAGCTTATGATATGTGTGTAGATAAACTAGTGTATGTAACTGTACATAATTAGGCATTAAAACTCTCGAGTGATATTATTATGAAACTCGCCTTCGGTTCGTTTTATAAACCCACTCTCGAGTTTTAATGTCCTCCATTATGTATCATAAATCAATAGTTCGGGCATTACAAAGTTATTGGTGCGGCTACATTCATACTCCGTATACGTAACCAGGTGCATTCATAAGTTTGCATGTGGTATTGAAGGAAATTGCAGTCGGGTTATTTTATTTATAATAATTCCAGTTGTTCATCCGATAAACTTCAAGGGGTCGGGGGTGTGATGGGGAGGGGGGTGGAGGGGGGAAAAGGGGCGGGGGTAAGTCTGCTGTAGCAAACGTATTCGTTTTGACTATCTTCCGGTGACATATATATGTCGAAGGTCTATGTTCTCACAGAACCACTAGTTATCTTGTAAAGAGTAACAAGGTACATTCCCAAAAAAAATGTAAAAATAAAAAGTTTTTGAATGTTGAATGAGAATTTAAAAATATTATTGTCTACCTACTTATAGTCAAGAGATAAGGGTGCACAACCCTCAAACTAAACCCTAACCAGAATACTGTTTGGGGTCGGAAATCGCCCGACCAGACGCAGAAACTAATTCGGAATAGTGACAGGTGCTGTCAAAAGCTGACACGGGTCCAACGGAATGCCGTGACTGTTGCCCCAAGTTGACAGGGCCATTTTGGATTATACTATGGGAATAGTTCAGTTGTTTGATGTTAGCAGTAATTTGACTGTTTCGCCGGACAACCCACCTAGGACCACTACTTCGAACGCGATAGATTTGAGCAATTTAAAAAGCATGTTAAGGTGATATGTCGACAAAATAGACACTTTTTGAAGTTATTTCTCTGCTGTTCAAAAGAAGTCCCAAGTTTATAAATTAGCATAACAATTTTGGAACCTTTTGCTAGATTTTGTAATAACAGAAACGCGATTGGAGGATTTTCGCTGGATAGAAATATTTATTGAAATGCGGTCCAAATTTAGACTTTTTTTTTATTTTCTGACAAGTTGGGTTAGCATACAAAATTCAAAAATATTTATTTAGATGGGTTTAAATAATACCTAAATTACCTATTATAGAAATTTTCATAGCTATTTTAGTTTATTTTGTAACAATTTAAAACCAAATTTAGCCACTTTTCCCCGTTTCCCTCCTTCTCACACTGCGGGTCATTTCGCCTGGTGTAACGGGGACCTTTGCACCGACGAGGTATCCCCTTAAAGCGACTTTGACGACAAAGGGATAATGTTACAATATAATTACCATATAACAAAGACTACTTAAATGATGGGACTGTATGGGGTTAATCTAGCTCAACACAGTCCTTGGGGTTAATAATTTTGTAATTATGTATTCCTGCTTATTAATTATAGTAATTAATATTGCAATATTTTTGTTTGTTAAACATAAGCAATTTTTAAAAGAGATCCAACGATCAATCTGTGGGAGTTTCTACGCCCTTCTTCTCCCACAGTGGTCCAATGTAAAGAAGAGCCAAAAAATGACGTTTGCTAAGTATATGTAAATATCTACAGTAATAAAGTACTACTTTTGACTTTGATATTTCACGTTCGAAATCGACGCAGTCTATGTCACTTTTCCATAATTTTTGGGCCTCGACTAGCCCTGAAAGACTATTCAAGAGGCTCGTCGAAGCGTCAAGGGGCCGTAGAGCTGGCACCTTCCCTTGCTCAACGCATGCGCATTGCCGCACGGTGCCAGGGTTTCGGGCACCCTCTCGCCCGGTAGCGATCTGGGCGAAAATTTTGTGTAGGTTTTAATTTAAGTTCAGTTCTAGCCTATTAAACATTTATAGGTACGATGAATAACATACTGTTAAATGATTAAATAATCGGTCGGGTCGGACTTTCGCGCGAAGGGTTCCGTACCATATTACAAGAAAAATTAATTACTAAAAATAATAAAACAAAAACAAAAAGAGAATAGTATTATGTACGAACGTTGATCCCAACCCAGAATCCCAAGATAGCGAAACCGATATCAAATCAATGGCGCCACCACAACTATGTGATATAAGCCGCGGATGTGATATAAGGATGAATGAAAGGAGATTGACTAAACAAATTTATACAGCGAGTGTGAAAGGAGCCGTCAGGCGGGGACGCCCAACAAGGTCTTTTAAAGAACAAATCGGCGATTTTATAGTGAAGGGGCAAATATGAAGTACCCGTAACCGGCGAGCTTGCATGAAAAAACTTATGAATGTTGAGGAAGCGAGAGATATGTGCCAGGATCGTAGCAGGTCTTTGGTCTCTGCCTACTCATCTTCCGGGAAATAGGCGTGAGCATATGTATGTATGTATAAGCCGCGGAATCTACGATATTTGAATGATGTTATCGTTTCTAATGACGCGGGGGTGTTAAAACACGTCTCTTGTATGGGGACCACCTTTAATTTATAGAATTTCGTGTAATTAATTATGTGTTGATGTAACCGCAACAGAAATACACATACTGTGAAAATTTCAACTCTCTAACTATTCATGAGATGCAGCCCGCTATTGGTCAGACGGACTGGCCCTGTTGGGTCCGGTTTGGCACCCTTTGGCTACGGAACCCTACAAACATTTGATTTGAGTTACTCAATAAGGGAGCACAGGTTTTATTTATTTATTACTCCCGAGGTTAATCTGGCTCAACACAGACCTTGCTATTAATAACTTTGTAATTATTTATCCCTGCTTATTAATTATAATAATTCATGTGTTTAATAGTTAAGCACAAGCAATTTTTAAAGGAGATCTAAAAATCGATGTATGGGATTTTCTATGCCCTCCTTCTCCCACAGTGGTCCAATGAAGAGAAGTGGCAAAAATGACGATTGCTAAGTATATGTATATAACTACAGTAATAAAGAGATTTGATTGATTCAAATTTTGTCGAAACTGTTACGATAGATACAGCCCGCTGACGGACAGACGGACAGACAGACAGGAGGGACAGAAAGACAGACAGACAGCGGCTGCTTAGTAATTGGGTCCCGTTTTTCACCCTTCGGGTAAGGAAACCTAACAACTGACGTTGCATGTTTATTGGAAAATATACTTGAAGTCACGACGTAGCTGCAGTCATTAGAGTCATGAGTAATTTTTTTTTATTGAATATAAATAAATAAATTATCTTATTCAACGTCAAAAACGTCAGTTAAAACAGCGCACCGGGTATCCTGGTGTGGAGCCAGATTAAATGTATGTTAATGTAAATGTTTTCTTGCCTGGTTATTGTGGTGTATCTCATCAGCTTCGGGTTTCCGCTGGCACTCTCCACCGGACGAATTTCTTCCTTTGAAACTGTAACAAAAATATCCAATATTAGTTGCTGGATTTTTGAAAATCGGATAAAGGAAGAAAGTATTAGTGTATTAGGAATGGTAACGTTTACGACATTTCCGTTAAATTTTAAAATTATTAAAAGTTTTTGAAGCATTTGGCATCTGTCAACAGCAGGGAGGGACAGAGCTATGCGTGCGTCTCCTTTCCTTTTCTAAGCGAAACAAGAAGAAGACTAGGTACTGTTGACAGATGTCAAATACGAGTCAAAACTTTATACTTTATTGCACAAAAACAGAAGATACAATACATCAGGATGGAACCTCATGTACAAAGGCGAGCTTATCTCTAAAAAGATATTTATTCCAGCAAACCTAGGATAGACAGGATACATTAAAGAACAGGTAGACCATATCCCCATAGCAGAAGAAGGGCTAGATATATAGCATAGCTAAGAAACTTCTATGACATTTACAGTGCAGCACGCATAATAGCATAGCTAAGAAACTTTTATGACATTTACAGTGCAGCACGCATACATACTCATTCCTCATCATTTACAGTGCAGCACGCATACATACTCATTCCTCATCATTTACAGTGCAGCACGCATACATACTCATTCCTCATCGTTTACAGTGCAGCACGCATACATACTCATTCCTCATCATTTACAGTGCAGCACGCATACATACTCATTCCTCATCATTTACAGTGCAGCACGCATACATACTCATTCCTCATCATTTACAGTGCAGCACGCATACATACTCATTCCTCATCGTTTACAGTGCAGCACGCATACATACTCATTCCTCATCATTTACAGTGCAGCACGCATACATACTCATTCCTCATCATTTACAGTGCAGCACGCATACATACTCATTCCTCATCATTTACAGTGCAGCACGCATACATACTCATTCCTCATCAATTATAATGCGAGCATCGAAACAAAGACCTAAATTAATACCCTCTCGAAATCCAATCACCTAGAGAAATATAAATATATAAATCTAAATATAAAAATTATTTTTTCGGTATGTACTCCGTGCCCAACCTAATTAAGATTCAAGAATACCCTCAAACCCAACAAAAAGCACCATAACGCTGCCAATCAGAAACCAATTTACCGCAGAATCGACAAATTTTCATTAGGACCCTCAACGTACGCCGACTAATCGAGACGGATTTTAAATCTGTCAATCACTCGGCCTATGTGATGAAAATGCCGAGACATCCTATTAAAATTGCTCGACGCTCGAGAATCGAGCCAAACTTTAAAGTACCGGAAAGTTTGCAGAGTATCGATCCTATTAATTCCAGTTCGGTGAGTATTTGTACTTAGTCTATTCGCCGAAACGAGTCAATAGAACATTGTCTCCACAATTCCATACAAAAGAAGAAGAAAATAAGTTTATCTACATACGTATCATAACTTATGATACATAAGCCCTCTTTACTGCGTCTAAAAACCGCACGTTAAGACCACCATACTGTAAAACTATTTGTTAAAAAACTGATTTCTTATCTCACAATTTGTACATTATGTACCATAATGTACAAAATTTGTCAAATTATGACATTTAAATTTCGAACGCCAACGCCCTCCTGCGTGCTGCCCCTAGTTTGTATGTGAAGTTGGTACTACAGAACAAGCTAAACAACTGCAGAGCAATGATCAATGACACAATGTCGGTCAAACATGCGACATTGGACCAGTCCACTATTTTTAATTCCTCTATTATAGCGTCGTGATCTACTTTTAGAACTGTATATGTTTGTGTAGTTATTTTGTTTTTATTTATAGCCAAGCCAATCATTGTCATACTGTGATCAGTCACACCTGTCTCACATACTACTCCGACAACTGGGGCTCTTGATTTCACAAATATATGATCCAGACACGACCTTGAGTGTGACGTGTGAGTTTTGTGATAGCGGGTAGTAAACCATGTTCCCCATTTAGGCAAAGATATTCGGAACTATCACCATCATCGCTACCTGTTAAGAAATTTATATTTATGCCACCACCTAGGACTAGGTTTGTCCCGTCCCCGAGTTTATGCAGGGTCGATTGCAAGTCTGAGAAAAAATTGTCAGTATTTCGAACGACGGTGACCTGTATGTACAGTACATAGTAACAATGATTGGCATGTGCCAATCATTGTTACTATGTTGGGAATCTCGACAAGCAGGCAGTCTGCCTCCTCAAAGTGTGGTCTGACACCAAGGCATTCCAGATGTCTCTTATATAAATAACTACACCACTATTCTTGTTAAAAAAAATTGTTTGTTTGATGTTCACTATAACCCGGTATTTGGGGTATGATTGACGACGAATTTATTTGGCACTCCGTCAGAATTATCACATCATAGCAAATTTTGAGTCTTTTAAGATCAACAAGGAAGCTATCAAAGTTCTTATTTGTACTTCTTATGTTAAAACTCAATATACTGAAACTGTAATCCCGCATCAAAATTTTCTCACACATTTCCGACATTTTCAGCTCATGACAAACAATACTTAGCGAATGTATATCATCACTTAGGTCAAGTGGTGACATAGTTTATGCGTAAAAAATTTAACATAAGTAGGTAGAGTAATCACTCACCCTACATTCAGTTCAACGATGGGTTTGATGTGATTTGTTTTGTTTGTTATGGCTAAACTATCTGTAGGTAGGAGCTTTTTACTGGTTTTATTATGTTCATTTGGTTTTGGTTTGATTTCAGAAAATAGCTTCACCGCGATGTCTGAGGCACGGTGGTGGGGTGGTGGGGAGATACAATACAAATAAATATATATAATAAGGCACGATAGTAGCAAAGTATTAGGTTTTATGTTAGAGGAGGACCAGAGTAATCTACATATTTTTATTATCTGAAGTCGAGGAATTAGTGTACGGGCCAATTTTTTGGTCGATATCTTGTTCAGTTCGGATGAGGATTGCAGGGCTTTTTTCTGCCTCACGGACGAATATACAGCCGTCGCGAACCCAGGAGAAGGGGAACTTACATTGCAGTGCTCTTTGTGTATTTTTTGCCGAAATAACTGTCGGTTGGCTTTGGTCAGCCGTTCGTTCATGAAGAACTCTGAGTTGGTCCCGGGTACAATGTCTTGGGATGTAACATTCTTCCTTTCCTTTGCGGCCTTTGTCATCTCATCTCGTTTCGCTTGGCGGTCTAGTTTTACTACGATAGGCCGGGGAAGGTTCTTCGGGTTTGAGGGTGACGTAGCTAGGGCCGGTCTTCGGGGTTCGGCACGATGACCTCCGTCGATATCCGTCGCGGCAAGCTCGACTCCTATCTTGGTGGCAGCTACGAGGACCAGTTGGCAGATGCTTTCGTGCTGGGTCTCCGGGATTCCTGCAATCTCCAGCTCATTTCTGAGATCTTGCTCTGGTGGTACGGAGGTCTGTAATTCCAGAGTCTTTGAGCTCCATGGTTTTATCGTTTTTTTTAGGTAGGCTGGGATGTTGATGATAGAAGAGAAATTTGTTGCTTAAGCTCTGCTACCTCTCTTCTAAGTAGACCGATTTCATTGTTTTGAAGCGCAAGGTCGCTGAACGCCGCTCTAAGCTGTCGAATTTCTGTCATTATAATGGAGAGGTCGAACGCGGCGCCGTACTCCAAAGACTTGTCCAGCTCAGGGGCTCTGTCTCTCCTACAAGTCACATTTAAGTTTGCATTTGTAAGAACGGGGGTGTTGCTATTGTCCCCTCTAGGCTGCTTTTGCTTGCACTCAGGGCATATACATGTTAGGATGTTGTCTGTTGAATCAATCTGTTCGGAATCATATACACATAGTTTGTGCAGTCTGTTAGCACAGCGGATGCAATCATAAAATTCCACCTCTTGTATAGCTCCACCGCAGATACCACATTGAAGGAAAGGTCCCAACATTGTCCCAACATTCGACAATGCAACTTATGTCCAGTTTGGGAAATAAACAAAGTGCACGCAGAGTTTGTCTCCGAGAGACAGCTCGAACTCTCGGTCCGCCGTCGCTTCTATAATGTAGTGTACTCACTCAGCGCACCGACCGACGATGATTCACTATCACTAGAGCGCTGTCGGCCGTCGCAAAAGGCTGCCTTCGGCCGAGCTTATGATATGTGGGTAGATAAACTAGTGTATGTAACTGTACCTAATTAGGCATTAAAACTCTCGAGTGATATTATTATGAAACCGCTCCCGAGTATTAATGCCCTCCACACTGACTACTTGCGCCCCGGTGAAGACTCGCGAAGGTTTGTAATTCTTTCAAGGGTTAATGCATTCTCTACTACAACAATGTTGTTGCAGTAGAGAATGCATTGACAGAGGTATCTACCTCTGGAGATCTTGAAATTGCCATTTGAGCAATTTAAAATCCATGTTAAGGCGACTTTGTCGAAAAAGGGATATTATGTGTAATGTTCAAGATTACTTAAATGACGGCACTGTAAGGGGTTAATCTGGCTCAACACAGAGCTTGCTGTTAATAATTTTGAAATTATTTATTCGTGCTTATTAATTATCATAATGATATTATAATATTTGTATTAGTTAAGCACAAGCAATTTTTAAAAGAGATCTAAAAATCAATCTGTGGGAGTTTATACGCCCTTCTCCGCCTACAGTGGTCCAATGTATAGAGGTGGCAAAACTTTACGATTGCTAAGTATATGTAAATATCTCCAGTAATAAAGAAAAAAGAAAAAAAAACATGCCAGTTCCTTTCTTGCCTATAAACATTTAGTGAGTGTTATGTAGAGTGCATGGCCCACTTACAAGTTAAAATAACATACTTTTATCTACACACATATCATAAACCCTCTTTACTGCGTCCAAAAACCGCACGTTACGATCAGCATAATGTTAAACTACTTTGTAAAAACTCATTTCTTATCTGAATATTGAACATTATGACCATAATGTGTAAATTTTCTACATATTATTACATTCAAATTTCGAACGCCCACCTGCGTGCCGCCCACATGCTCTGTGGTGCCGCCCTACTTTGTCTGTGAAGTTGGTACTACAGAACAAGCTAAGCAACTCAATGCCAAAATGCCGGTCAAACATGCTGTTCCTGAACACATCAAAGAGAGCTTATGATATGTGTGGAGATAAACTAGTGTATGTAACTGTACATAATTAGGCATTAAAACTCTCGAGTTATATTATTATGAAACGAGCCACTCTCGAGTTTAAATGCCCTCCATTATGTATCAGTCACATAAACTACTATTTTGAGTGCGTTCGTAGTCTGGTCCGTTACACGCTGCGAAATGCGGTTTTTATCCCCGGTACCGATCAAGACCACGTACCAATGAGATCAGTAATTTATCTTAGGCCCGATTTTTCATTAATCACACAGCTGTTGAATAGTCTGACAAAATTAGTCGCCCATTTTTCTATGCTATTATTCCTTGGGTAATTATCTGACCTATTTGTTGCCGCACTCATGGGCGCCCATTTTTGTGCCGCTTGTGCCCGATACTTCTGGGGTTTGGGAGACCCAAGAGGACATCTTTGTTAAGGATTTGGGGCGCCATCTGGGTGATAGAGATTTTGATTACAGCTCTCGGTCATTTCTGATGCATATCTTTCTGGCTGCGCAACGGGGAAATGCTGCCAGCGTCATGGGAACCTTTCCCTCGATAATGTCCCGGGGTGGTATACTCTGGTAATTGATTCTTTTCCGTTTCTTATTGATAAATAGTTAATTTTGATGTATTTCAATTGACGATACTTGAGTGAAATATAATACAGTATCACTATGATGCAACGTTATATTGCAAAGGTGCATGTTCAATCTACGTACGCATTAATTTTGTCGCTCAGATAAATTAGAACAATAGGGAAAATAAAAAATAAAAACTTGCACTTTATCTTATTGTATAAATTGAGCAGCACTTCTAAACCGGTGTCTAAAGCACTCCGACTAATGTTCGAGTGGCTTCCTACCATAATAAAAATGGTGGTATTGTTCATCATAATTCCCTACAGCTATTTTTTTATACATTCCTGGCCGTGCAGTTTTGCTATGTGCAGTTTTGCTGTGTGGGTTGATTAATAATTAATGATCAGGTTGATATTTCAGATGATTCTCAAAAAATAAGTCGGTGTCTATTTTGGATATGTTTTATGTCTCATTTAGTGTGCGTTGTGTATCATCTGCACTTTATCTCATCTTTATAGATACTATCCCTAATTCTATATCCTTCCCTAAACTGTAACTTCGATCTTGAATTGTGTAAACAAAGTAAATACAAAAAACTGGTCTTGTGTTATGTCCTAGTGAGAAATGTTTAAGATGTCAGGTTTTGTGTTATGTTGTTAGTCCATTTCTTATGTTATGTCACCTGTCATTGTTTTTTCTCCAAATAAACAAAATAAACAAAATAAATAAATAAATTCCTCAAAGGAACTATTAGGACAATAATTATTTGTCACTTGTTGCTTAAGGCTACAGTGCAAAACCGTACCGAAACCTACGCCTTATTCATCTGAATAAACTACAGTTCTTTATATTAAACTACAGTTCTCTATAGAGATATATTATATCTCTGAGACAGTTATTGGAGGTAAAGTACTACATACTCTAGAGATGCACAGCAAGAGCTAGAGATAGAACCATCTCTGTGTGTTAATTGTATATTCTTTCTCAGTTATTAAATAAATATGTGTTTTTTCAACACTGGCTATCCAAACTTCAAACGATTGGGTTTACAGAACGTTAATCTATCTATCGTATAAGCAGTTATCTGGTAGTAATGCTACAAGTAATACCTTTCCTAGTCTCTGTTTGAATTTGTATTCGAAGCAGTACAACTCGCACCACGAATTAAGAGCGCTGGGCGACGTTGGCGGGAATTACTGCGCATATGTACAGGTATTGAAAAGTGACTACTGCGCATTCAAGGCCACCGCTCATAACGTGTGGCGCGATGTGTATATACCTATGGGTCGGCAGAGACCTTACCTACGAAGCTTGGCTGCAACTATAGGACTATGACTTTGAAGCTGTTTTTTTTTTGATACCTATCTCAAAGTTTAGATATACAAGTGAGCCTAATAATTTTAGACTCAATGACGTGTTTAAGTTTAGTCACTGTAGTGAATACACTCAGATACGGTATAACTAGACCTGTATCCTATTCTACCCTAGTTTTAGATGAAAATCGAAGCTACCCGCCCCCAGATCACAGGACCTTTATATTAATAGAAATTCTTCGACAACTATCTTCCCTATGAAGTTTTGTATTTGACACGGAACCCGACCCAGATATGCGGGGAAAGTAATTTAAATTGGAATACGGAATTACGTGTATTTTGGACAACACTGGTCGCTTTTCTCGCTTGACCATTTTTGAAAGTTTTCTCTATTTTAGGAGGGTACCTAAATACTTGTTACCTCTGTACGTCAGTGTGTGACGTCGCTGCTTCTTGTTCCCACGACACAGGCTATCCTAGTGTGGGGCCAGAAGGAATTACATTTAAATGTTTTTGTTAGTTAACCCAATGCTTACACCGGGTGCTGACAATGTACCATGAGAAGGAAAACATAATTAGCAAACCTTCGTACCTCCGTAACTGCGATGGGGTAGCCCCTTATCACGCAAAATAGAATATAGCCAAGTTGGCTAATAAAACATGGGCGCAATAGGAAAATGCGTATATTAATAATATTGTATATATCCACATTCATATTCGTTGATGCAAAGAAATAAAAATGGTTAAGTTTTGAAATAATTTTTGGGCAGATGTGTTCCAGCCAACCTAGGCAGGACAGGTAAGTTATAGTGTAGTTTTTAGTCAGAATGTTAAAAGATCTCGATAGAAGTTAGTGATATTTTATTTTTGATCTACGTATTGCAGGCTAGATATCAACATAACAGTTCCATGCTGCTTCAGATATTGAAAGATAATTTGTCCAAAATCAGGGCATTTTATAATAAATAATGAATGTACCCCGAATAACAGAGGGGCACAGGCCTATACCCGGATTCGAGTAAGATTGAGCCATACTCCAACACGCTGGCTTAGTGCGGGTTAGTGAAAGAAAGAAAGAAAAAAACATTTATTATAAGGACAGTGAACACACTACAATTACAACAAAGAAACAAAACACAGAGATGAAAAATGGCAATGACACATGAAATGAAATGAAAGACAGTCGTGGTGTGTCACTGGCATTATAAATGACGTCTGACTCAGCATTATGCTGAAGGCCAGGCCTTCAACGCTGATTTTCAGTCAGCGCCAAGTGTTACCCCGCGAGCGTCCCAGACCGCGGCGTGGTACAATCCATAAATACATAAATATAATGGAGAGCTAATGCTATAGGCTAACCCGACTATCAGAAGTTATCAAGCTGAATTTTATAAACGCTGGCAATTAGCTAATCTGTATTTGAATCTGTATACCAGATAGATCATTGCGAATTATGAATAACATAGATGGCTATTTTGCGCGAGGTCCCGGTATCAAATACCGGCGGCGGGGAGAAAGAAATCAAGAACTCCAGGTCTACGGTGGTTATATGTGTGAGACGTCGATTCTGTTTCTGGTTACCATGACACAGGTGTGGGGCCAGAAGAAATATGTGTGCCTTTATACGAGTGTTTATGTTGATGTTTATTTGTGTTCTGAGCATGAATGTGGTTGTATATTGTATACAGGCCTCTTTAGAGTGGGTGTCACATTGACACTGTTACTTATTTTGTAATTTTAAAAAGAAAGGATTGGATGTGGAAGTCAATGTGACACACTTCACCGTAGGCTTCGGCCAGCGACTGAGCTAAATTATAGTGAGGATTAGAGTAATGGCTATCGAGCCAGTTGTGGATCCCTTTTATACAAAGTGTAAATAAACTATTTATGGTAAAGCAATAAAAACCAATCAGTTATAACCAAAGTCTTCATAATATATCCCACACAGGGCTAGCAAATAGATAGTGCTAAATAGATAGTGCTCAAGATTAGTCTTTATAATTCCTGAGAGGTGCTCAGGAGTACGACATTGGTGCTAAGATCATTACATTACATATGATGGGGTGCCCTTTATTATACCTAGTACCTAATAATGGACTAAATGGACTAATTGGCAAAAATGTGGCTTGCCACCCGGTATGGGAAAAGGCGTGACATTATATATGTCACCGTAATATAGTCAAAACCGTTAGTTGACAAACTAAAGTTTTTTTCTTGTTTGTTGTTCACCTAACGACAGATGGTAAACTGTAGCGTACTGCTTACTGTGTGACGCGTTAGTTGATAAACTAACGGTTAAACCGTTAAATAGTAAACTAGTTTAAACTTGAATTGCAAAAGAAATACCAGGGCAAACACTGCGGTAGCTTAGGCGAAGACTAGAGGGGACGAGCGCAGCGAAGCCCCCGAATAGTCTTCTTTTTGGGTTGATATGTTAGAACAAAAGAAACTTATATTCTAAAGCCTGTCCATCTGGTTTACTATCTGTCGACAGTTGATCAACTAACGCGTTGGTTTATCAACTAACGGTTTTGACTATCTTACGGTGACATATATAAATATAAGACCACCGGTTTAGCCTAGCGGGTAATGACCCTGCCTACTAAGCTGTCGGTTCTGGGTTCGAATCCCGGTAAGGGCAAATATTTGTGAGACGAGCATGAATATTTGTTTCTTAATCTTGGATGTATTTTTATGCATTTACAGTATATATGTCACATAATACAAGCCTTGTTTATCTTAGTATGGGCTTAGTTCGATTTGTGTAAGATTGTCGTCTAATATTTATTTATTTATATATATAAATATTTTTACCTTGTAACAAGTTACCCTAAAATTTAATTAAAACAGCCAATTAGTTAACTGGCAATTCCATTTGCAAGGAAATTGTTGATCATCATAGTAATTAGTAAGAAGGTGCGAAGCGAAATGAGGTACATTATCCCAGAAAGGCGAGAGCATCAAAAAGTTGCACCATTACTTTTCGGCTGAATTTTTGGCAAAAAATTGCGCATCAAAACATGAGTTTACCATTCACGCTCGGTTACCTAATCCTCTCGATAGTCGTTTAAAAAAAAGGCTATAAAAAGCCAAATTGTCATGGCGGCCAGCCACATTAGGCGATTATTTTATTTTATTCAGTTACTCAGTCAGTCAACCAATCAAGTGTGAGATACCAGAGAGAAGGTTTATCTTCTATTTTCTGTCAGTATCGCCAGTAATAAAAAAGAATAGTGGGTAGTAGAGTCTGGCAAACGAAAGCGTGACCTGGAGTTTTCTTAAAAGTTTCAATATGGCAACAATTTTATGCTGTCAAAGGCACGTCAAACGACAAAGTGATAGATAGTCACACTCCGTTCCGTTATTCTAAACCTCTGTCTCTCTTTCTAGCTGTAACGCTTCCGTACAGCAGAAAGAGAGGCAAAGATCTTTTGAATAACTGAACGGAGTGTAGTGATTTATGTTAGTGATACCACATAGAGGTTTTATGAATTCTACCACGTTTTCTCAGGTCACGCTTTCGTTTGCCAGACTCTAGTAATTATTTTACAAAAATAAATATAAATATTCCAAGTCCATACTAGGTGTTCATTCGCGAGTGGACGGTAGATAAATTAAAATATAATGCAAGTCCATATTAGGTTTTAATACGCGAGTGGACAGGTAACATGATAACAACAACATATCAAAGTTGTTGAGACTGTTCAAGGATCATGTTTCTTGGAGCATCTATATCTTTACGAAATGCCACATTTTCCTTTAGGAAATTTAGATCTGACAACTTGTTAAACTCTTGTTCATCTCTTAACACCTCTTCATCCAGTCACGTGCCGTTAATTAGAATTGATCTTCGATTAATCACCTGTTGCATTTGATCACACTTTCAGAAACTGGGGGTTAGTGTGGAACATTCCGCGAGCTGGGCCTATCGGCTGGACAAGTTTATTTTTATTTTTATTTAATCTTATTTATTTTATAAGCCATCTTATGATTAATCTTGTCTTGAGTAAAAAGTTATATATATTATAGTTATACCTTGGGCAATAATATCTTGGACACTATTTACACACATTGATCTAGCCCCAAACTAGGATTCCCTGTATCTTGGGTACTAGACAACGATACACATACTTATATACAGGTTAGAATTTTGTGACACCACCTGGAGGGCAAGTACTCTAAATAATGTAGGTAGCAAATTTCCCTCAAAGGAAACATTCCTTTATTTTTGAAAAGAAACAAAACTGCTTTCAAAGATTTTGAAAAATACGCTTGCCACAACCAGGAATCGAACCGGCTAAAATTCGAAAATACGTCACCTGAACTTTTATGGCGTCAATCGACAGGGTCAATCATAAGGATTTGCAACGTAATATTTAGTGTAATGGATGTCTTATTTATTTTTTATTTCTCTATCCAGCCTCAAACTGATCCACTGCAGTTTTTTTAATATAAAAAAACACCCCTCGTGACGTCACTTGCTCACAGTTTTGTAACGGTGGTACTTGAGGCTGGTTGTTTCCGATTGTAAAACTTAAAAACTAATATCATTATTTGTTTACGTTCCGACTGGCATCTGTGTTATCGACTAAGTGGAAAACTGTTGACAACTTGACAGTTTTACAGAACCAACTTTACGGCGACAAATGAATCGGTAATCCTGTAATATTTTTCATGGGAATAACGGAATTTAGTTAGGAACACAATAATCTCGAAATGGTTTTCATAGTTTTTTTTTTGCCAGCTTAAATTGCCAACGAGATCCTTTTATTCGGGCTGTCACTTGAAGCGGTTGTTATTTGAATTTGAAAGGAATCAAAATATATAAAGATGTACAGAAACGAGCTACTAATATATAAAGATGTACAGAAACGAGCTACTAATATATTCAAGACTTTTATAATTTATCAGCTCTCTGATGTTGAAGGGTAAGATAGAAAACCGGTCAAGTGCGAGTCTAACTCGTGCACGAAGGGTTCCGTTCTGCACAATGGTAGGGATGGTGTGGAGTAAATAGTTTGGATTTTACATGGCGAAATGTTGTTTACAAAGTTATTGGTGCGGCTACTTTTACACTCCATGTACGTAACTAGGTGCATTCGGGAGTTTGTATGTGGTATTGAAAGAATTGTTGTATGGGAGCCCCCTTAAATATTTATTTTATTCTGTTTTATAGTATTTGTTGTTATAGCGGCAACAGAAATACATCATCTGTGAAAATTTCATCTGTCTAACTATCACGGTTCCTGAAATACAGCCTGGTGACAGACGGACGGACGGACGGACAGCGGAGGCTTAGTGATAGGGTCCCGTTTGGCACCCTTCGGGTACGGAACCCTAAAAAAAGAGCCAACAGACTTTCCTACCCTAAATATTGGATAGGCTAACCTTTGGTCACAAAATATAATTTAGTAAGTGGATAGTGGACCATTTCAAGTCCGTGGTCTAATGGGTTTCACGATTGCTTCTCACACAGGAGATGCAGGCTCGATTCCTGACCATGTAGCAATGCGATAATTGATTTATCTAAAGTACATTATCGGACGTTCAGTGTTTCGGATGACACGTTAAGCTGTAGATCCCGGGAACTATGGCTACGTGGTAGTGGTCGAAAAACCCCTCCATCAAACTGTACTGAGCCAGCGTGGTGGAGTATGGCTTAATCTTACTCGTATCCGGATAAAGACCTTTGCCACTCGGTCGGAACATTTATGGGCTACATTAATGTATTTATTATTAAACCACCCCGTTTGGGAAGGCCTGACGCTATGTTATGTTATATTATGTAAACACTATTATTTTAATCAAGGACAAACCGTTTTGTTTCGAAAACCGAGATTGTTCAAATTGGTAATTTGTGATCAGTTGCGTGAAAAGCACTAAAGACCCTGGCAGTGATACTCCCTACAAAATACTTTGTTTATTTAACACTAACTGAATCCATGAAAATTATGTAATTTTAAGGTGTTGAGTTCTATAAGTATATTGACTTATATGAGTATAGTACAGTATCGGACGTTCAGTGTTTCGGATCGCACGTTAAGCTGTAGGTCCCGGCTACTAGCGCTACGTGGTAGTGGTCGTAAAGCCCTCCACCAACCCGCACTGAGCCAGGATGGTGGCGTATCCCGGTAAAAGCCTGTGCCCCAAGGTGGGGACATAAATGGGCTACATTTAGTGGATAATTTTTAAGTGTCAACTGACTAAAATTTACTTTTCGTAGACAAATTGAATTTGAAAACTCACGCTCGTGATACAAACAAACCCTTCACACAAGAACACACGAAACTAATTCAGAAATTTCTACGAATGCTTACAACGGCAGAATAACCGGGCTCTGAGCATTAAGGAGTTATCACTTTCGGTTGGGGTGGCAACGGTTTTGGTGGTAGGCGGGAATGTCCGGGCGAAAAATTTATTTTCTCAAACATGCTTGGAAATTTAAGAATTATTGTGACGTCCTTCTTTGAGATAAATCGAACTTTCTTGTACTGCACTGCTGTCCTTCTGGTCATCAGCCTAACCTAACCTACACTGACCCACCACTTCACCCAGACAGTCTTTATTTAATACATGAGTTTGGCTAAACCATTCGGTATTTTTTTCGCGCATTCCAGTAATTTTGTCACGCAATTCACTACGCGTAGCTGCCAGTTAAACATGTATGAAAACCCTCAACTTTAGTGTTAAGAGGGTGGTTGTAGTTGTATAAAAACTCTTTACTATAGTGTTTTTAAAAATGGAACAATCTTTTTCATCGGCACAATGGCAATCAAGAAGGTATGTTATCAAAGGTTTTATTTAAATTTCGAATAGGCTTCCAAATACAAGGCTGTACAATGATGAAAAAAAACATATGAACATATTGACGCGGGAATACGAAATATGACATTTATTTTGGTTTCAGTACTTATTGCTTATCCTGTGCGAGATTCAGCCATGAATCACCACTTGAAAGAGTAACTTGCTTTTTCAAACTTAAACCAAAATCATTTATCATATTCGCTCATTATTTTAGTCGATCATATATATATTTTTGTCCATTTATTACTTCTAATTTGATTTTGCAATAACAACTAACGCCCCTTAACACTGTTACCTCAAAATTGAATAACATTAATCATCACCTCACTTCCCCATGCTGCTTTTGTTTCTTTACGTTTTTAACATTAAAAAAAACTAACTCAAGAATATTCTCAAAAAATAATCCCGCCAAAAAGGATTATTGCACCCACCCTACCCAGTCTCCAGAGATGGCTGTGTAAGCTAAATCGTCTAAATTAAGTTAGAACGGCCTCCTGGGTAGCTTCGCGTAGATGTGGCCTGTTCTAGGCCATTATAGTTCTATGTGCAGCCATTATGGCGGAGGCTTTCGCCCGAATTTGCATTGTTTATTACGTGTTTTTGTACCTTACATTGTGTATAGACTCTGTAAAGTCGGTGTTTTCATACTTGGGTTAAGTGATAAGCAAACCCATTTTGCAAAATTCCGAAAAAATCACGCAGCGTAGATTACCGCAATAAGTTATGGGAAATATTAAACTGCACATCAAAAATACTGATTTGCACAGAAAATATCAGGGCAAAATGCCGCGGTAGCTTGAGTAAACGTAAAGGGGGTGAGCGAAGCGAAGCCCCCTTTATCCTTTGTGTTAGGTTGAACGTGTAAGAACAACAAAAAATACTACAAGAAATGAGCCGAAGGCGTGGGTCGTAGCGAGGTTCGTAAAGAAGCCTTTTCGAACGAGTTATGAATAGAATTTTTCCGCCTGAGAACCCAAAATCAAGCGGCGAAGGTGCTATTTTGAGGTTAGAAGGCGGAAAAAATAGTAACATCCATACGGTATGTGTTCGTATATGAGCTATGTAGTAATCAACAATGGCTGAAATAGTATGGCGGACGCTCCTACAATCTGTGTGCAGGAATTTCTTCAAAATGTTATTTAATAGGACAATTTAAAGAATTTTTGAGCGGAAATCAGTGCGCGAGTGTTCTAACTAGTGCCTATAACAGTATTTAATCGCACATCAAAAATACTGATTTTCACAGCAAAAAAGGATCAGCAAAAACACTTTTTTATGTTTTAAATATTTTATATGTACTCAAATTTATTTTTTTAAGTATATTTTGTTGTTCTTACATGTTTAACCTAACACGAAGGATAAAGGGGGCCACCACAGAATTATGCCCTGATATTTGCTGTGCAAATCAGTATTTTTGATGTGCAGTTTAAAATTTCCCCTTTATTAACTTTATTATTTCTTCACCTGTATAAGTCGTCCTCGTTAGAACCGCATTTACCATATTCACCTTCCCTCTTTCAAAACACAATCGATCAGTTCTAATAATATTCAAACGAAATCGCAGGGCCTCCATAAACGCGCTAATTATTCATTTTCATTCCAAATTCAAATGTTTTGAAGTCAAAGGCTTCGTTTACGGCGGTAGTTAGAAGCCTATTCCAAACGAATTCATAATAAGCTGCGAAGGGATAGAGTTGGATAACCAGGTGGGTGATGGGCTGAAAACATTTATACAGAGCCATAACATAATAATTATAATATATAATAATACCTTGGACACTATTTACACACATTGATCTAGCCCCAAACTAGGATTCCCTGTATCTTGGGTACTAGACAACGATACACAGTCTTTGACGACCCGAATGGCCGAGTCGGCAGTGACCCTGCCTACGAAGCCAAGGGTCCCGGGTTCGAGTCCCGGTGGGGGCAAATATTTGTTTGATGAGAACGGATGTTTGTACCCTAGTCATGGTTGTTTATCTATCTAAGTATAATATTTATGTATATAAGTATGTGTATCGTGGTCTAGTACCCAAGATACAGGGAATCCTAGTTTAGGGCTAGATCAATGTGTGTAAATGGTGTCCAAGGTATTATTATTAATAGATAAGTATTATACTTAGATAGATAAACAACCATGACAAGGGTACAAACATCCGTTCTCATCAAGCAAATATTTGCCCCCACCGGAACTCGAACCCGGGACCCCTGGCTTCGTAGGCAGGGTCACTGCCGGATCGGCCATTCTACATTTACAGCATTTACATACAGGCACATACATTGCTACTGGCGACGTTGACGACCTCTGTGGTGCAGCGGTTGTGGCTCTGCCTACCATGCGAGAGGTCGCGGGTTCTATCCCCGGCTGGGGTTAAAAAAAAAACAGGTCTTGGATGTTTATATGTGTGTGGTGACGTCGGTTTCTGGTTTCCACAGGGTATCCTAGTATGGGGCCAGAGGCAATGTATGTGCCTGTGTGTAAATGTTTATGTTTTGCTTCTAGCCCCACACTAAGATACCCTATGGTAACCAGAAGCAGCGACGTCACACACATATAAACACCCAAGACCTAAGTTTTTCTTTTCTTTAACGAACCCGGAACATATCGCCTTAGCAGGACCACATCTTTAACGTATTATTATTATTATGTATCCTAGTGTGGGGTAAGGTCAACAAGAGTGCCAAAGGGACACATATGAAATGTCATTTGTATGCCATTGACGTTATGTATGGCTATAATGTGGAACAGAAACACCATTCGTTGTAAATAAAACCAGAAATTACTTTCGAACAATATGACCATAATTAGCAAATAACCCGTAACCAAAAACAAATTAAAGATATGCGGATATTAGACGATTTAAGATAACATTTCCTAAATTGCTAACCTTAATTCCAAAATACAGATTCTAAATTCGGATCGCGCCCTCAGAAACTTGTTATTGCTGGCGATGGCTCGGATTGCCAAATCGGAACGCAATAGAATTTAAATAAAACCTTACAGTTCCATTTTCTATTTGGGTCCGGAAATTTGGTTAAATTAAACTTTTTAAGTACCTATGTACCGTCAAACTGCACATTTTGATTGTGAGTTAAGTTAAGTATACTCACGAGACGCGACGTCGACAGATTTTGGAGTCATACGTTAATCCATACTAAAAAAAAACGGTCAAGTGCGAGTCGAACTCGCGCACGAAGGATTCCGTACCACCGTACAATGGAAGAGATTGTGTGGAGTGAATAGTTATCGCGAATATCATATAAACTTATGAATGCACCTGATTACGTACATGGAGTGTGAACAATAACTATATAAACAACATTTTGCTATGTAAAATCCAAACTATTCACTCTGGGAGAAGGAAAAGTAATGGAATGGTGGTACCTTACTTGCGCTGGTCTTCTACCCAGGAGATAGGTTATGATTTTCACATTAATCCAAATAGGTTTTCACAAACACTACACTGCACCGGTGCTTACTAACACAATCACTAGGTAGCGTAATTAGCGTTTGTAGGAATTTTATTGTGGGGAGCGTAGTGGTTTGCTCCTTATGCGCGCGCGTCTTGATCTGAACTCGTTCCGTCGGGAAAGGAACGAACGAAAGGATGCGAAAGGAAGAGTGAGTGTTTGAATGAGTGATGAATGCGTAGTAAGTGTAGCAATACTTAAATAATAGATAAATTGGTAATATTTTATATTTTGGCGTAGACACACTCCAACCATCCCTACCATTGTACGGTGGTACGCAACTTTACTGTACGGTTTTTGCATTATCAGACCGTGTCCGGAAATTGTCAGAGATAAGAGTGTTTGTAAACAATCAAAATATGGGCCACAGACACAAGGGCATTGTCAAATGACAAAATCTAAACTTTAACTCGCTTGAAAAATGCGAGAGATCCCGGTTTCGATCCCCGACTGGGGATACAGAAAGAAAACCAGGTCTAGGATGTTTATATGTGTGCGACGTCGCTGTTTCTGGTTCCCACGACACAGGGTATCCTAGTGTGGAGCCAGAAACAATGCAATAATAATAATAATACCTTGGACACTATTTACACACATTGATCTAGCCCTAAACTAGGATTCCCTGTATCTTAGGTACTAGAAAACGATATAGATAAATATTATACTTAGATAGACATACAACCATGACTAGGGTACAAACATCCGTTCTCATCAAACAAATATGGGGCATGCCCCACCGGGACTCGAATCAGGGACCTTTGGCTTCGTAGGCAGGGTCACTGCCGACTCGGCCATTTGGGTCGTCAATGTATGAGCCTGTATGTAAATGTTTACATGAATCAATAATGGTTTCGATTTTAAAGCTATGCCTAGCTTCTTGTGCTGCTATCTCTTCCTAGCACGTTGATAGCCAATCAGCGCATCCTCTTCACACGTGCCTTAATTAGTCAAGTTTTCAATTGCAGTTGCGAGAAATTGGCGAGTTTAATTGGCTGTTTCAGTAATCGCAGCTCTATAGTGAGGTGAAGTCTATCGATAACAATACTGTATGGGGTTAATCTGGCTCAACACAGACCTTGCTGTTAATAATATTACAATGATTTATTCCTGCTTATTAATTATGATAAAATATTATAATGTTTGTATTAGTTAAGCACAAGCAATTTTTAAAAGAGATCTAAAAATTAATCTGTGGGAGTTTCTACGCCCTTCCTCTCCCACAGTGGTCCAGGGTAGAGAAGTGGCAAAAAATGACGATTGCTAAGTATATGTTAATATCTACAGTAATAAAGACATTTGGAATGGCTTATGTTTAAACGATTACCAAAAACGCACCTATTTTACTACCAATAAATTCGAAATGTTTGCCAGAATGGATAAATGTCCACCAAATTGTGTTTGGGTAAATGATCACCAAACTTCTTTTTATGTTTTGTGTACTTAAGTTTATGTTTCAAGTGTTTTTTGTTGTTCTTACATGTTCAACCTAACACGTAGGATAAAGGGCGGTTCGCTTCGCTCATCCGTCACCTAAGCTACCGTACAGTATTTTGCCCTGATATTTTTTGCAACTATTGGTGATCATTTATCCATTTTGGGTAGGAAAAAAATATTTTGGTGATCATTATATTTGTTGCCATTTGGAATTTGGAATTTTAACGAGTATAGGCAAAGAAACGCAGAATACATTAGCTGCCATGTTTCTCAACGCTTGCGTAGAAGCCGATGAACGGAATAATCAGGAACTAGCAAACACTCGATTCGGACTCAAACACGAAGGGTTCCGTATCAGCAGCCAAGAAAAAAAGTAAAAAATCATGTCTCTTATACGGAGACCCCTTAATTTTTTAAAATCATTATTCATTATTTTTCAACCGACTTAAAAAAGGAAGAGGTTCTCAATTGGACTGTTTTGTTTGTTTGTTTGTTTGTTTGTTACGCGATCACTCCGTCAATTATGTAGCAATTTTTTTTATACTTCAGTGTTAGTCCCATTTAAATTTTATTAAAATTAATTGTGTACTTTTTGAAAAAATCAAGTTATACAAAAAATATATACACAGATGACATTTTGGTTTGTGATTCCGTGCAGCAAAAGTTTTGATGAGGTCTTTTCATGTAAATATACAATAAGGTACCACAGTCAATTAAAACGTTGCCATTGACACTATTTATGTCCACACTACAAAGATGGCTCTTGAAGGAATGTTTCTATAATGTAGATGAATACCTTAATCTTAAAATTATTGATATTTAAGGAATGACATATTAATATTATGTAAATAGACTTCAAATGACATATTTTAGATTAAGGTAAAAAAAAATTGCATACCTGGACAGGTGAAATGTGCTGAGCATTTTTACATTTTTTACATTTACCACCATATATTGTACCTTTCATTTCATTTCAAGCAAATAAACATCATTTCTTTCTTCGGCATTCTCTCGGCTGGCAACCCAAGACCGAATAGCTGACGATGTAAACAGCTCTGTAGTTTTTATTTCAATTAAATTAGTCAAAATTGCTTTTCTGCACGAGTAAACTTAATTTAAGTACCTAGTAATTAGTGATTAAATAATGTGTAGATAAGAAACAGCTGTGCAAACATACAAGCTTTGGAAAAAACAAGACCGATTGTACCGGCCGATTGAACTGTCAAAATCAGTTCAAATAGCAACGACGTAAACGGGGGAAGTATCGTTTTATTTCTGTATTTATATCAATAATCTCTCCTTTCACACCCGTAACAAACTAAACAAACCTTCATATAAGTGAAACACTTGCCGTACACTCACTCAGGTACCGTTTTGTCTCTCTTTACTTGGCAAAAGCGGAAGCAAAGTTGAAGAAGCAACATTCTGCCACATTCAACAAAAACACACACTTAACACCTTCATTGTGCAATAAACTCCCTAGTGTTCGCTAGTATTCCACCCGGTCATACACTGACCTATTCGCGGTTTTTTTTCAGGCGAAAAAGGGTGCAATGCTGACCCGAAGCAAGATGAGCACACGCGATGTGGAGTTGAAGCTGAAAGCGACCTTGCTGGAGCTCAAGAAGAGCCAAGAGCTTTGTGAAATACTTCTACGAGAGCGAGATGAGTGTGAAGAGGAGATAGAAAAGCAAATTAAGAAAAATTCGGCGCTAAAAGAAGAGCTCAGTGAGTTGGACATCCAATGCCAGGATCTCAGTGCCCAGAGAGATGAACTACAACACCAAGTCGACTCATTTTACAAGTGTCATGATGTCCACCACGTAGCATTGCAACACATAAAATCACTTGAACAACAGCTTGCAGAGGCACACCACGAGCTTCAAGTTTTCAGCGAGCGGGAGGAACAGCGAGACAGTGCTACAACCAGGGCCTTCTATAATGAGGTCATGAGCCAAACTGGCATACCAACTATTGACCTAACAGCTTGTGATCTCACGTGTGATAGTCCTAATAGATCGCAATCAGTAACCACTATGAGCTGTAGTAAAAATAAATTAAAGAAATATGTTAAATTGAATAATTATATAAAAAAACACAAAAACTAGCTAATAGAAATAAAATATTTTGTAAAAATGTAAATTGTAGCAAGGAACGTGTCGAATTAATTAAGGAAATCGATGATTGTAGATTATGTTTGGAAAAAACTACAGAAAAGTACGAATGTGACACACGGCGACTCCAGTCAGATATACATATTTTAAACTCATCATTACAAAGTATTACACGTAAATATGAGTCAGCACAATACGAAATTAAGGAACATGTGTCGGCTATGAATAGTTTGTTGGAGACGTGTAAGTATAATTATGACACTTTCATATCTTTGACCGACAATCACATCTGTGATTGTAAACAAGCTCCAGCGGACTATTCCGTGCCGACCGTGTGTCCCGCCGAGCAGCCGGCCGAACAGCTGATACTGACCCAGGCGCCGCCGTCAGTCGACTTGAGTACTAATAGTGTTATCAATAACGCCTCCTTCTCTCGGACAAAGGATAGGTATATAATGTACAGCGATGAACTTGGAAAAAATATGGGTTTACAACTTAGTCAGCGCGTGGGCCAGGCAATATTAAATAACTGTATGCCTGGCGCCACATATTCATAAATATTAAACAAAGTGTTGTCATCGCAGTTTTTAGAACCAACCACCCTAATTATTTTAATTGGTAGAAGGGAAAATGTATCTAAAAAACTAATTACTAAATACTTTTCCAAATTAAATTCTTTACAAAATGTAGATAGAATAATCTTGTTTGCGTTTCCCTTCAGCCAATCTTTGTCACAACATGAAAATCATATAAGACATGATTATAATACATTTATACACACATTGACATGTCGTCATACTGAAAAATTTCATTTCATATACACCAATATTTGTATTGGAAAATATTTTTATTTGACTAAGGATAGGTATTACCTATCTAGGTTTTATACAAAACAGATAGCACAGTCACTATCTTATTTTATTTTGAACTCAGTCAAGTTTTTGACTAATGAAACGCCTGCTTCTATTGAGCAGTGTAATAATAATGACATGTACTCCTTGGAATCTGTTCTAAGCTCTTTAAATAAACCCATAGGACAACAGAGAGTAACTCTGGCAGTAATATTAATATTTGTATAAATATACCTTCATATTGCCCATTAAATCAAGTTACTAGTATTGAAAAATGTAAAAGTAAGAATATTTTAAACGTGGTTCATCAAAATATACAGGGCATGTTAAGTAAAGAACTGGAAATTGAGTTATTCATGAACTGTAATAATATTGATATTTTATGTATAACAGAGCACTTTTTAAAGAGTTATCAGTTCATGTTCAACTTTAATAACCACCACGTTGCTAGTTCGTTCAACAGAAAAACAGCTGATGGCGGTGGCTCCTTAATACTTGTAAATAATAGTTTTAAATATAAGGAACGAGTTGATATAGTGAGCCTGTCTGTTGAGCGTTGAGCGAAGATTATATGAACTCTATGAAGAGAAATCATATAACAAAAATACGGCCTTTCTAGATTATGTTCGTAGTTATTCAAAAATGTTTAAACGCGTTTGTGCCGTAGCTAAATCTAATTTCATTAAAAACAAAATTGAATCTAGTAGCAATGTAATGAAAACGACTTGGCAAATTATAAACAGAGAGACTGGAAAGGCCAAAGCTACACATAATAACTTCAAGCTTAAGATAGATAATCAATTGCTAAGTACAGACCTAGAAGTAGCAAAAGCTTTCGAAAATTTCTTTACGGACATTCCAGTTTCAACAACCAAGTCTTTAAATTCATCTCCCGCTGCTGCTAAATCTATACTTAAACAAAACTTTGAGGATTGTAAAACAGATTTTAAATTTAGGCACGTAAATAATGAAGACATTGTAAAAGCGTTTAAATCCCTGGAAATGAAAAAGACAGCTGACGCCCATGGTCTATCAGTAAAAATTATTAGTTCCATTGTAGATTGTATTGCACCTCATCTTTGTTGTATATTTAATCAATGTATAGATAATGGTGTGTTTCCTGACTTGATGAAACTAAGTAAAGTTATACCTTTATTCAAAGCTGGTAGTACATCAGACCCCACCAATTTTAGACCCATATCGATACTACCAACGCTTAGCAAAATATTTGAAAAACTCATACTTAATCAATTGCAAAGTCATTTTTATCTCAATAATTTAATTCATATTGCTCAGTTTGGTTTCACAAAGGGTCGTTCAACAGCCGATGCTGGTGTTGAACTAATCGACAATATTTTTGATGCCTGGGAAGACGCAATGGATGCAATAGGTGTCTTCTGCGATCTATCCAAGGCTTTTGATTGCGTCCATCATGACACTCTTGTCAGGAAGTTACGCCATTATGGTGTAAAAGATCAGGCACTTGGCCTTCTGGAGTCATATCTAACAGATAGGGTTCAGATGGTCGATGTTAATGGGAAAAGATCACCTGGGTCTTCAATAAGTATGGGCGTACCACAAGGTTCAATTCTTGGTCCTTTCTTGTTTTTAGTATATATTAATGATTTACCTTACCTTGTTAAAGCAAAACATGGGTTAGTATTGTTTGCCGATGATACTTCTTTGATATTTAAAGTTAAAAGATAGCAATCAAATTATGACGAGGTAAACAATGCTATCTCTAGTATAGTGAACTGGTTTACTGTTAACAATTTATTACTTAATGAAAAGAAAACTAAATGTATTAAATTCGTGTTACCCAATGTGAACCCGGTAACTACAGACATATTTATAAAAGGACAGAGATTGGACCTTGTGCAGTCGACTGTCTTTTTGGGCATTACTTTAGACGCCAAACTACAATGGGATCCTCATATAAATAAATTGTCGAACAGACTGAGTTCGGCAGCGTTCGCAGTTAAAAAAATTAGAGCTCTTACCGACGTAGACACCGCTAGACTAGTCTACTTTAGTTACTTTCATAGTCTAATGACCTATGGTATTTTATTGTGGGATCACGCTGCGAATGCTAATAGTATATTTATTCTGCAGAAACGGGCTGTTCGTGCAATTTATAGATTAGGGCCTAGAGCGTCACTGAGGGAAAAGTTTAAAGAAATCAATATTCTGACATTTGTGTCTCAATATATCTATGACAATCTTGTGTATGTAAAAAGAAATATAACTAATTTTCAGAAGTACAGTGATATACACAATTTTAATACTAGAAATAAAGACAAGTTGGTTGCTTATGTAAGCCGACTACATAAAATTAGTAATTCTTTTAAAGGCAATTGTATACGCTATTACAATAAGGTCCCTACTGATATTAAAAACTTACCTTTAGACAAGTTTAAAATAATAATAAAACAGAAATTGTATAAAAAAGGTTACTATAGGATATCTGGTTACTTAGAGGACAGATGTCCATGGGAATAGATTGTTTGAGTAACAGGCTGTTTCGATATATAATTAGCATTCATTTTGTAATTTGACAATATTTTATTTAAAAAAGGAAACGCAAAAGATGCGACGACTGTGGAGTTTCTTCGGTGAGCTCTTCTCCACAGATTCCGCCATTGTGTTAGTGAACTCATCCAAAAAAATGTAATGAAGGATCTAAGTGATGTAACAACATCCTATGGAAATAAATGATTTTTGATTTGATTTGATTTGCATCACGACCGGGGAGGAAAAATAGGGCTTGAATTTGAAGTAGGTTTTTTAAGTTTTTAACTTGTTGAATTATTTCCGTAGCGACAACTTTTAACTCTCTTGCTATTACGGTTTATAAGATACAGCCCGTTGACGGACAAACGGACGGACGGACGGACAGCGGAGGCTTGGTAATAGGGTCCCGTTTGGCACCCTTCGGGTACTGTACCCTAAAAACAAAACGAATCACATATAGCGTGGCGTTTTGCAAATCGGATGGCTGAGGCACAGTGGTGCCTACGTGTGGTCAGTAATTCAAAAATCCATTTTGCGTGACCGAGGGCTAGCCCAACACGGTGATACCTGATAGGACCTTTAAAGAGAAATAAGCTTCCCTACATATACAAATATTATTCGAACCCTAAATAATTTAAATACGTAACATAAAGTCGGGTTATTAACACCACTACTAACTCTAGAACTGATTTTAATCTCTTACTAGTTTGATTTGTCTCTGCCCCGAAGTTATTAAGACATAAAGACAGACTCATCCGACCCTGCACTTCTACTCTAAAGATGCACTCATCTAGTCCTTATGTTATGAGTATCAAAATATATAATAAATAACCCACCCTACTTAAAGATGAAACCAATAACGTAAAATTCCTAAAACATTAAAATAAATAACTTAAAATTGCACAAAAACACAGATATATATGTATAAATAACATTAACTTATAAATATATGCAATGATATACTTGCAATTACACACACACACACACACACACACACACACACACACACACACACACACACACAAACACAAATACACACACGCAAACACACACACACACAAACACATACACACGTACACATAAACATACCTCGATAATTAATATTTTATATTAGTCATTAGTATTATACCTCTCTACTGTTGCAGTGCCCTTTGGACAGGGTCCATAAATTGTATTTTAATTTAAGAACATATGTTTATGTACTTTATGGAAGCAAAAAACTTAATTTGAATTTGAATTTGAATTTAATAATATATCGGAAAAATTCACGGAACTAAAATTTACTTAAACAATTAATTTTCTTATATATTTTTTTTAATTAAAAAAATTTGGTGTACGTGTGGCCCCCTGTGGGTCGAAACCATTGCGGTGACTCGTACGCCGAACGAAAAACTGGGGTTTTCAGGTATCTGGGGGTTTAGAAGTGTCGGTGAAAAACAGGAGCTGTCGATATGCGTTTTCCACATCACTAGAAGTAGATCATTCCACTTTGATGTACTAACTTTAACTACACATACGCACATAAAATAAAAAACCTAGAAATACCTGCGCAGTAAAAGAGATCGTTTAATTTATTGTTTACAACTTCTGTACAGGGTTGTTTTTGGATGCCTAGCCAGAAGTGAATAAGATTAATGGAAGAAGTAAAAATATTCGGGAACAAAAATAACAACTTTTTATATTTTTATTTCTAGGCGCGGTCGCTCACTCTTGCGCTTAACGCCGCGACTGCCCTAGGATAATAATATTTTAATTTGTGTTACGACAAATTGGCGGAATAATGTAAAAAAAACAAAACTTCTTTTATTTCATAAATTGATTATACTCCTGCAATACTATGACGTGAAATATTTGGCTAGGGGTTCAAAAATAACCCTGTGTATTCGTCGCTGGGAGTCACGTCCGGAGAAAACAGTTGGGTCCCACAGCCCTTCACGTCCTTCCTGGGTAGTGCTTATAGAGCAACAAATCAACACTAAATTAGATAATTTATATATTCCTTTAGTATGACGTTTCCGTGAGTCACCGACGGTGCTGGCTGAAAATCAGCGCTGTAGGTGTCTGACATCTCAGCATAATGCTGAGCCAGTGTCCGGTTCACTGCCGCAGATTCACACTTGTTTCATGTTTTATCTGTTTTTTATTTATTTTACTGTTTAATATGTGTGTTCTGTGTAATAATAATAATACCTTGGACGCAATTCACACACATTGATCTAGCCCCAAACTAGGATTCCCTATATCTTAAGTACCTACTAGACAACGATACACATACTGATATAGATAAATATTATTACTAAGATAAACAATCATAACTAGGGTATAAAAGTCCGTTCTCATCAAACAAATATTTGCCCGCACCGGGACTCGAACCCGGGACCCTTGGCTTCGTAGGCAGGTTCACTGCCGACTCGGCCATTCGGGTCGTCAAATGTGTGTTTGTGAATAAATGTATCTTTCTTTCTTTCTTTCTAAAATTTTCAGGTTCTTGTGTCCAAATACACAAAATACAGTGAAATATATAAAAACAGATAATATCACGATTATTTCAAAAAAAGCGTCGCACCTTTTCCCATACAATTTCCCATAGTTACTCAATACCCCATATTGCGTGATAAGGGGCTGGCCCAACGCCGCAGCTATGGTTCTATGAAGGCTAGAAGGCAGTGATAAAGCCTTTCGGAATAATGATTCCTTGATACGCCCGTCGGATAATAATTACCCCACGTGATTCTCACACACCGTTGCTGTCAACACGAAAATAATCCCTCATATCGGTATAACACGGCGTCCATAATTAAAATCTCATTCGCACACATCGCGCGCCGGATTACTTGACAAAAAGGGTGTATCGCGCAGTGGATTATGCGGGAATCGCCCGGTGTCGGTCGACCCTATACGGTTTGAGTGACGTTGACATGACCCGGGTATATTGAGCTGAAATAGGGTACGGAAATTCGATATCATTTTGTGTTTATTTGATAATAATATAAAAATAATAATACCTTGGACACTATTTACCGACATTGATCTAGCCCCAAACTAGGATTCCCTGTATCTTGGGTACTAGACAACGATACACATACTTATATAGATAAATATTATACTTAGATAGATAAACAACCATGACTAGGGTACAAACGTCCGTTCTCATCAAACAAATATTTGCCCCCACCGGGACTCGAACCCGGGACCCTTGGCTTCGTAGACAGGGACACTGCCGACTCGGCCATTCGGGTCGTTAAATACTTGATACTTTGGATCTTTTCCGAATCGCCCGTCGCCTCGGTGAGCTAAGTTGTAGGAGGTGGAATTTTGCTGAGTAAGTTCTTAAGACGATACCAAAAAAGTGGGGTATTTAAACGTGGGGTGTTTAAACGATCACCAATAACGCACCTGTTTTTTTAGTTTTATTTTACTACCAATAAATTCGCAATGACCGCCAGAATTAGTGAACGATCACCAAATTGTGTTTGGATAAATGATCACCAAACTTCTTTTAATGTTTTGTGTATATATTTTTCAACCTAACATTGTGACCAACCTAGTGATCATACCCATTTAGGTAGGAAAAAAATATTTTGGTGGTTATTAAAATTGTTCTCTTTTTCTAAAAAATCTACCGATCTATTTTTTATACATGTTTATTGAGTATTTTATTAAGATTCTCACTGAAGAAAAACGCGATTGGATGACATTTTCTGGAAAGAATTTAATTACGAAAATACCTCCAAATTGTTTTTTTTTTCTGTAATTCTGAAATCTTAACTAATTTTATTGCGGAATTGCACTTAATATATGGATATTATCTATTCGTAAACACTCCTTGAAAATGTTTTTGACAAAATAGCGTAGTTTATTTTAAACAATTTTTATGTACTTTGAGTCGAGCGCAATGTTTGCGCTTTATTTTTTTTTTACATATCACCTTTTACATATCACCTTACCAATATTGTAGTGATAGATGTTATGTTCAAGTCTTTTTATAATTAGAGGGGTAGTTAGCTAACGGCTTTTGCTTCAATACCGATCCAAAAAAAAACACAAGATAGCGTCACACATTTTCCTATACGAGGTGGCAGAGGCACACTTGTATGACAGGGCTAACCCATCGCCGCAGTAAAGCAAAACTGTTATCGCTATCCATAATTTACTGAATAAAAACCCCGGGTAAATACCCGGATCGCGTCGTCACGGAAACAAATTAAAAACTTCAATAGTAAAGTGGAATTTTTCATTATGACTGCACTAACGACCTGGAACCGAGGGAAAATTATTTCCGCGCAAATTGAGGGTAGAGCAGAAATCTAGGCTACCCTCCATAATGGAGGCAATATAATAAGGTCTCTAAGTGCATAAATGGTTAAAAAACCGGTCAAGTGTGAGTCTAAATCGCGCACGAAGGGTTCCGTACCACCGTTCAATGGAAGCGATGGTGTGGAGTGAATAGTTTGGATTTTACACAGCAAAATATTGTTTACAAAGTTATTGGTGCGGTTACTTTCACACTCCATGTACGTAACCAGGTGCATCCATAAGTTTGTATGTGGTATTGAAAGAATTGTTGTATGGGAGCCCCCTTAAATATTTCTTTTATCCTGTTTTTTAGTATTTTTTGTTATAGCGGCAACAGAAATACATAATCTGTGAAAATTTCAACTCTCTTGCTAGCTAGGTTCTTGAGATACAGCCTGGTGACAGACGGACGGACGGACGGACGGACGGACAGCGAAGTCTTAGTAATAGGGTCCCGTTTGGAACCCTAAAAATACAAACAAATATACTTGGATTGAGCCTTTTCTTACAAAGGGTTACAGAGACACAAAAGTGCCTTATGCCCGATTTCACCAACAGTTAAGGGACACTTAGCTTACTTCTTATTCTTAGCTGTCTAGAGATTGTATCGCCGGACTCTTATATTTAGGGGGTCCCCAAGTAGCTTAGATGACCCTTATACTTGGGGCAAATCAAAGCAACCGCTAGGTGGCCCCTGAAAGAAATAAAGTGTCCCCTAAAAGATAGGGATCATTGGTGAAATCGGCCATTAGTTTGACAAGAATATTTACCTCTAAGTTTAGTCCGCAAGCTAAACAAACCTAGTCAAAGTAGCTCGCATAGGGCCCCTGAAAGAAATGAAGTGTCCCCTAAAAGATAGGGATCATTGGTGAAATCGGCCATTAGTTTGACACGAATATTTACCCCTAAGTTTAATCCGAAAGCTAAACAAACCTAGTTTAAGTAGCTCGCATAGGGCCCCTGAAAGAAATGAAGTGTCCCCTAAAAGATAGGGATCATTGGTGAAATCGGCCATTAGTTTGACACGAATATTTACCTCTAAGTTTAGTCTGAAAGCTAAACAAACCTAGTTAAAGTAGCTCGCATAGGGCCCCTGAAAGAAATGAAGTGTCCCCTAAAAGATGAGGATCATTGGTGAAATCGGCCATTAGTTTAACACGAATATTTACCCCTAAGTTTAGTCCGAAAGCTCAACAAACCTAGTTAAAGTAGCTCGCATAGGGCCCCTGAAAGAAATGAAGTGTCCCCTAAAAGATAGGGATCATTGGTGAAATCGGCCATTAGTTTGACACGAATATTTACCCTTAGGTTTAGTCCGAAAGCTAAACAAACCTAGTTAAAGTAGCTCGCATAGCTGATGCAGTTTTTCATACATAAATTAATAGTATAATTTGAAGTCTGCACAAGCCAAACTAAGTTAGCTTCGCTTTCGGCTTGGACTATGTCGGACCAATGGTTGTCCCGGATCCGGCAAGATGTCAGAAGCATACGAATGAAGTGCCGGTCGACATCGGCATCGCATGCAAAAGATGTACTGTCGGCCTAGGCCACACCTTAACACTTTTAACGCCAATTTTCGAAAAAGTTTTTTTCTTATAGTTTTTTAGTCTGGGTGAGGTCAACGGTGATCTACATAGCATTTAACGTGTTACGAGCCAGTTCACGCAATGTCGGATGCGACAGTTCAATTATTTTGTATTTACTATCTATATTTTATAGGTATTTAATATATTCCTAGGCATTTGATTTATAGTATTTATTGTGCACTGCCTACCCTTTTATGATACTATTTCCTATAATGCCTTGGTTTGCTGGAAGAAATCTCTTTTTAGAGATAAGCTCGCCTTTGTAGATGCATTTTCTTTTAATGTAACTTCTTAAATTCTTGTCCAATAAATAGTTATGAATAATGAATTATGAATGACCACATCCCTTAATAACGTAAAACATATATATGTCACCGGAAGATAGTCAAAACCGTTAGTTGATAATCTAACGCGGTAGTTGATCAACTATCGACAGATAGTAAAACAGACCGACAGGGTTTTCCTTTGTTCTTACATGTCAACCTAACACGAAGACTATTCGGGGGCTTCGCTGCGCTCGCCCCCTCTAGTCTTCACCTGAGCTACCGCAGTGATTTCCCTGGTATTTCGTTTGCAATTTAAGTTTAAACCAGTATACTATTTAACGGTTTCAACCGTTAGTTGATCAATTAACGCGTCATATAGTAAACAATACGCTACAGTTTTGACTATCTTACGGTGACATATTAGTAGTTTATGTGACTGATACATAATGGAGGGCATTAAAACTCGAAAATGGGTTTATGAAACGAGCCGAAGGCGAGATTTATAATAATATCACTCGAGAGTTTTAATGCCTAATTATGTACAATTACATACACTAGTTTATCTACACACATATCATAAGCTCTCTTTGATGTGTTCAGGAACCGCATGTTTGACCGGCATTGTGGTTCTGCAATTGTTTAGCTTGTTCTTTAGTACCAACTTCACTCAGACGGGCGTCGGCGTTCGAAATTTGAATGTCATAATATGTAGAAAATTTATACATTATGGTCATCATATTCAATATTCAGATAAGAAATGAGTTTTTACAAAGTAGTTTAACATTATGCTGATCGTAACGTGCGGTTTTTGGATGCAGTAAAGAGGGTTTATGATACGTTTGTAGATAAACATAATAATACCTAAAGGGAGAGCTATGGATGCAGTTAAATAAATAAACAGCAAATGTTCCTTGTAACCTCTGACGCAGAAAGGGAAAAAAACACACACCAGAAAGTAATCTCCCGGTATGCCAGAATTGCCAGGCGAGCGCCATTCTGCGCACAGCGAAGCAGACTCGAGTGCCTGAATCCGAGTCGACGATTGGCCCTTCATAATCACATAATCCGCAAAATAAGCGGGTAATGACTCGTTTTATTATCGTTGATTACGGAATTATCCGGACGAATCGGGACTTTATTTGTTTGGATTTGGAATCTTGACTTATGTTTTGACATAAGGTGTAACCCAGACCAGACCCCAGACCGGGGGGCTGCTGGCCTATTTTGCGGGTTACTCAAGCGCGACAGAGTTAGATATGGGAGATATCGTACAGAAATGAAAAGAAAAGTAGGCCGTGTTGCAGTGTACGAGTTTCTTGCGCCGCTTCTTCTCCGCTGCCCTAATACGCTCTAGTAGTTTGTCTTGCATTATATAGATTTAAATGACGTTAAAAAAGTGTTCGTAAGAATCTATTTTTAAATAAATATTTTGAAGTTTGAAGTTTGACAGCCTGTTAAGTAACTTCGGCAGGTCTGACCTTTCCATGTAGAGAAGCGCGGATAGGGCAACTAAAATGTAAGTCCATACAACTTTTACCTGAGCGCGTCAGACCAAAATATGGTCAAAAAAGTAATCGTTAGAATCTATTTTGAAATAAATATTTTGAAGTTTGAAGTTTGTGACAGCCTGTTAAGTAACTTCGGCAGGTCTGAGCTTTCCATGTAGAGCAGCGCGATTAGGGCAACTAAAATATAAGTCCATACAAGGTTTTACCCGACCGCGTCAGACCACAATATGGTGATTTAATGAAACGCTAATAAGTGTACATTTGAGAACATTTCAAACTGTGAACTCCCTAATTTTATTAGCTAATTCGAAAGTTCGTCGAGAGCTTAAGGGATTTTCATTTTACCATTTTCCAAAATTTTGATTTTTCATATTTAAATACATTTTTAAATCTTGAGTTTTTGCAAAAAAGTTGATGTTGGCATAATGCACCATGTTATCTTTGCCAGAACATAAAAAAATGTCATTGTCAAGGCTTTGTCTTTGCCTGTCCCATAAAGTAAAAAAAACAAAGGCTGCGCTCGGTTTAAACGTCTCAGTTGACGCCCGCCATGAGCTCACTTTACATGCTATCTCTTTTGCAGGCGTAGAACTTGTATATAGTGCTATTCTTCTGTTCGGTGTGGGTGGACGATCAAACAAATCGAACGCACGTTGATGCTAAATACGATACAAGTTAGATGTTATGGCGACATTGACAGCTAGTGTCAGCTAGTATTTTTTAATGCTAGGAAAAGGTTATGTAGTTCTTCTGAAAACATCGTCGATATCTGAATTATTTTCAAAGTATCTTTAAAACGAATAAATAGAAAAATATATTTAAATGTGTTTCGTATTAAGGATTCAAATATATCAAATATGTATCCATACTACAATACTATGCGATGTCTGCTATGCTTCTAATGACTGATGAAAGACTTCTTGAGGAGACCTTAATAATCTGTTGATGTTGCTGCGGTCATGGGCTAGCACGGTGCATTCAAAAAACTTTTTTTTTTACTATCTGGGATACGCTGAAAATCCTAACTTACATATTGCCTAACTTACAAATGTACCTGTAAAAAAAGTTACCTGCTGCGTTTTAAAATCATTTATTTAAGCAGAAAAATAGCTTTCTGTTAGAATTAAGTTAATTTTTAGTGTAGGTTTTAAGCCTGCATGTACCTAGTTCAGTTTAGTTTTACTTAATATTTTTAGTTCTATTTTATTTTGACAATAAAGACCATTTTCTTTTTTATCTTTCACGCAAAATGGACTTATCGACTGCAACCTAAAAAGGGGCTACAATTGGGGCTCTGCCAGCCCGTATGGGAAAAAGGGTGACGCTAGCTCGACAGATGAAATGCAAGTAATCGCGGATAAACTTTGACGTTCAGTTCAGTGTTAAATGTGTTGACAATGTATTAACACACAAAAATAAAATATACATCAAACATATACGTACTTACTTATAAATACATATATAAGGTACATATCACGAAAGAGAAAGGAAATGCTAATTCAATCTTTTCTTAAAAGTCAACATTGAGGGAATATCTCTAATAGCGGAGGGAAGTGCTTTCCACAGCCGGATTGCCCTTAAGCTAAACGAGTGTTCGTAAGCGGCAGTGTTAGGTATGCCGAAGAGTTGAAAGGAGAGACACCATGAGTGATCTCCGATTGCTATCCCTGGGGAAAACAAACTCAAAACATTTTCGAAGATATGTGATATAGCGGGGATTGCGAAAAATGTTGAACAGTTAGGAGATAATAAATATTAAGATAACGGCACTTACCTCTATCGCCCTTCAGCTCCACATTTCCTTTGTACCACACGATCTTGGCAGCTGGTTTAGAGTTCTTCGCCTGACACTCCAGAGTCACGTTGGCACCTTCCTTGACCTCCAGTTTAGAGTTGTGCGGGTGGCCGGAGAGGTCAACGGAAGTAGGTGGGGCTGCGGGCAAGAGAAATGGTCTGTTAGTTTCATCATCAATGCATTTGTATTGTATCAGCAGATTTAAGCAGCGCCACAGTGACATATGCGCTCGTGGCTACACAATTCTGGAGCGGCAGACTTGGCTGTCTGTAGTATAGGAGTATCTGTATCGGTGATAGACAGACAACGCACACATTCAAGATATTGACCGAATGCTCAAAGTCCTGCTCAATTTAAGCGCCGCTTGATCGCCATACTGACGTAGTCATTTCATTTAAGAGCCGTTTTGAGTTGCCGTTTTTGCGTTGAAGCCTGAACTGGGTGATGTACATTTTAAGTAGAATGTCGGCAAAAGCATTATTTATCTCTATCCAAAATATTCAAAGAACCACACGGCACCGCTCGGCTCACGAAATTCGCTATTTGTTAAATAAGCAACAAAGTTGTGTGTAACTTAGACATAATTTATCATTTTTCCGTGAAAGCGCGCGCAAAATATTCTATTACTCAGCGAATATTAAAATAGGCCATTCTAATGGCTACAATATCAAAATATATATTACAGTTCAATAACCCAGACCAATAGAATTTGATTTATTTACAATTATGATTATGATACTTCGACGATGTTGAAAATACACGGTTTCGATTCATCAGGTTTGCTTTCAATTTAGTATCGCTATAAGATATATTTTTTTCAATAAAATATATATTTCCATTTAAAAGGCTAGTGTGTGAAGGCCTCAGACGTGCTTTGTTATAGATACATGAAAATTTTATTGACAGCCACAACTTGGGCTTATTTTACCTGTTTGTTAAAGCTTTCGCTTTTTGGAAGCTATTGTAATAAGTATATTTGTTCAAAAAAAAGCCAAAATTTAGCTAAAATATACATAATATTCTAAAATTTCTATCAAAATACCATTTTATCAAGCCGTTTTAGTGTTCCACAGCTGTCAGAGCATGTCTGAGCGCCTTAGGTAAGGATAGACAGGATACACATATCGGTGAGTTAGCGCTTGAGGGTCAACGGAAGGTTTCCCTTCATTCGTTCCTTCATGGATCAGAAACTCTTCCAGGTTTTCTTTATTCTGCCTGTTTTCCAAGGAGGCTATCTGGCCTAAGTAAATATACTCATCGACATAATGTATTTCCTGCCCATCTACAATGAAACTACGTTTTTCGCTGTTAGTCACGTCCTAGGTTTTTGAAGGATTCATCTCGAGTCCAACCTCAAGGCTTGCATTGCTGAGTTCATGTAACATACGATGGAGCTCGAGTGCAGATGGGGCAAACAGGATAATATCGTCGGCGAAGTGAAGGTTCTTGAGCCTTCTGTCACCAATAATGCCTCTGTCTGCCCAAGGGACCGCCAGCTTCTTCAATATATCCTCTAGATTATAGGTAAAAAGTTTCAGAGACGGTGGGTCTCCCTTTTCGACGCCTCGTTCTATTGGAAACGATGACCCTGCTGAATATAATTTGTTGTCTACTTTGCTATTTAGATATGTCTTCTAGAATTCTAATATAGGTCTGATCAATAGATTGGTTGTGGAATTCGGAGAAGATTGATGCATATGTCACAGTATCGAATGCCTTAGAGTAATCGACGAATGCGAGATACAGGGTTTTATTGAATTCGTTACTTTTTTCTATCATTTCATTAAGGGTGTGAAGTTGGTCAGTTGTGGAGAAACCGGGGCGGAACACTGCTTGTTCTGGAGGTTGATGAGAATCAAGTTGCCTAGCAATACGGTCTTCTATGACTTTAATAAAAACTTATTAAATGTGCGAGATGAGGGTCTATAGTTTCCTATATCACTTCTATTACCTTTTTTATGTAGCAGAACTATATTTGAATGGAAAAACTTTAACGGATGCTTTTCTTTTAAAAGCATGGTGTTGCAAATTTTGGTAATGTGGGGCAGTAAAACTGGCCTTCCGAATTTAAGGGCTGCTGTCGCTATTTCATCCTCGCCAGGGCTTTTGTTGTATGCCACTTCTGTGGCGCTTATAAGGGGTATGGAATTAGGGCAATGGTAAGTTTGGAATATGGTCGGTTTTCGATATATCTGAATATAGGTTTTTGTAAAATTTGGTGAAAATTTCAATAATTTCATCCCTGCTTCCTTGTTGTTTACCATTATCGTCTGTCAACCTGGTGATCCAGGATTTGCCTTTCGAGATTCTTTGTTTGGCGACTCGGAGCGAGGTGTTGCTTTGGCAAAATACCAGTAGGGCGGTTATTTAACCATGATACAGGATTCTACAAAAAATATATCACAGTAAATTATATTGAACTCAGATATTGAGGTTTCGTGAGCTATAGACCTCGCGAACGACACGGGAAATTTGCGCCTTATTTCTCCACCCCGTCACCCCCACGACCCCTTAAAGTTTAATGGATATTTTCTATCAATACCATATACAAGGTGACATTTAATTAGCTGACCATATTTTGGGGAATGATACTACCCATCATTATGACCAACTTTCCTCAAGAAACATATGGTCGCAAACGAAAAAATAATATCGGTCTTTCATAGTAACTTGTAATCAGCTGATCGGGTCAATGTACTTAGCGACGAATTTTTTTTTTATTTGCGACCATATTTTTCTTGGGGAAAGTTGTTCATATGGGTGGGTACTATAGTTTCCCAAAATATGGTCAGCTAATTAAATGTCAGTAAGTAAGTAAGAGTAAGAAAGTAATCAGTAAGCCATTTTGATTTTATTTTCAATAACGGAATAAACAAAAATTTGCATATATTTCACGAGAATCGGTTGAGAAATGCGACCTGTCGAGGAGAACACCCGGAAAGCCGGACATACGAAATAATTTTTGCCAAAGCTGAATGGGAGAAGCTTCGCTCGCTCGGTCAATAGGTGACCTTTAGTGACAAGGACCCAGCTCAACCGCTGACTCTTACCCACTGATTCCTTAGCATTCGTTCTATAATATTAAGTATATCCACTTTTTTTTTTATATCGGTTTAATATCAGACCGAAGCCATGTTCCCATGACAGACTCGTTCTATTGAATGAGAACCAATATGTGAGGCCTCATTCGCACGGTATCATTGTCGCAAGGAGTAGGTGGGTGGGCTGTGGTTTCAAAGACATTTGATATTGAGAATCTTGGGAAACTAAGGCGGGGGTCTTCGTGTGATGGGAGGAGCGAAGGAGGGGGAGCTTCGTGTGATGGGAGGAGCGGAAGGGGGGGAGATCATGGGTCACGTCTATATTCGATATGTGATAGCAAAAAAGATTTGTAAGCAAATGTGTTTTATCTACAGACGTATCATAAACCCTCTTTACTGCGTGTAAAAACGCCACGTTACGATCATCATAATGTTAAACTTGGTAAAAACTCATTTCTTATCTGAAAAATGACACATTATGACCATAATGTGTAGTTTTTCTACATATTATGACATTCAAATTTGGAACGCCGACGCCCGACTGCGTGCCGCCCCTAGTTTGTCTGTGAAGTTGGTACTGACATTCAAATTTCGAACGCCGACGCCCGCCTGCGTGAAGTTGGTACTACAGAACAAGCTAAACAACTGCAGAGCCACAGTGCCGGTCAAACATGCGGTTCCTGAACACATCAAAGAGAGCTTATGATATGTGTGTAGATAAATTAGTGTATGTAACTAGGCATTAAAAATGTAATTTTTCTACATATTAATGTAGAAAAATTACACATTATGGTCATAATGTGTAATTTTTCAGATAAGAAATGAGTTTTTACCAAGTAGTTTAACATTATGCTGATCGTAACGTGCGGTTTTTGTACGCAGTAAAGAGGGTTTATGATACGTGTGTAGATAAAATAAATTATTTGACTTAAATGATAAAACACGCAGTAGTCCGCTAATATGTCAATTACGTTCTCATGTTTAACGTTAAATAGCCGAAAACCACTGTGGCGCTGCGTTTATCGCTCTGCCTACCATGCGCGAGGTCCTAGGTTCGATCCCGGGTTGGTGATAGAGAAAAAAAACACAGGTCTTGGATTTTTATATGTGTGTGATGTAGCTGGTTCTGGTTCCCCCGACACATGAATGTATGTATGTAACCATTTATTCATTTTAATAATACATATTTTCTCTGAAAATACTTTTCTGCCAAACAGCACAGCAGTTTATTGGCAGACTAGACTGCTCTCTAACACAAATACCTAATATTTTTCGAGAAAAAGAAGTTTACGGGGAGCTTTTTTCAACTTAAGCATTCTAAAAAAAAATAATGTTTCTGTTAAATCTTAATTTGTATAAATATTTTTTTATCTTACCTTATCTTAGAATACATAATTTCAGAGTTCTGAAAGCAGGGCCCCATAAATGTTAGTATGGTATCCTAGTGAGGGGCCAGAAGCAACTTTATGTGCCTGTATATTAATGTTTATGTTCATGTTTAAGCTGCACGTCGTATCGCGCCCGCTACCGCTCGCCAATATAACCTCAACACAACCAATATTTTCACACAACAACTGCGTAGAAGTTGCCAAAATCGAAATTAATTAATACGCTCTAGAAACTCCGCAACCTTGAGACATTTATGAATATTTTAATCAGTTGTCAGCAACTTTTGTAATTTCTAAAAGTTTTGGTGTACATGTTACCGTAATATCGTGAAAACCGTTATTTTATAATCTAACGTTTTCTCTCTCGTTTGTTTACAAACTATCGATAAATTGTAAACTGTATCATATTGCTTACGATCTGACGCGTTAGTTTATAATAAAACCGTTAAATTGTGAACTGGTTACAACTTGAACTGCAAACGAAATACCATCAGGGCAAAGATTGCGCAGCCCGCTCCGACTAGTCTTCGTGTCAGGTTGACACGTAAAAACAAAATAAATGTAAATTCTAAACCCTGTTAGTCTGGTTTACAATTTGTCGATAGCTTACAAACTAACGCGTTAGTTTATAAACTAACGGTTTTGACAATCTAACGTAGACATACAGTCTGATTATATTCTACACACAGCCACGCCACAGAGGTCGCCAAATCTTTCTGGTTTATTAAAGTTATAAAAAACCGGTCAAGTGCGAGTCTAAATCGCGCACGAAGGGTTCCGTACCACCGTTCAATGGAAGCGATGGTGTGGAGTGAATAGTTTGGATTTTACACAGCAAAATATTGTTTACAAAGTTATTGGTGCGGTTACTTTCACACTCCATGTACGTAACCAGGTGCATCCATAAGTTTGTATGTGGTATTGAAAGAATTGTTGTATGGGAGCCCCCTTAAATATTTCTTTTATCCTGTTTTTTAGTATTTGTTGTTATAGCGGCAACATAAATACATCATCTGTGAAAATTTCAACTGTCTAACTATCACGGTTCGTGAGATACAGCCTGGTGACAGACGGACGGACGGACAGCGGAGTCTTAGTAATAGGGTCCCGTTTGGAACCCTTCGGGTGCGGAACCCTAAAAACACCCCTAATATAGCGAAATTATAGCAAAAGAAATAAAAAAGAGAAAGTTTTGATCATAAGAGAAGTTCCACCACCAACACTCAAATAATGAAGTATGACCTTCACAGGAGTTTTAGGATCCCTTCATCAGCTAGAGAGCTAATCTGCAAAAGGCCTAAAAGATTTTCATAAATCGTACTATAGAGAACTCGAGATGATATTATTTATTTAGTATTGTTTGAAGCGGCCGTGGCCTTGTTAGAGATAAGCTTGCCTTTGTTAATGTATTTTCTAATAAGCTTGTATGAATTTTCATGCGCAATAAATACATACCAACTATTATTGTTTCCATTCCAGCAAACCATCCCGTCCTTCACTTTCTTATGAGTTTAGTTGTTTTTTTAATCCTGGAAATATTGATATCAGGGAGTTACCACAACCTTTTAGCGATTCAGCTTAGGTTTAAAATAGGATCATCACCATGGCAACCATTTCCAGTCCAATACGCCATAATGGACTTTATTTACCTAACACCAAGACTTGTTTTAAGACGGTGACAGTAATTTTGCGGATCACCTAAAGTTCCTAATCTGGATCGGCATAAGACGTTTTGGTAATTCCTATAGGTTTTAAAAGGCTTATGTTTAAACGATCACCAAAAACGCACCTATTTTATTACCAAAGAATTCGAAACGACCGCCAGAATTAGTAAATAATCCCCAAAATGTGTTTGGATAAATGATAACCGAACTTCTTTTTATATTTTATGTACTTAAGTTTATGTTTTAAGTATTTTTTGTGGCTCTTACTTGTTGAACCTAACACCTAAGCTACCGCAGTATATTAACTATTAAATGTGCGCCAATGTACTACCAATTTCAGGCAAAATTCCTTTTTTATCAGATCCACAAATACTGTCAAAAATATAACTTGCCTGAGTTTGACCTTTTCAACTCACTGGTATACAGAGTCCGTAATTATTTATCTAAGGCTTGGTTTGACGGCGTCTCTTAGATATCTTAGAAAACCATTTATTGTAGTTGTTTGTTTAAATTAAGTATAATATTGTAAAAATAATAAGTGTTTTGTAAACAGCTGTAAATTTAGCTATCTTAGAAAACCATTTATTGTAGTTGTTTGTTTAAGTTAAGTATAATATTGTAAAAATAATAAGTGTTTTGTAAACAGCTGTAAATTTAGCTATCTTAGAAAACCATTTATTGTAGTTGTTTGTTTAAGTTAAGTATAATATTGTAAAAATAATAAGTGTTTTGTAAACAACTGTAAATTTAGCTATCTTAGAAAACCATTTATTGTAGTTGTCTCTTTGTATAATATTGTAAAAATAATAAGTGTTTTGTAAACAGCTGTACATTTAACTATCTTAGAAAACCATTTATTGTAGTTGTCTGTTTAAGTTAAGTATAATATTGTAAAAATAATAAGTGTTTTGTTAACAGCTATAAATTTAGCTATCTTGGAAAACCATTTATTGTAGTTGTCTGTTTAAGTTAAGTATAATATTGTAAAAATAATAAGTGTTTTGTAAACAGGAGTAAATTTAGATGTTATTTGTGAAAACTTTTAAATGGTGTGTGTGTACCGTAATAGTAAGTAAGGCATTCTATTTTTCTAACTTACAATTTCGGTAGCTAAAACTGTATGTTTACAGGAAAAAAAAAACCCTGGTATTTTCTGCAACTTTCGGTGATCATTTACCCATTTTGGGTAGGAAAAAAATATTTTGGTGGTCATTTAAATTGTTCTCGTTTTAAAATACTATCCGACTTGGGCACATCAAAAACGCGCACAGTTAGTGACAACACACAAGACGTGTAACCCGAATGCTGTAACACGATATGCGTCACTTCGTTCCGGTTCCGTGCGCGCGGATAAAGGAGTGAAAACAGAGTATTCTAACAATGGCGACTATGCCCGCCTTTGCCCCCGCTAGGTGGCGCTGGCGTGGTTGGCGACAAAGAGTTTCATTCATCTGAGGTTAGCTTCTGCCAGTAGTACTATTAAGTATTCTGCGCTTTTGCTGAGGTTAGCTTAGCTTAGAAATACGTCTCTTTTATGGCAAAGCCCACAATTTGGAGAATCTCGTGAAATTCATTAAAGAAATACACAATCTGCGAAAATTTCAACAGAAGACAGACATAAGGACAGCGGAGGCATAGTAAAAGGGTCCCCTTTGGCACCCTTCGGGTACGGAATCCTAGAAATATTAAAATAATCATAATAATACCTTGGACACTATTTACACACATTGATCTAGCCCCAAACTAAGATTCCCTGTATCTTGGGTACTAGACAACGATACACATACTTATATAGATAAATATTATACTTAGATAGATAAACAACCATGACTAGGAAACAAACATCCGTTCTCATCAAACAAAAATTTGCCCTTATCGAGACTCGAACCGGGGACCCATGGCTTTGTAGGCGGGGTCACTGCCGACTCGGCCATTCGGGTCGTCATTATGTCCACATTGAATTTAATAAAACTGTGCCAATTTCCGGACGATTTTTTTCTAATTTACCCCAAAGCGAGGCCGTAATTCATACTAATTTTGGGGACGACTTGATAGCAAATTAAAACGTAGAGGTGGCCCGTAAATTTAATATCGGAGAGAGACTGTGGGCGGGATTAAAAATTTAATAATCAAATGAGAGTGGTGCGTTCCCGTTCACGCACATTTAGCATTTATTTAATATTCATATGCAGGCACATACATTGCTTCTGGCCGCACACTAGGAAATAAATATAAAAGGGATATAACTTTTTCTAAAAAGGGATATAACAATATTCAAGATTACATAAACGTCAAGAGTGTTTAAAAAATAACTCGCTCCATAATTTCGTAATTATTTATTCCTGTATACTATTATATATATTATTATAGCAATCTGTGGGACTTTTAGAAAAGAGGAAAAAAGTAAAATTTTAAGGTTCACCTTGTTTCCGGACTTGAACAGAGGTATCAGTTTACTGTGTATCATGAGGTCCGGGAAAACTCCATCGTCAACACATTTATATAATATATAAGCTAATTGTGGGGCTATAACTAAAATAACGGAACCAATGTCTTTGACTGTTATACCCTACTGGTCTTCAGTATTTCAAGGGTTCCGTGCCCGAAGGGTGCCAAACGAGACCCTATTATTAAGCCTGCACTGTCCGTCCGTCCGTCTCTCTCTCACCAGGCTGGTATCTCATGAACCGTGATAGTTGGACAAATGTAATTTTCACAGATGATGTATTTCTAACAAATACTAAAAACAGAATAAAATAAATATGTAAGGGGGCTCTCATACAACAATTCTTTTAAAACCACATACAAGCTTATGAATGCACTTGACTACGTACATGGAGTGTGAATGTAGCCGCACCAATAACTTTGTAAACAACATTTTGCTGTATAAAATCCAAACTATTCACTCCACACCATCCGTACCATTGTACGGTGGTACGGAACCCTTCGTGCGCGAGTAAGACCCGCACTTGACCGTTTTTTTAAGTTAAGTAATCTAAACATTTTGACGATGTCCTGGGGACATACATGATTGAGTTTAAAATCACTAGTGCTGTATTTAAACAAAGTCTCTGCTTCATATGGAGATGAGTTAAGATGCTCTGTTGTGAGTGTGGAGAAAAATGTTACGAAAGTTCGAGCGACCGTTAAGCAGAAATCAGCAGCTCCGTGGTCTAGAGGGTTTACGCTTCTCGCGCAAGGGATGCAGGTTCGAATCTGAATCTCTTGCGCGATAGGCTAGCCCCCTATCACGCAAAATGAAAGTACTGAAAAGCCGGCTAAAAGCGGGTACAATTGTGCTCTGCCATTCCATATGGAAAAGTCGTGGCACTATGTTATTTTTTATTTTTTTTTGGTTTGACGTTATTTTTTTTCACCAATTAGGAAAGCACCAGTTAAAAACACTCCTCGTCGAACGCAGCCAGCGCCGACGTAGTATTTAAAAGATCAATTTAATTTACGTCCAATATTTGGACAACGTTGGAAAGCGATTTATTTCAGCGACTTTGAATATTCCAACCAAGGCGAACAGGAACAAAGCAACTGTTTGAATTCGGGAAAGTCTTGATTTAATTTCTTATGAGATACGAATGAAAGATTCTTGGGCACGATTGTGCGTCATCCACCCCGTACGTGCAAAGTCGTGACTCTCTGTTATGTTACAAATGGCAACAAATGGCCGAGTCGGCAGTGACCCTGCCTACGAAGCCAGGGGTCCCGGGTTCGAGTCCCGGTGGGGGCAAATATTTGTTTTATGAAAACGGCTGTTTGTATCGTAGTCATGGTTGTTTATCTATCTAAGTATAATATTTATCTACATAAGTATGTGTATCGTTGTTTAGTACCCAAGATACAGGGAATCCCAGTTTGGGGCTAGATCAATGTGTGTAAATTGTGTCCAAGGTATTATTATATTATTATCATTATAATGCTTCAAGGCCTGTGTGGCATGGGACGGAAGTTGTCTGACAGGCCTATTCTCAGGCCTGTAGAAGTATTTAGTCTTCATAACCTGGGCTTGACTGACGTCCTTAGCAAACACCAACACCCGTATGACCACGGGCTAACAACAGAACCTTTTGGGATTTCGTTTATTTGTTCCACTGGACGATAGACGATTGTTCTGTGCAAATAGAGATGGAAAAAGAATTCCCGAGATATCGTACCGGTACTCGGGAATCTGGAAAAGTAACGCCATCTGCAGGTTGCATGATATACTATCGGCTTTGTGAGCTGTAGAGATCGCGCGCTGCTCAGCTGCGTTTTTTTTTTAAATTATCCAACCCCTCACAACCCCGATCCCTTGAAGTTTATCGGATAAACAAGTGGAATTATTATAAAAACCTATGAAAACAAATAATCCGAGGTAACCGCATACAAACTTATTAATGTACCTGGTTACGTACACGGAGTATGAAAGTAGCCGCACCAATTACTTTGTAAACTATATTGTGCGATTTAAAAGCTAACCTATGAAAATATTCAAAAAACTGAAGCGACAAAAAACATAGTACAAAATGTCACGAGAATCTAAATCCGTACAATGAGAGCATTGACGTGTATGCCCGAGTCGGTAGTGACCCTGCCTACGAAGCCAAGGGTCTCGGGTTCGAGATCCCGGTGGGGGCAAATATTTGTCTCATGAGCACGGATGTTTGTACCCTAGTCATGGTTGTTTATCTATCTAAGTATAATATTTATCTTTCTAAGTATGTGTATCGTTGTCTAGTACCCAAGACACAGGGAATCCCAGTTTGGGGCTAGATCAATGTGTGTAAATAGTGTCCAAGGTATTATTATTATTATTGCCCAAGCCTTTTTGCCAAATCGAAGACGCTTCGCTCGATCAATTACGAGTTCATATGTCGTAGGGATATGGTAAAACGAGGTACTTGGCCAAATCCCTAAGAGATGTGATGAAATCTCATCTTCTTCTTTTTATTGTGCCTCTCCACTACTGGAGGTTGGCGGTCAGCTCATATTCCTTCTTGTTCATCGCCAAGCGCATCAGTAAAGATGCGCAACATGGTACACCAAAATGAAATGCAACATATCTCATCACCGTCGAACTAGTATCATATCTTCTAGGCATCACCTTATCACCCATCACTCTAATCATTACACTGAACCGCCGCGCTCTGTCCGACACCGAGGAGATGAGTGAGATAATTCTGGTCAATGTTACCTCCGCGGTCAGCTCATATTCCTTCTTGTTCATCGCCAAGCGCATCAGTAAAGATGCGCAACATGGTACACCAAAATGAAATGCAACATATCTCATCACCGTCGAACTAGTATCATATCTTCTAGGCATCACCTTATCACCCATCACTCTAATCATTACACTGAACCGCCGCGCTCTGTCCGACACCGAGGAGATGAGTGAGATAATTGTAGTCGCTACGCATATGCAACGCGCGTAATGAAGTCTGACTGAAATAGGTAAAGAAATGTTCTTGAACGTTTTTCGTGCGCTGCACTGCTAGGACCACCGATTACGACGTTAAAACATTTGACTGACAATACACGATAAGATAACACTCAGGAAATTGAGACTTACGACCTTTTAAAATAGATAACAAAGTTGCATAATGCATTCGCTTTTTGCATAGAAATTAACGAAATCCAAAAAAAAAAATTGAATCGTATTTACTACGCTATAAGTCACATAATGTTTGATAGTCTCTCTCGTTTCGTTGAGACGGTCAGCGTACCTATCTGAAAATACGACGCCGAACCGAACGAATATGAAGCGAAGGTGATGTGTAATAATACGAGCAAAAAAGCGACGGCGCGGGGCGGCGCGCCGACCAGCGCCCGAGCGCCGACCGAGCGAAGCCGAACCAAAGTGATGGGTGATATGTAATGCCTAAAGCTCTCGCGTGACGAGATATGTTGCATTACCTCTCCGAGTGTCATGACAGTTGTGATATCATACGCATCACCTACCCATGTCTACGCATCAGCTGTTCTACGCTGGCCACTCCCGTCCATTCTCTGATGTTGCGGAGCCACGATTTCCTCCTTCTGCCAGCGCGTCTTTTCCCCTCGACCTTGCCCATCATGATGACTTGAAGAAGTCGGTACCGTTCGTGTCGAAGTACATGTCCCAAGTTACTTAATTTTAATGATCAAAGTGAGTTCTCGGGATCGTTTGGCGCGCCGTAGAACTTCTTCATTCGTGACCCTATGGACCCAGCTTATTCTCAGCATTCTTCGGTAACACCACATTTCAAAGACGTCCAGTTGCTTAATGGTTGCCTCCTTCAAGGTCCAAGCTTCGCAACCATACATTACAACTGGCCAGATGTAACATTGAAGCATCCTACTTCGGATGAAATCCCGTGAAATGATAAAATAATGACATAATTTTAACATATCCCTAAACAGATCTAGGGATTTGACCAAATCCCTGAACAAAATCTAGTGAACTGGTCAAATCGCTGCACGATTTCAGTGAAATGTCAAAAATATGTACATGTCAGTTCTTGTTTTTTGACCTGCCCCTTTCTACACCGCGCCTAGTTAAGTAGAATTTAGAGCCAAATTGGTTGTTATAGGTCACTTTCTGTGCAAATACTAAAGTAAGGTTGTGTTAGGTCACAACTTTAAATATTACCCGGAGCCGAGCAGTTACATACAAACTTTGTTTTTTCCATTTCGTTATCCCTAAGCTGATATCAAATCCATAGACCAGTTTAGGGATATGTTAAAATCGTGTCATTATTTTATAATTTCCCGGGATTTTATCGAATCTATTAGGGTTTTAGCCAAGTCCCTGATTTTATTTTATGCCTGCAACATACAGTTATAAAACGACCACTGTGTGTAGAGTGGTCGATGCTTTGCTTCACAAGATTAATACCCCGGGTTAAAATCCCGGCTGTGGTGAAAAAAAAATAACGGTCAAGTGCGAGTCGAACTTCCGCACGAAGGGTTCCATACCACCGTACAATGGTAGGGATGGTGTGGAGTGAATAGTTTGGATTTAACATAGCAAAATGTTGTTTATCGGTGCGGCTACTTTCACACTCCATGTACGTAACCAGGTGCATTCATAAGTTTGTATGTGGTATTGAAAGAATTGTTGTATGAGAGCCCCCTTAAATATTTATTTTATTCTGTTTTTTAGTATTTATTGTTAAAGCGGCAACAGAAATACACCATCTGTGAATATTTAAACTGTTTTACTATCACGGTTCATGAGATACAGCCTGGTGACAGACGGACGGACGGACTGCGCAGGCTTAGTATTATTAGGGTTTCGTTTGGCACCCTTCGGGTACGGAACCCTAAAAATAACTGTAGTACTCAATTATCAGTATTTTGGTATAATTAGACAAACTATGAATCACCTATTTATTATATGATCTGTACACGTATATTTAGTATTTCAAAGAACATAAAAATTTTATGATCGAAGTTAGTACGAGTATGCAGGCTTCCCCAAAACTCGAATGTTTTACCCGTTTTTATAGGAGCAAGCGAGTAGTAAAACCGGGTGGGTTCCGCACGGGTTTTACGGTTACGATGGGCTTGCCCTCTGTCACGCGAAATTGTAGGGCGTAGTGTACATGATATGTATATACAAGGTGACATTTCATTAGCTGACCATATTTTAGGGAATGATAGTACCCGACATTATGGACAACTTTCCCCAAGAAACATATGGGGGCAAACGGAAAAAAAGGGTTCCCCGTAGTAACTTGTAATCAGCTGATCGGGTCAATGTACTGAGGGACAAATACTTTTTTCCATCTGCGACCATATGTTTCTTAGGGGAAGTTGTTCGTAATGATGAGTACTAAAATTCCCCAAAATATGGTCAGCTAATTAAATGTCACCTTGTATATAGCACCACGCCTTTTCCTATATAGGGTGGAAGAAGCACAGTGTTCAGGCCTCTCGGCACCCAATGACCTCGCAGGGGCCCATAGCTACGAGGTAGCGTAGCGATCGGATGCCAAGAAGCAAGAACGTCGGCGATTCACCGAGCTAAAGTAAATAGATTCTATCTGACCTGGTCTGTGCTTCGTTCCCGTCAAACACCTGTCTCTCTGCAAGGCCTGGGTGCACCCTAGGCTCTTCTTGGTAGACAGGTTCTTCAGCCAACCAGGTATGGCTGGCAGGCCAGCTTCGACGCGCACAGTGTCCCAACACAGGTTATATTACGTAAATACGAACTTTATCTGGTTCGGAGAACCACAATACACTCAGCTATAAGACAATCCTGAGGGGAGCCCGAATACAATTCCAGATGGCTTACGATTTAATTTCAATGCCCAAATCAATACGCGTCACATTGCGGGGGCTTTTTCGTCTGTTGTCAAAAAACTGCTCTGTTGGCAGCAACTGTCAAATTCAAAATGGCCGTTCCGAAACCATCGATCGAGTATCGATTTTGAATCGAACACACAGTGTACATGTGTGTGTGCGCATGAGTGTGAGCGTGTGAGTGTGTGTTACTGTGTGCGTATGTGCTTGTTTGTAAATAAATACATATATGGAGTATGCAAATCCGATTTTTTTTACGAAAGTTGTGAATTTATGCAGTATTAAATTCTTAGCATTCCCTTCGAACTCCGAAGGTATCCGAAACGCGGTTCCGAATATTCGGCTTTCATTATTCGAATATTCACATCACATCCTTAATATAAATATGTGTTTGGAGGAACACAATTAACCAAGAACGTATCTCATTCTCCCAACCGCTGCGTTCAAAATTAGGTAAACCTTTTCAGCGCGATTCTTACCATTATGTCACATGTAATGGACACAAAACGTTAAGTTACCTATCGTTAGAGTTAGGTACATCTTCTGCGTGCTGTACCAGCTCTTATCACAAGCGCCATAGACACTTAAATTCTACAATAATGTAGTGAGACCAGAATAGGTGTATCTGCCCGAAAATTACGGCTGTTTATAAACATTTCAGTAATTAACACAAAAAGTAATTTGGTCTAGAGCGAGCGTTCGTAATCTAACGCTTATATGTGAGTTACCAGCATTTCCTCTTTTTATGGTTGTTGGCTATACATAGTGGCTGTTTACTGATTTTATCTACACACGTATCATAAACCCTCTTTACTGCGTACAAAAACCGCACGTTACGATCAGCATAATGTTAAACTATTTGGTAAAAACTCATTTCTTATATTATTCTTATCATTTCGAACGCCGACGCCCGCCTCGTGCCGCCCCTAGTTTGTCTGTGAAGTTGGTACTGACATTCAAATTTCGAACGCCGACGCCCGAAGTTGATGCTACAGAACAAGCTAAACAACTGCAGAGCCACAATGCCGGTCAAAAATGCGGTTCCTGAACACATCAAAGAGAGCTTATGATATGTGTGTAGATAAACTAGTGTATGTAACTGTACATAAGTGGCATTAAAACTCTCGAGTGATATTATTATGAAACTCGCCTTCGGCTCGTTTCATAAACCCACTCTCGAGTATTAATGCCCTCCATTATGTAGCAGTCACATAAACTACTATTATCTACCATCATAGCATAAAATTTGAATTATAAACTTCAAAACGAATTTATATTGACATACTTTATAAACACCATCATCAAACAATCAAATTAAATTTTAACAGTTTTTTTTTCAAAAATAATGATAAATTTTTTTTGGCTGGTATTTAATCGCACATCAAAAATACTGATTTTCGCAGCAAAAAAGATTCATCAAAAACACTTTTTATGTTTTAAATATTTAATGAGTACTTAAGCTTATTTTTTAAGATTATTTTTTTTGTTCTTACATGTTGAACCTAACACGAACCTTCACCTAAGCTTCCGCAGCAAAAATAAGGGATAGTTGCTGTGCAAATCAGTATTTTTGATGTACAGTTTGATATTTCCCCTTTTTTTTCAATTACGATTCAGTATTACTTGTCTGTGGCAGGACCCACTTTAGCGCATGCGCGATGTTATGATGGGTTTTGGCGCCATCAATACGTTTTGTTGAACTGAATTTCGTGGAAATATTGTTAGTTCTTACTCTTCCAACTTGTATCTATTATTGACTGAGCGAGCGAAGCGTCTCTGTCTCAGGATTGGGCAAAAATGCTTTCGTATGTCCGGATATTTTCCTCTGCAGGCCGCATTTCTCAACTGATTCTCGTGAATATTTGTGAGCAGGTTCGATAATTAAAGTTGTTTTTGTCGATTCAGTTTTTTGATTTTTTTCAAAATGGCGGAGATGTGGGGGTTTAAAAAAAAAAAAACACTTAAGTCGTAGGAGGATTCGTAGAGACAGGTAACAGGCTACATAATTTTAGTGAAAAGTCATTAAGTTGGGTTTAAGACCGCAAAATGTAGTTTAAAAAGCTATTCTTTCATACTCCATGTACGTAAACAGATGCATTCATAAGTTTGTTTATGTTATTAAAATAAACTGTCACTGGCAAGGTCTTCAGCTCACAGAGCCACTAGTTTAGTAGGTGCAACAATAATGTGTGAGAGTAGATAAAGTAGTGTATGAAAATGCACATAACTAGATATTAAAACACTCGTGTTTTAATACCCCTCATTATGCAACAGTTTCATAAACTAGGTACTATTATTGTTGACGGACCAAAGCAGTCACAGAGTGGTGGCGAGGAGGACAAGAGGAGCGACATGACCAGGGTTGGTAATGCTACTAATTATGGCTCCTGCAATATGGAGAGAGTGTGTGATGAGCGTGTGATAAGCGTGTGATATGCTTGTGAGAGGGTTGTCAGTAGCATTACCCCCCAGCGGGCAGACCATGGGATTTACACTACGTATGTGTGTGCCAAAAAAAACCTTGTGTATTCGTGACGTTTAAGGTTTTAAGTTCGTGGTTTCCGGGTAATTCCCGCCCCGTGCAAACCGAGCCTCATTCCTTGGGGTGAGCACTAAAAAAAACATCGCATAACACGTATGTACAAAGAAGAAAAGACCAGCTCAACTTTTCTGACATCAAAACTCCTCGCTTCCCCTCCTTGCTGGCGGTAGAGCGTCAGCAACTATTTAAAAAAAGAATAAAACTAAAAGCCTGTCCGTTCAGATACACCACTCAACCAAATTACTTATTCTGCCCAAAGAGGCTGCAAGTTTGCGGGCTAAAAGGAGGGTGGGAAAAACAAAAGGGTTTTGGCAAAGACGATAGAAGTACTGGTCGTAATATAATTAGACGTAGGTACTGGAGAAATGCGGACGTTTTTTACAGGAGGGGCGGATAGCGTTTTCGGACCATGTAAAAGCGACTTTGTATAAAAAAGGGGTATTACAATGTTCAAGATTACTTAAATGGCGGGACTATATGGGATTATTCTATCTGAATTTTAATAATATTGTAACTATTTATTCCTGCCTATTATTTGTAACAATTAATATTGTAATATTTGTGCTAGAAAACACAAATCTGTAAAAGTTTCTTCGCTCTGCTTCTCCCACAGAGGTAATGTAGAGATGAGGCAAAATTAATGTTTGCTAAGAAAAATTATGTAAATATCTGCAGTAATAAATACATTTTGATTTGATTTGGATGGTGATATGGGATTTTTTTATAAGTACATAGCAGCGGCGATGGGCTAGCCCTGTCACGCGCAACTGTTCCTCTGTCCGTATGGGAAAAAGCGTGGCGCAGTTTTAAGTCGGATAATTTAAACAGTTACTGTACACAGTATTGAAACTGTGTTTTAACTTCACTAGCTAACCCGGTTAACATCGTACCACCTAAAAGACTGTAAAATAAGTAATACGGCACATACCCAAGAGAACATCACGCGTTGGCGAGAAAAATTGTAATAAAATAGTTGATCGATAAATAAAAGTTAGTAATTTACATGTCGGTAAGTGAAAGACATCCGATGCTAACGCCACCTATCCTTTGTAACTGATTGCATCGCACAGCTGTGGAAAATCTCCGGAAGTCCGCTACCAACAAAGAGGTATAAATGTATTACCTAATTAATCTATGACAAAGGAGTTTGATTGATTTATGGCTACCAACGCCATCTAGCGATAATAAACTGGGACTTCTCCACTTCCCACATGAACAATTTTTTTGGATTTTTGGCTTTATCTCTGCGTTTTTTCTTATTTATTTTTAGCTTAACCCGCTGCGGACTGAGGAGAATAAATGTGAATAGGAATTATTCAAACCGGGCCGTTTTAGAGATTAAGTAAGACTAACGTACAGCGATTCATTTTTATAAATATAGATTGTGTAGACTTTGATATTCTATGAGGTAGGTTAATACCTACATCATAGAATATCACAACAGCATAATTCCAGAATCCACAAGTTCCAGAATATTTGGTTTTCATCGGAGTTTAAAAAAACTTGAAATACTTTTTTTTGTATTTTTCCCCGCTACCGCCTATCACCAAACCTCCGACCCCCGAAAGTGGTAAAAGGCACTTCTGTCGGTGAGAAAAGGTAATTATTGACTTTTTCAACTCCCCCCTTCCCCTTCTAGCCCCCCTCTGTCCGGCGAAGATAAGGCCAGTCCCTAATTAAATGAGTTGCGTACTACTTTCGAGTTTTATTTGCCCTGCCACCGTTGCGAGGTTAATTGAAATGGTTTAAGAAAACTTAAGGGTTGCGACGTGTGAGGGGTTATAATGCTTGAGATTACGTAATATAATTTCCGCCTGCATGTCGATTCTTCTTGAACCTTATTCATCAACTATATAAAACTCTAATTCTGACTAACGGAAAATTGAGAAATAACATAAAAAAAAGACTTTATCTACACTCGTGTCATAAACCCTCTTTACGGCGTCCAAAAACCGCACGTTACGACCAGCATAATGATATACTGCTTGGTAAAAAGTCATTTCTTATCTGAATATCGATACATTATGACCCTAATGTACCAAAATTTCGACATATTATGACATTCAAAAAGCCTGCGTGCCGCCCTTAATTTGTCTGTGAAGTTGGTACTACTGAACAAGCTGAAAAAGTGCAGAGCAATTATCAATGCCACATGCCGGTCGAACATGCGTTCCTGAACACATCAAAGATCACACGCTTATGATATGTGTGTAGATAAACTAGTGTATGTAACTGTACATTATTAGGCATTAAAACATTCGAGTGATATTATTAACCCACTCTCGAGTTTTAATGCCCACCATTATGTATCAGTTACATAAACTACTATTATTTGTTATGTCATCTTACAAGATATTTATTGACATATTTACATAAGAAGCTACTTCTTATTTGTATTTATTTGAATATTTACTAAGAAAAAAAGGTAATCTATTGTAAGAATATGATTAGGTATACTATTTGAAACTTTTTTTAAGTTCAGTTCATAATACAGGAGAGCACAAAAAAGGACTATAGGAAAGGGAAGGGAGTTACCACAACCAATTTGTGATAGGGGTTACTATTTATAGAAAATGTAACGGACGTCCGTCCTTTTGAAGTTGAAGGCATTTTAAAACGCTCTTTAACAGGGCTGATAATATTAAAAATTATGTTGTAATAAACAACGAGAATTAGTCAGAGAAAAGGATAATAAATCAATCATGTTTTTCAGTCAGTTTTGTTTTCTTTCGAACTCCGAACGAATTTTAGGTTATTTCATATTTTTCGTCCATCGAGATCGAAAACTTGTTATTAATTTCTTCGGTTTATAAGTGTGTGGTTCCTATAGTAACTTTCTAACATATGCACGGTACAGCACGCCTATTTTTTTGTATTTACAGGCCAAATCCCGAAACACCCTTTCGAAGTCTGAGCTTAACAAATTACTAGATCCATCTCACAGGCATTCCAAGTTTTCAGCAGCGCTGTGCAGTGCCAAGTTGCTTCAGATATAGATCAAGCCGACTGTGGGTCAGGGTTGCCTAGTGTGCGGAAATTTGAATAATTACAGGACAGTATGAAAGAGATAACAGGGGGCTTGACGGGTGTCAGTCTTAGCCCCAGTTTCTGGAAGAGTTATCAAAAATAAATTTATTATTATATTTTTTATTATAAATTTATTAATTAAAATTAGTCCTAGATTCATTAAAAAACCGCACATGATTTCCTGAAGTAACTTTAACAACAGTCTATAACAAGTTGTCACAGCTAATTTTCTTTTCGGAAACCGAGCGTAAGCATGTTAGTGAGGGGATATTGCTAAAAAAACATTGATTATTCAATCATTTACGGATTGGCAAATTTTGTTAGATTTTGCAATTCTTTTTTCAATTTCGATCCTTTCGGTAACATCCCTAGTGTTCAAAAAGTGGATTTTATGAAGTTGGTTATAAATCATATCACTTCTAAGATTTTATGAACTGTAGGGCCATTCTTAGAAGTATTATTTGACATCTGCCAACAGTAGGTACAGAGCTATGCTTTTTCTTTCCTTTTCTACGCGAAACAAGGAAATAAGACTGACTTTAGGCGATACTAAAGTCGTGATGGAAAATAGAAACAAACAAAGTGTCACCTCTTTCAGTTGTGCCCAGGATCAGTCATCCAGTACTCCAGTTTGCGTGACAGCGGTTTGGCTTATCGACGCAGCTACGGAGATATTAAGGTTTTCGTCGACTTGTATTCCAATACATCACATTTACCCTGTGAGGTGGGAACCAGAAACAGTGACGTCACAAACATGTAGACATCGAAGACTTCTTCCTCCCCCCCGGGGTTCAAAACCGGAACTCTCGCTTGAGAAGCACAGCCTCGACTGCAACAGCAAACGGAATCGTTCACTGTCCGCAGCTACTCGGACAGTTGGGGTTGGTTTAGACGACGGTTAGGGCAGACATCGTAGCTCAGTGGCAGGAACGATGGCAGGGCAGTAAGGACGGCCGCGAGCTGTATGGATTCTTCCCAGACGTGGGCGTGAGGCTCAGTTCAGAATGGGTAAAACCGGACTTCATGGTCTCCCAAGTACTTACCGGGCACGGATGCTCCAGACAGCGCCTGCACAGGCTAGGGCTGTGCGAGTCTGCAGAGTGCCCATGCGGCGAGGACAACGAGAGCCGGGATCACGCCCTCTGGGAATGTAGGCTGTACGCGGAAGAGAGATCGGAGATGCTGGATGCACTGAAGAGGACAACGGTTGGCCCAGTATTCCACGAGGAGCTAGTGTCTTGCGAGCAGAACTTCAAGGCGTTGCGCAAGTTTGCGCACTCATGGCACACCAAGAGAAGAATATTTGAAGATTTAGGACAGCAGTGTACTACGTGGTACAGTTCGACGCTGAGTAACGTGTTGTGTTGTCAAGCCCCATTTGGGGAGGACGAAAAAAAAAATAGTACTTTATGGCCTGCCCAGAAAGGGAGAAAGGCCGGGACGCATTCATGAACTTGTAGGGCATCAAGAAACTGCATGCGCGAAAGAGCCGAAGGCAAGTAGCGCATGACAGTGCGCAAGATTCGGTCTGTAGGACGCGAAGGCAGGAAAGACCATTGGGTGGTGGAGTTGGGGTTGCGCACGCCCGCTGCCTCACTTCGAAAACCTAATCTTTTACACATCCCACCTGTGCGTTACAATTACAGGCAAAATGCTTATTTCATTAGGGCATGAAGAGGGTACAATGAGTGCTTGCTAAAGACTTAGAAATCGACCTTTTTAACACCTCTGCATTTAAGATAAAGCGGCTTCTAAATGATCGATTATTTTCTTCAATACCTTAATTCTTTATTTTTTATTTTTATGGTTATTGTTATCTTATTTAACTTTCATGCATTATGCACTTATTTACTCAGGTAAAGTTCCTTTACCTAAGTAAATGAGCGCCCAACTTGTTTTTTTTTCTTTTTTGTAATGTAATAATTACCTACAAGTATCTACTCACTTGTGTGCTCGTCCGTCTGTCTACTGTTAATGTCAATCTTTACATATATAACATTTGTGAAAACTTGTAATTGGCCTTCCATACTTTAACTCATTCTTTTATAACTGTACCAAGTTGTTAGTTTTCCCTGATAATAAAATAAAATAAAAATAATACACCACAGAGGTCGTCCATCACTTTGAGAATTTCCGTTTTTTTAATGTAGCCTGTTTTCTGGCCCACTGCTGGGCAAAGGCCTCCCCTCCTCCTTCTAGGACCACTTATTCCTGTCCTGTGCCGTATAATGTACTTAAGATAACTTACTTAGGACCGGGCCCTTACTTTACTCGATAGGCTCTGCCTCCCAAGCAAGAGGTCCCAGGTTCGAATCACGGCTGGCGAGGAAGAAGGGTCTTTCCAGGGTCAATGTATTCTCTACTACAACAAGATATTCTAGATCTTGAAATCGCCGTTTGAGCAATTTAAAAACCATGTTAAAACGACTTTGTCGAAAAAGGGATATTACAATGTTCAAGATTACTTAAATGATGGGGCTGTATGGGGTTAATCTGGCTCAACACAGACCTTGCTGTTAATAATTTTATAATTATTTATGCCTGCTTATTAATTTATCATATTTATATTATAATATGTGTATTAGTTAAGCTCAGGAAATTTTTAGAAGAGATCTAAAATCAATCTGTGGGAGTTTATACGTCCTACTTCTCCCACAGTGGTCCAATGTAGAGAAGTGGCAAAAAACTACGATTGCTAAGTAAATGTAAATATCTACAGTAATAAAGACATTTGGAATTTAGAAAATAAATCCTAGGTCTTGGATGTTTAGTTTTGGAACCCCTACAACACAGGGTATCCTAGTGTGGGTCAGAACCTAGTGGTATATAAATAGAATAGAATAGAAAAAAGTTTATTCAAAAGTCAAATTACACAACACATAGATAAACAGAAAAAAAAAAACAACCAGCAATACGAAAATCAGATAAATTACAAAAATGAAGAAAACTATGTAGGAGTCATGACAAATTCTATGCGGCGTGTAACGTGACAGTGATGCGGTGCGGCTCAGCATACGCTACAGGGAACCTGTAACACTGATATTCTGCCGAACCATATAGTAGGTAGTGTGAGTCAATACTGTGTGTGTGATGCATAAATATAACGTGTGTCATACATACGGCGCAATATTATACGAAGCATAAATACAAATATGGTGGGTAAATACATAATGAATAGTGAATGTTCTATCGCAGAGAACCAAAGATATACGAAGCGGTACCAGAAAATACAAGGAATAAGCGGGCAGAAAACGTGACAGAGGAAGACCTGACCATCCAGAAGCAAGCAAATAAACAAGGACGCAAACAGCATGAGCTAGCAAATAGCAAAAAAAAAAACAAGAACGAGCCACGCCACACCTCATTCCATGGATCGGCCACCATGGGCTGACAGAACGTTAATTATAACGTTATTAAGTTTATGTTTATGTTTATTGGTATACGGGATTCGAGGCGTGATAGACGACCGGTGTTACCCACTAGACCACTGACGGTCTATTTTTAACCCCCGACGAAAAGGAGGGGTGTTATAAATTTGGAGCGTGCCTGTCTGTGGCACCCTAGCGGTCAAACGGGCGGACGGATCTGCATGATTATGGTTTATTGTAATTTCCAGTATACTTCACTGCGATGATTCTAGGATGTTTTATTAAAATCGGTTCAGGTGTTACAAAGTTACCAGACTGATAACGAAAGCGATGAAGCAAATTTTAGATTTTTTATGGTTTCAGTGATTGAGTCGGCGGTTCTATTTATTTAATAATATAATGAGGAGGTGGAGGATAAAAACCCCACTTTTCCGTTTTTACTAATTTTGTTTTCGACAAAGATACATCACCAAAACATCGTTTTTCTTTACCGAAATTACTGTTCAAATAGAAGGTTTCTATCAAAACCTCAATTTCCAAACGAATTCAGCCTCCATTGAATTTATTTCAAAAGCTCACTTTATCAGAAAATAATTCAATATAGCTACACTAAGACTTCATGAAAACCACTTAAAACATTGAGTTCAGATCAGAATGAAGTTACAAAATTACAATTTTCTGCCTCTTTGCTAAGTATTGTATGGTAGTTATTAAAATTTGTATTTTAGTAACAGAAGTAAACTCAAAGTTGCCAGAATACAACTTAAGTAAACTAATGTTTTTTCGGGATGTATTAAAATCTAGCTTCTCCAGAAGGCCTTCATGAAAACCTCACACTTCCAAACCTTATTCCAAAATATTGCCTAATACTCTTTCTGAAATAAAACTGTGCAGATGTGTGATATATTAGCTAATTAACGTTGGCTAGTATTTAATCGCACATCACAAATACTGATTTGCACAACAAAAAAGGATTCCTTTTTCAAAAACACTTTTTATTTTTTAAATATTTATTGAGTACTTAAGTTTATGTTTTAAGTTAAGTTAAGTATTTTGTTGCCTACATGATGAACCTAACACGATAATTTACCCTTCACCTAAGCTACCGCAGCAAATATTGCATTGCAAATCAGTATTTTTGATGTGCAGTTTAATATTTCCCGTTAACGTTTAACAATTTTCTCTGAAATTAACAAAAGTGGAAAAGCGAGATTTTGTTCTTCATCTCCAAAGGTATTTTATTTTATTTTATTTTTATTTTATTTATTGCAAAACACAACAGATATTTAACATTTCATTTCTAAGTATATAGACACGTTTTTATATCTAGTAAATTATCCTAAAGGGTGTTTTGACAGCATTCTCTGTATTGCGTTGCAGACATATGGTATATAATTTAATTTTAAACTAAGTTTACAAGAGTTCAGTTAAATTTGGTTGAACAAAAAACCTCTTTGTTCAACCGAATTTGAATGTACAAGGTTATACTTTGGTTCAATTTTAAAAAGACAAACAAATGTTCATATATAAAAAAAATTGAGTGATAATGCTTTTTGTAGTTGACATTTAAAGGCACAAAAGTTCACAAAGACATCCAAGGTATATGCACATTAGACAATTAGTTATATAGACGACACATATTAGCGAGTGATTCATGATATTCCCTTTGCGGTCTATATAAGGGTAATTCAAAAGTTTTTAGCTTCTTATTTTAGTTAGCATTATTTATTTCCACTGGTAACCCTAGCAAGTTTCGGATCATGCTAGCCATAGAACCGATGTCTTGGCCGACTGCCGGGATGTATTGTTTAATTTTTAGTTTCCCGCTCCGTCTGGTTTTGGCACGGTTTTCTCTTTGCTATTGATTTTTGGAGTTCCGATGGCAGTTGCTGCTTTTTATGGTGTCTGTTGCGTTGCTATTGAATTATTTTCGTCGTTAAGTAAAACACTGGTCATGTTTAGTTGTGGATTGTAGATCAGTTGCTATACCTGTAAGCCTTAGGCGTCATAATGTGGCTGCATCGGCAAAGGCCAGGTTTGAAAATTAAGCAATTGAAGGATTGGGTGCCCAAAAATGTCATGCCGTGCAAAACTGGTGAGTTACCACAATCTTTTTCTGATTCAAATTAGGTTCAAAACAAGAACATCACCATGGCAACCATTTCCATACCAATTCGTCATAGTGGGCTTTAATTACCTAAAACCAAGACTTGTTTTAAGACGGTCACGATAATTTTGCGGATCAAATTAGGTTCCTAATCTGAATCGGTGGTAACCCCCCTGGCTTTCCTCAGATGCCACGCCACGTCACGTGGGTGGACGTGACGCGGTATACATCTATATATTAAAACACCCCTGACACATTAACCATAAAAAAATACCTGTCTTGGATGTTTTTATGTGTGTGACGTCGCTGTTTCTGGTTCCCACGACACAGGGTATCCTAGTGTAGGGCCAGAAGTAATGTATGTAAATGATTACGTTTTATTTATGAAACCTTACGGCTTAAATGTGGTTCACTTGTTTTCCATTTAAGCTGATAATTATGAACCGCTGAACTGATTTTATTAAAATATATCTAAGAACTATTGCAGTGATGTTTAATACCTACAAAAATTGGCATAAAATCCGTCCACCCATTCGACCGATATTCCTTGTGAAGCTGATAACTTTCGAACTGCTTAATAAATTTTAACAAATTATATCTTAGAACCATTGCAATGCAGTCTACTACCAACTACAGGAAACCGCATCAAAATCCGCTTACCCGTTTCGGCACTATTCCTTGTTAAACTGATAACTTTCGAACTACTGAACCGATTTTAATAAAACATATCTAAGAACCAATGCACACCCACGGAGAGACATACACACCGACAGACACTCCCCTCTTTTCGTCGTCGGGAGTAAAAAAAATATTCACGATTTCCTCTATGAATTCTCCTCTTACGATTAAGTGTACAAAGGAACGAAACGTACTTTGGGGTTATTTTTACGTTTCGTTACTATAAATAACACAAACTTTACAGATAAAAAAAAACATATCTAAAAAACAATTGATTACCTCAATCTGAAATTTTCAGGATTAAGCTTAGAATGACCCCAAATATTCGCCACAAAATGAAGAATTGCCTGGCTAAGTATGTAGTCATTTTGTAAAGGTGAGTCGGGAAAAGGGTAATTTTATAGATTAATCAAGTGTGTAATAGTAGTTTATGTGACTGCTACATAATGGAGGGCATTAATACTCGAGACTGGGTTTATAATTATATTTATTTATATAATAATATCACTCGAGAGTTTTAATGCCTAATTATGTACAGTTACATACACTAGTTTATCTACACACATATCATAAGCTCTCTTTGATGTGTTCAGGAACCGCATGTTCGACCGGCATGGTGGCATTGATCATTGCTTTGCAAATGTTTAGCTTGTACATTAGTACCAACTTCACAGACAAACTAGGGACGGCACGCAGGTGGGCGTCGGCGTTCGAAATTTTAATGTCATAATTTGACAAATTTTTGTACATTATGGTCATAATGTACAAATTTTCAGAAAAGAAATGAGTTTTTACCAAATAGTTTTACATTACGCTGGTCTTAACGTGCGGTTTTCAGACGCATGCATTTCACGGGTTTATGATACGTGTGTAGATAATAGTACATAGCGTACGAGTTCGCACAGGCTTAAATTTACGAACCGAGAAGTTTACGGCACGATCCGACGGCGTGGGTCGTAGCGAGGTTCGTTAAAAGCCTTTTCGAACTAGATAGGAATAGAATTTTTCCGCCTGAGAAAACAAAATCAAGCGGCAAAGGTAGGCAAGGCAAAGGCTATTTTTAGCTCAGAAGTCGGAAAAATAAATTGTTCCATTGATATTGTTTCGGTAAAATATTTGCTCAATTTCGTTTAGAATTTCGCTGAATCAACGATATGGGCTATACATAGTTTGCATCTACGTAATACTCTGGGTAGGTCAGAAACGATATGGGCTATACATAGTTTGCATCTACGTAATACTCTGGGTAGGTCAGATATGGGCTATACATAGTTTGCATCTACGTAGTACTCTGGGTAGGTCAGATATGGGCTATACATAGTTTGCATCTACGTAATACTCTGGGTAGGTCAGATATGGGCTATACATAGTTTGCATCTACGTAATACTCTGGGTAGGTCAGATATGGGCTATACATAGTTTGCATCTACGTAATACTCTGGGTAGGTCAGATATGGGCTATACATAGTTTGCATCTACGTAATACTCTGGGTAGGAACAGGTCAGAAACAGGTCCCACTGTCCGTCAGTCTTGCCTGTCGCAGGTTTTAACACAAAACATAGCATAGCGTCACGCCTTTTCCCATACGGGGTGGCAGAGGCACAGTTGTGCCCACTTTGAGCCAGTTTTTCAATACACCATGTTGCGTGACAGGGGGCTAGCCCATCGCCGCAGCTACGGAGTAATGAAGGTTTCCTCGCGATGTTTTCCATCACCGTTTTTTAGGTTTTAGAATTTTATTTCTCAAAAGAACCATAATGTAGTTCACATAGAGAAACATTAATCTATACATTAAAATAATGTTAGTAAATATATATAACACACTAAACTTATGCGAGCTATTATTATATTATTATTTCTTTCTTTTTTACGTGACTATGACTTTTAAACAAAATCGACTATACTAGACAAAATATGTTTTTTTAAAGTGATTTAAATCCAGGAACTGATTCTGCATTTGTAATGTTTTGCGGTAGTTTGTTAAAAATATGCGCTCCCTCAAACAATATACTAGTTTTGCCGTAGTTTGTTCTCGGTGCTATTAATTGTATCTTATTGCCATTTGCCACCTCTAAGGTTGTGCGTGATATTTTTCTTTGTGAAGGTTACTTCAGAGTGAGCTAAGTTATTTAAAATTTTATAAACCAGGGTACATGTTTTGTATGTATAGAGTTGTTTTATATGCACTAATTTAGTTTCTTTATACACTTTCACTGTTGACGTTAAAAAATCCATTCCAAATAGTACTTTTATCGATTTACTACCGTTAGAAAGTCCGTGTAATGTACTTAAGATAAATTAATTATCTCATTGGTACATGGTCAGGAATCGAACCTGCATCTCCAGTGTGAGAAGCAAAGCGTGAAGCCCATGAGACCACGAAACCCCATTAGACAAAATGTTCATTTCAACAGTAGTTTTTATGAAGCTTGATTTCACAGTTCAAAGAAGGTTGAAGGTTCATTTGATGCTCTTGATGCTTTGATGCTCGGCGCCGGAGATCTCACACGGTCTCACTTTTAGCCACTCCGCGGCATAACAATGCTGCGTATAAACACTCTTTCAGGTTACGGGCGGTCCGACTGTGGAACGCACTTCCTTGCACTATAAGAGACAGTCCCACCCTTTTAAGAAACGTATTAAAGAGCACTACCTCTCTCTTTCGTAAAAGTTATTGTATGTAAAGAGTATGTAGTATATTTCGGTACTTCTTTAGTAGTTTCTGCCTTTATTTTATAAGTATCGGGGGGCACGACAGTGCCCCCGCCAAGTCGAGCGCGAAGCAAACACTGCCGTACCATCCTTTACTGGAACCATTTCGCCGCATTTTCAGGCCCCTATTTGAGAACCTCTGGATAAGACCAGAACGCAGAAATTTTTGTCATCCAGTAAGCTATAATCACATACTTAAAATCCGAAATTTCAATTCTGTAGGTCATTTATTTCCGAAGTTAAGCGAAAGCAAAACATCGCATTTATGACACTCACTCACTCATGATAATCAGAATGGAACTAGTACTTTCCATAACCTCAGAGAGCTGAAATTTGGTACAGAGTTAAGGTTTAAGGGTTACATAAAGGGAAAACTATAAAACTAGGATAATCGAAGATCTGGAGTACCTGGTGACCCTGATTAGAAAACACAAGAGCTTGGTTTTCTCTTGGTATAGATTCGGTGTATACCGTTTTCATATCTCCCGGATATCTCCCGAAAATCTAATCTAATCTATGCCCACGTTTCTACAAAAAGAAGTGAAATCCCACCAAAAAGATTCTGAAAAAAACTAGCCAAGTCTCGATGGAGCTGCTTGTTTATCTCTAAAAAGTAATGAAATCTAGACAAAGTCGTGCCAAGTCTAAGGTTCCTTACTGCGATTTCTTTATTATTATAGTTAATGTTCTGTGATTTGGTCGTTGAACATTCTTTATACGTTAGTGGGTACAAGTCAATTTTGAACTGCGTCGTATTTAATTACAATAAATTACAAGCTGCCAATTTCCTGACACGTCATGAAATATTAGAAAATGACTGCAGGCGCCTACCGTGATCGTTTTATGCTGCTCGTTAAGGGTATACAAAGGAATCCTATTTTAAGCAAATTAGTTTGTAAAATAAAAATAACTTTGCAATGACTTATTTTTATTAACATTGAGAGTAACAGATATAACATAGGTAGTTACAACAGATATAACATTACGTGTTAACAAAATTGACTTGTACCCACTAACGTATGAAGAATGTTCAACGGCCAAGACACACAACATTAACTAGAATAATAAAGAGATCGCAGTAAGGAACCTTAGACTTGGCACGACTTTGTCTAGATTTCATTACTTTTTAGAGATAAACAAGCAGCTCCATCGAGACTTGGCTAGTTTTTTACAGAATGTTTTTGGTGGGATTTAATTTATTCCTTGGCATTTTATTTAAACTAGTTATTGTGCAATGCCTACCTACCTTTTATAACAATATTTCCATTAATGTCTTGGTTTGCTGGAAGAAATCTCTTTTTAGAGATAAGCTCGTCTTTCTACATACATTTTATTTTAATGTTACTTGTCAAGAATTATTAATACTCTTTTGACTTAGGTCGACTAGCTACAGGGCGAGTTAAGCTTAAACTCGAGTAAACTTTGACAATTCCATGTAAAATTGTATAGAATATATGTATACTTTAAGGGGCTGTTGGAGACATTCTGAACAACTTTCACTTTGAAACCTATTTGATCAGAGCAACTTTATTTTTCACTTCTCCATACAAATCAGCAGACCGCTCGCCCGGCACAAAAATTTTGTAGAAGTAAAAATAAAGCTTTGATCAGGTCGCCGTCTAGCTACAAACAACCTCTTTAGCTTTGATAAATATTGAACTAGGTTGTGGATTTTGGCATTTTGGATACGGAACCCTGAACATAGAACTGACAGTCCCTTTTAATACAAGCTTGGTTGGTCGATAACGAAGTAACTCTGGTCAGAGTAAATAGCCAAACCTTATTTACGGTCTCTAACCTGAGGGTCCGTTCGTCCCTGGTCGATGGGCTTGCCTCATTAGCAAGCAACCCGGGTTTGAGGGGTTCACAGTACAAACAGTCCTTGTATAAACATGTACAGTGACGGAGGGAAGTGTATTTAGTGTGACGTCGGAAAACCCTATCGATTTAGTGGAAGAAATGATGTAAGCTTAAGCTTCTAGCCCCACACTAGGATACCCTGTATGGTGAGAACCAGAAACGGCGACGTCACACACACAAAACCACCCAAGTACTTGTTTTTTTTCTTCCTCCCCAGATGGTGTTCAAAAGCTTGGGAGTAAGAGTTTCAACCGCCACAGTGGAGCCCGTTAGTGGGTCGATGTGGGATGAGAATCATGAGAATGACGATGATAGTTATGATAAAACAACAAACTTAATTAAAAAAAAAACGACTGCATGAACTAACCACTAAAAAGGAAAAAACAATCTCTAATTTAGTGTGAAGAGTAATACCGTGTACCATATATTGTATTTTATTAGGTACCTACATAAATAGCGGGTATATTTTAATGTAATGTACTGGGTACATTAAAAAAAAAAACAATAGGGAAGATTTTAGACGCCATATTGTGAGTTCAAAAAATAAATCTTTGTCACTCGCGCGTGCTATTAGGACGAATCTAATGTCACCTCAAATGTTAAAATCCTTCGAGCCGTTCAGGCTGTAGCAGGGAACATATATATCTACATAAATACTCACATACATACATCCACTCCCATACATAACCCTCCCTTCCCAAGGCAGTCGGGTAATAAGCGTCACCCCAGTTAACATACGAGGAGGCACAGGGACAATTGTTCCCAACGTTAACCTCTCAAAAACCGAGGGTAGTTGGGACGGCTCGCATATTTGAACCATAAGCCATGGTAATAGAGTTTAAAACCTATAACGGTAAAGTCGCCGGTGGTATCCAAGAGTAATAGTAATAATGCCTTGGACACTATTTACCCACATTGATCTAGCCCCAAACTAGGATCCCCCTGTATCTTGGGTACTAGACAACGATACACATACTTGTATAGATAAATATTATCCTTAGATAGATAAACAACCATGACTAGGGTACAAACATCCGTTCTCATCAAACAAATATTTGCCCCCACCGGGACTCGAACCCGGGACCCTTGGCTTCGTAGGCAGGGTCACTGCCGACTAGGCCATTCGGGTCGTCAAATATTCAAGAGGTTAAGCCAGATATGTAATACTCCACCTAGCGTGGCAGGGGGCTAGTCCATCGCGGCATCTATAGAAATTTAAGACAACGATGATACTTCGTCTTCTTCTTGTAGTGCCTCCCCACTACTGGAGGTTGGAGGTCAGGTCAAAGAACAGAGAGGAGTATGGGCTCTCCACACTCCTCTCTGTTCTTCGCCAAGCGCAGAGCTGTTCTACGCTGGCCTCTCCCGTCCTTTTTCTGATGATGCGGAGCCAAGACTTCTTCCTAATGCTAGCGCGTCATTTCCCCTCTACCTTGCCCATTACGATGACCTGAAGGAGTCGGTATCGTTCGTGTCTAAGCACATGTCTTATGGTCATTATGGTCCCGTTTGGCACCCTTTGTTGGGTGCCAAACGGCACCATAATACTAAGCCTCCGCTGTCCGTCCGTCTGTCACCAGGCTGTATCTCATGAACCGTGGTAGTTAGACAGATGAAATTTTCACAGATGATGTATTTCTGTTGCCACTATAACAACAAATACAAAAAACGGAATAAAATTAATATTTAAGGGGGCTCCCATGCTCCAATTCTTGTAATACCACATACAAACTTATGAGTACACCTGGTTACGTGCATGTAGTGTGAAAGTAGCCGCACCAATATAAAATCCAAACCACCACGCCAACACCACATCATCCCTACCATTGTACGGTAATAAGGAACCCTTCGTGCGCGAGTTTGACTCGCACTTGACCGTTTTTCTTTTTTATGGTTGAGGTGAGTTCTGAACGATGATGATTTCTGTAAAGTATTGTCATTAGGTCCAGAAATAATATATTCCTTAAATCATCTACCCAATTTGATGTGGACTGTATTTACAATTAGCTCGCTTGATTGGCAGACGGAACGCACTGCTTTGAACATACATATTAATAAATTAGTTGATTAGGGAAGAAGACCAGCACAATGAGAGACAGAATTGGCTGTGCCAGGATGCATACTAATTTATATGTAGGTCGAATCAGCCAAATCATTTTCTTACTGTACAAAAAGGATGTAACAGTAAGCTGTTGTCATTCTGAACAAAGCCGAAGCCAAAATCTTACTGTATTTAAGGGGTTTTTTGCATCTTCTCTTCATTGGACGACAGTGGTCCAAGAACGGTAAATAAACTACCACAGATTGGTTTTTTGATCTCTTTGAGTACATTATTTACGAAATACCATAACCTGTTAACTGTAATCTGTAAAAAGATATTTTTTCCCGCCAACGTCCAGTGTCGCACTACGTACTAAATGATTATTCTGTGAAATTCACTACGTATCACAGACTACCATCCGATTAAGTTTTTAATTTGCAATTTCGAGGCCCACGGACGCACGTCTTTATGCCAATGTATTTATTAATTATCCAAATTAACATTTAATTGTGGTCGTTCAATTTTACTCTGTAATTTTTGTATGACAGTGTTATTGTTTTTGCAGTACCTTTGTTTTATTATATTACTTGATAATCTTAAATGTTTCGTGAGGAAACCACTTCATGACTTGGTCCTCTCACACAAAATGGAGTTTTTTTTACAAGTGGGCGTAGCTGGGCTTCTGCCAACCCGTATGCGAAAATTAGTAACGCTTTGTTTTATTTATTTAGTACCTTACGTTTTAATAAATTGCATCCTATTTTTCGGCTGGTAACACCGAGCTGGGAAAAAGTCGCAAAAAAAAAACTGCAGGCATCAAAACAGATCGTATTACAATACTTTGTGCCATCTTTTCCGGGACCCCAAGGCCCCAAGGGCCATAACTCAGTTACGTTCGACGGGAAATAATAAAAAAGTCGTTTTTTTATCTATCGCCGACCATCGATTGCTTTTTTGTGTGCCCCAAATAATGGATGAAGTGGCCATAAAACTATGTAACTCAATTTCTGTCGAGTGCTCAACTTCGACACTCATACTATCTAGATTACTAGATAGTATGAGTGCCTAGAATCAACTGACTAGCAGAATTCACACAGTGCTACCAAAAAAAAAACCTTGGACACTATTTACACACATTGATCTAGCCCCAAACTAGGATTCCCTGTATCTTGGGTACTAAACAACGATACACATACTTATATAGATAAATATTATACTTAGATAAACAACCATGACCTATATAGGGTATAAACATCCGTTCTCATCAAACAAATGTTTGCCGCCACCGAGACTCGAAGCCGGGACACTTGGCTTCGTAGGCAGTGTCACTGCCGTCTCGGCTATTCGGGTCGTCATTATGTACACACTATGATCGCTTAGAATCAACTGACTAACTAGAATCAACTGACTAACTAGAATCAACTGACTAACTAGAATCAACTGACATTCAGCTAGACTCACAAACTGCTACTCAAAGTGAAGGTTAACCCCTTGCCCGCAATGGATTGCGATTTTCAATCTTATTGCTTGGTATATAAAGTTCAAAACCTATGAAACTATATATTATGGGTTAGTATGAGGTAAGGGGTTAATACTGACGTAACTCGGTTCCCGAGCGAGAGACTGTGGCAGAATCTTCTGATTGTCAGTCAAATTTTAAGTTATCGGTTCTGCATCCGTCCACCTGTTTGATGTTTTGCATAAAACTCTAACTTTGCCGAACATTACCTTCTTAACATAAATATTCCATCAATCCAAAATAAAAACCCGTGGTTGTGGATGTTTGTATCTATCGTCGCTGTTTATGGTTCCCACGACACAGGGTATCCTAGTGTAGGGCCAGAAGTAATATATGTGCCTGCATACAATGTCAACACATTTAAATTCCCGCCGCAAAACCGACCGCACCAAAAAGCAACTTAATCAGAGCCACCATTAAATCGGCGGTTATAAATTATATAATAATCGGCTATAAATTTCGTATCACACTGTAGACGGCGCACTTCCGCTGGAACAGGAGCGCTGGCCAACGTCCAATGTTGGCGGGAATTGGTTCTATCTTCCCCGGTGGGTCATACACCGGGGATGATGGTCTACGCAACGATGTAAGTAGACTGTATGACGAACTTAGATGTGTATTAATAAACTATTATTTATCATAAATATAAATAATGTTAATTGCCCTAACTTATTTTCTTTCAGTATTCCCAGGAGGAGGCTTAGAAACTTTCGTCCCATTATAATTTTTTAAGGCTTCTACTAAATATAGGAAAATCTGTTTTTTGGGCGGGGCAGGCACGAGTCTTAACAGAGTTATAGTTAATTCAGACTTTGACATATTTAATGACAGCACATCAGTAATTAGAAATAAGTTAATCCGATTTTATATGGGCGATACTTAAAATAGCGCAGGTTCAGTTTCGGGTTAATTTGATTAAAATCATGTAGGTAGGTTCTTACTATATTTTTGATGCTTTTTTCTTTTTAATTAAAATTGTTGGGTAAATGTCTTGTACAGCATATCCTTATACTATAGGTACTTGTTTGCGTAATTTAATTGGGCTAAGTTTGTTTTGTAATCCAGTTAAGTTCTATAAGTGAGAACCTGTAATTGGCTCTGTAACTAAAATGGAAGTTTATAGTAATATTTTAATATTTCACATAATATTTTGTATAAATAAAAAAAAAAAAAACTGCCTATAATATCCCAATGGGCAAAGGCCTCTCTCACTCAATCCGATCCTAGGCGGTCTGATCTCAACTCGTCACTCCATCTCTTCCTGGGTCGGCCACGCTTTCTCTTTGCGTATTTTGGGAGCCATTCTGTGGCTCTCAGGGGCCAAAGTTTAGGCTGGATGCCAGCAACGTGGCCTCCCTCTGTAGTAAATTAATAAGAATAATCTATTACAGGACATGAAATGTATGCGGGAACAGTCATGGACGTAGTAAGTGGTGCTGTCAAAATTATATAACAATATTAAAAATATTTTGCAAACTGTGGTCAGAAATTATTGAGCTCGCTCTTGGTGCATTCATTTTATTTTATATTTTTTCATTTATTTCTAACAACAAAAACCAATTAGCAGTTTGCATTCTTGTTCTTTTTTGAAACTATCACTATGATATATGAAGATCATTGAAGAGCATAGATAGGGCCCTACCTTATTTAATAAACTACCAGTGGAGATAAAATCCATCAACATGCTAAACATACTACTCAGTAGTACCTCCTAAGCAAAGCATACTACTCAGTGTCAGAATTTATTGATGAATAAGTTAACCACTGACTTAACTTATGATTGTAATAAAAATGTGACCTTTAATTTTTATCTCACATGTAATTTTATTTTATTTTACCTATAATGATATCATTCTCAATATTATACCATTTTTACATTATTATTCTTTTTGACATTCATTTACTTATATTATTGACTTTTATTAGTGACTATTGTATCATTCAGACTTCCAACTCTGAACGCCTATGACTCCAAGACGACGACTGGGAGGGCACCTGAAGCTCTCCCAGGGCGGTCGCTGGCGGTCGCAAGCGGTCGGGGCGGGGGCCCTTGATCGCAACAGTGCGCCGCGAGGAGTTTACGACGGGATTGGTTGTGGCCGGTCCCGTCGTGAAGTGCGAGCAAATTGAGATGCTTCCTCCCTGGGTGCTGGGGACAGTTCCGGCGCGTGTCACCAGCGGCCCCGGAGCTGCCCTCACCATGCACCATGACGGCCATCCCGGGGGTTTTTAGTGGGTGCAAGCCCCACATAACCGCCCTGGCGCCCCCGCGCCTCGGCGGTATCCGTCAGGGATTTTCCCCCGGGCATCAAAAAAAAAAAAAAGGTTAGGTTATGTTAGGTTAGGTTATGTTAGGTTAGGTTAGGTTAGGTTAGTATATTTATAAAATTGCGGAAAAAATTTTAGGACATTTATAAACTTGCGGATCGTATTATTTTCCGGTGACATATACAACATATTCAAAAATACCAGCTCCTGGTCTAAAAACCTTGTCAATACAATTCGTAGCAAAGACACAGATGCCTATCTAGTACCGGTGGTGAAGGACTCGGGTCGAGCCAATTCCGTATAAGATCATCAAATCAGTCTTCAGTGCCGCTGCTAGACTAAAGGGACCAACCAATCCCTTCAGAGAAATCTAAAAAATATTTCCACTTTTCTACATATTAGGCAGGCGTTCACTTCGTTCGACAAGAGGGCCAAGCGGGATAAATAGATTTATTTGTGGCTGGTAGAGCAGAGGCTTGCCCAAAATATCCATCTAATATCAAAGACAAAGTATTTTTTACTTCGACGGGTTTACAAGTAGATAGGTAGGTACTCACCGAGGAAGGCATACTAATCGGCATCGGCTCGCACCGTCCGCACCCACAGAACATTTAATAATAGGTCAGAAACGCCCTGGTGTATCTTACACGGGAGCCGCTGTCGCCGCTCCGACCCCACCATTCTTCAATACTACTAATTATTATAAACAAATACGCGTGAGGGTTCACGAGTGTGCGTGAGGCAACAATGAAGGGCTGGTATTGGCCAAGGTACTCACACCTACGTAACTTTTGCTGCCCCTGCGGCCGCGTCTTATGCCACAAGTTTATTTCCTAGCAGAAAACACAATACACGGATGACATGGAAAGTATATTCACACAAAGTGACAAATGTAATAAAATTGCTAAGAAATAAAAACTTTAAAAGCGTAAAACCTTTTTTTCGTAAGACTAGTTGCTTACGTACAATACTATTGTCAATATTTTTGCTTTACTCCTCCTTCCTTTGTGTCACTCTTTTCGTGGGGTGAAAAGTACAGTCTGAGCTGTTTAAGTTCCTGATCTAAAATGAAGAACGTCCGAGGAATGTAATACAATAAATGATAGTCAATATTTTTGCAATGTAAGTGGTTGTTAGGTGTTTCCGAAAGATATATTTTTTGCGATTTCCTTCCAAGGATTTTCTGCCATTTATTTCTATTGATGTTTGGAATAAAATAACTGTTTATTGCTCTTACGGGGTGGCAGAGGCGCAAAACAAAAACATTTATATACAGGAACAAGCTTTGCTTCTGGCCCCACACTAGGATACCCCGTGATGTGGGAACCAGAAACAGCGACGTCACAGACATATAAATTTAAATGTGTGTCCATGTCTGCCAATCAAATGTTGTGCCAATTAGACCGGTGACACGTCCACCGGGGAGGATGGCACACCGGGGAGAGCCGTCGGAGATTATGGGAGCAAACCGCAGAAGGACGCATCGTGAGCGTCCCATAGTGACTAAGTGGCGTAAAATTTGGTGTAAAATAAGCAAATCAAATAAAATATTTACATACAGCATCACGCCTTTTCATCTAATCTATGTTCTATCTATCTATCTATCTGATATCAAAGTGGTTGCGGCAGTTGCACCTCTTTTTAGCCAGTTATTCAATAATCCATTTTACGTGACAGGGGGCTAGCCTGTTGCCGCAGCTCTGAAGACATGAAGGGTGCCTCGTGATGTGTACTTTATGTAATAATAATAAAAATAATACCTTGGACACTATTGACACACATTGATCTAGCCCCAAACTAGGATTCCCTGTATCTTGGGTACTGGACAACGATACACATACTTATATAGATAAATATTATACTTAGATAGATAAACAACCATGACTAGGGTACAAACATCCGTTCTCATCAAACAAATATTTGCCCCCACCGGGACTCGAACCCGGGACCCTTGGCTTCGTAGGCAGGGTCACCGCCGACTCGGCCATTCGGGTCGTCGCATCATTATACTTTATTTCAAGCCTCATGCATCAGTAGAATTGGCAACTAGACACGTGATGGTTGAAACTTTGGAAACAACCATTTTAAAAGGCTGGTATTTAATCGCACATCAAAAATACTGATTTGCACATCAAAAAAGTATTAGCAAAAACACTTTTTTATGTTTTAAATATTTTATGTGTACTCAAGTTTATGTTTTAAGTATTTTTGTTTTTATTGCATGTTCAATCTAACACGAAGGACAAAGGGGCTTCGCTTTGCTCACCCCCTAAGCTACCGCAGCATTCTGCCCTGACATTTGCTGTGCAAATCAGTCTTTTTGATGTGCTGTTTAATATTTTCCATTTTAAAATAAAGTTCATAACAGTTCACACTGTAACAAGGCTTTTACTTTACTCGCGGCGGCAGAACCGTGCGGCAATTGTGTTTTTATTATTTCCTTAATTCTTAATTTCAAACTAATAGTTTTAAGATATTTTGAAAACCTATTGTTTTACGCAAAAACATATTTTTTTGATTTTAAGAAAATCCAGTTTTAGGGCAACTTCTAGGTGAAAAACATCTGGGCCCATATGCTAGTAATTGACAAGCCTCTCACAAGAATATCGCAGGCTTCACAAGTATAGTATTGGAAAGTCTAGGACAAATTTTCAGGTGTGAAGAGAGTTCCCTAAATTTCACTAAAGCTCACTTTAGTGACATAGCGTTCTGTTATGGGAGGTTTCGCAAACCTTGTTTAAAAAAACGATTTTAAATATGAACTGGAATATTTATTAATGAAACATAAGAAATGGAATTACATATTGATAAAGAGTCGTTATGATATAGTAAGTGTGTCCACTCGGACAGTACGCTGAAGACTGGTTCGGATCTGAGCGCCCTCGGGCTTCCACTCTCCCGACACATAGGAGTGGATGTTGAGGGGCTGACGCTACACAACGTCAGCATACAGCCCTACTGTACAGGGATATAACAGTTTGCTCTCCTCCTCCAAAGTGTCCTGGCTTGTCTAATACGGTTGAAGAAAATGCCAGCGAGCCTCTCACACCGGAAAAGTGTCCTAGGTTGCCTGATACGATTTGGGGAAATTCTCCCAAACTTGTGACAAGCATCCTAGATAGCCAACTACGACTACCACGACCGACTACCCAATATTAATTATACTGACGATTATTATACAGACGACCCGAATGGCCGAGTCGGCAGTGACCCTGCCTACGAAGCTAATGGTCCCGGGTTCGAGTCCCGGTGGTTGCAAATATTTGTTGATGAGAAAGGATGCTTGTACCCTAGTCATGGTTGTTTATCTATCTAAGTTTAATATTTATCTATATAAGTATGTGTATCGTTGTCTAGTACCCAAGATACAGGGAATCCTATTTTGGGGCTAGATCAATGTGTTTAATTGTGTCCAAGGTATTATTATTATTATTAAACTACTGAAGCCTGCGACATGCTTGTGCCAGGCTTGTCAAATAGTAGCATTACCCCCCTTCAGTTTCTCTTTTTAAGAGTACAGATTGATAACATATAATAGGAAGTGATATAACAAATATTTTTTAGGAATTCGGGAACTGTCTCCTTCGAGAGAAATCCCCGTAATGTGACCAACTTCGTGTGAAGCATAATGTTCTATACAGGGCCATATTTACCCCACAGGTCAATTTCGAAATCAAAGTTTCCTCTATAAAGGATATTTACCCGCGCTGGCCGGCTTCCAACGATGTCAGTTAACGAACGCATTGTACCTCGCCTGCAGTGGCGGGTGTGGCGCAAAAATAGACCACGCGGTCAACTTTTTGGTGTAAACCGGCCTTAGGACTCTTGGCGTTGGCTGGTGGTCTGTTTAACAGCAATATGCAAGTCCATACGGCCTTACTAATAAAAGAAGTTATTCAATGTATAACTTATGCAGTGTTTTGTCTTGCTTTGACATTTGAAATTTACTCTACGTATGAAAAGGACAAAACACCGTAACGATAAACAGTGAACAACTTTTATTATTAGTAAGGCCGATATTGTTTGGAGATGGATTAAAAAGATCCAAGTTGTAGCTGCTAATATAAATGGGTGCTAATTAAACAGACTTCTTTTTAATAGCATTATTCGCGTCTAAAAATGTACATTGCCTTCTAAATTACTAAGTCAGCCACAATTAACGAGCGTCTGAATTATGCTAGCTCAGCCACTAGTTATCATCTAAGTAAGACACTCTAAATACAACTCAGCATGGTGATTATTTTTTAGCATCTAAATTTGTAACATGCATTCAAGCAGTAAACTTCTAAAATATGTATATGCGACATCAAAAAATATATACTATTAGCTTCTATTTTTTTAACTCGGTACGTTTAAAATGTAACTCATCCTACATTAAGTGATCGTCAAAGATTTGCTAAAATTGTCATCAAATAGTAAATTATGGACGGGTGCTAATTAAACAGACTTCTTTTTAATAGCATTATTCGCCTCTAAAAATCTACATTGCCTTCTAAATTCAGCCACAATTAACGAGCGTCTGAGTGATACTATCTTAGCCACTAGTTATCTTCTATGTAAGCCACTCTAAATAAAACTCAGCGTGGTGGTTAATTTTTAGCATTTTAATTTGATTTGATTTAATTGTTATATGACATCAAATAAGATTTTCGTATTAGTACTTAAAATGATCTGTCGCAGGCAATTTGTTTGATTCCGCATTTTACAAACGGCGTCGTCCGTTTACAAACGCGCGCTGCTATGTAATATGCCGAAGGCAAATTGACACTCCTTTATGTTTTAAGAATTTATTGTTGTTCTTACATGTTCAACCTAACACGAAGGGTAAAGGGGGCTTCGCTTCGCTCACCCCCTTTACCCTTCACCTAAGCTACCGCAGTGTTTTGCCCTGATAATTTGCTATATTAATTTCAATTTGTCACGTTTAGACGTCATAACTAATTAAACTCATCGAAAACTTTAATTTAATTACAGACGAAACAATTGCAATACGAACGCACGAACGACAATAAACAAATACACGTGATTTGACTAACTCGTCGGTACATGAATCGAATGGCGCTCTCTGATTGGTGCAAACGGCCGGTCGCTGTCGTCTCGCGAACTCGCGCCAAATCTTGCGGTGGCTATTTTCACGACAAAAGAATATGATGTATTATTTTACATGCTAAGTTATAATAAATGATATTGTCTATAGGAGCTTAAATTATATTTTTTTGAGGACCTTGTGTTGAAGCTGTGAAACGTAAAATGGTGATGAGATGTAAAATCCGTGGCTGAGTTAGTAAATTAGGTGGCAATGTATAAATAAGAAGGACAAATTAAAACAATTGTTAATCTTTACTTGATGCTTTCTTTAGAATAATGAGTTGGTATTGTAAAAAAGACGAATTAGTTTATTAGAGGCTATCTCATTTTCCCGTTGCTTAGTTATAAAATGAGAAGTTTGATCACGTGGCTAATAAATAAATCTGCGGCTGGACTTATAATTTCCCAATATAAATGTTAATGTATATTAGCAGCTTCTACTTGGACTATTAATGTCCCCACCGAGGGGCATAGGGCTTTACCCGGATACCAGTAAGATTAAGCCATACTCCACCACACTGGCTCAGTGCGGGTTGGTGGAGGGGTTTCACGACAACTACTACTTAGCGATAGTAGCTGGGACCTACAGCTTAACGTGTTATCCGAAACACTGAACGTCCGATAATGTAATTGAGATAAATTTATTATCTCATTGGTCAGGATTCGAATCTGCGTCTACTGTGTGAGAAGAAGGGCATCACGGAGCGTGGCTGCTAATGTGGGAGAATATTTACGCAGTTTATCATACTTCTATGCTGACTGTTAACTAGCACCCAGGAATGGAAAACTGATATAATGAGCTAAGCTAGGCTCACGCCTCTTCCAAAAAGAAAATTAGCTGTGACAACTTGTTAAACTCCTACTAAACTGATTTGAGCCAATCACGTACCGCTATTTTGGACTAATCTTCGATTAGACCACTCTTTCACAATCTGGGGGTTAGCATCTCAATTATATAGATTTCACTATTTCGGTGAGTATGAGGCGTATTACTCAATCGATGAATATTTAAAATGACTGTGTTGATACTAATCGAATAAGTTCTTTAATTAATATTGACTTTGCTTTTGTCTATATCTTATAAACTTTGAGTATAAAGTGTAATGTTGACATGCAATTTTGACATTTTTAATTCTTTTAATTTATGACTTTATATGTATGCTTTTTTTGTTTATTTCTGTTTGTATGCCTAATGGCTGGACGTGAGCACACTATCTATGTAAAATGTAAAAACTAATCTAAAACTACTTCTGATTCCGATTCTGACTGTCTTGAACGACTATTGAATCAGTCAGTGTTTAGTCGCCCGATGATTATTCTGAGAGCCAAGATATTTTTCTTGTCATAATTTATTTATTTAGCTGATCCGCTTATCGCCACAGCTTATGAATTGCGTTCAAGTCAATTTCCTTAGTAATGTATATAAGGCAGTCACTGAAAATGTCTTCTGCAGAAAACGCCTTACTTTTATAATCGGGTAATCATAGCCAAGGAATATTTATCATCATGAATATATAAAAAAATGTAGATTTCTGTTAGTAATATAGGAATTTCTGTTAGTAATATGGGTTAATAAAAAGCGGTCAAGTGCAAGTCAAACTCGCGCACTAAGGGTTCCGTACCACAGTACAATGGTAGGGATGGTGTGGAGTGAATAGTTTGGATTTGACATAGTAAAATGTTGTTTACAAAGTTATTGGTGCGGCTACTTTCGCACTCCATGTACGTAATCAGGTGCATTCATAAGTTTGTGAAGAATTGTTGTATGGGAGCCCCCTTAAATATTAATTTTATTATGATTTTTAGTATTTTTTGTTATAGAGGCAACATAAATATTGTGAAAATTGTGAAAATTTCATCTATCTAACTATCACGGTTCATGAGATACAACCTGGTACAGACTGACTGACGGACGGACGGACAGCGGAGGCTTAGTAATAGGGTCTCGTTTGGAACCCTTCGGGTACGGAACCCTAAAAAATGCCAGTGTAGCCAATTAATACTCCATTTTGCGTGACTGCGGTGCTAGCTCTCCGCCACAACTGTGAAGATAAAATAATAAAAAAATATTGATTTCCACAGAAAAAAGGATCAGCAAAAACACTTTTTATGTGTTGAATATTTTATGTGTACTCAAGAATTTTTTGTTGTTCTTACATGTTCAACCTAACACGAAGGATAAACGTGGCTTCGCTTCGCTCACCCCCTCTACCCTTCACCTAAGCTACCGCAGCATTTTGCGCTTATATTTTCTGTGTTAATCAGTATTTTTGATGTGCAGTTTAATATTTCCCTAATAATAATATAAAATTATGACCGAAATAAAAAAATATAAAATAATTTTAAAACTTACGAATGAAATCAAAATAACAACATTTAGGTAGGTATCATTTTAAGCAGTAAATTTCTGTGTTTTTCATTATCAATTGAAACACGAAAGTATAATTTCAGTTCTCTGGAGATTGCTCTGTCTAGAAAGTTTTTGATAGTCTGAATTAGTTGTTAAATATAATATCGTGGGAAGTTTTTACTTCACAAATAAATTATTTCATACAAAATTTTCCGAGGCGCTTCTGTTCTAGAAAAGTTTTCTGATTTATTTATTAAAATATAAATATTAAGGTGCTACGGAAAGAAATGGGGTTTTTTTCGAATCCATTTACTCCACCATGAAGTCACCTACAGATTTGATTTTTGGGTTAACGTTTATTGAGTAATTGATTAAGATTTTGACTAAAGGAAAACGCGATTGGATGAAACTTTCTCGATAGAATTTAATTAAAAAAACACCTCTAAATTATTTCATTTTTTCCTGTAATTCTGAAATCCTAAATAATTTCATTGTGGAACTGCGTTTAAAATGTAGATGTTATGTATTTGCAAAATCTTCTTAAAGAACTTTTTAACAAAACAGCGTAGTTTATTTTTAAACAATTATCATGTGGTTTAGCGTTACGTTTTTTAATTTTTTCCCGATTCCGTCCCTCTCACACTGTGGGTCTTTCCGCCTGGAGTAAATAAGTAAGGGGACCTTTGCCTTAAAGGATACATTTGAAAAATGAGGAAACTCTCATATCTTCTAAAACGTTCCACTATGTTTCTACGACGACAAAGTTAACCCGCAATCATTTGTATGCACGTAAAAGTTAAGTTAAGTTAATATAAGTTATACATCCTATATCAACGCAATGAATGGTTCACACCCCTCTTAAATAAACATAAAAATCGCTCAACAAATTCTAATAAAAATAATTTGCAAAACAATTCAACCCTATTAAGCAATTAAAAGGGTGTTCTGTTAAAGGGTGACCACACGTTGCGTCATAACGTGGCGCGTGCCAAATGTCACCGTACGAATTGGATTGCGGGACCTTCCGCACCGATCACGGGTTCATGGACACCATAGTCAAAGTCAAAGGTCTTTATTACTGTAGGTATTTACATATACTTAGCAAACGTCATATTTTGCCTCTTCTCTACATTGGACCATGTTTTTTAAACCAACATTTTCCCGTAGGAAGAGCAGGTATAGTTATACAATGCTCCAATTTGCGTGACCGGGGGCCAGCCCATCACCGCAGCTAAACAGATATGAAGGTCTCCGTCACCGTTACAATATCCGTATGTTATACTTAACGCTGGTGTTTGGGTAAAATGGGAACTATTAGAACTACACAGTTGAAACTTGGTATGCAGATGTTTTTTGAACCGCTTTACGATTTTTATACAAAAATTGAAAAAATTTAATAATTAAAGGATACATGGAACTGAAACCAACAAATATTTTTTTCATCAAGCCTATATGTGTGTGGGGTGTGCCTATAGATAGGTCTTTAAAAATGACGATGAGGTTCCTGAAACAATTTTTCCTCAAAGTAAATCGTTAAAGAGACAGACAAACGCTACGTTTTAAGATATTCAGAATGAAATTCATAATCGGTAAACTGTTTCGCCTACCTATGGTATGACTGTATTTATCAACTGTGATTACTACACGCGCGAGTTAACTTGGCACCTGGCTCGCCCCGCCCGCTTCCCCGCCCGCTACCCGCGATCGCCTTGGCAAGGACCACCGCGCGTGTTATAGACAAATCATTAGACAGTTGTATAAATACTGTCAGACAGAAATCAAGTTCATATTAATGAACTTGATTTCTTTCTTGGATGTGATTATGTCTCAGTTTCTGTGATTTGCGTATTTTTTTGTATTTTGTTTCATAAGAATAGTTTATTCTACTTCTAAATTCGACCTTTGAACAATTAAGGAAAAATAAAATGGTCTTATGTTGTCTTGGTGAGAATTTTTTAAGATTATTATGTTATGTTTTAAGTCTATATTTTATGTTATGTTACCTGTCATTGTCTTATCTCCAAAAATAATAAAATAAGATAAAATAAAATACCTATTTTTTGACCTCTGAACCATATCAATATTAATTATTTATCCCAAGATTTAATACGTTTTAGGTGAAAATCATCGAGTTCGTTTTTTTTCATAATGTTTCCTTTGATTTTATGATATGATGATGTTTTTAACCCACGGAAGGACTGAACATTGAAGGAAATGAAAGTCTTTATAGCAAAAAAATCTGGATTTGTAATTTTGCCTCATTTGGGAATAACGCATCAAATATGGGTATTTAACAATACCCAACGTCTTGAGATAAACCTATCATATCTAGTCAGAGTTCTGGTCGGCGATAAACTAGCAACATATTAGTAAAGGTTTTTTCTATTTACAACTGGCTGAATTATCTGTTTCGTTAACCAACAAACAAACAACAACAACATTTACATACAGGCACATACATTCTGGCCCCACACAAAGATACCCTGAGTCGTGGGAACCAGAATCAGCGACGTGACACACATATGAAAATTTTAGACCTGGAGAGGTTTTTCTTCCTCCCCAGCTGGGATTAGAACCCGGGACCTTTCACTTTGTAAGCACAGCCTCGACCGCAATACCACGGAGGTTGTCAGCAAGGCCGTTTACAAATACAGGGTGTAACAGAACCGTGCAGCCATATTTTATGAGATGGGCCATCATTCTAGACCAGGCGGTCAGCTGATTTGTGCGGGGCAGTAAAAAATAAAGTTGCTCTGATCAAATACGTTTCATAGTGAAAGTTGTTCAGAATGGTGTCCTTAACCACCCCTAATAGTAGTTTGTGTGACTGATACATAATGGAGGGCATTAAAACTCGAGAGTGGGTTTATGAAAATGCCGAAAACTATCACTCGAGAGTTTTAATGTCTAATTATGTACACTAGTTTATCTACACACATATCATAAGCTCTCTTTGATGTGTTCAGGAACCGAGTTTCATAATAATATCACTCGAGAGTTTTAATGCCTACTTATGTACAGTGACATACACTAGTTTATCTACACTCATATCATAAGTTCTCTTTGATGTGTTCAGTCAGGAACCGCATGTTTGACCGGCATTGTTGCATTGAGTTGTTTAGCTTGTTCTGTAGTACCAACTTCACAGACAAAATAGGGGCGGCACGCAGGCGGGCGTCGGCGTCGAAATTTGAAAGTCATAATTGTCGAAAATTTACACATTATGGTCATAATGTTCAATATTCAGATAAGAAATGAGTTTTTACAAAGCGGTTTTTGGACGCAGTAAAGAATTTTTATGATACGTGTGTAGATAAAAATACTTAAAACTTTAACTTTAAATTAATTGCTTTTATTGTATATTTGCCTTCTTTAGTTATTTTTGATTTCCCAAATAAAAATTGTACGTAGTATAGGTATATTAGTAGTTAAGTTTTATTTATTTTATTTATTTATTTATTTACATAATCTATTTGTGCCATTACAGCAAAGCCAAGTCGACACAAATATACAAAATTAGAAAATACAATACAATTCAATTATTACAAATTAATTTACCATAATTATGTCAAATATAATAAGTTCAATTCAATTGTATAAATGCAGTTACCATATTATCATTATATCCATAAACATTCGAGAAAATAATTACAAGACTACACTATCATGCAATCTTCTCACAGAACCTTCCACATTCTCGCACAATATCCCTCCATGCATCACCAAACAGATCATTCAATGGTGCTGCGGCCAACAGTGCATTGAGGCTATTCCGTGCCCGGACCAGCGGAGACTGCAGGCGCGCCACCGTGCGGTGCGAGCCGCCCGCTAGCAGCTGGTGCCTACGAGCGCGTAGGTAGTTGTCAGGCACGTAAAGCGCGCATACGGCACTGACAAGCGCTGCGCAGTCACTGTCGCCTCGCAATAATCGACACACAGTCAGAAACTGTTCGGTGTTACGTCTCACCTCTAGTGAGTTAAATCCAAGCATACCTAAAATAAAATCGGATGGATAAAGGTAAGGGTAGTATCCAAATTTCCTCTTATATAGGTATCTAAGAAAAGCTTTGTGTACCTTCTCAAGCATAAGGACGTATGAGCTTTCGTGCGGATTCCAAACAACCGAGCTAGATTCAAGTTTGGTTCTCACTAGGGCCGTGTATAGAAGCTGGACCACACCCAAGTTATGGAATCCCTTACTATTCCGTAACACAAACCCTAATCTTCTGAAGCATTCCTTGGCTAAAGTGCTCACATGCTCATGGAATGTAAGTTTAGGGTCGAACGTAACACCGAGGTCCTTCATCGAATACACTCGAGTCAGAGACTCAGTGCCGAGTGTATACGTCGCGCTAATAGGCCGTGGAGAGCGCGTGAAGGACATTATACAGCACTTTTCAGTATTGAATAGAAGCTTGTTGTTCACACTCCAACTATGAACCGCGTCTAAATCTTCCTGTAGTAGCCTACAATCATTCTCTGACTTCACGGGAAGTACCAGTTTCAGATCGTCCGCGTACAAAAGACAATTGGCGTGTTTCAGTTCAGATTCCAGGTCATTTATCATGATGATAAATAACAACGGACCAAGGATCGAGCCTTGGCTAACACCTGACCGTGTGTGGTACGGCTGGGACTCATAACAGCCATGTCGCACGTATTGTTGGCGGTTCTTCAGGTAGTCAGCGAAGAGAACCAACAGCCGTGGGGCAAATCCAATGGCACACAATTTCTTCATTAGGACGTCGTTATCGACTCTATCGAACGCCTTGCGGAAGTCCAGATAGGCGACGTCCACCTGACATCCCCGATCCATGCTCTCTGAAACCAACTCGACTAACGTCAGTAAGTTGGTGGTTACTGAGCGACGACTCCTGAATCCGTGTTGCGAGTCACATAAAAACGGCGCAATCTGGGGCCAGATTTTACCGTATATGATTGACTCGAACAATTTTGCCAATGAATTCAGGATCGCAATCGGTCGATATTGATTTACAGAGGCAGTGTCACTAGACTTGGGCATAGGACTGACTCGAGAGAGCTTCCAGCTGGTAGGGTATACTTCCCTTGCTCGAGAGCTAAGTTAAAGATGTGACCCAACGGTATAACTAGCTGATTACTGTTAATTAATTAATGTAGCTTATTAAGTTAGCAAGTTGGGGACCTTTTATCTCTATTGTCAGTAGCTTTCATTTAAAATAAGTATATTTGTACTCACCACTGCTGTGCTCATCTGTAAAAGGCTCCTTTATAAGAACCCTCTTATAAATTATTTATGTTGTAATAATAATTATATGGTGTGCTGTAGATGTGCCTTATTTAAATAAATAAATAAAAAAATAACAACCACACCTTTCTGTTACATCTGCATAACATAAACAAATCATTAACGAAAACTCATAATGAGCCTCACGTTCCTTTGAAAATTTAGTTATTCACTTTCCAAAACCATTGTTTCCTGTGACATGTTTCAAAGGGTCTTTGTAAATAGGCAACTCTGTTGCAAATCATTCAGGAGATCAAAGAATAGATTTAAACTGTTACTCGGCAACTAATATCAAAGTGGTTTCCAGACCTATAATTATCTCCGAAGTAGCTATAAATTGTTACTCGGCAACTAATATCAAAGTGGTTTCCAGACCTATAATTATCTCCGAAGTAGCTATAAATAGGAAAGCCAATCAGGCAATTCAAAATAATGTAAACAAAGGGAAAGCAATTCGACTAATTTCGAAATAAAACACTGCGCTTGGAAATGAGCTCTTCGAAATTGGAGATTTTAAGTTTGGCATGGTATAACCTGTCACAGTGGACAAATGATCAAGTTTTATTTATTATTTTAAAGGGAAATATTAAACTGCACATCAAAAATACTGATTTGCACAGAAAATATCAGGGCGAAATGCTGTGGTAGCTTAGGTGAGGAGTAAAGGGGGTAAGCGAACCGAAGCACCCTTTATCCTTCGTGTTAGGTTGAACATAAAACTAAGTACACCTAAATATTTAAAATATAAAGAGTGTTTTTGTTGATGCTTTTTTGCAGAGCAAATCAGGATTTTTGAAGTGCGATTAAATACTAGCCTATTTTATATAGGTACCTACTGAGCCAGTATTACAGTAATAGTGTTGGCGTGGCTACTGGCTCATCTCTATCACAGTATTATTTAGCATCTATCATAGCAGGCAGGTATTTACGAAAAAGGATGATAGTGGAAGCACCCGTATATGATTGGCAACCCAGAACAATAGGGGTCGATGAACTGTCGTCTCGTTTGTTGTATTAAAGATTTTATTCCAGAACGAATAAAAGATGTTTTCCTTTGAAATGCTATAATTAAGGGAGAGAAACTGCGATACGATTCTGGACGTGAGTTTTTATTAGGGTTCTGTACCCGAAGAGTGCTGTTACTAAGCCTCCGCTGTCCGTCTGTCCGTCCGTCAGCGAGTTGTATCTCATGAACCGTGTATTTCTGTTTCCACTACAGCAACCAAAAACACGAGAATATATAAATTATAGGGTTTCCCTATAGAAAAGAGGTGTTTTTAGCACCCCCTGCAATATAATAAGTCATATCATGATTGAAATCAAACATAACATAACTTTGTCGTGGGAACCAGAAACATCGACGTCATTCACATATAAACATCCAGGACCTGTGTGTTTTTATTTTCCCCAGCCGGGGATCGAACCCGGGACCTCTCGCATCGTAGGCAGAGCCACGACCACTTCGCCACATAGGTCGTCAGCAAGATGGTAGATTTCGCGGCTGATCACATGGTCGTTTCGAGTCCACGTTCGGATATAATTTTGACGACCCGAATGGCCGAGTCGGCAGTGACCCTGCCTACGAAGCAAAGGGTCCCGGGTTCGAGTCCCGGTGGGGGCAAATATTTGTTTGATGAGAACGGATGTCTGTACCCTAGTCATGGTTGTTTATCTATCTAAGTATGTGTATCGTTGTCTAGTAACCAAGATACAGGGAATCCTAGTTTGGGGCTAGATCAATGTGTGTCAATAGTGTCCAAGGTGTAATCATAATAATTATAATTTTAATTTCTTTTTGTTTTATTATTTTTAGTGCTGCGAAAAAACTTTTGTACTACCGTACCATCATACCTACGCACCCACGTAGCCCTTCGTGAGCGAGTCTGGCGCGCACTTGGCCGATTTCTAAAACTTGCTACGACCTGGATCTTATTGTGACTTAAAATGCTTAAAAGCTTTTGTATTTATTATTTACTAGCGGACCCAAACTGTGCCGTTCTGTCAAAAGCTACTGGACTGCGGCAGTCCGCTACCAAAGATATCTATTGAAAGAAGTGTTTTTCGAACTTTCGGCTTTTCTATTTGCGTATGTATTTCCTCTCTCCATAAAAACCTTCCTCATCCAAATCGGTCCAGCCGTGCCCGAGTTTCGCGATCTTCATCGGGATTAGAATTCCGGGCCGGAAGAGTCTAATGGGTTTTACGCTTGCTTCTCACACAAGAGATGCAGGCTCGATTCCTGGCCATGTACCAATGAGATAATAAATTTATCTTGAATACATTATACGGACGTCCTAACGGTGATGGAAAACATCGTGAGGAAACCTTCATTACTCCATAAGATATCTACGACCCGTATAGGCAATTCGGCAGTGACCCTGCCTACAAAGCCATGGGTCCCGGGTTCGAGTCCCGGTGGGGGCAAATATGTTATCTATATGTTATCTATCTAAGTATAATATTTATCTATGAGTATGTGTATCGTTGTCTAGTACCCAAGATACAGGGAAACCAAGTTTTGGGGCTACATCAATGTGTGTAAATAGTGTCCAAGGTATTATTTTTATTATAGCGGCTCCATCTGCGGCGATGGGCTAGCCCCCACACAAAATGGAGTATTGAATAGCCGGCTCAAGTGGGCCCAATTGTGCCTCTGCCACCCCGTATGGGAAAATGCGTGACGCTATGTTGTGTTATAGAGCTCCGGGGGCCGCTCATTGCGAGCGAGTACCTCGTCCGCGAGGCCACAGAGGTCCACAATTTACTGAATTTAACGACTAAAGCAGCCTTTGTCAACCCGTTTAAGATTTAAGTTTTAATAACATTTAAGTTTTTTTTTTAAATACAAAGCGCTTAGCACAATCGGACGTCGACACTCGATAATTGCATTTGAGCGAGTGCTTACATCCGTATTATAATAATAATAATACCTTGGACACTATTTACACACATTGATCTAGCCCCAAACTAGGAGTCCCTGTATCTTGGGTACTAGACAACGATACACATACATATAAAGATGAATATTATACTTAGATAGATAAACAACCATGATTAGGGTACAAACATCCGTTCTAGTCAAACAAATATTTGCCCCCACCAGGACTCGAACCCGGGACTCTTGGCCTCGTAGGCAGGGTCACTGCCGACTCGGCCATTTGGGTCGTCGTCGTATCTAGAAGACGTCAATCCTTGGGGCTAAACTGCTTTTTCTTCCATGGTCTATCTTAAAAGTAAACATTAGTGAAATCAATGTGTTATTAGTTAAAAGTATTTCCTTTGCAAAACAGCTGCCTCAGAGTTTCTTGTGCGTTCTCTGATAATTATCTGCTTTTGGAACGTACACCTAGTATTAAATGAATGATGTGCTCTAAAAGATATGTAATTTAAACATTCACATACAGGCACGTTAATTACTTCTGGCCGCACACTAGGCTCCCTGTGTCGGGGGAACCAGTATCTCAGTATTCCTGACACGATCCACCAATCGGACCCCCAGGACACATGTTTGGAAGTTTGTGTGTTTCATGAGAATTCATGCCTCAATAACGCTGAAACGGCTGAACGGATTTTAGTGAAATTCAGAACAGAGATAGTTTATGAGCTAGATTAACATACAGGATACTTTATCTGACTGCACCAGAAGGAGGGTAACGTTATCTCGGTGAATGATGATTCCTAGGAACACGCAGATGAAGCAGATGAGGTGGTATCAGCTAGTAACGACCTCTGTGGCGCAGCGGTTGTGGCTCTGTCTACCATGCGAGAGGTGCCGGATTCGTTTCCCGGCTGGGGGTAAAGAAAAAAAATACCCAGGTCTTGGATGTTTATATGGTTGTGACCCACGGCACAGGGTTTCCTAGTTTTGGGGCCAAAAGCAATGTACGTGCCTGTATGTAAATGTTTAAAAAAAATATTTTGACGTTGCTTGCGACGTAGTCGATCAAATATCCTAGATGTTACATGTTGAGGCTACAGGTTTGATGCCTATTCATTTTCATACAAAACTGCAATGAGCATAAGTTTCTAAAAAACTAGAAAGTGATCTTCTTTAAGTACAGTCAGAATAAAGATGTTTGAACTTTGAACCTCAAGTCTTGCTCCAGTTGAAGCTGATAAGGATCACTTTTCAACTGGAAGTGGAAATAAGTATGTGTTGCCAACTGTACGAGCACGAGGTAAGATCGGTCAAAGTTTCCGGAAATTATGAAGTTGGAGATTCTGTGAGATGGCAAAACCTAAGAATATACCTGCATTTATAATGAGGCTTTGGAAAATGATTCGCCGAATTCGATTTGGTAATTCTTAAGTTTTTAGCTTTGTAAGCTTAGAAATAATATACTCCCAGCAGTGAGCTTCCGCCAATCAATAATTTGTGTTCGTAGTAGTCCTGTTTACATACCTGAAACAAGAAAAATGCAAGATTTAATTGTAAAATCTCACTTCATGGATTACTTGTAATATTTTATAACAGAAATTGTTATCAAATATTGGAGTATTGATTCACTAAAAAAATACATACATACATTGCTTTTGGCTCCACACTAGGATACCCTGTGTCTTGAGAACCAGAAACAGTGAAATCACAAACATATAAACATCTTAGACCTGAGATTTTTTTCCTCCCCAGCCCAGATTCGAACCAGGGAGCCCCGCTAGGGAGGCCGAGCCTCCAACCGCGATACCAAAGATTAAAAAAAACATTCGATATCGCATTTAGGGTGGCAGAAGTACTGTGGACCAGATTGAAAAGCGACAAATGTATCAGAAAAAGTGAATTTTCTTTTTCATTTCTGCTTTCACAAATGTCAGCGAACCCTTGAGGTTTCTCAGCGGAACTACAGCGTAGCCACGATCACATTGCCGCTAGATTAATTATTTGTTAATGGGGTTACGAACAAGACTCCTAAATACATGATGATGGGGTTACGAACACGGGAATGTAGCCCATTATTATCCCCACCGAGGGGCTTGGGCCTTAACCAGGATACGAGTATGATTGAGCCATACTACACCACGTTGGCTCTGCGGGTTGATGGAGGGGTGTGGGGGTAGTGGCCAATCCGACTTTCGGAAGTTATTAAGCTACCCTGTTAGGGCTTCCTACACAGCTCGACGACTACCGTCGGACAAGGAAGCGCCAGAGACAAACGACACATAGGCACGGACACCCATCCAGTGCCCGTCTCGGCCAGATGTTGCTACCAGCACGATCGTTTCCGATTTGCGAATACCGCCAGGCCACGGACGCTTCGCACGCACGGAGATATATATCTCCGTACATTACAAAAAGAGGTTAGTACTCGTACAAAGGTGCGTCCAAAAATGTTCTTTTGTCCGTAACGTACCTCCGTATGGTATCAGCGTCCAATAACGCTAATAGCTTGGACGCCAGGATCGGCTGCGATCCAAGAGCGCTAGTTTGGACGCCCGTTCGGTACGGTACGGTGGTACGGCGCGTCTCGATAGGAGCCGATCCGGGACTCCAAAACTCCAAACTAGCGTTCTTGGATCGCGACGCTGATATACCTCGCGCCACGAATTAGAGCGCTGGGCGCCGTTGGCGGGAATCACTGCGCATATGTACAGGTATTGAAAATGACTACCGCGCATTCAAGGCTACCGCTCATAACTCGTGGCGCGAGGTATAAGATACGGAGGTACGTTGCGGACAAAAGAACATGTCTGGACCCACAAGGTGATTACTTATTTAGCAAATTGGTTGTTTAATACCTGAATTTTTCAATGTACCTTTTATTTTAAAATAAAGTGTGTACCATCAAGGCACTCGAATCACATACACTAATAAAATCGAGGGTCACAAAAATAAGTACCTACATATTACATATCACAAAAGTGTTATCCATTGTTAATTCCTTCCCAACAGTACTTGCTCAGCAGATCGACCGTGGCGGCACTGTACACCACTTCCCTGCCCAGTTTCTGTATTTACTTTCAATCTGTTACCTCACACTGGGGTAACTCACCTTTGTGAGAGCTATATACTCACGACAGTATTCCCATAGGGGCAGACAGAGCTACAGGAGCATTCATTTATTTATTATCAATGTTAATATGCACAGCATTACATAAACATTCCAAATAGCTACACAAATTACATTAAGACATAACCATTTATTACATAATAAATATCCGTCTTCAAACAGCCGTAGCCGAGGTTTTTAATAGTATCGCTTGAGTGTTTTAATCCCTAGTTATATGCAGTTTCATACATTACTTTATCCATCCCTTCAACGGTTTGGTTTCAATAAGTTAATCCAAATCGGACCAACAAACACATTTGGGGATTCATTTCTATTTATATCATCAAGGGCACCTAATCTCAAAAGCTCATTGCAGATGGCGCTGGTGTCTGTAAAAGTTGTCAAATTATATTTACTTCTTCTTATGAGGCGTGGCAACCTTATTTGAGGTAAATTTTGCCAGTATCAAGTGTATTTGAATGATCACGTGACGTATTTCTAAACGTAAACTCAGATGAATTAAACTCTTTGTCTATAACTAAACCAGCGCCACCTAGCGGGAGCAAAGGCGTATAGAGCTGCCATTCAAGATGCCACCACGCATTCATCTCGCAGAACCATAGAATGATGACACAGATCGTCAGAGACATGCCTAAAATAATTTTATTGTCATGTCACGCCTTCCTCCATAGGGGGGTGGCAGAGGCACAATTGTGCCCACTTTTAGCCAGTTATTCAAGGTGGTCAGAATCGCGACAGTTCTGGAGAAATCAAGGTTTTCCACAGACAAGTAAAAATAATTTTACTGGCGGAAAAAATGTGACAGTCCTGTTAGAGTTAACTTAATCTCTATGGCTAACGGTATATATTTTCGTGTCAAATAACTATTACCAAAGATAAGGCAAAACTTGAACGAAGACACTTACTTATAATGTTGTTTGGTTCTCTTACTTATATACATACACATTTCTATCAGCGGATAGTAACAGCCCGATAGAAACACCACCCACCGCGCTGTTCAAAAACTGAGAGTCAAAAAACTGTAATGCTGGAGAATAGCATCATTATCATAAAAGTTTAGCAAAGTATTATTTGAAAGCGTTCTCTTAAAAATATACAAAATATCTAAAAATAGATAATTGGCATCTATGTGTGTTTTAGTCCCAAAATTATCCCGGAAGTTCATAATTAAAATCGTCTTCTACGCGGTGTTTAATTTGGTCCCAAAGTTCAACAAAACGAAAAATAACAAGCAAATTTTGTAAAATAATAAACAAGACGCAGTGAACAATATCCGGGGTTATATGATGGGGTTATTCCCATTTTGCCTCACCTGTATTGGTGCCGTTTCTGTACTTAATGTACATATGAATAGAAGCAGTAACTCCTCAAGTAAATGTAGTGTTGACATAGGACGATAATTTACAATTTGTCATACCTATTTCAGTAGTTTTTTTTCAATTATCGAATAAATCATATTGGATCCGTCCCATTTTTTGCTAAACTACCCCACAATAGCGACAAATAAAACTCTCTCATCTCTGAGAGTTGTCATAAACACTGATTTGTGATGCATAAAACGGATTAAGACGCCATCTCAAGTCCCTATTTACTCGTATGACAACTTTCAGAACTGAGTGAGAGCATTTAATTAATACGGGCATGTTTCCCTACTCCCTAGTGAACGTATATTTTTTTTACTCTTCTCTTCATTGGGCCCCTTTATTTACACCCTATTGGGGTAGAAGGGCGTAGAAACTCCCACAGATAGATTTTTAGATCTCTCTTAAAAATAGGTAGTGTTTAACTAATAAAAATACTGTATTAATTAATTTAAATAATATTCAGGACAAATGATAAGAAACTTTGTGCATGAGAGATCTGAGTCGTGAAATGTGACGAAATGCGCAAAGCCAACAAACACGAACGACCCCGCGAAGGGTGCGGTCTAAAGTTTTACTTAGCAAATATTGTTCGTTTCATATAAAAGGGCTTTCATAGCGACACTGATTGAAATATTGCCAACAGCTGGAAAATTTCAAGTTCTAACAACAGATACTTGAACGATTGTTTTGTTAACTTATGCTGTTTCGATGAGTGCATGTGGTTTGCTAAATTATTTAGTAGAAAGGAGTTCCGGTGCAATGAGTTATAACGCTTTGCTGCATTTTCACCTATCAAACATATTAGCACTGTCTCGCAAAATTGATGATTGAATGAAGAAGAAAATTGTTAAAAATAGTTTCACGTAGGCGGCGCTGTATTTGTAATGTAATAGTAAGCAAAGAGTTTCGTTCGATTGAGGTTATAAATGAATCACAGAGTAAGTGGGTAAGCAATTTTATTCAAACCGTTTCGGTAAATCAGAGAAATTAAATGACATTATCTATGATTTTGATGATCTAACTTTTTCTCAGCTTTTCCTTCACTCTTTCTAGAAGCCAGGAGGGGGTTCAGGTACCACTATTTTATCTGGTTTTTAATGACAATGTTTGGCATGTGATATACCTATTCGAAATTCAAAATGTCTTTATTTTCTGTACCTATTTTCTTGACCTTCTCTACATTGGACCACTGTAAGAGAAGAAGGGCTAATAAACTCCCAAAATAGGATGTATTTACTAGCACAAATAAACATTATTTATTATAATAATATGCAGGAATAAATAATAACAAAGGAGAGCTTGATTCTCACTCCGGAGATGCAGGTTCGATCCTGACAATGTACCAATGAGATAATTAATTTATCTTAAGTACATTAAACAGACGTTCTAACGGTGATTGAAAACATCGTGAGAAAACCTACATTACTGCGGCATCCATAGCTGCGGCGATGAGCTAGCCCCATGTCACGCAAAATAGAGTATTGAATAACTGTCTTAAAGTAGGCCCAATTGTGCCTCTGCCATCCCGTATGGAAAAAGGCGTGACGCTATGTTAATGTGTTAAATAATTACAAAATTATTAACGGCGAGTTCTATGTTGAGTTAGAATCTCGAACATTGTAATATCCCTATTTAGACAAGTTAGTTTTTACAAGGTTTTTGAAATCTCCAGAGGTATCTTATTATAGTAGAGAATGCACTGACCCTTGAAATAATTGCTAACCTTCGCGAGTCTAAACCGGAGCGCAACTAGTCTGTGATTATTTCTTAGATTAATATTAGAGCTGTCGCTAATTATGTAATCTTCCCCGTTACTGGCTGGCAGAACTGTGCCTCTGATCGCCCGTGTGGGAAAAATTACGCTGTGTATTTGTAGTTTATTGTTTTAATAAACATAATATTTTTACGTCCAGCAAAGAGTATGAAGCTGGATTGAAGTTGATAGCAGTGCTTACAATCTTGGAACACCCCCAAATTATTCGTAGCATGCAAATCTGGTAAAAAAATACCCATGTCATAGAAATATTCAAAAAATAAAAAAGCAACCACTTCGGTTTCCCTCCACGACAATTCCGCATATCATGTGTCATTCGTACGGAGACAGTATTTCTGAAGGCGCCCAAATCACTGAAAAGCGTTCTACTTAACCGGTAAACGCCCACGGGCATCTATAGATGCCATTGTCCCATTAAGTTTTTGAATTTTTTTACCATGACATGAGGTTTAAAATCACGATGCTTCAAACAATTCTGGGGATTTAAAACTATTTAAATAACGCAAAGAATGCCAGTCCTGGCGCTGACCATTAAAGCTGTTTTTTTTTTCAAAATACAGACTGGTAAAGGTTCAGTTAAAAAAAATATGAAAACGATAGTCAAAAGTAAAATTTTTCACATTTATTAACTTATTTGCGTTTTAGGCCGAGCAGCTTCTATTAGAAGTGAAGGACAATGTTTGCTTTGATACAATACATTTTAGTAAAATCGTTTTCATTCTACCTACACTTTCAGTTAGGGCTAGACATATTTATGGGCGCTCCATAAGTACTACCACCAAGCAGATACCGCAATAATATCGCCGTCAGAACCCTTTCACTGTGAAAATATAAAAAAACAAGACCCCTAAAATAGTAACAAGGATTCCTACTTTCCCCCGAAAAATATTCCTTCGCTAGATCATATTTTATGAAAAAATTCTTACGCGTGCAAGGGGAGTGCCAGAATGGTGCGATCGCTTTGGTGAATCCTATTGTAGGGAATCACGGATGGATAGCCAAGAAAAGTAAGTATTTAAATAGTAGTTTATGTGACTGCTACATAATGGAGGGCAATACTCGAGAGGGGCTCGTTTCATAATAATATCACTCGAGAGTTTTAATGCCTAATTATGTACAGTTACTATACATTAGTTTATCTACACACATGTAATAAGCTCTCTTTGATGTGTTCGGGAACCGGATGTTCGACCGGCATGGTGGCATTGATCATTGCTCTGCAGTCGTTTTAGCTTGTTGGTAGTACCAACTTCACAGACAAACTAGGGGCGGCACGCAGGCGGGCGTCGGCGTTCGAAATTTGAATGTCATAATTTGACAAATTTTGGTACATTATGGTCACAATGTATCAATATTCAGATAAGAAATGAGTTTTTACCAAGTAGTTTAACATTATCCTGGTCGCAACGTGTGGTTTTTGGACGCAGTAAAGAGGGTTTATGAGACGTGTGTAGATAAAGAAATTTAAACAACAAGGCAATGTATGACAATATTCCCAGACATCAAATCTAACCATAGATTATTTTAATTTATTTAGGGTTTATTAAGAGCTCCGTGGTGGTGGTGAGCTAGTGGTTTCACGCTCGCTTCTCACACAGGATATGCTGGTTCGTGTCCGCGGCTGACCATGTACGTAATTTATCTCTAGTACATTACCAGACGTTCAGTGTTTCGGATGGCACGTTAAGCTGTAGTTCCCGGCTACTAGCGCTACGTGGTAGTGGTCGTAAAACCCTCCACCAACCCGCACTGAGCCAGGCGTGGTGGAGTATGGCTTAATCTTACTCGTATTCGGGTAAAGGCCTGTGCCCCTCGGTGCGGACGTCAATCAGCTACATTTTTAATGGGCTAATGTTTAAACGATCACCAAAAATGCACCCATTTTACTATCAATAAATTCGAAAGGACCGCCGGAGTTAGTAAACGACCACAAAATTGTGTTTGTATAAATTATCACGAAACTTCTTTTTATGTTTTGTGTTCTTAAGTTAATGTTTTAAGTATTTTTTGTTGTTCTTACATGTTCAAACTAACACGAAGGATAAAGGGGGATTCGCTACGCTCACCCCCTTTACCCTTTACCTCAGCTACCGCAGTCTTTTGCCCGGAGATTTTCTGCAAATTTTGGTGATCATCTACCCATTTTGGGTAGGAAAAAATTATTTTGGTGGTCATTATATTTGTTGCCTCTATCAATGAGGGCTATAAAAAATGGCTGTAAAACGATAGTTTTACTGATAGCTGATGCTATAAGCTTCTGAGTTATTTAAAGTGATTGTGTTTCGGATTCTAATGGAATCTTCTCCTGACACAGTGGTCCAATGTGGAGTAGAGGCCAAAAATGACGTTTGCTAAGTATATGTAAATATCTACAGAATTTGAATTCGGATACGTCAAGAGAAACAGAGCCGAGCTACGGGACTTAAACATAAACATTTATATACAGGAACATACATTGCTTGTCACCCCACACTAGGATACCCTGTGTCGTGGGAACCAGAAACAGCGACTTCACACACATATAGGCATCCAGGTCCTGGGGATTTTTTTTCTTTAACCCCAGCCGGGAATCGATCCCGGGGACTCGTTTTACACAATTTTGGACTGTACCTACTGTTAGTTATTAAGATGAGTCTAAAACATAATGATTAGATTGCTACTTGTATTAACTACACTGATGAGCAATGAAAAAGTCCCAGTGACATAGCACCAAATTACTCCTAAACGGGAAAGGTTAGCTTAATGACGCCGTCTGCAATATTGAAGTACATTTAACAGCGTATCAGAATATTACCAATTTAAAACGTCAATATTGTGTTCAAATTTTAAATTAAATGTTTTTAAAATTGGATGGGTGTTTGTCGCCATTTTGTGGGTGGAACTTTTTAATTGCTCGTCAGTGTAATAACTAACTAACTAATAACTTGCATTGGCAAGAATGCGACCCGGCTTAGACTCGCGAAAGTTAGAAATTCTTTCAAGGGTACTAAAATAAGATCCAGAGGTATCTTATTGTATAGATTAAGAAATTACCATTTGAGCAATTAAAAAAATATATAAAAGCGACTTTGTCTGAAAAGGGATAACAATTTATTTATTTATTTATTTATTTATTTATTTATTTATTTATTTATTTATTTATTTAAAATTTGGAAAACCAACAGCTATAAAACAAATTTCTTTAAAAACTAAAATAGAAATAGAAAGCCAATTACAGGTATTCACTTATAGAAATAGAGCAAAAATTAAACATGGGAACACTCATCATATTTGTCACACTTGCCAATTAAAACAAACAGTGAGATATTGACACAAAAACCATATTAAAAAAACATAAAAACTATGCACTAAAAAAGTTAAGGGTTAGGCACCGCCTTGCCTTGACAATATTGGTATGAAATATATCTATGTCCAACAACTTGCTAAAACAGTTAACAGTCTTGCTTGCTCGTTGACTGTTGCTCGTTGACAATGTTCAAGACTGTACGGGGTGAGTCTAACTCAACACAGAATAGCGAGTTAATAAATTTGTAATTATTTATTCCTGCTTATTATTTATAATAATAAATATAGTAATATTTGAATAGAAACACAGTCAATTTTTAAAAGAGATCTAAAAATCAATCTGTTGGAGTTCCTTCTATGTAGTCCTGGAGTATTTTCTATGTAAATGTAAATATCTACGGTAATAAAGAAAGTTTGGCTTTTGAATTTTGATTACTGAGTGTCCCGAAATAATTTTTTCCTGAAAATAGTATGAGTGTAACATGGTTTACTTAGAATGTGGTTCTACTTACTATCAAGTCGTACTTAAGTATACAGATTGTAGTAATACTTCGTTTTATTTCATTTGACAAGCTTACTGGCTGGCTAGCCTTCTGAAAAGCAAAGATTCAGAATTCAAGACTGATGGAATTTCATCTGGTAGCTCTTCGATTGTTTTTGACGCATTCCTTCCTTGAGCTTTGTATAGCTGAGACATATCCTCTACGTCAGTTTATTTTTACCGCCTCAATTATGCCATAGTTGCAGCGATGGGCTAGTCCCTCATAATTGTTAATAGACATTATTTTGTAAATAACTTGTGTTGTGTAAATAGAAGGCCTGTAATTGATGTGCTGTAATTAATTGCTGAGCCCCACGCTTGGGTATGTAAACTTTTGTGTGGCTCGTAGAATGTCTCGTGTACCTCTATCTCTACTGCTACAACTCTGTCTGCAATGCCTCCGATAGCTAGGTTCCTATACGGCTCTCCCACCTCGGCGAGCCTGTCGGAGCATTGCAGATGATCTGGATCCTGGATTATTTTCCGCTCCTCACGCTGTGTCCTCCGCAGGGTTCCACCTGTACACCCGCCTACCTACCCTCCTGCTCACACCATTGGACCCGAAACCCCTCTGCTGAACCGGACTCCTCGCGGCCCTCTATAGGCCATTGTGTGCTGCCGGACCTCATCAGGGGAGTCGCAGCCTAAACGCGCAAAGTCCGTCTCACGAGTTCACACTCACGACCTTGCTCTGTCTTCCTTTAAACAAATATTTGTAAATTGTGTAAACTCTCTTTCATTCAAGATAGGGAGTCCTAACCGTTTCATGAGAGAGAGTGAGATGAGTGATATTTAAGACCCAAAACTCAGAAGTAGATCGTGCGACAAGGGCATAAAACAAGCCACTTTATCAAAGACTCAAAAGGTCACGGGATCCAAACGAGCCGTAGGCGAGGTTGGATAATTAAGTCGAGGATAAAATGGGTTTTAAGACCGAGTTATACACTCTGCTTTTCACTTCGATTGCGAGGAAATAAAACAGTTATAATGTAAAAAAAACAACTATATAAAGTAAAAAAACAAGTTTCATTACCGCCACTTTTTTATTTTATTTTTATTTTCAACATTTCACTTTAGCTTAGGTCGTACGCGATACTGCCCGAGTCATGCGTTGATTTTTTAATGTTTTGATAGCAATACTTGTTGTTATTTAGTTTTAGTTTCTTTTTTTACGTAACATAAAATGCAAATAAATGAAAGTAAATGTATTAAAATAACCTGTTTATTTAATGCAGTCACCTCGTCTGGCAGGCTGAATGGCTCAATTGTCTTAGTCTAGCTGACGACAACACTTTATGCACTAATTCATAAAATGCGATTTTGCGCAGCCGACTTCCAGCATAAATAAGAACTTTTCGAGCATGAGAAGTGAAATAGTAGATTTCCTACGAGTTCGCAAAGGCTTATATTTACGAATCGAGAAGTTTCACCGCACGAGCCGAAGGCGTGGGTCGTAGCGAGGTTCGTAAAGAAGCCTTTTCGAACGAGTTAGGAATATAGTTCTGCCGCCTGAGAACCCAAAAACAAGCGGCGAAGTTGCCATTTTGAGGTTGGAATGCGGAAAAGTTCTTATCGGTCCCTTTACTCGCTTTGGTTTGTGCAGAGCCGACGTCCCTTGAGCGAAAAACATAACAATAAGTCATATTTATCTGCTCGCTATTTTCGGTTTCATCCTATAACGTCTCTACTCATATTGTTGTATCTTACATTTACTTTTGTATGATGCCTTTACATACTCGACGAAGCGTTCGCCGAGCCTCGATACGCTATGAGCCGCTATGGTGACCGAATGCCAGCAGAGTTAGAGCCCAGCATCTTTTGAGTCTAGGTATGCTTAAAATTCGATAAAGTTATTTTATTCTATCAAAATAACAATATTATGAACAGATATTATTTATTGAAACTATACTGTTCAAAACTATATTTTTTGTTATGAATACCGAATTCAGGCAATTAGAGAATAGCGTCAAGTCAAGCGAATCTAATGTTAACAGCCTATTGTTATTTATTGGTGAAACTTTCTCAACTGACGCTTGACTAGGTCATATAAAAAATCATTTCGGAGCTCTATTCGCCGTTCGCGAACACCATTTCGGAGCTCTATTCGCCGTTCGCGAACACCATTTCGGAGCTCTATTCGCCGTTCGCGAACACCATTTCGGAGCTCTATTCGCCGTTCGCGAACACCATTTCGGAGCTCTATTCGCCGTTCGCGAACACCATTTCGGAGCTCTATTCGCCGTTCGCGAACACCATTTCGGAGCTCTATTCGCCGTTCGCGAACACCATTTCGGAGCTCTATTCGCCGTTCGCGAACACCATTTCGGAGCTCTATTCGCCGTTCGCGAACACCATTTCGGAGCTCTATTCGCCGTTCGCGAACACCATTTAGGAGCTCTATTCGCCGTTCGCGAACACCATTTCGGAGCTCTATTCGCCGTTCGCGAACACCATTTCGGAGCTCTATTCGCCGTTCGCGAACACCATTTCGGAGCTCGATTCGCCGTTCGCGAACACCCACAAGCGTATATAAACACCACACCGTACATTCCCAGTCGTTATTGTATTTTGGTAGATACTCTCATCTTGCGCGCCCATTTTGTGGATAAATAATAATAATAATGTCCGTCTCGATATGTTTTGTTGATATTGTTCTGTTTACAAACTGATTGTGTTGTTTATTATTGCGGGCATGTTATTCTATGAAGCAGATTTGTGGAATTCCATACAGCACCTAATCTGAAAAGCTGGAGGCTCTCTCTCTGTCAAAGTCGTCAAATTATATTTACTTTTTCTATAATATATGGCGTGCTAACATTGCCAGTGTCAAGTGTATTTGAAAGATCACGTGACGTGTACCTGAACCTAACCTCCGATGAATGAAACTCTTTGCTTCCAACTATGCCAGCGCCACCTAGCGGGGGCAAAGGCGGACATAGGTGCCATTGACTGGAATTCTGAGGAGCTGAAGTCTGTCTAACTACTCTACTTTCGTTAGGCAGACTTTAGTTGCGCAGAATTCCAATTCAAATTTCCAGGGGAAGGCGCAGAAAATTCAAAAAACATCAGCATGGCATGGCATCACCAATTTTACATCAAAATAATGATTTTTTTGTTCATTCGCCTTGTCAGGAAGGCATAGGTTTTAGACCATACAGCCTTGTCATGATTGTTCAATGTGTTTGTCAATGTTGTCGGTGTAAGGCAACTGGGCCAAGTATTCTTATGGCCAATAAATTGGTATTTTGATTTTGACAGTTTCAAATGATTTTTTTTTGCCATAAAAAAAGTTTGCAAATAATACCAGTATTTACTTTCACTAGCCAACCTCCAGCATATTTTTAGGACTGAAGAAGAATTTCATATACTGATCCAGTGAACGATGGTATAATGGTTCACTGTACTGATCACAATTATCTGCTTAAACAGCCCATGAATAGACCAAGTTTTATTGCAAAATCTATCTTTTGAAGTGTATTTTCAATTTCAAGTTTAAGTTATGTTTTTTCACTATACTGATCACAATTATCTGCTTAAACAGCCCATGAATAGGCCAAGTTTTATTGCAAAATCTATCTTTTGAAGTGTATTTTCAATTTCAAGTTTAAGTTATGTTTTTTTTTTTGTCATAACCGTATGATTTTATCATAGTTATTAGATGTAGTAATTCTCACAAGATACCTTTCATCCTGGCTATTCAAAATGTAAGCCGTTTTTCCTACAATCTTTTTGTCACATGTAGCAAGGCACAAAACTTGGTAAAAACCCAGACAAAACAAAATATTTGAATAGCTTAAAACTCAGATAAAAAGTGAGGGAGTTAATAAATTGCTGGGGACAAAAGAGTACTTTATAAAGTTGTTCATAAAATACGCTTGAATTAACTTTGTTTTTTTTTTTAATGTAGGTAGGCAAGCACTTTTATTCTCAACATCCACTTGATACTTGACTCCTGAATGGGAACATTTTAGAAATCGTTGAAGATTTTTTGTATTATACTCTTAGGAGTGTGGGGTGTGTTCGATAAGGTTTATCGATAGTTTCGATTACTTTATGGATAATTAGTCAGTGAAAAAATAATAATGGAATATAATAAATATTAAATCAAGTGAGAGTCTAACTCGCGCACGAAGGGTTCCGTACCACCGTACAATGGTAGGGATGGTGTGGAGTGAATAGTTTGGATTTTACACAGCAAAATGTTGTTTATAAAGTTATTGGTGCGGCTACTTTCACATTCCATGTAAATACCCAGGTGCATTCATAAGTTTGTATGCGGTATTGAAATAATTGTTGTATGGAAGCCCCCTTAACTATTTATTTTATTGTTTTTACTATTTGCTGTTATGGCAGCAACTGAAACACATCATCTGTGAATATTTGATCTGTCTAACTTCCACGGTTCAGAGATACACGGACGGACGGACAGCGGACGCTTAGTAATAGGGTCTCGTTTGGCACTCTTCAGGTACGGAACCCTACAAATCTATAAAAACCTATATGACTCAATAGACAGATATTCTACTTTTCATAAACATGCTAAGAATGACGAGCCGACCAAAGACGGCTAATAGGAAGAAATATCAGGCTCTGTCGTAATTGACATTGGTCGTACGACGGCGGTTGCACGACTCCGTCATTCAAATCCACTTTTCGATTCTTGAATCGCAGCCCATGTCATTTGGACTAACCGTGCACTATCGACACAGCAAATGTGCCCTGTGTACTGGAGCACGCGGGGCTTTGTCGTACCGATGGGAAGCGTCCGGATGGCCTGACCATGATACCTTGGGAGAGGGGCCGTTCATTGCTGTGGGACGCCACGTGTGTCTGCACTTTGCCCCCTCTCAACTAGCATCTACCGTGTCCCCCCCGGAGCCGCCGCGGAAGAGGCCGCAAGGTTGAAGACCCTAAAGTGTTCAGTGCTTTTGGGGCAGTACTTCTTCGTTCTGCTCGCTCTGGAAACCACTGGGGTCTGGGGAGAGCAGGGGAAACTATTCGTTAGAGAGATAGGACGTCGCGTGAGGGACCGGTGTTATGACCGTCGCTCTGGGTCATATCTAAGGAGAGAATCTCCCTCGCGGTGCAGCGTGGCAACGTGGCAAGTGTAATGGGCACCTTTGCATCGGATATGACGCGGGGCGGCCTATTTTCTTGGTTTTAAGTTAATTTTGACTTTTTCATTTACATTTTATCCATTCGTTTTTCAAGAACCTCTAGGCGGATAGTTGTCATTTCTAGGGTTCCGTACCCGAAGGGTTCCAAACGGGACCCTATTACTGAGACTCCGCTGTCCGTCCGTCCGTCCGTCCGTCCGTCCGTCTGTCACCAGGCTGTATCTCAAGAACCTAGCTAGCTAGAGAGTTGAAATTTTCACAGATTATGTATTTATGTTGCCGCTATAACAACAAATACTAAAAAACAGGATAAAAGAAATATTTAAGGGGGCTCCCATACAACAATTCTTTCAATACCACATACAAACTTATGGATGCACCTGGTTACGTACATGGAGTGTGAAAGTAACCGCACCAATAACTTTGTAAACAATATTTTGCTGTGTAAAATCCAAACTATTCACTCCACACCATCGCTTCCATTGAACGGTGGTACGGAACCCTTCGTGCGCGATTTAGACTCGCACTTGACCGGTTTTTTTATTTCTAATATTTCTTTAACACAATTAAAAAAATATAATAGGAATACACTTCCGGTTCATCCGTTCTCTGTACACATACAACATTACTCAGTCGTATGACTACATATAGTTTTGCGACCGATGTCTATTAAGACCGACAATTATAAACATTTAGATACAGGTACATACATTGCCTATGGCCCCATACTAGGATACCCTGGGTCGTGGGAACCAAAAACAGCGACGTCACACACATACATCCAAGTCCTGGTTTTTCTTTTCTTTATCCCCCAGCCGGGGATCTAACCCGAGACCTCCCGCATGGTAGGCAGAGCCACAACCACAGCGCCACAGAGGTCAAGTTAATAACTAATCGCCTGAAATAATTTCTTGATCGCACACCCATTAACACTTATATGCACACACAGCATTGCGCTGGTCGGCTGTTCGAAATGCATAAAGACATTACGAATAATGATGTTCTGTTTATCGATATCGACAAACCGTCGACGTCCCATCCCTACCCGGTCCGTGTTCGGGTGTTTAATGCCGTTAATAAATTCAACGGCAACAATGCGGGGCCTTCGAGCTATTTATTCGCATTTACTGCCCAATCCGTCTTGTTTTCTCAATTAATGAAATAATCGCGATCACAAATACCTAGGGCCAATATTACATATGTACGATTAAATATGGCTGCTAAGAATGTTGCTAGCGACCAAACGCTAAATAAATATATAAATACAGAGAGCCTACCGAGGTTTTGGTGCCCCTGGGCGACCACACCTATTCGAATATAGAACATAAAAATAAGGAATTTGGTAATAGTAGTTTATGTGACTGCTACCTAATGGAGGGCATTAATACTCGAGAGTGGGTTTATGAAACGAGCCGAAGGCGAGGCAGTGTCACTACTGACCCGAATGACCGAGTCGGCAGTGACCCTGCCTACGAAGCCAAGGGTCCCGGGTTCGAGTCCCGGTGGGGGCAAATATTTGTTTGATGAGAACGCATGTTTGTACACTAGTCATGGTTGTTTATCTATCTAAGTATAATATTTATCTATATAAGTATGTTTATCGTTTTCAAGTACCCAAAATACAGGGAATCCTAGTTTGGGACTAGATCAATGTGTGTAAATAGTGTCCAAGGTTATATTATTATTATTACTTTAAATATAAATATTAAATTATGATTGTCTCTCAGGGCGATGAGATTGCACATGATAGCAAGACGTCGCGCACCACAACCACTGTGCGCAGTGTCATATCGCAGGATTATCAAACTTATGTTAAAAGGGACCACTCCAGATATTTCCGATAGATAAAATCATTTTTCAGAATTTTTCTTCACCAAAGATAGCTGAAACATTTTCTTTACAGAGGATGTCTAAGAGAGATTATTTATTATCTCACCTTGGAGATTAAAATAAACAAGTATACACTACTACAATTATGACTTTTCTCGTAAGACCTATTTTTGCATCTAAGTCCTTCAAGAAGGACTAATTTAAGATTGCATCAAAACCTTATAGTACTTCCAAAAAGCCTTAATTACTATTGATTTCCTTAACTTTCCGGGGCTGAGGAGGCTACGTATACACTACTGCAACAAAAGTATCCTAACTATTGGATTCCCTTATGTCTGTTTAGAAAAGATCTCATTCAAAAACCCTTTAAACATACACCATATATACTGACGACCCGAATGGCCGAGTCGGCAGTGACCCTGCCTACGAAGCCAAGGGTCCGGGGTTCGAGTCCCGGTGGGGGCAAATATTTGTTTGATGAGAACGGATGTTTGTACCCTAGTCATGGTTGTGTAGGTATCTATCTAAGTATAATATTTATCTACATAAATATGTGAATCGTTGTCTAGTACCCAAGATACAGGGAATCCTAGTTTGGGGCTAGATCAATGTGTGTAAATAGTGTCCAAGGTATTATTATTATTATATATTTCATAACACTGCAACTTAAGTTAAGTTAAGCAAATATTATTATATGAAGAGAAGTTTAAGTGGATGGAGGAAATGGATCAGATTACTTCGACTGTGGTTGATCTTATCAACATTTTTTTTTCCACAGTGATCCAATGTAGTGAAGACGCAATAAAAGTTAGTATCCACAATAATGTTGTTGTTGTAGTATCCACAATAATCTTGTTGTTGTAGTATCCACAATAATCTTGTTGTTGTAGTATCCACAATAATGTTGTTGTTGTAGTATCCACAATAATGTTGTTGTTGTAGTATCCACAATAATCTTGTTGTTGTAGTATCCACAATAATGTTGTTGTTGTAGTATCCACAATAATCTTGTTGTTGTAGTATCCACAATAATGTTGTTGTTGTAGTATCCACAATAATCTTGTTGTTGTAGTATCCACAATAATGTTGTTGTTGTAGTATCCACAATAATCTTGTTGTTGTAGTATCCACAATAATCTTGTTGTTGTAGTATCCACAATAATCTTGTTGTTGTAGTATCCACAATAATCTTGTTGTTGTAGTATCCACAATAATCTTGTTGTTGTAGTATCCACAATAATCTTGTTGTTGTAGTATCCACAATAATCTTGTTGTTGTAGTATCCACAATAATCTTGTTGTTGTAGTATCCACAATAATGTTGTTGTTGTAGTATCCACAATAATCTTGTTGTTGTAGTATCCACAATAATCTTGTTGTTGTAGTATCCACAATAATGTTGTTTGATTTAATCCAAATTGTAACCTTTTATTAAGGCGATACCTCGTCCGTGCAAAGGTCCCCGTTACTCCAGGCGGAAAGACCCGCAGTGTGAGAGGGACGGAATCGGAAAAAAATTAAAAACCGTAGCGCTAAACAACAGAATAATTGTTTAAAAATAAACTACTCTATTTTGTTAAAATGTTTTTTCAGGAGATTTTGCGAATACATAATATCTACATTGTTCAGGCTTCTCGGCACCTAATGACCTCGCAGGGGCCCATAGCTACGAGGTAGCGTCGCTATCAGATGCCAAGAAGTGAGAACGTCGGCGATTCACCGAGCTAAGTAAATAGATTCTATCTGACCTGGTCTGTGCTTCGTTCCCGTCAAACTCCTGTCTCTCTGCAAGGCCTGGGTGCACCCTAGGCTCTTCTTGGTAGACAGGTTCTTCAGCCAACCAGGTATGGCTGGCAGGCCAGATTCGAAGCGCACAGTTTCCGTAAATACAAACTTTATCTGGTTCGGAGAACCACAATACACTCAGCTATAAGACAATCCTGAGGGGAGCCCGAATACAATTGCAGATGGCTTACGATTTTATTTCAATGCCCTATACCAATACGCGTTCCATCGCGAGGGCTTGTCGTCAGTCAGTTGTCAAAAACTGCCAGGTTGGCAGCTCCGTCAAATTCAAAATGGCCGTTCCGAAACCATCGATCGAGTATCGATTCTGAATCGAACAATCACCCGCCCGGACAGGCACCCACCTGTCCCTTAATCTACGGGCAGCCGAGACAACGTTGCTACCGCTCGTTTTAGTACCGAGCCTCCTACTAGAACCTCTGCAGACCGGGGGGTCCCGTCCCTGCCAGGGAACAAGTTAACAATGCGCCCCCTGCGCCAACGCAGTGGCGGTAGGTTAGCATCCTTAACCAGAACGAGGTCACCAACACTAGAGGGGCTGGTTTTGTCAGTCCACTTAAGGCGCTGTTGTAAGATATGCAGATACTCGAGCGACCAACGCTTCCAGAAATTCTGAGTAAACTGCTGCAACATCTGATACCCTGACAACCGATACAATTTCACTCCCTCGAAGGGGTGCTCGGGCAACGCGTTAAGTGGCTGTCCTATCAAGAAATGGCCTGGGGTCAGAGCCTCCAGGTCATTTGGATCCGAGCTGAGCGGACACAACGGTCGCGAATTGAGAACGGCCTCGATCTTACAAAACAATGTCGCGAGCTCCTCAAAAGTCAGCGCGGTCTGACCTACTATACGCCCCAAGTGCGTCTTAGCTGACTGAACTACGGCCTCAAAAATCCCACCCCAGTGGGGGCAAATCGGTGGGCTGAAGGTCCACTGTATACCCCGACGGGAGAGGGCCGTTCCAATATCCACTTTATTTACATTCAAAAAGTTGACTATCTCTCGTAAGCATCGTTCCGCACCGATGTAGTTAGTGCCGTTATCAGAGCGGATCAAAGTTGGAAGTCCCCTTCGAGAAACAAACCTATCCAAACAAGCAATGAAAGCCTCTGTCGAGAGATCAGCAACGAGCTCGAGATGTACCGCCTTGGTGGATAAACAAACAAACACACCTAGGTACGCCTTGTATTGCCCCTTCTGGGTAACATGCACGGCCGCCCTGGGGCCATGATCCGAAGATACTACTACATGGCTGTGGGGCCAGTCCGATTCTCTCCTGGCAAGCCAGGGTGGTCCCCACCACAAATGGTGTCTAACGAGTTCAGGAGCCCGACATCCCCTGGATGCACAATCAGACGGGTTCAATTCTCCTGGTACATGTCTCCAGGTCAGTGGGACCTCAGACGACACAATCTGGGAGACACGGTTCGCGACAAAAACCTCTAAGTTATGGACCGAAGCCTTCAGCCAGCACAAAACAATCTGGCTGTCCGTCCAAGCGTACACCGTATCCTCCAAAACCACTGACCCACGCAACACTGTTAGAGTGTGATTCAAAAGTTTGGTCAAAAGAGCAGCCCCGGACAGTTCCAGTTTTGGAATCGTCATCCTTGTCCGAATAGGCGCTACCTTGCTTTTTGCCAAAACCAAACGCACGTCGACCTCCCCGGTGGAGGTGACGGTTCGCAAATAAACCGCTGCCGCAAACCCTCGTTCAGAGGCATCACAAAACCCGTGAAGGGTTGCCCTGTAATCCCCAGCAGGGACCAATTTCCTCGGCAGCGATACATTATTTATGAGGCCCAACGATTTTGCTAAATCATTCGATACAATGCAGCCCTGAGCTCCATAATCTAATAGGGCGCGAACGTATGTTGGGTTGCCCGCCAAATCCCAAACAAGCACAGAGGCGATCGGTAACACCACCGTCTCCGGTTGGGGGGCAACAAATTGTTGGGCCGCAAATTCCTAGCGAGGGCCCCCGGGGCCCCACTGTGCCTGTAACCGATCAGGTAGGCAGCTATACGCCAGAGGGTCCCATTGTACAAATGGCCCACGCGCCGGTTCCATTGCCACCCTACGACGCCCCCCGAAGGGGGGTGGGCGTGAATTCAACCGTGGCCGCTCCATGAGCGGGGGGGACATCACATGCGACCGACGATGACGAGGCGACGAGCGGGGCGACAACTGAGGCGGCGTCCGAACCGCATCCGCATAGCTCGAAGTTGTCCCATGCCAACCGCCCGTTACGGCCTGCTCAACACACCCAATGTGCCGCTGAGTCGGATGCTGAGTCGCAACCGAGAACTCAGGGCCCCCCATGTGATGACCCTGAGTGCGGCCCTGCACCCCTGGGTGGCCGCGTGCTTGTGGCCCCATTGCCCGCTGAGTCGGATGCTGAGTCGCAACCGAAAACTCAGGGCCCCCCATGTGATGACCCTGAGTGCGGCCCCGCACCCTAGTACTACCCTGTGCACGTGGGGACGCTGGCCCCTGAGTTGCGCTCCAAGTCGCAAACGAATTCTCAGGGCCCCATTCCGTATCACCCTGGGTACGGCCCTGTGGACGGGGGGACGTTGGCTCCTGAGTTGCGCTCCGAGTCGCAAACGAATTCTCAGGGCCCCATGCCGTGTCACCCTGGGTACGGCCCTGTGGTGGCTGTTGGCCGGACCGGTTCATGCACAACAGATTGTTGTGGGCCCCACCACAATATCCGCACAATTTAGTGCGCGTGCAGTCCCTAGCCATGTGTGGCCCGAGGCACAGGAAACACCAGCTCCGCTGCTTGGCCATCCGGCGCCGTCCCTCAACCCTAAGTTCCCCGAACTTATTGCAATCGGCCACAGCATGGCCAATCTGCCTACAACATGGGCAGGTCTCACTATGTGGGGTCAATGCACTCACAGTCCCATACGACTGCCGGTTGGTGCGGTCCTTCCTCGTCGGAGGGCCCCTACTCACAGCGCTCCCGGCAGCTCTCTGTGGCTCCGAAGGATGGGTGACCGTCAACCCCAAATTCTCTGCCCGTCGAGCCTCCTCTTCCAAGAATCCGACCAAGTCGGAGAAGGCGGGCAGGTCCTCGGCCGACCTCCCGTGAGACTGTTCGAAACGAGTCTGCACGTCAGCGGGTAGGCGGGAAAGTACAATGTACAGCAGTAGGTACGACCATTCACCAACCGGAAGTCCAAGATTCTCTAGAGCCTTGGTGACGGACAACAACGGGTTCAAAACCTCCGTCTGTATGGCCCCGACCTTGTTCACAACCGGGATACTAAACAAACGGTTCAGTTGGGCATCGGCCAACCTCCGTTTGTTGTGGTAACGTCTGACCAGCAATTGCCTGGCCGTTTCATAGTTACCCTCCGTAACTGTCAAATGAGCGACCAGCTCCCTAGGCTCACCCCTCAATGCTGCCACCAGCTGAGCCATCTTGACAGACTTGGTAATGTCCGATCGCATGTGCACCAAGCTGTCGAACAGATTGATGAAGCTCATCCATTCACCGGACACTCCGTCAAAAGTAGGCATGGTTATGGCAGGTAACCTGGACCCCGAACCCTGATGCGGCAGAGGCGCCCCAATGCCACCACTATGGCTGGACTCGCGCTGCCTACGTATGTCCGCAGCCCTCTGCGTGATAGCAGCCGCCATCTCCATACACTGGTCGACATCCCCTAGCAACCGTGACAGCCTGTCAGGTGCGCAACCATCAACTGCTTCCGCCTGCGCGGACAATTCGAGCACCCTGTTGTAGCGTTCCTTAACGTCCATAGACCGCTCCAACACCACATCATGCCTATCTAAACGGTCTATCAGACCGTGTGCGGAGGAAAACCATCTGAGCTCCTTAGAAACACCCTTCTGTATTTCAGACAACGACATGATCGGAACGATACTTACTCACAATTTGCAGTAACTCAATTATATTGGACCCTCCAGTCTACAACACAAACGAGAGAACCCTAATCTATAACTTAAACAATGCTGATTTCCCCAAACAATAGAAACCGAGTTTTATATCTACACAAATTCTGTAAACAACAATTTAGTTTCCCTATATCATATAACACACACAGATAGTCAATATTAGTTCAAGTTATAAATTGCTATAAACTGAAAACAATGTCCAAACATTCATTAGCATTACTAGACCACTAATAGATTGACTATGCAAACTTCAAACTGCAAACATGATATGACTTCAATGCAAATTTCAATTCACCTACAATGTACCTGTAATGTAATTACTATTCTGAGTCACATCTCAGTACAACTGGTCATTTAGGGAAAACTGTTATATCTGTCTGTCTACTACCAGCAGTAGACTTATAACTTATAATACTACCAATCTATGTGGATACAGGAACAAAACCAAGTTAGCTAATAACCGCCTATACCTACTGATTGATAGTCCCAAATCGTGGGTTCCTGGAGCCCTTGACGGCTGCAAATCTCAGGAAACCACGCTCTTGCTACCAAAATGTTCAGGCCTCTCGGCACCTAATGACCTCGCAGGGGCCCATCAGCTACGAGGTAGCGTAGCGATCAGATGCCAAGAAGTGAGAACGTCGGCGATTCACCGAGCTAAGTAAATAGATTCTATCTGACCTGGTCTGTGCTTCGTTCCCGTCAAACTCCTGTCTCTCTGCAAGGCCTGGGTGCACCCTAGGCTCTTCTTGGTAGACAGGTTCTTCAGCCAACCAGGTATGGCTGGCAGGCCAGCTTCGAAGCGCACAGTTTCCGTAAATACAAACTTTATCTGGTTCGGAGAACCACAATACACTCAGCTATAAGACAATCCTGAGGGGAGCCCGAATACAATTGCAGATGGCTTACGATTTTATTTCAATGCCCTATACCAATACGCGTTCCATCGCGAGGGCTTGTCGTCAGTCAGTTGTCAAAAACTGCCAGGTTGGCAGCTCCGTCAAATTCAAAATGGCCGTTCCGAAACCATCGATCGAGTATCGATTCTGAATCGAACATACATTTTGAACGCAGTTCCACAATGAAATTAGTTAGGATTTCAGAATTACAGGAAAAAATAATATAATTTAGAGGTGTTTTCGTAATTAAATTCTATCGTGAAAATTTCATCGAATCGCGTTTTTGTTTTGGTGAAAATCTTAATCAAATACTCAATAAACGTTAACCCAAAAATCAAATCTGTAGATGACTTCATGGTGGAGTAAATGGATTCGAAAAAAACCCCATTTTATTTTCGTAGCACCTTAAGAGCTCCGTGGTCTTATGGGATTCACGCTTGCTTCTCACACAGGAGATGCAGGTTCGATTCCTGACCATGTACCAATGAGATAATTAATTTATCTTAAGTACATTACAGACGTTCTCACGGTGATGGAAAACATAGTGAGGAAACCTTTATTACTCCATAGCTGCGGCGATGGGCTAGCCCCCTGTCACGTAAAATGGAGTATTGAATAACTGGCTCAAATTGGGCACAATTGTGACTCTGCCACCCCGTTTAGGAAAAGGCGTAACATATTATCTAGTAGTATTTTATTGAGGTAGGGTAGGCCTTTATGCTTATATTTAGTTTAATATAACACTGGAAATTATAGAACCTCTTGATACTAACACCCGGTTTCTGAACGGAAAATTAGCTGTGACAACTTGTTAAACTCTTGTTAAACGCATTTCAGCCAATCACATGCGGCTATTTTGAATTAAGGGATTAAATATGGCCAGAAATGCATCTTTAGCTTCAATTCTAGGCTAAACTAGACAACATAAAAATGTAGGATAAATATATGTTATAAAAGGTCTATTAGAGATAAGAATTGACTTTTAAAATTACCGGATATATGTTATATTTAATACAAAAAAATATTTTTCGCAATGCATTATTATTCAACTAAATGAACAAGCGCTCGGAGACGAAATCAGTTTCCTATATGAAACTTACACGCAAAAATAGGTAAAAAAAGGGAAAATTTTTGGTTGTTTTATTTTATTTTTAATGTTATTATTACAGGAGTTTAGTAATATTTTCTATAATATTCTCGGTCTCGGAGCTCGGGCTGCCCCGCGGGGCTCTGCGCGGGAGCATGCGTCAGTCTGCTTCGACGCGATGCGACGGGTATTTGTTTTCTTTGTCTAATTCTCAATGACATTGGCCTATGTTCAGCCCGTAATTATCGATTAATCGCTTGTCACATTTGACAACTCTTTCGGAAACTGGGGGTAAATTGAACCAAATCCACTCTAAAATGAACTCCAACACCTCGCAAGGGGTGCTACCTAACTAGATGATCACGATTTTGGCCGAAAACATGTATAAACATAAACATTTACATACAGGCACATACATTGCTACTGTCCCCACACTAGGATACCCTGTGTCGTGGTAACCAGAAACAGCGACGTCACACGCATATAAACATCCAAGACCTGGGGATTGTTTTTTTTTTTTCAGCCGGGGATCGAACCCGGGACCTCTCGCATGGTAGGCAAAGCCACAACCACTGCGCCACAGAGGCCGTCAGTGTATGTTTGCTATAAGAGATTATAATAACCACGGTCCTCACACTGACCGTATATTAGGGTCAAGAAACCCTCCCCTACTATCAAAAGTCCGAAACAGAAACAAATCAAAGCATCATAACAACAAAATAGCCACTCACACACATCCGTGAGCTTGTGAAAAAAACATTAGGAGGGCGGTGAAGGTAACAAGGGGGGTAAAGTAACAAGAGAGGGGGGAACGGTAAACTTTCTCTAACTCCAAGGGAAAGATGTAAAAATGATTTATAAGGATATCTCGGGGGATAGTAGATGAAATCTTCAAGATAAAAGTACATTATACTCAGTCTGTTTTTGGGATGGGATGGAACCGAATAATATCAAAAATAAATCTATCGACTCTCTTAGGGAACGTATCGAAAACGTTGGTGAGTTGAAAGCTCAGCGAATGTTATGAACAATGATATAAAGATCGCTTCATCTGGACTCACTTTCGGCGATACGTAAAAATATATATAAAAGGAATACGAATGTAAAGGAGTTGTGACAGCGTTAGTTACTTCCACATAAAAAATAAAAGAGCGCAAACAATGCGCTCGACTCAAACTAAAATAACGTAACGTCAAACCACATCGAAATTGTTCAAATAAATTTTGCTATTTTGTCAAAAATATTTTCAAGGAGTTTACGAATATTTAATATCCACATTTTGAATGCACTTCCGTAATGAAATTACTTAGTTAGGATTTCAGAATTGCAGAAAAAAATTAAACAATTCAGAGGTGTTTTCGTAATTAAATTCTATCGAGAAAATTACATCCAATCGGGTTTTCCTTCAGTGAGAATCTTAATTAAATACTCAATAAACGTTAACCCAAAAATCAAATCTTTTGATGACTTTGTAGTGGAGTGATGGACGAAAAAATATATGTTTTTTGTATCACCTTAATTTGTCACTATGGTGATTATTCCTGCTTCATACTGTGAGAGTTTTGTCAGACGGTGTGCTGGCAACTGGCATAGGAAAATATGGCTTTCTTTCTCAGTTTCATAGTTCTCTGCTTAACGCTACAGAAATAAAGTGCCGCTTAAATGTAAGTACCCGAGCGAGAGACAGTGCCAGCGTGAATTTGGGGCTCCGTTAAACTTTCAGCGTCGCTTGTGCATTCGGGGTTAAGTCTGGTGTAATAAGAACACCGTATACCCAAAGTAAACCACTCAATATTTTACAGCCATTACTAAAAACTTCCACATAACTTTCCTTAATCAGATACAAAATTTAAGGCCCATTCTTGTGATACAGATCTGAGCATAATGGTCTAAGTTGAGGCACTTAGCTTAATAACTTAGAGTTAGGCTCATTTTTCAGGAAGGAATTTCAAAATAAGTTAAGTACAGCGTCGGTTGAGGTATGTTCGGTTTTGGGGCATTAGGGGTTATTAAGTGTTACTTAAAAACGGTTTTGGTGATTTAGCGGGCAAATTGGCGAATTAATGGTCTTGGTACGTCGTTTGGGTCAAAACTGGGTCAAAAGGAAACACTTTTAAGTCACTTTCGAGTAAACCAGACCGCGCCATGAGAGCAACGGGGAGCCAAACGGGGAACCACCATAGATTTATTATGTAAGGAAAGAAGTTTTTGTTTAATCTGATGCAAGCACACTGCTGAGCCCAAGAGGTTCAACCTATGTATGACGTTAACGGCGAAGCAGTCATTTGAAATAGTCTTTGATATAGTATTTAAGGACGAAATCTCTCCTCTACGTTTCAAAAAGAAAACCTTAAATCAGCCGCAAAAACCGTTTCAATTTCCATTCACACATTCCCCAAATCGGAGGCCAATTCCGAAACAAATAATTGAACGAGAATAACGTAATAACGCTAATAAAATAAAGAGGGGCCCCCTATTCATGGCGGGGGCGGCCTATTATCAATGCAATGGTGGAAAGACAAGAGATTTATCTGAGTAGAACGTTGAATATATTACCAGGAGCGCTGGGTAACAAAAGTGGGCACACTGATTTACACTCGCGGTCAGAATACGGATGGTACCGAGTCGGGAACGATAACAAATGTTACCCAGTTTAAAATGGTCGGAATTGAGCCTAAGTGGTTGGCGGAAACTGTTTTTTAAAAACGGTTTTTTGTCCTTAGAGCGTTAGCAAAAACGGTGTATAGTACCGTTTTAGCTGGATACGATGTTATAATATTGACATTAGATTAAATAATTTATTATATCGTGCATTGTGTAAAAAAAAAGATAAAAAATTAAAAATGACATCCCCGTAGAATTTCTTGGTGCTATCTTCTCTGACGGGCGCATTTCCGAAGCACTGGTAGAGTTCATGGAGATTCTTTTTCCTGTGCGAGATTCAGCCATGAATCACCAATTGAAGGGGAAATTTCCCAGTTATGTACTCATTAGTTTAGTTGATCATATTTGAATTGATTTGATTTTTTCCGTGTGAGATATATGATATGAGGTAAGATATGAGACTTAATTAAGTGTTTGACTAGTAAAAGTGCATTATTTTGCCTACTTGCTATACATGATTTGATCTGATTTAACGCTCATAGAGAGGGTTTATTTTCAGAAGCTTGAAAATAAGGGTTTACGAATACGGTTTTGACACGACTGCTTTATTTCCTGAAACCTGATTAACGGTGAAGATAACACTTCCTACACTTATCGTCTAGTCAGCCTAGGCGTTGAAGTAGGAATGTTGTTGAAATACTAGGCAAACATAGCTGTGATATCTAACAGGTTTAAACAGCTTGAGAACACGTAAAAACTGTTTATCTACACACGTATCACAAGCTTTCCGGCATTGTGGCATTGATAATTGCTCTGCACTTGTTTAGCTTGTTCAGTAGTACCAACGTAAAAGACAAACTTTTTGGACGCCTTCGGCTCGTTTCACGAACCCACTCTCGAGATTTAATGCCCTCCATTATGTATCAGTCAGATAAACTACTATTATTTCTCAGAATAACAAAGTATTCCGCCAAAGTTCAAAATTAAACCCAACCCAGCGACGTAATGATAAAGCCTTGGAACAGATAAGATTGCAAACTCATAAATTCCCAAAAACAGGCCAAACGAATCCGGGAGAATCAAGTTTACTTACAAAGACAATTCTACGATTTCGGTGATATATTGAAAAGTTTGCCGTCCAACTTTTCTTTTGGAAGTTGCATTAAACTCGACCTAGTGGTTTCCGATCAGAGCCTATTTTTCAATGGCAATCGGTAATGTGAATACCAAACACGTAATAAGATTTAGGGAGCTTCCTATAAATTGGGCAAATACAATTTCTACGTCGGTGTGGGTGCTATTGGAAAGTACGTAATTACTTTCTGGTCCTTAACCTCTCAAAACCGAGGGTAGTTGGGACGGGTCGCGATTTTGAAGTTTATGCCATCGTAATAAAATTTAAAATCCTTTAACGGAAAAGTGGCGTCGGTGGTATTCAAGAGGTTAAAGTAGGAAAAAATCTAACATATACAAAGGTAGAGCTTGTCCAAAATATGTTTTCCACGTTTAGCGAGCAATTCAATTGGCGACCTCTGTGGCGCTGGGGTTGTGGCTCTGCCATGGCAGAGGTTCCGGGTTCGATCCCCGGCTGGGGACAAAAAAAACACAGGTCTTGGATCCTGGAATATTTGTATGATGTCGCTGTTTATCGTTCCCACGCGTCGTGGTGTGAGGTCAGAAGCAATGTATGTGCCTGTATGTAAAAGTTTATGTTAATTCTCGATTTTGCGTGACAGCAGAGCTATTCTTGACTTAAGTAAGTTTGTTACAAAAACTTTGTTAAATTGATGCAAGAAAACTTTGATGGTTATCATTGGAGTTTTTTTGTAAGACGTGTATTATGGGTCTTGTAAAAACAAATCAAAATTGCTTTATTACTGCAGATATTTACAAATACTTAGCAAATGTCATTATTTGCCTCTTCTCTACATTGGACAACTGTGGTAGGAGAAGGGCGAAGAAACTTCCACAGATTGATTTATAGATCCCTTTTAAAAATTGGTTGTGTTTAACTAGTATTACGATATTATTTTTTATAAATAATCACAATATTATTAACAGCTAGTTCTGTCTTCGGTTAGATTAACCCCATACAGTCCCGTCATTTAAGTGATCTTGAACATTGTAATGTCCCTTTTAAGACAAAGCCGCTTTTACATGGTTTTGAAATTGCTCAAATAGCAATTTCAAAATCTCCAGAGGTATCTTGTTGTAGTAGAGAAGGCACTGACCCTTGAAAGACTTGCTCGAGTCGAAGCCGGGGCACATCATTGCTTAATCATTATGATTTAGATCCATCTAAATAACAAACAGCTGGTAAAGTCAAAAATTGTGTGAAACGATTAAGTCAATTTAAGATTTCCATTTTGAAACACTGTGAGCTCCTTGGTCTAATGGGTTTCACGCTTGCTTCTCACACAGGAGATGCAGGTTCGAAACCTGACCATGTACCAATGAGATCTATTTATTTATCATAAGCACATTATACGGACGTTCTAACGGTGATGGAAAACTTGTGAGCAAACCTTTATTACTCCATAGCTGCGGTGATGGGCTAGCCCCTTGTCACGCAAAATGGAGTATTGAATTACTGGCTCAAAGTGGGCACAATTGTGCCTCTACCAACCCGTATGGGAAAAGGCGTGACGCTATGTTAGGTTATATTATGTTAACACTATTCTTTCAATCAAGGATAAACAAGTGAACTAATTGTTGCTACTTGTTTCAAAAACCGAGATTTATTTGGTGAAGTGAATATTTTCAAATTGTTAATTTGTGATCAGTTGCATGAAACGCACTAAAAAATTTTGTGGGGAGTATCACTGCCGGGGGGCAGTGATACTCCCCACAAAATACTTTTTTTATTTAACACTAACTGAATCCATGAAAATTATGTAATATTAAGGTGTTGAGTTCTATAAGTATATTGACTTATATGAGTATAGTACAGTATCGGACGTTCAGTGTTTTGGATCGCACGTTAAGCTGTAGGTCCCGGCTACTAGCGCTACGTGGTAGTGGTCGTAAAACCCTCCAACAACCCGCACTGAGCCAGGCGTGGTGGCGTATCCGGGTAAAGGCCTGTGCCCCAAGGTGGGGATCTAAATGGGCTAAGTAGTGACTGGTGACCCTGTATTAAAGGCAGTATTTAGATTGGGTAACGCAAAACTCAAAGTCGAACACAAATCATTCCGCGACTCCAATCCGATTACGAAGAAAGGTCAAAAGTTCCCAAACTCCAAAACCGGTATCGTCAAGCAAATAAAGGTACAACATTGCTGTTGGAATTTGAAGTGAACACTCATGACAATACGGTTTGATTTCCCATAAGGAACTTGTGCTCGACTTTACCCGAATCTGAAATACACAAATAATAATACAAGCCAAAAATAATATGGTTATCTTTCAGCATCGGGGCCCCCGATTCAGTTACCATACAAGTATGTTACATACAGGTAATAAATATATATCTTTAGTTGAGCAGAATTTCGGTGGTTCCAAAATAAGCGTATAATTCTTTTTAGTTCGTTGTTAGCAGGGGATGAGTTAGAGAAGATAACATACCTAAATACTCTATAGTTTTTCTTTACGATAAGCTTTTATTTGTCCTTTTCAACAATATCAACACAGTTATGCCATTTTCTATTCGGGGTAAAAGAGGCACGAAATAAAAATCAAACAGTTTAAAGTTGCAAGTTGCCAAAATTTTCCTAACATAGAAAAAAGGATAAAGGAAAAAGAGAGCGGAGTCGATTGCCCACAGTCTTTTCGGGTTAGCGTGGCAATAGCGGTCATCGACCCTATTCTACCTCTGTACGCTCACTGTGATAGCGATACTATCTTATTGCCCGTTAACATACGAAGGAACTGTCCTTTCAGGTATCATGGTAGCGGTCGCCGACCGTTACCATGGTTACTGACCGTTACCATGGTTAACGACCGTTACCACGGTTACCATGTTTGATTCGGTTTGCAGTAGCAGTAGGGTAGGTGACTAAAGCAACACAATATAAAGTCACTGCCGTGGTAAGAAAGGACAGTTTGAATTTAACTTTCACAGATATCGTGCTATGTTTCACGCACTCTATCACATTGGTTTATTTACAGTCATCTGCTTTTACATTTACAATTAGTGTTTAGTGCAGTCTTTAGAGAAGTCTTCGATTATTACCGGAACTAACCTCTACTTTATCGCATTATAATAGTTTTCTGATTGTTCGCTTGTACGTCACAAATCCAACTAATATTATGAACTAGATGACGACCGCAACTTCATTTAACGAGATAACGTTACCCTCCTTCTGGTGCAGTCGGAAAAAAAATATCACATCTGTTATTTATTAGCTCATAATCTATCTCTGTGCTGAATTTCATTCAAATCCTTTCAGCCGTTTTAGACTTATTGAGGCGCATACACACAAACATCCAAACGTCGCTACTTTCACATCCAACTAATATTATAAATGTGAAAGTAGCGATCTATGGATGTTTGGATGTTTGTGCCTCAATAACGCTAAAACGGCTGAACGGATTTGAACGAAATTAAGCACAGAGATAGTTCATCAGCTGGATTAACATATAGGATAATTTTTATCCGATTTTAAGAAGGGTGAAGTTATCTCGGTAAATGACAATTCCTAGGAACACGCGGATGAAGTTGCGGGCATAAGCTAGTACATAACAAATAATTCGTATCCTTGCGGCAATAAGCCATTATAATGAAGACCCAAATGGCCGAGTCGGCAGTGACCCTGCCTACGAAGCCAAGGGTCCCGGGTTCGAGTCCCGGTGGTGGCAAATGTTTGTTTGATGAGAACGGATGTTAGAACCCTAGTCATAGTTGTTTAGCTATCTAAGTATAATATTTACCGATTTAAGTATGTGTATCGTTGTTTAATACCCAAGATACAGGGAATCCTAGTTTGGGGCTAGATCAATGTGTGTCAATAGTGTCCAAAGTATAAAGGCACATCTAAATTCTCACTGTAAATGCTCTGTAATTAGTAACCATGCGAATCTTGCATCAAGGCAGGTCACGTAACTCCGAGTCCCAGCAGCTTAATCAAGGGGCGATCTAATCGCAGAGGCAGGCATTATTCTGTGTTCGTTTTCCGTGTTTGTTTTCATTCGCGGAGATATATAGGATGCCTATCGGCGCAGTTTATCATATAATTCCCCCCTTCGCCCCCCCTTTACCCCCCCGACCCCCTCATCTTACCCCGCGGCCGCCGGCCCAATAAGGCATCGTGTTTTAGCCGTATCGATTTCCGTCGCGGTGAACTTTTTAATACCGGTACTTGGCGTCTTCCAAAATGATAAATTCGGGCTTTATTTTCAAAAATATACCTATAAATACATTAATAACGATGGTTGAAGACGAGAACAACATTTTCTGTCTATATATATATAAAATATCACCTAAATTTAGATGTGTCCCTAAACTGCGATACCCTAATTATCAATGACAATATAGCGTCTACAAAATATCATTTCTCGTCATTCATTTTCATTATCATTATCATTATCATTATCATTCATCAGACATCTGTGGCGCCGCGGTTGGGGCTGTGCCTACCACAAGAGAGGTCCCGGGTGCGAACCCCGGCTGCCGAACAAAAAAAAGGCCAATTGCGAGTCGGACACGCGCACGAAGGGTTCCGTACCATTATCTATTAAAACAGCAAAAAATATCACGTTTGTTGTATGGGAGCCCCCTTAAATATTTGTTTTATTTTAATTTATGTAATTATTTTGAAAAATATATAACTAAATATTCTGTGAATATTTCAGTCGTTGCCGTTATCAATATCGAGCAAATACGAGAAAAACAATACGTTTGTTGTGTGGGGGCCCCCTTAAATATTTATTTTCTTCTGTTTTTGTTGTCATAGCGGGTCCCATATGGCACCCTACGGGTACGGAACCCTAAAAACAGGCCAAGTGCGAGTCGGATTCGCACACGAAGGGTTCCGTACCACCGTACAATGGTAGGGATGGTGTGAAGTGAATAGTTTATAGGATTTTACATTGCAAAATGTTGTTTACAAAGTTATTGGTGCAGCGCAGCTACTTTCACACTCCATGTACGTTACCAGGTGCATTCATAAGTTTGTATGTGGTATTGAAAGAATTGGTGTATAGGAGCCCCCTTAATATTTATTTTATTGTTTTTTAGTATTTTTTGTTATAGCGGCAACAGAAATACATCAACTGTGAAAATTTTCAATTGTCTAACTAACACGGTACATGAGATACGGCCTGGTGACAGACGGACGAACGGACAGCGGAGTCTTAGTAATAGGGTCCCGTTTTTACCCTTTGGGTATGGAAGCGAAGCGAAGCCGCCTTTATCCTTCGTTTTAGGTTGAACATGTTAGAACAACAAAAATACTTAAAACATAAACTTAAGTATACATAAAAATTATTTATTTTGTATATTTCTTGTTGCCTAGAAACGTTTAGACAACTCGTTAAACGTTGCGTTCACTCAATTGTCTGACGGAATTTTAGTGACTTGTTTAAACGTCGGCATTTCATCAGGTCTAGAGAGTTAGTTGAGTGTCTGATTTAACCAACTAACTGCGACAGAAATAACAGGCGAGACAAACAAAAATGCTATTCTAAAAATATCCATTCTAAGATGTTTCGATCACAAACCGACCGAGATTTTACGGCTGGTCGTAAGGTGTGGAGATATGAACTCCCTTGATATATCTGCGTGTTTGTTTACTATCGGTGCCATCTTGATTCACCAACAGGTGTTAGGTAACAACATTTTCAGTTTTAACCGCTGACAACAGCCATAATATTGCTTGTTTATATGTAATCTCTGACATATAGGAATATCAGTCGGCAAATCAAACACGATTATTTTAATTGAGGTATCTTTTGTAGCGATTATGTGTGATGGATTTTTTAATTGGACAGGTATTCCTATATAAATACCTAGTTGTCAGAATTACATAATCAGGCGGCTGATTGGTAGATTTTCCTATCGATAGATAGTTAGATAAATTTTATTCATCAAACTTACGGTACAAAGAAATAATTTAAAATATACATGCATAGAAATAATACAAACAAAGAAACAATTAACAAAAAAAACATATAATAATTACAATTAGCACATAAACACAAAGAACACAACTAGGGCAACTATGTGGTGATGTGGTTGTACCGCGATAATGTATTGGCCCTGACTCAGCAAAGTCACAGACGAGTCTGTCACGCTGATATTCTGCCAGAGCCAGAGGCAACGATAGGCTCAATTAAGTGAAATAATAACTTAATACATTGTAATAACATTCACTTAAATCAGTGAGAGACCTTTTTGAAATTTAATATTGAAATTATTATCGTATTAAATTGTAAAAACATGAAATTATATTATTTAGATAAATGTACAACAGAATATTTTTGTAAAAATAATGGCAATTATCATCAATATGACGTCAGTGAGGTTAGTCGGAAAATAAATATACTTTTGTCGCGATGAAATTTTCTTAAATGCATGTCAGTGACGTACCAACGACCCGAATGGCCGAGTCGGCAGTGACCCTGCCTACGAAGCCAAGGGTCCCGGGTTCGAGGAGTTTTTTCGTCGACGTTGTATTTTTTTTATCATCATCATCAATCAGCCCACAGTCACCCACTGCTGGGTTCAGGCCTCTTCTTCACCACGCCATCCACTCCGGTCCTGAGCCTCCCGCATCCACTGCCTACCCGCTATGGCGATGATGTCATCCGTCCACCTGGCTGCTGGTCTGCCGACTGATCGTCGAGCGGTTCTGGGTAGCCATCTTTGTAACCGCTTTGGTCCACCTTCCTTCATCTATCCGTGCCAAGTGTCCTGCCCACCCCCACTTTTTTTTTTAACGTTGAAATAATTCGGCTTGCTATGTATGCCACGAATGTCACCCACGCCAAAATTAGTTGGGGGAACGACTGAACGTAGCCGCAATTGTGCTTTTGTCAACCCGTGTGGGAAAAAACAACAGGTACATATACAGTACATGACGTCAGAAGCACAATTGCGCCCACTTTTCGCCAGTAATGCCTCCATTTTGCGTGACAGGGGGCTAGCCCATCGCCGCAGCTATGAAGATTGAAGAATTCCATCGCCGCCCGTTGGAACGTCCGTATAATATATCAAAGATAAATTAAAAATCTCGTTCACTCAGTAACATCAGAGAGCACGGACACCAAGTAAAATCCTTTCAAAGCAAATACGTTGTAAAATTAATTGTCTCAACCAAGAGCATCTTACAAAAATCTGAAATAGACAATAAGTTACTGCTAAGTGCATTTTCGAGTTTACTCCCAGGGAAATCTTCTCACTATCTTGTTAGGGGAAACCTTGGGGAAACATACAGGATGACCCTACTTCAGAAGCCCATTTTTTATATTATAATGCATCATTCTAGGTCTATCTTTGTCTATGAAGTTTTGTCGTACAAATACGAACAAATACATAACTAAGACAAACAAATATCATTGTTAATCCAAATTAACATGATATTTCAGGTCGACACTCAACTCAACATCATACTCAACCTTCATCGACCCACTGCTGGGCATAGGCCACTCTTCCCTGTGCCAATCGCACATCGCCATCCTCGTGGCCACCACCCTGACTGCTTCGGTCACCGTCCGTCGTCCAGTCTAGCTAAGTGCCCCGCCCATCTCCACATCACTCTGACTGCTTTGGTCACCGTCCGTCGTCCAGTCTAGCTAAGTGCCCCGCCCATCTCCACATCAATCTCAATGCTATGACTATTTGACGACCCAAATGGCCGAGTCGGCAGTGACCCTGCTTACGAAGCCAAGGGTCCCGTGTTCGAGTCCCGGTGGGGGCAAATATTTGTTTGACGAGAACGGATGTTTGTACCTAGTCATGGTTGTTTATCTATCTAAGTATAAAATTTATCTATACAAGTATGTGTATCGTTGCCTAGTACCCAAGATACAGAGGGAATCCTAGTTTGGGGCTAGATCAAAGCGTGTAAATAGTGTCCAAGGTATTATTACTATGGAACGACCGATCAATTATCGTTTTCGGTAAATCCGAATACGGACAGAAGTATTATCAGTAAAAAAAATGTAACCACTAAAGTTGGGACATCCTGTATAAGCGGCTGTATAAGCGAAGGCTTCTTGCGTTCCTGGCTATGCGCCCAAATAATGCAACTACATTTTGAATATATCAACATAGTATTGTGTACATACTGAGGTATATTACAGTGAAGATGGCGTACTCAGTGTAAGGTTTTTGGGGGCAATATCTGAAGGTGTTTTTTTTTACATTTGTCTATGTCAAAAGATTGATATTTTGTGACGAGCCATAATCAAAAAATGCGATAATCATGACACAAGATATTAAGTTCAAAAACTTCAACCCGACTGCTAAAGGACACACACAAAGTTGCGCAACTGAATTTATGCCGCGTAAGTTATGCACTTATGGTGTGTCTTTCAGCCGAATAAGTCGGAACGTAAAATCAGCCGCGGAATTATGCCGAACTTCCGTCGCGTATCTTCGGCATAGTGTGTTCAGACACTAAAGAGTATGGAACTGATTACCACCGGGCGGTCAATACACTTCTAACGATTATACTTAATGCAAAAAAAGCAGTTAGTAATTTGTTTTTGAAAAGAAACCATGACTTTACTTAACCCTTATCAAAGCAAATACGTTTCTTTATTTCTTACTTCTCAAATAAAATCAAGTCTCAGTGGAAATATTACACTTTTAAAACTACGGATACAATGTCATAGTGTAGTAGTAAGGATCATTATTACAGCATTTTTACCCCCCTCCTGAGTCCTTCCCTGTACTCCATACAGGATCGTCTGAAGACAATGTCACAGGAGCATGAAATGCGAGATGTTCATTACACAGAGTGTTTCTAGCTCACAGAGGTGTAGAGTTGGGTAATAGAGAATTGCGCTAACACACTGACTTAATTTTTCTTGTTTTTTGATGATAGTATAAGCTAAAAATAGTTATACATATAGAGCATTATTGTCCCCACCGAGGGGCACAGGCCTTTACTCAGATACGAGGAAGATTGAACCATATTCCACCGCCAGTCTTGGTGCGGGTTGGTGGAGGTGTGTTAGGCTAGTGGACAAGCTGTCTATCAGATGTTTATAGTGTTTACAACGCTTGAAAATGCGAACTATCGTTATTTAGGAAGGGTGAAACGGTATGTTGCCTACAATACTACTAATATATACATATAGGTATCATATAGCAGAGGGTTTAGATAAATTACTTATCTCAGTACATGGTCTGCACCGGATTCGCACCTGCATCTGCTACGTCAAAGCAAGCTAAAACCCACTACAACGGACAACGGAGCGCTAAAGTACACTTTAGTATTTTTCTGGGCCAGGCAGAATACATATTTATTATGTTGGCCGGCCCAGCGTATTCAGTTTCATATTGTACAAGTCGCTATAATATTGCTATAGGTGCAGTGATTTTCACAAAGAAATAGATAAGTTAATAAAAATACTTTTAAGATCAGTTTCTTCGGGCGTCTTTCCCAAAATAAAAAATAATAAAAACTCTATGCTGTTTCCATACTTAAATTTTGAGTTATAACTCAGTTGAATTTTCTTTGCGATATTTGAGTTGTAAATGTTCAGTTATTCCGATAACTAACTCGCTACCTATTGAGTTAGCAGCCTGTGTATGGCGTCGAGTAATTATGGCTCATCCTATATATGCTTTGTAGAGATTGACGATGGGCGCTTATCTCTCCGTTTTGAGAGCACCATTTATTTGAGGCGCAATTATTGTTAATTACACCCTTTTGTGACGTCATGAGAGTGAGGGTATTGTTATTGCACGTGGAGGTTGTGTGGAATACCATCCCGACATGAAACAGTACTTTATTACTATACTGGGCAGAAACGAATTGGTTTCATCCCGGGTATTTACTTCAAATATATAAGGATGGAGTGTCATCCGGTTTCACCAAGTATTTATTCGTTTTATATTACATCATTTATCATTTTAATTGAAATTTTGTATTAACTCTATAAAACCACAGGATGTAATAAAACGTGTTGTCTAGATTAGACTATATCTAGCTAATATTGTCATTAAAATGAATCACAAAATATGTCGGCAAGCGTGAAACTCGCAATCGGCTGAACGGATTTGGATGCTTTTTTTAAACTATTCGATGAAGTGCCAGAAGTGCTTAGGAAGGTTTTTAAGGCGAGAAAAAATTGTGGAGACAGGCGACAATTCAAGCCATATTTTGTTCAGTTCACACTTCTCTCAATAGGTGGCGTCGGTAGTACAATAGCTTTTGACAGAACGACTTGTATCGGATCAGCTAGTTGATGATAACATCAGACCCTTATCATCATCATCATTATATTCAGCCTACATCGACCCACTCCTGGAAATGGCTCACTTCTCTAAAGCGCCAATTCTCAAATCCTCAATAATAAATATATTTATTGCGACCGCTCCACTGTTAAAACTACCAGTTCACCAAAACCATAAGCAAGTAATTTAAACAAATACGGATGTCACTTTTACTGGCAATATCCCGAAAATGTATCTAGTAAAAACAACAGCAACAGAACAAAGCACGACGAAGCAGTAAAATAAAACTCAGCTAAAATTTTATACCGATATAACATTCACCCTGCCACATTCCCAGAAGACAGTACTAGGTATTAATTCCGGAAGAAGTTTGGAGTCAGTAAAATGTATCGCGCGACCGTAAATTTAAAACATAAACTTTACAGTCGACGGATGGGTGAAAGACCATGTTTTATTTGTTGGAAGTTCTGTTTTGCCTTGTCGATTTACGCGGCGATGATTCACCCTAACTTCTCGGGCAGAAACCCTTTTAATGCCTTTTATGGTTGAATAGATGTCACATAGCAAATAATGATTACTAAAGATCCTTTTGAGTTGTTTTGATTAAATAGGTTTTATAGTTCAAGATGATGTTTTTGAGTTACAGAAATTCTGCTTTTCTGTTCCATCTTGTATCCGAATTTAGGCAGTGAAGTGAAGGAAAACCTGTCCTGATAGCACTAGCGAGTATATTTGAAGGTAAAAAAATGTTCTTAAAAATTCTATCATGTTTTGAATAGTAATTTCTACAAAGTCAGTTCAGAAATCAGAAGCCATTCATAATTTATTTATTACACAAAACTAATAAACAGACAATAAGACTTACGTAAAAATAGGTACAAAGGCGAGCTTATCTCTAATAATACTTTTCAAATACAAAGCTCCAAGGCATTAATAAAATAGCGTAACATTTTTCTTTTTCTTTGACAGATCGGGAAAATTCCTTTTTGTTGTTCGCAAAGTATTATACCTGTAGGTACACGACCCGCGTTCCCTTTTGTGACTTTGGTAACTTTATATGCCAGTTGTATGAGCTTAGATAACCAATATTTTTTCTCTGAGGAGTTTCCGCTTCAACATATTTAGAAATCCTTTTTTGGTATATAGAATTGATTTAGCAAATAGAAAAACATTTCTATTTTCTATAAAATGATTTTGGCAAACTTCGTAGATTGTTAGAGACTTCCTTTTGTTCCAACGTTCGCCGTATTGTCATTATGTTTTCTGTATATTCTGTAGTAATTAAAAAAATCTAGCAAAACCTTATTAAAAACAGACCGCAGACAAAGCCCATACGAAAATAAATACGAAATATGGTCTTCATTAATTTCAGTAAAATAAAGTAATTAATTGTAACGCCAAAATACGGCTGTGATTGCAAAATAATAAATGAACCGTTTAATTTTAAGCCAGAATTGTCGAAAACAAAACAATATATTTTGAAATGGGTATAACTTGAATTGGCTTTTCAATTATGAAATTGTAAGTAACGGAAAGGAGTTATCAAATGGGTCAATTGGGGTCATCATTATTAACACCTTTTGAAATGTATCCAATAAGCTGCTCAACTTTTAAACGTCTAAATGACTAAAGTTAAGCTATAAGATATAGATAGATAAACATACATCTATTCTAAAGATAAACTTCAGGTAGTGATATATCGGGTCATAAACATAATTAAACTGTGCATCAAATACTTTTGAAAACCTTGATAAAATCACTCACGCACACACAATTCTCAATATAACTCGATAGCCTTCAAAATATTTAGTACCTAGAGTAATATTTACTGAAGTTAGTTAGAAAATATAAATAGCTTAGTGCGAGTAGCCAGCCATGTACGAGATTAAAGTTAAGGTAAGTTACATACTAGTATTTTTAGGGTGTATCGTTGAAAATATGTTATTAGCTTATCAAAGAGCAAAGCTACTTACGTACGATGTAAATTTTGGGGTGCTTATAAACATTTTGGCTTACCTGAAAAAACAAAGAAAGTAGTTAGAAATTTGCAAACTAGAAAAAGATAAAAACTTAACAGAATACTCAAAACGGTATTTGACAAGGTAGTCCAATAAATCTTGATACTCGTCTCGAGCTGAATCTATTCCAACAAAAACGTTTGACAATATCGGAATTGTATATTTCCAGGAGTTGTATTTTATAAACTCAATGTTGTGTAAAAAATACAGCATTTGATAGTGACGTCACATGACGTCACACTATTTCATGGAACTCGTCAACAAAAGGTACCGTTTTAACAGTTCCTAAATAGTTTATATTTTGAACTATTATGTTGTTATTGTAATCATGTATATTGAATGTACATTTGTATGTGACGTCGTTATTTTACGTCCTAGTTGACAGAGCGAGAGAAGCGTACGAAGCGTCTCCTATTCAGCTTGGCCGAAATGCTTTCGTGTGTCTGAATTTCTGTTCGGCTGTTCTCCTATACAGGTCGCATTTCTCAACCGATCCTGGTGAAATTTTGTAAGCGTTTTCGATAATTATATGTTTTTTGTCGACACTTAGTTTAGTTTTTTTTTTCAAATGTTTTGTTGATTAGCAGTCCAACGCCTTAACCACTCGGCCACCTCGTCGTACTTTACGGGCGCCAAATTTAGGTAAATAATCATGCTTCTAACTGTAAAATTGTTTGATTCCGATTCGAGATTTGAAAAAAATTAAACACTTCAGCGCAACGGCAACAAATGAGGTAGGAGGTTGGATTTGTGGAGACCATGAGATTGACATAAGCTATATAATTTTAGTGGTAAGTTAATAGCTTGAATTTGAGATCGCAAAATGTAGTTTTCAAAGTTATTTGTACTTTCATACTCCATGTACGTAAACAGGTGCATTCATAAGATTGTATGTTAGATGTTCAGATTTCCACCGCCAGGTCTACAGCTCACATGCAGAGCCACAAGTAAATGAAATTGACAAAACTTGGTCGCTAAGACAGCGTCACGTCTTATCCCATACGGGGTGGTAGAGGCACGGTAAGACCCACATTTTGCCAGTAATTCAATACTTCGTTTTGATATGAAGGTTTCCTATCGATTTTAACGCTAACGCTGAACTGATGACTGACCAGACAACGCACAGTCTAGCTGCAGCTAGATTCATAAAAAATAACAGGGTTTCTTTTATTTACATCAATAAAATACTGCTGACTGTATAAGAAACGATTATTCAAATAATTCTCCTCATCAAAACTTTTGCTGCACGGAACCACAAACTAAAACGTGATCTGTGTTTTTTTTGTATTAGTTGATTCTTTCAGAAAGCGCTAAATCAATTTTGGTAAAATTTGTACGGAACCACCTCTGAAGTATGACCGTTCAATCAAAACAAGAATCAACAAAATCGGTTCATAATTGACGGAGTAATTGCGTAACAAACACACAAAAACAGACGAATTGAGAAACTTCTCCTTTTTGAAGTCTGTTGAAAACATTAAAAACTCAAAAAAAATCAAGAAGAGTTTATTTCCATAAGAAACACATAGGTAACATTTGGAGAATGTCAAATCTTAAACTAACACATGTATAAGGTACAGGGAAATATAGAACCCAATTTTAATTCCGTCACCTCAATGTTTTAGATGCTGGAGGCAAAGAGGCGACTAGAAACCTCCAGCTTTATACTTTTACAGAATTGGAGCAAACACCTTCCCTTGCTTTCTTGTTTTCTACATAATCTGATATTTTGTAGTAACCTTTTTTACATAACTGATTTTTAACAACATTTTTAAATTTATTTACAGACAATTCTTGTAACTCAGTCGGTATTTTGTTGTAAAAGCGAATACATTGCCCTTTAAAAGATACATTAACCTTATGGAGCCTAGTAGTAGGTATAGCTAGTTTATTCCTATTTCTAGTGTTGACATTGTGTCATTAATTATCCACTATCCGACTTTATTCAAAACAGTTTTCTTTGATTTATAACTAATTTATATGATTAGTAATCACTTTAATTTCTACCATTATATGCCATAAAAAGAATTATCGTAATCATCATCAATCGGTCCACATTCACCCACCGGTGGGTACAGGCCTCTTCTTCACCACGCCATCCACTCCGGTCCTGGGCCTCCCGCAACCACTGCCTACCCGCTTTGGCGATGATGTCATCCGTCCATCTGGCTGCTGGTCTGCCGACTGGTCGTCCTGCGGTTCTGGGTAGCCATCTCTGTAACCGCTTTGGTCCACCTTCCGTCATCTGTACTTGCCAAGTGTCCTGCCCACCCCCACTTCGGTCTCGTGATTCGCTTGCCGACATCGACGTTCTTAGTACGACGTCTTATTTCTGTATTGCGAATACGATCCCGAAGTCTAGCATGGAACGCTCCATGGCCCTTTGTGCGACTTTAATTTAGTGCAAATTCGCCTTTGTTAGCATCCATGTTTCGGCACCGTAAGTAAGTGTGGGCAGGACACATTGGTTGAAAACCCTGGTCTTCAGGTTCTGCGGGATCTTGGACTTGAAGACGTCCTTAAGCTATCCGAATGCGGCCCAACCCCACTGAATCCTTCTGGACTATCCAAAAAGGACTATCCAAAGGCGAAATAACAAATACCTAAATTGACCGTCGTTCGTCAATCGCCATTGTCAATCGGAACAGGGTCCCCGAACTCATACCAGTAGAATATTTACCTCGTAAATGTTCGCGTACAGTCGTGCACAATATTATTACGCTAATGTAGCGACATCTATCCTGTCATATTGTGTTGCGAGTCATCATCAATCATTCTTAGTTGACAGCCAACGTTTGTCGCGTCGAAACGATGGGCCATAGTGACAATATTGCGAAATATACACTAGTATGGGATTAGCCCGACAATTTTGACGGATCGAAACGGATATCAGTGCAGTTATACTGCCATTTTTGAAGTAAAATTTCTTAGGTGCGTAGTTGATTTTTGATGGGGGTTATTTATAGAATATGTGACGAACGCACAGTTGGCCGGTTTTAAAAGCGCATTGATTTTTAGGGCGTTTTGTTGACAAATCTTAATTCAACCAGTTTTGTTTTTGTTCGAAATACTCCGAACGAAACAGGCGCCATTTCTTTTGTATTTTTTTTAAATATTTTTTGTCCATCTGAACAGGCCTAAGTCTTTCAATTACACAGCCAATTCATCCATAACCTAACCTAACCTTTAGCCCTAGTTATGTAGTCTTTAGTGCTTTAGGACCATATTACTAAGCCTCTGCTGTCCGTCCGTTCGTCAGCCGGCTATATCTCAAGAACCGTAACAGGTAGAGAGTTGAAATTTTCACAGAATGTGCAGCTGCAGCAACAAATACGAATGAACTACACGAGACTTTATAAAAATGGAGTCCCGATACAACAGATGTGATCCTAGACCCTAGTCCTTATGATTACTAGTACGGTGGTTCGGAAACCTTCCTGTGCGTCACACCGTAAATGTCTTAAACGAGGTGGCAGAGGCACGGTTGTGCCTACTTGAAGTCTATGGTGTTGAGGTCGAGGTTGTGCTTCCCAAGCGAGAGGTCCCAGTCCAGTTTCGAATAGCAAACACTGGGTATCTTAGTGTGGAGCCAGAAGCAATGTAATTGATGCTATGTTCGTCATTCAAAAGTCTCAGCAATCACGTAAATACACTGAATTGTCCAAAAAATGCTCTCAATAATTAATTAAAATCCTACTTAACCGCGCTCGATCCACAATACCAAAATAAATTAATTTTTAATCACTCCTAATTGCCTATTTTAAAAGGCGTCCCAATATCAGAGACGAAGCAAAGCGTAGCTCATCAAAAATTCCATAACCCACGAGCCGAGTCGTGTTAGCATAGCCGGCACTGACACGCCAGTGACACGCCGCTGTCTCGCGTGTGGCGTGTCAACTGATTTATGCACGCGAGTGTAGCGCGACATGCTCAATTATAACGACATAAGGATTTTCTGCGTGAGTGTACCCGATTGTTTTATCATTAAGCTTATTGTAGGCTGGGTGATATAGTGGTTTTGTGTTATGGAATATGCTTGGCAATTATTGACCGAGCGAGCGAAGGGCTCCATTTCGACAAGATAGGAGGCCGATTTTGCTCTCGTCTGTCTCTGTCTCGTGTCTGTCAGTTCCGGTCTAGGGGCCACAGTTTTCAAGCAATCCTCACAAAACTTGGCACACGTGTTCCTTGAATTAAAAGTTTATTTTTGTCGAGAGGTTTTCTCGATTTTCCCCTTGGAGGGGGGGGGGGGGGGGGGTTAAGAAGTCATTAATTTTTTGTGTTTTTTTTTCTTTTTTTTTCTGGAACCTATCGAGTGGGGTATCAAATTAAAGGGCTTCACGAGCCGGTTCTAAAAAGATACTACACCATTACCTTTCGGCCGCCTGTTTTCTAAAAATCCAAGAAATACTTTCATACCATACCAAGTTTGGACTCCTCGAAGTAGGAGACGGATTAGTAAAGAGGATCGATACAGACCATGAGAGTGAGTGAAATAGACTATAAAAATTCTCGTGAAAAGTCAATAGATTGTATTTGAAATCTTAAAATGTAGTTTACAAAGTTATTGGTCCGGCTACTTTACTATTTGATTTTGATTGAATCTAAAATACTTACCTATAAATGGGTTCACAGTCCCCCTGTTAGCGAGCTCTACTGCCCACAGGGCCACTAGTATATAATACATAGATAACATGTATAATAGGTATAATCGAATCTACTTTGTCCATAATTTGCGTGGCTCGGTGGGCTCAAATAATTGTGAGAGATATTTCGATTAATAATTTCCCGAAACATTTTAATTAATGTTTATTAATAATTTAATTTAAATCCAATTCAATTTAATTTATTTCGACATGTATTTTCCGTTATGGGCGCTTGCGTCTGAAATAAAGATTGTTATCATATTGGCACAAACATTGCTTCTGGCCCCACACTAGGATACACAGTGTCGTGGGAACTAGAAACAGCGAAATCACACACACATAAACATCCAAGACCTATATTTTTTTTTTTGCCTCCAGCCGGATATCGAACCCGGGACCTCTCGCATGGGAGGCAGAGCCACAACCGTTGTGCCACAGAGGTCATCAATAAGATGTGGTAGAAAGAGATATTTAACGATGATAGAAAACAGCGTTTGGAAACTTTCTTAACTGCATAGCCGCGGCGATGGGCTAGCCCCCTGACAAAGTGGATTATTGAATAACTGGCTAAACGTTGACATAACTGTGCCTCTGCCACCGCGTATGGGAAAAGGGGTGACGCTGGGCTATTGACCTCTAGACCAAGAATAAACTTCTGTAAGTCTTATTCATATTCATAATCTTTATTGCAAAGAAATCATAATTGATAAGAAAACATTTTATAGACAAAGGCGAGCTTATCTCTTAAGAGAGATTTCTACCAGCAAACCTAGGCAGGACTGGAAACGTTGTGCAACAGGAGAGTCCTAGTGCGAAATTAAACTATTTGTAAGTATCTCTAATTATTTACTCTAATACTGACCATGTACCAATGAGATAAATAATGTATCTTAAGTAATACGGATGTTTCAACGGTGATGGAAAAACATCGTGAGGAAACCTTCATTACTCCATAGCTGCGGCGACGGGCTAGCCCCCTGTCACGCAAAACGGAATATTGAATAACTGGCTCAGAGTGGGCACAATTGTGCCTCTGCCACCCCTTATGGGAAAAGGTGTGACGCTATGTTATGTTATGTAATATGATAAATTATTTATGTATAATATATAAAATACAATAGCACAAAAATAAAATATCTTTCAAACTTATACTTACTTCCAAACAGGTGACATATAATAAGGTGACCATAATTTGGGAAATGATACTACCCATCGATATGAACAACTTTCCCCAAGAAACATGTGGTCGCAAATCAAACAAATATTTCGACCCTCAGTACAATGACCCGATCAGCTGATTACAGGTTGCTATGGGAGACCCAAATTTCTTTTTCATTTGCGACCATATGTTTCTTGGGGAAAGTTGTTCATAATTATGGGTACTATCATGCCCCAAAATATGGTCAGCTAATTAAATGTCAACCTATACATGTATAAAAGTACCTGTGACGAAATAGAAAGGAAATGCTCTTTCAATCTTTTCTTAAAAGAGCAAATTGAGGGACTATCTCTAAGTCATAATCTACATAACATTATGATACAATATATATAAATATAAATAATACCTTGGACACTATTTACACACCTTGATCTAGCCCCAAACTAGGATTCCCTGTATCTTGGGTACTAGACAACGATACAAATACCTACTTATATAGATAAATATTATACTTAGATAGATATACAACCATGACTAGAGTACAAACATCCGTTCTCATCAAACAAATATTTGCAGCCACCGGGACTCGAACCCGGGACCCTTGGCTTCGTAGGCAGGGTCACTGTCGACTCGGCCATTCGGGTCGTCGAAATATGAAGCAAACTTAGCGGCCCAACTAGATCTTCCGAGCTGATTTATGGTAAATCTTGTTACCTACATGTCTAAAGTCGGAAGATTTCCCATATCAGCAAGGAGGGTACATAAATATTTACGAAAAAAACTTTTTTTCGATGCGAGCAAAATTACATTACGAAATCAGGAGTTTACGACGAATCAGATATCGGAAGTAATATAGTAGGAGGCTGCCGTGAATTCGTACGTTCCGTTACTGTTAGATATAGTTTTCATCAGTGTTTTGCTGGAAGTTAACTGATGAGTTACCCCCAAACATTTAGGTTTCTAGTAGCTTACAGACCATGTTTTTTCATCGGACCTTAAAAAGAAGGAGATTTTCAATTCGAATGTTTTTTTTTAATGTTTGTTACGCGATTATTCCGTCAAGTATGAACATATTTTGATGATTATTGTTTTGATTGGTAGGTCATACTTCAGGGGTGGTCTCATATGTATTTTATCAAAATTGCGTTACCACTTTCTGAAAAAATCAATAAAACAGAAACCGCCTTATTAATAAAACTCATCAAACATATAATAGCTAAAATGTGCTTTGTCCTTTTCTCACAAACACAAATTTCAAAGTGACGGACAAAGACAAACGAATTATAACGGCATTATAGTTAAAATAGGTTTATTAGACGTTTATGAATAAGGCGGAAAATATACACAGATGACGTTTTCGTTATTTCCGTGCAGAAAAAGTTTTGATGAGGACTTTTCATGTACATAGTCTTCATTCGCATCACGACCGGGGAGGATGAAATAGGGCTTGAACTTGAAGTCGGTTTTTTTAAGTTTTTAACTTGGTGAATTATTAGGTTTCCATATTTTGATGGAATGTGTCTAGAACAAAGCTAAACGAGATCGCTTATTTAGTTACTTAAATATTAATGTGAAAGATGTGGGTTTTATAAACTATTATTTATCTGAGCCATGTAGCGAGGGTACTCGATTATTATTTAGTTTATTTAATTATAAGTAGATAAGGCTGTTATTATTTAAATTACTTTTAAGTTAGTTTAGCATTGGCTAACACATTTTACACATTGGTGTAAAAATATTGTAAAAATATTGATTTTTACAATATTTTTACACCAATGTGTAAAAGTTCTGAATAAAAACTTATAAAAAAAAACATCTGTTTGCACTCCGACGGATATCAGTAAACTCAATGATCGCGCCATCTCCCACACTGTTCCGAAGCCCCGCACTTCGGGTAAGATTATAAAAAATGGGCGAATAAAATTACACCCCTCCCCCCCTATCGATCCCTTTGACCCAATTAAATCTGGAGCGCACAAACATGATACTTAGTGTGTCGTGTACTTAGAACAAGTAATATTTAGCCGCCTTACGACTTATATACTTAAAAAAAAAAAAAAACTTGTTAAGTAGAACTTTTTACGTGTTGTGATTTGTGAATTTGGAATGGGTGTAAATTTTATCGTGCTTTTTAGGGTTCCGTACCCGAAGGGTTCCAAACGGGACCCTATTACAAAGACTCCGCTGTCCATCCGTCCGTCCGTCCGTCCGTCCGTCTGTCACCAGGCTGTATCTCAAGAACCTAGCTAGCTAGAGAGTTGAAATTTTCACAGATTATGTATTTATGTTTCCGCTATAACAACAAATACTAAAAAACAGGATAAAAGAAATATTTAAGGGGGCTCCCATACAACAATTATTTCAATACCACATACAAACTTATGGATGCACCTGGTTACGTACATGGAGTGTGAAAGTAACCGCATCAATAACTTTGTAAACAATATTTTGCTGTGTAAAATCCAAACTATTCACTCCACACCATCGCTTCCATTGAACGGTGGTACGGAACCCTTCGTGCGCGATTTAGACTCGCACTTGATCGGTTTTTTATTATTGGCGATTAAGAACTAGGTGTCAAGAATATGTGAAGGTTTTTTTAAAAGTGCATTATTTTATTAACGGGTCTTTCGTTGTATGTTTTGCATGAACTACATACAATAAGCAGCCTGTGTATGCGGCAGCCGGAGAGGGCAAATCGGACCAGCGCTCGCTGCCACCAACAAGGGCGGTCCGAAAGATCGCGTACGCATACTTACACCCGTTTTCACTAAACATAAGAATCGCCTAAGTTTTTTCCTAACTTGTTTAGGCTTTTCCTAGCAAAAAACTTGATGGCACTAAACCCTAAGCCATTCGTAAGTCTAGTCTGTCAGTGCAATATTTTTTTATCTACACACGTAACATACACCCTCTTTAGTGCGTCCAAAAACCACACGTTACGACCAGCATAATGATAAACTTCTTGATAAAAACTCATTTCTTATCTGAATAATGATCATTATGACCATAATGTACAAAAATTTATCAAATTATGACATTCAAATTTCGAACGCCGACGCCCGCCTGCGTGCCGCCCCTAGTTTGTCTGTGAAGTTGGCACTACAGAACAAGCTAAACAACTGCAGAGCCACAATGCCGGTCAAACATGCGGTTCCTGAACACATCAAAGAGAGCTTATGATATGTGTGTAGATAAACTAGTGTATGTAACTGTACATAATTCGGCATTAAAACTCTCGAGTGATATTATTATCGAGTATTAATGCCCTAAATTATGTAGCAGTCACATAAACTACTATTAGCTATGCTGTTCTTAGGCTTAGGTGAAGTTTAAGTAGGACAAGCCTAACTTAAGTTTAGTGCAAATGGGCGATAGACTACCTTACCTAGCAAACTCATTTCACTACTTACTTGTACATTTTATGAGTGACTGATATTACGCCTAATACATTGTTGAGACTCGTTATCAAAGACAACCTTCATCGAAGTTTTATTGCAATGATATAAAATTTGCTTTTGTCACAATAAAGTGGAAATGTAATAAAAAAACAATGATACTTTCTTAGCGTCACGCCTTTTCCTATGCGGGGTGGCAGAGATTCAATACTCCATTTGCGTGACAGGGGGCTAGCCCATCGCTATAGATCACAGCTATAGAGATTGAAGGTTTTCATCATCGTTAGATCGTCCGTATAATGTACTTAAGATAAATTAATTATCTCATTGGTACATGGTCAGGAATCGAGCCTGCATCTCCTGTGTCAGAAGCAAGCGTGAAACCCATTAGACCACGGAGCTTTCTACGGAGCTTTTTAGGGTTCCGTACCCGAAGGGTTCCAAACGGGACCCTATTACTAAGACTTCGCTGTCCGTCCGTCCGTCCGTCCGTCCGTCTGTCACCAGGCTGTATCTCAAGAACCTAGCTAGCTAGAGAGTTGAAATTTTCACAGATTATGTATTTCTGTTGCCGCTATAACAACAAATACTAAAAAACAGGATAAAATAAATATTTAAGGGGGCTCCCATACAACTATTCTTTCAATACCACATACAAACTTATGGATGCACGTCGTTACGTACATGGAGTGTGAAAGTAACCGCACCAATAACTTTGTAAACAATATTTTGCTGTGTAAAATCCAAACTATTCACTCCACACCATCGCTTCCATTGAACGGTGGTACGGAACCCTTCGTGCGCGATTTAGACTCGCACTTGACCGGTTTTTTTTTATATGATGTTCTCAAATATTTTACTCAATGCGGGTAGAACCGAGACTGGTCTGAAATTTGTGGGGTGACCCCTATCACCGCTTTGAAATAAAAGTACTAGCCTCTGTGTTTTATGGAATCAGCGAAAGTACTCTCATCTACACATTTATTGAAGATTTTAGCCTTGATTGACTACCCAGTACCCAAAATGCCGTTACAGGTATTGAATTCTATTACCATGGCATAAATTTCAAAATTTCAACCGGTTAAAATGTCAAAGTCAGTCATGCTGATCCATGAGTTCCTTCCATGCACTTCTACACACTGCCCTCTCCTTAACGTCCTGATACGACACTACACTTATCTTCTCCTTCACTTGATCCATGTAGGTTCTCCGTGGTCTACCTCTCTTCCTTATTCCCTCTATTTGACCTTCCAGTGTAGTTTGGAGGAAGTTGTCGTGCCGTATCAGGTGTCCCAGCATCTTCCCTCTATTATTCTCCACAGTTTCCAACTAATCTTTTTCCCGAACCAACTGCAACACCTCCTCGTTGCTTTCCCTTCCCAGCTGACTCTTTCCATCCTTCTCCAGCACCACATCTCGAACGCTTCCAATCTTTCTCTGTCTCGTTGTGTCATGGTCCAGGTGCCGCTGCCATATTACGAAATGCTCCAGATGTAAACCTTAATTAACCCCTTACGCATATTCCTTGACATTCTTGCTTTAAGAGGATACCTCGTCCGTGCAAAAGTCCCCGTTACTCCAGGCGGAAAGACCCGCAGTGTGAGAGGGATGGAATCGAGGAAAAATGACGTAACGTAGCGCTAAACCACATAAAAATTGTTTAAAAATAAACTACACTATTTCGTCAAAAAGATTTTCAAGGAGAGTTTACATAATATCCACATTTTGAATGCAATTCCGCAATGAAATAAGTTAGACAAAGTTAAACAATTTAGAGGACTTTTCGCAATTAAATTATATCGAGAAAATTTCACCCAATCGCGTTTTCCTTCTGTGAGAATCTTAATCAAATACTCAATAAACGTTAACCCAAACATCAAATCTGTAGATGACTTTATAGTGGAGTACATGGATTCGAAAAACAACCCATATTTTTTTCGTATCACCTTAAATAAGTGTTTTTGATTGTTGAATGCGCCTTTGGCCCTAGCTACTCTGGCTATAATATCTGAGTTACATCTTGAGTCATTTTCTATTAAACTGCCTAAGTATTTAAATGTTGTTACTTGTTCTAAGGGAGTTGAGTTCTGCTAGGCTTCCTACAGGAGCTGGGTTGGCAGGAGTAGTGCCCCCAACCCACGTCACTGTAACTATATGGGAGTTGAGTTGAGTTTGAGAGTATAATTTACTTAAGATAAATTACTTATCCCCTTGGGACATGGTCAGCGCGGGATTCGAACGTGAACTCCTGCGTGGGAAGGTGAGCTGTAGGCACCTGGATAGAGGGTTAGGCGACAGGATGGCGGCTCCATTTCTAAATGTTCTGACGTCGTGACATGGTGTATGTGGTTAGGATCTGATTGAATTAGATTACAATGTTCTTATTAGTCAGCGAATTAGCAGAGTCGCGTTGATGAGGCTTCTATCAATGTCGTGACGTATGGACTTCTATCCTAATTTGGTCTGCTGGAAGAGAGCTCTTATGAGAGATAAGCTCGCCTTTGTAAACTATTTTTGTTGTTGTCTATGTATTTGTTGTGTGCAATAAAGAAATTATGAATTTTGACTCCGTACCCAAAACATGATGGTTTTTTTATTCGTCAAAACAAATATTTACTTTTATGTATGTTTCTGTTAAAAAAACCTATATAATAGGCAACAGCTTCTCTTCTGGTGTTGCCAAAATGTTTTTTGATTGGCAAATATTAAACTGCACATCAAAAATACTGATTTGCGCAGCAAATATCCCTTATATTTGCTGCGGTAGCTTAGGTGAAGGGTAATGTATCCTTCGTGTTAGGTTGAAGATGCAAGAACAACAAAAATACTAAAATCATAAACTTAAGTACTCATAAAAAGTACCGAAAAGTTACCACGGCAACTACGTTTCTTACCGAAACTCTCCGTAATTTTCCACTCAAGTGACTGAGACTGTTACAAAATAGAACTTGCAGGTATAGTCCCAATAATACAGTGTTGCCATCCTGCACGTACGTCACGTTAGCCCAATAAAACGGATAAGGTATCCTACTGTACCGCTCAATCCGAATGCTACAATGTACGAAGTTACATTATATGGGCACCTCGGTGAAGGCAATAACCTGAGACCGCCATTATGACGTTGCGAATCTAAGTGCACAGTTACAAAATTTTGAATCGATTGGCTTTACCAGATATACGCATCTTTGATTAGTTTGTACTTTCCGTGTGAATTTAGTATGTCAACAAGTACGTTGTTTACGAATATAAGTTGGAGTACCAAATTTATTAGATGTTCATGTTATATGTCCAATTTTTGACGACCCGAATGGGCGAGTCGACGGTGAGCCTGCCTACGATGCCAAGGGTTCGAGTCCCGGTGGCGGCAAATATTTGTTTGATGAGAAGGGATGTTTGTACCCTAGTCATGGTTGTTCAAGTATAATATTTATCTATACAAGTATGTGTATCGTTGTCTAGTATCCAAGATACAGGGAATCTTAGTTTGGGGCTAGATCAATGTGTATGTGTAAATAGTGTCCAAGGTATTATTATTATAGTTATGACCTATCAAACCTAACTTTGGTATTCGGACAGAAAGTGACCCATAGCAACCAATACGGTTCTTACTACATGGGGGCACTCCATTTGGAGAATATTTAACATATTTCCCGTAGAGATATAGAGAAGGGACTGAAGCAGCTTAGGCCAAGGAGCGCAATTGGACCGGACAACGTCCCTCCTTACTTTTTGAAGGCCAATAGCGATCAGCTGGTATTACCTTTGGGTAGAATTTTCAACCTAGCTCTAGAGCAAGGTATCTACCCTACCAGTTGGAAGCTCTCTCGAGTCAGTCCTATGCCCAAGACTAGTGACACTGCCTCTGTGAATCAATATCGACCGATCGCGATCCTGAATTCATTGGCAAAATTGTTCGAGTCAATCATACACGGTAAAATCTGCCCCCAGATTGCCCCGTATTTGTGCGTTTCGCAACACGGATTCAGGAGTCGTCGCTCAGTAACCACCAACTTACTGACGTTAGTCGAGATGGTCTCAGAGAGCATGGATCGAGGATGTCAGGTAGACGTCGCCTATCTGGACTTCCGCAAGGCGTTTGATAGGGTTGATAACGACGTCCTACTGAAGAAATTGTGTGCCATTGGATTTGCCCCACGGCTGTTGGTTCTCTTTGCTGACTACCTGAAGAACCGCCAACAATATGTGCGACATGGCTGTTTTGAGTCCCAGCCGTACCACACACGGTCAGGTGTTAGCCAAGGCTCCATTCTAGATCCGTTGTTATTTATCATCATGATAAATGACCTGGAATCTGAGCTTAAACACGCCAAATGCTTGTTGTACGCGGACGATTTGAAACTAGTACTTCCCGTGAAGTCATAGGATGATTGTAGGCTACTACAGGAAGATTTAGACGCGATTCATAGATGGAGTGTGAACAACAAACTATTATTCAATATCGAGAAGTGCTGTATCATGTCCTTCACGCGTTCTCCACGGCCTATTGGCATGACGTATACACTCGGCACGGAGTCTTAGACTCGAGTGTATTCGATAAAGGACCTCGGTGTTACGTTCGACCCTAAACTTACATTCCATGAGCACATGAGCACTTTAGCCAAGGAATGCTTCAAAAGATTAGGGTTTGTGATACGGAATAGTAAGGAATTCCACAACTTGGGTGTGGTCCAGCTTCTATACACGGCCCTAGTGAGAATCAAACTTGAATCTAGCTCGGTTGTTTGGAATCCGCATGAAATCCGCGCTCTTACGACCTTATGCTCGAGAAGGTACACAAAGCTTTTCTAAGGTACACCTTTATAAGAGGAAATTTGGATACTACCCTTACCTTTATCCGTCCGCTTTTATATTAGGTATGCTCGGATACAACTCACTAGAGGTGAGACGTAACACCGAACAGCTTCTGACTGAGTGTCGATTGTTGCGAGGCGACAGTGACTGCGCGGCGCTTGTCAGCGCAGTATGTGCGCTATACGTGCCTGACAACTACCTACGCGCGCGCAGGCACCAACTGCAAGTGGCGCGCCGGCAGTCCCCGCTGGTCCGAGCGCGGAACAGCCTCATCGCTCTGTTGGCTGCTGCACCATTGAATGATCTGTTTGGTGAGGCATGGAGGGATATTGTGAGAGAATGTGGAAGGTTCTGCGAGAAGAATGCATGATTTGTTCTTCTGTATTTTTATTATTATTATTTTTCTTGAATGTTTAGTTTAAATATTGAATAGAATATAATAATTGAAAAGAATATTGATTGATATTAATAATTGGATAGTTTTTGTATAATCAACTCGTCTTGGCGGGGCACTGCCGTGGCCCCACATGTAATTGTATTTTATATTAATATTTTTTGATCAGTTTGGATACTTTTTACAACGACCTGGAATTTTCTGTAGTTTTGTGCGAATTTATGTCAATAATAAATAAATAAATAAATATTTTGGACTCAAAACTTATATTAGTAAACATTATATTCATTGCCATGCTTCTTGTTTTGTTTTCTGATCAACGAAATTGACGTAGTGCGAATTTTCCGCCGCAGCTCAGCGTCAGACCGTATTGTGCAGGCCATAGGATTCGCTGTACGTTCTCCTTAGCTGACAGTGTCCATAGACATGCCACCATATTTTTAACCTTATGGCTTGGCATTAAACCAATGAAAATTCTGCAAGCCTTTGCTAGCCAAGGGGCTAAGATTGTGAATTGTGATTTAGTTGAAATAAATTATAAATAGTCCATTTTCTCCATATTAGCGGTGAAGGGCTAGTCCCCTACCATGCAAGATGGCATATTGCTACACATGGGCACAACTGTGCAACTTCCACCCCGTATGGGAAAAGGCATGACGCTAAAAGGAAAGCCCTTTAATTATTCCAATTACCTTTAAAACTAAGACAACCCCATTCCATAAAACCTGTATATTGCACGTAAATTAAAACCTCAGTAATTCCTCAAGCGCATTCACGATGTCACACCCGCCACCCCCACACTAGGATAAAGGACGTCTGAGGGCTTGTTTAGTGCCTACTGAGTCTAATTACAAGGGCTCCGAGGTACAGTGGAGTGGAAATGAAAAGTTGCTATTTATGGCGCGTTCATTCAAACATACAGCTTCTGGCCCTACACTAGGATACCCTTTTTCGAGAGAACCAGACACAGCGACGTCACAATCATATAAACATTCAAGAACCGGGGATTTTCTTTCTTACTAATTTAATGCTAACACATTAATATTTGAGCATGAATTAAATCCTAAGAATTTGTGGCCAAAAGGCCACAAACAACATCAAATAAGATTTTTTGGGAGATCAAAGAGACCAGAAAACAACGCATGTCGAGATCCTAGAACAGAAATGGATTGGGCACACAAGGAGAGTCACGGATAACCCAACAAGCTATTTTCTTCAACCCTGAAGGAAACGTATGAAAGGGCGACCAGAAGAAGAAGAAGAAAAAAGACATTTATTACACACAAAAAACACACCTTACAGTGGGACAAAACAAAAAAGTATAATAAACAAAACGAAACGTCTAAAAACACAACTAATTGTAAACAATTATTGGCCAGGGTCACGGTGTGTGCTTGCTGTGCAAAAGGCACTAACTCAGCATTGTGCTGGGAGTGGAGGCCCTCAGCGCTGAAACCAAGGTGTTCCTGGACAAGGGGCCATATTAAAAACTATCAAAGGAATACCTCGCACCACGAATTAAGAGCGCTGGGCGACGTTGGCGGGAATTACTGCGCATATGTACAGCTATTGAAAAGTGACTACTGCGCATTCAAGGCAACCGCTCATAACGTGTGGCGCGACGTATACCAAACTGAGAAAACCATTTTGAGATAATTGTGTTCGTAACTAAATTCCATTATTTCCATAAAAAAATATTACAAGATTTCTGAAATATCCCTAAAAAACATAATGTACTTAATTTGTCTTCTGCGCTACGCCGTTAAGTTGGCTGTTCTGAAAACTGTCAAGTGTCAACAGTTTTCCTGAAAATATAATAAAAAGTAGTACGTATTTTTTTAGCATGGTCCGCTCGGTATTGGACAAAGCATAGTCAAATAAATCTAGGAACATGTCTAAAGTTGAAACATTATTAGCAAAATGGCTTACACAGTTTGTACATAATACATCTTCCGGGTAAAGGCGTTTGCACCTTGGTTGGGACATTAATTGGCTACTTTTTTTTTTGCCGTGTCTAAATAAAATAAATTAAGACGCTGGGTTTTGTCAAATGCCCATCGTTGACGCTTTATGTCTCCTAAAGGAGACACTTTCCAAATCCAGAAAAATAAAATATCAAGACATATTTCTTCTGGATTTCTGATTTTCAATTACATTGTTTGAAAACATGATAGTGACAATGGAAACTTTATGAAAAAATATATGTGTCACCTAAAACGTGTTATCTCTTGTGATCTAAAAAAAATATAGATATGGTTCTTGCGTCAAAAAATAGGCATTTAATAGTAGTTTATGTGACTGATACATAATGGAGGGCAATAAAACTCGAGAGTGGGTTTATGAAACGAGCTGAATACAAGTTTCATAATAATATCAATCGAGAGTTTTAATGCCTAATTATGTACAGTTACATGTGTAGATAAACTAGTGTTATCTACACACATATCATAAGCTCTCTTTGATGTGTTCAGGAACCGCATGTTCGACCGGCGTTGTGGCATTGATAATTGCTCTGCAGTTGTTTAGCTTGTTCAGTAGTACCAACTTCACGGACAAACTAGGGGCGGCACGCAGGCGGGCGTCGGCGTTCGAAAGTTGAATGTCATAATTTGACAAATTTTGGTACATTATGGTCATAATGATCAATATTCAGATAAGAAATGAGTTTTTACAAGAAGTTTATCATTATGCTGGTCGTTTGGACGCAGTAAAGAGGATTTATGAAACGTATGTAAATAAAATATCTTTAAACGAAGAGTTTGAAATGATAGAAATAATCAGTGGTTTGGGGGAAAAAACACATTTTTTTTTGCACTTTTCTGCCGCAGCGACTGACGTAACTGCCACGTTGCAGTGTGAGCTGTTATGAACTTTAATGTCCGAGCGAGCGTATATCGCGAGCGAAGTGTCTCCGTTCCTGTTTGGTCAAAAATGCCTTCGTATGTGTGTCTGGATCTCCGGATGGTCTCCTCTAGAGGCCGCGTTTCGCAGCCGGTTCTCGTGAAATTTTGTAAGCAGGTTCGATAATTATATGCTTTTTTAGTCAATTCAGGCCTTCCATTTTTTTGTGGCGGAGATGATAAGAAAGTACATAACCAGGTGCACTCATCAGCTTGTTTATGGTACAGAAAGAAAACGCCGTCGGATTATTGGTTTTTATAATATTTCCACTCGCTCGTCCGATAATCTTCAAGGAGTCGTGGGTGTCAGGTGGTGGAAAGTATAAACAGTGAATAGTGTCCATATCCCTCGAGAGTGCCGCAACAGTAGAAAATTACCCCAAAACACTAGACACAAATATTAAATTATGTACGCAAGAAACGAAACTGCCTCAAATAAATTACAACTGACACGTTACATGGGTCTCGACATGGCGATAAATTAGTTAGACACAGCACTTTAGTTATAATTTTCTGTGCTGGAATTGGGGCTTCTGAATGGGCGCGACGTACTTAAGATAACTATAAATTAAACTTTAAAACACCCCGACGGAATTTGACTGACTTGCTTTCTTATTAGGCTGATAACTCTGGAACCACTGCACCGATTTTATAAAAACATGTCTAAGAACTTTCGCAGGGAAGTCTACTATCCGTTCCAGAAAATCACATCAAAATCCGTCGAGCCGTTTGCGCGCTAGTTGTCAATGTTGACACTTGACAGTTTTTCTTGTCAGCCAACTTAACGGCGAAGGGATTGTGAGCAATAGAGGACAAATAGAGGATATTATGTTTTTTTACGAATATTTCAGTAATCGTGTAATATTTTTGATGACAATAATTTAGGAACAGGACAGGAATTTAGTTAAGAACACAATCATCTTAAGAAGGTATGCGGAGTTTGGTGCCCCTGATTTTTTTTAATGGCCAAATGAGTTTTTTCGACTGTATGTAGGAAAAGGCTTTATGTTTCCGATCACATTCAGTAGTCGACATATAGGTAGATACTTTTAGGGTTCCGTACCCGAAAGGTGCCAAAGGGGACCCTATTATTAAGCCTCCGCTGTCCGTCTGTCTGTCCGTTAGCGGGCTGTATCTCATGAACCGTGTAATAGGTAGAGAGTTATAACAAACCATAACATGATTCAAATATGATCGTAGATTTCGCGGCGTATCACATGGTATACCTCGCGCCACGAGTTAAGACCGGTGGACTTGAATTAAAATTGAAAAGTGACTACTTTCCAATTTTCAATTCAAGGCCACAGCTGCGCAGTAACTCCCGCCAACGTCGCCGAGCGCTCTGAATTCGTGGCGCGAGGTATAGTAGCGGTGCAATTGGTTTGATATCAGTTTCGCAATCTTTATTGTTTAAAAGTTAATTTCAAAGTTTCACATCTATTAAATTTTCTTATAATTTTAAGTTTAACACCGTAAGGGTTCTGGGCTCTAATCCGCGTTCGGACATAATATAATTCTCTTTTTATTTTTGTTTGAATATTTTTAGGGGTTAAGCTTCCTTGTACAATGGCACAAGGAAAATTAACCACTACAATAATAAAATACGAACTCTTCGTGTGCCAGTCTGACTGTCTGTTTTTGTTCGTCAGTTGTGTGGAAATATTAGCTTGTGACGTTAAATCATATTGTTGTCCAGTTATGGTAGATATTTTTACACAAAATTGTGTTTATGAAATGTAACTGCTTTTCAATCTTATTCAAGTCTTAAATGGACGAGCCCTTATCTGGCTGAGATGGGTATTGGATGGGTGTCCGTTTCTATGTGGCATTTGTTTCGGGCACTTCTTCTTTCGGATGTCACGTTAAGCTGTAGGTCCCGGCTACTATCGCTACTCGGTGGTAGTAGTCGTGAAGCTGGTCAGAGGCCCTAATAAGGCAGCTTGAAAACATCTGACAGTTGGGTTGGCCACTAGTCCGTGGAGTATGGCTCAATGTTACTCGTATCCGGGTATAGGCCCGTGCCTCTCGGTGGGGAAATTAATGGGCTATATTATTATATCACATTACATCTTTGAAATAGTTGGTTAATAGTCGTTTATGTGACTGCTGCATAATGGAGGGCATTAAAACTCGAGAGTGGGTTTATGAAACGAGCCGAAGGCGAGTTTCATAATAATATCACTCGAGAGTTTTAATGCCTAATTATTTACAGTTACATACACTAGTTTATCTACACACATATCATAAGCTCTCTTTGATATGTTCAGGAACCGCATGTTTGACCGGCATTGTGGTTCTGCAATTTTTTAGCTTGTTCTTTAGTACCAACTTCACGCAGACGGGCGTCGGCGTTCGAAATTTGAATGTCAGTACCAACTTCACAGACCAACTAGGGACGGCACGCGGGTGGGCGTCGGCGTTCGAAATTTGAATGTCATTATATGTAGATAAACTACACATGACCATAATGTGTAGTTTTCCAGATACGAAACGAGTTTTTACCAAGTAGTTTAACATAATGCTGATCGCAACGTGCGGTTTTTGAACGCAGTAAAGAGGATTTATGATACGTGTGTAGATAAAAATATTTAAGAAAAAAGACAAGTGTTGTAAATCAGAAAATACAAAAAAAAAACTGTTTTAATACTGTATCGTGTGACATGCCATGAAAGGGATTATTACCAGGATCATAAATATGTCATAAACCTGAAATGCTAAGTTAAAAAAGAGAACAACCAAAAAAAGATCACCCTTATTTCCGAAACTACTGACCCAAAAAAAACACCGTAATATAGGTCTTTACTTAAAACACTACAGGAAAGATGTAGAGAAAGGTATGGCTTAAATAGCGTTGGCACAACTTCATGCAATAACACCTACAAGGAGTATGAGAGCAGCCGCACCAAAAACTTTGTAAACAACATTTTGCTACCTTAACACATAGACAACCCTGTTGTGCGTTGGTACGGGACCCTTCACGCGCGAGTCCGACTCGCATCTATCCGTTGATTATATTTATTAGAATACCCAGTCTAGTATTCCATTGTAATCAAAATGTAGTTGCCTAGTTATTGAACTTTGCAACAACCTGTGAATAGTTGCGAAAGTTCGCCAACAAATAAGCAAACTATTCCAACCACCGTCCTCCATTAAAGTATTCCATGGTGGATGAATATTAGGGTCGTCATTAAACAATAGAATAAATACCTAAATCATAATGATAACGCTGCGTCGATGGGCTAGTCTCCCATCGCGCAAAATGAAGTATAGAAACGCGGGCGCTTTGTCCCACAGGGAGTGGTAGAAGCTCAGTTGATTTTTAGGGTGCCGTAGCAGAAGGGTGCCAACCGGTATCCTATTACTAAATCTCCGCTGTCCATCCGTCCGTCCGTCTGTCACCAGGCTGTATCTCATGAACCGTGACAGTTAGACAGTTGACAGGTTCACAGATGATGTATTTCTATTGCCGCTAAAATAACAAATACTAAAAAACAGAATAAAATAAATATTTAAGTTAACTTATGAATGCACCTGGTAACGTACATGGAGTGTGAAAGTAGCCGCACCAATAACTTTGTAAACAACATTATGCTATGTAAAATCCAAACTATTCACTCCTCACCATCCCTACTATTGTACGGTGGTAAGGAACCCTTCGTGCACGAGATCGACTCGCACTTGACCTTGTTTTTTTTACTCCATTTAGCCTGACAGCTAGCTATCCCATCGCCGTCGTCGACGACCTCTGTGGCGCTGCGGCTGTGGCTCTGCCTACCATGCGAGAGCTCCCGGGTTCGATCCCCGACCGGGGATAAAAAAACAGGTCTTGGATGTCTATATGTGTGTGACGTCGCTTCTGGTTCCCACGACACAGGATATCCTAGTGTGGGGCCAGAGGCAATGTATGTGTAATATAAATATTTATTATAATTATTATTATTCAAACATATCAGAATTCAGTTTAAGAGGCTCAATCGAAGTTTAATCTACAAATCATGACTTATCGCCTAGATCTTATGATTATTTTTTTAAGACAATTCCTACCACCCATAGAAAGTCTCGGTAGTTTACTGGGAATATACCCAAATTACTGCAATATCCCGCCCAAGAGCGACAAAAAGTTGCCAGACGTCAAAACTTTTTCGAGTATAACCTCATTTCTGATTACCCACCTCAGTTTGTCTAACTATGCGCTATTCAATAACGTAACTGGTATAAGTAGTTATGAATATAATTGGTCACGCAGACTGGTAATTTCTACAGTTGGATTTTAAGCGAAATTTCCAAACTACTTAATTACTAGCTCCAGTTGGAAGTTGAATAGTTCTGTAGATTGTTCGTGGAGGGGTGAATTCTTGTCATGATATGCGAACTATGAATTTAATCTCATTCCCAGGTCATTTCTAGACCTCTCAAATACTTATACCAATGTAACATACCCTCAAATCCAGCATACTATTTAAGTCCTTGTCAAACTTTGGGTGAATACGGGCGTAACTGATTCAGATTGTGTTCCGTTCCAATTTTCGCCCTCCATTTTATGTGGGATTTCTTTTTAAAAATACGGTATAAAGGATCGTAAAAGGAGGCATATGATACGGAGTTGGCAAATAACACTGGCAGGCGAGAAACATGAAAAAAGAAAACACCTCTAGCTGTGTATTTCAAATTTCGAATCCAACTCCTGAGCCTGCTGGATCTAGGAATTCCGGTAGTACAGACATGCGACGAGAGAATGACTTTTATTTTCTTTCGTCGTGATTATTTTGTTTATTTATTTTTGTGTACGTATTTATTTCCGTACATGAGATGGACTACTATCTGACCGTGATGGAAATAATCGTGAGGAAACTTACAAATCCCTTGTCATGCCAATGTTTATTTAATAAATATTGGGTGCTTCCCTGTGAAATTGGCGAAATTTTCTTACATATTCAGGAGTTCATAATTCGTGTAATTTAATAGCTTTTTCATTATTTTTCATTGTTTATAAGTTAATTGCAAAGTTTTACATCCACTTGTTAAATTTTCTTATAATTTTCAGTTTGATAACTAAAATTGAATCTTCAAAATCAATTCGTCCTAAATGTTATCCATTTTCATGATAAGATTCGTAATAGTTTTTAACAGCTGACAATTTAAAAAAAAACATCAAAGTTTATGTTCGCTTTATACACAAAAAAAATATAAAACTAGTATTTGTCATTCCTTAAAAAAATACAAAAATGTTGGTACTGAAAATTGATTTTCCTTCAATTTCCCCATAGAAAACGCTGATTTCATAGGTAAGGACCTAACCTCAACCTCATAGGGTCTTAAGGGTTTAATACACGACTGCCAGCATCAGCTTCCACCAAAGGTCACCTTCAAGAAGCGTGTCCGGCTATACGGACACCAGCAAGCTTCTATCTAGCCAACATTTTTTGAACGAACGTTGCGTAGAGAGGGCGTATCTAAGCTTACGAACTTTAAGTTCACTACAACGACGTCATGACTAATATAAAATGGCATGAGCGCATCGCATATATAAAATATCCCATGCAATATCCTGAGAAGAGTATATGTATGATTCAGATGATAAGTCCCAAAGGCCGGGAAAGTCTCTGTACAACTCGAGGACTTGACTTTGGAAAAAACCTTGACTAGGAAGAAACATACACCATACTATAACTACTTTTATGAATGCAACCGATGTCGATATATCGTAAGTCTATCTGAGAGCGTAAAAAAATACTTTAATGATGTGGACATAAGTACTATACTAACTAGCCAAACATCGCAATGGAAAGTTTTGTTTTTTCTCTTGGGTGTAAAGGGCTGTGTTCACTTTTCTCTCAAGCCATTTAGTGCACAGAGCGACTTGCTGGCAACGCATGCCTCCCTGCCAAGGGCATTACAAGGCTCATTTACATTGCTCCAGTAGCTGGATCCAGCGTCTCTAGATTCCAGCACTGGATTGGCACTGGATCAATGTAAACATGTCTCGGTCCAGTACAACGTCCAGCGCTGAATCGGAATAGAGCACGTTCTTATTTTTCAATCCAGTGTTCGCCCCCACACCACACACACCCCGTGTCAGTGTAAATACGATGCGCCAGTTCATGCCAGTCACTGGAGAGTAATCACGCGCCTGTTTGTATATCAAAAACGTCATTTAAAAAGTGGCATGATGAGGAGAATTTTAAGTTTGTTCAATTATACAGATAAGAATAATATCTGTGGAACATAGACTCTCAAGCTTACCGCCTCACAAATTTGCGGTCTACAGAACACATAATATTTTCTCTGAAACTACTTTTGAGGCCATAACAGCAGGCGCCGTTAAATATAAACAAAAAACTTTAAGATCTACCTACTAACTTAAGACTAGACAAAATAAAAAGTGTTTTAAGGTCGGGGGCTGGTGGAAATATATATGTTCATGCAATTGCCATCGCTTTTTATGGCGAGAAACACTTGTTCCTTCAACAAAGTAAGAAAGTCGACTGGATCATTGTGCACGGCCTGATCCAGTACCCATACCATTCCAGCGCTGGGGTACAGTGCCACTGGATCCAGCTACTGGACACCAAACTGCTGTAATCCTTTGCTGGCTGCCGATGATGGCAGCCGTGTATTTGGCCCTTTAAGCATAAACTCAAAATAGACCAAATTAGGGATCTCCTATACTAATGAAAGTATAGTAAACAAAACTCTAGTTATAATTTGTTTGTTAAGTCACTGTTTCCCACCCACTTATCGCAGAGCTAATCTGTAAAACATATGTGACATGTGGGTGGCGTATTTAAATGTTAATATGTATTTAGTAAAGATTATTTATATTTATTTTTTTATTTACTAGAGAAAAATATAAGCGACTTATCGTTCTAAATATTTAGTTAAAATCCCGCACATTTTGTCTTTGTTCTGAAACCAAAAACTCAATGTTAGATGCTTCGAAACGCACTGCGCAGTAACTATTTCAGACCACCCCAAACTGCCCAAAAACCTACATGTTAACTTTAGAATGAAAATCTTATTATACCAAACGCAATCTGCATCCAAACACACAGCAAAAAAACAAAAAAAACACACAACTCATGAAACGTACGTTAACCGAGCTGTCTCACTTCGTGGCCATTCCTGGAGTTTTAATCCGGCAACTTTTTCTGCAGACCTACCTCGGATTCTCGCTGGCATCGGGGCCGTTCCTTTTAATCTGGATATTGCTGTGGCGACAATTTGAAACCGTGCGCTTATATCTCTGAAATATGGATGCGAGGTTCGAGTCTCGGCCGGGGAATAAAAAATCTAGGGTGCAGGTTATTTTTAACACCCAACGAAAGAGTTGGTTGTGGCCTGCTTGTGGCACTGCAGCGTTCGAATGGGTGGACGGATTTCAATGCGGTTTTTCTGTAGTTGGTAGTAAACTTTACTGCGCACTCGCAGATATTATGCGAGTTTTTATTAAAATCGGTAGTTCAAATGTTATCAGCTTAATGAGGAAGCGAGTGAAGCAAATTTTAGTCTATTTAAGTTGATGTTACCATAAAAAAACGGTCAATTGCGAGTCTTACTCGCGCACGAAGGGTTCCGTACAATGGCAGGGATGGTGTGGAGTGAATATTTTGGATTTTAAATAGCAAAAAATGTTGTTTACAAAGTTATTGCTATGGCGGCTACTTTCACACTCAATGCACGTAACCAGGTACATTCATAAGTTTGTATGTGGTATTGAAAGAATTGTTGTATGGGAGCCCCCTTAAATATTTATTTTATTCTGTTTTTTAGTATTTGTTGTTATAGAGGCAACATGAATTTATAATTAAAAATTTATTTAAATAAAAATAAAAAATTTATAAGGGATAAGCTTTATAAAATAATCTGTGAAAATTTCATCAGTCTAACTATAACGGTTCATGAGATACAACAGCCTGGTGACAGACAGACTGACGGACGGACAGCGGAGGCTTAGTAATAGGGTCCCGTTTGGCACCCTTCGGCTACGGAACCCTAAAAATAGAGCGTAAGTTACATAGGTAGTGGAACCAGCAGAATATAGTTCGCTGCCCTCCGCGCTAGTAGAAACTGTGATGTGGTGATAGTAGAATTTCCGTTGCAGCAACAGCAATAAATATGAACTAAATGCAATTTCAAACATTAAAGGGGTCTTCGCAGCAGATACCAGATTTTTTGCGTTTTTTTTACTGCACAGAGGGGGTAGCAGGGCGGAGCACCTCCCACAGTATGTTGTGTTATATCTGATTATCCATAAGTCTTACCTTTGAAGGAAAATACAAATATGCCTTTAGAGAGTGGTTGTACATACCTGAAAAGATAGAAAGCACTTAGTTAGTTCTCTTATGTTCAATCCAGTTCTAGCCAGTTTGAAATTGAAACCAAGTTACGGAACTTCTTAGCTATTCATATTCATATTATATTTATTGCCATAGATAACACGTTTATATAGGTTTAGAATATGGGTACTAAAGCATCAGTGTATATTTACCCATTTGGGTAAACCAGCTAATTAAACTACAACATGCAAGTTACAATGTATGAACAAGATTAAGTGACTCATTGGGTAGAAAATAAATTGCAATAAAGACATATTTGGGTAGAAAATAAATTGCAATAAAGACATATACGAAACAAAATTTAAGATAACTTAGAGGTCGTTAACATTACATAGCGTCACGCCTTTTCCCATACGGGGTGACAGACGCACAATTGTGCCCACTTTGAGACAGTTATTCGAAACTCCATTTTGCGTGACAGGGGGCTAGCCCATCGCCGCAGCTATGGAGTGATGAAGGTTTTCCATCCGTTAGAACGTCCTTAATTTAATTAAGATAAATTAATTATCTCATTGGTAACATGGTCAGGAATCGAACCTGCATCTCCTGTGTGACAAGCAAGCGTGAAACCCATTAGACCACGGAGCTCTAACGTTGTCAAATATAGTTTATACACAGCAGTTACCAAAAAGACTTTCTTTTTATTCGCAAATCTACAATTTACGTCTACGTAATGAAAACCACCTTCCAAGAAAACACAAATATGCCCCAAACAAAATCCTTGCCGAGCGTTAAAACAATTTGCGAGGAATCAGTTCCTCTCTAAGGAAACGCGCAATATTTTTTTTCACATACGCATTACAGGGGGCGGCACGATAGCATAATGGGGGACATTTGTCAGGGGGGCGGGGAGGGGGGGGGGCAGGAAATGCGTTATCGGGGTAAGGTTACCAACAGGATTCCAGGTGTTCTTCCGGAATACATTGTCTTCCACGCGTGGCGCGCCGAGACTTTGTATTTAGATGGGTAGTCATTTGTTGAGGCCGTCTGCTAGAATCGGACTGTAAGGTCACGAGCGCAGATGTCTACCGGATGCTGCTTAAGACTTTAATATATGGTCGAGCTCTGTGGCGCTGCGGTTGTGGCTTTACCATGCGAGAGGTCCCGGGTTCTATCCACGGCTGGGATAAAGAAAAAAACCCTAAGTCTTGGATGTTTATATGCGTGTGACGTGGCCCTTTCTAGTTCCCACGACAAAGGGTATCTTAGTGTGGGATCAGAACGATGTATGTGTCTGTATGTGTGTGTGTATGTTAATATGCCTACCTTATTTTCAACCTTATGGCTTCGTAATCCCAATCGCCCAATGGCCGAAAACCAATCAAAAATTCTTGTACAAATATGGCGTTACTTGCAATTCTAGACATTTTTTTAAAAATACAGTGACAGAAATGTTTTAAACACAATTGTGTGTGTGTGTGGCACAAAAGCTCTATAATAGAAATATATTAAATCGGTCAAGGGTGTGTCGGTCTCGGACACGAAGGGTTCCGTACCATCGTACAAGAAGACGGACGGGCAGGCGGACGGACAGCGGAGGCTTAGTAAAGGGGTCCCGTTTCGCACCCTTCGGGTACAGAATCCTGGGAATAGGACGGAAATTCGTACGCCAGTAAAGTTTTGTAGTACGAGAATATCATGCATGTAAGAAAAAACATAGCTTTATTTAAAATTGTAGGTGATAGCCATACAATTAACACTAGAAATAGAAATAGGTTAGCACTACCGTTATTTAGACTAAGTAAAGAAGGCACATCATTCATGGGGCACTGTATTCGCTTCTACAATAAAATACCACAGGAATCATTGATCCTTCCTGAAAAGAGGTTCAAAAACTATGTTAAAATCGATCTGATAAGAAAGTCCTATTATAGTATTAAGGAATACTTAGATGACAAAACTGCATGGTCCATACCATCTCAGCGCACAGAAATTCGACGAGGGGCGATGGATCAAGTCTATCACTCGCCGGCGAATTTCCTAAGACCGAAACCGAAGAAACCAGTACCTGTTGTAAAGTCACTTTTTAAAAAAAAGGTATGGGGGAGTTTCTTGCCGTTTCTTCTTAACCCCGAGGCCCACCTTCCGAAACGGTGTAGTCTTTTTTTTATATAAAAAAAAATTGGATTGTAGTTATAAGTAAGTATAATTTTGATGTTAAATAAGATAATTTATTTATTTATATTCAATAAAAAATGACTCTGACTCTGACTCTTTGTGTTATAGGCCCCCAGGACTATCATACAGGTTTTAAATTAGTGCCTCTGCCACCTTATCTGAGAAAATGCATGCTATTGCCTGTTGCATGGCCCATCTATAGACAATTATGAAGATAACAGACGCATAAGTATAGAAAATGCAAATAATAGTAGTTTATGTGACAGCTACATAATGGAGGGCATTAACACTCGAGAGAGGGTTTATGAAACGAGCAGAAGGCGAGTTTCATAATAATAACACTCGAGAGTTTTAATGCCTAATTATGTACAGTTACATACCACACACATTATGGTCATAATGTACGAATTTTCAGATAAGAAATGATTTTTTACCAAATAGTTTTACATTATGCTGGTCTTAACGTACGGTTTTTAGACGCAGTAAAGAGGGTTTACGATACGTGTGTAGAAGAAATGATTTTTTACCAAATAGTTTTACATTATGCTGGTCTTAACGTACGGTTTTTAGACGCAGTAAAGAGGGTTTATGATACGTGTGTAGATAAAAGAAATTAAATGTTCCTGGACTGCAAAAGTAATATACCACCTTCTTAGTGCTTCTCTTCCTAATCAGCTTAAACTTAATAGACACCGTCATTTAGCATACGAATTAGAGTTGAAAAGGATAGTGGTTTGTGTGGATACCGGATATCCGGCGAACTGTGATGCCGGATAGCCGGATATCCAGCCGATTGGCGCATCGTAACGTCAAATATGGTTAAGCGGCGTACGATCACTTTGGGTCTCTTTTATTTCATGATAGAAGTTAGCAACTTATCACTTCGGTACAAATGCGATTATTTGACGTAAACTTGTCTTTAATCTTACTTTGTAGTTTGAGGTTATTATTTGATATTTTTATTTATATGTATGGCACATATCAGTAGGTGCGTCACAGGCATATATCTTAAACCAGTGGGTGGCATCATTTGTAAGTGTGATGAAGTCATTTGGATTTCCAGGGTAAGCCCGCAGAGGGCACTCACGCTCTGTCTGGAACTAGGCAACGCAGATGCAGCTTAGAGAAGCAGATCAGCCACAGCCGTATAAATTTGAGGTTATTATAAAAGTATATATATACAAAAGTTTTAATGAATCTATATTTGGTGGACAGCTTACGCTACACAATATCCAAACTCAAAAGAAAATTCCCAGAATTCATCTTTTAGCACCCTGCAGAGAAAGATTTTTTTTTATGAAGCTGCCCTTATCTAAGAAGACAATCAAAACCGTTTGTCGCCTTTTAACGCAGCGAAACTTGTATTCAGCCACCATAATTTGCCTCTAGTCTAGTACAAGTGTTTTGTTGTAAGACGACAAAATGGTTCTTATATTTTTATGTTGATATAAACCTACCTGACATACGTAAACTTTAAAATTCAAACTTCATTTTTTTATTAAAAATAGATTCTTACGAACACTTTTTGATCGTCATTTGAATCTATATAATACAAGAAAAACTACTACCTCTTCGGAAAGTGTTATGGCAGCGGAAAAGAAGCGGCGCAAGAAACTCGTACACTGCAACACGGCCTACTTTTATTTTCTGTTTAATTATTTTTTTCAAAAATGGGTCTTGTGTTACAACCGTGTGCGTGGTTCTTGTGCTGCGCTGGAGAATCAGAGCACCATATCTCTTTGTCATTAATGTAATCATCTAACTTATAATATGCTTAATAACATAATGTTTATTTAACAATGACTTTAAACTTATTCTCTGACAAATTTAATATCTCTTCCCGTATTTTGTTATAGTATTGTATACATAGACCCACAAATGAAGTTCTTACTTTAGCTAGTCTATATTAAGGTTGTTAAATTTTATTTCCGCTTCTGATATTATTTCGCTTGTTACACTTTCATTTTTAGTGAAACTATTTATTATAGGTAGTACTTAAATCATATATTGCGTATTTTAATCCGTTATATGCAATATATTGCTAAGAATCGAGCCTATATACTATCCAGCCGGCCGGATACCGGATAGTGAGTTAATACGCGGTATCCGGCCGGATAGCAAAAGTAGACCGCATAGGCCGGATAGCGGATATATATCGGATATGCGCCCCATTACTAATACTAATACAGGTCAAATTATACAAAAATAAAACAAACTTTATTGTTATTAAACTCTCAATCACAAAATAGCGGCAGGTAAAATATATTTACGCGTAACGTACGAGTTATACGTGCTCGAATTAAGAAAAGCGTTCTATAAAAAACAAGCGGTAAAGAAAAAGGTATGAGATATGACTTACTCCGAGGCCTCAGGTGGTAAGGGTATCAATTATACAAATACAATAGAACGGTGAATACGGCTTACCCGTAATGTTGGGGGAAAAGTTTTGAAGGCATGTCGAAGATTTTATGAAAATCTACAGCAAATGTTGGGTCTGATATTTAGGTACAGTTCGCACCAAGTTTCGAGTGAGTTTTCACCTCTGTCTGTCTCACCCCACCCCGAGAAGGAGAGCCAATGATACTTGGCGCAGCCTGTAACTTGTAGATAAAATACAACCGAACATCCAAAAGAGCAGAAAGGAATATTCATGGAATTGAAATACTTTCACACTAAGCTGTCCTTTGACAGCTAGAAATGAGGCAGCTCTGGACCGGTTCTATATTCCAAACAGCCCCCAAATTCTGTTACTTTAAGTCCACGTCAAAGCCAACGCATTTAGAGTCAAAGTGACGTTTATTGTATGGGAAATCTCTCACATTTCAACAGATTTCGGTCGAATTGAGTTATTGAATAGGGCGAATTTTTAATGAATTTAGTTGTGATGCGGTCTGACGCTCTAACCGCCAATTTATTATATATTTTGGTATACACAATTGGTAGACATATAACATTACAGATATAACAGTAATTGCAAAAGCCCTTACAAATAAATCCATTGCCAGCAATTTTATTAAAACACCTAATCGTAGTGCTTATGGCACTAGGACTCATAAATATGTTGCGGAGACTATAAACGACAGAAATATTTATTCATTTTACCCTCCCGTTCAAAATAAAATATGAAGTCATCTTGTACATTGCAATGAGTCCCGGAAATTTGCACGAACTTGGAATATGTAATTTTGGGAGAAAATTTGTCAGGCCGTTAGAAAATGCGCTGTTGCTACTAAATCACGCTCTTTCCCGTAGAACGTGGCTTAGGCACAATCTGACCATGTTTTGACAGTTTTGCAGTGCTCAATTTCAGACGACAGCGGGCGAGGCGATCGCCGCAGTCTCAAGGTTTCTTCACGTTCGTTATTTACACAATATGTCTACTACCATCATGGCTGCCATCACGTTTTCTTTCAGGAAACAGACGCAAAAAAAAACTAAAATAAATAACACACATTACAGCAAATCCTCACAATAACGATAAGAGCGCACTAAATTTAATATATGGCGCGATATACGTCATGCACACAAGGATTGTATGGAAGAAAGCATTTCTTGTGAAGGATGCGTGCAGATATGAAAGGTATTATCTGTTTCACTCATCACGGTTTATCCGAGCTGCTAGTCAACGTTGGAAATAGAAATGGGTTGGGGGTTGTGTTAACATTTTTTGTTGGATTGATCGAATAGGAAGGAGGTTTAGTGTGTTTGTGATGCAGAAATTAAATTTGTCTGAACGTGGGGGGTAATACCTCTGCATCTCTGTATAGGAAAAGGCATGTCGCGGTGTGAATTATACTATAATTGACTGAGCGAGCAAAGCATCTCCGTTCAGCTTAAGCAAAAATGTTTTCGTCTGTCCGTTTGTCCGGATTTTCGGCTGTTCTCTTTCACAGGTCGCTTCGAGAAATTTCGTGAGCAGGTTCCACAATTATTTGGTATATTTTTGTCGGTTCAGTATTTGGAAAATTTTCAATATTGCAGAAATATGGGGTTCCAAAGTTATTGGTGCGGCCAATTTCATACTCCATAAGTTTGTATGCGGAACGAAAATACAGTCGGGTTATATGTTTTTTATATAATATAATATAATATAATAATCCCACTTGTTCATCAGATAAACTTCAAGGGGTCGGGGGGGTGTTAGGAGGTAGAAAATAATGAAAAAAAAAATCCTGAGTCCTCGCCAGGTTGCCAGCTCACTAATCCACTAGTTTATAATAAATTGGTGCTCAACTTAGTAAAATAACAAAACAACATGTACATACAGGCACAAACATTGCTTCTAGCCCTACACTAGGATACCCTGTGTCGTGAGAACCAAAAACAGCGGCGTCACAAACATAGATGTAAACCTCCAAGACCTGTTTTTTTTTCCCCAACCGGGATTCGAACCCGGGGAATCACAGCCTCGACCGCAACACCAGAGATGTCGTCGAAAAGACTAAACAACAACAAAATTAATGTTATCTAAACATTAATAGGGTCTACACTGTAGGTTACGTTTTCAACATACTCCCAAATAAAATGATGTTATATTACAAAAGACGCAAGAGGGATTATTCCAGATATAGAACAGACGTGAAATATTACATCAAAAACTCTTTCAGTGTTACGTGTAAGATCCGTGTTTACCTGATAAATTTCATTCAGCCATTTTAGGCTTATTTCTGTGTTGTATTTGAAAAGGCACGTAAATGTATTTTGGGCGCTGAGAGCCTTCTTCTACCTTCTTATATTCTGTACAGTATCTGGAATCCTCAAGGCGTCAACTATCTAACGAACGAAATAATCTAACAGCTTGAAATACAACAGCTCGACGACCCGAATGGCCGAGTCGGCAGTGACCCTGCCTACGAAGCCAAAGCCTGGTTCGAGTCCCGGTGGGGGCAAATATTTGTTTGAGAACGGATGTTTGTACCCTAGTCATGGTCGTTTCTCTATCTAAGTATAACATTTATCTATATAAGTGTATGTATAGTTGTCTAGTAACCAAGATACAGATAATCCTAGTTTGGGGCTAGATCAATGTGTTTAAATAGTATCCAAGGTATAAGGTATTATAAGGTATAAGGTGTCATAAGGTATTTCCATAGTTACATAGTGAAAATTATCAGAAGAGCTCCGTGGTCTAGTGGTTGCACGCTCGCTTCTCACGCAGGGGATGCGGATTCTAATCCGGTGCTGATGTACCACTGAGTTTTTACCACTTTGTCTATCTAAGTATCATATTTATCTTTTCAAGGATTTGTATCGTTGTCTAGTACCCAAGATACAGGGAATCCTAGTTTGGGGCTGGATCAATGTGTGTAAGTAGTGTCCAAGCTATCAAGGTCTCAAGATGCAACGCCTCTGGAATCAGCATCACTGTTCAATTTGATTGAATACCCCCCCGATTTGCCAACAGTTATACCTCCCTAACACAGTTACAACTGTGCAGGGGCCCAGACTAACGGGTTCGTGAGAAACTAGCAGGGTTCAACACACTAACACAATAACGCAATTCAATGTATGAGAAACCCAACTAATGACACTGCCGCGCGAAATATCTATTGTCTCCGAACGAAAGGCGCGAGAGAAGGTGAGATGTCTAAAATCGGGTAAACTGGGGTGATAGAGAGAGACGGGACATTTCATTCTTGCCAGAGATATTTGGCGCGGTGTGTAATGATGGCTTGATCGAATAGTGATTAGGAACTTTCTTATGGAAACTCGTTGATGTTATGAGGAAATGGGATTCTCGGGGGGTTAGTGTCACTTCGTCACGGCAATTACTCTAAAAATGCCGTGGAGGTATTAAGTAAGAAAAGAGTTTCGCTAATCTGGGGAAAATGCCGAGATTTTCCTCGAAGGGAGTTGGATTCGCAGTTTGATACGTGTGTGAACTATAGTCGTTATTTGATTTAAAAACATGAGCTTTTACCACGTTGTCTTGGGAAGTATGTCGTTATGCAGGGGAGATAATTCTTTTCGGGGATTCTTTCAAGGGTCAGTGCATTCTCTACTATAATAAGATATCTCTGGAGATTTTGAAATTGCCATTTGAGCAAATTAAAAAGCATGTTAAAGCGACTTTATCGAAAAAGGGATATTACATTGTTCAAGATTACTTAAATGATAGGACTGTATTGGGTTAATATATAAAATAAATTATTAAATAATAATAATTTTGGAGTTATTTATTCCTGCTTAATTTAAATTTAAATAAAAAAAATCATATTTGTATTACTTAAGCACAACCTATTTTTAAAAGAGATCTAAAAATCAATCTGTGGGAGTTTCTACGCCCTGCTTCTCCCACAGTGGTCCAATGTAGAGAAGAGGAAAAAAAATACGTTTGCTAAGTATATGTAAATATCTACAGTAATAAAGTACTTTGACTTTGACTTTTTGACTTTTATAATCTGCCACCCTTATTATGTCACTAAGGATTCTGCCACTGACACAATTTAAGGCCACAATTGGCTACTAATAGAATGTTTTTATAATGTAGATGAGTACCTTAATCTTAAAATAATTATTCTGTAAAGAATGACACAATAATATGGCGGCAACAATAATGTAAAATTACATAAAATAATCTTGATAAACGACACATTTAAAATTTATAGATTACACATTTTGCATACCTGGACAGGTGAAATGTGTAGAGCATTTTATTACATTTACCACCACTTATTGTACCACATATCAAGCAAATAAACATTACATTTCTTTTCAAACTTTACTGCGTTTAATATGTGTGCGAATTAAAGTTGTTATTTGATTTTTTTTAAATGAGCTTTTACCACGATGTCTTGGGAAGTATGTCGTGATGCAGAGGAGATAATCTGCCACCTCGTGGGAAGAGACATGACGCAGGGATTGTTTATTTTGCTTCAATATAAATAGTATTTAATCGCATAGCAAAAATACTGATTTGCACAGCAAAAAAGGATCAGCAAAAACACTTTTTATCTTTAAAATATTTTATGTGTACTCAAATTTATGTTTTAAGTATTTTTTGTTGTAAGTTCTTGCAAATTCTAAATTCCAAATTCCAAATGTCTTTTTATTACTGTAGATATTTACATATACTTAACAATTGTCATTTTTTGCCACTTCTCTACATTGGACCACTGTGGGAAATGTAGTAGAGCGTAGATACTCCCACAGATTGATTTTTAGATCCCTTTTAAGGTTTGCGTGTGCTTAACTAATACACATATATCATCATAATTAATAAGCAGGAATAAATAATTACAAAATTATTAACAGCAAGGTCTGTGTTGAGCCAGATTAACCCCATACAGTCCCATCATTTATGTGATTTAGAAAATTGTAATATCCCTTTTTCGACAAAGTCGCTTTAACATGGTTTTTAAATTACTCAAATTTCATGATCATGCATGTTCAACCTAACACGAAGAATAAAGAGGCCTTCGCTTCGCTCACCCCCTTTACCCTTCATCTAAGTTACCGCAGCAATTTACCCTGATATTTGCTTTGCAAATCAGTATTTTTGATGTGCAGTTTAATATTTCCCTAAATAATATAACATTTAGAAAGATAAAGAAGCATCAAAAGTCCCCAGGTTTTGGCGGTTTACAGCTCTGACTACCATGCGAGAGGTCCCGGGTTCGATCCCCGGCTGATGATAAAAAAAAACCCAGGTCTTTTATCTACAAACACATACATTGCTTCTGACGCCAGTATGGAGTCAGAAGCAATGTATGTTTTTGTACATAAATGATAAAAAATGTTTGCCATATTTGTGCCGTCACTTTTTCTGGTACCCACGTCACAGGGTATCCTAGTGTGGGGCCAGAAGCAATGTATATGCCTTTAGGTAAATGTAATGTTATGTTATTTATTACTGATTGGTTTTTCCTTGGAGTTATTTTGATTTATCGATGATTCAAATATCGCTGCGATTGTATATCAATCAAAATAGAATTACTCAAAAATGCACATTTTGCTAAATTGCCCGAACAAAATGCCCAAACAGAGGTTTCACAAAAGAAGAAAAACGTCCTGTTTCTGAGATTCTTACGCTTTCCAATGTAAACAAAGCTGGAAACAAAAGTTAGCATTTTATTTTACACGAGTAATTTCTATTGTACCTATCTCTATGTTGTGTGAGTATTTCTCTCTTCACAACTCCATATTTTACTCTATAGCAAAAGATGATATTTGTATGCGAAACAGGACCGCGCCGAACACAACATTTTGCATTTTATATTTGTATACTGGCAACTCAGTGTATGAAGCAGGGAGAATGCTGCCACAACAAATTCTGCTTAACTACAGAGCATCTAGAATACTTTTCATAGATATAACACTTTCATTATTATCTTATGTAGCCAGAGCTTAGATTTTCAAATCAGTATTTATCGATATGTGATTTCTTCCTGAACTAAACATTCATTTTATTATCTTACATATTATTATAAGAGCTCCGTAATCTAATTGGTTTCGGGCTTGCTTCTCACACGGGAGGTGCAGGTTCGAATCCTGAACATGTACCAAATTCATTAATCTTAAGTACAATAACAGACGTTCAGTGTTTCGGATGACACGTTAAGCTATATAGGTCCCGGCTGCTATCGCTACGTGGTAGTGGTCGTAAAAACCCCTCCATCAACCCGCACTGAGCCAGCGTGGTGGAGTATGGCTTCATCTTACTCGTATCCGGGTAAATGCCTGTGCCTTTCGGTGGGGACATTAAAGTCTACGTTTAATTAATACTAGTGGCCCTGTGGGCAGTAGACCTTGCTAACAGGGGGGACTGTGAACCAATTTATAGGTAAGTAGAAAACAGGCGGGCGAAAGGTAATAGTGTAGCATCTTTTTAGAACCGGCTCATGAAGCCCTTTAATTTGATACCCCACACGATAGGTTTCAGATAAAAAAAATGACGTCATAACTCCTCCCCCCCCCCCCCCCCCCCCCCTCCAGGGGAAAATCGAGAAAATCTCTAGACAAAAAAAAAAATTATAGGAACACGTGCGTCGAGTTTTGTGAGGATCGCATGAAAACTGTGGCCCCTAGACCGGAAATGACAGACACACAGACATAGAGACAGACGAAACCAAAATCGGCCTCCTAGCTTGTCGAAATGGAGCACTTCGCTCGCTCGGTCAATTATTATTATTTAATCTATGAGCATGCTAATGAGGTGTAAATTCACTAAACTGTAGCCTAATCATGTGATCCCATTCATATTGACAAATCAACCAATTAGAACAGGATTATTTTTAACGAGCTGTCGTTTGATGGCGATCTTTGTTAGACATTCCCAGATGCCAGAATATCATGAAATGCTTACTCTTGTAGCGAATGTCCTTACCGGTAACCTTATCTCAAATAGTTATGACCAGTTTTGCTGAGCGACGCATGTAATTTGGGGTATTTTTAGGGTTCCGTACCCAACGGGTAAGAACGGAACCCTATTACTAAGACTTCGCTGTCCGTCCGTCTGTCACCAGGCTGTATCTCAAGAACCTAGCTAGCTAGAGAGTTGAAATTTTCACAGATTATGTATTTCTGTTGCCGCTATAACAACAAATACTAAAAAACAGGATAAAAGAAATATTTAAGGGGGCTCCCATACAACAATTCTTTCAATACCACATACAAACTTATGGATGCACCGCACCTGGTTACGTACATGGAGTGTGAAAGTAACCGCACCAATAACTTTGTAAACAATATTTTGCTGTGTAAAATCCAAACTATTCACTCCACACCATCGCTTCCATTGAAAGGTGGTACGGAACCCTTCGTGCGCGATTTAGACTCGCACTTGACCGGTTTATTTTTCATTATTTTCCACCCCGTCACTTTGAGCTGCAGCGTTTTTTTCACATTTGCACCCCATGTCTGCGCCATTTTGAAATAAATCCTGAATCGCCAAAAATAAACTATATAATTAACGAAACTACCCACAACATTTAATTTGAGAAATGCGAGCTTTAGAACTCAAAATTGTGTTGTGGACATTTTTGCTCATAACTCCAACTATTTCAAATAATAATGATCGCGATACTAAAGTATACTTTTTAGGAACTGTCTAAACAGTAATTTTATTCACGAGTTCTATGAAATGCTAGCATGTGACGTCATTGTGAAATGCTGTCTTTTTAACACAAAATTGAGTTTATGAAATACAACTGCTGGAAATATACAATTTTGATATTGTCAAACGTTTTTGTTGAAATAGGTTCAGCTTGAGACACGTTTCTAGATTTATTGGACTACCTTAGCAAATACCGTATTGTGCCTCTTCCACACTGATAGGGAAACTTGCCGCTGTATTTTGATGAAAAGCAAATACATACGACAACCTCTGTGGCGTTGTGGGTCCAAGCTCTGTCTCCCAAGCAAGAGGTCCAGGGTTCGAATCCTTGCTGGGGAGGGGGAAAACAAAACCGCAAGTCTTGGATGTTTATATGTGTGTGACGTCGCTGTTTCTGTTCCCACTCCACAGGGTAGCCTAGTGTGAGGCCAGAAGCAATGTATGTGCCTGTATGTAAATGTTATGTTATTGGCGACCTCTGCGGTGTTGCAGTCGAGGCTGTGCTCTCCTAGCGAGAGGTACCGGGTTCGAACCCCGGCTGGGGAAGAAGGAAAAAATCTCAGGTCTTGGATGTTTATATGTGTGTGACGTCGCTGTTTCTGGTTCCCACTCCACTAGGTATCCTAGTGTAGGGCCAGAAGCAATGTATGTAAATGTTATGTAGGTGGCGGGCATAATTGAATATTAAGTAGTTTTGTAAAAATTTACGGAAATTGATAACTAATTATTTGAAACTACAACGCATGACGCATTCCCCCACACGCCCATAATAAGCAAACATTATCAATTACAAACTAGCATTGTAACGAAAACGTTTTCACGGTTACCGGAGCACGAAATGCCATACATCACGAGTTCACACCTTTGATAACCAGTAGCTTGTTACACTAATAAACACGTTATCGTTGGGTGGTGATCGCTTGTTACAGAGATGCGGCCTTTGATATTTTGGTGTGAATGTCGGTGACTTGTGCGTGGCTTTTCATTGAAAAATTAACACAATAAATATTTATATAAAATCACCTGCATGGTTGCATAGTAAAGACCGAAAGGCCGAGTCGGCAGTGACCCTGCCTTCGAAGGCAAGGGTCACGGGTTCGAGTCCCGGTGGGGGCAAATATTTGGTTGGTTTGTACCCTAGTCATGGTTGTTTATCTATTTAAGTATAATTTTTATCTGTATAAGTACGTGTGTCGTTGTCTAGTACCCAAGATACAGGGAATCCTAATTTGGGGCTAGATCGATGAGTGTAAATAGTGTCCAAGGTTATTATTGTAGGTTTTATTTGAATTATTTTGTATATACCCACTACATTAAAAAAGGATATGAAAGGAGCTCCGTGGTCTAACGGGTTTCACGCTTGCTTCTCACACAGGAGTTGCAGGTTCGATTCCTGACCATGTACCAATGAGATAATGAATTTATCTTAAGTACATTATCGGACGTTCAGTGTTTCGGATGACACTTTCAGCTGACGGCCCCGGCTAGTGGCCGTAAAACCCCTCCATCAACCCGCACTGAGCCAGCGTGGTGGAGTATGGCTTAATCTTACTCGTATCCGGGTAAAGGCGTGTGCCCCTCGGTGGGTACATTATTGGGCGACATTTATTTATATTACGCCAAAAAAGAGTCTGTGGCAAAAGTGGACTTATCTTCTTCTCTTCTCTTTCTTCATCTCTTTAATTTCAACATAGGTAAAAGAGCACGCAATAGGTACTTATTTAGTAGTTTGGCATGTAGGTATTTTATTTCCCGTATTTTGTATAAATTTAATTTACTTTATCTTTACGGACATTTTAACGGTTATGGAAAACATCGTGAGTATACCTTCAGTACTCCACAGCTGCGGCAATGGGCTAGCCCCCTGTCACGCAAAATTGAGTAATGAGTACCTCTGCCACCCCGTTTTGGAAAATGCGTGACGCCATGTCATGTGTTGTTAAGATTGTAAGTAACTCCTGTCTAACTTGTAGCTCCTAGTCTGCGGCTCTGCTTTTAAATGGGTAAGTTTAAAATAAATAAATAATGATAATTATGGCTAGTATTTAATCGCACATGAAAAATACTGATTTGCACAGCAAAAAAGGATCAGCGAAAACAATTTTTATGTTTTAAATATTTTATGTGTACTCAAGTTTACAAAAAATACTTAAAACAAAAGTATATTTTGTTGTTCTTACATGTTCAACCTAACACGAAGGATAAAGGTGGCTTCACTTCGCTCACCCCCTTTACTCTTCACATAAGCTACCGCAGCATTTTTCCCTGATATTTTCTGTGCAAATCAGTATTTTTGATGTGCAGTTTAATATTTCCCAATAAATATTAGAGGACAATCTTACAAAATCGAATTAAAATTAAAATATATACATATACAGCCAATTACAGAAACAATCTTTAAATTCTAAAGCCGCTGACGCTGATTTTGACGCTGGGCGTAATGCCAAGGCATGTGAAATTGTGAACTGTCATGAACATTATGCTCTCAAAATAAGAGCCAATTTTTCTCAAAAAAATATATATTTTATCTACACACGTATCATAAACCCTCTTTACTGCGTCCAAAAACCGCACGTTGCGACTAGCATAATCTTATACTACTTGGTAAAAACTCATTTCTTATCTAAATATTGATACATTATGACCATAATGTATCAATTTTCGACGAATTGACATTCAAATTTCAAACGCCGAAGGCCGCCTGCGTGCCGCCCCTAGTTTGTCTGTGAAGTTGGTACTACTGAACAAGCTAAACAAGCGCAGAGCAATTATCAATGCCACCACGCCCCGGTCGAACATGCGGTTCCTGAACAAATCAAAAAGAGCTTATGATACGTGTTATTAGGCATTATGTATCAGTCACATAAACTACTATAATGGACCTGACACACCACAACCTTGTGCTATGCATGTCAGCGATTTTATCAGCTTTTATGGTAATGGTAATGGGGTAAATGGTAATAAGCCTACCGACATACTTTTCCGCTGTGCTGGCCAGGCAGTAAGCCATATCGCACGATGAGTGATTGTGAGTAATTAGGGGTGGGTAGTGGGCGTTACTTTCCTTGTTTTATTGGCCTTTAACTTTAGAGTCATTCTTGCCTGAGGCAAGGATGGTTACTTCTGTACATCTCTTCGTAATCTCCTAATCTATTTATTGTGCTCACAAAACAGATTAAGGATTTAGTGTAGAATTAAGATAAGCTCGCCTTTGTACAAGGTTTTTCTATTGAGTATTATCTGTAGGTATGTCTGTTTGTTTACGATTACTTACGATAAAGTTAAGGTTAAGTTAAGTTAAATTCGAAAAAACAAAAAAAAAGTAAAGCCGTAAAAAGTAAAAGTAAAATTCGATTATATAATAATACCTTGGACACTATTTAAACACATTGATCTAGCCCTAAACTAGGATTCCCTGTATCTTGAGTACTAGACAACGATACACATAATTTTATAGATAAATATTATACTTAGCAACTTAGCAACTTATAAACAACCATGACTAGGGTACAAACATCCGTTCTCATCAAACCAATATTTGCCCCCATCGGGACTCGAACCCGGGGCCCTTAGATTCGTAGGCACTGCCGACTCGGCCATTCGGGTCGTCTAATATAGTTTTCTTCCGTTAACGGGGGGTTGGCCCATCGGCAGAATTATGAAAATATGATGGTTTCCGCACGATACAGATGAAACATGAGTTAGCACTACTCTCGGGACAACATTAACATTTATATACATTGCTTCTGAACCTACGCTAGAATGCCCTGCGTCATGGGAACCAGAAACTGCGACGTCGCAAACATGTAAACATCCAAGCGCTAAGGTTTGTTTTCTTCTTCCCCAACCGGGATACGAACCTGGGACCTCTCGCTTGGGAAGCAGAGCCTCGCCCGCAACAACACGAGATCGTCAACTTGGACACTTCATTAGTAACGTCAGTTTACTCACGTTACATCGGGAGCGGGAATACGTACTTATGTGTGTGTTTGTAAGTTCCAATGCACACTCCACACCGGAAACACGTCATAACCTCACACTTACGTAAGACGAATTTCGCATTCGTAAACTAGCGACGGGGTAATGTCTGCATTGCGAATTTCGAATGTCAGCCTTAATTGTCACCCTTCTGCGAATTCCATGCGCGGGTTGGGATGCGGTGTGGTTTTAGGAAAGGCGGTAGCGATTGTGACCAAAGGTTTGCTATTTTAAGATAACATAAAATAAGATAAGATAAGATAAAAGTTTATTTATACATTCTACAATTTTCCGTTTAAGCATATGATATAGTGAATTCGTTGTAAATGGTGACATTAATATATTTTGGGAAATATTAAACAGCACATCAGTTATACTGATTTTCACAGCAACTATCAGGGCAAAATACTGCGGTAGCTTAGGTGAAGGGTAGAGGGGGTAAGCGAAGCGAAGCCCCCTTTATCCTTCGTATTAGGTTGAACATGTAAGAACAACAAAAATACTTAAATCATTAAAAGTATTTTTGCTAATCCTTTTTTTCTGTGAAAATCAATATTTTTGCTGTGCGATTAAATACTAGCCATATATTTTGAACTTCTTACCCCTGAACTAGTTTATGAACCTATATCTTAGGAATTGCACGACCTCCGATCGATATTAGATAATGTAACAACAATAACTGTATAACTAGGTAGCTGCGTAACAAAATAATGTAATGTAGGCAATTAGAAGTATGCCAGAGAATTAGCTGGCCGGTACATAGGAAATGAGTATGCAGTCCGGCCCAGATTCGTTAGTTAGTTAGTTTTATTTGTTACTGTACATATCTCAGAAAACTATAAAAAAATATTTCAGTTGAATTACAACAGCAAAGGTGGATTTGTGGAACTACTTACAATACAAAGGAACAATATAAATAAATTTAAATGATTTTGAGATATTACGACTGCGATTTTGTAGATGTTGAAAACATAAGTCTAAAGGTTGATGGAAAATCGATGAATGGACGACTGCCCCAGCTATGTACAGGCTTTGTACTTAGCGTTACATAAATATCAATTGCTTAATATCAGTATTTCTTATTTGAAAAGTTTCAGGAACTTATAACAATTGCAAAATTCTAAAAATAAAATCGTAAAAATCCTGTGAGAGAAGTTATCTGTTTATTTACGAAGTCTTTAAATAATAGCTTATAAGAAAAAGTTTTATAGAAAAATGTTTTTACTTTTTTTTGGGACACTTTTTTAACTCTTTCAATAATATGTACAAACATATTTAACTAAACAAACTTCAAGGTGAAATTATGAACGAAAATAACCCGTTTTGAAAGCCCTCTAATGACACTATGACTATGACTCCATATTTAGACATTTAAGATATCCCTAGTTTCTATGTAATATTTTGAACGTCCAAGCTTGTATGAGTTTGACTGCTGAGTTCGATTGCTGAGGTTGCTCCTGTAGCTGACTTGTTTCCTTGTGAGGCTGATAACTTTCGAACCAATGATCAGATTTTAATAAAGCATTGCTAAAAACAATCGCAGGGAAGTCTACTACCATTTGCAGAAAACCGCATTAAAATCAGTCTGACCGTTTGACAGAACCTTCAAACTTTTAACAACCCACTTTTTTGGTACAGCAAAAAAGTCAAGGAATTTAGAAAAGTAGACCGTTTATGAACTACCAATACGCTAGTTCGCACGCAAAATGCAGCAGAACACACAACTGTGATTCTGTCACCTCGTATGGGAAAATTTTCTTTCTTCAGTTTCGCTTACGCTTATCGCTTTCGCTCGCTCTACAACCACAAGCGAACCTGTCACAGTAAGCGCGATGAGCGCTCAGATAAGGATTCGGTTGATATTCGCTTTTGTGCGTCTAAATCCATGTATTTATGTTACTCTCGGGTCTCTAAGTGACGTATTAGTAAATGTATGAGTGTCTCTAAATGTCATATTAGCAATGTATGGAGGGTCGCCTCAAGGGGTTTGATTAAGGCCTTTGAAACCGTAGTACGAGGAAATCCGGGCATCTTAATGATACGCTTATCGTCACGGTTCACTGGCGTTGAGATACCCCCTGAAAGTAACATCGTGTATGCGAAAAAGCATGACGATGAAGATATACAGGATGTATCAGAACTGTGTAGTCTTTGAGGGGTTAAATAGACCACTTTTGGTTCACTTCTCCATCCATAAATCACAAATTGGTCAACCAAACAGCAAGATTCGCCTTAGTTTAAAAACACCATACCACTCTTCCTCACTGCGCACCTGGTACAAAGTCCCGCGACTTATTCATATTTAATTTGCCGTAAGGTATTGAAATAATTGGGATCTTACGAACTCCATAAGTACTTACGAATTACTTGCAATGTTTAATATCACAGAGAAGTCAATCCTACACTTGAATACACCTTGTTGTTATCTCTCCGCGCACCTAGCATAATAGACCCGCGACATATTTCCCGCCACGACGGTTCCGGGTACTTTATACCCTTTATTCAATTGCATCAAATTGCGTGCCGAATCAAATTTTCCGCCGCGAGCGCCCTCTGTGTAATCGCATCAGCAACGCGACTTGCGACTGCTTCAGAGAGTTTTAGGGATTCGTGGGGAAAATAATAGTGTCACACCGTTTCTTATATATAGGGTAGCAGAGGCACAGTTAGGCACACGTTGAGCCTGTTTTTTCCTGGAAATATAAACATAGTGAGGAATCCTTCACATTTCCACAGCTGCGGCGATAGACTAGCCCCCTGTCGCACAAAATAGAGTTGGCTAAACATGGACACAGCTATGCATCTGCCACCGCTTATTGTAAAAGGCGTAACGCTATGTTTTATTGACTTTACAGCTACTCCGTAGCCACATTACAGCTACTATACCATTTTGGTATTCACTCTCAAGAAAACTAGACACATTCAACATTTCAGGCGAATGTCGCCGTTTATCTAGCAGACGCCAGTGTATTTCCCTGCGGAACCCCAATGACAACTACAGCGAGATGTGGTCGCTGTTTCTTTAATACCATTTCACTTTTCACTTAAACTGATATTAAATACTATACATAAAGATATCGCCTAGCTAGATTAATGCAAAGACTACTGCTCTAATAAAGTGCCGCGAGAGAAGGTGACAGCATGACTTTGAATGTCCGTCAAATTTTGAGTTGTCCCAACATCCAGTCCCAAGACTATCACACATTTATGTATGAAATGTGCATTCCAAAAAGCATTCCAGAAATATGTCAGTTCGCAGCAGCAAAGCCAACAAGAAAACAACGAAATTAGACATTCTCCAACGTTCATCCGAAATGCCTCAGCTTACAGGACCCAGTTTATTTCCCTGAGGTACCCCGACAACAGCCGCGTGAAGAATGGCCGCGGTCGTGGTCGTCTTTTGTTTATTCATGGTCATTTTTACGTGACTTGTGTCATGTTTGGGAGACAGAAGATTATTTTATAGGTGTTAGGTGAATTTAAAGTATCTATTTGGTTATAAGTCTGGCCGTCTAAAGTCTGGCTGGTGGGGGTGCATGCGGGGAGGTAGAAAAACAGCTTTGACATCGTTTACCCAGTAATTCGATACTCAATTTCCTAAAGATATTTCCCAACACCGTGACACCGGCGTTTTTTTATAATCGCCCATTTTTTTTCTAAAGGCAAGTCTGCAAACTAATCATATTTATTAAATCCCTGGATCAGCACAGAACACTGCTTCAGCATTTACCAATTTACCAAACTCACACTTTCGAACAAATTCTACAAGTTCCAGTAATCCTTAGATAAGGCAAGCTGAGTTTTCTTTACGTAGAGGAAAGTTAAGTTATTTCTCGTTTGAAAAGTATTGAGCCATTGAAAGTCAGATCTTGCGTAGAACGAAGTAGAGAGTATCGTGTTAGGTTGCTACTCTATTCTACCCTTCAAAGTCAACGAACGAATCGAGATATAAAAGTCGAAAACAGTACAACTAAATTTCCTATGATTCGTCGTTATCGAGATGTAAGCAAACAAACGGGACCTCATTTGTGCCTCCTTGTGACTTTTCCACCTACCCCCCTTGCGAGCACTCATTTACTAAACTATTAGTTAGGGAGAACCCTCCACGGAATCATAGATCTGTAAATATTATTACATTACTGAAAAGTCGAAATCGTATCTTGGATTGTATCAGGCGATTGCTAGCAGTGACATAAATGAATGGATGTATATTTATAAAATTACATAAATTGATAGTGTGGCTGTATTTGGAGTCCAAAACTTATTTGGTTATTTCAATAAAAAATTTAAACACGATATTCCAATTCAGTAAGTCCATTCCAAATTATTTTCCATTGACTGTATCTTTTCATCTTTTTACCCATTTCTCACCAGTACCCGGTCGTATTTAGTCACGCCCGCGGCTCTGCTTAGCTTTAACTTGGAAACTTTTATGACAATCTTCCCTGTCTCGGGTAAGTTTGCACATAAAAACTCTCTGGACTAGTGCTGCCAGTTAGAACCGGGTTTTCGGGTAGCCGAAACTAAATTATTGTGTAAAAAGCTATAATGTGGTTTGCGGGTGAAATAGAGAGATTGGAATTGATTTTAACCATAAATTTTTGCCAGATGAACATTTTCAACGGGTTTATAAAAACACTTACCAAAACAACAACAAACTACATAGCGTCAAGACTTTTCCCATGAGGGATGGCAGACGCACAATTGATAACCAAATTTTTACCCATTCATTTTACATTTTTAGCTGCCTCTTGATAAACAAACGTAAACAAAACATAAACCTTATACTGACTAAAAGAAGGAAATAAGTAAGAAGAAACTGAAAAAAGGAAGGAACTGAACTGAAAAGGTATGGAGTTATACATAGATACTACTTATTCTACTTGACATGTTCTTTTATTTGAATATTTGGTACTTATGATTTTGGCTGTCTCCCTTGAAAACAAACACTAATGATATCATCTGTTTTCACTATTTTTAAATATTAGAACCTTCTACACCAAATTTCTAAAAATTCATAGCCTGGTAATCTCTGTCTGATAAGCGATATCAAAAAGGACTGAGCTCCTGAGTTGAGTAGTTACGGAGAAAAATCTTTACATCAATTTTGTGTAAATATGACCCAATGTAATAAAACAAAAGTTACACATATTAGTAAGAGGATAAGTGAAATAAACAAAAAACAGGGATTATCTCCGAAACTAGAATAGAACTCGCTTAATGTACCTTTACCCGTGGAAAGTCACATTAAGTCTTCAAGAACTATCACTAAACTATTTTATTTACACATCAATCTACCACTTAAAAAGTTACCTTGTAGTATTGTGTGTAAGCTATGACGACAAAATAATCAACTATATTTCTCGCAATGTCAGATTAAGCCCAATATAACAGATAAACCGAGATTTTACATTATTTACAGTCATTATCCTGCCATCTTGTATTTCATTATACTACTAAAGGTGTATACCCACACACCGCAACCCTCGGGTAATGAAGCAAAAACCCGGGTTATAGTAGTTTATAAGCGGACTGCACAGTGTGGACTGAGAGACAATTTTCTGAGCTGAGAAAACCAGACTTCTTGCAAAATGGAGACTAGTTTCTTAGACGCTGTTCATTTGTTTTAAAGTTTAAAGAATAAAGACACGGGTATAAAAAATTAGAAGTTTTTTTTAAACACTTTGTTCATGTTGACCCTTCTGGCACTAGAGGTCGTGAGTTCGAATCCTTGCCGAGGAAACAATATAACTATAATATAAATAAACTCATACATTTTTAGGATTAGAGTTTAAGGCACCGCAGTCAAAAAGGTGCCAAACTGTGGAATTCTGAAGGTGTTAAATAACTAAAACCGAAACTGACAGCTTAAAATCCGAAAGCTCTTTTCAAAATGGCGTAGGTTCTATTTTAAAACCCGTCTTTTTAATTAGTTTAGCTGTGATGCCACTGGAAGCCGTGTGCATTTATAGTAAGCCTAATAGTTGTCAGAAATAATAACTCCTCGATATAACTGCAAGGCAGGAATGCAACCACACAAGATGCAAGTTGTTGCACAAAAAGTTCACCGTTACAGCGACAGTCCGTCTCTCTATCAACTCATTACCTACGGAACCAAAGGAACGAACCCTACTTCAACCAGCTCATCAATTTCTTTGCACTGAACTAGGAAACTAAAAAGATACTATTTGGTAAGCAGTCAAAGAATTTCGCATGAAAAATTCTAGTTACCTCAATATAGGCTGATATTTCATTCGCTCCCCAAATTTATAATAATAATAATAATACGTGGGACACTATTTACACACATTGATCTAGCCCCAAACTAGGATTCCCTGTATCTTGGGTACTAGACAACGATACACATACTTATATAGATAAAAATTATACTTAGATAGATATACAACCATGACTAGGGTACAAACATCCGTTCTTATCAAACAAATATTTGCCCCCACCGGGACTCGAACCCGGGACCCTTGGTTTCCAATGATAGTACGGTACGATTGTTCTAACATTATCGCCCGACACTTCTCGGCTTTTTGATTATTTTCTTAATCATAAATCAAATATGTTTTCAGATATTCATGATACACCTCTGAGCCAAATTTCATGTTCGCAGAACATCTTGATCACTTTCAGCGACTAAAACCGAGAAGTTTCGAGCGGTCAAATAAAAATAATCGTACTATATTAAATTATGAACAAGTCTTCCCTAGAAACATATGGTCGCAAACGATTTTTTTATAGGTTACCTGTTCTCAGCTGAATGTACTGAGGCATCAGTATTTTATTTTCATTTGCGACCATGTTCCTTTGGGAAAGTTGTTCATAATCATCATTACGCAAAATATGGCCAATTCTTGAATACCGCCGGCGTTAGATATCGCCACTTTTCCGTTATAGGTTTTAAATTTTATTACAATGACATATGATTCAAAATTGCGAATCGTCCCAAATACCCTCGGTTTTTAGTGGTTAATTGCCACTGATAAAGATTAATATCATCTGTCATTGGAAGGAAATGTTTAATTTTCGACGTTCAGTAAAAGGCATCTTTCCTCCGATTTCTGAATTGAGAATTTCACTAATCAAATACTTACGTACCGTTCTGTCTCTGCGGATGTCTCAAAAATGTGGCCAAGTGCGAGTTGGACTCGCCCATGAAGGGTACCATTGTAGCAAGTAATTATGTCACTGGATGTCTGTGTTGTAACTTTGTTTTTCATAGTGTTTATATGAATGACAAAGTTATCTTTGCAGTTTTTATAAATGTTTTATATCTTTAAAACTGCTTACTTTATTTTGTTCAAACCAATTTTATTTGAAAGTGTGTATTGAGATACACAGCATATATTTATTGCAGATTTTTTACCCTCTTTTTTTTAAAGTTACAGGGGGGGACATACATTTTTCCACTTTGGAAGGGTCTGTCTCTATAACAATTTACTTTGAGCAAAAATGGTTTGAGGAACCTCATTCATTTTTAAATATCTATCTATATCCACACATATAGAGTTAATGAAAAAAAAATTGGTTTCAGTTCCACATATGGGGAGCTCCCTTTAATTATTTTAATTTTTAAATTTTTGTATAAAAATCGTAAACCGGTTCACAGATCTACATACCAAGTTTCAACTGTGTAGTCCTAAATAATGTTGCTGTGAGATACGGATGGACGGACGGACAGACAGACTTGAGGAAACTATAAGGGTTCCTTGTTTCTCTACGGAACCCTAAAAATGATCGTGACAGAAAGATACTTAAGCATTAACTTTCACTTAAGTATCAATTTCCCAATTCAGCATCCGAGGCTTTACTAAATCGGCGCACTGGCTCAAAGAAGAACACGTGAACATCCGCCCAAGGAATATGGGCTCAAAAGCTCAATAAATAAGGGAAGATTAAGCAAAACTTTTGGTAGAGGGCACTGTATGTTCATGACACAAAGAGTTTTATTCATCTGAGGTTTGTAACTTGATAAATATTGTCAACAGCATCAAAGAGTTCCATTTATCTGAGGTTCCATGGACATCTCGATATTGGCAATTAAAGCTATTAACATTAAGTATATGTTTTGTTAACTCTTCACACCCAGGTCACGCTAGTTCGGGAGTTAGGGCCATCTCAATAAACCGTTTTTCATTTCATTTCAATTCATTTCTCTGAATAACGAAACTCTTTTAATACATTTGCTTTACCAACTTTTACTCAGTAATCAATTTGCAACTAACCTCAGATGAACGAAACTCTTTGCTCACTCACTCAGTGTTCATTATCTACGAAATTTTAGCGTTCTCTACGTGGAACCAACACGACAGTTCACTTCCACATTGCGACGGACAATATGTAATTTACGCGACCCGGAAGAGACCCACACTTGGGGTGGTTAAGGAAATGTCTCCCATTACAGTGTATTTAACTACATTGCTTTATGTTAGTGGAAGACGTTATTTCTAAGTAGTTAGGGTCGATTTTGTTGAAGTTGATTTAGTCACCCACTGAATATTGTTAGTAAAATAGGCGACGTTACGTTTTTATTGCAATTAGAGTCTTTTTTATGCTTGTGTTTCCGTCTGTTGGCATATCAACCGCTGAATAGATTTGAAATAGAATTTTGCATTTAAAATAAAAAATATGGTTTGGATCCGAGGTTTAATGGGTATCACGTTTGCTTCTCTCACAGGAGATGTAGGATCGAATCCTGACCATGTACCAATGAAATAATTAATTTATCTTAATACATTATCGGACGTTCAGTGTTTCGGATGGCACGTTAAGCTGTAGGTCCCGGCTACTCTCGCTACGTGGAATTGATATAATTATAGTAATTAAATATTTTATTTTATTATGTAAGTATTATTTTATGTAAGTACTCGTTTATTTCTTCATATTGTTGTACACATAGGTCTGCCCCTGCTCAGCAATCAACATTTCCCACTTTAACCTGGCTTGCTGGAAGAGATCTCTTATTAGAGATAAGTTGCCTTTGTACACCATTTTTATGTAACTCTTTTTTTAGATCATTATTATGAATTATGAAGTGGTCTTAAAATCACTCCAACCCGCACTGAGCCAGCGTGGTGGGGTATGGCTTAATCTTACTCGTATCCGGGTAAAGGCCTGTGCCCCTCAGTGGGGACACTAATGGGCTACATTTATTTATATTATTATTATCTTATTAGCAATTCCAACCAGCTTCCGCATGCAATAACTAGATGTCAGTTGGCAAATACACGTTGTCTTTGTACTCGTAATGTATGCAAAAGGAGCGTTATTTCTCATAACTAGGTCACCTGCATAAAATCAACATTTATATACACGCAGATATGTTTGGCCCCACACTAAGATACCCGTGCTTTCACATCGCTTCACTCCAGTACAGTCACAATCAGGTCGAATTACCAAATAGACAGTTCGAAGTTAGTTTTTACGACACACGAAATAAGCACGTTAAAAAGTTTGGAAGAGGTAGCTGAACATAGAGAGACATTAAAATGCTATTCCCAGAGAGCGCAAGATAAGAAAAAACCAGAAATAACATGACTCAGGGTAAATTCATGGGTAGTTGATAAGAATAAAGTATTTTTGGGGTATTTCTTGTCTGCAGACTGTAGACTGTCTAGGAGGTGTAGTGACGCGTCCTAGACAGTCACACCATCTTATGTTTTGTATGACATTCGGGTCAAATAGACATTGACGGGTTTTCTAAATGACTTGACAATCCCTAAGATACAGATTCTTAACCTAGTTCAAGGGTTAGAAGGTCAAATTATATAATATTAATGTCACTATGTACAACAACTTCACTGTATTATATGTTTAAGCAGAAAATTGTATAATGTACAAACAAACTCTTATCTTATCTTGCCTATCCCCTATCTATGCACCATTGGATGATGTCTTTCTACAAATTTCTACGAAGCCTTGATTAACAGACATCGATAACTTATCATCGAGAAACAACTTGCCGATGCTCATTTAATACCTCCAGTACCGAATCCAGTTATAAGAAATCGCGATATTGAATATCATGCCATGGTGATGAAATTCAAAGCCTATCGGGAAAATGCCGTACATGCACGTCCCCGTGCCGTAACTGATAATAAGACGCACGATAACATAACCGACAAATCTTTAAGAGCAAGTCTCGGTTCATCGAAAAGATCAACTACCCTGCGTCCTACTGATGGGCGCTGGTAAGCACATTTTTTCAAAATGGCGGATATATGAGGGTTGAAAATATTAAAAAAACGCTATAGTGCAAACGGCTTAACATATTTTATTAAAATGAGGTGTCGTAGGATTTGTAAAGACCGTGAGAGTGACAAAAGCTATATAATTTTACTGAAAACATAATAGGTTGCATTTTAGATCGCAAAATGTAGTTTAAGAAGTTGTTGGATTGGCTACTTTCGTACTCCATTACGTAACCGGTGCATTCATAAGTCTGTATGTGTTATTGAAAGTAAATGCAGTCGGGATATTCGTTTTAATAATAATAACACTTGATCATCCGATAACTTCAAGGGGTCGGGGTTGTGGGGGGGTAAAAAATTATGAAAAAAACGCAAATTTCTTGTGTCTTGGTTGTTTATCTATCTAAGTATAATATTTATCTAGTTGTCTAGTACCCAAGATACAGGGAATCCTAGTTTGGGGCTAGATCTATGTATGTAAATAGCCAAGTTATTACTAGACAATAAATGTATTAACATGGACACAACAGTGACTCTGTCGCCCTATAAGAAATAAGTATGAAGTTTGTATTTGTAGTTAAAGGTGAAAATTCCCGGAAAAGTAATTTTGAAGAGAGCAAAGTTAGAGGCAAGATTCCCATAATGCCCGCGATCCAGATCTACCCTTAAACGCGAGGGCGAAGATGGTATAAAATTTGCAAAACAAGTATGAGTTCGAAGACTTATGTGTACGACCTAACCCTTCTAAAATATTGAAGGGATAACCTTTCCACGGTAGAGCGATAAAAGGGGCTATTCCCATATAAACCCATTTCTGAAATGATTACAAAATCCAGCAGGCATTCCTATTTGACCCATCGAAAAATTATAATATGTAAATTATAATCTCATAATATTAATGACACATTTACCCCCGAATATGTGTTTAATAGTACTTGTAAAGCTGTGGCAGAGGCCCTTATAGGGCTACATGAAGACTGACAGTCGGGTTGGCCGCTTACACGTCACTCTTCTATCAACGAGCAGCGCGAGCGAGCCAGCGTGGTGGATAATGGCTCGATCTTTTTCGAATTCGAGTAAAGGCCTGTGTTCCCTCGGTGTGAACAAAGGGACCACATTTATTTATTTATAGTTTCAATAAGGATCACATTGCTTCTGACCCCACACTAGGATATCCTGTGTCGTGGGAACCAGAAATAGCGGCATCACACACATATAAACAATCAAGACTTGTTTTTTTTATCCCCGGCGGGGATAGAACCCGGGACCGCTCGCATAGAAGGCAGAGCCACACCCACAGCGCCACAGAGGTCGAGCTTGATGGGAACAGCCCGATAGATAAAAGTATACATAAGGCGGTCTGTGAGACCCTTATTCTGTAAAAAATGTATTTTTAAGGTTTCCTGTGTGAAATATCAGAGGCAATGAGCAAGCTTCTCCGTTTTGTAGAATCACACCTCTCGCAGCAGGGTAGTTATCTAATATTAATGAGCTTATCTAATATCTAAAAACGCAAGAGGACGGGGCGCGGCGTCGCGCGTTACCATGGTTACGCATGCCCCCGCGTCTCACTTCATGCCGCACCTCGATTGGGACCCGAAAATGCACTACTGCGCATGGTTGAACATATACGCCGCTGAACCACTGACTCTGGCGATCTCTGTGGCGTAGCGGCTGTGGAACTGCCGGTGACTGTAAATCTAAATCGACCTTACCTGTAACTCTGACTACCATGCGAGAGGTCCCGGGTTCGATCCCCAGCTGAGGGTAAAGAAAAAAAACCCCAGGTCTTGGATGTTTACATGTGTGTGATGTCGCTGTTTCTGGTGCCCACGACACAGGCTATCCTAGTGTGGGGTCAGAAGCAATGTATGTGCCTATAAATAAATCTACAAAACTCAATACAAATGTTTATTTTTATTAATCAATCACTATTATCAATTACTTTAGGCAAACAAGTCGTGTGCATGAAAACTCGGAAATACGCGCTTTCTTAGAGATCGTACAGGGAGTACTACACCACCAATCCAACTAGACGTCTGTCAGGCATCTTCCGTGTCATGGCCCACACACTATCCTTATTTTCCTTGAAGAAATCTCTTTTTAGAGATAAGCTCGCCTTCGTACATATGTTTTCTCCTAATCTAACTGTTTGAATATCTGTGTGCAATAAAGAATTCTAAATTATGAGGAGTTAAAAATAAACTTACTCTGATCAAATCTGTTTCATAGTGAATGATGTTCAGAATTATGTTCCTAACACTGACTAAACCGTACTGTTACAACCTGAGAGAACGTGTTACAGATGAAAAGATGAATATAGCAATTTTCAACCCTGCAAGGGGCTAAGGCGTTTCGGAGATGTGAATCATTGAACCAGAAATATTCCGGTAAATAAAAAGCCGAGCGAATAAGGGTTACGATGAAATCAGTACAAAAAGTTATCGATAACCCCTCGAAGGTCAAATGGGACGAAATATAAAACAGTCTTTGCCTAAGACAACAAGGCCGGTTACCAAAAAAGCAACTTTATTTTCGTAGGCGCACAAAACTTTATCGTTTAACATAGTTTTAGTATAAGGGTTGTCCAACACCAACCACACGCTTTATGGCCAAAAATGTTTTATACAACCCGGCTACTTTTGATAAGGAAGTTTTATTGGGCAAATATTTATTATATTGGATTTAGTAGGCAGGAAAATAAGGGTTTTGCTATTATTATACGGGAATATTACGTTTGTTGCACGTGCCGATAGTCATGTAAATGCAATAATATCTCACTGATTATCTCGCTATAGCTGTGTGCAGGCATTGTTGCCATTGACAGAAGAATTTCAGGAGATCAGCAACGGAGACCTCACACGGTCTCACTCAGCACTCCTTCAGGTTGCAGGCGGTCCGACTGTGGAACGCACTTCCTTGTGCGATAAGAGACAGTCCCAGTCTTTTCGCTTTCAAAAACCGAGTAAAAGAGCAGCTCCTCTCTCTTTTGTGATAGTTGTAGTATGTACATTATTATTATATGTAAACTATATGTACAGGTTTATGTATATATTGATACTTATTTAGTAGTTTGGTATATAAGAGTATGTATTTTATTTACCGTATTTTATAGATATTTAATTTACTTATATGTATTATATTATTGTTGTTGTTGGTTTTGAAATTGTCATTTGAGCAATTTAAAAGGCATATTAAAGCGACTGTCGAAAAAGGGATATTACAATGTTCAAGATTACTTAAACGACAGGACTGTATGGGGTTAATCTGGCTCAACACAGACCTTGCTGTTAATAATTTTGTAATTATTTATTCCCGCTTATTAATCATAACAATTAAATTTTTCATATTTGTATTAGTTAAGCACAACCTATTTTTAAAATAGATCTAAAAATCAATCTGTGGCAGTTTCTACGCCCTTCTTCTCCCACAGTGGTCCAATGTACAAAAGAGGCAAAAAATAACGTTTACTAAGTATATGTAAATATCTACAGTAATAAAGTACTTTGACCTTGTCTTTGATTTTGACTTTAGAAATTGTACACTGCCCTACCCTTTCTTGATAAAATTTCCTGTCATGCCTTGGTTTGCTGGAAGAAATCTCTTTTTAGAGATAAGCTCGCCTTTGTACATATGTTTTCTCTTAATGTATATATTTTTTAAATATGAATAGTTATGAAGGATGGTAATTTGTTTCCAGCGGATGGTACCTATGACGATTTTGCTTCAAAAAATTACAAATCCTTACACTTTCGCCTGCACGTCTCCACCGGGTAGTGCTAATGAGCGAAAATCCATTATTAAAGGCTAGACCAAAACCAGACGATTTCATGCAATATTAACTCAAGACGCCAAATAACAAAAAGGAAAAACAAGCACGAAAACCATAACCCTCTTTCGGCAGTCGAGAAAAAACAATCTCGAAAATCAAAAGTTCGACCATAAAACAAACTTTGGCCCAGCCTCTCATCAGCTCAGTGAAAAAATTAACGCAAACTTTGTCCAACTTTGTGCTTTTGAGCGTTAAAAATTTAGTTTATTTTTTTTCTTCATCAAGAGCTATCTCACTATTTCATCAACGGTTTTAAGCTAGAACTTGCGCTTAGCGGGGGATTTCCTCAAAAACTGTGCTAGCACCATTGAGGGGTTACAGAGAGAAGTCGCTGGCTTTTTATTACTGTGCGCAAAGTAATTCCTTTGAAGACGACCCGAATGGCCGAGTCGGCAGTGACCCTGCCTACGAAGCCAAGGGTCCCGGGTTCGAGTCCCGGTGTGGGCAAACATTTGATTGATGAGAACGGATGTTTGTAGGCTAGTCATGGTTGTTTACCTATCTAAGTATAATATTTATCTATACAGGGTGATTGGTAGATGGGTGCAAAAGCTTTCACACGCCGGCGTGAGGCAGCTATTGTTTGGGTACCTAATCCCCTCATTTTCGTTTTTAGTTCTTGCATGTCCACAATAATTATTAACATTAACATAAAATTATTAGGAACATCCAAATTTAGCAAAAAAATCGTTCTAATTAATCTGGCCCAAAATATGAAGTTTCTCCCTCAATTTGGTTTTTAGGTCCTTATTTCAATAATTAGTAAGATATCTTCTTGAATAATACCTTAAAAGAAAGAACGATGATTAGGCATGTTTTCGAAATGGTTTGAACTAAAAAAACACTCTTGTTTTTTTTTAAATCAGGTCTGAAAACAGTATTTTTAATTTAAGATTTTTTTTATCAACTTCAAATGACTCTAAAAAAATGTCAAAAGACGGATATGCTTAGAAAGTATTTTGTTAGATTGGCTACACATATTTCAATAAAATAAATTAAATAATCTAAAAAATACATTTTTTTTTATGAATTTGCAGTAATCTGTCAAAATTTGGGTAATTTCACAAAAAACTTGAAAAATTTGTTAAAAAAAAATAGTCAGACTTTGTCGGGGACAACTATGGCTTAATTTGATCATAATTGTCTATACTATCGTCGCCTTAAAGCTTTGCACCCATCTACCAATCACCCTGTATAAGTATCTGTATCGTTGTCTAGTACCCAAGATACAGGGGATCCTAGTTTGGGGCTAGATCAATGTGTGTAAATAGTGTGCAAGGTATTATTATTATTACAATTATTTTTCATGATTTCCTAGTGGTTGTAACGTACAAGATGACAGATTTTGGTGATTGAAATACATCGACATTACGAACAACTTTCTGTGTTGCATAAATTTGGTCACAACAGCACAGATACTGTAACAACAGTTACTAGGAAATCCCTTTTTTTGTTTGCGACTGTTGGATCCTTGGGGGAAGTTATTCATGTGGGTTATCTTTGGTCTGCTTCGTAATTCTACAACTATATTCATTTCATTATTCTCTTGCACAATCCCTCAGTCGGCGTAGGATAACTATACTTCCCCAGTTAACTCCCTCAAAGACAAAAAGCATTAAGTTTCAAGAGCGCAACACTTAGAAAGTTTTGAATATATTTGCGCGCCGCCTCCAGAACTGACCCCGCTTTTGCGCTGTAAGCTCTTATAATTGCTTTGCGCTTATGATACTTCTTTCAAAATTTGTATGTAAATAAACAAATAACTAAATCGAGCAAAGGATTTTGCCCCTCGGTAAATTAATGTACTTTTTACTAAAATATGCCATTTATGGGTTGACAGAAAGGGGACAAAGTAGTGTGACCTACTCTACCCCGCGGAATATTTGGACTGTGACTTGTGAGAAATTCGAACTATAGTTTTCTAAACTTGCTAAGTGATCGCGATCACTGTCAGTAGATCCATAATGGATCTAATGAGAGTTTTTTTATTACTAGATCTGTTTTGTTATAAACTGGATCTGATGAGAAATTTTATTGCCAATAGATCTATTTTCAAAAATTAATTAGATCAAATGATTAGGTCTATAGCGTCACTAGATTATTATTATTATTATTACAAGCCCACCATGTCCCACTGCTGGGCAAAGGCCTCTCTCCCCCTCTTCCACTCTATCCGATCCTGAGCGGTCTCCCTCCACTCCTTGTCACATAGACCCAACTCATCACTCCATCTCTTCCTGGGTCGGCCACGCTTTCTCTTCGCATTTTCTGGGAGCCAGTCTGTGGCTCTCTTAGCCCAGCTATTCTGCAGCATCCGAGCAACATGGCCGGCCCAGTCCCATTTTAGTTGGGCAGCCTTCTGAGCTACATACAATGTTATAATTTAAAAGGAAGTTGGATCTAATGATTGTCTACAGTGTCAATAGATACTAGACTAGACTGTTGCTAGGTATTCTTAGATCACAATTCACACATTAAGTACCAGGGCAACAGACTATTGTAGGAGGTTAATTATTAATATCCAAAAGGAAAATCTAAAACGTGTATTTTTATTTAAACATTGGGATTTAAGAGTATCGTACTAGGAGTTAATGGCTTGTTAAGAGGTATTCTCCGATAACTACATACAATCAAATTTTACTAATATTGATTTCCTTTTTGTAGTGTTCGCAACGCGAGATGCTATTGCCATTGTTATTAAAAACATGTTTATGAAATAAATGGCCCTTAAATAATACAGTTCCACGTTAACTTTTAATAAACTTCATCACTTCGTTACTCATTTTACTACGTTATATTTTATAAAGGCCATCGGCAAAATAATATCTCATATTACTAACGCGTCTATGAAAACCACACATATCAGAGAAAATAATGTATTTCAGTACAGTTTTTCATATATCATAAGGTTAAGCAATAAAATTTTGCAATGTCAAAAAGCAACTATCATATTTATTATTTATTACTTTTAGAGGTCATAGACAATTATCGATAAAGGTTTAGTAGCAAAACATGGGATCTACTGCCTACTGTTACTTCTAATTAGGTCCATAACTGGATCTAGTGAGAAAGAAATTCCTCAGCAGATCCATACCTTCAAATCTGGATCTACATAACGGATCTACCGAAAAAAGTACTTTTCAGCAGATCCACGCGGCAAAGAACTGGATCTATGGAGAAAAAAATATCTCAGTAGATCCATTAGGGATCTGGTCAGTGGATCTAGTGAGTGATCGAGTGATCGTAATATGGAAATAAGTTGGCAACAAATATAATGATCACCAAAATATATTTTCCTACCCAAAATGGATAAATGAACACCAAAAGTTGCAAAAAATATCAGGGCAGAATACTGCGGTAGTTTATGTGAAGGGTAAAGGGGGTGAGCGAAGCAAAGCCCCCTTTATCCTTCGTGTTAGGTTGAACAACAAAAAATACTTAAAACATAAACTTAAGTAAACATAACATAAAAAGAAGTTTGGTGATCATTTATCGAAACACAATTTGGTGGACATTTATCCATTCTGGCAGTCATTTCGAATTTATTGGTAGTAAAATAGATGCGTTTTTGATAATCGTTTAAACATAAGCCAAATAAGTTCTGGGACCACCATCGTTTTATGCCAAGTTTTGGCCATTGAAACCTTATCGAAAAATGGGAAACCAGATCATCGGCAACTTCTTTCCGCCCACTGCTGGTTATAAACCTCCTCCGATTCAACTGACTTGGAGGAGGTTTTCAATTCGACTGTTTTTTTATTTATGTTTGTAACGCGATTATTCCGTCAATTGTAAACCGATGTTGATGATTCTTGTTTTGATTGGTAGGTCATACGTCAGGGGTGGTCCCATAAAAAAAATATCAAAATCTATTTAGCGATTTCTGAAAAAATCAACATTAACCCATAACTATATATACAGATGACGTTTTTGGTTTGTGGTTCCGTGCAGCAAAAGTTTTGATGAGGACTTTTCGTGTACACAGACTTCATTCGCATCCGACCGCGGGGAAGTTTTTAAGGGTTCCAAACGGGACCCTATTACCGCTGTCCGTCCGTCCATCCGTCCGTCCGTCCGTCCGTCTGTCACCAGGCTGTATCTCAAGAATCTAGCAAATCAAATCAAATCAAAAATCATTTATTTCCATAGGATGTTGTTACATCACTTAGATCCGTCATTACATTTTTTTGGGTGAGTTCACTAACACAATGGCGGAATCTGTGGAGAAGAGCTCACCGAAGAAACTCCACAGTCGTCGCATCTTTTGCGTTTCCTTTTTTAAATAAAATATTGTCAAATTACAAAATGAATGCTAATTATATATCGAAACAGCCTGTTACTCAAACAATCTATTCCCATGGACATCTGTCCTCTAAGTAATCAGATATCCTATAGTAACCTTTTTTATACAATTTCTGTTTTATTATTATTTTAAACTTGTCTAAAGGTAAGTTTTTAATATCAGTAGGGACCTTATTGTAATAGCGTATACAATTGCCTTTAAAAGAATTACTAATTTTATGTAGTCGGCTTACATAAGCAACCACCTTGTCTTTATTTCTAGTATTAAAATTGTGTATATCACTGTACTTCTGAAAATTAGTTATATTTCTTTTTAGATACACAAGATTGTCATAGATATATTGAGACACAAATGTCAGAATATTGATTTCTTTAAACTTTTCCCTCAGTGACACTCTAGGCCCTAATCTATAAATTGCACGAACAGCCCGTTTCTGCAGAATAAATATACTATTAGCATTCGCAGCGTGACCCCACAATAAAATACCATAGGTCATTAGACTATGAAAGTAACTAAAGTAGACTAGTCTAGCGGTGTCTACGTCGGTAAGAGCTCTAATTTTTTTAACTGCGAACGCTGCCGAACTCAGTCTGTTCGACAATTTATTTATATGAGGATCCCATTGTATTTTGGCGTCTAAAGTAATGCCCAAAAAGACAGTCGAATGCACAAGGTCCAATCTCTGTCCTTTTATAAATATGTCTGTAGTTACCGGGTTCACATTGGGTAACACGAATTTAATACATTTAGTTTTCTTTTCATTAAGTAATAAATTGTTAACAGTAAACCAGTTCACTATACTAGAGATAGCATTGTTTAACTCGTCATAATTAGATTGCTGTCTTTTAACTTTAAATATCAAAGAAGTATCATCGGCAAACAATACTAACCCATGTTTGGTTTAACAAGGTAAGGTAAATCATTAATATATACTAAAAACAAGAAAGGACCAAGAATTGAACCTTGCGGTACGCCCATACTTATTGAAGACCCAGGTGATCTTTTCCCATTAACATCGACCATCTGAACCCTATCTGTTAGATATGACTCCAGAAGGCCAAGTGCCTGATCTTTTACAACATAATGGCGTAACTTCCTGACAAGAGTGTCATGATGGACGCAATCAAAAGCCTTGGATAGATCGCAGAAGACACCTATTGCATCCATTGCGTCTTCCCAGGCATCAAAAATATTTAGCTAGAGAGTTGAAATTTTCACAGATTATGTATTTATGTTGCCGCTATAACAACAAATACTTAAAAACAGGATAAAAGAAATATTTAAGGGGGCTCCCATACAACAATTCTTTCAATACCACATACAAACTTATGGATGCACCTGGTTACGTACATGGAGTGTGAAAGTAACCGCACCAATAACTTTGTAAACAATATTTTGCTGTGTAAAATCCAAACTATTCACTCCACACCATCGCTTCCATTGAACGGTGGTACGGAACCCTTTGTGCGCGATTTAGACTCGCACTTGACCGTTTTTTTTTTAATTGGTGAATAATTGTGCCAACTGATCCAGCCCAGTGACATTAGAATCCGGGTTTTCCCCGCGATATCGGTGACGTTTCGACCCATCCGGCTGCTGGCCGACCCACGCATCTCTTTCCCTCTGCGAAACATATTTACCATATATCGCACTTGATATGGTAATAAAGAGAAAGCAATGAAAAATTACACGCGATCAAGCCAAGCAATCATCCCCGCGAAGTTTAAGATCACGCATAAAAATAAGTTGTTTTTCAATTTCAGGAGAAGGATATAAAATCCTTTTCATATCAACTAAAACATGTAAAACCGTTTCAGTGCAAACATAAAGATGTCCATTTCGTGCCTTAATTTCCGAGGATGTGGGTGACCACAGGTTCAATTCCCGCTAGTGACAATGATAACGAAAACAATAAAGCGTCACGCCTTTTCCCGGAAGGGGCAGCAGAGGCACAATTTTGCCAAAGATTTGCCAGTCTTTAATGGCAAGTACAATTTTGCCAAAGATTAGCCAGTCTTTAAAATAACATGTACAATTTTGCCGAACATTAGCCAGTCTTTAATGACATTTAAAATTTTGCCAAAGATTAGGCAGTTATTAATGACATGTACAATTTTGCGGAAGATTAGCCAGTCTTAAATGGCAAGTAGGTACAATTTTTTCCAAAGATTATCCAGTCATTAACAACATCTACAATTTTTCCAAAGAATATCCAGTCTTTAATGGCAAGTACAATTTTGCCAAAGATTTGCCAAAGATTAGCCAGTCTATAAATAACATGTACAATTTTGCCGAACATTAGCCAGTCTTTAATGACATTTACAATTTTGCCAAAGATTAGGCAGTTATTAATGACATGTACAATTTTGCGGAAGATTAGCCAGTCTTTAATGGCAAGTACAATTTTTCCCAAAGATTATCCAGTCATTAACAACATCTACAATTTTTACAAAGAATATCCAGTCTTTAATGGCAAGTACAATTTTGCCAAAGATTAGCCAGTCTTTAATAACGTGTACAATTTTACCGAACATTAGCCAGTCTTTAATGACATTTACAATTTTGCCAAAGATTAGCCAGTTATCAATGACATGTACAATTTTGCCGAAGATTAGCCAGTCTTTAATGACAAGTACAATTTTGTCTGAGATTAGCCAGTCTTTAATGACAAGAACAATTTTGCCAAAGATTAGCCAGTCATTAACAACTTTGTACTACTAGCTAAACGTGGGCGTATTTGTGACTCTGCATCCCTATATGAGAAAAAACCGATGAAATACCATTTCAGTACATACATGATTCGTACATAAGCTTTACGCTTTTTTTCCGAAAGAGGGGTAAGCAGACACTTAAGTTTTACGTGTATAATAAAAATCGTACGTAGAGATTTTTAATTTTACCAGAATACCCCTTCCCTGTTAACCCTTGAACGGGCGTGGGTAGGAAATATCACCAGCCCGTATTGCTTATTGGAACGGGAACTAGCGCATTTGAATAAAAGGCCCACACTAAAATAGCCGCCGTTCTATTATTGCGACCCTAGTGTGGGGGGATTGTGTCGATGAAGTATGGCCACGTTGTGGGGAAGATAATAATGTGTGATGATGACAAAAGTAATGATACGTTTTGAAGACCTCTGTGGCGCAGGTTCTGTCTCACAAGCGAGTGGTCCCAGGTTCGAATTTCGACAGGGGAGTACGACAAGAAACATGAATAAATAAATACTTATAAAAATACCTAGCATTAGGCTAAGTTAAGCCTGTAATGGTAGTAATACAAAAATAAACGACCCAGCTATTGGATGCTTTATGTTTGTGACGTCGCAATTTCGGATCCTAGTGTAGGGCCAGAAGCAATGTATTTATGTAAAAGTGTTCATATTTTACGATAATATATCTTGACTTTGCAACATTTGAAGAGAAGATGCTTACTAGAAAGAGCTGCTGTAGCTAGACGACACCCTTTTGTAAATAATTTCGATAACAACACTCAAAAAAGAAAAAAAAATACTCCCAATATCAAACACAATAAATCGTACGCCATCCTTACCGAAAACCTATCATGGATAACCCTTCGTTTGGTACTGATCGTAAAAGACCCCAAATATCTGCCTCGGGCAGAGGTCTTGATTCCGCCGTCTCGCAAGGGTTAACACTTTGGCCATAAAAAACGTCTTTTACTTTTGGACCCAATTTTGACGAGAGTTTCTGCTCAGAGCTTGTTGCGTAAGGTTTTTTATTTTATCGCTTTTAACCTCGAGTGGTTGGAGGTGAGGGTAGTTATGGTATAGTGAGCAGATATTAATCTGCTGATATATATTATGTATACCCTTACCACTCATGATATAAAAAACACACCTTTTATTTTTTTATAATTACTGAATTATGATAAAACGCGAGAACATAACTAAATATTAAAATGTCACAAGAGATCCGTTGACACTGGAGAAATAACTTTAACTTAATTTATCTACACACGTATCATAAACCCTCTTTACTGCGTTCAAAAACCGCACGTTACGATCAGCATTATGTTAAACTACTTGGTAAAAACTCGTTTCGTATCTGGAAAACTACACATTTTGGTCATTATGTGTAGTTTTTCTACATATAATGACATTCAAATTTCGAACGCCGACGCCCGCCTGCGTGCCGCCCCTAGTTTGTCTGTGAAGTTGGTACTAACATTCAAATTTCGAACGCCGACTCCCGAAGTTGGTCCTACAGAACAAGCTAAACAACTGCAGAGCCACAATGCCGGTCAAACATGCGGTTCCTGAACACATCAAAGAGAGCTTATGATATGTGTGTAGATAAACTAGTGTATGTAACTGTACATAACTAGGCATTAAAACTCTCGAGTGATATTATTATGAAACTCGCCTTCGGCTCGTTTCATAAACCCACTCTCGAGTATTAATGCCCTCCATTATGTAGCAGTCACATAAACATAAAACATAAAAAACATTGCTTCTGGCCCCACACTACCTTGTGTCGTGGGAACCAGAAACAGCGACGTCACACACATATGAACATCCAAGACCGGTTTTTTTTTGCTTAATCCCCAGCCGGGGTTCGAACCCGGGACCTCTCGCATGGCAGGCAGAGCCACAACCGCAGCGGCACAAAGGCCGTCTATTTATTCTACTTATATGTCATAGTATCATTTTTAGTATTATCTCCACTCTCACACACCCTCGTAAATACACACTCACTTCTAAATTATCTCCTTTTTATTTAAAATTTAGTCTTGTTTTTGTAGATTAATCTAATTGTTTTGCTTTAGTTCCTGCTATAGAAATGTGTAATGTTTCATTAGCAATAAGCACTGAAGTCTGAAATACAGGTTTTCACCGATCTGAGGCTACTAGTTTAGGTGTCCCATCTTAGTTATGCACTTAAAATCTTGTGAACTTTTCTGATTGTATTGCCTAAAAAACGAAAGAGATATTATAAACACTTGCCTAGGCTACACTACACACAAAACAGACACACAGAATTTTTGGCAGAATGTTCGACGTGGGTTATGAAAAAACTGAGGTATTGCTGTTTGGATACGATTGCCAAAATGACAATTCAAATAACTTTCGTAAATGAAATCGGTCTACACTTTTTGGAATTTTACAAAAAGTTCCAAAAAGTTTAGAGACCGAAATTGAACAGTGGGTAAGCAGTTGTAAAGCAAATCAAATCTTTAATATATTGATAAAACATAAGTTATTCATCCTCAGTACATTATACGGACGTTGTAACGGTGATGTAAAACATCTTTAAGAAACCTTTATTACTCCTTAGCTGCGGCGATGGGCTAGCCACCTGTCACGCAAAATGGAATATCGAATAACTGGCTAAAAGTGGGTACAATCGTGTCTCTGCCACCCTGTATGGGAAAAGGCGTGACGCTGTGTTCTGTTATCGATAAAACAAATAAAACTTTAGTTCGGTTTCATAGTTCTCCATACTAAAATATTATCTTTTAGTAGGCTCCATATAAATACATAATTTTCAGTGTAGAAGGACTTTTCTCCTCCGCGCTAACATACCATAATGTGTGAATTTATGACAACTTCTGAGGGGAAGCCGTGTGCATATTTCGAGTAAAACCTATAATATTTCGGTCGAAGGAAGGTTGTAAACGATAATATGGTTTGCCGTATGAAAAATATTTGAGAAACATAGCATAATATGACAACATATGATGATAGCCTTCTTACTCTCTTATTCCTTACGTTTTCATACATTATACACTGTTTTCTACTTATTATTTTTGTTTTCTATGAAGATCCGGGGAAGAATACAATTTTTAACCTCAAACGACCAAAAGGGGGTTGTTACGAGTTTGAAGCGTCGGTCGTTCGGTGTGTCTGTCTGTATGTCTGTCAGTGGCACCCTAGCGGTCGAACGGGGAAATGGTAATATACTTCTATGCGATCGTTAATAGATAGTTTTAATTAAAATCGGTTCAGTAGTTCTAAAGTTATCAGCTAAACAAGGAATAGCGGATTGAAATGTGGTTTTTTGAAGTTGGCAGTAGACTTCACTGCGATAGTAGTTAGCAGATATATTTTATTAAAATCGGTTCAACCTTTCAAAAACTCTCAGATTTAAAAGTAAACAAGTGAACTGAGTGAGCAACAATTTTAGCCGTGAGGTTAAATAAAGCCGACCTCCGTGGCGCAGTGGCTCTGCCTACATACGGGAGGTCCCGGGTTCGATCCCCGGCTGGGGATAAAGAAAATATCCCCGGGTCTTGGATGTTCATATGTATGTTACGTCGCTGTTTCTGGTTCCCACGACGCAGGGTATCCTAGTGTGGGGTCAGAAGCAATGTACCTTCAAAGGTGATCCTAATTAAACCTATAAAAAAATAAATGTGGCCCCTTAGTTCCCATCGAGGGGACATAGGCCTTTACTCGAATTCGAGAAAGATCGAGCCATGATCCACCACGCTGGCTCACTACTGGTTGATAGAAGAGTGACGTGTAAGTGGCCAACCCGATTGTCAGTCTTCAAGTAGCCCTATAAGGGCCTCTTACACAGCTTTACGAGTACTAACACTCTCACTCGGAAGCAATGAGTGTGCTGTGTGTAAATGTATGTAACTCACTTATAAAAGATGTCGCAATAATTTGTTATAATAACTACTTGCTTAACTGGATTGTAAAAGTAATAAATTTATAACTGTGTAAGAAGCATGACTCATGGTCGTTTTTAATTAAGTAGCTATACAAAATATATCTGCGTTTTTTATTTTTTACCTTTCCTGCCTTTTCAACCAGTAGTAGTACCTAATTGCTAGGATACTTATTGTAATTGTATCTGTGTTGTTTACTTTGTGTGTTTGCTCAATACAATGTTAAACTTGAAACATGAAAACGAGGGAATAATCTGCCAACAAATCTCTCGGTTTGGCAAAATTATGTACCGTAAAATTGTATTGTTTTTTTTTGGAAATAAATGTGTTTAACTAGCTCACCTATAACAGTCAAGCTGGCGTTCGCCCTGATGACCTTGTGCTTCTGCGCAGGTCCCACCTGGCACTGGAACTCAGCATCATCCTCCAAGCTCACGTTGGCGATCCTGAGGTTGTAGACGCCATGCCGACGGTCGCCGAACATCGTGTACCGGGGGTAGCCAGGGATGACGGATGAGAAACCTGCGGATGAAATGGACAGTCAGTTGGAGAGTGGAGGAATGGATACGAAAATTGGTGTAAATGTCTTCACTGTAATAATAAATAATACCTTGGATACTATTTACACACATTGATCTAGCCCCAAACTAGGATTTCCTGTATCTTGGATACTAGACAAAGATACACATAATTATATAGATAACTAGTATACTTAGATAGATAAACAACCATGACTAGGGTATAAACATCCGTTCTCATCAAACAAATATTTGCCGCCACCGGGACTCGAACCCGGGACCCTTGGCTTCGTAGGCAGGGTCACTGCCGACTCGGCCATTCGGATCGTCGAACTAGGTTGGTACTTGTTTGTAATGAAGTACTAAGACAAAGCACGTGATGAGATAATTCCGCATACCTGGGAGATCCGAACTGATATTGATACAGTATGTGAGGTCTGACACAAATATAAATCAATGACAATAATAATAAATGTAGCTCATTCATTTCCCCATCGAGGGGCACAGGCCTTTACCCGGATACGAGTAAGATTAAGCCATGCTCCAGCACGCTGGCTCAGTGCGGGTTGGTGGAGGGGTTTTACAACCGTAGCGATAGTAGCCGGGACCGTGTCATCCGAAGCACTGGACGTCCGATGATATAAACTCCGCAACATAACACTGCCGCTTATGAGAATGGGTTCAGACTACGAGCTATCAGTCTCTGGAACAAACTCCCCAGCGCCACCAGAGACAGTCCGTCAATTCACACTTTTAAAAGTCGTTCGAAAGAACACTATCTAACTCTTCCATGAAAAGTATTAGTATTTTTTTGTATCTACTATTTATGTATATGTTACATATTTATACATAGCATTATTTTTAGTATTATGTAGATATTGGTAAGTGGTTTATTATTTTTAGTAGCATTTTTATTGTTGTGCACATAGTTCTACCTTTAGTTTATTATTTTCCTCTCCATTCTAGATTTGCTGGAAGAAATCTCTTGTTAGAGATATGCTCGCCTTTGTACATGTTCTTTCCTTTATATTAGTTTTTTTTTATCACTGTTTTGTGCAATAAAGTATTACAAAGATAGGCCCCACAATTTTTATGGCTTTGTTACTCTGTACTTTACCTCTATGATTTTAACAGCAATCGGACCGAGGTAAATGTATAGCGTGACTTACGCGTATAACGTAAAAAAAATCGTGTAACTTATAAATACCGGATCGTAGCAATAACGCAGTTTTTACCTTTTGTTACGAAACAATCATTTATTTTATTTGCCGTTTCCAATATTTAAATGCCTTGTAGTTAGGTTATTATAGTCTAGCCAACTTGACAGATGTCAATCTTAGCCTTTTAGTGAGGGGATATTGCTCATAAAAATCGATTAGTCGAAAGAATCGATACACACTTTAAACATTTGTGAATCGGAAAGTTGTCTAACATTTTATTCTTTTAGACATTAGACTAGACAATATAGTTGAAAATAATAATAATACCTAGGACACTATTTACACTCATTGATCTAGCCCCTAACTAGGATTCCCTGTATCTTGGGTACTAGACACCGATACACATACTTAGAAAGATAAATATTATACTTAGATAGATAAACAACCATGACTAGGGTACAAACATTCGTTCCCATCAAACAAATATTTGCCCCCACCGGGACTTGAACCCGGGACCCTTGGCTTCGTAGGCAGGGTCACTGCCGAATCGGCCATTCGGGGCGTCAAAATGAACTAATTATATCCCTAAGTGCGGATAGCAGTTATGACGATTACTCTTCTGTTAGTTCAACTGAATAAACAATTTCGATTCTTTCCGATTGTTTTGGTAACATCCCTAGTGTTTAAAAAGTGGATTTTATGAAGTTTTAGGTTAGCTGTCAAGTTGCTTCTTAGTATGGATAGACTATAGTGACTTTATTTCCTTCAATATCCAAAATAAGAAACTAAACTACATAACAATCATTATGATAAGTCGGCAACCCCCACACTAGGCAAGCCTACTGTGAGAAACAGCGATAACACAACATAACAATTACATACAGGCATATACGTTGCTTCTGGCCCCACACTAGGATACCCTCTGTCGTGGGAATCAGAAACAGCGATATCACACCCATAAACACCTAGGGCTTTTTCTTCCTCCCCAGTCGCGATTCGAACCGCGGACCTCCCGCTGGAGAGGCAGAGCCTCGACAGCAACGCCGCAGAGGTCGTCATATATCATACCGATTTACGACGCTGGTCAGAAGTGGGCACAATTGTGCCTCTGCCACCCCTTATGGGAAAAGGCGTGACGATAAGTTAATTTGCTTACCGCAGCAAGAACTTTCGAAAAACCTTCCCTAAATTCAAGCGCCACAAATCTCAACTATCCTTTTCTGTGACGCACCAGAAGTGCTACAATTTTAAAAGACCACAAACTTTTGTCTTCGCGATAAACTTTATACATCTGAATATTTTAAAGAAGCGATTTCATTTCAACTTGAGCGATGGCAGATCAGCACATTTTTACGCGATAAAATGAATATCAGCACTCTACTGTATATGTCGCAGTTGGTTGGTTAAATCAGACACTTAACTAACTCTCTAGACTGTTAATTAAATACCGTTTAACCAAGTCACTGGCATTTTAACAATCTGTCTTACAGGAAGCCGGCGTGTTGGAAAACAAGATGGCGTCACGACAACTGCTGATTTGCACAGCTTATATCAGGGCAAAACATTGCGGTAGCTTAGTTGAAGGGTAGAGGGGGTGAGCGAAGAGAAGCCCCCTTTTTCCTTCGTGTTAGGTTGAACATGTAAGAACAACAGAAAATACTTAAAACATAAGCTTAAGCACATAAAAAAAAATGTATAAGTCTCGTTGCCTAGGAATGTTTAGACAACTCGTTAAACGTTTCGTTCACTCACTTGCCTGATGGAACTTTAGCGATTTGGTTAACCGTCGACATTTAATTAACGGTCTAGAGAGTTAGTGAAGTGTCTGATTTAACCAACTAACGGCCGGTTTCCTGGGCGCTGGATAAGTTAACAAATTGGTTAAACTGATTTCAGCCAATCACGTGCCGCTATTTTGAATATCAGCGGTACGTGATTGGCTCAAATCAGTTTAACCAATTTCTTAACTTAATCAGCGCACAGGAAACTGGCAGTAACTGCGACATATACATCGCGCCACGAATTAACAGCGCTGGGCGATGTTGGCGGGAATTACTGCGCACAAGCACAGGTATTGAAAAGTGACCATTGCGCATTCAAGGCCACCGCTCATAACCTGTGGCGCGATGTACATATACCTACAGTTTTGATTCCTCGCGTAAGCAACATATTGGATATTGTATTGAAGTCTCAATTTTAGCCTAGTACAAGAAGGCGGGATCTGAGAATTGCGGTAGTGTGCGTGCACGGGGCCGGCCAATGGGCTACTTGACAAGAATCCTCTGCAACAACGTAATTACATAGACATGTCTCACACTTTGTTGAAGTCTTATACGGATGAAAGCACTCACAGTGAGCGAAGTGTGTCCGTTTCAGCTTGGGCAAACATGCTTGCTTATGTCTGTATTTCTGCCCAGTTGTTCTCATCTACAGGTCGTATTTCTCAACCGGTTTTCGTGAAATATTGTGAGAGGTTTGATACTTTTTTTCGATTCAGTTTTCGGAAATTTCTCAAAATGTCTTGGAAATTTTAAAAAAATACCTCCATATTCCATATTCCACACGGCTTGACGGATTTTAACAAATGAGGTGTCCTTGAATTCGTGGAGACCCGTGAGTGTGACAAATAGGCCATATTATGACAATAGTGTGACAAATAGGCCATATTATGACAATAGTGTGACAAATAGGCCAATTTATGACAATAGTGTGACAAATAGGCCATATTATGACGATAGTGTGACGAATAGGCCATATTATGACAATAGTGTGACAAATAGGCCATATTATGACAATAGTGTGACAAATAGGCCATATTATGACAATAGTGTGACAAATAGGCCATATTATGACAATAGTGTGACAAATATGCCATATTATGACAATAGTGTGACGAATAGGCCATATTATGACAATAGTGTGACAAATAGGCCATATTATGACAATAGTGTGACAAATAGGCCATATTATGACAATAGTGTGACAAATAGGCCATATTATTTTAGTGAAAAGTCAATAGGTTGGATTTCAGACCAAAAATTTATAAAGTTATTGGTGCGGCTACTTTCATACTCCATGTACTTCGGGTGTCATTGAAATAAAATGCAGTGTGGTAATACAGAGTAGAATTACTTGTTTCTACATTGGTAAAGAACAAGGCATCTCTGAATCTTCGCGAGTGGACAAATAAAATAAAATATTAATTGACTCGTCTAATAATAGCTTTAAAAATAAAATAAAATAACCATTTGTTTTCTGTTTATTCGACGTATTTTTGCGTTTAAGTTTCATATAGAAAACTGATTTCGTCTCCGAGCGCTCGTAGATTTAGTTGGAAATAATGCCTTCGGAAGAATGTTTTTCATGTTAAAAATATGATAGATATCTATGATATTTTCCACAAATTGTTTTTCTAATATTTTTTATATAACATATATTTATTCCAAATTTTTCTACTGACTAGTTTGGCCTAGAGTTGAATGCATGACATTCTTCGCGCCAGGGCTCTTAAAGGGCGGACCTTGTGGTATAGGTGAGTATAAATGTAATTCCCATCAGTAAATAACACATTATAATAATTACTTTTTGGAAAATAGGTCTACATTTCTATAATCAAGCAATTACTTAGTGGATTGATTAAAAAGAGTGTAGGTTTTAAGTGGTTTATTGTTGTATATATGTGCGATGCGTGGGTGTGTGTGTGTAATAGATAGTGAGTAGTAATTGGATTTGTTTTTATTTTTATCTAAGATTGCGTAACATAACATAGCGTCACGCCTTATCCCATGCGGGGTGGCAGAGACAATTGTGCCCACTTTGAGTCAGTTATTCAACACTCCGAGAAATGAAGGTTTCCTCACGATGTTTTCCATCACCGTTAGAACGTCCGCATAATGTACTAAAGATAAATTAATTATCTCATTGGTACATGGTCAGGAATCGAAACTGTATCTCCAGTGTGAGAAGCAAGCATTATACCCATTAGACCACGGAGCTGTTATATAGTTATTAAAACGTTCAGATTATAATTGTACTGGTAATTAAATAAAGACCTTTACTCGGGTACGAATAAGACTTAGCCATCCTCTATCACGCTGGCTTAGTGAGGCTTGATGGAGAGTTGTTTACGACTACAACTACCAGGTAGCGATAGTACCGCAATAGGTAATTGTATGCTTGTAGTTAGACAGCTTGAAACTAGTAATGCGTTTTTTGAAAAATGCGTTCGTTTCGTGCTTTCTTGACCATATCTGTAAAAGTGCAATCCTACGACGACCCGAATAGCCGAGTCGGCAGTGACCCTGCCTACGAAGCCAAGGGTCCCGGGTTCGAGTCCCGGTGGGGGCCAATATTAGTTTGATGAGAACGGATGTTTGTCCCCTAGTCATGGTTGTTTATCTATCTAAGTATAATATTTATCTATATATGTATGTGTATCGTTGTCTGGTACCCAAGATACAGGGAATCCTAGTTTGGGGCTAGATCAAGGTGTGTAAATAGTATCCAAGGTATTATTACTATTATTATTTTCCCACCAGTGCGGTTGACAGTTTACGTCAAGGCTTTTAACCCATTGGGTCATTGGAAAGGCTGAAGTCTGCTGGGTCGCTATTATTTTTTCAGAAGAGGCAGTCGCAAGCCGCCGACCGCCTCCATCCACATCGGTGCATGAGCTCCCGTGTCCAGTTCTTGGTAAATCGAAGACCTTCGGCTTTTGTGCTGGATCTGTTTTCTTTGGGAGGTTTGGGGAAGTGTTAGCGCTTCACTCTTGCCTCCACGCCTCTGTTTTTATAGCTGTCAGTAGCTTATCTTCCTTCCACGATGAAGCAACATTTGATGATGACATTCAAATTAAGAAAAATGAATTGAGTTTTTACCAAGTAGCATATCATCATGATGATCATGCGTGCGGTTTTTGGACGCAGTAAATAGTAGTTTATGTGACTGCTACATAATGCCTAATTATGTACAGTTACATACACTATTTTATCTACACACATATCATAAGCTCTCTTTGATGTGTTCAGGAACCGCATGTTTGACCGGCATTGTGGCTCTGCAGTTGTTTAGCTTGTGCAGTAGTACCAACTTCACAGACAAACTAGGGACGGCACGCAGGCGGGCGTCGGCGTTCGAAATTTGAATGTGTCTTTGTGTATGGTCATAATGTGTAATTTTTCAGATAAGAAATGAGTTTTTACCAAGTAGTTTAATATTATGCTGATCGTAACGTGCGGTTTTTGTACGCAGTAGAGAGGGTTTATGATACATGTGTAGATAAAAGGGTTTATGATACGTGTGTAGATAAAAATATTCAGTGACGTGCCATCTCTGATGGAAGTTAGTAAGTTAGTTCCAGAGCCTGATAGCTCGCACTCTGAACCCATGTTCATATGCGGCTGTGTTGTGTTGCAGTGATAAAAGCATTGACCGAGTGTGAGGTCTTCGTGGCCTATCCGAAGACGGAAATAAAAAAAAAAGGTCAATTGCGAGTCGAACTCGCGCACGAAGGGTTCCGTACCACCGTACAATGGTAGGGATGGTGTGGAGTGAATAGTTGGGATTTCACATTGCAAAATATTGTTTACAAAGTTATTGGTGCGGCTATGTACGTTACCAGGTGCATTCATAAGATTGTATGGGGTTTACAGACAAGTTAATTGTTTTATTCTGTTTTTTTTAGTATTTGTTGTTATAGCGGCGACAAAAATACATTATCTTTGAAAATTTCAACGGTCTGACTATCAAGGTTCATGAGATACAGCCTGGTGACAGGCGGACGGACGAACGGACGGGGCGACGGGTTTGGGTACGGAACCCTATAAACGATCTCGTAAGAAGCCGGGTAGCGAGGATAAAATAAGATGTTGAAGAGGCAGATGAGGATGTGAGAATCCCGACGAAGACGGATAGGGAGCTAATCACTCTGCACATGGTAGTATATACACGCATACAAGTATGTGCGAATGTATAGGTCACAAGTGCAAATGCAGATAAATTATTGCGTAAGCAGCGCATTGCTAAGGCTTCCCTGTTAACCTTAGGTCACTGAGGGCGTTTCTTATTCCGGTTTTAACCGGTGCAGTAGAACAGAATTCTAAAGTTCATTAAATGAGGAAATGACGAATAATAAGAGATAAGCTGCAAGCACATCGCCAGGTCACTAGAATGGCATGTTAGGCACGGCGAGACAATCTCCGGTTCGCTGGACTGGACTGCTGCTGGTACAGGCCTCGCCAAGTATCTCGGCCTTCAAGCGAGCTGTCACCTCCCTCTCAATCAATCAAGTATTCATCTCACGCACCCATTCTGGGGCGTGGGGAGTCAGGGTCAGATCATCGGATCTTTTCCTGAAGAAGCGCCTCTGTCCTATGGACAGGTCATCGGGGGGCCCTCGCGGGCGGTGGAGATCTTCTCACTTGGGGGTGTTCCGTTGGATGATCGCCGGCTAGGCAACCAGGTCGCGTGGCAGGCGGCGGCGGTCGGGCGGGCGCGCGTGGTATGGCGCCATGTCGCGGATGTGCGGATGTTGTGAGCTATCCGCACGCGCGAACATGCCCTTCGCCAGCCTCTGGACAAACTGGTCCACTGGTTCCCATCTGAGGTCCCTCTGGATCGTCGCATTCCTCACGTAGCGGGGGGCGTCGACGATGGTACGCAAAGAGAGGTTCTCTTGGGCTCGGAGTCTCCGTTTGTTCGTCTCCGAGCACAGGGCGTACCATGCCGGGGCCGCGTAGGTGAGGCGGGATCTCACGTAGCACTTGTAGATCCCGAGCTTCGCCCTCAGACACCTCCCTCTCTTGCCCTTGCTTCTCTTTTGTACACTTGCACCGCTACCCCCTCCAGGCGGTATTCAGAGTCCAAGTAACCTGGTGATACTTGTATGAATGTGAACCGGCGCTTGAATGCATTGGAAGGTAATTTTTATGTCGCGTTTAGTTGGTTAAATCAGACAATTAACTAACTCTCTAGACCGTTATATAATACCGACGTTTTTAACCAAGCCACTAAAATTCAGTTAGACAAGTGAGTGAACGAAATGTTTAACGAGTTGTCTAAACATTCCTAGACAACGAGACATATACAATATAAATATTTTTTATGAGTACTTAAGTTTTTGTTTTAAGTATTTTTTGTTGTTCTTACATGTTCAACCTTACACGAAGGATAAAGGGGGCTTCGCTTCGCTCACCCCCTTTACCCTTCACCCAAGCTACCGCAATGTTTTGCCCTGATATAAGCTGTGCAAATCAGCTGTTGTCGTGACGCCATCTTGTTTTCCAACACGCTGGCTTTCGGTAAGACAGATTGTTAAACGTTTTCGACGATGCTTTATTTAAATCAAAATGCTAGTGACTTGGTTAAACGTCGGTATTTAATTAACGGTCTAGATAGTTAGTTAAGTGTCTGATTTAACCAACCAACTGCGACAGTTGCATCAATCCAGCAATCGATTCCAGCTGCCAGAATAATTTGAACCGGGCATGAACGTAGGTAAGTGGGTACCTACCTTCTACACACGCAATACTTAAGTGCTTAGAATTCAGTCAGCCGGAAAGCAAGCAACTTAGTAACCTACTTCCAATGGTTCTATGGTTCATAGTTCATACGCTTTATATTTCATGATTCATGGTTTATGAAATCTCACTCGGTCTCACTCTTAGCCCCTCAAAGGCGTAACACCTCGGGATATGAGCACTCTTCCAGGCAGGCTGACCCACACTTTTCTCTTTCTAAAAACGGACAGATATTATATATATGTCACCGTAAGGTAGTCAAAACTGTTAGTTGATCAACTATCGACAGATAGTAAACCAGACCGACAGGGATTAGCATTTACGTTTCTTTTTTTCTTACATGTCAACATGTTTTCCTATAATTGGATGCACACAATGGCTTGTTGTTTTTTGATAAATTATGTGTAATTGTAGTGTGCTTCTGTTGGAAAACCTTATAAATAAATAAAATTAAATAGATAGATAGATAGATAGATAGATAGATAAACGTTTATTGCATCAAAGCAGCACACATACAAATTAAAAGTGATACGGAGGTGCAACTATAAAATAACTTAAATGAAAGCAAAGTTATGAAAAAAAAAAAACTCATAACATTATTACTAAAACAATAAAACAAAAAGAAGAATATAGGTCGGTATGTAGGCGCGCTGCATTGACGCGAAAAGGTCAAAGCTCAGTGTTTATTGCTCGTTAAGAGCAGCACTGGTTTTCAGCCCTCACCTAGGAGACGCAGAGACTCAGCAGTTACATCCGAATGTGAATGTGAATGAAAAGAATAATAATAAAAAAGTGTCAGAAATAGATATATACTTACAAGTGTTTAAAGATGTGGAAATAAATAGATACATTGCACATAAATATGTTTCAATACTTTCATGAGTAGGATAGTACAAAATATACATGAAGATTAAATAAATAGGTATATAAGTATATTATGCCACGTGAGTAGTGAGTAGCAGAATGGGTATAGTGTGAATATGTTTACTAAAATCATAAGATATCTAACTAAAAAATATATGCAAATGGCAGAGGTAGCCCGACTATCCAATGTTGGAAAGAGAAATTCCTAGTTTTTGCTTTTGAATCAGGTGCGACTTCATATGTGTTTTGAAGGTGTATTTGGAGGTAAGATTTCTTATGGGCGGCGGAATATCATTCCAACATTTGGTAGCTTGGAAGCGGAAGCTACCTCTAAATGCCACCGTGCGATGAATATGACCTTCAAGAGGTGCTCGAATATCCCTCATGCCATATCTGGGGTGAGATGTTGCCACCTTTAATTTTAGGTACAGGTACTCAGGTTTTTTTAAACTTGATGACATCAAACACTACACTTGAAAGGTGTAAGTGCCTACGCAGTTCCATTTTGAGCATTCCAGCAGAGTTTAAGTATGGGGTGATATGACTACGAGGTGGTACATCAAAACAAAACCTACAACAGGCATTTTGTATGCGCTGCACTAAACGCTGAGTCTTCAATAGAAGACGCGGACCATAAACTATATCTCCGTAGTTGAGTCGAGATAAAATCAGTGACTCGCACAGAATAATACGTGCCCTTTCGCAGATAAGGTTACGGATTTTGTACAAAACCCTTAAACGATACATACAACTCTTCACCAAATTCAAGACGTGAGTTTCAAATCGTAGGTAAGTGTCAAATATGATTCCCAGATTCCTGGCCTCGTCAACACGCTCTAGAGTCTGGCCATCAAGGATTAGCTGAGGATTAGAAATGAGAATTTTTTTAACTTGAACTTTACTCCCAAGCACCATAAACTTTGATTTCAAGGGATTGAGAATCAAGGAATTTTTATTTGACCAGGCATCTAACCTGCTTAGGTCTTCATTGATGAAGTCTGTCATGCAGTCAATATTAGAAGGCACATCAGAAATGTAAAGTTGAAGATCATCAGCGTAACAATGGAATTTGCAGTGCTTGATTTCATTCACCAAATCTGCTGCATATATAATAAATAATAGAGGCCCTAAGATGGAACCCTGTGGGACACCCCGCAAAACTGGCTTTGGATCCGAGTACAAGGCACCACCACTGTCATTGGTCAGCTTAACATATTGGAAGCGTTGGTCGAGATAACTTTCAAACCATCCCACAGATAATGCATCCAGCCCATAGTAACGCAATTTCGACAGCAACAAGGTCGGGCTAATGCTGTCAAATGCACGGCTATAATCTAGCAGTGTAAGAATAGTAGCCTTATCTACATCGATATTACTTAAAATGTTATCAACAACATCAACCAACGCAGTAGTTGTGCCCCGCCCCCTTCGGAAACCTGACTGGAGGTCAGGCAAAATATTAGTCTTCTATATATTTGTAAAATAGGGCATGCACCAGTTTTTCCAGCACTTTTGAAAGGAAGGGAAGCAAACTAATAGGTCTAAGTTCCTTGAGATTGGACGGGTTATCGACTTTAGGAAAAGGCATTACTATTGCTTTTTTCCATTGCTTGGGAACTATGCCGCTAGTTATTGACCTATTTATAATCGAGGTTATAACGCGCAGGGTTCTGGGGAGAGTCAGTATTATCATGTCTCTACTTATCCCATCATCTCCAATTGCATTGGATTTGATAGAGATTATGTAATTGTATACTTTTTGTTCAGAAACTGGCACGAGATTAAATCTGGAATCACTATACCGATTGGAATTAAAGTACGATAACAGAGGTTTAGGATCTTCACTAGCAAAAGGGAGAGATAAAAAATGATCATTTATTTGATTTGGGTCACTGAAGCAATCAGGAAGTTTTTCACCATGTCCATTATCTGCTAGAATATTTTGTTTCATATTTCGCCAGAATGTTTTGCCATCCGAGACTTCATAGTTTACTAAATGATTAAAGTAAGCACGTTTCTCATTGTATATACTAGATTCCACTAACTTTCTTAGATCTTTCCAGCTCTCCTTGTCAACGTCAGACTTAGTTTCGCGATACTTAACGTGAGCTTCATTACGTAAATCGGTCATAAGTCTGATGTTATCAGTGATCCAAGGTAGAGTGTGATGATATTTAATTTTTACCACCTTGACTGGTGCAAAAATATTATAATGAGTCAAGAGCAAGCAGTTAAATCTATCGACCATATCATCAACAGTAGGCAAGTCAATGATAGATTCCCAATCCAGCAAGTCCAATTCGCGATTGAATCGATCAAAGTCTATGTCTTTAATGGGACGATAAGTTATACAGCGGGGCGGTATTTTTTCTTTCTTGAATGCCAATGTTACATTTACCATAGCGTGACCAAAGGAACCGGTGATATTTGAGACAGTGACTTCGCGCACCTTAGCATTTGTGCAAACAACGTCTATTAAAGTTGCAGACTCAGAAGTAAAATGCGTTGGCTCATTAACTACTTGTTTAAGATCCATATATGTCAGGAATTGTTGTAATTTTTTGGTATGGCAGTAAATACATAAAAACCTAACACGAAGACTATTCGGGGGCTTCTCTGCGCTCGCCCCCTCTAGTTCACCCAAGCGCGGTTGCCCTGGTATTTCGTTTGAATTTCTAGTTTAAACTAGTTTACTATATGCTACTATCTGTCGATATTTGACCAACTAACGAGAAAAAAAACGTTAGTTTATCAACTAACGGTTTTGACAATCTTACGGTGACATATGTACATATGTAGGTGTATTTATATGTATTATGGTACTTGTAATTTTATATAAACAATTATCTTTATTTTGTAGTTATTTAATTTATGCATATTTATTTTATTATAGATTAGATATTAGGTATTGTGCCTTGACTTCCATTGCTTAAATCCATTTAAAAAATCTATTTTTAGCGTTAAGCTCGACTATTTACATAGGTATGTTCTTTTTTATGTTAATTGTTTATCTGTATGAAAAATAGTATAAATGAAAATGGTCCATGGTTCATGGTTCTTGAAACAAAATTATATATTTGTCGACCCGAATGGCCGAGTCGGCAGTGACCCTGCCTACGAAGCCAAGGGTCCCGGGTTCGAGTCCCGGTGGGGGCAAATATTTGTTTGATAAGAAAGGATGTTTGTACCCTAGTCATGGTTGTATACCTATCTAAGTAAAATATTTATCTATATAAGTATGTGTATCGTTGTCTAGCACCCAAGATACAGGGAATCCTAGTTTGAGGCTAGATCAATGTGTGTAAATAGTGTCCAAGGTATTAGATTTTTGGACTTACCCAGCGCGAAGCCATCCTTCGCCCACTGCACCTGGCCGGCGAGGTTGGCCACCGCGCACTCCAGCACCGCCTCGCTGCCCTCCTGCGCGCGCAGGCTGCGCGGGACCAGACGGAAGTATTGCTGCTGGAAGGCGGACGCGCAGGTTAGAGCTGGAAAGAAAACATACTGTTTTAAGGCCCGTGTAACAGAAAATTTTGCAGCTCCGTTCGTGGTAGTTGAACTTTCGGACACAAACATATTAAAATACAGGTTAATAACCGCTCGAACTGCAACAGTTAATAACCGCTCGAGCTGCAACATGGATGTAACGTTACTCGTTGCGGCAGAACAGTGCGAAAATGGTGTTTTTTTAGGGTTTCGTGCCATAAAAGAAAAAAATAGTGGCCGAGTTAAAGTCAAAGTCAAAGTACTTTATTACTGTAGATATTTACATATAAAAAATTTCTTAATTCATAATTTTATTATTAAATTTAAATAAATTAAAATTTCACTTAATATTTAATTATTTTTTTAATAAAGCAAAAGTAATTTTTTGCCTCTTCTCTACATTGGACCTCTGCAGTGGTCCAATGTAGAGAAGTTGTATGAGGCAAAAAATGACTGTGGGAGAAGCAGGGCGTAGGAACTCCCACAGATTGATTTTTAGATCTCTTTTAAAAATAGGTTGTGCTGATTGATTAATAATCAGGTATAAATAATTACAAAATTATTAACAGCAAGGTCTGTGTTGAGCCAGATTAACCCCATACAGTCCCGTCATTTATGTAATCTTGAACATTGTAATATCCCTTTTTAGACAAAGTCGCTTTAACATGCTTTTTAAATTGCTCAAATGGCAATTTCAAAATCTCCAGAGGTATCTTGTTGTAGTAGAGAATGCATTGACCCTTGAAAGAATTGCTAACCTTCGCGAGTCTAAACCGGGGCGCACAGAGTCTGTGATTATTTCTCAGTGTGCGAGCCGGACTCGCCCATGAAGGGTTCCGTAGTAGCAAGTAATTATGTGACTGGATGTTTGTGTTGTAAACATCCAAGACTAAGAAACAAATATTCATGCTCATCACACAAATATTTACCCTTACCGGGATTCGAACCCAGGACGGTCAGCTTCGTAGGCAGGGTTAGTACCCGCTAGGGTAAACCGGTCGTTAAACAAGGGAGACGTACATTTTGTATATATTTGTGCTTTTCTCAGATGGCGTGGCTACGGCCAATTTAATCTCATTTTGCCAGAACAGAGTTTCATTAAGAAAATCTACACATACATAAACGCTGCCTACACGAATTCGGAGATTGTCAATGTGGTCGTACACGACCTATGCCTACTAGTACTACTACTACTACTAGGTCGACTGCCTACAGGCAGACGACCACATTGACAATCTCCGAATTCTGAACCTTAAGCCGTTAGAAATAAGAGAGTCTTAGATAGAAAAATATGGACAGGCAAACTCAAGAGGTTAGCTCCTACTTGAACTCTATCCAGTACAGTAGCAAACACCTAAGGCCTTTTTATCTTGAGCAAAGGTTACGGGCAAAATTTTTAAATAAAGGAAACCTTCATATCCCAATCAACAGGGCCAAGCCTGTCACAAAATTGAGTAGTGTACTTATTGACCGAGCGAGCGAAGCGTCTCCGTTTCAGGATTGGGCAAAAATGCTTTCGTATGTCCGGATGTGTATCCGGATGTTATACTCTAGAGGCCGCCTTTCTGAAGTGGTTCTCGTGAATTTGTGAGCAGGTTCGGTAGTTAATAGTAGTTTATCTACACACATATCATAAACCCTCTTTACTGCGTTCAAAAACCGCACGTTACGATCAGCATTATGTTAAACTACTTTGTAAAAACTCGTTTAACTACACATAATGGTCATTATGTGTAGTTTTTCTCCTTTCAAATTTCGAACGCCGACGCCCACCCGCGTGCCGTCCCTAGTTTGTCTGTGAAGTTGTTACTGACATTCAAATTTCGAACGCCGACGCCCGTCTGCGTGAAGTTGGTACTAAAGAACAAGCTAAACAATTGCAGAACCACAATGCCGGTCAAACATGCGGTTCCTGAACACATCAAAGAGAGCTTATGATATGTGTGTAGATAAACTAGTGTATGTAACTGTACATATAGGCATTAAAACTCTCAAGTGATATTATTATGAAACTCGCCTTCGGCTCGTTTCAAAAACCCACTCTCGAGTTTTAATGCCCTCCATTATGCAGCAGTCACATAAACTACTATTATGTGACTGATACATAATGGAGGGCATTAGAACTCGAGAGTGGGTTTATGAAACAAGCCGATGTTTTAATGCCCAATTATGTACAGTTACATACACTATTTTATCTACACATATCTAAGCTCTCTTTAATTCATCTCTATCATAAGCTCTCTTTGATGTGTTCGGGAACCGCATGTTCGACCGGCATTGTGGCATTGATAATTGCTCTGCACTTGTTTAGCTTGTTCAGTAGTACCAACTTCACAGACAAACTAGGGGCGGCACGCAGGCGGGCTCCGGCGTTGGAAATTTGAATATCATAATTAATCGCAAATTGGTGCATTATGGTCATAATGTATCAATATTCAGATAAGAAATGAGTTTTTACCAAGTAGTAGGTATATCTGGTCGTAACGTGCGGTTTTTGGGCGCAGTAAAGGGTTTATGACACGTGTGTAGATAAAAAGTTTTTTTTGTCGATTCAGTTTTTGGAATTTTTTCGAAATGGCTGAAATGTGGGGTTTTAAAACTAAAAAAAACCGCTACTGTCCCAACAGCTTGACGGATTTTAACGAATGGGGTGTCGTTGGATGTGTAGAGACCGTTAGGGTAACAGGCTATATCATTTTTAAGACCGCAAAATGTAGTTTACAAAGTTAATGGTGCGGCTACTTTCATACTCCATGTACGTAACCAGGTGCATGCATAAGTTTGTATGTGTTATTAAAAGCAATTGTCACTCGCGGGGACTACAGCTCACAGAGTCATTACATTTCGGCCGTTTTTAGAATGACTTAAGTTTCATTGCAGATGTCAAAAATGTATGGGTTTTGAGCTGTCAGGATCGCATTCTCTCAGCGGTCAGACTTTAGTATATATAATGAATAACTTATACTTTGATAGGTAAACAAAAAATATGAAATATGTCATACTTATCGACATCATGTGCAAAAGGCTCGTCAATATACGTCAAATACCACACTCCGATATTTTGGTCAATAAAGATAAAGATAATTCAGGTCAGGTAAATTAATAAACGCAATTTTACTAAAATGAGATCAACATTTGACCTCGATATTTGAATACGTCACTCGGCAGTTTTCAAAAACAACAACAAAATACAACTCCCGAACTAAACAAACGATTTAAGGCGATACCTCGTCCGTGCAAAGGTCTCCGTTACTCCAGGCGGAAAGACCCGCAGTGTGAGAGGGACGGAACCGGAAAAGTGTCATAACGAAGAGCTAAACCACAGAAAAATTGTTTAAAAATAAACTACGCTATTTTGTTAAAAAAAAATTTAAGGAGATTTTACGAATACATAATATCTACATTTTGAACGCAGTTCCACAATGAAATTAGTTAGGATTTCAGAATTACAGGAAAAAATATAACAATTTAGGGTATTTTCGTAATTAAATTCTATCGAAAAAAAATCATCTAATCGCGTTTTCCTTTAGTGAGAATCTTAATCAAATACTCATTAAACGTTAACCCAAAAATCAAATCATGACTTCATGGTGGAGTAAATGGATTCGAAAAAAACCCCATTTTTTTTTCGTAGCACCATAACAGTTCATAAAAAGTATCTTTTTTTACCTTTATATTAAGCTTAGTTAAAATTCGAATCTTCTATTACAATTCCTTTAGTACAAGGTCCATAAATAAACATGCATCCTTATAACATCCTATGCAACATCAAGTTTATGGAATGCAATAAATATATTGAGTATGGAGTGTTTATTCTTTGTTCTTTCTGTAACCAAAACTTGTATTTTTATCATAATAAACCAGCTTTAAGTTTACTTAAGTTAAGTTAAGTTCTTAGTTGCTAACCGGGAAGCAACTAAGAACTTAACTTAACTTAAATAAACTTAAAATTGGCCAAGACCGCGACAGGTTATACCTAGTGTAAGTCTGCAAGCTTGTTCAACATAGTTTCTTAGATGAAGATTTGTAGGGCTCCGTGGTCTAATGGGTTTCACGCTCGCTTCTCACACAGGAGATGCAGGTTCGAATCCTGACCATGTACCAATGGGATTATTCATTTTTCCTAAGAAAATTATCTGACGTTCAGTGTTTCGGATGGCACGTTAAGCTGTAGGTCCCGGCTACTATCGCTAAGTGGTAGTTGTCGTAAAACCCCTCCACCAACCCGCACTGAGCCAGCGTGGTGGAGTATGGCTTAATCTTACTCGTATCCGGGTAAAGGCCTGCGCCCCTGCGGTTGGGACATTAAAGGGCTATTTTTATAAAGATTTGTATTCTGTATTTTTATCTGAATTAACTCATCAGGTAAGTACCGTATTGTGCAGCTTCGACGCCAATTCCGAGCCTATGGGATAAAGATATCGTTGCAATACCTTATCTCAGATAAGAAAAATATAAATGAACGTCAAACCGTTTTCCATTTGGGGTGGCAAGGCACATTAGTGCCCACTTTTCTACAGTTATTAAAGGCTTGTGTTTAAATGATTGCAAAAAACGCACCTATTTTACTACCAATAAATTCGAAATGACTGCCAGAATGGATAAATGTCCACCAAATTGTGTTTAGATAAATGATCACCAAACTTCTTTTTATGTTTTGTGTACTTAAGTTTATGTTTTAAGTATTTTTTGCTGTTCTTACATGTTCAACTTAACACGAAGGATAAAGGGAGCTTCGCTTCGCTCACCCCCTTTACCCTCCACCTAAGCTACAGCAGTATTTTGCCCTAATATTTTTTGTAACTTTTGGTGTTCATTTATCCATTTTGGGTAGGAAAACAATATTTTGGTGATCATTATATTTGTTGCCCTTATTAAACGCTCCAATGGCTGCTCAAGCTGCCGGTTTTTTTACGAAGACTCAACCAACCAAACACTAAATAAACCCTCAATTTTACGTGACAGGGGACAAGCCCATCGCAGCTTATGTATGAATATCTAATCACGCTTTATTTATCCGTTGCCTACTGTACCACTTCAGGGGTCCTTGCCAGGCGTCCATAAAACAAAAGAGGGAGGCCTTATTGTTACACGAAAGACAAATATTTGAACCCGGAATTGGACAGAGTTCCGTTCGATTGTTGTGATGACGTTATGTTTTCCTGGTAGTTGTACAGCACTAACGACAACTCAAAGTTTGAGAGGCACTTAAGTCAAGCCGTCGCTGGCTGCCGCTCAGTTGTATAGCAGTTGCTCGATGCTGTTCTCTCACAGTAGTCTAATGTAGAGAAGGGGCCAAAAACGGTCAAGCGCGGGTCGTACTCGCACACGAAGGGTTCCGTACCATCGTACAAGGGACTTTTGGACAAAATATATATGTCACCATAAGATTGTCGAAACCGTTAGTTTGTAAACTATCGACAAATTGTAAACCAGCCCGACTGGGTTTATAACTTACGATTCTTTTGTTCTTACATGTCAACCTAACACGAAGACTATTCGGGGGCTTCGCTGCGCTCGCCCCCTCTAGTCTTCATCTAAGCTACCGCAGTGTTTGTCCTGGTATTTTCTTTGCAATTCAAGTTTAAACCAGTTCACAATTTAACGGTTTTATTATAAACTAGCGCGTCATATCGTAAGCAGTACAGTACAGTTTACAATCTACCGATAGTTTGTAAACTAACGAAAGAGAAAAAACCTTAGATTATAAACTAACTGTTTTGACAATATATCAAAATCATAAACCGTGTTACCACAAAAAATATTAAACAGCGTTTAACGTCAAAGCAAACGTAAAATCCCATAAGTGTTTTTTAACAAGTGTTGAACAGTAGTTTATTTTTTTGTGATAAGGCCAAGTTTATGTCTGAACTAGGCTTAGAGCCTGGGCACCAACCCCTACCTTACAGATCCGACGTCAAACCGAAATGCAATGCGATATAGATGTCACGAAATTATCGATTGTATTTGGATGACCATGATTTGGTAATTTGCAGGGGCAGGGATATTGAAATACTTCTCATGTATGGCAACCTCCTTGAATTTATAAAATCTCGTGAAGTTAATTATTTGTTGCTGCCGCGGCAACAGAAATGCACATTCTGTGATTGAAATTTTCACAGAATGTACCTCTCTACCTGTTACAGATGAACAAATAGAGACAGTAAGACAGACGGACAGCGGAGGCATAAACCGTAAAAACATTGTTTACTAAGTTTCTGTAAGTATCTATAGCAATAAAGATATCTTGACTGTGACTTGATTTTGGGTAAAAATAACATTTTTGGGTCTTTTTGCAAGTAGTAAGTGAGACAAAGAAAAACAATAAATGATGTAACTTTGTAAAGTGTTTATTTGTGTTAAAAAAAATGTTCGTACGAAAACACCCGAGACTCAAGTCAGTTCGAATCAAGCAAATCAACGAGATACAAAAACGATTGAAAAAGTCACCCCCAAACTCGGGGGTGACTTTGACTTATAAAAAAAACTTTTTTGAAGTCTAAATTCTTATTTGGACAAGAAATCCCAGCCGCAAGGATATCCCTAACTTGGGGGAGTGAAGTTCCCGTCTTTTGTTTTTTTTTGGGAAAAGTTTCCCAAAGTTTGTAGAGGATTTTCGGGGAAAGTTTCCTCTTTTGTGACGTCACTTGGCACTCGATCGTTTCATTATTTCGCCCTCCATTTTTTCTGCTCTTGGTATGAAAAATAAATGGACGGTGTTGGTGGTCTTGATTCGTGATAATTACATGTTTTGATGGCAGATTAAAATTGATTATTAGATTTTTTTTTGCGTAAATTGGACGACATATTTGACGACCTGTGGTGAAGCGGTTAAGATATCGCTAGACAAGCGAGATATCCCTGAGTCAGAGGGAAAAATAACCAGGTTTTGTATATTTATATAACACCTTGGACACTATTTACACACATTGATCTAGCCCCAAACTAGGATTCCCTGTATCTTGGGTACTAGACAACGATACACATAATTATATAGATAAATATTACACTTAGATAGATGAACAACCATGACTAGGGTACAAACATCGTTCTCATCAAACAAATTTAGCCCCACCGGGACTCGAACCCGGGACCCTTGTCTTCGTAGGCAGGGTCACTGCCGACTCTGCCATTCGGGTCGTCAAATGTCGTCGTATGCTTGTAACATCGCAGTTTCCGACATTTGGTTCCCACGGCACAGGGTATCCTAGCGTGGGGCCACTGGCAATGTATGTAAGCTAGTATTTATTTATCTTTAGAGGACGTAAACCAAGGACCTCTCGCAAACGTTTACCTTAAGCCCAGCACAAGAGGTCATTTCGTAACAATAGGAGTCAACACTTTATGTTAACAAAGAAAACTACACTCCCTTTTTTAAAACACAAAAGGCTTTTCAGCAAAATGTCCCCAGCGCATGTTGTAAGAAAGAGAGAGAGATAATCTACGTGTAGTGTGAAAGAGACGCAAGACTCCAGCTCTTCAGAAACATTTTAATAAAGGGGATGTAACTCAAAATTAGTTTAAATTCTCCACTACCTTTGAAGCTGTGATTCTTTAACTGTTTCGTGATTTTAAGAATGTTGCTAAGAAGGGAAGGAAAAGTATACCTTACTGCAGAAATGTTTATTTCTCATTGGAAATAATAGGCCGTATGAATAACCGGCCGAATAAAAATAAATTGTATTTTTCTTTTTCTTTTCATATATGATCATTATTTATATGAGGGAAAGTCAAAATTAAGCATTTCCGTCTAATGAAATGTTATACTTTTTTATCATTCGGCAAATTCTTTTGGCGTTTCATTTGATACTAGACTTTTTACCTGTATTCTCATTTTGTATTTGACTGTATTCCATTGTTTTGTGTAACCTTTAGTGCCTAAAGTATAAAGTAAGTAAGTAACAACAACTTCAACATGCAACACATTAGAAATAATTCCAAATTATTCCTCGTGTTACTATTTTTTTTTTATTTATTACAATTTCAGTAACACTTCCTCTTAGTACCACAAGGTGCTAATTAAGTATAATGTACATAAGTATAAGTGGATTAGGCACATATACAGAATACCTGAGAGTAAATTACGTATGCCTGAGAGAATGTTGAGAGCCACTGCAGATGCAGTTTCAGAGGATACCTGAGCTTGGGACATGTTAACTAAATGCAAACTAGCTTAGCAATGAACTAGAAAACGTGGGACGATATCAAGTAGAATTCTGTAGACGTCAAAACTAACTATAACAACTAACTTGTGTCGGTTTTTAGGGTTCCGTACCCAAAGGGTGCCAAAAGGGACCCTATTACTAAGCCTCCGCTATCCGTCTGTCTGTCCATCCGTCCGTCAACGGGCTCTATCGGATCAACCGAGGAAGGAGAAATAGAGCTGAAATTTTCACAGAATGTGCATTTCTGTTGCCGCAACAGCAACAAATAATGAAGTATACGCAATTTTGAAAATTAAACGGACCATACAAGCGACTGTTTTTAACACGCTTTTATTAGCTTGGGTTGTATGTATGTATGTATCTATGTATGTAACGGAATCTTTTTGAACTTAATTTTCACCAGTTTCCAGAAGTCTGATTAATTTGAAACTTTGCATACGTATCAAGGACCGATGACAATGCAATAATTTGATAACAGTTTCCCATTATCCTTATTAGGACGGCCAGTATTAATACATAGCAAAATGTTGTTTACAAAGTTATTGGTGCGACTACTTTCATACTTCATGTATGTAACCAGGTGCATTCATAAGTTTGTATGTGGTATTGAAAGAATTATTGTATCGACGCCCCCTTACATATTGATTTAACTCGTTTGCGACAGCTGAAAACCTCGGACGCTTGTTTTGGAGGCATAAACGTGATTCTCTTTGGTGATCTAATGCAGTTACCACCTGTTCGAGGACATCAAGTTTTTCAACAACCAGAACACATGAAGCCAGCTACACATTTGTGGCGACAGTTCGGTCTGATTGAACTTAAACAAAATATGCGTCAACAAGGAGACACGACATTTATAGATGTGCTTAACGCCCTTAGAGTTGGAGAAATGACGTCTAGGCATCTTGAAATTCTACTTGAAAAAGTTTCAACAGATGCGACTAATGAATTCTCAATCGAGAGTGGATTAAGAATTTACCCAATGAATGATCAGGTTGCTAGACACAACGAAAAAGTTCTCCAGAGTTTTAAGAATAAAGTGACAGTTAGTTATACAATAAAAGCACAAGACCTACTCATTGATGCTACTCGAAATCTAGGTAACAAGGACTTAGATTCTGTGATACCTAGCGATATTAATAAAACCGGAGGTCTTCCGAATGTATTGAAAATATTCGTAGGAGCTAAAGTGATGTTGAGGACAAACATTGACGTGTCGAAAGGTTTAGTGAATGGCAATATGGGTTTTATCACAGAAATTATCTGGCCAAATTTTCGCAGAGGCCAACTATACGCGGAAGACATCCCGTCAGTCCGTATCGATTTCGGATCAGATGGTGTGCACATGATTAAACCAATATCGATACAGTTCCCAGCGAAATACAGTTATGGAACTGCTGAGAGATGAATGTTGCCATTAATCCTGAGTTGGGCTTCGACCGTCCACAAGATGCAAGGTTGTACAGTCGATCATGCAGTCATTTATCTAGGCTCGCGACTGTTTGCTGCTGGACAAGCTTATGTAGCACTTAGTCGTGTAAGATCTTTATACGGTATTCGGATTGAAGAACTCGATTGTTCTAAGTTAACACGAAAAACCCCATGCAACAGTGAAGCTTTGAATGAAATGATGAGATTGCGAAATAATATGTGAGAAATTTCAATACCACATGTCAACAAATAACTAATTGATAAATCGAACTAAAAAATGAAAAATAAATAATAGTTTAAAAAAACTAAAAAAACACGCTTTTATAGCTAACCGAACTAAAAATTAGAAAATAATTTTTAATTTCAGAGAGTTTATAATACAGTAGTAGAAGATCGAACAATCAATCAGAATTTATCACCTCAAAATAAAATTATAATAAAGTTTAAGTAATTAACAAAAGAATTCAATTCAGAGTAAAAAGCGTGGGGTGCATTTTACTACTTTTCATAACTCTCCTCTCATAGATAGTTGCCAATAGAATGGTTGTTACATTTACTTTATCAAGCACCCCACGCTGTTTACTCTGAATTGAATTCTTTTGTTAATTACTTAAACTTTATTATAATTTTATTTTGAGGTGATAAATTCTGATTGATTGTTCGATCTTCTACTACTGTATTATTAACTCTCTAAAATTAAAAATTATTTTCTAATTTTTAGTTCGGTTAGCTATAAAAGCGTGGTTTTTTAGTTTTTTTAAACTATTATTTATTTTTTAAATCATAAATCATCATGATTCAACATCACCATAAATTTCGCTGCTATTAATAACTTTTAGATGGCTCAGTCAGTTTCGTATCGGTTTCGCAATCTTGAAGTTCCGGGTTCGATTCCCAGAGAAAACGTATATTTTTTCTTTTTGTTTTGGTTTTATTACCAAGGATCGGGTTTTTTTTCTTGTACGATGGTACGGAATGGTTCGTGTGCGAGATTTTTTATTTCATTTTATTAATAGAAATGTTTTGTTGTGACTATCAAAGTTTACCGTAGATAGTTCTATATCATCCTTAGTTCTGTTTCGTTCCTTTGCCGTATTGAGAAACATGGTTCTCCTTTTATGGAAGATTGGCTTCAAGCTAGTAAAAAATGGGATATCTTTTACTGTCACAGCGTCATAGAACGTCAGTACGAAGTGGTCACATGGAGTGGTCCACTTTTTTATTCATGGTATACCAGTTATAACTAGTCATAACTAGCGAGATATTTTGCTTCGTCGTCCAGAACCTACGTCCGTCTACCTTTGACATTTCATTCATATTTTTCAAACTTATAAAAGGAGCTGAATCTCAGATGTTTAATTTAGCCCACTAATGTCTCTACCGAGGACCATGTGCCTGTCTGCAAACTGTTGATACTTGACAGTTATACAGAACAGCCAACTTAACGGCGAAGGAAATTAGAAAAAAAGTACGCCGTAGAAGACAAATGAAATACATTATGTTTTTACGGATATATCAGTAATCTTGTATTATTTGTATGGGACTTCAAGTTAAAGCCATATTTCTTCCTCCTCCTGTAATGTCTGTATACATGAAAAGTCCTCAAAACAAAACTTTTGTTGCACGGAACCACAAAACGAAACGTCATCTGTGTTCGTAATGTTTTGTATTTCTTGATTTTTCCAAAATCCGCTATATCAATTTTTATAAAATTTGTACGGGACCACCTCTGAAGTATGACCTATTAATCAAAACAAGAATCATCAAAATCGGTTGAAAAATAGGAACATATTAGCGAAAACATGTTTTCTACATTCAATTGCCAGGGTAGATAAATCGGGTTTCCACCATGTTACCATCAAAAACGAAAGAGAGCATAAGTACTAAAATATACCTTGAGATAGAAAGTATAACCCAGTCTTAGTAAAAACATTACAAACAATATAACCTTTCATAATTAGATCTCCTCAGAACCGTCTGTAAAAACCCCCGTAAACAGGAAACAAATGTCTAGTCAGCGCGACTGTGAGAGACGAGCGCGGGGAAGCGGGCGCCGGGGTGAGACGGAACAATTAATAACGGGAAAAATAATATCGCGATCAATTAGGGGGGATGGGGAAGCTGTTGGGGGGGGGGGGGGGGGGCGAATCGGAGGTGTCGCCCTCTGGCGGGATTTGTGTAGCATCCTGGGAGGCTACTGTCTATGATAGTTCATTAGGTTTGAGGCTACGTGTGCGGTTGAATGAGTGTATTTATTGGCTTATGTTTAAACGATCACCAAAAACGCTCCTATTTTACTTACAATAAATTCGAAACGTCCACCAAATTGTGTTTGGATAAATTATCACCAAACTTCTCTTTATGTTTTGTGTACTTAAGTTTATATTTTTAGTATTTTTTGTAGTACTTACATGTTCAACCTAACACGAAGGATAAAGGGGGTTTCGCTTCGCTCACCTCCTTTACCCTTCACCCAAGCTACCGCAGTATTTTGCCCTGATATTTTCTGCAACTTTTGGGTAGCATTTACCCATTTTGGGTAGGAAACATTTATTTTTGTGGTATAGTACAGAGTATTGCATAACTTGCCAAACGTGGGCCTGCCACCCAGTGTGGGAAAAGGCGTGAAACCTGTTTGGCACCTGTCAAAATTTGTGGGAACTGTCAAAATCTGCAGTCTAAAGTTTCATGAAGGAGAAAACTGAGGATATTGTGTCATGCAGGGCCACCCCATCTGGGAAAAGACATGTTATATGGAAGGCCTTGACCGGTAACGAAACAAGAGAAAGTTTTATTTATTTTTCAATCCTTTGACTGTATAACTTTTGAAATTGACAAACATCATGATACTAGATTCTCGAAACAGGGCGATAAATATTTTCCCCGACTGCTCCAGAAGGATGTTATTTCTTTTTCGAGGGTATGTATGTATTTATACATACTTGCATACCCTGCAAACATACATACATACATACATACATACATACATACATACATACATACATGCATACATACATACATTAAATACATACATACTGTTTGATTCCACGCCTCTCCGAACGGCGTGGAATCCTGAGGGGGTTGTGCCTTGGCTACGTGAGAGAAAAGAATTGATGAAATTTGTTTATTACCTTGTCACCGTAGACAGGAGATTGAAGGCTCGATTCGAGACAGGAATTCGGGAAAGGGGGCACAGGGGATAGGATAGGAACCGAATCACTATCGTTTCGCTGTCGCTGCCCGATGACGTGGAGTCGCCGTCCGAATACGACCTTGTGCTTCACAACACAAATCACTCAACTGATGACGTGAATCTAATTCCAATCAATAGCCCGACGCTATGAGGTAGATTTACACTCTGACCAGGCCCGATGCCTGTATTATAATTGGTACACCGAAATACCATCACGGGGCCCGAGCCGCCATGTTATTCTCCCGATGAGACCAGACCAAGAGAAAAATTAACCTCCAATTTTACATCTCGTTTCCGATACGAGTGACAGCTGCTAGTTCTGTTTCCGTTCCGAGTCGCGCAACAAGAGGAGGTGCGTTCCGAAGCACAAATATTAAACACATACATACATACATACATACATACATACATACATACATACATACATACATACATACATACATACATACATACATACATACATACATACATACATACATACATACATACATACATTCATTCATTCATACATACATACATACATACATACATACATACATACATACATACATACATACATACATACATACATACATACATACATACATACATACATACATACATACATACATACATACATACATACATACATACATACATACATACATACATACATACATACATACATACATACATACATACATACATACATACATACATACATACATACATACAAACATACATACATACATACATACAAACATACATATATGTATTTTTCTTTGGCACGCTCTGTAGCCTAAACGGCTCGATGGGTTTCAGCTCTAGAGTCGTCGTTAGACTCCTCTCAACTATGAGAGTGACACTGAGTATATTCAAGATAAAAAATAAAAATTTTTTAAACCTATCGAGGGGAGTATTAAAATAAAGGGTAAAATAAATAAAAAAGGAAACTGAAAGATTGAAAATGCAGTCGGGTTATTTGTTTTTATAATAACATTTTTACATTAATAATACCACTTGTTACTTCGATTAAGCTGAGCCTTGCTGGCTGGGTCAGAAAGTGCTATAAATTGGGTCGGGTCCACTATGAACATTATACTTTTAAGAAATCTACCCTTAATCTGTCCACTGGCGCATGAACACCTAGTATGGACTTGGAATAATATTTATATTTATTTTTATAAAATAATTACTACTACCTACCTACTAATTTTTTTTATTACTGGCAATACTAACCGGAAATAGAGGATAAATGATCTCTTTGGTATCTCACACTTGGTTGGTGGACTGATTGGGTAAATGAAAAAAATAATAATAATCGGTAATGTGGCTGGCCGCCATGACAATTTGGCTTTATATAGCCGTTTTTTATGGCTATTGAGAGGGTTAAAAATCATAGTTTTTGAGCGATAACAAAGTCAGAAAACTTACTATTTTATTATCATAACGGTGTAAGACTGTTCTAATCGGGAATACATACTAAACCAACCTACAGAAAAAAAATACGAGCGAGTCTCGGATGCACTTTGACAACTCCACGTAAATTTGTATTTAAACATAAACATTTACATACAGGCACATATGCTTCTGGCCCAACACTAGGATTAGGATTAGGATCACTATACCCTGTGTCGTGGGAACCAGAACCAGAATAGCGACGTCACACACATATAGACATCCAAGACCTGTTTTTTTTATCCCCAGCTGGGGATCGAACCCGGGACCTCTCGCATGGTAGGCAGAGCCACAACCACTGCGCCACAGAGGTCGTCAATCAAAAATTTGGTTCGGAGTTGACCGCTGTCAGGTCTAAATCAACTTTATTCTCCGAGATATAAAACAATATCTCTTATTTTCCTCCACGAAATTCCTACAGCACTGCGCACCCAATCCGTCATACTATTTGTTGGAACCGTAGTACATAAATAGCGGTATTAGGAGAAAGGGGGGAATCGAATTACAAAGGGGGCGAGTTCCTCTGGCGATAAATATTAGGACAAGAGAGAAATGTAGGGCAGGGACTCCGGCTTTTATGGTTCCGTGACTTTGACGACAAGGAAGTTAACCATTGGACGACATTTTAATTACCGTCGGAGTTCGGTATTTCACTTTTGAGACGCGCGTGCACGGCGCGGCGCGTGCCGGAGTTAGGTTGCCAAATTTTATAACGGCTAGTATTTAATCGCACACCAAAAATACTGATTTTCTCAGCAGAAAAGGATCAGCAAAAAACTTTTTATGTTTTACTCATGTTTATGTTTTAAGTATTTTTTTTTGTTCTTGCATGTTCAACCTAACACGAAGGATAATGGGGGATTCGCTTCACTTACCCCCTTTTCCTTTCCTTCACCTTAGCTAGCGCAGCATTTTGCCTGATATTCGCTGTGCAAATCAGTATTTTTGATGTGCAGTTTAATATTTCCCTTTTAAAACCTGTTCTTTATGCGTATGATAAGCGTTTGTTTCGGCGTGAACGGCGTGCGACGGTTCGCTTGGAAATCCTAAATAATTAAAAATGTTGTTTGCCTCGAACCAATTTACTTTGTCCTAATTATGCCCTAATGTACATTTAAATATCATATTTTATTAGACGGATGATATATTTGTGGAAAAATAAAACGACCCAATAAGAAACTAGAACAGCGGAAGTTACTGAAATGAACGAAAAAAATACTGAATTACGCAACTAAATTACTGAATGGTTAAGCCACCGCTTATTGGGTAGTGAAGAGGTCAGGGTAGGTGAAGGATAAAGGGGGTGAGCGAAGCGAAACCCACATCATCATTCCTGTTAGGTTGAATATGTAAGAATAATTAAGGTTTTCTCGAATTAAGGTTTTCAAGTTGCTGTTTTTAGATTTTTAGTCGCGCAATTCAGCAATTTCTTCAGACGAAGCCAGTATTTCTAGTCGCACTCATTGTGTATCTCTATTCAGTATTAAAACCAGTATTTTGCCAAGCAAAAACTGGATTTACATTCATACTTTCAAATACTAACCGATATATTTTTAACTGTTCACTTTTCACGATGTGGTCAAATTGGGTGAAAGGGCATCATGACTGATGGCCTAAGTACACCAAGAGACGCTCTGCTTCAAAGACCTTCTGATCCCAAATGTCAATTTCCTCGTATATTCCCAAATCACTAGCAAAAACCGCGCTACGAAGTTAATTACGGGGCCCTCCAGCCGTAGATTTTATTACGTGCGCTGGTTTTCTCGGCAATCTATTAGTTTTGCTTTCATGAAGTGTCGAAGGGAGGCGACCGGGTAATTTATGCAATAAGTGATTAATCTTATTCAGGCGTCCGCTGGGAGAAATCTGAAGAAGGTAATGCGAGTTTTCAATTCCCGGACTGGTGAACAACACATTAATTTGAAGAATTAAGTAAGTATTCATTTAATATAACCTGCCAGCTCAGGCACAAACCAAACGCCATGAGGAAAGCCAGGCTTTACATAATCAACAAGCATATTTCCCGCTTCCGTGGAGGTCAAATTGGTGTGTTATTATATCGGCTTATTATAATTAAATAGGGATGAGTGGACCTTTCGGAGATTTGCTACACAAATGCCATTTGCACTCGAGCGCATTTTGTGAGCTCATTTGTTTGCTTTGCTTTTGCTCACTAAAGGGAAACGCGATTGGATAAAAATTTCTGGATTGAATTTAATTACGAATAAGTTAAGATTTTTTGAAATCCTAACTTATTTCAGTGTGGAACTGCGTTCAAAATGTAGATATTATATATTCGCAAAATCTCTTTAAAAAACTTTTAAACAAAATAGCGTATTTTATTTTTAAACAATTTTTCTGTGGTTTAGCGCTACGTTTTTTAATTTTTTCCCGATTCCGTCCCTCTCACACTGCGGGTCTTTCCGCCTGGAGTAACGGGGACCTTTGCACGGACGAGGTAGCGCCTTAACACCCCACCACGAAGCAGAAGGGTGTTATAAGTTTGAAGCATTTGTGTCCCGTGCGCCTGCGTGTGGCATAGTAGCGCTCGAACTGATAGGCGGATTTCGATGCGGCCTTTTAGGGCTCCGTACCCAAAGAGTGCCAAACGGGACCTTATTGCTAAGCCTCTGCTGTCCGTCTGTCCGTCCGTCCGTCTGTCACCGGGCTCTACAGGATCATGCGAAATATGTAGAGAGCTGAAATGTTCACAGAGAGTCTATTTCAATGCCGCTATAACAAAAAATAATGAAACATACCGGTTTTTAAGAATTAAAAGAAGTACCCATACAGGAAATTATTGTTATGGACATTTTCTTGGCCATTTTGTTTTATTTGTTTATTGAACTGGACTGTCCCGATCTTAGCGGAGACATATTGAGTTTCGTGCTTAGTTATCTGTCATTATGCGGTAATAATTGCACATTCGAATTATAATAAATAACATGAAGTTTTTTATCACATTGGATTTTATTTCTATAAATAAGTTAATCAAGTTAACAATTTCAATCCACTTCCGGTTTCAAGCAAAGAGTTTCATTAACCTAGTCAAGTACTTCAATACTCAGTTACATACTACATACACAAAATTTTTCAGTGTTTCGATGTACAGCCTTGAATGTAGAATTTAATAAATTATTATTAAAAATTAAAAAGGTATACTCAACCAAAAGACTGTCGTTTTACGTTTTTAACACGCTTCTATTAGCTTCACCTGTATGTTTGTATGTTTGTATGTAATTTGGACTTGATTTTGACCCACTTTAAACGGACAGATTTCATTGAAACTTTGTAAACTTATCAAGAATCAGCGGCAATGTAATAATTTCATAAGTTTATCTCATTATCCTGATTAGGATCGCCAGGATTAATTAATTTCTCACACAACCTCTGTGTGAGAGCAAGTGAATCGAACTAAACTCGGACTAAAAAATGAAAAATAAATATTTAACTATATATAACTTTTTAGTTCGAAGTGCTTTAAAAGCGTGTTTTATAGTTTTTTTAAACAATATTTATTTTTTTCTGTGAGCAATGCTACGGAGCCCTTCGTCTGCGGGTCCGACTTCCTATTCGCATTGACCGGTTTTAAAAATTTGTAGAAGACTTGAGATGAATGGATGGTTATTGATATTTTATTAAAATCGGTTATGTGAGTTGAAAGTTAACAGCCTATCAAGGAAACAAGTTAACCAAATTTTAGACTTTTATGGTTTCATTAATGTAAAAGTAATTTAAGAGTATAAAAAAATATATTTGCCTTCGAAGTCAGTGTGGGAAAACGCAAAGCAATATGTTTAGATATTTAATACAATGTATAGACTGTCCTATTGTATCCTAATGGTTACATTATATAGGTATAAACAAGACGGTTCATTTCATATAAGTACTTAGAAGGCAGGGCTAATATAATAAGTAATTTATGGTAAAGGTAAAAAATAATTGCAGTTTAAATGTTTCGGGAGTGTTTTTAATTTGAAATATATATTTATTTGTCCATTTTTATAACTTTGTAGTCTTGTTTTGCACTTTGAAGGCAGAAGGAAAAGACGCGCCAACGGAAGAAAAAGACGCGCTAGCAGAAGAAAAAGACGAACTGGCAGAAGGAAAAGACGCGCGGGCAGAGGGAAAAGACTCGCTGGCAGAAGGAGGAAGTCCTGGCTCCGCAACATCAGCATGTGGACGGGACTGACCAGCGTAGAACATCTGATGCGTTTTAAGAACAGGGAGCTGTGGTTCCTGACGGCCAACCTCCAATGGTGGAGAGGCACGAAAGGAAGAAGACTGTACGTGGCCACGTGGACTAAAACCCATTCCAAGGTTTTGAAATATCCAACATATTGCTTGTCAATATCAACACGTCACGACAGCGTCATGCCATTTACCATACGGGGTGGTAGAAGCACAATTGTGTCTACGTACCAACAGCAATATCTTCCAAAAAGTTCAACTACCTTGGTTTTGTGGTTTTCGTCACCTTGTCAAGGTTTTTTAACGTTATTTTTAACACTCTTTTATTAGGTTCACCTGTAACTAAGGAAGTTAGTTATATGAACCTAAAAAGCGTAAGTAACTATGTTGAAAAATCTTGGAAGTTAAAGCGCCTGTTGGCAAACTGTCGAAAAATTATGATTTCTGCAGCTATGGCCATCGATAGAGTATTACTTTCAAACAAATGTGTGTTATTATAAATTTCTAAATCTATATACTTTTCGAGAAATCTGACTTCAAAGCGCGACAGATAAATGATAAATGATATTTATTTGCAAGAAATATGGTACAGACAGTTGTTTCCAAATTATAATATAAAAATCACATATTTCACCTACAATACAGGCATACAAAATTGTTATTACATTAACATTTATTCTGATGTCAGAGTAAAAATGTCCAGGTAGGAATCATCCAAAATCTCAGGTCAAGTTAATATTCTGTCAAAATATTCATTCAAACTATAATAGGATTCATTAATCAATAGGTCGCGAAGTTTAGTTTTAAAGGAAGGCAGTGGAAGATGTTTTATGTTTACCGGTATTTCGTTGTAAATTTTAACACACATAGGGAAGCAGCTTTTATGGTACGTCTGTAGTCTAATTCGTGTCGGAAACAACAGAAACAACTTTTATCTACACACGTATCATAAACCCTCTTTACTGCGTTCAAAAACCGCACGTTACGATCAGCATTATGTTAAACTACTTGGTAAAAACTCGTTTCGTATCTGGAAAACTACACATAATGGTCATTATGTGTAGTTTTTCTACTTATAATGTCATTCAAATTTCGAACGCCGACGCCCACCCGCGTGCCGTCCCTAGTTTGTCTGTGAAGTTGGCACTGACATTCAAATTTCGAACGCCGACGCCCGCCTGCGTGAAGTTGGTACTACAGAACAAGCTAAACAACTGCAGAGCCACAATGCCGGTCAAACATGCGGTTCCTGAACACATCAAAAAGAGCTTATGATATGTGTGTAGATAAACTAGTGTATGTAACTGTACATAATTAGGCATTAAAACTCTCGAGTGATATTATTATGAAACTCGCCTTCGGCTCGTTTCATAAACCCACTCTCGAGTGTTAATGCCCCCCATTATGCAGCAGTCACATAAACTACTATTTTGCACCTTTGAACTCCGATTTCTCGCAAAGAATATCGTTTTAGAAATTCATAATTACACACATAAGTTTTTTATAATTTACTCTATCGATGGACATCGGCTTCATCTCTGGGCCGCAGATATCAAGTTTAAAAAAAAAATGTTAGAAACTTTTGAATCTCTTCCCTGTTTCCGATTGAGCTAAAATTTGGGATAATTATGGAAGATCGGTTACAATGCAATACATATGATATCATCGAGCTGATGTGATGATGGAGCCGGATGGTGGTCACAGGAACTCTGTAGTAAAATAAAACGAGTTTGGGCTCTTTAGAATCGTCTCGGTGAGTAATTGATGGATTAGTGAGGGTATCGAGCTGATCTGATGATAGGACTTGAAGGTGGATAGTGGAACTCATCAACGGCTCCTAGGAAAACTAGTTTGGACGTGTTTGATTGTTTTAACGTGACAAACACGTGTTTTTTAGTTTTTTTAAACTACCTTATTATTTCTTATTCTTTTGAACTAAAGATTTACCTCTAAATAACAGAGTATCACAACTTCCATGATCATTCGCCGGAAAAGTACAACAGGAAAATCCGAAAGTGGCAAGAAAATTCTGTTTAAATCAATTCGGTGTGACCTATTTCTTACGTTTGCACTGCCTTTGCAAAGGAAATATATTAATTTTGTGACCAGGTAAGGTAAGCATTTGACTTGAAAATATTTTTTAACAGTGGAACTCTAGGGACAGGCTAAAGGAAATCTATTCATTATTCATAATTTCTTTATCGCACACGAATAATTGAATTTTAGCAATATTTTTTCACAACGAAATCTAAAATAAAAATGTCGGAATTATAAAATCTTAAAAACCCGACCGAGTTTCATTAAAGAGTACAAAACAAGAAGACAATACTTAACGTAATTATTGAAATTAGATAAAATTATTACAGTATAGTATTTAATTTCATTTAATTTAAATGAAAGCGGATCCCACTGTATTAGATTGAATAGAATTTTTATTAAGATTAATTTAGCACTATCTGTAATAATTTTAATTAATTTTAAAATTGTAGTGTCACCAGGCCCTAAGGGGTATCTAAAACGAATCTAAAACCGTATAATTTATCAATGGTGATAAATCACCAATGAAAAAAGTGTTCGCAATAGAGAAGACAACAATTTTTCAACAAATGTCGATGAATGTCTTACATGATGCCTTTTTTTCACGCTCTAATCTTAGCTTTCTCGCAAAATCGTTTACGTAATTCATAACTACACATATACGACTGTGGAATAAGCATCCCTGCGCTATCAGGGACAGTCCATCTCTAAATATATTCAAAAACCGGATAAAGAAGCACTATCTCTCGCTTTTCAGTTAGATTAGATAGATATATATATTGGTATGTATTAGTGTATTAAACGGTTTAGATATATTGTTACGTTGTATTTAAGTAATTGTGTATGCAGTCTATTTTTAGGAATAAGGGTTATTAGTAGTAATATTGTTTATAGTATATATTACTCGTAGTACTTATAGAGATTGATTGTACGCGCAGGTCTTCCCCCGCTCAACCATCACCATTTCTACCATCTTGGTTGGCTGGAATAAATCTCTTTTTAGAGATAAGCTCGCCTTTGTAAGTACATGTTTTTTTTCTATTATAAGTTATCTGTAAGTCTGTTTTGTGTAGTACCATAAAGAAATTACAATCACTATATCTTTGTTTTTAATTATTTACTGTGAATAAATTGACACAGGTTTCATTCTTGGCCGCAAAAGTCACGATTTTTCAAAATGGCGGATAGTTAGGTTTGGCAAAAATTTTACATGTTTTTTTTTATATAAAAAGGATACATATATCCTATTTCTATACTAAATTGACTAAAAACAACTCACAAACATTAATAACCACTTAATACAGAGCTTTGACCTTTGTTGAAACCAACAAAATTCCAAAGAAATTCCATCAACAGGAATCAGGAACTCAAAGTTCAAAATACTTGGCTAAAGTTAATAAGGTCCCTTATTAAACCCACAGCAGGGCTTTTGAACTTAGAAATACACGTATTGTTCCTTACTGCTTTAGGATTGTTTTGTTTTTCTTGAACAAACGAATTTGCGGAATGGAATTCTAAAAATGGATTCCTCCAATATTCTGCCGTTTTGTGTGAGGTCAATACTTGGAGACTATTGGAGAAATTTCGATTAACTTTCATAGGCTCGTAAGTTTAAGATCTTTGCCATCAAGTTTTTTTTTTTTTGGACACCTTTTTACACACATTGATCTAGCCCCAAACTAGGATTCCCTGTATCTTGAGTACTAGACAACGATACACATACTTATATAGAGAAATATTATACTTAGATAGATAAACAACCATGACTAGGGTACAAACATCCGTTCTCATCAAACAAACATTTGCCCCCACCGGGACTCGAACCCGGGACCCTTGGTTTCATAGGCAGCGTCACTGCCGACTCGGCCATTCGGGTCGTCAACAAGTGTGTCACTGAATATAATAAATTATAAATCTATAGTGTATTCGGGATTCCACTGCGACAGCGGCAGCGTTCATTGACCCGGCGACCGCTAACATGATAAGGAGCCGTTCTTTATAATCACGTGAGTCTCGAAAGGGCGGGGTGAAGGTTCACAAAAAATCGCGAAACATCACAAGGAAGGAGGGGGCTGTATAGAGGTATCAAGTGTTTTTAATTTTCGTTACGAGCACACACACGTTAGAATTAGTAAATGACACGAAGTTTCTTGGCATAACCATTGATAGCAAATTGCAGTGGGGACCCCACATAGATAAACTAGCTGGTAAATTAAGTTCTGCGGCTACGCTGTTAGGAATATCAGACAAAACACGGATGTGGCTACATCTAGGCTGTATAAAAAACATCACGCGATTAATGAACGGCCCCTAAGCTAAACGACAGTAATTTCGGACGTTGCACCGTAAGATTGTCAAAACCCCTTTGTTTGTAATCTAACGTTTTATTCTTGTTCGTTTAAGAATATCGTTAAATTGTAAACTGTACCGTACTGCTAACAATATGACGCGTTAGTTTATAACATATATAAGTTAGGTCAGACGTAACACCGAGCAGCTTCTGACTGTGTGTCGATTGTTGCGAGGCGACAGTGACTGTGTCGCGCTTGTCGGTACGGTATGCGCGCTATACGTGCCCGACAGTTATCTCCGCGCGCGTAGGCACCAGCTGTTAGCGGGCGGCACGTACCGCACGGTGGCGCGCCAGCAGTCTCCACTGGTGAGGGCGCGGGATAGCCTCAATGCTCTGCTGGCTGCAGCACCACTGACTGATCTGTTTGGTGATGAGTGGAGGCATATTGTGCGAGAATGTGGCAGGTTCTGCGAGATGAAGGAGTGAAAGTGTTGTCTTAGAAATAATATTATTATTATTATTTTTTGCATTGACATTTTAATTTAGTACCCTTGACATACCTAATAATTTTTAATACTATTTGAATTTGACCTAAAGTTAATGTTTAATGTGATTTGATATGTAGTATTTTCTACGAATTTTGTACCTGTGAAATCGACTTACCTAAATTGATTCTGACATTGTATAACTATTAGACTTTGTACAGCGCATTGGGTGTATACCTGTAATGTTGTACATCGTAATTGTATATTAAATAAATAAATAAAAATAATAAAACCGTTAAATTGTGAACTGGTTTAAACTTGAATTGCGAATATGTTCAGGAACTGCTTGTTCGACCGGCATGGTGGGATTGATAAACTAGGGGCGGCACGGGCACCCACGCGAGCGTCGGCGTTCGAAATTTGAAAGTCATAATATGTCGAAAATTTATACATTAATAAGAAATGCGTTTTAACCAAGTAGGAAAACATATGCTGATCATAATGTGCGGTTTTTTGACGCAGTAAAGAGGGTTTATGATACGTGTGTAGATAAATAAACTAATGTGAAGATCACTCTTCCTTTATCATAGATTACAGCTATAAATTAAGACTTACCATACAGAGCAGCAATGATGTTCACAATGTTCGGACACATTTTGACTATTTTGCACTGGGCACACTTCCCACATAGTTTATTTCACAACCCAGTCATCACCGCCACATTCTAGTCACAAGTCCACACTGCACTGCGTTTCGTTCACTGAATAACACAGACGTACTGTTTTTCCCACACCCGAAACGTGACACCGTCTGTGGATCTGCAAAAGACAATAAAAAAATATTGGCGACTAGAAAACTTTACAAAAAAAAAACACATTTTCGAAGAATTGCTGAAATCAGTCTGTTTGTATTTTGCGTCGGGATTTTGCGTTCAAATTCTAAAACAACATGTTACTGTAACATATTTCAAGCACTAATGAAATGTTTTACTTTGAATATTATTGTGTTTAAAGCTATTTATAGCCGACAAGCGTAAACAAACATCGTTATTTTTTAATAACTTCGATCCCATACCAAAGCTATTAAACCTATAGGTTAACCAAAGCCAAAAAAGATAAAAAAGTATATAAAAAATACATTAAATACGGTCACGGTTATAAAGAGCGGCTAGCCAGACTTGGGCAAAGCCACCCCCTTTCATCGTAAATGAAGTGGGTCATTGATGTTATAAATAATTTTACGAATAGACTTCCCTAGGGAAATTTATATATCTAGTATTTAAAAAAAAAAGTAGGGTGAAAGTAATTTGATTATAACTAGGCTTCAAAAGAGAGTTTGTCAAATAAATGCAGCCTTTTGACTGGGGGCTAGCCCAACGCCACAGCAACAAAGATATTAAGGTTTCCTCACGATGTTTTTCCATCACCGTGAAAACATAAATGTCGACCCGAATGGTCGAGTCGGCAGTGACCCTGCCTACGAAGCCAAGGGTCCCGAGTTCGAGTCCCGGTGGGGGCAAATATTTGTTTGGTGAGAACGGATGTTTGTACCCTAGTCATGGTTGTTTATCTATCTAAGTATAATATTTATCTATATAAGTATGTGTATCGTTGTCTAGTACCCAAGATACATGGAATCCTAGTTTGTGGCTAGATCATGTGTGTAAATAGTGTCCAAGGTATTATTATTATTATTATTATAAAAAGAGAAGCTTCAGTGAAGATATTTACGTATCATAACATAGCATCACGCCTTTTCCCATACGGGGTCGCAGAGGCACAATTGTGCCCACTTTGAGCCAGTTATTCGATAATCGGTTTTTGCGTGACAGGGAGCTAGCCCATCGCCGCAGCAATGGAGTAATGAATGTTTCCTCAAGATGTTTTTCCATCACCGTTAGAACGTCCGTGAAGATATTTATCAAATTTAATCATATTTTGAGATCTTAAATAATTAAAGCCACTCTTTTGCACGTTTTTATTAGGGTTCCTTAACAAACGGGACCTTATTACTAAGCCTCCGCTGACCGTCTGTCTGTGTGTCTGTGTGTCCGTCCGTCAGCCGTATCTCATGAACCGTAATAGGAAGAGCTGAAAATTTCCCAGAAAGTGTATTTCTGAAACCGCTAAACAGCAACAAATAATGCAGCAACAAATTAATGGGATTCCCCGCACAAGAGTCGTATTTTAAACCCCCCCAAAATATAACAAACCATATCAAGATCTAAATTATTTTAGGATAACTTATTGATGGCTGACCCATTGGTGTAATGGCAATGACTTTGCCTAGCATGCAGTGCGTCTCGGGTTCGAAGTAGACCAAATGGGAAATTGACCTTGTGGGGAAATAGACCAAATGGGAAATTGACCTTTTGGGAAATAAAATTCTCCCACAGTGGTCCAATGTAGAGAAGAGGCAAAAAATGACGTTTGCTAAGTATATGTAAATATCTACAGTAAAAAAATAAAAAAAAAAAATAGACCAAATGGGAAATTGCCCTTTTTGGAAATAGGTCGAATGGGAAATTGTCCTATTGGGAAATCGGCGTATTGAAACTGTTGTTCTATTGACACAGTAGATGAAATGGCGCAGTTGTCCAGATGTTCCGGAGGTTCAGTATCACATGGTTGTGGGCGCAATTAGTCTGATATAGGTTGCGCAATCTTTAAGTCCTGGGTTCGAATCCACATTCGGACATAATTTTCCTTTCTTTTCTTTTATTATTTTTTGTGCTTGAGTGTACGTGTACAATGGCGGAACCCTTCGTGTGCGAGTCCGTCCCGCCTTGATATTTTTTATTAGGGTTCCGTACCCGAAGGGTTCCAAACGGGACCCTATTACTAAGACTCCGCTGTCCGTCCGTCCGTCTGTCACCAGGCTGTATCTCACGAACCGTGATAGTAAGACAGTTGAAATTTTCACAGATGATGTATTTATGTTGCCGCTATAACAACAAATACTAAAAAACAGGATAAAAGAAATATTTAAGGGGGCTCCCATACAACAATTCTTTCAATACCACATACAAACTTATGGATGCACCTGGTTTCGTACATGGAGTGTGAAAGTAACCGCACCAATAACTTTGTAAACAATATTTTGCTGTGTAAAATCCAAACTATTCACTCCACACCATCGCTTCCATTGAACGGTAGTATGAACCCTTCGTGCGCGATTTAGACTCGCACTTGACCGGTTTTTTTATAATTAACTAGCCAATGCCCGCAACTCAATCTGCGTATTCCTAGGAATTATTATTTACCGAGATAACGTTACCCTCCTTCAGGTGCAGTCGGATAAAAAGTATCCTATCTGTTAATATAGCTCATAAACTATCTCTGTGCTAAATTTCTATCAAATACGTTCAGCCGTTTTGGCGAGATTGAGGCACAAACACACAAACATCCAAACATCTTATCATCGCTATTTTCACATTTATAATATTAGTTGGATTTTCAACAAAAATTACAAAATCACAGAAACGTAGAACGGAACGTGTTTTCAATACACCCATCAGGGGGAGTCATGAATTCGGAATTGTCAGTAAGGGACAGTGCTATGTTTAGTCTCCCTTTCCTTTCCTATGCGACAAAAATAGCTTTGTCTCTTACTGACAACGCAAATTACGTCACTTCCGAACGTTGCGGGGTCAACTCTCAGTTTGCACCCGCAAAGTTTGACAATAAACATGATATTTTTTTACTATACTCGTGAAAATAAAATTAAAAATAAAATCAATTCATGTTTCCAGGGGAAATATTAAACTGCATATCAATAATACTGACTTGCACAGCAAATATACAAATTTTTACAACAGATACCAGGGAAAAATACTGCGGTAGCTTAAACATAAACATTTACATACAGGCAGATACATTGCTTCTGGCCCCACACTAGGATACCCTGTGTCGTGGGAACCAGAATCAGCGACGTCACACACATATAAACATCCAAGACCTGGTTCGTTTTTTCTTTACCCCCAGCCGGGGTTCGAACCCGGGACCTCTCGCATGGTAGGCAAAGCCACAACCGCTGCGCCACAGAGGTCGTCAGCTTATTAGGTGAAAGGCATTTATCCTTCGTGTTAGGTTGAACATGAAAGAACAACAAAAAATACTTAAAACATAAAAAGTGTTTTTGCTGATCCTTTTTTGCTGTGAAAATCAGTATTTTTGATGTGCGATTAAATACTAGCCTAGCACATGAGTATTTGGAGTTTATCTAACATCATACAGGAGAGTAAAAATGCAAAAAATATGATTTGTTTGTGTAATTATTTGGTGTAATTTGTATTCTTTATAAAATATTCCTAAAATTTAATTTTTAGTTGATTCTTGTTTCCTAAGTTTCTCAATTTAGACGACTCATTCATAGGGGACTATAATTCATATCGTCATTAACTTTTATTTCGTGTAACAATCTTTACGCCCTCCGAAATGGCCGTTACAGTTTTATCACAAAACATAATAAAATTTACTACTTACAGCGGCATTAATATTAACGTAAATTACTTTATTTTATGAAACTAGGCCATATTTTTACACCTGATATAATATTGTGGACGCTTTTGTTTTGACATGATGATGATAGAATGAAAATAGGCTTGTACCTAAAAGCAAGGAATAAATAGGTAATAGTGTACTATCATTTGTAAATTAGACTACAGTAAGCTAATATCGGATTTGTATCTTCGGAGTTTTTTATAGAGATAAGCTCGCCTTTTTACAATTGTTTTCTTTTAATGTAACTACTTGAGAATCTGTGTGCAATAAAGAATTATGAATTGTGAAAAGTTTGTGGTATAAATACCTTTAAATAAGATAAGTAATTCATTAAATTAATGTTATATTTATTTTTAGTTAGTTTACAATTAACTGTTTCAAATTTTCATATTTTTTTTCTCATTTTAAAACATAAACAGGCATACACTAGGATACCGTGTGTCGTGGGAACCAGAAACAGTGACGTCACACACAATAAACATCTAAGTCCTTGATTTTTTTTTCTGTATCCCCAGCCGGGGATCGAACCGGGGACCTTCGCACACACACGTCCGCAGCGCCACAGAAGTCATCATCATCACATACAAATGGCGCGTGACGTACAAATATTTATGTTAATCACTTAGGTAATTAGACTCCTACAACTCAGGCTTGCCTAGTGTCACCCACTAATCATTTTACCATGTTTTCCTCAGGGAAATATTAAACTGCACTGAAAAATACTGATTTGCACAGCAAATATCAGGGCAAAATGCTGGGGTAGCTTAGGTGAAGGGTAAAGAGGATGAGCGAAGCGAAGCCCCCTTTATCCTTCGTGTTAGGTTGAACATGTAAGAACAACAAAATATACTTAAAACATAAACTTAACTACACATAAAATATTTAAAACATAAAAAATGTTTTTGTTGATCCCTTTTTGCTGTGAAAATCAGTATTTTTGATTTACGATTAAATACTAGTCTTTTCCTTATTTAAACAAATATGTAAATATTATTTGAGCTTCATGGTCTAATGGGTTTCGCGCTTGCTTCTCACACAGGACATGCAGTTTCCATTCCTGACCATGTACCAATGAGATAATTCATTTATCTTAAGTACATTATACGGACGTTTTAACGGTGATGGAAAACATTGGGAGGAAACATTCATTACTCCATAGCTGCGGCGATGGGCTAGCCCCCTATCATGCAAAATTGAGTATTGAATAACTGGCTCAAAGTGGGCACAATTGTGCCTCTGGCACCCAATATGGGAAAAGGCGTGACGCTATGTTATGTAACGTAAATATCTTCACTGAAGCTTCCCTATTGAATTTACATCATACAAATGTTTTAACGGTGATGGAAAACATCGAGAGGAAACCTTAATATCTTTTTTGCTGTGGCGTTGGGCTAGCCCCCTGTCAAAAGGCTGTAGGTCCCGGCTACTATCGCTACTCGTAAAGCTGTATCAGAGGTCCTCTATATGGGCAGCTTGAAAACAGCTGACAGTCGGATCGGCCACTAACCCGACACCCCTCCATCAACCCGCACCGAGCCAGCCGGGTGGAGAATGGCTCAATCTTACTCGTATCCCGGTAAAGGCCCGTGCCCCTCGTTGGGGACATTAAAGGGCTACTCTTTTCTCTTCAAGGGGGAGGTACTTATGCTTTTTGGGTCTATTCCTGACCCAGGAATCTTCCAACTGTTCTACAGGTATTTTATATTTTTGCGTGAGAGTTTTTTAAGTGCAAACTTCTTTAGCCGCGTTGGGCGCTTTTTGGTAGGGGAAAATCTTACGGGTTCGAGTCACCCAAATGCCCGCGTTGGGCACTTCATGGTAGGGGAAAATCTTACGGGTTCGAGTCACCCAAATGCCCGCGTTGGGCACTTCATGGTAGGGGAAAATCTTACGGGTTCGAGTCACCCAAATGCCCGCGTTGGGCACTTCATGGTAGGGGAAAATCTTACGGGTTCGAGTCACCCAAATGCCCGCGTTGGGCACTTCATGGTAGGGGAAAATCTTATGGGGTCGAGTCACCCAAATGCCCGCGTTGGGCACTTTATGGTAGGGGAAAATCTTATGGGGTCGAGTCACCCAAATGCCCGCGTTGGGCGCTTTTTGGTAGGGGAAAATCTTATGGGGTCGAGTCACCCAAATGCCCACGTTGGGCACTTTTTGGTAGGGGAAAATCTTATGGGTTCGAGTCACCCAAATGCCCGCGTTGGGCACTTTATGGTAGGGGAAAATCTTATGGGGTCGAGTCACCCAAATGCCCGCGTTGGGCGCTTTTTGGTAGGGGAAAATCTTATGGGGTCGAGTCACCCAAATGCCCGCGTTGGGCGCTTTTTGGTAGGGGAAAATCTTATGGGGTCGAGTCACCCAAATGCCCGCGTTGGGCGCTTTTTGGTAGGGGAAAATCTTATGGGGTCGAGTCACCCAAATGCCCGCGTTGGGCGCTTTTTGGTAGGGGAAAATCTTATGGGTTCGGGTCACCCAAATGCCCGCGTTGGGCGCTTTTTGGTAGGGGAAAATCGGCAGTCCCTATAACTGCAAATTTTTTATTTCAATGCTCGCTGTGAAAAGAAAATGTTGATAATTATAATTCAAAAATTATGAAATTTCAAATTTGAATACTAAAAGTTCTAAGTTTTCACTTCTATTGGCAGTCCCTATAACTGTCAATATTTTTTTTCATTGAATAACCTTGACTATTGTAGGCGAGAGTGTGCCTCTACCAACCCGTGAAAAAAATTGCATACAAATGAGATATCATGCTGTCGACTTTAGTTCAAGTTTTGGCCACTGGGTCAGTTACCTTTGTGGGTCTACCTATTTATACCTCGCGCCACGAATTAAGAGCGCTGGGCGACGTTGGCGGGAATCACTGCGCATATGTACAGGTACTGTAAAGTGACTACTGCGCATTCAAGGCCACCGCTCATAACTTGTGGCGCGAGGTATAAAAGCTACCACGCTTATGTCATGTAGGTATGTTGTATCAAAACATCTTTCAAACCTACGCCCAAACGGTCTAATCAAACATTTTTACTTCATCGCCGCATTGTTTAAGGGAACAAAAAACAGTTAGTTACAAGTCGGCTTCGCTCACGAAGGGTTCCGGACCACCATCCAAGATATCTACACATACTTTTTAAATGAATCAAGAAAAAAAAAACCGCCGGCCATAACGGCGGCCATTTTGGTTTTTCATATGGCTTGTGTTTAAACGATCACCAAAAACGCTCCTATTTTACTACCAATAAATTCGAAATGAACGCCAGAATTAGTAAACGAGCACCAAATTGTGTTTGGATGAATGATCACCAAACTTTTTTTTGTTTTGTGTACTTAAGTTTTTGTTGTTTCTACATGTTCAACCTAACACGAAGGATAAAGGGGGCTTCGCTTCGCTTACCCCCTTTACCCTTCACCTACCGCATTATTTTGCCCTGATATTTTGTGCAACTTTTGGTGACATTTACCCATTTTGGGGGGAAAAAAAATATTTTGCTGCTCATTTAAATTGTTCTCTTTCATTATTTGTTGTTAGAGCGGCAAAATAGAAACACAAACTTTGTAAATATAACTAACCACCGTCCATACGATTCTGCCCGTTTACAGACAGCGGAGGGTTAGTTAGTAGGGTCCCGTTCGGCACCTATGGAACCCTAAAACACACAAAAGGCTCAGCGGAGTGTACAAACGGGCGGACAGACAGAACAGAAACATAATTGCCTTTCGCAAACACAGGTCGCCTACGCAGCCGGGCTTGGACTAAAAGTGGGACACGCGTAGGCTAAATGATAGTTTGTGATGTTTGGTGCAAGCCGAGATAGTGTTTAGATACATTAAAAATTATTGAAAGCTAAGCATTCTTCTCTAAAGGAAATATTTAACTGCACATAAAAAATACGGATTTACACAGTAAATATAAAAGCAAAATGCTGCGGTAGCTTAGTTAGGTAAAGGGTAAATGCCTTTAGCCTTCGAGTTAGGTTCAACATGAACATAAGTAAGTACACATAACATATTTAAAGCACAAAAAGTGTTTTTGTTGATCATTTTTTGCTGTGCAAATCAGTATTTTTGATGTGCGATTAAATACTAGCCCTTCCCCAAGAGCTCCGTGGTCTAATGCGTTTCACGCTTGCTTCTCACACAGGAGATGCTGGCTCGAATCCTGACCATGTACCAGTGAGATAATTAATTTATCTTAAGTACATTATCGGACGTTCAGTGTTTCGCATGACACGTTAAGCTGTAGGTCCCGGGCACTATCGCTACGTGGTAGCGGTCGTAAAACCCCTCCATCAACCCGCACTGAGCCAGCGTGGTGGAGTGTGGCTTAATCTTACTCGTATCCAGGTAAAATGCCTGTGCCTCTAGGTGGGGACAGTAATTCTTACCAGCTACTATCACCTAATTGGTGGTATGAGGCGTAAAGCTGTGTCAGAGGCCCTAATAGCGCAGCTTGATAACTTCTGACAGTTGGGTTGGCCTCTAGCCCGACACCCGCACTGAGCCTACGTGGTAGAATACGGCTCAATCTTACACATATCCGGGTAAATGCTTGTGCCCCTCAGTGGGGATATTAATGGGCTACATTTATTTTTTGAAGCATTTTAAGTGGAACATCGTTAAAAGGTCGTATCTGCAGAGAAGCGTGGATAGACTTACCCCCTGTTGCAATAACTTTGAACAATCATTTCGTCTTGTCATCAAATAAAGTATCGCTTAAATTTAACAGCATGAATTTGAGTGTCCGTTAGTAAATGTGTATGCATTCGGGCCACTTATGGGGTAGGGGACCATTAGGTTTAAAACATAAACATTTAGATACAGGCACATACATTGCTTCTGGCCCCACACTAGGATACTCTGTGTCTTGGGAACCAGAAACAGAAATATCCAAGACCTGGGTTTTGTTTTCTTTACCCCCAGCCGGGGATCGAACCCGGGACCTCTCGTTTTGGAGATTTTCGCTTGGGATATTAAAATGTATGACACAATTTTGGTAAAGTTGTAAAGTTGATTCGCTGATAGTCGCCTCGCTAATCTCCTAAAACTTGAACCAAACGAGAAACGAAACAGGAAATGTCGTAAGAGCTCACTTTTAATGTTGCTTTAAAAAATGTTGAAAGTCAGCGATACCTGCTTAAAAGCTCTTTTCTCAGCATTTAAACTGCTTTAATAAGCTTTGTATGTTAAGTAGTCTACTACTCCCTTGCTGGACAGGGGCAGTAATAATGTGGAAAAGAGTGACGAAGCCGAGCTTATCTCTTGATAGTTCTTACTACTAAGACACCTCTGTGGCGTTGCGATTCAAAGCTCTGCCTCCCCAGCAAGAGGTCCCGGATTCGGATCCCGGCTGGGGGGAAGAAAAAATAATACTAGACTAGAAATACTGGTTTTGACTGACAGCATTACTGAACTGCGCTTACTAGAAATCTGAAAAACGGCAACTTAAAAACCTTAATGCGGGTAACATAAAAGGCAACAAATATAATGATCACCAAAATATCTTTTTCCTACCCAAAATGGATAAATGAACCCCAAAAGTTGCAAAAAATATCAGGGCAAAATACTGCGGTAGCTGCCCCCTTTATCCTTCGTGTTAGGTTGAACATGTAAGAACAACAAAAATACTTAAAACATAAACTTAAGTACAGAAAACATAAAAAGTCAAAAAGTCAAATCATTTATCCAAACACAATTTCGTGGACATTTATCCATTCTGGCAGTCATTTCGAATTTATGGTAGTAAAATAGGTGCGTTTTTGGTAATCGTTTAAACATAGTCATAGCCAACATAAAATACCAAACGAGCGTTGAATTTTATTGTTCTTACATGTTAAATATAACTGATTATTTTTTAGGTTACCGCCGTAATGCAGTGTTAAAACATACTTGTATGATTGTGCATCTTCCACCCCACTTAAAAACGGCGCTACTGGATTATTCGTCATTATAAATCTAAAGGCTTCGGCACACCACAGGCGGGACAGAGGCGGGGCGGTAGCGGGGCGCTTATCAAATACAAGAAACATGACCAAGTATATTAGGTTGTTCTGCCGCGTGTAACAAGCAGTTCTTATTCTCTTGAGTCTTGAGTCCATATAGTTTGTATATCAAATGTAGCTGGCTGTAATCAATGATACTCCTACAAAATTAAATTTTCTTCATTTCTCTAATATTTTTTACTACGTTTGCTATGCTATTTTTATTCATCCTGTATTTGGGTAAGTATTTATCTATTTGCGTGTAGCTAGTTCTCTTCTACCGCCACTGCAATGACCTGGATGGCCAAGTGCTTCTTCACAGCCTCCCGCCTTCAATGGATGGATGGAGTGCAATGAGTTTTGTAAATCCACGACCCGTCTTTTCTATTCTAATTCATTAAACCTCTGTAACTATCTATTCTCACTTCTTTCTACTTATCTATAGCTAAACCCTCAAGGTTTCACGCGTTACCGAGATCCTGACAATTCTAACGGCTAGGTTTAATTAACAGTTATAATTTTTTGTAGGGTCTACGGGCGCTGTTTTAATAGATGTGAGCTCGCCTTATGAAGCATTGCTCACTAAATTCGAAAGCGGCCCCCGCCGTTGTCTTAGTGTAGCGGCCATTTGACCGTACTACATTTGACAACATTGACAGTCGCCACCGCCCCGCCCCCTGTCCCGCCTGCGGTGTGCCAAAGCCTTAAGTATGGTTCAGTCTTACTCGTATCCGGGTAAAGGCCTGTGCTCCTCAGTACGGACATTAATGACCTTGGTACATTTATAATAATTTTGTTAAGTTGGTGTCTGTATCATAATTTGGGAACAAATTACGCTCTGCATTACGTGATGTAATTTTAGTAGGTGCTTAATTAGACTACTGTTTACCTAAACTTTTGTGCCCGTCACTTTCAGAAAACGCTCATTTGTAAGTTATTTAAGTTGTTTTTCAAAGCGGTTTATGATGGAGCTTCATGTAAAGTTAATTAGATACGTAAGAGTCTACAACTACTTAGACTCTTACGTATCTAATGTTTTATGTATTTTAGATTTATTTATTATTTAAGTATTTTAAGATCACATGTACACATATTTAACGGTAGCCTAATGTACGAGTGCTAAACTATCTCCTTTTATAAGAGTTTCACCTTATAATAAAAAAGAGCTAGTGTGAGAGCTACTGGTAACTTTACTTTATATACGATTCATTTATTTGCAAGTAGGTGTCAATGTACTAAGCGTATCTGTAAACCTTTTGTTAAATAAACTATTTCATTTTTCATACTCGATAACAAAAAAAAAAAAAAAAAAATTGAACTTGACGACCCGAATGGCCGAGTCGGCAGTGACAATGCCTACGAAGCCAAGTGTCCCGGGTTCGAGTCCCGGTGGGGGCAAATATTTGTTTGATGAGAACGGACCGTGGTCCAATGTAGAGAAGTGGCAAAAAATGACGATTGCTAAGTATATGTAAATATCTACAGTAATAAAGACATTTGGAATTTGGAAAACCCTAGTTATGGTTGATTTATCTAAGTACCTATATAATATTTATTTATATAAGTATGTGTATCGTTTTCTGGTACCCAAGATACAGGGAATTCTAGTTTGGAGCTAGATCAATGTGTGTAAATAGTGTCCAAGGTATTATTATAACTAAAATAGAATATAGTCATAATTTGGTCCCACTAAAAACACTCTTCTTAGAAATTTAACATTTTTGTCAGTTTGGACCAAGTAATATTCTATTAAATAAATAAATGTAGTCCATTAGCTACCCCACCGCGGGGCACTGTCCTTGACGCGGGTACGAGTAAGTTTGAGCCATAATCTACCATGCTGGCTCAGTGCGGTTTGATGGAGGGTGTCGAGCTAAAAGACGCGGGAAGCGTCCTTGGCCTACCGGTATTCGCATATCAGAAACGATCGTGCGGGTAGCAACATCTTGCCAAGACGGGTACTGGATGGGTGTCCGTTTTGTATGAGTAATTTTTCTCGGGCGCTTCCATGTTTCGGATGACACGTTAAGCTGCAGGTCCCGGCTGCTATCGCTTCTCGGTGGCAGTAGTCGTGAAGCTGGTCAGAGGCTCTGATGAGGCAGCTTGATAACTTCGGGTGGGTCAAGTCTGGTTGGCCACTAAGACCACACCGCTACTTTCTATTTTATTAATATTAATCATTATTACATATTAGAATGTTTGCCTGAAGTAATCTTTTGTCAAGATAACCTAACCTTCTTACTTATTGTGTGGGTATGTGATTATGATATTTTCCCTGTTTTTCATTAAATACGCAAGATTTTTAAAAAATATTACAAATAAACTGTTTGCGATCCTAATAGGGAACATTAACAATATAAATTTAAAAAAACTCGCCAAGAGCGAGTTGGACTCGCGCACGAAGGGTTCCGCAAAAAGCGCATTTTTTGAAGGTACTATAAATTTACGGTTTCCAGATGTTTTCTTTTACTTGTGTTAGAAGGCCTTACTTCGTGCCAAATATCATGCTACTAGGTCAATGGGTTTTAATTCTCTTGCGAATATCAAGAAATGTAAGCTAAATTGTGACATATATGGCGGTATTTTTTGGTTATGTTGACCTATAAGTTTGTTTTTGTTAACCGACTTTAGAAAGGAGGTTCTCAATTCGACTGTATTTTTGTTTGTATGTTTGTTACGCGATTATTTCGGCAATTACGAATCGATTTTGATGATTCTTGTTTTGAATGGAAGGTCATACCTTAGAGATCGTTCCAGAGAAATTTTATCAAAATTTATTTAGCGCTTTTTGAAAAAAAAAAACAGCAAAATATATATTAGACGACGTTCTGGTCCCTTTGGTTGGAAGGACAGACAAGCGGACAATGAATTTATCCTAGGGTTCATTTTTTCCATAAAAGTTACAAAACCCTGAAAAGACTATGGGCGGCAGGAGGTTAAAATTATATTTAGCACACATACGGTATTACAAAAATATTAAACATAGTTTAACTTCAAATAAACGTCAAATCCCATATTTCAAACAAATGTTGAAAACAGTATTTTATTTTTTTGTAGTAAAACCGATACGATACATTTCGCCAACTGCGCCAGAAGAAGGGCGTAAAGGCTAAATACTAACTTTTATGCATATACGTAAGAGAAGAACACAAAATCGTCTGGTAGCAAAAGGGCGTAAGTACGAAATTATAAATTTCGCAAGCGTGTGAACTTTGTCATCTGTTGTGCGCATGTTTGAAGGGAACAGCATAATTCCCTGGAAATATACTCTCTAAGAACATTTAAGGGCTGCTGCTATAAAATACTTGAAGGTACTTTCTGTATCTAATCAACTTTTGGCTAAATGCTTAGAAAGTGGTAGGTAACTTACCTAAATACAGATGATATTTTAAATTGAAGTCTACTTCTTATTAAGAGTTAAAACTATTGTTTTGTATTATTTTTTGAGGTCAAAAGCCAACATTTACACAAAATGGTGTTTATTAAATTGCACAAAATTCCCAACGATTGTGACGGCGAAACGCTTTTTAATAACTGGCTGAGGAACGACTGACAGAAAGGTTTAAAGCTGTACCCTTTGGGCAAAATGGGACCCGATTGCTAAGACTACGCTGTCCGTCCGTCCGTCCGTCCGTCTGTCGCCGGGCTGTATATCATGAACTGTGATAGTTAGACAGATGAAATTTCCACAGATGATGTATTTCTGTTGCCGCTATAACAACAAATACTAAAAAAAAGAATAATATTAATAGTTTATCTGTAAACTACATACAAATTTATGAATGCACCCGGTTACGTATATGGAGTGTGAAAGTAGCCGCACCAAAAACTTTCTAATCAACATTTTGCTATGTAAAATCCAAACTATTTCCTCCACACCATCCCTACCATTGTACGGTGGTACGGAACCCTTCGTGCGCGAGTTTTACTCGCTCTTGACCGGTTTTTTTACACACTTGTTATTGCTCACAACGAGATGAATCACAATCAATAAATTTGAAGTCAGAAGAGCAGACGAGATATTTGGAGCATGAAGTTTGAAAGTTTAAAGAATCAAAAAGAAATGGGTTGTTATTGTGAATGTTTGACTTTTCAGGTCATATCGTTTAGGATAATTACTGATTGGTGTAACTGATATAACTTCAATGCAAACAGCCATTATCTTTGTCTCTCTCTCGTTGTGTAAGAAGAAGAGGGATGAATGTGAGATTTCCATCCTATTAACTAATTCGCCGGGTTAAACATAACAAGATAATCCGACGCATCGCAACGAAAACATATACATATGTAGGTATACAGCACATCAGATGGAAATCAAAAGCGTTATCTAACTCCAAAAGCAGAGCCGCGAAAGGTTATCACAGCTTTTATAAAAAAGCACGATGTTATATACTTTTATCTCAAACGGAATACGAAATTATTTCTCCGCAAACTTTTGCAACGGTTGAATGTTGAACGTTTTAATAATGTGAAATTATTCTTAAAGGCATTTTTTTACGTTTTAATTTAAATCTGAAACACATTTTGATACACAGTAACATCTACATAGTTTTAGAGACATCCTTCTCACTAATCAGGTCAGTCAGGACAGGACTCAACGTACTAAAGAAGCATATATTATTCAAACAATTAAATTAAAAAATCTAGCATATTAATGTCCTCACCGAGGGGCGTAGCCCTTTATTCAAATAACAACAACATACATCACATCGTACGAGCTAATATCTAGTAAATATACAACTTTTTGAATTTTTAAACATAAACATTTACATGGCACATACATTGCTACTGGCCCCACACTAGGATGTGTCGTGGGAACCATATACAGCGACGTCACACACACATAACCATCCAAGACCTGTTTTTTTTTTCTTTATCTCCAGCCGGGATCGAACCCGGGACCTCTCGCATGGTACAGAGGTCGTCGGAAGAGTAAATTAAAGTACGGTACGGAATAATATGGAGGGATAAGCTTTCATTCAGACGTAACAACAGAAAACGTATAGCTTTTAGGCATAATGTTTAGTTAAGACACAACTAAAACTGTATCCAAACTCCCCACTTGTCTAACAACATAAATACCCACACTACCTCCAGCACGCAAGCACACAAAACTGTTGGTACAACTTATCTCCCACGCATCGCGGCCATGTTTGGGCCAGATGCGGCGGCCGATTTTATTTTATACTATTTTATACAGTTCCATGTTTTATGATGGACCGGCTTTTGGTCGTCTTTAAAAGCGGCATTAAACTTGGTCACATACTATGGCGTGTATCAACATGTGTAGTTTCTGAATTTTTTGCAAAAAAGATAAACCGAGGTATTAGGATGCATTTGGGACCCCTTTTTGGAAACGGCGTGAAGCGTGATTTAGAGATTTCGTCAGTTGCGTTATTTTGTTACAGTAGCGAATGTAACAAATAAACAAAATAAGAAACACTGAGGCGTAAAAAAAGGCTGATATTCAATACCTAGGTAGGTACTTCATTTTGCGTGAAGGTTTTCTCAAGATGTGGATATGTTCTTAATGATTCCACAATATCCACATATTGTTACACTCTAAACAACTTTTGCTTTTGAGAGAATCTTCAAGTCGACACGACAAATGATGTCACTGATTTTGTGATGACGAACGTTGTCATTTTATTTTGTGTAATACCTACAAACAACATTATTTATGAACCTGATACAAACAGCTCAGCTTTCTGTAAAAGCTTTCTAGATATTATCCCAACTTAACGCAAATCTTGTGGATTTGTTCGTCTGTATACCAATTGGGTAGGCTAAGTCCAAATATGTAATATCATCTAAAATGATTCAATAAATTCAATTTTGCATCTTTAACATTTGTCTTGGACCAGTATATCCAACATTTCTTATACATATGTATAAATTGTATAAGCCATGCTCAATGTGCTCATTCTAAAGATCGAAAATCTAAATCCTATTTTCCAAAGCCATCTTGCGATAGCTGCGTATAAAAAACGAACTATCAAAGTCCAATCAACCCAAGAGCAAGACAGCACAAGGTTGGGTGTAGAACAAGTTTTGAAGCCCTACAAACAGGCCCTACATCCGGTGCGGTTAACTGCAGCCAACTCGGTATAAATGAACTGATAGTTATCGATACAGTTATGCACGCACGTATTCGCTAGTCCCCTATCGCGCCAAATGGAGTATTCAATAACTGACCAATTGTGGGCACAATTGTGCCTATGCCAGCCCATATGGGATAAGGTGAGACGAATAAAGGCATTTTATAAAGGGCGGTCTCGTAACTCAACGTCAAGCGAGTACCAGGAGTTAGGCCTGCTATACAGGTTCTGGCAAAAATATATTGAAATAAATCTTTGTCACTTGGTTCATAAACACACACAGTACACAGGGTACCTATTTTTTTATTAAATTATTTAGTTTAATGAGACGATAGGTCCGTGGTCTAATGGGTTTCTTGCTTCTCACACAGGAGCTGCAGGTTCGAATCCTGACCATGTACCAATGAGATAATTAATTTATCATAAGTACATTATCGGACGTTCAGTGTTTGTTTGGGTGGCACGTTAAGCTGTAGGTCCCGGCTACTATTGCGAACTCTCCACCAACCGGCACTGAGCCAGCGTGGTGGAGTATGGGTAGAGGCCTGTTCCCCTCGGTGAGGACATTAATGGGCTACATTTATAAATATTCATCGCATATTTCCAGGGCCTGTGAAAGCAGATGGGCCAGGCGGCGTCGAAGTAAAAAATTTGCGATGTGTCCTGGGCCCATCTCCTGCAATCGCTTGACGTTGGGTTCCGTGCGTGCCACGCTGTATAAGATAAGACAGATACAAGCCTTTTAGGGTTGTTTCAAGAATGCGCCATGTACTACATATATTTTACGTGTTGTTTACTTGCAGCTCGATCGAGCTCGCTGGAATGCAGTGACGTTACGACGTAATTACGTCACGGATCCAGGTCCAGAGCTAACTCGATGGCGTCAGTTGTATATATATATGAAATATGTATGACAGTCAGTTGTTATCAAACATGACATGCCTATTGAGATCAGTCAATTCTATTTATTGACGTAAACGATATACTAAAAGTGTTGTGTTTTAAAGTCAAAGCAACATAACATAGCGTCACGCTATTTGCTATACGGGGTGGCGGAGGCACAGTTGTGTCCATGTTTAGCCAGTTGCATTACAGGGGGATAGCCGATCGCTGCAGCTATATGAAGATTTCTACACTGACGAGCAATGAAAAAGTTCCAGTGACATAGCACCAAATTACTCCTAAACGGGAAAGACTAGCTTAATGACGCCGTCTGCAATATTGAAGTACATTTAACAGAGCATCAGAATATTACCAATTAAAAACGTAAATATTGTAAACGTAATATTGGTTCTATGTCTGAGGAGATATTAAGGTGTTTGTCGGCATTTGTGGGTGAAACTTTTTCATTGCTCGTCAGTGTAGCTTAACTACTTCCCTAATATCTTAAGATGAATTGGCACTAGCAAATCCTAATAGGAATGTAGGTTAGATAAGGTAAACATGTAAAGATTTCTTTTTTAGTTTTAGGTTTATTTACTGAATATCATTTACTTCCGTATTAGTTTAATCAGAAGTTTAGTAATATCATATTATTTATTTATTTAGTTTTACTTGAGCACATAGGCTTTTAAATCTTATAGTATAAATCTATACTTCCCATATGTTTGCTGTAAGCAATCTCTTTTTAGAGATAAACTTGCCTTTGTAGACTTACCTACATATTTTCTATGTATTGTTTGTGATTTGATCAGTTTGATCATGATAATCATATATTTTTTCTACAATATTGCATAGGCTTCGTTTGTGTGTTAATTTGGTAACTCACTTTCACAAACTGCACTTCTACAAACAAACTACCTAGGTGTAAAGTAAAGTAAATTTGCGTTCAATGAATAGGTACCTTACCTACACACCTACCTACAAACAACTTTTCCACATTTTCTTGAATGGGTCGAATTTATGACCACAAAATTATTCTTGAGATATTCCCACCCACTCCAATCGGTTTATTGACCTTTTAGGATAATGACATTCATATTGGAATTATTTAGAAGGTAGGTAGTAGGTAGGTGCCTGACTTACCTAGTTTTGTTTAAGAACAGGCTAGATTATATATATGTTTTATTTTGTCCTTCCGCCCCCTTATCGACATATCGACTTATCGTTTTTATGTTTTATATTGGTAAAAGTTACGATCTAACTAGTAGTAGTTAAGATCTTAGTAAGTAGTAGTTAAATAGTTAGCAGGTATTTCAATATCCTTAAAACCTACTTCAAACGGTACTAGGTACCTATTATAAATAAGAATAACTTCAAGAACTCTACGGTTGAACGAATTTAACAATTCAAACTATTGGCCCAAATTATTGTTTGTTTGCATATTCAGAATCAAATAGTTACCTACAAACCTACCTAGGTTACCTTACCTACCTGCCTAATATACCTAATAAGTAGATAGAAAATCTTTAAAACTTGATATGAACTTGATACCTAGCAGCTTTTATCAGGTTAGGTATGATTATGATTAATGAGGTGTCCAAACTCCAAACCTTATTATTATGTATACAATGTCCAAGCTGTGATGGGCGTTTTACTAGATAATAATTAAAACATGTGGCTTTAAAATCAAAATGATAAGGCAGAATCGGGAACAAAAGTAAGTAGGTAGGGTAAGTACCTACTACCCTTCTGTTATTATTTTACCTACCTACCTAAATGTTGAAAAGGCTGGTTCGATTCTGATTGGTAGGTAGATAGGAACCTTTAAATATGGACCTTTTAGACATATCATGTATGCGTTGTTTTATGCAATGTTATTTGGGTATTCCCTATATTCCCATTAATTCAGAACGATATTGTATCCAATCTATAGAACTCATATACATTTAATTGTAAACGCGGAAAAAACATAATAGGTTTTCCGAAACCAAACGGAACCGAAAGGACCGGAGATTTTTTTACCGAAAATTAATCCGATGAAAAGGGGAACCCTGATGCTATCAACAAATCGATTGAACGCGCACAAAAAAGGCTTATTTACATCCACGACGAGTCCCCAATTCGAGAGACGTTCTCACAGAATAAAAGGTCATTAACAAAATACAAATTAAGATGATAAAAAACCTTGATCAAACTCCCACGACAAACCCGTATCGGCGGAAATCGCCGATTTCGGTCCAGACTGGTTTCAGCGTCAATTTAAAATCCCATCCGGCCGCCAACCGGTTTCAAAACACAACCTCCATTCATAAAAACACGCACCATTCACAAAAAAACCGCACTGCAAACTCCACTGTGATCCTGAGAACCGTCAAAATTTCACAAACACAGAACCGACAAAGAGCTAGCTCTTCCCAACCGCGAGAGCGCCACAGGTGTGTTTCTACTAGCGCGGAGGACACGTCCGCTCGCGACGGCAGCCCGATACGTTGAGACGCCGCGGGCGTCGCAGGGGCGGGGTGGGGTTGCGCAGGCTGCGCGGGGAGGGGGCTGATCGGTAGTAGCCCGGGCGGGCGGCAGAGGCTGCGTAGCGCTGCGATGCGTAGCCTGCTCGTCGAGGATCATGGCCGAAAATTGGCTTACCACCACTCTTATATATGGCGATACCTCGTCCGTGCAATGGTCCCCGTTACTCCAGGCGGAAAGACTCGCAGTGTGAGAGGGACGGAATCGGGAAAAAATGAAAAAACGTAGCGCTAAACCACAGAATAATTGTTTAAAAATAAACTACGCTATTTTGTTCAAAAGTTTTTAAGGAGATTTTGTGAATACATAATATCTACATTTTGAACGCAGTTCCACAATGAAATTAGTTAGGATTTCAGAATTACAGGAAAAAATAAAACTATTTAGAGGTGTTTTCGTAATTAAATTCTATCGAGAAAATTTCATCCAATCGCGTTTTTGTTTTAGTGAAAATCTTAATCAAATACTCAATAAACGTTAACCCAAAAATCAAATCTGTACATGACTTCATGGTGGAGTACATAAATGGATTCGAAAAAAAACCCATTTTTTTTTCGTAGCACCTTAACCTTTATTTATGCGTCTACGCCAAACTGATTTCAATAAACATTGATAGCCAGACACACACATTGCTTCTGGCCTCACAGTAGGTACCAGAAACAGTTGGGTCACACGTTCAGTCTACAGAAAATGGACGAAAAATGATAATAATGTCAGCCAATTCTGGATTTTGTTGTTCTTTTCTTGTCTATGACGTCACGTCGAACCCCCCGGTTCGCTAACTCCAAAGAGTTTCGATCATCTGAGTCCAATCTACTAACTCCAAAGAGTTTCGATCATCTGAGCCCAATCTACTAACTCCAAAGAGTTTCGATCATCTGAGTCCAATCTACAGCAAACTCGACGCAGCCTGTGTCAAATTGAGTTCCACTACACAAACGTGAATTTTCTCAATGAAAGAGACGTGGCCCAAGTGGGCTATGTTAGAAGTACCAAACACGACGAAGCGATTTGTGTGTTGCTGTTAATTTTGCCAAAATGGAGTGTATGCACAATCTAGCCAGGTTTCTCTTTTTATGTCGCAGGAGTTGCATGGGGCAGTAAGTGTCAGTTCTCCGTACACTAAACCTCAGAACAAGTACAGGGCTGCAACGATATTTTGGCACGCGCCTGCAATAGGAAATGGACCTTGTGTCATTATTCTCAAGAGCAATGAATGTGTCATCCAAGTGCCGAAAGATCCTTGTGGTTACTGTACTTGTCCTGAGGATTAGAGAATGGTAAACTGTCACTTTTCTACAAAGATAGAACTCTTCGATATATGTATATTAGTTTGAGATTTATCTACGTGTCCTATCCCTGAGAACCTACGTACTCATATTGATATCCTTGATATCTACATCAATATAGTATTCCTTATGTAATGCACAATACAGTCTACCACGAACACCGCTTGAGCACAAACACAAACAAACCATAAAAAGGAGATGGGAAAATCGATGCATAGACCTCTGCCCCAAAGATGTGCAGGCATTGCGCCGAGCCATACACAATTCTAAACGGCTGAATATCACTATTTCATGTTTCAAAAGTTTCTGGAACTTCACAGATGTTTACAGTTCTGAAAAAAAAAGTAAATCGAAGTCCTTTATTTATTTATAAAGTCATAAAAGAACAGTTTAATAAAAAAAAATGCAAACAATAAAACATATACAAATATCAAGGTGATTTGATGAACGTTAACAACCAGTTTTGCTACCCTTAATGACACCCTGACTGCATATTTAGACATAGCGATATTGAAAGTTTTTATGCAATATTTTCAACATATAAACTTGTCTAAGTCTGACTGACGTTATGCTGTAGATTTTGTTTTCAAAAATTCCGGGAATCATAAAGTAACAACGATTAATGATTCAATTATTTAATACTAGTTCTATAAAATAAATCACATCTATTAAAATCAATATATTATTAATTCTGTTGGATAATTACATATCTCTTAGAGCACGTCATTAATTTAATACTAGGTGTCCATTCCAAAAGCAAATACTTCTCAGAGAAGAACGCACAAGAAACTAATAGAAAAAAGAAAAATAGTGTCTCAGTAAATTATGAATGAATGTTTAAATGCTATTGGCTAGTGAGAAGTATTTATACATTGCTGTGCTGAGGCAGTCGTTCAGCCATCTCCTTTGATAGGTATGTATATTTCCCTTTTGAAGTACTGAATAATCAAAGAGATGGTGAGAAGTGAGATGTCGACAATTTGAATACGGAATCATATGGAGGCATAAACAAGGAGACATATTTTTAAATTGGAACACGGAAGGTTCCTTTGAAGATATTGAACAACAAGACGTTCTAATGATGATGGAATACATCGTGATCTAACCCTCATATCTCCGTAGCTGCGGTGATGGGCTAGCCCCTGACAGAAAAATTAGAGTATTGATGAACTGTGGAAACCACCACCCGTATGGAAAAAATGGTCAAGGGCGGATCGGACTCGCACAAGAAGGATTCCGTACCAAGATACAAGAAAATATGAGTGAAAAATAATATAACAAAATTCACCAAGTTAAAAACTAAAAAAAAACTACTTTAAGTTGAAGCCCTATTTCTTCCCCGGGCGGGGATGTTAATAAAGTCTATGAACATGAAAAGTCCTCATCAAAACTTTTTCTGCACGGAACCAAACAAACCAAAACGTCATCATATATTTTTGGCTTTGTTGTTGTTTTTTTTTTTAAATTAAAACAAGAATCGTCAAAATAAATTAATAAAACAGATGAAATGCGATCTTCCTCCTTTTTGAAGTCGTTTGAAAACAGAAAAATATATCCGAACTTGGATTCGATCCCAGACCCTAAAGAGTGCGGATCCTACAGAACCGACGATGACGATGAGGGGTATCGCCAATTTGTGATGAGCTGATAATTATTGAAGAGAACAATTTAAATGACCACCAAAATATTTTTTTCCTACCCAAAATAGGTAAATAATCACCAAAAGTTGCAGAAAATATCACGGCAAAATACTGTGGTAGCTTAGATGAAGGGTAAAGGGGGTGAGCAAAGCGAAGCCCCCTTTATCCTTCGTGTTAGGTTGAACATGTAAAAACAAAAAACATAAACAAAACATAAAAAGAAGTTTGGGAATCAATTCTGGCGGTCGTTTCGAATATATTGGTAGTAAAATAGGTGCGGTTTGGGTGATCGTTTAAATACAAGCCATATTAGAATGATGAAATGACGACCCGAATGGCCGAGTCGGCAATAACCCTTCCTTCGAAGCCAAGGATCCCGGGTTCGAGTCCCAGTGGGGGCAAATATTTGTTTGATGAGAACGGATGTTTGTACCCTAGTCATGGTTGTTTATCTATATAAGTATGTGTATCTTTGTCTAGTACCCAAGATACAGGGAATCCTAGTTTGGGGCTAGATCAATGTGTGTAAATAGTGTCCAAGGTTTAAGGTATAAGAAAAGTTGGTAGTTGGCGCAGGAATAAACACGTCTCCTAATATGGGACACCATTTAATTAATAAAATCTCGGGTAGTTCATTATTTGTTGCTGCAGCGGTAACAGAAATACACATTCTGTGAAAATGTCAACTCTGTAGTTATAACCGTGAGATACAGCACGCAGACAGACAGACAGACGTTTTTTTCTGTTTTTTTTTTGTTGGAGGGGGAATAAATGGAATTACCCATACCCAGGAGTCAGACCTCCCTGCTGTGTCCGGGTCCCCACATATTGAGCGGGCATCAGCTCGTGTGGTATACGGGCTACAAATAATCCCTTGTGTTTTACAGTTATCGATAATCGATTTATCTGTGAGCCATGGGGACAAACAGACACCCTTCGGGTACGCAACCCTAAATAGCTGAGTTACGGAATTTTGAGACACAAAATGCCTCAACGTTTTCGGAAGTGGGGACTTCTGACGAGATTTCCAAGAAGTGAATCAAACAAAATCAACTAAAATCACCAGAGTATTATCTTTCATCGCGAGGATATCTCAGATCTCTCCTGGGAAACGCCGCGGTGCAGATTTCCCTACTTACAGGTGCTCTGTGGCTAGGGGAGATGATATATAAGAAACAGTTTCAACTGTGGTTTAAATAGAATTGATATTTGACGATAGGGCGTCTTGCACCAGACTTTCGTGTGCTGATAAATACAGTATCAATGCAACTTAAATGCAACACGGTCAAGTTGCCATAGGCTCTGTAGTAACACATGTATATAATAATAATAATAATAATAATAATACCTTGGGCACTATTTACACACATTGATCTAGCCCCAAACTAGGATTCCCTGTATCTTGGGTACTAGACAACGATACACATACTTATATAGATAAATATTATACTTAGATAGATAAACAACCATGACTAGGGTAAAAACATCCGTTCTCGTCAAACAAATATTTGCCCCCACTGGACTCGAACCCGGGACCCCTTGGCTTCGTAGGCAGGGTCACTGCCGACTCGGCCATTCGGGTCGTTAGTTCATGCACACACATTGCTTCTGGGCCCTCACTAGGATTCTCTGACCCGTGCCAACCAGAAGCACCAACATCACAGACATATACAAATCCAAGGCAAGGGGATATATAGTTTTTCTTCCTCCCCAGCCTGGATTCGAAACCGGGACCTCTTGCTTGGGAGGCAGATCCTCGAACTGCAACGCTGTAGATGTCCTCGATAGGGTAGGATACCTATACGAGCATATAAAGTTATACTATATGCTCGTAAAGTTATCCTTTATATATCTATGAAAACATAATGTATGTGAGGAAAAAATATCAGTAGGTATCGGTTTATCTTTGGGCTGCGCAAATACGAACATGTATCACAGCATCGCAAAGAGCTGAAGTGGCTGCCAATACGTCTTCGTCGGGATTCTCACATCCTCAAAATCCTCTAGAACATTTTACGCAATCCGCGCTATCCAACCTTCTTACGAGACCGTTTTCCATTTCTTTCTACCAGCAGGCCTCGGAGAACTCACGCGCTTTCAATGCTCACAACCCCACAGCATAACACCGCGTCCTATGAGCATGGCCATTCAATTGTGGAATGCACTTCCCTGCACTATCATGGACACTCCTTCTCTTAATATATTTAAAAGTCACGTGAAGAAACATTACCTTTCTCTTTAGAAATATAGGTAGTATGTATGTATTTATTAGTATATATATTTAAAGTATATATATACATAGTCAAGTCATAAGTTCTGTCACATGTGCAATAGGAAATAATTTAGACATGTTTATTATTTAAACATTTATATAGCAAAATGAACTTAATAAAACATAGATTCTTATGGTAATAAAGTTTATTCAAAATGACCCCCGCGATTTTGAATACAGGCCTTTATTCTGCGCGGCCAGTCGTCTATCGCAGCACGAACGAGGTCCATGTCAATATCGGCGGCTGCCTTAATCAAGGATGCCTTGAGTGACTCCAAATCAGGATGAGGCTTTGAGCAGGCCTTTTCCTCCAAGTGTTGCCATATCTTGTAATCTAACGGACTCAAATCTGGACTGGAGGAGGGCCAGTCTTCGTGCCGGATGAAGTCGATTTCACGCGCCGCCAGCCAGTCTTGTGTGCTTTTCGCTCTATGAGCTGGCGCAGAATCATGTTGGAATACCCAGTGCCTGTTATTAAACATGGTATGAGAAACAGGTTCCACAAGGTTCTTGAGGACTGTATTTTGATACACAACTGCATTCGTTTTTACGCCTTTCTCACAAAAATGTACCTCAGTTAAGCCCCAATAAGAGACTCCCAACCAAACCATGAGCGAGGATGGAAAATAACCTCGTTGGACACGCGGAATACGGTTGCTCGCTTCTTCACTGCTGTATGCGTACACCTTATCATTTTGTTTGCTGTAGCTCTCTTCCACGGTGAAAATTTTTTCTTCCGAAAAAAGAATTTCCCGATGCTTTTTTCCCGCGTACCGCTTTAACAAAGCGCGGCATCTCTTCAGTCTCAGGTCCATTAAACGAGCGTCCAAACGATGTCCTGTTTTTCTCCGATATGCCCTAAGCCCTAAGTCTTCATTTAACACCCTTTTCACCGTGGTCCTGCTTAACCCCATCTGAAGGGTCAACAGTTTCTGCTTACGTATGGGATTTCTTTGAATTCGCGCCTTCACAGCTTTTATCACTGCTGGAGTCCTAACAGAGCGAGGGCGACCACTTCTTGACCTGTCATCTACACTAGAGTCTTCATTGTATCGTTTTATGGTACGATAAACGAATCTTTTGGTTATATTCAAATTTTTCAGTAAGTCGAAAATTTGAATTGGCGCGTAGCCGCAACGATGCAACGCAATAACTGCGACACGGTCTTCTTTAAGTGTCCACTCCATATTTAAAAATGAGGAAAATTCTAAAAAGTACACATTTTTATTTTCATGAAAAATTCGAAATTTGAATTCAATAAACTTTTTTGTGGACAGCGTTCTTAATTCAAAAGTTTTTATTGTGTGACAGAACTTATGACCTGACTTTGTATTTAAATAATATTTATGTTTAGCATGTACGAGTATATTTGTATAATATTTATGTAAGCCCTCGAATATTTAGTTAATATTGTTTTATATTAGTTATTTAGATATGACATATATCTAACCATATGTTAGTTATTTAGATATGTACTAAATTATATTGTTGTACACATTGTCACCCCTGCTAGCAATCGACCATTCCCATCCTAAGTTGGTTTGCTGGAAGAGATCTCTTATTAGAGATAAGATCGCCTTTGTACACTATTTTTATATAAGTCTTGTTGTCCATATATTAGTTGTGTGCAATAAAGAAATTATGAAATGAAATGAAATAGCTTTAAAACCATTAATAGCCGCCACAATGTGCAAACTAGAAATAAACATAAACTATCATTTCCAATGTTCAGACTCACAAAAGTTAGCAGATCATTTATGGGACTTTTCATCGCTTCTACAATAAAATTCAGCAAGAAATACAAAACTTAACTGAATCTCGATTCAAAAAATGTATAAAAGCACACTTTGTGCACAAATGCCTACTACAAAATTAATGAGTTTTTACAAGACACCGACATATGGCATTAAACCAGTTCAATACACCCTATATATTATGTACTAATAATTAGGCACCTACTTAATGTTTTATTAAGCTTGCTTGATATGTTATGACGTTCATTAGGTCTCAATTTTTGTGCTATTATGAATTTAAAAAAATCTTTGAATTGACTAACCTACCCATTATGATAACCTAAATTCCCTTTGGTTACCCAACCAGTATAAACTACACCTTTTGAAAAAAAAAACGGTAAATTGAAAATTAAACATTTGACTATGACGTCATATGCTAATATTTCATAGAACTCGTGAACAAAATAACTGTTTTACAGTTCCCAAAAGGTATCTATTTTGGCTAGCAATTAAGTACCTTATTATTAATCCCGCTCGGTTGAGAAATGCGCCCTGTAGAGGAGAGCCGCCGGACATCCGGACAGACGGCCATACGAAATCTCGGTCATATAAACACATAATATCCAAGACCTGAGGATTTTTTCTTCCTCCCCAGCTAGGATTCGAACCCGGGACCTACCGCTTGGGAGGTCAGCGTCGTAGAGGCATCATTTTACTTATAAACAAAACTTAACTTAAATTGTAAGCATCGCAAAAAATTAATAACGTGGTCCATTGGCTGTAATAAATTTCAAATAATATAAAATCCACCTTGTTATACAGCTAGATTAATTACAAAATTAACCCACTCATCAAAGTCAAATCATTTAAATTACTGAAAATGGGCTAAAACTCCAAAAAGGCCAGGTGAAGGCCATCGAATCAAAGGCGCTGAAATTTTAATTTTCGCGATTCGGGATCCCGGCATTCCCGGAAATCCTGGATTTGCTAAATCCTGAATTACGTTTATTTTTGAAGCACATCGATGACCTTTTGGAAGGCTTGTTTACATAAACGGCCGCGATTAAAAAAAATGCTGTGGTCATTTGCCTACCTCGGTATGGAAATACGTTTTTAGAAGGTGTTCTCTGTCCATGTAATCAAATGAGAGATAGAAGATAGGTTTATCTCACTCTCTCGCTCTTAATACTTTACCTATCTTATGTAGTAAAATAGACGACCCGAACGGCCGAGTCGGGAGTGACCCTGCCTACGAAGCCAAGGGTCCCGGCTTCGAGTCCCGGTGGGGACAAATATTCGTTTGATGAGAACGGATGTTTGTACCCTAGTCATGGTTGTTTATCTATCTAAGTTTAATATTTATCTATATAAGTATGTGTATCGTTGTTTAGTAGACAAGATACAGGGAATCCTAGTTTGGGGCTAGATCAATGTGTGTAAATAGTGTCCAAGGTATAAAAAAATGACAACACGTGCTCACAGGCGAACTTATCTTTAACAAGATATATTTTGTCAGCAAATCTAGGAACAGCAGTATATCTATGTTGGTTTGTATGTATGTCTAATGGGTACGCTATGGTCTAAAAGTCTAACAAAACTTCGCTACTAGGGCAAAATGTCACGTGGCAGCGATATTGTGGGGTAAATTCGTCCCCTAGTCTAATTTATTTGTCTTCGGCATGCCCATAAGTCAAAATAGCAATTTTTGGATATCATTATCATTGTGAAGCTGTCTGAAAAATGTACACTGACAAGAAAGGCTTGTGTTTAAACGATTACCAAAAACGCACCTATTTTACTACCAATAAATTCGAAATGACTGCCAGAATGGACAAATGTCCACCAAATTGTGTTTGGATAAATGATCACCAAACTTCTTTTTATGTTTTGTGCACACAAGTTTATGTCTTAAGTATTTTTTCTTGTTCTTACATGTTCAACCTAACACGAAGGATAAAGCGTGCTTCGCTTCGCTCACCCCCTTTACCCTTCACCTAAGCTACCGCAGTATTTTGCCCTGATATTTTTTGCAACTTTTGGTGTTCATTTATCCATTTTGGGTAGGAAAAATATATTTTGGTTATCATTATATTTGTTGCCGACAAAAAATAAGCCATAACAAGCGCCATATTATGCAGATAAGTATACTCCTTTTCCCGGATGGGGAAGCAGAGTCACACTTATGTTCACATTTAGCCAGCTAGACACGACATTAAACATTAAATATCTCCCTCACATAATTACCCAAAACACTATGCATGTTTTAAAACGAAACGAAACAAGCATCTTTATGGTTATAACTACTGATAAATTACTATCCCATAAACATTGTGAGTAAAAAAGTCTCGCTTGGTAGCATCTCGCCCCGTTTTTTTCACACACAACCTGTTTTGGTTTGGAACTTTTTATTTGGTAACCTTTTTTGATACCCTATTTGTGGGGCGATCTCGTTTTTTTGTGTTTTTTTTTTCAATACCATTCTGAGACGCAGGTGTTTTCTGTCAGCCAGGTATCTTTTATTTGACTTTGCATATTTTGGTGTGGCCAGCAATGCGGAAGCAAACTCTCATTTTAGCTCCACGTAGAGAGCGCAAAAAGTATGAAGAAAGAGTTTCGCTTATCTGAGATGTAGATAAACACAAAGCAAGTAAGTAAAGAGTTTCGTTCATCTGAGGTTAGTGAATCACAATGTAAAGCAAATATACACAAAGAGCTTCGTTGTTCAGAGAAATTAATTGTCAATATCCAGATCCATAGGACCTCAGGTAATATAAATTTATTTGTTGCTATTGGCATGTTTATCAAGTTACAAACCTCTGATGAATTAAACTCTTTGAGTGACAAATATACAGATCCTTCCACCGAGAAGTTTTGCGTAATCTCCCCCATTGCACTGCACTTATTGTGTTTGATGCGCTAATATTTACTACAAAGTTTAGATGAGGAAATCTTCATATTTCAATAGCAGCGGCGATAGGCTAGCTCCCTGTCGCTCAAAATGGAGTACCTACTGAATAACTGGCTGAACTTGGGCCTCTGCCACCGTGACTCTATGCTTTGTTTTCGAGCTGGTTGTACACGTAAAATAATAAGTACGGCAGAACCACAACTATGACACTTCTTCAGAATTGTAGAACTCAGACCCATTCTGTGCTGGAGGCTCACACAAGGATTCCAAATGAAAGGAAATAAAAATTGGTTGTTAGAAACTGCTGTAGGGGTAATTTAGATTTTGGTAAACTGCTTCTTAGTCAATTTCACATTTTGGGCATACTGCTTCATTAGCATCTCTCCATTAAGGCATACATATTGCAAGGCATACCATCGTTTTAGGTATAATTCCAACATTTGCCCCCAATTTGTGTTAATAAACTAGCTGCCTGCGCGTTTCAAGGAACTGGCCGGTGTGAGGTTTAGAGGAAAAATCAAAATTCAAATTTGGAATTATATGCGCGACCCCCGACGTCTACCGCCATCTTGTTTCTCAAGGAAAATCCCTATAGGAATCTTTGAGTAATAATATACATTATTACTCTAAGATAGGCATTGATTTTCGGTTTTTTGGCTTTCCCTGTGAGTTTTTCAATATTTTCTCTCCGTGATAACCTTCAGGACCCTCAGGACCGTAGTAGATGGCGTGGTGAAGAGGAGGCTCAAGCCCAGCGATGGGTAAATGGGGGCTGAGTGATGAAGAACCTTCCCAAGGCTTCAAAGAATTGTTTGAAACAAAGTTGATCCGAACCAATCCAGCCCTTTGCGAGGTTTGCGCTTAGCAACCCATTTTGGTATTCATTTTTGATTGTAGGGAAAATGTGATTATTGAAAAAAGGCGATAGCCCACCCCCTTGTCACGCAGAATGGAGTATTGAATAACTGGCTAAACGTCAGCACAACTGTGCCACTGCCACTCCGTATGGAAAAAGGTGTGACGCCGTAAAGTATATATTATCTTACAAGTGATACAAAGCTTATCGCCAGCGAACTTTAAGATGTGAGTTTCATGTAAAGTAGATTAAAGGGAGAACGACTTAGAGATCAATTTAGTTTGCATATACTAATTAGTCGGGTCTCCTGCTGAGAATTGTGCGTAGGCGCAAGACACAACATGTGAATAATATTTAGATATGAACTAATGAGCTTTTATTAGATTTATGATACATTAATTTTGTCCATTAGGAGAGGAAGCAAAATAAAACAGGTCAAGTGCGAGTCGGATTCGCATATGAAGGGTTCCGTACCATCGTAGAAGGAAACTTGGGCACGAAAATAATAAAACGAACACTAAGAGAATAATATAAATTCTGAACATTGATTCCAACCCAGAATCCTATTGCAAACCTGAAATCAAACCAACTGCACCACCACAACCATTTGATAAAGTATTAAAACATATATCTTGTATGGTCCCCATAGATGTATAATAGTAGTTTATGTGACTGCTACATAATGGAGGGCATTAATACTCGAGAGTTTTAATGCCTAATTATGTACAGTTACATACACTAGTTTATCTACACACATATCATAAGCTCTCTTTGATGTGTTCAGGAACCGCATGTTTGACCGGCATTGTAGCTCTGCAGTTGTTTAGCTTGTTCTGTAGTACCAACTTCACGCAGGCGGGCGTCGGCGGCGTTCGAAATTTGAATGTCAGTACCAACTTCACAGACAAACTAGGAGCGGCACGCAGGCGGGCGTCGGCGTTCAAAATTTGAATGTCATAATATGTAGAAAAATTACACATTATGGTCATAATGTGTAATTTTTCGGATAAGAAATGAGTTTTTACCAAGTAGTTTAACATTATGCTGATCGTAACGTGCGGTTTTTGTACGCAGTAAAGAGGGTTTATGATAAGTGTGTAGATAAAATATTTCTACCTGTCTTGGTTCATTAGAAAGAGCCCGCTGACGGACGGACGGACCGACAGACGGACAGCGGAGGCTTAGTAAAAGAGTCCGGTTTGGCACACTTCGGGTACCAAATCCCTAAAAACTATTGTCTATGAACTTCTGATTAACTAACTTATGCGTGAACGGAAGTGGGCTGGCATTTCGTAACATTTACAATTAAATCTGATACAAATGAGCATTAGATATTTATTATAATTCGAAATAATAAACAATAATTATTTGTATAACTAAATAAAACACAGCACAAAACTCGAATCCCGCAATTTTTTTTTTTCTAAGTATAAGATTGGATGCGTTCTTGTGTACCACGGCCCCTATTCTCGCCCAATTCACTCAATACAATGGCGGATATCGAGTTATTCCCATACAAAAACACTCGATATGTGGTATCGATATCCGTGTATCGTTTACGCGAGAATCAACCCCCAGAGTTAACCAAAGAACTTACAAAACAAAATGGCCGTCAACATAATCTCTTGCATGGGGACTTTAAATTGTAGAAACGCGTTTAATTAATTAAATATCTGAATTACATATATTGTCTCTGCCTGTGAGATACAGTCCGCTATTAGGACGGACCGAGACAGACGGACAGCGAAGGCTTAGCAATAGGGTCCCGTTTGGCACCCTTCATCTACGGTACCCTAAAATTAGTACATTTTATGCTCGCACCGAGACGCAAAGGCCTTAACTCGAATTAGAGTATCACAGAGCCATAATTGATAACCTAACATGCTGGTCACTGGGGGCTGATGCCTATAAGAGCCTCTTTCTTACGCAGCTCTAAGTATGTCTATCTACACATGTATCATAAACGCTCTTTACTGCGTCCAAAACCGCACGTTACGATCAGCATAATGCCTACTTTGTAAAAACTCATTTCTTATCTGAAAAATTACACATTATGACCATAATCTGAACACATCAAAGAGAGCTTATGATATGTGTATAGATAAACTAGTGTATGTAACTGTACATAATGAGGCATTATTACTCTCGAGTGGTATTGTTATAAACCCACTCTCGAGTTTTAATGCCCTCCATTATGTAGCAGTCACATTAGCTACTATTTCATGAAAAAAAACAACTATTTTATTAAATCGCCGGCACGATCATGAGATCTCCAGCTTTTTAAAATGTCATTTGAATCTGAAACACAAAGGCACCAAAAACAAGAGCCATATAGAAACAGTCATCCATAATTTTTCCATAAAAAATCGATAAAACAAAATCGTAACACACACATGGCCTGACTTCGATAAGTCGTACTGACAGATAATTCGCCATATGGTAAAAACATTTACAAACATCTGTATAAGTTTTGATTACAATGTAGGTCATTCTATTCTGATCTACCACCCGGAAGATTCATAAGGAATTAATTAAATTATTTAATCAAATAGTCGAGTGCTTCCAAAAGACTTTGATTTCTTGGCGATGAGCTTGGCTATGTATCAACGTAAGTAGGTACAACAAACGCTTACGTTTTAAGTTTCAAGAAATATCAAAGACCCTTGAAACATCCTTATTAAACAAGGACATGAACCAATATCCATTTTAACAAACAAAAACTTAATGCAACTCGGAAAGCCAAGATACCTCAAAGACCTCAGAAAACATCAAATGTAGGTCTTTCGTCGGAGGGGCACTTTTTCTAGATCCGGTGTGCGAAAGAGATGACGCTCTACGAAAATAGCGTTGTCACTTTCGCACAAATTGTATGCGCGCTAAAGAATTGGAAGCAATTTGAAAGAAAGCACAGCAATATAGCCTTTAAGGTTAACGGTAAAGAAGGATGATTGATTTTGTAAGTTTGTGAAGTGAAAAAAGGTGTTTCTAGTAAAACATGAGAAGTTGAACTATCAATAAAGGTGTAAGGTGCGTTTGTGTAAATTAATGCATCAAGCAAATAAATTGTACCTACTTAAATTTAATTTAAATTTTAGTAATAAAATTCGAGACAGGAAATTATACAAACGATTACGTTCTAGACATATATTTGAAATTAATTGTTACTTACTCCTACCCAATTTAAACTATCGTAACTCTTATTCACGTTAATATTCAAAGACATCGTATACGCTGGCAAAAGCGTTTAACTAAATCATCAAAAAAAAAAACGAGAAACATCACTCATTGTTGGCGCGTAATTCCATTAGTTCATTCATAGCGCCATTTTGATTTCATTTTCTTTTTTTCCCCGAGTGGTCGAAGTCCAATTTTCTGTCTCCACGTAAAAAGGTACTCTATCTTGATCGTTTGTTTGTTTTTAGACTTCCGTTTTAAGGCATGGATGTTTGTGGGAAAGGATGTCCAGATAGATTAAAAGTATAGTCCTGGGCTGAGCATCGGTTCATAATTATAGTCTTTGCACCTTGGTCACTTCAACTGGTCGCCATTTAAAAACAAATGTTGAACGAAACAAGAAGGTTCTTATGTAAGGTTGAGTTTGAATTCGAATTTCACAAATCGACTTAGATTTTTTTGGTTCTGTGGCTTATTGGGTCTTTATGTTTCATGCTTTTTCAATCAATAGAGGTGAAGGGCTTGCTACCTATCTACCTAACTTAATTCGTGAGGCAGCACTGTGATGCAAAAATGAGTATTGATTATCGGCTAGTATTTAATCGCACATCAAAAATACTGATGTTTTAAATATTTTATGTGTACTTAAGTTTATGTTTTATGTATTTTTTGTTGTTCTTACAAGTGCAACTTAACACGAAGGATAAAGGGGGCTTCTCTTCGCTCACCCTTAAGCTACCGCAGCATTTTGAACTGATATTTGCTGTGCAAATCAGTATTTTTGATGTGCAGTTTAATATTTCCCTTGATTATCTAGCTATACGTGGATGGCTCTAACAGCTTGCCAACTACAGCTAACTGTGCCTCTACTACCCCCTATAGGAAATTCGTGACGCTGTTCTTCATTCTTAACTCGTATTTAATCCAAACTCCAACTAACTTTCCACCGCCAAGACAAGTCTAAACAAAGCGTTGTAAAAATCAACTCCCACGCAAGTCATACGCGCGGTGACCCGTGCGACTGACTCACTCGTCGTGTCATGGTTCGTGGGTTGGCAAAGTGAGGATGGATTCAAGTCGTGTGGTTATTGAGAAGTTAATGTTTTTTTTTATAAAATGTTTTTTTATTTTTTTATTACTGTAGATTTTTACATATACTTAGCAATCGTCATTTAATGAATAATAATAATAATAAGCCTATTTTCTTAGTTAAGCAAAAGCGGTCTTACAACTTACCTGCATTTCGCCAATTTCACGTGCTGTCATAGGACATTAAATATTTATAAAACAACACAAATGTCGTTTTTAGGGTTCCGTACCGGAAGAGTGTCAAACGGGACCCTATTACTAAGACTCTGCTGTCCGTCCGTCTGTCACCAGGATGTATCTCATGAATCGTGATAGTTGAAATTTTCACAGATGATGTATCCCTGTTGCCGCTTTAACAACAAATTCTAAAAAATCGGTTCGGCAGCAAGTACCGTACAAGCAACTTCTCTTGAGAAGAATTCTTTTTTTTAATGTTTCGATACCTAGAAAATCATTTGAGAATTATTACTGGAATATCTAGCGACGTTCCTACCTATCCCACCTCTCCGATCCCTACCTGTCCTTAATGCGATGAACGCTTCACGTATTTCCTTATCTACACCTAAACATTACACAATAATTAATAAATTTTATCGAATTTAAAGAATTTTCACGAAAAAGATGACGTCATAGTGGGTCCGCCATTTTGAATTTTAAAAAACTGATGAAAGATTCGAAACCAGCACCCTCAAAAACCCACATCTACCCCTCAATACTTGGAATTACATACAAAATTAACGTTGCGTGTTCAAAAAAGTCAGTTTTTTACAAATAAAAAACGAACCGCTGGACCGATTTTTTCTAGACTCCTTTCAGATCTAAGTCATGACGTGGCGTATCGATTGATATGGTCATCAAAGCGATTCGGTCCAGTAGTTATTGAGAAAACGAATTCCATAATTTTGATCACGTACATACGTACGTACACACACACACACACACACACACACACACAGACATCACTCTAAAAATGATTGCAAATGATTCTCCAGGTCTTAAAACGTAAAGAAAACACAAAATTACCTATTTCAATTTTCAGACCTATTATAATAACTTCTCAAGAGAAGTTAAAAACATAATAAAAAAATATTTAAGGGGGCTCCCACACAGCAAACGTGATTATTTGGCTCGATTTCGCTCGATATTGAAAATCTTTAAAATTCAATTAAAATAAATTCAAATACAACAAATATTTAAGGGGGGCTCACATGCAATGACTTGTACGGAACCCTTCGTACACTAGGCCGACTCGCACTTGGCCTTTTTTGTTTCTAAATCTAAACAGTTTATTGCTATTAGAAGTACGTAGATAAGACAGAGTTATAATTATCTAACTAAGACAAAACCCATCTAATTAAAGTAAACTGCCAGCTTGTGACACACACACACACACTAATTAAAATTCGATAAATGCCACATAAATCTTTATCTTGGTTCCTGCGGAAGAGATTTTATGAACTCGGACAATAAAATATTATCTTTCGACATTTCCTGTTTTGATTGCTTGCTTATTGATCCATGTGTTTTACATAGACATGTATTCCATGTATTCCGTAAGCGAGATAAGGGCTGATCCATACTGAAAGTGGTCCTTTTTGTTATACCAAGTATTGGCATTTTACGTAACCCAGATGATAGAACTAGACCTCGATACAATAGTTATTTGTGTCACAAGGGAGCAAAATGATGTATTTACGGCCAGGGCGGTACATTGAATACAGAGTGAAGGAATGGATTCTACGATAGAATCCTGAGCGTAGCGAGGGATTCCAAGTTAGAATCCTGAGCGTAACGAGGGATTACAGCGTTAACGCCCATGACCAAAATAATTTTGCTCCTGAGTGACACATACAACTTTTCACACCGACTATGGAGAAAATTTAAATTAAATGATCTAAAAAAATAACTATACTTTGAATTATACTTTCACCACTTTTACAGTAATCGAACAACGAAAACTTTTTTTTTATAATGGCAGATTGTGAAGGATTAGGGAAAGGTCACCACAGATAAAATATTCCTTTGTACTTTTACCAATGTTTAAAAATAATTGAATCGAATATTACAATGGTTTCGGATATCAATATTCATTATATCACAATAACAGTCATCGATAGTTTTCATTTCAGTAAAACATATATTTTATTGTGACATTTTTTTTAATATTACGAAAAATTCATAAATTTTCATATAGCGTTGTTAAAGTTAAAACTTGAAACATCTTCGTTTTAATCGACTACGATGAAATAACAATCGATTATTTTATTAAGATCTGTGTTCAATTGGCACATTCCGTAAATGCTACATGCCAATGAATAAATTAAAAAAGTAGCTTGAAGAGAATAGTAGCATTTTGCTCCCTCTCGTCGTGGAGCAAAACTTACTTTTCCGAATGAAAGGTGTGAAAAAATACTTTTTTCTCCTCTGTCGGGACTCTAAGCCTGGACCTCTGGGGCCTATAACACAAAGTTACATTGGAACGCGATTGTGAACTGTACCAGTTTACGTTAAGGTTCAAATCCTATGATTTTTTTAAAACGATGAAGTTGGTATTCGGTTTATTTGGGCTTCCGTTTTATTTCGTTCGTCTAACGTTTACCTTACTAATACAATAGATTTCCCGAGGACTCCCTTAAAAATATCTGTTAGATAGTGTTTAACTGTTAGTTTGTCTTTTGGTGAGACTCATGATCTGACAGTCAAACCAATCAAATGGTTTTGCGAGACAATTATTAGTTGTTATGTTTTTTTATATCGTATATGATACCAAAATATTTCTTTCCTACCCAAACACCAAAAGTTGCAGACAATATCAGGGCCAAATACTGCGGTAGCGTAGCTTCGTGTTAGGTTGAGCATGTAAGGACAACAAAAAATACTTAAAACATAAACACAAAAAACATAAAAAGAAGTTTGGTGATCATTTTGGCAGTCATTTAGAATTTATTGGTAGTAAATTTTCGAATTTTTTGGTAATAGTTTAAACACAAGCCGTAATAAATAAATAAAAACAAAACAAATAAAAATAGAGCACTTTTTTCTGCCATGTTATTAACCAGTGATCGAAAAAGGTCGAGCTAATATTTTGGTGGGTATCTAAAATTGTGACAATAATAATAATAAATAAATAATACCTTGGACACTATTTACACACATTGATCTAGCCCCAAACTAGGATTCCCTGTATCTTGGGTACTAGACAACGATACACATACTTATATAGAATAATCTTCCACCTGTAATTGATACAGTGTTTGACATGGACACTATTTTCATATCTAAAGATCTTGTTAACAAATATCTTAAATGTATAAACATTTATAAGGGTGCTGGTCCTGACGGTATACCTCCCATCATAATAAAAAATTGCTCCCCCAGCTTAACATTGCCGATAACTTTACTTTTTGAGAAGTCTTTCAGGGAGGGGTCTGTACCATCCTTATGGAAACAAGCATTAGTTACACCAGTACCAAAAGGTGAAGTTAGCACGGATATAGAGAAATATCGCCCTATATCGAAATTGTATCAGTTTGGCAAAATTTTAGAGAAGATTGTTAGTGATCAGCTATCTACTGCTATGCGGCCTTATACAATTTCTAACCAACATGGTTTCCTTAGAGGTCGTAGTGTCGAATCGAATCTTCTATCATATACTGAAGCTATTTTAACTGCATTAGATAACAACTGTCAGGTGGATGCTGTGTATACCGACTTCGCCAAGGCTTTTGACAAAATCAGTCATGAGCGCTTACTTCTGAAGCTGTGGCACTTTGGTATACACGGGGATCTTTACCGTTGGGTTAAATCTTATGTAGAAAATCGTTCGCAGGCCGTAGCTGTGAGAGGGCATATTTCTCATTACAGGTCTATCAGTTCTGGTGTACCGCAGGGTTCCCATTTAGGGCCTTTATTATTTGTTCTGTATCTAAATGATATCACTGAATCTATCAATAATTCAAACATGCTTTTATACGCCGACGACACGAAAATTTTTAGAGTCATACGAAATCCTGACGATTGTATTTTACTGCAAAACGATTTAAATAATTTCCAAACCTTTTGTAACGCAAATAATCTTTTCTTAAACCCAGAAAAATGTTTTGTTATTAGCTTCAGTAGAAAAAGGACAACTATTTACTCCAAGTATGATCTTTGCGATAAAGAGTTAACCCGTGTGAACCAGATCCGTGACCTCGGCGTAATCATGGACTCAAAGCTTACCTTTGTGCCCCACATTGACAATATCTGAAATAAATCTTTCAAGCAGTTGGGATTCATTTTGCGCGTTAGTAAAGATTTCAGAAGATCTTCGACATTTAAGATATTATTTAATAGTTATGCCCGTAGTCGATTAGAATTTGCTAGCGCAGTGTGGAACCCGTTACATGTAACTCATAGCGATAGAATAGAGAAAGTGCAAAAAAAATTGTAAAGGCAATTGATTATCGCACAGGAAATAAATACATAGATTATACTACCGCTATGAAAAGACACAATATTTCACCCTTGAGCCTGCGTCGCGAACGCACTGATGTTATTATTCTTTATAAAGTCATTAACAATATTATCGATGCCCCTGAGTTATTAAAGTCTCTTTCCTTTAGAGTACCCCGTCGTTGTGAGCGAGTATGTAGAAAAAAAAGGACCTCTTTTATATTCCACGTAGTCGAACTTCATACGCAAGAAACGGTTTCATTAAAAGAGCATGTAGGATGTATGATGATAAATTTAAAAATTTGGATATTTTCAGTATAAAGTTTAGTAGCTTCAAACAACAAACCTTGAAGTGTATTAATAGTTTTTAATGAGATAGTTGACTTTTATTGCATTTTTTTTTTGTCTGTTCATATAAAAAAATGTTTTATTTTTGTCAGAATGTAAAGGTATTTTTATAGCATCGATTTTACATATTAGAATTTCTATTTCCAGTTTAGTTTTAGTACCCATATAAGTTACATAGTTTAGAATCAGGATGCTATTGAGTTGTAGTATGGTTTTCATACTCTATTTAAGGAAACTGTAGGTCTATAATTCTTATTACCCTATAATGTAACATTGTATTATATAAGAGACTGTTTGTTTCTAAATAAAGATAAATAAATAAAATAAATATTATACTTAGATAGATAAATAACCATGACTAGCGTACAAACATTCTCATCAAACAAAAATTTTCCCCCGCCGGGACTCGAACCCGGTACCCTTGGCTTCGTAGGCAGGGTCACTGCCGACTCGGCCATTCGCGTCGTCAAAATATTTGTGGTTTTCTTACCCTTTCCGTCATGCTGTAAACCTTACGTCCGCAATAGAACCGAAAAAAAAGTAGTCGATGCAAGTCTCCAAATAAATTGATTCTTGGATAATTATTATTCTCTCCTTTGCTTGAAGCGCTGAATACTTTAGATCCAAAATTAAATATTTCGATTCAATCATTGCTTAAAACTTACCATGAACAAACAGCACTTCTTCGTGCGTTCGACAACCCACGCCGCACCATTGGACGAAGTCCCTGAATTAGGGTGAAAAAGTCCTAACGTCTTACCAAAGGGTCTCAAAATGGGACTTAAAATTGGGACTTGGTCAGGTGGGCAGTAGTGTTGTTGTGCTCACATTACAGAGGATGGGCTTAAAATACTTGTAACTGTGCAGCCTACATGGTGGAGCTTGTAACTGTGCAGCCTACATGGTGGAGCTTGTAACTGTGCAGCCTACATGGTGGAGCTTGTAACTGTGCAGCCTACATGGTGGAGCTTGTAACTGTGCAGCCTACATGGTGGAGCTTGTAACTGTGCAGCCTACATGGTGGAGCTTGTAACTGTGCAGCCTACATGGTGGAGCTTGTAACTGTGCAGCCTACATGGTGGAGCTTGTAACTGTGCAGCCTACATGGTGGAGCTTGTAACTGTGCAGCCTACATGGTGGAGCTTGTAACTGTGCAGCCTACATGGTGGAGCTTGTAACTGTGCAGCCTACATGGTGGAGCTTGTAACTGTGCAGCCTACATGGTGGAGCTTGTAACTGTGCAGCCTACATGGTGGAGCTTGTAACTGTGCAGCCTACATGGTGGAGCTTGTAACTGTGCAGCCTACATGGTGGAGCTTGTAACTGTGCAGCCTACATGGTGGAGCTTGTAACTGTGCAGCCTACATGGTGGAGCTTGTAACTGTGCAGCCTACATGGTGGAGCTTGTAACTGTGCAGCCTACATGGTGGAGCTTGTAACTGTGCAGCCTACATGGTGGAGCTTGTAACTGTGCAGCCTACATGGTGGAGCTTGTATTGTTGAAGATTACTTAAATGACGTAATGTTCAAGATTACTTAAATGACGAGACTGTATGGGTTTAATCTGGCTCAACACAGACCTTGCTGTTCATAATTATTTAATTATTGATTCCTGCTTATGAATCATAATTATAAAAAATATCATATTTGTATTGCACAACCAATTTTTAAAAGAGATCTAAAAATCAATCTGTGGGAGTTTCTATACCCTCCTTCTCCCACAGTGGTCCAATGTAGAGAAGTGGCAAAAATGACGTTTGCTAAGTATATGTAAATATCTACAGTAATAAAGTACTTTGACTTTGAATTGCTTTATCAAGTTGCTTAATGCACAATTTATATGATTTTTACAGAATTAAATACTTATACTCGGATTTATTGGACATGATCGTGAGCCGAGCGTGCAAGCGAGAGCGCGGAACAAGCGATGGATAGGCACGAGCGGCCTAAGCGTTCACCTTATGAAGAAATCACGTAGAATTATCGTCACGTAGAAGCATCGACACAGCGACTCATACTGAAGATCGAGAGGCGCGGCCCGGTTTATTATATGGTGTGAGACAGCCTATCATGCATTCCACTCGCACCCTCCGCACATCGTAATCGCCTTGCGCGATCCTTACAGGGTCAGCTATTTTGTATATATTGCATTATAATATTAAATAAACTGTCTCAGTTCGCAAATAGCAAAGCATAGTTTTTATTCATCAGCTACAGCATTCCCGCCTCAACAGTGGTGACCCCGACTTTGATTAAAAACACGCAACAACAAATAACGCAAAATGGCCAATCAGGATCAAAACCAAGGATCTTCAACCGATTACAAAGAACTCTCCGGCATATCAGTGAATATGAGAATACCACCCATCTGGCGTGATAGACTTCGCCTTTGGTTCGCCCAGTTCGAGTCAATCGTCTCTTCTCACAAAAAAGGAGACAAGGCTATGTATGACCTCGTAGTCGGACAGCTGGAGCGCCAGGACATCGATGAAATATGCGACATTATGTTAGACCCACCGGAAAACAACAAGTATCCAGCAATTAAGAAGCGCTTATTAGAAGTCTACGAGGATTCAGAGCAGCGCCGAATCCAAAGATTATTTTCTGAAATGGAGCTCGGTGACAGCAAACCCTCCCAGCTACTGCGGCGCATGCAGTCTCTCGCCGGCAACAGCATTCCCGAGTCAACGCTACGCATTATGTGGACCAATCACCTGCCTCAGTCAGCACAAGCCGCACTAACGATTAGCGAAACAATAGCCAAGAAAACGGACCTGAACGAACTCGCACTTGTCGCAGATAGAATATTGGAACAAACCAACGTTTGCTCAGCCGCACGCTCCGTTTCAATTGCCGCCGTCGACCACCAACAACCATCCACGTCATCCAGTCCGCAGAAAAGTGCTGAAAATCATGAAGAAATGACCATACACGAAAAAATTGACATGCTTGTCTACGAAATCGCGGAATTGAAAGCACAGCGACGAGACGACCAACGCAGAGCACCGTTCCGCCGTGACTGGCGCGGGCGCAGTGAGCGCACCGGCAGCGGCAACGCACGAAGACCGCACCTCTCTCACTCCAGCGCACCTCACATGTACTCGCAACAGGGCCCGCTTACCGCCGCCAATGATACCTGCTACTATCATCGTCGCTATGGAAGGAATGCGCAGAGATGCACACGGCCATGCAAGTTTGATCATAACAACTTTACTTCGCCGTCGGAAAACTAAATACAGCGTTGGCTGAGACGGCAACCGGCGCTTGGAATAATTCACACCGTCTATTCGTCTACGACAAGCAGTCAAAGCTATCGTTTCTGATCGACACCGGTGCGAATATTTCCGTCATTCCCAAACAAAAAGGAAGACGTGCGGAACCAACGAAACTATCATTGTATGCAGCCAACAATACCGTCATACCAACATATGGCGAGAAAACATTGGACCTGGACCTCAGCTTAGGAAGACCCTACCGATGGAAGTTTGTCATTGCAGCAGTCAGTAAGCCAATACTAGGCGCTGATTTCTTACAACATCATCAACTTCTCGTCGACATCGCCGGTCGATCACTGATCGATAAAGTCACCAATCTTTCCATCAAAGCACCGTTATGCAGTTCATCGGTGCCTACAATTCGCACCATTGACATCGGACAAAAGTACCACGACATTTTGGCAGAATTCCCAGACGTCACACGATTATCATCAATGAAGGAGTGTCCCAAGCATGACGTGGAACATCACATCGGAACCACGGGTCCACCTATATATTCAAAGGCGCGGCCAATTCCTCCGCATCGCTATCATGCAGTCAAGAAAGAATTCGAAGACATGATGCAGCAGGGCCTATGCCGTCCCAGCAAAAGCCCTTGGTCGACGCCTCTTCACGTTGTACCCAAGAAGAATGGAGACCTGCGAGTTTGCGGAGACTACAGAAGGCTTAACTCCGTCACAAGACCAGACCGGTACCCAATACCGAGACTGAAAGATTTCACCTATCAACTCAGCGGGAAGGAAATATTTTCAACGTTGGATTTGAACCGGGCGTACCAGCAACTGCCAGTCTTAGAAGCCGATATTGAGAAAACAGCCATTATTACACCTTTCGGTTTGTTTGAGTTCCCAAGAATGTGCCCAGGACTCAAGAACGCGGGCCAAACCTTTCAACGGTTCATCCATCGAGTACTTCAAGGCCTAGACTATGCGTTTCCATTCGTGGATGACGTCATACTCGCTTCAACTACGGAAGAGGAACACGCTAGACACCTCCGCGCAGTTTTACAACGATTGAACGAGTTCGGCATCACTATTAACGCGTCGAAATGCGTACTTGGACAAGAAGAAGTTAAATTTCTTGGTTACTCAGTATCCAAGGATGGCATCAAACCACTCGAAGAGAAAGCTCAAGCTATCGTCACGTTCCCGAAACCGACAACAATACAAGAATTGCGAAGATTCCTCGGCATGCTAAATTTTTACCGAGAAAACATTCCAAAGGCCGCGGAAATACAAGCGCCACTGAATGCTTACCTTCACAACTCTAAGAAGAATGACAAAAGCAAAATCGTATGGAACGACGAAGCAGAAAAAGCATTCAACTCGAGCAAAGACTGCATACGTAACGCAGCTTTGCTCGCACATCCGTCTGCCTCCGCCCCCCTCGCCCTCATGTGTGACGCATCCGACTCGAGCGCAGGAGCGGTACTACAACAGCGAGTAAACAACGCCTGGCAACCACTCGGCTACTTTTCCAAGAAGTTTTCGCCTACACAGCAGCGATACAGCACATACGATCGCGAGCTGTTGTCTATCTACATGGCACTGAAACACTTCAGGAAGATGTTCGAAGGGCAACATCTCACCGTATTCACCGACCATAAACCGCTGACCTACGCGATCAACAAGCCGCCGTCTGACAACGACACGCCCCGACGAACGCGTCAACTACTTTTCATCAGCGAGTTTACAACAGATGTACGACACATCAGCGGGCAAGATAACGTCGTCGCAGATGCTCTGTCACGGATAGAAGCTATCACTTGCCCCGCCCCCATCGACTACAGGGAGCTCGCCGCTGCACAAGAGACGGACACACAAATTAAACCGCTACTGCTACAAAGAAATTTGCAACTAAAGAAGATGAATATACCTAACTCAAACGAGATGATTTACTGCGAGGTATCTACATCACACGTTCGACCCTACCTCCCTGAAGACTTTCGTCGCATCGCATTTAACGCCGTGCACCACATAAGCCACCCAGGCATTAGAACCACGCGCAAGCTCATGCAAGAAAAATACTTCTGGCCTTCCATGAACACGGACATCGGCAACTGGGCCAAAACATGTACTTCGTGTCAACAAGCGAAGATTCAAAGACACACATCGAGCAACATAGCGACCTACCCTCCATGTGACCGCTTCGAGCACATCCATGTTGACATTGTTGGGCCGCTATGCACGACAGCTCAAGGGTATCGCTATCTCGTCACTATAATCGACCGCAAGACTCGATGGCCTGAAGCCTTACCCGTGCAAGAAATAACCGCCGAAACTGTAGCGAAGACTGTGTTCGAGGGATGGATAAGCCGTTTCGGATGTCCGGCCAGCCTCACCAGCGACCAAGGCCGCCAATGGGAAAGTCAACTTTTCTCTGCACTGGCGAAATTACTCGGCATTGAGAAAATACGGACTACTGCATACCATCCACAAAGTAACGGGATAGTAGAACGCTGGCATCGCTCACTCAAAGCAGCGCTTATGGCCCGTTTAGAAAACATCAACAAATGGACAGACGAACTACCTACCGTTCTATTGGGGCTACGAGCAGCGACGCGACCGGACACGGGAACAAGCGCAGCTCAACTTACATACGGGCGCGCACTTCGCCTGCCAGGCGATTTCATCGCATCTCCAGCAAGAGGGGTGTCAACGCGGCCAATGGAAATGACTCACAACTTCGTCAATCAGCTGGCGCAACAGATCAATGACCTCCGTCCGGTAGAACGTAAACAAAGCAGACAACGTACGATTTTCGTGCACAAGGACTTGCACACATGTGAATACGTCTTCATGCGTGTTGACGCTGTACGAAGACCTCTGCAGGCACCCTACGAAGGACCCTATCCGGTGCTACAAAGATGCGACAAGTACTTTTTACTACAATTGCCGGGTCGACAAGTCAACGTGTCCATCGATCGCCTCAAACCAGCTTACACTATGAGCGAAGAGTCGTCTGAGGAAAACATAGAACGGAGGACAAGATCAGGACGTGTTGTTAGACCTCCCGTACGCTTCGCTTGAGGGGGAGCACTGTAGCAGCATCGACACAGCGACTCATACTGAAGATCGAGAGGCGCGGCCCGGTTTATTATATGGTGTGAGACAGCCTATCATGCATTCCACTCGCACCCTCCGCACATCGTAATCGCCTTGCGCGATCCTTACAGGGTCAGCTATTTTGTATATATTGCATTATAATATTAAATAAACTGTCTCAGTTCGCAAATAGCAAAGCATAGTTTTTATTCATCAGCTACAGCATTCCCGCCTCAACAGTATTGAAGATTTGAGCTGATGCGGATGTCATTTACTGAATCAAAGATTTAGGTAGAACACCTGATTTAAGCCCAACCGTCAGTAATTCGATAGGTTATTTGCGCTAACAACTGATATCTCTAGGAATATTGCCAAATGGAAGCAAATTCTTCTGCATCTTAAAAAAATCAGGCTAAGTGCGAGGTGTACTTTTAGGGTTCCGTAACCGTACGTACGTAAATAATGTACAATATAAGCCTAAAAATAAGGGAATTTAAAAAATCTTATTTTCCCTCCAAATTTTAAGGTCATAGGAAAGTTAAAAATTCCTTCAGCACAAAATTTTGTAAAAAAAGCTGACTTTTGGCTGGATTGGGAAAGAAATGACCATTGTTTTTCAATATTTATAAAACAAAAATTACACAATCTATTAACTAAGTAAGGTCTAAACAACAATACCCCAGCTAATTGTATAGGTCATATTTTTTTCGCGCTCCCTTTTCGCTGTATGGCCCTTAAAAATATTTCAAAATATTTTTGACAATTTGTATGGCTTTGGGTCAACAAGATGTTTTATATTAAATTTTGTAGACTGTAATTTTAACCGTTTGGCTATAAAACCCTGTACAATAACAGACGACGGAATGACGGACAGACACGGGAGTGACAGCAATATGGCTCCGTTTGGATCCTTCGGGTACGGAACATCAATTAATTCATGTAGGTACTATCGAACCATCTGAATCATGACCCACCATAAGCTTATTTTGCTAAACCCCTTAAATGCAAGTAGGTCGAAATTCGCTTGAAGGTTTATTTCCTTGTTAACGAACTTGTTATCATTTGATTAGACACTGACATTACGATAGATCTTACAAGTTTGAAAGTTTCAAACGAATTATCAGGCAAGTGGGTCATGATTCAGTTGGTTCGATTGTACCTAATTAAAATTAAAACACAATCGATTAATTTTGTTGAAGTTTTCGGTTCGATATATTTTGTACAGAACCTTTGGTCAAGATATTTATCAAATTTAATAATATTTCGAGACCTAAAAATATAAAAGACTCCTCTTTTGCAACTTTTTATTTAATTTAACATTGGCTTGTGTTTAAACGATTACCAGAAACACACTTATTTTACTACCAATAAATTCGAAATGACTGCCAGAATGGGTAAATTATCACCAAATTGTGTTTGGATAAATGATCACCAAACTTCTTTTTATGTTTTGTGTACTTAAAGTTTATGTTTAAGTATTTTTTGTTGTTCTTACATGTTCAACCTAACACGAAGGATAAAGGAGGCTTCGCTTCGCTCACTCCCTTCACCCTTACTCCACACTTACCCTTCACCTCAGTTACCGCAGTATTTTGCCCTGATATTTTCTGCAACTTTTGGTGATCATTTACCTTGTTGGTGTTTTATTTAATTGTTCTCTTTAATATTTATTTTCAACAAAAAATACGAATTTGAAGTAACGTCAAAAACCCCATCAGAAGAAGTGACGTAATAGATGTTGTCAGTAAGGAACAGAGCTATGCTTCAGTCTCCCTTTCCTTATCTATGTGAAGAAAGGAGAAGGAGATTGACACAGAGCACTGTCCCTTACTGGCAACAGCAATTACGTCACTTCCGCTGTAGGTCCGTTTTCGCGCCAAACTGGCAACTGGCAGTTTGAACCCCCGAATTTTGGCATTAAATTATCTTTAATGTTTCGATATGCTCGTGGTCTCTTCGACATGGTATATGTGAAAATAAATGTAAAATATAAATTATTCATCTGAAGACCCGAATGGTCGAGTCGGCAGTGACCCTGCCTACGAAGCCAAGGGTCCCGAGTTCGAGTCCCGGGCAAATATTTGTTTGATAAGAACGGATGTTTGTACCCTAGTCATGGTTGTTTATCTATCTAAGTATAATATTTATCTATATAAGTATGTGTATCGTTGTCTAGTATTCAAGATACAGGGAATACTAGTTTGGAGCTAGATCAATGTGTGTAAATAGTGGCCAAGGTATTATTATTATTATATTGTCGGCGCTTATTACGTTTAAAAACCCGTCACACGCTAACTTATTGACCATACGTGAACTGAGGTCTGTTCGCTTGTTTTAATTTTAGTCATATCAAATCGACCTTAATTCTTGTAGAAAGTAACATACTAGCTAAATATAATTATAATAATAATAATATTTAGTAGATAAGCACTGGGCGTAAGCCCGTGTATCAGAACCTCTTTATTACAAGAGTGAAATGATAAAATCATAAAAATATAATAATAATAATACCTTGGACACTATTTACACAAATTGATCTAGTCCCAAACTACACGGAAAGAAAAAAAGTCTTAAGCCAAGTATATATTTATTGGTCAAGAATAATGTAGTTTCATATATGGGGGAAACAATATATGGTTGAATTGAGCATTTTATTGTTTTGGATCTAATTCTTGGCCTAACAATTACTTAACTCAACTGAAGAATAAATATTCTCAATAGAAGAAATAACTGACATGTTAATGCAAGACGTACGGAATTCTTAGGTTTCAAGATATCTTATTTTCTTGATAAGAGTCCAACTAAGTACTTCTCGGTAGCATTTTTTAGTTTCAGTTTAAGGCAGAGCGGTCTTCAATGAATAGTAAATAATTTTATAACAAAATTTGGTTGTCTTTTTTCAAAGAAAAGTACGTCTTATATAGAAAATATGAAGTAGTTAGTGCAAGAAACTTTTGTTTTAGGTTAATAAAGCCATATTCTTTAGCCAAAATATCGTCGGTTCATACAAAGAATCCAATGTTTCCTTTGAGGTTTTATGCATTCTTAGTTGAAATACAGGTGCTTTAAAACTAAGAACAAATGTACCTCGCATCAAGTTTATTTTTATTTTAGGTAAAGATAATATCTGCATTTGAATTGAGAATGCAGATTTTAAGGTAATAATATTGATAATCTTCATTTGAGAAATTAGTCATTTCATGCTAAAACCAGATTTTTCTTGGCTAAATAATTTCTATGCATTCTGTGAAGAAAACAATTAGCTTGTTGCGAGTCCTAAATTCGTTATGGTTAAATGTGCTATTTGCGTCGAGACAGTAATCTCTTAGGGTAAGTCGATTAATTTCTTAACTTAAGTAACTGAAAGTTTCACACAGAGACCAGATTTATCTTAGGAGAAGATTTGCAGATTTATCCATTGAAAATGACTTATTCTAAAACGGAAATCTTAGAGCAAGTATTTATTTTCTTAAGTTAAATAATTTACTATTTCAACTCAAGATAATTGTTTCTTTAGTCAATTCAATTTATTTTCTTGGGTTGATATAAGTATTCTTTATGTGACAAAACGGAAATATCAAACTAAATTTATATTGTTCTCAAGTCAATAATATCTATGTATTCTTTAAAGAATATATTAAGCTTAGAGCAAGTATTTATTTTCTTATGGTAAAGTTATTTACTGTTTCGACTCGAGATAATTGTTTCTTTAGTCAATTCAAATAGTTTTTTGGTTAATTAATAAGGAGTTTAATACTTAGACCAGATTGTTCCCGAGTCAATAATATCTATGCATTCTCTAAAGAATATAGTAAGCTTAAAGCAAGTCTTTATTTTCTTATGGTAAGATAATTTACTGTTTCGACTCGAGAGAATAGTGTCTTTAGTCAATTCAATTTATCTTCTTAGTGTAAGTAATTAGGAGTTTAATACCAAGACCGGATTTATCTTAAATGAAATTTTTTAGATATCTCAGTTTAAAATGACATTATCTTTGCTCAAGTATCGAGATTTTAATTGAGAATGCTTTTATTAGCATGAACATATTAATTTTCTTAATTTGAAAATTAGAAAGTGTCAATACAAGAATATTTTAGGGCCCTTTTGATAGGACCTTTCCACGCGGCGGGGCGCCGCAATAAGAGCGACGCCGCCGCAGCTTATCGGGGTCCCCTTTACATTAGTATCACACGATACTAATGCAAAGGTTGATGATTGCTTTCACACGAGCGTCGGCGTATTGACACCTAGGGATTTTCAAAATTAAGTACAATTAGCATCAGATTTATACATATGAGTACGTAAGCTACTCAAATACATCTACACTGTCTGTTTTTGGTTGTTTATGATGGTATATCTATTTGTAGCTTGCGTGCTCATCTAGTTCCGATGCTGACTGTACATAAGTCAAGTAGTATGTTTATAGTAAAAAATATTCCCAATTTAAATCTTAAATACATGAGCTAAGCAAATGTCATTTTTAACTTAAAAAGCCATAACCTTAAGTTAGTCACTCCAATTCCAACTTCTATTAAATCTGGTCTTGGTTGAGGCAGTATCTGAAATTAAAGTAAGGAGTATTTTATTGCACATTTATTCAGGTAAATATAATTGCACTTATACTACACTCAAAAATCACATTACATAACAGGATAAAAAACAGAGCGCGGCCACTCCTTCCCACACAAATCGTGATATTTATGGGTGTAACAGAAAGGTGTAGTCATATTTGAGGGTAGCGGCTGTTATGGACATCATTCTGAAAAACTTTCATTAAGAAACCGATTTGATCAGAGCATCTTTATTTTTCACTTCTCCATACAAATCAGCTGATCGCTGGGACCAGATATGGAGATGTGAAAAATAAAATTGCTCTGATGAAATCGGTTTCATAGTGAAAGTTGTTCAGAATGATGTCCCTGACCAGCAGCCCCCTAAAATATGACTACACCTTTCTATCACACCCTGTATGTGGCAACTACATGTCATCATCATCATACAGTAATAAATTCAGGCACTTAATTGCAATATTTTCAAGATACAAACGTTTCCATTATTAATATTAGGTCATTATAATTAACATTTTAATTTGGAATATAGAAATAAATCACAATAATTAGCTTAAGTAAAATCTTTGCATTATACAGTCAGCATCAGATATATGTGAGCATGCAAGCTACTCAAGTAGATCTACACATCTTATACAGTCAGAAATATCTATACATCAGCCAAAGTGTCAACATTTTGTCCACACCCATGTTAACACAGAGGGTGTTCACCTAATTGTGACACGTTGTTTGTGTAGATATTTCTGGTTGGTTAGGATGTGTAGATCTATTTGAGTAGCTTGCGCACATATATCTGATGCTGACTGTACATTTTGTTTCAACTTTTGCGTTTATATTTATATTTATATATTTTATTGACACAGCCAACAGGTATTAAGCACAAAAATACAGAGTTCTTATGCTATGTGGTTCTTGTCTAGCCTAATACCCAATAACAGGCGTGCAACAGCATTCAATACATTTTTGAAATTATAACTTATTGTAAATAATTGACAGAGCAGATTATTAGACAAATTACATTAAAGTGAACAGTTACAATTATTATTTTACTTATATTATATATTATAAATTTTATTTATTATCGGCGGGACTTGGTTGCAGCATTTTTGTTTTCCACTGACCAATGCGATCAGCAAATATATCCAGTTGAGCCCATGCAGTAATTAGCATTTTAAATCAACATACATACATAGTTTGACACCCTTGATGAATCATATTTGGCGCCAAACAACAACAATCATGCAATGAAATGACTTCTACAACATCCGTTTCATCTACAACATTAGCCATGTATTGTAAAGAATAACTCAGCTTTTTAAAATTGTACATAATAAAACAACTTTTTTGCTATATTTATTAATCAACACGAGTTTGATTTTGTAAAAAGCGGGCATATCTTCTTCAAACTTACCCAAAACAACATTCATTTTAGAATAGTTGTAACCATTAATGTCAACATAATCAAAAACATCTATATCGTAAAGTTCGAAGAGTTATCGTCGTGTTTTATTTTTTTACCATTATTTATGCGATTTATAAGTCCATTACGCAACATTTGGAAACTGTCAATTGATGTCTAGTAGCAAGTGTCAGTGGCAAGTTTTTACGATTAGCCATTATTGTGTTTTTTTTTACTCCCTATGTTTTGCTTCAAACTTAAATGCACTTGCTAGAATAGAAGGCCCCAGCTTTAAATTATTCCTAGATAATGAAGAAGTAAGTGATGTTTCGGTTTTAAAGAGCAATTGAATGTTTCAAATAAATTTTCCATATAACTTTCAAGTAAGTTCTTTAAGTAGTCTAGTAACTCTGATGTAAACGTCTGCGATGTTAACATTTCTGTTATTTCTAGTAATGTCAAATAAAGGCACCAAATTGGATCATTCTCCGGAATGAATTCTCCCACTAAGTATCTAAATAATCAGTAATATTATGAGCGTAACGCAAATGAACAAAACATGATTGAAATTGTTCATATGCATTACACACTTAGGACACCTCAACATTTTTGCGTTTTATTAGATAATAGTTTTAGCCCCGCAGAATGGTATACGCGTAACGTCAAGGCGTCCAACAGTGTCATGAACGTTATGCATTCAGTAACAAGGGCCATCAAAGATCCGTCGAATGTATGGAACTGTCAAGCGCATTCTGCGGGGCTTATATTCTGCTAAGTACCTACAACCACAGCTAAACTTTAGCTTTATGTAATATATCTGTAATGTATGTCACTACCTTGTCATATTTTGTTTCGAATCCGTAAACACACCTTTGCACCAGTAAGTAACTGTATTTAACTTTGTCGATGACAAAATAATATTTACGCGTGTCCTCATCACCATTAGAACCACAGCTAATCAGGTACGGTTGTAATGTTTGCTTTACACCTCGTGACTTTGTTTGTAAATCTTCAATTTTTGTATCAATATCTCCGATTTTCTGAAACAAGTTTTTTTTTTTTTATTGAAATGAACTTAACCAGACTGAACGAGAGTAGTCGCAACTAGGAGTAAGCGTTTAAAAATGAGCGTAGCTTGCTATAGGTAATAATATACTACATTATTAAAAAAAAACTGACTGCTTTAGGAAAATAGTAAGGGTATGTTTTCGAAACGCCAGCTTCATGTCGCCGAGCGCGACTTTAGGGGCGAGGCCGAGACCGAGAGCGCAGTAATGACGCGAGTGAGCGTGACAGCATCTACATGAAAGCTTGGGAATGGCAGTCGCTTCGTGAAGCCCGACGCGACTGCAATTCCCATGCTGTCATCTAGGTACGCTGTTGCGCTCACTCGCGTCATGACTGCGCTCCGTCTCTGCCTCGCACGTGCAGTCGCGCTCGGCGACATGAAGCTGGGGTTTCCAAAACATACCTTAAGAAGCTCAGTAGTAGACAAAAGCTCTGGGCTTGTGTTGGTTCGTTTTGAAACATTTACTCCGAATGCTACTACTCTCGTTCAACCTGCATTATGCCTTAAAAGCTCCTTATGGATGAGGTTGAAACTTATTTAAAAATTAACACTTACATCAACAACAACAACGAAATTTTATTCAGTCTTCCTCTTGGAAGAATTAAGTGACAAAGCAGCTTAATTTGTCCGGCACATTTTTGTCTGCAAAACAAAACTTTTATAATCCCAAAAGTTATAGCAAATAATGTAATACCTAGCAATAGTATTTTATTAAAAGTAATAGTAAATTACCAGTTCAAGTCTGAGATTTAATAACTTAATATATCTAACCCACCAATTAGGCTATGCTATGACTGTGACTCACCATACTATTATGTCACCCACCATCATCGGGCTGCTCGAGAAATTTCAAATTTTATGCTTATTATGGTATTTATAAATGAATGCCATTTAGTATAAAAATTCATAGACTTTTTCTTATACTTTTGTTCAAAATCATGGTTGATCTGAAACAATAAACAGTTATAAAGACGAACTATTACGAAGTGCACTAAAATTAGACAAGCAATGTTATTATGTACTTTACTAAGATAACACACGGTTATATGCATAACCAAATACTAAGCTAAAAGGGATTCATCAATATGAAAAACGTTTACGGTGCCGGCAACCCTAAAATTGCAAAATAAAAATACTTTCCCACACATTTAACCGAGGCTCTTTGATATTTTTGTATGGGATAGCTGTTTTTTTTCACGACTCCGGGACGGGCCCCATAATAAAAGTTGATAATTACAATGACCTCCTTTCGTCTTTGTGTGGGTTATGCGCATAACCCTGTATAGTATTGAATTAATTAATTACTTACCAATACCTCACCCCTTGGGTTATTAAGAATGTTCCATTACGCTACAAATTCCGCCACACTTTCTTTCGTAGATTGCTCCCTGAGAAGATGGGTTGATAACCAATAATATATAACTTGATCCCAAGGTTCTGTATTGTTTTTTAAGAACGCGATTTTGTCTTCTTTTTTTTTCTGCAATACACATAAAATATTAACATGTGTGTAATGCTAGAGTGCATCTTAAGATGCTTTAAGAAATCGTGAAAGAGAAATAGGCAACAGGTTAAGAAAGAGAAACAGTTTAGGTACATTGTGAGAGAGTGATGAATATGCTATTACGACGACGCTGACGCTGGTTGATAATGAAGCGGACTACAGTATGATGATAATGAACTATGAATTAAATTATTATTACAATAAATACTATCTACTACTACTACTTCAGCAGCTGCTTAGGTCATACAGGTCATTTGCCTCATGGGAAGTGGTGGGATGAAACATCATTTCATCAAACATCTGTTACAGGGTTATACGCATAACCTATGCTAAGCCGAAAGGGGGTTAATGTCCTGATCAATATGAACAACTTTTACTATGGGGCTAACCACAAAATCGCGTAAAAAACAATTGTACCATACAAACAAAAATATTGCGCCACCTTAAAATGTATATGAGAGCCGATATTTATTTTGTGATTTCAGAGTTGCCGAAATAGTAAAATTAGTTCATATTGATGAGTACAATCACCCACTTACGGTTACCATAGATTATGCGTATAACCCTGTACTAAAACTACTTTTACTAAACTATACCTAAATTCTCCTCAGCCGAGACGTCTGCTGCGATCTAAACATTTAAATTATATTTAACCGGTGAAAGACCGCCTATGTAAATTATTAGGTTCTTACTTTTGATCTGACATAACGAAGCGCGATGGTATAATACGCTACCTAATTGAAGCTGAACAGTTCAATCAAAATGTAGCACTGCAACGCTAACAGTAGGTATCTCACGGACACAACACCACACTCTTTACTGATGCATACGCACGCCCAGGGAAACAGACTTAAAATAAAGCAGGGAAATATGTCTGCGCATGCCGCAATTCGCAACTTTCGCAAGCGCCGGTGAATGATTGACAGAAAGAAAAGGCCGGGTCACATCACGGCGCGTGCCCAGAAAGTTGCCAGTATCTACTTCAGACATTACCCCATAAAATTTAAATATGGAATGAATTTATTACGATATCATAAACCATATATGCAGTGTCAAAATATCATTTTATTCTTAGGATGAAAAGGAGAAGGGTCACGGTCCATACAAAATTTTCCCAAGCAAGACACAAACAAGACCTAACCTAGAGTTTTCGTTAACAGCAACTAAAATATATAGCTGTTTTTATAGGTATCCGAAATCAGTAAGAACAACAAAAAATACTTAAAACATAAACGAAAGTACACAAAACATAAAAAGAACTTTGGTGATCAAGTATCCAAACACAATTTGGTGGTCGCTTACTAATTCTGACGGTCGTTTCGAATTTATTGGTAGTAAAATAGGTGCGTACATACAACAAAAAAAGAATTTATAATTACTTCAGGCACAGCACAAATATTTCGATAGATTGTGAATAACTTTTCTTACGCCACTGTTAATAGTTTTCAGCATTTTCACTCACAAAACACAAGAAATATCCATGCATAAGAGTCGCCCCACTTTGACAGCAATCGACAAATGACATTAATTACTTTTTAAAGAAAGTTGCAAGTTAAAGAAAATAGTTTCATAGGATTTCCGCAACATGGTGATGTTTTTATATTTGGCTTTCAATTAAACTAGTAGAGGGTTCACGCAACCCGAAGCATTAATTCCGTGAACATGTAAGTGGTCCGACCGATTCCGGCACGGCAACCGCTTCATGAGCTATGAAGTCGCTCGTGTGCTCGCATGTGGCTTGTGTAGCCAATCTTCCTTGTGTCTGTGAATATAACAGCTACTTTTTACATTACATACGTATCCCTCAAAAGTCGGTGTTTTATTTTTGAAATGGCAATAATAATCTATGCTTGCAGATGTGTGTGAAGATTAAGCATCTATCAAGAAACACGAACTTGCTTTAAGACAACGTTTTTTCTTGATTTAAAAATGTCATTCTTGGATTTGAACGTCAAGAAACGCGACCTTGAATTAAAACAACGTTATTCTCGGATGAAATGTTGGTTGACTTGTTGTGGGTGTCGTACCTTTTTCTATGGACCTAGGGTACCTTCGTTGACGACAGGTTCGGATGGAAATATTTTAGTGATTTTAGTGAGATTACCAAAAAGTTTCACGGCAAAATAAAAATAATTTTCACCTCTTTTCACCTCTTCATACAAATACCATCAGCGGCCGAGATGGCCCAGATGCTGATTGCAAGATTTTACACAAACTAAGCATTACCTAAGTAGGGGATGTCTTGATGAGGATAGGATATGAGCGACCCCTTTTTCTCAATTAAGTGGATATTTAGGGAAGAACTTAAGTTCTTACCGTCTGTTCTTACAAACAGTTTGATCGATAAATCGAGTGTCGGCGAAGTGCATTGAGCTCTTAAGAACGTATGCCAGTATGGAGTTTTAAGTCAATCCAAGAGTTAAGTTAAACATGAGTTTTTCGATGTTAGGTTTGTAGTGATATATTTTAAGGGTTTTTATTGATTGTTGGTCTACTTCGATTACAAAACATGTTACAAGATGCCACTTATGGCTACTCAAGTTGCTCAGGCACTACTGTTTACCAGGCAGGGTCTAACTCAATGTTTGGTGGCTGCATTTAATAAATTACCGTGTATAACCCTCAGGTTTGTGCTCAAGAGGTGTCAAGGGACTTTATGTGGTGACCAATTGGTACCAGAGTTAGAGTTAGTTCCATTATGACACAAATTCTTAAGAAAAGACGTTAAGGACTTACGTTTTTCCCTAAATATCATCTTAAATAAACAAAAGAGGTCTCTTATATTATATCCTCATCAAAAAACCCCTTAAAGCTCAGTTTGTGTAAAATCTTGCGATCACCATCTGGGCCACCTTTACTGCCGCTGAGTGTATTTTATCGCAATAAAAATTAAATGAACCTACAGGTACCTAGTCCTATCATCGCTGGAAACACAGAATCTTTATCACTGGTTTGAAGATTAAATCACATGAGTCGAACTTCTTTGATGAAATCTTCCATCTCTTTTTTAATGAGGATTATGTACCTATTATGTGTTTGACCTGTAAGTATGTTTGTCTTTCCTGTGCTACTTGTAACTAATGAACGGCTCCATCGATTATGATAAATGATACATCATTCGATTTGTCTTGATGACGCGAGTGTCACAAAGTACATACAAATAAAAAAATGGTGAATTTTATGTGCGGGGGTTTGTTTTTTTCAAGACCCTCGAATGGGTATCAAAATAAAGGGCTGTCATTTATTCTATTCCTATGTCTTTATCGCAGTAGGTATGCATTTTCTAGTTTTGAAGTATCGAAGTATCTACCCGTACCTAGTACATACATTTATCATTGAACCGGAAGGTGGCCATGGGAACTCTGTAATAAAACAATGCAAACCCATCGAGTTCGGTCTCGTTAGATTTGTCTTGACGAATACTCTGGTCCTACATAGTGTCCAGGGTCCTATAATGGAGCTGTAAGTTGACCATGAACACTCTGTAACTAAGCGAAGATTCCCAATTCAAGACTACCATTATTTCTAAATGAAAGATAATTATTTCTTTAAACTAGAAAAAAAAATACCAATTAAAAACTTGTAATAGCGATAGCGATAGAAACATACTTCGGGTTAAAACCACAAATTGTTCCCACAAAACAAACGTGTTTTGTTTGAAAACATTTGTCTACCTTAGTTTGTGCTAACGTTATTATTACATCAATACTTATATTTACTTACACAAAAAGTAAATGGTCTTGAACCAAGCTTAATTTTTCTTTAAACAAAACTGAAGGCTCGTCTTCAATTGAAGAATTTTTGAACCTTGATTCGATCATTTACTTGCTTAAAACAATTAATTCTTGGGTCTTGATCGAAAAACTTGGCTTTTTTATTGATTTTCTCATGAAAAAAGTCTTAACATATTTTTTTTAATCAAGAATATTTTATATTATACTTAACGATTCTCAATTCAAGGCTACCATTACATTTAAATGGAAAATAATGGTTTCTTAAACCTCGAAATCAAATTTCCAATCAAAAAGTTGTAAAAGCTCGATAAAAACATTCGGACATTTAGACTTCGGGTTAAAACCATAAATTGTTCCCACAAAATAAACGTCTTTTGTTTGAAAACATTTGTTTACCTTAGTTTGTGCTTACATCATTCTTACATCAATACTTATATTTACTTACACAAAAAAGAAAAGGTCTTGAACAAAGATTAAATTTTCTTCTAACAAAACTGAAGGCTCGTCTTCAGTTGAAGAATTTTTGAATCTTGATTCGATCATTTTATTTAGATAAAACAATGCTTTCTTGGGTCTTGATCGAAAAACTTCGCTATTCTTATTTTGAAATATATCGATTTTCTCATGAAAACAGTCACTTAAAATATTTTCTTTGATCAAGAATATTTTATTTTCTACTTTTCGATTCTCAATTCAAGGCTACCATTATTTTTAAAAGGAATGTAATTATTTCTTAAACCTCAAAATCAAATCTCCATTCAAAAAGTTGTAAATAGCTTTGATAGAAACATTCTGTCTTTGTGTTAAAGTCATAAATTGTTCCAACAAAACAAACGTGTCTTGTTTGAAAACATTTGTCCACCTTAGTTTGTGCTTACATCATTCTTACAATAATACTTATATTTACTTACCCAAAAAGTAAAAGGTCTTGAAACATTACTAAATTTTCTTATAACAAAACTGAAAGCTCGTCTTCAGTTGAATACGTTTTGAATCTTGATTCGATTCAATCATTTTACTTGCATAAAACAATTATTTCTGGGTTATTCTTGATCGAAAAACTTGACTATTTTTGTTTTGAAATATTTAGATTTTCTCATGAAAACAGTCACTTAAAATATTTTCTATGATCAAGAATATTTTATTTTCTACTATTCGATTGTCAATTCAAGACTACCATTATTTATAAATGGAAAATAACTATTTCTCAATCTACGAAAACAAATCTCCATTCAAAAAGTTGTAAATAGCTTGGATAGAAGCATTTTGTCTTTGTGTTAAAATCACAAATTGTTCCAACAAAACAAACGAGTCTTGTTTGAAAATATTTGTTCACCTTAGTTTTTGGTGACATCATTTTACAACAATGCTTATATTTACTTACCCACAAAGTAAAAGGTCTTGAAACAAGACTAAATTTTCTTATAACAAAACTGTAGGCTCGTCTGCAGTGGAATAATTTTTGAATTTTGATTCGATTCAATCATTTTACTTGTATAAAACAATTATTTCTATGGTTATTATTGATCGAAAAACTTGACTAGTTTTATTTTGAAATATTTAGATTTTCTCATGAAAACAGTCACTTAAAATATTTTCGTTGATCAAGAATATTTTATTTTATGCTATTTGATTCTCAGTTCAAGACTACCATTATTTTTAAAGGAAAATATTTATTTCTTATATCTTCAAAAACAAATCTCCATTTAAAAAGTTTTTAAAAGCTTCGATAGAAATATTTTGACTTTGTGTTAAAACCACAAATCGTTCCCACAAAACAAACGTATTTTGTTTGAAAACATTTGTCTACCTTAATTTGTGCTTTCATCATTTTTACATCAATACTTATATACCCTTGCTCAAAAAATAAAATAAATTGAACCAAAGATATACATTTATGATTAATAAGAAAAGTGTTATTTTCCTTATAAGAATTTAAATTCTTGATTCAACATTATTATTTTCTTTCATAAAACTATAAGTCTTACAATAAAACGTATTTTTCTTGAACGTAAACATTCTTATTTTCTGATTATGAGAAACGTAAATTATTCAAAAGAAGAAAACAACATTTTAATTCGAGAAAATATTCATCAGTGAATATGTTCTACTGTATTGTTTGAAGAAATTGCCTAATTACTTGTTTCAATGTTTTTCAGGTCTTGAACTAAGACATTGTACTCTCTCACTAAGACACAAGAAGTTATTCATTCAAAAAAGTAACACATTGTTTACACAACACTAAACACTTCTTGAAGCAAAGATCATTGTTTTGATTCTAGATAAATTATAGAGAATATCATTGTTTTGCGTGGAGAATATATATTTTTTCAAACCAAGATATTAATATTGAATTAACCATATATTTATTTGACTTTAAACAATATTCTTGAGACAAAAAATATTCTTGGACGAAAACAAAGTTTACGAGCATTTTTTTCCGTGTAGGATTCCCTGTATCTTGGCTACTAGACAACGATAGACATACTTAGATAGATAAACAACCATGACTAGGGTACAAACATCCGTTCTCATCAAACAAATATTTGCTTCCACCGGGACTCGAACCCGGGACCCTTGGCTTCGTAGGCAGGGTCACTGCCGACTCGGCCATTCGAGTCGTCAGTATATTACTTCAATAACTGCGGCGATGGGCTAGCCTCATATCTGTGCCTTTGCCACACGGTATGGAAAAAAGTTGTGACACTATGTTAACAAAAAGAATCTATCAAAATCGGAATGCGGAATGACTATGTAGAAAAGCATGTCGGATAGCCCACGCTTAGCCAAGCCCAAGCTATGGAGATATGAAGGTTTCCTCACTACTCATTATATTACATTAGAGAACGTCCATTACATCCGTCCATACATTACTATAATCTTTTATCTGTATCATAAACCCTCTTTACTGCGTCCAAAAACCACACGTTACGAGCAGCATACTGATAAACTTCGTGGTAAAAACTAATTTCTTATCTGAATATTGATACATGATCATAATGTACCAAAAATTGTCAAATTATGACATTCAAATTTCAAACGCCGATGCCCGCCTGCGTGCCGCCTCTACTTTGTCTGTGAAGTTGGTTCTACAGAACAAGCTAAAAAACTGCAGAGCAATGATCAATGCCACCATGCCGGTCGAACATGCGGTTCCTGAACACATCAAAGAGAGCTTATGATATGTGTGTAGATAAACTAGCGTATGTAACTGTACATAATTAGACATTAAAACTCTCGAGTGTTAGTGCCCCCCTTATGTAGCAGTCACATAAACTACTATTATTAGTTTCACCTGTCCCAGGCTCTTTCTGTCTGTAATCAAATCTTGTTCCCGTTTCCGATTGAGCTGACATTTTCCATGCATACGTAAATCGGATGGCAATGCAATATTTCTAAGACTTGGAGCTGATCTGATGATGAGGCCGGCAGGTGGCTCCGTAATACAACGACGCAACCCCATCAAGTTTGGGTTGGGCTTGTTTTATTCGTCTTGACAAGTCTCTGGTCCTAGAAGATGCTCAGGGTCTGATGATCGAGCCGGGACTCTGTAATACAACGACACAATCCAATCGTTTGGGCTCAATGGATTTGTTTTGACATGTACTCTGGGCCTAGATTTGTAACTTACTTTTATGGGCTGTATTTATTAGTTCTATTTTACAACTAATAAAAAGCCTATTTCAGAAAAAATATGTTGATTGGTTGTTTGGCCTGGCGTCGCAAAAAATTACAATTATGATGAGTATAATCATACTGCAAGTAATTATCTCTAACAATTATAACGACGGTTTTCCTTCGTAAACAAATTCCTTATTTTTAATTATTCCAGCACATTTTACTTGCGTCTTTTTAAAGACAAAAGGTCACTTGTTTTCCAATACTAACTGGTATTGAATTGGCATTATAATTGCAAGTGCTAAATAGTAAAACGCACTAATAGTGGTATTAGAATAATGCATATGCAACGTTTTTGCATTCGGGCAACCGCGCAATGTAGGCTGGCTGCACACATTTTAACTTTCTCGCACTCCTATCCAGTTCTTAATTTATATGATTAAAAGATAGAATATATTTATAGGCAAAAGTAGGAATAATATTCATTTAATGAAGCAAGAAGGAGTATAAGAGCATTTTTACTGCATTTAGGCTACCTTTTCCCTTGTTTCTGAGTGTGTATTCCATGCATTTAAATGAAGGAATCGGTTTTGGTCTACAAATTATTCCACAAAAAACTTTTGTTTGATATTTGATATTATGAATAACTAATAATAATTCAGCGCTTGGCCAGACGACCTCTGTGGTGTTGTGGTCGAGGCTGTGCTTCTCAATCGAGAGGTCTCGGGTTTAAATTACGGCTGGGAAGGAAAAAAAACAGATCTTGGAAATTTATATATGTATGTGTCGTCGCTGTTTCTACCACTAGGATTCCCTGTGTCATGGGTACCAACACATGACACAGGGTATCGTAGTGTGGGGCCAGAAGTTATGTAGTTGCCTGAATGTGAATGTTTATGCTTTCTTTATTTTAACACCAAACACCTACTTACTATAATGAAATGTTTCAAGCATCTTTCACCTAAAAAAATCTTTCGATTCAAAAAAGTCGCAATTGTGCGGGCTGCCAATATTCACACGGTCCCATCCTAGGTGTAATGCATCTAAACTTATATGTAAATTAACTGTCTGATATGTGTTTTCCTATGTAAATGTTATGTAAAATAGCTCTATATTAGCTATAACCCGGACGAATTAACTAGTCACCCAGCCGGACTGCATTAACCTGAGAGCGCCATAATGACGTCACGGCTTGAAATGTCTCCGTAATTCGTACGGTTTGTATAACATAGTTGGTTAAGTTAGCAATTGGTCATGGGAAGGGAACTATTGATTTGCTTGTGACGCCTTTTATAATGAGAAGAAAACATTAATACATGGTGTGTTTTACATAAACAGACATTTTTATTTCGCATCTACATACCAGCAGGAGTTTTCCCACGTGGCGTGCCGAAGCCACCAATAGGAATGCCCGAACTGTTAGCCAACCTACTTACAAAAGGAACTTTTAGCAAATTACATTTTTTTGTTGTTAGTGTCCATATTGAAACCACACACGATATCGTCGGGCTAACTTAAACTGATTGAAAAATCGCAAAAGTCCACTTTGTACTTTCGTCAAACCAAACTGCGTCTATCTATATATTTTCTTTGTACTAAAACTAATCTTTTACACAATACAGAAGGGACAATGTTCGTTCAAATAAAGTCGATATCAATTACTATTGTGAGAAAAACCGGCGTACCTTTACTTCAATCTTGTTAACCTCGTAGAATAATGCAATTTTCTTGAATCTTCAATCCTTCTAATACTATTGCTATAAAGGTATCGTATATTTAGCGGACAATGGGTGTCCATTCTTTTTAAACAGACGCAAATGCTTCCGGATAGCTTATTAGGGTTCCGTATAGAAACAAAGAACCCTTATAGTTTCGTCAAGTCTGTCTGTCTGTCCGTCCGTATGTCACAGCAACTTTATGCTAGACTCCACCGTTGAAACTTGGTATGTAGATGTATTATGTTAGCCGCTTTACGATTTTTATACAAAAATTTAAAAATTAAAATAATTAAAGGGGGCTCCCCATACACGGAGCTGAGACCAAAATTTATTTTTTTCATTTAACCTATATGTGTGGGGTATATAATAGGTCTTAGAAATGATGTTGAGGTTCATGAACTCATTTTTCCTTAAAGTAAATCGTTAAAGAGACAGACCCTTCCAAAGTGGAAAAATTTATGCCTCCCCCTCTAACTTTTAAATTAAGAGAGTGAAAAATCTACAAAAATATATGATGTGAATCTCAATAGACATTTTCAATGAAAATTGGTTTGAACAAAATAAAATAAGCAGTTTTTAAGATATAAAACATTTATTAAAACCGAAAAGATAAATTTGTCATGCGTACAAACACTATGCAAAACTAAGTTACAACACAAACACCCGTCACACAACTACTTGCTACAACGGAACCCTTCATGGGCGAGTCCGACTCGCACTTGGCCACTTTTTATTAGTGTGAATGTTTGTCTTATACAGGCTTTTGTACTAATGGGTGTTTAGCGAAGCAATTGTAGAGGAATTAATGCTAAACATGTGAAAACTGCGCATTTATGTTCGTGAGCAGGAACAAATGGACGCACCTCCTCCCCTTTTCCCGGATGGGGTGGCAGGGCACAGTTGTGCCCATTTTCAGCCATTCAATACTACATTTGGCGTGACTAGCCCATCGCCAAAATCGGGGGCCTTAAAAATGGCCCCCGATTTTGAACTTTATAGCTTGGTAATAAAGTTCAAATACTATGAAAAACAAAAACCTGATGCCGGTCGCTCTCACAAACGAATTCCAAAATTCGAAGTTTCTAAGTTGGTTATTACTCACGTCACGGCAGGCGAGCGTGTTAAGGTAGCTGAGTGTGTATGATCAATGTACTCGAGTTTCATACGACATTTTTCAACTCACTTGTGAAGAAATAAACAGACTTGTATAGCTAACAACCACAAAACCAAAACGTAAACAAATATTTATGGAGAACGGGCTCCTGATCTGTTTTTTCCGAGCACTTAATAATAACACTTAAATAGGTACTGTCAAAACAGACCACAGCACAAAAATATTGTTTTGAATACGACAATTAAGTAATTTACATTCTTCACTAAAAATATTCATTATTATTATTACTCTTAGCGGAGATAAAAAAAATGTAAACTAAAAAGTGCGCAATAAGCTCAATTATGAACCCAATTGTGTTGTTTTAAAGAGTCTTCACGAGCATTTGTGTTGAAAGTGCAGATAATAATAATAATAATAATACCTTGGACACTATTTACACACATTGATCTAGCCCCAAACTAGGATTCCCTGTATCTTGGGTACTAGACAACGATACACATACTTATATAGATAAATATTATACTTAGATAGATAAACAACTATGACTAGGGTACAAACATCCGTTCTCATCAAACAAATATTTGCCCCACCGACTCGAACCCGGGACCCTTGGCTTCGTAGGCAGGGTCACTGCCGACTCGGCAATTCGGGACGTCAAGTTGACGTTGTCATCTAGACGTTGTTTTGACATCACCGTCAAATCGCGTAACTTATCTCATTGATAAAACGCACGTCCAGGGTTTGTATCCGCACCTCTTGATTAACTAGCTAAGAGTCCAAATTCCAAATTCCAAATTCCAAATGTCTTTATTTACTGTAGATATTTACATATATAGTCAGGTCATAAGTTCTGTCACATGTGCAATATGAAATAATTTAGACATGTTTATTATTTATGTAAACATTTATATAGCAAAATAAACTTAATAAAACATAGATTCTTATGGTAATAAAATTTATTCAAAATGACCCCCGCGATTTTGAATACAGGCCTTTATTCTGCGCGGCCAGTCGTCTATCGCAGCACGAACGAGGTCCATGTCAATATCGGCGGCTGCCTTAATCAAGGATGCCTTGAGTGACTCCAAATCAGGATGAGGCTTTGAGCAGGCCTTTTCCTCCAAGTGTTGCCATATCTTGTAATCTAACGGACTCAAATCTGGACTGGAGGAGGGCCAGTCTTCGTGCCGGATGAAGTCGATTTCACGCGCCGCCAGCCAGTCTTGTGTGCTTTTCGCTCTATGAGCTGGCGCAGAATCATGTTGGAATACCCAGTGCCTGTTATAAAACGTGGTATGAGAAACAGGTTCCACAAGGTTCTTGAGGACTGTATTTTGATACACAACTGCATTCGTTTTTACGCCTTTCTCACAAAAATGTACCTCAGTTAAGCCCCAATAAGAGACTCCCAACCAAACCATGAGCGAGGATGGAAAATGACCTCGTTGGACACGCGGAATACGGTTGCTCGCTTCTTCACTGCTGTGTGCGTACACCTTATCATTTTGTTTGTTGTAGCTCTCTTCCACGGTGAAAATTTTTTCATCCGAAAAAAGAATTTCCCGATGCTTTTTTCCCGCGTACCGCTTCAACAAAGCGCGGCATCTCTTCAGTCTCAGGTCCATTAAACGAGCGTCCAAACGATGTCCTGTTTTTCTTCGATATGCCCTAAGCCCTAAGTCTTCATTTAACACCCTTTTCACCGTGCTCCTGCTTAACCCCATCTGAAGGGCCAACAGTTTCTGCTTACGTATGGGATTTCTTTGAATTCGCGCCTTCACAGCTTTTATCACTGCTGGAGTCCTAACAGAGCGAGGGCGACCACTTCTTGGTCTGTCATCTACACTAGAGTCTTCATTGTATCGTTTTATGGTACGATAAACGAATCTTTTGGTTATATTAAAATTTTACAGTAAGTCGAAAATCTGAATTGGCGCGTTACCGCAACGATGCAACGCAATAACTGCGTCACGGTCTTCTTTAAGTGTCCACTCCATATTTAAAAATGAGGAAAATTCTAAAAAGTACACATTTTTATTTTCATGAAAAATTCGAAATTCGAATTCAATAAACTTTTTTGTGGACAGCGTTCTTAATTCAAAAGTTTTTATTGTGTGACAGAACTTATGACCTGACTGTGTATACTTAGCAATCGTCATTTTTTGCCACTTCTCTACACTGGACCACTGTGGGAGAAGCAGGGCGTAGAAACTCCCACAGATTGATTTTTAGATCTCTTTTTAAAAATTGCTTATGCTTAACTAATACAAAATATAATATTTAGTCATTATCATAATTAATAAGCAGGAATAAATAATTACAAAATTATTAACAGCAAGGTCTGTGTTGAGCCAGATTAACCCCATACAGTCCCATCATTTAAGTAATCTTGAACATTGTAATATCCCTTTTTCGACAAAGTCGCTTTAACATAGTTTTAAATTGCTCAAATGGCAATTTTATAATCTCCAGCACAATTGTGTCTCCGCCGCCGCCGCCTCGCCTAAGACAAGGCCAGACTCCATGTTGGTTTATTCCTCCCGTATTCTATGCAACATCACATATTAATTTTACATAGCCGAACCCATGTGGCATTTGTTTCGGGCGCTTCCGTGTTCCAGATGACACGTCAAGCTGCAGGTCCCGGCTACTATCGCTTCTCGGTGGTTGTAGTCGCAAAGCTGAGTCAGAGACGCTGATAGTGATAGGGCAGCTTGAAAACATCTGACAGACGGGTTGGCAGCAAGCCCGCCACCCCTCCATCAACCTGCACTGAGCCAGCGTGGTGGAGTATGGCTCAGTCTTACTCGTATCCGGGTAAAGGCCTGTGCCCCTCGTTGTGGACCTTAATGGGTTACTACTATATAAAGTAATTACTTACTTTAGTTTTACTTAGTTTTTGTTTTATTAGTGGTGTTTTATAATTCTTGTTCAAATGTATTCTGACGAAACGCGTGTAGATAGTTTTTTGACTGTAAATCTAAATCGACGAGTTTTTGGCGATGCGGCTGTAACGCTGACTACCCGGTCCCGGGTTCGATACCCGGTTGGGGATATAGAAATACCAGGTATTGGACGTATATGTGTTGTGATGCCGGTTTTTATGGTTCTCACGACACAGGATATCCTAGTGTGGCAATGTATGAGCCTGTAAATAAATGTTTAATGTTTTCAATTAAATTTATACTTTTTTAAATGATAAAGAAACACAATTTCACCATTAACTCAAAAGCTAAGCCAAGACCGTAAATTTCCCAATCCAAATCAAACGGGCTCATTAAAAAAGTACTTAACATTTTAATACGTACCGAGTCTCCTGTAAAATCACCTCGTAATAACTTTATTCCCACGGTTCTGGTTTGTATGAATGAAACGTTTTCATAGGTTTAAATCACTGCTGTAGTTATTAGACCCGATGCAGACGTCTTAGGCTACAGGGTGTTTGAAAATCGTTGGACGGAAAATCTCTTTCAGAAACGGCGCGAGGAAAAACACCAGCGGATGAAAAGGTTTTCGAGGTGTGCTGTTGAATAAGGTTTATGGCTTAATGTGGAAAAAGGCTAACTAAATTATGAAGGATAACATCGTGAGGGATCCATAGCTTGATCCTGTTGAATCTCTTGATATGTCCCGACTTTCTAAGTCACGTTTCACCAATGACAGGCGCTTTGAATGACAGCTCATATTTTCAGACAAAACACGGATGTGGCTACATCTAGGCTAGTATATTTTAGTTACTTTCATAGTTTCATGTCCTATGGTATCTTGTTGTGGGGGAAAGCATATAGGATATTCAAACTAATTTTATTTTACAGAAAAGAGCTATTCGAGCAATTCATAATTTAAAACGCATAGACTCCTTAAGACAGCTTTTTAAAGAAATTGACATACTAACTGTAGCTAGTCAATTTATTTTCGAAAATATAATGTTTGTACGCAAGAACCTTACAAAATTTCCCAAACTTGGCGATAGCTGTAATGTTAACCTAAGAAATAATCACAGACTACTTGCGCCCCGGTTTAGACTCGCGAAGGTTAGCAATTCTTTTAAGGGTCAATGCATTCTCTACTACAACAAGATACCTCTGGAGATCTTGAAATTGCCATTTGAGCAATTTAAAATCCATGTTAAAGCGACTTTGTCGAAGAAGGGATATTACAATGTTCAAGATTACTTAAACGATGGGTCTGTATGGGGTTAATCTGGCTCAACACAGACCTTGCTGTTAATAATTTTGTAATTATTTATTCCTGCTTATTAATTATGATAACGACTAAATATTATATTTTGTATTAGTTAAGCATAAGCAATTTTTAAAAAGAGATCTAAAAATCAATCTGTGGGAGTTTCTACGCCCTTCTTCTCCCACAGTGGTCCAATGTAGAGAAGTGTTTGGAATTTGGCTCCTATCACCAATAATTGGCATCTGATTGGTCAACAGTCAATTTGAAGTAAGCAAACATCCTTCATAACATCAATTTTATGGATTGTGATATATTTTTCTAGATGTCAGTGATAAAGGATATAGCTTCAATCATTGACAGTGTCTCAATAATTAATAATCCGTGCCTCTGTATTATCATCTTCACACCCAGGAAAAATAAATACAAGATACCTATTTAATTTAATTTAATTGATTTTCATTTATATCACATATTGTGTCTATTCTTTAATTGTTAATTGTCCTGTCATACCTAGGTTTGCTGGAAGACATATCTTTTTAGAACTAAGCTCGTCTTTGTACTTATGTTTTCCTTTAATGTAACTTTTTAACATCTGTGTGCAATAAAGACTTCTGAATGAGGGAATGAAAATAACTAATCTACATTATCCATAAACTACTCATAATTAGGTATGTATGTACATAACCCGCTTTTCTACATTATTTACAAAACAAAAGTGTCTGTAGGATTTCCGGATTTGTTTTTTATTCTTGCACTGTAAACAAATGGAAAAGTGAATTGATACAAGAAAATCTCTGCTTTTATACATATCTACTGAAAACATAGTCTAAGCCGTGTTTAATTCTAAGCCAAAGTCGAACACAGTTTTTTTTTTAAATATGTTTTCCACAAATGGTTGTAGAAAAAAGTTTTGGGGCTATCCAAGAAAAAGACCAAGACTAGATTCTCAGAACACCCTTTAAAACCCCACTCTATCGCTATCTGGCGTTAACCCCGCGATGGTCACACTTGAGAGCGCCTTGTGTGATGCTCCCACGGAGAGGGGTCAAGCTTCCTGGATTTACGGGTTAGCAAAACGGGTGAGGGGTTATTAAAAAAATGTTGGATCTCTAAGGGCGATCTTTATGACGGGTTTCGATGATCCCGTATCGTTTGGCTACATGCCATTAATATGGCAATCGTCTGACTTTGCGTACATTACTGTAATTGGAGCAACACTTGGTACTGGAATGTGGAAAGTTATTGTATATGTTAAGTGTGTGTTGTCTTCTAATAAAATAGTGGTTCTGTGAGAACAGTAGACCTCGCTTCAATTTCAAAAAATGAAACCTGTCCTTAGATCACGCTGCAGCAAACTCCCCCCCCCTATTTTCCCCTCAATCACAACTTACAGTCGACTAAAAAAATTGATTAAATAATAATAATAATACCAACACTATTTGTATATGTCACCGGAAAATAATACGATCCGCAAGTTTATAAATTTCTTAATATTTATTCCGCAAATAGACTTGCGGATCGTATTATTTTCCGGTGACATATACATTGCTCTAGCCTCAAACAGGATTCCCTCTATCTTGGGTACTAGACAACGATGCACATATCTACTTATATAGATAAATATTGTACTAAGATAGATAAACAACCATGACTAGGGTACAAACATCCGTTCTAATCAAACAAATATTTGCCCCACCGGGACTCGAACCCGGGACCCTTGGCTTCGTAGGCAGGGTCGCTGCCGACTCGGCCATTCGGGTCGTCAAATCCAGGTACTTGTGTGCCAATTTTCGTCAAAATCGGTTGGAAAATGCGACCTGTAGGCGAGAACAGACAGACGGACGGACAGAAAAGCTCTTTCGGCCAATCTCGAAACTAGACGCTTCGCTCGCTCGGTCAATAAATAAATACGACAAGAATATGAATGTACTATAATGTATTATATGACTTTTATTATACTTATATTATATTGTTTTTTTTTTATTATTTTATTTATTTATTTATCCACAATTACATTATCTTTACAGGTTTAACCTAATGTAATAGTGTAGTATATCTATAATATTCGGTTACATTTGATATTTCATATTTTATAGCTTATTATAGCAAGTGCTACCCTTGTGAATTCATTCAGAATTCATTGCATTAGTTAGTAGGTAGTTATTTAATTTATTGTGCACTAGACTGCTCTTACTAGCAATAGATTTTCCTGTCCGGCCTAGGTTTGCTGGAAGAAATCTCTATTTAGAGATAAGCTCGCCTTTGCGCATAATTGTTCATTTTTGACGTGATAACGTCTTTAAAATCGTTTTAGTCGGGTGACATGTTCAGAAACTTGTGTCACACCAAAACCTCACGAGCGCGATCGCAGGTATAACGAGAGAGAGACGGACCGATCTCCCGTCTCATCTCGAGCGCTGCCAGTCATTCCGTGAAACTTGTCACGCGGAATCCTCACGAGCGGAGGCTTATCACGTAAACATCTCGACCGTAAACCTACTTTACAAACGACCAATTTTTTTTGTACTCATTATTTATCGTTAATACATTATTATTAAGAATATGAAAGAAACGGTATTGCGATCGACCCCAAAAATAATTGTGTTTTAAATTATTTTCTTGACATAATGGGATTGTATTATTATGTCATTTTCATAACGCGACAATAAAATAAAAGAAGAATCCGAAATAACTATCAATGATTGTTGTAAAAATAATAACAGTAGTCTATGTGACTGCTACACAATGGAGGGCTTCAATACTCGAGAGTGGGTTTATGAAACGAGCCGAAGGCGAGTTTCATAATAATATCACTCGAGAGTTTTAATGCCTTATTCTGTACAGTTACATACACTAGTTTATCTACACATGTGTCATACGCTCTCTTTGATGTGTTCAGTAACCGCATTTTCGACCGGCATTGTGGCATTGATCATTGCTCTGCAGTTGTTTAGCTTGTTAGGTAGTACCAACTTCACAGACAAACTATGGGCGGCACGCTGGCGGGCGTCGGCGTTTTAAATTTGAGTGTCATAATTTGACAAATTTTGGTACATTATGGTCATAATCATAATGTATTAATATTCAGATAACAAATGAGTTTTTACCAAGAAGTTCATCATTATGCTGGTCGTAACGTGTGGTTTTTGGACGCAGTAAAGAGGGTTTATGATACGTGTGTGGATAAAAGTCATTACCTACCTTTTTTACTGCAGCTCCCCTAATTACTAGCTCAAATTCGTCGAAAATTCTAGAAATATGAAAGTTTTCCCACAACTGCATTGACTTGGCTATGGGTTAACGGTAGAGTTACTGAATACGGTATTTGATAGCGAACTGGGGCACTTGTCACCATGACTCACAGTAAAAACGAATATCGATAACTGTTAACAAAAAGGGGTAGTTTTTAGTCCGTATACCACACGAGCTGATGCCCGCTCAATATGTGGGGACCCGGACACAGCAGGGAGGTCTGACTCCTGGGCATGGGTAATTCCATTTTTTCCCCCTTCAAAAAAATATATAAAATGGGGCACTTGTCATTGTCTTATGAACCTACATTGTAGACAGGTAACGGTTTTACAAATTAATCCACCCTCTTTTAACTTAACGTGAGTCACCGAAACTTAAAATAACTTCAAAACCATGTCGATTCCTTAGAGTCCAACGTAGACACACAAATACGAGCTCAAGACAATTCACACTTCAAAAACTACTTTCAAACGTAAACTTACAACAGCACCAACTACATTACTGTGTTCGTTGGAAGTTTAAAATGTTTGTATAAAGAGAAGCAGCAATGTAAAGTGAGTAATGCGATTGAGTTGTCAGTCAGTTAGTGGATGCTCAGCAGCCGGTGTCTGCCGATACACCCACTGTTGGGAGCAGGTGGTGTTGTGCTGTGGCGAGCAGGGAAACAGGACCGCCATATTTGTGGCATGACCTCTGTGGCGCAGCGGCTGTGGCTCTGCCTACCATGCGAGAGGTCCCGGGTTCGATCCTCGGCTGGGGGTAAAAAAAAACCCAGGTAGTGGACGTTTATATGTGTGCGAAATTGAAAATTGAAATTGCCATTTGAGCAATTTAAAAACCATGTTAAAGCGACTTTGTCGAAAATGGGATATTACAATGTTCAAGATTACATAAATGATGGGACTGTATGGGGTTAATCTGGCTCAACACAGACCTTGCTGTTAATAATTTTGTAATTATTTATTCATAATCATAATTCTTTATTGCACACACACATATTAAATTTAAAAGGTTACATTAGGAGAAATCATATGTAGAAAGGCGAGCTTATCTCTAAAAAGAGATTTCTTCCAGCAAACCAAGGCATGAAATGGAAATGTATCATGAAAGGGTAGGCAATGTACAATATCTAATATCTAATCTATACTAAAATACATATATAATATAAAATACTTACATACCAGACTACTAAATACAATACATACATATACCTGCAAATATAGTTTATATATTATAATGATATACATACTATATATAACTCTCACGAAAGAGAAAGGATGTGCTCTTTTACCCGGTTTTTGAAAGAGACAAGAGAGGGACAGTCTCTTATAGTGCTAGGTAGTGCGTTCCACAGTCGAACCGCCTGCAGCCGGAATGAGTGCTCATATGCCGAGGTGCTATGCCTTGGAGTGGCTAAGAGTGAGACCGTGTGGGATCTCCGGTGCCGATCTCCTGAAAAGAGATACTCAAAGCGGTCTCGAAGGTAGCTGGATTTTTCAATATATTGAAAAGATAAGAGAGAATATGAGTGTCTCGGAGACGACGAATTGGAAGCCAACCCAACTCTTAATACTCTAACTCTTAATAAACCGAATCCCAAGATTCTGAAGTCGTTCGAGTTTGTTCAGTAAATCTTCGCCCAACAGACATCGGCGTAGTCGATTAGTGGCAGGAGAAGAGACTGAGCAAGGGTGATTTTGGTCTGCCGTGGCAAGAAGTACTGCAAACGCCTGAGGAAGTGAAAAGACGCAAAGACCCGTCTGCTGACCTCGCTGACATGTGGAGACCAAGACAGCAGGTTGTCAAAAATAACCCCAAGGTTTTTCGCCTGATCTGTATACTCTATTGTGATGCCATTGTATGACACGGGAACAATAAGTTTTTGTATCAAGGAAAGCGTGTGCCTGGTTCCTAAAAGCATGGCTTGTGATTTGGTCGGGTTTACCAACAGCCCGTATGATAAGGCCCAGTCTTTCACATTTTCGAGGTCAGCATTCAGTGCCTCCACGGTTGAAGCTACATCGCAGAGGCAAAAGTGGCGATAAATTTGGAGATCATCTGCGTAAAGATGATACGAAGAAGAGATAACGTCGGAGATAGAGTTGATGAAGACTGAAAATATAAGAGGAGAGAGAATACCACCTTGAGGCACTCCTGAGGAAAGATCACACCATTGAGTTTCGGTCTCTTCAGATTTAATGCGTTGCTGACGACCTCTCAGGTATGAGTCGAACCAGTTAGCAGCATGGACGGAGACATTCATTATTCCTGCTTATTAATTCTGATAATGACTAAATATTATATATTTGTATTAGCTAAGCATAAGTAATTTTTAAAAGAGATCTAAAAATCAATCTGTGGGAGTTTCTACGCCCTCCTTCTCCCACAGTGGTCTAATGTAGAGAAGTGGCAAAAAATGACGATTGCTAAGTATATGTAAATATCTAAAGTAATAAAGACATTTGGCATTTTGGAATTTTGCGACGTCGCTGTTGTCGCGCGTCGATGTATCTGCAGGTATATAAATGTTTATGGTTTTGTAAAGGTCCCGTTTCCGTGCCCGCAAGTGTAAGGCGTCATCCTCACCATTGTCCGCACCTGCCTGCCGGCTGCTTAACCCCTCAACCGCCGGGACCCTTGGTACCCTTGGCAGCGATTCTTGTCGCAAAGCATTGGCGCGGCGGTGCCTCTGCCACGTTTTCTGAGAAAAAGCCAGCTGTCAATCAAGTAGACGGTAAAAATGAAGGAATTGTTCTCAAGACGTTAATTTGCAGGTTTTCGAGCGATAACTTGACCGAATCGTGATCTTGACAACATTAACCTCGAAAGTGGTTGGCATGCCATTATTAATAATAAGAAGGAGAAGTAGAATGAAAATGAAGAAAATATGTAGACAATGTCACCAGTACATGTCTCAAATTTGACGAGATCGAGCCGTATTCCACCACGCTGGCTCAGGACGTGCTGGTGGAAAGGAGTCGGCTGGTGGCCAACACGACTTTGGGATATTTGCAATATATAATATACTTTCGAGTGGCTAGTTTAATTAATTCATTAGCAACACCCATATTTCAAGCGACACTCAACGAACTCCTTGGCCCAACTATACAAATGTCACCGTAAAATAGTCAAAATCGTCAGTTGATAAACTGACGTTTTTTTTCTCGTAAGTTGTACCTTCGACAGATAGTAAACTGTAGCGCACTGCTTACTATGTGGCGCGTAAGTTGATAAACTAACGGTTAAAAATGTTGAATAGTAAACTGGTTTAAACTTTAATTGTAAACGAAATACCAGGGCAAACACTGCGGTAGCTTGGGTGAAGACTAGAGTAGGCGAGCGCAGCGAAGCCCCCTCTAGTCTTCGTGTTAGGTTGACTTGTAGGAACAAAAGAAACGTAAATTCTAAACCCTGTTGGTCTGGTTTACTATCTCTCGATAGTTGATCAACTATCGCGTTCGTTTATCAACTAACGGTTTTGTCTATCTTACGGTGACATACAAAAAACAAAAAGAACACAAACATTTACATACAGGCACATTAATTGCTTCTGACCCCACACTAGGACACCCTGTGTCGTGGGAACCAGAAACAGCGACGTCACAAACATATAAACATCCAAGACCTGGAGACGTTTTCTCCCCAGGTGGGATTCGAAACCGGGACCTATCGTTCGGGACACTCGAATCGCGACGCCGCAGAATAAATAAGTATAAGACGGCGACCTAGTTATGAGAAATAATGTTCTTATTGCATATGTTGCAGTTGGTTGGTTAAATCAGACACTTAACTAACTTTCTAGACCGTTATTTAAATGCCGACGTTTAACCAAGTCACTAGCATCTTGATTTAAATAAAGCATCGTCGAAAACGTTTAACAATCTGTCTTAACGAAAGCCAGCGTGTTGGAAAACAAGATGGCGTCACAACAGCTGATTTGCACAGTTTATATCAGGGCAAAACATTGCGGTAGCTTAGGTGAAGGGTAAACGGGGTGAGCGAAGCGAAGCCCCCTTTAACCTTCGTGTTAAGTTGAACATGTAAAACAACAAAAATACTTAAAACATAAACTTAAGTACACATAAAAAAATATTTATATTGTATATTTCTAGTTGCCTAGGAACGTTTAGACAACTCGTTAAACGTTCCTTTCACTCACTTGTCTGACGGAATTTTAGTGACTTGGTTAAACGTCGGCATTTAATTAACGGTCTAGAGAGTTAGTTAAGTGTCTGATTTAACCAACTAACAGCGACACATATATTATGTGTACAAAAGACGACGGGTCGCTGCCAAATGACATCTGTGTAATGCACACGGATGCTGGTTGGAATAGCTAAGAAAGGCAGTGTACGACTTATATCTGTCACCGTAAGATTGTCAAAGGGAAATATTAAACTGCACATCAATAATACTGATTTGCACAGCAAATATACTTATTTTTACAGCAAATATCAGGCCAAAATGCTGCGGTAGCTTAGGTGAGGGGTAAAGGGGGTGAGCGAAGGGAAGCCCCCTTTACCAACGAAAATACTTTAAACATAAAAAGTATTTTTGCTGATCCTTTTTTGCTGTGAAAATCAATATATCTGCTGTGCTATGAAATAGTATATATACTACCGTTTTGGGCTCGTTAGTTGGTCAAATATCGACATATAGTAAACTTTAGCGTACTGCTTACTATATGACGGGTTAGTTGATAAACAAACGGTTAAAAAACGTTAAATAGTAAACTGGTTTGAACTTGAATTGCAAACGAAATACCAGGGCAAACTCTGCGGTAGCTTAGGTGAAGACTAGAGGGGGCGAGCGCAGCAAAGCCCCCGAATAGTCTTATTGTTAGGTTGACATGTAAGAACAAAAGAAACGTAAATTTTAAACCCAGTCGGTATGGTTTACTATCTAACTAACGCGTTAGTTTATCAACTATCTTACGGTGACATAACTACTATTATATTCTTCCGGAATAAAGGTGCAACTTCATAGCATACCACATTCTAACAACTGTCCAAGATACTTAACTTTATGGCCATTTTTTTTTAAATTTAATAATCAATCCGTCTTAAATGATCATTTACATCACAAAAATCACGGCGGTTTGTGCGTGATGCTGGCATTTATGCGTACAAGGTAAAGTTAGTATATGTGTTACGGTCAACTTAATAAATCAGGTTAGAATACATAATTAACGGTAAGTATTTTTGGTAATGATTTCGTGTATGTAGCCAAAATCAGTCCAATTAACTACTTTAACCGGTTTTTATCAATAATCACCAAGAGGGTTTTCTGAAAGTAATAAGGCACCCTTATTTTATTAATCAAAAATGGTTTATTAAAGATAAAATTAAATATTTTATATGTACTTATGTTTTAAATATTTTTTGTCCTTACATGTTCAACCTAACATGAAGGATAGAGTGGGCTTCACTTCGCTCACCCCCTTTAAACTTTGATATTAGCTGTACAAATCAGTATTAAACATATTCACCACGCACGTGTGGATATTATATATACTAACCGGTTGATGTGAGAAATCTTGCTGTATTAATTACTTTAACCATCGATATTGGTAAGTATGAATAATAGGAAGCTAGTATCCATGATAAGCGAATCATTCTCTTGACCATAGCATATATAATAATAATAATAATACCTTGAACACTATTGACACACATTTATCTAAACCCAAACTAGTGTTCCCTGTATCTTGGGTACTAGACAACGATGCACATTCTTATATAGATAAATATTATACTTAGATAGATAAACAACCATGACTAGGGTACAAACATCCGTTCTCATCAAACAAATATTTGCCCCCACCGGCACTCGAACCCCTGGCTTCGGAGGCAGGGTCAATGCAGACTCGGCCATTCGGGTCGTCTAGTCGTAGGGACACGAGTTTAGTAAGACCATGGCTCACAGTCAAAGTCAAAGTACTTTATTACTGTACTTTATTACATATATTTAGCAAACGTAATTTTTTGCCTCTTCTCTACATTGGACCACTGTGGGAGAAGGAGGGCGTAGAAACTCCCACAGATTGTTTTTTAGATCTCTTTTAAAAATAGGTTGTGCTTAACTATTACAAATATGAAAATTTAATTATTATGATTAATAAGCAGGAATAAATAATTACATAATTATTAACAGCAAGGTCTGTGTTGAGCTAGATTAACCCCATACAGTCCTGTCGTTTAAGTAATCTTGAACATTGTTATATCCCTTCTTCGACAAAATCGCTTTAACATGCTATTTGAATTTCTCAAATGGCAATTTTAAAATCTCCAGAGGTATCTTATTATAGTAGAGAATGCACTGACCCTTGAAAGAATTGCTAACCTTCGCGAGTCTAAATCGGGGCGCACATAGTCTGTGATTATTTCTTAGGTTAACATTACAGCTATCGCTAAGTTTGAAAATGTTATAAGGTTCTTGCGTACATACATTATATTTTCGAAAATAAAATCAAATATCGATAACTTTAGAACACAAGGGATTATTTTTAGTCCGTATGCTTCACGAGCTGATGCCCGCTCAATATGTAGGGACAGTATTTTTTTTCGGCAGATGACTAGGAAATAGATTTTAGTAGATATGGTCAAACGCGGCCGGAAAAGGGACAGCGTCATTTCCATTGATTAAAAAAATTGATGAATTAAAATTGGGTATTGTAGAACCACCACAAAGCTCTTCGCGATGGATACCTTCTTTGTGTATCTCCTCTTTTATAGCCTGAAGAATTGCTGCCATTCTCAATAATATCCACCACTTTGAAAGACTTCACATCTTATTCTCTCGGTAAAGAAGGTTACGCGGGGATCTTTTGTGGCTTTGAATATGATGTTTTCCTTTGGTAAGTTTCCTCCTTAGAGTGAGGCGGGTATTATGTATTGTTAGAAATAGAAAACTACCTGTTAGATATCCCGAATGCAAGTATAAGACCCACTACTACGAAGGCGAGTAGACACAATTTCTCTGAATCTGAATTTCGATGGAGTTTTCAAAGCTGGTCAAAGTATTTTGTTAACTCATATTTGAAGTATACCGAGGCGCACAGGCCTTTACCCGGATTCGAGATAAGATTGAGCCATACTACGCCACGATGGCTCAGTGCGGTATAATGGCGCGGTGTCGGGCTCGTTGCCACAACATTTACGATGCCAATCTGCGTGCCGTGCAAACCTCTGTGGGGAAGCGGTTGTGGCTCTGCTTACCAGAGAGGTCGCGGATTCGATCCCCAGCTAAAGAAAAAAATCCCCAGGTCTAGGATGTTTATATTTGTGTGATGCCGCTGTTCCTGATTCCCACGACACAGGGTGTCCTACTGTGGGGCCAGAAGCAATGTATGTACCCACTGAGGCAACGCGACTTTAAAAGGCCATGTTTGCACGACATATCCTTTTAAGTTCCCAATCCTTCAAGTCATAAGAGCTCCGTAGACTAATGGGTTTCACGCTTGCTTCTCACACAGGAGATGAAGGTTCGATTCCTGATCATGTACCAGTGAGAGAATCAACTTATTTTAGTGTTATGTTAGCCTTCAAGTCCGGTTGCGTAGAACATACCGTGCAAACGTGGTCCTCGAAATGTCTTCGTCACGTCGCGTCGCATCAGTGGACACAGCGGCTCATAAGGTTCTCTGACACATCTTCAAGTAGCTCCTATTGAAGTGTGTATGTGTGTAGTTGCATAATGGTCTCAGTATGTCTTTCTTGTTGGTTATTCATCACATCTGCAGTTACAAGTGCAATGGCTCAGTACTATCATAAGTCAGACAACACCCACACGCAATGCAACCATAGTCATTAAGCCCCACGCAATAACCACGTTACAAAATCCAGAAGTTAAACTGGGCGATAGTACAACATCTTAACAACCATGTACCATCCGTTTAGGTCTGAGCATCTGTCCTGAACAGATGTTGATTATAAATATCCTCGTAGATAAAAAGTTGACTATTTTGAAATATTAATTGGTATGAAGAAATTATCGACTCTCAAGTTGCATTAAGACAAGGTGTTAGCTTCCATCCACGTAACTGAATGTTGTTATGCTCTATTTTGTAACCTTGACAAAGGCAGCTAATACGCCTATAAAATGTTCATTGGTTTTGGATTCCTTAATTTCAAAATGGCGGTTCACCAATGACAGTCGCTAAAAAATATCCTATGTTGAATAATAATAATTAAAAAATAAATAAAAAAGCTGCAGATCGTGGCATACACGAAGAACATAATAAAATATACTTATAGGAGTCAAATGATATTCAGCACTAATGAAATCACATGTTAGCTTTTTCTGGAATGTAAGAACATACAACAAGTATCTATACAATAACATTGTTAAAAAATTAAGTTAGTTTTTGCTATGTCATAAACTTTTTATCTACACACGTATCATAAACCCTCTTTTCTGCGTACAAAAACCGCACGTTACGATCAGCATAATGTTAAACTACTTGGTAAAAACTCATTTATTATCTGAAAAATTACACATTATGACCATGTGTAATTTTTCTACATATTATGACATTCAAACTTCGAACGCCGACGCCCGTCTGCGTGCCGCCCCTACTTTGTTTGTGAAGTTGGTACTACTGAACAATCTAAACAAGTGCAAAGTAATTATCAATGCCACCAAGCCGGTCGAACATGCGGTTCCTGAACACTCACCTTCGGCTCGTTTCATAAACCCACTCTCGAGTATTAATGCCTGCCATTATGTAGCAGTCACATTACCGCGAAAAGCATGCTAAGGGCAAAGGTTTTATTTTCTAGATCATATTTGTTTTTGTATAGCCGCGATGCCTTTGTTATCGTTCTGATAATCTAAATATCTAGTCGCTTTTTATTCATCACAAGAACTGCAGCTCTATCCCCTATATCTGACATCAGGCGACCTCTGTGACGCTGACCGCGCTGCGGTAGTGCATCTGCCTACCATGCAAGAGATCCCGGGCTGGGTTTACAGAAGAAAAAAAGTGGCCAAGTGCGAGTCGGACTCGCCCATGAAGGGTTCCGTTATAGCAAGTAATTTTGTGACTGGATGTTTGTGTTGTAACTTTGTTTTTCATAGTGTCTGTATGAATGACAAAGTTATCTTTGCGGTTTTTAATAAATGTTTTTTGTCTTAAAAACTGCTTATTTTATTTTGTTCAAACCAATTTTCGTTGAAAGTGTGTATTAAGATACACAGCATATATTTTTTGTACTCTCACACTTTAAATGTTAGTTAGGGGGGGGGGCACATTTCCCGGGTTCGAGTCCCGGTGGGAGAAAATATTTGTTTGACGAGAACGGATGTTTGTACCCTAGACCTGGTTGTTTATCTATCTGAATATAATATTTATCTATATGTATATGTCTATGTATCGTTGTCTAGTAGTTAGAATCCTAGTTTGGGGCTAGATCAATGTGTGTAAATACTGTCCAAGGTATTATTATCATTATTATTTCAAACGACTTTTAAAAGTGTGAATAGACGGACCGTCTCTGATGGCGCTGGGTAGTTTGTTCCAAAGACTGATAGCTCGTAGTCTGAACCCATTCTTATAAGCGGCAGTGTAATGTTGAAGTTACACGAGAAGGCATCAAACTAAATAACTCTGAAATCAATTTCATTAGGTCGTAACTTTGTTTATTATACAGTGACATTAAGTGTCTCCTCAATTTACGGCACAGCTGCTACAGTCAGAGTTTTATAACACAAGAAATAATAAATTATACTTAAACAGGAAACAATTTCATAAACATCATGCATCCAAGTCGAGCGTATTGAGAAGGAATAGTTTTTTCCCGGAGTACTGGTAAACGATGAGCTAGCAATTCGCCACAAATGTCTCTTTCCTCTCTTCATAATTTGCTAAAAGCATGTTGAAATCTAGTCCCAATGTGGGGCCGAAAGGCTAAAAGTAATGTATGTACTTGTGTATTGCCCTGCCTGTCCCTTATGGGATTACCGTGAGCATATGCACGAATAAATCATTTCTCCCGTTTAGCGCACATGTTTGTGCGCATATGCAATTTGTATTTAACACTTAAATGATTGCGTTATCGCTGAGATATGACATGATATTAATTAGTATGGCATGAAATATGTATGGAACCAGTGGCAAATGCAGGGTTATGCAGTTTTTTTATGCAGCTGAAACATATATTAAACGCGTAGAAAACATAATTCTGAGTCTTTACTTGTGAATAGGCTTAAGATCTTGCCTTTTGAAGACATCCAAACCGTAAATATGTAGATCCTTCACAAAAAATGCGATTTGTGCGGAACCCTCAATGCTCGAGTCGGAATCGTACTTGGCGGTTTTCCAGGGTTCCGTACCCGAAGGGTGCCAAACGGGACACTATTACTAAGCCTCCGCTGACCGTCCGTCCGTCTGTGACTAGTCCGTCTATTTCACGAACCGTGATAGTTAGAGAGATGAAATATTCACAGATGATGTATTTCTGTTGCCGCTAAAACAACAAATACTAAAAAACAGAATATAATAAATATTTAGGGGGCTCCGATACAACATTTTTTTCAATAACACATACAAACTTATAAATGCTCCTGGTTACAAACATGGAGTGTGAAAGAAGCCGCACCAATAACTTTGTAACCAACATTTTGCTATGTAAAATCCAAACTATTCAGTCCATACCATCCCTAACATTGCACGGTGGTACGGAACCCTTCGTGCGCGAGATCGACTCGCACTTGATAGTTTTTTTATATTTTAATATGAAGCCGATAATGTATGAAGAGTAGATGGCGAGGTAAACAAGAGGCCTATACCCCGCAGTGGGTGAATGTGGGCTGATTGATGAAAACTATAGTCGCTCTGATAAAATCGGCTTTGTAGTGAAAGATGTTCACAAAATGATGTCCACGACCCCCACAGATATGACCACACATTTCTGTTCTATCCTGTAGCCTTCTTACAGTGCTACAAGTTTTTTTAACACACTTGCTCGTAAAGTGACTCTCTAAGGCAACGCATTTAGGTTCAAAATGTATCCTATTCCGCATTAGTCCTTTTAACTTTACATTACCGCACTGGTGCGGTAATCAATCTTACCTTTATTTTTCAATCCCCGCTTAACTAACTCTCTAGACCGTAAATTAAATTCCGACGTTTAACCAAGTGACTAGAACTCCGTCAGACAAGTGAGTTAATGAAACGTTTAAACGTTCCTAGGCAACAAGACATATACAATATAAATATTTTTATGTGTAATTAATTTTATGTTTTAAGTATTTTTTTTTGTTCTAACATGTTCAAACTAACGTTTTGCCTTGATATAAGCTGTGCAAATCAGCTGTTGTCGTGACGACATCTTGCTTTCCAACACTCCGGCTTTCGGTAAGACAGATTGTTAAACGTTTTCGACGATGCCTTATCTAAACCAAAATGCTAGTGACTTGGTTAAACATCTGTATTTAATTAACGGTCTAGAGAGTTAGTTAAGTGTCTGATTTAACCAACCAAGTGCGACACATACAAACGATAACTTTTTTGGTGAATAAATAAACTATTTAAGGTTACGTACTTATTACGATAAATCAATCATACATTTTTTTTATCATTATTTCATTAGATTTTATAAGTGTCACTACATATCATTAATTTGCAAATTCAATACATTATTTTATAGGCTATTTAGCGGATTTGCCAGCACCTTTATTTGCACCTTGCGTGCGCATCTAAAAACAGCGCGCCATTTTCCATGAATATCTGTTGACGTTTTCGTTGTGTAGTTAATTATAATCAAAAGTCTGGTTTTGCCCCCACAAGTGTGTTGAAAAACTTCATGTGAAATATGTGTGCATTGATCATTAGCTCTAACTTTTCGCGCGAATTATAGTGACTAAGTTTGCACACTGTTATCATAATGTACTATTTGGCATTTGGATGGCTCTAACCATATCCAGGTCTACCAGGTCCAATTCCTATTACAGGCGCGAGCCATAAGATGCTTGCAGCAATGTATGTATCTGTTACCGGCAATCTGTATAATGCAGGTATTCTATATAATAGCTAGGCAAAATATATAATACCTGGGGCGGTCAGGTAATGTATGAAATATTAATAATATAAATGTCCATTAAATAGTCTACCTAGGTAGAGTATAAATGTATATATATACAATGCCCAAGGATTATAAAGAATACCTACTTGGCCATCCGGCAATGTGTAAAATAAATAGATTTTGATAGAATATCAGGACAAAACACTGCGGTAGCTTCTTAGGTGAAGACTAACGGCCTTGCTAATAAAAAAAGTTATTCACGTTTTAACTTATTCAGTGTTTTGTCCTTTTCATACGTCGAGTAAATGTCAAATGTCAAAGCAAGACAAAACACTGTATAAGTTAAACCGTGCATAACTTCTTTTATAAGAGTCCGTATAAGTTTATCGTACGTGTTAGGTTGAACATGAAGGAACAATAAAAAATAATTCATTTTAAGTATTTTTTGTGTTAGGTCATGTACGAACAACAAAAAGTAGCTACTTATTTTTAAGTATTTTTTGTTTTGTATAATCCGGTATTATATATAATCCTTAGGCAATATATACATATAATGCTTTAAACGTGCAGGTATGAAATATTATTTATTTTATACTTTGCCTAGGTATTATATATAATACCCAATGCGCAGCCGGTAATGTAAGTAAGCTTAGGTGCCGGTTGCCGGTAACATATCTATGACAGTGTGAAACTTTCAAACGCAATTGAAAAATCGACCAATCAGAAAACAATGAATTTAAACGAGTTTATTTTGTGAGCTTGAATAATATTTCGATCCAAATTACTAGATGTCATACATAATAACTATAATAAGACTACTGTTTAAAGTGTCAATAGAATGTTAACTGTCGTATAGTAAATAATAATAAATGTAGCCCATTAATGTCCTCACCAAGGGGCACAGGCCTTTACCCGGATACTCACCAAGCTGGCTCAGTGCGGGTTGATGGAGCGGTTTTACGACCACTACCCCCAAGTAGTGATAGCATCCGAGACCTACAGGTTAACTTGTCATCCGAAACACGGAACGTCCGATAATGTACCTAAGATAAATTAATTATCTCATTGGGCCATGGTCAGGTTTCGAACCTGCATCTCCTGAGTGAGAAGCAAGCGTGAAACCCATCAGACCACGGAGCTCTTTTACTGTCGTAAGCTATGATTGTTTACTCCATGTATTGTAGTATCACACCACCACATAGTAACTTATTAAGTTATTCATATTTTTCACACCATTGCAAGATATTGACATCCAATTTGCAATACGTTTAGTGGGGCCGCCACGTGAGCCCCATATGGCACAGAACCGACGTAACATAACATTATTGCATGCAATAACTCACTTAACTGAGACGGTTAATATCCTAGCAAATGTGTTCAGCTCTGGTGTAAATATTAAGTGATTTATTGACGGAAATGAAATGCTGTGGCGATTGGAGTATTGAATAAATTATGGCTAAACTTGGGCACAATAAAATCTTTAAACTTACTATTTAGGGTTCCGTACCCGAAGGGTAACAAACGGGACCCTATTACTAAGCCTTCGTTGTCCGTCCGTCTGCCTGTCAGTCAGCGGGCTGTTTCTAATGTAGAATGAGTATTTCTATTGACGCTACAGCAAGAAATACTGAAATATAAATGAATGAATGAATGAATGAATGAATGAATGAATGAATGGTGCTTCTCCAGCCAGGGTTCTAAACCTGTTCCGGTCTTTCGGCCGGCATACCAGAGGGCACAAGTTTTGAGGGGGGGCGGAATGACCTGCTCTGTAGGAGGGGAAGGATAGTGAATTCAATCGACCGACTCTTCAGCCTGAAGCCAATATAGGATATGTGGAATGGGGAGGATGTGGGAGTTGGAGAGCAGCTGTTATTTTCTTCAAGTTCTTGTTTTCCTTCTATTTTCAGTTATTGTTATTAGTTGAGTTTTCTGAGTCGTGTTTGTTTGGGTTCCGGTAAGTTCCCAGTTTCGCTTTCGCTCTCTGTTTCTGGGATACGGTATATTTGCCTCTAGGCCATCCTGACTTCGTCCCTGTTGTGTGGTGATTCTGTCCAGTAACTGTGTTCTTCACCGTAGTATTTGATGTCATGCTTAAGGAAATCTTTCCAGGTGTATATAAGTCGGCCGTCTTTCTTCTTCCTTGCTTCGTATTTGAATGGAGCGTGTAGTAAATGCTGTTGTGGGCGTCGCAGAATATGTAACACATCCGGTAATTTTTGATTCGTTTGGTTATCGTTTTGCCCTGTAGTCAGTCATGAATTTTGTGGTATCTTGGAAAGCTTCTGGCGTTCTCAAACATGTCTCTGAGGATCAGGCGTTCATATTTTCTTAGTCAAGAACTGACTTTCAACTGTTTGCTTTAGTGAGGGTTGCCGCTTTTTGTCCGTATTTTATAAACAGTGCAATGACCATTTTGTAAATCAGGCGCACTATATTCCAGTCCATGTTGGATTTCATTATAAAATGCATTAGGACCTTGGCATTAGCATAATAATTGCATATGGCTTGCCGGCACCTCTTTTTTATTGGGTCCTATGTCCTGCCGTAATATATGTGCCGAGATATTTGATTTCGTTTACGGTTCGTATTGGAACTCCGTCCAATACACTGGTTGTTTATGGGGTCTCTTATAAGAATTTTCGTCTTTCTACTTTTAAGTTTGCAATGAGCATTTCTCCGATGATATTTAATTATTCACTTTTAGCTACTCCGCGGCATAGCAGCGCAGCGTAAAACGCTCTTTCAGGTTGCGGGCGGTCCGACTCTGGAATGCACTTTTTGCACTCTTTGCACTATAAGAGACAGTCCGACTCTTTTTTCTTTTAAGAAACATATCAGAGCACTACCTGTCTCTTTCGTAAAAGTTATTGTATTTATATTATTATATGTAAAGTTTATGTATATATCGGTAATTATTTCATATTTGCTATCTGTATTTTACAGATATTTTAATTTATTCCTAGAAATTTTAGTTATAGTAATTATTGTGAACTGCCTACCCTTTTATGATAGCAATTCCTGTAATGCCTTGTTTTGCTGGAAGAAATCTCTTTTCAGAGACAAGCTCGCCCCTGTACATGCATTTTCTTTGATGTAACTTTTAAAATATTTGTGTGCAATATTGTGAAGGAGGTTTGTTCCTATAATTCCCTTTTTCCTGTATTTCTTTATAGCGTCTTGTCCGATGCGAGCATACAGATACCAGAGATAGTGTTTTGACATATGTATCATGTTTGTTTCCTGTATATAGGCTATGTGCACAGACTTGAATAGTAGGGACAGGGCACGGAGCGCTTGAAAGTGTCGCTACAAAACAGTACAAAATCGGGAAAATTGGACTGTTTGCAATCAGTCGCGCTTGGGCGGTGACAGCCGATTGACATATCGGCAGCAAAAACAAAAATGGTGACCTGCGACGTAAAAAGGTGTAAATCATACCCAAATCGCAAAACACAAAAACAGGGAGTGTCGTATCACAAGTAAGTATTATATTTTCAATTACTATTGGCTTTAAATTGATTATCTATAAAATATTGTTCTCGAAAAAATCCTCAAACGAAAATCAACCATTCGACTGAAGTAACTTTGTAGCGACGCGCGACGCACAGTGAAACTGCCCGCTTCCTATATTTGAAAAACGATCCGATTTGGTTATTTTTCTATTCGTAATGTCAAGATTACTATTCGTAATGTCATTAGATTACTATTCGTAATGTCATTTGGTTACCCCCCCCCTATTTCAGTCAGTTAGAGTTTGTATTTCACTGTTTTCGTTTTAATTTACAAATGTAATTAATTACGTTTCGTCGTATCTACGTTGAAATACAAGGTACACTATCCGCGGTTTCCCATACTGGGTGACAGAGTCAATGTGCTCACTTTTAGTCTGAAAATGTGCTCACTTTTAGCCAGTTATGATGACAGGGGGTTAGTTGGGCAGAGCCCAGCTATGGAGTGATGAAACAACACATAACATAACAAAGCGTCACGCCTTTTCCCATACGAGGTGGCAGAGGCACAACTGTGCCCACTTTCAGCCAGTGTTTCAATACTTTTAATCGGAACGTGACCGACCGTGACGCCGTTACAATGTTTCGTCGTATCTACGTTGAAATACAAGGTACACTATCCGCGGTTTCCCATACTGGGTGACAGAGTCAATGTGCTCACTTTTAGTCTGAAAATGTGCTCACTTTTAGCCAGTTATGATGACAGGGGGTTAGTTGGGCATAGCCCAGCTATGGAGTGATGAAACAACACATAACATAACAAAGCGTCACGCCTTTTCCCATACGAGGTGGCAGAGGCACAACTGTGCCCACTTTCAGCCAGTGTTTCAATACTTTTAATCGGAACGTGACCGACCGTGACGCCGTTACAATTTTTCGTACTGTCTTGGTTCCGACGAATTCCGACAGGGGCGCTATTTTTCTTAGCCTCAAAATGATAAGAAATTTAGTACGGGAAGGCCTATCCTTAGTATTTATATCGATGGCTATGTGTATGTTTCTGTTAGTCAATTCCGCATCAATGTTGAGTCTTTTAGTAATTTCGGCGCATCCTCTAACGTTCCAAGTAGCAATGCGCAATTGCGCATACGCTCGCATGTGACTTGTGGTTTAAATATGGGGCTGTTTCGTATCATCGTATATCCGGTGTTGTCTGGGATGTCTTCTGTTGATGTTATGGTTGACCCTGAGGAGGTCATGGGTGTTGCATTAAGTATCGGGGAAAGTATGGTGTTATCAGTTTGGTTATCGGTTGCTTGATCCGTGGGTAAATTTGGCGATTCAAGCAAGTATACGCTGTCGTAGTGGTGTCCTGTGCCGTTGAGGTTGATAGATTTCACTGCATCCGCTGGATTCTTGGGCGTGAATGTGAGCGATGGTGTATTTTGCTGGTGGATTGTTACGTTAACTAGAAAGTATTCGGCAGCTGGTATTATAATCTCCTCTCCAGCCCAAGTACCGTAATTGCGCAGATTTTCAATATTGAGTTGTTGAGGATTTCAGGTTCAGTGATTGCGAGCTTTGTTCTGTTCATCGCCGTTTTCTTCTACATATTTAACTAGGTCCTTACGAATGTGGGTGTGGTTGCATGTTAATTGACATAGGTGTTTAATTTGGTCAGCAACTGCGGTGAATAGGCAGTTACCATCTCAGCATTGGTAAGGCTTCCATTACGTTATCTTCTTGGGATGTTGTTGAAAGAAAGAACTTAGAGATAGCGTGATTTATTTGAACTACCTTTGTCTACGATTAACAGATCGTACGGGTTGCGATTGTCAAAGTTTGTGCGTATCTTCGTGCGCCCTTATTCTCGGTAGAGAGCCGCTTAGGACAAAAAGTCTCCGATTTTATTGTTGTTATCGTTCATCAGTGGAAGTCTTTTGTTAATTGCCTGTTTTCTGGAAGATGGTAAAATGATCCTTTTATGATGTGCAATTGTTGGCTGTTTCTCGCTATTTCTCAGAATATGCAGTTATGTAGTAGACGGGCTTGCATTATTGTTTTATTTTTGTGGGCTTGTCGGACCGGATAAAGTTAGAAATAGTTAAGTTTTGTTTTACTGTTATTGGGTAGGTTCCTGCCTAGTTTTGTATTTAGGTATACCTATCTCCTACCTACTAGTACGGCACTGTGCCTGTGGGATAGTTTGGAGTTGGCGTAGTAATTTGAAGCGAGCGTGGTATCTGTTTATGAAATGGTATTTATAATTACGAAGGGGATTACCTGCCAGATAAAGAGTTCGTTTTGCCTTTTGATCTGAGTTAGGGCTATCATAATCGCAGCGATCTCACCAGGTTGTTGCTCAGCTAGTGAGACTCATTGCACTGATATCACCTACTTCAATTCACTTCATTAGTGCATATTAGTTAGGTCCGTGACTCGGGTCGAGGTTCAGTCCGTGAACAAGGCCCTAAAGATGAAGTACCCGGTTGTATCTGACCCGGCGGAGGGGGATGCATGTGTTTGTGGCGTGTGAGTGTATGTGTCGGTACGGTAAGTATCAAAGTCATTGGTCATCTTATCTTGAGTTGTGCATTTTGGGTAGGCCGGGGGAAGGTGTTTAGATTTACCGCTATCATATTATCTGTTTTTGGGGCGGGTGGAACTTGAGTGTACTTTGGTTGTCGCGCTGTATTTTGGTATGGGAAAAGTGAGATGCTGTAGATTTGACTGGTTGTTGATTACGTTTTGGTGCTCTATTATGTATGCGCTGTCGTAGTGGCTGTCGGAAAAGGTCAAGTTGATAGTTCCGACTGCGTTATATTCTTGTTGGGGGCTATATACGATTGATGGGCCATTTTGTTGATGGATCTCATAATTCATAATTCATAATTCTTTATTGAACACAGTTATTTAAAAAAGATACATTAAGAGAAAACATATGTACAAAGGCGAGCTTATCTCTAAAAAGAGATTTCTTCCAGCAAACCAAGGCATGACAGGAAATTTTATCAATAAAGGGTAGGCAGTGCACAATATCTTAACAATAATAAAATACATATAAGTAAATTACATATCTATAAAATACGGTAAATAAAATACATACTCGTATCTAACAAACTACTAAATACGTATCAATACATACCTGTAACTATACGTATCAATATAAACCTGTACATAAAGTTTACATATAATAATAATATACATACTACAACTATCACAAAAGAGAGAGGAAGTGCTCATTTACCCGGTTTTTGAAAGCGAAAAGAGTCTGGCTGTCTCTTATCGCACAAGGAAGTGCGTTCCACAGTCGGACCGCCTGCAACCTGAAGGAGTGCTCATATGCGGAAGTGGTATGCCTTGGAGTGGCTAAGAGTGAGACCGTGTGAGATCTCCGTTGCCGATCTCCTGAAAAGAGATACTCAAAGCGGTCTCGAAGGTAGCTGGGGTAGCGCGGATTTTTCAATATATTGAAAAGACAAAAAAGAATATGGGAGTCTCGGCGACGACGAATCGGAAGCCACCCCAACTCTTTGCGAAATTGAGAGACGTGGTCGAATTTGCGCAGCCCGAAGATAAACCGAATCCCGAAATTCTGAAGTCATTCGAGTTTGTTCAGAAGATCTTCGTTCGCGCTCGCCCAACAGACATCGGCGTAGTCGATTAGCGGCAGGAGAAGGGACTGAGCAAGGGTGATTTTGGTCTGCCGCGGCAAGAAGTACTGCAGACGCCTGAGGGAGTGGAAAGACGCAAAGACCCGTCTGCTGACCTCGCTGACATGTGGAGACCAAGACAGCTGGTTGTCAAAAATAACCCCAAGGTTTTTCGCCTTATCTGTGTACTCTATTGTGATGCCATTATATGATACGGGAACAATGGGTTTTTGTAACAAGGAAAGAGTATGCCTGGTTCCTAAAATCATGGCTTGTGATTTATTCGGGTTTATTAACAGCCCGTATGATGAGGCCCAGTCTTTCACATTCTCGAGGTCAGCATTCAGTGCCTCCACGGTTGAAACTACATCGCAGGGGGAAAAGTGGCGATAAATTTGTAGATCATCTGCGTACAGATGATACGAAGAAGAGAGGACGTCGGAGATGGAGTTTATAAAGACTGAAAAAAGAAGAGGAGAGAGAATACCACCTTGAGGCACTCCTGAGGAAAGATCACACCATTGAGTTTCGGTCTCTTCAGACTTAATGCGCTGCTGACGACCTCTCAGGTATGAGTCGAACCAGCCAGCAGCGTGGGAGGAGACATTCAGCGATGTTAATATAGCGACAAGAATGTCAAAATCGACGCAGTTAAAGGCATTGCTGAAATCAAGCAGGGCCAGCACCGTAACCAACCTCTGATCCATGGCTAGCTGTATATCATCGCTGACTTTTAAGAGTGCTGTGGTGGTACTATGCCCTGGTCTGAAGCCAGATTGGAAAGGATTGAGAAGTTTGTTTGATGAAAGGTAGGAGGTGAGTTGGGAGTGGACAATGGATTCAAGGACTTTGGAGAGAATAGGTAAAATAGATATGGGCCTGTAATCTTTGAAGGAGGAGGGATTGGAATTTTTGGGCAGTGGGATGACAAGAGCTTTCTTCCACAGACTAGGAAAAGATCTAGCTGATAGAGAGAAGTTTATGATGTGGGTAATTGGAGGGAGCAACTCTTCGAGGACGCTGTGGATCATCTGATGGCTGACGTTGTCGCCACCAGCAGCTTTGGATGTGACCGCTAGCACTGCCTTTCTAACTGCGCCGATTCCAACGAGACTAAAGTTGAACGGTGAGGTACAGACTGCAGCCTTCAACCGTAGATGACGAAGGGTTGCCTGCTTTGTGGCGGGGTCTATCACGAGGGGAGGAGAAGAAAAGAACTGGTTAAGACCGTTGAGATCGACATCACCTGAAGAAAATTCCTGTGACTTGCCAACACCAAGGGTTTTAAGAAATTTCCAGACCTGAGCTGGGGTGTACATTTCTATATGCTCATAGATGTGGCGTCGCTTGGCGGATCTCTACACTTATTACGTAGAACTCTGCGGCTGCTATGATAATTTCTTCACCTCCCCACGTGCCCTGTATGTGGAGATTTTTTATGTACTCAGTGAAAGCTTCTGCGTTTGGTGCGTCGATCGCAAGTTTGATGCGTGGATAATTGCTGTTAGCTTCCACGTATCTAGCTAAGTCGCTTCTGATGTGGGTATGGTTGAATGTCGCTCCAAACAGATGGTTGATTTGGTCTGCAATTGCATGGAACAGGCAGTTTCCATCTCTGGGCATTGGTAGAGTTTCCATTGTAAGATATTACTACAGGAGAGAGCCTCATACTGTTTTAGCTAATATGAATGTGTGTGTGGGTTGTTTCTAAGAGGTGTACGGCCGGTATGATGAGAGACGCTGTTTGGCCTTTTACGATCTATTTTTATTCTAATGTTTCCCGGTATTTCCAAGATGGGCTGACAATATAGAATGGGTGCCAGATGTGTGAGGGAACGTTGTGGGCCTTTTGTGCTTCAAAGCTTTTTCAATTGTTCCTAAATAGCAGTCAATTGTTTTGTCTAGTTTCTGGGAATTTGGTGAGATGGCCTTTTTATGGCATGCACGTGTTTAGTTTTTGTTTATTGTCGGGTTTAGTATATTTGCAGTTTAGCTACGTAAAAATAATTCTAGGATTGTTAAGTTTTGGGTTGGCTTATTCATAGAGTTTCAGTGTTTAGTGGAAGGTTATTGTTATTGACTGTTTTGAATGGTCTTTCGAAGATGAGGAGAAAAGAAATCTCGAGGAGAATTATCTCGAATTAATTTTCAGGCAAAGCAATATAAGTATATGTAGCTATAATAATGTTTTATTAGTTGATTTTGATATTGCGTAGGTAGGGAATTGTTATATCCTGCCTATGACGCACCTATAAATGTGATTATGCCTTAGTCAATAGGGGCGACCGCGGCCGCGGTAAGTGGTGGTTTATTATTGTCAGGCGGCGAGTGGTCCTGAGCGAAATAAAGTTAGAGGTAGGTAATCACTATCAATGATGTCCTAATCGGAATGATCTCACCAAGTTGGTGTGTTTAGCGGCGGTGGTGGTGGAGGCAGTAGCGTTGAGGGTGTGTTGCGTAGGCGTCGCTCGCTGCCGGCCTGTCGCTGCGTGGCTCAGACGTGCACCTGGCCTAGAATTCTAGGGCTTGCACAGATGGGATGCCTAAGAGTATCGCGCAGTTCTCTGGGCATTCATTACACTTGACCGCACTAGTATCATCACAATCACTGAAATGCGCGGTATTGCACAGATAGGGTGCCTAGATGGATCGCGCACATTCCCCAGGTAACCCTAACAGTAACACGCGGTATAATGTAAGTAACACGCCTATAAGCCAGGCTCGTTTTCGGGCCTCCGGAGGCAGAACAAAAGGCGCGCGCCGGGGATGAAAACTATTGTTTGTTTAAATGCGTTTGCGAGATCTCGTGGGGACACGTCCGTTCGGTCCGGCAACACAAACGCCACTCGCTACAGCAAGGAATACTGAAATAGTAATTTAAATTAAACATAAGCTCCAGGGACAGGACAACGTGTGGTCTCCGCAGGTGAAGTACCTGGGAGTGACCTTTGATCGCCTAGTCACCATGAAGCAACACCTCAACAACGTCGTCAGCCAGGTCAAGGTGGCACGCGCCAAGCTGTGTCCACTTCTCGACTCCAGCCTCCCTCTGAGGGTGAAGCTCGGGATTTACAAGGCCCAGGTGAGATCCCGCCTCACCTATGAGGCCTCGACGACGAACAATCGGAGACTCCGAGCCCAAGGGAAAACCTCTCTGCGTACCATCGTCGGCATCCCCCGCTACGTGAGGAACGCGACGATCCAGAGGGACCTAAGATGGGAACCAGTGTACCAGTTTGTCCAGAGGTTGGCGAAGGGCATGTTCGCGCTTGCGGTGGCGTTACACCAACCGCACATCCGAGAACTGGCGGCGAACCAAGCGCGCCCGCCCGACCGCCGTCGCCTGCCACGCGACCTGGTCGCCTAGCCGGCGATCACCCACTGCAGACCAGCACCACACGACAACCACCGCCCGTAAGGGCCACCCGATGAACTGTCAATAGGAGTGGACAGAGGCGATGCTTCGGGAAGAGGTCCATAGACCTGACCACGACTCCCCCGCCCCAGAAGGGGTGCGTGAGAAGACCCAGAAGACGAGAATTTTTAGTTTGTTCGTGTGACTAATTGCGTTCAGACGTGCTTTATTATCTTGTGTTAGTTAGCACTTGCCAATTTTTAGGGCTCCGTACCCGAATTTTTAGATCTGTCACGGCCTGGTATTTCACGAACGGTGACAATTAGACAGATTAAATTTTTACAAATGATGTATTTCTGTTGCCGCTATAGCAACAAATAATAAAATAAATATTTATGTGGGCTCCCATTCAATTCTTTCAATACCACATACAAACTTGTGAATGCACCTGGTTACGTACATGGAGTTTGAAAGTACCAATAACTTTGCAAACAACATTTTGCTTTGTAAAATCCAAACTATTCACTCCACATCATCCCTACCATTTCACGGTGGTACGAAACCCTTCGTGCGCGAGTTCGCCTCGCACTTGACCGCTTTTTTACATAAGAACAAAACCACTTAATTTCAAAAATATCGCTGCTGGGCGCCGATCAATATGCTGGTACCGTTTCCTCGCTGTATCGCTGAACGGATACGTTGAGCGAGGTAGCCGGCTTGTTTTTGGACTTTGGGATTGGCGCTTGTTTAACGAATTGGTCAACTATAAGTTGAAGATGGCAGAGGAAATAATCTTCTCTGGAAAGAAGACGCCAACGGTTTTATTAGTATTAAGTAGAACTAAGATTAACTACCTAACTAAATTATGTATATAATTATTGTATGCTTGTAGCTTATATTGTAGCTACCTATATGTAGCGTGAGCTTATGTATGCAGCTATTAGGAATGTACGTATGATATGAGATTAGACAAAAGCTGCTAAATAAAGGTTAATAAGAAATCGGGTATTTCTTGTTTGTACAATACAGATAATTATTTTTATTTGGCTAGTATTTAATCGCACATAAAAATTACAGATTTTCATAGCAAAAAAGGATCAGCAAAAACACTTTTTATGTTTTAAGTATTTTTGTTGTTCAACCTAATATGAAGGATAAATTTACCCTTCACCTAAGCTACCGCAGTATTTTGCCCTGATATTTGCTGTGAAAATCAGTATATTTGTTGCGCAAATCAGTATTATTGATGTGCAGTTTAATATTTCCCTTTTTAATTCAGTAATACACCTCATAACTGACTAGTAAGGTATTCAAAACAGAAAAATGTTTAGTTGAGGGTACAAAACGTACGCACATCATGAATACGCCTTCACTTCTCACCAGTTTGGTTGACGCCCACTAGCGATTCTTTGACCTTATCTTTTGTATGACATTGTGTAACAGAGACAACGCTCTATTATCTTGTTTCGGAAAATAGAGTTATAAGTACATATTGTAATATATTAGAATTTCGACAGTCAAAAAGTCCTAAAAATATTTTTAATTAAATCCATAGTAATATAAATTAATATGTCATATTCTGGAAATTTTTAAGATCATAATATTCATTGGATAAGATTTAGTCAACTTTTATGATTATAATATTCACGTAAGTCATCTAAAGAGTTATTTCTATCAGATATTTATTACGTTCATTAAAAAACAAAAAACTGGTAAAGCTTCTATTATAACCACTTCCCATTACGACAAGATTCATACTGACAAGTTCCCATTTTGACCACTTCCCAATTCGACCACATCCAAATTCGACCACTTCTTACATTGTCAGCTTTTTACTTACTTTTAACCTCGTAACTCGTGGGCAGGCCCTAAAAATAAACTCCTGTTCAACTTCGCGTTTAACTTTGTTGTTGAACAACAATGTATAGGATTTGACGTTTCTTTTGAGTTTAAACTATGTGTAATATTTTTTGTAGGTTACTACCGTGTTAACAGATTAAGTCTAAAAGGAGAAGAATTAAGTCTAAAGGTTGGTTATGTGCAGTAGGCTTCGCCATTGACTTACAGACGAAAAGCTGACGATATGGGCAGTGTTCAAATTGGAAGGTGGTCGAATTGGGAAGTGGTCAGTAAAGGAACTTGTCATTATGAACATCGCCATACTGGGAACTTGTCGAATCGGCACAGCAATTAAAAGCTAACGAAATGGAAAGTGTTCATTATCCTAAAGCATATCGTACCGAACGCATATATCAGAACAGAATTGCTGGTACGCTCAAAACCAAAACTGTCTTTGCCAATTCAGCCATAACTCTCCCGCCAAAAACGCGGCTCTACGTGACTGTATTTAATAAATTTATGGTCGTTCAGCAAGTCCGAGGAGACGGAAGCAGCCATTAACAGGCCCATTAATTAATGGCTGCCATTTTGAAGATTTCCTTTGGGATACTTTGGCAAGGAGCAAATGAGGAGATGGTATGGTAGAACAAAACCCCATTGTAACTTCTTTCGGCTTTAATCCAAGCAGATAGGGTCGAAAATTGTGATGATGCGATTGTGTTTCATGGTACCTACCTTAGAATGTTATACGAATTGTGTTTGTGATTTTTGGCTTAATCCATTTAGGTTTTTTGATATAATTTAGATATATAATTTAATCTCATGGGTCCAGATGAAGTGATTTTGCCAAAACATTAGAGGATCTCAAAAGCCTCCGTCGGCCGGAGTCAATTCTAGGTATACGTCGCGCCACACGTCATGAGCGGTGGCCTTGAATGCGCAGGAGTCACGTTTCAATACCTGTTCATGTGCGAAGTCACTCAAGCCAACGTCGCCCAGCGCTCTTCGTTGCGCGACTTATATATGTCACCGGAAGATAGTCAAAACCGTTTGTTGATAAACTAACGCGTTAGTAGATCAACTATCGACAGATAGTAAACCAGACCGACAGGGTTTAGAATTTACGTTTCTTTTGTTCTTATACATGTCAACCTAACATGGAGACAATTCGGGGGCTTCGCTGCGCCCGCAGTGTTTGCCCTGGTATTGCGTTTGCAATTCAAGTTTAAATTCAAGTTTGTGACTTGTAATGAATATTATCAATAAATGATGTCTATGTCTATGTCTATGTCTTAAACCAGTTTACTATTTAACGGTTTCAACCGTTAGTTGATCAACTAACGCGTCATATAGTAAGCAGAACCCTACAGTTTACTAAATGTTGATAGTTGGCCAACTTACGAGAAAAAAAAACGGTAGTTTACCAACTAACGGTTTCGGTGACATACATAGGAGCGTTTACTTACAACACTTCCCGTGCGCTCGCGCACACACACAATCCGCGCAATGTAACAAAAGCCGCGCTAATTAACATATAGTATATGTATATGTAGCCCATTAGTGCCCCCACCGAGGCGTACGGGTCTTTACCCGGATTCGAGTCAGATTGAGCCATACTCCAACACGCTGGCTCAGTGCGGATGGAGGGCTGTCGGGGCTTATGGCCCACCTGACAGTCAGATGTTTTCAAGCTGCCCTATTAGGGCCTCTGACACAGCTTTGCGACTACTACCGCCGAGTAGCGATAGTAGCCGGGACCTGCAGCTTAACTTGTCATCCGAAACACGGAAGCGTCCTACACAAACGCCACATAGAACGGACACCCGTCCAGTGCCCGTCTCGGCCAGATGTTGCTACCCGCACGATTGTTTCCGATTTGCGAATACCGCCAGGCCACGGACATAAACATTTACATACAGGCACACACATTGCTTCTGGCCCCACACTAGGGTACCCTGTGTCGTTGGAACCAGAAACCGCGACGACACACACACATTCCGACTTCGTACTCTGAAGTGATCGGGCCTCCGTATATAGTAAAAAAGTGTTCCGAAGTAAGGTTTAGGTGTTTTCAAATCGGCGCAATCCAGATGATACTGATTTCATAAAAATATTTTACATCACCCTTTCCCATACAGGGGCACAATTGTGCCCACTTTGAGCCAGCCAGTCACTCAATACTTCATTTTGCGTGACAGGGGGCTAGCCCATCGCCGCAGCTATAAAGTGATGAATTCAATTCAATTCAAACGTTTATTGCCATAAATAACAGTTATATAAGATGTTATATTTTGGCATAAGATAAAGTAGCAAATTACTCCTTATAGTAAACATAGCATATGAAGGTTTCCTCACGATGTTTTCCATCACCGTTAGAATGTCCGTATAATGTACTTAAGATAAATTAATTATCGCATTGCTACATGGTCAGGAATCGAACCTGCTTCTCCTGTGTGAGAAGCAATCGTGAAACCCATTAGACCACGGAGCTCTTTATATAGAAAGAAAGAAAGAAAGAAACATTTATTCACAAACAAACAGGACACGCATATTAAACAAAAAACAGATAACAAGTGTGTCTCTGCGGCAGTGAACCGGACACTGGCTCAGCGTTATGCTGAGATGTCAGACACCTACAGCGCTGATTTTCAGCCAGCACCGTCGGTGACTCACGGAAACGTCATACCAAAAGAATATATATCTATAAACTACCTAGATTTTTGGGACAGGCGAAAGAGAAATAAACATAAATACAAAGTGAGATAATAATGTAAACACTACCTAGATGCAGCTTCATTAATATAATATTTACGGTAAGAATTACAAACAAAACTAGATAAAAAAAAGAAATGCAATTGGCATATTTATTGGCATATTATTATATAATTTACATCACAATACAAAAATGTATCAAATCTTACCTCATGTTGAAGTTATAGAATAGAGGAAATAAACTGGTGCTTATTATCAGTTGCGTTCAGGGTAAACTACACCAGTTTAGTGTAGTATACCTACCCAAGAAAAAAGATATTATTTATTGATTTCCGAAAACAATCAAAAGTAATATTTAATAATTGGTAACATTTATTTACTGTATAATAACAAAATTATACACAATCTATATAAACACAAGTAAAATATTGACGACAACCTAGTGTCTTTCGAGACAGTTACGTTTTTAGTACCATTTCAGGATTATTTTCTAGGTGATAATTAATTGTAAACTAGATTTGAATGCGGAATCTCATAAAGCCCTTCGCGATTCCGTGATATTTTTATGAGGGATAACTGAAACTTATATTTAACTATTAGGCAAATCCGGAGTATTATTTCCTGTTTGCCTGATTTCAATTTCAATAACAATATTGATTTTAAAATTCAACAATAAAATAATTGTGGCGACGGGCTTGGCACCGGTTTTCCAAATTAGACTATTGAATAACATAAAAATAAACATTTCAATTTAGCCACTCGTCTGTCGGTGGGTAGATCTAAAAGTGACCCGTGATTTTAAACCTTATATTTTTTTATCTACACACGTATCATAAACCCTCTTTACTGCGTACAAAAACCGCACGTTACGATCAGCATAATGTTAAACTACTTGGTAAAAAATCATTTCTTATCTGAAAAAAGACACATTATGACCATAATGTGTAATTTTTCTACACATTATGACATTCAAATTTCGGACTCCGACGCCCGCCTCGTGCCGCCCCTAGTTTGTCTGTGAAGTTGGTACTGACATTCAAATTTCGAACGCCGACGCCCGAAGTTGGTGCTATAGAACAAGCTAAACAACTGCAGAGCCAGCATTGTGGCTCTGCAGTACATAATTAGGCATTAAAACTCTCGAGTGATATTATTATGAAACTCGCCTTCGGCTCTTTTCATAAACCCACTCTCGAGTATTAATGCCCTCCATTATGTAGCAGTCACATAAACTACTATTATAACCCTCGGGATTTATCGCCATGGGCACTAATAGACTTAGCGCCAAGGAAATCCGCGGGCAAATTCGGAGTAAGATACCGAAGGTGAGACATTTAATTTAATATAACAACGCGATAGGGGACAATCCCCATCAGGGGGTTCCCATGGTGATAAATACACAAAGGAGGATGTATTAGGTACTGTCATGGCCCTTTACATAGCAACAAGTCATAATATTGAATAACATGCATGTTCATGTACAAACAGGCCCATAAATTGCTTTTGGCTTCACACTAGAATACACTGGAATGTATTTATCTAAAGTTCATTGTACGGACCTTCTAACGGTAATGGAAAATATCTTGGGAAAACCTTCAGGATCCATTGCTGCGGCGATGGGCTAGCCCCCAGTCACTTAAAATGGAGTATTGAATAACTGGCTAAACGTGGGCACAATTGTGTCTCTGCCACACCGTATGGGTAAAGACGTGACGCTATTGTAACAAGTTATTTGACTAAGTATCCAAATAAATAGATTAGCAATTGATTAACGAGTGTGCGGGTAGACATATCTGGCTGAGACGGGTACTGGATGGGTGTCCGTATATATGATGATATTTGTTTCGAGCGCTTCCGTGTTACGGATGACACGTTACGATGACAGCTGCAGGTCCCGGCTACTATCGGTACTCGGTGGTAGTAGTCGCAAAGCTGAGTCAGAGACCCTGATAGTGATAGGGCAGCTTGAAAACACCTGACAGACGGGTTGGCAGCAAGCCCGACACCCCTCCATCAACCCGCACTGAGCCAGCGTGGTGGAGTATGGCTTAATCTTACTCGTATCCGGGTAAAGGCCGACGTTAATGAGCTACTTTATTATTATAACAATTTATTAGTTGGAATAGTCATCGTAACAGAAAATTGTGGTCAGATTTTAAGGTTCAACTTGTGACGACCCGAATGGCCGAGTCGGCAGTGACCCTGCCTAAGAAGCCAAGGGTCGCGGGTTCGAGTCCCGGTGGGGGCAAATATTAGTTTGATGAGAACGGATGTTTGTACCCTAGTCATGGTTGTTTATCTAACTAAGTATAATATTTATCTATATAAGTATGTGTATCGTTGTCTAGTACCCAAGATACAGGGAATGGGGCTAGATCAATGTGTGTAAATAGTGTCCAAGGTATTTTAAGGTATTATTCTTGACATAGCAGACAATAATGGGGTACATTATTATTATAACAATTGATCAGTTGGAATCTTCATCATCACAGAAAATTGTGGTCACATTTTAAGGTGTTCAACTTTATTCTTGACGTCTCCTTACAAAGCGGTCAGCTGCTCGCGTCAAAAGTAATATCGCTCAGATCATATCGGTTTCAAAATCGAATCAGCTTTAAGCGAACTTTGAAAACAATGCACAAATCCCATCAGCCCGCCATTCGAAGCCGCAAATGACATGATAATTCACCTGCCAACAGCAGCCGAATATGAATTTTATTAAAATTACCGAAAACACCAAATTGACTGTGTGAGTGCCAATCAAATATTGAGGGCCTCCCAGAGTTGTTTAATGGTAGATTGACTCCAGTTTATATAAGATAAAGTAAAACAAGATGTAACAAAAAAGGGGAAGTGTTATGTTAAGGAGTTCTATGTGATCAACTCAATTTTTCACTTCTTTATACTCATGGCTCGGGTGATTTGCATAGAGCTGTGAAAATATAGTTACTCTGATCAAATCGGTTGTATACCAAAAGTTGTCCAAAGTGACGTCCCTATGACCCCTTCAAATAAGACGTTACCTTTCTGTTACAGCCTATATGTCGAAAAGTCGCGTGAAGTTCAATAAAGTGGCTTTGCTCGTCATACTAAATAAAAAACTTAAGAAGAGTAGAAGAGAAGAGAAGTAGAGAAGTTGGTCACAAATAACTTAGATTAGTAAGTATAAGTTAACCTATACGCTATCCCAACGGTTATGTAGAGCCCACACATCTCTAGATAAAGCTTCATCAGTAGGAGTGCGTGTATGCTAACAAAAAAAAAACATAGAAAAATGTTGTTTACAAAGTTATTGGTGCGGCTACTTTCACACTCCATTTGTGTAATTAAGTTGCATTCATAAGTTTGTATGTGGTATTGAAAGAATTGTTGTATGGGAGCCCCCTTAAATATTTATTTTAAGGTGCTACGAAAATAAAATGGGGTTTTTTTCGAATCCATTTACTCCACCAAGAAGTCATCTACAGACTTGATTTTTGGGTAAACGTTTATTGAGTATTTGATTAAGATTTTCACCAAAACAAAAACGCGATTGGATGAAATTTTCTCGATAGAATTTAATTACGAAAACACCTCTAAATTATATTATTTTTTCTTGTAATTCTGAAATCCTAACTAATTTCATTGTGGAACTGCGTTCAAAATGTATTCGCAAAATCTCCTGAAAAAACTTTTTAACAAAATAGAGTAGTTTATTTTTAAACAATTATTCTGTTGTTTAGCGCTACGGTTTTTCATTTTTTTTCGATTCCGTCCCTCTCACACTGCGGGTCTTTCCGCCTGGAGTAACGGGGACCTTTGCACGGACGAGGTATCGCCTTAATCTGTTTTTTTAGTATTTGTTGTTATATCGGCAACAGAAATAAATCAATGTGAAAATTTCGACTGTCTTACTATCACGGTTCATGAGATACAGCCTGGTGACGGACAGCGGAGGCTTAGCAATGGGGTACCGTTTGGCACCCTTCGGGTATAGAACCCTAATAATTAAATATTACTTAGAGGTACTAAACCATTAAAAATATAGATAAATCCGGCTAATAACAATTTATATTATATCCGGGTCGCTTCACAACCCTACCCACAAGCGGTCGCACAACCGGTTTATTCCGGTTGTAGACCCGGGTATTTGCATTATTACCCGGGTGAGTACAATTAAACGTTGTAATCGGTTGTTAGGCGCCCGGGTACAATTTGTTATTGTATAATTGTTCGGGTAATGCACTGGTTGCAGTTTGTTACAAAAGTCAATACCCATTATAGGAGGATGATATTGGTACCGAGATAAGGCTGTGGTTTTGAGTGTTCTAAGGGAGATTTCTATGAATAGTGCTCTTGAAATTCGTTCTTATTTAACAATACATAAAATTGTTGAAAAAATATTTAATAACCTCTGTACTGTCAAACCCAAAAATGCAAAATGGCCGCGTCTGTCACGGGGTCGCACGCGAACTCCGCCCGCTAACGTCCCGTTTCATTAAAATGACGATATCTCTATTTTTTCTATGGGAGCTCTCTAAGAAAGTTATATCGTTGGAATGGCTTTTAAATAAGCTACCGGATAAAAAAGAATAGTCCAGTTTTGCCTAGCAGTATATTTTAATTTAAATTTTAAATCTATTTTTTTTTTTTCCAATTATTGTAGAAAAAAATGAAAAATGGAAAAAATATAGCATGTTTGTAGTTTATTTACATCTAAATACGTTATCGCACATAAATAAATAACAATAACATGCCTCCCCATACAATAATCCTGGAAAGCAATCACCACAACCACACCACCACTCAATAAGCGCTGGCACGTGACTGATTATGATATGAATAATGATTAAATTGATTTAAAAATTGGTAAATGAAGTATTGAATATCTGGTTAAGGCTGGGCACCACGACTACAGCGCATCTTACAGTTTCAACATCAGTGGCTCAAGCAGGAAAAATAACCAGAGCGAAAAAGTGTTCGAGTTCAGAAAACATGAACCTTATGTCATTGTACATAAGAGTCATTGACATTTCGATTCGCATACTTTTTCGACGCGTAATTATTCCTGCTTCCTACACTGCTTACTACATAATTCATAATTTGTTTATTGCACACAAATGATATTTAAAATAAAACCGGTCAAGTGCGAGTCTAAATCGCGCACGAAGGGTTCCGTACCACCGTACAATGGTAAGGATGGTGTAGAATGAATAGTTTGGAATTTACATAGCAAAATGTTGTTTACAAAGTGATTGGTGCGGCTACTTTCACACTCCATGTACGTAACCAGTTGCATTCATAAGTTTGTATGTGGTATTGAAAGAATTGTTATATGGGAGTTCCCTTAAATATTTATTTTATTCTGTTTATTAGTATTTGTTGTTAGACCGGCAATAGAAATACATCATCTGTGGAAATTTCAACTGTCTTACCATCACGGTTCATGAGATACAGCCTGGTGACAGACGGACGGACGGACGGACATACAGCGGAGACTTAGTAATAGTGTTCAGTTTGGCACCCTCGGGTACGGAACCCTAAAAATTTGTAAAAAAAGTGTACCTAGGCGAGCATAGGAGAATAAGAGATCTCTATCGGCTAACCAGCGTAAGATGGGAAAGGTTGATTCCTAAAGACATAACAAACGAGATACATATTTATTAATTAAATTAGTAACATAATCACTATACTAAATATAGTAGTTTATGTGACTGCTACATAATGGAGGGCATTAATACCCGAGAGTGGGTTCATGAAACGAGCCGAAGGCGAGTTTCACAATAATATCACTCGATAGTTTTAATGCCTAATTATGTAAAGTGACATACACTAGTTTATCTACACACATATCATAAGCTCTCTTTGATGTATTCAGGAACCGCATGTTCGACCGGCATTGTGGCATTGATAATTCCTTTGCACTTGTTTCGTTTGTTGAGTAGATAGTACCAACTTCACAAACAAAGTAGGGGCGGCATGCAGGCGGGCGTCGGCGTTCGAAATTTGAATGTCATAATATGTAGAAAAACTACACATTATGGTCATAATGTGTAATTTTTCAGATAAAAAATGAGTTTTAACCAAGTAGTTTAACATTATGCTGATCGTAACGTGCGGTTGCGAAATGGGATTTAAATGTTAAATACGGATTTTTCTTCACCGATGCTTAGAGGACTAATAGAGCAACACAAATTCATATTTATGTCGCAGTTAGTTGGTAAAATTAGACACTTAACTTACTCTCTAGACCGTTAATTAAATGTCACTAAAATTCCGTTAGACAAGTGAGTGAACGAAACGTTTAACGGGTTGTCTAAACGTTCCTCGGCAACAAGACATATACAATATTATTATTTTTTATGTGTACTTAAGTTTAAGTTTTAAGTATTTTTGTTGTTCTTACATGTACAACCTAACACGAAGGATAAAGGGGGCTTCGCTTCGCTCACCCCTTTACCCTTCGCCTAAGCTACCGCAATGTTTTGCCCTGATATAAGGTGTGCAAATCAGCTGTTGTCGTGACGCCATCTTGTTTCCAACATGCCGGCTTTCGGTAAGTCAGATTGTTAAACGTTTTCGAGGCTTAATTAAAATCTAAATGCTAGTGACTTGGTTAAACGTCGGTATTTTATTAACGGTCTAGAGAGTTAGTTAAGTGTCTAATTCAACCAATGAACTGCGACATTTATAATGTATAACGATTAAATAAATAACAAGTTCCCACATAAATTCAAATCCGGCGAGAAATTGGAAAAAATATTTAATTTGTACAGATTTTGTGATAACTTTGGGATACATTTCTATCAAGCAAAAAATGTAAACTGACACTCATAGTCAACATACATACATAGTATAAAGAAACATCTGCTTTATTACTCCTATTTTTCGTAACTTGAGATTAACAAAGGCTGTTTCTACCTAAGCGTCGCCTTAAATGTGGGCGCAACTGTGCTTATGCCACCCCATTAGTAAAACTTTGAATGTTTTTAAACATAAAATTTTATATACAGGTACATACATTGCTTCTGGCCCCCACACTAGGATACCCTGTGTCGTGGGAACCTGAAACAGCGACATCATGCACATATAAACTTATTTTTGTTTTTATCCCCAGCCGGGGTTCGAACACGGGACCTCTTGCATGGTAGGTAGACCCACAACCGCAGCGCCACAGATGTCGTCGTCTTGTCTCGAGTGATGTTTTTCAATAATTTAATTAATATATCTTTTCTAACTGCCCAACTCGAACTTACCATGCGCATTACAATTACTGAGAAATCTTCGAGCTTCAAAGCACAATCATGGTGTTAAATCTGCTTCCAATGGGCTATAAGCTCCATCAGTCTATTCCAGGTAAAGCCTAAAAGCTCTTGGTGTTAACTCGATCGCTTGTAAATTGTGCTTCGATAGTCCGAATTACTTACTGCGGACGACTCCTAATAGAAGATCTCAAGCGGTTACCTAATATACCTAATAATCGAATGACATTCTTATTATTTCCTGTGCAATTGTCACCGTAAGATAGTCAAATCCGTTAGTTGATAAACTAACGTTTTTTTTTTCTCGTAAGTTGATCAACTATCGACAGATAGTAAACTGTAGCGTACTGCTTACTATATGACCCATTAGTTGATCAACAAACGGTTAAAACCGTTAAATAGTAAACTGGTTTAAACTTGAATTGCAAACGAAATACCAGGGCAAACACTGCGGTAGCTTAGGTGCAGACTAGAGGGGGCGAGCGCAGCGAAGCCCCCGAATAGTCTTCGTGTTAGGTAGACATGTAAGAACAAAGGCAACGTAAATTCCAAACTCTGTCGGTCTGGTTTACTATCTGTCGATAGTTGATCAACTACCGCGTTAGTTAATCAAATAACGGTTTTGACTATCTTCCGGTGACACATATACACTCTGTCTTATTAATAAAAACATTCTTTACTCTGAGACTAGTTACTCTCCCTCTCAGGTTGAGCTCGAAGTAAGTCTAGTGTAAATTTGTTATTAATAAAGCCCCCCTCACGCCTGGATTAGCGGGTGATATGTGGCAACCCCAATTAATTAAAAGTAAAAAATAATGAGTTTTGAACGGTTTTGAATGAGTTCGACGTATTTGACAGCCGTTCGATAGTGACAAGTTGGTACTGTTATGATAACAATGAAGATGTTTTATGGAGGATGTTTGCTCATGTCAGAAGGAAGTACTTGGTTCCTACAGCCGTTCACGTCTCCCCGGGTAGTGGTAAGGAACAACAAATTATACTCAAGACTTTAATTTCCAAAACTGTGATATTTCAAACATAATATTGACTTTGGCAACATTAACCTCAAAGGAGGTCAGAGTACGCCAAATTAAAATAAGAAAAAGCAGAAGGAGGAGATATTTTAGTTTTATTTCTGTGTTTGTCTGGAGTAGTGAAGTAATTACTCGTATTTCGCATTAATCAAAGTTAACTTTGTTAATTCGAAGAAAATAAGGTAAAGCAAAGGTAAATAAAGTGATGAGTTATAGGTGTAGATAGTGCCTGTGGCGTGGTGTTTATTTTGTATATTGTTTCAGCAATTATTTCGCAGTACCAAAAACATTAAACAAATACCAATGAAGAGAAAGTCAATAATATAAGTACTTTTCTAAACCAAAATCACACAAACTGTGAACTCCGAAGCAAAACCAGACAACAACAATAGATTTAGAAAAATTCAAAATTGCCGTTTGGTAACTAATGTCAAATTATGACATAGATCTCACTGCCCTGTCCTTACTCCATCGCTAAACTAGGTAACGCCAAGGTGTAAATTTTACTCCGAGAGTGGAGTCGGTTTAGGCTACCCAATCCTTTACACCACATTTATTAATATTGAAATTCGTAAATACTAGTTTAATAGTAGCAGTAACGTTACTACGGTTTTAGTCTATGTTTATTTACAAGACGGGGTTTACAACTAAAACTAAGACGAAAATATTAAGCAGTGACTGCATTGTTGTATACCCTTTGTAAACCTTAATTGACCGAGGTGGTTTTTTAAGCTTAAGCATAAGGTCTATAAACTATTCGCCGAAGTCCTTTACCTCCATCACACTACCACCCTCACGAATATCAACCTGTCGAACAAGCTGGCTCAATCCATGAGGTCAAGCAGCTGATGGAAAAATGCAGAGAATATAACCGGCCTCCGTGTCTCGCCTTTGCTGACTATGAGAAGGCATTTGAAAGGGTAGAACACTGGGCCGTGTTCCACTCTCTCCTTCGATATCCTCCGAAAGCTGTACAGGTCCGCCAAAATACATAGAAACACCGACTGTCTCTATAGACCTGGGTGTCCGACAGGGGGACACTCTCTCGCCCAAATGATTCACCAACGTACTGGAGGATATTATGAAAATGTTGGATTGGAGCGATTGGATTGGACGGGGCACGCATGTCACATCACAGGTTTGCGGATGACCTCATTCTCGTCGCGGAACGCGTCTCAAATCTCCAACATATCCTCGCAGAACTGCATAAAGCTTCCCTGAATGTCGGACTCAGGATGGACAAGTCAATGCGGTTGGCACAGGACTGTAGGGTTTGGCGCTATAGAGAAGAGGCCTGTGCCCAGCAGTGGGTTGATGTTTGCTGAATATGATAATGAATATAAAGGTAAAACAATGGAAGGATATTCTTGCTCTTACTGTAGAAAGAAATAGGGCTTTCCTATGTTGAGTTAGATAGTCATATTATTGTTTGTATCACACTGTAGTTTACCTAGGTGGAAAGCTGCCGGAAGAGGTGCGAAAGTTCCGGTACCTCGGAACGCTGACACGCAACGATAACCGCGTCGAGTCCGAGATAGCTGCAAGAATCGCTAGCGCTGCCGCGGCCTTTGGTAAACTCAACCAGAGAATTTGGAAATCCCACGATCTCTATCTACAAACTAAGCTGTCCGCATATAAAGCAATAATAATGTATGTTTCGGAGCCATGGTGTCTATAAAAAGCAGATATCAAGCGTTTGGATACATTTAATTTAAAATGTCTTCATGCAATATTTCGGGTAAAATGGCAGGATAGTGTCCCGAACTCTGAGATTCTACGTCGTCCCAATACCTCCAGCATGGAATGTCTCCTGATGAAGGGGCAGTTAAGATAGTGTGGATACCTTTTACGCATGGATGCGTCACGTTTGCCCAAATCCGTTTTCTACGCAGAACTTTCCGATGGAAAACGGAAGCCTGGTGGGCAGTATCTCCGACACAAGAACATCCTGAAACGACATCTAACGTCCTGCGGTATGTCTCATAACACGTGGGAGGTGGTAACACGCTTGATGAGACCAGAGTGGCGTCGTTTAATCAAAAAAGGAACTAAACAGTTTGAAGATGCCCCTCGTGAAGAACGTGATGCCAAACGCCACGATCGAAAGATACGCCCCAAGGTCTCCTATAATTACACCTACAGTACAAGTGGACAGTTATAGTGCAACATATGCAGCCGCACCTTCAAAACCAAGTTCGGCTTTGCAAGTCACCTCCGAGCACATGCCAGAAACTGACAGGGTGTCGCCGTCGACGGATGTCATGGAGGACATCATCATCATCATTATTGTTTGTATCAACAGACCTCCGAGGGATGAAAAGGGCCATGGTAACTTTGAAATATTTGAGAGAGTTATGGTTGAGGCCCACTCTACACTAGATTTCCCTGTAGCTACGACAATAAAACAAAAATAAATAACTTTTGTTAAATCATTTCAGCTATGTCATCTATTTCTTGAGCCGACTAGAATCAAACTAATCAGCCAAACTTGCTTAGATAATGTTTTTTTTAATTGTGATTTTACAATTAAACATGTAATTAAATGCTAACCATCCAATTAGAGCGGTCAAACAGTTCCATTCCCAATTGCTAGTAAGGATAATACAGATCCATAATTTTGTAGGACTGTTGCATCCCATATTCTAGAATCGTACACGAAAAACTTTGATATAAATATAAACTTTGATGAAACAAAACTCAGACAACAGACAACAAAAAAATATAGGATAAATATATGTCATAAAAGGTCTATTAGATATAAGAATGGACTTTTAAAATTACCGGATATCTGTTATATTTAATACTTAAAAATATTTTTCGCAATGCATTATTATTCAACTAAATGAACAAGCGCTCGGAGACGAAATCAGTTTCATATATTAAACTTACACGCAAAAATAGGTGAAAAAAACCGGTCAAGTGCGGACCGCGAGTCTAAATCGCGCACGAAGGGTTCCGTACCACCGTTCAATGGAAGCGATGGTGTGGAGTGAATAGTTTGGATTTTACACACCAAAATATTGTTTACAAAGTTATTGGTGCGGTTACTTTCACACTCCATGTACGTAACCAGGTGCATCCATAAGTTTGTATGTGGTATTGAAAGAATTGTTGTATGGGAGCCCCCTTAAATATTTCTTTTATCCTGTTTTTTAGTATTTGTTGTTATAGCGGCAACATAAATACATAATCTGTGAAAATTTTAACTCTCTAGCTAGCTAGGTTCTTGAGATACAGCCTGGTGACAGACGGACGGACGGACGGACGGACAGCGGAGTCTTAGTAATAGGGTCCCGTTTGGAACCCTTCGGGTACGGAACCCTAAAAAGGGAAAATTTTTGGTTGTTTTATTTTATTTTTAATGTTATTATTACAGGAGTTTAGTAATATTTTCTATATTTTTCTTGGTCTCGGATCAATCATGCAATCTTCTCATGCACCCATTCTGGGGCGTGGGGAGTCAGGGTCAGATCATCGGATCTCTTCCTGAAGAAGCGCCTCTGTCCACTCCTATGGACAGGTCATCGGGGGGCCCTCGCGGGCGGTGGAGATCTTCTCACTTGGGGGTGTTCCGTTGGATGATCGCCGGCTAGGCAACCAGGTCGCGTGGCAGGCGGCGGCGTCGGGCGGGCGCGCGTGGTACGGCGCCATGTCGCGGATATGCGGATGTTGTGAAGTATCCGCACGCACGAACATGCCCTTCGCCAGCCTCTGGACAAACTGGTCCTCTGTTTCCCATCTGAGGTCCCTCTGGATCGTCGCATTCCTCACGTAGCGGGGGGCGTCGACGATGGTACGCAAAGAGAGGTTCTCTTGGGCTCGGAGTCTCCGTTTGTTCGTCTCCGAGCACAGAGCGTACCATGCCGGGGCCGCGTAGGTGAGGCGGGATCTCACGTAGCACTTGTAGATACCGAGCTTCGCCCTCAGAGGGAGGCTGGAGTCGAGAAGTGGACGCAGCTTGGCGCGTGCCACCTTGACCTGGTTGACGACGTTGTCGACATGTTGCTTCATGGTGAGCCGGCGATCGATGGTCACTCCCAGGTACTTCACCTGCGGAGACCACGCGATGTCCTGTCCTTGGAGCTGGAGTGGTGATGGAAGGGGGGACTGGCCTGTGATGAGCGCCTGCGTCTTCCCAACGTTGACGGACAACCGCCACTTGGCGAACCAGTCGGGCAATATGTCCAGGGTGCGCTGCTTCGATGCGATGCGACGGGTATTTGTTTTCTTTGTCTAATTCTCAATGCCATTGGCCTATGTTCAGCCCTTAACTGGCAAAACGTGGGCACATCTGGACCTCTGCTACCCCGTATAAGAAAAGAGGTGAAGCTTTGCTTTGCTTTAACTATCGTAATGATATTATAATATTTGTATCAGTTAAGCACAAGCAATTTTTAAAAGAGGTCTGAAAATCAATCTGTGGTAGTTTCTATGCCCGTTATAATAAAGACATTGGAATTTGGAATTTGAATTTGGCTATGTTAATGTCATGTCGGATGACTAAACTACTAGATAATTTGAACTAAATCAAACAAAACTAATACAGGATGACTTTTCCCTTACGAGGTGGTAGAGGCACAGTTACGCCTACATTTAGACAGCTTATCTATGCAACATATTTGTTACAAGGGGCTAGCCCAACGCGTGATAGGAACTTTTTGTATCTCCAGACAAAAAGTTCCTATCACCGTAACATTGTCCGAATTATGATTAATAAGTTAAATTACGATTTATTTTCTGCTCGATAGTTCTAGGTTTTTCTTGTTTTTAAATCGCGAATTAATTAATTGGGTTCAGATTTTTGCATTTTTAAACTCTCTAAGGTACACCTCTGTGCCTAATTTTAGGACAATTTAAAGGAAAATTTAAAGGACATTTGATGGTAAGTGAAAGTGATTGTACTGTGCCCCTTTTTAACATGTTTAGTACCGGGAGTCAAACGAGTACTGACAGATGATCGTGGAACCTCTAGACCACGGAAGCTCTATAAGAAATAAAACAGAAGTGACGGCACATTCCTTGACCAGGAAATCGAACCCACTACCTCACATACACAACCCTGTGGAATGTTAATCGTTAAGCCATCAGGGATAAATGTCGTTTGGATGGACGGATAAACTGTTACTCGTAGAATAAAAGTTAACTACAGTATCGAAAAGGTAACATGATACTTGATGGATACCAATCATAGTGTTAGTGAAGTGATATCGTTGAAAAACATTGACGAATCTAATGAATCGATATGTCACCGTAAGATTGTCAAAACCGTTAGCTGATTAACTAACGTTTATTTTCTCGTTAATTGGTCAACTATCGACGCGTTAGTTTATCAACTAACGGTTTTGACTATCTTACGGTGATACTCTTCAAACATTTGTGAATTGGAGTAGCAAATTTGGATAGATTTTGACATTCTCTTTTCAATCTTAATTCTTTCTAATTCTTTTGGTAACATCCGTAATGTTTAAAAACTGGATTTTATACTGTTTTAGGTTATCTATCATTTCACTTCTAAGATTTTATGAACCTGTGAATTGTGACGTCTTTGTATGGCAACGTCATCACGTAATTTATGTCATTATGAAAATAATATACCCCAGATATTCGATGTTTATATGTATGTCACGTCGCTGTTTCTGGTTCTCACGACACAGGGAATACTAGTGTGGGGCCAGAAGCAATGTATTTATGAAAATGTGATGTTATGTTATTTAGTAAAATTTTACTTACGACTTTCACTACGGCACCAACTTGATCAGAGCAACTTTACTTTTCACTTATCCTTACAAATCATCTGACAAGTTACTCTGTACAAGTCGGTTTGATAGATAAAGTGGTGCAGAATGATGCCCTTAATAAACGACTACACTCTTCTTTTTCTTCTTATTTCACCAACAATAAGGGATAACCAGAGTTTAGAACAAGCTCGCAAGGCCACGTAAAAAAAATGCATGACCAGTTGTAAAAGGTAGCGAGAGTCACCAATGGATTTGCTATGTGAGAAATGATCTTCATATCCAAAGACTTCAAGATAATTATTACCAGCGCCCTCTGCTCAAGTCAGCTAACATTTTCCAATCATACTTAGATAGACGTTGGGGCACAGGAAACCAAACAGTTAAGTGAGTTTTAAACGCATGCGCATGTTTCAAGCCATTCGTACAGAGATGATAAAAATATGCGTATAGCACCACACATGATAGAATCAAGACTGTCCACTAGATAATACGAATTCGAATTTCGAACGTAACTTTTCTTTATCTTTTACTCCTTTTCTCGTCCACTTTTCGTGTTTTGGACAGCCACTGCATTTCGTAAGGGTTTATCACATTGGTTAATCATCTACTTTGGTATATTTATATCCGTAAGCCCTAAGGCAAAACCTCTTTCCCACATCAGTTTAAAATATACTTTCAGCTATCTTTCAACATGTCTTTCTTGTTCGACAGGTTATTCCACTACCCATATGTGGCTGCTTCGAATCCAGTTTTAGACTTATTGGTGTAGGTCTGAGCTGGGATTTACTATGTGTGTCTGCGTCAAATTTATAGTTTTTAATCTGGCTGGTAATGGTTCGAAATAGGCGAGCTAATAGGGTACATTGCTTTACTAGGGTATACTGTGGGAAGCAGAAACATCTATGTCACAAACATAAAAATTATCGTTTTATTTATTTTGGTTCACCAACTGATGGTACAAGTATATATCGCTAGAAGTATATATCGCTAGAAGTAAGACTTTGGTTACATAAATTTAACATTAACAATTGAAAAGTCTTGCCTATCGGTAAAATTACCTACTCGATTCATGGTGGTTGCAATTAGAGACCCAACCATATTAAAATAAAGTTCATGAAGTACGGTCGCCGAGCAGGAAGAATGTTGTACATTGACCCCTACATTGGCGTCGCGCTCGCACAGTTCAATTGTGAGCATGACGGCTATATAATTTACGCGCGAGCGAAAGAGACAAGTAGCTAGGGGTCAATATAAGAAATTCTTCTTGCTCGGCGACCGACTTAGCAGCTCACATTACATCATGGCTATTATGTCAATTGCTGCGAAATATTGCGGACATTGTGTGTTTATTATATTAATTTGTTCAAAACCACTGATGCCTTCTCAATTTCAAACACACAGTTTTAAGATATTTTGAGACGCACGAACCATAATAATAATAATAATATATAAATGTAGCCCATTAATGTCCCCAACGAAGGGCACAGGCCTTTACAAGGATACGAGTAAGATTGAGCCACACTCCACCACGCTGGCTCAGTGCGGGTTGATGGAGGGGTTGTACGACTACTATTACTGCCAAGTAGCGACAGTAGCCGGAACCTACAGCTTAACGTGTCATCCGAAACACTGGACTTCCGATAATGTTATTATTATTATTATTACGAGCCCACCATGTCCCACTGCTGGGCAAAGGCCTCTCTCCCCCTCTTCCACTCTATCCGAACCTGAGCGGTCTCCCTCCACTCCTTGTCCCATAGACCCAACTCATCACTCCATCTCTTCCTGGGTCGGCCACGCTTTCTCTTCGCATTTCCTGGGAGCCAGTCTGTGGCTCTCTTAGCCCAGCTATTCGGCAGCATCCGAGCAACATGGCCGGTCCAGTCCCATTTTAGTTGAGTCCGTTAATGGACTTAAGATAAATTAATTATCTCATTGTTGCAGGTTTCGAACCTGCAGCTCCTGCGTGAGAAGCAAACGTGACCACGGATACCTGAAATTATTTTTAGATCCCAAGAAATAGCAAGTTTTAGGTGAAAAACATCTATTAAGGTTTTTTTATTATGATTCCCACTTAGCCCTTTCGCTTCTCTGCTGGCCGGAAAAGAAAAAATAATGACAAAACAATTAAGGCAAATTTTATGTTTATTGCCCATAAATGCCCACAATAGAATCTACATTACTCTAGGTGACGTCTGTCATAAAAGTTCCGTTTTAGGGTTTTAAAACACACAGATTAAAGAAAAAAGATGTCTTCATAAATATTTTTTTAGGATTTGGAAATAGTCTCCTTTAGCTGGATTAGATTAGAGTTTCAAAGATGGCTATTTGACCGAATATGACATTACCCAGCGTCTTATGATTATAATAATAAGAATTAAGAATTAAATATACAATACGGTATTTGACAAGGTAGTTCAATAAATTTAAAAACGTGTCTCAAGCTGAACCCATTTAGAATAAGAATAAGAATAAGAATAATTTTTATTGTTCAAAATAACAGGGTTAACATATTTGAGGTCCCTGCCTCCCAAAGTAGGAAAAACTGTATCATGGGAGACAGTTACTTCCCAGTCGGTACATACTTTATTTTGTACAATAGTAGGTACTTAACTATTTTTAGATTTATCCAACATAAACGTTTGACAATATTAGAAGTGTACATTTCCAGCAGTTGTATTTGATAGACTCAATTTTGTGTTAAAAAAGACAGCACTTGACTATGACGTCACTTGCTACTATTTCATAGAACTCGTGAACAAAATTACTGTTTTGACAGTTCCTAAAAAGTATCTATCTTGACTGGCAGTCAAATACCGCATTAGCAAACAAACAAAACATAGCGTCACGCCATTTTCCATACGGGGTGGAAAAGGCCCAGTTGATATTACGTTTAGTCAGTAATGTCATACTTCATGTTGTGAGACAGGAACTAGCCCATCGCCGCAGACGTACAGTAAAAGCCTGAAAACTGAATATTAATTCGGTTTTAGTTTGGCCCAGCTAATTCTGATCCATGCTGTGCTAAGTATAAGGTCTTAAGATTAAGTGCAGGAGTAAGGCAAGAAAAAAAAAACATGCAACGTCCGGCCAAGCGATCGCGCCCTTATAGAAGGACAAACCAGAGGACGCGTTTGATAGAAGAGAACCAGCCGCTTATATTGTCCACAATAGTTATTTGTGTCACAAGGGAGCAAAATGATGTATTTACGGCGAGGGCGGTACATTGAATCCAGAGTGAAGGGAAGGATTCTACGATAGAATCCTGAGCGTAGCGAGGGATTCTAAGTTAGAATCCTGAGCGTAACGAAGGATTCAAGCGTTAACGCCCATGACGAAAATAAATTTGCTCCTTAGTGACACATACAACTTTTCACATCAACTATGAGGAAAATTTAAATTTAATGCTCTAAAAATATATATATATACTTTGAATTATACTTTCACCACTTTTACAGTAATCTAACAACGTAAACAAAACTTTTTTTATATAATGGCGGATTGTGAAGGATTAGGGAAAGTTCACCACAGATAAAATATTCCTGTATACTTTTACTAATGTGTAAAAATAATCGAATTAAATATTACTATGGTTTCGGATATCAATATTCATTATATCACAATAACAGTCATCGATAGTTTTGATTTCAGTAAAACATATAATTTATTGTGATTTTTTTTTAAATATTACGAATAATTCATAAATTTTCATTTAACGTTGTTAAAGTTAAATCTTGAAACATGTTCGTTTTTAATCGACTACGTCATCGTAGTCAATTGTAATGTAATTTCATAATTACATTCGATTATTTTGATCTGTGTTCAATTGGCACATTGGGGAAATGCTAATTGCCAATAAATAAAATAAAAAAAAACGGTCAAGTGCGAGTCTAAATCGCGCACGAAGGGTTCCGTACCACCGTTCAATGGAAGCGATGGTGTGGAGTGAATAGTTTGGATTTTACACAGCAAAATATTGTTTACAAAGTTATTCGTGCGGTTACTTTCACACTCCATGTACATAACCAGGTGCATCCATAAGTTTTTATGTGGTATTGAAAGAATTGTTGTATGGGAGCCCCCTTAAATATTTCTTTTATCCTGTTTTTTAGTATTTGTTGTTATAGCGGCAACAGAAATACATAATCTGTGAAAATTTCAACTCTCTAGCTAGCTAGGTTCTTGAGATACAGCCTGGTGACAGACGGACGGACGGACGGACGGACGGACAGCGAAGTCTTAGTAATAGGGTTCCGTTCTTACCCGTTGGGTACGGAACCCTAAAAAGTAGCTTGAACAGAAAAGTAACATTTTGCTCCCTCTCGTCGTGGAGCTAAACTTACTTTTCCGAATGAAAGGTGTGAAAACATAATGATTGAAGAGCTCTGTGGAGTTGCGGTCGGGGCTATGCTTCCCAAGCGAGAGGTCCCGGCCCTGGCGACCACGAACACCACCTAATGTTAGGAATAGTTATGGATATGGGCAGCTTACTTGCCTGGCATGATTACCTATTATATTTAATTTACAAATAAAAATTATATAAGTTCCGAACTCCCAATCACTGATAAATCCTGAGGGTTTTTGTGATTGTTGCATGAATGTAATTAAGTTAAGCTTATGAAAATAATCGGATCGGTTTCGGATAATCGCATCGGATGGCCGATGGTTTGCCGACCGTTAGTCACCATGTACGATTCGGTTCGCAGTAGCAGTCGGGTCAATAACCATTATCGCAATACTAACGCGTACCCACCATAGTAGCACTTCCCACTAGTAATTTGTGGCTAGTATTTAATCGCACATCAAAAATACTGATTTTCACAGCTAAAAAGGATCAGCAAAAACACTTTTTATGATTCAAGTATTTTTGTTGTTCTTACATGTTCAACCTAATACGAAGGATAAAGGGGGCTTCGCTTCGTTCACCTCCTTTGCCCTTCACCTAAGCTACCGCAGTATTTTTGCCCTTATATTTGCTGTAAAAATCAGTATATTTGCTGTGCAAATCAGTATTATTTATGTGCACTTTAATATTTCCCTAAGCAAATGACCTATGTCAGATTGATGTCACGTCAGGTCAGTGAAGTGGGCACGACATAGTCATGTAGTCACTCGATCGGGAAATGACAGAGCCAGTAAAGCACTACTTAAATGGTTAGTATTTAATCGCACACCAAAAATACTGATTTGCACAGCAAAAAAGGATCATCAAAAACACTTTTTATGTTTTAAATATTTTAGGTCTACTCAAATTTATGTTTTTAGTATTTTTTTTGTTCTTAAATGTTGAACTAACACGATGGACAAAGGGGGCTTCGCTTCGCTCACCCCCTTTACCCTTCACCTAAGCTGCCGCAGCATTTTGCCGTGATATTTGCTGTGCAAATCAGTATTTTTGATGTGCAGTTTAATATTTCCTCACTTAAATATCAATTTAAAGTCTGTAGGTGACGAAAAATAAAAAAATTACTCCACGGTGAGATTTAACATCACAGACAGGTTGTACGAGACAGTGCTCACACAATGACGTCAGACATACTGTGCATACTAAGCATTATGTAATTATTATAAGTTAATGTACAATATTATTCTTTTTAGTTGGCAATAAACATTCAAGTGGACAACAGTTCTCTTATTCTTCAACTCCTACATAACTACGTACAATCTCAGGCAAAGGGGCCTGAACACAGGTATCCTTAAAAAAAATGGTATCATCACATATTACCAAAACAAAAACTATTTTTACATACTCATCAATGACAGAAAAAAAAACTATAATAACCCTGGCTGGCACCTGCTGAACGCCATCCCATACAACTTAAGATACCGGTTTTGTTTATAAAAAGCATCGGTTCGATAGCCGCAGGTGCACCTGATACGGACAGTCGGACGGACCGGACATTTATGCGTTTTATATATATATAGATGTTTTTGTATCGTCTCATTTGGTGTTCGTTTTCGAGAGATATGATAGTGGTGTTGATTGAAAGTTGTTTTTAGGGTTCCGCGCCCTAAATAGTAGTTTATGTGACTGATACATAATGGAGGGCATTAAAACTCGCGAGTTTCATAATAATATCACTCGAGAGTTTTAATGCCTAATTATGTACAGTTACATACACTAGTTTATCTACAAACATATCATATGCTCTCTTTCATGTGTTCAGGAACCGCATGTTTGACCGGCATTGTGGCATTGAGTTGTTTAGCTTGTTCTGTAGTACCAACTTCACAGACAAAGTAGGGGCGGCACGCAGGCGGGCGTCGGCAATCGAAATTTGAATGTCATAATATGTAGAAAATTTACACATTATGGTCATAATGTTCAATATTCAGATAAGAAATGAATTTTTACAAAGTAGTTTAGCATTATGATGATCGTAACGTGCGGTTTTTGGACGCAGTAAAAAGGGTTTATGACATGTTTGTGTAAAAAATAATGAGAAATGTATATGTCACCGTAAGATTGTCAAAACCGTTACTTTATAAACAAACACGTTAGTTTGTAAACTATCGACAAATTGTAAACCATACCGACAGGGTTTAGAATATCCGTTTTTGTTCTTACATGTCAACCTAAAACGAAGACTATTCGGGGGCTTCGCTACGCTCGCCCCCTAAAGTATTCACCTAAGCTACCGCAGTATTTGCCCTGGTATTTTCTTTGCAATTCTAGTTTAAACCAGTTCACAATTTAACGGTTTTATTAGAAAGTAACGCGTCATATCGGAAGCAGTACGGTACAGTTTACAAATTATCGATAACCAGAAAAATAAGTTAGATTATAAACTAACGTTTTGACAATCTTATGGTGACATATATATGGTTAAAATCCCCTGTTTTAACCATACATTTATTTCACAACAATTGTTCAATACCACATACAAACTTATGAAAGCACCTGGCTGCATACATGGAGTGTGAAGGTAGCCGCACCAATAACTTTGTAAACAACATTTCGCCTAATCTCCGCAAGAAATCTGAATACCATTGTGCGGTGGTACGGAACCCCACGTGCGCGAGTCCGAATCGCACTCGAATTTTATTTAAATACAGGCTCTAACAGAAAGGTGTATTCTATTGTAGCCGATTTGATGAGAGCAACTTTAATTTTAACCTCTCAAAACGGAGAAGTGAAAATTAAAGTTGCTCAGATCAAATCGGTTTCTTAGTGAATGTAGCTAAGAATGATGTCCCTAACAAATCCCCTAAATGTCACACATCTTTGTTATACCCTGTATTTTTTTTTGTACCGTCTCATTTACTGTTCGTTTTCGAGAGATATGGTATGTGTTGATTGAAAGCTTCATTTGATAATGTCAATTGCTTGTGTTTTATCAATTAATTGTATTATTTTAATTAATTGTAATTTTAATAATACGACCTCTGTGGCGCAGCTGTTGACGTTCTGCCTCATAACATAGATAAGATAGAGATGTTGCAGTTGTTTGGTTAAATCAGACATTTAACTAACACCCTAGACCGTTAATTAAAGACCGACGTATAACCAAGTCAACAGCATTATTATTTAAATAAGGCATGGTCGAAAACGTTTAACAATCTGTCCTACCGAAAGCCGGCGTGTTGGTTTAATAATGTAAAACAAGATGGCGTCACGACAACAGCTGATTACTTTCCGAGTCTGTCTTTTCACTACTGATTTGCACAGCTTATATCAGGACGAAACATTGCGGTAGCTTAGGTGAAGGGGGTAAGCGAAGCGAAGCCCCCTTTACCCTTCGTGTTAGGTTGAACATGTAAGAACAATAAAAGTCCTTAAAATTTAAACTTAATACACATTATAGTAGTTTATGAGACTGCTTCATAATGGAGGGCATTAAAACTCGAGAGTGGGTTTATGAAACGAGCCGAAGGCGAGTTTCATAATAATATCACTCGAGGTGTTAGTAAACACTAGTTTATCAACACACATATCATAAGCTCTCTTTGATGTGTTCAGGAAACGCATGTTTGACCGGCATTGTGGCTCTGCAATTGTTTAGCTTCTTCTGTAGTACCAACGTGCCGCAGGTGGGCGTCGGCGTTCGAACATTTGAATGTCAGTACCAACTTCACAAACTTTCAGACAAACTAGGGGCGACACGCAGGCAGGCGTCGGCGTTCGAAATTTTAATGTCATAATATGCAGAAAAACTACACATTATGGTCATAATGTGTAATTTTTCAGATAAGAAATGAGTTTTTACCAAGTAGTTTAACATAATGCTGATCGTTACGTGATGTTTTTGTACGCAGTAAAGAGGGTTTATGATACGTGTGTAGATAAAATATTTTTATGTGTACTTAAGTGTATTTATATTGTATATGTCTCGTTGCCTAGGAACGTTTACACAACTCGTTAAACGTTTCGTTCACTCACATGCCTGATGGAACTTTAGCGACTTGGTTAAACGTCGGTCTTTAATGAAAGGTCTAGGATGTAAGTTAAGTGTCTGATTTAACCAACTAACTGCGACATTTATATGGCGTGTAAACTCCATTTAACGGATGTCAAAAGAGTGCTGCAAGCAGGCCTTAAAATTATTCTTTAAAAGGCTAATAAATTGATGCTAAATTGGAGTTGTTTCCAGAGATTCATGGTAATACCATACTTCGGACCCGTTGGGGGGAAAAACAAAGGGATTGTGGACCTCTGGGAACAAATCCTTAACCCCTTAACGCATGGCCTTGCCCGAAATGGGTCGCGATTTTCAACCTTATTGCTAGGTTATACAGTTCAAAACCCATGAAAGTTTAATATGGGTTAGTGGGTGGTAGTTATCGTCGCGTCTCATTGTATTTTTCCCGCCATTCTGCTAGCACATTCGCCCCCAGAACCTTTGAAGTAGACAGGAGTCTTCCATGAACCGTGGTTTCACAATAAAATCGTAGATAAACGCACACAATATTTCTAATGAAATATTTATTACAGCGAGCAGGCTTGCGCCTTATTCTACTAATGTGTAAAGTAAACGATAGTCCCATTCTGAGTTTATGTCCCAATCACGCCTTGTAAAATACAAGTTGTAATCCGCTTTGCTTATAATGGAGCGCGTGATAATAACTGATTCTTATGAATGTCAGTAAGAAATTACCAGTTCTATTAGAATATTATTATTTTAGGAAATATAGCTCTGATTTGGTCGAATTATAACAATTTTTATCTACACACGTATCATAAACCCTCTTTACTGCGTTCAAAAACCGCATGTTACGATCAGCATAATGTTAAACTAATTTGTAAAAACTCATTTCTTATCTGAATATTGAACATTATGACCATAATGTGTAAATTTTCGACATATTATGAGATTCAAATTTCGAACGCCGACGCCCGCCTGCGTGGCGCCCCTAATTTGTCTGTGAAGTTGGTTCTACAGAACAAGCTAAACAACTCAATGCCACAATGCCGGTCAAACATGCGGTTCCTGAACACATCAAAGAGAGCTTATGATATGTGTGTAGATAAACTAGTGTATGTAACTGTACATAATTAGGAATTAAAACTCTCGAGTTTTAATGCCCTCCATTATGTAGCAGTCACATAAACTACTATAAACTATCTGATCTATCTGATAGCTCATTCGCCGTACAGAATTTGATCAAAACTATCCGTCTAATGCGTCTAATAGATGCTCTTTTGATATTTACTACTTAAATAGTGTAACTTTGGAGGTTTACTAAACTTTTTTACTTACATTTTATGCGTATGTTCTATTTTTGAGATGAGTTATGTTTTCATAAAAGTATATGGCTTATGTTTAAACCACCAAATGTGTTTGGATAAATGATCACCAAACTTCTTTTTATGTTTTGTGTACTTAAGTTTATGTTTTAAATATTTTTTGTTATCCTTAAATGTTCAACCTAACACGAAGGATAAAGGGGGCTTCGATTCGCTCACCCCCTTTACCTTTCACCTTAGTTACCGCAGTATTTTGCCCTGATATTTTCTGCAACTTTTGGTGATCATTTACCCATTTTGGAGAGGAATAAATATTTTGGTGTTCATTATATTTGTTGCCAAAGTATATTACCGCATTTAACATTGATGTTCGACTCGAGTAAAAACGCAGCAGTATAAATATGTAGTTAGGTACAATACTATATAGGATTGTGGCTCTGCCTACCATGCGAGAGTTCCCGGGTTCGATCCCCGGCTGGGGACGAAGAAATAAACCCAGGTGGGTTAACACAATCTTTTTCCGATTCAAATTAGGTTCAAAACAAGAACATCACCATGGCAACCATTTCCATTCCAATTGGCCATAATGGCAGGCCTCCGTCACTGAATGTACTTGCGCGCTATAATTACCTACCGCCCGCCCGAGCTCTCGGGCAGCCCGGCTATGGCCCGGCTGCCCAAGTCAGTATGGTTGTCGCAAGCCAAGCGCACGCACGTTTTGAACTATGTTCGTATCGTACGAGTGTTTGCGATGCCTTCTTTTTGTGCTGAGATGGGTGCACATCCAATAACATAAGGCACAAACACCTTCCCTTTTTCCATTTACCTTTATTTATTTTTAAATACTCGTGTTTCAAATAGACGACGACATCGAGATGTATTCGCCGTAAAAAGTTGTGAGATCTTATGTAGAACCTCAGTCGATGTCGATGTCGGCGTGTATTTGAAACATGTATTTTTTATTAGTAATCATTTCTTTCCTGTTGGTAGGCAAAGCCGCGGGCAGAAGCTACCACCAATTTTTATATTAGAGCTTTCTTGACTATTTTTTAGATTAAATTTGGTAAATTGATAAAATATGTAGATAAAATTTACCAATTTGGTAAATTTGGAAACTCTAGACCCAGCGGTTTGGGCAGTGCGTTGACTTTGTTTACACAACTTCATCCCCCTTTTCACCCCTTTGGGGGTAGAATTGGCAAAAACGCTGAGAAATGTATTCATTAATTTTGAATCATCAGCCGAAACACAATATTTGAAGATCCTAACCTCAAAAGTGATGGACTTTCATACAAACTTTCACCCCCTTTTTCACCCGCTTAGGGGTGAATTTCAAAAATCGTTCCTTAGTAGATGCCTACACTGTTGAACCCGTGCCTAGGCAAGGTATCTTTTTGCTAAATTTCAAATCTGTAGGACTAGCGGTTTAGGCTGTGCATTGATATTAGTCGGACTTTGAATTTTATATATACCGAAAACAATTTTAAACTACCACCTATAGACAGAACATATTCACAGTTCTCAATAACATAGACACAAAAAGTTATGTTAATTTATTTTTATCGAAGAGGCAGCCCTGCGATTAGTGTGAGATCGCGCGGTGCGAGGCGATCACAACTGTACGCTTGAGCATTTAGCGGCGACGGCGACGCGACGGAGTAGGCTATTATAGCAGTAGGTATTGGAAATTTCCTACTGAGTGAAGTATCTGCTACTTAGTAACTATTTAGTAATCTGTGATAATGGCCTTTATTTACCTAATACCAAGACCTGTTTTAAAACGGTCACGGTAATTTTGCGGATCAAATTAGGTTCCTTATCTGAATCGGCATAAGACGTTGTGGTAACCCCCCTGGTCTTGATTATGTGTGTGATGTCGCTGTTCCTGATTCCCACGACACCGGGTATCCTTGTGTGGGGTCAGAAGCTATGTATTAAAAAAAAAACCTTACCGTTCGAAACTTTTCGGCATTCATCGGCAAAGATCGGAAGAAAATACACATACCTTGGGGGTTACCACAATCTTTTTCCGATTCAAATTACCTAATTTGAATCGGAATTACCAAATTTTGAACCTTCAAAACGAGAACATCACCATGGCAACCATTTCCATTCCAATTCGCCATGATGGGCTTTATTTACCTAATACCAAGACTTGTTTTAAGACGGTCACGGTAATTTTGCGGATCAAATTAGGTTCCTAATCTGAATCGGCATAAGACGTTGTGGTGACCCCCCAGATAGTAAAGAAGAAGTGATGTGCCGAAGTCGGATTTTGTCACAGACTGGTGGTCTGTGGATTTTGTAGCGTAGACATTTAAATTACATGGGTCACTTTACAAATGCAGATGCAACAGGATTGCTCGCTGTTGCAAGCAAGTCCAAGTTCTAAGCAATTTAAAAACCATGTTTAAGCGACTTCGTCGAAAAAGGGATATTACAATGTTCAATATTACTTAAACGATGGGTCTGTATGGGGTTAATCTGGCTCAACACAGACCTTGCTGTTCATAATTTTGTAATTATTTATTGCTGCTTATCAATTATAATAACCTATATTGCTATATTTGTACTACTTAAGCACAAGCAATTTTTAAAAGAGATCTAAAAATCAATCTGTGGAGTTTCTACGCCCTCTAGTGGTCTAATGTAGAGAAGTGGCAAAAAATATGTTAATATCTACAATAATAAAGAGATTTGATTGATTGATTGATAAGCCTCCCAGTTAATTTATGAATAATTTCTAGTATAAAAATTTACAGCGCCAAATATAAACTTTGTTGATTTTGTTATGACAAATGCCTTTGTCAAAGACTCAAAGTAGAAACCCATGGATGAATGAAATACTTTGGTCTACTCCCTGGTTGCCAAAACCCGACAAATATCATCTCATAGACCATTATTCATAATTCTTTCATCATCATCGTCATCCCTTGTCATCCCACTGCTGGGCCTATGCCTCTCCCAAAGCACGCTATTCGCTGCGGTCACTCGCCAGTCTCGTCCACTGCTTTCCAGCCACCTCGGCAATGTCATCTGTCCATCGGGCCGATCGATGGTCTGCCTGCTGTTCTCTTTCCTGTCCGCGGCCGCCACTCTGTGGCTGCCTTGTTCCACCTTCCAGAATTCTTTATTGCACACAAATATTGAAGAGGGCGACTTATCTCTAAAAAGAGATTTATTCCAGCGAACCAAGGCATTACAGGAATTGGTATCATAAAAAACCGTAGTTTAAATATGTTACCGTTTGTCTTGTTCATGTGTTATTAGTTATTAATCTCGGCAATAATTCCTGTAAATCGGTCTTTGGAAGGCGTCAATTGGCTGATTACGACGATTACCGAACAAAGACGATGGTCCACCAATTATTGTATTTATTAAACAAATACTTCATTTTATAGACTTTATTAGTTTACGTCAAAGTCAAAGTCAAAGTAAAAGTCAAAGTCAAAGTCAAAGTCAAAGTCAAAGTCAAAGTCAAAGTCAAAGTCAAAGTCAAAGTCAAAGTCAAAGTCAAAGTCAAAGTCAAAGTCAAAGTCAAAGTCAAAGTCAAAGTCAAAGTCAAAGTCAAAGTCAAAGTCAAAGTCAAAGTCAAAGATTCTAGATTAACTTTTTATTCATTCAAAAAAAGTACAAGTATCATGCACTATTACAAATTAATAATAATATTCTATCAACAATAAAATAATATATCTATATGCCAAAAACTAACGAGAAATGCCCCGGAGCGGTGGTCAAAACCTCTGTCTCTGAGGCGTCGGCCCAACTCTTTCACAAATAGTCTGCCTTGTATCCCCCACACCCCAGTCGTCTCGACAGCAAGCGGCACGAAAATGTAGCTGTTAGCTAGAGCGGCATACTTTTGATACTTCAGCCTAGCGGCTGATTCAGCCGCAGCACCTGCAGTGGCTGTTGTGGAAACCACATGGGAGGCTGCGAACGTGCAGACACAAGTTGCATCCCACAAAAGAGACCGCCCTCTCTCCCATGGCACCAATGTCAGTCCGTCAGGACGCTTCCCATCCGAACGGCACAGACCAGGCGGCTCCAGCACACTGGGAACGTTGGCCGAAACCAAAGCCCTACGGACAATGTCATTAATTGCGTGGTGCCGAGAAAACCTGCCAGCGCTCCTGACGCAGTGAAGGCCATGGCGACCCAAACCATCCACCCATGCCCCACAAACGCAATGATGCGGCTGACAGATTGTGCATCCCAAACGCAAGGCAACTGCCACACGCAATGAATCATTGTCCAAGAGAGTGCCTAGCTGTGGAGAAGGTAATGCGTGCAGCCACATGCCCGAGTCGGGCTGAAAAACCGCGCGCAACCGCGCCAACTCAGGTCCCACAGACTGAGCAAGCAGCTCGTCCCGAGTCACCTCACACATGGCCTCGTCCCACGCGCGCTGACTATCCAACCTCTCCGGCAGATCCCTTCCAGGACAACGAGCCTTCCATAAGCCCTCCGCCTCCTCCGCAAAAGGGATGCAAAACCCGTCACCATTAATACCCAAGATATGAGTTACGAGTTCCACAACACCATGCGAAGAAGCCAAAAAGGCTGGAAGCTCGGTGTCCTGTAAGCGTCGCACACCTAAACCCCCATGCCGGATCGGCAGCGCAGCCTGCGCCTACTGAGTCAAGGACATTTCCACATTAATGATGCACTCCAGTAAATCCTTTAATACCGCATCATAACTTAGAGTTGCCTGTCTATGCAACCAAACCGGAGCAGTCCTAACGGAATAAGTTAGTCTCGGAAAAGAGAGACAACTTTTTAAAATAGTCAGGGCAACATGGGCGGAGAGCTGCTTGAGGTGCTTTTTGGAAGCCGCGAAAATATCTATCTTTGTCTTAATAACCCGCGGTATACCCTCCGGGAAAATAGGGGCTCCCAGAAGTGTAAAATCCTCCCTGGCTACATGGACAACACCCGGCACAACCGCATGGATGTCAGCGCTCAACTCCTGCGTGAATTGCCCAGAACAGGAGTACACCTCACACTTCTGAGTATTAAGACTAAGTCCCAGGTTAGAAAATCCCTGTATTAGCCTTCCCAAATCCTCCATGACCACGTCCGGACTTCCACCAATCGTGCCGTCGTCCAGGTACCACACGTTCAGCGAAGAACGCAACGAGGCCACAACCTCCTGAATTGCCAGGCTAAAAAGCATGGGACCCAAAGGATCACCCTGTTGTACACCAACCCGCGATTGGATCAAATTTCCACCATAAAACAAATTAGTTGGATCACTATAGCACTGGTGCAGGAAAGGGTACAAAGACGGACAGCAGGCCAACACCTTGCTCAAAATGACATCTCGCTCAACGGTATTAAAAGCGTTTTTCACGTCAACTTTTATTATGATGTCGTCTGAGGCGTCTCTACTCATAGCAAAAGACCTGGTTGCATGAATGGCAGCCTCACAACCAAGAGCTACACCAAACCCCAACTGCACGGGTTGAAACAGCGATGCCAGGGCATCCCGCATCCTCGCCGCACCACAGCTCAATTTCGCCACCAAACGGCGAATAACGCTCCCCACAGCAATAGGGCGAATGCCCCCGTCCTTCTTCTTTAAGGCACACAGAGAGGCACCGTAAAGAAAAGGGCACACCTCCCTATTAACCATGCCCTTTAACATAAAGTTTGCCAGGCTGCATAACGAACCCAGAAGTGCAACCCCACCGTCACCAGCCCCCACCGAAGTCAACTCCTTTAGGTGCTCCGGACGCAAGCCATCCAAACCACCGGCAGATCCGTTCTTAAAAGAGGCTATGGCCTGCGCCACTTCGCCCACCTCCACAGAAAGGCACTCTGACGAAAGATCTGGCCCCCGAGGAGAGTCCAAAGGTCGGCCAGGTAAGGGATGTTTATCTCTCAAGGCACACAACGTTTCGTCATTATCGTCTGCAATGGTGCAGTCCGACAATAAAACCCGGACCGCACCACTGAGGTCTCCATCATGCACCTTGGATTCAACAATCCTGTACAATGACCTCTGTCCAAAGGGAACCCCCCCAGGAGCCAAAAGTGACGCTAGTGCGTCACCCGAACCTTCATTGGCAACATTGTCCTTCACCTTTGACGTGAGAGAGCGCCTACGGTCTTCCGAAGACGGAACCCTGAGCGCAGAATAAGAAAAAGTTAACAGGCTTTGCCAATCCAGAAGATTATTGGACTGGATGCATCGCCCGATCACCTGCGATAACTTCGTAGCAGCTATACACCTAGCGCCCTTCGGAATGTGCTTTAGCACCCGCACACTTTTTCTCAGAGAAGACAAATTCGCCAATGAAGATGAAGACGCAACTACCTCCGGAGCGGCACTTGGAGCAGCCTGAGCGGCACTCGGAACAACCTGAGCGGCACTCGGAGCATCTTGAGCGGGCAACTGGGACTGCGCGGGTTGCCCGCGACGCGACTGGCTACTCCCGTGAATGCGGCTAATATGCACACTCAAGCCACGAGGTACGACATACTGCTTCAACGAGCCGGGGCAGTGGGGACACAGAGCTGTAGGCGCGCTCATAATTAAAACACACAATCATAATTACATGATATAAGTCCCTCAATAAAAAGTCATTACTCACTTAAAATAAATAACCAATTAATTTAAATAAATGATTAACAAATTACTAAAAATCTATGTTCTTAGCACAGTCACTAGTCGTGGCGGTGTGCTACGTCGTCGTAGCACTCGATGACGACAAGCCTCGAAGAACTCGTTGAATGTTTTTTGAATAATTGAGCTAGATGCAGTAGCGTGATGACGCGCTCCCGGTGTAGACTAATGCCGTCTCATCGTTGATGAGAGATATTTCTCTGGAAATCGGAATGTGCAGTCCTGGCTAAGCTTATATCGTAGTATTGAACACTGACTGATCCTATTATTCAAATGGCACAGGTCATTCAAGGTACCACCAAGAACACTAGACCAACTTTTTATTGTACACTGCAGACTGAGTCACAAAATAGCATTTTAATATGTGATATATTGAAATTTGTAGAAAAATCCTGAAAAAATATAAGTATAAATATAAATATAAATATAACAAGTCAAAGTCAAAGTCAAAGTCAAAGTCAAAGTCAAAGTCAAAGTCAAAGTCAAAGTCAAAGTCAAAGTCAGTCAAAGTCAAAGTCAAAGTCAAAGTCAAAGTCAAAGTCAAAGTCAAAGTCAAAATCAAAGTCAAAGTCAAAGTCAAAGTCAAAGTCAAAGTCAAGGTCAAGGTCAAGGTAAAAGTCAAAGTCAAAGTCAAAGTCAAAGTCAAAGTTCTTTATCACTGTAGATGTTTACATATACTTGGCAAACGGCATTAAATTAAATTCATTCAAAGCGATGACATGTACACTTTGGATATTTATAGAGAGCTGTTGCAACTACTAGAAAAAAAGTTAGTACACCAACGAAACAAAATACTTAGATAGTAAACCAACACGGCCATTTTATTCAGCTGGTATTTAATCGCACATCAAAAATACTGATTTGCGCAGCAAAAAAGGATCAGCAAAAACACTTTTTATCACAAGGGTCCCGGGTTCGAGTCCCGGTGGGGGCAAATATTTGTTTGATGAGAACGGATGTCTGTACCATAGTCATGGTTGTTTATCTATCTAAGTATAATATTTATCTATATGAGTATGTGTATCGTTGTCTAGTATCCAAGATACAGGGAATCCTACTTTGAGGCTAGATCAATGTGTGTAAATAGTGAAATAGTGTCCAAGGTATTGTATTATTATTGTTATGTTCAAAAATTATCGCCGGGAATTGTGAGTCCAAGTTAAAAACGAATTTCAGCGACTTAAACCGAGAAGTGACGAGCGGAAATATAATTATAATCGTGCTGCACCTACCTAATTTTAAGCATAGCATAGCAAAGCGTCACACCATTTCCCATACGGGATGGCAGAGGCACAATTGTGCCCACTTTGAGCCAGTTATTCAATACTCCATTTTGCGTGACAGGGGGCTAGTCCATCGCCGCAGCTATGGAGTAATGAAGGTTTCCTCACGATGGTCTTCATCACCGTTAGAACGTCCTTATAGTGTACTTAAGATAAATTTATTATCTCATTTATACATGGTCAGGAATCGAACCTGCATCTCCTGTGTGAGAAGCAAGCGTGAAACCCATTAGACCACGGAACCTGATTTTAAATTTCTCTTAAACTTTTTAGAATCAATGAAGAGAGCGTTACGTCATACCGGAACAAATTATTCAGGAAAAATCGCGTTTTATTAGGTGCAAGCAATGGAAGAAAACATGGCGAGGTTTGTACTTTGTTGATATTTTAGTATCGTTTGTTCTGCAAAATAGGGTAGGTATTGAAATACTGTCTAGTGCCGCTAGAGTGCATTCCATATAACCTTTCCCTCCGCCGTTAAGTTGGCTGTAGTGTAGTGCGCAACTGTCAAAAAATGGGGTAAAGCAATATCCGGTCGCCAGACTCAGATCACAAATCCCCGCTTGCAAAAAAATAATATAATGGGAATGTCGTTGCGACTTCGTTATTGCTTTCATTATTTGAAATATCTAATTGTGTTTATGATATCTACAGTAAAAATAAATAGATATTGAAAAAAAATGTTTTGATGCCTTGATAGTTTGGGGTAGGTATGCTTTTTAGGTCACTTATGAGAAGACATATTTTTCCCTACATTTTAGGCAACACATTTTTTTAAAGCTTGCAGCAATCTTTTCATTGCTACCAACTTAACGGCGAAGGAAAAGTTATAGGGCATGCAGTTTACCTCGCAGTATGGGAAAAGGCATGACGCTATTTTTTATTGTTCCGTGTATGTCTTAAAAGTCGATTGAGGGAATAAGGGGGCTTAGAGTCAGTCTTAGCAATTTAATTGCGAAATTTTGTCTGATCACAGTGGGCAAATTGTCAACTTAGAAGTAGATTCGAAATCACTCGAACTAGTGTAGTGTAGGCCAATCACAACAAAAAAAAATTGAATCATTTAAATAAGATTTACAAAGTAGCTTACCTTCTCAAAATAATACTCAAAAAGCGAATGATCATTATACGGACTTATTCAACAAACTTTCAAATAGTTTTGAAAACAATTTTAAATTACATAAACTTACAAATAGCGATAGTAAAGTAGGGTTTAGTGAATGGGCAACAAAAGGAATTCGTAAAAGTAGGGATACACTTTATGTACTTTATGGCAATAAAAAATCTACACATGTCCCAATTTTTATTAAACATGTAAAATTATATTCAAAAATATTTAGGGCCGTCTGCCATAATGCTAAGTGCGAACACTTAAACACGAATAAAATTCAAACAATTTGGAATATCATAAATAGAGAAGCAGGTAAAACAAAATCAGGAGACCGTAGCTATTTACTTAAGATTGAAGATAAACTAATAACTTCCAAACATGACAACGCGGCCGCATTTGAAAAGTTCTTTGCAAATGTTCCAATTGTTACTACGGCTTCTTTAGACTCGTCTCCGGATCTTGCAGCATAGTTTGGAAGTGGACCAGTTAGGAAATAGTCAAGTATGGAAGTGGACCAGTTAAGAGAGACACAGGTTGGGAAGTGGACAAGTTTGGATAGATAGATACGAATTAGGAATTGGCCGAAGTCGACCTAAAGGCATCATTTTAAAAGTCAATGTTCAAAAGTGCAATAAAAATTTCTCATTCGCATATATAAGGCCCTATAGTACTATAATATACTAATACTATAGTACTTTTATTTAAAAGCGGCGATAGGGATGACCCTACAAATTTCAAACCCGTTTTAGTTCTACCCGTATTGAGTAAAATATTTGAGAAGATCCTATTGAGTCAGTTACTGGCGCACTTCAATGCGCATCGGATTCTCCATAGCCAGCAGTTTGGATTTACAAAAAGGCGGTCGACAACAGATGCTGGAGTCATATTGTTAAACATATTTTTTAAAGCGTGGAAAGATCGTAGGGACGCTATAGGTGTTTTTTGTGACCTGTCCAAGGCATTTGACTGTGTAGACCACGAAACATTGCTCTTAAAGCTAAAACACTACGGCATAAAAGGTAATAGCTCTAAGCTTATGAGATCGTATTTAGAAGGGAGGGTTCAAAAAGCTGACATTAATAGGATAAAATCGTCGAGTTCTCAGGTGAAGATGGGAGGGATGGGATGGTCCGTTCCTTTCCTTCGTGTATGTAAATGATTTGCCATTCATGGTACAAAACATGTCAGAGATAGTATTATTTGCAAATGACACGTCACTAATTTTTAAAATTAGGAAACAGGAAAACTAATTACAGGAAACAAATAATGATCTCTTGAGTGTACTAGACTGGTTTACTGCCAATAACTTGCTTCTAAATTCAAAAAAGACACAGTGTATAAAATTCACTTTACATAATGTAAGGCAAGTTGAGAGTAACATTGCATTGGGGAAATACAAGCTAAAACTAGTAGATGAAACTGTATTTCTCGGCATCACTATTGATGCCAAAATACAGTGGGGTCCTCATATTTTAAAATTAGCACATAGACTTAGCTCCGCAGCATATGTGGTTAAAAGTATCAGGGAATTGACTGACGTAGCAACTGCTAGGCTTGTATATTTTAGTTATTTCCATAGCATTATGTCCTACGGCATACTACTATGGGGACGGGCTGCTGACATTGAGACCATCTGCATTTTGCAGAAGAGAGCGGTCCGATTTATTTATAAGCTATGTAATAGAGAATTTCTGAGAGATTTCTTAAAAGAAACCAACATCCTCACTGTTGCAAGTCAATATATCTATGAAAACATAATGTTTGTGAGGAAAAATATCAAGTAGCTTTAAAACCATTGATAGCCACCACAATGTGCAAACCAGAAATAAAAATAAACTTTCTTTTCCAATATTCAGACTTACAAAAGTTAGCAGTTCTTTTATGGGACTCTGTATACGCTTCTACCATAAAATTCCGCAAGAAATACAAAACTTGACTGAAGCTCGATTAAAAAATGTATAAAGCACACATTGTGCACTAAGGCCTACTTACTACAAAATTAATGAGTTTTGACAAGATACCGACATCTGGCATTAAACCAGTTCATAGCACCCTATATATTATGTTCTATGAAATAATTAGGCACCTACTTAATGCTTTCTTGATTATATAATGACGTTCTAAGTCTAAATTTTTGTGCTATTATGAATAAAAATCTTTGAACTTGAACTTAAATTGTCACTGATTGTACAGCGCCAAAAAGTTAACTTGGCTCCCGCGAGGAATGCGTTTCCCCTCCCTCTCTCGCTCTCGCTCTCGACGCGTCAGTAGGACAGCGGCGGACGCTATGACGTCATTAGATCGAAGTTCCAAGTTAACTTCGACATATAGTACTCCCCTTTGAGAATGGGCATTTCAGTTACTATAATAATTAAGTAATACTATTGCATCCAAGTAGAACAGCCAAGCGGTCGATTTCCGTCAAACAAAAAATAATAATTATCGAGAGTCGGAGATCCGGCGCTCCCAACGCACATGACGACGAGACGGTCCAAAATCTCGGAAGCGCCGGCGCTCTCACCAAACGTGTCAGGTTAGTTTGCAGAAGAAAGAAATAGTTATTTGTGTCTCAAGGGAGCAAAATGACGTATTTACGGCGAGGGTGGTACATTGAATCAATTGTGGAGCGAAGGATTCTAGATAGAATCCTGAGCGTGATTCTATGTTATAATCCTGAGCACAGTGAAGGATTCTAGATAGAATCCTGAGCGTGATTCTATGTTATAATCCTGAGCACAGTGAAGGATTCTAGATAGAATCCTGAGCGTGATTCTATGTTATAATCCTGAGCACAGTGAAGGATTCTAGATAGAATCCTGAGCGTGATTCTATGTTATAATCCTGAGCACAGTGAAGGATTATAGATAGAATCCTGAGCGTGATTCTATGTTATAATCCTGAGCACAGTGAAGGATTCAAGCGTCAACGGCCATGACGAATATAATTTTGCTCCTGAGTGACAACATACAACTTTTCACACCGGCTATGAGGCAAATTTAAATAAAATGCTCCATTAATAATGAGTACTAATGAAATAACTATACTTTGAACTCAGTGTGTAATGTGGCAGCCAGCAGCAGGGACAGCACACACAAATTGAAACTAAGTAAAAATAAGTTAAGAACATATGTCAAAATTAATAAGTTTATCAAAAAAACAAAAATATGCAAAAATAACAAAAAAAGGTTGTAACAAAGATTCATAATAAAAGAAGGGTTTTAGAATAAACTGGAGCTGTGTACTACTCAGCTTAATTATAATCAGATTAGCTGTGAGGACAACATGCATGAGCTAAGATGCAAACTTGACCAGGCAGAGCGCTCCCTGGGGCACTACATTAGCCTCTATGACAAAACCAGAGCGGAAACCAGGGAACTGAATCTAGCTATGGATGCAGTTCTTAGTAGCTAGGTTAGCCTAGAAACTAAAATATTGGAGAGCTGCTGTTGTGTGCCGGGCTGTGCTCCGTCAGCTAGTTCCCTTCTGGATGTTAGCACTTCATATCCAGGTATAAAAACAATTATGTACAGTGATGAACTTGGAAAAAATATGGGCCAATTATTAAATATGTATATGGAGCATACGGTAATAAATAATTGTTTACCCAACTGTAATCTGCATGATATTATTAAAAAAGTAGATGATGCTACATATAGTGATGACTGTTATTTAATCATATGCCTCGGTAATAGGGGTAATGTGAACAAGTCTGACTTAATTAAATATTTAGACAAGCTCTGTTCTTTAAAAGTAAAACAAATTGTTATGTTCACATTCCCTTACAGCGACAGCCTGCCACAATCAGAAAACAACCTTAGATATAAGCTGAATATGACCTTGCATACTATATCATGCAATAATAATATACATGTAATGGATACTAACAATTTTGTTAGTAGAAATAAATATTATTTGACTAAAGGTAAATATTACCTTCCTAGTTATTACAAAAGACAAGTAGCAAATTCGCTGTCCTATTATTTTAATATAACAGCCAAAAATTTGGCTACACATAATGCCTCTATTGAGCATTATACTGATGTTTCAAACAAAACCTTGGAAGCTTTTCCAAGTAATTTAAATTAGATACAACGACAATAGAGGAAGTCTCTAGCCCGTCAAATAATATTAATAAAGTATATAATAAAAACAGAAAAATTCAATATTGTAAAATAAATGCAAAGTTGTCCACCAAAATATTCAAGGTATTAGCAGTAAATTATTAGAGTTGGAATTGTACATGAACTCTTTTAATATTGATATTTTATGTCTAACAGAACATTGGCTAAAAAGCCATGAGCTCGTGTTCAATTTCAGTAACCACCAGGTTGGTAGTTCTTTTTGCAGATCACATGCTGTTCGTGGAGGCTCTCTAATATTTCTAAATAAACACATAAAGTTCAAGAATCGTAATGACATAGTATGTTTATCAGTTGAAAGCCACATTGAAGTAGCATGTGTTGAATTGGAGCGCATAATTGTAATAAGCGTTTACAGCACACCATCAGGTTCATTTGATGTTTTTGAAAAAGTCATGGATAACATAATATTTAAAGTATCAAACTCTAATAAAACTCTTATGATATGTGGAGACTTCAATGTAAATTGATTAGAAACTTACTCCCTTAGTACGAGACTAACTAACTTATTTAATTCTCACAACTTAAAGCCACTTTTCATGGAACCTACTCGAATAACTGAAACCTCAGCAAATTGTATAGACAATATATTTGCTTATCCAAATGAAAAATTGTACATAAAAAAATTATAAGTAATTTAAAGTCAAACCATTTAGCTCAATACATTAGACTAGAAATTCAACTTAAAAAAAGATCTACAAGAAAGATACAATACATACCTGTGACTGCACATCAGTTTAAAAGGTTTAAATTGAATTGGGTTAGCAAACTACCTATCAATTACTCTAATAATAACCCTAATGAGTCATATTGTATTTTTTTTTACAAATTCAGCAATGCGTTCAATGCAGTATTTACTACCAGATCGATTGTGGTCTCAGACAAACATAACTTTAGTAAGTAGGCCACAGTAGGTATACTTAAAATTAGACAAAATTTATATGAATTACATAGTGAAAAACAATGGAATCATAGTGAAGAGTTCATGGATAAAGTAAAAAAGTACTCAAAAATCTTTAAAAAAGTTTGTCAAATTGCAAAATCAAATTATATCAGATCTAAAATAAGAAAAAGTGATAACAAAATTAAATCAATTTGGGATATAATTAAAAGTGAGACTGGAAAGGTCAGTATTAAAAACAATGAATATGAATTAAAAAATTAATGATATTACTTTCAAAAATGATATTGATGTAGCTAAAGCGTTTGATTTTTTTTTTACTGACATCCCAATCTCTTCTACAAGACTCTTCCAAAGTAGTCGCTGAATCTTTGCTAAAAGACTATGTACCTAGATGTGAAAATCAATTCTCGTTTATTTATGTAGATGATAAAGATATTATTAAAGTCTTTAAATCAATAAATGTTAAGAAAACTGCAGACCTCTGGGATATTTCTGTTCATGTTGTGAAGCCCCTAATAAATGTTATTGCACTTGATTTAGCTTTCATATTTAATGCATCTATTGAATCTGGCGTGTTTCCTGATTTAATGAAACACAGTAAAATAGTACCTTTGTTTAAATCGGGTAGTACATCTCAAAGTACGCTTCTAACTTCAGACCGATATCGGTATTGCCTACATTCAGTAAAGTATTTGAAAAAGTAATTTTAAATCCACTTCTTACACATTTCAGCACCAACAACATGCTCCACTGTAAACAATTTGGTTTTACACAAGGCAAATCAACAACTGATGCCGGTATTGAGTTAATATCACATATTTATGATGCCTGGGAGGAGTCGCATGATGCTTTAGGAGTATTTTGCGATTTGTCTAAGGCTTTTGATTGCGTTGACCATGGGACATAGATCAGGAAATTACATCACTATGGAATTAGGGATAACTCTTTAGATTTTCTCTCTTCTTATCTAAATAACAGGATACAGAGAGTTGACATTAATGGAAAACGATCTCCAGGGTCTGTTGTTACTATTGGTATACCGCAGGGTTCCATACTCGGGCCATTCCTGTTTTTGGTTTATATTAATGACTTGCCACATCTTGTCAGAGATAATCATGATATTGTACTGTTTGCAGATGACACTTCACTTTTGTTTAAAATGAAACGACGCAGTTTGAACTTTGACGATGTGAATAATGCAATCTCAAAGGTAGTCAATTGGTTTAGTGCTAATAATCTTTTACTGAACAATAACAAAATTAAATGTATTCAGTTTATACTCCCCAATGTTAAACAAGTCTCGGCTAATGTTAATGTTAAAGGTGAAAATTTAGAAATTGTAGATAGCACGGTATTCCTAGGAATCACCTTAGATAATAAGCTTCAGTGGGGCCCACACATAGATAAGCTATCAAAAAAACTCAGTTCCGCAGTTTATTCAGTTAAAAAAATCCGTCTTTTTACGGACGTGGAAACAGCTAGACTAGTTTACTTCAGCTACTTCCATAGCATTATGTCTTACGGCATACTGCTGTGGGGGAACGCTGCAGACATTAACATAATATTTGTGCTGCAAAAGAGGGCTGTTCGTGCAATCTACAATGTGGGTCCCAGAGAGTCACTGCGTTGTTAATTTAAGGTAATTAACATTATGACAGTGCACTGTCAGTATATTTATGAAAACCTAATATACGTCCACAAAAATATTGATAAATTTCCTAAGAATAGCGACAGGCACAATGTCAACACTAGAAATAGGAATAAACTAGCTATACCTACTACTAGGCTCCATAAGGTTAATAGAGACGTTTTACCTGAAAATAAAACGTTTATTAAATACTTACCATATTCAGGGCCTAATTAAAAACATGAGAAGACATCCTTGATTTTCAGTGCTAAACTAGTGACGTATATCCGGTCCGTCCGTTCCCGCCCGGATGTTCGGTTAAGCCGCGTGGTACCTTGTTTGCGCGCGCGCCCCACCACACCACCGAGGCAGTGCGGATTGTTGAATTCGAATTTAGCTTCATTGGATCTCTCATGTCCACCAGGCAGATTTAAAAAATATTAGGCCCTGAATATGGTAAGTATTTAATAAACGTTTTATTTTCTGGTAAAACGTCTCTATTAAATATCTTGACCGATATTAAGGGCCTAATTAAAAACATGAGAGACGTGTTTGATATCGCCTGGTGTTGGTGGACGCTAATGTGATTCGTAAACATACATATTTAAATAAAAGTAGGTATGTTTATGTTGTGACATACAGAAATTATGAATGATTCAGGTATTTTGATAAACAAGTAAGTATCTATCTATAATTTATTCGGACTGATCGATGATCCCTTAGGAAGAAACCTAAAGTTTACATGTACTGTATGTAGGTTAGGTACTATGACTTATGACATTATTGTATCTGTTCTGTATTGCTTTCTGTTAAGATGAGGTGATTAGTGTGGTTTAAAGAAATAAAATTAACTTGTAACTTATAAACAGGTATTATTATTCATCTTGATAGAACCTGCGTAGAAATGGTACCAAACCAGTAAATAAATTAGGTAGGTATTACTAAAATCAGCAAATATAAATCAAACTTTGGAATAAAGTATTGAACAATACATAATTGTCTTAATTACTCGACAGGGGTGAATAGGTTCGTAATCAATGACTCTCTTCTATCTCCAGATTTTACTTCTCTTTGATAAAAAATTTGGAAGGTCTTAGCAGACTTCCAGTTGCCTCGGGATAGTATGTCATCAATGGGAAAGTGTTCGATCCAGTTTTTGGATGCAACAGCTGATCTGAAACTGCCAGGCGTAGCATTGATGTTTGCATCTTGAAGTAGTTTCTTCAGCTAGCCCCCTATGATTGTACGTGTAGCAGCTTTGGGGTCGCCTGTAGTACTCACAAACAGATTATCGCACTTAGCAGCAATTCGCCTAGGTTTCCCCAACTCAATGAGGCGGCGTATCCAGTAGATAGGATCCAGTGACTTGTCCTTATTCTTATTTAGCTTCCATCCCGATTGTTGATGGGTAATGGAGTCAGTTTTGGAGCCAAAAGATGGCCATAAGATTATGCTGTCATCTGAAATAATACAGTGTTCCTGAGTAACGGTAAGTAAAGTTAAATCGTGTACACGTCTACCCGAGCATAGTAGGAGTAAAGCAGCCGCTATTTGAGAGGTGGCAAATAAACTTGATGAATTGCAGGTTCTTTTAGAAAGATGGTTTACAAGGGAGTCTATATCCCAGATGGGGGGACATGAAAAGAGCCTCCCAGTGTGGTGCACGCTTTATACATACTTAAGCACCCGGCGTCCCCTGGAAGCAGCTACTAGCATCAACAAGCAGTAGGCTGACTAATCTTTTCACCACGATGGCCATCCGTAAGATCCAAGCTCGCAATATACGGCCCTTATCAGGGCCTGCCTTGACAGTTCTCTCTATTAATATAGAGGGCTTCTCACCGGACAAAGCAATTTTACTTGCTGAGCTGTGCCATATAAATAAGACTGACGTTTTGTGCGTACAAGAAACGCACCGAGGCCCAGACAACCCGAGGCCGAATATAATGAATACACGCCTCGCCAAGTGGCAGTCACGACTGAACCCTACAGACCCGAGCAACTGCGTGAAAGAGAAACTAGCTGAAGGATACAAGCTCAGCTGGCCGATCTGGAAATCTCTCAAACGTCTCAGAGCTGGAGTGGGGAGGTCCAGAGCTAACCTGGCGAGGTGGGGCATCATCTCGGAACTAGACACGGCGTGCGTCTGTGGATACCCGAGACAGACGATTGCGCACATGATTGGGTGCCCTGCGTGCCCCACAACCTGCACGGACGAGGAGCTGTATAAGGCTACCGAGCGAGCTATTGCGGTTGCGGCCTTTTGGGCCGCCCGTATCTGAGATGACCGTCGACTCGAAAAGAAGATGGGGGCTTTGATAGGTTTAGGCTTAGCTAACCCAATGGACTTTAGGACTTGTTTTACAAGTGTATGTGAGCTTAGCTTATTACTTTCACTGGGATCACAAAGAGTAGACACTACAGATTTATGAACAAGGATAGTGCTGTATGAAAGGCCTTCCTTTTGATGTAGATCAGTGAGGAATCGGGCCAGGTCTGAGCCTGTAGGTTTATGTGTATGTACCTTGTGAGTTATGGTCCAGTTTCGCCAACGGGTCCAAGCTGGTTTATACGTTCTAAGAGTGGATTCACGCCAGCTCGAACGGAGCAGAGCTTTTTGTTCCTCGCTCCAGTCACTTAGGTGTTCTTGCCAACCCCACATCTCCATATCTCCAGCGTCATCTCCGATATGTTGGGGGGCGGACGTCCCGTCGTTACATCGACTAGGACCTGCGACAGGTTCCTTATCGTGAATGGGGGTGACAATGCGCGGCTCTTCAGGTCTGGTCTCCAGTAAACTTTGTGCCATCTCGGGGCTACGATCAGGTACACACCCAGTGCATTGTTTAAGTGCGTCAATACTCTAGGAATGAGATAAGGCGGCGGGAACAGCCATGCCAACTTGAAATCCCACTTGCTGCCTAGAGCATCGTACATGCTCGCCTGGTTGTCGGTTCTGTCCAGTGTACAGTACGTTGGAACCACGTGAGCTCTCCTGGAAGCAAAAAGATCGATTACGGGGGTTCCCCACTTGGCAAACACGACATTTGTTATGTTTGACAGGAGATGCCATTCTGGTGGGTCTTTGAGACGTGATAAATGGTCTGCTTCGCAGTTGTAGTTCCCTGCTATGTGATAGATGGACATGTGAATGTTGTTTTGGTCCAGTACTTGTAGCACTTTCATTGCCAGCTCCGTAAGGGCTATAGATTTCGCCCCTCCCTCTTTTCTTAGATAAGAGACGACAGTTTTGTTGTCGCACTGTATTAGCAGCGATTGTGAGCTCAGGAGCTGATAATGATGGCGTAAAACATTTAATATGGCCAACATCTCCTTGTAGTTGCAATGAAGGTTCTGCTGTGAGGGTAGCCATGAGCCTGTTATTGAGATTTCGTTTAATTTGGCCCCCCAGCCGATGTCGCTGGCATCTGTTGTTAGGTAATGAGACGATAGTGGGACATGAAGTAGAGTACTCTTCTGACAATTCAACTGCCACCATTCTAACTCGACTAGGGCTTTCGCAACTAGAGGAAAGGTTTTTGTCATCTTTAGTTTCAAGGCCTTGTTGGCCTGTAACTGTAAATACCGGTAATTTAGACGACCCCTCGGTACAGCAAAACTGGCAAAGTTCAGCATGCCAATGAGATCTTGTAACTCTTTGACGGACGTTGTCCATGTTGTCAAGATTTTGGATACCGTGCAATGTATTTTTGCTACTAACCTCTGAGGAATGTATTTCGCGTTCTGCTATGTGTTCCACACAATGCCCAGGTATTCCACTGCCTTCTGTGGGTTGCAAACAGATTTGTCTGTGTTCACTTGCCAGCCTAGGTGGGCGAGCGTGTTCAGTGTCAACGACACTTGATTTATGAGAGTGGCTTTGTTTTGATGAGCCAGCATAAAATCGTCGAGATACACGATGATCCGGATACCGTGATCGCGGAGGTATTGTGCTATCCAGTTGGTAATTGAGGCGAATATTCTCGGTGCTGAACAAAGGCCGAAGGGTAGGCACGTCATTTCCAGTATTTGTGGGTTTTTGTCGCCGTACAGAAGGCGGAGAAACCTTCTGTGGCCTTCGAATACAGGGACATGGAAGTATGCCTGGTGAATGTCCACTTTGGCCAACCAATCCTTGGGTTGTAGAAAATCCGTTACCCGATGAACATTTATTAGTCTGAAAAGTCGAGTGTTGACGTATTGGTTCAGATTTTTTAAGTTGAATATGGGCCTCCATGTGCCGTCGCTCTTGGGGCGCAGGAATATCGGGGAAATAAAGCTGGGCGATGGGCGCACCTTTTCTAGCACACCCTGCGAGATCATGTTTTTCATTATTTTCGACATTTGTTCTGATTCTGGTGTTTTCATACTGCGACTGTTTGGAATGTGCAATGGTGGTTTCAACACAAAAGGAATGCGGCATCCTTGTATAATTTTTAGAATGTATGTGGGAGCTCCCAACTATTTCCAACGATCGTAGTACATGCGGAGTTGTCCGGCGTGAAATTTTGCATGCATGTGCATGGCATAGTCAATATTTTCGTTTATGGGTTTGGTGTCTCCTATCCCGGTGGGATGAGGGAGAACGTCTGGGTTGATAATCCCTTCCTGACCTGTCGGGGAGATCACGGCCGCGTGAACCCCGCGCGCCTCGCCCGCGAAACGAATTATTATTTATCCTGCCTCGGGCCGAAGTATGATACTGGCTTTGATTATGATATTGCGCGCGATTGTTATAAGTTGCGGCCTGTTTCTGCGTCTGACTGCGGGTAGAAGTTGAAGGCTCGTACTGTGGCGCAGTATTGTAGCGAGACATTCCTTCCACCCAACACACATTTTTAACTCCACCCGCTTTTTCCAATAAAGCATTAAATTTGTCGGCTTCAAATAGATGAGAACCTGACGGCGCAATTTTGCGTAATGTATTTTAGTGGTACTGGTCTTTTACTGATGAGAGTATGCCTTCTCTGCGGTATTGAATAAGTTCAGCCCGGTGTCCACAGACGAGCTGGAGAGCCTCGTTTGAAATCTTGCTATACTCACCATTGGCCAACATTTCTTTGAGCTTTGTATGGATATCGTCGAATCGTAGGTTTTCGATCTGATGCGCCCAGGCTAGAAAGGCTTGTAATTCACTCAAAAGCGCGTCGCGCTGTTTGAGCAATGCATAGGAAATGCCGGCAAAAGCCTTTTCCATGTTTAAGGTAGTTTTAGATGTATCGTACCTCTTTATCTCGTCATTAGCTTCAAGATTAGTGAAACCCGGCGCAAATAAATAGTGTTTTGGACGTCGGCATATCGGACGTTAATCCAGTCCTGGCTATTGAATCGCTGCAAATCTTTTAATTGTTGTGTTAGTTTGGGAGACGCCTGCGGTACAGCGGGCTCCTTGGTTTTTGTACCAGTAAAAATGTTAAGATCGACCTCGAAAGCCGAGTCAATGTTGGCGGGCTCGGACTCCTCAACATGACTTTCGTAGAGGTCTCCACTAACATTAGGGTCAATCAAGTCATGCCGTGGTTCACAATCATATTCGTGAAATTCCTGTGTAGCAGCAAGTTGGCTTTTAAGATCTTTAATCTCGTTAAAAAGAAGATCGAACTACCGTTCCTTGATGCGTTTGCGCCGTCGGTACCGCTTCCTGCGATCGTCGCTTTCCGAGAAACTCGACGAGGACGAACTAGAATTATCGGAGTCCGAAGAGCTCACCGGTTTCCGCCTTTTCTTGCCTTTATCCTTACGCGCCGCCACGTGCTCCACACTGGACGGAACCTCCGGGGTTTCTTGCTCTATTTTACACAAACGAACGGTCACACCGTTGGGAATCTTTTATTTGCCTGCAATAAATCAGAAAATTCTAAGAAATTCTTTAACGAACAGTTGGTTATAATATGCAAAAGAAGTTCTCACGTCACGATGTATAGATTTTTGGCGGGCCGTACTCAGGAGCTGAGCAGCGACTGTGCCGTGCGAAAATCAAGACGCCAATGAAGCTAAATTCGAATTCAACAATCCGAACTGCCTCGGTGGTGTGGTGGGGCGCGCGCGCAAACAAGGTACCACGCGGCTTAACCGAACATCCGGGCGGGAACGGACGGACCGGATATACGTCACTAGTTTAGCACTGAAAATCAAGGATGTCTTCTCATGTTTTTAATTAGGCCCTGAATATCGGTCAAGATATTTAATGTATCTTTTAAAGGGCAATGTATTCGCTTTTACAACAAAATACCGACTGAGTTAAAAGAATTGTCTGTAAATAAATTTAAAAATGTTGTTAAAATCACTAATGTAAAAAAGGTTACTACAAAATATCAGATTATGTAGAAGACAAGAAAGCTTGGGAAGGTGTTTGCTCCAATTCTGTTAAAAATAACGTTTAAAGCTGGAGGTTTCTAGTCGCCTCTTTGCCTCCAGCATCTAAAACATTGAGGTGACGGAATTCAAATTGAGTTCTATATTTCCCTGTACCTTATACATGTGTTAGTTTAAGATTTGACATTCTCCAAATGTTACCTATGTGTTTCTTATGGAAATAAACTATTTTTGAATTTGAATTTGAATTTTACTTTCACTACTCACGTACAGTAATCGTACACACCACACATGTACAGTAATCGAACAACGAAAACAGAACCTTTTTTATAATGGCGGATTGTGAATGATTAGGGAAAGGTCACCAAAGATAAAATCTTCGAATCGAATATTACAATGGTATCGGATATCAATACCCATTATATCACAATAACCGTCATCGATAGTTTTGATAACAGTAAAACATATACTTTATTGTGACATTTTTTTAAATATTACGAAAAATTCTTAATATTTTATATAAGGTTGCTAAAGTTAAAACTTGATACATGTTCGTTTTTAATCAGTAACGATGAAATTACAATCGATTATTTTATTAAAATCTGTGTTCAATTGGCACATTGCCTAAAGGCTACATGCCAATAAATAAATTAAAAAAGTAGCTTAAACAGAAAAGTAGCATTTTGGTCCCTCTCGTCATGGAGCAAAACTAACTTTTCCGAATGAAAGGTGTGAAAAATAAATGAACACATTAGACAATTGTTTTATTTAAAGTTTGTGGCATCTATATTGTTGACTTAAATTTGAACCGGTTCAGCATTTGGTAATCATTCAGACTGCAAAATGGTATTTCTCGTCCACGATACTTGGAATGCAAACAAACATTTCAAAAATAGTCCTATCAAAATGTCGTGCGGTGTAACATATGGAAGATCGGAAAATACTGTTAAAGCCTTGCATAAACTTTTGTAGTTCCGCTCAGCTCCGTCAGCCGTAGACGACTCTTCAAAAATTTTCTTCATATTGAGTTTGGTCATGCAAGCCGTCTGAGCTTCGTTCAGGGGGTAGTTGGAGAGACCAGGTTCGCAAAAATGGCACGAGCACACCACGTGGAACTCTTTGTACAGGGTTTCCCTTCGAGTCATCCTTGCTGAGCGGGTTTCGGTCATATCAAAGCTGAAAGAGAAGGCAAGGTTGATACAAAATAGTAGTTTATGTGACTGCTATATAATGGAGGGCATTCATACTCGAGAGTGGGTTTATGAACGAGTCGAAGGCGAGTTTCATAATAATATCACTCGAGAGTTTTAATGCCTAATGTACATCAGTACTGATGGGAGGTTGAAAATATTAATAAAACAAGGTTAAAAAAAGAGGCAGTATACCTCAGTAGGTCAAGTCACACTCCACTCGTTAGTTATAATCTGTAGTTTATGTGACTGATATATAATGCCTAATTATGTACAGTTGCATACACTAGTTTATCTACACACATATCATAAGCTCTCTTCGATGTGTTGAGGAACCGCATGTTCGACCGGCATTGTGGCATTGATCATTGCTCTGCAGTTGTTTATATTAACTAGGTAAAGTATGTAACGGACATTTATAATAATAGTATTTTATACATTGCAATGCCTGCATTATACAGATTGCCGGTAACATATACGAACAGAAGCTTAGCTAATGCCAGATAACCGAGCAATAAAGTACATTGACGTTGTAAAAAAGTATGAGATTTGACGTTTGATTTGATGATGGCAAACGTCGTATTACATACATTTTGTTAGCGGAGTCAATGAACCATGCTTTTAGCATTTTCTGATTAGAGGGAAATATATTCCCACCAATTATTCAACTATATGTTGGCCATAAAGTCCAAAAAAGTACCTTGGACCTTGGACACTATTTACACACATAGATCTAGCTCCAAACTAGGATTCCCTGTATATTGGGTTCTAGACAACGATACACATACTTATAAAGATAAATATTATACTTAGATAGATAAACAACCATGACTAGGGTACAAACATACGTTTTCATCAAACAAATATTTACCCCCACCGGGACTCGATCCCGGGACCCTTGGCTTCATAGGCAGGGTCACTGCCGACTCGACCATTTGGGTCGTCTGTCAATTAATTTTTTGTATGCTTCTGACCGGAAAGGGTTTAATGCATGTTATTCTGGTAAGTAGCTATAGTAATTTAGAATATGACATTTTTTTTGAAGTAAAACGCTTTTATCAGCTTTTAAAAAACACTGACAAAATTATTATTAAACAGAATGTGACAGAAAGGTGTAGTCATATTTAAGGGGTTGCTATGGGCATTTTCTGAACAACTTTTACTATGAACCTGATTTGATCTAATCAACTTTATTTATCACTTCTCCATTCAAAACAATATCTTTAAAAGTCGTGTGAAGAAGCATTACCTCTCCCTTTAGAGATATAGGTAGTATGCATGTTAGTATGTATTAGTATAGTGTATAAAATAGTAGTTGTAGTATATTATAAGTGCTTAGTATATTATTATAGTTAATAGTTTATTTTATATATTATACACAAAGGTCTAACCCTGCTCAACTATCAACTTTTCCAATGTTTACCTGGTTTGCTGGAAGAGATCTCTTATTAGAGATAAGCTCGCTTTTGTACACTTTTTTATGTAACTCTTGTTTTTTATATGATTTGTGTGCAATAAAGAAATTATGAAATTATGAAAACAGCTGATCGCCTAGCCCAAACTGTATGGAGAAGTCAAAATTAATGTTGCTCTGATCAAATCAGTATCAAGATGCCGCCATTATGAGTGTGCCCAGACTGGTCGGGGCAGAAGCATATGGCCCAAGATCGGAATAAATGGAAGACAGTACCTATCAAGAGCCCTGCTGAGGGCTAACAGGTCGAGATGATGATTCGTTTTATAGAATAATACTTACTTGTAAGATATTGTCAACTCCTCACCACGGTTTATGGGTTTGATGGCAACCAATGCAATATTATTATTAAGCCCGATAGTCTTAAGGTTAGCATGGCACTTATGCTTCAACTTGCTGGCAAACGAGAAATGTGAAAGACGTGCTCATCGACGGAGTAATCACCAGTACGACCATCTTTATAATCACTCTTTATCACCACAGTACTTTCTTTGATATCTATCTGCGGTACAAATAATCGTAAACCAAGTAAGAGTCTCCCCATGGATCTAATGGCCATTTGTTTCTCATCATCCGCTTTTGGCCAAAAATTAGGTACCTTTGACAGAAGGTGCAATACTACTGCACAGCACCAGCTGTAGTTGTACAAAATCCCATAGTTCAAATGCTTTTCGTCATCAAAGTTCAACAAAGAAAACGGGTTTTTGGGATCGAACATATTATTCTTAGAAGTTTTTACTGACATTTTCCTGCCCATTTCTACAGAAGACGATATAATTTTAGACCAGTCCTTTGACAATTTCCACATTTTTATGGCAGCTTTGACAGTGATGACAAAATAATCGTATCTCTTTCGAACTTCGTTCAGAAACTCCATTATCTGACACTCTATGTCGTGGTATTCCTCGTTGCATTTTCTTTTGCAGTCGCTGCCACAGAAAAGTGCGAAACAGCACTTGTCGCAAGGGATCAGGTTAAGATGTAACTTGTGACAGTAGTGGCAGGCTGATAATCTGTTTCTATCCCCATTCTCGCTTATGAATGCTTCTTCTACCGCGACTAGTTGTCCAACTTCAATTTGTTTTAAAGCAACGATTTTAGGAACTCCAGCCTCCAACGATACCCCAACATGGCTGCTAGCGCAAGGTATGTCGGCATTCCTTTTTACATTAAATTTGAAGAAGTCTTCTTGCGCGTAGACATGCTTCTCTACCATTTTCTCCCTCCGGAATTTTGCTGTGCATTCATCTTTGCGCTTCCTGAGCCTTTCTACTAGATCTTCAGGACATCCTAATGTGAAGACTGTTTCAATATCTTTAAGTGTTGCTGTGAATAATTTTAAAGAGTACAGTAGTGCAGATCTGTTGCTATAGGCTAGTTTCATGGCCCGGGAGCCAGTTGGTGCAAACAACAGAGCCTTATTATAGCACTCCAAGGTTTTTTGAAACTTCTTTCTTTGTAGAGCCTCGTTGCCAAGTTTCCGATGAATTTCAGATGTTTCCTCACTCTTTTCCATCTTTTTGAATTGCGGCATTTTGAATTTTGACTTCAATAATTGGGAAGCCACCATCACAGCATAAGATAGGTCGTCTTGCTTCATCGCGTTGTATAGGCTGGATATCTCCAGCTGCTCCATTAACTGACCGAGATATGCTGGGTTATCCCATCTGGCACCAAAATCAGTCTGTAACTGGCCCCACATGTTAACGCCTGGAAATGAGAAAAATATTATTGTAATCTTAATCAGACCCATATTCTCCGCCAACATCACTAAAGTAATCAGTTCTCGTAGAACGTGATGAATTATTACCTACTCCAGGAATCTGGTCTTCATCTTCATCAGCTGATTCTTCCGAATCAGTGCTGAACTCTAACTCTGGATCCGAAGAGTCATCTGAATCCAATTGAAAGAACATCGCCCTTTGCAATTTATTTAATTTTATTCTGACAATTGGCATCTGTTAATAAGGTGTAAGTAATTAATGTATGTGTTAACGGCAAATTATTTAAAGTATTTATTTCTCCTCTTAATGTCTAACTTTACAGGCCCAAATGAGATAGAGTACCTAGTTATAATAAATGTATTAGTACATTTTACCTATTGCACTAAGTTATAAAATATTGATGCCTAAATTATTCACTTCAACCTAATGACACATTTTCATAACATACAGGTTGTTGTTCTGTAAAGTTACGACCGGCTCAGGGACGTTTACTCCCGCTTGTAACAAAAAAGTAGTGTTATCTTTCGCTCGCATAATTTTGATTCACAAATTGCCGTCCGTGCTCAATCGTGCCTCGGAATAGCCGCAACGTGCGGACGTCCAGGAAGCGTTCGCTCGCCGAGTGCCCGATATTGCGAGCGCGGTAGCACGCGATAAAATTGAGGACACAATTTACTGGTTTTTGGGTAATTTTCAAAGAAAAAAAATGAATATATCTTGCTTTAATGTCGCGAAAATAAATGAACTACGCCTGAGTCTGTTGTAACTTTACAAAACAACAGCCCGTGTAGGTAATTGGTTTTCAGTGCTTATGAAATCAGTGTACTCGAGAATAGATGTAATTTCTTGTTAATGCAGTAGAGCGTATACTGCTCGGTGCTTTCTTGAGTAGGTTTGCAAGGCCATGTAATGTAGGCCATGTGTAGAATACTGGGACTCTTTAGGCAATTTATGAACAAATCTCTCAAACAATATTTACTCGTATTACACTAAAATTTGTATTCTATTATTATAATTATTATTATATCGTTTTTTGCATAAAACGACAGTAAAAACAATTGACCCATTGGGAAATAAAATGTAAAAAGGCGGGCTTATTCCTAAATTTAATCTCTTCCAGCCAACCCAGTAAGTATGTGCAGTGAAACATGCGGGTTCAGCTAATAACAAAATATTCTATAAAATACCTCGACGAGGTCAGACATTGTGTGGAATGATTCATAATAAACTTAAAACTTATTTAAAAAAGAAAATGGTGACAATCGTAGGGCAATTGTAAAATACATATTAACCACATATTATGAATACATATTATGAGGAAATGACGATTAAGGCATAGTGTATGTATATTGCCATTGCGGGAGGCTCAGGACCGGAGTGGATGGCGTGGTGAAGAAGAGGCCTATACCCAGCAGTGGGTGAATGTGGGCTGATTGATGATGATTATGATGATACATTGCCTAGGCAAAGGGTAAAATAAAAAACATTTTATACATTGCCTTCGGTTTTTTCGTGTGTGCTTCTATATGTATATGCACACACGAATTCTAAAGAGATGTGCTTATTCTACTACTGTGGCGGTGCGGTTATGGCTCAGCCTACAATACGAGAGGTTCCGGGTTCGATCCCCGGCTGGGGATACAAAAAAAACCAGGTCTTGGATGTTTATAAGTGACCTCGCTGTTTCTAGTTCCCACGACACAGGGTATCCTAGTGTGGGGCCAGAAGCAATGTATGTAAAAAAAAACACAAACATAAACATTGATATACAGGCATATCGATGTTTATGTTTGTGTATTTTTTTAATAATGAAGTAAAATGTAGTCCACGTCCTGATGACATAGCGAAGGTGTCGTGTAGCCTATTACTGACCCCAACGAGGGGCACGGGCATTTACCCGGATACGAGTAATATTGAGTCATACTCCACCACGCTGGCTCACTGCGGGTTGATGAAGTGTTGCCAACCCGAATGTCAGGTATTTTCAAGCTGCCGCAGCTTTACGACTTCTACCAGTGAATAGAGATAGTAGCCGGAGTATATAGTCTGGCAAACGAAAGCGTGACCTGAGAAAACGTGGTAGAATTCATAAAACCTCTATGTGGTATCACTAACATAGATCACTACACTCCGTTCAGTTATTCTAAAGATCTTTGCCTCTCTTTCTGCTGTACGGAAGCGTTACAGCTAGAATGAGAGACAGAGGTTCAGAATAACGGAACGGAGTGTGACTATCTATCACTTTGTCGTTTGACGTGCCTTTGACAGCATAATATTGTTGCCATATTGAAACTTTTAAGAAAACTCCAGGTCACGCTTTCGTTTGCCAGACTTTATTAGATAAATTTTCCGAAATAATATTTTCCTATTTTTTTTTTTTCCATTCGCGTTTTTTCCTACATTTTTTTTTTCTAAGCGTTTTTTGCTTGTCAAATTCGTACGTAGCACTCCCAAGGTCTGCGGGCGACGGGACGAAAGATGCGGGGGCTGCGAGGGCGGGAAAGAAGAGCGCGGGCGGCGGGGCGCATATTAGAAACCGCCCGCGCTCTTCTTTCCCGCCCCCGCATCTTTCGTCCCCCGTCGCCCGCAGACCATGGGAGTGCTACGTACGAATTTGACAAGCTATATTAGTATATTTTTCTACACGCTTTCATTACTTCTGATTCTTTTTGCCAGTCCGTCACAATCCGTTTTTTTCCTTTAACCGATATAATAAATAAATTACAGTCTTCACAGAATAAAAGGTCCAAACTAAGTTCCAAACTAAGTTCCACATTACGTCAGTGACACGGACGCTCTCACTGGGCCTTTTATTTTGTGAAGACTGTAAGGGTGGCTGGCGATTTGACTCCGCGATGCTTAACTTGTTCTATTTTCTGTTTTCTTTTTTGAGTCACACATATATCCTTAGCTTCGGCAAAGGGCTAGCCCCCTGTCACGCAAAAAGGAGTAGAAAAACTGACTAAAAGGGGGCGCATCTGTGCCTCTGCCAACAGGTAGGGAAAAAGGCGTGACGTGTATGGATGTAAGTTAAATCAAGCATAAAGTGTAGGCTATAAATAGCTGGAAAATTATCATATCGCTAAACATATGTATATGAAAAATATGGATTGAGAAAATAAATGCATCGAAAAACATATGTCTGACAAAAAGAAACAGAAGAAATTAAAGTGTGTAGAAAAAGATATTATTAGTAAAAAAAACGTTTAGAAAAAATAAATCGTGGGAAAAAACGCGAATGGAAAAATACAAGGAAAATATTATTTCGTAAAATGTATCTATACTCAGTAGCCGGGACCTACAGCTTAACGTGTCATCCTAAATACGGAAGCGCCCGAAACAAATGCCACATAGAAACGGACACCCATCCAGTACCCGTCTCAGCCAGATGTTGCTACCCGCACGATCGTTTCCCATGTGCGAATACCATAAACATAAAACATAAACATTTATATACATACAGACACATACATTGCTTCTGGCCACACACTAGGATACACTGTGTTGAGGGAACCAGAACCAGCGACGTCACACACATAAACATCCAAAACCTGTGATTTTTATGCCTTGCCCCCTGCCGGGGATCGAACCCCGGACCTCTCGCATGGTAGGCATAGCCACAACCGCCACAGAGGTCGCACAATACCACTAGGCTGCGGACGCTGGCGAACATAGCAGGACAACAATAAACGCTGGTTGCACAGAACCGGGTTCATATTTTCAAAAGTGGGTTCACTGACAGGCTGAATATGATGACAGCCCCAACATGCCTTTACTCGCTGACTACCAGGAAATCAACAAATATATTTTGGGCAGTGCGAGCAAAGAGACAGGCCAGCGTTAGGCGAGTGATTCATGTTAACCTGGCTTCCCACGGTGCGTGATTCTGCGGCTTATCGCGCACGGCCGACGACTACGGACAGTGACGCAGCGCACACAAGGCTCTTCCAACGGTGCGTTTCAGTCTGTGTGACTCTTGAGATTCGAAGCCATCTCGTTAAGCACTTACCACGAGTTCGCACCGCACCTTTGAAGTCACCGCCTCGCCGCCGATCGGACGCACCTCGACAGGCGTGTCTGCGCTACCACGTAAGATACTCTTCCCATGGTGCGTCGGTGCGGGCTAGTTCGCCTCCGTCCGCAACAGCACGGAGTAATTCCCGCCAACGTACTCTTAATTCGTGGCGCGAGGTATAGTATTTAAATATTTTGCCGGTTACAGAGTCTCCCCTAATGGGCACCATGGGAAGCCACCTTTACAAATACCTGGTAAATTTAAACCCACGTAATCATTCACTTACCCTTTATCGGAAACCTTAAACCAAAGATAACAATCAAAACCACAGACAGCTGTTTGTACCACTTCGAACGCGCAGGGAGACGACACTCACTGACTGACTGGCCGGGACGTTCGGTAGTAAGTAGTACGAAATTACGAATGACGTCCAGTGGTAGGTGATTCCCCGAACCAATAACCGAGTTTACCCTGAGCTTATTGCTTATTTCGCTCTTCACAGGGACTATAATCACACTATTGTAGTTCATATTGACATTGTTTGTACAAAACATAGATCATGAAATAATAACAAAATTCGACCGGACGTAGTTCACTGATTACTCAAGGTACTTAGTAGAGACTAATTACGCCATTTGTTAACTACCTAGATATTTAGTTGACTTTGTACTTATAAGTCTGAATATTTGCTGTGATAAGTGTTGTGGTAGGACAATAAAGAGATTACAAATTACAAATTACGACCTGTGTGGCATAGGCCACTGCCTACAGAAGGACTTGGGCACAGTTGATGAAGAGTGGCCGGGGTTCGAATTAACGATTCCCGGGGAGGAAGAAAATAAAAATCTATGGGTCTTGGACGTTCTGTACAGTATATGTATACTACTCAAAAGAAAATAGGGGCCACTAAGTATTTTGATTGCTACGTGAAAAATATAGTAAACAGTAATGTATATTTATAAAATTACATGTAACAAGGCTTTTGTTTTAACTTATGCTAATAACCATTTAATTATGTAGTCAATTGTTTCACTTATTTCAATTAACATGAAATTAGTCCATTGTCAACAGCAAAAACTAAACAGAAACTCTTTGCAAAACAAAACAAAAACTGACACAAGCTGTTTTTTTAATGGTTTAGTAACGGGTGTGTCCCCCTCTCCTGTTTTCACACTCCTGGAGCCTTGAATGCATCTCTCGATTAAGTTTCTGATGTTTTCATCAGGTATCTCTTCCCACGCACGTTTCAGAGCATCCATAAGCTGTTGCTGGTTGTGAACCTCTTGCTCATGCTCCCTAACCCTTCGTTTTAATTGGTCCCACATATGCTCTATTGGATTTAAATCCGGACTATACGCTGGCCATGGTAGGACACAAAAATGGGAGTGATCCAGTACAGTCTGAGTGGCCCGAGCTGTGTGTGGGCGGGCATTGTTATGCATTAACCAGAACCCTGGCCCCACTCTCTGTGAGAATGGAATCACATGAGGCCTGATGACTTCATCGATGTACCGTTGTGCAGTTACTGTGCCTTGATTTAAGAAAACCAGCTCAGTTTTGCCTTGTAAGCTAATCCCAGCCCAAACCATCACACTAGGACCTCCAAAGCGGTCAATTTCCTTGATACAGACATCGGAAAATCTCTCACCCTGTCGTCTCCATACTCTTTTCCGCCGATCATCACTACAAAGCTTCACTTTACACTCATCTGTGAAGAGCACCATACCCCATTGATTCATGCTCCAATCTGAATGTTCGCGGCAAAAACTTAAACGATTTCCACGTTGAACCCTAGATAAAGGAATTCGTACTACTCGGCGTCTGGACCTTTGCTGGTCTTCATGCAGTCGATTACGTATCGTTTGGTCACTAACACGAGTCCCCGTTGTCAACCGTGTGCGATTTTGTAACTTACGTGCCGTCACAGAGCGCTCTCAACGGGCACTCAATCGGATGTAGCGATCCTCTTGTGCCGTAGTCGCTCGCACCCTGCCTGATCCAGGCCTTCTTGCAACACTGCCAGTCTCTTGGAACCGATCCCACACATTGTGGATGGCTCGGCGAGAGAAACCCAACGACAAAGCTACAGACCGCTGTGAATGACCTTCAGCAATCAATGTAACGGCTCTGGTGGCAGTAATGGTATCCATATGCCTTCGTTGACGTGGCATTATTAACAAAAGATGTTAAAAGAAGCAAAAGATGGACAGAAATAGTTTTTTAACAGAATAAAATTGTGATTCCATCTGAAAGGAATTTGACCTGAAACTCGTTTTTTTTATTTGCTTCAATTTATGGCCAGCTGTAAGACTTAAACACCAGCATTAAAGAGGTTGGATACTGAAGGAGGCCGGACATCATTAATTAGTCACTTATTAATTAGTTTACATCTAAAAATTTACTCAAAAACAGAAATACGTAAGTGGCCCTTATTTTCTTTTGAGTAGTATATATGTTATCGTAGGATTGTCAAAACCGTTAGTTGAAAAACTAACGTTTTTTTCTCGCCAATTGGTTAACTATCGACATATAGTAAACTGTACTGCTTACTCTATGACGCATGAGTTGATAAACTAACGGGTAAAACCGTTAAATAGTAAACTGGTTTAAACATGAATTGCAAACGAAATACCTGGGCAAACACTGCGGTAGCTTAGGTGCAGACTAGAGGGGGTGAGCGCAGCGAAGCCCCCGAATAGTCTTCGTGTTAGGTTGACATGTAAGAACAAAAGAAACGTAAATCATAAACCCTGTCGGTCTGGTTTACTATCTGTCGATAGTTTTGACTATCTTGCGGTGACATATACACAAACAACGAAATGATGTATAAGATTTTGAGTTTAACCTAATACATATAACCAAAATACTAAATGAGCGACTGTTTCACCTTTTCAGTGACTAGCGGGTAATAATGTTGTAGCCCGGTTAGTATTATAATTATAATTTATAATTCTTTATAATTATAATTATAATACTCATAATTGAATAACTGTGTTCAGTTATTCAAAAAGATACATTAAGGTATAACATATGTACACAGGCGAGCTTATCTCTAAAAAGAGATTTCTTCCAGCAATCCAAGGCATGACAGGAAAATTTATCAAGAAAGGGTAGGCAGTGCATAATATCTGAACAATAATAAAATACATGTTAGTAAATTAAATATCTATAAAATACATACTCGTGTATACCAAACTACTAAATAAGTATCAATACATACTTAAACCTGTACATATACTTGTTTAAATATAATAATAATATACATACTACAACTATCACAAAAGAGAGAGGAAGTGCTCTTTGAACCGGTTTTTGATAGCGAAAAGAGTGGGACTGTCTATTATCGTAAAAATAAGTGCGTTCCACAGTAGAACCGCCTCCATCCTGAAGGAGTGCTCATATGCTTGGAGTGGCTACGAGTGAGACCGTGTGAGATCTCCGTTGCTAGGTTTAAACAGTTATGGACTTCGGTGATGCAGAACGTGAGGAATCCTTACATCTCTATAGTGCGGCGATGAGCTAACCCCTGTCGAGATAAAGGTGGGCATAGACGTCATTAATAATTTAACCAAACTCCATGATATTTTGCATGGAACGATTCACTCAAATCTTTTATCAAAAATTAAGATTTCGATCCCACAGAGCGTCAGAAACGATCGGTTAGGAAACACACTACATTCCATCTACCCGTTTATAGAACTTATAGAGCTTACCACGAACCTCTCCCTAATATAATATGTATGGCCCTTTATAATGACATGTCCAACGAACACACCCTAGACAAAAGTCAAAGTCAAAGTACTTTATTACTGTAGATATTTACATATACTTAGCAATCGTCATTTTTGCCACTTCTCTACATTGGACCACTGTGGGAGGTGAAGCGCGTAGAAACTCCCATAGATTGATTTTTAGATCTCTTTGAAAATAGGTTGTGCTAAACTAATACAAATATGAAAAATTTAATTTAATAAGCAGGAATAAATAATTACAAAATTATTAACAGCAAGGTCTATGTTGAGCCAGATTAACCCCATACAGTCCTGTCATTTAAGTAATCTTGAACATTGTAATATCCCTTTTTCGACAAAGTCGCTTTAACATGCTTTTTAAATTGCTCAAATGGCAATTTCAACATCTCCAGAGGTATCCTATTGTAGTAGAGAATGCACTGACCCTTTAAAGAATTGCTAACCTTCGCGAGTCTAAATCGGGGCGCACATAGTCTGTGATTATTTCTTAGGTTAACATTACAGCTATCGCTAAGTTTGGTCAATGTTGTAAGGTTCTTGCGTACATACATTATATTTTCGAAAATAAATTGACTAGCTACAGTTAGTATGTCAATTTCTTTAAAAAGCTCTCATAAGGAGTTTGTACGTTTTAAATTATAAATTGCTGGAATAGCTCAAGACATTTTTGTAAACCCTAGTACCTTCAATACAAATTTTTTAAAAAATTATAGAAAGTAGCAAACATAAAACAAACACAGATTTAACTTTTAACTTCATACTTACACTTTACCAATTTATGTAATAAATTTTTGATAAGTCAAATAATTATGTAATGTAGCAGATAACATTTAATTATGCACACCGTCAGGACATCTTAAGGTTGAATCACTAGTTTAATAAGTAAAACCATTATTCTAAGACAAGCAATGTGATGTTACGGTTTTGTGCTGCAATAAAATAAAATAAAATAATAAAGCAAAGCTGACTACAGCAGAAAACAGTGGCACGCACCATAACTACCTGGGCCTCTTATATTATTTGAACACGCAAAAAGGCCTAAAAAGACCGGAAGGTTAATTACTTCATTAATTAGGGGCCCGCAATTTGGGGGCCCTGGAATAAAGGGCCTCACGTAGAAATGATAGTACCAGTGTTGTTGAGATACAAGTGTGGAGAAGTCGTTTCGTATATTTCGTATATATTTGTTGCACATAAAACGACATAAGATATAATAAAACAGAAAGGAAATCTACAAAGGCATGCTTATCTCTAAATAGATCTCTTCCAGCAAACCCAAGGTTGATATGAATAATTTAATATACAGGATAGACCTTTGTGCTCTGACAAAGAATCATACATATATTACTGAAATATTGAACTAACTGCTAGATACACTACATACGCCACGAATTAAGAGAGCTGGGCGACGTTGGCGGGAATTACTGCGCATAAGTACTAGTATTGAAAAGTGACTACTGCGCATTCAAGGCCACCGCTCACAACTCGTGGCGCGAGGTATAATAATACAGTGTAAACTAGCAACTTTGAATTAAGTATTTATACTGATACATAGAATATTATTTTTTGAATACACATTTAAGTATAGCATATAAAACTTAGTGTAAGGCGGCAAGAAAACTAATAATAAAAATAGCAACAAATATAATGAACACCAAAAGATCCAGAAAATATCAGGGCAAAATACTGCGTAGTTTAGGAACTACGAAGCGAAGCCCCCTTTTTCCTTCGTGTTAGGTTGAACATGTAAGAACAATAAAAAATAATTAAAATATATAAGTACACAAAACATAAAAAGGAGTTTGGTGATCATTTATCCAAACACAATTTGGTGATCGTTTGCTAATTCTGGCGGTCGTTTCGAATTTATTGGTTATTTATTTCGAATTTTATGGTAATCGTTAAAACACAAATTAGGTTGCCACTTTCATTCACAAGGCTACATTCAGTAGCATTATCATGTAATTCTGACATCAAGGAATTTCAACTGCTTTTGAAAAAAAAAAACATCCAACAAGAAAAGTCAAAACAAAAGACAGCTTATCAAAGTAAACTATAATTTTGAATGCTGTGCTGTTAGTATATTAGACGTTTACGCTTTCGTTACATGCCTATATAGAAATGACCGGGACACACCGGGAAATCAATACAACATATTCATTCAAATCTTAGAAAACTTCCTTTATATTTACAAAAATAAAAGAATAAAATTTTTCATAGCAGCCGACTACAACATAAATTGACTAACCAAAATCACACCAAATACCAATTGCTAGAAATTTCTCACCAGGATTAAACGAGCCTACTAGAATAACTCCCAAAACCAAGACCTGCATCGATAACTCCACGACAAACTTTATTGATTGTCAAACAAACGTTATTGAATTAGTGCTCTCAGATCACAAAACCTCTATTAGAAAGGTCCCTAAATCTCAATTCGAGAAAAAAAGAGACTGCAAATACACTATGGCTAAATTAACAAATGTATCGTTAAGTGGTCTATGAATGCACCGACTCAGGAGATGCTTTCGAAAAGCTAATGGATACAATCACCTTGTTCTTCGAACTATGCATGCCGATGTGCAGAATTAGACAATCAGCTGGAACTAAGCCACCTTGGCTTACAAAAGGTTCTAAGATGCTCTAAGAAGAAACGCGAACTATCGTAAAAAATCATAAAACACCTACGGAAACAAATAAAAAATAGTTTAAAACATTCACAAAACGGTACAAGAAAATTCTCACTCTAATACAAAAATCTCAAAATTCGCACTACATAAAAACTGCCAAAGATAAACCTAAAGCTACGTGGAAAATCAACAAAATTTGCAACAAAATAATAAAAATATTATAAACTAAATTAATTTATTATTAACATTAAATTGATTTCCTTATAGACCAAGTAGAATCTCATGTTATTTAATGTTTAATTGAGTAGGTTAAATGGGATGGTTGGACAGATAAGGATTAGGGGACTTCATGTTATTTGAATTTATGCTTGCGGCATATTTATTGTCTTTTAGATTTCATGCATAGCAAACTAACTTAAAGTTAACATTTAATGTTTTTTAGATTTTAGACTTTGAGATAGGGTTGTCATTTTAGATTTTAGACTTTGAGTAAGGGTTGCCACTATGAAAAAAAAATCCGTTGGTTTCTTTTTTTAAAGGGAGTGGGGAATGATTGTAAGGTTCGATATTTGTGTATGAGATTATATTGTATACGGGCCTCTTTAGAGTGGGTGTCACTTTGACACTGTTACTTATTTTGTAATTTTAAAAAGAAAGAGGTTTGTTTGTGAGACGTCAATGTGACACTTCACCGTAGGCTTCGGCCAGTGACTGAGCTAAATTATAGTGAGGATTAGAGTAATGGCTATCGAGCCAGTTGTGGATCCCTTTTATACAAAGTGTAAATAAACTATTCATGATAAATAAAATAAAACGCAAACCAACGTCTTTATCTTCATTGTTATCAATTAGGCAGTGACGTCTAGGGGTTAGGACCCTACATTGGTGCGAGGAGCATTACATTGGCGGAGGCGCCAAACAGATGGAAGGTGACGTCATAAGAAGTGGCGTAATAGAAGAGGATAGTGATCGTCGATCCAGACCTTGCTGAATCGAGGAAGGATCGAATGTGCATTGGGAAGTATATTTCTGTACTTAAGTTTTTTATTTAGGAATTACTTCGACCTGCCAAGCGAGTGAAGAATCAAATAGAAAAATGTTGTGGGAAGATTGTTTTATAGCGGCGGACGTTTTGTGAAAATTTTTATGAAATTATTTCATGATGGAGGAGTTGTCAACTTGTTTTTCGGGGAGTCCTCAGGAGTCCTTTGAAGACTTTCTAGAAGACTTCAGAGATGCTGCATCGAGGAAGAGATTTATATCGTCTGAGGAATTCGTCTGATATTAAATAATTGTACATATGGAGTATTATACAATTTTATTTTTTATTTTTTTTAATATTTTAATAATACACATTCGAGATTCTTTGTAGTGTCTTTACTTGGGTAATTGGTTGCAACTCACGGCGATTATCTTAAACTGTAACAGTAAAAGATAGTTTACTGAATTCCAATGGATTATTTAGGATGATTGTAAATTGTAGTATCGGTTTTAAAGCTAGTTGATTTCATCGTATTATTGGAACGAATTTTAATGAACTCATTCTTAGGCTGTGGCTTAGTAATACGGTTCTATAGATTAATCCTGTTAATATGGTTGACGTTTCCTATATTTGAAAATGATATTTTTTTTTGTTTGATCTTTGCCTGCGTTAATTTTTGAAATATTTCCATTCGGTGGAAAGAGTTTACAATGTGTTCACAATTGTTATATGCAAAGATCTATATTAATTTTAGGAACGGAGGTATTATGGTTGTCTGATAAGTTTTTCGCTAGTTTTTATTGTCAGAAAGTTTGTCGAATGATAACCATTCGAGAAGCTAAATCTTAGCTAGATTCAGCTGTTTGCCTTCGTATTGTAATTGAGAGTTTTCTAGCGTTAGGTAGGTTAGTGTTAAGCCGCGAATAATTGTATGATGGTATCATAGGGTGTTATAATTTAAGTTTTTTAAGGTGCATTGCCTACACCTTAAGTGTAGTTTGGTTTTGTTATTTAATGTTTAATTGACATCAGTTGCCAACTGCGACATATCTAAACATACAAAATCTAGCTACTTTTGCCATACAATAGCGGTCCTCTAGGTTTCACCGTTGACGATCTTATTTCGTGAGGCAGTAGGGCCGTTTTGTATCGTCGCCCCCTCCTGCCTCTGGGTACTGTTGCAAGGTAATTTGGTAAAAAATTCAGGTCCCTTTCTGAGTTGGAATACTTTTAGTAACTCGAATCAGTGAAACTCGAACTGAGATTACAAAAGGAATTATTTTAGAATATCTTCTGGTTAGCATAGTTAAATAATTGGCAAAAAGAGGGCACCACAGTACCTGTGTCACACCGGATGGGAAATGACGTGACGCTGTGTTTTTTTTACGACGGCCTCTGTGGCATTGTGGTCGAGGCTCGGCATTGCAAGCGAGAGGTCCCGGGTTCTAATCCCGACTGGGGAGGAAGAAAAAACTAACCCTGGGTCTTGTTTGTATGTGTGTGCGTTTACAGGATATCCTAGTGTGGGGCCGGAAGCAATGTATGTATATATATATATATATATATATATATATATATATATATAAATGTTTTTGTTTGTTAAAATAAAACATAAATGTTTATTTGTTTTGTACAATCGGATTTAACCTGTGCTGAAGGAGACCCTATTACTAAGCCTCCGCTGTCCGTCCGTCCGTCCGTCTGTCACCAGGCTGTATCTCATGAACCGTGATAGTTAGACAGATGACTTTTTCACAGATGATGAGATGATATAACAATAAATACTAAAAAACAGAATTAAATAAATATTTAAGGGGGCTCCCATACAACAATTATTTCAGTATCACATACAAACTTATGAATGCACCTAATTACGTGCATAGAGTGTGAAAGTAGCCGCACCAAATACTTTGTAAACAACATTTTGCTATGTAAAATCCAAACTATTCACTCCACACCATCCCTACCATTGTATGGTGGTACGGAACTCTTCGTGCGCGAGTTAGACTCGCACTTGACCATTTTTTTGTTCGATGACGGATGATATCATACACAGATATATCGATTTGAATGAAACTGATATCTTACTCCATAGTTCAATGACTTGCATGGAATATGGTAAACTTTGTATGTGGGTGGCGGTCTGCGCACGAGTCTATGTCGCTGCCATATCAATTTGCAATAAATATGATTCCTTTCGGAAAAGCTTTTTCTCCAAAATAAGATGATATTTATTTATTCATTGTTAAAGTAAGTGCGCACTACATTACAGATACAGAGATCCAAATCGTTGTACAAATATCATGATAACCATTAACATTATGAAATGACAATATATATTTTTTTAATATATTTCAATTTAATCTAATAAATCAAAGTCATGTCGTTTCAATAAAAATAATAAATAAAATCATATCAATAACAATTCTTCTAGCAGAAACTTCCGTCCCTCCATGCATCACCAAACAGATCATTCAGCTGCTGCCGCAGACAGTGCGTTGAGGCTGACCCGTGCCCGCAATAGCGGAGACTGCTGGCGCGCCACCGTGCGGTGCGTGCACTCGCTAGCAGCTGCTGCCTGCGCGCGCGTAGGTTGTTGTCTGGCACGAATAGTGCGCACACCGCACTGACAAGCGCTGCGCATTCACTGTCACCTCGCAACAATCGAAACACAATCAGACGCTGTTTGGTGTAACGTCTCGCCTTAAGCACAGATTAATAAAGAGTGAGTGAGTGAGTGAGTGAGTGGGTGAGTGAGTGAGTTGTATCCAAGCATACCCGACATAAAAGCGGATGGATAAAGGTAAGGGTAATATCCGAATTTCGTCCAAGTTAAAGGAAGTGGAAATAATTGCGAATTCATATTTATTATGCTTCTACCTATGCGGTGATCATAGGTTTTTCAGGGAAAGTTGTTCATCATGTACTATCATAAATTATAATAATAATAATAATACCTTGAACACTATTTACACACATTGATCTAGCTCCAAACTAGGATTTCCTGAATTTTGGGTTATAGACAACGAAGCACATACTTATATAGATAAATATTATATTTAGATAGATAAAAAACCATGACTAGGGTACAAAAATTCGTTCTCATCAAACAAATATTTGCCCCCACCGGGACTCGAACCCGGGGCCCTTGGCTTCGTAGGCAGGGTCACTGCCGACTCGGCCATTCGGGTCGTCATGAATTCTACTATCGATCGCTCAGAAATCTGCGCAGATGAAGCCTGCGAGGCTATATTGTATCATATCAAAACGTAATGTTACAAGTTGTTACAAAAACACGTTCCAGCGGGACCGGATATGAGACAGGTTCTTTACATACTCCGCTTAGTATGGTATACTGTTGATACAGTAATTATTTTTGTGTCCAATCCATCCTGGACTTGCAAACAGCATATATCTGCTTTTTAGGGTTCCGTACCCAACGGCTAAGAACGGAACCCTATTACTAAGACTTCGCTGTCCGTCCGTCTGTCACCAGGCTGTATCTCAAGAACCTAGCTAGCTAGAGAGTTGAAATTTTCACAGATTATGTATTTCTGTTGCCGCTATAACAACAAATACTAAAAAACAGGATAGAAGAAATATTTAAGGGGGCTCCCATACAACAATTCTTTCAATACCACATACAAACTTATGGATGCACCTGGTTACGTACATGGAGTGTGAAAGTAACCGCACCAATAACTTTGAAAACAATATTTTGCTGTGTAAAATCCAAACTATTCACTCCACACCATCGCTTCCATTGAACGGTGGTACGGAACCCTTCGTGCGCGATTTATACTCGCACTTAACCGGTTTTTTATCATAATGTAAGATTTAAATGTGTAAATGATAAATGTAAGCTCAGTGGTCCAGTAGATTTCACGCTTGCTTCTCACGCAGTAGAAAACCTTCATTACTCCATAGCTGCGGCGATGGGCTGGCTCCCTGTCGCGCAAAAAGGAGCATCGAATAACTTGCTGGAAGTGGCTACCTGTATACAGGTTGTAACGGAAAGGTTGACTTTTTAAGAAACCATAATCTGAACAACGTTTAAATTGAAACGAATGGGTTTACAATAGTTGACGTAAACATCAACATAAACATTTACACAGGTACTACCCACGTGGATATTATCCGATCCCAAGGCTTGTACAACCGCAGGACATAAGTAGGCCATAGCTGTCACCTTATGTGGATGTTTGTACACCCGATCCCAAGGCTCTTTGTAATGTAACTGTCACCGGAAAATAATACGATCCGCAAGTTTATAAATTTCCTAATTTTTTTTCCGCAAGTTTATAAATATACTAACCTAACCTAACCTAACATAACCTAACCTAACCTAACCTAGCCTAATATAATCTAGAAGGAAGTTTATAAATTTCCCAGGAAATTTATAAACTTGCGGATCGTATTATTTTCCGGTGACATAACCATAGGGCATAGGAACAGAAGAACCCATACACAAAACACATACACATACACAAACAATACTCACACACACGCTCACACAACACACACAGACACATACACACACACACACCCACACACACATAACATACCCTTATTTGTTAATATACAAGGTCACATTTAATTACCTGACCATATTCTGGGGAATGATAACACCCATCATTATGACCAACTTTCCCTAGAAAACATATGGTCGCAAATGGAAAAATATATTCGTCCCTCAGTACATTGACCCGATCAGCTGATTAGAACTTACTATGGGGGACCCAAAATTTTATTTCGTTTGCGACCGGACCGTTTGTGACGGACGCCATCATTTCTCAAAATATGGTCGGCTACTTAAATGTCACCTTGTATAAGAAAAGTAAAGTAAAGAAGTTGCGAGTCATCCCCAGCACAAGTATCGAGATTACTTACTGGGAAGTCCCGTTGTGTGATATGTAACAGTTTCTAGGAAATAAAAACACGTTTTATTTTAATTTATTATTATTTATTTAAATACATTGCTTCTGGCCCCACACTAGGATCGAACCCGGTTAGCTGGCCGAATATGTCGGATTCACATGTCAAAATAACTAATCCCATCCACTCCTATAAATACTACTATAGCCGCCATCATGAATGCTCGTCACGTATTTGATACGTGTCTCTTAATGCTACATTTCCAAATGGATCATAGTTACGGCACAGTCTAAAATACTAGCATAACATCATATTTAGATACTGTGGAAAATTGTTGGGTTTTGGTTTGAGTGCTTCCATACCTCATCAGATGAAGGACACAGTTTAAAATAATACATTATATATATTTAGATACTGTTGATAAGGCATAGTTTCTGTGTAGGGTGTTTTTAGTATATGGTACCAGTTTGAACAATTTTTAAAGTGTTCTTGAAAGGTTTTTAAATGTGGTATCGTTTTAGATACGTCGCTTTAACTTTGTGTTTTATAATAGATTGTATTTTAGATGCAAATTCTTGCTTAGCATGGGTGCCTGCCTCCCGTATGGGAAAAGACATGGCGCATGATAGTTTTATTTTTGAATATATTGAATGGTCAGGAGATACAGTTTTTTTTAATAGCTAATATCACTACATGACTTTACGCCTTGTGTATAAAATGCTACATTCTTTGGCTTCCATTTCTAGAGATCGGCATCTCGTGAAGCCAAAACATAGCAAACATAACAAGATATCTACAGGACAACAAAATGTTAGTTGAATAAACACAAAAAGGTAAAGTAACTTCATTTCAAGCCAAGAAATTATGGCTTTCTGCACAAATCTCGTGACTGCCCAAACTTAACGAGCCGTTAAAGATAAACAGACAATCAAGTAAAAAAATCATGAACCAGAAGCTTGAGATAAGATAGGAGAAATTGCTTTTTGAAACAATATTTTCTTAAGCGTTGGCTTGTATTTTCGACTAGATTTTGGGTTCCGCGGGGAATGGTGGGAAAAAGTTAACTAATAATATTGCAGATATATTCTTACACATTCAACTCTTATGAGAGAGAGAGGCAAAGACTACAGTGTTGTTTACAAAGATTCTATTTCTCTAAAACACTCATAATATGGAGTTAATAGTAGTTTATGTGACTGCTGCATAATGGAGGGCATTAAATGGGCGTCGGCGTTCGAAATTTGAATGTCATTATATGTAGAAAAACTACACATAATGACCATAATGTGTAGTTTTCCAGATACGAAACGAGTTTTTACCAAGTAGTTTAACATAATGCTGATCGTAACGTGCGGTTTTTGAACGCAGTAAAGAGGGTTTATGATACGTGTGTAGATAAAACAGTCTTACGACGACCCGTTCTCACAAAATTGTGATTTACCTTTCAAAACTGTAGCTCAGACAGCCGATCAAATGCCAAAAGCAAACGGCAGTCAATTTATGCTGTTTTTTTTTTGTTGGAACATAGAGTAAATTTTGATACCTACACAGACCCCTATTTTATTTATTTATTTATTTCCCGAAAATTCCTATCGTTAGAGGCAATCCTAATGCGGTAGGTATACAACATCTTACAACTAACAAAATACAACCAAATTAATTGCTTATTTTCACCTTTCTTCTCTTTAACACAGCACAACTAGACACATCTTCGTGAATTTCAGCGGAGGAAATGGATGTGATCCGAACACATCCATTTCCTCCGCCGATACTGGTTCTGGTGAGCGGTGCGCGTGCAAGCAGACACGTGCGCGTGCGCAGCACCTTCAGCAGCGGCGGCGGCGCGGCGGCCGGCGACGACTTACATGTAACATGCCTGAGTGCGCCGGACGGGTATGTATACCCGTCCGGCGCACTCAGGCATCCTCCCGACAAACACCTTATATATGCAATATCAACTATCGACAGACAGTTTAGAATTTACTTTTCATTTGTTCTTACATGTCAACCTAATACGAAGACTACTCGGGGGCTTCGCTGCACTCGCCTCCTCTAGTCACCTTAGCTACCGCAGTGTTTGCCCTGGTATTTCGTTTGCAATTCAAGTTTAAACCAGTTTACTATTTAACGGTTTTAGCCTTTGGTTTATCAACTAACGGTTTTGGCAATGTTACGGTGACAAATACGTAAGTTGCTATTCGCTAACTCTATATATCTTCTAACCCCAAGTTCGTTATATCCTACCATACCGAGTATAAACAGTGTTGAAAAATTCAACGGGTGGAAAGAATACACCCCAAATTGACGAAAATATAAATATCTCATAAATTTATTTTGAATACGTTCCAGCATGAGACAGTATTCCCTCTCATGCGGTGTCCAAGTGATTGCGTTCGATTCAAGGTGTGACCTAACAAGAGTATTGTACAAAGTTTTCATCGCGGTCATGCCTTTGGAGTTGCACCCCACACGCACATTCATTTTGTACCCGGTATTTCAGGTCAGAAGTCAACACAACTCCTAAGTCCTTGACTTCATTAACTCGCTGGACTTCCCTGTCACCCACCATATAACTACCCACTGCTAGACATATCTTGCGAGTAAAAGAAATAATTTCGCATTTGGATACATTGAACTCCAGCTTGTTACTTTCGCTCCATTTCACAATACTATCAATGTCCTCCTGAAGTTTCTAACAATTCAGGGCACCACTTATTGTCCGTGAAAGTTTCAAATCATCCGCTGATAATAAGCAGTCTGAATTCTTCACGTGGTGAGATAGGTCATTAATCATTATCGTGATTTCAATGGCCCTAAAGTACGTCCCTGACTTACCCCTTATTAGTTTACGGCTTTGGATTTTCTTTCTTCAGCCGACATCCACAGACCCTAAAAGAACAAACGAACTGAAACAGTGTTTTAGTTAAAGAGACAATTATGTGTATTAGAACAAGAATGTAGTGATGTAATTGTTGAGCGGGACAAGCTGCAGGTCACCGTAGATAGCTTCACTGTATGTAGTGCAGAGTACGAGCAAGCCCTGAAATCGATTGATTCCCTGGAGAAAGCATTGTTCGATGCCCATGAACAAATACATGCACTCCAGGAGGAGAAGGAAAACACCGCAGCGTTGCAGACCCAGAGCCTCTACAGTGAAGTCGTAGGGATCAGCCCGCAGCTGGTTACTGTTGCAACTGGAAGCCTTGATGATGTCATTGATTTAACTAATGACACATTGCCCACATCAAGGTTATTAAGTTGCAGCAATAACAAACTAGGTAAAATAAATAGGTATATACGGAAAACTCAGAAATTAATAAAACATAATAAATTGTGTACTAAAAACTTAAAAGTAAGCAAGAAAAATGTAAACATATTACATGATTTGAATATGTGTGTATTAGAATTAGAAAGTACTAAGTTGATGTATGAAACTGACACACAAAACTTACATTTGAAAATCCAAAGCTTGGAGGATTCATTGCGATCACTAAACAGTGCATATTTGAACTCTGAGAAAGTTATAAATGAATACTCATTGGCTATGGATGATTTAATTCAAGAAATGAACCATAATTGTGAGCGGTTTGAGTCGCTGACCAACAACCATACTTGTCGCTGTGAGCAGAAAGGTGGTTGTTTGACAGCGGGCAACTCTCCGGGCTTGTGTGACAGTTTACCAACGCAAGGTGTTACTGATAATAGTTCTGCCAAGTCTGATATGACCACAACACCTGATATTATAATGTACTGTGATGAGATTGGAAGTGGCATGGGCTCAGCACTCCACTCATACTCTAAGGGACATAGTGTTATTAGTAATTGCTCACCTTTTAGCACTGTAGATAATATTATAAATCAAATTTTGAATGACAGCACTATCACAGCCAGTGCCACACTGATAATTTTCATGGGCAATAGGGGAGATGTGAACAAAAATAATTTAATAAAATTTTATGAAACATTGAATGGTCTTAGTGTGAAAAAAATTATATTGTTCACATTTCCCTACTGCAACCAATTGACACAAAATGAAAATGTATATAGACATAATATGAATATAACTATGTACAATTTATGTACATATAATAATAAGTTTGATATTATTGACACTAACAATTATGTTAGTAATTATTTTACTATGACTAAAGGTACATTTTACCTTTCAAATTATTGTAAACGACAAATAGCTATGTCACTATTATATTTATATGACATTACAGCCAAAAATTTGGCTTCTAACTCTGCTTTTACTGAGCAGCCTAATATGAATCTGGTATCAGACCAGAATAACAGGATGCATTTAAATTAGTTCATAGGACAACAGAGGACCCAGACTCTGGCAACATATGTTCTAGTATATTAGAAAACCCTAAGAATAAGGGAAGCTCACATGCTAAGTATATAAGCCTGGTTCATCAGAATATTCAATGTATTAGAGGCAAAGATCTACAAATAAAGTTATTTTTAAATTGTAATAAAATTGACATTTTGTACATAACAGAGCACTGGTTAACTATTAATGAAATTATGTTTAGCTTTAAAGATCACCAGGTTGGTAGTTCGTTCACCAGACTTAATTCAATACATGGTGGGGCGTTAATCATACTAAACAATCATATGAAATTCAAGGAACGTAAGGACATTGTTTCCTTATCTGTTGAACGAACTATAGAACTTGCAGCTGTGGAATTAGAACAGTTCATCGTTATATGTGTCTATAGGCCACCCTTGAGCGACTTTGAAATGTTCGAGAAAATAATGGAATCCGTCCTAACTATTTCATCACACAGTACGAAACGATTAATTATATGTGGTGACTTTAATGTTAATCTGTTAGAAAGAACTACTCTCAGCGTTAGATTAATAAATCTTTTCTCATCATTTAGGCTTAGCCATTTATTTATGGAGCCAACAAGAGTGACTGCTACTAGTGCTACATGCATTGACAACATTTATACTGATGTTATTCCAATCAGTAAAAGTGTTATCAGTGAATTGGATTCAGATCATTTAGGTCAATTATTTCAATTTGATTCTATTAGAGAACCTGTCATTAAAAAGAAAATTTCGTTTGTGCCAATAACTGCTGACCGGTTAGAAAGAATGAGATACTCTTTAGCCCAGGAACTACCGTTTTTGGCTGCTGAACAGTCTCCTAATATAATGTATAACTTATTCTTTGAAACCTTTATGAAACAGTACAGCGCGATATTCACTTCAAAATCGGTTGTGGTTAGTGGTTCAAACGACTTTAGTACGTGGGCTACTGCAGAGTTGCATAAACGCAGGCAAGCATTGTATGCATTGTATGAGGAACGACGGTTCAACATGAGTGACGAATTTAAAGAACAAGTCAAACAGTTCTCCAAACAATTTAAATTAGACTGTCATACAGCTAAACGTAATTTTCTGAGTAGTAAAATTAAGAATAGTTCCGATGTTATAAAAACGACTTGGAAAATAATTAATGAGGAGGCCGGTCGTAGTAAAAAAGCGAGTCACGATTACGAACTAAAAATCAATGGACAGCTTACGAGTTCTAGCTTAGAAGTTGCAACTGAATTTGAATCGTTTTTTACTAATGCACCGGCTTCCACGACTAAGTATTTAAATTCGTCACCTTTGTCTGCTGTTGCAATATTAAAAGATAATGTCTCAGAGTGTGCTTCATACTTGAATTTTAAGCACGTCACAAGTTCAGATGTCGTAAAGGCATTTAAATTGATAAATGTTAAGAAAACGAATGATCTTTGGGGACTCTCTGTTCACGTTGTTAAATCCCTGATCGAATTAATTGCACCTGACCTAGCGGTCATTTTCAACAATTGTATAGACTGCGGTGAATTTCCTGATTTAATGAAACAAAGTAAGATAATTCCCCTCTTCAAAGCAGGTAGTACTCAAGACCCCACCAATTTCAGACCTATATCAATACTACCAACTTTTAGTAAAATTTTTGAGAAATTAATCTTATCACAGCTATTACATCATTTTGAATCAAATAAGCTAATGCATAACAAACAGTTTGGATTCACTCGCGGTCGTTCAACAACAGATGCCGGAATTCAGTTCATTGAAAGTATTTTTGATGGCTGGGAAGAGTCACAAGATGCCCTAGGCATTTTTTGTGACTTATCTAAGGCTTTTGATTGCGTTTGTCATGAAAGATTGATCAGGAAATTACATCATTATGGAGTTAGAGACACGTCATTGAATTTGTTAAAATCTTATCTGAACGGAAGAATACAAAGGGTAGACGTAAACGGAGAACGATCACCAGGATCATTGGTTTCTTTGGGCGTGCCACAGGGCTCAATATTGGGACCCTTCCTATTCCTCATCTATATAAACGACTTACCCTATCTAGGAAGGGACTGTCATGATATGGTACTGTTTGCTGATGACACCTCACTTATTTTTAAAACAAAGCGAAACCAACACGCTACTGATGATCACGTGAACAATACCATATCAAGAGTGGTAAATTGGTTTAATGTTAATAATTTGCTATTAAATGAGAAAAAGACTAAATGTGTTAAGTTTCTTACTACTAACGTTAAAAATAATCAGACATGTATAACAAATAAAAATGAGGAATTGGAATTGGTAACCAGCACAGTGTTTCTAGGTATAACGTTGGATTCCAAACTCCAATGGGGTCCACATATTGATAAGCTATCGAACAGACTGAGCTCTGCAGCTTTTGCATGCAGGAAAATCCGTCACTTGACAGATTTAAAAACAGCCAGATTAGTTTATTTTAGTTATTTTCATAGTATTATGTCCTACGGTATTCTGCTCTGGGGCAGTGCTGCTGACATAAATACTATTTTTGTGCTGCAGAAGCGGGCTGTTCGTGCGATTTATAAAATGAATAATAGAGATTCTCTTAGAAATAAGTTTAAAGAAGTAAATATATTGACAGTCCATAGTCAATATATTTACGAGAATATTATGTATGTCCATAAGAACATTGTTAACTTTCGAAGAAACTGTGATATACATAACTTTAATACTAGAAACAAGGACAAACTTGCAGTGCCCACTACTCGGCTCCATAAAATAAAAAACTCGTTCAAGGGTAATTGTGTAAGATTTTACAATAAACTCCCAAGCACTTTGACAGATCTATCAATTAATAAGTTCAAGAAATACATCAAGCAAAGGCTTATTTCTAAAGCTTACTACAGTATTAAAGAGTACATAGACGATAAAAATGCTTGGGACTGAATTGTTCTAATTAATTGTGAGCATCCTCACTGCCAGAGTTTCTTTTACTGGACACTTGGAGGCCTTTTACACCTCCAAAGATTAATTTAATTATACAACTCTTGACTGTGGGGACCATTTACATCTCCTATTATCATTGTATTATTGACTAAAGAGACTATACATCTCTGTTATTTATATTTTAATTATTTTATTATGACATTTGAGACTCTTTACATCTCTCAGAAACAATAATTAAGTACTTTTTTTTTCTGATAATATGATAATAATACCAAATGTTCTGTAAAAAATGAAATGAAATGACATGTGAAAGTGCCCTTGTGGCCTATTTACAGAATAAACGTTTTTTTTTTGAGTTAAAACTGACTCGGTGTACTTTTATAAATCACAGAAAAATAAAACGCTCATTTAAAGAGGTTTTTGCTTATACAGGTCTACCAACAGCTCCGTGGTTTCATGCTTGCTTCTCACACAGGAGATGCAGGTTCGACTTATGACCATGTACCAATGAGATAGAGTCTGGCTAATGACTAGGGCGTTGACAGTTAGAAGTAATATGCTGGCTCGCAGATTTGCTCGGTGTTCAGTAAAAGTAAAGATAACTCTTTTTAAAGCTTACTGTCAATCTTTTTATACCAGCAGTCTGTGCGTCAGATATACGCTGAAAGCTCTCAGCGCCCTGCGCGTCCAATACAATAACGGCTTTAGGAGGTTGGTGGGGTGGCCGCGCTTCTGCAGTGCATCGGCAATGTTTGTCGAAGCGCGCACAGACGGTTTTCACGCTATAATGCGGAAAAGGGCTGCTTCATTGCTAGGTAGAATGCGTGGCAGCAATAACAAATTCCTAAATGCTCTCTCGGAGAAGTGGCATAGCCCATTCACCCTCCACTGGATAAAAATGATAATTTGATTTTTAATTGATAATTGGAATTTATTTTGACATTTCATAATTTCACATTTTATTTTATTTTGTTTTAGTTTTATTAATTTTGTTGACATTGTAATAATGGATATGGAATTGTTTGATATATTTTACCTTTGATTTGATGTTTTAATGCCCTTACCTACTGTTATTATGGACCTTGAAGTCTGAAATAAAGAAATTGAATTGAAATAATGAAAGTAGCGAAAAAGCGCGGCAAATTCCAAAAAATATTAGCATGGTATCCCTCAAAGTTTGTTTAACAATAACCATATTGAAAAATTTACAATCTAGAGTAGTGATGTCAATAACGGCTGTTTATTAATAATGGTAACAGCCGCTGCGTTTTTTTCTAACAGCCGCTGCTAACAACGGCTGTTCGGTCATGCGCTGTTTTGGTAATGAATAATATATTTTCTCAAAAATATTATTGAATGTTCCCAAAACATCTGTGAAGATAGTATCCGAAAGTGACTCATCCTGGACAATTTTTAGAAGTGTCCAGGAAAACGCAAAAGTGTCCAGTAAGTAAGTATGAAATCCCATTACATATCATAATGCTTAAATATAGAAAAAAATTATTTTCAAAGATAAGCTAAGGAAGTTATTGGCAGTAAAGGGCCTTTAATAAAAAGGAGGTACCATAGAGGTTGACGTGTCCGTATTGCACTTATATTGCACGATGAAAAATGGCGGAAAACTCATTTCATTCGTATTTTTTACTATTTTGATACTAATTAGGAATTCGATACTAACAGATGAAAAAGAAGAATAAAATAAAATATTCATAATAAACATAAATGGTTGTATTTTTGAGAAAAGCCCTATAAACGCTTCGACCATAAGTGCCATTCTAGCCTCGTATTATAGAATTAATACTCGTTTAGGATGGCTTACTTACTGGTCTCTGCAGTAATGTACTATTACACTTGTCGTTGTCGTTGTCAAACTGGGTTATGTAATGTGCGTCATTGCTGTTATTTATTAATTAGTAATAATAATATTTATTTTTTATTTTTATTTAGCCATTAAGGTGTCTCTTTCGTCCACACTTCCCTGGTCTGTGCCACCTCCGGCCACCCCGGCAAAAACTTGTCGAGGTCGTCCCGCCATCTCCTTTTAGGTCTGCCTCTACGCCGGTATCCGTCCTGTGGCACCCAGTCAGTGGAGATTTTCGCCCGAAAATAATAATAATAATAATACCTTGGACACCATTTACACACATTGATCTAGCCCCAAAACTAGGATTCCCTGTATCTTGGATACTAGACAATGATACACATACTTATATAGATAAATATTATACTTAGATAGATAAACAACCATGACTAGGGTACAAACATCCGTTCCCATCAAACAAATATTTGCCCCCACCGGGACTCGAACCCGGGACCCTAGGTTTCGTAGGCAGCGTCACTGCCGACTCGGCCATTAGTAACGTAAAAACGATCGTCAGAATTACTAATTCAACAACGGCGTTGTTCATTATTTGGCATTAGGCTTTTTGCCAGCAGTCTGTTCTTTTCTGCCGCAATACAGATAACAACAGTAAAGTTCCAGACTTTTCATTCTTTTCACCTGTGTTAAAATAGGACACACAGTGCTCAGTAACAGCTGCTAAATAACCCACAACAATGACGCACATAATATAAGAGAGTTCGCACACGGCGTATTTTAAACGCGCATCCATACCTATGCACACGGAGCGTTCGTAAAACGCGCGTCATCCGCGCGTTTAAAATGCCCCGTGTGCGACCTCTCTAACACACCGCATATGATCGAACAGCCGTTGTTAACAGCGACTGTTAGAAAACAGCACAGCAGCTCTTTGCATAATTTGAAAACAGCCGTTATTCACAACTCTAAATTTGATACTATCACAATAGTGTTACCATTTGAAAGCTTTCAAATAACTCGAATATTTACTTTCATTAACCAGACAATTTTTTAAATTAATTTATCTTAACTATACGGACGCTCTGCGGTGAGGAGATTATATCAGGACAAATGGAACACGGCCATTTATGAATCAAAATTTTGCGAGTGGAAAATAAAACAAACTTTTAGTTGCTAGGAACACTATCGTCCCTAAGTCGGGCGTAACTTTACAAAGCAACGCTCTGCTAATAAATGACAATGTTTTGTTAAAATTATTTATATGTGCAGAAATCATGACACGGAAAAGAAAGCCAATAACAATAATGGAACACAGGATATGCCGTCATCATGAATTCTCCACATGAATTAAATAGACAAAAGGAAAATATTAAAAATAATACTGATTTGCACAGCAAATATCAGGGCAAAATGCTGCGGTAGCTTACCTTTACCCTTAAAGGGGTGAACGAAGCGAAGCCCCCTTTGTCCTTCGTGTTAGGTTGAACATGTAAGAACAACAAAAAATACTTAAAACATAAACTTAGGTACACAAAACATAAAAAGAAGTTTTGTGATCATTTATCCAAACACAATTTGGTGATCATTTACTATTTCTGGCGGTCGTTTCGAATTTATTAGTGGTAAATTTTCGAATTTTTTGGTGACCGTTCGAACATAAGCCGTTAAAATTATGCATATGTGCAGAAATCATTACACGGAAAACAAAGGCAATAACAATAATTGAACAAAGGGTATGCCGTCATCATGAATTCTCCAAATTTATTAAATAGACAAAAGGAAAATATTAAACTGCACATCAAAAATACTGATTTGCACAGCAAATATCAGGGCAAAATGCTGCGGTAGCTTAGCTGATGGGTAAAGGGGGTGAACGAAGCGAAGCCCTCTTTATCATTCGTGTTAGGTTGAACATGTAAGAACAACAAAAAATACTTAAAACATAAAGTTAAGTACACAAAACATAAAAAGAAGTTTGGTGATCATTTATCCAAACACAATTTGGTGGTCTTGGACAATTTCTGGCGGTCGATTCGAATTTATTAGTAGTAAATTTTCGAATTCTTTGGTGATCGTTCAAACATTAAGCCATTAAATTATGCATAAGTGAAGAAATTATGACACGAAAAACAAAGCCAATACCAATAATTGAACACAGGGTATGCCGTTCATCATGAATTCTCCACATGAACTAAAAAATAAACCTAAAAGAAACCCCGGCGCAAATTTTGTTTCACACTTGGCCGTTCAAATCAAAGTGTTTGTTTTATCTGAAATTACTTCACTTTGAACAACAAATTATACATATTATGTAAGGACGTGTATGGTTTATATTTTTGATCGAGCGAGCAAAGCGTGCGAAGCGTCTCCGATTCAGGTTTGGCAAAAATGCTTTCTTATGTCTATCTGTCCGGATTTCCGGCCGTTCTTCCCTACAGATTTTATTTATTACCGGATTCTTGTGAAATTTGTGAGCAGGTTCGATAAATATACGGATTTTTGTAATCGATTCACTTTTTGGAATTAAAAAAAATGGAGGTGATGAAATGAATTTAGAAAGTTATTGTTAGCGACTACCTTCATACTCCATGTACTCCAGGTGCATTTAAATGTTTGTACGTGGTATTGAATAATAATTCCACTTGTCATCCGATAAACTTCAAGGGGTCGGGGTGTGAAGGGGTATAAAATAATGAAAAAAAAGGCTAAGTGCGAGTCGGACTCCCGCACGAAGGGTTCCGTACCACCATACAATGGTAGGGATGGTGTGGAGTGAATAGTTTGGATTTTACATAGCAAAATGTTGTTTACAAAGTTATTGGTGCGGCTACTTTCACGCTCCGTTGACGTTACCAGATGCATTCATAAATTTGTATGTGGTATTGAAAAATTATTGTATGGGAGCCCCCTTAAATATTTATTTTATTCTGAAAAATGAATAAATTATACTGAATAAATACTAAAAAACAGAATAAAATAAATATTTAAGGGGACTCTCCTTAAATATTTATTTTATTCTGTTTTTTAGTATTTATTGTTATAGCGGCAACAGAAATACATCATCGGTGAACATTTCAACTGTCTTACTATCACGGTTCATGAGATACAGCCTGGGTGACAGACGGACGGACGACAAATACTAAAAAACAGTATAAAATAAATATTTAAGGGGGCTCCCATACAAAAATTCTTGCAATACCACATACAAACTTATAAATGCATCTAGTTACTTACGTACATGGAGTGTGAAAGTAGCCTCACCAATAACTTTGTAAACAAAATTTTGCTATGTTATATCCAAACTATTCACTCCACACCATCCCTACCTTTATAGGGTGGTACGGAACCCTTCGTGCGCGAGTTCGACTCGCACTTGACCGTTTTTATTTTTTTGAGATTTTTTAAATTTATTTCCTTAAATCATATTTACTTTTGGCTAGGGCTCCAAACCTACTTCTGTAGATGCAGTTGGAATAAGACCATGAGGATTGGCGGTATAGAAAAGAGTCTAGCCATCAGTAAGTTGACCGTACGTTATATGGCTGTTCTAACGGTGATGGAAAACATCGAAATGCCGATAGTTTGGTCTGATTAACCCCTTAACCCCTCAGTTGCCACCGACGCCACTTTTCCGTTATAGGTTTTAAATTTTATTACCATGGCACAGGCTTCACAATCGCGACCCGTCCCAACTACCCTCGGTTATTGAGTAGTTAATGCATGGCCTGACCCGAAACGGATCGCAATTTTCAACATTATTTGCTTGGTAATAAAGTTCAAAACCTATCAAACCATATAAGGGTTAGTGTGCAGTAAAGGGTTAAGCTACCAGCGTAATTCGGCGGATACCGTAATGCTGAATGCCGTCTCACACCGTCTCACTTTTAGCCACTCCGCGGTATAACAACGCTGCATATAAATCTCACTCGTTTATAATTTACATTTCTTTTGTTCTTACATATCAACCTAACACGAAGACTATCTAGTCTTCACCTAAGCTACCGCAGTGTTTGCCCTGGTATTTGGTTTGCAATTCAAGTTTAAACCAGTTCACAATTTAACGGTTTTATTATAAACTTACGCGTCATATCGTGTGCAGTATATCGTCATAGCCTGCGACATTCGCGTATAAACACAATAAGTCACAACATAAGTTCACTTGTGACTAGGAAATTCAATCCCGCGCCTTTTTTTCAATCCCAGGATTACGGTATTGTCGAAACGAAATCCCGAGATCCCGGTATTGTAGAATTCTTCCAAAAAGGGCGAACAGTACGTGAAAATCTGTATTTATTCAGTATTTTGTGAGGAGAAACTTGCTTTATTTCAAATCCCGGGTTTTCGTGATCCCGGGATCTAATTCCCTACTTGTGACCCTACGATTGTATTTGATTTTATATGGCCACTAACATGACATTACAGAGCAGTGTTGTCCGAAAGAAAATGAGGATACCACAGATCATAGGAGGATACGGTTCATCGTCTTGTTTACATCTTGTTTGTGACGTAAACATGACAGTACAGTTGTGCGATTTGATTGAGGAAGTCTTTGTTGTCCGACAAACTGTGACAATGGCGGGTACTTCTTAATTTGGTAGAGCAATACTCCAGTCATAAACATTCATCTACCTACATACGCAAAGAGTTTGAGGATTGCTTATAAATCTGAGCATTTACTGGCCATCGATATGTACAGCACTGTGTAAGTGAATATTGAGTAGTCAAACAAGTCCGTCGAATGAAATAACAGAACATACATTTTGAGACGGTAGACATATTTAGTGCACCTATAAACAAATTCAAACGACAGGTCTCGGATATAGTATCTGAACTTCAGGACCTAAAGTTTGGTCAGAATCGGGACAGGTTTTTGTAGTTTCAGTTTCTGTTTTTGAGTTACTGAGTTATTGTATATAGTTACAATTATATAATATTTTGTTGCAGTACTTTGGACCTAACACATTTTCTGTTCATTTTTTAGGGTTCCGTACCCGAAGGGTTCCAAACGGGACCCTATTACTAAGACTCCGCTGTCCGTCCGTCCGTCCGTCCGTCCGTCTGTCACCAGGCTGTATCTCAAGAACCTAGCTAGCTAGATAGTTCAAATTTTCACAGATTATGTATTTATGTTGCCGCTATAACAACAAATACTAAAAAACAGGATAAAAGAAATATTTAAGGGGGCTCCCATACAACAATTCTTTCAATACCACATACAAACTTATGTATGCACCTGGTTACGTACATGGAGTGTGAAAGTAACCGCACCAATAACTTTGTAAACAATATTTTGCTGTGTAAAATCCAAACTATTCACTCCACACCATCGCTTCCATTGAACGGTGGTACGGAACCCTTCGTGCGCGATTTAGACTCGCACTTGACCGGTTTTTTTCTTTCTCTTCTTTTATAATAACATAAGTTTTATAGGCTTAAAATATAATATTTTTTAAATACAAACACACATTGTGTCGACAGATAGCCCCAAATAAAATGTACCTGTGGATGATGCAGTGAGCTCCACATTAATACACTTTTTTTTATAAGTCATGTAAGATTTAAGTATTGTGAAGCTGCTTTTTGTCCCAAATAAATAAAATGAAAATAAAATAAAATACATGTTTGTAGGTATGAATATCGCTCGACCCACAAATACATACCTATAATTGAGCCACAATTCATGAGTTCACCTTTAACTCGACAGAAACACATTTAGCATTTGGGTGATATTCAACCTCATAACAACCGGATGTTGCTTTTTCCCGCCTTGACGCGCGCATTTTTTTCACCGGCGCTTCAGGCGTCATGGCGGAGCTTCCGGTGGTGTTTCCGGTCGGTGGCGGGTTCCGGGAAATACTCGGTGTTAGGTGTCACTGTAAGTATTGCCAGTAATATTATATCAGTTAATGTAATTAAGCTAATTATCTAAACCCGAAAATGCACGTAGAGGCATATATTGCTAAGGAACACCGGAGAACTTTTGGAAAAAAACACTTGTATCTAGCTTTCTATCCAGTATAATTTCGCTGACTTAGAGCCGCTTACACCTTTCTAAAATAACCTTCAATGGAAAATTAAGGTGCTAACACACCACGCCAAGCCGCCCACAGCCCAACGATAACCAACACGTGACACTCGGAACGAATGACGTCATTTCCGTCCGCGTCCGTAATTCGTGACGTATTTTCCGCCTCACATTACTATTAGTTTTATCATCGCCTGATTTATGGCAACGGGGGTGGTTTATGATACACCCAAGCGCTTAAACTGAGTAGGTTTGTGCGATAGTGGAGGGGTGTTGGAGGGAGGACAATACATGCTAATTTCCACTTGCACGAAATTCGCTAAATCTGTATAAGCCTCTATAGTAAAATTCGCGACTCAATTCGTGGTGATTGAAAATTTGGACGCTTCCATGTTTGAAAAAAAATCATAACAGCTACAACATGCACTACAACATGGCTGTGACGTCAACCGCTGCCGCATACTACAAAAACTTAAACTTAACATTCTAAGTAGCTAGTTAATTATTTAGAATTGACTTATTAAATGTTTATATTTTTTCCTTTCCTTATCTTTTTTTATTGCTGCCTAGCCTTTGTATCTATTGTGTTCTATTGTATCCTGTCCAGTTCAAACTCTTTATGTATCTATACCCTATATCTAAAATGTGAAAACCTTAAATTGGCCTTCTGTGTTACATTATTGTGCCTATCTAATATTAATGTGCTGTTGGTTTTCCTTTAAAAAAATAAATAAATAAATTAATTAAACCCAACTTTACTTGAAGCAAGCACCTATTAATATTTGGGGTCCATAAGTTTTCATAATGAAAACACCATTTAATAAATCATAATTATCTGATTAATCAATCAAAAAATCACCTAAAAGCAAATATAATAATAACAAAGAACGATAAATCAGAGTTTGAATCATAATTTTTTGCAGTTGCAAATAAAAGTAATTACGTATATATTGGTTTGGGTGGTTTATTTCGTGTATGTGTGAAAATATGTAAATTTTTTGAGTTATTTGAAGTCTGCTGATTTTTGATATATCAATTTTCATTTCGTAATTTTTGGTTTTAAGGAAATACTAGTTTTAAAGACAATAAAAAGTTGAAGTCCAAGTGATTCCTAATGTTTTACTTGTATTATCGATAATAATATCTACTACTGGAGCAAAATCATGACACCTGTCAAAAAAGAGAAACATGTCAAAATAATGACATATGTCAAAATCATGAATCATGTCAAAATCATGACACATGTAAAAATCATGACGCATGTCAAAATAATGAATCATGTCAAAATCATGAATTATGTCAAAATCATGAATCATGTCAAAATCATGACACCTGTCAAAATCATGACAGATGTCAAAATCATGAATCATGTCAAAATCGTGACACCTGTCAAAATCATGAAACATGTCAAAATCATGACAGATTACAAAAAATATGTAAGTTATTATATTATGTGAAGTTGTGCCTCCGCCACTCCAGCTAAGAAAGACATGACTATGATACGAGTTAATTCAGTTTGATTTATGAGGTATACACGTGGCTTTTTATTAGTATTGTTAACTTCGGGGAATGATAGTACCCCTCAATATTAAAAACTTTCCCCAAGAAACATATGGCAGCAAACGAAAAAAAATCGTTCCTCAGTGCATTGACCCCATCAGCTGGGTCTTCCATTACTATGGAAGACCCAAATATTTTTTTCGTTTGCGAACATGTTTCTTGGGGAAATTGTTCATATTGATGGGCTCTAGCATTCCGCGAAGTTAACAAAACAAATAAAAAGTCACCATGTATGTAAATGGTAGTACAAATGGGTCACCAATCCCAGACACCATGTCCCAATTGTACCACTGGTAGCACTAGTGGGACAAACTAATCCCACTTTTACTAGCAGTAGTACTGGTAAGAAAATTATGGCCGTTTAATTCTAATGTTTGACGGAAAATTAATGTCAAAAAAAACCGGTCAAGTGCGAGTCTAAATCGCGCACGAAGGGTTCCGTACCACCGTTCAATGGAAGCGATGGTGTGGAGTGAATAGTTTGGATTTTACACAGCAAAATATTGTTTACAAAGTTATTGGTGCGGTTACTTTCACACTCCATGTACGTAACCAGGTGCATCCATAAGTTTGTATGTGGTATTGAAAGAATTGTTGTATGGGAGCCCCCTTAAATATTTCTTTTATCCTGTTTTTTAGTATTTGTTGTTATAGCGGCAACAGAAATACATAATCTGTGAAAATTTCAACTCTCTAGCTAGCTAGGTTCTTGAGATACAGCCTGGTGACAGACGGACGGACGGACGGACGGACGGACAGCGAAGTCTTAGTAATAGGGTCCCGTTTGGAACCCTTAGGGTACGGAACCCTAAAAATGAAGCATTTCCTTTCAATGTTCAAAAGACAGTTGATACTTTTCTTTCGGCCGATGGACTATTTTCGCAAAATGAATTGTTCCAATAATCTTTGATTTCCCGCCAAGACATTAAGTGCGACTAAAGAGAGTTGTATCCCGAATGGCGGTGGACTGTGCTTGTTAGTTAGTTAGATTAAGTTTCATTAAATCCGTTTCAGCCGTTTTTAAAACCATAAGATTTTTGTCTAATTTGTCATATCGGATATTTTACACTAATATTTGTGTGCGAGTAACGAACGGACGGTGTACATTCCGATGTATCCCGACGGTGGACAGTACTCGGGTACAACTGTTCACGGTTGGCTTACAACGGTGCCGATATTGGAACTGCAGTGGGAAGCTGCTGGGATTGTAGTTTTGGAGTTACAGTGGTGACCACGAAGTCAAAGTCAAAATCAAATTTATTTTGTTATTGTAGATATTTACAAATATGCCGTACACAACATCTTTTGTCTCTTCGCTACGTTTTGGACCATTGTTGGAGAAGCAGGGCATAGACACACCCATAGACTGAATTTTTCGAATCTTTTAAAAAGGGAAATATTAAACTGCACATCAATAATACTGATTTCACAGAAAATATACTGATTTTCAAAGCAAATATCGGGGCAAAATACTGCGGTAGCTTAGGTGAAAGGTAAAGGGGGTGAGCGAAGCTAAGCCCCCTTTATCCTTCGTATTGGGTTGAAAATGTAAGAACAAAAAAAACTTAAAACATAAAAAGTGTTTATGCTGATATTTTTTTTGCTGTGAAAATCAGTATTTTTGATGTGCGGTTAAATACTAGCCTTTTAAAAACACACTCCAAAGCGTCACGCTTTTTACATACGGGTTGGCTGAGGCACAATTGTGCCCACTTTTAGCCCGTTATTCGATACTCCGTTTTGCGTGAAAAAGGGCTAGCCCAGTGGAATTGAGAACTTCCTCCTTTTTGATGTCGGTTGAAAAAGGGAATTTAGTAATGTTTATCTGTCGCCTTTGAAATGGCACACGTGGTGTTATATCGGGCAGAAAAAAAGGGTCTGTAACCTCACTATACTGGTCTCCATGACAGAGGTTCCATATTGGATTTAGTGCATTTTTGACGCAGTCCGTTTTGTAACTAGCATCCGACAGAAACGTAACACACAATATATCAAACAATCCAAATATATTGGAGAAACGCTCTCAACATTTCAAGTCATACATCATTCAAGTCATTCTTTGATGATCTTGTGGCGTAATAGTATGATATAGGGTCCTATAAGGGCTGAGACACAGTTTTTTTTGGTTTATGTTTAAACTATCACCAAAAACGCACCTATTTTACTACCAATAAATTCGAAACGACCGCCAAATTTAGAAAACCACCAAATTGTGTTTGGATAAATGGTCGCCAAACTTTTTTTTATGTTTTATGTACTTTTAAGTATATGTATTACGTATTTTTTGTTGTTCTTACATGTTGAACCTAACACGAAGGATAAAGGGGCTTCTCCTTGCTCACCCCCTTTACCCTTCACCTAAGTTACCGCAGTATTTTGCCCTGATATTTTCTGCAATTTTTGGTGATCATTTACCCATTTTGGGTAGGAAAAAAATATTTTGGTGATTATTATATTTGTTGCCTTTTTTTACAGGCACATACTGACCCCACACTAGGATACCCTGTGTCGTGGGAACCAGAGTAGCTTACATCAAACACATACGTATAAACATCCAAGACCTGGTTTTTCTTCTTCTTCATCGTCAGCCGGGGATCGAACCCGGTATCTCTCGCACGGTAGGCAGAGCCACAACCGCTGCGCCACAGAGGGCATCAAAGATTTACCCACGTTTATCCAGTTATTCAGTATTGCTTGCGTGACAGGGGGCTAGCCTATCGTCGCAGCTTTTGAGTTATGAAGGTTTCCTCGCATGTTTGCTATCACCGTTTGAATGCCCCTAAGATGAAGTTAAGATTTGCTGTTTCTGAATGTGTTTACTAATCAACTTATGCTCGTCGAGTCAAAATCTAAATAAAAATCCTTTATTTCTGCAGATATTTTCATATACATAGCCAATGTGATTGACTCTTCTCGGCTTTGGACCATTGTGGGAGGAGGAGGGCGAAGAAACACTTTAAAAAATTTATTGTGTTTAACTAGTACAAATATTACTATATTATTATTTATAAATAATTACAAAATTATTATCAGCGAGTTCTGGGTGATTATACAAAATATCAGATTATGTAGAAGACAAGAAAGCTTGGGAAGGTGTTTGCTCCAATTCTGTAAAAAATAACGTATAAAGCTGGAGGTTTCTAGTCGCCTCTTTGCCTCCAGCATCTAAAACATTGAGGTGACGGAATTCAAATTGAGTTCTATATTTCCCTATACCTTATACATGTGTTAGTTTAAGACTTGACATTCTCCAAATGTTACCTATGTGTTTCTTATGGAAATAAACTCTTTTTGAATTTTGAATTTTTTGAATTTAGATTAACCCCATACGGTCCCGGCATTTAAATAATCTTGAACATTGTAATATCCCTTTTTAGACAAAATCACTTTTACATTATTTTTACCAAATCTCTAGATATATCTTGTTGTAGTTAAGAATTGCTAACTCTAGCGAGTCTAGGCCTGTGATTATTTATTAGATTAACATTACAGCTATCACTAAATTTGGATTTGAAGGATCTAAAAAAATGGTGTAGTCAATATTTTGATCATTTTTTTAGGGACATCGTTCTGTACGACTCTTAACTGTGACACAGATTTCATAACAGCAAATTTATTTTTCTTTCTTCTCCCTAACAATCAGTATGTATGACCTTTCTGTTGTAACCTGTACTTTAACCTCTTTCCGTAATATTTCCTTGCCTCAAGCGACAAATTTGACCTTTGCCGAGGTAAAGTGGAGCAATTTATAACCACTAAAGTTACAAGACAAAATGACCCTTTTAAAGCATGACTTTAAGGCACACTGTGACTGTAATATGTCTCAATTGGGGGCCAATTCTGTACTGGGGATTGCATCGCGACCGCTCTTTATACTTTATTACTTTATTGCACATACACATTATTGGACGATTACAAACACAGTTGGTATACAAAGGCGTGCTTATCTCTATATAGAGATTTCCTCCAGCAAACCTAGGGCTGCCAGGAAAACATAGTTTCATTCGAAGGGATGGACCTATTATGCACAACATAACCAAAAACTAAACATTAGAGTGACTATATATTTATATTCCCTCTATATTTTATGCCCCTCGAAGCGGGGCGCGGAATGTCGTGTTTGGCTTGTCGGCGGCACCTATTTTGTTTGGAGACTGACTGTCAAATGCGGCATTTTGCGCCCTTCGGAGCAGTTGCGATGCGATCTCCAGTACAGAATCGGGTCCCTGTGCAGTGACGATCTCATCCAGTTAGTTACCTATCCTTTCTGGACTTCGACTCGTACTCAATAATAATAATAATTATTATTAATTGACGACCTCTACGGCGTAGTCGTTCGAGGCTTTCGAGGCTTTGTCTCCCAAGTGAGAGGTCCCGGGTTCGAAATCCGGCTGCTGAGGAAGAAACAAAGGGGAAATATTAAACTGCACATATTGATATAATACTGATTTCCATAGTAAATATACTTTTTTTCACAGCAAATATTATGGCAAAATACTACGGTAGCTTAGGCGAAGGGTAAAGGGCGTGAGCTAAGCGAAGCCCCCTTTATCCTTCGTATTAGGTTGTTTGCTGATCCTTTTTTTTGCTGTGAAAATCAGAATTTTGATGTGCGATTAAATACTAGCCAAAAAAAGCTCCAGTTCTAGGATGTTTATGTGTGTATTCGCTGTTTCGTGACACACATTGCTTCTGGTCCCACACTAGGATACACTGTGTTGTGGGAACAGCGTAGAAACAGTGTCACATATAACATCGAAAATCCAAGGTTTAATTTTTCTTTGTTCCCTGCCGGAATTCGATCCCAGGACTTCTTTTAACCGTTACGCCAGAAAGACTCGTCAAATGGCTTGGCTTGAATAAATACGTCGAGTTAAGAAGACCCTTTGTCGTGAAACCAGCATTTTCTCTGAAGTGAAGCCCGCAGGCTGTCGTGGTCTCAATTTCTAATGAAAACTGCGACAAATTAAAACAAAACATTCCGTCTAACTTCAGGTTATATAGGAAATACAATCGAGGAGACTGCTGCTTCCGGGCTCTGAGGCATAGCGGTCGAGGTTTCGCCTTACAAACGAGGACCTGGGATCAAATCCCGTGTTGGGTGTATGACTATACGCTAATAATACTTAGGACAATATTTACACACATTGATCTAGCCCCAAACTAGGATTCCCTGTATCTTGGGTACTAGACAACGATACACATATTTGTAAAGATAAATATTATACTTAGATAAACATGGGACTAGGGTACAAACATCCGTTCTCATCAAACAAATATTTGCCCCCACCGGGACTCGAACCCGGGACCCTTGGCTTCGTAGGCAGGGTCACTGCCGACTCGGCCATTCGGGTAGTATGTGTATATGTTACGCTCAAAGAAGGAAGACGCTTACGCACATTGCGAAACTATAGTGTTCTGGCACGATGCGTTGCGACAATCGCAAAAGAACCACATAGTAACCTTACTAGTCTTGTTATCAAATACCTTAGTTGCTATATGTCACTTTCTGCCCGAATACCAGAGTTAGGTAGTGTTAGGTCATAACTTTTGCACAACCTGGAGCCGAGCGAAGCGGAGCGGGGCGTTGCGATCTCATGGTACAAAGCAATTCGCTTTCTGGTCTTTCTATGATTACCACAACGGTTCGTGTGCATTTCATGAGAACCTAAACACGACTTCCGCGATGTGGGTGTGTTAATCCAAATGAATATGATATTTTATTTTATAAAAGATCGATGCTAGGAACGATCGATCGATTGCCATTATTATACTATTTGTTATCTCGAATCGTAACATCACTAAATCTTTAATTATATTCTTTCTCGTGCAAGAAACTTTCGTCGCTATCGGTTGTATTCAGTTTTTCAGCACACAGCGCGTAGTTTGTCAGTTTTTTCATAATTGCACCGTGTCAGAGGACAATTGATAAACCAGTGTAATCATCAAACTATCCAACCAGCGTTTAACTTCACCACATGAAGCTTCACCTACCCCCTTTTGGCAAGAGCTGGGCGCGTGGCGCGGCAATCAGTTTACCACGTACACGTGGTTGGTGGCCCGTTCAATTCGGTCCTGTGCCGCTGGGTCTGATAGCACAGGACTGGCTGGCATTGGACAATCCTGCTGCAGTCATCATCCGTGGTTTAGGGGCGGACAGTGCCACGTGCATCATCCAGTCTGGGGGTTCGGCACTCGGGAACCACGAGGTGATACCTACCCCTTATCAGGTCATCATTTAGGTTTCCAAGGAGAGAGTTACCTTACATTGAACAGGATGTGTTACCGAAACCATAACGCATTGAGCTACTTTTTCGCTCAATGACCGTTTTCGGTATTCACAATTCACAATTCTTTATTGCACAGAACATTAAAACAAAACATTTTACAAGAAATTAAAAGGCAAAGGCGAGCTTATCTCTCAACAGAGATTTCTTACAGCAAACCTATCAGGATAAAATACATATAAACTGAAAAGGGTAGTCTAGTGCAATTATAAAATTACTAAATACCAATAAAATATAATACTTACTATAAAAATACATATAATAAAAGAAATAGTAGATAAAATAAAAATAAACAAATAATAATAATAAACAGATAAATACAATTACATACTTATATATACAATACCTATGATGAAAGAGAAAGTAAGTGCTCTTTCAAGCGATTCTTAAAGGAGAAGATAGTGGGACTGTCCGTAATAGTGCAGGGAAGTGCGTCCCACAGCCGAATGGCCCAACCATGGTATTTTGAACCTAAAGAACATATGTATGTGCCGTTGCTGTTTCTGGTTCCCACAGCAAAGGGTATCCCTATATGGGGCCAGGAGCAATGTAAGTGCCTGCATATATAATTTCTCAAGCATGCTTGGAAATATGAGCATTATTGTGACGACCTTCTTTGAGATAAATTGAACTTTCTGTACTGCATTGCCGTACTACGAGCAGGTTTGTAAAATCCTTACCTGTAGTGTTTAGATGGCTGTCTGTATGAAAACTCTTAACTACGGTGTTTTTAAAAATTTAACTATCTCTTTCTTTCTTTCTAAGAAGGTAACTTATCAAAGGTTTTATTAACATTTCGAATAGGCATCCAAACATACGACTGTACGATAATGAATGATTTAATAAGCATGTTAAAGCGACTTTGTCGAAAAAGGGATAATACAATGTTCAAGATTACTTAAATGATGGGACTGTATGGGGTTAATCTAGCTCAACACAGTCCGTGGGGTTAATAATTTTGTAAATATGCATTCCTGGTCATTAGTAATAGTAATTAATATTGTAATATTTGTATTACCTATAGTTAAGCACAAGCAATTTTTAAAAGAGATCTAATAATCAATCTGTGAAAGTTTCTACGCCATTCTTCTCCCAGAGTGGTCCAATGTAGATGAGAGGCAAAAAATTACGTTTTCTAAGTATATCTATAGTAATAAAGACATTTGATTTGATTTCATGAAAAAAGTACAAATGAACATATTGACATATTATCAGATAAGTAATACCTTGCGTAATTGCGACCCGAATGGCCGTGTCGGCATTGACCCTGCTTACGAAGCCAAGGGTCCCGGGTTCGAGTCCCGGTGGGGGCAAATATTTGTTTGATGACAACGGATGTGTGTACCCTAGTCATGGTTGTTTATATATCTAAGTATAATATTTCTCTATATAAGTATATATATCGTTGTCTAGTACCCAAGATACAGGGAATCCTAGTTTGGGGCTAGATCAATGTGTGTAAATAGTGTCCAAGGTATTATTATTATTACAAAATTATGAATGCAACACCTGTGGCACAAGCAGGAATAATTATCAGAGCGAGAAAGTGTTCGAGTTCAGATAAAATGAACCTTACATCATTTTGCATAAGAGTCACTGACAGTTCGATTCGCATATTTTTTCTACGCGTTATTATTCCTGCTTCCTACTCTGGTTACGTACATGGAGTGTGAAAGTAGCGACACCAATAACTTTATAAATAACATTTTGCGATGTAAAATCCAACTATTCACTCCACACCATCCCTGCAGTTGTACGGTGGTATGGAACCCTTGGTGCGCGAGTTAAACTCGCACGTGACCGGTTTTATTTGTTAAATTCTGTACATAAATTATCCCATTGTCTGAATCTGAAGCCACCTTCAGATCTTTGGTAAGATAGACTAGGAGAAACTGCAAGATGTAAAATAATGCCCTTTGTAGCTACTAAAATTAGAGAATGCAACAATGTGAGATGTCTTGTCAAGAATACTATGCATGAACGATATCTAAAATAGATTGAGAGATACAGCAAACAGGCTCCTAACTCCCGACTTCACCAACAGCTAAGAGACACTTATCTCTTTTTCTTAGCTGTCTAGTTATTGTTTCGGTGGCCGGTCACTTATATTTAGGGGGTCCCCAAGGAGCCTAGATGACCCTTACTTAGGGCAAATCGAAACAACCGCTAGGTGGCCCCTGAAAGAAATAAAGTGTCCCCTAAAAGATAGGGATCTTTGGTGAAATCGGCCATTAGTCACTTGTAAATGTAGGGGTAAGTAGAGTATCTCCCTTATTTCCAGAAAATGCTGAAGCCAAAAAAAACGCCTAGGAAAATTCAGAAAATGTTATTGTTTTTTTTATTTTTTTCATAAATAAAAGTGTAAAACGGCCTTATCTCTAACAAGAGATTTCTTCCAGCAAAGTGTGGTTGGGTAGGAGAAGAAGATCAAGCGGGGGAAAATTATGCACACAAATAGAAACATACTATGTTTATAATATATCCTTGTATATCTTAACCTTAACTACTCAATCTAACTATGCACACAAATAGAAACATACTATGTTTATAATATATCCTTGTATATCTTAACCTTAACTACTCAATCTAACTATGCACACAAATAGAAACATACTATGTTTATAATATATACTTGTATATCTTAACCTTAACTACTCAATCTAACTATGCACACAAATAGAAACATACTATGTTTATAATATATCCTTGTATATCTTAACCTTAACTACTCAATCTAATTATGCACACAAATAGAAACATACTATGTTTATAATATATCCTTGTATATCTTAACCTTAACTACTCAATCTAACTAATATTACAAATGTGAAAGTAGCGACGTCAGGATGTTTGGATGTTTGCATGTTTAGATGTTTGTTTGTGCCTTAATCACGCTAAAACCGCTGAACGGATTTAAATGAAATTTAGCACAGAGGTAGTTTATGAGCTAGATTAACATATAGAATACTTTTTATCCGACTGCACCAGAAGAAGGGTAATGTTATCTCGATTAATGATAATTCCCATGAACACGCAGATGAAGTTGCGGGGTTCAGCTAGTATACATATAAAGAGCTCCGTGGTCTAATGGGTTTCACGCTTGCTTCTCACACAGGAGATGCAGGTTCGATTCCTGACTATGTAGCAATGAGATAATTAATTTATCTTAAGTTCTTTATATGGATGTTCTAACGGTGATGGAAAACATCGTCAGGAAACATTATTTACTCCGTAACTGCGGCGATGGGCTAGCCCCCTGTCACGCAAAAAATGGCGTATTGAATAACTGGCTCAAAGTGGGCACAGTGGTGCCTCTGCCACCCCGTATGGGAAAAGGCGTGACGCTATGTTATGTTACTTAATATATAAATATAGAATATTTACACATTTAGACATAGACCTTTACATACAGGCACATACTTTCTTCTGGCCCCACACTAGGATACCCTGTGTCGTGGGTACCAGAAACAGCGACTTCACACACATTTTAACATCCAAGACCTGGGGTTTTGTTTTATTTACCCCCAGCCGGGTATCGAACCCGGGACCTATCGCATGTTAGGCAAAGCCACAACCGCTATTCCCCAGAGGTCTTCAAAGATTGAAAATAGACTATGTACACTCGTGAACCGAAATTATCAGGCCAACACGACAGACATTGCCACAGATACAAACAACAGATACAACACGACAGACATTGCCACAGATACAAACAACAGATACAACACGACAGATATTGCCACAGATACAAACAACAGATACAACACGACAGACATTGCCACAGATACAAACAACAGATACAACACGACAGACATTGCCACAGATACAAACAACAGATACAACACGACAGACATTGCCACAGATACAAACAACAGATACAACACGACAGACATTGCCACAGATACAAACAACAGATACAACACGACAGACATTGCCACAGATACAAACAACAGAAACAACACGACAGACATTGCCACAGATACAAACAACAGATACAACACGACAGACATTGCCACAGATACAAACAACAGATACAACACGACAGATATTGCCACAGATACAAACAACAGATACAACACGACAGACATTGCCACAGATACAAACAACAGATACAACACGACAGACATTGCCACAGATACAAACAACAGATACAACACGACAGACATTGCCACAGATACAAACAACAGATACAACACGACAGACATTGCCACAGATACAAACAACAGATACAACACGACAGATATTGCCACAGATACAAACAACAGATACAACACGACAGACATTGCCACAGATACAAACAACAGATACAACACGACAGACATTGCCACAGATACAAACAACAGATACAACACGACAGACATTGCCACAGATACAAACAACAGATACAACACGACAGACATTGCCACAGATACAAACAACAGATACAACACGACAGACATTGCCACAGATACAAACAACAGAAACAACACGACAGACATTGCCACAGATACAAACAACAGATACAACACGACAGACATTGCCACAGATACAAACAACAGATACAACACGACAAACATTGCCACAGATACAAAAAAAATCCTAAATACTAACCTTACACAGACTGTGGTTTTAAAAGTCTCCATATTTTGGGGAACTATAGTACCAGTCAATACGAACAAGTTTCCCTAAGAAAAATATGGTCGCAAATGAAAAATTAAAGAAAGGAAATTCGTCCCTCAGTACATTGACCCGATCAGCTGATTATAAGGTACTATGGGAGACCAAATTTTTTTTTCGTTTGCGGCCAATGTTTCTTGGGTAAAGTTGTCCATGATTATTGGTACCATCATTCCCCAAAATATGGAGACAGTTTAAAACCACAGCCTTTTTACAATAATATTGCCGTCCTGCGATGACACGAATCGATCTACATCTTGAGAAATCCCAGATATCCTTCCTACCTTCGGCTTCGTGAACGTTTTGAGTTCCTTTTCTCCAGAGGCAAGGAGCGGAGATCTCACACGGTGTCTCTTCTGTATTCCGCAGCATAGCACTCGTTCAGGCTGAGGGCCATTCGGCTGTGGAACGCACTTCCCTGCACTATTAGGGACAGTCCCACTCTCTTCTCCTTTAAGAATCGCTTGAAAGAGCACTTACTTTCTCTTTCATCATAGGTATTGTACATATAAGTATGTAATTGTATTTATCTGTTTATTATTATTATTTATTTATTTTTATTTTATCTACTATTTCTTTTATTATATGTTTTTTTATAGTAAGTATTTTATTTTATTCGTATTTAGTAATTTTATAATTGCACTAGACAACCCTTTTCAGTTTATATCCTATCCTGATAGTTTTGCTGGAAGAAATCTCTGTTGAGATATAAGCTCGCCTTTGCCTTTTAATTTCTTGTAAAATGTTTTGTTGTAATGTTCTGTGCAATAAAGAATTGTGAATTGAACTGGTTTACTAATGCAGCACAAAAAATGCAACTCTTGTTGAAAATAATAAATAATAATAAATATTAGAGGACAATCTTACACAAATCGAACCAGGCCCATAGTAAGCTCAACAAGGCTTGTGTTATGGGTGCTAGACGACGATATATTGAATAGAGATAAATGCTTAGAAACCACACAATGTATAAATAGAAAAAAAGGTTCGAAATAATATCATCAATGTTTTCGAACAAACGAAAAAATTAAAGAAAACAGAAATAATCTTGCAAGTGGAGTGAGGTTGGAACGGGGGGAGGAGTAGTCTCTGCTGATCTAGCAAATGTGTCCTGAGCTTCCACCCAAAGGCACACCTACTAGCCGCTTCACGGACTGGAGGGGGAATATCATTCCAACACTTAGATGCCGCAAATCTAGGATACTCTGTGCTGTGGGAACCTGAAACAGCGATGTCACAAACATGTAAACATTCAAGACCTGGGGTTATTATATTATGCTTCCTCCCCAGCCGGGATTCGAACCCAGGACCTCTCGCACGGGAAGCACAGCCTCGACGGCAACACCACAGAGGTCGGCAAAATATGAATATATAACGAACCAATCTAACTTAATGCGATTTATAATAGTAGTTTATGTGACTGATACATAATGCCTAATTATGTAGAGTTGCATACAATCCATATCATAAGCTCTCTTTGATGTGTTCAGGAACCGCATGTTCGACCGGCATGGTGGCATTGATCATTGCTCTGGACTTGTTTAGCTTGTTCAGTAGTAACAACTTCACAGATAAACTAGGGGTTGCACGCAAGCGGGCGTTGGCGTTCGAAATTTTAATGTCATAATATGTCGAAATATTGATACATTATTATCACAATGTATCAATATTCATATAAGAAATGAGTCTTTACCAAGTAGTATATCATTATGCTGGTCGTAACGTGCGGTTTTTGGACGCAGTAAAGAGGGTTTAAGATACGAGTGTAGATAAAAATATTTTGTGATGTCTGTCTCTGATGTGATGATGCAGGGAAATTCATTAAAACTATTACCTATTTTGTTTATTATTAACGACAAAGTTTTATAAGGTTAATTGCTAATTTTATATATTGTTTTATCAAAAAATTAACCATTTATTGGACTGAAGGAATATACAAGGTGAAATTTAACTAGCTGAATATTGGGGAAAGATAGTACTCATCATAATAAACAACTTTCCCCAAGAAAAATATGGTCGCAAATGGAAAAATATATTTGTCCCTCAGTACATTGACCCGATCAGCTGATAAGAAATTACTATGGGATTTTTCATTTGCGATCTCATGTTTCTTGGGGAACGTAATTCATAATGACGGGCCCTATCATTTCCTAAAATATGGTCAGCTAATTAAATGTCACCTTGTATATCCCAGAAATCCGTAAACCATTGAAAAATTCAGAATGCACAGGCCCCAATTAAGGGTAAAGTTACTTCTGTTTAAATTTCTGTATTTGTATATGACCACCGAAATTCTGGCATGAACAAATCAAATCCACAAAGTTCAGTAACAAGCTAGCGCATGAATTTTCTGTCACCTCTCGTACTTTAAGTAACACGTATTGGATGTCAAAGTGATCGCTACAACTGCGAATATTCCAAGTTGATAGATAAAGGTGCTTTCACACGAGGCGCGCGTATCTTCCTGTCATACGATACGCGGGGCAACCAATGTCGGACAAAGTTATGAAAAAATCGAGTCAGACATGATGACAAAGAAAAACATAAGAAAGTATGGGAAAAAGTGGTGTGATTTCCGTAATAACTTTACTCTAGTCAAATTGTCGAATTGTCTGTGGCGCAGCGGTAGTGGCTCTGCCTACCATGCGAGAGGCCCCGGGTTCGATCCCGGGCTGGGGATAAAGAAAAAACCCTAGGTCTTGGATTTTTGTGTGTGTGATGTCGCTGTTTCTGGTCCCCCCGACACAGTATATCCTAGTGTGGGGGCCAGAAGCAATGTATGTGCCTGTATGTAATTGCGCTATAAATTCGAACTGTGCATTTACGGTTCCCTATGTACTGCAAGCATCGATCATTGCTGGAAATATGCGAATTATTACGCCTTAACTTAACCTAAAAGCAATGAAAAACACGTCAAAAATACGAAAATTATTATAATGCAATGAGGTAAAGCTTATTTTACGATGAGGGACTCCATTGTAACAGTAGGTACTCACACATTACTCTCACAATCCACTTTCCTTTCCTATCTGGGTTTGCTGGTAGAAATCTCTTTTATAGAGATAAGCGCGCCTCCTGTACATTTATTTTTCTTTGTGTTGTCTCTGTATGTTTGTCTTTGTGCAATAAAGTATTCATTCAAAGTATTAATTCATTCGTTAGGTACTAAAACTGTGCTATAGCTTAGTTATTGCGTGCTCCATTACTCCAGGAATTACTGGTTCCTTCTTTATGGTTTAGGTGACAAACTTATATTATTGGGCACAATAAGATACATTGTATCATCGCTCGATACATCGATACACCTAGTCTGCACACACCTCCATATTGTATCATCGCTCGATACATCGATACACCTAGTCTGCACACACCTCCATATTGTATCATCGCTCGATACATCGATACACCTAGTCTGCACACACCTCCATATTTAGTGAGAACAGCAATGAGTATAGTCAAAGTCAAAGGAGGATAGGAATGCAATATTGTGAAACGCTAGATCGATAACATTTGATACTGATATCAAAGGTATTGCTTCTTTGCCGCAGAAGTTCAGTATGATCAAGAAAATAGGATAAATATCTACCTAGTAGATATGTAGGTACTACGCGCTCCTAGATACGGTCAGCCACGAAGAAATACGTCGACAGACAGAAACAAGATGTCGGAAACCATAAAACTAGTGGCTCTGTGAGCTGTAGACCTCGCGGGTGACAGTTTCTTTTAATAACGCATACAAACTTATGAATGCACCTGGTTACGTATATGGAGTATGAAAGTAGCCGCACCAATAACTTTGTAAGCTACATTTTGCAATTTTTTACTAAAATGATATAGTCTGTGTACTCTGACGGTCGCCACGAGTCCAACGACATGTCATTTGTAAAAATCCGTCAAGCTGTTTGGGCAGTAGCATTTTTTTTACATTTTCAAACCCCATATCTCCGCCATTTTGAAAAAAAAAATAAAACTGAATCGATAAAAAAAAAATATATATTATCCAACCTGCTCACAAAATTTCGCGAGAATCGGTTAAGAAATGCGACCTGTAGAGGAGAACAACCAGACAGACACACATATCAAAGCATTTTTACCCAATCCTGAAACGGAGACAACTCGCTCGGTCAACTAGACTCAAATGTAAGTGGGCAGGCCACTTGGCGAGGCGAGGTGATGGCAGGTGGATTAGAACCCTGACCGAGTAGACGCCGGAAGTAGGTCAAAGCGTTGGCCAACGAGCAGCCAGATGGGTCGATGACGTTACCAATATCAGCGATAACCTGTTGATATGGGTTCGAATCCGGCATGGAAAAAACACCAGGCCTTAGATGTTCACACGTCGCTGATTCTGGTTTACACAGCATAGGGTATCTTAGATGTTCACACGTCGCTGATTCTGGTTTACACAGCATAGGGTATCTTAGATGTTCACACGTCGCTGATTCTGGTTTACACAGCATAGGGTATCTTAGATGTTCACACGTCGCTGATTCTGGTTTACACAGCATAGGGTATCTTAGATGTTCACACGTCGCTGATTCTGGTTTACACAGCATAGGGTATCTTAGATGTTCACACGTCGCTGATTCTGGTTTACACAGCATAGGGTATCTTAGATGTTCACACGTCGCTGATTCTGGTTTACATAGCATAGGGTATCTTAGATGTTCACACGTCGCTGATTCTGGTTTACACAGCATAGGGTATCTTAGATGTTCACACGTCGCTGATTCTGGTTTACACAGCATAGGGTATCTTAGATGTTCACACGTCGCTGATTCTGGTTTACACAGCATAGGGTATCTTAGATGTTCACACGTCGCTGATTCTGGTTTACACAGCATAGGGTATCTTAGATGTTCACACGTCGCTGATTCTGGTTTACACAGCATAGGGTATCTTAGATGTTCACACGTCGCTGATTCTGGTTTACACAGCATAGGGTATCTTAGATGTTCACACGTCGCTGATTCTGGTTTACACAGCATAGGGTATCTTAGATGTTCACACGTCGCTGATTCTAGTTTACACAGCATAGGGTATCTTAGATGTTCACACGTCGCTGATTCTAGTTTACACAGCATAGGGTATCTTAGATGTTCACACGTCGCTGATTCTGGTTTACACAGCATAGGGTATCCTGGTGTTGGGCAATGTATGTGCCTGTATTTACATGTTATTGATGACCGAGCGTCGAAACGTCTCAGTTTTAGCTTGGTTCAAAATGGCGGAGATTTGGAGTTGATGTAAAAAAAAACACTGCAGCCCAAACAGCTTGGTAGATTTTAACAAATGAGAGAGAGACCATGAGAAATCCCCCAGTTTCCGAAGAGTGGTCAAATGTAACAAGCGGTTAATCGATCATTTATTCAAAATAGCGGCATGTGATTGGCTGAAATGCGTTTAACAAGTTGTCACAGCTAATTTTGCTTTCAGAAACAGTCGTCAGTCTATATAAATCCAAACCAGGTGCATTCTTAAGATTGTATGTGGTATTCAAAGAAAATGCAGTCGGGATTTGTTTTGGTTTTATAATGATTCCGCTTGTTCATCCGATAAACTTTATAACAGTGTTATTTATAAAGATTCAATTTCAATGGAGCTGAAACAGTCTTTCAACCCGTCTTCACAAAATTGTGATTAATAAAATAAAATCTGTATTTTAGCTTCGTTATAAACCTTCTACAACTTAAAGTAGCTCAGACCCTTCTATAAATGTCCGATAAGCCCATTTTAGGCAATATCACACATTATATTCTCTCTGGTGTACACCAAATGCCAAAAATCAAAGGAATTCAAGCAAAGAGTTTCGTTTATCTGAGAATTTACGTCGGTTGTTTTTTTTGTTTGTACACAGAGTAAATTTTGACACACACCTTTTTAAATTAAGTTTACGACTTTGGATTATTTTCCTTCAGTCGACATACACAGACCCTGATAGTAGTTTAAGTGGCTGATACATAATGGAGGGCATTAAAACTCAAGGGCGAGTTTCATAATAATATCACTTGAAAGTTTTAATGGCTAATTATGGACAGTAACATACACTAGTTTATCTACACACACATCGTAAGCTCTCTGATGAGTTCAGGAACCGCATGTTTGACCGGTATTGTGGCATTGATCTTATCTCTGCAGTTGTTTAGCTTGTTCTGTAGCACCAACTTCACAGACAAACTAGGGGCGGCACGCAGGCGGGCGTCGACGTTCGAAATTTGATGTCATAATATGTAGAAAAATTACACATAATGTCAGATAATAAATTAGTTTTTACCAAAAAGTTTTACATTATGCTGGTCTTAACGTGCGGTTTTTAGACGTAGTAAAGAGGGTTTATGATACGTGTGTAGATTTTTATCTATTATTATATTTATCTTTTATTCTTTTGAATAAAAGAACTTACAACAGTGTTTTAGTTAAAACTGACTCGCTGTACTTTTATAAATCACAAAAACATAAAACGCTCATTAAGTTTTAAAGAGGATTTTGTTCAAACAGGTCTTAGGTATTTTTTATAGGTAAGACTCAAAGTCAAAGTCAAAGTACTTTATTACTGTAGATATTTACATATACTTAGCAAACGTAATTTTTTGCCTCTTCTCTACATTGGACCACTGCGGGAGAAGAAGGGCGTAGAAACTCCCGCAGATTGATTATTAGATCTCTTTTAAAAATACGTTGTGCTTAACTAATACAATTATGTTTTTTTTTATTAAATAAGCAGGCAATAATAAATAATTACAAAATTATTAACAGCGAGGTCTGTGTTGAACTAGATTAACCCCATACAGTCCTTTCATTTAAGTAATCTCGAACATTGTAATATACCTTTTTCGACAAAGTCGCTTTAACATGCTTTTTAAATTGCTCAAATGGCAATTTCAAAATCTCCAGAGGTATCTTATTATAGTAGAGAATGCACTGACCCCTGAAAGAATTGCTAACCTTCGCGAGTCTAAATCGGGGCGCACACAGTCTGTGATTATTTCTTAGGTTAACATTGCAGCTATCGCTAAGTTTGGTAAATGTTGTAAGGTTCTTGCGTACATACATTATATTTTCGAAAATAAATTGACTAGCTACAGTTACACTACACTACACTAACTATTGTTATGTAATATCGCGGGGAAAAACCTGGATTCGTTTGGCACAGGACCGGATTAGTTGGCACAAGAAGGACGAAGCTTAAACCCAGCAGTGAGTGGAAACAAGTTGTCTATGACGACGACATTATGCGGAAACTGTAATAAAGCCGCGGCGATGGGCCAGCCCCCTTTCGTGCAAAAAGGAGAATTGATTTACTGACTAAAAGTTGGCACAACTGTGGCTTTGCCATCCCGTATGGGAATAAGCGTGACTCTAAGTCTTATAACTGGTGAATTTTTCACCAAAATACTTGTGGCTTCTGGCCTTACACTAGGATTCCCTGTGTCGTGGGAACCAGAAACAGCGACGTCAAACATATAAACATCCAAGATCTGATTTTTTTTCAATATCTATAGTCGGGGATCGAACCCGGGATGGCATGGTAGGCAGAGACACAATGGTATCTTCAATAGAAATAAAACTCCAATCAAATGATGCGATTACCAAATGACGAATCGCTCCAATGGTCTAAGGCGTGTGTCAAATCCTCAATAGGGTCTAAGGTTCAATGCCCGCGACAGGAAAACGGGCTCCATTGTCCATTAGGCTACTTCTAGTCAATGGGGAAATGCGACAATAGTGTTAAAAAAAGTTTTGGAATAAAACTCGCGTTGACTTTGGATTGGTTTTCTTTAAGTATTTGTTTCTTTTTGTTGAATTTCTTTGTGAGCTCAACAAACCGTGAAGGATGTCAGAACAGGAGTCGTTAATTGCTAAAATAAAACGGCTTATAACCGCACGGGAAACGAATCGAACGTATCTAAAACAATATCGAACAAGAAATAAATAACCTACCATTTCAGAATCTAAAACGTCCAAATCCTAACGTCTTATTTCAAGCAATTCAAACAGGATCCTCCGAGATCTCTGTAAAAGCCATATATCAATAAGTTTCCATTTTGCGACCAAAACGTTATGAAAGCGCGCAATAACTCGCCTGAGATAGAACTGAGGGATTTCTTATTCCCGGTGGACGATGTAGAGTTGTCGGTAACAGAGGAATCACTTCGTTAATCCTATTTTTATTTGATTATTTTAATTTTAGTTTTCATAGCTGCGGAAAGGAGTGCGCGTGTTTTGAGGGCACGTGAGAATTTGTGTGTGAGTTGAGTGTTTGTTGGGTGTGTGTATGAGTATGAACCGAAATCGCATTTCGGATACGTGCCTAGTCTCAAGCAATAGTCAGTTTAATGTACTTGTTTTTATTTATATGTAAATATTTATAAATAGGTAATTTCAGTTGCACACGATAATACCCTAAATAGGTGATTTGAATATAGATTTCACAAATGATTTATTTACGCAATTTAATTACTAGCTAGTTCTATATTTAATCGAGAAGTTAGTACTTAATTATCTTGTATATACACATATATATGTACATATATAATAATAATATAAGTTATTTATTTTAATTTTATCTTGATTGTATAAAAATTATCTACTATGTTTCAGAAATCCGTGGTCTTTTAGGTCGAGAAAGGCTTTTCGCTTTTACAGATTTCCATTTGTTTCGATTTTGGGCCATCTGCTCTATCTCCGCCCAATCCCCCTTTCTTCCGATTCCCCTTTGCGGAAATACATACCAAGTCAAAAATATTAAAAGAAACCTGGAATATATTTATAGAACTAAGAAAAATCATCGAGTCACGTCACGATTTTTCCTACATGTAAGCGGTGACAATGCTCAGTTGTACGAAATAAGTAATTGTTCAAAAGTAAAGAAAATAAATGTTCAGAAAAATGTGGCTCTCAGAATACAAAGCAACTGCAATTTACACCAGAAAACATGTTTATTTATTTATTTATTGAACAAAAATCCACAGCCATACATAAAATTAAACAAGAATGTAGATTAAATAACTCGGCCAATTAAGGATTTCACTATGTAAATAGTCAAATAAGAACAGGTGAGAGTACACTCAAAGAGACAGGTAGGTAGGTAACTTGAAAACAGTAAACATCTATGAGCATATTATGTTGTACTTAGGTGGGGTACTAATATGTGCAGTGTATGCGTGTGTGTGAAAGGTTGTTTATGGGTGTGTGTGTGTGTGTGTTTATCAGTTAGTATTGTTGTGTTTGTGTGTGTTATGTGTTTAGATGAATGGCAATTACAGCTAAAAACTCGATGTATTCTAATTCGATCAATAATCTACAAAGTTGTATTGTTGCGATGGTAAGAGTAGGTTTACATGGCGTTAGGTTTAAGTATGATGAAAGAACTCGTCAGGAAACTATCGCCAGAGTCGACATTCGGGACAGGCATCTACCTTTCAACAGTACTCTGTGGCCACACACAGCCATCCGGACCGGACGTCCGGCCGCCGAGGCCCGGGCGTTTCGCGCGCAAATTTAAAATCGTGTCAGACGAGTGGTGTACCTTCGTGGAGTAAGCAAGGAGGTCGCAAATCATGGATCGGGACAGTGGGTACTTACAAGAAGAAATCTGGCGCGGCCTGTACCTTTAGACTTAAAGGAAAGTAGACTATAATTGCTATAACCACAAAAAAATAAACTTCTATTCAACACTTGTTTAAAAACAAAAGTGTATGGGGTTTGAGGTTTGTTTTGAGGTTAAACGCTGTTGAATATTTTTTGTGGTAACATGGTAATAAAATTTCGAGAAACCTTACTTTAAACATAAGTTAACGAAGTTAACGATGCGCTACCGGGACGGCCAGAAGGAAGGTTATGATTTTTAGTAGGCCCAAACATCTTAATCTCTATCCATGTTGCCACAAAAAATATTGAACAGCGTTTAACCTCAAAGCAAACGACATATCCCATGCGTTTTTGTTTTTAAACAAGTGTTGAACAGTAGTTTATTTTTTTGTGGTAAGGCCCTATGTATCTAATCTCATGAAATTTGATTTTATGTGATACTTTCGTCGATGGTTACTCCAGCATTATTTTAGCTCACACCCGCACACGAATATGTGAAGTCTCCTTGTAAACCTATTGAAATTTCTGCCATTCAGATCCACGCGTGACAACGTCGGGACATAGCCGCTTGCTCATAGTGATTCTACATATATAATAATATGTGGTGGTGGTATGACGACCCGAATGTCCGAGTCGGCAGTGACCCTGCCTACGAAGCCAAGGGTCCCGGGTTCGAGTTCCGGTGGGGGAAAATATTTGTTTGATGAGAACGGATGTTTGTACCCTAGTTGTTTATCTATCTAATTATAATAGTTATCTATATACGTATGTGTATCGTTGTCTAGTACCCAAGATACAGGGAATCCTAGTTTGGGGCTCAATATGTGTAAATAGTGTCCAAGGTATTATTACTATCAACCGACTTCAAAAAGCAGGGGTTCTCAATTCGACGTTTTTTTTTGTATGTTTGTTACGCGATTATTCCGTCAGTTATGAACCGATTTTAATGATTCTTGTTTTTATTGGTAGGTCATACTTCAGTGGTGGTCCCATACCCTACTGTGGGGTAACAGCACTAACGCACAAAGCGTTTTCACTCTACAAAAGCAACTAATACGCATACTCACAAATATTGAACCTCGAGACAGCTGTAGGCCACACTTTACAGAACACAAAATCCTCACACTCCCTAGCATATACATACTGGAAACTTGTAAATTCGTCCGAAAATATCCTGAATTTTACACAAAACGCCAAGATCAGATGCCAACGAATCGCAACCTAAGACCAAGAAAAGGACTAGCGCTACCACCTTCTAGACTAAACATACACTCTTCAAGCCCTCTAGTAATGACTGCAAAAATTTATAATAAGTTACCAAAACATCTGACGACAGAAACTAGAGATACCATATTTATAAGTTCATTAAAACAACTATTAATTACTAAATGCTATTATTGTGTAAATGATTATTTAAATGACGAATTATAATTATTAAAATAGGTATAGAATAAAGATTTCAAACATATGAAAACTAACATTATATAAATAAGTATCTGATACAATTTAATTGATATATAAATTAAGTAGTACGTAGAAATATTGCAATATTGTAATATCGCCCTCTCGCAAATTGCTGTACCTGGATAAGGTCCATAATGATGATCTCCACCTATATTATGCATGGAATGCAATAAATAAACTGATAAACATATAAATTTTAACTAAATAAAATAAGCGCTTTTAGAAATAAATCAACAAATACAAATAATCTAAACACAGGTGACGTTTTGGTTTGTGGTTTCTTGGTGCCAAAGTTTTGATGAGGTCTTGTCTTGTATATAGACCTCGTTCGAATCCCGACCGGGGAAGTAGAATTAGGGCTTGAACTTGAAGTCGGTTTTTTTACCTTGCGGGATGGCAAAGGCACATTAATTGACATCCTCTGTGGCGCTACGGTTATAATTCTGCCTACCATGCGAGAGGTCCCGGATTCAATCCCCGGCTGGGGAGATATCCCCAGGTCTTGGGTGTTTATATGTGTGTGATGTTGCTGTTTCTGGTACCCACGACACAGGGTATTCTAGTATAACCAGAATTAATGTATGTGCCTGTAAATAAATGTTTATGTTTATGTTTACTAGTAAAAAATGCAACCTGTTTTTAAGAGAGATCTAAATATATATCTGTGGTACCCTCGCCCTCTTCTCCTACAATGGTACAGTGTAAAGAAGAAAACAAAGATACTTTGAACTACCAAATTAATCTAGTTGAACAATTCTCCATTTTGCGTGACCGAGGGCTGTCGCATAGCTGCAGCTTTGTTTAACTTGCAGCGATATATTAATAGCTTCAGCTGCATCACAAAACTGGTATTTTTCTTGAGTGTTCCTTTGAGAATTAAGAACATGTTCTCTTAATTTCATACAAGCACATATAGTCTATTGATGGCCATATCCATACATCATTCATTTTATTTAGCAGGTACCTGGGCGTACTCAGGATTGATTTACTGAGGGCGAAATACAAAAAGATTTTTCATTTATAAAATGTATATTTTTTTTTCTCTAATGTAAAATTTTGTAATACAAAGTAGACACTAAATAGCTATGTGTGTATAACCTGATTTCATAATTAACAACTCAAATTTTGACAGAAACTCAAATTAATGCTGTCACTTAAGCGGTACTTTATTTGAGCATAACAAAACATAATATTATATTCATAAACAGGCACATACATTGCTTCTGGCCCAACAGTAGGATACCCTGTGTCATGAGAACAAGACACAACGACGTCAAACACATATTAACATACAAAACCATAGTTATTTTTTTCCCTCCCCAGCCATGATTCGAACCCGGGACCTCTCGCTGGGAGATAGAGCCTCAAACAATAAGCAATAACAACAAAAACAACAAGGCCACATACAACAACAATTGTACATAGGTCGACAGCATCCATCTGTGTCTCTTGTTACAGAAGAGGTGTTCAAGATGATGTCTTATATGTATTACTAGCTTTAGCCCGCAATTTCATCTGCGTGTTCCTAGGAATTATCGTTTACCGATATAAAGTTACCCTCCTCCTGGTGCAGTCGGATTCAAAAGTACCCTTAATGTTAATCTACCTCATAAACTATCTCTGTGCTGAATTTCATTTAATTCCGATCAGCCGTTTTAGCGTGATTGAGACACAAACACACAAACAAACAAACATCCAAACATCGCTACTGTTACATTTATAATTTATAGTTATAAATGTGAAAGTAGTGATGTTTGGATTGCCATGACTTTTTTAGTGTCCATATATCCTAACTGCCTATAGAAGGGGCCAATTAGGCTTAAGAGGGCAATTTGCCCCCTTAGCCTGAATACATATAAGAACAGGTGATATTCGGAAATTGTATACTTCCAGCTGCAAAATTAACTAACAATCGACTAACAGATGTCAAATAGTTGTATCGACAAGTAACATTTGGGTCGCTATAGTAATTTTTAGCGTGCATAATTTTAGAAAGAACTGCGTTTTTGTAGCTCATGCCATGGTATTCAAATTCAAAACCTGTAACGGGAAAATGTTTTCTTTGGAAAGCATCCGGCATACAGAGTTTAAGGTTGGGCAACCCGACAGGGGAAGTTAGAATTTCCTCTTCACCGATCTAAAGAGGGCTAAAAGAGAACATAACTTAATATTTTTTATTTTATTTATTCGGTGCGAAATTGTATTTCTTTCACTTTTAAAAACTGATTTTTGATACCAGTTATCTTTAGGATGTAACAGAAAGGTGTGGTCATATTTTAAGGGGTTGTTATGGGCATTATTCTGAACAACATTCACTAACAAATTTGATCGGACCATCTTTATTTTTCACTTCTTCATACAAAACGGCCGCGGCCGAAACTGCACGCGAACTGAAAATTTAAGTTGCTCAGATCAAATCGGTTTCATCAAATCAAAAAGCTAGTATAGAAAGGCAGCCATTTTTTAATATTTTATATGTACTCAAGTTAATGTTTTAAGTATTTTTTGTTGTTCTTACATGTTCAACCTAACACGAAGGATAAAGCGGGCTCCGCTTCGCTCAACCCCTTTACCCTCACCTAAGCTACCGCAGCATTTTGCCCTGATATTTGCTGTGCAAATCAGTATTTTTTGATGTGCTGTTTAATATTTCCCAAAAAGAAACAACTGCTTTAATTCTCCTATTTTGCATAATTTGAAATTTACAAAAGGCGGTCTTTGCCTACTGCGGCCTCTTAACGCGAGTTTGCGTAGGTACCCAGTGCTATATATAAACTTCTACACTAGGTGCGATAATTCCCGGAAATTAATATTAAGAATAGTATGATACGTGGATTTTCCTTTGCAGGTTTAAAACGCAAACCCATTACAAAATATCCTTCCGTAGTGTTTTGGAGCGAGAGGAATCTATTGTCATTGTGTTTATATGGCTGGGGACTTCACTGCGGGCTCGGCATAGCATGTCACCCCACCCGCCCCGACTCACCACCGCAGGCACCTATTCGCACTCAGTTAAACGCTAGTAATTAAACTATGAAAAACTAATAAAACCCTCCACGCGCAAAAAGCAGAGAAAAGACCTCGATAATAATGAAAAATTCAACTTAACGTATTCCAAACCGCCATTTCTCGCTCCTCAGTCGGAATGAGTTTTTAATTGTTTGAATTTCGAATACGATCTCTTTTTTTCGCCGGCCGTTTTGGATTCTTTTGAATTCAGTTTAGCGTGCCGGCTCGCTGTGGCGGTTTCCGCAAATTAGGTTTAAAGAATGGGTCAAATTGTTTGTGTAGATAGCTGTCTGAAATTATTTTAGTTTTCAAAGAAACTGTGATCAAGGTTCATGTAAAAAAGGTATCGCGTATAGATCAGATTTTTGTGATCAAGGAAAATGACATACCTAGAGCCTATTTCCTGCATAGTACAGTATTAGACCATGTTAGTTAGCTTATGATTTAGACGATTTCAAGTAAATAGGATGCAATAAAAATTGTATTCATATATATAAACCACGCCGATATGACATTTTTGACGGTTTTGAAGTTTTTTATATTGATACATAATCGCGATGCCTCATTACGCGATTTAGGACATTATTCTGAACAACTTTCATTATTTATGAAACAGAATTGTTCAAACCTCCTTTAATTATTACTTCTCCGTAAAATCAGCTGACTACCCGGTCCAATTCGTATCGAGGAGTCAAAAAAATCGGTCAAGTGAGAGCCGAACTCGCGCACGAAGGGTTCCGTACGTACGGTGGTATGGAACCCTGGTAGCGATGGTGTAGAGTGAATAGTTTGGATTTTACATTGCAATATGTTGTTCACAAAGTTATTGGCGCGGCTACTTTCACACTCCATGTACGTAATCAGGTGCATTTATAAGTTTGTACATGATTTACAGATAAATAAATTATTTTATTGTTTTCTTAGTTCGAGAGCTCCGTGGTTTTACGGGTTTCACGCTTGCTTCTCACACAGGAGATGCAGGTTCGATTCTTGACCATGTACCAATGAGATAATTAGTTTATCTTAAGTACATTATCGGACGTTCAGTGTTTCAGATGGCGCGTAAAGCTGAAGGTCCCGGCTACTATCGCTAGATGGTAGTGGTCGTTAAACCCCTCCATCAACCCGCATTGAGCCAGCGTGCTGGAGTATGGCTTGATCTTACTCGTATCCGGGTAACGGCCTTTGCCCCTCGGTGGGGAATTAATGGGCTACATTTGTACATTATATATTTTTTAGTATTTGTTGTTATAGCGGCAACGGAAATATATCACCTGTGAAAATTTCAACTGTCTAACTATTACGGTTCATGAGATACAGCCTGGTGACAGAGGGACGGACGGGCGGACGGACATCGGATTCTTAGTAATAAGGTCCCGTTTTACCCTTTGGGAAAGGAACCTTAAAAAGAAGAATCATGTACTTAACAACCTAAAATATAGGTACACCTATTTGTGTATTTGTTACCGTAAGGTTGTCAAAACCGTTAGTTAATAAACTAACGTTTTTTTCGTTAGTTGGTCAATAAGACGCCTTAGTTCATAAACTAAGGGTTAAAACCGTTAAATAGTAAAATGGTTTAAACTTGAATTGCAAACGAAATACCAGGGCAAACACTGCGGTGGCTTAAGTGAAGACTAGAGGGGGCGAGCGCAGCGAAGTCCGCGAATAGTCTTCTTGTTAGGTTGACATGTAAGAACAAACGTAAATTCTTAACCCTGTCGGTCTGGTTTACTATCTGTCGATAGGTGACCAAGTATCTCGTTAATTTATCAACTAACGTTTTTGACTATCTTACGGTGACATTATATAATATATATATATATATATATATATATATATATATATATATGTATATATATATATATACGTCACCGGAAAATAATACGATCCGCAAGTTTATAAATTTCCTAGGAAATTTATAAACTTCCTTCTAGATCATATTAGGCTAGGTTAGGTTAGGTTAGGTTACGTTAGGTTAGTATTTTATAAACTTGCGGAAAAAAAATTAGGAAATTTATAAACTTGCGGATCGTACTATTTTCCGGTGACATATATATATATATATATATATATATATATATATAACGGAGCATGGGGGTCGTCAGTGTCTATAGGAAGCATAACGCCAGCATCGCTGACGTCACTATTCACACTTTCCTCCATACTTCGTATCAGAAGCTAGTGCAGAAGGCCAGAGCACTAAGCACAAAATAAATGGAAGTCGAACTAAACGCACTATAATTTTATTTCACACTAGAAGAGTAAACAGAAAAGAGAAACAAACAGAAATACTTAGCTTTGGAAATTGTACCACTACCGATGAGCACTCAGGTCAACCGCTCCGTGAAAAGTGCCTGTACGATTCCATTCAGCGCCCTGGCCGAGTTCTACCACCACCCGACCAGTCTCGCTTCTGATTGGTCCGCGGGACATCCGCCGCCGCCCATTGGTTGACGGCGATTGCCTCGCGGTCACAATTCCCGCACTTTTCACAAAACACATGAAATCATCTTATTTGCTAAACTAAACTATTACAGCATAGTTTTATTGAATCAGAGTATGTTTTTAGAACCTAGTAAATATTACAAAGTTAACGAATTAACGAGTTTTTAAATAAAATCACAGCTAACCGGAACCGCGTACTACTGAGCGCGCTTCCTAAAGATTACATTTCCACCAAATTGATCAAGTTAATTCTGAAAGTTTGACAGAAGCCTTAAGTAATTATCACAAGATTTTAGAAACCTAGAAATGAATTTTACAAGCTAAAATCAAATTATTTGAAAACCGGAAACCGAATCAATCGCACCAAATACTTGGGAAAGCTAGAATTGATAACAATCACAGTTTTGCCTATAAAATAACAATCAGTCCGCTTAACAGATAAGAACTTAACTAACTAAAGCTAATTAACATAAATTTTAACTAAACTATTGAATTAAAATATGACTCATCGGCGTTGCGCCGATACGGCCAGTCTGATAGGCGGTGCGCGCTCTGCATGGGCTTGTGAAAGGGTTTTATCATCTCGGTGGCAAACTTCTGTAATTGCAGTTGGTTGGAGGCGTTGCGTCGTCTAATCGCTTTGGTTCTGGTTTTGACAGCACTCGTGAATGGATAGGCAGAGGAACACCATCGCCAGAGTTGCACTCGTGGTGAACTGGAAAGAACGGAAAATATTTTTCAAGCAGGCATCTGTTTATCACCTCTTAAGGTGATTACAGGTAATAAGCTTGATTGTAGTACTTTCAATATCAAAATATTGAGAGTAGGTAATGGCAATTCTCATGCCGCAGATTTGTTAGCTGTAATCAGCTGGTTATTATACTCTTAGGTAGTTATAGTTGATTATAGGTTATTTAGTAACCTGTTCATTCCTTGTTGCGTCTAACTACGCCAACAAGAAGATTTATCATTTTATATAGACGGGATATTGATGTTGTGCTCTGGGCGGTCCTGTTCGCCGTGGTACACAAAGGCTCTAAAGGAATGAGATAAAGGTCAATGCTGTGCTCTGGGTCTATTGACCGTGGTACACAGAGGCTCTTGGGGATAGGAAAGAAAAAGAAAACTAATGGGAAACAAAGTTAACGTGACTTACATTTTGTCAATCATTGTACGTCCTCGTGACCAGCGTGTGATGTGGACGATGTTGGTGTTGTGGCATCAGGTGATGCCGCCGGGGCAACGATTTGTGGTTCGTCATCATCTGCCTCCGCCGATACGGTATGTTCTCCCGGTTGCGGCGCTCGGCGTAGCTGATCATGAGCCACCTTGCGTGGCCGGCCTCTGCCCACCACCTTCTTCACTAGATAGCTGTCATTTTCGAGGACTCTGCAAACTTCATAAGGCTCGCTAAACTTTAGGTCAAGACAAGTTTGGTCCCGAGGATTATTCTTGATCAGAACATAATCTCCGCGCTGGAAAGGACGAATAACAGCTTTTCCCTTGTCAAACCGCTGCTTGTCTCGCTGTGAAGCTGCTCTCATTTGCTGCTGGACATGTTCGACTAGGCCATCAATGTCCACGGTTTGCTCATCAAAATTTACCAGGTTGATCAGTTCCGGTGGCACGCAGTTTCTACGCCTGGTGAGTAGCGTCAGTGGTGAGACTCCAGTGACTCTATGAGCTGTGCAGTTGAAGGCTAGCTGAAGTTTATCAAGAGTAGTATGCCACTGGTCAGTTTCGTAGTTCTTGATCATGACGAGAGCGTTCTTCAAAGTTCCCATCATTCTTTCCACTTGACCGTTGGCTCGGCTGACTCCTGGCGATATAGCATGAATTTCTATGCCAGACTGATCGCAGTAAGCCTTGAACTCACCAAGAAATTCTCGTCCTCCATCTACTATGATTTGAACTGGAGCTCCGAATAAATGCACACCACGTTTGAGTGCAGCCAGCGTGCTATGAGGATTCTTGTTCGTTGCGTGGTAGAGCATCACATATTTTGTGAAAGCATCGATGGTGACTATGACGTAATCGTGCTCACCTGTCGTACCCAATTTTCCGGTGATGTCCATGTGGATGACTTGGAACGCTGCAGAGGGCTTTTGAATTGGATGTAACTCTGCTTGCACTGCGCCTGACATGCCTTTTGAGGTTCGACATACAACACAGTTGTCGACGAAGGTTCGGACCACAGTGTTCATCTTTTCAAACCAGTAAGTGTCCTTGATTTTGTCTAATGTTTTCTCCCAACCTGTGTGTTTTAGTGCAGTGTGAAAGGAGTTAATAAGACTCCACTGGAACGCCTTGGGTACCACGATTAATTTCTGCTCGCCAAAGATAGGGTGTTGTAGCATTTTATTCATCACGCCATCCTCAAGGAGAAAGCCATCGATTTGCTCGTCGTTCGTCAGGCAGTCGATTCTTGCCCTGAGTGTAGCGTCACGACGCTGCTCCACCTTCAGCCAGTCCAAGTCCCTGGTCATAACATTTACCTTCATTGCAGGTGGATTTCTGCTAAAGAAGTCTGCATGCTGCATCCGCTCGCCTTTCCGGTACTCCACCTCGAACTCGTACTGCTGAAGAAATGCCCACCAGCGTTAGACACGTGGTAGCAGTTCTTTCTTATTCTGCGATGCCTTGAGGGCGTTGCAGTCCGTGATGAGCTTGAACTTGCGTCCATAAAGGTATTGGCGAAAGTGCTTAATAGCTCTCACCACGGCGAGGGTCTCGAGCTCGTAGGAGTGGTAGCGGCTCTCCACCTCGGTGGTGCGCTGGCTCATGTAAGCAACAGCGTGGCGACGCTCTCCGATGATTTGGATGAGCACAGCCCCGAAGCCCAGGCTACTAGCGTCCGTGTAGAGTTCAATGGGAGCGTCTTCCTGGAAGATGATGAGAACGGGGGAGGACGTAAGGTATTGAATGATTACATTACGTGCTTCTTCGTGCCGCTCGTTCCATTCCCAATTAGCTCCCTGTTTCGTGAGTTCGTACAACGGTATCATTATACGGGAGAAGTTGGGAATGAAGCGTCGGAAATACCCAGCGAGACCACTAAACTGTCTCACCTGTTTGACATTGGTTGGTATTGCTGCTTTGACTAATGCCTCTACTTTACGCGGACTCGGGCGGACTTACTCTCACTAATAATATTGTGGTCGAGTAACTCTTGAACTATATCGTGAACTTTCTCACGCTCGACGGGACTCAACCGATAAGGACGTCGCTCTACAAATTTAGTGGGGTCTTTTAAACGGATCTCCAACTGTCCAGTTTTAACTCGCGTATTAGGAAAACCGCGGATGAACAGATGAGCGTATTTGTTGAGCAGAATGCGTAATTCGTTGGTCTCGCTCTCTCTTGTCAAGTCACAGTCCAAGTTGTCGAATATAGCGTGATTGGCCTGAATGCGAGCTACAACGCAACGACGGACTACCCTTGCACATCCGACAGTAACGAGAACATCGAAATTCGTTTTCACTATTAAATCCATGCCTACTAGCACGTCCAATGTCATCTCATAGTCAGCAATGACAAAGAATTCTAGTTCTACGTTCACCTCATCAATTTCGCAAACTACGATTAACGCTTGCAATGAGATGACAGGGAACTGCCCTATACCACGTAAGTAGGTCACTTTATCAATCCTACGGCCGGGTAGCTTTGCGGCAACTGACTCACGCATTACAGAACACTCCGCGCCGCTATCAAACATTGCATTACAGGTGACATCTCCGATCGTTACTTCTATTTTAGATTTCAAACTACCTACACAATTTACATTTGATGCCACTGACCGATTACGTTTGAAACAATTTTCGAATGTATGACCTACTTTCGAACAAAACTTACAGGTAGGTCTGTCTTTACCGTCATGTGGCATCTCCCTACTATCGCGCGACGTTTCCTTATTGTCTCTGTTTGATGGGGATCGGGAGTTATCAACCGCTTTGAGCCTGCAGTCACGCGCGATACGACTATTTTTCTTGCATATTTGACAGAAAAATAGGGGTCGTTTGTCATCAAAGCGGGATCGCTTACCTGGCACGGTATGAGACGTTCCTTGATGAGGTCGCTTGGGGCGTCTAGATGTTGCTACGGAAATCAACTCAGGAACCGACTTCGCCCTTGCATTCAGCAGCTCAATACGTAAATGCTCATCGTCTACGCACCCAATGACTGCTTCAACCGCGTCGTCATCACCCAGCTTCTCCTTTGTGACGCGTTTCCAGAGAACCCACGCCTTTGACAAGAACTCTGCTATGTCTTTCGTAGGGTCGTAAGAATGTTCGCAAAATTTCGATATATCACGAGAGTACCTATTTTCAGGCTCGAATGTTATCAAGTTTCTCTTCAGCTCCTCCCATGAGGTGGTCGTCACCAGCCAATTGTCGACCCAGAATTTCGCACGGCCCTTGAGAAGACTACCTATTCTCATTCGAATCTCGTAGTCGTTGAGCTTGTATAGCTCCACAGCTTGGGATATGTGTTGACACCATTCACGAACACCAACATTCGCATCTGTGTCATACGAGGGTAGAAAAATATCATTTATTTTTACCTTGTCTCTGCTGTGTGGCTTTGCAAGCCGCTCAGACATCTGCTTCATCGTCTGCATCATTTGCGTGAAAAATTGTGCCGACATACCTTGACTCATGAACGGGATGTCATTGTTGATGTCAGACGTACCAGGATGTCCTGAAGTGGGAAGGAATCCCACTTCTGATAACGGAGCATGGGGGTCGTCAGTGTCTATAGGAAGCATAACGCCAGCATCGCTGACGTCACTATTCACACTTTCCTCCATACTTCGTATCAGAAGCTAGTGCAGAAGGCCAGAGCACTAAGCACAAAATAAATGGAAGTCGAACTAAACGCACTATAATTTTATTTCACACTAGAAGAGTAAACAGAAAAGAGAAACAAACAGAAATACTTAGCTTTGGAAATTGTACCACTACCGATGAGCACTCAGGTCAACCGCTCCGTGAAAAGTGCCTGTACGATTCCATTCAGCGCCCTGGCCGAGTTCTACCACCACCCGACCAGTCTCGCTTCTGATTGGTCCGCGAGACATCCGCCGCCGCCCATTGGTTGACGGCGATTGCCTCGCGGTCACAATTCCCGCACTTTTCACAAAACACATGAAATCATCTTATTTGCTAAACTAAACTATTACAGCATAGTTTTATTGAATCAGAGTATGTTTTTAGAACCTAGTAAATATTACAAAGTTAACGAATCAACGAGTTTTTAAATAAAATCACAGCTAACCGGAACCGCGTACTACTGAGCGCGCTTCCGAAAGATTACATTTCCACCAAATTGATCAAGTTAATTCTGAAAGTTTGACAGAAGCCTTAAGTAATTATCACAAGATTTTAGAAACCTAGAAATGAATTTTACAAGCTAAAATCAAATTATTTGAAAACCGGAAAACGAATCAATCGCACCAAATACTTGGGAAAGCTAGAATTGATAACAATCACAGTTTTGCCTATAAAATAACAATCAGTCCGCTTAACAGATAAGAACTTAACTAACTAAAGCTAATTAACATAAAATTTAACTAAACTATTGAGTTAAAATATTACTCATCGGCGTTGCGCCGATATATGTATATATATATATATATATATATATATATATATATATATATACATATATATATATATATATATATATATATATATATATATATATATATATATATATATAAGCATGTTAATAGCAACTAATAACGAACCACATCTATAAAATTAGCTTCACAAATGATTATCTTCGCTAATGTAATATCCCGCTTGATTATCCGTCTAATGAGCATTCATTGAATGTTCTGCCAATTATCGGTGAGTATCCGGTTATTTTACAAATCACTACTCAGGTAAAGCCATGTTATATTGTTTGTTTTGTGATATATTTATGAATATACATACCTCCCAATTCATAAAACTTATCAAACCTATGATAGCTAAAATTTGCTTTGTCCTTTTCACACAAACACAAATTTCGAAGTGACAGACAAAAATAAACTCATTATAACGGCATTATAGTTAAATAGATTTATTAGACGTTTATGAATAAAGTGGATAGAATTAATATAGAGGCACGCTTTTCTCAGAAATGCTGGCAAAGGCCCTCGTAACTAACTAAAATAACTATTTAGTACTAGATTTATATTCATATTCTTTATTGCACAGAAATCATAATGGGAAAATGGCAAAACATTTTATGGGCAAAGGCGAGCTTATCTCTAAAGGGAGATTTCTATCAGGCAAACCTAGAAAGGAAAGGAAAAGTTGTGCAACAAAACATGATAAAATATAATATAATAACTATGTAAGTATTATAAAATGTATTATAATATGTAATTTAAAAATACAATAGCACAAAAATAAAATATTTACTAAACATATACTTACCTACTTGTATATATGTTACGGCTAAAGCTAGGTGTGAAACTTCGGCTTCGAGCTTCGGCTAATGTCCGAAATAATGTTCATTGCGATAAATGATTTCAACATTAGTCGGCTAAACTGCAGTTTAGCCTCGACGCTGTTGAGGCTAAAGATGGGTGAGAAAATATGGTTGACACTAGCCGAATAAACTTAAGTAACTTAAGTTTATTTTCCAGTATACCTAGGCTAATGTTGAATAATTACCGTCTTAATCTGGAATAAGTGATGATAATAATTCGGTAGCCGTAAACACTGCGGTAGCTTAGGTTAAGGATAAAGGGGGTGAGCGAAGCTTTATCCTTCGTGTTAGGTTGAACATGTAAGAACAACAAAAATTACTTATACTCGTTCAATGAAACTACCGCAGTGTTTTGCCCTGATATTAGAAATAGCTTTCTCATCTGAATAAAATTACCCCGCCCCACTCCCCGCAGTCGCACGAATACCTCGGTTTCAACATTAGCTAACTAATGTCCAAAATTAACCGAAACGCATCGGCTAATGTGCAGTCTAGCCGATTAAAGATGACATCCGTTATCACAAACGAACATGACTTCGGACAATAGCCGTGGCTAAATTAATCTTAAGACTAGTCGGTCAAACATAAGTTTAGTTTCACACCTAGCTTTAGCCGTAACATATACATTTGTACAAGTTCCTATCACGAAAGAGAAAGGATATGCTCTTTCAAATACTCGTTTAAGTTAAGGGATCGCCCTTAACTTAAACGAGTATTTGTAAGCGGCAGTGTTATGCCAAAAAGTTGAAAGGAAAGACAACGTGTAGGATCTCCGATTGCTATCCTTGGGAGAAAGAAACTCGAAACGTTCGCGAAGATAATAATTGATCTAGCCCCAAACTAGGATTCCCTGTATCTTGGGTACTACACAACGATACACATACCTATATAGATAAATATACAACGGGATTCGAACCCGGGACCCTTGGCTTCGTAGGCAGGGTCACTGCCGACTCGGCCATTCGGGTCGTCAGATATGTGGGGTAGCGGGGTTTTCGCAAAATATTGAACAGATAGAAGAGAATGTGCTTATCACGAAGAAGACGGATCGGGAGCCACCCCAACTCCTTGTGTTACTGTGAGACATGTTCATACTTGCGCAGCCCGAAGACATTTTGCTTGATAGGGAGCTAGCCCACCAACACAGCTATGGAGCTCACGATGTTTTTTTTTTAAATACGTTAAAATACTCCCAATCTATGCTGCCTATCCGGTTCCCCTGACGTATAATACTAGTCTAGGGCCAGAGGCGATTTATAGCGTTTGGTCGGTAGCACCTTCCTCACGAAGACAGCTCTTCGCAGCGGAGAGGACACTTCGCAGACCACAGAGGACATTCTTCCGTACGGTAGCCCATGCTCTGGGCTCCCCGGGACCAAATAGGGTTGTTTTGTAGCCCCACTTACTTCATTCATCATTGTCGATGGAGTTCCTTCCATGCACTTCTACACACTGCCCTCTCCTTGAAGTCCTGATACGACACTAAATTTATCTTCCCCTTCACTCGGTCCATGTAGGTTCTCCGTGGTCTACCTCTCTTCCTTCTTCCTTCTATTTGACCTTTCATATATATAATAATAATAATAAATGAGTTTATTTGTTGCAAAAAGTTTACCAAATACCAAATACCAAATGTCTTTATTACTGTAGATATTTACATATACTTAGCAATCGTCATTTTTTGCCACTTCTCTACATTGGACCACTGTGGGAGAAGAAGGGCGTAGAAACTCCCACAGATTGATTTTTAGATCTCTTTTTAAAAATTGCTTATGCTTAGCTAATACAAAATATAATATTTAGTCATTATCATAATTAATAAGCAGGAATAAATAATTACAAAATTATTAACAGCAAGGTCTGTGTTGAGCCAGATTAACCCCATACAGACCCATCATTTAAGTAATCTTGAACATTGTAATATCCCTTTTTCGACAAAGTCGCTTTAACATGGATTTTAAATTGCTCAAATGGCAATGTCAAGATCTCCAGAGGTATCTTGTTGTAGTAGAGAATGCACTGACCCTTGAAAGAATTGCTAACCTTCGCGAGTCTAAACCGGGGCGCAAGTAGTCTGTGATTATTTCTTAGGTTAACATTACAGCTATCGCTAAGTTTGGGAAATTTTGTAAGGTTCTTGCGTACGTACATTATATTTTCGAAAATAAATTGACTAGCTACAGTTAGTATGTCAATTTCTTTAAAAAGCTGTCTTAAGGAGTCTGTGCGTTTTAAATTATAAATTGCTCGAATAGCTCTTTTCTGTAAAATAAAAATAGTTTGAATATCCGCTGCTTTTCCCCACAACAAGATACCAGAGGACATGACACTATGAAAGTAACTAAAGTCTGTGATTATTTCTTAGGTTAACATTACAGCTATCGCTAAGTTTGGAAAATGTTGTAAGGTTCTTGCGTATAAACATTATATTTTCGAAAATAAATTGACTAGCTACTGTTAGTATGTCAATTTCTTTAAAAAGCTCCCTTAAGGAGTCTGTTCGTTTTAAATTATAAATTGCTCGAACAGCTCTTTTCTGTAAAATAAAAATAATTTGAATATCCGCTGCTTTCCCCCACAACAAGATATCATAGAACATCACACTATGAAAGTAACTAAAATATACTAGCCTAGATGTAGCCACATCCGTGTTTTGTCTGATGTTCCTAACAGCGTAAGCCGCAGAACTTAATTTACCAGCCAATTTTTCTATGTGGGGTCCCCACTGCAATTTGTTATCAATGGTTATTCCAAGAAACTTCGTGTCATTTACTAACTCTAACGTATTGCTGTCCAACACTAAACTGGTTCCACAATCTTAACCTAGTGATTTTGTGAAATTAAACTTGAGCATATTTAATTAACTGTTTGGGCTAGGGCTTAGATTGAGTTCCTAACTTCCTCACTAGGATTCCGTGTATCGAGGAGGTATGGCACTTTTCATATTAATTTGTTTTGTTATTGTGCTTAACTTTACTCAGGCGTTAGGTTAGATTACTTAGGTTAGAGTAGAGTTTGTAAGAAGTTGTCGTGCCGTATCAGGAGTCCCAACTTCCTCCCTCTTCTATTCTTAGCCCCCCTAAAGCATGAATATTTTTGATGTTTATGATTAACTATTTGTCAATATTCGGCTCAGCGAGCCGGCACGATAAAGCTAACCACCACAATAGCTCGGGCACAAAGCCGCACGGAAATCGTCCGCGCTACTCGGAGCCGCGAATTAATTGGGACAGGCAGCGAGTCTTGAGGATCTAATCGGGTAACGGGTAACGGGTAGCCGGGTAGCAGAGAGAGATAATAATATTCGACTTATCTATCATATTTAATAGGGATGCAACGATACGCCTTTTCAACGATACCGATACGCTTATAAAAATATCGGCGATACCGATACCGATACCGATACGCTTATTGAATTAAAAATGAAGGTTAAATAGATAAAATACAAGTCAGGTAAATTTTTATTAGGTAATATAAAAATGTAGGCAGGTTGATACAGTTTTAGTTATTAAAATTAACATTATTCAGATTTTTGTTTAAAAATAGAGCGCGGGGTTTCCCCCAGGCATAGTTCGTGCCTCGTTTGCAACGAAATAGATGAGACAGCCCGCGCGTTTACATTACATCTTTAAAGCGAGAAATTTTAAAGTATCATTGTATCATCATCGTCATCAAAAGTAAAGTATCATCGGCCATAAAAATATCGCCGATGCCGATATATCGGTGAACCTGAAATATCGCCGATATATCGGTATCGTTATCGGTATTTAATCCATTATTCGTTAATCCCACGTATCCTAGTGTTGTTCCAGAAGCAACTTTAATGCCTGTATGTAAATGTTTATGTTTATCTAATTACTGACTTGCTATTTCGATAGGATATAAATTTGATTTTGATTGATTTGATGTGTTTTTCATGCAAACGTCTAAAACTACAAACTAAGCCTTTCCTAGTAATCCTTCTATGCAAATAAGATAAGATAAGATAATTTAATCAACAAAAATGACTATGAAGATTCACATTTTTACACATTATTCACAGATTCACACAGTCTCCAAACAAAACCATCACCGCCGACAAGCCAAACACGGCATTTTGCGCCCTTGGGAGACCTCGATACGCTATCGCTATGCGTTTTCTAGAACAGGGGGGTCACCACAACATCGTAAGCCGATTCAGATTAGGAACCTAATTTGATCCGCAAAATTACGGTGACCGTCTCAAAACAAGTCTTGGTATTAGGTAAATAAAGCCCATTATGGCGAATTGGAATGGAAATGGTTGCCATGGTGATGTTCTTGTTTTGAACCTAATTTGAATCGGAAAAAGATTGTGGTGACCCCACAGGATAGGGCGCTTTAAAGATAGCTGTTGGTTTTCCAATGTTAATAAAATAAAATAAGAATTTCTTTGACATATGAATTACACTTACACACAACTTATGTTTGGTTTGGCAAAAGGCATATAAACTATTTGCTATGGTTGGGTGTAATACTGGCCAAATATGGAATTATGTTTAGTAGCATTTTCAATCTTTCAGTTTATTTTTTATAATGAAACAATTATTTTGATACCTCACTCGATAGGTTTTAAAAATAAATATTTTAAGACACATAATATGTTGCAAAGAATCGGTCATTTTAATTTTTGCATTTTGATATAACATAACATAAACATAAACATTTACATACTGGCGCATACGTTGCTTCTGGCCCCACACTAGGATACCCTGTGTCGTGGGAATCAGAAACAGCGACGTCACACACAAATAAACATCCAAGACCTGGGCTTTTTTTAATTATTTTTTACCCCCAGCCGGGGATCGAACCCGAGACCTCTCGCATGGTGGGCAGAGCCATAACCGCTGCACCACAGAGGTCACTCTCTCAGTTGAGACGAATCTAACGACACCTCTCAAGCTAAAATCCATCAAGCTGTTGAGGCTACAGAGCGTGCCAAAGAAACATACATACATACATACACTCGAAAAACATAACCACCTTCTGGCGCAGCCGGGTATTAAAAAATAATACGTGATCATCAAGCTTGTGCGCACGCGCAGCCTACATTGTTAGGTTGCCAGGCCTCAGTTAGTACTAACATTCGCAAGGTTATTATTTTGGTTAGGATTAACTTTCTAGGGTGCCGTAACCGAAGGGTGCCAAACGGGACCCTATTACTAAGCTTTCGCTGTCCGTCCGTCCATCTGTCATCAGGCTGTATCTCATAAACCGTCATAGTAAGACAGTTGAAAATTTCAGAGATGATGTATTTCTGTTACCGCTAAAATAACAAATAGGTACTAAAACCGGTCAAGTGCGAGTCTAAATCGCGCACGAAGGGTTCCGTACCACCGTTCAATGGAAGCGATGGTGTGGAGTGAATAGTTTGGATTTTACACAGCAAAATATTGTTTACAAAGTTATTGGTGCGGTTACTTTCACACTCCATGTACGTAACCAGGTGCATCCATAAGTTTGTATGTGGTATTGTTGTATGGGAGCCCCCTTAAATATTTCTTTTATCCTGTTTTTTAGTATTTGTTGTTATAGCGGCAACAGAAATACATAATCTGTGAAAATTTCAACTCTCTAGCTAGCTAGGTTCTTGAGATACAGCCTGGTGACAGACGGACGGACGGACAGCGAAGTCTTAGTAATAGGGTCCCGTTTGGAACCCTTCGGGTACGGAACCCTAAAAACCAGAATAATATGAATATTTAATGGGGCTCCCATACAACAATTCTTTCAATACCACATACAAACTTATGAATGCACCTGGCTACGTAAATGGAGTGTAAAAGTAGCCGCACCATCCCCTACCATTGTATTGTGGTAAGGAACCCTTCCTGCGCGAGTACGTCTCGCACTTGACTGATATTTTATACTCGGCTATGCCTAGTAAAATCACTCTAAATTCATAACTCAAAAAACACGAATTCAAAGTGCACGATGATCCCCAGTCTAAAAACACGAAAAAAAGCAATAAAAGGTAATCCATGTTGCCGCGGTAAGCCGTGACATTTTAAAACTTTTTAAGCCGACGTTTTCCCACTTTTCCGCTTTTATTTCACTTTGCTTGAATACCTCAGGATTATTTGTTTGGGATAAAAAAAAAATGAAAAAGATCGTACAAGTGAAAGAGTGTTAAATCGGTTTATTATTAAAAAATGGTCTAAAATAGTAGTTTATATTACTGATACATAATAGAGGGCACTAAAACGCGAGAGTGGGTTTATGAAACTCGCCTTCGGCTCGTTTCATAATAATATCACTCGAGTTTTAATGCCTTATTATGTACAGTTACATACATTAGTTTATCTACACAAATATCATAAGCTCTCTTTGATGTGTTCAGGAACCGCATGTTCGACCGGCATGGTGGCATTGATAATTGCTCTGCACTTGTTTACCTTGTTCAGTAGCACCAACTTCACAGACAAACTAGGGACGGCACGCAGGCGGGCGTCGGCGTTCGAAATTTGAATGTCAGTACCAACTTCACAGACAAACTAGGGCGGCACGCAGGCGGGCGTCGGCGTTCGAAATTTGAATGTCAATGTCCCATTCATTCTAAACACACACGTTTTGGTAAACAGGTGACCACAGATGCGCGCGCACCTTTCAGAGCAGGTGATAGTGGAGAAATAATGCAGTTCTTTTATTTATTTACTCGTCCGAGAAAGCACCTGTTTGTGAGGTGGGTTATTGAAATAATTGTGGAGAGAATAACTGTTATGTGTGGTTAAGGGGAAGACGTCAAATTGTTGAGCAAAGAGATAGGTAACTACTTAGTGTAATATTGGGTGCTTACCTAAGAAATCGGCGAATTTTTCTTACAGATTCAGGAGTTCATAATTCGAGTAATTCAATTGGTATTTCCACTTTTTTTTATTGTTTTTAAAAATTAATTTCAATATTTTACATCTACTTATTAAATTTTCTTTTAATTTTCAGTTTGATAACTAAAATTTTATCTTCAAAATCAGTGCCTCCTAAATGTCATGCATTTTCATGATAATCTTCGTAATATTTTATTACAGCAGACACTTTTCAAAAATTATATTAAATTTTCTGTTAGCTAAATGTCGTCATGAGACATGAGTTGTTATAAACTTTGTGTGTATGATCATTCATACACACAAAGTTTATAAAATTAGGATCTGTCATTCCTAAAAAAAATACAAAAATGTTTGTACTGAAAATTGAGTTAACTTCGATTTCTCCATACAAAACGCCAATTTCATATGTAAGGGACCTAATAAACATTAAGATCCACTTATGTGTTTGGAGTTTTGATTTAATTTGCATTCCTTTGATGATCACTCTATTGCTATCAGATCCATTTACACTAGTGGTTATAGACCTCGTGAGCGACACGGGAAATTTCCTTTTTTTCATTATTTTCCACCCTCTCACGCCCAAGTCAAGTTCAAGTTCAAGCACAAAAACTGAGACTTAATGAACGTCCCCTTGAAATTTGTCGGGTGAACAAGTGGCTTTATTATAAAAACAAACCCAACGCACCGTAGTCACACCAAAATGCCTCACTAGCTAGTGGGACTATTATTACTTTTATTGTTCGGTCACACCACACTATCCGAACTCACCCTTGACCATTAAAACCTGTGTTTTCCCAGATGGGGTGGCGTGGCCATGCAAGTAAGAATAACATGTCTTTTCCCAGGTGAGTGGCAGTTTCTTCACATAGACGTTAACCTTTCTACCATTATGAAAATGTCAAGAATAGTGATAGGTGTCACTATTCTTGACAGTTCACTATTTTTGACAGTTCACTATTTTTGACAGTTCACTATTTTTGTCAGTTCACTATTTTCGACAGTTCACTATTTTGACAGGTATCATAACTTTGACAGCTGACACCATTTTTGAGAGCAGTCACTATTTTTGACAGGTATCATAATTTTGACAGCTGTCAAAATAAAACGCTGTGGTGTGACTACGGAACAATTAAAGTAAGTCATGGTTACTTACATTAATTGTTCCGTAGTCACACCACCGTGTTTTATTGTGACTAACATAGTCACTAGTGTGACTACCATAGTCGGCGGCATTTTGGTGTGACTACGGTGCGGTTGGGAAAACAAATAACCCCGACTGCATCTTCTTTCAATACTTACAAACTTATGTATGCACCTGGTGACGTACAAAAAGTATACAAGTAGCCGCACGAATAATTTTGTAATTTAAGTTATGCGATTTAAAATCCAAACAATTGACTTTTCACAAAAATTATAGTGACCTTTGTCACTCGTTAAGTCTCTACAAATCCAAAGATTGCCTATTCTATTCTATTCTGTTCTATTCAAAGACACCTGATTAAAATATGTCAAGCAGTTCGGGCTGCAGCGGTGACAGCAGGAAATCCGGACAGACATTTTTAAAAAAGCTGGAACGAAGGCGCATTGTCGCGCTTCGCTCAATAATTATCGGGAAATATTAAATTGCACATCAATCATACTGATTTTCACAGCAAATATTAGGGCAAAATACTGCCGTAGCTAGGTGAAGGGTAATTTTTTCCTTTATCCTTCGTATTAGGTTGAACTTGTAAGAACAACAAAAATACTTAAAACATAAAAAGTGTTTTTGTTGATCCTATTTTGCTGTGACAATCAGTATCTTTGATGTGCGGATAAATACCAGCCATAATTTTCTCAATAAATTTAAGAAGCGCTGTAAGTAGGTATTATGCCGACTATCTTTACAAAACCTACGGGAAGAAGAGTGAATGAATGACATAAAAGACTGATTGATGAAATGAATGAACATTTTGCAAATGAAGGACTGATGCGTGTGAGTGTGGCTATTGTCAAATACAGCTGACGCCACACATATAAGGTGGTGTTGGGACGAACCGCTTGTAGTTTTACCTATCTATAAGTGTTTAAACTGCTTTTTTAAAGCAGTCTTTTGCATCTTGCTTGACAACTTTTACCTCGAACAGTGAAACCGATTTCATAAAAACCACTTTACTTTTACTAACTCCTTGCCCTCCAGGTACCAACGCAACTGATTTATATAATGGTGTCTTTGAAATAGTATTTTCTCATTAACGTAACAAGCATGCTTTTGCAGAAATGTGGATTGGAGGCTGATACACAGACTACACACCCTCAAGTGATTTTATTTTTAGTTTAATAGAGGCTAATCAAAGCTCAGGAAAGGTATTATAATCATCATTCAGTAGGTAGCCAGATTCTCGACCTCTGCTATCAGGGGGTAGTGTTGCTATTAGACTGATACTATCCGCCCATAGAATAATAATACCTTGGACACTATTTACACACATTTTAACCACATATTTTTTATTAAAATTGTTAATCTTTTGTCAACATAGGAACCTATTTTTTACAATTTTAGAATTATTTTGTATAATTAAACTTTTTTTAAGTACACATTAATTAGTTTAAAGTCATACCTCAAACACACTAACTCTAGCACGTAATGAAATTAATCAATGCAACACAATTCTCAATTTTCCGCTTACGATCGATAAGTTCATGGCACTCGATTTGTGACGGTTTCCGCGATACAGGTTAGCCTAGTGCGGAGATCGCAGTAACTATATTAAAATTTATCCGAGTACCCACACATGCTATTAGTAAGTTTTCACAATTGTAATCTATTTTGGCAAAATAAACGTATTTGTATTTGTATTTGTATCTAGCCCCAAACTAGGATTCAGTGTATCTTGGGTCTAGACAACGATACACATACATAGATAAATATTATACTTAGATAGATAAACAACCATGACTAGGGTATAATTATCCGTTCCAATCAAACAAATATTTGCCCCCACCGGAACTCGAACCCGGGACCCTAGGCTTCGTAGGCAGGGTCACTGCCGACTCGGCCATTCGGGTTAGAATTGTGTAGGTAGATGTGTATGTTAACAAAGTAACATTATAATTGTCTCCTTTCGCCTTATCTTTAAAATAAATACTAACTGTTATTTAAAGAGAGTAAGTAAACTGTAACAGTATTGTCATTTATTTTCTCTGCCAATGAAAATATTTGAAATATTATCAAGCCGGATCGCAATCAAATTATAATTTTGATGGATGCTAGACGCCTTCGGAGCATATTTTGCATGCGATCGCGACTGTTTTTTTAAGGTAAACATTAAACTGAACATCAATAATACTGATTTACACAGCAAATATACTGATTTTCACAGCAAATATTAGGGAAAAATACTGCGGTAGCATATGTGAAGGGTAAAGGGGGTCAGCGAAGCGAAGCCCCCTTTATCCTTCGTATTAGGTTGAACATGTAAGAACAAGAAAAACGCTTAAAACATAACGTGTTTTTGCTGATCCTTTTTTGCTGTGAAAATCAGTATTTTAGATGTGCGATTAAGTACTAGCCTTTTTTAAGTATTTGAATGAACAATCGGTATCGGTATTTTGACAGCTGTCATTGAAAATTGCGATCATTTCCGAGTCGGGCAATACCAATCAGATAAAGAGCGTAGAGGTAGCCCCTTAACGCATTAAGTAAGACGGTGCCACCTGTCTTGAGTCCTTCATACAAATAAACTCATCGGAGGCTGCGCATGCGCACGTGCGGAGAGTATAGCGCGGAAATTGATAATGAGGCAGTATGCGAGCGAGTCGATGGAGTCCATTTGTGCGGGACGTCTATTAATAGGTTAAGAAAGATGTATATAGTATAGTTATAGATATCGTTTATGTTATAAGTTTAGAATGAGCGTAGCATAAGTAATAAATAATATTCCCGTCATAGTATAAGATGTATAGATTTAGTTTTAATAGAATTTCATTGTTGTTTTTATAAGTAATTGTTGTTCACTACCGAACCCTCACCGGCTTCAGATCACAGAGAGGGCTGAGGAGGCGGCGGGGGGGCAAGACGGGCCCCGACCACCGCGAAGGCACTCCCATGGCAGACGACAATCACAGTTGTACACGCAAATACGTACTTAACCTTTTTATCTAATAAACCATAAAAACGCTTCTAAATAAGTATTTTATTGGACATATGTTAGGCCTGAACATATTTGGCGACCGTGACAAATAAATAATAAAGAAGATTGCAAAAACCGGCGGGAAATTTATGTCGAGTCATCTGAGCGGAGAACAAAGGATTTCGAATACCTAACTGAAGAGGACTGTTGGAGCGAAGATTTGGTGTGCTGCAGTTAACCTGGAGGTCTGGAAGACTGGCCCGAGGGAAGTACATGCCCATTCCCGTATTTTTCTATCCTGTTCCCCTTTTATTTGTGTGAATAACTGAGTCACTTTAAAACCGTTAGGTGACCTTGCCACGCTAGCATCGCTTTGGTTTGCTTAGGCTTATCGCTTGGCTATTTTGCAAATAGTTTACCCGAGCTGGAGTTATTTACTGTGCATAGATTATAAAAATAGAAGTAAAAGGTGCGCGGCTGTTCATCAAAGGGCTAAAGTAACCTTTTTTAATCTTATTCTCGTAATGTGGAATAACAACACCGTAGCTTTCCATAAACTTCTATAAATCCCTATTCTCTTGCTATTAAGCGGATTAGGCATCTATGCAGTAACTCCTTAGGACTCGTACCTGCTTATAAACGCATTCTGTAAACAGACTATAAATAACGTGTTGTGTGTGCTTGGTATGCTGTGATTGCAAAGCATCGTCTCATTAGTAAACGAACTAAGCATTAATTTAATTGCTTATAGAACTTTAACTGAAGTTCAAAGTCCAAAATTTCATTACAAAATAATTAGTAAATTACCCTCAATAAATTAATATTGCAACTAGATATCTAAACGGTTTTGCTGAACATCTGCGCTTGCGTTTCGCGCCGCCGTTGTGACCCCGCTCGACCTTGAGCTGTGTCCAGCAGCTGTAGCACGTGATCGCTGCGTGATCTCGCGCGAGTCTTCTGTTGCTGGACTGGACGTGTTCGCTCTTCAAGGGTTCGGTTGCACAATTTAACTTTATTTACTTCATTGCTATACCATAATATAACTGTAAATGCTATCGGACAAGGAGGCTGGTACTGGGGGCACCAAAACTGGTTTTCCTGCGTCATCAAATCACACAATGACGTCTGGCGATGTTGGGAAGGACCTCATTAAAAAGCGCAGCGCTATAAAGGGACAAGTCACTATATTTAAGGACTATTTAACTCCTTTCCTGTCTTGTGAACCTGGGATGGCCTTGACTAGTCTTCAAGTTGGGGAACTAACAAGGAGATATACTAAATTCGAAAATGTATTTGCCTCCTTTGATGAACTGCAGACTAGCATAGAATTTCACTGTTCGGACTTAGAAGTGCAGTTGCAAGAACGGAATGCACTTGAAAGTAGATTTTTTTCGCTTTTGTTTCAAGCACAAAATATGTTGGACAAGTCATCAGGGGTTGGCAAGGCTGATCAGGCAGACCAGGACTCACAGCTAGGTGCTAGCAGTGGGATAAAATTACCTACCATAAAACTACCTTCATTCGATGGCAATTATCTAAAATGGTTAGAATTCAAGGACACATTTGACTCAGTCATACATTCAAACAATTCTATTCCACCGATAAACAAATTTCACTATCTGCGGGCCGCTTTAGAAGGCAGTGCTGCAGTAGTTATAAAATCGATTGAGTTTTCTGCCAATAACTACATTGTTGCGTGGGAACTGTTGTGTGACAGGTATAATAATACAAATATTCTGATAAACAACCATCTCAAAGCTTTGTTCAATATCGACCCTATAACAAAGGAGTCATTCAAGGCAATACGATACTTAATTGATCTTGTCTCTAAAAATCTTAGGGCGTTAAACACACTTGGTCAGCCAACAGATCAATGGGACACAATAATAATTTATATGGTCTCAGGAAAATTAGATCCCATCACCAGTAGGAAGTGGGAGGAATTCAAGAGTAATTTATCAGAATTGCCTACAATGGAGGAATTTAAAAGGTTTCTTAGCAGTCGAGCGGACATATTAGAGACTTCATACTGTAGTAATTGAACTGATAAAGGTGACCATAAACCTGTGTACAAAGAAAACAGGATTACCAAGTCTCTTGTCGTAGCAGCCAACAACAAACAAGCAGCGAGTTACTCCTGCGTTATTTGCGGTGAAAATCACATGCTCCATCAATGTTCCCAATTTAAAACTATGACTGTAGAAGGTAGACTTAAAGAGGTAGAAAGATTGAAACTATGCAGCAACTGTCTTCGAAGTGGCCATGCTACAGGCCAATGTCGTTTGAATGGGCTTTGTAGGATGTGTAAGAAAAAGCATAATAATCTTGTTCACTGGCAGGTCGATAATGATCAGGACATAACAACCCAATCCACATTGCCAGTATCTCTATCAGTTCAAGCTTCGGCGCAAGTTCTCCTTTGTACGGCACAAGTTGAGATCTTCAACGAAAATAACAACACAAGTCACTTAGCACGTGCTTTGTTGGACACAGGAAGTCAGTCATCTTTTCTTACGGCAAACCTGAGAGAGAGGGCTGGTCTAACTAATATTCCTGGTAAACCAATAAACGTCGCTGGTATTGGCAATGTGGTTTGCAAAATTACTGACCGATGTCAGTTTATAATAAATTCACGAATCAATGCGTTCGAAATCAAAGTTACGGGCCTAGTCGTCCCAAAAATTACAGGTACTTTACCAAACGTAGAGGTAAATGTCCAAGAGCTAAAATTACCGACCAACGTTGAGTTAGCTGACCCGGCTTTCTATCGTCCCTCCTAAATAGATATACTTCTAGGAGCAGATGTCTTTTGGGATATTGTAGGTGCGAAACAAATAAAGTTAGGTCTCCAGAAACCTACCTTGCAACACTCAATGTTTGGATGGTTGGTGTCCGGTCCAACAAATGGAGATGGTCACCCTAACCCAGAGGTAAACTGCAATTTTAGCCATGAAATTGACGATTCCCTTACAAAGTTTTGGGAGATCGAAGAGTTACAAACTATGAATAAGTCATATTCCATGGAAGAAAAATCATGTGAGTCCCATTTTTCGGAAAATGTCCGTCAATTAGATAATGGCCGATTTTCAGTCAAAATTCCATTCAAAGAGGAGCCAGAAAAGGCACTCGGTGACTCTTATTATATCGCTAAGAAAAGGTTTCTAAATTTAGAAAAGAAATTAAACAAATTTCCCGAACAAAAAGAGGCCTATAGCAACTTTATACATGAATACGCCAATCTAGGTCATCTAAGTGTGATAGAACGGCCAAAATTCGGGTGTTTCTTACCCCACCACTCTGTAATTAGAGAAAACTCAGAGACAACTAAATTAAGAGTTGTTTTTGACGCGTCTGCGAAAACTTCTTCCGGTAAATCACTTAATGATATACAACTAATTGGCCCCGTAGTTCAAAGCGACCTGCTATCAATTTTATTGCGCTTCAGAGTATATCGGTTTGTCTTAACGGCCGATATAGAAAAGATGTATAGGCAGATAGCTATAGATGAGTCACAGCGGCACCTACAGCTGATAGTGTGGCGGGACGACGAAAGCCAGCCATTAAAAACAATGCAGCTAAATACCGTTACATATGGGACGGCGTCGGCGCCGTTTCTAAGTACTCGATGTCTTGAACAATTGTCACAAAACTGTAAAGACAAAGTTATATCCAATGTAATAAAAAATCATTTTTATGTAGACGATTTGAATACCGGAGCCTCATCGGAGGATGACTTAAAATATATATACAACAATGTTAACAAAGTGTTGCAGTCTGCATGCTTTCCTTTACAAAAAATTAGAACAAATTGTCCTCAAATTTTTGAAGGTGAGAAATTAACTTCCGATTGTATGGAATTATGTAAAGAATCGTCCGTGTTAGGCCTTAATTGGGCCCCAAATCTTGATACGTTACAGTTTTCAACAGACATTGAATGCAACGCTCAAATTTCCAAAAGGACCATAATTTCAATGACATGCAAAGTATTTGACCCGCTAGGCCTACTTTCGGCATGTATAATTAAGGCTAAAATTATCTTACAAAAATTGTGGGCTGCAAAGCTGAGCTGGGATGAGCCAGTTCCACAAAAGTTTCACAAATGTTGGTCAACCTTCATAGATAACCTACCTCAGTTATCTAAAATAATAGTGCCAAGATATGTCTTATGCGATTTTCCCGAGTCTGTGGAGTTGCTTTGTTTTGTTGATGCTTCTCAAGTCGCGTATGGCGCGTGTGTTTACCTGCGCTCCACGGACAAAAATAATCACATTCAAGTCAAACTATTGTGCGCTAAGGCCAGGGTTGCACCCTTAAAGCCAATGACGATTCCGAGATTAGAGTTATGTGGGGCTTTGTTGGGAGCTCGTTTATGCACCAAGGTCACAAAATCACTTACGTGTACTATCACACAAAAAACAATGTGGACTGACTCAACAGTCGTTCTTGGTTGGTTAAAATCGCCGCCAAGAAATCTAAATGCCTTTGTGTGTAATCGAGTGAATGAGATAAATGAATTAACGTCGGAATTTAAATGGAATCACATACCTACAGATTTGAATCCCGCCGATCTCGCGTCAAGGGGTGTTGACCCACACCTGCTGCAGTCGTCTCTCCTGTGGTGGGAAGGTCCTTCCTTTCTCATGAAGGAGCACCCTGAATGGCCTAAAAGTACCTACTTACCAATTTTTAACTTACCAGAAATTAAAACACTGCCTGTCACCACGTTGTCACTCCCTGTTAGTTGCAATGATAATTATATAATTAACAACAACTGTCCCATCATAAATATCGATAATTATTCTAATTATCAACGATTAAAAAGGACAGTTGCTTATGTGTTGAGGTTCATTAACAATTGTAAACATAACAATTTAAAATTAAATGGTCCATTATATTCAAATGAACTGGAACAGTCACAAAATGTTCTAATCAAACAAAGTCAATTAGAATCATTTTCAAACGAACTTCAATGTTTGAGCAAAGGTGAGCAACTACATCATAAATCAAAATTGATATCACTAAATGTATTTATCGACTCAAACGGCATACTCCGGGTAGGAGGTCGTTTGCACAACTCAAGTTATAACTTTAACAAAAAGCACCCCATTTTATTAGATTCTAAAAGTAGATTTACCCAATTATTAATGAGATATGAACACTTACGGTTATTTCACGCTGGTCCACAACATTTACTGGCTTCGGTTCGCGAGGAGTTCTGGCCAATAGGAGGTAGAATTCTCGCCCGAACTACTACAAAAAAATGTGTTGTATGCACACGTTTACGTGGAAAGACATTACAACCAATAATGGGGAATTTACCTTCAGTAAGAACAAATCCCGACTTCCCATTTCATACCTGCGGAATTGACTTTGGTGGGCCCTTCCTTATATCTAGCCGAAAGGGGCGAGGCAATCGAATTACCAAATGTTATCTGTGTTTGTTTGTCTGTCTTACAACAAAGGCAGTTCATCTGGAACTAGTCAGTGACCTCAGTACTGAAGCTTTCGTCCTGTGCCTTCGTAGATTCTGTTCTAGAAGGGGCAAGCCCTATGAAATCCATTGTGATAATGGGGGAGCCTTTCAGGGGGCAAGCAATGAACTAGGTAGGGTTATTCAGTCCAGCCAACAGTCCATTTATAATTATTCTGCAAATGAGGGTTTTAAATTCATATTCAGCCCCGCATATTCACCTCACTTTGGAGGTATATGGGAGGCTGGTATAAAATCAGCTAAGCACCACTTGAAGCGTATAGCTGGCAATGCTTCCCTGACGTTTGAGGAGCTAGCGACGTTATTCACACAAATAGAAGCTATCCTTAACTCACGTCCGCTATCTCCTCTCTCGTCAGACCCAAATGATCTCTCCCCTCTGACTCCAGGGCACTTCCTAATCGGGCGGCCGCTCATGTCGGTGCTGTCCCGGCCGGTTACTGCTGCAAGACCCAACAGGTACCTCCTCATCGAACAACTTCGTCAGCAGTTCTGGGAAAGGTGGCGCCTGGAGTACATGGCTGAGCTACAACAGCGAACCAAATGGCGAGTCGGGCAACAACAAGCGCCCGCCGTCGGCGACTTGGTCGTCATAAAAGAAGAAAATCAACCACCATTAAGATGGAGAATGGGAAGAATATCACATCTACACCCCGGACAAGATGGCATCAACAGAGTAGCTGATGTCCACACCATAAGAGGCTCCATAAAGAGAGCAGTAAACAAGCTGTGTCTCTTACCAACTTCTACTACATCTCTTTGAAACCTGAAGCTTTCAAGGCCCCGGAGTATGTTCACTACCGAACCCTAACCGGCTTCAGATCACAGAGAGGGCTGAGGAGGCGGCGGGGGGGCAAGACGGGCCCCGACCACCGCGAAGACACTCCCATGGCAGACGACAATCACAGTTGTACACGCAAATACGTACTTAACCTTTTTATCTAATAAACCATAAAAACGCTTCTAAATAAGTATTTTATTGGACATATGTTAGGCCTGAACAATTGTTAATTTCGTGTAAAATAGCGTAAACAGTTAAGTACAATGTAAGAAAGAGATAGCATAATAAATAAAGCTAAGCGGTCCGTTCGAGAGTGACTTGCCACACCCCAACTCACCGCGAGCGCCCGCCAATATATAAATATAGCGACAGGCGGGGCTCAAGGCATTCCGTTTTAGGATTAGGATAGGTCTCAAAAATTATATAACCACTTTTTAGTAGCGGGGGCTATCTGCCCCCTAACATGCCGCTATCATGCCCGTTGACTATGAGCTGATGTCCGCTCATAAAATCGGGTAAGCAGGCAAACTCCTCCCATATATATCATATATCGCCCAAAAAATTGCAGGTAGAAAGCCTTCAGCATATACCGAGGCCATGGCTCACAGTTAATTCTTAGTAAGAAAACTGTAAACACAAAGGGTTGTTTTTAGTCCGTATAGCACACGAGCTGATGCCCGCTCAATATGTGGGGCCCGGACATAGCAGGGAGGTTTGACTCCTGGGCACGGGTAATTCCATTTTTTTCCCCTCCAAAAAAAAAAAGCTCAAGGCATTCCGATTACAACCTCCGAAGAGGAAGAAACTCTCAGCGGCAAGACACTCCCGACGGCCACGATTCAACAGCACAGCAGCCTTTTCATTCTTCCAACCCCAGCAACAGCAGTACGCACTGTCCTGAACACTATTGACTTGTTTGATGGAAATTACTATCGCTACTGTATTAAAATAAATGTAGCTCATTAATGTCTACATCGAGGGGCACAGGTCTTTACCCGCATACGAGTGAGATTAAGACATACGCCACCACACGGGCGCAGGGCGGGTTGATGGAGGAGTTTTGCAGCCACACTACCTACCCTACTACAAGAAACTCTACTAGATTAGTATATAACCACATTCCACGAACAACGCTATATCTAAACAATTGTTCTGCAGTGTGTGTTAAAATATTTAATAAGATACCCGAGCTCATAAAACAGCTCCCAGTAAATAGGTTTAGGACAAATCTGTTTAAATGGTTAATGGTCAAATGCTTTTATTCAATAGACGAATTCCTCAATCATAAATGTAATTAATTGATAGTTACTGTAAATATTATTATTAATTTTTTACAAAACTAAATATTTGCATGCTAAAATTAATAATTGATAGGTGATAAGGTGTTCTTAAATATTATACTACCACCTACTTGTACCCTTATCTTAGCAAATAAACATCTTTTTCTTATCTTTATCTTTATCCTACCATTTTACGGTGGTACGGGACCCTGCGTGCGCGAGTTAGACTCGCACTTGACCGGTTTTTATAATAATTCCAAATTCCTAGTTATGGGTACCTACAATGTGCCTGAAATAATATATTGAAATGAATTTTATTGACCGAGCGAGCGAAGCGAGCGAAGAGCTCCATTTCGACAAGATAGGAGGCCGATCTTGCTTTCGTCTCTCTCTATGTCTGTGTCTGTCAGTTCCTGTCTAGGGGCCACAGTTTTCAAGCGATCCTCACAAAACTTGGCACACGTGTTCCTTGAACTAAAATATTGTTTTGTCGAGAGCTTTTCTCGATTTCCTCCTTGGGGGGGGGGGGGGGGAGTTATGACGTCATTAATTTTTTGGATGGGATTTATATTTTTTTTTCTGGAACCTATCGTGTGGGTTATCAAATTAAAGGGCTTCATGAGCCGGTTCTAAAAATATACTATACTATTACCTTTCGGCCGCCTGTTTTCTAAAAATCCAAGAAATATTTTCAAAACATACCAAATTTAGACTCCTCGAAGTAGGAGACGGATTAGTAAAGTGGATCTATACAGACCATGAGAGTGAGTATATAATCATATTTATAGACTTTAACTTTATTCGTGAAAACGATTGTATTTTAAATCGCGAAATGTAGTTTACAAAGTTATTGGTGCGGCTACTTTACTATTTGATTTTGATTAAATCTAAAATACTTACCTATAAATTGGTTCACAGTCCCCCTGGTAGCGAGGTCTACTGCCCACAGGGCCACTAGTTATAAATGCTGCAAGGATAAATACACTTTTTGTTGTATTGAATAACTGGCGAAACGGGAGAACAACTGTGCCACTGCGACCCGGTATGGGACAAGAAGTGACGCTGTGGTGGTTTTGTGATAATCATCATTATGATCAGCGTGTCAGGAAACCCACTAGTGAGTAAAGGCCTCCTCATGTATATATGTGGCAGGAAAATTGTATGATTCCGCATTTTACAAACGGCGTCGTCCGTTTACAAACGCGCGCTGCTATGTAATATGCCGAAGGCAAATTGACAAATTGAAATTAAAATAGCAAATTCTCAGGGCAAAACGCTGCGGTAGCTTAGGTGAAGGGTAATGGGGGTGAGCGAAGCGAAGCCCCGTTTATCCTTCGTGTTAGGTTGGACATGTAAGAACAACAAAACATACTAAAAACATAAAGGAGTGTCAATTTGCCTTCGGCATATTACATAGCAGCGCGCGTTTGTAAACGGACTACGCCGTTTGTAAAATGCTGAATCATACAAATTGCCTGCAAAATATACAAGCCACTCAACTCAGTTCTGTCCTCAACATCCGAAACACGAAGTTCGATAATTACGTTTCGAACCTGCATCCCCTGTGTAAGAAGCAAGAGTGAAAGTATAGCTATGTACTATTATAGATAAAATACCTATAGTTTTTTCAGGGTTCCGTACCCGAAGGGTGCCAAACGGGACCCTAATACTGAGACTTCGCTGTCCGTCCGTCCGTCTGTCTGTCACCAGGCTGTCTCTCATGAACCGTGGTAGCTAGACAGTTGAAAGATGATTATTTCTGTTGCTGCTACAACAACAAATAGTAAAATACAGAATAAAATAAATATTTATGGGGCAACAACATACAACAAACATTATTATTTTTTGCCAATTTTTGATCGATATGGATAATGATAGCAGGTAGAGGCTTAAAATGTTCACAATATATTGAGTATATTATTTACTTTAAAAATAAATAATTAAATAAAAACTAAATTAATATTTAAGGGGGGCTCCCATACAACAAACCTACAACCTCCATTTCCATACCTACAACAGACATATTTATTTGCGTTTTTTTTAAATTAATGGTACGGAACCCTTCGTGCGCGAATCCCACTCGCACTTGACTTTTTTTGTTTAAACCAGTGAGTGTTTCTTCCTCCGCAGAAACCCATAGTGGTAAAACGTAGAAGTGCCTACTTTTATATAACTATTTGTTTGTATTTCCACGTCCTAAAATGGCAACATTTTACACGACCTGCGAGCGGATTAAAAAATTACGCCTTGTAACCTCCACCTCTTTCAAAGGCGGTTAAAATTAAAATAAAAAGTCCGTTTACCTCATTTTGATACGCCACAAATGACCATACTCCTCGCATTCCTACAATTTTACGCGCCATTTTTGTACCTTCCGACGATACAGCAAATTACAGTCCAGATGGTCGCATCACCTTCGCAAAAATAGCTCGGAACCAGTTCTCCACCTGCCCCATTTCATATTGTCAAATAATTGCGGTTGTAACTACCAGTATGTGACGCCAGTTAACGGTAGCACGAGGTGTACTTAGTTGGTTAAATCAGACACTTAACTAACTCTCTAGACCGCCTAGACTAAATGCCGACGTTAAACCAAGTCACTCAAATTCCGACAGACAAGTGAGTGAACGAAACGTTTAACGAGTTGTGTAAACTTTCCTAGGCAACAAGACATTTTTGTTGTGTACTTAAGTTTATTTATTAAGTATTTTTTTTCTTCTTACATGTTCAAACTAACACGAAGGATACAGGGGGCTTCGCTTTGCTCTTCCCCTTTACCCTTCACCTAAGCTACCACAATGTTTTGCCCTGATATAAGCTGTGCAAATCAGCTGTTGTCGTGACGCCATCTTGTTTTCCAACACGCCGGCTCTCGGTAAGACAGTTTGTTAAACGTCTTCGACGATGCTTAATTTAAATCTAAATGCTAGTGACTTGGTCAAACGTCGGTCTTTAATTTACGGTCTAGGGTGTTAATTAATTGTCTGATTTAACCAACCAACTGCGACATACATATCGTTCTCAGTTACTTTACTTAGGCTTATTATCTGAAATTCTGCAATCAGCAACTACTGCGCAGTGAGCGCCTAGTCGTCGCACAATCGGTTGCAATTAGTTAAACCAAATTCGTATTAACTAAAGTGATCGCTCGTTTTCTTTCGGCCACTCGGAACATCAATGCACTTTTTAGTTTTGTGATTGCTCGCTTGAGGCAGCACCGTTAACCGTTTGCTTCACTGCGCTATTGTGACTTTTGACAACAGATATTGCGAAATTTTCGTCGATTGCTTTCTGGTTGCAAGTTACGTAATAACTCCGCGGATATATCATCATTAGAGATCGCATCTTCGGATGCATATTTACCTAAAGTAAATTTTTGGCTATAGTGAAATCAGCGTTTTGTGAGTGAGTGAATGAATGAATGAATGAATGGTGCTTCTCCAGCCAGGGTTCTAAACCTGTTCCGGTCTTTCGGCCGGCATACCAGAGAGCACGAGTTTTGAGGGGGGGCGGAATGACCTGCTCGATAGGAGGGGAAGGAGCGTGAATTCAATCGACCGACTCTTCAGCCTGAAGCCAATATAGGATATGTGGAATGGGGAGGATATAGGATTTGGAGAGCAGCTGTTGTTTTCTTCAAGTTCATGTTTTCCTTCTATTTTCAGGTATTGTTATAGGTTGAGTTTCCTGTCCTGTCGTGTTCGTTTGGGTTATCCGGTAAGGTCTCCGTTTCGCTTTCGCTGTCTGTTTCTGGAATATGGTATATTTGGCTCGATGCCTTTCTGACTTCGTCCCTGTTGTGTGCTGATTCTGTCCAGTAACTGTGTTCTTTACCGTAGTATTTGATGTCACGCTTAAGGGAATCTTTCCAGGTGTAAATGGGTCGGCCAACTTTCTTCTTCTTTGCTTCGTATTTCAATGCAGCGTGTAGTAGGTGTTTTTTGGGCGTCGTAGAATATGTGTATAGTAACACATCCGATGGTTTTTGATTTGTTTGGTTATTGTTTTGCCCTGTAGTAAGTCATGAATTTTGTGGTGTCTTGGATAGCTTCTGGCGTTCTCAAACATGTCTCTGAGGATCAGGCGTTCATATTTTCTTAGTCTAGAACGGTTTGCTTTGGTGAGGGCTGCCGCTTTAAGTCCGTATTTTATACACGGTGCAATAACCATTTTGTAAATCAGGCGTACTATTTTCCAGTCCATGTTGGATTTCTTTATATATGCATTAGGGCCTTGGAATTGCCTATGGCTTGTCGGCATCTCTTCTTTATTGTATCTCTCCTACTATGTCCTGCCGTTATATATGTGCCGAGATATTTTATTTCGTCTACGGGTCGTATTGGAACTCCGTCCAATACGATCACTTGTGTGGGCGCTGGGTGTTTATGGGGTCTCTTATAAGAATTTTCGTCTTTGTTTCGTTAGTATCGAGACCTACTGTTTTTATTTGTGCTTTCCATTGCGTGACGATTTGGTCAAGGTGTTGTAAATCTTGACAAACGATGATGAGGTCATCCGCGAAGGAGAGAATAAGTGGTAAGACTATTTCTTCATCTTGGTCCAGTTTTATGTTGGGAATTTCTTCTTCCAGTGTTTTGAGGACATCATCCATTAATATTGTAAATAGTCTTGGTGACAGTGGACAGCCTTGTTTTACTCCTTTTCCTTTGTTGATCAAGTTACTTTGCTGTCCGAACCATTTGATGCATGTCCGTTCATACATGCAGGCTTTTATTATCCTATTGGTTAAAATCTTATTGGTCCTTGAAAGGAGAATATCCTTGAGCACGTTTAGGTCTATAGTATCAAATGCTTTGGCGATATCTAGCGCCAGTACATATGTTCTGTTACCCGCGCGCCATTCTTCGTCTAATACTCTGCGTAGTGTGAAGATGTGGTCATCGGTGGATCTATTGCGGAGAAATGCTGCTTGGTAGTTCCCGAGTTCTTTTGTTATCTCGTCTAGTTTGATGAGCAGGTATGTCGCGTATATGCGATATCCTGAATTACACATTGTTATACGGCGATAGTCATTGTTGTCTTGAGGGTTTCTGATTTTGGGGATAGGTACTTAGACCGTTTCATTCCCGGACTCCGGTATTATATTTTCTGTCCATGCTCTGTGCATTGTTTTGGTAATAACCTTTAACAGTTGTGGCGGTATTCCTTTGTACAGTTCCGGGACTACCTGATCTGTACCCGGCGCTGTTCCGTTACGCATGCGGCTGATTATCGTTTTTATGTCGGCTATTGATGGACCATTTTCTAGACAGTCAGGGTTTAATGAAGTTTCGTTAGGGATAATCATAATTTTAGGGTCTTCTGATTTCCTTAATACCTGTTCCCAGCGTGACATTGGGATAAATCGTTGTTTTTTCCACCGTCTCGATTGAAGCTGGTGTCGTCTGTAATAGTGGTACACGATTTGCATGCGTTTGCTTGGGTGTTTTTTTTTTTAGGCTTTGGCCTAGGCTCTGCATTCTCGTTTTTCTTCATTATCAATAATTTCCTCAAGACGTCGTCGGCATTCTTTGAGTTGTTTATTGATTGTTTGGTCGGTTGGTCGACGTCTTTTAAGGAATTTGGCCTTTTGTAAATTTGCCAGAGCAATTCGGTGTTCCCGCGATCTAGCGGGTTTTACGGAAAGTCTTTTTTGGGCTACTGACTTCATAACCCCTGTAATAGATTCCCACGGAATGTCGGGCGTATATTCGTCGTCATTTTCTATAAATATAAAAAATATATATAATACCTTGGACACTATTTACACACATTGATCTAGCCCCAAACTAGGATTCCCTGTATCTTGGGTACTAGACAACGATACACATACTTATATAGATAAATACTATACTTAGATAGATAAACAACCATGACTAGGGTACAAACATCCGTTCTCATCAAACAAATATTTGCCCCCACCGGGACTCGAACCCGGGACCCTTGCTTCGAATATGTAGTTGTTCGCCGTAAGTTCTTCCATAATCCCGTTATGGTATTTTACTTTTGTGTCATTCATTTCATTTCGTGCTAGGGCGGTGTACGAACCCTGTTTATAGTTGAACTTTAAAGCTGCTATCGCTTTGTACTTAGTTTGGGTTGTACTCTTTGTTGATTCCATTTGCGTGTCGCCAGTTCTTGGAAGCAGGTTTAGTGGGTCTGTTTCACCCCAGATTATCTTGTGGTCGGAAATATGCAGGTAGCTCCATTGTCCTTTGATGAAGTTAAATGTGTGTGGCGCATTATTCGAGATAATTATATGGTCTAGTTGTGATTTTGTTTTTCCGTTAGACCATGGGCCCGACATGACTTGGGAGCCCAGGTGGTTTCTACTTTTAAGTTTTCGCGGTAACAAATATCCATTAGCATTTCTCCGATGATATTTGATGATTTGTGTAGGAGATTTGTTCCTATAATTCCCTTTTTCCTGTATTCCTTTGTATCGCCTAGTCCGATATGCGCGTTAAAGTCACATAGCATTAATATATTGGCTTTGTTTGGTTTCTTTTGAATAATCTTTATAAGTTGCGAAAACGCTGCGGTTGCTCTCGTGGAAGAGCTGGGGATATGTGCGTTTATTACATATAGTGTATTAGTGGCCGATGTTATTATTGCTGCCATGGTTTCCAGGTCTCGATTTATATTGTGGACCGATAAGTTCAGGTCCTTTCTAATTAGTATAGCTAAGCCACAGTGTGCGATGCTGGTTGTGCCTGATAGACACCAGAGATAGTGTTTTGACACGTATGTCCCCGATGTCATGTTTGTTTCCTGTATACAGGCTATATGTATGTTTCTGTTTGTCAATTCAGCATCAATGTTGAGTCTCTTAGGTATTTCGGCGCATCCTCTAACGTTCCAAGTAGCAATGCGCATACGCTCGCATGTGACTTTTGGTTTAAATATGTGGCTGTGTCGTATCATCGTATATCCGGTGTTGTCAGGGATGTCATCTATTGATGTTATGGTTGACCCTGAGGAGGTCATAGGTGTTGCATTAAGTATTGGGGAAGGTATGTTGTTATCAGTTTGGCTGTCGGTTGCTAGATTCATGAGTAAATTTTGTGATTCAAGCAAGTATACGCTGTCGTAGTGGTTTCCTGTGAAGTTGAGGTTGATAGATCCCACTGCATCCGCGGGATTCTTGGGCCTGTATGTGAGCGATGGTGTATTTTGCTGGTGGATTGTTACGTTAATTAGAAAGTATTCGGCGGCTGCTATTATAATCTCCTCTCCAGCCCAAGTGCCGTAATTGCGCAGATTTTTAATGCAGTCATTGAGGATTTCTTCAGGCTCGGCGATTGCAAACTTTATCTCCTGTTCATCGCAGTTTTCTTCTACATATTTAACTATGTCCTTACGAATGTGGGTGTGGTCGAGTGTTAATTGATATAGGTGATTAATTTGACCAGCAATTGCGTGGAATAGGCAGTTCACATCTCTCGGCATTGATAAGGCTTTCATCTTTTTGGAATGTTGTTGAAAGAAAGAACTTAGAGCTAATTTGATTAATTTGAACTACCTACGTACCTATTGTTAATGGTACGGGTTGTGGCTGTCAAAGTTTGTGCGTACCTTTGCGCACTGATTCTCGGTATTTTCTAAGAGAATTGGAGGCTGGGCCTGGAAGCTATAAAATGGGCGTGAGAGAGACCCGCTTAGGACAAAGAGTCTTTGATTTTATTTTTGTTATTGTTCGTCAGCTGCCTTTCGTTAATTGCCTGTTTTCTGCAAGATGTTAAAATGATTTTTTTGTGATGTGCAAGTGTTGGCTTTTACTCGCTATTTCTCAGAATATGCAGTAGGCTTGCATTATTGTTTATTTTATTTTTGTAACAGGTCAAGATGGGCTGGTTGGACCGGATGGTGGCAAATAGTTTAGTTTTGTTTTATTGTGCTTGGGTAGGTTCCTGCCTAGTTTTGTATTTTCGTATACCTATCACCTACCTATTTGTAAGGGACTATGCCTATGGAATAGTTTAGAGTTGGCGTAGTAATTTAGAGCGAGAGCGGTATCTGTTTATGAAATGGTAACCAGCATTACGAAGGATGTTACCTGCCAGATATAAAGTTAGTTTTTCTGTTTTATCTGATATAGGGCTATCTTAATCGGAGCAATCTCACCAGGTTGTTGCTCAGCTAGTGAGACTCTCTGCACTGACATCACCTACTTCAGTTCACTTCATTAGTGCGTAGTAGTGAGGTCCGTGACACGGGTCGAGGTCCAGTCCCTGTACAAGGCCCTATTGTTTATTGCTCGTTGGAATTCGTTTTTTCTTAGCTCGTTGTCCAGAGAAGGGGCTTGTTGCACAAAAAAATAACGTATTTGCTTCGCCGTTTTGCAGCTGTGTTAGTTTGAGGAATGTTTTTTGTCGTAATTTATCTCTTTTGTTTAACTTTTTCTGTCCGGTATTGTTTGGGTTTTAGTGTCCTTATTCACGTGCCTGCAGGAAGTGCATGAAAGGGCCTGATTCTTGGCGTGGGATAATACCACGACTCGTTGCGCAACTCTAGTTTCTATTGACTAAGTATTTATGATGATGTATCAAGCACCACGAATATCTGTGATGAAAGGAAATAAGTCTGTTTCCCAGGTTGTTGCTGTTGAGAGAGCTTAATTTTATGGGTTAGATTCACTTAAGAAATACCTTAAATAATGAAGCTTCTACGTCCTATGTAATCCTTTGTGTGTCCGGAGAAAGCAATTCATTGATAAGGTTAGGTTATTGCTGAGGAGATATCCCAGTGTCATGACACACCTAATGTGCTGGATAGGGTCGGTTAATACTCCAGGATAACGGCGTGTCGTTAGGGAGTACTGTTATGTATTGCGTGAGACGTAAACTCGGGGTCTCTTCTAGTAGATTCGTCTGTGGAGATAATATATGTGGACACTGAATAGGAACGGGCTCACCAGGCAACACTCGTTGAGTTGTCTCAGCTATGTGCACCTATTGTCGTACACAATATTGTACACGTATTGTCACAGCAGCGTGGCGTAGCCTATTATCTGGTAGGGCGCAGCTCAGAACCTATCTAATTCACACTTTACGCACTCTACTTTCACACTTGTAGCTATATTAGACACTCTCATATCATCTCGCTGATACAAAATCTCCGAAACGCGAGAAACCAGAGACAGAACAAATGCGCGCGCCGGGTTGTAATCTATTGTTTGTTTAAATGCGTTTGCAAGATGTCGGAGGTCTATAGACACGTCCGTTCGGTCCGGCAACACAAACGCCGCTATAGTGAAATCAGCGTTTTGTATGGAGAAATTGAAGAGAACTCAATTTTTAGTACAGACATTTTTTTAGGAAAGATAAAACTGATTTTTAAAACTTTGTGTGTGTGGATGAGACAACATTTAGCTAAAAGTGTCAGTACTAAAAAAATCCGAATCTTATCATCAAAATGGATGGCACCTAGGATGAACTGATTTTGAAGATTTAATTTTAATTATCACATAGAAATTTAAAAGAAAATTTAATATGTACAACTTTGACATTATCTTTTAAACCGAAATACTGAATACTGAACCAGTAAGATAAGCATTTTGCCCATTTCATATGGAAGCACCCAATATAAGTCAATTCAAGTCAAATTTCTTTATTACTCTTTATACTTAGCAAACGTCATTTTTGCATCTTCTCTACATTGGACCACTGCGAGAGAAGAAGGACGTAGAAACTACCACAGATTGATTTTTAGATCTCTTTTGAAAATTGGCTTGTCTTAACTAATACAAATATTACAATATTAATTATTATAATTAATAAGCAGGAATAAATAAATAAATAACAAAATTATTAACAGCAAGGTCTATGTTGAGTTAGATTAACCCCATATCATAAAATCTTATATATTGCCCGAATGGACAACTTTCTGGTATAACAGCAGTGTATACAGAGGCCTTGGCTAGTAGCAAAACCTATCGGCAACTACTTAAGGTGATACGAAAAAAATATGTTTTTTTTTCGAATCCATTTACTCCACCGTGAAGTCATCTACATATTTGATTTTTGGGTAAACGTTTATTGAGTATTTGATTAAGACTATCACAGAAGGAAAACGCGATTGGGTGAAATTTTCTTGATAGAATTTAATTGCGAAAAGACCTCTATATTGTTTTTTTTTTTCCTGTAATTCTGAAATCCTTACTTATTTCATTGCGGAACATTCAATTAATTCTTGAAATCTCCTTAATAACTTTTTAACGAAATAGCGTAGTGTCTTTTTAAACAATTTTTTTGTGGTTTAGCGCTACGTTCTGTCATTTTATCCCGATTCCGTCCCTCTCACACTGCGGGTCTTTCCGCCTGGAGTAACAGGTACCTTTGCACGGACGAGGTATCCCCTTAATTCACAGAGAGGTTGTTTTAATCCGTAAACTACGCGAGGTGATGCCCGCTCAATGTGAAGGGAATCTGGTGGGATCATACATTTTTTCGGGAAATATTAAACTGCACATCAAAAATACTGATTTGCACAGCAAATGCTGCGCAGCGCAGCGAAGCCCCCTTAATCCTTGTGTTAGGTTGAACATGTAAGAACAACACTAAATACTTAAAACATAAACTAAGCACACATACAATATTTAAAACATAAAAAGTGTTTTTGCTGATCCTTTTTTGCTGTGCAAATCAGTATTTTTGGTGTGCGATTAAATACTAGCCTTTTTTTTCTACTCCGATGTAATAATAATTATAATTCCAACTTAGTACCAGAGGAACAGTGCGCACACATTTAGCTAGAAATCGACCGAGTTGAGCTCTGTGGGGCCGGTGCGTTTCGACGCTCTGCTTCCCAAGCGAGGGCTCCTGGTTTCGAGTCACGGTCAGGGGGAAAATGAAATCCCCAGGTCTTGAATGTTTGTAAGAGTGTGATGTCGCTGTTTCTGGTTCCCACAACACAGGGTATCCTAGTGTGGGCCAGGAGCAATGAATGTGTCTGTATAATATGTCACCGTAAGATAATCAAAACTGTTAGTTGACAAACTAACGCGTTAGTAGATCAACTATCGACAGATAGTAAACCAGACCGACAGGGTTTAGAATTTATGTTTATTTTGTTCCTACATGTCAAACTAACACGAAGACTATTCGGGGGCTTCAATACGGGGGACGTATACAAGGTGACATTTAATTAGGTGACTATCTTGGCGAGCGATAGTACTCACAAATTATGAACAAGTTTTTCCAAGAAACATGGTTTAAAAAATATATAGGTCTCCCATATTGACTTGTAATCCGCTGATCAGGTCAGCGACTTTTATGTTCCTTGCGGAAAGTAGTCCATATTGATGGGTTCTTTCATACCCCAAAATATGGTCACTCAATTAAATGTCACCTGAATATATATATTTGTAGATTAATCTGTCTACATTTCTACGAGCACATGTATCTCGTATTTTGACTAATTCAGGGCCCAAGCCCACATACAGACTGCTAAATGAGATGGGAGGTCGCACGTGACTTTTGTGATTACGCCTTTATTGCGTAGGTAATGTGTTCCTTTCTAAGCAGGTTTTTTTTTCAAACTGATGGCATTTTTTTCGAGAACTTTGTTAATTAAATCCGATTATCTCGCAAACGTGGCACTTTATGGCAACTTATTACCAATAGCTTTTTGTTAGTTTAGGTGTCCTCTGTCCGTATTTAACATATTCATCATGTGCCGAAGGAAAAAAGCTGTCATCAGCGCCATCTTGAATTCAGAAAATAAACCTGCTTGGAACGTATCTCATAGTAAGACTTTATTCCGTAGGTAATTGGGCGGCGCGGCGGGGTGCGGGGTGAATTTTGATGACGCTCCAAGAGTGGGGATAATAAGGTAGGGTAGGCAATACCAGTGGCTCAAGCAGGAATAACTATCAGAGTGAAAAAGTGTTAGAGTTCAGATAAAATGAACCTTGTCATAGTGCTTAAGAGTCACTGAGAGTTCGATTCGCATAATTTTTCGATGCGTAATTACTAATTATTTCTGTTCTCTACACTGGTCTGTGGGCGAAACTGTGCCGTGCCACCCCGTTTGCTAAAATATGTGACGTAATTTTGTTTTCTTTTTTAATATAGGAGTGTCATTGTAAGATGGTCAAAACCGTTAGTTGATAAAGTAACGCGTTAGTTGATCAACTATCGACAGATGGTAATTAATGGTAAACCAGACCGACAGGGTTTAGAATTGGCTAGTATTCAATCGCACACCAAAATACTGATTTGCACAGCAAAAAAGTATCAACAAAAACACTTTTTATGTTTTAAATATTTTATGTGTAGTTAAGTTTATGTTTTAAGTATTTTTATTGTTCTTACATGTTCAAGGATTCGCTTCGCTCATCCCCTTTACCCTTGACCTAAGCTACCGCAGCATTTTGCCCTGATATTTGCTGTGCAAATCAGTATTTTTGATGTGCGGTTTAATATTTCCCTTTTTGAATTTAGGTTTCTTTTGTAATTACATGTCAACCTAACACGAAGACTATTCAGGGGCTTCGCTGCGCTCGCCCCCTCTAGCCTTCACCTAAGCTACCGCAATATTTGCCCCCCTGGTATTTCGTTTGCAATTCAAGTTTAAACCAGTTTACTATTTAACGGTTTTAACCGTTAGTTTAACAACTAACGCGCGTAAATATGGTAAGCATTACGCTACAGTTTACCATCTGTCGATAGTTGAACAACTAACGAGAAAAAAACGTTAGTTTATCAACTAACGGTTTTGACAATCTTACGGTGACATATATAAAAGGTTTAAGTAATAAAAATAATTTGGAAAAATGGAGGAGGCCTTTACTCAGTAGTGAGGTCCTTAATATTATGCATGCCATAGCATGCATAATATTGATAAATTAATTAATAATATACTACTCAAAAGAAAATAAGGGCCACTTACGTATTTCTGTTTTTGAGTAAATTTTTAGATGTAAACTAATTAATAAGTGACTAATTAATGATGTCCGGCCTCCTTCAGTATCCAACCTCTTTAATGCTGGTGTTTAAGTCTTACAGCTGGCCAGAAATTGAAGCAAATAAAAAAAACGAGTTTCAGGTCAAATTCCTTTCAGATGGAATCACAATTTTATTCTGTTAAAAAACTATTTCTGTCCATCTTTTGCTTCTTTTAACATCTTTTGTTAATAATGCCACGTCAACGAAGGCATATGGATATCATTACTGCCACCAGAGCCGTTACATTGATTTCTGAAGGTCATTCACAGCGGTCTGTAGCTTTTTCAAAAATTTTTCAAAATTTCTTTATTGCACACAACTAATATATGGACAACAAGACTTACATAAAAATAGTGTACAAAGGCGAGCTTATCTCTAATAAGAGATCTCTTCCAGCAAACCAAATTAGGATGGGAATGGTCGATTGCTGAGCAGGGGTGACAATGTGTACAACAATATAATTTAGTACATATCTAAATAACTAACATATGGTTAGATATATGTTATATCTAAATAACTAATATAAAACAATATTAACTAAATATACGAGGGCTTACATAAATATCATATAATATACTCGTACATGCTAAACATAAATACTATATAAATATATATAATTTTTAAATAAATATACTAATAAATACATACATACTACCTATATTTCTAAAGAGAAAGGTAATGCTTCTTCACGCGACTTTTAAATATATTAAGAGAAGGACTGTCTCTGATAGTGCAGGGGAGTGCATTCCACAATTGAATGGCCCGGAATCTAAACCCATGCTCATAGGACGCGGTGTTATGCTGTGGGGTTGTGAGCATCGAAAGCGCGTGAGTTCTCCGAGGCCTGCTGGAAGAAAGAAATGGAAAACGGTCTCGTAAGAAGGTTGGATAGCGTGGATTGCGTAAAATGTTGTAGAGGATGTTGAGGATGTGAGTATCCCGACGAAGACGTATTGGCAGCCACTTCAGCTCTTTGCGATGCTGTGATACATGGTCGTATTTGCGCAGCCCAAAGATAAACCGAATCCCGAGATTTTGAAGTCGTTCGAGTTTGTTCAGTAATTCTTCGTTAGCACTGACCCAGCAGACATCAGCATAATCGATGAGAGGTAGAAGGAGAGACTGAGCGAGAGTGATTTTGGTCTGTCGAGGCAAAAAGTACTGAAGTTTCCTGAGAGAGTGAAAAGTAGCAAATACTCGTCGACTGACCTCATTGAAATGCGATGACCAGGACAGCTGGTTGTCGAAGATAAGACCCAGGTTTTTAGCTTTATCGCTATACACGATTGTGGTACCATTAAAAGTGACAGGTGGAATGGGCTGTTGCTGCAACAAGTTAAGAGATTGTCTGGTGCCTATAATCATGGCCTGGGACTTGCTCGGGTTAACCAGGAGTCCGAAGGATGAAGCCCAGCTTCTCACCCCCTCCAGATCAGCGTTCAATGCCTCCACAGCAGAGTTTACATCGTTATGAGAGAAGTGGCGATAAATCTGGAGATCATCAGCATAAAGATGATATGAAGAAGACAGGATGTCCGAGATGGAGTTTATGAAAATCGAGAATAGAAGAGGAGAAAGAATACCACCTTGAGGGACGCCTGACAGGAGGTCACACCATTCAGTGGATGTCTCTTCCGTCCTGATTCGCTGTTGCCGATCCCTCAAATAAGAGTCGAACCAGCTGGCAGAGAAGGAAGAGACGTTCAGGGATCTGAGAAGCTCAACGAGAATGTCGAAATCTACGCTGTTGAAGGCACTACTGAAATCAAGTAAAGCCAACACGGAAAGCTGTTTGCGGTCCATGGCTAGCTGGATGTCATCTGTGACTTTCAGCAGAGCCGTGACGGTGCTATGACCCGGTCGGAATCCTGACTGGAACGTGTTTAGCAGGTTGTTTGAGGAGAGGTAGTAGGAAAGCTGGTTATTGACAATGGTCTCAATGACTTTGGAGAGGATGGGCAGGATTGAAATGGGACGGTACTCTTTAAAGGAGGTGGGACTGGAGGTTTTGGGTAGTGGGATGACTAGAGCTTTCTTCCACACTGTGGGGAAGACACCATTAGCTAAAGAAAAGTTAATAACGTGTGTTATTGCTGGTAATAGTTCAAGGATTGTCAGTAGCATTTTAAGGCAAATTTTGTCATCGCCTACAGCTTTCGAATTGACTGCCAATAGCGCCTTCTTGACCGCATCGATTCCAACATTACTCAAGTTGAATGGTGTGGTGTTGGGTAAGGACTTAGAGCGCAGGCTCTGAAGCGTGGCTTGTTTGACAGTGGGATCCATCACAACAGGCGGGGTAGAAAGAAACTGGTTGAGACCGTTGAGATCTACATTACCAGCATGTAGGTCCCGGGCCTTACCTACACCAAGCGTTCTCAGGAATTTCCACACCTGAGCTGGAGTGTAGTTCTCAATGCATTCGTGTATGTGCCGACGTTTAGCATCGCGACAGAGACGGTTGCAACGGTTGCGAAGACATTTGTAAGAGAGGAAATTATCATCTGTCGGATTCTTGCGGTATCTACACTTGGCTCTATTCCTCTTGGCCATTAGGCACTTAATAGTGTCTGTTAGCCAAGGGGCAGGGTGGTGTTTAACCCTCACTTTTTTTGAAGGTGCGTGCTTGTCATAGAGACCCAGGACTATAGAATTAAAATTGGCGATTTTATTATCAACAGTCTTACTGGTAGTGACAGGGGACCAGTCAATAGACATGGCATCAGACAAAAGGGACTCATGGTTGATATCCTTAAAGTTCCGGATATAAAGGAATTTCGCTCTGCTCTTGAGAGGCCTTATCTTATAAGAGAGATAAATGAGGTCATGATAAGAGAAAGGAGAACTTAGCTGACCGTGTATTGCGACCTTGTCCAAATTGGAGATGATCATAATGTCGAGAAGCGAGGGAGAGCAATGAGGTTGGAAATGGGTGGCATCAAGCGGCAGAATATGCAGATTAAAGGAGTCGACCATGGACTTGAGTCTGGCAGACCGTGGATTGTGTTTAAGGAGACAGGTGTTGAAATCACCAAGAATGAGGGAATCATTATAAAGTGGTGTCAGTTCATTGAGGAGTGATTCAAAGGAATCGAAATAATCGATGCGAAGAGAGGGACTATAAAGAACACCGAGGAGGACCTTGTTGTGGTGAAGAATGATTTCGAGAAAGAGATGTTCAGCAGACTCGGAGTATTGACTAGGGGACGCACTGATCACCTTGCACGGAATTTCCGCACGTAGATAGATAGCGACGCCCCCATCGGCCTTCCCGACTCTGTCGTTCCTGTACAGCCTGTAACCTGGAAGGGAATACAATGAGGATGGCAGCGAGGGCTTGAGAAACGACTCGGAGACAAGAATGCCGTCCACGCATTGTTCACTAAAAGCATCGAGCAGGTCCGGATAGCTGGAATGGATGCTTTGTGCATTTATATGTACGATGTTTAGATTTTTCTCCACACCACCAAAGACAGTCTTAATTTTGACAGATAGGGGTTCCTCTATAGAGGAGTCATTGCTTTCCGCACTCAAAAAATCATCGTCGCTAGAAGAACACGAAAGGAAACTTTGATTAATAAGATCAGGTAGAATATCCATATATATAAATATACTTATCAATATAAAATATTATATATACCTATTAAGTTATAAATATTCTAAAATCAAAAGTAAACTAATTAAAATTTCTAATCAATAAGCTTCATGCTTAGACCCAGACCCACCCTAGGATTGAGGAAAGAGATTGTTTGTTATATCATCTCACAAGTAACAAATAACAATAACTACTACAGATAGACGAATACAGAGATTTAAATCACACATATAAGTTCTGGATTCTGACTTCTACTTATCACGAACACAGCATGGCAAAAATATATATATTAATTTAACAAACAAACAAGACCAAGAATGGAACCGAAACGCAACCAATGGCCGCGGCCGTCCGGTCCGTACATCCGAAAATGAAAAGACACAAACCACGAACCATACGTCTTTGCTTCAAATTGACAGATGACAGCTGATGAAATAAAAACCACATAAGCACTACATACACCTTTAGTCAGAGTGTCGAAACAAAAACTTTACACACACCGATAGAAATGGATTGGTTGGACAATGGATATTGCGGACTACCTCACAGTTGTCGGATAAAATAGTCGCCTCGTGGAATGATACCTGTGATATAAGTGGTCTTGTGAAGATGCGACCACCTCACTTAGCTTGAGCACCCTTCCTGGTCGTGACGGTCTTGATGGCGCTGGAGTTCACGCTCGCTGCAGGCTTCTTTGCCGAGTCGGATGATGGCGGCAGGACGTCCTTACTCGGATACCTAGACGTCAGCGGCTGTAGGTCACCCATGCACTCAACTTTGTGACGTGACTTGTCTGGCAGCGCAACGATGATCCTGCCTTCGGAGGTCCAGACGCTGCTCATCCCGAAGTGCCTGCGCGCCGCTGCGAAGACTTGGTGGCGCGTTTTTGTCAGAAATTCGGTCACAGTTGTGCCCGAACCCTTGAGCGCCTTTTTCAGTCCCCACACCTTGCTACGGGCTGCCACTGTTGAGAAGCGAACAAGCAGGGGTCTGGTTTTCGCCCCCTTAGCACCTAGCCGGTGGACCACACTGACAGCACCAATGCACTCGTCCGACACCTTAAGTTGGTCAGTGAGTAATAACCTCAAAACAGCTCCTGGCTCTTCATCAGCTACTTCAGGCACACCATGCACCAGCAGCACCTTCCGCCTGGAGGCTGTCTCATGCCGGTCTAATCCCAGTGTCAAGAGCGTCAACTGTGATTTTAGCATGGCAAGGCACTTCCATATGAGGACTTTGAAATTTGAAAACTCACTTGCCAGGCTAGCCATGTTCTTCGGGGCAGGAGCAGGTGTAGCTGCATGCAGCTCATTTTCATATCTGTCCATCCGCTCTCCGAAGGACTTAACAATGTTTTCCATGTTTTTTGCCAGCTCAGCATGCAGATCCATTGTTGCAAGGATGTTTGTGTTATTTAAGTGTTAATGTAAGATAAATAATTGAAAATGTGATTGGTGAGAGTCAAGGTCAGTATTCTATTAATAAATATTCATACAGATTACTTATTGTATTTTTAATGAATTTAAAATTAGGGAGCTACTAAATATGACTTGTAGTTAGGACTACCCTCCAAGAAAAAAATGGGTTTTTTCGTTGGGTTTCTCTCGCCGAGCCATCCACAATGTGTGGGATCGGTTCCAAGAGACTGGCAGTGTTGCAAGAAGGCCTGGATCGGGCAGGGTGCGAGCGACTACGGCACAAGAGGATCGCTACATCCGATTGAGTGCCCGTCGAGAGCGCTCTGTGACGGCACGTAAGTTACAAAATCGCCTACGGTTGACAACGGGGACTCGTGTTAGTGACCAAACGATACGTAATCGACTGCATGAAGACCAGCAAAGGTCCAGACGCCGAGAAGTACGAATTCCTTTATCTAGGGTTCAACGTGGAAATCGTTTAAGTTTTTGCCGCGAACATTCAGATTGGAGCATGAATCAATGGGGTATGGTGCTCTTCACAGATGAGTGTAAAGTGAAGCTTTGTAGTGATGATCGGCGGATAAGAGTATGGAGACGACAGGGTGAGAGATTTTCCGATGTCTGCATCAAGGAAATTGACCGCTTTGGAGGTCCTAGTGTGATGGTTTGGGCTGGGATTAGCTTACAAGGCAAAACTGAGCTGGTTTTCTTAAATCAAGGCACAGTAACTGCACAACGGTACATCGATGAAGTCATCAGGCCTCATGTGATTCCATTCTCACAGAGAGTGGGGTCAGGGTTCTGGTTAATGCATGACAATGCCCGCCCACACACAGCTCGGGCCACTCAGACTGTACTGGATCACTCCCATTTTCGTGTCCTACCATGGCCAGCGTATAGTCCGGATTTAAATCCAATAGAGCATATGTGGGACCAATTAAAACGAAGGGTTAGGGAGCATGAGCAAGAGGTTCACAACCAGCAACAGCTTATGGATGCTCTGAAACGTGCGTGGGAAGAGATACCTGATGAAAACATCAGAAACTTAATCGAGAGTATGCATTCAAGGCTCCAGGAGTGTGAAAACAGGAGAGGAGGACACACCCGTTACTAAACCATTAAAAAAAACAGCTTGTGTCAGTTTTTGTTTTGTTTTGCAAAGAGTTTCTGTTTAGTTTTTGCTGTTGACAATGGACTAATTTCATGTTAATTGAAATAAGTGAAACAATTGACTACACAATTAAATGGTTATTAGCATAAGTTAAAACAAAAGCCTTGTTACATGTTATTTTAATAAATATACATTACTGTTTACTATATTTTTCACGTAGCAATCAAAATACTTAGTGGCCCCTATTTTCTTTTGAGTAGTATACAATAATAATTAATCCATATTTATATTATGAAATAACTTTTTATATCAAATATCTTAGTTAAAATCGAAAATGTAAAAATGTATTTGTAATTTATTATTAAGGAATAAGCAAGGCTTTATTATTATTATTATTATAAAAATAATAAAGTAGCCCAGAAATGTCCCCACAGCTCTCTGTGGAGCTGGAGAAAAGCACGGACCCCTACAAGTAAGATTGAGCCAAACTCCACCGCGCTGGCTCAGTGCGGGTAACTAACATCCACATTTTAACATTTCTAAACAGGCATATACATTGCTTCTGGCCCCACACTGGGATACTCTGTGTCGTGGGAACCAGAAACAGCGACATCACACACAAATAAACATCCAATACCTGTGTTTTTTTCTTCTATCCCCAGCCGGGGATTGAACCCGTGACCTCTCGCATGGTAGGCAGAGCCACAACCGCTGCGCCACAGAGGTCGTCACCAAAGGTTTATCAAAGAAAAAAACTTGTGGGGCCAGAAGCAACGTAAGGCTGTGTATGAATGTATCATGAGGCAGAAGATGTCTACCCTCTGGACCACTTGTACTACCAGCCTGTACTACTGGTAGTACAAGTTGGACTAGTTTGTCCCAGTTGTCCTACCAGTGGTACTATTGGAAAAAGGTGTCTGGGATTGGTGTCCCATCTGTACTACCATTTACATATACCCAATAAATCATACTCAATCGATACGTACCATAGTCCTCTGCCTTTCTCAGATGGGGTGGCAGAGGTGCAACTCCTTATAATATAAACTTATTATTTTGTGCTGCTGTCATTATTTCAACAGGTGTCACTTTTTTGACATTGGTAGTGCAATTGGGACACCAAGCCCAGAAACCATATCTCAATTGTACCACTGGTAGTACAAGTGGAACAAACTAGTCTCACTTGTACTACCAGTAGTAGTGGCTGGTAGTACAAGTGCTCCGAAGGGGATGTCTGATTGTTTTGGTCACTTATCTACATGGTTATATATATACTTTGCTTTATTCATTCTGACTAAGCGCTAGTCTATTGTACAGTTTACGCCAAGTTTCTTTGTGCTATGGCGATACCTCGTCCGTGTATAGGTCCCCGTTACTCTAGGCGGAAAGACCCGCAGTGTGAGAGGGACGGAATCGGGGAAAAATGACATAACGTAGCGCTAAACCACAAAAAAATTGTTTAACAATACACTACGCTATGATATTTTACGAATACATAATATATACATTTTGAACGCAGTTCCACAATGCAATTAGTTAGGATTTCAGAATTACAGGAAAAAATAATATCCACATTTTGAATGCAATTCCGTAATTAAATTACTTAGTTAAGATTTCAGAATTACAGGAAAAAAGAAAACAATTTAGAGGTATTTTCGTAATTAAATTCTATCGAGAAAATTTCATCCAATCGCGTTTTCCTTTAGTGAGAATCTTAATCAAATACTGAATAAACGTTAACCCAAAAATCAAATCTGTAGATGACTTCACGGTGGAGTGAATGAAAAATTCGGAAAAAAGCCATATTTTTTGCGTATCACCTTATGCGAGAAAGAGGTCACAGCGCCACAGCTCACTCAAACACAAAGAAAGGAGTTGGCCAAAAAAAAACAAAATCGCCATAAATTTCATATATGCTGTTTTTATAGGCATAATATGTACATCAAAAATATATAATAAGTTACTGCAAAAACGACGTGTTATACTACATATTTTAGATTAATGAAACACCAAAAAATATTTTAAACTTACACCTAAGCTACTAAGTACCACGTTACCACATGGAGGTTTCACACAAAAACATGCAACCTTCTTGGAGTCAGCCTGGCATCACGTGAAGACATGGCGAGGCGAGCAAAAAGGCGGGAAGATGGTGTCACACACCGTATTTAAAAAAAGTATTTTGGTGGGTAGTCCTTATTTTTGATACAACTTGCACTAAATCCGTTTCTAGAATGTAACAAATACTTTTCTGAAAACCACATCAAAATCGGTTTAGTCGAACGCGAGATAATCGCGGTTGTCTGCGAAACATACAGGTCAAACTGAGAAGCTACTTTGAAACAGTGAGACTAACCTGACCAAAAGAGATTGTTGGCAGGCTCAAGATACATTTATTAATCACAGGGTCGTGAGTCGAATATTGGTGATATAGTTGAAACGCTGGATAGGGACTCGCCGGGAATTTGTAGATTTCAGCTCCTTGGTAGACTCAATCCAACTGGTCCACTTCTCCAGACGTCAACAAGTGATTATGCGGTAGCGCCAGGAGGATATTACTCCACGGCGTGGAACCGATTCAGAGCTCCGTTAGCGCCAGGAGGATATTACTCCTCAGCGTGGAACCGATTCAGAGCTCCGTTAGCGCCAGGAGGATATTACTCCTCAGCGTGGAACCGATTCAGAGCTCCGTTAGCGCCAGGAGGATATTACTCCTCAGCGTGGAACCGATTCAGAGCTCCGTTAGCGCCAGGAGGATATTACTCCTCGGCGTGGAACCGATTCAGAGCTCCGTTAGCGCCAGGAGGATATTACTCCTCAGCGTGGAACCCTGGAAAGAGACCAGTGTGAATGATAGGAATACAAAAGCGCTACAGCGCCCAGCTATCAGGCGACGGCTCCCCACACGGAGACTTCCGACGAGGGCCCTAGGGTAATTAGGATCTAAGAGTGCCGCAGTCCAATAGACACTGTATAGAAAAGGGAAATACATAGAGAGTATAAAATACACGAAAATAAGAAAGACTAACTACGAACCAATGCTTACCCATGGATTGGGGATAGTAGGGAAGTTTCATATCAACTACTGCACTTTACAGCAACTAAACATTCAGCTCCATTACAGTACTAAAGGGACTAGCCCATCGCCGCAACTAAAGGCGTGACTCAAAAATTATTGATGCAGAAGATACAACCTCACGTTTCAGAGCTCAAACAATGTCTGCCAAAAAAAAACAATCAGCTGCCAGACGAAATTCCAGACCCGAATTTCCGAATTTTTATAGTTTTAGTTTTTAACTGGCTAATCCGCCAGTAGCCAATATGGTCAAGGAGGTAGTACGTTACAACTTTTTTGATGAACGCACGCACACATATACATATTTAGACAGGAACAGAAAGGTGCAGTCATAATTTAGGGGGTTGTTAGGGAGACCATTCTGAGCAACTTTTACTATGAAACCGATTTGATCAGAGCAACTTTATTTTTTATTCCTCCATATGTTTTGGTCCGGGCGTTCAGCTGATTTGTATAGAGTAGTGAAAAATAAAGTTGCTCCGATCAAATCGGTCTCATAGTGAAAGTTGCTCAGAATCATGTCCCTGACAACCCCCTTAAATACGACTACACCTTTCTGTTACATCCTGTATATTAAAGGGCATTAAAGTGAAAGCGATAACATAAAAGTCAGGAAAAATTAATGTATGTATATGTCACCGGAAAATAATACGATCCGCAAGTTTATAAATTTCCTAGGAAATTTATAAACTTCCTTCTAGATTATATTAGGCTAGGTTAGGTTAGGTTAGGTTATGTTAGGTTAGGTTAGGTTAGGTTAGGTTAGGTTAGTATATTTATAAACTTGCGGAAAAAAAATTAGGAAATTTATAAACTTGCGGATCGTATTATTTTCCGGTGACATATATATATCTATATAGTATCATAACTTCTATACTACATCGTTTCGGGGGCTGATTTTTTTAAAAACAATAGTTTGACTATAGTGAAGCCATTTTTATACATTTCGTCGCTGGAGATTCTGTTTTTTTCTATGACCTTTTGTCCAAGTCCTTTGGCACGAACTCTACCTAGCAGAATTTCTCAATCTAGTAGAATTAACCAAAGTCAACTCACTCTTTCAGCGGCATTCCAGAGACACCAAAGAGTATCGTCTCATTTTATATGCTTATGATAATACCGGCCGAAGTGACAGCAAAACCCCCCAAAAAACAAAAGAGAAAGACTGTGACAAACAGCCGTCATCAAAACAATCTGCATAACCGCGCGCAAATAAAATATAAAACGCGCCGTTGCCGTCCCGTGCCACCGTACGGCGGTTAAACTGCGACGTTGCCGCTCCGTGCAAGCATCCGGCCCGGCCACGGCCCTGACAACAGTCCCCCACGATAACCAAACGCCAACGGTACGTTTATTCACACGGCGTGTTATTTTTGCCTCAAAACACTGCAAATACTCAGTTTGTTTTTTTTAAATCATGGATAGTAGTTAGGAAAGTGTATTTCTTGTGTTATTTTGATAAGTTTTCGAAGGTAAGTTGTGGTTTTTGACGGTTTTTGAGTGTTTGTCTTTCGTCCGGTAGTTATACGGTTCGCATCGGCGGCGGCGGCGGTACGAGGTCATCGAGGAGCGATTGTAGCCGGTATTTCACGATAATGCATTGTAACCGTTATTTCTATGGTGATAAGAGAGGGTTTGGTGTGTCTATCGGTGCGTTTGTTAAGTAATTGTTTCATGATTGTTTATGAATCGAGTTGGTCGTTGTGGTGTTTGTTTTTATCGGTGATGCACTAAATTTAGGCAGTTTAAATTATATACCTACCTACCAATGTACATCCCAACAAATAATCCCAATTCATAAGTAGGCAAAAGTAGTCTTGTTTGTACAATAGTCACGCCCACCCCGCCCCGTTTCTGGGCTTCGTGCATAAGTACCTACTCATCCCCGCTTCACACTTACCCGCTTTTTTAGGGTTCCGTACCCGAAGGGTGCCAAACGGGACCCTATTACTAAGCCTCCGCTGTCCGTCCGTCCGTATGTCACCAGGCTATATCTCATGAACCGTGATAGTTAGACAGTTGAAATTTTCACAGATGATGTATTTTTGTTGCCGCTATAACAACTTATACTAGAAAACATAATAAAATAATTAAATTATCTGTAAACCACATACAAACTTATAAATGCATCTGGTTACGTACATGGAGTGTGAAAGTAGCCGCACCAATAACTTTGTAAACAACATTTTGCTATGTAAAATCCAAACTATTCACTCCACAACATCCCTACCATTGTACGGTGGTACGGAACCCTTCGTGCGCGAGTTCGACTCGCACTTGACCGTTTTTAAATCTTTATATGCCTTTCAGTTGCAAGGGTACATTTTGTCGGAAAAGTTATGATGTAGAAAATAAATACCGTAAACTCGGGTAACTTTGTCCCCTAAAGTATGAGCCTAAATAAGGTCGGCTAACAAATTCACTAGCCGGTTTTGTAGGTAGTAGATAGATAGATAGATAGATAATTCATTTATTCATTGTCCGGTACAAAACTACAAACACAAACAAATTATTGGTAATTAACAAATTACAAACCACACAAAATAAATTATGACAAAAAATTATCTAAGAAATTAAATAAAACAATGAAAATAATTATAATTAACACAACAAAAATATAGAAATAGATAGATAGATAGATAGATAGATATTCCATTCTATGATCTAAAATGAAAACGGCTTGTGTTTAAACGATTACCAAAAATGCATCTATTTTACTACCAAGAAATTCGAAATGACTGCCAAAATGGATGGATATCCACCAAATTGTGTTTGGATAAATGATCACCAAACTTCTTTTTATGTTTTGTGTACTTAAGTTTATGTTTTAAGTATTTTTTGTTGTTCTTACATGTTCATCCTAACACGAAGGATAAAGGGGGTTTCGCTTCGCTCACACCCTTTACCCTTCACCAAAGCTACCGCAGTATTTTGCCCTGATATTTTCTGCAAATTTTGGTGGACATTTAGCCATTTTGTGCAGGAAAAAATTATTTTGGTGGTCATTATATTTGTTGCCAATGAAAACTACGTCAAAAGTCGCGCGCAACGTGCCTATCGGGAAATTTCTAACTAGAGGTTCTGTGAGAACAGTTAGACCTCGCAAGCCCTTATAACCATTATAATGTTGATGATCGCTGATGAGTCAGTCAGTGACAAGATGACGGAACTTTGAACGGCTGTCGTTTCCAATCGATTGGTTCAAATTGGCTTAATTTTGGAAATTTGTCTATTTATATTGTATTGTGGCCTATTAGCAGAGGTCGGAGTAGGTAGATTGATTTTATCGTTGGAATGGCTTTTAAATAAGCTACCGGATAAAAAGAATAGTCCAGTTTTGCCTAGCAATATATTTTAATTTTAATTTTAAATCAAATTTTTATTTTTATTTTTTTTCCAGTTATTGTAGAAAAAAATGAAAAATGAAAAAATATAGCATGTTTGTAGTTTATTTACATCTAAATACGTTATCGCACATAAATAAATAACAATAACATGCCTCCCCATACAATAATCCTGGAAAGCAATCACCACAACCACACCACCACTCAATAAGCGCTGGCACGTGACTGACGGCGCGATATTTCATTGCCTCGGTCAACCACTAATGCTTGCTTTAGAGTAGAAACAAAGGATGTTATGCCTTTCTCCTTCTTTTGGCCACGTTTAGTGGAAGTTTGAGCAAGATAGACAAACGCTTTGATTAAATAACGGTCCTTATTTACCGCCTTTTACGCATCGGTCAAAATGTGTCCGCGTGACAGACTGGGGTATTTTGCATCGGTCAAAATGTGTCCGCGTGACAGTCTAGCGGTTATATGAATTGATTGATTGAATTCAATGAACAATTATTTTTAATTAAACAAAAACAAATAAATTATTTTTAATCCTCATCGGATACAATTTCCATATTTTGGCTTTCAACTTTTATATAATTAAAATAAATAATCATATTTTTTTCAATATTTTCTAATTTTAAAGTATTCCTTTTGACGTCTTATATCCATTTATACATGGAAAATGATCGTTCAACATCTGTAGACGTCAATGGATCAAATGTAAAATAAGTTATCAGATTATTTGCTACGTTTTTTTCAATACTTTCGCTGTATTCTCTAATTTTTAATATTGTCACTGTTGCACTCGTTAATGGTAGCTTTCACTTGGTCAAACATTAAAAGTGAATCAACTATGGATAATTTTTGTTTTTTTCAGCGTAGATTGATATTATTAATACGTTTTTCACCTTAAACACAAATTCGTGCTAATTTCAAAATTCCGGAATAAATATCACAATAAATATGAAGTTCCGGTATTTTGGAGGCATATCCATATTATCCTCTACGTTTGACGTCAACGACCTTAAATCAATCTACCTACTCCGACCTCTGCCTATTAGTCATAGAAAATAAAGGAGTCTAGTTTTATCTACAACATAGTTACGGGCGGTTCGAAAATACCCAGAAATGATCCCCCGCTCCACTCCCCCATTTTGGATATTTTTCGCAACATCTTGTGTACAATGAAGTCCTTAGTGTGCCTATCAAACCATGAAATCCGTCGATAAATAACGCTGTAGAAAAATCCCCCGTTTCCCCCCTATTTTCTCCCCAAAAAAAATCGCGATCGACCTAAAAAATTAAATAAACCTTGGAACTTATGTGCCAAATTGAAAAATGTGACCAGACTCGAAACTTCGCTCGCTCGGCCAATTATTTAGGCTTATGCTACTATTATACCTTAACTACTTGGTACCTGGAAGCGTATTTATGCGTTCAATTACAGTTATAGGTTTTGAATGTTATAACCATGGCTTAACGTTCAAAATCCTGATGCCTCATAGCCTGGTCCAGGTGTTTACCGGTTAAGGGACAGAGTTTCCCGACTTCACAGGTACCTATCAATTACATATTAATTTAACTACGGCAGTCATGTTCTTTTTCTGTACATATTTTTTACATAATGACTGACTTAGATTCCGTGTAAATAATTCGTTATTAATTATTAAATGTTGCAATGCAATTTTTATTTTATTAGTACATATATACGGCGTGATACATATGAATATCACGCCGTTTTGCCGGAGACTAAAGACTTGCTACGATCCTGGCATACATCTCTCGCTTCCTCAACATTCATAAGTCTCTTCATACAAGCTCGCCGGTTACGGGAACTTCTTATTTTCCCCTTCAATAATAAATCTCCAATTTGGTCTTTTTAGGACCATCCACGTCCGACGGATTCATTCAAACCGCTGTAGGTCTATTTCGTCAATCTCCTTTCATTCATCCTTTCAACGAGATCAAACCATCTTAGCTGACCTTTCTCTAGCCGTGACTCTGTAAATTATTTCAAGCGACAGCGTTCCCTTATGATTTCATTCTTCAATTTATCTTTCAATGTTACTCCACACATACCCCTCAACCCCACTCGCAAACAGCATATATCAATGCCGAACTCAACACTCCATTAGCCAAACTTGTCTTTTGTGACACAGTTTGGCTACTCATAACGACGTGCAGTGCCCCAATTGATTTATTTCCCGCACTCACTCTCCTTTCAATATCTCTCTTACAAATCCCATCTCTTGTAAACATGTTAGCTATATATATAAAATCTTTACTTGTTTAACTTCTTTATATTCAATCAAAATTACGCATCAGATACTTTTCTAATATATACATACACATAACCTTGGTCTTACTTACATTTGCTTTCATTCCCTTCTTCTTAAATGAGTCGTTCATGAGAGTTACCAACCTCCTCTCCTGCAGCTCACCCACCGACGATGCAAGAATAACTTGATCATCGGCGTTTAAGAGACATTTGACAATTAACTCTCCCATTTGTATCCCACAATCATGCTCTTTACAAATCATTCAAACAACAATCCACGAAAAGATTAAACAGCCATGGCGATGCCACACAGCCCTATCTCATACCGCGTTCGATGTTAAACCAACCTGTGTAGACCCTGTTAATCATGACACATGCACTGGAATCGTCATGGAAGGACTTTAGTGCAGCAATCATTTAGCTATCCACTCCATACACTTTACCGTATGCCTTTTCTAAGTCTACGAAAGCGCAGTAAACTTTTTTCCTTAAATCCAGATGCTTCTCTGTAACGCATCGTAGAGAAAAGATCTGGTCCGTTAATCTCATACCTCTTCTGAATCACCCTTGCACATATCAAATTTTTCCTCAGTTTTATTGATCACCATTTCAATTAATATTTTTGCATACAATTTACCGATGATGCTGGGAAGGCTAATGTCGCGGTAGCTTTGACAGTCCTGCTGTGAACCCTTCCCCTTTTATACCGGGGCGATAACAGCCTTGCACCGGTCTTCTTCTACTGTCCAGCATAAATTAAAGAGTCGGTACAGCTGACTAGCCACGACGCCATCTCCCCTCAGCATCTCTAACGATACTCTATCAAACTCTGCTGCTTTGCCTATTTTCATAATTTTCATCGCACATATTATTGATTTCATACTTAAATATCCTCACTATCTACTTATACACTCATTGACTTCAGACAATGTCGCATCCTCCAATAGCTGTGGGTACGACATCTACTTGGGGTGAGGAGGATGTGCTTGTAGACTCACGTTCATTCCCCTCACAGTCAAAAAGCCTTTCAAAATACCAGATCCAGAACCTTTCCTTCCTCATTAAAAGCTTCACCTCCTTCATCGCTAACTGAGTTCTCATAAAATTTCTCAATCGCTCTATTTACATCTTCTACGTTTATTCTATTTCCATTTACCCTCATGTTAGCCTTCGTAGCTAATAAGTACAACCATGCCTTTTTCTTATCATCCACTAGCTTTCTTAATTCATCCTCCCACCAGACAGCTTTTTCTGGCATTTCTCCATTCTTCCTTTTAGTCACACCACATACTTCTCTTGTTGACTCTATCATGCCATATTTTATTATTTATTACGATTATCCCAAATCAGTCATACTCTCCTTTCAAATTAATCCTCTCAAAGTTTAGCCAGTCTGTTCTTGTAGTTTACTTTCACCCATTCTTCTTGTAATTTCTCCACTCGTATGCGTTGCATTTCTATTTTTTATTAGTAATGCGTTACTAACCAGTTCAGTTTACGTCACTTCTCCTGTGTTATGAAATGGTTCGTCACTCGGCGCTTTTGGTTGAGGTTGGTGAGGCGTATGCGATACAGACAGGTACAGGCACGACCTCTGTGGTGCAGCGGTTGTGGCTCTGCCTACCATGCGAGAGGTCCCGGGTTCGATCCCCAGCTGGGGGTAAAAAAAAAAAACAGGTTTTGGATGTTTATATGTGTGTGACGTCGCTGTTTCTGGTTCCCACGATACAGGGTATCATAGTGTGGGGCCAGAAGCAATGTATGTGCCTGTATTTAAATGTTTGTTTATGTTTACAGTATGGTATGTGTCAGTAACCTGAGTTACCAACCGGTTGAGTTTCTTTTCAATAGCCCCGTTTGCAATTGTGCATAATGGCTCTAAGAAGAATATTATTAATAAATAGTATAATATTTTCGGCCTATATAAATTTAAATTTTTACTGATCGGCATTTAACATTAGACTATGAGAAAACTAAAAGTATTTTCTCAAAAATAAAGTAAAACTCACATTTACGCAAATTCACAGCTGTACCAAACACACACAATTGTTCGGTGAAAGAAAAATCGATCCAATTATTTTCAAAGTCACATAGTAACCACTATTTTACAGACAACGATGTCGCGAGCCAGCACCCCGGATATATCGCTGGCGGAAGACCTGAGAGACACCTCCAAGCAGCTCATTCAGCTCATCAGAGAACACCCGGTGCTGTGGGACAGGACTTGTGATGATTACAGGTAACGTTCACTTCAAGACGACCTCTGTGGCATAGCTGGTTCTGCCTCGTAAGCGAGTGGTCCTGTTTCGTATATGTGTCGCAGTTGGTTGGTTAAATCAGACACTTAACCAACTCTCTAGACCGTTAATTAATTGCCGACGTTTAAACAAGTCACTAGCGTTTTGATTTAAATAAAGCATCGTCGAAAACGATTAATAATCTGTCTTACCGAAAGCCGGCGTGTTGTAAAACAAGATGGCGTCACGACAACAGCTGATTTGCACAGCTTATATCAGGGCAAAACATTGCGGTAGCTGAGGTGAAAGGGGGTGAGCGAAGCGAAGCCCCATTTATCCTTCGTGTTAGGTTGAACATGTAAGAACAACTAAAAATACTTAAAAATAAACTTAAGTACACATAAAAAAATAAAAAAATGTATATGTCTTGTTGCCTAGGAACGTTTAGACAACTTGTTAAACGTTTCGTTCACTCACTCGTCTGACGGAATTTTAGTGACTTGGTTAAAAGGCGGTATTTATTTACGCTCTAGAGAGTTAGTTAATTGTCTGATTTAACCAACTAACTGCGACATATGCAAGTCCTCACCGCAGGCCTAGCGCGGTGACTTGCACGGGCGCGAAATATCAAACGTGGAACCGCCGCTTGTGACCATACTAAAGGGCTTGTGTTTAAACGATTACTAAAAACGCACCTATTTTACTACCAATAAATTCGAAATGACTGCCAGAATGGATAAATGTCCACCAAATTGTGTTTGGATAAATGATCACTAAACTTCTTTTTAGGTTTTGTGTACTTAAGTTTATGTTTTAAGTAGTTTTTATGTTCAACCTAACACGAAGGATAAAGGGGGCTTCGCTTCACTCACCCCCTTTACCCTTCACCTAAGCTACCGCAGTATTTTGCCCTGATATTTTTTGCAACTTTTGGTGTTCATTCATCCATTTTGGGTAGGAAAAAAATATTTTGGTGATCATTATATTTGATGCCATACTGAAGTGGCTAAGACCGGGTGACTACGCTTTTCTTCGAACAAAGACAAATCTTCACTATTTCTCTCTCTGTTTTTTAATTTAAATATATATCTCTTGTATTCCTCCACCCATCTAAGTGCACAGTCTATTATTAAAAACCTGATATTCGTCGTATCGCTTGTCACCGCGTGCTCACCGCGTGCTCACCGCGTGCTCACCGCGTGCTCACCGCGTGCTCACCGCGTGCTCACCGCGTGCTCACTGCGTGCTCACCGCGTGCTCACCGCGTGCTCACCGCGTGCTCACCGCGTGCTCACCGCGTGCTCACCGCGTGCTCACCGCGTGCTCACCGCGTGCTCACCGCGTGCTCACCGTGACCACGGCCTATGATGACAAAAATCAACTTCCATGTCAAAATTAGTGATATGTCTTAATATATATAATAGGAGGATTGTATGTATTTCTTGAAGTTATGCCTCTGCCACGCTATCTGAGATAACAGCCCCTTTATGATACCAATTCCTATAATGCCTTGGCTTGCTGGAAGAAATTTATTTTTAGAGATAAAAGCTCGCCTTTATACTTGCATTTTCTTTTACTGTAACATTTTTAAATAATTGTGTGCAATAAAGAATTATGAATTATGAAAATTAATTGTAATTTGTGCCTTCCATGGTGGGCCATGCTAAATATAATACATACTACTTTTTAGGGTTCCGTACCCAAAGGGTAAAAACGGGACCCTATTACTAAGACTCAGCTGTCTGTCTGTCTGTCCGTCTGTCACCAGGCTGTATCTCATGAACCGTGATATTTAGACAGATATTTAGACAGATGATGTATTTCTGTTTCCGCTTTAACAACAAATACTAAAAAACAGAATAAAATAAATATTTAACGGGCTCCCATACAACAATTCTTTCAATACCACATACAAACTTATGGATGCACCTAGTTACGTACATGGAGTGTGAAAGTAGCCGCACCAATAACTTTGTAAATAACATTTGCTATGTAAAATCCAAACTATTCACTCCACCAACCATTGTTCGGTGATACGGAACCCTTCGTGCGCGAGTCCGACTCGCACTTGGCCGTTTTTATTTATTTGATATTATGAAATTTTAGCCTTTATAAGAAACTCATTCGAATATTATGTTTTATGTCTATTTTTTTTAAATCCCACTTCTAGTGACTTGCTCACAGTTTTGGAACGGTTGTACGTCCCGACTGACACTTGCGTTATCGTCTGACAGGAAAATTGTTGATACTTGATAGTTTTACGGAACAGCCAACTTAACGGCGAAGGGAATTTGTTATGCATTATTTTTTTTAGGGATATTTCAGTAATCCTGTAATATGTTTTGATGGGCATAACGGAATTTAGTTAGAAACACAATTCTCTCGAAATGGTTTTCTCAGTTTGACACCTTTGTTTTTTTTCCTGTAGTTCCGTTGTCTGTTTTTTTTTACATGGCCAATTTAATTCGAAATAGTCTTTGTACTTTCGTTAATTGTAAACGAAACTATTGATGGTGCGGCCGGTAATGTGTTTGCTAAGAAACTATCTTTTCTGACAAAGTTAAGAAACATGTATCGAATAACTGATTAAACGTGGGCACAACTGTGCTTCTGCCATCCGGTATGGGATACGGCGTGACGCCATGTATTTTTTTAATAACAAATAATGGTTATTTACAAGCTTAAACACATATTTCTCTTTGTTCAGGGATAGAATTGCGAGGGACAAAGCGTGGAAGAAAATCTTCCAAGTGATGGACACTTCGTACGGGAGTATGACAAAATCGGAAAGGTTAAGTTACCGTAAGTAAGCATGATATACAAGTGATGGACACTTCGTACGGGAGTATGACAAAATCGGAAAGGTTAAGTTACCGTAAGTAAGCATGATATACAAGTGATGGACACTTCGTACGGGAGTATGACAAAATCGGAAAGGTTAAGTTACCGTAAGTAAGCATGATATACAAGTGATGGACACTTCGTACGGGAGTATGACAAAATCGGAAAGGTTAAGTTACCGTAAGTAAGCATGATATACAAGTGATGGACACTTCGTACGGGAGTATGACGAAATCGGAAAGGTTAAGTTACCGTAAGTAAGCATGATATACAAGTGATGGACACTTCGTACGGGAGTATGACAAAATCGGAAAGGTTAAGTTACCGTAAGTAAGCATGATATACAAGTGATGGACACTTCGTACGGGAGTATGACAAAATCGGAAAGGTTAAGTTACCGTAAGTAAGCATGATATACAAGTGATGGACACTTCGTACGGGAGTATGACAAAATCGGAAAGATTAAGTTACCGTAAGTAAGCATGATATACAATCAAATAAGTAGACGGTGATGTCTTAAGCGATTAAAGCTTCAATCAGATCTTAGATAGATACATAAATTATTCATCAAGGTATTCATATCGACAGAATCGACACTTTTAGAAGTTATTTCTCTGCTGTTCAAAAAAAACCCCCAGGTTAAATAAAATAATATAACAATTTTGGGACATTTTTCTCGATTTTGTAATAACAGAAACGCGATTGGAGGAATTTCGCTCGATAGAAATAATTATTGAAATCAGCTCTAAATTTACACTTGTTTTGATTTTCTGACACATTGAATCCAAAAATATTTATTTAGACGAGTTTTGACAATTCCTAAATTACCTATTATAGAAATTTCCATAGTTATTTTAGGTAAATTTTTATCAATTTAAAACCGACTATTTGTCATTTTTCCCGATTCCGTCCCTCTCACACTGCGGGTCATTCCGCCTGGAGTAATGGGGACCTTTGTACGGCGAGGTGTCCCCTTAAATGATGCAAACACATAATGTCATAATCACAAAAACAAATAACCCGACTGCATACCTTCAACGCCACATACGAATGCACCTTTTACTGGAGAATGAAAGTACATACATACATACATACATATTTTCACGCCTGTTTCCCGGAAGAGGGGTAGGCAGAGACCAAAGACCTCCACCTGCTACGATCCTGGCATACATCTCTCGCTTCCTCAACATTCATAAGTCTCTTCATGCAAGCTCGCCGGTTACGTGTACTTCGAATTTGCCCCTTCACTAACAAATCGCCGATTTGGTCTTTATAGGAACTTCTATGGCGTCCCCGCCTGACGGCTCCTTTCACACCCGCTGTATAAATCTTTTTCGTCAATCTCCTTTCATTCATCCTTTCAACGTGACCAAACCATCAAAGCTGGCCTTTCTATATCCTTGTCACTATATCTTCTTTCAATCCACAGCGTTCCCTTATAACTTCATTCTTCAATCTATCTTTCAATGTTACTCCACATATACTCCTAAAAGACCTAATTTCTACGGCGTTTATTCGGCTTTCATGCTTCTTCTGCCATACCCAACATTCGCTCCCATACATCAATATCGGACTCAACACTCCACCATGAATCGCCAAACGTGTCTTTTGGGACACCGTTGGTCTACTCATCAAGGAGTGCAGTGCCCCATTGATCTTATTGCCCGCGCTCACTCTCCTTTCAATATCACCCTCACATCTCCCATCTCTTGTAAACATACTACCAAGTATACAAAACTCATTCACCTGTTCCATTTGTTCATCATCAATCATAATCACGCATTCAGTTACTTCTTCATCCTTTTCTAAAACCGTGACCTTAGTTTTACTGACATTCACTTTCATTCTCTTCTTAAGTGATTCGTTCATGAGAGTTACCATCTCCTGCAGCTCACCCACCGACGACGCAAGAATAACTTGATCATCGGCGTATAAGAGGCACTTGATAAGTAACTCTCCCAATTGCATCCCACAATCACGCTCTTTCAAATCATTCAAACATCTATGATTGATGAAAGTAGCTGCTGCAAACTAGACTAGGCTTTTTACATAAACATTTCATAGCCTATATAACTCTCACGGTCTCCACGAATCCAACGACTCCTCATTAATTATAATCCGTCCTGCCGTTTGGGCTTTAGCGCCTGATAACGAAATGGTCATCATTTATTTGTCAACGTAAGATAGTCAAAATCGTTAGTTGATAAACTAACGCGTCAGTTGATCAACTATCGACAGATAGTAAACCAGACCGACAGGGTTTAGAATTTACGTTTCTTTTCTTCGCTGCGCTCGCCCCCTCTAGTCTTCACCTAAGCTACCGCAGTGTTTGCCCTGGTATTTCGTTTGCAAATCAAGTTTAAACCAGTTTAATATTTAACAGTTTTAACCGTTAGTTTATCAACTAACGCGTCATTTAGTAAGCAGTACGCTGCAGTTTATACGACGTTGTTACTAACGAGAAATAAAAACGTCAGTTTATCAACTAACGGTTTTTACTATCTTACGGTAACATATATAAAACGCTCGATAAACATAACCCTCCATCTGGTGCAACAAAACAACACAAACTCAATGAAATACATAATAACAGTTACAAAAAATTGTTAGGGCAAATGTGGTATTGTGGTTGTACCGAATTGTACCACCATCACCATGTTCAACACCAAACACACTGCTGGGGATAGCATCGTCTCCTTGTGGCGTGAGGACCTCCGTGGTTGCGGCCGAGGCTGTGCTTCCCAAGCGAGAGGTCCCGGGTTCGAATCCCGGCTGGGGGGAAGAAAAGAACCCCCGCTCTTGGATGTCTTATGTGTGTGATGTCGTTGGGTCTGGTTCCCACGGCACGGGGTATCCTCGTGGGTCCAGGATGTCTTTGCCAGTATGCAAATGCTTATGTTAACATGGAAATGTTTGATCCATAGGCAGATCTCTCCAGCGCAAATGGTACAATATCAGGGACAGTTATGTGAAGAACAAGAAACAAGCTGTCAGATGCCAGCCTGGCATGAAGCATCCTAGACAATACAGGTACTATCCTCACGCTTATTTGCAAGAAGAGGGGTAGGCAGAGATTACAGATACTACTGGAAGAAAAGCCCTGCCCTCGAAAATACTACTGACCACTCCCCATTTCAACAACATTATTTTTTTATGCCATTTTGACATCTTCTGGATTCCACAACTTTCCTTTACCTAACCAATCTTCTCCCTCTTGAGTTAATAATACTGAAGGGCTTTCCCGCGAGTTACAAGGTTAAATGTAACTAAAATGGTAAATATGGTGAACCCGCTGTAGTGTATAGACATTTATAGTTATGTGTAACTCTGTCGTCTCGAGAAGCGCACGCGCAGGATTTCAGGGCGCGGAGGCCACTGGCTACCGACCGCCGCGGAGAGAAGACGTGGACGCTTGCTGCGAGCCGATATCTGTGTGATTTTTTGTTCGGGTAACAGAAAATCATACTGATATCGGCTCATAGGAAGAACGGGTTCTTACCTAATATTAACCCGACTCCTAGTACCTAGTTTAGTATCTACTATTGTACAAAATAAAATATGTACCCACAGGGAAGTAACTGTCTCCCATGATACAGGTTTTTCCTACTTTGGGAGGCAGGGACCTCAAATATGTTAACCCTGTTATTTTGAACAATAAAAATTATTCTTATTCTTATTCTAGTGTACATCACACCCGCCACTGATCTGTTTGCCAGGCGCCTACGAGAAGATAAACAGTTTACTATTTTGTGACAGGAGACCAGCCCACAGCCACTGCGCTAGAGAAGTACAAAATAACCAAATAGTACACTTTTCCATAACATTTTGTTGCAGGTACGCCGAAGCCATGAAATTTCTGGATTCGGTGTATGATTATTTGGACACAAGCTTGGTGAAAGTTGACGACAATCCTATATCTGATGACGACGATGAAGACGTAGCCTTCGATCAAATAGACGTGAGTCACTATTTATTTTCTTGATAATGATCTGAAGTGAAACCTGTTTCATAACTAAATTAGTTCTATACTGACTATTAGCTGTAACACATCCCCTTCAATCCTGAAGCTTTTGGCCTCATACTAGGATATCCTGTGTTGTAGGACCCAGAAACATAAACGTCACAATCTTATGGGTATGATTCGAAGCCGGGATCTTTCTTCGATCTAATGTTTCCTTTTACAATTGACAACAATTGACTATTTTTGTAGACACCGTATAGGTTCATTCCCGAATTGAACGACCAAAGCACAATAAAGAAATTGATAAATCTGATCAAGAAACATCCAGTGATTTGGAATAAGGATCTTCCGGAGTACACCAGTAGACCAAATCGTATCGCCGCCTGGTCTAAGGTCTACAAAGGGATGGATATGGCTGCAGGTATGTCAATCAACCCACTAACTTTTGCTGGTTTTTAACACCTGATGACGAAAAAGGATGTTATAAGTTTTGAAGCGGCGTCTGTTTGTGTGTGTTTCTGTCTGGCACTCAAGCCTCCAAACGGGTGGACGGATTTTGATGCGGTCTTCTTTGAATATCAGTAGACTTCTGTACAATAGTTCTTAGATTTTTTTATTTAAATCGGTTTAGTGGTTCAAAAGTTATCAGCATATCCTTGAGATAGATCAGCCAAGGGTTTCATTTATTGTGTCGGGGGTATTTTAGGTTTTAATTTTAAAGTTATATTCAATGATTTGACTCATCATTCTGAACAACTTTTACTAAGAAACCGATGCGATCAGCACCTTTATTTTTTGATTTTTCACTTTGGACCTATATGCTGACGAATATATAGTACAAAGAAGTGAAGAATAATCTGAACAAATATATTTTCGTCATGAAAGTTGTTCGAATTGGTGTCCATAGCAACCCCTTATTTTTTAAGAAAGGTGCCAAACGGGACCCTATTAGTGAGCCTCCGCTGTCCGTCTGTCTGTCTGTTCGTCACCGGACTCTATCTGAAGAACCGCGATAGGAAGACAGTTGAATTTTTCACAGAGTATTAATTACTGTTGCCGCTACAGAAAACTTACGAACTACACGAGATTTTGTAAGTTAAAAGGGGTCCCCATACAAGAGACGTGATCAATATCCCTACCTCTGGGAATAACCAAATCATCGTCATTCAAATATAATCGATGATTTCGTGTTATCTATAAATAGTTTCGGTGGCCCATTTGGTTCGACGTTGGTCCCTCTGTCTGTAGGGTAGGTGTGGTGCTGGCTTCAAAACCTAGTTCGTACATAAACATTTTAGTTTTTTGTATTTTTATTTTTTGACTTACCCTAACCTAACCCCAAGTTTTAATCCTCAGAAGACAGCGCGGTCCTCCAAAAGAAATGGTGCGACATAAGAGACCACTACGTCAAATCCTGCCGCCGTATACAACATGGCATCAAATCTCGCCCTTACATTTACTCAGAAGCGCTATCCTTCTTGCAACCTCTTTACGACTTCGACCAACCTTCAAAAAGACAAAAGAAGAGCCACGATAACGATGGATCCTTGGAAGGCTCTGAGATTGAATATGATGCTCTCCAGGATAGCGAGAATTGGATCGGCCAAAACTTCATAGACGTAAATGACGAGGTCCAAGTAGCTTCTAAGAAGAAAGGTGAAAATGATATAGTGCTAAGCGAACACGTAGCGACTATGATTGTGGATATGATAGCAAAGGAGAATGATGAAGACAGGGCGTTCTTTACGTCACTCTTGCCGTCGGTGAAGAAGTTGAGTGATGAAACTAAGTTTGAGTTTAGGATGAAAGTCATGGAGTTGTTGAAGGGATTTGTTAAGAAGGCGAAGGCGCAGAAGGTCAAAATTGAAAGGATGGATGAGGATTGGCTGGATGAGTCTTTTAGTTAGATTTTAGAAATCTATAGCAAGCAAGCAACTATTTTGAATAGCTAATAACATGTAAAAATATTTTTAAGATTTTCAGGGTGATGTTTAATTAGCTGACACCATATTTTGGGGAATGATAGTTCTATATGAACAACTTTCCCCAAAAAACCTATGCTGGCAAACAAAAACATTTATTGAGTGTCCCATAGTAACTTGGGTAACATAGTAAATGGTCAGCTCATTAAATTTCAATCTGTATATTGTCTTTTTAGTTATCAGAACGACCAATGTTTGTTATTACTTTTATTATTGCTGTGATTCTCCAAATTATAACAAAATTATAATTATATTGTTAATTTTAATACCTACTGTATAATATCTACTCTGTATCGTAGGTGGTCGCACTATACAGGATGTTATAGAAAAGCGTAGTCTTATTTCAAGGAGTTGTTAGGGACATCATTCTGATCAACTTTCACTGTGAAAACGATTTGATCAGAGAAACTTTATTTTTCACTTCTCCATACAAAACAGCTGATCACCAGGCCTAAACTGTATGGAGAAGTGAAAATTAAAGTTGCTAAGATCAAATCGGTTTAACAGTGAAAGTTGTTCAGAATTATGTCCCTAACAAGCCCCTAAAATATGACTACACCTTTCCGTTACACTCTGCATAGCAAGCAAGCAACTATGTTAAATAGATAATTAAATGTAAATAAAACCGGCCAAGTGCGAGTCGGACTCGCGCACGAAGGGTTCCGTACCACCGTTCAATGGAAGCGATGGCGTGGAGTGAATAGTTTGGATTTTACACAGCAAAATATTGTTTACAAAGTTATTGGTGCGGTTACTTTCACACTCCATGTACGTAACCAGGTGCATCCATAAGTTTGTATGTGGTATTGTTGTATGGGAGCCCCCTTAAATATTTATTTTATCCTGTTTTTTAGTATTTGTTGTTATAGCGGCAACAGAAATACATAATCTGTGAAAATTTCAACTCTCTAGCTAGCTAGGTCTTGAGATACAGCCTGGTGACAGACGGACGGACGGACGGACGGACGGACAGCGAAGTCTTAGTAATAGGATCCCGTTTGGAACCCTTCGGGTACGGAACCCTAAAAAGATTGTTCACATTGGCAGGCTGATATTTAATTAGGTGACCATATTTTGGGGAATGATAGCTCATTATGAACAATTTTCTCCAACAAACATTTGCTCGAAAGCGAAGACATTTATAGGGAGGCTCCCATAGTAACTTGTAAGGCGATTTTATTTTTCATTTGCGTCCATATGTCTTTTGGGGAGATTATGGTCAGGTTATTAAATGTCAACCTGTGTATCGTCTTTTTAGTTCTCAGAACAACCAATGTTTGTTGTAAATCTCCACATATTTTTTTATGATGTTATCGTTTTATTTGTCTACTTGCATACTATCTATGTCTATATCTATGTCGCAAGTGGTCGCACGATAGAAATAGGTAGATAGATTCACTAATAGCGGAATGCACAAACGGCTGCTCAGAATTAAGTGCCGCTTAAATGTGATACTGACGCTAACATCTCCCGAGCTGTCTCCGCAGTTCATAGGCCTCTCCACATTCAGATCGCGGTGCGAAATCCCGCGGACGCCGTGAGCTGCCAGAGTTCCACATTCGCAGAAATAAGAATGTAATGGTACACACATTTAATACAAGAGTCAGTTCATTTAACGCTTGGGTTATCGAGTAATTCGAAGTAAGTTGGCAAGAAATGAGCCTGAGAACGTAGTTAATTTCGGGGAAAAGAAGTCGGGTCAGTTTTTTTGTCGCATTCCTGCGAAATGTGTAGGAATCAGAGCCGATTTGGCTGCGCGCTGAATAAATTATTGATAACTAAATAATGGAAGGTTCTTATTGAACTATACGGAGAAAGCTAATGTGTTGACTGCAAATATACAATTGCGATTGATTATTACGTTGTGGTGAGTCTGACATCACGGGTTTGCATATCTTTCCAGTGATCTTTGTCTTAGACGCTAGCGGTCGGGCAGTCAGGCTTAATTAATTGCAACCGCTTTATAGCCAGCGATCGACAAATTTTGTCTATCGGCAATACCAAATGACTTGAGTGATAACCGATGGGTGATTATAGGAACTATGCATACACAAAATTGTAGACAGCAGGCGTGCATGGCATGTTTGATTGAAACTAGATCCTGTGTAGTTAATGATAAGAAGCTTGCGCTTGGGCAGTATTTGCGGGGTGGCACGCCATCTCGCCCATGTGGGGCTTCCTATATATAGGAGTGCGGGGTTGGAGAGGGGAAGCAGTTCGTACGTCAAAACACTGTGGTACACGTGTCTTTCGGTAATCTGAACAGTTCGGTCTGCCGTTTTACGCGTCTGGAACTGGAAGATTTGTGATTGCGTGCTACAGTGGAGTGTGTCTGAAGCGCCGAGATATACCTCGGTTCCTATCCTTTAAATCAACCTACCCAAATTCCAAAACTATCCTTGGGTCGTTAGATAAGAACTTGTAGGTAATTTGATCTGAGTCTGAGTCTGGGCTTGGAGCGACCCTAATTTCCTTTTTCCTTCACCATAGGGTTCCTGGATTAGCTCTTAGGATATTCGCGGGTTAATCCTCTCCTCATTCCCTTCGTGTAGCGAGTTTTGAAATTCCCACACACACAAGTCGTTAAACATACAAGCACATTCAATTCACACACAACCTTCTTCGAGTGGTGTCGATGATGGACGTGGTATAACACTAGAATTTTAGACTAGGCTAGACAGGAGTTTAGTTGAGGCTAAACCTAGGTTGTCAAGGCATAGGGAGACTGTTTGATCGATGGGGTTCCACGGATGAAAAATAACAAATTCAGAACAAAGTATAAACGTTGTCAACTCAGATAACCTATCCTGTTGATATCTTTGACATTTAAGTGTTGTCGGGGACGCGCGAAGAGATCAAATTACAGTCTAAAGTTCATTGTTTAGGGACGGGTAGATATTTTGCCTTGCCTTGGATAGTTTTGATTCAAGTTGCATATTTAAATTAAATGTCAATTTCGCTGAGAGATCTAACGTGTAGATTGTGCCACGCATTTATTTTGCTGGGCTCAATCGAGGCGTTCTGAGGTAAACGAGATACCTAAATCGGTATTTTCTGAAGTACGTAACTCGTTTTGGAGAGGGTTAGATCTCTAAAGCACTAAAGAAAACGTTTCGATAACATCCAGCTCGAATTGCGCAGAGTTGAAGGTTTTAAAACGTTACGGACCTTTTGAGGAAACCGCTAGTTCAGACCCATTTCGGAAAATCAAATCGCAATTGTGTAAACCCGGTCTATTTGGATCGTTATTACCGTGAACTAATTATATAATTGGAGCCACTAAAGCCGCTACTAGCGAGCACATGAAATATCATTGAGTACTCACGTCGTAACACTACGACGAATAACCATACGATATCCCAAACAAATATTATAAATTGTGGTCGACCACGTAAAAGAAGCTCCAAGCGCCCATATATACAAAAAAATAAATGGTACCAGTACACAAATTATAATAAAAGAAAACACCGCTAACTGATGCGAAATACCGGCTTGCGGGCATACATGCTTTCTCTGTTTAACTTGAAACTCTAACTTCCTGAACCAATCTTCCGTTCAACTATTGTACATCTAACGAATTCTCAAGAAACGAGAAATTCAGACTTATCATTCTTGACTTGACATTTTCACAGCTGAATCGGGACATCTCTTTTGGGGGTAGATAGAATAGACGATCATAGCTTTCTGACAGCGGTGGCTTGACCTTAGCTATTTATGCCGTTACAAGAAATAAGACATAAGACATCATTTATTGGTAAAATACTTTACAAGTAAAACAAAATTCATAAAATTAATAAAATTAATAAAATTAAATTAGATTAAGGGTACATCATTAATAAGGATGTTGTCGTTACTCAAAGAGTATAATGTAATATTATTGGTACAAATAAAATAATATGTACTTATGTACGTCAAAGACAAAGACAAAGACAAAGACAATTTATTTGCTCAAACATGTGTTGTACATAAACATGCATTTAGGTATAGATGGTGGTGTACAGTGGGTCTGGTCCAACATGTTTTGCCGAGATTGACATGCAAATAGGAATAGGCGTGCAGGCCTTAATCATTATCAATAGCTAGTACGTAATAGACAATACACATCAAAATTTGTCATTCAAAAATTCATTAATATTGTAATAACATTTGTCCATGAGAAGTTTTTTTAGTCTGATCTTAAATAGATTTGAGTTTAATTCCCTGTAGCTCTTAGGAATTTTATTATATAGTTATATACTCTTTCGCAATAGCGTTGTCTTACAAGGGTGTAACGGTAGTTTTGTTTTGTCTCGTCTGTTACGATTTACTGCTGCACTGTTGCGTGGAAAAAGATGGAGATTATTCTTCACAAATGAAGCTACCTCAATTATATATAGTGCTGGAAGTGTGAGATCCCGGTGTTTTATGAAGTCAGTTGAGTAAAGATGAAACATGGCCCGTATGCACCGTATTTGCATTTTAAAAGCAATGCCAATATTGGTCGAGTTACCCCGAAAGATAATACCGTATCTAAGTTTCGATTCAGCTAGGCTATGATATGCTGCAAGTAGTGCATCTGTGTTAACTATTTTGGCAAGTTTATGTAGAGCGTAAGCTGAACTACTAGTCTTTTTACACAATTCGTCTATGATATGATTTTCCCAGTTTAGTTTTCTGTCAATTGTTAACGTCGTTCTTTAAAATTTATGATTTCTTGACATTGAAGACAAGAACGACTTCTTGACAAGCCACTTTTTTAATTTAATTTTAAAGTTTATGAAGCTCGGTGCATTAGTAATGTCGTCCGCTAGCGAATCGGAACCATCGCCTGTATTATTTTGGCCATTTTTTCTAATTTATGAGGGACATTGGCCAGTCTATCTGCCCCTCTTGTAGTGTGACTGTTTTGGTCACCACGTTTAGGTAGACTACCAACATTGACTCTCACATGAGTAGCAACTTGAAAAATGAGTAGTGATGGCAATTTCATTATTCCAAGCGCCACTGTGCGGTCTGGCGGATGTGTCCTGGGCCACACGTGCAATCAGTCGTACGGCTCGTTTCTGAAGTCTGAAGATACGCTCCCAGGCAGCGGCGCGCCCCCAGACCTCGATTCCGTATGACAGGACTGACTGCACTGTGGCGAAGTAGCAGGTCCGCTGCTTTGGGAAGTGTTGACGATAGTCTACTGAGCGCACGACTGAGACGTTCACAGTACCTATAATAGATCGCGCTTTGTACGAGAGTGGACGGCGATACCTCTACTGCTGCTGCAGCTTTACCTGCGCTGGGATTTTGCAGTCCAGCGTCCAACGTCCCGAAATTAAGAAAAAAAAATGACATCCCTTAGACTTTTGTGGTGCTATCTTCTCTGACGGGCGTATTTCCGACGCAAGGGTAGAGTTTATGGAGTCTCCTTTTGCTGTGCGAGATTCAGCCATGAATCACCACTAGAAAGGGAGATTTCCTTTTTAGGGTTCCGAAGTGGAACAAAATTTCTGTACAAAAATAAAAAAATAAAAATTCCATTCATGGAACTGCAACCAACTTTTTTTCTTTTCATAATACCTGTGAGGGGTGTCCATAGGTAAGTATTTAAAAATCACGTTGAGGTTGCTGAAATCATTTTTCCTAAAAGTAAATCATTACAGAGACAAACCCTTCTAAAGTGGAAAAAATTGTGTGTCCCCCTATAACTTTTAAAGTAAGAAAGTAAAAAATCTAAAAATAATTTATGTTGTATATCTCAATAAACAATCTAAACGAAAATTGGTTTGAAAAAAATCAAATAAGCAGTATTTAAGATATAAAACATTTATTAAAAACCGCAAATACAACTTTGTCATTCATACAAACATTATGAAAAACAAAGTAATTATTTGCTGGTGAATAATGATAATCTATTGATATTTTGCTTGGCTAGGTGTATCAGGTGTATGTGAAGTGAGTATCTTCCTAATAAATTTTTTGGCTAATATTCTATATTTATTACGGTACCCTAAATGTGCGATGTCCGACAAGCACTTAGCCGTTTTTTTTTAAACTCAACCCTTAATCAGTCATATACTCAATAGTTTCAAAATAATCAAATGTGATCAACTACATTTGATTATTTTTTATTTTATGAGAGTTAAGAAAGTGTTTGATTTGTAAAAGTGCATTATTTTTTTCCTATTTGCAATAAAGTTTTTGAGTTGGAGCTTGAAAGTTCCAAAATGGCCGCCGCCGAACGTGTTAGGGGAGGCGCGGACTGTTTTAGATTGTAATCAATGACAACTTAGCATTATAAAACCCCCGCATAAATCCCATAGTTTCAGTTTGATCATCAGGTGAAATGAAGTATCATCACAACGAATCCAATGAGCCCAAACTAGGGAGCATCCCAGAGTTCCAGCTCTCTACTTCATTCCTTCAATCTTTGGCCCTTTGGCCCAAAAGGACTTGTATCCAGGGCCGTTAAACTCAATTAAAAAAAAACTTTGGCTCAAAAGGACTTGGATCTAGGGCTGTTAAACTCGATTAAAAAAAACATTCATTCTTTTCTAGAAGCTGACTACAGCTTACCATATTTTGCGGTATGATAGATAGTAACCGTTATTGTGGACAAAATTACCAAAGGGGCAATCATATATGGTCGTAATTTTTTTCTAATCCTCAGCTAATTACAGGTTACTATCATATGTAAGACCCATATTTTTTTTCGTTTGCGACCATATTTTTCTAAGGTAACGTTGTTCTATCTAATGTTTTATAATGGGTACTATCATTCCCCAACATTTGGTCAGCTGATTAAAATGTGATTTAAGTATACCAGTTTTACTAAAGGGAAATATCGTTCTGGATATTGCTACGGACCACATTTTAGTGACGACTGCTGCAATGTTTTCTTGTAACATTTTATGACCGAAGGATAGCGTAGGGTTAGTCCACTTTGATAACGAAATCTGGTTTCTTTATATATCGTGCATTAAGGGAATATTCCCTAGATAGAAATATATCAGTAGAAAATATCACTATTTATTTCCTACTAGCTGACGCCCGCAACATCATCTGTGTGTTCTGGGAATTATCATTTACTGAGAAAACGATACCCTCCTTCTGGTGCAGTCGGATAAAGAGTATCCTATATATTAATATAGCTCATAAACTATCTCTGTGCTAAATTTCATTCCAATCTGTTCAGCCGTTTTAGCGTGATTGAGACACAAACACACAAACATCCAAACATCGCTACTTTCACATTTATAATATTAGTTGGATAATAAACGGACTTTGATGGCCTTCACTAAAGACTACAGTCTTCACAAAATAAAAGGCCGTGACATAGACGTACCTACTAAGGTTGAGTTTAGTTTGGGCCACCGGGCCTTTTATATTGTGAAGACTGAAGCATAGACAAACATAACTAACTACCTACTTATTGTTTTATTTTTTTATGTAGGCATTTCGATGCTGGGCAAAGGCCCCCCTTTTTCGTCCACATTCCCCTGGGAGGTAATGCCAATACTTGACAAGCCTCACACAAGCATATCGCAGGCTTCATCACTATAGTATTGGGGATATTTTCAGGTGTGAGAGAATTCCCTTAACCTGCTGGGACGCAAACAACCTAATAAGGAACTTTTATGACAGACGTCACCGAGAGTACTGTAGATTCTATTGTGGGCGATTATGGGCAAAAAACATTAAATTTGCCTTAATTGTTGTGTCATTATTTTTTCTTTTCCGGCCAGCAGAGAGCGAAAGGGTTAAGAAAACTCTCTCACAGAGAGAAAGTTATAGGGAGTTCTGCAGGCTGTAATAAGCTTTGACGTCGTAAGTATATAAGCAGCCACTGCTATTACACTAACGGCCTTACTAATAAAATAAGTTATTCACTTTGTCACTTATACAGTGTTTTGTTTTGCTTTGACATTTGATATTTACCTACTTGACGTATGAATAGAACAAAACACTGTAGAAGTTAAACAGTGAATAACTTTTTTTATTAGTAAGGCCGTAAATGTATAGAATATTCCGTTGAGTTATTTAATGTTTAACACAACCTAAAAAGCCTAACTTATTTCATAAGTGAACTGTGTCGCCTATAATGACAACCAAATACATTATAAATCAATAGCTCTCCAAGCTTTAAATGAAGAGTTGCGAAGACAACTTGCAATCTGACAGCTCTTGTGCGGTATCCATGGATTCTATTCCGCACGGATTGTGTATCTATCGTGTTCTAATTAGAACCGGTAACTAGCTAGGAAACGCTTTTCTAAAGCTACTTTAGGCTTGGTAACCCTTAGTAAAATAAAATATAAATGGCAACAAATATAATGATCACCAAAATATATTTTTCCTATTCAAAATGGATAAATGAACACCAAAAGTTGCAAAAAATATCAGGGCAAAATACTGCGGTAGCTTAGGTGAAGGGTAATGGGGGTGAGCGAAGCGAAGCCCCCTTTATCCTTCGTGTTAGGTTGCACATGTAAGAACAAGAAAAAACATAAACTTAAAACATAAACTTAAGTACACAAAACATAAAAAGAAGTTTGGTGATCATTTATCCAAACACAAATTGGTGATGATTTACTAATTCTGGCAGTCATTTCGAATTTATTGAATGAATGAATGAATGAATGGTGCTTCTCCAGCCAGGGTTCTAAACCTGTTCAACTGTTTGCTTTAGTGAGGGTTGCCGCTTTTTGTCCGTATTTTATAAACAGTGCAATGACCATTTTGTAAATCAGGCGCACTATAATTCAGTCCATGTTGGATTTCTTTATAAAATGCATTAGGGCCTTGGAATTGCATATGGCTTGCCGGCACCTCTTTTTTATTGTGTCCTATGTCCTGCCGTAATATATGTGCCGAGATATTTGATTTCGTTTACGGTTCGTATTGGAACTACGTCCAATTCACTGGTTGTTTATGGGGTCTCTTCTAAGAATTTTCGTCTTTCTACTTTTAAGTTGAGCCATGAGCAGTTCTCCGATGATATTTAATTATTCACTTTTAGCGGAGTACCGCGGCATAGCAGCGCTGCGTATAAACGCTTTTTCAGGTCGCGGGCGGTCCGACTCTGGAACGCACCTCTTTGCACCATAAGAGACAGTCCGACTCTTTTTTCTTTTAAGAAACATATCAAAGAGCTCTACATGTCTCTTTCGTAAAAGTTATTGTATTTATTTTATTATATGTAAGGTTTATGTATATATCGGTAATTATTTCGTATTTGCTATCTGTATTTTACAGATATTTTAATTTATTCCTAGGCATTTTAGTTATAGTAATTATTGTGCACTGCCTACCCTTTTATGATAGCAATTCCTGTAATGCCTTGTTTTGCTGGAAGAAATCTCTTTCTAGAGACAAGCTCGCCCTTGTACATGCATTTTCTTTGATGTAACTTTTAAAATATTTGTGTGCAATATTGTGAAGGAGGTTTGTTCCTATAATTCCCTTTTTCCTGTATTTCTTTATAGCGTCTTGTCCGATGCGAGCGTACAGATACCAGAGATAGTGTTTTGTCATATGTATCATGTTTGTTTACTGTATATAGGCTATGTGTATGTTTCTGTTAGTCAATTCCGCATCAATGTTGAGTCTTTTAGTTATGTGGAGATTTTTTATGTACTCAGTGAAAGCTTCTGCGTTTGGTGCGTCGATCGCAAGTTTGATGCGTGGATAATTGCTGTTAGCTTCCACGTATCTAGCTAAGTCTCTTCTGATGTGGGTATGGTTGAATGTCGCTCCAAACAGATGGTTGATTTGGTCTGCAATTGCATGGAACAGGCAGTTTCCATCTCTGGGCATTGGTAGAGTTTCCATTACTACAGGAGAAAGCCTCGTGGTATTTTAGCTAATATGAATGTGTGTGTGTGGGTTGTTTCTAAGAGGTGTACGGCCGGTATGATGAGAGACGCTGTTTGGCTTTTTACGATCTATTTTTATTCTAATGTTTCCCGGTATTTCCAAGATGGGCTGACACCATAGAATGGGTGCCAGATGTGTGAGGGAACGTTGTGAGCCTTTTGTGCTTCGAAGCTTTTTCAATTGTTCCTAAATAGCAGTCAATTGTTTTGTCTAGTTTCTGGGAGTTTGGTGAGATGGCCTTTTTATGACATGCACTTGTTTAGTTTTTGTTTACTGTCGGGTTTAGTATATTTGCAGTTTAGCTACATAAAAATAATTCTAGGATTGTTAAGTTTTGGGTTGACTTATTCACTGAGTTTCAGGGTTTAGTGGATGGTTATTGTTAATGACTGTTTTGAATGGTCTTTCGAAGATGAGGAGAAAATAAATCTCGAGGAGAATTATCTCGAATTTATTTTCAGGCAAAGCAATATAAGTATGTATGTAGCTATAATAATGTTTTATTAGTTGATTTTGATATTGCGTAGGTAGGGAATTGTTATATCCTGCCTATGACGCACCTATAAATGTGATTATGCCTTAGTCAATAGGGGCGACCGCGGCCGCAGTAAGTGGTGGTTTATTATTGTCAGGCGGCGAGTGGTGCTGAGAGAAATAAAGTTAGAGGTAGGTAATCACTATCAATGATGTCCTAATCGGAATGATCTCACCAGGTTGGTGTGTTTAGCGGCGGTGGTGTTGGAGGCAGTAGCGTTGAGGGTGTGTTGCGTAGGCGTCGCTCGCTGCCGGCCTGTCGCTGCGTGGTTCAGACGTGCACCTGGCCTAGAATAAATTCTAGGGCTTGCACAGATGGGATGCCTAAGAGTATCGCGCAGTTCTCTGGGCATTCATTACACTTGACCGCACTAGTATCATCACAATCACTGAAATGCGCGGTATTGCACAGATGGGGTGCCTAGATGGATCGCGCAGATTCCCCAGGTAACCCTTACAGTAACACGCGGTATAAGCCAGCCTATAAGCCAGGCTCGTTTTCGGGCCTCCGGAGGCAGAACAAAAGGCGCGCGCCGGGGATGAAAACTATTGTTTGTTTAAATGCGTTTGGGAGATCTCGGGGGGACACGTCCGTTCGGTCCGGCAACACAAACGCCCAATGTGGCAGTCATTTCGAATTTATTGGTAGTAAAATAGGTGCATTTTGGTAATCGTTTAAACACAAGCCAATATAAATTAATAGAATAATAATCGGTTCGGCAGCAAGTACCGTACAAGCAACTTCTCTTGAGAAGAATTCTTTTTTTTAATTTTCACGAAAAAGATGACGTCATAGTGGGTCCGCCATTTTGAATTTTAAAAAACTGATGAAAGATTCGAAACCAGCACCCTCAAAAACCCACATCTACCCCTCAATACTTGGAATTACATACAAAATTAACGTTGCGTGTTCAAAAAAGTCAGTTTTTTACAAATAAAAAACGAACCGCTGGACCGATTTTTTCTAGACTCCTTTCAGATCTAAGTCATGACGTGGCGTATCGATTGATATGGTCATCAAAGCGATTCGGTCCAGTAGTTATTGAGAAAACGAATTCCATAATTTTGATCACGTACATACGTACGTACACACACACACACACACACACACACACACAGACATCACTCTAAAAATGATTGCAAATGATTCTCCAGGTCTTAAAACGTAAAGAAAACACAAAATTACCTATTTCAATTTTCAGACCTATTATAATAACTTCTCAAGAGAAGTTAATAAAGAAAGAGATTGTTAACGAATTGCCCGCAAATGCCAAGGAAAATTACGCTCGCAAATTTAAGTATGTAGAAAAAAACGGTGAAGTGCGAGTCTTACTCGCGCACAAAGGGTTCTGTACCACAGTACAATGGTAGGGATGGTGTGGAAAGAATAGCTTGGATTTTACATAGGAACATGTTGTTTACAAAGTTATTGGTGCGGCTACTTTCACACTCCATGTACATAACCAGGTGCATTCATAAGTTTGAATGTGGTATTGGAAGAATTATTATAGTTTTTTAGTATTTGTTGTTATAGCGGCAACAGAAATACATCATGTGTGAAATTTTCATCTGCCTAACTGTCACGGTTCTGGTGACAGACGGACGGACGGACAGCGGAGTCTTAGTAATAGGCCCCGTTTTTACCCTCTGGGCTCGGAACCCTTAAAAAAGCGGCGATATTCTTCAACAACATAACTAGGTTACTTAGCCTTTGGCATCAACGTTCCTCTCTCTCGAATAACTAAAACGTGTATTATTTTATTGATGCTCAATTTGCAAAGGTGGACGGTGGGCCAAAGCTGTCACAGAGTGGTGGACGAGGGGAGTGACACGACCAGTGGGCAGACCATCTGCCCGATGGTCCGAAGAAAGGTCAAGGTCAAGTCAGTTGGCAGGCTCGCGCTGAGTGCGGTCGGCACAGGTCCGTGAAGACTGGCGCCAGAGAAGTACCGATAGGCCAAACCGAAAAGTCAGGCCAGTAAAAAAGGCAACAAATATATCACCAAAATATTTTTTTTCTTACCCAAAATGGGTAAATGATCACCAAAAGTTGTAGAAAATATCAGGGCAAAATACTGCGGTAGCTTAGGTGAAGGATAAAGGGGGTGAGCGAAGCGAAGCCCCCTTTATCCTTCGTGTTAGGTTGAACATGTAAGAACAACAAAAATACTTAAAACATAAACTTAAGTACACAAAACATAAAAAGAAGTTTGGTGATCATTTATCCAAACACAATTTGGTGATGATTTACTAATTCTGGCAGTCATTTCGAATTTATTGGTAGTAAATTTTCGATTTTTTTGGTAATCGTTTAAACACAAGCCAAAAAATATACTGTGATATGTGACATGGTCGAGATAATTGTGTTCCTTACTTAATTAATAATTCATAAATTCTATATTAAACTGGAATTTGCATATTCAGAAAACTCATTTGTTAAATTGTACAAAGAATGTATAAATATAGAAAAATAGACTATGAACTTATTCAATATTATAATACTACATAAACAAACACTTCAATACCGCTTTTAAAAAAACTGAATAGTAGTTTATGTGACTGATACAGAATGCCTAATTATGTACAGTTACATACACCAGTTTATCTACACACATATCACAAGCTCTCTTTGATGTGTTCAGGAACCGCATGTTTGACCGGCATTGTGGCATTGAGTTGTTTAGCTTGTTCTGTAGTACCAACTTCACAGACAAAGTAGGGGCGGCACGCAGGCGGGCGTCGACGTTCGAAATTTGAATGTCATAATATGTAGAAAATTTAAACATTATGGTTATAATGTTCAATATTAAGATAAGAATATATAATGTATCAATCTAAATGGAAAGAGAAAGATAGTGCTACTTTAAGCGATAAAAAAGTGATAGATTGTATCTAGTGGTGCAAGGAAATTCTCATTAAAAAGTATTACAGGGTTACTCAAATATCCGTAAAAACACTAAATTGGCAGTCCTGTAAAACTGCCAAGTGTCAACAGTTTTCCTGTCAGTCGGAATATAAACAAATATTGATATAATATATTTTTTAGTTTTATGATCGGAAACAACCCGCCCCCGCCGTTCAAAAACTGTGAACAAGTGACGGCGCGAGGGGTTTTGTGTTGGAAATTACTCAAAAAGTAATAAGACATCCATTACTCCAAATATTCAAATGAGTTTCTTAAAATAGCCTAAAACTTCAAAAAAAATGTGGCCAAGTGCGAGTCGGACTCGCCCATGAAGGCTTCCGTTGTAGCAAGTAATTATGTGACTGGATGTTTGTGTTGTAACTGTGGGATGACTCTTTAAGGATTTACTTTGAGGAAAAATGATTTCAGGAACCTCAACGTCATTTTTAGGGCTCCGTTCCCAAAGGGTGCCAAACGGGACCCTCTTATTATGGGCTGCACTTAGGCCAATGGCATTGAGAATTAGACAAAGAAAACAAATACCCGTCGCATCGCGTCGAAGCAGACTGACGCATGCTCCCGCGCAGAGCCCCGCGGGGCAGCCCGAGCTCCGAGACCGAGAATATTATAGAAAATATTACTAAACTCCTGTAATAATACCATTAAAAATAAAATAAAACAACCAAAAATTTTCCCTTTTTTTACCTATTTTTGCGTGTAAGTTTCATATAGGAAACTGATTTAGTCTCCGAGTGCTTGTTCATTTAGTTGAATAATAATGCGTTTGCGAAAAAATATTTTTAAGTATTAAATATAACAGATATCCGGTAATTTTAAAAGTCCATTCTTATCTCTAATAGACCTTTTATAACATATATTTATCCTGCATTCTTTGTTGTTTAGTTTAGGCTAGAATTGAAGCTAAAGATGCATTTCTGGCCATATTTAATCCCTTAAGTCTCCGCTGTCCGTCCGTCCGTCCGTCCGTCCGTCACCGGGCTCTATCGGATCAACCGAAATAGGTAGAGAACTGAAATTTTCACAGAATGTGTATTGATGTTGTCGCAACAGCAACAAATAATGAAACATACCGATTTTTAAGAATTAAAAGAAGTACACATAGAACAAATTATTAGTTTCACGTTTTTTTTAGGGTTCCGTACCCGAAGGGTTCCAAACGGGACCCTATTACTAAGACTCCGCTGTCCGTCCGTCCGTCCGTCTGTCACCAGGCTGTATCTCAAGAACCTAGCTAGCTAGAGAGTTGAAATTTTCACAGATTATGTATTTATGTTGCCGCTATAACAACAAATACTAAAAAACAGGATAAAAGAAATATTTAAGGGGGCTCCCATACAACAATTCTTTCAATACCACATACAAACTTATGGATGCACCTGGTTACGTACATGGAGTGTGAAAGTAACCGCACCAATAACTTTGTAAACAATATTTTGCTGTGTAAAATCCAAACTATTCACTCCACACCATCGCTTCCATTGAACGGTGGTACGGAACCCTTCGTGCGCGATTTAGACTCGCACTTGACCGGTTTTTAAATATAACCAATTGACTTGTAACTGGTGTTACCTATTAATGATTAGAAGCGTATGGAGTATCGTGACGAGGGTTAAGTGAGTGTGATGGATGATACAATCAATTTGCAAACGCGTACAAGAGATGAATCTCACAGATGAATTGAACAAGTTACAATTTGGGTCTTTTAGTTTAGCATCCCTACATTAGTTTTTACACCTTTCTCACAAAAATGTACCTCATTTAAGCCCCAATAAGAGACTCCCAACCAAACCATGAGCGAGGATGTAAAATTACCTCGTTGGACACGCGGAATACGGTTGCTCGCTTCTTCACTGCTGTGTGTGTACACCTTATCATTTTGTTTGTTGTAGCTCTCTTCCACGGTGAAAATTTTTTCATCCGAAAAAATAATTTCCCGAAGCTTTTTTCCCGCGTACCGCTTCAACAAAGCGCGGCATCTCTTCAGTCTCAGGTCCATTAAACGAGCGTCCAAACGATGTCCTGTTTTTCTTCGATATGCCCTAAGCCCTAAGTCTTCATTTAAAACCCTTTTCACCGTGGTCCTGCTTAACCCCATCTGAAGGGCCAACAGTTTCTGCTTACGTATGGGATTTCTTTGAAATCGCGCCTTCACAGCTTTTATCACTGCTGGAGTCCTAACAGAGCGAGGGCGACCACTTCTTGACCTGTCATCTACACTAGAGTCTTCATTGTATCGTTTTATGGTACGATAAACGACTCTTTTGGTTATATTAAAAATTTTCAGTAAGTCGAAAATCTGAATTGGCGCGTTACCGCAACGATGCAACGCAATAACTGCGACACGGTCTTCTTTAAGTGTCCACTCCATATTTAAAAATGAGGAAAATTCTAAAAAGTACACATTTTTATTTTCATGAATAATTCGAAATTCGAATTCAATAAACTTTTTTGTGGCCAGCGTTCTAAATTCAAAAGTTTTTATTGTGTGACAGAACTTATGACCTGACTGTGTATTTGAAAGAGCACGTAGACCTCCAGGAGTCCCATTTTTTGAAAATGAGAAATCCATTCGGTAGTTTAGTTTGGTTTCAAAATTAATCTGCGTGACTATACTTTGTCATAAATTCGGGTAAAATGCGAACTTGTGTCCAGTGTGCGAAAACATAAAAGTGTTTTAATTTGAGTTTCACTATGTGGACACGCGTCAAAATCTTGGCGTGTCCAGATGACGACATAATAAGTGATACTAATTTTGAGTTTCACCGTGTGTCCGGACACATGTGTGTCCAGTCTCTTGTGTCGAGTTGGTGAAGAACCCTAATTAAAATTGTCATAGGATGTATACATTTAAGCTATAAGAAGTACGTGTACTATGTGTTGCCTTGATTGCCAGAAGGAAGATTTCGTTGCCTCGTTAGCACGTATTTAGACGACATTCAAATGCCGACCGGGAGGGAAGTAATAGGACTTCAAGTTTGTTATGAACTTCGTGAGTTATTTAATTTTCGTTCAAAGTCAAAGTCAAATTTCTTTATTATATTATCAGATATATTTACATATACTTAGCAAACGTCATTTTTTGCCCCTTCTCTACAATAGACCACTGTGGGAGAAGAAGGGCGTAGAAACTCCCGCAGATTTTGTTCATTAGTTCACTCTCTCCTCCCCTAATTATAATCTGTAAATGTCACATTGTATGATAGCGATAAAATATTGAAAGTCCAAACCTGTCGTGTTTACATCAATAAAACAGATAGCTGTCTAGAAAAATCGCTACACACTATCATCCACACAGACTTCCTGAGACCCAATTCCACTCGCCTAATCACGGCTCAATAACAACAACGCTGGAGTTTCGATTCTGTTTAGTCATCCATTTTCTTCCGTTTCTGTAATCCCTTGATGAATACTTATTCGTATGATTATAAATGCAATTTCTGGCATCAACATAAAGCGTCACGCCTTTTCCCATACGGGATGGCAGAGGCCGAGTAGCACTAACGTTTGGCGATTTAATCACTAGTTATCTCTAGTATTAACTGTATAAAAGGATTTTCCAAACGCCAAATATTTTATTTTATTTTAATGTAGAGAACAAACAGTTTTACACACTCTATTAATAAACTTATATAATAACTTATAACCATTAATGTGTTCTCAATATAAATATTGAACATAGCCAAGATCAGGAATATTTGACGGATCGAAAAGAACTGACAGTTCTATCCGAATATTTTTTACTTTCGAGTTAAACGAAGTGAAAATTAAGGAAGTATTGTAATCGTGAATAAAAACGAGGTTGAGATTTTGATGGGGATAGTTTCTCTATCGTTTACTTAGTCCGAAAAAGTGTAGAAAAATCAAATGTGTATGTGTGTGTGTGCGTGTGGGTGTCTTTGTGTGTGTGTGCGTGTGTTTGTATGTATGTATGGATGGCTGTTTTCCGTTGTCAGCTCTAGAGCCTATACCACTAAACTGAATTGGATGAAATTTTGTATTGGGGGTTATCTTGTATATATCTAAAATCTGGATAACTTGATAATTTAAGGTTGTCATAAAAATCAAACACATTTATTGCGTTTATTTGAAAAGGGGACTAACGGTTTATTTTCAAACTTCTCGTATATAAGTATCTCGTAATAGTATCTTTTAATATTATCTATAACATGGCATACTCGGTTATTACCGCAAAACTATAAAAATGGTAGCTCCCATACAATATGCACACAGTACCATATATCTCGTATATTAGGCGGCGGGCGGAATAAGCTCATTTTTGTGTGGTCGAGTAGTTGTAAGGGACATCATTCTGAACAACTTTTAGTATGGGGCCGACTTGATGAGAGCAACTTTATTTTCAACTCCACCATATAACTCAGGTGAGCGCTAGGCCCGAAATGTACTAAGATAAGAAAAATAAAGTCCCAGTTCAGAATGATGTCCCTAAGAACCACATTTCGGCTTGTAACTCCCTTTCTGTTTTAAACACAAGCCAAAAAAATACTCTGATAACCACTTCTAGATTGTATTCCTTACTTAATTAATAATTCATAATTTTTTTATTGTACTGGAATTTGCATATTCAGAAAACTCAATTGTTAATTGTACAAAGAATATATAAATATAGAAACATAGACTTTGAACTTATACAATATTATAATAGACTACATAAACAAACACTTCAATACAGCTTTAAAAAAAAAGTAGTTTATGTAACTGATACATAATGCCTAATTATGTACAGTTACATACACTATTTTATCTACAAACATATCATAAGCTCTCTTTGATGTGTTCAGGAACCGCATGTTTGACCGGCATTGTGGCATTGAGTTGTTTAGCTTGTTCTGTAGTACCAACTTCACAGACAAAGTAGGGGCGGCACGCAGGCGGGCGTCGGCGTTCATAATATGTAGAAAATTTACACATTATGGTCATAATGTTCAATATTCAGATAAAAAATGAGTTTTTACAAAGTAGTTAAACATTATGCTGTGTGCGTGTGTTTGTATGTATGTATGGATGGCTGTTTTCCGTTGTCAGCTCTAGAGCCTAAACCACTTAACTGAATTGGATGAAATTTTGTATTGGGGTTTATCTTGTATATATCTAAAATCTGGATAACTTGATAATTTAAGGTATAATTGTCATAAAAATCAAACACATTTATTGCGTTTATTCGTTAGACCCTATATACTTTATCTTAGAACTTCTTAAGACGTCTCCTAAACGCCTGCACACGAATATCCACAAACTATTATTTAAATAACAACACCGAAAGCATCATGCGAGAAAGTTAGTACAGGGTGGCCTGCACAGTTTATTTTCTATGCGTTATTATTAGTTTTACCCTAAGTAGACCTAATCATCACCATCACCATCCTCATCATCTCTAGCCTCTCAGGAACCCACTGTAGAGTATAGCCCCCAGTTTCTTAAACAGTGGTCCAAAAGTAACTGGTGATTAATCGAAGATTATTTCAAGATGGCGCCGCGTGATTGTTTGTACTAAGTTTCACATGAGATTAACAGCGTGTTAGATTTAATCGCTCTACCAGAAACCGCGCTGTTCATAGCCACTGAGCTGTCATTTTGCCAGCGGAATCGAGGCGCCTGAAAGCATACATCAAATCAAACGTCCCCTGAAAAAGGTTTCAAAAAGGTTACACTGCAATATACAACTGATGGGAGGTTGAAAATTAAAAAAACAAGGTTAAACAAAGAGGTAGTATACCTCAGTAGGTCATGTCACACTCCACTCGTTAGTTATAATCGTTTATGTGAATGTGTTCAATAAAGAAACGGATAATAGTAGTTTATCTACACACGTATCATAAACCCTCTGTAATGCATACAAAAACCGCACGTTACGATCAGCATAATGTTAAACTACTTGGTAAAAACTCATTTCTTATCTGAAAAATTACACATTATGACCAACATGTGTAATTTTTCTACATATTCATTCTACACATTCAAATTTCGAACGCCGACGCCCGCCTCGTGCCGCCCCCTACTTTGTTTGTGAAGTTGGTACTACTGAACAAGCTAAACATGTGCAAAGGAATTATGAATGCAGGTCGAACATGCTGTTCCTGAAAACATTAAAGAAAGCTTATGATATGTGTGTAGATAAACTAGTGTATGTAACGGTACATAATTAGGCATTAAAACTCTCGAGTGATATTATTATGAAACACTCTCGAGTATTAATGCCCTCCATTATGTAGCAGTCACATAAACTACTATTATGTGACTGATACATAATGCCTAATTATGTACAGTTACATACAGTTTCACTGTAGATATTTACATATACTTAGCCAACGTCATTTTTTGCCTTTTCTCTACATTGAACCACTGTGGGAGAGAGAAACTCCCACAGATTTTGTTAATTTTGTTCACTCTCTCCTCCCCAGATTATAATCTTAGTAAATGTCACATTGTATGATAGCGATAAAATATTGATAGTCCAAACCTTTCGTGTTTACATCAATAAAACAGATAGCTGTCTAGAAAGATCGCTACACACTAATATAATATAATAATATCTTGGACACTATTGACACACATTGATCTAGCCCCAAACTAGGATTCCCTGTATCTTGGGTACTAGACAACGATATACATACTTATATAGATAAATATTATGCTTAGATAGATAAACAACCATGACTACATGACCATGACATGGGTACAAACATCCGTTCTCGTCAAACAAATATTTGCCGCCACCGGGACTCGAACCCGGGACCCTTGGCTTCCCAGGCAGGGGTCACTGCCGACTCGGCCATTCGGGTCGTCATCATCATCACACTATCATCAACACAGACCTCCTGGGCCCCGCGTTGGTCCCGACGAGCTGTTCAGAATTTCTAACTGCTTCGAGCAGTTAGAAATTCTGAACAACAGAAGCCAGAGCGCTGCAGCGCGACGCTGCGTTGAATTTAGTTTCACAGAACATTATTTGTATTTTTTTTTCGACCAGCAGTTAAATACGAACTATGAAAAGTGTCCAAAAAGTCGAAAATACGCGTCTAAGAAAAAAGTTTATTTGACAATATACATATGTTTGTATTAACGCATTGAACAACCCTTAACGATTTAATAAAAGGAAAAAAAAAAGATGAAGAAAATTTTCTAAGTCTTTTGCGCACACCCTTTCGTTAACCCTAACCTCAGACGATGAACTGTCAATTTGATCTCTGAAAACCCCCGAGTGGCACAACGCAGCGTCGCGCTGTAGCGCTCTGGCTTTTCGAGTGGTTCGAAATTCTGAAAAGCCCGCGGGGCACAACGCGGCCCAGCATTGTACTCCATGGGCTTTTCAGAAGACGCAACCCGGTCCTCTTCGAATTGACGTTTCACCAATCACAATCACTTTAAATTACAGTTCGTGACATGACAGTGTTGTTCCAACGACTTCTAGAAATTAGGACACGATTATATGACATTCGCAGTCTCTTATTGCGATATTGCTTATTTATGCTATGTTCTGATTGTTAAACAAACATTTACATACATGCACATACATTTTTTTGGCCCCACACTAGGATACCCTGTCACACACATATAAACATCCAAGACCTGAGATATATTTTTTTACCCCCCAGCCGTGATTGAACCTGGGACCTCTCGCATGGTACGCAGAGCCACAACCGCTGCGCCACAGAGGTCTCCATTTTTCATAAGCGATTTAAAATTCCTATCAAGGTGTCATTTAATTAGCTGACCATATTTTAGGGAATGATAATACCCATCATTTTGACCAACCTTCCCCAGGAGACAGAAAAAAAAAATGGGTCTCCCATAGAAACTTGTAATCAGCTGATCGGGTCAATGTACTGAGCGACGAAATATGTTTTTCATTTGCGAACATATGTTACTCGGGAAAAGTTGCTCATATTGATGGACACTTTCATTCCCCAAAATATGGTCAGATACTTAAATGTCACCCTGTATATCAGAATTATTTATTAAGGCTACCGATCTTATGCAAAATTACCCAGTCTGCATTCAGGCAACGTACACACTTTCCTCTCTACTGTGACAACATGACAAAATGTCGGATTGCCTGCTCTGTGAACGATCAGCCCAAAAATTAATAGCCTGCTGTGAGGAAATAGAAGGGGTTGCGGCGTGGAGCAAGGGAGGTATGGAGTAGCCAAAGGCGTATGTACAACAATAATAACTATTGGCTCTGTGCTCTCGCCTTTCGTGGACTGTCCCAAAGGAGGTTGTTTGGTCTTGCTACTTCGCGACCGTACACTCTCTGCTCCAATATGGCGCAGAGCTTTGGGGGCGCGCCACTGATTGGGAGCGCGCATTCAGGATGCAGAAGAGAGCAGTAAGAGCCATCGCGCGAGCGCCCCTGGACACACCCGCGAGGCCGCTGTTCAAATCGCTCCATATCTTGACTTTACCGGCTGTGGTAATATTCCAGGTGGCTGTGTCTGTTCCCCAAAACATAGACGCCTATCGCGCCCATAAAGATGTCCATAGGTGCGCAACACGCAACGCCAATAATTTGGTCACAATCTCCCGCCGTCTGACGAAAACATGTAAATCGACTCATGCGATGGGTCCGTCGATTTACAACAAATTGCCGGAGCACATCACATCCGCTCCAAGTACCGGGGCATTTAAAGCCAGACTAAAGCGATGGCTTATTGAGCTGCCGCCCTACAGCCACGAGGAACTCGTAACGCACTCACGTTCTAGGTAAAATTTATTTATAATTAGCTACAGCCCCCTCTACAGGTTGTAGCCTTACTTGATATTTGAACTACATATTTTTTATATTTTTGATGACCATGACATATTGTACAAGATTACTTAAGACTTATTTTTGCTATTTTTGTATTGATATTAATACCAAATGACATGTAATACTAACCTATTACGAATAAACGTCTTATGTCTTATGTCTTATGTGAACTGTAGACCTCGCAGGTGACACTGTTTTTTAATAACACATACAAACTTATGAATGCTTCTGGTTACTTGCATGGAGTATAAAAGGAGAACAATTTAAATGACCACCAAAATATTTTTTTCCTCACCAAAAGTTGCAGAAAATATCAGCCCACAATACTGCAGTGAATTAGGTGAAGGGTAAAGGGGGTGAGCGAAGCGAAGCCCCCTTTATCTTTTATAGGTTGAACATGTAAGAACAACAAAAAATACTTAAATACACAAAACATAAAAAAAAATGTTGATCATTTATCCAAAGACACTTTGGTGATCGTTTACTAATTCTGGCGGTTGTCTCGAATTTATTGGAACGTTTTTGGTGATTGTTTAAACACAAGCCGTATAAAAGTAGCCGCACCAATAACTTTGTACACTACATTTTGCGGTCTTAAACCCAACCTCTCGACTTTTCACTAATATTATACAGCCTGTTACTCTCACGGTCTTTACAAATCCATTTTAATCCCCCTCACAACTCCGCCATTTTGAAAAATTTCCAAAAAATCAATGAACGGGAAAAAACTATTTAAAATCATGAGAATCAGTTGAGAAATGCGGCCTGTAGAGGATAACATCCGAACACATATCCGGAACAGGCACATACATTACTTCTGGCCCCACACTAGGATACCGTGTCGTGGCAACTAGGCACAGCGACTTCATACTAATAAACATCCAAGACCTGGAGATTGTAAATAATACATAAATATTTTGACTCGCCCACCTTTACCCAGAGATTGAATACTCCATTTTGCGTGACAGGGAGCTAGCCCATTTCCACAGCTATCTCTGTGCCTCTGCCACCCCGTATGGAAGCGAGACACTAAATTCCTTATTTTTTATGCATCATCTCTCTATCTGAAGCGTCCGTAGCTTAGTGGTCTTCGCACATCGGAAACGATCGTGCGGGTAGCAACATCTGGCCGAGACGTGTACTGGATGGGTGTCCGTTTCTATTTGGCCTTTGTCTAGGGCTCTTCCTTTTCGGATATCACGACATATTCATATTAATTATGGGAAATATTAAACTGCACATCAAAAATACTGATTTGCACAGCAAATATCAGGGCAAAATGCTGCGGTAGCTTAGGTGAAGGGTAAAGGGGGTCAGCGAAGCGAAGCCCCCTTTACCTTCGTGTTAGGTTGAACATGCAAGAACAACAAAAAAGAGTACACAAAAAATATTTGAAACATAAAAAGTGTTTTTTCTGATCCTTTTTTGCTGTCCAAATCAGTATTTTTGATGTGCGATTAAATGCTAGGAATTAATTATTATAAATTTTATTTGTTAACATGTACATAGGGGTTACAGGTGGAGCTTCGAAATGAAGTAAAGTGAATACATATAACTAAATTGAAAAATTCAGAAGTAACAAAAAAATCATTAAAAATTTGTTGAACTTCCTCTTCTTCCTTCTTCTTCTTCTCTATCTTCTTAAACTTAAGGTTTGTACGATTTTTATATGCTAAGCTGTTGGTCCCGTTTACTATCGCTACTCGGTGGCAGTAGTCCTAATAAATCGGGTTGCCCACTTACCCGACACCCGTCCATCAACCCGCACAGAGCCAGCGTGGCACAGAATGGCTCACTCTTACTGGTATTCAGGTAAAGACCCGTGCCCCTCGGTGGGGAAATGAATGGGCTACCTTTATATCTCCCTTGATCTGTCGTGATGTCGTCTCCACTCCACCCCGCGTTCCGTCCGACACGTAACACAGCCGTGTTCGCGCGGACATGATAAAGGACATGTCCATATTGTCTGCGGACTGAGCGGGAAAGAATTACTTGTTGAATGAAAGAATGAATGAAACGGCGCCATTAATTTGACAATGAGTGAAATGTTCGAACATTTTACCACAGACCACACGAGATTTAAAAAAATAAATAAACCGAAGTTTGTGTTTGTGGCAACATTAAATGTTTTGGCTTAAACGTCTCGTTACCAAGCTTTAAAAAAAGTTAATGTTTGGTTTTCTAGTTATAGAGCATTTCAGTTTTAAATGGCAAGAAATATAATGATCACCAAAATATTTCTTTCTTACCCAAAATGGATAAATGAACACCATAAGTTGCAAAAAATATCAGGGCAAAATACTGCCGTAGCTTAGGTGAAGGGTAAAGGGGGTGAGCGAAGCAAAGCCCCCTTTATCCTTCGTGTTACGTTGAACATGTAAGAACAACAAAAAATACTTAAAACATAAACTTAAGTACACAAAACATAAAAAGAAGTTTGGTGATCATTTAACCAAACACAATTTGGTGGACATTTATCCATTCTGGCAGTCATTTCGAATTTATTGGTAGTAAAATAATAGCGTTTTTTGTAATCGTTTAAACATAAGCCGTTTTAAATTATCATCACCGTTAAGTTGGCTGTAGTGCAGTCAATTGTTTAGTGACAGCTGAGTCACTAAACAATTGACAAAGTTGTTATCTCATTACTAGGTCGACATTATACACAGTCAGGTCATAAGTTCTGTCACACAATAAAACTTTTGAATTTAGAACGCTGGCCACAAAAAAGTTTATTGAATTCGAATTTCGAATTTTCATGAAAATAAAAATGTGTACTTTTTAGAATTTTCCTCATTTTTAAATATGGAGTGGACACTTAAAGAAGACCGTGTCGCAGTTATTGCATTGCATCGTTGCGGTTACGCGCCAATTCAGATTTTCGACTTACTGAAAAATTTGAATATGACCAAAAGATTCGTTTATCGTACCATAAAACGATACAATGAAGACTCTAGTGTAGATGACAGGTCAAGAAGTGGTCGCCCTCGCTCTGTTAGGACTCCAGCAGGGATAAAAGCTGTGAAGGCGCGAAATCAAAGAAATCCCATACGTAAGCAGAAACTGTTGGCCCTTCAGATTGGGTTAAGCAGGACCACGGTGCAAAGGGTGTTAAATGAAGACTTAGGGCTTAGGGCATATCGAAGAAAAACAGGACATCGTTTGGACGCTCGTTTAATGGACCTGAGACTGAAGAGATGCCGCGCTTTGTTGAAGCGGTACGCGGGAAAAAAGCATCGGGAAATTCTTTTTTCGGATGAAAAAATTTTCACCGTGGAAGAGAGCTACAACAAACAAAATGATAAGGTGTACGCACACAGCAGTGAAGAAGCGAGCAACCGTATTCCGCGTGTCCAACGAGGTCATTTTCCATCCTCGCTCATGGTTTGGTTGGGAGTCTCTTATTGGGGCTTAACTGAGGTACATTTTTGTGAGAAAGGCGTAAAAACTAATGCAGTTGTGTATCAAAATATAGTCCTCAAGAACCTTTTGGAATCTGTTTCTCATACCATGTTTAATAACAGGCACTGGGTATTCCAACAAGATTCTGCGCCAGCTCATAGAGCGAAAAGCACACAAGACTGGCTGGCGGCGCGTGAAATCGACTTCATCCGGCACGAAGACTGGCCCTCCTCCAGTCCAGATTTGAGTCCGTTAGATTACAAGATATGGCAACACTTGGAGGAAAAGGCCTGCTCAAAGCCTCATCCTGATTTGGAGTCACTCAAGGCATCCTTGATTAAGGCAGCCGCCGATATTGACATGGACCTCGTTCGTGCTGCGATAGACGACTGGGCGCGCAGAATAAAGGCCTGTATTCAAAATCGCGGGGGTCATTTTGAATAAACTTTATTAGAATAAGAATCTATGTTTTATGAAGTTCATTTTGCTATATAAATGTTTACATAAATAATAAACATGTCTAAATTATTTCATATTGCACATGTGACAGAACTTATGACCTGACTATGTATAGGTAATTCCCCGCTTTAGAAAATAAGAGAGCAGATATGTAAGTACCTTCAACCTTGTCACAAAGTGAGACATCAAAATGATAGGCCTAATACCTACGAGTATCGCAACATATATGAAAATTTATAGTATGAGTTAGTTATGAAATTGTCTCACTAACTTTTTTTATTTACAAAAGCTAGCACTGGTTTGCTACCAACTTAACGGCGAGGGGAATTTGTTGTGTGAACAAAAAATATATCATTAGGTAATATTATTTATACAATACTCAAAACGCTGGTATTTTCGAATATTCGCCAAACGCCTATCCTCACGGATGGATCGGTCAAAACGTTATTGCCTTGCTAATAAGGTCCAATTTACCTCGAAGCGGTAATTAGTGCCGATTAGGGCATGAGCTAACGAACGTCAGACCGGAAGTGGGTGTTCGGAGCGGACGTGGGAGTGTACTTCCGGTTGGAGATAAGTGGCTGTTAGTGTTGTGTTGTTTAGCTAGTGAAATAGTTAAGTTAACTTTCAAAACGACTAAATGTTTTTTATCTACACACGTATCAGAAACCTTCTTACTGCGTACAAAAACCGCACGTTAGGATCAGCATAATGTTAAACTACTTGGTAAAAACTAATAAATAAATCTGAAAAATTACATATTATGACCATAACTTGTAATTTTTCTACACATTATGACATTCAAATTTTGAACGCCGACGCCCGCCTGCATGCTGCCCCTAGTTTGTCTGCGAAGTTGGTACTGACATTCAAATTTCGAACGCCCGAAGTTGGTGCTACAGAACAAGCTAAACAACTGCAGAGCCACAATGCCGGTCAAACATGCGGTTCCTGAACACATCAAAGAGAGCTTATGATATGTGTGCAGATAAACTAGTGTATGTAACTGTACATAATTAGGCATTAAAACTCTCGAGTGATATCATTATGAAATTCGCCTTCGGCTCGTTTCATAAACCCACTCGCGAGTATTATGTAATAGCAATCTGTGACATTATGATTCATAATACATAATTCTTTATTGTACACACATATTTTACAAGTTACATTAACAGAAAGTGTATGTTCTGAGGCGAGCTTATCTCTAAAAAGAGATTTCTTCCAGCAAACCAAGACATTAAAGACAATATTATTTTAAAAGGTAGGTAGGCAGTGCTCAATACTTAGTATAAATAAAATGCCAAGGAATAAATGAAATACTTATAAAATACAGACAGTAACTACCAAGTAAGTACCGAAATACACTTTACCTACCTATAAATACATACCATAACTTTTACGAAATCATTTTTATACAAGTCACATTGTCTAGGGTTCCGTACCTGAAGCGTGCCAAACGGCACATATTAGTAAACCTTTGCTATCCGTCTGTCCGTCCATCTGTCCGTCAGCGGTCTGTATCTCATGAACCATAATAGGTGTTACCGCTTCAGTAACAAATAATGAACTACTAGCAATTAAAAAATATAAAGGGGTCCCCATATTAACGACGACTTTTTCTTGCGTTTTTTATTTTCGGAAACCTTCGTGTTAGTCCGATTCGCACTTGACTGGGGTTCCGAACATTAAAAGGAAAAATTAGATTAGAGGATCACTTCGTTGTCCTTCTGTCTGTCCGTCTGTCAACACTCAAGATCCTTTCTCTCAGGAAGAGTAAAGATATCGATCCGATTTTTTTATAGATTACTCACCTCTGTGATTCCTTAAACTTATTGGTCCACGCTGTCAAAAGATACCGCCATATATGTCACAATTTTGTGGGCCAATGTATATATTTTTATCTATACACGTATCACAAACCCTCTTTACTGCGACCATTATGACCATAATGACCCAAAATTTGTCACATTATGACATTCAAATTTCGAACGCCGACGCCCACTTGCGTGCCGCCCCTAGTTTGTCTGTGAAGTTGGTACTTCTGAACAAGCTAAATAACTGCAGAGCAATGATCAATGCCACAATGTCGGTCAAACATGCGGTTCCTGAACACATCAGAGAGCTTATGATATGTGTGTAGATAAACTAGTGTATATAACTGTATATAATTAGGTATTACAACTCTCGAGTTTTAATGCCCTCCATTAAATAGCAGTCACATAAACTAGTATTATTCATTATTTAACGTGCAATAAAGTGTATGGAAAGAAAATAGAAATTTTGCAGAAATTGCTTGATATTGGAAAGAAAACAAAACCCTATATTGGGTACTTCCCGTTGACCTTTAACTATGAAACATGGCGCTAAGCAAGGTCTTAAAGCACAAAAATTGAGAAAAGAAAATTTAAACTCCTGCTCAAAAAAACGATTTCTGCGGAATCCTTGGTGCACGGTTCCAACTCGCACTTGGTTGTTATTATTAATTGTTCAGGGTACCCTAGTATGGAGTTGTTGTTTTTACTGATCTTTCGAATGATCTCTCGGAATAAATCATGAAGTTTGACTTCATCCATGGCCTTGTACGCTAATCTTCTGGTCTACGCTGAACTATGGCGGGAAAACTGCACTATCATTATCATTGATCAGCAAAAAACTGATGGATGAATATGACGTAGACCCACCTATCTTCGTGAACATTTTGAGTTCCTTTTCTCCAAGGACAGGAATCGCAGATCTCACACGGAGTCTCTTATCTCAACTCCTCAGCACAACACTGTTGCTTACGTACACTCGTTCAAGTTAAGGGCAATCCAACGCACTTCATAATTTCATAATATATACATTAAAATAGTGTACAAAGGTGAGCTTATCTCTAACAAGAGATCTCTTCCAGCAAACCATGTCAGGATGAGGTAGGTTAATCACAGAGCATGGGTAGACCGATGTGTACAACATACCTTAAATTACAACTCAATAAACTACATACATAAAATATACACCCTAAATATAAATAAATATTAAATATATATACATATATAAATATATAAAATATAAATAAATAAATACTACCTATATTTCTAAAGAGATAGGAAGCACTTCCCTGCGCTATTAGGGATAATCCATCCATTTTTATTTTCAAGAAAAGGTTGAAACTGCATCTCCTTTCTCTTGCGTATTAAGTTTAAGTATGTATGTATTATGTTAATACCTTGATAATAATAATAATACCTTGGACACTATTTACACACATTGATCTAACCCCAAACGAGGATTCCCTGTATCTTGGGTGCTAGGCAACGATACACATTCTTATATGGATAAATATTAAACACAACCATGACTAGGGTACAAACATCTCTTCTTAACAAACAAATATGTATTTGCTCCCACCGGGACTCGAATCCGGGACTCTTGGGTCACTGCCGACTCGGCCATTCGGGTCGTCATTTATTTATTTATTTATTTATTTATTTATTAACATAATCTATTTGTGCCATTACAGCAAAGCCAAGTCGACACAAATATACAAAATTAGAAAATACAATACAATTCAATTATTACAAATTAATTTACCATAATTATGTCAAATATAATAAGTTCAATTCAATCGTATAAATGCAGTTACCATATTATCATTATATCCATAAACATTCGAGAAAATAATTACAAGACTACACTATCATGCAATCTTCTCACAGAACCTTCCACATTCTCGCACAATATCCCTCCATGCATCACCAAACAGATCATTCAATGGTGCTGCGGCCAACAGTGCATTGAGGCTATTCCGTGCCCGGACCAGCGGAGACTGCAGGCGCGCCACCTTGCGGTGCGAGCCGCCCGCTAGCAGCTGGTGCCTACGAGCGCGTAGGTAGTTATCAGGCACGTAAAGCGCGCATACGGCACTGACAAGCGCTGCGCAGTCACTGTCGCCTCGCAATAATCGACACACAGTCAGAAGCTGTTCGGTGTTACGTCTCACCTCTAGTGAGTTAAATCCAAGCATACCTAAAATAAAATCGGATGGATAAAGGTAAGGGTAGTATCCAAATTTCCTCTTATATAGGTATCTAAGTAAAGCTTTGTGTACCTTCTCGAGCATAAGGACGTATGAGCTTTCGTGCGGATTCCAAACAACCGAGCTAGATTCAAGTTTGGTTCTCACTAGGGCCGTGTATAGAAGCTGGACCACACCCAAGTTATGGAATCCCTTACTATTCCGTATCACAAACCCTAATCTTCTGAAGCATTCCTTGGCTAAAGTGCTCACATGCTCATGGAATGTAAGTTTAGGGTCGAACGTAACACCGAGGTCCTTCATCGAATACACTCGAGTCAGAGACTCAGTGCCGAGTGTATACGTCGCGCTAATAGGCCGTGGACAGCGCGTGAAGGACATTATACAGCACTTTTCAGTATTGAATAGAAGCTTGTTGTTCACACTCCAACTATGAACCGCGTCTAAATCTTCCTGTAGTAGCCTACAATCATTCTCTGACTTCACGGGAAGTACCAGTTTCAGATCGTCCGCGTATAAAAGGCAATTGGCGTGTTTCAGTTCAGATTCCAGGTCATTTATCATGATGATAAATAACAACGGACCAAGGATCGAGCCTTGGTTAACACCTGACCGTGTGTGGTACGGTTGGGACTCATAACAGCCATGTCGCACGTATTGTTGGCGGTTCTTCAGGTAGTCAGCGAAGAGAACCAACAGCCGTGGGGCAAATCCAATGGCACACAATTTCTTCATTAGGACGTCGTTATCGACTCTATCGAACGCCTTGCGGAAGTCCAGATAGGCGACGTCCACCTGACATCCCCGATCCATGCTCTCTGAGACCAACTCGACTAACGTCAGTAAGTTGGTGGTTACTGAGCGACGACTCCTGAATCCGTGTTGCGAGTCACATAAAAGCGGCGCAATCTGGGGCCAGACTTTACCGTATATGATTGACTCGAACAATTTTGCCAATGAATTCAGGATCGCAATCGGTCGATATTGATTTACAGAGGCAGTGTCACTAGACTTGGGCATAGGACTGACTCGAGAGAGCTTCCAGCTGGTAGGGTACTTCCCTTGCTCGAGAGCTAAGTTGAAGATGTGACCCAACGGTATAACTAGCTGATTACTGTAAGCCTTTAAAAAGTAAGGAGGGACGTTGTCCGGTCCAATTGCGCTCCTTGGCCTAAGCTGCCTCAGTCCCTGCTCTACATCCCTATGGGAAACATGTGAAATTTGGACGTAGTTAGCCGTGCGCGAGGCATCGGAACTGTTTATCAGGTCCGGTGCAAGCGCCGGAACGTCGGTGAGGAAAACGTCGGAGAAGTAGTCTGCAAAAGCGGCGGCTGCTTCCTCTCCGACACACTCTTGCCCCTGATGCTTGACCCGAGATTCAAAACCACCCTTTGATCTGAGGCCACTCACATGTTTCCAAAACGCACGCGGGTAAGATCTAATATTACCTTCAATATTTAGCATATGGTTCGTGTATGCTGTAGCTACGCGGGACTTTATGTTGGCTCTCAGCTCACTGAATGCTGAGTAGTCAGCTGGCCTCTCCGAAGATTTCCATTTACGATGGAGCTTTGCCTTAGTGGCAAGATCCCTAATAATATCACCAGTAAACCACACTGGATACCGCCTGGAAGGTTGGTTAGGCCTGGTCTTCTTGGGGATCGATTTATTCAAAACCCCCTAAATGGCATCGTAAAAGCGGCCAACTGCCGTCTCCACATCGCGAGCTACGACAACATCGTCCCACGATACGCTACACATGAGCTCATACAGGACTGTGTGGTCGCCTTTGGCAAAGTTCCAGTCATTGTGGCCGCGAATGTTGCTGGGATCCAGACGGCCGGATCGTCCATCCGCGTCTTGCGCTTTCAACAGCGGCACAATGACGTCGAGAGGCGGGTGGTAGGCGTCAGTGCGTGGCACCATGCTGCCTGACACGGAGGTGCGCACAGTTACGCCACGGACGGTCTCCGGCAGCAGCACCACATCAAGCACGCCACCGTGAGCATTCCTCACCTCATTCGTCTCATACAGACTACAAACACTGAGAAAAAAACAATAATAATTCGTAACAGACACTGACGCACTGTTCAGATTTAGGTCACCCCGGATGATTAAAGTTCCACTTAGTTCCGACATGTTCTCCTCGGTTTTTGTAAACCAACTAAGGTATTGGGCGTCTTTTTCGGCTTGTGTAATTTTTTTCTTATTTCTCATCATGCTGGGATCCACATAGACGACGCAGATTGTGAATTGGGCCCCATCTAGAGAGAAGGTTGCCCAAAGATCTTCTCCATTTTCTGTCTCGAGGTCACGACGTCGGCGAAGCGTGATTCCAGGGCGGGCGGCGAGCAGTACGCCTCCGCACGCGGTGGCGCGGTCCCGGCGCAGTATGCTCCAGCCCCCCGCCGTTACCTCCGCATCGCCGACGGATGTGTCTAAAAAGGTTTCAGTTGCGGCGACTAGGTCGTGCTCTAAAATAATCAAATTATTCTGCCAATACGCCAACCGACTTTTTATGCCTCTGACATTTTGATAGTGCATAGAGTGTGTCTTAGTCGTGCTTGACTGTGGCTGCGACTTTCGGAGAGCGGTAGTAGGCCTCGAGGTATTCCCGAAAGGGCATCCATTCTCTCACCCTTGCATTATCAGGCCAGATATCTATGCTGAAACAAGTGTCGAAACAGCTCATGTCATATATATACGTCATATTCGTGACATATGTATGTAGGTACTATACTGTATGATATGACTTTTATTATACTTATATTATATTGCATTAGTTAGTAGGTAGTTATTTAATTTATTGTGCACTAGACTGCTCTTACTAGCAATAGACTTTCTTGTCCAGCCAAGGTTTGCTGGAAGAAAAATCTTTTTAGAGATAAGCTCCCCTTCTGCGCATAAGTGTTCATTTGTTTGTACTCATTATTTACCGAGCAATAAAGTATATTGACGTAGCGTGGATGCCGTCAAAACTTTGCGCGATGTCTAATTTATATTTACCTTGTGTTTCAAAATGGCGGCATCTCTATTCTCCTGCAGCTGGCACGCGTATAGAGAAATAACATAAAACATATTTAATATGTCGTCTCAAATCACAGATAATCGCGCGCACGCCGCAATAAAAAAGGTAGCCTACTTATTTGAAAACAAACGAACGGCCAAGTACAAATGGGGTATGACGGCTCGTGTTCCGTAGGTACTTTACCAGGAATATTTGAATAAATTAATATTAGAGGACAATATTACAGAAATCGAACTAGGTCCGTACTAAGCTCAACAAGGCTGGTGTAATGAGTACTAGACGACGATATATTTAATAGAGATAAATACTTATGTAAATACATAGAAATCATCCAAGACTAAGAAACAAATATTCATGCTCATCACACAAATATTTGCCCTTACCGGGATTCGAACCCAGGACCGTCATTCCTTCGTAGGCAGGGTCACTAACCTCTAGGCTTAAACCGGTCCTCAATATACCCATAACTTTTAATGAGGAGGCAAAGAAAAGGTGACAAATTAGATTGCGCCACAATAAACTGTTGTGTATTTGTGCCCGACTACGGGAAAGCCAAAGGAGAGTTATGATAATGACTAGGATGTATGTCCATCTTTTCCCCTGGAACAAATGTTCCAGGGGAAAGGATGGTATAAGGTTCTTACAACAAAAAAATAAACTCCTCTTCAACACTTGTTTAAAGACAAAATGTATAGGATTTGACGTTTGTTTTGAGGTTAAACTTTGTGTAACATTTTTTGTAGTAACACCGATTGGATTTGACGTTTGTTTTGAGGTTAAATTATGTGTAACATTTTTTGTAGTAACTCGGTAGGTACTTATAGCACGATTACTTTAAGTTTACGCTCGACACTTCTCACTTTTAGTCGCTGAAAGTGATCAGGATGTCCTAGATACTCCAAATTTGGCACAGAGGTGTATCATGAACAGAATAATGGGGGAAAAATTTGAAAATTGATATACGATTAAAAATAAAGAAGCAAAAAGCCGAGAAAATTCGAGCGGTGATGTTCGATTCAGAATCGATACTCGATCGATGGTTTCGGAACGGCCATTTTGAATTTGACGGAGCTGCCAACCTAGCAGTTTTTTGACAACTGACAGACAAAAAAAAGCCCTCGCGATGGAACGCGTATTGGTATAGGGCATTGAAATTAAATCGTAAGCCATCTGGAATTGTATTCGGGCTCCCCTCAGGATTGTCTATTTAGCTGAGTGTATTGTGGTTCACCGAACCAGATAAAGTTCGCATTTACGTAACATAACCTGTGTTGGAACACTGTGCGCGTCGAAGCTGGCCTGCCAGCCACACCTGGTTGGCTGAAGAACCTGTCTACCAAGAAGAGCCTAGGGTGCATCCAGGCCTTGCAGAGAGACAGGAGTTTGACGGGAACGAAGCACAGACCAGGTCAGATAGAATCTATTTACTTTAGCTCGGTGAATCGCCGACGTTCTTGCTTCTTGGCATCCGATCGCTACGCTACCTCGTAGCTATGGGCCCCTGCGAGGTCATTGGGTGCCGAGAGGCCTGAACATTTTGGTAGCAAGAGCGTGGTTTCCTGAGATTTGCAGCCGTCAAGGGCTCCAGGAACCCACGATTTGGGACTATCAATCTGTAGGTATAGGCGGTTATTAGCTAACTTGGTGTTGTTCCTGTATCCACATAGATTGGTAGTATTGTAAGCTATAAGTCTATTGCTGGTAGTAGACAGACAGATATAACAGTTTTCCCTAAATGACCAGTTGTACTGAGATGTGACTCAGAAAAGTAGGTACTCAACTTAGGTTCATTGTAGGTGATTTGAAATTTGCATTGAAGTACCAGTTAGTGAATTGAAAATTGCATTGAATTACCAGTTAGTCAATCTATTAGTGGTCTAGTAATGCTAATGTATGTTTGGTTAACATAGGTAGTTACATTTATTGATAGCAGGCTATGACATTGTTTTCAGTTTATAGCAATTTATAACTTGAACTAATATTGACTATCTGTGTGTGTTATATGATATAGGGAAACTAAATTGTATTACAGAATTTATATAGATATAAAACTCGGTTTCTATTGTTTGGGGAAATCAGCATTGTTTAAGTTATAGTTTAGGGTTCCCTCGTTTGGGTTGTAGACTGGAGGGTCCAATATAATTGAGTTACTGCAAATTGTGAGTAAGTATCGTTCCGATCATGTCGTTATCTGAAATACAGAAGGGTGTTTCTAAGGAACTCAGATGGTTTTCCTCCGCACACGGTCTGATAGACCGTTTAGATAGGCATGATGTGGTATTGGAGCGGTCTATGGACGTTAAGGAACGCTACAACAGGGTGCTCGAATTGTCCGCGCAGGCGGAATCAGTTGATGGTTGCGCACCTGACAGGCTGTCACGGTTGCTAGGGGATGTCGACCAGTGTATGGAGATGGCAGCTGCTATCACGCAGAAGGCTGCGGACATACGTAGGCAGCGCGAGTCCAGCCATGGTGGTGACATTGAAGCACCTCTGCCGCATCAGGGATCGGGGACCAGGTTACCCGTTATAACTATGCCTACTTTTGACGGAGTGTCCGGTGAATGGATGAGCTTCATCAATCTGTTCGACAGTTTGGTGCACATGCGATCGGACATTACCAAGTCTGTCAAGATGGCTCAGCTGGTGGCAGCATTGAGGGGTGAGCCTAGGGAGCTGGTCGCTCATTTGACAGTTACGGAGGGTAACTATGAAACGGCCAGGCAATTGTTGGTCAGACGTTACCACAACAAACGGAGGTTGGCCGATGCCCAACTGAACCGTTTGTTTAGCATCCCGGTTGTGAACAAGGTCGGGGCCATACAGACGGAGGTTTTGAACCCGTTGTTGTCCGTCACCAAGGCCCTAGAGAATCTTGGACTTCCGGTTGGTGAATGGTCGTACCTACTGCTGTACATTGTACTTTCCCGCCTACCCGCTGACGTGCAGACTCGGTTCGAACAGTCTCACGGGCGGTCGGCCGAGGACCTGCCCGCCTTCTCCGACTTGGTCGGATTTTTGGAAGAGGAGGCTCGACGGGCAGAGAATTTGGGGTTGACGGTCACCCATTCTTCGGAGCCACAGAGAGCTGCCGGGAGCGCTGTGAGTAGGGGCTCTCCGACGAGGAAGGACCGCACCAACCGGCAGTCATATGGGACTGTGAGTGCATTGACACCACATAGTGAGACCTGCCCATGTTGTAGGCAGATTGGCCATGCTGTGGCCGATTGCAATAAGTTCGGGGAACTTAGGGTTGAGGGACGGCGCCGGATGGCCAAGCAGCGGGGCTGGTGTTTCCTGTGCCCCGGGCCACACATGGCTAGGGACTGCACGCGCACAAAATTGTGCGGATATTGTGGTGGGGCCCACAACAATTTGTTGTGCATGAACCGGTCCGGCCAACAGCCACCACAGGGCCGTACCCAGGGTGACACGGCATGGGGCCCTGAGAATTCGTTTGCGACTCGGAGCGCAACTCAGGGGCCAATGTCCTCACGTGCACAGGGCGGTACTAGGGTGCAGGGCCGCACTCAGGGTCATCACATGGGGGGCCCTGAGTTTTCGGTTGCGACTCAGCATCCGACTCAGCGGGACATTGGGTATGTTGAGCAGGCCGTAACGGGCGGGTGGCATGGGACACCTTCGAGCTATGCGGATGCGGCTCGGACGCCGCCTCAGTTGTCGCCCCGCTCGTCGCCTCGTCCTCGTCGGTCGCATGTGATGTCCCCCCCGCTCATGGAGCGGCCACGGTTGAATTCTCGCCCACAACCCTTCGGGGGGCGTCGTAGGGTGGCAATGGAACCGGCGCGTGGGCCATTTGTACAATGGGACCCTCTGGCGTATAGCTGCCTACCTGATCGGTTACAGGCACAGTGGGGCCCCGGGGGCCCTCGCTAGGAATTTGCGGCCCAACAATTTGTTGCCCCCCAACCGGAGACGGTGGTGTTACCGATCGCCTCTGTGCTTGTTTGGGATTTGGCGGGCAACCCAACATACGTTCGCGCCCTATTAGATTCTGGAGCTCAGGGCTGCATTGTATCGAACGATTTAGCAAAATGGTTGGGCCTCAATATAAATAATGTATCGCTGCCGAGGAAATTGGTCCCTGCTGGGGATTACAGGGCAACCCTTCACTGGTTTTGTGATGCCTCTGAACGAGGGTTTGCGGCAGCGGTTTATTTGCGAACCGTCACCTCCACCGGGGAGGTCGACGTGCGTTTGGTTTTGGCAAAAGGCAAGGTAGCGCCTATTCGGACAAGGATGACGATTCCAAAACTGGAACTGTCCGGGGCTGCTCTTTTGACCAAACCTTTGAATCACACTCTAACAGTGTTGCGTGGGTCAGTGGTTTTGGAGGATACGGTGTACGCGTGGACGGACAGCCAGATTGTTTTGTGCTGGCTGAAGGCTTCGGTCCATAACTTAGAGGTTTTTGTTGCGAACCGTGTCTCCCAGATTGTGTCGTCTGAGGTCCCACTGACCTGGAGACATGTACCAGGAGAATTGAACCCGTCTGATTGTGCATCCAGGGGATGTCGGGCTCCTGAACTCGTTAGACACCATTTGTGGTGGGGACCACCCTGGCTTGCCAGGAGAGAATCGGACTGGCCCCACAGCCATGTAGTAGTATCTTCGGATCATGGCCCCAGAGTGGCCGTGCATGTTACCCAGAAGGCTGAGGACCCTGACGCCGGGTTTCTGCTGGACCGGTATAGCTCATGTGTGTTTGTTTGTTTATCCACCAAGGCGGTGCATCTCGAGCTCGTTGCTGATCTCTCGACAGAGGCTTTCATTGCTTGTTTGGATAGGTTTGTTTCTCGAAGGGGACTTCCAACTTTGATCCGCTCTGATAACGGCACTAACTACATCGGTGCGGAACGATGCTTACGAGAGATAGTCAACTTTTTGAATGTAAATAAAGTGGATATTGGAACGGCCCTCTCCCGTCGGGGTATACAGTGGACCTTCAGCCCACCGAGTTGCCCCCACTGGGGTGGGATTTTTGAGGCCGTAGTTAAGTCAGCTAAGACGCACTTGGGGCGTATAGTAGGTCAGACCGCGCTGACTTTTGAGGAGCTCGCGACATTGTTTTGTAAGAACGAGGCCGTTCTCAATTCGCGACCGTTGTGTCCGCTCAGCTCGGATCCAAATGACCTGGAGGCTCTGACCCCAGGCCATTTCTTGATAGGACAGCCACTTAACGCGTTGCCCGAGCACCCCTTCGAGGGAGTGAAATTGTATCGGTTGTCAAGGTATCAGATGTTGCAGCAGTTTACTCAGAATTTCTGGAAGCGTTGGTCGCTCGAGTATCTGCATATCTTACAACAGCGCCTTAAGTGGACTGACAAAACCAGCCCCCCTAGTGTTGGTGACCTCGTGCTGGTTAAGGATGCTAACCTACCGCCACTACGTTGGCGCAGGGGGCGCATTGTTAACTTGTTCCCTGGCAGGGACGGGAGCCCCCGGTCTGCAGAGGTTCTAGTAGGAGGCTCGGTACTAAAACGAGCGGTAGCAACGTTGTCTCGGCTGCCCGTAGATTAAGGGACAGGTGGGTGCCTGTCCGGGCGGGTGATTGTTCGATTCAGAATCGATACTCGATCGATGGTTTCGGAACGGCCATTTTGAATTTGACGGAGCTGCCAACCTAGCAGTTTTTTGACAACTGACAGACAAAAAAAAGCCCTCGCGATGGAACGCGTATTGGTATAGGGCATTGAAATTAAATCGTAAGCCATCTGGAATTGTATTCGGGCTCCCCTCAGGATTGTCTATTTAGCTGAGTGTATTGTGGTTCACCGAACCAGATAAAGTTCGCATTTACGTAACATAACCTGTGTTGGAACACTGTGCGCGTCGAAGCTGGCCTGCCAGCCACACCTGGTTGGCTGAAGAACCTGTCTACCAAGAAGAGCCTAGGGTGCACCCAGGCCTTGCAGAGAGACAGGAGTTTGACGGGAACGAAGCACAGACCAGGTCAGATAGAATCTATTTACTTTAGCTCGGTGAATCGCCGACGTTCTTGCTTCTTGGCATCCGATCGCTACGCTACCTCGTAGCTATGGGCCCCTGCGAGGTCATTGGGTGCCGAGAGGCCTGAACAGGTGATGTTAAAACTCCGTATTGTTCCAGAATATGACAAAATACCTATAAAAAACGAGGTATCGTTAGAAGCGCCTTCATTGTACACTGGTTAGAGGCTAAGTGACGTCAAGCTTGATTCAAAATGGCGCCGTCTAGAGGACATAAAGTCATGAATGAGAAGAAAAGAAGGGTATCAATTAAAAGCCTTAATTAATAAATTCCAAATAAACATACATAACTAGCTCTTGCTGGGTGCTTTGGTTGCTTTCAATCGAACCGTATATAAGCGTATCGACCGCCCGGTGGTTATTTATATTCGTAGGTTTAATAGGCACGCTCCAAAGAGTATACCTACCGCACTGACCACTAACTATCACGATATTAGTTATCGACTTTAAAATATTGTTTTAATCTATGTGGTTGGTTGTTTGACGGATTATTTGTGTTTATGTTTTTATCTTACTCGTATCCAGGTCAAGGTCAGTGCCCCTCGGTGAGGACAGTAAAGATTTAATAGGCTGCTTTTATTATATTCAGATCTTATAATAGTATGACTGCTACATAATGGAGGGCATTAATACTCGAGAGTGGGTTTATAATTATATCACTCAAGAGTTTTAATGCCTAATTATGTACAGTTATATACACTAGTTTATCTACACACATATCATAAGCTCTCTATGTGTTCAGGAACCGCATTTTTGACCGGCATTGTGGTATTGATCATTGCTCTGCAGTTGTTTAGCTTGTTCTGTAGTACCAACTTCACAGACAAACTAGGGGCGGCACGCAGGCAGGCGTCGGCGTTCGAAATTTGAATGTCATAATTTGACAAATTTTTGTACATTATGGTCTTAATGTACAAATTTTCAGATAAGAATTGAGTTTTTACCAAATAGTTTTACATTATGCTGGTCTTAACGTGCGGTTTTTAGACGCAGTAAAGAGGGTTTAAGATACGTTGTCGTGTGACGACAAGAACCTAACAGAACCTAACAGATCCTAACAGAACCTAACAGAACCTAACAGAAAACAACAACCAGGATAACATTTAAAGTGTCAGTTTATTGGTTAAAGTCTATAAAAAGATGATGCGAAGATGAGGATGGATGAAATGAGAACAAGTTCTATAAAAGACAAGTTAAGTATAAAAAGGAAGCGGAGGAGACGAAGAGTAGAAAACCGGTGGAGTTAGTGTCCAAGATGCAGGCATAATTGTAGTTGTAGATATGGTTGAAATCGTCGTTGTAGGAACGGTAGCGGCGTACTTGTAGCTACGGCTGTCGTTGTAGGAACGGTAGCGGGCACTTATAGCCACGGCTCGCTGGATCCCGTTGTAGAAATCTTCGTTGTAGGAACGGTAGCGGCGTAGGCACGGCTCGCAGAATCCCGTTGTAGATGGAGAATTTGAAGATTTGAAGGAGTTTGAAGGCTTCGCAGGATTCCGTTGTAGATGGAGAATTTGGAGATTTGAAGGAGTTTGAAGGCTTCGCAGGATTCCGTTGTAGATGGAGAATTTGGAGATTTGAAGGAGTTTGAAGGCTTCGCAGGATCCCGGGGTTGAGCGACCCCGGGATAAGGCCTTTACTGGTACTTCCAGTTCAGAAGCTGACGTGAGACCCTGAGTATTGAAGAAATGTTCCGCTTTTATACCCTTTTTGGAGAGTTCTAAAAATTATTTAAATTAAACGTAATTTTTGTGAGTGGCCAAGAGAGAAAGAGTATTTTTGTAAAAGTATTACAGCAAACATATCAGACCGCTAACTAGTTTGAATGGGCATTGCCATGACAACCAGATAAACAAACAGTATATCAAATGTCAAAGTTTCTTTTCGGGCTCGTAATTCGGTAAACAATACGAAAAACATGAAGTAAATTACAAATTAACGAAAGAAAAAAAAGTAGCGCACGAAGCCCGAGATTGCAGAGTTTCGGAGAAAGCCAAAAATAAGGTCACCAAAGGTAAATCGCTTCGCTATCGATTTAGAAATGCTGATAGCATGAAAATGCAGAGCGAACATGATTTATTACTGTGTTCTAATGGTTTAAAACGTTACAGGGTCCTATGGAAATAAAGTGATGACCAATATCAGACCGTACAGCATGAATGCATGACAGAGCAAGGTACCCTGAAGGACAAACAAAAAAGACTGATGGTGGAGCTGGAGCTAAGGGATAGGAGACCAGAATAGCATGTACGTACAGGAGCAGTTACCAAAGCTTCTTTAAGTTTCTCGAAAGCAGCTGCAGCCTTGGAATTTTTAAGACATTCAAGAAAATAACACGTAAGTAGTATAACATAACACTACAACGTGTGTAGGTAAAATAATTAATTGTTCCGTGTTTCGGATGACACGTTAAGCTATAATAGGTCCCGGCTACTATCACTTCGTTGTAGTGGTCGTAAAACTCCTCATCATCCCGCACTGAGCCAGCGTGGTGGAGTGTGGCTTAATCTAATTTGCATCCGGGTAAAGGCCGGTGCCCCTCGGCGGAGACATTAATGGGCATTATGTAAAATGTTTTAATAGTATGTTAGAATGTAGACCTTTTTCAAATAAAATAAAGCTTGGAATTCATTTAAGATAAAAGAAAAAAAACAATCATTAAAGTATGGAACATAAATACTCTCGTTGCACATTGTTGAAAGGAAAATTTTACGTCCAGATTGACGATATCAGAATTTGATGATTCATTGTCATCGTAGTTCGATAATATTTGATTGAGTGGATTCAGTTTTTCCTCTACATATACCGAATTTATGGACATATAAGATAGTTCCATGGCATTGACTTGATTTGTTATAAAATCAGATGCAGTGGATTTTAAATCAAAATTTCCAGTTTCTTTATGTGAAGTAGCAGTCTCCATATTTTCCGCATTCGTTTCTTGACTTGCAGAACTAGAGGTGGAAGGTAATATAACAATATAACCGAATTTTCTGAACTGGTTTGTTGACTTGCGTTTCTCGAGGTGGCCTGCTGTAAACGAAAAATCTACAAAAATGTCGATGGGAAAATTTGTATTGAGTCTGTTAAAACCTTTCTTATTTAATTTTTAGATATAAATAATTTTATACAACAGCTAAGTCGAAATCAGGTGCAAACATAATAATAGTAATACCTTGTACACTATTTACACACATTGAGATCAATTGGGGCTAGATAGCCCCAAACATAGATTCCCTGTATCTTGGGTACTAGACCACGATACACATACTCATATAGATAAATATTATACTTAGATTGATACACTACCATGACTAGGGTACAAACATCTGTTCTCATCAAACAAATAGTTGCTCCCACCGGGACTCGAACCCGGGACCCTTGGCTTCGTAGTCCTGGTTTGTTGACGTCAAAATCGTCATAATGTTTTAACGATTTTGTTCCGAGCGGTCGATCGATTTTTATGGAGAAGTTAACTTATCAAGTTTCTTATCTGGATAAAAGGTCATCGCTGACCTTTTTTAGTAGCTCCTGGGAGCTAATAAAAATGGTGTAGATCCTTGATTTGATATCTCTTGGACGAACAAGAGCTGACATGTCACATCCCGAATAGAGCCCAAAAATATCCGAGCAGTATTCCCCATTGACGAAAAAATTACAGAATGGTTTTGGGTAATATTTTTCGTAAGATTCGTATTTTGTGGGTCCTCTCTCTGAGTATGAAGACTAACATATTTGCCAATCCACTGCGTTTTGCTGCAAATACCAACGGAACCCTAAAAATAGCGATCTTCAGGCATGTCTGGGTTAAATCCTTTAGATTCACATTCCTCAAGAATTATCGTCGCGAATCTGAGCAGAATGCCTTTAATATTGTCGTCCTTTTTTGAGGACACCTTCATATCTCTATAGCTGAGTCAATGGACTAGCCCCTTGTCTGGGAGAATTTTTAATATTTATATTATTAGTGTAAAAATGCGTTTAAATTATTCAAGTAAAATATAATTCGTTAAAAAGTCTGTTAAAATTACGTGATTTGTGCCAATTCGGATCGAAAGCTGAAATTTTCACAGAGGGTGTAATTCTATTGCCGCTATAACAACCAATAATGAAACATACCGGTTTTTAAGGATTAAAAGAAGTACCCATACAAGAAAATATTGGTATGGCCATTTTCTTAGCCATTTTGTTTTATTTGTTTATCGGGGAAAAGTGGTCTCTCCCGATCTTATCGGAAAATATCTTAAATTGATCTTTAATTTCAGGTATTGAGTTTTGTGCTTAGTTATTTGTCATTACACGATTAATAATTGGCTCGTTCCAATTATATATTTTTTATCATATATCATTTTATTTCCGTAAATAAGTTACTCAATTTCTTTCCACTTCCGATCAATAAGCAAAAAGTTTCATTAACCTGAGTACTGAGTTAAATACTTACATATTCATATTCTTTATTGCACAGAAAATATAGATAAACAGTCAGTTAAAATAAATTTTATAGGCATAGGCGAGCTTATCTCTAAAAAGAGATTTCTTCCAGAAAACCTAGGCAAGACAGGAGTGTTTATGAAACAGGACAGTCCTAGTGCGCAATAAAACTGTATACATACGTAGGAAAATGACTTTTAAAATATAAATAAAATATACCTAATAAAAAAATATATATCTCAACTATATAAAATACACTATCATGCACATATGCCTTACTTATATAGTTTGTAGTTTATACTTACATAAACTACAAAATATCATACATATACTTACATAAATATGATACCGATTACGGAAGAGAAAGGAAATACGCTTTCAATCTTTTCTTAAAAGTGAAAATTGAGGGACTATCCCTAATAGTGCAGGGAAGTGCGTTCCACAGTCGGATTGCCCTTAACCTAAAAGAGTGTTTGTAAGCGGCAGTGTTATGCCGAGGAGTTGACAGGAGAGACATCATGTGGGATCTCCGATTACTACCCCTGGGGAAAAGAAACTCAAACCGTTCTCGAAGATATGTGGGGTAGCGGGGATTTCGCAAAATATTGAATAGATAAGAGAGAATGTGCATATCACGGCGAAGACGGATTGGAAGTTACATACTACATACACAATACTCTATTCCAAAGTTTCGATGTACCGCCCTGTATACCTAGTATTATTAAATACTAAAATATTAATTTTATTATTCAAAATTATAAAGGTAAACTCGTACAAAAGACTGTCGTTTTACGTTTTTCCTGTACAATGGTATGGTCGGATGTCCTACTCGGACTTGACCGTTCCTTTTTTAGTAGAGTAATTCTACAGTGATACAAACTTATTTGGCACGGAGACGGCGTCGAAGGCCAATGGCATGTCTACTACTGGTGACTTCATTTTAATTTGAGTTTCCGTCAATCTCTGAGTTGTCGGCTCTGCATCTGGGCCTGTCACGGTTAACTGAAATCCCTTCACACTTCCCTCAACGAGGAAAATGGCGGCCCTTTCCATATATAGGTGGAATCACGGCCATGAGTCAAGTGCCATTTTTCTCCATCATCGGATGTAATTACGCAGTCACAAACCCTTTGTCACCCTTTTCTACAGTCAGTGCAGTTCGTAATACACCCCCTCTCAATATGAGATAGCGCTACGCTTAATAAACCACCTCTGTTGCGTGTAGAGGTATATCAAGCTATAATAAAACTGTTGCCCGTCGACGGAGAAGATGATACTTGTTTAAATTCGACTCGGGAGTTTGAGGTATAGAGTTGGTATGCGCTCTGATGCATGACTTCATAGCGTTCGTCACTGTCCTACTTACGCGTCGAGATTGAGAGTGAGCGAGACAGGGCAATAGCATTCCTCGCGGTCGCCAAGTTAACCAGCACTTGAAACCTAAATCAGAAAACTCCTTCAATGGACGATAGATGATACATTCAACCTCTTTGGTTTTAGGCATGTTTGGAAAGTGTAAAATTTTCCCATTATAAAATAAATCGGATCAAATCATAGTACGTTCTTATTATTTCTATAATACACACAAGTAACATACTGACAAAATATTCCACTAAGGTTGAGCTTTAATGTTGAAATAGACTTTTTCGAAAAACTACCATTTTCCCTCGTATAAGGTTTGATTGTATATGTATGTATATAGCACAGTGCAAATTACGATGTTCGGTACTCAATAGCAACTCTGAAAATAAGTGTTGTCTGGACTAGAATGTAATATATTTGAATGATGATTTGACGACCTCTGAGGTGTTGCATTCAAGGCTCTGCTTCCCAAGCGAGAATCCCCAGGTACGAATCCTGGCTGGGGAAATAAAAAAACTGTCTTTGATGTTTACATATTTCTGACGTAGCTGTTACTGGCCGAATGGCCGAGTCGGCAGTGACCCTCTACAAAGCCGAGGGTCCCGGCGGGATCGAGTCCCGGTGGGGGCAAATATTTGTTTGATGAGAACGGATGTCTGTACCCTAGTCAAGGTTGTTTATCTATATAAGTATAATATTTATCTATATAAGTATGCGTATCGTTGTCTAGTACCCAAGATACAGGGAATCCTAGTTTGGGGCTAGATCAATGTGTGTAAATAGTGTCCAAGGTATTATTATCTACAGACAACCCACACATATAGGTTTGATGAAAAAAAAACTGGTCCCCACGACACAGGGAATCCTAGTGTGGGGCCAGATGCAATGTTTGTGCCTGTATATAAACCTTATTTTATGTATTTTCAAAGATAAACATGTGCGCAAATATGTTCCTCTGCCACTCCGCATGGGAAAAAGTGTGACTTCTTATAGAAAGACGCTATAATCCTTTAGGACTTCAAAGACCACTTCCCATTCTCACAAGTTCTCAATTTGACCACAAGTCAATTTGACTACTTCCCAATTTGAACACTGCTTAATTCGACTACTTCTCAATTTGAACACTGCTCAATTTGACTACATCCCAATTTGAACACTGCTCAATTTGACTACTTTGCATTTGGAACACTGTTATATTTGACTACTTCGCCATTTGAACACTGCTCAGTTCGGCTACTTCTCAATTCGAACACTGCTCAATTTCACTACTTCCCAATTTGACCACTGCTCAATTTGACTACTTCGCAATTGGAACACTGCTCAATTTGACTACTTTAGAATTTGACCTTTGGCTGCTTCGAAATTTGACCACTGCTCTATTTGACTACTTTCCAATATGATCACTTCCGAATGTTACCATTACCCAATAGACCACTCGGTTGATTTTAAGTTTTGCCATTTTATAATTTTTGATTGATATGCACATGTTAGTTATAAGTATTTCCATCAAAAATAGCGTTTATTACAATATAATTCGCATTAATGCAAAAAAATATTAAAAAATATGACCACTTCCCAATTTGACTTCCCAATAGGGAGTCGTCATAATGGTCCCAAAGGTCTATAATGTAAACGAGTAATATGTTGAAAGAGTCTCTGCAATTACTAAGAACAAGTAAAGAATGTACTGGAATTTAATTTTTCCCTCGTAAAAGGCCTGGTCCTAATAAACTGTTCATAGCACAGTGCAAGTTAGAACAATCCGTACCCTACAACTAGCTGCTGTCTGGACCGGAATTCCGTTTGTTTGAGAGAGCTTGCAAACACAAAGATTAGGGAAGATACAGAAAAGCCACTTTTGGGACTGCTGTTTTAATAAAGCACCACTTAAATATCATACCGGATCTCCCGCAGATGCCCCTACGCTCAGCGCCTGGCAGCGAGTGCATCTCAAAGAAGGCATTCTTTGAGATGCACTCGCTGTACAGTCGCCGGAAAGCCCATGACCTGATCTTCTTGTACAAAGTAGTAAAGGGTCTGATGGGTAGCAGTGATCTTCTTGGAGCGGTACAGTTTTCCTTCCCATATACAATCACCAAAACGTTTACTTTACCGCGATGCAGGACTAACTTGGGCCTACACTCGCCACTAAATTAATGTTTCATTCATATAATATGCTGTGCGCTCTTCAAAACGATATAGATATTTTCCACGATACTCTTAGTAAATTCGAATCGAAATTTTTTAGTATTTAATATTTAACTAATTAACGTCCAATTAAATTAATTTTAATCCTTAGTTAATTACTTATACTTATTGTTAGCAATTTATTAATAACATAAGTTATAAATAATAAAGCTTTAGTTGTTATGTTAATGTTGTTGCGCGATTAAACTGTAAATGATGTGCATGTCTCTAAAAGGAATATGTATCAGTATTTGTCATTGTTTAGATCATTGTGTGTAAAAATATGTATTCTGTTGATGTGCCTACTAATAAATAAATATATAATAGTAGTTTATGTGACTGCTGCATAATGGATGGCATCAAAACTCGAGAGTGGGTTTATGAAACGAGCCGAAGGCGAGTTTCATAATAATATCACTCGAGAGTGATATTATTATGAAGACTTGTTGTATAAGACTTGTATAATTATCAAAACTGTTTTTTCTCCATACAGACAGAACCAGTCAGTTCCACTAACGAAATACAAGTAACTGTGGTATGCAGTCGTTAATACTCGTTTATTGGGGTTCTGTAGTGAAACAAGGAACCCTTAAGATTTTGTCAAGTCTGTCTGGCACATCATTCATGGGGCACTGTATTCGCTTCTACAATAAATTACCACAGGAATCATTGATCCTTCCTGAAAAGAGGTTCAAAAACTATGTTAAAAATGAGCTGATAAGAAAGTCCTATTATAGTATTAAGGAATACTTAGATGACAAAACTGCATGGTCCATACCATCTCAGCGCACAGAAATTCGACGAGGGGCGATGGATCAAGTCTATCACTCGCCGGCGAATTTCCTTAGACCGAAACCAGTACCTGTTGTAAAGTCACTTTAAAAAAAAAAAGTATGGGGGAGTTTCTTGTCGTTTCTTCTTAACCCCGAGGCCCACCTTCCGAAACGGTGTAGTCTTTTTTTTATATATAAAAAAAATTTACTTGTAGTTATAAGTAAGTATAATTTTGACAATGAATAAGATAATTTATTTATTTATATTCAATAAAAAAATGACTCTGACTCTGTCCGTCCGTATGTCACAGCAACTTTATGCAGAAACGATTACGACTACACAGTTGAAACTTGGTATATATGTAGATGTATTCTGTAAACCGTGTTACGATTTTTATACAAAAAGTAAAATAATTAAAGGGGGCTCGTTATACATGGAACTTGAAACCAAAAACTATTTTTTCACCAAACCTATATGTGTGGGGTGTCTGTAAATAGGTCTTCAAAAATAACGTTGAGGTTTTTGAAACAATTTTTTCTCAAACTAAATCGTTCAAGAGATACCCTTCCAAAGTGCAAAAATGTGTATCCCCCCCTCTAACTTTTTAAGTAAGAGAGTGAAAAATCTACAGAAATACATCCTGTGTATTTCACTAACACTTTCAACAAAAAATTGTTTGAACAAAATTAAATAAGCAGTTTCTGAGATATCAAACATTTATTAAAAACCGCAAAGATAACTTTGTCATTCATACAAACACTATCAAAAACAAAGTTACAACACAAACATCCAGTCACATAATTACTTGCTGCAACGGAACCCTTCATGGGAAGTCTTGGCGAACTTGGCCACTTTTGTTATAGGAATTCATGTCTTTTAGCCTTGCCACACTGTGCTCGATACTCCTCGGTCTGCACCTCGCACTGCCGTGATGTTGCCGGTCTGGCCACACACTGGGCTACTTGCGACGCCCGATCTGGCCCTGGGTCGACGTTGCCGGTCCTTTAACTCGAAAAAAACCGACAAATCAGGAAGCTATTATTATTGACGACGATTTGACGATCCGAATGGCCGAGTCGGCAGTGACCCTGCCTACGAAACCAAGGGTCCCGGTTTCGAGTCCAGGTGGCGGCAAATATTTGTTTGATGAGAACGGATGTTTGTACCCTAGTCTTGGTTGTTTATCTATCTAAGTATAATATTTGTCTATATAAGTACGTGTATCGTTGTCTAGTACCCAAGATACAGAGAATCCTAGTTTGGGGCTAGATCAATGTGTGGGTAAATAGTGTCCAAGGTATTATCATTATCATTATCATTATCATTGATTATAATTAATTTAATATTTGTACATAAGTTAGGTTATTTTGTGTTTTTTGGTTAACTATGTATATATTTATTTGTAGCTTTATTTCTACTGTATAAATTACACGTATAAAATGACTTAAATATAAAGGACTAATATTGTATACTTAATAGAATATAAATAAGGAGTTTTATTCTAATTAATTCAATTCAATTAATTGGGCAGAGTGTCGAATCACAAAACTGGTAACTTTGTAGACCCAGCCCCCCACGAGACAGGCTGTGCCTAGTGTGGGGTGCGACAGTAAGCAATATTATAGACTCATTTGTACCTTGTACCTAATCCCATTGTATAATGTAAATAAGTTATTTTGTGCAAGCTGTGTTTGTTTGTATGAGGTTGAAATAAATTTCTATTCTATTCTATTCTATACTATTCTAGCTGTGGGCAGAATGAAGAGAAGAACGTGGAGCATGATAAGTAATGGCCGCGAAATAGCCACACTACGTATCTGCCTGCTTTCGTCGTTACATGCCACTGGTCCATGGCTCACAGTGAAATTTTAACACGATTTTATCGATAACTGTCACACAACACAACAAAGAGGTTGTTTGTAGTCCGTATACCACACGAGCTGATGCCCGCTCAATCCTGGGCATGGGTAATTCCATTTATTTCCCCTCCAACAAAAAAATAGTAACATGTCACTCTACTCCTCGTGTGGTCGGCAGGGGTGTTAGAGGAGTATCAACCCATGTTTCTGGGGTAGTATGCGGCAGTGCGCTGTATGCTGCGAAACTTCAGTGGGGGGATCCCCTCCCTCACCGCCGATACTTCCGCGGAATACTACTTAGTTAGCCGATTATGTAAGAGCACTTCTAGGTCTCATTTCAGAGCTAGCTTATCTATGCCCCTTTGTAAGTAAGTACTTATTTTATGCAGAGCTATATTGCGAACCGAGCTAGGGTATGGGATAATTGTCGTCTTTACACACGCGCTGAGTATTATGGTGTGTCTGTGTGTGTGTGTGCCTGAAATCTTAGTTGGCACTAATATTTAAAGGGGTCGTTTCTGGCTGAGAGATCTGTGTGAAGGCGATGGAATTCAGATTACACAAGTATCATTTGGATTCTAATTCTAATGAAAACGGTATGTTCAGAACAAGCTTTACTATCATGATGTGATTTCGCGGTATTTTGGTGGTATTGTTAAATCTTTGATTTCTAAAACGCTAAGTAGTTATAGCCCCATTACGTGGTTATGTAAGTTTTTAATGTCAGGGCATCCAGTCCAGGACGGACTTAACCTCTCAGCAACCGAGGGAAGTTGGGACGGGTCGCGAATTTGAACCTTATGCCATGGTAATAAAATTTAAAACCTATTACGGAAAAGTAGCATTAACTAACGCCGGTGGTATTCAAGAGGTTAAGCTTAATTTTAGGGGAATAGGATTTCAAAAGGTTAAAACGCTCTTCACCGATCTGTACAGGACTAAAATAGTAACATCATAATTCTAAAGCGATTCAATAAATAACTATAGATAAATTCGAATCCAGTGCGAAACTGTAAAAAATATATTGTGAAAAACAAATTTTATGCCATGGTAATAAAATTTAAAACTTGTACTGGAAAAGTGACGTTATCTACCGCTTGTGGTATTCAAGAGGTTAAAGTTTGACTTTGAAAACCGTCAAAAAACAGTCGCAATTCCAATCAAAATGTGCTCTGAAGGAGTCTTTGACATCAAGGAACCACATCTACCAAGCATTTGGTTCCTTGGTGCCGGATCCGGAACCACATCTACCAAGCATTTGGTTCCTTGGTGCCGGATCCGGAACCACATCTACCACGCATTTGGTTCCTTGGTGCCGGATCCGGAACCACATCTACCACGCATTTGGTTCCTTGATGCCGGATCCGGAACCACATCTACCACGCATTTGGTTCCTTGGTGCCGGATCCGGAACCACATCTACCAAGCATTTGGTTCCTTGATGCCGGATCCGGAACCACATCTACCAAGCATTTGGTTCCTTGATGCCGGATCCGGAACCACATCTACCAAGCATTTGGTTCCTTGATGCCGGATCCGGAACCACATCTACCAAGCATTTGGTTCCTTGATGCCGGATCCGGAACCACATCTACCAAGCATTTGGTTCCTTGATGCCGGATCCGGAACCACATCTACCAAGCATTTGGTTCCTTGATGCCGGATCCGGAACCACATCTACCAAGCATTTGGTTCCTTGATGCCGGATCCGGAACCACATCTACCAAGCATTTGGTTCCTTGATGCCGGATCCGGAACCACATCTACCAAGCATTTGGTTCCTTGATGCCGGATCCGGAACCACATCTACCAAGCATTTGGTTCCTTGATGCCGGATCCGGAACCACATCTACCAAGCATTTGGTTCCTTGATGCCGGATCCGGAACCACATCTACCAAGCATTTGGTTCCTTGATGCCGGATCCGGAACCACATCTACCAAGCATTTGGTTCCTTGATGCCGGATCCGGAACCACATCTACCAAGCATTTGGTTCCTTGATGCCGGATCCGGAACCACATCTACCACGCATTTGGTTCCTTGATGCCGGATCCGGAACCACATCTACCAAGCATTTGGTTCCTTGATGCCGGATCCGGAACCACATCTACCACGCATTTGGTTCCTTGATGCCGGATCCGGAACCACATCTACCAAGCATTTGGTTCCTTGATGCCGGATCCGGAACCACATCTACCACGCATTTGGTTCCTTGATGCCGGATCCGGAACCACATCTACCAAGCATTTGGTTCCTTGATGCCGGATCCGGAACCACATCTACCACGCATTTGGTTCCTTGATGCCGGATCCGGAACCACATCTACCACGCATTTGGTTCCTTGATGCCGGATCCGGAACCACATCTACCAAGCATTTGGTTCCTTGATGCCGGATCCGGAACCACATCTACCACGTATTTGGTTCCTTGGTGCCGGATCCCGCCACGCCACGTAAAAGAGAGAGATAAAGATAATATATTAAACACTTATATAAATAAATATAAAACATCCAAGACTAAGAAACAAATATTCCGGGATTTGAACCCAGGACCGTCAGCTTCGTAGTAGTCTAGTAAATGATGAAACGTTTCCTTCAGCAAACGATTGTGAAAAATATATACAAAAGAACAAATTTAAATGGACAGTTGTGTAATACAGAAGATTTTCTTTTGTAGTGTGTCCATGATTTGTTGCTGCTGTTTGCTGACTTTGAAAAGTTAATAAAGAATTTCTTACATATTGAGGCTGGGCACAACCCTAGCGGCAATTCAAATTTCATCTTAACCTCTCAAAAAACCGAGGGTGTTGGGACGGGTCGCGATTTGAACCTTATGCCATGGCAATAAAATTTAAAACCTATTTCGGAAAAGTAGCGTTAACTAACGCCGGTGGTATTCAAGAGGTTAAGCTTAATTTAAGGGGAATAGGATTTCAAATGTTAAAACGCTCTTCACCGATCTGTAGAGGACTAACATAGTAACATGATAATTTTATAACGATTCAATAAATAACTATAAATAAATTCGAATCCGATGCGAAACCGTAAAAAATATATTGTGAAAAACAGATTTTATGATAACTTCGGCAGACTTTTTTATGGAGCAAAAATAATTAAATTACTTAATTAATATTCACGTTAAGGAATCCCTGCTGACGCTCATGATCAACAAGCTTGTATAAAGAAACAACTACCATATTACTCCTATTTTGCATAGTCTTAACCTATTCGTTTATTATCCTTTATCTTTTTAAGTTATTTTCGATGTGTGCCGCACACTCGAGAATCAACCGAAAAAAAAAACGAAAAATCATTTTTACTGGACACACTCTGAGCCGTAGTAGCTATCTCTTAATAAATGTCAAACGCTGTAAATTTTTGTTTTGAAACTTTGTCATGGTCAGAAGTATTTTGTTTTGATTTGATTTTGTTTCGGCCAAAGCCTTACTAATAAAATAATAAGGACCTAATTCTGAGCTTTTGAGATAATTAGCACTTCGTCATTTTCATTACTCAGAAAAAAACTGACTTATGAAAGTGTCGTAGCGTTGAGCTCTACGCAATACCTTCTTTATGAAAATATTGGATATTCTGTGTCGTGGGAACCAGAAACAGCGACATCACACTCATATAAACATCGAAGACCTGGGTTTTTTTCTTAATCCCCAGCCAGTTATCGACCCCGGGATCGGGTCCAAGGTTCGATCCCCAAACCCGGGAGCTCTCGCATGGTAGACAGATACACAACCACAGCACCACAGAGGTCATTATTACTACCGCAGTTAAGGTAAAGAGGACAATTTAAATGACTACCAAAAGTATTTTTTTCTAAACAAAATGGGTAAATGATCACCTAAAGTTGCAGAAAATATCAGGGCAAAACACTGCGGTAGCTTAGGTGAAGGGTAAAGAGGGTGAGCGAAGCGAAGCCCCCCTTATCCTTCCTGTCAGGTTGAACATGTAAGAACAATAAAAAAATACCTAAAACATAAACTTAAGTACACAAAACATAAAAAGAAATTTTGTGATCATTTATCCAAATACAATTTGGTGATCATTTACCCATTCTGGCGGTCATTTCGATTTTATTGGCAGTAAAATAGGGGCGTTTTTGGTAATTGTTTAAACATAGGCCTAAGGTAAATTGGCAGTACCTGTTATATACAAAAGAACAAATTTAAATGGACAGTTGTGTAATACAGAAGATTTTCTTTTGTAGTGTGTCCATGATTTGTTGCTGCTGTTTGCTGACTTTGAAAAGTTAATAAAGAATTTCTTACATATTGAGGCTGGGCACAACCCTAGCGGCAATTAAAATTTCATCTTAACCTCTCAAAAAACCGAGGGTGTTGGGACGGGTCGCGATTTGAACCTTATGCCATGGTAATACAATTTAAAACCTATTACGGAAAAGTAGCGTTAACTAACGCCGGTGGTATTCAAGAGGTTAAGCTTAATTTAAGGGGAATAGGATTTCAAATGTTAAAACGCTCTTCACCGATCTGTAGAGGACTAACATAGTAACATGATAATTTTATAACGATTCAATAAATAACTATAAATAAATTCGAATCCGATGCGAAACCGTAAAAAATATATTGTGAAAAACAGATTTTATGATAACTTCGGCAGACTTTTTTATGGAGCAAAAATAATTAAATTACTTAATTACTAATAATATTCACGTTAAGGAATCCCTGCTGACGCTCATGATCAACAAGCTTGTATAAAGAAACAACTACCATATTACTCCTATTTTGCATAGTCTTAACCTATTCGTTTATTATCCTTTATCTTTTTAAGTTATTTTCGATGTGTGCCGCACACTCGAGAATCAACCGAAAAAAAAAACGAAAAATCATTTTTACTGGACACACTCTGAGCCGTAGTAGCTATCTCTTAATAAATGTCAAACGCTGTAAATTTTTGTTTTGAAACTTTGTCATGGTCAGAAGTATTTTGTTTTGATTTGATTTTGTTTCGGCCAAAGCCTTACTAATAAAATAATAAGGACCTAATTCTGAGCTTTTGAGATAATTAGCACTTCGTCATTTTCATTACTCAGAAAAAAACTGACTTATGAAAGTGTCGTAGCGTTGAGCTCTACGCAATACCTTCTTTATGAAAATATTGGATATTCTGTGTCGTGGGAACCAGAAACAGCGACATCACACTCATATAAACATCGAAGACCTGGGTTTTTTTCTTAATCCCCAGCCAGTTATCGACCCCGGGATCGGGTCCAAGGTTCGATCCCCAAACCCGGGAGCTCTCGCATGGTAGACAGATACACAACCACAGCACCACAGAGGTCATTATTACTACCGCAGTTAAGGTAAAGAGGACAATTTAAATGACTACCAAAAGTATTTTTTTCTAAACAAAATGGGTAAATGATCACCTAAAGTTGCAAAAAATATCAGGGCAAAACACTGCGGTAGCTTAGGTGAAGGGTAAAGAGGGTGAGCGAAGCGAAGCCCCCCTTATCCTTCCTGTCAGGTTGAACATGTAAGAACAACAAAAAAATACCTAAAACATAAACTTAAGTACACAAAACATAAAAAGAAATTTGGTGATCATTTATCCAAATACAATTTGGTGATCATTTACCCATTCTGGCGGTCATTTCGAATTTATTGGCAGTAAAATAGGGGCGTTTTTGGTAATTGTTTAAACATAGGCCTAAGGTAAATTGGCAGTACCTGTTCCGATCGCTTTAATATGTTGTCCCATAAAACTCACCCGACATTGCCACCCCACAAGCAAACCTTAAAGGAGCGAAGATAGAAAAATAATGCTGTTTAAAGACGAAAGTTATTCCTCTTTGTGAATGCTCTTTTGTGAGAACAAGCCGGATGGAGTAGCGAACAATGAAACAAGGAAACAAGATAAGAGGCCTTATCAAATAAAACTAGAAACTGATCGGAGATTCTGTTTCAGTTTCGGCCAAAATGGAGGTTTCAGCTAAGGTCTCGGTTTCGGTCAAACACCGGCCGAATCTTCGACTCGGCCGAAACACAGGTTTTGGAGCTGATATACTTTCAGTACGCCAACTGACTAGTGTAATGTGTCGCATACATACGGAGTAAAACTTATTTGAATAGTTTCAAATAACACGTAGAGAATCATACATTTAAAGAGGTATTGAGGTGAAATTAAATTGGTGCTGATAATTTACCTGTTTAGTTATTTATAATAAATAATATTAATATAAAAATAAAGCCAAGCATGTCACAATAACCTGAATTTTCTCAGATGGGGTTTCAGAAGTAACTTCACATTGTATAACATACTATCTTCACGAAATTTTCGACACCTTTCAGTGATGTTGAAAATTGTCACTGATTTGCGACATGTGACAAAATTAGTGATACAAAAGTCAAAAATAATGAAGACTGACAAAAATATTAACACTGACCGAAAATAGTGAAACCTGTCCATAAAATTATTCTCACTTTTCAAAATTAGTGACAGTAGTAAATAAATGTGAAATATGTGAAAAATAATGTCAGCTGATGTCAGCTGTCAAAATCAGTGACAGCTAACACATGTTTTATGAAACGAGTGAGGTACTATTAGGTGAAGTTACCTTTGCCACCCCATCTAAGAAAATTTAATTTTTCTGACATGCACGTCTATACTGTGCCATCTGGAAAAAGAAATGTTACATGGCAGGCCTTGACCGTTGATGAAACATCAAAAAGGTTTATTTATTTTTCCTTTGACTGTACAACATTTGAAATTCACAAACACATAATGGATGTTTGTAACTTTTTACTTCGCTTAATTGGAATCTTGCTGCCTCACAATAAAATGCTAAGATTAATCAGTTCTTTATTTTAAGCTGGGTTAGAAAGTGCTACACTCTGGGCCCATTAGGACCATTGTTCTTTGTTTTGAAAACAAAACGAATATTTAACTTCAAACCATGATGAAGTCACAAGCATATATGGAGGAAGCCCTCACTAAACTATGCAATAACAGAAAAAAGTTTATTATCTGTGGCGATCTTACTGTAGATTTGCTTGTCGGTACAACAATGAAATAACGATTAATAACTTAATTCAAATCATTTAATTTATGTCATTTCTACAGCCGAATAAATTACACTTACCAACCACACTTGCTTAGACAACGTCTTTTGTGACTGTGCATTCACAAGTAAAATGTAATTAACAGCTTACCTTCCGATCACAGCGGCCAAACAGTTTCATTCTCAATTGCTAGTAAGGATAAGACTGATCCATTATTTTATAGGCCTATTACATCCTAACGTATACGAAAAACTTAGATATAATTTTGCCAGTACCGGATTTTAATAAATAGGGGGGTAACCATAACGTCTTATGCCGATTCAGATAAGGAACCTAATTTGATCCGCAAAATTACCGTGACCGTCTTAAAACAAGTCTTGGTATCAGGTAAATAATGCCCATTATTTGGCGAATTGGAATGGAAATGGTTCCCATGGTGATGTTCTTGTTTTGAACCTAATTTGAATCGGAACCCAAACAAAGTCTACTCAGACTTTTTCAGCATTATTCAAAAATAATTCAATAAAGTTTTTAAATTAAAGAAAATCAGTGACTGCAACGGTAAATCTAATTTTAATGACTGGGCAACGTTTGGAATTCGTAAAATTAGGTTATCTTGTATGACCTTTTTAAACGAAAAACCCATAATTTTGATATAAAATTTCATGACTATGTTATAAAATATTCCAAAACTTGCAAGTTGGTTTGTAGAACTCCAAAAACTTTACACTTCAACCGTAAGAAATAAAACTACGCCAAACAATACAGTTTCACTAGGGGTAAATCAACTACCGATACAGGTTTAACCCATTTAATATTTATACTGCATGGGAGGCCGAAAAGTATTTCAGCGGAGTTTTTGCGATTTGTCGAAGGCATTTGGTTGTGTTGATCATAATGCACTACTAATAAAATTAAACCATTACGGAGTTCGAAATAAAGCGTTGGATCTACTAAGATCATACTTAAGCAATAGTATTCAAAAGGTACATGTCAACGGCGTTAAATCTGATGGATCGGGTGCAAAAATTGGTGTTAGATAAGGTTCCATATAAGGCCCTTTCTTATTCCTGGTATATATTAACGATCTGCATTTCATGGTCGATAAATTTACTGACATAGTGATGTTTACTGATGATACTTCACTGGACTTCAAAATTGAAAGAAAAAAAGAAGATTTTGATGATGTTAATGGTGTATTGTCTTAATAGGTTCACAGTTAATAATTTCTTGTTAAACGCTGGTAAAACCAAGTGCATCAAATTCTCACTTCGAAATGTCAGGCAAGTTGAGGCCAGTTTAGTGTTAGACAGCAACACGATATAATTAGTAAATGATACAAAGTTTTTTGGAATAACCATTGATAGCAAATTGCAGTGGGGCCCCCACATAGATACATTAGCGAATAAATTAAGTTGTGTGGCTTATGCTGTTAAGAATATCAGACAAAATTCGGATATGGCTACTTCTAGGCTAGTATTTTGGTTACTTTCGTATTGTCATGTCTAATGGTATCTTGTTGTGGGGGAAAGAAGCACATATTCATACTATATTAATTTTGAAGAAAAGAGCTATTCGAGCGATTTATAATTTAAAACGAACTGACTCCTTAAGAAAGCTTTTTGAAGAAATTGACATACTAACAGTAGCTCTGTAGCTAGTCAATTTATTTTCGAAAATAGAATGTATGTAGGCAGGAATCTTACAACATTTTTCAAACTTAGCGATAGCTGTAATGTTTACCTAAGAAATAATCACAGACTAGTTGCGGTTTTGGACTCGAGATGGTTAGCAATTATTTCAAGGGTCAGTGTATCTCTACCACAATAAAACCTTTAGAGATTTTTAAATTGCCATTTGATCAATTTAAAAAGCATATTTAAGCAACTTTGTCGAAAAAGGGACATTAAAATGTTCAGGATCACTTAAATGACGTGACTGTATGGGATTAATCTAGTCTAATACAGATCTTGCTGTTAGTCGTTTTGTAATTCTTTGTTCCTGCTTAATAATTGTAATAATTAAAATCGTTATATTTGTATTAGTTAAGCACAAATAATTTATAAAAGAGATCTGAAAAACAATCTGTGGCAGTTTCTATGCCCTTCTTCTCCCACAGTGGTCCGATGTAGAGAAGAGGCAAAAAATTATGTTTGCTAAATAAATGTGAATATCTTCAGTAATAAATATATTTGATTTGACTTGAAATTATATTCTCTGCCTACCATGCGAGAGGTCCCGGGTTCGATCCCCGGCTGGGGGTAAAGAAAAAAAAAATCCCCAGGTCTTGGATGTTTATATGTGTGTGACGTCGCTGTTTCTGGTTACCAGGACACAGGGTATCCTAGTGTGGGGCCAGAAGCAATGCATGTGCCTGTATGTAAATGTTTATGTTTATGTTTGTTTATATATTTACATATAACTCAAAATATAAAATAAAAAATATCTATTTATTTGGTACATTTTTCATAAGTCCCCACAATAGCCAAATACCAATACACCATTTTGCGAGATAGGGGGCTAGCCTTACATCATGAAGGTTTCCTCACGGCTAAACTGACGACCTCTGTGGCGTTGCGGTAATGACTTTGCCTAACATGCGAGAAGTCCCGAGTTCGATGCCCAGTTGGGGATAAAGAAAAAACATAGCCAGGTCTTGGTTGTTTATATGTGTGTGATGTCGCTGTTTCTGGTTCCCACGACCCAGGGTATCCTATTGTGAAGCCAGAAGCAACATATGTGCCTGTATATAAATGTTTATGTTATAAATATGCCAGTAACCCCTCGCTTGCAATGCCGACATAACATTCATACAAAAAACAATAGTAAGTAAACAAGCAATAGCAGAAAGCATCCAGAAAAATATCACCGATATTATTTTGATTCATAACCTACTATATCTATCGAAGCAACTCTCAGTACGTAATTTATTGTTATATATCGGCAGAATATATTTATATTTATTATGTTGTCGTATTGCGTGATACCCAGTTCGGTTATGCAATAAAAGGCACGAATATGTGGTGAACTTCGTGTTTGGATCGGTTTTCACATTTCATTGTGACTAATACATTTTGAATACCTACCAATTTTTTTTATTGCGGTCTTTTTTAATGAGTGTGATATTGACATGACATTTGACGGGTTATGATAATGAAAGGCAATAGTTTATTGTTTTTGTAGTTATGTATATAGGTAGGTATAATACACTTATTAGAAACAAAGAAACAACTTATATATGTCACCGGAAGATAGTCAAAACCGTTAGTCGATTAACTATCGGCAGATAGTAAACCAGACCGACAGGGTTCAGAAGTAACGTTTCTTTTGTTCTTACATGTTAACCTAACACGAAGATTAGTCTTCACCTAAGCTACCGCAGTGTTTGCCCTGGTATTTCGTTTGCAATTCAAGCTTAAACCAGTTTACGATTTAACGGTTTTAACCGTTAGTTGACCAACTAACGCGTCATATAGAAAACAGTATGCTACAGTTTACTATCTGTCGATAGTTGACCAACTAACGAGAAAAACAAGTTAGTTTATCAACTAACGGTTTTGACTATCTTACGTTGAAATTATACACAGCTACGTCACAAACATATAAACATCCAAAAGTTGGGATTTTCTCTTCTTCCTCCCCAGCTGGGAATCGAACCCGGGACCTCTCGATTGGGAAACAAAGCCTCGAACCGCATCGCCGCAGAGGTGGTCCATTAAGTAGGAGAAAAGGCCAGAAAAGACAGGTAACTGGATGAGATCACCACATTCACCGTTTTGTTCTGTCCTGGGCTGCGTGTATTGCGTCATGTAAAAAAATAAATACGAAAATTAAAAAAAAATACATCCCCGTAGAGTTTCTTGGTGCTATCTTCTCTGACGGGCGTATTTCCGAAGCACTAGTAAAGTTCATGGAGTTTCCTTTTCCTGTGCGAGATTCAGCCATGAATCACCACTTGAAGGAGAAATTTCCTTTTTCAAACTCAAATCAGTTAACCCGTATCTTCCCAACCATAGTAAAAAAAGTCCAATTTTTATGAAAATCGTATCGGAGCATGTTTATAGATGTATAATGAGAACTACATACCAAAAAAATTTTAATCTCATTTAGATTTTTAGTTTTGTAGCCGTTCCAATAATGGAACACTAGGATTAAACATACATGTAAGATACTGTCAGTGGCTATGGATTTCGTTGGGAAATAAAACGATTGTATTCACTTTTTATTTATTGTACGAAGTTTTAAATCTTATAATTATTACTTAAAAATACAATTGCGTGTGTTATTGAGTATAAAAATGATAGAACATTTGCTATGTAAGGCAACATTACATTTGATACACTTCATGGTTGTGTTTTTGTGGCATAAACCACATCGAGTTTGTTTATTTTGTTTGTCCTCTGCTTGTTTTCTTCATTTCTTGCGGATCTTTGAGAGGTGCTTTCTCAGTTCGGTTGGCTCGTATAGTCCCTGTTCCATCGTGACTGATCTTTTGTAACTCCTCAAGCAGCGGTAAGCATGTAAAAAAATTATCGAAATAAAAACTGTAGCTACCTTGTGGCAGCTTTGATATTAGATCCAGAACAACTGAGGCACCATCACCTAACTCAGGATGGGTATTTCCGGTACAGCTCACCATAAATCAAATATCACTTATATATATACCAATTTTTATATCCAAAACTGATTGGCTTTCCATGGATATGCTGCTTAGTACTATGTTTCCCAAAATATGGAATCATAGATTCGTCAATGCTCAAATTTCTATGTCCAGGGTAATACTTTACCCATCGTGCATTGAGCAGATTCCATAGAGGGCGCACTTTAGCAAACTTATCATTAGGACCAAGATTATTATTGTCGGCAACGTGGAAATAACGCAGCAAGTCTTCAAATTTATTTTTTCTTGACATAATAGCTACCACTGTTGGAAAACTGCAGTCAACTCCTTGTTCCCAATACATTCTGTATCTCGATACACTGTAATATCCCGACAATAAGAGAATGGCTATAAAGTGTTTCATATCCGTTGTAGTAACACGGAATGCTTGTTTACCCTTCTGAATCGCATTTTTTTTAAGTTTCTGAGCGCAGTAATTCGAACACGTCTTCATAAAAAAATAGTTCAAAAACCTGAACTGTTTTTTCCAAATTTTCCAGGTTTTCCAGGAAATCCCGTTCACAGATTATTCTTTCTCAGCCTTTTCTGGAATATCTACAAACTACCACTTTCTTTTGACTTCAACACGTTTTCTTTTTGGCGGTGGCGGTGTTGCCGTCGAAGAGGATATGGGCTGTGAAGGCTTCGTCACTGACGATGTGGAAGTGTTGGTTCATCTTCTTGTTCATCTCCAACGATCATCATCTGCACTATCTTAGATTCAGCTCGAGACGATCTAGTGACTCGGAGTTCAGCTTCTGATAGTAACTGATGTCTAGACAAATTATTTGTACTTGCAAACTCTTCGTCACCGCTATCTTCGTCGCTATTTTGCCAATTTTCAGGAGGTGTGATGAAAATATCACCCGCAAACAAGTCGTCATCTTCTTCCAACTGAGAGATTATCTGATACACAATCAATCTGCAATAAAATAATATCATAATTACGAGGCAATACAGATAAAATAAAGTTCCTAATGTATAAACATTACATGTGCTTATGTTCCTACTGCTCAAATAATGGAACGGTACATAAAACTTACAGCTACCCTCAAATTTGCCTTTTTATTTCTAAATACGTATGACGACATGATAGAACAATACTACAACATGTTTATAAACCCTAAATTGTCAGTAGTATAATGTAAACATCATGATTACTTACATTTTCCTGTTCGCCATATTTTTCACTCAAAACTTACAAACACAATTATGTTTTCTAGATCAACAAAACCACGCGATGTGAAATGACATGTGTTCATCTGACAGCTAGAAATGTCAGTAATACCAACATAAAAACTTTATTTTAAAGACGCGTTCAAAAATTCGAGTAAAAAAATAAAAAAATTACCGTTTTAAAAATGGAACACTAGGATGATATGGGTTAAGATATATGAGACGGAAGTAAGTGGCTTTGACTTGTAAAAGTGCATTATTTTGCCTACTTGCAATGAATGATTTGATTTGATTTGTAGACCAAGCTGAGGTAATCCTGATTGTCACTACACCAGCGTGCAGGCGGTCTTCTTCTTGGTCATGCTCCTTCTATTTTTCATTCCATTATTTGCTTCTCCAAACACTTCGGGCCTATAAGGAATCTGTACAATCCAAGGAAGTCCAGCATTCGCATTCAGTATATGATGGAGAGACGATTGGTGATTTTTGATTCCTAGGGAATGGACTCAATGGTCCTGAAGACAGTCTAGTAAACTCGATATATTTTCCGGCAGCACCACCTCTCAAATCTCAATCCTTTAGCGCATTTTGACACGGATTGTCCAGGATTCAACATCATATAGGAAAAGTACCATTTAAATTTTATGACTATTTTTATCAAATTTGTGCCGATTAAGCCACTTCTTTTAAGAAATAGTATATTTATCAGTGATTTCATTCATACTGTTTGAGTGAAATTGATAACCTCTTATCTATAGAGATTTACGTGTCCTCAATTGATCTCAGAGGACGGCAAATTCTATCCTAACATTTTGAAAACAGATTAGACACTGCTATTGTGTACTATATAATATTATATATTCAGTCTGACTTTGTAATGTTATATATACAGTTTTTAACCAACCTGCAACCCTACAGCATATTTGGTGGTATTATCCCTAAATAGTTGATCTTGTAAAGTTAATGATTGAATTATTTTAAGCCTAGAAGGATCCATTTATAATTAATTTCAAGTGTAGTTATACTAAGAGAAATAACTATATATTTTTTATAATTCTCAAATTTTTGCGATCGATGTTGTGAATAAAATCGACGTAATCGCTTTTAAAAGAGCAGATTAATTCCTTTTCAGATAGTGTTAAAATTTTTGAACATCAGTGAAGAAAACTTCGTGATTTTCTCAGAATTTTGCCGGAATCATATGAAATTCTTCTAATACGAAATGCAGATGAACTGCTGCTCATCATATTAAAAATAATTTTGTTAAAGAGTAAGAAAAGTCATTAGAAAGTCCAGATATAATGAGATTTTAATTCGCTCCACTTACTTCCATACTCGAGCAAGAAATGGAGGAATTTTTATGAATAACAAATATCAAAATATTCAGTCTAGAAAAAGCTTACCTTTCCTAAAATTTTTATTGAAACTTTCCACGGTTACTTAATTCAAATTTAAAGGAATAAGCCATTTCGCAGTGAACTGAACTATAATATTTATTTGTTTTCTAATTTAAATTAAGTATTTTTTACCAACAAATTACATGCCAAATTGACATATTATTTGCAGTTGGTTTGATATTATATTTTTACATTCTAAAGCAAAAAAAATACAATACCTAAAACAATGTTTAATTTATAAGTAAGATCATCTAAACAGTAATAAAAAAATATGCAACGAAATAGTAAAGTTCCGATATTTAATTCAGTTCCGGAAATTGAGTGCCGCTAAAAAGTCACGTACTTTTTTTTCGTTACGCCCCAAGATATTCCAACCACTGCTGATGATGGAGCCGGAAGATGGTCATCAAAACTTCACAATCATGATTGGGGAATCCTAGCGGATCCCCAGATATCGATTTTGAAGCAAATCAGACTAGTAACAGACAGATCATTATTCTGTCAGTTTAAGAACTAAAACCTAAAAATTTCAAAATGACGGCGAATTTTTCGAAATATTACTTCAGAATCATGCTTGGACTCCAATATTGATTTTAAAGGTAACTAAAAAATTCATACTTTTTCTAAATCTGACTTCAGAATCCTGGTGAACTACTAAAACGACAGAACCCCATCGAGTTTGGGCTCGTTTAATTCATCTTCACAATTACCCTGGTTAGTTTCTTAATTTGAAGGATTCCGAATTTATTAGTTCCATTCTACATCTAATAAAAGCTTACATCATTATTTTTTTGCGTCATGTTCTGTGATGTAGCCCAATAATATTCCCGAGGGGCACAAGCCCGGATACAAGTAAAATCGAGCCAAATTACAGCACGCTGGCTCAGTGGCAGTTGGTGTTATGTGTTAAAATAAAGTACCTTATATCCCATCGGGTTTCCCTAAGATATTTGAGATGTGTGCAACATACATAAGCATATTTACCCTCAAAAGTTGCTCCAAAGTACCGTCTGCAACTATTAATACACCTCAACCGAATTTCACTAGAACTTCATTGCGGAATGCGCCAACGACTTATGTCAAATAGAGATGTGCCAAACTGTTTTCACATCACTACTTAATAACTAGTTCAAGTTCAAAGATTTTTATTCATAATAGCATAAAAATTGAGACTTAATGAACGTCATAACATAATCAAGCAAGCATAACATAACATTAAGAAGGTGCCTAATTATTAGTACATAATGAACTGGTTTAATGCCAGATGTCAGTGTCTTGTAAAAAGTCATTAAATTTGTAGGAGGCCTTTGTGCACAAAGTGTGCTTTATACATTTTTTGAATCGAGCTTCAGTTAAGTTTTGTATTTCTTGCGGAATTTTATTGTAGAAGCGTATACAGTGTCCCATAAAAGAACTACTAACTTTTGTGAGTCTGAACATTGGAAAAGAAAGTTTATGTTTATTTCTAGTTTGCTCATTGTGGCGGCTGTCAATGGTTTTGAAGCTACTGATATTTTTCCTGACTTACATTATGTTTTCATAGATATATTGACTTGCAACTGTTAGGATGTTGGTTTCTTTGAAGAAATCTCTCAGAGACTCTCTATTACATATTAATGCCACTGTGAGCTGTAGAACTCGCGAGAGACACCATTTTTTTCACCGGCCCCTTGAAGTTTACCGGATGAACAGGCAGAATTATTATAGTAACCAATAAAAACAAACAGCCCAGCTGCATTTTATTTTAGTACCTCAGACAAACTTATGAATGCACCTGATTACATTCTTGCAGTATGAATGAAGCCTGCAGCAGTTATCTACATTTTGCGATCTAAAATCCAACATATGGATAATTTCCAAAAAACTGTACTTACCGAAAAAAAATCCTTTTAATTATCGAACCAGCTAACGAAATTTCACAAGCATCGGTAGAGAAATGCGAGAACAGCTGGATATCCGGAGATACGAAAATATTTTGTAATGAACATGTTATCCTTTGACGATTTTCTCCTAGCTTTTTTAATTAAAAAAAAATGAGATTTCCAACGTGTTCCTTTTTCAATATTGAAGCACATACAAGCTACATGTATGCCAAGTTTAATGCTTTCTTCCGGATGGGACCGTATTTCAGGTTAACAAGCCGTACGGCTAAGGAATAATGGTACTAATCTACAGAAAGAACCAAACTCCCTATAGGTATTTGAAAGTGGAAATAGAAGGGCTTCAAATTTATTTGACGAGCGAGCGAAGCGTCGAGTTGTGATTGGCCAAAAACGTCTGTCTGTTCTCGCCAACAGGTCGCATTTTTACAAATTTTGACGAATAATAAATAAGAAATAAACAATATTAAAATCATTTATTAATACCATTAACACAGTTATAGCATAATATAATTTAAAGTAATTTAGGTTATTGCAATGTGTAACTTATTGTTACAGTATGTTTGGAACTCGAGACCTATACTGGGCAGAACACTGTGCTACACTAAACTCTGTGCTTTAGCAATGCGACACATTTTACTCATGGAAACATTTACTGAAGGTGATGTTCGTATGTTTGTACTAAAATAATAATAAATAAAAACAAAAATTTTTAAGTTATGGTAATTAAATTAAATTATATCTAAATCTTGAAACATAAAGTTAAAGGTAATGTAGGTGTAGTGAGTTAGTGTTTGTGATTGTGTTCTTGAGTACATGAGCGTAGTGGGAGTTGTGCGTTGTATATAATAAAATTATATGAAATGATTATGTGTTGCTTCCAAGCAATTTTTCTGTTTGCTGGTAATCTAGTGCCTGTAGCCATTTAGTAAGTTTACAACTGTTGTAACTTGCGATTCATGGCGTGGAAGTGTATATGTCACCGTAAGATATTCAAAACCGTTAGTCGACCAACTATCGACAAATAGTAAACCAGACCGACATGGTTTAGAATTTACGTTTCTTTTGTTGTTGTTACATTTCAACCTAATACGAAGACTATTCGGGGGCACCGCTGCGCTCGCCCCCTCTAGTCTTCACCTAAGCTACAGCAGTGTTTTCCCTGGTATTTCGTTTGCAATTCATGTTTAAACCAGTTTACTATTTAACAACTTTAACAGTTTGTTTATCAACTAACGCGTCATACAGTAAGCAGTACGCTACAATTTACTATCTATCGATAGTTGACCAACTAACGAGAAAAAAAAACGTTAGTTTATCAACTAACGGTTTTGACAAAAGGTTGTGACATATATAAATTAATTTTCTTATTATAGAGGGATGGCATGGAATTCTATGGAAAGATTGTGTGTAAAAATTTTGTCATTCGTAAATTATGTCTTTGCGCTTTAAGTTTAAATACCAACTTAGATTAATTGCTGATGCGTTATGTTTTCTTAAATAAATAATTGAATAAACACCTGTCTAACCGTCAGGACTTCACAATCACCATAAATGTTTTCCGTGGGATATCGAAGGGTTTTAAAAGGTTCAACTTTGAGGACAGCTCTTTGGGCTTTTTCTAGTACAAGAAGGTAACTTTGCAGCTCCACCCCAGCACGACATGCAATAATGTAATATAGTCTGGCAGGGGGCAAAATATAACATTTTTTTTTATACAAATATAATACATTTCAAATTTCTTAAAAATTGCTATAAGTTTTGTTGTTCGCTGGGAGTTCAATTTAATATGATTTTTAAATTCAGACAACAGTCAATCTGTAATCCGAGATATTTGATTTCATGAACACATTCAAGGAGCCCGCATTATACTTTGATATAATAATAATAATTTGGACACTATTTACACACATTGAACTAGCCCCAAATTAGGATTCCCTGTATTAGACAAAGATACATGTACTTATATAGCTAAATATTATACTTAGATAGATAAACAACAATGACTAGGGTAAAAACATCTATTCTCATCAAACAAATATTTGCCACCACCGGGACTCGAACCCGGGACCTTTGGCTTCGTAGGCAGAGTCACTGCGGACTCAGCCATTCTGGTCGTCATTGACAGTGAGGTTTTATTCCCGAGTATAAGCATGATGACGTCTGAGAGACGATCGTTCTATGGGAATATGGTTTAATGATGGAAAAACACATACATTTAGTTTTGTCGGCGTTAAGAGATAGGAGGTTGGTTGTTAGCCAATCTGAAACTACGTGAAAACCTGTTTAAGCTGTCTCAAACGTTTCGGCCCAACTCTTTACTTTATACTTTATTGCATATACACATTAGTGGACAATTACAAACATAGTTAGTAAACAAAGGCGTGCTTATCTCTATATAGAGATTTCTTCCAGCAAACCCAGGGCTGACAGGGAAAAATAGTTTCATGCGAAGGGATAGACCTATTATGCACAACATATATCTCTTTCCCCGGAAGATAAATGCCGTGTTATCGCAAACGTTATTATTTTACCATTTATTACCTGTTTTTGATACAAGAAAGAAAAATTTATAAAGACCGAGAATAGAGTAGTAGAGTAGTAGAGCAGTATGCTCCCTTGGGGTACACCGGAAGCCACTAGCAAAAATTTCTAGGTCAATTGCTTGTTTATAAAACGGGGAGCATTAAATGGATATGATTACTGCGTCATTATCGACTTTCGTTATAAGACAATTTCTGCCAATGAAATCAGTTTCGTAGGTGTTTTCTTTGATGTTGTTTTTTATGTATATAATGACTCCGTTATTTTGTATCGGGTTATTTTTAGAGACATAGCTATTATAGTTTGCTAAAGGTGGAGATATGACTGTTGATCATAGCCAACATTCACTGAACACTATTTTATCAGGGACTATTATATTCATCCTTACCAACAGCACGCTAAGGCCATCAATGTTGCGTGAGATGATTTTGGCTAAATATCTTGAGTTGAGTATAATCTTTTGGTAATAGAGAAAAACAATTTTCACGCCCACCAGTATTGGAACAGGAGTGTTTGTATGTTTTAACATCATCAGCACGTCAGGAAACCCACTGTTGAGTTGGTCTCCTCATGTGCTCGCTATTCAACTCGGTACTGTGCAACTAGCGTTCATTGATTTCTTGCTATGTCTTCGGTCCATCAGGCAGATGGGCACCCAATTCTTTCAAGGGTCAGTGCATTCTCTACTACAACAAGATACCTTTGGAGATTTTGAAATTGCCATTTGAGCAATTTAAAAACCATGTAAAAGCCATTTTGTCAAAAAAAGGTATTTAACAATGTTCAAGAATTACTTAAATGACGGCACTGTTTGGGGTCAATCTAACTCAACACAGAACATGCTGTTATAAAAATGTAATTAATTATTCCTGCTTATTAATTATAATTATATTTGTATTAGTTCAACTCAACCGATTTTAAAAGAGATCTAAAAATAAATCTGTGGAAGTTTCTGCGCCCTACTTCTCCCACCCCGCAGTGGTCCAATTTAGGCATAAGGAAAAAAATGAAGTTTGCTAAGTATATGTTAATATCTATAGTAATAAAGACATTTAAATTTTAAACTTTGATGCCTGCCGACAGATCTGTGCCCTTCACTTGGCCACCCTTCGGTTACCGATCTGGTGGTGTATGTTTTATATCTTATTCATTATCTTATGTTGACTATCCAAACGTTATATTATATCAGTGTTAGCACCCACAAATGCAAAATTGGAGCGTTGCTTCGCTGCCTCATGCAAATCAAAGTTTATCCACATAACACGCTCTCTAACTGTGTTGCACGTTGCATGGCCCACTTCTACTGGTTTCAAGGATCCTAGCGTGGGGCCAAAAGCAATTCAAACAACCAAACGCCTTTTCCCATACGGGATGGCAAAGGCAAAGTTTTGCTCACGTGTTGACTGTTATTCAATAATCCATTTTGCGAGACAGGGGCTAGCCCATCTTTGAATGTTACAACAAAAAGTATTTTATTGAAATATTTTTATATCTAGTGTTAATTTAATTTCATTTTACTGGGTAGTTAATTAGTTTGAACGTATAACAGTAAATCCAGTTTTTGATTGTCAAAACTACTGATTTACTGATTACTGACAAACTTAGCACGACTAGAAATGCTGGTTTTGTCTGAAAACATTTCTAAATAACGCGACTAGAAATCAGAAAAACAGCAATTGGAAACTTTAATTTAGTACGTTTACACTTTCCTTGAAGCAGTATTAGCTGGTTGGTTCTTTCGGAACAGGTTCGTCAACGACGCGTTCCGTTTCACACAGTGCAAACAATTGTCACTTCGTGAATATGTTTCCAGAAATATGTTTCGACATCCGTCACAATCAATTTCTTCTCGAAGGCTTTATGAAGAAATATAATCTTTAGACCTTAGATGGGTCCCTAATTAATATTTAAAAATTTGTCATAAATAACCCAGGAAGCGCTGAAGCGCAATTGAGGTACCAAACCAACAACTGGTGAGAGATAGCCCAGGGGCGTGAAGAGTGAAGGAGGGGAAGAGAGGCCTTTGCCCAGCAGTGGGATGATGTAAACTAATAATAATAATAAGAATAAAAATAACATAAAAGTCTAAGACGAGTAGTCAAACAGGATTGCTAGAACAAACGGAACTTTTTTTTTTGCAACCATGTTGTGGTCTCTGATCTTCGAATTTATAGCAAGCAAGGCAGATTCCGGAGTCCAGTAAGTATCATTCTGATCCAAGGGCGTTTGGCAGGTTAGCTTTGCGTATTCGAGTGTTGAAATTCCATTTTTTTCTACGCCCTTGGAACAGAAACGCCCATGGAACAGAATGATTCTTACTGGACTACAGAATCTGCCTTGCTTGCTATAAATTCGAGGATCAGAATTCAACGTGATTGCAACCGAAATGTCACCTTTCTATTTTTAACAAATCGTTCTGTTTTTTCTAGTAACCCTGTTTGACTACTCATCTAAGACTTTTATTTTATTTATAACATATTTTTAAAGGGAAATTATAATTCAAGCCATAGATTTCTTTATTGGCCACGTGATCTAACTTCCATTTTATAACAAAGCAATGGAAAAATTAGATAATAAACTAATTCGTCTTTTTTAACACAGTTAACTAAATATTCTATAGAACGCGTTAAGTGAAGATCAACCATTTTTGTTACTTGTCCTGCTTATTTATACTTTGCACCTAATTTATTAACGCAGCCACGAATTTTACATCTTATCAACATTAGAATATAAAATAACACATCATATTGTTTTATCGTGAATATAGCCACTGCGAGATTTGACGCGAGTGCGCGAGACGACAGCGGGCAGCCATTTTCACCAATCAGAAAGCGCCATTCGATTCATATACCGTCGAGTTAGTCAGGTATATTTGTTTATTGTCGTTCGTGCGTTTATATTGCAATTGTTTCATCTGTAATTAAAATAAAGTATGCCAATAAGGTTTCATGCTCTTTGGCTAAAGTAGGTTATTTATTGTGGCTAAATTTCAATTGGGTTATAGGTTTAGAACTTAGAAGAAGCAAATCCGGAGCGTACCGATGCGGAGCGGGGCGAAGCGTATGCAAATAAAAACAACATTTAATTATATGAATAGTTTTTTTTTGGGTGGATGCGCTGCGGTCGAGTTGAGTTGAGTGGATTACTGGTTGTCTTTTTTTGTCTCCCCTCAATAGTTTTAAGGTAATATTAGAAGCCATAGTTTACTACTTGGTGGCAATTTTGACTCTCAATTAATGAAGGAAGAGTCACATTTTAAATGTGTTAAGTTAAAACATTAGAAGCTAATATAATACCTTATTTGATGTCATATATTAATATTTTAGAAGTTTACTGCTTGAATGCATGGCACAAATTTAGATGCTAAAAATTAACATCATGCTGAGTTATATTTACATTGGCTTACAAAGAAGTGAAGTTAAGAAGTATCATTCAGACGCTTGTTAATTGTGGCTGACTAATTTAGAAGGCAATGTAGATTTTTAGAGGCGAATTATGCTATTAAAAGGAAGTCTGTTTAAATAGCACCCATTTTTTAATATCTAAGGTCTATTTCTTTACAAAGCCTTCGAAAATATTTCGAAATACATTTCTGGAAAGTTAATCACGAAGTGACAATTATTTGCACTTTGCGTAACGGAACGCGTCGTTGACGGACCTGTTCCGAAACAACCAACTAGCCATTACATGCATTCATGGAAAGTATGATCGTAAAAAAATTTGCGTCACAGGTTGGGTTTTGTTTTTCTTACATGTTCAACCTAAGCCTTTCTTTAGCCAATAAGCATCGGCTAAACCATTCAGTAATTTTTTCGTGCAATTCAGTAATTTTTTCGCGCAATTCAGTAATTTTGTCGCGGAATTCCGTAACTTTTCGCTCATTTCAGGTATTTCTAGCGGTCTTGGTCACTCGGTTAATTAGTTTCTTATTCGCTCGTTTTGTTATTCCCCTTTTCTATTTATATACGAAGTTTATGTTTTTTCTGACATTAAATCCTTTTTACCCTGTAATATAATTATCATGCTTAATTAATTCTAAAATACAAGAAGAAAACATCTCAGTTTTAACCTACAAAACATTAAATATCACCAAATCCTTTGACAAATTAAAGTTTTAATGTCAAAGGCATGTTAGCAAAGTCAATGTTTAATTAATATTTTACAATACTCTACTTCGTATACGGAGAGCATTGATAAAGACAGACATATAAATAAATCTGTTTATTCACAGTTACAGCTCACTTAACACAACACAGGGTAAAATAATACTACTGATTTCGCTAAAGGCGGTGCAATGCCCCAAAGTATGAGGCGCGAGGAGGTGCATTTGGGGCGTCTACCTAGTGTAATGTTCTATGACACTAAATGACTGAATGTTTCAGACACTATTGCAAAAGGCGACCTCTGTGTGGTTGCGGCTCAAAGCTCTGCCTCCCAAGCGAGAAGTCCCGGGTTCGAATCCCGACTAAGGAGCAAAAAAAATATTGCCAGGTCTAGAATGTTTGTATGTGTGTGAGGACGCTGTTTCTGGTTCCTACGACGCAGCTAGTCCTAATGTGGGACCAGAATCAACGTATGTGTCTCTCTGTTTATATATGTCACCGGAAAATAATACGATCCGCAAGTTGATAAATTTCCTAGGAAATTTATAAACTTCCTTCTAGATTATATTAGGATTAGGTTAGTTTAGTATATTTATAAACTTGCGGAAAAAATATTAGGAAATTTATAAACTTGCGGATCGTATTATTTTCCGGTGACATATACATATATATTTATTTTAATTTATTTCAGACCAAGTCCATACACTATTTTAATAAGTAGTCTTACAATCTTTTTTAGTAATACAATATAAACTTAACACACACCTATGCCTGGCAATATGTGAGCTGCAACCCAAAGCCGCCTAAAGGGATTGTCTACCCTAGCTTCTTTTACCACCAGTAGACCGTTGGAGCTGCCTAGAGTTCTGCATAACAGAGACGTTATCCTTGTACGCATAATTGCGTGGAAGCCATCACCACGCGCCTCCGCAAACATCCCTGATGCAGTACAAGATCGTGGCAGCCCCAACAGCACCCCGAAGGCACTGTTTGCTGGATAGAAACCCCTCAGACTGCAGGTGTAAATAGTCTGAAAAACGCCCTGAAAAGAGTGGTTTTGACAATCTTAGTACACCATGGAAAGCATATTTCATTTCATTGACAACGCCCTTCGTTCCCATTTATTTATTAATTTATTTATCCAATAGTTTACACTAAGGCTTACAGTAATTATTTACCAGATTTACCAGATATTGCACTTATTGCTAGATAATAAGTAACAAAATGATCATCTATCTATAGAATCTAAATAGATTTACTAATAACTATATAGAATAGAATATATATAATAAACTCTAATAGAGTCAGATCGTTTTCTAACTTCGGGATTGTATCAAAGAATATGTCACCTAGTTGACACACCCTGACTAGTTCAATATGTACCTAGGTAAGTTAAGTATGTGTAACTAATAAACATTCTAATGATTTTTATTGATAACTTTTATTTAATAACGTCCTGTATACATCTCAAAATAATAATAATACCTTGGACACTATTTACACACATTGATCTAGCCCCAAACTAGGATTCCCTGTATCTTGGGTACTAGACAACGATACACGTACTTATGTAGATAAATATTATACTTAGATAGATAAACAACCATGACTAGGGTACAAGCCTCCGTTCTCGTCAAACAAATATTTGCCCCCACCGGGACTCGAACCCGGGACCCTTGGCTTCGTAGGCAGGCTCACTGCCGATTCGGCCATCCGGGTCGTCGTCCTCAGTAGGCTGCTAAGTCGTAGGTGCTCTTTGTGGACAAATATGTAAAAATAAATTTTAGTCCACGAATAGCACCCAGGTGCTATTCGCGTAGGTGCTATTCAGACAGGTGCTGTTCGTGGACTACCTCATTTATGAGAGCAATAGCTCTTGGGGCAGGCGCGTTTTCGCCGCGCAGAGAGCGGAAATCGTGGGTAGCCGATTGTGGTGGCCGGCGCCGAAGCATGCCGAATCGCAATTTAGGTACTATTAAAGAGATGCTGTGCAAAACTCTTGGATTCCATTCCCTTCTTGAGCCCTTGGATCCCGTTCCATGTCAAAGTCATCTGTGAGACTTTCTGTCACCCAAGACCCCAGGTATTTGAAATTAGATACTTGCGCGCGATAACGGACGCGGCTAGGGGTAAGTTTTATCACCTGCTTTTTATATACGAATTTCAATCTTTTATAAGCATTTATGCACGTATGTGTCTTTTATCAAATTTCCCCGAAAGGACATCGGTTAAAGCGAAATAAAACCTTCTCAAACATTAAAGAGCATTCTTCGTTGGATGTCACTGTAAATTTCCAGTGAGCAAGTTACATGGGATGGCTCTCTCCTTAGGAGTTAGGAGGGGGGACATACGGGAATCGGTATTCGTCAATTTCGATTATGTATTGAGTATTTATTCAATTTTTGAACCTCGTTCCTTAATTCCCAATAAATTGTATGTCTTTTTAAATGATAGACTATATAGTCATTTAACTTCTCATTTAATTCGGATCTATGGTAAGAGTATCTGTGAAAATCCGGGAACATTAATACTGAAAGTGCATCTGTAGTGAATTGCAGTGTTATATCACAACATTTCTAATGACAATTCCTAAAAACTAGTGGCCATGCGGGCTGTAGACCTCGCGAACAGGGAGGACCGTGAACCAATTTATAGGTATTTTCATTTTAAGTCTAGGTTTATTTAAAACTGATTGCATGGGTTTCCACGCGCACCCAAGAGGTACCATGCTACGCTCGTTGGGAGTTATCAAGGTGCACCCTCCCAAGACATCGCTTCTTACCCATTTTTATGGCATTAATTTCACAACAACCTGTGAGGAATATAATACTTAATATTTCATCCAAAATGGTCTCAATCCGGTCATAAATAACGCCACAGCAAACTTCCCCCCCTTTTTGCTCCCATTTTCCCCTTAATCGAAAAAAACTCTCGACAAAAAAATATATTAATTCAAGGAAAACGTTTCGTGAAAATTGCTTGAAAACTGTGGCCCCTACCGGAACTGACAGACATATATAGGACAGACGAAAGCAAAATCGTCCTATCTTGTCGAAATGGAGCGTGGTCAAAAATACTTAAAATACAGAGCGGATCCAAGATATGCATACCTGACTAAATGGGTAAAAGCAGTGCCTCTCAACAATCCTAGTGTTGCATTGCATAGTTTTTGTACCTACCTAATATGTATCTGATTTGTGTCTGAAATTCTCGTACATATAAGTTAAATTCATATTTTTGTGAGAATGAGACACAAAGCGAAGGCGTAAGAGATAGGAGTGGAGGGAGGAGGGCGACCGCTCAAGCGCGAATCGCGTGGAAGAACGGCAGAGATACCTTTTCCCAGCAGTGGGACATAATGGGCTTCCAATAAAGAAAAACTTTGGTCAGATACCTCCAACCCAAATCGACAAACTCATACTCGGTCGCCCGTCCATCCCATCCCAGTACAAAGTAAGATCGTGGATTAAATAATAGGAAAATCCGTTGCCAAGTTGAAATCCAAACTGCTCTGCTGCCAACACAGGCCCGGCCATAATTAATTTCAGAATTAAAACCCCAGTTGAGTTATTGGCTACAGAAAATTGGGGTTAATTAAAATTTTAATTACCCACGCATTTTTTTGTATTCACTTCATCTTTTGGTTGTAAATTATGTTTTTATTTGTTGGGATTATTTGTGATTCCTGTTGATGGTTCGGGAATTGAAATAGTCGGCATTTGCTGTAAATGTTTATACATATTTTATTGCACAAACACAGTTAATACAAAAAATGGGAAAAAACATGAACAAAGGCGAGCGCGTTTTTAACAAGATATTTCATCCAGCAGGTCATCATCATCATCAAACTCAGCCCACACCAACCCACCGCTGGGCATAGGCCTCCGCTCTATAGCGTCTTGTGCCAACTGCAAAAAAAGATTTCCAAAAAATCCGGCAAAGTGCGAATTGGACTCCCGAACCGAGAATTCCGCACAAATCGCACTTGTTTTTGTGAAGGAACTTCAAATTCACAACTTTTCCTTATATACATATAACTATAATTTCGGATTTTTGCCTTTACATATGCTATAAGACATGATTCTGATTCAACGGGAAGTACCTCATTGATTTGGATTCCTTTGCAAGTATCAAGCAAATTCGGCGATTTTGTGGCACAATCGGTCGTATATTTTGATCGCAATGACCACGAGGTTTTTTTACAGCTCCAAGGTTCCACAGACTTGAGTAATTGACATTTCAACTTGGAACAGTACCATTGCTTTAACTTTATCGCTCGACATTTCTTGGTTTTAGTCGCTGAAAGTGTTCTCCAGATTTATCGCTGCTGTGGAGGAACTCAACGCTGATCTTGAAAAGTTATCCTTAATAACCCCGTAAAATGCCTGTGTATAAAATATGGAGGTTTAAAATTTATTCGGAAAATAGTGTTGACTCACCTTCGAAGTTGGGTGGCACTTATAAATAAATAAATAAAAGTAACCCATTAACGTTTCAACCGAGGGGTACAGTTCTTAACCCGGATGGGTACAGTTCTTAACCCGGAGGCCTGAGGTCTATAAAAAAAATACAAAGTTGTGTATATGTGAGATGGACGTCGGTGAAATGTCTGTTTGTTTATTTGTCTACGCAGTCTGTTGCCTTTGACCTGGCCGTGCAGTTTTGCTATGTGCAGTTTTGCTGTGTGGGTTGATTAATAATTAATGATCAGTTTGATATTTCAGATGATTCTCAAAAAATAAGTCGGTGTCTATTTTGGATATGTATTATGTCTCATTTAGTGTGCGTTGTGTATCATCTGCACTTTATCTCATCTTTATAGATACTATCCCTAATTCTATATCCTTCCCTAAACTGTAACTTCGATCTTGAATTGTGTAAACAAAGTAAATACAAAAAACTGGTCTTGTTTTATGTCCTAGTGAGAAATGTTTAAGATGTCAGGTTTTGTGTTATGCTGTTAGTCCATTTCTTATGTTATGTCACCTGTCATTGTTTTTTCTCCAAATAAACAAAATAAATAAAATAAATAAATAAATACGAGTAAGACTGAGCCATACTCCACCAGGTTGGCTTAGTGCGGCTTGATAGAAGGGTGTCGGGCTTGTGGCCAACCCGACTTTCAGAAGTCATCAAGCTGCCCTATTAGGGCCAGCTATGCAGATCTTGAGGGTATAAGAAGTTGGGCTTCATACTTCGGACTCCTGGTCAACCCGAGGAAGTCCCAGGCCTAGGTTATAGGTACTAGACATTCTCTTAACTTGTTGCAGCAACAGCCCATTCTACCTGTCACTTTGAATGGTACCACAATCATGTGTATCGATAAAGCTAAAATTTCTCTAACTCTAATATTCGACAACCAGCTCTCCTGGTTATCGCATGTCAAAAAGGTCAGTCGCCGAGTATTTGCTACTTTTCACTCTCTCAGGAGATTTCAGTGCTTTTTGCCTCTAAATACCAAAAGCACTCTCGCTTAGTCTCTCCTTCTACCCCTCATCGATAACGCTGACGTCTGCTGTGTCAGTGCTAACAAAAAACTACTGAACAAACGAAATCTCGGAATTCGGTTTATCTTCGGGTTGCGCAAATACGACCATGTATCACAACATCACAAGGAGTTGAAGTGGCTGCCCGTCTTCGCCGGGATTCACTCATCCTTAATTTCCTCTACAACATTTTACGGAATCCACGCTACCCAACCTTCCTACGAGACAGTTTTCAATTTCTTTCTCCAGCAGGCCTCGGAGAACTCACGCAGTTTCCATGCTCACAACTCCACAGCATAACACCGCGTCCTATGAGCACGGGTTTAGACCCCGGGACATTCGGTTGTGGAATGCACTCCTCTGCACCATCAGGGCCAGTCCTACTCTAAATATATTTAAAAGTCGTGTGAAGAAGCATTTTAGAATTATAGGTAGTATGCTTGCTAGTATTTATTAGTATATCATAATAGTAGTAGTATATTATGGCTAGTATTTAATCGCACATCAAAATTACTGCTTTGAACAGCAAAAAAGGATCAGCAAAAGAACTTTTTATGTTTTAAGTATTTAATGAGTTCTTAAATGTATGTTTTAAATATTTGTTGTTGTTCTTACATATTGAACCTAACATGAAGGATAAAGGGGGCTTCACCTAAGCTACCGCAGCAAATATAAGGTATACCTGCTGTGCAAATCAGTATTTTTGATGTACAGTTTATTATTTCCCTTTTTATACTATTTATACGGAACTCTAAAAATAAGATTTGTACAGTATAAGTGAGTAAATTACTGGTTAAAAGTCGACTCCGGTATGCCTCTGCCATCTCAAACGAGAACAGCCACGCCAAGTATTGTTTTTATAAAAATTGCCGCTACTTTTCTCTCACGCGACGGGGCGTTATAATTGATTGGACACACTCCCATTTCGCTGACTGGGCGTTAAATTGACGCGACAAAGCGAGAAAATAATAGTAACGGCATTTTATCGCCCCGTGTCCTTTGCAGGCCTGGCCGTAAATAGAATATCCAGGTTTGCTGGTAGAAATTTCTTCTTAGTGATGTGCTCGACCTATCTATTCATGTTACGCAAGGCCCGACAGTTAGAACACGGTTAGCAATTCTCTAATTAATTAACTTTGCAACCCCATATTTTTTTCTATTTACGATTTTTATTTTTACATAACATAACTTAGTGTCACGTCTTTCCCACATGGGCAGAGGCACAATTGTGCCCACTTTTAGCCAGTTATTCAATACGCCCTTTTGCGTAACAGTAGGCTAGACTAGACCATCGCCGCAGCTATGGCATAATGAAGGATTCCTCACGATGTTTCCCATCACCGTCAGAACGTCCATATAAAGTAGTACTTAAGTTATATACTTTTATCTCATTGGTATATGGCAGCAACGGGATTCGAACCTGTTTTGTTTTTAAAACGCTTAACCTCATCAATCCATGTATGCTAATCAATTCAATCAAAGAAACTCCGTGTTTCACGCTTGCTTCTCACATAGAAGATGCAGGTTCGAATCCTGACCGTATACCTTAAGATAATTCATTTATCACATGATCAGACGTTCAGTGTTTCGGAAGACACGTAAAGCCTGATGTACACCGCGAGCTAAGCTAAGTTAGTTTAGCTTAGCTCGCATAGCTGACGCAGCTTTCCATACTTGCGTGCACACCACAAACTATGCGAGCTAAGCTATGTGAGCTAACTAAAATATGCCAACTAAGTTAGCTGTGTATGCCGATGCGCAGCTACGTGGGCTAAGCTAAGCCTCTCCCGCCTACCCCGCAGCCCCTATGGACATCCATCGCTAGTGACGTCCAGTGTCTTGTGTCGTGCACACGCGTCGAGTATGGAGCAATTTATTGAAACTGTTAAACGATTTCCTATACTATTCCTTTTCCTATACTGGAACGTCTTTTCTTCAGATAATAAAAAGTCAGTAATAATCTTTTTTTCCTACCTATGAGTAATGAATTCGTCATCAGAACTTTCTTCATAGGTAATATTCATGTTAAACTCCCTGCACGTCCGTCACTGAAGCTTTAACACACAACACTGACTTAGCTTAGCTTAGCTCAGAGCTGTTTCTTGGTGTGCAAGCGACATTAAGCTGTAGGTCGCGGCTACTATCGCTACGTGGTAGTGGTCGTAAAACCCCTCCATCAACCCGCACTGAGCCAGCGTGGTGGAGTATGGCTTAATCTTAATCGTATCCGGGTTAAGGCCTGTGCCCCTCGGCGGGGACATTAATGGGCTACATTTTTTTTATGCTAATCAATTTCTGAATGACAGTCTTTTCTCTGTATGACTCCCAAGATACAGGCTTACCTAGTGTAGGGATCACAAGTACAGTTTTATCTAATTAAAATTTTGCACAATCCTCACATAATATGTAACTTTTATATTAATAGTGTCATTTAAATGAAATAATAGTAGTTTATGTGACTGCTACATGGAGGGCATTAATACTCGAGAGTGGGTTTATGAAATTTTAATGCCTAATTATGTGCAGTTACATATACTAGTTTATCTACACACATATCATAAGCTCTCTTTGATGTGTTCAGGAACCGCATGTTTGACCGGCATTGTGGCTCTGCAGTTGTTTAGCTTGTTCTGTAGCACCAACTTCGGGCGTTCGAAATTTGTATGTCAGTACCAACTTCACAGACAAACTAGGGGCGGCATGCATGCGGGCGTCGGCGTCCGAAATTTGAATGTCATAATATGTAGAAAAATTACACATTATGGTCATAATGTGTAATTTTTATACACAGGGTTTATGATACGTGTGTAGATAAATGTTTTTATCTACACACGTTTCATAATCCTTCTTTATTGCCTCCAAAAACCGCACGTTACGATCAGCAAAATGTTAAACTACTTTGTAAAAACTCATTTCTTATCTGAATTAATATTCAGATAAGAAATGAGTTTTTACAAAGTACTAATGTACATTATGACAATAATGTAAAAAAAATCGACAAATTATGACATTCAAATTTCTAAGGCCGACGCCCGCCTGCGTGCCGCCCCTAGTTTGTCTGTGAAGTTGGTACTACTGAACAAGCTAAACAAGTGTAGAGCAATTATCAATGCCACAGTGCCGGTCGAACATGCGGTTCCTGAACACATCAAAGGGAGCTGATGATATGTGTGTAGATAAACTAGTGTATGTAACTGTACATAATTAGGCACTTCTCGAGTGATTATGTATCAGTCACATAAACTACTAGTATGTAACTCTACATAATTATCTACATGTATGTATGCCTAGTTAGGCATTATATATCAGTCACATAAATTACTATTTTGATTTGAGTTGATATAAATTTATTTGGAGTTCTCAGCTTCAATCCGAGAATAGTGATAACCCACTTTTCATCTGTCGGGCCTAAGAATTGAATTACTTATCTGGGTTCCACAAGAATCGGAGAAGACAGCTTCCGGCCCCACACTGGGATACCCGTGTCGTGGGTACCAGAAATAGCGAGGTCACAAACATGTACACATCCAAGACCTGGGGTTTCTTTTCGTTCTCCCTAGCTGGGATTTAAACCCGAGACCTCTAGCATGGGAAGCACAGCCTCGACCGCAACACCACAGAGGTCGCTGTGGGCTGACAGCTGACAGCTGACAGGTGATGAACTAGTAACTTATCTCATACATTGCTGAACGTGACTCGAAGCTGTGAAATTTACAACACACAGCTGAGTTACGGCACGTAAATCGAATATCCTCAAAAAAATCGGGTTGAAAGGGATTATGATAGATATTTGTAGACGTCAGAGATAGAAGACCTATAAAGAGCTCCATGGTCAATGAGTTTAACGCTTGCTTCTCACACAGGAGATGCAGGTTCGATTCCTGACCATTTACCCATGAGATAATTAATTTATCTTAAGTACATTATACGGACGTTCTAACGGTGATGGAAAACATCGTGAGAAAACCTTCATTACTCCATAGCTGTGGCGATAGGCTAGCCCCCTGTCACGCAGATGGAGTATTGAATAGCTGGCACAACTGTGCCTCTGCCACCCCGTATGGGAAAAGGCGTGATGCTATGCCAGAGATAGAGAATAGACAAACACATACTTACTTCAAATTCGAGAGTAACTTCAAAACCAATTCCAAAATCACCCAACGCAGCGATCTCATTTGCGAGTGGGAAAAAACCGCTCCTCAAACATTGTCGGATTCAACTCCGATCCAACTTGCACCAGGAAAGTTTCTGCTTCGTTCCGGACTTCCCCCTTTGCTATCAAAACCATTTAGTTCCGGCTAGTGGGTGGGTTTCTTTTGGGCTTGAGATATGTCGGGTGCTGGAGAAGTGATTTTTTTATTTTTCACTTTACTCTTGCCTTGTCCCATACGGGGTGGCAGAGGTGTGACAGGGGGCTAGCCCATTGCCGCAGCTTTGGAGATTGAGAGTGTCCTCACGAAGTTTACCATCACTGTTAGAACGCCCGTCATATGTACGATAAATAAAAAATGAAAACAGGGTCAGCACCGGATTCGATCCCTCGTCTCCTGCATGAGAAGTGGGCATGAAACCACTAGACCAGCAAGCGAATATTAAGTATGCCATATTATGCCAATAAATGATAGTCTCAAAAGTCTACGTGACATCATTTATTTATATTGGACAATTGGGTAAAAGATGTTGCTCAGATCACATCGAAAATGTTGCTCAGAAAGTTCACGCCAAAACAGTATCAAAAACCCGGCCAACTGCCAGCCGGACCCGCGCACCGAGGGTCCCGCACCAAACGCACGTTTGAAGGATCTGCAATTTACAGTTTTTGGATTTTTTCCTCTACTTACTTATTCTTTAAGACCAAATTTCATAATTATAGGTCAACGGGAAGTAAAACCCTCTCGAGTAAAAACTCGTAAGGGCCTTAAAACCCTATCGGTTTTGAGGCTCTTACGAGTACCAAGCAAATTTACGGCTTGAACGGACATATCTTTTGATTGCGTTTACCGTGAAGTTTAATTTTCACACAGATGCATGGGGCCAGAGATTTCAGTGATTAATATTAATGTCAACGTGATACCTCTACGCGTACCTAAGAAAAATTGTCTTGACAGACAGACAGACAGACAGACAACTAAATAAACAGAATCACTAGAAGGGTGCCTTTTTCCTTTAAGGGTACAAGCAAAATACTACCGTTTAACTTTTTTAGAACTTATGCTTTGTGTTTAATATTTATGCTTCGGAACGCACCTCCTCTTGTTGCGCGACTCAGAACGGAAACAGAACCGCAGCTGTCACTCGTACCGGAACGAGATGTAAAATTGGAGGTTATCTTTATCCTTTTCTCATCGGGAGAACAACATGTCTGCTCAGACATCGTGCCAGGCGTCGGGCCAGTGATTGTAATTCGGTGTAACAATTACCAAATACAGGCGTCGGGCCTGGTCGGAGTGCTCATCATAAACATCGTCGGGAAATAAGTAGATTCGCGTCAGCGGTTGAGTGATTCGTGGTGAAGGTTGAAGTTGTACGGTCTCCAACTCGTCGTATCGGTAGCGGCGACTCCACGTGACGGCAGGCAGCACGCCGGCGTCAGCGCCGGGCAGCGACGATAGTGATTCGATTCCTATCCTATCCCAATTCTGCTCTTATCCCGTATTCCTGTCTCGAATCGAGCTTTCGATTTCCTGTCTACGGCGACAAAGGTCAGTAACAATTCAACTCACTTTTCTCTCACGTGCTGGCAAAAGCCCACCCCCTCAGGATTCCACGCCGTTCGGTAGGCGTGGAAATTAAACAATTTGGTAGCAGGCGCGGTTTTCCTAGTGGGAAATCATCGATTCACGGTTGTAGGGTTGCCTTTTGCCACATTGTAGTTGGGAGAAAAGAATATCTCAGATTGGCCGGCAATCTGTTTGGCAATGAGTCTGTGGTCGGTACCACAATTAAAGTTCATTTCGGTTAGTGAAAGTATAAGTGTCAATTTAGTCAATAATAAATTTGTAGTCGGAAACTACTGTTTGTGCGCATAAAAGATTGAACAGTCATTCTGCGAAGTAACTAGATTGTATTACTTGCGGTAGAACGTCGGGTTCTATAGTACTGCAGTGTTATTTCGGTTTACACAGCAGGGTCGGGCTATTTAAGGGGTATTAAGCTGAATTTGCTGACCTCAAAGGAAGTGTGGTTCATATCGGAGGGGCCACTTCTAGAAGCCACTTATTATTTTGTATTGTTTTCATAATCAAGTTTTGTGGGTTATTTTTGTATTGTGTTTTATGGTGGCATTTTCTAATTGATTTAGAGTGTATATTATAAGGTGTATGTCCACAGGGCGACCATATTAAATATTGTTTAGGATTTAATTGTTTTAGTGGTTGCCTTGGTTTTTACAACTTAGTTTTAATTTCTGTGCCCAGCGCTGACGGGAAAGTGCTGGTCTCTGGCTGTGCTTAGTTTGGTAGTGAAGCATAGGACCAGAAACAATTGAATTGGTAACCATGGCACCTTCACCCTTGACGGTACTGCGGTATGGCGTCCGTGAGGAGATGAGATGGCTCGCCCATACTCACAAGTATGTGGAGCGACCTGACATGGACGATGTCCTGCTCAAGCGTGTGGAGGACGCAATGACACGCGTCGGGAAGGTGTGTCGGCTGGCCGCGGAGGCTGAAGCCCTCGGGCTTACGGATGAGGCTTCGGTGGCTGCAGTGAAGCAGCTCAGCACCCACGGGGGGGTGGGCGGTCAAAACAATTTGGCGTTTTGAGTGCCGCGCCGTCGGGTGACGGCTGTGTGCACTACGACAGTGCCGGTCATGAGGTGACCAGTTGCGCCAACTTTAAGGCGCTCGGTGTGGCTGCCCGCAGGAAGGTGGTCTTCCGCCACCGATTGTGTTTCGGTTGTTTGGGGCCGCACCCGCTGAGCGAGTGCTCACGCGCGTCCCCCTGTGAGTGCTGCGATGGCAGGCACCACGTCGTGTTGTGCCTGAACCGGTCAGGCCCTTCGGACGGTCACCAGGGCCGGACTCAGGTTGGTCGGTCACAGGGCCCAACCAGGGCCGGACCCAGTCCCCCTCCGGGCAACGGGAGTCACCAACGGGGTGACTGGGGTACCCGCGGACGGGACCCCCCCCCGAGGGGAAGGGGGCAGCGCGGGGGGTAACAGGCGGGATAGCCGGGGTTCGGTCGCCGCTATCCAGGGTCAGCGAGGACTTCGGGCCGCTGGCTCACCGCGTGTTACGGGCGGGTGTCAGATGGCACCTATGAGTGGCGCGAAGGCTGGGAGCCCACCACCTTCTGCGCCACCCTGCCCGTCGCTCTGGGAGGCGAACAGGGAGGCGAACAGTCGGATGTCGCCCCCATTCCTAGAGCGCCCCAGGTTGGATCCGCTCTCCCCCCTCCATCCACGGTGGCCACCGGGCACACCGTACACAGTCCGGTATGGTCGGGTACCGGGAGAGCGAGGGGCCTATTATGCGGGTTGGGACCCCCTGATGTACATGCGGTCTGATATGCCACCGGTGGCATATCAGCAGCCGAGTTACCAGGCCGACGGGGGTCCCAGCGGGTTCGGATCCCGCGGAGGTTCCCGCTAGGGACACGCCGCCCACTTACAGGTTGCCGCCACTCCACAGACGGTCATGCTCCCCACCGCCTCGGTGATAGCGTGGAGTTCGGACGGCAAATCATGTGTGGCACGAGCACTATTGGACTCGGAGGCCCAGGGGTGCTTAGTCTCGTGCAACCTTGTAAGACGGTTGGGCATTTCGGTAAGGGAGTATCCACATTCCATTCGGGGAATTGGGAACACGGAAGTCGGTTCCGTTAAGGGAGTATGTCGGATTACTCTCTCGTCACGGGTGGATTCATCGGTGAATCTGACGGTCACGGCATTAGTCATGCCTAATGTGATGGGCTCACACCCTCACGTACGGTACCGAGGGTGTCGCACCGAGGGCGACACCCTCGGTGCGACAGTTGGTCGCTGGGTTGTCACTGGCTGACCCGGAGTTCGATATTCCGGGCCCAGTAGACATTTTATTGGGTGTCGATGCCTTGGGATACCTGTTAGTGCCAGGTATCCACGTGTTGCAGGCGACTGGTCTGGTTTCGGTCAACACCAGACTGGGCCATGCGGTAATGGGTCCGGTCATGCCGGCTGCCCCACGCCTAGCGACTCGTAGTCCCTTATTCGGTTCTGTACTCTCGGAGGTGATACAGAAGTTTTGGGAGGTGGAGGAACCACCTACGGTTCGTCGGTTGGACCCGGTTGAAGAAGAGTGTGAACAGTTTTATCGGAACAATACTGGTCGCCTTCGGTCAGGTCGATTTCTCACACGTCTTCCATTCCGGAGTGACCGCCCACCGCTGGGCAGTTCACACCATGCAGCCGAGACGCGGCTTCTATCGATGGAACGACGCATGAAGCGTGACGGGATTTTCCGGCAGAAGTACGTCGATTTCATACGGGAATACGAGTCGCTCGGCCACATGTCGGTTTCGGGTATCGACTGGAAGCGTGAAGACCACTGCTTCCTGCCCCATCACGCGGTCTTGAGGACCCCGGAGGGCAAAATACGGGTAGTGTTCGATGGATCGGCATCAACATCTAACGGCATGAACCTGAACCAGTGTTTGCATTCAGGGCCGAAGTTGAACCATGACATCGCGGATGTTATCACACGGTTCCGTCGACACAATGTTGTGTTTGTAGCTGACATCCGGATGATGTTTAGACAGACGGTTATTCACCCTGACGATAGACGGTATCAGCTGATACTGTGGCGAGAGAGCCCAGATCAGCCCATCAGGGTGTACGAGCTGAACACCAACACGTACGGGCTACGGTCTAGTCCTTATTTGGCGATTCGCACTCTGCGGGAGTTAGCGGATCGAGAACGGTTAAACTTCCCTAGAGGAGCAGCGATCCTGGAGCAGGATCTCTACGTGGACGATATCTGTACCGGTGCAGATTCCGTAGAGGAGGCGCTCGCTCGACGGGACGAGCTAGTTGAGCTCTTACGGGGTGGAGGTTACGAGCTCCGGAAATGGATGTCGAACTCTCCAGAGTTACTGACTGGTCTTCCGGATGACTACCAGCAGGATCCCCACATTTTTGAAAATTTGGAAAATCCAAATATGTTGTCGGTATTAGGCGTCCAGTACCAGCCGGTGTCAGACATGTTTTCGTATCGGGTCGAGTTGGACTCCCCGAAGGTCTGGACGAAACGGAACATCCTTTCAACGGTGGCTAGGACATTTGATCCAAACGGGTGGATCACCCCGGTAACATTTCAGCTCAAGTGTTTTATGCAGCAATTGTGGTCTGCTGAGCTGAAATGGGACGACCCGATCGGCGGGTCATTGAGCTCAGAGTGGGACTCGTTCTTTTCGACCCTCCCTGGCATCAATCGGATTTCACTGCCACGGAGGTTGGTCCCCACCAAACGATACATCGCCACCTTGCATGGGTTTTGCGATGCCTCAGAGAAGGGCTACGGAGCTGCGGTGTATCTGCATACGGTCGACTCCTCGGGGAAGGTTGATGTGCGGTTGGTCATGGCCAAGAGCAAGGTTGCGCCGTTGCGCACTCGCCTGACCATTCCCAAGTAAGAGCTTTCGGGAGCGGCTCTCCTGACTCGTCTGCTCAACCACACGATGACGGTTCTTCGTGGGTCAATAGCGTTGGAAGATACAGTCTACGCTTGGACGGACAGCCAAATCGTGTTATGCTGGCTGAAGGCTTCAGTTCACAAGCTGGAGATTTTTGTGGCGAATCGGGTTTCGCAGATTCTGAATTCGGAGGTTCCCTTAATCTGGAGACATGTTCCAGGGGAAATGAACCCAGCAGACTGTGCGTCTCGTGGGTGTCACGCTCCGGAGTTAGTTGGACATCCCTTGTGGTGGGGTCCAAAATGGTTGACTCAAGCCGAATCGGATTGGCCAATGAGTCCACGCGTTACCACGGCGAACGGCGCCTTGACAGTCGGTGTCTGTACGACGCAACCAGAGCCGGAAGAGGAGTTCAGCCTGCTGGAACAGTACAGCTCGCTCGACAAGCTGGTCAATGTGACCGCCTGGATCTGCCGATTTGCGCGGAATTGTCGGAATTCTGAGGCGCAACGAGTGCGGACACAGGTCCTGACACCACGGGAACGGAACCATGCGTTGTTCGCATTGGTACGGAACGTGCAGACGGTGCACTTTAAGTCCGAACTGGACATTCTGAGACGCGGACGCGTCCAACTGAAGGGAGCTGTGGCTCGGCTCAACCCGTTTATTGACCCTCACGGATTGCTGAGGGTAGGAGGTCGGCTGCGGAATGCCAACCTGCCTTATGCGGCTCGCCACCCGTTGTTACTCCCTAGGAAAGGGAAGTTGGTCGAACTGTTGATACAGGATCGACACATTCGGAATGGGCATATCGGATGCCACGCCTTGATGGCGTTTCTCCAGCGCGAGTTCTGGATTCTATCGGGAAGACGCTTAGTGCGTAGCGTCTTATTTCGGTGCCTGCCTTGTTATCGGGCCAAGGCGGCTACGATGCAGCCCTAGATGGGCGATTTGCCCTCGGATAGGGTTAACGAAATCCGGCCCTTTGCGGGTGTCGGAACGGATTTCGCGGGACCATTCATGGTCAAGTCTTCACAGCTACGGAACGCCAGATTAGTGAAGGCATACCTGTGCGTCTTCGTGTGCTTGGCCACGAAGGCGGTCCACTTGGAGGTGGTCAGTGACCTCACTACGGAGGCATTTATCGCATGTCTGGATCGGTTCGTCTCACGAATGGGCCTCCCGACATTAATCCGTTCGGACAACGGCACAAATTTTGTCGGAGCCAGGCGATATCTGCAGGAGGTCACTCAATTCCTGAACGGTAACCAGGACGCCATCGGTACGGCTTGCTCCCGACATGGAATTGAATGGGTTTTCAGTCCGCCGGGATGTCCTCATTGGGGAGGAATTTTTGAGGCTGCGGTTAAATCGGCTAAGTCGCACCTGACGAGGATCATCGGTGAGACCTCTCTACGCTTTGAAGAGCTTGCGACGCTGTTCTGTAAAATTGAAATGACACTGAACTCGCGTCCGTTGTGCCCGCTCAGTTCGGATCCAAATGATTTGGAAGCGTTGACGCCGGGTCACTTCCTGATAGGTCAGCCCCTTAACGCCCTGCCAGAATACCCATTCGGTGATGTTAAGTTAAGTCGGTTAACTAGGTGGCAGATGTTGCAGCAGATGGTTCAAGATTTTTGGAAACGGTGGTCCCTTGAGTACTTGCACATCTTGCAGCAGAGCCTTAAGTGGACTGACCGGACGAGCCCCCCTGAAGTCGGTGATTTGGTGCTGATTAAGGATGCGAACCTGCCATCATTGAGATGGAGACGAGGACGGATCGTCAATTTGTACACGGGTCGGGATGGCACGCCTCGATCAGCAGAATTCAAGGTGGGGGACTCGGTCCTCAAGAGAGCGGTCGCAACACTTTCTCACCTTCCTATTGATTAGGGACAGGTTCGGGCCTGTCCGGGCGGGTGACTGTTTAATATTTATGCTTCGGAACGCACCTCCTCTTGTTGCGCGACTCGGAACGGAAACAGAACCGCAGCTGTCACTCGTACCGGAACGAGATGTAAAATTGGAGGTTATCTTTATCATTTCCTCATCGGGACAACATCATCGTGCCAGGCGTCGGGCCAGTGATTGTAATTCGGTGTAACAATTACCAAATACAGGCGTCGGGCCTGGTCGGAGTGCTCATCATAAACATCGTCGGGAAATAAGTAGATAAGACTACCGAACGGCGTGGAAATTAAACACTTTGTATATTTCGAAAAAAACAACAAGAAAAATAACAATGACGTATTTAAAAAATATATAAAACCCGACTGCGGTACTAAAAAGCACAAAACAAGCAGATTGTTTTGATTTAATTGTATGACACACGTGGCGTTTATTAAAATCGGTTGAGCCCTGGATTAGTTACAAGGGGATACAGAAACAGACATACGTACATATACACATACAGGTCAAACACATAACCCTCCTCATTACCGCTTCGCTGCAGTAGGGTAAAAACACAGATTTTTCCCATAGATGGTAACAAAAAAAAACAAGGTTTTAAAAGTTGTTTAAATAGGTATGCAGTTTCTCTATATACATGTTCTCGGTAGCCAAATGGAAAACTGTGCCTGAGAATGAAAACTGCAAATTGACGGAATGCAGATTTGCAATCGCGCACATCCCCGCTTCGAGATTTCTTCCAAACTTCGTAATATGATCTTTGCTTTTGGCAGAAATACCAAGGGTTGGTGGTGATGTCGCTATATGGTCGCTATATTCATCTTATAAATCTAGTATACTACTTAACAGGAATAATAATGAAGGGTATAATGAAGGGTAACCAAAAAATACCAGGTAACTAAGGCCCACCACCTCTTTTACACTAGTCATTTAATAACTCTGGCAACTCAATTCCATAAATACAGTTTAAGACGATACTTCGTCCGTGTAAAGTTCCCCGTTACTCCAGGCGGAGAGACCCGCAGTGTGAAAGGGACGGAATCGGAAAAAAATGTCATAACGTAGCGCTAAACCACAGAAAAATAAAAAAATAAAAAACTACGCTTTTTTATTAAGAAGATTTTTAAGGAGATTTTGAGAATACATCTACATTTTGAATGCAGTTCCACAATGAAATTAGTTAGGATTTCAGAATTACAAGGAAAATAAAAACAATTTAGAGGTGTTTTCGTAACTAAATTCTATCGAGAAAATTTCATCCAATCGCTTTTTCCTTGAGCGAGTATCTTAATCAAAAGCTCAAAAAATTTTAACCCAAAAATCATATCTGTAGATGACTTCATGCTGGAGTAAATGGATTCGAAAAAACCCAATTTGTTTTTTCGTATCACCTTAACTTGCCAATAGCAAAGTCATATTACTTTAAAATTACAGTATTATTAATTGAATTCCACGTTATATTACAATAGGGATGAATTCTGAGATCCAGATCAAGACATAGCTCCAAAAGTATTGTCATTCCCCGAGATAGATGTCCAAGAGACAAAGCATTCCTGCTTTGAGACTCGTTCATGCATACTGATTGTCGATATAATTTGAGTGGCACTTTGGCGATGGGCTGGGGCCCTGTGAGATGTGTTGGGCTTGCTAAACATAAAACATTTTTAGCCGACTTCACAAAAGGAGGAACTTTTGCTATTCCCCAGCGCCATCAGAGACAGTCCGTCAATTAATATATTTAAAAGTCGTTTAAAAAGAACTATTTCTTTCTCTTCTACGCAAAGTATTAATATGTATTTGTATCTATTTATGTACAAATATTATTATTATTAGTATTAAAGAAAGAAAGTCGTAGCTCATCGAGGCGCATACGTACCATACACCCAACCGCATACAAAATCATTATCGCGATCGGCCTCAGCAGCTGCTGAGTAGCAGCTGACTCAGCATAACGCTAAGGTAAAAACACCTTAGCGCTGGTTTTCAGTCAATGCCAGTGGTGACCCACAGTTGTCACCGCTATAGTTTATACATTGGACCACTGTGATTGATTTTTAGATCTCTTTTAAAAATTGCTTATGCTTAACTAATACAAATATTATAGTAGTTTATGTGACTGATACATAATGCCTAATTATGTACAGTTACATATACTAGTTTATCTACACACATATCATAAGCTCTCTTTGATGTGTTCAGGAACCGCATGTTTGAACGGCATTGTGGCATTGAGTTGTTTAGCTTGTTCTGTAGTACCAACTTCACAGACAAAGTAGGGGCCGCCGGCACGCAGGCGGGCGTCTGCGTTCGAAATTTTAATGTGTAGAAAATTTACACATTATGGTCATAATGTTCAATATTCAGATAATAAATGAGTTTTTACAAAGTAGTTTAACATTATGCTGGTCGTAACGTGCGGTTTTTGGACGCAGTAAAGAGGGTTTATGATACGTGTATAGATACAAATATTAACAACTATAATTAATAAGCTCCGCAATACATAATTACTAAATTATTAACCCCAAGGACTGGGTTGAGCCACATTAACCCCATACAGTCCCAAAATTTAAGTAATCTTGAACATTGTAATATCCCTTTTTCGACAAAGTCGTGCATGTCTTTCAAATTGCTCAAAAGGCAAATTCAAAATCTCCCAGAGGTATCCTAATATAGTAGAGAATGCACTGACCCTAAGAAAATTCATCATTTCATAATAATTAAATTTTTAATATGTATTTGTATTAGTTAAGCACAACCAATTTTCAAAAGAGATCTAAAAATCAATCTGTGGGAGTTTCTACGCCCTTCTTCTCCCACAGTGGTCCAATCTAGAGATGAGGCAAAAAATGACATTTGCTAAGTATATGTAAATATATACAGTACTACAGAACTTTGACTTTGACTCCCAAAATACCGTTTTTTTTAATTCAATTATAACACCTCTGTAATCAAATCAGTCTCAGTGGCTATTTCACCTCGTTGGTCGTCCTTTTAAAACGCAAAACCCATTATGATAACCAACCAATCGTTCCCCACCGTACCAGACCCATTACAATTCGAAGTTTAACGAGTCCCACACAACTTATATTCGATCTAGGCAATAGATTGGTGCTCGAATTTATCACTACGGAACCCCGTTTATTTGTTCCCTCGTTGCACATAAATATTTGTTAGGTGTTCTGGTAACACAGTTGTTACTTTTCCGATATCAGGGAAGGTTTTTTTTTGTGTGAGAAGTCAAAAAATATCTTTATCTACACATGTATCATAAAACCTTTTTACTGCGTCCGAAACCCGCACGATACTAACAGCATAATGATATACTACTTGGTAAATACTCATTTCTTACCTGAATATTGATTCAAACAAGTGCAGAGCAATGATTAATGCCACAATGCCGGTCGAACATGCGGTTCCTGAAAACATCCAAGAGAACTTATGATATGTGTTTAGATAAACTAGTATATGTAACTGTACATAATTAGGCATTATGTATCAGTCACATAAACTACTAAACTTGTTTCGGATGACATGTTAAGGTCGGGTATTTTCGGGTTAGCGTTGCAATAGTGGTCATTGACTCCCGCCTACCACTGTACCCTCATGATTGGGTTAGTCATACTTACTTATTGCGTGCAACATTCGAAATTACCGTCGTTTAACGTGTCTTGGTAGCGGTCGCCGACCGTTACCATGGTTACCGAATGTTGCAATGGTCATCATGATTCGGTTCGCAGTAGCTGTCGGGTCAATGACCGCTACCGTAACACCCCCCAGTTTCTGAAAGAGTTGCCAAATGTAACAAGCGATTAATCGATCATGAATTCAAAATAGCGGCATGTGATTGTCTGAAATGTGTTTAACAAAGGTTTAACAAGTTGTCACAGCTAATTTATTTCAGAAACCGGGCCTTTTGACTACAGCCGTGTTACTACAAAATATATTAAACAACATTTCACCTCAAAATAAACGTCAAATCCTATACATTTTTGTTTTTTTAACAAGTGTTGAACGGTGGTTTATTTTTTGTGGTAAGGCCCAAGTAGTCTAAAGCTTTGTCAGAGGCCCTAATAGAGCAGCTTGACTTCTGAAGTTCCGGTTGGCCACTAGCCCGACGCCCCTCTGTCAACCCGCACTGAGCCAAAGTGGTGGAGTATGGCTCAGTCTTACTCGTATTCGGGTTAAGGCCTGTGCCTTTTAATCATATCATCTTCTACCTCTGTGGTGCAGCGGTTGTGGCTCTGCCTACCATGCGAGAGGTCCCGGGTTCGATCCCCGGCTGGGGGTAGAGAAAAAAACCCCAGGTCTTGGATGTTAATATGTGTGTGACGTCGCGGTTTCTGGTTCCCACGATACGGGGTATCCTAGTGTGGGGCTAGAAGCAATGTATGTGCCTGTATGTAAATGTTTATGTTTAAGTGAATATTAGAGATCTTTTAAACACTTCAAAATATAGCAAAAAGTTTCGACGCAGTTTTTCCATACAAAGAGGCAGTGGTATCGTTGAGCCAGTCAAACATAGTTTTTTAGGGTTCCGTACCCGAAGGGTGCCTAACGGGACCCTATTACTAAGCCTCCGCTGTCCGTCCGTCCGTCCGTATGTCCGTCAGCGGGCTGTATCTCGTAAACTGTAATTGGTAGAGGTCTTTAGATAGGTCTTTGAAAATGACGTTGAGTTTCCTGAAACCATTTTTCCTCAAACTAAATTGTTAAAGAGACAGACCCTTCCAAAGTGGAAAAATGTGTTTCCCTCCCCCCCCCCCCTAACTTTTAAAGTAAGAGAGAGAAAAAATTACAAAAAATATATGCTGGGTACGTACACACTTTGAACAAAAATTTGTTTGAACAAAATAAAATAAGCAGTTTTTAAGATATAAAACATTTATTAAAAACCGTAAAGATAACTTCGACTTTGATACAAACACCATGAAAAACAAAGTTACAACACAAACATCAAGTTACAACACATAATTACTTGCTACAAACGGAACTCTTCATGGGCGAGTCCAACTCGCAGTTGGCCACTTTTTTATATTTTTTGTACGGTGACCCATTTTATTTACGTACTTACATACAGAGCGTCACGCTTTTTCCTATGGGGGGGGGGGGGGGGGGGGGGCAAACATCAAATTGTGCACAAGTTTGGTAATTTATTAGAAATGGGCTAGTATTTAAGCACACAGCAAATATACGGTTTTTCACAGTAAAAAAGGATTAGCAAAATCAGTTTTTATGTTTTAAGTATTTTTGTTGTTCTTACGAAAGAAAGTCGTAGCTCATCGAGGCGCATACGTACCATACACCCAACCGCATACAAAATCATTATCGCGATCGGCCTCAGCAGCTGCTGAGTAGCAGCTGACTCAGCATAACGCTAAGGTAAAAACACCTTAGCGCTGGTTTTCAGTCAATGCCAGTGGTGACCCACAGTTGTCACCGCTATAGTTTATACATTGGACCACTGTGATTGATTTTTAGATCTCTTTTAAAAATTGCTTATGCTTAACTAATACAAATATTATAGTAGTTTATGTGACTGATACATAATGCCTAATTATGTACAGTTACATATACTAATTTATCTACACACATATCATAACCTCTCTTTGATGTGTTCAGGAACCGCATGTTTGACCGGCATTGTGGCATTGAGTTGTTTAGCTTGTTCTGTAGTACCAACTTCACAGACAAAGTAGGGGCCGCCGGCACGCAGGCGGGCGTCTGCGTTCGAAATTTTCATGTCATAATATGTAGAAAATTTACATATTATGGTCATAGTGTTCAATATTCAGATAATAAATGAGTTTTTACAAAGTAGTTTAACATTACGCTGGTCGTAACGTGCGGTTTTTGGACGCAGTAAAGAGGGTTTATGATACGTGTATAGATACAAATATTAACAACTATAATTAATAAGCTCCGCAATACATAATTACTAAATTATTAACCCCAAGGACTGGGTTGAGCCACATTAACCCCATACAGTCCTAAAATTTAAGTAATCTTGAACATTGTACTATCCCTTTTTCGACAAAGTCGTGCATGTCTTTCAAATTGCTCAAAAAGGCAAATTCAAAATCTCCCAGAGGTATCCTAATATAGTAGAGAATGCACTGACCCTAAGAAAATTCATCATGTCATATACAACGTACGCAACGTAAAAATCAGTATATTTGCTGAGCAAATCAGTATTATTTATGTGCATTTTTTAAAGCGTCATATAAATCTTGTTCAGTACCAAGCCAGAGATATCACTGAGTAAGTAAGTTTTACTTAAATTAGTGCTAAACTTTTTAAAGACAGTTCTCCTGTTTTGTAACGAACTTGACTCAAGTTTTAGTTTAACGAGCAAATTGTTCGGCAACTTTTGAATTTATAAGTTGGGCTTTTCAGGTGGGGATCTTTTTTTGGAAGGGCGCAGTGAAAAGTTTAAAGGTGATTTTTGAGCTTTACTTTTAAAATCTTTTGAGTGAAATAATTTCGTGATAAACGAAGAATTAGGGACCTAATAATTTTCTGTTGATTACTTTTCAGACAGTGGAATTAACATAGAATGATGATTTTGAGACGGTTATATGGTTTGATTTATAATTCATATTTCTTTATTGCACACACATATACAATTTAAAATATTACATTAGGAGAAATCATAGGTCCAAAGGCGAGCTTATCTCTTAAAAGAGATTTTTTCTAGCAAACCAAGGCATGAAAGGGAAAAGTATCATGAAAGGGTAGGGAGTGTTCAATATTTAATATCTAATCTATACTAAAATACGTATAATATATAATACGGAAAATTAATTACTTATATACCAGACTACTAAATACAATATACCTGTAAATATAGTTTATATATTATAATGATATACATACCATATCTCTCACGAAAGAGAGAGGAAGTGCTCTTTTACCCGGTTTTTGATAGAGACAAGAATGGGACAGTCTCTTATAGTGCTAGAGATAGTGCGTTCCACAGTCGAACCGCCTGCAGCCTGAATGAGTGCTCATATGCCGAGGTGCTATGCCTTGGAGTGGCTAAGAGTAAGACCGTGTGGGATCTCCGGTGCCGATCTCCTGAAAAGAGATACTAAAAGCGGGCTCGAAGGTAGCTGGGGTAGCGCGGATCTTTCAATATGTTTTTATAAACAGATTCTGATGTTACGTTTTCATGCAGGATGATTTACAGAAACAAGTTTTAACACTTTTAACGCCAATTTTCGAAAAAGTTTTTTTTCTTATAGTTTTTTAGTCAGGGTGAGGTCACCGGTAACCTACATAGCATTTAACGTGTTACGAGTTTATTGCTGGGGTATCAAGCTGAACATACAAATTTTAGTAGTAAACCTTATTAGGCCAGCGTTCAAAGACTCATCTACTTGGCGAATAAGAGAGAGGAGATTACAGAGCTGGTGACTATCAACCTCCAAAAGCGGAGTGGCACAACACAGCACAAGAGAGAGAGACAAAAAAGAAGAAACGATGCCGTGGAGGCCCGGCTCCGACGACCGTTTAAAAAAAAATATGGCCAGGTACGAGTTGGACTCGCGCACGAAGGACCCTTCGTAATAATCGTACGGGACCCCGTACCATTATCTATAAAAACGGCAAAAAAATCACTTTTGGTGTATGGGAGCCCCCATTTTTTTTTATATACCTAAATATTCTGTAAATATTTCAAGCGTCTACCTATTGCCGTTATCAATGTCGAGCAAAAACGAGCCAAAAATCACGTTTGTTGTATAGGAGCCCCCTTAAATATTTATTTTATTCTGTTTTTAGTATTTTTTTAATTTAGCGGCAACAAAAATACATCATCTGTGAAAATTTCAACTTTCTAACTTTCACGGTTCATGAGATACAGCCTGGTGACAGACGGACAGACAGCCTGATGGACAGCGGAGGCTTAGATATAGGGTCCCGTTTGGCACCCTTCGGCAACGGAACCCTAAAAACTAGATTATGTATGCCGATATCCACAGTAAGCGGTTACTTTGTATACATATATCAATAGAATGCATTCCACATGCTTTGGTAACACTTCACTATGTTTCGAATAGGACAGGAAGTCATCCAATCCGTACCCTCCCACGCGTTTCGTTACTACAAATGCAACATTTGACTATGAAATTTAATAATTAGGTCATAGATTTTTGATAAAATACTATTTATATTATAATAACTCTTTTTTTAGTTTGTACAATTGTCTGCTACATCCCACATGTCAACGGTAAAGTGTGAAATCCGTCACTGTTTACAATATTTAGGCATAAAATGGGCAGTGAATGTACGAAATTTGTTTTATTTCACAGTTTATCTAGGTATTATATACAATGCCTAAACCGTAGTAGGCGATGTATGAAATTCGGTTTTATCGATAAAAGGACTGAAAATTCTGAATTACTCACGAAATATTATCAGGGTGGAGTCACAGTAATTATTTATTAATCTGTGCCACCGGTCAGGCCCAAGCGGAGCCCCCTTTAGTTTTCGTGTTAGGTTGACATGTAAGACTAAAAAGTATAAACTGCTGACGAAATCCAGTAAATTGAAGAAGAATTGGTGATGTAGTAATTTTTGTTAAAAAATAGGTAATGTTCATCCGTAGACGATTTTTTTAGGGGTCGCGATTTTACCTTACGCTATGATAATAAAATGCAAAACCTATAGCGGGATTTTGGTTACCTAGGGCCCTTTACATATATTTTTTAAATTTGGGATTCAAAGAAATTCAATATGACAGTGTTTATTTCACACATTGACCTTGAATACCGTAAAAGATCTTTATTAAACACATTGACTATAGAGGCCCCTCACCTAGGCATTGCAAAGAATGCCCGGGTTTCACACATTGCCGTTAACATATACATAAAACTTTTTAGCTTATCGCAGCTTCTCGTCATTAAAAAGGAAACAACCACTGCCATTAAACTGTTGTAAATCAATCAAACCTTATGATTGTTACAAGAAATAGCATTATTTCCTTACTATTGTAATCAGTTATGGTTTTCTGATAAGAAAATCTTTACGCCTAGGTTTTAAAACGACAATAGGAAGTCTCTAGCCCGTCAAATAATATTAATAAAGTACATAATAAAAACAGAAAAATTCAATATTGTAAAATAAATGCAAAGTTTACTAATCTGGTCCACCCAAATATTCAAGGTATTAGCAGTAAATTATTAGAGTTGGAATTGTACATGAACTCTTTTAATATTGATATTTTATGTCTAACAGAACATTGGCTAAAAAGCCATGAGCTCATGTTCAATTTCAGTAACCACCAGGTTGGTAGTTCTTTTTGCAGATCACATGCTGTTCGTGGAGGCTCTCTAATATTTCTAAATAAACACATAAAGTTCAAAAATCGTAATGACATAGTATGTTTATCAGTTGAAAGCCACATTGAAGTAGCATGTGTTGAATTGGAGCGCATAATTGTAAAAAGTGTTTACAGCCCACCATCAGGTTCATTTGATGTTTTTGAAAAAGTCATGGATGACATATTATTTAAAGTATCAAAATCCAATAAAACTTTTATGATATGTGGAGACTTCAATGTAAATTTATTAGAAACTTACTCCCTTAGTACGAGACTAACTAACTTATTTAATTCTCACAACTTAAAGCCACTTTTCATGGAACCTACTCGAATAACTGAAACCTCAGCAAATTGTATAGACAATATATTTGCTTATCCAAATGAAAAAAATGTACTTAATTTTTTTTAAGTAATTTAAAGTCAGACCATTTAGGTCAATACATTAGACTACTTAAAAAATTCAACTTAAAAAAAGTTCTACAAGAAAGATACAATACATACCTGTGACTGCACATCGGTTTGAAAGGTTTAAATTGAATTGGGATAGCAAACTACCTATCAATTACTCTAATAATAACCCTAATGAGTCATATTGTATTTTTTTTTACAAATTCAGCAATGCGTTCAGTGCAGTATTTACTACCAGATCGATTGTGGTCTCATACAAACATAACTTTAGTAAGTGGGCCACAGTAGGTATACTTAAAAGTAGACAAAATTTATATGAATTATATAGTGAAAAACAATGGAATCATAGTGAAGAGTTCATGGATAAAGTAAAAAAGTACTCAAAAATCTTTAAAAAAGTTTGTCAAATTGAAAAATCAAATTATATCAGATCTAAAATAAGAAAAAGTTATAACAAAATTAAATCAACTTGGGATATAATTAAAAGTGAGACTGAAATGGTCAGTATTAAAAACAATGAATATGAATTAAAAATTAATGATATTACTTTCAATAATGATATTGATGTAGCTAAAGCGTTTGAATTTTTTTTTACTGACATCCCAATCTCTACTACAAAGTCTTTAGACTCTTCCAAAGTAGTCGTTGAATCTTTGCTAAAAGACTATGTACCTAGATGTGAAAATAAATTCTCGTTTAATTGTGTAGATGATAAAGATATTATTAGAGCCTTTGAATCAATAAATGTTAAGAAAACTGCAGACCTCTGGGATGTTTCTGTTCATGTTGTGAAGCCCCTAATAAATGTTATTGCACTTGATTTAGCTTTCATATTTAATGCATCTATTGAATCTGGCGTGTTTCCTGATTTAATGAAACACAGCAAAATAGTACCTTTGTTTAAATCGGGTAGTACATCTGACCCTTCTAACTTCAGACCGATATCGGTATTGCTTACATTTAGTAAAGTATTTGAAAAAGTAATTTTAAATCAACTTCTTACGCATTTCAACACCAACAACATGCTCCACTGTAAACAATTTGGTTTTACACAAGGCAAATCAACTACTGATGCCGGTATTGAGTTAATATCTCATATATATGATGCCTGGGAGGAGTTGCATGATGCTCTAGGAGTATTTTGCGATTTGTCTAAGGCTTTTGATTGCGTTGACCATGGGACATTGATCAGGAAATTATATCACTATGGAATTAGGGATAACTCTTTAGATCTTCTCTTTTCTTATCTAAATAACAGGATACAGAGAGTTGACATTAATGGAAAACGATCTCCAGGGTCTGTTGTTACTATGGGTGTACCGCAGGGTTCCATACTCGGGCCATTCCTATTTTTCGTTTATATTAATGACCTGCCACATCTTGTCAGAGATAATCATGAGATTGTACTGTTTGCAGATGACACTTCACTTTTGTTTAAAATGAAACGACGCAGTTTGAACTTTGACGATGTGAATAATGCAATCTCAAAGGTAGTTGGTTTAGTGCTAATAATCTTTTACTGAACAATAACAAAACTAAATGTATTCGGTTTATACTCCCCAATGTTAAACAAGTCTCGACTAATGTTAATGTTAAAGGTGAAAATTTAGAAATTGTAGATAGCACGGTATTCCTAGAAATAAGCTTCAGTGGGGCCCACACATAGATAAGCTATCAAAAAAACTCAGTTCCGCAGTTTATGCAGTTAAAAAAATCCGTCTTTTTACGGACGTGGAAACAGTTAGACTAGTTTATTTCAGCTACATCCATAGCATTATGTCTTACGGCATACTGCTGTGGGGGAACGCTGCAGACATTAACATAATATTTGTGCTGCAAAAGAGGGCTGTTCGTGCAATCTTCAATGTGGGTCCCGGTATTCCTAGAAATAAGCTTCAGTGGGGCCCACACATAGATAAGCTATCAAAAAAACTCAGTTCCGCAGTTTATGCAGTTAAAAAAATCCGTCTTTTTACGGACGTGGAAACAGTTAGACTAGTTTATTTCAGCTACATCCATAGCATTATGTCTTACGGCATACTGCTGTGGGGGAACGCTGCAGACATTAACATAATATTTGTGCTGCAAAAGAGGGCTGTTCGTGCAATCTTCAATGTGGGTCCCAGAGAGTCACTGCGTTGTAAATTTAAGGAAATTAACATTATGACAGTGCCGTGTCAGTCTATTTATGAAACCTAATGTACGTCCACAAAAATATTGATGAATTTCCTAAGAATAGCGACAGGCACAATGTCAACACTAGAAATAGGAATAAACTAGCTATACCTACTACTAGGCTCCATAAGGTTAATGTATCTTTTACAAGGCAATGTATTCGCTTTTACAACAAAATACCGACTGAGTTACAAGAAATGTCTGTAAATAAATTTAAAAATGTTGTTAAAAATCACTTATGTAAAAAAGGTTACTACAAAATATAGATTATGTAGAAGACAAGAAAGCTTGGGAAGGTGTTTGCTCCAATTCTGTAAAAAATAACGTATAAAGCTGGAGGTTTCTAGTCGCCTCTTTGCCTCCAGCATCTAAAACATTGAGGTGACGGAATTCAAATTGAGTTCTATATTTCTCTGTACCTTATACATGTGTTAGTTTAAGATTTGACATTCTCCAAATGTTACCTATGTGTTTCTTTTGGAAATAAACTCTTTTTGAATTTTGAATTTTTGAATTTTAAAGTATGCCAGTACAATATATGTTTTCCATAACCAGTCGGAAGTGGCGGCCATTTTGTTTTTTCTACTTTCTCCCTATAATAATATAATACCTTGGACACTATTTACACACATTGATCTAGCCCCAAACTAGGATTCCATGTATCTTGGGTACTAGACAACGATACACATACTTATCTAGATAAATATTATACTTAGATAGATACACGATCATGCCGAGGGTACAAACATCTGTTCTCATCAAACAAATATTTGCCCCCACCGGGACTCGAACCCGGGACCCTTGGCTTCGTAGGGGTCACTGCCGACTCGGCCATTCGGGTCGTATCGGTGACTCAAGCTCCAGGATTCCTCAAACATCGGGACTTTTGAGCGTAGAATTAAGGTTAATTCTTGTTAGAATAATGTCATTATTAGAATCCTTTACCCTTTTCGTCGGAACCACATACTTGGACAATATGCCCCACAAAACACGGTGCATAATTCGGGACGCTGTGCAACGTTGAAGCGATATGTTGGTGGATATTGGTCTCCTAGATTATCTGATTCCTTAGTGAGGCCGATTTCCGAGGCGTCAGAATCACAATTAGAATCTATAGCCACTGGATTTAAAAGCTGTCGGAATTCAAGCTTAGATCGTTGTTAGTTCGTTTCGACGCTTTCAGAATGCCGCGGAACAGATGTTCCCATTTTTTATCGCTCGCGTGACATTCTACGACCCGAATGGCCGAGTCGGCAGTGACCCTGCCTACAAAGCCAAGGGTACCGAGTTCGAGTCCCGGTTGGGGAAAATATTTGTATGATGAGAACGGACGTTTGCAGCCTAGTCATGGTTGTTTATCTATCTAAGTATAATATTTATCTATATAAGTATGTGTATCGTTGTCTTGTACTTAAGATACAAGGAATCCTAGTTTGGGGCTAGATCAATGGGTGTAAATAGTGTCCGAGGTATTATTATCATTATTTTACGAGCGCTCTTTTCTACTAATTGTTCTTCGATATCCCAAATTTCGTATTCTTCAGATATTCGCCTGCAACGAGCGCTCAGGACCACTTTTTGCGCAACGAGTGGTCCTGAATAGTGGAATAAACGTCAAATACGTCAAAGCTTATGTCAACAGTGTCCACACAATTTAACCCCTTGAATACCATTTACATAACGCCACTTTTCCGTAATAGTTTTTAAATTTTATTACGATGGCATAAGGTTCAAAATAGCGACCTGTCCCAACTACCCTCGGTTATTGAGAGGTTAAAGTATAAGACTGTCTACGATTCATTTCAAATAACTTCTTACACGATTGTTTGGAAATTAGGAAGATTTCCTTCGACAAGTTTGACATGACAATTAGTACTTACCTAAAATAAGCAAAAGACACTGTCTTACAGCCTATAAAATGAAAGCATTTAACGCTCCGTTTCCCATGCGGTATTTACCGGTTTTATAGGTTTTTACTTTCGGTTAAAAATCAACATTACTAAATTTATTGGCAACACATCGATTGAAAATCGACGTCATGCGTCTTGTAGTCGAACGTGACATAAGTCGAATGCGATATATTATGTCACGCGAGTGATTCAAAAGTAAAGCGCCATGCTTTGTACAAAGATGTCTGTTGTGAGTGATACCTTTGCAAAATAAAAGAGTTGAATAATATACACTCGCCTGCAAAACAAAGCACTACTATTACTACTAAACTACAGAAGTCGTAGCGAGGTTCGTAAAGCAGCCTTTTCGAACGAGTTACGAATAGAATTTTTCCGCCGGGGAACCCAAAATCAAGCGGCGAAGGTGCTATTTTGAGTTTAGTAGGCGGAAAAATCCACATCCTAATAAGCCACAAAGGTTTGTATTTTGTACAAAAATTGTCTATCAGGTCAATAAAAGTTAAGCATGAAGTCAGTTGCTGGCTACAAGGCACCGCCACATTTCGTGTAGGATTATGGCGGATGTCTGGATAACAGTCAAAGTTGTCAAAATCTATTTACTTCTTATAATACATGGCGTGGTAACCTCATTTAAAGTTAATATTGCCAGTGTCGAATGTATTTGAAATATCAAGTGACGTGTTTTTGAAGCTATCCTACGATGAATTGAACCGTTTGTTAGTCGTATACCTCGAAATTATAAAATCTTTGTAGCTTTTCACCTATTCGCGTTTCGCCGCTATCTCAAAATTTCTGAACAGATGTTTTCCCTTGTAGTATGATTTCTGGTCGCCAATTAAAATGGTGCATAAAATTCATAGTTTATTTACCTTCCTGCCTTTCTTCACTGTAGTCGCTTTTCACCTCGATAGATATTTGTTTGTAATGCGTTATTACATATCGCGATATTTCCTATAAGCACTATACCTCTATAGTTTTGTTTCGTAAATGCATATCGCATTTGTAGTTTATCTCCTGGTTCTGAGTGTGATATATGTAGCCTCGTTGTTCATATCACTGACATGGCTAATAAAATAATTGACAATATTATATGCTGTCACAGAAACAATCAAGTGCAAATGTTGATTTATGTAAATTTGACCACGTATTATTCTTTTGCGGCTAACTAAATGAGCTATTGATAATACACGCTACAAAAAAATACGCTATCACGGCGAAACGCGAATAGGTGAAAAGCTACAAGGATTTTTTGATTTTGAGCTATACGACAAACAAACACTCATGACCTCATGAGAGTTAATAAGATAACAAAATGGCCGCCCTGATTGTGCCTACGTTTATGCAGTATTCAGTACTTCATAGTTTCCATGAATTGTAATGCTCAACAGTAAATTTATTCCCTAAACGAACTTATTTCTCAAAACCTAGTTAGTGTTCTGAGAAAAATTAAATTATCGACTTGGACCCGTCTGCCAAACATAATTACACACTTTGGCCATGAAACTATCATGAGACCGTATTATTAAAAAATAAAAGATCTATCCATTGATAGTAACTAATAATTAAAGCCGGCCGTTTCGATTATTATGCGGTTTTTCACTTTCCCAGCAGCACGCGGTGAACCGTAGAGAAGCTGGGAACTTTGAGAAATGACCGATTCATTGTATTCAACGAGGTTATTCTAGTATGTGTGCTTTTAGTATAGCGAAAGCTATGATCGCTTCATGCATGAACTGTAAATTACTTTGGCAACAAATATAATTATCACCAAAATATTTTTTTCTAACCCAAAATGGTTAAATGATCACCAAAAGTTGCAGAAAATATCAGGGCAAAATACTGCGGTAGCTTAGGTGAATGGTAATATCGCTTGTTATGTTTAAAATGTAAGAACAACAAAAAATACTTAAAACATAAACGTACACAAAACATAAAAAGAAGTTTGGTGATCATTTACTAATTCTGGCAGTCGTTTCGAATTTATTGGTAGTAAATTTTCGAATTTTGGTAATCGTTTAAACACAAGCCTTTTTAATAAAATATTCTTTTTAATAAAATTATAATACTCTGTGGAAGTGAATTCTGTGGAAAAAGTAACGATCTACACTCAAAGCCGCTAAAATCGTACAACTCCTCTCTGGTTACGCTGGGTATTACTTTCAAACCCGTATTTAAAGACTTTCCACCAACCCAGCGCCATTTTGAAGCATCGCGATTTTGTACCTCAAGGCATTGTAATAAAATTCAAAAGCTTGAAAAACGGAAAAATTATCCCTATTTTAGTTACGGGTCGTTGAGGGGTTAAGGCTTAAATGTAATTGTTTACCCAATTAAGTAAAAAGTAACATAAAAATAAACATCCCAATTTTATGAAATTTTCACTTTTTTGTTTGTTGGAGGGGAAAAAAATGGAATTACCCATGCCCAGGAGTCAGACCTCCCTGCTGTGTCCGGATCCCCACATATTGAGCGGGCATCAGCTCGCGTGGTATACCGACTAAAAACAACCTCTTTGTTGTGTTGAGTGATAATTATCGATAAAAACGATATAACTGTGAGCCATGACCTCGGTATATGCATTTTGCCCATTTAGGCGATATGTGTGTATATTATATATGGGAGGAATTTGCCTGCTTACCCGATTCTTACGAGCGGACATCAGCTCATAGTCAAAGGGAATGATAGATAGCGGTAAGTTCCCTAACAGTCAGATGGCCCCCTTTCTATTAGATAGTTATAAAATGATTTTTATAAACCTATCCTTATCCTAAACTACTCTATATTTGGGGCAGCATTTAGGGGGCTCTAACCTCAGTCCGGGAGATTTTCACAAAAATGTACACCCTATTTTATACTTAATAACATGGCGTCGCCTCTCTCCGCTCCGCTTTGCTTCGGCTCCAGTTTTTATTAAAACGTTGTGAAATAACAAACATAATTTTAGTATGGGAAATATTAAACTGCACATCAATTTTACTGATTTTTTACAGCAAATATCAGGGAAAAATACTGCGGTAGCTAAGGTGAAGGGTAAAGGGGGTGAGCGAAGTAAAGCCCCCTTTATCCTTCGTATTAGGTTGAACATGTAAGAACAACAAAAATATTTAAAAAACTAGTGGCCCTGTGGGCAGTAGACCTCGCTAACAGGGGGGACTGTGAACCAATTTTTAGGTAAGTATTTTAGATTCAATCAAAATCAAGTAGTAAAGTAGCCGCACCAGTAACTTTGTAAACTACATTTTGCGATTTAAAATACAATCTATTGAATTTTCTCTCACTCTCATGGTCTGTATAGATCATCTTTACTTATCCGTCTCCTACTTCGAGGAGTCCAAACTCGGTATGTTTTGAAAATATTTCATGGGTTTTTAGAAAGTTAATGGTGTAGTATATTTGTAGAACCGGGCTTATAAAGCCCTTTAAATTGATACCCCACACGAAAGGTATCAGGAAAAAAAACCATACAAAAAAAATATGTCGTCATAACTTCCCCCCCCCCCCCCCCAACACCAAGGAGAAAATCGAGAAAAGCTCTCGAAAAAAAATAATGGACCCCTACCATGTTGAAATGGAGCCCTTCGCTCGCTCGGTCAAGAAAAAATGTTTTTGCTGATCCTTTTTTGCTCAGAATCAGTATCAGAATCCGAATCAGAATCAAAAATCGTTTATTTGCCTAATATGCGTACAATGTGTTCTTAAAATAAGTTACGTCCTAGCATATCAACCATGCAGAATGGTGTGCAAATACATTATACCGAAAATAATAATAAATTAAATAATAAAAAAACACAAAAATCTAAATTAAATGTCAGTATTTGTACCATAAATTAAATTAAAAATCAAAATTATATAAAATGTCAAAATTTGTTACATAAATTAAATTAGATTAAAAAATTAATTAAAGCGATTGATTTCAAAAAAGTCCTTAATACTATAATACATTTATTCCATTAAAAACTTAAATAACTTAATTCTAAATACATTGGGTGTGATGTCTTTTAGCTCGTCCGGAATGTTATTAAAAAATTTAATTGACATACATATTGGGCTTTTGGAGAACAAATGGAGTCTGTGTGGTGGAGTTTATTTTTATGTCGGCCCCTACAATCAGATACCTCACATTTTTTCTTAAACAGGTGTGGATGTTTTTTGACAAAAATACAGACTTCAAATATGTACATACAAGATAATGGTAGTATGCCCAATTTTCTGAAAAGAGGCTTACAACTATCTATGTATCCAGCGCCACATAATGCTCTAATACATTTTTTTTGTGTTATAAATGCCCGCTCAGAGTCTTCTGAATTACCCCACAACATCAGACCGTAACGAAGTACCGATGCCACGTACCCATGGTACGCTGACAGAGTCACCTCTCGTGTGGCAACGTCTCTCACTCGCCTTAGGGCGTATACGAATCTGTTTAATTTAAGACACACCTTTTCAACGTGATCTTTCCAGTTGCAATACTTGTCTATTGTTATTCCTAAAAATATTGTAGAGTCAGATTCTTTCAGAATTGTATTGTTATAATTAATTATTGCTTCATTATATTTAGTATTATTATAAGTTTGAAATTGAATTAATTTTGTTTTGTCGATGTTCACTTTTAAATTATTAAATTGTAACCATTTTATTACGTTTCATAATGTTTCACCTAACTCTTTTTCCATGTCATGTCTATTTCTACATTTAACTATTAAAGTTGTGTCATCTGCAAATAATATGCTCTCGTTCTTAGTTACGTCAGGTAAATCATTTATATACAACAGGAATAAAAGGGGACCCAAAACACTCCCTTGTGGTACACCAAATTGATTAGCGCGATATTTTGAGTGGAATGAGTTTTTATGTTTATCATTTATCATATTTATCTCTACACACTGAGTTCGATGACTTAAATAGCTCTTTATCCATTCCCAACAGTTTCCTCTAATCCCATAATTATACAGTTTGTCCAGGAGATTTGGGTGTGACACGAAATCAAATGCTTTACTCATATCCAAGAATATAGATGCCACGGTCATTTTAGAATCTAGGCCTTGTATAATATTATGAATAAGAGAGACGCAGGCTAATGTAGTCGAACGATTTTTTCTGAAACCAAACTGTTCCTCTTTTAGTATTTTAAAATGTGTGACAAAATTGTATATATTCTTGTACATAGCCTTTTCTAGTATTTTTGAAAGTACAGGTATTAGGGTCACGGGCCTATAATTGTTCATATCGCACTTGTCTCCCTTTTTGTAAAGAGTTTTGACAATTGATTGCTTAAGGCGTGATGGGAATATACCTTCTGTGAATGAGAGGTTTATGATATGTGTCACAGGTTTCGTAATGTATCTTGCACAGAGTTTTAAAATTTTTGTATTTATGCTGTCGTAACCAGTAGAGGCTGTGTTTCTTAATGACATGATTACACTATATATGACTTTTTCATCAACTGGTGATAGGTAAATTGTCTCAGATCAATTTTTCATTGATTTAGTTTGTAGTTTTTTGTTGTTATCATTACTATCCGAAGTGTTTGTCAAGTTTATAAAGAAGTCGTTAAACAGCTCACTTATATCATTTGCATTTGTATGAAATGTCTCTTTTATTTTTATACTGTCAATTCCTTTTTTGTCGTCTTTTTTTGCAATGTTATTTTTTATTATATCCCAGGCAGCTTTACATGTATTTTTAGAGTTGTTAATATATTTAGAATTTTGTATTTTTTGAGAGTTAAGTATACATTTCTTTAATATTGTGGCGTATTTTTTATATATATTTTGATTATTTTTTTTGGTCGATGAATGTGACAAAATGTATTTCATGTATAGTTTTCTCTTAGTAACACAACATCGTTTTATACCTTTTGAGAGCCATCTTTTTTAATGCTGTGAAAATCAGTATATTTGCTGTGCGATTAAATACTATTATTTTAGTATTCGGACAAAAAGTGAACGATACTGTTCTGTAAAACTACATGTGGGCACTAAATTTGGTGATAATTTGACATATTTGGGTATCAAAACTTATATTGGAAAACAATATACAGGAGGTTGTTTTACAGTTACGCCCGAATCAGATACGGTAGGTTTCGCATCGCTTGGAACTAAAAAAAATTTTATGTTTGCCTCGCATGATTTTGATTCACAAATTGCCGCGTTCAATTTGTCCCGAAATAACCGCGACGTGCGGACACGCCCGGTAGCAAGTAAGGAAAAAGTAAGGAATATATTAAACTGTACATCAAAAACATTGATTTGCACAGCAAATATCAGGGCAAAATGCTGCGGTAGCTTAGTTGAAGCGTTAAGCGAAGCCGCCTTTATCCTTCGTGTTAAGTTGAACATGTAAGAACAACAAAAAATACTTAAAACATAAACTTATAAATACACATAAAATAATTAAAATACCTATAAAAAGTGTGTTTTTATCCTTTTTTGCTCTGCAAATCTGTGTTTTTGATGTGCGATTAAATACTAGACTATAAGTAAGGCCACAGTTTCATGATGTTTAGGTATTTTTCACTGTTTTTTTTTTGCTTAAGTGTTGTCTAAATAACCATCACTGAGACAAGTCATCACTGTACAAAACAATGCCGTTTATTTGTTGTCAATTTTTAATGACGTTTTGATGTGACGCCTTTGAGTCGGTCTGACTTGTCAGGGAAAATTAATTAAGGTGAATTAAAAACTGTTGCATAACTGCCTAAACGTGTCACAAGTGTGCCCCTGCCGCCCTACATGGGAGAAGGTTTCTAGACCAAAGTTGTTCATTATAATCATTACCCAAAATTACATCAGCGAATGAAACTTGTCCTGGAATAAATCCTTTTTGATAAGAGCGTCTTCAATTTCAACTACTTCATACCTTAAAGAATAGTACGGAGAGTTGACGAAGGAGGTAATAAAAATGCGTAGGCATATTTTCAGGAGTTGTTAGGGACGTCAATCTGAAAAAAAAACACTTATTCATACAAATCAGCTGATCGCCCGGTCCAAAATGTATGAGGAAGTGAAAAATAAAGCTGCTCTGATCAAATCGATGTCCCTGACCACCCCCTAAAATATAACTACACCTCTCTGTTACAACCTGTATAACAAACAGAAAGTTGGACAGATTTTAGTATTGACAATTTTTTAATGTTATATTAAACTGCACATCAAAAATAATGATTTGCACAGCAAATATACTGATTTTCACAGCAAACATCAGGGCAAAATACTGCGGTAGCTTAGGTGAAGGGTAAAGAGGTGAGTGAAGCGACGGCCCCTTTATCCTTCGTATTAGGTTGAACATGTAAGAACAACAAAAATACTTAGAACATAAAAAGTGTTTTTACTGATCCTTTTTCGCTGTGAAATTCAGTATTTTTGATATGCGATTAAATACTAGCCCTTAAAATATAGCTCGCACTGGTCCGAAAGGCTATCAAATACTTTTCCTATTACACAACATTTCTTTGTTTTGACATGAGAACCCAGTTCTTGTCTAATTGACGATTGGCTTGTACCCTATTTACATGGCACATAACATACAAGCTACTTGTTATAGCTTAGTATGTACGAGTGTTGAATAACTGAAAAAACATTTGCGGATGTGGCCCTGCCTACCAAGCGAATGGTCCCGGGTTCGATCTCCGGCTGAGGGTAATTAATTAATTAATTAATTTATCTTAAGAACATCATCGGACGTTCCGTTCAGTGTTTCGGATGACACGTTAAGCTGCAGGTCCCGGCTACTATCGCTACGTGGTAGTGGTCGTAAAACCCTCCACCAACCCGCACTGAGCCAGCGTGGTGGAGTATGGCTCAATCTTACTCGTATTAGACCTGTGCCCCTTGGTGGGGCACGTAATGGCTACCTTTTATTAAACATAGTTATCTAAATACTGTGAAATTACTCCAATATGCGTGACTGGCGGCTACCCTATCGCAGCACTTGTGATCCGAACACTAGGCAAGCCTGTATTGTGGGAATCATACAGAGGAGAGAACGTCACACATAGATTGATAACCATTAATGGATTATGGATATGAATGGCGTAAAATAAAAATGGGAAATAAATATAAATCATAAATAGGTACCAAAAAAATATAGTTTAACAATTATTGCATTTAGTTTGCTCAGCAGTTTTTTACAAGCAGCTTTACTCTATCGCAGTATGAACTAAACTAAATTAAATCGAACTAAACTAAATTAAATTGAATTATTATAAAAACCAAACAGAAATATATTTAGATAGGCACCTATATTAAATTAATTTAAACTTAACTTAAATAATTAAATAATATTTTTAATGTAATTAATTAATTGTAATAACTATATCACTCAGAACTTGTTATATACTAATGAACTAATGCTTTGAACTGTATTTTAATGCAAGCTGTGTTTGCCTATAAGTGGACAAGCATCTAAAAAGTAAAAAAATGTAATAATTAAGTAAATATGTATTGTCCGTTGGCGGACCTGAACCATTAAAATAAAAATAAAATAAATGATAATGAAGACAGGCACATACATTGGTTCTGGCCCCACGCTAGGATACCCTGTGTCGTTGGAACCAGAAACAGTGACATCACACACACATGAACATCCCAGAGCTGTGGAATTTTTCTCCTCTATCCCCAGCCGGGGATCGAAACCAGGACCTCTCGCATGGTAGGCAGAGCCAAAACCACAGCGCCACAGAGGTGAACAAGAATGATAGTTTCCTCACGATCCCGAATTGTACTCGATTGTTTCAATAAAAAATACCGATGTTTTTGAAAAACACGACATAAGCTTAAACTCGACTAAGTCTACAAGTCCCGTTTTGCCACAAAAGAAATTGTGTGCAAACACATAATTTTGACATTTGGGTCGTTACTTTAGAGAATGCTTAGAACTATGAGTAATGGAGTCGCCATTGGCTTAGATACTCTTAACATGTCCACTTGCATATGAACACCTAGTATGGACTTGCACTCAATTTTAATTTACCCCCCACTCGCGCTTGAACACGACTTATGGACTTGAAATAATTTTTGGGAAATATTAAATTGCACATCAAAAATACTGATTAGCACAGCAAATATCAGGGCAAAATGCTGCGGTAGCTTAGATGAATGGTAAAGGGGGTGAGCAAAGCGAAGCCCCCTTTTATCCTTCGTGTTAGGTTGAACATGCAAGAACAAAAAAAAATTCTTAAAACATAATCGTGAGTATGCATAAAATATTTCAAATATAAAGTGTTTTTGCTGCTCCTTTTTTTGCTGTGCAAATCAGTATTTTTGATATAATATTAAATACTAGCCATAATATTTATATGTATTTTTATAAAATAATGACTACTACCTACTATTCTTTTTTATTACTGGCAATACTGACCGGAAATAGAGGATCAACGTACCTTCTCTCTGGTATCTCACACTTGATTGGTCGACTGACTGAGTAAATGAGGAGAAATAAAATAATCGGTAATGTGGCTGTCCGCCATGACAGTTTGGCTTTTTATAGACATTTTATCGCGTTTGAGAGTGTTTAAATAAACTTAAACAAGATGGCCCAAATTCAGCGGTCTAAAAACTTATTTACCTGCAAGTTAGTCTGGACAATGTTTTTCTTTGTTTAAACTTACAGGCAAACATTTGTATATAGAATTAAAATAAAACATGATTTATTAGATAACGGCGACCTTAAATTGTCTGGACTGAATTATTATAAGTAAAAATAAATGTTCGACCACTGATGTAGGGTGACGTGTAAAGGCGTCGTGCATTGTCGCATGCGAATGCTGTGGCGATGGGCAAGCCCCATGTCACGCAAAATGGTGTATTGACTAACTGGCTCAACGCTTTGTACTTTGTGTCGCTCTGTTCAGTCTTAATGTAGAAGTTTGTTGCGATGGCAACTAGTAACTCAAACTCAAAAACTTTATTGCAAATGGGAAAATTTAATGTACCTATCTTAAATCAACTAAATTTATGAGTACATAACTGATTAAGGTTTGAGTTTGAAAAAGGAAATCTCCTTTTCAAGTGGTGATTCAAGGCTGAATTTCGCGCAGAAAAAGGAGACTCCATAAACTCTACCATTGCTTCGGATATAAGCCCGTCAGAGAAGATGGGATGTATTTTTTTAAATTTTAGTTATGATTATATTAACAAGTAAATAAAATTTTGTATTTTTAAGGTTTTATTCTATCGTATCTATATGTATCGTATGATCTATATGTAACGAGGGTATTTTAATTTTTTTATTTAAAGATATTAGTTTAATTTTGGAAATTACATTTGTGAGGCGGCTCTTGTACTAATATCATATAATAATCTTCTGAGATGCGAAGTCTAAACGGGGCAGAGGAAACAGTAATCAAGGGCAGCAGGTTTTTGTATACCTAATCATTATGTGGCAGGCAAATTATGTAATTCGTCCGTTTGTAAAACGACTACGGTGTTTTAAATGGATTAAAAAGGTCAATTTCAAATTTTCCTTATAACTGGTCTAAAATATTGGTTAGAACACGTCATTTATTTGGCTTCTTCTCTACATTGGATCACTGTGGGTGTAGAAGAAAACACCATTAGTCGACAAATAAAAACGAACTAGTTTTCGTGTTAGTTTGACTGTATATATTAAAACAGAATACAGGGAAAATACTGTTTCGTCATTGGGTACGGAACTCTAAAAATTACCTTAACTTGCTACTTATTTAATTAACAAGAAAACACGAAGAAAAGAAGACCCAATAAATAAAGCCAACTTAAACCGGAAGAAACTAGTTTTCACCAGTAATTTCCGACTAACTCTGCGTTTATAGCAGCATTCTACTAAACCTACGATTTGGAGTGCGAAAATAGCCTCAATACCTTGCAAGATAAGGGTGTAAAATAGTTACTAGCCTAACTAGTCTTATCCAAATAGTACCATCAATCTTTATAAGATACTAGAGAGGGTTCTAAAGAAAAACTTAACTCCGATTCTTAGTTAAGCAGTTTTAAAGTTTTCGTCATGGAAGTAACGAATCAGTGAAATATTTGCATTTCAGATTAAATTATCTTCTTAAATGCTCAAACATTTATGATCGGAGCTCTGAATACCTGCTCAAGAAACTCTTTTATACCAAACCCAAGTAGTTATCAAAAAATGTAAATAAACTTGACTAGACTTGACAAACCGAAAACAGAATGGTAAACATGAAAATCTCCAATTTCAAACAAGAGCAGTGATTTTAAAGGCTAGTGTATTTAATCGCACATCAAAAATACTGATTTGCACAGCAAAAACGGATCAGCAAAAACACTTTTTTATGTTTTGAAATATTTTATGTGTACTCAAGTTTATGTTTTAAGTATTTTTTGTTCTTGCATGTTCAACCTAATACGAAAGATAAAGGGGGCTTCGCTTCGCTCACCCCCTTTACCCTTCACATAAGCTGCCGCAGCATTTTGCCCTGATATTTGCTGTGCAAATCAGTATTTTTGATGTGCAGTTAATTATTTCCCGATTTTAAATAGTTTCTGTTTTAGTAACTTGTTTTAAATAAAGCATTCAAACATAGATGCATTTCAAAAATTATTATTTTGAGACATCTTATTGGCACTTATAGATACGATGTTATAATATTGTCATTAGATTAATTGTTTTTTTTTTTATTGTACGTAGAGTATCTTGGTGCTATCTTGGTGACGACCCGAATGGCCGAGTCGGCGGTGACCCCGCCTACCTGCCTACGAAGCCAAGGGTCCCGAGTTCGAGTCCCGGTGGGGGCAAAGATTTGTTTGATGAGAACGGATGTTTGTACTAGTTTTCTGGATGGTTGTTTATCTATCTAAGTATAATATTTATCTATATATAATAATAATAATAATAATAATACCTTGGACACCTTTTACACACATTGATCTAGCCCCAAACTAGGATTCCCTGTATCTTGGGTACTAGACAACGATGCACATACTTATATAGATAAATAGTAATACTTAGATAGATAAACAACCATGACTAGGGTACAAACATATATGTATGTGTATCATTGTCTAGTACCAAAGATACAGGGAATCCTAGTTTGGGGCTAGGTCAATGTGTGTAAATTGTGTCTAAGGTATTATTATTATTATTATCTTCTCTGACGGGCGTATTTCCGAAGCATTGGTAGAGTTAATGGAGTATTCTTTTCCTGTGCGAGATTCAGCCATGAATCACCTCTTGAAAGGGAAATTTCCTTTTTCAAACTCAAACCAAAATCAGTTACTGGTAAGTTTAGTTGATCATATTTGATTATTTTTTTATTTTTCTCCATGCATCAATGTCTGACTTGTTAAGGTGCATTATTTTTATCTATTTAGAATTAAAAAAGTATGTTTGAGTTCATCAGCCCATTCTGTAACTTAAATCAACCGATAACTGTGGAAATGTGACAGATTTTCCTTACAATAACCGTGAATTTTACACTAACTGCGTTGTATTGGACGCGGATTTAAGGAAAAGAATAAGAGGGTAGTTCTGCGAAACATCAGTATGCTGATACTAAACTTTACTCCCTGGCAATAAACCCTGGTAGCTTTACACATATACATGGTTTGTTATGTTTGAATATGGGACCCTAATAAAACGGAGAGAATGTCCGTAGGAAGCCCGGCGTCGCTTTGAGAATCAAACCGCATTCGTGATTGGTTGACATTAGCAGTAGACATTAGAATGTAGTAGACACGGCAATTTATGTCTGTTTTGATTGAGCGTCCAAAAGTGACCATACTTTGGCGAAAGAAAGAACTTGTTAATTTAATGTTAATGTTACAAATGTGAAGAACAAGACAAACAAACAAGCCTTTACCGTACAGGGTGGTAGAGGCTCAATCGTGTTGACATTTAGCCAGTTATTTGATTCTCCATTTTGTGTGTCGAGCTGGCTTGAATTATTATTCGTTTATAAGAAATGATTTAAAATTATAATGTATTTTTTTTCAATAATTTAAATAGACGCAGAAACAAGATAGATAGATAATTCATTTATTCATTGTTCGGTACAAAAACAAAGACATTATTGGTTATTAGTTAATTACAAACTACGCAAAATAAATTATGACAAAAAAACAAACAAAGAAATTAAATAAAACAATGAAAATAATTATAGTTAACATAGCAAAAATATGGAAAGTAAGGATCACTATTTGGCAAGAAAGAAACATATATAAATATGGCCACAGATCTCCTCAGTACATAGATCAGATTGTTGTTAATCTATTATGGTGTAAAGTATCTCTGTCACAGCCTAATTCACAAACAAAAACTGACAAACTTGTTTAGTTGAGACAGAGAGATTATACAGTATTTTTTTGGGGAGTAAGGGACATTTCTGAACAAGTTTCACTGTTAAACCAATTTGATCAAAGCACATTTATTTTTCACTATTTGGGGCCGAGCGGTCATCAGCTGTTTTGTACGGGAAGTGAAAAATAAAGTTGCTTTGATCAAATAGGTTTCTTAGTGAATGGAGCTGGAGGAAGCTGGAGGTTTCTAGTCGCCTCTTTGCCTCCAGCATCTAAAACATTGAGGTGACGGAATTCAAATTGAGTTCTATATTTCCCTGTACCTTATACATGTGTTAGTTTAAGATTTGACATTCTCCAAATGTTACCTATGTGTTTCTTATGGAAATAAACTCTTTTTTTTTTTTTAATGTTATTAAAAAAAATATCGCTCCATAATTCAAACATCCTGTATAACTTATAGATACGCCAATAAACTGCGTCGATTTTGCTATGCTTTTTTGAGCGAATAAGTGTGACATTATAATTTTATCTCTGACCAAAAAACCATTAGGTATTCCTTCATATATTTTTGAAAGTTGTCACTTCTATATTTCTAGCTCTGTGACCCCCAAAAATGAGCAGCATTATATTAACGGTATCTCAAATAGGGTTCCGTACGCGTCGAAATTCCCTCGTAATGGACGAAAACGGAATTTCGGCTGATGTTACCGATTTGGACGAATTATCACACAAATTGGTTGGTCCTGTGCTGATCCGGGTCATAAATGGACATGGACACATGGACATACCTACATTTATCAGCTGCTAAGCCTGCCATGGAAAATCTATCAAGAGTCAGTGCATTCTCTACTACAACAAGATACCTCTGGAGATCTTGAAATTGCCATTTGAGCAATTTAAAAACCATTTTAAAGCGAAATGTCGAAAAAGGGATATTACAATGCTCAAGATTACTTAAATGTCGGGACTGTATGGGGTTAATCTAGCTCAACACAGACCTTGCTGTTATTAATTTTGTAATCATTCATTCCTGGTTATTATTTATAATAATTAATATTGTAATATTTGTATTAGTTAAGCACAAGCAATTTTTTAAAACGATCTAAAAATCAATCTGTGGGAGTTTCTACGCCCTTCTTCTCCCACAGTGGTCCAATGTCTGGCCCAAAATGACGATTGCTAAGTATATGTGAATATCCACAGCAATAAAGACATTTTATTGATTTTATTGCTTGATTGAATCCCTGAAAATGTCAATTTCATTGCGATCCGGATTTATTTAGGGGAATATTAGTTGATTACGATACGTTTTTATATGCGACCTTGTTTCTTAGGTAAAGTTATTCAGAGTGATGAAGGTACTATGATTGCCCAAAATTTGGCCACTTTATCGAAAATCATTACGGGGAGGAAGTTCCTTTTCACACTCCACCAATTCCAGAGGCGTAGCTTAACTTCCAAAGTAACCGTACTAGACAGCTCTTCTCCGGTTGTTAACACATTGTCCGAAGCTTTGTCTGATTGACCGGACCATGAAAATTTTATTTTCCTGTTGTTTCGATTATGTAGTCTGAAAAACTGTTGCTCCTATCAGTCGGAAAAATCGGACTAGAAGCGCCTTTCTTGTAGTCCGATAAATTGGACCAACAGGAAAATAAAATTCACACAAAGCAATCGGACTATGTGTCCAGAGGGGATTTTAAGCTGTCATAACATAATATAAAATAGCGTCACGCCTTTTCCCATATGGGGTGGCAGAGGTGGCACAATTGTGCCCCTTTTAGCCAGCTATTCAATACTCCATTTTGCGTGACAGGGGGCTAGCCCATCGCCGCAGCTATGGAGTAATGAAGGTTTCCTCACGATGTTTTCCATCACCTTTAGAACGTCCGTGTAATGCACTTAAGCTATCAATGAACATAAAAATGTTTATATAGGCACAACCATTTCTTCTGGACCCACACTAGGATACCCTGTGTAGTCGGAACCAGAAACAGCAACGTCGCCTATAAACATCCAAGACCTGGGCTGTTTAGGGTTCCGTACCCGAAAAGTGCCAACCGGAAACCTATCACTAAGCCTCCGCTGTCCGTCCGTCCGTCTGTCACCAGGCTATATCTCATGAACCGTGATAGTTAGACAGATGAAATTATCACAGATAATGTCGTTCTGTTGCCGCTATAACAACAAATATACAAAAAACAGAATAAAATAATTTTTTAAGGGGGCTCCCATACAAAAATTCTTTCGATACCACATACAAACTTATGAATGCACCTGGTTACTCACATGGAGTTTGAAAGTAGCCGCACCAATAACTTTGTAAACAACATTTTGCTCTGTAAATCCAAACTACTCACACCACACCATCCCTACCATTGTACGGTGGTACAAAACCCTTCGTGCGCGAGTTAGACTCGCACTTGACCGTTTTTTTGTCTTCCTCTCCAGCCGGATATCGAACCCCCTAGGAAAGCACAACCTCGGCCACAACACCACAGAAGTCGTCGAAACCCTACGGCGATAAAGTTCGTTGGCAAGTAAGTTTCACGCCTCTAGAACTCCACCGTCTGTTGTGAACAACCATTGTATGCTAGTCCTTCAGTTTGCTATTGGAACAAGCAATAGACAAAAGATGTTCACGGTATCAAATAGTAGTTTGGTACAAAGAAACAGAAGCTATAGAATTTCACGGAGAGTAGTGCGGGAGACGGCAGCAAACATGAGCTGCTATTTACTGCTGCACGGAATCATCAAAAAAAATTCACTATATCAAGTAAATGTTAGCGTAGTATTTTCTCTTCATTCTTTTGAATGTGAAGCTGCAGAAATTCTCAGAGGGTAGTGCGGGAGACGGCAGTACCGTTACATGGATTTTCATTTGTCATTGAAAGCGGCTGTGTGCTAGAGGTATTCGCAGAAACGATCGTGCGGATAGGAACAAGGCCGTATCAGAGGCCCTAATAGGGCAGCTTGATAACTTCTGACAGTCGGGTTGGCCACTAGCCGGATACTTCTCCATCAAAATACACTGAGACAGAGGAGCTCTTTTTCAAAGGAAATACTTACAACTAATAATACATTAAATTCAGTTATGTTTATTTTTAAGATTGCCAGTGGAAGAACAAGCAGTTTATGCCCAAGGACTAACGTCTTCTAGATAATTTGCTACTGAGTAATTTCCTTCAAACATTATTTACTTTTAATAAACTTTTTCAATATATGTGTCGGTAAGCTTTGAATAGTATCGGGGAGCTTATTGTAAAACACACATTGGCCGATGAAGGAATTAGAAATTTTGTGGAGTCTTCTAGAGTAGCTGGATAGAATATCCCTATTTCTAGTATTAAAATTTGAATATTTTTCTTGACATCATTTCATATTTTTTTATTGCACACAACTAATATAAAGACAACAAGACTTACATAAAAATAGTGTACAAAGGCGAGCTTATCTCTAATAAGAGATCTCTTCCAGCAAATCAAATGAGGATGGGAAAGGTCGATTGCTGAGCGTACAATATGTTCACAAGAATGTACCGAGAAGGCGGAGTCAGAATGTTGATCTCCTTAAACTTGTCTCTGAGCGACTCCCTCGAACCATAGTGTACGAGTTTAGTTGTTTTAGGATACTGTCTGACTTTAACAGCATGGTGTAAAGCCTGGGGGCGATGGCATTGTAATTACAATAATACCCGCCTAGCAAATAAGCTCCGACTTGTGCCGAGCTGGTGTTGGGACAACGCGCAGTTCTTTTAGACGCTAGACGACCCGAATGGCTGACTCGGCAGTGACCCTTCCCACGAAGCCAAGAGTCCCGGGTTCGACTCCCGGTGAGGGCAAATATTTGTTTGATGAGAACGGATGCTTGTACCCTAGTCATGGTTGTTAATATATTGTGTACTTATGTTTTGTTTGTTCGTGACGGTCACACGTTTTGGTCGAAAGGCTGTAAGTGTGACATAGTAACTGTGAAGAAATCTTTAAATCTTTTAAATTTACCTGAGTATGATTTTATCTATATAAGTATTTGTATCGTTGTCAATACCTAAGATACATGGAATCTTAGTTTGGGGCTAGATCAATGGGTGTAAATAGTGTGTCCAAGGTATTATTACTATTATTATTTTGTTTTTGATGTATATGAGCGACTTTGAGACAAACCTCTTTCTTTCCGAGTTGATTTTTTCTTGCTCATATACTGGGGTAGTTGGGGCAATATTCAGAGTATGACGGAAAGGTTATCATAGATTTGATTTTTGAACCACTTTCTCTATGAATTAGATTTTCTTTGAGTTTTCATTTCCACATACATTTCGGCCGATCTGCCGAATTCGATTTCATAAAGTTCATCGTGAAAGTTGCTTTTGTGACAGTAGCAAATAAACGCACCGATTTACTGTTATCTCTCAAAAGACATAAAGCAATGTTTTCCCAGAAGTCCAAACTTCCGGTCAGTACAACGCTGGCAGTAGACCCTGTACTGCGAAACGTGATAAACCGTCATATCGTCCTTTTAAAGATTGTCATGCCATACCTCTCTAAAAAGAGGGTGGTAGAAAGGGGTTAGCCTATTCCCTTGTTTTTTTTTTAAGTTGGCGGCACACATTGAAAGATTTGTACATGTACATAAATCGATAGAAGACATCTATGGCGTTGTTTTGAGGCTTCGCTTTCCTAACGAGAGGTCCAGGTTTCGAATCACTGCTGGGGAGGAAGAAAAAAAACCTGGTCTTGGATATTATGTGTGTGACGTCACTGTTTCTGGTTCCCACGACACAGGGTATCCAAGTGTGGGGTCAGAAGCAATGTATAATAATAATACCTTAGACAATATTTACACACATTGATCTAGCCCCAAACTGGGATTCCCTGTATCTTGGGTCCTAGACAACGATACACTTACTTATATAGATAAATATTATGCTTAGATAGATAAACAACCATGACTACGGTACAAACATCCGTTCTCATCAAACAAATATTTGCCCCCACCGGGAATCGAACCCGGGACCCTTTGCTTCGTGGGCAGGGTCACTGCCGACTCGGCCATTCGGGTCGTCGTGCCTGTATGTAAATGTTTATCTGTTTGTAAAATATCTAACAGTAAGATGATACATTGACAGAATCGTGAGGTAAGTGTTCTCTACCGAGTTATGTAAACAAGTCACCTCAATGTTTCCGAGTTTCATAGTACCGCTTGAGAATAAATACTAGTTTTTAGGGTTTCGTACCCGAAGGGTGCCAAACGGGACCCTATTACTCAGCCTCCGCTTTCCGTCCGTCCGTCCATCCGTCACATCAAAAATACTGATTTTCACCGCAAATATCACGGCGGAAATGCTGCGGTAGGAAGGGTAAAGGGGTAAGCGAAGCGAAGCCCCCTTTATCCTTCGTGTTAGGCTGAACATGTAAGAATAACAAAAAATACTTGAAACATTAACATAAAAAGTGTTTGGTTGATCCTTTTTTGCTGTGCAAATCATTATTTTTGATGAGCGATTAAATACTAGCAATTTTATTTCACTTGTCTTCTTATTGACGACCCGAATGTCCGAGTCGGCAGTGACCCTGCCTACGAAGCCAAGGGTCTCGGGTTCGAGTCCCGGTGAGGGCAAATATTTGTTTGATGAAAACGGAGTTTGTACCCTAGTCATGGTTGTTTATCTATCTAAGGATAATATTTATCTATACAAGTATGTGTATCGTTGTCTAGTACCCAAGATACAGGGAATCCTAGTTTGGGGCTAGACAATGTGCGTAAATAGTGTCCAAGGTATTATTATTACATAATTTTAAAACATACCTTTTCCTAGGTTCCTTACCAGTCTTGAAAGGAATGTAACCGCTTTGATAACGGTAGAGTATGTCTCGCTAGGAGTTTCGAAGTAGTCGGGTCTCTGGTTACCTCATGGTAGTTGGCTTTGTCTCGAGTTAGGTGTAACAAGGGAAACACCTAAGAATTGGTGTATGCCTGTCTGAGTAGCGAGTTCTCATCACCTCCTTAGGTGAATTGTGGGAGAAAATCATCGACTTCATCATCGAATGCAGTAGCCATAGATTCAATTATCAAATACACATTGTTAACTATAGGGGGTGTCCATTAATTACGCGTTCGATTTCGTGAGTTTTGGCTCGACCGCCTCCCCCTATTTCTTATTTCTATTAGTGCAACTGCGCTGGATTTATTAAAAAAACGCAATTAGTTTCATAACTTTTATTTTAATTTGACTTAGTTTAGATATTTGACTTTAATTACACCAAATTTTCCCGCAATTTTTCACTGTTGTTATCAGGGAAAGAAATACGTGATGTTTGCCGATTCCCCCTCTCCCTGTGTGTGATTTTGTGAGATTCGGCTCGCACCCCTCGATCCCTAAATTACTTATGTGTTTATGGATGCCCCTCAATTTGAAAAAAAAACAAGAATTTCAAACTGTCTGCTTCGGTCGATAGTTTAGACAGCTTCAGAATTCCACAGAATCTTACAAATAATTACGGACAACTTTTACTAGTGCAGTAACTATAGAGTAATAAATTTTGACTAACTAATAAAACCACGACCTTTGTGGCATTGCGGTATGAGGCCCCGACTCCCGAGCAAGAGGCCGCGGGTTCGGATCCCGGCGGGGAGGAAGATATAAAACCCCAGGTCTTGGATGTTTTTAAGAAAAATGAAGTCAGGTCTTAAAACTCTTTCTGTCGATTATACATGCGAGGATTAGAGTTAAATGCGATGCACACATTTCGGACAGCCAGTTTGGGTTTAGATCTGGACTAGGAACCAGAGAGGCCTTGTTCTCGTTGAATGTTCTTGTTCAAAAATGTAGAGACCTGCAGACTGACGTCATTATAGTTTTTGTTGATTACGAAAAGGCCTTTGACCGTGTCAAACACGAGGTACTTATGCGTCGTCTGCAAGAAGTCGGAATTTATGGCAGGGATATGAGGATAATACAGAAGCTCTACTGGAACCAAACCAGCACGGTGAGAGTGGATGGTGACAAAACCGAACTAATTGCGATTTGTCGTGGAGTGAGGCAGGGGTGCATTCTGTTCCCGCTACTATTTAATCTGTACTCAGAAGCAATTATCTCTGAAGTACTGGAAGAGAAAGAGTGGGGTATTAAGATCAATGGGCAGATAGTTAACAACTTGAGGTACGCCGATGATACCGCTTGTAGTGTTATGCTACTTACATGCTATTTTTCAGTCTGTTCAGCTGGATACTTGCTGAGCTGTACAGCTTGATATTTGGTATCACCATTATTTTCATAGGACCCTGTAACGTTTTAAACCATAAGAACACAATAACAAATCATTTTCACTTCGTATTTTCACACTATCAGCACTTCTGAATCGATAGCGAAGGGGTTTACCTTTGGCGCCCAACGTAAAAGTTCTTCTTCACCCTTCACCTTTTCTGCGCTTTGTCTTTTTCCCTTTATCTATTCATCCTTTTCATATTTTCCAAATTCTAAAACAAAACTTCATCTAGTTTTTCAACTCATCTGGATTATATTTAGGCCTACATTGAACTTACATTACTTCACTTCACTTCACTTCACTTCACTTCTATAACACTTGACTCTACACTTTGCGATAAATATTTGAGCCTAAATATTTTCCAAATTCTAAAACAAAACTTCATCTAGTTTTCAACTCATCTGGATTATATTTAGGCCTACATTAAACTTACATTATTTCACTTCACTTCACTTCACTTCACTTCTATAACACTTGACTCTACACTTGCCTAAATATTTTCCAAATTCTAAAACAAAACTTCATCTAGTTTTTCAACTCATCTGGATTTTATTTAGGCCTACATTTAACTTACATTACTTCACTTCACTTCTATAACACTTGACTCTACACTTTGCGATAAATATTTGAGCCTAAATATTTTCCAAATTCTAAAACAAAACTTCATCTAGTTTTTCAACTCATCTGGATTATATTTAGGCCTACATTTAACTTACATTACTTCACTTCACTTCACTTCACTTCACTTCTATAACACTTGACTCTACACTTTGCGATAAATATTTGAGCCTAAATATTTTCCAAATTCTAAAACAAAACTTCATCTAGTTTTTCAATTCATCTGGATTATATTTAGGCCTACATTTAACTTACATTACTTCACTTCACTTCACTTCACTTCACTTCATCACTTTAATATTTTTAACAATGGAAAGAGGTAAAATTTTCTAAACAATTCGAATCCTTGACTCCACCTTCAACTGCAAATGACTCTCCATCACTTGACCTTCCTGCTGATCCGACTGTCATGGAACCTCCTCTTGTTTCTCAAACTTCTGTCCTGAAGGTGATACGAAAGTTTAGCATTAAAGATATAAAATTTTGCATGTAAGTAGCATAAATTTTCTTAACTTACATGCTATTTTTCAGTCTGTTCAGCTGGATACTTGCTGAGCTGTACAGCTTGATATTTGGTATCACCTTTATTTTCATAGGACCCTGTAACGTTTTAAACCATAAGAACACAATAACAAATCATTTTCACTTCGTATTTTCACACTATCAGCACTTCTAAATCGATAGCGAAGGGGTTTACCTTTGGTGACCTTGTATTTGGCTTTCTCCGACACTCTGCAAGCTCGGGCTTCGTGCGCGCTGGTGCGCTACCCTTTTATCTATCGCTGTTATGTAATTTTGGCTATGTGAATTTGTTGATTTTTCTATTACGAGCCTGAAACCAAAATCTGACATTAACTTTGTTGTTGTTTATCTGGTTGTCATGGCAATGTCCATTCAAACTCGTTAGCGGTCTGATATGTTTGCTTCAATACTTTTACAAAAATACTTTTTCTCTCTTGGCCATTCACAAAAATTGCTTTTAATTTAAATAATTTTTAGAACTCTCCAAAAAGGGTATAAGAGCGGAACATTTCTGAAATTCTGGAGTCTCACTTCAGTTTTTAAGCAAGATTGAAGCATCACCTAAAGGCCTTATCCCGGGGCCGCACTGCCCCGGGATCCTGCGAGCCTCTACTACTACGCCTCCTGTCTTGGCGAGCCTCTACCCTGGCCGGCGCTTCGTGGGTCTCCACTTCACCTGCCCGTTCTCTGCTTCACCTGCCCGTCGGTGACTTCAGGCCGACACGTTGCGGGCCTCTACCCTGGCCGGCGCTTCGCTACCAGGGCCACTACTTCTACTGCCCGTCGGTGTCTCCAGGGCACTGATGACCGATTGGCCGCCGGCCACGCTCTCCATCTGCAACGGCTACATCGCCCACCAGTGCCTCCACTGACCGGTTCGCAGGACGTCTGCTGCTCCTTCTGCTCTTACTCTCCGTGTCCTCCGCTTCCTTTTTTTTTATCTGACACCTGTATTTTTTATAAAACCTGTCTCACTCCACCCACCCTATCATCTTCCTATCATTTTTCTAAACAGTCACTGTAAATACCCATAATAAACTGTCATTTCTAAATTTTATCCTGGTTGTTTCTTGTTAGGTTCTGGTAGGTTCTTGTCGCTAGACGACACGCTCTAGTAGCAACAACACCTGAAGATCTACAGAGTATAGTTCACCACGTCTTTGAGAACAGCCAAAAAGCGGGGCTATCAATGAATCTCGCCAAAACTAAGTTTATGGTGGTTTCCAGAAAAGAAGACTTGAACCCAAAAATAACGGTTGCAGGTACTACTTTGGAGAGAGTCACTAAATACAAGTACCTAGGCACATGGTTGACTGAAGCATGGGAGTCTGAAACTGAAGTAAGGGTCCGAATCGAAATTGCTCGTGCGTCCTTCAAAAAAATGAGAAAGGTACTCTGCAACAAAGAAATCAGTCTACACTTCCGAAGTAGGATGCTTCAATGTTACATCTGGCCAGTTGTTATGTATGGTTGCGAAGCTTGGACCTTGAAGGAGGCAACCATTAAGAAACTGGACGCCTTTGAAATGTGGTGTTACCAAAGAATGCTGAGAATAAGCTGGGTCCATAGGGTCACGAATGAAGAAGTTCTACGGCGCGCCAAACGATCCCGAGAACTCACTTTGATCATTAAAAAGAAGAAAATAAGTAACTTGGGACATGTGCTTCGACACGAACGGTACCGACTTCTTCAAGTCATCATGATGGGCAAGGTCGAGGGGAAAAGACGCGCTGGCAGAAGGAGGAAGTCGTGGCTCCGCAACATCAGAGAATGGACGGGAGTGGCCAGCGTAGAACAGCTGATGCGCTTGGCGATGAACAAGAAGGAATATGAGGAGCTGACTTCCAACCTCCAGTAGTGGAGAGGCACGATAAGAAGAAGAAGAAAAAGAAAAATATTAATTTTTCAGTATGAAAAACATGGTACAGTGATTAGTCGGTGACCCCCACACTAGGCAAACCTGGGGCATGGGAGTCAAATTTCGTGATTTCCATAACGGTTGGTAAATAAAAAAGGATTGATCACGCGCCATTAGCACGACAAGAGGGAAAAATAGAAATAGGTCATTTTTTAATATATTTTTAAATTAATGTCACCGTAAAATTGTCAAAACCATTAGTTGATAAACTAAAGTTTTTCTCGTTAATTGGTCAACTATCGACAGATAGTAAACTGTAGCATACTGCTTCTTACTATATGACGCATTAGTTGATAAACTAACTGTTAAAACCGTTAAATAGTAAACTAGTTTAAACTTTTTATAAAAATATAACACGTGAAAAAACAACTGACATAAACAATTACACAAACAAACCGCCCCAAGAATCTCCTGGCCCAAAGGTGCCCATTACACTGTTACACTGGCGGCGTTCCCGCGCTGCACGGCGAGTGAGATTCTCTGGACCAGGAAAGCCCCGGAGCGGTTGTCAAACCCTCGGTCCCTCAAGCGGCGCCCAATGTCCCTGACAAAGGCCCTACCCTACGAACCCCATACCCCTGTAGTCTCGACGGCCATAGGAACGAACAGATAACTTCCCATTAACTGCGCGTATTTAATGCACTAAACTTGAACTTGAATTGCAAACGAAATACCAGGGCAAACACTGCGGTAACATAAATAACAACATAAATAACAAATAATATAAATAAATAAATTTAGGCCTTTACGGAATACTGCGGTAGCTTAGGTGAAGGGTAAAGGGGGTGAGCGAAGCGAAGCCCCCTTTATCCTTCGTGTTAGGTTTAACATGTAAGCACAACAAAAAATATTTCAAACATAAAAATAAGTACACAAAACATAAAAAGAAATTTGATGATCATTTATCTAAACACAATTTGGTGATCATTTACCCATTCTGGCAGTCATTTCGAATTTATTGGTAGTAAAATAGGTGCGTTTTTGGTAATCGTTTAAACCCAAGTCATTTTCAATATCCGTTTGGATATGTGTGTGAAGTCACTGTTTCCGGTTCCCACGCCCACGACATAGGTAGTATGAGGCCAACAGCAATGTTTGTGACTGTAGATAAAAAAATATAAATAGATAGATTGTAGGTAAGCTCAACAAAGGCTGTTATGATGAATACTTATGTAAATGAATGAAAACATCCAAGACTAAGAAAAAAATATTCATGCTACATTCACTAATATATGCCCTGACCGGGATTCGAACCCAGGACCGTCAGCATCGTAGACAGGGTCACTACCCGCTAGGCTAAACCGCTAGTCAGCCAGATTTCAGCCACAATGATATTCCCTATTACGCTGGCCGCTCGGCTTAAGGTGCTTGGTATATTAAACCCGCGTTAAACTTGTTTACCAGACGCTTGGGTGGGTATCTGTGAAAAAAGCAACTTGATTCCTGGTGCTTGAAAATTCGGACACAACCGTAATAAAATAAAGTTCATAATAGCTCACACTGCAACATTACGTCAGTCGATGCAGAATAATTACGAAAATTGTATGTTTTTCAGTTATTTCTACAGATTATTTCTGAATTTTAAACACACGATTTTAAGATATTTTGACTACCTATTTTTGACGCAAGAACCATTTCAATATAATTTTTAGAACCCAAGAAATAGCAAGTTTTAAATAAAAAACATGTATATATAGGTATATTTTTTCATCTGTTCCTATTTTACATTAAAGAAGAAAGAAAGAAAATAAATTTAATGGGAACTAACTCAACGGCACCAAAATCATAAACAGCAAAAAAAAAACAATCAGACTTAAACATGACTGGAGGGAAGTCACCGGGCCACGACGGGCTCAGCGTTGAACACCTAAAAAACGCAGGCGTACATATGCCTAGAGTCTTAGCAATGTTTTATAGTTTATGTGTTGGTCATGGATATCTTCCGGGGGATATGATGGAGACAGTTGTGGTGCCCATTGTAAAAAATAGAACAGGGGATATTTCCGACAGAAATAATTATAGGCCGATTTCTTTAGCAACTATAGTCGCGAAAGTATTCGATGGTTTGCTCGATACACAGTTGAGTACCCATCTACAACTCAATGATGCCCAGTTTGGTTTTAGACCTGGCCTATCGACAGAAAGTGCAATCCTGGGCTTGAAGCATACTGTTAGGTACTATACAGACCGCAAGACGAATGTCTACGCATGTTTCCTGGATCTATCCAAAGCATTTGACCTGGTATCCTACGATATCCTGTGGGATAAGTGTCGGGAAACTAACCTACCAGGCGAGGTCATCAATATCTTTAAATACTGGTATGAACACCAAACTAATGTAGTAAAATGGGGAAACGACTTTTCAGACGCGTACCGTATGGAATGTGGAGTTAGGCAGGGGGGGCTAACGTCCCCAAAGCTGTTCAACCTTTATGTGAACTACCTAGTCGGTGAGCTTAGCAGCATGCATGCAGGTTGCTATGTCGATGGAAAAAGCTGCAACAATCTAAGCTATGCTGATGACATGGTGCTGCTGAGCCCATCGCCGGGGGGCTTGAGAAGGCTACTCAGCACATGTGAGCGGTATGCGGAGAGTCATGGCCTCAAATATAATGTTAAGAAGAGTGAAGTTATAGTCTTTGAGGCGGGTAGTAAACTTCCGAGTGTATTGTCGGCATTAAGATTATATGGCAAAGATCTCAATAGAGTAAAAAGATTTAAATACCTTGGTCATATAGTGACGGAGGACCTGAATGATGATTTTGATATTGAGCGGGAGCGCAGGGCATTGGCAGTTCGGGCGAATATGTTGGCTCGTAGGTTCGCACGTTGTACAAGGCAAGTCAAAATTACACTTTTTAAGGCTTATTGTCAATCATTTTACACGTGCAGCCTATGGATCAACTATACCCAAAAGTCTCTCAATGCCCTGCGCGTCCAGTATAACAATGCTTTCAGGATGCTGCTGGGGCTGCCACGCTACTGCAGTGCATCGTGCATATTTTTTGAGGCACGTACTGATGGATTTCATTCCATCATACGTAAGAGAACGGCCTCCATACTTAGCAGAACGCGTGACAGCACCAATAGCATCCTGCAGGTCATCGCAGGGCGGCACGATGGCCCAATACTTAAACACTGGGTGAGTGTCGTGACAGGGACTCTGACAGTATGTGGGAAAATGAGTCGGGCAACAGATAGGCCCATTTACATGAATTAGGGTTTCAATTTGTATATAAATGTGTATAGTATTAAGTATTAAGTAACTAACATAGCATTAAGTAAATTGTGTGATACTAACTTTATATGGATCTTTTTTGTTGTCCGAAATAAACGTTTTATTATTATTATTATTAAAATAAAAAATTAAAAACATGCATAAAATGAAAAAAAATATAATAAGATAACAAAACATACAAATAATAAAAACATTATGATGTTTTCAAAAACAAAGATTGAATAAAAAAGGATGTCTTCCTAACATATTTTTTTTGGTATTTGGGAAGTATTGCCATAATGAGGTTAGCGCTTCAAAGATTGACATTTGACCGAATTTGAGGTTGACCAGCGTCTGAAAACGTCATCCTCATCAGCTAGAGGCATCAGCAGCCACTTCTTCTGAAAAAACGTGACGTCATATATCTTGGAACCGCTGCTAGTGATAATGGATACTAATGAGGTGTAGATATGTGATAAGCATAATCTAGACAATAATAAATAATAATAATAGAATTTGACGACCCGAATGGCCGAGTCGGCAGTTACCCTGCATACGAAGCCAAGGGTCCCGGGTTCGAGTCCCGGTGGGGGTAAATATTTGTTTGATGAGAACGGATGTTTGTACCCTAGTCTTGGTTGTTTATCTATCTAAGTATAATATTTATCTATATAAGTACAGATGTAGTGAATAATCCTTTCCTTTCGTATTTTCTCGGAAATGTTCGTTTTTGTCTTACTACTTCGCGGGCAATTTGATATTTGACATTGATAAATAAAGTATGCGATTTATTTGATACCTACACGTAATTTAATAATACAGTAATTCATAGACACATCGGCACCAATCGGGTGTTATCGTTGTTCCGAGTTTTGCCGATAGGAAAGGATTATTCACTACATCTGTATGTGTATCGTTGTCTAGTACCCAAGATACAGGGAATCCTAGTTTGGGGCTTCATCAAAGTGTGTAAATAGTGTCCAAGATATTATATTATTATTATATTATAGATGTAGACCATTAATGTCCCCGCCGAGGGGCACAGGCCTTTACCAGATACGAGTAAGATTAAGCCATACCCCACCACGCTGGCTCAGTGCGGGTTGATGGAGGGGTTTTAAGACCACTACCACGTAGCGCTAGTAGCCGGGACCTACAGCTTAACGTGTCATCCGAAACACTGAACGTCCGATAATGTACTTAAGATAAATTAATTGTCTCATTGGTACATGGTCAGGAATCGAACCTGCAACTCCTGTGCGAGAAGCAAGCGTGAAACCCATTAGACCACGGAGCATTCTGCTGCTGATATTTATGACTACTACGGAGGTGCGGATAGGAGATGTGCTTTGTCTAATTTCGTTAAATAGGTCCTGAAGAATAGTCTAAACCATTTTCAAATGCTAATACCGAACTAGAACCGACTATTGGACAGCCCCGAAAGGAATGGATATGTCACCGGAAAATAATACGATCCGCAAGTTAATAAATTTCCTATTTTTTTTCCGCAAGTTTATAAATATACTTACCTAACCTAACCTTTTTTTTTTTTTTATGCCCGGGGGAAAATCCCTGACGGATACCGCCAAGGCGCGAGGGCGCCAGGGCGGTTATGTGGGGCTTGCACCCACTAAAAACCCCCGGTGTGGCCGTCATGGTGCATGGTGAGGGCAGCTCCGGGACCGCTGGTGACACGCGCCGGAACTGTCCCCAGCACCCAGGGAGGAAGCATCTCAACTGCCTCCCACTTCACGACGGGACCGGCCACAACCAATCCCGTCGTAAACTCCTCGCGGCGCACTGTTGCGATCAAGGGCCCCCGCCCCGACCGCTTGCGACCGCCAGCGACCGCCCTGGGAGAGCTTCAGGTGCCCTCCCAGTCGTCGTCTTGGAGTCATAGGCGTTCAGAGTTGGAAGTCTGAACGCCCATAACTCCGGTTCCCTTTTAGGGGCCTCTTACGCCAAGCAGGGATTACTGTAAATGTATTCTTTCTCCCGACCTACAGGGATAAACCTAACCTAACCTAACCTAGCCTAATATAATCTAGAAGGAAGTTTATAAATTTCCTACTTGCGGATCGTATTATTTTCCGGTGACAGATACATATTTACTATTGTGAGCAACAGAGATTTTTTTGCGCACCTTGACTAAGATTGTCAAAACAGTTAGTTTATAACGATCGACAAATTGTACACCGCAACTGACAGGGTTTAGAATTTACGTTTCTTTTGTTCTTACATGTCAAGCTTACACGAAGACAATTCGGGGGCTTCGCTGCGCTCGCCCCATCCAATCTTCACCTAAGCTACCGCAGTGTTTGCCCTGGTATTTCGTTTGCAATTCAAGTTTAAACCAGTTCACAATTTAACGGTTACATCGTAAGTGGTACGGTACAGTTTACAATTTTTCGAAACTTTGTAAACTAACGAGAAAAGAAACGTTAGTGTAAACTAACGGTTTTTGCAACCATTTTAATATGACATATATAACTATTCATTAATTAGGCCCCAAAAGATGCCTATAACCCATCATATGCCTCCATAATTTGGCCGTATTATATTGGCCGCTAACTTTTGCTGCCAACTTCACACTTATGACCTAAAATTCAGCAATCAGCAGCTATTGCGCAATGATCGCGCATTCATTGCGCGGTCGTTTGCAATGTGTCATACCAAATTCGTATTATCTAAAGTGATCGCTCGCTAATTGTTTGCTTTCTGCCAGTGTTGCCGCTAGGGCAATCTAGTTTGTGGCTACATAAAAAAGTAAGCAGTTTTGTAAAAATCAAACATTTTCGAAATGTGGCTAGAAGTGGCTAAATATCTGCAGACTTTCATATTCTATGACTATTGACAATATAATATTATCATCTTAAACAATGATATCGTTTCAATAAATTATGACATGACTACTTTGTACAAAACAAAATGTAAATAGTAATAACGTAGATTTTCATTCAATCGAATCTGAATTACGGAAAAATATAAACATTCATTGGGGAAACCCTGATTATAGATTACAACTGCGGTGCGTAGTGCGGACCGCGGTATGGTGTTGCCTACTCAGTAAAAGGCGATAACTACAGATTTCTTTAAAATTTCTTGCTCGTTCGACTTCCAAAAGTAATAATCTAAAAACATACCAAAAGTAGCTAGATGTAGCTACATTCGTTTTAGTGGCTAAAATTTATAATTTTTTGGCTAAAACCGTTGAAAATCCATTAGATCTAGCCACAAAGTGGCTATAACGGCAACACTGCTTTCTGCTACTTGCAACAACAATGCTCTTTTTAGTTTTGCGTTTGCTCGCTAGAGGCAGCACCGTAGACCGTTGGCTACACTCCGCTATTGTCACTTTTGACAGCAGAAATTGCGCAATTTTTGTCGATTGCTTACTGTTTGCAAGATACGTAATAACCCCGCCGGGGGTGTCTACAGGAAGGGACCGCGATCCCGGCATTGCTTCGTCAAGCTAGTTCCACCCGGACATAAAACAGCAAACACAGAAACAAAGGATAAGTTACAGAGGTTTACTGTAGAATAAGTTTAATTCACCGAGAATTCTGCTTGTAGCGGAAAAGAATTCACAGTCCAGTAGCGAATTCAACTGAGGGTTTCGTGTTTAAAGTAAATGCATCTAGGCAAGTATGTAAACAAAACAAATAAGTTGAAAAACTTAAACCCGTCTGTCTCCCAAAATATCGCGCTCTAAAGAGTATAATTTCGCTTACCACCGTGCTGTCAATACACTTCCCAAGCAACAAAAAGTCCTCCTATAAATGCTCATAAAACGTTTTATAAAACACTGAATTTGGTCCTATAACGTCCCTAAGAACGTCACAATTGTTCGAAAGTGGCGAAATTATATCACTGTTTAGTACTATAAACTAATCAGTAGAAGTGTTACACATGGTCAATCAGTTTTATAGAAACGACATAGCAGTGTTGCAAGTTTCAAAATGGTGATGTACCAGCCTCAAAAGGACTCTTTATAGTACTTTTTCATACTATAAAATTAACATAGTTAGAATTATAACGATTAGACTAAGCGAGCAAGAGTCTAGTTATACGGAGTGACATTTAATTAGCTGACCATATATTAGGGAATGATAATAACCATCCTTATTAACAACTTTCGCCCAGAAACATATGGTCGCAAACGAAAAAATATTTTGGGCCCCCCCTAGTAACTTGTAATCTGATCGGGTCAATGTACTGAGTGACATTTTTTTTCCATTTGCGACCATATGTCTCTTCGGGAAAGTTGTTCATAATAACGGGTACTATCATCCCCTAAAATATGGTCAGCTAATTAAATGTCATCTGTATATACAGAGTGAAACTGAAAGGTATAGTCGTATTTAAGGGGTTGTTCGGGACATCATTCTGAACAACTTTCACTATGAAACCGATCTGACCGCCTGGCCCAAGACACCTCTCTATAGAGATGTGACAAAAAAACTTGCTCTGATCAAATAGGTTTGCTAGTGAAAGTTCTTCAGAATTATGTCCCTAACAAACCCCTGAAATACGCCCACACATCTCTGTTACCCCCTTTGTTGGCTTCGCTGTAGTCGAGTATTAAAAGTAAACTTTTACCAATAGTGGCCACGTTCGGCCAGTTTGTCAGTATCTTGCTTGACAGGGGGCTAGCCTGTTGCCTCAGCTATGGAGATACGTAGGATTCGACTTAATGTTTCCCATCAACGTCAGAACATTTATAATGTGTGTACTTATGATAAATTACTTTAAACAGGGATTTTTATTGTTAATCATATTTAAATTTCATAATTATAGAGTTACAGTAATAATGTATTATTTCATATTTTTTTATTTGGAGAAAAAACAATGCCTACAACGTAACATACAATTTTGGCTTACAACTAATATATCTCAAACATTTCTCACCAAGACATACATAGGACCAGTTTTTTATTGTATTTTTGCTAACACGTTCCAAGGTCGAAGTAAGAAGAAGAAAATACACAGATGATACAGAATACAAACGAATACACAATGCACACACACCAAGACATTATCACGACCAAGAAAGAAATCAAACTGTAAGCCTCTAGCTGTAAGAATACTGTCATAACTACACCTACAGCTGATTAACCTTTTACAGGTCATTAGTACAAATATACCTGTTTATTGGTTTTGTAACATAAGACTGAAGTAGGCCAGAAACTAATATAAATTTACCCCACAAAGATGTACACCAAAATTAGTCTAGACAAAGCTAGGAATCCAATTACCTGACCTAAACCTAACCCTAGATAACTGGACGACCCAACGTCCCCAATTTGACCTGTTCAATATTAAATTTAGGTTAGCTTGTCTCTGAAGTGAGGGTTTTTCGTACTCAGACTAGTTTAAAAGCAGATTGATAACTAAAACTCAAACTGAATTATAGCCGCAATTACCTTTAATAGCTTTTTAAAATAAATAGGTTGTTTATGCGAAAATATGGAGTTTCTTACACCATGTTTATTATTTGGGATAAGGTCTAAATGCATATCCAACTAGGTATATATAGAGTGATATTTAATTAGCTGAACATATTTTGGGGAATGATAAAACCCATATTTACGAACAACTTTCCCCAAGAAACATATGGTAGCAAACGAAAAAAAATGGGTCTCCCATAGAAACATCCGGTTTATGTACTGAGGGACGATTTTTTTTTCTTCATTTGCGACCAGATATTTCTTGCGGAAAGTTGTTCAAATATTGGTAGGTACTATCATTCCCCAAAATATGGTAAGATAGATAAATAAGGGAAATATTAAACTGCACATCAAAAATACTGATTAGCACAGCAAATATCCCTTATGTTTGCTGCGGTAGCTCAGGTGAAGGATAAAGGGGGTGAGCGAAGTGAAGCCCCCTTTATCCTTCGTGTTAGGTTCAACATGTAATAACAACAAAAAAAACTTAAAACATAAACTATTTAACGTGTTTTTGCTGATCCTTTTTTGCTGCGCAAGTCAATATTTTTGATGTGCGATTAAATACCAGCCGATAAATAACATTCTGTGTGTATATCTAAGCCATATCGAAGAATTAGCCATAACATGATGAAACCATCAACCATGATTGAAATAGAATTTGGATGTTTGTGTGTTTGGGCCTCAATCACGCTAAAACGGCTGAACGGATTTGAATAAAAATATAGCACAGAGATAATTAGTTATATTAACATACATAGATACTTTTTATCGCACTCCAAAATCAAAAATCAAAAATCATTTATTTCCATAGGATGTTGTTACATCACTTAGATCCGTCATTACATTTTTTTGGGTGAGTTCACTAACACAATGGCGGAATCTGTGGAGAAGAGCTCACCGAAGAAACTCCACAGTCGTCGCATCTTTTGCGTTTCCTTTTTTAAATAAAATATTGTCAGAAGAATGGTATCGTTATCTCGGTAAATGGTGATTCCTAGGAACACGCAGTTTCAGTTGCGTGCATCAGCTACCTGGCAATATTTAATGATTAAACGAACATACCTGTACGTGAAGTTCTATCATAATTATACGAAGAGCTTCATCCGAAGATATTAGCCATGTGTGTTGTGAGACTGACTACACCCTACGCGATACTACATGTGTTGCGCTTGCTAATATCGAGGACGAAGCTGAGTATAATTCAAAGCATCGCAGAGTTAGGAACTTCTATTGACAGCTGATTGAAAGGCAAAGCAACTACGCACAAAGGTAAACAACTCAGGCCTTCCGCATACACGACTACTGCCAAGCTACTGAATGGCCGAGTCGGCAGTGACCTTGCCTACGAATCGAGTCCCGGTGGGGGCAAATATTTGTTTGATGAGAACGGATGTTTGTACCCTAGTCATGGTAGTTTATCTATCTTAGTGTAATATTTATCTATATAAGTATCGTTGTCTAGTACCCAAGATACAGGGAATCCTAGTTTGGGGCTAGATCAATGTGTGTAAATACTATCCGAGGTATTATTATTATTTCGTATTCTAATGCGGCATCCGAGATTTTGTAGTACCTCGGCAACTTTTTCGGACGCCAGGGTCCCAGATTTCTACGCCATTTTCAGATCGCGTATCGCGTCATTCTGGGACCGGCTGCGGGACTCGAACGATGGTATCCTAGCCAGTATTATGGAGAGCACCAGCCGGCCATTTTGTCCAATATTGGAACACGGTGCACCACCCTGGGAATAGGAAGTAACAAAGCTTTTTTTCTTTATCTACACAAGTATCATAACCCCTCTTTACTACGTCCGAGAACTGCACGTTACGACCAGCATAACTTAAAAAATAAAAAATAATGTTATACTACTTGGTAAAAACTCATTTCTTATCTTAATATTGATACATTATGACCATAATGCAACAATTTTCGACAAGTTATGACATTCAAATTTCAAACGCCGACACCCGCCTGCGTGCCGCCCCTAGTTTGTCTGTGAAATTTGTACTACTGAACAAGCTAAACAAGTGCAGAGCAATTATCAATGCCACCATATATTACTTATATTGCTCTGTGGCCACCATGCCGGTCGAACATGCGGTTTCTGAACACATCAAAGAGAGCTTATGATATGTGTGTAGATAAACTAGTGTATCTAACTGTGGTGGACTAGTGCTGGTGACCTATAGATACCAACGCCATCTAGCGAAAGAGGCTGAACTTTCCATACAAAATATTTTTCGATTTTTTTGCTGTTTCTTTGCGTTTTTCGTGATTTAATTTTTATCTAAACCTCCTCTGGACTGAGGAGAATAAAACCAAAGAGGAGTTATACAAACCAATAATCGAGCCATTTTAGAGATTTAGAAAGCATTAACAGACAGCGATTCATTTTTAGGGTTCCGTACCCGAAGGGTTCCAAACGGGACCCTATTACTAAGACTCCGCTGTCCGTCCGTCCGTCTGTCCGTCCGTCTGTCACCAGGCTGTATCTTAAGAACCTAGCTAGCTAGAGAGTTGAAATTTTCACAGATTATGTATTTATGTTGCCGCTATAACAACAAATATAGGATAAAAGAAATATTTAAGGGGGCTCCCATACAACAATTCTTTCAATACCACATACAAACTAATGGATGCACCTGGTTAAGTACAAGGAGTGAGAAAGTAACCGCACCAATAACTTTGTAAACAATATTTTGCTGTGTAAAATCCAAACTATTCACTCCACACCATCGCTTCCATTGAACGGTGGTACGGAACCCTTCGTGCGCGATTTAGACTCGCACTTGACCGGTTTTTATAAGTTAAGAAGAAAGAAGAATGGAGATAGATTTCTCCGTACAAATCTGCTGACGGTTTAGCCTTTATGTACACATATTGTTCAGTAAGATGTGTCTTTGTGTGTGTGTATGTATATTTGTGTACATTATAAGGGTGTATGTGTGTATCTAATCAACTGGCATTCCAAGCATCCAAGACACCGCCCTTGCCACAGCCGAGCCAATGTGAGGATACATGACAAGGGAGTAAATCTCGGTGAAACCGTGTGTTCAAAGCCTATTCTGTGGTTACTGACTAACTAAACCTTGGAATAAAGCGGTGATGGGCTAGACCTATGGATACCAAGATAAATTGGCTGGTAAATTAAGTTCTGACAAAGCACGGATGTGGCTACATCTAGGCTAGTATATTTTAGTTACTTTCATAGTGTGATGTCCTATGGTATCTTGTTGTGGGGGAAAGCAGCGGATATTCAAACTATTTTTATTTTACAGAAAAGAGCTATTCGAGCAATTTATAATTTAAAACGAACAGACTCCTTAAGGGAGCTTTTTAAAGAAATTGACATACTAACAGTAGCTAGTCAATTTATTTTCGAAAATATAATGTATGTACGCAAGAACCTTACAACATTTTCCAAACTTAGCGATAGCTGCAATGTTAACCTAAGAAATAATCACAGACTATGTGCGCCCCGATTTAGACTCGCGAAGGTTAGCAATTCTTTCAAGGGTCAGTGCATTCTCTACTACAATAAGATACCTCTGGAGATTTTGAAATTGCCATTTGAGCAATTTAAAATCCATGTTAAAGCGACTTTGTCGAAAAAGGGATGTTACAATGTTCAAGATTACTTAAATGACAGGACTGTATGGGGTTAATCTGGCTCAACACAGACCTTGCTGTTAGTAGTTTTGTAATTGTTTATTCCTGCTTAATAATCATAACAATTAAATTTCTCATATTTGTATTAGTTAAGCACAACCTATTTTTAAGAGATCTAAAAATAAATCTGTGGGAGTTTCTACGCCCTTCTTCTCCCACAGTGGTCCAATGTAGAGAAGAGGCAAAAAATGACGTTTGCTAAGTATATGTAAATATCTACAGTAATAAAGTACTTTGACTATTGACTATTTGACTATTGACTATTGACCCCTGTCTCGCAAAATAAATTGAATAGCGGGCTCGAAGTGGGAAAATATGTGACGTAGTGACAAATAGTGAAAATTCCAACAGCGAAAAGCAATGCGGCTTTCATAAAGTTAAATAGAAGTGTATAAGTGGAGCCACGGTGAAGTGAGATGCAGATGTTGATGGGTTTGGTTCCGTATACATTATACTCCATCAATGGTATCATCAAATCACGATAAAACGAAAAATCGCTCATTTTATTCTAAAAATACAAACTATTATTGAGTAAAAATACATTAAAACTAATGCGCAAAGGCGAGCTTATCTCTAACAAACTGTCACGAGGCCCACTCGTATGACGACCTCGTGGCGCAGCGGTTGTGCCCCTGCCTACCATGCGAGAGGTCCCGGGTTCGATGCCCGGCTGGGGGTAAAGAAAAAAAAAACCCAGGTCTTGGATGTTTATACGTGTGTGACGTCTCTGTTTCTGATTCCCACGACACAGGGTATCCTAGTGTGGGGCCAGAAGTAATGTAAGTGCCTGTATGTAAATGTTCATGTTTGTTTATGTTCGTACGTTCATTTAATTCTCCAGTTAGCGTTCGGGCTAGCCCATCGCCCGCGTTATGGAGATACAAAGGATTCCTCACGATATTTTCAGTCATCATTCAGTCAGTGAGATCCCTTCTGACTGGTTGGTTCGACACAATACTCGAGCCACCACCACCCAGAAACTAGCCTTACCTTACAAAGCATGGCGTCACACCGTTTCCCATACGCTCATCCACAGCGGAACCCTTACAACGCAAATTCCCGAACAACACTAAAACCAGTTTTTAAAAACTATTCGAGAAAGAATGCGGGTCGTTCAGAAACCGGAGCGAAGCCTTCTTTACATTTCGCAAACTGAAAACGTTAGGACAATGGAAATGAATTAAAAACTCGCCCATTTGAGGGAAAAATTGTTAAGGGCGAGACGGACTCGCAAGCGAAGGGTTTCGTCATAGTTTTTTTATAATAATTCTTGGCACACGTGTTCCTTGAATGGGGTTGGCAACTGTCGGCGTGGCGCTAGTATCGGTTGGTTCCCCTAACGTCAAAGTCACGCTTCTGTGTTGCCAGTACAGGGTGTTCAATCGCCAGTCATGTGCGCAAATAGTAAAAACCCCTGCCAAAAAGACAAAATTAAGTTGTATAGTAGTAATTACATGATATTATATCATATACATACTCGAAAAATTACTTTTCTTGTGTAGTAAATAGATTCCGATAACCAATTATCACAGAAAAAATTCCAGAAATTAGTCGATCGTTGAAAGTGGCAACTGGATAAAGGAACCAAATGCACGTGGCGCCACCTATGATTAGCTTTCACCGGCCAACCCCATTGGAAGTTATTTTTTTGTCGAGAGCTTTTCTCGGATTTCCCCTTGGTGGGGGAGTTATGACGTCATATTTTTTGTATGTTTTATTTTTTCTGAAACCTATCGTGTGAGACGGTTCTAAAATATACTACACTAAAAATCCAAGAAATATTTTCAAACCATACTAAGTTTGGACGCCTAGAAGTAGGAGACGGATTAGTAAAGAGGATCTATAGAGACCATGAGAGTGAGTGAAATGGACTATAACTATTTCCGTGAAAAGTCAATAGATTGTATTTTCAATCGCAAAATGTAGTTTACAAAGTTATTGGTGCGGCTACTTTACTACTTGATTTTGATTGAATCTAAAATACTTACCTATAAATTGGTTCACAGTCCCCCCTGTTAGCGAGGTCTACTGCCCACAGGTACACACTCTAGTAATAATAAATATTAAAAGACAATCTTACAAAAATCGAACTAGGCCCATAGTGAGCTCAATAAGGACTGTGTAATGAGTACAAGATTACGATATTTCAAATAGAGATAATTTTCTATGTCAATAAATAGGAAACATCCAGGACTAAAATCTGGGATTCGAAAACCTTCAGCTTCGAGGCAGGATTACTATCTGCTAGGCTAAACCGGTCGTCAAAATTGTACAAGAAGCGATATGTGTTGAGATCAATGGCAATTTCAACGTAATTTAAAAATGAAACGCACCTGTGTAATATAAAAAAAAAAATATATAGAATGCAAGTTGCCAGTTTGCTGGTAAAAAAAAAGATGTTCCAGTCATTTTAATACGACGGTTCCCGCGTTTTTATTTGCAACGATGGAGCTTAGCCGCGAACGATTGCGTGCTGTGATATTTTATGATTTCAAATTCGGTTTAACTGAAAGCCTTCAACGATTACAATCAGCTTTAGGGGAGTCTGCCCCATCTCGAGCGACAGTTTTTGAATGATTCAGGGAATTTAAAAGGGGTAAAATAAACCTCGAAGATGACAGCAGAAAACTTACACTGAAATGATGTTTCGCGAAGAACCAAGAACTGTACTTACTCGGACATCGAGAAGATTCTTGGCGTTAGTTTGAGGAACGTTAACATTATTTTGCATCAGGATCTTGGAGTGAGATAGCTTTGTTGTCGTTGGATCCTGCGTTTGCTCTCAGGCTCTCAGACTCTAAAACAGGCCCGTGAGGATTGGTGCCGCGATATGCGTCTACGATTTGAAAACGGAACGTGTCTCGGAAATCATCACAGACGACGAAACGTGGTTTTATCAGTATAATAATACCACCTTGGACACTATTCACACACATTGATCTAGCCCCAAACTAGGATTCCCTGTATCTTGGGTACTAGACAACGATACACATACTTATATAGATAAATATTATACTTAGTTATACAAACAACCATGACTAGTGTACAAACATCCGTTCTCATCAAACAAATATTTGCCCCCACCGGGACTCGAACCCGGGTCACATGGCTTCGTAGGCAGGGACACTGCCTACGAAGAGATAGTCGTCAGTATTGGTCTTTCCAGAAGGAAAGTTGCCGCCAAAACTGCAAAGACCTCGCAACGTTGGTAAAAATATGGTGGCTAGTTTATTATCTCGCAGAGCGGGCAAGGTCCGACAACAATGTTGGAGAAATCTTAGATCTATTAACTCGGAACGGTATACAACAGTAGCATTGCCGAAAGTATTCCAAGGACTGCGAGAGAGGAGACCAAAGACTGGTCTTCGGGGAATCATGCTGCATCACGGCAACGCTTCGTCACATACGTCCCTCAGAACAAAGGCATTTCTTGTGGGATCTGGTGTTGAAACCATGCCCCATGCACCGTACAGTCCTGATTTAGCTTCCTGTGATTTAGTTTTGTTGCCGATAATCAAGGAAAAAATAACAGGAAACTTTTTTGCGTGCACCAAAGAGGCCGCGGCCGTCCACGCAGTCGCAATCTATCGGATCAAGCAAGACAAAAGTGTTTTAAAAGTTAGGCGAATGGAACTTTGTGTAAAGAATGGAGGAGAGTATTTAGAAAAATGGAAGCTCTTTAGAAAACGGGCGGTTTCAGAAGCTTTTGCCGATTTTTCCTATGCATTATAATAGGTGCATTTAGAGACGATATCAAAAAACGCAGTGTCGATGTTGACGTTTTTTTTTTTTTCAATACTCCAAATGGGACGGTGGGGATGAGGGAGTATTGGGGGGGGGGAACGGCGGATTTTGCCTATCTTTTCGCTCCGTGGTTGCTTCTTCTAAGTTCCAACCTAACCTATAATCCAATTGAAATTTAGCCGCAATAACCTACTCTAGCCAAATTTGGCTCTTCTTTGCATACACTCTGCTCTGCTACGCTCCGATGCTTCTTCTAAGTTCCAATCTAGACTAAATCGTAGCGATTGAGGTTATCCTTCACAGAGTGGAAATATCAAAATCGACCAAGCAACGGAAAACAAGCAAGTCTCTTTTTTCGGATGTCAAACTCTTTTAATTTTTAGGGTTCCGTCCGGTGATCGGTCATTCTGTCCGTCCACCCGTCCGTAAGTTCTACGTGATAAATCGAAATTGGTATACCTCGCGCCACAACTTATGCGCGACATTGGCGGGAATTACTGTGCATATGTGCAGGTATTTGAAAAGTGACTATTGCGCATTCTAGGTCACCGCTTATAACTCGTGGCGTGATGTATACAGAGTACAAATTTTCATTTGAATGTGTATTTCAGATACCGCTACTACAATAAATAATGAACTATACATTGAAAGGGTCATAAGATTTTATAAATTGAAGGGGTCCTAATGCAACAGACTTGCACCAGCCGCGACATAACAGACCATAGAGCATGATTCAAATGTGATCGTCGATTTCGCGGATCATTAAATGATTGTGGTGGCGCAATTCGTTTGATATCGTTTTCGCAATCTTGAGGTTCTGGGATCGAATCCACGATGGGACACTTTTTGGTATTGTTTTAATATTTTTAATGGTTAAGTTTTCTTGTACGATGATATCCTACATATGCAAGTCCAAGTCATTTGGTTCTTTATTTGTTTTTAATAGCGGCATTACAAATTACACAATCAAAATTTAAAATCTTCACCTATTTACGGGTCATACAGCCATCTGTCAAACAGACGGACGGACAGCGGAGAGGCTTAGTAATAGGGTCCCGTTCGGTACCCTTCGGGTAAGGGACCCTAAACAATGGTATTTGAACGGTCCTCTGGAAAAGCGTGAAGCTTTACAACGGTTTAAATGTTTCGGATTTGGGTAAGTTATTTCTTTTTAATAACTAACAAAAGGAAGGTGCATGAATGTAGTGGTAGGCGGAAATAAGCTGCCGACTGAGAACTTCCGTGGCTTTCGAGATTCACAGTCCCGGTTTCGAACCCCGGCTGGGGCACTAAAAATAACTGATTTGAAATGGTATTAGTTTAACTGTTTCCTAAATTGAGTAAAAAATTATATAAAAAATAAAAAACATATTCATCGCAAATAAACTAAATCTTCACCAAAATTATACACCCTATTTTATACTACTTCGCTTCGGCTGCAGGTCGTATTAAAGAGTTGTGACCTAAGAAACCTTACTCTTGTATTCTGATCTAAACATACTAATAAAAGGGTCATAAAGGGGGCTTCGTTTCGCTCACCGCCTTTACCCTTCACCTAAGCTACCGCAGCATTTTGAACTGATATTTGCTGCGCAAATCAGTATTTTTGATGTACAGTTCAATATTTCCCAATAGTAATTACTTGTCGAGTATCGGTTAGACCAACATATAAATTCCACCTAAGCAATATTTACTTCCGGCTAGAATTACAATACAAATGCACTTACAATCATTGGTTGCATTAAATACTTTAGTTACGAGAATGGTCCTCTAGTACAACTTGACAGATCCTTTTTTTTAAATGCTCGGCTCAGACGTTCTGTCCAACGCTAGTCAATCGTTGGACTGATTTTGATAATATACCTAAAATACGGTTCGGTGGAACTACTTACACATGGGGCCACTAAATTTGGTGAAAATTTATATTTATCTACTTTTTGTCAATTGATTTAATTGTTTTGAGAAGTTTAATCTTAAGTTATTATCTATCTTCTGTTATGCGAATTATTTTGCAAAATATTGTTATCGTATATGTAGAGATATCAATTGAAACTTAACTTTAAAGCTACATTTTCCTTTACCTTGTTCTGAAATACGATTGGTGCAAAATATGTTATTATCAGCTTCCATATCTTGACGATTCTAATCTTACAAATCTTATTTATCATAAAAGTTTGAAAGAAAGGAGGTTTGTTACCCTTCTCTAAAAAGGCCCTATCAGTTTGTATTAATCCTATTTGGTTATATCTCCTCAGTCCAGAGGCGGTTTAGATAAAAATAAAATTACGAAAAACGCAAAAAACAGCTAAAAAATCGAAAAATATTTTGTAGGGAAAGTTCACTCTCTTTCGCAACGCAATAGCCATTACATAGATCTAGCATCCTTCAAACTCCTTGGGCGTTGATTCACTTATTTACTACATTCAACCTCTTTGTTGGCAGCGGAACTTATATTTGACAGTGCTATGCATAAAGTTTGTAAGCAAAGAGTTTCGTTAATCTGAGATCTGATGCGCACCGTGCTCAACCACAAATATAATGTCGAAATGGATTTAAGAAACCTGTGAAGGTGGCTCTAGGGGCAGCTAGTACAAAATAAACATACTGTCACGCCTTATTCCATACGGAATGGCAGGCACAGCTCTGCGTGACAGGAGCTAGCTCATCGCCGCCGCTGGACCAAAGTGCGTTTTAGATAACTTTTCCCTTCGCAGTCAAGTTGGCAGTAGTTCACAAAAGTCAAAAATGGGGAAAAGCAATATCCGATTACCGGAAAGGGATGCAGTTGCTCACGTCCCAAAACCATACTTGAAACCTATACAGCCCTTCAGATCAAGCAAGAAAGCAAGAATTCCACACTTAAATTTTCAGGTTTACCTGTCTAAATACTGTAAAATATATTGTAAAACACGTGACATTGGCGTTATTAACCTAGCTGTTAGACCGCCATTGATTAAGCAATTCAATTTTAATATAATCGGAAACATATATGAACATTTATGGTTGAACTTAGTTGGTAAAGATATTTTCTCCCTAACGTTTGGGTACCATATTTTTCAAAAGCAACACTCTTTTTATTGCTACCACCTTGACGGCGAAGGGTGGAGTGATCTGAAATACACTTTTCAATCTAAATATAAAAAAGTTTCAGTATCGTATAAAGAAGGTTGTATTCTGCCCGGGAAAATCCACGAAAATCAGCTAGTTGCAAATAATATTAGCAATCTCCAGTAACAATATACCAACGAGTTGGTTATGCGTAAAATATCTAAAACATGGCGTCTCCGTTTAGTCTGTGTCTCTGTCTAACATGGAGCGAAGAAGATAGGAATAAATATATTGGAACAAAGAAGGTTGGAACAAAATAGTCTTTTGTCATACCAGGTGGCAAGGCATAGCTGTGTATATATGTTTTATCAGTTATTTATCACTCCCTTTTTGCGTGAAAGGAGTTTTTTTTTTTTTTTTTAATAAAAATATTGCAAGCCGAGAGCAAGAATATTTGATCGGGGTTTGCAGATATATTTTAAGGGTAGCTTAAGGGCATCATTCTGAGCAACGATTACTTTGAAACCGATTTGATCAGAGCAACTTTATTTTCACTTCTCCTTACAAATCTGCTGGCCGCGCGGCCAAAAATGTTTGAAGGAGTCAGTATTGAAGTTGCTATGATTATGAAAGTGGACAAGTTTGTCATCACCTTTGGACAGAGGTTCCGTATAATATACTGCTTGTAACCACAAAGTAAGGCTTTGTTGCCATTTACCTTCTAATCAGCGGCCGAAAGTCATGTTTCCATATAAATTCGACACTTCATAAGTTCGCTCGTCTCAAATTTATATGGAAAAATGTCAATCAGCCGCTGATTAGAAGGTAAATGGACACAACATAATATAGCGTCGGGCCTTTCCCATTCGGGGTGGCCGAGACACAATTATGCCCACTTTGAGCCAGTTATTCGTTACTCTATTTTGCGTGACAGGGGGCTAGCCCATCGCCGCAGCTATGGAGTAATCAAGGTTTCCTCACGATGTTTTCCATCACCGTTAGACCGTCCGTACAATGCACTTAAGATAAATTAATTATCTCATTTGTACATAGTCAGGAATCGCACCTGCATCTCCTGTGTGAGAAGTAAGCCTGAAACCCATTAGACCACGGAGTGCTTTTAATGTAAATGGAAACTAAGCCTAAAAACCGTATTTTTGGGTCTGATATCATGTTATTTTGAAGTTTTATTTGTTGGTCGTAATTCGTGCTTTCTTTATTGTACTACACAAAATAGACATACAGATAGATCACTTATAATAAAAAAAAAACTAGTGGCTCTGTGAGCTGTAGACCTCGTGAGTGATATTTTCTTTTAATAACTCATACAAACTTATGAATGCACCTGGTTACAAACACGGAGTATGAAAGTAGCCGCACAAATAATAATAATTATTATTATTATTTATTTCCAGACATGTTGTCCAATATCATCACATGAAATTGCAAGTCAAAGTCAAAGTTCTTTATTACTGTAGATATTTACATATACTTAGAAAACGACATTTTTTGCCACTTCTCTACCCTGGACCACTGTGGCAGATGAAGGGCGTAGAAACTCCCACAGATTGATTTTTAGATCACACGAAAGCATTTTTTCCCTATCCTGAACGGAGACGGCTCGCTCGCTCGGCCAATAAAGGCGAGCTTATCTCTCACAAGAAATTTCTCCCAGCAAACCGTGATCGTTATGCATAACTTCTGCCTACTCCATTTTTGTTAGTTACTTCACGATCTAAGCCATCTAACGTGAGGACAAGTCTTAAGTTACACTTTAATAACACCCTTCGCTTCGTATTTACAGAGCTATGTGCTAAAATGACCTTTGCAAGATAGTTAAAGATTTGTTGCTATAGGGAAGTTGGTAAATTAGATATTTGATGCCAAAACAAAAGATTGTATCAGATAATTATGGTATGAAATTTTCCGTTCTCGAATTTGTGTATACCCGTTTTACTTACAGTAGAATTACGCACTCCTCTGTTTTGAAATCAAAATAATATTGGAATGTATAGGTATAATAATTGACAATATAAAGTCTCTAGTCTATAACAGTCTATTACATATAGTAGTTTATCTACACACGTATCATAAACCCTCTTTACTGCGTACAAAAACTGTACGTTACGATCAGCATAATGTTAAACTACTTGGTAAAAACTCATTTCTTATCTGAAAAATTACACATTATGACCATAATGTGTAATGTGCCGCTCCTAGTTTGTCTGTGAAGTTGGTACTGACATTCAAATTTCGAACGCCGACGCCCGCCTGCGTGAAGTTGGTACTAAAGAACAAGCTAAACAATTGCAGAACCACAATGCCGGTCAAACATGCGGTTCCTGAACACATCAAAGAGAGCTTATGATATGTGTGTAGATAAACTAGTGTATGTAACTGTACATAGTTAGGCATTAAAACTCTCGAGTGATATTATTATGAAACTCGCCACTCTCGAGTATTAATGCCCTCCATTATGTAGCAGTCACATAAACTACTATTATGTGACTGATACATAATGAGTAATTATATACAGTTACATACACTTGTTCTACACATCATAAGCTGTCTTTGATGTGTTCAGGAACCGCATGTTCGACCGGCATGGTGGCTGCACTTGTTTAGCTTGTTCAGTAGTACCAACTTCACAAACAAACTAGGGGCTGCTCGCAGGCGGGCGTCGTCGGCGTTCGAAATTTTAATGTCATAATTTGTCGAAAATTTATACATTATGGTCATAACGTTGATACATGCTGATGCATTATGCAGGTCGTAACGTGCGGTTTTTGGACGCAGTAAAGACCGTTTATGATACGTGAGTATTTTTTTTTTTTTTACAGGCACATACATTGCTTCTGGCCCCACACTAGGATACCGTGTGCCGGGGGAACCAGAAGCAGCGACGTCACACACATATAAACATCCAAGACCTAGCTTTTTTTTTTTCTTTACCCCCCGCCGGGGATCGAACCCGGGACCTCTCGCATGCTGGGCCGAGACCGCTGCGTTACAGAGGTCGTCCAGTAGTGTAGTGTAAGTGTGAGTCTAGGTAATGAATATTACCGATAAATGGTGTCTTGTGTCTTAAAGTGTAGACATAGCGCAGAAGACTTAATTATATTGGATTCCAAGCAATAAAAATATAGTATTATGTCTAGACACATAGGCCTAATTATAATGTAACCAAGCACAGTATCGTTAATTACCGTATATCGATATCGTACATAGTTTTAGGGTTCCGCAATCGAAGGGTGCCAAACGGAACCCTATAACTAAGCCTCCGTTGTCAGTCTATCCGTCCGTCATGAACGGGTAGAGAAATAAAATTTTCTCAGAGCGTGTATTTCTGTTGCCGCTGCAGCAACCAATACCACACGAGATTTCATAAATTAAAGGGGGTCCTCATACAAAAGACGTGTTTTAACATATTCCCTGCCATTTTTTTTAATGCATCGCTACTTTGAACCTTTTGCCAGGGTATTAGAGTTCACATCCTATGAAATTAAAAAGTTTCTCGTTAGGTTTTCTGCCAGCCAGCAGGTTAACACCCCCCGCGATATAACTATCCATATCATGATTCAAATATGATCGCAGATTTTGCGGATTATCACATGGTTATGGTGCCGGAATCGCTAATCGGTTTGATATCGGTTGTGCAATCTATAGGTTCTCGGTTCGAATCCATGTTGGTACATATTATTATTACCTTTTTGTTTTTGTTTTATTGTAGTGCTTAACCGCTGGAGACCTGGGCCAGGTCAAGAGTCATCGCGATTTTGAACCTAATGTAAAGGTAATAAAATTCAAAACCTTTAACGGCAAAACAGCGTCCTTGGACGCCGCTAGGCACCCAGGGGTTAAGTTTACTTCTACGATAGTACGGAACCCTTGTGAGCTAGTCCGACCCGCATTTGACCGATATTTTTACCCGTTAGGGCTCTTTCATACAGCAGGCTTTAAAACGAGTCGGCAGCAGTCGACAGAGGACAGCTGTGCGTCTCCTTCTCGTGCTTTCGCTTAGAAAAGGACACGGAGACTGAGCCATAGCTCTGTCCCTTACTACCTGTGTTTTGAAGATATATCTCAGAGGTAAAATAACTGTTAACGGAGTTTGACATCAACTTCACCTGCCCCAATTTTGTTGGCGCCTAAATGTCGCTGGACGGGATAGCGGCACCTAGGTACAAGAGGGATGCATATGTCGCAGTTAGTTGGTTAAATCAGACACTTAACTAACTCTCTAGACCGTTAATTAAATACCGACGTTTAACCAAGTCACTAAAATTCCGTCAGACAACTGAGTGAACGAAACGTTTAACGAGTTGTATAAACGTTCCAAGGCAATAAGACATATAGGGCCTTACCACAAAAATAATAACTAGTGTTTTACACTTGTTTAAAATCTAAAATGTATGGGATTTGACGTTTGTTTTGAGGTTAAAATCTGTTTAATATTTTTTGTGGTAACACATTTATCATTAACATATTTATCTATATGTGTCTTGTGTATCGTTGTCTAGTACCCAAGATACAGGGAATCCTAGTTTGGGGCTAGATCATAGTGTGTAAATAGTGCCCAAGGTATTATTTTATGCGACACCACGAAAAATGCCATTCACATCTCCCAACTCAAGTAAGTCATGTAACTTATTAACGTTGTACCACTGCAGCACAATTTACTACGCGCATTACATTTTCTCAATGGAGCAGGTTCAACGCCTGGAGTCTTCATTCATAAACTGTATTGTTTTTTATAACTTTTTAATAATACAAGGTTGCAATTACCATGTCCTGTGGGTGTACGCTTTTTATGCCTTTATCCTGTTTCAGTTGGTGCAGGTATTATTATTTTGTATTTTTAGCACATATAGGGCTTGAAGACATCTTCAAGTCCACGTCCCCGCAGAACCTGAAGTCCAGAGTTTAGGGTGCCGAAACATGGACGCTAACAACGGCGAATATGCACCAATTAAAAGTCGTACAAAGGGCGATCGAGCGTTCCAAGCTAGGCATAAGACTTCGGGATCGTATTCGCAATACAGAAATAAGACATAATAAGACATCGTACTAAGATCGTCGATGTCGGCAAGCGAATCACGAGACGGAAGTGGGGGTGGGCAGGACACTTGGCAAGGGCAGATGACGGAAGGTGGACCAAAGCGGTTACAGAGCGGCTACCCAGAACCGCACGACGACCAGTCGGCAGACCACCAGCCAGATGGACGGATGACATCATCGCCATAGCGGGTAGGCAGTGGATGCGGGAGGCCCAGGACCGGAGAGGATGGTGTGGTAAAGAAGAGGCCTGTACCCAGCAGTGGGTGAATGTGGGCTGACTGATGATGATGATGATGATAGGGAACCAAGGTTACCTAAATGGAAAGTACCTCCTATCTCTTTGTAAGGTATCATAGTAGATATACATGTGACTTTTAATTAGCTGCCCCAATTTTGGGGATAATGGAAAGTACCTCCTATCTCTTTGTAAGGTATCATAGTAGAAATACATGTGACTTTTAATTAGCTGCCCCAATTTTAGGGATAATGGAAAGTACCTTCTATCACTTTGTAAGGTATCATAGTAGATATACATGTGACTTTTAATAAGCATCAACTTTGGGGATAATGGAAAGTACCTCCTATCTCTTTGTAAGGTATCATAGTAGATATACATGTGACTTTTAATTAGCTGCCCCAATTTTGGGGATAATGGAAAGTACCTTCTATCTCTTTGTAAGGTATCATAGTAGATATACATGTGACTTTTAATAAGCATCAACTTTGGGGATAATGGAAAGTACCTCCTATCTCTTTGTAAGGTATCATAGTAGATATACATGTGACTTTTAATTAGCTGCCCCAATTTTGGGGATAATGGAAAGTACCTTCTATCTCTTTGTAAGGTATCATAGTAGATATACATGTGACTTTTAATACATAATAAAACACACTTTAGAAACCACAAATAAAAAACTAGAGTTCTGTAAATCAGTGGGCCTTCATCAATCTGTGCCATTTAGAAGCACTGCAGCGCCGGGTTTCTTCTCCCCACAATACCGTAGAATCACACCTAATACTGTACAGAGTGGATTTCCCCGTAGAACACCAACTGAATTTACAAATAGAGTCGTCGAAAAAATTACACCTATTAAGCTATGCCCCATAGAGCTGAATGACCATGTAACGACTATACAGAAAGAGTTGTTACCTAAAACCATAAGATCAACGTTTAAGGCCAACGAAGCTATGGCATCAGTGCTTACTCAAGAGACAAAAAATACCACGAATAAGACAAAACCTCAGCACCAATCACAACCAAAGCGACGAGTGATGATCTTAGCCGATGAACAGGGTAAAGGAATGCGCAGTATCCTACAAGAATCTTTGGGAAGTGGATATATTGTGGAGTCAATTCTGAGGCCCAATGCTACCATGGACCAAGTTATGAAATCATGTCTTTCGCTGTGCAACAATTATGGTCGTAATGATATCGTTATCGTTTTAGGAGGTTCAAACGATAAAGATCCACTCAGAATGAAGTCGTTACTGTATTATAATCTTAGTATTATGTTACAATGTAAAATAATAATATGTAAAACGGTTAACAGTAAGCATTTAAATGAAGAAATGATCAATTGTACTTTCAGGCATATATGTTCCCGTTTTACACACACCACTCTCTTAGGTATAAGTAAAAAAGATGATAAAAAATATTTCGGAAAATATAGGCTCAACAGACAGTATGCATGTCAACAGCTTTTTGAAGAAATTATTAGAATCAATCCTCCACAAAAGGATCTGACGCAATGTAAGATTTCCAGACAAACTCAAACTGGTCTACCAATTGATTTGCCTATGTTGATTAATGTAGAGACACAGACAGAGGATCTCGAAATTAATTACAAAAATGATTGTGCTATAACGGGGAATATTGGAAATACAAATAATAATAATTTGATTGACAATGATAATGATAGTAATAATGATAACAATGCTGATAATAATGACTATAGGAATAATGACAATGCTAATGACGTAACGTTTTTTCGTGAATAACCATGTAAATATATTTCATCAAAATATCGATGGCCTAGTAAATAAGTCTGACCTGTTAACAATACATCTAGATGAGCTTCGAACAAATAGAGTAATTGTAGATATAGTAGGAATCACAGAACATAACATGATTGAAACTGATATTTATTCGCTTAATGTCAAAAACTATACACTGGCTACTTACTCTGCCAGAAACACGCGAAGTGGAGGTACTGCCATACTAGTAAATAACGGACTTGATTATAATGTAATAGATATATCACAATACAATATCCCTAATTTTATAGAATGCTGTGGCATCACAATTCCGCAGTATAATATCAATTTAATATGTATTTATAGAAAAGCAAAATATGACACAAAGACTTACGACGTATTCTTTAACAACATAGACAAACTATTACATAGACTTTGCAAGGGTAAAATAAAAATTATATTGTGTGGTGATTTTAATATAGATAGACTCAAAAAGAATAGATCTGCGGTTTATTTCGAAGAACTATTATTAACTTACAATCTAAAATTAATTTTTAATGAACCAACGAGATTAAGTAGTGGGACATGTTTGGACAATTTTATACATAACATCAGAGGATGTAGAGCCGAAATAGTAGAATTTGCACTATCAGACCACACTGGTCAGATACTAAAATGTCCAGTAAAATATAATAATGTCCTCCAAAATTGGTCAATACTAAGGCATGACTATAGTGCAGAGTATTTGAAAAAGTTTAAAGATCATATTGCAAGTCTCAATTTCAGCGAGGTATACAATAATAAAGACGCTGATGCAGCTTTCAGTGAGTTCCATAGTACTTTTAAACTTTTATATGACCTATGTTTTCCCATCATCAAAGTAAAGATCTCAAGAAATAGACGACCACAATGGATATCAAAAGGTATCAAACTTTGTACAAAAAGGAAAAGAGAGTTGTTATGGCAATCAAGGAGAGCCCCAAACCAACAAAACAAACAAACCTTTATAAATTATTCAAAAAGACTCAAAAAAATTATTAAATTGACACAGAAGTCCCAGAATGAATACTTAATTAAAACATCAAATAACAAATCGAAAACTACGTGGAAAATAATAAACAACTACAACAACAATAAGACTAAGCCGAAGGATTACATTAAACAAATTAGACATAACAATGAACTTATTACTCATCCACGTGAAATTGCAGAGTCATTTAATGAATATTACATTGATCAGATATCAAAGCGAAGTCAACAGAACGTTACAAATACCCCAATGAAAATACCATTTAATCCTAACTCATTATTTTTAAAGCCAACTTCTCCACTCGAGGTATATCAAATAATTAAAAATCTTAAAAATACAAACAGTACTGGATATGACAACATATGCACTAAAGTTATAAAATATGTGGCAGATTTAATAGCGCCTATATTGAGCTGTATAATTAACCTATCGATAGAGCAAGGCGTATATCCAGAGAAATTAAAAACCTCAATAATTAGACCGCTCTTCAAGAAACAGGACCGTGAAAATATGAGTTTCTATAGACCTGTTGCACTAATCCCCATATTATCGAAAGTCTTTGAAAAAGTAATCTATAATAGCATTTATCAATATTTTGAGAAAAAAAAATTATTTGCAGAAGAGCAAAAGGGATTCAGAAAAAGTAAAACAATTGACTTAGCCATTTACGATTTCTTAAGTCAGGTAGTGACTTTCTTGGATAAAAGGATTCCTGTTTCAGCTTTGTACATGGATATGACGAAGGCATTTGACTTCGTCGACCATACAACGCTGATAAAAAAACTTGAGGTGTATGGTGTCCGAGGGAATGTGGCTGAACTTATTAAAAGCTATCTAACCAATAGACAACAGCTTACACAGATTTCTAGAATTTGCGATAGAACTAAAACGGAAATTCATCATCTATCACATCCGAGAACTGTTCAATATGGTGTACCACAAGGTAGCGTTTTAGGACCATTACTATTCCTCGTTTACATTAATGATCTCCCTAAATCAGTTACACATTCAATGGTTCTATTCGCAGATGATAGTACCATGGTTGCGGAGTGCCGAGATCCAAATACATACGAATTAGAAATTAATGACTCGCTTAAAAATATAGTCGACTGGCTGGAATGTAATAATCTGTTAATTAATATTGAGAAAACAAATTATATGACATTCACAAATAATTATAACCACATACAATCTAATAAACTTGACATTCAATATAAAAACAAAAAAATTGACGAAATAAAAGTAACAAAATTCTTAGGACTAAACATCGACTCACATTTGACGTGGAAACCGCAAATAGAACATTTGTGCAAAAAATTAAGTCAGCTCTCTTATGCTTTATATATGCTTAGCAAAGTTACCGGTCAATCTGCTCTGTTGACTGTCTATCATGCTTTTGTCGCCTCAACACTAAGGTATGGCATTATATTTTGGGGAAACTCAACGGACAAAGATAAGGCGTTTATAGCCCAAAAACGATGTATGAGGGCAATCTGTAAGTTAAAACCAATGGATAGCTGTATGCCCCACTTCAGATCATTAGGAATTTTAACATTGCCATCTCTCTACATTTACGAAACTGCTGTATTTGTAAAAGTAAAGTGGAATTTGTTTAAGACAATGTATAGTAAACGAGACATCAAATTAAGTGCTCCTCCTAGCTCCACAGCTCTATTCTCGAAAGGCATTTATGGTATGGCGCCAAAAGTGTATAATAGATTGCCCAAATCGATTAGGAATATTGACCATATTCACATATATAAAGCGAGACTTAAACAGTTCTTAGTCGAAAAATGTTACTATAAAATACAGGACTACATTGAAGACACGTCAATATGACATAATATGTACATTATAACTAGTTTTAAGTAACATTATAATATTTTGTGGACATAAATTTAACAAAAATACCTTAGCGCGTTTAGTAAATATTGATATCTGATGTAAATCTATGTAAATTTGTGTTTTTTGCGTGTAACTAATATTTGCATGCCGCATGGCAGAGTATAGCGAACCATATTTTAAATTACATTATTATACACCTGATGTACACCTATATTCGTGCAAATAAACATTACTTACTTACTTACTTACTTACTTACTAATAAGCATCAACTTTGGGGATAATGGAAAGTACCTCCTATCTCTTTGTAAGGTATCATAGTAGATATACATGATATTTGTTCATGATAAAGGAGAAAGTTCCTGCATTGTACCCATTTCTACACCAATGTTATTACAGATCGAGTAACTTATTTTAAGGAGACAAGTTGGTGGAGTCTCAGGTGGGGGCGCAGCAAGGTGATCCTTTGGGACCTTTAATATTTAGCCTCGCAATTCAGAATGTAGTGTCCACCTTGCGGTCACCTCTAAACGTATGGTATTTGGATGACGGTACCATCGGAGGCAGCCCGGAAGTAGTGATCGAGGATCTTAGAGCACTTGTCGAGGGGTTAGCGAGGTTGGGACTGGAAGTGAATCCACAGAAATGCGAATTATACCCCTGTTCCAGCCAGGTCTCCCCGGAAGTGCTATCAGAAGTCTATTCCGTAGCCCCAGGGTTAAGATTACTGGACAAATCCAACTTTACTTTATTGGGTGCACCAGACTTCCCCGAGGGTATCCCGGGTGTCTTATCGGCCAAAACAAGAGCTCTCTTGGCATCCAAGGATCAATTACAACAACTCCCAGCCCACGTCGCACTAACAATCCTGAGGAGTTGTCTGTCAATTCCCAGGCTTACATACACGTTGCGTACGGCTCCGATGTGGCTTTGTAGGGAGGAATCCACTGAGTATGATAACGTACTGAAGAACTCATTAGAATCGATTATCAATATCGAAATGACTTCCACTCAGTGGTGCCAAGCAGCTTTGCCCATCAGGCACGGTGGTTTAGGCATTCGACGGTTGAGCGACACCGAGCTGCCGGCCTTCTTGTCTTCGTCGCATGGGGTGCGAGACCTTGTCACTCTTATTTTAAATATCCATGGTGATGGTTTTCGTATCCCCTTCGCGGAGGAGGCATTAGGCATTACATGATTGGTGTCCTGGCAGCACTCCGCCCCAGCACCCGTACTCACAACGTAATTGGGATGAGTTATCGTGCGGAGTCACGCTTAACGAGTTATTGGACCGGAGTTCGGGGGTCGAGCTGGCACGACTGCGCGCAGTTTCGCAGCCAGAGTCAGGGCTCTGGCTCCACGCCTTGCCTTCTCCTCAACTAGGAACATTTCTGGACAATGACACGTTGCGCGTGGCTGTCGCCTTGAGCCTTGGCTGTGACATCTGCCAGTCTCATTCCTGTGTGTGTGGTGCGGGTGTGGACGCTCATGGTCGGCACGGTCTTCACTGCGTTCGAAGCGCGGGCAGGCTTTCCCGGCACTCCTCTATCAATGACATCGTCAAGCGGGCTCTTGTAACAGCCAATATACCTTGTGTATTGGAGCCCGCGGGGCTGTGTCGTACCGATGGGAAACGCCCGGATGGCCTGACCACGATCCCGTGGGAGAGGGGACGGTCATTGCTTTGGGATGCGACGTGTGTCTGCACATTCGCTCCCTCCCACCTGACATCGACCGTGTCCACCCCGGGGGCCGCAGCGGAAGAGGCAGCGAGGAAGAAGACCCAAAAGTACTCTGTGCTTTTGGGCCAGTATATATTCGTCCCGCTTGCCATAGAAACCACCGGGGTCTGGGGAGTGCAGGGCAAGGCATTCATTAGGGAAATAGGGCGCCGCCTGAGGGACCGTGGCTATGACCGCCGCTCCGGATCCCATCTTATGCAGAGGATCTCCCTCGCAGTGCAGCGCGGAAACGCCGCCAGCGTGATGGGGACCTTTGCATCTGATATGGTCCGGGGCGCTTTATTTTCTTAGTGTGTTTGTGTGTGTGTGTGTGTGTGTGTGTGTGTGTGTGTGTGTGTGTGTGTGTGTGTGTGTGTGTGTTAGTGTGTTTTTGCATATTTAAGTTTTGTACAAAGCAGTTGACTGATTCTTTACATTGATTTATTTTCATTATAATTTACAATATACAAGCGACTTTTAATAAGCATCAACTTTGGGGATAATGGAAAGTACCTCCTATCTCTTTGTAAGGTATCATAGTAGATATACATGTGACTTTTAATAAGCTTATATTTTGGGGATAAAGGAAAGTACCTCCTATCTCTTTGTAAGGTTTCATAGTAGATATACATGTGACTTTTAATTAGCAGCCCCAATTTTGGGGATAATATATACATGTGACTTTTAATAAGCATCAATTTTGGGGATAATGGAAAGTGCCTCCTATCTCTTTGTAAGGTTTCATAGTAGATATACATGTGACTTTTAATAAGCATCAATTTTGGGGATAATGGAAAGTGCCTCCTATCTCTTTGTAAGGTATCAAGTAGATATACATGTGACTTTTAATAAGCATAAATTTTGGGGATAAAGGAAAGTACCTCCTATCTCTTTGTAAGGTATCATAGTAGATATACATGTGACTTTTAATAAGCTGGCCCAATTTTGGGGATTGATAATAGTGAATAAGAACATTCGGAAGAAGCAGAAGAAGATAGTACCAACCCATCATTACAGATTGGGGTAGTTTTTAAGGCGTTGATAGTGACTTTGATGTGCATATACACACAAATACATAATACAGGCACATACATTACTTCTGGGCCCACACTAGAGTAACCTGTGTCGTGGGAACCAGAAAAAACCGGTCAAGTTCAACTCGAACTATCGCACGAAGGGTTCCGTACCACCGTAGAATGGTAGGGATGTAGAGTAAATAGACACACATTTTTCCACTTTGGAAGGGTCGGTCTGTTTAACTATTAACTTTGAGGAAAAAATGGTTTCAGGCACCTCAGCGTAATTTTTAAAGACAATCTATAGATACATATCTGTTTGATGAAAGAATTTTTTTTTGGCTATGGGGTAGTTCCTTGCTTGTTTACGGAACCCTAAAAAGCGGGTGTGCGGGATGCAACATCTGGCCGACACGGGCACTGGATGGGTGTCCGTTTCTATGTGGCATGTCTACTGCCACATATAATCGGCGCTACTGTTGCTACTCGGTGGTAGTAGTCGTGATGCTGTGATCACAACAGACCGTCTAAATTCGTCTCCATATGAAGCAGAATCTTTATTAAAAAATAACACTAGCGTCAGTAATGTATATTTAAAATTTCATCATGTATATCCCCAGGACATTGTCAAAACGTTTAAATTACTTAACTTAAAAAATACGGAAGACCTGTGGGGTATATCAGTCAAAGTCATTGGTTCAGTAATTCTAGTTATAGCCCCACACTTAGCTTATATATTCAATAAATGTGTTGACGATGGGGCTTTTCCAGACCTCATGAAACACAGTAAACTGATACCTCTGTTCAAGTCGGGGGATAAGGGCGATCCTTCAAATTTCAGACCAATATCTGTTCTTCCAACACTAAGTAAAATATTTGAAAAGATTATACTCAATCAAATGCTCTCACACTTCGACCGGACAAAAAAACTCCACGCTAAACAATATGGTTTCACTAGGGGTAAATCGACTACGGATGCAGGTATTACCCTTATATCTCATATTTATTCTGCATGGGAGGCCGCACAGGATGCTATCGGAGTTTTTTGCGACCTGTCGAAGGCGTTTGATTGTGTTGATCATAATACGCTATTAATTAAATTTAATCATTACGGAGTTAGAAATAAAGCGTTGGATCTACTAAGATCATACCTAAGCAATATAATTCAAAAGGCAGAAGTTAACGGCGTAAAATCTGATGGATCGGGTGTTAAAATTGGCGTTCCACAAGGTTCCATATTAGGCCCTTTCTTATTCATGGTATATATTAATGATCTGCCTTTCATGGTGGAGTAATTAACTGACATAGTGTTGTTTGCTGATGATACTTCAATGGTCTTCAAAATTGAAAGACAAAAAGGAGAATTTGATGATGTTAATGGTGTATTGTTTTTAACCTTGAATTGGTTGAAGTTTGAAGATTTATTGTTAAACGCTGGTAAAACCAAGTGTTTCAAATTCTCACTTCCAAATGTTAGGCAAGTTGAGACCAGTTTAGTGTTAGACAACAGCACGTTAGAATTAGTAAATGATACGAAGTTTCTTGGAATAACCATTGATAGCAAATTGCAGTGGGGACCCCACATAAATAAATTGGCTGGTAAATTAAGTTCTGCGGCTTACGCTGTTAGGAACATCAGACAAAGCACGGATATGGCTACATCTAGGCTAGTATATTTTAGTTACTTTCATAGTGTGATGTCCTATGGTATCTTGTTGTGGGGGAAAGCAGCGGATATTCAAACTATTTTTATTTTACAGAAAAGAGCTATTCGAGCAATTTATAATTTAAAACGAACAGACTCCTTAAGAGAGCTTTTTAAAGAAATTGACATAATAACAGTAGCTAGTCAATTTATTTTCGAAAATATAATGTATGTACGGAAGAACCTTTCAACATTTTCTATATATATATAGCTATAATGTTAACCTAAGAAATAATCACAGACTATGTGCGCCCCGTTTTAGACTCGCGAAGGTTAGCAATTCTTTCAAGGGTCAGTGCATTCTCTACTACAATAAGATACCTCTGGAGATTTTGAAATTGCCATTTGAGCAATTTAAAAAGCATGTTAAAGCGACTTTGTCAAAAAAGGGATATTACAATGTTCAAGATTACTTAAATGACAGGACTGTATGGGGTTAATCTGGCTCAACATAGACCTTGCTGTTAATAATTTTGTAAATATTTATTCCTGCTTATTAATCATAACAATTAAATTTTTCATATTTGTATTAGTTAAGCACAACCTATTTTTAAAAGAGATCTAAAAATCAATCTGTGCGAGTTTCTACGCCCTGCTTCTCCCACAGTGGTCCAATGTAGAGAAGAGGCAAAATTGACGTTTGCTAAGTATATGTAAATATCTACAGTAATAAAGTACTTTGACTTGACTCGACTTGACTTGTGCCAGAAGCCCTAAATAATAGTGCCGTTGGATAATGGCTGACAGTCGGGCTGGCCACCGCCCCGACACCCCTCCATGAACTCGCACCCTTATCCGTAATTGTTTATTACTGATTATTATTTATAATAATTAATATTTTATATATATTTTTTTATCTACACATGTATCATAAACCCTCTTTACTGCGTCCAAAAACCGCACGTTACTACCAGAATTGGTAAAAACTTATTTCTTATCTTAATATTGATCATTATGACCATAATGTACCAAACTTGTCAAATTATGACATTCAAATTTTGAACGCCGACGCCCGCCTGTGTCCCGCCCCTAATTTGTGGTGAAGTTGGTACTACAGAACAAGCTAAGCAACTGCAAAGAAATGATCAATGCCACAATGCCGGTCAAACATGCTGTTCCTGAACACATCAAAGAGAGCTTATGATATGTGTGTAGATAAACTAGTGTATGTAACTGTACATAATTAGGCATTAAAACTCTCGAATGCTATTATGAAATTAATTCCCTCCATTATGTAGCAGTCACATAAACTACTAAAATATTTGTTTTAGATAAACCAATTTTTAATAGAGATCTAAAAATCAATCTGTGAGAGTTTCTTCGCCCAGCTACTCCCACAGCAGATGTAAAAATTACGGTATATCTGCAGTAATAAATAAATTTTGACTTTTGTCTTTATCCGGATAAAGGCTTGTGGACCTGGAAGGGGACATTAATTGGCTACATTTATTTCATTTATAATAGAGAGTCTTTGAGAGATTTCTTCATTGAAACCAACATCCTAACAGTTGCAAGTCAATATATCTATGAAAACATAATGTATGTCAGGAAAAATATCAGTAGCTTTAAAACCATTGATAGCCGCCACAATGTGCAAACTAGAAATATATATAAACTTTCTTTTCCAATGTTCAGACTCACAAAAGTTAGTAGTACTTTTATGGGACACTGTATACGCTTCTACAATAAAATTCCGCAAGAAATACAAAACTTAACTGAAGCTCGATTCAAAAAATGTATAAATCACACTTTGTGCACAAAGGCCTACTACAAATTTAGTGAATTTTTACAAGACACCGACATCTGGCATTACACCAGTTCATTGCACCCATTGTATATTATATTATGTATTAATAATTAGGCATCTACTTAATATTTTATTATGCTTGGTTGAGTATGTTATGATATTAATTAAGTCTAAATTTTTGTGCTATTATGGATAAAAATCTTTGAATTGAATTTATTCAACACAAAAAATAAAATGTATTTATCCGCTTAGTTCTTCTTCAGTGGTTTCGTCAGAGATTTACGACGTGATTCTAGGAATGGATTTCTGTGAAGTCTACCTACCTACTTAGACGTGTACCTAAATAATATATTTTTATTGTTAAATACAGCTTACGAAACCCACCGCCTTTACACTGGGTTAGTCAAAGATATAAGAACAGAAGCCATCTATTTTGATCAGATTCTGACTACCCACGTCATCATAGTCATTCTTGAATTTTAAAATCGTCACCACTAAATATTATTGTTTGCCTTACTGACTTTCTTAAAATAAAAAGTGGGCCTTCGAATGGAGTCCCAATCTTGTTTTCAATAAATGAAAAATGAAAAAATGAAAAATGAAAAAATATTTATTGACCATAACAAAATTACATAAACAGGGATTAATCTGAGAATCTCACACTAGGCAAACCTGTGTTGTGGGGGCTCAGAAGAGAATTCGTTAACCCTTGGTTACCCGTCAGCTGTCTAGGATAGATAACCACTAGCGACCATTAATTTGGTGATACCAGCCCTTACTCCATGCACCGACCACCCGCCTTCTGTGTATAATAAAAAAATATTTTACAAGTTATTTCGTAGTCTGTCTATCATTTGAAGTCTATAAAACTGAAAGGCGTGAAAACATGTGCGATTGTTTAGTTTACTTTATGGATGTTTCTATGTTTAGAGTTTGTAGTTCTGATTTGTCAGGGGCTGAGTTGCAGGGAATGTTTATGGCTTGTGTTTAAATGATTACCAAAAACGCACCTATTTTACTAATAATAAATTCGAAATGACTGCCAGAATGGATAAATGTCCACCAAATTGTGTTTGGATAAATGATCACCAAACTTCTTTTATGTTTTGTGTACTTAAGTTTATGTTTTAAGTATTTTTTGTTGTTCTTACATGTTCAACCTAACCCCAAAGATAAAGGGGGGTGTGCGAATCACCTAAGTAAGCTACCGCAGCATTTTTCTCTGATATTTTTTGCAACTTTTGGTGTTCATTTATCCATTTTGGGTAAAAAAAATATATTTTTGTGATCATAATATTTGTTGCCAATGTTTATTAACACATTCGCTGCATTTTTTTTTAATGTATCGCGATTTTAACCTTATGCCATGGTATCAGGGTTCACCTCCTATGAAAACCAAAAGTTCTAGAAAATGTAACGATTCGTTTTCAATTGTGCCTGTGTCAACTCGTATGGAAAAAGGTGTGACGCTTATTTTGTTTTACTAGTATTTCGGTAAATCTGTGAGGTTTGATTTGAGGGTAATATTTTGTCAGTTCACTTTAAAGTTTGACTGTACGGGCTCTATTTGTTTTGTACCGACCGGCCTTACGATTAATAAAAGGCAACAAATATAATTATCACCAAAATATTTTTTTCCTACCCAAAATGACCACTAAAAGTTGCAGAAATTATCAGGGCAAAATACTGCGGTAGCTTAGGTGAAGGGTAAAGGGGGTGAGCGAAGCGAAGCCCCCTTTATCCTTCGTGTTAGGTTGAATATGTAAGAACAACAAAAAATACTTAAAACATAAACTTAAGTACACAAAACATAAAAAGAAGTTTGGTGATCATTTATCCAAACACAATTTGGTGGACATCCATCCATTTCGGCAGTCAATTCGAATTTATTGGTAGAAAATTTTCGAATTTTTTGGTAATCGTTTAAACACAAGTCTTAATAAAAACGAGGAATAATATCGGTTTCCTAGTTTAAATTGTTATTAATTATCTCCCTAACAATCCATTGAAATCGCACCATACCTCTGTTATACCCTGTATTGTATACTGGTGTAACAGAAAGATGTAGTCATATCTTAAGAGGTTGTTAGGGACATCATTCTGAACAAAATTTGCTATGACACTGATTTGATCAGAGCAACTTTATTTTCATACCTCCATACGTTTTGCCCGGTCGGGCAATTTATATGGAAATGTGAATAGTAAAGTTGGTCGGATCAAATCGGTTTCACAGAGAAAGTTGCTCAGAAAGATGTCCCTAACAACCGCTAAAAATACGAATACACCTTTCTGTTACAGCCTGTATCGCATGTTACGTAACTATAATCCCAAAATTCAAGACAGAAGGTTGATTTACCTAAATTGTATTAAATAGATAAAAACTATAAATTGTTTCCTGTTGCTTATTTATACTCGCATTTCATTCGCCATTTTTATCTGCTCCCATACAATCTAAACTGGTTCCTCTCCTGTCCATATACGAATTTACAAACTTAAAACGAACTTACTCAAACACTTTGAAAAACTACCTTTGGGTAGTAAGTAATAAAGTTTACAATAAGGATTAAAGTGTAGGCTGGAAGTAGAAATTCCCACACTAAGAGCGAAAGAAAAAAAAGTTCCAGCAATATTTTTATCTTGTTGTACATTTATTGCTTGTTTTTTTAATTATTTAGAGCTACTGTTTCAAGATATGTTGATGGTGATTGGGCCAGTGTTTATAGTTCCGTATCCGAAGGGTGCCAAACGGGACCCTATTACTATGCCTCCGCTGTCCGACTATCTGTCAGTCTGTCTGTCTGTCTATATGTCCGTCAGTCCGGCTGTATCTGATAACCTGTAACAGATGAGGAGTTTGGTAAAATTTTAACAGCGATTATATCTATTGCCGCTATAACAACATAATAATGAATAACGAATAAAACTTGACAACCCGAAGGGCCGAGTCGGCAGTGAGTGACCCTGCCCACGAAGCCAAGGCTCCCGGGTTCGAATCCCGGTGGGGGCAAATATTTGTTTGATGAGAACGGATGTTTGTACCCTAGTCATGGTTGTTTATCTATCTAAGTATAATGTTTATCTACATATGTACATGTATCGTTGTCTAGTACCCAAGATACATGGAATCCTAGTTTGGGGCTAGATCAACGTGTGTACATAGTGTCCAAGTTTTTTTCCAAAACACTTTTTTTATAAATGAAAGAGGGTCTCTACTCTGGTAAACTGAACCATTATTTTAATCAGATTTTATAATAAATATATTTGTAAATAAGTCAGATATAGGTAGGGTAACTAATCAATTTCTGTCCACTTCCGGTCATGCATAAGTTCATACACCATGGACAATTATTTTTTTTATATTTTGTTTTACGGCATTGGAAGGTAGTTTGAATTAAAAGGGTCTTCAAAATAAAAGAGAAGTGTTTGCGTGTTTGAATGGAAATCTTCGCGCGATAGTCCGATGCCCACTTGACCAGTTTTTTTAATTAATTTAGAAATAATCTGGATCGTAAATATTGAAATATGTCTTGTGTTTAATGGATTATTTATACTTTTATTAATACTTTGCCTCGTTAAGTATACATATTATATAGAATACTCAACATGTAAAATTAATAAAAAAAATATTCTAGAATATACTAACTGCCTAAATTATCTCAAATAAATAAGAAAATGGTCTCAATTTCCAGCGTGCATCGGTAAGAACATGAAATTATTTCAATCATACTTAACATTACTTATTTTTAGAAATTTTTCGATATCCCTTCATTTGTATCAATCAGCCAATCCATCTTATTGCCGGAAAAAAAACTTTCAAGATTAAAACAAAAATATAACCTCAAAACCAACGTCAAATCCTATACATTTTTGTTTTTAAACAAGTGTCGAACAACAACCGATGGCCACGCGCAAAGGAACCTTCGGACGGATTCGGCAATTTCCGTAAACCTTCGGTCACGTTCGGCGCACGCGACCGTTGACTTCGTATAACCTCGGAATACTTCGGCTGTGTTCGTGACTGCAACCTGACGGCTACCGGACGCGTGGTCCTTGACCTACCGTTCTTTTTTCAAACCGCGGCCGCCCGTTGCCTTTCTTTTTCTTTTTTAATCCTGGCCAGTATTCGCTCTGTAAACGATAACCTGTTATTTGAACTTCTTTTAGTTTATTGGAAATCGTTGTCCGTGAGTTGGATTAGAAATTCAAATTGTGGGAAACGGTTTTATTGAAGTTTTTCGTCTGTTAGTTGATTTCGATTTTCTTTTGCTGATTTCTGAGCAGTTCTAGTTCGTTGGGGAATAAAAGTTAAGGGGTGCATATTGAAATATAAAAAATCGAGAATAAATCATGTTTGAAAGGTATAACTATCAAAGTGTATAATGTACGTTATGCATAATGTTCCAAATTCATACTGACGAAATGCATAAGCTAACAATGTAAAAGTTCAAAATATATAAAATCATCCCACATAATACTAGGCATAAAAATTGAGAAATTTCAAAATTAATATAGATTTAAAATTATAATGTTTTCTATTATTTTCTTGGTCTGATGAAATAGCTTGAATAGTGAAAATTGAATATGAATTAGAATTAGAATTAGAATTCTGTCTCCAAACACCCCTTATTTAAGACTGTACCTCTCTACGACGACCTCTGTGGCTCTGCCCACCATGCGAGAGGTCCCGGGTTCGATCCCCATCACAATCTTTTTCTTTACCAAAAAGTGGCAGCACCGGTCCCGCATTTTCCTTCGCCATTTGAGCAATTAGGCTGTATATGTATTGTAAGTCAAAGTAGGTCGCATAACATGTCTCACCGGAAACTATCCGCAGTCGCTTCGATTAACCAAAAACAAATGACAGTCGGACGACTTAATAAACCCTCTCCATTTATCACGAGACGTCCCATTCACATCAAACCCTTAGCTTACTCCAGCGAAATGAAACTTTGGTGTAAGGATTTAGGAGTCTGAGTCGCGCGAGTTTTGTGTTAGGGAAGATTTTGATCGTCCACTGAAATTAGCGTAAGTTAGCATAACAATGTGCAGTGGGTTTTCGCTCTAGGCTTTGTTATATCAGCGTTCGTGTTAATCTACCCTTTTAACTATTCGTTCGTAGTTTTAGGAGGTTAGGGGTGGGAGTTGAAATGCAATGGTGGAGCTTAAGTCGTGTGACTGTAATATGTGAGTATGTTCGGGTCAAGACGTGTTCAGAGCTTGTGTAGATTACTGGGGTAGTTTTAAGAGGTAGAGTTAGCAGCAGAGGTCTATGACTATTAAAGTTTAGTTCCAAGGGTGGTGTTGGTAATAGTATTTAGGGCTCTCCCGTCCCTAAGTCGCTACTGTTCGCACGTCCTTCAACCGTAACCAGTAAAGAGTTAAAAAAAAACACAGTTTTTTTTCTGATTCTGTTTTACAATTTAAACTTATTCTCGATATAACAGACGATGTACCAAAACGTTACTCCCTAGTGATTTTCTGCCATAAATCCATTCCTATTGATGCGCTAGCACCCTGTCACGCAAAATGGAGCATTAAGTAACTGGCTTAGGGCGCTACTGTATATATACCACCCTAAATGGTATGTTTTCAACTGTTAATTCTTTCTAACGAAAACGTTCAACCATTGGATGCTTTCATACTTTGCATTTGGGGTGACTTCCATTGAACCTACTTACAGAATTTATATATACATTATTAAAATACCATGACAACTTATATTCTTAAGTAAATACATTACAATAAACTCCCAAGCACTTTGACAGATCTATCAATTAATAAGTTCAAGAAATACATCAAGCAAAGGCTTATTTCTAAAGCTTACTACAGTATTAAAGAGTACATATACGATAAAAATGCTTGGGACTGAATTGTTCTAATTAATTGTGAGCATCCTCACTGCCAGAGTTTCTTTTACTGGACACTTGGAGGCCTTTTACACCTCCAAAGATTAATTTAATTATACAACTCTTGACTGTGGGGACCATTTACATCTCCTATTATCATTGTATTATTGACTAAAGAGACTATACATCTCTGTTATTTATATTTTAATTATTTTATTATGACATTTGAGACTCTTTACATCTCTCAGAAACAATAATTAAGTACTTTTTTTTTCTGATAATATGATAATAATACCAAATGTTCTGTAAAAAATGAAATGAAATGACATGTGAAAGTGCCCTTGTGGCCTATTTACAGAATAAACGTTTTGAGTTTGAGTTTGAGTTTAAATAGTAACTACTGTAAACTATAAAAGTACTAGATTAAGTTGTCGCTAATATACTTACCTAAGCTAATAATCAATAATAAGCTTAGTCAAGATGTCAATCCTGGTTTTCTTTACTTCAGTTAAAATGTTTAAATGAGATTACTGTTATAAATATTCGATATACATGTAATTAATGTAGAGTATTATAATGTGTTAAGAGAGTGCTATGTCCGCCATCAAACTGCTGTGCAGTTTGGCAGACCTGAGTTGTAATGTTTAAGTTAAGAATATCCATGAAAAAAAAAAAACTTTCAACATCCAATAATAAAATCGGTAGGTATAATAAGTAAGCTCTTTCTTTTCTTTCAAACGATACCCTCCGATATCACTGTTGGAAATTGGAACTATAAAAGCGTGAATTCCCGGTTTTGCAGACCGTACATCTGAAGCCCAGACCACAGCAAGGGTAGCTTGATTTACGTTCCCCCGGTTTTGGCAGATGTCTGCCGCTGCGGCCATTGTCTGCCCACGGCTCATTTAGTCTGCAGTTCTTATGAGTTTGCAGCATTCATCAGTGCCGTTTAAAAATGCAAACTGCAAATTTCGGACCATAATTTAATGAGCGGCTCGTGGTGTAGTGGTTTTCACGCTTTCTTTTTGCACAGGAGACGCCGCAGGTTCGAAACCTGAAAAATGTGACCAATGTGATAATTAATAAGCCTTAAGTATATTGTCGGACGTTCAGTGTTTCGGATGACACGTTAAGCTGTTGGTCCCGGCTACTATGGCTACGTGGTAGTGGTCGTAAACCGCTCCATCAACCCGCACTGAGCCAGCGTGGTGGAGTATGGCTTAATCTTAATCGTATCCGGGTAAAAGCATCTGCCCCTCGGTGGGTACATTTAATGGACTTATTTAATTTATTTATGTATTTAATTTAAAGAGCTAAGCCACTGATATGAAGTCACACATTTCCACACCGAGTGGTATAGTTATCACAGATATATAATAATATTAGGGAGTTGAGTGATTTGTTCAAATTGCGAGAAATTGTAAAATAACGATATGATTTTAAAAAATCCCTAACTAAACGGATCTACCTTGAACTAAAATGTCGAAATGTCCTAAAATTTCGAAAATACATGAGAGTTCTTACTTTTATTCTGTTATTTGTTATTTTTCATAAGTGTTATTTTTTATAAAATTGTATTTCTCGTAAGTGTAAGTGTAATTGCTTTTGTTTTATAAAATTGTGTGCGAATTTGAACAAACTACCAATCAAATGATAATTCTGTCTACTAACTAACTACTGTACAATTGTGTTTTTGGATTAAAACATTTTGGTTTTTTTTATTTTGATTCTACCCGTCTTTACGTGAGGTAAAGTGATACGAAAAAATATAAAAAAAGGAATACGAATGTAAACGAAAGTGATAGTGTTAATTACTTCCACGTAAGAAAGAAAAGAGAGCGCCAACAGTGCGCACGACTCAAACTAAAATAACGTTGCGCCAAACCACATAAAAATTGTTTAAAGATTAAACTACGCTATTTTGTCAAAACTATTTTCAAGGAGAGTTTACATATGCATAATGTTCACATTTTTAATGCAATTTCGCAATATAATTAGTAAGGATTTCAGATTTACAGGAAAAAATTAAACAATTTAGAGGTATTTTCGTAATTAAATTCTATCGCAAAAAAAAACATCCAATCGCGTTTTCCTTCAGTGATAATCTTAATCAAATACTCAATAAACGTTATAGCCCTACCGCAATCTCATGGCAAATGGGGAAATAAAAATTTGTTGCGTGCAATACTGGGGAAATTGGATTAAACGATCTTGATACTGTAATTTTTTTATTTATGCCAAAGATTAATGAACATGAAGTATATAAGGTATGTGTATGAAGAATATTGTTATAAATCGGGTTCTTCAAAGGAAAATAAGTCATTAAAAGTAAATCAAACGTACATTACTTTATGTACTAATTATTATTATTATTTACTAATTTATTATATATCATTTAAATCATACTAAAACTTAACACCTCATTCAGAACTAGAAAACGATTCCAAGAACTCCACTTGCATTTCTTGTTCTTCATCAGATGATGAAGATAAAGAGGTATTCATTATAAATCGCTCTTCCAGCCTCTCAATTATTCTATCTTGCATGATAAAATCGTTTTCAATTTTCTTTACATGTTCACAACATTTTCGCCATTCCACTCCACCAATTTGTGAGAACGCTTCTTCTGTTAATAATTTTATGTCACTTGCAGGCCTATTTACATTTTTATCAGCAACTTTTTGCTTCATTATACCCCAAATCATTTCTACGGGATTTAAGGTGCAATGATAAGGTGGAAGCCTTAAAACTTCGTGACCGTGCGATTTTAATACTTCATCTATCTCATACAAGGGCGCAGACATGTTTTGTTTCACTACTTCAAGTAATTGACATTTACGCCAAAGATCATCATAATGTAAGTCATTTTCACGAAGCCATTCCTTTATATCAGCGATACGATTGGCTTGTGTGGGTGGTTTGTTCACCCGTACGGAATGATAACTAGCATTATCCATAACAATTAGTGAAGGTCTTGTCAGATTTGGAATTAGCTTCTCTGTCACCCATTTTGTAAAATTGTCCTTATTCATGTCGTGGTGGTAATTAGCAGATACACTTGTTGACCTGTACACCAGACAACAATTTGGTACAAAGCCATTTTCGCCACCAGCGTTTACAATGATCCACCTCGCTCCAAGTGAAATACTTTTAGATGGACCTGCCATATCTTTGCTTTGAGAGCACTTTTTTACAGAACATGAACCTTGAATGTAAGTCTCATCTAAATAAATCACATCCAATTTGTTATGCTCTTCAGCTTCTCGGTTTTCCTTCATACGCATCAAAAACTTGTATCTTTGTAGTTTTATGTCATCTCTCTCCATCAAAATGGTCCTTTTTGATTGGCATTTAGCATATTCAAAACCAATCTCCTTAAGTATTAGTCTGTTAAAAATAATAACATTTATCATGTAACTCAATTGATAGCTTATCATTCATCATTATCATCATCAGTCTATCGCACTGCAGGGCACAGGCCTACTCTTAAGAGTGAGAGTGAGAGGGATTATTACTTTATATTTTTCTTACCTCAAACTTTCTCTGCCTCCGTTGAAATCAATATCTTGTCGAAGAATTTGTAACAGTTTCATTACTGTTGGAATTTCCTTCCGAACTGTATAGAATTATTTTACTTTATTCCTAATCAACTCTAAATCGAAGCTGTCCAAGCTGATTTTCTTCTTCCCCCCTCTCCGCTTTTTACCAGGCGTGGAAAATACACCATTATTCGATGTGCCCTCACCTACAATTCGTCGTATAGTAGTACTGGAAACACCTATAAAGAAGCTACAATTAAGTAAGAAAAACATAAAATAAACTAAAGTATCAAACCAACTCAGTCCAACTTACCGGTCAACTCTACGACACGCTTTAAAATCAAATATTGAGGTTGATTTTCGCCTTCTTCTTCGCTTATTTTACGATACACATTGAAAACAATATTTCTCGCTTGAGATCGAAGTGGCTTTTTCGACATTGTCACAAAAACAACAAAGTAACAAGAAGAAATCATAAAATCTCAGCTGCGGTTCACAGATCTCAGTTTACAGGTTTATACCTGTTGTTGTTTATACAACAACAATTGACATTGCCATATGAAAATCACATTTTTTCACTTTTTTTATGCCATGAGATTGCGGTAGGGCTATAACTCAAAAATTAAATCAATTCTAAAACAACCCCATTTTTTCGTATCGCCTTAAAACTAGAATTTCCTAGTAATCAATATAATTTAGAGAGCCAAATTAATTGCTGATTTCTGTCCAAATACTAAAGTGAGGTTGTCTTAGGTCACAATTTTATGGACAACCTGGAGCCGTGCGAAGCGGAGCAGAGCTACGCGACCTCATGTTGTTTCACAGAACCATATTGGTTACTTAATTGACATACATTTTTTATGATCTATGTGGCGTTGCGGTTCGAGGCTCTGCCTCTCAAGCGAGAGGTCCCAGGTTCAAATCCCTCCTGGGAAGGAAGTAAAAATCCTTAGTTCTTGGATCTTTGTGGCCTCGATCTGTATCCCTCGACACAGGGTATCCCAGTGTGGGGCCAGAAGCAATGTATGTGTATATAATATAAATGTTTGTGTCCACCACAAACGAAGAAACATAAGATTAATCACCACACCAAAAACTAGGCCGAATTAACCCTAAAATTACACACTATATCTTAATGCTTGCCGACCAGTTGTTTACTACTACAATAGCATCATTGCAAAACGATTCCTGACCTTTGCCGATAGGGCCTAAAATTGGTGTAAGCTTAACTAGGTTGGTCATTCCCAATATGGGCTGTTGTGGTGTCCCTAAAACGGCCCTTTAGTGGTTTCAAAAGGGTTAGTCCAGCCCTTCGTTGCTATGAGGAAGCCACTTTACTGGTATTTTGAAGGTCGCTGGTTAATAAATTATTTTGGGAAGATTTGTTGGAGCGAATTGTTTTTAATGACCTCAGTTGCAAGTATTTGTAATTTTCGAGAGGAAATTTTTAATGTTTTCGTGGCAAAACAAATCTAGCGACGTCACACACATATATTAACGTCCAAGACTTGGGGATTGTTTCTTCCTGCCCGGCCGGGATTCAAACCCGGGACCACTCGCTTGGGAGGCAGCGCCTGGAACCGCAACGCCGCAGGCGTCGTTGAATGAAAGGATGTGAAACATGTAGCCTAAATTTAAGTTTTTTTTATCCCTAACAAGTCTTCCTTCAGTCCCCATCATTATGAGCAACTTTTATGAAAGTGATTTGATCAGAGCAACTCTTAAAATATAACTACACCTTACTATTCTACCTTATATAAGAAAAGAGTGTCGATGTCACCGGAAGATAGTCAAAACCGTCAGTTGATCAACTAACGCGGTAGTTGATCAACTATCGACGGATAGTAAACCAGAACGACAGGGTTTAGAATTTACGTTTCTTTTGCTCTAACATGTCAACCTAACACGAAGACTATTCGGGGGCTTCGCTGCGCTCGCCCCCTCTAGTCTTCACCTCAGCTACCGCAGTGTTTGCCCTGGTATTTCGTTTGTAATTCAAGTTTTAACCAGTTTACTATTAATTGTTAAATAGTAAACTGGTTTTAACTTTAATTGAACCATTAGTTGATCAACTACCGCGTCATATAGTACGCAGTACGCTACAGTTTACTATCTGTCGATAGTTGACCAACTTACGAGAAAAAAACCGTCAGTTGATAAACTAACGGGTTAGTTGATCAACTATCGACAGATAGTAAACCAGTCTGACCGGGTATGGAATTTACGTTTCTTTTGTTGTTAAATGTCAACCTAACACGAAGACTATTCGGGGGCTTCGCTGCGCTTGCCTAAGCTACCGCAGTGCTTGCACTGGTATTTCGTTTGCAAATCAAGTTTAAACCAGTGTACTATTTAACGGTTTTAACCGTTAGTTTATCAACTATCGCGTCATATAGTAAGCAGTACGCTACAATTTACTATATGTCGATAGTTGACAAACTTACGAGAAAAAAACCGTTAGTTGATCAACTGACGGTTTTGACTATTAACGGTGACATCGATACGGTTCAATGAGTTAGTGCGTTAGGCACTTATCACAATAAGTCAATGAAACTCAACCATTACTTTTATTCTTCTGGTATCATCTCCTATCAGAGATTGGCGATCAGGAAGGCAATCTGCACACGGGGAGCAGAAGCCAGGAGTATAGGGACGTTGTGCTCTTCCCGAACCATTCTCGGCGGATTTGGAGCCAGGAGGTAAGATAAGATAAACTTTATTCGTACTTTCTTCAATTTTTACTTAAAGATTACAGTGAAATTGTTGTAAACGGTGTAATCAATATAACTTCGACTTCAAACCCCTAAACTAGGTCATGAGCCTGTATCTTAGGGATTTTGGGTCTTTCGGTTGTCATACTTTATCAATGTAGGTAATCAGAAAAATTAATTAGGTTAAATTATTTAATTTTGACTTACATATTTACTTTTACGCTGTTACTAAAAGATGAAACGATAATTTAAATATTTTATATATTATATGTGATAAGATATTGCTAACTTAACAATAAATCTAATTAACTATGTACATACCTTAAGAAGTTGTTTAGTCTTAAAATAACCTCACGGCAACTCAAACTGTCAATAGGGGATATTTTATAAATCCTATTGTATATAAGAGCGCTTTTTGCCGTGAACTGGCGACTTGCAAAGGCAGTGCGGCAACGAATTTCGGGACAGACGGTGGTTCCAGACCTTTTTTGAATGAGTTTTGGATCAAGAGGCGTCAGGGAGTGTCTTCGGAGCACCGTAGGTAGGTGGGCGACCAGGTCTTCTGCGAACCTGGATCTCGCCTTGCATCTTGCCTTGCCTGGATGTCTCAACGATTGGCGCATATTAATTTGCATTGTGAAACCGGACGTCTACGCGTGTGGGCGCTAGGTCAACGGTTAAGTTTGTGCAACCGGACCTTAGCAGATATCTTATATCGCAATATACTTGTCTGACTGTACGTACACCTACGTTATACCACTGTGTCAACGGACATTATTGTCAATGGTTACTAGCAGCTTTGTAAAAGCGAGTGAAAGGTAATGTGTCTCTTGAAAACTTGTATAATAACTGCAATTTTGTACGGTATTTTGTACGGTATCATAAGCTCTCTTTGATAAGTTCAGGAACAGCATGTTCGACCGGCATGGTGGCATTGATAATTGGTCTGTACTTGTTTAGCTTGTTTAGTAGTACCAACTTCACATACAAACTAGGGGCGGCACGCAGGCGGGCGTCGGCGTTCGAAATTTGAAGGTCATAATTTGTCGAAAATTTATGGGGATGCGATATATTTATCTAATATCGCAATATACTTGTCTGACTGTACGTACACCTACGTCATACCGCTGTGTCAACGGACATTATTGTCAATGGTTACTAGCAGCTTTGTAAAAGCGAGTGAAAGGTAATGTCTCTTGAGAACTTGTAAAATAACTGCAATTTTTTAGCTGTACGGTGATTTTGCCTTATGGAGTCTCGCAAGGCACCACAGCACAATGATTGCAATATTTTACATTATAACATGCACATGCTTACGCCTTGTTCCTGGAAAAGGGTAGGCAGAGCCTAAAGACCTCCACTTACAACGATCCTAAGTATCATACAAGCTCGCGGGTTTGCAACTTCTACGTTTATTGTATCTACAGTTACTCTCATGTTGGATGTTGTAGCTAACAAGTCGTACCTGGTTTTTCCTTATCACCACTACCATTCTAACTTCATCATCCCACCAGACAGCTTTTTCTAGCCTTTTTACTCTCTTCCTTTTGATCACGCCACATACTTCTCTTGCAGTCTCTATCACGCTATGTTTTATTATTGACTACGATTGTTCCAAATCAAAGTCACACTCTCCTTTAAAATTAATCCTCTAGTGTTTAGCCAGTCTCTTCTTATCTTCTACTTTCCTGACGACCCGAATGGCTGAGTCAGCAGTGACGCTGCCTACGAAACCAAGGGTCCCGGGTTCGAGTCCCGGTGGGGGCAAATGTTTGTTTGATGAGAACGGATTTTTGTACCCTAGTCATGGTTGTTTATCTATCTAAGTAGAATATTTCTTTATATAAGTATATATATCGTTGTCTAGTACCCAAGATACAGGGAATCCTAGTTTGGGGCTAGATCAATGTGTGTAAAAGGTGTCCAAGGTATTATTTATTTATTATTTATTATTTATTTCCTACATTCTTCTAATATTTTCTGTTATTGGCATCACCCTCAGATATCGCCAACCGTTGAATAGACCATTCTAGAAAATCACTAGAAAATGGTCCGATCCTTCTTTAGCGCCCGCCATACTCTCGTGTTTGTTTTTAAAACCGTTAGCAAGTTTGTTTTTCAGTCTTTCATCAAATGCATATATCAATCGTACTCCTTTGTGTCTGTCTCCACCAAGCAGATGTAATGAATAATCCTTTCCTTTCGTATTTTCTCGGAAATGTTCGTTTTTGTCTTACTACTTCAATCGCACTCAGTACCCATCGAGACAACGTAGGGAACGGTCGCATTGTAAGAGGAAGTATCTATATAGAGTAGTTAATACCACAGAAATATTTTGTTGATATTTATGTTAGATTTTGTGATAAACTTCATGGACTCTTTTTTTTTACTTTACATTTCACTCTTGTCTGTCATTTTTGTAAATAATAAACATTGATTTTATTCGATCCACATTAACAATTTATAACAGACATGCCGAAAGCACTAAGAAAAGGGAAACGTTTAGATCGGCAAGCCTGCGAAGTTATTTTCAATATTTATTTATATTTCTTAACTGAAAATGATAAATTCAAACATACCAACTATACTGCTTACTTTTGTAAAGTCCAAAAACGAGTTTCGGAGGCCAGTGGAATTTCTCAACGAACAGTAAATAAAATATTGCAAAAAGAATACATAAATCAATCCACCTCCAATAGTCCGAAGTCGGCAAAGTTGGGTAGACCAAATAAATTATTTTGTCTAGGTCTTGACGATTTTGACTACAACGTTATTCGCCGATTAGTGTATAATTTCCATTTGATATACAAACAAGTACCTACAATTAAAGCCCTGAAGTCCAAGTTATCCGAAGCCATAAATTTTAAGGGATGTGACTTTACGCTAAGAAAAATTCTTAGAAAAATGGGATTTCGGTAAAAAAAAAGTTGAAAACAACAAAAAATTACATATCGAGAAAGATGATGTTCGTTTAAAAAGAGTAAAGTTTTTGCCGCGATAAAAAAGTACAGATTGCAAGGGAGAGAGATTGTTTATATGGATGAAACATACATCCATACCTCACATTTGGCAGGTAAAAGCTGGGCTGACTCGTCAGAAAACGGAGTGAAACAGTTAATTTCTAAAGGACAACGTCTTATAATAGTGAAAGCTGGTAGTAGAAAGTTTATACCTGGGGCATTGTTAATGTATCAGTCTACTGATAAAACAGGTGACTATCACAACGCGATGAACAATGAAAACTATGAAAAATGGCTTCGTAATCAACTCATTCCAAACTTAGCTCCACATTCGGTACTAGTAGTAGATAATGCTGCATATCATAATAAGTACGTAGAAAAACCTCCTAATTCAAATACCAGGAAGCAAGACATGATTGATTGGCTATCCAAACATAACGAACCGATTGATCCGTCATTAACAAAACACGAACCCGAGTTGGAAAATTATATGGCTAGTTTTGTAATCACCGTTCATGAAAACTCTGACGATGATACACCAGAAAATAGTTCTGATTCTGGCTGTGATATGGAAGTTGGAAGTATTGTTTCGCATCATATTCATATTCATATTCTTTATTGCACAGAAAACATAGATACACAGACAGTTAAAATAAATTTTATAGGCAAAGGCGAGCTTATCTCTAAAAAGAGATTTCTTCCAGCAAACCTAGGCAAGACAGGAGTGTTTGTGAAAAAGGACAGTCCTAGTGCGCAATAAAACAGTATACATACGTACGAAAATTACTTTTAAAATATAAATAAAATATACCTAATAAAATATATATATATATCTCAACTATATAATACACTAGATAGCATGCACATATATAAACTACAAAATATCATACATATACTTACATAAATATGATACTAATTACGCATCACACTATCCACCCCGCTCCTCCTCCTCTTATTCCGCTGTCATAATCGAATTCGTTCATCCAATCAGAAAATCATATTTATTTATATTAATTTCTCTGCTGGTTTGTTTTGTTTTATGTTGAGGTGTCTTTTTTGTTATGTCATAGTATTTTTTATTAATTAAAAAAAATATTGTTATAAAAAAGGTCTGCAAAATCCTACTGTACTTTTGACTTATAGTTAGACTTTTGGGGTTCCAATCCTTATAGAATCATTAGATCATCCCAACCGGAATTTGGTTTTTATCAGTGCGTTTTATTGAAATAAAACGTCCTCAGTAACTAGTTATATTGTTGTTTACCTAACGAATTCTTTATATGATAGAATCGTGGTGGTTTTAACATCTCAGTGTAATATACGTCAAACGGGTAATTTGACATTTGACATTGATAAATAAAGTATGCGATTTATTTGATACCAACACGTAATTTAATAATACAGTAATTCATAGACACATCGGCACCATTCGGGTGTTATCGTTGTTCCGAGTTTTGCCGATAGGAAAGGATTATCACTACATCTGTATACTCGTAGATGTGGGTCTTTTTGTGACCAACAAAGTGGTGGTCACAGTATGATTATTTTTATGCAATCTTTTATATATTTTTTTAAATTATTAATCTTCATTAATCTGGTTCACCACAGACCTTGCTGTTAATAATTTTATAATTATTTATTCCTGCTTATTAATTATGATATAATGATAATATAAAATTTGTATTAGTTAAGCACAATAAATTTTTAAAAGAGATCTAAAAATCTATCTGTGGGAGTGTCTACGCCCTGCTTCTCCCACAGTGGTTCAATGTAGAGAAGTGGCAAAAAATGACGATTGCTGAGTATATGTAAATATCTATAGTAATAAAGACATTTGGAATTTGTAATTTATAGCGCTCCGTGCTCTAATGGGTTTCATGCTTGCTTCTCACACAGGAGATGCAGGTTCGATTCCTGACCATGTACCGAGGAGATAATTAATTTGTCTTAAGTACATTATACGGACGTTCTAACGGTGATAGAAAACATCATGAGGAAACCTTCATTACTCCGTAGCTGCGGCGATGGGCTAGCCACCTGTCACGTAAAATTGAGTATTGAATAACTGGCTTAAAGTGGGCACAATAATGCCTCTGCCACCCCGCATGGGAAAAGGCGTGACGCTATTTTACGTTATGTTATCTTTTTTCAGATTATTTACAAAATAAGATTTCAACGTTATTAGTGGAAACTAAACATGTACTTGAAGCATATTCTTCATAGAGTGGGATTATAATAGTATAATTATTATACCTTGGACACTAAATTGTACTACCTTACATACATTGATCTAGCCCCAAACTAGGTTCCCTGTACCTTGGGTACTAGACAACGATACACATACTTTTATAGACAAATATTATACTTAGATAGATAAACAACCATGACTAGGGTACAAACGACATCACGAGCACTTTTCCAAATAATTGGAAATTGGCGTATGTTGTGCCTATCCATAAATCGGGTGATATTTGCAATTGTGGTAACTATCGCCCCATCAACATATTATCATGCTTCGCTAAGGTGCTTGAGTCGTTCGTCTTCGATGTGCTCTATAGCCATGTCAAGCCACGTATTGTACCTGAGCAGCACGGCTTTGTCAAGGGAAAATCAACTGTCTCCAATCTGCTCGAGTACACAAACTACCTGTGTACGGCGTTCAACGACCGCTGCCAAGTGGACACAATCTACACAGATTTTCGTAAAGCTTTTGATAAAGTAAACCATCGTATTCTTTGTTGCAAACTATCACTATATGGGGTGCACGGAAACTTTCTGCGCTGGGTGGAATCATATATCAAAAACCGTAGCCAAATAATAGCGCTGAAAGGGCACTTATCGTCTCCAGCTGGAATCCCCTCTGGTATTCCGCAAGGATCTCTACTAGGGCCTTTATTCTTCATAATTTTTATCAATGACCTGGTGATAAAATTCAATAGTCCTTGCTTGTTATACGCTGACGACCTCAAAGTCTTTACACGTGTCCGTACACAACGCGACTGCACAACCCTTCAGGAAGACTTGAACACACTGTCCCACTGGTGCGCAGACAACCGCATGTTTTTGGCTGCTGACAAGTGCTTCGTAATTACGATGACCCGTAACCACAATCCTGTCCTGTCCGATTATACCATAGGGGATGTAACGCTGCAAAGAAAACAAGAAGCCCGTGACTTAGGCGTTATTTTCGACGACAAACTAAGTCTTAATCAACACTGCTCAGCCCTAGTAAAAAAATGTAACCAACTTCTTGGATTCATTTCAAGAGTAACTAAGTCCTTTAAGAAATCAGAGAGTCTCATTCTGTTGTATAATGCCCTTGTCCGCTCCAGATTGGAATATGCGTCTGTCATTTGGTCACCATTTTACAAAACCCACATCGATCATGTTGAGTCAGTCCAGAAGCGCTTCCTACGCATGCTCTGCGCGCGTCTCGGTCTTCGTCGCGCGGTCAAGTCTTACGATAAAAGATGCGAACGTTTCTCACTGGAATCCTTAGAGTCGCGTCGTAGACTCCAGGATCTGACCCATCTTCATAAAATAATAAATGGAGCAATAGTAACTTCTACTCTCTCAGAAATCAACTTTCAAGTACCAAGCAGGTCAGTCAGAATACCGCGTCCTTTCTTCATCACAACATGCAGGTCGAACATCAGCGCCAATAACCCCATGCTGCGAATGTGTCGTCGCTACAATGAAGTTGTGGCCACCGAAGATGATGTTCCTGACATCTACCACGTCTCGTTGCCTTGCTTTAAATATAAAATGCGCAAAATCCTTAAGCAGGTATGATAAATCATTGATTGTACCAGATATCGATCATCATTTATTTATGTTTTTAAATTGTTTTTTATTTAGTTTTTTTAGTTCGATTTCATCTCTTAAGTGTAGAAAAATAAATTAAGTTTTTCCAATAGTTAAGTAGGTAATCTTTCCATTGTATGTAGTTTTTGTTTAGTTAGTTCTAGATTTACCTTACACCATGCTGTGTACACATACTTTTGGCGCTGGAGACAGCCCCTTTTGTACTTGTTTTGTTGCTGTAATTTGATGTATTATCTCTAGTGCTGTTTTGTGTACCTAATATAATAAATAAATAAATAAATATCCGTTCCCATCAAACAAATATTTGCCTCATAATATGGCATATGGATAAGCTCGCTTCGCTCGCCTTGTAACATACGCAAAAAGGGCCTTCCATTCATTACGTCAGGTGCTTATACCGATTTCATCAGAGCAACTTTATTTTCACTTCTCCATATAAATCAACAGACCACCTGGCCCAGAGTGTATGGGGAAGTGAAAGATATAGTTGCTCTGATCAAATTGGTTTTCAGAATGATGTCCCGATCAACATCCTAAAATATGACTACACCTTTTGTTTAGATAATACAAAACCCATTTAACCGTATAATACGCACAGTAGCAGGTATTTACCCGTGCACTTTTGGGTTCAACGGTTATTAACACTACTCTAGTCCGAGCCGAACCTAAGCCCCATGAATGAATCAAACAGTCGCCTTTGGATTTTATGAATGGAGCCGATAGTGAAAGGCTGTATGTGTTGAGTAACAAACTAGACAGGTCAACGACTTCTTGACCGCCTTCGGCACACCTACGATAAACGATTAGGATAGCAGCTTTTTTATAACAGCCTATAAAAATAATCGGCTACTTTTTATTGGCATTGAGATAAAGACTCGTTAGTGTACGGTTACTTAATTACAACTTGATTAATTATCTGTGTACGACTTCCGCTAATTAAAAGGGCATGCTTATAGCCCTTGTCTGTTTTATAGGAAAAACTCGATTCGTGGTGGTTGAAAATTTTAACAAAATATCATCAACCATCTTAATAGTAGTTTATGTGACTGATAAATGATGCCTAATTATGTACAGTTACATACACTAGTTTATCTGCACACATATCATAAGCTCTTTTTGATGAGTTCAGGAACCGCATGTTCGACCGGCATTGTGGCATTGATTATTGCTCTGCACTTGTTTAGCTTGTTCAGTAGTAACAACTTCACATACAAACTAGGGGCGGCACGCAGGCGGGCGTCGGCGATCGAAATTTGAAGTTCATAATTTGTCGAAAATTGAAACATTATGGTTATAATGTATCAATATTCAGATAAGGAATGAGGTTTTACCAAGTAGTATATCATTATGCTGGTCGTAACGTGCGGTTTTTGGACGCAGTGAAGAGGGTTTATGATTCGTGTCTAGATAATAGTAGTTTATCACATAAACTCGAGAGTTTTAATGCCTAATTATGTACAGTTACATACACTAGTTTATCTACACACATATCAAAAGCTCTCTTTGATGTGTTCAGGAACCGCATGTTTGACCGGCATTGTGGTTCTGCAATTGTTTAGCTTGTTCTTTAGTACCAACTTCACGCAGGCGGGCGTCGGCGTTCGAAATTTGAATGTCAGTACCAACTTCACAGACAAACTAGGGACGGCACGCGGGTGGGCGTCGGCGTTCGAAATTTGAATGTCATTATATGTAGAAAAACTACACATATTGACCATAATGTGTAGTTTTCCAGATACGAAACGAGTTTTTACCAAGTAGTTTAACATAATGCTGATCGTAACGTGCGGTTTTTGGACGCAGTAAAGAGGGTTTATGATTCGTTTCTAGATAAAATAAATTATATAGCAGCACACACTGCAACATGGTTTTTACTTCAGTCGCTGAACATTGTGAACATATTGTGATTTTCATTTATTTCTTCAAAAATGCGAAAAAGTTCCTTAAAAGATATTTTGAATACTTTTTTCTTAAAGCAAGGCCTATAGATATCAATACTGGCTGTTTTTTTTATTCGAAAGTTTGAATCTTTTGGCGCGTAAATTTAAAAAAGAACAATCTACGTTATTTTATTTTTGTTAATCAATATTCCTTTTAAATCCCATTCATTATCTGCCGAAAAATAATGTGGCTTGGGTTCGGTACTACATTATTAACCATGAATGAAAGACTCGTATCACTAAATACCATCAATTCCTAAGATAATAAAGTTTATAACTTATCCAAGAAAGTAATTTATAAAAACAACGACGTGTACACATATTATGTTCTCGAAACTTAAATGGTATCAATTTGTTTTTAAGTATATGACAACACTGTGTTGTGAGGCCGGTCCACACTGATCGAATGTGGCGAACGGAAGCGACTGGCCAAAAAAAAAAAGTCTGTTTCCTAATTCTTAATATAATAATTTCGCATGATAAGCGTTACGTTTTTCTTTACAGGTATGTCAGTAAGCACTGAGGCAAAATCTTAATCTAGATTCTCGGGTTATTACTATTCTATTACTTTTATACTCCATGTGCAGAAACAGATGCATTCATGAATTCATGAATTTGTATGTGATGTTGATAGAAAATGCAGTCAGGTTATTTGTTTTTAGGGTTCCGTAACCAAAGGGTAAAAACGGAACCTAAAATGGGTAAAACACCTTGTTTGGACTTGCATTACATTTTAATTTACCTACCGTCCACTCGCTCATGAACACCTAGTATGGACTTGGAATAAGATTTATATTTATAAAATAATTACCACTACCCACTATGCTTTTTTATTACTGGCAATACTGATCGGAAATAGAAGATAAACGTGCCTTCTCTCTGGTATAGCTCACACTTGATTGCTCGACTGAGTAAACGAAAAAATAAAATAATCGGAGATGTGGCTGGCCGCCATGACAATTTGGCTTTTTATAGCCATTTTTTTAATGGCTATTGAGAGGGTTAACCGTGTACTGAAACTTGGATTTTAAGCCTTGGGGTTGGCCCTTCGTAACTTAACCCATGAGCGAAAACAATTGTTGAGCGCGGACACTCTAGCAATTAATTCAGAATACGCCAAATATGTTTGTGCCTTCGATATGGGAGGTGCTGATGTGATGGTTAAATTTCTAGTGATTTTTTATATGCATGTCAAATTTTAAGTCTGATTGTTCCACCACAATGGAACAACTGTTTGAAATGTAGGCTTTCAATTTTGGTTGTTTTTATTTTCTGAACACACAACTTAGCAGCCAACTGCAAAGCGAAAACGGAAGGCGACGGCTGACAAACCAAAAAATTGTTATTATAAATCAAAATTGCACAGATTCATGTGTAGCTTGTTGACAATGTAGTACGAAAGTCAGCAATTACCAATGAATAACATACGTAAGACAACACAGAATTACGTAAGTAGGACATAGCGACATAAAAGCTAACAGTTTATTACGCCTTCTTCGACGACCTGAATGGCCGAGTTGACGATCCGAATGGCGGAGCGACGACCCGAATGGCCGAGTTGACGACCCGAATGGCCGAGTCGAAGACCCGAATGGCCGAGTTGACGACCCAAATGGCCGAGTCAGCAGTGACCCTGCCTGCGAAGCCAAGGGTCTCGGGTTCGAGTCCCGGTGGGGGCAAATATTTGTTTGATGAGAACGTATGTTTGTACCCTAGTCATGGTTGCTTATCTATCTATGTATAATATTTATCTATATAAGTACGTGTATCGTTGTCTAGTACCCAAGGTACAGGGAATCCTAGTTAGGGCCTAGATCAATGTGTGTAAATAGTGTCCAAGGTATTATTACCATTTATTATTGGGAAATATTAAACTGCACAAACTGCCTTCTAACGAGGCTTTTAAGGTGATACAAAAAAAAATGTTTTTTTTTTTTTAAATCCATTTACTCCACTACAAAGTCATCTACAGATGATATTCTTGGGTTAACCTTTATAAGGTATTTGATTAAGATTCTCACTGAGGGAAAACGCGATTGGGTGAAATTTTCTTGATGTAATTTATTTGCGAAAAGATCACTAAATTGTTTTTTTTTCTGTAATTCTGAAATACAAACTTATTTCATTGCGGAATTGTATTCAAAATGTGGATATATGTAGGTATTAGTAAAGTCTCCTTGAAAATCTTTTTGACAAAATAGCGTAGTTTATTTTTAAACAATTTTCATGTTGTTTGGCGCTACATCATGTAATTTGTTCCCGATTCCGTCCCTTTCACACTGCGGGTCTTTCCGCCTGGAGTAACGGGGACCTTTGTACGGACGAGGTATCCCCTTAAAAGGCTTTTTTCAGGCTTATGGCCCAAAAGACAACAAAACTGGTCAAGTTCAAGTCGGACCCACTCACGAAGGGTTCGGTCGGTACAATCGCACAAGAAAAAAAGGAAAAAAAAACTCGTCTCTTGTATGGAACCACTTTTTTAAATTTTATTTCGTATAGTTATTTATTTGTTGCCATAGCGGTAACATAATTACACATTCTGTAAAAAATTAAACGATACGTTTGACAACAGCCCAATGACGGACATACAGACATACAGACAGACGGACGGACTGCGGAGGCTTAATAATTGGGTCCCATTTGTCAGTTCGGGCCTACTCTAAAAAGCTATTTGAGAACTAAACTCAGATCAACGATGACGTTCTATACAAATATCCATCACTAGCACAATGACGGTCACTGTCACTGAGCCGTCATTTTTTTACAATGTCCTGATACAATGACAGAGATGACTTGAAATTAGTACTAACCGACTTGTTCTGTTTCGAGTCTAGGTGCGACTATTACGAACTCTAGTCAACACTATGAAAAACTTTGGCAACGGCATATAAATTTGTATAGGGTTATCAAAATTAGTTGATAAATAATAATAAATAAATATTAGAGGACAAACTTACCAAATCGAACTAGGCCCATAGTAAGCTCAACAAGGCTGGTGTTATGGGTGCTAGACGACGATATATTTAATAGATATAAATACTTATGTAAATACATAAAAAACATCCAAGACTACGAAACAAATATTGATGCTCATCACACAAATACACTGACAAGCAATGAAAAAGCTCCAGTGACATAGCACCAAATTACTCCTAAACGGGAAAGGCTAGCTTAATGACGATTGCTAAGTATATGTAAATATCTACAGTAATAAAGACATTTGGAATTTGGAATTTGGAATTTGACGCCGTCTGCAATATTGAAGTACATTTAACAGCGTATCAGAATATTACCAATTAAAAACGTAAATATTGTGTTCAAATTTTAAATTAAATGTTTTAAAACATTGGGGCCATTTTGTTGTCGGCATTTTGTGGGTGGGGCATAGACTAGAGACGTATATGAAAAAGTTAGATATAAATTTGCCAGTACCGGATTTTGATGAACAGAACCCAAACAAAATCTACTCAGACTTCTTCAGCATTATTCAGACAGAATTCAATAAAGTTTTTAAATTAAAGAAAGTCAGTGACTACAACGGTAAATCTAAATTTAATGACTGGGCAATGTTTGGAATTCGTAAAAGTAGAAATATCTTATATGACCTTTATGAACAAAAAACCTATAACTTTGATCGAAAATTAAATGACTACGTTAAAAAATATTCCAAAACTTTCAAGTTGGTTTGTAGAACTGCAAAAACTTTACACATTAATAGAAAAATTCAAAATTCAAATAATAGAATGAAAACAGTTTGGCAAATAATAAACCGCGAAACTGGCAAAGTTATACCAAGGGACAATGATTTCTGCCTAAAGATAGGTGATGATGTTGTTAAATCCAGCGCTGATGTTGCTCGAGCTTTTGAAACATTCTTCACCAATGTACCCGTACTCACAACAGACCATCTAAATTCATCTCCATATGAAGCAGAGACTTTATTAAAAAATAACACTAGCGCCAGTAATGTATATTTAAAATTTCATCATGTATATCCCCAGGACATTGTCAAAACGTTTAAATTACTTAACTTAAAAAATACGGAAGACCTGTGGGGTATATCAGTCAAAGTCATTGGTTCAGTAATTCTAGTTATAGCCCCACACTTAGCTTATATATTCAATAAATGTGTTGACGATGAGGCTTTCCCAGACCTCATGAAACACAGTAAACTGATACCTCTGTTCAAGTCGGGAGATAAGGGTGATCCTTCAAATTTCAGACCAATATCTGTTCTTCCAACACTAAGTAAAATATTTGAAAAGATTATACTCAATCAAATGCTCTCACACTTCAACCGTACAAAACAACTCCATGCCAAACAATACGGTTTCACTAGGGGTAAATTGACTACGGATGCAGGTATTACCCTTATATCTCATATTTATTCTGCATGGGAGGCCGCACAGGATGCTATCGGAGTTTTTTGCGACCTGTCGAAGGCGTTTGATTGTGTTGATCATAATACGCTATTAATTAAATTAAATCATTACGGAGTTAGAAATAAAGCGTTGGATCTACTAAGATCATACCTAAGCAATAGAATTCAAAAGGCAGAAGTTAACGGCGTAAAATCTGATGGATCGGGTGTTAAAATGGGCGTTCCACAAGGTTCCATATTAGGCCCTTTCTTATTCCTGGTATATATTAATGATCTGCCTTTCATGGTGGAGAAATTAACTGACATAGTGTTGTTTGCTGATGATACTTCACTGGTCTTCAAAATTGAAAGACAAAAAGGAGAATTTGATGATGTTAATGGTGTATTGTCTTTAACCTTGAATTGGTTCACAGTTAATAATTTATTGTTAAACGCTGGTAAAACCAAGTGTATCAAATTCTTACTTCCAAATGTCAGGCAAGTTGAGACCAGTTTAGTGTTAGACAACAGCACGTTAGAATTAGTAAATGATACGAAGTTTCTTGGAATAACCATTGATAGCAAATTGCAGTAACATAGATAAATAGGCTGGTAAATTAAGTTCTGCGGCTTACGCTGTTAGGAACATCAGACAAAGCACGGATGTGGCTACATCTAGGCTAGTATATTTTAGTTACTTTCATAGTGTGATGTCCTATGGTATCTTGTTGTGGGGGAAAGCAGCGGATATTCAAACTATTTTTATTTTACAGAAAAGACCTATTCGAGCAATTTATAATTTAAAACGAACAGACTCCTTAAGAGAGCTTTTTAAAGAAATTGACATACTAACAGTAGCTAGTCAATTTATTTTCGAAAATATAATGTATGTACGCAAGAACCTTACAACATTTTCCAAACTTAGCGATAGCTGTAATGTTAACCTAAGAAATAATCACAGACTATGTGCGCCCCGTTTTAGACTCGCGAAGGTTAGCAATTCTTTCAAGGGTCAGTGCATTCTCTACTACAATAAGATACCTCTGGAGATTTTGAAATTGCCATTTGATCAATTTAAAAAGCGTGTTAAAGCGACTTTGTCGAAAAAGGGATATTACAATGTTCAAGATTACTTAAATGACAGGACTGTATGGGGTTAATCTGGCTCAACACAGACCTTGCTGTTAATAATTTTGTAATTATTTATTCCAGCTTATTAAATAAAAATAAATCATAATTGTATTAGTTAAGCACAACCTATTTTTAAAAGAGATCTAAAAATAAATTTGTGGGAGTTTCTACGCCCTTCTTCTCCCACAGTGGTCCAATGTAGAGAAGAGGCAAAAAATGACGTTTGCTAAGAATATGTAAATATCTACAGTAATAAAGTACTTTTGAGTTTGAGTTTGAGTTTGGTGGAACTTTTTCATTGCTCGTCAGTGTATTTGCCCTTACAGGGATTCGAACCCAGGACCGTCAGTTTCGTAGGCAGGGTCACTACCCGCTAGGCTAAACCGGTCATCTCGTGTGGTATCCCGTTGGGGTATAAAGGCTTATCTAGGGAGGCAATTGCTCACTTCCGAAGGAAATACTTGGTTCCTACAGCCCTCCACGTCCTCCCGGGTACTGCTACAGATCAACGAATCATTCTCAAGACATTAATAGAGAACCTGACCAAATTGTGAAATTTCAAGTACACTTGAAACTGTCAAAATTAACCTTAAAAGATGTTAGCTCACCCAGTTAAAAGAAGAAGGAGAAGAAAGAACAATCTACCTCTATCGACCTTCTCATATCGACGGCCCCAATTCTCGCAGCGATTAATTAAACTCCGGGAAGTTAGGGCCCGCTTGTACTCGGCCCAAGTAAGTTAGGGCCAACGCTCACTAAGTTACTCTCAAGCTGAGCCTAAGTCAACTAATTCCTTTGGTAGCACGCTTGGAGCAGATTCTTGTAAGTTTATCCGATTATTTTTATTTAACATTTTTTTTAATCCTCACGCCTTTCCCTTACGAGTTGGCAGAAGCACAGTAGTGGCCCCGTTCAGCCAGTTGTACAATACTAAGTATTGCGCAACAGGGGGCTAGGTCATCGCCACAGCTCAAACATTTGACGACCCGAATGGCCGAGTCGGTAGTGACCCTGCTTACGAAGCCAAGGGTCCCGGGTTCGAGTCCCGGTGGGGGCAAATACTTGTTTGATGAGAACGGATGTTTGTACCCTAGTCATGGTTGTTTATCTATATAAGTATACTATTTATCTATATAAGTATGTGTATCGTTGTCTAGTACCCAAGATACAGGGAATCCTAGTTTAGGGCTAGGTCAATGTGTGTAAATAGTGTCCAAGGCATTATTATTATTATTATATTCATACTCATAATTTTCCGGTATTACAACGAATATTATAAATGAGAAAGTTGCGATATTTAGATGTTTGTGTGTTTGTGCCTAAATCACGCTAAAAAGGCTGAATGAAATTTAGCACAAAGACAGTCTATGAGCTAGATTATCATATAGGGTACTTTTATCCGACTGCACTGGAAGGAGGGTAAAGTTATCACGGTAAATGTCAATTCCTAGGAACACGCTGATGAAGTTGCGGGCATCAGCTCATACATCTTATTTTATTTTATTGTAATCTGCAACCTTTTCCTGCTAATGAAATTTTCTTCGATACCTTTTTATTTTATTTAGTCTTAGTTATGTATACTGTGTGTATGTATTGTGTGTGTTGTGCTCTGAAGAGCACAACACACACAATACATACACACGACAGCTAAGCAGATAAACATAAAAATATGTCCGAGCCCCCCTTTTAGAAGGGGAAATATTAAACTGCACATCAAAAATACGGATTTGCGCAGCAAATATCAGGGAAATATGCTGAGGTAGCTTCTTAGGTAAGGGTAAAGGGGGTGAGCGAAGCGAAGCCCCTTTTATCCTTCATGTTCAAACATGTAAGAACAACAAAAAATGCTTAAAAAATAAACCCATAAACTATTTAAAACATAAAAAGTGTTTTTGTTGATCCTTTTTTGCTGTGCAAATCAGTATTTTTGATGTGCGATTGAATACTAGCCGTTTAGAAGTGTTTAGTGTGTAACAGATAATCCCTGCACTGAAGCTTCCACTGTCATATGAACTGGGTTCAGGCAGAATTACCAGCGTTGCAGATATCTGCAGCTTATGCGGAGACAGGGCCTGCTCACTATTCAGACGACCTCTGTGGCGTAGCGGTTGTGGCTCTGCCTACTAAGCGGGAGGTCCCAGGTTCGATCCCCGGCTTGGGATAAAGAAAAAAAAATACAATCCTTCGTCTTTGATGTTTATATTTGTGTGATGTCGCTGTTTCTGGTTCCCACGACACAAGGTATCCTAGTGTGGGAACAGAACAGAAGCAATGTATGTGCCTGTATGAAAATGTAAAAGCATGTTGACTGTTGGAATATACATTTAAAGCTGTTTTACCTATTGTGATTTGTGTTAAAAACTGTATGTCTGCATTTTAACAGTGAATAAATTTTACTGGGACTGGTCAAGTAACTAACATATGTAAATCTTACGAGAATAGGTGCCATCAGAGCTTTTACTTCTGAACACATAATGTTCGCGTGATACAAAATAAATTAGTATTTTCTTTGTCGTAATGCTTTCAGAGAGTTTATGGACTGTCCCGGAATAGTAGTATGTAAGTTATTGTGAAATGTCCATAGGTAATAATAATACCTTGGACACTATTAACACACATTGATCTAGCCCCAAACTAGGATTCCCTGTATCTTGGGTACTAGACAACGATACTCATACTTATATAGATAAATATTATAATTAGATAGATAAACAACCATGACTAGGGTACAAACATCCGTTCTCATCAAACTTCACCGGGACTTGAACCCGGGACCCTTGGCTTCGTAGGCACGGTCACTGCCATTCGGGTCGTCCATCGGAGACACTTTCCAGATCATGAAAACTTAAATGTTATGACGACATTCCTTGCCTTCAATGATAGTGTTTTAAAATACCATGATGTCAATTCATATAGTTCCCATATGAAAAATAATAAATAGCTGTCTTGCGCATAAAACGTGTTATTTATTGGAATATTGATGTGGTTCTTCCGTCAAAAAACAGGTTTTCAAAATGTATTGAAATGTAGTATTTTAAATTATAGAAATGATTCGTACATGACACATAACATGGTGTCACGTCTTCCCATACGGGGTGGGAGAGGCACAATTGCGCCCACTTTGAGCCAGTTATTCAAGGCTTATGTTTAAATTATTACCAAAAACGCACATTTTTAATTACCAATAAATTCGAAATGACTGCCGGAATGTGTAAATGATCAACAAATTGTGTTTGGTTAAATGATCGCCAAACTTCTGTTTATGTTTATGTTCTAATTATGTTCAACCTAACACGAAGGATAAAGTGGGCTTCGCTTCGCTCATCCTCTTTACTGTGGTAACTTACATGAAGGACCTAAGCTGCCGCAGTATTTTGCCCTGATATTTTCTGCCCATTTTGGGTAGGAAAAATATATTTTGGTGGTCATTTAAATTGTTTTCTTATTCAATACTCCATTTTGCGTGACAGAGGCCCAGCGGATCGCCGCAGCTATCGAGGAACGAAGGTTTACTGATGATTTTTTCCATCGCCGTTAGAACCATTTTAATGAACAGAACCCAAACAAAATCTACTCAACTTCTTCTTCAACATTATTCAGACATAATTCAATAAAGTTTTCAAATTAAAGAAAGTCAGTGACTACAACGGTAAATCTAAATTTAATGACTGGGCAACGTTTGGAATTCGTAAAAGTAGAGTTATTTTGTATGACCTTTATGATCAAAAAACCTATAACTTTGATCGAAAATTTCATGACTATGTTAAAAAATATTCCAAAACTTTCAAGTTGGTTTGTAGAACTGCAAAAACTTTACACATTAATAGAAAAATTCTAAATTCAAATAATAGAATGAAAACAGTTTGGCAAATAATAAACCGCGAAACTGGCAAAGTTATACCAAGGGACAGTGATTTCTGCCTAAAGATAGGTGATGATGTTGTTAAATCCAGCGCTGATGTTGCTCGAGCTTTTGAAACATTCTTCACCAATGTACCCGTACTCACAACAGACCGTCTAAATTCATCTCCATATGAAGCAGAGACTTTATTAAAAAATAACACTAGCGTCAGTAATGTATATTTAAAATTTCACATGTATATCCCCAGGACATTGTCAAAACGTTTAAATTACTTAACTTAAAAAATACGGAAGACCTGTGGGGTATATCAGTCAAAGTCATTGGTTCAGTAATAATAGTTATAGCCCCACACTTAGCTTATATATTCAATAAATGTGTTGACGATGGGGCTTTTCCAGACCTCATGAAACACAGTAAACTGATACCTCTGTTCAAGTCGGGAGATAAGGGCGATCCTTCAAATTTCAGACCAATATCTGTTCTTCCAACACTAAGTAAAATATTTGAAAAGATTATACTCAATCAAATGCTCTCACACTTCGACCGGACAAAACAACTCGACGCTAAACAATATGGTTTCACTAGGGGTAAATCGACTACGGATGCTGGTATTACCCTTATATCTCATATTCATTCTGCATGGGAGGCCACACAGGATGCTATCGGAGTTTTTTGCGACCTGTCGAAGGCGTTTAATTGTGTTGATCATAATACGGTATTAATTAAATTAAATCATTACGGAGTTAGAAATAAAGCGTTGGATCTACTAAGATCATACCTAAGCAATAGAATTCAAAAGGCAGAAGTTAACGGCGTAAAATCTGATGGATCGGGTGTTAAAATTGGCGTTCCACAAGGATCTGCCTTTCATGGTGGAGAAATTAACTGACATAGTGTTGTTTGCTGATGATACTTCAATGGTCTTCAAAATTGAAAGACAAAAAGGAGAATTTGATGATGTTAATGGCGTATTGTCTTTAACCTTGAATTGGTTCACAGTTAATAATTTATTGTTAAACGCTGGTAAAACCAAGTGTATCAAATTCTCACTTCCAAATGTCAGGCAAGTTGAGACCAGTTTAGTGTTAGACAACAGCACGTTAGAATTAGTAAATGATACGAAGTTTCTTGGAATAACTATTGATAGCAAATTGCAGTGGGGACCCCACATAGATGAATTGGCTGGTAAATTAAGTTCTGCGGCTTACGCTGTTAGGAACATCAGACAAAGCACGGATGTGGCTACATCTAGGCTAGTATATTTTAGTGACTTTCATAGTGTGATGTCCTATGGTATCTTGTTGTGGGGGAAAGCAGCGGATATTCAAACTATTTTTATTTTACAGAAAAGAGCTATTCGAGCAATTTATAATTTAAAACGAACAGACTCCTTAAGAGAGCTTTTTAAAGAAATTGACATACTAACAGTAGCTAGTCAATTTATTTTCGAAAATATAATGTATGTACGCAAGAACCTTACAAAATTTTCCAAACTTAGCGATAGCTGTAATGTTAACCTAAGAAATAATCACAGACTATGTGCGCCCCGTTTTAGACTCGCGAAGGTTAGCAATTCTTTCAAGGGTCAGTGCATTCTCTACTACAATAAGATACCTCTGGAGATTTTGAAATTGCTTTTGAAATTGAAGGAAAACACTTCGGGGTCTAGAAACTTGTAATAATAATAATAATACGTTGGACACTATTTACATACATTGATCTAGCCCCAAACTAGGATTCCCTGTATCTTGGGTACTAGACAACAATACACATACTTATATAGATAAATATTATACTTAGATAGATAAACAACCATGACTAAGGACACAAACATCCGTTCTCATCAAACAAATGTTTTCCCTCACCGGGACTCGAACCCAGGACTCTTGGCTTCGTAGGCAGGGCCACTACCGACTCGGCCATTCGGGTCGGTTGTAATGTAACTGTTTCTTGTTCGTTCGCACGACATCTTTGTGGGGCCAGAATCAATGTATGTGCAGTGTATCTTAAGCCAGTAGTTGGAAACCTCTCTCAGCACTGACAGCTAACTCAAGCACGTAAAACTGACAGATTTCTTATGGCGAAGATGTCATTATAACATGGCTTAGACGGGTCAGAGCTGAGAACACGTTATTATGATGGGCCTTAGTGTGGGGTTGTGGCCAGGGGCGATGTATATTGAATGCTTTAGGAAATAGGAGACTTGGATAAGACTTTTGGGAGCCGCTTAATACAGTTTAAACGTTACTTAACTAAAGTAGAAGACGGTCAAGTTACGTAGTCAAGCACGGCAAGGATTGCCGGTCATCCAGGTTCCCACGCAACATAGTCGTGTTGTATATAACTTGTGTTTAAACAAACGACTTTTCACTGAAGTTTATTTCTTTATATATACTTTTGGTTCTTAATAATTTGGCTGTGGCTTCCCCATGTGGGAATGAAGCCCTAATTTTTAACCCGCATACCTATAAATCAAAACGTTAAACGTGGCCTATTAATGCTCCCACCGAGGAGCACAGGCCTTCACCCGGATACGAGTAAGATTGAACTCCAGCACGCTGGCTCAGTGCGGGTTGATGGAGAGGTTCTTCGACTACTACCACCAAGTAGCGATGGTAGCCGGTACCTACAGCTAAACTGTTATCAGAAACGGAACGTCCGATAATGTACTTGCATAAATTCATTATCTTGTAAATTATCTTATAGTATTTTATGTGACTGATACATAATGCCTAATTATGTACAGATACATACTCTCTTTGATGTGTTAAGGAACCGCATGTTCGATCGGCATGGTGGCATTGATAATTGCTCTGCACTTGTTTAGCTTGTTCAGTAGTACCAACTTCACAGACAAACTAGGGGCGGCACTTTGAATGCAATTTTTTGTCGAAAATTGATAAATTATGGTCATAATGTATCATAATATGAGAAATGAGTTTTTACCAAGTAGTATAATATTATGCTGGTCGTAACGTGCGGTTTTTAGACGCAGTAAAGAGGGTTTATGATAAGTGCGTAGATAAATTATATTTTGATACCTGATGAATTGGTGCTAAGTGTCTAACTTCATCCCATTCACACAAAGTCTGCCAAACTATCTAAACAATGATGGATAAGCCACGCCGCGCCATCTGTCTACTGGTGATGACAGCAGCTGTCACATTTGACAGGTTGATATGCTAGATGTGATTTATTGAACTAGTTGAGTTATTGATTGAGTGGGCGGAGTTAGGTGGGTTACGAAGTTACTGACTAGGATTTAAACTGATTACATTATCGGCTTAGGTTGTTAGTGACAGATTGACTGTCAGTGGAGCCTGATCAGGGATCTGACGATCCTAGCAGCTTCCGTGAAAAAACAACTGACTGTAACAATCAATTTCAGTCATTTCTTAAACTGTCTGTGAACTGTATCTGTGTGTATCTTATCAGTGAATAAACGGATTCTTATCTTATCTAACAAAGAATTTGGAGCGATTTGAGCTTGACGTCACGACGACGTGACGGCGTCTGTGGCGTTGTGGATCTGTCTACCATGCGAGAGGTCCTGGGATCTACCTCCGGCTGGGAACAAAAAAAGAACAACTCGAGTTTTTATCAGTGTAATGTCGCTGTTTCTGGTTCTTACGAAACAGTGTATCCTAGTATAACTCGATACAAATACAAATACAAAATTAATTATTTCATAATAAGAAATAAGGTATAACAGACATGAGATCTCAGATTCAGATTCAGATTCAGATCGTTTATTGTGGAACGTAGTTAAGCTTAGATGTTACATAATAAGTTCTGTTCTTACGTCCAGCCATTAGGCATACAAAATCATATACTAGGGAAAAAAGTCACACACAGTAGTTGAGTCAAATAGGCAATTATACAATGATGTCAAAAAGAATTATTGGATTGGATGTCGAGTATAAATAAGTTATATAGATGTCAATAGTAATAGAACATGTCATGTCAACACTATGCTAAATATTCACCTACAGAGTAGTATGCCTTATCAGCTAAATAATCATGTAATTGACCCTTGAACATATATATGTTCGGCGGCGGCGGCGGCGGCGGCGGCGCATGGGAACAAGAGAGAATATGCATGGGGAAGAGAGAGACGGTGTCCTCGCTCAGGGGTCAAGAAACCTTTTTATACTTTACCAGTTGTGAATCCATATTTTTCTTGTTCTTTTTAAGGCGATACCTCGTCCGTGCAAATGTCCCCGTTACTCCAGGCGGAAAGACCCGCAGTGTGAGAGGGACGGAATCGGGAAAAAATGAAAAAACGTAGCGCTAAACCACAGAATAATTGTTAAAAAATAAACTACGCTATTTTGTTAAAACGTTTTTTAAGGAGATTTTGCGAATACATAATATCTACGATTTCAGAATTACTGGAGAAAATAAAACAATTTGGAGGTGTTTTCGTAATTAAATTCTATCGAGAAAATTTCATCCAATCGCGTTTTTGTTTTAGTGAAAATCTTAATCAAATACTCAATAAACGTTAACCAAAAAATAAAATCTGTAGATGACTTCATGGTGGAGTAAATGGATTCGAAAAAAAACCCAAAAAATGGGTTTTTTTCGTAGCACCATAATGGCGAGCAGGCGTGCTTTTTTCAGGTTAATTTGCCAGTGTCAAGTGCAATTGATTGAAAAATCAGTGGCTCAAGCAGTAATAAATACCAGAGTGAAAAAGTGTTCGAGTTCAGATAACATGAACCTTATGTCATTATACATGAGAGTCACTGACAGTTCGATTCGCATACTTTTTCGACGCGTAATTATTCCTGCTTCCTACACAGAAATGGTCAGGTTCTCGATAGAAATTTCTGGATTACTTCTTTACTTCATTACTTCTAGGTCACTTATTACTGAACATAGACAGCATACATATGCTATCTATGTTCATAAATAAGTGACAGCGGAACTCTATTAGGTATATTTGCCTGCCTAGGTTTGCTGGAAGAAATCTCTTTTTAGAGATGAGCTCGCCTTTGCTTATTACATTACTTTTAATTGTCTGTAACTTTATATTATCGATGCAATAAAGAATAAAGAAAGAAAAGAATAAAGAAAGTATATATTTTTGACGCCATACCAAACACGCTATTGCTGTACAGCGTAGTTTGGTGTTTAGTAGCACGTATTTTTATGTTGTTACGGCCTTTACTTTTAAGTATTGTATTATAATACCTGTTCGATTCCAAATCGATATTCGATCGATGGTTTCTGAACGGCCATTTTGAATTTGACGTTGCTGCCAACCTAGCAGTTTTTTGACAACTGACAGACGAAAGCCCTCGCAAAGTAAACGCGTTTTGGTTAGGGTATTGAAATTAAATCGCAGGCCATCTGGAATGTATTCGGGTTTCCCTCAGGATTGTCTATATAGCTGAGTGTGTTGTGGTTCCCCGAACCAGATAAAGTTCGCATTTACGTGGCCGATTGGTTTTTACCACGTAACATAACCTGTGTTGGAACACTGTGCTCATTGAAGCTGGCCCGCCAGTCATAGGAGGTTGGCTGAAGAACCTGTCTACCAAGAAGAGCCTAGGGTGCACCCGGGCCTTGCAGAGAGACAGGAGGTTGACGGGACCGAAGCACAGACCAGGTTAGATCGACCCCAATTACTTCAGCTCGGTGAATCGCCGACGTTCACGCTTCTTGGCAACTGATCGTTACGCTACCTCGTAGCTGATGGGCCCCTACGAGGTCATTAGGTGCTGAGAAGCCTGAACCATTTTGGTAGCTAGAGCGTGGCTTCCTGAGATTTGCAGCCGTCAAGGGCTCCAGGAAGGCACGATTTGGGACTATCAATCTGTAGGTATAGGCGGTTATTAGGTAACTTGGTTGTGTTCCTATATCCACATAGATTGGTAGTATTGTAAGCTATAGGTCTATTGCTGGTAGTAGATAGACAGATATTGAATTGAATTACCAGTTAGTCAATCTATTAGTGGTCTAGTAATGCTATTGAAGAATGTTTTGGTTAACATAGGTAGTTACATCTATTGATAGCAGGCTATTGTTTTCAGTTTATAGTAATTTATAACTTGAACTAATATTGACTATCTGTGTGTGTTATAATGATAAAGGGAAACTAAATTGTATTTACAGAATTTATATAGATATAAAACTCGGTTCCTATTGTTTAAGGAAAACAACATTGTTTAAGTTGTGGTTTAGGGTTCCCTCGTTTGGGTTGTAGACTGGAGGGTCCAATAAAATTGAGTTACTGCAAATTGTGAGTAAGTATCGTTCCGATCATGTCGTTATCTGAAATCCAGAAGGGTGTTTCTAAGGAACTCAGATGGTTTTCCTCCGCACACGGTCTGATAGACCGTTTAGATAGGCATGATGTGGTATTGGAGCGGTCTATGGACGTTAAGGAACGTTACAATAGGGTGCTCGAATTGTCCGCGCAGGCGGAATCAGTTGATGGTTGCGCACCTGACAGGCTGTCACGGTTGCTAGGGGATGTCGACCAATGTATGGAGATGGCAGCTGCTATCACGCAGAAGGCTGCGGACATACGTAGACAGCGCGAGTCCAGCCATGGTGGTGACATTGAAGCACCTCTGCCGCTTCAGGGTTCGGGGTCCAGGTTACCTGCCATAACTATGCCTACTTTTGACGGAGTGTCCGGTGAATGGATGAGCTTCATCAATCTGTTCGACAGTTTGGTGCACATGCGATCGGACATTACCAAGTCTGTCAAGATGGCTCAGCTGGTGGCAGCATTGAGGGGTGAGCCTAGGGAGCTGGTCGCTCATTTGACAGTTACGGAGGGTAACTATGAAACGGCCAGGCAATTGTTGGTCAGACGTTACCATAACAAACGGAGGTTGGCCGATGCCCAACTGAACCGTTTGTTTAGTATCCCGGTTGTGAACAAGGTCGGGGCCATACAGACGGAGGTTTTGAACCCATTGTTGTCCGTCACCAAGGCTCTAGAGAATCTTGGACTTCCGGTTGGTGAATGGTCGTACCTACTGTTGTACATTGTACTTTCCCGCCTACCCGCTGACGTGCAGACTCGTTTCGAACAGTCTCACGGGAGGTCGGCCGAGGACCTGCCCGCCTTCTCCGACTTGGTCGGATTCTTGGAAGAGGAGGCTCGACGGGCAGAGAATTTGGGGTTGACGGTCACCCATCCTTCGGAGCCACAGAGAGCTGCCGGGAGCGCTGTGAGTAGGGGCCCTCCGACGAGGAAGGACCGCACCAACCGGCTGTGGGACTGTGAGTGAATTGACCCCACATGGTGAGACCTGCCCATGTTGTAGGCAGATTGGCCATGCTGTGGCCAATTGCAATAAGTTCGGGGAACTTAGGGTTCAGGGACGGCGCCGGATGGCCAAGCAGCGGAGCTGGTGTTTCCTGTGCCTCGGGCCACACATGGCTAGGGACTGCACGCGCACAAAAATGTGCGGATATTGTGGTGGGGCCCACAACAATCTGTTGTGCATGAACCGGTCCGGCCAACAGCCTCCACAGGGCCGTATCCAGGGTAACACGGCCTGGGGCCCTGAGAATTCGTTTGCGACTCGGAGCGCAACTCAGGGGCCAACGTCCCCACGTGCACGGGGCAGTACCAGGGTGCAGGGCCGCACTCAGGACCATTACATGGGGGGCCCTGAGTTTTCGGTTGCGACTCAGCATCCGACCCAGCGGGACATTGAGTGTGTTGAGCAGGCCGTAACGGGCGGGTGGCATGGGACACCTTCGAGCTATGCGGGTGCGGTTCGGACGCCGCCTCAGTTGTCGCCCCGCTCGTCGCCTCGTCCTCGTCGGTCACATGTGATGTCCCCCCCGCTCATGGAGCGGCCACGGTTGAATTCACGCCCACCCCCCTTTACGGGGAATCGTAGGTTGGGAATGGAACCGGCGCGTGGGCCATTTGTACAATGGGACCCTCTGGCGTATAGCTGCATACCTGATCGGTTACAGGCACAGTGGGGCCCCGGGGGTCCTCGCTAGGAATTTGCGGCCCAACCATTGGTTGCCCCCCAACCGGAGACGGTGGTGTTACCGATCGCCTCTGTGCTTGTTTGGGATTTGGCGGGCAACCCAACATACGTTCGCGCCCTATTAGATTCTGGAGCTCAGGGCTGCATTGTATCGAATGATTTAGCAAAATGGTTGGGCCTCAAGGTAAATAGGTATAATAAATCAATACGGGGCGTGGGGAATGTTACGGTTACGAATGTAGTTGGTCAATCGGTGATCACGTTCTCTCCACGTTATGACATTTTGACAAAAACATCCGTGCAAGCTTTAGTAATGACGCATGTCATGGGCAGACACCCCTTGGTGAAGTTGAATCCGGCCGTTCGATTCCTGACATCAGGACTCAAGTTGGCGGATCCCGATTTTGACACTCCAGCCCCGGTCGACCTGCTACTGGGAGCAGACGTTCTGGGTAGGTTTCTGTTGTCGGATCGGCGAGTTCTTCAGCCGGATGGGTTGATTGCTGTGGATACTAAGTTTGGTCACGTGATCATGGGTCCGGCATTGCCAATGGTTAGGCCTGCCGAGTCAGATGGCATACTTATTGGCTCAGCGTTGTCAGACGTTATCCAACGTTTCTGGGAGATAGAGGAATCTCCCACCGTTCGTCGAGTCGACGCAGACGAAGAAGAGTGCGAGTTGTTTTACCAGAATAGTACTGGTCGCCTTCGTTCTAGTCGTTTTGTAACTCGACTGCCTTTCAGGGCCGATCGACCGCCACTAGGAGAATCTAGGAAGATGGCTGAGACGAGATTGATGTCGATGGAGCGTAGGATGACAAGGGACGCCGTATTTAAACAAAAATATTTTGATTTCATGAGGGAGTATGAGTCGTTAGGACACATGTCGGTATCGGGTGTGGACTGGAGATCTGAGGATCATTGTTTCCTTCCACACCATGCCGTCCTACGAACCCCTACCGGCAAGATTCGAGTTGTTTTTGATGGGTCAGCACCTACCTCGAACGGGATGTCCCTGAATCAGTGTCTACATTCGGGACCCAAGTTGAGTCGTGATATTTCGGATATTCTCACGAGCTTTCGGAGGCACCAGATTGTATTTGTCGCAGACATTCGGATGATGTTTAGGCAAACGGTAATTCATCCGGCTGACAGAAGGTATCAGTTGATACTGTGGCGTGAGTCCACGGCCGAGCCAGTCAAGGTCTATGAGTTAAACACGAACACGTATGGGTTACGGTCTAGCCCGTATTTGGCGATGCGTACCCTGCGGGAGTTGGCGTCGCGTGACCGTGTGAGCTATCCTAGAGCCGCCGCTATCCTGGAGCAAGATTTGTACGTCGATGACGTCTGCACAGGGGCAGCCAGTGTAGAGGAAGCTCTGGACCGACGTGACGAGCTCATTCAATTGCTGGAACGAGGCGGCTATGAACTACGCAAGTGGATGTCCAACTCCCCTGAGTTGATGGCTGGTCTCCCAGATGAGTTTCAACAAGACCCGCACGTTTTTGAGAATCCTGACAACTCTAACATGTTGTCAGTGCTTGGAATTCAGTACCGGCCCGTCCATGATGAGTTTACCTATCGGGTGGTTTTAGAAACACCGAAGGCCTGGACGAAGCGGTCAGTACTGTCAACGATTGCGAGAACGTTCGACCCGAACGGATGGATTTCTCCAGTCACCTTTGCTCTCAAATGTTTTATGCAAAGGCTATGGGCGGCTCAGTTGACCTGGGATACCCACCTCTCAGGTGATTTGTTGACTGATTGGACGCGAATGTTCACCTCGCTATCGGACATAAATAATGTATCGCTGCCGAGGAAATTGATCCCTGCTGGGGATTACAGGGAAACCCTTCACGGGTTTTGTGATGCCTCTGAACGAGGGTTTGCGGCAGCGGTTTATTTGCGAACCGTCACCTCCACCGGGGAGGTCGACGTGCGTTTGGTTTTGGCAAAAAGCAAGGTAGCGCCTATTCGGACAAGGATGACGATTCCAAAACTGGAACTGTCCGGGGCTGCTCTTTTGACCAAACTTTTGAATCACACTCTAACAGTGTTGCGTGGGTCAGTGGTTTTAGAGGATACGGTGTACGCTTGGACGGACAGCCAGATTGTTTTGTGCTGGCTGAAGGCTTCGGTCCATAACTTAGAGGTTTTTGTTGCGAACCGTGTCTCCCAGATTGTGTCGTCTGAGGTCCCACTGACCTGGAGACATGTACCAGGAGAATTGAACCCGTCTGATTGTGCATCCAGGGGATGTCGGGATCCTGAACTCGTTAGACACCATTTGTGGTGGGGACCACCCTGGCTTGCCAAGAGAGAATCGGACTGGCCGCACAGCCATGTAGTAGTATCTTCGGATCATGGCCCCAGAGCGGCCGTGCATGTTACCCAGAAGGCTGAGGACCCTGACGCCGGGTTTCTGCTGGACCGGTATAGCTCACTTGACAAGTTGATAAACGTGTCCACTTGGATTAGGAGATTCGCTCGAAATTGTCGTACTCCTCGCGATCAGCGAACGTTGAACCCTATTCTGACTCCGGCAGAGCGAAACGAGTCGCTGTTGAATTTGGTCCGGTTGGTACAGTCCTCGAAGTTTGGGGCAGAATTGGAGATTATACGAAGTGGACGTTCGAAATTGAAGGGAGCCGTCGCGCGTCTCAACCCCTTTGTTGATTCGACCGGGTTACTTCGGGTAGGAGGGAGATTGCGCAATGCGAATCTGTCGTATTCGGCTCGTCACCCACTTCTGCTCCCCAAGGGGGGACAGTTAGTTGAATTGCTGGTGATCGTCATATTAAAAACGCGCATGCCGGCTGTAACGCGTTGTTGGCCACGCTCCAGCGGGAGTTTTGGATCTTATCTGCCCGCCGTGTCATACGGAACATCGTGTTTCGGTGCATGCCTTGTTATCGACTTAAGGCTGCCACGATGCAACCTCTCATGGGGGACTTGCCCCCTGATCGTGTGAATGAGGTCAGACCGTTTTCAGGTGTTGGTACGGATTTTGCAGGACCGTTTATGGTGAAGAGTTCACGATTGCGTACCGCTAGGAAATACAAGGCGTACCTATGTGTGTTTGTTTGTTTATCCACCAAGGCGGTACATCTCGAGCTCGTTGCTGATCTCTCGACAGAGGCTTTCATTGCTTGTTTGGATAGGTTTGTTTCTCGAAGGGGACTTCCAACTTTGATCCGCTCTGATAACGGCACTAACTACATCGGTGCGGAACGATACTTACGAGAGATAGTCAACTTTTTGAATGTAAATAAATTGGATATTGGAACGGCCCTCTCCTGTCGGGGTATACAGTGGACCTTCAGCCCACCGATTTGCCCCCACTGGGGTGGGATTTTTGAGGCCGTAGTTAAGTCAGCTAAGACGCACTTGGGGCGTATAGTAGGTCAGACCGCGCTGACTTTTGAGGAGCTCGCGACATTGTTTTGTAAGATCGAGGCCGTTCTCAATTCGCGACCGTTGTGTCCGCTCAGCTCGGATCCAAATGACCTGGAGGCTCTGACCCCAGGCCATTTCTTGATAGGACAGCCGCTTAACGCGTTGCCCGAGCACCCCTTCGAGGGAGTGAAATTATATCGGTTGTCAAGGTATCAGATGTTGCAGCAGTTTACTCAGAATTTCTGGAAGCGTTGGTCGCTCGAGTATCTGCATATCTTACAACAGCGCCTTAAGTGGACTGACAAAACCAGCCCCCCTAGTGTTGGTGACCTCGTTCTGGTTAAGGATGCTAACCTACCGCCACTACGTTGGCGCAGGGGGCGCTTTGTTAACTTGTTCCCTGGCAAGGACGGGACCCCCCGGTCTGCAGAGGTTCTAGTAGTCGGTTCTAAAACGAGCGGTAGCAACGTTGTCTCGGCTGCCCGTAGATTAGGGGACAGGTGGGTGCCTGTCCGGGCGGGTGATTGTTCGATTCCAAATCGATATTCGATCGATGGTTTCTGAACGGCCATTTTGAATTTGACGTTGCTGCCAACCTAGCAGTTTTTTGACAACTGACAGACGAAAGCCCTCGCAAAGTAAACGAGTTTTGGTTAGGGTATTGAAATTAAATCGCAGGCCATCTGGAATGTATTCGGGTTTCCCTCAGGATTGTCTATATAGCTGAGTGTGTTGTGGTTCCCCGAACCAGATAAAGTTCGCATTTACGTGGCCGATTGGTTTTTACCACGTAACATAACCTGTGTTGGAACACTGTGCTCATTGAAGCTGGCCCGCCAGTCATAGGAGGTTGGCTGAAGAACCTGTCTACCAAGAAGAGCCTAGGGTGCACCCGGGCCTTGCAGAGAGACAGGAGGTTGACGGGACCGAAGCACAGACCAGGTTAGATCGACCCCAATTACTTCAGCTCGGTGAATCGCCGACGTTCACGCTTCTTGGCAACTGATCGTTACGCTACCTCGTAGCTGATGGGCCCCTACGAGGTCATTAGGTGCTGAGAAGCCTGAACCATTTTGGTAGCTAGAGCGTGGCTTCCTGAGATTTGCAGCCGTCAAGGGCTCCAGGAAGGCACGATTTGGGACTATCAATCTGTAGGTATAGGCGGTTATTAGGTAACTTGGTTGTGTTCCTATATCCACATAGATTGGTACTATTGTAAGCTATAGGTCTATTGCTGGTAGTAGATAGACAGATATTGAATTGAATTACCAGTTAGTCAATCTATTAGTGGTCTAGTAATGCTATTGAAGAATGCAACTTGCTATGCAAGAATGCTTGGCAACTGATCGTTACGCTACCTCGTAGCTGATGGGCCCCTACGAGGTCATTAGGTGCCGAGAAGCCTGAACATACCTGTATCAGGAGATTCCACCTTCCACAATGACATAAGTCTTTTAAAATAAACACTATCACACATTTACTATCTACTTGATTAATATCAGTTTGATAGGTACCTAAATTAGTTTAACAAAGTTTATTGTATAAAAAGTGACAAGTTGTTTTACAGATTGTTAGGTTTAAGTTATTTTATCATAGTTTTAAGGTAATTAATTAATTGTTAACAAGTTATGTTCTTCAAGGCTGATTATTAATTAAGTTACAGTTATATGTATTAAAGTGCTTATTTATATATACAAAGGCTATTAAGGGCTGAACAAGGGCCAATGGCATTGAGAATAAGACAAAGAAAACAAATACCCGTCGCATCGCGTCGAAGCAGACTGACGCATGCTCCCGCGCAGAGCCCCGCGGGGCAGCCCGAGCTCCGAGACCAAGAAAATTATAGAAAATATTACTAAACTCCTGTACTAATAACATTAAAAATAAAATAAAACAACTGAAAAAAATCCCTTTTTTTACCTACTTTTGCGTGTAAGTTTCATTTAGGAAACTGATTTCGTCTCCGAGCGCTTGTTCACTTAGTTGAATAATAATGCATTGCGAAAAATATTTTTAAGTATTAATTATAACAGATATCCGGTAATTTTAAAACTCCATTCTTATCTCTAATAGACCTTATATAACATATATTTATCCTATATTTTTATATTGTCTAGTTTAGCCTAGAATTGAAGCTAAAGATGCATTTGTTTGTTCGTGCCCCCTGGCGCTGGCAATATTTAATCCCTTAAGATAAATTTTTAAACACAGACACTATATATATGGAAAGTTTGAACAAAGATTCAATCTTATCATAGTCCAGACTTGTAAGTCATTTTGTAAGCAACTGTTTAGCTTCTCTAGTAGTGAGTTTGTAAATGCTTAATATTTTATTTATTTTGTTGTCAATATAACTTGCCTGGATTTTATACTGACTTTGAGCAAAATTAGATTTATACTGAGCAATATCTGCGACTGTATAATGTTGTCGAGTTTCAAGCAGAATTGGGTGTAAGGGTAATTGTCTGTGCTTTTTAATAATTGTATTAAGAATGTAGACTTTACTTATTGAAAGTAAGTTGGATTTAAGTTAGAGTTGAGTGGTGGCGAATCTATATGGTTGAAAGTAAATTACATTTATGAGGGATCGTTGAGATCTTTTAAGTTCTAAGAATCTCTTTTTCTCAATAATAATATATATAATGAACCTTTTTATCAGACAAGCAACAAATTGTTTGTGAAAATGAACCCAGCAGCGGACACATTTATTAGAATTGAATGTAAATTTCTGAATAATTGTTTGTAATGTGTGTAGCATAATGTTTGTTGTCTGTATTCCTAGCAGTGGCGTCTATTGAACTGACAAAAGCAATCAGAAGGTCAAGTCGAACAAAAAAAAGGAAAATATTCAACTGCACATCAAAAATACGATGTCTCTTCTTTCTACTCCTCGGCATAACACTGCCGCTTACAAACACTCGTTTAGGTTAAAGGCGATCCGACTGTGGAACGCACTTCCCTGCGCTATTAGAGATAGTCCCTCAATTTTCACTTTTAAGACAAGATTGAAAGAGCATTTCCTTTCTCTTTCGTGATAGGTACTTTTATATATGTATATATAAGTAGTATATGTTTAATATAAATTAAAATTTTTGCTTTTGTATTTTATTTAGTATATATCATTTATTACATTATTATGTTTTGGTTGTAAACAATTAGATGTGTACAGTTTTATTGCGCACTAGGACTCTCCTGATGCACAATATTTCCTGTCCTGCCTAGGTTTGCTGGTAGAAATCTCTCTTTAGAGATAAGCTCGCCTTTGCTCATAAAATGTTTTGTTACCTTACTATTAAGATTTCTGTGCAATAAAGAATATGAATATGAATATGAAAATACTGATTTGCGCAGCAAATATCCCTTATATTTGCCGCGGTAGCTTAGGTGAAGGGTAAGGGGGTGAGCGAAGCGAATCCCCCTTTATCCATCGTGTAGGTTCAACATGTAAGAACAACAACAAATACATAGAACATAAACTTATGCAATCATAAAAAGTGTTTTTGCTGATCCTTTTTTGCTGCACAAATCAGTGTTTTTGATGTGCTAGTAAATACCAGACATAAAAATAGCACCATGATAAAATAATCGTCTGCCGCCAGGGTAGGAGGCACTGTCTACCTTAGAGGGATTTTTTTCATACAAACTTTTATTTTAAGTGTTTGTTTATTGTTAGATTTGACATTTTGATAGATTTTGCAGAAAAATCAGTGAACGCCACTGTCTTATATGATATTTTGTGTTTTCTTTGTCCATAAAAACCTTACCATGTACTGGGTGTGTTGCCTATCGGACTTTTTTGACTTTAAACGTAAGTGTGATCGTATGGGTTTACTTTTAACATACTTTATCTACACAAGTATCATAAACCCTCTTTACTGCGTACAAAAACCGCACGTTACGATCAGCATAATGTTAAACTACTTGGTAAAAACTCATTTCTTATCTGAAAAATTACACATTATGACCATAATGTGTAATTTTTCTACACATTATGTCATTTAAATTTCGAACGCCCTAGTTTGTCTGTGAAGTTGGTACTACAGAACAAGCTAAACAACTGCAGAGCCACAATGCCGGTCAACATGCGGTTCCTGAACACATCAAAGAGAGCTTATGATATGTGTGTAGATAAACTAGTGTATGTAACTGTACATAATTAGACATTAAAACTCTCGAGTGATATTATTTTGAAACTCGCCTTCGGCTCATTTCATAGACCCACTCTCGAGTATTAATGCCCTCCATTATGTAGCAGTCACATAAACTACTATTTTACAGTCGTTAAATACATCTGAAATAAAACACGTCAAAGTTAAATACAACGGTCAAGTTCAAGCTATATGGAAACTGCCTGTAAGCCAGGTTATTTTTAATTTCAAATTATTTGTTTGTACTTTCTGCCCAAAAAATAAATACACTCTAATAATATTTTGAAACACACAGCGCCACCAACTGTTAAAAGTACGAACCATTTATGTCCTTTACCGAGTCTCATCGTGTCTTTACGTTGAACAGATGAAGCGCGTGCGCATGCAGCATACGTTCATACATTTCACACTAGACGTCGGTGTGTTAGCCAAAAATAAATTACTTTACAAAATACCTACTTAGATTTAAATACTCGGACTCAATTCTATAATATGTCATGAAATGAAGTTGATCAATAATCTCTTATAGCGAGAAAGCTAAACACCTTCGTTTTATGTGGCGCAGCGGTTGTGGCCCTGCCTACCATGCGTGAGCTCCCGGGTACGATCCCCGGATGTGGGTAAAAAAATAAAACCCAGATCTTGGATGTTTATATGTGCGAGAAGTCGCTGTTTCTGGTACCCACGACACAGGGTATCCTAGTGTTTATTTTTATGTTTTATTTGTTTTTTTTTAAATGGCGGCGGTTCGGGGTTGAAAATGTTAAAAAACCGGTCAAGTGCGAGTCTAAATCGCGCACGAAGTGTTCCGTACCACCGCAATGGAAGCGATGGTGTGGAGTGAATAGTTTGGATTTTACACAGCAAAATATTGTTTACAAAGTTATTGGTGCGGTTACTTTCACACTCCATGTACGTAACCAGGTGCATCCATAAGTTTGTATGTGGTATTGAAAGAATTGTTGTATGGGAGCCCCCTTAAATATTTCTTTTATCCTGTTTTTTAGTATTTGTTGTTATAGCGGCAACAGAAATACATAATCTGTGAAAATTTCAACTCTCTAGCTAGCTAGGTTCTTGAGATACAGCCTGAGCAAAAATAAACTACGCTATTTTGTTAAAACGTTTTTTAAGGAGATTTTGTGAATAGATAATATCTACGATTTCAGAATTACTGGAGAAAACAAAACAATTTGGAGGTGTTTTCGTAATTAAATTCTATCGCGAAAATTTCATCCAATCGCGTTTTTGTTTTAGTGAAATCTTAATCAAATGCATAAACGTTAACCCAAAAATAAAATCTGTAGATGACTTCATGGATTCGAAAAAAAAACAAAAAATGGGTTTTTTTTCGTAGCACCATAATGGCGAGCAGGCGTGCTTTTTTCAGGTTAATTTGCCAGTGTCAAGTGCAATTGATTGAAAAATCAGTGGCTCAAGCAGTAATAAATACTAGAGTGAAAAAGTGTTCGAGTTCAGATAACATGAACCTTATGTCATTATACATGAGAGTCACTGACAGTTCGATTCGCATACTTTTTCGACGCGTAATTATTCCTGCTTCCTACACAGAAATGGTCAGGTTCTCGATAGAAATTTCTGGATTACTTCTTTACTTCATTACTTCTAGGTCACTTATTTATGAACATAGACAGCATACATATGCTATCTATGTTCATAAATAAGTGACAGCGGAACTTTATTAGGTATATTTGCCTGCCTAGGTTTGCTGGAAGAAATCTCTTTTTAGAGATAAGCTCGCCTTTGCTTATTACATTACTTTTAATTGTCTGTAACTTTATATTATCGATGCATTAAAGAATAAAGAAAGAAAAGAATAAAGAAAGTATATATCTTTGACGCCATACCAAACACGCTATTGCTGTACAGCGCAGTTTGGTGTTTAGTAGCACGTATTTTTATGTTGTTACGGCCTTTACTTTTAAGTATTATAATACCTGTATCAGGAGATTCCACCTTCCACAATGACATAAGTCTTTTGAAATAAACACTATCACACATTTACTATCTACTTGATTAATATCAGTTTGATAGGTACCTAAATTAGTTTAACAAAGTTTATTGTATGTGACAAGTTGTTTTACAGATTGTTAGGTTTAAGTTATTTTATCATAGTTTTAAGGTAATTAATTAATTCTTAACAAGTTATGTTCTTCAAGGCTGATTATTAATTAAGTTACAGTTATATGTATTAAAGTGCTTATTTATATATACAGGCTATTAAAGGCTGAACAAGGGCCAAAGGCATTGAGAATTAGACAAAGAAAACAAATACCCGTCCGTCGCATCGCGTCGAAGCAGACTGACGCATGCTCCCGCGCAGAGCCCCGCGGGGCAGCCCGAGCTCCGAGACCGAGAAAATTATAGAAAATATTACTAAACTCCTGTAATAATAACATTAAAAATTAAATAAAATAACTGAAAAAAATCCCTTTTTTTACCTACTTTTGCGTGTAAGTTTCATTTAGGAAACTGATTTCGTCTCCGAGCGCTTGTTCACTTAGTTGAATAATAATGCATTGCGAAAAATATTTTTAAGTATTAATTATAACAGATATCCGGTAATTTTAAAACTCCATTCTTATCTCCAATAGACCTTTTATAACATATATTTATCCTATATTTTTATATTGTCTAGTTTAGCCTAGAATTGAAGCTAAAGATGCTTTTGTTTGTTCGTGCCCCCTGGCGCTGGCAATATTTAATCCCCTAAGATAAATTTTTAAACACAGACACTATATATATGGAAAGTTTGAACAAAGATTCAATCTTATCATAGTCCAGACTTGTAAGTCATTTTGTAAGCAACTGTTTAGCTTCTCTAGTAGTGAGTTTGTAAATACTTAATATTTTATTTATTTTGTTGTCAATATAACTTGCCTGGATTTTATACTGACTTTGAGCAAAATTAGATTTATACTGAGCAATATCTGCGACTGTATAATGTTGTCGAGTTTCAAGCAGAATTGGGTGTAAGGGTAATTGTCTGTGCTTTTTAATAATTGTATTAAGAATGTAGACTTTACTTATTGAAAGTAAGTTGGATTTAAGTTAGAGTTGAGTGGTGGCGAATCTATATGGTTGAAAGTAAATAACATTTATGAGGGATCGTTGAGATCTTTTAAGTTCTAAGAATCTCTTTTTCTCAATAATAATATATATAATGAACCTTTTTATCAGACAAGCAACAAGATTGTTTGTGATGAACCCAGCATCGGACACATTTATTAGAATTGTATGTAAATTTCTGAATAATTGTGTGTAATGTGTGTAGCATAATGTTTGTTGTCTGTATTCCTAGCAGTGGCGTCTATTGAACTGACAAAAGCAATCAGAAGGTCAAGTCTAACAAAAAAAAAGGAAAATATTCAACTGCACATCAAAAATACGATGTCTCTTCTTTCTACTCCTCGGCATAACACTGCCGCTTACAAACACTCGTTTAGGTTAACGGCGATCCGACTGTGGAACGCACTTCCCTGCGCTATTAGAGATAGTCCCTCAATTTTCACTTTTAAGACAAGATTGAAAGAGCATTTCCTTTCTCTTTCGTGATAGATACTTTTATATATGTATATATAAGTAGTATATGTTTGATATATATTAAATTTTTTGCTTTTGTATTTTATTTAGTATATATCATTTATTACATTATTATGTTTTAGTTGTAAACAATTAGATGTGTACAGTTTTATTGCGCACTAGGACTCTCCTGTTGCACAATTTTTCCTGTCCTGCCTAGGTTTGCTGGTAGAAATCTCTTTTTAGAGATAAGCTCGCCTTTGCTCATAAAATGTTTTGTTACCTTACTATTAAGATTTCTGTGCAATAAAGAATATGAATATGAATATGAAAATACTGATTTGCGCAGCAAATATCCCTTATATTTGCCGCGGTAGCTTAGGTGAAGGGTAAGGGGGTGAGCGAAGCGAATCCCCCTTTATCCATCGTGTAGGTTCAACATGTAAGAACAACAACAAATACATAGAACATAAACTTATGCAATCATAAAAAGTGTTTTTGCTGATCCTTTTTTGCTGCACAAATCAGTGTTTTTGATGTGCTAGTAAATACCAGACATAAAAATAGCACCATGATAAAATAATCGTCTGCCGCCAGGGTAGGAGGCACTGTCTACCTTAGAGGGATTTTTTTCATACAAACTTTTATTTTAAGTGTTTGTTTATTGTTAGATTTGACATTTTGATAGATTTTGCAGAAAAATCAGTGAACGCCACTGTCTTATATGATATTTTGTGTTTTCTTTGTCCATAAAAACCTTACCATGTACTGGGTGTGTTGCCTATCGGACTTTTTTGACTTTAAACGTAAGTGTGATCGTATGGGTTTACTTTTAACATACTTTATCTACACAAGTATCATAAAACCTCTTTACTGCGTACAAAAACCGCACGTTACGATCAGCATAATGTTAAACTACTTGGTAAAAACTCATTTCTTATCTGAAAAATTACACATTATGACCATAATGTGTAATTTTTTACACATTATGTCATTTAAATTTCGAACGCCCTAGTTTGTCTGTGAAGTTGGTACTACAGAACAAGCTAAACAACTGCAGAGCCACAATGCCGGTCAACATGCGGTTCCTGAACACATCAAAGAGAGCTTATGATATGTGTGTAGATAAACTAGTGTATGTAACTGTACATAATTAGACATTAAAACTCTCGAGTGATATTATTTAAACTCGCCTTCGGCTCATTTCATAGACCCACTCTCGAGTGTTAATGCCCTCCATTATGTAGCAGTCACATAAACTACTATTTTACAGTCGTTAAATACATCTGAAATAAAACACGTCAAAGTTAAATACAACGGTCAAGTTCAAGCTATATGGAAACTGCCTGTAAGCCAGGTTATTTTTAATTTCAAATTATTTGTTTGTACTTTCTGCCCAAAAAATAAATACACTCTAATAATATTTTGAAACACACAGCGCCACCAACTGTTAAAAGTACGAACCATTTATGTCCTTTACCGAGTCTCATCGTGTCTTTACGTTGAACAGATGAAGCGCGTGCGCATGCAGCATACATTAGTTCATACATTTCACACTAGATGTCGGTGTGTTAACCAAAAATAAATTACTTTACAAAATACCTACTTAGATTTAAATACTCGGACTCAATTCTATAATATGTCATGAAATGAAGTTGATCAATAATCTCTTATAGCGAGAAAGCTAAACACCTTCGTTTTATGTGGCGCAGCGGTTGTGGCCCTGCCTACCATGCGTGAGCTCCCGGGTACGATCCCCGGATGTGGGTAAAAAAATAAAACCCAGATCTTGGATGTTTATATGTGCGAGAAGTCGCTGTTTCTGGTACCCACGACACAGGGTATCCTAGTGTTTATTTTTATGTTTTATTTGTTTTTTTTTTTTAAATGGCGGCGGTTCGGGGTTGAAAATGTTAAAAAACCGGTCAAGTGCGAGTCTAAATCGCGCACGAAGGGTTCCGTACCACCGTTCAATGGAAGCGATGGTGTGGAGTGAATAGTTTGGATTTTACACAGCAAAATATTGTTTACAAAGTTATTGGTGCGGTTACTTTCACACTCCATGTACGTAACCAGGTGCATCCATAAGTTTGTATGTGGTATTGAAAGAATTGTTGTATGGGAGCCCCCTTAAATATTTCTTTTATCCTGTTTTTTAGTATTTGTTGTTATAGCGGCAACAGAAATACATAATCTGTGAAAATTTCAACTCTCTAGCTAGCTAGGTTCTTGAGATACAGCCTGGTGACAAAATCTGACAGGCCGTTTTTTAGGGTTCCGTACCCGAAGGGTTCCAAACGGGACCCTATTACTAAGACTTCGATATCCGTCCGTCCGTCCGTCCGTCCGTCTGTCACCAGGCTGTATCTCAAGAACCTAGCTAGCTAGAGAGTTGAAATTTTCACAGATTTTGTATTTCTATTGCCGCTATTACAAAAAATACTAAAAAATAGGATTAAAGAAATATTTAAGGGGGCTCCCATACAACAATTCTTTCAATACCACATACAAACTTATGGATGCACCTGGTTACGTACATGGAGTGTGAAAGTAACCGCACCAATAACTTTGTAAACAATATTTTGCTGTGTAAAATCCAAACTATTCACTCCACACCATCGCTTCCATTGAACGGTGGTACGGAACCCTTCGTGCGCGATTTCGACTCGCACTTGACCGGTTTTTTATATTGATCCTACTTGTTCATCCGATCAACTTCGAGGGGTTAAAAAAAATGAAAAAATAACAGCGTTTCTTGCGAAGTCTACAACTCACACAGTAACAGTTTGTTTTGTTTATTTATACGCCGCTCCTGTGCCCAAAAACTACGAAACTCTTGACTCGACATTTATTTTGTTCGTGATCGATTTAACGTCTTGAAAGGCGTGCTGCCGCGCTTATGATAAACGCATTAACTAAGGTTTTCGGCGAAATTGAGTTATATACATATTTGTTATCAGGAAAACGAGATCTACAACTTTCCCATAGTGACATTTCATGATTTCTGCATTTACCGAGTTTTTCAGTTTTCATAAACGCAATAACTCAGATTTTGATAAAGTTTTACTTATTAAAAAAGCACTGTCTATAGTTAGTACAGACCTGTTTTGCTGGCTTTCAATGGGTTGCTAGTCATAAGTGCACTATGTCTGAGCTATTGTGTTTATGGCTAGCAATCTCTATATTCATTATTGGGGCGTGCTAGTCATAAGTGCACTATGTCTGAGCTATTGTGTATATGGCTAGCAATCTCTATATTCATTATTGGGGCGTGCTAGTCATAAGTGCACTATGTCTGAGCTATTGTGTTTATGGCTAGCAATCTCTATATTCATTATTGGGGCGTGCTAGTCATAAGTGCACTATGTCTGAGCTATTGTGTTTATGGCTAGCAGTCTCTATATTCATTATTAGGGCGGGCTAGTCATAAATGCACTATGTCTGAGTTATTGCATTTATTGCTAGCAGTCTCTAGACTAATACTCAGAAAAATTAAAATGAATGCGAACAATGCGCCTAATTTGAGTTGCATAAAACTATCACGGAATGCACGAAAGAAGCATCCTGCGAAAGGTGCCTTCAGCACGAGACGAAGAAATTTCGGTACACAACGTCAATAATTGAATATCAAAAGGATGTTTAATTAGAGTCAACTGAAAAAGACAAAAAAATATTTCTCTGTTGATTTACAGAAGGTAATAATGTTACCTCGAATCGATCAATATAAAACAGCATTTTTTGCCATAGAATTATATAGCATTTAACGAAAGTTTCGTTCCCCTTGGAGATGCCAAAGACTATAATGGACAGTTTGCAGTGCTGTAGAATGAAACAATTCAGGTCGTCACCAAAAAACCATAATATCCGCTTTCAGAGCATTTTTGATGAGCAAAAGAGATGTGAAGGAAATATACATATGGGCTGATAACCGTGCAGCCCAAAACAAGAATTGGGCTTTGCTGTGTTTTCTTGCAAACATGGTCAACTGATCTCATTTCAACAGAAATGATCATAGTGAAATACCTCGAACCGGGCTACACCTACATGTCGGCAGACAAATTCCACCATCAGGTGGAATTAGCCATGAAGAACAAGAAACAGTACGACTTCATTGAAACCGTGTTAAAATCCAATAATAGGAAAAAAAGTGAAATAGCTTTCACGTTATTTTTCCTATTATTGGATATCTGTTTCCGATTTTTTTAATTTCGAGGACGTATCGTCTAAAAATAAATAAGAAATACACAACCAAGAGTATCTGAAAGATGTGATGTCGATCAAAGCAGAAAGGGGTGAATTCTCACTTAAGTACAAAGAGAGTCATGTAGCAGATTGGAGAACATTGGATGTCCTTCAGGTGAAAATAAAGACTAATATAACTTTTCCGGCAGTTTCCAAGAAAACACCGCCTAGAGGAAAGGAAAAAAGAAATAGTTGCCAAATCAGTACCATTGATGCCTGAAAACCGACGACACTTCTGGAACAATTTGCCAGTGTCTAATAACATGGAACTGAGTCTAATTAGATTTAGCATTTAATAAATATATATAAGAAGTATAAATATATTTTAAATGTTCAACTGTGATGATTATATGTGCCTAAAATATTGTAATTTTGTATCACGTTAAAAGTTTATATTTTTTACTTTTTCTAGTGGTTCTAAGAATACGTTTTTGACTGATTTAGTTTTATGGTGATTTTGATCTCAAACTCAAACATAGACAGGTTCAATATGATTATTTTAAATTAAAATGTTTGTTCTTGTTTCACAGTAAAAAATAAGTAAAATGATTGTTACAGTAACAATAGTTTCATAGGTTGTGCCATTAAATGAGACTGAGCGATATATTATACCAAATAAATAGATATAAATATATAAACAACCTATATGTATGGATACAACCTATTTAATTTAATTTGAATTGTAAGAACTACATACTATGACTGATTCTAAAACTGATTTCATTATTTCAATTCTTCCCTACTTAATTTTGCAAAATAACAGAGAGTCACGTCTTTTTTCATACGGGTTGGCAGAGGCACAACGGTGTCACTTTAAGCCATTTATTCAATACTCCATTTTGCGTGACAGGTGGTTAGCCCATTGCCGCAGCTATGGAGAAATGAAAGTTTCCTCACGTTGTTTTCCATCACCATTAGAGCGTCCGTAATATCGCAACAACTTTCATATTTGAGTTATATCTTCTCATATTTAGCCATTTTCCTTAACATAAACGCATTAAGTGAAGTAGATGATGCACTTATCTTATGTATTATTGAAGTATTACTAAGCAAAAATGCATCAAGTAGGGTAGTTGTTGCATTTATGACAAGTGTCATGAGCTAATTTCATAGGATGCTGCTAGCCATAAGTGCATTCTTTTAATTATACAGAACACTTTACTTTATATTTATAAATGTTTGTATTCTAGGTATACTTCATACTTTTCTCTTTGTTTTAGTACAACTTTTATGCCGGTATGTCTTTTAGTTCCGGAGAAACAGGCAAAATAAAAATAAAAACTTTAGGCGCGTTTTTCTCGGAATTTATCAAAACCTAGTTAGTGCGTTTATCGTAAGCGCGGCAGCGTGCATTCCTCCTCCACTATACGCAGTGAATTTTATTGAGTTTAGACAACTTATACTAAGTTATTCTAACTTAAAGCCCAACTTATCTGGACCCAGCCCTTAGTCTCTGGCACGTTTAAGTAGAGTCGCAATTCGTCTGTCAAACTGTTCATAGGAAGTTGGATGATGTCTGTATGTAACTTAAGTTAAGGAAGTTGGATAGCGCAACAGTGAAATGTGCCTAAAATACTTTCGGTAAACGCTTAACTTTCAAACTGTTTATCTTGATGCCTGTTTACTATTTAGGCTGTAGCACGGCGATTTATTTCAGAAAATATAATGTATGAACGATGTACGAACCTTTCAAGATTTTCCTAAATTAGCGATAGCTGTAATATTAACCTAAAAATAATTACAGTTAGCAATTATTTCAACGGTCAATCCATTCTCAACTACAACAGGATAACTCTGGAGATTTTGAAATTGCCAATGATTTATGAGTAATTAAAGAGAACCAGACAGGAACCAGAAACAGCGACGTCACACACTAACATCCAAGACTTGCGTTTTTTTTGTCGGTGTCCCCAGCCGGGGATTGAACCTGGGGCCTCTCGCATGGTAGGCAAAGCCACAACCGCAGCGACACAGAGATAAAGGAACCAATACTGATCCGCGAAATCTAACTAATATTATAAATGTGAAAGTAGGGATGTTAGGATGTTTGAATGTTTGGATGTTTAGATGTTTGTGTGTTTGTGCCTCAATCACGCTAAAACGGCTGAACGGATTTAAATGAAATTTAGCACAGAGGTAGTTTATGAGCTAGATTAACATATAGGATACTTTTTATCCGACTGCACCAGAAGGAGGGTAACGTTATCTCGGTTAATGATAATTCCTATGAACACGCAGATGAAGTTGCGGGGATCATCTAGTTAATAATAATAATAATACCTTGGACACTATTGACACGCATTGATCTAGCCCCAAACTAGGATACCCTGTATCTTGGGTTCTAGACAACGATACACATACTTATATAGATAAATATTATACTTAGTTATACAAACAACCATGACTATGGTACAAACATCCGTTCTCATCAAACAAATATTTGCCCCCACCGGGACTCGAACCCGGGACCCTTGGCTTCGTAGGCAGGGTCACTGCCGACTCGGCCATTCGGGTCGTATTTACTTACTGTATAATGACCATGTCCCAGTCTTAAAACAAATCTTAATAAAGACCATTTGGCGTATTGGAATGGAAATAGTTGCCGTGGTGATTTTATTGTTTTAAACCTAAGCGGAATCCCTAAAAGGTTGTGGTAACCCCCCTGTAGAGGAAAACATCAGGACAGACATCCCGACAGATATTCAGACATACGAAAGCATTTTTGCCCAAGCTGAGCGGAGACGCTTCGGTCGCTCGGTCAATAACGAAGACAAAGAAAAGAGAGATGATGAAAAGTGTTCCAAAGCGGTAACAGATCATCATCATCTCATCCTGTCACCCCGCAGCAGGGGTATAGTTAAGCTTTCCATTTGTCCCCATCTTGGGCCATCTGCTCCAGCTCCACGTAATATGAGCTCACAATTATAGATAGAATAGATAGATAATTTATTCATTGCAACATGGTACACACAAAAATACATGATTAAAACAAAATTTTTAAGAAGCAAAATTTACAAAAAGAAAACAACACAGCAGTTAAATAAAACAATCAATAAATAATTAAATTATACAAGCAAACATTGAGGTACGGTAAGGATAACAATGTGGTATTGTGACTGTACCGCGACAATGAAATGGCCCTGACTCAGCAATGTCACAGACGAATCTGTGACACTGGTATTCTGCCAGAGCCAGTACGACGAGACAACGGTCTGCTCAAGTACACATTTAACAACGTAAAAGATGATGGCAGCCATGGCAGCAATGGCAGCCTCTTCCTCCGTTGAACGTCGCCACGTTGTTCTGGGGTGACCTTTCTTCCGTTTCCCCTTTGGGCACCACTTGAGGGCTATTTTGGTGTTCGTCAGGTCTCCTCATCACGTGGCCAAGCCATCGCCACTTCCTGGTGATCACCTCCGTCTCCAACGGCTTCTGGTACGTGGGTCTGCACAGACAGGTAACAGAATAGGCAAGTATTAGAATAATATACAGGGAACCGAAAGGATTCGAGTTGGCAGACCACCAGGTAGATCGTCGTTATAGCTGGCAGGCTGTGGGTGCGGGAGGCTCAGGACTCAGGACCGAAGTAGATGGGTAAATATTATATTATAATAGTATATACCTTGGACACTATTTACACACATTGATCTAGCCCCAAACTAGGATTCCCTGTATCTTAAGTACCTACTAGACAACGATACACATATGTATATAGATAAATAGTATACTAAGATAGATAAAAAACCATGACTAGGGTACAAACATCCGTTCTCATCAAACAAATACTTGCCCCCACCGGGACTCGAACCCGGGACCCTTGGCTTCGTAGGCAGGGTCACTGCCGACTCGGCCATTCAGGTCGTCATTGGAGGCTCGTCATAGGAGGGTGAAACCCCTGTAAGGAGTGCGATTTGCCGCCCAAATGCGGGGTAAAAATCTTATCCTCTGCCATTACAGACAGAAACGCCGAGCCGCAGGTGAGGCCCGCGAAGATGCGAGTCCATCTATTGCACTTTCTACCGAGGCATTTACTATGTGCTTTTCACGCCTAATGTAAGGAAATAAAACAGGTTGAGTACACAGTATAATACACAGTTTAATTAAAAGTAATATTGATATTCGCATTAGGGCAGTTGTGGAATGACAAGGAAATGTTTTTTCCCGGAACATTTATATTATTATTTTGTGTCATTTCGGCCGGTATGGAGTGTGATGCCGACCGAAAATAATCGACCAATAGCAGAGTAGAAAGTAAAAAAGGCCGCTAAACACTACATTTTACTTTGCAAATCTACATTGTTTGACTGTTTTTGAATTGTACTACTAACAACTACTTTCTACTCTTATTTCAATCCATCTTTGGCCATATTTTCGAGCAGTGGTGTGAAAATAAATTTGTCGATGCCGTTACACCTTGTAACACAAGGTGGCTCTCTGAGCTGTAGACTATATAGACTAAAAGTATACTTTTCACTAAAATTATATATATAGCGTATGACATGCTCAGTGCTTACGGTCTCCTCTAAACCAACGATGAATCATTTAATAAAATATGTCAAACCATTTTGGCAGTAGGGTTCCGTAGAGAAACAAGGAACTCTTATAGTTTCGTCAAGTCTGTCTGTCCGTCCGTCCGTATGTCACAGCAACTTTATGCAGAAATTATTAGGGATACTCAGTTGAAACTTGGTATGTAGATGTATACAGATATGTATTCTGTGAACCGCTTTACGATTTTTATACAAAAATTTAAAAATTAAAATAATTAAAGGGCCTCCCCATACATGGAACTGAAACCAAAAGATATATTTTTTTCATCAAATCTATGTAAATCTGAGTATCCATAGATCTTTAAAAATAAAGTTGAGGTATAAAAATATACAAAAATAAAAAAAAATAAAAAAATAAGGGTCTCCCCATACATGGAACTGAAACCAAAAAAAAATATATTCATCAAACATATCGGTATGGGGTGTCTGTAGATAGGTATATAGAAATGACGTTGAGGTTTCTTCAACCATTTTTCCTCAAAGTAAATCGTTAACGAGACAGACCCTTCCAAAGTGGAAAAATGTGTGCCCCCCCTCTAACTTTTAAAGTAAGATTGAGAAAAATCTACAAAAATATATGCTGTGTATCTCAATACACACTTTCAAGAAAAATTGGTTTGAGAAAAATAAAATAAGCAGTATTTAAGATATAAAACATTTATTAAAAACCGCAAATATAACTTTGTCATTCATACAAACACTATAAAAAACAAAGTTACAACACAAACATCCAGTCACAGAATTACCTGTTACATCGCAACCCTTCATGGGCGAGCCCGACTCGCACTTGGCCACTTTTTTACTTTTTCAACCCATATCTTTGCCGCCATTTTGAAAAAAAAACCATAAAACTGAAACAACAAAAAATATATCCAAAATACAATTATCGAACCTGCCCCCGGCCGGTCGCTTCAGAAATATGGCCAGTAATAGAAAAGAAATACGGACAGAAATCCGGCATTTTCGCCCAAGCTGAAACAGAGACACTTCGTCGGTCGTCGATCAGATATTGTTTAAGCACGCTGACCCAATCAAGAGGCTATCCAATCCACTCTCAATATTGGCCGTGATAAATTGTCGGAAAAACAGATATCCAAGGATGCCGATAAAAACCTACGTATTCCCAAGCGAAATTAAAAACTAGTGAGCAATTTTAATCCAATTAACGAGTAATAGTCGACTGGAAAAACCGTTTTCCCGTAACGGTAATTTTCCGTTTTTTCCCGTTTTTTCACCCCGCATTTTTTATGAAGGGTTTTCTGTTGGAAGTATTTTCCGCGCCGTATATCGGGTTTTAGTAATTAGGTCGATATGCTTGGGGTTGTTTGTTTCGTGACTACTACACAGAATGTTATGGGCAGGTGTGTGGCTGACGACGTCTGTGGTGTTGCGGTTCGAAGCGAGAGCTGTCACGGGTTCAAACCGGTTGAGGAGCTAGTAAAAACAGGATCTTGTATGTTTTTAACTGTGTGAAGAAGCATTGCATATAGGTACCTGTAAATGTATGTTTATGTTTGTGTTTGGAGATTCCTTGTTGGAGATAAGGTCGCCTTTGTACATTATTTTAATAAAATAACATGCACTAACTTCTACACTCCCTCATAAACACAAACACTTACACACCTCTACATACACTTACACTACACAAATCCACGAGACTATCATAATTTATAGATTTTGCTAGTCGTAGCTTCTGTTTTTATTTTTCTAAGTTTAATAATTTTTTTACTATTAAGTTCCTAAGTAGCATAAGTTACTGTAAGTAGTTTAACTTACAGAATTGTTTTTCCGTCTGTCGCATTCTCTGTTTTTGCTATTTCTGGTTGCCCACGATACAGGCTTGCCTAGTGTGGGAACCAGCAGTTTTGCCACTTTTATGTTACTTTGTCTATTTAACTTTAAGTTTATGAATATAATTTGCTTAAGTAAGTCTTTATTGAATACAAATATTTGTTTGTATTTGTATTTTTAAGATGCTAAGTAGGTTACCGCACCTAGAGGGTGAAATCCGGTCCCTATTCTTAGCGTTCGCTTTCCGTCTGTGTGTCTGTCCGTCATCGGATTCTATCTGATGAACCGTAATAAGTATAGATTTGAAATGTTCACAGAATGTGTATTTCTGTTGCCCCTACATTACCAAATAATGAACTACAAGGGATTTTATAAATTAAAGGAGGTTCCTTTACAAAAGGCGTGTTTCAATCTCCCTGCCCCTGCGAATCATCGTCGTTCGTGGTGCAGTGGTTGTGGCTTTGCCTACCATGCGAGGCGTCCCGGGTTCGATCCCCGGCTAGGGGTAAACAAAAAAAACAGTCTTGGATGTTTATATATTTGTGATGTCGCTGATTCTGGTTCCCACAACACAGGGTATCCTAGTGTGGGGTCAGAAGCAATATTTGTGCCTGTTTTTAAATGTTTATTCAAATATAATCGATAATTTCGTGTCATCTTTTCTTGTCTTTCAAGGTTGTCTCTACAAAATTATTAATAAATATTATAACATTTTCGGCCTATGTAAATTTAAATGTAAGCAAATAATAACTGACTGGCTTTTAACACTACGAGCAAGCTGAAAATATTTTCTCTATAATAAAATAAAACCTACATTCACACAATTCACATTCTGCGCACACACATGCGCATTTTCACCGACACAACCACAAAATTGGGTAAAATAAGGCTACATACATACTACAGTACGAATTGTTTTCATTCACAGTTTCTAGACTCTAATGTTGTGAGTAAAGTCATAACACAAGCATTTTAAATGCTTAGCTTGGTCTTCGAACTGCTTTATGAAAATAGTGTAGTGTAAATAGTATAAATATAAGGCTTATGTTTAAACCATTACCAAAAACGCACCTATTTTGCTACCAATAAATTCGAAATGACTGCCAGAATGGATAAATGTCCACCAAATTGTGTTTGGATAAATGATCACCAAACTACTTTTTATGTTTTGTGTACTTAAGTTTATGTTTTAAGTATTTTTTGTTGTTCTTACATACATGTTCAACCTAATACGAAGGATAAAGGGGGCTTCGCTTCGCTCACCCCCTTTACCCTTCACCTAAGCTACCGCAGCATTTTGCCCTGATATTTTTTGCAACTTTTCCATTCTAGGCAATTTATCCATTTTGGGTAGGAAAAATATATTTTGGTGATCATTATATTTGTCCTTTCGCAAATTGACTCGCAATGACGTCATGGGGAAGATTACGCACTTTTTTTTGGTAGAGAGCACTGTAAAATATGTTTGTAATCTTGATTAACAACAGCAACAAAGAGTTTCAGTCATCTGAGTTGTCGATTTCCAGGTATATCCAGTTAGATAGAAATCTAACTGGATATATCTGGATATTGACAATTCATTCTTTGAATAACGAAACTCTCTGCGTAAATTTGCTTTACTTGAACTCTGTGATCCATTTGTAAGTAACCTCAGATTAACGAAACTCTTTGCTTACCTAGGTACTTATTCTTAAACATTCAAGACCTGGTGTTTTTTTTTCTGTAGTCCCTGGGTATTTGAAAGCACATACGTACATATTTGTTTGTGATGGCGCTGATTGTTCCTACGAATATAATACAGAGTAAACCAGTGCGGGGAGAGAAGCAATATATTTATGTAAATATTTGTTTACTAGCTCACCAAGCCAACTAGACACCTGTCGGATATCTCATGCCACGCTCGCATTGAAGTAAGTTTGTTTTACAGGTGCGCGTGTGACATATCTCATGAGACGAAGACGCCTGACAGGGGCCTAGTTAGCTTGGGCATGTTTTTTTAGTTGTTATGGAAATATGAAGTTATGATTTCAGGGATAAGGGGAACCGGTCTCAATAACTTTTACTATGAAGCCATGTTGACCTAATAAACCTGATTTAACATTTTTTTCTAAAAAAAATAGCTTTGCACAAAAAAGCTTATTAAAGTAAGTAAAATAAAATCAAATCAAGCAGGGAACGTTGCCCACTAACCTAAAATAAAATCATAAAATCATTTTATTACCCCATCAAAGCAGCGCTTTACAAAAAGAAATTCTCTCAGTCAGGAGCGCCATTTTACCGCCCCCAAAAACTGAAATTGTTTTGAATAAAAATATAGGACAATAAAATGCCTCTTGTGTTTTTTCGGGCATCTGTTTCAATTAGATTTTTACACGTTTTGACAATTTGGAAAGTATTTACCAACGTCTTGTTATCGGTAAGTGATTTGTGAATTGTTTAAATTAATCCTAGGTTATATTCATGGGTTAATTATGTTTTTGCAGATAAGTTTCATATAAACCTTTATGTGTGCATAATTACGGATCACATGGTTTTGGGCATTAAAATTAATTCAAAAAGGGTATGTTCGCTTTTGAGTAGCTCACATTAGTGACATAGTGGAAATAAACTTACGTGCTCAGGTTACATACGTTTAGAAGCTACTATTACTCGTATTTGTATCTAGGAAATCCAAACTTAGCGATAGCTGTAATGTTAACCTAAGAAATAATCACAGACTATGTGCGCCCCGATTTAGACTCGCGAAGGAGATTTTGAAATTGCCATTTGAGAAATTTAAAAAGCATGTTAAAGCGACTATGTCGAAAAAGGGATATTACAATGTTCAAGATTACTTAAATGACAGGACTGTATGGGGTTAATCTGGCTCAACACAGACCTTGCTGTTAATAATTTTGTAATTATTTATACCTGCTTATTAATCATAACAATTAATTTTTTTCATATTTGTATTAGTTAAGCACAACCTATTTTTAAAAGAGATCTAAAAATCAATCTGTGGGAGTTTCTATGCCCTTCTTCTCCCACAGTGGTCCAATGTAGAGAAGGGGCAAAAAATGACGTTTGCTAAGTATATGTAAATATCTACACTAATAAAGTACTTTGACTTTGGAAAATGTTGGTAAGTGATAAGCTCGCCTTGGTGTTTATTCTGTTTTTTTTTTCCATCTCCGTTTTGGGCCGAGCGTTCCACTGTACAAAGTAAAAGTATTTTCAGAATAGTGTTTCAACAATAGTATTACTTCTTCTACTCCTTCTTTCTCCTCGCCTTTGTCCTGTTATACGGGGTCGGCTTTCCCAATCATGCGTCGCCACTTGCACCGATCTAGCGCGTCTTCTGCTTGTAGGCCCTTCTCCTTCATGTCTCTCTGGACGTTCAATATCCAGGTGGCTTGAGGTCTTCCTCTTACCCTCTTGTTTGTAGCCATGGATAGGCACTTTTTCACGACATGGTCATCTTCTCTTCCATCTCAGTCTGGATTCCCTTATTTTATCTGTTATGTTTGCAACTTTGAAGCGTCCCCTTATATGTTCGTTGCGCACCTTGTCCATCAGGGTAACTCCTCCAGCCCAGCGCAACATACGCATTTCTGTTACATGGAGTTTTTGCTCATGAGTCTTTTTTGTCGGCCAGGCCTCGCTGCCATACAGCAATGCTGGTCTAACGGCCGTTTTATATACATTGCCTTTGGTTCTTACTGGCATTTTTGCATCGCATAGGACTCCTGTTAGCGTTCGCCATTTGTTCCATCCCGAGTTTGTTCTGTGGGTTATATCCGATTCAATTGATCCAACAATAGTATTACTAGCTAACTAAAAACTTTGTCAATATCGGTCCCATCCGGAAAAAAGCTTCGAATACTTGTAAATAGTAGTTTATGTGACTGCTACATAATGGAGGGCATTAATACTCGAGAGTGGGTCTCGAGAGAATACATTAATATACTTGCCTTCGGCTCGTTTCATAACTCGAGAGTTTTAATGCCTAATTATGTACAGTTACATACACTAGTTTATCTACACACATATCATAAGCTCGCTTCGATGTGTTCAGGAACCGCATGTTCGACCGGCATTGTGGCATTGATCATTGCTTTGCAGTTGTTTAGCTTGTTCGGTAGTGCCAACTTCACAGACAAACTAGGGGCGGGACGCAGGTGGGCGACGGCGGCGTTTGAAATTTGAATGTCATAATTTGACAAATTTTTGTACATCATGGTCATAATGTGTCAATATTCAATGTTTGTCAATTATCATTATGTCAATTATAGATAATAGTAGTTTATGTGACTGCTACATAATGGAGTGCATTAATTTAATACTCAATAGTGCGTTTATGAAACGAGCCGAAGGCGAGTTTCATAATAATATCACTCGAGAGTTTTAATGCCTAATTATGTACAGTTACATACACTAGTTTATCTACACACATATCATAAGCTCTCTTTGATGTGTTCAGGAACCGCATGTTTGACCGGCATTGTGGCTCTGCAGTTGTTTAGCTTGTTCTGTAGTACCAACGTGCCACCGGCGGGCGTCGGCGTTCGAAATTTGAATGTCAGTACCAACTTCACAGACAAACTAGGGGCCGCACGCAGGCGGGCGTCGGCGTTCGAAATTTTAATGTCATAATATGCAGAAAAATTACACATTATGGTCATAATGTGTAATTTTTCAGATAATAAATGAGTTTTTACCGAGTAGTTGAACATTATGCTGATCGTAACGTGCGGTTTTTGTACGCAGTAAAGAGGGTTTATGATACGTGTGTAGATAAAATGTTTAAAAATGTTTGAATAGTAGCTTTTATATATATGCTTCAATATCGAAAGAGAAAAACGTTAAACATATTGTTTTTCCCCCTTCCCCCCTCTTTTGTGTCCCCAATCGCAGTTTATTTTTATTTTACTTGAAACCGTCTCAAGCTTGGATAAAACCGCCAGAGGATATCATGTTTAAAATTATAATAATCTTTGGTTATACGATAGGATAGTTATAAAAATATGCTAACATTCATTGATGTCAGTGGAAAATCAACTCAGTGATATTCAATGCCATGTAATTCAATTCAATTTGTTTGATTAATAAAGTTTGTCATAAGATAAACAGTTATTTTTGTGCTATAAATTTCTTATTTCTTATCTTTCTTATTTATTTTCAATTGCATCCTACAGCAAAAATACCATTTTGAAACAAATGTGGGTTTAAATCTACGTAATTACATACTTAGAAGTTACGAATCTTTATATCGATCTCTTACACTCTCTCTTCAAGCATGCTATCCCACTCGCGAATTATCTGTGGACATGCAGCGAGCAAGGAGTTGATCAGCGCCTGCGCCGACGCGACGGGCGAGGATGAGTAGAGGTTAGTGCGGTAGTTAATGGTACGACCTGAAAAACTTTTGGACCTAGACGTTGTTTTGGAACATCTGGTTGGGACTACTCTACCAGATGAAACACCCGGCAACCCTTCATCAAACCGCAATGAGCCAGCGTGGTGGAGTATGGCTCAATTATACTCGTATCTGGGTAAAGGCCTGTGCCCCTCGGCGGGGACATTAATGGGCTACAATCACTTTTTACTTTTTACAAACTCACATTTAATAAGCTGACCAACGGACATCGTCGGGGTAAGGCCCAAGTTCTGCCCAGAATAAACACATAGTGGATTTTGTTCCTCTGGCCAACACTTATCTGTGAAAAACTATAAGGAAATATTAAACTGCACATCAAAAATACTGATTTGCACAGGAATCAGAATCAGAATATTTTTTTTATTGAATATAAATAAATAAATTATCTTATTCAACGTCAAAATTATACTTACTTATAACTACAAGTATTTTTTTATATAAAAAAAGACTGCACCGTTTCGGAAGGTTGGCCTCGGGGTTAAGAAGAAACGGTAAGAAACTCCCCCATACTTTCTTTTTAAAAAAGTGACTTTACAACAGGTACTGGTTTCGGTCTAAGGAAATTCGCCGGCGAGTGATAGACTTGATCCATCGCCCCTCGTCGAATTTCTGTGCGCTGAGATGGTATGGACCATGCAGTTTTGTCATCTAAGTATTCCTTAATACTATAATAGGACTTTCTTATCAGCTCATTTTTAACATAGTTTTTGAACCTCTTTTCAGGAAGGATCAATGATGCCTGTGGTATTTTATTGTAGAAGCGAATACAGTGCCCCATGAATGATGTGCCTACTTTACTTAGTCTAAATAATGGTAGTGCTAACCTATTTCTAATTCTAGTATTAATTGTATGGCTATCACCTACAATTTTAAATAAAGCTTTGTTTTTTCTTACATGCATGATATTCTCGTATATATATTGTAAGTATATTAATTTCTTTGAATTTTTCTCTTAATGATTCTCTAGCATCTAAATGATATATCGCCCTGATCGCCCTTTCTTGTAACACAAATATCATATTTATATCTGTTGCTCTCCCCCAGAGCAATATTCCATAAGACATAATGGACATCAGGGCAAAATACTGCGGTAGCTTAGGTGAAGGGTAAAGGGGGTGAGCGAAGCGAAGCCTCCTTTATCCTTCGTTTTAGGTGGAACATCTAACAACAACAAAAAATACTTAAAACATTAACTTAAGTACATATAAAATATTTAAAACATAAAAAGTGTTTTTGTTGATCTTTTTTTGCTGTGCAAATCAGTATTTTTGATGTGCGATTAAATACTAGCCAAAACTAACACACAATTGCGTTTACCTGGATGACGAAAATGATATATTTTTTTTAAATTTAGACACAAAATCACTTTAATGTTTTATTTGAAAGAGTAGACCTCCAGTTTGGTTGTTTTTTTTGAAAATTGGAAGTCTGTAGAGAAGTTGGATTTTCTCTTGACTCCTGAGGCAGGCTTTGGAGCACTTCGGTTTACAGATTGGTGTTGGCCTGAAGAACAAAATGCACTATCGTCAATGTAATTTTACTAGTATGTTTATTATGCACAACTTTTTCTTAGAAGACTATAGGCACAAAGAAAAAAAATTCTTGAGTCCCCCATGGTAACCTGTAATAAGCTGAGGTTCAGTAGGAAACATTCATTGGCAACCATATGATCTTTTGAAAAACTTGTTCATAATGATGCTTACTATCATTCCCCAAAATATGGTCAGCTAATCAAAACAAGATCAATACACTAGGAAATAATTGAATACAATCACTTGTTAAGCATTAAGAAAGTTCCCAAGTCTTGGACGTTTAATGACTGTGTGATAACGCTGTTTCTGGCTCCCAGGCTACAGGGTATCCTAGTGTGGGGTTAGAAGCAATGCATGTGCCCATATTTCTGTTTATATAGGTGCAACTGTGCCTCTGCCATCCCGTATGGGAATCGGCGTGACGCTCGCTTCGTTTGTTTTGTGCACAATAAACTATTGGTAAACAAAAGAGGACATATTTATTGATACGAAACTCAAATAGCCGTCCAGTTTTTGGTAGCGCTGAATTTCCCTCGACTACGTTTTTTAATGACGCAAATTCATGCCTCTCTTGGGTGGAAATCATAATATGGATGAGACAGGTAATGTTTATTCATGCCACTTATTATCCGTAAGGAGCTGTTCATTAGTCACGTGAGGCTTGAAAGGGGAGGAGGGTTCGGAAAATAATCAAGATATATCACAAGGGTGGAGGAGGGGGGCTATAGTGAGGTATCATATTTTTTTAAATCGAACATATCAATTATACCAAAGGAATTCCGAGTCAAATAAAAATTCGAAATATTTTATTTTCTGATGTATATAAGTTTAGAAAATGTAATTTTTGCCTCTACTCCACATTGGACCACTATGGGAGAAGAATGGGTGAAGCAACTGCTACAGATTGATTAAAGATCTCTTTTAAATTAAGCGACTTCTGTGTTGAGTAAGATTTATATCTATATATATTATCTTCAATATTGTAATATCTGTGTAGATGTAGTGATTTTTCCATGGTTTTTATAAAAAAAATATTAAAACGTCAAGTCATTAATGAACGGCCCTAAAGCCTATTGAAACGACCAATAAATTACCAGTCCTCTTAGACACTGACTCCTATAGATATATCCATATTTGACTACCTCTGTGGTTTCGGTCGAGGCTGTGCTTCCCAAGCGAGACTTCCCGGGTTCAAATCCCGGCTGGAGTTGAAAAAAACCCAAGTCTTGGATGTTTACATGTTTGTTGGGTTGTTGCTTCTGGTTTCCACGACACAGGGTATCCTGGTGCCAGAAGTAATGTATGTGTATATGTTAATGTTAAATATCCTTTATATTTTAATATCTCTGGCAACCCTGGCGGCGTAACAGGGGAATAGATATGAAACATTTTAATTATTTATTTTATTAAAGTAAATTCGTACAACATGACAGAAAATAAAACCAAGTCTTCGTACAAAGAGCTTTGTGTACCTTCTAGAGCATAAGACCGTATGAGCTTTCGTGCGAATTCCAAACAACCGAGCTAGATTAAAGTTTGGTTCTCACTAGGTCCGTGTAAAGAAGCTGGACCACACCCAGATTATGGAATCCCTTACTATTCCGTACCGCAAACCCTAATCTTTTGAAGCATTCGTTGGCGAAGGTGCTCATATGCTCATGGAATGTAAGTTTAGGGTCGAACGTAACACTGAACATATCACGCCTTTCCCATATTTGGTGGCAAGGCGAAGTTGCTCCAACTTAGTAATTTAACAGGTTATTTTGCGTCCCTTTCACTCATGCTAGCCCATCGCCGTTGAGACACATACATTGTCTGTGGTTCCGCACCAGGATACTGTGTCATGGGAAACAACAACGAGGTTACAAATGTTTGAATGTGTGTGTGTGTAATTCGGAGGACTATCCACACTATTCTTTTCTCTGAACCCATCAAGGGTCGCACCAATTAAACGGATCGCGATCGTTCCGTAGCAGACAACGCGTGAAAAAACATAAAAAACGCTGAAAAAACGTAGAAAAACAGTTGAAACTGTAACTAGAGCGACACCAATAACGAGGGCTCTGGAGGGGTTGCACTAGCAAGAGCGCGTGGCTGCGTTCGAGTTTTTTAGTGTTTGTTGATTTGCTGGATATCTAGGATCCTACAGTATTTTGATTGGGTAGTTCAAACATCGATTGTGGTTGTGATTGCTATTATATAGGTTTATTGAAATTCTGTCAAAGAATTGTTTTCTGAAGCGTAGGTGGCTTAGCGGAATTCGCACTTGGGAAACGATTGTGTGGGTAGCAACATCTGGCTGAGACGGGTGCTGGATGGGTGTCCGTTTCTATTTGTTTCGGGCGCTCCCGTGTTTCGGATGACACGTTAAGTCCCGGCTACTATCGGTAATCGGTGTTAGTGGTCGTAAAGCTGGTCAGAGGCCCTGATAGGGCCTCTTCCAACAATCCGCACTGAGCCAGCAAGGTGGAGTATGGCTCAATCATACTCGGATCCCGGTGAAGGCCCTTGGCCCTCAGTGGGGACAATAACGGCCTACATTATAGTTATTGTTTTCTGAAGTTGGCGGATATCCTTCAATACGTCAATTTCAATGGGTTAAGGTTATATGTTGAGTTAGATTCAGAGATCTTAAGTAAATTATGCGGACGTTCTAATGATGACGGAAAAATAGTAAGGAAACCTACATTATTCAAAACGTTTAATAAAATAAAAAAGAAAAATCGCGTTTTTTTTTTAAATTAATGGGTAATAGAATTCAGAATCGTTTAAATGGCCGTATTGCTCCGTGAGAGCACGTAAAATAAAAAATAAAAAAGTCTAGTATAGCTTCAGCGGTAAGCTAGACCCCCATCACATAAATGGAGTAACGTGGGCGAACCACCCCGTATGGGAAAAGGCGTGATGCTATACATCGCTACATGCATATCCACCAAAACCTATGACTAAGTATAGTCATAGAATTTGGTGGATATGTACTAACGTAGTAACGAGTAAAGTCTCATCATCGTAGGGTTATTATTGGTACTGCATATCGTCCTGAATGGGTTAAGGTGGATGACTTTCTCGACGCCCTAACAGATTCAATTACAGCCTTCTCTAATTACGATAGAATAGTAGTTTTAGGTGATTTTAATATAGATATTTTAAATACTGCTGATAGTGCAACGCTACGTCTGAATGATTTTCTGAAAAGCATGGATATTACAAATGTTGTCACCGAACCAACGCATTTCACATCTCATAGTGCCACACTGCTTGACTTGGTCTGCACAAATGCGTCTGTATCGAACGTTTCTTTACTTAATGTTCCTCAACAGGGTCATGTAATGGTTATGGTTACATTAAAAATCAAAAAGGAAAAAATTCGGATGCGGTATAAAGTGGTCAGGCCGATCAGTAAAATAAATTTAGTAGATTTTAATTCTGATGTTGATCACGTCGACTGGGAGATGGATGTATTAACATGTGCATCAGTTGATGAAATGGTTGAACGTTTTGGAAGGCACCTCCTAGTGCTATACGATAAACATGCTCCTTTAACTAGGACTAGAATTGGGAGCAAACCCACACCTTGGCTTACTAGCAACATACTTTTGATGATGCGGCTGCGTGATCAAGCGCATGCCTGTTATCGCAAATCAAGATCGGAGCAGGATAGGGAGTATTATAAGTCACTGAAGCATCTTGTTAACGCCGCTATTTTTGGTGAGAAGAAGGCATATTTTGAGCAGCATATCAACAAGTATGCTAATAACTCAAAGAAACTGTGGAAAAATCTTAAAGGAACTATTTTACCAAACTTTAAAAATAATTGTGATTTGCCCGAACATTTTAATGATCCAGATGAAATCAGCGCCAATTTTTTGAATGTTCCTGGCGCTGATACGGTCACCCTATCACGTCTAACCCATTTTGAATTTAACAGATACTGTCAGGCTGTGTTCTCGTTGGACCAGGTGGATGAGAATTGTGTAGCTAAAACGATCCTTTCTATAAGTTCGAATGCGAAAGGTGCAGATGGTATTACTGAGGATATGATCTTACTGACTTTACCTCGTACCCTTAAAGTAATAACCGCAATTGTTAATAGGTCTATTGCCTCTTCTACTTTTCCAGCTCAATGGAAGTCAGCGAATATCCGCCCCATCCCTAAAATTGACAACCCAGTAAACGTTAGCGACCTTCGGGCAATAAGCATCCTACCTTACCTGTCAAAAATTTTAGAAAGAGTAATTTATAACCAGGTCTATAAGTACTGTGAGAGTAATGATATCCTGCCCGAGCGACAATCTGGGTTTAGAAAGGGGCGTAGTACTGCATCAGCACTGTTGGACGTAGTGGATAATGTCTTGTCCTCTCAGGATCAGGGTAGGGGCACCATACTTGCTCTCTTGGACTTTTGTAGGGCTTTCGATGCTCTTAACATTCCCCTTCTGTTGTCTAAGCTAGCTTTCTATGGCTTTGACGCTTCCACCATTGACTGGTTTAATAGCTACCTTGGCAATCGGAGTCAACGGGTTGTGCTGGACAAGGCAGACGGATCTCAGATGCAGTCGCGGCTAGCCACCCTGGATAGAGGTGTCCCACAAGGATCCATACTTGGGCCGCTTCTTTTTATAATATACAGTGCGGATATCACTAGTTGCATTGTTAACAGTAATTATCACTTATATGCTGATGATCTACAAATTTATATCTCGGTAGAAAGCGATCCCCGAATAGGAGTGGAAGCTTTAAATGAGGATCTGGGCCGTATATCGCAATGGTCGTCCAATAACACTTTAGTGCTCAACCCAAACAAGTCGAAGTGTATGATACTGGGCTCAAAAAATCAAATACAGGCAATAGCAGCGCATGAACCACAAGTCCTGGTGAATGGAATTGCCATTACACGGGTCCGCGAGGCTCGCAACCTAGGTCTTCTCATCGATGACAAACTACGATTTGAAGGGCATGTCCTCGAGATAGTAGGGAACTGTTTCTATAGGCTTAAAGTTCTCTATAGAATCCGGGATCTTCTCAGCGTTGAACTGCGAAAACAGTTGAGTGAGGCTTTAGTACTATCTAAGTTAAACTACTGCATTACGGTATATGGATCGTGTCTGTTTGGAAAAACCCAAAAACTCATACAAAGAGTACAAAATGCCTGTGCCCGGTTCTGCTTCGTGATTCCTCCTCGAACACATGTCACTCCATTTCTTAACGAGGCAAACCTTTTAAAAATGAAAGCTAGACAAGACCTGCATTTTTCTACGTTGCTATTTGAGGTTATACGGACTAGGAGACCCTCATATCTATACGATAAACTTACCTGGCGTCTGTCCCAGCGTGTTGCACCTTTCCTCTCAATGCCACGTCACAAAGGTGCAGCTTTCCGTGGTAGTTTCAAATACCGTGCTACCAAATGCTGGAACAACATCCCACCTCCACTGTTGTCTCTGGTTAGTAAGGCTGGTTTTAGAGGTGCCTACCGGAAATACCTAACAATGCAGCAAAAGGCCGAGGAAACAGCACGCTCCTAACATACAGTACTGATTTTTATTGTGTTTTTGTATTTTTGTTTTTTTAATTTATTTATTCTGCTACCCACCTTTATCTTCACATCACTTATTTCCCAATTTAAAATATTTTGTGTAGTAATGACTATTTAATTTGTGTTACTAATTCTCAATTTTTAAATTTCCCAATTAAAATATCCCAATAATCATAATACTGACATCCCATCTAATTAATTTTTTTTATATCACTCTTTATGCAATTTCAATTTCAATGTAATTATTTGTTATATTTTATTATGTTTCCATTTTGGTCATAAATGGAATTTTATATTAATAATTAATACTAATGTATATTTTAATGTGTACTCGTGCATACTGTTGTCTCGTCCGTATTTGGCCCTGGCAGAATACCAGCGTCACAGATTCGTCTGTGACATTGCTGAGTCAGGGCCATTTCATTGTCGCGGTACATTCACAATACCACATAGTGAAAATGATTATTTTTTTGTAAATTGTTTTGTGTTATGTTCTTCCAGGTTTTATTCTATTTTGTATTTCTTTTTATTATGTGTCTGTGTGTGTACCATTTCAGTGAATAAATGAATTTATCTATCTATCTATCTATCATCATCATATTAAGCCCACATCGACCCACTGCTGGGCAGAGGCCTCTTCTCTGAAGCGCCATTCTCCCCGGTTCTGTGCCAATCGCACCCAGTGGGATCCCGACGACTTGATGATATCGTCGGACCATCGGGCTGGTGTCTTCCCACTGGCCTTGTCGCTCCCCGTGGCCACCACTCTGTGACTGCTCTGGTCCACCGTCCGCCTTCCGTCTAGCCAAGAGTCCCGCCCATCTCCACTTCAATCTCGTCATCCTTTTGCCTACATCTGCGACCTTCGTTTTCCGTTGAATTTCGACGTTCGGTACACGGTCAACGAGAGAGATACCCAACATAGAACGCTCCATCGCTCTTTGTGCTGCCTTTATAATATGCACATTATCCTTTGTGAGCGTCCATGTTTCGGCTCCATAGGTGAGGATGGGCAACACACATTGGTTATACACCTTGGTCTTCAGGCATTGTGGGCGTGAGGATTTGAAGACATCATTTAGTTTCCCGAAAGCAGCCCACCCTAATCCGATGCGTCTTTCGATCTCCTTCACCGGTGCATCTCGGTCAAAGGATAAACGAGTATAGTATACATCTTTACTATTATTGAGCGAGCGAAGCGAGCAAAGCGTCTCCGTTCAGCATGGACAAAAATACTTTCGTATGTCCGTCCCTCTTTCCAGATGTTCTCCTCTACAGGTCGTATCTCTCATCTGATTCTCGTGAAATTTTATGAGCAGGTTAGATAATGATGTTTTTTTTGTCAATTCCGTTGGAAATTTTTCAAAACGGTGAAGACATGGGGTTGAAAATGTAAAAGAAACCGCTGCAGCCCAAGCGGCTGACGGATATAAAACAAGTGGTTGTCTAAAAAGTGTCTAATAAAGAAAAATTTACGTGTTAACGTCATAAGGTGAACGCTTAGGCTGATCGTGCCTCTCTTTCGCTAGTTCCGTGCTCTCGCTTGCACGTTTGGCTCAGGCGGAACGTCATGCTTTTTCGTGCGTGCACCCAGCGTTCGTCGATTTATAAGACGTTATCACGTCAAAAATAGTTGTCAGATTTATTGAGGCCGTGAAATTGACATAGGCTATAATTTTCGTGACAAGTCAATAAGTTTTAGATTGCATAATGTAGTTTACAAAGTTATTGATGCGGCTATTTTTATACTTTATCTACGTAAGCGGGTGCATTCATATGTTTGTATGTTATAAGTTCAGCTTTACACCAAAAGACACGCGAGGTATCCCGCTCTCAGATACAGTTCACCGAACGAGCGAAGCTTCTTAGTCTCCTCTATCGCATTTTTCAACCGATTGTCGTGAAATTTTTGAGCAAGTTCGATAATTATATGTGTTTTTTGTTGATTCAATATTTAGATTGTTTTAAAATGACCTCGCTATTGGGGTAACAGAGTTATTGGTGTTGCTACTTTAATACTTCATGTGCATAACCAGATGTATTCATAAGTTTGTGTGTGGTATTGAAAGAAAATGCTGTCGGGATATTTTTTTTTATAATAATTCCACTTATTCATTCGATAAACTTCAAGGGGTCGGAGGTATGAAGGGTTGGCAATTAATGAAAAAAAGCAAATTTCCTCTGTCGCTCGTGAGTTTACAGCTCACCACAGAGCCACTAGTTGACTCCGCGTCTCCGATTCACCTTGTTAATATTGACCGAGCGAGCGAAGCGTCTTCGTTCCAGCTTGGGAAAAAATGCTTTCGTCTGTCCGGAGTTCTGTCCGGGATTTAGTCCGGATCTCCGGCTGTTCTCCTGTACGGATCGCATTTTTGATCAGATTCTCGTGAATAAGTTTGTGTTCGTCCTCGATAGACTGGTAAAGATTGCTGGACACGACACGGCGATGCTAGCTCATTTATTTATTTATAAATACATATTACAATTTAGCCCCATTACAGGTCTACCTATTTCGAGGCTAAACCAATTAGCAATAACAATTAAGATTCAATTAGCAATAACAATTAAGATTATAACAAATCATTAGTAATATTAATTATTTTAAAAGAATAATAATACAATCCTATACCAAATATTCACGCGGTGCCAAAATAATAATCACAGACATAATATAATTCAAATTCATTAAATTTTAATTTCATTCTATATAAATCTCATTAATTTCATTCTTCCCGTTCACATATCGCCAAACATTCTAGTTTTACACTCTTCCATTCATCAGCAAACAAATCGCACTGGGGCGCGGCTTCCAGCAGCGAGTTGAGGCGCCTGAGTGAGCGCAGTAGTGGAGACCAGCGCCGTGCCTCGGTGTGAAAGGGTTCCAGCGCAAATAGCGGTCTCTGCCTGCGCTGACTGGCGCGGAATCTATCCGGGACATGGAGCCTTGAAAGTTTTTCCAGCAGTGTGGGGCATGTAACAGAACCACGAAGAATTTGTGTGCATAGGAGCATTTGGTCCGAGTCACGCCTCACCTCCAACGAGTTATATCCAAGCACCCCAAGAAGAAATTTTGTTGGATACAAATAGGGATAGTATCCGTATTTATTTTTGTATAGAAACCTAAGGAATCTCTTCTGAACCTTTTCCAGCATAAGTGAATATTTCTTCACAAATGGGTTCCAAATTGCTGAACAAGTCTCAAGTTTGCTACGGACCAGGGCGATGAAGAGAGTTTCGATTGTACTGGGGCTCGCAAAGTCGCCTCATACCTCGCGCCACGAATTAAGAGCGCTGGGCGACGTTGGCGGGAATTACTGCGCACATGTACAGGTATTGAAAAGTGGCAACTGCGCATTCAAGGTCACCGTTCATAACGTGTGGCGCGACGTAAACCATGGTAATGTCGTGTCTGCCTTACGCTATGGTAAAGTAGTGTAGGGAAACGCAGTTGATGTTGGCAAATTATTTCTTAAACAGAAAAAATGTCTGCGTGCATTCTGAAGACCACTTTTTAAGAAATTCAATCTGCTCACGCTAACCGGAATCTACATCTTTGACATTTGTGTATTTGTAAAGAAAAACATGTCGATCTTTATTAAAAATCAACTTCATGTAATTTTAACACCGGGTATCCTAATAGACATCCCAAAAGCGCATACAGAATTACTAAAGAGAAACTGTTATTGTATGGCGATCAAAATATTTAATGGCTATTTAATCACACATCAAAAATATTGATTTGCACAGCAAAAAAGGATCAACAAAAACACTTTTTATGATTTCAATATTTAACGAGTACTTAAGATTATGTTTTAAGTATTTTTTGTTGTTCTTACATGTTGAAATCTTCGCTTCGCTCACCCACTTTACCCTTCACGCTAACGCAGTATTTTACCCTTATATTTGCTGTGCAAATCAGTATTTTTGATGTGCAGTATACTATTTCCCGTATTGAATTCTATACCAATAGAGCTACAGGATATACCACTTGACATATATAAACATAAGTTGAGAAAATGGCTAATTACTAAATGTTTCTATATTATTAAAGAATTAAGGCTCGTTTTTAAGCAGGTATAAGTTAGGAGACAGTAGGTTACATATTCATAAATTATATTCTTTACAATAATATTGACATTTTACAATTTGACATGCATGCCTATTTTATTCTATATTTGTGTCAATTATGGTTTAATTTAATCTGATGAATTATATGCCTTAAAATTACTATTTGCATGCGTGGCGAAATATGCTTCACCTATTACCATACCTTTTACCTACCATCTGTTCCTACCATGTTTTTCGCAAATAAACAGAATTCTGAATACTGAGATTTTGTGAGCAGGTTTGATAATTATATGGTTTTTTTGTCGATTCTTTTTTTTAATGGAGGAGATGGGGTTACAATGTTATTGGTGCGGCTACTTTCATACTCCATGTACGTAACCAGAAGCATTCATAAACTTGTGTGTTAAATTGAAATCAATTACAGTCGGGTTATTTCTTTTTATAATAATTCCATTAAATACAAAACTTCAAGAGCCCCTGTGTGAGGGGTTAGAAAACTATGAGAAAAATACGCGAAATTCCCGTGTCACTATTTAAGCATTCATATTCTTCGTAAACATAGCATCACGCCTTTTCCCATACGGGGTGGCAGAGGCACAATTGTGCCCACTTTGAGCCAGTTATTCTATACCTGTAGTTCAATAGGGACAGGGGTCAGCCGCAGCTCTGGAGTAATGAAGGTTTCCTCACGATGTTTTCCATCACGGTTAGAACGTCCGTATGATTTACTTAAGACAAATTAATTCTCTCATTAGGTCAGGAATCGAACCTGCGCGTCCTATATGAGAATCAAGCGTGAAACCCATTAGACCACGGAGCTCTTTAGCTCGAATATTCTTCATTAAAATCGCTTATCAAAGCTAAACTATTGTTTCAATGTACCCAAATGGCCGAGTCGACAGTGACCCTGCCTACGAAGCCAAGGGTCCCGGGTTCGAGTCCCGGTGGGGGCAAATATTTGTTTGATGAGAACGGATGTTTGTACCCTAGTCATGGTTTTTTATCCATCTCAGTATAATATTTATCTATATAAGTATGTGTATCGTTGTCTAGTGCCCATGAAACAGGGAATCCTAGTTTGGGGCTAGATCAATGTGTGTAAATACTGTCCAAGGTTATTTATTATTTATAATAAATAGCAGCATTCCACTGATTTCACCTCCACCAATTCTACTCTCAATAGGTTGCCGGGGCTTAATGATCTATTAGCAGAACCTCTGCGGTACTATGCAGCAGTATTGAACGTTCGACTTTGAAATAATTAGGTTTGCTGGAATAAGTCGCTTGCTAGAGATTGTCGCCTATGTACGACAACGTTTATCTATTTATCTACACACGTATCATAAACCCTCTTTACTGCGTACAAAAACCGCACGTTACGATCAGCATAATGTTAAACTACTTGGTAAAAACTCATTTCTTATCTAAAAAATTACACATTATGACCATAATGTGTAATTTTTCTGCATATTATGACATTAAATTTTCATGCTGCCCGTCGTTTGTCTGTGAAGTTGGTACTGACATTCAAATTCCGAACGCCGACGCCCGCCTGCGGCACAACTGCAGAGCCACAATGCCGGTCAAACATGCAATTCCTGAACACATCAAAGAGAGCTTATGATATATGTGTAGATAAACTAGTGTATGTCACTGTACATAATTAATGCCCTCCATTATGTAGCAGTCACATAATAGTAGTTTTTGTGACTGCTACATAATGGAGGGCATTAATACTCGAGAGTGGGGTTATGAAACGAGCCAAAGGCGAGTTTCATAATAATATCACTCGAGAGTTATAATGTCTAATTATGTACAGTTACATACACTAGTTTATCTACACACATATCATAAGCTCTCTTTGATGTGTTCAGGAACCGCATGTTTGACCGGCATTGTGGCTCTGCAGTTGTTTAGCTTGTTCTGTAGTACCAACTTCACGCAGGCGGGCGTCGGCGTTCGAAATTTGAATGTCAGTACCAACTTCACACACAAACTAGGAGCGGCACGCAGGCAGGCGTCGGCGTTCGAAATTTGAATGTCATAATATGTAGAAAAACTACGCATTATGGTCATAATGTGTAATTTTCAGATAAGAAATGAGTTTTTACCAAGTAGTTTAACATTATGCTGATCGTAAAGTGCGGTTTTTGTACGCAGTAAAGAGGGTTTATGATACGTGTGTAGATAAAATACTATTAAAGGTATAATTTCTTTTGTACAGTGTATTTTGTTTTCCTATACCTGTGCCACCCCGTATTGGAAATGGGGCCTTGCTATGCTTTAATAATAATAATAATCTTTATTTCAGGTTGCATAAAACCATATCTATAATACCTTAAAACTAAAGACGACGTATACATATACGTATATTTGATGACCTCTGTGGCGCAGCGGTTGTGGCTCTGCCTACCATGCGAGAGGTCCCGGGTTCGATCCCCGGTAAAGAAAAAAATGGGGGTAAAGAAAAAAATCCCCAGGTCTTGGATGTTTATATGTTTGTGACGTTACTGTTTCTGGTTCCCACGATGTGTCTTGTATCACAGGGTATCCTAGTATGCCTGTATGTAAAGGTTTATTTTTATGACTAAAGATACATAAATTATGAAATAAACACAAAATATTATGTAGCCTAGCCAGGGATTTTCTTCCTTGGTCTCTCTTCCCTGTAGCGTCAGAAAAGGATGCGCTCCGGTCAGTAACCTTTGGCCAGTAACATTGTCTTGAGGTCCGCCGGCACACGAAGTTTAAAGGAAGGAAGTCCTTGGGTCTTTCTGACTCCAAAACCTCAATCTGTTCATTCGACTCTTTGAGACCAAACGGCGGATTTTTCTTCAGCATTTCCAGGATGTGACGCTTAACTTCCTCGCAGGTCATTTTCAGATCGATCCTGGAAAGGTATATCTGTGTAGTGGGAGCGGCAGCTATACTCAGTATGTTTACTAAGGAACAAAATATGAAAGAGATGATGATGATTATGAGGTGGGACGCCAGCTGTACCACAGGCGGGTGATCGGTCCTCTATCGTGACTATTTCACCCAATTCCCAGTGTTTGGGCACTGGTTACTGTTGGATCAACAGAAGTCCCTCCCAAATCTTCTTGTTCATTTAATGAATTCTAGGATGTCGCTAAACTTTAAGTTTGACAAATCATCTGCTTTAATGTTATCCATCCCTAGTGTTCGCATCTTATGTTTGAATACATTACGCATTCTCCCAAGGAGTGCTGGCTACTTTCTTCCAAGCCACAGTGAGGGCATGATAGGTCCTGTACGAGCCTTAATAATGATAGGTGTCTATTTAGTTTGCAGTGACCTGTCACCACACCTACAAATATGAAAGAGAGTAAGGACTAATCTCGAGTCAACTTTGGTATTCCATAGATATTTCATACAGTGGCTCAAGCAGGAACAAATACCAGAGTGAAAAAGTGTTCGAGTTCAAATAAAATTAACCTCATGTCATTGTAAATAAGGGTCACTGAAAGATGGATTCGCATACTTTTTCGACGCGTAATTATTCCTGCTTCCTACACAGAACTTATAGTTTGTTACAGATTTCAATCTCAACGCCAAATTCTTCTTCAGAATGTGCCATAAAAAGACATGCTAAGACAGACGAAAAAGTTCGAAAAGCCACATGAAAGGAATTCATTGACATTTGTCATTAAAAAAAATGTTTTATTTTTCTAAGCTGGTCTCCATATAAAAATGTTAGTACCCTTTTGAACCAGGAATGTATATGTCACCGTAAGATTGTCAAAACCGTTAGTTAATAAACTAACGTTTTTTTTCTCGTTAGTTGGTCAATTTTTTATTCAATTACCGACAGCTAGTAAAATGTAGCGTACTGCCTACTATATGACGCGTTAGTTGATAAACTAACGGTTAAAACCGTTTAATAGTAACTTGAATTTCAAACGAAATAAGAGGGCCAACACTGCGGTGGCTTAGGTGAAGACTAGAGGGGGCGCGCGCAGCATGTAAGAACAAAAGAAACGTAAATTCTAAACCCTGTCGGTCGGGTTTACTATCTGTCGATAGTTGATCAACTAACGGTTCAACTAACTTATATATAATAAGTGGATGATGTCATTTCCGCAAGCGCAGTGCATTTAACCCTTGTATGTAAATAAATGAATATTAAAATAAGGTAAGTTATGTATTTACGATAATAACGTCAAATATTCCTGCCTACCCCCTGCACAGACATGATGCCACTTCCAATAGACTCAGCCCGGATCTGAGTTAATACGTTATGAATAATGAATAATGTATTAGTTTACTCCCCGGGGTATCATTAGGTACAGATGTTGGTCTAATTTAATTGGCAATTTTGGTTTGAGCTCTTAGAAGCTTTGTTCTATAGTCGCCAGCCGACTGTTACATGAAATCTCTTTTTAGAGACTCTCTGAGCTCTATCTCACTCTCTCTGTGTGAGATGTAGATCTCGCGAGCGAAACAGGTAATTCGCTTTTTCTATTATTTTCCACCCCCTCACACCGCCGAGCCCTTTCCTGTCCTGCCTAGGTTTGCTGGTAGAAATCTCTCTTTAGAGATAAGCTCGCCTTTGCTCATAAAATGTTTTGTTACCATACTATTAAGGTTTCTTTGCAATAAAGAATATGAAATGAAAGAATATGAAATATGAAAACTTATGAATGCATCTGGTTTCGTGAATGGACTGTGAATGTAGCCGGACCAATAACATTTTAACCCCTATATCCGCCATTTAGAAAAAAATCCAAAAATGGATCGACCAAAAACGATATATTTATCGTCAAAATTTCTCGAGAAGCGGTTGAGAAATGCGAAAACCGAAGGCATTTTGTTCAAGCTATAAGGAGATGCTTTGCTCACGCTACTGGCTCGCTCGGTCAATAAGCTCGCTTTTCGCATATAGGTATTTATGCAATATGCAATAAATTATAAATTAATATATAATATAATTAAGGGCCAGTTCACACTTTGTCGGACCGACACTTTTTCCGGATCTGAATTGTATATCGGTAAATATAATTCAATGACGCTGATCATATTAGGCGACCCGATAAAAATGTCGGATCCAACACATTTATAAGGACCTTTCCGGATCCGGCAAAACTGTTGGTCCGACATAGTGTGAACTGGGTCTTTGAGTTTCGCTTTCACTTAAGGCTATGGTCCCACTACGCCTGACAGTTACCGATTCCATATGAATTTGACACGTCGCAATCTAGCAATATGTCGAATTTATATACAGACTGATTTGAAAACCCTAGTCGCATTGATATTATCTACAATCTCCACCAATGGACCCCTTGATCTGAAAAAGTTTATTCTACCAAACGATAATACTGGTCGACCTTTTTCAACGTTTCTACCTGAGAAATAGATATCAAACTTCCAAAAAAGCTTGCATCAAAAATAAATTTGAGAATTGAAAATACTCATTAGCCTTCGTCATCTTGCATGATGTGATAGTTTTGCAAGTTCTACTACTGCATCTTTAAAGAAGTTGTATTGGTTTATCCCTATCTGCAGTTCAAACAAATGTAAACCTTCTTCTATAATTGTAATATCTTCTGTATTTGCCTATTTGGGTGCTATTTTTAATAAGGCAGGTGTTCCTCTCAGTCTTTGAAATTTAACCCCTTCTTCTACAGCTTTGTCATACTTTGTAATACTCTATTGCACAAAATAGTGATAAAAAACAAATATTAAGGAAAGAACATGTACAAAGGCGAGCTTATCTCTAACAAGAGATTTATTCCAGCAAACCTAGAGTGGAGAGGAAAAAAAGAAACTAAAGGTAGAACTATGTGCACAACAATAAAAATGTTAATAAAAATAATTAACTACTTATCAATAGCTATATAATACTAAAAATAATGCTATATATAAATAATAATAAATAGTAGATACAAATAAATAATAATACTTTACATGGAAGAGATAGATAGTGTTCCTTCAAACAACTTTTAAAAGTGTGAATTGACGGACTGTCTCTGATGGCGCCGGGGAGTTTGTTCCAGAGACTGATAGCTCGTAGTCTGAACCCATTCTCATATGCGGCAGTGTCATGTAGCGGAGTTGTAAGTAGTGTCCGAGCTCTTCTTTTATTTTTTACCCAGCGCAGTATCTCATCTAAACCATATTCTTCTATTATCCATGGTAATGTTTCTTCTTTAAGACTAAACTTAAATCCTCTGATACAGCTTGAATAAACTTTATATTCTGTTGCATTTACTAGTGCTTGCTCTTGTTTTGTTTCATTTAAAGCTAATGTCATTAGTCAATCTTTAAATTTCGCAACTTATGTGGTACTAGCACCACAACATCTTATTTTGATTCTTTTGATTCCACATTTTCTATACCATTTACAAATAAGTTTACTAGTTAGATCCACGATGTTGTAACATTCCCCGATGGGTCTCGAAATTGGTCGCAGTATGTGCGACCCGTGGAAGAATTAATTCTGTTGAATGTAGTGAAATCCGAGTTGCGCGTGGCCACGTTGCCAACGCATGTCGGGCCATCGACTTATGGTCTTATTATACAGAAGACTGTGCGATATATGTACACCCAGTCTTTCTGAGAATAAAACGTTTACCGATCTAGTATTGGCGATGCGGCAAGAAGAACCACGCGCCAAATAAATGCCGGTACACGTCATACGTTTGTGACAAGTGTCAAGTGAAAGTGAAAGGTCATTTATTGGAAGCATGCAACAGAGAAGGACTGGACAATATCTGGCATGGCCCAAAACTTCCATTCCCATTTTTATTCCATTCCAGTTTTTACTATGATTTTTAGAAAAATATAGATATTTTGTATACTTATCGTTTCTGGTGCTCCGACGGCCGCTACCACTTTTTTTCTCGCAAACAAAGCGGCTCTGCAACTTGAAATTTTGCGAGAAGTCGTCTTATGGCGAATAGAATTCATTAAAAAATTAAGATCCTTGTTCTCGAAGCCAGATATTCTACAGCTGAGCCTGCAACAGTGGTAAAAGGTCGAGATATCAAATATTCCGGTATGGGGGGCCTTATAATATTAGAGGTATCTTAAAATATAAATAATAAGAAACATTATTGTGAACTGGTTGTGGTTGTTGTAACTAAACCTATATTGTGTTTACGGCAGCAAAATATTTTGCGATATTGCATACTTGCCGATTGTTAGATTGCAATCTTATACATGTGATCCAATAGTTAGGTCGAGTAACTGCGCAAGTCAGCTGTGCGGACTTGGAGGCTGTGTCCTTGCCATTGTTTGTCATCAAAAACGGAGGGCCGCTACTCCTCGGTCATCGCTGGCTGCGAGAATCCAATTTAAAATAAAGTAATTTTTTCACATTAATGGAGCTCAAAGTCCTACTGAGTTTTCGGAAGTATTTATGGATAAAATTGGTAATTACAAACACAAAATTAAGAAGACACACATTAAAAGATACAAAGTTGTACGATCCGAATACGACACCCGGATCGTACCAATCTTTAAGCCTGATGTCTCCATTTGGTTGTGCTGGGATTATAAAATATTATTGAATGATTATTGCTATCCTTTACCATGAATAGTAGAGATCTTTGCAGCCCTAAGTGGAGATCTGAAGTACACGAAAGTGAATCTGAAACATGCATTTTTGCAACTAAGATTATCTGATGATTCTGACAGCGATCATAAGTCACATAGGTACGTTTGTGTATCGTAGGGCTCCGTTCGAATTAAAGTATTTTCCAGAAATCTTCCAAAATTTGATTATAGAAATACTTCATGGACTTAAGATTTATTATGATATCTGTATTACGGGACTCAGCCCAGAAGAAAATGTCACTAATAAGAGCCGTCCTTACTCATTTAAGGGGAGCTGGGCTAACTGTGACATATTCAAAGTGAGAATTTTTTAAAGAAGAGATATGTTACTTAGGGTCTATGATAAACAAACCCGGGTTGCATACGGATAAAAGCAAAATATATGCGATTACTAAAAGGCCTGCGCCTGAAAACATATCTCAGTTAAGGGCAGCGTTATTAATAATAAATTATAATACTCGCATTATATACTCGCATATATATACCAAATATCAGTACTACATTGCAACCGTATTACTCAAAATGGGCGCTATGTGGAGTGATGCATAAGTTTCTTGGAATAACCATTGATAGCAATTTGCAGTGGGGACCCCACATAGATAAAATAGCTGGTATACCTAGCGCCTTGAATTAAGAGCGCTGGGCGACGTTGGCGGGAATTAGTGCGCATGTGTACAGGTATTGAAAAGTGTCTACTGCGCATTAAAGGTCACCGGTCATAACTCGTGGCATGAGTTATAAATTAAGTTCTGCGGCTTACGCTGTTAGAAACATCAGACAAAACACGGATATGGCTACATCTAGGCTAGTATATTTTAGTTGATTTCATAGTGTCATGTCCTATGGTATCTTGTTGTGGGGGAAAGCAGCGAATATTTATATATTTTTATTTTATAGAAAAGAGCTATTTTTATTCGAGCAATTTATAATTCAAAATCCACAGACTCCTTAAGAGAGTTTTTAAAGAAATTAACATAGAAACTGTAGCTAGTCAATATATTTTCAGAACATATAATGTATGTAGGCAAGAACCTTACAACATTTTTCAACTTAGCAATAGCTATAATGTTTACCTAAGAAATAATCACCGACTACTTGCGCCCCGGTTTAGACTCGCGAAGGTTAGCAATTCTTTCAAGGGTAAGTGCATTCATTTATTTTCAGAACATATAATGTATTTATGTAGGAAAGAACCTTACAACATTTTCCAAACTTATCAATAGCTGTTATGTTAACCTAAGAAATAATCAACGACTTCTTGCGCCCCGGTTTAGACTCGCGAAGATTAGCAATTCTTTCAAGGGTCAGTGCATTCTCTACTACAACAAGATACCGCTGGAGATCTTGAAATTGCCTTTTGAGTAATTTAAAAACTATGTACATGCGAGTTTGTCGAAAAAGGGATATTACAATGTTCAAGAATACTTAAACAGACCTTGCTGTTTATAATTTTGTAATTATTTATTCCTGCTTATTAATTATAACAATTCATATTGTAATATTGGTATTAGTTAAGCTCAAATAATTTTTAAAAGAGGTCTAAAAATTAATCTGTGGGAGTTTCTACGCTCTGCTTCTCCCACAGTGGTTCAATGTAGAGAAGTATACGTAAATATCTATAGTAATAAAGATATTTCATTGATTGATTGAGACGACGTTGCTTTTAGTTCTGGGTCCCTACGACCCAAGTCTCCTCCTGGTGCTGGCGGTGGACAACAGCTCGTACGGGCTGGGCGCCGTGTTGTCGCAGCCGCTGCTGCAGCGAGGTGAGTGCGGATCGGGGGCGGAGCGTCTGGTGTGCTGCGCCTAGCGCACGCTCAACGAGGCCGAGCAGCGCTACAGTCATCGACAAGGACTGCTGGAAGAAATCTCTTTTAAGAGATAATCTCGCCAAGTATCGTCTGTTTTTTATGCATTAAAGTATAAAGTAAAGTAAGGTAAAGTAAAGAAGGCGTTAGCGTTCTTCGGAGTTATGCATACCATCAGTACCTCTTCGGTCGGCATTTCACGCGACGCAGCGACCTTAAAGCTTTGAGCTACATACTTGGTCTCAAAAAGGGAATTCCACAGACCGCGGCGAGTCGCCTGCAAAGGTATGCGGTGCATTTGGCAGCTTACAATTTTAACATAGTATTACTTGCAACCGAGAAAATTGGAAACACTGATGCCTTGTCATGATTGCCATTACATTTTTTTTATCAGGGATAGAAAGTGACGACTCGGCATATTGAAATTTGTAGATGATAATTTTCCTCTGAGTCACCAGAATGTGGCAAAACGGTCAAACGTGATAATGAGCTTTTTTTGGTCAGAGATATTGGAAGAAATCCATGCAGGTCACGTGGGAGTGATACGTATGAAACAGATAGCACGAAACTACTTGTGGTGGCCCCACCTGGACCAGGGCCTCGTCACTCGCTCAGGTCGCGAGTTATTTACCTGCTTTAAGCCCCCTTTGAGCCCCCCTTATCCTTCGTATTAGGTTCAACATGTAAGAACAACAAATATACTTAAAACTGAAGAGTATTTTTGCTGATCCTTTTTTGCTCTGAAAGCCAATATTTTTGCTGTGTGATTAAATACTAGCCTTATAATATTCGTATTAGTTAAGCACAAGCAATTTTTAAAAGAGCTCTAAAAATTAATCTGTGTGAGTTTCTACGCCTTTCTACTCTCACAGTGGTCAAATGTAGAGAAGTGGCAAAAAATGCCGATTACTAAGAATGAGTAAATATCTACAGTAATAAAGACATTTAGAATTTAGCTTGCTCGCGTGCCCCCGCGAACAAAATATCGCAGAGCTGCCGGCCGCATGCCTGAGCGGATGACGTACGGAAGTGGGTACAATTGGTTAAATTCTATCGATTTTACTCTATTTGCCCTGGTTTTCCGTTTCAATACTTACTAAAACAATCAAATCAAATTATTATTATTATTATTACGAGCCCACCATGTGTTATGAGGTCTTTGTGTGTTTTTTTTTCTGAAACCTATCGTGTGGGGTATCAAATTAAAGGGCTTCATGAGCCGGTTCTAAAAACAGTCCACACCATATCGGCCGCCTGTTTTCTAAAATTTCAAGAAATATTTTCAAAACATACCAAGTTTCGACTCCTCGAAGTAGGAGAAGGATTTGTAAAGAGGATCTATACAGACCATGAGATTGAGTGAAATAGACTATAACTATTTTCGTGAAAATTCAATAGATTGTATTTTAAATCGCAAAATGTAGTTTACAAAGTTATTGGTGCGGCTACTTTACTACTTGATTTTGATTGAATCTAAAATACTTACCTAAAAATTGGTTCACAGTCCCCCCTGTTAGCGAGGTCCGAGAAAATTGTCATATCACATTTCGGTAATAAAAGTCAGTCTTGAATAATCCGTCTTTCAATTGCCAGTACTTTTCAGTTTTGAAAATCTATTTTTTGATGCAAGTACTATATCAATATTATTTTTAGATCGCAAGAAAGAAAGGCTTATGTTTAAACGATCACCAAAAACGCACCTATTTTACTACCAATAAATTCGAAACGACCGCCAGAATTAGTAAACGACCACCAAATTGTGTTTGGATAAATGATCACCAAACTTCTTTTTATGTTTTGTGTACTTAAGTTTATATTTTAAGTATTTTTTGTTGTTCTTACATGTTCAACCTAACACGAAGGGTAAAGGGGGCTTCGCTTCGCTCACCCCCTTTACCCTTCACCTAAGCTACCGCAGTATTTTACCCTGATATTTTCTGCAACTTTTGGTGATCATTTACCCATTTTGGGTAGCATTTACCGATTGTGGGTAGGAAAAAAATATTTTTGTGATCGTTCTATTTGTTGCCTTAAAAAGATGGGATGTCTTTATATTTTTGGGGATTCGTAAAGAGTCTCCATTAGGAGAAAATGCGCTTCAAATATCGGCACTCGACCAAATTTGACTTCACCGCAGGCCGCCATCAATTAAGAAAATAATAAAACATTACGACAGCCTTTTTGATCGCGAGTTAATAAGGCACACACTTGGAGTTAATTTCCCGAGCAGTGAGATATCGGCGCTCGATAGGCCTTCTCTCGCCGTATCTCGGATCGGTCTCGCGGCAAAATGGCGCGACTTCGGCCAATCTTCTTTGGTAATACTTCAGCCCGAACGCGTAAACTCGTACAGTCAGCAGAGGAGGCTGTTTATATCAGTTATTTACTTGGTTTTATACTTTATTGCACGGAAGACTATAAGTAACAGTAGTTTATGTGACTGATACATAATGCCTGATTGTGTACAGTTACATACACTAGTTTATCTACACACATATAAGCACTCTTTGATGTGTTTAGGAACCGCATGTTCGACCGGCATTGTGGCATTGATCATCGCTCTGCACTTGTTTAGCTTGTTCAGTAGTACAAACTTCACAGACAAACTAGGGGCGGCACGCAGGCGTGCGTCGGCGTTCGAAATTAGAATGTCATCATTTGTCGAAAATTGATACATTATCGTCATAATGTATCAATATTCAGATAAGAAATGAGTTTTTACCAAGTAGTATAGTGCTATGCTGGTCGTAACGTGCGGTTTTTGGACGCAGTAAAGAGGGTTTATGATACGTGTGTACATAAAATTACATTATAAGGAAGCGAGCTTATCTAATATCTTATCTTAATTTCTATAATTTGAAGCGTACTTCGGAATGACTGCAACTAGAAAGACTCGGCTCTTTTTATCACAGAAGTTACCAGTCTCGAGCTCTTTGCTACGATCATGAAACAACTAAAATATGCTTTTGAAGTAGTACTCGCCGATGACATAGCGGTCGAGGCTGTTATGCTTCGGTCCCGGGTTCGAATCTAGGACGGTAAAAACATAGTTGTAGCCAAATAATGTCCCCAGGCCGGTATGAATAAATAAGCCTGGGTCTTGGACGATTATGTTTCTAGTTCCCGCGACAGAAGCAATGTCAGTGCAGGTAAAAAAATATACTTGAAGGGTGCCAAACGGGACCTTATTTGACGACCCGAATGGTCGAGTCGGCAGTGACCCTGCCTACAAAGCCAAGGGTCCCGGGTTCGAGTCCCGGTGTGGGAAAATATTTGTTTGATGAGAAGGGATGTTTCTACCCCATAGTCATGGTTGTTTATCTATCTAAGTATAATATTTATCTATATAAGTATGTGTATCGTTGTCTAGTACCCAAGATACAGGGAATCCAGTTTGGGGCTAGATCAATATGTGTAAATAGTGTCCAAGGTATTATTATTATTATTATTACTAAGAATCCGCTATCTGTCCGGTTTAGTCTGTCAGTTAGTCCGTCATCGGGCTGTCCCATGAACCGTAATAGGTACAGAGCATTTCTATAGCCGTATTTCAAACTTTAAATTGAAGCGAGGTCTTCTGTTCTCACAGAACCACTAGTTTTATTTGTGTCACACGAAAATAACTTCGGTTGTCGAGCTATCGCTACCCGCGGCGAATTATCCGGGCTCAAGACATTTAGCCCATTAAATCCTCGGAAAGTGGGGGTCTCGGAGCAGATTGGAATTCCTCCTGTACCCTGACAACGAGAACTGAATGTCTGTCGAGTCCTGATAATCCGGATAAATAAAATAACAGCAATCAAAAACAGAACCGGCTACGTGCGAGTCGTACCCACGAGCCGAGGGTTCCACACAAAACGGTTTGTTGTGAAGGAAGTAATTAGAAATTTACGGTTTTTGCATTTGCTTCATGCCAAATTTCATGATGATGATGATTGTAAATTCCGCAAAGCGGCATGAATGGTAACATATCTTTTGATTGTGTTGTCCTAGATTTTTTGTTTTTCTACCAATTTAAGGGACCGAAGACCTGAGTGATATTAATTTCAGCGACGCGTATCTGAGAAAAAGGGACTTCATCTTGACAGCCAGACATATGTAAAAAGAAATATAACTAATTTTCAGAAGTACAGTGATATACACAATTTTAATACTAGAAATAAAGACAAGTTGGTTGCTTATGTAAGCCGACTACATAAAATTAGTAATTCTTTTAAAGGCAATTGTATACGCTATTACAATAAGGTCCCTACTGATATTAAAAACTTACCTTTAGACAAGTTTAAAATAATAATAAAACAGAAATTGTATAAAAAAGGTTACTATAGGATATCTGATTACTTAGAGGACAGATGTCCATGGGAATAGATTGTTTGAGTAACAGGCTGTTTCGATATATAATTAGCATTCATTTTGTAATTTGACAATATTTTATTTAAAAAAGGAAACGCAAAAGATGCGACGACTGTGGAGTTTCTTCGGTGAGCTCTTCTCCACAGATTCCGCCATTGTGTTAGTGAACTCACCCAAAAAAATGTAATGACGGATCTAAGTGATGTAACAACATCCTGTGGAAATAAATGATTTTTGATTTGATTTGATTTGAGATGTACAACGAAGTGGTGTTTCTTTCTTTACTTTTAAAAGCTTGTCCTTGGTGACCGAAAGTTCCTTAGGATTGTGTACTTTGTTTGTTTTATATTTTTGGATTAAATGTTAGGTATGTAGATATAATACTTAAATAAGAACATAAGCAGAAGGCGCTTCTGAAGTTTCAGCAATTCACGGAATATAGTGAGCGCGAAAGTGATAAAGTATGGAGATGACACGAAAATGAGAAATTAGAACACAAATGTAAGTAAAGTTATATTTTTATACAGTTTGAGGGAAATAACTGATATACGTTAGGTAGTAATCAACGATATTAATATTTATTGTAGGTTATTTTAGATCCATATCCACTTCGCACTAATATTTTTTTATCTTTTTATTATGACCTAACAAGGAATGGAAGTGACCTACAGCAAACAATTTAGTATGTGAAACAAGATAGGGTCGCCTCGCTCCGGCTTCTGGTGTCGTTCACTACGTTGTGACCTAACAAACCCATCTTTAATAAGCGGTCAGAAAGGGACAGTTTCTATAAATATTATCTTGGACACTATTTACACACATTGATCTAGCCCAAACTAGGATTCCCTGTATCTTGGGTACTAGACCACGATACACATACTTATATAGATAAATATTATACTTAGATAGATAAACAACCATGACTAGGGTACAACCATCCGTTCTCATCAAACAAATATTGCCCCCACCGGGACTTGAACCCGGGACCCTTGGCTTCGTAGGTAGAGTCACTGCCGACTCGGTCATTCGGGTCGTCAACATTTAATAATTTGGAATTGATGAAAAATTTAAAAATAAAAAAACGTCTGCGTTACATATTTTATTGTGAAATAAAATAAAATGATCGTTTTCATGCATATTTCGTAAATTTTGTTTCTCCGTAGTCTATTGGATCCGTGGGTTTCACGTTTATTTATTTATATATTAAGGTCTATTTATACAACAGGTATACAAAATGAATAGCACTTAAATGTTTAAATTTTAATTCTTGTTGTAATCCCACTATGTATATGTCACCGGAAGATAGTCAAAACCGTTAGTTGATAAACTAACGCGGTAGTTGACCAACTATCGAAAGATAGCAAACCGATGATTTAGAATTTGCGTTTATTTTGTTCTTACATGTCAACCTACCACGAAAAATATACGGGGGCTTCGCTGCGCTCGCCCCCTCTAGTCTTTACCTAAGCTACCGCAGTCTATGCCCTGGTATTTCATTTGCAATTCAAGTTTATACCAGTTTACTATTTAATGGTTTTAATCGTTAGTTGATCAACTAACGTGTCATATAGTAAGCAGTACGCTACAGTTTACTATCTGTCGATAGTTGAACTTACGGGTAAAAAACGTTAGTTTATCAACTAACGGTTTTGACTATCTTACGGTGACATATACACAGTAGTTAATTGGAGTAGACATGAGATCCACAATTTACACTTATATATAATAATGATTATAAATCTACCTATACAGGGTGATTTCGGGGTCGTGATCCCAACCATTTTTTTCTGACTTAGTAAATGATTGCGATGCTACCTGCATTTATTTTAATTGAAACAAAGATGATTCTTTATTTACGTATTTTTATTTAAAAATTATTATTGACTCAAAATGCGTGGTCACCCTACTTTTAACAATATCGTCTTAACAACCTTACTGCAACGATTGTTAAGTCCATGCACTTGACATAAGTTTTCTTGGGAAATAGTAGGGTGACCATGATCTCGAATTATCGCAGTTTTTTTTTGCTGACTAAAATAAGTCGCTGGTGTACTGTTAGTATAACCTATCGTGATCCTTAGGAGAAAGTAAGTAAAATGCTTCTTTCTTGCTCCACGACCCCATAATCACCCTGTATAGAATATGAAAGCCGTCTCAATCGGTATTTCAATAAGCCTGGTCTCTAGATCGTGTACAAGGCTCATTTCGTTTAGGGTACGACACATTCTGCTATTGAGCTCTGTGTCTGTACTACAGAATGGGACGCTAAATATTTTCTTCTTGGTTCGCGGATTATTATGTTATATTATTTGGCCTACAAACTTCAGTATCGGGGATCACGTCTGCTGTCTTCCAGATGCTAGGGAACACACCTTGAGCAAAAGAACGTGTGTAAAGCAAGGAAAGAAGGGGGGCTGCGAGTTCTTTGCCACACAGTTTGATTAAATGAGGGAGAAGGCCATCCGGACCTGCAGCCTTATGGCGTAACTCTCTGAAGTTCATAGCGTGTGTCTATGGTTCATCTCATGCTCATACAATTTCATCGATTGCGGGGTATCACCGAAGGCTTCTAGGCTTCATTCAATGAGCTTGGGTTTGGCCTCCATTATGATGCTACTTGCGTGATAACAATTTGACAGATGAAGCTGGTGCAAGGTGTCAGACGTAAAAGTCTATATGAAGTTCATAGCTCAGACGACTTACGCCATAAGGCTGCTGGTCCTTTATCGCGTTTATAAATTGTTTCATTTCAACACCTTTCATTCGGAAAAGCAAGTTTTGCTCCACGACGAGAAAGAGAGAAAAATGCTACTTTTCTGTTTAAGCTACTTTTTAAATTTATTCATTGGCACGTAGCATTTACGCAATGTACCTATTGAACAAAGATTAAAATAATCGAATGTAATTATGAAATTACATTACAATCGACTTCGCTGACGTAGTCGATGAAAAACGAACAAGTTTCAAGTTTTAACTTTAATAACTTTAATATTTAAAAAATGTCACAATAAATTATTTGTTTTACTGAAATCAAAACTATCGATGACTGTTATTGTAATATAATGAATATTGATATCAGAAACTATTGTAATATTCGATTCGATTATTGTTACACATTAGTAAAAGTACTCAGGAATATTTTATCTGTGGTGACCTTTCCCTAATCCTTCATAATCCACCATTATAAAAAAAAGTTTTGTTAACGTTGTTCGATTACTGTAAAAGTGGTGAAAGTATAATTTAAAGTATAGTTATTTTTTTTAGAGCATTTAATTTAAAATTTCCTCATAGTCGGTGTGAAAATTTGTATGTGTTACTCAGAAGCAAAATAATTTTCGTCATGGGCGTTAACGCTTGAATCCTTCGTTACGCTCAGGATAAAGGAATCCTTCCCTTCACTCTGGATTTAATGTACCGCCCTCGCCGTAAATACATCATTTTGCTCCCTTGTGACACAAATAACTATTAACACCTTTCATTAGGAAAAGCAAGTTTTGCTCCACAACGAGAAAGAGAGCAAAATGGTACTTTTCTGTTTAAGCTACTTTTTAAATTTATCCATTGGCATGTAGCCTTTGCTCTATGTGCCAATTGAACAAAGACCATAATAATATAATCGATTGCAATTCCATCGTAATCGATAAAAAACGAACATGTCTCAAGTTTTAACTTTATCAAGGTTATATGATTTTTTTTGAGGAAACCGTCAATCTCAAAATCTGCGGCAATGTGCTAGCCCCCACGCCGTTGCCGTATGGTGTGTGTGTGTGATAAGTAATTCAGATGTTCCACGTTAACATCTAAACTACTTATCAGAATTAGACAAATAAGATATCGTTAGAAGCGTCTTGATTCAATATCATGATCGACAGGGCCACGTTGGGTATCAAATAATTGGCTTAACTAGCACAATTCCAAATATATTGAATCATACATATATACATACCTGTCAAACACATAATTAAGCCCTCCTTTTGGTTAGCATGAGCTAGTAATTGTCCAGTTTCGAGAATGGCCAAAAAGGCCGTTGTCCGTCCGTCCGTCAGTTCTCGCCTACAGGTCGCAAATTTCATCCGATTTTGACGAAAACTCGCGCTCAAGTTCCTTGATTTATTTTATTAATATATATATAAAAAATATCTGGTACTACAAATCGTTCTTAATTATATGACGACCACTGTATGTCACCGGATAATAATACGATCCGCAAGTTTATAAATTTCCTAATTTTTTTTCCGCAAGTTTATAAATATACTTACCTAACCTAACCTTACCTAACATAACTTAACCTAACCTAACCTAGCCTAATATAATCTAGATGGAAGTTTATAAATTTTCTAGGAAATTTATAAACTTGCGGATCGTATTATTTTCCGGTGAAATATATACAAGGTGACCTTTAATTAGCTGACCATATTTGGGGATTGATAGCACCGATTATTATGAACAACTTTCCCAAAGAAACATATGGTCGCAAATGAAAAATATTTTTCGTCCCTCAGCACATTGACCCGATCAGCTGATTACAAGTTACTATGGGAGACCCCAAAATTTTATTTCGTTTATGACCATATGTTTCTTGGGGAAAGTTGTTCATACTCATGTGTACTATCATTCCCCAAAATATGGTCAGCTCATTAAATGTCATCTTGTATATATGTCACCGGAAAATAATACGATCCGCAAGTTTATAAATTTCCTAGGAAATTTATAAACTTCCTTCTAGATTATATTAGACTAGGTTAGGTTAGGTTAGGTTATGTTAGGTAAATTTAGGTTAGTATATTTATAAACTTGCGGAAAAAATTTTAGGAAATTTATAAACTTGCGGATCGTATTATTTTCCGGTGACATATATAAGATAACCGCGACATTTGATAAGAGGGAAAATAGAAAGGGATAAGGTGGAAGTTCGTTGTAGCGTTATTTATCAACGGTTTTCAATAAAATTTTGAAGGCACACTGAGGTCTTCATTCCACACAAGATATTGCGAAAAAAATATCAAAAGCAGGCAGTGGAGGGGCAAGCACTTCGGGGAATTTCCTTAGACCGAAACCAGTTTGAAGTCACTTTTAAAAAATGAAGGTACGGGGGAGTTTCTTGCCGTTTCTTTTCGACCCCGAGGCCCACCTTCCGAAACGGTGTAGTCTTTTTTTATACAAAAAATTGAATTGTAGTTATAAGTAAGTATAATTTTGACGTTGAATAAGATTATTTATTTATTTATATTCAATAAAAAATTGAATCTGAATCTGAATCTGGTACTGAGCAGTTCCGGTGGGCACCCGTGGTATTGACTATCAGTTCTACTTCACAAAATGATGCTTTCCCGAGAGAAAATGCACCAGTAACTATGAAAAACACATCGCTCGTACTCTCACAATCCACTTTCCTTTCCTATCTGGGTTTGCTGGTAGAAATCTCTTTTATAGAAATAAGCGCGCCTCTTGTACATATATCTTTCTTTGTATATCTCTGTATGTTTGTTTTGTGCAATAAAGTATTCATTCATTCATTCATTCATTCAATCATTCATTCATTGATTCATTCATTCATTCATCGCTATAGGTTTGTCTATTATATTTGAAGAGTTTTCCCTTCCCTCGATTTCTTAGGGATCCTATTATCAGATCATGACCTGATGTCAATAGCATCAATCGGAAGGTAAACCCTTTCAAACAAGAATACATTTTTCAAATGCATGTTTTACAAGAATACATTTTTCAAATGCATGTTTTCAACATTTCATTTTTTATTTTTTAGTACTATATTCAAGTACTTTCCCTCCATCTGGAATAGCCATGCGGCACTGTGTATATAGCCTATGTAACTGCCATAACTGAGACGAATCAAACGACATCTCATTTATGCAATCCGTCAAACCATTTGGGATGTAGACCATACGCTTGAAAAACATAACCCCCATGTCCAGTGGGGTGAAAATAGGCAGACCTGGACGAGATTGTGATGGTACTCGGTAACATCAGCCACTCAATTCGTGGTGGTTGAAGTTTCAGATACAACCATATCTAAATAAAGTTCTGTAGCGCTCTTGGTGCTAATGTAATGCTCCAAGCACTATACGTCACTGCCTAATTGATAATTATAAATCATAACACTGGACTGGTTTGTTGTTACTGTTCTGTTTTTATTTCTTTAGTTTCGTTTACACTTTGTATAAAAGGGATCCACAACTGGCTCGATAGCCATTACTCTAATCCTCACTATAATTTAGCTCAGTCACTGGCCGAAGCCTACGGTATAGTGATTTTCTTTGGTATAGTGTGTCACATTGACTTCTCACATCCAAGCCTCTTTCTTTTTAAAACTACATATAACGTAACAGTGTCCAAGTGAACACCCACTCTAAAGAGGCCCGTACACAATATACAACCTACCTTACAGTTCACATCAGCTCACACTGCAACATGGCTGTTACGTCAGTCGCTCCCGCAGAACATTGCGAAAATTGCGTGCATTTTATTAATTTCATATTATTTATACAAAATGGTCGTTTATGTAACTGACACACAATGCCTAATTATCTACAGTTACATAAACTAATTTATCTACATACATGTCATTAGCTCTCTTTAATGTGTTCAGGAATCGCATGTTCGTCCTTCATCATCAATGCCACGATAATAGCTCTGCACTTGTTTAGCTTGTTCAGTAGTACTAACTTCACAGACAAACTAGGGGCGGCACGCAGGCGGGCGTCGGCCTTTCGAAATTTTAATGTCATTATTTTGGTCTTAATGTACCAATATTCAGATAAAAATAAGTTTTTACCAAGTAGTATAACATTATGCAGGTACGTGCGGTTTTAAGACGCAGTAAAGAGGGTTTATGATACGTGGGTAGCTAAATATATTTATTTCTGCAAAAACACTAGTTTTAAAGACACTGTTTTAAGATATTTGGAATACTCATTATTTGAAGAACATTAATATTATTTTTGGATCTCAAGAAATAGCATGTTTTAGTTGACAAAAATCAATATTTTTTCGCATTGTTCCCATGGAAATATGATGTTTTCAAATACACCGACTGAGGAAAAGGGATTTCTTCATAATATATATCTTTTTGGAATTAGTAAATCGGTGTCTCCTTTAGGAGAACTAACGCTTTAAAGATATGGGTATTTCACCGAATTCGACGTTACCCAGCATCTAACTAAGTAAGACTTAATTCCATCAGAAAAAGGTGTCACTTTATTTATTTCGCCACTTTATCACACCTTCCTTTCATCGCTAGTTCCCCGTTCAAGGAAAGCTACCACAGCGTAGTCCGACTTTAGTACCTACGGCTATGGAAATAAGGTACCTACGAACTCAGAAGGGTGTGGGATACTGATACAGGATGCTGCAGAAGCTCATTAATAAGTAACACAGAAGGGATCGTAAGGTAATAGAAAAACTGGGGCAACCTGAATATTTTATGAGCCAAGCAAAGCTATGTAAGCTGATAGCAAAAAAATAAAAAAATAATATCCCTTGTTATAGAGGTAGTCTCTGCAACTGTTTTTTTTTTCAAAAATAGCGTCACGCCTTTTCCTATACGGAGTGGCAGCGGCTCAATAGCGTTAGCCAGTCAATCAATCCTCCATTTAGCCTTACAGGGAGCGAGCCAGCTCAACATCCTCACGATGTTTTCCATTGGCACGATGGTTGCATTGTATATGGCGCAGTTAGTTAGTTCAATCAGACACTTAACTAACTTTCTAGTCCATTAATTAAATACCGACGTTTAACCAAGTCACTAGCGTTTTGATTTAAATAAAGCATCGTCGAAACCGACGTTTGTAAAACAAGATGGCGTCACGACAACAGCTGATTTGCACAGCTTATATCAGGGCAAAACATTGCGGTAGCTTAGGTGAATGGTAAATGGGGTGAGCGAAGGGTATGGTGGGTGAAGCCCCCTTTATCCTTTGTGTTAGTTTGAACATGTAAGAACAACAAAAAATACTTAAAACATAAACTTAGTACACATTAAAATATTTATATTGTATATGTATTGTTGCCTAGGAACGTTTAGACAACTCGTCGTAATACGTTTCGTTCACTCACTTGTCTGACGGAATTTTAGTGACTTGGTTAAACGTCGGTATTTAATTAACAGTCTAGAGAGTTAGTTAAGTGTCTGATATAACCAACTAAATGCGACATATATAGCCTTATTGAAGTCTATCTTAAACTCAAAAACACTATATGTAGTGGGTACTGCTGGATGAACATAGCCAATTCAGCAACCGTGTTCTAATGGATAGCTCCGTCAAATTTCGAGGCTACCCTGAAACATCGTGCCATGAAAGTCCTCTCGACGAAGCTCCGAAGCTCAAACTGCTTTCGTTTAGAATAGATTTTGAAAGCTACGTTTATGCGTTTTCAGACGAACTATTTTGCAAGTGAGTCTGGATACTAGAGCAGTTTGAGAGCCCCGAACGTGATTCGACGACCTCTGTTTTGACGTGATAACGTCTTTAAAATCGTTTTAGTCGGGTGACATGTTCAGAAACTTGTGTCACACCAAAACCTCACGAGCGCGATCGCAGGTATAACGAGAGAGAGACGGACCGATCTCCCGTCTCATCTCGAGCGCTGCCAGTCATTCCGTGAAACTTGTCACGCGGAATCCTCACGAGCGGAGGCTGGCATAGCGTTCGAGTGAGTGGACCGATCTTCCGTCTCTCTCACTCTAGCGGCATACAAACGAATGGAGATTTATCACGTAAACATCTCGATCGTAATCCTACTTTACAAACAACCATTTTTTTTATTCTGTATACAACAGAATAAAAAATAATACAGATTGACGTTACCCCAATCACAGTCACAGTTCGCGACATTCATCGACATTTTTGCAATGGTTGCAAATGTTGCAAACAAACAACAATATCCCAATTAACCTGCCCTTATTTATTATTTTTGGTAAATGACGATGAATGTATTTCATGTTGCCTTTTTTCGCACTTTAATTCAGATTTCTCGCAAAGTATACTGTTTACAGAATTCATTACCACACTTTTCTTTATAATAAACTCTATCGAATGACATAACCATCAATACCAAACACAACCAAAAATATTCGAACCCATTCAAATCCAAATATCCAAACTGCCAAACATTTGTAGTTTATACTTCCGGCTTATGTCGAAAGTGGTAAGTAAAATTGGCTCCTTCACTTCCAAAGTTTCATATTAAATCAATCTGATGGAGTTTCTTTACCCTTCTTCTCTAACAGTGGTCCAATGTAGAGAAGAAGCAAAAATATAAATATTGTATCTGAAGCAATAAATAACTTTGCCTTAGACTTTGACTTTAGTATTCTCCAGTACAACCCTCCTTGTCTCAGCTAAGCCAGAGTTCAACACAGCAGATGGACAGAGAGGCCGCGTTTGTGTGAATAGCACGATTGAAACTATGTTTCGAATTCTGAAAATTATATTCGCTATTTACGTCATAACCTAGGCCAGGCTCGCAAAAGTCGAGGTGGGACGAGTCTATAGCTACAAAACCAGAAGAGACGGGATTATTTCATAAATATAGCCACATAATATATCGAACTATGTTGAAGTTTCGGTTTCACTGTCTCTTTTTAGGACCTGAAATCTTCGATTTCAAAACTATGAAGTTAGCGGTATTAATATAGAAAACTGGGCTTATTTTGAGCAAATTTTATTTTCCTAAACCTGCAATTACGTATTTTGGATGCTCTTAACTAGTTCAAAATTCCCTGCAAATGTGCTCAGTTTTTTATATTTTTTTACAGCTAAATCTCGATAGCGCTTTCGACATCAAGGTAAGTAAAAAATTCTTTAATGCTGTAGATATTGACATATACTTAGCAAATCTCATTTTTTGCCTCTCCTCTTCATGGGACTACTGTGGGAGAATCAGGGCGAAGAAACTCACAAAGATTTATTATTAGATCTCTTTAAAAATATTACAACATAATAAAAAAAAGCAGGAATAAATAATAACAAAATTATCAACATCGAGTTCTATGTTGAGTTAGATTTACCCCCGTCCGTCATGTTATCTTGAAAATGGTAATATCCCTATTTAAACCAAGTCGCTCTTACATTATTTTTAAATTGCTCAAATGGCAATTTAAAAATCTCCAGAGTTATGTTATTGTTTTAGAGAATGAACCCTTGAAAGAATTGCTAACTTTCATGAGACTGTGAATATTTCTTAGGTTAAAATTGCAGTTATCGCTAAATTTGGAAAATGGTTCTTCAATACATTCATTTTATTTTCGAAAATAATTTGACTGGCTAAAGTTAGGTATGTCAATTTCTTTCAAAAGTTCTCTTAGCGAGTTATTGCGTCTTAAATTATAAAATATTCAAAAAGCTTTTTTCTGCTATTTAAAAATATTTTGAATATTCGCTGCTTTCTCTCGCAGCAAGATAACAGGACATCGACTGATATGAAGCTTGCATGAAACTTTTTATTGTTATTGTGATCCCGAAGCTAATGAGATTACGACTAGTGCCAAAGACATTACTGGTGACTTTCTTCGTTCTCATTACAACTGACAGTTTTCTTATGATACACGAATTGCCCATAGTTTATCGCTTGCTTCCAAGGCAAATAGGCGGCGCTAACAAGCCAAATATGCCCAATATTCCCCTAGTATCAATTAATACACTATTGCTAATCAAGTTTGATAAGAGACTCGGGCACCAGTTCCGGTGGCCAGTTAACTTTGTAACTCTGTTCGGCTCGAGGATCGGCTTGCTAGTGCAGGGCCGGTCACAATGAAAACTCAACGCCACGAGTTTAGATTTCTCCGTCATTGAAGTTACATTGTAGATGGATTTACGACTGAATGTAATGTAATGTAATGTAATGTGACATTCCATGAACCACAAGCCGCTGAATAGTGAATGAGTATTGGCTTTTGAATCACGCTGAGAGTTCCAGTTCGTCTGAATTTGCCTTCTGAACAAAATCGTGATTGGCCAAAAACCCAAAACGCAGGCTACTTCTGATATAAAGGGGAAGGGGATACTTTCTATTCAGGTTTTTTATTCATTTGGCGCATGATGAATGCGGTAATTAGAATCAATGCGCTTATATTGCATCTTTACTGCCAGACATCGCGTTAACGAGACATTCACATGCGCCATAGGATAAAATGGAAAGGGCGACTTCAACGCCCTCGATTGCATTAAAAAAAACCTTGTTAGATATTATATTTCTTATTTTATTTTTACTTAGCCTGTGACGTTTCCCACTGCTGGGCAAAGGCCCCCCCTACTTTTATGCCACACTTGTCGATCCTTTGCTTTGTCCCTGCCTGTTCAGGCTTCTCAGCACCTAATGACCTCGTAGGGGCCCATCAGCTACGAGGTAGCGTAACGATCAGTTGCCAAGAAGTGTGAACGTCGGCGATTCACCGAGCTGAAGTTAATTGGGGTCGATCTAACCTGGTCTGTGCTTCGGTCCCGTCAACCTCCTGTCTCTCTGCAAGGCCCGGGTGCACCCTAGGCTCTTCTTGGTAGACAGGTTCTTCAGCCAACCAGGTATGACTGGCGGGCCAGCTTCAATGAGCACAGTGTTCCAACACAGGTTATGTTACGTGGTAAAAACAATCGGGGCACGAAAATGCGAACTTTATCTGGTTCGAGAAACAATAACACACTCAGCTATATTAACAATCCTGAGGGAAACCCGAATACATTCCAGATGGCCTGCGATTTAATTTCAATACCCTAACCAAAACGCGTTTTTTTTGCGAGGGCTTTCGTCTGTCAGTTGTCAAAAAACTGCCCGGTTGGCAGCTAACGTCAAATTCAAAATGGCCGTTCAGAAACCATCGATCGAATATCGATTTGGAATCGAACAATCACCCGCCCGGACAGGCACCCACCTGTCCCCTAATCTACGGGCAGCCGAGACAACGTTGCTACCGCTCGTTTTAGAACCGAGCCTCCTACTAGAACCTCTGCAGACCGGGGGGTCCCGTCCTTGCCAGGGAACAAGTTAACAATGCGCCCCCTGCGCCAACGTAGTGGCAGTAGGTTAGCATCCTTAACCAGAACGAGGTCACCAACACTAGGGGGGCTAGTTTTGTCAGTCCACTTAAGGCGCTGTTGTAAGATATGCAGATACTCGAGCGACCAACGCTTCCAGAAATTCTGAGTAAACTGCTGCAACATCTGATACCTTGACAACCGATACAATTTCACTCCCTCGAAGGGGTGCTCGGGCAACGCGTTAAGTGGCTGACCTATCAAGAAATGGCCTGGGGTCAGAGCCTCCAGGTCATTTGGATCCGAGCTGAGCGGACACAACGGTCGCGAATTGAGAACGGCCTCGATCTAACAAAACAATGTCGCGAGCTCCTCAAAAGTCAGCGCGGTCTGACCTACTATACGCCCCAAGTGCGTCTTAGCTGACTTAACTACGGCCTCAAAAATCCCACCCCAGTGGGGGCAAATCGGTGGGCTGAAGGTCCACTGTATACCCCGACGGGAGAGGGCCGTTCCAATATCCACTTTATTTACATTCAAAAAGTTGACTATCTCTCGTAAGTATCGTTCCGCACCGATGTAGTTAGTGCCGTTATCAGAGCGGATCAAAGTTGGAAGTCCCCTTCGAGAAACAAACCTATCCAAACAAGCAATGAAAGCCTCTGTCGAGAGATCAGCAACGAGCTCGAGATGTACTGCCTTGGTGGATAAACAAACAAACACATATAGGTACGCCTTGTATTGCCTAGCGGTACGCAATCGTGAACTCTTCACCATAAACGGTCCTGCAAAATCCGTACCAACACCTGAAAATGGTCTGACCTCATTCACACGATCAGGGGGCAAGTCCCCCATGAGAGGTTGCATCGTGGCAGCCTTAAGTCGATAACAAGGCATGCACCGAAACACGATGTTCCGTATGACACGGCGGGCATATAAGATCCAAAACTCCCGCTGAAGCGTGGCCAACAACGCGTTACAGCCGGCATGCGCGTTTTTAATATGACGATCAGTCACCAGCAATTCAACTAACTGTCCCCCCTTGGGGAGCAGAAGTGGGTGACGAGCCGAATACGACAGATTTGCATTGCGCAATCTTCCTCCTACCCGAAGTAACCCGGTCGAATCAACAAAGGGGTTGAGACGCGCGACGGCTCCCTTCTATTTCGAACGTCCACTTCGTATAATCTCCAATTCTGCCCCAAACTTCGAGGACTGGGACTGTCATGATATGGTACTGTTTGCTGATGACACCTCACTTATTTTTAAAACAAAGCGAAACCAACACGCTACTGATGATCACGTGAACAATACCATATCAAGAGTGGTAAATTGGTTTAATGTTAATAATTTGCTATTAAATGAGAAAAAGACTAAATGTGTTAAGTTTCTTACTACTAACGTTAAAAATAATCAGACATGTATAACAATTAAAAATGAGGAATTGGAATTGGTAACCAGCACAGTGTTTCTAGGTATAACGTTGGATTCCAAACTCCAATGGGGTCCACATATTGATAAGCTATCGAACAGACTGAGCTCTGCAGCTTTTGCATGCAGGAAAATCCGTCACTTGACAGATTTAAAAACAGCCAGATTAGTTTATTTTAGTTATTTTCATAGTATTATGTCCTACGGTATTCTGCTCTGGGGCAGTGCTGCTGACATAAATACTATTTTTGTGCTGCAAAAGCGGGCTGTTCGTGCGATTTATAAAATGAATAATAGAGATTCTCTTAGAAATAAGTTTAAAGAAGTAAATATATTGACAGTCCATAGTCAATATATTTACGAGAATATTATGTATGTCCATAAGAACATTGTTAACTTTCGAAGAAACTGTGATATACATAACTTTAATACTAGAAACAAGGACAAACTTGCAGTGCCCACTACTCGGCTCCATAAAATAAAAAACTCGTTCAAGGGTAATTGTGTAAGATTTTACAATAAACTCCCAAGCACTTTGACAGATCTATCAATTAATAAGTTCAAGAAATACATCAAGCAAAGGCTTATTTCTAAAGCTTACTACAGTATTAAAGAGTACATAGACGATAAAAATGCTTGGGACTGAATTGTTCTAATTAATTGTGAGCATCCTCACTGCCAGAGTTTCTTTTACTGGACACTTGGAGGCCTTTTACACCTCCAAAGATTAATTTAATTATACAACTCTTGACTGTGGGGACCATTTACATCTCCTATTATCATTGTATTATTGACTAAAGAGACTATACATCTCTGTTATTTATATTTTAATTATTTTATTATGACATTTGAGACTCTTTACATCTCTCAGAAACAATAATTAAAAACTTTTTTTTTCTGATAATATGATAATAATACCAAATGTTCTGTAAAAAATGAAATGACATGTGAAAGTGCCCTTGTGGCCTATTTACAGAATAAACGTTTTGAGTTTTGAGTTTTTTGAGTTTTGGACTGTACCAACCGGACCAAATTCAATAGCGACTCGTTTCGCTCTGCCGGAGTCAGAATAGGGTTCAACGTTCGCTGATCGCGAGGAGTACGACAATTTCGAGCGAATCTCCTAATCCAAGTGGACACGTTTATCAACTTGTCAAGTGAGCTATACCGGTCCAGCAGAAACCCGGCGTCAGGGTCCTCAGCCTTCTGGGTAACATGCACGGCCGCTCTGGGGCCATGATCCGAAGATACTACTACATGGCTGTGGGGCCAGTCCGATTCTCTCTTGGCAAGCCAGGGTGGTCCCCACCACAAATGGTGTCTAACGAGTTCAGGAGCCCGACATCCCCTGGATGCACAATCAGACGGGTTCAATTCTCCTCGTACATGTCTCCAGGTCAGTGGGACCTCAGACGACACAATCTGGGAGACACGGTTCGCAACAAAAACCTCTAAGTTATGGACCGAAGCCTTCAGCCAGCACAAAACAATCTGGCTGTCCGTCCACGCGTACACCGTATCCTCCAAAACCACTGACCCACGCAACACTGTTAGAGTGTGATTCAAAAGTTTGGTCAAAAGAGCAGCCCCGGACAGTTCCAGTTTTGGAATCGTCATCCTTGTCCGAATAGGCGCTACCTTGCTTTTTGCCAAAACCAAACGCACGTCGACCTCCCCGGTGGAGGTGACGGTTCGCAAATAAACCGCTGCCGCAAACCCTCGTTCAGAGGCATCACAAAACCCGTGAAGGGTTGCCCTGTAATCCCCAGCAGGGACCAATTTCCTCCGCAGCGATACATTATTTATGTCCGATAGCGAGGTGAACATTCGCGTCCAATCAATCAACAAATCACCTGAGAGGTGGGTGTCCCAGGTCAACTGAGCCGCCCATAGCCTTTGCATAAAACATTTGAGAGCAAAGGTGACTGGAGAAATCCATCCATTCGGGTCGAACGTTCTCGCAATCGTTGACAGTACTGACCGCTTCGTCCAGGCCTTCGGTGTTTCTAAATCCACCCGATAGGTAAACTCATCATGGACGGGCCGGTACTGAATTCCAAGCACTGACAACATGTTAGGGTTGTCAGGATTCTCAAAAACGTGCGGGTCTCGTTGAAACTCATCTGGGAGACCAGCCATCAACTCAGGGGAGTTGGACATCCACTTGCGTAGTTCATAGCCGCCTCGTTCCAGCAATTGAATGAGCTCGTCACGTCGGTCCAGAGCTTCCTCTACACTGGCTGCCCCTGTGCAGACGTCATCGACGTACAAATCTTGCTCCAGGATAGCGGCGGCTCTAGGATAGCTCACACGGTCACGCGACGCCAACTCCCGCAGGGTACGCATCGCCAAATACGGGCTAGACCGTAACCCATACGTGTTCGTGTTTAACTCATAGACCTTGACTGGCTCGGCCGTGGACTCACGCCACAGTATCAACTGATACATTCTGTCAGCCGGATGAATTACCGTTTGCCTAAACATCATCCGAATGTCTGCGACAAATACAATCTGGTGCCTCCGAAAGCTCGTGAGAATATCCGAAATATCACGACTCAACTTGGGTCCCGAATGTAGACACTGATTCAGGGACATCCCGTTCGAGGTAGGTGCTGACCCATCAAAAACAACTCGAATCTTGCCGGTAGTGGTTCGTAGGACGGCATGGTGTGGAAGGAAACAATGATCCTCAGATCTCCAGTCCACACCCGATACCGACATGTGTCCTAACGACTCATACTCCCTCATGAAATCAACATATTTTTGTTTAAATACGGCGTCCCTTGTCATCCTACGCTCCATCGACATCAATCTCGTCTCAGCCATCTTCCTAGATTCTCCTAGTGGCGGTCGATCGGCCCTGAAAGGCAGTCGAGTTACAAAACGACCAGAACGAAGGCGACCAGTACTATTCTGGTAAAACAACTCGCACTCTTCTTCGTCTGCGTCGACTCGACGAACGGTGGGAGGTTCCTCTATCTCCCAGAAACGTTGGATAACGTCTGACAACGCTGAGCCAATAAGTATGCCATCTGACTCGGCAGGCCTAACCATTGGCAATGCCGGACCCATGATCACGTGACCAAACTTAGTATCCACAGCAATCAACCCGTCCGGCTGAAGAACTCGCCGATCCGACAACAGAAACCTACCCAGAACGTCTGCTCCCAGTAGCAGGTCGACCGGGGCTGGAGTGTCAAAATCGGGATCCGCCAACTTGAGTCCTGATGTCAGGAATCGAACGGCCGGATTCAACTTCACCAAGGGGTGTCTGCCCATGACATGCGTCATTACTAAAGCTTGGACGGATGTTTTTGTCAAAATGTCATAACGTGGAGAGAACGTGATCACCGATTGACCAACTACATTCGTAACCGTAACATTCCCCACGCCCCGTATTGATTTATTATACCTATTTACTTTGAGGCCCAACCATTTTGCTAAATCATTCGATACAATGCAGCCCTGAGCTCCAGAATCTAATAGGGCGCGAACGTATGTTGGGTTGCCCGCCAAATCCCAAACAAGCACAGAGGCGATCGGTAATACCACCGTCTCCGGTTGGGGGGCAACAAATGGTTGGGCCGCAAATTCCTAGCGAGGACCCCCGGGGCCCCACTGTGCCTGTAACCGATCAGGTATGCAGCTATACGCCAGAGGGTCCCATTGTACAAATGGCCCACGCGCCGGTTCCATTCCCAACCTACGATTCCCCGTAAAGGGGGGTGGGCGTGAATTCAACCGTGGCCGCTCCATGAGCGGGGGGGACATCACATGTGACCGACGAGGACGAGGCGACGAGCGGGGCGACAACTGAGGCGGCGTCCGAACCGCACCCGCATAGCTCGAAGGTGTCCCATGACACCCGCCCGTTACGGCCTGCTCAACACACCCAATGTCCCGCTGGGTCGGATGCTGAGTCGCAACCGAAAACTCAGGGCCCCCCATGTAATGGTCCTGATTGCGGCCCTGCACCCTGGTACTGCCCTGTGCACGTGGGGACGTTGGCCCCTGAGTTGCGCTCCGAGTCGCAAACGAATTCTCAGGGCCCCATGCCGTGTCACCCTGGGTACGGCCCTGTGGAGGCTGTTGGCCGGACCGGTTCATGCACAACAGATTGTTGTGGGGCCCACCACAATATCCGCACATTTGTGTGCGCGTGCAGTCCCTAGCCATGTGTGGCCCGAGGCACAGGAAACACCAGCTCCGCTGCTTGGCCATCCGGCGCCGTCCCAGAACCCTAAGTTCCCCGAACTTATTGCAATTGGCCACAGCATGGCCAATCTGCCTACAACATGGGCAGGTCTCACCATGTGGGGTCAATTCACTCACAGTCCCATACGACTGCCGGTTGGTGCGGTCCTTCCTCGTCGGAGGGCCCCTACTCACAGCGCTCCCGGCAGCTCTCTGTGGCTCCGAAGGATGGGTGACCGTCAACCCCAAATTCTCCGCCCGTCGAGCCTCCTCTTCCAAGAATCCGACCAAGTCGGAGAAGGCGGGCAGGTCCTCGGCCGACCTTCCGTGAGACTGTTCGAAACGAGTCTGCACGTCAGCGGGTAGGCGGGAAAGTACAATGTACAACAGTAGGTACGACCATTCACCAACCGGAAGTCCAAGATTCTCTAGAGCCTTGGTGACGGACAACAATGGGTTCAAAACCTCCGTCTGTATGGCCCCGACCTTGTTCACAACCGGGATACTAAACAAACGGTTCAGTTGGGCATCGGCCAACCTCCGTTTGTTATGGTAACGTCTGACCAACAATTGCCTGGCCGTTTCATAGTTACCCTCCGTAACTGTCAAATGAGCGACCAGCTCCCTAGGCTCACCCCTCAATGCTGCCACCAGCTGAGCCATCTTGACAGACTTGGTAATGTCCGATCGCATGTGCACCAAACTGTCGAACAGATTGATGAAGCTCATCCATTCACCGGACACGCCGTCAAAGATAGGCATAGTTATGGCAGGTAACCTGGACCCCGATCCCTGATGCGGCAGAGGTGCTTCAATGTCACCACCATGGCTGGACTCGCGCTGTCTACGTATGTCCGCAGCCTTCTGCGTGATAGCAGCTGCCATCTCCATACATTGGTCGACATCCCCTATCAACCGTGACAGCCTGTCAGGTGCACAACCATCAACTGATTCCGCCTGCGCGGACAATTCGAGCACCCTATTGTAACGTTCCTTAACGTCCATAGACCGCTCCAATACCACATCATGCCTATCTAAACGGTCTATCAGACCGTGTGCGGAGGAAAACCATCTGAGTTCCTTAGAAACACCCTTCTGGATTTCAGATAACGACATGATCGGAACGATACTTACTCACAATTTGCAGTAACTCAATTTTATTGGACCCTCCAGTCTATAACCCAAACGAGGGAACCCTAAACTATAACTTAAACAATGTTGTTTTCCTTAAACAATAGCAACCGAGTTTTATATCTATATAAATTCTGTAAATAACAATTTAGTCTCCCTTTATCACTACAACACACACAGATAGTCAATATTAGTTCAAGTTATAAATTGCTATAAACTGAAAACAATGTAATAGCCTGCTATCAATAGATGTAACTACCTATGTTAACCAAAACATTCATTCAATGCAAATTTCAATTCAATATCTGTCTGTCTACTACCAGCAATAGACTTATAGCTTACAACACTACCAATCTATGTGGATACAGGAACAACCAAGTTACTTAACCGCCTATACCTACAGATTGATAGTCCCAAATCGTGCCTTCCTGGAGCCCTTGACGGCTGCAAATCTCAGGAAGCCACGCTCTAGCTACCAAATGTTCAGGCTTCTCAGCACCTAATGACCTCGTAGGGGCCCATCAGCTACGAGGTAGCGTAACGATCAGTTGCCAAGAAGTGTGAACGTCGGCGATTCACCGAGCTGAAGTTAATTGGGGTCGATCTAACCTGGTCTGTGCTTCGGTCCCGTCAACCTCCTGTCTCTCTGCAAGGCCCGGGTGCACCCTAGGCTCTTCTTGGTAGACAGGTTCTTCAGCCAACCAGGTATGACTGGCGGGCCAGCTTCAATGAGCACAGTGTTCCAACACAGGTTATGTTACGTGGTAAAAACAATCGGGGCACGAAAATGCGAACTTTATCTGGTTCGAGAAACAATAACACACTCAGCTATATTAACAATCCTGAGGGAAACCCGAATACATTCCAGATGGCCTGCGATTTAATTTCAATACCCTAACCAAAACGCGTTTTTTTTGCGAGGGCTTTCGTCTGTCAGTTGTCAAAAAACTGCCCGGTTGGCAGCTAACGTCAAATTCAAAATGGCCGTTCAGAAACCATCGATCGAATATCGATTTGGAATCGAACACTGCCTATCCGGGAGGTAACTCTCTGGTTCCTCGCGCCTTCTCCTTCTGGGCCTGCCTTTGCGGCGCTGTACGTCTTGAGGCACCCACTCGGCCGCAATCTTTGTCCACCTGTAGGGGTGCATGCGACAGACATGCCCGGCCCAGCTCCATTTCATCTTGGCGCTCTGTGCACCCACGTCGGTAATACGAGTTATGGAGCGCAGTGTGGTGTTTCTGACAGGCTCCGTCAATTGGACTCCTATCATGCTACGCTCGATAGCCCTTTGGAAAACCCTCAGTTTGGACTTCAGATGGTCGGTCAGTGACCACGTCTGAGTGCCGTAGGTGAGGATAGGCGACGAGTTTCCGCTTTAGTGTCAGTGGAAGGTCGCCCTTCGTCGGCTCGTTCATGGTCTTCCAATCTCTTTGCTTTACCTGTTTTCAAATGTGACTCACTGGCCCAAGAAGACTGCCTTTGGGCGGAAACTCAGGGCACATTTGCTAGATCAGCAGAGACTACTCCTCCCCTCCGTACCAACCTCACGCCGCAATAAGACTTGAGTCTGTGGTCGCTCATTGTCAGTGGGACCGAAAACCCAACACTTAAATTTAATGAAAAGAGGGATTGAAAAGCGCGGGCCATGTTTATTTATTTAACTTTTTGTATGTGTCATATATAACAGCCATATCTATATTTACCAATATTGTTACCTATTTTTTATATATTCTTTATATTTATGTATTTATGGATTGTACCACGCCGCGGTCTGGGGCGCTCGCGAGGTAACACTTGGCGCTGACTGAAAATCAGCGTTGAAGGCCTGGCCTTCAACATATTGCTGAGTCAGACGCCATTTATAATCACAGTGACACACCACGACTGTCATTTCATTTTATATCATGTGTCAATGCAACTATTTATCTCTGTGTTTTGTTTCTTTGTTGTAATTGTAGGGTGTTCACTGTCTTTATAATAAATGTTTCTTTCTTTCTTTCTTTCTTTCATTCTTTCAGAAGATGTATTCATCGAAATATTGTATAATCTGCCCATCTGCCTCCACTCTTTGTTACGCACAATTAGTCATAAGTTGTGTCTGGGACCGATTCAGGGGCTGACGGTGCAAACAAGACAATTTCGTCGGCGAAGCGAAGGTTTGTGAGCCTTCTGCCACCGACGAGGATTCCGTCATTTGCCCACGGACGCGCAGCTTCCTGAATATCACATCACATCACATCACACATCACATCACATCACATTACATCACATCACATCACATCACATCACATCACATCACATCACATCACATCACATAACATCACATAACATCACATCACATCACATCACATCACACCTCGAGAGCTGAGGTGAATAGTTTTGGTGACAAGGGGTCCCCCTGTTTTACGCCTTTCTCGATCACGGAGGAAGGGCCTGCTGACTGGAGTTTCATGTTTACGGTAAGTACTATGGTTGTAGAAATAGTACAGCAATATTATTTGTCTGAATGTGAGCACACAGGGTTGTTAATAAATTGAGGAGGAGATTGAGAAGAGAGATGTTTGGGGATTTTTCTTGATCTGGCCAAGGCGTTCGATACGGTTTCGATCCCACTACTTGTATCTAAGCTTGATTCTCTTGGTGTAAGGGGTAACCAACTCAATCTTTTCAAAAGCTACCTATCTGATAGAAAGCAAAGCGTAAAAATAGGTGAATATATGAGCACTACCCAGCCAGTAGAGTGGGGGGTACCTCAAGGCAGCATTCTTGGACCGACTCTATTCTTGATATATATTAATGAACTTTGCAGCCTTAAACTTCCCGATGGCAACATAGTAACTTATGCTGACGATACCGTTCTGCTTTTCAAAGGAAGAAATTGGACACAAGTTTTTGAAAACGCACAAAACGGTTTTAATATAATATCGAAATGGCTGCAGCATAATATTTTAACCTTAAACGCCGATAAAACTAAATATTTGACCTTCTCTATAAACAACACGACCCAACCTTCTGCTGGTTTTAATTTGACCTCACATATATGTAAAGATGAAACTAACTGCTCATGTAAAACCTTAGAAAGAATCCCTACAATCAAATATTTAGGCATAACATTGGATCGGAACTTAAATTTTAAAAAACATATACAAACTCTAAGTGGCAAAGTCCGCAAACTAATATATATATTTAAAAATTTGAGACACGTTACCAATGCATCACTACTAAAAAATATTTATTTCGCTCTATGCGAATCTCTTTTGAGATATTGCATAACATGTTGGGGAGGTGCAAATAAGGGAACTCTTTTGTCACTGGAGCGTGCTCAACGTGCTGTTTTAAAGGTCTGCACCTTTAAACCCAGGATCTTTCCGACCGAAGAACTTTATCATTTCTGTGACGTTTTGACTGTTAGACAACTTTTTATTCAGAATATTCTGCTAAAACAACACCAAACTCTTGAGTATACACCTAGTTCTAAAAGACGAAAAGATAAAGTTTTTATAACCACCTCAACAATGACAAGATTTATGCAGAGATTTTTTAAATTTCTAGGGCCCTATCTATACAATAAAACCTGCAATATTGTGTATATATATCCTAAACCAAATTTTGAATGCAAAAAGCTTATTTATAAGTGGTTAAGATCGAAGAATTATGACGACATAGAAAATTTCATCGCCATTTCACAATAATAAGGATAACAAAATAAATAAAATGGTACAATCATTACTTGATAAATACATATTTGATAATTATATTTTAGGTGCACATACTTACGTATTTTTTAGAAATGATGGTAAAAATACACAAACATTCATAACACACCTCACTTCACATACATCCACTACACTTTCTCATCTCACACACCCATATTTACACTCACAAATACTCACACACACCCAAATACTAACTATTTTAGGCACTAAATGACGAATTTTAAACTTTAAATTACCTTTTTTAAGTTTTAGATAGCTGCATTACATTGAAACTGTAAAAGTACTTGATTTGGTCTGCTAATTTTTCTTTGTTCATATCATTAGGGGAAGAGCCTCGCTACTTATCCCAAAACACAGGGGAAACCCTACCTTGGGGAGTATCGACTCTGATGTTATTTTTGCTTATTACCAACACCTATTCTCATAAACATATGATGTATCTATCTTTAGTTAAGTTTATATAACATGAAACTGTACCTTTCTTATTTTGTATTCTTTTGTAATTTCTGTAATTTTTGTGAAATGTTTATTATTGAATAAATCAATATGAGGAACATAATGAAAATAAAAAAAATAAAAAAATAAAAAAAAATAATAATAATAAAGATGTAGTTCTTATAAAACTCTAAGGGCGTACACATATTAAATTAAAATAAAGATGACATGTCCATATTGAAAATCCATAATGACAATAACACTATACAAAACATTACAAATTTCAGCAATAACTAAATTTTATCTTTTTCACTGGCTGATTAGGAAATATAGTATATATACGCTATAGTAGCTTGGTTTAGCAGATGCTCTTTTAACCGTGATTTAATAGTAATTTATGTGACTGCTACATAATGGAGGGCATTAATACTCGAGAGTGGGTTTATGAAACAAGCCGAAGGCGAGTTTCATAATTATATCACTCGAGAGTTTTAATGCCTAATTATGTACAGTTACATACACTAGTTTATCTACACACGTATCATAAGCTCTCTTTGATGTGTTCAGGAACCGCATGTTCAATCGGCATTGTGGCATTGATAATTGCTCTGCAGATGTTTAGCTTGTTCTGTAGTACCAACTTCACAGACAAACTAGAGGCGGCACGCAGGCGGGCGTCGGCGTTCGAAATTTGAATGTCATAATTTGACAAATTTTGGTTCATTATGGTCATAATTAAGAAATGAGTTTTTACCAAGAAGTTTATCATTATGCTGGTCGTAACGTGTGGTTTTTGGACGCAGTAAAGAGGGGTTATGATACGTGTGTAGATAAATAAATGAAAGTTATCTATGTAAAGTATCTGATTGCTACATGTAAAATTTTACTCGAGTTAAGTCTGATTCCGCTTTCTAGCTAGTAGCATTTTGTGAGAATATTCATTTCCTTTAGTCTTTAGTCTGATTTAGAGCTTCGCCGCGGACACTCGAAATTTATGTAATGTTGTTATTAATTTTGGGATTTTTCGAATAAATTATTTCTTGGGCAGTAAAACTTTTTTTTTAAATCTCTTCGTCGACCCACCCCGTACAATACCCTATTTGGAAACCAGAAACAGACGTCACACACATATAAACATCCAAGACCATTTTTTCTTCTTCCCCTGCCATGATTGGAACCTGCGACCTGTTAATTGGGAGACAGAGCCTCCGACAGAAGTCATTTCCTTTCACTAACGAACCGCCTGTTCCTTTGTCACCGCATTTGAGAAAAAACCTCTATTAACTATGTAAATTAAAAAGTTAAATATTCATAAAGTAAGCGGGAAGCAATCAAAAGCACTAGTTTTTAGAGTTCCGTACCCAAAGGGTAACAACATGATGACCTCTGTGTGGTGGGGCGTTGTGGTTGAGTCCCTGCCTCCCAAGGAAGAGGTTGCGGGTTCGAATCCCGGCAAGGCAAGAAGAAACAATCCTCAGGTCTTGAATGATATGTGTTTCACGTCGCTGTTTCTGGTACCCACGCCAAAGGGTATCCTAGTGTGGGGCCAGAAGCAATGTCTGTGCGAAAATAACTTTTTTCTCGAAGGCCTCAGTACAGCTTTAGTCAACCGTATGTCACAGGGTTATATCTTTTGAACCGTGGTCTCACCTAACTAAGAAATAGTTCGTTCATAATTTATTTATTGGAAGCAAATCAAAGACAAGAGTTTCATGAAAATAGTCTACAAAGGCTTTCTCTAATAAAATATCTCTTCCAGAAAACCAGGTCAAGATGGGATTGGTTGATTGCTGAGCAGGAGTAGATCTATTTGTACAACAATATAACGAAATAAACGGGTACTAACGTACATATTATAGTGGTTTATGTGACTGCTACATAATGCCTAATTATGTACAGTTACATACACTAGTTTATCTACACACATATCATAAGCTCTCTTTGATGTGTTCAGGAACCGCATGTTTGACCGGCATTGTGGCAGTTGTTTCATGGGCCTTCGAAATTTGAATGTCAGTACCAACTTCACAGACAATCTAGGGGCGGGTGTCGGCGTTCGAAATTTGAATGTCATAATATGTAGAAAAATTACACATTATGGTCGTAATGTGTAATTTTTCAGATAAGAAATGAGTTTTTACCAAGTAGTTTAATATTACGTTGATCGTAACGTGCGGTTTTTGTACGCAGTAAAGAGGGTTTATTATACGTGTGTAGATAAATAATTTTATCTACACACCTATCATAAACCCTCTTTACTGCGTCTTAAAACCGCACGTTACAACCAGTATAATGATAAACTTCTTGGTAAAATTTCATTTCTTATCTGAATATTGATAAATTATAAACATAATGTACCGAAATTTGTCATATTATGACATTCAAATTCCGAGCACCAACGCCCGCCTGCGTGCCGCCCCTAGTTTGTCTGTGAAGTTGGTACTACTGAACAAGCTAAACAACTGCAGAGCAATGATCAATGCCACAATGCCGGTCGAACATGCGGTTCCTGAACACATAAAAGAGAGCTTAAGAAATGTTTATAGATAAACTAGTGTATGTAACTGTACATAATTAGGCATTAAAACTCTCGAGTGATATTATTATGAAACTCTCGAGTTTTAATGCCCTCCATTATGTAGCAGTCACATAAACTACTATGAAATTAAATCAATTATAATAATATACTATAATGCAAAATAATAATAAATGTAGCCTATTAATGTCCCCACCGAAGGGCACAGTCTATTATATATATATGCTTTGTGCTACATACATACATACATATATACATACACCATATATGCCGGTCGAAATTATTCGGAACCCTTTGCTAACGAGTCCGACTCGCACTTGCCCGGTTTCTCACAACTGCAACGGACAGATAGTTATTCAGTTCTCTTTGATATTATATCACTCGTTTCGAAAGCTTTATCTGTATCCATGAATTATTAAATCTGTTTCTTCAGGATATAATACTCATTCTGAGCGGCGGTGATGAAGTATGAAAAGGTGGTTAGTTCTATCTTATGTATATGTCAGTGTAGGATTGCAAACCATTAGTTTATAATCTATCGCGTGAGATTGTAAACTACCGATAAACTGTGAACTCAAGATATGGCAAGTATAATTTTTCGTTAGTTTTAATTTATCGATGTCAAAAGTCAAACTGTGAACTAGACCGACAGGGCTAAAAATTTGTTTTTTTTTGCTTTTACATGTTGTCCTAACATTAAGGATAAAGAGGATTGTTCTTCGGTTTCGCAATAGCCTTTACCTACCATGACTCAGCACTAAGCCCTGATTTTTTAACGGTTTGCCATCAATAGATTACAAACCGACGAAAATGAATACGTTGTATTGTACTGCACAGTTGACAATTCATGGTGAGTTTAAAATCTAGCGAGATAAGCTAGATTGCTTGAGCCCTAGAGAACCAGAAACAGCTACACCCCAGACTTATATACATCCAAGACCTGGGTTTTTTTTAGCCCCAGCCGGGGATCGAACCCGGGACCTCACGCATGGTAGGCAGAGCCACAGCCACAGTGCCACTGAGGTCGTCAAATCGGGTGAGAAATGCGACCTGTCGAGGAGAACAGCCGGAAATATAATAATAAAATAAAATAAAATAAAATAAAGATATACCAATGCATTTTTGTCCAAGCAGAACGTAGACGTTCGCATACTTCGCTCGTTCGGTCAATGACGTCTCTTGCTGTCGGAAAGAAAATTAAATGACTGTCCAACTATTGGATTATTTCATCAACATGGTCCCATACATTACTGCGATCTGGCACTTACAAATTGTTCAGCAAACGTCCATGGAAAAGCATGATTCATCGGTATGAACTCATTCACTACCAGAATGATACTACCGGCTCTTTTTTTTGTTGGAGGGGTAAAAAATGGAATTACCCATGCCCAGGAGTCAGACCTCCCTGCTGTGACCGGGTCCCCACATATTGAGCGGGCATCAGCTCATGTGCTATACGGATTAAAAACAACCCCTTTCTTACATTGTGTTTTACTACCAGCCCGCGCCAGTCTCTCTCTTCTCTCACCCATACGTGCTACTCTGTTGTACACATTGTAAGTAACTTGTATGTTCTAAAGCTGATCCAATTGTTATCGTTTTATTTCAGGTTTTTCACTTGCTGCCGGGGCAATGGGCAAAAGTTTCCACACGAAACAATAGATCTTGCGGAGCGCGGTGAAATATTTTTTTCGGCTAACGCTGTTTTTTGTGTTCTTCTCGCTTTTGTTCGTTCATCTTTTGTTCACACTAATCGATGGAAAATTAAGAAATATAAAGACAAACATTTTTTATCAACAACTGACTCGATTAAACAATTTTAGCTAAAGGTTCTTTTTATCATACGCGTTGTGGAAAGTGATTTATAAAAAACCTACATTCACCTAAGTATCAAAGACAGCACGTAATTGAAACAAGTACAACCAGACTTCTAAAACATCGCACTTTAAAGAGTATGACACCTTAATTCACCAGGCGGATAATACGTTTCTAGCAGTTCAACTAAATGCTACCATATAGCAGCAAGCAAGAGCTAGTAATAGATACATACAGTGGTCCAATGTAGAGAAGAGGCAAAAAATGACGTATGCTAAGTATATGTAAATATCTACAGTAATAAAGTAATTTGACTTTGACTTTAACTTTGATACATACATACAAATAATATTGGTACTGTGAAATCAGACCTCGTTTGTTCAAAATATCAAGCTTGAAGGTCTGCTAGAAGTACATTTTTTGATTGGACTCTAAGAATGTAATGTACACAAATTTACTGTACCCACCTTTTGTTCAATAAATAATTTTGATTTGATTGATTTGAGTAAAAAAAAATAACATTACAATTTTGATGATCGATGATGATCAGTCTGTGACAAAATGACGGAACTTTGAACGGCTGTCGTTTCCAATATAATGGTTTAAATTGGCAGAATTTTAGAAATTTGCTTATGTAAATTGTGATTTATTTGTCACAAAAAATTCAGGTGTCTAGCTTTATCTACAACAAAGTAACAGGGGGGTTGAAAATACCCCGAAGTGCGTCCCTCTACACTCCCCCCCTTTTTTTTTCGCAACATCTTGTGTAGAATGAAGCCCTTATTGTGACTTTCAAATTTTATTGGAATCCGTTGATAAATAATGCTACAGCAAACTCCCCCTTTTCTCCTTCTATTTTCCCTCTTATCAAATGTCGCGATCGTCTGAAATAATCAAATAAATCAAGGATTTTGAGCGCCAATTTTCGTAGAAATCGGTTGAAAATTGCGACCTGTTGGCGAGAACAGACAGACGGACGGACAACGGCATTTTTGGCCACTCTCGAAACTGGACGCTTCGCTCGCTCGGGCAATTAGGAGTCACTGACTAGTCAAAAGGAGGGCTATGTGTTTGACCGGTATGTATGTATGTATGATTCAATATATTTGTGCTAATTAACGCCATTATTTGATACCCAACATGGCCCTGTTGCGCCATATGAATCAAGACGCTCCAAACGATACCTTATTTGTCTAATTCTGATTACTAGTTTAGATGTTATGGTGGAATATCTAAATTACTTATCACATACATTATATGGCAACGGCGTCGGAGCTAGCCTATCGCCGCAGCTTTTAAGATTGAAGGTTCCCTCACGATGTTTTCCATAGTCGTCAAAACGTCCATATAAAGTACTTAAGACTGGGCAACACGACAGCGCTTCTTAGAATTTAACCTGCAGCTTACTTTTAGGGGTATAGGAATTCAAATGATTTCAAACCAGCTTCTGCCCGAGGCTTTGCCCACATCTAGTAAAGTTATAGAGGGTTCATTAGCTGAAAAAAATAGACCAACAGAAAAATAGTAACTTTGTCACGTTACGAAGGGTTGGGGTGAATAACCCCCCGCAACTTGAACTTGAACTTGAACTTTATTTTTGTTTTTACAAAATTAAGCTTAATTAATATTACAAATACTGATCAATTTGTTTCGCTTGTAGGTACGAACTAGTCCTGTATTTCAAGTACCAACTCGCCAACTCACTATAAATTAATTACAAATAAAACATGAACTCATTGTGAGCGGTAGCTAGCTATGTGATACAATAATGCTTGTGATATCCCCGCAACGGAAGCTAAGTGAAGATAATTTAGAGAGATAATGCCTCTTGAGCTCGAGACGACTGGGGTTTGGGGGACACAAGGGAAAATATTTATTAAGGATCTGGGGCGCCTTCTAAGGGATAGAGGATTTGACAACCGCTCTGGGGCATTTCTGATGCAAAGGATCTCCCTGGCGGTGCAGCGGGGAGATGCTGCAAGCGTCAGGGGAACCTTAGCCTCGGCAATGTCCTGGGGTGGTTTATTCGCGAAGTTGTTTCTTTTTGTGTTTCTATTTTATTTTTAATTCATATATTAACTGATAAGTGACAAATATGATTACTTTGAATAAAACAAAAAATTTAGAGAGTAGGTCCTCAAGAAATTTAAGAGGGAAATTAGAATGAGTCCGTTTTATTTATACCCAAGTTTTCTAATTTTAAATTACCTACCTAACCAATTATATGTACAAGACTAGCGACTGACCCCTGGGTGTCCTGAGTGTTGTTGCTATGCAGAGCCCGTTGGCTGGTAGTCGGTGGAGCAGAGACGATGTGGACAGCGGTTCGTGATGATCAGGGCCGTATACGGTGTTTAGGGCCTTGTAGCGGTGATCAGGCCTGTGTAGCGGAACGTTGAGTCCTGACCACCGCTACTTCGATCTGATCACCGCTGCACAGGCCTGATGTGTAGCGATGATCAGTTCCAAGTAGCGGTGGTCAGAACGCAACGTGTGGGTGCACTGATTCGTTGACATTGACTTCCGGGGGAGAATCATCACTTTTTAGATGGAAGAAAAAAAGAGCCTTAGATAAGACTATATGAAGCGTATGAAAACAACATAGATCGAATAGCATGTCGTCAAAAAACAATGTTGTCAAAGATGTAAACAATTTTTTTTTTTAATTATTTCTCCAACAAATTTGGAAATCATGTGCGATACATGAGTCGTTTGCAAGGCTGGACTATTCATCAGACGACATTACTTGAGTGCAAAGTTCAGAAAGCCTACCGTGCAAGCTCCGTCGGCATCGGTGACCTTCATTTTGACAGCTTCGTGCAAGAATGAACTTTATCATTATGACAATACGGCAAGTCAATTCAAGCGTCGATATCGGGATCAAACCGACGGGGCTTAGGCCGTAGGCCCCCAGGTCCTATAAAAAGATAAGACTATTTGAAGCGTATAAAAAAAACATAAATCGAATAGCATGTTGTCAAAAACTAATGCTGTCAAAGATGTAAACAAAACCATAAATTTGAAAATCAAGTCCAATACATGAGTCGTTTGCAAGGCTGGACTATTTTGATAAATTATGTAATGCCGTCTGATGACGGCATTACTTGAGTGCAAAGTTCAGGGCCTATAAAACGTGAAGAGGATATCACTTGAATTTTCCAACCTTGGTTGAATTTGGTGAGTAATTTTATGGTACAGCGGTTAGTGTATCAAAAACCAGCCACCTTGCACTATATTCTTTCCCTTGTTTTAGCCGATAGCAACTGCAGATGACGAGTCGCATGAGCGTGGAAGCGTGTCTTGATCGTAGTTACCTAGCGAGTGAGCAAGAAAGCGACAGGTAACTACTACGCTTTCTGTCTCGTCAACTCTGGGTACGAAATTGCACGTTTAGGCTTGCTACCATATTTGGTGCAGTCAAATCATGATCGTCGCAAGCAAGGATTAGCAGCGCCGCTATTATGTCCAATTTTTGTTATTAAAGTTTCATTTTAAATGGGAGCTGCACATCATCCCTCATTTTTTTAGTAAACTGTGAATATAATTACAGCTTCAGAAACTCTCCAAGTGCGTTTTTTTTTAAATATCAGGGGTTTGGCTCTCCCGAATCCACGCTTTTGTCGCATTTTGATTGTGATTACAACTCCAGAAAGTATTAGCTGGGTCAATACGTCTATATATTCACCTGCAGTTTTTGAGTCTCTTTTAAGACAACTCTCTTCAAGCAACACAAAACTAATTTATATATTTTTCCAGCTACTCTTTTTATTTCTCATTTAATGAGGGGGGCACTGCCCCCCTAGCCACCAGCTTCTGATATTCAAGCAACACAATGCGGTATGGTATATTTGTTCAGCTGCTCTTGTTATTCAACCCCTAGTCTTTACTAGTTCTTGAAGCAATAACATATTAGAATTTATACAAAGTTATCGGAGTAAACGTATTGTTTATTCAAGAGTTTTCTACAGATCATCTAAGACCGATTACTAGGTTTGAGCTTTAATTTTCCAGCTATACGTTTAATTTTTATTTTAATTAATTATAACTCTACATCTTTTCTTGCTCTATGAATATGACTACAACATCAGAAATTATTAGTAATGCAGGTTTTTATATTCAGGTGTGGAAAATCAGCATACAAATCTTTGTTTGGAACTGTTTGGTTGCTCTCATTTTAGGCTTGCTAACTATCTAGTTTGAAAAGTATTTATTACCGTGATTTATTACGTGATCGTTTCTGCAACTCAGTGTAAGGTATACTGTTCAAATCCTATGCGAAGGCGACGTCTGTAGTTTGATTACGTGAACTTTTTACCGTCCTCTTCGGCAGAAGCCTCAGAGTTATAGACGGAGGAGTGAAATAGCTATTTTACAACGAGTAAATAGATAAAATTATGCGATGACAAATAGTATTTTTTTAAAAGTGAATAACAGATTTTGTGATATAGGTTGACACTTCAGAGGATGCTAGCTGACACTCATGATATTTATACTTGCTTTCTTCGTTTTTTATAGAAACAACTGCTTTAGTAATCCTATTTAGCGCAACTTGTGATTAACAAAAGGCTGTTTTGGCCTACCGCGACTTATCCCATTGGTACATTTTCAGCACTGGATTCGAATCCACATCTCCGGCCCGAGAAGCGAGCGTGAAACCACTACACCGCGGAGCTCATTTTGATTTTAAATTTAATAATAATAATACCTTGGACACTATTTACACACTTTAATCTAGCAACTGGGATTCCTTATATCTTGGGTACTAAACAACGATACACATACTTATATAGATACATATTTTACTTAGATAGATAAAAAACCATGACTAGGGTATAAACTTCCGTTCTCATCAAACAAATATTTGCCCCCACCGGGACTCGAACCCGGGACCCTTGGCTTCGTAGGCAGGGTTACTGCTGACTCGGCCATTCGGGTCGTCGAAGATAAGATATAGATATACGACCTACTAATCTTGTTCGACAATGTAATGATACCTCATCTTCCCCTTATCAATACACGATACTATATGTGATTAGAAAAGCTTTACCCATTACACTTGAATATATACTGTCCCCTGGAAGAGAAGAGAACCGCAATGCTAAGTGATTGAGGAAGGCACTACCAAGACATTAAATTTTCAAGTCCAATCACATGCCTGCAATCTGGCTGTGCCACAATGTATTAGAGTAAGCGGGCATCAGATTTACTTTTGACCGAGCGAGCGCGTCGCGCGTTGAAGAGTCTCCGTTAGAGCTTGGGCAAAATAGTAGTTTATGTGACTGATTCATAATGCCTAATTATGTACAGTTACGTACACTAGTTTATCTACACACATATCATATGCTCTCTTTGATATGTTCAGGAACAGCATGTTCGACCGGCATTGTGGCATTGATCATTGCTCTGCACTTGTTCAGCTTGTTCAGTAGTACCAACTTCACAGACAAACTAGGGGCGGCACGCAGGCGGGCGTCGACGTTCGAAATTTGAATGTCATTATTTGTCGAAAATAATGTATCAATATTCAGATAAGAAATGAGTTTATACCAAGTTGTATAGCATTATGCTGGTCGTAACGTGCGTTTTTTGGACGCAGTTAAGAGGGTTTGCCACACCTCGAGAACAAGCGCCTCCAAAATGAGTTTAAAGTCGTTTCTCGGTCTCAGCGCGAAACCATGCAGCTGGTCTCCAGGAGGTGATTGAGCAGCTGCGCTCTGACCTGAATGATCAAGAGCAGTTCACCCTCCTCAACAATAGGAGATATCAGGAATACCTGAGTGTGCCAATATTCTTTATTGCACGGTAAATAATTAGTACAAACAAATGAACACTTATACGCAAAGGCGAGCGTATCTCCTCTGTATATAACAGTATGTCCTCATCGTCTCCACGGTAGCCTCAAAGGATGTCTTTAGGGGATTTCTCTGGATCAGCCGAAAGTGGCGAGTGTGGCTCGCGCCAGCCCGCGCCGCTCAAATGCGCTGCCAGGCGAATCGATCCCCCATCGAAGACCCATCATAGGATCCTTGGCCAGATGAGCGCTGAGAGATGACTTCATTAGGAGCTCCAGGGTGCGCAGAGGCACGGTCACCGTGGCAGATCACGGCCTTCCGCAGCATGACGTACGCCGTGTATCTGTGAACGAGAGGATGACCAAAACAAATAAAAAGCTGTTAAGAGGCATCTCGCATCCATCATTGGCGATTCGTTTGATCTTTACGGACTATAATAGTCCGTACTACTTTGCACGTCTACCTTTGTTACCAGCTGCTGGATTTTTCCAATTCCTTCATTGCAGATGCAATGAATACGCTATTACAATAAGTATCGATACTATTCAAAGGTTACGGATGGATAAATTAAAACGTTTATAAAAATTAAATTATATCTGAAGATATATAACTCGCTGTCAAATTATCTAGAAGACACAAAACCTTGGGGATAAACTGCTTGTTCTTCCATTGGCTATCTAAAACATAAACATAAGTGAATTCAATGTATTATTGTTAGTTATAAGTATTTCCTTTGGAAAAGAGCTACCTCACAGTTTCTTGTGCGTTCTTCTCTGAGAAGTATCTGATTTGGAACGTACACCTTGTATTAAATGAATGACGTGCTCTAAGAGATATGTAATTATCCAACAGAATAACGAATATTGTGATTGATTGTTTTGATCATGCATTTATGTCATTAATATTATCTTTTATATTGTTGTATCCCTTTTAGACAAAGTGGTTTTTACATCATTTTTTAATTGCTCAAATGGCATTTCCAAATCGCTTTGTAACCCTCTTCCCGCCTATATTTGGACCATTCCCCCTTTCCCCTGAAACATGCTTTACCCAGTTTTTTCCGTTATTCCAATCAAAAACATGACTCGATTACTGATATATCAGTAAAAACGTTATGACGCTCTACAGCGTAGTTTGTTCAAGTTCCCTCCGTCGATTAGTTAGCTATCCAGTAGTACTGTCAAGTATCAACAGTTTTCAAATATATAATTAGAAGCCACCAGCCTCAATTCAAACCGTTCAGAACCTGTGAACAAGTGACGTAACGTTTTTATGTAGTCATTACCATGTCCCACTTCTGGGCAAAGACCCCCCCCTTTTCCGTCCACACTCCCCGTCTCTGCCACCTCCGGCCACCCCTGCAGAAACTTGTCAAGGTCGTCCCGCCATCTCCGTTTAGAAATTATATTATGAGAAATAAACGGTCAAGTGCGAATCGAACTCGAGCACCAAGGGTTCCGTACACACTTACTGGGGACTGACATGACTAAGATTAAATTCAGTTCCACAGGCGTTCACGTTTTCCTTATGCGATGTAGCTGAAAGATGATGAAGAATTAAGTGGTTCAGTAGTTTTCAAGGGTATATTAGTAAAAAAGGTGTCGAATACCTAAGCTACTTCTGAATTTGCATGAATAATACGGCGGTCTGTCTTAAGTGAAAAGTTATCCTCGCGTGGCTTTAAGCTACCTGTTTCGCTATTTATAACTTTCCATAAAGTTTTAATTTTATCGTCAGCAGATTTAATTTGACTACTTATGGAATTTGCTTCGGCCCCTTTCAGGACCATAGGACTGTGGGAGGTAAAGTAATAATTTGGACTATTTAGGATGATGCATAGAGCGCCTAGCAAACATATTTTTAAATCAAAATACTGAAAACTGTAATGGTTATCCTGAAATTTTTTTGGACTCATATGTCCCTCTGATCGTCTATGGTCTTCATTAGGTAGGGATTTTACAAAAATAAAATGCAATATTCAATTCAATTCAATTCAAATTTATTTCAGATTATAATGTACACTTGTATATACAATAAATCCATATGTTGTCATTAAAATTAAAATTAAAATTATAGTCACAGTAGATTAAATAAATAAATATTAAGATTATTATTATTATTTTTTATAAAAATAATTATGCACACACACACACACACACACACACCCTTACACACCTTCACAGAGTCACACACACAGAACATTGTTGTCATACTCATCATAGAAATTATTATTATTATTATTATTCCAATACCCATCTTATTTTATTTTAGTTTTATTACCGCAAAGGTGCACCCCCACCCAATACTTTAACATGGGGTTGTCCATCTTTCCAGCTAGTGCACTGAGGATAGTGTTGGAGCTGCCGAAAAAGCGGTTTCTCAGGGAAGCAATCCTCTTTCGAATGATTGCGAAGAAATCGTCAGTCCTGGCTTCGGCAAACATAGCTGAGGCGCTGCAGTACCGCGGCAGCCCCAACAGTATCCTCAGCGCATTATTGTATTGGACTCGCAGGGCGCTGTAGGCCTTCTGCGTATAGCTGACCCACAGGCTACTGGTGTAGAAGGTCTGGCAGAAAGCTCTGAAAAGAGTCAGTTTGACAGGCCCTGTACACCTAGCAAACCTGCGTGCCAACATATTGCATCTGACCGCCATCGCCCTGCGCTCCCTTTCAATATCCAGGTCATCTGTAAGTCCATCCGTGACCACGTGACCCAGGTACTTGAACTGTGTTACTCTCTTAAGAGGTGATCCACACAGTGATACGACAGGAATATTTTCAACTGTGTTACTACCAGATCGGAACACCATCATTTCACTTTTCTTCACATTGTACCTGAGTCCGTGGGCCGCAGCATATGACTCACAGATTCCCAAGAGTTTTCTCAGTGCGTTGACTGAGGGACTCAGCAGCACCATATCATCCGCATATGAGATGTTATTGACCATGGTGCCGTCAATGGAGCATCCTATTCTAGTGCTGCTCAGTTCCTCAATCAACTCATTTACATAGAGATTAAATAAAGTGGGAGACGTCAGTCCACCTTGTCTTACACCACAGTCAAGTGTGTAAGTATCACTAAGTGAGCCCACCCACCTCACAGCATTTGTTTGATTTTGGTACCAGTACCTAAAAACAGAAACTAGCTCATCAGGTAGACCCGTAAGACTCAACTTTTTCCATAGCACATCGTATGAGACAAGATCAAAGGCCTTCGACAGGTCAAGAAAACAAGCATAGACGGGCGTCATCCTGTCCGTATAGTACTGGACAGTTTGCTTAAGACACAAAATTGCACTCTCCGTGGACAGTCCAGGTCTGAAACCGAACTGCGCATCGTGCAAATTAAGATGTTGTTTCAACTGACTGTCAAGCAAACTATCCAGCACCTTAGCCAATGCAGTTGCCAAGGATATTGGTCTATAGTTGTCTTTATCAGACGCATCTCCTGTTCTATTCTTCACAATAGGCACTACTATGGTTCTCATTAAATTCTCTGGAAGGTAAGAGTGACCAATACAGAAATTAAATAACATTTTAAGTACTCTAGGCAAATGAGGGCCTGCACATTTCAAATGTTCAACACTCAGACCATCGTGTCCCGGTGACTTACCACGCTTCATATGTCTGATGGCTACATTGACTTGTTTATATGTAAATCGCAGTGGTTTGTCATGCGACACGCAGGCCTGAGAGTCGGACCCAAAACATGTTTCAGACCTAATAACTGGTTCAACGTGAAAGTTATTTTTAAACAGATTTGCTATATCATGATGGTCCGTAAGACCGTTGACATTCACAGGGGGGGTGGGCTTAGGGTTAAGTTTATTGGTCTGTTTCCAGAATTTTGAAAAATCTTTATTATCATGACTAGTGGCTAGAATGTCCATTTTTATTTGCTCGGAATTTTTTTGACACCATTTAAGTTTATTTTTGAATATTTTTCTAGATATTTTCATCTTCTCATAGATAGGGCCAGAATCTGGCTTGTTTTGTAACCTCCAATTTTGAAAATTAAGCCTTGCCTCTCCGTGAGCTTCCTTAACATATTTATTCCATCCTGTTATATATGATTTCTTTCTTAGTCTATTATTACTGTTTATACTGTGACTAGATGCAGCAGCCTCACTTAATATCTCTATAGTTCTGTTATACATATGTCGAATTATATCTCTATGTTCTGGATTATGACAAATTTGTTCACTACACTCCCTGAGTTCAGTCGGAAAATCGATTTCTTTTAGGTGTAACATACAAATATTTCTATATTTACATATTTGCTCGGTATCTCTCTCCCCCCAAAGAACATTGTTTTGTTTCATATATAATAATTTATTGCTACGTGGTAACACTTTAAAATCACATGTTATTTCTATTGGAATGTGGTCCGACCACGATACATCATAACATATTTTAACATTTGTAATGGATTTATATGCAGAACCAGTTACCAGACAATGGTCTAACCATCTTTTACAACCATGTGCATCACTTATATATGTGTATGCATCCGAGTCTATTCCTAAAACTTCAAAGTCCGCGCATAACCACTTTTGATCCGCACAGAATTGCAATAAGTCATCACAAAATAACTCACCAGGATGAGCATTAAAGTCCCCTAACATGTACACAGTTGCCACGTCTAAGCTCTCAATGATAGCATTCATTTCAGATAAGCACTCTGTAAATTCTGGTAACGTTGTCACTGAGTTTGTAGGCATATACACTGAAAATATCAGAAAAGACCGGTTATTTACCGTACATTGTATGGCAGCGAGACGCACACTTTTACACTTTATCACATTGACCATCTCAAAAGCACTTTTTCTCCATAAGATCGCGACTCCTCCATATGGTCTCCCCCGCAGGATACCCGCCGTCACATCCACTGCAGATACGCCTGTTGCCGCGAACTCAGGATGTATGGAACTCAGATATGGGATGTCAAAGGGCATTAGCCATGTTTCCTGTAGGGCCACGATGTCAGATGTTAAACACAACATTCTAACATGATCAACGCTACTCTTTACTGACTGGCAGTTATAGCTTGTCATTTTGCAATTAAAGCTAATAGGCTTGCATGTATCCGTTTGTTTACTATCCATTATTAAAAACATGTTTAATTTTCTGCACGATTATTCCCAATAGTTGCGGTGTCTACCAGGACTGCCTTAGAAGCACTTTTCACCCGCGGTGTAAATGTATAGTACCTTCTGAAGAATACATCTTCTGGCCAAAGTGCGTCATCAATAAATAATGACAGCTTACATTTAGGTATATACAATTTGAAAGAATTGTACTTCTTTTCAAACCTCGTCTTTACCTTTTCAGGATGCACTACAATCTGCATCTGAGCGCCAACATACTCTGCAATGTCATTTTCGGATGTCTCCTTATTCACATTATAAATAAAGATAGGAATTTGGATATCCGCTGCCCGAAATTTGCAGTCAGGCTTGACCTTTGCCTTACCTTTCTGACCTGTGAACTTTTTCAGGGCCTTTTTGCGTTTACTTTGCACAAGAGTCCACTCCTCATTTGGTTGCAGTTGCGCGCCTTCGCATTCTATCGCCTTATTAGCTTGAGTGCGCTGTGGCGATGACACATCAACACGCTTACTCGTATCACGTCGCTGTAGTGAGGCCTCAAAGCGCTGATTGGTGGCTTCACATGTCGAAACCGCGCTTTCTCGTCGGGCCTCCACGCGCCGGCGCCGCCGTTCCGATCGCTTAGCGACAGTAGCATAGTCTGGGGCGCCGAGGTCATTCACCTCGCGGATCGAGTTCAGTGACTCATCGCTGTTATGCATGTCATCTGTTTTATCAAATAATGGTGGTAGCCCAACAGGTCCACTGTCACAGTTTAGGCCCACACTGTCATTTATGTAGCCACCCCTTCTGGTGTTGATATTCATTTGGTCCTGTTCGTTAATTATAGACGCCGTCCTCATATAGACCATATCGTCCCTCAACGCTGCTAGGTCACCCGTGGTAGCGTAGCTTTCCTTGATGCTTTGTATGTCTTTTTGCATCACTAACATATCTTTCAACAGCCTGGTCACATCGACATGGTCAAATGTAATCGGCGGTAACTTTTGAAGATTTCTGGCCACAAAAATCGGTACTTGCTCCGGGTCTATTCCCTTCAGGAGACTGATAATGTCATTTAGTGCTCTTCCTTCTTTACCTTCCCGCTTGCGCGTTATGTTTCGCTTGGAGGTAGCAACAGATTGAAACAGCAAATTCTTTGCCGCCGCAATTTCCTCAGCCGAGAATGAAGAGGTACATATTTGCACTAGGGACACTTCATCCATCACATCCACTTTATTTTGAATAAAGGAAAGCAATTCATTAATAACAATATTGCACGAAGTGCACTTCACAATATTAGAGGTCATTGCCGTTGCTCGGACCGGTCGGCTGGCGGTCCGACACGAGAGGATTAAATACCCGTCAGGCGACCATCTGCGACGACGGCTCGTCGACCACTGTTATTATTGTACATATTATTATACTTATATTTATTATTTATTATACTATTATTTTTTATTATTATATTATTTTAATATAATAAACTCTAGTAGTTATGGTAGGCAGCGAAACAATTTCTTTCATTAGTGTAGCAGAGATGAACTTTGCATGACATACAAGTATTGTTTAATTTCCACGCCAACCGAACGGCGTGGAATCCGAAGGGGGTGTGCTTTATGCCAGCACGTGAGAGAAAAGAAGTGAATGAATTTTTACTGACCTTGTCACCGTAGACAGGAGATTGAAGGCTCGATTCGAGACAGGAATGCGGGAGAGGAGACAGTTTGGGATAGGAGATGGAACCGAACCAGTATCGTCGCTGCCGACGCTGTCGCCGGCGCCCTGTCTGCCGTCACGTGGAGTCGCCGCTACCGATACGACGTTGTCCAATCTACACGGATCACTTAACCGCTGACGCGAATCTACTTATTTCCCGACGATGTGGTAGATTTACACTCCGACCAGGCCCGACGCCTGTTTGATACGATTGTTACACCGAATTACAATCAATGGCCCGAAACCTGAGCAGACATGTTTGTTCTCACGACGAGAAAAGGAAAAAGATAACCTCCAATTTGTCCTCTCGTTTCGATACGAGTGACAGCTGCGGTCCGTTTCCGCTTAGCGATGTCCCGATTACTCGCGGTCGATCCGCGCAACAAAAAACCGGTGCGTTCCGACGCATAAATATTAAACAGTCACCCGCCCGGACAGGCCCGAACCTGTCCCTAATCAATAGGAAGGCGAGAAAGTGTTGCGACCGCTCTCTTGAGGACCGAGTCCCCCACCTTGACTTCTGCTGATCGAGGCGTGCCATACCGACCCGTGTACAAATTGACGATCCGTCCTCGTCTCCATCTCAATGATGGCAGGTTCGCATCCTTAATAAGCACCAAATCACCGACTTGAGGGGGGCTCGTCCGGTCAGTCCACTTAAGGCGCTGCTGCAAGATGTGCAAGTACTCAAGGGACCACCGTTTCCAAAAATCTTGAGCCATCTGCTGCAACATCTGCCACCTAGTTAACCGACTTAACTTAACATCACCGAATGGGTATTCTGGCAGGGCGTTAAGGGGCTGACCTATCAGGAAGTGACCCGGCGTCAACGCTTCCAAATCATTTGGATCCGAACTGAGCGGGCACAACGGACGCGAGTTCAGTGTCATTTCAATTTTACAGAACAGCGTCGCAAGCTCTTCAAAGCGTAGAGAGGTCTCACCGATGATCCTCGTCAGGTGCGACTTAGCCGATTTAACCGCAGCCTCAAAAATTCCTCCCCAATGAGGACATCCCGGCGGACTGAAAACCCATTCAATCCCACGTCGGGAGCAAACCGTACCGATGGCGTCCTGGTTACCGTTCAGAAATTGAGTGACCTCCTGCAGATATCGCCTGGCTCCGACAAAATTTGTGCAGTTGTCCGAACGGATTAATGTCGGGAGGCCCCTTCGTGAGACGAACCGATCTAGACATGCGATAAATGCCTCTGTAGTGAGGTCACTGACCACCTCCAAGTGGACTGCCTTCGTGGCCAAGCACACGAAGACGCACAGGTATGCCTTCACTAATCTGGCGTTCCGTAGCTGTGAAGACTTGACCATGAATGGTCCCGCGAAATCCGTTCCGACACCCGCGAAGGGCCGGATTTCGTTAACCCTATCCGAGGGCAAATCGCCCATCTGGGGCTGCATCGTAGCCGCCTTGGCCCGATAACAAGGCAGGCACCGAAATACGATGCTACGCACTAAGCGTCTTCCCGATAGAATCCAGAACTCGCGCTGGAGAAACGCCATCAAGGCGTGGCATCCGATATGCCCATTCCGAATGTGTCGATCCTGTATCAACAGTTCGACCAACTTCCCTTTCCTAGGGAGTTACAACGGGTGGTGAGCCGCCTAAGGCAGGTTGGCATTGTGCAGCCGACCTCCTACCCTCAGCAATCCGTGAGGGTCAATAAACGGGTTGAGCCGAGCCACAGCTCCCTTCAGTTGGACGCGTCCGCGTCTCAGAATGTCCAATTCGGACTTAAAGTGCACCGTCTGCACGTCCCGTAACAATGCGAACAACGCATGGTTCCGTTCCCGTGGTGTCAGGACCTGTGTCCGCACTCGTTGTGCCTCAGAATTCCTACAATTCCGCGCAAATCGGCAGATCCAGGCGGTCACATTGACCAGCTTGTCGAGCGAGCTGTACCGTTCCAGCAGGCTGAACTCCTCTTCCGGCTCTGGTTGCGTCGTACAGACACCGACTGTCAAGGCGCCGTTCGCCGAGGTAACGCGTGGACTCATTGGCCAATCCGATTCGGCTTGAGTCAGCCATTTTGGACCCCACCACAAGGGATGTCCAACTAACTCCGGAGCGTGACACCCACGAGACCTGACCGAAGGCGACCAGTATTGTTCCGATAAAACTGTTCACACTCTTCTTCAACCGGGTCCAACCGGCGGACCGTAGGTGGTTCCTCCACCTCCCAAAACTTCTGTATCACCTCCGAGAGTACAGAACCGAATAAGGGACTACGAGTCGCTAGGCGTGGGGCAGCCGGCACGACCGGACCCATTACCGCATGGCCCAGTCTGGTGTTGACCGAAACCAGACCAGTCGCCTGCAACACGTGGACACCTGGCACCAACAGGTATCCCAAGGCATCGACACCCAATAAAATGTCTACTGGGCCCGGAATATCGAACTCCGGGTCAGCCAGTGACAACCCAGCGACCAACTGTCGCACCGAGGGCGGCAACCGTACGTGAGGGTGTGAGCCCATCACATTAGGCATGACTAATGCCGTGACCGTCAGATTCCCCGATGAATCCACCCGTGACGAGAGAGCAATCCGACATACTCCCTTAACGGAACCGACTTCCGTGTTCCCAATTCCCCGAATGGAATGTGGATACTCCCTTACCGAAATGCCCAACCGTCTTACAAGGTTGCACGAGACTAAGCACCCCTGGGCCCCCGAGTCCAATAGTGCTCGTGCCACACAAGATTTGCCGTCCGAACTCCACGCTATCACCGAGGCGGTGGGGAGCATGACCGTCTGTGGAGTGGCGGCACCCTGTAAGTGGGCGGCGTGTCCCTAGCGGGAACCTCCGCGGGATCCGAACCCGCTGGGACCCCCGTCGGCCTGGTAACTCGGCTGCTGATATGCTACCGGTGGCATATCAGACCGCATGTACATCAGGGGGTCCCAACCCGCATAATAGGCCCCTCGCTGTCCCGGTACCCGACCATACCGGACTGCGAACGGTGTGCCCGGTGGCCACCGTGGATGGAGGGGGGAGAGCGGATCCAACCTGGGGCAATCTAGGAATGGGGGTGACATCCGACTGTTCGCCTCCCTGTTCGCCTCCCAGAGCGACGGGCAGGGTGGCGCAGAAGGTGGTGGGCTCCCAGCCTTCGTGCCACTCATAGGTGCCATCTGACACCCGCCTGTAACACGCGGTGAGCCAGCGGCCCGAAGTCCTCGCTGGCCCTGGACAGCGGCGACCGAACCCCGGCTATCCCGCCTGTTACCCCCCCGCGCTGCCCCCCTCCCCTCGGGGGGGGTCCCGTCCGCGGGTACCCCAGTCACCCCGTTGGTGACTCCCGTTGCCCGGAGGGGGACTGGGTCCGGCCCTGGTTGGGCCCTGTGACCGACCAACCTGAGTCCGGCCCTGGTGACCGTCCGAAGGGCCTGACCGGTTCAGGCACAACACGACGTGGTGCTTGCCACCGCAGCACTCACAGGGGGACGCCCGTGAGCACTCGCTCAGCTGGTGCGGCCCCAAAAAACCGAAACACAATCGGTGGCGGAAAACCACCTTCCTGCGGGCAGCCACACCGAGCGCCTTAAAGTTGGCGCAACTGGTCACCTCATGACCGGCACTGTCGCAGTGCACACAGCCGTCACCCGACGGCGCGGCACTCAAAACGCCAAATTGTTTTGACCGCCCACCCCCCGGTGGGGGTGGGGGGCGCGGCTCCTCCCGAATCCGCGCGGGTTGGCGCTGCACACTGGCCTCCGAATCCATGGTATCGCATCGCCTGCATTCACCCTGCAAGAAATCCGTTAATTGGCAGTTCCGAGCTACTGCCCCCATGCAGCTGTTCAAACCGACTTTGAACAGCTGCAGGCAACCGTGACAAAACCATATATAACACAATATATGACCATTGGTCTACCGGCAGACCAAGGTTCTGAAGGGCCTTAGTGGCCACCAGCACAGGGTTGAGCACCTGTACCCGGATGTCAACATCCCGGGTCACTCTTGGGATGCTGAACAGCTTCCCCAGCTGCGCATCAACCAACCGCCGTTTGTGTTGGTAGCGGTCAAACAATATGACCCGGGCAATCTGATAATTGCCCGCCGTAACCGTTAGGTGACCGACCAACTCCTTCGGTTCACCCCGCAGTGCCATCAATAATTGGGCCAACTTGTAGGCGCTGTCCAGGTCGTCCCGACATTGGACCAGGCCATCGAATAAATTGATGAATGCCGGCCACTCATCAATTGCCCCACCGAAGGCCGGAATCTCCAGGTGTGGCAGCCGTCCGACAACACCCTTAGGGCGCGGGTCTCCGCTACCCTCCCCGCGGTCATCCCGACGCGACCGCTTAATTTTTTCGGCGCGACGCTCGATGTCGCCCAAGCACTCCATCGCTTGGTCAGCATCCGCGCAGAGCTGCTTCACTGCAGCCACCGAGGCCTCATCCGTAAGCCCGAGGGCTTCACAGGCAGGACACACCTTCCCGACGCGTGTCATTGCGTCCTCCACACGCTTGAGCAGGACATCGTCCATGTCAGGTCACTCCACATACTTGTGAGTATGGGCGAGCCATCTCATCTCCTCACGGACGCCATACCGCAGTACCGTCAAGGGTGAAGGTGCCATGGTTACCAATTCAATTGCTTCTGGTCCTATGCTTCACTACCGAACTAAGCACAGTCAGAGACCAGCACTTCCCCGTCAGCGCTGGGCACAGAAATTAAAACTAAGTTGTAAAAACCAAGGCAACCACTAAACAATTAAATCCTAAACAATATTTAATATGGTCGCCCTGTGGACATACACCTTATAATAGAGACTCTAAATCAATTAGAGAATGCCACCATAAAACACAATACAAAAATAACCCACAAAACTTGATTATGAAAACAATACAAAATAATAAGTGGCTTCTAGAAGTGGCGATATGAACCACACTTCCTTTGAGGTCAGCAAAATCAGCTTAATACCCCTTAAATTCCCGACCCTGCTGTGTAAACCGAAATAACACTGTAGGACTATAGAACCCGACGTTCTACCGCAAGTAATACAATCTAGTTACTTCGCAGAATGACTGTTCAATCTTTTATGCGCACCAACAGTAGTTTCCGACTACAAATTTAAAATAATTATTAACTAGATTGAGACTTATACTTTCACTAACCGAATATGAACTTTAATCGTGGTATACCGACCACAGACTCATTGTCAAACAGATTGCCGGCCAATCTGAGATATTCTTTTCTCCCAACTACAATGTGGCAACAAAACAACCCTAGAAACCGTGAATCGATGATTTCCTACTAGGAAACCGCGCTCCTGCTACCAAAATGTTTAATTTCCACGCCAACCGAACGGCGTGGAATCCGAAGGGGGTGTGCTTTATGCCAGCACGTGAGAGAAAAGAAGTGAATGAATTTTTACTGACCTTGTCACCGTAGACAGGAGATTGAAGGCTCGATTCGAGACAGGAATGCGGGAGAGGAGACAGTTTGGGATAGGAGATGGAACCGAACCAGTATCGTCGCTGCCGACGCTGTCGCCGGCGCCCTGTCTGCCGTCACGTGGAGTCGCCGCTACCGATACGACGTTGTCCAATCTACACGGATCACTTAACCGCTGACGCGAATCTACTTATTTCCCGACGATGTGGTAGATTTACACTCCGACCAGGCCCGACGCCTGTGTGATACGATTGTTACACCGAATTACAATCAATGGCCCGAAGCCTGAGCAGACATGTTTGTTCTCACGACGAGAAAAGGAAAAAGATAACCCCAATTTGTCCTCTCGTTTCGATACGAGTGACAGCTGCGGTCCGTTTCCGCTTAGCGATGTCCCGATTACTCGCGGTCGATCCGCGCAACAAAAAACCAGTGCGTTCCGACGCATAAATATTAAACAAGTATTGTTCGTACGATTGTCTTTCTTGAACTTGGCACAATTTACACATCACTTTCTGTTATTGGCCTTTTCCATGGGATGTATCGGTAATTGTCGCTTTAGAGATTTACGTACTGCACTTGTTCTTGAAGTAGGAACGTCTCGTTGCCTGTTGGTAAAACCATTGATCAAACTCTGAGCTACCACTTGTCGGAACTGTAAGCTGGTCAAAAGACTTCCTTCCATTTTACTTTCATGATGAAGCTTCGTGTAAATAGTAAATGAGTTATTGACGGATATATCAAATAAATCAAAGAACAGTCGAAGATAATATTTGATTTTTGATCTCCGATCTATTTCATAGCAGACCTTACGTTGATCCATAAGGTCAACTCCACCCATATTTTTATTGTAATGTGATACAATGTTAGGACATTTCACATCAATTTTCTCCGCCGAGCCAACTTGACGGCGTTTTACAAAGTTTGTTTCTACAGGCGATAGAAAGTTTGTCAGCAAATGTACTGCTCTGTTGTCCATCCATTTGACGTAACTTATGCCTTGGAAACTGGTGGAGTAAATATCGCCGCGCTTCATTTTTTTGTCAACAGGTGCCGTTTTTGGCAGGTTCTTTCGATTTGTTCGAACAGTTCCACATGACTGTTCTGATGAATCAATTTATATTGTAACAATGGCGAATTGAAAAAGCTATCAATGTAAATTTCACATCCCAACCCCTTTAGCTTTTGCGTAAGTTGAAGTACTACTGATTCACCTAGTCCATACTGAACACCGGTGCTTCGTTGGCCAGAATACAAATCAAATTCAAATAGGTAACCAGTAGTAGCATCGCATCGGCACCATAACTTGAAGCCCCATTTCACAGGCTTGTTCTTTACATATTGTCGCATCGCATTATGCCCTTTGAATTTGATCATATGCTCATCGATAGATTGCTGTTTAGTGTTATTGAGGGCACTTTGGAATGACGAATTGAGATGTTCCATAACCGTCCATTCCATCCATTTTGGTAAGCGTACCGTAGTGATTCTGATACTATCATTTCAACCAATATATCAAATTTTGTTGTTGAAAGAAACATTTTGAAAGGAGTCAACATATCACTTTCAACATCTTGACAGATTTGTACCTTACCGAATTCATAGTCCACACTAGCGAAAGCATTCGGAATGTACGTTGTCTGGCTCCACTTGAAAGCAGGTTGATCATTGCTAAGTGGCGCAGGGATAGTTTCTACTGCAGAAGTTGAAGGCTTGGGTGTCAATCTTCTTGATTCTTGACGTTGAAGAGTTGACGTTGAGAATCTTCAATCTCCACATCAAGAACGCCTTGGTCAACATCTTGCGTCAAAAGCCTTTGATCTTCTTCGTCGAGCAACAAATTGTCTTCATCGTCACTATTGTCATCCATCAAAATATGTTGGCTTTCGTGTTCTCGGAGTGCAAAAACTCCAAGTCCTCGACGAAACATAATCTGCAATAAAAATAAATAAATAAATGAGGGTAATGATAAAAAAGCATAACTGCAATATGTATATAGAAACAGACCCGCATAGGCCATAGGGACACCGGTGTCTCTTTATGTTTATTACTACTTAGCAAAGTAATCAACACGAACATTTATATTGTGATAGTAAATAATAAAAATAAACTTACCAGAAAATAAATATTTCACAGTATAAAATGTTGAAACCAATATTTGCAATTCGAAACACTCACTCCAAAGTTGTAGGTGCTAATGCCAAACTAACTGTCAATTTCAAATGACCACAGACAAAGAATGACGAGTCGGCTGCTGTGTTGCCAGCAATAAAAAAAAATAATACGTACAAGAACTAACTAAAGTAAAGTAACATCCATACGTATGTTAGTTATTTAGTTATCTTATATTTTCGGCTTGGGACAAATGTGTCCCCGTGGTCGTCAAAGGGACTATATGAGACTAAAAACGCGTATTCGAAGCCATGCCCACGGGCAACTAGTATAAATTAACTACATATTAATATAACAGTTAAGTAATCATCAATGTGGCAGAGGCATAGGTACGTTTTCAGCACCGGGATTTGAACCTGCATCTCCTGAGTGACAGGTGAGGGTGTAATCACAAGACCACGGAAGCTCTTAGATACGTTTAGATAGGGTCGTAAACGTATCTAAGAGCAGTTAGTAGGTATGTATTTTCACCAAAAATTTTTTTTTTGTGATCAAACTACAAAACAGTTTTAACTAAAAATTGTTATTAGTTTCAGCTTGATATCTCCACGCATTCCTGAGAAAAAAGGGTCTTGACAGACTTATAAGCAGACAGACAGGCAGACAGACAGAAATATACAGTTTGCAGATTTTTTCCTTTACCTGTGCTGTAATACCTTGGTTTTTGCCAAATTCCATGATACTAGCTCAACCGAAGTACCCTATAGCTTTTGAATTCCTTGTAAGCATCAAGTATCAAGCAAATTTAGCAAGTTCAGCAAATTTGGGACATAGACTGCCGTATTTTTTGATTACGTGGACCTAAAAGTTTGATTTTTCCTAGCTCTCAGGGTTTACCGACGTGAGTAATTGGTATTGATTTCAATTTGATACCTGCACGTGTTCCTGACAAAAAGGGTTGTGATAGACGGTCAGACGGACAACAAAGTGATCCTTTAAGGCTTCCTTTCTATCCTTATACTGTACGGAACCCTAAAAAAATAAGACATCTATATTACTTGAACTGTTCGAATTGTTTTCATAGAAAACGTAAAATTGTCATAATATAAAATGAAAAAAAAAGTAATACGCATTTTTTTAATAAAAAAATTAATACGCATTTTTTTTAATAAAAAAAGTAATACGCTTTTTTTTATAAAAAAATTATACGCTTTTTTTTAATAAAAAAAAGTAATACGCATTTTTTTAATAAAAAAAGTAATGCGCATTTTTTTTAGTAAAACAAGTACTACGCATTTTTTAACATGGCCAATTACAGGTGTATTTGGGAAAAGTCTTTGTACTATTTTGGTGACGTCACAAATAAACTAACTTAAATAATTAAAACAACTACCGGATAAAAGCTGGCGAATTTTCAGTGTTCTAGTTAGCTGTTTAGTTTTGTAGTTAGCTAGTTTTGCGTCCTCAAAATTTAACCCATTATGAATTTTCCGCGATTTTCGGATGATTTGAGTACGCGAATCCATATATTTCGATGAGTATTTAACAAATGGTTATTCAGATCTACTACTAACTAATTTTAATCATCTTTACCACCGTGATATTTGGCATTTGGCCTGGCACTAACTGAAAATCAGCGCTGAGGGCCACCACCCTCAGCATAATGCTGAGTTAGTGCCTTTTGCACACCAAAGTTACACCGTGACCCTACCGCCTGCTGATTATTTGACAAGGTAGTCCAATAAATCTAGAAACGTGTCTCAAGCTTAACCTATTTCAACAAACTCGTTTGACAGTCATTCTTTATTTCCACCTTATGTATTTTATAAGTTATATTTTTTTTGTGTTAAAAAGACAGCATTTGACTATGACGTCACATGCTAGTATTTCATAGAACTCATTATCAAATGACCGTTTTGACCACATAAATATGTCTAGATTTTCTGTGGTTTTGACAGTTCCTAAATGTATCTATTTTGACTAGCAGTCAAATAACGTATTGTCTTTTATTTTTGTCTTTTTTATTTATGTAAGGTGTGTTTATTTGTTTGTGTGCAATAAAAGTAGATATTATATAGGTATATGTATTTTAGTATAGATTAGATATTAGATTTTGTACACTGCCTACCCTATCATGATACATTTCCCTTTCATGCCTTGATTTGCTGGAAGAAATCTCTTTTTAGAGATAAGCTCGCCTTTGTACATATGATTGATCCTAATGTAACCTTTTAAATTTAATATGTGTGTATGCAATTAAGAATTATGAAAAAGTCTTTCATTCTTTCTTTCTTTCTTTGATATATAATATATATCGGCGCAACTTTGTCGCGACAGCAACGATAAAATTACTTTGATTCTATAATTGCCTAATTAGGATTTTCTTATGATTTTTAATATTTCTATACCGTTCAAAGTTAATCATAGTTCGTCGCGTGTGACGATTTATCTCTTTTTAATTAATCAGTGTTTAGTTTGATAAGCGATACCCATGTACTTCCTGTTTATTCATCACTAAGCAACAGATTAGTGATGAATAAACAGTCGTTTATAACCATTGATGAATCCATCAATTGTTATGAACGTTATTATTGTCTAAATTAGTTTTCGCAATTAATCTATTGTCAAACTACATTTGTTTACGTAATTAAGCGTTGTCCGATTATAAAGTGTTTAAAATGCGTACACCGCGTGGTTTGGTGTTATTTCGTTGTTCCGAGAAACCTATTGAGTTTTATTATTATTGTGTGTAAGTGATCTGCAGTTAATTGTGATCATTAGCTAAAATCATAAATTGAATTACTTAAGTTAACATTGTGATTAATCTTATAAGCAATGGCTGTTTAATTATAAAGAGTCTCAATGACTACAATTTGTAAACGCTGTGAACTAGGCAAGAGCGCGCGGCTTGTTCTGATTGATGGACGATATACGAGCTTCCACTAAGGTGGCGCTTCGCGCGTTTTTGTTTTGCCTCAATTCACCGCGTGCAAAAATACGTCACTTTTGGCGGAGACGTTGCTGTGGGCTGGTCGAAAAATAAATAACGAGCTAAGTATTCTTACTGATTTATTTTCTCTTTGTTATTTTCTTTCATTCCTTTTAGCTTTCTCTATCCAATTGTAGCTTCGTTTTTTTCAAGGTGGTTAGGGTCCTAGGTCTATGGCAGATGATAATCGTGATGTCAGCAATGCTGACATCACATTTTCTAAAAACCCTGATGCTGCTCCTCCTTCGTCATCAGAAGTGGGATCGAATCCCACTTCCGCTGGTCATTCTGGTACGTCTCCTACTGTTAGTACAGGCCTAGGAAATCTTCCGGCTGAATTGCTGACTCAGATGATGGAGACGATGAAACAAATGTCTGAGCGACTCGTCTCTCAACAAAACAACAATAAGGTAAGGATTAACGACATTTTTCTACCTTCTTACAACCCTGATTCAAACGTTGGGGTTCGAGAATGGTGTCAACATATCACTAAAGCAATAGAAATGTATAGCCTCAACGATTTTGAAGTCCGTATGAAGGTAGAAAGCTTGCTAAAAGGCAGGGCCAAATTGTGGGTTGATAATTGGCTTGTAACCACATCAACATGGGAGGAGCTCAAGGAAAATCTCATTACTACGTTTGAACCTGAAAACCGTTACTCTCGAGACATTGTGAAATTTCGTGAACACTCCTACGACGTAAGTAAGGATATTTCTAAATTTTTGTCACGAGCATGGGGGTTGTGGCGCCGTGTCACTAAGGACAAACTCGAAAACGGCGATGCAGTTGAAGCAGTCATCGGATGTGTGAGTGACGAACGACTTCGAATCGAGTTGCTGAATGCCCGGGCCACTTCGGTCCCTGAGCTTATTTCGGTGGCTTCCTCAATCAGAACCAAACGCCGTCACGGAGCGAACGAATCTCAAGTGCCAAGTAAGCGGACGCGTTTTGATAATCAACCACCGCTTCACTGTAAATATTGCAATAAAATTGGGCACCAGGCTCGTGACTGCCGTTTTAAGCCGTCTGAAAACGTTCAACAACAAAACAACAATCGGGACGCGGTTGGTTCAAGGCCGACCTGTACTTTTTGCCATAAAGTGGGGCACAGTTTTGATAACTGTTTTAGACGAGACGCGGCGGTTATCTCCAAGGTAAACTGCATCGGACAAAAGAAACTTACGCCAATGCAGGTAACTATTGGTGAATTATCATTCCAAGCAGTGTTTGATAGCGGAGCGGAGTGCTCAGCTGTTCGAGAGTCAATCGCAGCCAAACTGCCCGGGCGAAGTATTAACGCTTTAAACTACTTGCAAGGTATCGGTCAGTTTCCCGTTATTTCGCTAACAACTCTAAAAACTATATGTGTTATTGATCAGGTCAATGTGGAACTTGAATTTTTCGTTATACCAGACTACGAAATGTCATCCGGCCTCATCAAGAACACAAATCTTAACGTGCTGGTTACTTCCAACGGGGCTGTATTGGTTCGCCAACAAACAGTGATGCATCTGCGTTCTAATAATCCAATTTTTGACAAAATAGATTGTGACCTTACGAACGGTAGTGAAATCGAGCAATAAAAGATCTTGCTCAATAAATACGCACACGTATTTATCCGTGGTTTCCCGAAAACGCGCGTGAATACCGGCGAATTAGAGATCCGTTTGAAAAACCCGGATAAGTACGTAGAACGTAGGCCATACCGCCTCAGTCCAGTTGAAAGAGCAAAGGTGCAGGAGATAATTAAAGAATTGCTCGAGTTCAATATAGTTCGGGAGAGCAAGTCCCCGTACTCAAGCCCGATCATCCTTGTTAAAAAGAAGAACGGGGATGATCGCCTTTGTGTTGACTACCGGGAATTAAACACAAATACCCTACGTGATCACTACCCTCTTCCATTAATTTCGGACCTAATAGATCAATTAGCTCACGGACATTACTACAGTACTCTGGACATGGCGTCAGGATTTCACCAGATCCCTGTAGCGGAGCCTTCGATTGAAAAGACCGCATTCGTCACCCCAGATGGTTTATACGAATATCTTACCATGCCCTTCGGTCTGAGCAATGCCTGCTCTGTCTATCAGCGTTGTATTAACAGGGCACTTCAACCGTTGCTGGGCAGTCCCGGCATAGCCCAGGTCTACGTTGATGACGTCCTTAGTAAATGCACAGATTTCTCGCAAGGTATGTCACACCTCGAACAAATCCTGATCTCACTGGAAAGGGCGGGTTTCTCTATCAATGTGGAGAAATCTACCTTTTTCAAACGATCCATTGAGTACCTAGGCAATGTTATTTCGGATGGTGAAGTCCGCCCTAGCCCACGCAAAGTGGAAGCTTTACTGAAATCACCCATTCCAACAACAGTAAAACAGGTTAGGCAGTTTAACGGCCTTGCTAGCTACTTCCGACGCTTTATACCTAACTTTTGAAGGATCATGATCCCACTCTACGAGCTTACTAAAAAGGACGCAAAATGGGAGTGGACGGAGCGACAGGAAGCAGCGCGCCTTGAAGTCATCCAGCACCTTACATCTGCACCTGTACTGACCATATTCAGGGAGGATGCTGCCATAGAACTGTATACAGATGCGAGTAGCCTTGGATATGGCGCCGTTCTCATTCAGGTAATAGACGGGCGCCAACATGCAATCGCTTATATGAGCATGCGTACAACTGATGCAGAAAGCCGCTACCACTCCTACGAGCTGGAGACCCTGGCAGTTGTGCGAGCCATAAAGCACTTCCGTCAGTACCTTTATGGAAGGAAATTCAAGGTCATCACGGACTGCAACGCCCTGAAGGCGTCTTAAAACAAGAAAGAACTCTTGCCTCGCGTGTATCGCTGGTGGGCCTTCTTGCAGAATTACGATTTCGAGGTGGAGTATAGAAAAGGTGAGAGGCTCCAACACGCAGACTTCTTCAGTCGTAACCCTGAAACACTGCAGGTAAACGTGATGAACAAAGACTTAGACTGGGTGAAGGTGGAGCAACGTCGAGATGGAACATTACGTCCTCTCATCGACACCCTGGCTGGTGGTAAGCCTGTTCAAGATTACTTGCTTGAAGATGGAGTACTGAAGAGAGTCTACCAGGATCAAGTGCTGGGTCAGAAAAAGGCAGTTGTCGTACCAAAAGCGTTCCAATGGAGCCTCATCAACACTTACCATAACGCGCTCAAGCATACCGGATGGGAGAAGACTTTGCAGAAGATCAAGGAATCTTACTGGTTCACCAAAATGAGCTCGGTGGTACGTACATTTGTTGATAATTGCGTGACATGCAGAACATCAAAAGGCCCATCGGGTGCAGTGCAGGCTCAACTCCATCCGATACAGAAGCCCACTGCCGCCTTTCAGGTGGTCCATATGGACATCACTGGAAAACTAGGCACCACCAACGACCATGAGTACGTGATTGTCACCATCGATGCCTACTCAAAGTATGTACTTTTGGATTACGCTACCAACAAAAACCCCAGCTGCACTCTGGCAGCTTTGAAACGAGCTGTGCACCTGTTTGGCACGCCGGTCCAAGTGATTGTCGACGGCGGCCGCGAGTTCCTCGGAGACTTTAAGATCTACTGCGATCGGTATGGCGTCAACATACATACTATATCGCCAAGAGTAAGCCGAGCAAATGGGCAGGTTGAGAGGGTCATGGCTACACTCAAAAACGCCTTAATCATGATAAAGAATTATGAGACTGAGCGCTGGCATACTGCCCTCGAAGGACTACAACTGGCGATGAACTGCACCGCTCACAGAGTAACGGGTGTAGCACCCTTGACACTGCTAACAAGGCGTACACACTGTGTACCGCCGGAGCTGCTGAACCTGGTAAATATCGAGGAAGAAACTGTTGACATTGATCGTCTACAGCAACACGTTCAACAACGAATGATAACCAATGCCGACAAAGATAAACTACGCTTCGACGAACGGAAAGCACCCATTCATCCTTTTCAAAGAGGCGACTACGTACTAATAAAAAATAACCCTCGCAATCAAACATCAATGGACCCAAAATACAGCGAGCCGTATGAAATATACAGGGTTCTAGAAAATGACCGTTACATTGTAAAAAAAGTTGTTGGCAGAGGACGACCCCGTAAGGTTGCGCACGATCAGCTGCGTCGAGCGCCGCAGCCGGGAGAGCATGTGACCGTATCGGCGGGTGCTGACGATGACCACAGCGCTGCAGCCGACGCAACTGCACAAAATGAGGCACCTGATCCCGTGCCTTCCCGTGAAGTATAGGAACAGTGTAGCTGTGAGAGGTTACAAAACAATTACAAGTCCCATTCATTTCAGAGCCCCTGTGTACCACGGTCATTGACCTAGAACACAGCATCGACCTTAATCCAATATCCTTTAGAGCCTCTGTGTACCACGGCGTACGAGACCGCCCAGAGCACAGCATCATTCCCTTTAAAACAATCCACGAGAGCACTATTATTTTCCCATTTATTTCAGAGCCCCTGTGTACCACGGTCATTGACCTAGAGCACAGCATCGACCTTAATCCAATATCCTTTAGAGCCTCTGTGTACCACGGCGTACAAGACCGCCCAGAGCACAGCATCATTCCCTTTAAAACAATCCACGAGAGCGATATTATTTTCCCATTTATTTCAGAGCCCCTGTGTACCACGGTCATTGACCTAGAGCACAGCATCGACCTTAATCCAATATCCTTTAGAGCCTCTGTGTACCACGGCGTACAAGACCGCCCAGAGCACAGCATCATTCCCTTTAAAACAATCCACGAGAGCGATATTATTTTCCCATTTATTTCAGAGCCCCTGTGTACCACGGTCATTGACCTAGAGCACAGCATCAACCTTAATCCAATATCCTTTAGAGCCTCTGTGTACCACGGCTTACAAGACCGCCCAGAGCACAGCATCATTCCCTTTAAAACAATCCACGAGAGCGATATTATTTTCCCATTTATTTCAGAGCCCCTGTGTACCACGGTCATTGACCTAGAGCACAGCATCGACCTTAATCCAATATCCTTTAGAGCCTCTGTGTACCACGGCGTACGAGACCGCCCAGAGCACAGCATCATTCCCTTTAAAACAATCCACGAGAGCGATATTATTTTCCCATTTATTTCAGAGCCCCTGTGTACCACGGTCATTGACCTAGAGCACAGCATCGACCTTAATCCAATATCCTTTAGAGCCTCTGTGTACCACGGCGTACGAGACCGCCCAGAGCACAGCATCATTCCCTTTAAAACAATCCACGAGAGCACTATTATTTTCCCATTTATTTCAGAGCCCCTGTGTACCACGGTCATTGACCTAGAGCACAGCATCGACCTTAATCCAATATCCTTTAGAGCCTCTGTGTACCACGGCGTACGAGACCGCCCAGAGCACAGCATCATTCCCTTTAAAACAATCTACGAGAGCACTATTATTTTCCCATTTATTTCAGAGCCCCTGTGTACCACGGTCATTGACCTAGAGCACAGCATCGACCTTAATCCAATATCCTTTAGAGCCTCTGTGTACCACGGCGTACAAGACCGCCCAGAGCACAGCATCATTCCCTTTAAAACAATCCACGAGAGCGATATTATTTTCCCATTTATTTCAGAGCCCCTGTGTACCACGGTCATTGACCTAGAGCACAGCATCGACCTTAATCCAATATCCTTTAGAGCCTCTGTGTACCACGGCGTACAAGACCGCCCAGAGCACAGCATCATTCCCTTTAAAACAATCCACGAGAGCGATATTATTTTCCCATTTATTTCAGAGCCCCTGTGTACCACGGTCATTGACCTAGAGCACAGCATCGACCTTAATCCAATATCCTTTAGAGCCTCTGTGTACCACGGCGTACGAGACCGCCCAGAGCACAGCATCATTCCCTTTAAAACAATCAACGAGAGCACTATTATTTTCCCATTTATTTCAGAGCCCCTGTGTACCACGGTCATTGACCTAGAGCACAGCATCGACCTTAATCCAATATCCTTTAGAGCCTCTGTGTACCACGGCGTACGAGACCGCCCAGAGCACAGCATCATTCCCTTTAAAACAATCTACGAGAGCACTATTATTTTCCCATTTATTTCAGAGCCCCTGTGTACCACGGTCATTGACCTAGAGCACAGCATCGACCTTAATCCAATATCCTTTAGAGCCTCTGTGTACCACGGCGTACAAGACCGCCCAGAGCACAGCATCATTCCCTTTAAAACAATCCACGAGAGCGATATTATTTTCCCATTTATTTCAGAGCCCCTGTGTACCACGGTCATTGACCTAGAGCACAGCATCGACCTTAATCCAATATCCTTTAGAGCCTCTGTGTACCACGGCGTACAAGACCGCCCAGAGCACAGCATCATTCCCTTTAAAACAATCCACGAGAGCGATATTATTTTCCCATTTATTTCAGAGCCCCTGTGTACCACGGTCATTGACCTAGAGCACAGCATCGACCTTAATCCAATATCCTTTAGAGCCTCTGTGTACCACGGCTTACAAGACCGCCCAGAGCACAGCATCATTCCCTTTAAAACAATCCACGAGAGCGATATTATTTTCCCATTTATTTCAGAGCCCCTGTGTACCACGGTCATTGACCTAGAGCACAGCATCGACCTTAATCCAATATCCTTTTGAGCCTCTGTGTACCACGGCGTACAAGACCGCCCAGAGCACAGCATCATTCCCTTTAAAACAATCCACGAGAGCGATATTATTTTCCCATTTATTTCAGAGCCCCTGTGTACCACGGTCATTGACCTAGAGCACAGCATCGACCTTAATCCAATATCCTTTAGAGCCTCTGTGTACCACGGCTTACAAGACCGCCCAGAGCACAGCATCATTCCCTTTAAAACAATCCACGAGAGCGATATTATTTTCCCATTTATTTCAGAGCCCCTGTGTACCACGGTCATTGACCTAGAGCACAGCATCGACCTTAATCCAATATCCTTTTGAGCCTCTGTGTACCACGGCTTACGAGACCGCCCAGAGCACAGCTTCATTCTTATTCCTAAAATACATACAATGTTCGTTGACGTATTGAGACGTTCACCGAATAATCAATAATTGCAACCTGTCATTATTGTACGATGAGTTTTACAAATGAGACAAACAATTGCTTTTAATGCAAATCTAAATTATTAATAACTTTTCATTGCTTTCGAAATCATGCCCTTTAAACTAGGTAGTTCGGTGGACAGATACCTAGTTCAAAAAGAAAAATGTTTCTCCTTCACAGATCAAATTTGGAGGCTGGTGCAGAGCGCGCATCGCCTCTCAGAATGGCCGTATCGGCGCAACTTTGTCGCGACAGCAACGATAAAATTACTTTGATTCTATAATTGCCTAATTAGGATTTTCTTATGATTTTTAATATTTCTATACCGTTCAAAGTTAATCATAGTTTGTCGTGTGTGACGATTTATCTCTTTTTAATTAATCAGTGTTTAGTTTGATAAGCGATACCCATGTACTTCCTGTTTATTCATCACTAAGCAACAGATTAGTGATGAATAAACAGTCGTTTATAACCATTGATGAATCCATCAATTGTTATGAACGTTATTATTATCTAAATTAGTTTTCGCAATTAATCTATTGTCAAACTACATTTGTTTACGTAATTAAGCGTTGTCCGATTATAAAGTGTTCAAAATGCGTACACCGCGTGGTTTGGTGCTATTTCGTTGTTCCGAGAAACCTATTGAGTTTTATTATTATTGTGTGTAAGTGATCTGCAGTTAATTGTGATCATTAGCTAAAATCATAAATTGAATTACTTAAGTTAACATTGTGATTAATCTTATAAGCAATGGCTGTTTAATTATAAAGAGTCTCAATGACTACAATTTGTAAACGCTGTGAACTAGGCAAGAGCGCGCGGCTTGTTCTGATTGGTGGACGATATACGAGCTACCACTAAGGTGGCGCTTCGCGCGTTTTTGTTTTGCCTCAATTCACCGCGTGCAAAAATACGTCACTTTTGGCGGAGACGTTGCTGTGGGCTGGTCGAAAAATAAATAACGAGCTAAGTATTCTTGTTCGATTCCAAATCGATATTCGATCGATGGTTTCGGAACGGCCATTTTGAATTTGACGTTGCTGCCAACCTTGCAGTTTTTGACAACTGACAGACAAAAAGCCCTCGCAATGTAACGCGTATTGATTGGGGTATTGAAATTATATCGCAAGCCATCTGGAATTGTATTCGGGGTTCCCTCAGGATTGTCTAGATAGCTGAGTGTGTTGTGATTCCCCGAACCAGATAAAGTTCGCATTTACGTGGCCGATTGGTTTTTCCCACGTAACATAACCTGTGTTGGAACACTGTGCTCGTCGAAGCTGGCCTGCCAGCCATACCTGGTTGGCTGAAGAACCTGTCTACCAAGAAGAGCCTAGGGTGCACCCGGGCCTTGCAGAGAGACAGGAGTTTGACGGGAACGAAGCACAGACCAGGTCAGATAGATTCATAATTAATAGCTCGGTGAATCGCCGACGTTCACACTTCTTGGCATCTGATCGCTACGCTACCTCGTAGCTGATGGGCCCCTGCGAGGTCATTGGGTGCCGAGAAGCCTGAACCAGTTTTGGTAGCAAGAGCGTGGTTTCCTGAGATTTGCAGCCGTCAAGGGCTCCAGGAACCCACGATTTGTGACTGTCAATCTGTAGGTATAGGCGGTTATTAGCTAACTTGGTGTTGTTCCTGTATCCACATAGATTGGTAGTATTGTAAGCTATAAGTTTATTGCTGGTAGACAGACAGATATTACAGTTTTCCCTAAATGACCAGTTGTACTAAGATGTGACTCAGAATAGTAGATACTCAACTTAGGTACATTGTAGGTGAATTGAAATTTGCATTGAAGTACCAGTTAGTCAATCTATTAGTGGTCTAGTAATGCTAATGAATGTTTGGTTAACATAGGTAGTTACATCTATTGATAGCAGGCTATTACATTGTTTTCAGTTTATAGCAATTTATAACTTGAACTAATATTGACTATCTGTGTGTGTTATAATGATAAAGGGAAACTAAATTGTACTTACAGAATTTATATAGATATAAAACTCGGTTCCTATTGTTTAAGGAAAACAGCATTGTTTAAGTTGTGGTTTAGGGTTCCCTCGTTTGGGTTATAGACTGGAGGGTCCAATAAAATTGAGTTACTGCAAATTGTGAGTAAGTATCGTTCCGATCATGTCGTTATCTGAAATCCAGAAGGGTGTTTCTAAGGAACTCAGATGGTTTTCCTCCGCACACGGTCTGATAGACCGTTTAGATAGGCATGATGTGGTATTGGAGCGGTCTATGGACGTTAAGGAACGTTACAATAGGGTGCTCGAATTGTCCGCGCAGGCGGAATCAGTTGATGGTTGCGCACCTGACAGGCTGTCACGGTTGCTAAGGGATGTCGACCAATGTATGGAGATGGCAGCTGCTATCACGCAGAAGGCTGCGGACATACGTAGACAGCGCGAGTCCAGCCATGGTGGTGACATTGAAGCACCTCTGCCGCTTCAGGGTTCAGGGTCCAGGTTACCGGCCATAACTATGCCTACTTTTGACGGAGTGTCCGGTGAATGGATGAGCTTCATCAATCTGTTCGACAGTTTGGTGCACATGCGATCGGACATTACCAAGTCTGTCAAGATGGCTCAGCTGGTGGCAGCATTGAGGGGTGAGCCTAGGGAGCTGGTCGCTCATTTGACAGTTACGGAGGGTAACTATGAAACGGCCAGACAATTGTTGGTCAGACGTTACCATAACAAACGGAGGTTGGCCGATGCCCAACTGAACCGTTTGTTTAGTATCCCGGTTGTGAACAAGGTCGGGGCCATACAGACGGAGGTTTTGAACCCATTGTTGTCCGTCACCAAGGCTCTAGAGAATCTTGGACTTCCGGTTGGTGAATGGTCGTACCTACTGTTGTACATTGTACTTTCCCGCCTACCCGCTGACGTGCAGACTCGTTTCGAACAGTCTCACGGGAGGTCGGCCGAGGACCTGCCCGCCTTCTCCGACTTGGTCGGATTCTTGGAAGAGGAGGCTCGACGGGCAGAGAATTTGGGGTTGACGGTCACCCATCCTTCGGAGCCACAGAGAGCAGCCGGGAGCGCTGTGAGTAGGGGCCCTCCGACGAGGAAGGACCGCACCAACCGGCAGTCATATGGGACTGTGAGTGCATTGACCCCACATAGTGAGACCTGCCCATGTTGTAGGCAGATTGGCCATGCACACAGCCAATTGCAATAAGTTCGGGGAACTTAGGGTTCAGGGACGGCGCCGGATGGCCAAGCAGCGGAGCTGGTGTTTCCTGTGCCTCGGGCCACACATGGCTAGGTACTGCACGCGCACAAAATTGTGCGGATATTGTGGTGGGGCCCACAACAATCTGTTGTGCATGAACCGGTCCGGCCAACAGCCACCACAGGGCCGTACCCAGGGTGACACGGCATGGGGCCCTGAGAATTCGTTTGCGACTCGGAGCGCAACTCAGGGGCCAATGTCCCCACGTGCACAGGGCGGTACTAGGGTGCAGGGCCGCACTCAGGGTCATCACATGGGGGGCCCTGAGTTTTCGGTTGCGACTCAGCATCCGACTCAGCGGGACATTGGGTATGTTGAGCAGGCCGTAACGGGCGGGTGGCATGGGACACCTTCGAGCTATGCGGATGCGGTTCGGACGCCGCCTCAGTTGTCGCCCCGCTCGTCGCCTCGTCCTCGTCGATCGCATGTGATGTCCCCCCCGCTCATGGAGCGGCCACGGTTGAATTCACGCCCACCCTCCTTCGGGGGGCGTCGTAGGGTGGCAATGGAACCGGCGCGTGGGCCATTTGTACAATGGGACCCTCTGGCGTATAGCTGCCTACCTGATCGGTTACAGGCACAGTGGGGCCCCGGGGGCCCTCGCTAGGAATTTGCGGCCCAACCATTGGTTGCCCCCCAACCGGAGACGGTGGTGTTACCGATCGCCTCTGTGCTTGTTTGGGATTTGGCGGGCAACCCAACATACGTTCGCGCCCTATTAGATTCTGGAGCTCAGGGCTGCATTGTATCGAATGATTTAGCAAAATGGTTGGGCCTCAATATAAATAATGTATCGCTGCCGAGGAAATTGGTCCCTGCTGGGGATTACAGGGCAACCCTTCACGGGTTTTGTGATGCCTCTGAACGAGGGTTTGCGGCAGCGGTTTATTTGCGAACCGTCACCTCCACCGGGGAGGTCGACGTGCGTTTGGTTTTGGCAAAAAGCAAGGTAGCGCCTATTCGGACAAGGATGACGATTCCAAAACTGGAACTGTCCGGGGCTGCTCTTTTGACCAAACTTTTGAATCACACTCTAACAGTGTGCGTGGGTCAGTGGTTTTGGAGGATACGGTGTACGCGTGGACGGACAGCCAGATTGTTTTGTGCTGGCTGAAGGCTTCGGTCCATAACTTAGAGGTTTTTGTTGCGAACCGTGTCTCCCAGATTGTGTCGTCTGAGGTCCCACTGACCTGGAGACATGTACCAGGAGAATTGAACCCGTCTGATTGTGCATCCAGGGGATGTCGGGCTCCTGAACTCGTTAGACACCATTTGTGGTGGGGACCACCCTGGCTTGCCAGGAGAGAATCGGACTGGCCCCACAGCCATGTAGTAGTATCTTCGGATCATGGCCCCAGAGCGGCCGTGCATGTTACCCAGAAGGCTGAGGACCCTGACGCCGGGTTTCTGCTGGACCGGTATAGCTCATGTGTGTTTGTTTGTTTATCCACCAAGGCGGTACATCTCGAGCTCGTTGCTGATCTCTCGACAGAGGCTTTCATTGCTTGTTTGGATAGGTTTGTTTCTCGAAGGGGACTTCCAACTTTGATCCGCTCTGATAACGGCACTAACTACGTCGGTGCGGAACGATACTTACGAGAGATAGTCATCTTTTTGAATGTAAATAAAGTGGATATTGGAACGGCCCTCTCCCGTCGGGGTATACAGTGGACCTTCAGCCCACCGAGTTGCCCCCACTGGGGTGGGATTTTTGAGGCCGTAGTTAAGTCAGCTAAGACGCACTTGGGGCGTATAGTAGGTCAGACCGCGCTGACTTTTGAGGAGCTCGCGACATTGTTTTGTAAGATCGAGGCCGTTCTCAATTCGCGACCGCTGTGTCCGCTCAGCTCGGATCCAAATGACCTGGAGGCTCTGACCCCAGGCCATTTCTTGATAGGACAGCCACTTAACGCGTTGCCCGAGCACCCCTTCGAGGGAGTGAAATTGTATCGGTTGTCAAGGTACCAGATGTTGCAGCAGTTTACTCAGAATTTCTGGAAGCGTTGGTCGCTCGAGTATCTGCATATCTTACAACAGCGCCTTAAGTGGACTGACAAAACCAGCCCCCCTAGTGTTGGTGACCTCGTTCTGGTTAAGGATGCTAACCTACCGCCACTACGTTGGCACAGGGGGCGCATTGTTAACTTGTTCCCTGGCAAGGACGGGACCCCCCGGTCTGCAGAGGTTCTAGTAGGAGGCTCGGTTCTAAAACGAGCGGTAGCAACGTTGTCTCGGCTGCCCGTAGATTAGGGGACAGGTGGGTGCCTGTCCGGGCGGGTGATTGTTCGATTCCAAATCGATATTCGATCGATGGTTTCGGAACGGCCATTTTGAATTTGACGTTGCTGCCAACCTTGCAGTTTTTGACAACTGACAGACAAAAAGCCCTCGCAATGTAACGCGTTTTGATTGGGGTATTGAAATTATATCGCAAGCCATCTGGAATTGTATTCGGGGTTCCCTCAGGATTGTCTAGATAGCTGAGTGTGTTGTGATTCCCCGAACCAGATAAAGTTCGCATTTACGTGGCCGATTGGTTTTTCCCACGTAACATAACCTGTGTTGGAACACTGTGCTCGTCGAAGCTGGCCTGCCAGCCATACCTGGTTGGCTGAAGAACCTGTCTACCAAGAAGAGCCTAGGGTGCACCCGGGCCTTGCAGAGAGACAGGAGTTTGACGGGAACGAAGCACAGACCAGGTCAGATAGATTCATAATTAATAGCTCGGTGAATCGCCGACGTTCACACTTCTTGGCATCTGATCGCTACGCTACCTCGTTGCTGATGGGCCCCTGCGAGGTCATTGGGTGCCGAGAAGCCTGAACCAATTCTTACTGATTTATTTTCTCTTTGTTATTTTCTTTCATTCCTTTTAGCTTTCTCTATCCAATTGTAGCTTCGTTTTTTTCAAGGTGGTTAGGGTCCTAGGTCTATGGCAGATGATAATCGTGATGTCAGCAATGCTGACATCACATTTTCTAATAACCCTGATGCTGCTCCTCCTTCGTCATATACAATTCTGTATTTTTATGTGCAGTTCAATAAAGGCTAAAATCGTCATGAGGCAGAGCCGATAGTACCCTACCGTATCAAATGATGAGATTACTCCAGCCATGATCTACTGACGTCATCCGAGACGTTCACCAATCATTGTCATCGATGATGGTACAGTCACTCCACGATATTTTTGCAGATGGAGATAACCATCAACGCTGCCGGTAAGCAGACCACCTGCCCGATTATCTGACGGTATCATCAAGTGGACGGAAATTTGCTGGTTGCGGTTGGCACAGGGCCGTGTCGAGAGATGAGGCCTGTGCCCAGCGGTGGGCTAAATCCAGAGCCTCATGAGAATACATTAGCTGCATTGAAAACCTTTTTGGCGTAGTGGTCTATATTCAGCCTTAAATGCGAGAGGTCTCGGTTTCGAAGAAATAAAACTGGGTCTGGTATGTTATTGGGCCATGCCAAAAAATATAAGTATTTTTTATTTTATGTTATGAAATTTTAGCGTATTTTTAGAAACTTATTTAAATATCTCGATTAAAAGATGTCTATATAATTTTTAAATATTTTTTAAAATATCACTCCTCACTTGCTAACATTTTTGGAACGGTTGTACTCCGATTATAAAACAGCAAATCTATCATATCAATATTTGTTGACGTTCCGACTGACATCTGCGTCATCGTCTGACAGGAAAACTGCTGATACTTGACAGTTTTACAGAGCAGCCAACTTAATGGCAAAGGAATTTTGTACAAACTACGCCGTAGAGGACAAATGAAGTATGTACATTATGTTTTTTTATATAACGGAATTTAGTTAGGAACACAACTATCTCCAAATATTTTGACACCTTTGTTTTTTTTAGGAACGTGTCTTTTAAAGGAATACAAGGCATTAACAAACAAACCTCGGAAAGTGTACACGATTTGCCCGTCTGGTCGCGTATACTTACTATTAACAATGAAGGCAATTGTTTTGGAAACTATACAAGGCTATAACCAACACGTACTGACACTGTATAGTTATAGGACCTAAACATGTAACAGAATTTAAAAAGGACAGTCAGATTATAAAAAATATTGTGATATAAATATGGGAAAACATGCATTAAAAAGTTTATTTTGTTCTTACATGTCAACCTAACACGAAGACTATTCCCTCTAGTCTTCACCGCAGTGCTTGCCCTGCTATTTTCTTTGCAATTCAGGTTTAAACCAGTTCACAATTAGTTCGCAGTGGTAACTAGTGTAGTATATTTTTCGTACACAATGTTAGCGAAAGTATTGGAAGATATACGCGATAAGTGTATAATAATCATGTATACACTTCCCAAGGACTCGATGTACAGTTTGAATCTATACGTGAGCAGACTCGACCTGCGTGTAACTTTGACAACCCGAATGGCCGAGTCGGCAGTGACCCTGCCTACGAAGGGTCCCGGGTTCGAGTCCCGGTGGGGGCAAATATTTGTTTGATGGCAACGGATGTTTGTACCTTATTCATGGTTGTTTATTTATCTAAGTATAATATTTATCTATATAAGTATGTGTATCGTTGTCTAGATCCCAAGATACAGGGAATCCTAGTTTGGGGCTAGATTAATGTATGTAAATAGTGTCCAAGGTATTATTATTATTATTATTATTATATAGAAAAACTAAAAAACCCGACCGCGGTACAATAAAAAGTACAAAATGTGCAGATTAGTCTCAACGTAATTATTGGATATTGTAGTTTTTTTTATTTATGTAATTTAATTTTGCAGCCGTTAAAGTTTCCAATAGTAAACGACCACCAACTTGTGTGGTCTTTGGATAAATGATCAACAAACTTCTTTTCATGTTTTGTGTACTTAAGTTTAAGTATTTTTTGTTGTATTTATATGTTCAACCTAACTCGAAGGATAAGGGGGCCTTCGCTTTGCTCATCCCCTTTACCCCTCACCTAAGCTACCGCAGTATTTTGATATTTTCTGCAACTTGTTTATTATTTACCCATTTTGGGTAAAAAAAATATTTATTTTTTGGTGATCATTATATATGTTGCTGAAAAAAAATATGGGCCATAGTAACTTGTATCCTCTTGGATAATAGGATCAATGTACTAAGGGACGATTTTTTTTTTTATTTGCGACCATATTTTTCATGAGGAAAGTTGTTCATATTGATGGGTACTATTATTCCCCAAAATATAGTCTGCTAATTAAATGTCATTCTCTTTACATTTACAGGTGAAATACATAACCCTCCTCTTTCCGCATCGCTGCAGTCGGATAAAATGAAGTAAATCATCCCGCGCTTCTGCTAGTACCTACGTGCTTACATAGACTTCGCTGTTTCTGGTTCATACGACACGGGTATCCTAGTGTGGGGCCAAGAGTTTATAAATGTTAATGTACATATGGGACCCTAGACCGACTGTGTCTTAACACTGACCGATCATCGACCAAAATACCTTTATGAACACAAATATGACCCTTAACACCTGGGCAGTAAGACCAGTGGGTTTATAATCTGTTTAGTTGTACTAGGGGGCTTTGAACTTGCGACCTTATTACAAGCGTGGTAAGGCCTGAAATAGTGATGTAATGTAGGTAAGGTGAAATGGTAAGACATTAATGTTTCAAATTCAATCTACTACCGATCCAGAGTTCAGTTCAGTTCAGTTCGTCGTTCAGAATGTCGTAATATGTCGAAATATTAATACATTATAGTCATAATGTATCAATATTCAGATAAGAAATGAGTTTTTACCAAGTAGTAAAGAGAGTTTATGATATGTGTGTAGATAATAGTAGTTTATGTGACTGCTACATAATGGAGGGACTCTCGAGTGATATTATTATGAAATTCGCCTTCGGTTCGTTTCATAAACCCACTCTCGAGTATTAATGCCTAGTTATGTACAGTTACATACACTAGTTTATCTACACACATATCATAAGCTCTCTTTGATGTGTTCAGGAACCGCATGTTTGACCGGCATTGTGGCTCTGCAGTTGTTTAGCTTGTTCTGTAGCACCAACTTCGGGCGCCGGCGTTCGAAATTTGAATGTCAGTACCAACTTCACAGACAAACTAGGGGCGGCATGCAGGCGAGCGTCGGCGTTTGAAATTTGAATGTCATAATGTGTAGAAAAAATACACATTATGGTTATAATGTGTAATTTTTCAGATAAGAAATGAGTTTTTACCAAGTAGTTTAACATTATGCTGATCGTAACGTGCGGTTGTTGTACGCAGTAAAGAGGGTTTATGATACGTGTGTAGATAAAATAAATAACAAGTACCTCAATTCAAATCCGGTAAGAAAGCATTAAAAAATATTAACATAACACATAACATAGCGACACTCATTTTCCCATACGTGGTGGCAGAGGCACAATTGTGCCCATTTTGAGCCAGTTATTCAATAGTCCATTTTGTGTGACAGTGGGCTAGCCCATCGCCTCAGCTATCGAGTAATGAAGGTTTCCTCACGATGTTTCCATCACCGCTAAAACGTCCGTACAATGTACTTAAGAAAAATAATTACCCCGTTGGTACATGGTCAGGAATCGAACCTGCATCTTCTGTGTGTGAAGCAAGCGTGAAACCCAACCACGAAGCTCTAAAAAAATATTGTAAAAAATAAATTCAGGAGACTTTTCTATCGAGCACAAATAATCAAATTACGTTAGCAAATACACTCATGATGTAAAGCACGTTTAAAGAAACAACTTATTCAATACTTCTTCAATCAAATCAATATTACAAATACTCGTTTGATGAGAACGGATGTTTGTACTCTAGTCATGGTTGTTTATCTATCTAAGTATAATATTTATCTATATAAGTACGTGTATCGTTGTCTAGTACCCAAGATACAGGGAATCCTAGTTTGGGGCTGGATCAATGTGTGCAAATAGTGTCCAGGTTATCATTTTTTCTTTCTCTTTCTCTCCTATTCATAGGAGGTTATTTTACGGCACGGACCTAAACCAAGTGCTTATTGATGAATGAATGATTAAGATGAATTTCCCATGAATTTGCGGACGATCCTGCAAGTGTTTAAAATAACTGCCTTTTACAGTAGTGTAGTTGATGGATGTAAATGTATTGTTTTTAAGTACGAGTGTAATGATTTGGTGATGATACCGGTTGTAGATATTATAATGGGTATTATTATTATTATTATTATTCTATTTTGCGTAGATGCAGATTTACAAAAGGCTCTTTTGACCTACTCAGGCGCCCTAATGGGTCTGCCGACTACCCTACATCAACTGCACCAGAGCTGTCGGTTATCAAGCTGTCAGTTTTGTTCATAAGTTATTTTTGAATCCTTCAGATATCGGTTGTAGAAAACTAGATTTTGTTACACAATTTCTGAATCACTCAGTTGTTTTATGATAGCAATTTAAATGGCCGCATGAAAAGATTTGATTCCGTCGTGGAAATAAAAATTCAAAAAAGGAAGATCTTGTAACGGTGGTTGAATTTCTAATAAGAATGCGATCCTACCAGCCAGTGTTAACTCGTAATCCGGGATTTAAAAAGAGAACATGAATTATTAATTTGAATTTCATGAGTGAGATATTTTGAAATTAGAAGTGAGAAAATTCAGCGAAGCATATTTTTTGAACCTCAACTAGAGAACTCATTTCGTGATTTTGGCTTTTTGCTGACCACTTATAGTTTAGTTTTAGTAATTTACCTTATGGTTTTTACCTTTGACGACCCGAATGGCCGAGTCGGCAGTGACTGGTCCCGGGTTCGAGTCCCGGTGGGGGCGAATATTTGTTTGATGAGAATGTTTGTACCCTAGTCATGGTTGTTTGTCTATCTAAGTATAATATTTATCTATATAAGTATGTGTATAGTTGTCTAGTACCCAAGATACAGGGAATTCTAGTTTGGGGCTAGATCAATGTGTGTAACTAGTGTCCAAGGTATTATTATATTATTATTATCATTATTTAAATTTTTTATTGTACAAAATGGAAAGAGCACTATAAAGAACGTTCTAACGGTCATGAAAAACAAAAAATTCTCATAGAGTTTCATAGCAGCGGTAATAATTAAACCTCCTGGCACATAATAGTATTGAATGACTTGATTCAAGTGGGCGAAATTGTGCCACTGCCACCCCGTATAAGAAAATCCGTGACGCTGCTGGACGACCGCTTTATTGACATTAAACATTTACATACTGGCACATATATTGCTTCTGGCCTCACACTAGGATATCCTGTGTCGTGGGAACTATAAACTGCGAGGTCACACATATATAAACATCCAAGAACTGGGTTTTTTCTTTATCCTCAGCCGGGGATTGAACCCGGGACCTCTCGCTTGGTAGGCGGTGCCACAACTAAACCGCCACAGAGGTCTTATACATTCTGTCTAAATTTCAACCCTCTGCCTATTATCATCATAACATAGAGCCCGCTGATGGACAAACAGACGGACGGACGGACGGAGAGCGGAGGCTTAGTATACTCTAAATATGATTTAATTACCGCATCAGTTCTTTGTCCTTCTGTCTGTCCGTTTGACTGTCATAACCTTTTTTTTTACACCGATAAAGCTTAAAAAAAAATATAAAAAAAAAGTCACTCCTTTTCCCATACGGGTTGGCAGAGGCACAGTTGGGCCCACTTAAAGAGTTAAAAGCCTCCTATTTCAGTATTACAGGCCTATGCTATAGCTATGTACGAGTTTTGGCCTTTCTGGTCAGCCAAGAGCGCTTTTAGTGTTCCGTAATTTATTTTTAATTGGGCCACCGCTGGCATTTGCTTTTTGCAATTCAAATGAACCCGCGTAGGGGTTTAGAGTGGAAAATGCGGAATTTGAAAAAATTAATGGAATAACTTTAAGACGCAAGGAATTGAGGCTGCGGATCAGTATTACTGCGGCAATGGGCTAGCCCCCATCACGCAAAATGTCTATGCGTTGGTTCAACTGTTGCCCTTCGACCCCGGCTCTGCCTACCATGCGAGAGGTCCCGAGGTCGATCCCCGGCTGGGGGTAAAAAAAAAAGAAACAGTTCTTGAATGTTTATATGTGTGTGACGTCGCTGTTTCTAGTTCCCACGACACAGGGTATCCTAGTGTGGGGCCAGAAGCAATGTATAAACCTGTGTGTATGTTATTGTTTTAATGTTTATAACGCGTGACACTTTCTATATATTTAGAATCGATATAAATTTTGTACTTGTACCATGAATAATGAATAAATGATCTATCTAATATATTTTATTTAGTTCTTTTTCGATGAAAACAAACATTATTAGGTATTTTATACCACTAGTCTCACACCACTAGAGGCTCACAGAGGTACTAGTAGTATAATATATCTAATTATGTTTGTTTTCATCGAAAAATAACTAGATAAAATACATTGGATAGATAGATAGTTCATCATTTATTAATTATTCATGGTACAAACACAAAATTTATACCGAAACCGATACCTCGCAAGCGAAACTGGGTTTTTAGGATACCGTACCCGAAGGGTGCCAAACGGGACCCTATTACTAAGCCTCTGCTGTCCGTCCGTCTGTCCGTCTGTCACCGGGTTCTACCGGATCCACCGAAATAGGTAGAGAGCTGATTTTTTCACAGATGGTGTATTTCTATTGCCGCTATAACAACAAATAATGAAACATACCGGTTTTTAAGAATTAAAAGTAGTTCCAATACAAATTGAAATTGTTGAAATTGAAATTATTGTTATGGCCATTTTCTTAGCCATTTTGTTTTTTTTTTTTTTTTGGTGAAAACTGTACTCTCCCGTTCCCATTAAGTTTTGTGCTTAGTTATTTGTCATTATACGATAAATAATTGCTGATTTGGATTAAAATAAAGGTTTTGATCATATTTGATTTTATTTCTGTAAAAAGTCACTCCATTTCTATCCACTTCCGGTTTCAATGACCAAAGAGTTTCGACATACACAAAACTCTTTTTCAATGTTTCGATGTGCGACCTTGAATGTAGTCTATTAGTCATCTCTTAGAGACTCAGTAGAAGTATAGAAGCTACTTTCCCGTGAACAAAACAAGCGTTTGAAAATTCCTGTTTCCTGTTTTCATTCTTCAAATGAAAATTAACCGAGTAGTTATGCAATACTGATCAAAAGTTTCAGACGCAAACACAGAACAATTGAGAACGGAAGCGCCTTCTGAAATCGCCTACAAAATGTCTCCGCATTTGTTGCGGGGACGATGTAATAAAGGAACACAACACCGATTTAAAATATTTATCGTAGCAAACAAACACTCACATTGCAATCTACGCACATTGCAGTAACACATACTTTTGGGCATACGGAAATAAATAAAATAAATATATGTAGTTAATTAAGGCTAGTATTTAATCGCATATCAAAAATACTGAATTGCACAGCAAAAACGTTTAGAAAAAACACTTTTTTATGTTTTAAACAATTTATGTATTCTCAAGTTTATGTTTTAAGTATTTTTTGTTGTTCTTGCCTGTTCAACCTAACACGACACGAGCAACCTTACCTTCACCTAAGCTACCGCAGCATTTTGCCCTGATATGTGCTGTGCTGTGCAAATCAGTATTTTTAATGTGCAGTTGAAAATTCCGAGTTCATTCACCCCCGCCGGTGAACGGTTAAGATCTTTTTTCTAATTTAAATATGATTGAGCCATACTCCAAGTTGCAAACGAATGGTGGTTTTAGGTATATTCAGGCAAGAAGAGGTGAATGGTTTCGCACAATGAACGGAATGCAATAAAGGTGATTGATGAACTTTAATACATGATGAACTTCAAATCATACAATATATTTCTGGTCATAATACCTCCTTGCGAAAAATATTCTTAATTTTTTTATTACAGCCATAATTAATCAGTTACCCAGCTACGTGCAAATAATGCATAGCACTTCGAGGCTCTTATGATTCCAGTTTGCTCTACGATATTCAACCGTAGGTGGGTCGGAAATTTAATTCCGTCGACTGTATTACAGAAGAGAGATAAGAGCAACGATGGCATCTCCATCTTGAATCCTCCTTGCGGTATACACAAAGTAACGGAAGCAATTTTCATTCAGAAAAGCTTGTCATTTTGGTCTTGAAGGGTTAGAATTGAAAAGAAATGAGTTTACTGCACAGAAACCAGGACCAATACGGCATTTGCCTGGGAAGTCAAACATAATAGTAGTTTATCTACACACGTATCACAAACCCTCTTTACTGCGTACAAAAACCGCACGTTACGATCAGCGTAATGTTAAAATAGTTGGTAGTAAAATAGTTTCGAACGCCGACGCCTGCCTGCGTGCCGCCCCTAGTTTGTCTGTGAGTGTAGTTGGTACTACAGAACAAGCTAAAAAACTGCAGAGCCACAATGCCGGTCGTACATGCGGTTCCTGAACACATCAAATAGAGCTTATGATATGTATGTAGATAAACTAGTGTATGTAACTGTATATAATTAGGCATTAAAACTCTCGAGTGATATTATTATGAAACTCGCCTTCGGCTCGTTTCATAAACCAACTCTCGAGTATTAATGGCCTCCATTATGTAGCAGTCACATAAACTACTATTATGTGACTGATACATTAGAGTTTCATAATAATATCACTCGAGAGTTTTAATGCATAATTATGTACAGTTACATATACTAGTTTATCTACACACATATCATAAGCTCTCTTTGATGCGTTCAGGAACCGCATGTACGACCGGCATTGTGGCATTTATATTATAAACCCACACTCGAGTTTTAATGCCCTTAATTGAGTATCAGTCAAATAAACTACTATTACGTTTTCGTTGTATGGTTATTATATACATATAAGTCTATCTTTTTCCTCGCAAGTCGGTTGAAAAACGTCATATACAACATACACATAATGTACACTATTATATATAAATTTTTATTTGGAATCGGGTTCATTGTTCATGATACGACTCTGAGTACCGGTTGTGAGTGAGGAATTAACGTGATGTAAGTTATATTTTATCCTAGTGTAGGGCCATATATTAATTTCAGTCCCAACCCTGGCGTCTCATCAAGCAGCGTTATTTCAGATGAAGGTATAAAATTTGCAAAAAGGCGCGAGTTCTACAACGTCTCATTAACTTCTTCGGACTCAAATTAAACTGTTCTGGAGTTAATGAATGGCCGGTGTAGGGAGGAACGATGGTAACTGGAGAAGGTATTTTCCGCCTTCTAACCTCAAAATTGCACCTTCGCCGCTTAATTTTGAGTTCTCAGGCGGAAAATTTCTATTCGTAACTCGTTTCAAAAGGCTTCTTTACGAGCCTCGCTACGACCCGCCCCTTCGGTTCGTGCCGTAAACTTCTCGGTCCGTAAATATAATACTTTACGAACTCGTAGGAAATCTACTATTTCTCAAACATGCATGGAAATATTGACATAGTTTTCGAAAAAAGAACACGCAAACTATCAAAGGACATCGGCAACTCTCTTCTTACGATTCTCTCGAGTGAATTTGTTACGTCTATTCATAAGTAGTCTTATTTGATTGATGTTACTTAAATATTCATGAGGTCGATCCTGTAAGAATGTTTGTTGTTAGAGGCAATTTTTTAAAGTTACTTTTATTTTTGTTGTTTATATATTTTGAGATTATGTTTACTTTCCTATTGGTATACCTATACCTATAAATATTCATATTGATGATTTACTTTGTGATCTACTTTGTACCACTTATGTGTGATCTACTCTGTGCTATCAGGCGTTTTTACAAACGCCGGCACGGCACCGGCACCGGTTGCCGGCGAAGTAAAAATGTTCGGAATTTAGGGCATGATTTCAAATTTATTATAATAAGTATTGGTAGGTAGACAAACAAGAACAAATAACGATTATCAATCTAGCCAAGCGGCATAGGCACCGGCATAGTGGAAAAACAGGGTACCAAACGCCTAATGTAAAATGCTCAGAACAAAACCTAAGAAAGTTATTTGACTTTTTAATTATATTAGGTCCTTACATATGAAATTGGCGTTTTGTATGGAGAAATTGAACTTAACTCAATTTTCAGTACAAACATTTTTGTATTTTTTTTTAGGAATGACAGATCCTTATTTTATTATTATATTATAATGATAATATAATATAATTATAATATATTATAATTTATAATTAAAATTAACTTTGTGTGTATGAATGAGACAACATTTAGCTAACAGAAATTTTTTGAAAAGTGTCAGCTGTAAAAAAATATTACGAATATTATCATGAAAATGGATGACATTTAGGAGGCACTGATTTTGAAGATAACATTTTAGTTATCAAACTGAAAATTAAAAGAAAATTTAAAAAGTAGATGTAAAATATTGAAATTAATATTAAAACAATAAAAAAACCTGGAAATAGCTATTGAATTACTCGAATTATGAACTCCTGAATCTGTAAGAAAAAATCGCCAATTTCATAGGTAAGCACCCAATACATTATATTATAATGTGGCCTGTAATGTTTTCCATAAAATTATGTATATTTTTTTAAATAAATGATTTTCTTTGATATGCTGGTTTTCATAGTCGCCTTAGAAAGACAAGATATTATTTTGCCGAACTCCTTTACGGGCAAAGAAAATTAAATCCATTGCTGGAGCGTCTTTTTAATTTGTAACATTACATATAACTCTCCAGCAATGTCGTTTGATACGGCGTGCCGGAGTTATTAAATACTCTTTGATTGGATCTCTTTTATCAATCTTGGTATAACTAAGTAATTCTCTTTGCTTAGTACAAATTGCGTTCACCATATGCGTGTCTTTCGGCACAGGTGATAAACAGAAAATTGGCGGCAAACTGAAAATTCGTCTTGGTTTGTTATTTACTTATTTGTTGTTATTGTATGTTACTTACGTACTTTATATAAGTTTAATAATTAAAATGAGTTACGACGGTTCATAGAGTGAAATGGAGATTGATTGTACTCCACCAGATTTAATATCAGAAGCCAAATTGGCAATGCAATAATAATTAAATTAAATGTATAATTTAAAAAATAAGTTTTATATCCCTGCATTCTTTTGAGAAAAGCACTATATACTATATATGCCTCTGCGGAAATGGCTATTGCCTGTCTCATATTAGTGAAGTCCTCGCCTGCGGCTCGGCCTTCAAACTCATACTCGACCTGCAATTGCCTATTTCGCGGCCTTTGCAATAATGTACTATTTCTCAATCTTGCGCTGAATTTTTCCTTTTCTATATTATGCTCGGAAATACAATACGCAAAACATCAAATTTACAGCCAATTACTGTAATCTTAATTTAAAAAAAGAAATGCGCCAGAATAGTAATTAAAAATATGTTGATTTTTAGTCATAGAGCAGACAGAAATGTAAGTATGAAAGTTTCGTTTTATTTAAATTTCGAACATGAATTGAATGTGCACCGTCATCAAAAATGGGGCATACAACGTACAAGGCCGTATAATACAATAAGCGTTGCTTAAAAAAAAACACACGGAAAACCATTAGCGGGAAAACAAATGACAGTGTGAGAACAACTATTTCATTGAATAAATTATAATTTGTTCTAATGAGAGTGAAAATGAGATTGAATGTGCTCCGCCGAATTTAAGGGCGGATGCCAAAATGGCCATGGAAAACCAGATTACCAAAGATGTCCAGGGAAAGGTATACAAAAACTTACAAGAAATTCAAATCCTGGGAGAATTGAGGGTTTTCTGACTTTGTACTATCTGACAGCTGTTTAGACCTGACGCCTACGAGGTGCCGCCTGGTGGCAGAAAAAGTATCGAAAACCCTCGAGGGTTTTCTGACTTTGTACTATCTAGACCTGACACCTACGAGGCACCGCCTGGTGGCAGAAAAAGTATCGAAAACCCTCATTGCCTGACTCGTATTATTGAAGCAAAATCAAACTCAATACGCCTACTGCAATGGCCATCTTTCTCCGCCTACACGGCACGCCTAAATACCTAATATATTTTTACATATTTACACGACGGCCCAAAAAAGAATTTAATGTTTTCAGGGTTTACATTTTTCCTTGGATAACATCTCCGATCGGAACTCAGCTATCATGTTAGGTATATTAGGTCTATTTTACCTATTTAAAAAAAAAATCTGTGGTGTTTCAATAGAAGTGGAGTAAATAGTTTGGATTTTAAAAGTTGTTTACAAAGTTATTGGTGCGGCTACTTTCACACTCTATGTACGTAACCTGGTGCATTCATAAGTTTGTATGTGGTATTGAATGAATTGTTGTATGAGAGCCCCTTACATATTTATTTTATTCTGTTTTATAGTATTTGTTATTATAGCGGTTACAGAAATACATCATCTGTGAAAATTGTAACTGTCTAACCGGTTCTGAAGATATAGCCTGGTGACAGACGGACAGATAAACAGACAGCCGAGTCTTAGTATTAGGGTCCCGTTTTTACCCTTTGGGTACGGAACCCTAAAAACGGCCAATTGCAAGTTGAAGTCACGCACCGAGGGCTCAGTACAGATCACATTTTTTAATGAAAGCATTCGATAAAGTGAACCACACAATTCTTTGTCATAAAGTATCCGCCCTCGGTATACATGGAAGTTTGCTACGTTGGATCATGTCATATCTGCAAAACAGAAGTCAACTTGTTGCCATAAAAGGGTTCATATCATCACCTACGTCAGTCACATCAGGAGTACCACAAGGCTCCCATTTGGGTCCGTTATTATTTATTATATTTATAAATGATCTAATCAATAAAATGTCGAGCCACTGTCTTTTATATGCCGATGATCTTAAGGTGTTTTCTAAAATTAATAATGTTAATGACTGTATTACATTACAAAATGACCTGAAATGCCTAAGCGAATGGTGTTCTGTCAATAAAATGTGTCTCAATGTGAGCAAGTGCTATGTCATCTCTTTCACTAAAAAACATCACAAAATTATTTACACATACACATTAGATGGCATAGCCTTAGATCGCAAGACTGTCGCTAGTGACCTTGGCGTGCTTTTCGACGCGGAGTTATCTTTCAGACAGCATTATGAACACATAACTAAAAGGTCCCGTCAACTTCTTGGTTTCATAATAAGAAACACGAAGGACTTCAAAAAACCCGGTAGTATTATTTATCTATTTCAGGCTCTTGTGAGAAGTATTTTGGAATACGGCTGCCAAGTTTGGTCTCCCTTCTACGAAGTTCATATTAATAATATTGACAGTGTGCAAAACAAAATGCTTAAGATTTTGTCATACCGCTTTAATAAGAGTAACTCTCTTCTAAATTATGAACAAAGATTGAACTACTTTAAACTCACCTCCCTCGAAAACCGAAGAAAGATACTGGATCTTAAGCTTCTTCACAAAATCTTACACTCTAAAATCGATTCCCCTTTTTTGCTTAACAAACTTAATCTCAACTGCTTTACCCGTACTCGTTATTACAGACCGTTCCACCTTCACATTTACCGGAACAATATTTGTCACTATAACCCCATCTCAAGAATGTGCCGTTTGTACAACGAACTCTCCAGCGAATACCCTGATCTTGATATTTATGAACCTAGACCTTATGAATTTATTAAATTAATTAACTCTGCTCTGTCCCAGCCATCTTCAAACAATTAGAACTAGATTTCTATTCTTTTTTTATATGTTAGTTTGATAAATCATGTAATGGAATCATAAACACATTAAATTAAGTTTTACTATGTACACATAGTTTGGGCTACAGTCCAACACAAAGACCTGTATTGATATATTATTGTCTCAAATGGCTGTATTCTGTTTTGTGTACTTATTAAATAAATAAAAAAATAAAATAAAATGAATGAAAATCAAATTTACTGTTTTCAGAATTGTTCTTTTTGCTATAAGATCTAGGTTCGCGCCGAATTTAATGATTCTAGGCCAACGGGAAGCATTCTATAGGTAATGAAATGAGTAATTAATATTAATTTAAACTTAATACCTCCACGCGTTCGAACAAGGTTTTTGACAGGCGGAAAGACAGATAGATAGGCAGGCAGACAGAAATTTCAGTTTTCAGTCAACGGGAAATACCATATAGGTTTTAATTCCCTTACAATTTCAGCAAAAAATTTGACATATATAGCAAACATCAAGCACTGTAGCCTGTTTGAGATATCCAAACCAAGATGGTTACGACATTTTGTATAAGAGAATATTGTATTGTTATTCTGTATCTTGTGGTTGCGTCGACCTATAAGGTTTATTTTCTCGCAACTTTAACAGGCTACGGACCCGAGAAATCGATATTAATTTCAACTTTTGATGTCTTTACGCGTTCCTGAAAAGGAAGGTCTTGACAGACGGACAGACAGACAGAGAAACGGCTAACAAAGGATCCTATAGGGGTTCTTGTATACTTTTACTAACGCTAAAGAACTTGATACAATATTTTATGATTTATCTATTGGCTTGTCCCTGGACACCAGGCATATCACAATATGAAATACTTTTTAGTTAAAAATATTTAGTACCAACTTAACCCTTTTACTGCATACTAACCCATATATGGTTTTATAGATTTTGAACTTTATTACCAAGCAATAAGGTTGAAAATCATGCATCAAAGGGTTAAGGTAGTGGTGTTAAGGTAGCGACCCGAATGGCCACGTTCGCAGTGACCCTGCCTACAAAGCCAAGGGTCCTGGGTTCGAGTCCCGGTGAGGGCAAATATTTGTTTGATGAGAACGGATGTTTGTACCCTAGCCATGGTTGTTTATCTATCTAAGTATAATATTTATCTATATAAGTATGTGTATCATTCTCTAGTACCCGTGGTACAGGGAATCCTAGTTTGGGGCTAGATCAATGTGTGTAAGGCGCTACGCGCAGTTATTATAGATGTATGTTCACCTTTGACTGTACTTTGTATGCATGTTTGTATGTAACTGACGTCACACAGCCCTGACATTACACACATTACTATATTGCGGCCTTACATCTCTTCTCACTTTCACTAACCTAAAAACGTTGTCCATAATAATAGTGTAGGATAATTAAATTGTGTGCCATATCACCCTAACAAGCGTTTCGCGCCTCCACGGGCCTCATCAAGGGAATTTTCTATTGTATCTGTTGTAATGGATTCGTTGAAACGGGGGCAAAAAAAAACAAGCATATACCGCTCCGAATACGAAATATACTAACGCTTAATTGTTGCGGAGGGGGCGGGCAGGCAGTATTAACCTAATTAATCGGAGTCAATTCGTTGATTTCAACGCTGGTTCACTTTCAGGCGGGTTTTGTTGTATAATAAGTCCTGGTATTATGCTACTGGATATTAAACTACAACGGTTGGTAACTGGTAACCGGTAACCGGTAACCGGTAACCGGTAACTGGTAACTGGTAACTGGTAACTGGTAACTGGTAACTGGTAACTGGTAACTGGTAACTGGTAACTGGTAACTGGTAACTGGTAACTGGTAACTGGTAACTGGTAACTGGTAACTGGTAACTGGTAACTGGTAACTGGTAACTGGTAACTGGTAACCTAGGAATCGAGTCAGGAATGCGTCCTCAACAAGAAGCGCCGTGTGTTACTCAGTTTGTTTACTCTAGAAGTGACAAAGTAGCTGATTAGTTTCCTTTCTGTATCTATATTGACGACATCTGTGGCACAGCGGTTGTGCCTCTGCCTACCATGCGAGAGGTCCCGGGTTCGATCCCCGGCTGGGTAAAGAAAAAAAACACACCATAAATTGATTCAAATATGACCGTAGATTTCGCAGACTATCGCATGGTCGTGGTGACGCAATTGGTTTGGTATCGGTTTCGCAAACGCTTGGTGCTGGGTTCGAATCCACGTTCGGACATCATATTAGTTTTTTGTTTATGTTTTAATATTTTTGCAGGTCAAGTTTTGGTGCACGATGGTAAGGAACCCTTCGATGGCCAGTCCGTCCCGCACTTGAGCGATTATTGTAAACTGCAAACAGTGACTTCATTATACAAGGTGACATTTAATTAGCTGACCATATTTTGGGGAATGACAGTACCCATCAATATGAACAACTTTCCCCAAGAAACATTTGGTCGCAAAAGAAAAAATATATTCGTCCCTCAGTATATTGACCCGATCAGCTGATTACAAGTTGCTATGGGAGACCCAATTATTTTTTTCGTTTGTGACCATAATTGGGTAAAATGGGTACTATCATTCCCCAAAATATGGTCAGCTAATTAAATGTCACCTTGTATAATGAAGTCACTGTTTGCAGTTTACAATAATCGCTCAAGTGCGGAACGGACTGGCCATCCAAGGGTTCCTTACCATCGTGCACGAAAACTTGACCTGCAAAAATATTAAAAAATAAACAAAAAACTAATATGATGTCCGAACGTGGATTCGAACCCAGCACTAAGCGTTTGCGAAACCGATACCAAACCAATTGCGGCACCACGACCATGCGATAAGCTGCGAAATCTACGGTCATATTTGAATCATTTCATGGTGTGTTATATCTCGTTGGAGGTTAAAAGATGTCTCTTGTATGGGACTGCTTAAATTTATATAATCTCTTGTAGTTCTATTTTGCTGCTGTAGAGGCAACAGAAATACACATCACGCGTAAATTTCAACTCTCTACCTATTACGGTTCATGAGATACAGCCAGCTGACGGACAGACAGACAGACAGACAGACGGACAGGCAGACAGACGGACAGCGGAGGCTTGGGCACCCGTCGGGTAAGGAACCCTTTTTATAAACGACCGATCTAAACAAAAAAAAACCGGCCAAGTGCGAGTCGGACTCGCGCACGAAGGGTTCCGTACCATTATCTATAATAATGAGCAAAAAAAAAAGTTTGTTGTATAGGAGTCCCCTAAAATGTAAATTTCATTTTAATTTAGTTATTTATTTTTAAAGTAAATAATATACTCAATATATTGTGAACATTTTAAGCTTCTATCTGCTACCATTATCCATATCGATCAAAAATTTGCAAAAAAAAAACACGTTTGTTATATGGGAGCCCCCTTAAATATTTACTTTATTCTGTATTTTAGTATTTGTAGTTAGCGGCAACAGAAATACATCATCTGTGAAAATTTCAACTGTCTAGCTACCACGGTTCATGAGATACAGCCTGGTGACAGACGGACGGACGGACAGCGAAGTCTCAGTAATAGGGTCCCGTTTGGCACCCTTCGGGTACGGAACCCTAAAAAGGATTTCGACAGTTTACAATAATTCAGATACTTTTGAGGGGTCCGTACCCGAAGGTTGCCCCTATTACTAAGCCTCCGTATGTCACCGTTGTATCTCATGAACCGTGATAGTTAGACAGATGAAATTTTCACAGATGGTGTATTTCTGTTGCCGCTATAACAACAAATACTAAAAAACAGAATAAAATAAATATTTAAGGGGGCTCCCATACAACAATTCTTTCAACACCACATACAAATTTATTAATGCACCTGGTTACGTGAAGGGAGTGTGACAGTAGCCGTACCAATAACTTTGTAAACAACATTTTTCTATGTAAAATCCAAACTATTCACTCCACACCATCCCTACCATTGTACGGTGGTACGGAAACCTTCGTGCGCGAGTTCAACTCACACATGACCGTTTTTTTAAAAGCTCCGTGGTCTAGTTGTACATAATAATAATAATACCTTGGACACTATTTACACACATTGATCTAGCCCCAAACTAGGATTCCCTAAATCTTGGGTACTAGACAACGATACACATACTTAAATAGATACTTAGATAGATAAACAACGATGACTAGGGTACAAACATCCGTTCTCATCAAACAAATATTTACCCCCACCGGGACTCGATCCCGGAACCTTTGGCTTCGTAGGCAGGGTCACCGCCGACTCGGCCATTCGTGTCGTTACGCTTGCTTCTCACGAAGGTGCATATTCGAATCCTGGTGCTTACTATGTACCATAAGATGAGTATTTTATCTTAAGTAGATTATACGGACGTTCTAACGGTGATGAAAATCATCGTAAGGACACCTTCATTACTCCATAGCGGCGATGGACTAGCCCCCTGTAACGAAAAATGGAGTACCCATTGAATAACTGGCTAACCGTGGGCACAATTGTTCCTCTGCCAACCCGTATGGGAAAAGGCGTGACGCTATGTTATTTTATAGCGGTATGGCTCTGCCTACCATGCGAAAGGTCCCGGGTTCGATCCCTGGCTGGGTATAAAGAAAAAAAAAAACAGTTCTTGGATGTTTATATGTGTGTGATGTCGCTGTTTCTGGTTCCCACGACACAGTGGGATCCTAGTGTGGGCTCAGAAGCAATGTATGTGCTAATTATGATTGTTTATTTTTGGCTAAGAAGGAAGAACATAATTAGAAGTTAAGATAGACAAATCTTTGCAATAAGTACACGTTTGTTTTGTGGGAACAGTTTGTGATTTTAACCCAAAGCCCGTGTTTTTTCATAGGATGTAAACCTTATCATGAAGAGTAACCGTGTTACCACAAAAAATATTAATTTAACCAGCAAAACAAACGTCAAATCCCATACGTTTTAGTTTTTAAACAAGTGTTGAACAGTAGTTTATTTGTTTGTGTTAATGCACTTAAAATTAAAAATCGCGATCCAATTTTCAAAATTCCCGCCCTATCTGTGTTGCTCGTAGTATATGTGAAAATGAAAGAAAAATAAAATCAATTCATTTTTTATATTCCAAATACCCTTTCAAGAGTGTTCGTCCGGATGAAAACCAGTTGTAGGTTTTGAATTTTATAACGATGGCATAATATTCACAACCGCCAAGCCAAATTAAAATTACGCGCTGGAAGGAATAAGAAATAACAACCACAACATGGCGTCACGCCTTTTCCCATGCGGGTTGGCAGAGGCTCGATTGTGCCGACGTGGAGTCAGTTATTCGATAAGTACTCCAAATACGGTGTTAATCTCTGACGACCCGAATGGCCGAGTCGGCAGTGACCCTGCCTACGAAGCCAAGGGTCCCGGGTTCGAGTCCCGGTGGGGGCTAATATTTGTTTGATGAGAACGGATGTTTGTACCCTAGTGATGGTTGTTTATCTATCTAAGTGTAATATTTATCTATATAAGTATGTGTATCGTTGTGTATGGTGGGAGCTTGGGAGACAAGTAATAACACAGGTTGCTGGATATCAACTACTCCTTTATTGGTTATAGGTAGGTGCCTTATATACTAACGAGCCTAGGTACATGCTACATCTCCCATCGAGAATTAAAAAAAAAAAATACAGATATAGTTTGTTTTTTTTTTTTTTCTTTACATTTATTACATGACTAAATTGATTATGTTTTACATACGGTTTACCTTTTGGTTTAATATTACATTGTATATAAGTAGATTATAGTTTGGTTAACATAATTTTATTGTAAATATAACTTAGTTCTATTCTTATGTACTATTTCATGTTTTCCATTCTTTAAAATCTCTACATTTGGTTGAACATCTTTTAATACTAAGTAGGGCCCTGTATAAATAGTATCAAGCTTGTTACCGGTTTCACTTTTTATTAAAATTAAATCATTAGGACTATACTTTATAGGGTTTATATTTTTATCGTAATTAGATTTACGAACTAACTTACTATTTAACAAATTACTTCGAGCTTCCTTTTGAGATAACTGCAAACGATATCTAAGTTCTTGTGGGTAACTGTCGTGGTTATATAATGGATCAACAGATTGTTTACATAAATTACTAGGTAGCTTACATACTTTACCGAATACCAATTCATATGGTGTGTATCCAGTTGACGAATGGACGGAGGTGTTATATGAGAAACACCAGTATGGTAACCAACTGCTCCATGATGTAGGGTGGTTACCGGTCTGGATACGAAGGAAATTACCTAAACTTTTGTGCGAGTTTTCCAATGCACCTATGCTTTGATGGTGGTAAGCTGTTGAATTTAATTTACTAATATTTAAAAGTGTACAAACCTCTTTGAATATTGCAGACATGAACTCGGCTCCTCTATCCGTTGCAATCTCGGAAACTAATCCGTACCTTAAAATGAAATTATTTACAAATGATCTCGCTATCTCAGCGGATCCTTTCGTCACCAACGGGTACGCTTCGACATACTTTGTTAATTCGCATTGTAGCGTTAGAATGTAACTATAATTATTGTCATCTCTATCTAGCGGACCTACAATGTCAAGAAAAACTTTTTGAAAAGCTGTATGTGCCGTTGAAGTAACCTCCATGGGTTCTTTTATGTAGTGATTCGTATGTTTCTGTTTTTGACACTTATCGCATCTACGTACAAATTCTTTTATATCTTTCTCTAATCCTATCCAGAAATAATATTTCCTAATATTATTGTACATTCTTCTAATGCCGGCGTGGCCACTTGTCGGCAAAAGATGGAAATCATTTAAGATCACTCTTCTATCGTCTTTGTTTTCTACCTTTATAGTATTTTTTAATATACACATCCGTGGACCGGTCCAACGATCACCTAAATGCTTTATTTCTTGAGCGATATTTTCTACAATCACCTCATGACCTTCAGTCTTTAATATAAATATTTCTTCAATATCACATTGTTTACAAAACAAACCTAGTTCTCTCACAAATGCGGCTCGCGTCAATTGCGATCGAGTACGAGGGTGAATATAAATCTTCATTCTGGAAGGAACGTATAAAAACCATTTACTCTCTCTCTCTACATCTTTCATAATTATTCGACGTAACTCTTTCTCATCCATCAAACACAATTCTACTGATTCTATCGGTTTTTTATGAATATCAACGACCTTTGGTTGATCAGCCCTCCTGTTTGTTGATACTATATCGACCGGCGAATCAGCAGAATTCAATCTTCTCTTCTGAGCCCTCGTCAAAACATTAACTACACACTCACTCATCTCTTTCAATTCCTGCGACGTCACTTTTATTCTAGACAATGCGTCGGCTACATTATTATCACTACCTTTTACGTATTCCACTGTGAAATCGTACTCCTCAATGATCATTCTAAATTTTAATAGCCTACTAGATGGATCTTTCATATTAAATAAATAAACCAATGGTTTGTGGTCCGTTAAAATTTTGAACTTACGCCCATACAAATAAGGACGAAAATGCTTCACTCCCCAAACAATCGCCAACAGCTCTTTTTCTATGGTAGGATAATTAAGCTCTGCTTTATTAAGGGTTCTACTGGAATATGCCACTGGCCTACCATCGTTATTGCATAAGACCGCGCCAATAGCAAATCCAGATGCATCGGTTTGAAGGGTGAACTCATTTTGTTCAGAAAAATCGGGGTATTGAAGTACGGGGGGTGACATGAGTGACTCTTTTAGAGCTAAAAATGAATTTTGACAGTTGCTGTCCCAAACGAAAGGGATACTTTTACGACAAAGTCTATTTAAGGGATAGGCCTTCTCGGCGAAGTTTGGAATGAATTTACGATAGTAGTTGGCGAATGCTACGAATCTCTTTACTTCTTCTAAATTAATAGGTGCTGGGTAATCTTTCATGACTCTAATTTTTTCAGGATCTGGCAAGATTCCGTTTCCAGTCACCATGTGACCAAGATAAAGAATTTCTTTCTTTAGGAAATCACATTTTTCAGGGTTTAATTTTAAATTTACTTCTCTCAACCGGCTAAAAATATCACAAAGATTTTTATTATGATCCTGTAAATTACGGCCAAAAACAATCAGGTCATCTAAATAAACAAAACACTTTTCATATGTTAAACCAGACATAGCAAGGGTTATCATTCTTGAGAAAGCATTAGGACTTATCTTAAGTCCCATGGGTAATCTTTTCATCTGATACTGCCCTGAACAAAAAGCTGTATATTTTTTACTATCTTCTTCTAAATTTAACTGATAATATCCTGAAAATAAATCTAAGTGGGTAAAGTATATTGAGGAAGACAATGAGTCTAGAATCTCTGTTATGTTGGGAAGAGGAAACTTATCATCCTGTATCTGGTCATTTACTTTCCTATAGTCTATAACTAGGCGCCACTTTTTACTACCATTTTTATCAACTTTCTTCGGCACTAACAGTATGGGACTAGACCATTCCGATTTCGATGGTTCTATTATCCCATCTTCCAACATTTTGTCAATTTGGTTTTTAATTTCAGATTTTTGTGAATGGGGTAATCTGTACGGTTTTACGAAAACTGGGGTGGCATGAGGTTTTAAATGGATTGCTTGTTTTAACAAGCTTGTTGAAGTTAACTTGTCTGAAGGCAAGTGAAATATATCTGAAAATTTTGCACACAAACTCTCTATTGACTGTCTCTCCTCTTTATTCATATGATTTAAATTTAATAAGGGAAATAAAGATTTCACTCTTTCTGAGTTCCTTGGTTTCTTGTCAAAATGACACAAGTTAAAATCATTTAAACACTCTACACTGGGGTTAAAATCCTCTAAAGTTACACTTGCTTCAGTGGTATTCAGTATTTTTACTGGAATTTTCCCATCCTGTGGTTTAACAATCATACTGGCCAAAAATATTCCTGGCTGAATCTCGTTCTGACATATCACACATTCATCTGTCAACATAGTTTCTATGAAATGTATAGATTCTGATCTAGGTGGAACCTTCAGCGATGTATTTCTATTACCGTTCAATATCGCCAAATCTATTTTCGTACCATTCATACTTGTCATCGATAAAGTCATTGTACTCATATTAATAACACATTGATATTTGTTTAAGAAATCGTGTCCTAATATAGCGCTTGCCTTACACGGCAGCGATGCAAATACATAAAAGGCATGTTGAAATACTTTTCCATTAGCTTCTAACTGTAAACATACATGTCCAATTGTTTCAACGCTCCCGCCAATTCCTTTTATAACTATCTTCTTCTTATTGAATGGAATATGCAATCGAGTTACAAGATCATATGCAATGGCTGATATGGATGCGCCTGTGTCAATCAACCAATGACACAAATAGTTGTGGATGTTTAATTTTACGGTGAGTGAACTGTTACACGCAAAAATTACATGACTATTTTTATTCTCGAAAAAACTGCTGATTTTCTGAGTTGTTTTGTGTGGTTTCAGGGGTGTTTTCTGACATGACATTCAAACTTTTATTATCGTTGTAGTTCCTGTGCCCTTGATTATTGTAGTAAGACCTACCTTGGTATCTCCCACGTCCTCTTGGTGGTCCACGCCAGTTGTTACTCTGGTGCCCGCGACCGCCACGGTACTGGTGATGCTGTTGATACTGGTGGTGGCCTCTATAAGCGGATGGACCCCGCGACTGTCCTCTCTGGTATCGCCCACGGCCATTTCTCTGGTAACGGTTCCCTCTGAAATATCTGTTATTATTATTAGCGTTACTCATACCCATTATTTCTCCTTGGACCGATGATGATGAGACTTCTTCGTCCTGCGCCGCCTGTATAGCCTCCTTGAGCGAGCTAAAATTCCGGGCAGCTATTATGGTACTCAACCTCTGATTTCGCAATCCGTCGGAAAATTTTTTGATTGCCGTTTTTTCATTCAGTGATTTTAACACCTGATAACTTGATGTGTTGCCTTCGGCTTGCGAAATAGTTAAGTCTACCATAAGCTCTGATATGGACTTACCAAACTCTCCTATGGACAAATTATTCTGCCTCATATTTTGTAATTTTGTTTGAATAGCAGTTGCCGATTTCCGTGTTAAAAGGTGCAATTTCATGTCCTTAATTAATCCGTCAATGGTTGTATAATTCGTGTTAAGTTTTAATTTAGCTGACTGCGACAATCTGCTTTTCAAAACAAATACTATCAGATTAGCATGATCTTTTTGTTCAATTACCGATCCATAATATTCAATACCATCGATTAATTGCTTTGTATTATACTCCTCATCCGTCATAATCGGTAACAAGCTTAATGCCGTTTTCAGGTTAAAAGTCGCCATCTTAATTGGTTTACATAAATTTTCTATCTCAGAATACAATGATTGAAATATCTCACTTAGCACCTCAATAGATTGTATTTCTCTCTTATCAATCTTACCAGATTTAACTAATTTACTAGTCTCATCTAAGACCTTATTATGAAGTAATACCAATGATTTCGCTTCACCAATTTTTTTTTCTAGTATATCACCTTTCCTACGACTTGGACCTAGTTTTATTAAATATGTACGTATTCCTTTTAAATCTTCATTTATCTGTTTGAAATTTTCTATCATTTTACATTAACTAAAATCAATAATAAATGTATTTTTAAATAAAATATATGGATATGCATAGTTCATTCATAGTTCATTGTTCATTTTAATGTTCATCGTAAGCACTTACTCACGCGGTACACTCCTATTACACACGCATTTTTGATTTCACTTTTGCACTACACTGTTTCACCCGGCTGCATCCTCCTGAGCTGGAGCTGACCGCTGGCTGCAATTCTTTGCACCCTCTTGTTGAAACATATATTCATATACCTCGCTACGAAGAACAGTCCCAAAATAATTACTGCCGACATCAACCAAAACAAGTAATCATTTGTGTGTGTCATATGGAAAATAATATTTTCGTTTTGTTGATGCACTTTATTGATGTACCCGAATTGCGTGATAATGTCCTGCTGGGGTGGTGGTTTCGCGGTGGTAGTTGAAGTATTCCCCATTTTGTATTATTTATAATTTCACTTTTTCATTATAATAGTTTTTAATTTTTGTTAGATGTCCACACGCGCGAATAAACTGAACTGAACTCAATCACCGCCTCTCGCGCAAGCCCGAAATGGCAAGGTCGCCATGTATGGTGGGAGCTTGGGAGACAAGTAATAACACAGGTTGCTGGATATCAACTACTCCTTTATTGGTTATAGGTAGGTGCCTTATATACTAACGAGCCTAGGTACATGCTACAGTTGTCTAGTACCCAAGATATAGGGAATCCTAGTTGGGACTAGATCAATGTGTGTAAATACTGTCCAAGTTATTATTATTATGATTATATTAATTAGGAAGATAATTAAACCATCTTTCTTATTTCAGCGAGTTCCAAAACTAAGTTCGACTCTTTGCCGCCCTTCGTCCTACTGAGTAATTAATTAAAGATATTAATGAATTTTACAAATATAATGTATCCCTTTTTGATAAAAATTGCGAGTTTGTGACTGAAAAGTTTATGTCGTTTGGACAACATTTCTGGACAAAATGGCAGAGATATGAAATAAAATTAGATGCGACATGTGTTTTAAAATTTAAAATAAAAGTAAGTTAATTCAATGATTACTCGCATCACGCTTGCACACTCATACACTCACATAATAAATAAATAAATAAATACTTGTATTATTTACTATAAAACCCTTTATGACAAAGTCGCATCACAAACTCACCTTGCATGACGTAAGTACCTCAAGTGTATAAGCCATAAATATTAGTTATTTAGTAGCCTTGCTATGGCAGCAGACGCCACTATCTTAAGTGTTCCGTACCCAAAGGGTAAACGGGATTCTATTACTAAGATTCCGCTGTCCGTCCGTCCGTCCGTCCGTCCGTCTGTCACCAGGCTGTATCTCATGAACCGTGGTAGAGAGACAGTTGAAATGTTCACATATGATGTATTTCTGTTGCCGCTTTATCAACAAAAAATTTAAAATATTTTATTTATCTGAAAACCACATAAAAGCTGATGAATGCACCTGGTTACGTACTTGAAGTGTAAAAGTAGCCGCACCAATTACTTTGTAAACAAAATTTTGCTTTGTAATGAACTCCACACCATCCCTATCATTGTACGGTGGTACGGAACCCTTCGTGCGCCTACGGAACGCTTCGACTCGTACTTGACCGGTTTTTAAGCTTGCTGTAACCATTTTTTTTCTATGAATAAATACTTTTATTATGTGACAATTTTATCTCGTAACAATTTTGTCCTGATCATTTTATAAAGCATTTATGAAACCACTTAACAATGACATATCTCACGAATCTTATATTCTTAGCAATATCATATCTTATGACCCTTATAATGAACTATTAAGAAAATCTTTTAAAATTAGCCTAGCGGGTAGTGACCCTGCCTGCGAAGCTGAAGGTCCTGGGTTCGAATCCCGGTAAGGGCAATTATTTTTGTGACGAGCATGAATATTTTGCTACTTGGTCTTGGGTGTTGTCTTTGTATTATAAGTCTCTATTAAATATATGTCGTCTGTACCCATAACACAAGCCTTGTTGAGCTTACTATGGATCTAGTTCGATTTGTGTTAGATTGTCCTCTAATAGTACATTACTGCAGAGACCAGTAAGTAAGCCATCCTGGATGAGTATGATGTAGCCGGCCGAGCCGAAGCCGATCTCCGGCTATAATACGAGGCCAGGATGGCACTTATGGTCGAAGCGTGTATAGTGCTTTTCTCCAAAATAAAACCATCTTTTTTCTTCTGTTAGTATAGAATTCCTAATTCCTAATTAGTATTAAAATAGTAAAAAATACGATCGAACTGAGTTTTCCGCCATTTTACATCGTGCGATATAAGTGCAATTCGGACACGTCAACGTCTATGGTACCTCATTTTTATTAAAGGCCCTTAACTGCCAATTACCTTGATTGGTTTACTTTAGTTATTTTCACAGTATTATGCCTTATGGAATATTGCTCTGGGGGAGAGCAGCAGATATAAATACGATACTTTTCTTACAAAAAAGGGCGATCAGGGCGATATATCAATTAGATGCTAGAGAATCATTAAGAGAAAAATTCAAAGAAATTAATATACTTACGGTTACCTGTCAATATACACAGTCAGGTCATAAGTTCTGTCACACAATAAAAACTTTTGAATTTAGAACGCTGGCCACAAAAAAGTTTATTGAATTCGAATTTCGAATTTTTCATGAAAATAAAAATGTGTACTTTTTAGAATTTTCCACATTTTTAAATATGGAGTGGACACTTAAAGAAGACCGTGTCGCAGTTATTGCGTTGCATCGTTGCGGTTACGCGCCAATTCAGATTTTCTACTTACTGAAAACTTTGAATATGACCAAAAGATTCGTTTATCGTACCATAAAACGATACAATGAAGACTCTAGTGTAGATGACAGGTCAAGAAGTGGTCGCCCTCGCTCTGTTAGGACTCCAGCAGTGATAAAAGCTGTAAAGGCGCGAATTCAAAGAAATCCCATACGTAAGCAGAAACTGTTGGCCCTTCAGATGGGGTTAAGCAGGACCACGGTGAAAAGGGTGTTAAATGAAGACTTAGGGCTTAGGGCATATCGAAGTAAAACAGGACATCGTTTGGTCGCTCGTTTAATGGACCTGAGACTGAAGTGATGCCGCGCTTTGTTGAAGCGGTACGCGGGAAAAAAGCATCGGGAAATTCTTTTTTCGGATGAAAAAATTTTCACCGTGGAAGAGAGCTACAACAAACAAAATGATAAGGTGTACGCACACAGCAGTGAAGAAGCGAGCAATCGTATTCCGCGTGACCAACGAGGTCATTTTCCATCCTCGCTCATGGTTTGGTTGGGAGTCTCTTATTGGGGCTTAACTGAGGTACATTTTTGTGAGAAAGGCGTAAAAACGAATGCAGTTGTGTATCAAAATACAGTCCTCAAGAACCTTGTGGAACCTGTTTCTCATACCATGTTTAATAACAGGCACTGGGTATTCCAACAAGATTCTGCGCCAGCTCATAGAGCGAAAAGCACACAAGACTGGCTGGCGGCGCGTGAAATCGAATTCATCCGGCACGAAGACTGGCCCTCCTCCAGTCCAGATTTGAGTCCGTTAGATTACAAGATATGGCAACACTTGGAGGAAAAGGCCTGCTCAAAGCCTCATCCTGATTTGGAGTCACTCAAGGCATCCTTGATTAAGGCAGCCGCCGATATTGACATGGACCTCGTTCGTGCTGCGATAGACGACTGGCCGCGCAGAATAAAGGCCTGTATTCTAAATCGCGGGGGTCATTTTGAATAAACTTTATTACCATAAGAATCTATGTTTTATTAAGGTAATTTTGCTATATAAATGTTTACATAAATAATAAACATGTCTAAATTATTTCATATTGTACATGTGACAGAACTTATGACCTGACTATGTATATACGAGAATATCATGCATGTAAGAAAAAACATAGCTTTATTTAAAATTGTAGGTGATAGCCATACAATTAACACTAGAAATAAAAATAGGTTAGCACTACCATTATTTAGACTAAGTAAAGTAGGCACATCATTCATGGGGCACTGTATTCGCTTCTACAATAAAATACCACAGGAATCATTGATCCTTCCTGAAAAGAGGTTCAAAAACTATGTTAAAAATGAGCTGATGAGAAAGTCCTATTATAGTATTAAGGAATACTTAGATGACAAAACTGCATGGTCCATACCATCTCAGCGCACAGAAATTCGACGAGGGGCGATGGATCACGTCTATCACTCGCCGGCGAATTTCCTTAGACCGAAACCAGTAACTGTTGTGAAGTCACTTTTTTAAAAAGAAGGTATGGGGGAGTTTCTTGCCGTTTCTTCTTAACCCCGAGGCCCACCTTCCGAAACGGTGTAGTCTTTTTTTTTATATAAAAAAAATTTACTTGTAAGTAAGTATAATTTTGACGTTGAATAAGATAATTTATTTATATTCAATAAAAAAAATGACTCTGACTCTGACTCCTTCTTAGCTTATTTTTGAAAACAAAAATAGTTCTATATTGAAATATTATGATATGTAATGGGATTTCATACTTACTGGACACTTTTGCGTTTTCCTGGACACTTCTAAAAATTGTCCAGGATGAGTCACTTCCGGATACTATCTTCACAGATGTTATGGGAACATTACATACTATTTTTGAGAAATATTTATTTATTTATAATATTTATATCTATTAGCTGAACAAACAGCAATAACTGCAGTTTAACCTAACCTAACCTTTCTAGCCTACACAGTGTTATATTGCTGATAGAAATTGGGCTGTGTATGCCTTTGCAAAGTTTATTTGTTTCATATTGTTTTTTCGGGTTCCGTACCCAAAGGGTGCCCAACGGGACCCTATTACAAAGCCTCCGCTGTCTGTCTGTTCGTCCGTCCGTCACCGGGCTGAGCTGAAATTTTCACAGAATGTGCATTTCTGTTGCCGCAACAGCAACACATACACAACAAGTGACTGTTTTTTGTAAATCCCTGCCTTTGCGAAATACCTCATAACATCATGATTCAATATCACCATAAATTTCGCTGCTCTCTATTACTTTGAGATGGCTCAATCGGTTTTGTATCGGTTTCGCAATCTTGTAGTTCCGGGTTCGATTCCCAGAGAACAAGTATATATATATTTTATTTATTTTTTTATTGTTTAGGATTTAGTGTTTTTTAAATTGTACGATGGTAAATAAATTGATTGAGTAAATACTGTGTTTTTTTTTGTTTACATATTACCCATTAGTATTTCGACCAACATGTAAAATTTTTGTTGTCTTTTTTTATATAAAAAATAATTTCTTGTAGTTAAGTAAGTGTAATTTTGACTTTGAACAAGATAATTTATTTATTTATATTCAATAAAAACATTGAATCTGATTCTGACACACATTCCAGTGGATTTACTATCTATTTATAAATTATTTTCAATGGGCGCGACGAGGAAAGTCTTCAACTTTTTTAATTAGTGAATTCGCGTTTAACTACCATTCGGTGACGTCATTAATCTCGCTTTTAACGACTGGGGCGAAGAGGGGGATTCACGATATGCAGTTTTTAATATGAGGCGAAGCTGATGTTTTTATTATATTATTTTAGTTTAATTTAAACTTTTAACTACTTAAGCATCTGCGTTTAATTTTGAAGCGTTGTTGGCTGCTCGGAAACGATCGTGCAGGTAGCAACATCTAGCTGAACATCTCAACGGGTACTGGATGGGTGTCCGTTTCTATTTGGCATTTGTTTCGGATTTTTCCGTGTTTCGGCCGAAACGTTAAGCTGTAGGTCCCGGCTACCATCGCTACTCGGTGGCAGTAGTCGTAAAGCTGTGTCAGAGGCCTTAACCTCTCAACAACCGAGGGTAGTTGGGACCTATCGCGATTTTGAACCTTATGCCACGGTAATAAAATTTAAAACCTACAACGGAAAAGTGGCGTTATCTAACGCCGGTGGTATTCAACAGGATAATAGGGAGCTTGATAACTTCTGACAGTCGGGTTGGCCCTAGCCCGACACCCCTCCATCAACCCGCACTGAGCCAGCGTGGTGGAGTATGGCTCAATCTTACTCGTATCCAGGTAAAGGCCGGTTCCCCTCGGTGGGGACACTGACCAGCTTCATATACCGGATAACGACCCGAATGTCCGAGTCGGCAGTGACCCTGCCGACTCGGAAAGCCAAGGGTCCCGGGTTCGAGTCCCGGTGGGGGCAAATATTTGTTTGATGAGAACGGATGTTTGTACCCTAGTCATGGTTGTTTATCTATCTAAGTATAATATTTATCTATTTATGTATGAGTATCGTTGTCTAGTACCCAAGATACAGGGAATCCCAGTTTGGGGCTAGATCAATGTGTGTAAATAGTGTCCAAGGTATTATTACATTTTATTAAAGTATCTGCGGCGAATAGTGACATGGGCTAGCCCTCTGCCATGCAAAGAGGGCCTATGCCACTGCGTAAGGGAATTCGTCACGCTATATTTGTTTTAATAAAAAAAACGGCAAAGTGCGAGTCGAACTCGCACGCCGTGGGTTTCACAAAAATCGCTGTTTTGTGAAGGTAATATAAATTTATGGTTTTTGAATTTTACCTCTTTTTTCTGCTTCCTGCTAAATTTAATGATTCTTCCCTTATGAGTATCAAGCCAATTCAGAAAGTTTGTGACTTAAGCGGCGGTATCTTTTGATTGCGTTTATTTGTTGCAGTTTTTTTTTTTACAACTTTAAGAGACTACAGATTTGAGTAATTGATACTAATTTCAACTTGATATCTTTGCGCGTTCCTGAGAAAAAGGATCTTGACAGACGGACAGACGGACAACGAAGTGATAAGGGTTTCTTTTTCCTTTTAAGGCACGGAACCCTAAAAGTACTCATATTAAAACGCCTCATTAAAAGTGTCAGTACCTGAAAATCCTTAAAAGCTACGATTTTTTCCGTAAAATAAACAAAATGGCCTCCAACTTCTAACACGTCTACATACGAAAAAAAAACATTCCGGTACGAACATTTTTTCTTACCGAAAACGTCATTACCACATTGATTGATGCTCGCCGAAGGAAACTCGCGAAAAAATGCGGTGTCTATTCTAACACCCTTTCCACTCTATGGTGCCAACTGATTTTGGGACTTATTCTTTAGGAAATAAGAAGTTTTAGCAACCCTCGTTATATCTGTAGGGCCAAGTCACTCAAATACTTAACTATGGCTTGACATTCTTGACAAGCTGCGAAAAACTGTGAGAAACAATCCTACTCTTTCATTTGCAGTGAACTCTATTTCGATGGACTTTAGGATGGATCTGGAATAAGAAAAGTTTCGTAAGTTTGCCTGTAGGTGCCAAAATCCTATTGACTTTTTGTCTCGAGGGTCGTTCAGTTAAGTTGTAGAGGATTAAAGAAATACTTTCGTTCTGAGGCTGAATAAGAGAGTCAATGTTTTGTTTACAGGAAAAAAAGGTATTTCTAAAAGGTGGTTTGTTTCTTTTGTACTTGGCATGGTCTGCGGAGTGGGGAAATTAATTTTTCCGACTTCTGAGCTAAAAATAGCACCTTTGCCGCTTGATTTTGGGTTCTCAGGCGGAAAAATTATATTCCTACCTCGTTCAAAAAGGCTTTTTACGAACCTCGCTACGAAGTTGCCTTCGGCTCGCGTCGTAAACTTCTCGCTTCGTAAATATAGGCCTTTGCGCACTAGTGGGACATGTACAATTTCACTCCACTGCCCGGAAATGTGGCAAAAGATGGTAAGTAATGTTATCGAGGACATTAAAAACATATCTGTTCAAAAGGCCAGAAATAGTGTAAATAGAAATATTATGCAATTAGTGGATATAGGACGGATTTAAAGCGAGAGCCATAGAGGAATCATGAGCAAGTGAATGATTCTAATGACTGAATCACGATTCATGATTCAAGTGGATTCTTCCTGAGCAACGCGAGTGATTCATGGCCCTCGATATAAATCCGTTTTGTTGCACATTAAAATTGGGACCATAATTTAAATTGCTCAAATGGCAATTTCAAAATCTCCAGAGGTATCTTATTGTAGTAGAGAATGCACTGACCCTTGAAAGAATTGCTAACCTTTGCGAGTCTAAAACGGGGCGCACATAGTCTTTGATTATTTCTTAGGTTAACATTACAGCTATCGCTAAGTTTGGAAAATGTTGTAAGGTTCTTGCGTAAATACATTATATTTTCGAAAATAAATTGACTAGCTACTGTTAGTAAATTTCCTTAAAAAGCTCTCTTAAGGAGTCTGTTCGTTTTAAATTATAAATTGCTCGAATAGCTCTTTTCTGCAAAATAAAAATAGTTTGAACATCCGCTGCTTTCCCCCACAACAAGATACCATAGGACATCACACTATGAAAGAAACTAAAATATACTAGCCTTGATGTAGCCACATCCGTGCTTTGTCTTATTTTCCTATGTGGGGTCCCCACTGCAATTTGCTATCAATGGTTATTTCAAGAAACTTCGTATCATTTACTAATTCTAACGTGCTGTTGTCTAACACTAAACTGGTCTTAAATTGCCTGACATTTGGAAGTGAGAATTTGATACACTTGGTTTTACCAGCGTTTAACAATAAATTATTAACTGTGAACCAATTCAAGGTTAAAGACAATACACCATTAACATCATCAAAATCTCCTTTTTGTCTTTCAATTTTGAAGACCATTGAAGTATCATCAGCAAACAACACTATGTCAGTTACTAGTAACTCTCGCCGAGTGGGTCTCAGACACCGAAATGCCGAATTCCTAGCCGGGCGTCGCGCGCGGACCTGTCCGCTCCAACTCCGCCTGTGATGACGGCAGATGTCAGGGGTCCAGTGTCAGCCAGGCCTGAGCTCCCAGCTCGATCGCCGGCGGAATAAACAAGGTTAATGTATCTTTTAAAGGGCAATGTATTCGCTTTTACAACAAAATCCCAACTGAGTTACAAGAATTGTCTGTAAAAGTAGTTTATCTACACACGAATCATAAACCCTCTTTACTACGTACAAAAACCGCACGTTACGATCAGCATAATATTAAACTACTTGGTAAAAACTCATTTCTTATCTGAAAAATTACACATTATGACCATAATGTGTAGTTTGTCTACATATTATGACATTCAAATTTCGAACGCCGACGCCCGCCTGCTTGCCGGCCCTAGTTTGTCTGTAAAGTTGGTACTGACATTCAAATTTCGAACGCCGACGCCCGCCTGCGGCACATTGGTACTACAGAACAAGCTAAACAACTGCAGAGCCACAATGCCGATCAAACATGCGGTTCCTGAACACATCAAAGAGAGCTTATGATATGTGTGTAGATAAACTAGTGTATGTAACTGTACATAATTAGGCATTATGTAGCAGTCACATAAACTACTATTATCTACACACGTATCATAATCCCTCTTTACTGCGTACAAAAACCGCACGTATCGATCAGCATAATGTTAAACTACTTGGTAACAACTCATTTCTTATCTGAAAAATTACACATTATGACCACAATGTGTAATTTTTCTACATATTCTGACATTCAAATTTCGAAAGTCGACGCCCGCCTGCATGCCGCCCCTACTTTGTTTGTGAAGTTGGTACTACTGAACAAGCTAAACAAGTGCAAAGGAGTTATCAATGCCACCTTGCCGGCCGAATATGCGGTTCCTGAACACAATAAAGAGAGCTTATGATATGTGTGTAGATAAACTAGAGCATGTAACTGTACATAATTAGGCATTAAAACTCTCGAGTATTAATGCTTTCCATTATGTAGCAGTCACATAAACTACTATTATTTCTAGTTTGCACATTGTGGCGGCTATCCAATGGTTTTAAAGTTATTGATATTTTTTCTCACATTATGTTTTCATAGACATATTGACTTGCAAATGTTAGGATGTTGGTGCTCTTCTGAAAAATCAAAATGGTCTCAATGTAAGCAGCCTGTCCCCATAGTAGTATGCCGTAGGACGTAATGCTATGGAAATAACTAAAATATACAAGCCTAGCAGATGCAAAGTCAGTCAATTCCCTGATTCTTTTAACCGCACATGCTGCGGAGCTAAGTCTATGTGCTAATTTTACATGCATACAAATTGAAAAAAAAAAACAGTCGATTTCTTTAATATTATGATAAATCCACTTGTTTGTAGTGATCTAATATCTGGATGTACCTACTTTTCTTTCTCCTTTTTATTTTCAAGGGAATTTTACGAGTAAGGAGAATGAACCTGTTCTGTGTAGATTTTCGGCGACGCTTTTGTGAGAAATAAATTTCACATTTAAGACCTTCTGTTTACGCTTTATTACACAAGCCCTAAATAATCTTAATTGACGCCGGGCCATTTTATGGAATTAAAAAAAAAAACGCTTATGGCCGAAACGTCAAGGCGTGTGAACTGACATCGACAGTATTATTTTGTACCCAGAAATAAGAGCCATTCTTTGACAAAAAAAAATGGAACCGACACGGCACTAGCGTTTAATGCGGCTTTAATAGTAGTTTATGTGACTGATACATAATGGAGCGCATTAAAACTCGAGAGGCGAGTTTCATATTATTATCACTCGAGAGTTTTAATGCCTAATTATGTTCAAGTTACATACACTAGTTTATCTACACACATATCGTACTCTTTGATGTGTTCAGGAACCGCATGTTCGACCGGCATGGTGGCATTGACCATTGCTCTGCACTTGTTTAGCTTGTTCAGTAGTATCAACTTCACAAACAAACTAGGGGCGGCACTCAGGTGGGCGTCGGCGTTCGAAATTTGAATGTCATAATTTGTCAAAAATTGATACATTATGGTCATAATGTATCAATATTCAGATAAGAAATGAGTTTTTACCAAGTAGTATAACATTATGCTGGTCGTAACGTGCGGTTCGTGGACGCATTAAAGAGGGTTTTTGATACGTGTATAGATAAATTTTATAATCGTTTCTGTAACTGTTAGTCATATAGCGTATTACCCACAGATATCTCAAAATTACCGTATAGCATTACGTAAGAATCCAAAATTACCGTATAGCATTACGTAAGAATCCAAAATTACCGTATAGCATTACGTAAGAATCCAAAATTACCGTATAGCATTACGTAAGAATCCAAAATTACCGTATAGCATTACGTAAGAATCCAAAATTACCGTATAGCATTACGTAAGAATCCAAAAACGCTTAGTTAATGTGCTACGAAAAAAACGGGGTTTTTTTCGAATCCATTTACTCCACCATGAAGTCATCTACAGATTTTATTTTCCGGTTAACGTTTATTGAGTATTTGATTAAAATTTTCACTAAAGGAAAACGCGATTGGATGAACTTTTCTCAAAAGAATTTAATTACGAAAACACCTCTAAATTATTTTATGTTTTCCTGTAATTCTGAAATCATAACTAATTTCATTCATTGTTTAAAATGTAGATATTAAGTATTCGCAAAATCTCCTAAAAAAACTTTTTAACAAAATAGCGTAGTTTATTTTAAAACAATTATTCTGTGGTTTAGCGCTACGTTTTTTCATTTTTTCCCGATTCCCTCCCTCTCACACTGCGCGTCTTTCCGCCTGGAGTAACGGGGACCTTTGCACGGACGAGGAATCGCCTTAAGTTGTTCCCAGCCGCCATCCATTTTTCTCACACCGACCCTTTCTCGTATCAGATCTAAGCCAACAGGCGGGCAGATAGTTAATGCTTCAGAAAATCAAGCTCCAAATCTTTCACTGTATTGTACGGACCACCAATTTTTTTGAAATTTATTTACAGAATTTATTTACTGCTACATGAAGGGAAAGTATGACACCTTGAATATTGCAGATATAACATTTAATGAATTAGTTTCCCTGTGTGTGAATATGTCACCGTAAGATAGTCAAAAACCGTTAGTTGATAAACCAACTCGTAAGTTGATCAACTATCGACAGATAGTAAACCCGACCGACAGGGTTTAGAATATACGTTTATTTTGTTCTTATATGTCAAACTAACACGAAGACTATTCGGCTATATCTAGTCTTCACCTAAGCTACCGCAGTGTTTGCCCCATAGTACTTCGTTTGCAATTCAAGTTTAAACCAGTTCACTATTTAACGATTTTAACCATTAGTTTATCATCTAACGCGTCATATAGTTAGCAGTACGCTACAGTTTTCTATCTGTCGATAGTTGACCAACTAACCAGAAAAAACGTTAATCAACTAACGGTTATGACAATATTACGGTGACGCATATAAAAACTATTTTCAAAAATGTCTTGGTAAGCGCGAAACAAGAATAATAAGAATAGGTTTAAACTAAACAATATATAGGCTTTAGCACAATTTAAATCAATACAAAAAAGGCAAACATCGCAAAAGCGCATATGTCTACGATTTTCAATATGTTGTTAGTACCCCTGAGGGTAATTTATACCCAAGATTAAAACCCTGGGCTACTCCCGTGGTGTTCAAAAAACTGCGAAATTTTGGGACTTGCTGCTGTTTTTTTCGATGTCTTTTTCGCGTTTGCGATGTTATAAAACTGAACTACAGACACTACATTGCTTCTGGTCCAACAATAGAATACCTTATGTCGTGAGAACAAGACAGAATGAGAATTAGACAAGTAAATGTAAGTTAGTTCGAAAGACGTTCTTACGGCAAAAACATCGTAAGGAATTCCTTCATATCTCTGAAGGTGGGCTAGCCTCTTGTTACGCAAAAAAGTATTGTATAGCTAAACGTTGCACTACTGTGGCTACACTTCGACACAAAATCGACACTTTTTAAAGTTATTTCTCTGACGTTCAAAATAATTCCAAATTAAATGAATTAGTGTAACAATTTTGGGACTTTTTTTGGATTTTACAGCGTTTCTTGGCCAAAACTTTAGAAATCCACGGTCTGTCCAATGCCAGTCCGTACACTGCACACCGACCACTGAATCCCAGTCTAATGAAGGGGCAAACAGGCTCTCGGCTCATCAATTTAGGGTTGCGCCGAACAAAAAACACCGACGCCGTAAAATCACACGTCTGGGACTAATTTGGAGGGGCTGTTCCCGAATCACCCCATCTGTTTCCTAACATAACATAGCGTCACGCCTTTTCCTATACGTGGCAGAGTTGTCCCACGTTAAGCCAATTAGATATTCAATACTCTATTTTGGAGATTTGAGATTTCCTCACGATGATTTTCATCGCCGTTAGAAAGTCCTTACATTACTTATCTCAGTGGAACACGGGCAGCACCGGTTTTGAACTCCTGCGTGAGAATCGAGCGTGAAGCTCTGAGCCACTGCCACCGTGAGCTCATTTGACGACCCGAATGGCCGAGTTGGCGGTGACCCTGCCTACGAAGCCAAGGGTCGTGGGTTCGAGTCCCGGTGGGGGCAAATATTTGTTTCATGAGAACGGATGTTTGTACCCAGGTCATGGTTGTTTATCTATCTAAGTATAATATTTATCTACATAAGTACGTGTATCGTTGTCTAGTACCCAAGATACAGGGAATCCTAGTTTGGGGCTAGATCAATGTGTGTAAATAGTGTCCAAGGTATTATTATTATTATTATCATTATATATAAAATTTTATAAAACTTATATAAAACTCGTAAGCATTAATTAACCTAATTAACATCTCACCAAAAACGCCATTTATCAAGTTTCACGAACATTGTCTTTTACCGCTCAATAAGATCGGAATTTTCACTGTATAAAATAATATATGTGGTGGATCATTGAGTTCATATGCGGTATTTGTAATCCTGATGTCACTGGTTCAAAGCCCGCCGATCCGAAACTGTTTGTTTTTATTATATTTTACCTTTTATTTTAATTTTACCATCCGTACATACTCAAACTTAAACAGAAACAATGACTGCTTCTAGATAAATAGACTAATTGGAGCTGGTAACCTTTTCTGGCGTGATGAACACCAACCGAACGGAGGAAAGGACAGGGTTCATAATTTTTGTTCGATCATCGTCCGCCCTCCGTGATTGATTTTTCACCAGAGCTGGACTCACCTAGGGGCCCATGAGCTAAAATGAACAGTTAATGAAGACCTCCAAAAAAATTACGTTGCCGTCTGATGTCAAAGGGATTACTATCCAAATAACATCACTCGCGGCTACGTGGGGCTACCTTATGACCTCCAAGCGGTTTGGGGGCTGATCACTACAATATTATGCGGTTTCTAAACCACAAAGACCCTAATACGAAACGGGCATTCGAGGGAATTTTGAGGTCTCTTCAATCAAAAAGTTACGAGTGACATCCGCAAAAAAGGAAGCATTACACAGATCACCGGATCCATAGCGTAAACATTAAACATTTACATTTACATACAGGCACATACATTGCTTCTCGCCCCACTCTAGGATACCCTGTGTCGTGGGAACCAGAAACAGCGTCGTCACACACATATAAACATCCAAGGCCTGTTTTTTTTTAACCCCAGCAGGGGACCGAACCCGGGCCTCTCGCATGGTAGGCAGAGCCACAACCGCTGCGCCACAGAGGTCGTCAAATTGCGTAATTGCGCCGAAATGCGTTTGTAATCAAAGCCAATGTTGCTGTAGTTGTCAGCCCCCCACATTTTTTTCTTAAAGTCCACGCAGACGAAGTTCGACCAACAGCTTGTTGTCAAATAAGCTTACAGTTTTTCATGGTGTCCCTAGACCTCACACTGGGATTTTTTGTGTCATGGGGCCTGGTCTCTTGGCGGTAATATATCCCTATAAAACGTTTGTAACGTTTTGAACGTTTCCATTTAAATTGTTGGGAAATTGGTTCAGTTAGGAATAACGTAATTGGAGTAATACGCAGCGGAGGGTTTAACTCGTAGTTTTCTCTCTCTCTTCTTTGCGGTAGTTTGATCGAGTGTTACGATTAGGTTATCTGTGTACTTTAGCCGTAGGTTCTATTTTGTGCAGCAATACATTTTTTATTTTTTTTTAATAATACCTTGGACACTATACACACACATTGATCTAGCCTCAAACTAGGATTCCCTGTATCTTGGGTACTAGACAACGATACACATACTTGAATAGATAAATATTATTCTTAGATAGATAAACAACCATGACTAGGATACAAACATCCGTTCTCATCAACAAATATTTGCCCCCACCGGGACTCGAACCCGGGACCTTTGGCTTCGTAGGCAGGGTCACTCCCGACTCGGCTATTCGAGTCGTCATACATAGCGTCACGCCTTTTCCCATACGGGGTGGCAGAAGCACAGTTGTGCCGACGTTTATCCAGTTATTCTATAATCCATTTTGCGTTATAGGGGGCTAGCCCATCATCGCGACTGCATTGATGGTATCCTGGCGATGATGTTGTCCATCACCATTAGACCGTCCGTTTAACTCCTTGGTACATGGTCAGCACCAGATACGAACCCGCATCTTCTGAGTTAGCGGCGAGCGTGACACCATTAGACCACGGAGCTTCTACTTCTTTAAAAGTGGTCCGACCGATTTTCAGTCAGACCACTTATGGTCTGATGTATATCTACATTATATTTGAATATCTATGGAACGTCATATCTACGCTACACACGAATATCAAAGTTAACCCAAAAGTAGTCCTAGCACGCTTTCTAATGTTCAGGACCTGAAAGTTGTTCTGCTTAGGATCCCTAAAAACTCTTAAACATATTACTATACTTTTCTGGTATATGCACCTAGTGTTATCCTGCAGCTATAGATTGACGACCCGAATGGCCGAGTCGGCAGTGACCCTGTGCCTACGAAGCCGAGGGTCCCGGGTTCGAGTCCCGGTGGGGGCAAATATTTGTACCCTAGTCATGGTTGTTTATCTATCTAAGTATAATATTTATCTATCTAAGTATGTGTATCGTTTTCTAGTACCCAAGATACAGGGAATCCTAGTTTGGGGCTAGATCAATGTGTGTAAATAATGTTCAAGGTATAATTATTATTAACTACCCCATATTAAGAATTCAGTCATGCGTGAGTATGCATACTATACATATTACTCACGACATACATTGTATATGGTATTCTAACGTCAACTGAATATATATTCCGAGACGATCTTGTTAGGCACTTGTACCGTGCAAATAGGCCCTTATAAAGATTACAAGGGACCAGAAATAATAAATTCCTTTTGTACCTCAAATATACTTCGAAAAGCTCACTAAAACTTCCTAATACTTACGGTATAAAATCATAACATAATAACGCAAGTTTGTCACGAAAAGTTCTCGAGAAGTGGGAAGTTTCGCTGAGCTTTTATTATGAAGCTCGAGTATTTGGACTTTTCTACCTACTTTCGATCACGCCGTTATAGAAGTTACTTATACATCATCTAACGGGTGTGTTTCCAATAGGGGCATTAGTATAAAGTGTAACAGAAAGGTTTGGTCAAATTTTAAGGAAGGTCAACATTCTGAACAACTATCCCTATGAAAACGATTTGATCAGGGAATACTACATTGTTTGTAGAGGCTTGAAAGTTTGCTATAGTGAGTTTGAGAGACGACTCCGGGCTTTTCACGACTAATGCGAGGAAATAATATAAAATATGAAGGAAATCTATTTTTAGTAATATTGTTAGGTTTGAAACTGTGCCGCCGCCGACACAGCATGACGCGCAATTCAGTTCAAAGTTTTAAATACTCTAATTTTCTGTTAATAATAACAAATGTTTAGTAAACGTAATTGTTTGCCCCTTCTCTACATTGGACCACTGTGGGAGAAGGAGGGCGAGGACAATCCTACAGATTGATTTTTAGATTTATTTTCATATAGGTTTTGTTTAAAGAATACAAATATTACATTATTAATATGCAAGAATCCATAATTCCAAAATTATTAAGCGAATTCTGGGTTGAGTTAGATTAACACCATGCACTCTTGTCATTTATGTTATCTTGAATATTGTAATATCCTGTTTCAAATTGCTTCAATGGCAATTTCAAAACCTCCAGAGATATTCTGTTGTAGTTGAGAATGCTTGGAGAAAACCCTTGAAGGAATTGCTAACTATCGTAAGTCTAAACCGGGGTGCATCTAGTCTGTGATTATTTCTTAGGTTAAGATTACATTTAAGTTTGGAAAATTTTGTAAGGTTCTTGCGTACAAACAATACATGTTTTCCACAAAAAATATTAAACAGCGTTTAAGCTCAAAATAAATGTCAAATCCCATACACTTTTGACTTTAAACAAGTATTGATCAGTTGTTTATTTTTTTGTGGTAAGGCCCTTTATTTTCAAAAATAAATTGACTAGCTACAGCTAGAATGTCATTTTCTTTAAAAAGTTCTCTTAAGGAGTCTGTACATTTTACTCGAACTGCTCGAATAGCTAGCTAGCTCTTTTCTGTAAAATAAAAATAACATTTCCCCAACAACAACCATAGGAAATTAGACTATGAAATTAATTAAAATAGACTTCGTAGATAAAGATAACAGAGAATAGAGAAAAATGTCGTTGTCTGTTATTTGAATTCTATTGCTTCGATATGATATTTTTAGACACAAAACTTGATTTCTAACTCCAGACTGAAAAAGAAGCGTATCATGATCAACACAATCAAATGCTTTCGACAGATCGCAAAAAAACGCCGATAGCATCCTGTGCGGTCTCCTATGCAGAGAAAATGTGACATATAGGGGTAATGCCTGCACTCGTAGTCGAGTCAAACTTGAAACGTCTAACTTCAAAATGTTCTTTCAAAAAGAATACTTTTTGAATGTCATTTAAATCTATATAATGCAAGAAAAATTCCTAAAAACTACGGCAAAACTGTTATGGCAGCGGAGCAGAAACGGCGCAAGTAAATCGTACACTGCAACACGGCCTACTCTTGTATTCTAACGTTATGTTTCTTTTTTTTTTTAAAGAATAGGTCATGCTTTTTTTACAAACGTTTGCGTGGTTCTTGCACTGCGCTAGAGAATCAGAGCTCCATACTTCTTTGTCTTTAAAGTAATTTGCTAAGCTATAATATGCTTTATAACACAATGTATTTTTTAACAATGCTTTTAAATTTATTCTATGAAAAATTTCATATCTCTCTCTCTTCCGGTATTTTGTTATAGTATTGTATACTTAGACCCACAAATGAAGTTCTTACTTAAGCTAGTCTTTAGTAAGGTTGACCAATTTTATTTTTGCTTCTTATATTGTTTCGCTTGTGCCTGTCAACATTTTTAATGAAGCTATTTATGTTCTTCCTAACGTACATGATATTCTCAAAATCATCAGCAGCTCGGCCTCACAGCAAAATTCAATAGGACATAATGCTGTGGAAATAACTAAAGCAAACAAGCCTCGCCATAGCTACATCCGTCAGCTGTCTGATTTGTCTCACAGCATATGCAGCTGAACTAGGTCTTCCCGATAAAGATGTAATATGGGGCTCCATTGTGTTTCAGTGGCGCAGCGGTTGTGGCTCTGCCTACCATGTGAGAAGCCCCGGGTTCGATTCCCGGCTGGCGGTAAAAAAAACAGGTCTTGGATGTTTATATGTATGTGACGTCGCTGTTTCTGGTTCCCACGATACAGGGTATCCTAGTGTGGAGCCGGAAGCAATGTATGTGCCTGTTTGTATATTTTTGTGCTGTATTTATGTTTAACAACAGTAAAATCTGACTTTTCATTTTTTTATATAATATAATTTTTTAAAAGGTTTTGATCCTCGCTCCGGGTCATTTCTGGTGCAAAGGGCTAACCTTTGCCAATACAACTATTCAGCGAGCAATGCGGCTAGTGTTATGGGCACATTTGCACCTGGAGTGGCGCGGGGCGGGTTATTTGATACTTAGTTTTTAATTTGACTTAGGTGGTAGTAAATTTTAGTTTATGTATAATAGTTATAGGAATTTCATCATAAATTATTAAACTAAATTGAATAAAAAAATAAATAAAAACTATCGGTAATGTTTAATGTATGATATGGGTCTTAATTCAGAGTTTTTTTATAATAATTTTCTATCCTGTTTTATATTAGATATAACTACACAATGATGTACGATACCGATAAGCAAAGTGAATTTTATACATTTAGTTTTTTTAACTAGATTGTTAACCGTAAACAAATCATGAAAATGTCCAACAGTGTTATTTACTTCCTCATTGTTCTATACATGTCGATCTACTAAATAACATAGTCTTTGATAAATTCTGAAACATGCAAAGCAAATTATTAAAATATACCAAAAATAAGAGAGCACCTAATATGAAACCTTGAGGCATGCCAATTTTCACGCAAGATCCTAATTATTTGGTTCTGTTAATCTTAACCTTTTATTTTATCCAAAAAAGAACTGAAAAGTTTTAGAGCTTCATTTTTAATACTTTAGTATTCCTATTTTAAGTGTTATGATCTACGCAACTTAATGCTTTAGAAAGGTTACAGAAGTTACCAACCGCACTTTTTGATTCTTCACGTGCACTAAAAATATGCTTAAATAGTTCAGCTCCAGCATCTGTAGCACAACGTACTTTGTTTAATCTGAATTGCTGGTTATGTAATAGATGTAGGTATATGAAATATATTGCGATTAATATTGGAAAGCATTTGATTGAGCAAGATCTTTTCAAACATTTTACTAAATACTGGTAAAACTAATATTGGGATCTTTTTTGTCACCAGCTTTATAAAGTGGAACTTTGTAATTTGTAATTTGTCATTAAATCGGGAAAGGTACCTTGATCGACACATTCTTGAAATATGAAAGGTAAATCTACAATTGAGCTGCACTCCATAACCGACATCCCCCTAGGTCTTCAGTGCTCTTAACTTTAATGTTTTTAAAAGTCTTAATAATCGAACGGGCGGCGAGCCAGATGTTAGATCCCGCCTTGGGAGGGATCTAACATCTGGTAAACAGAGTGAGGTTCTTTTCATTAATGATGCCCTCTGAAGGTTTAAAATAATCAAGGTCATGCTACAGAAATATACGCGGCAAAAATTGTTCAAAATCCGCCAGCAGTTTGACCGTGTACTTGTTAATGTTTTAGTTACTTATAAATGTAGAGTGTAACAAGATTGAAAATAAGCCCTTAAAGGCGAACCTTTAGTGACTTTATGAGCCCATTTCCTGTACCTACTATAATCAGGTCATTGAACTGTGAACTTTGATTTACCTCGTAGTGCAGTTTTTTCGTATGAGAGATAGGTCTCACAGCGGATAGTGCGGTATTGTGGGGTTGTTATATGTAATGAATTTGAGTAAAATTTCAGTATTCTGGAACCATAATTTTGAACTTTGGAAACCTTATGAACAGTGTTCAACAGAAACTGTAGATCAATTTATTTGTGGAACAACTATACAAACTAATAACAAACGCAGGTTTCAAGTGGTATTGATCTGACTAGAATACATAAGGTACCGTTCTAAATAAATTAAGATTATTAGATTTAACCTTGAATTGAAGTTCTCTATTGTGAAATAATTGATTAAACAGCTATGACCCACCCATAGGTGTGTATTGTTCTCATAGCTGTAAATATTGAATAAAATAATTTAATTTAAATGTTTCTCAGACCCCACGTTACGTTGACTCCTTTTAGGTTTTCGCCGGACGGACTATTTATTTGAGTGTTCAGTTAAATTAAGCTTTTTGTAAATTGACTTTTGACCAACCAGCTGGGTCGCGATTGTCGGTGTCAACAGCTGTCATTTAAAGTGGCATTTAATAAGTCTCTTCACTACAGCTCGCGTCAGGTTATGATGGCAATTCCCAACCGACTTCAAAAAGGAGGAGTCAATTCGACTGTATTTTTTTTGGTTGCTTGTTACACGATTATTACGTCAATTATAAAACGATTTTGATGATTCTTAATTTGATAGGTGGTCATACTTCAGAGGTCGTCCCATATAAATTTGATTTGTGATTCAGCGCTTTTTCAAAAATCAACCAAAATGAAAATATACACACTGATGACGTTTTGCTCTGTGGTTCCGTGCTGCAAAAGTTTTGATGAGGACTTTCCATGTACATATACTTCTTTGCAGCCCGACCGTGGAGAAAAAATACTGCTTGAACTTGAAGTCGTTTTTTTAAGCTTTAACTAGTATTCATATTCATATTCATTTTATTTGCAAACATGTACACGGGGGTTGGTTACAGGTGGGGGTGTAAATATAGAGTAAAAGTACATGCACCCTGAAAGGGTATCACAATTGTTCGCTTAATATCTAGATAAAACATTTCACAAGTAGTTAACATTTCAATTAAAATATACAAAATATCTTGTTTTAATATTCTTAATTATTGTAACGCTGAGATCCTCTATATCACTTATTTAGAATCAGTCATAAATTCGTCTATAGTGTAGTAGCTTTTTGAAATTAGAAGATTTTTTAGTTTTATGCTGAACGAACTAACGGTTTGTTCGTTTTTTATATTGTTTGGTAGGTTATTGTATATTAAGATTGACATATAGTATGGGCTTTTTTTGTAAATTTCTAGTTTAGGTTCTGGTAAAACTAAATTATTTCTCCGTCTAGCGTTTGTGTGGTGGTGATATTGTTCGGGGTGTTTTTTTACGTAGGTGGCTATTTCTAATATGTACAGCGATGGTAGAGTCAAAATCTTGTCTTTTTGGAAGTGGGGTTTGCAGCTGTCTATATGCTGAATATTAACTAAGATCCTGATACATTTCTTTTGCATAATAAACAAGTCGTTAGCATCGACGCTATTACCCCAGAGCATTATCCCGTAACTTAACCATGAATGTGCGTAGGCGTAATAAGCTGACAGAGCACATTCTTTACTGGTGTTTCTTTTGAGGATAGAGAGGGCATATATTAATTGTAACATTTTGGATTTTATTGAAGAGATGTGTGATTTCCAGTTTAAGTTAGAGTCTATTGTCAGGCCTAATAATTTAACGTCTGTAACTTCTTCTATGCCTAATTGCTTTTTAACATCAGAGAGGTTTAGGGGTTGTTTTTGGTAGGGTTTGAATTGTATAATTTTTGTCTTTTTCGTGTTTATCTCTAAGTTATGTTCGTATAGCCAATTTTGGATAGTTTCGAAAGAATCTTGTATGTAGGGGTTAATGTTATAATCTTTGGGACATTTGAACAATAGTGATATATCATCAGCAAACATAATACATTTAGGTTTTGAAATTTTGGGGAGGTCGTTGATGTAGGCTAGAAATAAAATACAGCCTAGTACACTACCTTGTGGTATGGAACAGTTAGTAGTTATTGTTTGGGATGCTATAGTTTTGTGTTCCAATGTATCATTATTAAATTGGTTAATTTGCACGTATTGTTTTCTGTTAAGGAGATATGATCTTAGCCATTCGTGAGCATTGCCTCGAATACCTAGGTCATGCAATTTTTGTAATAGAATTTTATGTGATACTCGGTCATATGCTTTCGACATATCTAAAAGTAATCCAATGGCATGGTTTTTATTTCGTATATATTCTAGGGCTTTTTGTACATATGCGAAAACTGCAAGTGTCGTGGAGCGATGTTTTCGGAAGCCATATTGGTTGGTGTCAATATAGTTGAATTTTTCTAAAAAATTATATATTCGGTTAGCCATTGCTTTTTCGAAAATCTTTGAAACGGTTGGTAGAGTAGCTATAGGACGGTACTGCGATGGGTCTGTTTGTTTGCCGCCCTTTTTTAGGACTGGTGTTATTTTTGCTATTTTAAGACTGTCTGGGAAACAATATTCTTGAAAAGATTGATTTAAAAGGTCGGTTAATGGGACTGTTAGTTCATTGATACAGTATTTTAATAGTTTTGGTGGAAAGTCATCAAATCCTGCGCTAGTTTTATTTGGAAGATTCCGAATTGGTTGTGACACTTCGTTTATGGATACTGGTGATAGGAATATGGTGTTTGTTGAGTTTGCTGGTGGAGGCTGCTCAGGAGGCTTATTGGCTTTTACCGCTTTGTCATAGGTCTGTGGCGCGGGTAGTTGCGTTATACCGACCGAGGCAAAAAAGTCATTAAACATATTTGCTATCTTAATTGGACATTTTTCAATTATATTTGTATCTGAACTTGTTAGTAGTATATTTTTGGTTAATTTATTTTGAGTAGGTTTGGTTGTCTGTTTAATTATATGCCACATTGTTTTTATTTTGTTATTTGACTTATTCATGTCCCCTATGAAATTAAGTTTTTTCGATGTTTTTATGCATTTTTTTAATATTTGTGTGTAGAATTTGTAATGAGTTTTCAAAATATTGTTTTTAGATTGGTTAGTTAATATTTTAAGTTGTCTTTTATTTTTACATGAAACTTTAAGGCCTTTGGTGATCCATGTCTTTTTACAATTTAGTTTTAATTAAAGCCGCTTTTGTGGTATATGTATGTTCAATAATTCTTGTATTTTTTTATCAAATACAATATAGTTTTCATCAATGGTATTTTTAACTTTAATTATATCGTTCCAATGAGTTTTTTGTAATACTTGTTTAAATAGGGTCATATTTTGGAGTGTAAAGCATCTTTTTTCTATGTATGTTGTTTTAATGATTTGTAAGTCTTTGATTAGAGGTGATGTATACATTACACTTTTGTGGTCGGAAATTCCTAATTCCTCTACACTTACTTCATTATCTCTGTTATTGGTGAAGAGTAGATCTATACATGTGGAGCTAGAGTTAGTAACTCTAGTCGGCTCTTTTATTAGTTGAAGGAGATTAATTTCTTTAAGTTTGTTTGTTAGCTTTTCAGAGTCTTTAGATTTTTGAAGCATATCTATATTAAAGTCTCCTGTTATTATGATGTGTTTCTGTGGTTTATTTTTAAGTTTATCAACTAATTTGTCTAGGAACTCAAAGAAAGTGTCTATTTGATGGTCTTTCCTATATATTGAGATAAACGTTATATTAGGTTTAATATCGACGGCACAGCATTCTATAACGAATTCTACTGACAGATTTGTGATGTCTGTTAGTTCCTTATATTCAATACCATTACGAAGGAGTATTGCAACACCTCCTCCCTCTCTTACACGACGATAGAAAGCGGCAGCAAATACATATCCATTTATATGTATGATATCTTTTTGGTGATCACCGATCCATGTTTCTGAGAGACAGATTGCAGTAAATTGTGGTGATTGTTCTTGGAAGCTGCTTTCTACTAGTTCATGCTTATTTTTTAGGCTTTGCACGTTTTGTGCTAATATCCTAAAAAAACATTCTGTGAATTTTTTTGTCTAGGTTTTTCATTTGTGGGTTGAAAATGTGTGTGGCTTCTTTGATAGGTTTGATGTTTCTGGTTTCTGATAGTGTCTTCAGTAGTCTTTGCGTGGGATTTTCTTGTTATTGTATTTAAGTAGTTCTGTATTTGTGGTTGTTGTTGCTTGTGATGTTGTAGGTTTATTTGTTGTTCATTATCTTGTGAAGGAATTAGTTGTTCAGATCGCACTTGTTGTTTAAAATGTCCGTTGTAAAGGTTACTGTAAAAAGGGGGTACAGTGGATTGCTTCCCGTATTGTAGTCCTTCTTCGATATTGTACTGGCCTGCAATATATTGCTGGTTAAATTGACTACTTCGTTGCTGATAGTTCCTGTATTCATTTTGATATCGATGTTTTCCGTAGTATTCCTGTTTGTTTCGTTTTTCGTCTTTCATGTAAAGATATCTCTGTTCTTTTATTATGAGTTTATTATTTCTTATCACTGCATATTTACCGGCTTTCCTTGCTTCCTTCAAATCTTCTATTAGTATGTTTCGCATTTTTATGGCGTTTTCGTCTAAATGCTCGGTAATGGAAATATGGGAGTGTTGCAGATTTCGGCTTAAGTTCAGAATTCGTTGAGTAATTTTCTTGCTTGCGAGTTCAACAAGAATGGGTCGTTTGTGGCCTTTTCTTCCGATTCGGTAGATATTTTCTACGTAGCCTTGTAGATTTATGTTTAGCAGTTCCTGACATATTTGCAATGTTAGTTCATGGGTGAGATTTTCCGTTTCTCTATAGATCTCATCTACTCCGTATATAACAATTTTAGTATCGTTATCATTCATTGTTGATTCAGGTTTGGAAAGTTTCATAGTTTCAAGTTTTGTCTGTAATTGTTTTATTTCTTGTTTCAGTGTTTTATTTTCTTCTGATAGTTGGCCTACATTTAAATTAATTTGACTTATCTCCGTTTTCCTTTTTGAATTTTCAGTTGTCAAATTATTTATTTCCTTCTTGGTCTCTTCTTTTAATATTACTATGGCCTTATTAATTTCAGTCTGGATAGTACTCTGGAGTTCAGCTATTATGGTCTTGTTGTTATCTTTTAGTTGCGCATTAATCATTTGTGTTAAGGTTCCAAGTGTTATTTCTGTGTTCTTAATGATAGAGGTATCCGGTGAGTTCTGGTACATCGTATCGCCCAATAAAGTTGATTCGTTGGTGTTGTCGAGTGGAAATGTGTCATTTGTGGACGATGGTGCTTTTTTCCTTATTGTTATATTATTATTATCAGGGCAGTGCGTTTCTTGGTTTGGACGTTTGCCATTTTTAGATACGCTTGAGCCGCTGATAGTCATTGGCGAATTAGCGCTTTGGACTGGACTGTTTTCATTTCTAGTTAGTCGGTCCTTTCCTGTGCATTTGGGACATAGCCAAGAATAATCGTATGTAATCTAATGCTTGAAGTCCCTTAAGTATGCCGCACTAACGGGAAACTACATCTTTGTGCCTCTTGCGCTCGAGACGACTGGGGTTTGGGGGACACAAGGGAAAATATTTATTAAGGATCTGGGGCGCCGTCTAAGGGATAGAGGATTTGACTACCGCTCTTGTGCATTTCTGATGCAATGGATCTCCCTGGCTGTGCAGCGGGGAAATGCTGCCAGCGTCATGGGAACCTTATGTCCCGGGGTGGTTTATTCGCGTAGTTGTTTCTTTTTGTGTTTTTATTTTATTTCTAATTCATATATTAACTGATAAGTGACAAATATGATTACTTATCTAATGCTAGAAAATGGGCAACCTGACGCAAACTATAGATTGTTGTAAGTATTTCCCCGTACGGGAATTGAACCTGTGAATGTATGTCAATAGCACATTGTTTAGTTCACCAACTCTGCTCTCTATTATCTGCCGGTAGCCCACCCACATTGCAATCATAGGAAATTTTGCAAGACGACTGCGATATTTTTGCAGTTGACACCCTTAGGCCATCTACTTTTCGCCACTACAGATAAACTACTGGTTTGCATTATTGGCTAGATAGCATTAAGTTATATATACTGGTAATTGGGATAAATTAATGATTAAAATAAACCAATAAAGTCCTCTACTACAAAAGCTAATCAGTGAGTAGAGTTTAATCCTCAAGGCTCGGTTTTTAATTTCTTACAATTAAATTAGTAGACGTCTGTTTTACATTGGATGGAGAAAACATTACATATTTGGTTTTATTTTCATTAAGTAGGTAGGTAGGTAAAAATTAAATCCTTAAACTAACTAACAAAAGATATAGGAATTTTTGTAACAATTTGTAATAAAAACTTAAGACAGACTTTGTTGCTATTTTGTTATATATCCGAGGAAGCTGAAAAATTGAAACTCTGTGGGCAAATCTCGTATTTGGTATGGGTGCAGGGATCTTAAAAATATTTTCTTACTAAATCAGAAAATGTTGGGAAGTTTGAAACTTGCTTATGAGTATGGATAACAATCTCTCAACAAATAAAATCTGCGTACGCCACGCCTCCTGATATAAATCTGAAGACGGAAACCAATAAAATACCCCTTATAGGTTTCCGAAGGCAAACCTTACAGACCGCTCTTTGGGCTATTTATAGCACAATGCGAGATGGTTTGGCGGTGAACCCAAAACCAGCAAATAAAAGTTTAAAATCGATTGAGAAAGTACCAAATACACAGTTCTTAAGAGCGCACCATCCACAGAATCTCTGAGCAGTTTTAAGGTACAAATAGGTATAACACAGTGTTCTCGTACTAATTATTAGTTAAAATATTAACTCATTGGCAACAAGATAAGAGCAATCGCGAAAATACCCCAACAACGATGTTCTGAAGGTGACATTCTCTCGTTACAGAAACTAATGCAATAATCTTTAATACCAGCTGAAACGTGATCACGAGACGAAGGCACTAGAAGAATACAAAAATGATCCAAAAAAGCTTTGGAGGTATGGAGCTCTGATTAGTGGAGTATCATGGAGTATCAAGATGTATGCCACTCGAAAACACAAAACGCTATAGCCACTGAAATTCTAAACATTTCCAATGATCCTACGTCCTCCCTAGGCAAATGTAATGAGTATTTCACTAAAATAGGTAAAAACTTAGCAACAAATATTTTAAACGATATGAATGAAACTGAGAATTGTCTTGCATCAAAAACGTCAAATCAGCAAGTCCAAGGTGACTCCATATTCTTACAGGCAACTGACAGTGACGAATTCAGATATATGATTCAGCAGCTCTCGTCTAGTAGTGCCCCCGGGATTGATGGTACCAGCAATTGCATCATTACTTAGCTAGATGAAGGTAGACCTTGTATCAGTGTCTTCCTTGATCTGGCCAAGGCATTTGATACAGTCTCCACAGCCATATTGCTAAACAAACTACATAACCTGGGAGTGCGTGGAACTGTACTCGCGTGGTTCAAAAGCTATCTAACGAATAGACATCTATATGTGAAGGTCGGGACACATAAAAGTCCACTTCAACTCGTTAGCTTCGGTGTCCTGCAGGGTAGTATTTTGGGCCCCACTCTTTTCTTAATGTATATTTATGACATATCCAGTATCAATCTACCCAAAACCGACCTCTTCTGCTATGCGGATGATATCGCCATAATTAATAATGATACGTCCTGGAATAATGTTTTTGCGGGTGCCGAAAACGGCATGTCTAATGTCACGAAATGGATACGACAAAAATTGCTCACACAGAACACGGCCAAAACCAAATACGTGTGCTTCTATAAGACGGAGGCCTCTGCACAACCATCGCTGAAAAATTAAATAATATACATAAAAATTATTGTCGCTGAAATATACATAAGAAATATTGTCAATTTTCCGATGCAGGTTATACTACATCTATAACATATCTAGGAATAGCACTAGATGCAAACCTGAACTTTTGAGATCACATTAAAGCATTATCGGTCATTCGTAAAATCATTTACATCATGAAAAAATTGAGAAACTGCGCCGACTATGAACTCTTAAAAGGAAGAAGAATCAATTCTTCCCTAGTCCATCTGGGTATGGGGTGGATGTAGTAAAAGAGTCTTACTTGACGCTGAGCGTTTCTTGACGCTGAGCGTTACTTGACGCTGAGCGATCCCAGCGTCCGGTATTAAAGGTCATGTTTAGGAAACCAAAAACTCAACTGATCTAATACACAGTGAAACTGAAATTCTCAGCGTCTGACGGCTATTTGTTCTGAGGCCAGCTGTTTTTGCGAACAGGAGAATTCGAAATATTTTTATATTTCGAATTCTCCTGTCTATAGCACAATTTCAATGAAATGGATCTACAAGGTCCCAATAAACCCTGTCAAGACTACCTTTGCGCAAAGATTCCCAGAGTTTATCCACCCCTACATGTACATGTACTCTCTTCAGTGGTTTTGTGTGATCTTTGTGTGATTCCGGCGCACTCCTCTCATGCACATGCTGGGCAAGTCTCGAGATGTCTCGAATACATGTTGCTGTTGTACTTGTTTTGTATCATTTAATGATTATATAACCTTGCATTTTAAACGTAGCCAATAAGAAAAGTCTAGGTTTAATAAATAAATTTTTAAGAGCTCCTTAGTTGGTTTCACGATCGCTTCTTATCCAGGAGATGCAGGTTTCAATCCGTTGCTGACCACGTAGCGATTAAATAAGTAATTTATCTTATGTTCTTGTACGTTTTTTAAATAACAAGTAAGTTCCGGCTAATATCGCTACTTGGGAGTATAGTAGCCTTAAAAAACCTCCATCAACCCCCACTGAGCCAGCATGTTGGAGTATAGTTCTACCTTACTTATATCCGAGTATAAAAGCCTGTGCCCCTTGGTCAGGACATTCATAATCTAAATTTATTTTATTATAAAAAAAGAGTTTATTGTTGACTATTAAAGTTTAATAAATAAAGTTTAAGTTTTTCTAGCGAGCAGTACGACTTTGCCCCTATGAAACGTAACTTAACGTAGATACACTAACCTCATCTATCCTACTATAACATAAACTTAGGTAGTTTAGTTAAGTAAGGTCAGAAAAATTAAGTTAGCTTAATTATGTCATCCCTCAAAATCGATTTCAAAGTTTTCGTTGTTAAATGAATTCACCAGGAAAGAAATGAAATATTATCAGCGTTGTCCTTTGAACCCTCTGCAATTGGTCACATTACTTAACTTAATTGCTCCATTCATCTTGTTTGATCTCAAATCTTTCAAATTTTAATAATGAAATGACAAATGATTCAGTATTCTTGTCACACCTTTCTTAATTTCATAATTCCTTTATTGCACACAAATCATGTAAAAACAACAAGAGATACATATAAATAGCATACAAAGGCGAGCTTATCTCTAATAAGAGATCTCTTCCAGCAGACCAGGTTAAGGTGGAAAAGGCTGATTGCTGAGCCCCTGCTCAGTTAGTGTACCTGAGTTTTGACTAGGCGGAGCCCCGGTTTGATAAGTAAATGTGACGTTAGTTAAAACTTTATGCCCTTTTATCTACACACGTATCATAAACCCTCTTTACTGCGTTCAAAATCCGCACGTTACGATCAGCATTATGTTAAACTACTTGGTAAAAACTCGTTTCGTATCTGGAAAACTACACATAATGGTCATTATGTCTAGTTTTTCTACATATAATGACATTCAAATTTCGAACGCCGACGCCCACCCGCGTGCCGTCCCTAGTTTGTCGGTGAAGTTGGTACTGACATTCAAATTTCGAACGCCGACGCCCGCCTGCGTGAAGTTGGTACTACAGAACAAGCTAAACAACTGCAGAGCCACAATGCCGGTCAAACATGCGGTTTCTGAACACATCAAAGAGAGCTTATGATATGTGTGTAGATAAACTAGTGTATGTAACTGTACATAATTAGGCATTAAAACTCTCGAGTGATATTATTATGAAACTCGCCTTCGGCTCGTTTCATAAACCCACTCTCGAGTTTTGATGCCCTCCATTATGCAGCAGTCACATAAACTACTATTATGATACAAGTTTTTTACCATTCGTATCGGCATAATATAAGCAAGTCTTTAAAGGTATTTAATAAAAGTATTTATACATTTGCTCATTCCATGTCTTGTAATTTTTTCACGACAGCTGATCAAAGGCGAGGTCAATGTTTTTGCTGAAGATTTAAGCTAAGACGAAGTCATCAATTCATCGTAATCTACTTAACCCCTTAATGCATGGCCTGACCCGAAATGGAACGCCATTTTCAAACTTATTGCTTGGTTATAAAGTTCAAAACCTATGAAACCATATATGGGGTAGTACGTAGTAAATGTATAACACTTGTGTCGTCTTATGTAACTTTTCACTATAGCGTAGCTATTTAAAAACCGGTCAAGTGCGAGTCAAACTTGCGCACAAAGGGTTCCTTACCACCGTACAATGGAAGGGATGGTGTGGAGCGAATAGTTTGGATTTTACATAGCAAAATGTTGTTACAAAGTTATTCGTGCGGCTACTTTCACACTCCATGAACGTAACCAGGTGCATTCATAAGTATGCATGTGGTATTGAAATAATTGTTGTATGGGAGCCCCATTAAATATTTAATTTATTCTGCTTTTTAGTATTTGTTGCTTTAGCGGCAACAGAAATACATCATCTGAGAAAAAATCAACGGTCTAACTGTCACGGTTCATGAGATACAGCCTGCTGACAGAGGGACGGACGGACGGACAGAGGCGGCTTAGTAATAGGGTCCCGTTTGGCACCCTTCGGGTGTGGAACCCTGTAAACTTTAAACTGACGAGTTATTGAATTACATGAAACTTTCATTGAGGTCATGTTAAGCTTGATCGATGCATCTGAGGCAGGGCTACCTTCAGTGTCGCTGTGACGTATGACTTTTGGGACACCCTGTATGCGCCTGCGAATAACAGTCAACTTCTCCTACCCATGGAGACACGATACCTAGATTCGTATGGCACGTGTTGTGGGCTGTCTTTTTACGGCCACAATATTACCTCCACTAAATGTGGCCACTGCTTTTGGAGGAAACCAGAGCTTAAGCAAACAATTGTAGCAGCACTGTCCCAACAACACACTCGATTTGTCACATGTCACGGCGAGCGACACTATCGCCATCTGTCGGGGGTAGGCTACAATTGCGACTGTGAAGACAGCTCGATTCGGAACTGGGGTCGTATTACACTAAGCGTACTACAAAACCACCTGCCTTTAGGAAACTTCTTACTTTAACAACCAAAATCTCAAAACTTACATTGCGTAAAGAATGCTCAAATTAAATCGAAAGCCATTTCACAAAAAACTGCTAACCACTCGGCCCAAAACGTATAGAGATTTAAAAATTTGATTTGATCAGAGCAATGTTGCTCTGATCAAATCGGTTTCATAGTGAAAGTTGTTCAAAATGTTGTCCCTAACAACTCCCTAATATATGACTTCACCTTTCTGTTATAAGCTGTATAGGGTAAACTTATGTGTTCAAAACAATATCACTGGAGAGTTTTAATGCCTAATTATGAACAGTTACTTACACTAGTTTATCTATCATAATCATCGCATATTATATTGATGTTTACAGGAACCGCATGTTCGACCGGCATTGTGGCATTGTACATTGCTCTGCACTGGTTTAGCTTGTTCAGTAGTACCAACTTCACAAATAAACTAGGGGCGGCACCATGGCGGCACGCAGGCGGGCGTCGGCGTTCGAAACTTCAATGTCATAATATGCCGAATTATTGATACATTATAGTAATATTTTCAATATTTAGATATGAGAAATGAGTTTTTATCAAGTAGTATTTCATTATGCTGGTCGCAACGTTCGGTTTTTGGACGCAGTGAAGAGGGTTTATGATACGTGTGTAGATAAAATATATAAGACTAATAAATTAAAACATGTTGTTTAATTATGTTATAAAATAGCTAGAAATTACATAAAATAACATGATATAGCGTCACGCCTTTTCCCATTCAGGGTGGCAGAGGCACATTTGTGCCCACTTTGAGCCAGTTATTCTATACTTCATTTTGCGTGACAGGAGGCTAGCCCATTACCGCAGCTATGATAATGAAGGTTTCCTAATGAAGTTTTCCATCATCGTCCATATATTATACTTAATATAAATTAATTATCTCATTGGTACATGGTCTGCAATCGAAATACTAGAAAAAGACTAAAAATTAAGTTGCGTAAATACTAAATCATTTGCATACCTATTAATATTAATACTGATTGTTTCTAAATTATCTTTTATCATTTATGTGTGTTAGGTTATATATAAGTTATGTGGAAAAATGATTTTTTTCTGGAATAAAGACATTATTATTATTATTATTATTATTAAGGTTATAACATGTGAAACTGAAATCACATATTTGATACCTGTAACCGTGATACGCAAATAAAGTTTTTTTAATTCTTATTTCTTATTTAGTTTCCTGATGAGTTCCTGATGGCGCTTTGAATGAACGGTAAAAATGCAATTTTTTTATTCCCGACGACAAAAAATAGGTGTATTATAATATGTGTATAAGTTTGAAGCGTCTGCCTGGGTGTCTATGTGTGGTTATCTGTCTGTGGCACTCTATCGCTCAAACTGCTGGAGGGATTTTAAAGCGGATTTTGTAGTTGGTAATAGTCTTCACTGCGATGGTTCTTAGATGCGTTTTTTTTAATCGGTTCAGTAGTTCGAAAGATATTAGCTTAACAAGGAAACGAATAAACCTAATTTTAGACTTTTAAGGTTATATTCATGTGTCGAAGGTGTTCTGATTTTTTATGTCTAGTTATGTACTTTAGTTGTATTATAAACATAATTTCAATACCAAATACCTACTTGCTTGCGACATCATAATAGTAGTTTATGTGACTGCTACATAATGGAGGGCGTTAACACTCGAGCGTGGGTTTATGAAACGAGCCGAAGGCGAGTTTCATAATAATATCACTCGAGAGTTTTAATGCCTAATTATGTACAATTACATACACTAGTTTATCTACACACATATCATAAGCTCTCTTTGATGTGCTCAGGAACCGCATGTTTAACCGGCATTGTGGCTCTGCAGTTGTTTAGCTTGTTGTGTAGCACCAACTTCGGGCGTCGGCGTTCGAAATTTGAATGTCATAATGTGTAGAAAAATTACACATAATGGTCATAATGTGTAATTTTTCAGATAAGAAATGAGTTTTCACCAAGTAGTTTAACATTATGCTGATCGTAACGTGCGGTTTTTGTACGCAGTAAAGAGGGTTTATGATAAGTGTGTAGATAAAATATTTAAGTTGATCTTATTTACCTGAAAGAGCTCAGTGGTCTAATATGTTTTATGCTTGCATCTCACACAGGAGATGCAGGTTCGATTCCTGACCATGTACCAATTAGATAATTAATTTATCTTAAGTATATTACATGGACGTTCTAACGGTGATGGAAAAAATATCGAGGAAACCTTCATAGCTTAAACCCCTTGTCACGCAAAATGGAATATTGAATAACTGGCTCAAAGTGGGTACAATTGTGCCTCTGCCACCCCGTATGGGAAAAGGGGTAACGCTATGTTATGTGTTAAGTGATCTAAATTTCGACTCATACTTTTGTATACGGCCTCTACCTATATGCTTCTTATCTTCTTTAGATATATTTTAAAAAATCCCAAGAAAATACCCTAATGTCAAAACCCCAGCACTTCAGAGACCACTGAAATCCCACACCGACGCGGCTCATAATGGGTCAAATAGTGTGTGCTTTTGACCACAGACAGAATTTAGGAACACATACCGTATTTGTGAAGGATAGGCGGTAAACAGACCAAATTAACAAGTCTGATTGCCGAGTCTAGTCGCTATACTGAACTTAAATCACATACGAACAGAAGCTTAAGCTAACCCTTATTTCCCTGAAAAGCGATAGGCAGGGAATGGAGACGGCCACACGATGTAGCCATGGCTTAAAGGACTGCTAGGGACATCATTCTGAACATTTTTCGCTAAACAACGAATCAAATAACAAAGTTTTTCACTGCACCATAAAATTTTCACCGAGTGGAAACCTATGTTTTCATTGCTCAGCAAGTGAGCATGTTTCGCCTCCGTACTTTGATACGATTTGCTAGACCGCTTCGGCTAAATCTTTTCCCGTGCAGTGACATTCAGCATTCGCATTTTTCCGCGATGTCTTTATTTCAACTTGTATTTCTTGGTCCTACTTTTATCTAGTAGCGAAAATGTTTAATCGCTTGTGGCCACGATTGCAGCTTTTTCAATAGCTAATTTTCTTAACATCTTGTTTTTATAATCGGACATATTCTAATTCTCATTTTTTTCTAGCGTATTTATTTCTAGTTGCATAATTCCTTAATAAAATTTGTATACGGAAATATAACTCCTAGATTTCACTAGATATTTTACTTTTTTACAGGAAGTAAATTTTAAATACCGTACACTACGTGAATCGCACCTATCTCTTTACTAAACAAAACCTTTGATCACTCCTTGTTTTAAATTTTATTAAAACAGTGTTTTTTTTTAAAAAGAGCTCCATGGTCTACTGGGTTCCACCGCTGGTACTTAACCGCACCTGGCGATCCTTCGATCGATGGTTCGATCCCCAGCCGCAGCGAACTTTTTTCAACTTTATTTCACCGCTGACGAATCATATAGTGACATCTATGCAATAAATCAAGCAACTTCCAAAAAAAAAAACAGATAACTCAGTGGATTAATAACCAGAGTCTAGACAAGACCATACTAGAGAAGAGAGAGTCGCAATATTTCGCCACCAGAGGTCACCATTTGTATATCTAACAAGATGAAGTGCAAAATATGCAACGGAATAATTCCCGGCCCAGAAAAATTAACATGCTCCATTTGCCAATGCCAATTTCATCATAATTGTCTTAATATAACAACGGCATATTATATGGGAAATCTATCAAAACTTCAAAATGACTATAAATGCAGTGTTTGCCAGGAAGCTCTGAATAAAATATCACATCTACAAGACCAGCCACGTATTTCACCCAACAACAAATGCGACAGCCCTCACACTCACACTCCACAAACAAACAAACAAACAGGGCAATGGGAAAATATTACAATGAGAGCGCCGCGACGTCTTATAACCAGCTGTGATTATCAGCAGAATGAGTCGGTGCTACTGAATATCTCACATCAAAGCCTACCGAGTGCCATGGAAAACAGCGAAGAGTGTAACGAACTGCGAGAGGATAATGTGAAACTGCGATCAGAACTTAAGATGGCGAACAGCGAAATTGATAACCTGAGTATTGAAATTATGAACCTGAAACACACTTTAGAAACCACAAATAAAAAACTAGAGTTCTGTAAATCAGTGGGCCTTCATCAATCTGTGCCATTTAGAAGCACTGCAGCGCCGGGTTTCTTCTCCCCACAATACCGTAGAATCACACCTAATACTGTACAGGGTGGATTTCCCCGTAGAACACCAACTGAATTTACAAATAGAGTCGTCGAAAAAATTACACCTATTAAGCTATGCCCCATAGAGCTGAATGACCATGTAACGACTATACAGAAAGAGTTGTTACCTAAAACCATAAGATCAACGTTTAAGGCCAACGAAGCTATGGCATCAGTGCTTACTCAAGAGACAAAAAATACCACGAATAAGACAAAACCTCAGCACCAATCACAACCAAAGCGACGAGTGATGATCTTAGCCGATGAACAGGGTAAAGGAATGCGCAGTATCCTACAAGAATCTTTGGGAAGTGGATATATTGTGGAGTCAATTCTGAGGCCCAATGCTACCATGGACCAAGTTATGAAATCATGTCTTTCGCTGTGCAACAATTATGGTCGTAATGATATCGTTATCGTTTTAGGAGGTTCAAACGATAAAGATCCACTCAGAATGAAGTCGTTACTGTATTATAATCTTAGTATTATGTTACAATGTAAAATAATAATATGTAAAACGGTTAACAGTAAGCATTTAAATGAAGAAATGATCAATTGTACTTTCAGGCATATATGTTCCCGTTTTACACACACCACTCTCTTAGGTATAAGTAAAAAAGATGATAAAAAATATTTCGGAAAATATAGGCTCAACAGACAGTATGCATGTCAACAGCTTTTTGAAGAAATTATTAGAATCAATCCTCCACAAAAGGATCTGACGCAATGTAAGATTTCCAGACAAACTCAAACTGGTCTACCAATTGATTTGCCTATGTTGATTAATGTAGAGACACAGACAGAGGATCTCGAAATTAATTACAAAAATGATTGTGCTATAACGGGGAATATTGGAAATACAAATAATAATAATTTGATTGACAATGATAATGATAGTAATAATGATAACAATGTTGATAATAATGACTATAGGAATAATGACAATGCTAATGACGTAACGTTTTTTCGTGAATAACCATGTAAATATATTTCATCAAAATATCGATGGCCTAGTAAATAAGTCTGACCTGTTAACAATACATCTAGATGAGCTTCGAACAAATGGAGTAATTGTAGATATAGTAGGAATCACAGAACATAACATGATTGAAACTGATATTTATTCGCTTAATGTCAAAAACTATACACTGGCTACTTACTCTGCCAGAAACACGCGAAGTGGAGGTACTGCCATACTAGTAAATAACGGACTTGATTATAATGTAATAGATATATCACAATACAATATCCCTAATTTTATAGAATGCTGTGGCATCACAATTCCGCAGTATAATATCAATTTAATATGTATTTATAGAAAAGCAAAATATGACACAAAGACTTACGACGTATTCTTTAACAACATAGACAAACTATTACATAGACTTTGCAAGGGTAAAATAAAAATTATATTGTGTGGTGATTTTAATATAGATAGACTCAAAAAGAATAGATCTGCGGTTTATTTCGAAGAACTATTATTAACTTACAATCTAAAATTAATTTTTAATGAACCAACGAGATTAAGTAGTGGGACATGTTTGGACAATTTTATACATAACATCAGAGGATGTAGAGCCGAAATAGTAGAATTTGCACTATCAGACCACACTGGTCAGATACTAAAATGTCCAGTAAAATATAATAATGTCCTCCAAAATTGGTCAATACTAAGGCATGACTATAGTGCAGAGTATTTGAAAAAGTTTAAAGATCATATTGCAAGTCTCAATTTCAGCGAGGTATACAATAATAAAGACGCTGATGCAGCTTTCAGTGAGTTCCATAGTACTTTTAAACTTTTATATGACCTATGTTTTCCTATCATCAAAGTAAAGATCTCAAGAAATAGACGACCACAATGGATATCAAAAGGTATCAAACTTTGTACAAAAAGGAAAAGAGAGTTGTTATGGCAATCAAGGAGAGCCCCAAACCAACAAAACAAACAAACCTTTATAAATTATTCAAAAAGACTCAAAAAAATTATTAAATTGACACAGAAGTCCCAGAATGAATACTTAATTAAAACATCAAATAACAAATCGAAAACTACGTGGAAAATAATAAACAACTACAACAACAATAAGACTAAGCCGAAGGATTACATTAAACAAATTAGACATAACAATGAACTTATTACTCATCCACGTGAAATTGCAGAGTCATTTAATGAATATTACATTGATCAGATATCAAAGCGAAGTCAACAGAACGTTACAAATACCCCAATGAAAATACCATTTAATCCTAACTCATTATTTTTAAAGCCAACTTCTCCACTCGAGGTATATCAAATAATTAAAAATCTTAAAAATACAAACAGTACTGGATATGACAACATATGCACTAAAGTTATAAAATATGTGGCAGATTTAATAGCGCCTATATTGAGCTGTATAATTAACCTATCGATAGAGCAAGGCGTATATCCAGAGAAATTAAAAACCTCAATAATTAGACCGCTCTTCAAGAAACAGGACCGTGAAAATATGAGTTTCTATAGACCTGTTGCACTAATCCCCATATTATCGAAAGTCTTTGAAAAAGTAATCTATAATAGCATTTATCAATATTTTGAGAAAAAAAAATTATTTGCAGAAGAGCAAAAGGGATTCAGAAAAAGTAAAACAATTGACTTAGCCATTTACGATTTCTTAAGTCGGGTAGTGACTTGCTTGGATAAAAGGATTCCTGTTTCAGCTTTGTACATGGATATGACGAAGGCATTTGACTTCGTCGACCATACAACGCTGATAAAAAAACTTGAGGTGTATGGTGTCCGAGGGAATGTGGCTGAACTTATTAAAAGCTATCTAACCAATAGACAACAGCTTACACAGATTTCTAGAATTTGCGATAGAACTAAAACGGAAATTCATCATCTATCACATCCGAGAACTGTTCAATATGGTGTACCACAAGGTAGCGTTTTAGGACCATTACTATTCCTCGTTTACATTAATGATCTCCCTAAATCAGTTACACATTCAATGGTTCTATTCGCAGATGATAGTACCATGGTTGCGGAGTGCCGAGATCCAAATACATACGAATTAGAAATTAATGACTCGCTTAAAAATATAGTCGACTGGCTGGAATGTAATAATCTGTTAATTAATATTGAGAAAACAAATTATATGACATTCACAAATAGTTATAACCACATACAATCTAATAAACTTGACATTCAATATAAAAACAAAAAAATTGACGAAATAAAAGTAACAAAATTCTTAGGACTAAACATCGACTCACATTTGACGTGGAAACCGCAAATAGAACATTTGTGCAAAAAATTAAGTCAGCTCTCTTATGCTTTATATATGCTTAGCAAAGTTACCGGTCAATCTGCTCTGTTGACTGTCTATCATGCTTTTGTCGCCTCAACACTAAGGTATGGCATTATATTTTGGGGAAACTCAACGGACAAAGATAAGGCGTTTATAGCCCAAAAACGATGTATAAGGGCAATCTGTAAGTTAAAACCAATGGATAGCTGTATGCCCCACTTCAGATCATTAGGAATTTTAACATTGCCATCTCTCTACATTTACAAAACTGCTGTATTTGTAAAAGTAAAGTGGAATTTGTTTAAGACAATGTATAGTAAACGAGACATCAAATTAAGTGCTCCTCCTAGCTCCACAGCTCTATTCTCGAAAGGCATTTATGGTATGGCGCCAAAAGTGTATAATAGATTGCCCAAATCGATTAGGAATATTGACCATATTCACATATATAAAGCGAGACTTAAACAGTTCTTAGTCGAAAAATGTTACTATAAAATACAGGACTACATTGAAGACACGTCAATATGACATAATATGTACATTATAACTAGTTTTAAGTAACATTATAATATTTTGTGGACATAAATTTAACAAAAATACCTTAGCGCGTTTAGTAAATATTGACATCTGATGTAAATCTATGTAAATTTGTGTTTTTTGCGTGTAACTAATATTTGCATGCTGCATGGCAGAGTATAGCGAACCATATTTTAAATTACATTATTATACACCTGATGTACACCTATATTCGTGCAAATAAACATTACTTACTTACTTACCACATGCAAGTTCGATTCCTAACTAGGTACCAATGGAAAATAAGTACAATTTAATGACGTTCTAACTCAAACTCAAATTTTATTGCAAATAGGCAAAAATAACGGTGATGGAATAACATCGTGAGGAAACCTTCATTACTCCAAAGCTGCGGCGATGGGCTAGCCCCCTGTCACGCAAAATGAAGTATTGAATTACTGGCCCAAACTGGACACAATTGTGCCTCTGCCACCCCGTATGGGAGATGGCGTGACGCTATGTTATGTAATGTTAAAACAGTAGTGTTTGAAGAAATGTGAGATAGACGTATGTAATGATAAGTCTGCACAGTTTTCGTCGAGCGTCAAATCGTTTTATTCAAACATCAACCCTATTCTGGCAGATAACTGACCGAGCGACGAAGCGTTGAATTTCGAGATTGGCTAAAAATGCTTTTGTCCGTCCGTCTGTGCTCGCCTACAGGTCGCATTTTCAACCGAATTTGACGAAAATTTGCACACAAGTTCCTTGATTTAATTTAAAAAATTATCGAGCGCCATTTTTGATTGGGGGGGAAAATGGGGGCACTTTGCTGTAGCTTTATTTATCTTTAAGAGGCACACTAAGGACATCACTTTACACAACATGTTGCGAAAAAAATATCCAAAAACGGGGGGTGGAGGGGTTAAGTTCGTTGTGGCGCTGCATATGGACGGTTTTAATTTTTTTGAAATTGAAGCGAGGTCTACTGTTCTCACAGAACCACTAGTAAAGTTCTAGACAAGTTAGTAGACAGCCATAAGGGCTTGACGATTTGAAGCATCACTTTTTATTTTATGCTTAACAAATTATCAGATGATTCGTCGATATCAAATTATCGGATGGAACGTCCTCACTGAGAGCATTCGCGAGCATTTGGCGTCTAACATTCGAGGCGCGTGGACGTTGAGCCGAGCGATATTATTATAGTTGCTCGCCGGCGATTGCTCGTCTACGAATGCTCGCGAAATAATGCTCTCAGGAGAACGCTCCATCCATACATCCGTCCATCATCAGCAGCCCGATGGGTCTTTACAATACTCTTGCCGTCGCAGCGGCGACAGATCCGGCAGCCGATGCGTTGGATGCGGCGGATGATCCGGCGGCCAATGCGTTGGATGCGGCGGATGATCCGGCGGCAAATGCGTTGGATGCGGCGGATGATCCGGCGGCCAATGCGTTCGCTGCGGCTTACAGGGTCTCAGCATGTTACTGTAAATTGCATAAGTAGGTAGGAAGATACAAGGTAGATAAATATTACTATGAGATATGAATAATATCGACTCAAATTATGTATGAAAATTTTCAAAAGAAGAAATATTCTATTATGAAACACCGTGAGTTCTAAAATCTTCTTGCGTGTAATTTAACGATTTGAAAAAACACAATCGTGAAAACCTGCAATCGAGGCCAAAAGCGATTAAACATTTTCTCTACTACAGAAAAGTCGGACCAAGAAATTGTACAAATTGAAACAAAGAAATAAAGAAAGAAAATGCGCATGCTCAAAGTCACTGCACGGCAAAACGATTCAGCGGAAGCTGTCTAACAAATCAAACTTTTGTCTATGAATAGGTTAAACAGAGTTAACGGGCTCATACAGACAAAATATGACAAGCTATATTTATTTACATTTAGAGATATTATATGCAGGGTGTTGATTTATAAAGGTTACGCCCCACTCAGAGGTGGTTTTTACACGACACTGGGGCAAAAAAAAAAAAAAGTGAAAAAATGCGCTCGCAATATCGGGCACTCGGCGCGCGGTGGAGGTGGTCGTGTGGGGTGGGGTTCCAGCGACAAAATGTACTGCGGACCGTGGGGGGGGTCCGGATATTTCGAAATATCCGGACCCCCCCCGGTCCGCAGTACGATACAGTTTACTATCTGTCGATAGTTGAACAATTAACGAGAAAAAAAACCGTTAGTTTATCAACTAACGGTTTTGACAATCTTACGGTGACATACAAACCGCTTGGTAACCGGAGCGATGACTGGACATGCTTTGCTGAACAAACACTCACACACTCTAGGTGTTACAGACATCCCACTGTAAAAAGCCTACATGCAGGTCGAGGAGACAGCCACCCACGTTCTGCTGAAAGAAGAAAGAAAGATATAAAGACTGTGAACACACTACAATTACAAGAAAGAAACAAAACACAGAGATGAAAAATTTCAATGACACATGATATAAAATGAAATGACAATCGTGGTGTGTCACTGTCATTATAAATGGCGTCTGACTCAGCATTATGTTGAAGGCCAGGCCTTCAACGCTGATTTTCAGTCAGCGCCAAGTGTTACCTCGCGAGCGCCCCAGACCGCGGCGTGGTACAATCCATAAATACATAAATACAAAGAATATATAAAAAATCGGTAACAATAATGGTAAACATAGATATGGCTGTTATATGTGATACATATTAAAAGTTAAATAAATTCATATTCATATTCATATTCTGTATTGCACAGAAAACATAGATAAACAGACAGTTAAAATAAATGTTATAGGCAAAGGCCAGCTTATCTCTAAAAAGAGATTTCTGCCAGAAAACCTAGGCAAGACAGGAGTGTTTATGAAAAAGGACAGTCCTAGTGCGCAATAAAACTGTATACATACGTAGGAAAATTACTTTTAATATATAAATAAAATATACCTAATAAAAAAATATATATCTCAACTATATAAAATACACTAGATAGCATGCACATATATAAACTACAAAATATCATACATATACTTACATAAATATGAAAAATGAACATGGCCCGCGCTCTTCAATCCATCTTTTCAATAAATTTAAGTGTTGGGTTTTCGGTCACACTGGCAATGAGCGACCACAGACTCCAGTCTTATTGCGCCGTGAGGTTGGTACGGGGGGGGGGGGGAGTAGTCTCTGCTGATCTAGCAAATGTGCCCTGAGTTTCCGCCCAAAAGGCACACCTACTAGCCGCTTCACGGACTCGAGGAGGAATATCATTCCAACACTTAGATGCCGCAAATCTGAAACTTCCGCGGAAAGTCGCCGTTCGATGCGCCGGTGTAAGTATTCTGTGCTTGTGCACGCCACGTTGCCTGGTCGCCCATTTTATCTTGGTGTACAAGTAGGGTTGGGTTTCCGTGTGTATTACACCAAAGAGTAGCTTGTCTATGCGTAATGCTCCGGCGTGGCCATCTACCAGGTAACACACCCCAGGTCGCCGAGGTCGCTCCAGAAAGTCGTCGGCAACATCAAGGGTCTGCTAGGCTGCCTACAGGAGCTGGGTGGGCAGGAGCAGTGCCCCCAACCCATATCACGCAAAATAGGCGCAAAATTTAAAACGTCGAGTTGCGGAAAAGTGGCCGGCGATAAACTATAATACTAATAATACCTTGGACACTATTTACACACATTGATCTAGCCCCAAACTAGGATTCCCTGTATCTTGCGTACTAGAGAACGATACACATACTTATATAGATAAATATTATGCTTAGATAGATAAACAACCATGACTAGGGTACAAACATCCGTTCTCATCGAACATATATTTACCCCCACCGGGACTCGTCGCTTCGTAGGGAGGGTCACTGCCGACTCGGCCATTCGGGTCATCGCTGTAAGGGTATACATGGCCCCTAGTGAAAAGTGAGCTTCAGTTATATGGAAACAAAACAGCTGGATGCTAACTGTCGGCCGTATTGAGACTTATATTTCATAGCATTTATTATATCCCGATACCTTCCAAGTTGATGTTTTGTTACTTCAATTTGACGTTTGACCAACCAGTAAGCAATTATTTCCCACGAGCTGTCGTTGAAAGCGATTGTAGATTGAATTCGAAATCAATAGGAATATGTCAAAGGTTACAGACGAGAGCTACTGGAACTGTTATTGACTGTACATCAGTTTGTACCGAGCTTATTTCCTGCTATTCCCAGCAATGGGATAACTTTTCAATCGCGACAGTTCCAGATCGTCGCTGCTACAAACCAGGTAGTACAGATATCGAACTCGTTACTCAGTCTATGGACCAGTTGGTACCTTGACGTCGAGTCCCGCCACGTCGAGTAGCCTCTACGTCGCGTGTTTCCGTAATATACAAGGCCATTACCGAGGGGTCTGTAAATTATCGCGTATACTTTGAAACGCAATATTTTCACTTACGTCTTCCGAACTATACATTAGCATTACGCCGCAATCGTGTATACTTCGGAATGGTCTACGCCCATTTTATGGTTCCATTATATACTGCGCTATTGCCCATCTACTCGTGCTATTAAATAAATATTTTATGTGTATTTAAGTTTATATATCAGCGATTAATATCAGAGTTTAAGGGAAATATTAAACCGCACATCAAAGATACTGATTTTCACAGCAAATATCAGGGAAAACACTGCGGTAGCTTAGGTGAAGGGTAAAGGGGACGAGCGAAGTGACGCCCTTTTATCTTTCGTGTTAGGTTGAACATGTAAGAACAACAAAAAATACGTAATACAAACTTAAGGACAAATAAAATATTTAAAGTGTTTTTATTGAACCATTTTTGCTGTGTAAATCAGTATTTTTATGTGCTATTAAATAATACATTTGATAGCGTGCGTAAGTGACACTGTATAGTTTGGAACTTAACTTTCGTGCGCATTCATTACAAACTATACACGAGTAGTTCGCAAAATTCTTGTATATTTTGTAGTTACAGATGTGAGTATCAGCATTCCGAAATATACTTGAGCAGTACGCTATGATAAAAGACTAAAGTAGACGTAGAGACGAAATACGTCTCTACGTCTACTTTAGTCTTTTCGGGTTAGCGTTGCAATAGCGGTCACCACTGTACGCTCATGATTGAGTTAGCGATACAAACCTTTTGCGAGCAACCTCCGAAATTACTGTCGTTTAGCGTATCATGGTAGCGGTCGCCTGCCGTGTCCATGGTTACCGACCGTTGCATTGGTTACCGTGTTCGCAGCCACTGTCGCAACTATAACCCGCATAATAGAATCACTCGCTTATAGTAAATGGGTAAACGTAGAGGCCTCAAGACATCAAGATACCAAACCCTGGATGCACGGCCTTCAACTCAATACGGCCCCTCAAGGACACGCCATCTCTTTCTCTCGCTCGGGTAATAACAGCGTTAATGTGACATTTAAGAGCCACTTTATTTCAACTGCATTTGCATAGCGTAGGCAGTACAGAGCGTGGTCCTCTTTGGTACAAAGATAGCGGTTCCATACTCTTTGGTGGAGAGTAGTTGCTATTAGACGCCGCGACTTCTTCGAAATTAGCGGGAGCAGCACACCTGTCAACTGCTATGTGTCAAGCACGTACGGAAATGTAGGGTTGGCACAAAAGGTGTAACAGATTTTTGAACAAAACTTCTTAGGCTGAGTTTCGACAATCGAATGGTGGACGGAAACGAGAATAAATAGTTTTCGTTTTTCGTCATTTCATACAAAGGGTTTAAAGAAAAGTGTCTTCTCAACTTTAATGTGAGATTTCTTCTGAAATCCTGCAGGTCAGCTCCGTGGTCTAGAGTGTTTTAAGTTTACTTCTCACGCAAGAGATGCAGTTTCGAATGCAGTGCAGTGAGTGACCAAATATGATTAATATATATTTTTTTTATAGATTATTAACATGTTTTTTATGTTTGTTATTTTTTTATATAAATATTTTATTTTTAAATCATTTATTTTACGCTAATATAAAAAAATACAATTAAATTATCAATATTTTTTAATATACTTTCTTTCGTGTTATTAATTTATCTTAAGTACATTATCGGACGCTCCGTGTTTCGGATGAAACGTTAAGCTGTAGGTCAAACTCAAACTGAAACTCAATTTTTTTATAGTAAGTTGGCAAAAATTATGCAGATTTACAAGTCAGAATACTTATTCATGGAGAAAATAAAAATATATATTCAAATGTGATCAACTAAAAAAGTTTTGAGAAACTAATGAGAATACGGTTTGAGTATGAAATAGGAAATTTTCTTTTCAAGCGTTAATTCAGGGCTGAATATCGCACACAAAAAGAAAACTCCATTAACTCTACCAGTGCTTCGAAAATACGCCTGTCAGAGAAGATAGCACCAAGAAACTCTACGGGGACTGCATTTTTTCATTTTCGTATTATTTTTGTTATGCCACAATATTCACTATAAAAATCATCTAATGTTCGTGAATCGGTAGTTCGAACCTCAGAATGGGTCTACCAAACTGATTGATGAAGGGATAGGTGCCTCCTCGGGAACCTAAATGATCATATGATAGGTAGTAGGTATCACATCAGACACCCAAATGCCGAACCCTCAAACTGGATGCTGCCTCTGGCTCTGTCAGCTCCAAAACCATGGATGATGACTGCAGCAGGAATATCCAATGCCAGCCAGACCTGAGCAATCAGACCCGGCAGCACGAGACGGAAGGCTGGGCCACCACTGCGTTGGTGACTTGGTGAAGATTGATGAAGTTAAACAATTACTTTTGTTTACTGATTACACTGATTTCTTTGATACTAGGGCACTTAACAATTATGAAAACTGAAAACTGAAACTATGCGATACGCTAACCGTATTTTGACAAAGGAACACGAGCGATCGCGACGAAGGCTTCTTGCAAGAGAATAAAAAACCGGTCAAGTGCGAGTCTAAATCGCGCACGAAGGGTTCCGTACCACCGTTCAATGGAAGCGATGGTGTGGAGTGAATAGTTTGGATTTTACACAGCAAAATATTGTTTACAAAGTTATTGGTGCGGTTACTTTCACACTCCATGTACGTAACCAGGTGCATCCATAAGTTTGTATGTGGTATTGAAAGAATTGTTGTATGGGAGCCCCCTTAAATATTTCTTTTATCCTGTTGTTTAGTATTTGTTGTTATAACGGCAACATAAATACATAATCTGTGAAAATTTCAACTCTCTAGCTAGCTTGGTTCTTGAGATACAGCCTGGTGACAGACGGACGGACGGACGGACGGACGGACAGCGAAGTCTTAGTAATAGGGTCCCGTTTGGAACCCTTCGGGTACGGAACCCTAAAAACAATGAAAGGTTTAGTGATGTGACGATATGAGCAAAAGGCATCACTACACTATCTGGTAGTGATGACAATAGATCGGTCGTTATTAGTATCGATCTTTTACAAAATAAAATATCATGTTAATTTGGATTACAATTCTACTCTCATGAAAATAGTATAACATCATATCTCTAAGGGAGATGCGCAACCTGCTATACAGAGCCGCTGCAAGTGAAGACATTTTAGTGAGCATGACCATACAGTTTGGTCTCCTCGTAACAGACTTGTGTTCTACGTCAAAAATAATAAATTGCTATATGTCATCTCTCATAGCACTTTAGTACACTTATTTTTATCACCAGACTATTAAATTCCATTATCGAATTTGTTAAAGTTACGTTAATTATTATTACCATTATCACGGACTTTGTGGCATTGAGGCCATGCATTTATAGTAGTTTATGTGACTGCTGCATAATGGAGGGCATCAAAACTCGAGGGCGAGTTTCATAATAATATCACTCGAGAGTTTTAATGCCTAATTATGTACAGTTACATACACTAGTTTATCTACACACATATCATAAGCTCTCTTTGATGTGTTCAGGAACCGCATGTTTGACCGGCATTGTGGTTCTGCAATTGTTTAGCTTGTTCTTTAGTACCAACTTCACGCAGACGGGCGTCGGCGTTCGAAATTTGAATGTCAGTACCAACTTTACAGACAAACTAGCGACGGCACGCGGGTGGGCGTCGGCGTTCGAAATTGAAAAACAACACATAATGACCATTATGTGTAGTTTTCCAAATAAGAAACGAGTTTTTACCAAGTAGTTTAACATAATGCTGATCGTAACGTGCGGTTTTTGAACGCAGTAAAGAGGGTTTATGATATGTGTGTAGATAAAGTCTTTAACGTAGACATTAATAGTGTATTTATGAGTTTAATCTTAGTAAATGTTTTAAACCTTTGCATGGGTAATTGATCATTTCCTCTGGTGACTTATTATAAAAGCGCCGATCTGTAGCCGAAATATCGTTTTTTTTCTAGTGTTGAAATTATAAACATCGCAATTTTTGTCAAAGGTGTTAAAAATTTTCTGAACGTACAGTAAGTTTTCATATATATATTGACAAGCCACTGTAAGAATATTAATCTCCCTAAATCAGTAGCAAAAATACCGATTGGATATCTTTCTTGCAGTGACTTTATCAGTAAACTGTCTAATGTTTTGTACAGAAAAAGCTGCAGAGCTCAATCTTCCAGCTATAGACGATGTGTGAGTACCCCACTGCAATTTTGTATCTAGATTAATACCCTAGAATTTAGTTGACTTCTCATTATTCATTAAAATTCATTAAATACTTTAAGTGGGATCCCATTTGACATTGGGTAGCGAGAATTTTACACATTTGTTTATTTTAGAATTTAATACTAATTTATTGGTATTAAACCAGTTAAGACCTAGATCTCGGCTACTACAGCTACTTGGTAGTAGTAGTAATCCGCACTGAGCCAGCGTGGTAGGGTATGGCTCAATCTTACACGAATCTGGGCATAGTCTTCGCTGGGGACATTAATGAGTTACATTTATAAATTGTCAGATCTCTTCTAAGGGCTACACCATCCCTTCTATTTTTGATAAGAAAATCCTCAATTTCTAACACCCAGCTCATCGTTGACAACCCTGATAGATAGCACCAATACGGTGTGCACTGACTTCCTACATGCCCCCTCCTCCCCGCACTTCGTTACCCGTCACCCCCCGTCGGCAAAATATCGAAAATTATTTCCCGCCGGGGTTCGTAAACCAGTACTCTTTTACAAAGAACCAAACCCGTACTGCGACCTCACTTAAGGTAAGGTATGGTGAGAAAGAGAAAGGTGAAAGTTGGCTCAGAGACAAAAAAAATCGGCTCGAGTTATAATACGGGTAAGTTGTTAACCGGTATACCCATAACACCGGGTAGTACCAGTCACTTAGTAGCCGATATACCCATACAAACAAATAAACCCGGTATTACTGCCAACTTATGAACCGGTACATCCACAAAATATAACGAAACATCTATTTCCATATGTTGAAGCAGAGACTAAGTTATTCAATACCACTACGGTATACAAACGGTTCACGAAAAGTACAGATAAACCGTTAAAACGGCCAACCATTAAGCAAGCATCCGTGATATTGCTCTGATCAGATCTGTTCAACAGTCACGTTTCACATACGCGTTTTTGATTCATAAGATAATTTCAATTGAGAATTCCCCAATAACCCCAACCATAGAAAGGTGGCGTTGTGTAAAGTGACGCCCGACTGCGTCTTCTGAAAAGCACGTGGGGTTCAACGCTGGCCCGCGTTGTGCCCCATGGGTTTTTCAGAATTTGGAACCGCTCGAAAAGACAGAGCGCTACAGAGCGACACTGCGTTACACTGAAAATGCACACGGGGTTTTTCAGCGTTCACATTGACAATTCATCGTCTGAATAGCCCGTGGGGTGCAACGCGTGCGACCCATGCACTAGGCGTGAAAGAGAAAAGAGATAAAAGCATCAAGCGCGTGAGGTGCGAAGGTGCGATGCATAATCTAGACGTGAAAGAGAACATTGATGACTGGAATAAAGAGATCTAATATTATTAGGCAGTTTTGGGAAACACGTGCGTTTCATGGTCACAATTTCTTACCGGTGATTTATGGTCATTTTGTTTTGATGTAGTTATTGCCAGTATCAAGATGTGTGAATCAATAAAAACTGTTATTATCCTCGGATGAGGATTTTGAACTGTTTAGATTTGACAATGGCAATAGTGGAGAACAAAACTTCTACAGAAAAAAGATTGTCTGAGGATTGTAAAATCGGTTGTAACTTGAAACTAGTTGATCTATAAGAAGTGAAAATGTTGAATTACTAAAATTAGGAAATTGTAGGCGCATTATAGCGTTGTAGCGCCCCGGTTTTTTAACCAGAAGCTAATTCACGAAAAGTCAGAGGGACAAAAGGCCGCAGGCGCTGTACCTCACTGGCTATTCAGACGATGACCTGTCAATGTGAGCTCTGAAAAACCCCGCGTGGTACAACGCAGCGTCGTGCTGTAGCGCTCTGGCTTTTCGAGCTGTTCGAAATTCTGAAAAGCCCGTGGGGCATAACGATGCCCATCGTTGTACCCCACGAGCTTTTTAGAATACGCCGCCCCACTCATGGGGTGTTATTTACACGAAACTGTAGCAAAAAAATAAAACAATTGTTTAGTTACAAGCGATTCGTAAACTATCGTCCCTGATCGGGGCGTAACTTAACAAAATAACCATGTACCACCATATAATTCAGCTCAAATTTCAAATTACATTTTTTTTCTAGCATCGTTTGGTAACGTGGACCTCGAAAGGGACAACATTGGGTGGGCCCAAACCTCGAAATTTTCGGTCTTATTCCAATTTGTCACGTCAAATTTGAAACCGGTCCATATTTGTTCGTAACCGTGTTTAGGTAAATTAAAGAGGACAAAATTGGGTGTCAATGTAAATGAAAAATGTAAAATTGGTCCATTAGTTTGATTCTATGGGGATCCGAAAAAAAAAACGGCTAAAAGCAACATTCAATACGGCGATTTGTGAATCAAAATCATTCGAGGGAAAAATAAAACATATTTTTAGTACAAGCAATAAACTGTCGTACCTGAGCCGGGCGTAACTCAACAAAACAACTTGGTACCGATGTACAACTCGGTAGTGTACCTGACGGCAAGTTTCTTGCCGCCTGAGTGTCGCCTGGATGGGGTAGCGGCACATTGGAATAAGAGAGATTGCGATATCTGTATAACCTTTTAAAACGGTTAAAAACGGTTTTCACAGCTTTGTACGTCCCCAGATATGTCTGACGTTCCCGCTGGCAACTCGAAATCATTTTTAAGTGACAGCCCTTCGGGCGCAGATTATGGAGATGTTTATAGTTTTATTTTGAGATGCAATTTCGGTTTACACAGAGACAAAATTCCTTGCCTTTACGTGATCCTGGCATACAACAAATAATGATAAAAAAAAACGGTCAAGTGCGAGTCTAAATCGCGCACGAAGGGTTCCGTACCACCGTTCAATGGAAGCGATGATGTGGAGTGAATAGTTTGGATTTTACACAGCAAAATATTGTTTACAAAGTTATTGGTGCGGTTACTTTCACACTCCATGTACGTAACCAGGTGCATCCATAAGTTTGTATGTGGTATTGAAAGAATTGTTGTATGGGAGCCTCCTTAAATATTTCTTTTATCCTGTTTTTAGTATTAATTGTTATAGCGGCAACATAAATACATAATCTGTGAAAATTTCAACTCTCTAGCTAGCTAGGTTCTTGAGATACAGCCTGGTGACAGACGGACGGACAGCGGAGTCTTAGTAATAGGGTCCCGTTTGGAACCCTTCGGGTACGGAACCCTAATAAAAAGATGAAAGAGATCTAAAAAGTTATTGCTTAGGGATGATTATAATTTTTATTTTCAGGGTCATTATCATATATACTCGTAGGTAGCTTCGATAAATGAAATATAATATCGGAACTAAATGTTCCAATATATAACGGATTCAAAAGTCTATTCAGCTTACATTTAAAATGAAGAAAGTATTTTTTTTTCTAGGATTCCTAATAGTTGTAGAGGATAAATCTGTCAATCCAAAAAACACCAAATCCGATCGATTTAAATTATATTATCAATAGCTTTGAGTACGGAAATCAATTCCGACTTCATTCTGTGGCTTAGGCATGTCATATTAATCCACCTGGAAATAGTCTTAAGTGTTTTTTTTTAAATCTAAGCCCATCGACCTGTACTGCTGCTTTACAAGGCTTTCAAGTCAGCAGCTGTTCATACAGGCTTACAAGATAAAATTGTTATTATGGATGGAGGATTTCTCTTTCACAAAGTCGTAAGGTTCAAGCATTAATCTTTTGCTTTCATCTGAAAATAGTACATCAGCTTCGTCAACAGACACTATGGATTAACAGTGATTGTTGTTATCGATGGGAACCCAAGTGAGGCAATCAGCGAGAAACTAAAATCTCAGAAAGGGCTCGGCATTCAAAAGTGAAGAGGGACTAGTTCTTGGGAAATGAAACGACAAGAGCTGTCTTATTCAAATGTTGAGAAAACATCTGGATGAATCTTTCATTTGAGTTTTGGAGGCAGCAGAGGACGCTGATATACTGCTTGTGATAACAGCCTGTTCTCAGTCACCTAGCTTTGATACTTTAACTGAGGGATTTGAGAATATTGACGTCTTAGTCATCCTTTGTCCATCCCAGCAATGCACCTATAACAACATCTACCTCCTGAAACAGGAAAGGAGGGGTAAGCTGAGTCATACTACTGTACCTCATCGTACCAGTTAGAGAAGAAACACCTCCTGCTCATGCTCATGCACAACCTCCACGCTATTCGGGCGTGGGAAAATCAAACAGTGTACTCTCATCGACAGTACGCCAGCATTAACAGAAGCTGCTGAGTCAGTCTACAAGGTATCTGCGATTTCACCAGATATAAGCAAAGCTAGGGAGATCTTAATGGCAATGTATGTGGCATCGGAAGAACGACCATCCGCAGCATCAATTAGCTGAGCAATCACCTCTTTGTGAAGATTCGTTCGAAGTTCATCTTCCCCAACTTCCTCCAACATTCGACACTGTGGACCTGCACAAGCAACACTACAGAGCATTTTTCCAGGTTAAGTGGTCGATGGAGAAAACTCTGGGCCCACTTGAATGGGGTTGGAGACGGGACAGCCTCGGACTTAGTCCCATTCCTACAATGAAAGGACCTGGTTCCCAAGAGCATCTGAAACTGATATTCTGGGGCTGCAAAAAAGGATGCACCCGTGCATGCACTTGCCGCAAGTCAGGTCATAAATGCAGGTCTTTGTGAAAGAACTCTGTGGCGAGTAATTTTATATAGAGTATTTATATATAGTATACGTTTACTAAGTATATGAACAAACGCTCCAGACATCGAGCTCGACGAATACTTAGATGGCGATCTCACTGAGGCGTAAGTTTGGATCAAGGAAATTGAGGAGGAAGAAACTGACGATGGCCAATAAATACAACCTGATGCAGCAAATAACGTCAACCAGCCAGAGGTAAAAGAGCCTCAACCAGGGTAATACACGATTAAGTTCTGCGGCTTCCGCTGTTAGAAACATCAGACAAACCACGGATATGGCTACAGCTAGGCTAGTCTATATTAAGTAGTAACTTTCGTAGTGTCATGTCCTATGGTATCTTGTTGTGGGAGAAAGCAGCGGATATTCAAACTATTTTTATAAGTCAGAAAAGAGCTATTCGAGCAATTTATAAATTTAAAACGCAGACTTTCTAAAAGATATTTTTAAAGAAACTTAATTAGTGTACAGATGTAGTGAATAATCCTTTCCTTTCGTATTTTCTCGGAAATGTTCGTTTTTGTCTTACTACTTCACCGCACTCAGTACCCGTCAAACGGGCAATTTGACATTTGTCATTGATAAATAAAGTATGCGCTTTATTTGATACCTACACGTAATTTAATAATACAGTAATTCATAGACACATCGGCACCATTCGGGTGTTATCGTTGTTCCGAGTTTTGCCGATAGGAAAGGATTATTCACTACATCTGTACTTTATTTTCCAAATTAAGCGACAGCTGTTATCTTAACCTAAGAAATAATCTCAGACTAGTTGCGCCCCGGTTTAGACTCGCGAAGGTTATCAATTCTTTCAAGGATCAGTGCGTCCCTAGTACATCAAAATACCTCTGGAGATTTGGAAATTGCAATTTGTGCTATATAAAAACCATGTCAAAAAAACAATGTGTAAAAAGGGATATTTCAATGTTCAAGATTAATTTTTGTAATAATTTATACCTCCTTAATATTCGTTATAATTAACATTTTAATATTTGTATTCGTTAAAACAACCAATTTACAAAGGAAACCTAAACATCTATCTGTGAGAGCTTCTTCGACCTCAGTGGTCCTATTTAGAGAAAAGTCAAAAAAATAATAAATATCTACAGTAATACAGAAATTTTGACTTTGACTTTACTTTTTTGACCAAATTTGTAAATATTTGAATCTATAGAATTATTGTTGGTCTGAAGTATGACCTACCAATCAAAACAATAATCATCAAAATCTAATCATAATTGACGAAAAAATTGCGTAACAAATATCCAAAAAATATACGGTCCACCTTAAAAAAAAATTAGAACCGACTTTAAAAAGGAGGAGGCTTTTGAAAGTCGGTTGAAAGCACCATTTATATTGCTCAGTAAAAATTCTTTTAAAAAGACACGTTTAAATGAAATTGAAAGCCTTCTGACCATTTCATTCAATGAAATTCATGAAATGAAATGGTTTGCCACATGATGAAATGATTGATCAATTTTATGATCTGAACACGACCAACATGTTTGTTTGATTACCCAGGTAGCTATCGTATTACTCTTCTAGTAATATCGAACGATCTCACACATGCAACAAACTGACATAGAGTTTCAGATAACCTACGATGACATGACGCGCGTTTTGAATAGGAAATGAACCTTGTTTTATTATGCGTAACAGTTATTTGTACTGTCATTTGCGCGCCATGTTATCTTAGTATATCCCTAAAAACAGCCTTTTAAATATAGCACGTATCAGAAAGTTGTAGTCATATTTAAAAGGGTTGTCACCGACATCATTATTAATACCTCAGCTGACCGGACGGCCTAAAATGTATGGACGAGTAAAATAAAATAAAAATGTCAAGTGCGAGTCGAACTCGCACACGAAGGATTCTGTACCACCGTACAATGGTAGGGATGGTGTGGAGTGAATAGTTTGGATTTTACATAGCAAATGTTGCTTACAAAGTTATTGGTGCGGCTCTTTTCACACTCCATGTACGTAAGCAGGTGCATTCATAAGTTTGTATGTGTTATTGAAAGAATTGGTGTATGGGAGCCCCCTTCAATATTTATGTTATTCTGTTTTTTAGTATTTGTTGTTATAGCGGCAACAGAAATACATCATCTGTGAAATTTTCAACTGTCTCACTATCACGGTTCATGAGATACAGCCTGGTGACAGACAGAAAGATGGACGGACAGGGGAGGCTTAGTAATAGGGTCCCGTTTGACACCCTTCGGGTACGGAACCCTAAAAATAAGTGTAAGCACTGATCTGTGGCGTTGTGGTCCAAGGCTCCGCCTCCCAAGCGAGAGGTCCCGGGTTCGAACTCCGGCTGGAGAGAAAGAAAAAAACCGGTCAAGTGCGAGTCTAAATCGCGCACGAAGGGTTCCGTACCACCGTTCAATGGAAGCGATGGTGTGGAGTGAATAGTTTGGATTTTACACAGCAAAATATTGTTTACAAAGTTATTGGTGCGGTTACTTTCACACTCCATATACGTAACCAGGTGCATCCATAAGTTTGTATGTGGTATTGAAAGAATTGTTGTATGGGAGCCCCCTTAAATATTTCTTTTATCCTGTTTTTTAGTATTTGTTGTTATAGCGGCAACAGAAATACATAATCTGCGAAAATTTCAACTCTCTAGCTAGCTAGGTTCTTGAGATACAGCCTGGTGACAGACGGACGGACGGACGGACGGACGGACGGACGGACGGACGGACGGACGGACGGACAGTGAAGTCTTAGTAATAGGGTTCCGTTCTTACCCGTTGGGTACGGAACCCTAAAAAAACAGGTCTTAGATGTTTATATTTGTGTGAGTTCGGTATTTTTGGTTCCAACGACCAGAAGCAATGTTAAAAATCAACCATGCACAGTCCTTAGTCAAATCAGCGTTGTATAACGCACAATTTGTGCACAAAGGCCTGCTACAAAATTAATTTAAAATTACCAAATAATTTAAAACTACGCACACACAAAAACTGAACACAATAAAAAACTAAATACTAAACAAATAAACCGCCCCAGGACATGCCCGACCCAAAGGTACCCATCATATACATCACATCACATACTTGCCTATATATAAATGTTATGTTATGTTAAATCTGTTTATTAGTAAAAGTTGTTCAGAACGATGTCCCTAACAATCCCTTTTTAATGTCTATGATTAATTCCACGCCTAAACCGAACGGCGTGGAATCTTGAGGGGGTGGGTTTTTGCCAGCACGGGAGAAAAGTGAGTGATTGTTACCTTACCTTGTCGTCGTAGACCGGAAATCGAAAGCTCGATTCGAGGCAGGAATACGGGATAAGGGCACAAGTTTGGGTGGGATTGGGAATGAATCTCACTGTCGCTGCCCGACGCTGTCGCCGGCGTGCTGCCTGCCGACACGTGGAGTCGCCGTCCGATACGACGATGTCCAATCAACACGGATCACTTAACCGCTGACGCGAATCTACTTATTTCCCGACGATGTGGTAGTATTACACTCCGACCAGGTTCGACACCTGTATTAGACGATTGTTACACCGAAATACAATCAATGGCCCGATGCCTGAGCAGACATGTTTGTTCTCCCGACGAAAAAAGATAAACTCCAATTTTTCATCTCGTTGGTACGAGTGACAGCTGCGTTCTGTTTCCGTTCCGAGTCGCGCAACAAGAGGAGGTGCGTTCCGAAGCATAAATATTAAACAGTCACCCGCCCGGACAGGCCCGAACCTGTCCCTAATCAATAGGAAGGCGAGAAAGTGTTGCGACCGCTCTCTTGAGGACCGAGTCCCCCACCTTGACTTCTGCTGATCGAGGCGTGCCATCCCGACCCGTGTACAAATTGACGATCCGTCCTCGTCTCCATCTCAATGATGGCAGGTTCGCATCCTTAATCAGCACCAAATCACCGACTTGAGGGGGGCTCGTCCGGTCAGTCCACTTAAGGCGCTGCTGCAAGATGTGCAAGTACTCAAGGGACCACCGTTTCCAAAAATCTTGAGCCACCTGCTGCAACATCTGCCACCTAGTTAACCGACTTAACTTAACATCACCGAATGGGTATTCTGGCAGGGCGTTAAGGGGCTGACCTATCAGGAAGTGACCCGGCGTCAACGCTTCCAAATCATTTGGATCCGAACTGAGCGGACACAACGGACGCGAGTTCAGTGTCATTTCAATTTTACAGAACAGCGTCGCAAGCTCTTCAAAGCGTAGAGAGGTCTCACCGATGATCGTCGTCAGGTGCGACTTAGCCGATTTAACCGCAGCCTCAAAAATTCCTCCCCAATGAGGACATCCCGGCGGACTGAAAACCCATTCAATCCCTCGTCGGGAGCAAGCCGTATCGATGGCGTCCTGGTTACCGTTTAGGAATTGAGTGACCTCCTGCAGATATCGCCTGGCTCCGACAAAATTTGTGCCGTTGTCCGAACGGATTAATGTCGGGAGGCCCCTTCGTGAGACGAACCGATCTAGACATGCGATAAATGCCTCTGTAGTGAGGTCACTGACCACCTCCAAATGGACTGCCTTCGTGGCCAAGCACACGAAGACGCACAGGTATGCCTTCACTAATCTGGCGTTCCGTAGCTGTTAAGACTTGACCATGAATGGTCCCGTGAAATCCATTCCGACACCCGCAAAGGGCCGGATTTCGTTAACCCTATCCGAGGGCAAATCGCCCATCTGGGGCTGCATCGTAGCCGCCTTGGGCTGATAACAAGGCAGGCACCGAAATACGACGCTACGCACTAAGCGTCTTCCCGATAGAATCCAGAACTCGCGCTGGAGAAACGCCATCAAGGCGTGGCATCCGATATGCCCATTCCGAATGTGTTGATCCTGTATCAACAGTTCGACCAACTTCCCTTTCCTAGGGAGTAACAACGGGTGGCGAGCCGCATAAGGCAGGTTGGCATTCCGCAGCCGACCTCCTACCCTCAGCAATCCTTGAGGGTCAATAAACGGGTTGAGCCGAGCCACAGCTCCCTTCAGTTGGACGCGTCCGCGTCTCAGAATGTCCAATTCGGACTTAAAGTGCACCGTCTGCACGTTCCGTACCAATACGAACAACGCATGGTTCCGTTCCCGTGGTGTCAGGACCTGTGTCCGCACTCGTTGCGCCTCAGAATTCCGACAATTCCGCGCAAATCGGCAGATCCAGGCGGTCACATTGACCAGATTGTCGAGCAAGCTGTACCGTTCCAGCAGGCTGAACACCTCTTCCGGCTCTGGTTGCGTCGTACAGACACCGACTGTCAAGGCGCCGTTCGCCGAGGTAACGCGTGGACTCATTGGCCAATCCGATTCGGCTTGAGTCAACCATTTTGGACCCCACCACAAGGGATGTCCAACCGGCGGACCGTAGGTGGTTCCTCCACCTCCCAAAACTTCTGTATCACCTCCGAGAGTACAGAACCGAATAAGGGACTACGAGTCGCTAGGCGTGGGGCAGCCGGCATGACCGGACCCATTACCGCATGGCCCAGTTTGGTGTTGACCGAAACCAGACCAGTCGCCTGCAACACGTGGACACCTGGCACTAACAGGTATCCCAAGGCATCGACACCCAATAAATTGTCTACTGGGCCAACCAATATAAATACCAACTGTCGCAAAGAGGGCGACAACCGTACGTGAGGGTGTGAGCCCATCACATTAGGCATGACTAATGCCGTGACCGTCAGATTCACCGATGAATCCACCCGTGACGAGAGAGTAATCCGACATACTCCCTTAACGGAACCGACTTCCGTGTTCCCAATTCCCCGAATGGAATGTGGATACTCCCTTACCGAAATGCCCAACCGTCTTACAAGGTTGCACGAGACTAAGCACCCCTGGGCCCCCGAGTCCAATAGTGCTCGTGCCACACAAGATTTGCCGTCCGAACTCCACGCTATCACAGAGGCGGTGGGGAGCATGACCGTCTGTGGAGTGGCGGCACCCTGTAAGTGGGCGGCGTGGCCCAAGCGGGAACCTCCGCGGGATCCGAACCCGCTGGGACCCCCGTCGGCCTCTTAACTCGGCTGCTGATATGCCACCGGTGGCATATCAGACCGTATGTACATCAGGGGGTCCCAACCCGCATAATAGGCCCCTCGCTGTCCCGGTACCCAATCATACCGGACTGTGAACGGTGTGCCCGGTGGCCACCGTGGATGGAGGGGGGAGAGCGGATCCAACCTGGGGCGCTCTAGGAATGGGGGCGACATCCGACTGTTCGCCTCCCTGTTCGCCTCCCAGAGCGACGGACAGGGTGGCGCAGAAGGTGGTGGGCTCCCAGCCTTCGCGCCACTCATAGTTGCCATCTGACACCCGCCCGTAACACGCGGTGAGCCAGCGGCCCGAAGTCCTCGCTGACCCTGGACAGCGGCGACCGAACCCCGGCTATCCCGCCTGTTACCCCCCGCGCTGCCCCCTTCCCCTCGGGGGGGTTCCCGTCCGCGGGTACCCCAGTCACCCCGTTGGTGACTCCCGTTGCCCGGAGGGGGACTGGGTCCGGCCCTGGTTGGGCCCTGTGACCGACCAACCTGAGTCCGGCCCTGGTGACCATCCGAAGGGCCTGACCGGTTCAGGCATAACGCGATGTGGTGCTTGCCACCGCAGCACTCACAGGGGGACGCGCGTGAGCACTCGCTCAGCGGGTGCGGCCTCAAACAACCGAAACACAATCGGTGGCGGAAGACCACCTTCCTGCGGGCAGCCACACCGAGCGCCTTAAAGTTGGCGCAACTGGTCACTTCATGACCGGCACTGTCGCAGTGCACACAGCCGTCACCCGACGGCGCGGCACTCAAAACGCCAAATTGTTTTGACCGCCCACCCCCCCGTGGGGGTGGGGGGCGCGGCCCCTCCCGCATCCGTGCGTGTTGGCGCTGCACACTGGCCTCCGAATCCAATGTGTCGCATCGCCTGCATTCACCCTCCAAAAAATCCGTTAATTGGACGAGCGTGGGCAGTTCCGAGCTACTGCCCCCATGCAGCTGTTCAAACCGACTTTGAACAGCTGCAGGCAACCGTGACAAAACCATATATAACACGATATATGACCATTGGTCTACCGGCAGACCAAGGTTCTGAAGGGCCTTAGTGGCCACCAGCACAGGGTTGAGCACCTGTACCCGGATGTCAACATCCCGGGTTACTCTTGGGATGCTAAACAGCTTCCCCAGCTGCGCATCAACCAACCGCCGTTTGTGTTGGTAGCGGTCAAACAATATGGCCCGGGCAATCTCATAATTGCCCGCCGTGACCGTTAGGTGACCGACCTTCGGTTCACCCCGCAGTGCCATCAATAGTTGGGCCAACTTGTAGGCGTTGTCCAGGTCGTCCCGACCGTGGACCAGACTATCGAATAAATTGATGAATGCCGGCCACTCATCAATTGCCCCACCGAAGGCCGGAATCTCCAGGTGTGGCAGCCGTCCAACAACACCCTTAGGGGGCGGGTCTCCGCTACCCTCCCCGCGGTCATCCCGACGCGACCGCTTAATTTTTTCGGCGCGACGCTCGATGTCGCCCAAGCACTCCATCGCTTGGTCAGCATCCGCGCAGAGCTGCTTCACTGCAGCCACCGAGGCCTCATCCGTAAGCCCGAGGGCTTCAGCCTCCGCAGCCAGCCGACACACCTTCCCGACGCGTGTCATTGCGTCCTCCACACGCTTGAGCAGGACATCGTCCATGTCAGGTCGCTCCACATACTTGTGAGTATGGGCGAGCCATCTCATCTCCTCACGGACACCATACCGCAGTACCGTCAAGGGCGAAGGTGCCATGGTTACCGATTCATATGTTTCTGGTCCTATGCTTCACTACCGAACTAAGCACAGCCAGAGACCAGCACTTGCCCGTCAGCGCTGGGCACAGAAATTAAAACTAAGTTGTAAAAACCAAGGCAACCACTAAAACAATTAAATCCTAAACGATATTTAATATGGTCGCCCTGTGGACATACACCTTATAAATATACACTCTAAATCAATTAGAAAAAGCCACCATAAAAAACAATACAAAAATAACCCACAAAACTTGATTATGAAAACAATACAAAATAATAAGCTGTGACCTTCTAAAAGTTGCCCCTCCGATATGACCCACACTTCTACTGAGGTCAGCAAAATCAGCTTAATACCCCTTAAATAGCCTGACCCTGCTCTGTAAACCGAAATAACACTGCAGTACCTATAGAACCCGACGTTCTACCGCAAGTAATATAATCTAGTTACTTCGCAGAATGACTGTTCAATCTTTTATGCGCATAAACAGTAGTTTCCGACTACAAATTTATAATAATTGTTAACTAAATTGACACTTATACTTTCACTAACCGAAATGAACTTTAATTGTGGTACCGACCACAGACTCATTGCCGATTTGCCGGCCAATCTGAGATATTCTTTTCTCCCAACTACAATGTGGCAAAAAACTAACCCTACAACCGTGAATCGATGATTTCCCACTAGGAAACCGCGCCTGCTACCAAAATGATTGATTCCACGCCTAAACCGAACGGCGTGGAATCTTGAGGGGGTGGGTTTTTGCCAGCACGGGAGAAAAGTGAGTGATTGTTACCTTACCTTGTCGTCGTAGACCGGAAATCGAAAGCTCGATTCGAGGCAGGAATCGGGATAAGGGCACAAGTTTGGGTGGGATTGGGAATGAATCTCACTGTCGCTGCCCGACGCTGTCGCCGGCGTGCTGCCTGCCGACACGTGGAGTCGCCGTCCGATACGACGATGTCCAATCAACACGGATCACTTAACCGCTGACGCGAATCTACTTATTTCCCGACGATGTGGTAGATTTACACTCCGACCAGGTTCGACACCTGTATTAGACGATTGTTACACCGAAATACAATCAATGGCCCGATGCCTGAGCAGACATGTTTGTTCTCCCGACGAGAAAAGGTAACCTCCAATTTTTCATCTCGTTGGTACGAGTGACAGCTGCGTTCTGTTTCCGTTCCGAGTCGCGCAACAAGAGGAGGTGCGTTCCGAAGCATAAATATTAAACATCTATGTTACCGGCCAAACCCGATTTCAAGACAAACAAGTTTTCCCTAGACTAAACTAGTTTATGTGTACTTAAGTTTATGTTTTAAGCATTTTTTGTTGTTCTTACATGTTCAACCTAACACGAAGGATAGAGGGGGCTTCGCTTCGCTCACCCCCTTTACCCTTCACCTAAGCTACCGAAATGTTTTGCCCTGATATAAGCTGTGCCAACTAGTTTCTCCTAGGCAAAACTAGTTTGTCCTGAAATCTGTTTTGGCCGGTATCATCTACACTGTTTCTACTGTTACTACTGTTTCTGTTACACCCTGTGAGTACCAAAACAACATACCAATTCGTTAAGCCCCTCACACACAATATTTGTTAAGTACCAGATCTACACTGACGGATGTGGGGGCATAAACAGAAAATATTTACTGTGAGAATATTACTAGGCCTTATTAGAATGGAGGTGTGGTGGGTGCACAGGGAAAGATGTGAAGACGATATTTAATATTCAGATTAATATTAAAAAGCTATTTTACTCTGATAACTCAAGACCCTGCAAAAGCAAGGCAAGTGTTATATGAGCGCTAATAAAACTCTACATAACATGAGTCCGTGGAGAAGTGGGTCTGCCATTTTGGCAATATCCTGGCGGCTTATCATCAGAAATAGACTTCATATAAAATTGCGTGCTTAGCCAGGAATGTCAAGTCAAATAGTCAAAGTCAACATGTCTTCATATATCTCCCACCTCATTATATGTCTATCTTCAAACCTCAGCTGCGTTGCGTGCTCCATAGCTATATTTTGTACAACATATAAATTATAAGATCAAGGCATCTGCATGCCATCCCTGTCCATCGCACTGCGTAACAACTCAGCTAGGTTTCGGTGCGTAAGCCCCGCCATTACAGTACTTATGGGGAACAATATATAGTACAAAATTGAGCCACAATGCTGTTAATTTGATGTATAGATGTTTCATATTTGTAGGGAAATCAGCTTCAAAACATAACATCGAAAATGCTTTTTCGATACGTGGTGGCAGTTGCTTATGTCTCCTATAAGTCAGCTGTTCAACACTCCATTTTGCACGACATGAGGCAAGCTTATCGCTGCAGCTATGGATGGTTTCCTCACGAAATTTTCCATCCAATCAATTCAGTATCAACTTCATTTATAATGCTATATTTATTCGTACTATTGATGGACTAGCCCCCTGCCAGGCAAAATGGAGTTTTGCATAGTGGCTTAATGTGGGAACAACTGTGTCTCTACCACCCTAAATGTAACAAGTGCGAGTCTAACTCGCGCTAAGGGTTCCGTACAACCGTACAATGGTAGTGATGGTGTGGAGTGAATAGTTTGGATTTTACATAGCAAAATGTTGTTTACAAAGTGCGGATATTTTCACACTCCATGTACGTAACCAGGTGCATTCATAAGTTAATGTATGTGGTATTGAAAGAATTGTTGTATGGGAGCCCCCTTAAATATTTACTATATTCTGTTTTTTAGTATTTTTTGTAATAGCGGCAACAGAAACACATCATGTGTGAAAATTTCATCTGTCTAACTATCGCGGTTCATGAGATACAGCCTGGTGACAGACGGACGGACGGAAGGACAGCGGAGGCTTAGTAATAGGGTCCCGCTTGGCACCCTTCGGGTACGAAACCCTAAAGAGGTTGACGATACGCTTGTTTTTGCTTTAATTCCGCTATTTTGTTTTACCTGTGAACGCCAATCCTAAGTAAAGTTGTACATTTTTAAGTTATTCACGTGTCTTAGGAATGTATTTTAATATTATATTTCAGTCACGCAAAGACTCCGAAAAAGGATCAAAGTAATTACCAATTTGCTTCAAATGTTAAGTCAAAGTTCGCAATTTACATCAGCAAAATAAAAGCGTGTATCCAATTGAAAATTCTTATCACTCCGTTCGCATTTAAAAAATATAAAATCAGATATTATGAGGTCAACGCCTGCTTTCAGCTACTTGATTCGTCGCTTTATAATTTAGTAGGGTTTTGGAGAGAAATACTAAAGAATACTTCTATACAAACCTAACATCAATTAGGAGGTTACCTTAACCCTTAGTTGAATCTATTTTTCTACTTTTTGGTAAAAAATATATATGATTTGTAAAAAAAAAACTTCGGTAACTAAAAACTGAGCACTGACACTAAAAATTTATTTTTTATTAATTTTTTTTTTAGCTATTAAGGTGTCCCACTGCTGGGCAAAGGCCTCCCCCTCTTTTGTCCACACTTCCCTGGTCTGTGCCACCTCCGGCCACCTCGGCAAAAACTTGTCGAGGTCGTCCCGCCATCTCCGTTTAGGCCTGCCTCTACGCCGGTATCCGTCCTGTGGCACCCAGTTAGTGGCGATTTTCGCCCATCTATCTGGGTGCATGCGACATACGTGGCCGGCCCAGTTCCACTTTAGCTTAGCGGTCTGTGCACCCACATCAGCGATGCCAGTTAAGGAGCGCAGTGTGGTGTTCCTTATGCAGTCCGTCCTACGAACGCTGCGCTCCATTGCTCGCTGGAAAAATATTATTATAAAATATAAAATGTTGTTCTTTAGATATGTAAAATACAACTTTTACGTAAAAACCCAAAACTCTTGTGGCGTAAACATCGTGAAACTTGTGTGTGAACCAAACGGCCTATTGCGGTTTCGTCACGACAAGTGTCAATCGGACCGCACCGTTTGGGTCTGTGATAAATTAAAAATGTAACTTCACTTCCGTCCGGTTTTGTGGGAGTGTGTCGAAAAAATATGGTGATATAAACTTCAAGCCTGTTGTTTATTGCCGTGATACGACACGAAAGTTTGTCAAGGTCCCTTGGTATTGAGTCGCAAGTTTGGAAGGGATCCGTATCCCAACCGCGAAAATTGGTTGGGCGAGAGTCAGCCTAGGTGGTTTGAACACTATTTCGGTTATAGCCAGAGTGTTTTCTACGCTCGTGTGAAGGAAGGGTCAAGGACCCGCCGATTAGTTTGAAGGGGTTACTGGTGGAGATAGCGGCGTGAGATTGAGTGTTCCGTGGGGAAACAGCCACGCTTATAAATATATAAGATAGGGAAATACTTGGCCTGATGGTGGCCTCATGATTGGCTCGAAGAAGTGAAGAGGACTCGGGCGCGCCTGGTACACTTCGCTTCGGAAGCCAGGTCTACGGGAGACCCCGTCAGGTGAGAAGAGAACTCGCCCGTTGAAGAACTCTCACGGCGGTGAGCAAGAAGTTGTAACTGTCCAATGGGCCGCAGTTGTGACTGCCGCCCTGAGAGGTTCTTTAACATTGTGTGTCTAACTTCAAAAAGCCAACTGACCTATATATAAAAATTTCGCTGATCCTGACAACATTATGGCTCATTTCATGAATATCCCCGGGGAAAATATCTATCTCACCTTCTTCAAACACCGTAGGTTTTGCCCCGGTTCTTTCAGACTGAAACCAGTCTATGATGATGATGTCAGTAAAATAATATTAAAATTAAATCGCGTTTGCCTGCGGTATGAACAAAATTACGATGGATATTGTTATACTCCCTCTACCACATAATCTCAAATTAATTACACTTATAATGAATAAATCTCTGACTACCTCAATCTTTCCAGCATCTTGGAAAGCGACAATTGTGCGCCCGACCCCCAAAATTAATAACGCAAAAACCTTATCTGATCTCCGAACTATAAGTATTCTACCATATCTCTCTAAAATTCTGAAAAAAATTGTATACAATCAAGTAATTTCATTTGCAGAAACATACGGCCTTCTTTCAAAATTTCAATCTGGTTTTAGAAAGAATCGTAGTATAACGTCGGCACTGCTTGATGTTATCGATAATATACTTACATCCCAGGACTCCGGAAATGTCACGATTCTTGTCCTGCTTGACTACTCAAGTGCTTTTGATTCCGTCAATATGAATATGATGCTCTCCAAGCTGCTATTATGGATTTGATAAAGACTCTGTAAAATGGTTTGGAAGCTACCTTCTAGACCGCGACCAGCAAGTAATATTGAGTAATAGCGACGGCTCGACCAATCAGTCATAAAAGTTCACCAGTAGAGGTGTTCCTTAGGGGTCCATACTGGGACCATTGTTATTTATACTATACTGCGCTGATATCACGAGTTGTATTTCCCACTGTAAATATCATATATGTGCCGATGATCTGCAGCTATATACATAGTCAGGTCATAAGTTCTGTCACATGTGCAATATGAAATAATTTAGACATGTTTATTATTTATGTAAACATTTATATAGCAAAATGAACTTAATAAAACATAGATTCTTATGGTAATAAAGTTTATTCGAAATGACCCCCGCGATTTTGAATACAGGCCTTTATTCTGCGCGGCCAGTCGTCCATCGCAGCACGAACGAGGTCCATGTCAATATCGGCGGCTGCCTTAATCAAGGATGCCTTGAGTGACTCCAAATCAGGATGAGGCTTTGAGCAGGCCTTTTCCTCCAAGTGTTGCCATATCTTGTAATCTAACGGACTCAAATCTGGACTGGAGGAGGGCCAGTCTTCGTGCCGGATGAAGTCGATTTCACGCGCCGCCAGCCAGTCTTGTGTGCTTTTCGCTCTATGAGCTGGCGCAGAATCTTGTTGGAATACCCAGTGCCTGTTATTAAACATGGTATGAGAAACAGGTTCCACAAGGTTCTTGAGGACTGTATTTTGATACACAACTGCATTCGTTTTTACGCCTTTCTCACAAAAATGTACCTCAGTTAAGCCCCAATAAGAGACTCCCAACCAAACCATGAGCGAGGATGGAAATTGACCTCGTTGGACACGCGGAATACGGTTGCTCGCTTCTTCACTGCTGTGTGCGTACACCTTATCATTTTGTTTGTTGTAGCTCTCTTCCACGGTGAAAATTTTTTCATCCGAAAAAAGAATTTCCCGATGCTTTTTTCCCGCGTACCGCTTCAACAAAGCGCGGCATCTCTTCAGTCTCAGGTCCATTAAACGAGCGTCCAAACGATGTCCTGTTTTTCTTTGATATGCCCAAAGCCCTAAGTCTTCATTTAACACCCTTTTCACCATGGTCCTGCTTAACCCCATCTAAAGGGCCAACAGTTTCTGCTTACGTATGGGATTTATTTGAATTCGCGCCTTCACAGCTTTTATCACTGCTGGAGTCCTAACAGAGCGAGGGCGACCACTTCTTGACCTGTCATCTACACTAGAGTCTTCATTGTATCGTTTTATGGTACGATAAACGAATCTTTTGGTTATATTCAAATTTTTCAGTAAGTCGAAAATCTGAATTGGCGCGTAACCGCAACGATGCAACGCAATAACTGCGACACGGTCTTATTTAAGTGTCCACTGCATATTAAAAAATGAGGAAAATTCTAAAAAGTACACATTTTTATTTTCATGAAAAATTCGAAATTCGAATTCAATAAACTTTTTGTGGCCAGCATTCTAAATTCAAAAGTTTTTATTGTGTGACAGAACTTATGACCTGACTGTGTATTGATGCAAATAAATAAACACTTTCCAATGCTGTCTATAACATAAATACCGATGTTGAATCCAAGAATGCTGACAAACATGTTCTTGAGCAGGTCAAAAAATGTTTTTCTAGGTTAAAAATTCTATATAAATTTAGAGCATTTGTAAACGAAGAAGCCTCTATGAGACGTTGGTTCTAATTAAACTCAACTTCTGCATCTCAGTATACGAGCCACGTTTGTACAAGCGTACTGAACGTCTAGTTCAGCGTGTACAGAACGCTTGTGCTCGCAGTAGCGACCACGCTTGTACTAACAGTAGTAACATCGTTCCTCCCCTTACCCATATCACACATTATTTAAAACCATATGTTTTTTTCCATTTGCGACTATATATTTCTTGGGGATAGCTTTACAAAACTACACCCTTTATAGGGCTTTAAAAGCCAAGTACGGAAATATATGCTACTCTTGCACAAGATATGAACAACACACATTCGTTGTAATCTAGGTTGTCCTAAAAAGCAGGAAATAAATAATGTAATTATGAAGCGCAGAACTAGCAGATAATTCCTTTCGTAATTATTGTGATTCGAATAAAATAAGTTATCTGTAGGCAAGACCAAATAAATGTAATAGAGTGGGTTCTCGTTACATTTAAATTTAATTTAATTTATCACTTTACTATAATATCATAAGACGACCTGAATGGCCGAGTCGGCAGTGAACCTGCCTGCGAAGCCAAGGGTCCCGGGTTTGAGTCCCGGTGGGGGCAAATATTTATTTGATGAGAACGGATGTTTGTACCCTAGTCATGGTTGTTTATCTATCTAATTATAATATTTATCTAAATAAGTATGTGTATCGTTGTCCAGTACCCAAGATACAGGGAATCCTAGTTTGGGTTACTAGTTATTATTCTGTGGTTTGGGGCTAGATCAATGTGTGTCAATAGTGTCCAAGGTATTATTATTATTGTAATAATTTAATCGAATCTCAATAATTACCTTAAGTCTCTTATCTGGGTGATTTGTTGTTTTTAGTGTAACGCTATCGCGATAATATTTTTATTTACGTTATTTATTCTTTAAATAATCTCCTGTTACATTTGGCCACCGCATCAGAAACTGGGTGCGAGATGCCCAATTCTCAATGTCTAACGGACACTCATAGTCTAAACATTTAAACATAAACGTTTACATACAGGTACATACATTGTTTCTAACCCCACACTAGGATACCCTGTGTCGTGGGAGCCAGAAACAGCGACATCACATACATATAAACATCCAAGACTTTTTATTTTTTAATCCCCTCCCGGGGATCGAACCCGGGACCTCTCGCATGGTAGGCAAAACTCTCACTCGGAATATGATATGTCCTTAAGGTATTATCGCATATCGCCCAGAATTTAATTCGTAAGATGATTCAGTGACAACGACACGGCACTGAATCAAGTAACCAGCGCACTCGAACGAAACATAAAATGTGTACCTACCTAAACATAATTGGCTGCCTTTTACCGATAAACAACATTTTATATTTAATGTGTACGTGACTTTTTCATCATTAATACAACTAATGTTATTTTTTCACGAAAACATACCAATGGATAATCAAATCAGGAAAAAAATATTCAGCCTGATTTGAATATTTCGTGCACGAAATTGAATTTGCTGAACAAATTGAACGTTGGTTAAAACACTCCATTTTGTTTCATTGGCATAGAGTTATTAAATCACTACATTAAAATGAAGAGTAGCAATCCCCAACGAATTTACGAGAAGTCTGTTTTACAATGTAATCCGATATTTTACTGACGAGAAGGAACTTAGGCAGTTTGGGCACAAATTAGATAATAATTACTTCGTAGCAGATACATCACAGTCTTAGCCTAAATATATGTTATAATAATACTTGGAGTAAACTGCAAGCAAAATATGTCTTTTACACGCACACCGAGAGGTGACAACCCTATACCGATCGCGCGCGACGTTCGTCTGCTTACACATAATTGAGCGTATGCACTAGGGTTGCACAAAGATGACAAAGTGAAATAAAAGATCTAAAGTAATTAAATTATTTTATCTACACACGTATCATAAACCCTCTTTACTGCGTCCAAAAACCACACGTTATAACCAGCATAAATTTATACTACTTGGTAAAAACTCATTTCTAATCTGAATATTGATACATTATGTATGACCATATTTTATACATTTTCGACAATTTTTTTAATTGAATGTCATAACTTCAAATTGGGAACGCCGACGCCCGGCTGCGTGCCACCCCTAGCGAACTAGCTAATCAAGTGCAGAGCAATGATCAATGCCACAATGCCGGTCAAACATGCGGTTCCTGAACACATCAAAGAGAGCTTATGATATGTGTGCAGATACACTAGTGTATATAACTGTACATAATTAGGCATTAAGACTCTCGAGTGATATTATAATGAAACTCGCCTTCGTTCGGCTCGTTTCATAAACTCAGTCTCGGTGTTAATGCCCTCCATTATGTATCAGTCACATAAACTACTATTTATTGCTGATCAAATATGTTTTATTTAATAAAAATTTCAATTGATTTTTGTCCTGACCAAAATTCTCAGCTATTAAATTTAAGGGTTGAAAATAGTCTCAATCTTGTAAATAACTGTAGTAAGTATTGAAACGGAGAACAAGTGCAAAGTGGAAGAAAATCAATAGAATTTAACTAAATGCGGCCGGCAGCCCCGTGCTATTGTGCTCCCGGGGGCACGCGAGCGAGTAGGCAAATAACTCGCGACCTTGAGCGTGTGACGAGGCCCTGGTTTGGGGTTAGAGGCAATTTGTGTCTTTATGTGTGTCCGTTACCATTTTCCTGGAAAACTACTAGACCTGGATGGATGGCTGGTGCAAAAGTCATACTCGTGAATGGGTGCTGCTTGAGGGGATTCGTCCAGTCCGGTTTCTCATGAGTTATGTTAATTACGGCTTTTGTTTGTTCTAATTTATTTCCTTTGTAAAGTTGTTACTTTGAGACATCTTATTGGCACTTATAGATAAGATGTTGTAATATTGTAAGATTATTTTATATTATACATTGTGGCATAAAAAAATTACAAATATTCAAAAAATGAAATCCCCGTGAAGTTTCTTGTGCGAAGCACAGGTACAATTAATGGAGTTTCCATTTCCTGTGCGAGATTTAGGCATGAATCACCACTTGAAAGGGAAATTTCGTTTTTCAAACTAAAACCATAATCAACTCATTAGTTAAGATGATAATATTTAATTGATTTTTATTTTTCTCCATATGTGAGTGTCTCACTTGTAATAGTAGTTTATGTGACATAATGGTGGTCATTAATACTCGAGAGTGGGTCTATGAAACGAGCCGGAGGCGAGTTTAATGCCCTCCATTATGTATCAGTCACCTAATTATGTGCAGTTACATACACTAGTTTATCTAAACACATATCATAAGCTCTCTTTAATGTGTTCAGGAACCGCATGTTCGACCGGCATTGTGGCATTGATCATTGCTCTGCACTTGTTTAGCTTGTTCAGTAGCATCGACTTCACAGACAAACTAGTGGCGGCACGCAGGCGGGCGTCAGCGTTCGAAATTTGGATATCATAATATGTCAAAATATTAGTACATCATGTATCAACATTCAGATAAGAAATGAGTTTTACATTATGCTGGTCGTAACGTGCGGTTTTCGGACGCAGTAAAGAGGGTTTACGATAGATACTCAGATAGATTTTCAGATTTCTAGTCGTGCAATTCAGTAATTTTGTCAGGCAAAATCATTAGATTTTGTCGATCTAAAACTATATTTACGGTCATACATTCAAATACTACCCAATGGAAATCTAAACTTATTATGTAAAACCAACATATCTCCGTAGCTGAGGCGATGGGCTAGCCCCTGTCTGGCATAATAAAGTAAAAAAATATTCAACGTGGCCGCTACTATACCTCTCTGTCACGTCGTATGGCAAAGCAACTATATTTTGTTTCTCTTGTAAAAACCAAAATGATATTTCCACCCAAAAACTTCTCCCAAAAATCCTTGTAGCGACGAAGCAACCCGTCTTAAAGCAGTCCGGAGGAGGCAATATCAACACGGGCCAAGATGAGGGGAGCACCAATGAGAATTTCATGACATGTCCATGCGGCGGGACTTAGTACTTGCGGGGGTGGAGACGGCTTCATAAACCGTCTAGTTTAATTTTTCTGGGGCCCAATTCTGTACTGGACATTGCATCGCGACCGCTCCGAAGGGCGCTAGTCCACAGAATACTTAATATTTATAATAATATACTTAATAATACTACTTACAGAAAGATTACTTGTCAAATACACTTAAATAAATAGCTACTCTCGCTGCGCGACAATAAAGCGCAATCTAGCTCGCTACCTTCAACAATCGCTAAGCACCACAGAATCGGTTGCCCCGCCCGTGCAGGCTAGATTGCGCCGCATCACTACGCCTGAGAGCTGCTTTTACTCTGACACGGTCACAAGGTCGTCCTGTAAACTCCTGTCTCGCTTGATCACGGTAGGGTTACCTACGTGCGATTATTTGTGTTTGTGAATATTAGTCCGCTCTATCTAAGAGAGCTGTTTATAGTACTTATTCAGGCTATTGGCAAATTCTAAGGCTAGGTAGGTACCTACCTCCTTGCTTAAGTAATTGTCATTTGTTTTATACTGGGTCTAAAGTGTTTACTTTAGTTAAACAAAAAGGTATTAATTAAAAAGGAATCGAATTTTATTTGTGAAAAATTCCTTTAGACACCCTAAAATGTTAGGTACTGTTGTTGAAAAATTCACAGAAAAGTTACTTATGAGGAGCGGCTAGCGCGCGACGCGACTGCCAGCCAAGCGAAGAGCAACATAACTGAATTGCCGCCCATCGGGTTGGCCGGTCTAACGTACTGTACTGTGCATTCACAAGTAAAAATGTAATTAACTGCTTACCCTCCGATCATAGTGGTCAAACAGTTTCACTCCCAATTGCCAGTAAAAATAGGACTGATACATCATTTTATAGGCCTATTACATCCCATTAATGAATGGGATGTAACAGATCTCTAGTCTACTACGTATATGAAAAAGTTAGATTTAAATTTGCCAGTACCGGATTTTGATGAACAGAACCCAAACAAAATCTACTCAGACTTCTTCAACATTATTCAGACAGAATTCAATAAAGTTTTTAAATTAAAGAAAGTCAGTGACTACAACGGTAAATCTAAATTTAATGACTGGGCAACGTTTGGAATTCTTAAAAGTAGAGTTATCTTATATGACCTTTGTGAACAAAAAACCTATAACTTTGATCGAAAATTTCATGACTATGTTAAAAAATATTCCAAAACTTTCAAGTTGGTTTGTAGAACTGCAAAAACTTTCATATTAATAGAAAAATTCAAAATTCGAATAATATCATGAAAACAGTTTGGCAAATAATAAACCGCGAAACTGGCAAAGTTATACCAAGGGACAATGATTTCTGCCTAAAGATAGGTGATGATGTTGTTAAATCCAGCGCTGATGTTGCTCGAGCTTTTGAAACATTCTTCACCAAAGTACCCTTACTCACAACAGACCATCTAAATTCATCTCCATATGAAGCAGAGACTTTATAAAAAAATAACACTAACGTCAGTAATGTATATTTAAAATTTCATCATGTGAATCCCCAGGACATTGTCAAAACGTTTAAATTACTTAACTTAAAAAATACGGAAGACCTGTGGGGTATATCAGTCAAAGTCATTGGTTCAGTAATTAAGTTATAACCCCATACTTAGCTTATATATTCAATAAATGTGTTGACGATGGGGCTTTTCCAGACCTCATGAAACACAGTAAACTGATACCTCTGTTCAAGTCGGGAGATAAGGGTGATCCTTCAAATTTCAGACCAATATCTGTTCTTCCAACACTAAGTAAAATATTTGAAAAGATTATACTCAATCAAATGGTCTCACACTTCAACCGTACAAAACAACTCCACGCAAAACAATACGGTTTCACTAGGGGTAAATCGACTACGGATGCAGGTATTACCCTTATATCTCATATTTATTCTGCATGGGAGGCCGCACAGGATGCTATTGGAGTTTTTTGCGACCTGTCGAAGGCGTTTGATTGTGTTGAACATAATATTCTTATAATTAAATTAAATTATTACGGAGTTAGAAATAAAGCGTTGGATCTACTAAGATCATACCTAAGCAATAAAATTCAAAAGGCAGAAGTAAACGGCGTTAAATCTGATGGATCGGGTGTAAAAATTGGCGTTCCACAAGGTTACATATTAGGCCCTTTCTTATTCCTAACGATCTGCCTTTCATGGTGTAGAAATTAACTGACATAGTGTTGTTTGCTGATGATACTTCAATGGTCTTCAAAATTGAAAGACAAAAAGGAGATTTTGATGATGTTAATGGTGTATTGTCTTTACCCTTGAATTGGTTCACAGTTAATAATTTATTGTTAAACGCTGGTAAAACCAAGTATATCAAATTCTCACTTCCAAATGTCAGGCAAGTTGAGACCAGTTTAGTGTTAGACAACAGCACGTTAGAATTAGTAAATGATGCGAAGTTTCTTGGAATAACCATTGATAGCAAATTGCAGTGGGGACCCCACATAGATAAATTAGCTGGTTAATCAAGTTCTGCGGCTTACGCTGTTAGGATCATCAGACAAAGCACGGATGTGGCTACATCTAGGCTAGTATATTTTAGTTACTTTCATAGTGTCATGTCCTATGGTATCTTGTTGTGGGGGAAAGCAGCGGATATTCAAACTATTTTTATTTTACAGAAAAGAGCTATTCGAGCAATTTATAATTTAAAACGAACAGACTCCTTAAGAGAGCTTTTTAAAGAAATTGACATACTAACTGTAGCAAGTCAATTTATTTTCGAAAATATAATGTATGTACGCAAGAACCTTACAACATTTACCAAACTTAGCAATAGCTGCAATGTTAACCTAAGAAATAATCACAGACTGTGTGCGCACCGATTTAGACTCGCGAAGGTTAGCAATTCTTTCAAGGGTGAGTGCATTCTCTACTATAATAAGATACCTCTGGAGATTTTGAAATTGCCATTTGAGCAATTTAAAAAGCATGTTAAAGCGACTTTGTCGAAAAAGGGATATTACAATGTTCGAGATAACTTAAATGACAGGACTGTATGGGGTTAATCTAGCTCAACACAGACCTTGCTGTTAATAATTTTGTAATTATTTATTCCTGCTTAATAATCAAAACAATTCAATTTTTCATATTTGTATTAGTTAAGTACAACCTATTTTTAAAAGAGATCTAAAAATAAATCTGTGGGAGTTTCTACGCCCTTTTTCTCCCACAGTGGTCCAATGTAGAGAAGAGGCAAAAAATGACGTTTGCTAAGTATATGTAAATATCTACAGTAATAAAGTACTTTGACTTTGACTTTGTGTGTGTGTTTGAAGGCGTTCCTCAATGACTCAAAGCTGAGTTCACATTCCACCGAATCGGAGTAACGTGAAGGACCTCGCACTGGTATGCCGCGGTTAATTTCGGTTTCTTTGCAGTTTGTCTTCGGTTTTCTTGCCGTATTTCCAGCAACACCTTACTTACTTTATGTACACAGATAAAGGCAATCGCTCCTTGCCGCCACACTCAGCTCTAAACTTGGTCAGCAATGTGGGTAGTATGGAGTTATCAACGAACTTGGTTCATCAATAATCGCAGATCAAAAATACTGATTTGCACGGCAAAAAAGGATCAGCAAAAATGTTTTTTATGTTTTAAATATTTGATGTTTTCTCAAGTTTATGTTTTAAGTATTTTTTGTTGTTCTTGCATGTTCAACCTAACAGGAAGCTACCGCAGCGTTTTACCCTGATATTTGCTGCGCAAATCAGTATTTCTGATGTGCAGTTTAATATTTCCCAAAAAAAAACACCAACAAGGGTGCGGATCATGATGATATTCCATCTATTTTCACTCGTCTTTGCGCGGACCAACTTGCTCTTCCAAACTACAAAGGAAAAACAAGCAAAAACTGGTAGAAATGAAAGCAATATTGACTTGCATTACGGACGACTTCATATTTATTGGCACAAATTGTTGAAAGTTGATATTTTTTGGTGGTGTTTGCTGAGACAAAAAGGAAATGCAAATAATATCCCTATTTCATTAAGTTGGAGTAACTTATAGTTGAACGGGTTTCATCACAAAACTTACTAAAACAGTGACTTGAAAATATGCAAAAAAGGTGCCAAATTTAGGTAACCCATATTGATGCCAGCTGTACAACCTTATTGCAACATTAAAGTTACAATTGTTATACATGTCACCATAAGACTGTCAAAACTGTTAGTTGATAAACTAACGTTTTTTTTCTCGTTAGTAGGTCCACTATCGACAGATAGTAAACTGTAGCGTACTGCTTACTACATCATAACGCGTTAGTTGATAAACTAACGGTTAAAACCGTTAAACAGTAAACTGGTTTAAACTTGAATTGCAAACGAAATACCAGGGCAAACACTGCGGTAGTTTAGGTGAAGACTAGTTAGTAGTTTAGGGGCGAGCGCAGTGAAGCCTTCGTGTTAGGTTGACACGTAAGAACAAAATAAACGTAGATTCTAAACCCTGTCGGTCTGGTTTATTATCTGTCGATAGTTGATCGACTAACGCGTTAGTTTATCAACTAACAGTTTTAATTATCTAACGCTAACATACAATTTACAAGAAGCAAATTTTTGCTAGATTAACCATATTTATGACAAAACTATCGGCGTCGAGGGCGAGAGCGGTGTGGTGGGAGGGGAAGCAAAATCCACGCAGGTGCCAAGTTGATTTCTGCGTGTTGTATAAGTCACATCTACTTAATCGAGAAATTTGAACTTTTTTTTTTTAACTTTGTTTATTCAATAAATAAATAAATTACATTAGTTAACACAGTAACCATGCGCTGAAACCACTTTGAACGTTGATTCGGAACAAAGGCGGTACCGTAACGAAAAATCGCCGAACCGTTTAGGAAACTGCTTCAGTCTCCACACTAACCTACCTCCATATTTTCGCTGTGACCGCACGAGAGTATTATTAAAACATTATTCTCGAAAGAAAAATGTACTTTTAACAGAACCGGGTTTGTTGGAGCCGGCTTACTGTGTTTACAGCCAGGACGGATCTTTTTCTTATTATGGTCGGGGAGACGTCGGCGAAATTATAAACTAGTAGGTAGTTATGTGAGAACAGTAGAGCGAGCCTATCGACATACATATATACTTAAACATATTGTCACGACTGACGGACAAAAGGCTTTAATATAATGCGATACAAATTTATTTTGCGTAACAATTTAACGAAGCTTTGCTCACTCGGTAAACTATACGGCACCTGAGTGAATCTCTCCCCTCTTTTGCACAATCTTACTTAAAACCGGGTAAAGGCCTGTGCCCCTAAGCATAAATGGGCTACATCCATCATCTCTCAATGCTACCTTTGTACTCTTTTTGACCTTTGATTGGAGGTCTTGAGGACGAATCTCAGAGTTTAAAAATAAGACGTCATATTTTTTTCTTCGAAACACTGAAGTGATTTTAATCTCCTTTTAGAATCGACGGTCATCTCAGATACGGGCGGCCCAAAAGGCCGCAACCGCAATAGCTCGCTCGGTAGCCTTATACGGCTCCTCGTCCGTGCAGTTTGTCGGGCACGCAGGGCACCCAGTCATGTGCGCAATCGTCTATCTCGGGTATTCACAGACGCACGCCGTGTCTAGGTCCGAGATGATGCCCCACCTCGCCAGGTTAGCTCTGGACCTCCCCACTCCAGCTCTGAGACGGTTGAGAGATTTCCAGATCGGCCAGCTGAGCTTGTATCCTTCAGCTAGTTTCTTTTTCACGCAGTTGCTTGGGTCTGTAGGGTTCAGTCGCGACTGCCACTTGGCGAGGCGTGTAGTTTTAGCTGGTTGACTTAGCGGCTGCACTGAGTGCAGGAAGCTTTTTCTGGAACGCAGCCTGGGCCTGGCTGGTACATGGTTGAACAGGGGATACCGTCTGTCATGTGTCTGCTTTGACCTTTCAACCGAGCTAGAGACAGATCTCCGAACCTCCGGGGGGGCTATTCCTGCTAGCTGGTACAGCTTGTCGGTTAGTGTGGGTTTCCGACAGCCCGTTATTAATCGACATGACTCGTTCAATGCCACGTCGACCAGCTTTGCGTGCGTTGAACATTCCCACACAGGGCAGGCGTACTCAGCCGCAGAGTAGCACAGCGCCAGAGCTGTGGTGCGCAGGACGGTTGGCTTTGCTCCCCAGGATGTCGTGGTCAGCCTCTTGAGCAGGTTGTTGCGTGTGCAAACTTTTTGTTGGGTCTTCGCGCAATGCTGTTTCATTGTCAGGCTTCTGTCTAGAGTTACGCCGAGGTACTTAGGGAAACTGTTGTGGGACAGTTTTACGTCTCTCCATATAATGTTAAGTTCCCTTTTAGCATCCCTATTGCGGAGATGGTATGCACAGACCTCGGTTTTGGCTGGGTTTGGCTTCAGACCATTAGCAGCATAGTATTCGCCAAGCTTGTTCAGGGAAGAGGTAATTATTCCCTCCACGCTCTCAAAGGTGTCCGATTGAGCCGCGAGTGCTAGGTCGTCAGCGTAAATGAAGCTTCTGGTATCCTGTGTCCTAGGCTGGTCATTTGTATATATGTTGAACAGACTAGGTGCCAGGACACTATCCTGTGGCAATCCATTACGCTGATTTCTCCAACGGCTCTTCTGGGTTTGCAGGTTAACTTGAAACCAGCGGTTACTGAGGAGCTGTCCTACGATCTGGCAGAAGTCATAATCGCCCGTGATCTCATACAGCTTTTTAATCATTACGCTGGTGTTCACAGTGTCATAGGCCGCCGATAAATCCACGAAAGCGACACCCGTGATTTTCCCTTTCTCAAATCCATCTTCAATGTGCTGGGTCAGGTTGAGAACTTGCGATGTGCAAGACTTGCCGGGTCGGAAACCTGCCTGTTCTGGGATCAGTTTATCGTCGATGTATGGAGTAAGACGGCCAAGGAGGATCCTTTCGAACAGCTTGTATAGGTGGCATAGTAGGGAGATTGGACGAAAACTTTTGGGGTCATCAACTGGTTTGCCCGGCTTGAGTAGCGCGATGACACGGGCCTTGCGCCATTTTTTGGGATCTTCTTGGTTTCCAGACAGTTGTTGAAAAGCCTCAGAACCCAATCCACCGTCACAGGGCCGAAATGCTTTATCTGTTCGACAGTGAGGTCGTCGAGTCCACACGCCTTCCCGCTTTTCAGCCTTCTAATCGCGGCAATCATCTCTTCGCGGCTGAAAGCAGAGTGTCAGTCTCGGTGGCCGGGTTCCTAATAAGCGATTTTAATAAAACATTGTTAAGAACTATCACCGTGACATTTACTAACAATTATAAAATTAATAAAAATCCATCCACCCTTTTGAGCGCTAGGGTGCCACAGACACAGAGAGACAGCATGACCTGTGGTAAAAACGCGATCATTTAACATCCGCCTCCCTGACTACAAGGATCTTTTTCTTATTATTACATTGTAATATATTTCGCGGTGAGAAATTGTATTCAGGGGGAGTTTGGTGTTCGCCTAATTATCTGTTTGGTCTTTTAGAAAGGGCTTTAGTCGTGACAGTTAGGGCGTCTAAAGGAAAATATATGGTAAACCTGTTTTTATCGCGTTTTATTAGGAATGCACATTGTGAATCGCAAAAAGGCCATCGCTGGAGTTCTGAAGACAACAAATTTTATTATTGGTTTTGGACTTATCACCAAGTCATAAATTTGAATTTTTGGTGGGAAACGAGAAATGGGTTAACTATAACCCAACTAATATGTTGGGTTATAGTAATTATAAATGTGAAAGTAGCGATGTTTAGATATTTCGTAAGTATTGTTTCTTAATTTCTTTATCTACACACGTCTCATAAACCCTCTTTACTGCATCCAAAAACCGCACGTTACGACCAGCATGATGTTACATTATGACCATAATGTATCAATATTCGACAAATTATGACATTCAAATTTCGAACGGCAGCGCCCGCCTGCGTGCCGCCCCTAGTTTGTCTGTGAAGTTGGTACTACTGAACAAGCTACACAAGTGCAGAGCAATTATCAATGCCACCATGCCAGTCGAACATGCGGTTCCTGAACACATCAAAGAGAGCTTAAGATATATGTGTAGATAAACTAGTGCTTGTAACTGTACATAATTAGGCATTAAAACTCTCGAGAGTGGGTTTAACCCACCCAAAACCCACTCTCGAGTTTTAATGCCCTGCATCAGTGTAATATGTAGTAACCATCATAATCTACTATATTAAACTACACAAAACAGACATACAGATAACTTATAATAGAAAAACTATTTACAAAGGCGTGTTTATCTCTAACAAGAGATTTTTTTCCAGCAAACCATGATTTATGGATATTTGTGTTTCAGTTGAATGAAATTTGGCACAGAGAGAGAACAACAATTTGAATGTCATAATATGTAGAAAAATTACACATTATGTTCATAATGCGTAATTTTTCAGATAAGAAATGAGTTTTTACCAAGTAGTTTAACATTATGCTGATCGTAACGTGCGGTTTTTGTACGCAGTAAAGAGGGTTTATGATACGTGTTTAGATAAAATACTTAAAACATAAACTTAATTACACATACTAGTAGTTTATATGACTGCTACATAATGGAGGGCATTAATACTCGAGAGTGGATTTATGAAACGAGCCGAAGGCAAGTTTCATAACAATATCACTCGAGAGTTTTAATGCCTAATTATGTACAGTTACATACACTAGTTTATCTACACACATATTATAAGCTCTCGTTGATGTATTCAGGAACCGCATGTTTGACCGGCATTGTGGCATTGATCATTGCTCTGCAGTTGTTTAGTTTGTTCTGTAGTACCAACTTCACAGACAAACTAGAGGCGGCACGCTGGCAGGCGTCGGCGATCGAAATTTGATTATCATAATTTGACAATTTTTTGTACAGTATGGTCATAATGTACAAATTTTCATAGAAATGAGTTTTTACCAAATAGTTTTACATTATGCTGGTCTTAACGTGCGGTTTTTAGACGCAGTAAAGAGGGTTTATGATACGTGTGTAGATAAACATAGTTTATAAGCTAGATTAACGTAATATAGGATACTTTTTATCCGACCGTACCAGACGGAGGGTTACGTTATCTATCTTCTACAAGGGGGTTGTAGTGCCTGCACCTGGCCCGCTTGAGCGGGGCCTTTGTGCATGTCCCCTTCGCCTGCACATCTACTTCAGCCATCCCAACTCCTGCACCAGCTGGAGAAGGAGGCCTGGGTGTTCTAGGAGCTCGTGGGTGTTTGTTGTGTCTCCTATGATAGCCATCCTGGTTTCTGTTGTGGATGGACATGCCAGTAGCATATGCTCTACTGTTTCATCCACTTCCATGCACCCCCTGCACAGGGGGCTGTCCGATGCACCTGTAATTGTCAAGTGTTTGTTTAGTGTACAATGTCCTGTAATAAGGCTTCTTAGTATTTTTATTTTACTGCGTGGCAGTCTCATTAAGTAATTAGTAAATTTATGGTTATACTTGTCTATAAAAAGTTTTGTGTTTTTGCAGTCTTCTCTGCTAGACCATAATAGGTTTTGTTGCTGTACTATGGCTTCTCTGAACCTTTTCCGTAGAGCTTCGGCTGATAAGGGCGAGAATGGTGGAGGGCCGATTGCTGGCCTTTCTGCCCCTAATTTTGCTAGCTTGTCTGCCTCCCTGAGGGTTACGTTATCTCGGCAAATGATAGATCCTAGGGACCCGAAGATGAAGTTGCGGGCATCAGCTTGTATTTTATATGTGAAAGTAGCGATATTTAAAAGTTTGGATGTTTGTGTGTTTATGCCTCAATCACGCTAAAACGGCTAAACGGATTTTAATGAAATTTAGCACAGAGATAGTTTATGAGCTTGATTAACATAGAGGATACTTTTTATCCAGCTGCACCAGAAGGAGCGTAACGTTATTTTGGTAAATGATAATTCCTGGGAACACTCAGATGAGACGGGCAGAAGCTAATTGTCATTATAAATTAATGCCCCGTATCAGCACAGGAGACTTTAGGGCGTCTTGTACCACACTTTATTGACAGGCAAATACAGAGAAGCACTATAATATTATTGTCTGAACTGTATTAAGCGGCTGTCAAAAAGTGTGCTACGAGTAGGCCTTACACTTTAATATTTCAGTTAAATTATTGCATATGGCGCCGCAGTAGGCCGTAACAGTATTTTCTCAAAAATAGTATGAAATGTTCCGATAACATCTGTGAAGATAGTATCCGAAAATGACTCATCCTGGACAATTTTTAGAAGTGTCCAGGAAAACGCAAAAGTGTGCAGTAAGTAATTATGAAATCCCATTACATATATATTATATATATAATATTTATATTTATATAATATATAATACTATATTATATAATATTTTTTTAGCTAAGCAGGTTATTGGCAGTTTTTAATGCTTTAATAAAAAGGAGGTACCATAGAGTTTGACGTGTCCGAATTACACTTGTATTGCACGATGTAAAATGACGGAAAACTCAGTTCATTCGTATTTTTTAGTATTTTGACACTAATTAGGAATTAGTAATTCGATACTAACAGAAGAAAATGAAGAATAGTTCTGATGAATCAGATTGCGACATAGATTGCACGCCTCCCTATTTAAAAGCCTTGGTTGAATTGGCGAGAAATAGTTTACTTACACCCAAGTCCAAGGAGAGATATTTGCACAATTATGAAATATTGAAACATGTTTTATTTTGGAGAAAAGCACTAAACACGCTTCGACCATAAGTGCCATCCTGGCCTCGTATTATAGCCGGAGCTCGCCTTCGGCTCGGTTAGCTTAATCATACTCGCCCAGGATGGCTTACTTACTGGTCTCTGCAGTAATGTACTATTTTTAAATCTCAAGTTACGCAAAATAGGAGTATTTTCTTTATGTTTCTTTATACTAGCTTGTTGCTCATGAGTATCAGTGGGGGATTCGAGAACGTATAAACGTAATTTGATTATTTGTCCCCGACAGAAAGTCTTTCGAAGTTATCAAAAAATAAGTCTTGCACATTTTTAGGGTTCCTCAGATAAACAAGGAACCCTTATAGTTTAGTCATGTCTGTCTGTCTGTCCGTCCGTCTGTCAGTCCGTCCGTATGTCACAGTAACTTTATGTAGAAACTATTAAGACTACCAATTGAAACTTGTTAAGTAGTTGTATTCTGTAAACCGCTTTACGATTTTTCACAAAAAATAAAAAAATAAAATAATTAAAGAGGTTATACATGGAACTGAAACCAAATTTTTTTTTTATCAAACCTATATGTGTGGGGTATCTATAGATAGGTCTTTAAAAATGACATTAAGGTTCCTGAAACCATTTTTCCTCAAAGTAAATCGTTAAAGAGACAGACCCTTCCAAAGTGGAAAAATGTGTATCCCCCCCTCTAACTTTTAAAGTAAGAGAGTGAAAAATCTGCGAAAGATATATGCTGTGTATCTCAATACACACTTTTAACGAGAATTAGTTTGCACAAAATAAAGTAAGCAGTTTTTAAGGTATAAAACATTTATTAAAAACCGCAAAGATAACTTGTCATTCATACAAACACTATGAAAAACAAAGTTACAACACAAACATCCAGTCACATAATTACTTGCTACAACGGAACCCTTCCTGGGTGAGTCCGACCCGCACTTGCCCACTTTTTTAACTTAAGAATTCTGTTTCTCAAAAATTAACCAGAAGGCGAAATTCTAAGTTTCGCTGTCGGTGTGCCCAGCCTTAAACTGCTTTATTGTTTCCAAGTACTTCGTGCGCACCCGATGATATCTCTTATTATCTACTTGCCAAGTGTATTCTACTAAATAACGTGCAATAACTCACTGAAGACACGTACGCAACGGTATGGAGCCAAACCGGATATGAATGCAAGTCCAGATTTTAGTGCTTCACGAAAGTTTCTATTTTACCCAGTGAAGAAACTCACATTTGTCCAGGCTGGCCCTAACCCACATATGTCAAGTAAAATGGAGTAATACATAAAGGCAAATATTTAATCGCACATCAAAATCTCATCTGTGAAAATCAGTATTTTTGCTGTGCGATTAAATACTGGCCGTTTAGATTGTCGCGCAATTCAGTATTTTGTGCTCATTTTAGGATACTCCGCGGTTCGTGGCAATTTTTTTTAATCGCTTGTTTTTTTTAATCTCTTTAAAAAAGGCTTGTGTTTAAACGATTACCAAAAACGCACCTATTTTACTACCGATAAATTTGAAATGACTGCCAGAGTAACTGATAACTGTAACTGATAACCAAATTGTGTTTCATAAAATAATGTAGAAATTAAGCTATATTTATTTTTATTTTTTGTGTACTTACGTTTATGTTTTAAGTAGTTTTTGTTGTTCTTACATGTTGAAACTAACAAGAAAGATAAAGGGGGCTACACTTCGCTCACCCCCTTTACCCTTCACCTAAGCTACGGCAGCATTTTGCCCTGATATTTGCTGTGTAAATCAGTATTTTTGATGTACAGTTTAATATTTCACTTAAATAAAGCATTCCGTGCCAACGCATAATAATATTCAAGTCTCTTGTATCATGGGGATTATGTATCTTTAATTTTCCCGTGTGTTAAGATAGCAAAATGTAGTTTACAAAATTATTGGTACTGTTAATTTGTATTTATTTATTGTTACTTATTTATTATAATAATTGATATCGTAATATTTGTACTAGTTAAGCACAAGCAATTTTTAAAAGTGATCTAAAAATCAATCTGTGGGAGTCTCTACGCCCTTCTTCTCCCACAGTGGTCCAATGTAGAGAAGAGGCAAAAATGACGTTTGCTAAGTATATGTAAATATCTACAGTAGTAAATAACTTTGACTTTGACTTTGCTTCTTTCATACTCCATTCTGTTTCCATCCATCTAGCCAGGTGAATTTATAAGTATGGATGTGGCATTGAAAGAAATAATAATAGCTCCCAGAAAAGCTTGGTCAATGAGCGTGATTTTGACCACACCTTATAATAAATAATAATAACAAGCAAGTGGCGAGCAAGTTTGCCCTCAAACAGGGATTTGAATAAAATATATAAAAAACATAGTGAAAGCAATCAAAAACGGCTAGTATTTAATCGCACATCAGAAATACTGAAATGCTCAGCAAAAAAGGATCAACAAAAAAACTTTTTATGTTTTAAATATTTTATGTGTAATTAATTAAGTTCATGTTTTAAGGTTTTTTTGTTGTTCTTACATGTTCAACCTAACACGAAGGATTAAGGGGGCTTCGGTTGGCTCATTCCCTTTAACTTTCACCTGAGCTACCACAGCATTTTGCCCTGATATTTGCTGTGCAAATCAGTATTTTTGATAAGCAGTTTTATATTTCTTTAATATTTATTATATTAAAGATACAAAATCCGGTCGTTTGGGGTGGTTCCGCTTTTAATTTTTAAGGCACGGAACCCTTAATATGATAGTTATAAACCTTTGACCGTAAATTCCGTTTTGCCTGACAAATATACTGATTTTAACTACACTATTTACACACATATAAAGATATTGTGTGAATTGTCCAAAATATACTGATAAGTGTCAAGTAAGTAGGAAACAATTCTGCATAATTACATTTAAAATTGTAACCTTATGCTAATGCACATTTAGTCGTAAAAAAATATTCTTATCAACATCAATACTTTTATAGCTTTTGGTATTTAAAGTAGATACACGTTATCTTTCACACTACAACATTTAGACAAATATTTTGATTCCTACTTTCCTTCCTATCCTACTATATTATAAACGACACATCACAAAGATATTGTGTGAATCGTTCAAACTATACTCTGATAAGTTTCTAGTAAGTAGTTTTGCTTGTCAAAATTAGTGAATTGCGCGACTAGAAATCTAAAAAACAGCAACTTGACAATCCAAACGAGCATTGGATGTTTTATTTTGTTGCTCGTTATAGGATATTTCGCTGTTCGTGGCCAATTTTTTAATCGCTTGTTTTTTTTATTCCCTTTAAAAAAGGCTTGTGTTTAAACGATTATCAAAAACGCACCTATTTTACTACCAATAAATTCGAAATAACTACCAGAGTAGATAACTGATAACCAAATTGTGTTTCATAAAATAATATAAAAATTAAGCTATATTTATTTTTATTTTTTGTGTACTTAAGTTTATGTTTTAAGTATTTTTTGTTGTTATTATATGTTCAACATAACACGAAGGACTAAGAGGGCTTCGGTTCGCTCACCCCCTTATTTTGCTACGATATTTGCTGTAACTTTTGGTGATACTTTATTCATTTTAGTGATTTTGGTGATATTTTAAATAGTAGCCTTTAAAAAATGGCATAATGTAGCCAACACTGTGCCACTGCCACCCCGTATGGGAAAATAGGTGACGCTGTGTTTATTTGATTCAGTGTTTCACGCAAAGCAATTTTGTACCCCACCTCGAAATCTGAAGGCTTCAACTCTCAACTATCTGTCAGCTTTAAAAATAAAATAATACAATAATACCATAGAGAAGGTAAATTTATCCACTATTTCCGGTCAGCATTAACAACCGCAAGGAAAAAACAGGGTGTTCGCACACGAGCAATACACAGTACCGGGAGTCAATTCCATAGGAGGAGTTCAACCGCGAGTATACGGTGTTTTATATAAGGCTTAAGTTTATTTTTTAAGTATTTTTGTTGTTTTTACATGTTCAACCTAACACGAAGGATAAAGGGGGCTTCGCTTCGCTCACCCCCTTTACCCTTCACCTAAGCTACAGCAGTATTTTGCCCTGATATTTTTTGCAACTGTTGGGGTTCATTTATTCATTTTGGGTAGGAAAAAAATATTTTGGTGATCATTATATTTGTTGCCTTTATGTAATGTGCCAACAAGTCCAAGGAAGGTGTCCATGCGCGAGTGGACACAGGTGTATGAAGATAAATGTAACAAATTCATAAAGGTACGCACGCTGCCAGCACTTATCTTTCTCTCGTCGAATTAGCATATACGTAAAAGTATTCGTCTGATACGGTATTTAACTGCTAGTCAAAACAAATACTTTTTGGGGAACTGTCAAAACGGTAAATATTCATAAAACGTCATAGTCAAATGCAGTCTTTTCAACACAACATTGCGTTAATAAATTACAGCTGCTGGAAATGTACAATTCATAAGCATTCATAAGTTTGTATGTGGTATTGAATGAATTGTTGTATATGAGCCCCCTTAAATATATATTTTTTTTTTCTGTTTTTTATTATCTGTTGTTATAGCTGCAACATATATACATCAACTGTGAAATTTTCATCAGACAGACAGCAGAGTCTCAGTAATAGGGTCCCGATAATACCCTTAGGGTACGGAACTCTAAAAATGACGTTACAAGTAAATGTTAATATCTACATTAATAAAGAAGTTTGAGTTTGAGTTATTATGTACTCAGAAATAAGAGCCATGTTTTTTTTTAAGTTTTTTCAAGGAACTAACACGCCGTTAGCGTTTGATAGGGATTTAAAATTTGAAGATAGTTTCTGTAACCGGATGTTAGTTTGGTCCCTAATATGTTTGTAACGGCGCTGTTCTTGGTTCCCACGACATAGAATACCCTACTGTAGGGCCAGAATCATATTCGCATGCATATTTGTCTCTTCTTGTCATAACAGTCCCTAACATACAATAAGTTTTTCTCAGCACACGCCCCACGATCCAAACAGGACACGGGCGTAAGTGCTAAGTTTTCCTTTGTGTTGTAGACACCGAGCCATTTCCTACCGGACTGGCTGAGTTGGGAAACAGGAGAACCGGTCTGTGTTATTTATTGTTATGAGATTTACTTTTTACTATTCATAACCTATTGCAAAAAAATAGTACATTTCAGTCTGGAAAATGAAAAATAATTGAACAAAGGCGAGCTTATATCTAACAAGAGATTTCTGGCGGAATGCCCGGATAGCAAGTCAAAGTCAAATTACTTTATGAATGTAAATATTTACAAATACTTAGCAAATGTAATTTTTTGCCTCTTCTCTACATTGTACCACTGTGGGAGTAGAAGGGCGTAGAAACTTCCACAGATTGATTTTTGGATCTCTTTTAAAAATTGGTTGTGCTTAAATAATACAAATCTGAAATATTTAATTATTATGATTAATAAGCAGGAATAAATAATAACAAAATTATTAACAGCAAGGTCTGTGTTGAGCTAGATTAACCCCATACAGTCCCGTCATTTAAGTAATCTTGAACATTGTAATATCTTTTTTTCGACAAAGTCGCTTTAACATGCTCTTTAAATTTCTCAAATGGCAATTTCAAAATCTCCAGAGGTATCTTCACAGAGGAAGAAAGGACCAGAGATTCAATCATAGAACCACGCCGTCGTAGGTAACCTACTTCAAGTATACTGCGCATGTGTAAGTGAGCACTGGCCGCTGTGTCGCGTACGCGCCGCCACTGGATAAAACCGGTTTACGCTCATTCGGCCAGTGCCCATAAGGAGGGCCTTCAGAAACCACGTCTTATTTGTAGTCACCTACCTTATCGAATTGTTTTATGTGGAATGAAATGTAAATAGTTATTAAAGTGTTTAAGTATACGTTTTGGACTTTCAGAATGGTGTACAGTGTAGGAAGCAGGAAGAATTACGCGTCGAAAAAGTATGCGAATCGAACTGTCAGTGCCTCTTATGTTAAGATAAGGTTATTTTTATCTGAACTCGAAAACTTTTTCACTCTGGTAATTATTCCTGCTTGAGCCACTGTACTGTTTGTATAAATAATAATAGAAACAGAAAAGACATTTCATATTTTAACTATCCCAAGGAGTCTACTAGGTAAGTAAATGAATACCAGACTAGGTATACCTATTTAAAAGGTTAAAGTAGGTAGCACAAACCGTGTTATTTAGTAAGGCAGTTGTTATTAGTATTATTTATTACCCTACAAATATTTTGTTGTTTAGTTTCCGAATCGTTTTCTTTCGTTAAAACAGTTTGCATTCACAATCTTAATTGTTTTATGTGAAATAATAAAGTATAGTATAAGTATGAAATAATAAGGTATAGTAAAGTGTATCGGAATTGCAGCTCTAGGCTACCCCTTCATGGGAATATAGCCGAGAGTACATTGAATGTTGGGTCGAGGTGTAGGTAAGAGGGCGCCAGATATTTTTAAGTCTGCCTCATATTTTTAGAATTGTGAATTAAAAAATAAACTGCTTACTTTTATTCCGCTATCGCGTAGAGTCGCTCTTTGCCATCATTTCAGGTCATATACGTTTTGATCGTGCAACTCTCTCTTCTCGAGATAATGCGTCATAATGTTTTTATCGATATACCTCTGTAAATAATGACGCTAGGGAAAACACACATATGACATAAAATTATGCAAGGCACCCTACACGATATCACAATATTAAAATGTTGTTGTTCTTATATTGATGTTCCATGATGAGTAGTTGAGATTATAAGTGGGTGGCCTCATGTGACAAACTGTATTAGATACCTAAGTATTTCAAAGGCATACCGCCCTAAGAATAAAATAATAAAATCGCTCGGTCAATAAAAGCTCGTAATAGTTTGTTAATTTTATTTTTTCTGTTTTGCCAACCCTACCAATATAGGTATGAATTTTGCAGGCTCCTTAGAACCTTTCTCCCTGTTCCTATTTATTCCTCTTTGGTATCTTATTGTAGTAGAATATGCACTGACCCTTGAAAGAATTGCTAACCTTCGCGAGTCTAAACCGGGGCGCACATAGTCTGTGATTATTTCTTAGGTTAACATTACAGCTATCGCTAAGTTTGGAAAGTGTTGTAAGGTTCGAAAGAGAATGTACGCAAGCACATTCATTATATTTTCGAAAATAAATTGACTAGCTACAGTTAGAATGTCAATTTCTTTAAAAAGCTCTCATTAGGAGTCTGTTCGTTTTAAATTATAAATTGCTCGAATAGCTCTTTTCTCTAAAATAAGAATAGTTTGCATATCCGCTGCTTTCCCCCACAACAAGATACCATAGGCCATGACACTATGAAAGTAACTAAAATATACTAGCCTAAATGTAGCCCCTTCCGTGCTTTTTCTGATGTTCCTAACAACGTAAGCCGCAGAACTTAATTTATTAGCTAATTCATCTATGTGGGGTCCCCACTGCAATTTGCTATCAATAGTTATTCCAAGAAACTTCGTATCATTTGCTAATTCTAACGTGCTGTTGTCTAACACTAAACTGGTCTCAACTTGCCTGACATTTGGAAGTGAGAATTAGATACACTTGGTTTTATCAGCGTTTAAAAATAAATTATTAACTGTGAACCAATTCAAGGTTAAAGACAATACACCATTAACATCATCAAAATCTCCTTTTTGTCTTTCAGTTTTGAAGCATTATTAAAATCCGGTCAAGTGCGGGTGTAGTGAGTGTCTGAAGGAGATGTAGAGAGTAGTGCGTGAAATGAAATTTTTTATTAATTTTTATGACTTTGTCTTTTTATTTACGATTATGTATTCGGATTTATTAAAAAGTAGTTTATTAACACCTACCCTTATATTATCATCCCCTCTTTGATAAGGTGCCGACAGAATACCAGCGTTGCAGGACCTGTAGGCCCTGTGACACATGCTGAGTCGGCACCTATTCGCTGCTTCGACACACACTTCACGACGTCAATGTTATTTTGCGTATTAAATGTAAATTTTACACATAATATGTAATACTTTTGTTGTGCGTGCTTTTATTCTCTTCTGTTTTATATGTTGCTGTTACTATTGCCTTTAATTCTATGTTTCACTTGTTTTATGTTCTTTTGTTTCTTTTTTATGCAATGTTGCGTGTGTTTTGTAGTCCGGATAAATTTATTTCAATTCTATTCTATTCTAAATGTGTGTATGGGTGAAGGGGAGAAGCCTTATCTGCGCAAGGACGTCATATGATATGATGGTCTTTGATAGTTATGAAATTAAGTTATGTCGTAACATATTATTATTTATTTATATTTTAGTTACAATGCATGTGTATATGTATATTGAACGTTATAAATTATAAGATGGATTTAGTGAAATAATGGTAGTTTTGTGACTTGATTATATTAGTAAAATAATAGTGTATCAAAATTATTTGACAAATAGAAAAATCTGAATTAATGCAATTTAATTATTTATAATATAGTATTTGTAATATCCGTCTACCTAGTTGAACATGTGTTTTAGTCTCCGTGAAACTTTGAGTTCCGAGCTAAATCAAGATCATTCACCACATGCCCCTTTAATAAATATGTGAGCCATGTGAAAAGCTCGCGTCTCCAAGCTTTTAGCTCCCTCGCGTGTAGACCGGAAGTTCAGGTAGCCAGTAACCTGCTCATTTCCTGTTTAGCCTGATATTGCTCATAATGGAGTTTGTGAGACTAGTTTGTTGTTTGTGAGGAGGATATAATAAATTAGCCAAGTTAATATTAGATATCTTTAATACATACTATAATGAGGCTGGTTGTCTTTGAACATGTTTTATTTTTTAGAAATCATTCCCACAGCAATAAAGTTTGATAACTTTATTGCTGTGGGAAAGATTTCTAATAAAATCTAGAAAAACTAAGGAATGTCTATGGGATACTAGTCATAATGTCTCTACTAATCTAATCTGTTGTTTGTTCGAAGAGATCTCTTGAGTATAATAAGCTAGTCTTTACAAACAGATTCATGATAAACAAATAAATAATAATGTATTTTTTTTCCAGTTTGGAATGGTCTGTCTCTTTACCGATTTACTTTGATGAAAAATGGTTTCAGAAACCTCGACATCATTTAAAAGACCTATCAAGAGACATCCCACTCATATAGGTTTTAATGAAAAAAATATTTTTTAGTTTCAGTTTCATGAATGGGAAGCACTCTTAATTTTTGTATAAAAATCGTAAAGCACTTTACAGAATACAATATACATACCAAGTTTAAACTATGTAGTCCTGATAGTTTCGGAATAAAGTTGCTGTGACATACGGGTGGACGGACAGACAGACTAGACGAAACTATAAAGGTTCCTTGTTTCTCTACTGAACCCGAAAAATCCGTCCACCCGTTTGAGCGCTAGAGTGTCTCACACACGCAACACCTTCAAACTTATAACACCCCTATTTGTATACAGTTTATGAGTATGTACATAAAATTGTAAAGCAATTGACGGTTCATTTAATCATTAGATCGTACTTGTACAATTACAATCTTCGCTCTTATGCCCGCAGATTTTAGTCTAAAATGGAAGTTAGTAACTCCATTGTTTGAATGTACGTATTCGATAATCTAGTGGTTCCGTTGGCTTTAACCACCGGCTAAAAAGAGGGGTATTATAATTTTGAAGCGTCTGCTCGTCTGTGTGTGTTTATATACACAAAGCTTTCCTACGATACCTACATAAGAATAAATTTGGACACTACCTAAGGGTAGTGGAGCCTTTATCCATTCGGTTTTATATTGGGATGCTCGGATACAACTCACTAGAGGTCAGACATAACACCGAGCAGCTTCTGACTGTGTGTCGATTGTTGCGAGGCGACAGTGACTGCGTCGCGCTTGACGGTACCGTATGCGCGCTATTCGTGCCCGACAAATATCACCGCGCGCGCAGGCACCGGCTGTTAGCGGGCGGCACGCACCGCACGGTGGCGCGCCAGCAGTCTCCGCTGGTGAGGGCGCAGGACAGTCTCAACGCTCTGTTAGCTGCAGCACCGCTGACTGATCTGTTTGGTGATGCATGGAGGTATATTGTGCGAGATTGTGGGAGGTTCTGCGAGGAGAATGTGTGAAAGGATTGTGTTATGTTGTAATTTAAACTGATCGTATCGAAATTTTATCTGACATTGATCTAATTTAATTCTATTGACATTAATCTAATTTAATTTAATTGACATTATGTAAGGTGTTATGCAAGTTGTATTTTATGGTTGTATAGAATATTTATCTGAAATTGATCTAATTGAATTTTATTGTCATTAATATAATTTTATTTTTTGACATTATGTAATGTGATATGCAAATTGTATTACGATTTTTATATTTTTATCTACACACGTACGTAAACCCTCTTTACTGCGTCTAAAAACCGCACGTTAAGACCAGCGTAATGTAAAACTATTTGGTAAAAACCCATTTCTTATCTGAAATTTGAAATTTATACATTATGACCATAATGTACAAAAATTGGTCAAATTATGACATTCAAATTTCGAACGCCGGGCGGGCGTCCGCCTGCGTGCCGCCCCTAGTTTGTCTGTGATGTTGGTACTACAGAACAAGCTAAACAACTACAGAGCAATGATCAATGCCACAATGCCGGTCAAACATGCGGTTCCTGAATACATCAAAGAGGGCTTATGATATGTGTGTAGATAAACTAGTGTATGGAACTGTACATAATTAGGCATTACGTAGCAGTCACATAAACTACTATAATGTGTGCTGTGTATGACGCTTTGGATTGTTATCTGTGAAGTAGTACACGTAGATGAAATAAATATATAATTATACGGACCGATGCTGGTTTTTTTATTTGGTATAAGACGTCACTGCGATAGTTCTTAGCTTTATTTTATTAAAATGGGTTTAGTGCTTAGAAAGTTATAAGCCTAACAAGGAAACAAGTGAACAAATAATATAGTTTCAATATTGTGTCGAGGAACGTGTTATTTTTATGATTTTCGTAGCGGATTCTCATAAAACTTATAGGGTCTTCAATAACCCCAGCAACCCCTAAAACAGGAGTACGCCCTTAACTGAAATTCCGAGCGATTGACTCGCGACCGTTTTTCCAACAGTTAAACTTTACGAGCCCTTAAATCGTTCTAAGGGCTTAGCTACGGCATATGTAGGGCAGATAGAATGCAAATGGATATCTATCTATAGCAAACGGAAACTTGTGAGTATTTACTGGTGACTGATTCAAAGGGGCTGTTTTCAGCCAAAACTGAAAATAAGCCGAAACAGAAACCAACAAGCGACCGACGGAAACTGAAACTCTAACTGAAAAGTGGCCAAAACATGATTTGGTCTCATATTTACGCGTCCTATCGGGCGATGAGTTGGTACCGACTTGCTTACACGCGTTCCGTCTGTCGGGCCTTAGAGTGCGAGGCTTAGGTCCACTTGCACGAAAAGCACTAAGTACGTTCAGCGTCTTAATTAAATTGATTTACCAACTGTCAAAAAGTAAGGAATATGGCAAACTTATATCAGTCTATCACGCTTATGTGACTGGTACATAATGGAGGGCATTAAAACTCGAGAACTGGTTTATGAAACGAGCCGAAGGCCAGTTTCACAATAATATCACTCGAAAGATCTGATTTGATCTGAGCAACTTTAATTTTCACTTCTTCATACAAAGATGGCCCAAACTGTGTGGACAAGTGAAAATTAAAGTTGCTCAGATCAAATCAGATTTTGATAGTGAAAGTTGCTCAGAAAAATGTCCATAAGAGTAACAACCCCCTAAAATATGACAAAACTTTTCAGTTAAAGTCAAATTCAAATTTCTTTATTGCTGTAGATATTTACATATACTCAGCAAACGTCATTTTTTGCCTCTTCTCTACACTGTGCGGGAGGGGGCGAAGAACTTACCACAGATTGATTTTTAGATCTCTTTTTATTTATTTTTTTGTGCTTAACTAATACAAACAGGAAAATATTAAACTGCACATCAATAATACTGATTTGCACAGCAAATGTACTGATTTTCACAGCAAATATCAGGGCAAAATGCTGCGGTAGCTTAGGTGAAAGGTAAAGGAGATGAGCGAAGCAAAGCCCCCTTTATCCTTCGTATTAGGTTGAACATGTAAGAACAACTAAAATACTTAAAATATAAAATCTATTTTTGCTGATCCTTATTGATGTGAAAATCAGTGTTTTTGATGTGCGATTAAATACTAGCCATACAGATATTACAATAATTTAATTTCACATCTAGTCGTACAGTTTAGGAATTAGAAATCAATCAATGATGTGTAACACGTTCACATATTCCTGTTTGCCTGTTTTGTGTGCAATAAAGAAATAGTAAATAATAAACTTCACCCCTTTTATAATTAATACATACAATAATCCTGCACTAAAATTGACAATGGACAATGGAAAGGGCTATGCTTGGTATTTCTCTACGAGATCGAGTCAGAAATGAGGAGATCCGTAGAAGAACCAAAGTAGCTGACATAGCCCGTAGGATAAGCAAGCTGAAGTGGCAATGGGCAGGCCACATAGCGCGAAGATCGGATGGCCGATGGGGCAAAAAGGTCCTTGAATGGAGACCACGTACTGGCAAGCGCAGTGTGGGTCGGCCACCTACGAGATGGACCGACGACCTGGTGAGGATCGCTGGATCTCGTTGGATGCAGGTGGCTACGGACCGGTCACGCTGGAGTGCGATTGGAGAGGCCTATGTTCAGCAGTGGACATTAACAGGCTGAAATGATGATGATGATGATGAAAATTGACAAAAACGTAGGCAAATTGTTAATTATTGATTTTGCCGCTGAATATTAGTTTGTTAGGTTAGGTTAGTTTTTTTCGATATTTATTTAAATACTACCTTAAATACCGAAATTATAGATATAATTTCGGTATTTAAGGTATTTATTTAACATGTATCTTGCAACAAAAAAAAATATATACATTATTGCCATAAAAGTATAAAAATATAAATAAAAAACTAAAACGGGGAGTGTCTTATTTTTTTTATTTAAATACCACACCTAGAATTAAACATTTGGTCCAATATGTGGCATACTTGTTTCTTGTTTTTTAGAATCTCTGAACCGATTTGAATTAAAAGATGGCTCAGAACCATCGCAGTGAAGTCTTCTACCATTTACAGAAAACCGCATTAAAATTCGCTTGAGCGCTAGAGTGCCACAGACAGACACACACACAGACAGTCGCTTCACACTTGTATCAATTCAACTTCAATCTTTTTCGTCGTCCGGGATAAAAAAAATACTGAACGGATCGAAGTATAAAATACAACAAAGACGTATGGTTTCCTTTTCCCACGCGGGTAATAAGCACATATTTCCTTTGATATGATATGGGGCTAGCCCATCGCCGGGCTGTGGAGATATGAATGAGCCCAACACATTCAAAATGTAAAGCTTGACATGCTTGCGACTGTACCGGAAGTTAATCTAAAAGGCTCCTTTATAATGTCATGCTTAAATTGTAATCACAAAACCTTTATAAACAGAGTAACTGAGCGCTTCATAAATGCCTTGACAAAAAGGCGACGAGGAAAAGAATGCCTTCGCCAACTCGGTGACTAAGAGTCAGAATAATGCCGCGTTAATTATATTTTTAGAGTGTCACAGAACGGGACAGAACTTCGAATGGAGCTACTCCGAAACTTGGCATTGAGTTATTTCGTAGTTGGTTATTTTTTATTTATTCATTTTATTTATTTATTTCTTAACTTAAATATTTACATTTCAGTTCCAATGTGCTCTAAAACCACAGAGGTTTTACTGGGCACAAGATATTCGTGGTTGTTTTAATGTACAAAGTAGGTATTAGGTAAGTACACATTGGTCAGGCTTATTCTCTAAGCACAGCACAGAACAAATTTCTCCCAACCGTTTGGGTGCACACCGTAACTAACCCACCTAATTATTTTATGTCCTGTGCATTACATTGATCTAATCATATGAACTATATGATGATCATCTAAGTGTTGAGTAGGTGTAGTTATGATGGGATAGGTTTAAGATACTTATTGCAGTTATGTACTTCCACTGTGTAAAGGCAGTAAGTACGATGTATAGGTGTTTTGATCTAGGTAACAGGCGGTGGGTCGTGAAGCCAGTGCGCGTTTGTCTCGCTCTCACATTGCACCAAGGCAAATGACGAAATACACAAAAGTTTTATTTCAAGTCATGGTTTTGCAGTTTCCCATACTGGGTGGCAAAGGCCTAATACTGGCTATTCTATTATTCTAAAAAAAGAGGCCATTAGGCAACACAGCAGCTTACAATGTGTTCCATCACAGTTAGAACATCCGAATAATATATGATAATATTAACGCCGACAGCGGAACTAAGAATTTCATGCTCAGCTTACTTTAGAGGAATAGGATTCAAAAAAAGGCTCTCTAGTGATGTATCGAGGACTAACAGAGCAACATTGCCTTTGTTACCACCGGCGTTAGCTAACGCCACTTTTCCGTTATAGGTTTTAATTTTTATTACCCTCGGTTTTTGAGTAGTTAACATGTTTTGTAACAATCAAATAAAACAAGTACATATATTTAAATCTAAGCTTGGAAATTATAAAAAAATATATAGTGAAAAGCTGATGAGATTTTCTATCAAGCAAAAAAATATAAATTATGTTTACACGTTGACGAATCCCTGCTGGAACTTCTGATCAATAAGCTAGTAAAAAGAAACAACTCCTTTAATAAAGGAGTGAGTGGTGAGAGGGAGGAATTTTAAAGGCAAAATCTTTGAAATTTTTAAGGTAAAAACTTTGTAATAAGCATGTTTGTATGCGAAAATAAGTCTACGCATTTTTATATTTAACTGTATGCTGCAAGTTTTCCTATGAAAATAATATAAATAAAAAGGAAATAAAATACGCCTATTTGAAGTAAGTTGAGATTTACGAAAACAACACCGTTGCATTGCAGCACCGGGGTTTCAAACCCACGTGATAGACCACGGAAGCTCTCGAAATCAAAGCCCGAATTTCGTACTCGAGTGTTTCGTAGTAACGCTAATCATCTTATTTTTCGGCTGTTGTACATTGTCCTGGAAACGTTGCTACTAATCCGACTGTAGTACAAAAAAATGTCGGCGAAAGAAAAAAGGAAGTCGCGTCTTAATTAAGCAACAGATTTTACAGGTTGATCTTTGAGGTAAAAATTATGCATTGTGATATAGATGGGCGGACGGCGTAGCGGGGAAAGTGGGAAAACAATGGCACCTAATCTCAAAAGTTCATTGCAGATGGCGCTGGTGTAGTTGGTGGCGGTCTATCTGTCAAAGCCGTCAAATTCGATTTAAAGCTTAACCAGGAACATAAAAAACCTGGTCTGAAGGCGCAAAATAACTTTATATATAAGAATACTAGTAGTATAGTATAATATAGAACGAACTGATTAACTAAAGAAAGAACTTATTTTAAAATCGAACTTATTAGAAGATATATTTTATTAAATATAATTTCATGTACCTGGTACATGTCGCTCCGTAAGTACTGTCCTTTGATTTCTACCTTTTTATATTTATAACCTAATTTGTGTAAGAGTAAACGAAGAGATTCTCTGCCAACATCAAAATTTTAAGAGCTGCAAGCAGCCGTTTCAAACTCGGTATTTATTTTCGGCCAGCATACAATTAATGTATTTTATGCCTAATTGCATATAAATCAAAATCATCCAGATTGATTTTCTTTTTGCTTGTAGGTTTATTTTTCTTAGGCGTAGAAAACATAGCTGACGTTCCACCATCGTTATGTATTTTTCATTACGGAAGATCGGGGTTATGCCTAAAATACAAAAATATTTTACTTATAAATACTTACAAATAAGCCAATTCACATTGCACATACTATATGACGTACCTACCAGTCATGTTGACAACGAGGCTGGTGATGTCATTTAGAGGACTAGAGTCCAATCCTTCAGACTTTCTATCCGACAAATATTTCGATTGACAGTGAATAACTTTTCATGCCACTGTTAATAGTTTTCGGCATTTTCACTCACAAAACACAAAAAATATACCATACACAATCGACGCCTCACGTTGACAGCAATTGACAGATGACATTAATTACTTTTCAAAGAAATTGTTGCAAATTAAAGAAAATAGTTTCAAAGGTTTTCCGCAAAATGGCGATCTTATATATTCTTGGTTTGGCTTTAATTCTTATCATATATGGCATCCTAACCTCATTTGAGGTTAATTGTGCCAGTGTCAAGTGTGTTTGAAAGATCACGTGACATGTTTTTGAACCAAACCTCCGATGAATGAAACTCTTTGCCTCCTGCCGCTGACGCGGGTCGTAAAGTGGCTTACATGAAGCTTACATGTATCCGGCCATAATAATAGCTTTGAGGTAAACATAATGTAATTATCATCTCAGGTAATTTCCTAGCACTGTCCGCGTTACATTAAGCGTTAGTCATTATATACTATATCATATGACGGATAGTGGTGTGAATCTATATAGCAGCCAAATGCATGATTGCTTCTCAAATTAAGAGCCGCGTAAATTACGTGTTCCATCATGAGAACGCCCTTGTCCGTAATGGAGTATGGTTACGACGATTGCTAAATATATGTTAATATGTACAGTAATAAAGACATTTGATTGATTGATTGATTTGATAGATTGATTGATTGCTCTTTCTTGTAAAAATTACCTTGTCCAACATGGGATATTACAATATTTAACATTACATAAAAGTCAAGAGGCATGGGTTTAATCTCACATAGCACAGAACTCGCTGTATATAAATGTTAATAGTTAAACACAACCAATTTTTAAAAGAGTGGTCCTAGTAGAAATAAGGCAAAAAATAACTTTCACAAAGCATCTTCAGTAACAAAGAATTTTTGACTCCTGACTTTGAAAAAGTATTTAGGTACTCCTTTTACTAGGACCCAGCTTATCGCATAAAGAGTATTCGTGTAATATCGCCTAACTTCCGTTTCCATAACACGAAGGGCGCTAACATTTTCCGCTACCAAATTCCTTTTTCCTGCGAATCACAAAACACCCCTCAAATAGCATAATCAACGGATGAATCTGGAGATTTCACCTGATGATTGCACGCAAAGGAATGTTATTTTTTTCCGCGTTTTCTTTTGAACATTTTCTGTTTGCCCGCTTAATTTGTTTTGCATTTGAACTCATTATAAGAACTAATATAGGTATGTTTTATAAAGTAAGTAAATACTACTTCAAGCTGGTTTTTACCCCACTGCACCAGAAGGACGGTAATGTTTTCGAGCGTATTCCGTATGGGTTTACAACTATTTCGTTAGGACGCGCAAACTGCTCGACGGATTTTTGGATTTGTGGAGGCATTATAGTATTTTAGGTGGCAAAATGGAGTGTACAATGTCATAGGTGCGACTACTCTCATACTCCATGTGGATAATCAGGGGCATTCATAAGTTTCTATGTGATACTTAAAATGTAATTGGATTACTTGCCTACCACTAGGCTGAATCCAGCACGCCTTGTGATAAACGTTATGAAGAAAAACAAAGTGCTTTATGGGGATATCTCGTCGGAGCAAAGGTCCCCGTTACTCCGGGCAGGAAGACCCGCATTGTGAGAGGGACGGAATCGGGGAAAAATTACAAACAAATATTTTTAAATTAATATAAAATTAACTGAAATAGCTATGAAATTTTCCATAATAGGTAATTTTGGTATTGTCAAAACCCATCTAAATAAAGATTTTTGAAATGTGTGTGCTCTTCCAATTTGTCAGAAAAAAGAGTGTACATTGTTATTCTATTGGGTAAAAACCTCCAATCGCGTTTCTGATAAAACAAAATCTAGAAACAGCTCCCGAAATTGTTAATAATAATTTATTTAAGTTGGGACTTATTTTGAACAACAGGTAAACTTCAAAAAGTGTCGATTTTGACAATAAATCAGTTCTTGTGTATAATCAATTGTCAATTGTCAATTGTAAGACGGGCTGGTTTCCGCAACTCGACGACGAAAGCGCCTATTTTGCGTGTGGGTGGGAATGCGACATCATTCGAGCCAACCCAACTCCTCCAGGAACGCCAGTAGGCCCTTTACGTTACCGACTATCCCTGGAAGGTCCCTCGATTGACCGAGGTGTTTAGCCCTGTAGTCCGCTACTCCTGTGCACTCCATGAGGACGTGAGCAGCCGTTTCTTCTGCCTCCAAGCAGGCTCTGCAAAGGGGGCTGTCGGTAACACCTAGGACATATAGATGTTTATTAAAGAAACCATGGCCAGTAAGTGCTGCAGTTACCAGTCGCATGCGCGGCCTACTAAGTCGAAGCAAGGTCTTAGCCAGCCTAGCGCTAGGGGACGGCAAGGCCAGCTTAGCCTGCCTGCACTCCTCATGGTTTGTCCAAAGAGTGGCATGATCATTCCTGGTCGACTCTCTCAGAAATGAGCGTACCATCTTGAAGGGAAGAGAGATGATAGGTTCGGGACCATACGCTGTCAAGCTAGATCCTTTACGCGCCAACTCATCCGCTGCATCGTTACCTCTTGATCCGCTGTGTCCTTTTATCCATTGAAGGATTACGCGGTTATGTTGACATACCTCCATTAGTCGTTTGTGACACTCGTAGATTAGCCCTGAGTTAATAGTGTTGCTATTTAGGGCTTGTAAGACGGCCATGCTATCCGAGAGTATTCGAATGGAGGAATCTCTTACCTTTCTCGATGCTATGGCATTAGCGGCCGAGATGATGCCCATGCATTCAGCTTGAAAGACAGTATTATGGGCACCCAGTGGAATGGCTATCTTGATGTTTAGGTCCTCCGAGATGGTGCCTGAACCAGTGCCTGCTTCAGTTTTTGAACCATCGGTAAAAATTCTGAGTTCTTTAACGTCGAGCCCCTCAACCCGATGGTCTTCATGTAACTGTATATTGTATTTTTTGTCAAAAACAAATTGTTTAGGGATTCTGTCACTGCAAGCCATAGAGATGGGAAATTTTTTGTAAACTTCCCCTAGGATGGCGGTGTGTGAGGTCCTGTTTTTCCTCCAAAGTCCTAAGGTGTTGAGTCTCACCGCAGATGACGCGGCCTCCTGCTTAATATACAGCTGGAGTGGCGGAAGACACAGCATGGCCTCCATTGCTGCTGTTGGAGTAGTTCTCATACTACCTGTGATAGCCATGCAGGCCAGCCTTTGGAAGCTTTGGAGTTTGCTTACCATTGTGGTTAGTTTGGTCCTGGTCCACCACACCACAGCTCCGTAGCAGACAAGAGGACGGATCACCGTTACGTACAGCCAAAGAATGATGTTGGGAGAAAGTCCCCACTTTTTCCCCACCATTCTCCGACACTGCCAGAAAGCAATACTCGCCTTCTTTAGTTTGTTGTCGATGTGGCTACTCGAGTTGAGCTTGCTGTCCAAGGTTATGCCCAGGTACTTCACCTCAGTTGCTAGCTGGAGTTCCGTTCCAAAGAGCTTAGGTAGGGTATACCTACCAAGAGCCCTATTGTTAGTGAACATGACCATTTCCGTTTTTGTTATGTTAACCGCCAGGTCATATTCTAAACACCAGCGCTCCACGATGCGAAGAGCTGTTTGTTTAAGGTTGCATACTGTGCTCGCAAATTTACCTGTGATGAGGATTACCAAATCGTCGGCGTATCCTACGGTGTAGTATCCATTAGCGTTAAGCTTGGTAATCAGGTCGTTAATGACCACATTCCACAGAAGCGGGGAGAGCACTCCTCCCTGCGGGCATCCCCGCACTACCTCCACCGACAGGGACTCTCCAGCTAGACGCACGATACGTTTGTTAAGCATGTTTGTGACCCAGTTGTTTACAGCTGTTGACACCCCATGCCTTGTTAGAGATGCACATATACTGCTATACTGCGTCTTGTCAAAGGCACCTTCTATATCAATAAAAGTTCCAAGACAGATGCATTTGTTTTGAATCGCCTCTTCAATTGTGGATACAACTGCATGGAGAGCCGATTCAGTAGACTTACCCAAACAATATGCATGCTGATTCTTGTGTAAGGGTATATGTGTTAACGCTCCATCTCTCAGGTGTCTCTCGCACAAACGTTCGAGAGTTTTAAGCAAGAACGAGGTGAGACTAATCGGCCTGAAAGATTTAGCGTTAGTGTAGTCGCTCCTTCCTGGCTTCGGTATGAAAATTACGTTTACTACTCTCCACCTTTTGGGAACGTATCCGAATCTAAGACATGCTTTCATGATTCGGACCATTATATTGATGACGGGTTCCCCACCCCACTGTAGAAGTGCTGGGAAGATTCCATCTGGTCCTGCTGATTTAAAAGGTTTAAAGCTATTAATGGCCCATCTCACCTTGTCAGCAGTGATAATATTATTAGTTATGTCTAAGTGGTCGACAGCTTCATGGTGAACCTCTTCCGGACACACAATCTCTTGAATAGTTCTACTTCCGGGAAAGTGAGTTTCCAACAAGAGACTGTGTGTTTCTGTGGTGGAAGAGGTATATGTTCCATCGGGTTTTTTAAGCGACCCTAGCCTGGAGTTGCCTTGTTGAGCTAGTATTTGCCTTACCCGATTTGCTTGATCAACGGTTTCAATGTCGCTGCAGAATTTCCTCCATGAGTTGCTGCTTTTGAACCGTAGTCGTTTCTTGTACTTGGATTTGGCATCTTTATAGTTGTCCCAATCCTTATCAGCACTGGTGTTCATCGCCCTGTTTAGCAGTCTTCTGATCTTAGCACGCATCCTATCTAGATCAGGACCCCACCAAGGCTGCCCCTTGATGTTGGTAGGCGCTGGTGTGCTAAGCGGGCAAGTTGAATGGTAGCAGTCTATTGAAGTATTTGTAAAATCTGTTACCTGTTGTTCGATTTGTTCGGGTCCCTCCGGATCTGGTAGAGTCTCAGCCCAAGCAAGTCTTTCACCTAGGATAGCTCTGTACCTGGTTCTGTCAGTCTTGCGTGGGTTTCTCTTAGGGACAGTTGGGGAGAACGCTGCGTTGATCTCGAAGCGTATCCATCGATGATCAGAGCATGACGCCTCGTTGGACACATGCCAGCCCCCGACGTCGTCGGATATGTCCGCCGTTGCCAGGGTAATATCAACGATAGTTCTGCTCCGCTTGGTAACAAAAGTTGGTTCAGAACCTATGTTAAGCACATTGAGGTTTGTAGTAAATAGGTATTCAACAAGTGTCTTACCTCTGCTGTTCATATCTGGCATGCCCCACAGTGGGTGATGCGCGTTCGAGTCGGCCCCAACGATGAGCTGGAGGCCCGACTTCTCGCAGTGGTCCACCAGCCGGCACAGGTCGTGTGGAGGCGGGTTGTCCTCCGCAGGTATGTAGGCGGAGGCCACCACGAGCTCGCGGCACCTAGCTGTGTCGGGCAGTTGCAGCCTTATGGCACACAGGTCCCTGGAACAGAACTCTGTTAATGGCTGTGCTGGGATGTTGTTAGTAGTTATGATGCACGTTCTAGGGTTATCGTGATCAGTTGTACCGAAAAGCTTACCTCTCAAATTGGCGAGCCCTCGAATGCTACCGCGGTTGATCCACGGCTCCTGGATCAGAGCCACGGCAGTGCTGTTTGCCCCCAACCAGCGTCTTAACTGGGCCGTTGCAGTTTGGCTGTGTTGGAGGTTGGCTTGGAGGATTTTACAATCGCGGGAGAGGGACGCCATTTTTGGTCAACCCCTCCTCCACCTCCAAGACGAGTTCCTCCTCCAGCCGCATGGACAGCTCCTCGCCCTCAGAGGGCACCACTGCTGGTTCTGGCTCATCGCCTTCACCAAGCAGCATGGCCTCCCAGTGCGCGTGCTCGTCCTGCGGTTGAGCAGCAGAACTTTCCCCGACTGCATCGGGGCCTGTTTGCTGCCGCTCTGGAGTGGAACTCTGGGGCTTAGCTGTTCTTGATGAAACCCCAGTGATGACCAGCTTAGAGCTGGTCTGCGCTACCACCGGTGGTTCCTTCACAAATTTCCCACCGGTAGACCGAACCACTACCAAAAAGGAGCTGTCTGCCCCTTCCCAGCAGGGTCGGCACCACATCTTCAGGGACGTCTGTGATGAGAAACAGGTTGTCCTGCTGCTCATCCACTTTCTGGAGGAGCCATCGGTCAACCTGTGCCCACTTGTTCATAAAGTGGAGGACTACGCCGACGTCGGGCGCAGACTTCCACTTGCCTCGTTCGTTGGGTATGAGCACCCCACATCGAACCCTGCGGACCATCTCCGATTGGCGTTTCACCACCAACTGTACGTTGGATGGTGTAGACACACTGGAGACACACTTCCGCAGCCAGTTCAGGGAGTACTCGTCCTCCACAAACAGTTTAAGGTGGCCGTCCTCGTAACGAGGCTTGCCACCGAATTTGGGGTTTTCCTTGCTCGGATCCGCCAACGCTTCCCTCAAGATTTTGTCATCAATCTCGTTGAGGATGAGCGTTGACAGATCCTGTGAAATATGACCAGTAGCGACGTCAGTTACGGCGATGTACTGGTCAGATTTCACCTTCTGAGCATAGGTGACCCCAGCTCTGCGCGCTTCCGTGCACTGCTTTTTAGGCTCCACTCGAGGAGAAATACTATCCTCTAGTCGAGCCCTCTTAGCAGCCGCGCGCTCGTTTTTGCCGGATCTCTTGGCAGATTTCAACTTCTTGTTAGAAGTTGGACCACCAGAGAACGCTACGGTAGGTTTAGCCCCGTTTGAGTCTAGGGTTGCCAGGGTTACAGCTCCGGCTGTATTAACAGCGGGACCGCCATCGGTCGCCACCGTGGCAGATGGAACCCCATCTACGCCGGCAGCGGCCGATGTGGCAGCCAAACGCTGTTTTTTCTTCCACCGACGATTCGCCTTACGCCCTGGTCCGGTTAGCACCGTATCTGGACGTTTAGTCGATGGGCCCTTCCCTTGCAAAGATTGCTTGGGTGGTTTACCCTTTCGACCAACCGTCGTCCAGGCGCTGGCGAAATGCTCGGCGATGTTTGTCGAATGGCTCCGCGCACCGGGTTGCCCCGTGGCCCTGCCTCTCGACTCACTTTCGGGCTTTTTGCAGCTAACCTCCACAGTGGAATCACTACCGGTTTGCACCGGTAGGTCACTGATGGTGGCAGTGCGCCCAGTTGAGGCTTGAGGATCTGCCGAGGCAGATTCTCGCACCTGTTTGGAGACGCTTGCGGTTTTCACCGCTGGAAGCGTTCCAGATGGGTTTTTTGACCTGACACGATCCATGGTCAAATGTATAGAGATTCGTCTACTCGATTTCCCACCCTCCACGGAGCCCGCACAATTGGGAGCGCCTACTCGCTTGGAACAGCTTTCAGTCGCTAGGAGTACCGAGTAGATATAGGAGCATAGGGCTGGTACTTGGCGCGACATCGGGAGCTCGCTTCTGTGGACTATGGGAACCAAGGTGTCAGCGACATAGTCCCACCGCCGTAGTCACCTAAGCTTACCCCGTCAGCATGACCCATCCCACCGCTATGACTGACGCCTTAGCGGACCCTACACCCCTAGCCGTGGCCCTCTGACGGGACACTTGGCCGTTACCCCAACCCGCGGCTACGGGCGAGGCTACCGTTTTGCCTGAAATCCAGGCCAAAGAGGGCGTGTTGCCTTACGAAGCTAAATCCACAGCAACGCTCGGCTCAACCCCCCAGGACCCCTTCATCCTGGCCTACGGTGGTCAACTGCGCGGACCACAAGACGCAGGTGAGTGTAGATAGTCTGCCGGGTACACCCACCTTAACCGACAGAACCGGAGCGACTTTTAGCCATCGGCTAGTAAGAGGTCCGGGGACCAGTCACTAGCCGCTGTTACCAGGGTGCACCAGGAGGAAGCAGAAGTTATGCAGTCGGACGTATCCTTCTGCATCACTTCAGCACCCCCACACTAGGAGGTAGTCGCTCAGAACACCCTTAAATGTATATATATTCCCCGAATATTGAAACTGTTCGGACGGAAATCTATTATACCGATAATTACTTTTTGAGGGGTCGCGATATTTAACCTTATGCATTGGTAATAAAATTTAAAACCTATAACGGGTTTTTGGGTGCTACAGTACCCAAGTGCTATGACGGGTTTTTGGGTGCTACAGTACCCAAGTTCTATGACGGGTTTTTTGGTGCTACAGTACCCAAGTGTGCTCGAGGGGTGTAGCGACTGCGGGATTCTTTGTGGAAAAACACAGATTCACTGAAAAAAAAAAAACACAAGCTAGCCTTCACCTACCCTGACCCACCACATCGCTCAGGCAGTCTTCATTTAGCCAATAGACTGCGGCTAAATTCAGTAATTCAGTCGCGCAATTCAGTATTTTTCATTTCAGGAAAAACCTCTATTTATGGTCATTAGCTCAGTTAGTTTTTATTCCGTCGTTTCATTATTTCCCGTTATGATTATTCCATTTATTCCTGCCAGCCAGAAGACTAGCCCATCGCTATCACTAATCATTGTTGCAAGTATTCAGTGCGGAATTAAATTATTCCAGCATTTAAACTGGGACGCGATCCGGAAGGCCTCTCATTGAGTCGAGAACTGCTAATGATATTTTGTATAGAGAGCGCTAAGACGAATGGAGGATAGGCTTATGCAATGGGGAGAAAAAAATATATATTTTTTACTTTTAACTGGCCCAATGTGAGTGCCTTTGGAATCCCAAGTATGTAAAGACGTTAGTTTTTTATTTTATGTTCCCTGTAGTGCTTCCCACTGCTGTGCAAAGACTTTCCAAGCTAAGAATATAATTAGACCGGTTCCTGAGCGTTATACATATATCATTATTAAACTCATTTTGAAAAAGAGTCCGTAGTTTTCAAGTCCATGGAATTCTCAAGAAGTTAGAACTTGCGAACTAAACTAAAGTGACAGCTTGAAAGGCGACAGCTCTTGTCCAGACACCATAGGTTCAATTTCCATTTCGATCTTTCATTCACTCGATAAATATCCAAAAGTGAGAGTATTTACTTCTTTTTTTTAAACAATGATAAATACTCATAAACACTTGTTTTTACTCGATACACCTATATCCAAAATTAATACTCATGTACACTCGTATCTACTCGATAAATATCTTAAAGTGAGTGTATTTACAACTATTGAATTTTTTATATATTGAATAACAACTTACTATTTCGCAATTATTTCTTTATTTCTTTCTTTCTTTATACTTTATTGCACAAAAACAGAAGATACAGATACATCAAAATGGAAACTAGGTGTACAAAGGCGAGCTTATCTCTAAAAAGAGATTTCTTCCAGCAAACCTAATATGGACAGAATACATGAAATAACAGGTAGACCTATGTGCACAACGTTAAAAATATTAAAATAATAAACTAATTACTAATATGTACATAAATACATAATATCAATACAAATAGACAAAATTATACTACATATATATCAAAGCAATAAACCTACATAAATCTAGTATGGAAGAGAAAGATAGTGTTCTTTTAAGCGAGTTTTAAAAATAGAAAGTGACGGGCTGTCTCTGATGGCGCTAGGAAGTTTGTTCCAGAGCCTGATAGCTCGTAGTCTGAACCCATGTTCATATGCGGCTGTATTGTGTTGCGGAGTTATAAGCAGTGATCGAGCGTGAGATCTCCGAGGCATATCCGAGGACAAAAATTCAAAACGATCTCGAAAGAAGACAGGATAGCGAGGATTAAATAAGATGTTACAGAGGCAGATGAGGATATGAGAATCCCGACGAAGACGGATAGGGAGCCACTTTAACTCCCTGCGATACTCCAAGACGTGGTCATACTTGCGCAGGCCGAAGACAAACCGAATCCCGAGGTTTTGAAGTCGCTCGAGTTTGTTCAGTTGCTCTTCATTCGCGCTCACCCAGCATACGTCAGCGTAATCGATCAGGGGAAGGAGAAGAGACTGGGCAAGCGTTATTTTTGTCTGACGAGGCAGGAAGTATTGTAGTCGTTTGAGGGAGTGAAAAGTGGCAAAGACTCGCCTACTGACTTCGCTGACATGCGCTGACCAGGAAAATTGGTTATCGAAGAAAACTCCTAGATTTTTGGCCTTAGTACTATATGAGATTATAGTTCCATCATAGGTAATAGGGGCAATGGACAGATTCTGTAACAAGTTAAGGGAAAACCTGGAACCAATAATCAAAGCTTGGGACTTACTAGGGTTGACAAGTAGTCCAAAAGAAGTGGCCCAGTCCCTAATTCGCTCGAGATCGGCATTTAACATTCCCACAGCAGACACCATATCACAGGGAGAAAAATGACGATTATTTTATATCAATGGTAATGTTTGACTATATTTTTACTCCCTATAAATATTTGCACCTGCTATGAGAATTTCTAAAACGTATTTACGCCTGGATTCGAGTAATTACTCGGTAAATACTCAGTATTTACCCATATGGGTATTTACTTACGTATCATTTTGAGTATTTACTCATAGTGTCCATATCTAGTTGCGTGTGATGCCTTTTCAATCGGTCTCATTATCACTTTAATTAATTAGAGGCCTTATGCATGTGTGTACGCGTGCGTATCTGTAATTTCGTTTTATTGTTTGTGAAAACACTATTTGAATTTGAAACCGCATTGACACTGTTTTCATAAACAGTAGTAACAATATGTATGCAAAGTTTATTCATTTTGGCAGCTTCACCTTGCCACGTGCCTGCCCTTTTCAAAAAAACGCCGACACTCACTCAAAGGGCGCCGCCGCCAAAGTAATAAAAACAAATTACTCATAATTTATAATTTCTTTACTGCTCACAAATCGTACAAAAACAAGGGTTACATAAAAAATGTACAAAGGCGATCATATCTCTAATAAGAGAACACGATTATTACCTTATTTATAATGAAAAGAGTAGGCACGTGGCAAAGCAGCGGAATCAAAAGAGACGCTAACAAAATTAATAAACTATAATTGATATTGTGGCTCAACCAGGAATAATTAGCAGAGTGAAAAAGTGTTAAAATTAACCTTATATACCTACATAGGAGTCATGAGGTTTGAGGGATCGGCAATAAGTAGTATACATGTAAGTATTTATTAGTAAATATTAGTAGTAGTAGTAATATTTTATAAGTATATATTTTAATATTATAGTAATTATATAATTTATTGTACTCAATAATGTATATTGTATGTATGTTGTAGCATACTCTGTATTTTGCAAGCCAACTGGCTGGTTAGTTTATTTTTCTGCTCGGAATTCAAGTCTAGTATTCTACTGTCACGATACTTGCATCGTCACTCGTCACTTTTTTCTTGAGCTCCGAGCTGAAAGCACGTACTTAATTCTTTAAACGTTCCTCTGTAAAAATGTGTAAATAGTGTTCCTACTGTAAATTTGTGTAGCTGATTACTGTCCCCAACTCTTGGGTACGTATTTGTCTAGCTAATTAGTAATTTCTGGTTCCTGCCTCTAATGTCTCGATTACCACGCCCTTGATAGCTAGCTAACCTCAAGGCTTTCCATCGCGGCATCTACGTGCGACGACGGTCTACGAGCGTCAAGGAGCGTTGTAATCACTTTCCGCTCAAGTTTCACACCCGTGTTTTCTGGCACCTGGTATCTTTTCTGCACACCTCTTCCTTAAACTGGGTCCCTACTGCTGGAGGACGTGACGACCAGCCCTCGAACACATTGCTTCGACACTGAAGACCTGCCGGGAGAGTCTCTCTCTAGGCCTTCAAATATAACCATTTGAGTTCTTTGAAACCCACACCCTAGCCGCGGTATCTCTAAATATAAATAAACCTTGTAAATACTGTAACTATTATTTCTTCTTAGTTAGGGAATCTCTTATTAGAGATAAGGTCGTCTTTGTAGACTATGTTTATGTAACTCTTGTTTTTTTACATGCTTTGTGTGTAAAAAAGAAAACATGAAATTATGAGTCACTGATAGATCGATCCGCATACTCGACGCGTAATTAACGTAATAAAAACGCCTCGAAAAATATGAGAAGCGACAATCAGTGACTCTTAAGTACAATGACATAGGGTTAATTTTATCTGAACTCAAAAGTTTTTCACTCTGGTATTTATTCTTGCAACCTCTATCCCGTGTTTCGATTCTGTGTCTCTTGACATTTTTCCCGATACCTCCGAAAGATATTGCTGCAAAACGTGAATTTTAAAGAGATGGCGATAGATGATACGATACAGGATCAGCCTACCGAGAGCCCTTTGAAGTTGACAAGTTGGATATTTGCCAACTTCAGAGCACAATTATTCACATCGCGAATCACAATCACAATCGCAATACCTTTCAAAGGCATCATGAGTTACAGTTACAGTACAATAACATTTGAACAGGGACCTTGTGGACTTTTCCTATTTATACTACGGCCGCACTGAGCAAGCTTAATAAGTCATTTTAATCAGAACTTACAGCATAGTCCAGTCCCTATTATAGCAACGCCTTAATGTCTCGTTGCTAAGTTAATTCGCTCGCCCACGGCCGGTGAGTAATACGGCGGCCATTTTAGATATAATGCTGCCGGAGTAAGGAGTAAGTTCAATTCTTTTCTTATTTTATTAATTGTGCACTTCAGTGCAGTGAATGATATTAAAAGGTGCAAGTTCATAGCTGAACGCTACTGCGGACGTGTGGCCGACGCAAGTGAGTGTATTTACATAGGAGTGAACGAGACAGCGAGCTTAGTAGATACCCACTACACCACAACTCCAATCAATCAATCAATCAGATTATTATATATTACTGTAGATATTTACACATACATAGCGATCGTAATTTTTTGCCTCTTCTGTACATTGGACCACTGTAGGAGAAGGAGGTGGGAGAAGCAGCGCGTAGATTTTTATCTATTAAAAATTGGTTGTGTTTAAGTAATACAATTCTAACACTTTTAATTATAATAATAATTAAGCAGGAATAAATTATATCAAAATTATTAACAGCAAGTTCTGTGTTGAGTGAGATTAACTCCAATCCCGTCATTTATGTAATCTTGCACATTGTTATATCCATTTTTTGACAAATGGTTTTTTTAAATGGTTTTCAAAATTGCCCAAATGGCAATTTTAAGATCTTCAGAGGTATCTTGTTGTAGTAGAGAATGCATTGACCCTTGAAAGAATTGCTAACCTTCGCGAGTCCAAACCGGGGCGCACTAGTCTTTGTTTATTTCTTAGGTGGACATTACAGCTATTGCTAAGTTTGTAAAATGTTGTAAGGCTCTTGCATACATACATTATGTTTTCGAAAATAAATTGACTAGCTACAGTTACAATGTCAATTTATTTAAAAAGCTCACTTAAGGAGAATGTGCGTTTTAAATTATAAATCGCTGGAAAACATAATCCACTGCTTTCCCCCACAACGAGATATCATAGGACATGATAGTAAATAAAATATACTACTACCTTAGATGTAGCCAAATCGGTGTTTTGTCTGATGTTACTAACTGCGTAAGACGCAGAACTTAATTTACCAGCTAATTTATCTTTGTGGGGTCCCCACTGCAATTTGTTTCCCCCTCTAGAACATGGAGGCAACCCTACGGCGAACAGAAGGCGGGGCTATGTGAATTGGCTTGAGACAACCAGTGATTAGGTGGCAGGTTTCGTTTAGCGCCACGTCCACCTCCTTGGAGTGCGGGGAGTTGTTCCACACTGGGGCAGCATACTCCGCCGCTGAGTAGCAGAGAGCGAAGTCAGTGGTTCTAAGTGTGTGCAGATGAGCGTCCCACGTTGTGCCCGTAATGCGTCGCAACAGGTAGTTCCTCGCGAAGACTTTCAGCTTGTTCCTTTGGCAGTCACTATTGAGCGATTAAGTGCGATCAGGCGTTACTCCAGATTCACCGGGGTGAAAGATTGTTCCAGCTTGTTACCCTGCCGAATGATTTCCAGCTTCTCTGTTGCCTTGAGGTTGTTGAGGTGGAATGCGCAGACCTGGGTTTTGAGTGGGTCAGACTGGGTTTGGTTGCAGGTGGTTTTTCCTATAGTACCACCGATAGACTTTTGAGGACATGTATTAGATCAGCTTTCATAGTTTTAAAATTCTTAGCTATAAGCGTCTTAAGTATGGAAAATTGATACAGTCGACAGGTTAGAATGAGAGGTTTTTATCCGAAAATAATGAAAAGTTGGGATATTGTTTGGGGATGGTGTTACACATAACTTTAGTCATCGGATTTTGCTATAAATCATTTTGATAAATAACAAAACAAACATTTACATACAGACACATACATTGCTTCTGGCCCCACACTAGGATACCCTGTGTCTTGGGAACCAGAAACAGTGACGTCAGACACATATAAATATCCAAGACCTGGGGTTATTATTTTTTTACTCCCAGCCGGGGATCGAACCCGGGACCTCTCGCATGGTAGGCAGAGCCTTGCCTATTCATGTTAATAAACATTTAGTTTGCGCCGGCCATGGGTTTCAGTCAGTACAGGATCCTGGATGTATTAAATTCGTGTTACCCAATGTGATCCCGGTAACTACAGACATATTTATAAAAGGACAGAGATTGGACCTTGTGCAGTCGACTGTCTTTTTGGGCATTACTTTAGACGCCAAACTACAATGGGATCCTCATATAAATAAATTGTCGAACAGACTGAGTTCGGCAGCGTTCTGTTATAACCCTGTTTTCTTTGTAATAAAAGCTAAACAAGCAGATCACCTTGTAACGTGTATATTTCCATGATATTCTATTGCAGAGTCAGCCCTTTGGTTACCTGCCATTTACTTGAATAATATTTTTTTTAGTCAGTTAGAATTGTTCAATTGCGAGGAGCGGTCGCCTCCACTTTCAAGAAGTTATAAAAGTTGTGTCGTAGTGATCTTGTAAGATTTGTCAAAAGACAATAAAACTAGTTAGGCGAACATTGTAGTTTTTTTTAAAAAGACAGACACCATAGGCCTCCTAACAAATTGGTGTCAGAAGTGGGATTCCAAAGAGGTCATACAGACATCTAAGGAATCCGAATCCCTGGCCAGTGTTTGTCCTGATCGACGATAAGACTCGTGCCTAGTACGAGCCCGCATCAGCTACAACCTAACTGTCTTGATCCGACGGTCAGTCTCCGCCCTCTGAGCGTGAGCCCGCGATCCAGAACACTACCACTGCGGGTACTCCATTCAACGTGCCCGACGAACAGTTCTAGCTCATCATCACCATCGCCCAACATCCTGGGTGCATTATCCTGCAGCCCGTTTCCAGCCAAAAATCTAACACGCCGCCTGTCGCCGCGTGGTCACCAAGCGCTGTCACTAGACACGCGTCACGCGCTGCCTGCCCACGTCACGCAACCTGCCGCGTGATACCATCGCCAAGCCCGAGAATGCAGCTTAAGACCAATATCGTCGTGTGTCTGTGAGTTACAAAACCCGTTTACTTTTGTGTTCTACCGTTTTCATGTGAAAGTGTTTTTTAAGTCCTACTTTTAATTTTACCTGCTACATCTTATGTTTTACGGTGATTTATTTTTACATTTATTTTATTGGTATTGTCAAACATTTTGTCTAAGACTACCTAAACATAGCACAATAATTAATGTCTGACGTCAAATCCGAATCTGAAGATTCCAAATTAAAATCGGAACTTCCAGAAGGTCACGAATCAATCAGTTCAGAATCAGACGCTTCTCATACTTCCTCTGACTCTCATTTTGGATCTAGTGTCGACTTATCTGCTATTCTTCCAACCAACATGCCACCAAAAGTCGATAAAAATGCTGAAATCTCCCTGTCAGTATTGACTAAATTTATAAAACCATACAATGGTGATAAAGAATCCCTTCCAGCATTCCTAACTAACTGCGATAATGCTATTTCGTTGGCAAATGCGGACCAGATCAATGTCTTGTGTAAATATGTAATATCCCAACTGGAAGGCAAGGCGCAGGTTGCCTGCAGCCTCAAAAACTTCGATTCATGGGACGGAATAAAAAATTTCCTTCGAGCAACATTTGGAGAAAAGAAACATGCCACACATTTACTTGTTGATCTTCAAAATTGTAAACAGTTGCCATCTGAAGATGTGACTCAATATTCGATAAGATTAGAATCGATCTTGACACGCATGCAATCTGATATTTATTATAATTGCAAACAGCCAAACGAACTCGTAGGGCGAATAGCTGCCATGGAGGACCTTGCCCTCAACACATTTTTGTTGGGCCTAAACTCCTCAATCTCCAACATAGTGCGTTGCCGTAACCCACCTAAATTAAATGACGCTATACAATGCGCAGTTGAAGAGGAAAAATTATATAACCTCACCAAATCGTCGTCTTCGTCGTTCTACCGAGCAAAACAATGCTCGTTGTGTCACAAGAAAGGGCACACTTCTTCTGAGTGCTTTAGGAACAAGCCTCAAAATCAAACTCAAACCCAACGATCATACGCCGTCAATTCAAGACCTGCTTTTGATTCTCTCCAAGGTCCTAAACAGTGTAGATACTGCAAAAAACAGGGTCACACCATTGACGAGTGTTATAAATTAAAATATAAGAATTCCCAAACTTCCCAAGGTCAAGATCCCTCACAAGGTACTTCGGCACAGGCCCATGTGCATAATGTCTATGATGAACCTTCTGATGATGCTTTAAACCAAGAATGATTTCGGTTGTGTGCCTGCCGAAATCGCTTAATCAAAACGGCACAAATAACAAACCCTTTGAGGTCATCTCTCAATTATCATACGCCGATGTATTAAAGAAATCCCGGACTACAGTTCCGAGGTCATCTCAGGTTACCCTGAGTTCTACTCTGCCTAAACACCAGAGTTCTACGATTAAATCCCGGAATATAGTTCCGAGGTCATCTCAGGTTACCCTGAGTCCTACTCTGCCCAAACACCAGAGTTCTACGATTAAATCCCGGAATATAGTTCCGAGGTCATCTCAGGTCACCCTGAGTCCTACTCTGCCTAAAGACCAGAGTTATACAATTAAATCCCGGGACATAGTTCCGAGGTCATCTCAGGTTGCCCTGAGTTCTACTCTGACTAAACCACAGAGTTCTATAAATAAATCCCGGAACACGATTCCGATGTCACCTCAGCACTCGCTGAGTCCTACTCTGTCAATACAAAAAGGTTTTCAAAACAATTCTCAAAATCAAGATTCGGGAAATATTAAAAACTTTGAACTAACTGAATCCGACCCTGTCCCTGATTTTATACCAATTCTCGAGACTACTATAACTAATAAAAAAATATCATTACCACACATTTATTTGCAAACTAAATACGCTGTGAATCCACTATGCTTGCTGATCGACACTGGCGCAAGCATCAGTATAATTAAAAACTCAAGTTTGAAAGAAACTCCTGCACTCTCACGTGAAATTGTAAAAATTAAAGGCATAAGTAAATCAGAATCCTTAATTACAACATTGGGCACCTTCCAGCTGTATATTGACTTACCCTCAGAAACAATCAATTTTAAATTCCATGTCACAAATGACGATGTGTGCCTCGAAGATTATGACGGAATAATCGGAAGTGATTTTTTCGGACATTTCAAAGTTAACATTAACTACGAATTGAAAAGCATACACATTCGCAATGTACAGTTGCCTATTGTTTATAATCAACCTACCTACATCATACCGGCTCGCAGTGAAGCCGTTATCGAGTGCGGAATATCAAATTACTCACACGAGCTCTACCAAGATAACGAGGCCCTCGTTTTAGATCATCTTTATTGCGAAGGTGTTTATGTCGCTAATTGCATAGTTTTAATCAAACCAAATGGCAAAGTGAATATCTCAGTTTTAAATACTACAAACTCTAGCGTCAACGTCAAAGACTATGCGGTGGAATTAACACCCATTGAGAAATCAGAAACGACATCTGATTCTTGTCGTAAAATAAACTCTATTTCTGTTTCTAATTCTGATCGAATAAATCAAGTCTTAAATCAATTACGCTGTTATCATCTGAACGATGAAGAAAAAGCAACTCTTTTTGAGTGTTGTCGCAAATACACTGATATCTTCCACCTTGATGGTGAATCCCTGACCTATACTAACGCCATCGAGCACACTATTAACTCCGGTGACTCTCCCCCTATTCATGTAAAATCATATCGATTTCCTGATTGTCATAAGGAAGAAGTCGATTCTCAAGTACGAAAAATGCTTGATCAAAATATTATCCGCCCCTCTATCTCACCATGGAGTGCTCCCGTATGGGTAGTCCCTAAAAAAATGGACGCTTCCGGCAAGAAGAAATGGAGGATTGTTATCGATTACCGCCGTTTGAACGACGTCACAGTTTCTGAAAGTTATCCTCTACCACTTATCACCGACATACTCGACCAACTGGGTCATTCTTAATATTTCAGCACTCTTGACCTGGCAAGCGGATTTCATCAAATAAAGATGAGTGCTTCAGATGCCCTCAAAACAGGATTTACCGTTAGTACTAACTCGAGCGTCACTGGCCACTACGAATTTGCCAGGATGCCCTTCGGGTTAAAAAATGCTCCTTCTACGTTTCAGCGTCTCATGAATACAGCTCTTTCAGGCCTTCAAGGCCTTCACTGTTACGTTTATCTCGACGATTGCATAATCTACTCACATGACCTGGATTCCCATATGACCAAGTTACAACTTGTCTTCGACAGGATGCGACAATTCAATTTAAAATTACAACCTGATAAATGTGAATTTCTCAGACGGGAAGTCGCTTACTTAGGACACATAATTACAGACAAAGGAGTCAGTCCCAATCCCGAAAAAATTAAAGCTGTTACTGAGTTCCCAGTACCAACCAATGTAAAGCAAATCAAATCCTTCCTTGGTCTTGTCGGTTATTATCGACGCTTCATTGAAAATTTCTCGAAAATCACAAAACCCTTAACATCACTACTCAAAAAGGACATCCCTTTCGATTGGACTTCAGAACAAGAAAACGCTTTTCAACTCCTCAAGGTAAAGCTCACCACTGCACCTCTACTCCAATATCCTGATTTTTCTGCCCCGTTTGTGATCACAACGGATGCTTCTAATTATGCGGTAGGTGCAGTCCTTTCACAAGGTGATATAGGTAAAGACAAACCTATAGCCTATGCATCCAGAACCTTAAACAAGCCTGAAGGAAATTATTCGACCACTGAAAAGGAATTACTAGCCATAATTTATGCTGTCAAAACATTCCGCCCTTACCTTTTTGGTCGCAAATTTAAAATCGTGACGGATCACCGGCCATTAGTCTGGCTATTCAACGTTAAGGATCCTGGCAGCCGACTTATTCGCTGGCGCCTTAAACTAGAGGAATACGACTATGAAATTGTATATAAACAAGGTCGCCTTAACTCCAACGCCGATGCGTTATCGCGTTGTCCTGTGAATATCATTGATTCCCAAAATCTACTTAACTCTCCATATGAAAAATATTTTAAGGAACAATTTACAAATAGAATCCCTACTCCAAATACCATAATGGAAGAACATACCGAAGCTCTCCATCTATCTAAGCTTAAATCAATCGCGTGTCCCGTCTCACTGGACTTTGACTATTCTATGCCACATTGTGAAGAGCTAATGTCTCAACTAAATTCCGCTGACTTACTTGATTCCGAACGCGAACCATTTACGATTAAAAGCGTAAATATGAATAATAAAATGTACTACTTTCTATTCACAAAAATCCACCACTACGAGGAAACTAAATTTAAGGATGTATATAATTTACTCATGAAACTCCGAGACCAGATTCTGGAAGATAGTCCGGAGACCACAGACCTTGCATTACCAGATTTTTCCGATCCATTCTCTAAGATAGCTTACACAAAGATTTATAACATGATCTCTCACATTTTCCACAACACGAACATTAAGATACATGTTTATAAAAATCAAATGATTTACCCAACTCCTGCCGAAGTTCCTAAAATTCTCAAAGAAAACCACGATTCTACTATCGCTGGTCACCCAGGTTCAAAACGAATGTATAACAGAATCAAGGCCTCCTACTACTGGAAAGGCATGCGGTCTGATATCGAAAACTATGTCAAAAATTGTAAATTGTGCCAAATTAACAAACCCTTAAGGATATCAAATAAAGCCCCTATGGAAATAACTTCTACCTCCACTAAACCATTTGAACGATTAGCTCTCGACGTCGTAGGTCCCTTACCGGACGCTGGCTTCCAAAACTTCAAGTTCATCTTGACACTACAAGATGACCTCACAAAATTCTCAAGCGCCTACCCTATGGTCGGTGCAACAAGTGAAGAGATAGCACGTAACCTAGTGCATTTCATATCCCTTTTCGGATTTCCAAAACACATCCTAACAGACTTGGGTACCTGTTTCACATCAGATCTTTTCAAACAACTGACAGAAATTTTAAAAATTAAGCCCCTTTTTACCACTCCATATCATCCACAAACAAACGGAGCTCTTGAACGCTCTCATGCAACTCTAAAAGAGTATCTTAAATCATTTGTCAATGAAAATCAGAATGACTGGCATTGCTACTTATTTACAGCTATATTAGCCTACAATACCACTCCACACTGTACTACTGGATTCACACCACACGAACTTCTATATGGTTATAAACCATCTATTCCCAACTCATTATACGATACGTCTAACAATACTACCTATAGTGAATATATCCGTGCCCTGCAATATAGGATGCGTTTCAGCCGTGAAAAGGCTATTCAGAACATAATAGCAAGTAAAGAAAGGTCAAAACAATACTACGATGCTCATTCTCGCGATTCACATTATAAAACCGGTGACATGGTTTACCTAAAGCAGCATCATAGGTTACGCAAGGCTCTATCCCCTATTTGGAAAGGTCCATATAGGGTTGTCAAAGTACATAACAAACATAATGTCTCTTTACAAGTGGGCCGTAAACATGTCAAACACCATACTAATGAAATTAAACCTGCTAACTAGTCTAAACATAACCTTTTTCATTATCCTTGTTTCCAGAGCCTTGCTCTACGGATGCAGCGCTGAATCGAAAATCACGCCAATAGTTCATAGCCCAGGAATTTACTTTGAACCCGTAACTTCGATTAATTTCTATAACGACTACTGGAAAGTAGTAACACACATTGAGCTTATATCATTACATCCTTATCTTGATAATATCGAAACACTTTTACAAAAATCTGAGAAACTTTGCAATAAAATACAACTATCAGATTTGATCCAATGTAAAGAAGCTTTCAGCCCTATCGATGTTTTAGTGCAATCAAATTTAATTAAACTGCAATCACTATCTCACATAACTTTGAGTAAATCCCAAAGTAAGGTCAAGCGATCTCTAGAATTTGGTGGGGAAATCCTGAAATTCTTTTTCGGAACCCTGGATGCCGATGATGCCAGAAAATACGATTCCGCTATCGAATCGTGTAAGAAAAGTGAAAATGAACTATTTCACTTGATGAAGGATAACATTCATGTTGTTAAATCTACCATAAATAATTTTAATTCTACTATTTACAAACTTAGTCAAAATGAAATCAAAATAAACTCCCAAATTGACAACATGAATGGGATCCTGTCTCAAATTACCAAGATAGACAACGAACTGTTCTATATCTCTAGGATAAATAGTTTACTAAACATCATAGAAAGTTCTGTACTTTCTGTATCGAATTTATTAGATACTACGTTAAATGCTATTTTATTTTCTAAGGTCAATGTATTACATCCTAGTGTGATAAGCCCTTTAAATCTGTTCAATGAGTTATCAATGCATAGTAACCAACTAGACAAACGTCTGGACTTTCCATTGCCACTTAACGTAAACAATATCCACTCTATAATTGACGCGTCCAAACTTAGTTCCTATTACTACAACAATAAAATAGTGTTTGTCCTGCAGGTCGCACTGATAACGTCAGAAACATTCATGGTTTATAAAAACATACCTTTACCTACTCCACATGATGAATCACGGGTTACCCGTACTTTTGCGCTCATTCAACCTTCTGATAACTACATTGGACTTAGTGATAACAGAATTCATTATGCTATGTTTAATAATCTAGACAAATGTAAGTTTATTAGTGGTAATTATTCTATATGTGAACTAGTTTCAATATTTTCTAGCTTAGGTAACCCTAACTGTGAATCTAAGCTCCTTACGGAAGTGACATTATCACTACCTTCCCAATGTTTTTCAAAACTACTCATAGGCCAGATAGATATTTGGCAAAAGCTTAGTAATAATAGATGGATTTATGTACAGTCCGATCCTAGCAAACTTACTATAAAATGTCACGACGATATTGTCGACTATTCTATCATAGGAACTGGTATAGTTAAACTAACTGAAGAATGTATTGGATTTTCAAGGACTATCCAACTCATGCCAAGTAATTCTTATACTAATATAATTAAGTCTCCTCTAGATATAACTTTCGATATTACACAAGATGACTGTTGTAAGAAAGAAGTGTTTAACAAAACCTTACCTCATTTAACCCCTATCAATTTGAGCAAAATTAACTTAGAGTCCTTGAAATACGCATCTCACCACCTAGATAATTTGGAAAATGAAATAAATAAATTACAGTCAGAGTCACACTTTATAAGATATGCTCAATACTATTCAACGTTTACTTATGTTTTGATTATTTTGATGTTTTTATTTATAGGATACAAACTGTATAAATGTTATAGGTACCGGAACATTAAACCGGATTCTGGATGTTGTATACAGATTTTTAATCAATGCCACAACAAAAAGATGGTGAAACATAACTCTAATATTACCAACTCCATAGAAATGACTGATGTCTCCTCATCCGAAGATGAGAAGAGGTCAATCAAATCTTTACCAGCCCCTCATACAAGTTTTAAATTAGAATATAAACATCCATCCAGAAGGAACCTTAACTTTTAGTTTGATAAGATGCTAAACTAAGTATAATAACATTTTCTCAATTTTCCCATGTATTGTAAAATGACTTCTTGAAATCAAATCGGTTATCTGCTTATTTATCTTTCTTCATTATTATCATTATCATGTATTTACTTCGCTTCATTCTTAGGGATGAAGCTTCGTCAAAATGGGGGAGCTGTTATAACCCTGTTTTCTTTGTAATAAAAGCTAAACAAGCAGATCACCTTGTAACGTGTATATTTCCATGATATTCTATTGCAGAGTCAGCCCTTTGGTTACCTGCCATTTACTTGAATAATATTTTTTTTAGTCAGTTAGAATTGTTCAATTGCGAGGAGCGGTCGCCTCCACTTTCAAGAAGTTATAAAAGTTGTGTCGTAGTGATCTTGTAAGATTTGTCAAAAGACAATAAAACTAGTTAGGCGAACATTGTAGTTTTTTTTAAAAAGACAGACACCATAGGCCTCCTAACAGTTCGCAGTTAAAAAAATTAGAGCTCTTACCGACGTAGACACCGCTAGACTAGTCTACTTTAGTTACTTTCATAGTCTAATGGCCTATGGTATTTTATTGTGGGGTCACGCTGCGAATGCTAATAGTATATTTATTCTGCAGAAACGGGCTGTTCGTGCAATTTATAGATTAGGGCCTAGAGTGTTACTGAGGGAAAAGTTTAAAGAAATCAATATTCTGACATTTGTGTCTCAATATATCTATGACAATCTTGTGTATGTAAAAAGAAATATAACTAATTTTCAGAAGTACAGTGATATACACAATTTTAATACTAGAAATAAAGACAAGTTGGTTGCTTATGTAAGCCGACTACATAAAATTAGTAATTCTTTTAATGGCAATTGTATACGCTATTACAATAAGGTCCCTACTGATATTAAAAACTTACCATTAGACAAGTTTAAAATAATAATAAAACAGAAATTGTATAAAAAAGGTTACTATAGGATATCTGATTACTTAGAGGACAGATGTCCATGGGAATAGATTGTTTGAGTAACAGGCTGTTTCGATATATAATTAGCATTCATTTTGTAATTTGACAATATTTTATTTAAAAAAGGAAACGCAAAAGATGCGACGACTGTGGAGTTTCTTCGGTGAGCTCTTCTCCACAGATTCCGCCATTGTCCGCCAAAAAAATGTAATGACAGATCTAAGTGATGTAACAACATCCTATGGAAATAAATGATTTTTGATTTTGATTTTTGATTTTGATGTCACAACTGAAACTCCACACCTCACACTATCCTCAAACAATATCCTAAAATTTTATGAAATTCGGAATTTTGTCCAGGAGTAAAGTACCTGCCAACTGAACTATAACTAGTGACACTGTGAGCGACACGGGAAATTTGCTTTTTTCAGTATTTCCCACCAACTCACACCCCCGACCCCTTCAAATTATCGGAAGAACATACATACTTATGAATGCACCTGGTTCCGTATATGGAGTATGAAAGTAGCTGCACCAATAACTTTGTGACCGTATACCTCAGACATTTTGAAACTTTTCCAACTGAATCTATAAAAACATATAAATATCGAACCTGCCCACGAAAATTCACGAGAATCGGTTTCAAAGGCGACCTATAGAGGAGAACAGCTTTAAATCCGGAAATCCTGACAACGACATTTTTGCCCAAGCTGAACTTGGTGACGCTTGGTTCGCTTCTCTCGCTTGGTCAAAGAGGAAATTTGTGAGGAAAATATCAGTTTAGTTTAACTTTAATAGCACTACAGAAGCACAACACTTACCATCCAGATTGTAAACATTAGGATCCAGAGTCTAGATGGAAAGTAGGCATCCTGAAATTAGTTTAAATGCATTTTCTCATAGCACTCGTTATTGTACAATAGGATTTTAGACCATCGCCTCTCAAACCGAAGCACGATGTTAAGCTAAATGCACTTTCTCTATAGCTTCCTTGTAGTACAACATGTCATGAATTCTACTAACATAATGACAATTATAATGACGTGACAATGGCAGTTGTTTTTATTTTAGGTATCTTGCTCACGTTTCTGTAACCCCTTTCGCTATGATGAACAACTAATTGATATTACTAGAAATACCCTTAATTGGTGGCAGTGACATAGGTATGTGGTCAGCACTAGGATTCGAACCTGAATTTCCTGTGTGACAGGTGAGGGTGTAATCATTAGACCACGGAAGTTCTTAGATACTTTTATAGGGTCTATAAGAAGGTATTTTATTGGTTTTCAGTCAGATACAATTAAAGTTACATCTGGTGTCCCGCAAGGGTCCATACTAAGACCTCTACTATTCATAATCTTCATCAATGATATAAAACAGTGTTTTCATCATTCTAAGTATTTACTATGTGCAGACGACCTAAAAGCCTAGCGTCACATCACCACCACTAGTGACTGTCTCTTCTTCCAGGACAACTTAAAAATATTCTCAAAATACTATCGATAATAAACCTGGTCCAAAACAGGAAGAGCTGCTCCAGACGCAGCAGCAATCAGCGTGGCACCACCCCTGCCGGAGAGTGCAGCTGCCGCTCCCACTGCACAGATATACCTTTCCAGGATCGACGTGAAAATGCCCTGCAAGGACGTTGAGCGTCACATCCTGGAAAGGCTGAAGAAAAATCCGCCGTCTGTTCTCAAGGAGTTGAATGTACGGATTGAGATTTTGGAGTCAGAAAGACCCAAGGACTTCCTGTCCTTCAAACTTCGTGTGCCGGCGGACCTGAAGAAGATTTTCCGGCGTCGGAAAAGTATGCCCTTTGGCCCGGTGCGAAACCTAAGAAGAAAATCCCTAGCTGGGCTTGATAGTATTTTGTGTTTATTTAATAAATTATGTATATTTAGTCTTAAGATATACAGGGTGACATTAAATTAGCTGACCATATTTTGGGGAATGATAGTACCCATAATTATGAACAACTTTCCCCAAAAAATATATGGTCGCAAACAAAAAAAATAATGGGTCTCCCATAGTAACTTGCAATCACCTGATCGGGTCAATGTACTGAGGGGCGAAATATTTTTTTCATTTGCGACCATGTGTTTCTTTGGAAAAGTGCATATTGACGGGTACTATCATTCCCCAAAATATAGTCAGCTAATTAAATGTCACCCTGTATATGGGTTTTGGTAACCTGAAATAAAGATTATTATTATTATTATTATTATTTTATTATTAATTATTCATTATATTATTAAAATATTATTAATAATACACACTTTTCTTATACTCTGGGTGGCAAAAAGCTAACAAAGATTGACTCCTTGCGAAACCTAGGGCCGTTACTTGACTCTAAATTGCATTAAGACCTTCATATCGAGAAAATCGTTAACAAAGCACTTCATATGTACGGTTTTGTAATGAGGGCAACCAGGGACTTCTCGCGCACGTCTACTTACCTTCACTTATATAAAACTCTCATACGATCCCAATTAGAACATGCCGTGCCCATTTGGATTCCTTATTAAGACAAATGCAACTAAATTATTGAAAACGTGCAAAAGAAGTTCCTACGTGCGTTACATTACAGATGCTATGACGTGGCAAGGTCAAGGTTTGTTTTCATCGTAACCAACGTAACATTTGTGCCTATCTGATTAAATGTGTGACGAAAACGTGAAACTATGGCTATTGAAATGCAGAGACGATTATCGCAATATTTCAAGCTAAGGTTTAATGAGTAACTATTAACTTAAAATTCTTAATTTATGTAGGCTTGAGTTGGTCTTATATAAAATTATTAAATCTGCAGAATTTCTTTTTTTTTTTTTAAACAAAATCTCCCACACCACCGTCTAAACCTGCCTCTGAGCGTTTTGTAGTGGCAGTATTATAAAATGCCAAATTTAATTGCCTGTTTGTTTCGGTCTCTTGACAGGCTGAAACACTCTGGGGATTAAACAAAGGGGCTACTTTTATCTACACACGAATAATAAACCCTCTTAACTGCGTACAAAAACCGCACGTTACAATCAGCATAATGTTAAAAACTATTTACGTGGTATATAGCTACGTGGTAAAAACTTATTTCTTATTTGAAAAATTACCTGTAATAATTTGTAATTTTTCTGCATATTATGACATTCAAATTTCAAACGCCGACGCCCACCTGGGTGCCGCCCCTACTTTGTCTGTGAAGTTGGTACTACAGAACAAGCTAAACAACTCAATGCCACAATGCCGGTCAAACATGCGGTTCCCACATCAAGGAGAGCTTATGATATAACTGTATATAAACTAGTGTATGTAACTATACATAATTAGGCATTATGTATCAGTCACATAAACTACTATTAAAACCCGAGCGGTTGGGCCAAGTACCTGGCTGAAATCAGTACAGGTTTTTTTTAATCATGCGGCAAGAAACACGCTATGTCGGTAAAAACCGATACGATAGGAAGCGCCTTCTGTTGACATGTAGCAAAAACATCACGTACAAGACAAAACTATTTTTTTCACACCTTTCATTCGGAAAAGTAAGTTTTGCTCCACGACGAGAGGGAGCAAAATGCTACTTTTCTGTTCAAGCTACTTTTTTAATTTATTCATTGGCATGCAGCATTTAGGCAATGTGCCAATTGAACACAGTTAAAAATAATAGAATGTAATTATGAAATTACATTACAATCGACAACGATGACGTAGTCGATTAAAAACGAACATGGTTCAAGTTTTAACTTTAACAACGTTATATCAAAATTTATGAAGTTTTCGTAATATTTAAAAAAATAAAATAATCAATTATATGTTTTACTGAAATCAAAACTATCGATGACTGTTATTGTGATATAATGAATATTGATATCCTAAACCATTGTAATATTCGATTCGATTATTTTTACACAATAGTAAAAGTACACAGGAATATTTTATCTGTGGTGACCTTTCCCTAATCCTTCAAAATCCGTCATTATATAAAAAAAAATGTTTACGTTGTTCGATTACTGTAAAAGTGGTAAAAGTATAATTCAAATTATTTTTTTTTTTGAGCAATTTAAATTTTCCTCATAGTCGGTGAGAAAAGTTGTATGTGTTACTCAGGAGCAAAATTATTTTCGTCATGGGCGTTAACGCTTGAATCCTTCGTTACGATCAGGATATCCCTCGCTACGCTCAGGATTCTATCGTAGAATCCTTCCCTTTACTCTGGATTCAATGTACCGCTCTCGCCGTAAATACATCATTTTGCTCCCTTGTGACACAAATAACTATTTCACACCTTTCATTCGGATAAGTAAATTTTGCTCCACGACGAGAGGGAGCAAAATGCTACTTTTCTGTTCAAGCTACTTTTTTAATTTATTCATTGGCATTTACGCAATGTGCCCATTGAACACATTACTTGTTTTACTGAACTATCGATGACTTTTATTGTGATATAATGAATATTGATATCCGATACCATTGTTATATTTGATTCCATTATTTTCACACATTGGTAACAGTAGCAAAGGAATATTTTTTCTGTGGTGAACTTTCCCCAATCCGCCATTATAAAAAAAAAGTTTTGTTTTTGTTGTTTGATTACTGTAAAAGTGGTGAAAGTGTTATTCAAAGTATAGTTGTTTCATTATTTTTAGAGCATTTAATTTCAATTTTCCTCATAGTCGGTGTGAAAAGTTGTATGTGCCACTCAGGAGGAAAATATTTTTGTCTTGGGCGTTTACGCTTGAAATTTTCGATAGTCAATAGTCAAAGTACTTTATTACTGTAGATATTTACATATACTTAGCAAACGTCATTTTTTGCCTCTTCTCTACATTGGACCACTGTGGGAGAAGAAGGGCGTAGAAACTCCCACAGATTTATTTTTAGATCTCTTTTAAAAATAGGTTGTGCTTAACTAATACAAATATGAAAATTTTTATTGTTATGATTAATAAGCAGGAATAAATAATTACAAAATTATTAACAGCAAGGTCTGTGTTGAGCCAGATTAACCCCATACAGTCCTGTCATTTAAGTAATCTTGAACATTGTAATATCCCTTTTTCGACATAGTCGCTTTAACATGCTTTTTAAATTGCTCAAATGGCAATTTCAAAATCTCCAGAGGTATCTTATTGTAGTAGAGAATGCACTGACCCTTGAAATAATAAATAAAAATAATCCTTCGTTACGCTCAGGATTCTATCGTAGAATCCTTCGCTTCACTCTGGATTCAATGTACCGCCCTCGCCGTAAATACATGATTTTGCTCCCTTACTTCTACCCTTACATCTTACGCCACATTTATGAGCAGTGGAGTGAAAATCTTTTAGAGCTAAAGCATCGTCAAATATTTCCCAAACGCTGAATAAATAACATCGTCGCGTCATTGTCATTGAGCAGACATTCATTACCTGACTATGGCGAAGCCAAAAGGAGGGTTTTGATTTCAGCCGGTATTTATCTATGTATGTATGTATGTTCATTTGTTCGCCCAGAACTTCTCAAATACTTATCAGAATTTGATAAATAGAGCACCGAAATTGTCCGCTGGCTATTTGAAGTCACAGTAAAATCCATATGAAGCTCTTTAGAAGGCATAAACTCACAACATAAAAGCTTAACATAGCGTCAGGCCTTTTGCCATATGGGGTGGCAGAGGCATAATTGTACCCACTTTAAGCCAGTTATTAAGTACTCCATTTTGCGTTATTTATTAACTAAGCTATATTAACCTATGATATAATGACGGTTTTATCAGGATGTTTTCCATCACCGTTATAACTTCCTTAAATACTTCAGATAAATCACTAACCTTATTGGTAAACAGTCGGCACCGGGATTCGAACCTGCGCCTCCTGCATGAGAAGCAGGCGTGAAACTCACTAGACCACAGAGCTCTTAAAGACATGAGCGAAAAAAATATATAATTTTACTTTATGGGGCCGTCTATCTATCTATCTATCCAGTCTACTGCACCCACTGCTGAATAAAGACCTCCTCTTCCTCACGCCATTTTTCATCCCTGGTGTCCAGAAGTCTTGAACACGTCATCCGAGCGTCGGGACTTCTTCAAGCAGATGATTTGTCAAACTTAAAGTTTAGCGAAATCCTAGAATTCATTAAACGAACAAGAAGATTTTGGGAGGGACATCTGTTGATCCAACAGTAACCAGTTCCCAAACTCTGGGAATTGGGTGAAATAATCACGATAGAGGACCCATCACCTACCTGTGGTACAGCTGGCGTCCCACCTCATCATCATCATCATCATCGGGACGTCGGTCTGCCTCTTGGTCTACGCACGTCTCGTTGCCACCATTGCATTACCGCCTTGGTCCATTCGCACATTGTACAATATTGCTAAGTTGTATAGCTAACAGATGTTCGCGCCCAGTTTCTTTGGTTCTGAGAGAGCTGTGATCTCTCCTTCTCACATAGAATAAGGGAACTGTATATGACTAGCAGAATTAGGACCCTGACCGTCTTTAGACCATTGGCTCTCAAATTGCAGCTGAAATTCTCCGGAACCCGTCATAACCAGCGTATAATGGCGGAGATGATTCAATTTGGCGCGAAATGATAGCCTTAGTGATACTCTGGTGCAACTTGTAGGGTGGAGTAGACTACACCGGTCTTACTACAAAAAATAGAGTAGAGCTCTGGTCACAAATACAAATACAAAACTCTTTATTTAGCATAACGTTTGGACCAGATATAGAGAGTTTAAAATCATACAGAAATAAAAATATTAGTGAGGGTAGTTGTCCGCGGCTCGCTTGCAAAGCGCGCACTAGGACCTGTATAGCCCGCTTTTTGTTAAACCGGTTGCCATAGAAACACAGCTGATTCGCGATCGCGATTTTAGATTTTTGTTTGTATGTTAAAATTTTAAGTTAGGTTAACATGTTTAAACACACACACATGTCGTTTGACGTTTGTTTTGAGGTAAATCATGTATTTTTTGTCCGGCGAAAGAGCACAAAAACAACATTTATCACGCTTTTTCTTATACTAATTTAGGTAACGAATGATTGTAGGTGGAAAAGTCGAAAGCAGATACTTATTTAGACTTCGGATCTTTGTTTGGACTAGTTAGGAAACCATTATACTAAGAGGCCTGACCCCTCCGACGTGAGCCCCAGTTTTTTGTTTTTTTGCTTACATCTCGAGAACGACGCGTCTTAGGAAATTTCCTTGTGCGACATAATTAAATCTGATGAAATTTCCTACAACTTTGATCGCCGCAGCTGTTGACCGCAGAAATAAGGATTTCTAAATTGCTAAATAAATTCGTCTCGGTTGTTAGACGGAAACGGACAACAAGCCACTGGGTCGACGAACCCATGACATCATCGCCATAGCTGGTAGCAGTCAAAGTCAAAGTACTTTATTACTGTAGATATTTACATATTCTTATCAAATTGGACCACTGTGGGAGAAGAAGGGCGTAGAAACTGCCACAGATGGATTTTAAGATCTCTTATAAAAATTTGTTGTGCTTAACTTATACAAATCTGAAAAATTTAATTATTATGATTCATAAGCAGGAATAAAGTGGATGCGAAAGGTTCAAAACCGAATTGAATGGCTTGATACAGAAATGTAGTGTTTTTAAACTGATATATCATTTATTTATTAAGTACTAGCTGACCCGCTCTCGCTTCGCTGCGGGTAGCTCTACCCCTACTTTACCCTTACCTATCCCTACCCTAACCTACCCCTACCCCTAACCAACCCCTACCCAACCCCTACCCTACCCTACCCCTACCCAACCACTACCCTACCCCTACCCTTCCCCTACCCTACACTACCCCTGCCCAACCCTACCCCTACCCTACACCTACCCTTACCCCTACCCTACCCTACCCTACCCTACCCCTGCCTACCCCTACCCTACCCCTACCCTACCCCTACCCTACCCCTACCCTACCCCTACCCTACCCCTACCCTACCCTACCCATACCCTATCCTACCCTACTTTTAAACCTTCCCTGGTCTACAACAAACATTTCAAAACCAAAATCAGCTAAATCGGCCCAGCCGTTCTCGGGTTTTAGCGAGGCTAACGAACAGCGATTCATTTTTATATATATAGATTTAGCGTTCCAAACACCTCCGCGGTCTATTGGTTTCTCGCCTGCTTCTCACCAATGAGCTATGAAGTTATTATCTTAAGAAGTTACATTGTCGGAAGTTTCCTATAAGTTAAGCTGTAGGTCCCGGCTACTATCGCCACTTGCGGGCGTAAAACCCCGCTATCAACTCACAAACATACACACAACCTACAAAACACATCTGCTAATCCCATCTGTGCATTAATAGTAATTGTTTGTCCATTTTTAGGGTTCCATACCCAAAGGGCAAAACGAGACCCTATTCCTAAGACTCCGCTGTCCGTCCGTCTGTCACCAGGCAGTATCTCATGAACCATGATAGTTAAACAGTTGACATTTTCACAGATGATGTATCTATGTTGCCGCTGTAACAAAAAATACTAATAAACAGAATAAAATTAATATTTAAGGGGACTTTTATAAAACTAACGTGTGATTTTGCTCGTTTTTGCTCGATATTGCTAAAGGCAACAAGTAGACGCTTGAAATATTCACAGAATATTTAGTTATACATTCACATTAAAATAATTAAACAAATAAAAATAAAACAAATATTTAAGGGTGGTTATCATACAACAAACGTGATTTATAGTGCAAACCGCAAACAAACTTATAAATGCACCTGAAAACTTACATGGCGTATGGCCGCACCAATAACTTTGTAAAAAATAATTTGCTATGTTAAATCCAAACTATTCACTCCACACCATTCCAACCATTGTACGGTGGTACGGAACCCTTCGTGCGCGAGTTCGACACGCAGTTTTTTTTTTAATCCTCTTTACTATTCCATCTAAGTATTCTGCATGGGAGGCCGCACAGGATGCTATCGGTGTTTTTTGCGATCTGTCGAAGGCATATGATTGTACTGATCGTGATACGCTACTAATGAAATTAAATCATTACGGAGTTAGAAATAAATCGTTGGATCTACTGAGATCATACTTAAGCAATATAATTCAAAAGGCAGAAGTCAACGGCGTTAAATCTGATGGATTGGGGATAAAAATTGGCGTTCCACAAGGTTCCATATTAAGCCCTTTCTTATTCCTGGTATATATTAACGATCTGACTTTTATGGTGGAGAAATTGACTGAAATAGTATTGTTTGCTGATGATGGTCTTCAAAATTTAAAGACAAAAAGAAGATTTTGATGATGTCAATGGAGTATTATCTTTAACCTTGAATTGGTTCACAGTAAACAATTTATTGTTAAATGGTGGTAAAACCAACAAATTCTCACTTCGAAATATCAGGCAAGTTGGGACCAGTTTAGTGTTGGACAGCAAAACGTTAGAATTAGTAAATGACACGAAGTTTCTTGGAATAAGCATTGATAGCAAATTGCAGTGGGGACCCCACATAGAAAAATTGGCTGGTAAATTAAGTTCTGCGGCTTACGTTGTTAGGAACATCAGACAAAACACGGATGTGGCTACATCTAGGTTAGTATATTTTAGTTACTTTCATAGTGTCATGTCCTATGGTATCTTGTTGTGGGGGAAAGCAGCGGATATTCAAACTATTTTTATTTTACAGAAAAGAGCTATTCAAGTAATTTATAATTTAAAACGCACAGACTCCTTAAGAGAGCTTTTAAAAAAAATTGACATACTAACTGTAGCTCGTCAATTTATTTTCGAAAATATAATGTATGTACGCAAGAACCTTACAACATTTCTTGAACTTAGCGATAGCTGTAATGTTGACCAAAGAAATAATCACAGACTACTTGCGCCCTGGTTTAGACTCGCGTTTAGCAATTCTTTCAAGGGTCAATGCATTCTCTACTACAACAAGATACCTCTGGAGATCTTGAAATTGCCATTTGAGCAATTTAATAACCATGTTAAAGCGACTTTGTCGAAAAAGGGATATTACAATGTTCAAGATTACTTAAATGATGTAACTGTATGGGGTAAATCTGGCTCAACACAGACCTTGCTGTGAATAATTTTGTAATTATTTATTCCTGCTTATAAATTATGATAATGACATATTTATATTTTGTATTAGTTAAGTCTAAGAAATTTTTAAAAGCAGATCTAAAAATCAATCTGTGGGAGTTTCTACGCCCTTCTAATCCTACAGTGGTCCAAAGTAGAGAAGTGGCAAAAAATGACGATTGCTAAGTATATGAAAATATCTACAGTAATAAAGACATTTGGAATTTTGGAACTTTTTATACAATATGCTCTGTTTATGTCATAAAATATTTAAGTAAAAAATGTAAAACGATATTGGCTTTTGTTAGCATTAATTAACTATGGATTTTATAGGATCCAAATTCCAAATTACAAATTCCAAATGTCTTTATTATTGTAGATATTTACATATACTTAGCAGTCGTAATTTTTTGCTACTTCTCTACATTGGACCACTGTGGGAGAAGAAGGGCATATAAACTCCAACAGGTTAATTTTTAGATCTTTTAAAAATTGCTGGTGCTTAACTGATACAAAAATAAATATATCATTATCATAATTAATAATCTGGAATAAATAATTAAAAAAATATTAACAGCAAGGTCTATGTTGAGCCAGGTTAACCCCACCCCATCAATAAATAAATAAACAAACTTGCACTGATCGAGCGTGGTGCAGTATAAACCAATCTTACTAATGTCCGGTAAAGGCCTGTGATCCTCGGTAAGGACACAAGTGGGCTTCATTTATTTATTTTTAATATCTCCAGCAGCCGCCCTACTACAGTCCCTACTACCCTACAGTGGGCTGTGCTTAGACGCAATGCCGGCGGTTACGGCCACTCGGCCGAAACCGCGCTTAATGCAGTGCAGGGCTGCTAGGACGTTCTGTTGACGGCGGGGTGGTGTAGCAGAATTGTGTAGCCGCTTGATTTAGTACAGTACTGCTAGGACCGTCCACTGCTAGTGCGTAGAGTGTAGCGGAAAATCTTTCTGTTTCGTAATAGACCTTTCTTACGTTTTGACAGATGCTTTAAGGCTCGTAACGTGGTTGAAATTCTGGACATAACTGTAATAGAATGAAGTTCGTATCAGCTTACTGAGCCTTACAACAATATGGCTTTAAGGACCAGTCCACAAAACAGCGTTGTGGCGTCGCATCGCAAATATCTGCCATAAATCGACTTCAGGTCATAGGATATAAAAAAGAAATATAAACATAAACATCTACATACAGTTACATCAATTGCAGTCAAATCAACAGTGACCTGCCTACGAAGCCAAGGGTCCCGGGTTCGAGTCCCGGTGGGGGCAAATATTTGTTTGATTAGAACGGAGTTTGTACCCTAGTCATGGTTGTTTATCTATCTAATTATAATATTTATCTATATAAGTATGTGTATCGTTGTCTAGTACCCAAAATACAGGGAATCCTAGTTTGAGGCTAGATCAATGTGTGTAAATAGTCTCCAAGGTGTTATTATTATTATTATCTGCATATAAGAACATAAATTGCTTCGGGCCCCACACTAGGATACCCTGTGTCGCAGGAACCAGAAACGGCGACGTCACACACATATAAACATCCAAAACCTGAGGGTTTTTTCTTTATCCTCAGCCGGGGATCGAACCACGGACCTCTCGCGTGATAGGCTGAGCCACAAATGCAGCGCCAAAGAGGTCATCAAGTCGATAAGGTCGATGTGTCACAGATTTTTGCGATGCGACATCGTAATCACTGTAGCAGCACTATGCTAAAAGTGTGTGCATTTCATATATTTTTGAAAAACTAATGATAATTCGTATATTTTCACATACTACGTTCTAAAATGTTTCGCAACATATTTTGTCACAAGAAACCTATCAATAATCTTTTTATCTACACACGTATCATAAACCCTCTTTACTGCGTCCAAAAACCGCACGTTACGACCAGCATGATGTTATACTTCTTGGTAAAGACTCATTTCTTGTCTGAATATTGATACATTATGACCATAATGTATAATATAAATATAATATAAATTTTCGACAAATTATGACATTCAAATTTCGAACACCAACGCCCGTCTGCGTGCCGCCCCTAGTTTGTCTGCAAAGTTGGTACTGAACAAGCTAAACAAGTTCAGAGCAATTATCAATACCACCATGCCGGTCGAACAAGCGGATCCTGAACACATCAAAGAGAGCTTATGATATGTGTGTAGATTATATATATTAGATATATAAGCATTAAAATTCTCGAGGGATATTTCATAATCCCGCTATCGAGTTTTAATGCCCTTTATTATGTACCAGTCACATAAACTTCTATTAGATCCCAAGAGATACCACGTTTTAGATGAAAAACATTTATTTCGTATTTTTTTTTCATACAGTTTCCATTGACATTATGATATTTTTAAACACAACGATTGAAGCAAAGGGATAGTTTCTTCTATTGTATTTTTTCTGGATTTGGAAAGTGTCTATTATAGGAGCAAAAACCCTTCAAAGATGGGCATTTCACAAGACTTATCATCTTAACCCTTTCGCTACTCTGCTGGCCGGAAAAGAAAAAATAATGACGTAAAAATTAAGGCAAATTTTATGTTGTTTCCCCACAAATGCCCACAATAGAATCTTGAGTACTCTAGATGACGTCTGGCATGATAATAATAATAATACCTTGGACACTACCTACACACATTGATCTAGCCCCAAACTAGGATTCCCTGTATCTTGGATACTATACAACGATACACATAGTTATATACATAAATATTATACTTAGATAGATAAAAAACCATGACTAGGGTACAAACATCCGTTTTCATCAAACAAATATTTGACCCCACCGGGACTCGAACCCGGGATTCTCAGATTCGTAAGCAGTGTCACTGCCGACTCGGCCATTTGGGTCGTCATAAAAGTTTCGTTTTAGGGTTTACCCAAGTTAACTGGATAACTCCTCAAGACCCTGACCTGGTTATGTGGCTTCGCGATTTTGTACCTTATACCATTGTAATACTAGTGGCTCTACTAGTTGTAGAACTCGCGAGCGACATAGAGAAGTTGCTTTTTAGGGTTCCGTACCCGAAGGGTGCCAAACGAGACCCTATTACTAAGCCTCCGCTGTCCGTCTGTCTGTCCGTCTGTCCGCCCGTAACCGGGCTCTATCGGATCAACTGAAATTGGTAGAGAGCTGAAATTGTCACAGAATGTGCATTTCTGTTGCCGCAACTGCAACAAATTATAAACTACACGCAATTTTGAAAATTAAAGGGGGTCACATACAAGCGACTGTTTTTTAAATCCCTGATTGAATATCATCATAGATTTCGCTGCTTTTGAAAACTTTGAGATGGCTCAGTCGGCTTTACAATCTTGAAGTTCCGGGTTTGATTACCAGAGAACACATATTTTTTCTTTTTGTTTTGGTTTTATTATTGAGGATTTTGTGTTTTTTTTTCTTCTACGATGGTACGGAACCATTCGTGTGCCAGTCCGACCCGCACTTGACCGATTTTATTTTAATATTATTATTCATCCCTTGGCACCACACCCCAGACCCCTTGAAGTTTTTAATAATCCGACAGAATTTTCTGTCAATACCGTGTACAAACTTATAAATGCACCTGGTTACACACATGGAGTATCAAAGTAGCTGCACCAATAACTCTGTGCACTATATTTTGTGATCCAAATGTTGATTTTTGTTGTCAATGTTGATCAACCTGTTGATTTTTCACTAAAATTTTACTACTAATGTCAAACTCACGATATCGACAAATCGAAGGACACCTCATTTATTAAAATCTGTCAAGCAAGTTATAGGCTCACAGAGTAGGAGCGCGCAGTCTCATGCGAAACAGGGAGTTTCTACACAGGTCCCCCGTTCTTACCGACTTACCGTGATGACATGGACGTCCCCGAGGGTTATGGATTAGGCACTTTACTTAACTAGACGACGAAATAAATTTAGCTTGCGCGATGTAGGCCTAGCCCTGCGATTGGTCAGAAATAGTTGCAATTGAGCCTCGGGACCGGAATCCCTAATGGGCAACAATTTGGCTATTGTTGTCGCAGTTTGGGTGGCGGGTGCAGAGGAATTACATGCGCAGATGTAGAGCAGGTAATGCGTTTTGGGCTCAGAATTCTTCGCTGACGGAAGACTCGTGCGCAGTTAAGTTTCTGTGATAATTATATCATTCTGTTTTATCGACGATTTTATTTTCTGCACCGCCAGCACAAACTTTTACGTTCGTTAGGTTTTACTGTTTAAAAAATAATCATATGATTTCATTTGTGTTATGGTATTTGTACATGATTGTCAATGTTAATTCGTAGAACTTACTATGCGATTCTGCTTCCGATAATAATAATAAAAATGCTTTATTAATACATAAAACATAAATATAAACATCAACATATAGGACTATAAAGTGCTACGGGCCCCACACTAGGATACCCTGTGTCGTAGGAACTAGAAACAGCGAAGCCACACATATATAAACATCGAAAACCTGGGTGGTTTTTTCTTTATCCCCAGGCGGGGATCGAACCCGGGACCTCTTGCATGGTAGGCAGAGCCACAGCTGCAGCGCCACAGAGGTTCAATCGAAAATTATTTAGTTTTATTTTTATAATCATCATAATTTTGACTGTGCTGTGCAGAAATCAAATTATGTAGAATCGCGTATGTCTCTAGAATGAATCAAAATTCAAAATTCAAAAATAATTTATTTCCATAAGAAACACATAGGTTACATTTGGAGAATCTCAAATCTTAAACTAACACATATATCAGATATAGGGAAATATAGAACTCAATTTGAATTCCGTCACCTCAATGTTTTAGATGCTGGAGGCAAAGAGGCGACTAGAAAAATCCATCAATTCATATACGTAGGCTTACCTGTTCCTTCTTTTTAAATTTCACTCTCTCTATCCTGGGTTTGCTGGATTAAATCTCTTTCTAGAGATAATCTTGCCTTTGAACATTATCTCTTCTATATTTATTTTAGATTTTTTAAATGACTTCGTGGCTAGGCAAGGGTTTCACGCTTGCTTCTCACATTGGGATAATTAATTTATCTTAAGTACATTATACGGACGTTCTAACGGTAATGGAAAACATCGTGAGAAAACCTTCGTTACTCCATAGCACCTGTCACGCAAAATGAAGTATTGAATACCTGGCTCAAAGTGGGCACAATTGGAAAAAGGCGTGACACTATGTTATGTTATGTTATTTATTTAATGCAATCGATAGATACTTGTAACTTTTTGTCATACAACATTACAACCAGACAAACGACCTCCAAAGAAATTGCAGTAAAAGTCATTGTTGATCCACCCTCCATTTTAGAAAGACAAATGGCCAAAAAGGACCATCTTTTTAGACAATAAATCCAAGAGACTTTGTCCATGTCGTCATTAAGGGTCATATATTCCGCTGAAAGGACGCCACTATACTAATACGGAACAATCAAAAAAGCATTTCTCATTCTGTAGCAAATGTTTTAATAATTTACTACTTGCGTTCAAGTGTTTATCATTCGGTAGGACGCTCCCGTTTTGGGATTTTAGTATAGTCTTTTAGATTATAGGGGAGTGTCTTGTAGGTGTAACAATCTCTGTATTTGCTACGTTTGCTACGATGCTACGCTGCTACGATCCTGCTACGCGCTCGTAGCATTACGCTTAGAGAGGTTGGGATAAGAGGGCATGGAAGTGGATTGTCTTTTATATTTTGCTAATTAATTGTTAGTATTTCATGCCCAAGATTATGTCAAATCTTGCGGGTCCTAAACGTAACACTAGTGGTTCTGTGAGAACAGTAGACCTCGCGAGCCCTTCGACATACACATATGATGACCCGAATGGCCGAGTCGGCAGAGACCCTGCCTACGAAGCCAAGGGTCCCGGGTTCGAGTCCCGGTGGGGGCAAATATTTGTTTGATGAGAACGGATATTTGTACCCTAGTCATGGTTGTTTATCTATCTAAGTATAATATTTATCTATATAAGTATGTGTATCGTTGTCTAGTATCCAAGATACAGGGAATCCTAGTTTGGGGCTAGATCAATGTGTGTAAATAGTGTCCAAGGTATTATTATTATTATCATACTGTCACGACTGACGGTCAAAAGGCTTTATTATAATATGATACAAGTTTATTTTGCGCAAAAAAAATACGAAGAAATTCAAAAGAGAAAGTCGTAAGAAAAAATTTCATGAGCTTGAATTTTCCAATTACTATATGGACTTTTGAGCAAAATAGGGGTATACGTTTTGACGATTTCTCGCGTTTCTTTGGGATGTACGGTCCTAATTTGGTGTTTACGGGTTTGTCTCGTGAAGGCGGAGAGAACTGCGTATTCTGAATAGGGATACATTTAAAAAATAAGCCGATTTGCATTTTATTTCAATACCACATACAAACTTATGAATGCACTACGTATATAGGGAAGTAATCGCACTAATAACTCTGTAATGCCAGAAGTCCGCCATTTTGAATAAATTCTAAAAACTGACTAGACAAAAAAAATACTATGTAATTATCGAACCTGTTCACAAAATTTCACGAGAATCGGTTGAGAAATGCGATCTGTAGACGAGAACAGACAGACAGAAGGACAAACGCATTTTTGTCCAATCTCAAAACTGGACGCTTCGCTCGCTCGGTCAATAATGGAAGGTAACTGCCAGCTAAAGACAGTAGCCGACTGCATCTACCTTAGACACAGTTTATCTTTTGGCAAACACTCGCAAATGAAGGTAATCTCGAGACGCATCCAGCTGGGTTGGGCCGCTTTTGGCAAACACTCGCAAATGAAGGTAATCTCGAGACGCATCCAGCTGGGTTGGGCCGCTTTTGGCAAACACTCGCAAATGAAGGTAATCTTGAGACGCACCCAGCTGGGTTGGGCCGCTTTTGGCAAACACTCGCAAATGAAGGTAATCTCGAGACGCATCCAGCTGGGTTGGGCCGCTTTTGGCAAACACTCGCAAATGAAGGTAATCTCGAGACGCATCCAGCTGGGTTGGGCCGCTTTTGGCAAACACTCGCAAATGAAGGTAATCTCGAGACGCATCCTGCTGCAGCTGGGTTGGGCCGCTTTTGGCAAACTGGATGATGCTTAAACTCTAAAATCCCACAATGCCTCAAATCCAAGGTGTTCAAGCAATGTGTTCTGACTATACTCACTTACGGATCCGAGACGTGGCCGCTCACAAAGGAATACATGCGCAAAATTAGAGTAGCACGAAGGGTAATGGAGCATGCCATGCTCGGAATCTCCCTTCTCGACCGCATACCCCACGTGGGGATACGACGACGAACCAAGTTGTAGACGTGGGTATGCGCATTGCGAGGTTAAGGGGATACCTCGCCCGTGCAAAGGTTCCCGTTACTCCAGGCGAAAAGACCCGCAGTGTGAGAGGGACGGATTCGGGGAAAAGTTACATAACGCAGCGCCAAACCACAGAAAAATTGTTTAAAAATAAACTACGCTATTTTGTTAAAAATATTGTCAATATATCCACATTTTCTATCTAAGTATTCATATTTATCTATATAAGTATGTGTATCGTTGTCTAGTACCCAAGATACAGGGAATACTAGTTTGGGGCTAGATCAATGTGTGTAAATGGTGTCCAAGGAATTATTATTATTATTATTATTTTCAACGCAGTTCCACAATGAAATTAGTTAGGAATTCAGAATTACAGGAACATAAGAAGTATTTTCGTAATTGAATTCTATCAAGAAAATTTAATTTAATCGCGTTTTCCTTTAGTGAGAATCTCAATCAAATACTCAATAAACGTTAACCCAAAAGTCTAATATGTAGATGATTTCATGGTGGAGTAAATGGATTCGAAAAAAAAAACATTTTTTTTCGTATCACCTTAAAGTGGAAATGGGCTGGACACTTGGCCAGGAGGGAAGACGGAAGGTGGACGAAAGCAGTGATGGAATGGTGGCCAAGGGATGCAGCTCGACCAAGAGGCAGACCACCAGACCACCCCCCTGGTGGTCGGAAGATCTTACCCACTTTGCTGGGCGCCTGTGGACGAGGCTGGCGCAGGATCCCGTGAGGTGGTGTGCTGAAGAGGATGCCCATAGTGAACTGTGGGTGCGGGAGGATGAAGAAATAGAGAGATAGATGTCATGATAGGCAAACTGCTATTAACGACCGGTTTAGCCTAGCGGGTACCTTGCCTACGAAGCTGACGGTCCTGGGTTTAATCACCGGTAAGGGCAAATATTTGTGTGATGGGCATTAATATTTGTTTTTTAGTCTTGGATGTTTACTATGTATTTATATTATAATTTTTCATCTCTTGTAAATATATCGTAGTCTAGTAGATACCCTTATTACAAGCCTTGTTGAGCTTACTATGAGTCTAGATCGATTGATGTAATATTTTCCCTCTAATATTTATTTATAAATTTGTTTATTCTATCGCCTGACAAAACTCCAACTCGATCAATGATTTTCAAGATATCTTCTGATATATATTGAATTCAAAACGGTGCATAGAATATAAACAATCATAATTAGCGTCACGCCTTTTCCAATACGGGGTGGCAGAGGCACAATTGTGCCCACTTTAAGCCTTGCGTTTATGATGCGGCGATAAGCATGTACTTACAGCTAAATACATTGCTTCTGCCCCCCCCTGTATCGTGGGAACCAGAAACAGCGACGTCACACACATATAAACATCCAAGACCTGAGGTTTTTTCTTCCTTCCAAGCCGGGTTTCGAACCCGGCGACCTCATGCTTAGGAAGCCGACACACTGCAGAGGTCGTCGCAAGCACGGTCCGATTGTATTGAATTTATCACTGAAGTATTTAATAACTTCGAACGCAAGTTGTTAAGGTTATTAAAAGAATAGACTCGCGTTTGAAGTAGTCGGCCTAGCATCACCCGAGAAACTCCTTGGGCGCAACTGTGCTCATTTTTTCACAAGCCGTCTCCACAAAATCGCATCGTACATTAGTTCTCCACCTCAAGTGAAACAGGAAAAAAGAAAGAATTAAATCCAACTTTGTTCGCAAAGCGGATCTGAAATATTACTGGCAATATAAAGCGTTTTGATGGCGAAACACGCTGATCTGTACCTTTGCCAGGTTAACTGGGAATAATATCTATAGAAACTCCAATGTCTTTACATTGGAGTTTCTTGAGCTAAATCTATGATAAAAACCTAAAATCCCAACTGCATTTCATCATTTTTTGGGAGTTTGTCTGAATAGTGTTTTGATAAAAAAAAAAAAAAAAAAAAAAAAAAAGAGGCCCACCTTCCGAAACGGTGTAGTCTTTTTTTATATAAAAAAAAATTGACTTGTAGTTATAAATAAGTATAATTTTGACGTTGAATAAGATAATTTATTTATTTATATTCAATAAAAAAATGACTCTGACTCTGACTCTGATATTATGCATTTGTCTACAAATTGGTAAGTAATTTATTTATTTATTTTATTCTGATCGGAAAACCAACAGTTCAAATTCTTAATACTAATACGCAGACAATGATAAGTTACAATGCCTATTATAGGTCTTCACTAATAGTTCAACTGTTATGTTCTAGCTAAATATTTTATACAATGCAAAATTGGTACCTGCCTATGTAATCAATAGATAATATGAATAAATGAGAAACTAATAATATTATGTTATATATACCTAACTAACAAACGGAAACTAAGGAAAGTATTACATATGTTTGTGATAATAACTATCTACCTACCTATTTACGCGAAATGTTTTAATGTTAATATTTTTTTATTTAAGTGTCCCTTATCACAATGAATATCTATATCTTTGGACAGTTTATTGACTTCATTTGAAGCTCGTAGCATGAAGGAATTTTGCCTGTAATATGTATTAGCTTTAGGTACATGTAAAAGCAATGGATTACGACTGTTAATTCGATTACAATGAAAACCTACATTTGAGAGCAGCTCTGGGCTATCGACTGAACCATTAATAATATTAATAAGGAAAACAATGTCAGCTATATTACGTCTTACATGCAGCGGCAAGAAATGAAAACGCTAATTTATGGCTATATGGCTGTTATTTAATGTCCATCCTAGGTTTGGTGGAAGAAATCTCTTTTAGAGATAAGCTCGCCTTTGTGCAGGTAGTTTACATTTTGATGAACCTTCTGATGTTTCTGTGCAATAAAGTACTAAAGTATGTACATAGATTACGTACTAGGTATTTCTAATTATAATCATATTTCTTTGTTGCACTCAAACAACCTGTAGTAACGGTAATAACATATAAATAGTGTACAAGGGTGAGCTTATCTCCAATAAGAGATCTGTTCTAGAAAACCACGTATGGATGAGATGGGTTGATTGTGGAGCAGGGGTAGACCTGTGTACAACGTAAACATAATTTACCTTATACTTATATGTATTAGGTACATTATTTTATGTATATAATTTACCTTATACATAAAAAGTTTTAGGTAAATAATGTTATTTATATAATTTTCCGCATTCTAACCTCAAAATAGCAACTTCGGCGCTTGATTTTGGGATCTCAGGCGAAAAAATTATATTCCTAACTCGTTCGAAAAGGCTTCTTTACGAACCTCGCTACAACCCTCGCCTTCGGCTCGTGCCGTAAACTTCTCGGTTCGTAAATATAAGCCTTTGCGAACTCGTAAGAAGTGTGCTATTACATAATACATAAAAGTTTTTGGTAAATTATTTTATATATATAATTTACCTAATACTTATAAGTATTAGGTAAATTATGTTTTATGTTGTACACAAGTCTACCCCTATAAGCGGTTTGCTAGAACAGATCTCTTATTTTAGATAAGCTCGCCCTTGCACATAAAGGTCTAGCCCTGCACCACAATCAACCCACCTTCGTTTACCATTTAAGTAAGGCGCACATTACATAACTATATGCTCCTTGGCTCATAGTGTCTTAGACAGATAACTGTAAGCACAAAGGGGTTGTTTTTAGTCCGTTTACCACACGAGCTGATGCCCGCTCAATATGTGGGGACCCGGACACAGCAGAGAGGTCTGACTCCTGGGCGTGGGGAATTCCATTTTTTTCCCCTCCAACAAAAAAAATAAAAACTATATGAGATGCCCCAGAACGAACCATCTTACATAGTACTTTTTGTACTTGCCTCTTTAAGTTTATTATTTTTCTTCTAGTGAACCCTCCCATTCTACTGCGCGTTGTTAGGCAGTTGTTTAGGTACACTATTTACTCTTACTTATTACAATGCCATCAATGCTATATAGTTAGTCATAAAACAAGCATAGGTATCATTGTTTATGAGTTTATGTATATGTCTTAATACTTTTATTTTCTTTATCTACATACGTATCATAAACCCTCTTTATTGCGTCCAAAACCGCACGTTAAGACCAGCATAATGGTAAAGTTCTTGGTAAAAACTAATTTCCTATCTGAATATTGATACATTATGACCATAATGTCAATTCTCCGTACTCCAATGTCCGTACATTCTTAGCCGAAAATGGACAATGTTCTTAGTCAAATTATGACATTCGAATTTCGAACGCCGACGCCCGCCTGCGTGCTGCCGCTAGTTTGTCTGTGAAGTTGGTACTACAGAACAAGCTAAACAAGTGCAGAGCAATGATCAATGCCACAATGCCGGTCGAACATGTGGTTCCTGAACACATCAAAGAGAGCTTATGATATGTGTGTAGATAAACTAGTATATATAACTATACATAATTAGGCATAAAAACTCTCCAGTAATGAAGGCGAGTTTCATAAACTCACGGTCATTAATGCCCTCCATTATGTAGCAGTCACATAAACTACTATTAAGTACAAGTTTTTGTAAAGGTGCTTTCTAGTCTGAAAAACAGTATTACTGGCAGACTGTGATTTGTATGCTACGTAGATAATAGTTGCTAGTTATACAAAAATTGTAAAACATGAAATAAATAATTCCGAAAATCAATCAAATCAATCTTCCCATCCATAGGTGGTCTGCTGGAACATATTATATCACCCTAATTTATATAAACTACATAAACGAGTACCTACAAAAATACATAATATATGATAAATACATGGTAGTTATAGACAAAACATATATCTACCTAAATAGATACATATTGCACCATACATATATATGTACATGTCTCACCATATTGCTTATTAAATTTGTATATTTATCACCGTAAGATTAACAAAACCGTTAGTTGATAAACTAAGGTTTTTTACCTCGTTAGTTGGTCAACTAGCGACAGATAGTAAACTGAAGCGTACTGCTTGGTATATGACGCGTTAGTTGACAAACTAACGGTTAAAACCGTTAATTAGTAAACTGGTTTAAACTTAAATTGCAAACGAAATACTAGGCCAAATACTGCGGTAGCTTAGGTGAAGACTAGAGGGGGCGAACGCAGCGAAAGTCTTCGTGTTAGGTTGACAAGTAAGAATAAAAGAAACGTAAATTCTAAACCCTGTCGGTCTGGTTTACTATCTGTCGATAGATGATCAACTACCGCGTTAGTTTATCAACTAACGGTTTCGACTATCTTACGGTGACATATATACTAGTAGAGCTTCCGTTTGATCACCATATTGTTTTTATCATTCTTACCCACTTCAGGATAAAGGTCACAAATAGGATAAATTTTCTGTAGTTGAATATGAGTTGAATCCATTCAAAAGGCGCGTCCAGTCCTAATTGCTAAAAGTCCAACAGAAGCAAGCAAATGTTTTTATTTTGGGTCTTTCGACAGACCAATTTATCAGCGGACACAAGCAAGGCAACGCATTTTCACCGAAAAATTGACCGAGTTCAGTTTGTTGACCAAAAAGAACCCTTTGGCTGTGTTTGGAAGATTTTAGGGTTCCGTTGTGGAACTTGTAAAGACTAAAAATACAATTGCATTACGAATATTACTCAAGTATAAAAGTGTGTGTGTGTTTTTGTGTGTGGTTATTTTGCTGATTCAAGTTTACTTAAGTTAAATATTTGACGACCTCTGTGGCGCAGCAGTTGTGGCTCTGCCTACCATGCGAGAGGTCCCGGGTTGGATCCCCGGCTGGGGGTGAAAAAAAACCCCAGGTCTTGGGAAGTCGCTGTTTCTGGTTCCCACGACACAGGGTATCCTAGTGTGGGGCCAGAAGCAATGTATGTGCCATTTATGCAAATGTTTAAATGTTTATTATCTAGGTTAATATTCACATACTCGCATTTTTTTAATTTTACACAGCAATTGAAAAATGACACAAAATTACTAAACAAAGGCGAGCTTATTGCTGTCGAAAAATCAGGGGTCCCAGTGACACTGGTTTAGACTCATTTGCAGACAGGATTTCTTCATTCCTTGGCATAATAATAATAATACCTTGGACACTATTTACCCACATTGATCTAGCCCCAAACTAGGATTCCCTGTATCTTGGGTACTGGACAACGATACACATACTTATATAGATAAATATTATACTTAGATAGATAAACAACCATGACTAGGGTACAAACATCCGTTCTCGTCAAATTAATATTGCCCCCACCGGGACTCGACCCGGGACCCTTGGCTTCGTAGTCGTCGCATGATACTGTATTGTTAAAAACATGCCCTACGGAGCCGAATAGCTGTGTTTGGCTTTGGCATATATCAGGATCCAATCAAAGCCTCCAACGTGGCGTGTTTTTGTAAACACACTTTGAAAGCCCCACAAACGAGTGCCATGCAAAAATAGCTGAAATCTCGCTCACCAGTTTTACACTTATTTATTTAACCTCTCGAGCCCTGGACCTGGTTATGACGCATCGCGATTTTGATGATGATGATGATGAATCAAAAATCAAATGATGAATCAAACGATGATGAATCAAAACCTATGAGGATGATCAAAATTGATTAATATTGATTATTTTGTTGTAAAAGTGTTTGTTTGACTGAACTTTATTGATATAACATTTAGAATAGCATATTATAGTTAGTACATTATTATTATTAGAGTAAGATTTTATTATTTTCAACACAATATATATTGTACAGAAATAAACTAAACTGAAACTATGACGGCGCAGTGGCGTCACCGCAAAGGGGTAACTCAATGTTATTGATAGTAAATATGTATTTAAATAGGGAAAAAAGATAACCCGAATGGCCGATTCAGCAGTGACCCAGCCTACGAATCCAGGGGTCCCGGGTTCAACTCCCGGTGGGGGCAAATATTTGTTTGATGCGAACGGATGTTTGTACCCTAGTCATGATTGTTTATCTATCTAAGTATAATATTTATCTATATAAGTATGTGTATCGTTGTCTAGTACACAAGATACAGGGAATCCTAGTTTGGGGCTAGATCAATGTGTGTAAATACTGTCCAGGGTATTATTATTATACATATTATTATTATCTGCTGAAAAACGCCGCTGTCCAGCTCATGCTCATTGCTGAGTTTTGTCCATTTGCCAAAAAAGGATTTATTACTATTTTTCTGATATTTTTTAATGTTTTGCAATAAATGATTTGCCTTTTTTCTTTCAAATAATTTGAATGGGGTATGTAAAAGAGGCCTCCCCCCTTTGAGTCCACTCATCCCGGCCCAGTGCCACCTTCGGCCACCCCAGCAGAAACCGGTCGAAGTCGTCCCGCCGTCGGGATCCGTCATGTGGCACCTAGTCAGTGGGACACTATCATAAAGCTACATAAAAACTGTAAAAAAATCAAAGGTACCTTGAAGGGAAAACCATTTAGAGATAATTGTGTTCCTAACTTAATTCTGTTGTTACCATCAAAAAATATTACAGGATTACTGAAATATCCGTAAAAAACATAATGTCATGTGTCCTCTTCGGCGTAGTTTATTGATATTCCCTTAGCCGTTAAGGTGGCTGTTCTGAGAAACTGTCAAGTATCCGCTAAGTAACAGTTTTCCTGTCAGTCGACAACGCAAATGTCAGTCGGAACGGAACGTAAACCAATATTGATTTTAAAGATTTTTCATTTTATAACAGGAAACAACAACCGTCTCAAACTGTGGGCTAGTGACGTCACGAGGGATGTCATTTAAAAAAGTATTAAAATAATAATAACACATCGAGACCGACGAGGAAGAAAATCCCTGGCTAGGTTTAAGTTAAGTTAAAGTAAGTTAGATTAGGTTCATAAAATGTTATATATCTCTAGTTTTTAAGGTATTTGTCAATATGGGTTTTTATACCTGAAATAAAAAGATTTACTATTATTATTATTACCCGAAATATTAAAATAGTTTCATGAAATAGCCTAAAATTTCACAAAATAAAATAAAAAGTTGTCCGTATTTTTTTAGCATGGTCAAAGTATCTAACTCGTCTAGTTGCCAATAGCTAGATAAGTTTAACTGCATGTATCTATGCATCCTGAATCTCATAGCTGCGGCAATGAACTAGCCCCCTGTCATGCAAAATGGAGTATTAAATGGGTACTACCCATCCAATACTCCATTATTTATCAATCGAACATCAATAAAAGTCTAACCTAGCCCGACCAATTAATAACTCAGCGGCAAAATTTATAACAACAGCCGAAAACTTTAAATTTTCCGCTGAATTGTTAGATTTGAGGCTAAAATTTATTACATTTGATGATGGATTATCATTTCCCGTATGGTTTCGCTAAACGTGGGCACAACTGGGCCTTTGCCGACCCGTATTGGAAAAGGAGTGACGTTATACTCTGCAAGATACATCCAAACAGCGGTTCACGACTACCCACTGGTCTATGTACATGAAAAGTTCTCATCAAAACTTTAGAACCACAAACAAAAACGTCATCTATGTATATATTTTTGTATTTATTATTTTTTATTTAAAAAGTGCTTAATCAATTTTGATAAAATTTATATGGGACCACCGATGAAGTGTAAACTACCAATCAAAATAATAATTATCAAAATCGGTACATAGTTGACGGAGTAATCGTCGTTTTTGTGTGTAACAAACACACACTTTTTGAAGTCGGTTGAAAACAAATCAAATATATCAAATAATAATTATGTACAAAGCGAGCTTAATTCTTACAAGAGGTGCCTTCCAGCAAACCAAGTTAGGATGAGTAAGGTCAATCGCTATTCCATAGGGTCAAAGATCAAAATTACCCGCAGCCGGCCAAAAACTGGCTCCATCAATATGCCAAGCAACTATGCAGCGAGGACAAACTTGTCCAATCTAAACTAGCCTTATTAGTTGCGTTGCGATATCGAGCCTCCTTGCCTGGACCCTTAGAATAGCGCGATACTATATGTTAGCAACACCAAAGTTAATATTTTATGTGTGGCAACATTGTTATATTTTCATATTCTTCCGGTTTGTCCATCGTGAGTGAGTGCTGTCTTTTTACTATAATATTTGTATAAAATCGTATTTGGCTGTTAATACACACAAATTAAGTCTTTATAGTATTTTACTCGTAGTCTACGCTGAAGAACTAGCCCCTACTCTTGGAGCCGACCACCGGGCTCCCTCATTTTACACTATATCTATGTGTGAGGTAGGTTAAGCAGGTTTTTTTACGTCATAGGAAAATTTAGTTACTTTGAAGTCAGATGTGTAAATAGACGAGTCCATGTTCTCCTAATCTTATGGAAAGCTCCAAGCCTTAATCAAATACAGTAAGAGATACTGACAGCGGAAACGTCGAAAGTCTCTAAACGGCAATGCAAACCCTTAAGGGCTGAACATAGGCCAATGGCATTGAGAATTAGACAAAGAAAACCAATACCCGTCGCATCGCGTCGAAGCAGACTGACGCATGCTCCCGCGCAGAGCCCCGCGGGGCAGCCCGAGCTCCCAGACCGAGAAAATTATAGAAAATATTACTAAACTCCTGTAATAATAACATTAAAAATAAAATAAAACAACCAAAATTTTTCCCTTTTTTTACCTATTTTTTCGTGTAAGTTTCATATAGGAAACTGATTTCGTCTCCGAGCGCTTGTTCATTTAGTTGAATAATAATGCATTGCGAAAAATATTTTTTAGTATTAAATATAACAGATATCCGGTAATTTTAAAAGTCCATTCTTATCTCTAATAGACCTTTTATAACATATATTTATCCTATATTTTTATATTGTCTAGTTTAGCCTAGAATTGAAGCTAAATATGCATTTCTGGCCATATTTAATCCCTTAAGGCCCAAGATCACACAAAACCACTGAAGAGCGCTTTGGCAAAAAAAAAACACAAAATTCATAGGTCTCAAAAATATATATGTTATTCACAAAGAGATAATCTAGTTTAAATATTATGTTAATACGCGATTGGCTTAAATTGCCTGGATCGTAAAAATCCTGAACGTAGTCATTATTAAAAAGGAGATACGATAATTATAATATAAAATAACTGATTTTTCTTATAATATTTATACTAAAATTTTCCTCTTTTAGAGCTTCGAATCAATCCTTAAATTTTCTCAATTAACTTATTTAATTTTTTCAGTGAATTCGAAAACACCTAATTTTTAAAGTATCCGGGCGGCCCGACGCTATTCCGCGCCGCCCGCTACCCCGCCAGAAGACGATGGGCGAATGCGGCGCCCCTCACCCCAACAGCCAGAACTGGGCCTGAAGCTCCTCCAAACACACCATTTGTGATTGGAGTTTGGATGACATCTCCGGACCGGCACTTATGCACTTATGCATTTGGTTAAAACAAAGCATCGTCGAAAACGTTTGACACCAGCCTTAACAAAAGTCAGCTTTTTTAAAATAATATAAATGTTTATTCAACAAAAATAGTCAGAAAAAGTTGACACCATTTAAAGGACTTAGCTAAAGATGTGACACATAATAATTGGAACAGCTAAGCCTGATTTAGGTGTAAACCTGTGTTTCAGGCTGCAGTGATCTTCCCAAAAATATATTTTGCCAAATTTATGTTTCCCGTTTCCAAGACAAAAAAACCTAAGCAGATAAAAACTCTCGGTAGACAATAAAATAAAAAAGTTCAGAAATTTGAGAATGGGTACTAGTGTAATGGGTATGTGTGGTAGTGTGTGTGAGAGGGTGAGTATTACAATACTATTATGTCTATCATTAGTGTGTCAGATTTATAAAAATATGCATGTAGTGATGTTGCCTAGTATACATTTACATACATATAGGTAGCTAACTTGTAATTTTTAGTAGGTCCTCCGTATTATCTTAATTTTGTAGTTGTAATGTTTTATAAGCCATATTTTTTCCATTAAAAGTGGTGAGCGTTTAAATATCAATTGTTCGTTTTTGCAAGATGGCGTCAACGCAACAGCTGTTTTCTTCGGAGTCAACGTTGTTGGCTTACTTTGTGCAACGTTAATTCAGTCGTTCACGGCGAGCTCAGTGGTTTTGTTTCAATGTTTAGTCATTGGTGCAATCGTAAACATGTTGTCGACACCACCATTCTTATTTCATTAGAATCGAAAAACTTGTTTTCAAATACCTTGGTTGCTAAGTCCTATGTGTCCGAATAATAGAGCTAGGTTGTGTTAGGTCACAACTTTATGTTACAACGAGGCGATCCCATGGTGCAAGGCCACAATGTTAATCATTTGTCTCGGCACATTGAGGAAACTCGTTCAAATTGCGTTCAATGACTTGCCCGACGGACCGTTAGCCATTTGATTCAGTGACGGCCTTTCTTTAGTAAACAGCCCGGACGACAGATACATAACACCAAATTTCAATATGTATTTTCGATATAAAGGATCCTGTTGCCGAATGCAAAGACATCTGATAAAATTAAGTGCCGCTTAAATGGCAAAATGATCCCGTAATTTCCAGATTTTTAGTGTCCCTCAAACTCTGTCCATCCCAGCCTTGGTCTCCAAAGATCAGTACGTGATTTTTTTTCGTTGCGGTTATGTCCAAGAAAAAATTTTCAACCCTCTAATTTCCTTTCATAATGTATCTTTCCTGATTTTTTGGCCATTTTATCATACCCCGGCGCAACCATCAATATCCGAACACGCCCAAAGGTCAGCCCGGAATGTAGCATCATATCATTACGCTCGTCACGCAGGGTTCCGGCCAACATGTAAATACGGCGCTTTAATAAGCAAGCCGTGACATGGGATAACGAGAGGGTCGTATGTGGCGAAGACGCTTCGGAGCCTTCTGGAAGTCAATAAATACAAAAACACACAAACTTAGCCGCTTCCCCTAGCTAGAGGATAGCGGAGGTGCATGTTGAAGCGACTGTCGAAAAAGGGATATTACAAAGATCAAGATTACTTAAATGAGGGGACTGTATGGGGTTAATCTGGCTCAACACAGACCTTGCTGTTAATAATTTTTTAGTTATTTATCCCTGCTTATTAATCAAAATAATAATAAAAAAACTATTAGTTAAGCACAACCAATTTTTAAAAGAGATCTTAAATCAATCTGTGGTACTTTCGACGCCCTTCTTCTCCCACAGTGGTCCAATGTAGAGGAGAGGGAAAAAATGACGTTTACTAAGAATATGTTAATATAGAAAAGAAGACCTTTTGCATCCCAAGGGCCACTCACCACCGAGGGGCCGCTCTCCTCCCAGGGGCCACTCGCCTCCCAGGTCCAAGGTACGCCTGCCTGGCCGCACGCGCCTTATCCTTTGATCGCTCCATTGTTGGGTCACCGCATGCCGCGTGGAGTCTGCGTGCTGCCGGGTGCGCGTGCGCCGATTATCGCTACACCGCCATGCGCACCGCCGGCTCGACCAACGTCGGGTCGGCGCGCGTCCGGACCGAACCATCTACTCCATAATCAACAGTTCCGGTTTACTAAGGGGCGTTCGACCACCGACGATGCAGTTGCACTCCTACATCACGGGTACGTGGCTTGGGTGGAGTCGCAGGATAATATTGGGGTATTCTGTGACTTGTCCGAGGCTTTCGACTACGTCGATGACGCGACGTTGCTAATGAAGCTGGAACATTATGGAGTTAGAGACGGAGCCCTAAATTTGATCATTTCCTGTCTAGAAATAGAATAGAAAAGAAGGGATCTTCAGTCAAAATCGGGGTGCCCCAGGGCTTAATTCTTGGACCGTTCCTATTTTTATTGGATATAAATGACTGCCTTTTATGGTACAAAACCTGTCTAGATAGTGTTATTTGCAGATGATACTTCTCTAATTTTCAAAGTTAGTAGTCGTAATCGAGATATTGACGAAGTAAATGACGCTCTTTCCCAGATCCATGAATGGTTTACGACAAATAATTTAATGGTGTATTTAAATGTGTAAAATTTTTATTGCCTGATGTAAGGAACAACAACTTAGCTATTGTTTTTAATAAAGAAAATTTGGAATATTTAATGAAACAGTTTTCTTGGGGATCACTATCGACGAAAGGTTACATTGTGAACCTCGTTTAAATGCTTTATCCGCAAGGCTGAGCTCGGCGGCAAACGCAGTCAGAAGACTGACATTGCTACTGCCAGACTTGTACATTTCAGTTATTTTCATAGCATTATGTCCTACGCAATTTTATTGTAGGGTCAAGCTGCTAACATTAATAGCACCTTTGTGTTACAGAAGAGGGCGATACGTTCCATATATAAATTGCGTGGTCGCGATTCCCTAAGAGAATTGTTTAAAGAAATTGATATCCTTGCGGTATCCTTACAGTACATATTTGAAAACTTATATGTCCGGAAGAACAAAACGCTATTTCCTACGAATTCTTAAATGCATAATATAAATACTAGAAATAAAAATTAAATAGCCCACCCAAAATTTAGACTGTGCTGTTCATTCATTCATTCATGGGGAACTATATTCGCGTCTATAATAATATTATTATAGATGATAGATAGATAGACCAGATGATATTGTAAATCTGTCCGATTCCCAATTTGAAACTAAAATAAAAATACGTTATGTTCTAAGGCCTACTCTACGATAAATGATTACTTAGATGATAAAAACGTCTTGTCAAGTGTTGTTCAAAATCAGCAAAATAGATTGTAATTATGAATTTTGTATGATTATTTTTATATTTAAAAGAAAAGAACAAAAGATAAATACTCTGGTAGTGAACTTGCCATCATTGATAGTTTTGACGTCGAAAAATGATTTGTAAAAATCTTAATTCGAATAAAATATTTTTGATTTTGATTTTGATATGAGCACTCTTTCAGCCATAACATAGCGTCACGCCTTTTCCCTTACGGGGTGGCAGAGGCACAATTATGCCCACTTTGAGCCAGTTATTCAATTTCCATTTTGCGTGACAGGGGGCAAGCCCATCGCCGCAGATATGGAGTAATGAAGGTTTCCTTAGAATTTTTTCCATCACCGTTAGAACGTGCACGTTCAGGAATCGAACCTGCATCTCCTGTGTGAAAAGCAAGCGTGAAACCCATTAGATCACGGCGCGCTACACTCTTTCAGCTTGCAGGCGATACGACTGTGAGACGCACTTCCTTACACAACAACCTGGTATCGACCTGGAGCGGAGATCTCCCTTTTTACGGACCTAATATCCACAGCGGACGCAGCCTTCTATGAATCCGGAGACGGAAATGACACGAAATACACTACCGCGATTTATTTTAGGTAGCATTCAATTTGAAGTATCATAAACGCAATGTATAACACCTGCCAAGATGACATGATAGTGAGCGACATGCATTTGAACATTAATAACATCTATAACACCTATACATACATAACATCTATACATGGGACCATCTCGGAAATGTACCCTATCAAATACAAAAAGAATTTTGTATTTGATACTTCTTTACTAAAATAGTTATATACATTATTTACAATTTCACGAGATTGAGCAACATTTTTTTTACCACGCTTTAAATTTGTTGAAGCCATGATACATAACATAATTAACTTACCAAATTTTGACAAAATTTCATAGAATCGAATATTTTCACGAATGAAATTAGCATTCAAAAACATAAATGTATCATACACGTCACACTGTTTTTATTGACACTAAGAAAGCAGACTGTCAAAATAGTCAATTATTTTTCTTATTTCAATATAAAGGTTGTGTTAGTTTTGAGCTACAAAGGAGGTTTTGTTGCTCATATCGTTCTTGTATTGTATTCAATAAGACTACGAGTAATATAATTAAAGGTCATATCTGTAAATTGATAACTCTATGTGAGAGATGAGGGATTCACGACAACTTCCGAGGTTGGCCGAATCGTTAACTGATTTTAATCATATTTTACCAACTATTTGGTTAGTTTAATTGCTCAGTCAGGATTTCAGGAAGATGGGTTTTTAGCATGCAAGTCACCTATCCCCTACTTATCTCCACTACCGCAAGATGGCTCACGATTTGAAAGCTTATTGCTTGGTAATAAAGTTCAAAAAAAATAATCAAACCTCTGTTGGTGGCTGATTGGTGAATCGCTATTGTGAGTAAACACGTCATCAACACAAGTATTGCACCAACTAAGTTGGTATCAGAATTTCCGCTCTCGCCGGGATCAACATTTCAAATGAATTAACATTACAAAGCGTTCCGTTCTGTTACGTCCTTACTGTATCATGCTTTGGTAATGTTATGCTAGCTCTGCACTTACGTACAAAGCGGCGTGGAGTGAAACAGACCTATATTTATATATGGGCACAACATACATTACTTCTGGCCCCGTACTAGGTTAACCTTTGTCGTAAACATCCAAACATATGTAAACATCCAAGACAAGTTTTTTTACACATTTATAATGTAATTGAGGCCTCTGATGATTTGTGCCTAGTTGTTAGACTCAACATGTAGTAATTAATTTATTGTACAACTCAAAAACATACTGAGAATTTCTAAAATTCATCTCTCAAAAGATACTTCTTTCTTCAAACCTGGGTTGAATAGAAAAAAGAGATAGACTAGAAGTGAATTTTTAGTTTTACAAATAAATAGGCTTCACGCTTCTTTATTTGTATGAAGGTAGGTCTCTGCTAGAGACTGAGGACCTTGTTACGTTTTCGACATACGTTCGCTTCGAGATAACGACTGAAGAAATAATGGTTCGATGTTCGTTCGCGAACCTTCGCCACTGTGAGCCCACAGCATAACATTCGGTCCCACTTGACATAATAATATTTTTTCCTCCACTCCGGGCATGTTTATTCAGGACCAGGTACGACGTTTACTATCAAAATTCAAATTGGATTTGCTGGTAGAGTTCGCGTCAAGTTTCTTTGTCTCAGAGCTTGCTGTCACCTCTTACACTATGCGAAAGAGAGGTCACTCGCTCGGAGCCAAAGAAAATTTGGCGCGGCCTGTACGATGGCGAAGATAATTAACATAGAGCTTTTTTTGTTCGTCGTCATCAGATTGTACTTATACAATGCAAAAGCGGTATTATCTGCACGTTCTAGTTTCTATATAATTGTATTCTACCTACTAATGCACTGACGAGCAATGAAAAAGTTCCACCCACAAAATGCCGACAAACACATTAATATCTCCTAAGACATAGAACCTTTTGATTTGAACACAATATTTATGTTTTTAATGGGTAATATTCTGATGCTCTGTTAAATGTACTTCAATATTGCGGACGGCGTCATTAAGCTAGTCTTTCCCGTTTAGGAGTAATTTGGTGCTATGTCACTGGAACTTTTTCATTGCTCGTCAGTGTATAATGCTGTTCAATTTACTTATTCGCCGTAACACCTAAATCTAAGCCACAATATACTATTTTTAGAGTGTATTACATTATTATAAAGTAAAGTGTTTTCAACTAAATAAAGAGACTCTTTAACTTCTAACTGACATCTTAGCTAACCCTAAGTTGTATGTAAGGGTGTGTGGATCCCTCCAAATACCATACACATTGCTGTCAAATATTGGTATTTTTTACACCAAATTATGTTTATAAAAAATAACTGCTGAAAAATCAGAATTCTTATATAAACAATATTTGACGACCCGAATGGCCGAGTCGGCAGTGACCCTGCCTACGAAGCCAAGGGTCCCGGGTTGGAGTCCCGGTGGGGGCAAATATTTGATTGATGAGAACGGATGTGAGTACCCTAGTCATGGTTGTTTATCTATCTAAGTATAATATTTATCTATATGAGTATGTGTATCGTTGTCTAGTACCCAAGATACAGGGAATCCTAGTTTCGGGCTAGATCAATGTGTGTAAATAGTGTCCAAAGTATTATTATAACTAGCCCTTGTTTGAAATCTTACATCTTACATGACATTTATATTTGTTAGGCTATTTAGGTACTACTAGTGCATTTGACGACTTCTGTGGCGCAGAAGTCGAGTTGCTGCCCCACGAACGGGATATTCCGGGTTTCGAATTCCGGCCTGCGAGGGAGGCTAACACCTCCGGGTCTTCGCTGTTTGAATTTGTGTGACGTCACGGTTTCTAGTTCCCACGCCACAGGGTTCCCTAGTATGGGATCAGAGGCACGGCAGGTCATGCATATGTATATGTTGTACATAAATGTTTTTGTTGTAAATATGTTTACATGCACACCCGCGGCATAATTTGGCTGAATAATCTGATCTCTGTGTTGTTTGCGCGCACATAACTTTGTGCTTACTATGCTAAGAATAAATAGGAATGGAAGCGCCTTTTGATTGAAGTCCCCTGTAGATAAAGTGTTCGGGAAACGAGGGAAATTCAATTACCAGTAGCTCTGTGAGGTGTAGATCTCTCGCACGATACTGGAAATTTGCGATTTTTTATGTCATTATTTTCCACCCTCTCTCACCCCTGACCTCTTGAAGTTTATCGGATGAGCAAGTGAAATTACTAATAAAAACAAGTAATCCGATTCCATTGTTGTACAAACTTATGATTGCACCTGGCTACGTCCATGCAGTAAGGAAGTAGCCGCAACAATAACTTTGGAATCGACGAAAAGTACATATAATTATCCTGCTTGCAAAAAAATACGAGAAACGGTTGAGAAATGCGACCTGTAGAGGAGAAAAGCCGGAAAACCGGACATCCGGGAAGAAATAGAGGCATAGCCGACTAGATGCTGAAACTCGGCAATGTGTGCATTTAGCGGCGTGTGCTTATGCGGAACACAATGTGGCTGTGTGTGTGCGGGCACACTCGCTGTTTTGTGAACCACTCGAAGTGAACCTAGCGTGGCTGGTACCGTCATACGTCTCCATCCTCAAACCTCCATGCCCTTGTGCGAGTTCTAATCATAACTTTGTGAATGTAGCGAGATAACTTAGCTAGATAATGACGAAAGTGCACTTTGTTGCGTAACATACATTGTGGTTTGTAAAGCAAGTCAAACTTATATGGGCAATTTGGGTTGGAAATGAAACACTTTGAATGTCCGAAGTCTGGTGGTAACACGCTCGCCTATTATGCACGATATGAGATGCGGAGTGCTGGCCACGTGGCACAGTCAGCATCAGATATATGTGAGTATACAAGATACTCATATAGATCTACACATTTAAACAACCACAAATTTGCAACCAAAGTATCAGTCGAAAGTCAAATTTTTTAAACAACAGTGGCTCAAGCAGGAATAAATAGCAGAATGAAAAAGTGTTCGAGCACAGATAAAATGATCCTTAAGTCCAAGATCCATTGTACATAAGAGTTACCAACAGTTCGATTCGCATACTGTTTCTATGCGTAATTATTCCTGTTTCCTAAGTAAGTAGATATTTACGTTTCCCACCAAAACCATACATGCGTGTAAAAATATGAGCCACTCTCGCAGCGAAGTTTATTTAAGCGTAAGTTTGAAAATAGTAGTTTATATGACAGATATATAATGGAGTTTATCTACACACTTATCATAAGCTCTCTTTGATGTGTTCAGGAACCGCATGTTTGACCGGCATTGTGGCATTGAGTTGTTTAGCTTGTTCTGTAGTACCAACTTCACAGACAAAGGAGGGGCACGCAGGCGGGTGTCGGCGTTCGAAATTTGAATGTCATAATTTGTCGAAAATTGATACATTATGGTCATAATGTCTCAATATTCAGATAAGAAATGAGTTTTTAGAAATAGTATAACATTATGCTGGTCGTAACGTGCGGTTTTTGGACGCAGTACATCAAAAGGGTTTATGATACGTGTGTAGAAAAAAGATGTTTATGACTAAGTTGTTTGAAAGATGCTCCCATAGAGACAGGTAATGGTTAAAAAAGACTTAGCTGTACATTTGATTTTATAACTTTTTACGGTAAAAAATAATCTGCGCTGCGAGACTAGCTTACATTTTTATATGTATGCATGTTTTTCGTAAGATCTCATTTATTCTTGTAAGGTGTCGTCTTTTTTCGGGCAACTTTTATTTCGTGAGCATTATTATATGATTTTGAAACGTTTATAAGATATCAATCAATCAAATTTCTTTATTACTGTACATATTTACTTATACTTAGCAATCCAAAAGCAAAAAAAGAGCTCCGTGGTCTAATGACTTTCACGCTTGTTTCTTACGGGATGGAAAACATCGTGAGGAAACCTTCATTACTCCATAGCTGCAGCAATGGGCTAGCCTGACAAGCAAAATGGAGTATTGAATAACTGGCTCAAAGTGGGCACAATTGTGCCTCTACCAACCCCTATGGGAAAAGTTACGTTACGTTACGTGACGCTATGTTATTTTATGTTATGTAATGTTACTTAGCAATCGTCTTTTTTTGCATCTTCTCTACATTGGACCACTGTGGGAAGAAGAAGGAGAATTGGTAGGAAATACTCCACCAGACATAGTATATCGAAGGAATTCTTAATATAACGCCCTTTTAATGACCTCCTGAGAAAGTACTTAATAATCGTTAACGTTTCATAGTTTCCCAGCATCATAAACACATTTACAAACAAGCACAAACATTGCTTCTTGGCCCCACACTAGGATACCCTGGGTCGTGGGAACCAGAATCAGTGACTTCACATAGAAACATCCAAGACTTGGTTATTTTATACCCCCAGCCGGGGATCGAACCCGGGACCTCTCGCATGGTAGGCAGAGCCACAACCGCTGCGCCACAGACGTCGTCAAGTCATCACCACCACATGATCCTCTTAAACAGCCAGTTTCGTAATCCTATAATAACCTGCGGTGGTAGTTTTTAGGGTTCCATTCCCAAAGGGTCCAAACGGAGCCCTATTGCTGTCTTTCACGTGTGTCCGTCCGTACGTCCGTCATCTGTTCACAGTACAAACATGTTGTTGACCCAAAGCCATAACAATTGTTAAAAATAGTAGTTTAAGTGACTGATACATAATGCCTTATTATGTACCATACCATGTTACATACACTAGTTTATCTACACACATATCATAAGCTCTCTTTGATGTGTTCAGGAACCGCATGTTCGACCGGCATGGTGGCATTGATAATTGCTCTGCACTTGTTTATTTTGTTCAGTAGTATCAACTTCATAGACAAACTAGGGGCGGCACGCAGGTGGGCGTTGGTGTTCGAAATTTGAATGTCATAATTTGACAATTTTTTTAACATTATGTTCATAATGTACAAATTTTCAAATAAGAAATGAGTTTTTACCAAATAGTTTTACATTATGCTGGTCTTAACGTGCGGTTTTTAGACGCAGTAAAGAGTGTTTATGATACGTGTGTAGATAAAATTATTAATTGGTGTGTGGTAGGCTCCGATACAGCTAATAGGAATGCGGAAAAATAGTTTAGAGGTCATTGAGCATGAATACTGTATTTTTGGTTTAAAAAATATTGGAAAACTAAGGAATGAGAAGCCTCTAAGTCAGCCTTTTTAAGAAATGTTGTACTGAAGCAGTTTTTAACTTTCCATTGCCATATGACCCCAAAAATTGGTGATAATGTTTATTATTACGTATATTTTACTAAAAATACCATTATATTTTTCTTTAAAATCTACAAATTTTTAGGCTTCTAGGCATTTGTTTCGGAAACCTAAATGTGCGAAGTCCGACACGCAATTTGGTGTTATTAGGTTTTCATACTCGAAGGGTGCCAAAAATGACCCTAGTACTAAGCCTCTGCTGTCTGTCCGTCCGTCTGTCCCTGGGCTCTACCGGATCAAACGAAATAGGTAGAGAGCTGAAATTGTCATAGAGACGACAAATAATAAAATATACCGGTTTTTAAGAAATAAAAAAGTACCCATACAATAAATTATTGGTATGGTCATTTTTGTAGCCATTTTGTATTATTTGTTTATCGGTGAAAACTTGACTCTCCCGATCTAATCGGAAAAGATATTTAATTGCAGGTATTTAGTTTTGTGCTTAGTTATTTTGGTTACTTTGGTTGGTTACTTCAAGCATCGTCGTGTCGATCGCAAAGGCCGTTGGCTTGGCGCTGAGGACGGAAGATATAGGCTCAGCTGTTCGAATAGCCACGCGCAATAACAACAGCCACCCTAGGCCAATAATTGCCAAACTACATTCGTCTCTCAAAAAGGACGAGATTATCAGTGCAATCCGTAAGCCGCGCGGCATCACCACCCTGGACATCGGGTTTACTGGAGAGAGTCAGAAGATAAACGTGAATGAACACCTGACCGCCGAGAACAAGAACTTGCTGAAACAGGCGAAAGCGAAAGGCAAAGAAGCGGGGTTTCGTTACTCATGGACTCGCAATGCGAAGATATTTTTACGTCAAGACGACAACTACCCGGCCATTCGCATCGAAAACCTCTCCCAACTGTCACACATAAAACCCTCAAGCAAAGCACCAACTCAGCGCACAAACCCAGCGGCATCGGCCTCGACGCTTACTGTTACATGAGTCCTCAATCAGTCTGTATCTACAAATCTATCATCCCATCACCCGGTACCTATGATCCTAAATCACATTTAACAACACACCTACCTACATATTATATGCTATTCACAACATACACACATGCACATTACCAACACACCCGAGTTCCTATGCTTACGTTCATCAAATTGGACCAATTTTCGTACTATCTCATTATATCACATATCTTGCGCTTACATTGTTGCCTAATAGGCAAGCAGAATATAGCTCTGATTGTATCTCATGTTGAAAAGGCCTAAGGATATATTTTCAGAATTCTCGCGGTATCAGGGGTAAGACGTCGGCTTTCGTTCAGGGTTTACTCAGAAACGATTATCATGTGGTCGGCATCTGCGAAACTAATCTGATAGATGGAGTGTTAGACTCTGAGGTGAGCGAGCCTCGTTATGTCGTCCACCGTGCTGACCGCCCGACGAGTGAGGTGTTGCGTCAGCGGGGAGGTGGTGTCGGGGCGCGTCCGGCGAGTTACACGGGCGGCGGGGTAATGCTACTCACGCGGCGTGAGTTATCCGTCGCCCGTGTACTGCCGCCACCCACACATGCGCATGAGTATGCTCAACTGGAAATTGTTCATGCGTGGTGCCCAAGTCGTCGGTTCGTGCTAATAAAGATCTACATATTATTTGTATCTATTTACCAGGCTCTGGCGCTAAACATGACGCACTTTTGGTCAACCTTTCCGCATACATTCGCCACTGCTGTCCGGATAATGACTACCTACTGCTGGGTGATTTTAACTTACCAGACATATCATGGAGACCGCGTACCGCTGGTTATGGTCTCACTCCGTATGGTACCATTAGAGAAAGTCAGCAGCGGTTTATTGACGATATTTGTCTGTCTGACCTGACCCAATATAGTAATGTCTGAATGGAAATAACAGGCTCTTGGACTTAATTTTTAGTAACACTGATGCTTCTGTGGTGCGTGCGAGTGACCCTTTCACTCGCGAAGATATGCCTCATCATCCCGCCCTCGACATCGAGCTCCCAAACGTTGGCATACCATTGTTACGCTCTCACCCTATTAAAATGTAGAGATTTAAAAAGGCTGATTACACAGCGATCCGCAACGAACTTGCCACTAAAGATTGGTCTACTATTTTAAACAAATGTACACTTACTGAAGCCATGGATACTTTTTACAAAATTTTGCATACGCTTATAGATAAATATGTTCCATATACTTATGGAAATCCCGAGGGCTATCCGGTCTGGTATTCCAAATCGCTTATTAATATAGTTGCAGAAAAAGACAAATTTCACAATAAATGGAAAAGATTTGGTAACCCTCTCGACTACGATTCTTTTTCGTTGCTGAGGAAGCGGCACAAGAAGCTTCAGCGACAATGTTGGAATAATTTTGTACTAAAAACCAATGAGGCTTTAGTCCGCAACCCCAAACTGTTTTGGCGCTTCGCTAAGGACATGCGCCGTGATCATGGTTTCCCGGCGCAGATCTCGTATGGCGCCAAAACGGCTAACAGTGCTCAGGAGGCTTGTGAGATCTTTCTAGAATATTTTTTGTCTGTGTATGTGGACTCCAACCACCGCTCTTCACCACCCTCTGGCGGCACAAATGATCTGAGCTGTGTGGGTGCCATTGAATTAACTAGCAATCTTGTCCTTAAGTACCTCAAAAACATTGACACTAATAAGGGCGCAGGGCATGACCGGATCCCACCGATTTTCATTAGAAATTGTGCCGATCAACTCGCCGTCCCTTTGTGTATGCTGTTCCGGAGGTCACTAGACGAGAGGTGTTTCCCCACACGTTGGAAAATGGCTTATATTGTACCTATACACAAAGGTGGTCCAAAAACCAAAGCAGAACAATATCGGCCGGTCTCAATACTGCCAGTTTTTAGTAAACTGCTGGAACGTATAGTCCATGATCAGGTGTATCCCATTTTAGCGCGTAGTATTCCTCCGGCCCAGCATGGCTTTATGCGTAAAAGATCTACTACGTCAAATTTGGCAGAATTCGTAGGATCAGTGACCGGTTTTATGGATAAGGGCTACCAGGTCGATACTATATACACCGATTACTCTAAGTGTTTCGATCGGCTGAGGCATGACATCATCCTTTTTAAGCTGGAACAAGTCGGTGTACATGGAGATCTGCTCAGATGGTTTGAGTCTTACCTCCGTAACCGTAGTCAAGCTGGCCGAATTGGCTGCCATTGCTCGCGATTTGCTCCAATCCCCTCAGGCGTTCCTCTAGGATCCCATCTGGAGCCACTTCTATTCAATGTCTGCCTGTATGATATAGCATCTTGTTTTAGATCCGCCAGTTACCTTATGCATGCCGACGACACCAAGGGACCCGGGTTCGAGTCCCGGTGGGGGCAAATATTTGTTTGATGAGAACGGATGTTTGTACCCTAGTCATGGTTGTTTATCTATCTAAGTATAATATTTATCTATATAAGTACGTGTATCATTGTCTAGCACCTAAAATACAGGGAATCCTAGTTTCGGGCTAGATCTGTGTGTAAATAGTGTCCAAAGTATTGTTATAACTAGCCCTTGTTTGAAAGGCTTCAACATCTTACATGACATTTATATTTGTTAGGCTATCTACTACTAGTGCATTTGACGAATTCTGTGGCGCAGAAGTCGAGTTTCTGCCCCACGAACGGGATATTACGGGTTTCGAATTCCGGCCTGCGAGGGAGGCTAACACCTCCGGGTCTTCGCTGTTTGAATTTGTGTGACGTCACGGTTTCTAGTTCCCACGCCACAGGGTTCCCTAGTATGGGATCAGAGGCACGGCAGGTCATGCATATGTATATGTTGTACATAAATGTTTTTGTTGTAAATATGTTTACATGCACACCCGCGGCATAATTTGGCTGAATAATCTGATCTCTGTGTTGTTTCCGCGCACATAACTTTGTGCTTACTATGCTAAGAATAAATAGGAATGGAAGCGCCTTTTGATTGAAGTCCCCTGTAGATAAAGTGTTCGGGAAACGAGGGAAATTCAATTACCAGTAGCTCTGTGAGGTGTAGATCTCTCGCACAATACAGGATATTTGTGTCATTATTTTCCATCCTCTCTCACCCCTGAACTCTTGAAGTTTATTGGATGAACAAGTGAAATTACTATTAAAAACAAGTAATCCGATTCCATTGTTGTACAAACTTATGATTGCACCTGGCTACGTCCATGCAGTAAGGAAGTAGCCGCAACAATAACTTTGGAATCGACGAAAAGTACATATAATTATCCTGCTTGCAAAAAAATACGAGAAACGGTTGAGAAATGCGACCTGTAGAGGAGAAAAGCCGGAAAACCGGACATCCGGGAAGAAATAGAGGCATAGCCGACTAGATGCTGAAACTCGGCAATGTGTGCATGTAGCGGCGTGTGCTTATGCGGAACACAATGTGGCTGTGTGTGTGCGGGCACACTCGCTGTTTTGTGAACCACTCGAAGTGAACCTAGCGTGGCTGGTACCGTCATACGTCTCCATCCTCAAACCTCCATGCCCTTGTGCGAGTTCTAATCATAACTTTGTGAATGTAGCGAGATAACTTAGCTAGATAATGACGAAAGTGCACTTTGTTGCGTAACATACATTGTGGTTTGTAAAGCAAGTCAAACTTATATGGGCAATTTGGGTTGGAAATGAAACACTTTGAATGTCCGAAGTCTGGTGGTAACACGCTCGCCTATTATGCACGATATGAGATGCGGAGTGCTGGCCACGTGGCACAGTCAGCATCAGATATATGTGAGTATACAAGATACTCATATAGATCTACACATTTAAACAACCACAAATTTGCAACCAAAGTATCAGTCGAAAGTCAAATTTTTTAAACAACAGTGGCTCAAGCAGGAATAAATAGCAGAATGAAAAAGTGTTCGAGCACAGATAAAATGATCCTTAAGTCCAAGATCCATTGTACATAAGAGTTACCAACAGTTCGATTCGCATACTGTTTCTATGCGTAATTATTCCTGTTTCCTAAGTAAGTAGATATTTACGTTTCCCACCAAAACCATACATGCGTGTAAAAATATGAGCCACTCTCGCAGCGAAGTTTATTTAAGCGTAAGTTTGAAAATAGTAGTTTATATGACAGATACATAATGGAGTTTATCTACACACTTATCATAAGCTCTCTTTGATGTGTTCAGGAACCGCATGTTTGACCGGCATTGTGGCATTGAGTTGTTTAGCTTGTTCTGTAGTACCAACTTCACAGACAAAGGAGGGGCACGCAGGCGGGTGTCGGCGTTCGAAATTTGAATGTCATAATTTGTCGAAAATTGATACATTATGGTCATAATGTCTCAATATTCAGATAAGAAATGAGTTTTTAGAAATAGTATAACATTATGCTGGTCGTAACGTGCGGTTTTTGGACGCAGTACATCAAAAGGGTTTATGATACGTGTGTAGAAAAAAGATGTTTATGACTAAGTTGTTTGAAAGATGCTCCCATAGAGACAGGTAATGGTTAAAAAAGACTTAGCTGTACATTTGATTTTATAACTTTTTACGGTAAAAAATAATCTGCGCTGCGAGACTAGCTTACATTTTTATATGTATGCATGTTTTTCGTAAGATCTCATTTATTCTTGTAAGGTGTCGTCTTTTTTCGGGCAACTTTTATTTCGTGAGCATTATTATATGATTTTGAAACGTTTATAAGATATCAATCAATCAAATTTCTTTATTACTGTACATATTTACTTATACTTAGCAATCCAAAAGCAAAAAAAGAGCTCCGTGGTCTAATGACTTTCACGCTTGTTTCTTACGGGATGGAAAACATCGTGAGGAAACCTTCATTACTCCATAGCTGCAGCAATGGGCTAGCCTGACAAGCAAAATGGAGTATTGAATAACTGGCTCAAAGTGGGCACAATTGTGCCTCTACCAACCCCTATGGGAAAAGTTACGTTACGTTACGTGACGCTATGTTATTTTATGTTATGTAATGTTACTTAGCAATCGTCTTTTTTTGCATCTTCTCTACATTGGACCACTGTGGGAAGAAGAAGGAGAATTGGTAGGAAATACTCCACCAGACATAGTATATCGAAGGAATTCTTAATATAACGCCCTTTTAATGACCTCCTGAGAAAGTACTTAATAATCGTTAACGTTTCATAGTTTCCCAGCATCATAAACACATTTACAAACAAGCACAAACATTGCTTCTTGGCCCCACACTAGGATACCCTGGGTCGTGGGAACCAGAATCAGTGACTTCACATAGAAACATCCAAGACTTGGTTATTTTATACCCCCAGCCGGGGATCGAACCCGGGACCTCTCGCATGGTAGGCAGAGCCACAACCGCTGCGCCACAGACGTCGTCAAGTCATCACCACCACATGATCCTCTTAAACAGCCAGTTTCGTAATCCTATAATAACCTGCGGTGGTAGTTTTTAGGGTTCCATTCCCAAAGGGTCCAAACGGAGCCCTATTGCTGTCTTTCACGTGTGTCCGTCCGTACGTCCGTCATCTGTTCACAGTACAAACATGTTGTTGACCCAAAGCCATAACAATTGTTAAAAATAGTAGTTTAAGTGACTGATACATAATGCCTTATTATGTACCATACCATGTTACATACACTAGTTTATCTACACACATATCATAAGCTCTCTTTGATGTGTTCAGGAACCGCATGTTCGACCGGCATGGTGGCATTGATAATTGCTCTGCACTTGTTTATTTTGTTCAGTAGTATCAACTTCATAGACAAACTAGGGGCGGCACGCAGGTGGGCGTTGGTGTTCGAAATTTGAATGTCATAATTTGACAATTTTTTTAACATTATGTTCATAATGTACAAATTTTCAAATAAGAAATGAGTTTTTACCAAATAGTTTTACATTATGCTGGTCTTAACGTGCGGTTTTTAGACGCAGTAAAGAGTGTTTATGATACGTGTGTAGATAAAATTATTAATTGGTGTGTGGTAGGCTCCGATACAGCTAATAGGAATGCGGAAAAATAGTTTAGAGGTCATTGAGCATGAATACTGTATTTTTGGTTTAAAAAATATTGGAAAACTAAGGAATGAGAAGCCTCTAAGTCAGCCTTTTTAAGAAATGTTGTACTGAAGCAGTTTTTAACTTTCCATTGCCATATGACCCCAAAAATTGGTGATAATGTTTATTATTACGTATATTTTACTAAAAATACCATTATATTTTTCTTTAAAATCTACAAATTTTTAGGCTTCTAGGCATTTGTTTCGGAAACCTAAATGTGCGAAGTCCGACACGCAATTTGGTGTTATTAGGTTTTCATACTCGAAGGGTGCCAAAAATGACCCTAGTACTAAGCCTCTGCTGTCTGTCCGTCCGTCTGTCCCTGGGCTCTACCGGATCAAACGAAATAGGTAGAGAGCTGAAATTGTCATAGAGACGACAAATAATAAAATATACCGGTTTTTAAGAAATAAAAAAGTACCCATACAATAAATTATTGGTATGGTCATTTTTGTAGCCATTTTGTATTATTTGTTTATCGGTGAAAACTTGACTCTCCCGATCTAATCGGAAAAGATATTTAATTGCAGGTATTTAGTTTTGTGCTTAGTTATTTTGGTTACTTTGGTTGGTTACTTCAAGCATCGTCGTGTCGATCGCAAAGGCCGTTGGCTTGGCGCTGAGGACGGAAGATATAGGCTCAGCTGTTCGAATAGCCACGCGCAATAACAACAGCCACCCTAGGCCAATAATTGCCAAACTACATTCGTCTCTCAAAAAGGACGAGATTATCAGTGCAGTCCGTAAGCCGCGCGGCATCACCACCCTGGACATCGGGTTTACTGGAGAGAGTCAGAAGATAAACGTGAATGAACACCTGACCGCCGAGAACAAGAACTTGCTGAAACAGGCGAAAGCGAAAGGCAAAGAAGCGGGGTTTCGTTACTCATGGACTCGCAATGCGAAGATATTTTTACGTCAAGACGACAACTACCCGGCCATTCGCATCGAAAACCTCTCCCAACTGTCACACATAAAACCCTCAAGCAAAGCACCAACTCAGCGCACAAACCCAGCGGCATCGGCCTCGACGCTTACTGTTACATGAGTCCTCAATCAGTCTGTATCTACAAATCTATCATCCCATCACCCGGTACCTATGATCCTAAATCACATTTAACAACACACCTACCTACATATTATATGCTATTCACAACATACACACATGCACATTACCAACACACCCGAGTTCCTATGCTTACGTTCATCAAATTGGACCAATTTTCGTACTATCTCATTATATCACATATCTTGCGCTTACATTGTTGCCTAATAGGCAAGCAGAATATAGCTCTGATTGTATCTCATGTTGAAAAGGCCTAAGGATATATTTTCAGAATTCTCGCGGTATCAGGGGTAAGACGTCGGCTTTCGTTCAGGGTTTACTCAGAAACGATTATCATGTGGTCGGCATCTGCGAAACTAATCTGATAGATGGAGTGTTAGACTCTGAGGTGAGCGAGCCTCGTTATGTCGTCCACCGTGCTGACCGCCCGACGAGTGAGGTGTTGCGTCAGCGGGGAGGTGGTGTCGGGGCGCGTCCGGCGAGTTACACGGGCGGCGGGGTAATGCTACTCACGCGGCGTGAGTTATCCGTCGCCCGTGTACTGCCGCCACCCACACATGCGCATGAGTATGCTCAACTGGAAATTGTTCATGCGTGGTGCCCAAGTCGTCGGTTCGTGCTAATAAAGATCTACATATTATTTGTATCTATTTACCAGGCTCTGGCGCTAAACATGACGCACTTTTGGTCAACCTTTCCGCATACATTCGCCACTGCTGTCCGGATAATGACTACCTACTGCTGGGTGATTTTAACTTACCAGACATATCATGGAGACCGCGTACCGCTGGTTATGGTCTCACTCCGTATGGTACCATTAGAGAAAGTCAGCAGCGGTTTATTGACGATATTTGTCTGTCTGACCTGACCCAATATAGTAATGTCTGAATGGAAATAACAGGCTCTTGGACTTAATTTTTAGTAACACTGATGCTTCTGTGGTGCGTGCGAGTGACCCTTTCACTCGCGAAGATATGCCTCATCATCCCGCCCTCGACATCGAGCTCCCAAACGTTGGCATACCATTGTTACGCTCTCACCCTATTAAAATGTAGAGATTTAAAAAGGCTGATTACACAGCGATCCGCAACGAACTTGCCACTAAAGATTGGTCTACTATTTTAAACAAATGTACACTTACTGAAGCCATGGATACTTTTTACAAAATTTTGCATACGCTTATAGATAAATATGTTCCATATACTTATGGAAATCCCGAGGGCTATCCGGTCTGGTATTCCAAATCGCTTATTAATATAGTTGCAGAAAAAGACAAATTTCACAATAAATGGAAAAGATTTGGTAACCCTCTCGACTACGATTCTTTTTCGTTGCTGAGGAAGCGGCACAAGAAGCTTCAGCGACAATGTTGGAATAATTTTGTACTAAAAACCAATGAGGCTTTAGTCCGCAACCCCAAACTGTTTTGGCGCTTCGCTAAGGACATGCGCCGTGATCATGGTTTCCCGGCGCAGATCTCGTATGGCGCCAAAACGGCTAACAGTGCTCAGGAGGCTTGTGAGATCTTTCTAGAATATTTTTTGTCTGTGTATGTGGACTCCAACCACCGCTCTTCACCACCCTCTGGCGGCACAAATGATCTGAGCTGTGTGGGTGCCATTGAATTAACTAGCAATCTTGTCCTTAAGTACCTCAAAAACATTGACACTAATAAGGGCGCAGGGCATGACCGGATCCCACCGATTTTCATTAGAAATTGTGCCGATCAACTCGCCGTCCCTTTGTGTATGCTGTTCCGGAGGTCACTAGACGAGAGGTGTTTCCCCACACGTTGGAAAATGGCTTATATTGTACCTATACACAAAGGTGGTCCAAAAACCAAAGCAGAACAATATCGGCCGGTCTCAATACTGCCAGTTTTTAGTAAACTGCTGGAACGTATAGTCCATGATCAGGTGTATCCCATTTTAGCGCGTAGTATTCCTCCGGCCCAGCATGGCTTTATGCGTAAAAGATCTACTACGTCAAATTTGGCAGAATTCGTAGGATCAGTGACCGGTTTTATGGATAAGGGCTACCAGGTCGATACTATATACACCGATTACTCTAAGTGTTTCGATCGGCTGAGGCATGACATCATCCTTTTTAAGCTGGAACAAGTCGGTGTACATGGAGATCTGCTCAGATGGTTTGAGTCTTACCTCCGTAACCGTAGTCAAGCTGGCCGAATTGGCTGCCATTGCTCGCGATTTGCTCCAATCCCCTCAGGCGTTCCTCTAGGATCCCATCTGGAGCCACTTCTATTCAATGTCTGCCTGTATGATATAGCATCTTGTTTTAGATCCGCCAGTTACCTTATGCATGCCGACGACACCAAGATATTTATGCCCGTATCAAGTTCCTCAGATTGCCACAGATTGCAGGAAGATCTGGACCGACTTTGCGAGTACTGTAGTCTCAACAGCTTAGATCTAAATCCCAAAAAGTGTCAACTAAATCCCAAAAAGTGTTTACTAGAAAAACATCTAATCTAACACACCAATATATTCTAAATGACCACCCCATTGAACGTGTCTCCAAGGTTAGGGATCTTGGGGTTATAATGGACTCTAAACTTTTATTCATACCTCATTACGAACATATTACAGCGAAAGCTTTTAAAATGCTTGGATTCGTAAATCGTGTGACGAGGCCGCTGCGTTCACCACTTGCTTTTAAATTACTTTATTTCGCCTACGTTCGCAGTGTGCTGGAATATGCGTCGCCGTTATGGTCACCATCCTACCAGTCGCATAAAATCAGAATTGAGTCGGTTCAGAAAGCGTTCATGAGGCAGCTGCAGATTAGATATGACGGGTCTTCGGTGGACTATGATGAGGGCCTTACTCGACATTCTATGGCTTCCCTGGAGAGCAGGAGGATGCTGGCAGATCAGAAACTTCTTCATGACGTCATCAACAACAGACTGGACAGTGAGTGGCTTGTGAGATCAGTGCTGCTGCGCATCGCCCCAGCGCGGTCGCGTCGCCACACACCGGCGCTGCTTGGGTACGAGCGCGCGCGCACCAACTATGCCTCCAATTCACCGCTAAATAGGAGCATTGATATGTACGAGAAACACTTTACGAGGGCCGATGTCTTTTACCTGAACCGGACTCAATTTATATCACAGGTTTGTGCGAAGATAAGGTCAATCAAATTAGATAATTGATCATCAAAAATAAACAACAATCAATAACATTTATTCAAGGAAATTGAACTCTCTCATTTGACATAGAAACACCTCATATCCACACACATATTACATACCTTCTCTCTCTCTCTCTCTCTCTCTCACACACACACACACACATACACATATACAAACACATACCTTATTATATATAATGTAAAATTACCTTTTATACATATTTTTTATGATCTAAAAATCCTCATTATAATTTATAAAGGATATGTTTCGTAATTGGCATTATCCATTTATATCAGTGTTATTTTTATCGAATTAATTACTTATGCTGTGAAACATCAACAAACAAATAAATAAATAAATTTGCAATTTTTCAAAAAAAAAAAAGTTATTTTTATAATATTTCATTTTATTGCTGTAAATAGTTAACTCAATTTTTATCCACTTCTGGTCCCAATGAGCAAAGAGTTTCGTTAACCTGAGTTCCTGGTTCAAAACTTACTTACTGTTCCATACTGGAACAGGTTTTCAGTTAAAGTGTGTCAATTTTGTTGATATTTTAATTGTATAATTTAATCTGGGATTTGTAACAGTAGCTTAAAGGAAGCAGTTTTTCATAATTAAATCTCATACATAATCCGTTGGCTACTTTACTTGAATTTGTTCTGGTTTATCAATCCAATCAACCTCATTGGTGGCTATTCAAGTCACCAAGCGCCGTCTCGAAAAAAACTTTCCATTGTTTTTTAATACTAAACAAGAAAAAGTGGCCAAGTGCGAGTCGGACTCGCCCGTTGTAGCAATTAATTATGTGACTTGGGATGTTTGTATTGTAACTTTGTGTTTGTATGAATGACATAGTTATCTTTGCGGTTTTTAATAAATGTTTTATATATAAAAAACTGTTAATTGTATTTTGTTCAAACCAATTTTCTTTGAAATTATTTGAAGTTATTGAGATACAGATATATTTTTTGTAGATTTTTCACTCTTTTACTTTAAAAGTTGGAGGGACACATTATTCCACTTTGGAAGGGTCTGTCTCCTTAACGATTTATTATGAGCAAAACTGGTTTCAGGAACCTTAACATCATTTTTAAAGACCTATCTATAAACACCCCACACATATAGGTTTGATGAAAAAAATATTTTATCTACACACGTATCATAAACCCTCTTTACTGCGTTCAAAAACCGCACGTTAGGATCAGCATTATGTCAAACTACTTGGTAAAAACTCGTTTCGTATCTGGAAAACTACACATTATGGTCATTATTTGTAGTTTTTCTACATATAATGACATTCAAATTCCGAACGCCGACGCCCACCCGCGTGCCGTCCCTAGTTCGTTTGTGAAGTTGCTACTGACATTCAATTCATGTTTCGGTTCGACTCTCTTTAATTATTTAAATTTTTCAATTTTTGTATAAAAACGTGCTTTACGTTTTTATACAAAAATTGAAAAATTTAAAGGTTCACAAAATACATCTTCATACCAAGTTTCAACTGCGTGTAGTTAAATTAGTTTGTGCATAAAGTTGCTGTGACATACGGACGGACGGACAGGCAGACTTGACGAAACTATTCCTTGTTACTCTACGAAACCCTAAAAACAGTCGTTTACGTAAAAACTGCATTTTTTTTCTCTGTTATGAATTTTTCAATCATATGCGCAAATAACTATCTTTGACATGATATTTCTGTGATGGAAATTGTGAAGCAAGTTGTGGTGTAACGATACGAACCTAACCAGAACCTAACAGAAAACAACCAGGATAAAATTTAGTAGTGACGGTTTATTAGAGTTATTTACAGTGATGAATATAGAAAAATGATTCGAAGATGAGGATGGATGAAATGAGGACAGGTTTTTACAAAATACAGATTAGGTATTAAAAAAAAGGAAGCGGAGGACACGGAGAGTAGGAGACCGATGGAGTGATGACCAGGATGCAGGTGTAGCCGAGAATGGGTAGATGACGAGGAGACTCAGCGCAGCGCTGAGCAGGGTTGAGGCTCGCAGGATCGCGTTGCAGTAACGGCACGCAGGATCGCGTGTAGGAACGGCTCGCAGGATCGCGTTTGTAGGAACGGCTCGCAGGATCGCGTTTGTAGGAACGGCTCGCAGGATCCCGTTTGTAGGAACGGCTCGCAGGATCCCGTTTGTAGGAACGGCTCGAAGGATCCCGTTTGTAGGAACGGCTCGCAGGATCCCGTTTGTAGGAACGGCTCGCAGGATCCCGGGGTAGTGCGACCCCGGGATAAGGCCTTTAGTTGGTTCTTCTCGCTCAGAAGCTGACGTGAGACTCTCGAATTTCAGAAATGTTCCGCTCTTATACCCTTTTTGGAGAGTTAATAATAATAATAATAATAAAAATATTTATTCATCAAAAAACTTGGACAGTAAAAAGTTACAATTAAAGGTACTTAGCTAAATAGATTGATACAAAGATAATGTGAACATCTGAGCCTGAGCTAGGTCTAAACCTGTATTTCAGGCTACAGCGCTCTTCCCTTAAAATATGTAAAGCTAGTTTATGGTACACAGAAAGAAACCAACAACAAAAATAGTAACATTTAAAATTAAAAACATGTTGTACCTAAATTAGTAGTTAAACTTATACAATTAACATGAAAAAATAATAATAAGAGAGTGGGTTAGTGAGTTTGTTTGTGAGTTTGTTTGTGATCCTCTCTGTGTGTGGAGTGATTGTGAATGAGTGTGTGTGAGAGGGTGTGTGAGATTAACACATATGTCAGACTTATTTATAATTATTAAAATAGTAAATATTTTTGTAAGTACTTAGAAATATTATTTGGTTAGCTAGTAATTTTGAGTAATTCCTCAGTTTTGTCATAGTCGAGTGAGTGTAATATTTTATATACCGTTTTTTTTAAATCAAATGTTGAGAGAGTATAAATTTCAGCTGTTCTATTTATTCCATTGTATAGGAAGGGACCAAGGAAGCAGGGAAATTTATGAGAAAAAGAGGTTCGAAACAATATATTGTCTAAGCAAACCCTATCTTTACGCCGTCTGGTCAGTAAAGAAGGGCTATATATTAAAGATGAGTGTTGTTTTAATATAATGTGATACAGAAATAGTTGCCTCACCGTTAGGACGTTGCAGGAATTATAAAGGAAACAGGTAGGGAAGAGGAGGGGACGGAAAGTAGAGACCTTGAGTACAGCTCTTTGAGCAAGTTCGAGAGGCAAGATAGATGTTTTCGGTGCACCTCCCCACGAGGTGATGCAGTAGGTGAGCACGGATTGACAGAGTGCCATATAAACTCGTTTTATCAATCCGGCATCAGCAACATGGCGAAGCATTTTGAAAACATAGATTAGTTTGCGGATTCTGCCAGTGACCAGGTGAATATGAGGTCGAAAGGTGAGATTATTATCGATGAGGACACCAAGGTATTTAATGGTTGTACTTTTGTGCAGGGCTGGACAGGAGCATGTTCCACTATTTGGATCTATGCAGTTGTGCGCAAATATCGCACCTTCATCGGTAAACTTTGTGTTTCTGATTGAAAAGGTAACGTAAACTGTTTTATCAGAGTTTAAAGTCAGCAGGTTATTTTGAAGCCATTTGGTGGCATTGTTGAAACCTCTCTGGGCAACTTCGTATGTCTCTTGCCAGGTGTTTGTCGAGAATATCAGGGCGGTATCATCTGCGTAGGTTATTACTTTGCCATTATCAGGATTAAGGTCACACAGATCATTTATGTAAATGTGAAAGAGTGTAGGCCCCAATATGCTGCCCTGAGGAACGCCGTACGTGATTGGTAAGTCATCGCTGCAGTGCTCACCGATTTTTACAAATTGAGAGCGACCAGTGAGATACTCCTCAAAAAACCTCAACTGCACCCCCCGTATACCCAACCTATCGAGTTTGTCCAATAGGAGGGGGACAGAGACCGTGTCAAACGCCTTGGCAAGATCAAGAAAAATACCTAAAACCTTTCGCCCGGCATCAAGATTTTTCACCACGTAGTCAGTGAGTACATGGACTGCGTCACTAGTCGAGATATTATTTCGGAATCCGAATTGGCAATCAGATAAAAGGTTGTATGATTCTAGGTATCTTATTAGTTGACGGTTAACAATTCGTTCCAGTAACTTAGAGATTGAAGGCAAGATAGAGATGGGCCTATAGTTATTGACACGGTCTCTGTCGCCAGCCTTGTGAATAGGGATCACCATAGATCGCTTGAGGGGATTAGGGAAAACTCCATCAGCAAGACACATGTTGAAAATATAAGTAAGGGGTGGAACAAAGAAATCTTTGAAGAGCCTAAGAATACGGTTCGAGATGTTGTCCCAACCAACAGCGCACACGCTCCTCAGACCAACTATAAGTCTCTCAACTTCACCCTTATCGGTCTCCAGTAAGGCAAATGAAGTAATAGATCTGCTTGGTGGTAGTGGAGGTTTGCTGTCAGTTTGTCTGAGACCCAACGGTGTGTTTATTCTTTCAGCAAGATTCTTACCCACATTTGCAAAGAAATGGTTCACATTATTAGTATTATTAGAATTTTCCGCTGAACCTAATAACTCAGTCGAAGAGCTTTTTGTCTTGGTGGTGTTTGTGATAGCTTTTATTGATTTCCATAACTCCTTAGAGTTGTTGCCAGCCTTTGAGAGTTCATTCTTTTCATGGTTTCTTTTGAGTTTTTTGAGGAGATTGTTGCAAAAATTTCGATATCTTTTGTAAGTCGTTTGAAGGATGAGGATGTCCGGGGCTGCAGTTGTCTTTTTATGCAGTCTGTCTCTATTTCGCATGCATTTAATTAGACCGGGAGTGATCCATGGTTTAATAACCTTGAAGCGACGCGGGAGACTTTTAGTGGAGGAGTTAGCAGTGATAACATGATGGACTGAAGATATCAGATATTCTAAAGCAGTGTTTGGGTCAGATGAATTATAGACTGGCTGCAAATCAATATTCGTCATGGCAATACTTAAACTTTCATGATTGATCCTGGTAGTTGTTGTTTGACTAAGAACTCTCTGGTGTTTGTGACCGATAGAGACTAGTACAAGGTTGTGATCGGTAAGACTAGAGTTGGCAACAATTTATTTTTTATTTATTATTTTATTATTTATTTTTATTTTATTATCTTAAAAAAAACCACAGCTAAATATATGCATGATTAAACAGCGAATTAAACCTTAACTTAAGCCAATAATGGATTTAAATTCCTTAAGCTAAACATTATGACATTATACTAAGGTGGTTAAATAAGTATATACACAAAGAGAACAGTAAAATATGTTACTAAAAACAAATTCAATTATTAAATTATAAATTTTGAATGTTGAATGCACGGGTAAAATGTTTAGTGTGCAGTGTAGTATAGTGTGGTGGTGGACGCCCCTGCTTAGCACTATGACCGTAGTCTTGGGATCGGATCTTTGGCAGCGTTTACCACTAAGCAGGGTGCATGGGTTTCGGGTCAGAAAATAATTGTGTCCTAAAGGCCTGTTTGGAAGAATGAAAAATATCTACTTCCCTTTCCTTCAAAACCCCATTATAATTAGAAAAAATTCTATTTATAATGGAGTTTTGTGCATAGTTAGATCGGGTTCGGGGGACGTGGAAAAGAGATGTGTGTCTGGTTCTCTTAGTTGGAACGTTCAGACGTAGCGCAGAGGCAGTTAGCTCCGGTGAGTCGAGACGTCCATTGCAGATGTCGTGGAGCAGCAACATATCCAGGAGACTCCGTCTTTCCTCAAGTGTCTGCAGCTTGTGATGATCCAATAAGGTAGTGTAATCACTATGACCATAACAGTTAGCGGTACGATAGTGAAGATGTTTGACGAACTTACGTTGTATACTTTCAATTGATTCAGAGTAGGTTTTATACTGTGGTCTCCAGATTGGGCTACAATACTCAAGAACACTACATACGTAGGAGTAGTATAGTACTTTTAGACATAGTGGGTTAGTGAAAGCCTGGCTAGTTCGGAGGACGAAGCCTAAGTTCTTATAGGCCTTATTTATTATAGCATCTATGTGATATGAGAAGGTTAACTTTGAATCGAGCAGAATTCCAAGGTCTCTTATTGTGTCAGCCGTCTCGATAGGGGTGTTATTAAGTTGGTGGGTGCTAACTATTGGCTTAGTCTTTCTTGTGAAGCTGACGTGTTGACACTTTTTCAAATTAACACTTATCCTATTTTCATTGTAGTAAGTACCCAGCCTAGTCAGATCTTCCTGCAAAAGTACAGAGTCATAAACAGAGACTATTTTTTTATACACCTTTTTGTCATCTGCGTATAAAAGATATTTGGAGTGTCTGAAGCAGCTGCCAATATCATAGAGGAAGGCAATGTAGAGTAGAGGTCCCAACAGAGATCCCTGCGGAACACCGGATGGAATGGCGACAAACTCAGAACGGTGTCCCGCAACTATGACAGCTTGTCTTCTCTTCTTTATATATGACTCTAGCCACCTAAGTAAGTCTCCTCTTATACCAAGCTCACATAGTTTACGCAGAAGTATGAAATGGTCCACACGGTCGAAAGCTTTTTCAAAATCCGTGTAGATCACATCAACCTGCCCCCCTTGTCCATACCAGTAAGCACATCACTTGTGCAAATTGCCAAGTTAGTTACCGTGGAGCGCCCCTTGAAAAATCCATGTTGCTCTGTCGGAATATTTTTGGCCAGGACGGGATAAAGATGCTCGTGAGCAATCTTTTCCAGTATTTTGCTGAATACATTTAGTATAGAAATTGGCCTGTAGTGTTCTATATTAGCTTTAGACCCCTTCTTATGTAACGGAATAATATGTGCAGCCTTCCATGCCGTAGGAAAAATACCAAGGCCAAAAGATCGGTTAAAAATTATGGATAAGGGTAGTGCTAGTGTTTTGGCACACCTTTGGACAAACAAGGATGGAATCTTATCACTTCCGGGTCCCTTGGTAACGTCAAGTGTTTTCAACAACTTATATGTCTGTGCTTCAGAAATTACCACGGAGTGGAGCAGCCCAATGCCATCATCCGGCTTACAACTGACACTATCATATGATTTAGGTGGTTGGATAAACATGCGCTCGAAAAAAGTATTGAATGCAGTACAGATTTCAGCTTCTGAATTTAATTCAGTTTTTTCATATTTCATGATTTTAGGGTAATTTGAGCTGTTTTTGCGCTTTGATTTTAGATAGGACCATAGCAATTTAGGATTAGATTTAATACTATCTTGTGAGCGCTTTATAAAAAGTTTATAGCATTCATCCTGAATAGTTTTTTGGCGATGTCTTAGCAAGCTGAATGCATCATAATCGATAGGGTTTTTATACTTTTTCCAGAGAGAGTGGTATTTGGTTTTTTCCTTGATAATATTGATAAGTGCGCGGTCATACCAAATTGGGTAACGACGAGTAAGTCCTATGATAGATTGCGGTACATATTTATCAATTACTGTACCGGCACCAGGCTAAGGTCGAGCCGCCGCTATCAGTAGCTATGATCGTCTATTCTATCTATCCCAAAATGAGAGGACCCGATTCAGCTGTAAGATTTGTAAGTTAAGAATGATAAGTCTGAATTCCTCGTTCGTTGAGAAATTCGTTAGGCGTACAATAGTCGAACGAAGTTTGGTTCAGGAAGTTACAGTTTCAAGTTAGACAGAGAAAGCATATATGTCCGCGAGCCGGTAATTCACATCAGTCAGCGGTGTATTGCGCCAGAACGATCGTTGTTATATTTTATGTGATGGCACCATCTGGTTTTTGTATATATGAGCGCATTGGAACTTCTTTTGTTTTAGTGGTCGACCACAGTTTATAATATTTTTTTGTGATATCGTATAGATATCCGTCGTAGTTTTACGACGTGAGTACTCAATGATATTTCATGTGCTCGCTAGTAGCGGCTTGTGGTGGTTCCAATTATATATTTGGTTCACGGCAATAACGATCCGAAAAGACCGGTTTACACAATTGCGATTTGATTTTCCGAAATGGGTTCTGAACTAGTGGTTACCTCAAAAGGTCCGTAACGTTTTGAAACCTTCAACTCTGCGCAATTTGAGCTGGATGTTATCGAAACGCAAGCATTATTGTTTTAGGAGATCTAACCCACACCATAGCGAAGTGCATAGTTCGATAAATACCGAACTTCATATTCCACTAGCCGCAGCACGTCCTGGGCTGAGCCAAATCATATATACCGACTCAGCTTACACATTAGACCTCCAGCGAAATTTACATTTAATTTAAAAATGCAACTTGAATCCAACCTGATCCAAGGCGATGCAAAACACCTACCCGGTCCTAAACAATGAACTTCAGACTGTAAATTGATCTCTTCGCGCGTCCCCGACAACACTCAAATGTCAAAATATCAACAGGATATGTTATCGGTGTTGACACCGGTTTAACTTTGTTCTGAATTTGTTATTTCCATCCGCGGAACCTCATCGATCAAACAGTCTCCCTATGCCCTGCCAACCTAGGCTTAGCCGCAACTAAACTCCTGTCTAGCTTGGTCTAAAAACCTAGTGTTATACCACGTCCATTATCGACACCACTCGAAAATGGTTGAGTTTGATTTGAATGTGCTTGAATGTTTAACGACTGTGTGTGTGGGAATTACAAAACTCGCTACTCGAAAGGAATGAGGAGAGGATTAGCCCGCGAATATCCTAAGAGCCAATCCAGGAACCCTATGGTGAAGGAAAAAGGAATTTAGGGTCGCTCCAAGCCCAGACTCAGACTCAGATAAATTGACTTAAAAGTTCTTTTCTAACGACCCAAGGATAGTTTTGGAATTTGGGGTAGGTTGATATAAAGGTAGGAACCGAGGTATATCTCGGCGCTTCAGACACTCACGAAAACCCACTGAAACTTCGCAATCACAAATTCGTATAGTTCTGACGCGTAACACGGCAGACAAAAACTGTTTGGAACTCGTGAAAGACGACTGTCACAGTAGCTAGACGCTGAGACTGAATGCCCTCCCCTCTCATGCTCTGGTATTTATATGCGTCCTTTGCGAACACGCTCTGCCCAAGCGAAGCTTCTTATCACTAACTACACAGGGTCTAATTTCAACCATGCCATGCAGATCCGCCGTTCTACAAATTGTGTGTACGCATATTCACTATGATCAACCGTAGGTGATCACTCAAATCATTTGGTACTGCCGATACACAGAATCTGTTGATCGCTGACCAATAAAAGCTTGTTGCGATTAATTAAGCATTCCCGACCGCTAGGGCGCGTAGCTAAGACCACCAGAATGCTATCCAAACTAGCGGTGTCAGACCCTCCATATCATACCTCAATCGCAATTGTGTATTTGCAATCAACATAATAGCTTTCTCCGTTCCATAATAACCTTTCATTATTTAGTTATTCATAATTTTATTCAACGCGCAGCCAAATCGGCTCTGATCTCTACACATCTCGCAGGAATGCGACAAAAAAACCTGACCTGAACTGAACTTCCACGAATGAACCCACGCGTCTTTTTTTGCTAACTTTGCCAGTAAGCTACGCAAAACCCCCAAACGTTATCTGAACCGATTCTCGTATTCAAAACAGCGCGGCGTTGGGCTAGCTCTCTACCACGCAGAATGAAGTATCAAATGTACCGAATCTCGTGTACCATTACAGCCCCCTCCCAGACCTTGAGATACTGTTTATCTCAGTTAACATGGCGCAAGGATCTCATTACCACTATGCTACCCATGCTTTGTACATATCTACTCTATATGTACGGACATCTCAAATCATGTACACAGACCGATGAATCTGTCAATTATGTATATAATATTTACACAACTCGATTGAGTTCTCTCCTGTCTTATCTTATTTATCTATCTAACTATACAACCTCGCTTCCCCGCAATTTATCCTAATTCGTATTACTATATATATATACAAATTGTTTTTTTTTTGTTTTTTTTTTTTTGTTTTTATTTCCAAACCATGCAAGATCCTTAAATCTTCAAAGTAGTTACTCAAATTTACAGCTTACAGCTTAATTATATAACTTTTATACACTATCTTATTTATCTACGCCCTTATTCGTCCTCACATAATACCTGGCTATATTTATAGTATTAAAGTTACCCAATATCTCATTTGAACCCGGATCTACTAACGTATAACAGTTCGGATATATCACTGCCGAAATAACATAAGGCCCTTTATACAACAATGAAAATTTCCGCATGATTTTATGTTCTTTATTTGAACGCACAAAAGTCTTAAGTTTCACATAATCACCTATACGATAGACCTCTAACTTACGCCGTTTGTCCGCCTGTCGCTTACGTCGTTCACTAGAACTTTTAGAGTTTTCTATCGCTACATTTCGCACCTGTTCCGTATCCCGCACACTATGGCCTAATAACCATTCATCGCCTAATACCTTGTCAATAGTTAACGGTTCCCGCCTACCAAACGCTAACTCATTAGGCGCAAAGCCTGTGCTTGTGTGTTCGATATTATTATAGCAATTCTGAATGTCCGGTAACACGTCGACCCAACTACGATTACTTCCGCCGCAATAAGTTCTAATCAGTCGACCTAGCTCGCGATTCACTCTTTCTACGCTATTAGAATTTGGACAATACACCGACGTATGAGTGACTCGAATCCCTAGCTGTTTGAGTCCAAATTCCCAAACTTTCGATATGAACTGTGGTCCTGAGTCCGTAATTATAGTTTCGATAGGTATTTCCCTATGAAATCTCTTTGTACAAGCGAGCACGCTCCTACCTGTCGCTTTTCGCATTGGATATAATTTTATTATCTTACTGTACACGTCTTGAATCACATATATTTATTGATACCCGAATTTACCTACGGGCAATGGCCCATAAAGGTCCGAGAAAACTTTCTCACCCAACTTTTCCGCCAACACCGGTGTACAAGGACCAACGGTATTGTTAGTACTTGGTTTGACCTTTTGACATATGTCACAACTTCTTATCACCGCGCTAATCACCCTACTCATATGAAGAAAATAATATCTGTCCTTCATCAGTGCTAATATTTTATATCTGCTGTAGTGACCTATTTCTTCATGTATGTGTAAAATTAGTTCCTCCTGTAGTGATTTCGGAATTACTAGCAACTGTACGTTCCGCTTCGGCACGTGAAAATATAACGTATCACCTACTAGCTTGTAATTTTCAAAACCTCTCGTTCCGGTATCTACCACATTACGTCTGATACAACCGCTTATTCGATTTAACCGCTCATCTTCGCTTTGTAATCTCGCAATGTCCCGTAAACTCGAAATAACACTTGCGGTATTCGATGCCTGAAACCAGAATATCCCCGGCTGAACATTTGTACTGTCAATCATACCTCCAGGTCCCGCTATTTGCCTGCTTAGCGTGTCGGCAATTTGATTATCAGTCCCTCGCACAAATTCTATGTCGTAATCGAATTGCTCTAAAAACATAATCCACCTCGTTACGCGTGCACCCAATAAAGTCCACGACTTAATGAACGTCAAACTTTTATGATCAGTTCTAATAATAACTTTTTCTCCCCGCAAATATATCTCAAATCGCTTTAAAGTGTATATAACTGCATACATTTCCTGTTCACTGATAGCCCATCTCGTCTGAGCACCCTTAAATGCCTGCGAACAGAACCCTATAATTCGTTCCTGGCCCGATTCATCTAATTGATATACATAGCCCCCAATTCCTATAGCGCTGGCGTCACATTGAACATAATATGTTATTCCCGAAAATGGCTGACTCAAAATTATACTTTCTGAGAATTGGTTTATTATCTCGTCAAAAGCACTTTGCATCTGCGCATTCCAGACGAACTTGACTCCAGACCGTAATAAATTGTACAAGGGCTGTGTTAACGTTCCAAAATTTTTTATAAATCTCCGAAAGTAATTTATGAACCCCAAAAACGCCCTCAATTGCCTGACAGTTCTGGGTGACGGATATAATTTAAGTGTTTCAATTTTGTCCGGGTCCATCTGCAAACCTTGTGTAGACAAAATATGCCCCAATAACTTGACCCTTTTTTGTGCGAACTCGCATTTTTTTAGTTTGCATGTGAAGCCCGCGTCTTTCAATTTACTCAGAACCGTGTCCACTTGGGACAAATGCTGTTCGAAGTCACCCTCAGTTAAAATTGCCAAATCGTCGACAAAATTTAAACAATATGACCTAACCTCTGGCCCTAGAATTAAATCCATCGCCCTCGAAAACGAACCCACACTGGTTTTCAACCCCTGAGGTAAAACGTTGTAAACATAACTTCTGCCTTGATATACAAAACCCGTGTATCGTTTAGATTCGTCTGATAATGGTATAGAAAAATACGCATCTTTGATATCAATAACTCCTATGTAGTTTATTCGGCGCCCGGATTGCAATATCTCACTCATTAAAGGTGTGGTTTCAACCTCCCCAACCATTCCCGTGTTTAATTGTCGTGCATCTAGCAGAATACGGACCTCTCCTGATTTCTTTAATGTACAAGTCAATGGACTGTTGAAATCCGTAGATTGCCTGCTAATAATACCTATCACTTCCATTTCTTCCAATCGTTTTGTTACTTTATCGCGATATGCGAACGGTATGGGATAGCTTCGTTTTACGAAAGGCGTTTCATCTCTCATTTTTATCTCATGTATATATTTATTTGTCTGACCTACCCTATCGCTAAACAACTCTGCATGCTTATTTAACACCGGCAATAACCTTGTTTTGTGTTCAACAGGTATTGATGAATTATTCACATATTCCTCTATCATATTTCTACTGGTATCTTGGTTCTGTATTCCATTGTACAACAGCAAAAATCCTGATTAGGGCCAGTACCTAATGGTATTTCACACATCCGCCCGGCGCTTCGTATAATTAGCCTCTTATTACCCTCACACATTAAACTCGCTCGCGTCTGTTGTATAAAATCAAACCCCAAAATTAAATCTTTAGGCACCCTTGTTAATACTAGCATTGGAGTATTGATAACGCATTCACCTATTGTTAATGGTAACGTTACTAATTTATCAACCTTTTCCTTACTGACTCCAAATGCACCTGTGATTCTCAAACTTGGAATCGGTATTTCCGTCGGTTTTCCCAATTGTCTGCACACTTCTTCGTACACTCTCCGACTTATTACGCTGATTTCGCTCCCCGAATCAATCAAACTCCTTACAACAATATTCCCAATACGCACATCTATCTCAGGTAATGTCAAAGTACTACATAACTCGCGCCCACACTCAGTCGAATCGTCGTCTCTGAATATCGTATGTAAACGTCTGTCATTGCGGCCTATACAATTCAATCTAGATTTTTCATCTAAACACACGGCATATCCGTGCGCTTTATGCGCTAGTAATTGAATAAATTCATTCACACCCACGTTCGAATCCAAATTACACAAATCATACAATCTATGCTTTTTCCCAATTCGATCGGCTGTCCACCCGAACCCTAATAAATATCTGAGCGCGAACGACCCGCGCGAGTCCACTAGTTTTTTGAATTCTGACTTATCGCATTATTCCTGTCACTTGAACTTTGCCCTGCCTCTGTATCTCCTGAACTATCATTGCCCCTCTGGAACCCTATTGCCTTGAAACAAGTCTGAGGCTGTCTGCCTCTACCGCGAAAATAACCGCGACCGCGCGTCCCAAATTCGTTTCGCGCCTTCGTTACCGCGGTATAATTATTCCTACGACTCATCGCGTTATAACGTAACGTATTTACCCGCATAGCTCGATATTGCCCACGCATGTAGCTATTCCGCCTTACATTATTCGTATCCATTGTCTCAGAACCATGTATCGCACTTAATTCCCCATCGACATTCCGTTCTAAATGCCGAAGGAAGTCGACCGCATCACGTATAGTCATTGGCTCCTTTCTAGCAAAAAACGCTACCTGAATATCACGCGGCAACTGTCTGAAAATCGTGTTGATTTTCTCCGTATCAGTAAACGGTATCGTAAGCTCATATATGCTATTCAATTGAGAGGCAAAGAATTCTTCCATACTTTGACCTTTCTTAGAATCAAACTTCGCAGTTAGGAATCTTTGCTTAATTAATTCCTGTTCATTATCACCCCAGAATACCTCTCTGAAATCTTTTTCAAAATCCGAATAGGTTCGCCATGAGTCTCTGTATATGCTCATTCGAACTTTTGCAATTCCTACCAAACTATCCGTTGCCCATATCAAAGCCCTAGAACTATCTCCCGAGACTTTAATATAAGCCTTTAAATCTCTTAAGAAAATCATCGGATTTTCCGAACTCCGCCCATCGAATGTCGGCAACTTCTGTGTCATTTTCACAATGCATGATTGACGTTTTTCTACCGATTGTTCAAACGTCTCTAGTTCCTGTCTGTCAGTCTGTCTGTCCGAAGTCCTACTAGCAATGCTCGTGCTGGAACCCCTTTCCAAACTGTCTAATCTATTCACTATTTCAGATAACAATTGCGTCACCTGCCCTGACGCCATTTCACTTGTGTGTGAAAGTAAATCTTGTGCTACCCGACTACCGTTTTTCCTAGGCCGGCCGGCCATCCTGAACACTAAACCGCCGTAGCTCGTACAAAGAATTGTGAAAAAAATGCCCCTTTTTTGCTTATTTCTTATTTACAAACTGAACTGTTTAAAATCGTTTCTACGTTGTGTTATTTTTAAAAGTAACGCGTTAGACCTTGATTCTTTTAGAATATCTAGGTATCAGACTATCTAGGATATCCTGGTCACGGCACCAGAAATCTGTACCGGCACCAGGCTAAGGTCGAGCCGCCGCTATCAGTAGCTATGATCGTCTATTCTATCTATCCCAAAATGAGAGGACCCGATTCAGCTGTAAGATTTGTAAGTTAAGAATGATAAGTCTGAATTCCTCGTTCGTTGAGAAATTCGTTAGGCGTACAATAGTCGAACGAAGTTTGGTTCAGGAAGTTACAGTTTCAAGTTAGACAGAGAAAGCATATATGTCCGCGAGCCGGTAATTCACATCAGTCAGCGGTGTATTGCGCCAGAACGATCGTTGTTATATTTTATGTGTGCCATCACATAAAATATAACAACATCTGGTTTTTGTATATATGAGCGCATTGGAACTTCTTTTGTTTTAGTGGTCGACCACAGTTTATAATGTTTGTTTGTGATATCGTATAGATATCCGTCGTAGTTTTACGACGTGAGTACTCAATGATATTTCATGTGCTCGCTAGTAGCGGCTTGTGGTGGTTCCAATTATATATTTGGTTCACGGCAATAACGATCCGAAAAGACCGGTTTACACAATTGCGATTTGATTTTCCGAAATGGGTTCTGAACTAGCGGTTACCTCAAAAGGTCCGTAACGTTTTGAAACCTTCAACTCTGCGCAATTTGAGCTGGATGTTATCGAAACGCAAGCATTATTGTTTTAGGAGATCTAACCCACACCATAGCGAAGTGCATAGTTCGATAAATACCGAACTATGAATTCCACTAGCCGCAGCACGTCCTGGGCTGAGCCAAATCATATATACCGACTCAGCTTACACATTAGACCTCCAGCGAAATTTACATTTAATTTAAAAATGCAACTTGAATCCAACCTGATCCAAGGCAATGCAAAACACCTACCCGGTCCTAAACAATGAACTTCAGACTGTAAATTGATCTCTTCGCGCGTCCCCGACAACACTCAAATGTCAAAATATCAACAGGATATGTTATCTGTGTTGACACCGGTTTAACTTTGTTCTGAATTTGTTATTTCCATCCGCGGAACCTCATCGATAAAACAGTCTCCCTATGCCCTGCCAACCTAGGTTTAGCCGCAACTAAACTCCTGTCTAGCCTGGTCTAAAAACCTAGTGTTATACCACGTCCATTATCGACACCACTCGAAAATGGTTGAGTTTGATTTGAATGTGCTTGAATGTTTAACGACTGTGTGTGTGGGAATTACAAAACTCGCTACTCGAAAGGAATGAGGAGAGGATTAGCCCGCGAATATCCTAAGAGCCAATCCAGGAACCCTATGGTGAAGGAAAAAGGAATTTAGGGTCGCTCCAAGCCCAGACTCAGACTCAGATAAATTGACTTAAAAGTTCTTTTCTAACGACCCAAGGATAGTTTTGGAATTTGGGGTAGGTTGATATAAAGGTAGGAACCGAGGTATATCTCGGCGCTTCAGACACTCACGAAAACCCACTGAAACTTCGCAATCACAAATTCGTATAGTTCTGACGCGTAACACGGCAGACAAAAACTGTTTGGAACTCGTGAAAGACGACTGTCACAGTAGCTAGACGCTGAGACTGAATGCCCTCCCCTCTCATGCTCTGGTATTTATATGCGTCCTTTGCGAACACGCTCTGCCCAAGCGAAGCTTCTTATCACTAACTACACAGGGTCTAATTTCAACCATGCCATGCAGATCCGCCGTTCTACAAGTTGTGTGTACGCATATTCACTATGATCAACCGTAGGTGATCACTCAAATCATTTGGTACTGCCGATACACAGAATCTGTTGATCGCTGACCAATAAAAGCTTGTTGCGATTAATTAAGCATTCCCGACCGCTAGGGCGCGTAGCTAAGACCACCAGAATGCTATCCAAACTAGCGGTGTCAGACCCTCCATATCATACCTCAATCGCAATTGGGTATTTGCAATCAACATAATAGCTTTCTCCGTTCCATAATAACCTTTCATTATTTAGTTATTCATAATTTTATTCAACGCGCAGCCAAATCGGCTCTGATCTCTACACATCTCGCAGGAATGCGACAAAAAAAACCTGACCTGAACTGAACTTCCACGAATGAACCCACGCGTCTTTTTTTGCTAACTTTGCCAGTAAGCTACGCAAAACCCCCAAACGTTATCTGAACCGATTCTCGTATTCAAAACAGCGCGGCGTTGGGCTAGCTCTCTACCACGCAGAATGAAGTATCAAATGTACCGAATCTCGTGTACCATTACATTACGTCATATAAAACTTCATAAAAACTTCCAATGGCATCATCAATATTAGGACTAGGACTGTTTAAAAAGGACCAGTCTTGTTTTTGAAAACAATTATTAATACTTTCATAATCAGCTTTTCTAAATATGTACTTAAACTGTTTTGCTATCGGTATTGAAGGAACCGTGATATCTGTAGCGTCAATTTCCAAAGTGGGATGGAAAATGTCCAATGGCATCATTTCTGTAGTAGTTCCGTGGAGTTCTACATTGAAATTTGTAAAGACGAGGTCCAGAGTATTACTGCATGAATTTTTTATGAAGTTGTATTGCTGAAAACCATGTACATTTAATTGACTAATCAGGTTAAAACCACTGTTCTGTATCTCTACTGAACCCCTCTTCAAGTATCTGGGTTGCCCGGATTCCCAACTGATAGTGGGATTATTAAAATCACCCGCCAATAAAAAGTGATCTTCTCTATTAGAGTCTAGGATGTTCACCAGGGAGTCGAGAAATTGCTGTGTGGTTGACGCTAAATCATGCTTTTCGCTGTGGGGAGGAATATAAATTAAGCCAATATGTAAATTAGAAGTGGACCTGAGCGCACGCGCATCGATAGTTAACCATATCACTTCAAGGCCGTCCGGTGTCCACTCGGGCCGGGGGCGCGCTTGGAGCCGCGATGCGCAGAGCGCCATTACTCCGCCGCCCGTCGTCCGAGTCACCCGGTCGCGCCGGAACAGATCGTAGCGATCCAGATCGGCTAGCTCCGAGTCAAGTACACCACTATGAAGCCATGTTTCTGTTATCAAAACAACTTCATAGTCACAGGATGAAACATTATTCGCAAATGTTGAAGTTTTAGTTCTGAGTCCGTTAACGTTTTGATAGAAAATTCCAAGATTATTCTTTATGTTTAGGCCGGAAGCAATAGTTGGGAATCTGATGATTTAATTCTGATCAAGATATAAATGCGATTATGATAACGATAACTGTAAGAATAGCAACACGGACATATCGTTAGAGTGATTGTAGACAGTTGAAGGATTACTGCAGGCCTTAGTGAGTAGTCATGTATGTAAAAGGATTTGTGTGTTGGGTGTTGTTGTGGGAGTATTTGGTGGGTTTTGTGTGTGTGTGTTTCCCTGTGCAAACTAATTGTAAATAACAAATTACGGCGAACTATGAAGCTAAGAGGCATAAGACAGTTAGCTACTTTTGTATTTTCTTGAGATCTGCTTCCGACGAGATCATTATGAAGGGGGTTTTTTCCATTTTCCGGACATATATTTGACAGTTTTTTGTCCAAACAAACTTATGATTGCAATCTTTTGCTTTAGCCTTGCATTTTTTTAGAAGATCTTTATCACGTTGTGTTAAGTGTTCGTTTACATAAAAAACTTTTGGCTCCCCACTCATATTAATGTCGCCGGTAGTGATCCCACGGCATTTACGGAATGCGGAATATAATGAGTCCTTTACACGGCGGTTCTTTAGACGAATGACGATCGCGCGCGGGCGCCCTGGGACTGGGACTCGAGGCTGGATACGATGGATGAAGTCGACCTGCTGGCGCTGGAGTTCGACGCCTGCACTCTTGGCAAGCTTCACTACCACGTCTTCTAGGGACTCGTCCTCGACTTCAGGTATACCGAAGATTTCGAGGTTTTGAAGACGCTCCCACTGTTGTTGTTTGGCAAAGTCTCTCTCCAGGGTCATCATACGGGTCTCTTGTTCAGTGCATTTCAGTGCAGTTTAAGACACTGTTCACTGTCTGCACCTTAGTGAGTTCGTCCTTCAGCTGACATATTTCTGCTTGTGAGAATTCCAGAGACTTCTTAAGCTCACTATTGTAGTCACGCAGCTGCTTGAGTTCAGATGACATGATTTGGCGAATCATTGCTGACAGATCAACTCTGACGATGTCAAGTATGTCAGCACGCAGTGAGTCTCTGAACTCGTCATTCATGGAGGGAGAGGGACGTATACGTTGAGTCGCATTAGTATTAATGGATGAGGTTTGAGCGGTTGGAAGGCTGCCCGTGACCGCCTTGACAGGAGTATCCTTGTTGTCACCTCTTGGCATTTTCCTTTTACAATCAGGACAGGACCACTGGACTCGCATCACAGCACTGCAGTTTTCTCTACTGAGACCAACACACTCCAAGTGGTATTTATTTTTACAATTAGGTAGGGTGCATTTGATAGTGTTATCAGCGGCACCTGGCATCTTACAAGCAAAGCATGTAATTGGAGGCATTTTGATACGGCGAAGCAATGAAGATAGGCAAATGATATGATGACGTAGAAACAGCCTTTGGTTACTGTTGCTAAGCGGTCCGAAAAGCGGCCGTTAAGCAGGCGGCAAAACGAATGTGCGACAGAGAGGGTGTAGAGGTCGGTAGCTTCTGATTCACGAGCCGCACGAGATGGCACGAAGTTGCAGTTAACGGACCGGTGTGCGATAGAGAGGAGTAACAGGTTGGAAGCTTCTTACTCACGAACTGCGACGAGGTGTTACGAAGCTGCTTGCGGAGAGATGTGCGGCGCTGGGTAGGGAGACAAGCTGTTCTCGCTCCTATGTTGTTCGGTTATAGATGACTATTGCATGATAGTCATTGAAAGTTTTGATTTTAACGCGGGATTAAATTACGGAGCTGACTCAACACAACTGCTCGGTATGATGTCACTTCGGTGTATCAAGAGTAATAGCAGGCTTTTTAGTTTTTAAGATTACGTGATCAAGACATGATCTGTCTAATCTGGTCGGTAATGTATGAGCCGGAAGAAGACCATGATAAGCGCAGAGATTCAGATATTCATAGGCTCTAGAATTTGTAACATCAGGTTTAATGTTGATGTTTATGTCTCCTATAATTGAAATGTTACTATAAGGTTTTAATGTCCCCAAGATGGTATTTAATGATTCAAGAAATGGTTCTACGTTGTTTTCGGATGGGGAGCGATATATGGCAACAATAGCTGTTTCCATTCCAATTTGTATTAGCAAACAGTTTGCACCCATGCATGGTGGTTCCTCTACTGACATTTTTAGACTATTATTTATGTAAACGACAACGCCATCATTTTGAAGGTGGTTGTTCACCGTTGATAATGTAAAAAATTCGGGAGTTGGGGGATAACAGTTGTACGGGATAGACGACATTCAGTTAGAATTATAACATCTAGTTTCACATTTAGTCTCTTTTGTAGTATCAAAAATTCATTCATGTTACACGTGATGCTGCGAATGTTCTGAGTGAGCAAAGTGAGGCAGGTAGTTGGGTTTGGCAAATATTGTTTACAGTGCTCTACCTCACAATTCCTTGACTCAGATACAGCAATGTCATCTAGTTCTTCTGTAACAATATTATCAAGCTCCGTGCGACTAGGTAAAACAAAGGGCACAGTGATAGTTCTCGTAGAGTGGACAAATAGAGCAAAGCAGGATGGCAATTGGGAGGGGCGAATATGGTAACTTAGGAGGGCAGGTAATAATTTGTATATAAATGTGTAAATAGTTATTCGATCTGATGAGGTTCATGTAAGGTCTGACAAAGGTTCGTTGTATAGTGTGGTATGAAAGAGTGTTAGTGTAATTGTGTATGAGAGAGATTGAAAGTGGTGACAAAAAGTTTGTTACAATTAGATGCTTATCACATATTAAAACTAGTCACTTTGACAGAGTAGAGTTCTCCTTCAGATTTTTCAGGACCTTTTCATCGTCAACACGAATGAAGGGAAGGCCCACTGCTTTCCTCAGGTATATTTTGCCATACGATATCCAGCAAAAAGTATAGCCATGGACCTTAGCAAAATCGCGAGCGAGGAAGTGCAGCCGTTTAGCCTTATGAGTAAGACACTCCGAGATGTAAACTGGAGAAGCCGGTCCATCATAACCGAGGTGACTAGTATTAAATTTGTTATTATTTGACTTCTTGTCATTGAAATTTCTCAGTCCCCTCATAAGAGTATCTTTTGTAATTATTGACGTAAACTCGACAACAATTGGTTTGATTTTGTCTGCTTTTGCAAAGCCACGGTAAATATCTCTGACATCGGATTTACCGAAACTTAAGCCCAATGTTGTGCCAATTTTGCCTCTAACTCCGTTAGGGTCTTCTAGGATGTAAACTAATGGTGAAAGTTTGGTTATTATTTTACACTTAATGAATTTAGGGGCAAGTTTAGCATTAAAGTATACGCCAGCATTGCTTAAAACATGGTTTTTACGCCAAACAGTATTTCCCACATTAAATTCTTTAAAAGACCGGCGAAGATCATAGCGAGCGCTATTTTTAGCGTGAGCTATGTGAAGTTTAGTTTGAACTCTGTGAAAGATAGATGAGAGGAGACCAACATTAGACGCGTAAATATCACGAGGCATAAATATCAATTCCTCGAGATTCTGAGTTGGAGTATAGAAGGAACCACAAGGTATTGTTTCCCTACCAAAAACTAAAAAGTTTGGAGTAAAGCCAGTAGCAACGTTTGTAGCGCTGTTCATTGCGAACTGAATCTTAGTAAGATGGTTGTCCCAGGATCTATGATCATCTCCTACTAGGGATGTTAGAGCTGTAATAATCGTACTATTAAATTTCTCTGTAGGATTAATCTGAGGCCAATATAAAGCTGTGTGAAAAATACAAGGAACGTTATAAGAATTTAAGAATGAGTGGAATTCTCGCGACCGAAATTGAACAGCGTTATCCATTATTATAGTTTGGGGAATGCCATGAACAAGAAACACTGAATTTTCTAAGACATTAATGATATTAGCTGAAGTAGCCCGTTTAAGGGGAAAAATCATAGTATATTTAGTAAAATTACAGTTAATTACCAGAATATACTGATTTCTTCTCCGGGTTATAGACAATGGACCCATAAGATCTAAGGATATAGTTTGAAAAGGTCTGGAGCAAAGTTTAGGTTTACCCATAAGACCATAGGGAGAGTGATTAGGGTGTTTGTAGGTTAAGCAGGTTTCACAAGTCGAGATTAAATTGGCAATGTCCTTAAGCATACCCGGCCAATAGTATTTTAAAGATATTTTCTTGAATGTCTTGAAGATACCAAGGTGGAGTTCTGAAGGGGAACCATGGCTAACTTCAATAAGTTCATGTCTATCTTGCGGCAGTGGAACTTCTTTCCAAATAAAGTCGTCGTTTAGACGATCGGGGGAATAGATGCAGCGGTAAAGTTTGTTATCCCTGATAGTGTAGTTGGGATATGCGTCTGGGTTGTTGGAGCATCCGAGAAAAATCTTGTTGTAGTGCTCAAGTTCACGATTAGGTGGTTCTTCAATCGTAATAGGATGTACGCCTTGAGGTGAAGTTTCTCGTGTATCAGGACGTTCTTTATTCTTATGTCTTGATAATAAGTCAGGAACAACGTTATCCTTTCCTTTTTTATGTTTCAGGACAAAATTAAAACATGATAAGCGTAGATTCCAGCGAGCAAGTCTTCCAGATAGATTCGATAAGTTCTGAAACCATTTAAGTGCAGCGTGGTCAGTATATATTGTTAATTCCTTACCATTGTCTAGGTAACATCTCCAATGTTCTAGCGCAGTTATTACAGCTAATGTTTCTCTTTCAGTAGTTGAGTAGTTTTGTTGATTTTTGTTTAGTGCTTTACTCATGTAAGCAATCACGACTTCTTTGTCATCTTGATGTTGAGTAAGCATTGCTCCTATGCCATAATTTGATGCATCACAATGTACAGAGAAGGGTAGTTCGAAGTTAGGGCAAGCAAGGACAGGAGCAGTTACCAAAGCTTCTTTAAGTTTCTGGAAAGCAGCTGCAGCCCTGGAATTCCATAAAAATTTAGGAGCGTTCTTCCCGGAACAGGTTAGTTGGTTGAGTGGAGAGGCAAAGTTTGGAATGAATCTTCTAAACCAGCTGCAGGTGCCTATGAATCTTCGAACTTCTTTTCTGCAAGTAGGTACAGGATATTCTAGAATAGCTTTTATTTTTTCTGGATCAGCACGTAGACCATACTCGTCCACTAGAAAACCCAGAAGTTCAGTTGAAAAGAGTCAATTCTTCAGTTCTTTCCTGAAGAATTGACTCTTTTCAAAGTTAATAGTCAGATTAGCATATGAAAGTTTTTCCAGAACTTTCATGAGAAGCGATATGTGCTCATCAAAAGTCTCGCTAATAATAATGATGTCATCCAGATAGCAAAATATCTTGTTCTCAAATTCAGGAGTAAATAGCGTATCCATTAATCTTTGTTGAGTTGCAGGTGAGTTAGTGAGACCAAAAGGCATTACTTTGAATCTGAACATACCTCTTCCAGGAACATAAAATGCTGTCTTATCTCTATCAGCAGTATTCAAGGGAATCTCCCAAAATGCTTTCGCAATGTCGATGTTTGATAAGTGTTTGGCATTTCTCAGGTTGTCCAAAATTTCGCTTATTAGAGGCAGACTATAAGCATCACGACGTGTAACTGAGTTAAGCTTCCTGCTATCTACGCAGAAACGCCATTCCCCATTCTTCTTTGGAGTGATGAGGACTGGGGATAACCAAGGACTTTCGCATTGTACAATGACGTTCCATCCCAGCATCTTGTCAACTTCATTAATTAAAGCCTTTTGTTTTTCAGGAGACAGTCTGTAACATCTTTGTTTGATCGGAAGAGAATCACCAGTGTCAATCTTGTGGGTGATTAAGTGTGTGTTTCCCAGAACACCTTTTTCTTCAAAAGAGATTGTCTTGAAGCGTTGGATGATGTCATTAGCGATGTTCTTTTGATTAGGAGTTAAATGCTCATAAGGTAAAACTTTAATATCTTTAGTGTCGATAGCAAAGCATTTAGGATCTGTAAAGTTAAGAGAAGCTAAAACACCAGGTAGAAGATTAAATTTTCTTCAAAAGTCAATACCTAGTATTAGAGAAGGAAATATTTCAGGGAAAACATAAGCTTTAATCAAGTGAGTTTCGTTATTGAAATGGACAGGTAAGTCAAAATAACCCAAGGAATTAATTTTTTGATTATTAGCAGTAGAGACAGTAATAAGATCTGACTTGAAAAGTTTGCAGCCCAGTTTAAGAATTTCCAAATGAGAATGATTACCCAGAATAGTTACTGAGCTGCCAGAATCTAGCAAAACAGATAAAGTTAAGTCATAAATTTGGACATTAACGAATGGACGATTAAGATATTGTTCATTGGAGTAGAGTGTAGAAGTATTAGTGTAGTGCGACCCCGGGATAAGGCCTTTTGTTGGTTCTTCTCGCTCAGAAGCTGACGTGAGACTCTCGAATTCCAGAAATGTTCCGCTCTTATACCCTTTTTGGAGAGTTCTAAAAATTATTAAAATTAAGCGTAATTTTTGTGAGTGGCCAAGAGAGAAAAAGTATTTTTGTAAAAGTATTGAAGCAAACATATCAGACCGCTAACGAGTTTGAATGGACATTGCCATGACAACCAGATAAACAACGACATCAACATATGTCAAACTTTAGTTACAGGCTCGTTATACGGTAAACAACAAGAAAACCATGAAGTAAATGAAGTAACAATGAATATAAAAAGGTAGCGTACCAGCGCGCATGAAGCCCGAGATTGCAGAGTTTCGGAGAAAGCCAAATACAAGGTCACCAAAGGTAAACCCCTTCGCTATCGATTTAGAAGTGCTGATAGTGTGAAAATACAAAGCGAAAATGATTTGCTAATGTGTTCTTATGGTTTAAAACGTTACAGGGTCCTATGAAAATAAAGGTGATACCAAATAACAAGCTGTACAGCTCAGCAAGCATCCAGCTGAAAATCTAGGAAAATGACATGTAAGTAGCATAACACTACAAAGTGCCCCCGGGAAGCTGTGTGTGGGTGTTACATTCAGTGCTGTGAGAAGGGATTATCTTGCGTTCATCATCAGCCAGGAAAGGAGGCTGACTCAGACGAGGTTGAGAACAATGGTGCGAAGAGCCGTCAGACGATAAAATGGTATGCTACCTTATCTTTTCACTGAACACATGCTACACACACAAAACTCTTTTTCAATGTTACGATGTACGGCCTTAAATGTAGTCTTGGTTATTTTATCTACAACCGTATCATAAACCCTCTTTACTGCGTCCAAAAACCGCACATTACGACCAGCACAATAATACTTGGTAAAAACTCATTCCTTATCTGAATATTGCTTATTAATGTATACATTTTCGACAAATTATGACATTCAAATTTCGAACGCCGACGCCCGTCTGCGTGCCGCCCCTAGTTTGTCTGTGAAGTTGGTACTACTGAACAAGCTAAAAAAGTGCAGAGCAATTATCAATGCCACCATGCCGGTCGAATATGCGGTTCCTGAACACATCAAAGAGAGCTTATGATATGTAGATAAACTAGTGTATGTAACTGTACATAATTAGGCATTTAAACTCTCGAGTAATATTATCTCTCGAGTTTCAATACTCTCCATAATGTATCAGTCACATAAACTACTATAACATTTTATTATAAATAAAAGTTTAATCGTACAAAATACTTTTGTTTTACGTTTTTCAGTGTACGTGTGTTATGGAAAGGAACCCTTCGGGTGCGGGTCCGACGTCCTACTCGCACTTGGCCGGTTTTATTCATCATTGTGGTCGAGTGCAGATCATTGTTGGTATAAGGGTCTCCACGCTCCTCACAAGAAGAAAGTAACATTCCAATGCGTTACCACATAGAATACTATAGCACAGTTACGGCGCACGAACGACTCAATATTTTTTTAAATAGAGTTTCCACTATTTACCTAATCTCTATTTCGGTAGTAAATGTAACGAAAAGTTGTATACTCTACAAAAGTAACATTGTAATCGCATAGAATTTGTATAGCATAATATTCGATGTATCTTATAAGAGCTCCGTGGTCTTATGGGTTTCACGCTCGCTTCTCACACAGGAGATGCAGGTTCGATTCCTGACCGTTTACCAAGGAGATAATTAATTTATCTTAAGTACGGTTCTACTCCATAGCTGCGGCGATGGGCTAGCCCCCTGTCACGCAAAATGGAGTATCGAATAACTGGCTCAAAGTTGGCACAATTGTGCCTCTGCCACCCCGGAATGTGAAAAGTCGTGACGCTATGTTATGTTATGTGTGTATCTTAGTATAATATGGTATTTGTGGTAAACTTCAATTGTTTGCCCCTTCTCTACTTTGGACTACTGTGGGAGAAGGGCGTAGAAACTCCCACAGATAGATTTTTAGATCTCTTTGAAAATAGGTTGTGTTTTACAAATACAAATATTATCATTTTAATTATAAATAACTCGCTGACACCGCGAACTTTGTACCGCCTTTACTACTGTCAATGATGAGTGAGCTGTCAATGGAACATAAAGTAAGGTAAAGTAAGATAAAGAAGGTAAACAAACCTTCAGGGGCTTAAAAAAAAAATGTTGAAATTTTGTACCAAAATCTATCCCATTCTAATCATCGTCGTCTGTATTACACGAAGATGATTCGTCAGAAGAGTCTGAATCATCCATCTCTCCGTCAGTGGCTTTTTAGATCAGATGGGCTCAGAAACCGGCAATCTAGGCCCCTGTCACGAAATAAAAAGTTGAATTACTTAATCTGTGCCGCGACCATACTGAATGGGAAAATACCTAAATTGTTGTTCATTAACATCTCATTACTAATTTCAGCGAACTGTTTCGTAAAATTAATTGGCCAATTAGCAATGCATGGTTATTAAGCAGATTAATGTCCGTAATTTCGGACCAGGATATCGATATAAACGTATTCGTGTTTGCAGTATTTACAACTGTTTCGAGATTAATTTTGTTTCATTTGGCTGTCACTGTATATTTGGGTGAGTGCTTTACCAGTTTCGTCTGATTAGTTACCAGTTAAAGACTTGGCTTTTCAGTATATTTGATAACTTTTTGAGAGCTTAAGGCATCTGAATTTTGACAGTATCTAAGTATAGTTTAATACAACACAGCGAAGCATCCGGTGCTGACGATGTTCCAATGAGATACTTGATTTATCTAAAGTACATTATCGGACTAATATATAAGAAATTTATTTGCTAATCTTAAATATAGTCCCGCCATCGCTACTTGGTATGGCTCAATATTACTCGTGTCCATGTGCTCGGCTGTTATAAGTAAGTCGCCCTTACCCTTAGCTCCCTTATAAAAAAGTGCTTTGGGTGAGATTCTAGTTTTACGAAGTGTATTTGATTATTTTACAGAAAAGAGCTATTCGAGCAATTTATAATTTAAAGCGAACAGACTCCTTAAGAGAGCTTTTTAAAGAAATTGACATACTAACTGTAGCTAGTCAATTTATTTTCCAAAATATAATGTATGCACGCAAGAACCTTGCAACATTTACCAAACTTAGCGATAGCTGCAATGTTAACCTAAGAAATAATCACAGACTATGTGCGCCCCGATTTAGACTCGCGAAGATTAGCAATTCTTTCAAGGGTCAGTGCATTCTCTACTATAATAAGATACCTCTGGAGATTTAGAAATTGCCATTTGAACAATTTAAAAAGCATGTTACAGCGAATTTGTCGAAAAAGGGATATTACAATGTTCTAGATTACTTAAATGACAGGACTGTATGAGGTTAATCTAGTTCAACACAGACCTCGCTGTTAATAATTTTGTAAATATTTATTATTGCCTGCTTATTAAATAAAAATAAAAACATAATTGTATTAGTTAAGCACAACCTATTTTTAAAAGAGATCTAAAAATCAATCTGTGGGAGTTTCTACGCCCTCCTTCTCCCACAGTGGTCCAATCTAGAGAAGAGGCAAAAAATGACGTTTGCTAAGTATATGTAAATATCAATAGTAATAAAGTACTTTGACTTTGACTTTGACTTTGACCCAGGCAATATCGACGACCGCATTTCTGTAGGTTCACTTTCAACTCAATTCATAGATTATCAGATTTTCCCGCTCCCGATTCTATCCACTACAAATAACTGGCAACACTCCGATCCCACATAAACAGTCGAGGATCCGTTCAAAAGTCTAGACTAAGGTCTAATGCGGACTCATTGCTCTGTTCGGAAACTTACTGGCGCCGTTATAAAGCGTTGCTGTGATTTATTGCGTTTCTCCTCCGTTCACAGTTATTTTACCTCTGGCATGTGTCATCAAAACTCAGGAAGTAAAGAACAGAGCTATGCGTAGACAAGGTCACTACCTTTCCACTGAAATTGACACATATTGCCTATCCGCCATTAAAATGCACTAATAACCAAAAAGCACTTCTGAGAAAAACACGTTTAAAGTTAGAAAAAAATAAAAAAATACTTTTATTTGGAATATTTAAAATTTTGTCATTGCATTTTATTGACAGCGTGAATACGAATTTTCTGGGATACTTAATAAATCAATTAATTTCCCGACCCTTTACTGCGTAGTAAATTATCTGTTAAACAGATTAAAATGCTGTAACATGAAAATTGTATGGCGTTCAGCTGTAATATTTAAACTTGAACTGCGTTTTAGATAAAAAAAAATATAATAGTTGTTTAGAATGTTGAGTAAGAATAAAATGCAGCATCAGAGCTTGAACTGCATGTTAGTATGTTCTCTAATCAACACCTAAGCAATTACTGCACATCGCGCTGCATTTTAACTGGTATTACACCAGATGTACCGGCTCTTACTGCGTTTGGGTCGTTTTTGGGCACCATTTCTAAACGTCCTAGGAAGAAATGGGTAGAACAATAAAAAGGTCAAGAATCTGTATTTAACTCCATTTGACCCAAAATGTCATGACTGCGTTTTATAGGCGGCTTGGCAGCACAGCTCTGTCCTTTACTTCCTGTGTTTTGAGGAAAAATTAATGTGAACGGCCTGTTGAAGTCAAATTCAAGATGGCGGCAGACACACCAGCCAATTATACCTCTATTTTCGGCTGGTGTGTCTTTCTGACAGCTAATAAAAATGGTAAAAAAATAGTAATAATAATGGTAATGGTAAATTCAGGTTTTGTTGTGCAACTGCATGAACCCCTAGACGACTTCGACGTTCGTCACTAGGAAAAACGTGAACCTCATTTTTACAGAATTTAACGACGCAAGATTTTTTTTTGTTATTATTTATAATGACTATTTTAATTATGCAATTATTTTTTTCCCATGATTTCGGTTGATTTCGCACGTGGTTTGAAAACCACGCTTGCTTCGCCGTAAAGTAGCAAAAAGTAAGTACTGACAATTTGCCAACTGTCAAATCTGGCAGCAAGTCAATTCGATGAAGGTAAAGCACTGGCAAGTGACAATGGCAAAATTAACCCCAAAGAGGTTAGCCCGCCAAATTAAAATAAGAAGAAGTAGAAGAAGAAGAAATAAATAAAAGAATATTAGAGATATGAAGGATTGCTTCCTCACAATGTTTTCAATCATCGTTAGGACATATCTATAATGTTATATCTGCAAAAAGAACGTAGAAACACTGTACTCGTATAGCGAAGAATTCATGAGAAAGTTAACCTCCGTCTGAGCCTTAAATTGGTTTCGGCTGAGTGTAACTCGCAACACTCGCTGTAGATGGACAAGCATCTATTGGCAAACAGCGAGAAATTGTCTAAAAAGTGCCATAGAAACCTGATAAATACCAAAATCGGTTCATCCGGTTCGTAAAATAGAGTGTTAAATTACAACCCAGAATTAAAAAAAAAAATTTAGAGCCTCTGACCGTACGGGAAATAGCGTATTGAAATGTATTTTTAGGGTTTCGTATCTTGAATAGAATCCTTTTATGATATCTTCGTTGTCCAGTTGAAGACCTCTTTGGCGCTGCGGCTGTAGCTCTGCCTACCATGCGAGAGGCAATCCCGGGTTCGATCCCCGGCTGGGGATAAAAAAAAACCCCAGGTGTTGGATGTTTATGTGTGTGTGACCTCGCTGTTTCTTGGTCCCACGACACAGATTATCCTAGTGTGGGGCCAGAAGCTATATACGTGCCTGATTGCCAATAAATGTAGCCCATTAATGTCCCCACCGAGGGGCACAGGCCTTTTCTCGGATACGAGTAAGATTAAGCCGTGCTCGACCACGCTGGCTCAGTGGGGGTTGATGGAGGGGTTTTACGACCACTATCACATAGCGAAAGTAGCCGGGACCTACAGTTTAACGTGTCATCCGAAACACTAAACATTCGATAATGAATTTAAGATAAATTAATTAGGGAAATATTAAACTGTACATCAAATATACTTACTTGTCAAAAAGTATGGCTTGGCCGTTACATAGAACTACATACATGCCTTATTATATCTGAGTGTGTGTGTGTATTCAATATGGGAAATATTAAACTGCACATCAAAAATACTGATTGCACAGGAAATATGTGGGCAAAATGCTGCGGTAGCTTAGGTGAATGGTAAAGGGGGTGAACGAAGCGAAGCCCCCTTTATCCTTCGTGTTAGGTTGAACATTTAATAACAACAAAAAATACTTAAAACAAAAACTTAAGTCCACATAAAATATTTACATAAAAAAAAAAAAGATTTTGTTGATCATTTTTTTCTGTGCAAATCAGTATTTTTGTTGTGCGATTAAATACTAGCCAATTAATTATCTCATTGGTACACGGTCAGGATTCGAAGCTGCATCTCCAGTGTGAGATGCAAGCGTGAAACCCATTCGACCACGGAGCTCTTATGTTCTCAGGAATGCGTGGATGTACTAAGTTGAAAAATCCGAAAACCGTTTTGTAGTTCCGTCGCCTCACAACAACAAGTATTTTACTGGTTAGACATTGTTTTTAATTAGCTGTCATCAAACCCCTCACTGTGTCAACAGACCCATTTTAAAATGTATGTGGTTAGAAATTTAGTTTTTTTCCTACGTTATAGTGTATCGGATTACATTGCTGTTGCTGGACAAGTTTGTTAACACTCTGAATGGAGTTTTCTCCAATTTGCTGGTTTCTTCACAGTGTGCTGCAAACTGGACACGATTAAACATGCGTTGAACATTTATATACAGGAACATACATTGCTTCTTGCCCGCCACTAGCATGGCGGGCAATACCTTGTATCACGGGAACTAGAAACAGCGACGTCACACACATATGGACATACAAGTCCTGGCGTAAACAACAACAGCGTCGTGACAATTACATGACGATTACGGTCAACTTAAGATATCAAATATTTGGCGTTTGGAGAATATTTTTTGAGGCAATTATGGTAAAAAATAAGAAAATTGGTAAGCATAATAATTAAGTTAATCAACAAAGGGAATGGGATTGCAAAATCGTCAGTTAGTGGATATGTAAAGTTGACCGTAATCGTCATGTAATTGTCATTGAGCTGTCATTGTGTACCAGAATTGGGCCAATGACCCCAGGTCATTTTTTCTTCCTGCCGAGCCGGGATTGAGAAAAATCGGTTAACAAAGCGACAATAAAAGCTTTGTTAGAATTTTATTGTTACCGCACGTAAGTGCATCGTCGCTGCAGCTATAGGCCCATAGTGGCTGTGACAACTTTTTTATTGTTGAAATTATTTTTGTTATTTTAGCTAAAGACACGTAGATACGGTAACAATGTTAAAAATATTTAAACGGGATAACAAGGGCACGTTGTCAACTTATCAACGTTATGATGTGATATTGTAGCAAAGTTTAATCTATCAAAATAGGCGTTGTTACTATGGCTAAATGGTGTTCTTGACACGGCAACGTTATGAAGTGATGTTACAGCAAAGTTTAATCTATCAAAATAACAGTTGTTACTACGGCTAAATGATGTTGTTGATACGGCAACGTTATATACTAACAAAATACGAAGTAGATGTTTTGACAAAGTATTCTTAGATAAAATTACAAAGTGACGTCTTATACTTGTTCTCGCAAGCGCACTGTTTCCCCTATTCTGCCAGTTTCAACGTGGATTTCGTGTAGAGAAGTAGTGTTTGTGCTCAAGAGTGATATGAAATATGACATTGGAGACTTTTTTAACAGAAAATAAACTGCGGCATCTGCTGCAGTCTATGCTTGGTAAGTAACAGTGCCCTAATAAAATTATGAGGTTCATGTCGTTGTTTTGCGATATTGGCTGTAACCTGTGCTTTGTTTCCCATCACAATTCAAACAAATATCTTTGAAATGTTTTCGGACCTTTGACTGCAGCTGTTAGCCGGGCGAATTTCCTTTCTGCCAGGATTTTAGGTTAGGTAGCTGGTTCCATTCATTATTGCAGGATAAAAGTATCCTTTTTTTCTCAAGGTTACCTACTTTCATTGCAATAATATCAGTAGGTATACCTCACCTCACGAGTTATGAGCGCTGAGCAAAAACTGGCGCCTTGGGGCGGGGGTTACTGCGTATTTGTTAACATAATCAGCGCCCAGTAAACCGACCGCTCAAAAAGTGTAAATGTAGGGAAGTTCAGTCCTCAGAAAGTAGTCAAATGTATGAAACTTCCAAAATATTTTAGTACTTAACTAAATGACCCCATAAAGTTGCTAGATCTAGCTACAAAGTAGTTAAGATGGCAACACCGGCCGTTCGTTGGCCTTCGTTGGCCCGGTGAACACTAAGCATTTGGTTTTAAAAGCCACTAAAATAACCTAACCTAACATATGGCCAAATTATCAAGTCTCAGATAGCTTAGGCATAAAATAACAACGTTCTTCTTTTCAGATCAAGAACTGACGTTAGAATTTCTAATGAAATCTGGAACGCACACTAACTCAACACATAGAAGAATTAAGAAAGTATTTCGAAATTTGGCGACTAACACCTAATTCATGCAAAAAGAGGTCAGATGCTTCCATCTACTCAATCAACTAGCCAAACGCGAGCTTAAAGTGGTACTTGGAGGTTCCATACTAAACCAGAACTTTACTCCTAAGTACCTTGGCGTCACCCTGGACCGCTCTCTCACTTTTAAAAAACATCTAGCTGGTACTGCACGCAATCTCCAGTCTCGCAACAATATACATAGTACAAAAGCTTACGGATACCTCCTGGGGCGTGAACGCCGACGTGCTTCGCACCTCTTCCTAATCGCTAGTGTACTTGACGGCAGAATACTGCGCACCGGTTTGGTTGGGCAACTCCCACACCAACAAGGTAGACGTGGATCTCAACAAAGCCATGCGATACATCTCCGGTACCTTGAACTGACATGGGGTCACTGGCTACCAGTGCTCTGCGGCATTCCTCCCCCTGAATTGAGAATAAAGCACGCTCTGCTAAGAGAGCCCCGCAAGATTCGTGACCACCAATGCCTTCTCATACGCCCAGAGTTTATGGATACCACTAAGCACAGCAGCAGAAACCCACCAAACAAAATCGCAATAAATCTGCTGCAAGAAGACTCCGACCTCATGCAAAAATGGTCGCAACAATGGAACTCAACAATGGCCGGTAAATTGGGCTCAGATCTTGTTCCAGGCTCCAAAATAAAGGGGTCCCAGCTGCCGAGGCGCGACTGGTGTAACTTCAACAGACTATGCACGGGACTACGCATGGACGCTGTGCCTAATATAAACATCGCTGCAGCTGGATAGACTCCCCTGCTTGTACCTGCGGAATTGAAGTACAAGACATCCAACATATTATCTCTGAATGCCCAGAAACGCGATATACCGGGAGACCTCCCGATGACCTGATCAAGCTTACTGATGAATCCACCGAGTGGCTTAAATCCCTTAATATTAACTTGTAATTTGGTATGAACTGTTTACTAATGCCATAGGAATAAATAAGTAAAGTAGAGATTATTACATACTTTTGATATAAATATTTTCTTATTTTCTTTTAGGATTCTCAAATACCTCTATCCTCTTATCGTATCTTGTGCTACCCAAGCAATGTACTACATTGTAGATCTCAATCCCTTCACTTTGTAAATGGTACACTGAAAAAAAATCTATATTCCTCGAAGCTTCTGCCTATATATTGTTACGGGTATACGTACCTATAAACATAGTTCAGGGTACGCATACTCCTGGAATAATAGTCAGAAGCTTCGGGGAGTATATAATATTTTTTCATCGTTTACCATTAACAAAGTGCAGCCAGCCATGTTACTTTGCTAGAGCAGCAAAATAACTTTGTCGGAGAAGCAACAGTGAATTGATAAAAGCACAAAGGAAGATAGCTAATTCAACAAAACAAAGTTAGATCCACGGACAGTAAATCTTTGTCTTTTTAGCAAAACCCCTTGTCATCGGGACAATATACCTTTGATATGATAGCTAAAGGCATTTGTCATGGGAACAAAAGGACAAGAAATCATATAGTGACACGAACAATTTTAGCATTGTAATATCAACAATGTTTTATTGCTATTACATCAAAATTGGTAAATTTACTTAGTAACAATAAAAACGTTGCCCTCATAACTATGCACCTTTGACGGCTGTCCAGCATCAAAGTTTTTTTGTTGCAATGGCAATATTTTTTTGAGAGTGCAGGACCTCTCGCTTGACAGTCTCGAACTGCAACGCCAGAGGGTTCGCCAAGTATCTGCATAACCTCTCAATCGTACTTAGGGCCGTATTTATAAAATTTTCTAAGCCATGAGGGCTGTCATAACTCATTTGGACCCATACAAACTACTGGTATAATTTTCAAAGAAACTTTGTTGGCGTACAAGTAAGGGTTCACTATTTTTTTTTATTAAAGTCATTATATAAAAAATAATGTCCTCAATTGGGGCCTATGGGCTCAGTATGGTGCTGATTAAAACATTGTTTTTCTAAACATAATGTGTTGATACATTTTTGCATTGCCAGCGTGCTTTTTTGTGGCATATGACGCAGAAGACGAGCTATTGTGTTTGGAGTGGTGAGGTTTATGGTTCCGGAATACCTAAGTATATTCTAAACTTAAACCGCAGGAACCCGACCAATTCAAGAGCATCCTCGTTGCTGTTTTTATGTCCAAGACACAAAACTGCTGCATTCCATGATAGTTTTTTTTTTTTTTGTTGGAGTGGGAAAAAATTTAACTACCAAGGAGTTACCAATTACCCAGGAGCATTACCAATTATCCAGGAGTCAGACCTCCCTGCTATGTCCGGGTCCCCACACATTGAGCGGGCATCAGCTCGTGTGGTATACGGACTAAAAATAACCTCTTGTATTTTACAGTTATCTATATTTGATTTTACTGTGAGCCATGGCCTTGGTATATGCTGAAGGCTTTCTACCTGCAAATTGCCCTTTTGGGCGATATATATCTTTATATTATATATATGGGAAGAGTTTGCAGCTTACCCGATTTAACGAGCGGGCATCAGCTCATAGTAAAAGGGCATGATAGCGGCATGTTAGGGGGGCAGATAGCCCCCGCTACTAAGAGGAGTTATGAGACTATATGGTAGTTTTCGCTATGCTGCTACCAAGTTCTGGAATGACATTCCACATAACCTCCGTGACTTGAAATCAGTTACAACGTTTCGACACAAGCTCAAAGCACATTTATTGGCAGCTCAAAAAGCCACACTTTGAATCACAACCCCATGATGTACACCACCACCACCACCACCACCTCCTATACTACACTACACACTATAATTATTTAAACCCATATTACCTTTTCCCCTGCATAGATAGTTTTCATTGCAATTGACGTGTCTTTTGACTGTACATGGCTAAACAGTTATGATTTAAGTTTTTCGCTGCTTTGTTTTAAATTCTTACCGTGTTATTCATAAAACTAATCAAACCTATGATAGCTAAAATGTTCAAACAAATTTCAAAGTGACAGACAAAGACAAACGAGTTATAACGGCATTATATAGTTAAAATAGGTTTATTAGACGTTTATCAATAAGGCGGTTAGTTTATAAAATGGCATGAGCTGAAAACCAGCGTCACGTGTAGCTCCTACACGTAACACATGCTGAGCTCACGCCATTTTGTCATAAACTTCATCCTTTCATTAATAAGTTTTAACTTTTTATTGTATGTTTATGTTTGTGACAAATAAAAATATTTTCTTTCTTTATTTCTCAGCTGGTAGGGATGTTTCTTGGGGAAGTGTCCAAAACCATCTAAACCATACTCAACACCATAGAGGAAGGCTTACGGCGCCTTTTATCTGTTCTGTCAGTGCCTCCTCTCCTCAGGTAAAATCGGGGAATACTTCGCCGAAACCGCACTTGATCCAGCTTTTCTGCAGAGGTCAGGACATGGAGGCGCAAAGCATTTGAAAAAGCCAAATCAAGCATGTAGCTGAATAAAACCCATCACAATTTTTTCCCTCGTATAGCTGAACCTTTCTGGACTTTATTCTCTGTTTACGCCAACGTGGCTCCCGAGTTTCAACTCTCTTGCGCTACTGTAATGGTTCATCTGGTTCTGCTATCAAACTCAAACTCAAACTCAAAAGTACTTTATTACTGTAGATATTTACATATTCTTAGAAAACGTCATTTTTTGCCTCTTCTCTACATTGGACCACTGTGGGAGAAGAAGGGCGTAGAAACTCCCACAGATTGATTTTTAGATCTCTTTTAAAAATAGGTTGCGCTTAACTAATACAATTATGATTTATTTTTATTTAATAAGCTGGAATAAATAATTACAAAATTATTAACAGCAAGGTCTGTGTTGAGCCAGATTAACCCCATACAGTCCTGTCATTTAAGTAATCTTGAACATTGTAATATCCCTTTTTCGACAAAGTCGCTTTAACATGCTTTTTAAATTGCTCAAATGGCAATTTCAAAATCTCCAGAGGTATGCTATTGTAGTAGAGAATGCACTGACCCTTGAAAGAATTGCTAACCTTCGCGAGTCTAAAACGGGGCGCACATAGTCTGTGATTATTTCTTAGGTAAACATTACAGCTATCGCTAAGTTTGGAAAATGTTGTAAGGTTCTTGCGTACATACATTATATTTTCGAAAATAAATTGACTAGCTACTGTTAGTATGTCAATTTCTTTAAAAAGCTCTCTTAAGGAGTCTGTGAGTTTTAAATTATAAATTGCTCGAATAGCTCTTTTCTGTAAAATAAAAATAGTTTGAATATCCGCTGCTTTCCCCCACAACAAGATACCATAGGACATCACACTATGAAAGTAACTAAAATATACTAGCCTAGATGTAGCCACATCCGTGCTTTGTCTGATGTTCCTAACAGCGTAAGCCGCAGAACTTAATTTACCAGCCTATTTATCTATGTTACTGCAATTTGCTATCAATGGTTATTCCAAGAAACTTCGTATCATTTACTAATTCTAACAACGTGCTGTTGTCTAACACTTAACTGGTCTCAACTTGCCTGACATTTGGAAGTGAGAATTTGATACACTTGGTTTTACCAGCGTTTAACAATAAATTATTAACTGTGAACCAATTCAAGGTTAAAGACAATACACCATTAACATCATCAAATTCTCCTTTTTGTCTTTCAATTTTGAATATCCCATTCGCTATCATCATTCCTAGATTTAAGTAATTCAACACTTCCCGCGACATCATTTAGGAGCATTATTGGGTGCAAAGTGCACATTATCTTCATACCCATTTTATTTATCCGTGAGAATACTTGGATCTGGAGGAATAGCCACAAAATTATAACTGGAATCAGGGTCACCTTCATCACTCAGGATTTGATTTATCATCTCTTCAAGTCCTCGGCTCTCTCTGACAACGCTGAACGTCCTTTAAGCCATGCCGAAACTGAACCAACGAAAAAAACAAGTTAAGTGTAGAGCCCATAGGCCCCATTTGGGGGCACCTACGTTTATCATCACCTGTCAAAACACTGAAAATAACTAATTTCATACCTGTGATATGTGTATCTTACAAAGAAATAACATGATTTGCTGACAAAATTGTAAAGTCTTTTACCTTCAGTCTGTCACCAGTCTGCTGAAAGTTACCTATATGAAAAGCCACTAAAATACTGCGCTTTTTATTTTATTTTTTGTTATCTAACAGTCTACGGCAAACCAAAGCTGTTTTCTGTGCCGAATGAGTTCTCAAAGAAGATTGCTAAAAAAATAAAAATTTGAGGGTACTCTCAAATGTGGCCTCAAATGGGGAAAGAGCGGGCTTAAATGGGACACCGACTTGAGATACTGTCATATACTATGATCATAATATGTTTTTTGCATGACAAGTATCAGAGCTAAGAACCTATTCGAAATAAGGGGTTTACAAGCATTATAAGAGCGGAGTCATAACTTGAGACGCGTCCAAAGTGTAACGAAAATGTCACTGTTTTATCATGATATAAAGCCGGGTATTCATTAGCAAGCAGTAAGTGTAACCGTCGACAGGAAATTAACGAAGCGGTTGGAACAGGACCGTGCGGATTGGCCCAGTAGAATAGAAGCCTGAGTCCAGCAATGGGTTGATGTGGGCTGTGTTTGATGATTATGATGAATTGTAACCGTTGCACGAACCGGTATCAAAATAAGTAACATTCGTACATATGTTTAGAAAACCTAATTTTTGGCCTCTTCTCTACATTAGACCATTTAAGGGAGGAGAAATTCCCACAGATTGATTTTTAGATATTTTTTAAATATAAATTTTGGTTATCTAGTACAAATGTAACATATTATAAATAATATGCAGTGAAAATAATTACAAAATTATTAAGTGAGTTCTTTGTTGAGTTTATCACCAACCACACTTGGCATTTGATGAAGCTTCTCAATGCAGTTCACACTACAACCTCATCACTATATCGGCTCGGTTACTGTTACGGTTCGCTAATGAGTACCCGGCTTTACTTTTAAGCCAAGCACCAATCTAGGGTCTAGTATGACCTTCCGACGAATGAATCTCTTGAGCACATTTTAAATCTATGGTCTAAGTAATACCACAAAATAAATAGGTACAGAAATCAATCTACATACAAGCGCGCTCGAGCAACGCACACATAGATACTGCTCACGGACACGATATCTCAGAGCAGTTCAAACCAGTGCGAGCGTGAGTGTCATCCGCTTGACACGCGCGTCTGTTAATGCAAATAATGCAACAATGGAGCAACGGAAAAAAAGTTATTATAACTCTGCAGTGGACGGTTTAAATAAATAACATTTGCCTATTTTTCAATCAGTATAATAAAATAAGTATTAACAATTTTTTTTTTAGGTAAATTCACGCCACCTTAATTACGTAAGTTGAAAACATGTTTTTTTGTTTGTGTAGATATTGTGTTGTTTTTCATGTCATATTGACAGGTGTAGGTCTAAAACGGACAGGGCAATAGAAATTTTGTAAACTCGGGTAGTCCGTTTAGAAGTTTTCAGGGATCTTCGATAGTGAAAATTGACAAACGTAATAGTCAATAGTCAATAGTCAAAGTGCTTTATTACTGTAGATATTTACATATACTTAGCAAACGTCATTTTTTGCCTCTTCTCTACATTGGACCACTGTGGGAGCAGCAGGGCGTAGAAACTCCCACAGATTTATTTTTAGATCTCTTTTAAAAATAGGTTGTGCTTAACTAATACAAATATGAAAAATTTAATTGTTATGATTAATAAGCAGGAATAAATAATTACAAAATTATTAACAGCAAGGTCTGTGTTGAGCCAGATTAACCCCATACAGTCCTGTCATTTAAGTAATCTTGAACATTGTAATATCGCTTTTTCGACAAAGTCGCTTTAACATGCTTTTTAAATTGCTCAAATGGCAATTTCAAAATCTCCAGAGGTATCTTATTGTAGTAGAGAATGCACTGACCCTTGAAAGAATTGCTAACCTTCGCGAGTCTAAAACGGGGCGCACATAGTCTGTGAAATGTGTACCTAGGTATTTTTTCTGTTCTGTAAACCTTTTGTATTGTAATAGTAGGCAGGTCTATTGTTTGTTTTTTGAAGCTACAGTACCATGATAGTTTTTCGTGCATAAGCCGTAGTTGACAGCCCTAGAGCGATCGCCGAACGTAGCTATGAAAAGTGAAGTACATAAATGTGGTTGACTTCTGTACCTATTTATTTTGTGGTAATACAAACAAGTGGAATCATTAAAAAACTAAGAACTCGACTGCAATTTCTTTCAATACCACATATCGACTTATGAATGCACAGGTTTACGTGCATGGAGTATTGAAGTAGCCGCACCAAATACTTTGTAAAATAAATTTTATAAAATCCAACATTTAGACTTTTCACAAACATTTTACCTATGTAACTCCCACAACTTTTATTGAAATCCGTCTAGCCGTTTGGACTGTAAAGCTTGCTAACGAATTGTTCATGCATATATCATAGCTATATCGTAGAATTTGATTATTTCATGAAATAGCAACCACGGATTGACCATATCATGAAATGGCCACCATTTCATGTTTTAGTCAATTATTTCATGAAATAATCAGAAAGGGTTGAATTTCACGAAAACATGTCTTTTTAAAAGCATTTGTATTGAGTTCTAGTGGTGTTTCTTATGATAACATAAGCGTGTATAAACATGACATGTATAAACATGTCAACCTAACACGAAAACTATTCGGGGGCTTCGCTGGGCTCGACGCCTTTACTCTACCGCAGTGTTTTGCCCTAATATATTTCTTCGTTCTACCTCAACCATTCTATTTCAACCATGATGGTTGGCTATATCATTATATAGTCCGTTTCACGATAATGTTACGACCCATACATAAAGACATACAAACATACAAACTGCGCTCGAAAACAATGTAATGAACCGAATGTCAAAGTTGACTCGCGATTAGTGCTTACTCGCCTTCTATCGTCCACTATCCCCTTTTATAATATAAATCTGAACGTTTGGATGTTTTGATGTTTGTGCGTCAATCACGCAAAAACGGGAGAAAGAATTTGAATTAAATTTGGCACAGAGACAGTTTATGAGCTAGACTATCAAATACAATTATTTTATCCGAATGCACCAGAAGGAGGGTAGTGTATTCCCGTTGAATTATTACAATGTTACTAGACAGCCGCAGACGAAGTGGGCACCAGTTAGTAATCCATAAATCGTTGTGTTGAAACTGATTTCATGACTATTTCTATATCTGTTCACGAAAGAACGAAGTACATTTTATTTTATCTACACACGTATCATAAACCCTCTTTACTCTTTACATAAAAACCGCACGTTAAGACCAGTATTATGTAAAACTATTTGGTAAAAACTCATTTCTTATCTGAAAATTTGTTCATTATGATCATAATGTACCAAAAGTCAAATTATGACATTAAAATTTCAAACGCCGACGCCCGCCTGCGTGCCGCCCCTAGTTTGTCTGTGAAGTTGGTACTACTGAACAAACTAAACAACTGCAGAGCAATGATCAATGCCACAATGCCGGTCGAACATGCGGTTCCCGAACACATCAAAGAGAGCTTATGATATGTGCGTAGATAAACTAGTGTATGTAACTGTACATAATTAGGCATTAAAACTCTCGAGTATTAATGCCCCCCATTATGTAGCAGTCACATAAACTACTATTATAATAAAACTCTCCGTGTTTGAATAATTTGATGAGGGCAATCACTCATGAAAGCCTTCGGATGCAAGGAGTATAAAATAAAATAAAATAAATCCTACCTTCAATAAGGGATCTGTAATCCCGTCTCGATTTCTGCAGGGAATGAAGGAAAACATTCGTAGATACAAATCACCAGCTCTTTGTTAGCTATAGGGATGGGGAGAAGGATCGACAGGATGTTTCTATAATATGGTTTGCTGTTGTATCGATAATTGCCTTCTTCCTTGATGAGTAGCCACACGGTGTCCCAAAAGGCACGTTTGGCGATTCATAATGGAGTGTTGAGTCCGACATTGATGTGTGGGAGCGAATGTTGGGCATGGCAGAAGAATCATGAAAGCCGAATAAACGCTGTAAAAATGAGGTCTTTGAGGAGTATATGTGGAGTAACATTGAAAGATAGATTGAAGAATGAAGTTATAAGGGAACGCTGTGGATTGGGAGAAGATATAGTGACAAGGATAGAGAAAGACGAAACAGATTTATACAGCGGGTGTGAAAGGAGCCGTCAGGCGGGGACGCCCAAGAAGGTCCTATAAAGACCAAATCGGCGATTTGTTAGTGAAGGGGCAAATACGAAGTACCCGTAACCGGCGAGCTTGCATGAAGAGACTTATGAATGTTGAGGAAGCGAGAGATGTATGCCAGGATCGTAGCAGGTGGAGGTCTTTGGTCTCTGCCTTCCCCTCTTCCAGGAAATAGGTGTGAGCATATGTATTTATGTATGTTTATAGGCGACTGCAACAGCCGCCATCCCTGACATTGTATAGGTAATTACTAAAATCATTATTTTGAAAAAGAAAAAGTGTATGAAAACAATTCTATCGGGTATCTTTTTGTTTCACAATAAATATGACGATAAAACACACTTACTTTTAAACTTTGAAAGTTATCAAAGTGTTTTATTTTTAAATGGCAATAAATATAATGATCACCAAAATATTTTTTTCCAACCCAAAATGGGTAAATGTTCATCAAAAGTTGCAGAATATATCAGGGCAAAATACCGCGGTAGCTTAGTTGAAGGGTAAAGGGGATGAGCGAAGCGAAGCCCCCTTTATCCTTCGTGTTAGGTTTTACATGTAAGAACCACAAAAAATACTTAAAAGATAAGTACACAAAACAAAAAAGAAGTTTGGTAATGATTTATCCAAACACAATTTCGTGATCGTTTACTAATTCTGGCGGTCGCTTTAAATTTATTGGTAGTAAAATAGGTGCGTTTTTGGTGACCCTTTAAACAAAAGTACACAAAACATAAAAGGAAGTTTGGTGATTATTTATCCAAACACAATTTGGTGTGCGTTTACAAATTCTGGCGGTCGTTTCGAATTTATTGGTAGTAAAATATGTGCGTTTTTAGTGATCGTTTAAACATTAGCGTTTTTAAATTATTTTAGTTATCGTATGATCTCAGGATCGAAATAAGAAGCAACAAGTTGACTTATATTGAATAAAGTCTTACGGTAAAGTTTTGCAGTCACAATTTTATCGGCAATATAAAAGAATCGATGCAATTCCCATCCCTACCCCAGGTAGCTGACGCAGCGATTGTCGCCGAATCGCTACCGATTTATTATCGACATTCGCGTCATGTGAACGCACCTTTATGTTGGTAGCGCGATGAGTATTCATATTATGTTGGTGGCACGAGTGGAATAAAATATTATATCGATCATGTCTCAGTTCTAAAGTCTTTTCATCAATTTTTGCATGTGAGAAAATGAAAGCTTGATGTGGAATTATGTAATATAACATAAAACAGCGTCACGCATTTTCCCATACGGGCTGACAGAGGCACAATTGTGGCCACGTTTAGCCAGTTATTCTATACTCCATTTTGCGTAACAGGGGGCTATGATATTTGTAATAGTTAAGAACAACCAATTTTTAAAAGAGATCTAAAAATCCTATGGGAGTTTCTACGCCTTGCTTCTCCCACAGTGGTCCAATGTAGAGATGAGGCAAAAAATGTCGTTTCCTAAGTATATATAAATATCTACAGTAACAAATAACTTTGAATTTGATTTTGACTTGCCATTGTAAATGTCTTTTCTATAAGCTTATAATGTGAATATTCATGTGCAATAAAAATGTACCAAATATACGAAACTAATTTATTTTAAGTTATGATACGTACGTTATAACGGTGATGTAAAACTCGTCAGGAAACTTTTAATCTCCATATATCTAATCCTACGTGTCTACCTAAATCAGCTATGTCAGCTAAAGTTTGAAGGACAAGTTTCAAAGTCAGTCTCTCGCTAGGGAAATGATAGCGACAGTATGATATACGATGGATATGTCGCAGTTGGTTGGTTAAAGCAGACACTTAACTAACTGTCTAGACCGTTAATTAAATACCGAAGTTTAACCAAATCACTAAAATTCCGTCAGACAAGTGAGTGAACGAAACGTTTAACGAGTTGTCTAAACTTTCCTAGGCAACAAGACATATACAATTTTATTATTTTTTATGTATACTTAAGTTTATATTTTAAGTATTTTTTGTTGTTCTTACATGTTCAACATAACACCCTCTTTACCCGTCACCTAAGCTACCGCAATGTTTTGCCCTGATATAAGCAGTGCAAATCAGCTGTTGTCGTGACGCCATCTTGTTTTCCAACACGCTTTCGGTAAGACAGATGGTTAAACGTTTTCGACGATGCTTTATTTAAACCAAAAGCGACTTGGTTAAACGTCAGTATTTAATTAACGGTCTAGAGAGTTAGCTGTCTGATTTAACCAACCAACTGCGACAGATATACTAGCGACACTGTTTGAGCTAGAGACCCGTGGTAAGGAAGCCGATTAGGCTTGTTGAAAAAATATCGATACATCGATATATCGATATTTTTATCCGATATATCGATATATCGATATAAAATATCCAATATCGAAAATTGTATCAAAAACGATATTTTTATTTTATTTATGGATCTTGGAAGTGCCTCCACAGCCGACGCCGGCTACCAATTCTAAAGTCGCTAGAATCCAAAGCCGTAAAACAAACGGAAAAATAACGGTATAGTCTATGACTTGTAGGTTGCTTTGCGTCCGTCACTCACTTCACACCACACTTCGTATAGTCTATGACTTGTAGGTTGCTTTGAGTCCGTCACTCACTTCACACCACACTTCACTTCAGTTGTTCTTTTGTGTCAAGGTTCGCGTCGCGAGTGATCAAAATAATCTAAACCTCTTATCTCGTAAATTGTTTACTGTTTTCCAAATCAGAATTTATATTTCACGACGTAAATCATGTCATCTTCCAGCAGCAGTGGTGTGTGGACCTTTTTTAAAAAGACCACTAAAGGTAACGTTACCTGCAATCTGTGTGGTAAAAACTATAAAACGAGTGGAAACACAACAAATTTAGCAGCACATTTGCGAAACAAGCATTACCATGCATTCTCAGAGTTTAAAAATGCTGCTGGTGGCAAGTCGATCTTGGACTCGGAACCTAACTCGGAACCTAAAACTAAAAAATCCGCATTAGATCAACAACAAAGACTGCCATTTAAACAGGCGACGAGGACAGCTTTCGCCTAATCTTAATACTGACACAATGACTGAAACACAAAATTCTTCAACGTCAGAATCATTATGGTCTCGACACGAAAAGCTCCTAGCTGCTGCAGCCAGCAACAATGCAGCTAATCTAGTCTCTCGAAGTAACAGAATGTCGGACGAGTTGAAGCAATTCCTAGATGCTCCAAATCTATCCCGTAAGGAAAACCCGATAAAGTTTTGGATAGACACGAGACATTATACCCCAGTTCTTTCGAATCTGGCACTTAAATACTTGATACCTACGGCTTCCTCTGTACCTTCAGAGAGAGTGGCGTCTGCCGTAAATCTTGCGGTTCCTAACAATAGAAGCCGGCAGACAGCGGAACATGTAAAGAGCAGAGTTTTTCTACTTTCACTACCGGACAAATACTGGTTTGACTGATTTATTAAAAGTTAGAAGATAGCTTTTTTGTGTCTGATATGTTTGTTATTTTGTCTAATAAAAAATAAATAAAAAAAATACCTTCGTTTCTATTGAGATATTTGTACATTATAATAATTTACATTTTGTATAAAAATTACTATTGATATGATTGCGCTAGGCTAAGCTAAATACACTGTTATTTTAAAACCACAAAAATTTATTTAAAATTTTGCCGATATATCGATAAATCGATATTTTTTCCGCGATATATCAATGCCGATATTGATATTTTTTAAATATCGATGTATCGATATATCGATATTTTTTTTCACTTTCGACATCCCTAAAGCCGATGACGCTATTTTGTGACGCTATATTATGATTACCCGACCGTATCAAATTAAAATATGGGAGTTAAAGTTCCTCCAATTGTTTATGTTCTAAGCTCTATTTCAATCTTTGTTGTTTTATTTATATTTTGTGTTCTGTATATTGTGACGCCTGAATAAACACATTTATATTATATTATTTTAAAATTTGAAATGCCAATGCCAAGACAGAGGCCCGTTTTTGCAACATCTGATAATGTAATGGTAAACCTAATAGATTCTAAATTTTTACATCCTGTGATTGTCCGGTATTAGAGCGACGCGGATGATCCGCACGAATGGTCCGCATGGCAATAAAACGCGACTATGCAACTGATGCGTTATTTATTATGTATTACCGTACTAATGGCTGAATGCACAAATTACTGCTTGTTATAAAATATCTGTAATACCAGCAACAGATGAGAGGATTGTGCCTAGGTCTGTTCACAGCGATGACCACTATATGGCGCTGCCTGTACCCTGACTCACGGTATGGTTTTGTTTACGCTGCAATATAATACAAAATTTGGTTTTGAAATTTTAAAATTTGAAATGCCAATTACGAAAAAAATATAAAGATAGAAAAGAAATATAAGAACTATAGGAATAATAAAGTGAGTAAAGTAATAAACATAGTTCAAACTGGTCTGACGATATGGTGAACTGCTGATTGAATGGTGTATGAGGGTGTGTGAGTGTGTTTGTGTGTGTTTGTGTGTATGTGTGGGATCGAGTTCCGATGGGAAATAGTAAAAATGTAATTCTAAGATAATGTCATGTCAAGTCATGCGAAAATCAGTATAGTTAGGAGGGATGACGAAGTCGAATATTTCCTAACTTCCGAAAAAAAGTAAGGGCAGCGATTGAATAGAAATATATCCAGAAATTGAACCATGTTTATCCTCAGGACCTTTTCAAAACGTTTAGATTACTCGTTTAAAAAAAAAACACTGGTTCAGTAATTCTGAATATACACCCCCAACCTTAACTTATATATTCAATAAATATGTCGAGGATAGAGCTTTCCCAGACCTCATGTAAAACAGTAAACTGATACAGAATAATACTTCAAATTTCAGACCAATATCAGTCCTTGAAGCACTAAGTAAAATTATTGAGATGGTTATACTCAATCAAATGCTCTCACACTTCAACCTTACAAAAAAACTCCACGCCAAATAACATGGTTTCACTAGGGATAAATCAACTACGACTAACCTTTTGTCTCATATTTTCTCTGCGTGAAAGGATGCACAGGATGATATCGGCATTTTTAGAGATCCGTCGAAGGCATTTGATTATGTTGAACATGATACTCATGAATGAAATTAAATCATTACTGAGTTTTAAATAAAGGGTCGGATCTATTTACATCATATTTAAATAATAGAATTCAAAAGGCAGAAATCAACGGCATCAAATCTGATGGATCGGGTGTAAAAATCGGCGTACCGTAAGGCTTAGGTCAGGTCTTTTCGTATACTTCACTGGTCTTCAAATGTGAAAGACAAAAAAAAATTGTTTGATGATGTTAATGTTTAACATTGGTTCACAATTAATAATTTATGGTTAAACGCTGGTAAAACCAGTTAACCAAATTATCACTTCCTAATGTCAGGAAGTTTAGACCAGTTTACAGTAAATTTAGATTTTGATACAAGTGGGACTTACTCGACCGCGTCAGAGTTAGGTATGGTGCTCGAATAATTACCACTTGTGTGGACTTCTTTATTATACTTACATATCGGCTGTAGATGGAAAGCTTAGATCTGGAGGGCTTACTAATCCGGGTGTAAGGTATTTTATCTTAATCTGACCCTCCCGAGTAACTCACGAAATCCCCTCTCGGCCTAAATTACTATAACACCAAAAAACTTTTTCGTATTTGATTTGAGCAGAGAGCACTTGAACACAGAATACACATTTGTGTATTCGACCAATAATATTTTAAACATAGCGTCACCCCTTTTCTCAAACGAGGTGACAGTGACACAGTCGCGTCCATTTTTACGGCTTACTGGTTCCCAGGTTCACTAATTCCAAAAAACTTTTTACATGGTAGGGGGTAAGCCTATCGCCGCTATTGGGCTACAAATAATAAACTTCTTGTGGGGTAGCACGTATAATCTCACAGATTATATGTATAAACTGATTATCCTTAGCCATAATGCGGATCAAAAGTTGTGCAGACTTTAGTTGCGTATTTGGTTAGGAACATAAGATGGAGTGGAGTGGTGCGTACAAAGGATGTTTATACTTTTCTGTTACCGTCTATACATAACTATCTATAGTTAAATTATAGTAAAGACAAATATAATATCTTCGGCCAGCCAGCTCACCTGAAGGGTCATAATAGAGATTGCCATCCAAACAGCCTAGCTCCGTGACTGATTTGTCGTCGACTTGTTCTTGTAGAAGGGCTATATCTATATTGTCAACCACTATGGTTTTGCATAGTTCAACCATCGCATTATCGCAATGATGGCGGTTCAATTGACAGATTCTCATTTGTGCATGTGTTGGTTTTATTTGTGTTTGTCCGCACTTATTATTTTTTATTCGGAAGATCCTCTTGGTTTCCCGGAAGCCATACCGCCACCCACGACCTATGCAGCTTCTTTGCCGTAAAGGCAATACTGTTGAGGTCATCGTTGTCAACCCTAAGAAGCCAATTTCTTGGCTCCTAGGTTATCAGTATCACACGGAAAAATCCTTCCGACACCAATCTTTGTCATCTTCAAGTCAGCCCCGGCTTCCATCGCTTTCTCGACCATATTCTGCAGCTTTGTCCTAACCACAATCGACAGAACGTCGTCCATTCGCAGGTTATTCTTTCAGCATAACGCAACTGCTAGTACACGATACTATTTGGTGGAGCTACTTGGACCCACTGTCTGCTCAGGTCCTGAACTATGACGCATGCATGGACTCTGATCTGTCGTCTGGCCCTCTTCAGTCGCCTGACACTTAACTTTCCTAGGTTTTCTGAGCGCAGAAGTTTCCGAAGTCGACTGAGCTTTAACCTCCGCCACCTTCTAAGATCATTCTAGACTTGCCAGTTTGCGTCGTTTCAGCTTCTTCCGGTTTTCTCCTCTTTGCTTCCGTAGTATAATAAAGGCCTCTCAATCACCACCGTTTTTGTCAACTTTGTCGCGGGATTGGGAGACTTCAATGAGGTTTCCTCTTCTCGGATCGAAAGATCCCACGTCAAATTTCTTGAGGAGACTGTGATCTACAAGATCATTGTCTCGCATGAAAGCTATTTTATTAGTTGACGGAGGTTTTCCCACTGCAGGTTCATAAACCACTAGAGGAAATCATCTCTCTGTTCGCTTCTCGCTCTATAAACTCGACGCAAATTTTTGGCATCCCCCCAGAAAACGATCCGTCTTTTACCTGCAGGAAGATCCAGCCCCCTCCCCCCCCCGCTCCCCTCCATAAGGAAGGATTTCCCGGCTTCAGATCCACCGGAACTCCGTGGAGTATTTGTATTAAATTGTTTGCATCCATGATCACCCGCCAACTCTGGATTTTGCAGAACGTCAGCCGCCGATAATGTTGTAGAACATTGTGAACGCCTTCACCCTATCTGAACGGAGTAACATGTGGAAACCTTTTATCGTTTTCTCCTGATGCCAGTCTGGTACCGTGGGCACTGCTCACATACCACCCACAGGGCTTGATTATTTTAGGGGTTTGCACATTCCCATTCATCTGTCTTTCCTCGCCAATCGTCGTATTCCTGAAAGAGGTCCAATAGGCCACCCCTCATCCATGACTGCTCATTCTTATAACACTACTTAGCGTAGCCTACTTTATTCACACTTAACCTACTTTCATTTGAAGGAGGCCATAATGCTATCTGTGACCCGCGAACGCACCAGATCTCATGGGGTTTGGGTCCTTCTAGATCTCTACAGTTTGCAAAAGCCAGAAAGACGTACCCATAGAAGCGAAAACTAAGATAATCCTTCAGGCAGGACAGCGGGGTCTTATTAAAAGGGTACCATTTGGCACCATTCGGGTACGGAATCCTTTATAAAGAAACCTCTAGCATACAAGAGCCACTAAACATGTCAAAGGGTAAGCACCACTTAATACATATTAATATATTACTAATCAAAACATCCAGGGACTACCTGGCAAAGAACTATTATTTATTATTATTGTATTAGAAAATTCTGACACCGATGATATTTGTAGTACAAAACACTGGTTAAAAGAAAATATGATGTCTTTTAATATAAATAATTCCATAATTGTCAATTGTTACAATAGAAAGACTGCTGATAGAGGTGGTTTCACCATAGTAAAAAAATAAGGTGGAACAACGGAAAAATATTCTTGCACTTACTGTTGGAAGATAAATAGAGGTGTTTTGAAAGATAAATTAGAGAGTGTTGAGTTAGATAGCCATGTGTCTACAGACCTCTGAGGGATGAAAACGGCCGTGACTATTTTGAAATATTTGACAAAATTATGGAGGAAGCCCTCCCTAAATATGTAATAACAGAAAAAAGTTAATAATTTGTGGCGATCTTAATGTAGATTTGCTTGAAGATAAAAACAATGTAACAACGATTAATATCTTTATTGAACTAATTTAATTTATTTCATGTGTTTCTGGAGCCGAGTAGAATTACACTAACCAAACCAAACTTGCTTATATAATGTTTTTTTTGACTGTGCATTCATAAGTTAAAGTATATGGAATTGGTTAACTCTGATCACAGCGGTCAAACAGTTTCGTTCCCAATTGCTAGTAAGGTTAAGATTGATCCATCATTTTATAGTCCTATTACATCCCATAGACTAGAGACGTATACGAAAAACTTAGATATAAATTTGCCAATACCGGAGTTTAATGAACAGAACCCAAACAAAATAATAATAATAATATACGTTTATTGACATAAAGAATACAGTTTTTTAATACATGTCAGATTTGCCTGAGACAATAGGAAGTGGCTCAGCTCCTGCTAATACGGAATCGGGACTCCGTGTCGCGCTGATGTTCAGCCTATCCCTCTTCCCCGAGGTTTCGAGCGGTGTAACTTGTCATCGAGGGTCGCCATAGAGTTTTAATTTATATAATAAAATAAACAAAAATCACGGGGAAATAAAATCACTAAGTTACCATTTGGACTGTCTTCTGCTGACTCTTGTATTATATTGCGTGTGTGTGTGAGAGAGTGTGTGTATTTGTGTGTGAGAGGGTATGTGCGTAATAGCTAGTTTGTGTTTCCTTGTCCTAAAAATATATTCAGACTTCTTCAACATAATTCAAACAGAATTCAAAGAATTAAAGAAAGTCAGTGACGACAACGGTAAATCAAAATTTAATGACGGAGCGACGTTTTGAATTTTTGAGTTATCTTGTTTGACCTTTTTGAGTGGTCGTCAAAATAAATATTTCTTCAGCCAGACAGCTCCATATCTCCGCAGTTCTATCTCATTTCTCCGCAGTAATATCATAAGGGTGAGCTCAGACGGTGGATAATTTGTATCCGTTGATATTTTCGCGAAATTGGCTGCACGGTTAAGGGCACTTGTAGGGTTCAACCCTTCAAGGCATCTAGACGCGAGTCTTGGCAAATATTCAGTAAACGCCGGAGAAGGCGGGTTTCGGGTTGGCAATCCATGAAAACTATTTTCACACATTTGAAAATCTTATAAAGATCGGCGAAGGGCAGGTCCGACTGGCGCACCGAGGGCTCCGAACAAACTTGTAAAACTATTTCTCAACAAAACAGTCTCAAGAGTGTAATAATGTGAGCCAACTTCGAGAGACTTCGCCTACAAAAGAATTGAGATCTAAATGGGTGCCAAGTTCTGTAGATAATCGTAATATTAAAAACACACACACTCTCAGATATAATAAGGTAAGTATGTAGTTCTAAGTAACGGCCAAGCCATACTTTTTAACAAGATTGAATATCAGTATTGTCTACTGAATTTGGTACCCATTTAGTTCTTAATTCTTTTGTAGGTAAAGTCTTGACTTGAAGTCTGTTTTATTGAGATATCATTACATTAGTAAATAAATAAAATAATATTTCATTGTTAAAAGAGATTGCTCGAATAGAATTTAAATAAATTTAAACAGTGAGGGGTCTACCATAAAATAAACTTGGTTAACATTATTCGTTGGTACGGAACCGTTTGCGTGCAAGTCAGCAACAAAGCAAAATATGTCTACGTAAACGGAGCTAAGGACAGAAAGCTACTAATGAATCTTGGTTATGGCGATTTTATTTTGTTACGCGTTAAAAATGTGTTTTTGGAAAAATATTTTAAATCGCAGTAATTCACTGTTTTTCTTCGCCTCTTAATTCCCTTGCATAATTTCCCCTCTGGATGCACAAGCTTCTATCTGGAAGTAAGTTAGGTTGTTGATCAGTCAATCAATCATTAAAAACGGTCAAGTGCGAGTCAAACTCGCGCTCGAAGGGTTCCGTGCCACCGTACAACGGTAGGGATGGTGTGGAGTGAATAGTTTGGATTTCACAGAGCAAAATGTTGTTTACAAAGTTATTGGTGCGGCTACTTTCACACTTCATGTACGTAACCATTCAACCTTCGTGCATTCATACGTTCGTCTGTGGTATTGAAAGAATGGTTGCATGGGAGCCCCCTTAAATATTTACTTTATTCTGCTTTTTTAGTATTTGTTGTTATAGCGGCAACAGAAATACATCATCTGTGAAAAATTTAACTGTCTAACTATAACGGTTCATGAGATACAGCCTGGTGACAGACGGACCGACAGACAGACAGACAGCGGAGTCTTAGTAATAGGGTCCCGTTTTTACCCTTTGGGTACGAAACCCTAAAAATGTTAGTTTCTGAACGTCAATAAAATATGAACGGTTAGGGCTACATTTCTGAAATTTGGTACCCTATGTAATCTCCGGTGCCGAAACATGGACGCTCACGACGGAGATTGTGCACAAAGTCTCGGTAGCACAAAGAGCCATGGAGCGTGCCGTGTTAGGCATCAGGCTATCAGACCGAATCCGTAATACCGAAATCAGACGCCGAACCAAGGTGGCTGATGTGGGCAAGCGGATAGCAAGGCTTAAGTGGAAGTGGGCAGGACACTTGGCAAGGCGAGAAGGCGGATGATGGACCAGATCGGCGACAGAGTGGTGGCCAAGAGGACGCCAAAGATCGGTCGGCAGACCATCCGCCAGATGGTCCGACGATGGCGAGGGTGGCAGGAAAGCAATGGACGCGGGTTCCGCAGGACCGTACTGAATGGCGTGTTTATGAGGAGGCCTATACCCAACAGTTGGATCCCCTGTTAGGCTGATGATGATGATGATGATGTCGTCAGGGTCACCAATGTAACGGGTAGGTTATCGGTGAGAAAGAATAGAGTTTTTTTAAAAGGCACACAAATACGAAGAGTGACACAAGTATTAAGGAAGAGTCTGGAGACTGGAGTCTATCGCTAGCCAATGTTCGCACGCAGGCGACAACGTGCTTACGCTGCACAACGTGATACCCCACAAGATGTAATCTCAGTGTAAGCCAATTTGCATGTGTATAGGTTTAATAGATTTTGAGCTATCAAGGGGTCAAAAATGGCTTGATAAACTTCGTGTTATAACTCTTATAACATAACACAAGGCTGATGCATCGCCAGTATCTTTACTCGAACTAGGCTTGAATGTTGAATGTACACGACTACATTCGTCTTAGTTTTTCCCATATAGGGTTACACACACATTGGGTCTAAGTTATCTCTAAACAAACTTGTATACTAGTGGCCCTGGGGGCAGTAGAGCTCGCTAACAAGGGGGACTGTGAACCAATTTATAGGTAAGTATTTAAGATTCAATCAAAATCAAGTAGTAAAGTAGCCGCACCAATAACTTTGTACACTGCATTTTGCGATTTAAAATACAATCTATTAACTTTTCACGAAAATAGTTATAGTCTATTTCACTCACTCTCATGGTCGGTATAGATCCTCTTTACTAATCCGTCTCCTACTTTGAGGAGTCCAAACTCGGTATGTTGTTGTTTGTCCAAACATGTGCCAAGTTTTTTGAGGATCGCTCGAAAACTGTGGCCCCTAGACTGGAACTGACAGACACACATAGAGACATAGAGACAGACGAAAGCAAAATCGCTCGCTCGGTAAATAAATATATCTAACATAAGAGAGACTGTTCTCCCTACGGACTATACTGCTACTGGCTAAACTCGCTCACGAAATAAACTCTGACATAGCTATCTAGACCCTTCAAGAAGGACCGTAGAGGAACCCTCCACCTTCCCCCTTCTCGCCTCTGGCCCACATCTACCGGATTAATTAGGCTAAGGTAAACGCCCTATACTTTGAAATTTCGTTAAGCCTCAAACAATTGACGTATGTAATCCAATTTGCGGCAGATTACTTCCTTCAGAGTTCAGCAGGGTGTGTTTGTTACAGTTTAAAGTCGCTTTTCGTAAGATAGAGTTTTGCCTAAATAATATTGCCTGAGCGTCCTTGGCCTATTCGCTCATGCGGGTAGCAACATCTGGCCGAGACTGGTACTGGATGGGTGTCGGTTTTTATGTGGCATTTGTTTCGAGCGTTCCCGTATTTCGGATGACACATTAAGCTGTAGTTCCATCGCTGCTTGGTAGTAGTAGTCGTGAAACCTCTCCACCAACCCTCACTGAACCAGCGTGGTGGAGTATGCCTCAATATTACTCGTGTGCGGGTAGAGGCCTGTGCCCCTCGATGGGAACAGTAATGGGCTAAATTTACATTCAACAGAAAGCTACCATAGCCAAATTTTGCCAAGGTAAATTTTGCCAAGGTAAATTTTGAGATACAGCGTTCTGAATGATTTTTGTTTGTTCAAAATTAACGGGGGCGAATACTAAATATATTTAATCACTTGCTTACCGGCCGCTTGAATGGTTAAATTGTATTAGAAGGTTCAGTACAAGGTATACGTATACGTATATGTTGCACTGAAACATGAAAATCAATAACGTCAAAGTTTTCGGTCTCCTGCTGCAAGACTGAAAATAAATAAGTCAACTTAAATATTAAGCAGCCAACTGCATAGTCGTATTCTGCATAATGCATTTTCAACGATAAACGAGAAAATACAAGGATTTATGATTATGGTCTTATTCTACTAAATTAAAAGTAGCTTAAACTAAATAATTGCGTGCGACCAAACAAGAGAATAATATTCTTAAAAGATACGTATATATTTCGATACATATTGTATGTACCAAATTTTTGTCAAATTGTATGTCCGTACCAAAGAGCTCCACTTGAGATAAACTTTTCATTTAGGGACAAGTCAATTGAATGTGTGAACAACTATTGCTTCCTGGGAATTCTTATTGATTCGAATCTCAACTGGAAACATCATATCAGCAAATTGAAATCTTAATTATATAGCTTTTCATACGCCCTAAACGAAATTAAGAAAGCAACAGATCTAGAAACCGCCCTGAAAGCTTACTATGCATACGCACATTCTCGTCTTCAATACGGCATCGTACTGTGGGGAAAGAGTGTCGACATAGACAACATCTTCGTTCTACAAAAGAAGTGTGTTAGAATTATAGCTAATATAGACCGAATGACCAGCTGTCGACCATATTTCAAAACCTACGAAATCCTCACCTTAACTTCGATCTATATTTTAGAACTATCATTATTTGTAAGAAAACGTCTACACATGTTCCCTATGCGCGAACGCCCAGCAAACCTTTGACCTCGACCTAGATTAGCTGCCACAGACTCTAATCTAGTATTTGTATCATCAGGCCCTTACAACATGTGCGTAAAAATATATAATAACTTACCACCTTCTATAAGAAACCTAGATAACTTTAAAGAGTTTAAGAACACACTACATAAATTCCTAATAGCCAATACATTTTACAACCTAGAAGAGTTCTATGATAACGAACCTACCCAACAAAGATAGTCAAATTTGTTAAATGTTAAAATTTTACAAACTTTTTATTTTTACTACGTTTATAGTTTGTTATAAAGAAAAGAAAGATTTCTATAAGATTAAGATATTGTACCATAGGAAGTAGATTACTATCTTATGTTTTAGTCTCTTAGGGTCTTTATTTGTTATTTGACATCTTATGTTCCACATGTATGCAATAAATAAATAAATGAAATGAAATGAAATGTGAAAGAAACGACATTTTATGAAATCATGTCAATTCACGATGTCCGTACATATCAAAACACGGGTGATCGCGTCGTGCAAATTTAGAAATTATTAGTTTGTTTATCCAAAACTTACCCATAAAACTTTGGGGCCTTACCACAAAAAAAAACTACTGTTCAACACTTTTTTTAAACCAAAAAAAAGTTTTGTTTTGAGGCTAAACGCTGTTTAATATTTTTTGTGGTAACACAGTAAATATTTATCGCATTTGACAAAATTAAGGACACCGTGATTATCAGTATCCGACTTTTTTAAAATGGTCGGTTTCGGCATGATGGAATACCATGGCGTTGTGTGTTTCGTCAATAATCCTTTTTTATAGTGCGACCAACACAGAAACTGTTTTCTGCAAAATCAAAACTATGCTAGGATTTTTAATTTGAGGCCAAATATGTAAACAAAGGCCATTAGAGAAAATGTATGCTAGATCGATGGTTACTATTATTGAGAAAAAAAATAGCTAAAATTTATTTTCATCTCTGTTTTAAAACTTCTGAAACAAATAAACATACTCAGTCAGACAGATTTGTAAATAGATGCAATATTAATTTTATGTAAAGGAAATAAGTTCTTTCCGGCGAAAGGAAATATGGTGCTTGCGACACTAAAGAGGTTCGTAACCTTTTGTTTTTTTTGAACTTATGCAAAACGAACCTGCCAAAGCCAAAAAAAGTCATGCGGACACCATTTTCGCGGATGCCAGTGAGATAATCGTATTTATTTGCACTTTCCGTCGCAGGACATGAGTGGTGGCGGGGTCTCTATTATTGTTATTAGGATGCTGTCACGTGGCTGTCATTCGGTTAGGGATTCCCGATCTTATCGATCGAAATAGATCTTTATCCCCTTTGTACGGACGAGACTGTTGTTCTCTGCCCGTACATGTCTTGTTGTTACTGTTGATGTTGTTGGTTGAGTAGCCAGAAGATAAACCGCTAATTTCACTTTAAACGATTTATTAATTCTCAATTTTATGTAAATGTATGTCACAGCCCTTGGTTAATGGCTAACTGGCGACTGAAGCGCCGATATGCTTACAATGCATTTTACTTGCGACTAGGTACTAATGTACGTAACCGTACATGCTGCAAAGGACAAAAAGATAACTTTAAGGTAACAAATTCTTAGTTAAAAATACAAAACCTTACGAGCAAACCTTGGCGCAAAAGTTTTATAGTTTGTTAAAACTTACTATAGTGTTCTATTCAGTGTCATACTTCTCAAATTACATTTCACTTATTGTTAGCATAGTTATTTTATTACATCAACTTAGAGCTAAATATCCAACTTAGTATTACGTTTGAACGATATCTTCCTGGGTAGAGCATATAGGGGTTGCTGTTGACTGTTAACGGTTCTGGTTCTGGATGTTGATGCCATCTCGATTGCTGGTTCAGGGTTCTGAACCGTCAAATCTTGTTGTTGCTTGCTACGGAGGGTATTGCTTCTTTGTACGACCAGGATGTTGTGTCGGCGGCGCCAGTGCAAGTACTTGCACCCTGCCACGACCAGTATAACCACCACTATCGCCAATGTTGTATATGATATTGCATACTGGTGTACGTCGTGTGTTGAGACAGTATCTGGTAGAATGCTTTGTTTTTGTAGCGTCTCAATTTTGTTCTGGAGTTCGTCTAGGTTTCCAGTGATAAAGTCTGTGGTTATTTGTTTTTTGGGTGGTGATATGGCCCGACTGATAGCGATGCTGTTCAAATCTCCCAAATCTTTGTATGGAACTGGGATTTGCTGATTTATGTTTATATTATTCTGAAAATATCGCTGTGTGTAAATTGTCGCTTCTCCATGCTTGATAATACATCGTTGTTTTATGTCTATTATTCCCGCCATGCGTAATGATCTTGTAGTCATGTGTTCATCACATATGATGCGAGTTAGACATTCGTTGCAACAAAAATACATCCATGCGTTAGGTTTCTGTAATGGGACCCATTTGTCGGCGCACGGTTCCTCCTCATAGATACAGTTCTGCGTACTCGTGTTTGTTATAATGCAGACTTCGCAAGGTAACCCGCTGTTCCTCATATTGTAAGTATATATATAGTGCATATCAAGTTGTTGTAGGTATCGATTTAATTGCAGGCAGAGATATCGTTGTTATTTAGTGGCATGTAAATATCTTTTCTGAGATTTACAGCTATGTATTCGGACTGCATTTTCAGTTTGAATGTGCTGTCCTTGTCTTTGATTGGTACCGGTATAGTTCTGTATAAATTAAACTTGATGTCTGTTAAGGTTAAGTTAAACTCTGTTAAGGGCAAGCTCATTTCTATTATAAAATATTTTTCTGTTACTCGCGCCTTAGCTGTCAGCAGTTTATATATGTTGTTCAATTGATCGTGCGTGTTATCGAGTGGCAGGTACAGGTGGGCAGGTAATTGTCCGGAGATTAGATTGAGCTCTTCTCTGAGTTGTTCTTGACTGAAAAGTCGGGTATCCACCTGTCCGTGATCTATGTTTGTTATTGTTCCAAGGAGTATATGCTGTATGTTCTGCAGTTTATTTATTATCATATTTGCGGCCAAGGCCATCAAATTAAAGTAGATCTGATTATCTTCCTCTGATATTCTGTTGTTTGTGTCTTGTATGAACTGTTCAGTTTTGTTTAAATGATCCTTTATCAGTTGAAACTGTGCCTTGATGGCCTTTTCTTTTCTCTTCAAAATGTTGTGGGCCTCTACTATCGTAGTTTGATTTTTTATGAGACTCAAAAGATGTTTTACATTGTTATTCACTGCCTCAATGTCGGAGCTGTACTTCTGTGCGAAGCTATGTCATCGAGTATCCCGAATAAACTGTTTGCTAAATATCCGACTCCGTTGATTAGTTCTCTTGTTAGACGTCGCGGTTTCATACCGTGTCCGGTTTTCAATAATCCGTTGTTATGTTCCAGATTCTCAATTTCTTGTTTCAGGTGTGACGTAATACTATCACACATAATTCTGTATACAAAATGTTTACATCTGTTATCGACGTGAGTCGTTAAGCCTTGGGCACTCTCGTATCCATCCCAATAGGTCGCCATGTTATAGTATGTCACTATTCTCCAAGTGTCGTGAATAGTTTGCATTTTCCCATGTTGTCAAAGTAGACGAGTTTATTTTCCTGGAATGCAGTAATGTTGATGAGGTCCTCAGTTTGTGTGGTTGGATGGAAGATGGTCAGCAGCACTCCAAGTATGGTCAATAAGGTCGATCGTCCTGTTCTCCCGCTGCGCTTTTTTGTAGGTATATTAATTGTTTGACTCGTGTTACTAGAATTGGGTGCAGTCGGTGTACTCGTCGCTGTTTGTTACTGGGAGTAATACGAGCTTTGTTATCGGTCTTTTGTGTACGATGTTTTGCGTTTTTACGGTAACCACTCGAACTAAATGGTCCTTGCCAGGATGTATATCGAGTACCCTTCCAAGGGCCCATTTCATCGGCGGCAGGTTATCCTCCTTGACTAATACGATATCCCCCTGCTTAATGTCTCGTGTTTTGGTGTTCCATTTTCCTCGTTGTTGCAATAAGTGTAGGTATTCTAGTGACCACTGTTTCCAGAAACCTTGAAACATTTTTTCTGTAAGTTACCATCTTTGGCGTGTGTTTATGTTGTTGTCATGTTTTCTTGCGGGACTGATATTATTGGGCGCCCGATTAGGAAATGTCCGGGTGTTAGACAGCTTCCTGCGTCGTCAGCGTCCTCTTTTAAGGGGCAGAGAGGCCTCGAATTCATGCAGGCTTCTATTTGTGTTAATAATGTTTGAAACTCTTCATAAGTTAGTTTCTGTACGCCCAAAACTCGCTTGAGATGATATTTCATAGATTTTACCGCAGCCTCCCAAATAACTCCTGCCGACGGCCAGCTCGGGGCGTTGAAATGCCATTGGATGTGTTGCTCTGCGGGTGTTTGTGTGACCAAGTCGTTGTTGAATGTTGTTGTTTGTAATTGTCTCTGCAGTTCTCGATCGGCCCCCAAAAAGTTGGTATCGTTATCACTGTACAGATGCGCTGAGCAGCCTCTTCTTGCTGCTATCCGCTTCAGGGCTAGTATAAAAGTTTGAGTTGTTAGGTCTGTTACTAGCTCTAAGTGGACGGCCTTTGTTGCCATGCAGATAAACACGGCGACGTAACCCTTAGATGTTCGTACTCCTCGTCCCTTCTTTAGCTTGATGACTACTTAGCCCGTGAAATCCACTCCTGTGTTATAAAACGGTGGTGATGGCGCGACTCTCGGCTGCGGTAGTTCTCCCATAAGTTGTTGTTGTTTGGTGGTAGTATAGCGAGTGCACGTTACGCATTTTCTAAGCGACTTTTTCACAGTCGTTGTTCCACCAATGACCCAGTATTGCTGACGCAGCGTTGCTAGAGTCAGTCTCGCACCGCCGTGCAGGGTTGTTTTATGTGCTTCATCTATGACCAGTTCCGATAACCTCGAGTGTTGTGGTATGACGAACGGATGTATGGCATTTTCTGCTAAGTTCGAGTGCTGTAATCTGCCGCCTATGCGTAGAAGGCCGGCTTCATCTAAAAACGGATTTAATTTCCAAATTTTGCTGTTTTTTGTTCACCTCCTGGTTTGTCTTTAAAGCTCGTAACTCCTCATAAAAGTGATCATGCTTGTTGTAATATACTTGTTCTATTATCTTGTATCTCGCGCTTTCATTTCATGCAATGTGTTATGCTTAGAGCTTTGGGCACGCGCCTTAGTTATGAAACGCGATACCCAGCTGATAACGCGGACGGCCTTTGCAATAGAGTTGCAATTGTTTAACGTTTTTGTTATGACGTTAGGCTCTTTACGTTGTACCGCTGCGGTGAATACTTTCGTTTCTTCTTTTAATGTTATCCCTTGTTGGTCACTATTTTTTGGCACGTTGTTAGTTTTGAGCCATTCTGGCCCTTGCCACCACAGCGAGTGCGTGCTTAGCTGAGTCGGCAGTAAACTTCGGGATGCACATTCCGCTGGATTGTTTTCTGTGTTTATATACCTATAGTTCCAATTTTCAGCTGGAATTATTAGTTTTTTTGATTGCACTCTGTTCGCAACATAGCTCTTCCAGCGTGTTTCATCGCCCTTAAGCCATCCCAAGACCACCATGGAGACTGTCTATGCTGTGACTTTTATCTCGGGATTGTTTATGCACTGTTTTATTTTATGCACGAGTTTTGCTAATAGCTGGGCGCCGCATAGCTCGAGCCGCGGTAGGGATTGTTTTTTGCGTATCGGAGCTAGCTTGGTTTTGGCTGCGACCATGTTGACCATGTATGTTCCATCAGGGTTTGGCACTGTACTGTACACGACGCAAGCTATTGCTTTTTAAAAAGCGTCACAGAATCCGAATAGTTGTGTTTTATGTGTTGTTTCTGGCGTAAATCCGAGCCAGCGTTTTATTTTAAACTGTTCCATTGTTATTAGCTCCGAACTTAGCGTTCTCCATTCTTTTTGTATGTTTTCAGGCACAGCTTCGTCAAACCCTAGGCTAGTCTTCCACACCTGTTGAAACATGATTTTTGATTTGACTGTAATCGGTGCGAGCCAGCCAAGGGGATCGAATAACGATGACACATCGCTCAGTATTTATCGTTTGGTGATTGTTCTTGTTTCTTTATGTTTTAGTACCGGTGAAAAAACGAAGTGGTCGTTTTTCGGATTCCACCCCAGTCCTAATGTTTTTGACGAATCTGTTTCAGTGAAGTTGAAATTGAGCGGGTTTCTCATCTCTTTGGGTAGGTCTTCTACAAGTTGGGGTGCGTTACTCGCCCATTTTCGCAGATTAAATCTGCCATGACTTAATAGATGCATCAGTTGGTCTCGTATTTCCTTTGCCTCATCGATAGTGTTACTCCCAAACATGGCGACGTCCATGAAAAAGTTGTTTTGTAGAACTGGCTTGGCTTTTGGGAAGTTTTCGCCTTCGTCCTCCGCCAGCTGTTTCAGAGAGCCAAAAAAGGAGCAGCCTTTGTGCCATAAGTTTCCGTGCACAACTGGTACTCTTCTAGGGGTTGTTGAGCATTCTCCCTCCATATGATTTTTTGGAGCGTTTGGTCATCTGGATGCACTGCTATGTATCGATACATCTTTTCGATGTCGGCTGTTAGGACGTATTGATGTTGCCGCCATTGTAATAGGATGCCTTGTAGATCTGCTTGCAGGTTTGGCCCACTCTCCATCAGCCTATTGAGACTGTACTTGGTGCTGATCTTGGCAGAGGCGTTGAAGACCACCCGCAGTTTTGTTGTTATCGCACTTTCACGCACTACTCCATGGTGCGGCATAAAATACTGCAAAAGCGCCTTGTTCCTGGCTTCGGCCTTAGTCATTGTATTCGGACATGAACTCCTTGTATCTCTCAGCGTACATTATATTGGTTTTCATCTTCCGTTCTAACTATTTGAATTGAGCGACGGCCTGTGGCTTTGACGTGCCTAATTAACACGCTTTTATTAGCTTCACCTGTATGTTTGTATGTTTGTATGTAATTTGGACTTGATTTTGACCCACTTTAAACGGACAGATTTCATTGAAACTTTGTAAACTTATGTTCAAGCCTCTCGGCACCCGATGACCTCGCAGGGGCCCATAGCTACGAGGTAACGTAACGATCAGATGCCAAGAAGCAAGAACGTCGGCGATTCACCGAGCTAAGTAAATAGATTCTATCTGACCTGGTCTGTGCTTCGTTCCCGTCAAACTCCTGTCTCTCTGCAAGGCCTGGGTGCACCCTAGGCTCTTCTTGGTAGACAGGTTCTTCAGCCAACCAGGTATGGCTGGCAGGCCAGCTTCGAAGCGCACAGTTTCCAAATACGAACTTTATCTGGTTCGGAGAACCACAATACACTCAGCTATAAGACAATCCTGAGGGGAGCCCGAATACAATTGCAGATGGCTTACGATTTAATTTCAATTGCCCAAATCAATACACGTCATATTACGGGGGCTTCTCGTCAGTCAGTAGTCAAAAACTGCTCTGTGGCAGCTCCGTCAAATTCAAAATGGCCGTTCCGGAACCATAGATCGAGTATCGATTCTGAATCGAACAATCACCCGCCCGGACAGGCACACACCTGTCCCTTAATCTACGGGCAGCCGAGACAACGTTGCTACCGCTCGTTTTAGTACCGAGCCTCCTACTAGAACCTCTGCAGACCGGGGGGTCCCGTCCCTGCCAGGGAACAAGTTAACAATGCGCCCCCTGCGCCAACGCAGTGGCGGTAGGTTAGCATCCTTAACCAGCACGAGGTCACCAACACTAGGGGGGCTGGTTTTGTCAGTCCACTTAAGGCGCTGTTGTAAGATATGCAGATACTCGAGCGACCAACGCTTCCAGAAATTCTGAGTAAACTGCTGCAACATCTGATACCTTGACAACCGATACAATTTCACTCCCTCGAAGGGGTGCTCGGGCAACGCGTTAAGTGGCTGTCCTATCAAGAAATGGCCTGGGGTCAGAGCCTCCAGGTCATTTGGATCCGAGCTGAGCGGACACAACGGTCGCGAATTGAGAACGGCCTCGATCTTACAAAACAATGTCGCGAGCTCCTCAAAAGTCAGCGCGGTCTGACCTACTATACGCCCTAAGTGCGTCTTCGCTGACTTAACTACGGCCTCAAAAATCCCACCCCAGTGGGGGCAACTCGGTGGGCTGAAGGTCCACTGTATACCCCGACGGGAGAGGGCCGTTCCAATATCCACTTTATTTACATTCAAAAAGTTGACTATCTCTCGTAAGTATCGTTCCGCACCGACGTAGTTAGTGCCGTTATCAGAGCGGATCAAAGTTGGAAGTCCCCTTCGAGAAACAAACCTATCCAAACAAGCAATGAAAGCCTCTGTCGAGAGATCAGCAACGAGCTCGAGATGTACCGCCTTGGTGGATAAACAAACAAACACACACAGGTACGCCTTGTATTGCTTAGCGTTACGCAATCGTGAACTCTTCACCATAAACGGTCCTGCAAAATCCGTACCAACACCTGAAAACGGTCTGACCTCATTCACACGATCAGGGGGCAAGTCCCCCATGAGAGGTTGCATCGTGGCAGCCTTAAGTCGATAACAAGGCATGCACCGAAACACGATGTTCCGTATGACACGGCGGGCAGATAAGATCCAAAACTCCCGCTGGAGCGTGGCCAACAACGCGTTACAGCCGGCATGCGCGTTTTTAATATGACGATCAGTCACCAGCAATTCAACTAACTGTCCCCCCTTGGGGAGCAGAAGTGGGTGACGAGCCGAATACGACAGATTCGCATTGCGCAATCTTCCTCCTACCCGAAGTAACCCGGTCGAATCAACAAAGGGGTTGAGACGCGCGACGGCTCCCTTCAATTTCGAACGTCCACTTCGTATAGTCTCCAATTCTGCCCCAAACTTCGAGGACTGTACCAACCGGACCAAATTCAGTAGCGACTCGTTTCGCTCTGCCGGAGTCAGAATAGGGTTCAACGTTCGCTGATCGCGAGGAGTACGACAATTTCGAGCGAATCTCCTAATCCAAGTGGACACGTTTATCAACTTGTCAAGTGAGCTATACCGGTCCAGCAGAAACCCGGCGTCAGGGACCTCAGCCTTCTGGGTAACATGCACGGCCGCTCTGGGGCCATGATCCGAAGATACTACTACATGGCTGTGGGGCCAGTCCGATTCTCTCCTGGCAAGCCAGGGTGGTCCCCACCACAAATGGTGTCTAACGAGTTCAGGAGCCCGACATCCCCTGGATGCACAATCAGACGGGTTCAATTCTCCTGGTACATGTCTCCAAGTCAGTGGGACCTCAGACGACACAATCTGGGAGACACGGTTCGCGACAAAAACCTCTAAGTTATGGACCGAAGCCTTCAGCCAGCACAAAACAATCTGGCTGTCCGTCCACGCGTACACCGTATCCTCCAAAACCACTGACCCACGCAACACTGTTAGAGTGTGATTCAAAAGTTTGGTCAAAAGAGCAGCCCCGGACAGTTCCAGTTTTGGAATCGTCATCCTTGTCCGAATAGGCGCTACCTTGCTTTTTGCCAAAACCAAACGCACGTCGACCTCCCCGGTGGAGGTGACGGTTCGCAAATAAACCGCTGCCGCAAACCCTCGTTCAGAGGCATCACAAAACCCGTGAAGGGTTGCCCTGTAATCCCCAGCAGGGACCAATTTCCTCGGCAGCGATACATTATTTATGTCCGATAGCGAAGTGAACATTTGCGTCCAATCAGTCAACAAATCACCTGAGAGGTGGGTGTCCCAGGTCAACTGAGCCGCCCATAACCTTTGCATAAAACATTTGAGAGCAAAGGTGACTGGAGAAATCCATCCATTCGGGTCGAACGTTCTCGCAATCGTTGATAGTACTGACCGCTTCGTCCAGGCCTTCGGTGTTTCTAAAACCACCCGATAGGTAAACTCATCATGGACGGGCCGGTACTGAATTCCAAGCACTGACAACATGTTAGGGTTGTCAGGATTCTCAAAAACGTGCGGGTCTTGTTGAAACTCATCTGGGAGACCAGCCATCAACTCAGGGGAGTTGGACATCCACTTGCGTAGTTCATAGCCGCCTCGTTCCAGCAATTGAACGAGCTCGTCACGTCGGTCCAGAGCTTCCTCTACACTGGCTGCCCCTGTGCAGACGTCATCGACGTACAAATCTTGCTCCAGGATAGCAGCGGCTCTAGGATAGCTCACACGGTCACGCGACGCCAACTCCCGCAGGGTACGCATCGCCAAATACGGGCTAGACCGTAACCCATACGTGTTCGTGTTCAACTCATAGACCTTGACTGGCTCGGCCGTGGACTCACGCCAAAGTATCAACTGATACCTTCTGTCAGCCGGATGAATTACCGTTTGCCTAAACATCATCCGAATGTCTGCGACAAATACAACCTGGTGCCTCCGAAAGCTCGTGAGAATATCCGAAATATCACGACTCAACTTGGGTCCCGAATGTAGACACTGATTCAGGGACATCCCGTTCGAGGTAGGTGCTGACCCATCAAAAACAACTCGAATCTTGCCGGTAGGGGTTCGTAGGACGGCATGGTGTGGAAGGAAACAATGATCCTCAGATCTCCAGTCCACACCCGATACCGACATGTGTCCTAACGACTCATACTCCCTCATGAAATCGACGTATTTTTGTTTAAATACGGCGTCCCTTGACATCCTACGCTCCATCGACATCAATCTCGTCTCAGCCATCTTCCTAGATTCTCCTAGTGGCGGTCGATCGGCCCTGAAAGGCAGTCGAGTTACAAAACGACCAGAACGAAGGCGACCAGTACTATTCTGGTAAAACAACTCGCACTCTTCTTCGTCTGCGTCGACTCGACGAGCGGTGGGAGGTTCCTCTATCTCCCAGAACCGTTGGATAGCGTCTGACAACGCTGAGCCAATAAGTATGCCATCTGACTCGGCAGGCCTAACCATTGGCAATGCCGGACCCATGATCACGTGACCAAACTTAGTATCCACAGCAATCAACCCGTCCGGCTGAAGAACTCGCCGATCCGACAACAGAAACCTGCCCAAAACGTCTGCTCCCAGTAGCAGATCGACCGGGGCTGGAGTGTCAAAATCGGGATCCGCCAACTTGAGTCCTGACGTCAGGAGTCGAACGGCCGGATTCAACTTCACCAAGGGGTGTTTGCCCATGACATGCGTCATTACTAAAGCTTGCACGGATGTTTTTGTCAAAATGTCATAACGTGGAGAGAACGTGATCACCGATTGACCAACTACATTCGTAACCGTAACATTCCCCACGCCCCGTATTGAATTATTATACCTATTTACCTTGAGGCCCAACCATTTTGCTAAATCGTTCGATACAATGCAGCCCTGAGCTCCAGAATCTAATAGGGCGCGAACGTATGTTGGGTTGCCCGCCAAATCCCAAACAAGCACAGAGGCGATCGGTAACACCACCGTCTCCGGTTGGGGGGCAACCAATGGTTGGGCCGCAAATTCCTAGCGAGGACCCCCGGGGCCCCACTGTGCCTGTAACCGATCAGGTAGGCAGCTATACGCCAGCGGGTCCCACTGTACAAATGGCCCACGCGCCGGTTCCATTGCCACCCTACGACGCCCCCCGAAGGGTTGTGGGCGTGAATTCAACCGTGGCCGCTCCATGAGCGGGGGGGACATCACATGCGACCGACGAGGACGCGGCGACGAGCGGGGCGACAACTGAGGCGGCGTCCGAGCCGCATCCGCATAGCTCGAAGGTGTCCCATGCCACCCGCCCGTTACGGCCTGCTCAACATACCCAATGTCCCGCTGAGTCGGATGCTGAGTCGCAACCGAAAACTCAGGGCCCCCCATGTGATGACCCTGAGTGCGGCCCTGCACCCCTGGGTGGCTGCGTGCTTGTGGCCCCATTGCCCGCTGAGTCGGATGCTGAGTCGCAACCGAAAACTCAGGGCCCCCCATGTGATGACCCCGAGTGCGGCCCTGCACCCTAGTACCGCCCTGTGCACGTGGGGACATTGGCCCCTGAGTTGCGCTCCGAGACGCAAACGAATTCTCAGGGCCCCATGCCGTGTCACCCTGGGTACGGCCCTGTGGTGGCTGTTGGCCGGACCGGTTCATGCACAACAAATTGTGGTGGGCCCCACCACAGTATCCGCACAATTTTGTGCGCGTGCAGTCCCTAGCCATGTGTGGCCCGAGGCACAGGAAGCACCAGCTCCGCTGCTTGGCCATCCGGCGCCGTCCCTCAACCCTAAGTTCCCCGAACTTATTGCAATCGGCCACAGCATGGCCAATCTGCCTACAACATGGGCAGGTCTCACCTGCACCCCTGGGTGGGGTCAATGCACTCACAGTCCCATACGACTGCCGGTTGGTGCGGTCCTTCCTCGTCGGAGGGCCCCTACTCACAGCGCTCCCGGCAGCTCTCTGTGGCTCCGAAGGATGGGTGACCGTCAACCCCAAGTTCTCTGCCCGTCGAGCCTCCTCTTCCAAAAATCCGACCAAGTCGGAGAAGGCGGGCAGGTCCTCGGCCGACCTCCCGTGAGACTGTTCGAAACGAGTCTGCACGTCAGCGGGTAGTCGGGAAAGTACAATGTACAGCAATAGGTAGGACCATTCACCAACCGGAAGTCCAAGATTCTCTAGGGCCTTGGTGACGGACAACAACGGGTTCAAAACCTCCGTCTGTATGGCCCCGACCTTGTTCACAACCGGGATGCTAAACAAACGGTTCAGTTGGGCATCGGCCAACCTCCGTTTGTTGTGGTAACGTCTTACCAACAATTGCCTGGCCGTCTCATAGTTACCCTCCGTAACTGTCAAATGAGCGACCAGCTCCCTAGGCTCACCCCTCAATGCTGCCACCAGCTGAGCCATTTTGACCGACTTGGTAATGTCCGATCGCATGTGCACCAAACTGTCGAACAGATTGATGAAGCTCATCCATTCACCGGACACTCCGTCAAAAGTAGGCATAGTTATAACGGGTAACCTGGTCCCCGATCCCTGATGCGGCGGAGGCGCCCCAATGTCACCACTATGGCTGGACTCGCGCTGCCTACGTATGTCCGCAGCCCTCTGCGTGATAGCAGCCGCCATCTCCATACACTGGTCGACATCCCCTAGCAACCGTGACAGCCTGTTAGGTGCGCAACCATCAACTGCTTCCGCCTGCGCGGACAATTCGAGCACCCTGTTGTAGCGTTCCTTAACGTCCATAGACCGCTCCAACACCACATCATGCCTATCTAAACGGTCTATCAGACCGTGTGCGGAGGAAAACCATCTGAGCTCCTTAGAAACACCCTTCTGTATTTCAGACAACGACATGATCGGAACGATACTTACTCACAATTTGCAATAACTCAATTATATTGGACCCTCCAGTCTACAACCCAAACGAGGGAACCCTAATCTATAACTTAAACAATGCTGATTTCCCCAATCAATAGAAACCGAGTTTTATATCTACACAAATTCTGTAAACAACAATTTAGTTTCCCTATATCATATAACACACACAGATAGTCAATATTAGTTCAAGTTATAAATTGCTATAAACTGAAAACAATGTCCAAACATTCATTAGCATTACTAGACCACTAATAGATTGACTATGCAAACTTCAAACTGCAAACATGATATGACTTCAATGCAAATTTCAATTCACCTACAATGTACCTGTAATGTAATTACTATTCTGAGTCACATCTCAGTACAACTGGTCATTTAGGGAAAACTGTTATGTCTGTCTGTCTACTACCAGCAGTAGACTTATAACTTATAATACTACCAATCTATGTGGATACAGGAACAAAACCAAGTTAGCTAATAACCGCCTATACCTACTGATTGATAGTCCCAAATCGTGGGTTCCTGGAGCCTTGACGGCTGCAAATCTCAGGAAACCACGCTCTTGCTACCAAAATGTTTCAGGCCTCTCGGCACCCGTGACCTCGCAGGGGCCCATAGCTACGAGGTAGCGTAGCGATCGAATGCCAAGAGGCGAGTACGTCGGCGATTCACCGAGCTAAGTAAATAGATTCTATCTGACCTGGTCTGTGCTTCGTTCCCGTCAAACTCCTGTCTCTCTGCAAGGCCTGGGTGCACCCTAGGCTCTTCTTGGTAGACAGGTTCTTCAGCCAACCAGGTATGGCTGGCAGGCCAGCTTCGAAGCGCACAGTTTCCAAATACGAACTTTATCTGGTTCGGAGAACCACAATACACTCAGCTATAAGACAATCCTGAGGGGAGCCCGAATACAATTGCAGATGGCTTACGATTTAATTTCAATTGCCCAAATCAATACACGTCACATTACGGGGGCTTCTCGTCAGTCAGTAGTCAAAAACTGCTCTGTGGCAGCTCCGTCAAATTCAAAATGGCCGTTCCGGAACCATAGATCGAGTATCGATTCTGAATCGAACACTTATCAAGAATCAGCGGCAATATAATAATTTCATAAGTTTATCTCATTATCCTGATTAGGATCGCAGGGGTTAAATAATTTCCTCAACACAGCCTCTGTGTGAGAGCAAGTGAGGCAACCACGCTGTCTGCGCATGCGTACCGTCAACCTACTTTTCGGCTCGCGCACTCGGCTTTTTAATGTTCGTACATTCTTTCCCTATCAGTTGTTTCGTTGGACAAGCGGGCTAAGGCGCAACTCGTAGGCGCGAAACAACGAACTTACCAGGCGTGAGTTTAAGTCCCGTCCATGGCTGAAAAATATGCATGGCTTTATCTTTGAGACAAGTATATGACATAAAGTCGGTAAGGCACGGAAAAAGTTCGATGAAACAGTACATGGAACTACATCACGTATACCGAAGGTTCTGCGCAACTTTCTGCGCATATGGGTTCTGCGCCTAAGTCCGCAGCAGCAACTCGCTACAGTCAGCTACCCAAGAATCCGCCTAAAGCCTATGCTATTAGACCCTATTACGTCATATGTTGTGAGCGTTGGTCGTATTCATAGTAAGGCATCATGACTCAGCTCCGGTCAAGGGTTAGGCAACAGCGGTCCAGTTTTACGGTCACTGCAAACTGGAAGGACCGAACACAACATTCGAATGGTCGCAACGTACTAGTTAGTACGTACTCCCTTGCTGAATGCAAATTTCAACGTTCATTTATCATTTGATGATTATAAATGCATGTACTAGCGGTTACTCAATGATTTTGAAAATCAGAGGGAAATCCGCTAGTTCCTAGATGTACACAAATGTTATGATGCCCATATTTTAAATCACCTAATCCAATATATTGGTGAGAAACGTGCCGAGGGATGAATGGCAAGAGGGTGAATAAATATATCTTGTCGCTAGCGTCAACCTCAGGGCACCAGGCGCACCTTGTTGACTTTAGCCTTACCCTTCTACGCGGACCTCTGGGAGGGCGGACCTTTATTTGTCCATTACTCGTGGGATTATTATGGAGAAAAAACAAAAACACAACAAAACACAAAAGAGGACATTAGAGAAAATAAGACAACAGTCAATGAAAAGAACTTCACAGCTCTCAAGCGAGGAATTAGAGGAGAGAAAGAAGAAAATAAGGCTCTATATGAGAAATTATAGAGCCAAGCAGTCGAAGAAGGCCAGAAAGGCTCGTTTGCAGCAAATGCGTCAGCATGCAGCTGAAAGACGAGCCTCAGAATCAGAGGAAGCCAGAGGGGCTCGTTTACAGCAAGTGCGTCAGCATGCAGCTGTCACTCGAGCCTCAGAATCTGAACAAGCCAAAGAGGCTCGTTTGCAGCAATTGCGTCAGCATGCAGCTGAAAGCCGAACCTCAGAATCAGAGGAAGCCAGAGAGGCCCGTTTGTAGCAAGTGTGTCAGCACACAGCTGGCACCCGAGCCTCAGAATCTGAACAAACCAGAGAAGCGCGTTTGCAGCAAATGCAGCAACGAAACGCAGAGTCCAGAAGATTAAGTAGAGCCAGTATAACGGGCTTTAGGCAGGCAATTAACACGTTTTGTGATAAAATATGTGAAGTTTGCACTAAACGTTGCTATCAACATCAAATTTCTAAGTGGATTATAGTAGATACTAAAACAGCACCATATTTGCCTAACGAATTAAAACAAAAGAATTGCTTGGTCGTATGCAACCGTTGTAAGACCCATTTGACTTTAAAGAAAATCATCGCAGCATATAAGTCTTATTGGAATAATTTGGATCCAGGTTCTATTCCTGACGTGATTGCGGAATTATCACAAGCCGAACAAAGGCTGGTTTCTGGCATCATTCCATTTGTTAAGATTATAAAACTAAGCGGCGTATTTGGGCGTATTTTTAGTTTTCGAGGTCAAGCGGTATTATTCGCTCAGGATGTTTTTGAAGTTACTGAAAATCTTCCGAACATGTTACCAAGAACCACAAATAATGCTGGAATAGTTGTCATTACTGAGCGTCTTGAAAATATCAATGTAACACGACAATTTTCAGTATCTAGGCAAAAAGTATATGACGCACTAAACTGGTTAGTTGCTAACAATCCACTTTATAAAGACGTCACAATCGATCAAAACGTCGTACTTAATGACGAGGATATTGTAAGAGTAGAAGAAGCACCAGTAGAGATTGCTGTGGAAACCAACGAAGAACCTACCGAGGGTACTAGTGCTTACATGACAATTAATGATTCTTCCAGAATTCTACGTGCTTCATGGCATCAAAGAAACGATGTCATTTTGACATCAGGATTTCCGGGTGTACAATGCTGTGCAATGGCATTATCTAACATCCTAAGGGCCAGTATTCTTACACCACAACACTGGTCTACAAACACCCTCAATCTGAATATGATAACAGGTGACCAAATCTACAGCAATATAAGATTTCAAACGGAGAGAAGTCTATCAGCATATCCTATTGAAGATGATGGATACCTACTGGTGCGAAATTTCAATGCGGTCAAAGATAATTTGATCGCATTTGGCAAAAGGTTTGAGAACACTTTTAACGATGAACCAAGCATATATGGAAGCTTAAACGATAAATATAATGAAGTAAACCTTGGACGCACCCTTCGTCAAGGTCTGGAAGATCTGTTCATAGTATATAGCGCCGGCATATTAATAACAGGTGGACAATCATTCGGAGTGATGCACTACAATGATAAATATTACTTCAGCAATTCACATTCTTGTGGTAAAAAGGGATCCAAAGCGAAGGACAGCAATGGAAAATCATCATCGCATCATCGAATGCGATAATTTAGAAGAGTTTGTGAGGATTTGTAAACGTGCAACAGGCAGCAAAAATGTACAGTATATTCTTGATTACGTCGATGTTGAAGTCTTTAATATAGATGATGACCCTGAGGAAACAGAAACACAGCAGAGTATTGCGACGTTCACGGCAGCGTCTGAAACGATCATTTCTCAACAGGAATTAACTGATCAAGTAATTCCACTGCAGACATCAGTGATGGCACCGATTGATGTAATGCAACCCAATGTGGAAGATGAACTACAGGTTTCGGAAAATCTCAATGAGATCACCCGTAAAACGAAAGACAATATCGTTAATGTGGGACATGAACTGAAAGCAGAAGAATTTGCCTGGTACTTCTTGTTTCCTTATGGAAAGAACGGTTTTAAAGAGCAAAGACCTGTAAATATTACAGCATAAGACTACTTTCAGTTTAGAATTTTGGGAAGTGATACAAGATTTCAACGCAACGACTATCTCTTTTATGCCTTATCTTTCTTTGAATATTATCGTATCAAAAGCACTATATCATCATGTGGCAAGAAAATCGTTAATCAAGAAGGAGCAGTCGAAGACGTCCATCTGTATGTAAAAAAATTGAGAAGTACTGCAGCTTATTGGAGATCAGCCTTGAACGAGCTATTAGCTCAAATCAGATGTTTAGGAGCTCCAACCTACTTTGTAACATTTAGCTCAAATGATCTCAACTGGTTAGATCAACGAAAAGCTTTGTTAATAGCTGATGGTAGACCTGATGTTGATCCTACGATACGCTCGACATTTATGAGACTCAAAGACTTATCGAAAAGTATCCAGTAATTTTGAGTCGACATTTCATGGTTAGAGTAAATGCTCTACTGAAATTTATTAAAAACAATGACGAAGTATTCGGCGGCAAAGTGAAAGACCATTGGTGATTTGGATTGAAAATCATCCAGAATTTGACTCAGAAGAAGGGAAACTTCTTCTCGATCGTAACTGTTGCTGTAGAATGCCTACAGAAGAAGAAGATCCAGAGCTCCACGATCTAGTTAAGAAATGTCAAATTCATCGGCATACACAAACTTGTACAAAAAATAATACCTCTGTAAGATGCCGATTTAACATTCCACGTCAAGAATGTGACGAAACACGAATTGTGTCTCATTCTTCAGATGATTTTCTTCGTAACGAAGGTAAAATTTGTTTACTTAAGCGTCGAAAGGAAGATGCGTGGGTAAATAATTACCACCCAGAGTTATTAAGACTGTGGACAGGCAACATGGATATTCAGCCGTGCGGATCAAACGAAGCGGAACCGTACTATATAGCAAAGTATCTATCGAAAACAGAACCTGAAGGCGTAGATTCTGGAATTGCACAGGCTATACAGCAAATTCAACGTGAAGAGACTGATATTTCACGCAAACTGTTCAGAATATGTATGAAGATTCTTCATCATCGACAAGTATCAGCTGCAGAATGTGCGTATCGACTTTGTCATATCCCATTACGGGACAGCTCGCGAAGCTGCATTTTTCTGAACACAAGAAAGCCAGAACAGCGTCACAGAGTATTGCAATTCGACAAAAGCGGACACGCAACTGGCTATTATAGCAATATCTTTGAAAGATATGAAAAACGTCTCACAAAAATTGAGACTTAAAGAACGTCATAACATAATCAAGAAAGCATAGTATAACATTAAGTAGGTGCCTAATTATTACATAGAACATAATATATAGGGTGCATTGAACTGGTTTAATGCCAGATGTCGGTGTCTTGTAAAAAGTCATTAATTTTGTAGTAGGCCTTAGTGCAAAAAGTTTTGTATTTCTTGCGGAAGTATATTGTAGAAGCGTATACTTATACAGTGTCCCTTAAAAGAACTGCTAACTTTTCCAAAGCATCTCACTCGCCGTGCAGCGCGGTAATGGTGCCAGTGTGATGGATACCTTTGGGTTGGGCATGTCCTGGGGCGGTTTATTTGTTAAGGGGAAATATTAAACTGCACATCAAAAATACTGATTTGCACAGCAAATATCAAGGCTGATGTGTAAGAGAGCGACAAATATTGTGTACCTACTCAGGTACTAAGTTTAAGGGTTTATGTATTAAACCTTAATAAGGCACGGGAAACTATATGCCAACCACATTTTCAACCTCATGACTTGGTAATAAATTCATATTTTCGACCTCATGACTTGGTAATAAATTCGGAAATCACTGAATAATTCTGCATGCTCGCGCTCTATTAGGGGTTAAATACCTCGGAGATATGTGTTACTTAGTACCTTTTATATAAGATTTGGAGATGTTTGCTACAAGCAAGTACACCTCTGCATAAACTTAAAATATCTCCTTGTATCTTCTTACAACTTCCTGCTCTCCTAGTATTTAAGCAAAAATATGATTGATTTATTAATTCGTGATTCGTGAAAATATTGGCCGCAATATTATTTATTTGTCTTATATTATTAGTACCTAAGAGGTGAAGCAAGGCAAAAAGCTTGTTATATTTTCAACTGAACTAATGATACAAAATGTGCCACTAGTTCAGTCAACTGAACTGTTAAATTTAACTAGTGGGAATAAAGGAAATTAGTTATCATATAAATTCTATGGACAGATAATAATAATAAAATAGAGTGGATAATGGAATGTGGATGAGCATGTGTTGTAGAGCACTTTCTGTGATTGAATTTGAAACAAATTATAGTAGTTTATGTGACAGCTACATAATGGAGGGCATTAATACTCGAGAGTGGCGAGTTTCATAATAATATCACTCGAGATTTTTAATGCCTAATTATGTACAGTTACATACACTAGTTTATCTACACACATATCATAAGCTCGCTTTGATGTGTTCAGGAACCGCATGTTCGACCGGCATTGTGGCATTGATCATTGTTCTGCAGTTGTTTAGAACACTTGTTCTGCACTTGTTCTGTAGTTACCAACTTCACGGACAAACTAGGAGCGGCACGCAGGCGGGCGTCAGCGTTCGAAATTTGAATGTCACAATTTGACAAATTTTGGTACATTATGGTCATAATGATCAATATTCAGATAATAAATGAGTCTTTACCAAGAAGTTTATCATTATGCTGGTTGTAAAGTGTGGTTTTTGGACGCAATAAAGAGGGTTTATGATACGTGTGTAAATAAAAGTTGTTTTATACATTTGCGTCTAGTTATTTTGTGTCGCACAATTAAATAGCAACACTACATAGACTACATCAGAAATCGCCGACATACTTATATTATTGAACTAGGCAACATAAAAGAAAAGAATAAGGCTTTTTTATTTTATAATAATTAATTTTATGAGTAAAAAATCAACATCTTCTAATTTTTGGCATTGGTTCTATTTCGCGAGACACTTTGGGAAAGACAATGTTCGCGTTTATTATTTGCTGTGTTCGCTGGACGTCCAGTTTGAATTCGATTATTGCCTTTAGATATGTCTCGGTTCTTGCGTCTTCAAATCGTAATTGGTTGGTGGTGGAATATTACAGTTCAACAAACAACACAAACAAACATCGTTAGTTGATAATGAAGGACCTTATCCACCATAGATAAGGAAGTAATGTCAACAAATACCAAAAAAAAATAAACTCAGTCTGTCGCCCAGTCAGTCGTTCTACTCGCACGTTGTATTTTACGCACACGTAAAATCATACTTCTTCATTTTTTCAGTCATGCATACGCGTAACAACCCGACCCGAATGGCCGAGTCGGCAGTGACCCTGCCTACGTAGTCAAGGGTCCCGGGTTCGAGTCCCGGTGGGGGCAAATATTCGTTTGATGAGAACGGATGTGTGTACCCTAGTCATGGTTTATCTATCTAAGTATAATTTATCTATAAAAGTATGTGTATTGTTATCTGGTACCCAAGATACAGGGAATCCTAGTTTGGGGCTAGATCAATGAGTGTAAATAGTGTCCAAGGTATTATTATTATTAATGCGCAACAGAATTTGTCCTCATCGATTCAGGCGTTTTGGATTTATTTTAGGGGCCAACCATATTGCGCTCCAGCGCATTCTCTTAGAAAGGCGCTAATAGCGAGCTGATTGATTTCCCATAGATTCTCGATTGTGACCAAGTCAAACTATGTTGCGTTCCAAAATTCCAAATGTCTTTATTACTGTACATATTTACATATTTTACACATTTTGCCAATTCTCTACATTAGACCACTGTGGGAGAAGAAAGGCGTAGAAACTTCCACAGATTGATTTTTAGATCTCTTTTAAAAATTGCTTATGCTTAACTAATACAATATATATATATTTATATGTAATTATCACAATTAATAAGCAGGAATAAATAATTACAAAATTATTAACAGCAAGGTCTGTGTTGAGCCAGATTAACTCCATACAGTCCCATCATTTAAGTAATCTTGAACATTGTAATATCCTTTTTTCGACAAAGTCGCTTTAACATGGTTTTTAAATTGCTCAAATGGCAATTTCAAGATATCCAGAGGTGTCTTGTTATAGTAGAGAATGCATTGACCCTTAAAAGAATTGCTAACCTTCGCGAGTCTAAACTGGGACGTAAAAACTACACCATCAAGGCACTGAGGCATACAAAGATTTTGTTCATCGGTATGCGCATTCGTGAAGGCCGATGTCTGTGTACTATTCAGCACCTAACAGAGGTGACTAATATACAGAAAGCGGCTTTTCGCGACCTGGATATAGCAGGGAGGTCTGACTCCTGGGCATGGGTAATCCCATTTGTTTTCCCCTACAAAAAAAAAAAAAAAAACTAAAATGACAGTGTTAATACACTGACGAGCAATGAATAAGTTCCAGTGACAAAGCACCAAATTACGCCTAAACGGGAAAGGCTAGAATGACGCCGTCTGCAATATTGAAATACATTTAACAGCGCATCACAATATTACCAATTAAAAACTTAAATATAGTGTTCAAATTTCAAATTAAATGTTTTAAAAATTGGATGGGTGTTTGTCGGCATTTTGTGGGTGGAACTTTTTCATTGCTCGTCAGTGTATAACATAACATAACATTTACATACAGGCATACACATTGCTTTTGGCCCCACACTAGGATACCCTGTGTCATGGGAACCAGAAACAGCGACGTCACACACATATAAACATCCAAGACCTAGGTCTTTTTTTTTGTTTTGCCGGGGATCGAACCCGGGACCTCTCCATGGTAGGCGAGCCACAACCGCTGCGCCACAGATATCGTCGTGAGCTCCACATAAGAAAGAAAAGAGAGCGCAAACAATGCGCTCGACTCAAACTAAAATAACATAGCGCCAAACCACATAAAAATACTAAAAATACACGCCTTTTGTCCAAAAATTTAAAATTTTCAATGTTTATAATACCCACATTTTAAATGAAATTCCGCAATGAAATTAGTTAGGATTTCAGAATTACAGGAAAAATTAAAACAATTTAGAACCACTTTCGTAATTAAATTATATCAAGAAAATTTAAACCAATTGCGTTTTTCTTTAGTGAGAATCTTACTCATATACTCAATAAACGTTAACCCAAAAATCAAATCTGTAGATGACTATATAGTAGAGTAAATGGATTCCAAAAAAAACCTTTTTTTTTCTTATCACCTTAACAAAGACATGCTGTATACCTTTTCCCACATGGGGTGGCAGATTTCGCAAGTAATTAAATGCTCCATTTTTGCGTTACAGGGAGCTAGCCGATCGCAGCAACAATGACATCTGACCACAGCGCAATAGAAGTACAATAAGATATTGGACGCTCATGATGTAGCTTATTGTGATATTTTCAATGACAATAAATCTGGCAACCAGACACAATTGCCAAGAAGTACAGTGCGGCTTCTGTCTGTTTGCTGGTTGGACTACAATTTCAACTTTATTAATCATTGTTCAAAACATAATTTACAATTCGATTAATCTATATATACGCTCGCAAAAAAATTCGGTAAGTTAAAAATACAACTTTATCCGATGCTACAATATTACTGATACGATTCAATCTAACTGACGAAGTAGCCGAATGGCTGAAGACATTAAAATTGTATATAGGGTGACATTTAATTAGTTGAGCATATTTTGGGGAATGATAGTACCCGTCAACTATGAACTATGAACAACTTTCCCCAAGGAGGCTTAGTAATAGGATCCGGGCACTTTTCGGATAGGGAACCTTAAAAGTGCCCCAAAGAAAGTTATAGAGTTAATTAAATAGCTCTTCAAATATATAAAAACATATGCTGATTCGTCATCTACCGTTGAAAAGTTGGGTGCTCATAATCCTAGGCAATGATAAGGAATAGGTAAAAAGTCTACTTGATCAAAATTGTAGAATATTTCCATGTGTATTTCAAACGTTTCTATGATTCGTCGAGATGTAAGAAAAAAAAAGCAAAAAACGGGGCCTTCTTTGTGCCCCACCATAGGGCTCACCTCAGACGGGTCAGGACTTTTAGTATGTTTGACTCCTAACAAGTCCAAACGAAGTCAAACTTTCTGCTTTCGACTTTTTCATCTAGACTCCCTTTTGAGCACTCATTACCTTAGCTTAAGTTCGACCTGAGAGTTGTTTATTAATACAAGTTTCTTTAGTGATATATGAGACGTATCCAAGAAATTATAGCCTCAATTTATCTCTATTTTCTTGAAGAGAACATTAATGGACATTAAATACCAAACTGATGCTCAAATAAAGTGCTGCTTAAATGTCATCATACTGGCGCTGACGTTTCCCGAGCAAGAGACAGGGAGCGTGACTTTGAGTTAGCGTCAAACTTGGACTTAGTATATTGACCCGATCAGCTGATTATAAGTTACTTTTTTACCCAAATATTTTTTCTTTTTCGACCATGTTTCTTGGGGAAAGTTGTTCATAATTATGAGTAAGGCTCAGCTGACTCGGAACATGACAAGTGTCAACATAATAAAATACCAGATAATACGATTCCCAATTTAAAACTAAAATTAAAAATATTTTAATAAGGCCTACTATACGATAAATGATTTTAGATGATCAAAATGTCTGGTCAACTGTTGTTCCAAATCAGCGGAATAGATTGTAATTATGACTTATGTATGATTCTTTATATATTTAAAGGAAAAGTACAAAAGATACGTACACTGGTAGTGAACGTGCCATCATTGATAGCTTGGCCGTCGAAAAATGATTTGTAAAAATCTTAATTCGAATAAAATAGTTTTGATTTTGATTTTGATTTTAGTAGCACAGCTTCTATAATACTCTACAGCAATAGTAGGTATAATATTAATGAATAAGTTAACAATACTCGACCGCAGCCGGCCGGAGGCGTCTTTGCGCACTTTATTTGACAGCAGTGCCATTCGCAAGGAAGCCGTAGACGTACTGCAACGAGCAGGGTAGTTCAAAAATCAGCGACTAAATCCTTGTCATCTGTAATATCGATGTCACAGATTTTGCCGACGCTACCCGTCGGGTAAATATTTATCAGGAAGACTAACAGCTGGGTAAGGGTGTCGTTTTCACTTCTGGGTACGGTTGGCAGAGCATATACAAGAAGAAGGTAGTGAAAATTTACTGTAAGAAATCCGTATCCCGAAAGATAATATAATGTATAGGTAAAGGGGAATATTTAACTGTAACGTAAAATAAAATGATGCAAATGAATTATCTTCACTGATTAACTACAGTAAATAAAAAAACTGACTACTCTACAAATAATACATTTGATTAACATAACAAACACCACCACCAATATCATAAATCCTATAAAAAAAGCTAATCTTTCCTACACAGTTCGCAAAAAATATCTGGCTTTTCAAACACAAATTCCGTTTTCAATACAAAAATATTCTTACTCAAAGTACGCACTCAAAATTCTCCATCCATATAACAGAATTTCCAAAATTCGTATTTCTTAATATTTACTTTACAAATTTATATTTAACAATGTTATCATTCTTATACCTGAAAAGCTTACTACTATAGCTAAATTTCTTTTTTCTTTTGTGTTTTAATGAAAATTATATATAAAACATCCCTATAGGCATTAAGTGAAAACGTGGACGCCCTGCTAAAGCAAGACCTGCTTTAATCATACAATGAAAAGTTTGAGGCTGTAATTAGATTTAATTGGGAAATATTAAACCGCACATCAAAAATACTGATTTGTGCAGCAAATATCAGGGCGAAGTGGTGCTCTAGCTTAGGTGAAGGGTGAAGGGGGTGAGCGAAGCGAAGCCCCCTTTATCCTTCGTTTTAGGTTGAACATATAAGATGCAAAAGCAAAAGAAACATAAAATTTTTGAACATGTAAGAGCATAAGAAACATAAAATGTTTAAACATTTAAGAGCATTAGAAACATAAGTGTTTTGGTTGAACATTTTGTGCTGTGCAAATAGGACATATTTGATGTGAGATTGAATACTACCCGATTTAATTTGATTGATTGATAAGATAATAATGATTGATTAAATGGCGTTTTCATTATTAAAACTTATGGGCCCCAGAGAATAATAGGTGCTTGGTTCAAGCAAAGTTGGGTTTTAGTTTTTATAGTTAATAAAATAATTATTAGGTTTACATTCAGATATCAGATAATCACTTAGTATAACGGTTTTACTTATGTAGTTAAACAGTTTGCAAAATTGTTTTTATTTTGTGGGTAAATTCTAAGGTGGAGTCAGTATTTTTGTTGCAGTTTTGAGATATTTTGATCAAAAAATCAGGGATTATTTGTTTGCGTTTAAATACTTGCCTAAATGAAACCTTAAAAAGTCTAACGTTTGGTTCACTTATATCCTTGCTAAGCTGACGACTTTTGAATCACTGAACCGATTTTAATAAAACTTGTCTAAAAACCATCGCAGTGAAGTCTTCTACAAATTACTAAAATTTACAGTCGTCCACCAGTTTGATAAGATAGATATATAGATAAATTTATTTATTCATTAAACTTACGGTACAAACACATAATTTAAAATATAAATGCATAAAAAAACAAATAAAATAACTATAATAATTATATTATGCTACATAGTTATGGTGTGCTACATAATTATGTAGCACACCATAACAAGTACACAGTCAGGGCAACTATGTGGTGAGGTGGTTGTACCGCGACAATGTATTGGCCCTGACTCAGCAAAGTCACAGACAAGTCTGTGACGCTAATATTCTGCCAGAGCCAAAACGGACGAGACGAGGATAGGCTCAAGTACACATTACATAGTGTAAATTATAGATTAAAAATAAGGGATATTCATATTCCGACGACAACCCGAATTTGACAGGAAGCTAAGTGTCCCGGGTTCGAGTCCTGGTGGGGGCAAATATTTGTTTGATGAGAACGGATGTTTCTATCTATATATCTAAGTATAATATGTATCTATATAAGTATGTGTATCGTTTACTAATACCCAATATACAGGGAATCCTAGTTTGGGGCTAGATCAATGTGTGTAAATAATTTTTGTATTCCATTTTAATAACATTGAAATATGAATCAGTAATAGAGTAATTTGAAATTAAATATTTAAATAATTATTGTATTAAATTGTAATAACTTTGGAATTATATTTAGATAAATGTATAAGAGAATAACTTTTGTAATATAACAATGGAAATAATAATCAATGTAATGTCAGTGGGGGAATTCGAATAAAAAAAGCAACAATTATTTATGTCGCGATGTCGGGATTAATGTTTCCTAAATGCATGTCAGTTACATACTGTTTCCTCAGGATTTTGCTGTTTGCCACAGACAGACACACACATACACACACACCGAGATAGATATGTTTCAAACTTATAGCACTTCTAGAAGTTAATAAAACCTGATTGGATTGTCAGTGTTTTATTTTTTTGCTGCCCCTTCGTAGATAGACAAAGCTTAGTCTGAATTCAGTTTGCACCTTCACCCCCAGAGAGCATTGCACTCTGTTCTCAGCACAGACAAAACATCTGTAGATAGTTATAGGTTTATTGGCTTAGGTATAGGTATGGTATATTTAAAAACGTGATCGGAATGTATAAATTGAAGGAATGTATAGATACAAGGTATATATGTCACCGTAAGATTGTCAAAAGTTTGATAAACTAACGTTTTTATCCTCGATTGTTGGTCAACTATCGACGGATAGTAAACTGTGGCGTACTGCTTACTATATGACGCGTTAGTTGATAAACTAACGGTTAAAACCGTTAACTAGTAAACTGGTTTAAACTTGAATTTTAAACGAAATACCAGTGCAAACACTGCGGTAGCTTAGGTGAAGCTTAGTTAGAAGAAGAGGGGGCGATCGCAGCGAAGCCCCCGAATATTCTTTGTGTTAGGTTGACATGTAAGAACAAAAGAAACGTAAATTCTAAACCCTGTCGGTCTGGTTTACTGTCTGTCGATAGTTGATCAACTGACGCGTTAGTTTATCAACTAACGGTTTTGACTATCTAACGGTGACTAATATAAGGATGTTTTCTGATCAGATACTGATTATAAGACAAATACCCACGGCCTAGCGTTACGGGCACATCGGAAGCGATCGTGCTAGTTAAGAAACATCTGGCCGAGACGGGCACTGGATGGATGTCCCGTTTCTACGTGGCATTTGTTTTGGGCGCTTGTGACAGTCGGGTAGACCACAATCCTGGCACTTTTGCATCGACCCGCACTGAGCCAGCGGCGTGGTGGAGGGCTCAGCTCAATCTTACTCGTATCCGGGTAAAGGCTTGTGGCCCTCGGTGAGGACATTAAATGGCTTACATTTGTTATGATATACATCATCATACCTTGGCTAGCTAACCAAACGTGCTTATCGTAAGTAGTAAGTACTAAAAGATAAGCATTGTTTAGATTTTTAGTCTATTCTAGTTTCAAAGCAGAGTTTTGGCCAAAATCTACACTAGAATCGCCAAATTCAAACTTCGAGTCGTATTTTCAAGCATAAGTTAAGAGGCTTTCTATTTCGACTAACTTGTAAGATAAGAGAACTTTGGCTAAGACTGGGTTTAATAAATCTTGAACAATATTAGGGTTCAGCGATGCATAGTCTGAATCCTCCAGGCAGGAAATGTTCAGATTTGGAATCTTATAGTTCTATCTATTTTGTTATAGGGCTTGTTCTGTATTTTTACAAGTATCCAGACCTTTTCATTTGACGTTTCAGCAATGACAGTCGATTTAAATATCGTTAAGACAGCCACCAATGTCTACTGGCACCAATAATCGCGATAAACATTACTAGACATCAGAGGGAGGTCCGTGGTCTAATGGGTTTCGTGATTGCTTCTCTCACAGCAGATGCAGGTTCGTATCCTGACCATGTACCAATGAGATAATTAATTTATCTTAAGTACAGTATCGAACGTTCAGTGTTTCGGATGACACGTTAAGCTATAGGTCCCGGCTGCTATCGCTACGCGGTAGTGGACGTAAAACCCCTCCATCAACCCGCACTGAGCCAGCTTGGTGGAAAATGGCTCAATCTTACTCGTGTCCGGGCAGAAACCTGTGCCCCTCTGTGGGGACATAAAAAAAACTTTTGCCTTGAATGAAAAAGACAAGTTACTATGGCTAGCAAGCGAAGTGCAAAAAATACAGCTAATGGATTTTTGAATAACTAACGTAACGTAACAACAGTGCCACTGCCTTCCAATGTGAAACAGGCGTGTCTCTTTATTATGTTATATTTCAAAATACAGCATGTGAGATCTTTTCAGCGTCTTGAGACCTTCTATGTATTGGCATCTAGACCAAATATATAGTTAATGGGAAATATTAAACTGCACATCAAAAATACTGATTTGCACAGCAAATATACTGATTTTCACAGGAAATATCAGGGCAAAATAGTGCAGTAGCCTAGGTGAACGGTGAAGGGGGTGAGCGAAGCGAAGATATAAGAACAATAAAAATTTTGCTTTTGCTGATAATTTTTTGCTGTAAAAATCAGTATTTTTGATGTGAGATTAAATACTAGCCATATATAATTAATCCCGAGAGCGAGAGACAGTGACAACATGACATTGAATGTCCCTCAAACTTTCAATTATCATTCATTTTTATTTTTTTCACATACAGGCACATACATTGCTTCTGTTCCTCACTAGCATACCCTGTGTCGTGGCATCCAGAAACAGCGACGTCACACTCATATAAACATCCAAGACCTGTGCTGTTTTTCTTTTCTGTATCCTTGTATTTTGTATGATACGGCCTTGTGATGGTATGCCCCATTTTAGATAACTGTACATATTCAATTCACACTAGGACATCCTGTTTCGTGGGAACCAGAAACAGCGAAGTCACATACATATATAAACATCCAAGACCTGGGTATTTTTTCTTTTTTATCCCCAGCCGGGTTCGAACCCGGGCCCTCCCGCTTGGTAGGCAGAGCCACAACCTCTGCGCCACAGAGGTCATCATCAAGTCATCATGCATTGGCATCTAGTCCAAATAAATCTAGTCTAAAACCAGCAAATCATTGAAGCGACCTTATTTACTAAACTACCAGTGGAGATAAAATCCATCAACATGCGAAACATGTTTGTGACGAAGGTTAAAAAGTACCTCTTAAGCAAAGCATACTACTCATTATCAGAATTCAGATGAATAAGTTAACCACTGATTTAAAAAGCATGTTAAAGCGACTTTGTCGAAAAAGGGATATTACAATGTTCGAGATTACTTAAATGACAGGACTGTATGGGGTTAATCTGGCTCAACACAGACCTCGCTGTTAATAATTTTGTAATTATTTATTATTGCCTGCTTATTAAATAAAATAAAATCATAATTGTATTAGTTAAGCACAACCTATTTTTAAAAGAGATCTAAAAATCAATCTGTGGGAGTTTCTACGCCCTTCTTCTCCCACAGTGGTCCAATGTAGAGAAGAGGTAAAAAATGACGTTTGCTAAGTATATGTAAATATCTACAGTAATAAAGTACTTTGACTTTGACTTTGACTTTGACTGACTTAACTTATGATTGAATAAAATTGTGGCCGTTAATTTTGGTCTGACATGTAATATTGTTTATCTACACACGTATCATAAACCCTCTTTACAGCGTACAAGAACCGCACGTTACGATCAGCATAATGTTAAACTACTTGGTAAAAACTCATTTCTTATCTGAAAAATTACACATTATGACCATAATGTGTAATTATTCTGCATATTATGACATTTAAATTTCGAACGCCGACGCCCTCCTGCGTACCGCCCCTAGTTTGTCTGTGAAGTTGGTACTGACATTCAAATTTCGAACGCCGACGCCCGCCTGCCTGCCGCCCCTAGTTTGTCTGTGAAGTTGGTACTACAAAACAAACTAAACAACTGCAGAGCCACAATGCCGGTCAAACATGCGGTTCCTGAACACATCAAAGAGAGCTTATGATATTTGTGTAGATAAACTAGTGTATGTAACTGTACATAATTAGGCATTAAAACTCTCGAGTGATATTATTATGAAACTCGCCTTCGGCTCGTTTCATAAACCCACTCACGAGTTTCTCCATCACCGTTAGAACCTCCGTATATTGACCGAGCGAGCGAAGCGGGCGAAGCTTCTCCGTTTCAGGATTGGGCAAAAATGCTTTCGTATGTGCGGATGTTCTCCTCTACAGGCCGCATTTCTCAACTGATTCTCGTGAAATTTTGTGAACAGGTTCGATAATGAAATAGATTTCTTGTGTTGATTCTGTTTTAAGAAATTATTAAAAATGGCGGATTTGTGGGCGTTTTAAAATATAAAAAACCCGCTACAGTCGTAGCAGGATTCGTAGAGACCGTGTGAGTAACAGGCTAAGTTATTTTAGTGAAAAGTCAAAAGGTTGGGTTTGAGGCCGCAAAATGTAATTGGTGCGGTTACTTTCATACAGCATGTACGTAACCAGGTGCATTCATAAGTTTGTATGTGTTGTTAAAAGAAAGTATCTCTCGAGCGGTCTTCAGCTCACTGAGCCGTGAGCAGTAGAGCCTGAGAGGCAGTGTACTTGGGATAATTACCTATCTCATTGGTACGAATCTCCTGCATGAGAAACGAGCGTGGAAGCAATAGACCATGGAGGTATCTGCTTACTTGGTCTATTCACAACACAAACTCGAAAGTTATGGCCATTTTGCTAATAGTTTCGCATTATTTTAATACGGAACCCCGTGATGAAGATTGACACCGGTTGGCGACCCCTGCCACGGAGCGGCTAAGTGCGAAGCCGTGTTGTTGTGTTTGAAAAACTTTATTGTTTCCCGCCAATTAATATTAAGAAACAAAACAAACTACGGTTTGAAATGGTCTCAGCTACAGGGCGGGACAGAACGTCATGTCTTTCCATCCCACCCTGTATACAAACATAGCGTAATGCCTTTTCCCATAGGGAAGGCACAGCACACAAGCACACACACACACACAGATGACAAACTTCTCGAATGCGTTCTAGAAGGGTAGGCCTAAAGCGTAGATTGAATACATCGCGTTATGACTAGTCATAAGTCGAAGTAGGCATATAGCTGTATATATAGAGATATACGACGACCCGAATGGCCTAGTCGGCAGTGACCCTGCCTATGAAGCCAAGGGTCCCGGGTTCGAGTCCCGGTGGGGGCAAATATTTGTTTGATGAGAACGGATGTTTGTACCCTAGTCATGGCTGTTTATCTATCTTAGTATAATATTTGTCTATATAAGTATGTGTATCGTTGTCTAGTACCCAAGATACAGGGAATCCTAGTTTGGGGCTAGCTAGCTAGCTAGATCAATGTGTGTAAATAGTGTCCAAAGTATTATGTATTATCTAAACCCTTAATGGGTCATGGGTAAATAAATTGCCACATCATTTTCTACCTTATGGCTCGGTAATAAATGTGAAAACTAATGAAAAATTACCAACCTCCAGGCGCTATTAAGGTTTAATAGGCTGTTGTTATTGTTATTGGCAGGGGTTGTTGTAAGAGCGTCCGTGGTAAGAGGGTCTACTCGCCTAACTCGCAAGAGACACGGGTTCGAATATCGGAGCTGACCAGCCCATGAGTTAAAGTAATGTATCCTTATAGGCACTTTCTAATGGTGCTTGTAGTTAATTTAACATTTGTACGCCCTTAGGGTAGATTGTGGTAGGTAATAAATACATATTTATTTATTGACAACCCTGCGTACCTGTCGCAGTTGGTTGGTTAAATCAGACACTTAACTAACACCCTAGACCGTTAATTAAAGACCGACGTTTAACCAAGTCACTAGCATTTTTGTTTAAATAAAGCATCACAATCTGTCTTACCGAAAGCCGGCGTGTTGGTTAACTAAAGTAAAACAAGATGGCGTCACGACAACAGCTGATTACTTTCACAGTCTATCTTTTCACTACTGATTTGCACAGCTTATGTCAGGGCAAAACATTGCGGTAGCTTAGGTAAAGGGTAAAGTGGGTGAGCGAAGCGAAGCTGGGTTAGGTTGAACATGTAAAAACAACAAAAAATACTTAAAACATAAACTTAAGTTCACAAAAAATGTTTTTTATGTGTACTTAGTGTATGTTGCCTAGGAACGTTTAGACAACTCGTTAAACGTTTCGGTCACTCACTTGTCTGATGGAACTTTAGCGACTCGGTTACACGTCGGTCTTTAATTAACGGTCTAGGGTGTTAGTTAAGTGTCTGATTTTAACAACTAACTACGACGACTGCGACCTACATTCAGAGAATAGTACATTACTGCCGTGGCATGGAAAGTCGGCAATCGCAGGTCGAGTATGCAGGCGAGGACTCAATAATACGAGTCAGGCAATTGGCAATTATTCGGCGAGGTTTGTTTGCTTTCCTCAAAAAAATGCAAAGAAATAAATGAAAATTTCATAATGAAAAAAACATTCTCCAGGTCATGGAATTCTCGTAAGCTTTTGTATACCTGACCCTGGACTTCTTGGGTAACAAATTTTTCATGGCCAATTTGGTTTATTAGTTTGTTTTCCCGCTAAAGGAAGGTATTTTTTCATATGCTTTTTTTAGGCAAAGGTAACTCGATGATACGGCCTTGTGATGGTATGCCCCATTTTAGATAACTGTACATATTCAATTCACACTAGGACATCCTGTTTCGTGGGAACCAGAAACAGCGAAGTCACATACATATAAACATCCAAGACCTTGGTATTTCTTCTTCTTTATCCCCAGCCGGGGATAGTACCCGGGACCTCCTGCATGGTAGGCAGAGCCATAATAGCAGAGCCACAGAGGTCGTAAAACAGAAATAAAGAATATATTTGCTATTATATTTTATGTCATTATTTATTATTATATTTGCCTCACTGAATTACTGAATAGCGACTAAAAATGATAAATACTGGCTTGGTCTGACAAAATTACAGAATTGCGCGACTAGAAATCTAAAAACAGCATCCATTAATTGAAAACCATAATTCGGGTAACATATTCACCAACCCTGCCCATCAGATCACCTATAAGGTGGCTAAATCACTCAGTAAGTTTGTAGCTCAATTCTGTTTTTTTTTCGCTTACTTCAGTAAATTCCGCCGTTCAGGTTCATTCGCTCAACTAGTTTTAAGGCGGTGTAAAAACTAGGTGAATTTCGCCAATGGTGTCTATCTGGAACCTGGATTTTTGGTTGATCTGTTGGTCGTTAGCAATAAACTATGCTACGTGCAGGGGCTGTGGGGTCCGAGTATTTTTTGCGGACACGTGCAACTGTCCCCCCCCCAAAGCAACAGCAGAACTTTTAGATTCTTAATAACAAAATTGACTGCTCACAACTACTGTCTTAATTTAGAATCAGGGTACCACACAGATACTAATCACGCCCCTATGTCCTCCACTTCGTAGAACGGTATTTGGAGCTAACTCAGCTATCCCTCGCCACCAACATAGCGACATGATCGACGTCTTCCGTGATGCATCCACTAAAATAAAGACCTTGATCCTGAAGAAGTAATCATGCTCTTGTTACTGGTACTCGTTTCATTCATATTTTACTAGTTTTACCCTCCATATAATTTATGTTCCTTACACAAATAATAATAATAACTAGTGAATCTTATTAGCACATATAGCATAGTTTATTTAAGTATTTAAGTACTTTGTTTGCAATTGGATGTTGTGTATATTTTTAAGTAGCTTGTGTACCTAGAATTATTTTATTAAGCATATACCTATAATATGTACCTAATTGTTTATCTCGTGCACAAACTGTTAGTAAACCTAATAAATAAAATAATAGTAGTTTATGTGACTGCTACATAATGCCTAATTATGTACAGTTACATACACTAGTTTATCTACACACATATCATAAGCTCTCTTTAATGTGTTCAGGAACCGCATGTTCGACCGGCATGGTGGCATTGATAATTCCTTTGCACTTGTTTAGCTTGTTCAGTAGTACCAACTTCACAAAGAAAGAAAGGGCGGCACGCAGGCGGGCGTCGCCGTTCGAAATTTGAATGTCATAACATGTAAAAAAAACACACATTATGGTCATAATGTGTAATTTTTCAAATAAGAAATGAGTTTTTACCAAGTAGTTTAACATTATGCTGATCGTAACGTGCGGTTTTTGTAGGCAGTAAAGAGGGTTTATGATACATGTGTAGATAAAATAAATAAAGAACAGGCAATTCGAGATACCGTACCATACCATAACAAACAGTATACATTCGGAATGTCATACTCGACAACACAATGTGCTTACAAAACATGTGCTAGCCTTTTAGTACATCGCTCTGGGTAAGCTACAACCTATGCACTCTACAAAGTTCCTATTTTCTACGTCAAAAGGGCTGGAATGGTACAACAATGGGGTAGATTTGTTTGTAAGCGACTGTACACGTCAGCATCTTCGCGTCATTGCTGGAACCGTCAAGTGCGAACAGGAAGTTGGATGGTGGGTTCTTTAGAAATGATTTGTAGTTTTCAAAATGTTAAATATATGTAAAAAACTAAGTGTAGAAATAATGTAATGTAGTACAGAGAGAGTCATGCATTACCTTAATTTGGAGTTTTCTGGCAGTTATTAAAGAATCCCGCTAGATTCTCGAATTCTGTATTCTCGCTGGTCAGAGTAGAAATTTTTGTGATCTGTAACCATAAGTCAAATTTTTACCTTGTTCTGAATTATATAAAATCCCAATCTCATGCTAAGCCGCTAAAATATCTTTAACATTTCGGACCTCAGGATACATGCAGCAATGCTCTTACGCCCCCTAGCGAGATTAATGGTAGCTAGGTTTTTCATTGACACAGTGAACGAAACAAGAACTTAAGTCGCCAGACTCTTATCAGTAGCTCTTGAAATGTCAACTGTCAAAATTGCGATTAGTTCATTAAAATCCTTCAAAAACAGTCGTAATCGCAATCAAAATGTGCTCTGAAGTCATCTCCCATTTTCAGATGTCAAATTTGAAGGATGGTAGACGCTTTCAGCGATGAAGAATCTTGCTACTACACGGGAAGGTTGTGGCACAGAACTTACGAATGGCATGAAAATGCTATTGTGTTTTTTTTTTATTTAGATCTCTTTCGTTCTCACAATGGAATCTATAATACTATGAAGGATCCCCAAACAGGGAAGAGTATTTTTAATCTACGTAATGTGGAGCGATCATTTTTCTTTCACGTCTGTCTGGCTAAAGGCATGGGAAAAGGCCTTTTATGCCATCTGACTTTTTTTATTTTAATTCGTTTCATCCTTATCTGCCTTGCGGGTTATTATTTTCGATTCAGACGTAGCTTGTTTGTTTCAAGACCCACTTGCGCCACGAAATGAACACCGAGGTTAATAGATAATCTACATTTCTTACTTCATCGTTATGTATTTAAATATCATAAGTATAGATAAATTAAACGGGCATTTATCGAAGATTAATTTTACATAGCAGCACTTGATTGGGAGTAACGAGTTTAACAAGTCGCTTCAGCCAATTTTCCATTCGGCAAACGGGCGATACGGCAGTAAATCCTCTTAAAAATATACATACATACTGAGTATTTAAGTACAGATATCGAACAGGGTTGAAGAGGATCAACTTTTACCGACAAAAACAATATTCAAAAAATCCCTCCCCACTATTTTTTCGTTTACTATGTACCAACTGCAAAAACACATATCACTTGAGATGGAAGGGTTTGTCCGGTTCAAAATAACAGGCGGTACTGCCAGTAACAAATAGCCGCTAAAAATGTTATACGTATGTTACGTAATTAAATTTAACTCAATGGTACGTATTTAAATTTTATAATCGGTCGATAGATAATAATAATGATAATAATTACCTTGGACACTATTTACACATTGATCTAACCCCAAACTATGATTCCCTGTATCTTGGGTACTAGACAACGTTCTCATCAAACAAATATTTGCCCCCACCAGGACTCGAACCAGGAACCCTTGGCTTCGTAGGCAGGGACACTGCCGACTCGGCCATTCGGATCGGTTCATTCGCAAAAACCACATGTAACAAAATCACGCAACCACAAGATTGCCTAGATCTCTGGAAGTATAGCAACTAAGGGCATATTTTTATACGATTTTTTGGAGGAACGAAACCATTATGTGGTAAATGGAAGAAAATGGCCAAGTATGAGTCGGACTCGCGCACCGAGGATTCTATGTAAAACCGGCCAATGTGCATGTCGGACTTCGCACATTTAGGGTTCCGCACCAAATGTCGAATATAAGCCTAAAAAATGACGGTAATTCAAAGAAAAATCTGATTTATCAAAATATTGGTATTTGTTAGTAAAATATACGTAATATCAAACTTTATTCTTAAATTTTAAGGTAATAGGTTAATGGGCTCGTTGAGTAGATAAAACCACAGTATTTATCTACACAACGAGCTCTGATCAAGGATACCCGATTTGATAGGGTATGTAAAAGTTTTGTTTGCCCCCCTTTTGCTGTTTATAAGCCCCCTTAAAATATTTTAAAATATTTTTTGACAACATGGCTTTGTACCTTATATCAAATTTACGGCTTTCACATTTTTTCTTTTAATTTTGAAATAAGACCTAGGTTGTTGTCATATTGAATGATTCTAATGGGAAAGACCCTATTAGTTTTTCATTCAGCATAAACAGCTAAATATTTTTATTGTGTTGATCTAGACATTTGGATGTTTATATGTGTGTGAGAGGTGAGGCTGAGCTGTAGGCTACCATCGGGATGACAGGTCGCGGATAGTCAACGGTCATCAGCTATGATGGTGAGCTGCGAATATATTGCATAAGCAGTCCCCGACCACACAGCGGCAAGGCCAAACGCGGTGGGCAGTCCGTTTGAAAGGACTGACCTATAAAAAGCTGCATAAGTTCGAGAAGTACCTTAGCGACATGCGAGTCAGCGCCGCCAGTAAATAAGCACATCCATCCCTACAGTGTACAGCTGCGCCTGCAGTAGACCCGAGAGTGGAGGTCGAGGGGACTGGAACAGTCGAGGGCCACTATTGCTCCTTCAGTAACAACAGCGATGCGGAAGGCAAAGGGAAAACCACCACAGTATCCTTTCCCAGGATAATCATTATGGCAGTACAACATATAACCACGGCCTTCAGTCCCCGGCAGGCCTTAAATGGTCAGAGGGTGCGAAAAATCCCCGGGTTGGCAACAAACATTGCAACATGGAATGCTCAAAGCATGTACAAGGAGGAAAATTTCAAGAATGTAGAACAAGAGATGAAAAGACTTGATATTGTCGTACTAGGAACAGGAATACAAGTTACTGAATACAACGTGATATACTATAGTATACTATGGAAACAATGGCAACCATCATTGGAACGGAGTAGCAACCATAATTAAGAAAGAACTAAAATCTTCAGTTACTATTTTTGACCGTGTAATATTACTACAGTTAAAAGCGAAACCTGTCAACGTCGACATAGTTCAGATATACGCACCTACGGCGGATAAGAGCGACGCCATTATGGACGACTTCTACAAAGACCTGAAGACCGTTCTCAGCAAATTGAAAAGTCAAGAATTTACAATCTTCGTGGGGGACTTTAATCTAAAGATCGGTGAAGGTCACATACAGGATGGCGTCGGACAATACGGCTTAGGAGTGAGAAACGACCGAGGAGACCGTCTTATTGAATTTTGCCAAGAAGAATCTCTCGTGGTTACTAACACCTTTTTTAAGCTACCACCTCGTCGACTAGTGACAATCATTGTGAGGAATCCGATAGATTTTATCCTTGTTCAGAACAGATACCGCAATCGTTTTAAATCAGTAAAGGCTTGTCCTGGAGCTGAAATTGGCTCTGACCACAACCCTCAAAATCAACCCATTCAACATTAAACTGAAAAAATTGACACCACCTAAAGCAATCCCTAAGATGGATGTTTCCAAACTGAAAAATCGGGACACCTGAAGAAATCTTCACTGTGGACTTTATAACAGTTACCATAAGCTAAAAAAATAGATAAAAGACAATTACCCATTACATCTACGGTACAGGTATGGAAGAATATCAAAGAAGTAATTATAGATACAGCAAAGGAAACGCTCACGCCAGCCGAAGCTGTCAAGTCAAAGGAATAGATAAGAGGGGAAATCCTATACCTCATGACACAACGTCGACATGTGAAACACACAGATAATACAAAGTACCGTAAGATTCACAAATAGATAGGGCGAATATTTATCAAAGCCAAAAAAGATTGGATAAATGTCAAATGCGAAGAGGTAGAGCTACTGCAAGCCAAATTGGACAAAAAAAGAAACAAAACTGTACCATTCTTCTGGATTATGACAACAACTATGCAATGGATATTGAAGATCGTTTACGTATATGGAAACAATAAGTCTAAGAGCTATTTTACGACCAGAAAAGTGACAGAATAGACATAAGTACACCATTATATGGACCACCCATATTAAAAGATGAAGTCCTCCATGCAATTCAGTCTGAGAAAAGTGAGAAAGTAGTAGGACCAAGGTGAATAACCAGCAGTAATCCTAAAATTACTGGAATATGAACATCTTGATGTACTTGTCCACCTCTTCAATGCTGTGTATAATAGTGGTACCTTTCCTTCCTAAGCCAGCACCTTACTTAAAATCAATACAGCAAAACGTTGTGATAAATACCGCACCATTTTGTTATTAAGCCACTTGCTCAAGATATTTCTGAAGATTATTCACAAAAGAATATAACGAAAATGTCAAGAAAATATATCCGACACACAATTCGGATTGCGAAATTTACGGTACACGAGATGCACTCTTTGCCTACCAAGAGCTGATGCAACGATCCTGGGACATAGATCAAACCGCAAATGTCTGTTTCCTCGATTATGAGAAGGCGTTTTATCGCGTGAAACATGACAAGCTTATCCAGATTTTGAACAAAATTGGTCTCGATTCCAAAGACATCTCAATTTTACAACACCAACAGACAGCAAACATCCGTGTAGAACGCGAACATCCTAAAATAGCATAAATTTTGATCTATATTCAGCCGTCATTGACACGTCTGACCATTACAAGAAAAAAATACTGTTTAAGTTTTTTTAATGTTGCTTTATCGTGATCGTGGTGTTGCCACTCAAAAAAGTAATGGAACTGACCGGACTAATCCTTAAAGTGTAAGAAAAGACCGTCACATTCATGACGTAACAAAAACATTAAAAGAGTGGATAAATTAAAAAATAATATAAAAATATCTATGTTATTAATTAGCGCAATCTTCTTAGAGACAAATAGGCAAATATCATGCAACGTATGATACCTATCATAATTTTAAAAAATACGGGATGGCATGCCATATTGTATGTAATGACATTTTTTTAATGACAAATATTTTGGTATGTACCAATTTATATATATATAGCATTTATTTTGTGGAACTACATAATCTCAATCATGCAACATTTAATAAAATTTAATAAACACCTATAAATCAAGTAACATTCATGCTATAAAAAAGAAAATGGGGACACCAAAACAATTCAAAATTCACAACATTTTGTGGTTAGCCACATGTTATATATTGCTCATTAGCTCTACCCAGGTGATTATTACAGGGCTGTATTAGAAAACGAATCCCGGAGGATGATAGCATTATGCCCCAAAGGAAAGAAAAACATAGAAACGAAAATTTGTAGTTACTAGCGTAAAAATATACTTGTATAAAACTGTACAACAACATTTCGCGCTTATGTTAGGAATTCATAGCGTGAAGTTTTTTACAACTTAACACTAAAACCAGCTTTTAGTTTGCAAATGTAGCAACGCTTGTGACTCTACATACTCCATTAAACGTTGTTGCGGTGATATGCGAAGACTGGTAGATAAGTGAGTAATAAATCAGTAATATTTTCTATAAATAATATAATATAAATAAATAAAACGTTTAATGTGTGGATAAGCGCGAAACTCAAGAATAGGCCGAATAGAAAGGGCTGGTTTTGATGAACTTTTCAAAAACTATGCGAGGAAGGCTCTTGCGGAGCGAAAAATATGAAAAACGCAAGGGAGCATCCAAAAATAAAATGAATCTGTTCAATAGGTTCAGGTCGTGCTTCTGTCGTGTTTGCGCGCTGGCCTGTCGCGCAGAGAGACGGGGTGGATCCCCGCTGCTAAACATAGCCGTATGTACCAATGAGTAGTTAACAACTAATTAATAAATCCTCTCAAATGACGTCTTCTGTGGCGCGGCGGTTGTGGCTCTGCCTACCATGCGTGAGGTCCCAGGTTTGATTCCGGCTGGGGATAAAAAACAAACCCCCAGATCTTGAATGTTTTTTATATTTGATGTCGCTGTTTCTGGTTTCTACAGGCTATCCTAGTTTGGGGCGAGAAGCAATGTATGTGCATGTATAAAAATAAAATAAAGATGTAAATACATTGGACAGAAGTTCTAACTAGGGCTAGTCCCCTGTCACGCAAAATGTAGTATCAAAATGTTGGCTAACGTGGGCATAACTGTGCCTCTGCTACCCCTCGTGGGAAAAAGACTTGACGTACTTACATAGTTCACGACAAGTTGGGATGGCAAACGGGAAGCCATTATAAATTATTATTTAATACCATCGCGGTCTACGAATGCTTTGTTTGGGAGTCCTCAATGAAAAACTCAGAATTCGTCATTGTATCGGCTGTTTTGGACGAAACTTCTACAGAATTCGCATTTCCATTGCAGTTATAGGTAGCACTACTCTTAAAGTCACTATGAGTACTTCCATTATGATCCATGATATTAGACAATTTTAGTACACCTTAAAAATATTGCAAGGACTAAGCGAGACAAAACATAGTTTTGTCTCGCTCGCTCCTTTAGTTTACGCCTATCCTCTGTGCTGTCAAACCCAAAAATGCAAAATGGCCGCTTCTAAAAGAATAGTCCAGTTTTGCCTAGCAATATATTTTAATATTAATTTTAAATCATTTTTTTTTCCAATTATTGTAGAAAGGTCGTTAAAAATGAAAAAATATGTTTGTAGTTTATTTACATCTAAATACGTTATCGCACATAAATAAATAACAATAACATGCCTCCCCATACAATAATCCTGGAAAGCAATCACCACAACCACACCACCACTCAATAAAGCGTTCGACTTCAACAGAATTCGTCTCACAATTGCAGAATTAATAGTACCTGTAAATGGACACCATTTCGCTAGCATTAAATTTGTAGTGTCCAACACTTTATACCCAATCGGTTATCGTCCGCGAAAAACTAAGTCAGTCGAGACTTCCCTGGAATGCATGGGTACGAATAAAGTGGACGGTTAATCCGATACCATGTCTTCCCCAAGTGCCATCCCAAATGTAGGTGTGTTCATTTCCGCCCAAGAAATCGATCATAATTAATCTCTGATCACGGAGAAACTACCATATCTAGATATTTCCGTATCCAAGTTCCCCGCAATAAACGGCGCAGGAAATATAGCGTAGTGGTAACCCCTATTTTAGGTTTATTGTGAATAAAAACCAGCTCGTTGGGAATACAACTGTTTAAACGCATCTTGTTTGTGATGTAACAGTGGACGTACTCAAGACTAATGATCGGGGAGGGGCAAATCGGGAAACTTTTCTGGAGAGGCAAACCATGATTGCTATGTTAATAGTGATGCAAGTGGTGTGGTGTTAGATTTCACCTGTCTGTATTAAGCATCGAAACATGCTCATCCGATTATTTTAGTTTTTCTGTAGTGATCATGGTGTTGCCGTTTCGACGAGTCGGCAGTGACCCTGCCTGCGAAGCCTAGGGTCCCGGGTTCGAGTCCCGGTGGGTGCATATATTTGTTTGATGAGAACGGATGTTTATATCCTAGTCATGGTTGTTTATCTATCTAAGTATAATATTTATCTATATAAGTAGGTGCATCGTTGTCTAGTACCCAGGATAAAGGGAATCGTAGTTTGGGGCTAGATCAATGTGTGTTAAAAGTGCCCAAGGTATAATTATTATTATTCAAAAAGTGATTATTTCATAATACTCAAAGATAGATAATAAGTCTTGTTACATATGTAATAAAATGAACATTCCAAAATGTGTAATCATTGTCTGTTTTGTAGCTCACAAACATACCTTAATGTGGGTAATTTGTTTTTTGGATCATTGCTCTATTTGGTCCGTCCGTTTTCTCTTATTGCGCCTGCCCACTCCTAAGTACACTCCTTGAGCACAGCTGTTCAAAATGCATTTGAAATTAAACAACTTTATGATGATGACTCCATAAGGTGTATAGCTCGCTTTTAATGTAACTTTGGATGGGCCATTTATTTTAACTACAGAATGCACGTTGTGACGAACAGTATGCAGAGTTTTTACCACATGAGATTTCACGATACAACAAACAAACGTATTAATAAACCGCTCTCAACTCTGAGAGCTATCTCGAGCGCGTAAATGACAGAGTCGATATTGCGATACCGTCATTGTGACATAGATGAGACAACTCTAAGGCCCGTAATATGAAACCGCTCTCAGCTCTGCGAGTTATCTCGAGCTGGTGAAAAAGACTTCATATGGCGAATCCGTCATTCTTACTTAGATGAGACCACTCTAAGAGGTGAGAGCGGTTTGTTAATACAGGCCCTATAGTGTCACGTCTTCTCCCATTCGGGGTGGCAGAGCGCTCACGTTTTGCAGTTATTCAACAATCAATTTTGCTTCACAGGGTGTTAGCCCATCGCCGCTGCTATGGAGAATGTTTCTTTGCGATGTTTTCCATATGTACTATGGCCATGTGGCGTCATAATTATAATAAAACTAGAGATCTCTTATTAGAGATAAGCTCGCCTTTGTACACTATTTTTATGTAAGTCTTGTTGTCTATATATTATTTATATGCAATACAGAAATTATGAATTATGAAAAACCAAGAGGAAGATATTGTGTGGTCTGATTTAAAGACAATAAGCTCTTCCAATCCTCTAGAATGGAGAAGATTTGTTGGGGTATTTATTAACCGACAACGTCAAAGCAAGAATGAGGGTTGTGATTTTGACCGGTATGTTTGTATGTATGTATTTTTATGTTATGTTTATTTATTTACGTCCACCTGCTCCTCCAGAACTTAAACTAATAAGAATAAGTTTCATAATCCGAAGCGCAATGTTCGCTTTTAGTTTTTGAACTAATTGTCTTTAGTTTTGTGTCAAAATTATGGTTCTGTATATTTTGAACTGTATTTTAAAACATAAATTATAAAAGACCAAATAAATGTAATTGAGCGGCAGTACCTGAAACGAGCGAAAAAAAATTACCGAATTGTGTGACAAAATTACTGAATTGCGACACAAAACTAATGAATTGCGCGACAAAAATACTGTACTGTTTAGCAAACGATTATGGACCAAATAAAGACTGTCTGGGCGAAGGTTGGGTCAGGATAGGTGAAGGATAAAGGGAAGTACTTAAACGTAAGACCGTAAATCCGGTTTTTATTATCAAAAATACTGATTTTGCGGATCAAAATTACTTTGAAGACTGTCTGGGTGAAGTGGTGGGTCTGGGTGAGCAAAGCGAAGAACCATTTATCCTTTGTGTTAGCTTGAACATATAACAACAAAGTGCAACGCTCGTCATTTATTTTATGTCACTCGAATTAACTCGTATTGTGGTATCCACCATTCCGCGTGGGAGGAACTCAAGGATGGCAGGGCCAGCTGGCGACACACGGTGCACACAAAGATCTTCGAATTCGAAGCTCAACTAGCTACTCCTGGTAACAAGCGAGATGAACTACGAGGCAAAGCACCTACCGCAAAACTGTACCACAACCAAAATGGCGTGCTAACCCAGTGCGACCGCACTTTTACCAATAAAGGGCACACGAACGACGCCTTCACCTGCCGCAACAGTCGCGATGACCGAACCCGGTCGGAGAACGTCATCATCACTCAAGTTGAGCTGCACTGCAGCGAAGAGGAGAAGGGGAGTGTACGGTTACGTACATTAGTACTAATGTAAGTAACCGTACACTCCCCTAGTTATAACTAAAATGCATTGTAAGCATATCGGCGCTTGAAGCCCCAGTTAGCTTACAGTCACTTGCTGTGACATACGTTTACGCAACATTATGAATTAATAAATCGTTTTACGTGACATTGGCGGTTTATCTTCTTGCTTCTAACAACATCAACAATAATACTTGTACGGGCAGACAACATTACAGTCTCGTCCTTACAGGGAGGATTTTCTGTGTGACCTATATATATATAGGTAGGTATGTTTGTATTTATAGAAAGAAAAGAAAGAAGAAACATTTATTACAAAAACAGTCAACACAGACTCAAACACCAATTAAATAAAATTAAATGAAATAAGGAAAAATACAGAAATGGAAGAATTTAGAACACACAAGGAAGAAAACCAAATAATTCATTCATTAATTCTTGTATTTATTCATTCATACAATCTATCAATCATTTTATCGAGCGAGGTGTGTCACTGTCATTATAAATGGCAGCTGAATAAGCATTATGCTGATTTTCAGTCAGCGCCAAGTTTTGCCCTTCCAACTTTACAGACAGCGGTGTGGTACAACCATTAAAACATATTTATATAAGTATATAACATAATAGTAAGTAAAAAATATAATAAATACAAATATTTAATAATATAGAGATAATATCAATACATTTCTTGTGCGGTAGCCATAGTTTCCACTTTAAAAACAAACTTTTTATTTAGTATGTATCTAGGTTGTGCCGGCGGTGGTCTCACTGACAATGAATTACAGACCAATTTCAATCCTGATTACATTCAGTAAGATCTTTGAAAAGATAGTCTATGATGAGATTTATCCAGTATTGTCCAAAGGAATCCCCGATGAACAACATGGGTTTTTTAAAGGTAGGTCCACTACCTCTAATCTTACGCTCTTCTCTAGTTTTGTTCTTAACGCGATGGAAAAAGTCAGCCAGGTTGACGTGGTCTACACAGATTTTGAGAAGGCGTTTGATCGGGTAGACCACGTCATTCTTCTGCAGAAACTCCATCGCCTTGGTATCCACGGAGATTTGCTTCGCTGGGTAGAATCCTATCTCTCAAATAGGTCTCAAGCAGTTGTTATGGGTGGATTTAAATCCGATTACGTTACAATTTCATCTGGCGTCCCCCAGGGATCCCATCTCGGGCCTCTGTTCTACAACGCATATCTGTACGATGTTTATACATGTCTTAAGAATGCAAAATTTCTCATGTATGCCGATGAGACTAAGATCTTCCTTGATATAAATAATTCACATGACTGCTCCAGATTACAAAACGACCTGTATAATCTTGAGTAATACTACATTAGAAACCGTATAACAGTTAATGCCCAGAAATGTCAAGTCATAACTTTTACCCGTAAAAGAAAACCAATCATAAATAATTACACAATTACCAATACAACTATTGATAGAGTCTCTTTAATTCGCGACCTGGGCATTTACTTCGACAGTAAGTTTCTTTTAGATCAACATATTGAAATTATTTGCAATAAAGCCTATAAAAATCTTGGTTTTGTTATATGGACATGCTCCGTCTTCAATGACCCTTTATGTATCAAAGTAGTTTTCTTTTCCTATGTGCGTAGTATTTTGGAGTACGGATGCAGTGTCTGGTTTCCTCAATATGACGTGTATAAGCATCGTATCGAGAATATTCAAAAACGATTTTTGAGATTTCTTGACTACAAAACACGACGTTCTCATACTTCTTATGAAGGCAGATGCAAAAAACATCACATCTTATCATTAGAATAGAGGCGGACAGTATTGGATATGATGCTCCTCTATGACATTCTTCGTGGTAGGCTTGATTCTACAGAACTACTGTCCGCTATTGCTTTTGTAACTCCTAGGCGTCGCACCCGCCACACTCCACTTCTACATGCACCAAGACATCGCACTAATTATGCGAATAACGAACCTTTAACTCGTATAGCTAACACATACAACAAAGACTTTAACTCTGTAGATCTATTCCAGCACTCCAAAACGCTGCTCCAGACGCAATATTGTTGATAATTTGTTGCATCCAGACAGCGATGACAATTTGACTGATTAATTCTAATAGGTCCAAAGGCTCTTACTTTTATATTTTTATATAGGTATTTATTTCTTATGTAGTACATATATTTGTATTGTATGTATATATTGAATACATATTTATTTTATGTAGATCTGTAGGTATCTATATATATTTCATTTCCGTAGTTTATATAAGTAGTAAGTATTTAAATATTCATAATAATATATAATATTCATATATCTAATAATCATAATTTAGGTAATGGTTTGTTTTTCCGCCGCAACTTCAATTTCACATGTTAAATTAGGGGATATCTGTTATTGGCAATACTTATGTTTAATTTTGATGTTAAGTACTACTTTGTAATTTGCTGTTGATGTCCTAAATAAAGAAAATAAATAAATAAATAAATGACAATGAGCGACCACCGACACAAGTCTTGTTGCGGCGAGAGGTTGGAACGGAAGGGAGGAGCAGTCTCTGCTGATCCAGCAAATATGCATTGAGCTTGCACCCGAAGGCATACCTACTAGTCGCTTCACGTACTGGAGGGGGAATATCATTCCAACACTTAGATGCTGCAAAACGGAAACTCCCACGGAAAGTCGTCATTCCATGCGCTGGTATCAATATTCTTTCTTCGTGCACGCTACGTCCTCGTGTACAGGTAGGGTGGGGTTCCTGTGCGTATTACACCGAAGAGTAATTTGGCAAGGTGTAGATGCCGATGGGCCCCATATTTAGGAGTTTTGCTGCATCCAAGTATGGGGTGACATGGGATCTAGGAGGAATTTTAAAACAAAAACGTGAACATGCGTTTTGAACACGTTGTATTAACCTTTTCGTCCATCCAAGTATACAGCCACCATAAACTACATCACAGTAGTTAGTAGTAGTAGTAGTGGGCGTAACACCCGTTTGCACAAAACATAAGAATAGCCTTGCAACCTTGTACTTCCTATGTGCTTCTCTCGTAGGCGCATCATCAAACGCACGTTGTTTATGAGCCATGGTTTTGGAGCTTCCCTCAACCCTTTAGTTCTCACGGGCGCCTTACGGTCTAACAGTTCTGTCAAAAATCGAGTATAACGTTGCCCCATATCGTCAGTGTCGCGGCAGGGAATCGTTGAAATAAAATAATAGGTATTGGTGCGAGGTGGCGCGTGCGCTTCGCGCTGACTTTATTTGTGGACTCGTTCTGCTTCACGCTGGCTGCGCGCGCGACGGTCCGGCGGTGGTACCCCCCTCGCTTCGTCCCTCATGGTCCGCTTGGACATCTTGCCCCCCGTTGAAAGCTCGGTAGGAGTTTTCAAGAGCTCTTTCAAATTTGTAATAGAGTCTCTGTTGTAGTCGAAACTGTTGAAGTTGAAGCAGTTGAAGTTGAGGCAGTTGAAGTTGAAGCAGTTGAAGTTGAGGCAGTTGAAGTTGAAGCAGTTGAAGTTGAGGCAGTTGAAGTTGAAGCAGTTGAAGTTGAAGCAGTTGAAGTTGAAGCAGTAGAAGTTAAGGCAAATGAAGTTGTAAGTAAGCAATCAGTCCTTATGGGTTAATGGACTATTGCTGATATCGTACGGTGCAATGTCTCAGCTTTCGTCGTCGAACAAGGGACAGACGCGGTTCAAGGCGCGACGAACAATTCCCTTTTCAGTTTTGAAGTCAGCAACACGGGTGATGTCATCCTTCCCTGGATATAGACGTGCGACTCTTGCAAGACGCCATTTTAATGGTGGAAGATGATCTTCTTTTAGGACAACCATATCCCCGACTTGGAGTGGACGTTGATGAGATCTCCATTTTGATCGTTGTTGAAGCTCAGACAGGAACTCGTTTCTCCAACGCTCCCAAAAATGTTGTCTTATCTGCTCTATGCGTTCAAATCTGGACAAGCGGTTGCTATTGCAGTCCAGTAGGTGCGCTGATGGCAGGGATGTCAATGCCCGTCCAACCAAAAAGTGGCCAGGTGTTAAAGGGTTTAAATCGTTTGGATCCGAAGAAAGCGGAGTCAACGGTCGCGAATTAAGAATAGCCTCAATCTGTGTAAAAAGTGTCGATAGTTCCTCGAACGTAAGATGGGTATTGCCAAGAATACGTTTAAGGTGATGTTTCGCGGATTTAACGCCAGCTTCCCAAAGCCCACCGAAATTCGGCGAATACGCCGGAGAAAATAAAAATTTGATACCGTCATTGGCTGCGTATTCTTTAAAATGCTCGTGGTTTGAACTCAAAAAATAACCTATCTCATTGTTCGCTCCAACAAAACTGGTACCATTGTCGCAATAGATAAAATTTGGTTTTCCTCTGCGAGAGATGAAACGTCGAAGGCATGCAATGAAAACATCCTTAGTTAGGTCACTAGCCACTTCCAAGTGAATTGCTTTCGTGGAAAAACAAATGAATATACATAGGTAACATTTTGTTATCTTACAACCACGACCCTTTCTGTCCGTAATTTAGAAGGGACCCGCAAAATCTGTGCCACAAGTTTGAAATGGGAAGCCTGGAGTGACTCGTGGTGCTGGTAAATTACCCATTAATGGATTAATGATCTTCATTTTCATGCGCCTACACACCATGCAAGCGTTTACGCAAGATCTTGCTAACACTCTGCCTCTAATAGGCCAATACTTATCTCGAATAGAGTTAAGCAAGGACTGCGGACCGCTATGTAGTAATCGGTTATGTTCATAACTGAATAGCAACTTTGTGAAGGCATGAGAAGGATGTAATAGTATAGGGTGTTTCCTATCATAAGTCTCGGAAGCTTGTTGTAACCGTCCTCCCACACGGAGAATTCCGTCGTCATCTACAAACGGAGTGAGGGATATAAGAGAAGATTTAGCTGGTAAGTTTTGTTTTTTATTTAATAATTTAATATCTTCACTGAAACACTCCGATTGTGATTGTTTTATTAAAATGTTCATTGCCGATTCCAGCTCTGATGCATCTAGCACTCCTGTACGCCGATTACTAGGATTTTTTAAGTTATATATGAATCTATTTATGTATGATATAATATTTTTTACCTTTTTCAGGTTGGAGAACTTTGTTACATCAACAAGCGGCGTTTTCAGTGTAAGGTAAGTAAAAATTTCATTTTCAGGTTTTATATTTTTTATTTTGTTTTTCTTTTCAGGTAGATCAACGGATTCGGATGGACGCTTAGGCCAGTTAGAAGAATCCTGCAGCAGATACGGAGGGCCCTGCCACCACAAGGATGCAGCATGAACGAGGTGAGGAGCAACGCCTCTAGAAGCCAAGTCAGCTGGATTCAGAACGCCGGGCACATGATTCCAACAAGCGGAAGCAGGAGTCAATTCTTGAATTTCGCCTATCCTGTTAGACACAAAGGTCTGAAAATGACGAGAAAGGCTGTTAATCCATCCTAGTGCAATCAAAGAGTCAATCCAATAAAATACTTTATCCACTTTAAAGCGAAGAGTTTTAATTACTTTATCTACCAGTCTCGCAGAAAGTAAGGCCGCGCAAAGTTCGAGTTTAGATGGATATTTGCTTAATAGGTGCTACCTTTGTTTTAGCACATAAAAGTCTAACCAAAACCTTTCCAGTGTCGTCAATCGAACGAACATATATGCACGCAGCATAGGAATCCTCAGATGCATCTGAAAATGCATGTAACTCAATCCTAGTTGAGTAATTATTAGTTAGAACACATCTAGGAATTTTTAGATGCGATAAACAATGCAATCCAGTAACAAAATTAAGCCACTGTTCTTGAATTTCTTGAGGGACAACGTCATCCCATTCAATATGACGATTAAGCCACAGTTTCTGTAAAACCAACTTTGGGATGATGGTACATAAGCTTAATAAACCGAGTGGGTCAAATAATTTTGAAGAATCCGACAAAATCGATCTTTTTGTTATTTTTGAATTGACATCAAGTTCTACAGGAAACTGAAACACATCAGAAGAAGGATGCCAGATCAAACCTAGCGTAGAAGCTGTAGCAGCTAAATCAAGTGCCTTTGGTAATGGAAGAGTGTTGGCAACTGGTGCATTTGTACGAAATTTACGTAATGGAAGACAAGCCGAATCTAAAGCCTTCGTTACAGATAAACAAATATGTGATAGTCCTTCTAGTGTATCAGAACCCGTCAAGAGATCGTCCATATAAAAATCATGAGCAATTATTTCCGCAATAGCATCATCACGGCATTCCTGCGCCAATTGCAGAATACAGCGTGTACTTAAGTACGGTGCGGAAGCTGTTCCATAGGTAACAGTATTCAGTTTGTACATTTTAATTGGTTTGTGAATATTGTCACGCCATAGAATCATTTGTAAGTGTCTTTGTGATGGATCTATAAGAATTTGACGATAACATTTTTCTATATCAGCGGAAATTGCATATTTATGCTGCCGGAACCTGAGGAGAATTGAAAACAAATCATCCTGTACCCTAGGACCTACATACTGAATATCATTCAGAGATCTGCCCGAGGAAGATTTAGCCGAAGCATCATAAACAACTCGTAATTTTGTAGTTTCGCTTTTTTCCCTGCTAACCGCATGGTGCGGTAAGAAATAAACATTTGGTGGGAGATTTGCAATATCAGTAACTTCAGTCATGTGACCTAAAGCTTCGTATTCATGAATAAATTTTGTATATAATTCCTGAAGCACCGGTTTCCTAATAAAACGCCTTTCAAGATTAAGCAAACGTTTTTGAGCTTGAAAGTAAGAATCGCCCAGTGAATCTGGCGTCTCACGAAAGGGCATCTGAACTACGAACCTGCCAGATTCATCACGCGTAGTAGTTTCATTAAAGTGAGTTTCGCAAATCTTTTCTTCAGTAGTATAAACATTTTTTGAAATGTCAAATGAATCAAGTTCCCATAATTTTTGTAAATCATTTCTTAAATCTTGAGTGAAGTTGCAATTAACTGTTTTGTTAGTAATTAACTTACTTGTGTCACCGATAGGTCCGGTAACTATCCAACCTAGCCGCGAGTCTAACAAAACAGGTAAGTTTCGTCCGAGTGAAATCTTTCCAGATTCCATTATATCCCAGTAGATGTCAGCCCTAAGCAGAAGATCCACCTCGGATGGCTGAGAAAACCCGGGATCAGCGAGAACGATACAGGTAGGTATATTTAGATTAGTAGTTATTTTTTTATTTGGAAGTCGATCACTTATCCTTGGAATAATCAAACAGTTGATTTTAGCCTTGAAAGGTTTGTGAAGAGATTGTATCAATAGACTACAATGTTGAGTAATTTGCATTGACGCTGAATTTATGCCTGTTACGCAGTGGGGTGAAGTAGTAGCTGAGCTGATAACGCCAATCCTCCCTTTTGCAGCTTCGGACATAAAGGACATTTGGCTCCCACTATCCAAGACAGCACGTAAAGTAAATGTTTCTTTTTTGTGATTTGTGACGCGAACCAAGGCAGTAGACAATAGTACTTGATTCGAAGCCACTGCAGACAATGAGAGATATTCATTAGAATCACCATGTTCGTTTACAGACGAGTCTATAGCAGGAGCTGAAGGTCCATCCGCTGAAGGGTCCTCCGAAGAACCATCAGAAATAGCAGGCATGGCCATAGTAGCATTAGTAGCATCCTGTAGGCTGCGTTTGTGAAGGAGTGTGTTGTGTTTCTTCTTGCAGATACGACAAGAACCAAAACGACAACTACGAGCTGGATGACCGGAACGAAGACAGTTACCACAAACATTCAGCTGAGACACATAATGACTTCGTTCGTCAACCGACAACCCTTTGAATTTTTGACATTCATATAAAAAATGATCATGTAGGCATAAAGCGCATTTTCTAGTTTCATTAATTTCAGTAGTAGATGCAGCGAATGATTTTAATTTAGTGTTGGGGTTCACTACATTTGAATTTGTAGAAGTGACAGAATTAGAAGAGCGACGCTCCGTTCTGTGAGAGAAGACGCTCTGTAGAACATCAGCACGCTGTCTCAGAAAATTAAAAAATTGTTCTAATTTAGGCGACTCACTCAAGGTATTACGATGTTCTTCCCATTTCTTGGCCGTGTTGGCATCCAATTTAACTGACATCATGTAAATGAGTAACGTATCAATGGTTGGCTCACCAATTGATTCAAGAGCGCGTATATTCTTAGTGACAGTGTCAATCAAATACCGTATAGCCCTATCAGATTCCCTAGGAAGCGGCTCGATCGCAAACAAGGCTCTTAAATGATGGTTCACTAATAAACGCTTGTTGTCGAACCTCTCGCAGAGCAAGTCCCATGCAATTTCATAATTATCAGAAGATACTGGCAGAGATTTGATAATAGTAAGCGCAGTACCCTCTAAAGTAGATCGCAAATAATGAAATTTAGTTACGTCATCAATGGAATCGTTGGAATGTATAAGAGACTGGAAAGTATCCCGGTACTCCAGCCACTTATTATGATTTCCGTCGAAGGAGTTTAATTTAATAGTGGGTAACTTGACGTTACGTAAATGGTTGCAATGATTTGAATTACAGTTTGATGAATTCTCATCACTTCCCTTTTCCTTGCGTGAAAGAAGCCGTTTTGCTCTTGCAATCAATTTAAAAAATTGATTTTCAATTAATTCTCGCTCTAAAAATTGTTCACCAGAATCATCTAGCTCCTCAATTTGTGATTGGATATTATCAAAAGTTGAAAACGCTACTTCTAACTTCGTTACACGCAAAGACAGTTCACCGATCTGCAATTCATCCAAGTCCCTTGATGACGTAATCAACAATGGCTCTAAATATTTAAGAAAAATCGTTAAACGTTGTTTAATAGTACCTCTTTGTCGTACTAACAATTTAAGTTGTGATTCTGCCATAGCAGTAAAAATCACCCGAGCAATACAATAACCACGAATTCACGAACAATAATATAGGTCAAAGTCCAAACCTCAAGCGCGGTAAGTAGGTAGGTACCACGCATCCAATGACGTTAACAAACGGCGCGCAGCTCGATGCGAAGTGCAGCGAACGCAAGCGCAGCGTGAGGTTAACTCGAAACGTGGCGCGTGGCCCGTGGCGGGCGAGGTGTGGTCGACCGAATATGATACCTTGTACGAGTATTCCTGGAATTTACAAACCCGATCGCACGACCGGGAGCTATCTAAATATCTACAAATGATTTTTGCGTAAAATATGACAGCTAAAATGGGAAATATTTCATAAATGTGGCAAAGTATATAGCAAGTAGTAGCTCGGTATGACAAGTAAGCACAATTAACTTGCCTGTAAGCTACCTATGCAAGTCAATAGCAGTGAATTGAATAAAATAATGCAGTTATAATGTAAAATAAGCACAGTATAAATCACTACAGTAAGCCCAGTTCTAGAATTTGAATCTTTATGGCAGTGATTTTTTTTGGAAAAACTGAATTAATTTAAATAGCAAAGCAACTTACTTTATTTATTCAATTCTGCAATAGCTTAAAGCCAAGTAATGTGCGAAGAAGTGAGAAATCGTTTAGTGAATAGCAAAACTATGACCAAAATGGCGGATGAAATATCGAGATGATATTTGAAAGTAGGTACGTTAAGTGACTATCGACACTGTCGACACAGACTGAGAAGCTACTTACAGATAGAAACAATGAAATAGCGATTAAAAAAAAACAAAATAGTAAGGAACGGGCTCACTTTTAGTCTTCGAAGCGAAGTTGACACCCTGTTTCCTTGATGTAATGCGCAATTCCTTTGTTCTCTGACTTCACTTGTATAGTAATCCGTGGAGTGCCGTAGTCCTGTCACGGTCGCCAGCTTCCCTGTCGCGGCAGGGAATCGTTAAAATAAAATAATAGGTATTGGTGCGAGGTGGCGCGTGCGCTTCGCGCTGACTTTATTTGTGGACTCGTTCTGCTTCACGCTGGCTGCGCGCGCGACGGTCCGGCGGTGGTACCCCCCTCGCTTCGTCCCTCATGGTCCGCTTGGACAGTCAGCGTTGTCAAGTTGTAGAATACTATCCCAGTCTAAGCAGTCTAACGCCCATTTGCACTAAACCTAAGTTAGGCTTCTCCTAGTTAAGATTCACCTAAGCCTAAGAACAGCCTAGCTACAAAATTTTATTGCACTGACAGATTGGAATTAGGAAATGGCGTAGGGTTAGTGCAATCATTTTTTTTTTGCTAGGAGCAGCCTAAACAAGTTAGGATAGAACTTAGGCGATTCTTATGTTTAGTGCAAACGGGTGTTACACCCGTTTGCACACCCGTACACAGCAAAAAAAAAACGATTGCAATAACCCTAAGCCATTCCTAAGTCGAATCTGTCAGTGCAATGCTAGGCTGTTCTTAGGCTTAGGCGAATCTTAACTAGGACAAGCCTGACTTACGTTTACTGCAAAGGGGCGTTACTCCCGTTTGCACAAAACATAAGAATCGCCTAAGTTCTATCCTACCTTGTTTAGACTGCTCCTAGCCATGGACGAATAAAACTAGAGGACTGACAATGTCATACAAAAAAACGTACCCTGCTAGAAAGCTAAAATCATGTATTATTTCTAGATGTCGCTGTACCACGCAATATATGCTGGGTGCTTAGGGTGACGGCGTAGTACAATCCATAGTAATATCGACGAAAAATCTGAGATGGCGTAACCGTAAGCCTTGTTTCTTCTTAGGAAATTAACGCTTATACCGCCATCTTTCCTTAATTAAGTGCGACACCACGATACTACCTATACTAGAAAGAACTATTAAACTATCTATATCTAGCAATATACATATAAACTAAAAAACGAATTACGCTTCGAAGTACTACGGTTGTTTGACCTCAAGTTTTATTCGTCCATGTCCTAGCAAAAAAATGATTGCACTAACCCTAAGCCATTCCCAAGCCCAATCTGTAAGTGCAATATTTTTTTTTAGCTAGGCTGTTCTTAGGCTTGGGTGAATCTTAACTAGGACAAGCCTAACTTACGTTTAGTGCAAATATGGGTAAGTCTTTGCCAAATCTATCGCGAACTATGTGAGTTATAGGTCGATACGTCACATATCTAGGTTGAGGCTTTTATTTTTTTACGTCGAGTTCGACCGTAAGGAAAGCATGCCGGCCTAGATCCGGTATGTGATAAACGCATGTATGTAAGTCTATTCCTATGTCCCCTCGTAACTACTCAAGCAACGGTTCAACCGATTTTGATGAACGATGCGTCATTGAAATGAAATGAAAAAGTTTATTTCTGAGCAATAAAAACAGTTCACCTCTCATAACTTAACATATAGATGTTGTATGTATAAAAGTATTACAGACACATTTAAGGAAGGATCCTGTCCTGTCCCCTGTATTTAAGGATAAGTTAAATAGGTTTTATCTCATAAAAGTTAAAAATACATGTTTTATCTACACACGTATCATAAACCCTCTTTACTGCGTCTAAAAACCATACGTTAAGACCAGCATAATGTAAAACTATTTGGTAAAAACTCATTTCTTATCTGAAAATTTATACATTATGACCATAATGTACAAAAATTTGTCAAATTATGACATTCAAATTTCGAACGCCGACGCCCGCCTGCGTGCCGCCCCTAGTTTGTCTGTAAAGTTGGTACTACAGAGCAACGACCAATGCCACAATGCCGGTCAAACATGCGGTTCCTGAACACATCAAAGAGAGCTTATGATATGAGTATATAAACTATATATTTGGTTAATCTGGCTCAACACAGACCTTGCTGTTAATAATTTTGTAATTATTTATTCCTGCTTATTAATCATAACAATTAAATTTTTCATATTTGTATTAGTTAAGCACAACCTATTTTTAAAAGAGATCTAAAAATAAATCTGTGGGAGTTTCTACGCCCTTCTTCTCCCACAGTGGTCCAATGTAGAGAAGAGGCAAAAAATGACGTTTGCTAAGTATATGTAAATATCTACAGTAATAAAGTACTTTGACTATTGACTATTGACTATTGACTAAACAAGTATATGTAACTGTACATAATTAGGCATTAAAACTCTCGAGTGATTAATGCCCTCCATTATGTAGTAGTCACATAAATACTATAACAGGTTACAAAATAAAAATCAAAGTCTAAAACTTAAAAAGTTAGCATGTACAATGTAAGTGTAAACATAGTGTAGTGTAATCAAGTGAGAGAAGTTGAAGAGTGTTGTGTATGGGTGTTGGCTGTGGTGTGTGGTGAATGTGACTATAGATTCATTATATTCGTGTTGAGGACGCGATTGTCACTGGGTACACATTATGCCAAATAAATATTAATTATCAGCTTTAAACTAAGCATTTTAATTTTTTCGCATTTTTTTCTTCAAAAAATCGACAACGGTTCACTAAATAACACAAAACATGCACATAAATGCAGGCGGGACCAATTATAGTAGTTTATGTGACTGCTACATAATGGAGGGCATTAATACTCGAGAGTGGGTTTATGAAACGAGCCGAAGACGAGGTTCATAATAATATCACTCGAGAGTTTTAATGATAACCTCTCTTTGATGTGTTCAGGAACCGCATGTTTGACCGGCATTGTGTCTCTGCAGTTGTTTAGCTTGTTCTGTAGCACCAACTTCGGGGGTTCGAAATTTGAATGTCAGTAACAACTTCACAGACAAACTAGGGGCGGCATGCAGTCGGGCGTCGGCGTTCGAAATTTGAATGTCATAATGTGTAGAAAAAATACATATTATGGTATACATAAGTAGTTTAACATTATGCTGATCGTAACTTGCGGTTTTTGTACGCAGTAAAGAGGGTTTATGATACGTGTGTAGATAAAATATAATACAGTGAGTTCCGCTTGCATTTTCAATTATTTAAATTTTCAATTTAATTACGTTTTGTATAATTCTTATCTACTTTTTATATTGCCACAGTTAGTTTCTTTATTAATTCGTCATTAATTCAGATTTCTAGTCGCGCAATTCAGTAATTTTTTCAGGCACAACCACTATGATTGACAATCAAAAACTGGATATTTATACGCTAAAATTCTACCACTTGATAACCAAACTGTCTGAACGTGGCCACAACTGAGCCTCTTCCACCCCGTATAGGAAAAGTGGTGACGCTATGTGAGAGAGTTGAAAACTAACTGCCATTCGCACATTTCTACTATTATTTTGCTGCATAACTTTTTAGCCGGTGCCGATGTTTTTTGCTTCGCGCCGTTTTTGCTTCTGACAGGAAATTGTTTTCAGGCAGAAAGGATGTGTGTTTCAGTTTTCAGCCCAATTGTGTTTGTTTGAAATGTGAATTTTGGAACAAGTCGGCAAATTCTGATTTATTGCAACATTAATTATTGTTTTAGTTTGAAGCAGAAATGTATGACCTATTTAATATTAACATAACATTAAAATTTATATACTGGCATAATGCATTTTGTCGTTGGTTTCAAATGTGATTAGCACATTTGTATACATTAAGCAAGTAATATTTAAATATCTACCAATTCGCCACTCTCACGATACGATGCATACGTACAAATACGATTTATTGTTGTATAAAATTTATCATAAGTTATGAAATAAAACTGAAGAAAACAGAGTTCGAGAAAAGCAAAAAAATATAATTTTATTTATATGACTATTCCAAAATTTTCGCGTAATTCGACTGAAAAGGCGATATTTCATGTTATATAGTCTTTACGCGGTTACTAAAGGAAATAACTAAAGCAGATATCACGTAACTCATAGCTAAGAATGTAGTTTTATTTTTAATGTTAGTAAATATACCAATTTTACTCAGAGTTAGATATGAATATTTGGTATATATTTATTGTCCATGAAAATTCACATTACAGACTTATAGAAAAGACATTTACAAAGGCAAGCTTACCTCTGACAAGAGATTTCTTCCATCAAACCCAAGATATAAAAATGGTGAAAGAGTCCTATGTGCAGAAATACAAGTAAATAATATAAATAAGTGTAGTAACAACTAAATATACTTGCATATAATTATTAATTTAATTACAGGCCTTTACCCGGACACGAGTAAGATTAAGCCATACTCCACCACGTTGGCTCAGTGTGGGTTGGTGGTGGGTTGAACGTCCAATAATGTACTTAAGATAAATTACTTATCTCATTGGTACATTGTCAGGATTCGAACCAGCATCTCTTGTGTGAGAAGCTAGCATGAAACCTATAGACACCACCACTGTATATAAAAATACATACACTATTATATATAAACATGCCTGAGTAAGATGTGTGTATATGTTACAATCAAATAATTTCGACGACATCTGAGACGTTGCGATCGAGTTTCTGCCTAACAAGCGGCGATGGGCTAGCCCACTGACGCACAATGAAAAATTGCGTGACGCCTATTGTTAGCTTTTTAATACACTGGCCTTGTAAGTTCACAAACGACCTCTGTGGCGCAGCGGTTGTGGCTCTGCCTATCATGCGAGAGGTCCCGGATTCGATCCCCGGCTGGGGCTAGAGAAAAAAAAACAGGTCTTGGATGTTTACATGTGTGTGACGTCGACGTCGCTGTTTCTGGTTCCCACGACACAGGGTATCCTAGTGTGGGGCCAGAAGCAATGTTTACGCCAGTATCTGAAATTTCAAAAAATCCACTTTTTTAACTCTATGGATGTTACCAAAAGAATCTGAGTTGAAATAATAATGTCAAAATATATCCAAATTGACAAATGTTTGAAGAGTGTTTCGATTCATTTGATTAATCAATGTTTTACCCGACCCCACTGCGCCAGGAGGAGTGTTATGTTTTCGAGTGTATGTATGTATGTATGTATGTATGTATATTTCTTTGGCACGCTCTGTAGCCTAACAGGCATGACGGATTGTAGCTTGAAAGGTGTTGTTAGATTCGTTGCAATTGTGAAATTGACACTGTGTCTATCCAAATAAAAATAAACAACCGAGCTTAAACAACCGATGTGGACCTTGTGTGGAATTATATTAAAGACCTATCTATAGACTATCTATAGCCACACAAATAGGTTTTTTAAGAAAACTATTTTTTTGGTATCAGTTCCATGTATATTTTTTATAACTTAATTTTTTATTTTTTTTTATTTTTCGTTTCGGATTAAAGTGGCTGTGACATACGGACGGACAGGCTGACAAACAGACATGACGAAACTATAAAGGTTCCTTGTTTATCTACGGAACCCTAAAAATGGCCGATTTTTTGCGACATATTATTTTATTTTTTTTTACCCTTTCAAGTGAAAATAAAGGATTCCATAAATAAAAAATAAACTGAAATATTGAAATGCAATCGGGTTATTTGTTTTTATAATAATTCCACTTTTTAAGCAATATCAGCTCACAAACAGTCTTATGCCCGATTTCACCAACAGTTAAGGGACACTTAGCTCTTTTTTTTAGCTGTCTAGCGATTGTTCCGGTGGCCGGACTCTTATATTTAGGGGGTCCCAAAGGAGCCTAGATGACCCCTACACTTAAGGCAAATCGTAACAACCGCTAGGTGGTCCCCGAAAGAAATAAAGTGTCCCCTAAAAAATAGGGATCGTTGGTGAAATCGGCCATTAGACTGACACATACCGGTTTTACCTCTGGAGATTTTGAAATTGCTATTTGAGCAATTTAAAAAGCATGTTAAAGCGACTTTGTCGAAAAATGGATATTACAATGTTCAAGATTACTTAAATGACGGGACTGAATGGGGTTAATCTAGCTCAACACAGACCTTGCTGTTAATAATTTTGTAATTATTTATTCCTGCTTATTAATCATAATAATTAAATTTTTAATATTTGTAATAGTTAAGCACAACCTATGTTTAAAAGAGATCTAAAAATCAATCTGTGGGAGTTTCTACGCCCTATTTCTCCCACAGTGGCCCAATGTAGAGAAGAGGCAAAAAATGAAGTTTGCTAAGTATATGTAAATATTTACAGTAATAAAGTACTGTAAGGTTCGATATCTGTTTATGCGATTATATTGTATACGGGCCTCTTTAGAGTGGGTGTCACTTTGACACTGTTACTTATTTTGTAGTTTTAAAAAGAAAGAGGATTGGATGTGGAAGTCAATGTGACACACTTCACCGTAGGCTTCGGCCAGCGACTGAGCTAAATTATAGTGAGGATTAGAGTAATGGCTATCGAGCCAGTTGTGGATCCCTTTTATACAAAGTGTAACTAGAAATCAAATAAAAAGAAAAGTTAATACCAGTAAAGTCTTATAATTTATAATTATCAATTAGGCCGTGATCGTCTAGTGGTTGGGAGCACTACAGTACTTTGACTTTGACACCCGTAAAGCACAATGTCATCTTTTTCATACTTAGTTTCAATAAAGCCTTCTCCACACCCAAAGCTGAGAAATAAATCCTAGCATGAACTTCCTCAAATGAAATCGAGATCAGTCAGCTAATGCCACGCATTTAGGCCGGCCCTAGCATAATCTCCGCATATCTGTCAAGAGGACTTGTTCTGGGTGTAGATTCTACTTTTTATTGAATATTTCATTATTATTAGGTCAGTAGCGGGACATGGCATAGCGTCACTGCTTTTCCCATACGGGGGGGGAGGCACAATTGTGCCCAAGGGTACATCAAGAGCGTATCAATTTACAAAGGGTAGTAATTAATCGTACATCAAATATTAGCTATTTTTATAAGATAACATAACATTTAGAAACAGGCACATATATTACTTCTCTTCCAACCAGAGACCTCTCGCTGGGATAGCTACACCGCAGAAGTCTTCATATTACGTGTAATATTATGTGTATTCGAATTTTATGTTGCTCTTGCTACATTTCAACCTAACACGAAGGATAAAGAGGGCTCCGTTTCGCACGACCCACCGCTTCGCCCTGATTCGTGATATGCAAATCAGAATTTATGACTTGTGATAAAATATTTCTCATTTACAAATAATAAATAATAGAATCGTCACCCCAAATGCGCTTAATTTGGGGTGATGAGTCAATGAAAGTGATTGAGATAATTCGTGACAACCCTAGATCGAGGGAAATAGCCACTGTGTTAAACCGCGCGTTTAGCTATATGGGCTTATTAAGTGCGTAGATTTCAGTCAGTCAGACGACCGAATGCAAATTGATAGAATACGCTCTGTTGAATGTTACTTTTGTGAAATGACAAATTGATATCCAACTACTAAAATTTTTTTTTTCTTAATTATAGAAGTAAGAGATTTTAAAAAAAATAACGTTTTGTAGCAAATATTTCAACTAGCCTTGAAACGATAGTACAAAATTAAAATCTTTTTCGAGTCCTTTATATTGTGAAAGTGTACTTAAAAAGTTATTGCAATTTCAAAAGTGTGATAACAGTTTCGCAGCCCAGTGCAGGTATTATTTTTAAATGTGGGCGGAACTGGCCTCTGCCCCCCTTATAGGGGAAGAATTTGTTTTGATATTCTCCTTTCTCTAATAAGCTTATAATGAAACGAATCTATAAGGTCCCTGCCAAAGCTAAAACTAACTTTACGCAAAGATTCCCAGAACAGTAGCGAGCAAGTGGTTGACATATGATTTTAAATGGGGCGGTCTCTAGGGGATAAATACTCAAGATCATTTACTTCAAACACAACCACATTTTTTGTTTATTCTTTCTCAAAACAATTTTACAAAACATGTCTCCCTGTATTCTTAATAGTTAGGATGTTCTTCCCAAAGAGTTTAATGCCAGTCTCAACTCTTTGCGAAGAACGTCAGAAATAATTATCGCATGGGGTCCCGGTAATGAAGGGATTCACGGTAACAAAAAGCGGATGAGCTGGCAAGAAACGGCGCTGATGAGCGTTTTATTGGACCAAAACCAAGATTACCTATCAGCGACTGTCACAAAGAACATCTTCAACATGATAGCTACGCGAGATGCAAACCAAGAGTGGAAGAACACGAAAGACTGTAGGCAGTCTAAGATGTTTATCTTAAGGAAAGACCCCAAAAAGGCTAAGTACTTACTTAATATTAGTAGGGAAAACTAAGCAATACTGGTAGGTGTGGTGACAGGTCACTGCAAACTGAATAGACACCTATCATTATTAAGGCTCGTGCAGGACCCATGATGCCCTCACTGTGGCTTGGAGAAAAGTAGCCAGCACTTCTTGGGAGAATGCGTAATGTATTCAAACATAAGATGCGAACATTAGGGATGGATAACATTAAAGCAAATGATTTGTCAAACTTAAAGTTTAGAGAATTCATTAAACGAACAAGAAGATTTGGGGAGAGACATATATATTCGCTATAGTCACGATAGAGGACCGATCACCCGACTGTGGTACAGCGGGCGTCCCACCGCATTATTATCATCATCCCTGTGTTCTTAGATAAGAAGCCTTCCTAAATAAATCATAAATTTAAACAATTAAAATAAAAAAATTGGCCTTCGAAAGTTATTAAATTTTTAATCTGCAAGGTGAAAAAAATATTTCTAAATTACACAAAAAACAAATGATAACAAAGGGCTAATTAGAAATTAATATCACTTTTTTTTAGTGAACATGATATAGATAATTTGAGAAGATCGGCTTATCCCGTTGAAGTCTCTAACAAAACAATTGGTTTCAACATGGTGGAAACTTATTCGCAAGCCGTTAATACTCTTTGTTGAGGGACTGCAGGAAATATTTCCAATCACCCACCACCGGACTGAGTATCCTCCCGCCCTCGATAATACTGAGCAGGTGAGTGGTACGACTCACTGACAGATAGCCAAGCCCGAGCCGTACTGCAACTGCTGCCGCCCGCCCACCAAGAGACCGAGCACTCACCTTCGGGTACACCTGGTGGTGCTGGGCGGGCGGCGTGTGGCAGGGCGGCAGCTAGCAGTTGTAGTGCGGCTCGAGCTAGGCCGTCTGTCTGCGTTTCTGTGTATCGCCTCACTCACCTACCATCATCAGCCTGTCAGGGGATCCAACTGTTGGGTACAGGCCTCCTCATAAACACGCCATTGAGTATTTTCCTGCGCAGCCCGTGTCCATTGCTTTCCTGCCACCCTCGCCACATCGTCGGACCATCTGGCAGATGATCTGCCGACCGATCTTTGGCCTCCTCTTTTCCACCACTCTGTCGCCGATGCTCAGAGTCATCAAGGGCTGGCGGATGCTCAATCCGGTGATGGGTGAAGGGATCCAAAAAAGTTATGCGCTACATAAGCGCATAACTTTTTTGGGCGGCTAGCGTCCTGTGCGCTGCATAAGCGCATAGAAAGTATTGCAAACTTCGACGTTTTATAAATATTCACCAAGTTTCAGAACGTTCCCGGAAGTAGTCTTAGATTATGAGTAGTTTAGTTGGCAATCGTGTGATATTAAGTTAACGGCGGGCGTATACATAATGTTGAAACCAATTGTTTTGTTCCAGACTTAGGACCCGATAAGCCGATCTCGGCGAATCATCTTGATTTTTTCACCAAATAGTGAAGAAATACTACCCCGAAGGCAACCCGAATGGCCGAGTTGGCAGTGACCCTGACTACGAAGTCAAGGGTCCCGGGTTCGAGTTCCGGTGGGGGCAAATATTTGTTTGATGAGGACGGATGTTTATACCCTAGTCATGGTTGTTTATCTATCTAAGTATAATATTTATCTATATAAGTATGTGTATCGTTGTCTGGTACCCAAGATACAGTGATTCCTAGTTCGGGGCTAGATCAATATGTGAAAATAGTGTCCAAGATATTAGGTATTATGTATGGTATACCATAAAAAAGACCACGAACTGACGAAGTTTTTAAAGTTGTATTAAGTTATTACCAACCCCCAGTTTTCATTTGCTACATACTCTTCATTTTCAACATATTCTTTCTACATACTCGTAAAGCAACCATTCAGAATTCATTTAGCTATCAAGCCGCGAGGTGTTACTCATCCCAATGGGGATGAGTAACACCTCGCGGCAAATTTGATAAACTTGATGGTTAATGAACCATCAAGTTTATCAAATTTAACACATTTAAAAATGGCAACAAATATAATGATCACAAAATATATTTTTTCTACCCAAAATGGATAAATTAACACCAAAAGTTGCAAAAAATATCAGGGCAAAATACTGCGGTAGCTTAGGTGAAGGGTAAAGGGGGTGAGCGAAGCGAATCCCCCTTAATCCTTCGTGTTAGGTTGAACATATAAGAACCACAAAAATACTTAAAACAAACTTGAGTACACAAAACATAAAAAGAAGTTTGGTGATCATTTATCCAAACACAATTTGGTGGACATTTACCCATTCTGGCAGTCATTTCGAATTTATTAGTAAATAAAATAGGTGCGTTTTTGGTAATCGTTTAAACATAAGCCTTTAAAAATTTACCGAATCTTATTCGTTTAATCATCTGCGCCATCCATCCATCGTACAAGAGTACGTCTTACACCGTACAAGCATGATTTGGAAATTATTTTCTTACCTAGACGATTTAAAATTTAATAACTATCGAACTCCATGATGGTTTTTGTACAAGTTTTTCGCTACTTTTGATTTATTTATAATTATATAAAGGCCCATTAGCAAAGAGAATAATGCTTTGTACAGTTTTTAGAACACATAATGAAAATATTTTGGATGCAGTGAAAGATTTGGATCTCCAGACCTTTAAAAATCAAATCTCAACCACTGTGCTCCAGGGGATAGAAAAGCACGCTACATCTACAACCATAATAGTAGTTTATGTGACTGATACATAATGGAGGGCATTAAAACTCGAGAGTGTGTGTAGATAATAGTAGTTTATCTACACACGTATCATAAACCCTCTTTACTGCGTTCAAAAACCGCACGTTACGATCAGCATTATGTTAAAATTCTTGGTAAAAACACGTTTCTTATCTGGAAAACTACACATAATGGTCATTATGTGTAGTTTTTCTACATATAATGGCATTCAAATTTCGAACACCGACGCCCACCCGCGTGCCGTCCCTAGTTTGTCTGTGAAGTTGGTACTGACATTCAAATTTCGAACGCCGACGCCCGTCTGCGTGAAGTTGGTACTAAAGAACAAGCTAAACAATTGCAAAACCACAATGCCGGTCAAACATGCGGTTCCTGAACACATCAAAGAGAGCTTATGATATGTGTGTAGATAAACTAGTGTATGTAACTGTACATAATTAGGCATTATGCAGCAGTCACATAAACTACTATTATGTGACTGCTACATAATGGAGGGCATAAATACTCGTGAGTGGGTTTATGAAACGAGCCCATCGCGATTTTCATTATAATATCACTCGAGAGCTTTAATGCCTAATTATGTACTGTTACATGCACTAGTTTATCTACACACATATGATAAGCTCTCTTTGATGTGTTCAGGAACCGCATGTTCGTCCGGCATTGTGGCATTGATCATTGCTCTGCACTTGTTTAGCTTGTTCAGTAGTACCAACTTCATAGACAAACTAGGGGCGGCACGCAGGCGGGCGTCGACGTTTGAAATTTGAATGTCTAATATGCGAAATATTGATACATTATGGTCATAATGTATCAATATTGAGATAAGAAATGAGTTTTTACCAAGTATTATATAATTACTAGCTGATGCCCGCAACGTCATCTGCGTGTTCCTAGGAATTATGATTTAGCGAGATAACGTTACCTTTCTTCTGGTGCAGTCGGATAAAAAGTATCCTAAATGTTAATCTAGATCATTATCTATATCTTTGCTAAATTTCATTCGAATCCTTTCACCCGTTATAGCGTGATTAAGGCACAAACACATAAACATCCAAACATCCAAACATCGTAACATCGCTACTTTCACATTTATAATATTAGTTGGATGATGGTTGTAACATGCGGTTTTTGGACGCACTAAAAAGGGTTTATGATACGTGTTTAGATAAAGATTTCAAAGAGTTTCGTTTAGTTGTCAAAACTGGGCCCAAGTGATCGATTCGGCAAGCTATCAACCGAATCCTTCACTTTCCCCGAGGCAGTATAATATTCCGACCAAAGCACACACGAAAATATCCGCCCAATTCACTGCAAAACCTACATTATTGCCATCGATCAATCACAAGCAGGTGACGAGAAACACACTTCCGATGCCAAAATTCACTTAACATTCCATAAGGTGTAAATGTAATCTATAACACGAGCGCCTGTAAGAATATTGATAGCAACACTCGGTAATGTGAGTTGCGCTGAGTTTATATAAAGGGATACACCTATAACGATCCTCTTACAAACTCGGGAAAGGAAACTTTTTCTCGTAACGTAACGGAAGCTTTTGCATTTCATTATTTTAATGCCAACCCATAGAGTTCCCAACGGGCAGGAACCTTGACAACAAACATCAAACGTCCGCTGAACGTCAAAATTATTTTCATACAACATTTTACATATTATTTATTAGCGGAATTCATTTGGCATTAATATTTCTGTAATTGTACCAGGATGGTAAAGTTTATTCTTTTTGAAGACCCGCTGCGTCGAGAAGAAATTGATTTGTTTTATACGGTACTATCATCGATATAAATGTACTATCCAATAATTATATTTTAACTTACAGTCACGATCTAGTTATCCTACCCTCTATCCTAGTGGGAGGCCAGACGCAAAGCGTGATCTCACGTGCTTAGCTAATGTTTAATATGATAGTATATCTTTCTTTCTAGGCTTGCCAAATGCACCGAGATTACTATCGAGGTCGGCCTAAGGCCTACCATCCATTGAGCTACTTTACGGTTGGCTCTTACGCCTACCAGTGTCCTCTTGACATGACTTCGTAAGTACAATCATTTAAATGACCATATAGTTGACCTGTCGCTCCAGAAACTGTCCAGTCACGAGCGCAGAAGGTTATGGGACGTGTCTTAAATCAGCTGATACAGATTCTATAGATAGACATTATGATGATGGTGATCCTGTCCATGGACTTGCATTAAATTTTAATTTACCTACCTTCCACTCGCGCATGAACACCTAGTATGGACTTGGAATAACATTTATATTTATTTTTATAAAATAATTATTACTACCCACTATTCTTCTTTATTACTGGCTATACTGACCGGAAATAGAGGATAAACGTACCTTCTCTCTGGTATCTCACACTTGATTGGTCGACTGACAGAGTTAATTTGAGGCCATAAATGTAAACAAAAAACTGTCATTTTCTAAAACAAAACTGTCGACTTTGATTATATATTTTTTTATAATATATTTGATATTATATTTTTTTAACTGGAAAATGCCAGTTCCTTGTTTACATTTCTGATCTCAAATTAAAAATTCCCCTTTAGTCGAGATCCTAGGCTTCACTAGGTTAGTCATAATTTTGGCAGACGTCCTTGTTTTTGTACTATGGCAACTAAGCTCTTTTGCAGATGGCGCTATCTGTCAAAGTCTTGTATTCCTGTATACTTTTTCCCGAAATATACGGTGTGCTCACCTCATTTGAGGTTAATTTTGCCAGTTTCCAGTGTATTTGAAAGACCACGTGACGTGTTTTTGATCTAACCCAGAGGTTAGGTTCAACAACACTTATTAACGTGATCTTGGAGTAGTTGGCTGGCGTATTTGGAGGCAAAGAGTTTCCATTCAGATGTAGGAAACTCTTTGCCTCCAACTTACAAAGTCCATAGCACCTACAAATAACAGGTAAATTTTACAAGTAATCTTAGCTTAGGCCAACTATAGACTTTAATTATTTAGGATTAAACATATTGTTAGTGGCATGCAGAAAAGATTTTTAAAATAGGTTAAATCTAATTCAGATTTTTACTAAATTTGAAAGTATTGAGGTAAATAGACAAATCTAGATCGATGGATAATAGGAAATGGAATTGTTTGTTCATTTGCGTGTTGTGTGGTGTGCGTGCGTGCGTGTGCGTGTGTTGTGTGTTTTGTGTGTGTGTGTGAGTGAGTGAGAAATTCTATTAGATCTACTCTACTCTTATCTTCTGCCACTCCTTATGGGAAAAGTCGTAACGTCCTTGTTTTTGACACCTCGTACAGTCAGCATCAGATATATGTGAGCTGGTTAGCTACTCAAAAAGATCTACACATCTTAACAAATCAGAAATATCGATACAGCCAAAGTGTCAAAATTATGTCAACATCCAAGCTAACTCTGAGGGTGTTGACATAATTTTATCACTTTGGCTGTATCGATTTCTGATTTTTTAAGATGTGTAGATCTTTTTGAGTAGCTAACCTGCTCACATATATCTGATGCTGACTGTACACATATTATTGACAGAAGTCCTATTTTTTATCATCCTACTCCACCATGTCAACTAGAGTACCACAAGGATTTTTTGGCACTTGGAAGTCACATTGGTGGCTCCTGCGAATAATGGCGTAAGGTTCATGTCCTATTGAAAATGCGTACCAAACGATCCTTGTAGCAATGTAGACGTCTGGCAGGCATTTTCCATCTCAAGTTTGTCACACACGCTTTTGAAAGCCTTTAAAGCATTTAAAGTTTCACTAGGGAGCGTTTGGCTTGGTGGAATATAGTATCAAAGTATCTTTATTTTCTTTGCAGAGTTTACCTGAACTACCCGGCTTATCACATCAAATACAAGCAGCCGGTAGTCCTTGCGCAGGAGTTGGGACGAACCACCCCCTTCCCCCCTCTACCGGGGCGGACGCTGAGCCCAAAGTACAACAAGGCGGCGTGTAAAATCTTCTCCAGATGATACATTATACCAATATACTTTACAACGGACTCACGCATTTTATTCTACTTGATAGTTATATGTTAGGGTGCTATTCCACCATTCGATCGACGTCGATCGATTAGTGTAATAGAAAATGTCGATCGATGTAAACTGATCAATCATACCGTCGACCGACGTCTGGTGTAACAGAAACTCTTAAAATTTAATCACAGAGTAAAAGTGGGTGAAGCAAATTCTTTTGCTTGTTCTAAATTTAAAACATCCCCAAGATTGCTGCCGGGCGGCACGGTCTCCTGACGCTTTGAAGTCAAAGTCAAAGTCAAAGTCAAAGTCAAAGTACTTTATTACCTACTGTAGATATTTACATATACTTAGCAAACGTCATTTTTTGCCTCTTCTCTACATTGGACCACTGTGGAAGAAGAAGGGTGTAGAAACTCCCATAGATTGATTTCTAGATCTCTTTTAAAAATAGGTTGTGCTTAACTAATACAAATATGAAAAAAATAATTGTTATGATTAATAAGCAGGAATAAATAATTACAAAACTATTAACAGCAAGGTCTGTGTTGAGCCAGATTAACCCCATACGAAGAGTCGCTTAGAGATGTCTGTAACCTCACATTCTCCTAATGATTTTAAGGAAGCATAAAAAGAGCGAAAGGAGATTAAATGCTTATTAATCCCTTGTCTATTCAACATTCTAAAAAAACACAACTTCGTCATGCTTTGCGATTTTGACCTTTTTAGCGTCGATTTCTATTGGAGTGATTCGGGTACTTAACGTCCATCCCGGTAGAGGGGGCAGTTCGTTAATATCAATAAATATACCTTTCAACTAGACCATTGTAAATTGGACACCTGTCAAAAAACAGACCTCAAAATGAAACCTTGAGAAATGCCAAAAAAAACACCTGTCTATTAGACACCTGTCCAAAATGAGTAAGGGTGCTATTCCAAAAATCGATCGACGGGATTGGATCAATCGACATCAATCTACGCTACAAAAAGTCCGGCGAATAAAAATGCTAAGTCTATTGAATTTAGATATATAAATTCAATAGATTATGGTGGCACCTAAGAGCGCCTTTCTTTACATTCTCTTTTTAATATATAATTTGTAATATATAAACAAGCTCATTAATAACACAGATAATTTTCATTTAAGTGATAGTCACACTTGCAAGGTTGAAAAGATTTCTTGTCTTTAAAGGTAAAATGTCTTCAAGGTAAATTCATATTAATGGATCAGAATGGATCAGTCGACCAACAGTTTCTATTATACCAATATAATAAATTATATTTAGTTTAAGCGTTTTTAGGGTTCCGTACCCGAAGGGTTCCAAACGGGACCCTATTACTAAGACTCCGCTGTCCGTCCGTCCGTCTGTCACCAGGCTGTATCTCAAGAACCTAGGTAGCTAGAGAGTTGAAATTTTCACAGATTATGTATTTATGTTGCCGCTATAACAACAAATACTAAAAAACAGGATAAAAGAAATATTTAAGGGGGCTCTTATACAACAATTCTTTCAATACCACATACAAACTTATGGATGCACCTGGTTACGTACATGGAGTGTGAAAGTAACTGCACCAATAACTTTGTAAACAATATTTTGCTGTGTAAAATCCAAACTATTCACTCCACACCATCGCTTCCATTGAACGGTGGCACGGAACCCTTCGTGCGCGATTTAGACTCGAACTTGACCGGTTTTTTAAATTTCAATTATTATTTACCCTTAATGTATATTATATTTCATAGCTCTATTCTTCAGATAGAATGATGAGTTTAGTTTACCAGGTAGTTTACTCTATTATACTAGGTAGATACGCGGACTTTTAGATACAAATCGATTGAAAAACGAATAGCAAAATAAATTCGTCGATTCCCTGCCCGTCCGCTCGACCCGGCTTACGTCATTACTCTTTCGTGCGAGTTTGAAGACACACGGATTCACGAAATTCTGCTTAAGGGCGAAAAAGGGCCAATGGCATTGAGAATTAGACAAAAAAAACAAATACCCGTCGCATCGCGTCGAAGCAGACTGACGCATGCTCCCGCGCAGAGCCCCGCGGGGTAGCCCGAGCTCCGAGACCAAGAAAATTATAGAAAATATTACTAAACACCTGTAATAATAATATTAAAAATAAAATAAAACAACTAAAAATTTTCCCTTTTTTTACCTATTTTTGCGTGTAAGTTTCATATAGGAAACTGATTTCGTCTCCGAGCGCTAATAATAGATGATTAATAATGCGTTAGATGAATAATAATGCATTGCGAAAAATATTTTTACATATTAAATATAACATATATCCGGTAATTTTAAAAGTCCATTCTTATCTCTAATATACCTTTTATAACATATATTTATCCTACATTTTTGTTATGTCTAGTTTAGCCTAGAATTGAAGCTAAATATGCATTTCTTTGTTCGCGTCCCCTGGCGCTGGCCATATTTAACCCCTCTCGAATACGTTTTATCACGTCAGAGCGATATAGTGAAGAGGTTCTCATAAAAAAATGATTCAGATTCATATTAAAGTTAAGTTTTCTGACCTATATAGTGACCTTTAATTGTGCAAGGTAAAATAGATCTAAGTGGTTGCCACAGCACAATTTATCACATACAATGTGGGTAAACTAACAAACAGTAACAGTTAACATTACTACAGTATAAAGTACACTACATTTTCAGTTTAGTTTAATAATATGCACATACGATACAGAAATAGTGGTTAATAGCAGACCCCACACTAAGTCAAACTTGTCCGGGGGGTCTACACCAAGGTTACAAACATGATTTTATATAACATCCAACATAAGAATCTCTAATTCTACGATGGCTTGACATGATGTTACATAAAACCTGGAGGTTGACCGCGGGTCATACAAGAAGGTTAATTTAAAACTCCTAATATTATCTTACCTAAGGCACTGATAACTAAAAAGTAACAAAACTTGCCTTATGAGAATAAAAAGCTAAATTCGGCTTACATTGTCACCTACAAGTATTAAGAGTATTATTTACAATTGTTCTCCAATATTTTATGCACCGAAACTACTAAGCGCAACGTAATTTTACTTTCAGATATCGAAACCACCAATAATGATATCAGCCCCATTGCTTTGACCAACAACACACTCCTGGACAATGACATTATCACTACCACCGAGAACCACACTATTTCTGTTGAAGGCGGCGGGTCCTAAGACATTTCGGACGAACCAGCGGTTTCTAAGGTACCTGAAGACGCCATATTTAAACGATACGCTCTGCTCTGACACACATATCAAGAATGTCTTCGTAATGTCCAGGAAACTGTGAAACTTCTCGAATACGTTCTAGAAGGGTAGTCCTAAAGCGTAGATTGAATACATCGATTTATGACTAGTCATAAGTCGAAGTAGGCATATAGCTGTATATATAGAGATATACGACGACCCGAATGGCCGAGTCGGCAGTGACCCAGCCTACGAAGTCAAGGGTCCCGGGTTCGAGTCCCGGTGGGGGCAATATTTGTTTGATGAGAACGGACGTTAGTACCCTAGTCATGGTTGTTTATCAATCTAAGTATAATATTTATCTATACAAGTATGTATATCGTTGTCTAGTACTCAAGATACAGGGAATCCTAGTTTGGGGCTAGATCAATTTGTGTAAATAGTGTCCATGGTATTATTATACCTAGTTAGACCTAACACGATTTAGGTGAGAAGAGAGGAAGATTCATAGACATGTTGATCATTTATCAAATAACGAAGTAGGTATACAGATTATAGAGAGATCATATTTGTTTTGTGAGGAAAGATATTTTTTATTCAACCTATATAAAAATTTATTCCCATTTGCATGCTGTATGCTCTGATGAACGAAACTCTTACTTGCTCTGTGCTATATAAATCAAATGCTAATCTTCTGAGGCTTTTTGATCCTACTACCGTCTGAGAAATTTCTGCATTATATCTTTTTCTGAAATATCTCAGGCTATGAACCTACCTACGTTCAGCAGAATTAAGAATCTACCAAGTGCATGATCCTAAATGCGGACACACCGCAATAAATAAAACCACGGTTTCTTATGTATATTTACCCAAATTAAATAAAAATCATATGCATTTGAACCAGGATAATATTTGACAAGTGACAATTATGCTGACATACAAACTATCAAATGCGTAGTTTTTCTGCATTATAGTAGTTTATGTGACTGCTACATAATGGAGGACATTAATACTCGAGAGTGGGTTTATAAAACGAGCCGAAGGCGAGTTTCATAATATTATCACTCGAGAGTTTTAATGCCTAATTATGTACAGTGACATACACTAGTTTATCTACACACATATCATAAGCTCTCTTTGATGTGTTCAGGAACCGCATGTTTGACCGGCATTGTGGCTCTGCAGTTGTTTAGCTTGTTCTCTAGTACCAACTTCACGCAGGCGGGCGTCGGTGTTCGAAATTTGAATGTCAGTACCAACTTCACAGACAAACTAGGAGTGGCACGCAGTCGGGCGTCGGCGTTCGAAATTTGATGTCATAATATGTAAAAAAACTACACATTGTGGTCATAATGTGTAATTTTTCAGATAAGAAATGAGTTTTTACCAAATAGTTTAACATTATGCTGATCGTAACGTGCGGTTTTTGTACGCAGTAAAGAGGGTTTATGATACGTGTGTAGATAAAAGATTTAAAACAAATGTTACAGTACCTATCTGGACTATCTTTATAAAAATAAATCTGAAAACGGTCATCTCTGTCTATTATGCTTTTTCTTCTAGTTTTATTACTAGGTTTAGGAAAATGTTAATATTTCTAATGGAACTGCTAACGGAATTCACATCTAACTAATTTGAAACTGAAACAACTATTATAACCTTTATTTTAAAGGCTACAATATGAATAAATATAATTAATAGAGAAATATTAAAATGCACATAAAAAACCAGGGCAAAATGATGCGGTAGCTTAGGTGAAGTCCTAAATCCTTCGTGTTAGGTTCAACATGTAAGGACAACAAAAAATACTTAAAACATAAACTTAAGTTTACATAAAATATTTAAAACATAAAAAGTGTTTTTGTTGATCCTTTTTTGCTGTGTGAATCAGTATTTTTGATGTGCGATTAAATAAACTAGCCTTATTTTACATGTTAAATTACAATTAATGATACTGGGTATGGAAGCTTGAGTCATATTTTTTGAGGACCTTGTGTTGAAGCTGTAAAACGTGAAATGATGATAAAATATAAAATTCGTGGTTGAGTTAGTAAGTTAGGTGGCAATATATAAATAAGAAGGACAAGTAAAATTAATTGTTGCTCTTTACTTGACGCTTTCTATAGAATATTTAGTTGGCGTTGTAAAAACGACGAATAGGTTTATTAGAGACATTTTCCCGTTGCTTCATTATAAAATGAGAAGTTAGATCACGTCGCCGATAAAGAAATCTGCGGCTTGACTTATAATTTCCCTACAACAGCCAGCCGTGGCAGCCATTCCACACCTTATTGGAGATAACACAAAAAAAAATACGCTGCCTACCTACAGTCTTCACAAAATAAAAACCGGTCAAGTGCGAGTCTAAATCGCGCACGAAGGGTTCCGTACCACCGTTCAATGGAAGCGATGGTGTGGAGTGAATAGTTTGGATTTTACAGAGCAAAATATTGTTTACAAAGTTATTGGTGCGGTTACTTTCACACTCCATGTACGTAACCAGGTGCATCCATAAGTTTGTATGTGGTATTGAAAGAATTGTTGTATGGGAGCCCCCTTAAATATTTTTTTTATCCTATATTTTAGTATTTGTTGTTACAGCGGCAACATAAATACATAATCTGTGAAAATTTGAACTCTCTAGCTAGCTAGGTTCTTGAGATACAGCCTGGTGACAGACGGACGGACGGACGGACGGACGGACAGCGGAGTCTTAGTAATACGGTGACTGAGACTGGCTGTCAAACGGCAAACAGCTGATTTCACTACGTCCCTAGAAAAATTTATATTTTAATATGATTGAGTGTAATTCTGAGCCCTATTTAGTGTTATTTTAGGATTATAGTGTAATGTTAAGTATTTCTATTGTTTGCAGTGTGTTTTAGTGACGTTACCTAGTGTCTCGAAACATGTTAAATTTGTGACCGTTGCAGGTTATAAATTTAAAAGTATTTGTTATTTCCGTACACTTTCATCGCTTTTTGTTACCTTATTGTTAAATAATTATATTTAACAACGTTTAAAATATATTTCATAGCAATTAGTGATGTGCAAACGCTGAAAAACGTTACTATTCCACGTAAGTAATTTCGCATTGTTTTGGTGTGCAATTCCTTGATTCTTATCTCAACTGTAACCATGATGACCCGCAGAGCTGCTGCTGTCGCCTCCCGACAGCAGGAAAATGACAAGCTCAAAGTTACCTTACTAGAATTAAAAAAATCAAAGGAAATGGTCACCGAATTACTCTGTGAAAGGGAGGAAAATGAGAAAGAGCTATTATCAGTAATTGAAAGTAGAGATAAGCTAAAGAAACAATTATGTGTATGAGAACAAGAATGTAGTGATGTAATTGTTGAGCGGGACAAGCTGCAGGTCACCGTAGATAGCTTCACTGTATGTAGTGCAGAGTACGAGCAAGCCCTGAAATCGATTGATTCCCTGGAGAAAGCATTGTTCGATGCCCATGAACAAATACATGCACTCCAGGAGGAGAAGGAAAACACCGCAGCGTTGCAGACCCAGAGCCTCTACAGTGAAGTCGTAGGGATCAGCCCGCAGCTGGTTACTGTTGCAACTGGAAGCCTTGATGATGTCATTGATTTAACTAATGACACATTGCCCACATCAAGGTTATTAAGTTGCAGCAATAACAAACTGAAAAAATACATTAAAATAAATAGTTATATACGGAAAACTCAGAAATTAATAAAACATAATAAATTGTGTACTAAAAACTTAAAAGTAAGCAAGAAAAATGTAAACTTATTACATGATTTCAATATGTGTGTATTAGAATTAGAAAGTACTAAGTTGATGTATGAAACTGACACACAAAACTTACATTTGAAAATCCAAAGCTTAGAGGATTCATTGAGATCACTAAACAGTGCATATTTGAACTCTGAGAAAGTTATAAATGAATACTCATTGGCTATGGATGATTTAATTCAAGAAATGAACCATAATTGTGAGCGGTTTGAGTCGCTGACCAACAACCATACTTGTCGCTGTGAGCAGAAAGGTGGTTGTTTGACAGCGAGCAACTCTCCGGGCTTGTGTGACAGTTTACCAACACAAGGTGTTACTGATAATAGTTCTGCCAAGTCTGATATGACCACAACACCTGATATTATAATGTACTGTGATGAGATTGGAAGTGGCATGGGCTCAGCACTCCACTCATACTCTAAGGGACATAGTGTTATTAGTAATTGCTCACCTTTTAGCACTGTAGATAATATTATAAATCAAATTTTGAATGACAGCACTATCACAGCCAGTGCCACACTGATAATTTTCATGGGCAATAGGGGAGATGTGAAAAAAAAAAATTTAATAAAATTTTATGAAACATTGAATGGTCTTAGTGTGAAAAAAAATATATTGTTCACATTTCCCTACTGCAACCAATTGACACAAAATGAAAATGTATATAGACATAATATGAATATAACTATGTACAATTTATGTACATATAATAATAAGTTTGATATTATTGACACTAACAATTATGTTAGTAATTATTTTACTATGACTAAAGGTACATTTTACCTTTCAAATTATTGTAAACGACAAATAGCTATGTCACTATTATATTTATATGACATTACAGCCAAAAATTTGGCTTCTAACTCTGCTTTTACTGAGAAGCCTAATATCAATCTGGTATCAGACCAGAATAACAGGATGCATTTAAATTAGTTCATAAGACAACAGAGGACCCAGGCTCTGGCAACATATGTTCTAGTATATTAGAAAACCCTAAGAATAAGGGAAGCTCACATGCTAAGTATATAAGCCTGGTTCATCAGAATATTCAATGTATTAGAGGCAAAGATCTACAAATAGAGTTATTTTTAAATTGTAATAAAATTGACATTTTGTGCATAACAGAGCACTGGTTAACTATTAATGAAATTATGTTTAGCTTTAAAGATCACCAGGTTGGTAGTTCGTTCACCAGACTTAATTCAATACATGGTGGGGCATTAATCATACTAAACAATCATATGAAATTCAAGGAACGTAAGGACATTGTTTCCTTATCTGTTGAACGAACTATAGAACTTGCAGCTGTGGAATTAGAACAGTTCATCGTTATATGTGTCTATATGCCACCCTTGAGCGACTTTGAAATGTTCGAGAAAATAATGGAATCCGTCCTAACTATTTCATCACACAGTACGAAACGATTAATTATATGTGGTGACTTTAATGTTAATCTGTTAGAAAGAACTACTCTCAGCGTTAGATTGATAAATCTTTTCTCATCATTTAGGCTTAGCCATTTATTTATGGAGCCAACAAGAGTGACTGCTACTAGTGCTACATGCATTAACAACATTTTTACTGATATTATTCCAATCAGTAAAAGTGTTATCAGTGAATTGGATTCAGATAATTTAGGTCAATTATTTAAATTTGATTCTATTAGAGAACCTGTCATTAAAAAGAAAATTTCGTTTGTGCCAATAACTGCTGACCGGTTAGAAAGAATGAGATACTCTTTAGCCCAGGAACTACCGTTTTTGGCTGCTGAACAGTCTCCTAATATAATGTATAACTTATTCTTTGAAACCTTTATGAAACAGTACAGCGCGATATTCACTTCAAAATCGGTTGTGGTTAGTGGTTCAAACGACTTTAGTACGTGGGCTACTGCAGAGTTGCATAAACGCAGGCAAGCATTGTATGCATTGTATGAGGAACGACGGTTCAACATGAGTGACGAATTTAAAGAACAAGTCAAACAGTTCTCCAAACAATTTAAATTAGACTGTCATACAGCTAAACGTAATTTTCTGAGTAGTAAAATTAAGAATAGTTCCGATGTTATAAAAACGACTTGGAAAATAATTAATGAGGAGGCCGGTCGTAGTAAAAAAGCGAGTCACGATTACGAACTAAAAATCAATGGACAGCTTACGAGTTCTAGCTTACGAGTTCTAGAAGTTGCAACTGAATTTGAATCGTTTTTTACTAATGCACCGGCTTCCACGACTAAGTATTTAAATTCGTCACCTTTGTCTGCTGTTGCAATATTAAAAGATAATGTCTCAGAGTGTGCTTCATACTTGAATTTTCAGCACGTCACAAGTTCAGATGTCGTAAAGGCATTTAAATTGATAAATGTTAAGAAAACGAATGATCTTTTGGGACTCTCTGTTCACGTCGTTAAATCCCTGATCGAATTAATTGCACCTGACCTAGCGGTCATTTTCAACAATTGTATAGACTGCGGTGAATTTCCTGATTTAATGAAACAAAGTAAGATAATTCCCCTCTTCAAAGCAGGTAGTACTCAAAACCCCACCAATTTCAGACCTATATCAATACTACCAACTTTTAGTAAAATTTTTGAGAAATTAATCTTATCACAGCTATTACATCATTTTGAATCAAATAAGCTAATGCATAACAAACAGTTTGGATTCACTCGCGGTCGTTCAACAACAGATGCCGGAATTCAGTTCATTGAAAGTATTTTTGATGCCTGGGAAGAGTCACAAGATGCCCTAGGCATTTTTTGTGACTTATCTAAGGCTTTTGATTGCGTTTGTCATAAAACATTGATCAGGAAATTACATCATTATGGAGTTAGAGACACGTCATTGAATTTGTTAAAATCTTATCTGAACGGAAGAATACAAAGGGTAGACGTAAACGGAGAACGATCACCAGGATCATTGGTTTCTTTGGGCGTGCCACAGGGCTCAATATTGGGACCCTTCCTATTCCTCATCTATATAAACGACTAACCCTATCTAGGAAGGGACTGTCATGATATGGTACTGTTTGCTGATGACACCTCACTTATTTTTAAAACAAAGCGAAACCAACACGCTAATGATGATCACGTGAACAATACCATATCAAGAGTGGTAAATTGGTTTAATGTTAATAATTTGCTATTAAATGAGAAAAAGACTTAATGTGTTAAGTTTCTTACTACTAACGTTAAAAATAATCAGACATGTATAACAATTAAAAATGAGGAATTGGAATTGGTAACCAGCACAGTGTTTCTAGGTATAACGTTGGATTCCAAACTCCAATTGGGTCCACATATTGATAAGCTATCGAACAGACTGAGCTCTGCAGCTTTTGCAGGAAAATCCGTCACTTGACAGATTTAAAAACAGCCAGATTAGTTTATTTTAGTTATTTTCATAGTATTATGTCCTACGGTATTCTGCTCTGGGGCAGTGCTGCTGACATAAATACTATTTTTGTGCTGCAGAAGCGGGCTGTTCGTGCAATTTATAAAATTAATAATAGAGATTCTCTTAGAAATAAGTTTAAAGAAGTAAATATATTGACAGTCCATAGTCAATATATTTACGAGAATATTATGTATGTCCATAAGAACATTGTTAACTTTCGAAGAAACTGTGATATACATAACTTTAATACTAGAAACAAGGACAAACTTGCAGTGCCCACTACTCGGCTCCATAAAATAAAAAACTCGTTCAAGGGTAATTGTGTAAGATTTTACAATAAACTCCCAAGCACTTTGACAGATCTATCAATTAATAAGTTCAAGAAATACATCAAGCAAAGGCTTATTTCTAAAGCTTACTACAGTATTAAAGAGTACATAGACGATAAAAATGCTTGGGACTGAATTGTTCTAATTAATTGTGAGCATCCTCACTGCCAGAGTTTCTTTTACTGGACACTTGGAGGCCTTTTACACCTCCAAAGATTAATTTAATTATACAACTCTTGACTGTGGGGACCATTTATATCTCCTATCATCATTGTATTATTCACTAAAGAGACTATACATCTCTGTTATTTATATTTTAATTATTTTATTATGACATTTGAGACTCTTTACATCTCTCAGAAACAATAATTAAGTACTTTTTTTTTTCTGATAATGATACAAATAATAATACCAAATGTTCTGTAAAAAATGAAATGAAATGACATGTGAAAGTGCCCTTGTGGCCTATTTACAGAATAAACGTTTTGAGTTTTGAGTTTTGAATAGGGTCCCGTTTGGAACCCTTCGGGTACGGAACCCTAAAAATCAACCTCATTACGTCAGTGACTCGGACGCTGTCACCGGGTCTATTATTTATGAAGACTAGAACGAAGATTGCCCCTCACTAGCTTTTCCGTGCTCCGCCGCTCCACCGGTGCACGTTCAAACTGAAAACTAGTTTCCCTATTCCTTCAATATGTCCAAAAGAAAGTATAGTGACGACTCAGAATTGTATGGCGGGTTTAGCCTAGCGGGTCGTGACCCTGCCTATGAAGCTAACGGACCTGGGTTCAAATCCCGGTAAGGGCAAATATTTGTGTGATTAACGTGAATATTTGTTTCTTAGTCTTGGATGTTTTCTATGTATTTACGTACGTATTTATCTCTATCAAATATATCGTGCCTGACAACTACCTACGCGCTCGAAGTCACCAGCTGCTAGCGGGCGGCTCGCACCGCACGGTGGCGCGCCTGCAGTCTCCGCTGGTCCGGGCACGGAATAGCCTCAATGCACTGTTGGCCGCAGCACCATTGAATGATCTGTTTGGTGATGCATGGAGGGATATTGTGCGAGAATGTGGAAGGTTCTGTGAGAAGATTGCATGATAGTGTAGTCTTGTAATTATTTTCTCGAATGTTTATGGATATAATGATAATATGGTAACTGCATTTATACGATTGAATTTAACTTATTATATTTGACATAATTATGGTAAATTAATTTGTAATAATTGAATTGTATTGTATTTTCTAATTTTGTATATTTGTGTCGACTTGGCTTTGCTGTAATGGCACAAATAGATTATGTAAATAAATAAATAAATAAATAAATAAATAAATAAATCGTCGTCTAGTACCCATAACACAAGCCTTGTTGAGCTTAAGGGGATAGTTCGATTTGTGTGTAAGACTCTACTCCGATATTTAATATTTATATATATGTATCAAGAATTTACAAAACTGAGAAAAGGATGCGTCGATCTGTACGTAAACTTACATCGCTTTTAATTCAAAAAGTTAAAAAACTGACATCAAGTCCTTTTCCTTCCTCCTAGGTCTGGATGCGATCATCGTCAAAATACGCAAAAACGAGGCTGCAAAATCTGCCTGTCTAGCAGTCAAATCAGAATGTGCCTGCTGATTATTTTTGATGGTGTTAAGTTTATATTAGGTGCTTACCTATGAAATCAGCGTTTTTTATGGAGAAAGTGAAGGAAACTCAATTTTCAGTACAAACATTTTTGCATTTTTTTTAGGAATGGCAAATCCTAATTTTATAAAACTTTGTGTGCATGAATTAGACAACATTTAGCTCATAGCAAATTTGATTTAAGTTTTGAAAAGTGTCAGCTGCAAAAATATGTATTACGAATCTTATCATGAAAATGGATGACATTTAGGACGAACTGGTTCTGCAGATTAAATTTTAATTATAAAACTGGAAATTAAAAGAAAAATTAATATGTAAATGGAAAACATTAAAATTAACTTTGAAACAATGAAAATATAATGGAAATAACTATTGAATCACACGAATTATGAACTCCTGAATCTGTAAGAAAAAATCGCCAACTTCATAGGTGAGCACCTAATATAGATATATAGATTCTTACCTGCTTCAAAAATTAGAGTCAGCCTAGAGTCAGGCCTAAAGCCATATCGAGAACAAAATTAATAAAGATCTGAAGGGTGTTTACACTAAAAGAAAACTATACACATATTACACGACATAAACGAATATACGGTACTTATAGACAGAATTAATCTTATGGTAATGACCTTAGACACCACTGATAAGATAAGTCACAGTAACGCAATAATACGCAATTCGTTTACCTGGATGATATGATTATTCCAGTCTTTTTGCTCTAGAAAACAAACTACTGGACCGAATTCTAATTTTCAAAAAATGGAACCAAACTGAAAGGTCATCGTTTCAAATAAAAAAAGGATTTTTGAAATAGGTTAATAAATGGTTTTGGGTAACAAACATTAAAAAAACAACCGAATTAAGAACTCATTTCTTGAAGTCGGTTAAAAATGACAGCTCGTGTGAAATATTGGTGCTCTGATTTGGTCTTACGTCAATTTAAAATCAAGAGAACATCATTTAACAGATATATGAAAGGTATTTGATATATTCTTTAGATGTTCGAAGATATATCGTCACGATCTCTCCCAGTGTGAAATATACATAATCATAAACTTTATAGGTATACAGATGCATCCATTGCTTCTGACCCCACACTAAGATACCCTGTGTTATGGAAAGCAGAAAAAACGATGTCACACATCTAACTAATCTAACTAATATTATAAATGTGAAAGAAGCGATGTTAGGATGTTTGGATGTTTGGATGTTTGTGTGTTTGTGCCTCAATCACGCTAAAACGGCTGAACGGATTAGAATAAAATTTAGTACAGAGGTAGTTTAAGAGCTAGATTAACATACAGAATACTTTTTATCCGACTGCACCAGAAGGAGGGTAATGTTATCTAGGTTAATGATAATTCCTATGAACACGCAGATGAAGTGCGGGCATCAGTTAGTATGTTATAAACATCCAAGTCCTGGGTTTTTTTTCCCCAGCCGGGATTTGAGCCTGGAACCTTTGGCTTGCAAGGCAGAGACTAACCGCAGCGCTGAGGAGATTGTCGAAATCGCTCGTTCCCGCCAAAGCGGTTTTAATCAGAACTGCTCCCAGAAAATCTAATTTGAGGGAACCACACACCGACTTGCAGAGAATGTGGCTGCCATTGAGTTCGAGAAGGGATGGCCAAGGAATATCGATATGGCTTAAGTTTAAACGATCACCAAAAACGCACCTATTTTACTACCAATAAATTCGAAACGACCGCCAGAATTAGTAAACGACCACCCAATTGTGTTAGGTTAAATTATAACCAAATTTCTTTTTATGTTTTGTGTACTTAAGTTTATGTTTTAAGTATTTTTTGTTGTTCTTACATGTTAAACCTAACATGAAGAATAAAGGGGGTTTCGCTTCGCTCACCCTCTTTACCCTTCACCTAAGCTACCGCAGTATTTTTCCTGATATTTTCTGCAACTTTTGGTGATAATTTACCCATTTTGGGTAGGAAAACATTATTTTGGTGATCATTATATTTGTTGTCTATCGATATTATCATATTTAAACTCTAGCTAGCTCGAACCATTGTATGATTTAGCCAAGTCTTACCAGATTCTGATTCAGATTCAATTTTTTATTGAATATAAATAAATATATTATCTTATTCAAAGTCAAAATTATACTTACTTTTTTATACCAAAAAACAAGTATGTTTTATATATAAAAAAGACTATACCGTTTCGGAAGGTGGGCCTCGGGGTTAAAAAGAAACGTCAATAAACTCCCCCGTACCTTTTTTTTTAAAAATGGACTAAAGGCAGCAACAGGAAGTAAATCCGTAATGATGAAAATCTACTTCACAATTTACTAAAATAAATATTACAATCACAGACACATTATTTTTTGTGATTTTTGTTACAAAAACATGACAATTGGGACAATTAATAAGTACCATTATCAGCAGTTGTGGAAGTTTACGGTGGGTAAAGGTTCTTTTCCCATGCAGCCCAACACTTAAAAGTCCTCAATAGTCAATAGTCAATAGTCAATAGTCAAAGTACTTTATTACTGTAGATATTTACATATACTTAGCAAACGTCATTTTTTGCCTCTTCTCTACATTGGACCACTGTGGGAGAAGAAGGGCGTAGAAACTCCCACAGATTTATTTTTAGATCTTTTTTAAAAATAGGTTGTGCTTAACTAATACAAATATGAAAAATTTAATTGTTATGATTAATAAGCAGGAATAAATAATTACAAAACTATTAACAGCAAGGTCTGTGTTGAGCCAGATTAACCCCATACAGTCCTGTCATTTAAGTAATCTTGAACATTGTAATATCCTATAATATTAGGTCCTTACATATGAAATTGGCGTTTTGTATGGATCAATTGAAGTTAACTCAATTTTCAGTACAAACATTTTTGTATTTTTTTTTGGAATGACAGATCCTAATTTTATAAACTTTGTGTGTATTGAATGAGACAACATTTAGCTAACAGAAAATTTAATATAAATTTTTAAGTGTCAGCTGTAAAAAAATATTACCAATATTATCATGAAAATGGATGACATTTAGGAGGCACTGATTTTGAAGATAACATTTTAGTTATCAAACTGAAAATTAAAAGAAAATTTAATAAGTAGATGTAAAATATTGAAATTAATTTTAAAACAATAAAAAAAAACTGAAAATAGCTATTGAATTACTCGAATTATGAACTCCTGAATCTGTAAGAAAAATTCGCCAATTTCATAGGTGAGCACCCAATATAACAAATGGTTTTTGAATGGTTTTTGGAATTCGACAAAAAGTTTAACAAAAGCAGGGGCACAGAGCATTAAATATTAGAGAGAGGGCAAGCCGCCGCGTAACGGCTGACCGTTGTATGCCCAGTGTGCATACAGTGCATTCAGTTGCTCTCAACGAGATTCCCGAGTGCACGCGCCGATCGCCTTAGAAAACTGACAACACTTAGCTTTATTTTCTATAATGCCGGCCTGTGCAGTTGTCCTATGTGAAAATCGCAGTGATTCGACAAATTCCCTAACAAGGGTATTTCACAGGTAAATACTGAAAATACAATATTTCTTCAATAAAACAACACGATTAACGAAATATTCCGAGGAAGTAATGCTATTGAGTCGCATCCAGATTCCGTCTCTCTCATACCCATTAGCGTTACCTACTAGCGAGAGAGACAGGAAATAAATTTAATGTCCATGAAGCTGTGTGTGCTGTGTGCGTGCTTTATGAAACAATGTGCGCCTCATGTGCACGTATACAGCCACGTAACTGCTTTGCCTGTGTTTACCAATACGAGAGTAGGGATAAATGTGTAAGTGGTTATTATGTCCGCTTGTTCGTTCTGTTTATTTAATGATACGTTGTGTGCGTGAATTCAGCTTGCGACAATCGGTTTGCATACAAAATAGGCTGAACGCCCTATCTCCTGTGTTGAGGTATCTGTTGTTTACCGCCATATCCTAGCTACAAGGGAAATAAGTTTTGAAGTGGGCTTCCACTTTTGGTATTCATAGTACCTATTCAACTACAATCGATATAACATCTATCGATACCGGCAAGTACATCCCTAGCCTCAATGTAAAGAGAGGTTGTTAGGTACATAGTGCAGGAATCTCGAGGCGTTCGTAGTGATGTAACTAAACTAATAGGAACAGGCAGGTGCAGACTAGGTACCGGTGCATAGGTATATACTAGATATAACGACACATTGTCGACCTCTGTGGCTCTGCGGTTAAGGCTCTGCCTACCAACGAGAGGTCCCGGGTTCGACCCCCGGCTGGGGATACAGAAAAGTAACAACCCCAGGTCATGGATGTTTGTGTGTGTGACGTCGCTGTTTCTGGCCCCACATCTTAGTGCAGATTTATGTAAATGTTTATGTTTAATTAATGTTTTTGTTCATAATATTCCTAACACCAAGAGGCCGTTCGTTAATCTCGTGATGATTTTTAGGATCTTTTAACCCCAATTATACAGGGTTATTTTTAGACCAATAGCCAAAAGTAAATATGATTTATAAAAATAGAAAAAAAAAGTATTTTGTAAAAAAATAACAACTTTTCCTTTTTTAAATCTTAATTCACGCCACTTTGTGAATCCTAAATTTTAAGACGCGTTCGATCACTTCGATCACCCTTGCGGGTTGCGCTTAGCGCGCTGCAAGCCGCGGGCGACCGAGTTTAATAACAATGGTCGGTGCGCGCGGTGAACACACGAGTAAGTGAGCATAATTTGAATTTGTGTTAGGACAATTTAGCGAAAAAATGTAAAAATCTACCATTTTTTATTTCATAAATTGATTTTACTCCTGCAATACCGTGACGTGAAAAAATTTGGGCTGGGGGTCAAAAATAACCCTGTATTTAGTTAATTTTAATTTACATAGATCTTGATTTCATTTATATTCATAATTGTTTATTGCACATAGATATATAAAAGTTACATTATTAGAAAACATATGCACCTCCTCGGCATATGAGCACGCCTTCGGGTTACAGGCGGTCCGACTGTGGAAAGCACTCCCTTACAATAGTAGAGACTTCCTCTCTTTTCTCTTTCAAAATCCGGGTAAAAGAGCACTTCCTCTCTCTTTCATGATAGTAGTTATAGTATGTATATTACTATATGGAGAGGTTTGTGTATTTATTGTTATTTATTTAGCAGTTTGGTATACCTAGTCGGTCCATAAGTTCTGTCACAAATATTTTGCCGCATAGTAAATAATGCCAAGTTTTATTTTATTTAATACTATAAATGGTTTGATAGCTCATTAAATACTGATAAATTAGAACGATTATTGGATTTAAATGCTTAAAGCCATATTACACAAATGCTAGTTTTTTCAGATTTTGCACTTTTTTACCCAATCAAAAATACGGACGTGATTCACTTTATCTTTTTTCCATGACTCTTAAAACCTTTCAAACTTACGTGAGATTTTAGTCAGAACCCTCCCTGAACCCGTTACCTTCATTTTGAAGCATAAGATAACTAAGTCTGGGTAAAACTAATTTTCATATTCACATTTTACGTAGTGTACTTGTTGCCCGTAAAAAATTACCTAAAGTTCTCTTTGGGAGCAGTTGGAACTGAAAGCTAACAGAAAATCAAATGCTAGTTGTTAAGCATGGTCTAAAATTGAGGTTTCAGAATAAATAAAAAAAACCTTGTTGGTTATCTGGAACACTGTTTTTTTATTAAATTTGTGGTAAGTGGTATTTTTGTCAGTTGCGGCGTGTTTTGGGTTCTCGATTGTCTCAAGTTATAAGGTTTTTTGTCATATTGCGATAATCGTACAAAATGTATTGTATTGCAATTTGATTCGTATACAATAAGCTTTTTAATCATGTATAATACGAATAAAAAAAAGTTTATTGCTGATTTTTATCTATCAAAAACCTTGTGACAGAACTTATGGACCGACTATGTATAGGTATTTTATTTTCCATATTGTATAGATATTATATTTATTTATTTATTATAGATAAGTTATTCGATATTCTGCACTCCCTACTATTTCATGGTAATTTTCCTATCATGCCTTTGTTTGCTGGAAGAAATCTCTTTTTTGAGATATGCTCGCCTTTGTACGTGTGTTTTCCAGGAATGTAACTAGTTAGTTATCTTTGTGAAATAAATAGTTATGAATTACGAATATACAAAGGAAACTAAGGCATGACAGGAAAATTTACCATGAAAAGATAGGCACTGCACAACATCTAATGTATAATCTATAATAAAAGTACATTTTCCAATAAATTCATGTTCTATGAGGTTTTGTAGTTTACTTTAGAGTTCCTTTTTTTTTCATGAAGTGTGCTTTTAATTATTTTGTAGATATTATGTTTGAAAAGGTCAATAGTTTTGTTTTTATTCGATTATAATATTAACTATCATATTGTCTATAACAACAAAATATATTTAGTTTTATCTACACACGTATCATAAACCCTCTTTACTGCGTACAAAAACCGCACGTTACGATCAGCATATTGTTAAATAAACTACTATGTGTAGATAAACTACTTGGTAAAAACTCATTTCTTATCTGAAAAATTACACATTATGACCATAATGTGTAATTTTTATACACATTATGATATTCAAATTTCGAACGCCGACGCCCGCCTCGTGCCGCCCCTAGTTTGTCTGTGAAGTTGGTACTGACATTCAAATTTCGAACGCCGACGCCCGAAGTTGGTACTACAGAACAAGCTAAACAACTGCAGAGCCACAATGCCGGTCAAACATGCGGTTCCTGAACACATCAAAGAGAGCTTATGATATGTGTGTAGATAAACTAGTGTATGTAACTGTACATAATTAGGCATTAAAACTCTCGAGTGATATTATTATGAAACTCGCCGAACTCGAGTATTAATGCCCTCCATTATGTAGCAGTCACATAAACTACTTTACTTTTTGGTCAATAAGAGCAAATTTTGCACCCGGGTACGTCATACCCTGGTCGTTTACTCACTGTAACATTTTGTCACCATACTCCCGCCCCGGGACGTAAGACCGTAAATCCAGTTTTTGATTGACGAAAATACTTATTTTTCCCGACAAAATGACTGAATTCCGCGATTGTATATCTGAAAAACGGCAACTAGAAAACCCGAACTCGAGTAACATAAAATACAAAACGACCTCTGGATTTTGTTGTTCTTACATGTTCAACCTAACACAGTATTTGCGCAATTCAGTAAATTTTCGTCTATTTCAGATGATTCCACTATCCATGGGCATTCACTCGTTTTGTTATTCCTCCCAACCGGGGGCACAAATGTGCCACTTCCACTCCACATGAGATCAAACATCAAACTTATTTTTTTTTATTCAAAATTGATTTACATTTTGAAAGTCATTTGAATTCATATAACGCAAAAAAAACTACTACCGCTTCAGAAAGTGTTATGGCAGCGGAGAAGAAGCGGCGCAAGAAACTCGTACACTGCAACACGGCCTACTTTTCTTTTCTGTTTCTTTTTTTTTGACGTGATAACGTCTTTGAAATCGTTTTAGTCGGGTGACATGTTCAGAAACTTGTGTCACACCAAAACCTCAAGAGCGCGATCGCAGGTATAACGAGAGAGAGACGGACCGATCTCCCGTCTCATCTCGAGCGCTGCCAGTCATTCCGTGAAACTTGTCACGCGGAATCCTCACGAGCGGAGGCTTATCACGTAAACATCTCGATCGTAAACCTACTTTACAAACAACCAATTTTTTTTTTAAATAGGTCTTGTGTTACAATCGCTTGCGTGGTTCTTGTGCTGCGCTGGAGAATCAGAGCTCCGTACCTCTTTGTCATTAATGTAATCATATAACCTATAATATGCTTTATAACATAATGTTTTTTTTAACGCCTTTTAATTTTTAATGCCTTTAAATTTCGTAAAGTTAATGCGTAATGTTATGTTTGTTTGATGGTACAGCATAATTCCCCAATTAAACACATGTCTAATAAGAAAAACCAATCTAAATCCGCAAACTAAGAGTACTACAAGCCCCCAAGCTTGTGATCCCACATCGGTGCAAAAAATCCAAAACAAATCCGGTCTCTTTCAATGAAAGCCAGTAATTGCTCTTGAGAATAACTAGATGACTTGGTAATGCTGATACAATGTTACAGTGCTGTTGGGGGCAGGGAAATATGATCATGACAATATTTAATTAAATAAATATCATTTTTATTTTAAGGTTTAAGGTTTAATGAAATTTATTATCACTAAAGACATAGGTCACTTACGTGATAACATAGATAAAAATACATTTAAATGTCCGTCGTCGACATAGTTCTAATAAGTACAATACGAGGTGACAGCCAGTACAGTTCGGGTAGGTATGTCAAAAAAATTATCGAAGTAACTATGTAAGTATCGAAGGACGTATGGTTACATTCCCACTTGTCGATAAAATATGTTGAGTTAATAGTCTTTTGAATGCATACATTGTTTGAGCGTTTCTTATAGATGAGGATAGTTGGTTATAAAGTCGCGCTCCGTCAGTAGTTATCATCGTTTTGCCGTAATTAGTTCGATGTCTGGGTATGACTAGGAAGCTTTTATTTTATTATCTTAAAAAATCCACAGCTAAATATATGCAAGATTAAACAGCTAATTAAACCTTAACTTAAGCCAATAATGTATTTAAATTCCTTAAGCTAAACATCATGACATTATACTGAGGAAGTTAAATAAGTATATACACAAAGAAAACAGTAAAATATGTTAATAAAAACAAATTCAATAATTAAATTATAAATTTTGAATTTTGAATGCACGGGAAATGTATAGAGTGCAGTGTAGTGTGGTGGTGTACTCCGCTGCTTAGCGCTATGACCGTAGTTTTGGGATCGCATCTTTGGCAGCATTTACCACTAAGCAGGGTGCATGGGTTTCGGGTCAGAAAATAATTGTTTCCTAAAGGCCTGTTTGGAAGAATGAAAAATGTCTACTTCCCTTTCCTCCAATATGATCATGATCAGGTCATGATCATATTACCTCCCTGAAGTAAGCTTACAGGGTGTAACAGAAAGTTGTAGTCATATTTTAAGAGTTGTTAGCTGCATTGTTCTGAACAACATTCATTATGAAACCGAAATACTAATCGCTGAACCACTTGGCGCAAAACCTATGAAGATGTCAAAAATTTATTGCTATGATCATATCGCCTTCCTCTTACTTGATGGAGGACCTCTGTGGTGCTGTGGTTGTGGCTCTGCCTACCATGCGAAAGGTCTCGGGCTCGATCCCCGGCTGGGGGTAAAGAAAGAAGAATCCCCAGATCTTGTATGTTTATATGTATATGATAAATTCCAATTCCAAATTCCAAATGTCTTTATTACTGTAGATATTTACATATACAAAGCAATCGTCATTTTTTGCCACTTCTCTACATTGGACCACTGTGGGAGAAGAAGGGCGTAGAAACTCCCACAGATTGATTTTTAGATCTCTTTTTAAAAATTGCGTAAGCTTAACTAATACAAAATATAATATTTAGTCAGTATCATTATCAATAAGCAGGAATAAATAATTACAAAATTATTAACAGCAAGGTCTGTGTTGAGCCAGATTAACCCCATAGAGACCCATCATTTTAGTAATCTTAAACATTGTAATATCCCTTTTTCGACAAAGTCGCTTTAACATGGATTTTAAATTGCTCAAATGGCAATTTCAAGATCTCCAGAGGTATCTTGTTGTAGTAGAGAATGCATTGACCCTTGAAAGAATTGCTAACCTTCGCGAGTCTAAACCGGGGCGCAAGTAGTCTGTGATTATTTCTTAGGTTAACATTACAGCTATCGCTAAGTTTGGGAAATTTTGTAAGGTTTTTGCGTACATACATTATATTTTCGAAAATAAATTGACTAGCTACATTTAGTATGTCAATTTCTTTAAAAAGCTGTCTTAAGGAGTCTGTGCGTTTTAAATTATAAATTGCTCGAATAGCTCTTTTCTATAGAATAAAAATAGTTTGAATATCCGCTGCTTTCCCCCACAAAAAGATACCATAGGACATGACACTATGAAAGTAACTAAAATATACTAGCCTAGATGTAGCCACATCCGTGTTTTATCTGATTCTGCTTCTGCTGTTTCTGCTTCACACGACATAGGATATCCTAGTGTGGGGTCAGAAGCTATTTGTGTGACTGTATATAAACGTTTATGTTTTTGTTAATTTTATATTAATAATGTTTCGATTATGTCTGTTAGACTCAAAAACTCAAAAAAAAAACTCAAAACGTTTATTCTGTAAATAGGCCACAAGGGCACTTTCACATGTCATTTCATTTCATTTTTTACAGAACATTTGGTATTATTATTTGTATCATATTATCAGAAAAAAAGTACTTAATTATTGTTTCTGAGAGATGTAAAAAGTCTCAAATGTCATAATAAAATAATTAAAATATAAATAACAGAGAACAGAGAGAGAGAAATAAAAAAATTACAATATCGGTTTCATACAGATCCCCTGTAACGAGATAACTCGTTAATTAATATTTTCTGATCGGGTAGGCGTAGTAGGTGTGGGGTTCATGTGCCAACAGGGTTAACAGGTCAATTATTCTATTGAAATAAGTATTTTTACCTTAAAGAGGGCGCCACTGGCAAATCTAATTACCAAAAATGACTTTAAAAGAAATAGGCAATTTAAACAACAGTAACTCGCCAACGTTTATCTGTTTTATTGATTTAACCTGGAATATAGTTACTTGAAAATTTCTACCACTCGGACACTTTTGTAACCAAAACTTGGACACTTTGTAACCTACTCAGCCATTTTGTAACAAAACATAAGTAGTGAAGGAAATCTGTTCTATGTCGTCCATTCAAAGATTTCGTATTAACCTAGGTAAAAATTCTAAATTGGATATTTGTACAAATTGGTATTATTTAACCTCTTTAATGCCACCAGCGCCTGCCTTTGGCTCTGGCAGAATACCAGCGTCACAGATTGCTGAGTCAGGGCCTTTCCATTGTCGCGGTACGGTCACAATACCACATAGTGATCTTTATCGAACGTGATGATTCTTGTTAATTCTTAACTGAATACTTAAATAAATGTATCGCTTTCTTTTTGTGTAATTTGTCGTTATTTAATTTAAAAGTATATGATTGTGTGTGTACCGTTTTCAATTATTTATTTTTTTATCTTCTATCTTCTCAATGTAAATTGATATTTTGTGAATATTATTTTAGGGGCGGTCGTCATCCCTGGCCGATACGCCGGACATTCGCGTAAACTCCTTTGCCTTGGTCCCACCATTGTACAGCAAGTGTACAGAACAAGATAACAAAGGACTCGTTCAGATATCGAATATCGAGTTGTTGTCCTTCTCGGAATACGAGAGTTTATTTCTTTTAGTATTTTCTTTTATGAGCGGACAAAAGCGTTATTCTTGTGTTTCACTATAACAAGATACGGCTGCAAGTTTACTATACAGGCTGTCATGGAAAAAAAACAAGTCAGGAGATCTATTTTTGAATCCCTCGCATGACTTTAATGTCACGCGAGCGCTCTTTTCTACTGATTTTCCTTCGACATCCGAATTTTTTTATTTTTCAGTCATTCGTTTGCAACGAGTGGTCAGCACCACTCGTTGCGCAAGTCGAATAGTAGAATAAACGTCAAATACGTCAAAGCTAATGCCAACAGTGTCAATACAATTTGAAGTGACAGAGTTTGCTGATTTCGCGCGTTTTTTCAAATTGGAATCCAAAACGTCAAATATGTGACATTTGCGACAGATTTAACAGTTCGATTTGTTCCATATTATTGCTAGGATTTAGTAGGCAGCTTAATTGAACAGACACTTGTCATACGGCCTATAATATGAGAGCATTTAACGTTCCGTTTCCTATGCGATATTTACCGGTTTTTACTTTTTCTGCGTGCAATGGATAAAAATCAACATTTCCAAATTTACTGGCAACACCGATGACGAACGATTCAAAAATGCAGAAAATCAACGTCACGCGACTTGTTAGTCGAACGTGACATATGTCTCATGCGATATATTATGTCATGCGAGTGATTCAAAAATAGAACTCCTGATGTGGCGCAGCGTAGCGGGGAGGTTCCTTAGGTCCATAATGACTACTTCTCATTATGACCTGGTTCATAATGTCGTAGTGTTGTCATGTAATTATTTTCCCGAATGATTAATGGATATAATGTTGATTGAATAATCGAATATAATTGACCTGAATAATAATTTCATGTGGTATTTAATGTAATATATTTTATATTAATATTTAGTTTGGATACTTTGTACGACTACTTGGATTATTTTTTCTGTCATTTTGTATGAATTTACTTTAAAAAAAAATTACCTGGTTCATAATGACAAGTCCCCATTGCATTTTGAGCACTTCCCGTCACCTTTAACTTACATCTAACCCAGATGTAACGGGACTTTTCAAACTTGGATCGGTATTTTGAACTTTAGCACTGAGTTAGTAACTACATATATATAAATAACCGCGGCATAACAATACTGCGTATAAACACTCTTTCAGGTTACGTGCGGTCCGACTGTGGAACGCACTTCCTTGCACTATAAGAGACACTCCCACTCTTTTCTCTTTTAAGAAACGAATTAAAGAGCACTACCTCTCTCTTTTGTAAAAGTTAAGTTTATGTAGTATATATCGGTATTTATTTTGTATATCCTATCTGTATTTTATAGGTATTTCATTTATTCCTAGGCATTTTAGTTATAGTATTTATTGACCACTGCAAACCCTTTTATGATACCAATTCCTATAATGCCTTGGTTTGCTGGAAGAAATATATTTTTAGAGATAAGCTCGCCTTTGTAACTTTTTAAATATTTGTGTGCAATAAAGAATTATGAATTAAGATTCATATTATTTGGAAAAAAATGATCGTCTTATCAAACTATAGGTTGGTCTTAAGTCATGGGTAGGCCCCATAGACTTATTCATTCTAGAGCTGACGATATGGGAAATGACGATATGGGAAAATTAAAAGCCGACGAATATTTATAAGGTAGAACGTCGCTGTTTCTGGGTGCAACACATTATAGGGACTTTCTAATGTTTATGGAAAACATCGTGAGGAAATCCCATAGGCTAGTATTTAATGGCTCATCAAAAATACTGATTTGCACAGCAAAAACACTTTTTATGTTGAAAATATTATATGTGTACTCAAGTTTATTTTTTAAGTATTTTTATTGTTCTTGCATGTTCAACCTAACACGAATGATAAAAGGGCTTTGCTTCGCTCACCCCCTTTACCCTTCACCTAAGCTACCGCAGCATTTGCCCTGATATATTCTGTGCAAATCAGTATTTTTGATGTGCAGTTTAATATTTCCCAATCCCATATAGGTGGCGATGGGCTACCCCCTGTCACGCAAAGTGGAGTATCGAACAACTGAAGCTGAACGTGTGTGCCACACCGTACTGGAAAGGGCGTGACGCAATGTCTTTAGACAACGTCTACGGAATGTCACAACTTAACAAAAGCCAGTCTTACTTGAAACGATTCGAAATCAGCCCTATACCGAAACTTAGCTTCAACTTAACTTCGAGTTAGGATTATCTCCGCACATAATTACTGAGATTTCGTTACGGGAGGCCTAAGAATATTTAGCACTGGAAGCGCCTTAGGAACGAAATAACCTTCAGGAAAATATGTCGTTTCTACAATACGTCGCATCCTATTCTTGTCCTAAGTCCCTTGTTTAAGAGATAATATTCATTACAATAATAATGATACAATAATTCCTTGGACACTATTTACTCACATTGATCTAGCCCCAAACTAGGATTCCCTGTATCTTGGGTACTAAACAACGATACACATACTTATATATATCACCGTAAGATAGTCATAAAACCGTAAGTTGATCAACTAACGTTTTTTTTCTCGTAAGTTGGTCAACTATCGAAAGATAGTACTGTACTCGTCGTATAGTAAGCTTACTGCTTACTATACGACGCGTAAATAGACCAACTAACGGTCAAAACCGTTAAAAAGTAAACTGGTTTAAACTTGAATTGTAAACGAAATACCAGGGCAAGCACTGCGGTGGCTTATGTGAAGACTAGAGGGGACGAGCGCAGCGAAGCCCCCGAACAGTCTTCGTGTTAGGTTGTTATGTAAGAACAAAAGAAACGTAAATTCTAAACCCTATTCTTCTGGTTTACTATCTGCCGATAGTTGATCAATGTCGCGTAAGTTTATCAACTTACGATTTTGACTATCTTCCGGTGACATAGATAAATATTATACTTAGATAGATAAACAACCATGAATAGGGTACAAACATCCGTGCTCATCAAACAAATATTTGCCCCCACCGGGACTCGAACCCGGGACCCTTGGCTTCGTAGGCAGCGACACTGCCGACTCGGCCATTCGGGTTCGGCCATTACTTATGCAAAGCCAATCTTGGCAGTAAAAGTGCGTTCACACTGAATTAACTGTACCTTTAACCATTCTGTAAATCAATTCTGTATCATTTGACATACTCCGTAGCCTAGTTGACTGAGCGAGCGAAGTCGCCAACTGGCCAACAGGTCGCATTTGCCAATAAATTTTGACGAAAATTAGCACACAAGTTCCTTGATTTATTTAAAAACAACCGGTCAAGTGCTAGTCTAAATCGCGCACGAAGGGTTCCGTACCACCGTTCAATGGAAGCGATGGTGTGGAGTGAATAGTTTGGATTTTACACAGAAAAATATTGTTTACAAAGTTATTGGTGCGGTTACTTTCACACTCCATGTACGTAACCAGGTGCATCCATAAGTTTGTATGTGGTATTGAAAGAATTGTTGTATGGGAGCCCCCTTAAATATTTCTTTTATCCTGTTTTTTAGTATTTGTTGTTATAGCGGCAACATAAATACATCATCTGTGAAAATTTCAACTGTCTAACTATCACGGTTCGTGAGATACAGCCTGGTGACAGACGGACGGACGGACAGCGGAGTCTTAGTAATAGGGTCCCGTTTGGAACCCTTCGGGTACGGAACCCTAAAAATTAAACGTTCGCAATTTTTGATTGGCCGGAAAATAGGTGGGACTTTTCCCACTTCCCCCTTCGGGGAAGTTTAAGAGGCCCACTAAGGACTTCATTCTACATCAGATGTTGCAAAAAAACAAAAGGAGAGGAGTTGTGGGGGGAAAAGGGGGCGAGAGTTTGCTGTAGCGTTAAAAATGGACGGATTTCAATTTTTTTAATTTAAGCAAACTGCTGTTCTAACAACTAACAACCACTAGTTATGTATTTCTCGTTCGACGCTCTCTGACGCGCGCCGATCGCCTTAGAAAACAGACATTTCACAGGTAAATACTGAAAATAGAATATAATATATCTTCATTAAAACAACACGATTAACGAATTATTCCGTCTCTCTCATACTCATTAGCGTTACCTACTAGCGAGAGAGACAGGAAATAAATTTAATGCCCATGACGCTGTGTGTGCTGTGTGCGTGCTTTATGAAACAATGTGCGCCTCATGCGCAGGTATACAGCCACGTAACTGCTTTGCCTGTGTTTACCAATACGAAAGTAGGGATAAATGTGTAAGTGGTTATTATGTCTGCGTGTTCGTTCTGTTTATTTAATGTTGTACGTGTATGTAACGTTGTGTGCGTGAATTCAGCTTGCGACAATCGGTTTGCATACAAAATAGGCTGAACGCCCTATCTCCTATATTGACTATCTCCTATATTGAGATATCTGTGGGGATATCACATTTAAATTTTCGTCATTTTTTATGATGACACAATGTACAATATAAAAATAATCTAATCTAATGACAATACTATAACATCGTATCTATGGATGCTATTAAGATGTCTTAAGATAACAATTTTACAAAAGAAATAAATAGGAAAAAATAAAAGCTGTGATGCACATATCAAAAGTTACACAATATATCACATATCAATGCACATATCAAAAGTTACCGGCCAAACCCGATTTCAGGACAAACTAGTTTTGCCTAGGATAAACTAGTTTATGTGTACTTAAGTTTATGTTTTAGGTATTTTTTGTTGTTCTTACATGTTCAACCTAACACGAATAAAGGGGGCTTCGCTTCGCTCACTCCCTTTACCCTTCACCTAAGCTACCGCAATGTTTTGCCCTGATATAAGCTGTGCAAACTAGTTTATCCTAGGCAAAACTAGTTTGTCCTGAAATCGGGTTTATTATTATGGAGCTCCATGGTCTAATGGGTTTCACGCTTGCTTCTCACACAGGAGATGCAGGTTCGAACGCTGACCATGTACCAATGAGATAATTAATTTATCTTAAGTAAATTATCGGACGTTCAGTGTTTCGGATGCCACGTTAAGGGATTAAATATGGCCAGAAATGCATCTTTAGCTTCAATTCTAGGCTAAACTAGACAACATAAAAATATGTAGGATAAATATAAGTTATAAAAGGTCTGTTCAGGCTTCTCAGCACCTAATGACCTCGTAGGGGCCCATGAGCTACGAGGTAGCGTGACGATCAGGTGCCAAGAAGTGATGAACCTCGGCGATTCACCGAGCTGAAGTTATGTGGGGTAGATCTAACCTGGTCTGTGCTTCGGTCCCGTCAACTGTCTCTCTGCAAGGCCCGGGTGCACCCTAGGCTCTTCTTGGTAGACAGGTTCTTCAGCCAACCAGGTATGACTGGCGGGCCAGCTTCAATGAGCACAGTGTTCCAACACAGGTTATGTTCTATGTGGTAAATACAAATCGGGCACGAAAATCCGAACTTTATCTGGTTCGAGAGACAACAACACACTCAGCTATATTAACAATCCTGAGGGAATCCCGAATACATTCCAGATGCCCTGCGATTTAATTTAAACCCCTAACCAAAACGCGTTTACATTGCGAGGTCTTTCGTCTGTCCGTTGTCAAAACTGCCAGATTGACAGCTAACGTCAAATTAAAAAGACCGTTCAGAAACCATCGATCGAATATCGATATGGAATCGAACAATCACCCGCCCGGACAGGCACCCACCTGTCCCCTAATCTACGGGCAGCCGAGACAACGTTGCTACCGCTCGTTTTAGAACCGAGCCTCCTACTAGAACCTCTGCAGACCGGGGAGTCCCGTCCTTGCCAGGGAACAAGTTAACAATGCGCCCCCTGCGCCAACGTAGTGGCGGTAGGTTAGCATCCTTAACCAAAACGAGGTCACCAACACTAGGGGGGCTAGTTTTGTCAGTCCACTCAAGGCGCTGTTGTAAGATATGCAGATACTCGAGCGACCAACGCTTCCAGAAATTCTGAGTAAACTGCTGCAACATCTGATACCTTGACAACCGATACAATTTCACTCCCTCGAAGGGGTGCTCGGGCAACGCGTTAAGTGGCTGTCCTATCAAGAAATGGCCTGGCGTCAGAGCCTCCAGGTCATTTGGATCCGAGCTCTGCGGACACAACGGTCGCGAATTGAGAACGGCCTCGATCTTACAAAACAATGTCGCGAGCTCCTCAAAAGTCAGCGCGGTCTGACCTACTATACGCCCTAAGTGCGTCTTAGCTGACTTAACTACGGCCTCAAAAATCCCACCCCAGTGGGGGCAAATCGGTGGGCTGAAGGTCCACTGTATACCCCGACGGGAGAGGGCCGTTCCAATATCCACTTTATTTACATTCAAAAAGTTGACTATCTCTCGTAAGTATCGTTCCGCACCTATGTAGTTAGTGCCGTTATCAGAGCGGATCAAAGTTGGAAGTCCCCTTCGAGAAACAAACCTATCCAAACAAGCAATGAAAGCCGCTGTCGAGAGATCAGCAACGAGCTCGAGATATACCGCCTTGGTGGATAAACAAACAAACACACATAGGTACGCCTTGTATTGCTTAGCGGTACGCAATCGTGAACTCTTCACCATAAACGGTCCTGTAAAATCCGTACCAACACCTGAAAACGGTCTGACCTCATTCACACGATCAGGGGGCAAGTCCCCCATGAGAGGTTGCATCGTGGCAGCCTTAAGTCGATAACAAGGCATGCACCGAAACAAGATGTTCCGTATGACACGGCGGGCAGATAAGATCCAAAACTCCCGCTGGAGCGTGGCCAACAACGCGTTACAGCCGGCATGCGCGTTTTTAATTTGACGATCAGTCACCAGCAATTCAACTAACTGTCCCCCCTTGGGGAGCAGAAGTAGGTGACGAGCCGAATACGACAGATTCGCATTGCGCAATCTTCCTCCTACCCGAAGTAACCCGGTCGAATCAACAAAGGGGTTGAGACGCGCGACGGCTCCCTTCAATTTCGAACGTCCACTTCGTATAATCTCCAATTCCGCCCCAAACTTCGAGGACTGTACCAACCGGACCAAATTCAGCAGCGACTCGTTTCGCTCTGCCGGAGTCAGAATAGGGTTCAACGTTCGCTGATCGCGAGGAGTACGACAATTTCGAGCAAATCTCCTAATCCAAGTGGACACGTTTATCAACTTGTCAAGTGAGCTATACCGGTCCAGCAGAAACCCGGTGTCAGGGTCCTCAGCCTTCTGGATAACATGCACGGCCGCTCTGGGGCCATGATCCGAAGATACTACTACATGGCTGTGGGGCCAGTCCGATTCTCTCTTGGCAAGCCAGGGTGGTCCCCACCACAAATGGTGTCTAACGAGTTCAGGAGCCCGACATCCCCTGGATGCACAATCAGACGGGTTCAATTCTCCTGGTACATGTCTCCAGGTCAGTGGGACCTCAGACGACACAATCTGGGAGACACGGTTCGCAACAAAAACCTCTAAGTTATGGACCGAAGCCTTCAGCCAGCACAAAACAATCTGGCTGTCCGTCCAAGCGTACACCGTATCCTCCAAAACCACTGACCCACGCAACACTGTTAGAGTGTGATTCAAAAGTTTGGTCAAAAGAGCAGCCCCGGACAGTTCCAGTTTTGGAATCGTCATCCTTGTCCGAATAGGCGCTACCTTGCTTTTTGCCAAAACCAAACGCACGTCGACCTCCCCGGTGGAGGTGACGGTTCGCAAATAAACCGCTGCCGCAAACCCTCGTTCAGAGGCATCACAAAACCCGTGAAGGGTTGCCCTGTAATCCCCAGCAGGGACCAATTTCCTCGGCAGCGATACATTATTTATGTCCGATAGCGAGGTGAACATTCGCGTCCAATCAGTCAACAAATCACCTGAGAGGTGGATGTCCCAGGTCAACTGAGCCGCCCCTAGCCTTTGCATAAAACATTTGAGAGCAAAGGTGGCTGGAGAAATCCATCCATTCGGGTCGAACGTTCTCGCAATCGTTGACAGTACTGACCGCTTCCTCCAGGCCTTCGGTGTTTCTAAAACCACCCGATAGGTAAACTCATCATGGACGGGCCGGTACTGAATTCCAAGCACTGACAACATGTTAGGGTTGTCAGGATTCTCAAAAACGTGCGGGTCTTGTTGAAACTCATTTGGGAAACCAGCCATCAACTCAGGGGAGTTGGACATCCACTTGCGTAGTTCATAGCCGCCTCGTTCCAGCAATTGAATGAGCTCGTCACGTCGGTCCAGAGCTTCCTCTACACTGGCTGCCCCTGTGCAGACGTCATCGACGTACAAATCTTGCTCCAGGATAGCGGCGGCTCTAGGATAGCTCACACGGTCACGCGACGCCAACTCCCGCAGGGTACGCATCGCCAAATACGGGCTAGACCGTAACCCATACGTGTTTGTGTTTAACTCATAGACCTTGACTGGCTCGGCCGTGGTCTCACGCCAAAGTATAAACTGATACCTTCTGTCAGCCGGATGAATTACCGTTTGCCTAAACATCATCCGAATGTCTGCGACAAATACAATCTGGTGTCTCCGAAAGCTCGTGAGAATATCCGAAATATCACGACTCAACTTGGGTCCCGAATGTAGACACTGATTCAGGGACATCCCGTTCGAGGTAGGTGCTGACCCATCACAAACATCTCGAATCTTGCCGGTAGGGGTTCGCAAGACGGCATGGTGTGGAAGGAAACAATGATCCTCAGATCTCCAGTCCACACCCGATACCGACATGTGTCCTAACGACTCATACTCCCTCATGAAATCGACGTATTTTTGTTTAAATACGGCGTCCCTTGACATCCTACGCTCCATCGACATCAATCTCGTCTCAGCCATCTTCCTAGATTCTCCTAGTGGCGGTCGATCGGCCCTGAAAGGCAGTCGAGTTACAAAACGACCAGAACGAAGGCGACCAGTACTATTCTGGTAAAACAACTCGCACTCTTCTTCGTCTGCGTCGACTCGACGAACGGTGGGAGGTTCCTCTATCTCCCAGAAACGTTGGATAGCGTCTGACAACGCTGAGCCAATAAGTATGCCATCTGACTCGGCAGGCCTAACGATTGGCAATGCCGGAGCCATGATCACGTGACCAAACTTAGTATCCACAGCAATCAACCCGTCCGGCTGAAGAACTCGCCGATCCGACAACAGAAACCTACCCAGAACGTCTGCTCCCAGTAGCAGGTCGACCGGGGCTGGAGTGTCAAAATCGGGATCCGCCAACTTGAGTCCTGATGTCAGGAATCGAACGGCCGGATTCAACTTCACCAAGGGGTGTCTGCCCATGACATGCGTCATTACGAAAGCTTGCACGGATGTTTTTGTCAAAATGTCATAACGTGGAGAGAACGTGATCACCGATTGACCAACTACATTCGTAACCGTAACATTCCCCACGCCCCGTATTGATTTATTATACCTATTTACCTTGAGGCCCAACCATTTTGCTAAATCATTCGATACAATGCAACCCTGAGCTCCAGAATCAAATAGGGCGCGAACGTATGTTGGGTTGCCCGCCAAATCCCAAACAAGCACAGAGGCGATCGGTAACACCACCGTCTCCGGTTGGGGGGCAACAAATGGTTGGGCCGCAAATTCCTAGCGAGGGCCCCCGGGGCCCCACTCTGCCTGTAACCGATCAGGTATGCAGCTATACGCCAGAGGGTCCCATTGTACAAATGGCCCACGCGCCGGTTCCATTGCCACCCTACGATTCCCCGTAAAGAGGGGTGGGCGTGAATTCAACCGTGGCCGCTCCATGAGCGGGGGGGACATCGCATGTGACCGACGAGGACGAGGCGACGAGCGGGGCGACAACTGAGGCGGCGTCCGAACCGCACCCGCATAGCTCGAAGGTGTCCCATGCCACCCGCCCGTTACGGCCTGCTCAACACACCCAATGTCCCGCTGAGTCGGATGCTGAGTCGCAACCGAAAACTCAGGGCCCCCCATGTAATGATCCTGAGTGCGGCCCTGCATCCTAGTACTGCCCTGTGCACGTGGGGACGTTGGCCCCTGAGTTGCGCTCCGAGTCGCAAACGAATTCTCAGGGCCCCATGCCGTGTCACCCTGGGTACGGCCCTGTGGTGGCTGTTGGCCGGACCGGTTCATGCACAACAGATTTTTGTGGGGCCCACCACAATATCTGCACATTTGTGTGCGCGTGCAGTCCCTAGCCATGTGTGGCCCGAGGCACAGGAAACACCAGCTTCGCTGCTTGGCCATCCGGCGCCGTCCCTGAACCCTAAGTTCCCCGAACTTATTGCAATTGGCCACAGCATGGCCAATCTGCCTACAACATGGGCAGGTCTCACCATGTGGGGTCAATTCACTCACAGTCCCATACGACTGCCGGTTGGTGCGGTCCTTCCTCGTCGGAGGGCCCCTACTCACAGCGCTCCCGGCAGCTCTCTGTGGCTCCGAAGGATGGGTGACCGTCAACCCCAAATTCTCTGCCCGTCGAGCCTCCTCTTCCAAAAATCCGACCAAGTCGGAGAAGGCGGGCAGGTCCTCGGCCGACCTCCCGTGAGACTGTTCGAAACGAGTCTGCACGTCAGCGGGTAGACGGGAAAGTACAATGTACAACAGTAAGTACGACCATTCACCAACCGGAAGTCCAAGATTCTCTAGAGCCTTGGTGACGGACAACAATGGGTTCAAAACCTCCGTCTGTATGGCCCCGACCTTGTTCACAACCGGGATACTAAACAAACGGTTCAGTTGGGCATCGGCCAACCTCCGTTTGTTGTGGTAACGTCTGACCAACAATTGCCTGGCCGTTTCATAGTTACCCTCCGTAACTGTCAAATGAGCGACCAGCTCCCTAGGCTCACCCCTCAATGCTGCCACCAGCTGAGCCATCTTGACAGACTTGGTAATGTCCGATCGCATGTGCACCAAACTGTCGAACAGATTGATGAAGCTCATCCATTCACCGGACACGCCGTCAAAAGTATGCATAGTTATGGCAGGTAACCTGGACTCCGATCCCTGATGCGGCAGAGGTGCTTCAATGTCACCATCATGGCTGGACTCGCGCTGTCTACGTATGTCCGCAGCCTTCTGCGTGATAGCAGCTGCCATCTCCATACATTGGTCGACATCCCCTATCAACCGTGACAGCCTGTCAGGTGCACAACCATCAACTGATTCCGCCTGCGCGGACAATTCGAGCACCCTTTTGTAACGTTCCTTAACGTCCATAGACCGCTCCAATACCACATCATGCCTATCTAAACGGTCTATCAGACCGTGTGCGGAGGAAAACCATCTGAGTTCCTTAGAAACACCCTTCTGGATTTCAGATAACGACATGATCGGAACGATACTTACTCACAATTTGCAGTAACTCAATTTTATTGGACCCTGCAGTCTACAAACCAAACGAGGGAACCCTAAACCACAACTTAAACAATGTTGTTTTCCTTAAACAATAGGAACCGAGTTTTATATCTATATAAATTCTGTAAATACAATTTAGTTTCCCTTTATCATTATAACACACACAGATAGTCAATATTAGTTCAAGTTATAAATTGCTATAAACTGAAAACAATGAAATAGCCTGCTATCAATAGATGTAACTACCTATGTTGACCAAAACATTCATTCAATAGCATTACTAGACCACTAATAGATTGACTAACTGGTAATTCAATGCAAATTTCAATTCAATATCTGTCTGTCTACTACCAGCAATAGACTTATAGCTTACAATACTACCAATCTATGTGGATATAGGAACAACCAGTTACTTAACCGCCTATACCTACAGATTGATAGTCCCAAATCGTGCCTTCCTGGAGCCCTTGACGGCTGCAAATCTCAGGAAGCCACGCTCTAGCTACCAAAATGTTCAGGCTTCTCAGCACCTAATGACCTCGTAGGGGCCCATGAGCTACGAGGTAGCGTGACGATCAGGTGCTAAGAAGTGATGAACGTCGGCGATTCACCGAGCTGAAGTTATGTGGGGTAGATCTAACCTGGTCTGTGCTTCGGTCCCGTCAACTGTCTCTCTGCAAGGCCCGGGTGCACCCTAGGCTCTTCTTGGTAGACAGGTTCTTCAGCCAACCAGGTATGACTGGCGGGCCAGCTTCAATGAGCACAGTGTTCCAACACAGGTTATGTTCTATGTGGTAAATACAAATCGGGCACGAAAATCCGAACTTTATCTGGTTCGAGAGACAACAACACACTCAGCTATATTAACAATCCTGAGGGAATCCCGAATACATTCCAGATGCCCTGCGATTTAATTTAAACCCCTAACCAAAACGCGTTTACATTGCGAGGGCTTTCGTCTGTCCGTTGTCAAAACTGCCAGATTGACAGCTAACGTCAAATTAAAAAGACCGTTCAGAAACCATCGATCGAATATCGATTTGGAATCGAACAAGGTCTATTAGAGATAAGAATGTACTTTTAAAATTACCGGATATCTGTTATATTTAATACTTAAAAATATTTTTCGCAATGCAACAAGCGCTCGGAGACGAAATCAGTTTCCTATATGAAACTTACACGAAAAATTGGTAAAAAAAGGGAATTTTTTTGGTTGTTTTATTAAATTTTTAATGTTATTATTACAGGAGTTAAGTAATATTTTCTATAATTTTCTTGGTCTCGGAGCTCGGGCTGCCCCGCATGAGCATGCGAGCATATTTGTTTTCTTTGTCTAATTCTCAATGCCATTGGCCTATGTTCAGCCCTTGAGCTGTAGGTCCCGGCTACTATCGCTGCGTGGTAGTGGTCGTATAACCCCTCCATCAACCCGCACTGCGCCTGCGTCGAGTCCGGGTAAAGGCCTTTGCCCCTCGGTGGGGGCCTTAATGGGCTGCATTTGTCAGATTTACAAGCAAAGTCGCAACGTGTGATGTCATCGTGTTGTGTTTCTTTAAGCTAATGAAATCCCCGGATGTCAGAATTACATGATAAAGACCACACCTTACAAAATAGCAAATAGATTAGTTTTACAGATACAGAATCCTTTACCTTAATAAACTACTGTTTATCTTCTATACTAATAAGGTAATTAATAAATCTGTAAATTATTTTTGAGATTTATTAATTACCTTATTAGTATAGAAGATAAACAGTAGTTTATTAAGGTAAATGATCAAATAATGGAAGAGGCCTGCCCCCTGAAATACAGGTGATGAACCTAGTTTAGGAGACAGGGAGCCATATAACTATGTACCTACATGTCTTATACCTGAATAAATAAATAAAAAAAAAATAATAATGAGCTGCTGATTGTTATAATAATAATTGTAAGTTATGGCTATGGTTGCCCTTACGCCAAATAGAGGTCGTGTGGCGTGTCCATTCTTAAACTCTCTTAATCGTGGCTTAAGCAGTTTTGCATGGAGTTAAGTAGGTTTAACTTAGCTATCTACTTAATTATTCTTATGTTACGGCTTACAAAATTGCGTATTCGTCGACTAAAATAGGAATAAATTACTTAAAATTTGTACTTATCGTGTTTTCTATACGAAGGGAGAGATAGCCAGCTGTTGGATGTTTATGAGTGTGGTTCTGTTTCTGGTTCACACGACACAGGGTATCCTAGTGTGAGGCCAGAAGTAATGTATGTGCTTGGGCATTTACGTATAGGGTGCAGCGTGTGTACAGGGTAAAAAACAAAAACAAAATACTTTTTCTTCTAAATATTATTGACAATTTTTACTTCATTTCTAGGGTTGCTTACGTTACATATAGGATCATTTCGCTTTTCGTCTTTCTAGACCCGATCTGAAAAGGAAAAAAAATAAACTCTATAATTTAGTGTCGAGAGAAATACAGATCACCGTGTTATATTTAATTAGGTACCTACATAAATAACAGATATATTTTAATGCATCACAAATATAATTTATATGTTTTAAATTATTGCATGGAGGACAAACTAATGACCCAAATATATTTCATTGATATCTATAGGTAGTAAATAGTTTTGTCAACGTTCGATTAATTATAGATACCTACATTACAGTGTTTTGTGTGTATGTCTCCTCCTGCAATCATTAAAAATACATAAATCATATTTGTAATTCATTAAAATATATCTGTTATTTATCTAGGTACCTAATAAAATCTAATACAGAGTCCTCTGTATTTCTCTTCACACTAACTTATATAGCTTGTTTTTTTAATTTTTAGTGATTACTTTATGCGGTCGGGTTTTTTGTTTTCTTTTAATTAGGTATATTTATTTCAGAGTTTTTCAACTAAGACTATGTTATTTATGAGTAAGTTTAAGGAAATACTCCGGAGAGTGACGGTAGTACACACCCAGTCCGTCGCCCTTCGTTACATTTCTGTGCGCTGATAGTGAAACTTAAGATTTTCCTGAAACGTCTTACCTTTCCATTAAAACTAAAATTGCAATTTATACATATATTTGTCGCTTTATTAAATATATTAATCGCAATTAAAAACACTTCATTTTAACAACCCACTCGATGGGTTTGGTAAAAAATTTTTTTTTGGAAATCACAATATGGCGTCTAAAATCTGCCCTTTCATTTTTATTATTTTTAATGTACTCAGTATCACTCGCGCTATCAAGACAAATCTAACGACACCTCAAACATTAAAATCCTTCAAGCCGTTCAGGCCGTATCAGGGAAAATAGGAATCTACATACATACACACTTACAAACATACACTCAAAAAAAATAACCCTCCCTTCTGAACAAGAAAAAGGGGAAGATCACCTGCACACTGGTGTAGCAACACGCAGGATTACCTGCAGCTTGGAAAGAACAAAATGGAGAGCCCTGGCCAAGTTCAAAATGGCGGCGACTTTTTCAAAATTTGACTTCAGATCGGACTCCAACCTGATCCTCGTACCCACAACCATGACCGTCACGATCCTCAGCCATGATGGAACGACTAGAAAGAAGATGCCGGTTCCAGAGGCGACACGCCTTCTTCCTCTCTTCTTTAGCATCTCCGTGTCCACTGCTGGACATATCGACCGCCAATTCGGGAGATTTGCGGCGATTTTCCCTGTAAATGCATCGAGTTTAAAAATAAACCTTTTGGCAACCGGACTAGAGCTGCCGAATTCCAAGTTATGCGTTATTTACCCTCCAATATCTGAAAGGGTGATCAAATGGATAAGGCAATTCATCGAAAATTATTTCTAAATTGATAAGATAAGCGTTTATTCAGACGTCACAATACACAAAACAGAACACAAATAATACCAGAAGTAAACTTATGGCTAGTACATTCAGAAACATTATAAATTTCATGGAAGGGACTGGACAAACTAGGGAAAACAAAAGAAGACCAACCTAGGATCATCATGTCCGCTTCACTGCGGTGTGGCAGGGACACAGTAGTGCCAACTATAAGCCAAAATATACAAGTCATTGCGTATGGAAAAACAGACGATCTAGTAGTATATGGCTTGTATTTAAACGTTTACCAAAAACGCACCTATTTTACTACCAATAAATTCGAAATGACTGCCAGAATGGATAAATGTCCACCAAATTGTGTCCAAACACATGATCCGTTATCCAAATAAATGATCACCAAACTTATTTTTATGTTTTGTGTACTTAAGTTTATGTTTTAAGTATTTTTTGTTGTTTTTACATGTTCAACCTAACACGAAGGATAAAGGGGGCTTCGCTTCGCTCAACCGCTTTACCCTTCACCTAAGCTACCGCAGTATTTTTCCCTGATATTTTTTGCAACTTTTGGTGTTGATTTATCCATTTTGGGTAGGAAAAAAATATTTTGGTGCTCAGTATATTTGTTGCCGTATTATATTGTGTACGGCGACGGTGAAATGGTTCCGGCTCAGCATATGCTACAGGAAGACCTATAGCGCTGGTATGCTATCGGAACCAAGTGTATATTTGAGTGTAGTATCTGCGGTGTTGATATTAATCTACAATATTTACAATTAAATTCAAGAGATATAAATAAAATAAAATAATAAATATAGGTAGTTAAGCAAATAAGAAATGTATTTGCAAAGACAGGGGTAAAGGTTCTTATATCATTATACAAAAGAACGCCTTAGTCGGCTATTAAATTGTAGCATGCAAATTTTTGAGGTTTATAGATATTAAAACATAAAGAACAACAAAAGCCAAGGCCGGTTTCACCTACTTTTAAAGTTAAGAAATTCGTCAACAGAGTAATAGCAGTTTTGCAGAAGCCAATGGAATAATTTACGTTTAAAAGTATTGAACGGCAACGTTTTTATGTTATCCGGTACTTTGTTATACACAGTTAGACACATTGCTGAACAGTTGTTTAAATACAGTGATATTCTTGGCGTGTGAATAAATACGAGCTTGTTCGGGTTTCTAGTGTTCCTCGAGTAATAGTCTTGAGCTTTTACAAAAAGCTCAGGATTTGATTTAACGAATTTACCGATTTCAAGTATGTACAGACAGGGTACTGGTAATATGTTTAATCTTTTAAATGTTTGTTTACAAGGCTCATACGGTGCCATACCACAAATAGCCCGGACAGATTTTTTTTGGGCAATAAATACTCTATTAATTTCCGTAACCCCAAATTATCAGGTCATATCTTATGACGGATTCTACATAGCCATGATAGGCAATCAGCGCGGTTTTTTTCTCGGCTGTTTTGTGCAAACATCTTAGCACAAAAATGTGGATGATGTGGAGGGTAAGTTTTATTTGTAGGCTTTTAATTGCGGTACGTGATTGGCTGAAATTTACCAAGAGTTTGACAAGTTGTCACAGCAAGTTTTCCTCTCGGAAACCGGGCATAAGTTGACGCCTTCAAAATCGCAGCCCCAGTTCTCTTATCTTGTATTCTGCAAAATACTACATAATATTATACTCTCACTCGTATGTTCAGCGGATTTTTATTACAAAAAACAGGGTGTTGCAAAAAGCTGATGTCAAAAATCTAGGGGTGACAAAAGTTCACTCAGCACACTATTTCAGCTAAACTAACGTATAGTTACTCTATACTAGACACTAATAAATGAAGCCCATAGTCATTCCCATCTAGGGGCACAGGCCTCTACCCTTTTTCGAGTGAGATTGAGCCTTCTCCACGTTTGCTGAGTGCAGGTTAATGAAGGAGTGACGAGCTATTGGCCAATCCAGCTGTCAGATGTTTTTAAGCCGGCCATATTAGGGACTCTGACACAGATTACCACTACAACTACCGATTTGAGATAGTAGCCGGGACCTATACAGCTTAAGGTGTAATCCGAAACATGGAAGACTAGTTACTATGATATTATGACGACGACCCGAATGGCCGAGTCGGCAGTGACCCTGCCTACGAAGCTAAGGGTCCCGGGTTCGAATCCCGGCGGGGGGAAATATTTGTTTGATGAGAACGGGTGTTTGTACCCTAGTCATGGTCATATAAGTATGTGAATCGTTGTCTAGTACCCAAGATACAGGGAATCCTAGATTAGGGCTAGATCAATGTGTGTAAATAGTTTCCAAGATATCGTAAGTATTTAGTAGTCTGGTATGTAAGTATTCTATTTTCCGTATTTTATATTATATATGTATTTTAGTATAGATTAGATATTAGATATTGTACACTGCCTACCCTTTCATGATACATTTCCATTTCATGCCTTGGTTTGCTGGAAGAAATCTCTTTTTAGAGATAAGCTCGCCTTTGTACATATGATTTGTCCTAATGTAACCTTTTAAATTTAATATGTGTGTGTGCAATAAAGAATTATGAATTATGAATATCATTATTATTGACCGAGCGAGCGAAGGGCTCCATTTCGACAAGATAGGAGGCCGATTTTGCTTTCGTCTGTCTCTAATCTCTATGTATGTGTGTTTGTCAGTTCCGGTCTAGGGGCCACAGTTTTCAAGCGATCCTCACAAAACTTGGCATACGTGTTCCTTGATATATTTTTTTTGTCGAGAACTTTTCTCGTTTTTCCCCTTGGGGGAAAATTCTTTGTATGGTTTTTTTTTTTCTGTAACCTATCGTGTGGGTACTAAAAACGTACTAAACCATTACCTTATGGCCGTCTTTTTTCTAAAATCCAAGAAATATTTTCAAAATATACCAAGTTTGGACTCCTCGAAGTAGAGACGGATTAGTAAAGAGGATCTATAGAGACCATGAGAGTGAGTGAAATAGACTATAACTATTTTCGTGAAAAGTCAATAGGTTGTATTTTAAATCGCAAAATGTAGTTTACAAAGTTATTGGTGCGGCTACTTTACTACTTGATTTACCTATAAATTGGTTCACAGTCCCCCCCTGTTAGCGAGGTCTACTACCCACAGGGCCACTAGTTATTTATTATTATTATTATTATTATTTACTTTAGGATTGTGATATACAAAATAAAAGTCGCTTCCATGAGATTCTGCTAAACATAGCACATATCAATATAAGTACAAAGGCGAGCTTATTTCTATCAAAGTCCTATCTCCGAACAAACAGGTTATGTACGTTCACACATTACTTTCCACTCCCTGTATATAAACGTGTAAAATGGCTCCCTCGTAAAAGAAAACCGTAGATCGTTCCTATACGTCCAAACTAAGTTACACCACTTCAGCGCAACACTCGTCGTTAAGGCGCAAGTAATAAGGCTTATCGTACTAAAGGCGTAGCTTTCGCTGAGCGTGGCAGTACGTGACTTTGCATAGTTTAGCTCAAAGAATAAAATGGCGGATTTAAATATTCCCGTCTTTTGTTTATCGTAAGCAAAGGATACATTACTTCATGTAACACGCGTAATGTATGTTCGTGATGTAAATATTTGTTTACGCAATGCATCACGATGAAGGATTAGTCAAAGAGTTACTTTTTAAGCACAGTCCAAACGCTTATCGTGGTCTTTTAGGGTTCCTACCCGAAGGGTGTCAAACGGGACCCTGTTACTAAGCCTCCGCTGTCCGTCCGTCTGTCTGTCTGTATCTCATGAACCGTGATAGTAAGACAGTTGAAAATTTCAGAGATGATGTATTTCTGTTGCCGCTATAACAACAAATACTAAAAAACGGAATAAAATAAATATTTAAGGGGGCTCCCATACAAACATTCTTTCAATACCACATACAAACTTAAGAATGCACCTAGTTACGTAGATGGAGTGTGAAAGTATCCGCACCAATAACTTTGTAAACAACATTTTGATATGTAAAATCCAAACTATTCACTCCACACCATCCCTACAATTGTACGGTGGTACGGAACCCTTCGTGCGCGGGTTCGACTCGCACTTGACCGATTTTTATTTTCGTTGAAGGGGGGGGGAATTACGAACGCCCAGGAGTCAGACTTTCCTGCAATGGTCCGGGTCCCTTCAAATTGAGCGGGCATCAGCTCGTTAAGTATACCGACTAAAAACAACCCCTGTATTTATGTAAAAGTAGATATAGTTAGAAGTCCCTGCTAGCCATGGCCTCAGTATATGCTGAAGGCTTTCCACCTGCAAGTTGTTTATGTGTGTATGATATAATATGAGAGGAGTTTGCCAGCTTACCGGATTTTACGAGCGGACAGCTCACAGTCAAAGAGCATGATAGCGGCATGTTAGGGGGGCTGACAGCCCCCGCTTCTATGAGATGGTTAAATAAGTTTTGTACTTAACTTTAGTAAGTGGGCCACAGTAGGTATACTTAAAAGTAGACAAAATTTATATGAATTATATAGTGAAAAACAATGGAATCATAGTGAAGAGTTCATGAATAAAGTGAAAAAGTGCTCAAAATCTTTAGAAAAGTTTGTCAAATTGCAAAATCAAATTATATCAGATCTAAAATAAGAAAAAGTGATAACAAAATTAAATCAACTTGGGATATAATTAAAAGTGAGACTGGGAAGGTCAGTATTAAAAACAATGAATATGAATAATAAATTAATGATATTACTTTCAAAAATGATATTGATGTCGCTAAAGCGTTTGTTTTTTTTTACTGATATCCCAATCTCTACTACAAAGTCTTTAACTCTTCCAAAGTAGTCGCTGAATCTTTGCTAAAATACTATGTACCTAGATGTGAAAATCAATTATCGTTTAATTATGTAGATGATAAAGATATTATTAAAGCCTTTAAATAAATAAATATTAAGAAAACTGCAGACCTCTGGGATATTTCTGTTCATGTTGTGAAGCCCCTAATAAATGTTATTGCACTTGATTTAGCTTTCATATTTAATGCATCTATTGAATCTGGCGTGTTTCCTGATTTAATGAAACACAGTAAAATAGTACCTTTGTTTAAATCGAGTAGTACATCTGACCCTTCTTACTTCACACCGATATTGGTATTGCCTACATTTAGCAAAGTATTTGAAAAAGTAATTTTAAATCAAATTATTACACATTTCAACACCAACAACATGCTCCACTGTAAACAATTTGGTTTTACACAAGGCAAATCAACTACTGATGCCGGTATTGAGTTAATATCATATATATATGATGCCTGGGAGGAGTCGCATGATGCTCTAGGAGTATTTTGCGATTTGTCTAAGGCTTTTGATTGCGTTGACCATGGGACATTGATCAGGAAATTACATCACTATGGAATTAGGGATAACTCTTTAGATCTTCTCTCTTCTTATCTAAATAACAGGATACAGAAAGTTGACATTAATGGAAAACTATCTCCAGGGTCTGTTGTTACTATGGGTGTACCGCAGGGTTCCATACTCGGGCCATTCCTGTTTTTGGTTTATATTAATGACCTGCCATATCTTGTCAGAGATAATCATGAGATTGTACTGTTTGCAGATGACACTTCACTTTTGTTTAAAATGAAACGACGCAGTTTGAACTTTGACGATGTGAATAATGCAATCTCAAAGGTAGTCAATTGGTTTAGTGCTAATAATCTTTTACTGAACAATAACAAAACTAAATTTATTCGGTTTATACTCCCCAATGTTAAACAAGTCTCGGCTAATGTTAATGTTAAAGGTGAAAATTTAGAAATTGTAGATAGCACGGTATTCCTAGGAATCACCTTAGATAATAAGCTTCAGTGGGGCCCACACATAGATAAGCTATCAAAAAAACTCAGTTCCGTAGTTTATGCAATTAAAAAAATCCGTCTTTTTACGGACTCGGAAACAGCTAGACTAGTTTTCTTCAGCTACTTCCATAGCATTATGTCTGACGGAATACTGCTGTGGGGGAACGCTGCAGACATTAACATAATATTTGTGCTGCAAAAGAGGGATGTTCGTGCAATCTACAATGTGGGTCCCAGAGAGTCACTGCGTTGTAAATTTAAGGAAATTAACATTATGACAGTGCCGTGTCAGTATATTTATGAAAACCTAATGTACGTCCACAAAAACATTGGTAAATTTCCTAAGAATAGCGACAGGCACAATGTCAACACTAGAAGTAGGAATAAACTAGCTATACCTACTACTAGGCTCCATAAGGTTAATGTATCTTTTAAAGGGCAATGTATTCGCTTTTGCAACAAAATACCGATAGAGTTAAAAGAATTGTCTGTAAATAAATTTAAAAATGTTGTTAAAAATCACTTATGTAAAAAATCTTACTAAAAAATATCAGATTATGTAGAAGAAAAGAAAGCTTGGGAAGGTGTTTGCTCCAATTCTGTAAAAAATAACGTATAAAGCTGGAGGTTCTAGTCGCCTCTTTGCCTCCAGCATCTTAAACATTGAGTTGACGGAATTCAAATTGAGTTCTATATTTCCCTGTACCTTAAACATGTGTTAGTTTAAGATTTGACATTCTCCAAATGTTACCTATGTGTTTCTTATGGAAATAAACTAATTTTGAATTCTGAATTTTTGAGCCTACCCTTGGGTCATCAAAGGGGTTCTAACCTCAGTCCTCGAGGTTCAGAAAGGGGGGTGTAGGCTTCTATGTCTGCGTCGTCCATGGCAAATTGATAATTTCGTGATCTGTCCGACTATTTCTTGATATGTTTATTTTCATTCAATCATGTCTTTTAATGCATTTTTATTCAGCAGTTCGTTGTGTTTTAAGGGTTCCGTACCTTAAAAAGGAAAACGGAACCATTATAGGATCACAGGTGTGTCAAAGTAATTGACTGAGCCTGCAATGCGTCTCCGCTTCAGCTTCGGCTGGATTTCTGTCCGGCTGTTCCCAAAAATTGCCAAAGAAAAGATTGCCATTTAAAGATACCTAATCCTTATGCAAGAAACTTGAATACCATTGTGAGGTGGTACGGAACCCTTCATGCGCGTGTCTGACTCGCACTTGAGCGTTTATTTCTGTTATACAAAGAGTAACTAACACGAGACTTTAGTATTAGCCAAAACTACCGTGGTATTTCGGCTTTTAATATTTCTTTGTTTTATGATAGTTCACGTTAGCTACATCATGAAGTAATCAATTTGATGATTTAGCCTCAACATATTTGAATACTTCCTTGCGATATAAAGTTTTAAATCAAAATACGAAAAACTAGCGGCCCTACATTTTGCGATTTAAAATATAATCTATTGACTTTTCACGAAAATAATAATAGTCTATTTCACGCACTCTCATGGTCTGTATAGATCCTCGTTACTTAAAAATTCATGACGTCATAACTCCCCCAAAAGAGGAAAATCGAGAGAAGCCCTCGACAAAAATAAAAAATAATTCAAGGACCAAGTGTGCCGAGTTTTGTGAGGATCGCTTGAAAACTGTGGCCTCTAGACTGGAACTGACAAACACACAGACATAGAGACAGACGAAAGCAAAATCGGCCTCCTAGCTTGTCGAAATGGAGCGCTTCGCTCGCTTCACTCGCTCGGTCAATAACAGCTATGATCGTTTTTTTATATGAAGAAGTCCAAATGGTAAAAGTTGTTCAGGAGCATATCCCATAAAATTTATCACACCATTCTGTTACACCCTGTATATCACTGTCTTTGGCATTTCCAAAACGAATAGTAGAAAGACAACGCCAGCAAAGCGTTGAGTGTCAGTTATTCTTTGAGTCGGCAACTGTGCATCCAAGCACAAAATATAGACGCCCCAGTTCCCGCCATAATGAGAAAAATTGTTTCCGAAACTACAAAAAGCTAACACATACTCAAATCACGATGTCACAAAGAGCTTGAGCTTTGGAAGCTCCGAAAAAGTTATTTTCATATGCACTAAATAATTTAGAATGAACCCGCTGCATTCAGGCCGGCTTGCACAAAATCGTTGTAAAGGGTAATCCAAAAGTTAAGAGTTTTGATACTGTCAGAGACAAAGTCAAAGTACTTTATTACTGTAGATATTTACATATACTTAGCAAACGTAATTTTTTGCCTCTTCTCTCCATTGGACCATTGTGGGAGAAGGAGGGCGTAGAAACTCCCACAAATAGATTTTTAGATCTCTTCTAAAAATAGGTTGTGCTTAACTAATACAAATATTAAAAATTTATTATTATGATTAATAAGTAGGAATAAATAGTTACAATAGTAGTTTATGTGACTGCTGCATAATGGAGGGCATTAAAACTCGAGAGTGGGTTTATGAAACGAGCCGAAGGCGAGTTTCATAATAATATCACTCGAGAGTTTTAATGCCTAATTATGTACAGTTACATACACTAGTTTATCTACACACATATCATAAGCTCTCTTTGATGTGTTCAGGAACCGCATGTTTGACCGGCATTGTGGTTCTGCAATTGTTTAGCTTGTTCTTTAGTACCAACTTCACGCAGACGGGCGTCGGCGATCGAAATTTGAATGTCATTATATGTAGAAAAACTACACATAATGACCATTATGTGTAGTTTTCCAGATACGAAAAGAGTTTTTACCAAGTAGTTTAACATAATGCTGATCGTAACGTGCGGTTTTTGAACGCAGTAAAGAGGGTTTATGATACGTGTGTAGATAAAATTATTAACAGCAGGGTTTGTGTTGAGCTAGATTAACACCATGTTGTAAGTATATGAATAGGCTATATTATATTTACATACAAACGTCAGGGAATGCATGCTGATATGCAGTCTCAGACTCATGATCAACAAGCTAGTAAAAAAAGCGGCCAAGTGCGAGTCGGACTCGCGCACGAAGGGTTCCGTACCATTATCTATTAAAACGGCAAAAAAACACGTTTTTTGTATGGGGGCCCCTTTAAATTTTTGTTTTATTTGGCTGGTATTTAATCGCACATCAAAAGTACTGATTTGCGCAGCAAAAAAGGATCAACAAAAACACTTTTTATGTTTTAAATATTTAATGAGTTTATGTTTTAAGTATATTTAGTTGTTCTTACATGTTAAACCTAATACGAAGGTTAAAGCTTCGCTCACCCCCTTTACCCTTCACCTAAGCTAAAGCAGTATTTTTGATGTGCAGTTTAATATTTCCATTTTATTTTTATTTATTTATTAATTTTTATTGTGAATATAAAACTAAATATTCTATGAATATTTCAGGCTTCTACCTGTTGCCGTTATCAATATCGAGCAAATACGAGAAAAAAATACGTGTGTTGTATAGGAGCCCCCTAAAATATTCATTTTATTCCATTTTTTAGTACTTGATGTTATAGCGGCAACAGAAATACATCATCTGTGAAAATTTCAACTGTCTAACTATCACGGTTCATGAGATACAGCCTGGTGACAGACGGACGGACGGACGGACGGACAGCGGAGGCTTCGTAATAGGTTCCCGTTTGGCACCCTTCGGCTACGGAACCCTAAAAACAACTGCATTAATGCTCATGATTTTGCTTAAATTGCGATTTACAAAAGGCTGCTCTGACTTAACCTCTCAAAAACCGAGGGTAGTTGGGATGGGTCGCGATTATAAACCTTATGCCATGGTAGTAAAATTTAAAACCTATAAAGGAAAAGTTACGATCAGCATAATGTTAAACTACTCGGTAAAAACTCATTTCTTATCTGAAAAATTACACATTATGACCATAATGTGTAATTTTTTTACACATTATGTCATTCAAATTTCGAACGCCGACGCCCGCCTGCGTGAAGTTGGTACTACAGAACAAGCTAAACAACTGCAGAGCCACAATGCCGGTCAAACATGCGGTTCCTGAACACATCAAAGAGAGCTTATGATATGTGTGTAGATAAACTAGTGTATGTAACTGTACATAATTAGGCATTAAAACTCTCGAGTGATATTATTATGAAACTCGCCGAGTATTAATGCCCTCCATTATGTAGCAGTCACATAAACTACTATTTTAAGCATTTTCTATCTTTATTAATATTTATGTTCTATTTTGGTGTATTGCAAACTTTTCTGTTTTACTATAGTGTTTTGAAATTATAATTTATATAGTGCTCTTGTCTTTACCATTGCGTAATTTATTAATTGTTAAAATGTTCAAGTTGGCACCCATAAGACAAGCTCGCTTTGTTTGGGGCCACAAGAAAGCGGAACAATAATCTCTAACTTAATGTAAGTAAGGCTTAGTGTTTGTTATTATTTTATATTAATCTTGTAATTAATTTGAATATTTTTTGTGATTGTTTTAAAGTATTTTTGATTAATATTTTTGAAGTAAAACTTCTATACGCACGCTTGACTGGGGAGTAAGCTGGCGAATGCGTGACGAGAGCGTTACGAAAAGTGTGATCGGGCGAGGCGAACGAGAGGTGCGCGCGCACATTTTCTTTCTCTCTTCCTCTCATAGCCAGACACAGTGCAGGAGATGTATTTTTGAAGCATTAGAGCTAAAGAAGTTTTACCTCAGTTGTGTGGTCTAAAGCACGCTCTTTTTTTTTTTTTTGTATAACTACGAACATACCTCGTCCTAGCAAGTTCAATCACCTTTCATACTCCCACTTTAAAAATAAACCAACTTTCCTGAAGACAGTGGTATTCAAGAGGTTAATGTGGTAATACGCTAAGTACAAACTTAACTATACTAAAGGCAGACTTCATGGGCTGGTCGTATGTATTCCACTAACTCACCGAACCTAAGCCAACGGCCCGGTTAGCAGCGTCGTGTGGAATCGGTCCGGAATACTTCACAAAATAAACCAGAGCGCAGTCTGACTACAGCCTTGCCCGAGCTTTGCGTCACCCTGCAGTTTAATATATGCACTTTACGCGATGTCTGCAACACACATAAGCGGCTTGCATCCCATTCCCCACAAATTTCCCACTTGTACTAAAAAAAAAAAAAAAAAAAAATTTTTTTTTTTATTCATTTAGTAAACCAACAGCATTACAGTTTAAAGTTTAGTTACACTAAAGTTTAGATTTAGTGCGGGTAAAGGGGTTCAATTTCTCAATTTCTCTCTCTTACCTTTTCTTTTTCTGTTTCGTTCTTTCGGACCATGTACCTGTCAGTTGCTAGAAATGTCACAGTGTCCTGCCTGATCCTGCCTCCTATTCTTGCTTCTTCAATATCTTCAATTTTATTAAATATATATATATATATATATACACTCACAACACATAATACTCTTTATAAATACCTACTCTATAGTGCATACATAACACATACATACCCACTCTGTGTAATACGTATACTGCCAGCCAAACTCCTATAAGTACTTATAATAAAAATAAACGGAAACCACAGTGTCAACATATCAACGAACCTGCTCTAAAATTATAGCAGTTTAATACAAAAAAAACACATCGAAATCGGTCCAGTAGTTCCAGGAAAATGGTAACGAACATACATGCACACACACGCAAACAACCTCTAACCCTAAATAGCACGTCACATATTTGTTATAAGCTTCCACTCAAACCATGAAATAGGTCCTGGCAGAATTACCAGCGTTGCAGATAATTCATTTGCAGCACATGCTGAGCCAGGTCCTATTCACTGTGGAATATACACATGTATAGTTAACTGAATATAATTTTCAATCATTTCTTAAACTGTCTGTGAACTGTATCTTATCAGTGAATAAACGGATTCTTATCGTATCTAATCTTTAATTCCCTTAATGAAATTACTTATTTCCATCAATTACTTTATTCAAGACTCCTGACACCTAAACGATGACTACTTACATACACAGGGGATTTTTTAGGGGAAATATTGAACTGCACATCAAAAATACTCATTTGCACAAAAAATATTAGGGCAAAATGTTGCGGTAGCTTAGGTGAAGGGTAAAGGAGGTGAGCGAAGCGAAGCCCCCTTTATCCTTCGTGTTAGGTTCAACATCAAATATTTAGAACACAAACAGTGTTTTTGTTGATCCTTTGTTGCTGGCTCCGTGGTCTAATGGGTTTCACGCCTGCTTCTCACACAGGAGATGCAGGTTCGAATCCTGACCGTGTACCAATGAGATTATTCATTTGTCTTAATTGTCAAAAATAGTGAACATTTGTCTTGTTCACTATTTTTGATGACGGTACTGTACGTACGGTAGGTACCGGCTATTATGTTGCGTGGTAGTAGTCGTAAAACCCTTTAATCAACCCGCAATGAGCCATCGTGGTGGAGTATGGCTTAATCCTACTCGTATTCGGGTAAATGCCCGTGTCCATTGGTGGGGACTTTAATGGGCTACTTTTATTGAATTAATATATGCCCCCGTGCCATATAATTTGTTTAAACATTTTTCCCCCTCACCATAAAATAATAATATTCCCACAAATATCTTGCAAAGCGGCCCTGAAGAGCCTTTCCACACGGCGGCTATAAATGATGAATGCGCGCAGAGTTCGAATAGATGGCAACATCGTGATTTGTGATTGTGATGTGCTCGTTCTCCGCGCAACATCCGCGCATATTCCGCGCAAAGTCCGCGCATTCATAATCCCACCGTACATTCCCATTAGTCTTATGCCTGCTCGGTCATCAGAGAGAGCGCTCCGTACTAGTACATTTCAGTCAATGTACTAGTACACTCTAACAGTTCTATTAGTACTATTAGGACGTTGGATCTTATGAATAAAAAATATGCCTGCTCGGTCATCAGAGAGCGCTCCGGGCTAGGACATTTCAGTCAGTGTACCAGTAAGATCTAACAGTTTTATTAGTACTATTATGTATGACGTAGGATCGAATAAATAATGGAGCTATTAGGTTAACCTTTCTTTTCGTGTAGAGCAGAAACTTGAGGAATATTATACTCTGATAATATTAACATATTTATACAATTCTATGTGTCTGTTTGCATAGCAGAACTAAAAATTTAAATAATATATGATTTCCCTTCATACTTAAACAGGCTGTCATTCTAGTCAAGATGTCAATGCCGTGTCTAGGTGTGCGAGAGCGAGTCGGCATAGCTCAGTGCCTCCCGCCCGCCGCCGCTCTCTCGGAGCGATGTCCTAATAGTCCTAATAGACCGAATGTCCGATTAGCGTAGGGAAACGTTTCTTTTCGTTCATTGCACAGTAACGTTTCCTATTCGTTCTTCGTACATGACCGACACAAGACTAATTCCCATGACGTCGACGCGCTGTTTACAAAAACTACGTGATTTTTATGTGTGTGGGTGCGTGCGTGTGCAAAAACGCAAAACCATCCCAATCCAAAAGACCCTGTGGTGTTTCTCACTGTTGGGCAAAGTCATCCCCACTATAAGGTCTTCCTACAGTCACCGCATTTCAACTGCTTCGGCTGGGAAGGAAGTAGAAAAAACCTCAGGTCTTGGATGTTTACATGTTTGTGACGTCGCTGTTTCTGATTCTCACGACACATGGCATACTAGTGTGGGGCCACAAGCAATGTATGTGCCTGTGTGTAAATGTTATGTTATGTTTGGTCCTTATTGTAAAAAGAAAACAGAAAACATAAAATATTCATCATTCATTAGCCATTTGAACACTTATCAATCGTAATGTTAAAAAAGTTTCACTACTTACCCTAACATTTCAGTTATTTAAACTTAATCGTAACTCACTTAATCAAGTATTTATCTATAAGTTATTTGTAAAACCTATCTAACTGACTGCGATAAACAAGTTGTACTTACTTGTGTAATGTACCTACTTACTTATTACAGTATATTTTTTTCTAAAATATTAACTTATATGCAACTTAACAAGTATTTTTTAATAGTTCATACGTACTTAGCTTATGTTAAATTTTATTTTATTGCCAACCAAGTATACGAAAGATGCCTGGCTACCCATAGCACAGGGTATCCTAGTTTGGGAGACAGGAACCCAAGATGTAAACTAAGCAGGCAAATAAAACGTTTTCATTTCATTTTCATTTCATTTCATTTCATTTCATTTCATTTCATGTTATATATATTAGTAGGCTAGTATTTAATCGCACAGTAAATAAACTGACTTACACAGAAAAAGGATCAGTAAAAACACTTTTTATGTTTTAAGTATTTTTGTTGTTCTTACATGTTGAACCTAATACGAAGGATAAAAGGAGCTTCGCTTCGCTCACCCCCTTTACTCTTCACTTAAGCTACCGCAGTATTTTGCTCTGATATATGCTGTAAAAATCATTTGCTGTGCAAATCAGTATTTTTGATGTGCAGTTTAATATTTCCCTATATGTATTAGCTAACTACCAGTACCGCCATAAAACCCGGAGATCCTCATGCGCTTGGTACAAAATGAATAAATGCGATTACTGATAAGCTTGTAGGGTCAGTGGTTGTGCGGATTTGGGATCTCCTTTACACGGCACAGTTTCTTTTATTTTTTTATTTATTTATTTATTTATTAAGATACAAACGGTCTTAAAAGATTTTATAAAATGCAGCAATGTAGCATAAATTGCAGACTTACAGTTTCCGTACATTATGTAAACATATTTTATTTTTTCTTAAAAATGCCCAAAATTATATTTTGCTATATAAGTAAAAAACAAACAAAGGTTTCGCCTCTGCCTCCAAAGCTGCGGCGATGGATTAACCTCCTTTCAGGCCTATCGTGGGCGCAACTGTGCCTCTGCGCCCCGTAAGGGGAAATGTGTGACGTCATGTCTATCGTTGATACCGTAACACCATATTTTGAACCTTAATATGAAGGGAAATATTAAACTGCACATAAAAAACACTGATTTGCAGAGCGAATATCAGGGCAAAATGCTGCGGTAGCTTATTAGGTGAAGGGTAAAGGGGTTGAGCGAAGCGAAGCCCCCTTTATCCTTCGTGTTAGGTTGAACATGCAAGAACAACAAAAAATACTTAAAACATAAACTTGAGTACACATAATATATACTGACGAGCAATGAAAAAGTTCCAGTGACAAAGCACCAAATTACTCCTAAACGGGAAAGGCTAGCTTAATGACGCCGTCTGCAATATTGAAATACATTTAACAGCGCATCAGAATATTACCAACTAAAAACGTAAATATTGTTTAAAAAAAATAAATTAAATGTTTTAAAAAATTGATGGGTGTTTGTCGGTATTTTGTGGGTGGAACTTTTTCATTGCTCGTCAGTGTATTTAAAACATAAAAAGTGTTGTTGCGAATCCTTTTTTGATCTGGAAATCAGTATTTTTTATGTGCGATTAAATACTAGCCAATATAAAATGTGGCAAACAGGACCAACCCCTATAAGCGGATATGCAAGGAGTATGTGGCGGGTGTGCGGCGAATGTGGCACTTCGCAAAATGTCTAGTTTGCGAATTGTGACGTGGGCAATTGTTTAATTTCCGCGGGTGTCATGTATGTGACTGGATAATCGTGCGACATGCGAATGTGAGTTTTATTCTGTATGCAGTGTGGATCTTCATAAAGTGCACATAACGATCTGGGTTGAAGACGACTGAAAATCATCGACAAAAAAAAAAGAAATGTCATTCCTCCCAATATTTTTATAGCCATTTTAATATTGAAATGCGCTATCTGGGTACCAACTGAAAAATATATAACTTTGGATATATACATACAGGGTGACTTTTAATTAGCTGACAAATTTTCAGGGTTCTTTCAGTACATTTCGAGCATTGTCAAAACACCGTTATGAGATGGATTACTTGAAAAAAAAACTAGCAATATAAAATAAAAAATTGCTTTTCTCTAGCATAAATCCATCCATCAAGCCATTAAAAGTCATGAATTCTACACCTATAAATTTGTATACGTTGAAACGTATTAACTCAAGTCAGCCATTTTGAATGCAAGTGGGAAGGAAACATCAGTTACTGCAGTTAGAAAGAGAACGCACGTATTGCGGACCACGAGAAAATTTGCCGAAGCAACCAGTCTCTCTCTATTTCTCTCTGACTCGTAGAAAATCCTATCAACGTACACATTTACGCGCGGCGCCCGAGCAACGAGCCACGAACGCTCGCCCGATCCAGCGTTAGATTTTGTACTATAATTATAGTATCAATATTACAATGTCATGTTTCGTACTATATACTATCCATACCTAGGGATAGTACAATAAAAACTATAATTTTATCACAGACGATACAGTTCGAACATTCTCTTTGCATGTTGCACTTTACGTTTTACTGATTAGAGTCCATAATACTGGGACTTATTTATTATTCTGTTGTCCTATGAGTATGTATTGAGGTAGCATCGTTTCCCATCTGTGGGTTTGTTTGTGTGAGAGGTTATGTGCGTGTGTGTCAGTGAATTAATTTAATTCTCATTCTAAATGGAAACGTATAAGTGAAGTGATTTTTTATGTAAAATAAACCGTCTGTAAAGTTCAATTATTATGGAAATTGGCAGTAAAGTCATGAAAATTACTGATAACTGATGTTGATTTTAAGTATTTTTATCATTGTTTAATTTAGTATTAGAGCGTTCTATACCTTTTTACAAAATACTATCCTTTTTGTATTATTGAGCTATCCTTTTCAACGCACCTAAATCCAACACTGGCCCGACCTAACCGACAGACAGTTCGTGCTTAGCCGCCCCAGCCAAACTCAAACTCAAACTCAAAAGTACTTTATTACTGTAGATATTTACATATACTTAGCAAACGTCATTTTTTGCCTCTTCTCTACATTGGACCACTGTGGGAGAAGAAGGGCGTAGAAACTCCCACAGATTGATTTTTAGATCTCTTTTAAAAATAGGTTGTGCTTAACTAATACAATTATGATTTATTTTTATTTAATAAGCTGGAATAAATAATTACAAAATTATTAACAGCAAGGTCTGTGTTGAGCCAGATTAACCCCATACAGTCCTGTCATTTACCGGCCGGCCTAACCAGCCACCCAACCACCGTGCGCAACCGACGCCGAGCGCCCGCGCAAGGAGAATAACATAAAAAAGAAACCATACCTGTCCGTGCCACCCGACAAACTATAAAAACCACTGCAAGCTGGGTGCTGGCGAGATCCTGCTTGCCGCTAGGTGGGTGCTTCCTATCCTCGATATCTAGCACCCACCTAGCGGCCAGGGCCTTTGACTTAATCAAGACATCATTCACTGTTCTATGAAAATCTGAAGAAGAGCTCATGGTTTGTTGTCCTACCATCGTACCAACCGCAGCAGGCGAAAGTTCGATATCCGGTGAATAACAAACGTCTTCCGAACGAACAGAGTTACCAACATGATAACCTATGATAACCATGGTTGCTGGTTACATACCTGACATCGTGAGTGAAGATGAGTTGAGTGAACAGTGTGCCAGCAGTATGTTTACCTACCTAGGGGCCTAAAGCCTATCTTCGTGACAGCTCATATGTAATGAAACTATTGAAAGTGCTCTACGCAGCACTACATAGCACGAACTGATTAACGACAGGTTCAGTTGAAGAAATATGAAAAAATCACGTAAAATACGGCATAATATTTGGATAGGGTGAACTTTGAGGGTAGTTCAATACAATTTCTAGTGTAACTTTTGGACTGAATATCAAATTGTACACTTAAGCGTATAACCGGCAACTAATTTCTTGTTCATATTGTGAGGAAATAACACAATAATGCATGATTTTACTGGTTTTGATTATTTAATGTGATTTCAAACAATTGTGCTACTTAGTTTGTGCAACCGTTTTCATCGGCGTAGAGACTTAACTTAACTTGAGGAATTTCGTTTTCGCGAACTGGCAACACTTTATGCTTAGTGTCTATGGTTATTTAGAGCTTCAACATGGCAGTTGAATCAGACAGATGTCAAACTCGAAGCGGCGCCAGCGTGGTCAGAAAATTTGCGACAGCTTATTCGACGATTTCTAAGGTGAGTTTTGTGTTTTGACTATGATTTAAAGTGCTTTAGGTACAAAAAACATGAGCTTTCGTGTAGTGTTTATTTCAATACGATTTCACGCGTAGTTTCGGAGTACTTACTGTGCTACCTAACAATTGTGATACGTTTGTGTTACTTTTGTATCACCTAGTTGCACAATTTCTGTGTCACCACAATTTTGCTACCATATAAGGTTGGGATTACACAAAAAAATTTGTTTAGCATTTGAGGAAATTAATAACTATAAAGAAATTTGTATAGTTTTTACTATGGAATATTCTAGTTGTCGTTAGCAACAACCCCCTAAACGGGTCTCAACAACGCGCACAACGCAACCAGCACTATGTGTTTTATGGGTCCACCGATTAACTAAAAGTGCTTGTTGCTTTGGGCCATTGAGAAACACTGACTGGATCTCACCTTCAAGACTTTCATGTTGGTTGTGTAGGTATATTAGCGTATAGTGGCATGAGAAAATATGATACATAAAATTTAAGATGTTGGTTTTTTTCTTTTAGATGACACTTACTGCAGCAGAAAGTCCAAAAGATATAGACAACGATTAAAGCAAGAGAATCCTGAAAAATTTAGAGAGATACAACAAAAAAACATAGAAAGGACAAAAAAATTGTACAAAGCCAAGACAGCGGTTTTAACAGAAGAACAGAAAGAAGAACAAAGGAAAAAGCGGTCAAGTGTGAGTCTAAATCGCGCACGAAGGGTTCCGTACCACCGTTCAATGGAAGCGATGGTGTGAAGTGAATAGTTTGGATTTTACACAGCAAAATATTGTTTACAAAGTTATCGGTGCGGTTACTTTCACACTTCATGTACGTAACCAGGTGCATCCATAAGTTTGTATGTGGTATTGAAAGAATTGTTGTATGGGAGCCCCCTTAAATATTTCTTTTATCCTGTTTTTTAGTATTTGTTGTTATAGCGGCAACATAAATACATCATCTGTGAAAATTTCAACTGTCTAACTATCACAGTTCGTGAGATACAGCCTGGTGACAGACGGACGGACGGACAGCGGAGTCTTAGTAATAGGGTCCCGTTTGGAACCCTTCGGGTACGGAACCCTAAAAATGGAGGCAATTTAATAAACATAGAGATGTATCAAAAAAACATAAACAGAACGGTTGGGCTCGCAAACGAAGGGTTCGGTACTATCGCACAATTCCACTATGTCCAATTCATTGTAAACATACAAATATAATATCCATACATAACAATAATAAATGTCAATGAAAACAGTATTTTAATTTAGCTCCCTATGTGACCAAACTTTATAGTTGTATGCTACCATTTTGGAACACTATTGTGCCACTGTAGTACAAATTGTTGTGCGACTTTTGTGTCACCGCAGCACAACATTTTGTGTCACTATTATGTCATTTGCGTCAATATTTTGGATTTCACCCGTATGTAGTTAGGCATTTAATCTGTCTTTACTGTAAATTTTAAATAAGCTTGGTTTAGGATTGGGTATTTTTCTAAACGTCGTTGGTTCAATTATTATTGTGCCTCTGCCACCCCGTATGGGAAAATTCGTGACGTTATGTTATGTTTTTGGATCTTTTACTCCTTAGGGAGGTATGTAGATATGGCTGAATGCACATATTGCTGCTCAAATGAATTGCCGCTTTAATGTCATACTGGCGCTATCGTATCCCGAGCGAGAGACGATACTTTGAGTTGTTTGTTGTGCTTACGGGCTTTCAGCTGTTATGGCATACACAATGCTGCCACCTCGGTCAGGCAGGTGGCTTTTTCAAAGGCGCCGACAAACGTCGTTGGCGCTTGCGAAAAGTTGAGTTTGTATCAAATCTTAAAGTTTGTAAATGGTTTAATTTAGGTAAGTGTAGTGTACCTAGTCTTTTTGTTGTTGCGATACCTTATTCGGTAGGTAAGTAGGTACCAAATGTTGTGTTAAGATTAGAAGAGTAGAATAATTATGTACCTTTCCTAAAAAGATCTTTTTGGTTTGCAACACAAATAAGTACCCACCTGCCTACATACCTTATATCTCATATTTATTCTGCATGGGAGGCCGCACAGGATGCTATCGGAGTTTTTTGCGACCTGTCGAAGGCGTTTGATTGTGTTGATCATAATACGCTATTAATATATATAAATAAATCATAATTGTATTAGTTAAGCACAACCTATTTTTAAAAGAGACCTAAAAATCAATCTGTGGGAGTTTCTACGCCCTTCTTCTCCCACAGTGGTCCAATGTAGAGAAGAGGCAAAAAATGACGTTTGCTAAGTATATGTAAATATCTACAGTAATAAAGTACTTTTGAGTTTGAGTTTGACATAACCCTGCTCAAATAACTGAACAGTTACGATCTGATCCAGTTACCATTTCTGGACTTTGTTCCTACCCGTGCCTACTTCATTCGTCATGAAGGATAGCGCTCTGCCTCTTATTATTGGATATCGAGTAGATAGGTAGGTACCTAGTAACTCCACGTTGTGCAGTACCTAGTCTAGTAGATATGTGCAATCAATTACTTGTACTGGTAAATAGGTAGGTTAGTCTGATATCAATTATTCAGCCAGGAACTGTAGTGAAGAAAAAATCGTTCGTAGATGTCTTTGTTGTATTGGTAAGGGTGTGGGACCAGCAGATGGGGAGCAAGAGACGACGGCTGCATCAGAGGCCTGCACCGCGCTGCTCCGCCGCGGGTTTGTTTGATTGAAGTGCCGACAGCGCGGCCGCCGATCGCTTGGTAGAATTGACACAGCGAGCGTGGCCGAATCAGCCGAAGCGCCGGTGGGTGAGTGTAAACTCACATTATGATATTGTGATGTTGATTGGCCCGCCTGCCAAGCTTTTTGACGAATGAGGAACACAAAAAATGTTTGAAGTGCATTTTATTGACCAATACGGAGACTTCACTTGGTAATGAGTTGTGGCGTTGGAGCTTGTTCAGTTTGAATTAAAATTTAATTAATTCATCAGAACAGCTGAACGCATTGTATCGCAAATTTGTGGGTTACCTACAAAAAAAAACACTAAGGAATATAAGTTCGTAAGAAAAAGTTATTCATACTGATGGGTACTATCATTCCCCAAAATATGGTGAGCTTATTAAATGTCACCCTGTATATATATATTGTTAGAGATTAACTACCCTGCTTGGGGCTAGAGTAGGGATTCTCTATAAAAGCACGCCAAAGGTAGGAGTGGGGCTTCTCCAGCCTCCCTCTGAGGGCGAAGCTCGGGATCTACAAGACCTATGTGAGATCCCGCCTCACCTACGCGGCTCCGGCATGGTACGCCCTGTGCTCGGAGACAAACAAACGGAGACTCCGAGCCCAAGAGAACCTCTCTCTGCGTACCATCGTCGGCGCCCCCCGCTACGTGAGGAACGCGACAATCCAGAGGGACCTAAGATGGGAAACCGTGGACCAGTTTGTCCAGAGGCTGGCGAAGGGCATGTTCGCGCGTGCGGATGCATCACACCTTCCGCACATCGCCGAACTGGCGCCGCACCACGCGCGCCCGCCCGACCGCCGCCGCCTGCCACGCGACCTGGTTGCCTAGCCGGCGATCACCCACTGCATACCAGCGCCACAAGAAGACCACCGCCCGCAGGGGCCATCCGATGACCTGTCCACAGGAGTGGACAGAGGCGATTCTTCGGGAAGAGGTCCATCGACCTGACCCCGACTCCCCACGCCCCAGAAGGGGTGCGTGAGATGACTATGAAGAAGAGTGGGGCTCATTCCTTTTGCGGGCGTCACGTCGTGCGGATCTCAGTTCGTTGACGTACGGTGTGATCTGGATTTTGGTATCGCTTTTGTTTAATTCGATTGTGATTTACTCGTTGTGTTTGTGGTCATTTCCTTATTTGGCTTACTTTGTAAAAATCATTAATTTCTAAATTTTAATAAATTCTAGGTTAGTAAATAAATTGTTTTTTAATCAAAATTCCACGTCTGATCCAACATCAGAAGTGGGATAGAACTCAGGCATTTGCCTTTTGATTCTTGTTTTGCCATCCGTTGATTTTTCATAAATAAGGAAGTCACAACCACCCACGTTGTTTTGGTTCATTTGTTATTGTTGGTGTGTTTGAATCATGCCTAAAAAGCGTAGTGCGCGAAGTAAATCACGCGACAGATCGCATCGACGTCGTCGAACGCGTTCTAGAACTCGTAGTCGGTCGCGTATTAGAACACGTGTTCGGTCGCGGACGCGTGATAGTAGGTCTCGCTCACGTTCTGGAACCTGTAGTCGGTCGCGTATTAGAACACGTGTTCGGTCGTGGACGCGTTATAGTAGGTATCACTCACGTACTAGGTCCCGTAGACATACGCGTTCTGGATCGCGGTCGCTTCCTCGAAATAGATCGATACCGCCACCAATGGCATCTTCATCGCGGAAACGTGCAACGTCGCGATCTCGGTCTGAGTGTCGTACGCCAAGCCCTTGTGCGGTTCGCGGTAGCACACTAGATACGATCTTATCGTGCCTAGAGGTGATCGAAAACAATTTCTCGACTACCCGCAGTGATTCAGACGTCGCAACGCCGTCGGCTGCTAAAGCTATTGTTGACGCGATTCAGTCTTTGAACCCGGGACGACTCAACTACTACGTTTCTAATTTCGATCCGAGTATACATGACATAGACGTGTGGTGTGAAGAAGTAGATCGCGCGCAAAAAACCAATCGTTGGACGGACAAAGAGTGCTTGTCGCGTGTTGCGGGTTGCCTGAGGGGAGATGCTAAAACCTGGTTGAACGAATGGGTAACCAATGATAGGTCGTGGACCAATTTCAAACGCGAATTTAAGCCTCTTTGCCCGCGAAAACTCGACTACGCCAATATTTTGTTCGAGGCTATGAACACAACATCTGACAAGTACACAACATTTGCCGAATACGCGCGGTGGACAATTCTGCGTCTGCGCATAGTAAAAGGTCTTAGCGATGAGCTGTTAACGCTAATAGTGATCCGCGGAATAAATGACGCGCAAGTTCGTGCCGCAGCCGCAAACGCAGAATTGACCCCCGAAACCTTGGTTTCGTTTTTGTCCATTTAAGTGAAGGCAAGTCAGCCTTCTCACACAAAAACTACTCCAAGGGTCACGCATACTTCCCAGCCTCGGTTTAAAAGAAAGTTCCCTGATAGGGCTACGTCATCACTGCCGAAGTGTTTTGTTTGTGGTCAGAGCGGCCATAAGAGCTTCGATTGTCCAAAAAAATCGAAACCGTCGGAGCCTAACGCAGTCACATGCACATTTTGTAAAAAGATAGGTCACTCAGAAGCCAAGTGTTTTGCTAAAGAGAGGTCCGCGTCGCGAAACACGCACAACGTGAATTTTTGCAATGATATCGCGGGGAATGACAGAAAGAGGGACATCACGACCGCCGTAGTGTAGGGCATTCCGGTTGACGTGCTCATTGACAGCGGAGCCCACAATGTCTCGTTGATGTCCGCGGATGTTGTTAAGCATTTTTCATGCACAAGCAAGCCCACTAGCTGTACCCTAAAGGGGTTAGGAAATAATGAGATTGAAGGGAAGTCGTATGTCACTCTTACTGTCGAACTCAAAGATATATCGATCGAGGCTGATTTCGTGGTAGTTCCGGCGGAATGTATGTCGACAGCTATAATTATCGGTACGGATGTACTTAATAGGGACGGCATTACGTACGTTAGGACAAACAATAGCCACACCATCACGCACACGGTTAGCGAGCCTGCGGAGGTATTTACAGTTAGGGCTGCGACAAACACGGACATCAATACGCCCCTTCAGGGTACCGAATGCGAATCATTGATGGAAGTGATTACCGATTTTTCTGATTTTTTTATCGAAGGTACGGCTACTACAACCGTTACCACGGGCGAGATGCATATTAGCGTGACTAGTGAGGTACCAGTAGCTTATCGACCGTACAAGCTTTCTCACTCCGAAAAATTAAAGGTTCGCGAGATCGTGAATGACCTTTTAGATAAATGCATTATTAGGGAATCAGAGTCAGAATATTCGAGTCCGATCATTCTGGTCAAGAAGAAAGACGGGTCCGATAGGATGTGTGTTGATTATCGCGCTCTCAACCGTATAACAGTCAAAGACCGGTACCCCCTCCCTCTTATCGATGACCACATTGATCGGCTTGGTGATAAAAACATAACGAGGTTCTCATCGCTTGACATGGCATCTGGCTTCCACCAGATTAAGATAAAAACGGATTACGTCTATCGTACGGCCTTCGTTATGCCAGAGGGTCACTATGAGTACCTCAAAATGCCCTATAGACTGACGAATTCGCCGATTGTCTACCAGCGGATCATCAATAAGACGTTGAGAAAATTCATAGAGTCGGGGAAACTGCTGGTATACATCGACGACGTACTCCTGATGAGCAGCTCGGTCCAGGAAGGCATTAACCTGCTGCGCGAGGTACTTACGACATTGACAGAGGCGGGTTTTTCGATTAACTTGCGTAAGTGCGTTTTCCTAGCTACAGAAGTCGAGTACTTGGGTCGGATAATAAGTCAAGGTCAGGTTAGGCCGAGCTCTCATAAAATTAAGGCGTTAGTCAAGTCATCTGTTTCGCAAAATATGAAACAAGTCAGACAGTTTCTAGGGCTGGCCGGGTATTTTCGCAAATACATAAAGGGATATGCAACGAAAACGTTCTGTATCTCTCAGCTCTTGAAGAATGGTGCTCCACTCAAATGGGGTCAGGAGCAGGAACGCGTTCGTCAAGAAATTATTTTAATTTTGACTAGCGAGCCTGTTCTTGCGACTTTCGACCCCAAACTTCCCACAGAGTTTCATACCGACGCAAGCAGTATCGGGTACGGAGCGATTTTGTTGCAAGCCCACGAGAATGGCGACAAGAAAGTAGTAGCGTATTTTAGTAAAATCACACAGGGCGCGGAAAGTAGGTACCACTCGTACGAACTTGAAACGATAGCCATGGTGAAAGCATTGCAGGCCTTTCGTCATTATTTGATTGGTATACAATTTAAAATCGTAACAGACTGCAATGCTCTCAAGTGCACGGAGCGCAAGAAGGACCTACTGCCGCGAGTGGCACGTTGGTGGGTTTATCTCCAAGACTTCACCTTCCAAATTGAATACCGGAAGGGAACGATGATGTCTCATGCTGACTATTTAAGCAGGAACCCCCCTTACGAAGTACACAACATTTCAAGGCCGCGTAATTGGGCCCAGATCGCTCAGGAGGCAGATGACGAGACCAAAACGCTCCTTCAGCAGCTTGAGGAGGGAGGCCTAGATTCGAGCCGTTACTTAAAACGGAACGATCTCTTGTACTACAAGTACACCCCCGTAGGCGAGGAACCTAGGCTTCTCTGCTTCATTCCGAAGAGCCACCGTCTCAGTCTGCTCCGCATTTTCCATGACGAGCACGATCATTTCGGATTTGAGAAAACCCTTGACTTTATTTTAAAACATTTCTGGTTCCCTGGGCTAAGACAGTTTGTTAGGAAATACCTACAGCACTGCTTGGTGTGCATTTAAAAAAAAACGCGTGCCTAGGGCCCCACAACAAGTTATAACGTCATGGGAAAAACCAGAAACACCATTTTCGGTTGCACATCTGGTCGTCTTAGGGCCCCTACCAGTATCTAACGGCTATAAGTTTGTTTTGATAGTCGTAGACGCCTTTACAAAATACACGTTGTTGTATTCGCTTTATAGGCAGGATGTTGACGAACTTTTACGAGTGGTTACCAACGCGGTTTCGCTGTTTGGTCTTCCAAAGTTGTTTGTGACGGACAAAGGGCGCATGTTTGAGTCGGCTAGGTTTTTAGAGTTCGTGAAAGAGGTGGGGTCAGACATCCATTTCATAACACCCGAAATGCACCACGCCAACGGGCAAGTCGAAAGATATGCCCGAACGGTCCTCAATATGATCCGCATCGAGGCAAACCACAAGGACGCCGCTTGGTCCAACACGCTGTGGAAGCTGCAACTAACCCTCAACGTTACCAAGCACAGGACCACCCAGACGTCTGCCTTGAGCCTCATGATTGGCATCGACGCTACGACGCCTGTTATCCGGTCGCTGGTTCGAGACGTGGCGCTGGAGGGTTCACAGCCGAACCGTGAAGCTCAAAAAGAGCTGCGCCGGAGCCGCGCCGCTGAGTTGCTGCGAAGAAATCAAGCACAACAAGACGAATACGTAAATCGTAACAGACATCCAGCACGAGTGTTTAGTATTAAAGATCTTGTTTTTGTGATTAAATTCTCACAGTCGACCGGGACGCTGGATGCAGGCATGCGAGGCCCCTACAAGGTCGTGCGTGCGCTGCCGAGTGGGCGTTATGAGCTGCGCCTACTGGGCGGGTCCTATGGGAAGACCACACAGGCAGCGTCTCAGTATATGGTGCCTTGGAGAGGGGAATGGTGTCCCGAAACTTGCGCTACATTTTTTGAACGTGAGTTATGTGCAGAACGCCCAGCGTCCATTTTATGGATATTGGAGTGCGTTAGCGGAGCCGCCTGCTGTGCGGGTGGTTCTGCGTCGACACACTGCGGGGTGTCGACATGGGTTTCATGTAGTGGACGTACAGCGGGACGATCCTATCGGTAACATACTGCGGGATGTTACCCTACATGACTGATGTATGAACATGGATCCATGGTGTATGAACTGATGATGTATGTGATATGATGAGTGAATTTTGACGATGAATAAATGTTGAGGTTATTTTAGAGTTCATGAAATTGTGAGAATTAACTGAGGTTTTCTTAACGTTTCATGAAACATTGATAGGTCTTACTTGCCGAGTGAATGTGGTTTTGTTTTAAATGAGGGCCTTGAGAGACTGATGAATGCGAGATTAGGCATCTGGTGCGAGTTTGATTTGTTCATAATCTGGTGTCTGTGTCTTTTTATAGATGACAATGATTCCGAGGACACCGCCACCCCCACGGATGCACCAGTGCCCAGCACGTTGCCCACTCCCGACGACGCGGCACGCCTGGTGCTGGCGCTCCAGTCACCGGTGGTGCGGCTCTGCAGTCTGGCTTGCCTGACATATCCGATGCCGTCGAGGACGACGCATAGTCAGGAGAGGCCGTGTAAGAGAGTAACTACCCTGCTTGGGGCTAGAGTAGGGATTCTCTATAAAAGCACGCCAAAGGAAGGAGTGGGGCTCATACCCAACGAGCAGTTTGGCTTTAGACCCAAACACTCGTGCTTCCAACAGGTTCACCGCATAACGGAGCACATTTACAAAGGGTTCCACACAACGGCGAAGTCCAAAGATACCGGTGCCATATTCTTTGACGTAGCGAAAGCTTTTGACAAAGTTTGGCACAATGGTCTTATTTATAAACTTTACCAACTCAACCTCCCCGATAGGCTTGTACTCATTATCAAAGACTACCTCACTGAGCGCAGTTTTTGCTATCGAGTATAAAAATCGCGTTCTAGGCCCCACCCCATAGCCGCCGGAGTCCCGCAAGGCTCAGTTCTCTCCCCCACCCTCTTTTCACTTTACGTCCAAGACGTCCCCCGCACGCCATACGTCGAGCTAGCCCTTTACGCTGACGATACGGCTCTCTACTACACCAGTAGGAAGAGGGCACGCGTTTGTCAAGTACCCCAGAAAGCAGTAACCGACCTCGGTGAATGGGCTCTCAAATGGAGAATAGAGATGAACCCCGAGAAAAGCGCAGCCATGCTTTTCTCAAGGGGTAAAACTCGAGCTGACCGCGCGTCCTCTTCACTACCCGAAATCACCCTCTTTGACCGCCTTATCCCCTGGGAAAACAAAGTGAAGTATTTAGGCGTGACATTAGACTCCCGACTAAACTTCAAATCCCACATTAAAACGGTCCGCGACAAAGCAGCCTTCTACATGAGTAGGCTTCACCCGCTCATGAGAAGTAAAAGCAATCTTCCATTGCGCTGCAAAATAACTCTATTTAAAACTTGCATCCGTCCGGTCTTCACGTATGTAAGTCCAGTCTTTGCACACTGCTCCCACTCCCTTAAGCCCCTTCAGGTTTTACAAAATCGCTTCATGCGAAAAGCCGTAGGTGCCCCGTGGTACACGCGCAACGTAGACCTCCATAGTGACTTTAGACTCCCCACAGTAAAGCAATATATGAAAGAAGCGTCCGAACGCTTCTTCATTAATGCATCTAGCCACCCAAACCCGCTTATAGTACAAGCATCCCTTTATGATCCGACCCCAGATATAAATAAGAAACACCTTTTCAAAAGGCGCCCCAAAGACATCCTCCTAGAACCGGAGGACGATATCACGAAAGCTCTTAAAGCCCAACCACCCCCCGCCCCTCAGGCACGTCAACTTGACGAAGGCTGTGTTCCCGAAGCACTACAGCGTCTCAGATACCAAATTTGGATCGAAAGAGATCGCCGTCTTGATTCGACGAACACACAATCTCCCCCTGCCCCTTTAAACCTCCCGGACTGAGGTCAGAGCCCCCCTAAATGACCCAAATATAAAGTAGTTTAGGATTAGGATAGGTCTCAAAAATTATATATAACCACTTCTTAGTAGCGGGGGCTATCTGCCCCCCTAACAAGCCGCTATCATGCCCGTTGACTATGAGCTGATGCCCGCTTATAAAATCGGGTAAGCAGGCAAACTCCTGCCATATATATCATATACACATATATATCGCCCAAAAGGGCAAATTGCAGGTAGAAAGCCTTCAGCATATACCGAGGCCATGGCTCACAGTTAATTCTTACTGAGACAACTGTAAAAACAAAAGGGGTTGTTTTTAGTCCGTATACCACACGAGCTGATGCCCGCTCAATATGTGGGGACCCGGACATAGCAGGGAGGTCTGACTCCTGGGCATGGGTAATTCCATTTTTTTTCCTCTCCAACAAAAAAACAAAGAGTGGGGCTCATTCCTTTTGCGGGCGTCAGGTCGTGCGGATCTCGGATCGTTGACGTATGGTGTGATCTGGATTTTGGTATCGTTGCTTTTGTTTAATTCGATTGTGATTTACTCGTTGTGTTTGTGTTGATTTCCTTATTTGGCTTACTTTGTAAAAATCATTAATTTCTAAATTGTAATAAATTCTAGGTTAGTAAATGAATTGTTTTTTTTATTTATTTTTTTTAATCAATCTTACGCATATCCATAAAAGGCCTGTGCCTCTCAGTGGGGACATTAATATGGGCCACATTTATTTATTAACTAACTTATGACTTCACGGTATATCACTTTTCTCTAGGTCTTATGATTAAGCTTAGCTCCGATAACTGAAAAAAGGTATCGTCTAATGATTTAAAAAAATATCGTTTATTATTTAGAAACACAATGTTAGTGTCGTCTGAAAGCTAACAAAATTAAGAATAATATTCCGTAATAAAATAATTCCATTTTGGGAACCACAGATTTTGTGCAAATGTTACAAATTAAAAATAAACAAAAAAAAACTCGAAAAAATCACTATTATCTCATAACCAAAACTAACATAATAAAGGTAATTACAGTTACCACTTTTTCTGCACCTTTTTATTTCTGGCAGCACTGTATGTATTTTATATGTATGTATTATTTAAAAACCTAACATAACAGAACTATAGCATTCGGATAGAAAGTGACCTACAGCACCCAATTTGGCCCTAAATTCTAGTTATTACTAGGAAATTCTGGTTAAAACTAGGCGCGTTGAAAAATAGGGAAAAAAACACATCAAATTTACAACATTCCCAAGATTATTAAGAAAAGAACAATTTCTTTCTTTTGAATTTTTTGTCCATAAATTTCGATTTTCTTCAACCCACATCGTTACGTGCACTTTATGAATATTCACACTATATTAACTTTATGGGGAGATTACGAAAGGGGTGAAACGAAATTACGCTAATCCAGTTAAATAACGATAAACATAAAAGTGTATATACAGGAGAATAATGTGAATGAATTCCTCACTGAAGCAAATGCGACATAATGATAACCTAATATTTCACACGTATCATAAACCCTCTTTACTGCGTCTAAAAACCGCACGTTAAGACCAGCAAAATGTAAAACTATTTGGTAAAAACTCATTTCTTATCTGAAAAGTTGTACATTATGACCACAATGTACAAAAATTTGTCAAATTATGACATTCAAATTACGAACGCCGACGCCCGCCTGCGTGCCGCCCCTAATTTGTCTGTGAAGTTGGTACTACAGATCAAGCTAAACAACTGCAGAGCAATGATCAATGCCAAAATGCCGGTCGAACATGCGGTTCCTGAACATATCAAAGAGAGCTTATGATATGTGTGTAGATAAACTAGTGTATGTAACTACATAATTAGGCATTAAAACTCTCGAGTGATATTATTATGAAACTTGCCTTCGGCTCTTTCATAAACCCACTCTCGAGTATTAATGCCCTCCATAATGTAGCAGTCACATAAACTACTATTAGAGATCAACACTAACTTTAACGAATCCACTCCCACGCGACAAAAAATGTTCATTCAAATATGGGTTTTAGGTTATGCCCTATTGGGTATACTTTAGATTTATGACAAAAGTTAGCAAGCAGGTAAGCGAGCTTGCCGCAAACGTACCACTCGATAGTATATTCCAAATTCCAAATTCCAAATGTCTTTATTACTGTAGATATTTACATATACTTAGCAATCGTCATTTTTTGCCACTTCTCTACATTGGACCACTGTGGGAGAAGAAGGGCGTAGAGACTCCCACAGATTGATTTTTAGATCTCTTTTTAAAAATTGCTTATGCTTAACTAAAACAAAATATAATATTTAGTCATTATCATAATTAATAAGCAGGAATAAATAATTACAAAATTATTAACAGCAAGGTCTGTGTTGAGCCAGATTAACCCCATACAGACCCATCATTTAAGTAATCTTGAACATTGTAATATACCTTTTTCGACAAAGTCGCTTTAACATGGATTTTAAATTGCTCAAATGGCAATTTCAAGATCTCCAGAGGTATCTTGTTGTAGTAGAGAATGCATTGACCCTTGAAAGAATTGCTAACCTTCGCGAGTCTAAACCGGGGCGCAAGTAGTCTGTGATTATTTCTTAGGTTAACATTACAGCTATCGCTAAGTTTGGGAAATGTTGTAAGGTTCTTGCGTACATACATTATATTGTCGAAAATAATTTGACTAGCTACAGTTAGTATGTCAATTTCTTTAAAAAGCTGTCTTAAGGAGTCTGTGCGTTTTAAATTATAAATTGCTCGAATAGATCTTTTCTGTAAAATAAAAATAGTTTGAATATCCGCTGCTTTCCCCCACAACAAGATACCATAGGACATGACACTATGAAAGTAACTAAAATATACTAGCCTAGATGTAGCCATATCCGTATTTTGTCTGATGTTCCTAACAGCGTAAGCTATATAGAGATACAGAGAACAACCTAAAATCCATATTTGAATGAATATTTTTTGCCGAATTTTAGCCGGGAATTCAGCAAAGACCCATAAGTGCCTCGGGCTCTTGGCACTGGAAATTCGTGAAAATAATCATAAATTTTACGGTTCCGTACCCGAAGGGTGCCAAACGGGACCCTATTACTAAGCCTCCACTCTGTCCGTCTGTCCGTCCGTCCGTCACCAGGCTGTATCTCATGAACCGTGATAGATAGTTAGACAGATGAAATTTTCACAGATGACTAAAAAACATAATTAAATAAATATTTAAGGGGGCTCCCATACAACAATTCTTTCAATACCACATACAAACTTTTGAATACACCTGGTTACATATGGAGTATGGAGTATGAAATTAGCCGAACCAATAACTTTGTAAACAACATTTTGCTGTGTAAAATCCAAACTATCCACTCCACACCATCCCTACCAGTGTACGGTGGTACGGAACCTTTCGTGCGCGAGTTAGACTCGCACTTGACTGGTTTTTTGTTAGTCTGCGGTGTCTGGGCAAAGGCCTCACCAGTTCGAGCCCACACATCTCTAGTCGAAGCTTTACCGATCCACCCCGGCGGGAATTTATTGAGGTCGTACCTCCATCTCCTTCTGGGACTTCCGGTGTCCACTAATCTATTTATTTATTTATTTATTTATTAATACACAAAAGAGCAGTCCAGACATACATTAGAACATATAAATTAAACCAAAAATTTCCGTCTGCAGCGCCAAAGGTATGTGTATACAGCATGATACATACAAAAAAAGGAATAAAAATTAAATACAGTTATAAAATTAGGTACCTAACTAACTATAGTGTTAAATTAAGTAGGCACATATGTGCCACAGTGAAGAGAGTGAAACAGACTTACTTGTACTTCAACATATTATTACAACAATTTGACAATTTTACATTAAAAGCGTGGTAGAGAATCGTGATAGATATCAGTCGTGGTTCACTTGTATTAATCGTTGGATTTATACAAGTGAAAATAAATAATCTGCAATAGTGATTTATTCTTATATATCAAAGTCAAAGTCAAAGTACTTTATTACTGTAGATATTTACATATACTTAGCAAACGTCATTTTTTGCCTCTTCTCTACATTGGACCACTGTGGGGGAAGAAGGGCGTAGAAACTCCCACAGATTGATTTTTAGATCTCTTTTAAAAATAGGTTGTGCTTAACTAAAACAATTATGTTTTTTTTTTTAATTAATAAGCAGGCAATAATAAATATTTACAAAATTATTAACAGCGAGGTCTGTGTTGAACTAGATTAACCCCATACAGTCCTGTCATTTAAGTAATCTCGAACATTGTAATATCCCTTTTTCGACAAAGTCGCTTTAACATGCTTTTTAAATTGCTCAAATGGCAATTTCAAAATCTCCAGAGGTATCTTATTATAGTAGAGAATGCACTGACCCTTGAAAGAATTGCTAACCTTCGCGAGTCTAAAACGGGGCGCACATAGTCTGTGATTATTTCTTAGGTAAACATTACAGCTATCGCTAAGTTTGGAAACTGTTGTAAGGTTCTTGCGTACATACATTATATTTTTGAAAATAAATTGACTAGCTACAGTTAGTATATCAATTTCTTTAAAAAGCTTTCTTAAGGAGTCTGTTCGTTTTAAATTATAAATTGCTCGAATAGATCTTTTCTGTAAAATAAAAATAGTTTGAATATCCGCTGCTTTCCCCCACAACAAGATATTTTTTTTCATTTCATTTCATTTATTGCCATAAATTACAGTTGTTATAGGTACAGATGGTCATACAACTTAAAACTTAGTTCCATGTAATTTTACTCAGCGAGTGTAGCATACAATTTGATTAAAGACACAATAACTATAATATATCATGCATAACATATAGGATTAGCAATAAATATTCAATACAATGTCACAGGGCTCGAGATCAATGAATTAAATTACATTAAATCGAATTAAAATTTGACTAAAATTAATTTAAGTAAAAAACAAGTTAGAATTAAATAAAAATAATAAGAGGTAAATAATCGTCATATATGTCACTCACTAATAGAACATGTCACTATACAATAATTGGTCAATACAATTATATTATAATACGCAAGGCAAACAGGATAAAATAAACAGCCGCCACAATCCTATTCGCTAATTATTCTTAAAATTATAAAACTCGTCCAAATTATAGGGCGACACAGTTAACAAATAGTCTTTTAGACCTGTGATGAACCCTTTTCCAGTTAGTATTTTAATACTTAAGGGTAGGCTGTTGTACACTTTGATGGCAGTCAACTTTGTAGCACGTGTATAGGAAGCTGTTCGACAATGTGGGACCTCTAAGTAGCCCTTGTTTCTTTCATTTAGTCTTTCACTTAAACCTGGTTTTTTTTGGGGAAACTTAAGTGGATAGCGCCTTGTAAGTTTGCACAATTCAATTACATATAGAGCAGTGATTGTGTGAATTTTCAACTCTCTAAAAGACTCTCTACAAGACTCCATGCTAGAGCCTATGTTGTTTAAAATGCGGATGGCTCTCTTCTGCAAGATAAAGATTCTATTTATATCGACGCTACCTCCCCAAACAGCCAAACCGTAAAGCACTCTTGACTGAAAGAAGGCAAAGTAGGCTTGCAAGGCTGCTTTCTTTGAAGCAATTTTAATAAGGGATCTTAAAGCATAACAGAAACTACTGCATTTGCCAACCAATTTGTCTACATGTCTCATCCAGTTTAGGTTACTGTCCGTGTAGATTCCCAGAAATTTTACATAAGAAGCAGATTCAATTTCTTCGTCCCTTATTTTTATGCTGAGTTGTGGTACTTGGGTGTTGTAGTTTCTGAAATGAATCAATTTCGTTTTACCTACGTTTGTGTTTAGGTTAAGACTGTCAAACCATTCTATAATGCCATTTATTGAGTTATTTATTGTATTTGATAGGTTTTCATGATTGCCTCTACTGAACTTAAAGAAAACAGAGACATCGTCAGCGAACATTATAATTTTGTTTGAAGTATGCAAGGGAAGGTCATTGACGCATAATAGGAATAAAATCGGGCCTAGTATTGACCCTTGAGGGACTCCAACCTTAATTTCTTCACAGTTCGACTCAACTTCACGGAGCACTCCACTCTCATCAATAGTAGGTAACGCAACAAATTGAGACCGGCCGCTAAGATAGGACACGAACCAATCACTCACTATCCCCCTAACACCATATCTATTCAGAATATTTATTAAAGCATCGTGATTAACATGGTCGAAGGCCTTTGATAAGTCGAGAAGGACTGTTATTATATTATCATTATTATCAAGTGCTTCTCCTATAAAGTCCGTCATTTCGAAGATGGCGTCTATTGTCGACATATCCTTTTGAAAACCAAATTGTTCTTTTGCTAGTATTTTTTCAGAGCACAGGAATTTTCGTAACTGATCAGCCATTATTTTCTCGAACAGTTTTGAAATTATGGAGAGCAAGGAAATTGGTCTATATTTAGCAACATCAAGCTTGTCATCCGACTTGTGTATTGGTTTTACTCGCGCCTTTTTTAGTTTGTCTGGGAAAACTCCTTCACTTAAGGATCTATTAACTAAGAAAAGAAGGGGGTCATGTATAGCCTTGGCTATTGACTTAATAACCATAGATGACATCCCATCATAACCACATGATTTTTTATTTTTCAGACTTACTATCTTTTTTGTTAATTTAAAACTATCGACGGGTTTGACAAACATAGAGGATTGATTAAATCTAGGCAATTTTAAGTTTGATTGTACGTTTTTGCTAGTACATGTGTTTATAAAGTAAGTGTTTAAAATATTGGCTGCATCCTGGTTATTGAATGCCACTTTCGAATTAGTATTATTAGTCAAACCGGTGTAATCTCTAGTCTCTAGATGTTTTTTCCCAGAGATGTGCGTATTTATCAATTTCCAAGTAGCTTTAACTTTGTCGTTTGAATTTATTATAATTTTCTCATTATACTTTTGTTTTGCTAGTTGGATTACCTGGCCTAATAAAGTTGAATACCTTTTGTAATGAGTGGAATCAGTTTCACATTTAGTAACTTTGGACTTAATAAATAGATCCCGTTTTGTTTCACACGACTTTTTGATTCCCGGTGTTAACCAATTTTTATTATTTTTGTTTGTGTCCCCTCTAACTTTAATTAACGGGCAACAGATCTCAAAGGCTTCTGTTAGCTTATCATGAAAATAGTCAAAACATTTATTGTAGTCTTTTTCATTATACACCTCGTCCCATGACATTTGAAGTAACTGCGTCGACAGCTTATGAAGGTTTGTTTCCTTTAGATCTCTTACTAACTTATAATATTTAGAATTATCCTTTTTTACTGATATATTAAGGGAAGCATACTGAAGGGTATGGTCTGATAAGCCCAACTCTACAACACCCGACTTGTTTAAATCTACATTTGAAATTATATTATCTATGCAGGTCCGACTATGATCGGTGATACGAGTTGGTTCAGTTATAAATGGCTTCATACAATGAGACTGAAGCAGACTTATAAATTCTTTGGATTCAGTAGAGTCCACAAGAATATCAATATTAAAATCACCGCAAATTATGATATTACGATCTCTATGTCTTGAGACAAGCGCCAAAGCATTTTCTAAATAATTTATAAAATTATCATCCTTAACTGTTTTCGGTCTGTAAGCACAAATAATGTAACTTCCGCTCAGATTAATACCACAGACTTCGAATATTTTTGGGATAGACAAATCTTTTATTTTAGGTAACTCACTGTACTGAGTGCCGTCTCTTACATATATACAAGCCCCACCCCTACTCTTTCTGTATTTGCGACAGAAACTAGCGGCCAATGTAAAGCCCTGCAATGTTATCCTTGCCAGGTCGTCATAGACTCTGTGGTGTTCGGTTATACACAAAATCTCTACATGTTTTCCTATATCCCCACAGAGCCAGATCTCAAGTAAGGACAGCTTAAAAGCATTTAGGCTACAAAACTACCATAGTACATGACACTATGAAAGTAACTAAAATATACTAGCCTAGATGTAGCCACATCCGTGCTTTGTCTGAATATATTTTATGTATCCCTGTTTTTATTTGAGAGCAGCTCTGGAGGACCCTACAAATGCAGTAGTCACCCCAACCAACAGCCAAAGTCACCCCGTGAATACCAAAGTTCCCCCGGGCATGCCAAAGTTCCCCCGGGCATGCCAAAGTTCCCCCGGGCATGCCAAAGTTCCCCCGGGCATGCCAAAGTTCCCCCGGGCTTGCCAACGTTACCACGATTGTTCTTTGGGTGTGGTTTGGTTAGGTTTGTAAAAAATTCGGTGGTCAAGATTTTTAACATGGTCCACATACAAAAAAAAACATGAGGGGTTCTCTCTCTTAGTGACCGCTACTTAAACATTAAACCGAAGTCTCATAAAACTAATGATTTATTCAGCGCCTTTCGTACCAGACGACCTGTTCAACAATGGGCCACCAACGGTGAAATGTTTCAGCTACAGCCGAAAAGGTTTAATTGGCAGGTTTACTTAATCGTCAGATCAGGCGCCATGTAAGATGTTTACTACTATGTACGATTCTCAGGAGCTCCTTCCCTGATGTATTGGGTTCTTCTGGAGCTCATGTTCAAGGAGACGTATCCAGCGGAACGTAAAATAATAACGGAAGGGCTCCTATGTCATAGGAGGCTACGTCTTCTAACAAACCTAAATCAAAATCCGACCGGTCCAATGAGGCCGCAGGCCCTACTGGACCCATCCCACAATCTTCGTCCAAGACAAAACCAAAATGACGTGGCTAACAGTTTTTATAGCTGAACGTCGAGAGGCCACTTGCTACCAGTATTCTCCCCAAAAAAAACAAAACAATCCTTTCCCTATACAAAAAATAAGTGGTATGGGGGCCTTTGTCCTTCTAACTTATGATGAGCTTGAGGTAATAAAGATCATAATGAGGCTAATGATTGGGATGCTATTTAATCTATGCTTCTGAAAACTGCTAAAATGATTATATCAAGCCAATTACGTATTTGTGACACTTATTACTGTATCAAATCGTTCCTGATGTGCGGAAGAAGTCAGTAGTAATACCTACAATTATATACAAGAACGGGGATAGAGACAGTTTAGATAACTATAGGCCATTTCCCTGTTGCATGTGCTGTCGGAAATTATGAAAAAGATTTATTAATTACTTAGAACATAATAAATAGTTAGCAATTCAATATGGCTTTAGACAGGGCAGGTCGACATCGGATGCAATTGATGACCTGGTATCTCATGTGGCGAAGAAATTTGAAAAGAGTCACAAATGGTATGATTATTCTTGGACTTGGTCAAAGCATTTTATACTGTCTCTGCCCCCATTATATTACGGAAACTTGAAATTTTGAGTGTAAGAGGTACAACTCATCACTCACAACACTTGAACTGTTCAAAAGCTACATGAGTGATCGACGGCAATGTGTTAGGATAAATCCTAACAGCTTCTGAACAGTTCAAGTGTTAACAGTGATGAGTTGAACCTCTTTGATGGGGCCACAAGTTCTGCAGAGACTGTATCAGCTAGAGTACCCCAAGGAAGATTCCAAGACTGACGACATGCGAGAGGTCCCGGCTTCGATCCCCGGCTGGGGGTAAAGAAAAAAAAACAGGTCTTGGATGTTTATGTGTGTGACACATAAACATCCAAGACCTGGGGTTAATCTGCGGAGCTAGTGCTCAACACAGTCCTTGCTGTTAATTTTTGTAATTATTTATGCCTGATTATTAATTATAATAATTAATATTGTAATATTTGTATAAGTAAGCACAAGCAATTTTTAAAAGAGATCTAAAAATCAATCTGTGGGAGTTCTACAATTCTACGCCCTTCTTCTCCCACAGTGTACCAATGTAGAGCGGAGGCAAAAATGACGTTTGCTAAGTATATGTAAATATCTACAGTTATAAATTAATTTGGCTTTGGCGGCAACCAGCTAAATACCCACTCCTTATCTCGGGAAAGCGAGATAGCTTCCATAATTGCTACACTCTTTGCACGTAATAATTCATAGATTTTGCTGCTGCGGACTGTCGCGGGAGTTACGAGTGCTACAGCCTGCCACTACGCACATCTACTCACTCAGAAGTACAAAACGTAAGTTGTTTACTTTACTTCTGAGCATAATGGAGACTTCGCCAAGCAGCAGCTTATTCTGAGTCTGACATGACCTAGTTGAACAGCAGGATAAGACTCCTCCTACCTTTGTGGCGACTCGATATAAACGGAAGAGGACAGCAGACCTAGAATTTGATATTTTAAGGAGGAGATCAGGAATATGATTCAAGCCTTTATCCATACACAAGAATGTGAATCCATATCGATGGGTCCGTCCATAAAGGATATTCGACAGTCCATTAGTAACATCGAAAGCTCAATGACCCTCTTGAGTGCTCAAAATGAGGACTTAAAAATAAACTTAATGTGATGGAGTCCCAGCGGAAGAAAGATCGTGAGCATATCTCAATTTTAGAGGATAAATTGGAGGACATGCACAGGCTGGGCCGCAATATATTCATTGAAATTATAAATGTTCCACGCAAACCGAATGGGACTCAGGAGGATCTTTTGAACATGACAGTGGAGCTTTCTAAGACAATTAATTGCCCAGACAGACTTTTCAAAAAGATATATTCCGTGCCAAAAAGAAGGATAACTACAAAACCTTAGTGGTGGAGCTTCAATAAACCATAATAAAGAAGAGGATCCTAACTGATCCAAACTAGTGGAGATGAACCACTTTATATATCTGAGCAGCTCCACCCAAGGCGGCTTTACTTTCTGGCTTGAGACCTGTCCCGATCAAAAATATATAAGTTCTGCTGGACTGTCTTTCGTAAAGTCAACGTAAGGAAGTATGAAAAGTCTCGAATCATAACTATCACCAGTGAGGCGCAGGTCCAAAGCTTAATGAATCTCACTCACGAAAAATGACTAGTTAAAGTTTTATTGAATCTTACTTACCGTAAATGTTTAGTAATTAGACTAATGTTTATGAATATTGTACAAGCTCAATCATTCACAAGCACAGACACTTTTAGTCATTACAACCATAAATACACAAACAAAATTATCTACACACTCATACATACATACATACCCACATGCCTTTAGAATGACAAATCGTACAACGCACAAGTCACATGAAAAAAAATACAAAGTCAATTGCGACATCGAAGATCTCACTCGAAACTTCTGTCAAAGAAAATGACCTAAAAATATTCTGCCAAAACATAAGAAGTGTATACGGAAATATTGATGACCTACATCTTACTTACCCTGTACTTGGATTTTACACCAGGCATAGTTGAACTAACAGAATGCCGCCTTCATCCTGACAACCCTACTCCATCTCTGATAAATTACTCTACTTTTACAAGCAAAATGATGGTGTTGTGTTATGCGTCGAAAATGACATTGTTTTCACTAACATTAAAGAGGTTAAACTGGATCATGCATCGTGTATACAATTAGATACTTACAGCACTGCTTTACTGGGTACATACCGCTCTCTCTGGAACACAAATGTTGACCTGTTCATTTATTCTCTTAATACACATTTGGAGACAATAAGATCATATAAGAATGTGATACTTACCGGAGATATTAATATAAATTTAATTTCAAGAGATACGGACAAAATTACGAGCGTTATAACAGGCAAAGTTATTTTAATATGCTATCCATGCACGGTATAATGCCATGGCACACAAAACCGACTAGGGAGGATAGTTGCTTGGATCACTTTATACTGAAGCTCGATAAGACTAAACTATCAGCTCAAATTACGGCCATAAAAACGTCTGCCACTGATCATTCGCTCATATTTCTGAAACTATATGGCCATATTCAAGGAATGGATGCATGAAAGTTAAAACGGTTTCTGACTTTAACAAATCCTTAGTCAGCCTTGCAAAAAAGAATCTTCTGGAGCTTTAACATTGGGACAATCCAAACTCTGTCATAGAACGGTTGGTTGATAAAATTTCTTAATCGTTGCGAGAAAATACCGTGATAGTAAACATCCCCAAAAGTAGACGTATTGTACAAACTGTGGGTGACTGCGGGACAGAAAGAAACTACAAAAACAACTGCGATTAGATCCTCACAAGGAAATATCCTAAAAACCCTCCAAAAGGTACCGTCATTATTGTAACAATCTTATCGAATAATTAAAGAGAACTTACGAACGAAATACACTGTCAGAGACTACGAAAATTTCTAAATCATTATGGCAAATAATTAAATCGCAGACCTATCTAAAACGAAATAAAACCAATCGCTTAAAACTATAACACTTCTCCTGACTTATCAAATCTGGCTCAAAACATTATGGCAAACTCAACTAAGGCAAATTCTCATACCAACTCTCTATATGGAACTCAGCCTAACTCTTAGATACTGAAGAAGTGGTACATGGCGTACTCATGAGTCTCAAATCTGATAGTGCTCCTATTTTTTTCTGCAAACATAAACTAAGGAGGTTATTGGCAGTTAAGGGCCTTCAATAAAAAGGAGGTACCCTATAGGTTGACGTGTCAGAATTGCACTTATATTGCACGATGTAAAATGGCGGCAAACTCAGGTCATTTGTATTTTTTACTATTTTGATACTAATTAGGAATTAGGTGATGTCCTCCATGACGTAACCGTCGAGGAATTAGGAATTCGATACTAACAGGAGAAAAAGAAGAATAAAATAAAATGTTCACAATAGACATAAATGGTTTTATTTTTGAGAAAACCACTAAACACGCTTCGACCATAAGTGCCATCCTGGCCTCGTATTATAGCTGGAGCTCGCCTTCGTCTCGGCAGGCTACATCATACTCGTCCAGGATGGCTTACTTACTGGTATCTGCAGTAATGTACTATTTATTTTATTTATATTGGATCTCATTTAATTATTATTAACAATTGTCTCTTATTGTTGATTTGTTTATTATTAAGTTTGTCCTATTGTTTGAATTATACTTATTTTGGTTAATTATCATTGCCTCTAATATTTATTTATACGACCTCTGTGGTGCAGCGGTTGTGGCTCTGCCTACCATGCGGGAGGTTCCGCGTTCGATCCCCGGCTGGGGTAAGGAAAAAAAAACAGGTCTTGGATATTTATATGTGTGTGACGTCATTGTTTCTGGTTCCCACGACACAGGGTATCCTAGTGTGGGGCCAGAAGCAATGTATTTGCCGGTGCGTAAATGTAAAAGTAAAAATTAAAATTAATTGATTATATGTAGATTTATGATATTTTTATGGATGGTGATGTAAATAGTATTATATAGTATTGTACAGTGCGGATATTACGGGTTGCATCAACCACAGTAGGTCCCATTAGTATGCCGACGATCTCCAGTTTTATATAGAATCGAAAAAGGCCGTAAGACATATAAATGAGGACCTTATAAATCCCATGATATTTAACTATAATTTCGACTAAATCATCCATTAATAATTATTACCTATTCTTTCTACAAGTATATAAATATCTATGTCTATACATTTATTGAGGCGTCTTATTTAATGCACACCAACTTCATTTACACTGGCAACATGCAAAACACTGTCGCGAACCTTGTAATCCTGGGTTTAGATTAGACAGATCAGATGCTTCTGTAAGGTATATAGTTAGGTTCGATATTTGTCTATGCGATAATATTGTATACGGGCCTCTTTAGAGTGCGTGTTCGCTATGACACTTACTAAAAAACAGGATAAAAGAAATATTTAAGGGGGCTCCCATACAACAATTCTTTCAATACCACATACAAACTTAAGGTAATTTGTAATTTTAAAAGAAAGAGGCTTTGATGTAAAAAGTCGATGTGACACACTTCACCTTAGGCATCGGTCAGCGACCGATGCAAATTAGATAGTTAGGATTAGCTTAATGGCTATCGAGCCAGTTTGATCCCTTTTATATAAATTGTAACCATGTTTGATCAATAAACACAAGTTTGGTGTTACTAACGTCTTCCTAATTAAACTCCCTAGCCCTACAGATTAGGTAGGCAATTATAGGTAGTGTTCAAGAACTGCTGCGACCTTACATTTCACATGACTTTCTGTGGCATTATGCTGAGCCTGAAAATAAATGTTTTTTAAAAGTTTATATTCCAAATTTCCAAATTACAAATGTCTTTATTACTGTAGATATTTACATATACTTAGCAATCGTCATTTTTTGCCACTTCTCTACATTGGACCACTGTGGGAGAAGCAGGGCGTATAAACTTCCACAGATTGCTTTTTAGATCTCTTTTAAAAATTGCTTGTGCTTAACTAATAAAAATATTATCATATGAATTAACATAATTAATACGCAGGAAGAAATAATAACAAAATTATTAACAGCAAGGTCTGTGTTGAGCCAGATTAACCCCATACAGTCCCGTCATTTAAGTAATCTTGAACATTGTAATATCACTTTTCCGACAAAGTCGCTTTAACATGGTTTTTAAATTGTTCAATAGTAGTTTATGTGACTGCTGCATAATGGAGGGCATTAAAACTCGAGAAATATCACTCGAGAGTTTTAATGCCTAATTATGTACAGATGTAACTGTACATACACTAGTTTATCTACACACATATCATAAGCTCTCTTTGATTTGTTCAGGAACCGCATGTTTGACCGGCATTGTGGTTCTGCAATTGTTTAGCTTGTTCTTTAGTACCAACTTCACGCAGGCGGGCGTCGGCGTTCGAAATTTGAATGTCAGTACCAACTTCACAGACAAACTAGGGACGGCACGCGGGTGGGCGTCGGCGTTCGAAATTTGAATGTCAGTACCAACTTCACAGACAAACTAGGGACGGCACGCGGGTGGGCGTCGGCGTTCGAAATTTGAATGTCATTATGTGTAGTTTTCCAGATACGAAACGAGTTTTTACCAAGTAGTTTAACATAATGATGATCGTAACGTGCGGTTTTTGAACGCAGTAAAGAGGGTTTATGATACGTGTGTAGATAAATATATAAAGAGCCCTTTTCAACGACACATGACTTACTACGCCGATTTTTCTTTTGTTTTGTCATTTTACCCCCTCCACTTTTTGTAGGCCATATTTTTTTCAAATTAGATTTAAATTATGTTGTAGTTATCAGGATAAGTGTTTTTGCAGAAGATTTCAGGACTCGATCTCTTATAGTTCCTGAGAAAAGTGCCTGCGACAGATGGACGGATGAGCGGATGGACGGCCGCACACGCGAGTGATCCTATAAGAGAACCTTCTCTTGAGGTACGGAACCCTAAAAAGGAAAAGTTGTTATTGTTTTATCAATTTATTTTTTACTTTTTTCCATAAATCATATTAATTTTGGCTTTGAGTCCAGAAATAACCCTTTATAGCGCAAGTTATGATTTTTCTGTTAGTTTACTTTTTCATCTAAAAAAAAGTAGTGGGTCTGTGAGCTGTAGACTTCGCTAGTGACACTTTCAATTATACAACTTATGAATGCACCTGCAGCCTTGTGGCGTAACTCTCTGAAGTTCACAGCGTGTGTCTATGGTTCATATCATGCTCATACAATCTCATCGATTGCGGGGTATCACCGAAGGCTTCTAGGCTTCATTCAATGAGCTTGAGTTTGGCCTCCATTATGATGCTACTTGCCTGATACCAATTTGACAGATGAAGCTGGTGCAAGGTGTCAAACGTAATAGTAGTTTATCTACACACGTATCATAAACCCTCTTTACTGCGTTCAAAAACCGCACGTTACGATCAGCATTATGTTAAACTACTTGGTAAAAACTCATTTCGTATCTGGAAAACTACACATAATGGTCATTATGTGTAGTTTTTCTACATATAATGACATTCAAATTTCGAACGCCGACGCCCACCCGCGTGCCGTCCCTAGTTTGTCTGTGAAGTTGGTACTGACATTCAAATTTCGAACGCCGACGCCCGTCTGCGTGAAGTTGGTACTAAAGAACAATGCCGGTCAAACATGCGGTTCCTGAACACATCAAAGAGAGCTTATGATATGTGTGTAGATAAACTAGTGTATGTAACTGTACATAATTAGGCATTAAAACTCTCGAGTGATATTATTATGAAACTCGCCTTCGGCTCGTTTCATAAACCCACTCTCGAGTTTTAATGCCCTCCATTATGCAGCAGTCACATATGTGACTGCTGCATAATGGAGGAGATGATACGTGTGTAGATAAAAGTCTATATGAAGTTCATAGCTCAGACGACTTACGCCATAAGGCTGCTGGTTACGTACATGGAGTATGAAAGTAGCCGTACCCATAACTTTATAAACTACATTTTGCGGTCTTAAATCCAACCTATCGACTTTTCACTAAAAGTATATACAGCCTTTTTTTCTCAAGGTCTCTAAAAATCCAATGCTTACACCTTATTTGCTAAAATCGGTCAAGCTGTTTGGTCTGTAGTGGTTTTTTTATAATTTAAAACCCTCACATCTCCGCCATTGAAAGTTTCCAAAAACTGAATCGACATAAATATCTTATTTCATTATCGTACCTGCTCACAAGAAATCCCGAGAATCGGTTGAGAAATGCGGCCTTTAGAGTATAACATCCGGACGCACATGCGGACATGCGAAGCATTTTTGCCCAATCCTGAAACAGAGACGCTTCGCTCGCTCGGTCAATAACACTGCAATACAACAAAAATGTATTTCATAATATATTTCAGGGGGTTGTTGGGGACATCATTCTAAACAAGTTTCACTATGAGACCGATTTGATCAGAAAAACTTTAGTTTTGGTGTCTCCATACGTTTTGGGCCGGGCGGTCAGCTGATTTGTAAGTCTGATCTTCTGATGGGCCAAAAGCAATGTATAATTATACATTGCTTTTGGCCCCACTCTAGGATACCCTGTCGTGGATACCAGAAACAGCGACGTCACACACATATAAATAATAATAATAATACTAATAATACATTGGATACTATTTACACACATTGATCTAGCCCCAAACTAGGATTCCCTGTATCTTGGGCATTCTTGGGTACTAGACAACGATACACATACTTAGATAGATAAATATTATACTTAGATAGATAAACAACCATGACTAGGGTACAAACATCCGTTCTCATCAAACAAATATTTGCCCCCACCGGGACTAGAACCCGGGGCCCTTAGCTTCGAAGGCAGGGTCACTGCCGACTCGGCCATTCGGGTCATCGGGTCGGGACATATAAACATCCAAGACCTGGGTGTCTTTTCTTTCCCCCCAGCCGGGCATCGAACCCGGGACCTCTCCCATTATAGGAAGAACCACTACCGCAGCGCGACAGAGGTCGTCGAACCCAAAAACCTAACTTAGTACGTTTTGAAGCCTTTAGAATCGCCCCGCCGTGTCGGTAACCGCAATATCAAGGGTGAAGCCCGAAACTCCTCCCATTATTTATTCTTCCACCGTACCAAGACTACCTATGTAGTCGGCATCGGGGACTGACAACTAGACGTTTCGCGAACTACTATATCACTCTAACTGTCTGCAGCATAAATTATGTATGTACACTCAGCAACACATGAAGCTGCACTTAAACAGGGTGTCATGGAAAGGTGTGGTTATTTGTAACTGCACTGCAGCGAAGCGGAAAAAGGAGGGTTATTTTTGGACCTCTACCCAATTTTTAAAAATTTATTTCCACGAATCGTATTTATGGAGTATTGAATAACTGGCTCAAAGTGGACAAAATGGTGCCCCTGCCACCCCGTATGGGAAAAGGCGTGATGCTATATACGTAAATCATAGTTACTTTTGGCTAGAGGCTAAAAATAACCCTGTTGAGTGTGCACGTCTGTTCCTGTGTCCCCTCGTAACTAATTGTCGATTCTGATAAATTATATGTCATTAGATTCGTCTTTACGGCGTGAGTGTCACTGGGTACATGAAATCCGCCATTAAAATAAATATATGGCAAATAATATTTTTTTTAGACTCACGAGTTTATCAATAATATCATAAATATATACAATACAACAATAATATATATATAATACAACAAAAAAGGTCAAGTGCGAGTCTAACTCGCGCACGAAGGGTTCCGTACCACCGTACACTACCATTGTACGGATGGTGTGGAGTGAAAAGTTTGGATTTAACAGAGCAAAATGTTGTGTACAAAGTTATTGGTGCGGCTACATTCACACTCCATGTACGTAATCAGGTGCATCCATAGGTTTGTATGTGGTATGGAAGGAATTGTTGTATGGGAGCACCCCTAAATATTAATTTTATTCAGTTTTTTTGTATTTCTTGTTATAGCGGCAACAGATATCTGTGATAATCTCAACTGTCTAACTATCACGGTTCATGAGATACAGCCTGGTGACAGACGGACGGACGGACAGCGGAGGCTTAGTAATAGGGTCCCGTTTGGCACCCTTCGGGTACGGAACCCTAAAAAGCAGAACATGAATGACGTAATTAAACAAACCAAAAAAAAAATACTGCGTTCCACTAAAAAGTACAAAACAAGCAGATAAGACTTCAGGTAATTATTGAGATTTGATAAAATTACTATAAGTACAGTGTTAAATTAAATTAATTTGAAATGCAGGCGGGACCAATTAAATAAAATATGGTGGGTTCAGCCTGCATTTAAATTTGATTTAATTTGACACTGTAATGTACGTCCTTCCAGCGCGTCATTTTGAATTAGGCATCGCGATTTTAAACCTTGTGCCATTTGTAATACAATTCAAAACCTAAAACGGGGGTTCACCCGTATAGGTCGGACTAACACGCTAGAATAAAATATCTTTTTATCACACCTGCTCTGAAAATACATACTAATTATACCAATTAGAGGGAAGAAACGCCTTTATCCCGCCCTTCAAATCCTTTCATCCCAAGGTATGGAAGTTTGTATGAAAATCCTTCCGACCCAAGGGTGGGAAGTATGTATGAAATTCCATTACATACCCGGTTTTTTTTTTTATTTGTCAGCAGTCATACTGCAAAGAGACTTTAACTGTCTACTAATTAAATTTCAAGTAAATTGTTACTGGCCACATACAGTTTTTTTTACCAGTTACCAACCTCCTTGGTGCATACAGAAAATTAAAAACGAAATTATTTTTGTATATAAAACGCGCGGAATCACGGAAGAAGTGGCTGCATGACCTTATGATCTTAGCCTACTCCAGAAACGGGCGAATAAAAAAAGGAAAAGCCCGCGTATTTTCACAAAAACTTCGATTGATTTAGCATTTATCTTTGTGTTTTTTGTAAAATATGGATGCATTTATGTCTATAATTTTCCTCGTAGTTGTAATAAAAAGCACTATACATACCTCAGGATAAAGTACAGTTCCATACCTCAAATGGTTTGCGCCCCTCGCAAGCTCGTGGCGCAAATGCCATAATCTCGGTATGGAACTGTCACTTTCTTCCCTCTGAAGTAATGTACTATTATCGAATATCAATAATTGCGTTAATTATTATCTGCTAGTTTTGTGCTTTTTCGTGTTCAACAGTTTTTTTTTTTTAGTTTTATGGAGTTCCGTACCCGAAGGGTGTTAAACGGGACTACTAAGCCTTCGCTGTCCGTCCGTCCGTCTGTCACCAGGCTATATCTCATCAACCGTGATAGGTAGACAGATGAGATTTTCACAGATATCTGTTGCCGCTATAACAACAAATACAAAAAAACTGAATAAAATTAATATTTAAGGGTGCTACCATACAACAATTCTTTCAATACCACATAGAAACCTGTGAACACACCTGGTTACGTATATGGAATTTATACAACAAACGTGATTTTTTCCTCGTTTTGATTTTTTGAGTTTTACGGCCGCCTGTTTTCTAAAAATCCAAGAAATATTATCAAAACATACCAAGTTTGGACTAAAGAGGATCTATTCTATACAAACCATGAGAGTGAGTGATATAGCCTATAACTATTTTCATGAAAAGTCAATAGATTGTATTTTAAATCGCAGTTTAGTTTACAAAGTTATTGGTGCGGCTACTTTACTACTTGATTTTGATTGAATCTAAAATACTTACCTATAAATGGGTTCACAGTCCCCCCTGTTAGCGAGGTCTACTGCCCACAGGGCCACTAGTTTAATAATCTACTTTGCGTGACAGGGGGCTAGCCCATCGCCGCATCTATACCTGTTATACACCATGGCAGTAAATCCGAAATAAGAACAGTGCCAAATTCAAATTGATAAATCCAATCCTTAACAAGACTACGCGCCCCGGTTTTACCACGTCTTATGCCAATTCAGTATGGTAAACTGAATTGATCCACAAAATTACCATAGCCGTCTTAAGGGATTAAATATGGCCAGAAATGCATCTTTAGCTTCAATTCTAGGCTAAACTAGACAACATAAAAATGTAGGATAAATATATGTTATAAAAGGTATATTAGAGATAAGAATGGACTTTTAAAATTACCGGATATCTGTTATATTAAATACTAAAAAATATTTTTCGCAATGCATTATTATTCAACTAAATGAACAAGCGCTCGGAGACGAAATCAGTTTCCTATATGAAACTTACACGCAAAAATAGGTAAAAAAAAGGGAAAAGTTTTGGTTGTTTTATTTTATTTTTAATGTTATTATTACAGGAGTTTAGTAAATTTTTTTTTAATTTTCTTGGTCTCGGAGCTCGGGCTGCCCCGCGGGGCTCTGCGCGTCAGTCTGCTTCGTCGCGATGCGACGGGTATTTGTTTTCTTTGTCTAAGTCTCAATGCCATTGGCCTTTGTTCAGCCCTTAAGGCCCTGTTCTAGCTGTTGAGGTGAGGGGCGCCGCATTTGCCCGTCATCTTCTGCCGGGGTACCGGAACTGGCGGGGTAGCGGGCGGCGCGGAATAGCGTCGGGCCGCCCGGATATTTTAAAAATTAGTTTTTTTTTCGAATTTACTGAAAAACGAAATAAGCTAATTCATAAAATTTAAGGTTTGATACGGTGCTCTAAAAGAAGAAATTTTAGGTATAAAAATTTTGAGAAAAATCAGTTATTTTATATTAAAATTATTGAATCTCCTTTTTAATATAGACTATGTTCAGGATTTTTTACGATCGAGCCAAATTAATCCAATCGCGTAACGACATATTATTTAAACTAGATTATCTCTCTGTTGATAAAATATATTTTTTGAGACATGTTTTTTTTTTTTGCCAAAGTTCTCTTCAGTGGTTTTGTGTGATCTTTTGCCTTAAAACAGGCCTTGGTAATAGGTGAATAAAGCCCATTATGGTGTATTGGAATGAAAATGGTTGCCATGGGTGATATTTTTGTTTTGAACCAAATCTGAATCGCTTTTGGTTGTGGTAACCCCCTGAACTTTTCTGGCGATATTTTAGCCGTGTCTTAAACTTTTAGCATAAGCTTTGCATATTTTTATAGGCTTGTGTTTAAACGATTTCCAAAAATGCACCTATTTTATTACCAACAAATTCGAAATTACTGCCAGAATGGATGAATGATCACCATATTGTGTTTGGATAAATGATCACCAAACTTCTTTTTATGTTTTGTGTACTTAAGTTTATGTTTAAAGTATTGTTTGTTATTCTTACATATTAACACGAAGGATAAAGGGGGCTTCACCTGAGCTGCCGCAGTATTTTGCCCAAATATTTTCTGCAACTTTTGGTGATCATTTATCCACTTTGGTAAGAAAAATATATTTTGGTGATCATTTAAATTGTAGCCATTTTTATGCAGGGTGACATTTAATTAGCTGACCATATTTCGGGGAATGATAATACCTATAATTATAAACAACTTTCCCCAAGGAACATATGGTCGCAAAGGAAAAATAATGTCTCCCACAGTAACTTGTAAACAGCTGATCGGGTCAATGTACTGAGACAGGTATTTTATTTTAATTTTGCGACCTTATGTTTCTTAGAGAAAGTTGTTCATATTGATGTGTTCTATCACTCCCCAAAATATGGTCAGCTAATAAAATGTCATCTTGGATATCAAGGGGTCTTGTCGTCTCCTGTCATTACCGCAACCTCCAGTACTCTTGGGTCTTCATCTCCTGGTACGATCCACTGTGACTCCAAGTCTTTAGTTGGTCTGTATATTTCCGCGTAGGACCCCCTCGTTGGCGTTTGTCCTCGAGCTTGAACTCAATGATTGTATGGAGGAGTCCTTCGGGTCTTAATGTGTCGGGTCTTAATGTGTCGGGTCTTAAGGAAATCAACATTAAACTCAAAACTCAAACTCAAAAGTACTTTACTACTGTAGATATTTACATATACTTAGCAAACGTCATTTTTTGCCGCTTCTCTACATTGGACCACTGTGGGAGAAGAAGGGCGTAGAAACTCCCACAGATTGATTTTTAGATCTCTTTTAAAAATAGGTTGTGCTTAACTAATACAATTATGATTTATTTTTATTTAATAAGCTGGAATAAATAATTACAAAATTATTAACAGCAAGGTCTGTGTTGAGCCAGATTAACCCCATACAGTCCTGTCATTTATTATGACAGTGCCGTGTCAGTATATTTATGAAAACTGAATGTACGTCCACAAAAATGTTGATAAATTTCCTAAGAATAGCGACAGGCACAATGTCAACACTAGAAATAGGAATAAACTAGCTATACCTACTACTAGGCTCCATAAGGTTAATGTATCTAAAAATCACTTATGTAAAAAGGCTTACTACAAAATATCAGATTATGTAGAAGACAAGAAAGCTTGGGAAGGTGTTTGCTCCAATTCTGTAAAAAATAACGTAAAAAGTTGGAGGTTTCTAGTCGCCTCTTTGCCTCCAGCATCTAAAACATTGAGGTAACGGAATTCAAATTGAATTCAATATTTCCCTATACCTTATATAAGTGTTAGTTTAATATTTGACATTGTCCAAATGTAACCTATGTGTTTCTTATGGAAAAAACTCTTTTTGAATTTTGAATTTGAATTTAGTCCTAAGCACTTGGCTCTTCTGTTTGCTATGGTTCTTGTGATAGCCCTCTGGTCTCTTTAGCTATTCTTAGGACCTCTTCGTTTGTTCTTTTCTCTGTCCAGCAAATTTTCGGTACTCTACGCCGGCACCATTTCGAAGGCGAACCACTCAGTGAGTGTATCTAGGATTTTTCTGTTCTGCCACTCCGTACGAGAAAAGGCGTGACGCTATTTGACGACCCCTGTGGTGCAGCGGTTGTGGCTTTGCCTACCATGCGAGAGGTACCGGGTTCGATTCCCGGCTGGGGTTAAAGAAAAAAAACCCAGGACTTGGATGTTTATATGTGTGTGACGTCGCTGTTTCTGGTTCCCACAACACAGGGTATCCTAGTGTGGGACCAGAAGCAACGTATGTGCCTGTATGTAAATGTTTATGTTTATGTAAACAATTGTTTCGATTATTGAGTAGTTATAATTTTACGTTAAGCCAGTCAATACTCCATTTGCTTTGACAGTGGGCTAGCCCATCGCCGCAGACACGGAGATGATGGTGTAGGGGTTGAAGTGTGTAGGCTCCTACTGAAGAGAAACTCGTAGATTACAGAAGAATGAAAGTAAGAAGTATAACAAAGCAAAAGCGCGGGAATGATTTTTCGTAAGCTAGCGGAGCGAGAAAAGCAATACGTGCGTATCGAGCTAGCGTATGAGAAGTCTGCTCCGATTGTGTGTTTCGTATTCAATTAATTTCAACTTTACAATAATCTCAACCTATTGACCTGACAATATTTCTCAATAGCATCCCATTTTCTTACTTCCTGCTACCGATTCCATTATATCCTTAACAAAGCTTCGAATCTTGGGCTTTTCCCATATCATCCCATCTAAGTTATCATTATTTGTTTATTTGGGAACTGAGCCCACAGCACAATCTTAAATATGTACAGCATAATAAATAACTTAAACCTAGGCCAATTAGGGGCTCTTATTATCCTACTTTTACATTTTAATTTAATTATTAACATAACATTACACAGCGTCACGCCTTTCCCCGTACGGGTTGCTATTTTGCGTTTCAGGGGCCTAGTCCATCGATGCTGTGAAGATTGAAGGTATTATTATCACCGAACAAAATCAAACGCATGAATAGTTAAAGCCACATATATTGCTTTTATCCCCACACTAGGATACCATGTGTCGTGAAATACTGTTCAGGCCTCTCGGCACCCGATGACCTCGCAGGGGCCCATAGCTACGAGGTAGCGTAGCTATCAGGTGTCAAGAAGCAAGAACGTCGGCGATTCACCGAGCTAAATAAATAGATTCTATCTGACCTGGTCTGTGCTTCGTTCCCGTCAAACTCCTGTCTCTCTGCAAGGCCTGGGTGCACCCTAGGCTCTTCTTGGTAGACAGGTTCTTCAGCCAACCAGGTATGGCTGGCAGGCCAGCTTCGACCGCACAATTTACTTAAATACAAACTTCATCTGGTTCGGAGAACCACAATACACTCAGCTATAAGACAATCCTGAGGGGAGCCCGAATACAATTCCAGATGGCTTACGATTTAATTTTTAATGCCCTATACCAATACGCGTCCATCGCGAGGGCCTTTCGTCAGTCAGTTGTCAAAAACCTGCCCTGTGGCAGCTCCGTCAAATTCAAAATGGCCGTTCCGGAACCATAGATCGAGTATCGATTCTGAATCGAACAATCACCCGCCCGGACAGGCACCCACCTGTCCCTTAATCTACGGGCAGCCGAGACAACGTTGCTACCGCTCGTTTTAGTACCGAGCCTCCTACTAGAACCTCTGCAGACCGGGGGGTCCCGTCCCTGCCAGGGAACAAGTTAACAATGCGCCCCCTGCGCCAACGCAGTGGCGGTAGGTTAGCATCCTTAACCAGCACGAGGTCACCAACACTAGGGGGGCTGGTTTTGTCAGTCCACTTAAGGCGCTGTTGTAAGATATGCAGATACTCGAGCGACCAACGCTTCCAGAAATTCTGAGTAAACTGCTGCAACATCTGATACCTTGACAACCGATACAATTTCACTCCCTCGAAGGGGTGCTCGGGCAACGCGTTAAGTGGCTGTCCTATCAAGAAATGGCCTGGGGTCAGAGCCTCCAGGTCATTTGGATCCGAGCTGAGCGGACACAACGGTCGCGAATTGAGAACGGCCTCGTTCTTACAAAACAATGTCGCGAGCTCCTCAAAAGTCAGCGCGGTCTGACCTACTATACGCCCCAAGTGCGTCTTAGCTGACTTAACTACGGCCTCAAAAATCCCACCCCAGTGGGGGCAACTCGGTGGGCTGAAGGTCCACTGTATACCCCGACGGGAGAGGGCCGTTCCAATATCCACTTTATTTACATTCAAAAAGTTGACTATCTCTCGTAAGCATCGTTCCGCACCGATGTAGTTAGTGCCGTTATCAGAGCGGATCAAAGTTGGAAGTCCCCTTCGAGAAACAAACCTATCCAAACAAGCAATGAAAGCCTCTGTCGAGAGATCAGCAACGAGCTCGAGTTCAGGAGCCCGACATTCCCTGGATGCACAATCAGACGGGTTCAATTCTCCTGGTACATGTCTCCAGGTCAGTGGGACCTCAGACGACACAATCTGGGAGACACGGTTCGCAACAAAACCCTCTAAGTTATGGACCGATGCCTTCAGCCAGCACAAAACAATCTGGCTGTCCGTCCACGCGTACACCGTATCCTCCAAAACCACTGACCCACGCAACACCGTTAGAGTGTGACTCAAAGGTTTGGTCAAAAGAGCAGCCCCGGACAGTTCCAGTTTTGGAATCGTCATCCTTGTCCGAATAGGCGCTACCTTGCTTTTTGCCAAAGCCAATCGCACGTCGACCTCCCCGGTGGAGGTGACGGTTCTCAAATAAACCGCTGCCGCAAACCCTCGTCCAGAGGCATCACAAAACCCGTGAAGGGTTGCCCTGTAATCCCCAGCAGGGACCAATTTCCTCGGCAGCGATACATTATTTATATTGAGGCCCAACCATTTCGCTAAATCGTTCGATACAATGCAGCCCTGAGCTCCAGAATCTAATAGGGCGCGAACGTATGTTGGGTTGCCCGCCAAATCCCAAACAAGCACAGAGGCGATCGGTAACACCACCGTCTCCGGTTGGGGGGCAACAAATTGTTGGGCCGTAAATTCCTAGCGAGGGCCCCCGGGGCCCCACTGTGCCTGTAACCGATCAGGTAGGCAGCTATACGCCAGAGGGTCCCATTGTACAAATGGCCCACGCGCCGGTTCCATTGCCACCCTACCACGCCCCCCGAAGGGTTGTGGGCGTGAATTCAACCGTGGCCGCTCCATGAGCGGGGGGGACATCACATGCGACCGACGAGGACGCGGCGACGAGCGGGGCGACAACTGAGGCGGCGTCCGAGCCGCATCCGCATAGCTCGAAGGTGTCCCATGCCACCCGCCCGTTACGGCCTGCTCAACATACCCAATGTCCCGCTGAGTCGGATGCTGAGTCGCAACTGAAAACTCAGGGCCCCCCATGTGATGACCCTGAGTGCGGCCCTGCACCCCTGGGTGGCTGCGTGCTTGTGGCCCCATTGCCCGCTGAGTCGGATGCTGAGTCGCAACCGAAAACTCAGGGCCCCCCATGTGATGACCCTGAGTGCGGCCCTGCACCCTAGTACCGCCCTGTGCACGTGGGGACATTGGCCCCTGAGTTGCGCTCCGAGACGCAAACGAATTCTCAGGGCCCCATGCCGTGTCACCCTGGGTACGGCCCTGTGGTGGCTGTTGGCCGGACCGGTTCATGCACAACAAATTGTGGTGGGCCCCACCACAATATCCGCACAATTTTGTGCGCGTGCAGTCCCTAGCCATGTGTGGCCCGAGGCACAGGAAACACCAGCTCCGCTGCTTGGCCATCCGGCGCCGTCCCTCAACCCTAAGTTCCCCGAACTTATTGCAATCGGCCACAGCATGGCCAATCTGCCTACAACATGGGCAGGTCTCACCTGCACCCCTGGGTGGGGTCAATGCACTCACAGTCCCATACGACTGCCGGTTGGTGCGGTCCTTCCTCGTCGGAGGGCCCCTACTCACAGCGCTCCCGGCAGCTCTCTGTGGCTCCGAAGGATGGGTGACCGTCAACCCCAAGTTCTCTGCCCGTCGAGCCTCCTCTTCCAAAAATCCGACCAAGTCGGAGAAGGTGGGCAGGTCCTCGGCCGACCTCCCGTGAGACTGTTCGAAACGAGTCTGCACGTCAGCGGGTAGTCGGGAAAGTACAATGTACAGCAATAGGTACGACCATTCACCAACCGGAAGTCCAAGATTCTCTAGGGCCTTGGTGACGGACAACAACGGGTTCAAAACCTCCGTCTGTATGGCCCCGACCTTGTTCACAACCGGGATGCTAAACAAACGGTTCAGTTGGGCATCGGCCAACCTCCGTTTGTTGTGGTAACGTCTTACCAACAATTGCCTGGCCGTCTCATAGTTACCCTCCGTAACTGTCAAATGAGCGACCAGCTCCCTAGGCTCACCCCTCAATGCTGCCACCAGCTGAGCCATTTTGACCGACTTGGTAATGTCCGATCGCATGTGCACCAAACTGTCGAACAGATTGATGAAGCTCATCCATTCACCAGACACTCCGTCAAAAGTAGGCATAGTTATGGCCGGTAACCTGGACCCTGAACCCTGAAGCGGCAGAGGTGCTTCAATTTCACCACCATGGCTGGACTCGCGCTGCCTACGTATGTCCGCAGCCTTCTGCGTGATAGCAGCTGCCATCTCCATACACTGGTCGACATCCCCTAGCAGCCGTGACAGCCTGTCAGATGCGCAACCATCAACTGCTTCCGCCTGCGCGGACAATTCGAGCACCCTGTTGTAGCGTTCCTTAACGTCCATAGACCGCTCCAACACTACATCATGCCTATCTAAACGGTCTATCAGACCGTGTGCGGAGGAAAACCATCTGAGCTCCTTAGAAACACCCTTCTGTATTTCAGACAACGACATGATCGGAACGATACTTACTCACAATTTGCAGTAACTCAATTATATTGGACCCTCCAGTCTACAACACAAACGAGGGAACCCTAATCTATAACTTAAACAATGCTGATTTCCCCAAACAATAGAAACCGAGTTTTATATCTACACAAATTCTGTAAACAACAATTTAGTTTCCCTATATCATATAACACACACAGATAGTCAATATTAGTTCAAGTTATAAATTGCTATAAACTGAAAACAATGTCCAAACATTCATTAGCATTACTAGACCACTAATAGATTGACTATGCAAACTTCAAACTGCAAACATGATATGACTTCAATGCAAATTTCAATTCACCTACAATGTACCTGTAATGTAATTACTATTCTGAGTCACATCTCAGTACAACTGGTCATTTAGGGAAAACTGTTATGTCTGTCTGTCTACTACCAGCAGTAGACTTATAACTTATAATACTACCAATCTATGTGGATACAGGAACAAAACCAAGTTAGCTAATAACCGCCTATACCTACTGATTGATAGTCCCAAATCGTGGGTTCCTGGAGCCTTGACGGCTGCAAATCTCAGGAAACCACGCTCTTGCTACCAAAATGTTCAGGCCTCTCGGCACCCGATGACCTCGCAGGGGCCCATAGCTACGAGGTAGCGTAGCTATCAGGTGTCAAGAAGCAAGAACGTCGGCGATTCACCGAGCTAAATAAATAGATTCTATCTGACCTGGTCTGTGCTTCGTTCCCGTCAAACTCCTGTCTCTCTGCAAGGCCTGGGTGCACCCTAGGCTCTTCTTGGTAGACAGGTTCTTCAGCCAACCAGGTATGGCTGGCAGGCCAGCTTCGACCGCACAATTTACTTAAATACAAACTTCATCTGGTTCGGAGAACCACAATACACTCAGCTATAAGACAATCCTGAGGGGAGCCCGAATACAATTCCAGATGGCTTACGATTTAATTTTTAATGCCCTATACCAATACGCGTCCATCGCGAGGGCCTTTCGTCAGTCAGTTGTCAAAAACCTGCCCTGTGGCAGCTCCGTCAAATTCAAAATGGCCGTTCCGGAACCATAGATCGAGTATCGATTCTGAATCGAACAAATACAGTGACATCACAAACATAATACACCTGCCTGTATACATGTCGCAGTTGGTTGGTTAAATCAGGCACTTAACTAACACCCTAGACCGTTAGTTAAAGACCGACGTTTAACCAAGTCACTAAGCTTAAGCATTTTGATTAAAATAAAGCATCGTCGAAAACGTTTAACAATCTGTCTTACCGAAAGCCGGCGTATTGGTTAAATTATCTAAAACAAGATGGCGTCACGACAACAGCTGATTACTTTTAGAGTCTATCTTTTCACTATGTTCTGATTTGCACAGCTTATATCAGGGAAAAACATTGCGGTAGCTTGTAGGAGAAGGGTAAAGGGGGTGAGCGAAGCGAAGCCCCCTTTATACTTCGTGTTAGGTTGAACATGTAAGAACAACAGAAAATACTTAAAACATAAACTTAAGTACATATAAAATATTTTGTATTTGTACTTAAGTGTATTTATATTGTATATGTCTTGTTGCCTAGGAACGTTTAGACAACTCGTTAAAGGTTTCGTTCACTCACTTGTCTGAGGGAACTTTAGCGACTTGGTTAAACGTCGGTCTTTAACTAACGGTCTAGGGTGTTAGTTAAGTGTCTGATTTAACCAACTAACTGAGACATACGTGTCAATGTATATTTTGATGGATATGAAACAAGCTCACAGCACACTAGGTTTCCTTATTGGGAATAAATTTTCGTATTTTCGATGTTTCATTGAACATGAAAATTCACATTACAAGCTTATAGAAAAGATATTTGCAAAGGCAAGCTTATCTCTAACAACAGATTTCATCCAGCAAACCAATTTTAAAACAGTCAGGTTGGGTGAGGTTAGGTTAGGTTAGGTTAGGTTATGTTGGGGTACGAAGTCAGATCACCTCCCCGTGGTGTACCCTGGAAACACTGGTTCTGTCCCAGTGGCTAAGAGTCTGACATGGCTCCCTGATTTTCACCCTGCTCGTTGCAGAGGAGTTAGTCGGGGAGCGCGAGGAGGCCCTCCTGCATTTCCTCTGCTCATCAGAGAAAATTGCGGAGGGCAGAGGAGTGGAGTGGAGAACACCACTATAAAAAATCCCTAATGCCAAAGTCTGACGTGCTGAGGGGATGAATGGCGGGAAGGAGTCCCGTCCCAAGCGGACGAAGCTGTGGATCAGCAAAACCATGAAATGAGTGCGAAAATTACATGTATACCCCAGGAGGGTACCACCGGCTCCGTCGGTGGAGAATCCCTCCCTGTGCCTTCGGGCACAGGCTGCCCCTCGTTCTCTGGGGAGGGCAACACCTATTTTGAAGAGGACCGAGAAGGTCGGAGATCTGCTGTTCCGGGCAGTCGCCTGGAAATAGCGCTGAGTCCTCTCAGGCTGAGAGGCGGAGGTGGCGATGGGGATGGTGGTGCTTCAAGCACGCCCCCGATGCGGGCTGAGCCGGCTTCAGCTCCGCCACGAGACGCAAAAGGGCGCTTCAGGCGTCCACCCACACCAACACCAGTCATGAACACCAGGCTGGTGTCGACGGACGGCGAAGAGTCTGATGTTTCCTCAGCAATGTCGCTGTCGAGGCCCCCATCAGCAGCATCGATGGGAGGCGAGAGTATAAAGCGGACGCTATCCACTTCAATGGACTATGCAGACGGAGACCTGGACCCGTCCGCTGCTCCGAAAAAGACGCGGGCGAAGCGGTCACTCCCTAGCGTAGAGGAGCTGGCTGCATCTATGGCGAATATGCCTACCGCGGAAATTCGGAGTTTGATGCGGAGCAACCTTTAGACGGTGGAAAAGGTCTCTGACACCTCTAGCCATCTTAAGGGCAACTACGTCCGGAGCCTTAGGATGGCAGCGAGGAAGGTTCAGGCCGGAAGCGAGGAATTGGCTCGGAGGACTAACTCCGATGCCAACATTGAGAGGCTGGAGCGGGAAAACGCAGAACTGCGCTCACAGCTCGCTTCTCTCACCGCAACGGTCGAGGGGCTGAGAAAAGAGCTTGCAGCCTTCTCTCAGAACTCCACCTCTCAGCCAGGGCCTAGCCGTGCTGCCAACCCACCATACAGTATGGCACAGCCTGAGCCAATGCGTCCCCTGCCCTCCAAAGGCAAGAGCCCAGCTGCTGCATTGCGGAGTCCCGCAGAAACGCTGTCATCTGTTGTGCCAGCTCCGGCGACGGTGGCAATACTGACCGAACTGAGGACCCCGGCAGCGGCCTGGGAAGCCCGGCTGATGGGGCGCATCGGCGCCTTAATTGATGAAAGACTCGGGAAGAGATCGACGACGCAAGCTCGGTTAGCCCCGGAAACCTCGGCACAAACCAAACGGAAGAGGTCAAAAAGGAGGAAGAAGAAAAAGGGGGAAACCAGTGATGGGAGCCAGGCACCGCCTGTCGATGTAAACCGATAGCAGCTGCAGTCTGCGCAATCCCCGCAGGCAGCCACCCAAAGGGAGGCTGCAGCCGAGGCGGAGGACACCTAGACGCAGGTTGTAAGGCGCAAAGCGCTGCCACAGACTGCGTCTGCGCCATCGGCTTCGCATCGACCCCGAATGCCTGCATCAGCTGCAGTTAAGCTGCCGAGGCCGCCTACAAGTGTCGTTGTCACCGTCACCATAGAAGAAGGCGCTGAGGTGACATATGCCACAGTTATGAGAGCCGCTAAGGAGCGGGTAAACCTCCCAGACTGTGGCATTGTGACGGGCTTGCGTATGCGCCAGGCCCAAACGGGGGGCCTCATTTTAGAGGTTCCCGGCCCGGACAGCTCTACAAAAGCAGAGGCGCTCTGCGGACGTCTGCGGGTAGCACTGGCTGACATGCCAGTGCGCGTGGCACGACCCATCGCGACGGCAGACGTTCGGGTGATGGATCTCGATGACTCCATCACCCAAGAAGAGCTGATTGCGGCGATAGCTGCAGTTGGGGGCTGCGAAGCTGCAGACATCAAGGCTGGTGAGATCCGACGCTCTACTGGCGGGCTCGGTACCACAGTAGTGAATGGCCCTATCGTGGCGATGCGCAAGCTGGCCACAGCAAAGCGCATCGACGTGGGATGGGCCTCCGTCAAGGTAGAGGCATTAGAGAAGCGTCCAATGCGATGCTTCCTATGCCTTGAGGTCGGCCATGTAAGCAGGAACTGCTCCACGGGGGTTGACCGCTCGGGATGCTGCTTTGCCTGTGGCCAAAGAGGTCACAAGGCCAGGGACTGCAAAGCGGCTGTTCCAAGGTGCCCAGTCTGTGCAGATCTGAACAGGCCCGCAAACCACAGGATGGGTGCAAAGGCGTGCAATCCTCCAAGGAGAAAGCGGAGGGGCAAGCAAGGCCCCGGCTCTGCAACCCCCACCAATGAGGCGGTGCCGTCAGGAGCACCAGCTGGACAGGGCGCAAGCCCTGCTCTAGCGGAGGCGGCCATGGAGACGTAAAATTCAACAGCTACGTCCTCCAATGCAACCTGAATCACTGCAGGGTTGCGCAGGACTTGCTACTGCACACCCTGGCAGAACATCGGGTTGCTCTGGCCGTCGCGGCAGATCCCTACCAGGTCCCGGACCATCCTCGCTGGTTCGGTGACTCGACGGGCTCAGTCGCAATCCACTGGAGGGGTGGTGAGGGGGACCCTCACTGCGCCTTGCTTGAGCAAGGACATCGATTCATCGCAGTGGAGTGGGGCCCCCTTGCCATTATCGGCTGCTATATCTCCCCAAACATACCCCTCGCACAGTTCGAAGGGTTCCTTGACCGGCTAGCGGCCTCCGCCCGTCGCTAGTCAACACAGCCGGTCATTGTCCTGGGCGACTTTAACGCGCGGTCTAGCGCGTGGGGGGATGCCCGGGACAATGTTAGGGGAGATACGGTGCTGGAATGGGCGGCAGGACTCGACCTCCGTTTATTAAATCGGGGGTCAACAAACACGTGCGTGCGCGTGCAGGGGGAGTCGATAGTCGATCTATCATGGGCGTCTCCTTCTGCACTTCGCTTGGTGACAGGTTGGAGAGTGGCGGAGGAGATGGTCACGCTCTCTGACCCACCGCCACATTATAATTAATGTGGAAATCCGCCGCCACAACAGGGCCCTGCGGCCTGATCGACGGAGCAGCCCACCGCAACGGTGGTCCCTCAAGCGGCTTGACAGAGATCTGCTCGAGTCTGCTGCCATCGTTGCTTCGTGGTCGTTAGGACACGAAGAGGTCTCGCCCGATCCTGAAAGGGAGGCGGGTAGTTTCGGGGAAACGTTGGCGTCTATTTGCGACGCCTCGATGCCCCGAATCAGACACTCCGATGGAAAAGGGGCGTACTGGTGGTCGGAGGAGATTGCGCAGCTGCGCGAGGCATGCCTGCGTACCCGCCGCCAGTACCAAAGATCCCGAAGACGACGGCGAGCCACCGCCAGCGAACGAGACGAGAGCTACGTGGTCTATCGAGACGCTTCCAAAGCACTCAGCGATGCTATCGCTAGTGCAAGGTCTCGGTCCTGGAATGAACTCCTCGACGAGCTGAACAGGGATCCATGGGGGCGCCCGTACAAAATGGTACTGGGCAAGCTCAGACCATGGGTCCCTCCATTGACGATGACCCTGGAGCCCGGCTTCGTGGGGAGGGTTGTAGACACGCTCTTCCCCAGGCTCCAGGATCATCCGCCACCTCTAAACGAAGCGGATTCGATTGAATTCGATTCCGACAGGTTGGGGGTGACGGTCGAGGAGTTGGACCGAACCGTGAAGCGTCTCATGGCGAAGAACACAGCGCCCGGGCCAGATGGAGTTCCCGGCAAGGCGCTGGGTTTAGCTCTCGCCGCTGGATTGGGTGACTACCTGAGGCAGCTGTTCACCAGCTGCCTCCAAAATGGCGTCTTCCCTTCCGGCTGGAAGCTGGCGAAGTTGGTACTCATATGGAAGTCAGGTCGACCCGCAGACTCACCCTCTGCCTACCGACCCATATGCCTGTTGAGTGAAGTCGGCAAACTCTTTGAGAGAGTCGTTGCCGAGCGACTCAACGGGCATCTAGCTTGCACAGGTCCCGACCTGTCGGAAGCCCAGTTCGGCTTCCGCCGTGCACGGTCGACGGTGGCCGCGATACTACGCGTCCGAACACTGTCGACCCAGGTCGTCTCCCAGGGTAGGGTGGCGTTAGCGGTATCGCTCGATATTGTTAACGCCTTTAACTCCCTGCCTTGGTCGATCATCAGGGAGGCGCTCAACTATCACCGAGTGCCCCCATACCTGAAGCAAGTTGTCAGAGCATACCTGTGCAACAGGGACATTACGTTCCCGGGTCGGGATGGTGAAAGTCATCAGAGAGAGGTCGAGTGCGGGGTTCCCCAGGGGTCGGTTCTAGGCCCACTCCTGTGGAATCTCGCATACGATAAAGTACTGCGGGTCGAGGTCACGGTCGGCGTGCACCTGGTCTGCTATGCGGACGATACCCTGGTGCTCGCCGAGGGTGACGACTTCCAGAGTACCATCAGGCTCGCCGAAACCGGAGTGTCTCGCGTCGTCGAGGAGATCGAGGGGCTGGGATTGCGTGTGGCGCCTCAGAAGACTGAGGCGATCTGGTTCCACAAACTCCCGCGAGGGAGGGAACCGCCCAGCTCCTCGATTCGCGTGGGTGACGTACTGGTCCAGGTGGGGCAGTACATGAAGTACTTGGGCCTCATCCTGGACAGTCGATGGGGCTTCGAGGAACATTTCCGTCGCCTGGTCCCCCGGCTTGAGCGGACAGCTGGTGCTCTACACCGACTGCTGCCAAACCTTGGGGGCCCTGAGGAGGGAGTCCGCCGCCTCTACGGGGGCGTACTGCGGTCCATGGCCCTTTACGGGGCGCCCGTCTGGTCACCTCGACTGACGGGCGTCCGGAGCAACAGAGCACCTCTCTGTAGCGTCCAACGTAAGTGGCCATTCGGATCGCAAGAGGTTACCGAACGGTATCCTTTGAGGCGGCCACTATCCTGGCGCGCTTTCTTCCGCTGGACCTCCTGGCAGAGATGGACGCGCGGGTGTATGCGCGTCTCCACCGGGAGGAGGCGGAGGATAGAACGCCGACGGAAATTCGGCAGGAAGAGCGGCGAGCCGCAATAGCGAAGTGGCGCGAGAGGCTTTCTGAGCCATGGATCTCGCGCCAGCGCGCCGTAGGCGCTATCCTGCTGAACCTCGAAGCCTGGCTCGAAAGAAAGACGTACGTCACCTTCCGGCTGACGCAGGTGCTTACCGGACACGGTTGTTTCGGTGAGTACCTGTATCGGATCGGACGCGAACCGACGGCGCAGTGTCACCATTGCGGGAGCGACCAGGACTCAGCCCAGCACACGCTGGAGGAATGCCCCGCGTGGGCCTCCGAGCGAGAAGTCCTGGTGGCCCGGATCGGGCGAGACCTCTCTCCGCCAGCAGTAGTTGCGGCTATGCTGGCGGATCAAGATTCGTGGAGCGCAGTGGTCTCCTTCTGCGAAGCAGTAATGCTCCAGAAGGAGGACGCGGAGCGGGATCGGGAGAGGGCTGATCCCGCTCGTAGGCGCAGACGACGCAGGGGCGGTGGCGTGGGCCGCCCTTGAGCCTTATGGCTATCCCTGTAGGTCGAGAGAAAGAATACATCTACAGTAATCCCTGCTTGGCGTAAGAGGCCCCTAAAAGGGAACCGGAGTTATGGGCGTTCAGACTTCCAACTCTGAACGCCTATGACTCCAAGACGACGACTGGGAGGGCACCTGAAGCTCTCCCAGGGCGGTCGCTGGCGGTCGCAAGCGGTCGGGGCGGGGCCCTTGATCGCAACAGTGCGCCGCGAGGAGTTTACGACGGGATTGGTTGTGGCCGGTCCCGTCGTGAAGTGGGAGGAAGTTGAGATGCTTCCTCCCTGGGTGCTGGGGACAGTTCCGGTGCGTGTCACCAGCGGTCCCGGAGCTGCCCTCACCATGCACCATGACGGCCACCCCGGGGGTTTTTAGTGGGTGCAAGCCCCACATAACCGCCCTGGCGCCCCCGCGCCTCGGCGGTATCCGTCAGGGATTTTCCCCCTGGCATCAAAAAAAAAAAAAAAAGTTAGGTTATGTTAGGTTAGGTTATGTTAGGTTATGTTAGGTTAGGTTAGTTTTGGTTAGGTTAGTTTAGATATCTTTAGTGGGTTGTGTCGCTGAAAGAGTTGTGTTGGGTATAACCCACAATCTTAGTCCGTCCGTCTGTTTCCAAGAGATGTTACAGGCACATTGTTCTATAATAACTTTCACGATTGCTTTCGTTCTTCGGAGAAGTGTCTAGTTGCGTTGTCACTAACGGTACGATTTTGGGAAATCTGGCGCGCGTAGCAGTTGCGCACCGCAAGCGAAAGGTTCGAGTCTCGGCCGGGGAAGAGGAAATGACTATCATAACATAACATAGCGTCACGCCTTTTCCCATACGGGTGGCAGAGGCACAATTATGCCCACTTTGAGCCAGTTACTCAATACTCCATTTTGCGTGACAGGGGGCTAGCCCATAGCCGCAGCTACGGAGTAATGAAGGTTTCCTCACGATGTTTTTCATCACCGTTAGAACGTCCGTGTAATGTACTTAAGATAAATTAATTATCTCATTGGTACATGGTCAGGAATCGAACCTGCATCTCCTGTGTGAGAAGCAAGCGTAAAACTCATTAGACCACGAAGCTCTAGCTCTATAACTATCAATAAAAAGTACACTCGACAAATTTAAGAAACCTTACGGTTAAAATTTGGTTCACTTGTTTCCTATCTAACCCCACAAGCACACTTGGGTACTGTAGCACCCAAAAACTCGTTATAGGTTTTAAATTGTATTACCATGGCACAAGGTTCAAAATCGAGACCCCTCAAAAAATTAATTGAGGGGGCTGGTAACTTTCGAACCCCAGAACTGATTTTCATACAAGATGTCTAAGAACCATCACAATCAAAGTCAAAGTCAAAGTCAAAGTACTTTATTACTGTTGATATTTACATATACTTAGCAAACGTCATTTTTTGCCTCTTCTCTACATTGGACCACTGTGGGAGAAGAAGGACGTAGAAACTACCACAGATTGATTTTTAGATCTCTTTTAAAAATAGGTTGTGCTTAACTAATACAATTATGTTTTTTTATTTATTTAATAAGCAGGCAATAATAAATAATTACAAAATTATTAACAGCGAGGTCTGTGTTGAACTAGATTAACCCCATACAGTCCTGTCATTTAAGTAATCTCGAACATTGTAATATTTCGACAAAGTCGCTTTAACATGCTTTTTAAATTGCTCAAATGGCAATTTCAAAATCTCCAGAGGTATCTTATTATAGCAGAGAATGCACTGACCCTTGAAAGAATTGCTAACCTTCGCGAGTCTTAATCGGGGCGCACACAGTCTGTGATTATTTCTTAGGTTAACATTGCAGCTAACGCTAAGTTTGGTAAATGTTGTAAGGTTCTTGCGTACATACATTATATTTTCGAAAATAAATTGACTAGCTACAGTTAGTATGTCAATTTCTTTAAAAAGCTCTCTTAAGGAGGCTGTTGGTTTTAAATTATAAATTGCTCGAATAGCTCTTTTCTGTAAAATAAAAATAGTTTGAATATCCGCTGCTTTCCCCCACAACAACATACCATAGAACATGACACTATGAAAGTAACTAAAATATACTAGCCTAGATGTAGCCTCATCCGTGCTTTGTCTGATGTTCCTAACAGCGTAAGCCGCAGAACTTAATTTACCAGCTAATTTATCTATGTGGGGACCCCACTGCAATTTCCTATCAATGGTTATTCCAAGAAACTTCGCATCATTTACTAATTCTAACGTGCGGTTGTCTAACACTAAACTGGTCTCAACTTGCCTGACATTTGGAAGTGAGAATTTGTTACACTTGGTTTTACCAGCGTATAACAATAAATTATTAACTATGAACCAATTCTAGGTTAAAGACAATACACCATTAACATCATCAAAATCTCCTTTTTGTCTTTCAATTTTGAAGACCATCGAAGTATCATCATCAAACAACACTATGTCAGTAAATTTCTCCACCATCAAAGGCAGATCGTTAATATATACCAGGAATAAGAAAGGGCCTAATATGGAACCTTGTGGAACGCCAATTTTTACACCCGATCCATCAGATTTAAAGCTGTTTACTTCTGCCTTTTGAATTATATTGCTTAGGTATGATCTTAATAGATCCAACGCTTTATTCCTAACTCCGTAATGATTTAATTTAATTATAAGCGTATTACGATCAACACAATCAAACGCCTTCGATAGGTCGCAAAAAACTCCGATAGCATCCTGTGCGGCCTCCCATGCAGAATAAATATGAGATATAAGGGTAATACCTGCATCCGTAGTCGATTTACCAGTAGTGAAACCGTATTGTTTGGCGTGGAGTTGTTTTGTACGGTTGAAGTGTGAGAGCATTTGATTGAGTATAATCTTTTCAAATATTTTACTTAGTGTTGGAAGAACAGATATTGGTCTGAAATTTGAAGGATCACCCTTATCTCCCGACTTGAACAGAGGTATCAGTTTACTGTGTTTCATGGGGTCTGGGAAAGCCCCATCGTCAACACATTTATTGAATATGTGGGGCTATAACTAGAATTACTGAACCAATGACTTTGACTGATATACCCCACAGGTCTTCCGTATTTTTTAAGTTAATTAATTTAAACGTTTTGACAATGTCCTGGAGATATACATGATGAAATTTTAAATATACATTACTGACGCTAGTGTTATTTTTTTTAATAAAGTCTCTGCTTTATATGGAGATGAATTTAGACGGTCTGTTGTGAGTAAGGGTACATTGGTGAAGAATGTTTCAAAAGCTCGAGTAACATCAGCGCTGGATTTAACAACATCATCACCTATCTTTAGGCAGAAATCAAGTCTACTATCAACTATAAAAACGGCATTGCAATCCCTCCACCCGTTTGACCGCGATTTCTTGTTAAGCTGATAACTTTCGAACTACTGAACAGATTTTAACAAACCTTATCTAAAAACCATCGCGGGAAAATCTACTACCATATACAGAAATTCCCAACATAACTTAATATTTTGTACAATGATTAAATAAATAGCAATTCATAATAGATTAAAAACTGGTGCAAACTGTAAAGGTGCTGCCAACTGCACCTTAACTATAGTAAAAACACCGTACCTACCGTAGGATTTTAATGACGGTACCTATCAGAAAACACCGCAACACTAATTGAATGATTTGCAGATCCTTTTTCATCTTTTTATTTATCATATATGATAATAAATAATAATAATACCATGGACACTATTTACATACATTGTTCTAGCCCCAGGATTCTCTGTATCTTGGGTACTAGACAACGTTAAACATACTTATATAGATTAGTACTATGCTTAGATAGATAAACTAGATAGATAGATAGATACTTAGATAGATGACTAGGGTACAAACATCCATTCTCATTAAACTAATATTTGCACCCACCGGGACTCGAACCCGGGACCCTTGTCTTCGTAGGCAGCGTCACTGAGGGGGATGTTTGCTTAAGCGTTATATACGGACGGATTTCATTTTTTAAAAACGAAGCGAGATCAAATGTTCTCACAGAACCACTAGTTTGAATCAAAGTCGTAATTAACTTTGACCTAACTAACATTACCTACATCATTCATACTCTGTCTGATTCTGAATAAAATCAAGAGTTTTTGTTTCATCTCTAATCCTTCATTTGCAAGGAAATTAAGCGAGCAAGATAATTATACCGTATTTCAAATGTAAATTACAAGATAATTTCGGAAAATCCGCTAGATTTTAGAGTTGGCAACACAGTAGTGTTGCTTTCTTATAGGTCTTGTACCACGATAGTTAGCGATACCAGTTTTGCGATGAGTTTTTGTATGGAATGCGACAGAAATAGCGATACTAACATTGGATTTTGGTGAAGGTCAGGTAATTGACCTCTTTGCTTCGTTATTGCCTCGTATGTGGCTGATGAAAATAATTTATCAGGCATTTTGTCAGTCCTCACTGACGTACCGCATCAGCTCATGGGGTGGTGCATCCAAAACCCTACTTTTGAAACTGGAACGAGCTCAAAGAGAGTCTTAAAAGTTTGTACTTTCAAACCCTTCTATTTTCTACTGAACTACTTTATCATTTCTGTGATGTCCTTACAGTACGACAACTATTTATTTAGCAAGTAATTCGTAATCAACATTCCTCTTCAAAATTTAACCCCGACTTCCGTATAAAACGCCGCGTTCACAGAGTTTTGTTACAGTCACATACTTTTAAAGCATCTAGATTTCCAGGCTCGAGTTGTAAACAGAAATGGGAAATATTAAACTGCACATCAATAATACTGATTTGCACAGCAAATATACTGATTTTCACAGCAAATATCAGGGCAAAATACTGCGGTAGCTTAGGTGAAGGGTTAAGTAGGTGAGCGAAGCGAAGCCCCCTTTATCCTTCGTATTAGGTTGAACATGTAAGAACAACCAAAATACCTAAAACATAAAAAGTGTTATTGCTGATCCTTTTTTGCTGTGAAAATCAGTATTTTTGATGTGCGATTAACCACTCAGCTGTGGGGGAAACCAAAAACCACTCAGCTGTGGGGGAAAAAGCCATTTTTCGATCTACCCACAGACGAGAGGTTATATACTAGCCAACACAAATAAATTTTAAGATTGTCAATGGAAACGCAGAGCGTTCCCTCCGTATCTAATGCCCTCGACCACAATGCTTTATTATTTGACGATATCATGACATCGTCGTAGTCAAGAAATCGGATCAAGAATCGAGACAAGTCACGAGCCGTCTTAATCACGTTCGCTATTGTTGACCTGGGTCAACAGTTTTAACTCATTGTCCAAACTATGGTTACGATTAAGCAGTGATGAATATAACTATGACATAATACAGCTAGTGGCTCTGTGAGCTGTAGATCTCGAGTGACACTTTCTTTTGATAACGCATACAAACTTATGAATGCATCTGGTTACGTACATGGAGTACGAAAGTAGCCGCACCAATAAGTTTGTAAACTGCATTTTGCGGTCTTAAATCCAACCTATTGACTTTTCACTAAAATGATATGGCCTCTTACTCGCACGGTCTCTACAAATCCAACGACAACTCATTAATTTAAACCCAGCTGTTAGGTTTGTAACTGTTTTTTGAAAGGACATTGTCCATTTTCGGGTAAGCGTGGACAGAATGTACGAGGTAATACGAGATAACCACTGATTATAAATAATTCCATTACGAATATTTTCGATTATCTAGTTGTGACAGTTAAAACTTAAAGGGAATTTATGTGAAACACAGTCAGTTCACCGGACGACATTTTATTTTCGGTATTGCCATGTAAAAAACTTAATAAATTATCAATTACACATAAATCACTTTGTGGTCTCTAAAGTAGCACTTTTAGTACCAATTTTACTTTCACATAAATAAAGTACATCAATGCAAATGCATTAATACAATGCATGCGCGATTCGTCGCATTTAATCGTTGTTCAAATTGACAAAAAAAAGCTCGATTTGTGGGTAAACTACTTATTCATGGCAATACTAGACAAAAATAAAAATAAACAATTGTCACCGGCGCCGGTCAGGTCACTCACGCCACAGAACACAATAAAAACCTTTCGTTCTGTGTTTGCCGTTTCGATAATTCGTGAATATGTTTGTTTTCTACTTTGGCTAGTTATAATGGACCCCGATTCCGCGTTAGTTGATGTGTTATTGTTATTGAAATGTTAATTTATTTGAACATAACCTCTCAGTAGACATACAGGAAAAACTCACGACACAGGCATATTGACACAAAATAATTACTGTTATTGGTTTCTTACCAACCTGTACTACAAAACCTAATAGTTAGTTTCGATTCAAATGTCTGTTCACGTTTAGCTGAAACGCCCATACAAAGTGGAAAATGTCCTTTAAAACACACATCTCCGCCATTTTGAAAAATTTCCAAAAACTAAATCGACAAAATATAAAAACGAAACTGCTAACAAGAATTCACGGGGATCAGTTTAGAAATGCTGCCTGTATAGATAACATCCAGACACATATTCGGACACATGAAAGTATTTTTTCCGAATCCTGAAACGAAGACGCTTTGCTCGTTTGGTCAATGATGATGATGCCTGAAAGCCATGAAATGGGCCGACAGCCCCGGGTTCGAAAATCGGCTGAGTCAGCGAGAAACAGGAATACTGTTTGACATTGAATTAGCTGGCCATATTCTGGAGAATGATAGAACCCATAATTCTAAACAGCTTTCCCAAAGAAACATATGGTCGCAAACGAAAAAATATATTGGGTCTCCTATAGTAACTTGTAATCAACTAATCGGGTCAATGTACTCAGGAAGTTTATTTTTTTTCATTTGCGACCATATGTTTCTTGGGGAAAGTGGTTCATATTGATGGGTACTGTAAGGTATATAGTTAGGTTCGATATTTGTCTATGCGATAATATTGTATACGGGCCTCTTTAGAGTGCGTGTTCGCTATGACACTGTTAGGTAATTTGTAATTTTAAAAAATAAAGAGGCTTTGATGTAAAAAGTCGATGTGACACACTTCACCTTAGGCATCGGTCGGCGACCGATGCAAATTAGATAGTTAGGATTAGCTTAATGGCTATCGAGCCAGTTTGATCCCTTTTATATAAATTGTAACAATGTTTGATCAATAAACACAAGTTTGGTGTTACTAACGTCTTCCTAATTAAACTCCCTAGCCCTACAGATTAGGTAGGCAATTATAGGTGGTGTTCAAGAACTGCTGCGACCTTACAGTACTATCATTCCCCAGAATATAGTCAGCTTATTAAATGTCACCCTGTATATGACAGATTGAAAAAGTGTTCGAGTTCAGATAAACCTTATCCGTGTTGCTACAAAAAATCGGTTAAGTGCGAGTCGGACTCACACACTAAGGGTTCCGTACTATTGTACAAGAAAATTTAACCACTAAAAAATAAAACAAAAACAAGAACACACACAGTTTTGTTACACGACAGACACACACACACAATTGTAACCATTTTACTTGTTTTGATGTGCCAACTGAATGATTCATTGGTGCAATTGTCTAATTATAAGTGAGTATGAATTAAATAAGAAACATTTATAGATAACTAATAGCTGATGCCCACAACTTCGTCTGCGTGTTCCTAGGAATTATCATTTACCGAGATAACGTTACCCTCCTTCTGGTGCAGTCGCATAAAAAGTATTCCATATGTTAATCTAGCCCATAAACTATATCTGTGCCAAATTTCATTGAAATCCGTACAGCTGTTTTAGCGTGATTACTACACAAATACACAATCATCTAAAAATGCTACTTTCACATTTGTAGTATTATTTGGATGTGAATCTGTAAAGTTTTTGTTGAATAAAACAAAAAAAAATATAAGTCCGAACGTGGGATCGAACCCAGAACTTACGACTGCGTAACTGATATAAAAATACTAATAGGAGGTCAAATTATAATAATAATACCTAATACACTATTTACACACTTTGATCTAGCCCCAAACTAGGATTCCCTGTATCTTGGGTACTAGACACCGATACACATACTTTTATAGATAAATATATAGAAAGAAAGAAAGAAAGAAAGAAAGAAAGAATTCAATTTATTCGGACTACACCATAACACACACAACATAAAATACACGATAATTATGAGAGGACAAGAAAAAAAGTGAAACATACAATTGAAGGAGAAAGTAATCACAACTAATATCGCAGACAATAATATACACACGCGTCACAAAAGTAAAAGTACATACCACACAGTAACTTATATGTATAGTACATACACAAGACAACAAGAAATAAATAAAAGCAAAATACATTTTTGTTGCGACGAGTAGACAGTAACGTCGTGAAGTGTGTGCCTAGGCGGCGAATAGGTTCCGACTCAGCATGTGCCACAGAACCTGCAAGAGGATATATATACTTAGATAGAATAGAATAGAATAGAATAGATAGATAAACAACCATGACTAGGGTACAAACATCTATTCTCATCAAAGAAATATTTGCCCCCACCGGGACTCGAACCCGGGACCCTTGGCTTCGTAGGCAGGGTCACTGCCGACTCGGCCATTCGGGTCGTCAATTGATTTCACGGATTTAATCTTCCATCTAGAAACCACCAAAATACAAAATTTCTCCATTCATAAAAATGTAGGTAATTATTAAATTATTTAAATAATAGTGTATAGTAACCTCTCATCTAAACAATGGATGGTTTCGTGAGGCTATGTGATTCCGTAGTGTCACACGCGATAGTGTCACTTCTGTTTGATTGTATGGTCCGATAAACTTAGAGTTCCGTAAGCTTAGAAGATGTTTTAAATAGATAGATAAATCCATTTATTCATTGCATGTTAAACACACTAACACATAAGCCTAAACTAACGATAGATAAATCAAATATTGTACACAAGCAGCATCACGTCGAATCCAATTAGCTTCTTGGTTTTGTTCTACTGTGTGACCATATATTTGACCAGAAACTATGCATATCTTCAGGATCTGCAGCCTTATGGCGTAACTCTCTGAAGTTCATAGCGTGTGTCTATGGTTCATCTCATGCTCATACAATTTCATCGATAGCGGGGTATCACCGAAGGCTTTTAGGCTTCATTCAATGAGCTTGGGTTTGGTCTCCACTATGATGCTACTTGCGTGGTACCAATTTGACAGATGAAGCTGGTGCAAGGTCTATATGTAGTTCATAGCTCAGACGACTTACGCCATAAGGCTGCTGGTGGCTCTGAAGGTGTAAGTGTAATGTTGAGGTTAAGATGACAACGATCTGTAGGACTGTTTTTGATTGTTGCTAAATTGAGAGTTTTGAGTTTTCCTAAGAGTGCATTCTTTATATCTTCTCAGGCTGTTTGATGCTGCGCATAGTTTTTGTTTCAGGTTCGGCGACCTGAATGGCCGAGTCGGCAGTGTCCCTGCCTACGAAACCAAGTGTCCCGGGTTCGAGTCCCGGTGGAGCCAAATATTTGTACCCTAGTCATGGTTGTTTATCTATCTAAGTATAATGTTTATCTATATAAGTATGTGTATCGCTGTCCAGTACCCAAGATACAGGGAATCCTAGTATGGGGCTAGATCAATGTGTGTCAATAGTATCCAAGGTAGTATTTATTATAGGTAGTATCTAAAAAGTGAATATAATTTGTATTGGGCTCTTCATGTTGCGAGTGGATGCCGTGTGTGTGTTTTATTTCTTCTACGTATCTAATTACTCTTCTACTTCTGTTTCCTTTGTTAAATCTACAAAGAGAATAAAACACAGCGAAATCAACACAGCAATTAAATAAATGATAAATAAAATTAAAATAACATGACATCTACATACAGGCCCATACATTACTTCTGGCTCCACACTAGGACACCATGTGTCGTGAAAATTCCAATTCCAATTCCAACTTCAAATGTCTTCATTACTGTAGATATTTACATATAGGTACTTAGCAATCGTCATTTTTTGCCATTTCTCTACATTGGACCACTGTGGGAGTAGAAGGGCGTAGAAACTTCCACTCCTGCTTAACTAATACAAATGTTATCATATCATTATCATAATTAATAAGGAATAAATAACTACAAAATTATTAACAGCAAGGTCTGTGTTGAGCTAGATTAACCCCATACAGGTAAAACCAGTAACAGCGACGTCAAAACATAAAAACATCCAATTTTCCTGCGCCCCAGATGGGATTTGAACCCGGGACCTCTGGCATGGGAGACAGAGCATCGAACCGCAACGCCACACAGAGGTTGTAATATAGACGACCCGAACGGCCGAGTCGGCAGTGACACTGCCTACGAATCCAAGGGTCCCGGGTTCGAGTCCCGGTTGGGGCAAATATTTGTTTGATGAGAACGGATGTTTGTACCCTAGTCATGGCTGTTTATCTATCTAAGTATAATATTTATCTATGTAAGTATGTGTATCGTTGTCTAGTACCCAAGATACAGGGAATCCTAGTTTGGGGCTAGATCAATATGTGTAAATAGCGTCTAAGGTATTATAAACTAAACTAACCCGTCATATCGTAAGCAGTACGGGTACAGTTGGCAATTTATCGATAGTCTGTAAACTATAACGAGTAAAAACAACGTTAGACAATCTTACGGTGACATATATAATGTAAAATATCTATTTCATATTTTAGTATTGATGCTTATGATGTATATTCTAGGCATTTATATGTTTCGTTTATTGCTGACCGTAGGTCATAGCTCATAGGTCAACCCCTGCTCAACGATCAACCTTTCTCATCGGAACTTGGTTTGCTGGAAGATATCTCGTATTAGAGAAAAGCTCAAGCTCGCCTTTTGTACACTACTTTATGTACTTGTATTTTCAAATATTTATGTGCAATAAACAAATTATGAAAATTAATGAATTTATGGAAGTCTGTATTCTGGGGGTACTCTTAGAACACGTCTTTTCCCAGGGGGGTATGCAGAGGCACAGTCGTACCTACTTTAAGCCAGTTATCCGTTCTATACTCTATTCTGCATGACTGGAGGCTAACCCATCGCTGCATCTTTGGAGAAACCAAGTTTTCCTCAAGATGTTTTCCGTCGCCGTTGAAATTTTCGTATGTCAGGTTTAGGTGTTTTAAAAACAGAACGCTTTTACTGTAAAGCAGATGGTAATTTAATATTTGCAGAAATTATGCAAACAATCATTAAAACTTACCAAACAAAGTCCGATATATTACACGAGACTTAGTAACAAATTGTATATTATACTATACAAATTATACTATACAATTCGTTGCATTATGCATACTTCACAACTCATAAGAAGTTACAAAATTAAATAGCATCAAATCACAATTGAATAACGCTTTTAGTACTTTGTCAAACGAGCGCTACAATGGAATACGCCTCTAAAAAGTCGTAGAGCCTACTCGAGTCATTGTGACAAGGTTGTAAAAGATATAATAGGCAAGACTTTCTAAGAAAATGCTGCGTTAGTTGATATAAAGTGTACGATAGTTCGAGGACGCCATTTTTAAGTTGCGCGCGCCAAAACTAGTTGTGTTTTTTTAAATTAGTAAGTTTTTTTTTATTTTCTTTGTGGCCTTTGCCCAGCAGTGGGGGACCATATTATCGGCAGCTTTAAAAAGAAGATTTTGAGACTTTGTTATTGTGCGGGTTTAAGGATTTATATATTTACAGGAGTTTTCAGATAAAAGTGTGTTTGTTGGTGATGTGATTGAGAGTCAGAGATATTCTTCTGTGTACTGTGACCAACTGTATTTGAAGGTATGTATATGTTTTTAAGTAATTTTTATACATTCTTTAATTATTTATCTAGTTGAACGAGCGAGTGAAGCGCAAATTCGGTAAAAATGTGTGTCCCGATGTTATCCTCTAGAGGCCGCATTTCTCAACTGATTCTCGTGAATTTTTGTGAGCAGGGTCGATAATTAAATAGGTTTATTTTTGGATTCAGTTTTTGGGAAATATTCAAAATGGCGGATATGTGGGCGTTTTAAAATTTCGAAAAACCACTTCATATATTATTATTATTATATTGGGTGCTTACCTATGAAATTGGCGAATTTTTCTTACAGATTCAGGAGTTCATAATTTGATTAATTCAATAGCTATTTCCAGTTTTGTTTTATTGTTTTAAAATTAATTTCAATATTTCATCTACTTATTAAATTTTAAAAATTTTATCTTCTAAATCAGTGCCTCCTAAATGTTATCCATTTTCCTGATAATATTCGTAATATTTTTTACAGCTGACACTTTTCAAAAATTATATCAAATTTTCTGTTAGCTAAATGTTGTCTCATTCATACACACAACGTTTATAAAATTAGAATCTGTCATTGCTAAAAAAAATACAAAAATGTTTGTACTGAAAATTGAGTTAACTTCAATTTCTCCATACAAAACGCCAATTTAATATGTAGGGTCCTAATATTATTAAAAAGCCAATAAAAATAGCAAGGCAGTTTTTATAAAAAAAATTGTCAGTAAAATTCGATTCTCTTCAACCCTGTTCCATGAGTGCAGTTTATAAAGACTGTTACCACAAAAAATATTAAACAGCGTTTAACCTCAAAACAAACGTCAAATCCAGTACATTTTTGTTTTTAAACAAGTGTTGAACAGTAGTTTATTTTTTGTGGTAAGGCCTCATCGAGTTACCACAAAAAATATTAAACAGCATTTAACCTCAAAACAAATCTCAAATCCAGTACATTTTTGTTTTTTAAACAGGTGTTGAACAGTAGTTTATTTTTTTGTGGTAAGGCCCACAATGTTTTGTACCTAAAAGCATTTGCGATGTAATATGAATTTAAGAATCAATGTTCTAAATTATTTAGGGAGTCTCTTCAACGCCATCTGGATGGCACGATTTATAAAACAACCTGCTTAGAATGTTAATTTAAGGCCGTTTTTATTCTCCTTACCGACAGTAATATCGTCAGATATACTAGGAATTGAGAGACAAGCTATATAATCTGCATATCTGAGTTTCTTATCTGATGGGATTACTGTTTTTGCAGAATAAAAATGGCCATTAGGCTGTGTATATGGATTATTTCTGTGAGAAATTCACGTGGAAAATTCGTCATGTTTGTTGTGGACTCTCGCTACGGTCTCTACGCTATGCCCGTTAAAAAAACATTTACTCTTCGTATTTTCCCAGCGCGTACTAGCAAAATGGCAAAAAAGGGAATACGTAGAATACGCCCAAATACATTCTATCCATCTTCTAGCGCAGTCGGATAATTAACCAATTATATAGGCACACCTTGACCACAACTAATACAACAATGCGATGTTATAATGTCTCTATTTACGACGAAAAAAGTGCTAATACCTACTTACAAGGATTGAACTCCAAGCATTTTATCGCAAGATCCCATACAGACAAACAATGCCGCCATTTTCACACGAGCGCGAGAAAACAATCGGAGTTGCCATGACAACGCCAATATGGCTGCCCTATGTTCCCGCCAATTTCCTTCACCTGCCATTTCCTTTCGTATTGGAAAGGTGGTATGGCTGATTTTAGCCTGGCATGGTATGTTTTTACGGCATGTATTCACAATAATTCACATGGAAAGACAATGATGCAATCACATAATTGTATGGAGGCTTGTATGGACGCCAATTTTTTGTCTTGTTGATTGAATGTTTGTTTGGCGATTGTTGCCTTTCGCGCGTATCCGTACAAATCCGGGGTTTAATTCTGTTTGGATATTTCGCGCATTTTTTTTCTCTGTGCGTGAATATTTTGAACTCGAAATTGATTGCTTGTTTTCTGCTTTGTTTTGTAAAGGAAAGTGAAATAAAACCGGTCAAGTGCGAGTAGGACGTCGGACCCACACATGAAGGGTTCCATACCATCGTACACGGAAAAATCTACGCGAATGCCTTCTTAAATTTTAATAATAAAATTTAAATACTAGGTAGGTAGGTCTACATTGGCCATACATCGAAACATTGAAAAAGAGTTTTGTGTATGTAGTATGCATGTGAATTATGTACTCAGGTTAAAGAAACACTTTACTCATTGAAACTGGAAGTGGATAGAAATTGAGTAACTTATTAACAGAAATAAAATCAAATATGATAAAGAACTTAATATTATTTAATATAATCGAATGCGCAATTATTAATCGTATAGTGATTAAATAACTAAGCACAAAACTCGATACCTGCAATTAAAGATCTTTTCCGATAAGATCGGGAGAGTCCAGTTTTCACCGATAAACAAATAAAACAAAATGGCTGAGAATATGGCCATGCTAATAATTTATTGTATGAATTCTTCTTTTAATTCTTAAAAACCGGTAAGTTCCATTATTTGATGTTATAGCGGCAGTATAAATTCACCCTCTATGACAATTTCAGCTGTCTACCTATTTCGGTAATTCCGGTGGAGCCCGGTGACAGACGGTCAGACGGACGGACAGACGGACAGCGGAGGCTTAGTAATAGGGTCCCGTTTGGCACCCTTCGGGCACGGAACCCTAACAAATAGAGTAGATAGATACATGTTGAGGTGAAGTCCATTAAACAAAGGCTGGTTGGTTCTTCTATTGTGATTTGTAACTAAGTATTTAACCCAATTCCTGAAAGTTAAAACGAGTGCTAACGCTTATATTTTGTTTGACGTTTGTTTCATTAATATACTTTATCTAACTATACACACAAATCATAAACCCATACTGCGTCCAAAAACCACACGTTACAACCAGCATAATGATAAGCTTCTTGGTAAAAATTAATTATCATTTCTTATCTGAATATTGATCATTATGACCATAATCTACCAAAATTTGACAGATTATGACGTTCAAATGTCGAATGCCGACGCCCGCCTGCGTGCCGCCCCTAGTTTGTCTGTGAAGTTGGTACTACTCAACAAGCTAAACAAGTGCAGAGCAATGATCAATGCCACAATGCCGGTCGAACATGCGGTTCCTGAACACATCAAAGAGAGCTTATGATATGTGTGTAGATAAACTAGTGTATGTAACTGTACATAATTAGGCATTAAAACTCTTGAGTGATATTATTATGAAACGAGCCGAACAATGCCCTCCATTATGTAGCAGTCACATAAACTACTATTATTGCACGGTAAATAATGAGACAAAAAAATGAACACTTATACGCAAAGGCGAGCTTATTGATTTGAATTGATTAATATTGATTATTTTGTTGTAAAAGTGTTTGTTTGACTGAACTTTATTGATATAACATTTAGAATAGCATATTATAGTTAGTACATTATTATTATTAGAGTAAGATTTTATTATTTTCAACACAATGTATGTACAGAAATAAACTAAACTGAAACTGAAACTATTACTTTGACGACCTCTGTGGAGCAGCGGTTGTGGCTCCGCCTACCATACCAGAGGTCCCGGGTTCGATCCCAGGCTGGGGGGTAAAGAAAAAAAATCCGCATGTCTTGGATGTTTATATGTGTGCTACGTCGCTGTTTCTGGTTACCATGACACAGGGTATCCTAGGGCCAGGAGCAATGTATGTGCCTGCATGTAAATATTTATGTTTATGTTTTATCTCGGGATAACTTTTTTTTCCTAAAAAATATGTACAGCTCGTAAAATGAGCTCCGTGGTCTAATGGGTTTCACGCTTGCTTCTCACACAGGAGATGCAGGTTCGATTCCTGACCATATACCAATGAGATAATTCATTTATCTTAAGTACATTATACGGACTTTCTTACGGTGATGGAAAACATCGTGAGGAAACCTTAATTTCTCCATAGCTGCGGCGAAGGGCTAGCCCCCTGCCACGCAAAACTGAGTATTGAATGACTGGCTCAAAGTGGGCACAATTGTACCTCTGCCACCCCGTATGGGAAAAGGCGAGACGCTATATTATGTTGTTATATGTAGAAGTAAAACGTCAAAGTTGACCCGAGATAAGCGCTTACTTGCGTTTCATCTATAAGGCCTAATGGCCGATTTCACCAACGATCACCATATTTTAGGGGACACTTTATTTCTTTCGGGGGCCACCTTGCGGTTGTTTTGATTTGCCCTAAGTGTAAGGGTCATCTAGGCTCCTTGGGGACCCCCTAAATATAAGAGTCCCGCCACCGGAACAATCGCTAGACAGTTAAGAAAAAGTGCTAAGTGTCCCTTAACTGTTGGTGAAATCGGGCCAAAGTCATTAAATTTTAACTGTGGTATTTATGCGATTCTGATATTTATGAGCTGTTTTATTCAAATGCATCTACCTCAGACATATTTAATAGTTATTTGAATGCGTAGTCAAATACCGTACATGAGTACTTAGGGCCCTAGCACAAAAAATAAACTACAGTTCAACGCTTGTTTAAAAACAAAAATGTATAGGATTTGACGTTTTTTTTAGGTTAAACGTTATTTTTTTTGTAATAACACGGTTACAGTCTCGGCAGGTAATTAATTCCCTACCCATTTCGTTGGCATTTCGTTAGTCAATGCAAATGCATTGAAATGTCAATTATAAATTGTCAAAAACCCCAGGTTATAGAAACTAATTGTTTACTTGTGTTTATGGATAAATAAATAAATAAATAAATACTTTTAATAATGTATCTATGATCAAAACATAGTGGTTTAACCTCTTTGTGAAAAGATATATTTTAAAAAATGGTCTGTCAAGTCGGTTTACGGATGATAATTTTACGTGATAACGTCTTATGAAACGCTTAGGCCGATCGTGCCTCTATATCGCTTGTTCCGCACTCTCGCTTGCACGCTCGGCTCAGGCGGAACGTGACACTTTTTCGTGCGTGCAGCCGGCGTTCATCGATTTATGTAACGTTGTCACGAGAAAAAAGAGTTTCGACAATCACATACATAATTAATGGGAAATAACTGCACATCAATAATACTGATTTTCACAGCAAATATGAATGAATGAATGAATGAATGAATACTTTATTGCACAAAACAAACATACAGAGATATACAAAGAAAGATATATGTACAAGAGGCGCGCTTATCTCTATAAAAGAGATTTCTACCAGCAAACCCAGATAGGAAAGGAAAGTGGATTGTGAGAGTAAAACCTATTTGCACAACAAAATAATTCACACACAATAATAATATACGTAGGTACATATACCTAATACTACTACTACACCTAATTTATATAATATTATATACATACATACATATCATACACATACAAGTTATATACATACATAAAATACATATACAAATTATATATACATACTATGGAAGAGAGAGGTAATGATCTTTCAAGCGAATCTTAAAAACGTTAAGTGACGGACTGTCCCTGATGGCACTGGGGAGCTTGTTCCAGAGCCTGATAGCACTGATCCTGAATCCTTGCCCATATGCGACTGAGTTGTGTTGAGGAGTTGCAAGCAGCGACCGAGTGTTTGATCTCCGAGACCTATCCGAAGAAAGAAACTCAAACCGATCACGCAGGAAGCTGGGGTAGCGAGGGTTGTGCAGAATATTGAAGAGTAGAATGAGAACATGGGTATCCCGGCGAAGACGAATTGGAAGCCACTGCAGTTCCCTACGACACTGGGAGACATGGTCATACTTACGCAGCCCGAAGACAAACCGAATCCCGAGATTTTGAAGTCGCTCGAGTTTGTTCAGTTGCTCTTCGTTCGCGCTGATCCAGCTGACATCTGCGTAATCAATGAGAGGAAGGAGAAGAGACTGGGCCAGAGTAATTTTAGTATGACGAGGCAGAAAGTTTTGAAGGCGCCTGAGGGAGTGAAATGTGGCAAAGACTCGTCTACTAACTTCGCAGACGTGAGCAGACCATGAAAGCTGATTGTCAAAGATAACTCCTAGATTTTTTGCCTTAGTACTGTACGGAATTATGGTTCCATCATAAGTTACAGGAACAAGAGGCAGATGCTGTAATACACTATGGGAGTGTCTGGAGCCGACAATCATGGCTTGCGACTTACTGGGATTGACAAGTAGTCCATGAGACAGAGCCCAGCCCCTGATGTTCTCGAGATCGTCATTTAATGCACCCACAGAAGAAATCATATCACTTGGAGAGAAATGGCGGTAGATTTGCAGATCATCGGCATAAAGATGGTAAGAAGAAGAAATGGCATCCGAAATGGAATTGATGAAGACGGAGAAAAGAAGAGGGGAAAGAATACCACCCTGAGGAACTCCAGAAGAAAGGTCGCACTACTCCGTGGAAGTCTCCTCGGACCTAATACGCTGCTGACGACCTCTCAGGTAGGAGCCGAACCAGCTGGCAGCGGCCGAGCAGACATTCAGGGACTTCAGTATCTCAACGAGGATGTCAAAATCAACACAGTTAAAGGCACTGCTAAAGTCTAGTAACGCTAACACAGTGATCAGCTTGATATCCATTGCTGATTCAATGTCATCGGTCACTTTAAGTAAGGCCGAGACGGTACTATGTCCCGGCCTGAATCCGGACTGGAATTGATTCAACAGCCTGTTAGAGGAAAGATAGGAGGAGAGTTGAGTGTGGACAATCGATTCAAGGACTTTGGAAAGGAAAGGCAGGATAGATATTGGACGATAATCTTTAAATGAAGATGGATTTGAGGTTTTGGGAAGAGGGATAACTAACGCCTTTTTCCACACATTAGGAAAAGAACACTGAGATAGAGAGAAGTTAACAATGTGTGTAATGGCAGGTAGGAGGAAATCAAGGATGCTGTTTATCATTCTCGAGCAGATACTGTCGTCACCTACAGCTTTTGAGGAGATGGCAAGCACCGCCTTCTTAACCGTGTCAATTTCGACAAGACTGAAGTCGAATGGAGTGGTGGTGGGAGATGGCTTGGAGCGCAGAGAATGCAGGGTGGCATTTTTAACAGAGGGATTCATTACAACAGGAGGGTCGGAGAAGAAACTATTAAGACCATTGAGATCGACATCACCAACCAATTAATTCTGGGACTTGCCAACACCAAGGGTTCTAAGGAACTTCCACACTTGAGCCGGGGTATAATTTTCGATGCACTCATAGATATGGCGGCGCTTGGCAGCGCGACACATATGGTTGCACCGATTGCGGAGACATTTGAAGGCAGCAAAGTTTTCATCAGTGGGGTCCTTTTTGTAGAAGCTTTTGGCTCTGTTCTTCTTTGCCATCAATCGCTTAATGGGATCAGAGAGCCAGGGCGCAGGGAGATGTTTTACTCGAACCTTTTTTACTGGTGCGTGCTTGTCGTAGAGTCCCAGAATAATTGTGTTGAAGTGGTGAATCTTGTCGTCAACGGTCTCACTAGTGATGACAGGCGACCAATCAATCGAGGCGGCATCAGACTTTAGGACAGTAGGGTCTATACCCCTAAAACTACGAGCAAAAATGAATTTACCTCTGCTTTTAGGAGGCCTAACCTTGTACGATAGATACACTAGGTCATGGAAAGAGAAAGGAGAGTTAAATTGACCATGGGCAGCAACTTTGTCTACATTAGAGGTTATCATGATATCGAGAAGAGATGGAGTGCAATGGGGCTGAAAATGAGTAGCGTTGAGAGGAAGAATATGCAAATTGAAAGAATTGATAATGGCCTGGAGTTGGGCAGAGCGAGAGTCATTCTTAATAAGACAAGTATTAAAATCGCCGAGGATGAGAGTGTTATCATAAAAAGGAGTCAGCTCATTGAGCAGAGACTCGAATGTATCGAAGTAATCAATGTGAAGAGAGGGACTGTAGAGGACACCGAGCAGAACTTTATTATGGTGAAGACAGATTTCAAGAAAAAGATGTTCTGCCGACTCAGAGTACACATTCGGGGAAGCACTTACAACTCTACAAGGAATGTCGGAGCGGAGGTAAATGGCTACACCACCACCTGCCTTCCCAACTCTGTCGTTCCGATAGAGCCGGAAATCAGGCAATGAGTACATGGTGGATGGTAGGGACGGTTTGAGAAACGATTCTGATATAAGAATTCCATCCACATGTTTGCCACTAAACGCCTCAAGTAGGTCCAGGTAACTGGAGTGGATGCTCTGGGCATTTATATGAACGAGGTTAAGATTATTTTCCAGGCCACCAAAGACAGTCGAGAGTTTGGCCGATAACGATTCCTCCACAATGGAGGTGTCGTTCGCCATATTTGTATAATCATCGCTTGATGAACATTATAAGATACAGTTGTCAAAAATATAACGTATGCTATCCATATATAATAGTTTAAAATATAATATTAATACTAATAAATACAAATATATATGCTTGTTTTTACTTAATTATAAATATATAAAATATCTACTATCTTTAAATATACTGATTTTCACAGCAAAAATCAGGGCAAAATACTGCGGTAGCCTAGCTGAAGGGTGAAGGGGGTGAGCGAAGCGAAGTCCCCTTTATCCTTCGTATTAGGTTGAACATGTAAGAGCAACAATAGTTATTTGTGTCACAAGGGTGTAAAATGATGTATTTACGGCGAGGGCGGTACATTGAATCCAGAGTGAAGGGAAGGATTCTACGATAGAATCCTGAGCGTAGCTTATTGTGACATTTTTTTAAATATTACGAAAACTTCATAAATTTTGATATAACGTTGTTAAAGTTAAAACTTGAAACATGTTCGTTTTTAATCGACTACGTCATCGTTGTCGATTGTAATGTAATTTCATAATTACATTCTATTATTTTAATCTGAGTTCAATTGGCACATTGCGTAAATGCTACATGCCAATAAATAAATAAAAAAAGTAGCTTGAACAGAAAAGTAGCATTTTGCTCGCTCTCGTCGTGGAGCAAAACTTACTTTTCCGAATGAAAGGTGTGAAAAAATACTTAAAACATAAAAAGGTCTTTGCAAGCCACAATTAATCACTTGCTGAGTTACGTGTAAATGATCTGTGTGATTCGTCATGTAAGACAGAGACGTGCTCTAATAGCTCATAAGGTCTCCAGTTTACTATACGATATTCAACCTTAGGTGGGTCGGAAATAAGATTCCGTCCACTGTACTGTCCAGGTCAAAATTAATGGCCATTTTTTGGAGGTAGGCAATGTCGATAATAACCAAAAAGGTACACAACAAAATGAAGGTTTAACCTCCCAAAAACCGAGGGTAGTTGGGACTTGTCGCGATTTTGAACCCTAACGGTATTAATTTTAAACCTGTAATGGTAAAGTAGCGTTAGCTAACGCCGGTGGTATTCAAGAGGTTTATATTATCATGTACTATTATCATGTATATTTATCATCGCAAGAAACACTTAAGGAATTTTCTTTCGTCACCTGTAACTCCGACTCCTATGATAAAATCTTCCATGTATTTTTCTTAATTCGTAGTTCATGATTGCACACTGATATTTTTAAAAGATACATTAACAGAAAACACTTGTACTAAGGCGAGCTTATCTCTCAAAAGAGATCATGTATAAAAATTTAAATGAAAATATTTAATGTCATATAAATTATTTTATCTACACATGTATCATAAACCCTCTTTACTGCGTAAAAAACCGCACGTTACGATCAGCATAATGGTAAAATACTTGGTTAAATCTCATTTCTTATCTGAAAAATTACACATTCAAATTTCGAATGCCGACGCCCGCCTGCGTGCCGCCCACAGGTGACGCCGATAGTTTGTCTGTGAAGTTGGTACTACAGAACAAGCTAAACAACTGCAGAGCCACAATGCCGGTCAAACATGCGGTTCCTGATCACATCAAAGAGAGCTTATGATATGTGTGGGTAGATAAACTAGTGTATCTAACTGTACATAATTAGGCATTAAAACTCTCAAGTGATATTATTATTAAACTCGCCTTCGGCTTGTTTCATAAACTCACTCTCGAGTATTAATGCCCTCATTATGTAGCCGTCACCTAAACTACTATTATGCATTTTGCTGACCCCCACTATTCTATTATACCTAAAATATAATAAAAATGAAACAATCGAGCAACCAAATCGACTTATGCTGCATGCCACACACAGCCACTTTACGAAAATTAGTAGGTATATTATATAATAGTTCATTTTCTAGTATCTGTAAAAGATTTTTGTAAGATTTTTTCGTTCAACGTCACAATTTTCCAGTTATTTTCTAGCTAGTCCCCGTGCTTGAGAATGGATTGTTGGACCTCACCTTTTCATGCAGCCGATGCAATTTGAAATAGCAGAAGCAAAAGTACCAGCATTAACGTTACCAAGAGCGGAATCGATAAACAGAGTCGATGCGGATTTCTCCAGCATTATGGCAAATATGACGCAGGGCATTTGCGGGTGTGCGGGACGTCACCCCCTCCGCGATTTACTCTTTCCCCTCTGGCCATCAATCCTGACTTGGACTATACTCAGTCAATCAGAAATCCTTAAACGGATTAAAAAGGATTTAAGCGTATGACTGTAAATCCAGATTCTGCTTGGCAAAAATACTTGGTTTTGCCTGACTGAATACTGAATAGCGACATAAAATGAGCGCGACTAGAACTACTGGTTTCTTTTGGGAAAATTACTTAATTGCTCGACTAGAAATCTAAGAACAGCAACTTGAAAAAAATATAAAACCGGCGCTGGATTTGGTTGTCCTTACACGGTCAGTAATTTAGTCGCGCAAACTAGTAATTTTGTTCTGCTAGGAAATTCTGCTGTCCATGGTTATTACGATGGATGGTTGTCCACGTTTTTTTATACCCCAAAAAAAACCTTTAACCGGAATTTTTAACGGTGATGGCAAAAGGCGAAGGGCTAGCCGCCTGTCACGAAAAATGGAGTATTGAATGGCTACACTGGGCATAATTGTGCCTCTGCCACCCAGTATGGGAAAAGATGTGACGCTGTGTAAATATGCAATTAATTAGATCAACCTTGTTTTTCCCACCAACAGCCACGACACAATTTTCATAGTTATCTCAGTGTTACTTAAGCTTAGGCTTCGATTTTTCGCACGCTGTATAAATACCCCTTAATTATTAAGATCGTACACACGATAATGGAATTGAGTTGATTTCTTTATGCGTGTGAGCGACTCCATAAGTTTTGCAATGTGTACAATGAGCCAACTAGAATTTGTAGAGCGAACATGATAATGAAACTATATCTTGTAGATCGCCGATGAATACTGCTAGAAGAGAACCTTCTGTGATTCTACCACTTCACCTGAATCTCAAAAGTTCAAAGCAGATGGCGCTGCTGTAGTTAGTCTATCTGTCAAAGTTGTAAAATTCTATTTACTTCTTCTTTTATTAAATGGCGTGCCAACCTCATTTGGGGTTAATTTTGCTAGTGTCAAAAATATTTGTTAGATCACGTGATGTTTATTTGAAGACGTAACTCCAACCTCAGATGAATGAAACTCTTTGCTTCCAATCACGCCAGGCGCCACCTAGCGGGATCATTGGCGGAAAAAGCTGCTATTGGAAAAATATATTCTTAATTTAGCATGCACATAACATAACATTCGCATACAGGTACATGCGTTATTTCTGGCCCCACACTAGGATACCCTGTGTGATGGGGACCAGAAAGAGCGACGACACCAACATGTAGACATCTAAGACCTGGTGTTTTTTTTTCATCCTCACCAACCGGGAATTGAAACTGGGAATCTCTTTGGGAAGATAAAGTTGCTCTGATCAAATCGGTTTCAAAGAGAAAGTTGCTCAGAATGATGTTCCTAACAACCCCCTACAACATGACTACACCTTTCTGTTACACCCTGTATGCTGTGAGGCCATCAACAGATGATTGATTATTTTTCATAGGTTTTGAACTTTATTTCCAAGCAATAAGGTTTAAAATCGCGGGCAATTTTTTGATCTACCCAAAGACGAGTGCACTGCGATTCTAACTGTGATGGAAGACATCTTGAGGAGACCTTTTAATCTCAGGAGATGCTCAGGCTCTGGAACGATGGGCTAGCCTCCTGTCCCAAAATGGAGTATTGAATAACTGATTAAACGTGGGCACAACTGTGCCTCTGCCACTGCATATGGGAAAAGCAGTGACGCTGTGTTATGTTGTACTCGTATGTACATATGTCGCAGCCAACTCGACTAATCCATTAAGTAAATGACTCATGTTATTTCGTTACAAGTGAACCTGAATATATCCCTTAAATTATAGTGACATGTGTGTATAAATCTAATGACAATGTAGCCCATTAATTCCCCCACCGAGTGGCACAGGCCTTTACGTAGGATTGAGCCACACTCCACCACGCTGGTACAGTGCGGGTATGGAGGTTGACGTTGACTTGGCCAAGGCTTTCGACTTTGTAGATCATAAATCTACTGATAAAATTTGACAGCTGTGGTATAAGAGGACCTACACAAAACCTATCAGATTTGTATCTGAAAAATATAAAATAATCTTGCATTATCAATAATATAGATCAAACCGGTACAAATTAAAGCTACGCATCCAACACTAGGCTCGTTAAGTATGGGGTACCACAGGGCAGTATTCTGGGGCGTCTGCTATTCTTGGCCTATATGAATATGGCCGGCCCGAATGGCCGAGTCGGCAGTGACCCTGCCTACAAAGCCAAGGGTCCCGGGTTCGAGTCCCGGTGGGGGCAAATATTTGTTTGATAAGAACGGATATTTGTAACCTAGTCATGGTGGTTTATCTATCTAAGTATAATATTTATCTATATAAGTATGTGTATCGTTGTCTAGTACCCAAGATACAGGGAATCCTAGTTTGGGGCTAGATCAATGTGTGTAAATAGTGTCCAAGGTATTATTATTATATGAATAATCTACCAGAAAGTGTACCACATCCGACGGTTATCTTTGCGGGTGAATGCTCGGTTGTCATACAATTCTCAGCAGTACTAAGCTTTGAATCAGAGATAAGTACTTATTGAGTGGACTAGTCAAATGATTACAAAACAATAACCAAACTTCAAAAAACGTAAATTATGCAATATCATCAGCATCAAGCAAACCCACCAACCTTACAATAAACTATAACGAGTGGCCCTGTGGGCAGTAGACCTCGCTAACAGGGGGGACTGTGAACCCATTTTTAGGTAAGTATTTTAGATTCAATCAAAATCAAATAGTAAAGTAGCCGCACCAATAACTCTGTAAACTATATTTTGCTATTGAAAATACAATCTATTGACTTTTCACGAAAATAGTTATAGTCTATTTCACTCACTCTCATGGTCTGTATAGATCCTCTTTACTAATCCGTTTCCTACTTCCTAAGAGTCCAAAATTGGTATGTTTTGAAAATATATCTTTGATTTTTAGAAAACAGGCGGCCGAAAGGTAATGTTGCGGTATATTTTTACAACCGGCTCATAAAGCCCTTTAATTTGATACCCCATACGATAGGTTTCAAAAGAAAAAAAAGACAAATCCCATACAAAACATTAATGACGTCATAGGTCCCCCCCTAAGGGGAAAATGGAGAAAAGCTTTCGCCAAAAAATACTTTTAATTCAAGGAACACGTGTGCCAAGTTTTGTGAGGATCGCTTGAAAACTGTGGCCCCTAGACCAGAACTGACAGACACGAGACATAGAGACAGACGAAAGCAAGATCGGCCTCCTATCTTGTCGAAATGCAGCCCTTCGCTCGCTCAGTCAATAACCAAAACAAAGAAATAGTTAAAGCAATTACATTCCTAGGGCAACTAATAGATTTTGAATTGTCAAGGGCCGCTTCATAGAACTATCTATACCTGAGTGTGTGTTACGGCTAAGCCAAAATTTATGATCCAAATGAATATCAGGATTATCTACAGTGAACTAACAAAACATAAAAGGCACATACTGTTTCAGGCCCTACACTAGGATACCCTGTGTCGTGGGAACCAGAACCAGCGACGTCACAAACATTTAAACATATTTCGTGGGGATATATTTTTTTCCTTCCCAGCTGGGATTCGAACCCGAGCGCTCTCGCTTGGTAAGAAGAAGCTCGACCGAAACACCGAAGATGTCTCTCGAAGTTGTCTGCTATTTATAGAATCATGATACTGTTTCTCTACACGTATCATAAACCCTCTTTACTGCGTTCAAAAACCGCACGTTACGACCAGCATAATACTATACTACTTGGTATAGTATTATGAGTTTCTTTCTCATGAAACTCATTTCATTTCTGTTCTGAGTATTGATACATTATGACCATAATGTATCAATTTTCAACAAATGATGACATTCAAATTTCGAACGACGACTCCCGCCTGCTTGCCGCCCCTAGTTTGTCTGTGAAGTTGGTACTACAGAACAAGCTAAACAAGTGCAGAGCAATGATCAATGCCACAATGCCGGTCGAACATGTGGTTCCTGAACACATCAAAGAGAGCTTATGATATGTCGGTAGATAAACTAGTGTAAGGTCTCTCGAGTGATATTATTAACTGATGTATTTGATAATTAAACCACATATTTGTAAAAATATAACCCAGAGTTTATTCAGCACATAGGATGAAGAATACGACATTCACAAGAGTGACAATGACAGTTAAGTCATAACACTACGAAGTTGGCCAGGATTAAAGTAAGGAGGCTACAATGAAATCTCCAACACGCCCTCTTAATCTTGGACGACTTCCAGCATATCTTGAACAAACGACTGGTGCTTACAAGTAGGCAGTGCCTTCGTGAGCACATCAGCAGTCATCTGCTCTGTAGGCATATATGACAACTTAATGACTTCATTGTCAACAGCCTCACGAATATAGTGATACCTAATGTCTACGTGCTTAGACCGTTTATGAAAAACCGGATTAGTGGCAAGCTTCGCCGCAGACTGATTATCACTATACAGGGTTACAGTGTTGCTCTGACCTGTTAATTCAGTAAGAACCGCACGGACGTATACCGCCTCTTTGGCCGCTTCAGACAAAGCTATGTACTCCGCCTCGGTAGACGAAAGTGCGATACAAGATTGTTTGTAACAACCCCAGGAAATTACATTCCTACCTAGTTTATAGATATATCCCGTGTATGATTTACGATCGGCTCCGTTAGCCCAATCAGCATCGGTAAAACCATAAACACGAAACTTATCATGCTCAACATTTTTCCTGTACACAAGACCCAAATTCATTGTGCTTTTCAAATAACGCAACACACGTTTGGCCGCAGCAAAATGTTCCGCTGTGTAGCGGGTATTATACTGACTAAGAAAACTTACAGCAAATGAAATGTCAGGTCTAGATGTCACAGACAAGTACATTAAACATCCTATCAATTCCTGATACGGTAATCTACTATCGTGGTTAGTGCTATCAGAAAACTTCAGACCTACGTCCAAGGGCGTCTTTGCGCCTTTACAGTCGCTCATACCGAAACGTTCAAGCAACTTTTCAATATAGTTTTTCTGACTCAGCTTCAACTCACTACTAGTACGATCTACTTTAATGCCTAGCATATGTTTAACCTCACCTAACTCCTTAATAGTAAAGTGAGCCTTCAATGACGTTTTCAGCTTTTTAGCAAGCTCGTCACAATCGTAGAAAACGAAAAAATCATCTACATATAGTGCGATAATAATGGTTCGCTTACCCACTCGACGACTGAAGATGCAGCTCTCATGCTTACTCTGCGTGAACTTCTCTTTGAGTAAAACTTGCTTTACCTTATCGTACCAGGCACGAGACGCCTGCTTTAAACCGTACACGGCTTTCTTGAGTCTGTAGACTTTATGCTCATCGCCTTGGCTTATGAATCCTTCCGGCTGTGACATATAAATCTCCTCGCTCAAGTTACCATTCAAGAAGGCAGTTTTGACGTCAAGGTGATCAATCTTCAGATCTAGCTCCACCGCAAGAGACAGCAACATTCTCAACGAACTATGCCGAACAACTGGAGAGTACGTATCCAAGTAGTCAATTCCGAACTTTTGGGTAAACCCCTTCGCAACTAATCGCGCTCTGTAACACGCTATTTTTCCATTCACGTCGCGTTTAATTTTAAACAGCCACCGATTCTTGACAATGTTCTTATCCGCCGGTCTGTCAACGAGCTGCCAAGCTTCATGCTTATTGAATGAGTCAATCTCGTCTTGCATAGCTTGCCGCCATAGCTTGCTATCGCTCGATTGCAAAGCCTCCTTGACAGTTGTCGGCTCATTCAACTCTATCTCGAGTGCAGACATTGTCCTCGGTATTCTAGACCGTAAATTAAAGGCAGGTCCATCTGCATGTGGATCCCGTGGTCTACTGCCTGTATCAGTAGATGAGCTCGGTACCTGTTCGTTCGGCTCGAACCAAACTTCAGGCGCTGACGGCCTCTCCGCCTCAACCTGAATCTTTACATTCTGTGGGAACGGTAACTCCGCATTCTCCGCCTCAAGCTCAACCTCAGGCTCATCTTCCACGTGACTCTCGTCATCAATGACACCGTCGTCACTTGTCGGAAAGAAAATCTCCACGGACCGCTTGCTCTTGACACCTGGAAAGATTGTTTCATTGAAAACAACGTCACGACTACGAAAAACTTCATTTTTCGCCAAATCGTAGAGCCTATACCCATTTTTCTCATATCCAAGAAATATACAACGCTTGCTCTTTGGTTCAAGCTTATTCCGCTTCACTTTATCAATGTGAGCATAAGCTTCGCAGCCAAACACTCGTAAGTGTTTCAAGCTCACCTTTTTACCGGTCCAGGCCTCCTCAGGAGTTTTCCCCGAGAGCCTTTTCGAAGGTGACACATTCACTAAATGAGCTGCAGTGTTGGCAGCTTCTGCCCAAAATTTGTGGTCTACGTTTGAAGTGTATAACAGGCACCTTACTTTTTCCAGGAGCGTCCTGTTCAGCCGCTCCGCGCAGGCATTCTGTTGCGGACTGTACGGCACAGTTACCTGGTGGACAATTCCCTTACCCTTCAAAAAGTCTTCAAGGTCCCTATTTACATACTCCGTCCCGTTATCCGACCTCAAAATCTTGACTTTATCACCAGTTTGTGTTTCCACTAGCTTAATAAAGTTTTTAGTGTATTCACTAACCTCGCTCTTACGCTTCAGGAAGTACACGAACACCTTCCTCGAATGATCATCCAAGAACGTCAGGATGTACCTCTTGCATCCAAGCGAATTCACCGGCAACGGACCACACAAATCGGTATGGATTAAATCCAACCGTTTTGCAGCCACAGACTTCTCAGGATTGCTAGGAAAAGGAAAACGGGCTTGCTTTCCTTTCAAACAAACCTCACAAGCAACATCTTTACAAGGGTCCTCCTGAAAACTAATGTCATTAGCAAGTCCCTGCCTCAAAAGCTTCATATTATGGCCGCTCAAGTGACCAAGTCTTTGATGCCAAGTTGCAGTGCTAATCGTTAGATTCGCCCTTAGACTGCAGGTCTGAAGTTTATATGCACCTCCTACGTCATTTGCCTTAATCAAAACATCGCTCAAATTTGAAATTGTACAACCCTTAGTATCAAAATTTACAGTACAGCCGTTCTTAATCAATTGGGAAACAGATATAAGATTCACAGACAGCTTAGGTATAAACAACACGTCATTCAACGTCGTGTCATCCGACAACATAACGTTACCTATGCCTGTACACTGAAGTTTCTCTCCACTAGCAATGGTGACGAAACCACCACGCGATTTAAAGTCTGTCAGCAAATCGCGCCTGCCAGTCATGCAATTTGTCGCACCTGAGTCTATGTACCACGAAGATTCCGAGCCCGTACTAGTACTGAATGCTGTCAACACAAAGTTTCCTGAAGAACTCTTCTCGTTCCGACAGTCTTTCTTCAGATGTCCTTTCTGTCTGCATTTCCAGCACCACGGTTCTCTCTTTCGATCAGAACTATCCTTCGCTTTTGCTTCTCCCTTGTGCTGCTGCGCTTTTCTCGTCCAGGAGTCACTCGTAGTAGTGCCTTTTCTGGTAGAATATAAACACTCACTCGAATCTCCACGAGTAGTCCAACGTTGATCCTGTAGCAGTTTGGATTTGACTAGATCAGATGTGATGGCAGCTCCCGAATGCTCTAGTGCCATGATCATAGGCTCATACTCTGTCGGTAAACCTTTGAGCATCAGCGCACCAAGAAACTCGTCGTCAACAGGCTTGTTCATGTTCGCCAATTGCTGTGCTAATGACAAAACTTCATTGACGTAAGCTTCCATGTTCGCGAAGTTTTCAAATTTGACAGCGCATAAGTTCTGGAGAGTTCTTACTCTTGAACCGAGTCCCTTATCATCATAAGCACGTTCCAGTGCATTCCAGGCTTCTTTTGCCGTCTCCGCCGACATTAAATGAGAAAAACATGACTTTTCGACGGCCAAGCAAATTTTAGATTTAGCTATTTCATCACGTCGATTTCTCATCTCGGACGTTGTTTTATCATCCGCACCGTAACCACTGATACAGATCCATAAATTGTCGTGAATCAATGCATTTTTCATTACAAATTTCCATTCGACGTAATTTTCCCGTCCACGTAATTTTTCATGTGAAAAATTTTGATTCTTACTTTCCGACATATTTATTAGAACGTTATACTATTTCTGCGGAACCATAACCTGATGTATTTGATAATTAAACCACATATTTGTAAAAATATAACCCAGAGTTTATTCAGCACATAGGATGAAGAATACGACATACACAAGAGTGACAATGACAGTTAAGTCATAACACTACGAAGTTGGCCAGGATTAAAGTAAGGAGGCTACAATGAAATCTCCAACATTAACACACTCTTGAGTTTTAATGCCCTCCAGTCAGTCACATAAACTATATACTATTTGATGAGATTTCACTTATGAGAGAAAAAGCCAGGATATCTTAGTTGTCAGTTGTGCATCGGGGCCAGAGCTCCTCAGCATTGAGGGAGGCACTTTGACTCGACCCCGATATCGTAAGACCGGCATTACTTATCGGGGAATCTGCAAATCGACTGTATATTCGATAAAACGAATTTCGGATGAAGTCATTTGTTACCCCTCGCTCGATCCACAAAGTGACAGAGGTTCCCAAACTGTTGTGCGCAAACTTGACCCGTTTTGGACGTTGGGTAGATGGACAGACGGACTTTTGTGGTTTTACTTCGCAAGCGAAATGGGAACGAGTAACAATACCAAGATACAAATTATTTAATAATTTATAAATAATAAACAACTTAGCATGACATCACATAGCGGCACACGATTGGGGTAAAAAATGGAGCGAAATGGAGGATTGAATAACAGGTTTTTAGTGCACACAAATTATATTTTCTATATTTTTTGCAGTCGATTTATCGTCTCACTTCTGGGCAAAGGCCCCCCCTTTAGTCCAGAGGTCTGTGCCACCTCCGGCCAACCCGATAGAAATTTAAGGCTCTTCTATCGGTAAAATAAGCAACTCGATTGGTGGTCGTTAAAAAATTTGGGGTCACACTGCGTAATGGCTATTACGTCAGTCGCTGCCGCATAACTTGCGAAAATTGTGTTTTTTTTTTGTTATTTCTTCAAAACTACAGGTTATTTCTTAATTTCAAACATACAGTTTTGAGATATTTTGAAAACATATTTTTTGACGCAATATTAATATTGTTTTTTAGATCCCAAGAAATAGCAAGTTTTAGGTGGAAACATATATTTTATTTTTATTCTTATCCGAAGGCTCCAAACGGTACCCTATCGCTGTCACTCGTGTGTCCGTCCGTCCGTTATTCATCTGCCACACAGCTTTTACAGCCAAACTGTTAAAGCAATAAATTTCTAAAGTCTTTCAATGTTCGCAGTATAAACATCTTGTTGACTTAAAGCCATACAAATTGTCAAAAATATTTTTACATATCTTAAGGGGGGCTTCATAAAGCTAAAGGAGGGCGCGAAAAAATAAATTAATAATATTAATAATATACGTTTATTGCCATAAAGAATACAGTTTTTTGATACATGAAAGATTTGCCTGAGACAATAGGAAGCGGCTCAGCTCCTGCTAACACGGAATCGGGACTCCGTGGAGCGCTGATGTTCAGCCTATCCCTCTTCCCTGAGGTTTTGAGCGGGGTAACTTGTCATCGAGGGTCGCCATAGAGTTTAAATTTATATAATAAAATAAGCAAAAATCACAGAGAAATAAAATCGCTAAGTTACAAATTTGGACTGTCTTCTGCTGACTCTTGTACTATATTGCGTGTGTGTGTGTGTGAGGGTGTGTATTTGTGTGTGGGTGGGTGGGTGTGTGTATTAGCTATTTTGTGTTTCTTTGTCCTTGTTGGGGAGTGAAATATTGCATTTTTTGTTTAAAAAAAATACTGAGAAACAATGGTATGAGGAGCTACCAAAGTCAGCATTTTATAAAATTTACCCATTGACCTTAAAATTTGGTAATAATGTTATATTTACGTATATTTTACTAACTAGTACCAATATATTGATAGATTATATTATTATTTTAATTTCCCTCGTTTTAGGCTACATTTGTTACGAAACCCTAAATTTGGCGTGGGAACCAAAAACAGCGACGTAATATTAAACATCGAAGACCTGGGGATTAAAACAACCGCCCAGTTGAAGAACCACAGCCACAGACAATGTCATGAAAATTTCAAAATCGATTCAATATAAAATTCAAACAGTGGAGCCGGCGCTCGTCCGGCGAAGACAAACGTTTCATATTCATGATCAATGGCTCCCAAACTCTTTTCATACCGCGGGGAATTTGAGTTCTGGACCCGTAGATGTTGCCTGGCGATGTGAGAGTGGAGCAGATGGGTCAACTGCATCACTTATAGTAGTTTATGTGACTGATACATAATTATGTACAGTTACATACACTAGTTTATCTACACACATATCATAAGCTCTCTTTGATGTGTTCAGGAATCGCATGTTCGACCGGCATTGTGGCATTGATAATTGCTCTGCACTTGTTTAGCTTGTTCAGTAGTACCAACTTCACAGACAAACTAGGGGCGTAGGCATTCGAAATTTGAATGTCATAATTTGTCGAAAATGTATACATTATGGTCATAATATTATAATATTCAGATGAGAAATGATTTTTTACCAAGTAGTGTAACATTATGCTGGTCGTAACGTGCGGTTTTTGGACGCACAGTAAAGAGATTTTATGATATGTGTGTAGATAGTACTAGTTTATGTGACTGCTACATAATGGAGGGCAATAATACTCGAGAGTGGGTTTATGAAACGAGCCGAAAGCGAGTTTCATAATAATATCACTCGAGAGTTTTAATGCCTAATTATGTACAGTTACATACACTAGTTTATCTACACACATATCATAAGCTCTCATTGATGTGTTCAGGAACCGCATGTTTGACCGATATTGTGGCTCTGCAGTTGTTTAGCTTGTTCTGTAGTACCAACTTCACATACAAATTAGGGGCGGTACGCAGGCGGGCGTCGGCGTTCGAAATTTGAATGTCATAATTTGACAAATATTGGTGCATTATGGTCATAAGCATTTTAAACGCAGTAAAGAGGGTTTGTGATACGTGTGTAGATAAAATAAGTAATACGTGGGTTGATATGAGACTGAAATAAAGATTATATGTTTGAGTTATCCAATGGATCCGTAATACATACCTATGTCGCGGACAACTATCGACCTCTGTGCCGCTGCAGTTGTGGCTCTGCCTATCACTCGAAAGGTCCCGGGTTCGATCCCCGGCTGGGGTTGCGGAATAAAGACCACCAGGTCTTGGATGTGTATATCTGTGTGACTTCGCAGTTTCTTGTTCCCACGACACATGTTATCTCAGTGTGGGGCCAGAAGCAATGTATTTGCCTGTATATTCCATTTTTTTGCGTGTAAGGCTGTCTCAATAGTATAACACCAAGTTTGCAGCTTCGAAAGGCCTGACGGAAAAACATGGTGCTCAATAAACCTCGACATTTTTCGACTTTTTTCGGTTCTTGGCCTAAAAGTCCTATATGACGGCTTCTTACAGAAAAAGTCGATACCACTTGGTTATAGCTAGATAAATTCCCTACAATTTAAACTAAGTTTTAATATTTTAGGTCTAACACATCTCATTAAACAAGTCTTCAAAAATGGCTGAGCATAATGTCATCGGTACATTTTTCGCTGTACATTTGATGAAGGGAAAGTTGTGGTTGTGAAGAAACGCGGTATTCTTGATAGACATAATTTTTCCTATATACATTTATTTTCTCAATACGTAATTTGATAGGGAAATATTAAACTAAGGACGTTACATAAAGCATAAAATGTTTGATGAGGAAATAAGCACCTGGAAAATTATTATATCGTATCTCAAACCGTATTTTTCATATACACATGTTTTACATGTGTATATGAAAAATACGGTTTGAGAAATAAATTCATAGGAAAATAAATGTATGTCTAAAAGAAACAGTAGGAATAAAAGCGTGTAACGAAATATTCTACTTGTAAAAAAAACGTATAGACAAATAAATCGTGGAAAACAAGAATGGAAAAAACCAAGGAAAATAAATAGTTTCGGAAAAAAAATCTATACACTTACCTATAGTAGTAGGTACTTCCCGTTTACTATCTATAATCATGAAAATTGGGCTTCTAGCAAAATGAAGGAAAAAATCTGCAAACTGTGAATTTGTAGTGCCTTCTTCAAAAAAAATGCGATGCACGAGTCCAACAAGCAATTGGACTGATTTTTTTACTAAAATTACATATGACTATGAAAGGTTTGGTATGATGGTTTGGTTTATCTCAGAAATATTTAGTACACAAAGAGCTTCGTTTATCTGAGATTTTGACAATTATAAATGACATTTCAGTTACTGGAATTTTCGACCTTAATGCATTTAGTTACAGAGAGAAAGTCCGTAAGACATTACAACGAAACGAGTCGGGAAGTCATTCTGAGACTGTACTACATGCCGTTTTACAAGCGTTTTTATTCAGCGTTTTTTTATGTTATCACATGTCGAACTAACACAAAGACTATTCGAACACATTCATAATTTCTTTATGACCCACAAATAATTTAAAAAAACGGTCAAGTGTGAGTCGGACTCGCGCAGGAAGGGTTCCGTATCATTAATCTAAAAAATCTATAAAAACGCCAAAAAATCACGTTTGTTGTATGGGCTCCCCTTAAATATCAATTTTATTTCAAATTTTATTATTTTTAAAGTGAATAATATTACTCAATATTCTGTGAATATTTCAAGCTTCTACCTTTTGCCATTATAAATTTCGAGCAAATACGAGCAACTCTCTTACTATACCTGATGGATGACAGACGGAAGGGCGGACGGACGGACGGACGGACAGCGGAGTCTTACAAATAGGGTTCCCGTTTTACCCTTTGGGTACGGCACCCTAAAAAGAGATACATGAAAATAGTGTACAAAGTACGATCTTATCGCTAATAAGAGATCTCTTCCAGCAATCCATGTTAAGATGGGAAAGGTATAATTATCTTGAATTACCTTTGAAACTGGTTACAGTATAGATACAGTTCGCGCCAAAATTCCAGCTGTCACCACCCTCTCTCATGACACCTTACCCTTTGCGAAAAAGAGAGGTCATAGATTGTTCAGAACCTAAGAAAAAAATATATTTTAAAAACAAAATATTCTCGAATTTTAAAGAGATAATTAATTAAAAAAATTAAACCTAAATAAATATTAAATAAATAAGTAAATATTAGAGGATAATCTTACACAAATCGAACTAGGCCCACAGTAAGCTCAACAAGGCTTGTGTTATGGGTTAGACTAGACGACGATATATTTAATAGAGATAAATGCTTATGTAAATACATAAAAAAACATCCAAGACTGAGAAACAAATATTCATGCTCATCACATAAATATTGCCCTTACCGGGATTCGAACCCGCTACGCTAAACCGCTCGTCAAAAGCCTGTAGCTACGAATCTACGAGAATGTAAAATCAATGTCCTAATTGGAGATTGCTCGATATTCCATGTTGATCTTTGACTGCTGGAAAGTTCTTTAACATCTCCGACAAACACTGTCTTTTCTTTCATCCATTCGTCTTTAGGTTTCTGTCTTTTTGCTGTATTCGATTCCATTCCGCAAAGAAGTATCAGTTTCATGTCATAAATCACTTCAATTTGTTTTAAAAAATCAGACTGTCTGGTTAGTCCTGACAAAATGTCGAAAATCTCATATTCAGGGACTTCTTTTATCAGGCGATGATCTAGAAATTTGTCAAAATCTAAATCAAATTTATTACTGTAGATATTAAGTATACTTACCAAAGTTTTTGCAACTTCTTTACATTACACCACTGTGGTAGAAGAAAAGCGAAGAAACTCCCACATATTGATGTTTAGATCTATTTTTTAAATTGGTTCTTTTTAACTACTACAACATTAATTGAACAAGAACAAATAATTACAAAATTAACCCTATACAGTCCCGTCATTTAGATTCTGGAACATTGTAATATCCCTTTACTTTACTTATAGAAAACGTCGCATTTACATGGTTTTTAAATTGCTCAAATGGTAATTTAAAAATATCCAGAGGTATCTTATTGTAGTAGAGAATGCGCTGACCCTTGAAAGAATTGCTTACTTTCGCGAGTCTAAACCGGGGCGCAACTAGACTAGTCTCTGATTATTTCTTAGGTTAACACTAAAATCTATTGCTTAGCGACGACCCGAATGGCCGAGTCGGCAGCGCCCTTCCTACGAAGCCAGGGGTCCCGGTTTCGAGTCCCGGTGGGGGCAAATATTTGTTTGATGAGAACGGATGTTTGTACCCTAGTCATGGTTGTTTATACACTGACGATCAATGAAAAAGTTCCAGTGATATAGCACCAAATTACTCCTAAACGGGAAAGGCTAGCTTAATGACGCTGTCTGCAATATTGAAGTACATTTAACAGCGCATCAGAATATTACCAATTAAAACCGTAAATATTGTCTTCAAATTTTAAATTAAATGTTTTAAAAAATTGGGGCAATTTTTTGTCAGCATTTTGTGGGTGGAACTTTTTTCATTGCTCGTCAGTGTATATCTAAGTATAATAATTATCTATATAAGTACGTGTATCGTTGTCTAGTATCCAAGATGCGGGCAATCCTAGTTTGGGGCTGGATCAATGTGTGTAAATAGTGTCCAAGGTATTATTATTAGTCCTCTGCCGAAAAAAAATACTGATTTTTCGACATTTGATACATGGCGCGTCCACACTGGACGAGCGGTGACCAGGAGCCGCGGCGAGCGTGACTGACTTTAGTGTGTGGTGTATTAAAGTAAATTAGGTGGTGTATTTATCGTTGCGGTCCCTGCCTGATTGCGTCAGCTAGTAGATATGGGATGCGAAGGAGTGATAAAAAACACGATCTTCGATCGAAGATAATATCACAGTGAAGGGACAGTTCTCAGCACACACGATACAGTCAATTTAGTGAAGTACTCACTAGTATATAGGATATAGAAAGATAAAGCACAGTTAAAGCACAGTCTTTAGCTAAAAGAAAGAAACCTAAATTTGGTATTACGAGAATGCTGTGCACTTAATATCAACACCAAAAATAAAGTTAGCGCGCTGCGTATGCGTCTACGTATGGCTAAGAGCAGTGAAAAATCTAATAACATAATTATTTGCAGTGTCCTTTGATTTGTATTCTAAATTTAAATTATTATTAGAAGTTTGTCAGAAATTATTATCAATTTGACAGAGCAATCTTTCTTTTTTGCTTCTTCTAATTTGGCGTGCTAACATCTTTTGAGGTTAATTTGTTGCCGGTGTTAAGTGTATTTGAAAGATCAAAATTTGTTTATTCTATCGAAAACCTGGAGATTAGTGTCTTAAGAATAATTTGTTGCTTATTAGCTGAACCCGAGAGGTCTTGAAGGGATGTAGGAACAACGTATTTCCTTTGGACGTGAGCAACTCCTCACTGACAGAGCAATCGTTTGTATTGTAACATTCAGGTGTTAAAACATGTATGAAATCCGTAAATACCCGCTTTTCGCCACAAGACCATTAATCAACATTTTTTCAATCGCCCTTCATTTCATCCTATAGATCACATGGTCTTTAATTACTAAGGAATAACAAAAAACAATATGTGGCTATGAGTACAATTTAGTACACAAACAAGTAGAATTATTATAAAAATAAATAACCCGAATGCATTATCTATCAATACCACACACAAACTGATAAATACACCTGGTTCTGTACCTGGAGTATTAAAGTAGCCGCACCAATAACCCGAGGAACCTAGATTTAGATTTTGCCTCAGTGCTTACTGTACCTGTAAAATAAAACTTACCGCTTATCAGACGAAATAATTAAACAGGAATATAATAATTATACAATTATAATGTTACAGAAAGGTTTAGTCATATTTAACGTGGTTGTTAGGGACATGATTCTGAAAAACTTTCAATATGAAACCGATTTGTTCTGAGCAACGTTATTTTTCAGTTCTCTTCTTCTTCTCCGTAGAGTTTGGGCCGTGCTATTTACTGTTTTATATGGAGAATAGTGAAAGTTGTTCAGAATGATTCCCCTAACAACCCCCAAAATATGACTACACCTTTTTGTTACACACTGTATTAAGAATTAGGAAACAGACTTTTTCGTTTTAATCAGTCGCATCCTTAAGTCACGTTCGTCTAGTGTGGACCGGCCTCACACCACAGTGTTGTCATACGTAAAAACCAATCGGCACCTTCCATTTAAGTTTAGAAAAAAAATATGTAGGTACTACGTCGTTGTTTTTATAAATTATTTTCTTGGATAAGTTATAAAACATTATTATCTTTGGAATAGATATGGTATTTAGTAATACGAGTCTTTATATAATATACTAATGAGTCCAATTATATATTTTACAACGGGATCACTACCACATTTTTTCGGAAATTAATGAGAAAACGGATTTTAGAGCTATCGCTAATTTGGAAAATGTTACAATGTACATGCATTAAATTTTTGAATATATGACACTGATGGTTTTTCCTTCTTATTTATTATTATATTATACTTGGCTCGGCATAGTTATGGTCAATCAGACAATTTCACTGTTGATTTGAACAATTCATATGACTATTGTCTCCGACTTTTGGGTAAACGTGGGCACAAATGTGCCTCTACCACCCCTTATGGGAAAAGGCGTGACGGTATGTTTTTTTAGACCTATGTGGAATTATTTTCTGACTGATAATGACGATATTATAATTCAGCTTGTTATGTGCTCCGAGCCACAGTAGTCCGAGCTCGACGACCCGAATAGCCGAGTCGGCAGTGACCATGCCTAGGCGTAGTAGAGATATCAAGTTGAAATTAATAATCAAGAAATACTTGTCAGCAATAATAATAATAATAATACCTTGGACACTATTTACACACATTGATCTAGCCCCAAACTAGGATTCCCTGTATCTTGGGTACTAGACAACGATACACATACACATATAGATAAATGTTATACTTAGACAGATAAACAACCATGACTAGGGGACAAACATTCGTTCTCATCAAACAAATATTTGACCCACCGGGTCCCGACCCTTGGCTTCCTAGGCAGGGTCACTGCCGACTCGGCCCTACGGGTCGTCTTTATTAAAATATAACATACAAAATCGTTCAGAGTAATGCTTAATGCATCATAGAACTACTCTGGATTTGGCGATTAGTGCCACCATCATACTGCGGTGGCACCAACTGTCCTAAGTTCACGAAACCAATATATTATTTTATCTACACACCTATCATAAACCTTTTTACTGCGTACAAAAACCGCACGTTGCGATCAGCATAATGTCAAACTACTTGGTAAAAACTCATTTCTTATCTGAAAAATTACACATTATTACCATAATGTGTAATTTTTCTACATATTATGACATTCGAATTTCGAACGCCGACGCCCGTCTGCGTGCCGCCCCTAGTTTGTCCGTGAAGTTCGTACTGTAGAACAAGCTAAACACTGCAGAGCCACATGGTCAAACATGTGGTTCCTGAACATATCAAAGAGAGCTTATGATATGTGTGTAGATAAACTAGTGTATGTAACTGTACATAATTAGGCATTAAAACTCTCGAGTGATATTATTATGAAATCTCAAGTATTAATGCCCTCCATTATGTAGCAGTTACATAAACTACTATTACCTCTCTCATGACACCTTACCTTTTGCGAAAAAGAGAGGTCATAGGTTGTTCAGAACCTAAGAAAATTGGCGCAACCTAAATAAATATTAAATAAATAAGTAAATATTAGAGGATAATCTTACACAAATCTAACTAGGCCCACAGTAAGCTCAACAAGGCTTGTGTTATGGGTGCTAGGCGACGGTATATTTAATAGAGATAAATACTTATGTAAATACATAAAAAAACATCCAAGACTAAGAAACAAATATTCATGCTCATCACATAAATATTGCCCTTACCGGGATTCGAACCCGCTACGCTAAACCGCTCGTCAAAAGCCTGTAGCTACGAATCTACGAGAATGTAAAATCAATGTCCTAATTGGAGATTGCTCGATATTCCATGTTGATCTTTGACTGCTGGAAAGTTCTTTAACATCTCCGACAAACACTGTCTTTTCTTTCATCCATTCGTCTTTAGGTTTTTGTCTTTTTGCAGTATTCGATTCCATTCCGCAAAGAAGTATCAGTTTCATGTCATAAATCACTTCAATTTGTTTTAAAAAATCAGACTGTCTGGTTAGTCAGATTGTTATGGACCTGACAAAATGTCGAAAATATCATATTCAGGGACTTCTTTTATCAGGCGATGATCTAGAAATTTGTCAAAATCTAAATCAAATTTATTACTGTAGATATTAAGTATACTTACCAAAGTTTTTGCAACTCTTCAACACCACTGTGGTAGAAGAAAAGCGAAGAAACTCCCACATATTGATGTTTAGATCTATTTTTTTAATTGGATCTTTTTAACTACTACAACATTAATTGAACAAGAACAAATAATTACAAAATTAACCCTATACAGTCCCGTCATTTAGATTCTGGAACATTGTAATATCCCTTTACTTTACTTATAGAAAACGTCGCATTTACATTGTTTTTAAATTGCTCAAATGGCAATTTTAAAATATCCAGAGGTATCTTATTGTAGTAGAGAATGCGCTGACCCTTGAAAGAATTGCTTACTTTCGCGAGTCTAAACCGGGGCGCAACTAGACTAGTCTCTGATTATTTCTTAGGTTAACACTAAAGTCTATTGCTTAGCGACGACCCGAATGGCCGAGTCGGCAGCGCCCTTCCTATGAAGCCAGGGGTCCCGGTTTCGAGTCCCGGTGGGGGCAAATATTTGTTTGATGAGAACGGATGTTTGTACCCTAGTCATGGTTGTTTATACACTGACGAGCAATGAAAAAGTTCCAGTGATATAGCACCAAATTACTCCTAAACGGGAAAGGCTAGCTTAATGACGCTGTCTGCAATATTGAAGTACATTTAACAGCGCATCAGAATATTACCAATTAAAACCGTAAATATTGTCTTCAAATTTTAAATTAAATGTTTTAAAAAATTGGGGCAATTTTTTGTCAGCATTTTGTGGGTGGAACTTTTTTCATTGCTCGTCAGTGTATATCTAAGTATAATAATTATCTATATAAGTACGTGTATCGTTGTCTAGTATCCAAGATGCGGGCAATCCTAGTTTGGGGCTGGATCAATGTGTGTAAATAGTGTCCAAGGTATTATTATTAGTCCTCTGCCGAAAAAAAATACTGATTTTTCGACATTTGATACATGGCGCGTCCACACTGGACGAGCGGTGACCAGGAGCCGCGGCGAGCGTGACTGACTTTAGTGTGTGGTGTATTAAAGTAAATTAGGTGGTGTATTTATCGTTGCGGTCCCTGCCTGATTGCGTCAGCTAGTAGATATGGGATGCGAAGGAGTGATAAAAAACACGATCTTCGATCGAAGATAATATCACAGTTAAGGGACAGTTCTCAGCACACACGATACAGTCAATTTAGTGAAGTACTCACTAGTATATAGGATATAGAAAGATAAAGCACAGTTAAAGCACAGTCTTTAGCTAAAAGAAAGAAACCTAAATTTGGTATTACGAGAATGCTGTGCACTTAATATCAACACCAAAATAAAGTTAGCGCGCTGCGTATGCGTCTACGTATGGCTAAGAGCAGTGAAATATCTAATAACATAATTATTTGCAGTGTCCTTTGATTTGTATTCTAAATTTAAATTATTATTAGAAGTTTGTCAGAAATTATTATCAATTTGACAGAGCAATCTTTCTTTTTTGCTTCTTCTAATTTGGCGTGCTAACATCTTTTGAGGTTAATTTGTTGCCGGTGTGAAGTGTATTTGAAAGATCAAAATTTGTTTATTCTATCGAAAACCTGGAGATTAGTGTCTTAAGAATAATTTGTTGCTTATTAGCTGAACCCGAGAGGTCTTGAAGGGATGTAGGAACAACGTATTTCCTTTGGACGTGAGCAACTCCTCACTGACAGAGCAATCGTTTGTATTGTAACATTCAGGTGTTAAAACATGTATGAAATCCGTAAATACCCGCTTTTCGCCACAAGACCATTAATCAACATTTTTTCAATCGCGCTTCATTTCATCCTATAGATCACATGGTCTTTAATTACTAAGGAATAACAAAAAACAATATGTGGCTATGAGTACAATTTAGTACACAAACAAGTTGAATTATTATAAAAATAAATAACCCGAATGCATTATCTATCAATACCACACACAAACTGATAAATACACCTGGTTCTGTACCTGGAGTATTAAAGTAGCCGCACCAATAACCCGAGGAACCTAGATTTAGATTTTGCCTCAGTGCTTACTGTACCTGTAAAATAAAACTTACCGCTTATCAGACGAAATAATTAAACAGGAATATAATAATTATACAATTATAATGTTACAGAAAGGTTTAGTCATATTTAACGTGGTTGTTAGGGACATGATTCTGAAAAACTTTCAATATGAAACCGATTTGTTCTGAGCAACGTTATTTTTCAGTTCTCTTCTTCTTCTCCGTAGAGTTTGGGCCGTGCTATTTACTGTTTTATATGGAGAATAGTGAAAGTTGTTCAGAATGATTCCCCTAACAACCCCCAAAATATGACTACACCTTTTTGTTACACACTGTATTAAGAATTAGGAAACAGACTTTTTCGTTTTAATCAGTCGCATCCTTAAGTCACGTTCGTCTAGTGTGGACCGGCCTCACACCACAGTGTTGTCATACGTAAAAACCAATCGGCACCTTCCATTTAAGTTTAGAAAAAAAATATGTAGGTACATATTTTTATATGTATATTATGTTTTAATATGTAGGTAAATAATTTATAAAAACAACGACGTATGTTTTTATAAATTATTTTCTTGGATAAGTTATAAAACATTATTATCTTTGGAATAGATATGGTATTTCGTAATACGAGTCTTTATATAATATACTAATGAGTCCAATTATATATTTTACAACGGGATCACTACCACATTTTTTCGGAAATTAATGAGAAAACGGATTTTAGAGCTATCGCTAATTTGGAAAATGTTACAATGTACATGCATTAAATTTTTGAATATATGACACTGATGGTTTTTCCTTCTTATTTATTATTATATTATACTTGGCTCGGCATAGTTATGGTCAATCAGACAATTTCACTGTTGATTTGAACAATTTATATGACTATTGTCTCCGACTTTTGGGTAAACGTGGGCACAAATGTGCCTCTACCACCCCTTATGGGAAAAGGCGTGACGGTATGTTTTTTTAGACCTATGTGGAATTATTTTCTGACTGATAATGACGATATTATAATTCAGCTTGTTATGTGCTCCGAGCCACAGTAGTCCGAGCTCGACGACCCGAATAGCCGAGTCGGCAGTGACCATGCCTAGGCGTAGTAGAGATATCAAGTTGAAATTAATAATCAAGAAATACTTGTCAGCAATAATAATAATAATAATACCTTGGACACTATTTACACACATTGATCTAGCCCCAAACTAGGATTCCCTGTATCTTGGGTACTAGACAACGATACACATACACATATAGATAAATGTTATACTTAGACAGATAAACAACCATGACTAGGGGACAAACATTCGTTCTCATCAAACAAATATTTGACCCACCGGGTCCCGACCCTTGGCTTCCTAGGCAGGGTCACTGCCGACTCGGCCCTACGGGTCGTCTTTATTGAAATATAACATACAAAATCGTTCAGAGTAATGCTTAATGCATCATAGAACTACTCTGGATTTGGCGATTAGTGCCACCATCATACTGCGGTGGCACCAACTGTCCTAAGTTCACGAAACCAATATATTATTTTATCTACACACGTATCATAAACCTTTTTACTGCATACAAAAACCGCACGTTGCGATTAGCATAATGTCAAACTACTTGGTAAAAACTCATTTCTTATCTGAAAAATTACACATTATTACCATAATGTGTAATTTTTCTACATATTATGACATTCGAATTTCGAACGCCGACGCCCGTCTGCGTGCCGCCCCTAGTTTGTCTGTGAAGTTCGTACTGTAGAACAAGCTAAACACTGCAGAGCCACATGGTCAAACATGTGGTTCCTGAACATATCAAAGAGAGCTTATGATATGTGTGTAGATAAACTAGTGTATGTAACTGTACATAATTAGGCATTAAAACTCTCGAGTGATATTATTATGAAATCTCAAGTATTAATGCCCTCCATTATGTAGCAGTTACATAAACTACTATTACCTCTCTCTACATCAGAAATCCCGGATACATTTCAAAAATACTTCCAGGCGTTTCCGAGTTGGCGTGAAATCACGGCGGATGATAGATTATGTCGAAAGTTAGAAGTTTTTAAGATTGCGATGTCAAATAATAAATAACGATGGAGCGAGAATAAGTTTGGTCTTCGTGAGTTGATGTTGAGAGATTGGCGGGGCCTGTTAAGAAAGGATTTTCTTTTGATTTTAGGATTTCTTTTGAGGGTTGGTTGGTTGTGTGTGTGAATATGTGTGTGCAAGACAGAATTAAATTAAATAATTTTAAATTTTTGACATTTTAAATTTGTAACTATTTATTTGTATTTTTATATTGTAATTTATTTTATGGGCTTACGCCTGCAATAAACGATTATTATTATCATTATTATTATTTAAGGCCTGACAATAGAACGCGAGTTACCGTCATACCCAGAGTGGTTTAATAATTCATTATAAGTATTACTTAGTGAAAGATTTGGTATGTATATTCAAATTTGGAATCGGAATAATGGTTCATTAAATGACTCTGAATGATTAAATTTGACAACTCAATTTACATACATATATATATTAGGTCCTTACATATAAAATTGGCGTTTTGCATGGGAGGAACATAAAGTCGTTTTTTTTAAATATAATATATTTATTTAATCAAGGTAAGTACCAGAGTCAGAGTCAGAGTAATTTTTTTATTGAATATAAATAAATAAATTATCTTATTCAACGTCAAAATTATACTTACTTATAACTACAAGTAAATTTTTTTTTATATAAAAAAAGACTACACCGTTTCGGAAGGTGGGCCTCGGGGTTAAGAAGAAACGGCAAGAAACTACCCCATACCTTTTTTTTTTTAAAGTGACTTTACATCAGGTACTGCTTTCGGTCTAACGAAATTCGCCGGCGAGTGATAGACTTGATCCATCGCCCCTCGTCGAATTTCTGTGCGCTGAGATGGTATGGACCATGCAGTTTTGTCATCTAAGTATTCCTTAATACTATAATAGGACTTTCTTATCAGCTCATTTTTAACATAGTTTTTGAACCTCTTTTCAGGAAGGATCAATGATTCCTGGGGTATTTTATTGTAGAAGCGAATACAGTGCCCCATGAATATAATGTGCCTACTTTACTTAGTTTAAATAATGGTAGTGCTAACCTATTTTTATTTCTAGTGTTAATTATATGGCTATCACCTACAATTTTAAATAAAGCTATGTTTTTTCTTACATGCATGATATTCTCGTATATATATTGACAGGTAACCGTAAGTATATTAATTTCTTTGAATTTTTCTCTTAATGATTCTCTAGCATCTAATTGATATATCGCCCTGATCGCCCTTTTTTGTAAGATAAATATCGTATTTATATCTGCTGCTCTCCCCCAGAGCAATATTCCATAAGACATAATGCTGTGAAAATAACTAAAGTTAACCAATCTGGCAGTTTCAACATCTGTAAGATATCTGATTTGTCTGACCGCAAAAGCGGCTGAGCTAAGTCTTCGTGCCAGATTAGTTATGTGAGGACCCCATTGAAGTTTCGAATCTATAGTGATTCCGAGAAAGATTGTGTCTTCAACGAGGTCCAATCTTTCAGATCCTATTCTAACACTGCTTTCAACCTGTCGTACATTAGGCAAACAAAATTTGATACATTTAGTCTTCTTTAAGTTTAATAACAGGTTTTTTACATTGAACCTACTTAACACATGAGAGAGTGTACTATTTGCGTCGTCTAGAATTTCTTCTTGTATTTTCACCTTGAAAATAATAGATGTGTCATCAGCAAATAGAACAATCTGAGTTATTTTTTCCACCATATAAGGCAGGTCATTCATGTACACTAAGAAAAGGAACGGACCTAAGATAGAACCCTGGGGTACACCAATATTCATATGGGTTCCAGTGGACTTGCATCTGTTTATATCTAATTTTAGTAATCTTTCCATTAAATAAGATTCCATTAATTTTAACGCATTATCTTTGATACCATAGTGTTGAAGTTTGAGCAAAAGAGTTTGATGGTCCACACAGTCAAAGGCCTTGGAAAGATCACAGAAAATACCAACCGCATCCTGTGATCCTTCCCACGCACTATAAATGTGTTCTACTAGCGCTACTCCGGCGTCTGTTGTTGATCTGCCTTTAGTGAATCCGAACTGTTTTTTGTGGAGTAGCCCAGATGCATTGAAGTGAGAGAGTAGTTGACTCAATATGACCTTTTCAAACACCTTGCTCAACACTGGCAATACAGATACAGGTCTGAAGTTGGCAGGGTCTTGTTTACTACCGGATTTGAAAAGTGGTATTAATCTGCTCATTTTCATGAGGTCAGGAAAAACTCCGTTTGCTATACAACTATTGAATGTGATTGCCATGTATGGTGCAATCACATCGATTACTGATTTAACCACGTTAACCGACATGCCCCATAAATCTTCAGTCTTTTTCATGCTAAGAAGTTTAAATGTTTTAACTATAGTTATAGAGCCTATTGGCTTGAAGTTAAAGCCATCCTTGTTTTGGGGCACATTTTCAACCAAGTAATCTAAAGACTTTTCAGAAGAGGATGGTAGTGCTTCTGTTTTTATTATTGGTATGGCACTGAAGAACTTTTCAAATGCGTTAGCAACGTCCTCGTTTGATGAGAGTAATTGGTCGTTAACTTTTAAATTAAAACTAGATTCACTAGACCTAACTTTGCCTGTCTCTTTTTTAATAATGTTCCATGTAGTTTTAATTTTGTCGCCAGAAGCTTTGATTTTATTGTTAATATGTAGGCACTTGGCTTTGTGGAAGTCTTTTCTAAAAATTTTAGAATAATTTTTGACAAAGACGTTAAACTCAGGACTGTGATCATAGGATTTTTGCTCATACAATTCATATAGTCTGGACCTGCTCTGTCTTAAATCCTCTGTTGCCCATTCAGAGAATTTTGATTTGTTGTCCGGTCTCACTTTTGTCAGATTGAAAACCTTTTCAAATTCCGCAGATACAGATTTGAAGAAGCTTGAATATAATGTGTTCGGATCTTCACAGTAAGGTGTTAACGGTAGACTTGACACTAGTCCACTACGAAATTTTTCCATATTCTTCAAAGTTACTGGTCTACACAATACTTTAACGGGCTTTATATCATTACTTTCTTCAAATACTACAATCTGACCAGTGTGGTCTGAACTTAATGCCTTAACTATTTGTTTATCGTGAATACTACATTCACAGAAAACGTTATCTAGACAAGTAGCGGAGGTAGCCGTTATTTGTGTAGGCTCCAGAAAGGCATTGCACATATTGTAAGACTTAAATACTGCTAGGATCCTAGTGCGAATAGAGCGGTTTGCGGTGTCTAGTAAATCTACGTTAAAGTCGCCGCAAATTTGCATCCAGAAACAAGTCCAAACGCGTCATGCGTTTGGACTTGTTTCTGGATGCAAGTTGAAGAACTTGTTCCATCACTGATTCAAAGACTTCAAAATCTCCTTCGCCCCGCCTGTACACACTAACAATAGTATATTTTTCCATCTTAACACGAGACTTCAGCATTCATTTCGCTAGAAAGACTAACAATATCCTTTCGTTCCACTTAAAACCATCTTTTACTAAAATTAAGGAACCACCTCTAGTTTTAGTCTTTCTATTGAAACAGCTGATCACTTTATAATTTGGTATGCTGAACTGCATTGCACACTCTTGCAGCCAGTGTTCTGTCATACAAAGTATATCTATTCTTTCGCTTTCTAAAAACATTTCTAATTCTAGTTGCTTGCCAGAAAAGCCTTGTCTATTTTGGTGCATTACCTTTAAGCCGTGCTTTTCTGTTGTCGGTTGCGGCAGTTTAAAGATACAATAGTATCGTTTGTACATATTGCCTTGTCAGTAGTTACATGCTTCTTAGTATGTGTACTAATCATTGTGGTGACCGTTATACAATCACTTACTTCTGTTATACTGATTAATAACATTATAATCATTAACAGATTCTAAAATAAATGAAGCTAAAGACTTAGCTATTACCACTGCTATCTATACACTTTTGCCATCTCATAGGATGCATCATTCTTCGATCCCTTTACTAAAAAAAAACATACGGACGGGAATCAATAAAATCTTTGAAGGCGGTTTGGACTGCCCCATCGGAGTTGAATTTTTTCCCTTTCAAGAAGTTATCCAAATTTCTAAAAAAATGGTAATCTGTTGGAGCAAGGTCCGGAGAGTACGGTGGATATCTTAGACATTCCAATTGAAGCTCCTCTAATATGGTAGCCGTCTGTTGTGCAGTGTGTGGTCTAGCGTTATCATGAAGCAGCAGTGGCCTAGAGCGATTGACCAGCCTCGGTTGTTTATCAGTTTCCGATTATCATACAGGATCCACTTTTCATCACAGGTAATGATTCAATTTAAAATCCTTTCGTTATTGTGCCGGGTGAATAATGCAACGCAGCAGTCAACGCGCGTTTGTTGATTTGCTTCACTCAGTTCGTGAGGTACCCACCTTTCAAGCTTTTTCACCTTCCCAATTTGCTTCAAGTGGATTAAAACAGTTTTATCACTAACACCGCAGCCTGCAGCTTACTCGGACGTGGTTTGCGATGGATCCGCTTCCACAATAGCCTTCAATTCTTCATTATCAACTTTGGTCTCCGGCCGTCCACGGGACTTGTTTTGCAGGTCGAAATTTCCAGAACGAAAACGTTGGAACCAAAAACGCACTGTGTTTTCTATTGCGGCACCGTCGCCATATACATCATTAATCCTTCGAGCCGTTTCTGCAGCACTGGTGCCACGGTAGAACTCATACTCGTAAATAACGCGATATTTCAAGTTTTCCATTTTGTAAGCTGACTGACGCAAGAAAAAAACTATTGAGAAAAAAAATATGAATTATAATTTTAGAAACACATGAGTAAATAGCTGTATAAATTTGAATTAGGAATTCCTAACCATAGAGGAGATATTTGAGATCAAAGTGGCCAGTACGGCGAAACGCCAATTTCATATGTAAGGACCTTAAATGTTGCACATTAATGTCCCCACCGAGGGATACAGGCCTTTAACCAGGTCCGAGTATGAATGAGCCATACTCCACCACGCTGGCTCAGTGCGGGTTGGGGGGGGGTCGGGCTTGTGGCCAACCCGACTATCAGAAGTTGTAGAGTAGCGATAGTAGCCGGGACCTACAGCTCAACGTGTCATTCGAAACACAGAAGCTTCCGAAACAAATGCCACATAGCAACGGACACCCATCCAGTGCCCGTCTCGGCAAGATGTTGCTACCGGCACGATCGTTTCCGATGTGCGAATACCTCTAGGCCACAGACAACTCGATACAAATCAATAGGTATAATGGAGTTGTCGAAGTTAATCTGCTAATAGTGCTAACTCGCCAGTAAAGGTGAAAATACCTACCAAAGCGTCACACATTTTACCATACGGGGTAGCACAGAGACGGTTGTGCTTGTGCTAAATCGAGACAGTCCGTCAATTCACACTTTTAAAAGTCGTTTGAAAGAATACTATCGTTCTCTTCCATGATAAGTATATATATTTATCTGTATCTACTATTTATGTATGTGTTAAATATTTATATGTATGTACCATTCATTTTAGAACTATACAAGGTGACATTTAATTAACTGACCATATTTTGGGGATTGATAGCACCGATCATTATTGAACAACTTTCCCAAAGAAACACATGGTCGCAAACGAAAAATATTTTTCGTCCCTCAGTACATTGACCCGATCAGCTGATTACAAGTTACTATGGGAGACCCAAACATTTATTTCGTTTACGACCATATGTTTCTTGGGGAAAGTTGTTCATAATAATGGATACTATCATTCCTCAAAATATGGTCGGCTAATTAAATGTCACCTTGTATAGATAGGTAAGTAGTTTATTATTTTATTAACATTTTTATTGTTGTGCACATAGTTCTACCTTTAGTTTCTTTTTCCTCTCCATTCTAGGTTTGCTGAAAGAAATGTCTTGGTAGAGATAAGCTCGCATTTGTACATATTCATTCCTTTATATTTGTTTTGTTTTCACTGTTTTGTGCAATAAAGTATCTTACGTTGAGCCAGATATCCAATAGACCCGAAGTTATAAACTTTTTAGCTCGAAATTCACTAAAACTAGAAACACAAGGAACTTGATAACTAAAGCTGTAATAAATAATAAATACGAATCCAAAACATCAAAAATACGTGTCTCTACGCCTTTTTAGGGTTCCGTAGCAAAACATTCGTACGGAACGATTATTGGATCACTCGCGTGGCTGTCCGTCAATGTGAAAAAGTGTGTTTAACGACAGAATTCTGGATGGCTTGTGCTTAAATCATTACCAAAAACGCACCTATTTTACTACTAATAAATTCGAATAACTAAGAATGGATAATGTCCACCAAATTGTGTTTGGATAAAAGATCACCAAACTTCTTTTTATGTTTTGTGTAGATACTTAAGTTTATGTTTTAAGTATTTACTTACATGTTCAACCTAACACGAAGGATAAAGGGGGCTTCGCTTCGCTTACCCTTCACCCGCTTACCCCTAAGCTACCGCATTATTTTGCCCTGATATTTTTTGCAACTTTTGGTGTGCATTTATCCATTTTGGGTAGGAAAAAATTATTTTGGTGATCATTATATTTGTTGCCATTCTGGATCAATACAGTTAAAATTTGGTGTGTAACCCAAACTCGATCGTGTTACGTAAACAAGTTAACTTTGAACTCGGGGGACACTTTTGGGGGGTAAATCAGAAAAAAAATAAAAAGATTTTCCAACAGTATCGTGTGAACTTTCAAATGAACGGGGTTGTTGCGAGGATTTTCAATAAATTCTTTAATTATCGTTAAAAAACGGTCAAGTTCGAGTCGAACTCGCGCACGAAGGGTTCCGTACCACCGTATAATGGTAGGGATGATGTGGGGTGAATAGTTTGGATTTTACATAGCAATAAGTTGTTTACAAACTTATTTCTGCGGCTACTTTCACACTTATTGTACGTAACCAGGTGCATTCATAAGTTTGTAGGTGGTTAACAGATAAATAAATTACTATATTCTGTTTTTGAATATTTTTTGTTATAGCGGCAACAGAATTACATCATCTAGTCCGATAAACGGGGCATATGTAACCCGAAAAAATCCTCCGTCTTTGAAATTTGGCATGTGATGAAGTTAGGTAATACAGATTATAAGTGTACAAGTACATACAATAATCCAATAAATTTTGTTACGAGAAGTTAGGTATTTTCACCTAAACACGAAAATCGTGTATAACTTCTCTGTGAATATGTCCTCAGTCCGAAATACTTTCTTTTTAATCTGTGAAAATTTCAACGTTCTAACTATCACTGTTCATGAGATACAGGCTGGTGACAGACGGACGGACGGACAGCGGAGGCTTAGTAATAGGGTCCCGTTTGGCAACCTTCGGGTACGGAACCCTGGAAATAATCATCATCCGATAAAATTCAAGGGGTCGAGGGTGACACGGGGTAGAAAATCATGAAAAAAAAGACGCAACTGCCCTATGTCGTTCGCGAGGTCACTCACAGAGCCACTAATTAATTGTATTTATCATTATCTCTCCACAGATCGAAAGCCAATCATGACTCCGTCCATCTTCATCGCCATCGTCGTCATCACCTCGGCCAGCTCCCAAGAGGTCGGCACGCCATCCAGTCTGCTCGGCCCCCGACACTTCAACCATCATCCGTATGAGTTGGAGCAGTATTTGAGGGAGGTTACTAATGTGAAGCCTACTGAGTGAGTAAACACCAAACATAAGTCAAAGTCAAAGTCAAAGTACTTTATTACTGTAGATATTTACATATACTTAGCAAACCTCATTTTTTGCCTCTTCTCTACATTGGACCACTGTGGGAGAAGAAGGGCGTCGAAACTCCCACAGATTGATTATTAGATCTCTTTTAAAAATAGGTTGTGCTTAACTAATACAAATATGAAAAATTTAATTGTTATGATTAATAAGCAGGAATAAATAATTACAAAACTATTAACAGCAAGGTCTGTGTTGAGCCAGATTAACCCCATACAGTACTGTCATTTAAGTAATCTTGAACATTGTAATATCCCTTTTTCGACAAAGTCGCTTTAACATGCTTTTTAAATTGCTCAAATACATTGCCTACAAGGTTCAATAACCCCTCGAGCACACTTTGGTACTGTAGTACCCAAAAAACCCATCATAGGTTTTAAATTTTATGGCACAAGGTTAAAAATCGCGCCCCCTCAAAAAAATGAAGAATATTAAGCTGCACATCAAAAGTACTGATTTGTACAGCAAATTTACTGATTTTTACAGCAAATGTCAGGGCAAAATACAATCCCGTTAGTTTTTGAATTTTATTACCATGGCAGGAGGTTCAAAATCGCGGACCTCAATATTCGATTGGGTCGTTGAGGCGTTAAGAGACGAGTACATCTAGTGTATTTGGATTGGGTCGTTGAGGAGTTAAGAGACGAGTACATCTAGTGTATTTTTTTCCAAGACATTAATTATATATTCCTTTTCACGACTAGTGCGAGGAAATAAAAGGGTAACAAATATAATGACCACCAAATATTTTTTTCCTACCCAAAATGGGTAAATGATCACCAAAAGTTGCAGAAAATATCAGGGCAAGATACTGCGGTAGCTTAGGTGAAGGGTAAAGGGGGTGAGCGAAGCGAAGCCCCCTTTATCCTTCATATTAGGTTGAACATGTAAGAACAACAAAAATACTTGAAACATAAAAAGTATTTTGCTGATCCTTTTTCTCCTCCTGTGAAAATCAGTATTTTTGCTGTGCGATTAAATACTAGCCGATAATTAGGAAACGAGGGGTTATGTTGTTGTAGAGGCTGGAAAGTGAGCAATATATGGACGACTGAGCCGACTCACAACGACCACGGACTGCAATAGCTGTCATTTTCCCGTTAGTTTTAGTACCATAGCAGGATGTGCAATATCGTGAACCTCAAAATTGGATTGGGTCGTTGAGGGGTCAATAGAAGAGTATATCTAGTGCACTGTTGTCCAAGACATAAATTACATAGTCCTTTTCACGACTACTGCGAGAAAATAAAATTAATTGAACAGAAACATATTTTTTAGATAATTTAGGTTTTGAACTCCCCTTGGCGGAGTCCGCCATTTTCGATAATTGACAGCATAAGTCATGCACGCTTTTACCGATATGGCATGAAGTGGCAAAGAGTTTCCTTTATCTAAGTGAACTGCCGTCGTTTGACATGTGGCAGAGCCATTACAAACAAGCCAACAATGTTTTTCCTGTTTAACTATTCCATTGTTTTGTGGCCCTATTACAGACCATCTTTCGCCACATTTCCGAGAAGTGGAGTGAAATAGATCTTTATTATTATAGTGTAGATATTAACAAATCTTTTTTACGGCTTTTCCCTTACCGGGAGGCAGAGGCACAGCATCGCCCAAGTGACCAGTTATTCAATATTCCGTTTGTCGTGACAGGGGACTCGCCCATCGCCGCCGCAGCTATTATCAGCAGCAGCTATGAGTTCATGTATAATTTATTTTCCCTTGCACGACTTATAATGAATATTATTAATAAATGATGTCTATGTCTATGTCTATGTCTATATCTCCAAAGCTACGGCGGCAACGTTTTCGACAATCTATCAAAACATTAACCAATGAACCGACTGTGTTTCTGTAGCTCGATCGAGAATATAACATCAATTTAACCAATGAACTGTCTCTCTGTTTCTGTAGCTCGATCGAGAATGCAACAACAATTTAACCAATGAACTGTATCTATTTCTGAAGCTCGTTCGAGGATACAATGAGGATTTAACCAATGAACTGTCTCTATTTCTGAAGCTCGTTCGAGGATACAATGAGAATTTAACCAATGAACTGTCTCTATTTCTAAAGCTTGATTGAAAATACAACAAGACTTTAACCAATGAACTGTCTCTGTTTCTGAAGTTATGAGGTGGTCGACTGAGCCATTGAAACTTACGCAGCCTTTGTTTTTTTAACTTTCTGGGACAGGCAAAGACAAAGCCTTGACAATGACATTTTTTATGTTCTGGCAAAGGTAACATGGTCCATTATGCCTACAGCTTTTTTTTCCAAAAGCTTCAAAATTTTATTTAAATATGAAAACTCAAAAGTTTGGAATATGGTTTAATGAATATCCCTTAAGCTCTCGACCAACTTTCGAATTAGCTATTAAAATTAGGGGGTTAATAATTTGAAATGTTGTGAATTGCAGTTGATAATAGTTGCTAAGGAACACACAAAAGGACTTTTTTAGAGGCTCAATGTCGCACAGCGAGCTATGGAAAGGGCTATGCTTGGTATTTCTCTACGAGATCGAGTCAGAAATGAGGAGATCCGTAGAAGAACCAAAGTTGCTGACATAGCCCGTAGGATAAGCAAGCTGAAGTGGCAATGGGCAGGCCACATAGCGCGAAGATCGGATGGCCGATGGGGCAAAAAGGTCCTTGAATGGAGACCACGTACTGGCAAGCGCACTGTGGGTCGGCCACCTACGAGATGGACCGACGACCTGGTGAGGATCGCTGGATCTCGTTGGATGCAGGTGGCTACGGACCGGTCACGCTGGAGTGCGATTGGAGAGGCCTATGTTCAGCAGTGGACATTAACAGGCTGAAATGATGATGATGATGATGATAGTTGCTATGTTACAAACAAGAGTTTCACTTATCTGAGTTGACACAGAGCCCTCTACAAAAAAGTTTTGCGCAGCCTTCCCCATTAAGGCAGCGCCCCCAGCTGACGACATCAATGGCGCTGTGGTTGTGGCTCCGGAGAGGTCCCGGGTTCGATCCCCGGTTGGGGATAAAGGGAAAAAAAACAAGTCCTGGATGTTTATATGTGTGTGACCTCGCTGCTTCTGGTTCCCACGACACAAGGTGTGGGGCCAGAAGCAATGCCAGTGCCTATATGTAAATGTGCATGTTTAATTCAAATGCATTTTTTTTTTGACGACAAAAACACTCCTTGTAATTTCGTCTGCGTTTCAAAAGTACCCAGTCTAAACTGATTAGGACTCCATCCACGCCGACCTGGCTGCGCTGATACATCGGCGCCCGGATAATTTGTTACTAATGCGAAATCGATATCGTGCTGCAAAATAATCTGGGGTGAAATATGCTGGCGTTAGTCAAGACGGAGCTGGAGGGGTTGGTGAGAAAACCAGTGGCGTTTGAATTCCGTTTTTTTTTTTTTTTTTGGAAAAATACAAGTAAACTTAGTTTTAGCATTAGCAATGTGTGCCTAAGTCAATTCCGTTTTTTTTTTTTTTTTATACAAGTAAACTTAGTTTTAGCATTAGCAATGTGTGCCTAAGTCAAAGTCAACAGTCAAAGTCAAAGGTATTTATTTGTAAAACATAGGTTATAGTATAATGATCTTAAATATTTATAATATTGTATCTCTATGTTTGGCGCAATGGCATACAAATATTAAATTGTGTATTAAACTTACAGTGTCGTGTCATCTAGATATTCTCATATGGAGTAGTACATTTTATTCAATAATAACTTGCGAATTCCTATCTTAAATTGTATCATATTGTCTAACCTACGTATACTATCAGGCATGTGATTAAAAATTACGGGTGCCATACCGAGAATGTTATTTTTATATAATGCTGTTTTATGACTAGGCATAAAAGCGGGAAGCGGTTATAAATACCTAAAGGGAGTAGAACGAAACGTGATCTTTTCTGTATTTTTGTCTAGTATTTAATCGCACATGAAAAATACAGATTTTCACAACAAAAAAGGATCAGCAAAAACACTTTTTATGTTTTAAATATTTTTGTTGTTCTTACATGTTCAACCTAATATGAAGGATAAAGGGGGCTTTGTTTCGCACATCCCCTTTACCCTTCACCTAAAGTACCGCAGTAATTTGCCCTAATATTTGCTATGAAAATCAGTTCAGTAGTTTAATATTTGCCGACGACCCGAATGGCCGAGTCGGCAGTAACCCTGCCTTCGAAGCCAAGGGTCCCGGGTTCAAGTCCCGGTGGGGGCAAATATTTGTTTGATGAGAACGGATGTTTGTTCCCTAGTCATGGTTGTTTATCTATCTAAGTATAGTATTTATCTATATAAGTATGTGTATCGTTGTCTAGTACCCAAGATACAGGGAATCCTAGTTTGGGGCTAGATCAATGTGTGTAAATAGTGTTCAAGATATTATTATTATTATTATATATTTCCCTTTATTTTTTGACTAACGTAAGCGCTAGCGTCCGCTCTATCTTCGTGCTAGGTAACGTACTTCTCATTAGGAAGGTCTTTGAATAATGTTTTCTGTTAAGTGGTTAGTTGAGTTTTAAGACAGGTGACATGTCATTAGAGTAAGGTTTGAATATAACTGACGTCTGTAAGCTATGGCTGCTTAGTAGTCTGACTGAACGATTTCGGTAATTAGCAGCTCTAATGATATTTTTAGTCGCAGCAAGTTTTTATGGTTGCTTGTCTCGAAGGAAAAAAGGAACTCTCAATGGATCGTTTCAGTGTTTTCTGTCCACCCAAAGGAATATTTAGATTATAAAAATTAACCATTTATAAGTATAAAACTATACAAAACTATGACATTTTAAATTTTAATTATTTAAATGAGAATTAAATGAACAACTATTTACATTAATTTTGCAATAACTTATAAATTCAATCTGTGTAACTATTATTTTGCATGCTTATACGTAAGCTAGAAACACTGAACATATTCTAATTTTATAGTACATTACTGTCGCGGTCTGTAATGACTGCTTTGCTGGTCGCACTGTTGGTGGCCGAAAGCGCAGCACAGCGCAGCTCAAGGCCTACACAGCGCGATCAGCTTTGCAGCCTTTGATGGACAAGCTGGGAATACATGCCGATTTTTTTTTTTTTGTTAGAGGGGAAAAAAATGGAATTACCCATGCCCAGGAGTCAGACCTCCCTGCTATGTCCGGGTCCCCACATATTGAGCGGGCATCAGCTCGTGTGGTATACGGACTAAAAACAACCCCTTTGTGTTTACAGTTGTCCTACTAAGACTTTACTGTGAGCCATGGCCTCGGTATATGCTGAAGGCTTTCTACCTGCAATTTGCCCTTTTGGGCGATATATATGTATATATGATATATATGGGAATACATGCCGAGACAGAAGGTCGAGGCTTTTATAGCGCAGACATCAAAGGCTGCAATGGTGACCAAGCTTATAGGCCGAGAGCGTAGCTAAGCTAAGCTCGAGGCCTTCATAGTGTGGCCAGCAGTGCAGTCATTGCGGACCGAGGCTTGTACATTGCGTTACTCAAACAATGCGAGTAATTAAATAAAAACAGCTTTTTATAAAATAGACAGTGAGTTTATTTTTTTGTCACACAACCAAATTCTGAATAAAGCCTTTTTGCAGTACCTTTTATAGTGGCAAGAAGATCTCCCACTCTTTTTTTTGTCACACATAACCAAATTCTGAATAAAGCCTTTTTGCGCTACCTTTTTTTTACCATTTTCGAAACAATCATGGAATTTGACAGGAAATTGCCGGTCGCTAAAACACGACAGTAATGGATTTTCACAGGAAATTGCCGGCACATTTTCTGGCTCCTCCAAGTAGCGCGGCAATGTCGACTTTGCTCAAAGAAGGTTGTCAAAATAATGAGCACATTACTAGCTTTGTTTGAGTAAAATTAATTTCGTTTCATTTCTGTCAAGGCCCTTTTTAAGGTTCGATACCTTAACAAGGAAAACGGAACCATTATAGAATGTGGAAGCGTCTGTGATCTAGCCGCTAGACCACAGACGAGCGGTATTCGCACATCGGAAACGATCGTGCGGGTAGCAATATCTGGCTGAGACGGGTACTGGATGGGTGTCCGTTTCTATGTGGCATTTGTTTCGGGCGCTTCCGTGTTTCGGAAGACACGTTGAGCTGTATGTAGTAGTCGTAACGATGGTCAGACGCCCTAATAGGGCACCTTGAAAACTTCTGACAGCCGGGTTGGCCAACAACCCGACACCCCTCCACCAACCCGCACTGAGCCAGCGTGGTGGAGTATGGCTCAATCTTACTTGTTGGACATTAATTGGCAACATTATTATTATTGTATATGATCAATCGTGTTTCTGTCTTAGGTGTGTAAAAGTAATAGACGACCGAATTATGAATCAATTGAGCTGAAATTAAAACATAAACATAAACTTCTGTCCCCACACTACCCTGTGTCATGGAAACCAGAAACAGCGACGTCACACACATATAAACATCCAAGAACTGGGCTTTTTTTTACCCCCAGCCGGGGATCGAACCCGGGACCTCTCGCATGGTAGGCAGGGGCACAACCGCTGCGCCACAGAGGTCGTCGTCGAATTGGGTACACATGTATTTATTTGACCATAATACGAACGTGCTTACGCAACTAAGTTTTGAATTCAAGGGCAATTATAGGGGACAATAAAAATTAAAAATATCTAAACGGAATCCTGTGACATGTCAAATGAAAGAATGAAATCAAAAATGATTTTTCATAACTATGAAATGAGTTAATAAAATATTTAAGAAGAAAGACAAAAGCCCTGATTCCCGAACCCGCAACAATAACTTTGTTAACAACATTTTGCTATCTAAAGACACAGGAAAACAAAGGATACCTAATCCCCATGCACGAAACTTGAATACCAATGTGTGGTGTTACGGAACCCTTGGTGCGCGAGTCCGACTCGTACTTGACCGTTTATTTTCAGATAGGCGTAGTAGAGATATCAAGTTGAAATTAATAATCAAGTAATACTTGTCAGCAATAATAATAATAATAATACCTTGGACACTATTTACACACATTGATCTAGCCCCAAACTAGGATTCCCTGTATCTTGGGTACTAGACAACGATACACGTACTTATATAGATAAATATTATTCTTAGATAGATAAACAACCATGACTAGGGTACAAACACCCGTTCCCGTCAAACAAATATTTGCCCCCACCGGGACTCGAACCCAGGACGCTTGGTTTCGTAGGCAGAGTCACTGCCGACTCGGCCATTCGGGTCGTCGTCGGAGCAATCCCTTGGATCCGTAAAAAAAAATAGCACTGCTGTATCAGAATTACTGTGCCACCAAGATAAATATTTTTTTGGTTTTTTATCACTGTAGATATAAATAAATACATAGTTAAATTCATTTTTTTACTCTTCTCTACATATTGGACTACTGTAGGGGAAAGGGCGGAGAAACTCCCACATAGATTTTTAGATCTCTTTTAATAATTGGTTGTGTTTCAATACATACTAACCTACAACGAAATTATGTTCACGCTATAACAAACTACATTTGCGTCACTTTTTTCGACATTGCACTGAAACCAGTGACTAGTACGTGGTGTATAGAAATCCCGGTATGATGTATGTTTCGTGGAAAGAACGATTTACAAAAATGTCTTAGTACCGATATTAAAATAGACTTAACTAAGAACTAGTACAATCTTAATTGATATGTTCCCGGCCAAACCCGATAAACTAGTTTTGCCTAGGATAAGTTTATTTTCATTGGTACTCTGCTGCCCTATGATAATATTGTTGTTCTTACATGTTCAACCTAACACGAAGGATAAAGGGGGCTTCGCTTCGCTCACTCCCTTTACCATTCACCTAAGCTACTGCAGTGTTTTCCCTGATAGGATCTGTGTTATCACATTGCCCGAAACCCACATGGCAAAATAATATCTGGCCAAAGTGATAAATAATAGTTTATCCTAGGCAAATCTAGTTTGTCCTGAAATCGGGTTTGGCCGGTAACAGATATAAATAATAGGCAGGAATAAATATTTAGAAAATTGTGTTGATTCAGATTAGCCCCAAACAGTCCCGTCATTTAAGTAATCTAGAACATTGTAATGAACAACACCTCCTATGCCAAAATTCCAAATGTCTTTATTACTGTAGATATTTACATACACTTAGCAATCGTCATTTTTTGCCACTTCTCTACATTGGACCACTGTGGGAGAAGAAGGGCGAAGAAACTCCTACAGATTGATTTTTAAATCTCCTTTAAAAATTGCTTGTGCTTAACTAATACAAATTTTATAATATCATTATAAATAAGTAGGAATAAATAATTACAAAATTATTAACAGCAAGGTCTGTGTTGAGCCAGATAAACCATGGGGTTTATCTGTACATACCTCAGGATAAAGTACAGTTCCATACCTCAAATGGTTTGCGCCCCTCGCAAGCTCGTGGCGCAAATGCCATAATCTCGGTATGGAACTGTCACTTTCTTCCCTCTGAAGTAATGTACTATTTATTACACCTACGAGGAAAATTATAGACATAAATGCATCCATATTTTACAAAAAACACAAAGATAAATGCTAAATCTAGGTAGGCTAAGATCATAAGGTCATGCAGCCACTTCTTCCGTGATTCCGCGCGTTTTATATACAAAAATAATTTCGTTTTTAATTTTCTGTATGCACCAAGGAGGTTGGTAACTGGTAAAAAAAAACTGTATGTGGCCAGTAACAATTTACTTGAAATTTAATTAGTAGACAGTTAATGTCTCTTTGCAGTATGACTGCTGACAAATAAAAAAAAAACCGGGTATGTAATGGAATTTCATACATACTTCCCACCCTTGGGTCGGAAGGATTTTCATACAAACTTCCATACCTTGGGATGAAAGGATTTGAAGGGCGGGATAAAGGCGTTTCTTCCCTCTAATTGGTATAATTAGTATGTATTTTCAGAGCAGGTGTGATAAAAAGAGATTTACGGATTGACGGTTGTTTCTTGTTACAGAAAGGGCCCAGTCCTCTTCCCCAACGACGGCCCGCCGGCCCCAAGAAACCCGCTCATCGTGACGTCACGGCCCCTCATCGAGTCTATAGCGCGCAGCGAGCTGAACCCAAGCCCGCAGACCCGAGTGGGTCAGGCCCGCAACTCCATCGCCGAGCAGCCCCAGCTGAACGTGCAGCACACCCCCCGGTTTCTGACTCCGCTGAAGAGATACAAGCCTTTTGGTTACGTAACTCAGGATTTGTTGGGTATTTGCCAAAAAAATAATTTCATTTTATGTTACTACGAGAAAATAGTTCATAATTATTGGACCATATTTTGGTAAATGATAGGAGTTCAAGTTCAAAGTTCAAATGTATTTATTACTGTAGATAGTTACATATCTACTTTTCTCTACATTGGACCACTTTAGGAGAAGTAGGGTAAAGAAACTCCCACAGATTGATTTTTACATCTCTTTAAAAAAATTGTTATATTTAATTAATACAAATATTACAATATTTATTATAAAAATTAAGAAGAGGAATAAATAATTATTTTTTTAACAGCAAGTTCTGTTTTGAGTCAGATTAACTCTTGTAGTCCTGTAATCTTGAACATTGTGATATCCCTTAATTTCCCTACGAAATGAGCTAATAAAATTTCGTTTAGTATAAATCTGTATGTTTATGTTTCAGGCCCTACCCCAACGCCAGTGGTACTAATCAACGCGGTCACAGGCCAGCCTGTGTCCCACCGTAGTGATAACCTTCAGGATTACCAGGGGTACAAACAACCCTATGTGCAAGGGAGACAGAATGATTTCGAACGAGACAACCGATTTGATGAATATGAGGTTAGTATGTAACTATAAATAAAAAAAAAGGAACACCCCGAGTGCCCCCGAAACAATGAATGAATCCGTTAGTCTAAAATTTGGCTGACTTGTTTTATTGTTGAGCTGATAACTTTCGAATCACTGATCCGATTTTGATAAAACTTAGCTTAGAACCATGGCAGGGAAATACAGTTCCATATAAAAGAAACCGCATAAAAACTTGTTCACTCATTTGAGCGATGGAGTGCCACAAACAGATACACAAACAGACTCTTCAAACTTATAAAACTAAGGAATACCTTCTCTTTTATCATTTACCAAACTTTCTTTGTCATTTTTTCCATACGTAGTTGGCAGAAGCCCAGTTGCACCCACGTTTGGCCAGTAAGTCTGTGTGACAGGGGGCTAGCCCACCGCCGCAGTTTTGGAGATGCGTTGTTTTCCTCACAATGCTTTCCATCACCGATAGACTGCCTACACACCATTTAAACTTACTTAGTTAAATTACTTATCTATATGACATGGTCATCTCGGGATTGTAACCCGCGTCTCCTGCATGACAAGGGGGCACATAGCCTTTACACAACACCTCCACCCCTACTTATGTATTTACAAACTTATCTATAAACTTTCTTTCACCGGTACTATAACAATAGAAAATGTAAGGCACTAAAAGTAACTATTACTAATTCATATAAAGTACTTAACCATCTCTTGGATCAACTTATACAATTTACTTTGTAACCTACTTTTGTTAATTAGAAATGTAACAACAAATTAGGTTTAAACTAAACTACCTTCCCAACCCGTATGGGAAACAGCGTGACTCTATGTTAGGTTCTATTATTCAAGGAAACACTGTATATAATAATAGGTAGAACCGAAAAGATTAATCTCCTTCTGTTGTTGTTTTACAAAACGGAGAACACCTGTCTTGCTTCCGAATAACACAATAAGTAGTGTTTGTAATCAATCATTCGCCCAGCGCGGCATGAATGGACGCGAAAAAATAAGTACGGAATCATTCCACTGGGTGGTGGGGCTAGGGAAGTGGAGGTTCATTTAGCAGTTTTATCTTCATCAGAGAGTCAATGTGGCAGGTTCTGCGAGATGACTGCATGACTGTGTTGTCCTCAGATCAGTAATTTTGTATAGATTTTCGAAATGAATCCAAATCTTGCTTTATTTGAGAAGTACTTAATTTTATTCAGAAAATCAAATACAACTTAGGGTGCTTCATAATGAGTAACACATATAAGCTGTTATCAAATTGGCATAAAGGGGCCATTGTTACAAAAGGGTTCTGAGAATATTATTATAACAGGAATTAACCTTAATTCTAACTAGATCCACAGCTAATATTTGTTGTTGAACATTTATCCGCCGCTAACAAAGCACTACACGCGGCCGCTAGAAAACAAGGGAAACTCTTGGATTACTAATTTGTATGGACACGCGGTGGCAAAGTCTTCATGAGACGTCATAGTGAAGCTGATCGAGTCCACGTGCGAAGCTTGGAGCACCTCAGCACCATAAAATAATGTTAAACAGTAGTGTAATGGGGCTTGATTTGTTATATTAATTTACCACATTCAATTTGTATAGAAATAAGTTAAATAATTACTATCAAAATGTCCGCGGCCTTAATACTAAAACTATAGATTTCTACAATAAAATGCTGAACTTTAATCAAGATGTAATAGTGCTGGGGGAAACTTGGCTAAATGATGGTATCTTCGACTCAGAGCTGTTTGACGACCGATACATGGTTTATAGACGTGATCGTTCTTCGACCACTTTCAGCAACTTTAGTACGGGAGGGGGTGTACTGATTGCCGTGTCAAAGCGTCTGTCAAGTTAAAGAATCTGTGCACTAGAGGGCCCTGGAGAAGACCTCTGGGTTAGCATTGACGTCAAGTTTGTAAACAAATGGGATAAACTTCACGTCTGCGCCGTTTACCTGCATTCCACAAGTAATAAAAAAGAGAAACAGGACAATCTAATTGCTTTCTTGCACAGCGCTCAAGCCACTTTTAACCAAATCAAAAATGTTGTCTTACTAGGTGACTTTAATTTGCGAGATAAAATGGTTACAAAACACCTGATTTCCATACCCTACACCCGACGCCCCCTTTGAAAATCTTAACAACAAGCTATTGGACTTTATAACCCTAAACGGCCTTAAACAATACAATCATGTTATGAGTTTTCAATCTAAGGTTTTGTACCTAGTGCTAGGAAATGTACCCAATTTACCTAATTACCTAATTACCAATGTACCTAATTAGTACTCTCGACCCCTTTCATCCCCCTCTAAAATTTCATGTGTCTCTGACGGGACACAGTCCCTTACAGGAGATTCCTGCGCCAAGACCCAATTTTTATAAGGCCCATTAAAATAGTATCGTGGGACACTTAAATGCAGTTGATTGGGATGTCGCACTCAGTTCGTGTGATACAGTCAATGATATGGTTCACGTTTCTTACACTACAGTCCGACACTTGATCACAAAGCTTTAACAAGAAACACCCGACACAGATTCCCTATGTGGTATTCAAACAATCTGATTCGATTGTTAAAGGAAAAGAATAAATTTCACATAAGGTACAAGAAATATGGTAATCCATTAGATCTCTTTGAATACGAGCAGTTACGCAGCAGCTGCTGCAAATTACAACACCAGAGTTATCGTAACTACATGAATCGTTTGGAGGCATCTATTAAAATTAAACCCAAAGTCTTTTGGTCATTTTTGAAAGCAAAAAGAGGAGGTTCAAGCAACTATCCCTCTCAGATGCAACTGGGGAATACAAACGCAAATATTGTGGAAAGCATCTGTAATCTTTTCGCTCAGAATTTCTCGAGTGTGTTCAAGGAGGATAGTCAAGCCACGTCGGTATCCCTTACATACATGCAGAATTCGGCTCATTTCCTAAACAGCATCAGTTTTTCTGATAAGGAAGTACTAAGAGCCCTTAAAAGACTTGACCCTTATAAAGGGGCCGGTTTATATATAACAAAAAATACTTAAATCACAAACTTAAGTTCACAAAACATAAAAAGAATGGTGATCATTTATCCAAACACAATTTGGTGATCGTTTACTAATTCTGGCGGTCGTTTCGAATTTATTGGTAGTAAAATGTGTGCGTTTTTGGTGATCGTTTAAAGATAAGCCATAAGCAAAGGGAGCGTGTCATTAGCCTCCACTCCCGTAGCCCCAGGGCGAGTCCTCTTGATCACTGCAGATCGCAAGTCACTACAAAGAATAGCCGCAGTATGGACGCGACCTATATACCGGCTATTGTTGCGACTAGCTCGCTTCTGTCTCCTGGTGGAGGAAAATAGTGGACTCACATTTTTGTGTGTCTAGTAAATAGAAAACCAATACATAGAGGGTTTAACAGAAAGGTGTATAAAGTCATATTTGAAGGGGTTCTTAGGGGAGTTCAGAGCGACTTGAGCGATCGAACTGAAATCCTCACTCCCGTATCTCAGGTGAGTTGAGACCAGTTTAGTGTTAGACGGTAGCACGTTAGAATCAGTAAATGACACGAAGTTTCTTGGAGTAACCATTGATAGCAAATTGCTGTGGGGACCCTATATATATAAAGTAGCTGGTAGATTAAGTTCTGCGGTTTACGCTCTGTTAGGAACATCAGACAACACGGATGTGGCTATAATTAGGCTAGTCTATTATAGTTACTTTTATAGTGTGATAAGTAATGGCATCTTGTTGTGGGGGAAAGCAGCGTATCTTCAAATTGTTTTTATATTATAGAAAAGAGCTATGCGAGAAATTTATAATTTAAAACGCACATACACTCGGCGCCACGAATAAAGAGCTCTCGGAGAAACTGGCGGGGATTACTGCGCATGTGTACAGTCGCGGCATAATTCCGAAGTGCGTTTTTAGGGTTAGTGTGAAGGAATGAGTGTTCAGGACTTTCTTCACTTCTATTTTTTCTCTGTTTGATATTTTGTTGATTGGGATATTAGCCGATGTAAATAATGGACTTTGTGTCAAATAAACTATAGGTACTCTCTATTGACAACATTTGTTAACGTCAAGGTTGAAACCTATATATAAATAACCCCCTAGCATAGAATGCCCCTAGTCACTAGGGCCTAGTGAATATAGATACTTGTAGTAATAGTCCTGCACACTCTTTTCTTCCCGCTGACTAATAATTTGTAACAATTAAACCACAATTAAGTTTTTCATCAGACTTCTTCATCAGTATTTCATCAGACTCTTTTTTGATATAACAGTTCACATCGTAAACCATTTTTCTAGCTTGCCTAGTCAGTACTTTATTTTTCGGCATTTTCGACCGGGGCGAAAGATAACGTTGGGTAATATTGTATGCGACTGTACTCAAGAAGCTTCGAGACGTGCTTTCGGTGCGGGCATCGGGAAGCGACTGATCAACGAATCAGGTGCCGGCGCTGACTACCGCCCCCGTCGCTCCTCACTTCCCCGCGCCAAACACTTGTGAAAAGTGACTACTGCGCATTCAAGGACAAAGCTCTTTAGTCGTGGCGCCGAGTATACTTACTGTAGATGGCTAATTTGTTTTCGAAAATATAATGTATGTAAGCAAGAAACAAGAGACCTTACAGCATCTTCCAAATTTAGTGATAGCTGTAATGTTAACGTAAGAATAGAATAAGAAATATAAAAACGACTTTGTCTAAAGAGGGACATTACACCGTTCAATATTACATAAATAACAAGACTGTGTTACCACAAAAAAGATTAAACAGCGTTTAACCTCAAAACAAACGTCAAATCCCATAAATTTTATTTTTAAACAATCGTTGAACAGTGGTTTATTTTTTGTGGTTCCCTATGGGTTAATCTAACTCAACACAGAACTCTTTCTTAATATTTTTTATTTTTTTATGCATATTATTTCTAATAATTAATACCGTAATTTTCGTATCAGTTAAACAATAAAATAAAGAATTTTGCACTTTGAAATTTTATTTTTTTATTTAAAATTTCAAAACTTAAAGATTTTATTTATTCATTCATTAATTTCTTCCTAGATGCATACAAATCGTATACTGTCACGTGCTTCGTAAGAAAAGTTATTTATAACGATTGGATGGGTCATGATGACCTCTGTGGTGTGGCGGCCAAGGCTATGCTTCCGCAGCGAGAGCTCCCGGGTTCGAATCCCGGCTGGGGAGGAAGAAAAAATCCCCAGGTCTTGGGTGTTTACATGTTTGTGACGTCACTGTTTCTGGCTCCCACGGCCCAGGGTATCCTAGTGTTGGACCAGAAGCAACGTATGTACATACATGTCACCGTAAGATAGTCAAAACCGTTAATTGATAAACTAACGCGTTAGTTGATCAACTGTCGACAGACAGTAAACCAGACCGACAGGGTTTAGAATTTACGTTTCTTTTGATCATACATGTCAACCTAACACGAAGACTAAGTTCAAACCAGTTTACTATTTAACAGTTTTAACCATCAGTTTATCAACTATCAACACCATATAGTAAGCAGCAAGCTACAGTTTACTATCTCTCGATAGTTGACCATCTAACGAGAGAAAAAAACGTTAGATTATCAACTAACGGTTTTGACAATCTTACGGGGACATATATAAAGACTATGTAAATGTTAATGTTATGTTAGCCTAGTCTGACGTCAATGTCAATGTCTCATTTCAGAAGCCGGTCCTTCCGCCGATTTACAAAGTATTGTCTGAGAATGCCAACGAAAAGCTGCTGAGAATCCAACAGAAAAACCATGGCAAACTGCACAACTATCAGGTAATTCATTATCCTGTATGGGGGGCAATTCTTAGCCTCTGCAAGTCTGCAAATCCAAATAACCAGAAGAAGAAAAGTAAATAGGTACGCATTTTCTTTTCTGCAGATTTGGCATTTTGGTTTATTTATCCTACGAAGCGTATATTAGTTTCTAGTGTTGGAGCTTACATGGAGCATAGTATGTATCATCTGAAAAGGGTATTTTAGGTCTTCAAATTACATTGTCCACGTAATAAATAAATCTATATCTATCTAATGATCTAAATACCTCTATATAACAATTAATCGCTAAGTTGGTAAGCGCGAAACTCGCTAACGGCTAGACCGATTTGGATGAACTTTTTTTAAACTATTCGTTGAAGTCTTTAGGAAGGTTCTTACAAAGAGATTTTTTTAGAACGCAAAGGTCAAAAAAGCCGAAACATCAAAAAAGCCTTCCGAACCGAATGGCCAAGTCGGCAGTGACCATGCCTATGAAGCCATGGGTCCCGGGTTCGAGTGCCGGCGGGGACAAATATTTTTTTGATGAGAACGGATGTTTGTACCCTAGTCATGGTTATTTATCTATCTAAGTATAATATTTATCTATTTAAGTATGTGTATCGTTGTCTAGTTGTCTGTTGTTTGGGGCTAGATCAATGTGTGTAAAAATTGTCCAAGGTATTATTATTAGGTTATAGGTTCATAAAATCTGTTATGACAGATAACTTCATAAAATCCACTTTTTAAACACTACGGATGTTACCAAAACAATCGGAAAGAATCAAAATTATTCATTCGGTTGAAGAGTTGTCAATTCACAAATGTGTAAAGGATCTATCGATTTATTTGATCAATCGATGTTTTTAAGCAATATCATAACAGGCTATAGACAATAATCACTAACAGGCTATAGATTGACACCCGTCTTTATCTTTTTCATACTTGAAGTTATAGTAATGTTACTATTTATGTTTTGAAGTCTCGAACACATATCTATTGCAGAGTCATAGATTCGGTGAGTGCAATAAAGTTAGTACATAATGGAATAGACCCCAGATAATAAATTAAGTTAAGAATGTCTGGGAATTCATTAACCTGCTTTGTTTGCAGTTGCGAGAACGGAGTTAAATTAAGTTTCTCGTAACAATTTCTACAGGTGTGCGTATATTATGTAGACAAGCAAATTCATTAAATATCTGGGACAGAAGCCCAAATGTTTAGTTAATTCGCCCCCTGTCACGCAAAATTTATCACTGGCTAAAGTGGGCACAATTGTGCCTTTGCCACCCCTTATGGGAAAAGGCGTGACGCTATGTTATTGTTGTTGGGGCGTTGGCCATTCACTATCCAAACCGACCGCAAATTGTAGATGAAGGAGGGATCGGAACGAAGGTGTGAATTTACCTAAAGTTTGTAGTCGGACATAACAAGGAGCAGTTACAACCACTTGAGTTGAACCGGTTTGAATTTAACCGGCTTAATTTCGTATTTTTTCGTTTAACCGGTTAATTTTTGTTAGGGTTCCGTACCCGAAAGGTGCCAAAAGGGGCCCTATTACTGAGACTTCGCTGCCCGTCCGTCCATCTGCCTGTCTATCTGTCTGTCTATCTGTCACCAGGCTCAGTTATGTTTTTTTTGGGAATCAGCAGCTTGACAATGTTTATAGTTCGGTGTTTCAAATGTAAGGAACATGTAAAACTAATAAAAATAACCGGCCAAGTGCGAGTCGAACTCGTGCACGAAGGGTTCCTTCCTATTATCTATAAAAAACCGCAAAAAAAAAAACACGTTAGTTGTATGGGAGCCCTCTTAATATTAGATACCTTTTATTTTTTTGTATTTTTTTTTATAGCGGCAACAGAAATACATCATATGTGAAAATTTCAACTGTCTAGCTACCACGGTTCATGAGATACAGCCTGGTGACAGTCAGACAGACAGACAGACAGACAGACGGACGGACGGACAGCGAAGTCTCAGTTATAGGGTCCCGTCTGGCACCTTTCGGGTACGGAACCCTAACAAAAATTAACTGGTTAAACAAAAAAAAAACGAAATTAAACCGGTTAAATTCAAACCGGTTCAACTCAAGTTGTTGTAACTGCTCCTTGTTATGTCCGACTACAAACTTTAGGTATTTACCTATCGGGATCGGAACGAAGGTGTGACTTTTCACACCTTTCGTTCCGATCCCGATTTATTATAGTTTATGTATGTTCATGCTATATATTGTATTTTATCTAAACACGTATCATAAACCCTCTTTACTGCGTTCAAAAACCGCACGTTACGATCAGCATAATGTTAAACTACTTGGTAAAAACTCGTTTCGTATCTGGAAAACAACACATAATGGTCATTATGTGTAGTTTTTCTACATATAATGACATTCAAATTTTGAACGCCGACGCCCACCCGCGTGCCGTCCCTAGTTTGTCTGTGAAGTTGGTACTGACATTCAAATTTCGAACGCTAATAGCTTTAGAAATAAGCCTTTGCTTGATGTATTTCTTGAACTTATTAATTGATAGATCTGTCAAAGTGCTTGGGAGTCTATTGTAAAATCTTACACAATTACCCTTGAACGAGTTTTTTATTTTATGGAGCCGAGTAGTGGGCACTGCAAGTTTGTCCTTGTTTCTAGTATTAAAGTTATGTATATCACAGTTTCTTCGAAAGTTAACAATGTTCTTATGGACATACATAATATTCTCGTAAATATATTGACTATGGACTGTCAATATATTTACTTCTTTAAACTTATTTCTAAGAGAATCTCTATTATTCATTTTATAAATCGCACGAACAGCCCGCTTCTGCAGCACAAAAATAGTATTTATGTCAGCAGCACTGCCCCAGAGCAGAATACCGTAGGACATAATACTATGAAAATAACTAAAATAAACTAATCTGGCTGTTTTTAAATCTGTCAAGTGACGGATTTTCCTGCATGCAAAAGCTGCAGAGCTCAGTCTGTTCGATAGCTTATCAATATGTGGACCCCATTGGAGTTTGGAATCCAACGTTATACCTAGAAACACTGTGCTGGTTACCAATTCCAATTCCTCATTTTTAATTGTTATACATGTCTGATTATTTTTAACGTTAGTAGTAAGAAACTTAACACATTTAGTCTTTTTCTCATTTAATAGCAAATTATTAACATTAAACCAATTTACCACTCTTGATATGGTATTGTTCACGTGATCATCAGTAGCGTGTTGGTTTCGCTTTGTTTTAAAAATAAGTGAGGTGTCATCAGCAAACAGTACCATATCATGACAGTCCCTTCCTAGATAGGGTAAGTCGTTTATATAGATGAGGAATAGGAAGGGTCCCAATATTGAGCCCTGTGGCACGCCCAAAGAAACCAATGATCCTGGTGATCGTTCTCCGTTTACGTCTACCCTTTGTATTCTTCCGTTCAGATAAGATTTTAACAAATTCAATGACGTGTCTCTAACTCCATAATGATGTAATTTCCTGATCAATGTTTCATGACAAACGCAATCAAAAGCCTTAGATAAGTCACAAAAAATGCCTAGGGCATCTTGTGACTCTTCCCAGGCATCAAAAATACTTTCAATGAACTGAATTCCGGCATCTGTTGTTGAACGACCGCGAGTGAATCCAAACTGTTTGTTATGCATTAGCTTATTTGATTCAAAATGATGTAATAGCTGTGATAAGATTAATTTCTCAAAAATTTTACTAAATGTTGGTAGTATTGATATAGGTCTGAAATTGGTGGGGTCTTGAGTACTACCTGCTTTGAAGAGGGGAATTATCTTACTTTGTTTCATTAAATCAGGAAATTCACCGCAGTCTATACAATTGTTGAAAATGACCGCTAGGTCAGGTGCAATTAATTCGATCAGGGATTTAACGACGTGAACAGAGAGTCCCCAAAGATCATTCGTTTTCTTAACATTTATCAATTTAAATGCCTTTACGACATCTGAACTTGTGACGTGCTTAAAATTCAAGTATGAAGCACACTCTGAGATATTATCTTTTAATATTGCAACAGCAGACAAAGGTGACGAATTTAAATACTTAGTCGTGGAAGCCGGTGCATTAGTAAAAAACGATTCAAATTCAGTTGCAACTTCTAAGCTAGAACTCGTAAGCTGTCCATTGATTTTTAGTTCGTAATCGTGACTCGCTTTTTTACTACGACCGGCCTCCTCATTAATTATTTTCCAAGTCGTTTTTATAACATCGGAACTATTCTTAATTTTACTACTCAGAAAATTACGTTTAGCTGTATGACAGTCTAATTTAAATTGTTTGGAGAACTGTTTGACTTGTTCTTTAAATTCGTCACTCATGTTGAACCGTCGTTCCTCATACAATGCATACAATGCTTGCCTGCGTTTATGCAACTCTGCAGTAGCCCACGTACTAAAGTCGTTTGAACCACCAACCACAACCGATTTTGAAGTGAATATCGCGCTGTACTGTTTCATAAAGGTTTCAAAGAATAAGTTATACATTATATTAGGAGACTGTTCAGCAGCCAAAAACGGTAGTTCCTGGGCTAAAGAGTATCTCATTCTTTCTAACCGGTCAGCAGTTATTGGCACAAACGAAATTTTCTTTTTAATGACAGGTTCTCTAATAGAATCAAATTGAAATAATTGACCTAAATGATCTGAATCCAATTCACTGATAACACTTTTACTGATTGGAATAACATCAGTAAAAATGTTGTCAATGCATGTAGCACTAGTAGCAGTCACTCTTGTTGGCTCCATAAATAAATGGCTAAGCCTGAATGATGAGAAAAGATTTATTAATCTAACGCTGAAAGTAGTTCTTTCTAACAGATTAACATTAAAGTCACCACATATAATTAATCGTTTCGTACTGTGTGATGAAATAGTTAGGACGGATTCCATTATTTTCTCGAACATTTCAAAGTCGCTCAAGGGTGGCCTATAGACACATATAACGATGAACTGTTCTAATTCCACAGCTGCAAGTTCTATAGTTCGTTCAACAGATAAGGAAACAATGTCCTTACGTTCCTTGAATTTCATTTGATTGTTTAGTATGATTAATGCCCCACCATGTATTGAATTAAGTCTGGTGAACGAACTACCAACCTGGTGATCTTTAAAGCTAAACATAATTTCATTAATAGTTAACCAGTGCTCTGTTATGCACAAAATGTCAATTTTATTACAATTTAAAAATAACTCTATTTGTAGATCTTTGCCTCTAATACATTGAATATTCTGATGAACCAGGCTTATATACTTAGCATGTGAGCTTCCCTTATTTTTAGGGTTTTCTAATATACTAGAACATATGTTGCCAGAGCCTGGGTCCTCTGTTGTCCTATGAACTAATTTAAATGCATCCTGTTATTCTGGTCTGATACCAGATTCATATTAGGCTGCTCAGTAAAAGCAGAGTTAGAAGCCAAATTTTTGGCTGTAATGTCATATAAATATAATAGTGACATAGCTATTTGTCGTTTACAATAATTTGAAAGGTAAAATCTACCTTTAGTCATAGTAAAATAATTACTAACATAATTGTTAGTGTCAATAATATCAAACTTATTATTATATGTACATAAATTGTACATAGTTATATTCATATTATGTCTATATACATTTTCATTTTGTGTCAATTGGTTGCAGTAGGGAAATGTGAACAATATAATTTTTTTCACACTAAGACCATTCAATGTTTCATAAAATTTTATTAAATTATTTTTGTTCACAAAACTCCCTTCTTGTCAAAACACGCACTCTTTCTTCATTTTTCTTTCAGATTGTGGTACCATTACTACCACTATTAGCCTGTATTACTAAAAACTTGGGTACTGCCTTATAATGGTAGGGATGGTGTGGAGTGAATAGTTTGGATTTTACATAGCAGAATGTTGTTTACAAAGTTATTGGTGCGGCTACTTTAACACTCCATGCACGTAAACAGGTGCATTCATAAGTTTGTATGTGGTATTGAAAGAATTGTTGTATGGGAGCCTTCTTACATATTTATTTTATTCTGTTTTTTAGTATTTGTTGTTTTAGCGGCAACAGAAATACATCATCTGTGAAAATTTCATCTGTCTAACTATCACGGTTCATGAGATACAGCCTGGTGACAGACGGACGGACGGACGGACGGACAGCGGAAGCTTAGTAAAGTTAGTCCCGTTTGGCACCCTTCGGATACGGAGCCCCAAAAATTACACCGTTTATTATACACAGGCTTGTAATTTGTTCTTTCTAGTCACTTCAGGTACCTTCGCGGTAATTGATTTCAGGAGCATTTCGTTGATATTTGTCCGATTTTATAATAATATAAGTTTCAAATTGAATAATTTACACGTCTATTCGGTATTCAGCCGAATATGCTGCAACATTCGGCCGAATAACAGAAACAGTGTCCGGATAGGCCGAATATTGAATCGTTGCTGAATATTCGGTGCATCTCTAGCTAAGACTTCTGTCAGGCGATGCGCTAACAACTATGTCCCCGATTTTACATCCGGATCCGTAAATTATGTACTAATGTATGGCTCACAACGCCTTTTTGAAAGTCATTATTTGTCTCTACTTCACCAACTGAGAAAAGTTGTAACACTATATTTTGTTCTATTATAGGTCAAAGTGCCGCAGTATTCGGAGAAGTATCAAAACAATCATGTGGACGAAAACGAGAAGGATTATAATCAGGACCAGGTAAATATTACTTCCATAAGCGATGGTAGAAGCACAAGTCTAATCCCATAATAATGATAAAAAAGACGTTTGAATAGAAACGAATTTGTAATTGAATTATTGTTAAATAAAGAAGACCGAGTAACCGAATGTAAGAGAGTGGATGAAGGAAGGTTTGCGTTTACTGATATTTGTGTGTCTATTTATGCTGAATCCGAATCCCGGCCACGATGAATCTCGGGTCATGATGTTTCAGTTTCTGATGCCAGTGTTTCTGCTTTGGACACAGGCAATCCTACTGTGGGGCGAGATTCAATGTGTGTGCTATTACCTATCTGTATTTATTTATATTCCAGAACGCAAATTACGCTTTTTCCTACAAAGTCCAAGACCACGCAACTGGAGACGACTTCTCACACTCACAACACAGCATTGGCTCAGCTACCAACGGAGAATACAGGGTTCGACTACCGGACGGACGAATGCAGATTGTCTCATACACCGCTGACGAAAGAGGATACAACGCCAATGTCCGATATGATGACGAAGATAAGACAGAAGGAAATAAAATAGACAATTATAACTACCAAAGTCATCAACAGAATACAGCCGGAAATAATGTAGATAATAGTTACAAAGACAGTAGATATCATAACCAAGTTGATGTTAATGACTATAAAGGAAGAACTATTGGAAATGATGATAATCAAAATTATGAAAATACACGCCAAGAGTACCAAGCTAATCAGTATAATAATCATGTTGACCAGGATGTTGTGTATAGTGATGGTACGAATCAGAATTATGGAGATGATAGAGAAACACAAAATGATGATTATTACAGTCAATATAAAGATACGTCAGTGGAAAGTTATAACGATGACTATTCGGTAGAAAATACTGACGAATATGAACCTCATAGGAGCAAATTCACACAATTAGGTGAAACAAAACTCAACGGACGGCCAAAAGTTGGAGTAATTGTAGTACCAGAAAAGAAATTCAAACCTAAATTAAAACCTTCAGTTGAGGTTCTGAAACAGTTATTTTTACGCAAAAAACCGGTACCAACACAGAATTACCTACAAAGCAGCATTCCCATAGAAATCAGCGTACCTTCAACGACACCGAAACCGGTTTATGAAACTACAACTGAAAGGGTAGTTCTTATTGGTAATAGGAATCTGTATACTAGTATTCATAGCAGTTTGGCACCATTAGTCACTACTCCAGCACCATACCAAAGCTTTTCGACACCAGCTAGTTATTTAGCCTCAACTCTAGCTCCTTACCAGAATAATGTGGACTTTTCCGGTCCGAAACCGGTATTATCATCTAGTTTTATAGATAGGATCAATAAGTATTTGAAATATTAATTGTCGTCACTAGAGGTAAGGCATAAAGAGATTGGTTACCACTGTTTTAGGACTAAAGTGGACCATTAGAAGTCGTATTTGACATCGGTCAACACTACAGACATAGCTACGCTTCAGTCTCCTTCTCCTTGTTTAGCTTAGAAAGGGAAGGAATACTAACGCATAGCTCTGTCCCCTACTATTGTCACATGTCAAATGCGTCTTCTAAGAATTCTCCACTTTAGGAAGTAAATATTTATTAATTTTGTACATTTTTGTAGAATACCAATCAATAAAGTTTTGATTAAATGTGTTGTTTTTATTGCTGGAATTTTCATTGTATTGGTGACCCAAATATAATTAAACGGTACATCCATAAATACACAACATACATCACGCCTTTTCCCAAACAGGGTGCCCACGTTTAGCCAGTTATTCGATAATCCATTTTGCATGACAGTGAGCTAGCCCATCGCCGCGTATATGGAGATTTAAGGTTTCCTCACTCACATTTCCGACAACGTCAGAACATCCGTATAATAGACTTAGATAAATTACATATCTCGTAGGTACATGGCCAGCACCAGATTCGAGCCGGTATCTCCTGCGGGAGAAGCGAGCGTAAAACCGCTAGAGCACGGAGCTCTTTTTCAAAGATCTACATCTTAAACAGAATACCTAGGTAACTAACAGGTTTTTTTATGCAGCCTGGGTTGCTCAATGTTTGGCAAAGGCCTCCCCTATGTCAGACCACTCTTCCCTCTCCTGTGTCGCCCCAGCCCATTCCGGTAAAAATCTGTCTAGGTCGTCCCGCCAGAGACCTCTCGGCCAGACTCTATGCCGCAAGTCTGGCCCACTTGTGCGGGTGCTTGGGTAAATGCACCAACGTCTACAATGCCTGTGATGGAGTGCAGTGTCATGTTCTAACACCGTTTATACTTCGCTCCATTGCTCTTTTATTTACTACTGGCCCAAATAGATGTATTCGCCAACATAATGTATTTCCTGCCCATCAACTTCGACCGTAGGTTTTACGCTATTAGTCAAAAGCTGCGTTTTTGTCCGATTCATCACTAGTCCAACCTCAAGGCTTGCCATGCTAAGATGTTGTAGCATTAATTGTAGTGCTGCTGCCGTCGTCGTGAAAAAGATCATATCTTCGGCGATGCGGAGGTTTGTGAGCCTTCTGCCATCGATAACAATGCCCATACCTGCTTGTAAATAACTTTGGAGAGTGTGGGCCTTCCTACTTTACACTTCTACCTACAGTGAAAGATGGTCCAGATGTTTGATAGATGTGGTTTGGTTAAAATTAATGTAAATTTGGTCTAAATTTTGATTTAAAGAGATCATTGAATATGGAATCATTGGGGACGCTGTCGAATGCTTTGGTATAATCCAGAAAGGCAAAATACGAAGGGTTATTGAATTCGTTGAATTTTTCGATAATTTAATTGAGACTCTGGATTGGGTCATCTAATCAGTCGTTGAAAATCCTAAGCGTAAATCAGCATGTTCGGGTGGTTGGTGAGAATTTGATTTACCAGCAATACGAGATTCAATAATCCTAAGTAAAAATTTGTAAACATGGGAATCTAGGCTGATAGGTTAATAGTTTCCTATATAGGACTTGTATAAGCCTTTTTTATGAAGCAGGGTTATGTTTGAGTGAACCAACTTTGACGGGAATTTGCCTGTGTACTTAGTTCAACAGAATGTTGCACAGGATTGTAAGGTGAGGTAGTAATGTGAGTTTTCCTATCTTTAATGCTTCTGTCATGATACCATCCTCTCCGGGGCCTTTATCGTATTTCATGCTCATCAGAGCACGATTTACTACATGGCCTGATATGGGAGGGATGGTATCTGGACAGGTGTGTGCTGCATCAAAGGTTTGATCCGTCGTTTGTGGGTCGGAATATAAGGTTTTGCAGCTTGATGTGCAGATGTCCATCACTGTATCTCTGTTGCCCTGTATAACGCCATTTTGGTCTGTCAGTCGTGTGATCCATGTCTTGCTATTACTGATACCTTCCTTGGCTACCCGTAAGGATCTATTTTTCTCTATTGCTACTTTAACCATGTGTATGTTGTGTCTCCTTATATCTTGTCTTATATTACGTTTAACTTCTCGGTCTAATTGATTATACCATACGATCACTTTATTCACTTGTTTGTTGAAGATATTTGAATGCTAAATATACGAAAAGCTTGTGCTACGATCTAGAAGAGGTTTAATTTCGTGGTGTGTTTGTTTGTATACTTGAAATTAAAGTAAACCACGGGACGGTGGATATAATCACCCGTTTCGGAAGCCAAAGCCGCAACTAACCTCGGAGTAGTCAGGGGTTGCTCCAATTGAGCAAGGAAAAAATCCAAAAGCATTTTTTCAACTAAGAAACCTTTTGTCGTCTGGGTTGCCAGACTAATGGTTAAGCGGTATACCTAACAGGACCTACTTCCACGAGCTTTTCTTTCAATCTTAAATCCAAAATTATTGCCCTGAAGTTCAATGCCAAAAATATCGTAATATATGATTTCACAACGTTCCCTCGCAAAATGTACCTCGTGAGAAAAAGTATCATTCTCAAAGTGCACCCTTTTCAAAACGCCCCCTTATCAAAATGCACCCTTCTCAAAATAGACCGTTCTAAAAATGCACCTTCTCAAAAGAGACCATCATAAAAATGCACGCTTCTCAAAATGCACCTTTTTCTAAAATACATCCTTAACTCAGAATGATGTACTGTCCTTCATCCCGCAGGCATAGCTGTTGTAATATGTGGGTAAATTACATTTTGTGAATAGTTCATTATGCAAAAGGTACATTTTAAGAAAAGTACATTTTGCGAAAGGTGCATTTTGCGGATGGTACTTTTTGCGAAAGGTGCATTTTATGAAACGTACGAGTTTTGCAAAAGGGCAAACTCTTGCCGAAAAACATTTACGTGCGATAGTTACTGTACACTATAAGGCGGTTTTGATTTCCTCCCATCCAAGGCAAACGCTGTATAGTTGGGCTTTTAGTGTTGTGCGTATTTGACACCCTCCTTCGCAGTCGGATAAAAAGTATCCTATATGTTAACCTAGCTCATAAACTATATCTGTGCTAAATTTCATTCAAATTCTTTCAGCCGTTTTAGCGAGATGAGGACACAAATACACAAAATCATACTTAAACATGTATAATATTAGTTGGATACAATTCACAAACAGTTCACATATGGATACAGTTAAAAACTTAAAAAAACCGACTTCAAGTTCAAGCCCTATTTCTTCCTCCCCGGTCGTCATGCGAATGAAGTCGGTGTACATGAAAAGTCCTCATCAGAACTTTTGCTGCACGGAACCACAAACCAAAAAGTCATCTGATTTTTTTTTGTTTGTTTTTTTTCAAAAATCACTTAATCATATTTTATAAAATTTGTATGGGACCACCTCTGAAGTATGACCTATCAATCAAAATAAGAAACATTAAAATCGGTTCATATTTGGCGAAGCAATCGCGTAACAAACACACGAAAAAACAGACGAATTGAAAACCTCTTACTGTTTGAAGTCGGTTGAAAGTAGGAAACTCATTACAAATTGATAAACTTATAAACACAAAGAATGTGGCGACGGGAATTCTTTGTGGCGACGGGATGGCAGAGGCACAACTGTGCCCACATTGAGACAGTTATTCAATACTCCAATTTGCAAAGAAATACAAATATACGTGTCACCGTAAGATAGTCAAAACCGTTAGTTGATAAACTAACGTTTTTTTTCTCGTTAGTTGGTCAACTATCGACAGATAGTGAACTGTAGCGTACTACTTACTATATGATGCGTTAGTTGATAAACTAACGGTTAAAACCGTTAAATAGTAAACTGGTTTAAACTTGAATGACAAACACTGCGGTAGCGCAGCGAATCCCGCGAATAGTCTTCATTGTTAGGTTGACATGTAAGAACGAAAGAAACGTAAATTCTAAACCCTGTCCGTTTGGTTTACTATCTGTCGATAGTTGATCACCTAACGTTTTTGACTATCTTACGGTGACATACATATTGTAGTATTATTTGTTATATGTGGGTACACAAATAATAAACCCGTTTCTGTCCAACCATCTGTTCTTTCACTAAATGGTGACAGCGGTATGAACTAAAAACTGGGAAAAAAGTGCAACGGTGTGAAGTTGGCAGCCAAAAGTTAGCAGCCAATATAATCTGACCAAATTAAGGAGGTACTTTTTCATATAACACTAAGGGCCTTTATGATAGGTTTAAGGCAATATAAATGGTGTCTAGTGCCTTTTGATGAAACCCATACTTCCTTAATGAACCATGTACCCTAAAATGACGACATAATACTCACAATATTCAATATAGATAGTTGGCTGTGGTACTTGTGGTCTTCTAGTCCGATATTAGTATTCAAATTTATTCTAGATTATGCGTTAAGACCTATATAACCTAGCAAGACACAGCTTATTTACTAGCCGAACCTCCATCGTGGTCAAAATCACCAGCAGCGGTTTCAAGGTGGAGTACACAAATTCAAAGTTTCACATTCAGTCGGCTCTGGTACTGTCTTCTCGTTCGATATTAGCATGTAATAGTGTTCTCGATTATGCTGTAAGACCTACTTAACATAGTTAGATACACGTTATTTAGTAGCCGAATCTCCTTTGTGATCATAAACACCAGCAGCGGTTTCAAGGTGGAGAAAAGAAATTCAAGGTTTCTTTTTCAGTCGGCTGTGGTAGTGTCTTCTCGTTCGATATTGACCTGTTAAAGTATTTCAGATTATGCTTGACAACGTTCCTAACATAGCTAGATCCAGTTTATTTACTAGCCAAACTTGCTTTGTGGTCAAAAACATCAGCAGCGGTTTCAAGGTGGAGAAAACAAATTCAAAGTTTATTTTTCAAACGGCTGTGGTAGTGTCTTCTCGTCCGATATGGACCTATTTTAGTATTCAAGATTATGCGTTGAGACGAACTTAACATAGATATATACAGGTTATTTACTAGCCGAACCTGCTTCATGGTCAAAATCACCAGCAGCGGTTTCAAGGTGGAGTACACAAATCCAAAGTTTCTTTTTCACTCGGCTGTGGTAGTATCTTCTCGTCCGATATTGACCTGGTTTAGTATTCAAGATTATGCCTTATGACCTACTTAACAAAGCTAGATACAGGTTATTTACTAGCCGAACCTCCTACGTGGTCAAAAACACCAGCAGCGGTTTCAAGTTGGAGTACACAATTTCAAAGGTTCACATTCAGTCGGCTCTGGGACTGTCTTCTCGTTCGATATTAGCATGTAATAGTGTTCTCGATTATGCTGTAAGACCTACTTAACATAGTTAGATACACGTTATTTAGTAGCCGAATCTCCTTTGTGATCATAAACACCAGCAGCGGTTTCAAGGTGGAGAAAAGAAATTCAATGTTTCTTTTTCAGTCGGCTGTGGTAGTGTCTTCTCGTTCGATATTGACCTGTTAAAGTATTTCAGATTATGCTTGACAACGTTCCTAACATAGCTAGATCCAGTTTATTTACTAGCCAAACTTGCTTTGTGGTCAAAAACATCAGCAGCGGTTTCAAGGTGGAGAAAACAAATTCAAAGTTTATTTTTCAAACGGCTGTGGTAGTGTCTTCTCGTCCGATATGGACCTATTTTAGTATTCAAGATTATGCGCTGAGACGTACTTAACATAGATATATACAGGTTATTTACTAGCCGAACCTGCTTCATGGTCAAAATCACCAGCAGCGGTTTCAAGGTGGAGTACACAAATCCAAAGTTTCTTTTTCACTCGGCTGTGGTAGTATCTTCTCGTCCGATATTGACCTGGTTTAGTATTCAAGATTATGCCTTATGACCTACTTAACAAAGCTAGATACAGGTTATTTACTAGCCGAACCTCCTACGTGGTCAAAAACACCAGCAGCGGTTTCAAGTTGGAGTACACAATTTCAAAGGTTCACATTCAGTCGGCTCTGGGACTGTCTTCTCGTTCGATATTAGCATGTAATAGTGTTCTTGATTATGCTGTTAGACCTATTTAACATAGCTAGATACACGTTATTTACTAGCCGAATCTCCTTCGTGGTCATAAACACCAGCAGCGGTTTCAAGGTGGAGAAAAGAAATTCAAATTTTCTTTTTCAGTCGGGTGTGGTAGTGTCTTCTCGTTCGATATTGACCTGGTTTAGTATTCAAAATTATGCTTTGAGACGTACTTAACATAGATTATACAGGTTATTTACTAGCCGAACTTGCTTCGTGGTCAAAAACACCAGTAGCGGTTTCAAGGTGGAGAAAACAAATCCAAAGTTTCTTTTTCACTCAGCTGTGGTAGTGTCTTCTCGTTCGATATTGACCTATTTTAGTATTCAAGATTATGCTTTGAGATGTACTTAACATAGATTTATACAGGTTATTTACTAGCCGAACCTGCTTCGTGGTCAAAAACACCAGTAGCGGTTTCAAGGTGGAGCAAACAAATCCAAAGTTTCTTTTTCACTCAGCTGTGGTAGTGTCTTCTCGTCCGATATTGACCTGGTTTAGTATTCAAGATAATGCTTTAAGACCTACTTAACAAAGCTAGATACAGGTTATTTACTAGCCGAACCTCCTTCGTGGTGAAAAACACCAGCAGCGGTTTCAAGTCGGAGTACACAATTTCAAAGGTTCACATTCAGTCGGCTCTGGGAATGTCTTCTCGATCGATCTTACCATGTAATAGTGTTCTTGATTATGCTGTTAGACCTATTTAACTTAGTTAGATACACGTTATTTACTAGCCGAATCTCCTTCGTGGTCATAAACACCAGCAGCGGTTTCAAGGTGGAGAAAAGAAATTCAAAGTTTCTTTTTCAGTCGGCTATGGTAGTGTCTTCTCGTCCGATATTGACCTGTTTTAGTATTCAAGATTATGCTTTGAGACGTACTTAACATAAATTTATACAGGTTATTTACTAGCCGAACCTGCTTCGTGGTCAAAAACACCAGTAGCGGTTTCAAGGTGGAGAAAACAAATCCAAAGTTTCTTTTTCACTCAGCTGTGGTAGTGTCTTCTCGTCCGATATTGACCTGTTTTAGTATTAAAGATTATGCTTTGAGATGTACTTAACATAGATTTATACAGGTTATTTACTAGCCGAACCTGCTTCGTGGTCAAAAACACCAGTAGCGGTTTCAAGGTGGAGCAAACAAATCCAAAGTTTCTTTTTCACTCAGCTGTGGTAGTGTCTTCTCGTCCGATATTGACCTGGTTTAGTATTTAAGATAATGCTTTAAGACCTACTTAACAAAGCTAGATACAGGTTATTTACTAGCCGAACCTCCTTCGTGGTGAAAAACACCAGCAGCGGTTTCAAGTCGGAGTACACAATTTCAAAGGTTCACATTCAGTCGGCTCTGGGAATGTCTTCTCGATCGATATTACCATGTAATAGTGTTCTCGATTATGCTGTAAGACCTACTTAACATAGTTAGATACACGTTATTTAGTAGCCGAATCTCCTTTGTGATCATAAACACCAGCAGCGGTTTCAAGGTGGAGAAAAGAAATTCAAGGTTTCTTTTTCAGTCGGCTGTGGTAGTGTCTTCTCGTTCGATATTGACCTGTTAAAGTATTTCAGATTATGCTTGACAACGTTCCTAACATAGCTAGATCCAGTTTATTTACTAGCCAAACTTGCTTTGTGGTCAAAAACATCAGCAGCGGTTTCAAGGTGGAGAAAACAAATTCAAAGTTTATTTTTCAAACGGCTGTGGTAGTGTCTTCTCGTCCGATATTGACCTATTTTAGTATTCAAGATTATGCGTTGAGATGTACTTAACATAGATATATACAGGTTATTAACTAGCCGAACTTGCTTCATGGTCAAAATCATCAGCAGCGGTTTCAAGGTGGAGTACACAAATCCAAAGTTTCTTTTTCACTCGGCTGTGGTAGTATCTTCTCGTCCGATATTGACCTGGTTTAGTATTCAAGATTATGCCTTATGACCTACTTAACAAAGCTAGATAATACAGGTTATTTACTAGCCGAACCTCCTACGTGGTCAAAAACACCAGCAGCGGTTTCAAGTTGGAGTACACAATTTCAAAGGTTCACATTCAGTCGGCTCTGGGACTGTCTTCTCGTTCGATATTAGCATGTAATAGTGTTCTTGATTATGCTGTTAGACCTATTTAACATAGCTAGATACACGTTATTTACTAGCCGAATCTCCTTCGTGGTCATAAACACCAGCAGCGGTTTCAAGGTGGAGAAAAGAAATTCAAAATTTCTTTTTCAGTCGGGTGTGGTAGTGTCTTCTCGTTCGATATTGACCTGTTTTAGTATTCAAGATTATGCTTTGAGACGTACTTAACATAGATTATACAGGTTATTTACTAGCCGAACTTGCTTCGTGGTCAAAAACACCAGTAGCGGTTTCAAGGTGGAGAAAACAAATCCAAAGTTTCTTTTTCACTCAGCTGTTGTAGTGTCTTCTCGTTCGATATTGACCTATTTTAGTATTCAAGATTATGCTTTGAGATGTACTTAACATAGATTTATACAGGTTATTTACTAGCCGAACCTGCTTCGTGGTCAAAAACACCAGTAGCGGTTTCAAGGTGGAGCAAACAAATCCAAAGTTTCTTTTTCACTCAGCTGTGGTAGTGTCTTCTCGTCCGATATTGACCTGGTTTAGTATTCAAGATAATGCTTTAAGACCTACTTAATAAAGCTATATACAGGTTATTTACTAGCCGAACCTCCTTCGTGGTGAAAAATACCAGCAGCGGTTTCAAGTCGGAGTACACAATTTCAAAGGTTCACATTCAGTCGGCTCTGGGAATGTCTTCTCGATCGATATTACCATGTAATAGTGTTCTTGATTATGCTGTTAGACCTATTTAACTTAGTTAGATACACGTTATTTACAAGCCGAATCTCCTTCGTGGTCATAAACACCAGCAGCGGTTTCAAGGTGGAGAAAAGAAATTCAAAGTTTCTTTTTCAGTCGGCTGTGGTAGTGTCTTCTCGTCCGATATTGACCTGTTTTAGTATTCAAGATTATGCTTTGAGACGTACTTAACATAAATTTATACAGGTTATTTACTAGCCGAACCTGCTTCGTGGTCAAAAACACCAGTAGCGGTTTCAAGGTGGAGAAAACAAATCCAAAGTTTCTTTTTCACTCAGCTGTGGTAGTGTCTTCTCGTCCGATATTGACCTGTTTTAGTATTAAAGATTATGCTTTGAGATGTACTTAACATAGATTTATACAGGTTATTTACTAGCCGAACCTGCTTCGTGGTCAAAAACACCAGTAGCGGTTTCAAGGTGGAGCAAACAAATCCAAAGTTTCTTTTTCACTCAGCTGTGGTAGTGTCTTCTCGTCCGATATTGACCTGGTTTAGTATTCAAGATAATGCTTTAGGACCTACTTAACAAAGCTAGATACAGGTTATTTACTAGCCGAACCTCCTTCGTGGTGAAAAACACCAGCAGCGGTTTCAAGTCGGAGTACACAATTTCAAAGGTTCACATTCAGTCGGCTCTGGGAATGTCTTCTCGATCGATATTACCATGTAATAGTGTTCTTGATTATGCTGTTAGACCTATTTAACTTAGTAAGATACACGTTATTTACTAGCCGAATCTCCTTCGTGGTCCTAAACACCAGCAGCGGTTTCAAGGTGGAGAAAAGAAATTCAAAGTTTCTTTTTCAGTCGGCTGTGGTAGTGTCTTCTCGTCCGATATTGACCTGTTTTAGTATTTCAGATTATTCTTGACGACGTTCCTAACATAGCTAGATCCAGTTTATTTACTAGCCGAACTTGCTTTGTGGTCAAAAACATCAGCAGCCGTTTCAAGGTGGAGAAAACAAATTCAAAGTTTATTTTTGAAACGGCTGTGGTAGTGTCTTCTCGTCTGATATTGACCTATTTTAGTATTCAAGATTATGCTTTGAGACGTACTTAACATAGATTTATACAGGTTATTTACTAGCCGAACCTGCTTCATGGTCAAAATCACCAGCAGCGGTTTCAAGGTGGAGTACACAAATTCAATGTTTCACATTCAGTCGGCTCTGGTACTGTCTTCTCGTTCGATATTAGCATGTAATAGTGTTCTCGATTATGCTGTAAGACCTATTTAACATAGTTAGATACACGTTATTTAGTAGCCGAATCTCCTTTGTGGTCATAAACACCAGCAGCGGTTTCAAGGTGGAGAAAATAAATTCAAGGTTTCTTTTTCAGTCGGCTGTGGTAGTGTCTTCTCGTTCGATATTGACCTGTTAAAGTATTTCAGATTATGCTTGGCGGCGTTCCTAACATAGCTAAATCCAGTTTATTTACTAACCAAACTTGCTTTGTGGTCATAAACATCAGCAGCGGTTTCAAGGTGGAGAAAACAAATTCAAAGTTAATTTTTCAGTCGGCTGTGGTAGTGTCTTCTCGTCCGATATTGACCTGTTTTAGTATCAAAGATTATGTTTTGAGACGTACTTAACATAGATTTATACAGGTTATTTACTAGCCGAACCTGATTCGTGGTCAAAAACACCAGCAGCGGTTTCAAGGTGGAGAAAACAAATCCAAAGTTTCTTTTTCACTCGGCTGTGGTAGTGTCTTCTCGTCCGATATTGACCTGGTTTAGTATTCAAGATTATGCTGTAAGACCTACTTAACAAAGCTAGATACAGGTTATTTACTAGCTGAACCTCCTTCGTGGTGAAAAACACCAGCAGCGGTTTCAAGTTGGAGTACACAATTTCAAAGGTTCACATTCAGTCGGCTCTGGGACTGTCTTCTCGTTCGATATTAGCATGTAATAGTGTTCTCGATCATGTTGTAAGACCTACTTAACATAGTTAGATACACGTTGTTTACTTGCCGAATCTCCTTCGTGGTCATAAACACCAGCAGCGGTTTCAAGGTGGAGAAAAGAAATTCAAAGTTTCTTTTTCAGTCGACTGTGGTAGTGTCTTCTCGTCCGATATTGACCTGTTTTAGTATTCAAGATTATGCTTTCAACGTACTTAACATAGATTATACAGGTTATTTACTAGCCGAACTTGCTTCGTGGTCAAAAACACCAGTAGCGGTTTCAAGGTGGAGAAAACAAATCCAAAGTTTCTTTTTCACTCAGCTGTGGTAGTGTCTTCTCGTTCGATATTGACCTGTTTTAGTATTCAAGATTATGCTTTAAGACCTACTTAACAAAGCTAGATACAGGTTATTTACTAGCCGAACCTCCTTCGTGGTGAAAAACACTAGCAGCGGTTTCAAGTCGGAGTACATAATTTCAAAGGTTCACATTCAGTCGGCTCTGGGAATGTCTTCTCGATCGATATTACCATGTAATAGTGTTCTTGATTATGCTGTTAGACCTATTTAACTTAATTAGATACACGTTATTTACTAGCCGAATCTCCTTCGTGGTCATAAACACCAGCAGCGGTTTCAAGGTGGAGAAAAGAAATTCAAAGTTTCTTTTTCAATCGGCTGTGGTAGTGTCTTCTCGTCCGATATTGACCTGTTTTAGTATTCAAGATTATGCTTTGAGACGTACTTAACATAAATTTATACAGGTTATTTACTAGCCGAACTTGCTTCGTGGTCAAAAACACCAGTAGCGGTTTCAAGGTGGAGAAAACAAATCCAAAGTTTCTTTTTCACTCAGCTGTGGTAGTGTCTTCTCGTCCGATATTGACCTGTTTTAGTATTAAAGATTATGCTTTGAGATGTACTTAACATAGATTTATACAGGTTATTTACTAGCCGAATCTGCTTCGTGGTTAATAACACCAGTAGCGGTTTCAAGGTGGAGCAAACAAATCCAAAGTTTCTTTTTCACTCAGCTGTGGTAGTGTCTTCTCGTCCGATATTGACCTGGTTTAGTATTCAAGATAATGCTTTAAGACCTACTTAACAAAGCTAGATACAGGTTATTTACTAGCCGAACCTCCTTCGTGGTGAAAAACACCAGCAGCGGTTTCAAGTCGGTGTACACAATTTCAAAGGTTCACATTCAGTCGGCTCTGGGAATGTCTTCTCGATCGATATTACCATGTAATAGTGTTCTTGATTATGCTGTTAGACCTATTTAACTTAGTAAGATACACGTTATTTACTAGCCGAATCTCCTTCGTGGTCATAAACACCAGCAGCGGTTTCAAGGTGGAGAAAAGAAATTCAAAGTTTCTTTTTCAGTCGGCTGTGGTAGTGTCTTCTCGTTCGATATTGACCTGTTTTAGTATTTCAGATTATGCTTGACAACGTTCCTAACATAGCTAGATCCAGTTTATTTACTAGCCGAACTTGCTTTGTGGTCAAAAACATCAGCAGCGGTTTCAAGGTGGAGAAAACAGATTCAAAGTTTATTTTTCAAACGGCTGTGGTAGTGTCTTCTCGTCCGATATTGACCTATTTTAGTATTCAAGATTATGCTTTGAGACGTACTTAACATAGATTTATACAGGTTATTTACTAGCCGAACCTGCTTCATGGTCAAAATCACCAGCAGCGGTTTCAAGGTGGAGTACACAAATTCAAAGTTTCACATTCAGTCGGCTCTGGTACTGTCTTCTCGTTCGATATTAGCATGTAATAGTGTTCTTGATTATGCTGTAAGACCTATTTAACATAGTTAGATACACGTTATTTAGTAGCCGAATCTCCTTTGTGGTCATAAACACCAGCAGCGGTTTCAAGGTGGAGAAAATAAATTCAAGGTTTCTTTTTCAGTCGGCTGTGGTAGTGTCTTCTCGTTCGATATTGACCTGTTAGAGTATTTCAGATTATGCTTGGCGACGTTCCTAACATAGCTAAATCCAGTTTATTTACTAACCAAACTTGCTTTGTGGTCAAAAACATCAGCAGCGGTTTCAAGGTGGAGAAAACAAATTCAAAGTTTATTTTTCAGTCGGCTCTGGTACTGTCTTCTCGTTCGATATTAGCATGTAATAGTGTTCTAGATTATGCTGTAAGACGTACTTAACATAGTAAGATACACGTTATTTTCTAGCCGTACCTGCTTCGTGGTCAAAAACACCAGCAGCGGTTTCAAGGTGGAGTAAACAAATTCAAAGTTTCACTTTCAGCCGGCTTTAGTAGTGTCTTCTAGTCCAATAATGGCATTTAATTGTGCTCCAGATTATGCCACAAGACCTACTCAACATAACTAGGTACATCTATCTACTAGCTGCACCTCCTTAGTAGTCAGAATCACCAGCAGCGGTTTCAAGAAATGTCAATGAGTTGAATCACTGCTATTAGCCAAAAGATGGCGTTAGGTTAACTATTCTATTGTTTTTGGATTTAATAGTAAGATTTAAGATTCTTATTAATAGATACAGTGCCACAAGGAGTGCGTGGCAGAAATCACAACTATCGCTGCCTTCGTATAAATCGTGTCAGAAAGAGGGAGAGAGGTGGTGCTATAAACTTGCTATAAAGCTATAAGTAGCGCCTTCATGTCTATCTCATCCAAGTGCCTTAAGATCTTTGTGTCTCTGTAGAGACACATACATAAATAATTATTAGCCGAATTAATAGGTATGTTATATTTTTTATGTTGCTTGTGAATATTTCTGGAAAAAAAGGTTTACCTACGTAAAAATGCTTCTATCATCTATTAGATGGCGTTAGCGGCGGGCGACGTCATATGATCAAGATCATCACATGTGGGTATCTTCTTCTTCTGGGCCGATTTATTACAACTATTACCAGATCGACATAAACATTCACGACATATTTACATGTTACAATACAATTACAATTCAATTAACCGATATTGGTAAAGTAAAGCAGTCTAGATTTATTTTAGCTTTAGGGCCTATTCAACAAAGTTAGACACAGCATATCTCCTAGCCGCATGTGCTCGGTAGCCAAAATCACTAGCAACGGTTTCAACAAATTATCGATAAGTTGAAACGCTGCTGTTAGCCAACAGATGCCGTAAGGTGTACTCGTTGATAGCTTTTTAATTATAACATATTAATAAATATTTACAGTGGAAGAGGATCTTATGGCTGCTTTTATATTGTATATTTGTAATTTCATTTCATCGATGTTTTTGTTCATTCACAATTTTCATCGGACTTTTATGCTTCGGTATAATCGGAATAACAACTTTTCTTTGGTGCTTGAGGCTTGAGGCACACGTCTAGATTATGCTTTAGACCTATTCAACAAAGCTAGATATCTATAATATAAATGCAACCATTGACGCATAGTTCTGTTCCTTTCTTCTGTTCGCAAACAATATTACATGCTAATCGAACGAGAAGACAGTACCAGAGCCGACAGAATATGAAACTTTGAATTTGTGTACTCCAACTTGATATCGCTGCTGGTGTTTTTGACCACGAAGGAGATTCGGCTAGTAAATAACCTGTATCTAGCTATGTTAAGTACGTCTTAAAGCATAATCTTGAATACTAAAACAGGTCAATATCGAACGAGAAGACACGACCACAGCCGACAGAAAAAGAAACATTGAATTTGTTTCCTCCACCTTAAAACCGCTGCTGGTGTTTTTGACCACGAAGCCGATTCGGCTAGTAAATAACCTGTACTTATCTAGCTATGTTAAGTAAGTCTTAAAGCATAATCTTGAATACTAAAACAGGTCAATATCGAACAAGAAGACACTACCAAATCCAACAGAAAGTGAAACTTTTAATTTGTGTACTCCACCTTGAAACCGCTGCTGGTGATTTTGACCACGAAGGAGGTTCGGCTAGTAAATAAACTGTATCTAGCTATGTTAAGTAGGTCTTAAAGCATAATCTTGAATACTAAAACAGGTCAATATTGGACGAGAAGACACTACCACAGCCGACTGCAAAATAAACTTTGAATTTGTTTTCTCCACCTTGAATCCGCTGCTGATGTTTTTGACCACAAAGCAAGTTCGGCTAGTAAATAAACTGGATCTAGTTATGTTAGGAACGTCGTCAAACATAATCTGAAATACTAAAACAGGTCAATATCGAACGAGAAGACAGTACCAGAGCCGACTGAATGTGAAACTTTGAATTTCTTTTCTCCACCTTGAAACCGCTGCTGGTGTTTATGACCACGAAGGAGATTCGGCTAGTAAATAACGTGTATCTAGCTATGTTAAGTAGGTCTTACAGCATAATCAAGAACAATATTACATGCTAATATCGAACGAGAAGACAGTACCAGAGCCGACTGAATGTGCAACTTTGAATTTGTGTACTTCAACTTGAAACCGCTGCTGGTGTTTTTGACCACGATGCAGGTACGGCTAGTAAATAACGTGTATCTATCTATGTTAAGTAGGTCTTACAGCATAATCGAGAACACTATTACATGCTAATATCGAACGAGAAGAAAGTACCAGAACCGACTGAATGTGAAACTTTGAATTTGTGTACTCCAACTTGAAACAGCTGCTGGTGTTTTTGACCACGAAGGAGGTTCGGCTTGTAAATAATATATCTGTATCTAGCTATGTAAAGTAGGTATTAAAGCTTAATCTTGAATACTAAAACAGATCAATATCGGACGAGAAGACACTACCACAGCCGATTGAAAAATAAACTTTGAATTTCTTTTCTCCACCTTGAATCCGCTGCTGATGTTTTTGACCACAAAGCAAGTTTGGCTAGTAAATAAACTGGATCTAGCTATGTTAGAAACGTCGTCAAGCATAATCTTAAATACTAAAACAGGTCAATATCGGATGAGAAGACACTACCACAGCAAACTGAAAAAGAAACTTTGAATTTATTTTCTCCACCTTAAAACCGCTGCTGGTGTTTTTGACCACGAAGGAGATTTGGCAAGTAAATAACTTGTACCTAGCTATGTTAAGTAGGTCTTACAGCATAATCGAGAACACTATTTCATGCTAATAACGAACGAGAAGACAGTGCCAGAGCCGACTGAATGTGAAACTTTGAATTTATTTTCTCCACCTTGAAACCGCTGCTGGTGTTTATGAACAAGAAGGAGATTCGGCTAGTAAATAACGTGTATCTAGCTATGTTAAGTAGGTCTTACAGCATAATCGAGAACTCTATTACATGTTAATAACGAACGAGAAGACAGTACCAGAGCCGACTGAATGTGAAACTTTGAATTTCTTTTCTCCACCTTGAAACCGCTGCTGGTGTTTATGACCACGAAGGAGATTCGTCTAGTAAATTACGTGTATCTAGCTATGTTAAGTAGGTCTTACAGCATAATCAAGAACAATATTACATGCTAATATCGAACGAGAAGACAGTACCAGAGCCGACTGAATGTGCAACTTTGAATTTGTGTACTTCAACTTGAAACCGCTGCTGGTGTTTTTGACCACGATGCAGGTACGGCTAGTAAATAACGTGTATCTATCTATGTTAAGTAGGTCTTACAGCATAATCGAGAACACTATTACATGCTAATATCGAACGAGAAGAAAGTACCAGAACCGACTGAATGTGAAACTTTGAATTTGTGTACTCCAACTTGATACCGCTGCTGGTGTTTTTGACCACGAAGGAGATTCGGCTAGTAAATGATCTGTATTTAGATATGTTAAGTACGTCAAAAGGCATAATCTTGAATACTAAAACAGGTCAATATCGAACGAGAAGATACGACCACAGCCGACTGAAAAAGAAACTTTGAATTTGTTGTCTCCACCTTAAAACCGCTGCTGGTATTTTTGACCACGATGAAGGTTCGGCTAGTAAATAACCTGTATCTAGCTATGCTAAGTACGTCTTAAAGCATAATCTTGAATACTAAAACAGGTCAATATCGAACGAGAAGACACGACCACAGCCGACTGAAAAAGAAACTTTGAATTTGTTTCCTCCACCTTAAAACCGCTGCTGGTGTTTTTGACCACGAAGCCGATTCGGCTAGTAAATAACCTGTATCTAGCTATGTTAAGTACGTCTTAAAGCATAATCTTGAATACTAAAACAGGTCAATATCGGACAAGAAGACACTACCAAAGCCAACAGAAAGTGAAACTTTGAATTTGTGTACTCTACCTTGAAACCGCTGCTGGTGATTTTGACCACGAAGGAGGTTCGGCTAGTATATAAGCTGTATCTTGCTAGGTTAAATAGGTCTTAATGCATAATCTAGAATACATTTGAATACCAATATCAGACTAGAAGACCACAAGTACCACAGCCAACTATCTATATTGAATATTGTCGACGTTTTAGGGTACATGGTTCATTAAGGAAGTATGGGTTTCATCAACAGGCACTAGACACCATTTATATTGCCTTAAACCTATCATAAAGGCCCTCAGTGTTATATGAAAAAGTACCTCCTTAATTTGGTCGGATTATATTGGCTGCTAACTTTTGGCTGCCAACTTCACACCGGTAAAAAGTGCAATCACTGGGTCAAAACATTGTTTCAAATCGAAAACAAATTAAAGTACATCGAATAAAGTGAGAACAATGAAGCCTTGTTAGATATGTCGCAGGTGGTTGGTTAAATCAGACACTTAACTAACTCTCTAGACCGTTAATTAAATCCCGAGGTTTAACCAAGTCATTTTGATTTAAATAAAGCTTCGTCGAAATCGTTTAACAATCTGTCATACCGAAAGCCGGCGGTAGCTTAGGTGAAGGGTAAATTTATCCTTCGTGTTAGGTTGAACATGTAAGAACAACAGAAAATACTTAAAAGGTAAACTTAAGTACACATAAAAATTATTTATATTGTATAATATGTCTTGTTGCCTAGGAACGTTTAGACAACTCGTTAATCGTTTCGTTCACTGAATTTTACTTGTCTGACGGACATTGAGTGACTTGGTTAAACGTCGGTATTTAATTACCTAACGGTCTAGAGAGTGAGTTAAGTGTCTGATTTAACCAACTAACTGCGACACATATACATCTATGCCCCAAAGGTAATATGACATTGATTCATAATTATTAAATATATAAGACCTTGCACGTAATAACATGATATATATGGCAATAAATATACTGAATACTGAAGCGAAGACGAACTCCACTCTCTCATGTTCAGATGAGGACGAGACCCCTAGCTACTCCTACCAATTCCTGAAAGTAATAATAATAATAATAATACCTTGGACACCATTTACACACATTGATCTAGCCTCAAACTAGGATTCCCTGTATCTTGGGTACTAGACAACGATACACATTCTTATATAGACAAATATTATACTTAGATAGATAAACAACCATGACTAGGGTACAAACATTCGTTCTCATCAACCAAATATTTGCACCCACTGGGACTCGAACCCGGGACCCTTGGTTTCGAAGGCAGCGTCACTGCCGACTCGGCCATTCGGGTCGTCGTAGTAGTAATAGGGTCATGAAAGGGCAGCTCCAAAAGACGCAAATCAAAAACGAAAAATACTTCGCTAAGACAAACCTTGTTTTGTTAATGTTCATTATAAAAATGATAATAGTAAGATACGATAGATAAGAACATCTTTATCAAATTTATTGTTTTGTTAAATTTATGGTATATGGATGTGGTATAGGTAATTATAATTTTGAAGTTAAAACTTTTATATAACTTTTAGGTTAAAACTAAATCAATATTCTGTATTCAAAGTCTCAATTCTTGAAAGGGAAAGATGTATTGTTTTTTGTTATGTGTGTACACAAATAATAAGCCAGCTTTGTCCAACCATCTGTTTCACTACATATATAGGTAGAAGTACAGACAATGCATGATTCTACTTCAACTCCCATCCAAGGAAGACGTCTGCTCCAATTTTAATTACGCCGTTCGAACACTATCTCCAACTCCGAACACATCGCCTCCGAAATAATGAAAGTTTCGTTCAAGATATATTGCTACTAGAGCTAACTGCTCCGAAGTTAGATCAAACTCATTCTCGCGGTTAACTTCAGGATCTGGCCAGAATTAGGTAAAGGCTTGCCAGCATTGTGGGGTTAGGGGTGTTGTATAGTGCTGGGATTACAGTTTTGGTTAGTATTTGCATCTACAGTATACACAAATATACTCCACGCCTTTTACAATACCGAGTGGCAGGGTACAGATGAACCACGTCTATTATTCAAAACATAATTTGGGGGACAGGGGGCTAGCCCATCTATCTAAATCTGCTACCATCTACTTTCCAAAAAATGCAGATATTTATGGGAGACAAACCCGCCACAAAGATAAACTGTATCTACCTTACAGCAGCATGGACTTATGCAGGCAAAATGTGTACTGTATGGCCATTAAATATGGCAACAAATATAATGATCACCAAAATATTTTTTTCCTATCCAAAATGGATAAATGAACGCCAAAAGTTGCAAAAAATATCAGGGCAAAATACTGCGGTAGCTTAGTTGAAGGGTAAAGTAAACATAAACTTAAGTACACAAAATATAAAAAGAAGTTTGGTGATCATTTATCCACCAAACACAATTTGGTGGACATTTATCCATTCTGGCAGTCATTTCGAATTTATTGGTAGTAAAATAGGTGCGTTTTTTGTATATAATCGTTTAAACATAAGCCTTAAAATATTTCATAAGTTACCTGACGAGATGAAACATTATGAAAGTTGTGTAGTGTTTAAAAACAAATTGACAAACTATATGCTGACTCAATGTTTTTATAGTGTACGTGATTTCTAGAAAATAAAAATTAGTAAAAATGAAAATTATTTATATCGATTATAGAATTATTATTATTATTATTATCATTCATATTTTACACCAACTGACATGTTAAATTTAAGAATCGCCCCTGTATAATTATTATATAATTGATAATTTGTAAATACACTGACGAGCAATGAAAAAGTTCCACTCAAAAAATGCCGACAAACACCTTAATATCTCCTAAGACATAGAACCAATATTACGTTTACAATATTTAAGTTTTTAATTGGTAATATTCTGATGCGCTGTTAAATGTATTTCAATATTGCAGACGGCGTCATTAAGGGCTGAACAAAGGCCAATGGCATTGAGAATTAGACAAAGAAAACAAATACCCGTCGCATTGCGTCGAAGCAGACTGACGCATGCTCCCGCGCAGAGCCCCGCGGGCCGGCCCGAGCTCCGAGACCAAGAAAATTATAGAAAATATTACTAAACTCCTGTAATAATAACATTAAAAATAAAATAAGACAACCAAAAATTTTCCCTTTTTTACCTATTTTTACGTGTAAGTTTCATATAGGAAACTGATTTCGTCTCCGAGCGCTTGTACATTTTGTTGAATAATAATGCATTGCGAAAAATATTTTTAAGTATTAAATATAACATATATCCGGTAATTTTAAAAGTCCATTCTAATCTCTAATTGACTCTTTATAACATATATTTATCCTACATTTTTATGTTGTCTAGTTTAGCCCAGAATTGAAGCTAAAGATGCATTTCTGGCCATATTTAATCCCTTAAGCTATCCTTTCCCGTTTAGGAGTAATTTGGTGCTATGTCACTGGAACTTTTTCATTGCTCGTCAGTGTATCAGGACACCGTACCATGTTTGCATGTATATTATGCTCAAAATCATAAACAAAGATGTTTCATATATATCGGCATCTTAGTTTTTGGCAATATGGATCTTGGAATGGAAATATGGAGCCACAATTCCCATCACGCTTGTCTGCGATAAGGAGAATCTCTCAAACCTATTTCGCCAATATGGACCGCGGCTTAGAACAGTCTCAGAACCGAACTAACTTGGATTGCACCAAGCTGATGTGCGAGCTGTGCCAGTTAGAAATAGAAGTTCAATTTGTAAACTTGAATCGCTATTTAGTGAGCGTTTGTCGAAGCCATATGGGAAGTAAAAAAACCGGTCAAGTGCGAGTCTAAATCGCGCACGAACGGTTCCGTACCACCGTTCAATGGAAGCGATGGTGTGGAGTGAATAGTTTGGATTTTACACAGCAAAATATTGTTTACAAAGTTATTGGTGCGGTTACTTTCACACTCCATGTACGTAACCAGGTGCATCCATAACTTTGTATGTGGTATTGAAAGAATTGTTGTATGGGAGCCCCCTTAAATATTTATTTTATCCTGTTTTTTAGTATTTGTTGTTATAGCGGCAACATAAATACACAATCTGTGAAAATTTCAACTCTCTAGCTAGCTAGGTTCTTGAGATACAGCCTGGTTACAGACGGACGGACGGACAGCGGAGTCTTAGTAATAGGGTCCCGTTTGGAACCCTTCAGGTACGGAACCCTAAAAAGCACCAATGACTAAAGCTAATTAAATTATCAATAGATAGAATAAAATAACCTCAAAATCAACAAATGTTTTGAATCAGTTGTTGCCACTGTTCATGATAAAAGTAAAAAATGGGGAATTTTGTTCATTTTACCTCAAGTTTTATTTGTTGTTATAGCGGCAACAGAAATACATAATCTGTGAAAATTTCAACTCTCTAGCTAGCTAGGTTTTAAAATCCCCAATTTTTAAACATTGGTTAAAGAACCAATGTTTAACGTTTAATGCAAACGATACGACACCGATACCGATATATCGGCGATATTTCAGGTTGTCCGATATATCGGCGTCGGCGATATTTTTATGGCCGACGATACTTAACTTTTGATGATGATGATGATGATGATACAACGATACTTTACAAATATCTCGCTTTAAAATATAATGTAAACGCGCGGGTTGTCTCGTCTATATTTCGTTTCAAACGAGGCACGAAATTGAGCGCGGGGTTTCCCCCAGGTCTATGCCTGGGGAAAACCCCGCGCTCTATTTTTAAACAAAAATCTGAATAATGTTTATTTAAATAACTAAAACTGTATCAACCTGTCTATATTTTTATATTACCTAATAAAAAAATAACCTGACTTGTATTTTATCTATTTAACCTTCATTTTTAATTCAATAAGCGTATCGGTATCGGTATCGCCAATATTTTTATAAGCGTATCGGTATCGTATCGGCAAAAGGGCGTATCGTTGCATCCCTAGTAAAAATAATCGAATCTAATATTACAATATACTAATATTACATCGATAGTTTTGATTTCAGTAAAACATATAAGTTTTGTGAGTTTTTTTTTAATATTACGAAAAATTCATAACTTTTCATATTACGTAGTTGAAGTTAAAACTTGTAAAACTCGTTTTTAATCGATTACGATGATATTACAATCGATTAATATTGACCGAGCGAGCGAAGCGAGCGAAGGGCTCCATTTCGACAAGATAGGAGGCCGATTTTGCTTTCGTCTGTCTCTATGTCTGTCAGTTCCGGGGCCACAGTTTTTAAGCGGTCCTCACAAAACTTGGCACACGTGTTCCTTGAATTAAATGATTTTTTGGTCGAGAGCTTTTCTCGATTTTCCCCTTGGTTATGACGTCATTAATGTTTTGTAAGGGTTTTTTCTTTTTTAAACCCCATCGTGTGGGGTATCAAATTAAATGGCTTCATGAGTCGGTTCTCAAAATATACCAGACCATATTACCATTCGGCCGCCTGTTTTCCAAGTACTCAATTTTTACTAATTAACCTCAACGTCATTCTAAACGACCTATCTATAGACACCCACAAACATAGGTTTGGTGAATATTTTTTTTTTGTTTCAATTCATGTTTTTTTTTTTATGTATATAAATCGTCAAGCGATTCACAGAATACATCTACATACCAAGTTTCAACTGTGTAGTCCTAATATTGTATGTATAAAGTTGCTGTTACATACGGACTGACGGACGGACAGACAGAGTTGACGAAACTATAAGGGTTCTTTGTTTCTCTACGGAACCCTCAAAACCCTCGATATCATGATGTCAGAAGCCATGAATAGCTAGTTAATAGTCAACCAGTATAAACTAGATATTGTATTTTCTACTACGGTAAAGCTATTGATTAGAAGCGGCTAATTACATAATCAATCCGGCAAAGCCTTTACATTCATACTCCTTTGTGTCTTCATAATAACAAGCCACAAAGAAATTACAAACAAAGGATTTGCAAAGATGTCTAGGGATATTCTGTTGATCGTAATAAAACTGATTGAAAGACTTAGGTAGAGCTATTTACAAGGACTACGAATAAATACAATCGAAGTAGATACCTTTGGGAAATGTTAAACTGGACATCAAAAATTCTGATTTGCTCAGCACGTATCCCTTATATTTGCTAAGGTAGCTTAGGTGAAGGGCACAGATCACTGAAGGGTAAAGGGGGTGAGCGAAGCGAAGCCCCCTTTTTCTTTCGTGTTAGGTCCAACATGTAATAACAACAACAAATACTTAAAACATAAACTTAAGTACTCATAAAATATTTAAAACATAGAAATTGTTTTTGCTGATCCTTCTTTGCTGCGCTAATCAGTATTTTATTTACCAGCTGATACTTTTATATATGACTATAGACCTATATGTGTGACGTCGCTGTTTCTGGTTCCCACGACACAGGGTATCCAAGCGTGGGGCCAGAAGCAATGTATGTGCCTTTATGTAAAAGTTTAAGTTTATGTTTAGGTATATAAGACAAAATAAGTTAAATTTATTTCGGCGGCCTCTGCGGCTTTGCGGTTCGAGGCTCTGCCTCCCAAGCTAGGGGTCCGTTTCGAATCCCGGCAGGGGAGGAAAAAAACAAAACCCCAGGTCTTGGATGATTCTAAGTGTGTGATGTCGCTGGTTCTGGTTCACAGAGCACAGGGTATCCTAGTTTGGGAACAGCAGCAATGTATGGGGCCTAAATAGAAATGATTATATCTTTGTTTATTTCTGTTCAATAACTTATGCATGCTCCAACGACAACTCGAAGTTTGACAGACACGGCGCCGGATTCTGAATTGAGAATTTCACTTATCAAATATTTAAGTATCGTTCTGCCTCTATAGATGTCACATAAAAGAAAGGGTCATAACGATACTTAAGGTGGTACGAAAGAAAAATGGGGTTTTTTTCGAATCCATTTACTCCACCATGAAGTCATCTACAGATTTGATTTTTGGGTTAACGTATATTGAGTATTTGATTAAGATTTTCACTAAAGGGAAACGCGATTAGATGAAATTTTCTCGATAGAATTTAATTTCGAAAACTCATCTAAATTGTTTGTGAAATCCTAACTAATTTCATTGTGGAACTGCGTTCAAAATGTAGATATTATGTATTCGCAAAATCTCCTTAAAAACTTTTTAACAAAATAGCGAAGTTTATTTTTAAACAATTTTCCTGTGGTTTAGCGCTACGTTTTTTTTAATTTTTCCCGATTCCATCCCTCTCGCACTGCGGGTCTTTCCGCCTGGAGTAACGGGGACCTTTGCACGGACGAGGCAGCGCCTTAAGTAGCAACTAAGTGAATTTCTCAATTCAGAAACCGGCGCACGGATACTCACGATCAGAGTGTCTCTCGCCAACTGTCGCTCAGAAAATGACAAAGCTGGTAGGACATTTAAGCATTGCAGTCAAACGTTGCTCAAAGGTCCACCCATAATAAATTCCAAATGTCTTTATTACTGTAGATATTTACATATACATAGCAATCGTCATTTTTTGCCACTTCTCTACATTGGACCACTGTGGGAGAAGAAGGGCGTAGAAACTCCCACAGATTGATTTTAAGATCTCTTTTTAAAAATTGCTTATGCTTAACTAATACAAAATATAATATTTAGTCATTATATATTATGGCAATTTCAAGATCTCCAGAGGTATCTTGTTGTAGTAGAGAATGCATTGACCCTTGAAAGAATTGCTAACCTTCGCGAGTCTAAACCGGGGCGCAAGTAGTCTGTGATTATTTCTTAGGTTAACATTACAGCTATCGCTAAGTTTGGGAAATTTTGTAAGGTTCTTGCGTACATACATTATTTTTTCGAAAATAAATTGACTAGCTACAGTTAGTATGTCAATTTCTTTAAAAAGCTGTCTTAAGGAGTCTGTGCGTTTTAAATTATAAATTGCTCGAATAGCTCTTTTCTGTGAAATAAAAATAGTTTGAATATCCGCTGCTTTCCCTACAACAAGATACCATAGGACATGACACTATGAAAGTAACTAAAATATACTAGCCTAGATGTAGCCACATCCGTGTTTTGTCTGATGTTCCTAACAGCGTAAGACGCAGAACTTAATTTACCAGCCAATTTTTCTATGTGGGGTCCCCTCTGCAATTTGTTATCAATGGTTATTCCAAGAAATATATCATACACACATATACTTACATCGTCCAAAAACTTGCATGTAGAAAGCCTTCAGCATATACAGAGGCCATGGGTAGCAGTAACATCTAACGATAACTACTTATTTATGTCACAGTAAGATAGTCATAGTGATCAAATATTGACAAATAGCAAACCAGACCGACAGGGTTAAGAATTTGCGTTTCTTTTGTTTTTACATTTCCACCTACAACGAAGACTATTCGGGGGCTTCGCTGCGCTCGCCTTCACCTAGGCTACCATAGTGTTTTCCCTGGTATTTAGTTGGGCAATTCAAGTTTAAACAAGTTTACTATTTAACAGTTTTAACTATTAGTTTATCAACTAACGCGTCGTATAGTAAGCAGTACGCTACAGTTTACGATCTGTCATGTTGTATCACAAAAAGGCTCTAGTAAAATGTACGTTTAGCCAAATATATTTAGTGAATATTTAAAATAAATTTACCAGCCACAATCTAACTCTAAATTAATTAGTAACGCGTTTAATAAATTATTAGTTTGATTTTACCTTTTGTAGGATGTTGACCTAACCTAACCTAACTAACGAGAAAATAAACGTTAGTTTATCAACTAACGGTTTTGACAATATTACAGACAGACAATTGTGGTTTTTGTCCGAATGCCGCACGAGCTGATGCCCGCTCAATGTGTAGGGACCCGGACACAGCAGGTAGGTCTGACTCCTGGGCAAGGGTAATTCAATTTTTTCCCCTCCAACAAAAAAAAACTATAAGGTCCACTTGCACATGATTCTCTAAGCTCAGTTCAATGATATGCAAGTGAACCTAATATGACATGCACGGGAGGGCACGCAGCAGGCGTAGTATTTACACAATAACCATAAATAAAAGTAGTTTATGTGACTGATGCCTAATTATGTATAGTTACATAGACTAGTTTATCTACACACATATCATACTACAGCTCTCTTTGATGTGTTCAGGAACCGCATGTTCGACCGGCATTGTGGCATTGATAATTACTCTGCACTTGTTTAGCTTGTTCAGTAGTACCAACTTCACAACAAACTAGGGGCGTCACGCAAGCGGGCGTCGGCGTTCGAAATTTGAATGTCATAATTTGTCAAAAATGTATACTGTGAATGAGTTTTTACCAAGTAGTATATCATTATGCTGGTCGTAAAGTGCGGTTTTTGGACGCAGTAAAGAGGGTTTATGGTACGTGTGTAGATAAAATAAATAAAACACCCGCGACACATTATTAAAACGTTATGGCTAAAAGTTGGTTCACTTGTTTCCTATTTATTTAAGCTGATAACTTTCGAAGCGTTATACCGCTTTTAATTAAAGATATCTAACAACCGTTGCTATGAAGTCTACAATTACAAAAAACCGTTTGACAGCTAGGGTGCCACGGACAGACACACATTCACACACACACGCACAAACATCGGCAGACGATTCAAACTTATGACAAAGTCTTATAAAGAAAAACTATTTTAATGCTCCACAATAATAAACAAACTCTGTCGTTTTACTTAACACGTAATACGAGCTTTATGCCAACTTTTTTAAAGCTCGGGGAGCTTTCAGAGTAAGTTGATAAGGTTGTTCGCGGAAAACACGGTAAGCTACACTTTTGCATTACACTTTTAGTTTTTATGTCGATAGAAATAAGAATGGTGTGTTTAAAAGTGAAGCTTAAACTGAGCGCAAGAAGCAAAGCATCGTCGATAATATCGGACACGATTTTGAAGTGATGTGCGGAAGTCCAAATATCGATAGCAAAAATAGGCGGGACACAGCTGCAGTGAGCTTGCTATTGTGCATTTCAGCTTTAAATTCCCTTCGCCGTTATGTTCGCAGCGTTGGTTAGCTTTTTTTAAATATGTTTTTTTTTCAAGTTAGGGAGAAAATCTTTATCAGACATCAGCTCGCCTTTGCACATGTTTTTTCTTTTATAAGTTATCTGTATTATACAATAAAGAAATTACTAATTATGAGAAAATATCGTAACTTACTCATACTATTTTTTTTTATATACGTTGCCAATATATATAAAAAACAGATAGTCCAAACTCCATTCTGTGCACGTTTGCCGACAGATGGGATTCACCACTGCTGGGGCACTGGGAACGTCTGCATACTTGTCTTTCCTGGTAGTGTGAATCCCTTTCCATATTCAATTTTTTATTAATTTTTTATTTGATCTATGTTGTATTGCAATTATTTTATTTGAATACAATTTATTTTAATTGAATGTAATGTAATTTAATGTGTAATAATTTTAATGTGGAATTTACTTATGGGTCTTGGAAGCCTGATAATAAACGATTATTTAATTTATTTTAATACTCTTTATTTCTATCTTACACAAATTGAACTAGGCCCATAGTAAGCTCAACAAGGCTGGTGTTATGGGTTAGACTAGACGACGATATATTTAATAGAGATAAATACTTATGTAAATACAAAGAAAACATCCAAGACTGAGAAACAAATATTCATGCTCATCAGACAAATATTTGCCCTTACCGGGATTCGAACCCAGGACCGTCGGCTTCGTAGGCAGTGTTACTACCAGCTAGGCTAAACCAGTCGTTAAAGTTAGGTAATATCATTTAAGTATTTCCTATTGTGACGTTTTAGCTATCTACAAACCTGCTGTCTTATTTTTTGAAAGCGGGGAATCGTTATGAGAACCTGCAAACCGGATATTGTATTTGTCCATTTTTTGGTGACAATTGTCCACCACAGCCAACTTGACGGCGAAGGGAAAATACAGAAAATACGCAGTTTAAATAGCATCGGTAATTTGTCGTGTGTGCAAGATCTATTAGTTTTCTACACTTTTGGCTGATGACCCGAATGGCCGAGTCGGCAGTGACCCTGCCTACGAAGCGAAGAGTCCCGGGTTCGAGTCCCGGTGGAAATATTTGTTTGATGAGAACGGATGTTTGAACCCTAGTCATGGTTGTTTATCTATCTAAGTATAATATTTATCTATATAAGTATGTGTATCGTTGTATAGTACCCAAGATACAGGGAATCCTAGTTTGGGGCTAGATTAATGTATGTAAATAGTGTCCAAGGTATTAAAAACTAAAAAATAAACTTTTCATGACGTGTCGCCAAAGTGCGAACGAGATTATATCGAAAACACAACGATGTTGATAGTATCGATATGCTTCACGTTACTTCACGGTACACCGTCAATGCCGGCGGACTTGTGGCTGCTTGGACTCTGGCGCAATGACCTACCGGGATACAACTTTAGGTGTATGCACGTAGAAATGGAAATGCGGTGGTATAATAAAAACAAATTCAATAAAGAAAGTATAATAAAGAAAAAAATATAATAAAACCTTTTTTATTATTGCAAATCAGTATTTTTGAGGTGCGATTAAATACTAGCGATAAAAAATAGCGTCATCCCTTTTCCCAAACAGAGTGGCAGAGGCTCCGTTGAACCAGAAGTATTATCATGTAACTCTGAAAGCTAGGAAATGCAATCGCTTTTGAAAAATATACCAACCAGACAATTTCATTAATAAGCTAAATTTGCAATTTAAGGCAGTCAAATCATCATGTAGTAATTGGTGATACATACAAGGCTTCAGTTATTCCCTTCTCCTTATTCTTCTCGTTATTGAACTGCTTACTTCTTTTGAGGTTAATTTTTCCAGGGTCAAGTGTATTTGAAAGATCACTTTTTGGTCAGGTTCTTTATCGAAAACCCTCAAGATAACGTCTTGAGAATGTATTGTTGCTCCTTAGCACCACCCGGGAGGGCGTGTAGGGCTGTAGGAGCCAAGTATGTCTTTCCGACGATATTCAATTGACCATTTATCGTGACAGGTGGCAAGCACAGCGCCGCAGCTATAAAGATTATGAAGGTGTCCTCACCATGTTTTCTTTTGAACTCGTTACCTGGCTGTTCTATTTGCTGGCTTAACATGGGCCTAACTTTGCCTCTGTCACCCCGCAGAGGAAAGGGCGTGTCGCTATTTATCCGTCCCATAGGGTAATACCTACATTGTCCTGTACTGCGTCAGGTACACCCTCGGTTTCGAAATCAAATAAAAATTTCTTTATTGCTGTAGGTACTTATATACATAGTCAGGTCATAAGTTCTGTCACACAATAAAAACTTTTGAATTTAGAATGCTGGCCACAAAAAAGTTTATTGAATTCGAATTTCGAATTTTTCATGAAAATTTAAATGTGTACTTTTTAGAATTTTCCTCATTTTTAAATATGGAGTGGACACTTAAAGAAGACCGTGTCGCAGTTATTGCGTTGCATCGTTGCGGTTACGCGCCAATTCAGATTTTCGACTTACTGAAAAATTTGAATATAACCAAAAGATTCGTTTATCGTACCATAAAACGATACAATGAAGACTCTAGTGTAGATGACAGGTCAAGAAGTGATCGCCCTCGCTCTGTTAGCACTCCAGCAGTGATAAAAGCTGTGAAGGCGCGAATTCAAAGAAATCCCATACGTAAGCAGAAACTGTTGGCCCTTCAGATGGGGTTAAGCAGGACCACGGTGAAAAGGGTGTTAAATGAAGACTTAGGGCTTAGGGCATATCGAAGAAAAACAGGACATCGTTTGGACACTCGTTTAATGGCCCTGAGACTGAAGAGATGCCGCGCTTTGTTGAAGCGGTACGCGGGAAAAAAGCATCGGGAAATTCTTTTTTCGGATGAAAAAATTTTCACCGTGGAAGAGAGCTACAACAAACAAAATGATAAGGTGTACTCACACAGCAGTGAAGAAGCTAGCAACCGTATTCCGCGTGTCCAACGAGGTCATTTTCCATCCTCGCTCATGGTTTGGTTGGGAGTCTCTTATTGGGGCTTAATTGAGGTACATTTTTGTGAGAAAGGCGTAAAACCGAATGCAGTTGTGTATCAAAATACAGTCCTCAAGAACCTTGTGGAACCTGTTTCACATACCATGTTTAATAACAGGCTCTGGGTATTCCAATAAGATTCTGCGCCAGCTCATAGAGCGAAAAGCACACAAGACTGGCTGGCGGCGCGTGAAATCGACTTCATCCGGCACGAAGACTGGCCCTCCTCCAGTCCAGATTTGAGTCCGTTAGATTACAAGTTATGGCAACACTTGGAGGAAAAGGCCTGCTCAAAGCCTCATCCTGATTTGGAGTCACTCAAGGCATCCTTGATTAAGGCAGCCGCCGATATTGACATGGACCTCGTTCGTGCTGCGATAGACGACTGGCCGCGCAGAATAAAGGCCTGTATTCAAAATCGCGGCGGTCATTTTGAATAAAATTTATTACCATAAGAATCTATGTTTTATTAAGTTCATTTTGCTATACATAGTTTACATAAATAATAAACATGTCTAAATTATTTCATATTGCACATGTGACAGAACTTATGACCTGACTGTGTATATTTACCATTATCCGCAGTTGTGGAAGGGTATTGTAAGGGTTATTTTGCCATGCAGCCCAACACTTAAAAGTCGTAAAACAAATGGTTTTTTAATTCGACAAAAGGTTTAACAAAAGCAAGGGTTTACCGCCACATGCTAGCTGCAAGGGAAATAAGTTTTGAAGTGTGCTTCCACTTCTGCTACTGATAGTACATATATTTAATTAGGAAATGTCATTTTTGCCTCTTCTCTACATTGGTTGTGTTAAATTCCACGCCTCAACCGAACGGGCGTGGAATCTGGTAGGGTTGGTTTTCACCAGGAGTATCACAAGTGGTACTGACCTTTGACGCCGTGGACCGGAATTCGAATGCTCAATTCGAGGCAGGAATACGGGATAAGGAGCACAAAGGGTAGGGGGAGAGGAGTCGAATCTTACTCTCGTCGTAGCCCGATGCTGTCGCCGTCGTGTTGCTTGCCGACACGAGGAGTCGCTGTCCGAATGCGAAAACTTTAACCTTTCACAACACGAAGCACTCACTCCGATGACTTGAATCTACTTATTCCCCGACGATTGTTCCGTGCTTATTATAATTAACATTCCGAACAGGCCCGACACCTGTGTTAGACAATTATTACTACCAAAATACAGCCAAGGCCCGAACGCCATGTGCCGACATTTTTCTCAAGTCCAAAAAAGTAACCTCTAACTCGTCATCACGTTTCTATACAAGTGACAGCTGCTAGTTCCGTTCCGATCAATCGCGGTCCGAGTCGCGCAACGAAAAAAGGTGCGTTCCGAAGCATAAATATTAAACAGTCACCCGCCCGGACAAGCCCAAACCTGTCCCTAATCAATACGAAGGCGAGAAAGTGTTGCGACCGCTCTCTTGAGGACCGAGTCCCCCACCTTGACTTCTGCTGATCGAGGCGTGCCATCCCGACCCGTGTACAATTTGAAGATCCGTCCTCGTCTCCATCTCAATGATGGCAGGTTCGCATCCTTAATCAGCACCAAATACCGGCTTGAGGGGGACTCGTCCGGTCAGTCCACTTAAGGCGCTGCTGCAAGATGTGCAAGTACTCAAGGGACCACCGTTTCCAAAAATCTTGAGCCATCTGCTGCAACATCTGCCACCTAGTTAACCGACTTAACTTAACATCACCGAATGGATATTCTGGCAGGGCGTTAAGGGGCTGACCTATCAGGAAGTGACCCGGCGCTAACGCTTCGAAATCATTTGGATCTCAACTGAGCGGGCACAACGGACGCGAGTTCAGTGTTATCTCAATTTTACAGAACAGCGTCGCAAGCTCTTCAAAGCGTAGAGAGGTCTCACCGATGATCCTCGTCAGGTGCGACTTAGCCGATTTAACCGCAGCCTCAAAAATTCCTCCCCAATGAGGACATCCCGGCGGACTGAAAACCCTTTCAATCCCTCGTCGGGAGCAAGCCGTACCGATGACGTCCTGGTTACCGTTCAGGAATTGAGTGACCTCCTGCAGATATCGCCTGGCTCCGACAAAATTTGTGCCGTTGTCCGAACGGATTAATGTCGGGAGGCCCCTTCGTGAGACGAACCGATCTAGACATGCGATAAATGCCTCTATAGTGAGGTCACTGACCACCTCCAAGTGGACTGCCTTCGTGGCCAAGCACACGAAGACGCACAGGTATGCCTTCACTAATCTGGCGTTCCGTAGCTGTGAAGACTTGACCATGAATGGTCCCGCGAAATCCGTTCCGACACCCGCAAAGGGCCGGATTTCGTTAACCCTATCCGAGGGCAAATCGCCCATCTGGGGCTGCATCGTAGCCGCCTTAGCCCGATAACAAGGCAGGCACCGAAATACGACGCTACGCACTAAGCGTCTTCCCGATAGAATCCAGAACTCGCGCTGGAGAAACGCCATCAAGGCGTGGCATCCGATATGCCCATTCCGAATGTGTCGATCCTGTATCAACAGTTCGACCAACTTCCCTTTCCTAGGGAGTAACAACGGGTGGCGAGCCGCATAAGACAGGTTGGCATTCCGCAGCCGACCTCCTACCCTCAGCAATCCTTGAGGGTCAATAAACGGGTTGAGCCGAGCCACAGCTCCCTTCAGTTGGACGCGTCCACGTCTCAGAATGTCCAATTCGGACTTAAAGTGCACCGTCTGCACGTTCCGTACCAATGCGAACAACGCATGGTTCCGTTCCCGTGGTGTCAGGACCTGTGTCCGCACCCGTTGCGCCTCAGAATTGCGACAATTCCGCGCAAATCGGAAGATCCAGGCGGTCACATTAACCAGCTTGTCGAGCGAGCTGTACCGTTCCAGCAGGCTGAACTCCTCTTCCGGCTCTGGTTGCGTCGTACAGACACCGACTGTCAAGGCGCCGTTCGCCGAGGTAACGCGTGGACTCATTGGCCAATCTGATTCGGCTTGAGTCAACCATTTTGGACCCCACCACAAGGGATGTCCAACTAACTCCGGAGCGTGACACCCACGAGACGCACAGTCTGCTGGGTTCATTTCCCCTGGAACATGTCTCCAGATTAAGGGAACCTCCGAATTCAAAATCTGCGAAACCCGATTCGCCACGAAAATCTCCAGCTTGTGAACTGAAGCCTTCAGCCAGCATAACACGATCTGGCTGTCCGTCCAAGCGTAGATCGTATCTTCTAACGCTATTGACGCACGAAGAACCGTCATCGTGTGGTTGAGCAGACGAGTCAGGAGAGCCGCTCCCGAAAGCTCTAACTTGGGAATGGTCAGGCGAGTGCGCAACGGCGCAACCTTGCTCTTGGCCATGACCAACCGCACATCAACCTCCCCCGAGGAGTCGACCGTACGCAGATATACCGCAGCTCCGTAGCCCTTCTCCGAGGCATCGCAAAACCCATGCAGGGTGGCGGTGTATCGTTTGGTGGGGACCAACCTCCGTGGCAGTGAAATCCGATTGATGCCAGGGAGGGTCGAAAAGAACGAGTCCCACTCTGAGCTCAATGACCCGCCGATCGGGTCGTCCCATTTCAGCTCAGCAGACCACAATTGCTGCATAAAACACTTGAGCTGAAATGTTACCGGGGTGATCCACCCGTTTGGATCAAATGTCCTAGCCACCGTTGAAAGGACGTTCCGTTTCGTCCAGACCTTCGGGGAGTCCAACTCGACCCGATACGAAAAGATGTCTGACACCGGCTGGTACTGGACGCCTAATACCGACAACATATTTGGATTTTCCAAATTTTCTAAAATGTGGGGATCCTGCTGGTAGTCATCCGGAAGACCAGACAGTAACTCTGGAGAGTTCGACATCCATTTCCGGAGCTCGTAACCTCCACCCCGTAAGAGCTCAACTAGTTCGTCCCGACGAGCGAGCGCATCCTCTACGGAATCTGCACCGGTACAGATATCGTCCACGTAGAGATCCTGCTCCAGGATTGCTGCTCCTCTAGGGAAATTTAACCGTTCTCGATCCGCTAACTCCCGCAGAGTGCGAATCGCCAAATAAGGACTAGACCGTAGCCCGTACGTGTTGGTGTTCAGCTCGTACACCCTGATGGGCTGATCTGGGCTCTCTCGCCACAGTATCAGCTGATACCGTCTATCGTCAGGGTGAATGACCGTCTGCCTAAACATCATCCGGATGTCAGCTACAAACACAACATTGTGTCGACGGAACCGTGTGATAACATCCGCGATGTCATGGTTCAACTTCGGCCCTGAATGCAAACACTGGTTCAGGTTCATGCCGTTAGATGTTGATGCCGATCCATCGAACACTACCCGTATTTTGCCCTCCGGGGTCCTCAAGACCGCGTGATGAGGCAGGAAGCAGTGGTCTTCACGCTTCCAGTCGATACCCGAAACCGACATGTGGCCGAGCGACTCGTATTCCCGCATGAAGTCGACGTACTTCTGCCGGAAAATCCCGTCACGCTTCATGCGTCGTTCCATCGACAGAAGCCGCGTCTCGGCTGCATGGTGTGAACTGCCCAGCGGTGGGCGATCACTCCGGAATGGAAGACGTGTGAGAAATCGACCTGACCGAAGGCGACCAGTATTGTTCCGATAAAACTATTCACACTCTTCTTCAACCGGGTCCAACCGGCGGACCGTAGGTGGTTCCTCCACCTCCCAAAACTTCTGTATCACCTCCGAGAGTACAGAACCGAATAAGGGACTACGAGTCGCTAGGCGTGGGGCAGCCGGCATGACCTGACCCATTACCGCATGGCCCAGTCTGGTGTTGACCGAAAACAGACCAGTCGCCTGCAACACGTGGACACCTGGCACTAAAAGGTATCCCAAGGCATCGACACCCAATAAAATGTCTACTGGGCCTGGAATATCGAACTCCGGGTCAGCCAGTGACAACCCAGCGACCAACTGTCGCACCGAGGGCGACAACCGTACGTGAGGGTGTGAGCCCATCACATTAGGCATGACTAATGCCGTGACCGTTAGATTCACCGATGAATCCACCCGTGACGAGAGAGTAATCCGACATACTCCCTTAACGGAACCGACTTCCGTGTTCCCAATTCCCCGAATGGAATGTGGATACTCCCTTACCGAAATGCCCAACCGTCTTACAAGGTTGCACGAGACTAAGCACCCCTGGGCCCCCGAGTCCAATAGTGCTCGTGCCACACATGCTTTGCCGTCCGAACTCCACGCTATCACAGAGGCGGTGGGGAGCATGACCGTCTGTGGAGTGGCGGCACCCTGTAAGTGGGCGGCGTGTCCCTAGCGGGAACCTCCGCGGGATCCGAACCCGCTCAGACCTCCGTCGGCCTTGGAGTAACTCGGCTGCTGATATGCAACCGGCATATCAGACCGTATGTGCATCAAGGGGTCCCAACTCGTATAATAGGCCCCTCGCTGTCCTGGTATCCGATCATACCGGACGGTGTACGGTGTGCCCGGTGCGCACCGTGGATGAATGGGGGAGAGCGGATCCAACCTGGGGCGCTCTAGGAATGGGGGCGACATCCGACTGTTCGCCTCCCTGTTCGCCTCCCAGAGCGACGGGCAGGGTGGCGCAGAAGGTGGTGGACTCCCAGCCTTCGCGCTACTCATAGGTGCCATCTGACACCCGCCCGTAACACGCAGAGAGCCAGCGGCCCGAAGTCCTCGCTGACCGTGGACAGCGGCGACCGAACCCCTGCTATCCCGCATGTTACCCCCCGCGCTGCCCCTTTCCCCTCGGGGGGGGGTCCCGTCCGCGGGTACCCCAGTCACCCCGTTGGTGACTCCCGTTGCCCGAAGGGGGACTGGGTCCGGCCCTGGTTGGGCCCTGTGGCCGACCAACCTGAGTCCAGCCCTGGTGACCGTCCGAAGGGCCTGACCGATTCAGGCACAACACGATGTGGTGCTTGCCACCACAGCACTCACAGGGGAACGCGCGCGAGCACTCGCTCAGCGTGTGCGGCCCCAAACAACCGAAACACAATCGGTGGCGGAGGACTATCTTCCTGCGGGCAGCCACCCCGAGCGCCTTAAAGTTGGCGCAACTGGTCACTTCATGACCGGCACTGTCGCAGTGCACACAGCCGTCACCCGACGGCGCGGCATTCAAAACGCCAAATTGTTTCGACCGCCCACCCTCCCGTGGGGGCGGGGGGCGCGGCCCCTCCCGCATCCGCGCAGGTTGGCGCTGCACACTGGCCTCCGTATCCAGTGTGTCACATCGCCTGCATTCACCCTCCAAAAAATCCGTCAATTGGACGAGCGTGGGCAGTTCCGTGCTACTGCCCCCATGCAGCTGTTCAAACCGACTTTGAACAGCTGCAGGCAACCGTGACAAAACCATATACAAAACAATATATGACCATTGGTCTACCGGAAGACCAAGGTTCTGAAGGGCCTTAGTGGCCACCAGCACAGGGTTGAGCACCTGTACTCGGATGTCAACATCCCGGGTTACTCTTGGGATGCTAAACAGCTTCCCCAGCTGCGCATCAACCAACCGCCGTTTGTGTTGGTAGCGGTCAAACAATATGGAGCTGGCTATCTCATAATTGCCCGCCGTGACCGTTAGGTGACCGACCAACTCCTTCGGTTCACCCCGCAGAGCCATCAATAGTTAGGCCAACTTGTAGGCGTTGTCCAGGTCGTCCCGACCGTGGACCAAACTATCAAATAAATTAATGAATGCCGGCCACTCATCAATTGCCCCACTGAAGGCCGGAATCTCCAGGTGTGGCAGCCGTCCAACAACACCCTTCGGGGGTGGGTCTCCGTTACCCTCCCCACGGTCATTCCTTCGCGACCGCTTAATTTTCTCCGCGCGACGCTCGATGACGCCCAAGCATTCCATCGCTTGGTCAGCATCCGCGCAGAGCTGTTTCACTGCAGCCACCGAGGCTTCATCAGTAAGCCCGAGAGCTTCAGCCTCCGCAGCCAGCCGCCACACCTTCCCGACGCGTGTCATTGCGTCCTCCACACGCTTGAGCAGGACATCATCCATATCTGGTCGCTCCACATACTTATGAGTATGGGCGAGCCATCTCATTTCCTCACGGACACCATGCCGCAGTCCCGTCAAGGGCGAAGGTGCCATGTTGACCGATTTAATAGATTCTGATCTTATACTTCACTACCGAACTAAGTATAGCCAGAGACCAGCACTTGCCCGTCAGCGCTGGGCACAGAAATTAAAACTAAGTTGTCAAAACTAAGGCAACCACTAAAAACAATTAAATCCTAAACAATATTTAATATGGTCGCCCTGTGGACATACACCTTATAACTATACACTCTAAATCAATTAGAGAATGCCACCATAAGGCACAATAAAAAATAACACACAAAAATTTATTATAAGAAAAAAGGCTATTTTTAATATAATGAAGGTAGCTGTGAACCTTCTAGAAGTGGCCCCTCCGATATGACCCACACTTCTACTGAGGTCAGCAAAATCAGCTTAATACCCCTTAAATAGCCTGACCCTGCTCTGTAATCCGAAATAACACTGCAATGCTATGGAACCCGACTGCAATACTATAGTCCGACCGAATGACTGTTTCTTATGCACACCGAGTAGTTTCCGACTACAAATTTATAATAATTGTTAACTAAATCGTCAATTATACGTTCACTTACCGAAAATGAACCTAAATTGTGGTATACCGACCACTCGACTCACTTACAAACTGATTGCCGACCAATCCGAGACACCCTTTTCTCCCAACTACAATGTGGCAAAAAAACAACCCTACAACCGTCCGTGAATTGATTTCCCACTAGGAAACCGCGCCTGCTACCAAAATGTTAAATTCCACGCCTCAACCGAACGGGCGTGGAATCTGGTAGGGTTGGTTTTCACCAGGAGTATCACAAGTGGTACTGACCTTTGACGCCGTGGACCGGAATTCGAATGCTCAATTCGAGGCAGGAATACGGGATAAGGAGCACAAAGGGTAGGGGGAGAGGAGTCGAATCTTACTCTCGTCGTAGCCCGATGCTGTCGCCGTCGTGTTGCTTGCCGACACGAGGAGTCGCTGTCCGAATGCGAAAACTTTAACCTTTCACAACACGAAGCACTCACTCCGATGACTTGAATCTACTTATTCCCCGACGATTGTTCCGTGCTTATTATAATTAATATTCCGACCAGGCCCGACACCTGTGTTAGACAATTATTACTACTAAAATACAGCCAAGGCCCGAACGCCATGTGCCGACATTTTTCTCAAGTCCAAAAAAGTAACCTCTAACTCGTCATCACGTTTCTATACAAGTGACAGCTGCTAGTTCCATTCCGATCACTCGCGGTCCGAGTCGCGCAACGAAAAAAGGTGCGTTCCGAAGCATAAATATTAAACAGGTTGGATCAATGTGGGAGAAGAAGGGCAAAGAAACTCCGCTGACAGACTGAAGGCCGGCCGTGGCCACAGTAAACGCGCGGTGGTTATACGCCAAAGCGGGCGCGGCTGGGCTTGTGGCCACACTTGTGGTGCTTTTCGTTTGTGACATCTGCACGATGTCGCCGACGATATTATGGATAGGATGTTTTTAATACTATACAGTGCACTGATATGGGAGGCGTTTCTACACAAGAGATGGTACATGATCATGAAAACAAGTGAGAAATAGTCTAATTAGTAGATGCATATATTCCTTTTTTATCTTTATTATTAAAAACATTGGTACAGACATACATCAACTATGGCAAATATTTCCACTAGAAAATGTGTCACATTTTTAAAGCACTGAGTTTAAATCAGGCACAGGCTCTGCCTAGTTCACATCTTGATTATACCAAAATTACTGTAACACCTTGTAACACGTTATAATATTTTACCTATATTTAAGGGGGAGAGAGGCCTTTGCCCAACAGTGGGACATGGTGGGCTCGTAATAATAATAATAATTGTTTGTAAAATTCTTATGCTGTAACCTGTGTTAATTGCCACAATAAACGTTTTTTATTTTTTATTTATTTAATTTAATTTAATAAAAACAACAAGTGAGAAATGGTGTCTTATTGGTTTGTTCGAAGAAAAGTTGAGTCACGCGCTAGGCGCCCCCTTAACTTCTTCAGTATGGCCATAAGCAGGGGTTTTATACATTTTATATTAAGCGCCCGTGCAATTCACCGCGTTAGGCCTGCACTCTGGCCAACACCGAAGACTTTGACGCCTCGCCAAACCCTTCTTCCTCTCCTGACATCTCTGCGCCTGTCTCCACATATGAGGAAAAACGTGACGCTATTACTATGGGTGTTCCCGTCCAAACCCCCAGGGCCTCAGCATCAGGGCATCAGGTACTCTCTTAGCGGATCTTACCAATCACGGTCCGGCAGGGTCAAACCCCCACGGTCCATTCCAGCATCAGCTATCTAGGTTTCCGCTGACACACTGAAGACTTTGGCGCCTCGCCAAGGAAGAGCGGGTCTCAAGAGAATTGCATATTAACATTTACCAGTAACAGGAGTGGAGACGTGGTTTTTTTTTTACTTTTTTCAGGCTCTGTGGCAAGCTACTATACCACTGTGCCATACTGTCTGGTGTGATCCATGTTTTATCGTTTTTAGGGTTCCGTACCGGGACCCTATTACTAAGCATCTGCTGTCGGTCCGTCCGTCTGTCTGTCCATCAGGAGGCTGTATCTCATGAACCGTATTACGTACAGAGTTGAAATTTTCACAGAATTTGTCTTTCTGTTGCTGCTACAACAGCAATAAAACATATTTACGAAATGTTATAAACACAAGAGACGTTTTTTACTAAGCCTGCGAATAATGACACATAGTAGTACGACGGTACGGAACCCGTCGTGTCCGAACAACACTTGAGCGATTTTTAATAGGTATGTTCCAAACCATAATTTTGGGTAAATAAGTACAAAAAAAAAATATTTAACCAACTTAAAAAAAAAATGTATTGTCATGTTTTGTTGTATCGGAAGACCTCCAGCTACACCAGCGCCCCTTGCAGCAAATGGGGAAGAAAACTGTCAAAGTAAGTAAGCAAAGAGTTTCGTTCATCTGAGGTTTCAAATTAATCACAAAGTAATGGCCAATTTTCTGTCAGCTCATAAGAAAATAAAATTAAATTATGTAAATTTTTTTAAATGTCGCTGGCAAGACATGGGTTTTTGATTTTTTTTCCATGGAAGTTGCCAGTTCAAAAGATTTGTGTAAGTATGTCACCATAAGATACTCAAAACCGTTAGTTGATAAACTAACGCGTTAGTTGATTAGCTATCGACAGATAGTAAACCAGACCGACAGGGTTTAGAATTTACGTTTCTTTTGTTCTTACATGTCAACCTAACACGAAGACTATTCGGGGCTTCGCTGCGGTCGCCCTCTCTAGTCTTCACCTAAGCTACCGCAGTGCTTGCACTGGTATTTCATTTGCAATTCAAGTTTAAACCAGTTTACTATTTAACAGTTTTAACCGTTAGTTTCTCAACTAACGCGTCATGTAGTAAGCAGTACGCTACAGTTTACTATCTGTCGATAGTTGACCAACTAACGGTTTTGACTATCTTACGGTGACATATACATTGGCAGGAAATGCTCTTTTGATTGTGATTGAGTCAGGCAAAGCTGGTCTGTGACGAAACAGGAGAACAAGAACTGTCACTTTTCAACAACAAACAATACCACAGCAATGTTGTTTTAGTTTATGTCGCCAACTTCTCTTCGCGTATTCTATGTTTTGATTATTTTATTTTATACTTATTTTAGATTATTACGACCATTGGCCCAATTTGTTTTAATAACGATGACCCGGGATATTCTTTTAGTTTTCAAAACGAAATTACGTGTAAAACAACAGAACTAATGTAAAAAAAAACGGTCGAATGCGAGTCTAACTCGCGCACGAAGGGTTCCGTACCACCCTACAATGGTAGGTAGTGGTATGGTAGGAGTGAATAGTTTGGATTTTACCAAGCAAAATATTGTTTACAAAGTTATTGGTGCGGCTACTTTCACACTCCATGTACGTAACCAGGTGTATTCATCAGTTTGTATGTGATATGGAAAGAATTATTGTATGGGAGCTTTCATAAATATTTATGTAATTCTGTTTTTTAGAATGCAACAGAAATACATCATCTATGAAAATTTCAATTGTCTTACTATCACGGTTCATGAGATTTCGGCTGTAGCCTGGTGACAGACGGACGGACAGCGGAGGCTTAGTAATAGGGTCCCGTTTGGCACCCTTCAGGTACGGAACCCTAAAAACGTCGTTAAACTACAAAAAAAGTTTTCTTCACGTTTTCCACAGTGACGAACGATGAAGATTAACATGAAGTAGGTAACAGCTTTCATAACATTTTTTTAATTAGCTGTCATCAAACACCCTGTAATATAATGCAAGAGAATGTCTCAAGTACCCTGTGCCCTCCATCAAAAAGTTTTGCGTATACATCCTCATCAGGCCTCGATGGCCGTTATTATATCAGGATGAATCTAGGTTTCAGTTTTAACTTTATATATTCGAATTATAATAATATTCAGTTTTTTGACACTTTCAATTTATTTCTGTAAATAAGTTACTCAATTTCTTTCCACTTCCGGTTTCAATGAGCAAAGAGATTCGTTAACCTGAGTACATAGTTCAATACTTACATTCTACATTCACAAAACTTTTTTTCAATGTTCCGATGTACGGTCTTGAATGTAGTCCTACTCAATATTTATTGTTAAAAATTTAAAAAAGTATACTCGGACAAAATGCTGTCGTTTCACATTTTTTCCGTACCTATATACAATGGTATATTTCAGTATTTATTGCAATAACTTTCATGTTTACAGTACAGGTCTTAGGTAGGTTCAATGTATGTTTCAATGTAAGTTTACCCAATAGGTGTAACAATTTAGTTCACATGTATAAGAGTACCTATCGATTATCTTCGATTGCGGGTCCGATGTCCTACTAGCACTTGACCGGTTTTGTTCCCTATTAAGCTAGGGAACCCTAAAACCAGGACAACCAACAAATATTAATTACAACATAATAGCGGTTAAATAACAAACAAAAACACAGTTTAGCTAATTTCGGCTATAACAGTCACCGCAACGATGATCCTAATAAGAACTTATGATTACTGTTCTTTTTCCTGTTTAAATTGTTGTAATTATACAGGCTAAGAATTTTAGAATATTCTGTCTGTCGGTAATGTTAGAGACGTGACAAGACAATCCGTGGTCTCAAGGCGTTATTTATAAACGAATAGTCCGTATACTTAATTCGACGGACTTGTTTGACAAATAGAGACTTATTCAAAAAAAATAAAAACCCATGATGTATTATAGTAGTTTATGTGACTGCTCCATAATGGAGGACATTAATACTCGAGAGTGGGTTTATCAAACGAGCCAAAGGCGAGTTTCATAATAATATCACTCGAGAGTTTTAATGCCTAATTATGTACAGTTACATACACTAGTTTATCTACACACATATCATAAGCTCTCTTTGATGTGTTCAGGAACCACATGTTTGACCGGCATTGTGGCTCTGCAGTTGTTGAGCTTGTTCTGTAGTACCAACTTCACGCAGGCGGGCGTCGGCGTTCGAAATTTGAATGTCAGTACCAACTTCACAGACAAACTAGGGGCGGCAAGCAGGAGGGCGTCGGCGTTCGAAATTTGAATGTCATAAATGTAGAAAAATCACACATTATGGTCATAATGTGTAATTTTTCAGATAAAAAATGAGTTTTTACCAAGTTGTTTAACATTATGCTGATCGTAACGTGCGGTTTTTGTACGCAGTAAAGAGGGTTTATGATACGTGTGTAGATAAAATAAATAATAATATAATAAACAAGCAGAAAGTGCGGATTTGTGGGGTTTTCAATAACGTAAGCGCGTCTTTGTATTGTAACGTTATTTCTCTTGAGAACTTGTCCATAAACTTATGCTGCTCATATTGTACTGTAGGTAAAGCGAGTTTCGCTAAAGTTTTATACCTTACTAGTGGCCCTGCTGGCAGACGACCTCGCGAACAGGGAGGACCGTGAACCAATTTATAGGTATTTTCATTTTAAGTCTAGGTTTATTTAAAACTGATTGTATGCGTTTCCACGCGCACCCAGGATGGACCATGCTACGATCGTTGAGCGTTATCAAGGTGCACCCTCCCAAGCCATCGCTTCATTATAGGTAAACTTACTATCGTAACGCCAAGATACCTAGTGAAAGAAGGTTGAGAACTTCCAGCTCGAAGAAGAAATCAAAACAAATACAATACGCAGTGATTTTGGTGCAGGTATGTCCAGGTCAAAGCTCGCAGAAGAAACGCAGAGATTTTGATACAGGTGTGAGGTCGGTTAGCTCCGTCAGTAGTCAGTTGCTAAAGAAATGCAAATGGTCACGCGTCGCTAAGCGTTTTTAGGTCCAAAACGAGACCAAACCAAAAAGGTTTTAAATAATTTGTCTCTTTCTATATCTCGAGTACGAGTGAGATGTCTAGACAATATTTATCCATGACCAGTAAGCAAAGAGTTTGCATGCTTTTTCTGCAAACAAATTGACAACAAACTAAGAAAATAAACAAAAAATAAAACTATCGAGATTCCTTTTTTTCTCATTTTTCCGACACCCCCGGCACTTTGACGAACATTTCAATTCAAATAACAGCGAATCGAGTTTGGTATGATTAAGAAAAGTACGAAATTAGGTACATAGAAGTTTCATTTTTTCCTCACAAGCATGATGAAAGACTTTGTGTGTGCCAAGGGCGGTACAAGAATTGCAAACTCGTGTCAATTAGCTCTTGAGAGCAAAAATCTTTTTATTCAAGGAAACAAATGGTAAAAAAATCAGGCTTTCCCCCATTTTCCCCCTTACCCCCATTTTTATGGCATTATTTTCACAACAACCTGTGATATAATACTTAATATATCATCCAAAAATGGTCTCGATTCGTTCATAATTAACGCCACAGCGAACTTCCTCTTTTTGCCTCCATTTTCCCTCTAATCGAAAAAATCTCTCGATAAAATAGTAGTTTATATGACTGCTACATAATGGAGGGCATTAATACTCGAGAGCGGGTTTACGAAACGAGCCGAAGGCGAGTTTCATAATAGTATCAATCGAGAGTTTAATGCCTAATTATGTACAGTTACATACACTAGTTTATCTACACACATATCATAAGCTCTCTTTGATGTGTTCAGGAACTGCATGTTTGACCGGCATTGAGGCTCTGCAGTTGTTTAGCTTGTTCTGTAGTACCAACTTCATAGACAAACTAGGGGGGACACGCGGGCGGGCGTCGGCGTTCGAAATTTGAATGTCAGTACCAACTTCACAGACAAACTAGGGGCGGCGCGCAGGCGGGCGTCGGCGTTCGAAATTTGAATGTCATAATATGTAGAAAAATTAGTTTTTACCAAGTAGTTTAACATTATGCTGATCGTAAAGTGCGGTTTTTGTACGCAGTAAAGCGGGTTTATGATACGTGGGTAGATAATAGTAGTTTATGTGACTGCTACATAATGGAGAGCATTAATACTCGAGATATTACTCGAGAGTTTTAATGCCTAATTATGTACAGTTACATACACTAGTTTATCTACACACATATCATAAGCTCTCTTTGATGTGTTCAGGAACCGCATGTTTGACCGGCATTGTGGCTCTGCAGTTGTTTAGCTTGTTCTGTAGCACTAACTTCGGGCGTCGGCGTTCGAAATTTGAATGTCAGTACCAACTTTACAGACAAACATGGGGCGGCACGAGACACACAAATCGATTAATCGATGCGTTAAAGTAAAAAAAAAAGTCTCTGATCGTCGAATCGTCGAAATTGACATTTGTCTCGACGACGTCTGGACAGTGCCACCAACTTAACTGCTCGGGTGGCTAAAACACGAAACTAATGCCCTCCCAGTACGAAATTACATTAGTGTGACGTAGACGCTAACAGCGCTTTCAATTAAACAGTTTTGTTGGTGGCACTGCTTTACCGGCATGAAACATTCAAACGCTTTACCGACTTTTGTGGTACCGCCATGACAGTTGTCATTTGTTTATTTGTTTGTTGTTTGGTTTTACAAAGAAGAGAAAAAGATTTTGTGAAAAGTTGTAATTTACATCATAAATATTAGGTCCTTACATATGAAATTGGCGTTTTGCATGGGAGGAACATAAAGTCGTTATTTTTTAATATAATATATTTATTTAATCAAAGTATGTACCTACTATTGCTATCTATACACTTTTGCCATGTCATAGGTAGTTCTTCGATCCCTTTACTAAGAAAAACATTCGGAAGGGAATCAATAAAATCTTTGAAGGCGGTTTGGACAGCCCCATTGGAGTTGATTTTTTTCCCTTTCAAGAAGTTATCCAAATTAAGAAAAAAATGGTAATCTGTTGGAGCAAGGTCCGGAGAGTACGGTCGATGTCTTAGACATTCCAATTGAAACTCCTCTAATATGGTAGCCGTCTGTTGTACAGTGTGTGGTCTAGCGTTATCATGAAGCAGCAGTGGCCTGGAGCGATTGACCAGCCTCGGTTGTTTAGCAGCTAGCTTTTCCATCATGATTTGCTGACAATAGACATCTGCCGTAATCGTCTGGCCAGATTTAAGAAAGCTGTAGTGAACGACACCAGCACTAGTCCACCAAACGCTCACAAGTAACTTTTTTGGAGTCAATTTTCGCTTGGGGCATGGTTTGGCTGGTTCAGCAGGGTTCAGCCATTGCGATGAGCGCTTCCGATTATCGTACAGGATCCACTTTTCATCACAGGAGATGATTTGATTTAAAATCCTTTCATTATTGTGCCGGGTGAGTAATGCAACACAGCAGTCAACGCGCCTTTGTCGATTTGCTTCACAAAGTTCGTGAGGTACCCACCTTTCAAGCTTTTTCACCTTCCCAATTTGCTTCAAGTGGATTAAAACAGTTTTATCACTAACACCGCAGCCTGCAGCTAACTCGGACGTGGTTTGCGATGGATCCGCTTCCACAATAGCCTTCAATTCTCATTAAAACTTTGGTCTCCGGCCGTCCACGGGGCTTGTTCTGCAGGTCGAAATTTCCAGAACGAAAACGTTGGAAACAAAAAAGCACTGTGTTTTCTATTGCAGCACCGTCGCCATACACATCATTAATCCTTCGAGCCGTTTCTGCAGCACTGGTGCCACGGTAGAACTTATACTCGTAAATAACGCGATATTTCAAGTTTTCCATTTTGTAAGCTGAGTGAAGCAAGAAAAAAACAATTGAGGAAAAAACAAATGAATTATAATTTTAGAAACAAAAATACGTGAGTAAATAGCTGTATAAATTTGAATTTGGAATTCCTAACCATAGAGGACATATTTGCTATCAAAGTGGCCAGTACGGCGAAACACCAATTTCCTAATATGAGTGAAAGTGACTCCGACATCGATATAAACACTCCGCCAGATATCTTTAATGCAGCCACAACTGCATCGAACAACTTGTTGCCAGAAAAATCAAAGGACAAATACGAAAAGGCGTACAAAGCAATGCAGGTCATTTCCCTACGGCTTCTGATCCGATTTTTGAGCACTAATGATATGTGTGCAGATAAAGTAGTGTATGCAACTGTATATAATTAGGCCTTCAAACACTCGTGTGATGCTGTTATGGAACTCGCTTCGCTCGTTTTAAAAAAACACATTCGTGATTTATCATACGACAGTTGCATTAACTACTATCACGTTTTTTAAACGTTTACTAAGCGTTTTAATGAGCATATTTTTGTGAATATAATGTGACTGTTACATAATGAAACAGTTTAAATATTATACTTGTTTCATAATATACTATTAACCTTTGTACAAATGTGAGCTATTTCGAGTAGTAGATGGAAATCGGTCGCTTTTCCGGGGTAATTTGGGTTCGGGGATATAATTGGTATTTAGAAAAAAGGGGTGTAGTGTTTATTCATGGGGGTTGATAATATACCAATGTCTGTTAAAAATTTAGATTTTGTGCAAATTTAACTGTTATCATTTGATTTTATATATTTTATCAACACAAGTATCATAAACCCTCTTTACTGCGTACAAAAACCGCACGTTACGATCAGCATAATGTTAAACTACTTGGTAAAAACTCATTTCTTATCTGAAAAATTAGATATTATGACCATAATGTGTAATTTTTCTACATATTATGACATTCAAATTTCGAACGCCGACGCCCGCCTGCGTGCCGCACCTACTTTGTTTGTGAAGTTGGTACTACTGAACAAGCTAAACAAGTGCAAAGAAATTATCAATGCCACCATGCCGGTCGAACATGCGGTTCCTGAACACATTAAAGAGAGGTTATGATATGTGTGTAGATAAACTAGTGTATGTAACTGTGAAGAGGGCGCCACAGTGCCACGGTTAACATCGAGCTCGTAATATAATTGGTTTTAAAAATAACCAGTGCTTTAAAATATTGTGTTTAGTGCTAAAACATATAAACAACATATAAATCTACCTCGATTACATGAAGAACACAGTGAACAATCAGTGAAAACCAAATAAAATGTGTAAAATAAAATCCGTTACGTGTGACTTTTAAACCGTTAACAAACAAACAGTAAGATATAAACAGTGCAAAATACTAGTGTTATGTGTGTATCACTAAAGTTTGAACCAAAATAAAACTGAAAAAGGGTGTTTGCATCAAAATCAATAATAGTTATAACCTCTAAATAAAAAATTAATGACTCATTGAAACAAATAACGTCAGTAACGCCATCTACTTTTTTGTTGTAAAACTCTGATGCGAAGGTCTACAGAGATATACCAGTAACACCACCTAGCGGGATCAAGAGGAAACCGCGCACCAACACAGCTGGCATGTGCTATCATCCACTACAATAACCGAACAAATTTCCTAGAGGGCGCTAGTTGACAATATGGAAGAAATAAAACATATGTTATTAGAAATGCAGAAAGACATAAGACAGCAAAAACAAGACATGCTGGAGATGAAAGAAGATATTAAAAACACAATAAATATCAGTATTAACGAGAAATTTTCCAGTCTGGAGCTTAAAAATGAACATATGGAGAAAAAACTTGAAGAACAAAACACGAAAATTAGCGACCTAGAAAGACATATTAGACGCAAAAATCTAGTCCTGTTCGGATTAGAAGAAGGCGAAAAATCATACCACGACCTAGAAAGTATGGTAATAAATATAATAAATACGCACCTCAAGGTACAATGTGTCAGCAACAACATCGAAACCGTTAGAAGACTGGGGAAAAAAGGAGAGAAAACCAGACCGGTTGTCATATCATTCTCGACAATAGGCTTCAAATTGAAAATTAAGAAAAACAAGTCTTCTTTGGATAATACTACATACTACCTAAAGGAAGACTATCCAAAAGAAGTCCTAAACAAGCGCAAAGAGCTGCAAAGTCAACTACGGATAGAAAAAGAGGCTGGCAACACTGCTTACATAAAATACGACAAGCTCATTGTCGTGAACAACAACAAGAGTATCCCCCACCACCAGTCAAGCAAGAGAAATCTGTCTGAGTCACCAGATAATTCAGATCCTAGCAGTCATAACGCTCAACAGAATAATAAACGGCAAACGAAGAAAAATAAAGCCTCCAACATGAAAGATTATTTACTAAAAACGCCAAAATTGATCTTCACTCAGACAGATACCGCTCAAAACTCAACAAATACGCAACAACTTCCAACAGTATAGCAACCACAACAGGCCCCTCAAACTCCCTCATTCAAGAAAAAATACTAAAATACAAAAATAACTAATATTTCCCAATACGGCTGGTCCCCGCAGAAAAATAAGACCAAAACCCTCCAACCGATCACTACCTACAGTAGAGCAAGCAATCCATATCTGCACCTGGAATGTCAGATCACTAGTAAAAGAGACTAGACTTGTAGAGCTAGAACACAGTCTGACAAAATTTAAATGGGACATTATAGGATTATCAGAAATAAAACGAGAAGGGAAAGAAATTCTAGAGTCAGATGATTATGTATTAATATATCATGGCGAAAAAAGTGGAAGAAATGGAGTCGGTTTTCTGATAAAGAAACATTTAAAACGAAATATAATAGATATTAAAACCATATCAGATAGAGTCATGAGACTGGATATAAACCTTAACTCTAGAAAAGTACACTTGATACAATGCTATTCACCAACAGAAGATTTGTCCACGGATGATTTAGAAACATTCTACAAACACCTTCGCATAGCACTAGAAAACACAGGAAAAGATACAATTGTACTAGGAGATTTCAACTAAAAAATTGGTCAACCAACACCCGAAGACAAAAAAGTAATGGGTCCATGGGGCTATGGAGAGAGAAACGAAAGAGAAAAAATATTGATACAATTTTGTTTTGAAAACCACATAGCGAATTCACACTTCAAGAAAAACCTCAAACAAAAATGGACTTGGATTTCACCAGACGGCAAAACACGAAAAGAAATAGACTTTATTCTCATAAAAAAACATCAAACATATATCAGACGTCCAAGTAATGAACACATCCTTCCCGTCAGACCACAGAATAGTAAGGGCAAACTTGTTACAATACGGATAAAACCAAAAATCACGAAAATACTACGGATTGAAGATGACGAAATTAAATCCACTCGAGCAAGATTCCCTGAAAAATATATTTGCAAATAAAACAAGTAACATTGATTGTAATGACATACACACGGCGTATACACAAATCATACAAATCTTAAAAGACGCCATGAAGCAGCTGCCAAAAGACACTAGCAAGGATAAACTATCACTTTCGCTGTATGTAGAGACACTTATAAATGAGAGACACCGATTAAAATGTAAAGAAAATAGAACACGATCAGAACGAAACCGACTGAGTGCGCTCTACAAACTAATAAAAAAGGAAGTCAATAGAGAACTGAAAGCTCATCGCTACAAAATTATCGAGGAAGAACTGGAAAAGAGAGCATCTGTTAAAAGAGCCCAGAAAAGACTGACTCTAAATAAACCCTGGATTATGACACTAAAAAATGAAAATAAAACAGTATCCAGTAGAGATCATCTTATAAACACTGCAACTGAATTTTATAAGAAATTGTACGATGGCAAGGATATACCCCAGCAGCCCAGATGCGACCCAGTAGAATATGAGACAATACCACCCTTCCTAGACAACGAGATTCAACATGCCATTAGAAGTTTGAAATCCATGAAAAGCCCTGGTGATGACGGTATTACAAACGATATATTAAAAGCAATTATTGAACCGCTCACACCAATATTAACAAAAGTTTTCAACAAGATATTGGAAATCAACAAATTACCAGAGGATTGGGGAACATCCATCATAACTCTTCTGTATAAAAAGGGCGACCCGACAGAACTGGGAAATTATAGGCCAATAAGCTTACAACAGACGGTGTACAAAGTATTTGCATCAGTGCTACTCAACAGGATGACAAGCACTCTAGATAGCAACCAACCCAGAGAACAGGCAGGTTTCCGACGAGGATACTCTACCATAGACCATATCTTTACACTTACACAACTCATTGCGAAATACTCGGAATACAGAAAAAGTCTCTACATTGCTTTTGTCGACTATTCGAAGGCATTTGACTCTATAGAACACGAACATTTATGGTTGGCACTGAAGCAGCAAGGTGTGGAATTCACCTACAAAGAGATTCTCAAAGAAATCTACAGAAATAGTATAGCGATGGTCAAACTGGAACGCAAAGGAGAGCCATTCTATATTAAAAGAGGAGTCAAACAAGGCGACCCGATTTCTCCGAACCTGTTTACCGCTCTGTTGGAGTATATATTCAGACAGTTAATTTGGGAAAATAAAGGTATAAATTTAAATGGCGAATACCTCAATAACCTTCGATTTGCTGACGATATAGTTATAATCGCTGAGAATCACAGAGATTTAGAATACATGTTGAACACTTTAGACAAAGAGATCAGAAAGTGTGGATTACAGATGAACAAGGATAAAACCTTTGCTATGACAAATAGTGAAGAAATACCTATCAAAACTGAATCTCACAGTATATTATATGTAGATAAATATATATACTTGGGACAAACTATATCTGTCGCCGAACAGACGTCACGCGAAGTCGACAGTGGAATAAAGAAGGCATGGGGTACTGGTCGCTAAAAGAAATTTTCAAGACAAAGATTCCGACACATTTAAAAAGAAAAGCTATGGATACAATCATCCTGCCAACACTACTGTACGGATACCAAACCTGGACTCTCACTAAGGGTATAGTACAAAAAATCAATGTCTTCCAAAGAGCAGCAGAACGAAGCTTACTAGGTATCAAAAGGAAAGAAAGAAGAAGAAACATAGATATACGACGTATAACAAAAGTAGTGGATGCCGTAGAGCTAGCTTGTAGACTAAAGTGGAGATGGGCCGGACACGTAGCAAGAGCAACGGACAACCGATGGAGCGAACGAATCGTACACTGGTACCCGCGCGACGCGAAGCGACCACCTGGCAGACCACGGCGACGATGGAGCGACGACATCACGCAACTGATCGGCGCAACATGGACCCGTCAAGCCAAACATAGAGACAGCTGGAAAGGGTTGGAGGAGGCCTTCACCCAAAAATGGGTACCCGACAAAAATAATACTTAATAAATAATACAATTAACACTTAAAATTATTCATAAAATAGGTAGGTAAATTAAATTATAAATTATATTATATGTTAATATTATAATTATTGAAAATTATGTAAATTTATTTACCAATACAGCGATGTTAGAAAAATAATAAATAATAATATATACATTTTATACATACTAAATGGTAAATAATGTAAAATGAATTTTAGATATAAATGAAATAAATAGAAAATGTAATTACTTAAACAATAATATGTATCTAATAGATGGGAAATAAAAGGCTTTATTATTTATTAATATTATTATTATTATTATGTAACTGTACATAATTAGGCATTAAAACTCTCTAGTGATATTATTATGAAACTCGCCTTCGGCTCGTTTCATAAACCCACTCTCGAGTGTTAATGCCCTCCATTATGAAGCAGTCACATAAACTACTATTAAGGAGTATTGCAGGCATAGAAAAACGTGAAGTCACTCTGATTGTTTTGCTCTGGGTTGTAAGGGGCGGTGCACTGTATGTAATGTGGGCACACCAAAGAAAACCAAAGACCCGTCTCTGTTACAGTTCGCCGGTTTAATAATACCCGTTGCATACCGCACAAGTTCGGGCTTCACACGAAACTATGTAAGTAATGTAAATGTGACGTGGCGTGGCATGCTTGCCCGGATTCCGGGCGTTTTTCGGCGATGCTCTTTGTCTGTGATGCTGCCCTGGTACTTTTCTTTAACCAAATACTCTGATTTCTATCAATTTCCACTCATACGGGCTGGCAGAAGCCCAGTTGTGCCCACGCACGATTAGTATTGCGTGACAGGGTGCTAGCTTAACTTCACGATGTTTTCTATCACCGTTATTACGTGTTAATTATTGTAAGTAGAAACATAGTACAGCAATCACTTCTCAAACGTGTAGAACGAGTTTTCACCTCTCAGATAATCTAGCTAAAGGTTCCGGGTTTGAATCCCAGAAAAATCCTGTGGTTTTGTATGTTATCCAAGAAAAAACCTTGGGTTTTGATGAACATCATAGCTGTTTCTGGTACGCACAACAGAAGCAATGTAAATTGTATGCTTATGATATTTAATTACTCTACAACCATATCTAGCAGCACTGAACCCAAGTTTAAACTAACAGCAAACATAAACAAGACTTCAAACCCGGCCTTTAGTTCAGCAAACAGTAGGACACTGCATGTTTGTGATGTGCACAGCCCTTTCTGGTGCAATACATCTTAAGCTACACCTTAACAAGAATGTGGCACTCTTATAACGTGTTAGATAAGGGTTAAAGTCACAGAATGGTGTAGTTTTAGACGAGCGTTGGATGTCGGTCTTCTTAGATAAATATTGATTGGAGCAGGGATTGTCATGTGAGTGTAACACGCGCTTTGTAAAAGTTGAAGAGTCGATGGAATTCTCCACTAGAGATGGTATGGATTGTAGCTCTTAAGATAAAGCTATGTATTGTGTGATGATACACAGGTTGATACATAGGTATTCAAGTTTGTGTTGTGTTTGTTTGCCAACAAATATAGCTAACTACGCTACTAGTGCGTAAAGCAGGTGATTTTCGACCAGTGACATTAGTTCACGAAAGTATTCACGAATTAGTAAAATGGCGGGCTTATTTTAAATACATCCGCGCCGCCACTCATGTCTTGCGACGAAAAGTGGCACTAAATCTCACTGGCAAGAAATATGACACACCCCACAATGGCCCACCTTCATGGTAAGTACAGTACAATTATTCACTACATCTGTAGAAGCGTTTCCTTTATCTGAGGGCCGTCGGAGTCGGACATGGGGGGTGGCGGGGATCCTACTACTGCGCATGTGCAAATAGCTGTCACTTAAGGCGTTCAAACTTCACGGAAGTAACAGAAGCATAGAAAAAGACTACAATGAATCTCGCCACATTACCTCTATCCAACAAGAACTAGAAGTAGCCAACCTAAGCACTATTGTTCAAGCCATGCAGACAAGCAGCAGAAAAATTAAAAAATATTTTAAATTAAATAAATTCATGAAGAAAACTAGACGTAATATAAAAGTACTGAAATTAGCCTTGAAACGGCAATCAAACAGAATATTAGGAATCTCCTTAATGCAAGAGCTCCGGGGAAAAAATCTAGGTTTACAGTCGGACCTTCAACGTGCCCGAGTAGAAATCCAGCATCTACATGACCTGCTAGCAAATACACTACAATGTTATGCCAAAGAGCAAAGTGAGTTAGCAGAACTCAGAGCCGCGACGTCTGAGTTAGTACAGCTACAACGCCAGAATGCGGAATTGGTGGGCGTTCTAATTGAGAATGAGGAGAATGAGACCAGCAAGGAGGACGAGCCCACATCACTAACTTTGGTCTCGACCCCCCTCAACGAGAGTTTTGCAGCGTCCACCGCTGCCCCAACCAAAAAACAGCGTCGCCGTCGTCGACGAGGAGACACCTCGCAGCTCAACAGCGCGAGCACCGCGCCGCTCGCTGTCCCTGCTGAGGCGTGTGTCATGCCGCAAGCTGCCCCGAGGGCCGCGCCGTTCGCCGTTGCGCACGTTGCGACGCTCGCTGCCGCGAATGCCGCGCCAACCGCCGCCACGTGCATCAAACCGCACTCCAACACGTGTGTCCCGCCACTCACCTCCACTCGTGTACCGCCAGCTACCAAAATATGTGCTCAGAGAAAAACTCTGTTGTTCTCCGACAAAGTAGGTGCAGGATTTGGGACTCTATTACATAACCGGCTTAACCAAAAAGTAACGAACATTTGCTGTCCAAATAGTTCATTTGTAGATCTAGTGAAGATGATTATAAACATAAACAAACACATAAACATTTACATACAGGCACATACATTAGTTTAGTCGCGGTATCTATGATGAGTACAGCACTATTGTAATTATGGTAGGAAATCATTCAAACATTAGTCGGAATGATTTGAATAAAAGTGTTGAAACACTTCTAGACTTACATAGTAGGATGAAATGCAAATTTATACTATGCAATTTTCCATATGCCTGTAATTTGACAGAACTACAGAACAAATCTGTGCATAGAATGAATATTCATTTATTTAATTTAACATGTCATCACAGCGATGCTATTTTATATTTCGACATGAATAATTTTATTCATAACTTTACTCTGACACGGGATACATTGTACCTGTCTAATAAATATAGAAAATTAGTAGCTACATTGTTAGCTTATAATATATGCGACGCAGCTATAGTTGGTTTAACTAAGTTCAACTTGACATCAGCTTATTTTAAGAGTAATATGACATGCACCCCTATTGGGAATTCACCTGTTAATTATACTTTGCATGCAACATTGGAATCTGTTTAAATTAGTTCATAAGACAATAGAGGAAATCTCTAGCATACAAGAGCCACTAAATATGTCAAAATGTAAGCCCCAGTTAAATATTGCCCATCAAAACATCCAGGGGCTACCTGGCAAAGAACTTGTATTAGAATTATTTCTAAAAAATTCTGACATTGATATTATTTCTGTTACTGAACACTGGTTGAAGGAAAATATGATGTCTTTTAACATAAATAATTACAAAATTGTCAGTTGTTACAATAGAAAGACTGCTGATAGAGGTGGTTCTTTAATCTTAGTGAAAAATAATATTAAGGTGAAACAACGGAAAGATATTCTTGCACTTACTGTTGAAAGACAAATAGAGGTATCCTGTGTTGAGTTAGATAGCCATATTATTGTTTGTGTCTACAGGCCACCGAGGGATGAAAAAGGCCATGGCAATTTCGAAATATTTGAGAAAATTATTGAGGAAGCCCTCATTAAACTTTGTAATAACAGAAAAAAGTTAATTATTTGTGGCGATCTTAATGTAGATCTGCTTGTAGATACAACACTGAAGCGACGATTAATAACTCTGTTCAAATCATTTAATTTATGTCATGTATTTCTAGAGCCGACTAGAATTACACTTACCAGCCAAACTTGCTTAGATAACGTTTTTTGTGACTGTGCATTCACAAGTAAAAGTGTAATTAACTGCTTACCCTCCGATCGCAGTGGTCAAACAGTTTCATTCCCAATTACTATTAAGGATAAGACTGGTCCATCATTTTATAGGCCTATTACATCCCATAGACTAGAGACATATACGAAAAACTTAGATATAAATTTGCCAGTACCGGATTTTAATGAACAGAACCCAAACAAAATCTACTCAGACTTCTTCAACATTATTCAGACAGAATTCAATAAAGTTTTCAAATTAAAGAAAGTCAGTGACTACAACGGTAAATCTAAATTTAATGACTGGGCAACGTTTGGAATTCGTAAAAGTAGAGTTATCTTGTATGACCTTTATGATCAAAAAACCTAAAACTTTGATCGAAAATTTCATGACTATGTTAAAAAATATTCCAAAACTTTCAAGTTGGTTTGTAGAACTGCAAAAACTTTACACATTAATAGAAAAATTCAAAATTCAAATAATAGAATGAAAACCAAAGTTATACCAAGGGACAGTGATGACAGTGATTTCTGCCTAAAGATAGGTGATGATGTTGTTAAATCCAACGTTGATGTTGCTCGAGCTTTTGAAACATTCTTCACCAATGTACCCGTACTCACAACGGACCGTCTAAATTCATCTCCATTTGAAGCAGAGACTTTATTAAAAAATAACACTAGCGTCAGTAATGTATATTTAAAATTTCATCATGTATATCCCCAGGACATTGTCAAGACGTTTAAATTAACCTGTGGGGTATATCAGTCAAAGTCATTGGTTCAGTAATTCTAGTTATAGCCCCACACTTAGCTTATATCTTCAATAAATGTGTTGACGATGGGGCTTTTCCAGACCTCATGAAACACAGTAAACTTATACCGCTGTTCAAATCGGGAGATAAGGGCGATCCTTCAAATTTCAGACCAATATCTGTTCTTCCAACACTAAGTAAAATATTTGAAAAGATTATACTCAATCAAATGCTCTCACACTTCAACCGTAAAAAACAACTCCACGCTAAACAATATGGTTTCACTAGGGGTAAATCGACTACGGATGCAGGTATTACCCTTGTATCTCATATTTATTGTGCATGGGAGGCCGCACAGGATGCTATCGGAGTTTTTTGCGACCTGTCGAAGGCGTTTGATTGTGTTGATCATAATACGCTATTAATTAAATTAAATCATTACGGAGTTAGAAATAAAGCGTTGGATCTACTAAGATCATACCTAAGCAATAGAATTCAAAAGGCAGAAGTTAACGGCGTAAAATCTGATGGATCGGGTGTTAAAATTGGCGTTCCACAAGGTTCCATATTAGGCCCTTTCTTATTCCTGGTATATATTAATGATCTGCCTTTCATGGTGGAGAAATTAACTGACATAGTGTTGTTTGCTGATGATACTTCACTGGTCTTCAAAATTGAAAGACAAAAAGGAGATTTTGATGATGTTAATGGTGGTCTTTAACCTTGAATTGGTTCACAGTTAATAATTTATTGTTAAACGCTGGTAAAACCAAGTGTATCAAATTCTCACTTCCAAATGTCAGGCAAGTTGAGACCAGTTTGGTGTTAGACAACAGCACGTTAGAATTTGTAAATGATACGAAGTTTCTTGGAATAACCATTGATAGCAAATTGCAGTGGGGACCCCACATAGATAAATTGGCTGGTAAATTAAGTTCTGCGGCTTACGCTGTTAGGAACATCAGACAAAGCACGGATGTGGCTACATCTTGGCTAGTATATTTTAGTTACTTTCATAGTTGTGATGTCCTATGGTATCTTGTTGTGGGGGAAAGCAGCGGATATTCAAACTATTTTTATTTTACAGAAAAGAGCTATTCGAGCAATTTATAATTTAAAACGAACAGACTCCTTAAGAGAGCTTTTTAAAGAAATTGACATACTAACAGTAGCTAGTCAATTTATTTTCGAAAATACAATGTATGTACGCAAGAACCTTACAACATTTTCCAAACTTAGCGACAGCTGTAATGTTAACCTAAGAAATAATCACAGACTATGTGCGCCCCGTTTTAGACTCGCGAAGGCTAGCAATTCTTTCAAGGGTCAGTGCAGTCTCTACTACAATAAGATATCTCTGGAGATTTTGAAATTGCCATTTGAGCAATTTAAAAAGCATGTTAAAGCGACTTTGTCGAAAAAGGGATATTACAATGTTCAAGATTACTTAAATGACAGGACTGTATGGGGTTAATCTGGCTCAACCTTGCTGTTAATAATTTTGTAAGTATTTATTCCTGCTTATTAATCATAACAATTAAATTTTTCATATTTGTATTAGTTAAGCACAACCTATTTTTAAAAGAGATCTAAAAGTAAATCTGTGGGAGTTTCTACGCCCTTCTTCTCCCACAGTGGTCCAATGTAGAGAAGAGGCAAAAAATGACGTTTGCTAAGTATATGTAAATATCTACAGTAATAAAGTACTTTGACTATTGACTATTGACTATTGACAGAAAATATTGTATCCCTTCAAATTAGGTACAGTAGGAAGTGGAATGTTCTGGTCCGACCTACAAAATTAGGAGTTATGGAGCTCTGCATAACTAATTCCGTCTCTAACTGTACTAAAGACACAACAGTTATGACGAAGCGTTTGGCGGATTAATGTTTGTATTTTATTGTAGTTATAGGTACTAGACCTTAGACTGTCTCCTTCAATATATTTAGACCTAATTTAATAAAATAGACACAACAACCACACAAGAGTATATTTCTTTGTTATTTCTCTATTGTGCATACCTACACATTTCTTCGCAGTTATCATTTACTGAATTTAGAAGCCGCATTGACCTGAATTTAGAAGTCCCATAAGTGGAACAGTTTCGCATAGACGCACTGAGAAAAATGGATTGAAGACGACGTATTAAAATATTATGCAAATATTCTAAAATATACTGCTAGCCCCTAATAAGGTAGTGCACACCACTTTAAATAGTGACACGAATCTAAATCTATTCTGCTGAGAATTGAAATTCATTGTGCAAGAAACCCACCAAAAAATAACGTACAAATGCCTTATCTTTTATCGTGAAATTAGTACATAATATTATGCACTCTGCACCAAAAAGACGTACCGTCACTTATGCACAATAAAATTTTGCATTATGCATCATAATATACAGTGATCAATGCACGATAAACTAGTGACGTCACAGATGCACCATAAAATATCGTTCTTTGCGTAGAAAATTATGGTTCGAAGAGTAGCACCATAACATTTTTTACAATGCCTCTAATATTATTTCAAACTACTTTAGAGAAGCACATAAATGTAATGTGCGTAGCATAAAGTGTTATAATGCAAAGCACGATAAACTAGTGACGTCACAGATGCACCATAAAATATCGTTCTTTACATAGAAAATTATGGTTCGAAGAGTTGCACCATAACATTTCGTGCAATGCATGTAAATATTTCACACTAGTTTACAGAAGCACATAAATGTATTATGCTTAGCATATAGAATTTTATTGCAAATTAGAATTTTAACGAAATTATATCGTGCGTATGCACATAGTCTCGGGCGGGGGGCGAGGGGTGCGCGGGCAGAGGTCCTGCAGGTGCAGGTAGCAATTTGGGCAGTGCGTGCCAGTCAGATCGAACTTCGAGTTCGCTTGATCTTGCGTGACGTTCGTGTGTAAAAAAGTTACAAGTGCGCGCTCTACATTGTGTACCTATTCAGTGAATGCCAGTGTAATCATTATGGATCCAATGGGACACCTCCTCAGAAAATGGGGTTTTGATGAAGAAGTCGTCGAACACTTTGCCAGTAAGTAGATACCTAGTTACTATTATTTATTACCTACTCGCACTGTTATTGTTGTCGACGACATAGTTGTCGAAGAAGGTAAGTATTTGCAACCAAAACGACCCACTAAAGGCTTGACCAAACCAACGCGTTCAGCTCGCGTCTGCGTTGACGATCCGCGGTGGCGATCAGTTAGGTATTGTGTACGAATTAAAACCTTGTGCAATGCAATTAATCCTTGTGTAATGTACGAAATGTAGGTACGTAGTCTGACGAGGCAAACATTCTTTATTTTACTACATTATATTCATATTATTAATTTTGTTTCAGATGAAGTAGAGTTGGTTCAAAGCTCTATCAACCAGGTGGCTGGAAACCTCGTGGGCGTTCCCTGGCCGACTATTGAGAAACTGTGGTCGGAGTCGGTCAGAGCCCGTCTATATTCTTCCTATTGCGAAAAGGGCAAGGTCCAAGAATATTTAAACCGGTTTCCTGTAGTGAAGGGGTCAGAAGGCTGGCGGCTCCTCATTCAGGACTTCGAAGCCTTTGCCCAGCCGCAGAAGACGGGCTCGCCACGTGCAAAGAATTGATGCCCAAGATTTTTTGTTACGCCGAAAAGAAGTCTAGAGAGCTGAAAAACAAATCGGTTGTGGCCACCATAAAAAAGATAAGGGAGCAATGCATGTTAAGTGGTGAGTTTCTCTTCTATAAACTTAATAAAGTAAACTTAATCTAACAATCTCCCTGGACGGATAAATAATTAAAATTCTTTCATTTTCACTTCATTCACTCCGGAGATACCTAACGGGGCAATGCAACGGGGTTCATGCATGAGTCGCGCGTATGTTTTACCTTACTTTTTGACGAAACTCGAAACGTTTCAAACGTATAGACATCCATAATTCTGAGAATTTATTCGGAAAACTGACTTTTTCTTATTGTGTGTTTTTTCCAGATGATGACGACGTCAAGTTCACTGGCGCGTTATATATTCCTGGGTTCTCTTTACAACATTTCGCCAGCCGCAAACAGAAAGGGAGGTACCGGAAGCCGACCCGAAGTTCTGAAGAGCCTGTTGACTTTCGTAACATCCGAAAACGACATCACTGGGGCAATTCAAGAACACGCCTTAGCGACACCAGGCCCATTCGAGCCAATAATCTTTGCGGTTGGTGAGCCATACAATTCCATAGCCAGTGTATTCTTCTGCTTGACTGAATCGACATTGTGGAAATTCAAAAGCTTCCCTCAAGCCCTTGACGCGGGTTTCAAAATCATTTACGCCGTAGCAAGACCATATCCAGCGTCATGCTATACGACCTGGCTCGCCATTCAGCTGGCATTTTATCACATAAAAACAAATATGATGATTACAGCCGATCGCTAAAGCAGCTACTGCTAGATTTGGGTCTTGCTTCGACACTACAACCATACCTTGCGTTAAAATAATATGTATGTTTATGCAATTGACAGGTATATGTTGTAAATAAATATTAATCAGTAGGTACTCATATAACATTATAGCTGTCTTAAGTTCAAACTCGATATTTCTAGCTAGGTATTTGTAAGATCCCATCATACCCAATAATCGTAATAAAATTAAGTAAAATGGTAGTGTGTCGCGATTGTAAGAGGTCTTTCGATCACATCTCTCAACTAGTTCGTCATATAAGAAAGGAATGTACTTTAAATTTTGATCCCCACATTTATAAGTGTCGTGAAGAAAACTGTAATATTATGTATGACTATGCAACTATACTACTATTTGCATTTACGCTAAAGTTTTATATCGACTTACTGTCACTTTCTTTTCTGCGGACATTTTGTATATTTGTTACTGTCAAATTAGAGATGTAATTAATCAAACGTTGAATGGGTCAATCTAGGCAACTCTTTTTTTCTTTTCGTTCTAATGGTTATTTTTTTTTACTGTTTAGTGTCTACAATGTTTATGAAAAATAAATGCTAGTATTAATTAAATTATTATTTTTTATTAACTTATCCTATCGTAAATTTTAACACACTTTTTTGGTACTATAATATATCGTGATGACATTCTTATTTAATTCTTAATTTTCAGCTAATGCTTTATTATAGTTTCAGGCTTGCAATTTTTAAGGCGAATATTTGTACATTTTGAAGCAAAGTGATGTGACACTGTCTAATTTAGTTTTTTTTAAACTTCTCTATATATTAGCACATCGAATTGCATAAAGCTGTACTTCTACTATGCTTTGGGTATCGCAACATTGGAATTATACAAGATTACATTAAAACAGTGAACGACAATTCATAGGGTGTTTCTAATGCTCATATTTAACAACTTTCTCCTATGGGACCTATTTCAAAATATCAAAAAAAAAAACATTTTTTTTGACATTTGTGTATTGGACCCTTGTCTCTGGGAAAGTGTCGGGTATGAGCACTAAAAACACCCTGTGTAGGCTCGTTTACTATGTTGATGTAACCTTGAAAATATTTTGATGCCTACCCTGAAAACTTTTAATGCCATCACGATAATTTATAGTAGGGAAAAAAGTGCTCAGGCACGTAAAGGGATGATGCCGAGGTAGGAAAGCACTAAAACATATAGTGCACTCGCATGTGAAAGCATAGTTCCAAAAATTGCAGGCACGAAATACTATGGTGCACGAAATAATGGCACCAAATAGAAAACGCACATATAGTACACAGTCAGGTCATAAGTTCTGTCACACAATAAAAACTTTTGAATTTAGAACGCTGGCCACAAAAAAGTTTATTGAATTCGAATTTAAATTTGTTCATGAAAATAAAAATGTGTACTTTTTTGAATTTTCCTCATTTTTAAATATGGAGTGGACACTTAAAGAAGACCGTGTCGCAGTTATTGCGTTGCATCGTTGCGGTTACGCGCCAATTCAGATTTTCGACTTACTGAAAAATTTAAATATAACCAAAAGATTCGTTTATCGTACCATAAAACGATACAATGAAGACTCTAGTGTAGATGACAGGTCAAGAAGTGGTCGCCCTCGCTCTATTAGGACTCCAGCAGTGATAAAAGCTGTGAAGGCGCGAATTCAAAGAAATCCCATACGTAAGCAGAAACTGTTGGCCCTTTAGATGGGGTTAAGCAGGACCACGGTGAAAAGGGTGTTAAATGAAGACTTAGGGCTTAGGGCATATCGAAGAAAAACAGGACATCGTTTGGACGCTCGTTTAATGGACCTGAGACTGAAGAGATGCCGCGCTTTGTTGAAGCGGTACGCGGGAAAAAAGCATCGGGAAATTCTTTTTTCGGATGAAAAAATTTTCACCGTGGAAGAGAGCTACAACAAACAAAATGATAAGGTGTACGCACACAGCAGTGAAGAAGCGAGCAACCGTATTTCGCGTGTCCAACGAGGTCATTTTCCATCCTCGCTCATGGTTTGGTTGGGAGTCTCTTATTGGGGCTTAACTGAGGTACATTTTTGTGAGAAAGGCGTAAAAACGAATGCAGTTGTGTATCAAAAAACAGTCCTCAAGAACCTTGTGGAACCTGTTTCTCATACCATGTTTAATAACAGGCACTGGGTATTCCAACAAGATTCTGCGCCAGCTCATAGAGCGAAAAGCACACAAGACTGGCTGGCGGCGCGTGAAATCGACTTCATCCGGCACGAAGACTGGCCCTCCTCCAGTCCAGATTTGAGTCCGTTAGATTACAAGATATGGCAATACTTGGAGGAAAAGGCCTGCTCAAAGCCTCATCCTGATTTGGAGTCACTCAAGGCATCCTTGATTAAGGCAGCCGCCGATATTGACATGGACCTCGTTCGTGCTGCGATAGACGACTGGCCGCGCAGAATAAAGGCCTGTATTCAAAATCGCGGGGGTCATTTTGAATAAACTTTATTGCCATAAGAATCTATGTTTTATTAAGTTCATTTTGCTATATAAATGTTTACATAAATAATAAACATGTCTAAATTATTTCATATTGCACATGTGACAGAAATTATGACCTGACTATGTATAATGCTACGGCACTATAAGTTATCACAATGCATTATAATATATAGTGCCTTCAATGTAAGTATTTTAAGCGGTGCACTATAAGTTTTCATGCTTAGGGCAATACTTTATGATTCCTTGCACTATCTTTTATAATGCGAGCTGCATCTGAGCTTGCGACGTCGCTCAATTGATGACGTCATCGTGGAATTATAATTTTATGTGCACAGGCGGTAGCATAACTTTACGTGCAATGCACGATTGGTCAAAAAGTTGTGCCTGCACATAAGTTTATAGTGCTCATTTTTCTCAGTGCGGAGTTGGTACAAAGGTGACCGCAATTAAAGTGTACAATAAGCTCCCTAAAGACAAAATTTATCTGGAAATTCTTTTTTTTAATGAACTTATTAAATATCTGTAAGAAATGTCTCCTTAAGACTTATGTGAATATTATAATTATAAAAGCTGACTTAACTGTATTCAATGTATAATATAATTAAAAATAATAATAATAATAAATTTATATTATTTAGGAATTTATCATTGAAATATTCGTGAGCAAATTTTGTTTTTCAGAAATTTGTGACTCTTGAAACTGTACTATTATTATTACCTTGTTACCTTATTTTAATTTTGTATCGTATGTGTCAAGTATTGTATGTTTTAAATTAGCTGCTATACCCATATGGGTAAAATTACACTGATGCATTATTTGTTCTGGGATCCACATAACGTGTAATTTATGGCAATAAATAAATATATATGAGAACTCATTGTCCGTCATCATCATCATCATATCAGCCCGTATCATCCCACTGTTGGGCATAGGCCCAAAGCACGCCACGCACATCTGTCCCCCGCCAGTCTGGTCCACTGTGTACCAGCCAACTTGACCTATCATCTGACCATCAGGCCGGTGGTCTGCCTGCTGCTCTTTTCCCTGTTCGCGGCCGCCACTCTGTTGCTGGCTTGGTCCACCTTCCATCCTCCCTTCTGCCCAAGTGACCCACAGTCCCACACAACGCCACTTCTTCTCGTTCACATCTGCGACATTTTTAGTATAGATTGTACAATACGATTAAAATCAGTTAAAGATTCGGCTTTTCTCGGATATCATCGCCTAAATCCGGAGACGGAAATGACACGAAATACATTACCGCGATTTCTTTTAGGTAGCATTCAATTTGAAGTATCATAAACGCAATGTATAGCACCTGCCAAGATGACATTACTAACAGGTAGACCTAAGAAATGAGAGAGAGGGAGAGAGATGAGGGATTCACGACCATTTCCGAGGTTGGCCGAATCGTTAACTGACTTTAATCGTATTGTACGCGCAGATCTTCCCCTCTCAACTTTCAACAAACCGTTGATGGACAAGAAAGGCTGTCCGTGTTGTGTTGTCAAGCCCCATTTGGGGAGGACGAAAAAAATAGTACTGTATGGCCTGCCCAGAAAGGGAGAAAGGCCGGGACGCATTCAAGAACTTGTAGGGCATCAAGAAACTGCATGCGCGAAAGAGCCGAAGGCAAGTAGCGCATGACAGTGGCCAAGATTCAGTCTGTAAGCCGCGAAGGCAGGAAAGATCATGTGGTGGTGGAGGGAATGTCCATCAAAGGTTTTTTTTAGAGATAAGCTTGCTCTGTACATGGTTTTCTATTATAAACTACAATCTAGTATCTGTAAACATCGATGCTTTATATCTGTATTGTGTAGTACTCGTACGATAAAGAAATTACGAAACAACCTCAAATTAATTGAATTTATGCCACGCAGACTAATTGCTTTCCCAGTTTACGACCTCCTAATTGGCTTATGCAGTTTTAATCTACACAGAAGCTCAGAACGCTTTGTTATCTGCAGGGCGCTATCAACTGAAAGTTTCGAGCGTTCATTGGCAGGTTTTCACGGAAGCTGTATAGAAGCTCTTGGCTCGGAGGGCTAAATTAAAATAATGTACAGGCCGCGCCGATATAATTTGTCTCTGAGCGAGGTGTGACCTCTCTTTCTCGCAAAGGGCGCGGTGGGATGAGAGAGAGAGGTGCCAGCTGGTTAACCCCTGTTACCACCGGCGTTAGTTAACACCACTTTTTCTTTATAGGTTTTAAATTTTATTACCATGCCATAGGGTTCAAACTCGCGATCAGTTCCAACTACCCTCGGTTTTTGAGTAGTTAAGAGACAAAGAAACTTGTACTTACAAATAATAAACACGATCCAATTATACGTTGTTCGAGATTATAATTGAAAATCTGCACACTCTAGCAGGGATTGGCACGATTGGCGGAACCGAAAGTAAACAAAAAAAAAACAAGATGTAGACAAGACTAAGAGGAAAGGAAGGTAACATTAGAGTTTCGAATTGATTAAAAAAAGTTTAAGGGACTTCTATTACCGTGCTGCACGCATATTATTTTTTACGAACTTCATAAAAACAGGATCTACAAATTTTTATGTATATTTTTCACCGTAAGATTGTCAAACCGTTAGTTGATAAACTAACGTTTTTTTTCTCGTAAGTTGGTCAACTAACGACAGATAGTAAACTGTAGCGTAGGTACTGCTTACTATATGACGCGTTAGTAGATCAACTAACGGTTTAAACCGTTAAATAGTAAACTGGTATAAACTTGAATTGCAAACGAAATACCAGGGCAAACACTGCGGTAGTTTATGTGAAGACTAGAGGGGGCGAGCGCAACGAAGCCCCTAAATAGTCTTCGTGTTAGGTTGACATGTAAGAACAAAAGAAACGTAAATTCTAAACCCTGTCGGTCTGGTTTACTATCTGCTACTTTATATGGAAACTCAAGAAACATTTCTCCATTTCCATCCTTAACCCCTAATTATATAACTAGGTACCTAATTTTCTTGTATACAACATTACCAAATTGCTAGTTACTTTGTAATCTAATCTAAATAATAGTGTAAATACCTACTTGTAGTTATTTCTGCGTAACACGGAACCACGCACAAACTTACGTGGTTTTTGTGGTTATTTCAAATGAACTTGTATTATATTTTGGTTTATAATAAATAAATAAAAAATAATAATATGTATATACTAACGGTTTTGACTATCTTCCGGTGACATATTCATCGATTTCTCTAAGATGGAACTATTTGGAAAATTGATTTTTTGTTTACCTTTCGATTGATCCCATTTTCATGAGGTGAGGATCTGATGGTGGGAACCTGGAGAAATCGAGGCAACTCTTTAATTAATGAAGAAAACTCTTTAATTATTTACCACCTCTCTGGCGCTACGGTTGTAGGTCCGCCAACCATGCGAGAGGTCCCGGGTTCGATCCCCGCCGGGGATGAAGAAAAAAAAAACAGGTCTTGGATATTTATACAAGTGTGTGTGACGTCGCTATTTCTGGTTCCCACGTCACAGGGTATCCTAGTGTGGGGCCAGAAGCAATGTCTGTGCCTATACGTAAATGTTTATATTTATGTTTCCAGGTTTTAACAAATGGGGTTTAATTGAAGTGGGTTTTTCCTTAATTACTTACTTATTTCAAGACCAATACACGCCCTAATGAAGAAGACAATGACCAATCTCGTGTTATCTGAAACGCCTAATTAATTCACGACAGACTACAAAAGATAACGTTACAAACAGGGCGTATCGCATCGTACAGTACTTCTAGGACCGTATTTTAGCAAATCTAGGAAGCCGTCGAAAAAAAAAAAGTAGCTTTGCCTGGGTTGTCTGTGACTTTTAATATACACTGACGAGCAATGAAAAGGTCCAGTGACATAGCACCAAATTACTCCTAAACGGGAAAGGCTAGCTTAATGACGCCGTCTGCAATATTGAAGTACATTTAACAGCGCATCAGAATATTACCAATTAAAAACGTAAATATTGTAAACGTAATATTGGTTCTATGTCTTAGTATATAAAGGTGTTTGTCGGCTTTTTGTGGGTGGAACTTTTTCATTGCTTGTCAGTGTATCATGTGAAACTCAAATTACTATTTGATCGTTTGACCAAATGTACCTAAACCATGATACGCAAATAAAGTTTGTTATTTCTTTTGATCAGTTTGATCACGCTCTGATCAATTAGGTTTCATATTAATGTTGATGACGCTATTAAGTCATACATAAAAGACTAGAAAAATATTTGGATGAAATTAATTATATTTCTGACAAACAGTATGGTTTTAGACCTAAAAGTAATACACTTACAGCCACTATCGACCTTGTTACCCAAATAAAGCGAAATATAGACCAAAAATATATAGGACTAGATATCTTCGTAGATTTGAAAAAAGCTTTCGATACTATAAGTCACAAACTACTCATTAAAAAACTAGAAACCATCGTAATTTCGGGTACAGCCGTTCAAATCATTGAATCATATCTAACTCATAGGTCCCAAATAGTTAAAACTAACAACAATAATAAAAGTAATGCGCTACCTATAACCTGCGGAATCCCTCAGGGTTCTATTTTGGGCCCTCTGCTTTTTGTGACTTATATTAACAATATACAAGACCTGAAACTACATGGCCGAATTAGCCTGTATGCGGATGACACCTGTTTATTCTTCTTTGATCCATCTATACATGACCTGGTTGCACAGGCACAAGAAGATCTGAACATCCTGTATAACTGGCTTAGAAGCAATTTACTCACCATCAACATCTCGAAAACTTGCTATGTCTTATTTAAAGCCAAAAATAAACCCATACCTTCGCACCCTCCACTTACCATAGACAATGTACCCCTCCAACAGAAAACTCATGAAAAATATCTCGGCCTGTATCTTGACAGCCAATTAACCTGGAATATTCACATTGAGCATATAATTAGCAAACTAGTAGCACTCCGGGGCTCACTTCGTAGCATCGTACGATGCCAGCCTTCTAAATTACGAGTTACATTATATAATTCTCTAGTTAAACCACACTTAATTTATTTAATCGAAATATGGGGATCTGCTACAAAAACAAGGTTAGCTAAATTACAGCGTCAACAAAATAAAATAATTAAATTACTTTTCAATTATAATTATTACACACCGACAAAACAAGTATATGCAGAAACAAAATTAATGGATATCAAAAATCTTTACAAGTATAGCGTATGTATGTTTATTCGAAAATCCCTCAACAGTAGTATCCATACTAACATAACGTTCACCCAGCGAAAACAAGTTATAGGCGGCCGCTGTAAGCGGCGAGGAAGCTTCCTAGTCATACCCAGACATCGAACTAATTACGGCAAAACGATGATAACTACTGACGGAGCGCGACTTTATAACCAACTACCCTCATCTATAAGAAACGCTCAAACAATGTATGCATTCAAAAGACTATTAACTCAACATATTTTATCGACAAGTGGGAATGTAACCATACGTCCTTCGACACTTACATAGTTACTTCGATAATTTTTTTGACATACCTACCCGAACTGTACTGGCTGTCACCTCGTATTGTACTTATTAGAATTATGTCGACGACGGACATTTAAATGTATTTTTATCTATGTTATCACGTAAGTGACCTATGTCTTTAATGATAATAAATTTCATTAAACCTTATTAAACCCAAAATGGCTGTGGCGAACTAGATAGAATGACAATTATGTACCGTGGATCATGTAGGTATAAAATATTATGTTATAGTACTTAGTTTATGTGACTGCTACATAATGGAGGGCATTAATACTCGTTTCATAATAATATCACTCGAGAGTTTTAATGCCTAATTATGTACAGTTACATACACTATGTTCAGGCCTCTCGGCACCCAATGACCTCGCAGGGGCCCATAGCTACGAGGTAGCGTAGCGATCGGATGCCAAGAAGTAAGAACGTCGGCGATTCACCGAGCTAAAGTAAATAGATTCTATCTGACCTGGTCTGTGCTTCGCTCCCGTCAAACTCCTGTCTCTCTGCAAGGCCTGGGTGCACCCTAGGCTCTTCTTGGTAGACAGGTTCTTCAGCCAACCAGGTATGGCTGGCAGGCCAGCTTCGACGAGCACAGTGTTCCAACACAGGTTATGTTACGTAAATGCGAACTTTATCTGGTTCGGGGAACCACAATACACTCAGCTATATAGACAATCCTGAGGGGAGCCCGAATACAATTCCAGATGGCTTACGATTTAATTTCAATGCCCAAATCAATACGCGTCACATTGCGGGGGCTTTTCGTCTGTCAGTTGTCAAAAAACTGCTAGGTTGGCAGCTCCGTCAAATTCAAAATGGCCGTTCCGAAACCATCGATCGAGTATCGATTTTGAATCGAACAATCACCCGCCCGGACAGGCACCCACCTGTCCCTTAATCTACGGGCAGCCGAGACAACGTTGCTACCGCTCGTTTTAGAACCGAGCCTCCTACTAGAACCTCTGCAGACCGGGGGGTCCCGTCCTTGCCAGGGAACAAGTTAACAATGCGCCCCCTGCGCCAACGTAGTGGCGGTAGGTTAGCATCCTTAACCAGCACGAGGTCACCAACACTAGGGGGGCTGGTTTTGTCAGTCCACTTAAGGCGCTGTTGTAAGATATGCAGATACTCGAGCGACCAACGCTTCCAGAAATTCTGAGTAAACTGCTGCAACATCTGATACCTTGACAACCGATATAATTTCACTCCCTCGAAGGGGTGCTCGGGCAACGCGTTAAGTGGCTGTCCTATCAAGAAATGGCCTGGGGTCAGAGCCTCCAGGTCATTTGGATCCGAGCTGAGCGGACACAACGGTCGCGAATTGAGAACGGCCTCGATCTTACAAAACAATGTCGCGAGCTCCTCAAAAGTCAGCGCGGTCTGACCTACTATACGCCCTAAGTGCGTCTTCGCTGACTTAACTACGGCCTCAAAAATCCCACCCCAGTGGGGGCAACTCGGTGGGCTGAAGGTCCACTGTATACCCCGACGGGAGAGGGCCGTTCCAATATCCACTTTATTTACATTCAAAAAGTTGACTATCTCTCGTAAGTATCGTTCCGCACCGACGTAGTTAGTGCCGTTATCAGAGCGGATCAAAGTTGGAAGTCCCCTTCGAGAAACAAACCTATCCAAACAAGCAATGAAAGCCTCTGTCGAGAGATCAGCAACGAGCTCGAGATGTACCGCCTTGGTGGATAAACAAACAAACACACACAGGTACGCCTTGTATTGCTTAGCGTTACGCAATCGTGAACTCTTCACCATAAACGGTCCTGCAAAATCCGTACCAACACCTGAAAACGGTCTGACCTCATTCACACGATCAGGGGGCAAGTCCCCATGAGAGGTTGCATCGTGGCAGCCTTAAGTCGATAACAAGGCATGCACCGAAACACGATGTTCCGTATGACACGGCGGGCAGATAAGATCCAAAACTCCCGCTGGAGCGTGGCCAACAACGCGTTACAGCCGGCATGCGCGTTTTTAATATGACGATCAGTCACCAGCAATTCAACTAACTGTCCCCCCTTGGGGAGCAGAAGTGGGTGACGAGCCGAATACGACAGATTCGCATTGCGCAATCTTCCTCCTACCCGAAGTAACCCGGTCGAATCAACAAAGGGGTTGAGACGCGCGACGGCTCCCTTCAATTTCGAACGTCCACTTCGTATAGTTCTGCCCCAAACTTCGAGGACTGTACCAACCGGACCAAATTCAGTAGCGACTCGTTTCGCTCTGCCGGAGTCAGAATAGGGTTCAATGTTCGCTGATCGCGAGGAGTACGACAATTTCGAGCGAATCTCCTAATCCAAGTGGACACGTTTATCAACTTGTCAAGTGAGCTATACCGGTCCAGCAGAAACCCGGCGTCAGGGTCCTCAGCCTTCTGGGTAACATGCACGGCCGCTCTGGGGCCATGATCCGAAGATACTACTACATGGCTGTGGGGCCAGTCCGATTCTCTCCTGGCAAGCCAGGGTGGTCCCCACCACAAATGGTGTCTAACGAGTTCAGGAGCCCGACATCCCCTGGATGCACAATCAGACGGGTTCAATTCTCCTGGTACATGTCTCCAGGTCAGTGGGACCTCAGACGACACAATCTGGGAGACACGGTTCGCAACAAAAACCTCTAAGTTATGGACCGAAGCCTTCAGCCAGCACAAAACAATCTGGCTGTCCGTCCACGCGTACACCGTATCCTCCAAAACCACTGACCCACGCAACACTGTTAGAGTGTGATTCAAAAGTTTGGTCAAAAGAGCAGCCCCGGACAGTTCCAGTTTTGGAATCGTCATCCTTGTCCGAATAGGCGCTACCTTGCTTTTTGCCAAAACCAAACGCACATCGACCTCCCCGGTGGAGGTGACGGTTCGCAAATAAACCGCTGCCGCAAACCCTCGTTCAGAGGCATCACAAAACCCGTGAAGGGTTGCCCTGTAATCCCCAGCAGGGACCAATTTCCTCGGCAGCGATACATTATTTATGTCCGATAGCGAGGTGAACATTTGCGTCCAATCAGTCAACAAATCACCTGAGAGGTGGGTGTCCCAGGTCAACTGAGCCGCCCATAGCCTTTGCATAAAACATTTGAGAGCAAAGGTGACTGGAGAAATCCATCCATTCGGGTCGAACGTTCTCGCAATCGTTGACAGTACTGACCGCTTCGTCCAGGCCTTCGGTGTTTCTAAAACCACCCGATAGGTAAACTCATCATGGACGGGCCGGTACTGAATTCCAAGCACTGACAACATGTTAGGGTTGTCAGGATTCTCAAAAACGTGCGGGTCTTGTTGAAACTCATCTGGGAGACCAGCCATCAACTCAGGGGAGTTGGACATCCACTTGCGTAGTTCATAGCCGCCTCGTTCCAGCAATTGAATGAGCTCGTCACGTCGGTCCAGAGCTTCCTCTACACTGGCTGCCCCTGTGCAGACGTCATCGACGTACAAATCTTGCTCCAGGATAGCGGCGGCTCTAGGATAGCTCACACGGTCACGCGACGCCAACTCCCGCAGGGTACGCATCGCCAAATACGGGCTAGACCGTAACCCATACGTGTTCGTGTTCAACTCATAGACCTTGACTGGCTCGGCCGTGGACTCACGCCAAAGTATCAACTGATACCTTCTGTCAGCCGGATGAATTACCGTTTGCCTAAACATCATCCGAATGTCTGCGACAAATACAACCTGGTGCCTCCGAAAGCTCGTGAGAATATCCGAAATATCACGACTCAACTTGGGTCCCGAATGTAGACACTGATTCAGGGACATCCCGTTCGAGGTAGGTGCTGACCCATCAAAAACAACTCGAATCTTGCCGGTAGGGGTTCGTAGGACGGCATGGTGTGGAAGGAAACAATGATCCTCAGATCTCCAGTCCACACCCGATACCGACATGTGTCCTAACGACTCATACTCCCTCATGAAATCGACGTATTTTTGTTTAAATACGGCGTCCCTTGACATCCTACGCTCCATCGACATCAATCTCGTCTCAGCCATCTTCCTAGATTCTCCTAGTGGCGGTCGATCGGCCCTGAAAGGCAGTCGAGTTACAAAACGACCAGAACGAAGGCGACCAGTACTATTCTGGTAAAACAACTCGCACTCTTCTTCGTCTGCGTCGACTCGACGAGCGGTGGGAGGTTCCTCTATCTCCCAGAACCGTTGGATAGCGTCTGACAACGCTGAGCCAATAAGTATGCCATCTGACTCGGCAGGCCTAACCATTGGCAATGCCGGACCCATGATCACGTGACCAAACTTAGTATCCACAGCAATCAACCCGTCCGGCTGAAGAACTCGCCGATCCGACAACAGAAACCTACCCAAAACGTCTGCTCCCAGTAGCAGATCGACCGGGGCTGGAGTGTCAAAATCGGGATCCGCCAACTTGAGTCCTGACGTCAGGAGTCGAACGGCCGGATTCAACTTCACCAGGGGGTGTTTGCCCATGACATGCGTCATTACTAAAGCTTGCACGGATGTTTTTGTCAAAATGTCATAACGTGGAGAGCACGTGATCACCGATTGACCAACTACATTCGTAACCGTAACATTCCCCACCCCCCGTATTGAATTATTATACCTATTTACCTTGAGGCCCAACCATTTTGCTAAATCGTTCGATACAATGCAGCCCTGAGCTCCAGAATCTAATAGGGCGCGAACGTATGTTGGGTTGCCCGCCAAATCCCAAACAAGCACAGAGGCGATCGGTAACACCACCGTCTCCGGTTGGGGGGCAACCAATGGTTGGGCCGCAAATTCCTAGCGAGGACCCGCGGGGCCCCACTGCGCCTGTAACCGATCAGGTAGGCAGCTATACGCCAGAGGGTCCCATTGTACAAATGGCCCACGCGCCGGTTCCATTGCCACCCTACGACGCCCCCCGAAGGGTTGTGGGCGTGAATTCAACCGTGGCCGCTCCATGAGCGGGGGGGACATCACATGCGACCGACGAGGACGAGGCGACGAGCGGGGGTGACAACTGAGGCGGCGTCCGAGCCGCATCCGCATAGCTCGAAGGTGTCCCATGCCACCCGCCCGTTACGGCCTGCTCAACATACCCAATGTCCCGCTGAGTCGGATGCTGAGTCGCAACCGAAAACTCAGAGCCCCCCATGTGATGACCCTGAGTGCGGCCCTGCACCCCTGGGTGGCTGCGTGCTTGTGGCACCATTGCCCGCTGAGTCGGATGCTGAGTCGCAACCGAAAACTCAGGGCCCCCCATGTGATGACCCTGAGTGCGGCCCTGCACCCTAGTACCGCCCTGTGCACGTGGGGACATTGGCCCCTGAGTTGCGCTCCGAGTCGCAAACGAATTCTCAGGGCCCCATGCCGTGTCACCCTGGGTACGGCCCTGTGGTGGCTGTTGGCCGGACCGGTTCATGCACAACAAATTGTTGTGGGCCCCACCACAATATCCGCACAATTTTGTGCGCGTGCAGTCCCTAGCCATGTGTGGCCCGAGGCACAGGAAACACCAGCCCCGCTGCTTGGCCATCCGGCGCCGTCCCTCAACCCTAAGTTCCCCGAACTTATTGCAATTGGCCACAGCATGGCCAATCTGCCTACAACATGGGCAGGTCTCACTATGTGGGGTCAATGCACTCACAGTCCCATACGACTGCCGGTTGGTGCGGTCCTTCCTCGTCGGAGGGCCCCTACTCACAGCGCTCCCGGCAGCTCTCTGTGGCTCCGAAGGATGGGTGGCCGTCAACCCCAAATTCTCTGCCCGTCGAGCCTCCTCTTCCAAAAATCCGACCAAGTCGGAGAAGGCGGGCAGGTCCTCGGCCGACCTCCCGTGAGACTGTTCGAAACGAGTCTGCACGTCAGCGGGTAGGCGGGAAAGTACAATGTACAGCAGTAGGTACGACCATTCACCAACCGGAAGTCCAAGATTCTCTAGGGCCTTGGTGATGGACAACAACGGGTTCAAAACCTCCGTCTGTATGGCCCCGACCTTGTTCACAACCGGGATGCTAAACAAACGGTTCAGTTGGGCATCGGCCAACCTCCGTTTGTTGTGGTAACGTCTGACCAACAATTGTCTGGCCGTTTCATAGTTACCCTCCGTAACTGTCAAATGAGCGACCAGCTCCCTAGGCTCACCCCTCAATGCTGCCACCAGCTGAGCCATCTTGACAGACTTGGTAATGTCCGATCGCATGTGCACCAAACTGTCGAACAGATTGATGAAGCTCATCCATTCACCGGACACTCCGTCAAAGGTAGGCATAGTTATAACGGGTAACCTGGTCCCCGATCCCTGATGCGGCAGAGGTGCTTCAATGTCACCACCATGGCTGGACTCGCGCTGCCTACGTATGTCCGCAGCCTTCTGCGTGATAGCAGCTGCCATCTCCATACATTGGTCGACATCCCCTAGCAACCGTGACAGTCTGTCAGGTGCGCAACCATCAACTGATTCCGCCTGCGCGGACAATTCGAGCACCCTGTTGTAACGTTCCTTAACGTCCATAGACCGCTCCAATACCACATCATGCCTATCTAAACGGTCTATCAGACCGTGTGCGGAGGAAAACCATCTGAGTTCCTTAGAAACACCCTTCTGTATTTCAGATAACGACATGATCGGAACGATACTTACTCACAATTTGCAATAACTCAATTATATTGGACCCTCCAGTCTACAACCCAAACGAGGGAACCCTAAACTATAACTTAAACAATGCTGATTTCCCCAAACAATAGAAACCGAGTTTTATATCTACACAAATTCTGTAAACAACAATTTAGTTTCCCTATATCATATAACACACACAGATAGTCAATATTAGTTCAAGTTATAAATTGCTATAAACTGAAAACAATGTCATAGCCTGCTATCAATAAATGTAACTACCTATGTTAACCAAACATTCATTAGCATTACTAGACCACTAATAGATTGACTAACTGGTAACTGGTACTTCAATGCAAATTTCAATTCACCTACAATGTACCTGTAATGTAATTACTATTCTGAGTCACATCTCAGTACAACTGGTCATTTAGGGAAAATCTGTCTGTCTACTACCAGCAATAGACTTATAGCTTACAATACTACCAATCTATGTGGATACAGGAACAACACCAAGTTAGCTAATAACCGCCTATACCTACAGATTGATAGTCCCAAATCGTGGGTTCCTGGAGCCCTTGACGGCTGCAAATCTCAGGAAACCACGCTCTTGCTACCAAATTGTTCAGGCCTCTCGGCACCCAATGACCTCGCAGGGGCCCATAGCTACGAGGTAGCGTAGCGATCGGATGCCAAGAAGTAAGAACGTCGGCGATTCACCGAGCTAAAGTAAATAGATTCTATCTGACCTGGTCTGTGCTTCGCTCCCGTCAAACTCCTGTCTCTCTGCAAGGCCTGGGTGCACCCTAGGCTCTTCTTGGTAGACAGGTTCTTCAGCCAACCAGGTATGGCTGGCAGGCCAGCTTCGACGAGCACAGTGTTCCAACACAGGTTATGTTACGTAAATGCGAACTTTATCTGGTTCGGGGAACCACAATACACTCAGCTATATAGACAATCCTGAGGGGAGCCCGAATACAATTCCAGATGGCTTACGATTTAATTTCAATGCCCAAATCAATACGCGTCACATTGCGGGGGCTTTTCGTCTGTCAGTTGTCAAAAAACTGCTAGGTTGGCAGCTCCGTCAAATTCAAAATGGCCGTTCCGAAACCATCGATCGAGTATCGATTTTGAATCGAACACACTAGTTTATCTACACAAATATCATAAGCTCTCTTTGATGTGTTCAGGAACCGCATGTTTGACCGGCATTGTGGCTCTGCAGTTGTTTAGCTTGTTCTGTAGTACCAACTTCATGCAGGCGGCGTTCGAAAATTGAATGTCAGTACCAATTTTACAGATAAACTAGGGGCGGCACGAGGCGGGCGTCGGCGTTCGAATTTTGAATGTCATAATGTGTAGAAAAATTACACATTATGGTCATAATGTGTAATTTTTCAGATAAGAAATGAGTTTTGCCAAGTAGTTTAACATTATGATGATCGTAACGTGCGTTTTTTGTACGCAGTAAAGAGGGTTTATGATACGTGTGTAGATAAAATATTTTATCTATAATAATAATAATATAATATAATATATACTATTACAATGTTTATCTATAGATACACGTATCATAAACTCTCTTTACTGCGTACAAAAACCGCACGTTACGACCAGCATAATGTTATAATACTTGGTAAAAACTCGTTTCTTATCTGAATATTGATACATTATGACCATAATATATAAATTTTCGACAAATTATGACATTCTAGTTTGTCTATGAAGTTGGTACTACTGAACAAGCTAAACAAGTGCAGAGCAATTATCAATGCCACAATGCCGGTCGAAGATGCGGTTCCTGAACATATCAAAGAGAGCTTATGATATGTATGTAGATAAACTAGTGTAGGTAACTACAATAGACAAAACGGTTTGGAAATTAATAAAACGTTACACTGGCAAAGTTATATTGAGGGACAATGATTTCTGCTTAAAGATGATCATGGTGATGTTATTAAATCCAACGCCGAGGTAGATCGAGCTTTCAAAAGTAATAGTACATAATTAGGCATTAAAACTCTCGATTGATACTGTTATGAAAGTCGCTACTATAGTCGCGACCCGAATGGCCGAGTCGGCAGTGACCCTGCCTACGAAGCCAAGGGCCCCGGGTTCGAGTCCCGGCGGGGGCAAATATTTGTTTGATGAGAAGGAATGTTTGTACTCTAGTCATGGTTGTTTATCTATCTAAGTATAATATTTATCTATATAAGTCTGTGTATCGTTGTCTAGTACCCAAGATACAGGGAATCCTAGTTTGGGGCTAGATCAATGTGTGACAATAGTGTCCAAGGTATTATTATTAAATCGCACGTTATTTTAAATAACCTAACAAAGCGCACACAAAACGGTCGTAAATATGCAATTGACGACCTCTGTGGCGCAGCGGTTGTGGCTCTGCCTACCATGCGAGAGGTCCCGGGTTCGATCCCCGGCTTGGGATAAAGAAGAAAAAACATGTCTTGTATGTTTGTTTGTGTATGATGTCGCTGCTACTGGTTCCCACGACACAGGGTATCCTAGTGTGGGGTCGGAAGCTACGGATGTGCCTGAAAACAACAGTATTTAAACGTAGATATGACTGCAGTCAGTTTTTGCCTGGAAAAATAGTGGTTTTGCCTGACTGAATTACTGAGTAACGATAAAAAATGAGCGCTACTAAAAATACTGGCTTCGTCTGACAAAATTACTGAATTACGCAACTAGAAATCTAAAATAAATATAGTTAAAAAAAACTAAAAAACACGCTTTTAAAGCACTTCGAACTAAAAAGTTAAAAATAATTTTTAATATAACCTTAAAACAATAATGAATAAAATATACTATTATTATTGTGAAACAAAAAGCGTCGGGCGCTTTGTTCCATATCTTTCGTACATCGAGCGCCCGACGCTTTTTGTATATTAAAAATTATTTTTTACTTTTTAGTTCGAAGAGCTTTAAAAGCGTGTTTTTTAGTTTTTTTAAACTATATTTATTTTTCATTTTTTAGTTCGAGTGCGCGAGCCGGAGAGTTAGAGGTTGTGTGAGAACTTAATTAATCCTGGCGATCCTAATCAGGATAATGAGATAAACTTATGAAATTATTACATTGTCGCTGATTCTTGATAAGTGTTCAAAGTTTGAATTGAATCTGTCCGTTTAAAGTGGGTCAAAATCGAGTCCAAATGAGTCGGTTACATACAAACAAACAAACAAACAAACTAACAAACAAACATACAGGTGAAGCTAATAAAAGCGTGATAAAAAGCAACTTGAAAACCTTGATTCGATTAACATAAAATACAAAAATGAGCGTTGGATTTTGTTCTTAAATGTTCAACCTGACAGGAACTAATCCACCACTTCGCCCGGACAGTCTTTATTTAGCTAATAAGCGATGGCTAAGGCATTCAATACTTTAGTCGCGCAGTTCAGTATTTTTTTCGCTCATATCAGGGAATTCCGCTGTTCAAATCATTCGATTAACAGTATTTTATTCGGTCGCTTCATTAGTTCCCTATATTATTATAATCAAAATACAGAATGTTGTTTTGAAAAGTTATGCCCAATTCAGGGGTGATTAACACGACACTGACGCAAAAAAATACATATTGAAAAAGTAAAAAATACCAAAAAACATTAAATTATGGCCGCACTTTTATTCCTTGCTACCGCACCCGCAATATCGGACACCCAGCGCGCGGCGTACGCGCTTCGTGGAAAAATTGAACACGGTAATTCGTAAATCAAAATTAACTAACCCACTGTAACGCAAAATTAAGTATTGAATAACCGGCTTAACGTGGGAACAATGGCGCTTCTGGCACCCCGTATGGAAAAAGGCGTGACGCTATGTTAATACAAGGTGACATTTAATTAGCTGATCATATTTCGGGGAATGATAGTACCCATCAGCATGAACAACTTTGCCGAAGAAACATATGGTCGAAAATGAAAAAATATATTTGTCCCTCAGTACATTGACGCAATCAGCTGATCTCAAGTTACTATGGAGGACCCAAAAAAAAAAATTCGATTACGACCATATGTTACTTGGGGAAAGTTGTTCATAATGACGGTTACTATCATTCCTTAAAGTATGGTCAACTGATTAAATGTCATCCATTTATATAAAATGAACTAACTAACGTGGTTCTGTGAGAAGTTGAGAACACTAGACCTCGCTTGTTTAACTGCTAGAAGTACATTAGAGTTTTGATGATCGATGATGAATGAGTCAGTCAGTAATAGAATGACGGAACTTTGAACGGCTGGTCTTCAAAATTGAAAGACAAAAGAATATTTTGATGATGTTAATAGTGTAGGTATTGTCCTTATCCATGAATTGGTTCACAGTTAATAATTTATTGTTAAAAGCTGGTAAAACCAAGTGTATGAAATTCTCACTACCAAATGTCAGGCAAGTTGAGACCAGTTTAGTGTTAGACAGCAACACGTAAGAATAAGTAAATGACACGAAGTTTCTTGGAATAACCATTGATAGCAAATTGCAGTGGGAACCCACATAGATAAATTAGCTGGCAAATTAAGTTCTGCGGCTTACGCTGTTAGTAACATCAGACAAAACACGGATGTGACTACATATAGGCGAGTATATTTTAGTTACTTTCATATTGTCATGTCCTATTTTGTATCCTGTTGTGGGGAAAGGCAGCGGATATTCAAACTATTTTTATTTTACAGAAAAGAACTATTCGAGCAATTTATAATTTAAAATGCAAAGACTCCTCCCAGAGGACGTTTTAATGACAGTGACATACTAACTGTAGCCAGTTATTTTTTTTCGAAAATATAATGTGTACACAAGAACCCTACAACATTCTCCAAATTTAGCGATAGCTGTAATGTTTACTTAAGAAATAATTAGACTCGCAATGGTCTGCAATTCTTTCAAGGGTCTCTACTATAACAAGATACCTCTAGAGATTTCGAAATTGCCATTTGAGCAATTTAAAAAGCATGTTAAAGCGACTTTGTCGAAAAAGGGATATCACAATGTTCAAGATTACTTAAATGACGGGACTGTACGGTGTTAATCTAACTCAACACAGACCTTGCTGTTAATATTTTTTTAATTATTTATTGCTGCTTATTAATTATAGTAATTAATATTGTATTTGTATTAGTTAAGCACAGCCAATTTTTTAAAGAGATCTAGACATCAATCTGTGGGAGATTCTACGCACTGCTTCTCCCACAGAGAAGAGGCAAAAACTGACGTTTGCTAATAAATATCTACAGTAATAAATAAATTTGACTTTGTCGTTTCAAATCTATTGTATTTGAATTCAGGGAATTCAGTAATTCAGGTGCCTAGCTTTATCTACAATAAAGTAATAGGGAGGTCGAAAACACCCCGAAGTGCTTGCTCCTCCACTCCCCACTTTTGGATTTTTTTCGCAACATTTTGTGTAGAATGAAGTCCTTAGCGCGCCTCTCACATTTGATTTAAATCGGTCGATAAATAAGGCTTCAGCAAACTCCCCCCTCCCCCCCCCCCCCTAATTTCCCCCCGATAAAAAATCGCGATGCACAAAAAAAAACAAGGAACTCGTGTGTCAATTTTCGTCAAAATCGTTTGATAAATGCGACCTTGTAGGCGCGAACAGACAGACGAACAAAGGCATTTTTGTCCAATCTCGAAACTGGAAGCTTCGCTCGCTCGGTCAGTTAATGTCCCCACCTAGGGGTACAGGCCCCTACCCGGATAGGAGTACGATTAAGGGCTGAACAAAGGCCAATGGCATTGAGAATTAGACAAAGAAATAAATACCCGTCGCATCGCGTCGAAGCAGAGTGACGCATGCTCATGCGGGGCAGCCCGAGCTCCGAGACCAAGAAAATTATAGAAAATATTACTTAACTCCTGTAATAATAACATTAAAAATAAAATAAAACAACAAAAAATTTCCCTTTTTTTCACCTATTTTTGCGTGTAAGTTTCATATAGGAAACTGATTTCGTCTCGGAGCGCTTGTTCATTTAGTTGAATAATAATGCATTACGAAATTATTATTTTTTAAGTATTAAATATAACAGATATCCGGTAATTTTAAAAGTCCATTCTTATCTCTAATAGACCTTTTATAACATATATTTATCCTACATTTTATGTTGTCTAGTTTAGCCTAGAATTTAAGCTAAAGATGCATTTCTGGCCATATTTAATCCCTGCCATACTCCACCACGCTGCTGCTGGCTCAGTGCGGGTTGATGGAGGCGTTTTATCACGTAGCACGTAGCGATAGTAGACGGGACCTACAGCTTACCGTGTCATCCGAAACACTGAACGTCCAATAATGTGCTTAACATAAATTAATTATCTCTTTGGTACATGGTCAGGTTTCGAACCTGAATATCCTGTATCAGAAGGAAGCGTGAAACCCATTAGAGCAAGTCATGCTTCACATAACATTGTTATGTTATATGAAGCACGACTTGCTGAGCTTAGGAATCTTAGGAATCGTAGTCACACTATAGGAGAGATAAGACTTAACTAGAGTTGTCGACAAAACAGTCGATTTCGAGGCGATGTCTTCATCGAACGCCGATGCCGCATTGTTGATGAGATCGCTAGGGATGGCATATGTCGATATCTATCGTGTCGTCTCGAATCCCGATCGGAGAGAGAAAAAAGTCTTGGATAAATAAATAAATAAATAAATATTAGACGACAATCTTACACAAATCGAACTAGGCCCATAGTAAGCTCAATCAGGCTTGTGTTATGGTTACTAGACGACGATATATTTAAAAGAGATAAATAATTATGTAAATACATACATAGAAAACATGCAAGACAAAGGAACAAATATTCATGCTCATCACACAAATATTTGGCCTTACCGGGATTCGAACCCTTAGATATCAAAGTGTATCCCAATATAGGGCCAGAAGCAACCTTTGAGCGTGTACATGAAATTGTATGTAGATGATTTGAGATTCGCTTACATTTATAGCCAGGGGCCTAGCCCAAGGTCCAAAGTTTTTCTTAGAAAGTTTCCCATTAACGTTATTAGAAGAAAATATTCTGTGAAAATTCTAATAAAAACCCTCATTCTCCTGCAGGATAGCAGTTACCGCAGTAAAGTAATAACACTTATAAGCGCTAATTAAGTTTTCGAGCCATTATCGAGTCGGTACAACACTAGCTCCTCTTGGGTCTACTCGACAAATAACCGGCGCCGGGCGAGCGCAGTTTGCATAATTGCCTGGTGTACACATTCGAGCAAGGAGGTTGTATAATGGAGACGCCATCTTTGCCCTTAGCTTACCCAACGAGTTGGAAAATAGAACATTGTAGAGTGTAACAGAAAGGTGTTGTCATATTTTAGGAGATTGTTGGGGACATCATTCTAAACAATTTTCGCTATGAAATCTAATTTATCCTAGCAACCTTATTTTTCAGTTCTCCATAAAAAAACAGCTGATTGCCCGGCTCAACTGTACGGGGAAGTGAAAATTAAAGTTGGTCAGGTTTCATAGCGTGGGTTGTTCATAATTATGTCCCTAATAACCCCCTAAAATATGACTACAGTTTCTGATACACGTTTATAGCAAACATTTTTTTTGTTCCGTCCCCGAAACGCCACATTATTACTGAGACTCCCTGTCCGTTTGTCTTTCCATCAGCCGGCTCTATGTCATGGACCGTAATAGTTGTCACTTTCACAGAATGTGTATTTCTAATGTCGCTATAACAATGAACCTATTCGTTTTAAAAAAATAAAGGGTCCGCCTTTATTAAAACATGAGTTTTTTTTGCGTTTTTTTAACGACTTTAAAAAAGGAGGGGGTTCCCAATTCGGTTGTATTTTTTTTTATTACTATTTATGAACGTATTCTTAAAAAATCCTTTTTTCGTTTGAAATAGCGACCTTCCAGTTTGATAAAAAAAAATAAGAAATCGGTCAGGTAGTTTGGATTCTAAACCAAAAAGACTGGAATTATGATGTCATCCAGGCAAATGAAATTGCGTACTATTGCTTTACTGTGACTTATCAATCACTGGTGTTTAAGGTCATTGTCATAAGATTAATTTTGTCTATAAGTACCGTATAATCCTTTAAGTCGTGTAATACGTGTGACTTGACTGTCAGACAGACATCTTTCGGAGCCTTGTTTTCGTGTATTTTGACGACATTCGCATGCCGCCTGGGGAGAATAGGGCAATTGACGGGTTTTTTTTAGGTTTTACTTGTACGATGGTACGGAACCCTTCGTGGCTGCGACGTGAATTAGTTTGCATCTGTAGTTTTATTGTTACTTTACCTTATTGCCGCAAAAATTACAGACTTTTTCTGTAGGGGATTTCACAAGGCGCTTCCAGGCCTAACTACTCTGAATTGCCTGGGTACACTTTGTACCTCGCTAGTAGATTCGTTGTATTCTGTAGCTTTTTAGGATTCCGTACCCAACGGGTAAGAACGGAACCCTATTACTAAGACTTCGCTGTCCGTGCGTCTGTCACCAGGCTGTATCTGAAGAACCTAGCTAGCTAGAGAGTTGAAATTTTCACAGATTATGCATTTCTGTTGCCGCTATAACAACAAATACTAAAAAACAGGATAAAATAAATATTTAAGGGGGCTCCCATACAACAATTATTTCAATACCACATACAAACTTATGGATGCACCTGGTTACGTACATGGAGTGTGAAAGTAACCGCACCAATAACTTTGTAAACAATATTTTGCTGTGTAAAATCCAAACTATTCACTCCACACCATCGCTTCCATTGAACGGTGGTACGGAACCCTTGGTGCGCGATTTAGACTCGCACTTGACCGGTTTTTATTAACCCCCAACGACCAAAAGAGGGGTGTCATAAGTTTCAAGCCTGTGTCGGTGTGTCTGTCTGCATGTCTGTCCGTGGCCCCGTAGCGGTTGAACCGGTGGACAGATTTGAATGCGGGTTTCTGTATAAAATTTAATGCAAAAAACAAGATGAGGGTGTCCAGGTAGTTATAACCTCGTCACTTTCCGATATACGTAATTTGAACTAAACAAATGATACCTACTAGTATCGGCAACGTATGTGAACATTTATAGAATGAGTTAGTTATGAATAGTTATGATACTTTTTCCCTTACTTTTGGGTAACACACTTTTTCAAAAGCTAGCAAGACTGGTTTTATGGCGTGGCTTACTGCGCATATGTACTGTGTAGGAAGCAGGAATAATTACGCGTAGAAAAAGTATGCGAATCGAACTGTCAGTGACTCTTTATCTACAATGACATAAGGTTAATTTTATCTGAACTCGAACACTTCATCACTCTGGTAATTATTCCTGCTTGAGCCACTGGTATTAAAAAAATGGGTTCTTCAGCAACTCGACACAAGAGACTGGACACAACTGGTCACACATTTGTGTCCAGTTGGTGAAACTCAAAATTAGTATCTCTTATTATGTCGTCATCTGGACACGCCAAGATTTTTACGCGTGTCCACATAGTGAAACTTAAATTAAATCACTTTTATGTTTTCGCCAACTGTTCGGTTTCATTGTAAATGTATGTGTGTCAGAGTATTGAGAGTGACTGAGGCATGATTGTGTGTACATAAACAAAAGCAAAACATAATAAAAAACTCAAAACTCAAAACGTTTATTCTGTAAATAGGCCACAAGGGCACTTTCACATGTCATTTCATTTCATTTTTTACAGAACATTTGGTATTATTATCATATTATCAGAAAAAAAAAGTTTTTAATTATTGTTTCTGAGAGATGTAAAGAGTCTCAAATGTCATAATAAAATAATTAAAATATAAATAACAGAGATGTATAGTCTCTTTAGTCAATAATACAATGATAATAGGAGATGTAAATGGTCCCCACAGTCAAGAGTTGTATAATTAAATTAATCTTTGGAGGTGTAAAAGGCCTCCAAGTGTCCAGTAAAAGAAACTCTGGCAGTGAGGATGCTCACAATTAATTAGAACAATTCAGTCCCAAGCATTTTTATCGTCTATGTACTCTTTAATACTATGTAGTAAGCTTTAGAAATAAGCCTTTGCTTGATGTATTTCTTGAACTTATTAATTGATAGATCTGTCAAAGTGCTTGGGAGTGTAATAAAACTGCATTCACCGTGGAACCATTCACTTTTATTCCTTTTCCAAAATGGCGACACAATATTTCACAGAACAATCAACTCCACACTTAGTTTCGGTATGCGACCAACCTCGAACACGCTCCAAGAGCCAATGCCCCCAAAAACCCCATCGCCTCTTTCCTTTCCCGCCTGACCGATATAAAAGACACTCAATTGATACTTCCGTCAGTCCGTCAGTGGCGCCAATATACCAAAACTAAATTAAAAAACAAATACTCTTTACATCAATATAAGTCTATGAACTAATAAATAGTTATACTAAAGTTCAAATATACCATTTAAAACATTACAAATTATACAAATCGACAAAATATAATCAAAACCTAACACTCGTCCATCCTGACAACGTGTATGTCCTCATACACTTATCAAGTGAACACACATAAACATAACCTAACACTCGGCTATTTATTCTTAAACATAGACGACAGTAATTCTTATAAAATACAATTAGTCTCCGACTTTCGGAGTACTCCAACTTTTGGAGTCTCTACCTTAAATTAAACTCCATCTTTCGGCGTTCTCCAACTTTTGGAGCCCCTACATCGAATAAGTCTCCGACTTTCGGAGTTCTCCAACTTTTGGAGTCCCTAGATTGAACAAGTCTCCGACTTTCGGAGTTCTCCAACTTTTGGAGTCCCTAGATTAAATAAGTCTCCGACTTTCGGTTTTCTCCAACTTTTGGAGTCCCTACATCAATGTAGTCTCCGACTTTCGGAGTTCTCCAACTTTTGGAGTCCCTAGATTAAATGAGTCTCCAACTTCAAGAGTTCTCCAACTTTTGGAGTCCCTAGCTTCAGTTGTTCTCCGACTTTCGGAGTACTCTAACTTTTGGAGTGAAATATTAATACTGTAGACAGAAATCCATTTGACTTATTATCTAACTTTTTGTTCAACTTTTGAACAGATTTCTTAGATACTCACAATCATACAGTTATCATTTATATCCTAATAAGGAAGATATAAGTATTTTTCAACTTTATAGCTATGAATAAATCATTGATCTCTAATAATTTGCAGTAACGTCATAGCTTTTTATTATTTAATTATCAATCCATTAACTTAACATATCTTTCGCAATTTTCGAATAAATACTTTATCATCTAATCACAAAAGCAACAATTATACTCATCAAATTATACATTTCGAATTATTTGTCAATTATTACAATTGCCGTAACCAAAATTTTGATATTTTCCAATAATACAATTGTCTTATTTAAAATAAATACAATCAGATATTTTCTTTTAGAATCTTATTATCATCACTCTTATCATCATCACTCTTATTAACATCACTTTCATCATCATCACTTTCATCATGATCAGCATCAGTATCACTATTATTTAACTCTAAAGCAGCCACATGAACATTCTTTTAGCAGCTACGGTAGTCTTACGTTTGTTTTTAGTACTACTCAACCCTGGAACCGCGGCAAGTTCATATCGATCGTTTCCAAGCACGGAAACGACTCGATAAGGACCCGTGTAAGCGGGAAGAAGTTTTATGCTTCTGCCGTCATTGGAAAATGCAGTTTTGGTGATTTTCACCAATTCCCCTTCGGAGTATATTCGGGCAAGTTTCCTATTCTTATCATAATGCTGTTTTTGTTTATTTTATTTTTATTACATCAACAAAAAAAAAAAAAAAAAACCTAACCTTAACCCTTAACCTGCACTTCACTTATTCTGTCTTTCACCTGCTCACGGATAGTTATCAGGTCAGTATTATCTCTTGTTGTTTGCCTTATTTCATTTAAACGCGGGTCTACCTCACTAATCATGCTAAGCCCAAACATAATTTCTGATGGCGTCCTACCCGTGGTTTTTTGTATGGTGTTATTAAGCCCCCACTGTACCTTCCCAATTTTAGTGTCCCAGACCTTCTCATCATCCTTAAGATTCTATGCAGTTAGAGAGGCCAAAATGGTACGGTTGTACCGTTCGACCTGTCCATTTGATTGCGGACTCGCAACTGCATTTAAGATGTGTCGAATGCCCCTCTCTGCACAGAATCTTTTGAACGCATGAGAGGTAAACGATGTTCCTCGATCGCTAACCAGACGATCAGGAGTCCTAAACGTGTCAAATATTGCTTCTAGCACTGAAATGGTTGTAATTGTCTTCGTATTTCTCACGGGTTTCATAAGTACGAATTTGGTAAAGGCATCCACCATCACCAATAAATATGAGTTACCTCTCTTTGACCTCACAAATGGACCAAGATGGTCCACATGGAGAGTGTGAAAGGGCTCCTCAATCTTTGGTATGGGATGCAATAAACCCTCTGAATGCTTCGTTCCCTTTTTGGAATAAGCACACTCAATACACGCACCGACATACTTTTTGATAAACCTTGGCATTCTCCGAAACCAATATGTCTTCTTGATTCGCTCCATCGTCTTTTCCACTCCCAGATGGCCTATCTCATCGGGGTTAAGACGACAGAGCTGCCACCTAGCTCCCTTTGGGACCACCCAACGAATATCAGTGTCGCTACCCTCAATACGCCTGTACAGCCCGTTATCTTTTAGGACGTAATCCTTGATGTATTTCAAGCCTTCAGGGTCTAGCTTCGTACTCAGAATGTCTCGAAGTCAGTTCTGAATCGCCTAGTTGGAGTGTTAATAGCCAGTCATCGTCTGTAATCGTCATCACCATAGGGTATTGGTCAACCTCCTTAATTCCACTCTCCGTGATAGGGTTTCTAGACAACGCGTCGACATGGGACATTTTGGCGCCTAGGCGATATTCTATCGTG